>OY720353.1:11150000-16150000 GCA_963082945.1 Cerastis leucographa
TTTTGGTGTCGATTTAGGCGTGAATGGGGGCGAGCGCGCGTAATTTAGTTTATTATGACGCAACTCGCCTATGTGTAGTTGACATTTTGTCCGGTAGGAGGCGCCAGCGGCGCTGGCGCAGCGCGCTCAGGTACGATAAACAAACTTTACCGTAACGAGCGCCGCTCTCTTCTCGCCACCCCGGCGGTCTGTCACCGCCAGGTGAGACCTCCGGTTGCCCGGAGGAGGCCCAGCGGATGACGACCTGCAACAGAGGTGACTCTGTTGACGCATCCTACCGCTAAGGATGTTGGCCCCCGTCTGCAGTCGCTCTCAGAGCTAGCCGATTACGCTCCAGACTAAGAGGCCGTAGTGAATGAGTTAGAGCGGCAATGTTTGTGTTACACCGCTCTTGTAAGCAACGAATAGCGAGCCCGCACTGCATTGTTCGTCGAGTGAGTATAATCGAGTATGGAGTCACGTAATGTGTGGACGGTGCGTGCCATGTCTATGTTAACTTAGAACACGACGCGTTCCAGTGCATGTTATGCATGTGGAGTGTTATTGTTTGGGTAGGTCGCGTGTAGCTGTAAACGACTTACCCGGGTGTCGGGGGGGGGGGGGAGGGCGATGACGCAGCTACTCGTCCGCGGGCACTAGGTCGCGCTGAAGGCGACGTGTGCGCCCCGCGTCCGGCGGGCGTCGGCGCGCGCAAACATGCGCGACGTAAGGCGGCTACAGAACTCGTCAAGACTCTCAATCTTGAGGTCCCGCTGAATGGTGGTATTCCTCACACAGCGAGGAGTGGCGGCGACTGACCGCAGCGCAAGCGATTGCTGCGCGCGGAGCTTCTTCTTGTTGGTCTCGCTGGCGAGGGCGAGCCAAGCTGGCGCGGCGTAGGTTAACAGCGGGCGTAGGTACAACTTGTACACGCCCAGCTTTGTACGCAGCGGGAGTCTAGACGAGAGCACAGGCCGGAGCTGGAAGCGGGCGTTCCTACATCTGGCGACAATGCCACGGATATGGACTGTCATCGTTAGCCGACGGTCGATAGTGACCCCTAAGTACTTTACCTGGGGCGACCACGCGACGTCGGGTACGGTCCAATTGGAGGGATGGCGGGAGGGGAGAGGTGCCTGCAAGGAGCGCCTGCGTCATACCCACGTTTACCGACAACCTCCATTTCGACAACCAGTCGGGCAGCAAGTCCAGCACGCGCTGCATTTTGACGGCCGCGTGTCTCGCGTTCATTGAGACAGCGACGTACGCGGCGTCATCGGCGTACAGCGCGAGCGTGGTGTCGTGAGTGGTTGGGATGTCGTCGGTGTAGCACGTGTAACAGAGCGGCGAGACGCAGCTGCCCTGCGGCACCCCTGCGGCAACCGGGCGGGCGCCCGATACCGTGCCATCGACCACCACCCTAAAAGTCCTATCTGAAAGGAAGGATGAAACCACCGAATGACCTCCATTAATTTTTTTTTTTTTTTTGAATGGCATCTCGCAGTTCAACCTATGAGGTTGTCGTCTGCTTAACCGGACTATCCTGTGGGTGCCTTTAGAGTAAGGCCTCCAGCCAGGGCATAAAAACTTACAAACTAAGCGACTGCACGCTAAGGGCACCCCCTGTGGGGTACGAACCTCGGCTTAGGGCGTCGCTGGTGGAGGACTGCATGGGGACAGGCTGGATCTGAATGGTATCATTATTTAGGGGCTGATTTAAAACTACTGGCACAGCATCGCGGGCTGGCTCGAGCGAGGGTCGGGGAGGGCATGGACCGGGACGTCGCGACGGACCTCGACGGCGAGGTCGGAAAGACGGCGGTTTGAGTCGGAACTTTTTAAGAGTGCTAGTCTCTTTGCTACTCTCCTGGAGGAGGGTGATAGCATCATCTGGAGTGACAAGGGTATGCCTAGGACGGCGTACTGTACTAATGCGCGAGGGTTCGTAACGGGCGGCCGCTGCGATCAGGGGATTACGGTGTTTAATGGCGTTATCGAAGAAACGCTTCGAAAGACGTTTCATAAACTGAAGGACGGTGGGCATTCTAAGGTCTACGTGTAGACGGTCATTACGGACAGTAAAAGGGGCTCCCGTGACTCTACGTAAGAACCGGTTCTGTAAAATTTGCATCCTATGGATGTACTTAGGCTTGGTGTGAGCGTACACGACGCAAGCGTACGTCATAATGGGGCGGATCACCGCGGTATAAAGGCGCAACTTGCACTTGAGTGACAACTTGCTTTTTGCCGAAATCATGAAATGAAGCCTACCCATAGCAAACGCAGCTCGGTCGCGAGCTGCTTTGATGTGCGCCGCGAAAGACAAGTGGTTGTCAAGTATGACTCCTAAGTACTTTTTTTTTTTTTTTTTTAAAACGTTGCCCCACACTTGGAATTTCTCCTGTATCGTGGGTGCGTTTACAAACATTTAAACTGACATACACAAACAGCCAGACCCGAAACAACTATCTGTAGGCCATACAAATATTTGTTTCGTGCGGGGATCGAACCCGCGACACGCAGCGCAGCAGTCGATCGCTCAGCCACTGCGCCAACCGTGTCGTCAGGCTTGGCTTGCTTCTCCCAAGGGATAGGCTTACCGTACATAGTGATCGGGCTGAGCACGGGTGGCTTAATTTTACGCTGTTTAGAGAAAAGAACTGCCTGGCTCTTGTCGGGGTTCACCTCTATTCTCCATTTCCGGAACCAAGCGCCTAAGACGTTGGCTGAGGTTTGGAGGGTGCTATAGATAGCGTCGTGACTGCGGCCAGTGTAATAAATGGCCGTGTCGTCCGCGAACAGGGCTAACTGAGCCTTCTTGCTCTTGGGGATGTCACTGGTGAACAGAGTAAAGATAAGGGGAGAGACGACGGAGCCCTGAGGGACTCCGGCTCTAATGGGGTGGGGGGAAGACAGTGCCTTCCCGATGCGATAGCGGAAGGTGCGATCCGACAGAAAGTCTCGTAATATGAGCACGAGACGGTCCGGCACTCCCAGTTTGTACAGCTTATATAATAAGCCGTTGTGCCAGACTTTGTCGAAAGCCTTTGCTATGTCGAAAAACAACATACCCGTCATCGCTCCACGCTGGAAGCCAGCGCTCAAGTGCTCTACGATGCGATGGGCCTGTTGAATGCAAGAGTGTCCGGTTCTGAAGCCGAACTGCTCGTTGGGGATGAGACTCTTAGCCTCGGCGAAGTCTTTGAGTCGCTTATAAATGAGTCTCTCGTAGATTTTGCCGAGTGCGTTCAGGAGACTGATAGGTCTGTAGCTCGAGGGCTCAGACTTGGGTTTGCCTGGCTTGGCGAAACCGATGACAGTGGCCTCTTGCCATATTTGGGGAAAGGCGTTGTTGCTCAGGGCGCCATTGAAGATGGCCGCCATTAACACGACGAGCTGAGCGGGGAGGAGTTTTAACACCCTATTGGTGATTCCGTCGGAGCCGGGTGCTTTGCGCGGTTGAAGCTTATTAATGATGTCTTGCACTTCGTCAGCTGTGACCGGAGGCAGAGGATCATCTGGGTCTTCTACAGGGGGGAGGGCGGCTCTACGTTCGACGAATGCGTTCACCTCATCGAGATGTCGCTTGTCTACTGGTTGAGAGCTAGGGGAGCACTGGGACTCTAGGCTGTCGGCTAGGCATTCGGCCTTCTCAGAGTCGTCGAATGCAACGCTCTTATCGGGTCGGGTGAGGGGAGGCATCGAAGCCTCTTCGGTGGAGCGCAACTTGCGTTGCAGCTGCCAGAAGGCTAGGTGGGTAGGCTCAAGCTCGCTAAGCGTCTTGTCCCATTGATCTGAACGATGCTCACTAGTGCGCTTCTTTACAGCACGCTGTAAATGACGCATGTGAGCTTTGTTCGCGTCGCAGGGAAAGTTGCTGTACGGATGGCCGCGTTCTTCTCGGTTATCAGTTCACGTACGTCAGCGGGTAGTATCCAGCGTTGATCGCTCAATGCTGGAACTTCTCGTGAGCAATCCTTCAGTACGGATTGCACGTGCTCTGTAAACGAGTTGATGGCGGCCGTCGTGTCTGCGACTGAGACTATGTGGCCGGGGATGGACTCCAGGTGAGACGACGTGGTGGATTTCAGCTTTTCGCTGACTTTCCTCCAGTCGGTTATCACTTGGGTCGGCGGGGGCTGGCTGGGGTCAGAGGGACCCGAGCGGGGAACTAAGTGCATGAGCACTGGTCGATGGTCTGAGTTAAGCTCATGTAAAGTCTCGATGGAATGCAACTTAAGGTTGACATTCTTGAGTAGCGCTATGTCGAGAACGTCCGGACGTTGGTCGGGGTCGTGTGGATAGTGAGTGTGCTCCATAGGAGCGATGGGATCGAAGTTGAGGGACTCACCCAGGTTATACACGTGACGTCCTCTGGCAGAGGTCGTCGTGCTGTTCCAGGCGGGGTGTTTGGCGTTGAGGTCGCCCGCTATGATAACGGAGTCACTCAAGCCGAAGAGGACGGCAAGGTCTTTGGTAAACAGAGTGTGCTCCTCGGACGTGCCGCCGGGAGGGATGTACGCGGAGGCGATAGTGATCGGTTGATGACCGGTCATGCCTAGTCGACACACTGAAGTCTCGAGTAGAGACTCCATGGGAGGGGGATCTAAGGGGATGCAGTGCAGTTCTTTTCTATAATAGATTAGAGTACCGCCCTTGTGGCAACGTGACCGATCGTTGCGAACTATGCGATAGTTGGCAATTCTCGGATCGCGGTGACTGGGCTTGAGGAAGGTCTCCTGTATGAGGAGGATATCAATTTGATGGTCACGGAGGAAGGTGGCGATTTCATCACGCTGGCCTCTAATGCCATTGGCATTAAAGTACCCTAATTTAAGGGATCGGGGTTTGGTACACGTTAATCTCGTATTATCCATTGAAATTAAAGATTAATGCCGCTGAAGGCTTCGCCTAACTTGATTAGGGACTTGAGGATAATTTTAAGCTTATCACCGTCAGTGTTAGCCTCTCTGAGATCTGCCGCCATGCGGTCTGCTTCGGGGGTGACTAACTTTGCTAACGTATCTAAAGTTACGTTAGGAGAGGAGACCGCGGCCGCGGGGCCGGGAGGCGCGGGACGAGCGGGCGCCGGTGCGCTCGCTTGGGCCACGGGAGTGGGGACAGGGGCATCTAATAGCCCGGGAATGGGGCTGGACTTTGCTTTGCCGATTGCCGGGAAGGCTCTCTGGTGGTTCAGCGAGGTTCAGGGAGAGGGCCTCTGAGGGCTGAGTCTCTCCGGCATCTGTGCAGTTGGTAGCCTCACCGATGGGCTTTCTCTCTGCTGGCGGGCGTTTGCACGCTTCGCCAGTTTAGAGGAGCCTTTGGGGGCTTTCGGGCAGCCGCGGTAGTTAGCCGGGTGGCCCGACTGGCCGCAAAGCACACAGCTCGGTGGCTCCGTGCATAGCAATTTGTCTTTGGGTCGGGGGCAGTCTGCCGTACCATGGTCGCCTAGACACTTTACGCATCTGTGCGGCGCATGGCAGTTGGCTTGGCTGTGTCCGTACAGCTGGCAGCGGTGGCACTGCCCTACTACGGTTGAGCGGTAAGGCTTCTCTATTGAGATGCCTGTGAGGGAGCATACCGACTTCACTTTGAAGATCGGGTGGTGTCCTTCTACTGGGTCACAGATGACCAGTACCATATCGTACTGGTCTCCACCTCTCGCCTTATGAAGGCGGTGGACGGCTGCGACCGGGATGTCCTGGCCTTGGAGGTCGTTTAGGATGTCCTCCGTGGGGATTTCCTTCGGGATCCGCCTGATCACCACGCAGGTGGGCTTCTCCTCTGGAAGGGAGTATGTATGGAAGGCTATGTGCCTTCCGATCAGCTGACGGGTTAGTTCCCTAAAGTCGGTGGTCGTAGGGACTACCACTTTGATACCCTGCTGGGTGCTTTTTGCGCTAGTGTATTGAATGCGGCGCTCAACACACATTTTGGACACGTCTGTCCATTTCCCTTTGTCCTGAATGAACAACGGGGGAGGGGGCTTCAGCTTCTTTGAAGAAGCGGCTGAAGAGTTAGCCTTAGGGCTGGATGGTCTGCTGGTATGAGCAGCGGCGGACTTTGGTGCGGGGACCGGGGAGGTGGGGCGGGAGGCCTCGGGAGAGGGGATGAGAGGGAGCGCGACTAATTTTTTGGCCATGGCATGGCCTGAGAGTTTTTGCCCTTTTTCCTCTTGCCCTTTCCGACGACTTGATAGTCGTCTTCAGAGGACGAGGAAGCAGAGCAGGAATCTATAACCGATTCCGAGTCGGAGACTGGCACAGTTGTGTCCATTTTCTCCGAAATGGGAACAATGGACGCAGGTGCGGACTGATCCATTGTTTGCTTAACAATGGGTCCGGGGTTAGCCGGAATCGCGACGGCTGGCGGTGAGCCTTTGTCCATGTTCTCAGAAACGGGAACAATGGACGCAGGTGCGGGCTGGACCTTTGTTTGCGAAACAATGGGTTTCACTACAATGGGTCTTGGAGTAGCTTTAATCGCGGCGGCGACGGCTGGCGGTAAGCCTCTGTCGGCAGGCGGCGGTGACAAGGGGCTCTCGAGCGCGTCACTGAAGTCAGTGACGGTATCGGTGGTTTGCTGAATGGCAGCAATTTCTGACCCATATTTTTGTAAATATGGGTCGGTCGTGTAGACGCGCAAGAAAAAGTGCAAAAGCGCTTTATCTGTGTCGTCGAGGGACGACATTTTATCGGCTAAAAGTTAGCGGACATTTGAGTGAAGCTCAGCGCGCCTAACAACCTAATTCCTTGACCAATTATTTAGGGAATTTACTGAATCAGTGACTCACCCGCTTCAACCTTCCCGCAGGCACAGTCCGAGGGTCCTGGCTTGGTAGCAACTCCAACTCCAGTCCAGGGAACTTTGCTTTCAGGAACTTGTTCAAACGGGAAACACTAGCACAGTATATCGGCGGCGCATGCGAACGCGACGGAGCCCAATTTTTCACCTAGACCCTGAAAGGGTTAGGCGGGCGGATTGGGTTACCACCCACTCTCGGTTTCGTTGGCACCGTTAGGTTTCCCACCAAGAACCTCGAAATTGAGGATTTTTCCCTGATGGGGCAAAGGAAGTTAAGTCGGAATAATATCCGAAGCAAATGAGCAAGTGCTGTCTTAATAAAAAGACAGCAATTGTTCGGGGGTGTAGTCGAAAGACAACTGATGACGTCACGACACTGGGAAGCGACGAACCGATGACACACACTGATAGCGAGCGGGAATGCGAGCAGGTAGCGGCACGTCCGTACGCGACGGCGGTCAGGCGGCGAGTGTGTGACCTCCATTGTAGCTCGGGATATCGCTACGCCCCCGCAGAGGGGCGCGGCTGGCGGGATATGGGTAAAACCCTTTCCCCGCGGAATTTGTTTACTGTGCCCGTAAATACGGGCACCTCCTTTGGTGGCCAATATAGGCATGAATGGGGGCGAGCGCGCGTAATTAGTTTATTATGGCGCGGCTCGCCTATGTGTGGTTGTCATTTTGTCCGGTAGGAGGCGCCAGCGGCGCTAGCGCTGCGCGCTTTCGTACGATAAAACTTTACCGTAACGAGCGCCGCTTTCTTCACGCCACCTCGGCGGTCTGTCACCGCCAGGTGAGACCTCCGGTTGTCCGGAGGAGGCCCAGCGGATGACGACCTGCGACAGAGGTGACTCTGGTGGCGCATCCTACCGCTAAGAATGTATGGCCCCCGTCCACAACGATCTCAGAGCTAGCCGATCACGCTCCAGACTAAGAGGCCGTAATGAATGTGTTAGAGCGGCAGTGTACTGTGTAACGCCGCTCTTGTAAGCGAGTGAGTAGCGAGCCCGCGTCGCACGTTCATCGCGTTGTTAGGATGCTTGTTGAGTAATGAGTGTGTGTTCGATGCGCGTCGCGTCTATATTAACTTAGATGCAACGCGCTTCAACTGTATGTAATGTGGTGTTGTATAGTTACATTGTTTGGGTAGGTCGCGTGTAGGTGAAAACGACCTACCCGGGGAATCAAACAGGGGGGGGGGCATACTTACACATCCGCAGGCACGAGATCGCGCGGCTGGCGACGTGTGCGCCCGGCGCGCCCCGCGTCAGGCGGGCGCGTGTGCCATGGCGCTATCTGTGTTAGATGGGACCAGGCAGAGACGTCGGCGCGCTTGAACATGTTGGACGCGAGGCGGCTACAGAAGTCGTCCAGGCTCTCCATTTTCATGTCCCGCTGTATAGTGGAATTTCTCACAAAGCGAGGAGCAGCAACAATGGCGCGCAAAGCAAGACTTTGCTGCGCGCGGAGGTTCTTCTTTGTGGACTCGCTCGTGAGGGCGAACCACGCTGGGGCGGCATACGTGATTAGCGGGCGAATGTACGTCTTGTACACGCCCAGCTTGGCACGCAGCGGGAGTCGCGACGTGAGCACTGGGCGAAGCTGGAAGCGGGCGCTCCTGCATTTCGCGATAGTGCCGCGGACGTGCTGTGCCATAGATAGTTGGACGGTCGTCGATAGTGACACCCAGGTACTTGGCCCGGGGTGACCATGCGACGTCAACTCCTTGCAGTGTCAGGGGTGGTGGGAGTTTCTTCGCACCGCCGGTTACCAGCGCCTGCGTTTTACCCACGTTCACCGACAACCTCCACTTAGACAACCAGTCCGGGAGTAGGTCGAGCACGCGCTGCATCTTCACGGCCGCGTGCCGCGCGTTAAGCGAAGTCGCTATGTACGCGGCGTCGTCGGCGTACAGCGCGAGCGTGGTGTCGGGAGTTGTAGGGATGTCGTCGGTGTAACAAGAGTAACAGTGAGGCGAGACGCAGCTACCTTGCGGTACTCCTGCGGCTATCGAGCGGACGCTCGATAGCGCTCCGTCGACCACCACCCTGAATGTCCTATTACCTAGAAAGGAGGAAACCACCTTTACCAAGCGACGGGGCGTGCCGGCCTGTGCCAACTTGTACAACAAGCCGGCATGCCAGACGCGATCAAATGCTTTTTCCATGTCGAGGAATACTGCTACTGCCTGCTCCTTCCTGTTAAGGGATGCAGCTAGCAGGTGCAGTACTCTCGACAGCTGGAGCGTCGTTGAGTGTTCAGATCGAAACCCGAACTGCTCCTCTCTTGGAGTGAAGTGTTGCCTCAGGTGTCGCAGCAGGAGTTGCTCAAACACCTTAGAGGTAGTAGAGAGAAGCGTGATTGGCCGATAGCTTTCCGGCTTCAGCACATTCTTGTGCGCCTTGGGTATCATTATGACACGCCCTTCCTTCCACGAGGCTGGGAAGGCGCTCGTGCGCAGTATGCCCGTGTACAGGCGCGCCAGTGCCGCTACCGACCGGTAGGGCAAGTGGCGCAGCGCTGTGTTGGTCACACCGTCCGCCCCGGGCGCCTTCCTTAATTTCGTCTTAAGGATGGCGCGTCTGACCTCGCAAGGCGAGAAGAAAATTGGGTCCTCTTCGGAGGCTATCGGCCTGGAGAAGTACTCTCCAAGGTGCCTCTCGACTACTGTGATGTGCTCGGTGTTGGTGGTCGGGTTTGGAACGAACTGACGCTCCAGGTGCTCAGCAAAGATCTCCGCGCGGTCTGGCGCGGTGTATCTAGGTGTCCCGTCGCTATGGAGTAGCGGACGTACCGGAGCCGGGGTATTGTTGAGCTGTCTGCACAGCTTGTGTAGTGACGCCCAGTCTCCCTCTGCGGCGTCAATACACTCCTCCCAGCTCTCGGCATTAAGCTCCTGTAGCTTGGCCCTTACCTTCTCCGCTAGGCGGTTTAGGTCGCGTTTGTCACGCGGGCAGCCAGACTCTTGCCACCGCTTGCGAAGGCGCCGCCTATGGGCGATCATCTGCTTGAGGTGGGCGGGTAGAGGCTTGTATACAAGCCCCTGTGGCAGTGTAGTTGTTGTAGTCGCCTCATCATGGGCGCGCTTAATTGAAGCGGTAATTTGGTCGGCTAGTCCGTCGACATCCGCGTCGGTGGCGATGGGCCAAGCCGGAGTGGTGGCTTCCATCCCTTCCGCGAACTTTTCCCAGTCGGTTTTACGACGTGGCGCTGGAGGAGATAGTCTCGTGGGCATTCCCGATAGTACGACGAGCACAGGTTGATGATCTGACTGGAACTCGTCGTCTATGACTTGTTGGGCAATCTGGCCTCTCAAGCCCCTATGGATTACGATGTCCAGCACATCGGGTTGTTGGTTTAGATTGCCTGGGTAATGGGTAGGCGTCTCAGGGCCGGACACCATGTATCCACGGGCCTCTGCGTCTGCAAAGAGTCGCCTCCCTCCGGTATTCGTGCTCCGACTGTTCCATGCCGGGTTTTTTAGGTTGAAGTCGCCAGCGAGTAGTGTCGAGTGCGGCGACTGGTAGAGTAGCAGCGCCCGTAGCTCCGCTATGTCAAGCGGGGTTCCGGGCGGGTGGTAGCACGCATAAATATTTACGTCCTCGCCAGCGACGTGAAGCTGGACACCTAACGCGTGAAAGGTGCCCAGTGACGTCGGGGGGAGCGGTTGGTGCACGACTCTTCGTCTGATCAATACCGCCAGACCGCGGTAGATCATTCCAGACGGAGACTTCTCATCCTTCCTATATAAGATGTATCCCGGGAACTTGGGCCTGTCAGCAGGCCCCAGGAGCGTCTCATTGATGAGCGCCACGTCGATGCGTTGCTCCCTGAGGAGGAGGCGGAGTGGGGCAACCTTATTCCTAAGGCCGCGGGCATTCCAGTGCATTAACCTTAACTGACTATCCATGAATAAGCTGCAACAGCTTGGCTAGCCCGTCAAGGATAACTTGCTCCGCGTCCTCGCCCTGTCTTATGGCCTTTATAAGGTCCATAAGTAGGTTGATGGCGCAGGCGGTTACTTCCCTGGTAGGGACGGCATGACGCTGTTGGCCTCTGACTCGGGCGCCGGCTTGCGGCTGAATAACGCTAGCCGTCGCCGCTGGTTGGGCGGCGGCTGTAGCCGTGTCTGTGGGTGGGGCAGGTTTCCCCGCCCGCTTCCCCTTCTTCTTCTTGTTACCGGCGCCTGTAACAGCGTCGGTGGTCGGTGCGGCACGTGTGACCGCGGGCGCCTGGATGGGCGCCTGCGCCGGTGCAGGGCCAGGATCAAGCCTGGGTTGCTGCGCGGGAGGTTGGGGCTTTTTCCCCCTCTTGTTTCTCCCCCCGCGTGGCCTCTTCCTCCGCTTCGAGGCGGGAGCGTCCTGCTTGACCTCCATTAAACCTGTATCGACCCTTTTATACCCACAACAGGTAGCGCAAGTAGTGGGTACTTTTGAGGAGCAAAATTTCATAATTTTTTTTTCACACCACCTGCTCGATAATGTCAAATTATATGTCATGCAAACCTAACCTAAAGTAAGTCATTAAAGACCTGAGGTCTAGCAGGGCAATAATATTGTACTGAATTTCATTATGACCCGCTGGTCAATAATGTGATTTGAATTTGGAACATAAATCGCATACGAATATTCACGCATTCACCATCATTATCTGCACAAAAAAAATAATTGTTCAAAAATCGAACTGGCCACCACGAGATAGAATATAATTAAAAGAAAAATATAAGACAAATTAAAAACAGGCGCGAATACTGGAAATTGCTTTGCTTTGTTCATTGTTATTTTTGGAACGAAGTTCCTTATCGCGCGTTGTGAAAGGGGGCTAGACGGAAAAAATTCTTACGAAAAGTTGTCACGACACTTTTTGCTATAGTTGTAAGCCGTGCGGCGTGCGCGGGTTTCTCTGTCTGTCTCTCTCTCTCTCTCTCTCTCATAGAAAGCAAGCCAGTTATTTTCGTTTCGTCTTTCTATTTCGCATATTATAATTTAATTAATTAATTCTTATTCTTTATTGCACACCAAATTAAAAAGAAATATACAAACAGATTGCAATTTAAAAACTTATGTACAACGGCGAGCTTAACCCAGAATTGGGTATTGGGATTAATTAATTTAATGAAATTAAATAACTTCGTTCCATCCGGGTGTCCCTTGACACCACTCAAGTTTTTTGTTACAAATTACTTAAATTATTGCAAATTCTCACAAAAATGTTGAGTGACGATAGTGATTTGACTCCGGAATTCTTGATTCTAGTACTACTGCTTTTATTCTCTCGTAGATGGTGTGAAAAGTAGAGTATTCACCTCGGGGATAAAGGTGCCTTCGTCTTGGGCGACCTTGATTCCCACGCTGCACTCAGGATTCTAGTCTTAACTCCCTCGCTTTGCTCGGGAGTTAACTCTAAACTCCCTCGCTCCGCTCGGGAGTTAACGCTAGAATCCATCTTTTGCTCGGGATTCAATACGGCGCCCGTTACATAAGACACTACTTTATCCCCTTGGTGCATAATCTACTATTAGTGACCTATGGTAGACCCGATAAAACAAACAGTTTAGAAGAAAGTGAGCACGCTGAAATTACGTCTGAAGAAAGTGAAAATCGTCAAAATAAAATAAACAAAGAAAGAAACAAAAGAAAATTAAATACTACAATCACAGATGAGAACGTCTTAATTGAAAAATTAGCTAAATGCTTCGATGAAAAATCACAGAATTCGCGCATTGTTGAAGATGAAGATAAATTGTTTTTTCTGTCATTAGTTGGCGAGTTTAAAAAAATTAATGAGCAGTATAAATTAGATGCTAAGACAGAAATACTTAACGTAATTAAATACTTTAAAGGGATGACAAATCACATACACTCGGCGTCAAAAAAATCGCACCTCCGCAAAATTTGATATTGGCCAAAACAACTATGCAAATAAAGCAGTATTTTACATCAAATTTTAGTATCATAAAATGGTTATTGTGAATCAACCTTAAAAGATAGAAAGGCGTGGCTTCACGGGGGCCTTTGTTTTATAATATGTAGTGATAGTGATAGTGAAACAGGTAATGCGTGTTAAAAGTTATCTGTAAGTAAAGATAAAAAAAAAAAACAATAATAAAAAAGGCACATTAATCGAAAACTTCTCTAGACTTAAATTAATAATAATGCTTAAAAATTAACAGTTGGTAAATAATGCTTAAATTAACAGTTGATAAATAATGTTTTTTTCTATTGCTTACAATCAGTTTTTTCTAGTGTATAATCACATTCATAAATTTATTCTTCCTAGTGTTCTGCTTCAATCTTGGAGAAAGAAAAAAAAAAGATTAATATTTGGTCATCGCGCCTCCTGCGTCAATAACTGCATCGCATCTTGTTCTAATTGATTGTACGAGAACTTCACATAAGTTGGAACCCCTTAGCGATTCCCACACTTCATCGCAATGAGCAAGAAGTTCCCCTTGCGTTCTTTCCCGTCGGTTATCCCATCTCTGGACCATTATACCCCACAAATTCTCGATGGGGTTCAGGTCAGGAGATCGGGATGGCCAACGTAAGATTCTTATATCTGGCTGATTGTTAAGCCAAGTCTGCACGATGCATGCTTGATGAATGGGACAATTGTCCTGTATAAAAATAAATGCCGGGAGCTCTGCTCTCGGATATACAGTCCGCACAGTAGGCACCATTACGGTTTCTAATAGCTCCCGGTAAGTAGCACCATTTGCTCGCCCTGGGAAATGGACAAGCTCTCCCGGACCATCAGCACTCATCCAGCCCCACATATTTGCGCATATCCTTCCGGAATCATAATTAGGAATCACGTTTCTGGTTTCGTAGCGTGTATTCATCACGCGCCACAAGTGTCGACGACCATGTTGGCTCGACCTAAAACATTTCTCATCCGAGAATATAGCACTTGTGAAGTCCATGTCCCTGTACTCTCTTGCGAATCTTACTCTCTCCGCTTTTTGTTCCTCGGTGAGCACGATTTTTTTTGCTGGTTTTCGGTGATGGAGCCCCGCCCTATGTAAAGCTCGACGAACCGAGCGCAATGACACGTCGTACTCCTCGGCGAACACTCTCGTCGGCGTAAACGCGTCCCCTTGTTGGTAGGTGTCCACCATATGTTGGAGGTTGTCCTCTGTTACGAGATATGGACGTGGTGCCCGCGGTCTATCGTCTAAGACACCCTTTTCTTCATGACGTCTGATCCACAGCCGGACAGTGTTTCTCTACAAGCAAGAAATAATCTCATAAGTAGCGGCTTCATTAACAGAAAAACTGACTCATATCTAAAAACCTGATCGCAAAAACGATAAAACAGTTCTAAAAAAGCTTTCAAACAGTCTGATTTTGATGCAGTTGGTAGTATCAAATCTGCGATTGAGCTAAAATAAATATTTTAGTTGATTACATTGTTGGAATCGTCTCCTTAAACCCTTTATTACCTTTATAAACAACCAACAAACTATTTAAATCCATTGATTACCAATTTATTGTTCCTCATTAGATTTAAGCATATGACTTATATATATTTATGTTTGTAATCTCCTTATAATTTCCTTCATTTTGATACCCTATTGAATGGGTTTGGTTTAAGTATTAATTTTATTAACCACTTACAATTTAGCACTTTGTTTTATTTTTAAAACACCTATCTAAAGACACTTGGGTTTTAATACGTATCTAACAATACTTACCTTAACTGTCGCAATATATCCAGCCGTTTGGAAGATACGAGTTAAAGTTTCTTCAAAGTAAGTATTCTGCGTATTGATTATTCTACGAAATGATAATATGAGAAACAATTTATGTGAAACAAAATTCGATTAAACAATTAGCGATGAAACAACGCACAACCTAAATATTACTATAGATGTCACAAAATATAGAAAAAAAAATATAATTACAAATTGTTTCCAGCATTCCATAATCTTTGGACTAGTATATTCCTAGAGTCATCTGGAATTGCCTCGATTCTTGCCACCTCTCGAAAGACTTGGCTATGTTGGTCATTATCAACATCGTCACTCTGAAGCTCGGGAATTGGAACATCATTCCGTGCATTGGCTATGTTATGAAGAACAACACATGCATTCACTATCTTGGCTGCTGTAACTGGGTCATAGTGAAGTACCCTGTGTGCTAACAAACATCGCCAACGTGCTTTCAGAACTCCAATGCAACGCTCAACAGTATTTCTAACTGTACAATGAAGGTCTGTATAGTGTTCTTCTGGTGAACCTGGAGCTGCACCCAAAATAGGTGTCATCATCCAAGGGCGCTGTGCATATCCAGAATCACCTAAAATATATAAATAATATATCATTATTGATTCTATATTTTGTTTTATTTAATGATTGAGGACCTTCTTTAAATTATTGATATTTATAATTTAAAGAAGGATACATTTTAAGATATTTGAATGTCAATAATTTGACTGAAGTTGTAAGATTTAATCCTTATTACATGTAGGCTAACTGTGCTATGTACCAACTTTTATGCATATAAATGAATTTGAATAACCAGCCAAAATAATATGTTAAATAATGATATTCTTACCTAATAGCCAACAGCGCTCTCCACGCCTTTCCAGTCTTTCTAAGTGAGATTTTAAGTGGCACTGATTCCAGACATAGGAATCATGTGAAGCACCACCAAATGATGCATCAACATGCAGTATATTTAGATTGGCATCACAAATCTGAAACAGGAGTCAATATTTAACTCAGTTACATGTATTTTCTTTAGCTACTTTATCCAATATTATATTTATCACTTACTAGTAAAACATTCAAAGAATGATAATTTTTCCTATTAAAATATGTCTCCTCATGATCAATGGGTCGGATTAAGGCCACATACGTACCATCAATGCACCCAATAATGCCTGGAAATCCAAATTTTTCCATGAACCTGAAAACAGCAATACAATAGGTCAATTTGAAATCTAATTATTTTAATAATGTATTACTATTATAATAAAAACATAATAAACTTACACTTTCAGAATGGTTTCCCTTTCTCGCTGAGATGAAGGAAACTTTATGTACTTAAGGAGTACTTCCCGGACATTGAGTGCATCAGTAACTTCATGTAGACACTTACTAAATGTGGGCTGGGACATATTGCAGAGAAATGAAGCACCTACATTCCGTTGGTATGACCCATTGGCAAAAAAGTTTAAGGCAGCCAAGATCTGCAATAGATAATTAAAAACATTTCTAAGTTAGAATAATTCACATTAGTATATTTAGTATATATTTCAACAAGTAGGTAAATAATACTAATCTACTTAATTATATTTTTTCATGAAACAGACAGAAGAGATTAGTACTTTACTTTTAGTTCATTGCGAACAGCCGTTTTTCGTCGAGTTTGTGGTAGATATGGACCCAGTTCTTCCAAAACCTGTTGGAATCCAGCTTTACTTAAACGAAAATTCGCAACAAACTCTCTTTCAGGCAGCTGTAATGGGTTACTAGCGTCGCGAAGGCGGCGTCTCTCAATTCGTAGAAGATTTTTTTTTCGCTCTTCTTCAGCAAATCCCAATAAAATTAGGCGTGCCATAGTTTAGTAAGTCTCTAAAAACACAAATAACACTTAAATGATAACACGAATTACAATAAAATCCAACACAAGTCAAAAATAGCAACTTTTACTCACTTTAATAAACACCTGCTTCGGTGATGATCACTAGAATTCTTGTAAAACACTACCTATGAGTAGTGTCTTTCACGAGAATGATGACAACTAAAATGATTATCAATTTGATGTCCACTATGCCTAGGCGATCGCAATATACGAGTATCGATACGAAAACAACTGTCAAAATGTGTTACGGTGGCTATCAGCGACAGTCAGTGCTCATGACATCATCTTAGATAATCACTGAAGATACCCGATACGAAACTAGCTGTTTGACAGTTAGTCGTTGTACACTTTGCCAAGTGATCTTCACTATGAGCTGTCAACAGAGATACGCAATAGCCCTGCTGAAGGAAGTTCCTGAAAATCTGGCTACAGAAGATCAACTTTTTGCGCACCTCAGAAGGACATGGGACAATATTCCGCAGCAAGACATTGACAACCTTGTTCTGAGCATGCCGAATCGTTGCCGATGTGTTATGAACGGTTGGGCGTTGTTTCGCCGCTAATTGTTTCATCGAATTTCGTTTCACATAAATTGTTTCTCATATTATCATTTCATAGAATAATCAATACGCAGAATACTTACTTTGAAAAAATTTAAATCATTCGTTTCAATCATTTCGTTGAAATAAAATACCATGGAAACATACATCGAACAAACAATATTCGTTAAAAAGTAATTCTAATGTTTGATAAATTTGTTAAATAAAAAAATGTGAGTATAAAATTCATTGAAGTGTGTTTCTGTAAAATATGTTTCATTCAAGTAAATAGTAGTTGAAACAAAAATATTCGAAATAAAAATACGAGGACCAAATATTATGTGAAACATTTTCTGGGAAACGAAATTCTGTGAAACTTCTGTCTGCGAAACAAGGTGACACCGTTATGAACATTATGGGCGCTTTCTCAGACTTCAAGTTTTTGAACACAAATTAAATGATTTTTCTATTTTTTTCAGTTTTTACTCATAAATTAAAAGTTAATTCATATACGGTTTCCGTCTATGCTTTTTTTTTTTTCTCTCCATTAAATCCTGAAATTTTAATCGAAGTACCTTAACCATTATTAAAAAATGGTATAATATTAAATAACGTATCTTTTAAATATATACATGTCATATAAATAATTAACACATTGATAGTAATTCGCTTTTTTTTAAATATCCCTAGACCGTGTTGATGTGTGTATTTATATTTTTAGCTTCTATTAATTTAATTTCTACTGAATCAGGTTTCTTTATGATTTCCACAACTCTTGGCTGATCAGACCTTGAGTTAGCGGATCTCTTAGACAAATCTATGTCACTTTCATCCATATTATCATTCAGTCTTTTCTTTTGTGCTCTTGTCAATACAGTTACTATAATAATACATCATTATTCATACTTTTCAATTCATCCGATGTTATCACAATTCTGGACAATGCGTCTGCGGCGACATAATTTTTTCCTTTGACATACACTATCTCATAGTCGTATTCTTCTAATGTCAATCTAAATTTTAGCAAACGACTGAAGGGGTCTTTCATCCCAAATAGATATATTAATGGTTTATGGTCTGTTTCTATGACAAAATGTTTTCCGTATAAGTATGGTCTAAAATACTTGACTGACCAAACGATTGCTAATAATTCCTTTTGAATTGTTGGGTAATTTTTCTCTGCTTTGTTTAATGGACGACTAGCATAAGCAACCGGTTTTGTATTTTTATTACAAAGAACTGAGCCAATTGCTATTCCTGATGCATCCGTTTTTAATATGAATTTACTGTTGTGTGTGAAATCTGGGTATTGTAAAATTGGTGGACTTGTCATAGATTGTTTTAAATTTTCTAAAGAATTTTGACAAGTTTGTGTCCAAACTAAAGGTTCATTCCTTCTGCACAATTTGTTTAATGGCATTGTAATTTCAGCAAAGCATGGTATAAATTTTCTATAATAATTGCAAAAGACAACAAACCGTTTAACCTCATCTGCGTTTTTTGGCACGGGATATTTTTTGAGGATTTCAATTTTATCTGGGTCTGGCAAGACACCTTGTGCAGAAACAACATGACCAAGATATAAAAGTTCTTTCCTTAAAAACTGACATTTGGTGGGATTTAATTTTAAATTCACTTTTCTCAGTCTTTCGAAAATGTCCATTATGGGACTCTAAATTGGTCCAAAAACAATTAAATCATCTAAATATATGAAAAATTTGTCAAAAGTTAAACCAGACATTGCTACCGTCATTACTCTACTAAAAGCACTTGGGGAAATTTTTAACCCCATCGGCAGACGTTTCATTTGAAATTGTCCCGTATTAGTACTACATGCTGTACATTTCCTGCTTTCTGGTTCTAATGAAACTTGATAATAACCTGAACGTAAATCTAGATGACTGAATAAAATAGCTCCTGTAAGAGAATCTAGTATTTCAGTAATGTTTGGTAGTGGGAACCGGTCATCCTGAATTTTTTCGTTAAGTTTTCGATAATCGACTATTAAACGCCACTTCTTTTCATTATTATTGTCACTTTTCTTGGGAACTAGTAGAACTGGGCTAGACCATTCACTTTGTGCTTCTTCTATAATATCATTTTCTAACATGGTTTTAATTTGTTTATTTAATTATTTAATTCTTGTTTTAATTGTTGTTTGTTTATTTAATTATTTAATTCTTGTTTTAATTGTTGTGGTTGTCTATATTGTTTATATAAATTTGATTAGTATTAGGTTTAAGCGTTATTTTTTGTTCATAAAAAATTGTTTTTGATAGTTTATCATTTGGTAAGTGAAATATATCTGAGTATTTTTACATATATCTTCATGTGCCCTTACAATTGTACCAGCTAAAAATAAATCTTTCCCTATTTCCCTTGCACAAACAACATAATCTTCTTTTAAACTTGAATTTAAGTTTACGTAGTGAACGGACTCACTTCGCGCTGGAATAGTCAAAAACTCTGAATTACATTCCGTAGTATCAAAAATTTTAGTACTTATTTCATTTCCGTTTATATTTAAAGTTAAAACATTTGTCTTTAAATTAATATTTGACGAGTATTTGCTTAAAAAGTCTAATCCAATAATCCCATCAGCCTTGATAGGTAGATTATTAAATACATGAAACTTATGAGTGAAAACGTCATCCAACAGCGGTGATGACAATGCAAGGCTAACTTGACCCAGTGAACGAATTTGACCAGCTATGCCGTTGACTAAAATATCATGTCCAAAAATTGTAATATCTGGTGGTAAGCATTCTTTTCGGACAATCGACAAAGAAGCTCCCGTATCCAGTAACCAATAAAACTGTTTATTATTTAAATTAAATGGAACTAATTTAGTATGTCCATTAAAAGCGAATATTTTTGGTTGGGTCACGAAAAAATTTTTCTGCTTGGTTTACCACTTGAGCAGTTTGGGTTTGCGCGCTGTCGTCGTTAGTATTAGTTGCTTCAGCCGAATAAATTTGACGCGTATTACTACGATTGATGATTGATGATGATTCGGATAATTATTTCTTTACCTTGCGCCTCTAAAATAACCTGAATTATGGTAAAGTCTTGAACGATTGCCGCGATTACCATAATTATTCCCGCGGGCATACCTGTTCGTTGACTGACCTCGTCCTTGTGCACCTCGTCCTTGATGTCTGTGTCCATTGTAATTATAGTCTTGAACGATTGCCGCGATTACCATAATTATTCCCGCGGGCATACCTGTTCGTTGACTGACCTCGTCCTTGATGTCTGTGTCCATTGTAATTATTGTTACATACCTCGCTTTCCTCTGTGGTATGAACTTGACTTTCCAGAATAATGCATGACGTTGCCGTTGCTTGTACTCGCACCCAGCGACAGCGAACACTCCTCATCCTTAGCTGCCTGGATAGCATCCTTTACACTGAAAAAAATGTTTCGTTCTATGTAACCAAAACTTTGTCTACCAGTTACATAAAATTAGTGACAGCCGAACCAGTGTAACACATAGCAAAAGCCAGTTGAGTTACTGGAGTTGTGTCGCTTCTAACTAATCTTTTTTAGTTTTCTATTGCTAATTGCTTTTGATGTGTGTTTTTAAACCGTTTGTCTACGGCTTAACTCATTACAAGTTACCATTTGCCGAACTTTCCAGTCAATATAGCACCTCATTTATGTTTTAGTAAGATATCTGTTTGTCTATATGTAATTGTTTTTGCGGTTATACTACTTATACGGTTTTGTAAACTATTACCAAATAACATTATTAACACAACTTAACTTTCTCATTGTCTAATCAAACATTTTTACAGTGTCTAGCCAAACTTCCCAGTAAGTTTAGCTGATTAGTTTTGCTGCCTTTCCAAATGCTATGACTGATAGTAACTAAATTAATTTGTTATTATCAACGTAGTAGTTTGCTTATATAGGGCCTAATAGTTTTGATATATATGGATGAATAGTTATGCTTTATTGAGATTACTGTTTTGATATATATTAATGAATAGTTTTGCTATATTGAGAAAACTGCTTTGATACATATTAATGAATAGTTTTGCTATGAGAAAACTGTTTTGTTACATATTAATGAATATTTTTGCTATAATGAGAAAACTGTTTTGTTATATATTAATGAATATTTTTGCTGTATTGAGAAAACTGTTTTGTTATATATGAATGAATAGTTTTGCTATATGGAGAAAACTGTTATGTTAAGGTTGGAACCTCCACGGTAGCCCGCGAAATTCAAATTTTCTTACGTTTTTTGCAATTTGCAAGTCAGAATTAGGTTATATGTTGATTAATGTATGATTCGCGCCCGTAAGAAGATGTATTTTCAGAATTATAACCATTAAAATCAATAAAATAACTTCATAAATCGGTATAATCCAAAAATGTCAAGATTTCATGAAATAGTCATTCTTTCGGGTTACCTGGCCCTATGGAGTTTTATTGCTGACTTAAATGGTTATAATTCTGAAAATACATAATTCTTACTTGCGCAAATCATACTTTAATCTTTATATAACCTAATTCTGACTTGCAAATTGCAAAAAACGTAAGAAGATTTGAATTTCGCGGGCTACCGTGGAGGTTCCGCCTTAAGGTAAGGAATTTGGTAGTGACATTGCAAATGAATAAATGTGCAATGTGTGTATGTGTGTGTGTGTAATGTGTTGTTTGGTGGTTTGCAAATGAATAAATGAATGAATTATAATTATATTGAAAATACACATTATTTATAATAAAACTTTTATTAATCATAATTAGTAGGTTTACATTCGCATTATATAACTACTAGTACTAAAACACAAAATTTTGGTTTTAAAACCAGTTAGGGATGATTCTCATTAGAGCGGGCCGTGCCCGGGGCGGGCCGTGTACGTGGCCCGGACGGGGCACGGATTTGAAACGTTACATACATTTTGTATGAAGCAATTTATTGTGTGCATGTTCCGTACCCCGTCCGGGACCGCTTGACGCCACGGTTGTTGCACGGTCCCGCGCCGCCCGGGACATTTCTTACAAAATGTATGTAACGTTTCAAATCCCTGCCCCGTCCGGGCCACGTACACGGCCCGCCCCGGGCACGGCCCGCTCTAATGAGAATCATCCCTTAATGTAACATACAGTTCGTTTAGTTCAGCTACAAGAACTTTCAATAATTCACAACTTGCTTCATTAATCATAGTGGACATAACAAGGTCAAGATTTTTTCTTAAAACTATATACATATATTTGCCAGTAATTATCGTCAGTTGGTACAAAGTCACCAAAAGACCGAAATAACGCAAAAATGACACCATTTCTGAAGCCGAGAGACGAACGTTACCTTTTGAAATATGTTACATGCTTAGGCTGCGGTTCCACTGAGGCGGAGCGGAGCAGAGCGGAGACGAGCCGTGCCGCGATTCACCAATCACATGGCTTGAAATCTACATCACATTCATTTAATTGATTAATGGCTTCTTGAACACTGCAGCTGAAGTTGGGGCAAGGCGATCCTGCTCCACTGGTAGATGCAGGGCCACGTTTTGAGGATTCAGCAATTACTCCAGACTTAATAAATTCTCTCCTGCGTTGCCTGTAGCAGTCGAGTAACTTTCCTTTGGCTGATGTTTTCTGCCCTGGATTGAAGCTCATGAACGGTATGAAATATACAGATGAGTTTTCTTTTTTAAATACTCTTGGTACATCGTATGCCAATTGGTATAGCCTACTGCTTTTAATTTTTCTATTAGGGTCATCTTTCAACTCATTATCACTATATTGCATAATTTCGTCTTGAGGCATTGTTGAGCAGTCCATTTTCTTGGAATCTCAATAGCAGTGATTTTCCCTCATTACATGCACTCAAGATATTGTATAATTCCTGAAATAACATAGAATATAGTATTATTGTACATTTTCCAAATGTATTATATTAGGTACTAAAAATTATCAATGCAATTTAATACTTTCACCACAGTCAGTGGTTTGAAAGAATAAGTGACTACAGTAGTAGGTAGTCAACATCTGTCTAGCCAGACCAAAGTCGATATTACTTCATAGTCGGGACTTAGTACCTATGTTTTTTTTTCCAGTATAGCAAAAATAATAGAATATATAAAGTTTATAACAATCTAAATAGGTTTATAAAGTTGTTGTTGGACTGACTGACTGAGTAGTGACTGAGAATCAACACCCAGCCTTAACCACCAATTGAAATCTTTTCGGCTGAAATTCATGATGATGATTAACGATGTATTGTGAAGTAAGAAAGGAACTACCTAAAATCAACCCCTAAAATAAAGGGAACATAATAAGTTTCATGGTAAAAAATGAACTTGAACAAAGCTAAGGTGGTTCCACTAGTGCAATATTGTAAGAAAATTATATAAAAAAATCTGTAATGGATTACTTACACAGGATGTATTTGGACTTGTCTCTTCAGGATTATCCACTTCCAGTGCTATGGGTTCCGAATCAACCAAATTTATTGCAGAGGATTCATGGTTTGGGTCAAAAATGAAATTAAGCACACTATCTGTAACAACCGGCTGCTGGTCCGAAATCTAAAATATATACAAAACATTAGTCATCCCCAAAAAGGAAATTGCATGTACTAGAACTGCACAAAACCCGCATGCTGGGTTATGGCTCACTCCCTCTCACAGAGAGCTAGGAGGCCTGTGTCCCAGCAGTGGGAACATTATAGGCTGATTATTTTATTTATTTATTTATTTATTTAAACTTCATGTACAATAGTGGTACATAGGCGGACTTAATGCCACAAGGCATTCTCTACCAGTCAACCTTTATGATGATGACGGTCCCCAAAAGGACAAGTTAATAGCTACAGGGGTTATTCCCAGTTGTCGCCACTGGTGACGCCACCACTGGCGACAAATGGGAATATTTTTTAAAAAAAATCCCAGTTGTCACCAGTGGTGGCGCCACCAGTGGCGACAACTGGGAATGGCCATTCTTCTAGTTCCCAGTTGTCACCAGTGGCGACAGATGGGAAATATAAAGTGATACGCCTCCGGTGGGGGCGATGCTAGAGCTGAATTATAGTGATGGGGTTTCATTATTGTATCACTAACGAAGTTTTAAATAGGTATATTTTATATTTTCTTAAATAAAACTTTTACACGTTACTTGGGAAGATATATATTTTTATAAATCACAATATTTGTATTCATTGAGATTAAAACTGCACAAGTACAGTTTCCAGTACTACAACTATTACAGATCGTATAATTATTTTACTTAAAACTATATTATTAGGTTCTTATCACAGATTAATCAACGTATGGCATTATGTAGTTCTTAGGTTATTTTTATAAAACAGACTTGTATATATTAACCACAATAATTGACGTTTATAATTTTCTAAATCTACAGGTATTATGTTACTCATTAATTTACTGCGATGTCTATCACAGATTAATCAATGCATTATTTACAATAATTTATACTTCTACTTTTTTATCACAGATCAACATACTATTTACAATAATTGACTTTACTCTTTCGATTTAGCTAGATGTATTTAAATAGGAATTACTTAATATTATACTCTTATACAAATATATTACTGTGGTAAACAGTATTTTTTGATAAATAAAATCCGAGTAGTTTTTAAGAAAACGACTACCTACCCGTATATTAACATAATACTTAATATTCTTCAATCGCCGTCAGTTTTTATAAAATTACCGCCTCAAACATTCTAAACAATGACCCACTGTCATGTTTCCATGTACTAACTCCATTTGGATATCTTGTATGAACTCATCATTGAGTACATATTTCTTCTTTCTTATTTTCTTTTTATTTGTAATCATATTATTAGAAACTCTATAATATGCCGAATCCTTGACCAAGGTTTTTAAAAAATGTATAATGTTAGGATTTTTTTTTCCAATTGTATGGTTTAATTTATGATGCCATGATTCTAAAGCGTTTGTTGTTCGATGCTGTTCACCGTATACACACCATACTTTAATGAACTCGTCTATCATCCACTGCTTTTCCATACATGCTCTAAATTTTTTAATGTCATCTTCTTGTGTATTCTTGCGAGTAATATATTTCCAGCCATTTAAAATTTCATTCGGCGGCAATAGTGGCAATACGGCGCTTAATGCCACTTCTCTTATCTTGTTTTCATCATTAGATTTAGTTATCCCGAGCTTACGACCCTTCTCCCAAATGGAATGATTAAAATGATAATAGCATCCGGATATAATTACAGACGGGACACAGTCGTTAAAGCTTTCATTGCAGCTCTTTCATAATCAGTTTTATATTTCTTTGGATCCCAGTCAGGTATTTGGGATTTAATCATGGAAAATAAAATGATGTATGATTCCATCTTCTTGTCACTCATAAGTGCGTAGACAAGCGGCACTATGTTCTTGTGGTTCACAGTACTTCCCAAATCTCCGTGAATGCTATAAAGTTGAATAAAGGGCGAGGGGCAGCTTTTAAAGGTTCCATCGCTATAAAAATCATGTACTTCATTCATAACCTTTTTTGCCTCTTTGGTGCAAAAAGCTATAATACGGTTGTCACCATCAGAATAATCAGCCAATACAAAATTATTAAATTCCGGAGGAATTTGAACATTGATTCCTTGTTTAGATTTAAGGTGTGTTACTCCGGCTGCTGCATTTCTGAATCTATATAGAGATGATTTAATACTTTCAAAGCTCGGTACTTTGCATACTAAGTCCAATCCTGAAGTTTGAAAGGACCCGACCATATCATTGTAACATTGTGGTACCGCTGGGTAATTTTCTTTTGTTAGTTGTTGTTTACAGCCGTAAAGTCGCTCATCTACTTCATTTTTTAAAAAGTCAGGTGTACATGAGTGTGCAGTTTCATGAAGGACATTGTTATCCTAAAATAATAAAAAATATAAGTAATCGTAGCGTACATTAAACAAATAAAATAAAGTGTATTAAAATAATTCATTACAAATTAACGTTCACAATAAGTGACAAACGTGCACAAAATGGCCGCCTGTTTCTCTTTTGTGTTGGCATGAGCGTGCACACAAACGTGTTGGCATGAGCTTTATGTTAAAAGTTTTTTCATATAAATAATAATAATAAATGAAAGCCGAAAACTTACTTTTATCTTTATAATTCCTTTACACTTGTATTTTCGTTTGATGCATTCCCACACAGTTAACCCACTTTTATGTTTCCTTTTTATATGATATTGGAAAACTGCGCGAAGCAGAATAGTCCCGTGACGTCTTTTTATATAAACTAACGAAACTTCACCAGAACTGCACGACGCACTTGACCCTGACATTGTTGGGAATGCACTGGTAAGTGTTACGTCACTGGTCTACGAACCGACAACAGCATAGTGGAGGGGGTTGATCGACAGGATCGGAGCGCGGAAGTTATGGCTGATTGTAAATATATTGCAATTATGTACATATTCATTACTATTTAGTTTGTGATAAGAACCTAATAATATAGTTTTAAGTAAAATAATTATATGATCTGTAATAGTTGTAGTACTGGAAACTGTACTTGTGCAGTTTTAATCTCAATAAATACAAATATTGTGATTTATAAAAATATATATCTTCCCAAGTAACGTGTAAAAGTTTTATCTAAGAAAATATAAAATATACCTATTTAAAACTTCGTTAGTGATATAATAATGAAACCCCATCACTATAATTCAGCTCTAGCATCGCCCCCACCGGAGGCGTATCACTTTATATTTCCCATCTGTCGCCACTGGTGACAACTGGGAACTAGAAGAATGGCCATTCCCAGTTGTCGCCACTGGTGGCGCCACCACTGGTGACAACTGGGATTTTTTTTGAAAAATATTCCCATTTGTCGCCAGTGGTGGCGTCACCAGTGGCGACAACTGGGAATAACCCAGCTACAGGCAAGCTGTCACAAAATTGTCATAGTAAGGGTCACTTTTAACTTTTTATCTAACTACTTATACCTACTTACTTTATTCTAATTCTTTATTGTACACAAATAAACAGTATAGGGATAATGCTTGAAGGAACAAAGGCATGCTTAAACCAGAATTGGATTTTCTAAGGGCAAACCTTAGTGATACAGGGATTTGACAATGAGGACAGACATTAAGTGTACAACTTGGGCTTTATAATACAAGATACTAATGACATACCTAATATACATATACATCCTAGGTATGTAAACTAAGCAAATGTGTATGGCACACAAAACATAAACTACTGCACTACTACTACTATACTTACTAAGTATAACAGGTACCTACACTATCTACACATACCTACCTACATAATTCTATGGAGAATTTTAACTATGTAGATAGGTTCCTACATCTAAAGTATGGAATCCCAAAATATACATGAATCAAACCATTTTTTTTTTGTTTTGACTTATGTAGAACTTTTCTGGAGTTTAAAAACATGCTGATAACTTACTGATATTTGATTACTAGCTTCTGATAATGTTCTTAACATTTTGATTTGAATAGTTAGTTTGGCCCTATGGCCAATGATAGGTATTAGGTCTTTTATGTCGTTTTCTGACAGCATTTGAAGTGTCTCTAAATCTATGGCTTGTTCTGCAAATTTTAGTAAAAGCATTTATGAATAATAACGTACTTAATAGGCTCAGACCAAATAAAAAGTTTTATTTGGTCTGAGCTAGTAGGAACCTACCAACTACATAGCTAGGTTGATTGAAGTAGGTACCTAGCTATGTAGTAATGAACTTGCTTATTTACTAGACTGTAGTCTAGTAAAAAGCAAGTTATAGGTACCTACCTATTAATGACAAGGGTCAGTAACGTACTTACCCTGAAACTTGTTTATATACATTTCAAGGCCCCACTGCCTTAGATAGTCATCCACAGGCCGATTAAGATAATCTTCGTCCATCATTGGTCTTCGAAGGTCTTTCAGTAGTTTCACGAACATTCACCAAAGCCAGCACCCGCAACGTAGATAGATTTACACAGTAAGTATAGTTTGAAACCTTATAGTGTATAATTTTAAGTAATTATTTCTCTCTTTCTTTGTAAAATTAAATTAACGTGACGCGCGTGTGCAACTCGTATAATACACAAAGAAAGAGCTATATATAATATACACTTAATATACTCTTTGAAAGAGCTCACGCTCACGTCATTTCACCTTACATTTCACGCGAAAAATACAGGTTTCGACAGGTTTTCGGTGGCTGTAACCACAGAACACATATACTCTAGGGAGACTGTAACTAAAGCGTTCCTTTACATGTTACAATATATTTGTGACAGATAGTTGTTTATTTAATTTATTCATAGCCAAAGTTTTGCAAAGCGCAGCACATTCACTGTGCGTGTTATCCACAAAGCCATATGTTAAAATATCTATTTTTTTTAGGTAATATATGAACAAAATTATTATGTAGAATGCTTTTGCTACATATAGTCAACTTTATTAGGCATAGAATGACAAAGAGTTTTGTTACATTACGTACAAAGGTTTGGTTACAGGTTAACGAATCAGTTTGTATAAAGAAGTTCGGTAAATAACATCAAAAATATTGATTACCTTTAACCGAACTGAACATAACACAATCAGTTTAGGGCCTGTTAGATAAACCAGTTTTATTATTTTAAATTAACTTTATTTTTGAACAAACAAATTTCGGTTATTGTTATAATAGCCAAAATAGGTTCAGTTATTTCTTTTTTTCAGTGTAGAGAGCTATAATTTCGAGCTGTTACTATCTTGCTAAGTTTGGAACCTTTTAAACCCTCGGAAAATTTTCTAATTGCCATTTTCTCGTTTAATGGCTTCAAAATATCATATTTGTTAGAGTCACCATCTGCTTGAGCAATTGTCAAGTCTGTGAAAAGTTTTTCAAGTTCAGATCCATATTCATCGATCGAACGTTGTCCTTGTGAAACATTTTGCATAATACGTGATTGAAGTGCCACAAACGATTTTTTAGTTAAAAGATGCGTTTGCATGTCCTTGACAAGTGCTGTAACAGTTGAATACTTTGAAGCCATTCGCAACTTTGCGTTTTCTGATAGTCTACTTTTCAAAATAAACTTAATTAGCTAATCTTTATCTGTCTCGCCGATCATATCCGAATACATCTAGATACCATCAATCAAGCGTTTCGTCACATTTTCCGAATCGTCCATAACAGGGAATAATTTACAAGCAGTTTTTAAGTCGAACTCCATTTTGTCAGACTCCATATTAGGATGAGTACAAAAAAATTTAATATTTTCGTATAGTTTGTTTATATTTTTAAAAATAACTGCCGCAGTTGAAATAATCTGCGGATCCTTCTTAGTTTCTAAAAGTAAAATCAATTCTCTGCATTTATTTATGGTTTTTGTTGCTTCATTTAATTTTACTTCAGCAACGTTACCTAAATATCTAGCTTGTCCCTTTTTAATCAAATATTTTCTTATTTGCTCTAATAAATCATAATTGCCAATTAATGCCTCAATCATCATCTAAAAATAGAATTGATTCATGAAGTCATTGTAGAATTATAAAATTGTAAGTAAATATTTCAAAACAGTAGTGTCAAGTTAGTTGCAGCGCGGCGGAAGAATGTCATGAGTTTCAATTTTGCTGCGAAGTATCGAGTTACGTGAGCAAAAGTACACGATTATAGAATAATTTACTCGGAACGTAATGAAATATGATACCATTCTATTTTTAGATTTAAATATTACTTATTGTTTTCTAGTTTTAGTGTTCATAATTTATAATTATATCAATTTTGTCACTCGCGAGAGGTTTAATTGCACTCACTTTTAATAAAACACTCACAAAAGTAGGTTAAAACATTTTGAACATTAACTTCGGCAGATAACTCACGGTTCTTTAGGCTGTTGTTTCGACGTTGTTGTGTCCTCTAATAGAAGCCCGGATACGTTGCATAGCCCGGAGACCAAACTCCTCCTGAATCCACTGCCGATGGCACCGTTTATACAAACGCACCACAAAGTAGACCGTTGCAATGGTGATATAGCCAGCAGCGCGAACATCACCATATACATCCGCTCCAAATGCTGACCAACATCCTTCAACGTGGCCTGGTTGCTCCCCGCTGCGTTTTGTGTGATGAATACCTCATCTTTTTCCACCTTTGAGTTGCAAATGTTTTGGAAGCTCCAATTCTTATTATGTTCTTGAATCAACTTGATTTAATTAGCCGAATTTCGAGGCAATGGGTAGTAGGTGGCGATCATACTAAAACTCGTCGCCATGAGATGATTGGAGTCGTAGGAGATAGAAAATAACAAGTCATGTTTGCAGGATGGCTGCCAATAGTATAATGAATTAGTTTTATAAAGAAACAAGTGTAATGAGGTAAAAGCTAGGTAAGCATTACATGTGATACCTAATATAAAGTAACGTTTATATGTCGCTGTTAATTTAACCTTCTGCAACTGAGGTGAGTTTCTAATCAACATTCGACTGAGGTGTAGTCTGTCAGGCGTCACTATATACAGCATGATTCGCTTATAACTTTCAGAAATATTAGAGCTCTAGTTTTATTTTATGATTAATGGGTTTATCTAAAATGAAATAAAAAGGAATAAGCTTTCTTAAAACAAAAAACGAGTTTAGTATGGAATCATTTATTGAGATCGGTATTTTCATTATTTTACGCTTAGGTAAACTTACAAAACTATTAAAAAAAAAACGAAATTATAAAACTTCTATAAAACTGTTCATTAATCTTTTAAGCATTATCTTATAGCTTTAAAACAAAAAAATCATCGAGATATCACGGTTCAATTAGTAGGGCTTGCATTCGAACATTCGAATATTCGAATTATTCGAATAATCAACTTTTTCAAATATTCGAATAGATATTTTGCGATATTCGAATATTCGACCAATTCCTAGAATACAAAACTCAACAATCTGATGTGCACACAAAATTCAACGGTAATGCACGCCGTCCAAACAACTTACGACGTTCGACGAGCGGGCGTTACGAGAGTTATGTGTACGTTAAAATATCTACTCAATCCCAGAATAATGAACATATTACGCAGAGACACCTTCGGATATTTTCCCACACACCCATTTTACAGGAAACGATACGATTGCTAAATTTACAACTGAGATTAACAACAGATACTTTAGTCAAATAAAAGACTTTGATGACAATGATGATAGATCGTTAGTTGATCGCCACCAGCAGCAGCGACAGCGACAAAATGAAGCAATTCAGGAAACAGCAATAAGCTTCAAGGAAGAACTACAAAAAAGATCGATGAGACCGTTTTAGCAACTTTGTCTACATCTACCGCAAATTTATCATGAAGAGAAGAGTTGGAAACGTCAATCCTAATGCAAATGGCGCTATTTGATAGAGGAGGTCTTAGACGAATAAAGAAGATTGGCAAAACCCCATGTACTTTGAGTGTCGCCTTTATACTTCGCGTGCATTGGTGAAAACACCCGAAAGAGATGGATCTAAGGCCTAATAACATAAAGTGTAATCATAGCATATTTTTTTGTAATGGGATTTTGATAGAAAATCGGTTTAAAGATTTACCTTTTAGGTTAGGTTATGTGTATTGTGGAATGTGTATTGATATTTATGATTGATTAATGAGCAGATTAATTCATTTTAGAATACAATGCACATATCTGTTTATTCATGTTTGTTCTGTTGCATACATGTTTTAAGTATAATATATATATTTATAATAACGCTTTTCTTTTGAGGCGAAACGTATAAGATGTACGTGTAAGGTTGTAAACCTACACCAAAAGGTTAAGTTAGCCTTTGAATATTGCTGGATCATCAGGCGAACCGTACATATAGGTAGGTACTAGTTTGCCAACTCTATATATTACATAATATACCTAGGTTTCTAAAGCAAGGTATTCATAGGTCGAACTAATATGTATCCCAGGCAATATAAGCTACATCCAGCAATAAGGTAGGTAGTTAAGGTAATATGTTATTTTAAAATGAAACAAAGACTTTTTCACAAACATTTAATAGGTAGGCACCTACTTATATATTATTAACAATTAAGTATCTAGCCTGTGTAAAACTTGGTCAAGGAATTGTGCAGGTGGAGTTATATTATCCTGGTTACGCGCGTAGCCCAGGTACCATACAATGCTCATAACGTGAGAGCAACATCCAACAGTGCGCAAACCAACAATGCAATTGCAACAATAACCGGTGATGGCATTCCTACCCACTTGTTGCCGATCTATTGCTATGAAAACATAGTATGATTTTCTTGACACATGCTGGGACTTTACTTTTGCTCGAATCAAATAGGAACTTATTCCCCCTAACCTGCTTAAATTGACATGGTCCTCTCTGCAAACTTCTATTGTGTAAAAGCCATGAAAACGTAATTGTTCACCTATGTATGATCTAGCTTGTCGAATTTGATATGTGCCACAAGCAAAGAGGAACAATTCTTCTATAGACAGGTTAGGGAACACAATATTAGAACTAGTTATAGTTGTAAATATAGAGTTTCTTCTACTGAGATTCTCTTCTTGTACTTTTTCTGCTAAAATGTTGTCTACAAAAAGCCTTTCATTTATAATACTGACTATTTGTTCCGCATTACTTGAATCCACAAACATTGTGGCAAATGCATTATGCAGAGATGCTGCAATGAAAAAGTCCTTCATCATGTGAGGGCAAGCACGATTAAGATATTCATGCCTGAATATTTTAAAGTCTCTTTTGATCCTGCCATTAACGGCTTCCACAACCCATCTATTTATTGTCACACAGCGAGACCCGTTCCCTTCTAAAGTACTTAACTGGAATTGACCTGGTGACAGGGTTTCTGGTAGATGGGCGAGGAAGCCACGCTGATGTATAGCGTCTACACTATCCCTAAAGCCTCTATCGAGAATAAACACATCGTCTTCTCTAAAAAAGTTCAAAAAGCTGTCTTTGTTTAATAAATCCATCATTATCGACGCGTCATTAGTAGTGGCAGGATACGGCCCTGTAACATCCAGGATGTATCCATTGCAACATACAATCATGAATGGCTTTATGAGATTTCGATACTTATGGAGGGAAATAAGTCTCTTTTTGAAAGAAATAATTTGTGCTTTTTTGGGTATAAACATAGGTGCCATCACAGATAACAATTGCATTTTGTCTCTCCAGAGGGAGATCAGGTCTGCCAAATAAACTATTTGCTATATAGGAGTATTTGCTGATGACATTACTCCGGTTTATATGATGCAGACCCAAATGTTGAGGCACATACTCTTGAGCTAATATGCCCCTAGCCTTATTCATCAAGGTTTCCACAGTGCGCCTTGGCGTTTGAAATAGACTGGATAGCCTGTCTCCAGAGTCTCCCGTCCTTAATTTGCATAATAATGCAGTTAATGCAAAACTTCCTCTGTGCATTTCACGAAGTCCTCTTGTTTCATTCATTATTTGTTGATGTTGGGATAAGGAAATTCCCAGAAAATAATGTGCCAAATATTCTGGCAGACTATTGATATCTTCAAAATTAAAAACACTTACAGGTTCTTGTAGTATGAAAACCATATCTTCAATTTGGAAACAATTAAAATGGTCTAGTGTGTTTTCAGATGTGTACAGTTCACCAAATGTGTTTCTACCCACGTGGTAACCACATATCCTTGCACCTCTAGGTATATAAAAGTTGCAGTCACTCAGCACCCGTCTACGTATTGTGTCCGGAATATGATATCGCTCAGGATTCCTGCAGTCAGCAAATAAGCAGTGCCTTCTAGTGTCAGCAGCTCGTCTAATGTTTGGCAGTGTAATGTATTGCTGCTGTGGTATTTCCTGATTTCCAGATTGTTGCACTGGATTCTCTTCTGGAATTTCAGATAAAATCTGGTGGTTTGCAAGCTCCCAACAGGTGTGGCACACATAATCAGTGTCCACAATCTAAAAAGATAGTATTTACAATTTATTTCTCGTTGAATTTTCGACTTTTAACTTACTGAAACAGTCAAAAAATTATAATAGCTTGAAACTTACATTTTTAGGATATGTCCACAGCTTTATAACTGTTATAAATTGTTCGCTTTCTGAAGACAATGCCTATTTTCTGCAGACAGCATCTGTATGTCACAATTCACACAGCAATCTCCAATTTCCTCATGTTGAGGGCTCTGGTGCGGGGGTATAGCCAAATCCTCTGAAGCACCACTGTTTAATTGGGTGCTTTGGGTATTAATGCTGCAACGCAATATTCTTTGAGCTCGTAGCCAACATGGCCCACATGCTTCATCAGTAGGAGTAAGCTAAAACAATAATTAAAACAATCAATATTTATTCCAAAAAAATAAAAAAAAAGAATATTTTTATAGACACAAAAAATAGTAGATTGTTGCATCGAGCGCAAAGTGAGTTATTAATGCACGAGTGTTATGTTGGTGCCCGAGCGTATGCGAGGGCACTAAATTAACACTCGTGCATTAATAACTCACTTAAGCGAGGTGCGTAATCTACTTTTCTTTCAACTACCGTCATACCGTGACAAAATATACTACCTACCTACCTACCACCACCTGCTTACGACCTGCCTACCGCCTGCCTACGACCTACCACACCCTGCCTAACACCTGCCTATCTCCTGCCTACGACCTGCCACCGCCTGCCTACCACCTGCCTACAGCTTGCCTACCGCCTGCCTATGACCTACCACAACCTGCCTACGAACTGCCTACGACCTGCCTACCGCCTGCCTACGACCAACCACCACCTGCCTACGACCTGCCAAAGACCTGCCTACGACCTGCCTAAGACCTGCCTAAGACCTGCCTAGACCTGCCTATGACCTGCCTACAACCTGCCTAACACCTGCCTACGATCTGCCTAAGATATACAATCACCTGCCTACGATCTGCCTACAAACTGCCTACAAACTGCCTACAACCTGCCTACCACCTGCATTTCGCCTGCTTAACACCTGCCTACCCCCTGCCTAACACCTGCCTACATCTGCCTGCCACCTGCCTACATCTGCCTGCCACCTGCCTACCACCTACCTACCGCCTGCCTAGGACGAACCACCACCTGCCTAAGACCTGCCAACGATCTGCCTACTACCCACCCACTACCTACCTAATAACCTTCTCCTGACAACAACAAAAACAACAAAAAAAAATTTTGCGAAATCCGTCCAGCCGTTCACGTGTGATGCGACCAAGGGAAATAGGGAATCTTCCAACTACGCAGTAATGGTATCATTATATAAATATGAAAGTATATATTATATAAAAATGAATCGGACGGATTTCGCATTTTTTTTTTTGTTGTGTTTGTTATTGTCAGGAGAAGGTTCTTAGGTAGGTAGTGGGTGGTTAGTAGGCAGGTGGTAAGCAGGTCGAAGGCAGATCGTATGCAGTTCGTAGGTAGGTCGTAGGCAGGTGGTGGTAGCTCGTAGGCAGGCGGCAGGCAGGTGGCAGGCAGGAGCTAGGCAGGTGTTAATCAGGTGAAATGCAGGTGGTAGGCAGTTCGTAGGCAGGTGGTTATAGGTCGTAGGCAAGTCGTGGGTAGGTCGTAGGCAGGCGGTAGGCAGGTTGTAGGCAGTTCGTAGGCAGGTGGTAGGAAGGTGGTTGTAGGTCGTAGGCAGGCGTTAGGCAGGTTGTAGGCAGGTTATAGGCAGGTCGTAGGCAGTTGATAGGCAGGTGGATGGCAGGTCGTAGGCAGGTGGTGTTAGGTCGAAGGCAGGTGGTAGGCAGGTAGAGCTAGGTCGTAGGCAGGTGGTAGGCAAGTGGTAGGCAGGGTGTGGTAGTACGTAGTAGGCAGGCTGTAGGCAATTGGAAGGCAGGTGGTAGGCAGGTAGAAGGCAAGTCGTAGGCAGGTGGTGGTAGGTAGGTAGGTAGTATATTTTGTCACGGTATGACGGTAGTTGAAAGAAAAGTAGATTACGCAACTCGCTAAAGTGAGTTATTAATGCACTCGTGTTAACATAGTGCCCTCGCGTGCGCTCGGGCACCTACATAACACTCGTGCATTAATAACTCACTTTGCGCTCGATGCAACAATCTACTATTACTTGACGGTGCTGTATCCACTGTGAAATGATTGCAGCAAGTTGTTGTTTTTCATCAGTACTGTTTTCTCTCAGTACTAAACGACTTCTGCTTCTTAGAATGGAACGGCCACATCCAACACAAACATTTTGATGTCCAACTTGTCTTTCGGGTGCAACTTGGTTAGTTGCATGACTTGCTAATTCCCAACAAGCCTGGCATACAAAGTCAGCATCAGTTATCTTTGAGTAACATAATAATAAAAAACTGTTAGCCTCTGTAACTCTGAATGGGGTATTTTCAATTACAATAGTGTCCAATAATGACAATGAAACATCAAAAAGAAAACATATATGTGACATATACACATTGGAAGCTGTACAAGGCATCTTCTTATAAAATAAACAATTAAACATTTAAGTATGTTAGGGATGTAAAGAAGAGAAAATCTAGTCTTAGAAAAATAGATGACCAATACATGACCTGTCAATATAAGCATATTAATAAAATATTTAACTATAATAATCATTTGTTAACAGGGTAGGAAAACATCTTGAGGAAATCTTGGGACCCCATGGGTAACAAAGATTTAATCACACTCTTACAAAGTAGTACTGAGCGAGACAGAGCTACATCACGCTATGTTACGATCTGGCAACGTGTTTTGTGATTGGTGGTGTCTGATAGACTACCACCTCAGTCGCAGAAGGTTAAAGGAGGGTATACACTTCATATCGGTAGATGCAGCTTCTTTGTAAAGGTCGTTTATAGCTTCCCTTACTTGTATATCGCCGCTGTTTTGAGTTTGAAAGGTGTTGTTCTGTCATTTTTAAAATGTCTTCATTACCATTGATAGTAAATACCCGTGACAAGATTTATCTAAACACCACCATAATACACTTCCTCCTTTGTAATTTTTGAATTTTCTGAACTGTCTATTTCCGTATATTATTATTGGCCCACCTCTTTTACTGGTTGAGTAGCTTATGGCTGCATTTTTTTGTATTGGGAACAGTTTTGGGTTCCATTGTTTACATTAATTTGTCACTCACGTAATACACTCATTAAAATTTTCGATACGAAGAAAAACTTTTCACTATACGACACGTCAGACTGCACCACCGTTAGTTAATAATAGAAAAAATTTGCAAAAGATAAGAGTTAAAACGTAAACAAGTTCTGGAACTGTTTGGTTTAATTCGTCATATAGTTATGAAATATTATTTAATTAAAACAAGAAAATAAAGACTCGATGCTGTTGCTCGGAGGAATGCTTTAGTTTTATTTGTTTAAGTAGATGAGTACCTATGTAATAACTTATGGCTATTTGTGATATAAATAAAAAAGGATTGTGTGGTTTTACGATACCACGGTAAAAGTGAAACTGTTTTTCACACTATAGACATTTAACTAAATTTTTTTGGAATTATATTCCATTAAGGATATAAAACGTATAAAACGCGGAGTAGGGATAAAGTGAAAGGCGCTCTGACTCCGCGGCCGAGCGTCACGCGACATGCAACACACAGACGAAAAAGTTTGAGACGATGTAATAAAAGTTTCACTTTAAAAATATACAGAGTACAACAGGTCTTCGTATTTTTGTTGTATTTTAATGGTTCCCTTTCCATTTGCATAAAATTTTAAAACCTAATTTAACTTAGCTTAATTTTGTTCGGCATAATTATATTTTCACATAATATAATTACGCATAACAGCTTACGCATAACAGCTTACGCATAATTTTTTTAAGCATCATTTCTGTAAACATAATAATGATTAAGCATAATATTCTAAAGCATAAAGGAGATGTTTCATTTTTGTATGGGACTCCGGCCATAACTTGTACCTTTCAGGAAAGGTGGGGAAACAATCCCCTGAATAGAATAAAGTAACTTTTTTTAAATAGTAATAGATAGTTTTTATGCACATTATAAAAATTAAAAATGTTTGACGTTTGTCGCGAGAGTTATGACAACCATGACAGGTTGTAGAGATGACGTTTACATAACCTAGAAATTGTTATTTGATGATAATTGTTTTGTTAATCAAAACTGTTTTTTTTTTCGATGCTTACGTATGTTTTGTTCTCTGTTTTCATAAAGCGTTAGACAATATATAGTGACTCACCAAGGAATAATCAAATCTTTAGAACCATTTTCAGCTAATCTCGATTAATAAGGTATACATGGACGTATAGGGTTATAAGGTTAATGATGTGTTGAATCCCTGTTAGAGGCAAACACGTTGTTTATTTCGATACATATCTTCCGGAATCTAATTATACTAAATGGAGGATACGCTATGATGACCTTACAATGATTGGATGGATTGGCACCTATATGTATCCTATATGTAAATAAATGAAACAACAAATCAGCTTTCAAAACTTTATTCTTCTTCTTCTCTTACTAAAACATCATCAAGGAATGATGCTGGGGCCACAACATCATCTTGATATCGAGCCCAACCAAGGTACCAGACTATTGTCATCACATGTGCGCAACATCCAACAGTTCGCATTCCACAAATGCAACTACAATAATATCCTTCTATACCATTTTCCCAATTACTTTGTGTGGCAGATATTACTATGTATGTGTAGTATATTTAATTGCTTTGGTGTCGAGATTTAATTCTACCTCTTATAAATATACTTTCATGTGATGACAGTGTGCCTGGCACCATGGTTTCACTGCATAGTTCTACCACAAATGATCCATTCCGCCTTATATGTTCACCAAAGTAGCTACATGCTTGTTTTATTTGATAAGTTCCCAAAGCAAACAATATAAGGTCAGACATGGTCATTTGTGGAAAAACTTCTAGCAGCAGGTGATTTGCCTCTATACTTAAAAAAATAGCTCTTTGTCTATTTATATTATTTTCAACAATGAAATCTCCTAATGCATTCGGCAAATTCACCCGCTGCAGGGCTCGATTCAATATTGCCTCAGCATCTGGACGGTCTACTAGGGGAGAATGAAAGGCATTTAAAATAGCACCACATATCTTAAGGTCATCCATTAAGTGGGCGGATGCTACATTAAAATATTCTTGTCGGAATAATTTAAATTGTAGTTTAAATCGACCATTAACAACCTCCACAACCCACCGACACAAAGTAACAAGTCTACTTTTATTTGCCTTTATGGTAGACAATTGGGTTTCCCCTGCCTCTAGAGATTCAGGTTTGCAAACCTGGTATATATTTTCTAATAAAGGCAGGGCATCTCGAAACCCTCTGTCAAGGATAAAAATATCACCAGGTCTAAAATATTGCCTGTATGCGCCATTTTCATTTTGAAATAATAATTTCATAATATCTGCATCAGACGTAGATGCCGGATATGGGCCGCGCACATCTATTATGTAGCCATCAGTTGCCACTAACAGAAAAGGTTTCACTAAGTTACGGTATTTGTGGAGGCTGTAAGTCATTTTTTGATACAGATAATTGGATGACTTCTGAATATATATGTAAGTGCCATCGAAAATGATTATTGGTTTCCTTTCTTCCCTGTTACCGAACAAGCCCTCGGGTATTGTTAAGTTTTTATTAATTATATTTTCACGGCTTATGTGCCCTAAACCTAAATGGCTAGGGACATATTGTGACAGTAAGGCTTCTCGAGCCTTCTTAAGTAGACGCGTGACTGTGCCTTTACTCATTCTAAATAATGTTGCAAGTCTCTCATGAGAATCTCCTGTACGAGCTTTTACAAAGAATAAACCGAGGGCTGTTTTTGGAATTTTACAGTTTTCTCTTAAATGGGGGACATCATTAAAGACAGTTAAAAACTGGTCTCTATTTAAACCAGTCTAATAACGAAGCACATCATCATCAATATTTTCTATATTAGAAAAATTCAGGTGTATAGTTGATTGATCAGCATTTACTTCCATCATTTTTTCAATTTCCTCTACACTGAATACATTACTTAACAAATCCAAATTGAAAATATGGTCCCAATCATAAGTGGTCTTGTGGACGAGGCAAACCCTTGCGTTTTCAACTACATATTTTATTATTGGAGAGAATACTTTTTCTTAAGTACCCAGGCACTATGTGACGTTCTGTGTTTGTACACCCTGGTACAAAACAACTGGAACTAGACATACCAACTTTTTTGTATGAATTTAATTCAATATGATGGGGCATATTCAAAACTTGCTGAGGCTCTTCGTTAAGTTGATCTTCGACAGGTTGTTCATTTTCTTGTTGAACAGCATTTTGAGCCCAAGTCCAACAGTCATTGCACACCAATGAATGATTACTGACCTGTAAAAACAGTATAAAATAATCTCAAACATTCAGAAATAGATACATACTTCATAGATTTACACTCAACTATTTTACACACCTGTCTGGGATATATTCTTCTTTCATTCACATCTCTTTCTAGACCATTCAGTAATAAATGTGTTCGCCTTCTGACTATGGAAGTTGAACATGCACCACAAACATTTCTTCTATTTAAGTGAGGATTGGTTGCATGCTGCACATTTCTTCTGGCAGATACCCAGCATGCGTAACAAACTCGATCTCCAGGAAGTATCTAAAAAATAATACATATGTTATGATTGTTAGTCATGGCAAATCGTTAAAAACTGATGATTGAAGACTCTTAAATAATAAAATATGCATCACAAAGTACAGCATCAGTAGAAATCTGAAAACGAGATTTTTATATTTAAATATACTCTGAAAACAAGTTTTGCTTTGTATTGAATAAAAATACTGTTCTATGTATTTACAGGTTTGAAGTTGCCAAACTGTTTGTCAGAAAGTATATTCTTACCTCTTGAGCCATGTCTTGTTCAATAATAAACAAAAGCTCTGGACCCAAATCTGCTGCAATATATTGAATTTCATCACTGAGTTTTACCACTGTTGCACTTCACACAAGCCATGTTTGTAACAAGCCAAAATCCTGTAACAGACAGATAGTAAATGTATACGGGTATTAAAACTTGTGTTCCTAACTCAATGCAACTTTTTTGTTACTATATTGTCATTCATTTACCCTCAGTGTGAGTAAAAACAGAAGATTTCCAGTAGGCAGACAAATCCAAACCGCAGATTCTGAATTCGAGTACCGTTAAACAAAGTCAAAGACCGAAAGCCACGAAAGTCGAGAGTTCGAGACGAACGAGACTGACTGACTGTGACTGACATGACACACTTGACACTTGTCACTTGTCAGAACAAAATGTTATTTTGAATTTTTCGTTCAGAAGTACACTCCAGAAAAGTAGTACCTATTATATAGTTTTTAACGATGAAATCACCACACTTGCTTATAATTAGTTGAAAATGATGTCGAAGAGACTAATAATAATAATAATTAATTACAAAAACACATACTTTTCATAATTTAACGTCGATGTGATATTATGTTTTTATTTGACATGATTTCAGAACGAAAGCAAACTGCAAACTGGAAGCCGCCATGTTGAATAGAATGGGGCAATAATTGAAAAACTATTACTTTTTGTGCACAGCAAATCAGGCTTAAATTCACGAAAGAATATTTTTCCTAAGTTAGTGGTATTTTTTCCTCTTTTTCAATAAATGTACATCTTATGGCCGAAAATGAAACATCTCCTTTATTAAGCATAAAGTTCTAAAGCATAACTTTTTTATAAGCAAGCATACAGCATGCAGCAAACAAGCAAGCATGCAGCATGCAAGCAAACAAGCAGCATGCAAGCAAGCATGCAACATGCAGCAGGCAGGGTTTCTGTCACGGCTCCGGCGCTGCGGGCCTCCGGCGGCCCCACGCGTGCTAATCGTCGCAGACGGCTTTCGCTCACCTGCTCCTCAGCCCGCGGGCCGCCTCGCCCCTACGCGCCTACGCGATTTTAAATTACACTCTAGGGGTAGGACAAACAAGACTACGTGGAGTCGATTTTGCAGCAATTCGGTTCTGTCACTAACTTTTGTTGGACAGCATATTAAATTTTTAACCTAGTTAGTTTTATTTTTAGGCCTACTAACGTTATGCGAATCAAATTTATGCCAAAACAAATTAGTCTTTAGATTATGCCAACATAAAATGTATGCCTAAAAAAAATATGCCGAAATATTATTATGCCAAAACAAATTGTGCCAAAATCGTTATGCCAAAACAAATTGTGCCAAAATCGTTATGCCGAAGTATATTAGGACAAAGAACATTTTACGAAAAGAAGGGATCCCGGGGGAAGGGACGTAGTGAGCCCACTCTCCAACTTTAATGAGTTTTAATTAAGTAATTTTTTGATAAAAAAAATACGTGTGTAATATTTTTGTATTACCTGTCTGACGGACTAAATAGAATGTCATTTTCTTTACCAAGCCCGCACCCCTATTGCTTTTGGCATTCCTGTTTTGGAAGCTGTGATAGGACACTTTATTTCCACTATCATGTCATCATCTATCAACAGGAGTGGCTCCGATAAATGGGTGTATGGGGTTAATAAATAATCCGCAGGGCGAGATCTCGACATTTTACTGTCGCTTCAATTGCAGCAGCGCCTGTTTCTCATTCTCTATTCCATGAGCAACGGAAGTCACATGGGCCAAATTTTTCTTATATAATATGTTTTTTACCAAATTAGCTATATTCGATGATGATTTTCGTTTGCATATTGGGCCAAAGTTTGATGCTGTAATTAATTTTCGTCTTATTTCCAACCACTCACTACTTTCCCTTTGTAATATAGTTGCTCGTTCGATTGCCTTTTTGTCTGCGGTAAGCGATTGTAAGTTTTTTAAGAATTCTTCTTGCCCCATTTGTAGTTCTCCTTGAGATATTTCTGGTGCAGAACTGGCAGGGCCATAATCGTGTTGTTTTTGTCTGTCTCTTTCAATGCTCTTTTTTCTTCACTGGGTACTCTACAAAATACTTCCGTTTGAGTGCTCTGTTTTTTTCCATCTCTTTAATTTTACCACCGGGATCTTTACCTGTGAATGCTTCTTGGATGAATGAAATTGCAGATTTCGTGTTAAACGAGACTACTGCCGCTGAGTATCTACCTTAGTAGCCTCGCTTTTGGGCTAAATTTGTCCTTTCCCCTCCAATAAACTTTGCTTTATCGCTATTAAAGCATTCGACAATATTGGTGTCCACATCTTCAATTAAACTACGCGATTTAACTGCTACACTTGAAACAATTGCATTGATTCGAAATGCAAATGTTGAGTTTTGTATCTTTTTGAGTTCGTTTTTTCATTGTCTTTTTTTTCACAGTAGTAGCTCTGGCACATTTTACGATCGCCGTAAGCGTGTGGCATCGAATTGACAACATCATTGAGCAGAATCGATATTGCAACATTTCTAGAGTTCTCAGAAGCCTTGTAATGTTTTATGCATTTCACAATAGCTTTCCTCAGTGTCATTATTCTTAAGTTGCTAAGCTTTCTCGATATTGCAGCAAGTACTTGGTTTCCGTTGTCAGTCCACGTAATTTTCTACAGAAATTACGCAATATATAATATGATTGCAACACTCAATTTTCTCAACTGTCACATTTTGAGTTTCATAGGGTTTGGCGTATTTTTGTGTATTTCGATGCATCATCATCCCCTATCATTCTATTGTAAATGAGACCATGCATAGAAATTCACAATTTGAACCCTTTTAGTATTATTTCCGTCTCTATTGAACTCGAAGAGCCCTCAAAGTTTTTGAAACAGGCATGTTCCTTTGGAGCAATATTTTTACTTTGTGGTCTGGCACACACCGAACAATACTTATTTTTTACTCCAGTATAAAGTACCTCTTTAGTTTTCCTTCCGATTATTGCCGCAGTACCGGAAGAAGCTTTATAATTGGTACCGTACGACCTCGCACACCACGAGCCATCCACAAAAACATCAGTTAAAGGATAACTATTTTTGATTCGGACTTCTGCAATAGCAATCTCTGTTTCTTTTTTAGCAACAGATTTCCATAGATACACATGCAGTTTGTTCTCATTTTTCATAAACATCAGTTTGTAACTTATTGTAGTGTTGGGAGAAAATATGGGAACATCCATAGAAGAGCACAGTTCTTCAAACAGTGCAAATCCAATGCCAGAAGCCACGATCCCAGTAGTTGCGGCTATGTATAAAATTTACTCGCTTCGTGTTCTCAGTATCTTCCGAATGGATCAGACAAGTTTCTTGACATACAAGGTGTTGTTTTGCATCCTCGTCAAAGGAGACGGGCGAAAGTGGACCCAAAGAATCTATTAATTAACGAAGCTCCGTTCAAGTGTAAATATAAAATAATTACACCTACAATTTTACGAGATATTTATTTAAAAATCTTGAATTTTTAGGACACGGGAATCAAAAGTTATAAATACACACATCAAAAGTGTCTAGGGATCAACATATATTTTTGCAATAACTTTTCTCCTGATTGATATTAATTAAAATTTTCTTTAAGGATTCATCAAATAAAGTGTTTTCGTTTGTCACAGTAACGATAAACCAAGTCACCTTTGCATTAATAAAGAAATTTGCCATTTTCTAATAAAGGGATTTTTGACATTTGAACCACTAACATTAAAGTTCGAAAAAAAGACTGAAATAACAGTTTTCTTTAAAATTTTATTGGGTAACTTAAACAATTAATAATCCGTGTTTCTACCGCGAACACTAACAACACAAGAACATCGGTTTGGCATACTCAAAATGAGTTCATCCAAATCACGCTGTGGAATGGCCGCCCATGTTCGTTGCAACAACAAAAAAAGGTCTTCCTGCGACTGGATACCCTCCATATTCGGCAGAGCTCTTCTCTGTAGCATATCCCATGCATGCTCAATCGGGTTCAAGTCTGGCGACTGAGCAGGCCAGGGCAGGACATTGATGTTAGCTGCGGCGAGAGTCTGTCTTACAACTCTTGCGGTGTGCGGTCGTGCATTATCATGCATTAACTGAAATAAGGGACCGATTTGCACTTGTAGAGGAACGATGACGTCTGATACAATCGTCTCAGCATAAATTTGAGCGTTGAGGTTGCCTCTGATCCAAATCAACTCAGTTCTTCCGCCGATCCAAATACCCGCCCATACCATGATGGTTCCACCACTATAAGGATGGACTTCCTGGCAGGATTTTAATCGCTGTTGGCGTCCAGGGGTTCTCCAGTGTCGTATACGTCTTGTATCCGGTCTCATACCAAAACGAGACTCATCAGAAAAGCACACGAAACGCCATTGTTCTTCTGCCCAATTTCTGTGTTCAAGAGCCCATTGATATCGAATCCTACGATTGTGCATTGCTATAGGTGGTACCCGTAGCGGTCTTCGGGAATGAAGGTTCACTTCATGCAAGCGGTTTCTGACTGTTTGGTCGCTAATTAAGTTCCCTGAAGAGTGATGAAGCCTCACGGCTAACATCATGGCGGTTATTGTTGGAGCTCTTCGAGTTAAGATTTGAATGTATCGGTCTTGTCTCCGTGTGGTGCAGCGATACCGTCCTCCATGGCGCTCAGCCACGGTACCAGTGCTTCGGTAACGTGTCCAAAGTCGACTGATAACACTCTGACTTGTATTCAGAGCTAAAGCCACAGTACGTTGCCGGGAACCAGCTTCTATCATTCCCACGGCTCTGAGCATTTCTTCCCTGCTTAAATGACGTCGCCGCTCCATAATAACGTTGGTTTTAATCAGTAGTAGGGAAACAGTAGCACTAATAATGTCTTCTAGCATTTTATCTCCGAAAAAAAAAAAACTAAAAGTGTTCCGTTTTCTGCCATTCGGCTACGGAACCCTAAAAATAGCAAGTGATAACGTAATATTCGCTAAATGTGTGTGTAGTCACATCATATCGCTCATTTGGTGCAACAATGACGTAATTACACTTTTAGAAATTTTACAGGAGTTGCAATCAAAGATTCAGATTAAAGGTATGGCATCTTGGCGAGACTTATTACGATTCTAGTGGTTTTTAAAGCAAGTTTAATATGTGTAGTTTCTATTGTAGTCCAAATCGACACTGTATATTGTAGATAACCTAGGTTACAGGTAAAAATAAGACAAGGTACCTGTAAATATGCCAATGTTGCTTCAGAATTCAATTAAAAAAATAACGCATTCTTTAGGAAATTTTGCATTTGTGACAAAATAAAACTAAATAATTGAATATAATCAACATAAACATTTATTTATGAATGTTTAACAAAATAAAAAGAAAAGACAACCAAATGTGTTCACTAGGCATGAACTTAATTCAGATTAAAAGGGAAAACATCTTAATACTAACATCTTATAATCATCTAGGTAATAATTTTTAAGTTTTAATTGGCACAAATAATCACAGATTAATTATTAATTACCTACTTACTTTTAACTAAGTGATAATTATGCGCTATTATGCAGCCGAGACAAAGTATACAAGAGAAAAAGTTCGAAAAATACTTAAGCAATAGCAAAACCTTTACAAAATACTTTCATAAAAAGCAGAGTAATACCGTGGAATAATGTTTTTTTGTAACAGTTCCTTTAAATCATTTTTCTTGTTTGCGGAAATTTCTCTTTTTGAAGTATACGCTGGAACCAAATTGATATCTTCTATTGCCTTAGTTATTCGTTGACTAGTAGATCTTTGTTTCTTTTTTTTTATTTCAGCTTCACTCCAGTCATCGTCGAATTTAAGTTTGTACTTGTATACTGCATCATTGTCTTTAGTAAATTCTATTGCTTTGAGATCTGAGATTTTTATGGTGTTACCTCCTACATCTTTGACAATGTTAAGTTCAATTTCGTCAGACATCTTTTTCAAATCATAAAAATCATCGAAATTCAATTCTTCAACATGAAATTGGTTACCTTTTTTCTTTGCAGATCTTATTATTTGTACATACTGATCTGGTACGTAAACAGCGCCTGATTTTTTAGCTCTTTTTATTGCCTTTTCAATTATGGAGTGGGCTGTATCTCCCTCATTTTGGGTATGTCCCCTTATTAAAAATTTGTGAGTGATTTTATTGATTGGTAGTGTTTTGACGGCATACAAGTACATGGAAAATATGAATCTGAAAAATAATAAAATCATTATACACTGCACAAAACTACAAAAAACAGTTCTTAACAAATAAAACGAACCTGTTTTTTTGTTGCCCGCCACAATTGTCACTATAAAATGTGATGTTACAACCAGAGTGTTTATTTGCTACGCGTTGCAAATATTTAAAGACACAGGAACCAACCTCAACCGCTCCTCGACCTCCCATAGCCTCATGCCAAAAGTAACAATAGGTTTGTTTGTCTTTTACATCTGTTACCTGTAAAACAAAACGGTTATCAAACTATTGACAAATAAGGAGCATACAAGTTTATTATAAGTCATACATAATAGGCACATACTGTAAAGTTTAAGCAGTTCAATTTTGATTTATAGTAAAACGACGAGGACTCACCAACTGGTACTGGCATAACTGCTTGAAGATCATAAATTGCAACTATTTCGTTACTATCTGTATTCCTACATAATTCTATGTCAGTCTTCTTTTCAACTCGACTAAGTACTTTCTGCTGGCAATGTTCTGTGTAGTCAGCCTCTAGTTTTTCTTTATCCTCTCCAACGGCATTTTTATATTGTTCACAGATATCACATTGGTCTTTTTTGGGCACAAAAAAAGAAATATTGAATTCCGTATTAAATATGCGAAAATATGAATCGTAAGTTGCAGCCTCTTTGTTTTCGGATTCTCTTAATCTCTTATAATCGCGATGTAGTTCAGCTATTGTTAGGCCACCATCAATATATTCTCTACTAGTGTTGGCGCGGAGATAGTGGCTTTCAATCCTACTAATTGAATTTATATGAATTCGAACCGATTCTTGGACCTCAGAACTAGTATGTCTGTGATTTTCATGGCGGCCGCGCTTGTCAATTGGTGCTACACCCTTAGATTCATTACTTGTCTTGGCCTCAATTACGGTACGTAAAGTACGTTCGGAAATTCCCAAAGTATTCAGCAAAAATAATTTGCACACCCTGAAACTTCTACCATTGGATGTCAAGGAACAAAAAGTATTAGGTTTTCTGTTGTTTTCCACACCAGTTTTCAAACGTCGTTGTGCCAATTGTAGTACAGATACTGTTGAATTCAAAAAATCACGCTGTCTTTGAAGAGAGGATAAATCCCAATACATCTTGAAAATTTCATACCTTTGCTCTTCTGTGAAGTGTTCTGAACATTTATGTTTGCATTTGTTAGAGCAAGGGGGCTGCATTTTTTTTGCAGAAATGGTTTTGCCCGTTCGAGAAGTATACTCTTGACCTGAATTCTTCAACTGATTACGTTTATTTTTCTTCCAAGCCGCTGGATTCCTTAACCTTTTTTTTGTTTTCTTTTTAGGTGATTCTGAATTTTGATCGATGTAGTCAGTAGATTCATTGTATCGAATACTATTGTTAAAGGGAATGTCATCAGGTGGGTCTTGAAAATCGTTAACATGTACAGTACGGGGATTGTTATCTTGGTTTATAATTAAAGGTTGATCCTGTGACAAAATTGAAACACTTTGTTTAGAAGTGTTAGATGATGAAGAGCTCGATGATGAGGAAGAGGAAGATGAAGAAAAAGACGAAGATGAAGAAGAACTCGATGATGATAAGGATCTTCGTCTATTGCTTATTACTGGACATGTACGTTTAATTTTATCAGGACGGTATTCTTCTCCACTGTCGTTTGGAGAAAAATCCGTATCACCTTGTGTATTTATTTCAGGTACAACATCATGAGTCAATGACTTAGAGTGTGTTTCCAATGTTATATCAGAATCCATAGATTGGTTAACATAAGTTGGCAAATCAATTGGAGCTTGAAAGTTTGATGCATGTAAGTCTGGCAAATCTTTTGTGGCATAATACTTTCAGTATGAATCACTTTATTTTTTGGTATAAAAGTGTCTTTAACATTAACTGCAACAAAAAATAATATTTTTTTAATACTCGTAAATCACAAATGAAAGTATGGTCTACTATTAAATAAGAATAAACTTACATACTACATACTTACCATCTCTACATCGTTTACTGACTTCTGAAGCATTTGGTTTTGCAAATGGGGGTACTTTCCCTTCCATTGTACAATAATTCACCAATCTTCTTGCACGGTTATCCATCATTAATAATATTCTTAACTGAAATTTTAAATGAATTTAGTTCCAGAGGTATTAGCTATTTATAGCCATAAATCCACTAATTGAAATTCTACTTATTTACAATACACGTAAAAAGTACTGGAGTAACAACGACACAGTTACGTAATTCCGTCTATTTTCAAAAAGGACATACTTTATTTGCAGCAATAACGACATAATTACACAAGTCTGACATTGTTCCAACAGTTTAATATTTTATCTGGAGAAAAAACGACGTAATTACTCAATATTGTCATTGATCTACCAAAATATATCACATTTGGTGCTACAATGACATATTTACAAAATTCCGCCGTTGTTTCACCAAGAAGGTACTTATTTTTGACAAGCATTGACGTAATTACGAAATTCTGCCATAGTTTTACCAAGAACATACACATTTTTGGAACAACAACGCCGCAATTGCTCAATTACGGCGTTGTTGCACCAAAAATTATCTGATAAAATGTCATAAATACCTTTACGTCGTTGTTGCTCCCAAACACAACCACACTTAGCGGGGCGCCCCGCGCAACTGGCTATACAGACGTTGTAGCAACAGAAATGGCGCCATTTTACTCAATTCTACAACGACACTCGCGCCATCTCGCGGCATATCACCACAAATTCAATTCTGTCGATGTTTCTCCCGATGTAAATAGTCTTTCCGCACATTTTGACATTATAAAACTTGTTTAGAAAAAAAGTGTAATTACGCCATTGTTGCACCAAATGAGCGATATGGTACAAAATGAGTTTCAAATGGTACTACTAATGGTTTACATTGCGTTTTCACTAATGCAAAAATTGGTTCGAGGTTACAAAAAAGGTAATTATTTTTAATTTTATCACAACAAAACGATAGTATTTCATGAACCGAATCGACCATCCACGGGATTAAAACGATTAAAATGTAACGGTGTATAGACTTGTATCTCTTTTCTCCCAACTTTTCCGTCTTACTTTCCATTTACTTTTCTGATAGTCTTTAGTCGTTTTACTACTATGTATAAGTTGCCATAATGAATGCTACCTCTAAGAGTGGGTCCCAAAATACATGTAGTCTCGCCCGTCTCCTTTCAGGAGGTGGTCACAAAAGACATAAATAATGAATTAAAATTACGGTACCAAGTTAATTATTAGTAAACGCTGTTTTTTTTTGTTTTTTTTTTTAAGTTTGACAAATTTTCAGAATAACCCCCTTAACGTGGTTTAGCGAATAAGAAATTATCGAAGAAACGTTTGAGATTGTTTGTATGTGCGTAAGCGAGGTTATAGGGCAAGAACCAGACGGGCCGCGTTTAAAACACGGGTGGTTCGATTGTTTGTATGTGCGTAAGCGAGGTTATAGGGCAAGAACCAGACGGGCCGCGTTTAAAACACGGGTGGTTCACATTTACCGATTTCCTTAAATAAGAAAAAAATAAAAATTAACTACACATTTTATTATTGATTCGGGACGAGAATCATTAGCATAGTTACCTCCTTGAATTTGGATGCAAAACAACACCTTGTATTTAGTTTCTAGATTATATTAATATCAGTTTTATAAGTTTTTCCCTGTAAATAATTCTTACAAATAAACATTGTTCAAGATATTACAATCCATTAGAATTAGGAAAACCGACCTGGCAAGTTGAGAATTACAGGTTCAGGAGATCCAGTTGAAACAAGTACATTTGGTGACGCTTATTCGCTACTTTGGCTTGAAATCCTAATTCAATATTTTTTTTTCTTTAAACATAATTTTATATTTCATAACATCGTTCATAATTTCTAAAAAATATTTTTATTAAAACAAATAATACACTAAACTTACTCATTAGACCCAGTTATTTGCAAGTCTTCAGGATCCAGTGTAATAAAAGCGGTATCACGTTCTCCAGCTCCATCTACACTGGTGCATTCCGTTGCTTCAGAGTGTCTGAAAGATAGATCAATGCTAAAAAAACCTACTCTTGCCGCATTCGAACTCTAAAAATCATTTATAAACTGAGACGTCGTGAGACGCCTGGCAGATGTGAAACTGAAACATCGAAATTATTTTAGACAGTCAGTAAGTCGGTCGGTAACTCGAGTGGTACCGTCAAGAGGTAACTGATATCTACATACCTACCCTCTAGTCAGTATTTTTTGTGAAAGTACAACAACATCAACAAACTTGCATTATTATTATAATATTTTAAATAGTAACAGTAGGCGCGCGAGTTGAGTTGATGCATTATAGGTACATGTCTGTCGCTCACGTAGTAGTACCTATCTATTGTTCCTGAGCGAGAAGCACAACACTGACGACGCGTCGTCGCGGTAGTCAATGGGTGCTTTTATAATTTGCCGTTTCACGGCACGGCACGATATTACCGTGGACGAGATAGAAATTTAGTGGCAGTGGACGGCATGCCGTGCCGTAGGGTGATTTTATAATTCGCCGTGAAATTATTACGCTTTGCGCGTCTTCAAAGTGCAGACATGTTCTCGAAGAGACAGCGACTACTTATGCTCTATTTGTTATATTTAAGACGTAAAAAAAGACATATTACTAGAAAGTATTGGCAACATCCGCTTTTAAAAGTAAAATATTTAGAAGGGTCCATACTACACGCTATTTGATAAGCTCAAGGAAGACCCAAATAAGTTTTTCAATTATTTTCGGAAGTCAACAAAATCGTTTTATTACATACTTTCTAATCTGAGTAATGATTTAAAAGCTCGCCGAACACACGTGCTACCTCCTGAAGAAGCACTAGCCGTCACATTGATATAAATGAATATGAAAATATTTTTTACTAGTTGATAATAAAAAAATAAAAAAAATTTAAATAATATTAATATTAATAGAGAGCAGCGGTGGCCCAGTGTTAGCAGCCCCGACTTACGAGCAGTAAGTCGTAGGTTCGAACCCAGGCAGGCGCATTACTTTGTGTAATTTATTTCATCACCGCTGCCCTCAAAAACGGTGAAGGAAAACATCGTGAGGAAACCGGCATGTTCTTGCACTAAAAATTCGAAGACATGTGACATCCACCAACCCGCACTGGGCCCGCGTGGTGGATTACAGCCCATTCCCTCTCATAGAGAGGAGGCCTGCATCCCAGCAGTGGGAACAATATAGGCTGGTGATGATGATGGTGATGAATATTAATAGTTAAAATATTTTTTACTAGATGATTGAACTAACCGGAAGATTTTGTCCTAAAAGTCAATTTTATTGTAATTCTAAAACTTAGACAAAGTGATAAAAAACACGTGAAAAGAGCTTCCTGCCAGTTCCATCAATAGACAACAATTACCTAGAAAAGGGCATAGCCAGGTTAATGGAAAATAAAAATTACCTTAATTAATTATTGTAATCAGTGTTTTATAATTCACTTATGAACTTAGTACATACTAATAATCATACATCATCGTAAGTTATTTTTATTTAAAAAAAAATGATACACATTTGGATCCACTCGTTCCGTTTGTATATCATCTTCCTTTGCTGAGCCATGTATGTATTGAATGTCGTGTATGTTATGTATGTTTGGTGATTCTTGGATTGAACGTGGATTTAGTGATGTAAAATTATATTTATACGGTGCTTCATCTTCGCTGTCGTTTGGTGGACGATGAATTTGAGCATCGTGATAAATCAAGTTTCTGATGGATTGTGAAGATTCTTGAGTCAGGAACTGTTTGGTCGTTTCGAGGCACTGTAGACTGGGATGTAGATGGCTGTGGGTTTTTTATCATAAAAGGCTTTTGCAAAGTTTGTTTTTGGTTATTCTTTGTTGTTGGATCTTGTGTAGTTCCCTTATAATATGTCCTTTCATCGTTAGCTTTAGATTTAGATAGTGTATAAGTATCAGGGGTACTCCTTGCTTGACCGCCATTTTGTTTTTTTTTTTTATAGAATTCAATATATCCATTTGTAAATCAATTTTCTCGCTCTCAGACATATCGCTTAAATATGGAACAAAGGATACAAAGAATTTATCGTCAGGAGATGTGTGTCTTTCTGGCTTTTTCAATTCTTCAATTATTTGCGATTCAATATTTTCTAATTTTCTTGACGACATTGTAACTTTCTTAGTCTTCTTTTTGCTTGGTGAACGATTTGTGTCGTCATCAATATATTCATCAACAATACAGTCTGTTTTATTATTTGCTGCAGAAGTACTATCTTGCCCAGTCAACGAGCTGTCACTGTTACTAAGTGAATCTGTAGTATTTTCTTTCTGGCTGCATTTTAACAAAAATTCGAGATGATGTGCATAGACGTATGTTTTTTTAGATCCTTGCCCTGACTTTGTTTTTAGGGATTTAAGAAAGGCATCTTTTATATTAATCCACTTCGTTGTAATTTTTTCACCTAAAACAGAATAATTGGTTAATGAATAAATGAATATTCTGTTCCAGATACCTAGCAACTGGTTCAACATTGACGGATATGTACTACAATTACCGAATTGGCGTTGCGACTCTCATCCAAATAAAATACGTTTGTCAGAAAATATGGATTTTATTAAAACATCGACATCTTCCAAAACCAACAAAAGAGAAGTGGCAAAAGATTGCAAATGGCTTTAAAAAATGCTCATTTTTGCATTTTGCTTAGGAGCAATCGACGGGAAACATATCCGAGTACAAAATTTTCCACATACAGGTGCATTACATTATAATTACAAAGGATATTATTCCATTGTCCTTATGGCTATATGTGACTCTGAATACAAATTTATATATGTCGATACTGGAGCATACGGAAAAGATTGTGATTGTGCCACTTTTCAGAATACATCTTTTTGGAAACTATTGAATAGTCATGATCTAGAAATACCAAACCCACAGAGTCTGACACCAGAAAATTTGAAAGTTCCGTACAGTTTTGTAGCAGATGCAGCTTTTCCAGAAAATGAGCAAATTTTAAAACCGTGTGGTGGACATAACCTGAGTGTGAAACAACGAGTCTTTAATTACAGACTTTCTCGAGCACGGCAATACGTCGAATGTGCATTCGGAATACTATGCAATAAATGGCGTATATTGCATCGGCCACTAAATGTATCGAAAATGTTTAGCATGGATATAGTAAATGCCTGTGTTGTACTTCATAATATTGTCAGAGAGTATGATGGATTTTTCGCAAAAGACTACATCATTTCAAATAACCAAGACGGATTCACCAGTTTATCCTCAAGTAAAACAAAATCAACACACAAATCAGTACGTGGTGTCCGCACATGTTTTGGGAATTATTTTATTTCCAATGAAGGTTCTTTGCCCTGGCAACTACAAAAGATATAAACATATTCAACATTTTATTCAGTCAAAAATAAAAAAATATACCTTACCAACTTGTTTCTTTTCATTCGTAGTTAATTCATCATATCCTTCGTCCAAGAAACGGAATATTTCGTTCCATGCCTTTTCTTTAACAATTTTATCTTTATAAGCTTCTAACGTTTTATCCCATAGGCATGGTCTTGATTCAACAAGTTCCAATAAAGTCACCACATCGTATTTAAATAACGCCATTTTGCTTGTACTATTTGTGCAAAACTGAAGCGGCCGCCGCCGGCGCCGCCCTGCCACCCGCGCCTCTTGGCTACGCACACACACATACAAATTTCTTGTACGCACACACTACATTCTCAACAATGCCGCGACGATTTGATAGGGAGCGCAGTATGCTACGGCAACGGCACGGTAGATCGTTGCTGTCCACGGCGTGCCGTTGCCGTGGACGGTAAATTATAAAAGCACCCATTCTGAATCCCATTCTCTAAGGCTAGCCGTACACAAAATAATATTGTCAATGCAAGATTGTCAAAAACCTTCATCAATATACACCGTGTAAATCACCTCATCACGAAGCCGTCAACCAAGCATTATGTACATGAAACTAAGTAACTTTACGCAAAAATTATTGCTGGGAAACGACTTTTTTTTGGGGGGTGTAAAATCATGCTTTGTGGTAGAACTCAAAGTAACGCACTCAAAACATTGTGCTGATGGACGGATTGAATGGTACGGGGGTCGTGGGGGTGTCTAAAGTACAAATCTTACATTAAAAACTTGTATTTAAAAAAATACTTGTCAAAAAGTTGGAACTTTGACCCCTAATATCTCCGTAACTAGAAGGTTCCCAGGTTATTTTGTTTTTTTTTTTTTATCAAATATTGTGTCTTGTGGATCGTACTCAAACTGTTGCAATCGTGTCAGTGGCGGCCTTAATATTATTTGAGATGGAACACCAGTGGTTACAATTGGTTGATGGTGAATTAGAGGCTTAGACAAAGTCTGCAGAGGTGTCATAGTAATAGTATTATCCGTATTATGTTGATTGGTATATATGGAATGTGGTGAAGGAGAGATATTCTGCGAAAGAGGCATTGTAAGAAAGCGACCTTTTGAGAAGGAGTCATTCTGCGAAAGCGACATTATGAGAAAGAGACATTTTACTACCAGTAGTAATTTTGCGAAAGAGACATTTTGCGCCTGAGCCGTTTAACTGTATCTCAAAATTGAATCTTGTGTGCTTGTTGATTGATTAGATGATGGAATATAGTTTGAACTGGAATGATCTAGTGACTGTCTAGGTGGCAAAGGTGATGAAGTATACGGTGCATGCTCATTTATTTTGACGGAGTTTTTGTTTAATTTTCCAAGTTGTGCCTTAAATAAAATATCGTTAGTTGCCTTTTCTGCAAAAAGTTTTTGCGTAGACTCCAGTTTCGACTCCATTCTTCTTGATTCTTAGAAGAATCCTTCTCCAATGATAACGTTCTGTGCATAAGGTTTTGCTGGTCATTGACCATTTTCCTTTTCTACTTATTAACCGATACTGGACTTGGAGGTGGATCCATTGAGCTAATCGAATATTTGTCTTGATCATTTTCTTTGTATTCCTATAATATATAAAGAAACTTGCGACCCGCCCCGGCTTCGCACGGGTGCAATGCTGATACTAAATACACTACAGAAAATCTGTGGACGTTGTATATAAAAACATAGCGGCCCGCTCTTGCTTCGCAAGGCTATAAAATATATAGCCTATGTCACTCACAGAAAAAGTGATTAAAATCGATCCAGTAGTTTTGATTTATTCATTACTGCCCGTGGCCTGCACGCGTTAAATTTGGAGTAAAACAATTCCCCTTTCCCTATACCATGAAGATTTCCTGCTATCTTTGGAATATCTAAATTCATACACTACATTTACTATTTTACTTATTTACTTTTTACATTTTTACCTATTTATTTATTTTATTTTTACAACACCCCGGCCGGTCGGTACCGCCGCAAACGCTACGTCCCGCAATTTTTAAATCTATAATATCTTCGAAAATATTCATTTAAATCATATGCTGTAAAGAGCCATAGATCTATATTAAATCAACAATGTATTTAAGGTATTTAATTGTATAAGGATTAATGCTGTATTGGTTAAAATCGCTTCGAAAATTAGCTATTATTAGTCGTAAAAAGAAAATGACAAAAAAATGTTATTGTGGGATATCCATAAGAGATAGACATATACCATCGCGGAGTTTTCTGTAGACCTTTTCAATGTGTACAATACTTAGTACATTATTTTGATAAATCTCGCAGGGTTCAGCCTGCGTTTGCAATGTAAGCGGAAAAAATGTAATTACACACATCAACACGGTCTAGGGATATTTCATACTCAATTAAATAACTCGAAAAGTACTGGCCGCATTGGAATCTTTTATACACCGATTTGTTTGTAATTTATCTCAGACTAATTCCAAATACAAATTTTTGAAAATTCTTTTAGTTTCGGTGGCATAAAAATGTCTTGATGTGTAGAATAGGGAATTTTCATTTGTGCGAAATTTAGAAAACAATACGAATTACGTTTAGTTACACAAGTAGCACAGCCTGAGTCATGTAGTTTTCCATTTCCTAACAGTCATGAGTTTTGTGATTCTGTTATGTTCTCTGATAGTATAGGCAGAGGGCTAGGTAAATTAATTAGTAACAACATACTCAAAATTATTGTATGCCAGGATCAACATACAAACAGATTATGGCATCTGTCACAAAAACTGCTTGTAATCCAAGTACTACGATAACTGTATTTATTGGCAATAGTTCTAAGGTTAAAAAAGAAGACATCACAGACTGTGTATCAGAGTTGTTAAAATTAAATTGCAATAAAATCATTTTGTGTGCTTTTCCATATTTCGAAAACATATGTAATAGACAAAATAATTATATACACATGCTTAATGAGCATGTACATTTCTTAGTTAGTCATTACTGTGAAAAACTTTTGTATTTAGACATAAACAATTCAGTTGATAAACTTAGGTCGACGCGGGATACATTGTATCTCCCTATCAGATTTAGACATCAAATAGCTAGGCTATTAAGTTTTTATATTCACTCTGACATAAGTAATATGTCGATGTTTAGTCCTATAATTAACACTGCCACTATTAGTAATTATACTAATATAGATTTTTACGATTATTGTTTTGAGGAGGATCCATGTGTCAACGTGGAAAATTCTCAATTAGATTATAAGATTAGTGATAAGATCTCGCTGTCTGTTGATGGCACAGGTGTCTCGGGGCTTACTCCAGATACTAGTATTCATATTAATTTAAACTAGGAAGTAAGACAACAGAAGGTACATAAGACAAAATAGTTAAACCAACCAACAACAAGGTATTTTCTTGCACTCGATTAGTTAGATATAAAAAGGGGCCTCAGCAGAATACCTTAAAATTATTCCACCAAAACATTCAAGGTATTTCTTCCAAATTATTAGAAATTGAATTATTTTTAGAAAAGACAATGTTTGATATTATTTGCTTTACTGAACATTGGCTAAAGGATTACCAAATGCTTATTAATTATGAGAACTATACGGTGGTTAGCTGTTTTAACCGTAAATCTATGCTGCGTGGGGATATTAATAAAAAATTGTTTCAAATTTAAGCAACGTAATGACATAATAGGTCTCTCAGTTGAACATTGCGTCGAACTGTCCTGTGTTGAGCTAGATAAGCATGTAATTGTGTGTGTGTACAGACCCCCAAACTATCAAAATTTTTCTTTATTTGAATCAATAATGGAAGATGTCCTGGCAAAACTTACAGCCAGTAATAAATCTACAATTATCTGTGGTGATTTCAATATTAATATTTTGGAAGAAAATTCGAATAGCAGTAGGTTATTAAATCTTTTTAAGTCATTTGATTTAGCCAACATTTTTATAGAACCAACTAGTCACTCCATCCTCTGCTACTTGTATCGATAATATTTTCTGCAATTGTGATTACATAGATAAGGCATACAAGCCATAGTAAGTTGTCTGCCTTCGGATCATAGCGGACAAACGGTAACTTTTAGTTGTAACACACTAGTGCAAAAAGTTCAGATTAAATTTAGACCTATAACAACTAGCAAATTAAATAGATATAATAATTCCCGACAGAACAAGTTAAGTGTCATGAGTCATCATATGGACAATGTTAAGGTAAATCTGTTGTATGATAATTTCTTCTCAATAGTTCACACTGAATTCAATAAAACTTTTGAAAAGAAGATGAAAAGTATTTGCCCTAAATTTATATTTAGTGATTGGGCAACTCCAGGTATTGGAAAAAGTAGGGAAAAACTATTTGAGCTGTATGGCCTTAAGCCTTTCATAAATACTGAAAGTTTTAACAAGTATGTTGCTAATTATTCAAAAAAATTTAGAAATATATGTAAGGTTGCTAAAGCCTTGCACATTACCAACAAGATCAGAAACGCAGAAAATAAAATAAAGACAGTTTGGAAAGTTATAAATAATGAGACTAACAGTAAAAACAAACTTAACACTAGCTATAAATTAGATACGAAATGTGGTCTTAAAAGCTCTGATCAGGAAGTGGCTCAAGAGTTTGTGAATTTCTTTACCGATATACCGTTTAAAACTACGGAGGCTCTAAATTCCTCACCTGAAGTCTCACTTGCTTTATTAAAGGCGAACGTGTCTGGCTGCCCGGCTGAATTTAAAAAACACATAAACCCTGTGACAGTTATTAAAGCTTTCCGGCAAATAAAAATCAAACTGACCGAAGATCTATGGGGAATGTCAATCAAAGTTTGTACATCCATAGTTGAGACTATAGCACCATACCTAGCTTTAATTTTTAATTTGTGTGTGGACCAAGGAGTTTTCCCTGATTTAATGAAATATAGTAAAATTATCCCTCTTTTCAAATCCGGAGACAGTAAAGATACAAATAATTATCGACAAGTATCCGTGTTGCCAGTTTTTAGCAAGGTGTTTGAAAAGGTAATGCTGAATAAAATGCTTAATCATTTTAACACCATCAAAATTTTACACGATCAACAGTATGGTTTCACCAAGAGACGTTGTACAACTGACGCCGGTGTAACCTTATTAAAGCACATATTTACAGCGTGGGAAGAGTCCAAAGACGCCATTGGAATATTTTGTGTCCTCTCCAAAGCATTCGATTGCGTAAATCACGACACATTACTTTTGAAACTTGAGCATTACGGACTTGGTAAACTTGCACTTAGTTTGGTAAAATCATATTTGAGTGATAGGCAACAGCAAGTTCAAATAAATGGTGTTAATTCACAGGGTTTAAAAGTAAAAATAGGGGTTCCGCAAGGGTCAATATTGGGTCCTTTCCTCTTTCTAGTATATATTAACGATCTACCCTCTTTGTTGAAAAGCCAACCACAAAATATGGTGTTATTTGCTGATGACACTTCCCTAATTTTTAAAATAGATAGACGGGCCCAAAATCTAGATAACGTTAATAATGCCCTACTTCAGGTCCAAAATTGGTTCACAGCAAACAATTTAGTATTAAATGAAAAAAAGACTAAATGCATAAGATTTTCGTTACCGAATGTTAAAAATAGTGTTTGTGATATAATATTGAATAAAGAGAAACTAGAATTTGTCGATAAAACGGTTTTCCTGGGGATTACGCTTGATTCAAGGCTTCAATGGGGTTCTCATTTAACATCTCTTGCGGGGCGGTTAAGTTCAGCAGCATATGCTGTTAGAAATATCCGTCAATATACCGATGTTGATACCGCAAGATTGGACTACTTTTGTTACTTTCATAGTATAATGTCTTACGGCATTTTGTTATGGGGACGGGCTGCAGACATTGAGTCTATTTTTATTCTGCAAAAAAGAGCCATCAGAGCCATATATAATCTCCGAAGGCGCGATTCTCTAAGGGAACTGTTTAAGGACATTAACATCATGACGGTACATTGCCAATACATTTATGAAAACATAATGTACGTAAGAAAAAACTTGCATCTTTTTAGTAAAAGAGGTGACAGACACAATTACAACACTAGAAATAGAGACCAATTAGTTCAGCCAGGCTTCAGACTCGCTAAAGTAGACTCATTTTTCATGGGGTACTGTTTAAGACGCTATAATAAAATTCCACAAAGTATTCTTGAACTGAGTGACACGAAATTTAAAACATACATTAAACGCACACTATGTAAACAGGCTTATTACAAATTGGACGATTATATCGCTGATAATAATGCTTGGCTCAATGCCGGTCCTGCTCCACTAGGACAGGGGCGCATAAAATGATAGCATTAAATAGTATTGTTGGAGCTGCTGAAGATTGTACAACTATCTTTGCATTGTATAAATTCAATTTAGTATTATATAACTGCATAGCCCATATTGTGTACTATGTATTGAGTACTATGTACTAGCTATCATTTACTGGAAACCTACGTCTTTTATTGACTTGAATGTGCCCTGGCGGTTGAGAGTATGTCATGCTCACTCAAATGTCACGCTGATGGTGGCGCGTGTGTCGGGTCATTTAGTTCCCTTCAAAATGGTTGAGTTGAATGATGGCTGATCCATGCGTCATGTTCGTGAACGGGCGCTGTCAGTTGTGCCTGGTCGTCTCTTAGCTGCCACGGCTCATTTCGAACTAATTATATCATCTTTTAATTGTTCTTTTCGTTTTTTCCTATGGACACTTTTAACGTGCACGTCTTGCTACATCGTTCTCACATAATGTACCATCTCTAAATGAATGATGTAACCAAGGTTTTGTAACAAGATTCTGATTTAAAAGAGTGTCCATGGAGTTTCTTGCCCATTCTTCTCCATAGAGATCTACGCTTTGGAATGGGCAACTACAGTACTTTCACAGTTATTATTTCCTTTGTGACTGGGACTGTAGCTTCATTTTTATTGTTTTTCGACTATTCAAAAGTGCCTGTAACTGGCCTACTTGAAATAAATGATTTTGATTTGATTTGATTTACAGTTTTTTTTTCATTTTTAAACGAAAGATAAAGTTAAAATTGAGGTATTGTAGCCATGCAACGCCAACATTTGACGAGGGCGGAGATGTTACGAGCTGTGGGAATGCTGGAAGCTGGGTCTGTTCAGCGTAATGTTGCTGAGGCCATAGGGACCCACCAAAATGTAATTTCAAGATTGTGGACATGCTATCGTGCCACAGGTGAAGTAGCGGAGATGCACCGGGGGCCAAGTCGCATCACTACCCCCAGACAAGACCGATTTTTGCAAATTACTGCGCGAGCTCAACCAAATGTAACGGCGACTCAATTGGTCCAAAGGCTGCGAGTGGAACACCAAGTGCTTGTGAGTGACCAAACTGTAAGAAGGCGACTGCATGAAAGCAATCTACGCTCTCGTAGACCACTCCGGATCCCACCTTTACGGAGAGGCAATCGTGGACGACGATTAAAATGGGTTCGGAACCACGTGGACTGGGGCCGTGAGTCATGGTCCAATGTGCTGTTCACGGATGAATCCAGGTTCGGCTTCCATCTAGATTCACGAAGGACGCGTGTTTGGCGAGTTCCTGGACGATGGAGCCGTCTTCAGAACCCTCAGGAAGTTCACCCATACCAAGAAGGAACAATTATGGTTTGGGCAGGAATTCGTCTTGGAGGACGGACGGATCTCGTTTGGGTGCGGGGCAATATGACGGCAGAACGATACGTCCAACAGGTGCTGGGGCCCGTAATCTTGCCCCACAGAACACAAATGGGGCAAGATTTCCTGCTCATGCACGACAATGCCCGGGCACACACGGCGAGAACGGTAGCAGCTTGGTTACATACACACAATGTTAGGGCCTTAGACTGGCCTGCTCAATCGCCAGATCTAAATCCCATTGAGCATGCGTGGGATATGCTGCAAAGAAGAGCTCTGAAGGAAGTTCCTGAAAATCTGGCTACAGAAGATCAACTTTTTGCGCACCTCAGAAGGACATGGGACTATATTCCGCAGCAAGACATTGACAACCTTGTTCTGAGCATGCCGAATCGTTGCCGATGTGTTATGAACATCATGGGCGCTTTCTCAGACTACTAACTTCAAGTTTATGAACACAAATTAAATGATTTTTCTATTTTTTTCAGTTTTTACTCATAAATTAAAAGTTAATTCATATACGGTTTCCGTCTATGCTTCATTTTTTTTTCCATAAAATCCTGAAATTTTAATCGAAGTACCTTAACCATTATTAAAAAATGGTAGAATATTAAATAACGTATGTTTTAAATATATACATGTCATATAAATAAATAACACATTGATAGTAATTCGCTTTTTTAAAAATATCCCTAGACCGTGTTGATGTGTGTATATGGCTCTGATGGCTCTTTTCTGCAGAATAAATATAGACTCGATGTCTGCAGCCCGTCCCCATAGTAAAATACCGTATGACATAATACTATGAAAATAACTAAAATACACTAGCCTCGCGGTATCTACATCAGTAAATTTACGGATTTTTCTGACAGCATATGCTGCTGAACTCTCCTGCAAGAGATGTTAAATGAGGACCCCATTGTAGCTTTGAGTCGAGCGTGATCTAAGAAAACAGTTTCATCGACAAATTCAAGTTTCTCTTGATTTAATACTATGTCACAATCACTACATTTGACATTTGGTAGAGAAAATCTTATGCATTTAGTTTTTTCCCCATTTAATACTAAATTATTAGCGGTAAACCATTTATGGACCTGTATTAGAGCGTTATTTACATCGTCAAGGTTTGTGGCACGTCTGTTTATCTTAACCCTACAACTACAACATCCAAAGTTGACTGTACATAATGTTTTCATAAATGTATTGACAATGTACCGTCATGATTTTAATGTCCTTAAACAGTTCCCTTAGAGAATCGCGCCTACGGAGATTATAAATGGCTCTGATGGCTCTTTTTTGCAGAATAAAAATAGACTCGATGTCTGCAGCCCGTCCCCATAACAAAATGCCGTAAGACATTATACTATGAAAGTAACTAAAATAGACTAATCTTGCGGTATCTACATCGGTATATTGACGGATTTTTCTAACAGCATATGCTGCTGAACTGAGCCGCCCCGCAAAAGATGTTAAATGAGAACCCCATTGCAGCCTTGAATCAAGCGTAATCCCCAGGAAAACCGTTTTATCGACAAATTCTAGTTTCTCTTTATTCAATATTATATCACAATCACTACTTTTAACATTCGGTAATGAAAATCTTATGCATTTAGTCTTTTTTCCATTTAATACTAAATAGTTTGCTGTGAACCAATTAAGAACCTGAAGTAGGGCAATATTAACGTCATCTAGATTTTGGGCCCGTCTATTAATCTTAAAAATTAAAGAAGTGTCCTCAGCAAATAACACTATATTTTGAGGTTTGTTTTTCAGTAAATAGGGTAGATCGTTAATGTATACTAAAAAGAGGAAAGGACCCAATATTGAGCCTTGTGGAACCCCCATTTTTACTTTTAAACCCTGTGAATTAACACCATTTATTTGAACTTGCTGTTTCCTGTCACTCAAATAAGATTTAACCAAACTAAGTGCAAGTTTACCAAGTCCGTAATGCTCAAGTTCCAAAAGCAATGTGTCGTGATTAACGCAATCAAATGCTTTGGAGAGGTCACAAAATATTCCAATGGCGTCTTGGGACTCTTCCCACGCTGTAAATATGTGCTTTAATAAGGTTACACCGGCGTCTGTCGTACAACGTCCCTTGGTGAAACCATACTGTTGATTGTGAAACATTTTGTTGGTGTTAAAATGATTAAGCATTTTATTCAGCATTACCTTTTCAAACACCTTGCTAAAAACTGGCAACACGGATACTTGTCGATAATTATTTGTATCTTTACTGTCTCCGGATTTGAAAAGAGGGATAATTTTACTATATTTCATTAAATCAGGGAAAACTCCTTGGTCCACACACAAATTAAAAATTAAAGCTAGGTATGGTGCTATAGTCTCAACTATGGATGTACAAACTTTGATTGACATTCCCCATAGATCTTCGGTCAGTTTGATTTTTATTTGCCGGAAAGTTTTAATAACTGTCATAGGGTTTATGTGTGTTAATTGTCGAATAATTGGATTTATTGCTAAACTCAAAATGACTGGCCCTGAAGGATCACCCTGTTGACATCCAACGGCTGATTCCATAAGGTTGTCTTTATAGAGTAGTTTTGAGAGTAGTTTTCAGATTTTTCTGGGTTACGATTATCCCACTTTCCGCAGTTTGAGTACTTTAAGCGACCTACCCAAATGTCCTTTCTTTGGTATTGTTCGTGTAAGGTTTATGTTTCTTCCCCAAATGTACCTTCAAACCTCTTTCACCCTTAAAAAAGCGTGCTTGGGAACAGTGTGGGCACCTCACTAGGTTATCCAGCGAAGTGGAAGGTTGACTTGAGTCCTTTCGACGTCACTACAATCGACATTATTTTGCATGAAAAACAAAAAGTTAAAAATCTTACAGGGGTACTTGAAAAGTTATCCTATTATATAATAAAATACAATAATTTTTACAAACAAACACTTCACAAAATAAAATTGACATTAAATAGACTGTGATAAGATGCGCAGTCGCGCTGGCGGCCTAGGGCGCCACAAGCCGCGCCGACCACGCTGGCGTTTTGCGCAACCCTGACAACCGATGCCGTGAGACAGGCGTCGCGTTGCGTGATTGTGTCTGATATGCACACAAAATTTCATACAAAACGGTTCAGCCGTTATTGTAGGAGGAGGAGTAGGAGGAGTTTTGTAACAAACACCGCGACACGACAATTTTATTTATTAAATAAACCTTTGCTACGACTTGACGCGCGCTGTCAAATTATCCATTTTTTTCCATTTCATATATAAAACACTTTTATATGAAATAATATAATAATAATAATAGGATGCAATATGTTATACAATTATGTTATGACTGAGATATTTCAAACTATATTTGTCTTTTGAAGACAGAACTAGTTGGGAAACTCAAAAATAATTAAATAAAACCACCGAAACAAATTTAGGGATCAGCGCGTTCGCGTTCCAGGTTTTTTTTCACGAAGTTTAATTAGGTAACCTACTTAATCAGTCTATCAATCCGTCAGTCAGTATTGTTATTGAAAGTCTTCAAAACGTCTCTTCTTGCATTTTCAGCAATTTCACACAACATACATTCATATGGTGCGGTACCTTTTTTGTTTGTTCGCTGATTGTATGATACATTTTTCAGATTTGTGCATTTTAAGTGATACCAACGAATGCATTGATCACAGCCATTATTCATTTCGGTCTCTTCTTCAGTTTTACTTATAAGGTCAAGATGTTCTTTTCTCTTTAGCTCTCTTTCAAGATTTCTTAATTTGGGTTTCTTCGTCCTGTTTCGCTTTTTATTTTTTTTCGTAGTATTGTTGCCAAGCTTTAGATGTTATAGCACTCGGAAACTGGATCTATTTAAAAGTTCCTTTCTTTTTGGTGATGACAACAGAAAATTTCAGGTGGTTTTTTTTAAATGAATTCTCATCTATTAGAGCTGCTTGTGTTTCCGGAGCCGATGCGATTAATGTTTTCTGTGACTTTTATTTTACTGATATTTTCTGATTTACTGTTTGAAGATTCTACGTCTGGTCATGTGCTCTGTAGCGTCATTGTCTACGAAATGGAGAAAGCCTTTAACATAATACGCTATTTTATGACATAATTCGTGGGAAATATGCCAAGGTGCCGAACCCATTAAAGATGAAGTACGCAACTCTTTCTCCGGTAATAGGTACAGCCTTGCAAACTCTGAATTGCTAAAAAGCTCGCCATTTCGTCCCTGTTCGTAGGAGACCAACGGTTAAACAGAGAGAAAGGATTAAATTGGTTCTGCTCTCTGAAAAAAAAAACCATTAATCTATGCATACAACAGTGCAAAACTTGGCATACAAACTGGACAGGACATTACAGAAAACAATAAATTACCTTGTTGCCCGCTTGCGCGGTGGCGCATCGGGCAAAAGCATCCACTCAAGGTGGGCGCGCTGCTTCCGCTACTTAAGCTCTTGCCGCGCTTCAGGTGACAGTGCAGTCACCCGGCGCTGCGTGAGAAGCCCCGCAGCCCTAACTTGAGCGAGCGGATCCTCCAGAATGGCACTGCCAAAATTATATGCAACATATAGACATTAAACATAATAATTAAGTTGTACATATTAATATCTTAATAATATACTGAATAAGATACGTACGCGTGTGCACCTCCACCTCTGCCTCTCCCTTGCGCTCGCCCTCTCGCTCTACCACGCCCCCATCCATGTCCAGGGGCTGGTGCTTCAACTTGTTGGTTACTAATATAAATTGCAACAAAAATAAGTAAGTACATAAACGAACACAAATTGTATTTGTATTATTATTGTAACACAATACAAAACACAGTACAAAAAAAAGTTATTTCAGCATACTCAGTTGGTCTAACGCCTGCCTTGGAATCCCTAGATCTCTGCTTTCATCAGACCTAAAAAATAGCCTGACCTGCTGGCGTCTGTAGTTCCATTCCAAAAAGCATTAAAAGACGTAAACCAAATAATAAGTAATAGCCCGAAGTCGAAGACTGAGGGCTTTCTGAGTCGAGGTTCGTAATTCCCGTACCGCCCGTGAAACATACAATGTTTTTCATCGCATTTGCGAGTTAATAATTATGATTTTAGACAAGTCAGCACAAATATTATTACGAAATACGTGAACTGATTTTTAAGCGGATGGCGGGCTGTTTGCCCACACCACAGATTATACAAATGTTTTGTTCAGAAACGTTAAGGGCAAATACTTACCTAGGTATTGTAACGGACTTGCTTATTCTTTGTGATGAAAAAGAAAGAACCTAATTTGTACAAATTAGAGTACATTAAAAAAAGTTAAAAAGGGAAAATGAATATATTAATAGATGAGATGAAAAATACAACAAATTATTAAAAACCTGCTTATCATTCACACTTAATGTCTTTAAAAGGCAAACTGTAAAAAATGAAGACCAACTCAACAGAAGAGGCAACCCGACCAACCAATCCAATCAAACCCAATCTGACAACCAACCCGATTGTCAGAACAGTATAGTGATGAGGCGAGATGAGTACTCAGGAATGTAGATCAGTTTCAGAAAATCCGCAGTAGTACTCAGGAACGTAGTACAGCTTCTGAAGATCCACAGTAGTACTCAGGAACGTAGTTTAGCTTCTGAAGATCCACAGTAGTACTCAGGAACGTAGATTAGCTTTTGAAGATCCGCAATAATAGTCAGGAATGTAGATCAGCTTCTGAAGACTAGTAGTAAAGGTCTCAGTAGTCTGTAGTGAGATCTCCTGGACAGTAGTGACTCGTCAGATTCAGATTCAGACTCTCCTTAACTCAAGCTTGACTGTCTCTTGACTCTCTCCAGTGCCATCCGAAAACTCTCTTCCCACCCTGATTCTCCGTTTCTTTTTCAAATTTATTTCTCAGATTCAAAACTGCTGCGCTGGTAAGACGCAACCTGCTAGTATTAAAAACAGCCAGTAACAATTGGTCAAAAACCTTGCACATAATATTTTTACAAATATACTCAGAATATCTTTACACAGCAAATATTCGCAATTAACTATAAAATACAACAATTGAACTCACGAATTGATGATAATCATTTTTAGTAATATATTAGGTCCTTACCTATGAAATTGGCGTTTTGTCGTACTGGCTACTTTGATCTCAAATATCTCCTCTTTGGTTTGGAATTCCAATTTTAAATTTATACAGCTTTCTACTCATGTTTTTGAGTTTGGAAAAACGTAATTCATTTGTTTTTTCCTCTTTTGGTTTTTTCTTTGGGCCAGTCAGTTTACAAAATGGAAAACTTGTAATATCGCGTTATTTACGAGTACAAGTTCCATCGAGGCACCAGTGCTGCAGAAACGGCTCGAAGGATAGATGATGTGTATGGCGACGGTGTCGCAAAAGAAAACACAGTGCGTTTTTGGTTCCAACGTTTTCGTTCTGGAAATTTCGACCTGCAGAACAAGCCCCGTGGACAGCCGGAGACCAAAGTTGATAATGAAGAATTGAATGCTATTGTGGAAGCGGATCCATCGCAAACCACGTCCGAGTTAGCTGCAGGCTGCAGTGTTAGTGATAAAACTGTTTTAATCCACTTGAAGCAAATTGGGAAGGTGAAAAAGCTTGAAAGGTAAGTAAGGGTACCTCATGAATTGAGTGCAGCAAACCGACAAACGCGCCTCGACTGCTGCGTTACATTACTCAACCGGCACAATAATGAAGGGATTTTAAATCGAATCATTAGCTGTGATGAAAAGTGGATCCTGTACAATAATCGGAAACGCTCATCGCAATGGCTGAACCCTGGCGAACCAGCCAAATCCTGACCCAAGCGAAAATTGACTCAAAAAAAATTACTTGTGAGCGTTTGGTGGACTAGTGCCGGTGTCGTTCACTACAGTTTTCTTAAATCTGGCCAGACGATTACGGCGGATGTCTATTGTCAGCAACTGCAAACCATAATGGAAAAGCTAGCTGCTTAACAGCCGAGGCTGGTCAATCGCTCTAGGCCACTGCTGCTTCAGGACAACGCTAGACCACACTCTGCACAACAGACGGCTACCAAGTTAGAGGAGCTTCAATTGGAATGTTTAAGACATCCACCTTGCTCCCCGGACCTTGCTCCAACAAAATACCATTTTTTTCAAAATTTGGATAACTTCTTGGTAGGGAAAAAGTTCAACTCCGATGGGGCAGTCCAAGGTGCCTTCAAAGATTTTATTGATTGCCGTCCGAATGGTTTTTTTAGTAAAGGGATCAATGACTGGTTATGAAAAGGTTAAGTATTACTTTCAACCCGCTCCTCAGGCAACTTCAGACCTACTGTCAGAGTATGAGTAATGAAGAAATCATTACCTTCCTTTTTTGTTCGCCGTAGTCGGGCAAGCCAAAAACGATGTTTGTAGGAGGCCTGGCCTACGTTGTGATCCGTATGTATGTAAGTTCAAGGCGTTACATCGGTACAGTGAACGGAAATAATCATGAAAGCATTACTTCAAGGAAACTAAACGCGCATCTTGACACAAAATCCCAAAAAAACTCACTCTACGATGAGTGAGTTTTTTTGTTTAGACCCTGTCACTGATTCGCAAAATTACACAAACAATATTATTACCACTCTGGATGCACAGTTAAAAATGGACCTTATTTTCTGACTGTTTTGGTGTGGGTTTGAATTACCGTGTAACGTATAGGCCGCTAACGACATTTCTACGACTCCACTGCGTCCACCATTCGTCGCCCATGATGTTTTATGCAACGCAAATAAATAATCGTGATATTGATGGTATTTAAATAAAGAATTATGTTAAAACATAATTATGTTTTAAATAGATGTTGTTAAATAGATTTGTTTAGTGTTTACTAAGTAATAGGTAGGGTAAAAATATAAGGTAAATAAAAAAAAACGTGTGGTCTATTTTTTATTTATTATTATTCACATTTTAGGTTTCTATACATTGAAATCAGTTTTTTACGCAATATTTCGTATTACGAGTATATTGCCAAATATAATACGAAATACTGCGTTGTTATATTGCATGTTTATATGCATACAAACACATTTTGCACTTTGATATTTGACTATTTACCTACGTTAAGTGCCTCGGAAAATTGTAAGTTTATTCAATTTCTGCCGTGATAAGTGCAGTAGAGAATCATTTTTGGTAATATAATGCAAACGAATTTTAAGGAATTCTTGAACATTACTTTTGAGTCTTTGAGACATATTAATTGGTGAAATTACAGTTTTTCACTTGCAAACAAACATTCTGTGCATTCTTCGCAATTGATTTTGGAATTTAGCTTTTTTGCCTCGAACCCGGATATATATCGCTTTTTTTTTTTTTTTTTATTCTCGTTTAAAACGTCGAACAGGTTGTTCATAATTTGCAAAAACTTAACTGTAGGAGCGACATTTTGAATTCGGGAAAATTCAGTGTGTCTGAACATAATTCTAATGCTGTAGCGACACTATTAATTGCTCAATAGTTGTGTAGCTAATTTTACGTTCATGATACTATTTCTAAAGTTTAGATGCCTCTCAGTCAGTTTATTTGCCTCTCAGTCAGTTTATTTGCCTCTCAGTCAGTTTTTTTGCAAAATGCAACCCTAAATTGTCTTGCACTTTTTTAAACTCTTGCAGAAAGCGCCGCTGCACTGAGTGTCCATTTTCATTAACAAAGGTTTTTTTCGATTCGAACGTATTTCTCCCTAATTTTACAATTTGACTAGGGTCGATAAATACCACTACTTGTCTACTTGTCAAGTCAGTTGGATTCTCGAAATTACACCACAGCAAATTCGCAGCAGCCAGGTTAGCGGCACACCCGTCAAAGGTCTGGCTTACAACGTCTGCACCAACTTCATAACACTTTCTGAGACACATTTTAATCTCTGCATTCATGCCACTAATTAAAAAATAATCGAACGGCAGCTTGAATGCGTCATTTAGTGCTACCAACATTAGTGCGTACACTTGAGTAGCTATATCATTTATTGGTCCAAATGTCACAAGATCATCGATGTCTTTCCCATTGAATATTTTTTGTTGCCTTGTGGCCATTTCATCAACCATAAGGCAAGCAAGCCTTTTTTTTACTTTATGCAATTTGGAGCGCAGTGCTATAAAAGCTTCCTCAGTAAAGCCAGGGTTTGCATCAATTGCCGTGCATCAATGTACGGGCGTACTTGTAACCAGACGATGAGTAATATTTAATTAATTAATTAATTCATTTATTTCAGACAAAGTCCATACACTTTACTAGTTAAAAATTAAAATTCAATAAAACACAATCCACAAAAGTAAAAAAAAAAAAAAACCCAATCATACACATTAGAATTACAATCAATGTCACAATTAAATTAAATATATAAATTAAATTTAAACATTACACATAAAAAACAATCAACAACAAAATTAGACATACACAATACAATAATAATCGCATGTCAAATAAAACGAGGAGAGGCGCTAACATGAAGCTGCATCCACCTCTGTATCAGGGAAAGGTCCCACCGCTCGGACAACACCCTCAGGAGACTGTTCGAGCTGCTTCGTAGGCGACTTAATAGTGAAGCGCTCCGCTTCCTTATGATCGCGAAAAAATCATCGGTCCGCGCCTCAGCAAACATAGTCGAAGCACTACAAAACCGCGGAAGCCCTAACAGTATCCTGAAAGCATTGTTGTACTGCACGCGCAGTGCGCTGTACGCCCGCTGGGTAAAGTTGGTCCACAGGTTGCAGGTGTAAAACGACTGACAATATGCCTTAAATAATGTCACTTTGACAGGGTTAGTACAACGCGCAAACCTGCGAGCCAACATATTACACCGGACAGACAGCGCCCTGCGCTCCCTCTCAATGTCCAGATTGTCACACAAGTCATCGGAGACCCAGTGGCCCAGGTACTTGAAATGCTGTACCCTTTTTAAAGGAAAGCCGCAAAGAGTGACAGGAAGTACAGATGAGTAGCATTTGTTACCGGCTTTAAAAATCATGAGTTCACTCTTTTTAGCATTGTATCTGAGCCCATGGGCCTCCGTGTATGCCTCACAAATGCGTAAAAGTTTACGTAATGCACCGATCGATGGGCTCAGCAACACCATATCATCCGCGTAGCTTAATTTAAGGGTCAGGGCAAATTTTTTGACCGCCGCCCGGAGTGAATTTAACTACAGTTCTCTTTCCCTTTGTTTTCTGCTTTTTTTTCGGCATTGAAAAATATCACTCGAAATTTCATCTAGTGAGGTTTCAGCATTGGTGTCTTAAAACTTATTCTTCTTTAGAGTTGTGGTCTTTTAGTGATATGCATTTTCTTAACAGTCTTTTATTTTGTCGCTTTAAGTTTCTTAATTTAGATAACCTTTTTTGAGAGAGTAATGTTTTTCTCTGAATCAAATTTTTAAGCCTGTGCTATTTTGGGGGATTTAGAGCCAATTCAATATCAAAAGACGGAATGTTTAAAGGGGTACCGCATCTTGTATCAAGAATCGTCATCATCGGCATAGTGTCACACATCTGATTTTATTAGCTTGTAAAGCCGATAATTGTGTTTCTCCTTCATCTCTGGTTTCAGGCTTGTGCACTGTGAAACCAAGAGATTCTAGGTTGGAGATCGAATCTCTAAAGCCACAGTCTAAAATAAAGACGTCGTTTTGTCTAAAATATTGAAACAAGCCACTTTCATTAGAAACTAAACAATTAATTATTTCTGCATCTGCAGTTGCAGCAATTGTCTATAATAAGGTGGGTGGACCATGGAAGGCCACTCTAACGAATAGGTAAACACTATTCATTCGTTTATTCGTAATACTGCCATCTGTTAGTGAGTTATAGAAAATATTCCCCCTCCATGGTAGCGTTAAACTTGTTGGAAGTCGCATAAGAAGTTTCACTTGAAAAATATATCCGCTTTTATTAAAACTACATAATAAGATCTATCATTTAAGTGAAACATTAAAAGTTCAATTTATTTTTATCATCAGCTATAAAAAACTCAACGAACATTACTTGAACACCATCGTATAACTAAGAATATATTAATTGAAATTATTTAAAAATAGCAGTAATGAGTATTATATTGGCATCAAATAACTTGCCACCGTGTTTTATAATAAAATCAAAAACTTTTTTTTTCTCTAAATGGCCTTTATAAGGCCAAACTTACAATTATGAAAGAGAGAGATCTAAAAGAAACTGCAGACAAAAATTAGTAATTATAGTAATTATAAAAACTTATTATGGCACATAGTCAGCCTTGTAGTCATGAATGTTTAATAAATTCAACTATTCATAACAAAACACCAAATGCAAGAACAAAAATCATAACCTTCCTTTTTGGTTCGCCGTAGTTGGGCAAACCAAAACGCAGTTTTTTATGAGTAGTAAACACAGCCTTATTTTATCGTATTTGTGTAAATACACTGTACAAAACCGTTAAATAGGCTTTTTAAAAATGTTTTAAAAATGGTTATGGGAACAAAATTTTTAACACCTAAAATATTGCAAAATTTCGTTGTATTTTACTGTTTTATTGTGTGTAAATACTAATAATGAATTAATTTCCATATTACGAGCATTATATTAACAATTTTCGCAATAAATCCATAAAAAAAACAAATAAAAAATATCACCACGGTCAACATGGCGGATTTATTTCATTTTTTTCATTTTAATATTATCGTTTCAACATACTTTGAACGTACGACATTTATAGATATTCGTAAAGCTTGAATCTTGAGGTTTATTTTGATATAATACACTATATGTATTGGGTTAGAAATAAAATTATACTTACATTTTAAAGTCGGCGATCACTTTGAGTCGGAGCAATAAAATTTGACACCGAGAAATTGAAGTCATTTTTTTCTCAACAAATATGCGGACTTGGATACTCGGCCTTTTAGCATTTGACGCGGAATTTAATACAGCGCCATAGAGGGAAAAGTCAAAGACACTGCATTCAAGTCAGCTTTTAAAAACGAGTTTTTTTCGAACAAACCGAACGGACTGCGAACGGGCAACTGTAGTTGCCTGGACACTCGACCGTTACAGTAGTTAGGGTTTAGAATAAAACCACCAAATTATCAGTAAGTAGATGAATGACTTTAGGCCCATGTGCTCTCGCTGCCCGAGTTAAGCATGGACTGGTTGACACGTAAACTCAAAGCTCCACTACGTTTATTAGAATACCACATCTCTTACAATACAGCGGTTAACATTAAAAGACTAAAATAATTATAACAAAACAATGTACCATAGCAAGGCCAACCGTCACATTTTTTATTGGCCTTATAAGAAACCACCGGCTTTCCTAGGAACACTGCCAATATTTTAACTTAATTTGAGGCAAAACTATGTTTTTTTTCCTTAGTACCATAACCATATCCTTATAACACAATTGACAGTAAAAAAAAATATAAGATAATAATAGGTTATTGACTAAAACAAACAAGACGTTTTGCTGTGCGCGCGAATAAAAATTGTAACGTCGACGACCAAAGTCTACGAAGAGTGAGATCGCACGGCTACAATAACGGCGCGATCGACTTGCCGCCGCGTTTGTGGTTTTTTTTTTTCGGATGGGAAATCATCAAATGACTCCTCCGGCTCTGGGCGGAGCGGAAGGGAGTGTCAGACTCGTACTGACTAAAACCCTTCCATGTTCCCTCTTAGCCCTTTATGTTCCAGGGCCACGGTATCTCTTTCAAACAGTCCCGCAGCCCAGGCAGGCATCGGCCCTCTCGGACCCCTTCCGGACCGTGAGCTAGCCCATTACTCACCGTCCACAGGCCCGCGCCTTCCGCGGCGGAGAGAGAAACTCACGTCCCAGCCGCCGCGTTTGTGGCTTTGGGTTTGATGGATCTTACTGTGTAGTAGAAGGAATATGTCTTTACATGTCAATAACTACGACTTTTTAATAGTTGGCCTTCAAAGGAGCGTGGCCTTCCATGGTCCACCCACCTTATGTCCGTCACAACAGAACACCAAAAAAAGTTTTGTTAGGTTATGATACTTATGAAGACTGTACGTCTGTTTTTGATCATTTATAATTAGAACTTTTTTGCACATAGAGGTATGTACCATCACGTTGTACAATAGCCCACCTGTCGGCAATATCAGATTGAGGATTTCCAAATAACTTTTCAGGTATTGTAGTGTTCCTTTCTGCCAATTCTCGGTGAGAAATGTGATCCACCCCAAGATGTAAGGGAACAAAGTGATTAGTCAGACATTTCCTCACAACACTCATACTCTATAGTATGAGTGGCTTTAGGAATCCTAACCACATTAGATAACCTAGCATCACTGTCACCGGTCCTATATTTAACTAAAAGCATTGCTAACGCAGTTTTAGTTTTTTTTGGAAACACGGCCTGTATTGGTATGCTATTATAAAATTCTAGGAATTCTTGAAAAGTGCGCCCTGTCCAATAGTGACAAACATTATCTGACATTGATTCAATGTTTTCTAAATCAATTACGCTTTCTTTACTTTTATTGTCTAACCCTTTAACCGCCAAGATTTGCTACCGTTGACTTACCTCCAGCGCCACGTCACTTTAGGTATAAGTTGGAACAGTGTTGGGAATACCTAATATCGATGCATAAATTGTTTATTTATTAACAAAAATAAAAGTCGGAAACATAATCAATATTTTATTTAGTTAATAATTTTAGTTACTGACAATATCAGTACTCGGGAGATGGGCACGTTGTTCTTTCTTCGGTTGGTGAAGACTCTTCACGAACATGTCGTATTAAATCAATAATCTTCATATAAACTTCTAACCAATCTCTGGCCGCACAGTTTCCAGCTTAAAAGCTATTAAAGACGCGAAGTATTCATTACGCGAATCACTTGGTCTCTGATCAAAAATATTTGCGTGCGGCAGGTTTACAAAAGCAGTCTCATCACCATCTTTTAACTGAGTGTAATGGACATAATTTGGTTTGGTCTGCGTCGATTTATTTGAAGTACTAGTTAGTCTTTTTTTAAATGAAATAATTTTTCTTTAACGTGGACACAAAATTGAAGGCGACGTAGGCTGCGATTCTTCATTACTTGACATGACGTACGTCCACTTCTTCAGAACTGAAGACAACAACGGGACGTTGACTGTTCGAATTTCTAGGAGCAACTGAAAAGGATCGGTACATAACAATCTAGGGATGTGTGGCTTAATAATGATAAGCTATCGATAGTAGTAGATTCCTAGCTGCATGTTAAATTTTTAACCTGTTTTACATCTTTTGTGTAATAAGCAACGACTTGTTGCCGGGCCTACGCTGTCCACCCATACTTAAGTACAAATGCTGTAACTTGATAATATTGTAATACCAAATGATTTGCAAAGAGTAACCGTGGAGTTTCTTGCCGGTTCTTTTCCATAGAAAACAACCAACCCGAACCGTGCACCTTTTTGTCGACGTTTTATAAGTGCCCATTTAGGTCTATGTGAAAAAAAAAATTGATTGATTGATTTTTTATGATATTTTAATTAAATGTTTCATATGAGTGATAAATTTTAAAACAGGGAGTTATACACAGTGTTACATGGCACACTTGGCACATAAAGCGAGATTCCTTGCGGCATCTTTTCTTGAATGTCGTATGTTGGCATACAAAGCATGATCTCGATTTTTTACACTCTGTATATACGGGCATGTGATTAGCCGAATGTGATGCAGTTAATCGCAAGGCACTCTAGACGTCGAGGCCGAGGATCGTGCTCAGTGGCGTGTCATGGGAGAGGCCTATGTCCAGCAGTGGACGAATACAGGCTGATGATGATGATGACTCTAGACGTCGTCGGTATAGAATACTCTAATTCTTGTGCGTTATATTTTGCAATTGATAGTCTTGACTTATTGTTATTATGCAGTATTTTAAATAATGCATGAGCATTTAACATGCACAAATCAATTAAATGCAGACTTATTTTTTTTCCCTCACTTTATTTTTTCGTATGCACTGAACCGAATATAATACCATGTCGGTATTGTGAACTGCTCCTTTCTTTAAGTTATAGTAATTATAACTTCGGGCTTCATTTTAGGCAGTCCCGTTTCTCTGTCATATTTGGTAGTAGGCCCGAATTCAGCTGTGTGAAAGGTAGACAACAGGTGTATGTCTCTTTTGTCTCTGTATTTTAATGCCATAAGTGGCTTTGTGGCCATCAATTTCATCAGAGATTTAAAATCTGTAACACCGGATTTCTTTAACCGATCAATTCTAGCCGTACCACATGCATATGTCTGATGTTGGTACAAGTATTCAAATAATTTTGGACTAGAGTACCAGTTATCTGTGTACAAGCGTCTTTGCGCATGCATTAGTTCTTTCAACAGGGTTGCTACCACAGCACCTGTTATTCCTAAGTTATCCGAATCCACAATTTCAGTTCTAGCCCCACAATATATAATGAAATCAATAATAAGTCCTGTTTTCACGTCGCACAAAATAAATAGTTTGATACCAAACCTGTTCCTTTTATTAGGTATATATTGTTTGATTGAAACATGGCCTTTAAACGGCATTATGCTCTCATCTGTACAGAGGTCCTGGTGAGGTGCGAATGAATTTCTAAAAGTTTCCTTAGTGTGTTTTACCACTGGCAAGACATTTTTCAAAATGTGGGAAGATTCAGCATTTGGCGAAGAAAACCTCAGTAAACCGAGAATAATATATATAGTAATATAACGATTACGAGACATAGTTTTGGAAAATATCGGCGATTGTAGCAAAGGGTCAGTTGACCAATGCTCTTCAATTTTCAAATGTTTATTTCTGGTAAATAAAAGTTACGGCTAGAAATACGTACAATTCCGCGATAGTAATTTCTCGCCAAGCTCTAAACCTTGAATGGAGCCTTATATCGCAATTCCGAATTAAATTTTGGTGTTGAGCATTTGTGAATTCAACCAACTTCAATACAATTTCTTCCCCAAAATAATGCATTAAAAAATCCATTTCCGTGGATTCAGTATTGAGAGAAATATTCTCTGTTAGAATGCCAGAAGCAAAATCATCGAATGGATGAATTTCGGGTACGAACGCTGTCGAACTCCACCTATTATTTAATTCCTCCTCTATCAAAACAATAAATATACGAATGTACTTACACTCTAACAGGCTTATGTTATTTTAGGCTTCATAACACAGCAAATTACATGTTTTAATAAGGTAACAAAGTTAAAGTAAAGATTATAAAACTAACAATGCATTGTAGTCCAAATTGGAATCATTTTACTTGTATCGGTAAATATTTATTTATTTATTTATTTTATTCTTTAACACTTACATTTGTTTTTACAGGTAAGATCCAAGCTAACAAAAGTAGTCATGAATTGCTAATTGTCCAGTCCCAAGTAACGGGTCTGGATAGAAGCACAAGTTACCCAGTGGACAACATACTAAGTGTCACCCTCTGGAATTCCGCCAAAGAGCATGAAAATATGTCCAAACGCCTAGAGACACTATTGAGTACTCTTACTGCACGAATCAATGGTGCAAACTTTAATAAATTTGTACGGGTTGCCGGAACTTTAAAAATCCCCTCCCTCGGTCCTAACCGTAGCCTCCTGTCTGGAACGAGCAATGCCAAAGATTCCAATATTTGTGGATTATTAATACGAGTATTAAGCATACCACGATAAACCATAAAAACATATTTTACCAGAGCGAGGTTGCGCCTTACTTCCAACTTATAGTACCCAACCTATAACAAAGAGAGTTGGATACATAAGTGGATAGAAAGGGTAGACACCAAACTGCTTCCAGTACAGGTATCGAGTAAATTTGTTCTGCATCTTTTCCAGCATCTGGGAATACTTCACTTCATAAGGATTCCAGATGATCGCACTAGTTTCCAAATTGCTTCGTTCTAACACATTGTAAAGAGCTTTCACTGCTGCCATATTAGTGAAGTCACGGGTTTCACGCATGACAAAACCAAGATTTTTAAACGCTTTTTCACACACCTGCACTACATGAGCTCGAAACGAAAGATCCTCAGTAAAAGTAACCCCGAGATCTCGGACTAGACCCACCCGCGGTATGACGTGACCACCCATGCAATAATCATGGCGTCGGGGTACCAGGGCCCGCATGTATGACATTACGCTACACTTCGCCACGTTGAAGAGCAGTTTATTCTCTACACTCCACGCTACCACCCGATCAATGTCTCGCTGGAGCATTTCGCAGTCTGACTTGTCTGTAATCCGCAAAAATAGCTTGAGATCGTCAGCATATAACAAACAGCTAGCGTCTTTAATGACTTCTGGAAGATCATTAATCATAATTATAAATTCTAAAGGTCCTAAGTTTGTCCCCTGACTTACTCCCGTAAGGGTGAAATACGAGTCAGAGGTGTGACCTGCATATTCCACCATTTGTTTGCGGTTGCTCAAGTAGCTATCAAAGAACTCTAGGAGGGCTGGGGTAAAACCGACCCTCGCAAATTTTCTTAAAAGTATGTCATTATCCACACTATCAAATGCCTTCTTGAAGTCGAAGTAAGCGACGTCCAGTTGAGCATCAGTCTCCGGGTCCAGCACTGTGGTAGCCCGAATTAGAAAACATTAAATTTGGATTCGTGCCACGGCCCACACGTAAACCATGCTGCGCGTCGTTGAGCTGCGAGGCTACTTGCCAGTGGATAGTTGAGCACAACGCGGACTCAAGACTTTAGCAAATGCTGACAATACTGCTACTGGTCTATATCCGCTAACATCCGAGCTTGGGGCCCCCTTCTTATATAACTTAACTGCTCACACAGCGAGGCATTATTATAAAAAAAAATAGGACCTACCTACATAACTTACCAAAATCTGATGTTATTATGATAATAAAGGTTTGCATTTATAAATATGTACCTTCTAGGTAGTACCTTTACATCTTTTACTAAGCTCATAATTTTGTAAGTAGGTATATTGAACACTACACTTCTTGTCGAATTACCGAATTGAATATTCAATTTAACTTACCAAATCAACGTCATCTGTAGAACCGACGTCACTTAGTAATTCATTATTCGATTGCAAAATATTCAATGACTTATAATACGAAAAAGGCCTGCGTTATCAAGATTTCTATATTTTTATCGTAAAAATAAAATAATTTCAAACTTTAATTCACTTAATTGTATAGAGATACTTATACTAGAGTAACACTATGGTTATTTTGTAATGAATATACCCACTTTCAATGCAAATGGTGATAGTAGGTAATTTCAATAGTGCCTTGTTTATTATTAGGCAACCTATTATTGTGCTAGTATTTTCCGAATTAGCCCATCCCTAGTACCCGTAAAATTACGTGATTGGCGATACAGGTAGGGACTCGCAGTGATCACACTTGCATTGGACCTCAAAATTCACAGTATTTATCATTCGAAAAATTGAAAAACATCCTTATTAATAAAGATACACCCTAAATCTTAAAATTGACAAAATTTGTATGGGGTTTGTACGCAATAAGAACTTTTTCAATAAAATAACGTAATATCACGTGTGTGGTGATTCGGGCATTGTTTTCAGAGCCCGTGATATTACGGTGTCGGGCCTTAAAGGGCTAACAAGCTTTCAATTTGGTTTGATGTGAAATCATTTGTTAAACTTGTGTTTTCTAACAATAACTCTCATTCATTTGAATGTAAATGATTTTCACACACTCTGGCACTTCGAGGCACATAAAGCTTATAGTCCAACAGCAATGATGATTTAATTAAGGTAGGCACTAAATAACCTGCACTTCACTGACATCCATCAAACATACATCGCCTATATGTATTAGCACACCGTCTATAATTCGGCAGGGCGATTGATAATACAACTCGATCATTGCTTAGGCCGCGTCCCCATAATACACGGTGCGGCGCCATCCATTGCCCCTATTCAGTCGATATTTCACTGTTGATGCGCTCGAAGAAAGAATTATTCTCTTGTTGTTAATAAGACAACGAATGACAAAGAAACAGAAACAGAGGAAATTATGGGTCAATCCGTATATTTGCACAATGAACCCAGACATGGGTCATTTCAAAAAGAAATATCGCACGCCATATATATATAATAAAACGCTAATAATAAAATAATAAAACGCTAATTCATTCATGTATTATTTATTAAATTTGATCCAAATCAAGCATCAGATTATTTAAAAAGGCAGCGGGTGCGTTTGTTGCTTCCTGCTGCGAAGCGTTTGTTTATCTGGCCCAAGACGGATAATAAACTATGCTAGCTATATGGGCGCAGCTCCCGACAGTGCGGCGGCCGTGTATACATGAGCAGTAGTATTCTTCTATTCTTTGTCTTCCGTGTTGTGTTGGGTTTAACAAAATATACGTATAGTACTGTTTCATTCGAATATGACGTGACTGGATTCGCCCTGTGATCAATATCTTATTATTAATTAAATGTTGGTGTCGATACAATTCTATGATATAATCCCCGTTTGGTCGTATGTATTCGTGACAATAAGATCTTGCGATTCTCAAATGGTATGAGCCCAACGTGAATAAGATTAAATCTTCAAAGCTCAGCTGTGGATAATCCTCAAATTCTGGACTGTTTCCATCCAGAGGCACGAGTGCTACTCTTTGTCTATTCAAGTTATTTGTTGATACGTATTCTGCCAACTCATTTTCTCTATTTATATTTTGATTTATAATATCCATAAACTGCTCGGCGTATAATTATATCATCTTCGTATGGCCACCGAGTAGCGTTGATAATTGCCGCGGTTATTTTAAAATCATACATCATATTTCGCATCGCAACATTAACATATGTGTGTATATTTTAAATTCTTTCTTAAATCGTCCATTAATTGTTTCGATCACCCAACGGCACATTGTAATAAACCGAGATTTCTTAGCGTCAAGTGTTGATAACTGTTCTCCTCTTCCTCTAGTTGGCGGCATGTAGGGATTATATCCACGTTCTTTAATAGCAAGGATTGAATCCCGAAAACCACGGTCCAGTAGAATCCCGAGGTCTAAGATACCAATGCCAAGCTGAGTTTTCTCGCATCAGGCTGCGCATAATAGTTGCATCCGAAGTAGTCGCTGAATACGGTCCTACGACTTCTATTATATAGCCGTCTGTACATACGATAAGAAAAGGCTTAACCAGGTTGCGGAATTTGTGAAGGCTGTAGGTTTTTCTTTGGAATAGGAAATTCGCAGTCTTGTGAAGGTATATGTTCCGTCGAATACAAGAATGGCTGCCGGTTCATTGTGGCTACCACTAAAAATATGGGTTGGGATACAAAGATTTCTTGCCACCACTTCTTCTCTGGTTATATGCTTTAAGCCCAGGTAACGTGGAACAAAATCTTCAGTTAAGCATTCTCTCGCTATTTTTAACTTCCTCTCTAATGTTCTTCTAGATATTTGGAATTTCGTAGCTAAGTTAAAAAAAAATCCTAAATTACTAGCAGGACGATCAGACCTGTTAGGAAGAGACGGTGTTTGTTCTAAAATAGTCAAAATGATTTTTAGTTAAAGCTGTCCGACAATGGAAGTGGTTGTCATCAACTGTTTCAATATTTTCAAAATCCATTTCAGACCTGCCTTCTAATCCCCATTTATCCAAGTTGATTATGTCAAGTACATGAGCATTATTAAAGCTTTCATGTGTTGTCGGGGCATTCACAAGTTCTTCCTAATCATTTTGAACTAAATGAGGGTGGCAAACTCTAGCAAGTTCCGCTATATACAAATTGTGATTGTGCAACAGATAGAACTTGGCGTAGGTTGGCACACGATGTGTAGTCATACCTCTGCAGTTTAGAAATAACCTCGCCGTATTTGATACATATCTATATCCAGTAATAACAGTAATAAAACCAGGACCTTGTTGATCCCCGATTTCTAATTGTTGATTTGTACCTTCTTGTACTGGCTGGGGCTTGCTCTGGCTACATCATCTGATTGCTGGTTATGCAATGCTCGATCATATCTTTGCCAGCAAGGGTGGCACATAGATCTTGTGGCGTCAAAAGAAATCTGAAACAAGATAACATTCTGTATATATGTATAGAAACACCAAACATCAAATAACGAGATTATTTTATAGTAGTTTATGGGGTAAGAGGAACAGGGTGTAAAGTTCTTCATACCCTATTGAAAAGGGAGGATCCTCCGACCAGACAGGTGTTATGTCTGGTGGACAACTGCCCGACAGTTGCTGTCGGGTTTTTCTATATAGTCTTAACTCGATGTAAACTCTGCTTGCGCGTTGTAGGAAATTGATGTTAGTTCTTCCGTCGTGCCATAGATGGCGCTGTAGTACTTTTTGTAGTAAGTTGCTTTTCAACGTCGCTACAGTAGTTTCGAAAAATAATCTTTTATTTCACTGTATTCCTCTATGGCTGTTCTAGTAATAGTAGTAATAAGTCCTCACAACATTTCTAAGGTTAACAGGTACAGGTAAAATGCTTAGCATTACGGTTGCTTTTGTACAATAATAGTAAAGATGGGTGCGCCAAAGTTCACCTAAATTTTCAACTCCTACAATTGGAAATCCGAAAATGTTCTTCCTAACATTTTTCATCCTAACAATCACAATTCCTAACTACTCTGTCTCTAATGTTCTAATTCCGAAGCATTCAACTTCATAATGTCAGTAGCAATAATCATCTATTATACTTTTATTTGTTTTCCTATATTTTCTCAACATAACCATCTTTTACACTATTATTCAAAGTCATATCTTTTTTGTTTAGATTTATTTTTTATTAACTAAAGCGTCTTCTTTAATTTTATTTAAAGCGGTATGTACCCGCAAAGATATCCATAGGTTAGGTTAGGTTAGAACTGTGACCAACTACGCGTGAGCGAAGCGAGCGGTGCCGCGGCAGCGGCCGGCGAGCGCTACCTCGAAATTGGTCGCGAAATTTTTCTAAGTATTTTTTTCATGGTAAATAACACGTGAATATCATCTTCTACTCACATATATTATTTATTACACTTGGTAAATGTTTCTTTCTGAGTATGAGTGAAACTATTATGGTAATTATGTTTAGGGATAATAGCGTTATGATAAAAACAGTAGGAGTTGAAATATATTTACAATAATGATATTATTAATTACAATTTTCGGAAACATGAGTGTTATGAACATCGCCGGTAGCACTACAAATAGTATGAATGAAAACTTTAGGATGAAAAATTTTAGGAAGAGTGATTATTCGCATTACAAATCATTAGGAAGAACAAGTTCGGGTAAAGAACTTTAGGTGAGCCAATATGGACCCAGTAAAGATTGTGTAATAATAGTATATATTGGTCGACAAAGACTCGCTTCTTGCGCTTTGTTTTCTTAGTAAATAGATAGATAGACGGTGATCTGACAGAGAACTTACCTCGCGTGGTATGATTTCTTGTAATAACAACACTATGAGATCCCGATACCTTTTGAGAAACACTGCATTAAGACTGTTTTCTTCGACGTAACACAGATCGATTGCACGACACACAACTGTTTTGTCTTTCCATATCAACGAAAATCTAATCCAAAAGCAAATAACCAGAGTCCATCAAACACGCTAATGTAGTCACAACGGTAGCTACCGAAGGACTGCGCGGGGGGCGGTGAGTCAGTGCGCGAGCGCAATAAAAACTTGTTCTACTTGTCTAATGTGCGAAAGAGACAGCGTATACAAGGTGTTGTTTTGCATCCTCGTCAAAATCAAGGAGGTAATTCTGCTAATGATTCTTGACCCAAATCAACAATAAAATCGGTAGGTATTTTTTTTCTTATTTACGGAAATCCGTAAGTGCGAACCAGCCGTATTTAAACGCGGCCCGTCTGTTGCTAGCCGTATTACCGCGCATTCACACACACAAAAAACGCTAACAATACATACACAACGCAAACGCAATGAACATTCGATAATGTCGTAGGTATTCCCTAAAACCAATGCGCAGACGCACTCTCTCGCTCACGCGCCTAGCGACGCACTCTCTCGCTCACGCGCCTAGCGACGCACTCTCTCGCTCACGCGCCTAGCGACGCACTCTCTCGCTCACGCGCCTAGCGACGCACTCTCTCGCTCACGCGCCTAGCCACGCCCCCTGCGGTCCCGGAACCAACAACAGTATGTTTAATGTCGCCGACAAGTGCATGCGTTTTGTGAATTCCGCTCCTAGGTACTACGATGTACATCGTTGAGATGTAGGTATAAACTGCAAGTGCGGTTTGGACTGAATGTGTGGGCTTGGGATATTAGGGGAACAAGTGCTTGGTCCCTACTCCATCGACGGGTACCTCAACAGCGCCACATACCTGGAGCAGCTGTTCCGCCACGTTGTTGAGGATATGTTGGAGGACGTTCCCTTGGCACTCCATCGCGACCTCTACTACATGCAGGACGGTGCTCCCCCTCATTACGGTCGGCGAGTACGCTGAAAGGTTTGGTGACCACTGGAATGTGCTAGCCAATGCATCCCTTTCCAATAGCAGACCATGCAAAATTGTGCCTAAGGTAAAGTCAGCCCGCGTCAATTGTTCCTGCATTGGTGACGGAGATAGTTGTTTAGCGAGGACAGGGTTGGCTTTCAAAGCGCTAAATACCGGCGAAGCATGTAACACTTTTTGCGCTTCCATGTACCTTATTTGTTTGTACGACATATCCCCAAGTCTCTGGCACTCGGTGCCTTGAATTGCGATGTGGGGTTTTGGGGCAGGGATGGCAGGCTCCTGTTCTTTGGTTTTGGGCGCAAAATCAAAATCTTCCTCCGGATCCGTATCGATAGGTAGACCTGGAGCATTCCATATTGTCTGTTCCATCCGTGGCAAGTCAGATATAGAAGATGGTTCTGGAGCACAGTTCTCGTCAGTTTCTGACTCAAAATCCTCAGACTAGTCTCTGGACTGAGGAGAGAACTTTCTCTTAAACGAGAACAGCATATTTTTTATTTCCGCCTGAGATTGTTCTAATTTGGCTAATCTCGAATCCTTTTTGGGTTTGGTCTGACTTGAAAAGAGAGAGCGTGTAGTTGATGCGTCATCAATTTCGTCTTCTTCCTTCTTTGAGAGCTCTTTTGAAGCTTCTTTTCTGCTCAACAATAAAGGCTTTAGGTCGACTAGAGCAGCGACAACCAACTCATTTTGAACGGCATAGGCATACGGCAGAGCCCCTTATTCTGGAGGCCACAGAACCCGGGCCAATTATTAACCCGACACAAAGAGGCCATTCGAGCATTCTAATCTTCATGTTTCTATACACTTTTTCCGGCTTCAGGCTAGTACAGTCAGGTGAGAAAGCTCTAGCAAGACTAACAGTTGGAAAAGCAAACCTTATTTTATTTAGAACCTGAGGGTCTAGATCGGGGCCTAATAGTTCTTCTTTCTTGAGGGGGATAACTTTCCAATCCAACCATCCTTCAGGTAAGTGAGCAACCGCCAGCTTCTTTATCCTTTCCAGGATCTCGTTGTCACCAGGGTCTTCAGCCTCCAGAAGTGATTCGAGGGTAGAAATTTCAACGGGTGTCGCCATCTAAAAATAATCAAGCTGGTGAGTGCACGCAGCTATACATAGCGTAAAAGCTCAGATGTTGATGCAAAACGAGCCGTACGGCTGCTCATATCGAGTCGTACGGCTGCTCAAATCGAGCCGTACGGCTACTTAAATCGAGCCGTACTTTCGCGCCGTTTTCCCAGGCATGAGAAGCGCGATAGTTTCTGGCAAAAAACTCTGCATTTTTCTTCTTTTTAAGCTTCTCATACAACTTGTAAGGGGGTCTGATGTCAAAAGCAACCGATTCAAAATATCTTTGTGCAGTTTTCTGTTGAATTTTTTCGGGCAAAATCCTGGCGATATGATCTAAAATGCTTATTACGCGCTTCTGCGGCCTCTTCTGATAACTGCCCAATAGGTAACAGCGCGTTTTTTTTTATGACCACTGCATCATGAATTAGAATTTTGTGCATTGTTGTATTCATTGGGTGCCAAGGGTATAAATCGATATACAAGCTGTTGTTTTGCATCCTCGTCAAAATTCAGGGGGTTGTCATAATAGACATAAATAATCAACTGAAATAACAGTACCTAGTTAATTATTAATAAACGCTGTTTTTTGTTGTTGTTTAAGTTTGTCAGTATTTCAGAATAACCCTCTTAACGTGGTTACGGGAATAAAAAAATATCGAATAAACGTTTGCGATTGTTTGTATGTGTGAAACCGTGGTTACAGGGCGAGAATCAGACGGGCCGCGTTTAAAACACGGGTGGTTAACATTTACAGATTTCCGTAAATAAATTTAAACAATAATATTACCAACCCATTTTATTATTGATTCGGGTCGAGAATCATTAACATAGTTACCTCCTTGAATTTGACGAGAATGTAAAACAGCAGCTTGTATAAGCATATTTTTCCGAATCAATTATATGGCCGCTCGAAATAGTTTCTAGTATGACCTTAAGACTGTATATTAGTTTATAATGCAAGCCTGTTATGTCACATTGCCAATTTTGGGTCTTTAAAGAATCTCCTACTTGTGTTACCATCATTGGGATTGCCAAAATTTGCCAATAGTTACCAATAATCTAGTTTCTTCGCGAAACCTTATCTGGATTTCGATTTTTTTTTTCAGTAAAATTGAGAGTCCAAACTCGATAGCCTCGGGACTTATTTCTCTTTGATTATCAATCTTGTTAAAATCCTTAGAAGTTGCACCACATATGTAGCATCGACTTGTAGATTTCGTGTGGTTGTGGGGGTTTCGTTTCGTAGTGGCCGCGTTGCAGACTTTGCCATCCACCATTGTCATGACAAAGACACGATAGACCGAGTAATTAGTCACATTCATGTTAACCTTTGTGGCCCTTAGCGAATAAGAAGAATTTTTCACGAATTTAATTTCTTCTTGTCCAGAGCTGTGAGTATTTCTGGAGAGCACGGTGCCACCATGTGGTGAAAAAAATGTCACCTTCCCCTAATTTTGTTTCCGCCAAATGGGATGAAACTCTTGAAGAGGTATATCTCTGTGTCGGTAATTTTGTGCCTAAATCTTGTGCCGAAATATTACAATTTTCTCCAATTTGTGATGTTAATGATTTTTGGTTGCCAAACTCTTTTGCACGTTAAGAATTCGATAAGGGAAGGTGAGCAGTTATTCCCAAGAACTTAGCGAGTTCTCCCGGGCGGCAAGGCGCACGCAACCTGCTAGGTTTTGTGCTACAAGTGGTCTAGCGCCTCAGGGAACTCGCTTTAGTTTAGGAACGGTTTTGAATTTTGATAGCGTTTGCAAAGTGGGTCAAAAGAAGGGTGTTAAAACAGGGTCTGAAGTAGGTGCATTTTTTTGTTTATGCACTTTCCCAATTTGCACATTCAGACCCTGCTTACCTACCTTTAAAAACCGCGCTTGGGTACAAAGCGGGCATCTCTCCAGGGTGGTCAGCGATGTTGAAGATTGACATGGACTATCTCCCAGTAGTGTGTATGCATCAATGTATCATCAGTGTAATGGTAATACTTTAACTAAATTAATATAAAAACACTGTCGCAAACCATAAAACGGAATGGCGGCAGTGGCGTAGCCAAGTTGGAGGCCCAGGGCGCTGCGCTGCTAATGGACACATTGCGGTGCAGCCTCGGCAACAGCTGCAGGTGGGTTAGGCGTCGCGTGCTCAGCATAAAGCCTACACAGCCTCTTAGGATCCAACACTTCCGGGTTGTCTTTGGGATGTATTTGCGAGCTACGGTAATAATATCTTAAGATCCAGAACTTCTGGGTTCACTTCAGCCAAGTTTTTATTGTCATTTTATTTATTTTATCAAATTTCTTTTTGGTTTCTATATAAACAACTTGGCATTAACAAATGAGATAGTAAACATTTTCAGAGAAGATTTTTAGGATATTTTTTTTTCTTTCTATTTTTATTGAAATATTGCATCAGAAATAGGTTCCATAATAAGTTTGCACTGTCGAATATTTTCCAAAAATTGTCATCCATCATCATGTAATTGTCAGCGCTGATTTTTTTGCAGGTAGAAGTGTTGCTTTTTCATGCAGCTAAGATCTGCAAGGCTACTTTAGTGTTTTCGATTCTTTTAAAGCTGGTGTAATAACAGCCCCATCGGGTATCGCATGGTACCTTCAAAGTTTCAGTAACATATTTTTCCTTGTCAATTTTTGCAAGTAAAAATGTGTAAAACTTGACTTTTTTTAATATTTTAACCATGTTAATTGCCATATTCTTACAAGCATTTATTACATCAATTCTAATGGTGTATTAGGGTTCTGGCCACTTCGTTGGTCGATCGATCATTGTTACTACTACGCCCTTTCACATCTGCGACCCAGCACAGTACGCGCGACTGTCATTACATTACAGATGTGAAAGGACCAACAGAATCATACAAGCAAGGGTATTTTCATTGTCACGACAGCGATGACATTGAGCTGTTGTAGATAGAGGTCCAATGATGTCGACGTGTACCTACGTGTTAAAAACGATCGCTTGGCGGGAAAGATGGAATGTTCGAGAATGTGTGACGTTGTATCTTGCTTTTCTGATATTGTATTCAAGTTCGAGTTCAACGCTTGATATTTGCGTTCATTGATGGCCAGCGACTGTAGTTTGGGCTTCATTTGCTTAGAATTTGGTACCATGAGTTACAAATTTGACAAATGTCATTGTAACGAACTATTACTACTGTAGTTGCGGCACTCACCGACATTTTGGTCCGTGAAAACACTAATAGTTTGCGATCAATTTTGTTATTTTTAATTATAATGTTCAATAGATCACTTTTTGTGTGGGAAATGTTAGCTGCTGCCGACTAAGAGGTGATGATGTCTACTCAGAGAGTCTCATTAGAATCAAAGGTTAATAGGTTGTTTGTTTTATTTTGCAGTCCATTTAAACAGCTAAGTTTAAATATGTACTTATGTATTTTTGCAGGTATTATGTGCTCTATTATTCTACGCTCACGGTGATTATCAACGTGTTGTTGGAGAGGCAAACCACTTTTCTCAAGAAGCAATGAGTTATATTGAAGAAGTAACCGCGGCCCTAAACCATCCAACTGTTGTGAACCTGTTTATTAAGTTTCCAGCAACACATCAGGAAAGGGATATAATTAGACTAGGCATGTGAAAAACCTGCCACATTCAATACCAGGGCTTCCAAGTACCATTATGCAAGAAAACCAGGGTAGAAAACCAGGTTTTAAAATACTTGAAAGTATTTGGTAGAGTTCGGTCTAGTTCCTACCGTGACAGAATATATTTATTTAAACTGTCTGCTTAGGCATTTTTATATAATGGCGACTATATTATTATTTAGAGTTTTATTTCCTCGCTGTCTTTCTATAAGCCAGCGAAATAAATTATTATATTTTCATCACACTTGCACGTAAACAGTGTCATAACATACAGGTTAACTTGGCTGTAATGCCCCATATAAAACCCTAGGGTGGTAAGTAATTTTTTTTTAATTTACAGCACAGCATCACAGCACACAGGTCATGCAAGTTCAAGCAAGGAGTTTACACGCAATTGAAAAATTGTCTTAAAATGTTATTTAAACAGGAATTTCATTCAACCTCGCTACAAGTTCTAAAATCTAAATAATCGATAGTTTTTTGTATCAAAACGTCGATTTTTTTTATTATACTCCGTCATGGCTGTATACCTAGGTAAGTATTTGCCTTTAACGTTTCTGAACAAAACATTTGTATAAGCTGTGGTGTGGGCAAACAGCCCGCCATCCGCAAATCAGTTCACGTATTTCGTAATAATATGTGCTGACTTGTGTATATTCATAATTATTAACTCGCAAGTGTGATGAAAAACATTGTATGTTTCACGGGCGGTGCGGGAATTACGAACCTCGACTCAGAAAGCCCTCAGTCTTCGACTTCGGGCTTCTTCCGCCCTTAATACACAATATACTATTACAATGCCTAACTTATAAACATAGAACACACAAGAAAAAATGTTCAGTTTTATTTATTACATGTTTTTTTCTAATTGCTCAATAAACTCGCGATATAACTTCTATAAAATGAATTACGTTACGGTTAATTCAACGACAACACTGGTAAAATCGCAGTCAAACGCTATAAAATAACACATAAATTTCGCTCGAACCATTTCTCTTTATCAGTTCAATCTCCCAGCCGAGATTGCAACTGTCTATCTCTCGAACTACAAGTTAAATGGGAGCCGTCTGACCTAACTCAGAATACCGACGAACACCGATCGAACTTAATAAAAGACCGAGGTTTAACCTAGCTACGAGTTCTAGGAAATTAATCCAGCATAGAATGAAAGCAACTACAGAATGGCCTCGAGCCATGCCGCCAACCCTGCCGACCGCGTCCCAAGCCCCGCGGCTCAAGCCTTGTGCCGCCCGCGCCGCGAGCCCTTCGCCCGGCACACGCGCCCGCGCTGCGAGACTCGGACCGCCCGCGCTGCGCCCTGAACTTCCAGGGTTTAAAATGCTTGAATAGGATAACAATCCATGTCATCTTACAAATATAGGGATCAAAATCGTATTTTTGTAAAAAAATACTTTTAACATCCAAGTTTTTTTTTTCGCAAATACGATTGTGCTCCTTATTTATATGGAGACATGGGTTAATTTCCTATAAGTACTTTTCCAGTCTGGTTTGTTCTAACTTTGGCCGTGCGGCCGCGCCAGACTAGCAAAAACTTTCATACTTGGGCCTTTCTCTACTATCCGGAAACTTGTCTATTGACAGTTGTCCCAACCCTATTTTTCTAGAAAACTAAAAATATAATATGTTAAGTCGATAGATAGTTATAATATAAATACATATAAACAAGAAACCATTGTAATTTTACACACAGGTATATTAAAATAATAAAATATTCGTTTCCCTTTTAGGGCAATATCTCATTAGAAACATCATTTTCATCGACTCTGAATGTGTGTCCTTTGTCATCACAAATTTTTAAGAAGGTTACTGTTACTTCGCCTTCTTCCGTGTCCATCTTATTGATTACTGCAGCATAACAATTGCAACAGCTTTTTAAATTAACTGTTTCATTTTGATTTTGTTTAACGTCGTCTGTCAATTCTTGGATGGCTTTATCGTCGATTGTGAATAAGGTAATTGCGGAACATCTTCGTTGAATGGCCTCTATTAATGATTCCAAGCTATCAATATCACCTTCTGTAGCGACGACGGCATCAGCGTTTCTCTTGCAGTTCACTCCATTGCCATCAGGGGCCCCTTTGCCATGGCCACTCTCTGAATAGTTCCACGTAAACTTCTTCACATTTAAAACCTTCTTTCAAAGCTTTTTTTTGCGCGATATGTAGCACAGTGCTTTCTCCATTCTTTAGTCACAGCTTTGTGTTCACGTCGACTCATATCTTTAACGGGCTTTCTTGTACCTTTTTCCTTCTTTCTTTGGTAGTTTCGTCGTTCTTTTTCCTTCAATTGCTCTCTTTTTACAGGGTCATTTTTTAGCCGTTGATATCTTAATCTTTCTGCAATTCTTTTCTGCTCTTTTATTTCTTCTTTGGTTTTAGGTTTCTTCTTTGGTGGCATTGCGGCTATCATCATTATCATTTCAGCCGAAAGACGTCCACTGCTATACATATGCCTCCCCCAAGTGACGCCACATTGACTGGTCCCGTGCGCCTCGCATCCAGCGGATCCCCGCAACCTTCACCAGGTCATCGGTCCCCTAGTGGAAGGCCTTCCAACGCTTCGTCTTCCGGTTCGCGGTCGCCATTCAAGAACTTTTCGGCCCCATCGCCCATCCGTTCTGCGAGCAATGTGGGCCCACTGCCACTTAAGTTTGGCAATTCTTCGGGATACGTCGGTAACGTTGGTTCTCTTGCGGATGTCATCATTTCTGATTCGATCACGCAAGGAAAATTCGAGCATAGCCCTCTCCATTGCCCTTTGGGTGACTTTAAGGCTTCTGATGAGGCCCATTGTGAGCGACTACGTTGCGGTCCCGTATGTAATCACTGGCAATACACACTGGTCATAGACTTTCGTCCTGAGACACTGCGGTAAGTTGGACGAGAAGATATATTCCCAGTCGCCCCCGCGGGGATTGCCACCGGAGGCAAATGGGAATAAAAATTCCCAGTCGCCACCGGCGGTAACTGGGAAGTCATTGCCCCCACTTCAGTTTCGCTGTACATTGCTTTCTCCATCGTAGAGAATAAAAGGATGAGGTAACTTATCCCAAACCTGCCTCTAATCTCTAAAAAAAGACAATGGAAATGAAATATTTTTTTATTTTGATTTCGATATGAATAAATTTGTTAAAATTAAAGTGTGTTTAGAATAATTTTATAAGAAAACTAATTAAAAATGTTATAACAAAACACCGTTAAATCACAGATATATTAAGACTTTTATTTAGTAACGTTAGTTACGTTACTCGTAGTATTCTGTCCCAGTTATCCTTTTGTCCTTGAAATACTTTACCGAGATAAAAAAACGATATGGACTCTAATGGAAACGACATAAAGTCTAAATGAGCATGCATGATGTTACACAAAAATGGGTTCAGCGATAAGAAAAACAATGGATATTCACCCTCTCAACTAACAAAGCTACTTGGGGTCAAATAAATAAGAACTTTAAGAAAACGATATAAAGTGTAATTTAGCATGTATGGCGTAATTTTATTTATGATACTTGTTGCTTTGTGTTTAAAAAGCAAAATAACTCGTATTTGCATTAGTGTTGTCTTAAATCATGTCAGAACAAGGCGCATCTTCTAGTTCCGGTCAAAGTGACCTAGTGTATATAAAAAGACGGCATGGAACAATAATTTTACTTGCGGGTCACCAATATTGTTTAAAGAGAAAAATTTCATTTCCATTGTCTTTTTTTAGAGATTAGAGGCAGGTTTAGGATAAGTTACCTCATCATTTTATTCTCTACGATGGAGAAAGCAATGTACAGCAAAACTGAAATGGGGCAATGACTTCCCAGTTACCGCCGGTGGCGACTGGGAATTTTTATTCCCATTTGCCTCCGGTGGCAATCCCCGCGGGGGCGACTGGGAATATATCGACGAGAAGATACTACGCAACTTCCCGAACACTGCCCAACCGAGTCGGATTCGACGATTGACCGCTTTCTCGAAGTTAGACTCACCCAACTGGACCGTTTGTCCCAGGTACACATAATCGTCTACTACTTCGATTGTAGATTCTCCGATCTTGATAGGAGTGGGTGTTACATTAGCATTCAACATTACTTTGGTTTTGTCCATGTTCATTTTAAGACCCACTTCCAGAAGCTCTACTGAGGTCATCGAGCATTGTACTGAGGTCCTCCATGGTCTCAGCCAGGACCACTATATCGTCGGTAAATCGAAGGTGAGAGATGTACTCGCCATTGACTTTGATGCCGTTGAAAACAATAAAACATACTTTCAATATTAAAAAAAAACCGTAAGGGTTTAAAAACAGATCTAGTTACTAGGTACTTATTATTTTATATTCCAACAAAATCCATAATAATTATAAGATTAAACGAACTTACCTGAAGTGAAGTTCTATCTTAATTATACGAAGCTCTTTGTCATTCTAGTATTGCTATTTGTTTCTGATGTGGGACTGACAAGGAGAGATCTGATGAATTTAAGATAAAACCTAGATATTTACATATTTGGTTAGGTGTAATAACACTTTTTCCAAAATTAATAATAAATCCTAAGCTTTGTAAGAGTTTGCATGCAACATCAATATTCTCTTTGCATTTAATTTCTGATTTATTAAAATATAAACTGTCGTCTAGATAGCATGTTAATAAAATGTCTTGCTTCCTTAGATAAGTGCATACTGGTTTGAGAAGTTTTGTGAAAACAAAAGGAGCTGTACAGAGGCCATATGGTAGGGCATTAAACTCATATAATATATCATCATATTTGAATCTGAGGAACTTTCTGTTATTCTCAGCTATTGGTACAGAAAAGTAGGCTTCTTTTAAGTCTATTGAAGCCATGAAAAAATTTTTGGACATTAACTTACAGGCCGTTCTTATATCCTCTAATTTAAAATGTTCTGTGTCAATGTACTGATTTAATTTCTTTAAATAAATTGGTCTTCACAGTAAGAGCATTCAGAAATTGCACCTAATTGTAAAAGCTTTTTTATCTCAGAAGCTATAATTTGTTTTTCTTTATTAGGCCAGTGTTGTTGCTGTGTAGTATAGGGTGCTGGTACTATGGCGAATGGGATTTCATAATCTTGTACCCATTTTAGTACCACTGGGTCATCAGTAATTTCAAGCCACTTTTCAACGAAATGTTTAAGTCTGCCTGCATGTACCTGCATGTTTCCTATCGGAAGTGTTTGGATCTGGCTGGAGGGTGTTTCCGCTCTGGTTGGCGTCTGGCATTCGTGATGCGAGGCTGTCTCTTGTGCATCTGTTGTTGGTGATGATGCCCACCGCGAACTTGTTGATGCTGTTGACGGTTCTGCGGTGGGCCCCTCCAGTTTAACTGGTTCTTGTTTGTGGGTTTATGCTTATAGAGGTGTTGTCGAGTGTGATGAGGTAGGCAGAGGTATAAATAAAAGTCACTGCCTAAGGTGGGTACTCACGATTGTATTGAGCTAGGATAAACACGCACAACACATAACAGTCAGAAGGAGAACAGACACATAAAGTACGATAAGTCACAGATAGGGCACAGTCACAGTAAACACAAGAAATATGGTTATTAGACGAAAAAGGTAAACAATACTTGGTAAAAAGTTCGAGAACAAAATAGTTTGCGCGCGCGTCGTTACTAGGTACGGGCCGACTGAAGGTCATGTCAAAGGCGTACAACGATCGCGCGCTGCCCCCACTTCGCTCGCCCGTTCTACGTCACGATGACGTAGTCGAGCGATGTGTGATTCTCGTATACTATAACAATCTCCCGACACCACCGGTGTAATAAATTATTATTATAAATAAATGTAAATATAATGTGTTTATGTTTGTGTATGAATGTGTTGTATTGTGTTATTGCATAATACAAATACATAAACTATATATAAGGTGTGTACCCTACATGCTTCTTCGCACCTTCAGATATTGTAGTGCTGGTTCGTTGAATTGACTGGGCTGCTCTGATCTTGTCAGCACAATCAGCACCAAATAAAAATGTGTCCACTTTTGAGTTTTTTACAGCCTCTTGAATTAACTTGCTGGCTTCCGATAGGCCAAAGAATTTCCTAGAAGAGAAATCTTGAAAATGAATTTCTGCTGCAACCTTTGCAGCATCATTAATTTCCTCTATTAGGACTTTACTATTAAGATTTCCTTTTAAAATACTGGTCAATGACCGGCCCAGACAGGTCATTAAAGTCCCTGTGAGGTTCTGCCTGGCAATAATTCTCCTATCTCTATTGACCGAGGGTTCAGAGAGTGTGGCCAGTATTACTGGGTTCATTTTAGGAGCAACAGCATTTGGGAAATTCGAGGGAGTAGGGTATTTTTTAATGATACCGTCTTTGGCCTCCTTTCCCAGTCCATCAGACATTATTTTTGCCCAACGCAGGGCCAATTCTGGTCTAATAGGGTCACCAAACTCTAATTCTTCTTCTCCCTCCTTTCCAAGGGCCAGTAGGAACTCTTCTGGGAGTTGGTCATTTTCTGAAAAAGATTTATTTGATTTAGAATCATGTGTTTCTTAAATGAAATGTCTATCCTCTCTGTGATAGCGCTTAATATGGTTGGTCTTCAATAACCAGTGCCTTGGTATATCTATCCGCAAGCTGGTAGCGCTAGCTCTTTTGTAAGTTTTAAATAGGTACATAGTGCCTGTCTATCCGCAAGGTGATAGCGCTAGCTCTTTTGTAAGTTTTAAATAGGTACAGAGAAGTACCTGTCTATCCGCATGGTGATAGCACTTGTAAAGGAGATGTTTCATTTTTGTATGGGACTCCGGCCATGACCTGTACCTTTCAGGAAAGGTGAGAAACAATCCCCTGAATAGAATAAAGTAACATTTTTTAAATAGTAATAGATGGTTTTTATGCACATAATAAAAAATAAAAATGTTTGACGTTTGTCGCGAGAGTTATGACAGCCATGACAACTTGTAGAGATGACTTTTACATAACCTAGAAATTGTTATTTGATAATAATTGTTTATCAGAATTGATTTTTTTCGATGCTTTCGTGTTTGTTTTTTTCTCTGTTTTCATAAAACGTTAAAAAATACGAGACTGACTGACTGACACTGATGGGTTTTGTCACTTGTCAGAACAAAACGTCATTTTGATTTTTTCGTTCAGAAGTACACTCCCTAAAAGTATTACCTATTATATAGTTTTTAACGATAAAATTACCACACTTGCTTATGAGTTGAAAATTATGACTAAGAGACCAATAATAATAATTAATTACAAAAACACATACTTTTAGTAATTCAACGTCGATGTGATATTATTTTTTTGTGTGACATGATTTCAGAACGAAAGCAAACTGCAAACTGGAAGACGCCATGTTGAATAGAATGGGGCAATAATTGAAAAACTATTACTTTTTGTGCACAGCAAATCAGGCTTAAATTCACGAAAGAATATTTTTCCTAAGTTCGTGGTATTTTTTTCTCTTTTTCAATAAATGTACATCTTATGGCCGAAAATGAAACATCTCCTTTGAAACATAGTGCATGTCTATCCGCGAAGTGATAGCGCTAGCGGATATTTAAATGTGGCTTAAATGATGTTTAAATGCATGGTCGGTATAACCCCAGGGTTTGAAGATTATATTCAATGGTTAGGTATTCTAAGTAGATAAGGCTCTACAAACCTGTAGGATTGTTGTCTATCGCCTCAGCCTCAGGTTCTCGATCTGCGTCGGGGAGCAGAGCCGGGGTGGAGTTGTTGAAACTTCTTGAGATCGTTGTCTGGTTGGAGACAGTTTTCTTAACTTTTTTTCTAATTTGCGGATCTTATTTCGAATTGTTCCTCGTCATTAGTTTTTCTTTTTCCCATCTTTACAGGTGACGAATATAAGCACTTTTGTTTGACACTATTCACTTTAAAAACGTTTTTTTAGGTTCGAAAGTTAGTTTTGAAAAAGAGAAAAATCGTTGGACGAAAACACCAAGAAAAAGTAAGTCGATCGTAGGTGCCCACTTACAGGAGCCAACCGAAAAAAAAAAAAAAAAAAAAACGGAAGAATCACAACCCGATTAAAATCCACTTGTCAATCTGTACTAGTACAATATAAGTATTTTGATCTAATTCTAGGTTATAAATCCGAGCTTATGAAATCATATAAGCATTAATCTTTACTAATTGTAAAATAATTAAAATGGATTCAAAACATACCTGTAATTATTCGGAATCCTATTAGGATTCAATGAAATGTTTACAACAACAAACCTTGACCTTGACTAAGAAGCTCCTCACTTCTTACTTTTTTCTCATGAATTTAACATTGTACATACTAAACACACGCTAGGAATCCATAGTATTTTGTTGAAAATGAGTTTTAAGCCAAAAATATCGTCGATAATCGAGATTTTGGACATTTTTCTACGAGAAGTGTGTGACTGCGCCGCGCACAAAAAACCGTAATGACATGTAAACAGAGTTGCCACGCTAAGAAGTTTTCCTTTTATTTTTAGGCTTGAAAAATTGTGGCTTGCGCTGATAAATCACCGTTACTACTTGTAAACTCGTCTCGGACAAAGAGTGAGTATAATAGAAAACAAAAGACCTGAATTTGCGTGACAGGCCAATGTAAGAAAGAAACAGGCTATCGCCAAGCAGTAGGTTAGTGCAGACTACAAAGAATAGCAAACAAGCAAGCATGCAGCATGCAAGCAAGCATGCAGCATGCAAGCAAGCATGCAGCATGCAAGCAAGCATGCAGCATGCAAGCAAGCATGCAGCATTCAAGCAAGCATGCAGCATGCAAGCAAGCATGCAGCATTCAAGCAAGCATGCAGCGGGCAGGGTTTCTGTCACGGCTCCGGCGCTGCGGGCCTTCGGCGGCCCCACGCGTGCTAATCGTCGCAGACGGCTTTCGCTCACCACTCGCTCGCAGGCGCCTGCTCCTCAGCCCGCGGGCTGGCTTGCCCCTACGCGATTTTATAATAATAATAATCCATTTATTTCAGGCAACTAAGGCCCATAGAAAAAAAATACAAAAAATAATCTTATACAATAATAAACTAATACATACAAAAACCTTATTCTACAAATTAACTACGTTGGGTCGGCGACGTATTGCGCTGAGTCGAGGTGTCATGTAGCCTTCCGCGAAAACGACGATACACGACACCCTTCGGCCAAAATTCCTCCTTCATGAAAGTCTCCAGATGGTGAGTCGGAACCCGCACCACAAAAGACTTGAAGTTAATCTTGTGGCGTGACTCCAACTTCTCGACTCTCAAGATGAATTTTAAATTACACTCTAGGGGTAAGACAAACAAGACTACGTGGAGTCGGTTTTGCAGCAATTCGGTTCTGTCACTAACTTTTGTTGCACAGCATATTAAATTTTTAACCTAGTTAGTTTAATTTTTAGGCCTACTAACGTCATGCAAATCAAATTTATGCCAAAACAAATTAGTCTTTAAGATGATTATGCCAACATAAAATGTATGCCTAAAAAAATTATGCCGAAGTATTATTATGCCAAAACAAATTGTGCCAAAATCGTTATGCCGAAGTAAATTAGGACAAACAACATTATGCGAAAAGAAGGGATCCCTTAAAGACCATATAATGGTCATAATATGAGCGCAGCATCCTATGGTCTTGCGCCCAACAATACATTTGCAAACATATTGTATTATACTATATTGTCTTCCAATTTGACTTCTGTCTAGCAAATTATAAACAAAATATGTCTTATTGCTTATATGTTGGCTTTACAAAATATGTCTTATTGCTTATGTGTATTCTGCCACGTACAAGCAATATATTGCTACTGGAAGTGACAGACTCTAAGTTATTAATCAGTCCAGCTCCTTACACACTTCAATGATATAGGAACCGTTCTGTCGCACATGTTCACCATAATATGATCGGGCCTGTTTAATTTGGTAAATATCTAAAGGGATAAGAATTAAATCATTTAAATTAATTTGTGGAAATTCTTGTACATTTCGCCACCTACAGTAATATTTTCAAAATGAGCCCGTCTCCTATTTAAATTATTTTCTTCCACAAAATCTGCTAAAACATAAGACATAAACATACTATCTTGAATTATAGAAATATTTTTTCTGGCATCTTCCCTATCTGTTAGAACCGGGTGAAACTTATTTATTAAAGCTGCTGCGACCTTAAAATCTTTCATAAAATTCTTTGATCATCATCATCTGCCCAGCCTTTTCCCAAACTCTCTTGGGGTCGGCCTCCAGTCTAGCCGGATGCAGCTAAGTACCAGTATTTTACATGAAGCGACTGCCTATCTGACCTCCACAACCCAGTAACAGGGTAATACGATACCCCTTGGTAAGACTGGATTGCAGACTTTTTGGCTTCTGACTACTCGTAACGACTGTCAAAATGTACAAATGACAGCCGGGACCAACGGCTTAACGTGCTTTCCGAGGCACGGAGGAAACTCGGTATGTAATTATGGTCACCCATCCACGGAACAGCCTCGGCAAGCACGGCTTAACCTTAAAGATCGACCCCTGTGGCTGTCTTTATTTAGCCACGAGCTCCTCCTTTCATTAAATTCTTTGATGCTCTGTTGAAATACTCCTGTCGCAGCAGCTTAAAATCTCTTTTGAATCGCCCGTTGACCATTTCCACCACCCATCAACATAACGTGACTTTCTTGATTCATTTGCACTTTGTGTGCTCAGCTGATGTTCACCTGGCTCTAACGACAAAGGATAGTGCACAGAATAATTTAATGATTGAAACTGAAGTGAAATACTATCACGGAAGCCACGGTCAAGTATCATTACAACATCATTTTTAAAATATTGTCTCATGTGTTTTCAAATTCGTCTTTTACTATATCGGAATCAGATTTTGTGGCAGCATACGGGCCTAGAACATCAATTATCTACCCATCGCGACATACTACAATGAATGGCTTTACAAGATTCCAATATTTATGAAGTGAATATGTCTTTTTTGATAGGCATAATTACTGCTCTTTTGAACATATATATAAGTTCCATCCATTATTACAATAGCTTTTCTATTTTCCAAGTCTCTTCCAGGGTTGCCAAACAGAGATTCCGGTATATACAAGTTTCTTGCTGCAACATTCACTCTGGATTTGTGCGGTAGCCCCAAATGCATTGGCACAAAATATTCAGTCATTATTTCCCTTGCTTTTGTTACAACTTTTGAAAGGGTGCCTCGAGGTATGTCTAATAAAGTAGAGATTCTCTCATCAGAATCGCCAGTCCGAATTTTCACCAAATATGTACCAAGAGATGTAGCCCGCTGGTTAAAATCTGGCAGTTCTGTGAGCAATTCCATAAATTGTTGTTTGGTACATCCAATCTAGTACCACACCAAATTGTCGTCCATTGAATCAATATTTTCAAAATCTATCACACACTTGTCATTCTTTAGTAACTCGACAAAATCTTCAATATATGAAGCCTTAAAACGACGGTTGACGTTTTCCACATCTAGTAACTCTGACTAGGGCTGCCGCGCCAGATGCTGTTGGCATATGCGACACTCCGGTGGTATGTAGTAATTGTGGTCTCTAAAAAGTGTCACTCTTAGCTCAAATGGCACTAATTTTTGTGAAGTGCTGTGACATCCAATAAATACGCATCGATTATGGTGTATCACCGTTTCATTCACCTGTAAAGCAAAATATGTTTAATTTGTTGAAATGTAGTAAGAATATTCAGATTATTCACATTCATATCCATAATTAATATGAATGATAGTATAAATTACACAGTGAATTTATTATTATGTATGTAGGTCCTAAGATGCGTTGACTACGTACTACTTAAATTGACAGGGACTAGCAGCATGACATGTTTATAAGCATGCATATTTGACATTAAAATAGGAAAATACTGACCACTTGCGGTGCAACACGTTGCTGTATTTGCACATTGGCACATCGTAAGGGATTGCTACTATTGGGTACTGATACTATCGATACTATCACTATTTTGGTATATTTTACTGCAATCACTGTCGAAACTATCGATATTATCAATACTATCGATGGTTTTTACAAAAAAATACAAAAATTCAGTAGTAAAGGCAAAATTCAATAGTATCGTGCAGGATTCAAACCTTTATAAGCGACTTATGCAGAAAAAGTGAAGTTAACCATCGTTATATACATACATATATATATATACTTATAAATATTATCTTTGTCAGTGACTGATTTTTAAATGGGTAAGTAATAATCCTTACTAAATGTATATTTTTACTTATAACTCAATTATTACACTTACGATGAAAGCTTCGATGAAGGGCGGCAAATTCATTTTTTTTTTTCATTTTTAGTATATTACAAGTTCATAAAGTAATAATTGGCGACTATATTGTTGATATATTTACTTAATAATAATCATAATCCATGTCAAAATCTATGTTCTGAGTGATATTACCCCAAAGTATGTTTACGTTCGTAAATATTACTATTTAGGGTAAGTATTACTTTTTAAGCTAATCAAGGTATTGTTTTGCATCCTCGTCAAAAATCAGAAGGTTGTCACAAGACATAAATAATCAATTAAAGTAACGGTACCTAGTTAATTATTAATAAATCCAGATTTTTTTGGTTGATTACTTTTGTCAGTATTTTAGAATAACCCCCTTAACATGGCTAAGGATATAAGAAATTATCGAATAAACGGTTGTGATTGTTTGTATTGTGGAAGCGCGGTTATAGGGCGAGAATCAGACGGCCCGCGTTTAAAAAAACGGGTGGTTCACACTTACCGATTTCCGTCTATAAGAAAAAAAAATAACGTACCTATTTTATCACTGATTCGGGACGAGAATCATTAGTATAGTAACGTCCTTGAATTTGACGAGGTTGCAAAACAACACCTTGTATTAATGGAAATTATGGTTATTACTAAAAAAGTATACCATTAATACAATCGCGAACATTTTTTAAATCAAAATACAAGTTACACAACGTTGCAATTTTCAAGAAATGTAAGAAAATTTGGATTTCGCGCTCTGCATCGGATTATGCGATTGTTATCAGCCTAATTAGTTTAAGATTCCGAAATAAACCCGTAAACAATTAGGCTACTGAAACTAGTCTGGCTACCTACCTCGAAATAAACCAATATTTTTTTATTTTTTTTAGCCCAAAAAAGGCCTGTGGTATTGATTTTTGACAGTGAGGAAATTGAAACACAATCAAAATTTGGACGATTATACACAGGATCAAAGATCACATCAAGATGAAGATCTACATGTTCATTGAGCTGTCGCAGATGTTGGTACTCAAACCACTATTAACAATGATGGCAAAATCAAATGTGCCGCTACGACACATACCATTAATACCATACACAAATATCAAGATGTTGTATGTCAAGATGTTAGTACTCAAACTATAGAAGACGATGGTGATAATGCAAATATAAAGCTTTGTAATGACTTTTTCGGTTTGTTTGTAGCTCGAGAATTATCGAACATACTTCAAATAAAAAGGAGACAAGTAATGTTAGAAATTATTAAAATTTTTGAACATAGAAGCTATTAATAATTATGTCAAGTCGTTTTTATGTGAGCAAAGAAAGAAGAGCAATTTTTTTTATGATTAAAGTAAATAATGTCACAGCAATAATTGTTTTATTATACTGACTGTGTATAAAATCAATAAAGCATATTTGGCTTTACTTTTTGAATAACTTTTAGTTTTGATTTATAAACAATAGATGGTTAAAATGTTTTGCACTTAGACGATTTCGGCGTTATGTTACAATTTGGCCGGCTTTCAAAAAAAAAATCTCTGAAGGAACAGAACTCTCAGGATTACATAATTATTTTAACGTTATTTGTTTTAAACGGTTCTCACTGTAATTCCAATATTCAGTAGGATAGTCTGCTGTCGGAATAATAGGTTTTTCAAGATATTGTCTTATGTCAACTATTGCATTAGATGTGGAGTTAACATTTTGTGGAATTATCAAAAAAGAGAGCAAATCACTCAACTTTGTCTTTTTGGATGCGCTGCCTTCAGATGAAACAGATACTTCAGTTTCTGATGTTGTGGCTGCAACTTGAGGTATTCTCGCTAAATAGTTGGAATATTCTTTTTGAACACAGTTTATTGCTCTATGGGCATCGCAATCGGTTTTAAAGCCCATTTTTTAAAATGTGGATTAAGTAGTGTAGATGCTAGCAAGGTGTTCTACTCTCATAATGTTTCGAGTCTCATGTTGACAGATACTTTTATATGTTGTACGATAGCTTTAGCAGTTTCAGACAAATTTTGTTTTTTCTATATTAGCTATTGCCAATGAAAGGACTTTTATTAATGGAATAATAAGTGACAAAGTGGAATACTCTTCTCCAGATGTAGCCGATGTGCATGTCTCAATAGGTTCGAATATTTCTCAATTTCGCCAAATCGTACTCATCATAAACCACATTTTTTTTTATTAACCTGCCCAATAAGTTATGGACATTTAACAGAAAGCCCAATCAATTTAATTATTTCAATAGTTTTTATCTTATTATCTACGAAAATTGGGCATTTTTTAAAATTGCCCGGGCATTATTTATAATGCCGTACTAATCACTTGGTCCATAAAATATATACGGCGACGGCGACACAACAAGTTATACCATTTCGTTGCAACGAGGACGACCAATGCCTGTTTTATCACTGCGCAGAATAGGTACCCTAAATATTTCCGGGATTAAAAGTAGCCTATATTGCATTCCTAAAAGTTCTGTAACTGCCAGTGAAATTCCCGTCAAAATCAGTTTAGGTATTTCGGGTATTATCCCGGACAAACAAACAGGTAGACAGAGAAAACATTTTTAAACGCTTGTTTGGACGTTGATAACATATAAATAACAATGTGATCTTGAAAAATATCTTTATTTAAAAAATGAAAGACTTACATTATAATTTTATTTATTTAGACGGCTGAAGAGATTTTGACTGGACTTTCACTAACAGGTAGAGGATTTTTCCGAATGAAATATAGGCTAATTTTGCAAGTAGGAAGTTTAGGAATTAGTGGAATGAACTGGTACTTGATACAATGTTTTGTTACTTACATGTACTAACTTTATTAATATACACTTTAACTAAGTAATACTATTTAAAATAATTTAAACGGTACTTTGAACCTTCGCGATCCGGAAATAAATGTAACTTGAGGCAGCTTGTAATCAGTATGCCGCGATCGATAGATCTAAGCCGACTGAGGAGCGACGGAGCGAGCGAGCTGGCGTGCGCGTCGGCAGCACCAGCGGCGGTGGTGGGGCGCGAGTAGCGACTAGCGACGCGAATTGTGACTAGGACTGGGCGCGGTGTCGAGTATGTAAAAACGTTTAAATAAAGGGCTCTTTTATTTAGAAAACTTACTTTTAATATACATAACTCAACCTACGACATTGCTGTTGATTTAGGATGCCAAGGGAAGTGAAGCTTACCATAGACTTCGTACATAATATTTTTAAACCATACACTACTTACTTAATCTATTACAACTCCCTTTTCTTCAGTTAAAATAAAGATGATATTTGTCAAATATAATTGCTGTAGATTTAATTTTGTGTATCATCTACTAGTAACAATCAAATATATAACTATTTATTAGACAAAGTAAACTAAAGATAGTCACACAAATAACTAGGTTTTCGTATATTTCTACCTGACCTCTATCTCTACTTCGTTATTTATAATAAATTTATCAGTATTTTTACTGTCTATAAGATCCATTATATTTCTGTTTAACTTTTTACCTTTTTCAGTCAAAACTGTGTAAGAATTTGGACGTTCATTCCTATGTAGAACTTGAACATATGTTAATGGTTTTTTGCTTGTTTCATCTGATATAAGAACTTCTTGATCTTTAGCGAAATAAATGCTTTAATTTTCTTGTGTTTCTTTGATCATAGTATACTTTTTGTTTCAATGCATTCTTATACAATTTTGACTGCACATGACAATTTTTAAAGTTTTCATTTTCATTATGGTATATAGTAGGCAACAATCCTTGTATTTTTCTCCCCATTAACAATTGTGAAGGACATTTATAATTTAATTTTTTAGAAATAGGTGTTTTTCTATATTCCAGCAATGCTAAATATTTGTTTTTTCCTACATAGTCAGCTTTTTTAATATATTTTTAACAGTTAGTTCCTTTTCAATCAGGACATAGTTTTTCTGAGTATTAGTCATAGCTTTGGAAGCATATGCAACTGGCAAGTTACTTTGTAACAACACTGCTCCTAATGCATCCTTTGAAGCATCAACAGAGACAACACATGCTTTATATGGGTTGTAAAATTGTAATACTGGCTCAGATGTTATCTCCAACACATGCTTTATATGGGTTGTAAAATTGTAACACTGGCTCAGATGTTAATATTTTATTTAGTTCACCAAATGCCACATCATGTTCCCTGGTCCAATTAAACTCTAATCTTTTTTAATTAATTGTCTGCGGAGCGGCACAGCAAGAGGGTCGTCCTCCCGCACGCGCTCCGCCTTCTTCTTTTGCGATATAACGGCCTCGCAAAAGGAGGCAAAGAACCTCTGTAATTCAGTCAGCTTAGTTGGTGGCGACATTTGACATATGGCTTGGACCTTACTTGGATCTACTTTAACACCTTCTTTACTGAATATGTGACCCAAGTATTTGACATGACTCTGACATATATTAGACTTTCCTTTGTTGAACTTTATGCCTATTTCTTGTGCTGTCTGAAGCACTTTTTCAAGCTTTATATCATGTTCCTTTTTGCTACTACTGTAAATTAGTATGTCATCCATCATGACCTTGACACCTGGTATGTGACTAAACCGTTTAGTCATTTCAGAATGAAAAATTTCTGGGGCAGAGTTAATTCCAAATGGAAGCCTAAGGAATCTATACCGACCCAGTGGTGTAATGAAAGTACACAGTTTAGACCAGTGGCGTGCCTCCGATGAAACGGGGGCAAAGCCCAACTATACAAAGGACGAAATTAGGGTTAAAAAATTATGTTATGTTCTGGCATTGGTTACTAACGTTTTTGTTTTCACATTATATAAATATGCCTAAATATGAAACTGCAAACAGTTTCATATTTCTTGCATATTTTATATCCCGTAAAAAAATTATAACTATTTTAATATCAAGTATGAAGTAAAATATATAAGAGCCATCTATTAACTTAAATGTAACAACTGAAATCTGAGTCTATTAGTTTACTTCGATCGGTGCAGTCGCTATGGGTCAGATATTCAAATGAACGCTAGATGGCGCACAAACAAAATATTGGTTTCTAACTACACATTGTTGAAAATATTTGTAATTACTCACAATGTAAACAGCCATAACTCTTCATTCTTCTCTTCTTTACCACGGACAGATGACACACAACAAAGCACACAGAAGGCATGGTATTACTAGATAGATTTACAGATACATATCAGCAATGTCATACCTCCGGTGGCTTTGATAAAAGCCGTTTGTTGTCAAATTTGTTTCAGTAAATGATTTTGGAGCATGCTTTTATTGTAACACTTGAATGAATAACAAAATTACTTTAATTACCTTCTGTATTCTAAATCAAAAACTCTATCTTTCTGTAAAAATGATTTTATTACATCAGCATAAAATGTTGGTGAACGTTTTAATTCTACCAACAGCTGTTTTTCTATGGCAATCGTTGATAATTCGGAAAGCCGCTCTTGTCCTTGTGTATTTCTTAAATATGTGTGAATACGTTTCAAAGATGAAAAAGCGCGTTCCGCGGAACAACTTGTCGCGGGTATTGTTACAATTAAATGTGCTAACTTTAAAAGTTCCTGAAAACCATCCTGAAGGGAATTTTCATGCAGGAAATCAATTAAATTAAAAATATTGAGATCCTTTAGTTCAGGTGATGAATACAAACTAATCAACTGAATCTTTAAAGTTTCCCTATCAAAATAGTTTGCATAAATGCTGAATAACGAATCTAATGCCGCTGTCGGAAAAACTCGTTTATAATTATCAAATTGTTTGTTATTAAGCAATTGGAAAAACTGTAATTTAAATATTTCTGAATATCTATCTTTAATTTCGGCAGATATGTTATCAATTACTTGGACAAATATACGTTTATACTCTGTACGAGCGCAAGTGACATTACGTCTTAAACGAGGAGCAGAATTATTTATCAATGAATCTTCATAAATTTGACTAAATTGGGCAAGCAATTCATTGTGCAACCATGAGTCAAACACTTTTATTTGGTTAACACAAAAACCAACATCGACTTGTGATTTTTGAATTATGTTGTACAAGCCTTCGGTTTTTTCAAATATCTTGTGGAAAAGGGAAAGAAAAAAAATAAAATTAAATGATGTTAGATAATTGCAAAAGTTTTCCGCGGCTAAAATATTATCACCATCCCATTCCTGTTGCGTGTTATCAGCCATTTCAGTAAACAATTTAATAAGGTTTTGTTTTTGTTCAGAAACCGTGTTTACAATACGTGATGAATATGACCAACGAGTCGCTGAAAGGTGAGGTAGTCGTTTACTACAATGGCTATCGTAAAAAGCAGCTCGTTTCGTACTGTTACTAAAAAAATTAATCATTGCCTGAAGGGCAGAAAAAAACGAACTGACTTCACTAATCCTACCACATGATTTGGAAAGTACCAAATTTAAAATATGAGCATTACACCAAACGTAAATAGCTTGTAGACAAACTTCCTTAACTTTTTGTTGTACTCCATTTCTTATGCCTGACATTACGCTTGCTCCATCGTAACTTTGTGCTACTAATTTCCCGATACACTCGTATTCATTAAGAAAATCAAAAATGATTTTAGATAAAGTTTCCGAGGTACGGCTTTCAGATACATTAACGTAATTCATAAAACGATCATGAATTTCGTTGCCATAATGATATCGAAGAATTACGCACAGTTGCTCTCTGTTGCTTATATCAGGAGTTTCATCAACAATAATAGAAACAAATTTTGTCGTATTAACCTCGAGTTTAATACGAGATTTAATAACTTCGCATATGGAATGAATAATATCATTCTGAATTTTATTTGATAAATAACTAGGGCCCGGCTTATTGCCTTCTTGTTGCTGCGTATGTTTTTCTAAGACGAGGTCGTATTTAGAAAGCATAGACACAACCTCCAAGAAATTGCCTCGGTTTAATGAGGTTTTAGACTCATCGTGACCTCGAAAAGGAAGTTCTTGCTGTGCTAAAAGACACACAACATCAACCAACCTTTGAAAAACGGCGCGATTATGATCGACACGCAAATTGTATTTAGTTATTTCGTCACTTAACTGACGAGATAAAAATGTTTCAATTCGCGTTTTACCAAAACTACAGAATGAAATAACGGCATTCATATGCTTCTGAGAATTCTGATGCCTTTTCATGGCACCAGATAAGTTATTTAAATCATCGTAACCCGATGCACTCCAAGCATTCTTATCTTGAGAGAAAAATATGCAAGGCCAACAGAAAAATTTGTTTAAATGAGAGCACCCGACCAGCCAATGAACACTGTACGATGACCGAGTAAAATGTCTATTATGGCATCTAATTTTCTGAGAAATGTTCAAATCAGGGGTAGGTTTAGGTGAAGTAACGAGATTATATTTTTCCGTAAAACTCAAAGTATTTACCTTGCCCAGTAACGATTTCACACACTTCAATCCATCACAAGGAACAATTGCATGCGTTTCCGAATTCATTTTAGTGTTAACAAACTTTAATCACTTCAAAACAAAGTTAATTCCGAGAACTAATCACAAGAAATAGAAAAAATAATATCACAACAAAGAGATGCACCAGTAATCGCTCAAAACAAATATGAACTAATTTGAAATCGTTTTACTTTCTATGGAAATTCGCGCTACGCGCAGGTCTTTGCGCCGCTTGCCCGTTCATTCTTGGCGCGCAAACACACATTCACTCTCAACTTACACTGACATACACGCACACATTCAAAGAAAAGCCCAGCTTTTAACTCCATACGAATTTCCAAATTAAATACCTAATAATCTTATCGGAACAGAGTCGTTTTACTAGCAAAGACAAAGAGGTCCGACAAGCCAAATACAGAAGCCAGTGAGTGCGACTGAGAAAGTATGACTCGCACTAGGCTTGAACTCCTCTTTTGTATGGTGTTAGAGCGAGCCAGAGTCGCGCCGCTGCTCGCGCAGCTATCGGAGATAGGTATTAGAACATTTTGGCAACGTCGCGATAATAATGCGAGCGAATAGAGACAATTCAGTGAGTGTGTAAATCTGGCAACCTCGCATCGTTTGGCGCGTGGCGCGCGGAATTTAATGTTATCATTATTTTGACACATTTTTTTGTTTTGTAAGGAATGTTCTTTTTTTTTTTTAGTTCGAGTTGTGTGTTAGGCAAGCCGGGCTTTTCAGGTTGTATGACAGATCCGCCACTGGTTTAGACGAATCTTTATCTAATTTAAACATGTAGAATCCTTTGTTGGCAACAAGAGTGGAAAAGAATTGGGCACCTGACAAGCTATGTTTTATTTCGTCCAGGCCCAGCGGGTGACGACCTGCGATAGAGGTGACTTTATTGGCGCATCCTACCGCTAAGAATGTTGGGGTTAGTCCCGCTATGGTATGGTCCCGGTATGGCACCCTCTTAAAATACCTATCAAAAAGTCCCGCTATGGTACCCTTCAGTTTTTGGTACTGTTGTAAAGAAAAGTTATACAATGCGTTAAGAAAAAAATAGTATAAATAAAAAATATCTTTTCTTAACTATTATAGTTAAGCAAGATAATATTTATTAATACTATTTTTTAAACAAATCACGCTCGGTAATTGTCGTTTCACTTCAGGTAGTTACCTGACCAACCGGTTTTTTCGTAAAACAATAGAGACGAGCCCTTCCTCGAATTCGTATCTAGCTCTTCCCTTTTGTTTTTATGAAAATAGAGAGAGACAGTATTATTCCGGGTTTAGTTTGCTATTTGCAGCTGTACTTTTGCGATATGAGTAATTAGGATAGCTTGTTAGTTTATCTATTGCAATGTCTGGGTCAAGTAGTTCACGTGGTGTAAATTTAATAATTATTGACAGTCGACGCGGTGGAAAAACTTTATTACGTGCCGGACATAAATATATTAAACGCAGAGAAAATAGAAATTCAAGTACTTGGCATTGTGTAAATAGGAGAAATAGTATTAAATGTAGTGGATATATAACTATTGAGAATACCAATAATACAATAATTAAAGATTATAAACACAGTGATCAGTGCGTGCCACATTTTGAAGACAATGAAGTTCAAATGGCTATAAGTGAGTGCAAAAAAGAAGTAAATTCAAATTACGGATCAGTACAGAAAATTTTCGAAAAACACATGGGTAACTTAAAAGACAAAGGGTTACACCTTACAGGAAATGTTCCTGACTATAAAAAATTAAAAACAGTATTATACAGACACCGAAATAAGTCGTTGAACGTACCAAAAACACAATTTAAGAATGTGGAAGAAATTATAATACCAGAAGAATTTAATAAGTATGTATTGGCTGATTATTGTAATGAAGACTGTAATCGAATAATTATATTTTCCTCGACAGAAGTAAAGGAATATATAAAATGTGTAACGCATTACTTTGGTGATGGCACTTTCGACGGCTGCCCAAACCCATTCGAACAAGTTTATGTCATTCATGGAGACATGGGAAGCACTGAGTTATCCACGAATGTAGCACCATTATTTTATATTCTGTTAAAAAACAAAGAAGGGAAAACTTATGAAAAAGTTTTCGAATTGATTAAACAAACTTTGCCTGAATTGCGTCCATCGAAATTTACCTTCGATTATGAAATAGGAGTAATAAATGCAGCAGCGAAGATTTTTCCTGATATCAAAATAAATGGATGTAACGTACATTTTCAAAAGAACGTTATCAAAAAAGCGAAATCTTTAAATCTCATGGAACACGAAGAGTCCTCGAACCATGTTAAGCAATGCATAGGCTTGGCGTTTTTGCCAAAACAAGATATTGAAGACGGCTGGCTGCATATAATGGAAAATAGGTATAATATCTTGGTTACTTTCCAAAATGATGTTTGAGTACTTAACTCTAATTATATGGCAAAAAAGTAAAGAACAACAATATCAGTAAGGACCTGTTAATTTCATTGCTTTACAAGTACGAACGTTTAATAAGTATTTTTTTCAGTTTCGACGATGAAGCTATGACCAAATTCAATGACTATTTTGTCACTCAGTGGCTTGAATATCCAGACCTCATTTGGTGTTGCCATAATGAACGCCATAGAACAACTAACTTGGCGGAATCATGGAATGGCAGATTCAACAAAATTATTGGAAAAAATCCCAGTTTATTATTGTTTCTGCAAACAATTGGCAACGACACATGTCACTTTGATATAAAACAAGCCAAGTAAGTTGTATTTTTTAGACAATATTTTTAAGCAGATATAATATTTTTAAAAGCAGATATATATTTTTTTACATAATACGAGTACATAGAAGAATTTGAAAATGGATTTGATTTTATTTATTTTGGTAGATATTATTGGTTGTCGCCTTCTATTACAGACGGTTACTGAAAAAAATATAGCTTAACTTAAATAACTGATGATTTTTGTTATAGCTTTCGACTAAAAAGATCACCTATAAATTCAAGAAAAAGAACAAGTATAGAAATCGACCGCCAGATTCAAAAGCTAACAAAAAGTTACGAAAATAAAGCTATCTCCATTGGTGATTTTCTGATTAACATATCAAAGTCAACATTTCGATCAGAACATTTAAAAAAATAGTTTATTTTAATTTTGTTTTTAGCCTATTAAAATGTTTAATACTTTTTCTCGATGTTGATTATTTTTTGTAGTTTATGTTTACAATTTGCGCCTTTTTCTCCATGTTGATTATTTGTAATTAATATGTTTGTCTAGTTGGTTGTTGATTATTTTTGTAGTTTATATAAATTTACAATTACTGCCTTTTCTCAATGTTGATTATTTGTAACTAATATTTATGTCTGGATGTTGTTTTTATTTGTAGTTTATAATACACACATCAAAAGTGTCTAGGGATCAAGCATTTTTATGCGGATTTCTTGAGATTGAGATGTGGCTTTGTAATAAATTTATGATTTTATAAATTTATATGAATCCTTTTTGGTGCATTTCATAATTTGAATCAGGAACTGTGAATCAAATTCGAGTAAAAGATGAAAATCAGCTGTCAATATTTTCCCTATAAAAACATACAACGCATTGAAGACATTATTAGTGCTATCTGTTTCCCTACTACTGATTAAAACCAACGTTATTATGGAGCGGCGACGTCATTTAAGCAGGGAAGAAATGCTCAGAGCCGTGGGAATGATAGAAGCTGGTTCCCGGCAACGTACTGTGGCTTTAGCTCTGAATACAAGTCAGAGTGTTATCAGTCGACTTTGGACACGTTACCGAAGCACTGGTACCGTGGCTGAGCGCCATGGAGGACGGTATCGCTGCACCACACGGAGACAAGACCGATACATTCAAATCTTAACTCGAAGAGCTCCAACAATAACCGCCATGATGTTAGCCGTGAGGCTTCATCACTCTTCAGGGAACTTAATTAGCGACCAAACAGTCAGAAACCGCTTGCATGAAGTGAACCTTCATTCCCGAAGACCGCTACGGGTACCACCTATAGCAATGCACAATCGTAGGATTCGATATCAATGGGCTCTTGAACACAGAAATTGGGCAGAAGAACAATGGCGTTTCGTGTGCTTTTCTGATGAGTCTCGTTTTGGAATGAGACCGGATACAAGACGTACACGACACTGGAGAACCCCTGGACGCCAACAGCGATTAAAATCCTGCCAGGAAGTCCATCCTTATATTGGTGGAACCATCATGGTATGGGCGGGTATTAGGATCGGCGTAAGAACTGAGTTGATTTGGATCAGAGGCAACCTCAACGCTCAAATTTATGCTGAGACGATTGTATCAGACGTCATCGTTCCTCTACAAGTGCAAATCGGTCCCTTATTTCAGTTAATGCATGATAATGCACGACCGCACACCGCAAGAGTTGTAAGACAGACTCTCGCCGCAGCTAACATCAATGTCCTGCCCTGGCCTGCTCAGTCGCCAGACTTGAACCCGATTGAGCATGCATGGGATATGCTACAGAGAAGAGCTCTGCCGAATATGGAGGGTATCCAGTCGCAAGAAGACCTTTTTTTGTTGTTGCAACGAACATGGGCGGCCATTCCACAGCGTGATTTGGATGAACTCATTTTGAGTATGCCAAACCGATGTTCTTGTGTTGTTAGTGTTCGCGGTAGAAACACGGATTATTAATTGTTTAAGTTACCCAATAAAATTTTAAAGAAAACTGTTATTTCAGTCTTTTTTTCGAACTTTAATGTTAGTGGTTCAAATGTCAAAAATCCCTTTATTAGAAAATGGCAAATTTCTTTATTAATGCAAAGGTGACTTGGTTTATCGTTACTGTGACAAACGAAAACACTTTATTTGATGAATCCTTAAAGAAAATTTTAATTAATATCAATCAGGAGAAAAGTTATTGCAAAAATATATGTTGATCCCTAGACACTTTTGATGTGTGTATTTACAGTAATACTTTTCTGAGATGTGGATTTTTTATATTTTTTTTATTGTTGATTATTGGTAATTAATATTGTTGATTATTTTAAAAATTACATTGCAATTAATATTTCGTTTTACTGTTTGATATTTTTTTATAAATATTTTGAATTAATAAAAGACTGATTTAATATCGCAAACAGACGTTTTATTGATACACTCCTAAAAGTATTTATTTATAGATACACTTTTCTTTTCAGTTGTACCTTCTATTGTCTAACGTAGATCTAAAAGATGGGTACCATAGCGGGACTTTTTGATAGGTATTTTAAGAGGGTGCCATACCGGGACCATACCATAGCGGGACTAACCGGAATGTTGGCCCCCGTCTGCAGACGCTCTCAGAGCTAGCCGATTACGCTCCAGACTAAGGGGCCGTAATGAATGTGTTAGAGCGCCATTGTACTGTGTAACGCCGCTCTTGTAAGCGAATGAAATAGCGAGCCCGCGCCGCACATTCATCGCGTGAGTTTGGATGCATGTTGAGTAGTGGGTGTGTGTTCGATGCGCGTCAGCCTATATTAACCTAGAACACGACGCGCTTCGAGTGTATGTCATGTATGTGGAGTCTTATTGGTTGGGTAGGTCGCGTGTAGACTGGGACGACCTACCCGACGCACTGGGCGAAGTAGGAAGCGGGCTGACCTACTTTTGGCGACAGTGCTGCGGACGTGATATCCCATCGAGAGCTGGCGGTCGATGGTGACCCCTAGGTACTTGACCTGGGGCGACCACGCGACGTCGGCTCCTAGTAGTCTGAGGGGTGGTGGGAGTTTAGTGCCGCCGGTGGCAAGCGCCTGCGTCTTACCCACGTTCACCGACAACCTCCATTTTGACAGCCAGTCAGGCAGTAAATCGAGCGCGCGCTGTAGCTTGACGGCCGCGTGCCGCGTATTTAATGACGTAGCTATGTACGCGATGTCGTCGGCGTACAGCGCGAGCGTGGTGTCAGGTGTTGAGGGGATGTCGTCGGTGTAACATGAGTAGCAATAGGGCGAGACGCAGCTGCCCTGTGGCACTCCCGCAGCGATCGGGCGGGTGCCCTATAGCGCGCCGTCGACCACCACCCGGAAAGTCCTATTGGAGAGTGTTAGGTTTTGATAGAAACAACAACGGATTGTAATAATAAACGTGGATATATTTAGTAAGCGAACACAACAGTTTTAAAGAAAAGTCAAATAGTATGGGAACCAAGTAAGTACGCAACCTACGTACACATAAAGAACATGGAACTATATAATACTAGATTACACATCTTATATTGTTTGGTTTATACATTTCCATTTCTAACACCTGCCCTCAAACTAAACAATCTTCAAACCAAGATGAGAAACACAATTACAATGCTTATCTTTACCTAAACACTTGGTTAAAACATCAGCAGGCATGTGTTCAGTTGGCAAATATTCTAATTTAACAATTTTATCTTTCACAACTTGTCTAACATAGTGATGTCTAATATCTATGTGTTTACTGCGGTTATGATTCATTTGGGTATTACAAATCTTCTGTGCCGATTGGCTATCATTATACAAAGTCACTAATGAGTATTTACCCAAACATTCATAAAGGAAACTTCTAATAAATTTAGCTTCTTTTGCTCCTTCGCACAATGCCATGTACTCTGCTTCTGTGCTCGATAGAGCCACTGTTCTTTGCTTACGGCTCTCCCACGATACAGCAGAGTTACCTATTTTGAACACATAACCAGTGTAAGATCGCCAGTCTAGCTGATCAGATGCCCAATCAGCATCTACAAATCCTGTGAGAGATAATGACGATTTTTCATATACTATTTTATAATCTATAGTACCTTTTAAGTATCGCAATACTCGCTTAGCCGCTTTCCAATGCGTATCTGAGTAACAATTATTAAACTGGCTCAATAAGCTTGCTGCATGTGCAATGTCAGGCCGGGTACAAACTGCTATGTACATAATACATCCAATAAGACTTCTATACTTAGAATCCAAGTCAGTTTGCTCTCCTTTTTCAAGTTTCATGCCACACTCCAAAGGTGTATCCACAGGCTTACACTCAGTCATATGAAAAACCTCTAACACTTTCTGTATGTAGATTTTCTGATCAAGTGTGATTTTATTGCGTTCTTGATTTAATCGCATTCCCAATATATGAGTAGCTAGTCCAAAGTCTTTCATTTCAAACTTTCTCATTAGATCCTCCTTCAGTTTTTTCTTCTCCACTGTGTTCTTGCTAAATATAAGGATATCATCGACATATAGAGCCAATATGGTGAGATTACCAGTGGTTCCTGATTTTATGTAAACACAAGGCTCACTGAGTGTTTTTCTGAACTGGAGGTCTGTCAAAGCACTATCAATCTTATCATACCAGGCTTTTGACGCCTGCTGAAGTCCATATATTGCTTTATTCAGTTTGAAAACATGGTTTTCCTTACCATTTATTTTATACCCATGGGGCTGTTCCATATACACAGTCTCTTGTAGTTCCCCATTTAAGAATGCCGTTTTTACATCCATATGATCGATTTCTAAGTCTAAATTGACTGCCAGGGCAATTAATGTACGTATTGTGGAGTAACGTACCACAGGAGAGTAAGTTTCTTTGTAGTCAATCCCATATTCCTGGGTAAACCCTTTGGCTACAAGACGTGCTTTGTAACGAAGTAGCTGACCTTCCGATCATAGCTTCTTTTTTTTTTTAAATCCATTTACATTTCACAGCTTTCTTCCCTGCAGGCAGCAATGTTAAGCTCCAAGCTTTGTTCTTTTCAAATGACTTATATTCGTCGTTAATGGCTTCCTTCCAATGTTCTCTGTCGGGTCCTGTCAAAGCTTCTTCTATTGTCTGTGGATCATCATTTTGACATACTGCTGTCTTGGCAACCACAGAACTTACAGTTTCTTCATAATAACTTGATTCTTCATCTGTAGTCATGTCGGGATTCCATGTCACATCATTGGGGTCATCAACAAAACTGGAATCAGATCTGCTTTCATCAGATATCTCAATAATAGGCGATGGATTGACTTCATTATTTACAATAGTATTTGAATCATCCATTTCATTTTCAGTGAGATTCATCCGACAATCAGTAGTGCCATTTTGCTGATTTATTTTCCAATCTTTATACATTTTCTCCTCGATAAATTTCACATCTCTAGATTTGATACATTTGGAAGGATTTTCTGGATCGATCAATCTATAACCCTTCGATTCACTACAATATCCCACAAAAATATATAGTTTACTTTTGCATCTAACTTCTTGCGTTTTTCTTTGGGGATCATTGAATAGGCAGCACAGCCAAATATTCTTAAATAAGATAAATTGACTTTATTACCAGACCATTTTTCTTCTGGTGTAGTGCCTCTTACTGCCTTACTCGGTGACTTGTTTTTAATAAATATTGCCGTGTTCAATGCCTCCGCCCAAAACCTCCGGTCCAATCCAGCATCTTGCAGCATGCATCGTCCTGACTCCATAATTGTGCGATTGGCCCGCTCCGCCACACCATTTTGCTGTGGTGAGTATGGCACAGTTGTCTGGTGCTCGATGCCATGCTCCTGTAGATATATCTGGAACTGTTTATTAACAAATTCACGACCATTGTCTGTTCTCAGCATTTTAATTTTTAAGTTAGTCTGATTTTCCACCAGTTGCTTGAAAATCTTAAATACAGGCAATACTTCATCTTTAGTTTTTATAAAGTAACCAAATGTCATCCTTGTAAAATCATCAATAAAAGTTAACAAATATCTAGCACCACTGAATGAGGAGACCGACATAGGCCCACACAGATCAGAATGTATAAGACCTAATTTCTCTGTGGCTCTAGTATAAGATTTCTTTGGGAATGGTAACTTACTATGTTTTCCCTCAATACAAGCTACACAGGGAGAATAATATTTACTGTCAGTGTAATCTATTCCACTAGCCATACCTTGCTTCAGTAAATACATACTTCGCCTGCTCAAGTGGCCGAGTCTGCGATGCCATATATCCTGCGATGGATTTGCCTCACACAATGTCACAGCTTCTGCTGGTTTATTGTTCATAATAATAATAATAATAAATTATTTATTTCAAGTAACTATGACTCATATAAACGGTTAGTAACAATATTTACTTAAGACTATGTTAGTACTTTATCATATTAATTACAAAGAAAACACTACAAAACGAACACAATATTAATCATTGCTGCAGAACACCACTCGAAATTCTGGAGCAACAATTAACAATAGAACAATCTAGCCTATCAGCAATCATGCCCAGGACGCTATTAGAGCTGGCCCGCACCCTGCGCACCAAGGATGCACATTTTTTCCGCATTGTAGCATAAAAGCAATCTACTCGCATTTCCGCGAACATCCCTGATGCGCTACAGAAGCGAGGCAGCCCCATCAGCATCCTAAAAGCATTATTGTACTGAACGCGAAGGGCGCTGTACGATTTTTGCGTAAAATGTACCCACAGGCTGCTGGTATAAAAAGAGGTACAGTGAGCTCGGAATAGCGTTGCTTTCACGGTCTTAGAAGCACGCGCGAACCTGCGGGCAATCATATTCGCCCTCACCGACAGCGCCCTCCGCTCTCGTTCAATATCGTCATCATCCTTGAGGCTAGTAGCCAACACGTGCCCAAGGTACTTGAACTGCTGAACCCTTGTTAAGGGTACACCACTCAGTCTGATAGGAGGCACAGCTTCCGGATATTTACCACCAGCCCCGAAGACTAAGTCATAAGCTGAACCTCTGGCTCAACCAAGACCGCTGATTGACAAGCCGCAGTCAGCTCCCGTTTATTGGTTGAATGTTCACTCGCTATGTCCAATTCGTAGACTCCATTGACCTTCGTAGCACTAGCAACTATACTTTTGCCTATTAAAAATGTAACAAAATAATGCAACCTTCATACAAGTAGCGTCATCTAATGCTCAATATGTGTACTAATGTTCTACTGTAATAAATAGTCTATGAAAAACTGCCATTGCGTTTTAATAGGTTATGGGCCCAGTTCGCAATTTTAATTAGTTATTGGCGTGATAATAAAGTAATCCGAACGAAATATGTCTGCCAGTTACTCAGTAAATGTGCCTAAATTACGGGGACGTGAAAACTATGATGATTGGGCTTTTGCCGTGGAAAACTACATGATCTTAGAAGGCGTGGGTCTGAATGACGCCACAGAACTTGCCGAAATAGAAGATAAAAAAGCCAGGGCGAAGATCATCATGACAATAGATCCATCTCTATATACTCATATCAAGAACGAAGCTACGGTACGAGGTTTGTGGAGCAAGTTAAAATCTTTGTTCGACGATTCAGGTTTTACGCGGAAGATCAGCCTCCTCAGAAGTTTGATATCAATCCGTTTAGAGAACAGTGACTCCATGACAAGCTACGTGACCCAGCTCGTTGAAACCGCCCAGAAGTTAAAAGGTACCGGTTTTGAAATAAATGAAGAATGGATAGGCTCGTTATTGCTGGCAGGACTTACTGAAAAATTTAGCCCAATGATAATGGCTATAGAGCATTCAGGCATGAAAATTAGTTCAGATGCAATCAAAACTAAATTATTGGACATGAGTTCGGAGTTTGAGGTTAGTTCCGAAAGCGCATTTTTGACCAAGCAAAAGCGCGGGAAGGTGCATAATAATATTAGAAATAACGGAACGCAGCCATCTAATGTCAATGCAAATGATAACCTCAAAAACAACAAAAAAGTTATTCGTTGCTACAAGTGCAAAAAGGTTGGACATTATAAAAACCAGTGTTCGAATACAGAGAAAGAAAAGTCAAATGCTTTCAGCGCAGTATTTATGACTAGTAAATTCAATAGAAACGACTGGTATGTAGATTCCGGTGCCAGTTGCCATCTAGTAGCGAATGAAAATATGTTGTCGAACATTTCCTATCAGCCAATAACTAAGGAAACCAAAGTGGCAAACCAGACAAGCGCGCAGGTTCTATGCTCTGGAGATTTAAACCTTACTACCTCAGTTAAAGGGAAAAGGTATGAAATAAAAGTCAACAATGTTTTGTGCGTTCCTAATCTAACCACTAATTTGTTGTCAGTCAGTAGAATGGTTGAAAATGGAAACAGATTATCCTTTAAGAGCGTTCATCCGTACGAACCACACTTAAGTCAAAATCGATGATTTCCGACGGACAATAAAACGATAATCTATATAATATGTAGATAAGATATTGATGTCAAATTATTGAGGATTTCATAATCTAGTGCATGGCTGAAAAATATTTTCAAATGATCATACAGTTTTCTCATTAGAACAGTTTTAATTCAATCCCTTTTTAAAACTCGCGGTCGAAGGGCTACGCAGATGCTAGATAATAGTAAAACCATAAACGACAAACTTATAACAATATTACTATTAAAAGAACAATTACATTTATTAGTGCATGGCTGAAAAACAAAAGTAATTAATGTTAGTTTTCATACAAGAAAAGTAGACTCAAAAGTATCATTGTTAGCCACTTTTCGAGTTATTTAACGTGTTAGTTTAGGATGAAATAAAAGGTATTTTTGTTTTTTTTTTAGACCTAATAAATGAAGACATTTACGTTCTAAAACGTAGTCATTTTTTATTTTAAGGCGCAGATATACGACTTTTAATGATTTTAAATTGAACATCCCGTCTAAACTTCTTGTCGTATTTCTTTGAAAAAAATATATGTTACACTAGACAATTTTCTTTATAAATTGATATGTGAAAATGTGAAATTATATTTTTATAACATAGTGTAATTAATTTGTAAATTCATGTCTAACGCGGACAAAAAAACGATAATAACGCTAAAACTATCTGACGTATTTTCATGAAACTTTGACCATCTGAAAGACAATTTAACAACCCATATTTTAGTATACGGTTTTTATTTGTATTGTGTTTGATAAATGAAGGTGGGTTGTTTTTTCGAATAATCTTGGTGCGCGTTGAAGAGTTACGCATGCACTTTTACTCGCTCAAGGTCGCTGGCACTTATTGTCGCCTTAATAACTTGTTTGTTTATTTTACTATGAATTATTTAGTACTACTATATAATCGGCGCGGAATCGCACCAGCGCTCAGTGCCGGCCGAGGCCTTTTAGAGGTAGGACGTGTGTCGCTCCCGTCGCCGCGTGCTACGTAAAATTGTGTTTTACTTTGACGAGTTTTTAGCGCGACTGAGACGCATTGATACTTTTTGTTTTAATAATATTTATTTTAACAAAACAAAACTTTGGTGAGTACATATTTTAAAGTAATGGAGTTCTAATAACTTAAAAAGATTATTATATATTCTTTACATTTGATTTCATATTACTTTTTTTTTCAGATAATTATGGCTAACAAAAGGCGCTATTCGGGGAAGAAAAGGAAAAGTTATGGGAATTTGGCCAAGGCTAATGAAGCTAAAAAGTAAGTTACCGAGATACCACTTTTAATGACGTAGCTGGTTATAACCAATTCACATTTTTCTTATACGGGGATTTTAATAACCGATTTATTGCTACAGGCAGAAAAGAGAAGGTCAAATACACAAGAATAACACCAAAGAATCACAGCTACCTCCAAAATCAAACACAAGAGTTGATAAAGAATTGGAAATAGTTGAATCGCAATCAGAAATAATAGAAGTGACAAATGAATGCGATCAGACTATGTCTTTAAGGTATGATTTCCCATTATTATTACTTCTTTTATAGGCTTGAATGTAAAAAGGCGTTACTTTTCTGAAATCCATTACAAAATAATACTATAATATTATGGTTGTAGTTGGTAGGTACTTATAGTTTGTAGAGTTGTATTGTGTCGTAATTTGTGTATTGAGTCGTAATTTTCTTTGAAAAATTCCTGTATATGCCAAAGCGTCTGACAAAGAAAATGCTGTAATAATTATTTTGACTATGTACATAAATGTTTTAAATATTTCAGAGATGATATCTCGGAAGTATGTTCGGATGAGCTTCTTGACCACGACATAAGTACTTCTGCAGAGGTAAGTAGCAATAAACTTAATAGAATCTTTTTATGTTACGAGTAGGTATAATCAAACCAACTGAAAACATCTTTGACGTATCAATATTTTTTTTACAGAATCCGATTAATGAGCCAATAAAAATTAATGGAAGGAGAATTATTGATTTTCAACATTTTTTTGAGGGGTTGGTTAAAATTGCGAACCATAACGATCGCTTTGGATGCACATTAAGAAACCTTACACTAATAAAAGAAAATAAAACAGGATTACTATCAAAATTTTTCTTTCAATGTAATATGTGCAATTCTAAATTCGAATTGAGTAGTCACGATGAAACACAAAAAGATAAACTAAATGTCAATGAAGGCGCCGTGTCAGGAGCCATAATTTCAGGAATAGGCCTAACAAATTTAAATGAAGTACTTGCATCGATGGACTTACCTGTTATGTCATTATTCACTTATAGTAAATGTCATGATAAAGTAGCTGTCATGTGGAAAAATGCCGCTGAAGAAAGTATGATGGTCGCAGCTCAGGAGGAAACAGCTGCTGCTCGATTACGAGGTGACACTCATGACATCCCGATGATACCAGTGGAAGCAGACTGTTGCTGGAGCAAACGCTCATACAAAAATCAGTATAATGCGTTGTCCGGTGTTGCAGCTATTATAGGACATCACACAGGGAAAGTTCTCTACATTGGGGTCCGAAATAAGTATTGTGGAATTTGTGCCCGCGCAAATAAAAAGGAACAACAGCCTGCTGCTCACAAATGCTCTAAAAATCACGTCGGTTCATCTTCTAGTATGGAACCAACAATACTGGTAGAAGGATTTAAGTCCTCCGTATCAACTCGTAAATTAATTTACAATATATTGATTGCGGATGGTGATGCAAGTACATATAAAAATATTTTAGAAAGCAGGCCATATCCCGGGGTTCTTATTCAAAAAATTGAGTGTACCAACCATCTCCTTCGCAACTACAACGGAAAAAATTTATGCCTTAAAACTGATACAACCATCCCTCTGTCGGAGCGTAAATTATTGACACCCGAACGATTGATTCGACTCAGAACAGCAGTGAGATCTTCAGTACGGCACTGGCAAACACAAAATTTAACGGAATCAGAAAAAAATATAAAAATTCAGAGAGATATTCTAAACAGCGGCAAACACATCTTTGGAGATCACAGTGAATGTGACTTGTACTACTGCACCGAAGAGAGAAAAAAAGAAACAAACCAAACACTCGAAGCAAAAACATTGATGTTAAAACTACAACGAAATATCTCTCAGCTGGCTTATCATTCTCGAAGTCTGCTCTACGACTTTACCACGAACCGTGCAGAGCAGTTCAACAGCATAGTAGCAAAGACTGTAGGTGGGAAACGCATTAATTTTTCTCTAAAAGATTCTTACTCCGTCCGTTGTCATGCCGCTGTAGTTAGTTTTAACACAGGTAAACCTCAAACTACCCTGTATAAATGTGCCTACCAGAAAAGTCCAGGTCAATCCCTGAAACATTTAGAGCAAAAGCGTTTTTCAATAAATCAAAATCGGAAACGCAAAATACCTCGCCGAAAAATAATCTTTAGCGCAGGGCCCGTAGCCAAAGTCGATTACGGAAATGCATGTCAAAAGCCTGATATGAACCCAGACGATTTCAAGCAGGCACAGGAAGTATTCATTGAAAATTTAAAAAAACAGGCCTTAAACCGGCATGACATTGAAAGGGATACAATTCTTCAGGCTGAAAGTGCCTTGTGGATCGAGCTGAGAAGATGTATTTTAACTGCTTCTAATTTTGCTAAAATTTGTAAACGACGCCCGAATTTGAATTCAGCACCACTCGTAAAATCTATTTTATATGGATACTCCTTGGACCATGTAGCGTCAATAAAATATGGCAAAGAAAATGAGGTAAAGGCTATTGAGCAACTCGCCATTCAAGAAAACATAACCATCCAAAAATGTGGTCTTTTCATCGATGAAACCCATTGTTTCTTAGGAGCTTCACCAGATGGAATTTGTGACGAAGGACTTATAGAAATAAAATGTCCCATTTCTATACGCGGAATTGACCCAGATGCAGCAATCCGTCAAAAAAAATTAAAATGTTTTTTATTTGATGGTGTTAACGTAATTTTTAATGTTAACCATGACTGGTATTACCAAGTTCAGGGACAACTAAATATTGCTAACAAAAATGTCTGTTTGTTTGCGGTGTACACTGGTCCTGAATTTCCAATAAAAGTTGTAAGAATTTACAAAGACGATCAATTTTGGAAAGAAAAAATGATTCCTCGTTTAACAAAATTTTATTATTTGTGTGTTCTTCCTGAAATAATTGATCCTAGAAAGAGCCGATCAATGCAATTGAGGCAAACTATTTTATAATGTATACAGCTTTTTATATTAAATGATTTACTAAACATAACATTATAAATCTTTATTTAATTACCCACCTACTCATCCTGAGTATAAAAGGTAAAATGATTAATATTTATTTCTCCTAAATCTACAAATCAGAAGAATAACAATAAATCAAAGTTGGATGTAAATTCCAATTTAATTTTGCAATAACAATACATTTGCATTGCTCTAAAACGGATCAAAGTTGGTTAGTCTAACTATAAAGAGAGCGTACGCGGCAACTCTATGCACACAGTTACGCTTGCTTCTGTGTGAGTGAAATTTGCAAACAATTACCTAAACTTGACGTTCCGCGCTAGCCGTAAACGCTCTTAACAAACGTGGATGTTACATTTACAATGCTCAAAATGACTGTATTGGTGAAGCAAGTTTAGAGAATAACGTTTACAGATTAAACATTGTGAAGTCTGAGCAAGTTTTAGCAGCAGCAGTACAGATTTCAAGTACGACTTGGCATAGACGACTAAGTCATATAAATTCAAATGACTTGGAGAAGATGAAACTTGGAACTGTTGAAGGTGTGACTTAACAAGACAAAAGTGATATTAGCAAGATGAGTTGTGTTGTATGTTGCGAGGGCAAGCAAGCAAGACTACCATTCCCTAATAGCTCAAGTAAGACTAACAATGTACTTGAATTGATCCATACTGACTTATGCGGGCCAATGGAACACAAATCACTTGCTATGTCTCGGTATTATTTGATATTTGTAGATGATTACAGCCGAATGTGTTTTGTCTATTTTCTTAAAACAAAAGATGAAACCTTCAAGTATTTCAAAGAATTTAAAGAACAAGTTGAGAACCAGAAATCCACACAAATAAAAATGTTAAGATCTGACAATGGTGGAGAATTTTGTTCTGCAGAAATGGAGAATTACTTGAAGAAGAATGGAATAGTGCACCAGAAAAGTAACGCCTACACACCTGAACAAAATGGGCTGTGTGAGCGATATAACAGATCAATAGTTGAAAAAGCAAGATGTCTCCTGTTTGATGCTCAGTTTGATAAACAGTTATGGGCAGAAGCTGTGAACACAGCGGTCTATTTAAAAAATAGATCACCAGTAGCCGGTCTAGACAGGAATACTACCCCTTATGAAATGTGGACGGGCAGTAAACCGAACCTCAGCCACTTAAGAGTGTTTGGCAGCCCAGTTATGGTCCATGTACCCAAAGAACGTCGCAAGAAGTGGGACAAGAAAGCTCAGAAGATGTACTTGGTTGGATACTCAGAAAATGTCAAAGGGTTTCGTTTGTACAATTCAGAGAGCAGAGTAATAACTATATCAAGAGATGTTGTAGTCATGGAAGAAATTCAAAATGACAGCAGTACAACAAATATCATGGTAGAGGAAAAGCAGCCTATTTGCGACACTAATAAGGAAGTATTAGCAGAACTACTACTAGAACCAGCAGAGCAGTCTAGATAAGACCGAGCAGACACTGAAGAAAGACGACGTCACATATGTTGCAAGCGAATCGTCCAGCGATTCCGATGAAGTGTTTTATGAACCCTTGACAACAGAAGATATGGAGGTTGTTTCTCAGAATAAGACTGTCAATCAACCAGAAAAACGTTATCGTCGTAAGCCAGATCGTTACGGCTACAGTAACATGTGTGTTGAAGATATGACAAGTGAACCAATTACAGTATGTGAAGCTCTTGAAGGTCCAGAAAAAGAGCAATGGTCAAGAGCAATGAAGGAAGAGTTACAGTCTTTCAGCGACAATAATACATGGGAGGTAGTGGACAGACCTAGTGTTGGTACCGTGGTGAAAAATAAGTGGGTTTTTAAGAAAAAGTACAATTGTGAAGGTGAAGTGCGTTATAGAGCAAGACTAGTGGCAAAGGGGTTCACCCAAGTTAAGGGAGTGGACTTTAATTAAACATACTCACCTGTGTTAAGGTATAGTACTTTAAGACTATTATTTGCTCTGAGTGTGCTTTTAAATCTTAATATGAATCACCTAGATGTTCCTACAGCTTTCCTAAATGGCTATATAAATGAATGTGTGTTTATGGAATTACCAGAAAATTCAGAAAAAGTTACTTGTAAAAATAAAGTATTAAAGTTAAAAAGGGCAATATATGGTTTAAAACAATCTGCCAGAGCATGGTATGTAAGGGTAGAAGAAAGTTTGTTGAAGTTAGGTTATTGTAAATCTAAGTATGAGCCATGCCTTTTTATGAAATTTCACAATAATGTCAAAGTGTATGTAGCACTATTTGTTGACGATTTTTTTGTATTTTATAACTGTAATTCAGCTTACCAAGAATTAAAAAATGTTTTGGAAAATGAATATAAAATTAAAGATTTAGGTAAAATAAAGCAGTGTCTTGGTTTAAATGTAAATTTCAGTAAAAACTGTATTACTATAGATCAAGAGAAATTTATAGAAAATATATTAGCTAGATTTAATATGAGTGACTGTCATACCTCTGATACCCCCATGGAAACTAATCTTAAATTAGAAAAATCTGTTGATAACCAATGTGAAGAGAAGTTTCCATATCAACAATTAGTAGGATGTTTAATGTACCTATCAGTGCTTACAAGGCCGGATATATCTTTTAGTATTAGTTTTCTAAGTCAGTATAATACATGCTATAATGAGACTCACTGGAAACACTTAAAGCGATTATTAAGATATTTGAAGAAAACTAAAAATTACGGTCTAGTCTTTAAGAAAGATGATACAAATTTACATGGTTATGTTGATGCCGATTGGGCTTCTTGTACTATAGACAGAAGGTCATATACTGGGTACAGTTTTATTTTGGCAGGATGTGTAATTAGTTATGAATCTAGAAAGCAGAGAACAGTGGCACTTTCTAGCACTGAAGCCGAATATATGGCCTTGTCTGAAGCCTGCAAGGAGGCTTTTTATTTCAAACACTTGATGAATGAAATACATGTACTGGATAGCAAGCAACCTATCTGTTTATATAGTGATAACCAAAGCTCTATAAAACTAACTGCTAATCCATTATATCATAAAAGGTCGAAGCATATTGATATTCGTCACCACTTCATAAAAGAATGTGTTTTAAATAATAAAATAAATGTAGAATATGTATCAACTTCCAATATGCCTGCAGATATATTAACCAAAAGTCTTTGTACTAGTAAACATTATAAATTCTTGAAGTTATTAGGCATCTCAGCAATTTGAGTAATTTGTTTATTTTGTTAAAGGAGTATATTAAAAATGTAACAAAATAATGCAACCTTCATACAAGTAGCGTCATCTAATGCTCAATATGTGTACTAATGTTCTACTGTAATAAATAGTCTATGAAAAACTGCCATTGCGTTTTAATATTGCCAAAATAAATATTACACTTCAGTGTGTCAAAATGCGTCTCAAGTCCCTTTGAAGCCATTTTTCCAACGGAAACAAGGTTTGTTGTCAGTCCTGGCACGTAAATAACCTCAGTTAGTTTTGTAGTTTGAGTGTGCCCTTTCAACAACAATTCCACTTCACCATAACCCTCACTATGCATCTTAATACGGTCATTGGCTACTGTCACCAGCCGCGGAGCCTCCCCAACATAATTTTGTAATATTTTTTTGTTGTTTGTCATGTGACAGGTCGCGCCGGAGTCGACATACCAAGAATTAGAATTGATATTTACAGCTAATGCTGTCAATAATGACCCGTTCCACGCCTTTTCACATTTTTGACTCCGTTTATCACTTTTATTTGTCCTATTTGGACAGTTCTTTGCATAGTGATTCGGTTTTTTACATAAGAAGCACTTATATTTTCTAGACCGGTTTGTGAGCATTGCATTTTCTTCACACTTGTCAAAGTCTTGTAATAACTTACTTTTCACTGTTTCGCTGCACAATTTAATGTTAGAATTTTCTAATGCCATAATTAGCGGAACGTAATCTGCTGGTAAACCGCTTAACATTATTACTGACAAAAAATCATCATCTAACGGAGCGTTTATGTCTCGTAATTGCTGATCCAAGTCCGTGATCTTCAAGAGATACGCTTCCATATTACTAAATTGTTCCAATTTCAATCCAAATAATGTGCGTAAAAGACCAAGACGTCTACACAGCCCTCGATCTTCGTAGGCCGATTTTAAGTTGTTCCATGCTTCAAACCCGGTGGTTGCGTTACGCACATGAGAATAAGACGAAGGCTGCACCATCAAACATATTTTTGCAAGTGCTCGTAGTTGCTTGCGAGCATCATTGACCCTGGGAACACCCTGCGCCGACTCCTCGATGCAGTCCCATAGATCTTTATGAATTAGGTACATCCGCATCAAAAATTTCCAGTTTACGTAATTTGAAATACCACTGAGTTTCTCAAAATTAACTGATAAGCCAGAACTCGTACCTGAAGAAGACGATGTCGCCGGCTGCACGTTGTCATTCGACATTTCGAATAAAATCACGTCAATCAACCTTATTAAACATGTATAATACGCACTCTTATTTATTGCGTTTTCTGGGCCCATAACCTGTTAGGTTTTGATAGAAACAACAACGGATTGTAATAATAAACGTGGATATATTTAGTAAGCGAACACAACAGTTTTAAAGAAAAGTCAAATAGTATGGGAACCAAGTAAGTACGCAACCTACGTACACATAAAGAACATGGAACTATATAATACTAGATTACACATCTTATATTGTTTGGTTTATACATTTCCATTTCTAACAGAGAGAAATGAGGAAACCACCCTTACCAAGCGACGAGGCGTGCCAGCCTGTGCCATCTTGTACATCAGGCAAGTGCCAGACCCGATCGAAGGCCTTCTCCATGTCGAGGAATACTGCTACTGCTTGCTCCTTCTTATTGAGTGCCGCGGTGAGCAGATGCAGTATCCTCGACAACTGGAGCGTCGTAGAGTGTTCGGCCCTGAACCCAAACTGCTCTGCTCGCGGTGAAAAATGTTGCCTTAGGTGTCGCAGCAGGAGTTGCTCGAACACCTTGGAGGTGGTCGAGAGAAGTGTGATCGGCCGATAGCTCTCCGGCCTCAACACATTCTTGTTCGCCTTGGGCAGCATGATGACGCGCCCTTCCTTCCACGAGGCCGGGAAGGCGCCCGTGCGCAGTATGCCCGTGAACAGAAGCGCCAGTGCCGCTACCGTGCGGTAGGGCAAGTGGCGCAGCGCTGTGTTGGTCACACCGTCAGCACCGGGGGCCTTCCTTGGCCTAGTGTTTAGGATGGCGCGTCTGACTGCGCAAGGCGAGAAAGATACTGGGTCTTCGTCGGAGGCTATCGGCGTGGCAAAGAGCTCTCCAAGGTGTTGCTCGACTGCTGCGATGTGCTCGACGTTGGCAGTCGGGTTCGGGACGAATTGACGCTCCAGGTGCTCGGCAAAGATCTCCGCGCGGTCTGGCGCGGTGTACCTAGGCGCCCCGTCGCTGTGGAGTAACGTACGTACCGGAGCTGGGGTATTCGTGAGTTGCCTACACAATTTGTGTAGGGAACTCCAGTCCCCTTCTGCGGTATCAATTTGTTCCTCCCAGCTCTCGGTATTTAGCTCCTGAAGCTTGGCCCTCACTTTCTCAGCGAGGCGGTTTAAGTCGGCCTTGTCTCTAGGACATCTGGATACTTGCCACCGCTTGCGAAGGCGCCTCCTTTGGGCGATCATCCGCTTAAGGTGGGTAGGCAGAGGCTTGTACAGGAGCCCCTGTGGTTGCGAATTAGTCTCTGTCGCCTCTTCGTAGGCGCGCTGGTTGCAAGCGGTGACCTCAGCCGCTAACCCGTCGACGTCCGCGGCGGTGGTGACGGGCCAAGTAGGAGTGGTGGTTTCCATCACTTCGGAGAATTTCTCCCAGTCCGTCTTGCGACGTGGCGCTGGAGGAGAGAGTCTCGTCGGCATCCCTGACAGGACGACGAGTACAGGTTGATGGTCCGACTGTAACTCGTCGTCTATCACTTGCTGGGCGATCTGGCATCCCAGGCCCCTGTGGATAATGATGTCCAGCACGTCCGGTAAATGTGCCTGGTTATCTGGGTAGTGGGTTGGTGTTTCAGGGCCGGACACCATGTACCCACGGGCCTCTGCGTCAGCGAAGAGTCGCCTTCCTTCGGCGTCTGTGGTGTGGCTATTCCACGCCGGGTGCTTCAGGTTGAAGTCGCCAGCGAGGAGAGTTGGGTGCGGGGAGCTGTAGAGCAGCGCCCGCAGCTCCGCCACGATCGGCGGGGCGCTGGGCGGGCGGTAGCAGGCGTAGACATCTGAGTCCTCGCCGGCGACATGCACCTGGACATCTAGCGCGTAAAAAGCACCGGCTGGTATCGGTGGGAGAGGTTGGTGGACGACTCTTCGGCTAATCAGGACCGCCAGACCGCGGTAAGCTGTGCCGTGTGGAGACTTTTCATCCTGTCTGTACAAGACGTATCCTGGGAATTTGACTCTGTCAGCAGGCCCTAGGAATGTCTCGCTGATGAGCGCCACGTCTATCCTTTGATCCTTGAGGAGGAGGCGGAGAGGGGCGACCTTTTTATTAAGGCCGCGGGCGTTCCAATGTATTATCCTTAACGGGCTAGCCATAGTAAAGCTTTATTAGCTGGGCCAGCCCGTCAAGTATGACCGCTCCCGCGTCCTGTCCCTGCCTTATGGCCCTTATGAGGTCCAGTAGTAGTTGGATGGCGCAGGCTGTGATCTCCTTTGAAGGAGGGGAGTGGCGCTGTTGAGCTCGGGCGCCGACTAGCGGCTGGGCAGTGCTAGGTGCCGCTACAGACTGTGCGGCGGCTAAGATAGTGATAGAAGATAGGGTGGGGGGGGTTTTCCCGCCCGCTTCCCCTTCCTCTTGCCGGCGCCAGTAGCGGCGTCGGTAGGTTTCTCCGTGATGGTAGTGGTGGTTGAGGTGGAGGGCGCCTGAGCTGTCGCCTGCGCCGGGACGGGACCGGGATCCTGCCTTGTTTGCGGCGCGGGAGGCTGGGGCTTCTTCCCGCGCGGCCTCTTTCTCCGCCTCGAGGTGGGAGCGTCTTCCTTGGGGGCCCGTTTGCTGTCGCCATTAGCGACGTGCTTGGAGCCTCATGGTCCTCGGCTTGGGTGACTGTGGCCGTCGTTTCTCGGCGCTGCCGAGTGATGGCGACAGTGCCCGCTCGCTTGTTCCGGAGTTCTCTCCGGAACACGGGGCAACCGCTGCTGGACGCTGGATGGTCGCCTGCGCAATTTACGCAGGTGGGCGTCTCTGTCCGTGGTCGTGGGCAGTCTCGGGCTGCGTGGTTTTGTCCGCAACGCACGCATGCGAGCGGGCGGTGGCACATGTGCGAGCTGTGGCGGAATTGTTGGCACCTGTGACACCGGGCGGGCCCTTTCTTGCTCCGCCAGGCCTCAATACGCACACCCCGCATGTTCAATAACACGGTGGTGTCGTATATTTTATGGAAGTCTGGTTGCCTCCTGATGACAACGTAGAATAAGCAGCCGGGACGTCCGCCGCGCGCTTTAATATTGCGGACGTATTCGGGCTCGTATCCCAGTTGCCTCAGCTCCTCTTCTATCTCTGTAGGGTCCGTGTCAGCCGGTAGCCCCCTGATGGAGACCTTGAGACTACGCTCCGCCGGTAGAGAGTAGGAGAACCAACTAAGGCCCTCCGACTTCTCTAGGTCCGTGAGGTATCTCTGGACCGCCCTATACTCGTCCTCCGATTCTGGGTTGAATCGGATTCCGCCCTGGTACGGACGAGCATTGGGTGGGTGGCCCAGAATATTCCTCACCGCCCTGAAGTGAAACGCCCAGTTGGGCATCCTCTCTACTACCAACGGGGGGTAGCGTGGCTTGTCTCGCTCCTTCTTCTTCGCAGCTGCCTCTGCGCTCGTGCTTGGAGTAGGGGCTGCGGCGGCGGCTGTCATGGGTTGGGTGGTGTCATTTCCAGTGAGTGAGCGGCGGGCCGCCTCGGCGAACGACGGTAACCCGGCTCCGGCACTACCGCGCGGGTCGCGCTGCGGGAGCGGGGAGTCGGGGCAAATGCGCTTCGCCTCTTCAGCGGCCTCATCGTCAGAGCTGCGTGGGCGGCGCTGGGCACGGGTCTCGAGTGAGACGTCGTGCTCAAGCGTCACTGGGTTGTTGTAATTTATAGAGGTGGTGTCACCTACCTCAGTTTCTTCGTGTTCCATGTCGCTGTCCTCTTCACTGGAGAAGTACGGCGACATGGGCGCCGGTGAGTCCTGGGCTGCACTGCGGGGCGCGGGCGGCGACATCGGTCCCGTACTGGTCGGCGCTGCGGCGACTGGGCCTGCCAGCAAACGGCGGGGTGCGGGTGATGCTGCGCGCTCGGCTCTCGGAGCGGCGGCGGCGGCGGGGCTTGCGTGCGTGGATGGGCACACAACGGGGCGCGACGCGGCGGGCGCGGCCTGTTTGTCAGCGGCGGCGGATGGTGGGCGCACGGGGCGCGGGTTTGCGGCGCGGGGCGCATGTGTCGCGGTCTCCCGGTCCCCCTGTGCAGCAGTGCGTAGGGCGGAGGCGACGGCGCGAACAGCTGGCGCGCGGCTGGACCCAGGAGGGCCCGGGGCCAGTATCGGCACTGGACGGAACGCGGGTGGACGCACAGGTACCGCCGGTGCACGCACGGATGGTGGCGTCGTGCTTGGTGGTCTTCTTGGTGGCGTCGGTGAAGGAGGCGATAACGGGAACGGTCTCCTTCCCTCCCCTTCTTGATTGGCAACTTCCTCGTCTGAACTGGAGACATCGCTGAGCGTCGGACTCCGAATAGTCGGAATCGACGACGCTCGGTCCCCCCTGGGATTGGATGGTGGCGGCGACTTTCTCGGCATCGTGTGGGTGTAGCCTAACCGCAGCCGCTACGGTGCACCTGCACCGGGCAGCACGGGGGCACCCGCTGTGAACCCACAGGCACTAGGTAGCCATGGGTACCCAACGGATACCTCTTCCGCAAAGTTTTTAATTTGTGTCGGCTCGGGCGGTATGCGAAGAAACTTTTTCACCCGCCTACCCTCTACCAAAATAATAAAATTTGCAGGGGACTTCGGTGGCGGCCAGCGGAGGCCTGCACACTCGACGGTTGTGATTGGACGGTTGGATTCGCGGACAAAAACGTATCAGCGCGTGGAGAGGCCACAGGCTAATCCGAAGGCGCGCGCGCGCTCGCTTCCCATATATATTTCAACAAGATAACGCCACGTCGCGCGTGCTAGCACACTGGCGCTCCCACACGGAATGCATTCCACAACAGGCGCTGCGTTATGATTGGTTGAAATTGTTTTATTTTTATTGGTAATTTTTTTGTATATTTGTAATTAAATTAATGTACATGTTTTTATTGGATAAGTGACATATTGTAAATACTATAAAAGACGCGCCATTTAAGCAAAATATATTCATTCAAGATTCAGTATTCATCAACTAGTATTTCTTTACCCTTCTGTTATCTCCAAGTCTCAAAAGTCTATAAAGTGGTGACCCTGAACAAGAACACAGTGAAGAAACTCAAGAATAATCCAGTCAAGATGTCGAATCCCTGCCCGACGGAAGAACAATCAAGCTCAACATCGCAACTAGCCCCGATGGCGGAAGCTGCCGCCGGCATTTCGCTCACCATGCGCATCCCACCTTTCTGGCGTGACCGACCACGACTCTGGTTCATCAGCTTCGAAGCAGCAACTAACGACCTCAACAAAGGACAAGGACAGCTCGCCCAGATGGTCATCGCACAGCTTGAACGGCAAGACATCGAGCAGATCATGGACCTTCTGTACAACCCACCAGCGACGGACCAATACAAGGCAATCAAAGAAGGGCTCATATCTGCCTACGAAGAATCCGACAGCCGCCAGTTCCAGAAACTACTGTCCGTCATGGAACTCGGAGACCAGAAGCCGACGCAACTGCTACGCCGCATGCGAAACCTCGCCACCGACAAGATCCCAGAACCCACTCTGCGACTTATGTGGACAAACCACCTTCCAACACTCGTCCGCTCAGTACTTGCAGTCAGCGAAACCTTCAGCACCAAAACAGCACTCGACGAACTCGCGCTACTCGCTGACAAGATCATGGAGACGGCAGCAGCAACAGAAGTCGCAGCCGTGCACGCACCACCACCAGCACCATCCGCAACGCAAGCAGACACTCACTACCTTATTAGCGAAATAAGGAAATTATCGCTAGAGATAGCCGAGTTACAATCAAGGCGATATAATAACAACAATAACAACTATCGCCACAGACGTCACTCATCTCGTCACCGCAGCGCATCAAGATCACGAACTCGAGAAGATTCGCCATCACCGTTCTGCTATTATCATCGCCGTTTCAAGGAACAAGCTAGGCGCTGTACATCGCCTTGCTCCTTCCAGAAACAAAACTCGGAAAACAAGACGGAACGTTAGCAATGGCGGACACCGGCGTTCAAGAAAAGTCCCACCGCCTACACGTCACTGACAGAAATTCGAAGCTATCATTCCTAGTCGACACTGGCGCAAATATATCCGTGCTACCGAGAATAAAGGGACAAATACCTAAACCGTTACCATTCCAGCTATACGCAGCGAACAACACAACAATAGCTATGTATGGCGAGAAAACGCTAACACTCGACGTAAATCTACGCCGTCCGTACCTGTGGAAATTCATCGTAGCTGACGTCACAAAACCCATACTTGGAGCCGATTTCCTCAATCATCACCAACTCGTCGTCAACTTAAACGTTTCAACGATATATCCACGAAGTACTACGAGGATTAGATTTTGTTTTCCCATTCATCGACGATTTGTTATTGGCATCAGAAAACGAAGATCAACACAGAAAACACCTCCATATCGTCCTGAAGCGATTAGAAGAAAACGGCATCACCATCAACCCCATCAAATGTAACCTAGGCAAACCAGAAGTCCAGTTCCTTGGTTCCACAGTATCGAAAGAAGGCATCAAACCACCGCAACATAAAATTCAAACAATCACCGATTATCCACAGCCAACTACAATAGAAGAATTATGAAGATTTTTCGGAATGATCAACTTCTATCGCGATCATATACCTAACGCACAACAAATCTACAAAATCTACAAGCACCACTAAATTCATACCTACATAACGTGAAGAAGCGAGATAAGACTCCGATCACGTGGACCGACGAAGCAACGCAAGCGTTCCAGCAATGTAAAGCCAGCATCATAAAAGCAGCTTTACTTGCCCATCCATCACACCATGCAACACTAGCTTTGTTCTGCGACGCATCCGATAACACAGCTGGCGCTGTTCTACAACAATATCTACACGAAACATGGCAACCGCTCGGATATTTTTCCAAGAAATTAAACGACGCGCAAAAGAAGTATTCTACCTACGATCGTGAATTACTCGCTATCTACATGGCCGTCAAACACTTCCGCAAAACATTCGAAGGACGCCACCTTATTATATTTACGGACCACAAACCATTAACATTCGTAATGTCAAAAGCGCAATCAAACACAGAAGTACCGAGACGAACAAGACAGCTTTTGTTTATCAGCGAATTTACCACAGACATACGTCACGTGAGCGGTAAACAAAACATCGTCGCCGACACACTCAGTCGCATAGCAACTATTTCATGCCCATCTTCGATAAACTTCAAGGACATAGCAAGCGCGCAAGAAAAGGATACCAATATTCAACAATTATTGCAAGAAAAGAACATCAATCTCAAGAAAATAGTTATACCTAACACTGACGTCGAGTTATACTGCGAAACATCTACACCTTATATACGCCCGTATATACCAGAAGAACATATATACCTCATTTACATTCAGCCCCTGCCGCTGCCCCTCGCGCTGCCGGCAATAATTCCCTAAATACTGCTGCAGCAGGATCGAGAGGAGTGTATGTTTACATACTGCCCTACCACTCACTTCGCTTTCAAGTTTCGGCAATGGCAGACGTCGAAATAATTACAGCGGCCGCGCTGTCTCTTTTTGCGATACATAATTATGTTCGATGTTTAAAAAGATATCGAATACAAAAGAATGTTCGTCGTAGACGATGGTGGATGATATCCATCCATCGAAATAGAACTTTGTAAGTACCTAATTATCAACCTACTAATTTTTTAATGCATATACTAATTCTACTAGTAAGTATGAGTTCTTCTACGAATTTCATTGTAATCTCATTGCTCCATTCGGACGGCATTTTCGATTATCTAAACGAACGTCTTTCTCCTTCAGGGGCTCCAGGCGCTTGCGTGTACTGAGCGTCGGAGCAGAATGTAAACACGCACTGCCACTCGCGCTGCCGGTCCTTTGACTTTCGCACAAAAAACCGCCATTTTGGGGAGCGCCGGGCAGCGCGAGTGGCAATGGCAGTGGCATGAGAAGTATCGCGTTTACACACTCGTCCTGCTCACTTCCCTGCTCACTACGGCTGAATGTAAATCAGGCAATAGACAAGAAGTTTTTAACAGCGTGCACAACATCAGTCATCCTGGTACGCGCACAACTCGTAAACTCGCAACTCGGAAATACTTCTGGCCCTCAATGAACGCAGACATCAGCCGCTGGACTCGAACGTGTATACAGTGTCAGAAAAGCAAGATACAACGGCACACATTCTCAAACATCTCATCTTTCCCGCCAAGCGATCGTTTTCAACACGTACACGTCGACATCGTTGGACCTCTACCTACAACAGCTCAAGGTTATCGCTACTTAGTTACAATGATCAATCGACTAACGAAGTGGCCCGAAGCAATACCTACCAATGAAATCTCAGCTGTTCGTATAGCCGATATCGTCTACCAACATTAGATTTCAAGATTTGGATGCCCGACCACACTTACAAGCAACCAAGGTCGCCAGTTTGAGAGTCAGCTGTTTCAAAACCTAATGAAACAAATGGGAATCAAGAAGAATCGCACCACACCGTATCATCCTCAGAGCAACGGGATGGTCGAACGATGGCTCGCTCAAAACATCTTTACGCGCGAAACTATCCGACGCAAGTACATGGATCAACGAGCTACCTACTATTTTACTTTGACTACGAGCCGCACTTCGCAACGACACAGGTGTGAGCGCCGCCTAACTTACCTACGGTTACAACCGACGATTACCTGGTGATTTCTTTACGAGTACACACACACCTACAATGGATTATACCTACGTCGAAAAACTGCGTGACATCATTCAAGTAAACAAACCGCAAGCCGTCACCGAGCATCATAACAATAATAAACGCGTATTCGTGCATGAAGATTTACTCAAATGCAGTCACGTGTGTATCAGTACCGATGCAGTCAAGAAACCTCTCAAAGCTCCGTATAAAGGCCCGTATCGTTTCATTAGCCGAACAGAAAAGGTATTTACCATACAGCTACCTAATCGGCAAGCCAACATTTCGATTGATCGACTGTGTTAGGATATGTATTGTTGTATAGTCTGTGGTATGTCATGTCATTGTCTATGTTTATAAAATAAAGATTTGACTTTGATCTGAACTGAAGCCTATCACTTGTGCTCCCCGTCCTCCCTCTTCCTTGAAATAAAATTAAGGTTCCCAGGACCTGTGCCATCTACCAAAGAACCAATACATGGTGTCAGAAGAAAAAAGAAGTAAGAAAAATGACTGAGACAGGTACGAAAAATATAATATTGGCCAACAATATGAAGCCGTTGCAACTGAGCAAAGATGGCGCAGAATGCTCAAACTCTAAACAATGGCGAAGGTGGAGACAGAAATTCGAATTATTCTGCGACGCGAACGACCTCGACAGGCTTCCAGAGAAGAAAAAGGCGGCGATCTTCTTAAATACAATATGGTGACGAAGGCTTACAAATATTTGATTCCTTCAATATCGACAGGGCAGAGACAACGCTGGCGTCCATTTTGACAAAATTCGATGAAAAATTTAACGCATACAAGAACACGACGGTAGAGCGATACAAATTCTTTCTAGACACCAAAAAGAAGAATCTCTAGACGAATATGTAACGTGTCTAAATAACTTAGCTGCATCGTGCAAATTTGACAGTTTAAAGGAATCCCTCGTTAAAGATATGTTTATCATCGGTCTAAAAAATAACCTAATAAAAGAAAAACTACTTCAAAATGAAGACATCGCCGACGTTAGTGAAGCTGTCACAATAGCTAAAACCCTAGAATTATCAAACAAAAGATCTAAATCCATGATGAACCAGCACACAGAAGATCAGCAAGTCCAAGCCATAGCTCGAACACAAAATTCTCGACCTAGAACGCCGTCAAGACCAAGGAACAAACAGCACAGAAGTCCACATCGTAGCCAATCACCAGCTACGAGGAGCCAGTCAAGACACAGGTACAAGAACCTGCAGTAGGTGCGGACAGATTCATCGGTTCAAATGCCCAGCGAAAGGCAAGACCTGCATAGTCTGCAAAAAGCCGAATCATTCTGCTCAATATTGTTTTCAAAACAATAAAAAAGTAAGTGAAATTTCTAGTCATAGTCATAATGGTTCAGATTCAGACACAGACCAAAATAGTCACAGTCATTCTAGTAAATCTTATATAATAGAGTCAATTCATGATGCGAAGTCAAAGCAAAGGAAATGGAATGTTATTTTTAATTGTCATAATTATCCACTCACTTGTCGACTTGACACAGGCGCAGATCCGACAGTCATTTCTATACACACTTTGAGAAGCTTAGAAAAGGCAAGTAATATCGAAATACAAATTGAAAGATCACATGATAATATATTTTCATTTTCAGGCGAGCGAATAATAAATCTAAGTACAGTAACGCTGTCTGGTACTTTTTAGAATGGGAAACACGCTGACATTTGTTTCACAGTGCTGGACTGTGAATGTTCGACCATACTGAGTGCAGATCTATCCGAGGAGTTAGGTTTTGTGAAGAGGGTGTACAAAGTCAATAATGACAGGTCAGTAAAATCACTCTTAGACACTTACTCTGATACTTTTGAAGGTCTAGGTTGTCTGCCTCAGAAGGCACATTTACATGTTGACACAAGTGTTCCGCCTAAGATTTGTCCCGTCCGTAGAATACCTTATGCTTTGCATTCAAAGCTTAAAGTTGAGCTAGATAGGATGGAAGATTTAAAAGTCATAGAGAAAGTTACCACTCCGACATACTGGGTCAATGCTATGGTTCCCATAGAAAAATCTAACGGTCAATTACGCATATGTCTAGACCCCAGACCATTGAATAAAGCCATAAAACGACCGCATTTTCCTTACCCTACATTAGATGATTTACGTTCTAAAGTAGCAGGCGTATCAGTATTCTCCAAATTAGATGCAAATTCTGGGTATTGGATGGTTCAGTTAGATGAGGAAAGCAGTAAACTATGTACTTTTAACACACAGTTTGGCAGATATAAATTTCTTCGATTGCCTTATGGTATAAACTCTAGTGGTGAAATATTCCACAAAGTCATGTCAGATATATTCAGTGATTTGCCTGGAGTACTTGTTTTTGTCGATGATATCTTGCCCTACACCCACCTCACCCAAAGAAGTTAAAATATTTGTGGGCATGGCTGGATGGTACCGTAGATTCATACAGGATTTTTCTAAAATTAGTAGACCACTATTAATTAACTTGTAAAAATATAACGTTTGAATGGACAGTGGAAGCTGAATAGGCTTTTAATAAATTGAAATCAAATTTAGTCACAGCTCCAATTCTTAAATGTCCAGATTTTAATTTACCATTTTCAATATAAAGCGATGCATCAGCATATGCCATTGGTGATGTGCGTCAGGATTGCTCCGCCAAGTTATCAAATCAGAAAATGGTTTCAGCCAAAAATTTGTCGATATTTGTCAAAATCGAAAGAAACAAACCCCGTATTTGTCAAAGCAGAAATAAAGAAGTTATAAGCGTTTTAAGTTGGCCGCGCAATCCTGACGTCAAGGACTGCGCGGCCACGGAGATCTCAGCAACTACTTGGGATAGAGAAATAATTCCTTTTGTCAACTCAAGTCTGTATTTGTCAAGATTTGTCGAAAAATGAATCAAAGCTCTATATCAATATTATAATTAAATATTCGCCTTGAAAGTCATGGCCGCGCAGTCCTTGATTTGCTATTTTGTTTTTAGTATTTTTTTTATTAAAATTGAAGACTTCATATAGTATAGGAGTTAAAAGGAGAAAGGTCTTAATTTGTCGAAACTGACAAAAGCTTTAAAATACGACTAAAGTGTAATTAAACAGACGAAATCAATTTAAAACACAAAACTCGTGGCCGCGCAGTCCTGACGTTACTTTAAACCATGATATCTCAATAACTATAGTAGCTAGGATTTTGCTGTAGACGTCCATATAATCCTCATATTAACCCCATTAAAATGACATATCCTTTTACCCTCAACACTGTTTGGGACGCGAGTAATCTCAAGAATTATGTTACCCCATACAATGTTCTAGTAGAGTGACCATAATTTCAAGACCATAAGTTCAAGACAATACAGTCTAAGCGCATTTCTGTTCTGGTTTCTATTGTTAACTGATAAAAAACTTTTTTAATATTTAGATATTCTTATACATTATAAACAAAATGTACAGAATTATATTAATAGAATCTTGCAAGTTACTGCTCGTGGAAATGTTAATTATATCTAAAATAACGTTGGTGGCGCGAAGGGCTACTTTTGGTTTGAGTGGACTGTATTTGCGATGCGTAACAAAACGATTGACAAACGCTTGGAGATAGGCTTAGACGAGTTGCGAGGGTGTTGGACAGTAGAATGCAACCCGAAAGTAAGGGAGGGAAAGCACAAACCTTTTGCGGGAGCCGGGAGCCACGTGCTTTCGCCGACGCCGGTGCACCGGTTCACTTTTCCAAGATCAGGGGCAGTTGAGCTTCAGTTTACTGTCTTCATACAATTAACACAAACACAAATTGTTGACGTTTAGTCTTATTACATGCGAAAATGCGGTGATTCCCGAATTATCAATATTTTTTTATGCAGAGCGGGACGACGCCATGCGCGCGCGATGCGGTTCGATCCGGAAGTAATTCGCGACAAAAATGGCGGGGCGAATCTTCTTACTCACTCGCTAGGTATGTGCTGGAAAGGGATGGGTATAGGAAAGCGGATGTCAATCAAATTTTAATGTTGGCGGCGTTGGCGCAACCATTCCCCCCGGGTTTGAAGGGTTACCTTCAAAAAACAATAAGCAAAACTAATCAAATTACTAAATTCTGGAGTGATCTCTAATTGCTAACCTATTCCTAAACTATATTATATATGCGTTACTATAACTGCCAAGCTAAGTTGAAGTCGGCTGCTGATTAGGCAGAGGACAGAGACGAATAACCGGACGTAAATACGAACCGGTTGCGGTTTTAACTCTTACAATACGCGTTACTCCCTTTGAATCGGGGAAAACTTCCTCCACTACACCTAGAGGCCAGTGTAGAGGGGGCGCACTCTCGGTCATTAAAACTACCACAGTACCAACGGTGACTGGACTCGATGGAGTATTCCATTTTTGACGCGACTGCAGCGTGTGCAAATAATCTGTTCTCCAACGCCTCCAAAATGATTGAACTAATCTATCCAAAAGAGCGTGACGCTTTAGGAGATGCAGTCTGTCTTCATCAACATCCATAGCGGGCAAATACTTAAGAGGAGTCGTGGTTAAGAAGTGAGAGTTAAAGCTAAGGACTCCGACGGGTCACTAGATAGAGTTCGACACAGTGGACGAGTATTCATCACTGCCTCTATCTGAGCGAGTACAGTACTCAGCTCCTCATAAGAGAGAATCTGTACGCCTACAACGCGGAACAGATGCGACTTGAGGCTCTTAATATTAGTCTCCCAATTACCACCAAAGTGACTAGCAGCGGGCGTATTAAAATGCCATTCAATACGATTTTCGGCTAAAACATGAGCGAATTCACTCTGATAATACTTTGACCGCAAGAATGCGTGTAACTCCGAGATACTACGGCGAGCTCCAACATAATTAGTACCATTGTCCGAATATAAACGTTTGACGGGACCACGGCGCGACAAAAAACGCTTAAACGCGGACATAAAACTTTGCGTACTTAAGTCACCCGTCAATTCTATGTGAACCGCACGAGTTGTCATACAAATAAATAGACAAACGTAAGCCTTTGTGGAGCGTATACCACGACCACGGGCCATAGTTACCTTAAACGGGCCGGCGAAGTCTGTACCAGTGTGTACGAAAGGTTTAGCGGATTGAACAACACGGCAAGAGCGATGATCGGCCATTTCAGGCGCGGTAAAACGCGGGCGAAGCTTAAAACAGGGCACACATTTGTGCACTCTAGCGCGAATCAAATTGCGAGCGGAAAGTATCCAATACTTCTGTCTAAGGATAGACATCAACAAGTCCGGACCTGCGTGACAATTCACCTTATGATGATAATCTACAATCAAATCTAAAATATGGTCCTTGCGAGGCAAAAGTACTGGATGCTTTTGCTCAAATCCTAAATCGGAATTTCTCAAACGACCACCTACTCGAATGAGACCATTCTGCAAAAAAGGTTTCAAATGTTGAAAACCGCGACTACAAGGTTTGTTGGATTCTAAACTACTAAATTGCGATACGAAATAAAATCTCTGCAATTCACGAAGCACGACTAATTCAGCTTTATCCAGCTCAGCGGCGGTTATATTACCGCGCGTGGGCAGCAGGTTTATAAAACGACAGACATAAACCACACAACGCAAAAGTCTCGACCAAGACGAGACGCGATTAGATAAAGATAAAATAATCGACTCTTCACGTGGAACCGAAACTATAAGCGAATGTTTCTTCTCCTCGGGTGGTTCTGAAACGGCAGCCGGGCTAAAGGGCTTAACCGGCCATTCCTCAAGCGCGCTATGAATCCAAGGCGGAGCGCAGAACCACAGCGGGTGATCTAAAATTTGCGAAGGAAGCAATCCACGGGAGAGACAATCGGCGGGATTATCTGAGCCAGCAACGTGAAATAGATTTTGTGGTGGCAATTCGGACTGAATCTTGGCCACCCTATTGGCGACGAAAGTGTCCCAGCGATGGGGCGAAGAATGCGCCCAACACAAAGCTACAGTAGAATCAGAAAAAGCCATAATTCTATTAATAATAATGCGGTGCCTACAAGCATTGACAATAGAGCTGATTAATTGCACTAACAAAAGTATAGCGCACAGCTCCAGGCGCGCTAGAGAAACGACCTTACGAGGGGAGACTTTGGATTTAGCGCTTATAAGACTAACCGAGACCTTGTCATCATTCAAAACGTGAAAATAAACTACTCCCCCGTAAGCCTTTTCACTGGCGTCTGCGAAACCTACAACAGTAACTATACTGTCTGACGATATACCCACATGACGTGGAAGTTTTATTTGATTGAGCAATGGAAGCTCTTTCCGAAAGCGAGCCCACAATTTAGCAATATTGTCGGGCGCGGGGTCGTCCCAATCACTATTGGAAAGCCAAAGTTCCTTTATAAGCAACTTGGCATATAAAACGATGGGAGCTACAAATCCCATAACATCCCATATACGTGCTACACACGACAGGATAATGCGCTTAGTACAAATTTGCGGAGTCGAACTAATTTTAAGACTGAACATGTCAGACGCGGGTGACCAACTTAAACCTAGAACCTTGTGCGTATCATCACCATCAAATTCCTTCACCGAAGATAATTGATGTGATAGTGGAATCGAATCCAGAGCGGTTTGCGAGTTACTTGTCCACTTCACAAGATCAAACTGACCGACTTTCATAAGACTTATTACTTGAGCGGCGGTCGCAACGGCCTCTGCCTCGCTGGCTACACTATAAACAAAGTCATCCATATATAGCCCTGTCTCAATAGTATCTTTCGCTTTCGGGAATCTTTCGCCCTCATCAGCGGCTAATTGTTTGATAGTGCGAAGCGCATGGAAAGGACTCGATTTAAGCCCAAAACAAACACGATTAAACTCGTAAACTTTCAAAGGTTCTTGAGGTGAAAATCTATACAAAAAACGTTGAAATCTGCGGTCGCATTCGCGAATGCCAATAGAAAGAAACATTTGCCTTATGTCGGCGGAAAGCGCGACAGCAAACAAGCGGAAGTTTACAATAATGTCAAATAAGTTGCCTTGAAGGTTTTGACCACAATACAAAATATCATTGAGCGATACAGAAGTGCTAGTCTTAGCACTGCCGTCCAAAACCACGCGAAGCTTAGTAGTAAGCTTATCTTCTCTAACAACTCCGTGGTGCGGGATTATGTAAGATGGATGTGCGCGAGTCTCGTCAGTCTCGACGGTGGGCGCAGGTGAGATGTATCCTTTATCTAGGTATTCGATAACAACCTCATCATAGGCTTGCTTCAACTTCGGAGATGCTTGCATCTTACGTTCTAAACAAGAAAAGCGTTTTTCAGCGGAAGCGTAGGAGTCACCGAGCGAAAAAATATCTCCCTTGAATGGAAGCGCGACAATATAACGACCATCTTTATCTCGAGTAGTCGTGCGACAATAAATCTCCTCAGCCACCTTATCATCAGGGCTTAGGATAGGCGGGACATTGACCTCTTCAATTTCCCAGAACCTGCGGATGGTAGACTCCAGCGGCGGCTCAACAGTGCAGCAGTGTGACACAGTCGAGTAACTATCTAAACGTGCGGGTGCGGAACCAACAATAACAAAACCTAGAACTGTTTCTAGGGCGTGCGGTGCGGGATACGACGAACGACCTTGAACCTTACGTGATAACTGGAGGTGTGGGAGAATCGATGCGCCGATCAACATATCGACGTCTCCAGGGACACCATAAGTTTCATCTGCCAACGGTAGGTCTTTAAATTTAGTCAGTAAAGACGTGTCAACCGGGACAGTAGGCAATTGTTCCGTAATTTTATCTACGACAAGCGAATCCATATCAAAACAAATATCGGAATTAAAACGCGATGCAAATTTAATTTTAATCGAACCATGAATGGTTGATTTTAAACCACCGAACCCCTTAACTACTGAGCGGGCTGGCCGGTTATTAATACTAAACCCAAGGCGCTGACAACAATTTTGAGTTAAAAAATTACTCTGCGAAGCGCTATCTAACAAAGCTCGAACAAGACACGGATTACCTAAAGCATCGTCAACAACAACGTGAGCGGTCGCGAGCACCACGGTAGTACACGCACTGCTTGCGGACATCGAACACAACGTGACGTCACTCACGGCGGTTTGCGAGCGGGCATTATCGCGCGCTGGCTGCGGCTGCGACTGCGAGGCGGTCGCATAGTTAGCACTGACTGCCTGCGACGGCGTGTCGCCGTTTGATAAACTAACTGTGCTCACATTGGATGCGGTATTATTATAACTTTTCTCCATGTGAAGTAAAGTGTGGTGCTTTGAAGAGCACTTACGGCAACTTTGATTACTATTACAAGAAATAACTCGATGCTTGTCACTTAGGCAATTAAAACACAAATTGTTGTCGCGAACAAACTTAAAACGTTCGTATGGCGTAAATTTTAAGAAGCCAGAACACTTGTACAATTGCGGATGTTGACTATTACACAAAGAACAAATAGATTGTACAGGTGCAGGTGCGGTATTCACATAGGTATGTGTCGACCTTTGTGATTTCGAATGCGCATCCATTCTATGGTCGGACTTATTAACTACTTTCTTCGTAACTTCATGGTTTGACGAAGTGCGTTGCAATATTTTAATATGATCGCGAACAAAACATTCTAAATCATTGAATTTTGGCAGTTTACTACTGCTTTGGTTCATTTCAAATAAACGAACAGTTTCACTGTCTAATTTCTTTAAGCCCAGATACAAAAACAAAAAGTCGCAGAGGTCATCGACCTTTAGGTTCTTTACTGCGCGAACAGATGATGCAAAGGTATCTAAAAACTTCTCTAAATTATGTTCATTACAAACTGTGGAATTTTTCAAATCGAATAACTGATCTAAATATGCGGTAGCTACTAATCTTTTGTCTTCATATTTAGACTTTAAAGTTTTTAAAATTATTGAATAATTTTCGGCACTAAAAGTAATGCCGGCACAAACAGTCTTAGCTTTACCGGTTAACTTTTCAACCAGATAGTGTAATTTTTCATGATCTGTCAAAGAGACGTTCCTATCTATAGTGTTTTCAAAACTATCTATAAACAAATTCCAATTGCGAATATCGCCATTAAATTCAGGTATCTGAATGGGCGGTAATCTAGGTCGATCGCGAGTGTGATTTGCCTGGCTCTGATGGACAGACGACTTCTCCAAGCTTCTCGCGACACGTTTGATGCGACAGAATAAATCATCAAATGACGCCAAAGCTTGGTAACTCACAGCGTATTCTGGATTTAATTCTAACTCTAAAACATTAATATCATGAATTACGGATTCAAAATCCGTGCGCAAACTATCTAAGTTTTCTATAGAACATAAGAACGTATATCTAACAGCTAGATCATCTGTTTTAAGTGCATTATCACAAATAGATTGCACGCGAGAAAATAGCATGTCTCTTTTAGCGTATAAAAGTTTCAATTGAACTTTGTTGTCCTTTGGAGGCATCGTGAACAATTAAAACACGCAATCAATGCGGTAAACAAACTAAATAAAGTTATTTTTGCGATTAAGCGAGGGAAAACAGCGACGCGGACTATAACTAAATACCTAAAGTGGGTAGGTAGTTAAAACGAACTGCGGGTGAAATAAACGCACTGTAGGTAATTTTCAATCAAACCTAATTTACCCACTAGGGTCTCTGTTTTTGATATACAAATACTAGACTTCCGAATGAATAACTAATACGAGCGATCTATAACTACTGTACATGTACGTTTTACGTAATAAGTAGGTAATAGATGAACAATTTGCGGCGAAACGAACAACGAATTGCGTTAGGTATAAGACTGCGGCGCGGTGCGTTTATTCCAGGAATAAATACTAATGCTATAACTACAACAAATATGTACCTAATTATCCGGTGAGAGGGACCAAAGAAAATGGTGGCGCGAAGGGCTACTTTTGGTTTGAGTGGACTGTATTTGCGATGCGTAACAAAACGATTGACAAACGCTTGGAGATAGGCTTAGACGAGTTGCGAGGGTGTTGGACAGTAGAATGCAACCCGAAAGTAAGGGAGGGAAAGCACAAACCTTTTGCGGGAGCCGGGAGCCACGTGCTTTCGCCGACGCCGGTGCACCGGTTCACTTTTCCAAGATCAGGGGCAGTTGAGCTTCAGTTTACTGTCTTCATACAATTAACACAAACACAAATTGTTGACGTTTAGTCTTATTACATGCGAAAATGCGGTGATTCCCGAATTATCAATATTTTTTTATGCAGAGCGGGACGACGCCATGCGCGCGCGATGCGGTTCGATCCGGAAGTAATTCGCGACAAAAATGGCGGGGCGAATCTTCTTACTCACTCGCTAGGTATGTGCTGGAAAGGGATGGGTATAGGAAAGCGGATGTCAATCAAATTTTAATGTTGGCGGCGTTGGCGCAACCAAACGTTATAAATAGATATACACTATTTTAACAATTACTTACAGTAGAAGCACTAAAAAAAAATATCATTTAAGACGTGCTCAAGAATAAATGCAGCGTTACATTCACAATTATAATGATATATTTTAAAATATATCGAAGCAATTCTTATTCTTAATCTGTTTGATTCTTCACTGTTAATATAACGCTGTTATATCGTTATTTCTGTGATTATTGTCAAATAAATTGAGTATACATAAATACTCTTTATTCCCAGGGTCAGTAAAAAAAAACACTGAATCAAATGCACGAGTAAATTTAATATTTTTTACAGATAAATCAGTAAAATTACTATTTTAACATTATTCTAAGTTGGTCTCTTCGGCCGCACTACAGGAGCATCGACGCGAGTTTGCCTATTGCGCTCTCTTTCTAATATTGCTTTTCATTCGCACAACTGCTGGTCAGCGGACCACCGCGCTCGCGTCGAATCGTCACGATACCAGTATTATATCTCAACGGACTGTTACTGCTGTACGTTGTGGATCCGACAGTGATATTCCGATAAAAAGGACATAAGTGTGTATTCAGTGAGAGACTTAGTGTATATTTAAAGGTGATATAAATAATTACGTGATATTAATCAATATGGTGAGTTATTTATTTTTGAATTAAATTTGTTAACGATATTTATTTTGTGTTATCTACCACCATACCATGTTAAAACTTTTACCAGTTTTGCTGTAGTCAGTACTTTTACATAGGTACCTAGTTAAAAAGTAGATCGGAATAAAGTCCTAACAAATTAGGCCTTAATGAACAAGGATGGAATTTATTGTGTTTTATATAATTAATAATAATAAATAAAGCCTGGGTAAGGTAAACCTTTCCCAGGCTCTCTATTTAAAAACTAAATAGAGCGTTTAACTCCTGGTAATCTCAAATTATTAAAAAGCAGTTATAAATAAATAGATATTTAAAAATATACTTTTTAATTTAATTTTCAGATAAAAGCGGGTCGCAAAGGAAAAGTCAATAGTGAAAAATTAAAAAAAATATTTCTTAAGTACGGAGATGTATGCAGAAATCGCAGTATTAATGGACGCAGTTTAGCTGAAAGGACTCAACCCACACTATGGTCAAAAATGAGTTATACAATGTCGCCCATGCGCATGTGACCGCCCGTAATATTCTGAATATTCATGAAAAAATATCGAAAATAAACTTCAAAAGGGGTCTATCTGTAACATTTATCATGTTATTCAATTTTGAATTTTTTAAGTAGAGTTTGTAGACTTGCTTTCTATTTTTTGACACATCTCCGAAGTTTATGGGTCGATTTGTATTTTGTTTATTATTTCCAAAAGCTTATGAGTTATTTTAACAGGTTAATTAACATTTTACTAAAAATTATCGACTACGAAAAAAAAAAACGGAATCGAAGTAATTTTTTCGGTAAAAAATTGTGTATTTATTTTAAAAAAACTAGTGTAAGTCCATAAATTATCCCCATAGGACCACTTTTTTAATCATTATTTGTAATCTACTACATAACAGCTAAAAATTTACAGAACATTATTAAACCAAACTGTAACTAAATCCAAAGTAAAACTCTAAAACTCTAAGAGTCAAATTTAGGAAAAGAAAATGTGAAAGTCAATTAAATGTCCCCGCTTTTAGCAGTGAGTACTAAAAGGTTAAACTAATAAGGAGGATGATAATGGAAATAAAAACAAACAAGCAATAGCCAGATTTTTACTTAAAAAATAAAAAATACAAGAATTTTAATTAATTAGATTTTCGAAATGGTCCCAACCCTCCTGTAAACAAACTAAAGCTCTCATGGCAACACTTTTTATTGTACGACGTAATTCTTCACGGTTTTCTTTAATTTCCGCAGCAGCAGCAAAAATCCTAGCCGTTAATTGCTCGCGGCTTTCAATGGGCACGGCATACACTTTTTGTTTCATGTTGCCCCAAAGATAAAAATCTAAGGGTGTAAGGTCGGGAGATCGCGGCGGCCAAGCAATAGGACCTCCTCTGCCAATCCATCGCGGATAATTTTGATTTAAATAATCACGAACTAGTCGTGCGAAGTGTGCTGGAGCTCCATCTAATTGCAGATACATCCGCCTTCTTGTTTCCAGCGGTACTTCCTCCAAAAGCAACGGCAACGTATTGACTATAAAATCTAAAAATGCGTGTTGATCTAGTCTGTTTGGTAACACGAAAGGGCCAATAAGTTCACCGTCAATCATTCCAGCCCATACATTTATGGAAAATTGAGTCTGGAAAGTTGTTTCTCTAATGACGTGTGGATTTTCAGTGGCCCACACATGAAGATTGCGATGATTTGTTATACCCGCCCTTGTAAACGTGGCTTCATCTGTCCACAAAATCTTCCTCATAAAATTGAGATTAGCTCTTTGCTGTGCAATTATCCAATTACAAAAAACAGATCTCGCACCGTAATCGACATTTTCCAAATGTTGTGCACGTCGGAAATGATAAGGATGCAGGCCTTCTTTTTTGAGAATTCTCCAAACTCTTATTCTTGGTATACCTACTCTTATCGATAGGAGACGAATGCTTAGCATAGGGTTAGCGCGCACTAATCGTAACACATCCTCTTCCACGTCTACATCAACAATCACGCCGGGCTCATTTTGTTGCGGAAATAATCCTCTTTCGCAAAAAAGACGATGTACGGCAATGAAGGATCGGTACCCAAGTACTGGTCTACTTGGATATCGACGTCTGTACTCTTCGACAGCAGCGCGTGCATTTCCATTACAAACACCGTAAATGAAATGCATGTCAGCCACATGAGACGGCGGTAGATCACGCAATCGTACCATTGCAATGATACGAGTAGTTAACAAACTTTCCTCACAAGATTAAGTAGTGCACAAATCACAAAACACGTAGCGTCACGGGGTCAGTAATCAAGCGACTGAATGAAGTAACGCTAGCCGACAAGGGTGTGCACGTGGTAGGGACGCAATTGTTAAAAAGCTGTTTCTAGGAACCTGTTTCTACCTGAGCGACCCTTTTTATTTGAATAGTTGCAAATGTTCAACAAGTTGTTTGCTGGTTTTTTTTTAGAGATAGGTATTAGTAATGTTCTGTGAATTTTTAGCTGTTATGTAGTAGATTACAAATAATGATTAAAAAAGTGGTCCTATGGGGATAATTTATGGACTTACACTAGTTTTTTTAAAATAAATACACAATTTTTTACCGAAAAAATTACTTCGATTCCGTTTTTTTTTTTCGTAGTCGATAATTTTTAGTAAAATGTTAATTAACCTGTTAAAATAACTCATAAGCTTTTGGAAATAATAAACAAAATACAAATCGACCCATAAACTTCGGAGATGTGTCAAAAAATAGAAAGCAAGTCTACAAACTCTACTTAAAAAATTCAAAATTGAATAACATGATAAATGTTACAGATAGACCCCCCCTTTTGAAGTTTATTTTCGATATTTTTTCATGAATATTCAGAATATTACGGGCGGTCACATGCGCATGGGCGACATTGTATATGCCAAAGAGGTCCTAAAGGTTGGTTCTTTCACTCAGCAAAAAAGATCCGTGATACTACTAACATAAGGATGATTTTTTAATGACGCGAACCAACCCACATAGGGACGGGTATTTTTCTACAAACCACTGTAATAACCCAAACTGCTTGGGTCGTTTTTAATAAATCCAACTTGAAAGAAGCAGGTCTATATTTAATATAACAGAATTGTCCCAAAACACTTGAATCGTTTCAGTTAAAATACCTCCATAGAAACCAGTACATTTTTTTATTCAACTAAAAGGACTCAAACTGTGTGGATCATTTCTGTTATATTGATTTACGAAGAAACAAGCCGATTTTGTATTCAGCTAAAATGACCCAAACTATATGAGTCGTTTCAGTTAAATTACCTTCATGGAAACTAGTATATTTTTTATTCAACTAAAACGACTTATACTGTGTGGGTCATTTCTGATAAATTGATTTACCAAGAAACAAGCCGACTTTGTATTCAGCTAAAATGACCTAAACTATTAAATCGTTTCAGTTAAATTACATTTATATGAATTAAGTTTATTTTTTGATTGATTACTTGCTGTTTGATACACAGCTCAAAAAGGTATTAAATTATTTCTTTATAAATTTTTATTTGGCAACACAAAATTATATTTTTTAAACTTAAAATACTGAGTTGCTGTCATTCTTTTCTTTCACGTATCGCGCGTAAAAACTTTCTCCGACTAAACTTTATTAGTGATTGTGATAAGTGTTGTGAAACGGCCGGAATAATGAAAAGGATTGATAGAATTATAGTTAGTGCGTTGAAGATTAACAATAATAATTCTAATAGGATGGATGAGTTCTTGCAGCGTAAGTTATTTTCATAACCTAAAATGTTTATCTAACATTAAGTTCAATTGAATGACTATGCTTATGTACCTACTTTCAGATGATACGGACTTTGCTACTGCTTCTTTGGCTCCTCCTAAACCTGTGATGGATCAGCTTGAAAGTAATAATTTAATTTAATAATATTTTATATTTACCTATAAACAAACAATATCTTGCCATAAGCATAAGGTGGTTGTGCTTATGCTTATGTACCTACTTTCAGATGATACGGACTTTCCTGCTGCTTGTTTGGCTCCTCCTAAACCTGTGATGGATCAGCTTGAAAGTAATAATTTAATTTAATAATATTTTATATTAAGTACCTACAAACAAACAAAATCTTGCCTTAAGCATAAGGTGGTTGTGCTTATGCTTATATACTTACTTTCAGATGATACGGACTTTCCTGCTGCTTGTTTGGCTCCTCCTAAACCTGTGATGGATCAGCTTGAAAGTAATAATTTAATTTAATAATATTTTATATTAAGTACCTACAAACAAACAATATCTTGCCTTAAGCATAAGGTGGTTGTGCTTATGCTTATATACTTACTTTCAGATGATACGGACTTTCCTGCTGCTTGTTTGGCTCCTCCTAAACCTGTGATGGATCAGCTTGAAAGTAATAATTTAATTTAATAATATTTTATATTAAGTACCTACAAACAAACAATATCTTGCCTTAAGCATAAGGTGGTTGTGCTTATGCTTATATACTTACTTTCAGATGATACGGACTTTCCTGCTGCTTGTTTGGCTCCTCCTAAACCTGTGATGGATCAGCTTGAAAGTAATAATTTCATTTAATAATATTTTGTATTTACTTTAACTAACAAAAGGTGGTTGTGCTTATGCTTATGTACCTACTTGCAGATGATAAGGATTTTCCTGCTGCTTCTTTTGCTCCTTCAGTGAACGCACCGGTGATGAATCAGCTTGAAAGTAATAATAAAATTTATAAATATTTTATACCTACCTACTGACAATTTAATTTCTTTCCATGTGCTTAGGGTGGCGGTGCTTATGCAAATTACTGTTGTTTTCAGATGATGTCAGCTCACCAGTGGCTCCACTATACTCACCTTTAACCCCTCTAGTAGCGGCATTTGGGACGACTAAACGTCAAAGTAATTTATTAACTTTCTTGTACCTCTTCTTGTATTTTACAGTTATACTTACCGAATCTTTTTTTAAACTTATGTTTGGGTATTACAGGAAGTGAAAAAATTTCTTCGCCCTTACCTCCAATGTCTCCAAAAACTTTCGAACTCTTCGAAACCTTAAGTAGAACATTTCGTTCAGAAAATGCAGAAGAATTCGTTGATCTTAACATGGCAAAGGAAGAAACATTAACAGTAATGGAATTAAGAGGGCTTGACGACGGTAAAAAAAACATCGAGAATGACCAGGGGACCGATTATAGTTGTGATACGGACTCCGATTATGTTCCGGATAGCGAGGAAGATTCAGAAAATGCAAATCGACGTTTAGTTAAAAATAAAAGTACGTTTACTGCTAACGTATTAGGATTGAAAAACCAATATATACCAAATAGTGAAGATGATTCTGAAAATGAAACCTCAAGATCTTTGTTAGAAGCTCTAGACGTACAAAGCGTAGAAAACCAGGAAACAGTTTTTAGAACAAGTAGCAATACTGCAAGAAATTCATCCTTTGATGAAGAAAATGTTCACGATCTCTCTAATTTAGAAGTTCATAATATAGATTCGGTTAGGCAGGACTTGGAAACACCAAACACAAGTCAGAAAGGACGGGCGAAAAGAGGTCGTAAAAGAAAATATCCTGATCATACATTAGCTCAGAAAAAAGAACAAAAATACAAAAATTTACCATACAATGCAAAATCCAAACGAGTTGAATCGAAAGTATTTCAAAACTACGCTTGTGCCTGTACTAGACAATGTTTTGCCAAGGTTTCACAGGAACAAAGAAGAAATGAGTTCGAAAAATACATAGAATTGGGGTCATATGAAGCGCAGCTATTATTTATAGTAAACAACGTTAAAGAAGAACCAAAATCAAGATCATACACTGTCACAAATAATAAAACAGGAAAAAAGAAACCCAGAGATTACAGAAGAAGATATTATTTAAGCGGTGAAGAAGTTTGTAAAGACATGTTCTTACATAATTTTCAAGTATCTTCCAAAAAAATTGATGTAAGTTTGCGAAAAAAGCGATCTAATCAAAGTTTAAAAGACCAAAGAGGTATACAACAGGGTGGTTGGAATAAAACGTCAGAAGAAGATGTGGAATTTATTAAAACCGTAATAAACTCCCTACCTAAGTACAAGTCCCATTATAGAAGAGAGAACAATAGTGACTGTCAGTACCTAAAAGTGGGGATGACTGTACAAAAAATTTACGAATTTTATCTGGAAGAAAACAAAATACAGCACGGCGAATCTAAGAAGCCTGTTTCGTTTGAAACGTTGAAAAGAATATTTTATAAATGTTTTAATTTGCGATGCAAAACGTTAAAAAAAGACACCTGCAATAAGTGTGATACTTTCACACAAAAAATTAAAAACTGCACATCGGCCGATGAAAAGTTGAAATTGGAGAAAGAAAAGGAAGATCATTTAAAACGAGCACAAGACCTGCGACAATACATGAATGAGGATTTAGCACGAGCCAAAACAGACAAAACCTTTGAATGTCTAACATTCGACCTTGAGAAAACTCTTCCGTTGCCGCGCATCCCTACCAATATTGTTTTTTATAAACGCCAACTATGGCTGTACAATAGTGGCATACATGCTGGCTCAAATGACGCCGGCCACTGTAACGTATGGTTGGAAGGTGAAGCCGGTCGAGGAGCACAAGAGGTCGGATCGTGTCTGGTACGATACATAAAACATAATGTGGACCCAAGAGTTGAAGAGCTGGCACTATGGAGTGACTGTTGCGGGGGACAAAATCGCAACATTAAAATAGTTTTAATGCTGAAGGCTTTACTAAACTCACACCCTAGTCTCCAAACCATCACATTCAAATACCTAGAGTCCGGCCACACATTCTTACCGAATGATACCGATTTCTCCAAAATAGAATACCAGCTAAAATTCCATGAAAGAATATATACTGCCGAAGATTACATTAACGTAATGGAAAGCTGCAGAAAGAAGAATCCACTTAAAGTTTACAGAATGCAGATGAAAGATTTTGTGTCAACGTCTAAAATTGAAAAGAAAATAGTGAACAGAAAAACATTTATTTCGAAAGAAAAAGTGAATTGGTTAAAGACAAAAGAAATTTGTATTAAAAAGAATTTTAAACATTCCATTTTTATGAAAATAGATGGAGTAGTTAAAGAACTCTGCATTGAAAAAAAAGTTAGAGGAAAAGTTTTAGATAATTCTGAGGATGATTTCAGTTTTCTTTGGCCTGATGGCAAAGAAATTGCACAGGCCAAATTGGACGATTTAACATCAATGTTTCACCTTATCCCTAAAGACTGTCTGGACTTTTACAAGTCGTTAAAAGGAAAAGAATCTGAGGAAGATGTGGATGGGTTCGGAGCGGAACCAGATTTCGAGGTGGAGCCGGAGCTGGGTGATGATGAGGAAGAATAGAAATTAGATTTTTATGTAATTTTTTATTAAATACGTAACTTGCTAAATAATAAATATTTTTCATTTAAATATTCAAATTCAAATTCAAAATCATTTATTCGCTAACATGGGTAATTACATAAAGTTGTTAGAATAGAACATAGTTCAGCCATATTACGCCTTGAGGCATGCAAATCTCAAGTTTTGTCTGTTTGACAACATTAATATACAATTCATTGCAAAAATAATTAATAATATAATTTTGGTAATTTAACCGTATCAAATAATAAAGAAACATAAGCAAATAATAATGTCACTAGAATAATTAAAATTTAAAATCATGTATTATCATGTGTAAATGAGAAATGTCAAGATGAATTTGTAAGTAATTGTTAAAATAATACTAATAGGCAAAATTTATTATTGCATTAATCACATGTCACATCAACAACAATATTTCTGGAACAAAATGCCCTTACATCATCTATTAAATAATCCTGAATACTGTAGTAACATTTAAATAGCAAGAATTTTTTTAATTTATTTTTAAATTCGCCGTTGGAAACGGTTTCTAGTATAGACTTTGGTAAGTGATTGTATATACGCGGTGCCATACTGAAAATGCTTTTGGTATATAAGGCCGTTTTGCTAGATTTGCAACAAATCTTATCACTATGCCGCTTACTTCTGTACTTATCAAAAAGATGTTTGTTAGTTCTTGCGAAGCTAGCAATCTCATAAATGTAGACACACGGCAATGTCAATATATTATATTTAATAAAATATGGTCTGCAGCTATCAGTCTGCTTGATATTAAACATACCCCTTATACACCGCTTTTGCGCCTTGAATGCAATATCCTTAAAATATCAGTTTGTTCACAATTTTTTGTTACTTGGATCTTTTTGGAGAAATTAAAAGAAACACTTCCTAATGTTAAAACCAATTTAGCAGAAACGACTCAAACCTACATTTTTCCCAATAACTCTCAAATAAGTTGGTCTATGTTACTACAACTTGACTCATAAAATTTTTGTATATTTTGCCCTTACATGATTATATTTCAAAATATTCCAAATACAACATCATTACAGCAATACACACCTAAAGTAAAAACCTCGATAAGTCAAAAAAGACGTATTGTGGGTTGAGTCCTTACTGCTAAACTACGTCCAAATATAATGATCCAGTATTTAAAACAATATCTAATGAGTTAGATAATACGATAGCTCCTTATGCAATCTACAAAGCATTGAAAAGGCACTACGACGAGTATTTTCAATATGATGAAGATGATAACCTTTATTCACCCCGAGTTCAGAGTAGTTCATCTTCTTCACCGTCGCGTCATAGTGTGGCTTCATTATCGCTGACATATCAAGACAAGGTGAAAACATTTAGTTTTACAATGGACGAGCATGAATGGAAAAAAATTCAACCCGTGATGGTACATTATGCTAGAAGAGATATAAGGACCTAATCGACACACCAAAAATACAGGAGTCTGCCAAAGTTTAAGTGGGCGACTTTTTTGAGAGAAAAGCTCTGGGAGTTATCTAAGCTACCATGTACTTGGAACTTTAAAAATAAGAAAGTTGACGGTGAAAATAACATTTCGTTATTTGGAAAGTGCTCACAATGTCAAAGAGAAACAATAATAAAAACCGAAGCAATTTCTGAAAAAACTGTAAGATTTACATGCGATATACTTACTTGTAAGGAAGAGAATGTACCACACAATCCTAAAAAAAAATCAAAATTAACTCCATACAAAAGAGGTAAATTAGCAAAAATTCTACAGTATAAGCCTGCCGTAGTCGTACAAAAAGAACTTGCGGCCAAATTAATTAAAGACCCAAATCAAGTTTGCCCACCAGTGCTGCCAAGTTTAGCAGCTCTCCGCCAGATCAAGTATGAGAAACGACAAAGCAAGAGACTTCATGCTCACCCAATTTTAAGTATACTCATGATGACTCAAGAGGTACAGAACTTTATCCGTGAAGTGACATTGATACCGTGTTTTCATTTATATTATTGGTCTGATCAGCAAATAGAGTACTATACTAACTATTGTAATAGTTTTTCTAAAGTGACCATTACTGTAGATGCAACTGGATCTTTTTTTCAGGCTATAAAGCTTCCCGATGGAACTACACTAACAAAACGACTATTTGTAAATATTGGCATGATTGCTTCGGATTCAATTAAATCTACTCCAATTTTTCAAATGGTTACCGATTCTCACAATAAAGATTCAATTGCAGCGTGGTTAAAAAAATGGTTAATTCAAGTAAGGAGCCCGCCACATGAAATTATTACCGATGACTCATCAGCATTAATTGCAGCTAATGTTTCAGCATTTACTACGTTTAGCAGTATAAAAGATTATGTTAAACGATCTGTTTTAGTCTTAAGTGGCCGCAATTATGCATTACCTGAAGTATTTATTAGGCTAGATACAAGTCATTTTTATCAAAACAATTTATAATTTACGTTGCTTTGAAAATAGGGATATAAATGTTAAAATGTTATACGTTCGTTGCATTTTGTATATGAAAGAATGTGAATCGTTTCAGCAAATTAAAACTCTCATTACTGATGTTGTAAGACTATGTCTAACCGAATACGATAACCCAGAAAACCCTGTTTCTGTTTATATTCAGAAAATAAGTTGCACCTTAGGTAATACTACATATACGGAACCTAATGAAGACACCGATGAGAAGGAAAATATTCACGAAAACATAATCCTCGACGATGATGACGGTTTGCTCTCATGGTTTGATGAAATTGTTGAGAGGGAAAAAAGCCTAGATAAAACAAAAAGTTCGTCAGAATCACAAAACTCTTTCTACATGCCTCATTTAATAACAACGCTCAAACGGTTACTCCTAAAGTTACCCCTCTGGAGTAATATTATGTGCCTATTATATAAATCACAAAACAAAGTACCAACATCTTCAGCTATAGAGAGCTATTTTAAAACTATGAAAAATTTGTTATTCACAACAAGGTCGAAGAAATATAACATTGATGAATATTTAAATATGCATTATGATTATTTATTAGGTGAAATAAAAATTGCTTTAAATTGTTTAAATAATTTCGCCGACATTGTAGACAAAAAGGAGAAAAACATTAAAAGAAAACGAGGTAAGACTAGGAAGCGAAAAATGTTACCATTTGAAAACAAATGCTGCAAAAAAGAAAAACCTAGTGTAACCAAAACGTTTTTAAATGATTCGGTATTCTCAGTAATTCCTACGTATGTTGAAAACTGGAGAGGCGAAGGTGTTCCTAAAGATGATTCTGCAAATAAACCTGTAAATATAATGTTTTTAAAAAATAGTAATTTTACTGTACAAGATATATCTGAAAAAATATTAAATTAACAAACACTTGTGCATTTGATTCCGTATTTTTTTTATTGGCCCACGGATTTAAAGAGTATTCATGCATACGCGATTTATTTGACAATAATTGCAGAAATAGGGATATAACAGCGTTTTTACAAATCCTCTGTAACTCTGATAATAACAGTGAAGAAGCAAACAAATTAAGAATAAGAATTGCTTCGATACATTTCAAAAACAATCATTATGATTGTGAATGTAACGCTGCATTTATTTATGAGCACGTCTTAAATGATATTATTTTTAGTGCTTCTTCTGTAAGTAACTGTTCAAATAGTGCATGCATAAATTCTACCCCATCAAGAAGAAAACATGTGTTTATACCGTTAAATTTAGATATAATTAATATTTTCACCATCAGTAACTTGGAAGATTCTATTATTATTCATGATTGGGAAAACAAGCAATGCAGAAAATGCAATGAAGTAGTTCTATTTCATTATACCTTGTCAAAAATTGTTACATTCGATTTAAATGGCACGCAAATGGTGTTTTTACATGAGGTACCTAAAAGTATAATAATTAAACAAAACATTTATAAATTATTAGGTGCCGTAGAATATGTTCCTCCAATACTTGGAACAATAGGGCATTATAAGTGTCATATTATAAGAAATAGCGGAATGCTTTGTTACGACGATAACAAGAGTAAATTAGAAGAGAGTACAAACGATTCTGTATATATCCATTTTTTAACTTATGTTTTAGTAGAGGTGTAAGAGCCGATGAAAAACATTTAAAGTTGAAGAATAATGATTTTGTTGATTTTTGAAATCTTTATATTTGTGCAATGAATAAAAATATTCAAATATTAAACAAGTTTTTTATTTCGTCTTATTTAGTATTTTATTTAAGTTTTTGACTAACAGAACAGAATGCCCTTGAACTGTGCTGTCATAGCCAGTTTGACAAAGATTAAAAACAAATCGAAATTATGGTCACTCTACTAGAACATTGTATGGGGTAACATAATTCTTGAGATTACTCGCGTCCCAAACAGTGTTGAGGGTAAAAGGATATGTCATTTTAATGGGGTTAATATGAGGATTATATGGACGTCTACAGCAAAATCCTAGCTACTATAGTTATTGAGATATCATGGTTTAAAGTAACGTCAGGACTGCGCGGCCACGAGTTTTGTGTTTTAAATTGATTTCGTCTGTTTAATTACACTTTAGTCGTATTTTAAAGCTTTTGTCAGTTTCGACAAATTAAGACCTTTCTCCTTTTAACTCCTATACTATATGAAGTCTTCAATTTTAATAAAAAAAATACTAAAAACAAAATAGCAAATCAAGGACTGCGCGGCCATGACTTTCAAGGCGAATATTTAATTATAATATTGATATAGAGCTTTGATTCATTTTTCGACAAATCTTAACAAATACAGACTTGAGTTGACAAAAGGAATTATTTCTCTATCCCAAGTAGTTGCTGAGATCTCCGTGGCCGCGCAGTCCTTGACGTCAGGATTGCGCGGCCAACTTAAAACGCTTATAACTTCTTTATTTCTGCTTTGACAAATACGGGGTTTGTTTCTTTCGATTTTGACAAATATCGACAAATTTTTGGCTGAAACCATTTTCTGATTTGATAACTTGGCGGAGCAATCCTGACGCACATACTTTATTACAACATAAAGGTACTGCACTAGCAATTATCGTATACATGGTGTGGAAAAATCAGTGGTGTGACAAACGAGAAAAAAATTCCTGTTAGTCACACTGGTGTGATAATCTGGTGTGACTACGAGTCGGCAATGATTAAATTTTGTAGATATTCAAATTCGGAACTGTTCATTCTTATAAAATCTTTTAAGCAACCGTCAATACCCAAATCCTTGAGATAGTCTGTGGCACTATATTTTCCTCTAGCTTTTAGCGTTTGGCGCATCCAATAAGAGCGCTTTTTCTTCTTTTTTAAACAAAAAATAAAAGCTATTCCAATAGCCGGGTCCACACCGGACGATCCATCGCGCTCCGATCGCGCGCGGCAGCAGCGCGATCCAAAGATGCAGGCGGTGTGGACGTGCCGCGCGCAATCCATGCGCACGTATTGGAGCGCGCGCTCCCTACCTCGCGCGATCCGTGTGCGGTCGGTTTTTTGTGCCAGCCTCAAAGGTGCCTCAGTTGCGTGATGCGCGCGGTGTGGACGGTTGTGTTGGTTCGCGCGATCCACCTCGCCATGGACATCTCAGAAAGTCGCCGTTTGATATCGCTTTATAAAGAATTTAAATGTTTATGGGATCCCAAAGATTCTAATTACACCAATAGAGGTGTTAGAGATGATGCTTGGCGTCAGATTTCTCGTGAAATGGGGAATAAGTCGATCGAGAACCTAAAGAAAAAAATGCGATCTCTGGCGGGAGGCTACAGAAGGGAGAAACACAGAGAGAAGCAAAGCCGTATAACTGGATCCGGTAAGAAAACAAAGCTACTTTTTATCTGTAGGTATTAAAATTATATATTTTATTATAAGTAATTACATCATAATATTTACTGTGGATTTCACGTGATTTCGCTTTTTACATTTAAGCTGTTAGAAATACACGTGGTTATTTTAATGAGTAACTTGTTTATTTCAGGTGCTCAAGATACATATAAATCAAAGTGGTTTGCGTATGATGACTTCGACTTTATGGCGGATAAAAATGAACCCGGAACCACACGCGATACATTGGAACATGTGAGCTATTAGTTTACTGATATTCATTTTGCCAAACTATTGTATGGTTTGTAACAAAGTGTCTTGCTAAGTGGGACCGTATTGTAGTGGCATTTTCTGTTGCTCTTCTTGGTACGACGGCCATCGGTTGTAGCGATTGTGATGGCGGTTCATTTCGCCAGCTTCCAGGTATTACATCTCCATTCTCCTGTACTGTATCAAACGTTCCTGGCGATATAAAGTTAGGATTACTGCGTAAGTAGTTATATAGATGAACCGTTGCCAGCACGACTTTAGTCGCAGTTTCTGGTTCCAAAAGCATAGGTTTACGCAGGACTCTGTAGACAGAACTAAGTACTCCAAACGCGTTTTCAACTACTCTACGTGCTCTTGACAGTCGGTAGTTGAAAATTCTTTCACAAGAACCCCTTTCCCGTGTACCATCGTATGGTTTCATAGTATAATCATTAAGCTGAAAAGCTTTATCACCTAGTATATAATAGGGTACCTCAATTTTATAGGGAACTTGCAATACGGAGATATTGTGGAGGAATATTTAGCTCTTTTTTTTCAAGTTTTTTATATAAATTTGTGCTTTTGAACACGCCTCCATCTGATATTCTGCCTTTAGTCCCAACATTCACATACAGGAACCTATAATTTGCATCTACTAATGCAAAAAGAACAATACTAGGAAATAATTTGTAATTATCAAAGTCGTTGCCACTATTAAAAGGCGATTGTATAGCGACGTGTTTGCCGTCCATCGCTCCTATCACGTGTGGGAAATTCCACTTATTCTCGAATTGCTGAGAAACTGTACGCCATTCTTCTTTAGTTGACGGCACCTGAAAATAAAGGAGATCTTAATTATAATATAAAGCTGAAAATAAGAATAAGCAGTAAATAGTAATAATAATTGTTGTTACAGGTAGAATCTGATACGACTGAAGGGGAACTTGAAGTTAATACTACAGTGAGCGAACACGAGAACAGTAACATTACTAGTGACACACAACCGGAGAGAGCCAACCACCACACAGATCAGAGTAGAGAGCAGAATGATCAGAATGCACAATCCAGTGTCCAAACAACAAACAAAAGAACAAAAAAAAGAAAGAAAACTACTTCTAATAATGCAGATGACATATCAGATGAAACTCTTTCAGAGGCTTTCCAACTTCTGCAACAATGTGCTCAGCCACCACAACCGGAAACTGATTCTTACATTGCTTTCGGGCAGTATATATCTACTGAATTGCGGAAATATGATGCAGTAACATTAGTTAATGTCAAAAATGCTATATGCCAAGTTATTTTTCAAGCTGACACAGGAAGATATGGGGATAGCAATTATGGATATTACACTAATTCATATCCTGGCACACCAATAGCATCCACTTCATCACAGTCCCAGTCTCTACAACCTCAAAATTATCCAGCTCCAATTCCACAGACATCACCGTCTGCTCATCTAGCCTCCAATTCATCGCAGTCCCAGTTTCTGAAACCTCAGGATTATTCACTTCCACAGTAACCACCGAATTAAATAAGTACCTACCTATATCATGTTTTCAAAAAATAATTAATAATTGTAAACATGTTACTTCTTTAAATTATGATTGTAATACACTACTTTTTTATTGAGTAATAAAGTATGGTTTTACTTACCTTTACATAATCATTTAACAGGTCAATGATGGCTTCACAAACTTCAGGAATAATTATCGATATAGACTGTTTGGAAATGCGGAACAGATACTGCAAACTGACGTACGAATCTCCAGTTGCTAAAAATCTCAATGTTAGTAATAATCTTTCCTTCACAGTAATGGCATCTCTATAATTTGTATCATTCTTTCTTAGCTTGTTATTTAATAATGAACACAATATCTCAAATTGATTAGCATTCATTCTTGCAAAATTGTGTTCAACTTTATCTGACACTAACTCTGCGTACAGCTGAGTCCCAGATTCCAAGCGATTTTTGTAAATTTGTTTCACCCAAAACCGTCGTTTTCTTTTTTGTGATTTTTTGCGCAAGCATTTAAGCAAAATAAAAGTTACTGCTGCAACGGCAAGACGCCGCCGTTGTACGTGTGACTCCATATCGTACAAGAGTTAGACTGGCTGAATCACGGATCGCCTTAGGATCGCTTGGAGCGCATATTTGGGATCGCAAGTTTCCAAGAGTGGATCGGCCTAACACGATCCACGATCCACGCTCCGCGATCCTGGATCGCGGATCGCGGGATCGATGGATCGTCCGGTGTGGACCCGGCTAATGAGCAAATCTTCTTCCATTTTCGTGTAGACGTCCTCGGCCCTCAGAAGGCGAAACCAAACTGCGAGTCAATACTAGATGTTATAAAATGTTTAAACATTTTCCATCAATGTAGGAGCACTTATAAGTGTAAAGTGCAACAATTGTTAACATTTGTTAGTAAATGTTTTGGTGTTATAAAATGTTTACAAACATTTTATAACGGCAATGTGGGAGCATGTTACGCATGGCCAACCTTAATAGATCGCTGCATCGGCATACCTGCATACACATTGCACACGGCACCTACGGGCACGAAACGCAAGCTCAGCATAACGTGACCAATTGACGTCAATCGAATCTTTCCATAGAAACTTAGAAACGTGGAGCGGCACTTTTGGATCTGACACCGACCAATTGACACTTTAGTATAATTAGTCGTAATTTCAATACTTTGTAATACAGTAATAAATTAGTTTATTAAAATAAATTTGCATTTTTTTGGATCCTCTGGCTGCACCCATCGTAATTGGCGCAGTCGGTAGGATAGTCCAGTAAATTCAGTGAATCGATCACCGACAACGGGCTATTCGAACCTACGGGTGTGCGGCTACGGAGGAGTATCCGAATATCGATATCACAGAGAGATGCAGATTTGGTAAGTACCTAGATCTACTAGAGTTGCTCGCCTTCCTATGTTTTAGTATCCTTTGTGTAATTTCCTTTTTTTTTCTGTGTTTCCTTTGTGTTAATTTCCTCAAGTGTTTCTATTAAACTTTCAAAATTTTTCACCCACGTATATCACGGACTCCTAAGTCGAGTATTTCTAATAGGAACTCGCAAATCGATGCGAATAGGAATTTAGATACTATATTAGAAGATAGTGAAAGTGTAGAATCTTACTTAATTATAGAGAATAATTTAACTAACAAAATGAGTACCGATTTGGTAGATCAAGTTTACAAGGCCTTACGCCTCGTTCCCGAATTCGACGGGAACCCGAACGTGCTCACGCGGTTTGTACGTTTATGTGACCAACTTGTCGCGCAATTTGTTAAGGCAGAGCCAGGTTACGAACTAAGTAATTTATCCTTGTTGAACGGCATACTTAATAAAGTTACCGGGAATGCCGCTCGCACTATAAATTCAAACGGCATTCCCGAAACATGGCAGGGTATTAGAAACGCCCTGATTAATAACTTCTCGGACCAGCGGGACGAGACCGCCTTATACAATGATCTGGCCCTGTTAACACAAAAGAATTTATCACCACCGGAATTTTACGAAAAGTGCCAAACCTTATTTAGCACAATTATGACCTATGTGACCCTGCATGAGTCCATATCTACTACCATCGAAGCCAAACGGGCACTATATAAAAAATTAACCCTACAGGCATTCATTCGTGGCCTAAAAGAACCTTTAGGCTCGCGTATTAGGTGCATGCGACCCGACACCATTGAAAAGGCTCTCGAGTTTGTGCACGAGGAAATTAACACCATGTACTTACAGCAGCGTAACGACCATTTGCCGGAGCGGAGACCTGTGCAGTCTGCGTCTTCATTTAATCCCAGTACGTATCAGATTAAGCCATTTAATTTGCATACTCCACAGCCAGTCACTTTTTCAGCGCCGTTTAATCAGCCCGGTCCCTCTAAAAGTTTTTATCAGCCACAACCGCCAAGGCCAATGCAAGCTTGGAGACCTCAAGTGCCTTTCAATCGCGGTCCCACGCGAACCCAACAAATGTTAAGCGCACCCCCGCCTAACTATAGGCCCCAGAGCAACGTGTTCCGATTGCCTCAACAAAGGCCTGGTTACACGCCCATTAATAATGGCCCCAAGCCCATGAGTGGTGTAAGCCACTTTGTTCCCAAACCTATGCCGAGACCTTCGACAGGACATGACTGGACTCAACAAGGAAATCCATCTCCCAGTAACTACTTTAAGACTCGTGAGACGAATGTTAACGAAGTAGACTTTTACGACTATTATGAGTACCCTGACTATGCCTATAATGACTATTACGACCAGTTCTACCCCGTACCTTACAATTACGAACCTGTGTATGAGCCACTAGCTCATAGTGATTATGTTCCTGTGCACGTAGAGGAACATCAGAATGTGCCTGAAGGAACATCTGCCCAAGGAATGTCTGCTGAAGGCCAGGATTTTCATACAGCCCCGAAATCAGACAAACCAAAATAGAGATTAACTTGCAAACCCAGAGACAACTTCCATTCGTTCAGATTGCTAATCCACCCATTAAACTATTAGTAGATACCGGTGCGAACCTATCTTTTATTAGCCCGGACGTTGTAGAAAGATTTTATCATCATATCCAGTGTAATTATGAGCCTTTCGAAGTCACTAACATCCACGCGACAACTCGTAATAATTATTCCATTACTATACCGTGCTTCCCGGAATTTAAAGAAACCTGTGACATTACCCTATACATTTACAAGTTCCACAATTATTTTGACGGCTTAATAGGCTTAGATTTACTAGAAAAGTTGGAGTCTAATATAGATTTAAAGAATAAGGTTCTTGTTACACGTAATTCATCTAATCCCCTGCGAATGTATGATTCACGTAATTGTAATCTTTACGAGGACATAGTACCCGCTAATTCATCCAAATTAGCTAGAGTCCCCATTAATCTTCATGATGGTGACGTAATAATATCAGAGCAGACTATTTCCAATTGCACTATTCGCGGCTGTGTTACTTCTGTTAAAAATAACCGTGGCATCATATAAATAATTAATCCAACTAAACATGATGTAGTTTTCTCAATGGATAGGCCAGTTACCGCGGAACTTTTTAACGAGCAAAGCGCGACTATCTATCAGCCTAGCGATCGCGTATCCGAGGTATTATCAAAACTACGCACTGACCATCTGAATCCTGAAGAACGAGCTAACTTAGAATCTCTTTGTGCACAATATGCTGACGTTTTCTATATCGACGGTGAACCTCTAACTTTCACCAATAAGATAAAGCACAGTATTCATACCACCGACGAATTACCTGTCTATACTAAGACCTATAGATATCCCTTTGTTCACAGACAGGAAGTTCAGGATCAGATTAGCAAAATGTTAGACCAAGGGATAATCCGTCCCTCGCAGTCAGCCTGGAGCTCACCCATCTGGGTAGTTCCAAAAAAATCTGATGCGTCCGGAAGGACTAAATGGCGCATAGTCATTGATTTTCGCAAAGTCAATGAGAAAACCCTCGATGACAAGTACCCAATCCCCAATATTAACGACATCTTAGATAAACTTGGTAACTGTCATTACTTCACAACTCTAGACCTTGCAAGTGGATTTTACCAGGTAGAAATGGACCCAGCCGATATTCACAAAACGGCCTTCAATGTAGAACATGGGCACTTTGAATTTTTACGCATGCCCATGGGTCTCAAAAATTCTCCATCCACGTTTCAACGCGTGATGGACAATGTCCTCAGGGACCTCCAAAATGTTATATGTCTCGTATATCTTGATGACATAGTCGTTTTTAGTGTCTCCTTACAGGAACACATGATAAATTTAGGAAAAGTATTCAAGAGATTAAGGGAATCAAACTTTAAGATCCAGATGGATAAGTCGGAGTTTTTAAAGCTTGAAACTTCGTACTTAGGTCATGTAATAAGTAAGGACGGTATTAAGCCTAACCCCGATAAGATCATTGCCATCCAGAAATTCCCTATTCCTAAGACAGCTACCGAGATCAAACGCTTTTTAGGCCTGTTAGGATACTATAGGAAGTTTATTCCTGACTTTGCGCGCATTACGAAACCCATGACGCAATGTCTCAAGAAAGGTTCTAAGATCACCTTCAATGACCCTAACTACATCGATTGTTTTGAAAAATGCAAGTTACTATTGACTAACGACCCTATACTGCAGTACCCTGACTTTTCTAAGGAATTTGTGCTTACGACTGACGCATCTAACTTTGCCATAGGAGCTGTCCTTTCTCAAGGGCCTATAGGGCAAGATAAGCCCTTAGCATACGCGTCTAGAACATTAAACTCCAGTGAGATTAACTATAGTGTAATCGAGAAGGAGTTATTAGCCATAGTCTGGGCTACTAAATACTTTCGTCCATACTTGTTTGGGAGAAAGTTTAAGATAGTTACAGACCATAAACCCTTACAATGGGTTATGAGCCTTAAAGAACCAGGCTCCAGACTCACACGTTGGAGACTTAAGTTGAGTGAATACAATTTTACTACAGTATACAAGCAAGGCAAAAAGAACACTAACGCCGACGCATTGTCCCGCATTGAAATCAACAACGAGGACGCCATGTCTATAGCGGTAAATGTATCTGAAAAGCCTCACTCAACAGTAGGTTCTGAAACACTGACAGCCCCTACAAACAACCTTGACATACTCGACAACTCTGACACAGCAACTGTTCACACTGGTAACGAAGCCCCTATTCTAGAAGTGCCAATATCAGACGAACCCTTAAATAAATTCAGTAGACAAATCTGTTTTGTACTTGTAGGCGATATTAAAAAACGACCGACAGTGAGTAAGCCATTTGAAACGCATACCCGAACCACCATTCAACTATCCGAGTCTAACCTGACTAACGACGTTATTAATGCAGTCAAAGAATATGTGAACCCTAAAGTCAAAACCGGTTTAATCATCCATCCTCCTCTGGCCATGTATAAAATAATCCCCATAATTCAAGTCAACTTCAAAGGCTCTTCAATGAACATGGTTCTAACTAAAGTTGAATTAGAGAATGTTAAAGACTACCTGCGTCAACAGGACATCATAAAAAAATACCACGAAGGTAAAACAAATCATCGCGGTATCACTGAATGTTACTTAGCCTTATCTTCTAAATTCTACTGGCCTAAGATGAAAGAACACATCTCCAAGTACATAAATGAGTGTACCATCTGTGGTCAGGCTAAGTACGACCGTCATCCCATCAAGCAAAGATTCAACATTGTACCACCCCCTAGTAAACCTTTTGAAATTATCCATCTAGATTTGTTCACAGCTCAAACAGAGAAATTCCTTACCATTGTAGACGCTTTCTCTAAGTATGCACAAGCTTATCACCTTAGAGATAGCACCGCTTTAAGTGTAGTACAAGCTCTACTTGTATTTTGCACCCACCATGGGGTCCCATTGACTATTGTCACGGACGGAGGCCCTGAATTCACAAATCAGATTTTCTTAGAATTCAGCCGAACTCATAAAATTATTCACCATAAAATATTAGCGCATTCCCCTAACGACAATGGCATAGTAGAAAGGTTCCATTCTACCATTTTAGAACATCTTAGGTTATTGAAATTAGAGAGACGAAATGAACCAGTCGTTAATCTTATGCCTTATGCCATCTTAGCGTACAATAGTTCGATCCATAGCTTCACAAAATGTAGACCTTTGGACTTGATAACTGGACACTTTGACCCTCGAGACCCAATAGATATTGACCTATCTGAACACTTACTGCAACAGTACTCACAAGACCATAGGAAACGAATGAGTCAAGTATACGACCTTATTAACCAGACATCCTTACATGACAGGACACAACTGACTGAAACCCGTAACAAGGACAGAGAACCCGAGAAGGACTATACCCCTGACCAGCAAATCTTTGTACGCAATCCCATGGCGTCTCGACAGAAGTTAGCCCCGCGTTATACGCAAGATACTGTACTCGCAGATCTTCCAATCCACATCTATACGAAGAAGAAACGCGGTCCAGTAGCAAAATCTCGCCTTAAGCGAAGTCCTAAAGATCCCACTTTGTTACAGGATAATACTATGGCTGATGACCCTACATCCGGCCCAAGGACAAGAGATAACAGTTGAATCACTTGACAATGGACCAGGACTACTTCCCTTCAAATTAGGAGCGGCAAAGATCGTTTCCCATTTCCACTCTTTCCTAAGTCATATAGACTTAGAGAATGTCCATCTTCAAATTGAAGTGGTAAAAACACAGATGGCTGAATTAAGTCCCCTAGTTAACAATAAAACCTTATTCCTATTCGACCCTCATCTGAAACATCTCAATAGTAAAATCAATTTAATTATTAGTAAAATTGGTATGTTTGAATCAACGCGTAGTAAAAGAGGCCTTATCGACGGTTTGGGTTCTGTAATAAAATCAATTTCTGGTAATTTAGACTACACCGATGCACTTAAATACGAAAACGCCATAAACACCTTACGTAATAATGAGCATAAATTAGAATTAGAAATTAATAACCATGTTAGTTTAAATAGTAAATTTATTTCACGTAGCTCTCAAATAATAGATAGTATAATTTCAAATCAAGATAAGATGAACAAAGCACTAAACTTAATTTTGGAAAGTAACGCTAATAGGGATACAGATTTAGTTAAATACGCCCATCTGGCCCAACATCTGTTAATCTTAGGAGATAATGTAGAAGATCTTTACGAAGAATTACGAAGTTTAGAGAACACCCTAACATTTATTCGTGCGTTGAGTACCCCGTACTCCCTATTTAATTCAGATGAAATTAAGTATATGTTAGGTAAATTAAGGATTTTATATGCTAATGACGAAATCCTTGACGTAGAAATTAGGCATTTTTATGAAATAATTAAACTAGGTTACTTCTATTCTAATAAGCAGATAGTGGTAGTTATAAAAGTCCCGATAGTTGTTTCCTCCACATACGATTTGTATAAACTTTCCCTTGTTCCTAACAGAAACCACGAAACTCTTATACCACCCTCACCTTTCGTAGCACTCTCTAGCTCAGACTCTAGGTACATAGAGACAGAATGTCCGAAGGTAAACTCCATATATCTCTGTGAGTCAACAGCCAACCTACAAATCCAGAGCAAACCAGATTGTATCCAGCATCTCATAGTCCATCAAGAACTTCAACCCAGCTGCAAGCTGACACCCGTAGCTCTCACCACCGAAGCCCTGGAAACCCTGGACGACAAGCATTATACCCTAAGTTTTCCTGTACCAACAAAAGTGAAGATGTCTTGCGGTCAAGAACAATATCGGACCCTACGAGGCAGCTATTTGGCAATTATTCCCCTCAATTGTAACCTGAGAACACCCGCCTTCACTATCTCCAACACTGACGACCACATCAAAGGACATGTCGTGAAGATCATTGAGATGCCCCTATACAACGAGACGAAGCCTGAAAATTATCCGAAGCTCATCCTAAATTCGCCAAATCTACAAAAACTTCACACCCTTAGCAACGAGATAGCGACGCAACTGCCTGTACATTTAGATGACGTCACCGATCCCGTCATTTACCACACCACTATACCCATGTACCTCGCGCTATCCGGTACATGCGCACTTATCGCCACTCTAATCTATCGTCGGCTACGCATAAGAAAAGCATCCAGAGAAATCACAGAAAACTTCAACAGCAACCCTGAAGTCGCCTATGCAATCCCATCACCACGCACTATCAACCCAAGCCAAATAAGGATTGACCCTGGATGTCTACCAGCGACCATCTTGAACAAGTCCATCGATACTCGCTGTTCTACGGGGGGAGGTGTTACGCATGGCCAACCTTAATAGATCGCTGCATCGGCATACCTGCATACACATTGCACCCTTTGTTCGCAACGAGTCACACTAAATCGTGTCACCGTGTGACTGGTTGAGAAAAATATTCGCATGGAGTAACAGTGTGACTCAATGCGAATTTTTATTCTCATCTAGTAACACTAGTACACGAGTAGTGTTACTCGTTCGGAAAACCAAATCGCATGGAGTAGCAGCGTCATTCGATGCGAATTTTTATTCTCAACTAGTAACATTTTTCAGAATGTCTATTTGACAACGATAAAGTTAAATAAAAATTATAAAATAATGTTTAAATTTCTAACATAGTAGTAGGTAGGGACGTAACAGAAAAAAACTGATCAGGTTTTCTACTTATTTATTAAGATTAGTTTAAATCATTTCTTAATCTAAAACAAAGTGTTTTTGTCTAATTGTACTTCGATGTAATAATAAAAAAAAACAACCTGGTTACAGAACAAAATGTAAATAATTCTTTTTTACCTACTATTATATAATTTTTCCTATAAAATCAGCCTTCTTTATAACACAAAATAATCACATTTATATATTAAGATTAGTTACCAACTAATATCACATTAATAATTTCTCTTTAAAATCAGTCTCTCTTTTATCACAATATAATCAACAGTTATTCAGAAATATTCGCTTTTTGACCATTCGTAAGTTTAGTGTCGTAAAATCTCCAGGAGGGTCCCAATCGTAATAGTACCATTTACGAAATCCATCTGAGCATCTTGTATAAAATTATCATTAAGTATTGACTTTGATAATCGTTTTCTGGATGGTTGTGTATTGTTTTGATGTTGAATGTTGCGAACGGTGTATAATTGGGAATCTTCTTTAAGTATGAGCAACAACTGCATCAAATTTGGGTTCTTCTTACCGACGGCTTTGTTCAATTTATGGTGCCAGCCTTCAATGAAGTTTGTGGTTCGATGAGTCTCCCCAAAAGCACACCAGACTTTTAAAAAATCTTCGTGGAGCCATTGCTTTTTCATATAATTCACAAATTTTTGGATTTGTGGGTCATTATCATCATATCGCGAAATAATATACTCCCATCCGTTCATGATTTCTTCTTGAGGTAACAGTGGTAGAACTGCGCTTAGGCTTACCATGCGTTTCTTCTTTGGGTCTTGAGTATTTGTTATATGCAATTCACGGCCTTTCTTAAAAATTGCCTTATTATAGTGGTAATAGCAGCCCTTGACTGCAATTGAAGGAAAAACTGTAGCAATTGCTCGCATGGCGGCCTTTTCGTAGTCTACTTTAAATATTATTGGATTCCAATTGGGTAACTGCGACTTTATTATAGAGAACAGAATCACGTAGGCTTCTGTGTTTCGGTGACTCATCAAAGCGTAGACTAGAGGTATTATATTAGTGTGATTGATCGTGCTGCCGATATCGCCATGGATTGAATATAGTTGCGTAAATGGAATATGACAACTTTTGAAAGTTCCATCGCCATAAAAGTCTGTTAGCTCGCACAAAGTTTACCTTGCTTCGGAAGAAGAAAATACTAGTATTCGTGTATCATCACATGTGTACTCCGCTAACAAAAAATCTTGATAACGAGGTGGGACTTCGACTTCCAGCACATTTTTATGTTGTAGTTTTTGTACTTGAGCCGCTGAATTACGTGTTCTATATAACGTGTCTTTAATGGAACTAAATTTAGGTATTGAAGTAATTATGTCTATTCCCGCATCTTTTAGCTTTCCGACCATGTCATTGTATTTTTGAGGAACACTGGGAAATTCCTGCGTAGTTATATCTTTTTTTAAATGTTGGACAGATTTCAGGATTTCGTTGTTCGCAAAATCTGGTGTACATAAATGAGGAGTTTCTTCTAATATACGCTCTTCCTAAAATAGTAAAATGGGATAGAATATTAGTAAAATAAAATATTGGTAAAATATTGACTTAAAACTAAAAAGCCTGTTCTCTCAATAAGCTAATGTTTATATAAAACTAGTTGTAAAGCTATAAATAAATCAAGACAAAGCTTTAGCACCCAAAATACGTCACTGTGGTTTCAACAAATCTCAAGTGAGCGTGATAAAACAAAATGGCTGCCACTAAAGGACGCGAGGAAAGTTTTTCAAGATGCAGTATTATTATTTATTAAATGATTATATACAATCACTATTTTACATTTTTTTTTTTTTTACATTTAACATATAAATCAATAATATTATATACAACGAAGCTATGGAATACATTTTGGTAATATAGTTTTCTTACCTTTATTCTTACAAGCCCTTTGCACACCTTTCGTTTTGTACACGCCCACACAATCAATCCACTTTTATGTTTTTTCCTGGCGTAATATTGATGACCAGCTCGAAGAAGAACAGTGCCACCGTTTTTATTAACAAAAACTAAATCAACACTGTTTGACGAACCAGACGTAGCTTCCATTTTGAATGACAGCGGAGCGTGTACTGAACTTGTCACACGCATTGCACGATTCACCATGAAGCAATGTTGCCAGATCGGTGCGTAAAAAATATCAGAAACTCATACATTATTTTATAATTTTTATTTAACTTTATCGTTGTCAAATAGACATTCTGAAAAATGTTACTAGTTGAGAATAAAAATTCGCATCGAATGACGCTGCTACTCCATGCGATTTGGTTTTCCGAACGAGTAACACTACTCGTGTACTAGTGTTACTAGATGAGAATAAAAATTCGCATTGAGTCACACTGTTACTCCATGCGAATATTTTTCTCAACCAGTCACACGGTGACACGATTTAGTGTGACTCGTTGCGAACAAAGGCATTGCACACGGCACCTACGGGCACGAAACGCAAGCTCAGCATAACGTGACCAATTGACGTCAATCGAATCTTTCCATAGAAACTTAGAAACGTGGAGCGGCACTTTTGGATCTGACACCGACCAATTGACACTTTAGTATAATTAGTCGTAATTTCAATACTTTGTAATACAGTAATAAATTAGTTTATTAAAATAAATTTGCATTTTTTTGGATCCTCTGGCTGCACCCATCGTAATTAGCACCAATGCTAAGGGGTATCAAAACAAACCCTAATCGACATAATTATTGATTTCCCTAATACCAAATGTGTTTTTATTTAACCATCTTATTATTAAACCTATATATACTTTTACAAAATATTTACGTCATTATGAGGCTCGTGTTTGATTATATAATACATTAAGCTTCGTCGTCCGTAACATCCTCTCCCCGGCGCAGGGCTACCGTAGCCTCATTTATCCACGCAGAGGACGGCAAGCTTGGTGACTGGACGCCGTAGGATGCCCGCTGTAGTCCTGATGTCAGCTGACTGCACCTTGCCGTCCGGGCCGCTGTAGATGGCCTCCACGACGCCTCGTGGCCACGTCCCTCTTGGTAGTGCAGAGTCGATCACGACGACCAGGCTGCCGACTTAAAGAGGTGGCCGTTGATCATCTGACGCTTCTCGGGGCACCAGCGTAGGCAGGTACTCGTCCACCCAGCGCCGCCAGAAATGGTCGGCGAGCGCTTGGGCGGCTCTCCATTGTTTGCGGCTGGCCTCCTCGCAAGGGCCAGTAAGAGGAAGGCCTGAGGAGGTCCCGATGATGAAGTGATTGGGTGTGAGAGCCTCCGGATCGTTAGGATCGACGGAGACATGGGTGAGAGGCCGAGAGTTGATGGCGTGCTCGGCCTCTGTTAGCAGCGTCAGTAGCACCTCTTCCTTTAGTGCCCATTGATGTAGTGTTGCTCCCAGCGCGGTCTTGACGGAGCGTACGAGTCGCTCCCACGCTCCCCCCATGTGCGGCGCCCCAGGTGGTATGAATTTCCACCTCATTCGATGTCCGAGTCCGAAGTGGACGAATTCTTTAAACCATTCTTTATAGGCCGCTCGTAGCTCGGTGTCTGCCCCTCTGAAGTTTGTACCATTGTCTGAGTACATTACTTGAGCCCAACCTCGTCGCGCAGCCATTCTTCTTATCGCCATCAGGGCCGAGTCAGTTGACAGACTCGACACCAGTTCTAAATGTACTGCCCTCGTGACTAGGCAGGTGAAGAGAGCGCCCCAGCATTTTTCATGTCTTCTTCCTATGACTACTATCATTGGTCCGAAGTAGTCGGTTCCACAGTATGTGAAGGGCCGTTGCGCCCCTGTCAGTCGCTCCACTGATAAGTCCCCCGTCGTCGGCTTCACTGGCGTAGCTCTTCGGATGCGACAGAGTTGACATCGTTGCGCGATGGCTCGCACCGTAGGGCGTAAGTTGACCACCCAGTATTGTTGTCGCAGGTCGTTGATTACGCGTTCGTTGTTAGCGTGACCGGCTCGACGATGTGCATCTTCTACTAACAGTTGAGTAAAGGGATTTTTTCCATGTAGAATGACGGGCGTCTTCCTTGTGTCAGTAACCGTTGCGTGACTGATCCTCCCTCTGACCCTAAGTATTTGTTCTTGCAAGTACGGGTCTAGCCTGTAGAGGCTACTCGTTCTGGGTATCGGCTTGCCTTTTTCCAGTAATCTTATTTCTTCAGCGTAGTCCTCGAGTTGTGCCTGTTTTATCCATAATTTCTCAGCCTTTTCTATTAGGTCGACGGTCATTTGGATAGTCCTATCTTTACACTTTTCTCTGAAAAGGAAGGGAACAGCTGTCGTTCGTAGCAGCTTTTCATATGACGAGAACCTTCTTATGTCTGGTAGGTGAGAAGGGCGTTGTCTCTCCTCGTCTGTGGTTACATAGGTAATCTCAGTTTCCATGTTGTCTTCTTTTACTTTTTCTTTAGGCCAAGATTACGCGAACGCGGGGCCGGTGAACCATCTGTCGTTAGGCGTCATGTATACTTTATACTCACACTTATCATCCATATTCATACTTTTATTGGTTTTACATTAGCATATTACGAATCGTTTTCATTTTTATAAATCTTTTCTTAGTTTTCTTTGTTGTGACATGTTTACTTCAAATTTGTCAGATGTCATTTAGTTTTATTTTTGATTCTTACCAGCCAAACTCTCTATGAAGGTTTTATTTAGATTATATATCACTAAAAATTATTATCATCAATTCGTCAGTTCAATTGTTGTATTTTTAAGATTTGCTGTGTAAAGAAATTCTGAGTTATATTTATAAAAATATTATGCGCAAGGTTTTTGACCAATTGTTACTGGCTGCTTTGAATACTGGCAGGTTGCGTCTTACTAGAGCGCAGGAGTTTTGAATCTGAGAAAGAAATTTGAAGAAAGAAACGGAGGATCAGGGTATAAAAGGGATTTCTGACGGATGCCCTGGTTCAGTCTGGATACAAGAAATCAGTCTAGCCTGAAGTCAAAAAAATCAGCTAAGTCTAGAGTTTGGAGTCAAAATCTCAGTCATATCTTGAGTTTTGAGCACAGCCTAGTGGAGTCAAGGAGCGGTCTTCGTTTGGTGCTGTCGTGGCTGCTGCTAGCTGCTGCTCTGCGAATTGACGAGCCTGGCACTGGGGCTCGGTACGTGTCTGCTGGAAGCTACTCTGAACTGACGAGCCTGGCACTGGGGCTCGGTACGTGTCTGCTGGAAGCTGCTCTGCGAGCTGACGAGCCTGGCACTGGGGCGGTACGTGTCTGCTGGTGGGTCCTGCCAAGCCGCCCTGCATCAAGTTCGTCGTGGTCAAGCTCATCTTGATCAAACCAGCTTTCTACAACTGGATGTTTGTCTTCAGTTACTATCACGCTCAGAGATTTGCGGAGACATTCAAATCATTCCCGGTTAACCTGCCCTTCACTTTTTTAATAATTTATTGTATTTTTTATGTCATTTTATAATATATTCATTTTCCCCTAATTAATTTTTTAATGTACAATCTACTTACTTCCTTTTTCATCTCGAGGAAGAAGTAAATTTGTTACAGTGTACAGCGTAGTCAGGGCGAGTAGCGTCGTCTGCGACGTTGTGCTCCGTCGGCACCCATCTCCATTGGCTGGCGCTGCTTAGCTCGGCGATCTCGCCCAGGCGATATGCTACGAATGGCGTGTACTTTACTGCGTTACTATGTTTTCCCATTTTAGAAGTATTGTAGTGTTTGTTTTTCTACTAAGTATACATATTAGATTAAGTAGTAGTGTACGTAGGTTTAAATAAACTTTATTCTCAATAAAGGGACATGTCACTCACTTGAGAACACATACTAAAAACATACTTAAAAATTATAGTAAAAAAGTAGTAGTAGTAAAAAGTATGTAGGTTATGTAGCTATAGTAGAATAGTCTAGACACACTCACAGTAATCACCATGCAGTACACAATGTAGATTAGTGAAATATAAGCTTATTTATAGGTAAATGTGTGAAGTGCGGTAAATCCTAAGATTTACCAACGCCAAGTGGTAAAAGTCCTTTTTGCACATTTACCTTAACATACAAGGTGTTGTTTTGCATCCTCGTCAAATTCAAGGAGGTTACTATGCTAATAATTCTCGTTCCTAATCAATAATAAAATGAGTATGTATTTTTTTATTTTTTTCTTATTTACGGAAACCGGTAAATGTGAACCACCCGTGTTTTAAACGCGGGCCGTGTGATTCTCGCCCTATAACCGCGCTTCCACAAATACAAACAATCTCAAACGTTTATTCGATAATTTATTATTTCCTAAACCATGTTAAGGGTGTTATTATGAAATACTGACAAACATAAACAAACAAAAAAAACAGGGTTTATTAATAGTTAACTAGGTACCGTAATTTAAACCGATTATTTATGTCTTGTGTGACAACCTCCTGAATTTTGAAGAGGATGCAAAACAACACCTTGTATAGTACCTAGCTAATAAAATAGTTTACAAGTAATTATAGGAGTTCAGACAGCAGTAGTTTAGGCTCGGTACTTGCATGTCAAACCAAGTGGATTATATACCGCCTAGTGCGGTTCCAGTGAGAGAAATGTAGGTATGTGAAAAGTAAAGGATTGTGTCACAAGGGAGCAAATTTATGTATTTACGTTGATCCTGATTCTAAATAACTTCATTATATATTAGGCAATGAACACTGCTGTCTGGTTTACACAATGTCATTTATATTTCAATACAAATAGAAATAATCTGTTTGTTTTTTCCCTCAGCAACATCAAACCAGAGAAATTCAATTTGCTAGCTGCAAAAATTGTTTCACTTTTCCCGACAGAAAGTATATACACATACTATATGAAAGCTGTGTGTGCGTGTGGATTGAGAGATCTTTTCGAAAAACTCTTGCAATCCCACCCAAATTATAAGAGGATTTAGGAAATAATTGTTAAAACTTCATGGTAAGGTATAAAATTTGTCAAACCTAAACAAAGAAAGTTAGAACTCATTAACTGGATCTCTCAATCTGGACAACTGAAGAAAAAGCCATAACGCGTATCCAAGAATATACTGCATATGTGTTTATAATTTGCATTTTAATTAATTGTAAAGGATTTGTGAAAGCTGCTAAACAAAATTTCGATTCGTTTCAAAGCCACGTTTAAGATTTATAACAGTTTATATGGATCACTCAGAGTGGACAATTTTCAATTGAGTGATCTTGTAAAACACGACCTAGTACTGAAAAAGTATGAATAATTATCATGTTTATTACAAATTATGCTTCTGGGAGAATTTGTAAAACAAAAATCGTGATTGAAATCTTACTGGTTCAAGGGAAAATGAAAATTTTGTTTTTTGTCGATCGTCCCAACTGAGAGATCCTTATTTCGAACTATATTTAATAAACCAAAACTTATAGGTAGAAGGTAGATCCATCAGAAATTGTTAAAAAGATTTTACTAAAATTTGACGATTCAGTCGTCCCTGTAAGTGTTATACTTAAAAAGATAAATCATTTTTTACAATCCTTAAGGAAAACGTTGAGTAGGGTAGACACACTTTTTTATTTCGTCCGATTTTTTTTTTTTTTTGGGTGACGTTAGGCCTACGGCAAGACTTCTTTATCCCAATGATGTTCGTATGATTTGTTCACTGATTTATCTAACGGTTGTAACTCATGGGTAGTGTTAGAGGGTAAGCAATATAATACGATTTGGTTTTCGTCTGCGGCATCCACAATCCTAGCATCCAAATGCGAAGCAGGTCCATCAAAAACTAGCAAACATTTTCCAGGCGACTTGTAGTTGCTAAGATGATGGATGAAATCTATAAATAATTCAGTAGTCATGCTAACCTTTTGGTGCCATTTTGACTATAGTGCCATCAGGCAAATTATCGTTAAATTCAGGCCTTAGCCTTTTACCCTTGAATATTATCATTGGTGGTACTGAATTACCTAAAGCATTGACACATAGCGATGGTGACGTTTTCAGCATGCTCCTGTGCAATAAAATGTACTCTTTTACTGCCAATTTGTGCAAGAACATGTTGCTGGTGGTGCAATGTTAATCGACAGCCTTTTTCATCTATATTATATAAACACGTTCTGGATGCCGAAAAATTTCTAACTCATCATATTTTTTTTATTGCCGTTAAATGCTGTTGCATAATGTACTTGTTCAATTTTTAGCCCTTGCAGAGTTCATAAACTGTGCTTTGCGAACTGAAATTTCAGGGTTTCGTTTCGAAAAATTCGAAAGCCATTTTCTACCTGCTATGCATTTGACGTCATTGAAAGTATTTAGAATTTCATTGGCTTGACAAAATAAGTAGGCTAGCTTTCTTACAATCTTGCGAGTCAACGGAACGCTTACTTGAGCAAGTATGTAATTATGAGTGAAATTAAAAAAAGTTTAAATAATAAAAATAAAGTATTTTTTTGGTTACCTTAAAATTTCTGAACTTTTTTTGTGTAAGATTTACTTAGAATTAGAATTACGAACTTAGAATTCCTTAGTAAGAGCACTACACATACAGTACCTAACTTAGCAGAAACTTGTCATTTAAAAACGTAATTTTATATTTGCTTGTGAAAAGCACAAGCTTAAGCGGGAGCGGCTGTCTAAGGACCAATAAGCGTTGTGTATTTTGAGGGGAAACGATCTATATGAGATAGGTTGTCGTCGACACGCAGGTTATTCAGAGAAAAAGGACTTACTTGGAAGCTGGTAGGTGATCGTTTGTAACGATGGCTGACTGGAGTGCGCGAGTTGATGTCCAGCCCGTGATCCGGTGACTTCTTCCTGATTCACTTAATATCCCCTTGTCGGCCGACACGTTTCAAACCCAAAGAAAGGTTGCGGGCGGTAGATTACACGTTTAAAAACCCAAAAAGGGTTGCGGGCGCGGGCGGTTATTTTAAGTTGACGGTTATGAGAACAGTGGAGTTGTAACTGATTTTTCGTTTTCTGCCAAATCATCGACGGACGCGAGCTTCATTGGATCTCGTGTGGCGGTGCTCCTTCTCTTTCTGTCACATGGGCGTGTAGTAGGAGAGAGGGAGAGGGGTAGAAATGGATAGCGGTCGACAACTTGACAAAAATATTATATTACCGCCTCCTCCTCTAGGTTGTAGGACTAACCCAGGATCGACAGGAGCCGGCGTCGCACGGCTGCCCCAGGTACTGCACCGAGGGAGCACCTGCGACCGCCGACTCACGATGGCATGCCACGTCCGCGGCACCTCGCCAACCGCAGGAGTGCCCGCTTCCTGCCTTGTCGCTTTAGCGACCCGGTGCCTGCGGATGTGACGTAGCCGTCGTCATTCCCGGACTTGACCCGCCCGGGTAGGCCGCTCCAGTCTACACGCGACCTACCCAACCACTGAGACTCCACAATCACTACATACACTCGAAGCGCGTCATGACCTAGGTTAATATAGGCATAACGCGCATCGAACATGCATTCATTACTCTACACGCATCCAAACACACGCGATGAACGTGCGGCGCGGGCTCGCTATTCATTCGCTTACAAGAGCGGCGTTACACAATACAATGCCGCTCTAACTCATACACCACGACCCCTTAGTCTGGAACGCAATCGGCTAGCTCTGAGAGCGCAACGGACGGGGGTCAACGCCTTAGCGGTAGGGTGCGCCATCAGAGTCGCCTCTGGCAGGTCTGCATCTGCTGGGCCTCCTCCGGGTAACCGGAGGTCTCACCTGGCGATGACAAGCCGCCGAGGCGGCGTGAAGAAAGCGGCGCTCGCTACGGTAACGTTGTACCGTAGCTAAGCGCGTAGCGCTAGCGCCGCTGGCGCCTCCTACCGGACAATAATGACAACCACACACAGGCGAGTTGCGCTTTTTACACGCACTCGCCAAGTACCACGCCTATACAGGCAATCAAATTGAGGTGCCCGTCGTAACGGGCACTGTGTTGATCCCGCGGGGAAAGGACTTGTCCACATCCCGCCCGCCACGCCCCCATGTCGGGGACGTAGCGATGGCCCAACGAATATTATATTAGAGGCGGGTTAGGAAGCATGATGCATACCACGTTCGGATATACTATAGAAACTTGCGTAAGCAATATTATTTAAATTATGTAGTGAAACCAGACATAAACTTGTATAAAAACGTTTAAACAGCATCATAATTTGAATTGTACCGGTAATGATTCCGACCGGCGATATGGTCACCCTACTCAACGTTTTCCTCAAGGATTGCAAAAAAATGATTTATCTTTTTAAGTATAACACTTACAGGGACGACTGATTCGTCAAATTTTAGTAAAATCTTTTTAACAATTTCTGATGGATCTACCTTCTACCTATAAGTTTTGGTTTATTAAATATAGTTCGAAATAAGGATCTCTCAGTTGGGACGATCAACAAAAAACAAAATTTTCATTTTCCCTTGAACCAGTAAGATTTCAAACACGATTTTTGTTTTACAAATTCTCCCAGAAGCATAATTTGTAATAAACATGATAATTATTCATACTTTTTCAGTACTAGGTCGTGTTTTACAAGATCACTCAATTGAAAATTGTCCACTCTGAGTGATCCATATAAACTGTTATAAATCTTAAACGTGGCTTTGAAACGAATCGAAATTTTGTTTAGCAGCTTTCACAAATCCTTTACAATTAATTAAAATGCAAATTATAAACACATAGGCAGTATATTCTTGGATACGCGTTATGGCTTTTTCTTCAGTTGCCCAGATTGAGAGATCCAGTTAATGAGTTCTAACTTTCTTTGTTTAGGTTTGACAAATTTTATACCTTACCATGAAGTTTTAACAATTATTTCCTAAATCCTCTTATAATTTGGGTGGGATTGGAAGAGTTTTTCGAAAAGATCTCTCAATCCACACGCACACGAAAGCTGTGCCAACATCCAAATCTGCCTCAGGAAGATATGTGCCCTCTAAAGGCAAATTAGTTGACAAGGTCCGAAATCTGCTCTACATATCAGGAGCAAAGCGTAGGAGCACTAAATCCACTTAATCTATTAGGGATTCAGATGCAGAATCTGTGGAAAGTAATCAAGGTAAAATATGTTTATCATTGAGCTAAGTTGATTTGTATTGTTTGGGGCTACTCACACAAAATAGATACTCCGTGTTTAAATGTCAGGTTATAGGAAACACGAAAAGGCAATCCGTTCAGTCTTAAAGTTTAGTGAATAATCATTTGGTATCGTATTTTGTAGGATTAGTCAAGGTATAAACATTCTTCTTTTAATTGGTGTTTTCTGCAATTTATGTTCTTCAAGAGTTTTATTTTTTGAGATTGCAAGGGACATACTTCACTTTCTCAAAGTATGGAAAAGTTATGTTACATTTTTTCTTGGACTTATTTCAGAGGCGGTCTCAAATGATGACGCTATTTGGCTGAAACATAATAATGAGCCATGGAACCAAGTTTGTGAAAGGTGGAATAACACCTTTGAATTAAGGCACAAACAAAAATTTCAAACTGTACACGAATTTCTCGAAACATGGCCCATTTTAAAAGACGGCAAAGCAGATACTCTGGTAAAACATTTCATAATTACATTTAAAAAATTGAAATAGACGGCCTGGTTCCTTAAAATCAAGCATTCTATTTGAATGACTGAATGAACACTTTTTCAAATGGTCTTAGTTTCAACATTTACCCTACTGTCCCATTTGGAATGCTCACTCTGTATTATGCAATTGTTACAGATACTTTTGGATTTTGAAAAACAATATAAAGAGAAGTCACTTAACTTTTATAAAAACTGGGAACATTTTTTCTCGAAACTTTTGAAGCTTAGAGAAAGTATGGTGACTAATGAAGATGCAAAAGCAATCATTGAAGGTCTAGGAAATATTATTGACGACGGTAAGTACCTACATATTTATCCAGTCTGTGTTGGCCTAGTGGGTAGTTACCCTGCCTACACTGTTAACTGTCAAGCGAAGTAGACACAATAGTTAAACAATTGACAATCGACTTATTTTGATATCTTGACAGTTGAGGGGATACCGCTAAACTGCTACTGCGTAGTATACTACGCAAAAAATTTTACCCGTAGGTTGCTACTGCGCTTTTACTACAGTACGCAAGAATGATGTAACGATACGGTCGTCACAAAATATCTATTTCTTTCTATTAGTCGATTTATTTAATCCTTTTTCTCGTTTCTAGACGAAACTTAGTAAGTTTTTTCATCCCAAAAATACGACAACACTAGCCGAATCTGTCATTTTCATTAAAAAATAAAATGTCAAAGTCAGTCTGTGGAACGAACAAAAATTTGAGACGCACGGTAAGTTTTGCTCCGGCATTTAATTCATTATTTTAATTGTGGGTAAGTATTTTTAAGTAAATTATTGATTTAAATTGTTAATTAGAATATAGTTGATGTGTGTGCAGCTGGGTTTTGACCTGAGGCTACGTAAATTTCTATTTTTAGGTGGTTTTCAATGCACTCGTAACGGTACTAGAATCTTGTTGGAATGCTATCGTAATTTATCAAATTGTGAGACCAATTCAGTGTAAAAAGTAATAACTATCGCGTTGCATATTTACTGGATAATAGTTTTCAAGCAATACATATACGAAAGCTTCAAAATTTTTGTTATATTCATAATTTTTGTTCAACTCGGGCGCGAAAAAATGAAATGTCATTCAACTTTAAGATGGCGGCTACGTAAAGCTTGAAATACACACAGAAGAATTTCGTAACGGTCAAACGGAAAAAAATTGTAACGTACGAAATTTTTATAAAGATTGAAAATTATTTTTATTTAGTTTTGTGTAATTAGTTTTTTTTTATTTTAAAAAGGTATATAAAGATTTTCATTGAGTGTTTTTTCCAGTTATGGAAAATATTTTTTTTTCCGTGTTTTGTTTGTTTATTTTGCTTTTCTTTTAACAATTTAGACATGGAATCATCTACAATTGCGACCCGTGGGCGTGGGCGTGGTTGTGGACGGGGGCGTGGGCGCGGGGGCGCTTCGCCACACTCCACGTTAATTGAAATGTTAGTTGCTTTTTCGTATTTTTTTTGCATAATTTATATTAAAATATCTAAATATATAGATCCTTACCCTAACCCAAATTGTTTTAAGGGGACAGCAAGTTGTGGCGGAGATCGGCGGTGCTGTAGCTGCAGCTGCTTTTGATTTAGAGGCCGCGGGATCATCACAATCGGTGCCGTAAGTATACATTTATTTTAATTAAATTTCAAATAAATGTATACATGTGTTTCTTTTTTTCATTTTTTATTTTTCTTCTAGTTTGTTTGCTGTGGTCCCCCCCCAGCTGCTGCTGCTGCAGCTTCTTTGGATGTCGCGGGACCCTCGCGGCGGCTGACGTAAGTAAAAATTTATTTGATCACTATCTGAAAGCAATACCATGTGTTTTATTACAATGTTTTTTTTCTTCTAGGTTTGCAGAGGAACACAAGCATGTGAAGAAAATGCGGGCGGTGGACAAAAAAAATATGGCCCGGTTATCTGCAGATCAGAGGGCACGGCTACTCGAGCTGAGAAGCAAAAAGGAGCTCGGGCGTTTTTTGATGCCCGACGCTCCTCCTAGCAAAAGGCGAAGGCAAGAATAATACATATTTAGAAAAATAATATGCTTATACACTTTTCTTTTTTCAGTCACAAATGTATTAATTATTTTTATATTTCCGGAAACGTAACATCACCCGAAAGAGTGCCGTGCCCTTTGGTGCCGGGCACACCCGAAGTTCCACCGCCGCGTGTTCCTCAGCGTTGGGAGCTGCAGACGCCAGGTATGTAAATTGTCTGGCGGATATCGTACCCCTTATTGACTGATCAAACCTAAAATATTTTAAAATTTTGATATACAGTGCTGGACGCAAGTGGGCCGTCTAGGGTCGACCTAGAACCAGAGGAGCTGGAGGGAGCCGCACCGCCGCCGCTGCAAACAACGCCGCGTCGTCAACCCGCGAAGTAAGTTTTGTTGTGACATCACTAATTAGTATGTTAGTAAGCGTCAAGCTCTAGTGATTATCTATGGTACACATCCTTCCGGAGGCCATAACTTGATCTCAACCCGTCTGTGACACTACGCACTGTCTAAATACATAATGTAACCTGTGTCCTGTGATAATAAATCAAGTATACCCAACGGTATCTTTCATTCCAACCATCCAACATAATATGGTGTCATAAGCGATCACCAAATCTAACATGGTGTCAGAAGTGGGATACGTACCATACATAACATGGTGTCAGAATTCAACAAGAAAAATAATGAGTCGTAAAAGTGCCGAAATTGTGACGACAAAAATGGCGGTCAAGACCACGCAACTCAACTAAGTCAACTCCAAATCTCGTCTGATCCAGCAAATGACAATGCGGAGGCGTGGAGAAGATGGTCACAGCAGATTGAACTGCATTTGTCAGCCGTTATGTGAAGATATTTTCCAAACTAACCTACACATGGATTTGTCACATGTGCGTCAGAGATTGCTTCAAGAACACGACTTAACCTATCAGAGGATACAGGAGATAGCGAGCACACTCATAGTCGCGCAGCAGGATGCTGATAATATTGTCCAAGCGAGCGGTGTCGCCAGTGAAAACGTCATGCATCTTAGTCGGAGAAGCCGTGGTCGACGAGACGATCGACAGCGAGCTTCCAGTCGCAGGTCAGCTTCGAGCAGTCGCAAGTCTTCAAGCAGTCGCAAGTCTTCAGGCAGTCGCAGGTCAGCTTCAGCTTCGAGCGGCGACTCGAGGACATGCAGTCGCTGTGGGCAGTCTCACCGATACAAGTGCCCAGCTAAAGGCGTATAATGCAGGTCATGTAAATCTTTTGGTCATTTTGCTAAATAAAGTCAAAAATATAAAAGTCAGTCAGTTGCAATTGTGTGATTCAGTTAACTGTAGTCAAGAATATTTTGTTGAAATGTTGCACAGTCAAGTAAAGTCGAGTCAAAGTCAAAATAGTCAGTCAAATCACTATGATCCACATAGTAGTCAACCAACAAATAGTCAGAACACACAAGCGCACAGTCAGTCAGTGTCACATAGCGAGCAGTCACCGTCACTAAGTTATTCAAAGTCAAAGTCAAGTCATATATGTGTAGACGTATTCACAGTCCAAACTCAAGTCATATATGTGTAGCCGTATTGAGACCAAGTTATCACAATATCAATACAAAGTCTATCACCGTCAAAGTCATGTCATAAAGTGATCACAGTAGTATAGCAAACAGTCAGCGTCATATCCCAATAATGTCATAATAACAGTCACATCATATCTGAGTGATCCGAGTCAAGGTCCAAATAAGGCAAGTCTAATACCCCATTTATATTGTGTGTGTCAATCATCAAGTCAATTATCTCTGCGGTGAAAGCAGTGATATGTCAAATTCAAATTCATTTATTGTTTGTCACAGTCAATGTCCGAGAGTTGTAATCAACATCTCAACGATGAAAGTCAATCATCAGTCATAGGTCAGAGTACCAGTCAAATATCTCTGTGTTAAAAGCAGTGATATGTCCGAGAGTTGCAAGCAACATCTCAATAATGATTATAGTCATAGGTCAAAGTACCAGTCGAATATCTCTGTGTTGAAAGCAGTGATATGTCAGAGAGTTGGCAGCAACATCTCAATAATGATTATAGTCATAGGTCAAAGTACCAGTCAAATATCTCTGTGTTGAAAGCAGTGATATGTCAGAGAGTTGTAAGCAACATCTCAATGATGATTATAGTCAAAGGTCAAAGAACCAGTCGAAAATCCACTCAAATAGTCAAAATAATAAAGTCAGTGTCCATATTCACATCTCAATGATGGAAATGGTCACAAGTCTGAGGGATTTCACAATAACACACAGTATCATCGTCATAAAATCAACAGTCAGTATTCGCAGTCATAAAAAGGATCATTAGATAATAACTCAGATAAAAAGTAAACAATGTCAACACTTTAGAAAGTAATTAGTTAAAACAGTCATGGGAAATTAAATTGTCATTTAACAAATTAAATGCATCATAGATTCAGGTGCAAATGTCAATGTCATGTCAAAACAATGTCTCAAATGTCACTTGTCAAACGTTGGATAAATGTCAAAGGATTTGGTGAAAAATCCATTCCGATTTTAGGTTAAGTGAACCTAAATAAATTGTAATTTGTGTTTAGATAACAATTACGTCGTCGAAACTATGATGTTTATAGTAGTAAATTTAGATTGTCCAACTGTTAATTGTCTTCCAACTTGTTAAAAGTTAGGTATAATAAAATAAAATGTCTTTTCATTGTCAAAACTAAACGTTTTGTAAACAAATGCTTACACAATGTAATTATGTCTTCCAGGGTCTTGGATGTCTACCTCCAGTCTGTCATCTGCAACGCATGGAGGCAATGAAAGTTATTGTAAAGGTCACAAAAACCAACAGAGTTGTAATGTCAGTTTTCATTATAGTGAAAAGTTCAGGTCAGTTAATCAGTCAAAATGTTATGTCTTCAATAAGGATGGTGCTGGGGCAGACCAAGAAAAGGTCAAAGCAATTGTCAACATGCCCACACCAAAAAAGTGTCAAAGAGATACAGTCTGGACTTGGGATGAGCATCATAGTGTCAGTCTCAGCTCATTATAATCCCAAGATTCCATTAGTCTTGTCAGTCGACTCGTCAAGTCAAGTCCTATGCGACCCAACTCATCAAGAGGGAGAGAGGAAGGTGACAGACAGGAGTGTTTATGTATATGTATATGTAACTAGAATATAAGATAAGATTATAAATAGATGTCTAGATTAAATAAGTAATTAAGTAAAATAAATAAAGTAAAGTTGTACGTAGTGTCAATTATTGTCAAGGGTCTAATTTGAACTCAACAAGAGGGATGTTGTGACATCACTAATTAGTATGTTAGTAAGCGTCAAGCTCTAGTGATTATCTATGGTACACATCCTTCCGGAGGCCATAACTTGATCTCAACCCGTCTGTGACACTACGCACTGTCTAAATACATAATGTAACCTGTGTCCTGTGATAATAAATCAAGTATACCCAACGGTATCTTTCATTCCAGCCATCCAACATAATATGGTGTCATAAGCGATCACCAAATCTAACAAGTTTGAACTTAATCTCTAACTTAGAGAATTTGAAACATTCTGCGAAGGAAGTTGACTTAATATATTGTTATTTCACAGGCAATTTCAGCCATTGGTTTTAACCCCATCCACGGGGGTTTTTACTGTGGGTGAAGGCGTAGAGGTCCACGAGAGCTGTTGTGTTGGTTGGTGGTTGGGTTTTCGCCGAGCGCATCATCCTCTGCAGAGCGTTGCAGCCCCGAACTGCAGAATATGTCTCCAGGTCCATCGACGTCTTACGCAAGACAAGGTATTTTTTGTTTATTTCTTGTTTGTGATGATAATCTGGTTGCATCATGGACTTAGGGGGTTCAAAGCAGGTGATGGTGAAATATAGGCAAACATTATTTTGTTTCAGAACCTTCGATTTTCGAAGACGACCTGGACGACATTCTGCAGTGGCAGCGCTCTGCAGGTCTGAATCCTGACAGTGATGTCGAGGATGAAGATTGCTTGGACCTTGAGCCTCGTAGGAGGCACGCGGGTGAGTTTGTCGTGGAGAACTTGCCCAGCGAGCTCTACGAGACCTTAGGGTCGTTGGACAGGCAGGATGATCGTGCTCTGCGAGAGTCTAGCCAGGAGGACATGCAGTATTTCAACTGGTCTCACGATCCTGACGTCTTCACGGGGGTGCGGGAAAGTATTACCGGACCAGCGGGACCAACTTTCTCCATTATGGGTTTGTCTCCGTTCGAAATTTTTTCGAAAATTTGGGACGAAGACATTATTAATCTCATCTCTTTTACGCTCGGCGTCGCTTCCGGAACATTCTCGCATGAGGAAATGGACACCGATAACGGCACGAGATTTGTGGACGTTTTCCGGTGTCATTATGCAGCAAAGCATCGTCCCAGTCCTTGTAGACGAGGAGTATTGGAACCCTAGTTTGCCTTACTTGAAAGTGGGCAATTTCAACGACATCATGCCGTATCATCGTTTTTTGCTTATAAGGCGGTGCCTTCATTTTGTGGACAATGCATTGTCTGCCAGGGGAATCTCGTCCAAGTTGGTCAAGATCCAGCCGGTGATTGACCATCTTAACCGCAAGTTCAGCTCTTTGTATCTACCTGAGCGCGAAATTGCTTTAGAGTCGTTGTTGCTGTGGAAAGGACGTCTGTCCTTTTCACAGCTCATCGCGACTAAAGCGGCAAAGGTAGGCATAAAGAGCTACGAGCTCTGTGAGTCGAAGACGGGATATCTCTGGCAGATGATCATCTAGAAGAATCGCATCGGGAAGAAGGCACAACGTGATCAGCATGATGCCGAGGACCTGGAGGGCACGAACGAGCGTGAGGGGGTGACGTCTAGGACTGTTATGAAGTTAGTCTGTCCATTACGGAACAGAGGTCACACTCTGGTAATGGATAACTATTAATTGTATATCAAAATATGTTCATAATTTAGTATGTAGCAACCTCTATTGTTAACCAGAGATGTATGTTGTCTATGATCTTTATAATAAAGATGTCAGTCTGTTCCAGAAACTTAAAACGGTCGTTTCAATTAATAGGTTATGGGCCCAGATATTGCCTGTTAGACTAATCGCGAAAGTAATTACGTTAAATAATTGCAGTTCGATATATATCATCGTGTTTTGCGAGATTAGTTCGGCAATTTGCAGCGTGTTGGACTTGTTTGTGAAAAGTGGACGCCGGCTTGGACAAAAAAAATGGCGGCAAACTATATTGTGAATGTGCCTAAGTTACGTGGACGAGAAAACTACGATGAGTGGGTGTTTGCGGCAGAAAACTTTCTGATACTCGAAGGCATGATGAAGTGCATTAAGCCAGAAAAGGGTGAAAGTGGTGCAGAAGTAATTGTATCGCCCGCAGACGACGCGAGAACAAAGGCGAAATTAATACTGACGATAGATTCGTCGTTGTATGTTCACATAATAACAGTTAACAGTGCAAAGGAGCTGTGGGAAAAACTTAAATCTTTGTTTGATGACTCTGGTTTTACCAGAAGAATAAGTCTTTTAAGGCATCTGATAAGTATTCGTTTGGACAATTGCAGTTCCATGACCTCGTATGTCACTCAAATAATTGAGACGGGGCAGAAACTTTGTGGAACAGGATTTGCAATAAATGACGAGTGGATCGGTTCGTTGCTGCTAGCTGGATTACCAGAGAAGTTCTCTCCAATGATAATGGCGATTGAGCATTCGGGCATTCAAGTAACAGCGGACGCCATAAAAACAAAGCTGTTAGATATGGAGACCGGTAACGGAAGTAATGACAATAGTGCAGACGGCGCGTTTGCTGTGTCAAGAAACTTGCAACACAGACGAAAACAAGTGTCTGTGGTCGGTAGTAAAGATGGCAAGTCGAATACAGGTAGTACCAACTTGAAAACTGTCAATGTCAAATGCTATCGATGTAAACAGATTGGACACTATCGAACGCAATGTCCGAATAATTCTAAGTCAAACAGTAAAAATGAAGACCGTAAGCAGACCAACGCATTCACAGCAGTATTCTTGAGTGGAAGTTTTAATAAAGGAGACTGGTACATTGATTCCGGTGCTAGCGTTCATTTAACTGCTAACTCAGATTGGATCACTAGTAAATATCGCAAAGTTCAGCAAGAAATAATGGTGGCTAACCAAGAAACTGTTTCAGTTACGTGTGCTGGCGATGTTAAGATAGCAACCTTTATCAAAGGTAGTGAGATCGACATAAACATAGAAGATGTATATTGTGTTCCAAACTTGACAACAAACCTCATTTCAGTAAGCAAACTGATTGAAAAAGGCAACAAAGTATTTTTCACAGATGATGGTTGTCACATACACAATACAAATGGCGAACTCGTTGCTACTGCGTCTTTGATGAATGGTGTTTATAAATTAAATATGCAAGAAAGATTGGTTGCGGCAGTGACTCCTTCAGGTCACACCTGGCATCGCAGATTAGGGCACGTGAACGGCGATTGTTTAGTTAAAACTAAGAGTGCTGTAGAAGGAATGTTTTTTGATGAGAAAATCAATATAAGCAAGTCAACTTGCAAGACTTGTTGTGAAGGCAAGCAATGTCGGCTACCTTTTACAAATCGTGGTACAAGAAGCACTGAATTGTTACAAGTGGTACACAGTGACCTTTGTGGACCAATGGAGGAGACATCACTGGGAGGTTCGTCTTACTTTCTATTGTTTGTTGATGACTTTAGCCGCATGACCTTTATTTATTTTTTAAAGCGCAAAAATGAAGTGTTGAAATACTTTAAAGAATTTAAAGCAATGGCAGAAAACCAAACTAATCGAAAAGTAAAAGTCTTCAGAAGTGACAACGGTACAGAATTTTGCAATTCAGATGTTGATGAATACTTAAAGCAATGTGGAATAATCCATCAACGAACTAACCCATACACACCTCAACAGAATGGGTTGTGTGAGAGGATGAATAGGACAATTATTGAAAAGGCAAAATGTATGTTATGTGATGCTGGGCTAAGCAAAAATTTTTAGGCTGAAGCTTGTAATACAGCTGTGTACTTACATAACCGTACTGTATCATCGGTTCTGGATGGTAAAACACCATATGAACAATGGATGGGTGTTAAGCCAGATTTAAGTAATTTGAGAATCTTTGGATCCCTGGTCATGGTCCATGTGAATAAGGAAAAAAGGTCAAAATGGGATAAAAAATCTATTGAATGTATACTACTTGGATTTCCCGATAATATCAAAGGCTATAGACTGTATGATCCACTAAAAAGGAGAATATTCACAAGCAGAGATGTGATCATTATGGAAAAGCAATCAGTGATGATGGAAGTTCCATCTGTAGAAACCGGAAAGGAATGTGCTGCTGAAGAAAAGTCAGAAGAAAAACAGTCACAGGATTCAGTGGGGGACACCACAGATTCAACATTAATGGAAGAATCAATGAGCGATTCGTCCTCAGACTATGTTCCATGTGAGGATGAAGACAGTTCGGAAGGTCAGGATTTTGATAATCGTGTGAACCAACCAGTCAGACCTGTCAGAGAACGTCGTGCGCCAAACAGATATGGTTTTGGTGGTGTCTGTTACACAGAGAATAACATGGATAGTAGAACTGATCTCACACTCAAGCAAGCATTGAAAGGACCTGAGAGAAACCAATGGTTACAGGCAGTACAGGAGGAGTTGAAGAGCTTTACAGACAATGATGCGTGGGAAATAGTGGATGTTCCTAATAATTCTAATATAGTGCAGTGTAAGTGGGTACTAAAAAAGAAAATTGAATGTGACAATAAAGTGCGTTTTCGTGCAAGGTTGGTGGCTAAGGGTTTTACCCAACAACCTGGTGTGGACTATGTTGAGACATTTTCACCAGTAGTTAGACATAGTACTTTGAGATTGTTATTTGCTTTGTCTGTGAAACTTGGACTTGATATAACTAATTTAGATGTGGTTACTGCATTCATGAATGGTGACCTTACTGAAAATATTTACATGCAAATGCCTGAAGAATTTAATTGTGTAGATACTAGTAAAGTTTTGAGATTAAAGAAAGCTATATATGGATTAAAGCAGTCATCAAGAATGTGGTATGATAAAGTAAATACATGTTTAACTATAAATGGATATTCAAAATCCAAATATGAGCCTTGTTTATATACATATAAAGAATGAAGGTGAAAGTAAGACAATAATTGCATTATATGTCGACGACTTTTTTGTTTTTTCAAACAATAGTAAAGAGACTGATAAATTAAAATGTGTATTGGAGTCTCAGTTTAAAATTAAAGACCTTGGCCAAGTAAGGCAGTGTCTTGGCATGTCTATTTGTTATGATAAAGAAAATAGAGTTTTAACTTTAGATCAAAGTAATTATATTGATCAGTTGTTATTAAAATTTAACTTATTGAATTGTAAAACTGCAGAGACACCTATGAAAAGCGGTTTGAAATTAACCAAGGATAACAGTTGTGATAAAAGTTTGCCTTACCAGCAATTAATTGGCTGTTTAATGTATTTAGCAATACTTACTCGTCATGACATAGCATTCGCAGTTAGTTACTTAAGTCAGTTTAACAATTGTTATAACAAAGAGCACTGGATTCATGCTAAGCGCATCTTAAGATATCTCAAGCGCACCAAAGATTATTGTATTAGATATTGTGGGTCAGATAATAACAAGATCGTAGGTTATGTAGATGCAGATTGGGGTAATGATGCCTCAGATAGGAAATCTTATACGGGATTTTGTTTTAATCCGGTTATTCCCGTTCGCCACCGCCAGTATTGCCCCCTCCGGTGGCGACTGGGAATTATTCTAAAAAAATATCCCAGTCGCCACCTCCGGGGGCAAGCGGGATTGTTGGTAGTAAAAATCCCAGTGGCCACCCCTAAATATAGTTAACATAAAAACTAGGTATGCTACCTATTATCTTAATTTTTTTTTTTGGAATGACAAAGAATATTAATTTTATTAAATTTCTGATTAAAAAATAGAAGTACGTAGGGTTAATCAAACGAGAGAGTTACAATATTTATAAATTGGTAGAAAATTAAACAAACATTATTTTTTACTATTTTTATTTTCAAAATCAACTATTTTAAACACAAATCCAAAATCACAGATAATTAGGTACTTTCAATAGAATATAAAATATTTCTTAAAATATACTTGAAAAAACAATTCTCCGCCTTCTTAAATCTACATTTTCATTTCCAAAATCAACAAGTTTTATACAAATTCTAAACAATCACATCAACAAGTCAACAATCATTTCTATAGGAAAAAAAAAATATTATTAGAAAATATACAAAACAAATAAAGTATTACTCTGCCCTAATAAAAAAATATTTTTAACAAAATTAAAAGTATGCACTAAGCATAATGAGTATTTTCAAATAATCACAGACATAACGAGACTCTACCCTACCCTAATCAGTATTAGAAAAAATCACAGATGCGTCCTCTCAATTAAATTCGTCATTAATGTACTCGTATCACAGAGTATTTACAGTAATTGGGTTTTATATGTAAAAAAAAAACTTAGAACTAGATATTTTGCTACTTTAAAAAAAAATACTTAGGTAATTTGTTATGACTGGCACAAATCAACATCATTATTTAGGTACCCATAATTGACTACGTTATTCATTGATCGTCATCAAGTAATGAATAATTTGTTTAATTTACCATACCTCTTATGCTTTTTTTTTTATTTATTTTCATTGCCAAGAAGCCTTAATGCCTTACAGTTTCTAAAAAATGACCTACTGATATATTGCCATGTAACAGCTCTAACTGAATTTCCAAAATAAATTGATCAGTAAGGACATTATTTTTCTTTCTTTTTTTAAAAGGTGTCATTTTGGTTTTATTAATGTTATCACAAACACTGAAATATGCAGAATCTTTAACCAATACATTTAATAAATGAATAATATTAGGGTTCTTTTTTCCAATTTCTTGGTTTAATTTGTGATTCCAAGCTTCCAAGAAGTTAGTGGTCCTATGCTGCTCTCCGTAAGCACACCAAATTGGAATAAATTCTTCCTTCAGCCATTGTTCTTCAAAGTATTTTCTGAATTTTTTTAAATCCTCCTCTTGTGTACTGTAGCGAGTAATATACTTCCAGCCGTTTGAAATTTCGTGTGCAGGCAATAACGGTAGAACTGCACTTAGTGCAACCTCTCTTATTTTCTTCACATCTTTTGATTTTGTAATTTGAAGTTTACGGGCCTTCTCCCAAACCGCTTTATTATAGTGATAATAGCATCCTTTTGTGTTAACTTGCGGAAATAAATTCTTTATAGCAGTCATTGCCGCTTTTTCGAAGTCAGTTTTGTATTTAACCGGATTCCAGCCGGGGATTTGAGCTTTTATCATGGAAAACAGAATGAAGTACGATTTCACGTTTCTTTCACTCATAAGAGCGTAAACAATAGGCATTAAATTCGTACTATTTGATGTACTTCCCATATCTGCATGTATAACATATAGCTGCGAAAAAGGTTTCGGACAACTTTTAAAAGTTCCGTCACTGTAAAAATCAGTCGCTTTGCAAATTGAAAGTTTAGCTTTTTCTGTGCAGAAAATTAGAATTCGGCTGTCACCATCAGCATAATCAGCTAGTAAAAAATTTGTGAATTGGTTCGGGACTTCAACGTTTCTTACTAGCTGCGGCTGTAGACACTGTACTCCAGCTTGTACATTCCTAAATCTGTACAAGGATGATTTCACGCTATTGAATGTTGGTATCTTGCACACCAAATCTAATCCGCTGTTTTCTAATGTTGCAATCATATTATTATAAGACTGAGGAACTGCCGGGTAATTCCCTTTGATAATTTCTTGTTTGCAGGAATAAAGCCGCTCATCAATTTCATTTTTTAGGAAATCTGGAGTACATAAATGCGGCGTTTCATTTACGATATTATTATTCTGCGAAGAAAAAAAGATTTTATTAAACATTTAATTTGATTATTAAATAAGAGTATAGGAATCAGGGTACGAAATTATAATCGATCCAGTAGTTTCGGATCCTATTCGTTACAAAAAATCTCTTTATAATACAAAGCAAAAGATATTGCTTACGATTAATAGGCATACAAGTAGACAAACTTACACGAATCTTTATAACTCCTTTGCATTTCTTTTTTCGCTGGCTGCATTCCCACACACTAAGTCCACTTGGGTATTTTTTTTTCACATAATATTGGTGGCCACCGTGAAGCAAAACAACACCATGTTTTCTTTTAATATAAATTAATGACACTTCACCCGAGGTAGTACACGATGTACTTGACCCTGACATGGTTAGGAATGCACTAATAATGTTATGATTAGAAATGCCACAACGCATTGCCAGCCGATACTTGTTTTACATTTTAGATCTAAATGCATTGTACTTAAAGTTTAGTTTTGCAAGAATCACTCATAAAACCATCCCCATCAAGCCCAATAAAAAGCTGTTTTGTGTTTTTAAAGATTTATGACCTTCTGTCTATTGTGTCTGTTTTGGCTTTTCGGCATGTTTGTTATAGGTAAAACAAAGCACACGGCCTATTTTATGGTTTATTCCGAGACGTGAAATGTAAACAAAGGACATCGGCATCTTCAATTGAGCTACTAGAGTTTAAGTAGCAAAACAAAAGGATTAGTAATCCTTTCTCACGATAGTTTTGGCTTTTCGGCGCTCGTGTCATCGGCGGGTCGCCGCTGCGCAAGGCGCTCGCGCCGTTTCCTATTTTATGGTTTTAAAGACGTGAAATATTAACAAAGGACATCGGCATGAAGATAAAGCACAATAGATTATTAGTACATATTTTGTTACGTTATCCCAAAAAATAAAATGACGACCAGCCTGAGTAATTAGTATGCCAATTGATTTCATACAAAATTATATTTTACGGCCATTTCAGGAAAAATATTATAGTGAACCGTACCTATTGCCTAAATTTCAATGCATATATATCTAGATACATAAAGGTACCTAACTAAACAATTCATTTACTTTAAACATTCTGTGACGTCGGTAATTATTTTAAAATCATTCCAAAAAAATATAAAGATATAGCATTTATTTTAACTATTATTAGGGGTGGTCACTGGGATTTTTACTGACCAACATTCCCGTTTGCCACCCGGAGGTGGCGACTGGGATATTTTTTTAGAATAATTCCCAGTCGCCACCGGAGGGGGCAATACTGGCGGTGGCGAACGGGAATAACCGTTTTAATCTCTCAGGAGGTGTGATTTCTTGGGGAAGTAAGAAACAAAAGAATGTTGCATTATCCAGTACAGAGGCAGAATATATAGGTATATCAGAATGTTGTAAAGAGGCCATTTATCTAAGAAATTTACATAAAGAAATTACAGGTTATTTACAGAGTATTGTAATCTTTAATGATAATCAAAGTGCACATAAGTTATTGTATAACCCCGTTTTTCATAATAGGTCAAAACATGTTGATATTAGATATCACTTTGGTTGAGAGTGTATTAATAATAATATAGTTAAAGTTGAATACCTGCAGACAGCTCAAATGCCAGCAGATATACTCACTAAGTCTTTAAGCTCTGCAAAGCATTATAAAGAACAATGCCAGAACCTCTATAGAGCTTTGACCTATCAAATAAAAGGTGGTCTACAGGCATGCCAAATGTAGCATTCTATTGCTGCTTTATTAGTGATAAGTAATAACATGTATAAATGCCTTTAGAACTTGCGGTTTCTGTTTAAAACTAAATGCTACTTTAAAAATTATTACATTGAATGTCAATGAATGACTTTTTGACATGACAATTAGCGCGTCAATGACGGTCCGTTACCCTTAATCACCAAATCACTATCGCTCAGTTGCGAAATAATTATTAGAATATACATTCATAAAAATATATGTGTAAAAACATTATTTTCATTAAGTAATGTGTATTTATTCCGAATACATATTAAAATCCGTACGTAATACGAACGTAGATGTATTTTTTTTTACCAAATAATTCGTTTTGTTCCGCGTGTATGCGTACTAAGTAACGCAGATGGTCGCGATAAAAACAGGAAATAGGACTTCGGTTTTTTTAATTCCTTTTATTACTAACTTTTTATCCGCAAGTGTAACAGAATAACAGTTTGATAACCAAGGGTCCTATTTTCATTGCATAATTTTGATTAATTTACATTTCTTGTAGGCTAATGAAAGTTAGGGCAGGATCTGGCATTTTCCTTTATGGAATTGATGGGAGTGCTACATCAATAGTGTTTATTTTATTTATTTTGATATAGTGGGGGTATTAATTGTATATCAAAATATGTTCATAATTTAGTATGTAGCAACCTCTATTGTTAACCAGAGACAAATGTATGTTGTCTATGATCTTTATAATAAAGATGTCAGTCTGTTCCAGAAACTTAAAACGGTCGTTTCAATTAATAATAACTTTTATAACAGTCCTTTGTTGGCGCGCACCCTCAAAGCAGACCACAGAACAGACGTGATGGGCACCATACGTCTGAACCGTGAGTTCGTGCCTGACAGTTTGCGCACTAAAAGTAAGGCAAACATGCGGGCAGGTGAAGTGGAATTTAGCCAGACGCACGACATGACAATCACGGTGTGGAAGGACACGAATGTGGTATCGCTCATTTCGACTTACCACAAAGTAGAAGTCGGCGGAAAAGAGAAGTACGGGTACTTTAGATACAAGCCAAAGGTAGTATTAGATTACAACCTTGCTATGGGAGGCGTCAACAAAAAGGACCAGCTTTTGCAGGCGTTCCCCTTTTCCGCCGACTTTTTAACGTGTCCATCCATAACGCGTTTGTTATGGCTGCGAAGGCAGGGACAGCCAAAATGGCGCAGCGGAAGTTCCGTGTGAGTTTGGCGGACGAAATTATTCAAAGATTTCTTCCGCAAAAACCACAACTTCCGCCGCGAGAAGCCGGCCACTTCCCTACCAGATCAGGGTTCAAGAGGGCACGTTGCAAATGGTGCGCACTTAAAAAGGTTGTTACTTCCACAATCTATAAGTGCGACATTTGCAACGTGAACCTCTGCGTACTTGGTTGCTTTAAAGATTTTCACGTAGCTCGGGAATTGGCTCAGTGATAATCTGTAAAGCAACCACATTTTTTTTTTTTATCCGACTGCGAGGGATTTATTTATTTTTGAAATTGTCGTTTAAAACCCTTTACTTTGATACCAAACTCGATAGGTTTTCGAGTTTTTTTTTTGTAAACGCTCTATGTGGCGCCCGATTTCCGCCGCCATTTTGTTTTTTTTTTTAATCCTATTGACCTAGTGACATTCTGGCTGCTAAGACAATTGTAACGACATATAATTTCTTATAATCGGTCCATCTTTTTAGATGGTAACAACGAATATTACTTACATACATTCGAAAAACATTACCCTCTTTTTTTTGCAGTCGGGTAAACAAAATCATAACATTGTTTTTTATCCTTCCATTGAAACAGGGATTGGGACCTGAGACCTCCTCATTAATTTCTTTTTTTTATTTGTATCACACAATAACAATAGCTTTTAACTTGTATGTAACTTGTATGTTCATTTCATTCAGTGTATCCCCGACTTTAAGTCATCACGTGGTTTGTCGATTCTCCCGATTTGTGATATTTCTTTACTTGTATTTTTTTATGGCTATTGATTATCATGTTTGATACCTCATTGGAAAGAGCATTTTATGTAGAAAATAGTTAGATATAATGTATTTTCTTTGCTCAAACTTCACTGAACAAAAACAGACGATAAATGTTAATTGTGCGTTTTGATGTAAGTGGGAATTCCTTCAATCAATCCCATATTTTTCTGTATTGCATAAACCTATCAACTTAATATTTACACATAAGTTCCTCTATGAATGTAGCTTTCAGATAATATCAATATTTTAAGTTTATGTGAAACGGTTTAGTCGTAATAAATTATTTAATTTGTTTGAAAAATTAAATCACCGTCGGCAATTGTTATGTGCCAGTCTTATGCCTGTAAATATATATTTTTTTACTATGAAGTTTGTGTTTATAAATTAATCGTACGTAGATAGAACCTCTCCACCAATAAAAGTCATAATAAATGTATGTTATCGATTTACTTTTTTTAATAAACCTTTTTAAAGTTCACATTGCGTTTTTTTTTTTTTTCAACTTAAGTCAATATTTACCGCTTAATATAAACAAACAAAAACGAAACGTTAACAAACACTTGACGCAACTCGAAAGAGCCATTCATTAGCTTGAATAAAAACAACACTTGAGATGACTCACGTTACAAACGAGGCGACAAAAAAACATTTCGTGCGCGGGCCATCTGGCGCGCGGCGGGGTGACGTCATCCGTCGAACCGCCGTACAGTTGAGCGTTTTATTACCGCGGGTTTTATGTCAATTAAGCGGTAAGAATTAGTAAAAAAAGTCAATTTTCTCTTATTACTGTTGTAATCTGTGGTAATAAATATTATAATCTCGATATATACTGTGGCAACATCACCTCTCTTTATTAGTTCTTAAGAAATGTCTATTGTCACTGTCATAGCGGCGCTTGCTTTCTGCTCAGCAACGTTAAAAAAAAGTAAAACTTTTTTATGTGATTTACGAAGTAATAAACCCTTTTAAAGTGAATAGTGGCCTAATCATTTATATCTACGAACTCCAACAATTACTCTGCAGGGGTTGACCTTAAGGACCTCCCGTAGAACATTTTTTTTGCAGCTGAAGACCCCATCTAACCCCTGGTTGCGTTTGATCCACGACTTTTTGGCCACCCTGTATAGTTATTTTAGAAGCTTACTGCTTGAATTCAAATCCCAAATATAGATGCTTTAAAATGAAAACCATGCTGAGATGTAAGTATTTACAGTAGCTGATATCGATGATATATGGTGGCTAAGATAGTACTTTTTAGACGCACATTGATGGTGGCCGAGTTAGTAATTTAGAGGACAAGTTATTTTTTTGGACGACAAAAATGCTATTAAATAGAAGTCGGTTTAATTACTACCCGTTTTAAAACATTAGGCATTATAATTATATTTTTAGGCAAATACAAACAGGATATTAAAATTATATACTAAGTATATGGTGTTAGTATCATAAAAACGTTACTAAAATTTTGAATAAAAAGAAATTAAATATTGATGGAATATGCGCAGAATTACTGTAAATGCACTAGTCTAAGAACCCCCGCAGACCACAGACTTTTTATCGGCCGATAGTTTGGTCGGGCTCTTAATCAGTACGCAGATGTAAGCAAGTGCGCACACTATAACGATTTGGTATCGGCCGATAAACAAGTTTGATGGGCTTCCCGATTCAATTCAAACTAAACTGTCGGCAAACTATCGGCCGACTGTATAATCAGTATTGGCTCCCTACCACACGCGCACACACGACGATTTTTTAGTCGGCCGACTAAGCCGATAGTTCAGTTCACTCCGAGCTTTGACAGCGAATGGTCGGCCGCGCGTGTTTTGTAAAATGGCGTCGCCCAATTCTCAGTCGCTTATTTCGGAATCTTCGATCGTAACTTTGATCGAAGAAGTCGAAAAACGCCCTGCACTTTATAAGAAAAACTTAAGAGTACTCTGACATAAATGTGAAGAAAAAACTGTGGGAGGAAGTTTGTGAAGCTGTTGTTCCTGATTGGAATGAGCTTAGTGCCCAAGATAAAACAAAACAAGGTACGATACATTTTTATTTATTTACATTACACTTTATTATATTGACACGGAATTGAGCCTGCAGGAGATATAAAGTATGACGACATGTATTGCCGCACATTATTCATATTATTTCTTCCTCGGTTATTTCCATTTGTATTAAAGTTATTCATGGTACAACTGTAGAGAGGGTCTTTAAAATGTATTCCATCTTTGATTCGTACATAATTGTGTAGGACACAGCAAGCTTTAATGATTTTAACACAAAAATTAATATTTACGTCAATTGGATGGTGAAAAATACGCCATTTGTTAGCTAGAATCCCGAAAGTACATTCAACCATGCGTCGAGCTCTTGTATGTCTATAGTTGAAAATTCGCTTGGTGTAGTTTAAATTTCTTTTTGCATAAGGGCGTAATATATGATTTCCAAGTCCAAACACTTCATCGCCTACGACAGAGAATGGAATAACATCTCCGACATCATCATTAGGCCTTCCAGAAGGAATACTTAGTCGATTCTCGGAAAGCCGTTTACCCATTTCTGATGTTTTAAATATTTCCGAATCACAAGCTGTTCCATAAGAACCAACATCAATGTACACAAATTTATAATCGGCATCTGTCCAAGCCATCAAAACGCAGGAGAAGAACTTTTTGTAGTTGAAATATGATGAACCGGAATGTTCTGGCTGTATCATCCGTATATGTTTGCCATCGATCGCTCCAATGATGTTTGGAAAATTTGTGCGACTGTAGAATTCGTCTGCTATTTCAATCCAGTCATCTTCTTGTTTGGTTGGCATATACAGGGTGTTTGGTGCATCGTTTGCCAAATCGAATAGGCCGAAAGGAGAGGTCATCTGCTATCTCTTTACGCCCTTTAACTCATTCCTTGCCACACCGGTTTTTTTTTATAAGAACTTTTAAATTTAAATTTTTAAAAATTCCAAAATTCAACATTTTAGGTCAAATAAAAAATTTGTTTAAACTTAAAATTTCTATTTAATTTTGATGTCTACTGTTGTATGATTCTATCAAATACAAAATTACTTGCTAGGAACAATTACTTTATTTTTTAATAGCTCGTAAAGTTTTTGTCAAAGAAAAATGAACTTAAAACTCAACTTTAAATGGCTATAAAAAAAAAAACTAAAAGCGATCGGGATCTTCGAATACCTTTATAAAGTTCTCTAGTCTGTCCCCTTTCCAACGGTATGCAATATGCCCAAAAAAACGTTTAATATCTTTTAATTTTTGACTAAATGTGTAATCGAGACACTAGGCTGATATTCGAAATTACAGTAAGAACAGTCATCATCATCATCATCAGCCTGTATTGTTCCCACTGCTGGGACGCAGGCCTCCTCTTTATGAGAGGGAATGGGCTGTAATCCACCACGCGGGCCCAGTGCGGGTTGGTAGATGTCACATGTCTTCGAATTTTTAGTTCTAGGACATGCCGGTTTCCTCACGATGTTTTCCTTCACCGTTTTGAGAGCAGCGGTGATGAAATAAATTACACAAAGTAATGCGCCTGCCTGGGTTCGAACCTACGACTTACTGCTCGTAAGTCGGGGCTGCTACCACTGGGCCACCGCTGCTCAACACAAGTAAGAACAGTAGTTTTAGCATAAATAACATGCCTCAAGTAAGTAGATAGATACTGTTATGTCACTAGTGCGTAGTGTCCTATCTCTTTCTTAACAGGAACCAACGTTTCAAGAATTTGAAATAAAAAAAAAAGAATTGTGTGGTTTTATGAAACCACGGTAAAAGTAAAACTTTTTTTCACACTATAGACATTTAACTAAAAACAGAGTAGGGATAAAGTGAAAGGCGCTCGTCAGAGCGCCTTTCACTTTATCCCTACTCTGCGGCCGAGCGTCACGCGACATGCAACACACAGACGAAAAAGTTTGAGACGATGTAATAAATGTTTCACTTTAAAAAAAAAAACCGAAATCAGAAATCTTGTTCGAGTTGTCCGCCACTGTTGCGAATGCACGCGCGGCATCTTCGTCTTATCTCGACTGTAGTTGTGCGTAATCGTATTTTTTTGCTTTGATAGTCACGAAAGCCACATCAATGTGTAGGACTAAATCCTCCCTTGTCTCGATTTCCAAGGCGTAGAAAAATTATTTGGCTCGTCTCTAGACGTAAAAATCTAACGGAGTTTAGTCTGGGGAACGTGGAGGCCATAGAATAGGGCCATCCCTCCCAATCCATGATTCTGGAAACTGACGAATTAGGTACTCCCTGACAGTTAAACTCCAGTGAGCGGGACAACCGTCTTGTTGGAATACAAAAGAGATGTCTACACGGAAAATTAGCAGCTCAGCTAACAATAAGGGGAAGTCTGCTTCGGTGTTTTGGGATGGCTATTTCATGACCTCCACGTTCCCCAGACTTAACTCTGTTAGATCTTTATGTCTAAGAACGAGCCAAAGAAATAACGCCACGGAAGTTGAGACTAGGGATGATTTAGTCTAACGCATTGATGCGGCTTTCGTGACTATCAAAGCAGAAATACGTTTACGCTCAACTACAGTGGAGATAAGATGAAGATGCCGCGCGTGCATTCGCAACAGTGGCGGACAACTCGAACAAGATTTGCGATTTCTGTATTTTTTTTTTTATTTAAGTTTAAGAAAGAGATAGGACACTACGCACTAGTGACATAACAGTATCTGTCTACTTACGAGGCATGTTATTTATGCTCAAACTACTGTTCTCACTGTAATGTCGAATATCAGCCTAGTGTCTCGATTACACATTTAGTTAAAAATTAAAAGATATTAAACGTTTTTTTGGGCATATTGCATACCGTTGGAAATGGGACAGACTAGGGAATTTTTTAAAGGTATTCGAAGATCCCGATCGCTTTTAGTTTTTTTTTTATAGAATTTTAAAGTTGAGTTTTAAGTTTAATTTTCTTTTACAAAAACTTTACGAGCTATTAAAAAATAAACTAATTGTAACTAGCAAGTAACTTTGAATTTGATAGAATCATACAAGAGTACACATCAAATTTAAATCGAAATTTTAAGTCTAAACAATATTTTTATTTTTTTATTTGACCTAAAATGTTGAATTTTGGAATTTTTCAAAATTTAAATTAAAAAGTTATTATAAAAAACCCGGTGAGGCAAGGAATGAGTTATAGGGCGTAAAGAGTTAGCAAATGACCTCTCCTTTCGGCCTATTCGATTTGGCAAACGATGCACCAAACACCCTGTATAACGGTTGAAGTATATTCCATATTTGCTCACATGTACTTTTTGTAATATCTCGTATTGTAGAAGCTCCCATCAGATAATCAAAAGACAATGAATTGAAACTTGCTCCAGTAGCCAGATACCTGTAATGAATTAATTATATTTTATTATTTTTCAGGCCGCGATATACAAAAAAAATGGGCCAATTTACGGATTTGCTTTCGCCGAGAATTAAATGCACAAAAGAACACAAAGTCTGGGCAGGCTTCGGTCAAGCGGCGTAGATACGTGTACTTTGAACAATTACTATTTTTACTTCCATGCATGGAAAATCGTCAAACGGAAGGTAACCTAAACCTGGCCCAGGATACTTCAGGAAATGAGGAAGATGATGTAGAAACTGCTCCATCCGCTTCTGCACCTTCCGCACCTCCTCGCCAGAAGAAAACTGGTGTTTCGAAGAATACAGATTTGGACCAAGCAATATTAAAAGCATTAAATGAGACTAATGTAGATGAAGATGTAAACTTTGCATTGTCTCTTGTCCCATCACTCAAAAATTTAACCGCAGATGAAAAACTCGATGCTAAGATTAGTATTCTTAACGTATTTAAACAGATAAGACTTGGTAGGCGTGTTCAGCCTCCTTCTCAACCAACATACACCATACTGCAACAACCAATTAACTCTTTTCCTGTTTACCAACGAGGGACTAACATCTTGCCGCCACAACAACAATTACAAGCTTATGCATCCGGTTCTACACCATCCCCCACTTTCTTGCCGCCACAACAACAATCACAAGCTTATACATCCGGTTCTACAACATCACCCACTATACCACAAACAACCATTCAAAATGTTTCATCACCAGCTGATTCCAACATGTCAGCCGAGTCATAGTATTCAAATTATTCAGAAGATTCCCAAATATACGACTTGTAAACGTGGCATTTGAATTATAATAAAAAATTAAAAGATTATTTTGTGGTTTATCTTACCTTATCGTAACGCTCAATCTCTCCTCCACAGGTATAGATAGTCTTAAATTTGTATCCACCTTCGCTATTCCTGGTCCAATTAATTTGACAAGTTGGTTGAAGCTAGTTATGCTCATTCGATAAAAGGTAAAAAAAAATTTCGGGTAATCGAGTAATTTGGAATGCATAGTGTAAAATTTTCCATTTAATAATCTATCACTAAAGATAGGATGCACCCAATACTCTCGGGCTCTCTTTTTAATTTTCTTCCTCCGGTGTATGGGAGCAATAATAACAATTCTATGCAATGTTTTATTAATTTTCATTGTGCGGTGCGACCACTCTTTTCAACAGTTGTTTAGAAACTAGCAAATAGTCGGCAGACTGTTGGATAGTTTGCGCACTCATAACCGACTGAACTGTTTAGTTGGCTCGGTGTGCGTACTAGCAGGCCAACCCGACTAAACTATCGGCCGATAAAAAGTCTGTGGTCTGCGGGGGCTCTAAGGGTTATTCAATTCTCATTAATTAGGGTAAAATAAAAGACAAAGATTGAAAAGTTTCAGTAAATTATAAAAGAGACATAATAGTATTAGTAAAGTGAATAACGTTAATAAATAAGTAAAAATAATGATAGTAAACATTATTATAAAAGTTTTAAAATCATGTTAAAATAAGAAATTAGAGCATGGTCTCTTGGGCCTTCTACGAGTCGGTCGCTATGCAAGGCAAAAAGAAATGCAAACAAGGTCTCTGATCAAGTCAAAGGGACACTGGCGGGCCAGGAGTGCGGTTTTAGCCGGTTCGAGTCCGGCACTACTTCGACTATCTCACAAGTCGTGAGATAGTCGAAGTGTCCGTGGGGATTTCCCACTACTGCCAAAACAAAAAAAAAACAAAAAATACTGGTGCAAGCCGATTTCAGTCGTCCTTTCATTCTGCGAACAGACGCAAGTAACTACGCCTTAGGCGCAGTTTGATTACAGAGCGACGGCAATCAGGAAAGGCCGGTAGAATATGCCCGCTGACTCCTCAACGCAGTGCAACACAACTACTCTACCACAGAGCGGGAAGCACTCGCTGAAGTGTGGGCGGTGGAGCGTTTTCGGCCTTACCTAGACGGTCAACCAGTCGTGATTGGCAGTGATCATCAGCCTCTACGCTGGTTGCTATCACTTAAATCACCAGCAGGTAGGTTAGTCCGTTGGGATTAAAAGACTGTAACTGATCATTATACATAAATGAGTAGTCCTTATACAGTTTTAATCAATAGATTAACATAAGAACATAAGTGTGTAATAATAAGTACACTCTTATGTCTATTTCTTCATGCATTAAAATTTCTTCACTATCAGTTTCTTCTATAGTAGTTTCATTTTGTTCTTCTTGAAGAAAACTGTAAAACTGTGATCGTTAGAAGCCTAATCTTCACCAAAATGTTTTATGAGAAGATTCCCATAAATTATTAGGTCGGATACATAATTAGGTTCCCCTTTAATTGCAATTCTATTATTGTTATCTTTTCTTAAAAATAATCTTTTAGAGGCAATGAATTGAAAGTGCCATGATCCAAGGACTTTTGTATATTTTTGATACTCGAAGTCGATTTCCAGTCATAAAAATGAAAGTCGCTTCCGAGTCTGAGAACAGTTCCACACTTTTTAAAAATATCAAAATACATCTGGGGTTCCACAATAACTTTCAAGGGTCGTATCTCGATATTGCCGAATACGCGGTCGTGGGGCAAAAATGGGTGCCCTACTACAGGGAATATTACTGTTATTTTCTTGATGTGACGTGGATCTTTTGTTTTTAGGCAATATGCCAACATTCCCAAAACTATTGTGATTTTATTTTGCTCCCCGCAACTAGGGTTGCCACCTTTTTAATTGCAGATAAATTACATTGGTTAGTATAGGTTGGTGAGAGCGGCGGTGGCCTAGTGGTGGCAGCCCCGACTTACGAGCAGTGAGCCGTGGGTTCGAACCCAGGCAGGCATTACTTTGTGTAATTGATTTCTTCACCGCTGCTCTCAGAAACGGTGAAGGAAAACATCGTGAGGAAACCGGCATGTCCTAGAACTACAAATTTGAAGACATGTACCAACTCGCACTGGGCTCGCGTGGTGGATTACAGCCCACTGCCTCTCATAGAGAGGAGGCCTGTGTCCCAGCAGTGGGAACATTAAAAGGCTGCTGATTGTTCTATATATGGATACAGTGCAGTGGCAACACTGACAGAGACAATAAAACAAGATGTCGTAACTGAGAAAGCGTCTATTGTTTTATTATTAACAAATATATCATGGTGTCAGGTGAAAACTAAGTAAAAACAAGTAACTATAGTGTTAGAAAACTATTGTGACGACAACCTGTGTGGAGAACTAGAAATCTTAGTGAAAAAGTGAAGATCTTAGTGAAAAACAAAATCCAATATGCTGGACGAAGAAGTGACGCCGCCGGTTTATACAGTGGATGGGCTACGACCACCAAAAGGTGTAAAACTTAGTGGGGAAAGACGCTTATTGGAAAAAGTATAAACAACTTTTCGAAATATACATAGAAGCAGCAGGCTTAGAAAAAGTCCGAGAAAATCGCAAAAATCGTCATCTTTCTCAATGCAGGAGGTGAGGAAGTTGTGGGACCCAACCTCTGAGATTTATCTGCGATCTATTTCTGGCTTTCGGATATTAGAAACGAATATTTTGCTAGTTGCATTTGAATTGGAAAAAATAAAGCCAGAAGAAAGATCATCGCTCCTCCCACCGATTAATATCGTATTGTGATTAAACGATACTTTGCGTTTTATTGTTCATCATTCATCATGTAGATACTAGATACTCTCTTACACTTTTTCAAATTTTTTCACATTTTTCCTATGAGTACTTTACAAACTAGTATTTTTATACTAACCATAGCCTTATTATTCCGTTACAGATTTATTGTACTTATTTACGTGAATAACATCGCTACTTGTGCTTACGGGTAGCACTGCAAATAAGAATTTCAATATGTTACGATAACGATATTATTCGAGTAAGAACAGCAAACTCGTTTTGTAGTAAAGTATTCTAACAATACTATTCCTGTAGACATTTTATTTGAATTAAAAATATGGTAATGCTGGTACTATTTAGTTATATAAAAAAAATTACAATTACTGTTGGCAACACAACATTTAGGTTTTATATAATCTATACTGTTACTACTGTCAAAAAACTTGCCAAAAGGAAAAATTTAATGTAGTCCCAAGTTATTCGAAGATCTGTATTTTATTTAACAATACTAACCAAACAAGTTTCCCATCATGATCCTTCGAGCAATAATGTAGTTAATCCAGCGCAGGATAAGTGTTTATGTGTGTGAATTGGATACAGGATCCAGATAATACCCACGCCGCCGGTCGGAACGAAAAGGAAAGGGCAAGTCCATTTTTCGAATTTTTAGGAATTCAAGGGCAAGTCTATAGTTCCAGAAAGTCCGATCGACACGTTCGAGTGTTCTGTAAAGATATCCATTCGTCGTTGTTTCAGGTTACAAGCATATTACGATTTCCGAGAACGCTGACATGAATTCGTCGCCGCGCCAAGTAAGACGCATCTGATTGGCTCACGTGATACCACGCGACCCGCCGAGCCATTCAGCGACGGGCGGACATAGGGCGAGTCCATCGCGCTCGAAGAGCAAGCGCCGCTGACGGCCGGACAGGACGGAACTCGGAAGTGCTTCAAATCGCAACGCGTCCCAACCGCCATATTTTTTCATTTATTGTGCAGAAAGGTTCTACAATAACGTATTGTCTTGTTCCTACGCAGTTAATACTAACTTAAACTTATTTATTCACTAAAACAATTGATTAACTATACTAAAATATTTTGCAAAATACAACAACCAACTAGGCCGACACGGATTTGAACGCACATCATGTCTTTTGGGGGGTAAGAACTTAATAAAGCTGTGTGTACTAACGTTGGCGAAATGAAAATCGAGCTTAACAGTCAATGTCCCGTTTAGACCGTCCGTATCGATCACATCAAGAGCGCTCGCAGGTGCGTTAATGGTAGATGAGATGTAAGACGCAGGTATAGTGCACGAACTTACCGTTAGCGGCAACGCAAACGCCGGGTGTATGTAGAGGAGGCCCAAAACCTAGAAGACTATATACTGGTACTAGAAACCGACCTAAAGATAGTTTGGGAAAAGAATAGGCAGATAAACTAGGAGCAAAAGGCGATGTCATTTACGAAAATATTAAATATAAAAATTAAATTAAAAATTTAAAAAACCCCCGACACAAAAAACCTCTAAAAAACCAAAAATAAAATAATCTAAGCGTCTTAGCGTCGGGGGTCCGCTTTGTTATGTGCTTGTACTAAGCGGTCTACTTAGCGGTCCCCCGACGCTAAGACGCTTAGATTTTAGAGGTTTTTTGAGATTTTTTTAGAGTTTTTTTGTGTCGGGGGTTTTTTAAATTTTTAATTTAATTTTTATTTCATGCTTTTTAAACTTACATTGTTTTATCTTAGCCTTGACTGTCCCAATACTGGGCATAGGCCTCCCCCATTGCTTCCATTTTTCTCGGTGTTGCGTGTCATCTCACCAATTAACGAAAACAGCAAAAATTAAAAAAAAAAACTTTCTGGGGGAGGGGGGGGGGGGGGGGGTTAGCACCCCACCCCCCCTGGTGACAAGTAAAAAGATTTCAAATTTCGAATCGACCAGACCTGTGGAAATTGTTAATTTCCCTTCAACTAGAAAAGAGGTGATGGCCTTCAAACGGCTGATCAGATTTTATCGAAACATAGCTAAGAACACTCTCGATTAAAACACCTTTCAAACGAAACAAATTTCATCAAAATCGGTTCATCCATTTAGGAGCCACGTTGAGGATATCACAGACAGACATACAGATACACAGATACACACGTTAAACTTATAACACCCCTCTTTTTTGGTCGGGGGTTAAAAAGAGGCCCTAATAAGGATCCTTGGGGAACCCCCGACAGAAAGTGCATCGCTCTCTATTACCATTGAGGACTAGTCTGGCATCTATTTTCGACATAAGATACAAACCAGCTGTACAAGCTACCCCTTACACCAATCCCTAACTGTTTGCGCATTAGAAGGGCATGATCTATTCGATCAAACATTTGCTGTAGTTAGTGCATGATTGATATTTCAGTACGTTTTCCAGCAGTAGCGTAACAGTTAATTCATTACGGGTTGCAGTTTCCGGTACCACTGGCCGAGTTTTACTGGACCAAAATGTGTTTCGACACATTCGGACAACCACGTCACAGGGCTTTTTTGGTCGGCGGTTAAAAAGAGGCCCTAATAAGGATCCTTGGGGAACCCCCGACAGAAAGTGCATCGCTCTCTATTACCATTGAGGACTAGTCTGGCATCTATTTTCGACATAAGATACAAACCAGCTGTACAAGCTACCCCTTACACCAATCCCTAACTGTTTGCGCATTAGAAGGGCATGATCTATTCGATCAAACATTTGCTGTAGTTAGTGCATGATTGATATTTCAGTACGTTTTCCAGCAGTAGCGTAACAGTTAATTCATAACGGGTTGCAGTTTCCGGTACCACTGGCCGAGTTTTACTGGACCAAAATGTGTTTTGGACACATTCGGACAACCACGTCACAGGGCTTTTTTGGTCGGGGGTTAAAAAGAGGCCCTAATAAGGATCCTTGGGGAACCCCCGACAGAAAGTGCATCGCTCTCTATTACCATTGAGGACTAGTCTGGCATATATTTTCGACATAAGATACAAACCAGCTGTACAAGCTACCCCTTACACCAATCCCTAACTGTTTGCGCATTAGAAGGGCATGATCTATTCGATCAAACATTTGCTGTAGTTAGTGCATGATTGATATTTCAGTACGTTTTCCAGCAGTAGCGTAACAGTTAATTCATAACGGGTTGCAGTTTCCGGTACCACTGGCCGAGTTTTACTGGACCAAAATGTGTTTCGACACATTCGGACAACCACGTCACAGGGTTACTGGCTAAGTCGACCTATTCCGTGAAAGGTCCACTTAAGTCCAGTTAACAAGGAGTCAAAACTCGATGGTTACCGAGCTGTTTGTTGTAAAAACCAATTTATAAAGAACAAAAACATATGCCTTGGGAAATAAGGCACCGTAAAGGTCATATTCTGATTTTTTTTATAAACTACCTATGTCTTTCGAGACAGTATTCTCAAAATAAATGTATGACACTTGTCGTGCAGATTACAGAAACGACTTTCTTGTCTCCGACGAATTCTATCGCTACTGTTTGGGAGACAATGCGCATAGATTCTGTCAAAAAGAGTACTGAAACCCCAAACTCCAAATTTATAAAAGTGGTCATTGTTAATAGAGTGCCCCTACAGGGGTTCATAGATTTTTGGAGCGAGATTACTTTGATTAAAGAATCAGAATCATCTGGTTCTGATTAAAGAGTCTGTAACCAAGAAGCTAGGCCTGATTCACGATAACACGCCCTCTCAAATAAAAGGTTTCGGTAATAGTGTTGTGCAATCTCTTGGAGAGTTGTCGCTTGATTTGAGTATAGACGATGTCTGAAAAGGTCTATTTTGTCAAGAGGGTTGTCGTTGAGTCGCTTGAACTGCAATGCATGGTAGTATTTTTGTTTTGAGTAAAACTTATACAGCAACATTTCGATATGCTAAGCTGTAGTTTACTATTTGAACAATGTGCAGAGAATCTGTCTAGGTCTTCCTGTAGAAGTAAACAATCTTGCAAATTCCTAACTGGCCTAAAAATTTTGAGATCGTCTGCATATAGTAATATTTTAGTATTTAGAAAGCATTTGTTTATATCATTAATAAATATGACGAATAAAAGAGGTCCCAAGATGGAACCCGAGGCACACCAGAAGTAACACTCAGAGTACTGGAAATGAAGCCATTTATCACAACCCTCTGAGTCCTATTAGACGTATACCATTGAATGCAATTTTACTCATTAGCAGCTGATGGTCCACCTTGTCAAAAGCTTTGCGGAAATCTGTGTATATAGTGTCAACTTGAATACGGGAGTCCATGTTGTTGAACAAATAGTCCACAAAAATCACCAAGTTGGTTGTAGTTGACCTTCTTTTGACGAATCCGTGTTGTTGTTGAATTATTATGTTGTGCAACAGAGGGTAAATTTTATCGTCAACTAATCTCTCGAAAACCTTTGACAACGCGGACAGTATTGATATAGGTCGGTAATTCTGCACATCCTCCTTAGGTCCCGACTTATAAACAGGTGTTATGTTTGCAAGTTTCCAAGTTTGAGGAAAGCATCCTTGAGAGAAAGATTAATATAATGTGCAGGGGTGTTGAAATAGTAAACATTAATTTCTCAACGTAATACTTTTTATATTGTTTATGGTCCTTGTGCCTTGTGTGTCTATGATCTGTCATTCTGTCAACTGAATACTCTCTTTATCCGTGAATAAACGTGATTAAACTTATAATTAATCTTGGGTTCGTTATTTTCCATTTCCATCAAGGGGTATACATAGGTTAGCAGCAGTATGTTTTATAAAAATTACTGGTAGACTGTCCGGCCCAGGCCCTTTAGCAGGATCCAATGCTTTGAGCGCACTAAGTACTTCATCAGTAGTAAACTGAATATCACTTAGCAGAGAGCAACTTTCAGCACAGGCGTCATCGTCATACGTGGATTGAATATTAGCAGAGGTGGATGGTTCATAAACGGATTTAAAAAGGTATAGTGCACGAATCTACCGTTAGCGACCGGGCCTCCGCATCTTACTCCCTGCGATTTTTTTCTTTGGGGAGAAGTCAAACGCCGGGTGTATGTAGAGGAGGCCCAAAAGCTAGAACACTAAATACTGGTACTCAGCTGCATCCAGTTAGACTAGAAGCCGACCCAAGGATAGTTTGGGAAAAGGCTAGGCAGATAGGCTAGGAACAAAAGGCGATGTCATTTACGAAAATATTAAATAAAAGAGGCCTTAAAAAGGATCCTTGGGGAACCCCCGACAGAATGTGCATCGCTCTCAAGGTATTACCATTGAGGACTAGTCTGGCATATATTTTCGACATAAGATACAAACCAGCTGTACAAGCTACCCCTTACACCAATCCCTAACCGTTTGCGCATTAGAAGGGCATGATCTATTCGATCAAACATTTGCTGTAGTTAGTGCATGATTGATATTTCAGTATGTTTTCCAGCAGTAGCGCAACAGTTAATTCATAACGGGTTGCAGTTTCCGGTACCACTGGCCGAGTTTTACTGGGCCAAAATGTGTTTCGACACATTCGGACAAACTCGTCACAGGGTTACTGGCTAAGTCGACCTATTCCGTGAAAAAGTAGAACGATGTCTGAAAAGGAGAAGTATAGACGATGTCTGAAAAGGTCTGTTTTGTCAAGAGGGTTGTCGTTGAGTCGCTTGAACTGATGAGTGATGCTGCCCGTAATAAATTCGATGAAAGCCATGTTCGCATTTGTCAAAAGGTACCTGAAGATACTAGGAAACGGTTACTAGATTGCTCAGAAAGTACAAGCATTGTTTTGCGTCATCCTTGAAAGATCTAGGTTGTACTAACGTTGGCCAAATGAAAATAGAGCTTAACAGTCAACGTCTCGTTGTAGACCGTCCGTATCGATCACATGACGAGCGCTCGCAGGTGCGTTAATGGTAGATGAAATGTAAGACGCAGGTATAGTGCACGAATCTACCGTTAGCGTCCGGGCCCCCGCATCTTACTCCCTGCGATTTTTTCTTTGGGGATAAGTCAAACGCCGGGTGTATGTAGAGGAGGCCCAAAAGCTAGAAGACTTAATACTGGTACTCAGCTGCATCCAGTTAGACTAGAAGCCGACCCAAAGATAGTTTGGGAAAAGGCTAGGCAGATAGGCTAGGAACAAAAGGCGATGTCATTTACGAAAATATTAAATAAAAGAGGCCTTAAAAAGGATCCTTGGGGAACCCCCAAAAGAATGTGCATCGCTCTCAAGGTATTACCATTGAGGACTAGTCTGGCATCTATTTTCGACATAAGATACAAACCAGCTGTACAAGCTATCCAATCCCTAACCGTTTGCGCATTAGCGGAAATAACATTATTACGCAACGTTGGTTCAGTAATTAGGTCACCTGAGGCCTCAAAGGTGAACACGCGGCGAGAGACGCAAAATGCTTCCATTGGCAGTTTTCAGTCGACGAACACAAGTACGTCATCAGCTGCCAATAATGCTGAGCAAGCGCCACCCGCCGCCGCCGTCGCCCGCGCCACAACACCGGCTGCGGAAACGTCACGCGTAGGTACGTCGACACCTAAATGCAGCAGCGTAGGCACGTTTCGTGTAGTTACTGAAGTATGTAATAGATTTTGTGTATAGTTATAGTTACTTATACTTTTCGGAAATTGTAGTACGCATTGATTTAGATCAAGATTGTTAAGAATTTATTATACAATTTTTACTGAGCCTGTTTTGAAGATATTTTTTTAAGAATAATTTTAATTATTTGGAAGTCACTGAACCTAAATGAGTTTTTTTATTTACCTTTTATTAAACTGTTTTGTCTGTCACAAATATTACAAGACGATTTTGAACCAGATCTCATAATTGAAATAGGATCCAATTTTATAGACCCGATGACAATTCACATTGAGCTGATATGATCAAAGAAACTCAGCAATGGCATATAGTAAACCTTTCTAGTTTGGGCTCATTTTACTCTTCTACGAGTATTTTAGTTACAACTTACAACTCTTTCACTTTATGTATTCTATGATGACGAATAAACGATTTGATTCCATTATATTCTATTGTATGCTGTTCTATTCTTACTGCTATTCTGTACGTTATTTAACACTTCAGATTTCTGATTGGAATGGTTCTTGTTTCAGGTATTCAGCTCCCGGATATTACCGAAAATATCCTCCTGCGAACACAATACAAAATCGCTCAAATGTCACTTTGTCACGTTGTGATATCTACACCTTGATTGCTAAAAGTGCCAAAAGAAGATTTTTTAGCAATTGACGCGCAGATTATTCCCACTAAAGCTCGCAGTTCAGGAATGCGGCAATATAACGCCAAAAGACCATAAATGGGGCTATTTACATTATGTGTTGAGTGGAAGCAGTGGGTTCAGTTATGATTTTGAGGTCTTTGGAGGAAAACATTCTGGCCCACCGGAAATTGCCCTGATTTAGGGATCCCTGCCAACATCTTTCAAAGATTATTGCAGACAGTTCCAAATAACTTCATCTACAAAATCTTCATGGATAATTGCTACACAAGTTTGCCACTAATGTCCAAATTACATCAAAAAGGTTTTCTTCCTTTAGGGATTATCCAACTACTATCATAACTGATAGTAGTTGGATAATCCCTAAAGTACTTGGTTTGATAATCAGGCAGTTAGTTAGTTAGTTCTTTATACACATATAAAGAACATTAACTTGGTTAAAAGGTTAAGAGGATGGTAAAACGATTTGATTGAAAAAAATAAGGCTAAAGTTCCTAGTCCAAAATCAATTATGATTTATAATATCATCAGATACATCATTCAGATATTTTCATTCTGATATTTTGAAAAATGAGTTAAGTTCACAGTTGGATAAAACATACACCAATTTTTTTTAATTAGTACAAATACTTAAAGGGCTTATAAGAGAAGGTCTTGGTATTATACAGGCTGTAAGGGTAAACACCGTTGTCACTAAAACCATAGGTAGTTGACTTAATTATAAAATTGTTTATCTGAATTTAAAAATGATTAAACGACTTTTTCATTCAAAAATTCAAAAAAGTTTCTGTCCGACACCGTCCGTAAATTCATGGATACTATGCGCCCGAGTCACGTAACCACTGCAAAGGGCGTTGACCTGCTGCACTGGCCGTCCGTTATAACTACCTACATATTTTTTATCTAACTGCATTGTAATAAAAACACAATCACGTAACCTGTGATGTAACTTTCCCTTCATACTTTTCCTGGTTTAGGACAGGCAAAAATCCTACCTTGTGTTGCGTGACGAGTCCAGATGTAAGTTAGATTAAAAAAAAATACAAACAACTGGGTAGGTATTTTTGGCGTATTTAAAAGTTAATTTTCCATACCTACAGTCCAGTGGGAAACATAAAAAATACAGGCCGCCCGCCTCGTACTCCCCTCTGGTTTCTCCGCGAAGAAACTCAGTATGCGTTCCTGAAGGTGTTCAGGGGCGTGGCAGCTGCTGGTTGCCACGCCCCTGAACATGGGTCGGCACGGTAACTGGCCATAGGTACGTAACCTTTGAGTAGCCGCCATACATCGTTTCACGGTTTGGCACAGGTTGTCCAGGGAATAACTCTGCGTACATTCTTCGAGCCTCGTTCAGGTTATCACCAAACGCGGCCTAAACCCGAACCATTTCGGTCCACTGTACGTTTGTGTACGACATAATCACTACACACTTGCGCGACAAATGAGCGGTGGAGCGCGAGCGCAAGCGCTGCGCTGCGAGCAAGCGTGCCGTGACGCGCAATCGATAGCGAGGCTGCGGACAGACTGAAGGGTGTGGTGGACGGTGTGGGAGGGGTCGCGCCCCGTCGTGCGCACACCTTGCGGCGCGCTTTGATCTAGCGCTGTGTTCCCGCGCTTCGTCCTATTTGTCCTTGCGTATAGGTTGAAATAATTTTGAGGAAAAAAGGATATTTTACTTAAAAAAAAATTGATATTTTTTTTCATTGAATTTACGTTCTATAAGTGAAACTAAAACACTGGTTTCAAGAATAACGGTGTTTACACTAACACCCTGTATATGAAAATCTCATTAAATAATATTCATAAACAAAAAGTTATTAGCGTTTGTTTATATCCCAAAATGTCACTCAATTTATGGAAATATTGTACAGGCTATTCATAGTAGTATTCATTAATCGTACTCTCTCACTCTCGCGTTCGCGTGCTCTCGCTCGGACTTGCCCCGCCTCAAACTGCTGTTATCATAATTGTAGGTAGGTAACTAAAACGTATTTTTATACTTTACGATTGAAAACGAAGAAAAACTGAAATTAAAGGTTAACGGAAAAACAATAGGCACTTATTCAATTCAAACTTTCTACAATTGATTATTATGAAAACAACTAAGTAACTAAACTAAAGCAAAACGAATTAAATTAAAGCTTCAAATCTTGGAATAAAGTAATTTTGGCGTATTTAATTAAAAAGTTTGAATTAGAGGATATTTACAATAATTTACGTATTTACAAAACTTAATAAAAAAAACTTATAGGTATTTTAACTGTCCTTTGAAATGTCCACCACCATTATCAATACAAAGACGGGCACGTTTAATTAAATTGTTTTTTAACGATAAAAGTATGCTTCGCTCACTTTTCACTTCGTCAAATGTGTCCAATATGCGCTGTTTTAATTGTTCTACTCTTGTTGGCTCAATAATGTACACTCGTCGCTTAACTTCACTCCACAAAAAAAAGTCCAATGGCGTGAGATCAGGTGAGCGTGGAGGCCATACCACGGGGCCACCTCGACCGATCCACTGACTCCCGAACTCCTCCGTCAGGTATTCACGCACTGGGCTATGGTAGTGACAACATTGCCTTATGTTCCCGAGATGAGAACTGGTTAGCCATTGCGACAGTAAAAACGTAAACAAACAATTTAAGTTAAAGTAACACACGCACACGACTAACAAATTGGCACTGTCTTTGTTGCTCGCCCGATAAAGGATCGCTGGCCATCGCTGTCGCAGAAGGGGCGTGGCTTGAGCTTAGACGCGAGTTTGCCGGGATTTATGAATGGCGACTGAAATGGAAAAGTACTGCATGATATTTTCTAAGTAATTGTTTTGAATGATTGATTCAGTTATGAATTTACCAATTATGACAAAATTTCGTGGTCAATTTTGGGATTTTGTTTGTTTGAGTTTTGACTACACAAATATGATCAGTAACGGGTACGGATAGAGCCCCATTTTTTTGTACTAATAAAAAAATATTGGTGTATAACTAAGTATTACGGTAAAAAGGAGATGAGTCAATATACAAAAATAGATTCTAGTCATAAATAGCAAAATGTAAAAAGGAGTTATGTGTCTATCTTCTTATGACATATGTAATTCTTTACATATAAAATTAAGCATAATAACCTAAATTCGTATAACGATCATAACGAAATAATTCGGTTTCCGTAACGATGCTCGCGAGAAAAGCAAGTCTCTACTTCCAAGATGGCGAGCGAATTCGTGCATTATCTTAATTCATGTAATTTGTGCATAATCATCATTATCTTTTTTTAAATCGTCTTGAATACAGGGAAAATTGGAGAACATGGTTCAATCAATTTTTTTTTCTTGTTACTTTAACTGAGACTATACAGGGTGTACCGGAAAGGGTATATACATCTTAAGGGTGTGCTACAGATCATCAAACTGAACATGTTTCTCCGTCGAACAAACATCGTAATAGCGAAAAAAATATCAGCTGCCTCATACATTTGGGTCGAATAGATATTGCAATTTTGTATGCGGCAGCAGATATTTTTTTCACTGAGAAACATGTTTTATGATGAGAACCATGTTCAGTTCGATGCTCTGTAGCACAGCCTTAATTATGTATATACCCTTTCCGACACTCACCCACTTCACCCTGTATAGACCTTATCGTGAAGACATTATTTTTCATGGAAACTCGTAGAGTAGTAGTAGAGAAGTAGAGCTTAAAACATTTAAAATTATTGAAATATATGAATATTTAAGAAGATAAGAATTTACATCCTTGCAACATTGACTAAAAGCCAAAATTGTCAAGTGTCAATTGAATATTATTGTCTTGTTTATTGGTTGTCATTGGAAAACAATTATTGTTCTATTCTATTTGAAATGGTATTTTCTCAAAAAAATTTACACAAGACAAGACTTGCATGTAAGTACAATGAATACCACACTTGCTATTCCAAAAGTTTTGAATTTGATTTGTCACAATCGAATCTAACAGATACCTACAGATCATGGAATATGTGGATTGACATTTGACAATTCAAATATTCAAAAAATACCGCCAATCAACTAAATGAAGAAAATATTACAAAAAGGACAGTCAAGGAAGAAACTACGGGATCATTACAAAAACTTCAGCAGACATTTTGTACTCAGTTACGGCACCAATTTAATATGTACACAAATTGTAAGAATAATCTCGCTGAAAGCGACATTGTTGTGCATTGTGACTTCTCTGAGAATTATATCTGTAAGTTCACAGTTGTACTTCACAGGCATTTTGGTGCTTCCAAAAGACAGATATCTTTGCAAACCGGAGTTATTTATGCGAATTGCGAAGATGGATCACATTACCACAAACTATATTTCTTTGTACGATATCGCAAAATACCCATCTTACTTATGTATCGAAATTCGTAAAAGAAAAATTTCCAACCGTTACGACCATACACTTTTTTACAAATGGGCCAACAAGTCAACACCTCCAAAAAAAAAAAAATGAATACAGCTATTTCTCAGTTAGGTTTTGAAAGAGCGACTTGGTCGTTCTTTGAAGCTTCCCACCTGAAAAGAGCTGCTGACGGTGTTGGAGGAGCAACGAAAAGAAATTTAGACCGATATGTCGTACACGGCCATGATATTCCAGATGCTAAGGCAGCTTATAACGCACTAGTGATGAATAACACTTCCAAGATCAATTATTTTCTAGTGCATGATTAAGACGTAGATAAATCAGTAAAAATGTTAGATGGGATATCAAAAACCTGATGGCCGTTCCAGAAACCTTGTCTATTCAACAAGTTGTTTCGACGCCAAATACATATATTATAAATTTTTGAAAACTAAGCTGCTATTCTGGAGAATATTTTGGCATTTGTGATTGCCTTGATTTGACTAAACGTAATTTAAATCAGAAAAGAAAAATGATTAACATAAAAGCAAAGATTATTAAAAGAAGTCGTTTGAATTCTTCAAAAAAGCAAGTACAATCTGAAGATAGTGATACCACCGACACCGATATTGACGTACGTGTAATCAGACGATAGTATGTACGAAATGGAAAAGCTAGATAGTGACAATATCGAAGACGTTAAAGAATCAGTAATGTTAGTGGAAGACAAAACAGTCGTCAGCAAATGCTGTGTGTGAGGTACTGGCGGAAAAATAAAGGGTGCTTACGCCAATATGGTGTTTGCGTGTAATCTACATAAAACAAACTGTATCGCTTGACGTTGGACATTTGAACCGACTAGGTACGCAAAAGGGTTGGCGCGCCTGGTTGAAAGTGTTCGGCAATCACTCCTTGGGCTGTGTTCCTGCCGAGGAACAAGAAGCTCAACCAGTATGAAGTTGTACTGGCCGCATCGCATCTCGTGGCTATATTCATGACCACTAGAAGAAAAAAGCAAGATGGCGATTGCGTAAAATATTCGCGTGCCTTCTGCGCTGTCCGAAAACTGTTCTTCGGAAACGGGTAAATCTGTTAAACAATACAATCAACTGGAAATCATGGTTGATAACAAATTAGTTAATAATGCAGCCGACGTAGCTGAAGCATTTAATGAGTATTTTGCCAGCATACCAATAACTACGACTCGCTCTTTAAGCTCGTCGCCGTCTAAAGCTGAAAACCTTTTGCATAGTAGCGTGCCTAAATGTGGTCTCGTATTTAGTTTCGAACATGTAACACCTCGTTATATAGTTAATGTTTTTAATTCACTTAAGTCTAAAAACACAGGTGATTACTGGGGCATTGCCATTAAACTTTTGAGTAATATAATCGAAATCTTGGCCCCCTATCTTGCTGTTACTTTTAATAAATGCGATGATTTAGGTACTTTCCCTGACCTTATGAAGAGCAGTAAAGTCATCCCTCTATTTAAATCAGGCAGTAAGAATGATATTGGTAAGTTCAGACCAATTTCTATTTTACCTGCATGCAGCAAAATTTTTGAAAAGTTAATACTCAAACAGTTGCTAAGACATTTTAATCTAAACAACCTTCTTCACAACGATCAATATGGCTTTACAAAAGGTCGTTCGACTACAGATGCGGGTGTTGCTTTGTTGAAACACATATTTAACGCATGGGAAAACGCGCAAAATGCAATCGGTGTTTTCTGCGATCTCTCTAAAGCTTTTGATTGCGTACACCACGACACACTTTTACGGAAACTACGTTTTTACGGTGTTCAAAATGAAGCCCTAAATGTAATAGATTCGTATTTACAAAATAGATTCCAATGTGTAGATGTTAACGGCGCGAAATCGTCCGGGCTACCTGTTCAGCTAGGTGTACCTCAAGGCTCAATACTGGGACCGTTTTTATTCTTGGTTTATATTAATGACTTACCATATTATTTGAAGGGTATTTGTGACGTTGTACTATTTGCAGATGATACCTCTCTTATCTTTAAAGTAGATAGGAATAGACACGATTTTGAAGAAGTAAACAGCGCTCTATCAATGGTCACGAATTGGTTCACAACAAATAACCTTGTTCTTAATGCCAAGAAAACTAAAAGTATTAAATTCGCCTTACCTAATGTTAAAAATCTAGGTCCCAACATTATTCTCGGCAATGACGAGCTTAAAACGGTTGACTCAGCTGTGTTTCTGGGTATAACAATAGATTCAAAATTACAATGGGGTCCTCACATATCAAGCCAAGCGCGGAGACTTAGTTCGGCCGCATACGCCGTCAGAAAAGTTAGACAATATACTGACGTTGATACAGCACGGTTAGTCTATTTTAGTTATTTTCACAGTGTTATGACTTATGGTATTCTGCTGTGGGGCAAAGCCGCTGATATCCAAAATATATTCGTTCTTCAAAAACGAGCGGTTCGTGCAATTTACCAGCTGGGTGCACGAGTATCTCTGAGAGATTGTTTTAAAGAGATTGGTATTCTCACGGTGGCTTCACAATTCATTTTAGCTAACATTTTATATATTAGACAAAATATCCATTTGTACTGTAAAAACAGTGATATTCACAACATAAACACTCGAAATAAGCATAAACTACGTGCTCCCTTTCACCGGCTTCATAAGGTTCATAATTCATTCGTAGGGCTTGGTATAACATTTTACAACAAGCTACCATCTTCCTTTTTAGACTTGCCATTTAATGTGTTTAAAGCTAAAGTGAAATCTAACCTTTGTTCAAAGGCCTACTATTCCATTAACGACTACTTAAACGATAAGAACAGTTGGTCGCTGGGTTGAACTCAAGACAATGTTTATGTTCTTTCTTTCTCCAAATTAGCTTACTGGTATTATACAGGCTGACTTTGAATAAATGCGACAAAAAGAAATGGGAGCTTCAGTTACAGTAACATAGTAATTATAGACTGTTTTTTCTACAATCTAAATCGTTAAAAAAAAATACGTGATTATCGCTTTAAAATGGTCCATTGATGTTATTATTTTTATTTAAGTACGAATTATCGGTACTCCAGCAAAATAAATTAATATGCAAAATAAATAAGAAAAATTTAAGTATCAAAAAATCTCGTCCTACTCATCGCAGTGCACAATAATCCCGTTGCCGTTCATAGCGGTCATTTACCTAATTTTGCCTATTTTCTAGTGTAAGTTTCGCGCGACGTTGCCAAACCTCGCATGAGCGCCAGCGCCGACATCCCTTCCCGGCGACCGCCCCGCCGCCCACCCTTCCTTAGTTCATTAGTCGTCCTAAAACGTTTGTAGGTCATGGCCGCGCGCGCATTCCGCAAATCCTACTTTACGTATTGCGAATAATTTGTATTTTTGTCTTGTGTTTGTCATAACAATGCCTAGGACGAGACGAAATAGTTGTGAACCGTTAACAAACCTACAGTATCTTGATATTGTCGTGTGGTACAACACCGTAAGAAATCTACGTGAAACGCAGCGAAGATTTCGGCTAAAATATCCTAATGTCCCACCTTCATTAGGAAGAATTCTAAGAATCACTCAAAACATGCTGGACAGACGAGCTAAAAAACAAAAAATCAGGAGTGCATTCGAAACTGTAAAATCACGAACTTTAATTAATAAAACTTAAGGACAATTTGCGGCGCCGTGCTCAATTGTGTTTACAAAACTGAGGTGGACATTTTGGACAATTATTAAAATACACGTAAGTGTACTACTGATTTGATTTAGTGTAAATACTTAATAATTATTGTAAATACTGTGATTCTAACTTTTTAAATACGCCAAAAATACAATAATTGATTTGTTGTTGTAACAAATATTATTCAGGTTATACCTCTTACTAAAACATTGTTTTACTATTAATTTTATTGTATTTTTGATCGTCCTCAGCCGACAAAAGTATGAAGGGAAATTTGGTTTCACAAAATTTTTATTTATCGTGCGCGCGGGAAAGAGATGCGCGGGCGGCCGGGCGGACGGGGGCGGCGCGATTCATTCATAGCGAGAATGTACCTAATTCGTGCCCACTACGCGAAAACGGTAGTACGCGAAATTCTTTGATACTTTAATTATTAAACGGTTTTATTTAGCTCACCCCGTTTGTTTTATTATTTATTTTTTTAACGTTTTTCGTACACTGTTAGATTCTTTTTTAATTTTACATTTGATATGTTCTAAATTTTGTTGACAACACGTATTATTGTATATTTAAATTTGTCGCATCTGTTCAATTTCACCCTGTATAACCTCATGCGTAGTTTTTTTTTTTTTTTTTTTTTTTTTACTTTATTTTTTTTTTATTCGTCTGTATGTACAGTCGGGAAAGTGCGAATATGGACACTTTTCAAACAAAATCCCGTGCACACGATGACATCTGTTTAACACCCTTATTACTATTGGTCCGCACAAATAGTTTGCGGACCAATAGTGGTAAAACAAAAAAAGACCCGACCGAAAAAAACACGACCGTTTTTTTTAATATGTACCTATTGTTTAAAACAGAATCTCAATGATCCCAGATGTTTGACCACAGTTTTTTTTTTTAATTTACGACACCAAGGGACTCGGCAAAAAACAGATGCTGCGATGCTATTGGTAGTTGAGCGTTAATAAGCGCTTCTATAGCGGCTGGACGCTGCAAGTAACGATAGTCCTTACCGTGGTCAGATACGCAGTTTGGTGATAGTACGTGTAAGCGGGCACGCCCTTTATGTCTGGAGGCTTTATTTATTCTGGAGTATATTTCTTTATATTTTATTTTATTATTGGTGTGTGCTAGCTGACATGTGACATTAATTTGATATAATGGATTCCTTGTTTATATAAACTTGACACTTTTGTATAGAATCTGGTTCTTCTAACCTAACAGACAGATGTGTTGCTGGGGAGTTTGTTCCGCCACTTCTTCTTCCCAGCTAAAACACTAGGAAGTGGCGAAGGGCGGGCGTTTTGGGGGACTGTCTCTTGTAATTTTGACGTTCAAAAAGTGCTGATTATCAGCCTAGTTTGAATAAATGACTTTTGATTTGATTTGATTTGATCGATCTCTGATCGTCGGTGTGCCGCGTCATAGCATCTCAAGCTAACTTACTGCTGATACCGCATCATCGCTATAAATAAACCCCGCGGGTCCACTGGCCCAACAGAGTAAATGGATTAACATTTTTGAACTATGAACTTCGGTGTGTGAAGTGGGAATTGAGTGCAGTTTGAAGCAGTCCCTCTGGAGCTAATCGCAGACGTGGCCAGCCAGGTAAGCCTCCCTAAGTACCGAAAGGTTTCCTCACTGTTCACCGTCGGGCTGTTAATTTATAGAACATTATTTCTAATCAGCGCCCCTCCATTTTGAGGCTTCGCAGCGTATCAGTTATAACCAGTAAGTTCATATCATTTAATATCAAACGTTAAACTATACGCACCATTTTGGTCCATACGAACCTGGATAGAATAGGGTTGCGGACTGGGTAAAGAAAACGACATTCTATTTTGTCCGTCAGACAGGTAATACAAAAATATTAGACACGTATTTTTTGTTTTATCAAAAAATTACTTAGTTAAAACTCATTAAATTTGGAGAGTGGGGGCTTACTACGTCACAAGTAGGTATAAAACTTGCCTACATGTGACGTCATGCGCCATTTCAACTCAATATATCTCCGTAATTTTATGACCACGTGAAAAAAGAAAAAATACGTGTCCAATACTTTTCAATAAACTACCCGAAGGACAAGGAAAAAATAAATGGATCATCCCCTATTGTTCAATATAGCTATTGCATATCGTTTTAGGAAACTCGACCCTACTGCGTTATACGTAAGGTCTATTATCATCAGCTTTCTGTAACGAAGTTCCCATTACATTTCATATTTTAATGACTTTAAAAAATAATACAATATAATGTGAAAGCAGATAGTATTGAAGGCTTCCAAGACCATGGTGTGCAGGGTAGAACAGCACAACTAGTGTCGTATGCACTAGTATTCATAGTGGCTGGGATTATAAAAAAAAATAAAGCAACCCATAGCCTATTATTTATCAGGCTCTTCAGTCACTGCTGACAGATTAGCAGTCCTAATAAAAGAGGTAAGCGTAATATTAATTTACAGTCACTGTAGAAAAGTATAATGTTACTGATTCTATGGTGCAGTTGCCTTGCATAAACTTTACCAATAGCAAAATATTAAAATCAAATTGTTTATTTTCAGGTTCTTGAACAATGTCATGAACATGGCATTAATGTAGCAGCCAGTGTGTGTGAATAGAAGGGCCTTAAGAATTTTAGGGGCAACTGCTGCCTGTCCACAATTTGAAATAAAAAATAAAAGAATTGTTGCACTTTTTGATCCACCTCACCTAATAAAGTGCTTCAGAAATTTATTTTTAAAGTACGACATACAATGCTCAACAAATATAGCATCAGCTGATGGAAACCAGGAAAAAGGTAAACATGGATCATTAGTACATTTATTTTATTATACATAACTAGCAGTTTTTGATTCAAGAATAAACCTATTCAATGTGACTATGTATTAAAACTGATATTATATTGTTTCAGGTGTAGCCAAATGGAGTCACATAGTCAAGCTCTATGAACTGGACAACTCAAATCCAAACTTTGTGTTTGCACCCTGTCTCAGACAAGAACATCAGAATCCCAACACTAAACAAAAGATGAGGGTAAAATTAGCCGTTCAAGTGCTGAGCCATACAGTTGCTGCATGTTTGCTAAAATATCAAAAGGTAACCTGATTTATTGCAATAATTTATGTATGTAAAGGATTCCTAGATAGTTTTAATGGAACCCTATTGTCTGCGCTGGTAAAGGACCTTATTGAATAGCTTCGTTTTGTTTGTAAACCCCAAAAAATGGAAATTGCACAGCAACAGCAAGGATGGAAGTAGGTAAAGAACTCACCACAGCTCGTTGAAAATTGTCCAGATATTATAGGTCTTCGGAGGTTTCCTGTACACGAATTACACTTCACAGCAGAGTATCGTTCTCCCGTAATTTTGGCACAGGAACTTGCACTTATACGCAATTAAAACAATTATCAGAAAAATCCGATGCGTGCGCGACGAATTCAAGCCGGCAACTGGCTTCGGTGAGAAAGGGTGGGGAAAGAGCCAAGGAATAGGGTTGCACAGTAGTGCGAGGGAGAAGGAACGTCGCTGTGCAATCCTACCTAATTAAAAAGTTTATTATCTTTTTAAATGGTTTGAATTTTAGTAAGGTTGGCCTAAACACCTATAATTTCGTTCTATGCATCTGACCACAAGTTACAGCCATTATACTTTGAGACTATTGGCATTATATAATTTGAAAATCATCACAATTAAATTAAATATTATGTTCTGTTACAGGTGAATTAACTGCTGACGCAGCTGTTACTACCGATGTTTTACACAGAATGGACAAGCTGTTCGACAGTCTAAACAGCGACACGGTGGATCTACGGAGAGGAAAACCGTTCGCGACAAAAAAATTCATCACTTCGTCTTAAATTTATAAGTGAAATGAAAATTTTCTTACAATCACTCAAATTTAAAGACTCCAAATGCACACCGCCATCGCAAATAGGTTGGCTGTGGATTCTTAATGGAGTTGAAATGTTGTGAAAGAGTTTGCGGCACAAACACAATTCTATAAAAAGTCTAGCAACTCGAAGGCTACAACAAGATCCCTTGATAAGTTTATTTGGGTGCATTCGAGGAAATTGTGGTTCAACTGCAATCCTACCACTGGCCAGTTTATCGCAGGCTTAAAAACATCCGTTTTGAGCAACCTTTCTCACATTGGTGGTGGAAACTGTGAGCTTGACAGTAATGACGTCATTATTGACAATTTGAAAATGTTTTGTTTTGGCAATAATCATAATCAGCCTGAAAACCATACCGAAGAGACTTCAACTTCATCTTCGGTATGAAGATTAAATGAGAACCACATACACCAGGAAGTATTTGAGGAGAATGGTGAATTACAAGCATGTGCCTATGTGTGTGGATTTTTGATTAAAAATTTAAAAAATGACTGTGAGACATGTACCACAATGTTTACATCATCGGACCGAACAGTTGTGCATTCTTTTATTGAATTTAAAGAATATAAGAGTACAGTCTCTAAATTACGCAAGTAAAAACTTTGTTCATTGTGTGGAATGTTATGCCACCTGTGTCAATGACTATTTGTCAAATAATGCACATAAAAAGGCATTAATGCATGAAGTATTTAATATTTTAAAAGTTTCCATCAATTTTGACTTTTTAAACGATTGCACGGAGCACAAAGAGGATAATATAAATTATATAATTAAAAGTATCTTTCACATAACTATTAAAAGATTTTGTACAAAAAAAAATACACTGGTCAGCAAATAAACCGAGCCACCCGCTACCTAGGAACTCTGATTCGATTTTCTCAAAAAGTATAAAACTTACAACTGAGGAGCGTCAGAACAAAAACCGATAAATCACATTTTGTAATTTTTTTTTTTTATGATGCCAATTGGTTGTTCTCGTACATATCTTGCTTTATGGTTAATGTAACCTGATCGCAAACTGATAAATCCACTCTAAATCCGACCACGAAATACCCGGATCTGAACATAAACCGATAATTACATCAATCGTACTAAACAACGATGGCGATCGGAACAGATATCGATAAATCCCTAACATTTTTCATTGTTGACTCTTTTGATTCTGTCAAAAACCGATATATCTAATTTCGAGTTTCTCATGACAAAACCATAAACAATTTGTAGGATACTGTAATGTAAAGCGGCCTTATTTTTAAATTTGACAGGTGATAGCTTGACATTGACGTTGTCGCAGTTACTTGTCAGAAATAACCGCGAATTGTTATTGTGGTTGTCGGCTTTCAAACCGTAACATAATGTTTAAATGTTTTTAAACTATCAAGTTGTTCTTCGCAAGTAAACTAATGATGATGGAAGATTTAGGTAATCCTGTTGTAGCAGACATTAATCAAGGAGCTCGAAAAAAAACGAAGGGCAAGCGTAGAACTGCTTTGGAACGGGAGAATAGGTACTTACCTTTGTATTATTATTTTTAGTAACCCCGTCAATAACATAACATAACTACACGTTCGTCTAGTCTATCTAAGTGTCTGAAATTGGTAAACCAAAGGATTAAAGGTTTAACATACTCTAATTAATGTTTATCTGGGGGCACGGTAGTGACCCCGCCAAGTCGAGTGTTTTATTTTCATGGTTTCAACATTTTGTATTTGGTTGTTTAAGGTACCGTGATACTGATCCATTGGCAATAAATTTTGAGTGGCCATGTTCGCACAATTCTAATAAACTTCAATGCAAAAAGATGTCTGTCCGCTATATTTTAAAAAATAGGCAAAATTTTTTTAATAAGCGAAATAAAGTCGATCAGGATGTCTATTTGACACGTCTGATCGCACCGTACGCTCCAGAACGACGTCGACAGAGCAAAGTGGAATCATCAAAACGCAGGACTCGCCTCATGAGCGCGACATACTTTCTCAATGACAAAGGTAATAAAAATAGACCCGTTTGTAAGTCTATGTTTATGAAAACCTTTTCTTTAAAAAAAGACCGCTTGCATCACATAACTAGAACGGTGTTTGACGGAAACATTCCCAAAGAAAATCGCGGTGTGAAAATCGCGACCGGAAGTCAGCAAAATCTGCTGCTAAAAAGGATAGTCTACGTCAGTTTATACGAAAATTACCTGCAAGCGAAAGTCACTATAATAGATCGAAATCTCGAAGAATTTATTTATCATGTGACTTGAATCAACGAAAATTAAGGCAAATGTACAATGATTCGGTTCCTCAAGACCTCCGTGTGACAAAGACCATGTTCCAGAAGGTATTTTCTGAAGATTTCAACATCGGATTTAAGAGTCCTGCTTCTGACGCCTGTAGCACTTGTATCTTATTAAGTAATAAAATAAAAATAGCTACTGACCCTGACGATAAACGCATTCTGATGGTGCAAAAAAGGGTTCATAATTTACGGGCCAAAGCGTTCTATAAGCTATGCAGAAATGATGATCCTGACTCGGAAAATTTTTGTTTCGACTTACAACAAGTCCAACCACTGCCTCGGACACCCATTCAAGAGTCTTTTTATTCTCGACAGATTAGCTATTACAATCTTTGTTTCGTGGGTATGGACTCGAGAAATCCTCGTTTCTATCAATGGTCTGAAGATCAAGGTGGAAGAGGAGCCACTGAAGTTGGATCGGCACTCTTGCATCACTTAAATTCTTTGAATTTAGAGGGCAAAAGAATGTTGCGTTTATTTTGTGATGGCTGTGGCGGCCAAAACAAAAATTCGCATATAGTCCACTGTCTTATGTTTTGGCTCGTCAATGAATCCCCAGAAAATATTAAAGAGATATATTTGACATTTCCCGTACGTGGTCATAGTTTTCTACCCGCCGATCGTGTTTTCGGCAGAGTAGAAAAGGCGGTTAAAACCGTTCCAGTAATTACACAAAAGGAAGAATATCAAACGATTTATAAGAGACATGGGGTTGTTTTATTGCTAGAAGAAGATTGGAGCTTGAAGGATGTCAAATCTTTGGAAACATATTATAAAAAACTCGAAGGAATGAGGGACTTAAAACGTATTCATTTGAAAAAATATAATGTTATTCAGGGACGAGGAACAAGGAGACAAACTAAAACTATATATGAGGTGAGAACCTTCCGCAATTTGGTTAACGAGTCTGATCAAGAAAGAAAACGGTTTAGCATCTTAAAATCAAGAAAGACACATCCCCAGTCAATGGCACCACTTAACGTAAACAAATGTCTAAGTGCTCTGAAGAAAGCAGACGTAAAGTCTCTCATGGTAAAGCAATTTGGTGACGACTGGGAGAAAGATGAAACTTTTTCTTGGTACAGAACGTTATTGAGTGAAAATTTCACTGAACCTGTTGATACAGAAGCAGATGTTCCTGACAACCATGAACGACATGATCATGATTCTGATTGCGATTGCCTGGAACCAGAAATAGCGATAATAGTTTAAGTTTTTCATTTAACCTAAATAGCCATTAAGCTTTTAGTTAATTAAAGTATGATGTGATTTTAAATAAAGTTGTTTGATTGGAAACCACCTAATCTGGCTTTAGAAATACTGACGCATGTTCAGCCGCATTTTATCAAGCTCTCATATTCCTACCAGCGTTTTATCAAATACCGATATATCCTACAGAGTTTTATCAAAAACCGATATATCCAGTTGGTTTGGTCAATAACCGATATATCCATTTTCTTTTTTTTTATAATTCAACAGGTACCACAATCACGAATGCATAATTTAGGTTTCCAAACAGTGATTCTAACACCAATAAATTGATGGATTTCGTTCAACTCTAAATTAGAAAACCATGTACTTGGCCGTATTTTTACATTTTTCCACAAAAAACACAAATGAGATTTATCGGTTTTTGTTCCGACGCTCCTCACTATCAAAGTTATACCTACAAAAAGTGCGTTTCATGGTGATTAAAATGACTACAAATTAATTCGAAAGTACCCTCAACTCACATTGTAATCAAGCAACAAACACAATGCTAACGATTTGCTCTGTTTTCACCAGAGTTTGAAATTAGCGTTCTTTTTCTCTACAATGAAGGTAGTCGGATATTTCTTATCATTTCTTTAGTTTTTGTCCATCATTTGCTCAGACGCGTGTGTTTTTGCTACTTTTTTCGATTAATAATGGATACAACACCTCAGGAAGCAGCTCAAGCTGTAGGATTACTTCAAGCAGGCATTGCGCAACGTGAAGTCGCTCGAAGGCTTCGAATCAGCAGATCTTCGGTGCAACGAGTTTACAGACGATACCTAGAGACTGGAGCATTCGATCGCCGTCCAGGTACGGGCAGACCTAGGGCTACATCAGCAGCAGATGATCGTTATATCCACCTTACTGTTCTGCGAAATCGCCACCTCAACGCAGTTCAAGTCCAACAAAGTCTGCGTGACGGACGCCAAGTGGTCATAAGTTCAGATACCGTCAGAAGGAGACTTGCTGAACGGAGCCTGACCCCAAAAAGAGCTGCAACAGGCCCAGCATTAACGGTAGCACACCGTCGAGCACGACTTGAATTTGCTCGAGAGCATAGGGATTGGACATTAGAGCAGTGGAGTAATGTACTCTTCACTGATGAGACCAGGGTGAGTCTACATGGAAGTGATCGACGTCAGAGAGTATATCGTCGCCCTGGAGAACGTTATTCTCAGTGTTGCATCGAGGAAACTGTTGCTTATGGAGGAGGATCTGTAATGGTCTGGGGCGGCATCTCGTTAACAGCACATACAGCGTTAGTTTTCATCGAACCGACGGGCCGTACACGTGGACTGACTTCTCATCGCTACATTACTGAAATCCTCGCAGACCATGTGGTACCTTACGCAGGATATATCGGACAGGATATGCAATTGATGCATGATAATGCACGGCCTCATGTTGCTCATGTGGTGACCCAGTATCTACGCGACGTCAGCATTCGTACGATGGACTGGCCAGCTCGAAGCCCGGACTTGAATCCGATAGAACACTTATGGGATGAGCTGAAACGTCGGGTTCGAGCCCGGGTACCTGCTCCAACAAGGCTTCCAGAGCTGCGAATCGCAATTGAAGAGGAGTGGAATACAATTCCTCAAGATTTTATCGTCAGGCTCGTAAGGTCGATGAATACAAGGATGCTGGCAGTTATCCGAGCAAGGGGAGGGAATACGGAATATTGATCAAAAACTTTTTTTTGATTTTATCTTTGTTTTTGGCTTTAATTTTTTTTTCACTTTATCATTACTAACGATTGTCACGACTGGAAAACGACTCTTCTTTGTAAAATCCTTAATAAACACTGAAATATTGATTAAACCCAATGAGTTTCCTTTCATTTTAATCACCATGAAACGCACTTTCTGTAGGTACAACTTTGATAATTGTAGGTTTTTTAGTTTTTGAGAAAATCGAATTAGAGTGCCTAGGTAGCGGGTGGCTCGGTTTATTTGCTGTCCAGTGTAGATCTTTGTCTCAAGAATCCGCCACAATAGCACTTAAGAAAAAAATCAATTTATTGAAACAAGTGTAGTAAGTAACATGGATGGTAGGAGCCATACCATGCTGCTTTGTAAAATCAAACATTAAGGTGGATGCTCCAGGGTAGCCCGCGAAATTCAATTTTTTATACGTTTTTTGCAATTGCAGGCCAGTGTTCGGTTGTATATTGATTAAAATATAATTCGCGGCTGTAAAACGTATGTATTTATAGAATTATAATCATCAAAATCATCAGTACAACCTTCTAAGTTCATAAAGGTGTCAAGAATGACTATTTCATGAAAAAACATTATTTTCACCTTTATGAACTTCCAGGGTTGTATTGATAGTTTTGATGATTATAATTCTGTAACTACATACGTTTTGCAGCCACGAATAATATTTTCATCAACATACAGTCTAGCACTGGCCTGGAAATTGCAAAAAACGTCAGAAAATTTGAATTTCGCGGGCTACCCTGGAGCATCAGCCTTAACATTATGATAACAAAAATCTTCGGTCAATAATTGATGCTAAAACACTGATGTCCTTGGTCTCCTTTCTTTCTCGTGTGGCTAATGTTAGGTACTAGTTGACTTGTTGGCTAATGTTATTAAGTATTATAAGATTGATATGATATGTAACATTTTAATAAGTATTTTGGGCAGTCTTATGCACAATAGAGGAGGAATTTATAAACATCACCCATATTTACGAAGAAAAGGGAGGCCCAGCAGTGAGTGATTCCGGGCTGATATGATGATGATGAGCCATATTTACTTATGTCACAGGCAGGTTATGTTCGGCGATTGGTGGCGGTGACCTCTCGCGACCGGCCCTGGTTCAATCCATGGTCCGGAGCGAGAGGGAATGGGAAGCCGTCGCCTCCTTCTGCGAAGCAGTCATGCTAGCGAAGGAGGTGGCGGAACGTGAGAGGGAGAGAACCTCACGTCCCAGCCGCCGCGGGAGACGCCCCGGGCGTCGGGGGGCAACCAGTGGCCCCCGGCCACCGTAGGCGCGAGCCTGTGGACGGTGAGTAATGGGCTAGCTCACCGTCCGTCCGTCTCATGACGACAGGCCGTGTCGACGGCGCGTACGTGTTCCACGCGCGCCTCAAGGAGATGTCAGCAAACCGGAAGGGGCCCGAGAGGGCCGATGCCTGCCAGGGCTGCGGGTTGTTCGAAAGAGATAACGCGGCCCTGGAACAAAAAGGGCGAAGAAGGAACATGGGTGGGTTTTAGTCAGTACAAGTCTGACACTCCCTCCCGCTCCGCCCAGAGCGGGAGAAGTCATTTGATGATTTCCCATCCCGAAAAAAAAAAAAAAAAAAAAAAGGCAGGTTATGTTGTTGGATACCTATGTATTAACTCGGCTACCCATTTTAAAAGTATTGTGTAATTTATAATAAAACCATTCTGTCCTGACAAACTACTGTTTTTATTATTAAGAATACTATAAGAAGCTATGACTTTTACAAATAAACCACAAACTTGTGATTTTTGACAAAATTCAAAGTTTTCTGCAACCAAAAATTGTTTTTTATTCACCTTTTAAGTTAGTTTAAACAATAAGGCTGCTTGACCATCAAAGCGGAGCTGGAAAATTGTGATCAGTGAAATTGCACACTAATTTAACATTGGTTACAGTTTCCCAGTTCTGCTATGGTGGGCAGACCTTTAATTAAATAAATATCTCAAAGAAATCGGATTTTGAATTTCTCGCTTTCGCGAGTTTTCGAGGGCACCCACCAGGAGGCGCCAAAACCGTGCCATTTTATTTGCACGTACTTAACATTCTACTCGCTATATGTTCTGTGCAGGCAATACGAGCCAAACCCAGGCGAGAATCAACAACAAATTCATTTCTGCAACGATAATGACCAGACATAACAAGAAGTCCATCACCATCAATATTGCCAGCTTTACAGATACCATTAGCAATCGACGATGACCTAACCCTCTTTGCTAACCGTCAAAATCCACCATCTAACAATACACCCTTTGAAGACCATGTCGACCTCCATTTAAAAGACATTCAATTTCTAAATGACATCCAGCTAGAGCCGTCGATATCTTCGATCGCGCTTCAAGTCCCTCTGAATCAAGATCTAACTGGACCACCTTGTACACCAGTCAAATCAGACCGTTCTGTCCCACATTTTCATCTTGATATATTATCTGTAAAACCATGTCACTTCATATTGCGACCAAGGGCGAATGCCATCGGCATCTGCGGACTTTAAATACACAAACCAGAAAATTTATTAGTCCATTGAGTTTCAAGGTTTACCAAAAGCTGCCCCTAGAATAGGTGGCAGAACAGCTAGACGAAAAGGTAAAACTTACGTAAAATTTTTTCGTCCTGCACAATTTTGTCAATAATACTCTAAAAACCACCAATAAATTAGCTTACGACGCTACCGAATCACTTTGAGGTCTGTCAAAAATCGTCGTAAAAACTTTGCAAAAATCGTAAAATTTGCTTCAAAATTAACGACTGTCACGGGTGAAAGTCGCTAACTTTGAGTGTCTCTAGAGACTACCAAATATCGTTAAATCCGGATCGTTATGACTTTGCGACCAAATTCGGTTGTTTTGCGATCGCCATCTATGCCGAGACAACAAGCCCTGTATAAAAAAAAAATGATTTACGTGTGCATTTGAGTGTTGGAACCCGTAGAAATGAATACAAGATAATGTGACATAAGGTAAGGATAGAAACGGTGACGTAAAATTATTCAGCCAGTTAGGATTTTCGAAACCGCAATTATTGAACGAAATTATCGAACTAAAATACGCCACACAACTCAAAGCTCACTTCATCGAACATCGTGAAAAGCAAGCAATTATAAGTGTATACGAGACGCACACACTTCACTCTGAATATATTTCCTTCGACATACCTCTGTGAAGCTTCATTTTCGAAAATGTCGTTTTTAAAAAACAAATATCGCAATCGCCTTTCCAGTCATATAGAAGACACCATGAGGATTGCATGTAGTTCCATAGTCATCAACATAGGAAGGAATAATTTAAAAAAATTCTACATCATAATTCATAAAGGAGAATGAGCAAAATGGTCTGTGAGCGGCCAACAACGACATAGGTATTAAATGAAAGTACTATTACAAAGGACAAATCTATACTGTTACGTTGTTTTTTTTGGTACCTAACATTTACCTGCGAGCATACGTTGTATATTGATAGGTTTCCAATATTGATCTCAATGGTTTCCAAGCGAAATGTTTATTGTAGTTTTCGCAAATGATTTTGGCTTGTGGTTTAAGGAAAGAGTCATCCTTTCATCGGCACTTCGTCACTGGACTCCTTAGTAACACTTTCTGAAACTAAATCACATTCCAAAACCCAATTAAACGGGTTTTCACAATAAATTAGATATATTTTATCGTAATTGAAAGACAATTGCTTGTTGTCGGCCCAAATGTCATTCAGCTAAACGTCAGTGTCTGACAGTTGGAGGCGACATCTAGCGGTTGTAGATCCACCTTGGTAATTTTAATCGATAACGATTAATTTACTTATTAGCATATTGTTTGGAAGCCATCGAACTAATATCGTATGGACCTATTCTTAATAATTTTTAGTCTTTTTACCGTAAACGGAAACAAAATTAGTTTTTTTATATAGACTTTATTCTAGAAGGTTCGGGGGAACGTAATCCATCTTTAATCTGTGGTTTGAGTGTTGCAAGGTTATACATTTTGAATTCGCCGAAGGAATCAGGGGAATGGTACCACACTCAAGACCATCTATATTGTTGGAAATTAGAAATAAGGAGTTTGTTAGCTTGGATTTCGATGGGGGTTATTTGTTTCAGAGTGTAAACGTCATGTTGGACAGTCGTTAGGCATTTTCAAGAATTAAATATCTTGATGTAGTGATTCTGTCATCACGGCTCTTTAAAGTTTTACCTGGACGATGGGACATTTTCTAAGTGTTCCGCCGAATTTTGGTTAGAGGAAGTGACTACCAGAGACCAGTCAGTGGCGTCTTTTTGCGATTGAACGCGCTTCGGTGAACACACCAAATTAAATTCATGTTTTAAAAAGGTAAGGATTTGGGGTGTATTAGTGTCGGAAAGTGCTCTCAGAGTCCTTCTCTGGTCGTTAAAAGGATATTGTAGTGATCCCAGGATATTCGTTACAGGATTCCATGTGTTAAGGAGGATTCGCCATCAAACAGGCGGACCCGTTCTCCAGCCGGTCGAATCCCACAGCCAAGTGATTTCACTATTGTTCAACCGTGAGTATTACACGCCCCATGGCTAATCCTATTTCTTATTGTCCCATCACGGGGGTTAGGCAAACCAAAGTCGAAGCCTATTCTGGCGTATTGGCCACAGGCTGTATTAACCGGCTAGGGTTTTCAGACCATCGGTTCCCTAGCTCGGTCACCTCTATTCCTTCTCAAGGAAAGTACCCTAGTTTCCTTTATATCATGAGGCCCGTATTGTCGATTCCAGGTGAGGCAACTCGAGAGATTCGTCTCGCCGCCAGGATCTAGAGGCGCCTCTGGGGCCTGGACGCGAGACCCGTTCCTCGAGTCCACTCAACGCCTCCTGGGGAGACGACTGTGCAGTGGCAGAGTCCGCCTAGCGACCTAGCGCAGGCGGGACGGTTTTTTCTTTCTACAACTTATTTTCCTACTTTCTACCGGTTCTAACCAGAACCCAGATTACACCTGGCCGGTCTTCTAAACAAGAAGCCGGGCTTAGTACCAAATTTAATTTGAGGACCCCGGGTCCGACACCTGCGCTTAACTGGAAGCCTACTGGAAGCCCGATAGAAACATCTTCGTCGGTTCCGGGATCCGGGACTCTTCCAGTCCCTGGCGCCCATTTACTTATTGTTAATACTCCATAAAAAACTGGAAGGTTGTACCTTGAGTGATATAATTTAAACGTTTAAAGATCAAGGGACAGTACTAAGGTTATCTCCAACCCCCCACAACCCTAGTTCTACCAACTAAACTGTATGCTGGCTGGCTTTATTTTTAATTGACTGTTATTACCTTGCCTTTTGTTACTTATAAATTATCTTTCGGTCATTTAAAAATACTTGGGTACTATAATTAAAGTTATGTTATTTAGGACAGTTTGTTGTTTCCTTTGATACCAATACTATCCCACCTTGCGTCTGGGACTTTGTTCCGTTACCTTAAGAGGGACAAAATCTCATACGTAACAATACATATAATAAATCTGTAGAAAAGTAATTTTTGTACATTGAAGAAATTGAAACAAAAAATAGCCAGCGTGTGAAAAGATAAGTAACAGAACCCATTTCCATCATTTTTGAAATTTTTGTCTGTTTGTCTGTTTGTTTGTGCGCACATCACGTAAAATCTACGAATTCAATGCTGACAATGTTTATATACAAAAATTATACGTAACTTGAGGTTTAACTTAGTTTTTGTTTCATCGAAATCGGTTCACTCTATCAAAAGATATGATTAATTTAGTGAGTTCAAGAAGTAAAATATTACGTTACGCAATTCAGTATAGTACTTGCAACGACATCTTAAGACTAAAAATAGAACTAATGTTGATAGTTGAAATCCAAATCCGATAGATGGCGTTGTGCAAATGACGTCATTTTCTGAATCGCGGTGTTAAGATTTTCCGCGCTAGAATGACGTCCACCGTGTTTACTAGGCAAATTGGGTTTCGTTAGGTGTCTTAAAAGTTCTTGCGTGTGTCGTAAAAGTTCTATGGTTGCTTGGTTTATCGATTTTCTAAATTGGTCGAAAAAAAGTATTGGCTTATCTTATTGGTTTCGTTTGGTCAACTTTGGTCATTGGTTTGAAGTACGAAGTAAATATTGTATTTTATTTACTTCGTAGTTTGAATCCAATAGTGCCAATCGTTATACTGTAAGTTAGTGTTGCCAATTCGTTGAGTCACGCACGACCACGAACAGACGATACGTTGTCACACTAGACTGTTCGACGCACCGTTCTTTTAAGTTTGTAGGCTATTCAGTCATAAGTGTTGTTGGTTTTGTTTATTGCTTTAATTTTCCTTGAAAATGCCTCAAAGAAAAAAAACTAACCTTTCGCTGCGTAGCCGGAATACGAAAAGGATGAGACTTTGTAGGTCTCAGGAATCGGAAGAAGATCGTGAAGCACGGTTATCTGCTAACCGAGAGCACATCGCTCTTTCACGTGAATCGGAAACGTTCACCGAAAGGGAGTCACGTTTAAGTTCACAAAGAACACGGACCGCGACTTTGCGGTCTCAAGAGAGTATCCAGGAACGCGAAGTCCGGCTGTCTGCTGATCGGGAGCGCCACTCTCTCTCACGTGAGTCAGAGACATTCACAGAAAGGGAGTCGCGCTTAAGTTCGCAAAGAACTCGGACCGCGACTTTGCGTTCTCAAGAGAGTATCCAGGAACGCGAAGTTCGGCTGTCTGCTGATCGGGAGCGCCAGTCTCTCTCACGCGAGTCAGAGACTTTCACAGAAAGGGAGTCGCGCTTAAGTTCACAAAGAACTCGGACCGCGACTTTGCGTTCTCAAGAGAGTATCGAGGAACGCCAAGCACGTCTGTCATCTGACCGAGAGCGACACGCTCTCTCGCGCGAGTCTGAATCTCTCTCCCAAAGAGAAGAACGATTACAAATAGCTAGACATAACTATGTAGGTGTACAAAGAAACAATGAAAGATATCTTGCATCTGAAAGGGAAAGAATAGATGAACTAAGACGAGCAGAAACAGCAGAACAACGTCAATCTCGCCTAGAAATAGAACGAGCTCGATACCATATGAATAAAGAAACAAATAGCGGAGCTGATGAGTCCATGGAAAATGACGATGCAAATATTTTATTACCTTGGGACAATAGGGAAAAATCAGGGTTCACATATTCGTCTAGAATTAATTATGCTGGCTTTACTTCCGTGGGAGACATGAGAGAAATTTGTAATTTTTGTCATGCTTTGAAATGGAGGAAAGAGACAGACGGAATGTGCTGCTCAAATGGAAAAATTGTTCTTCCAAATTTCCAAGATCCACCACACTTACTTAAAAGTCTCCTGAATGGCGATCATCCCCAGTCGAAACATTTTTTGCATAATATTCGTTTATATAACAGTGCTTTCCAAATGACTTCCTTTGGGGCAAAACAAATAACGGAAGGACCGTTCATGCCAACCTTCAAAGTACAAGGTCAAGTTTATCACCTTATTGGATCTTTGCTGCCAGAAAATGAACCCAAATTTCTCCAAATTTATTTTGTATCCGATTACACACAACAGCTCAATGTTAGGAATCACAATTTTCCCCAGCTCAATGCTGAGCTTTTGGGTCAACTTCAAGAATTGCTGCATCACGTTAACCAGTACGTTCGTGAATTCAAAGCTGCATTGGAGTCAATTCCACAAGGCAGCAATGATTTCAAAATTGTTATAAGTGCCGATAGACGTCCTGTGGGTGAACACCGTGGAAGACACAATGCACCCGTCGCAGATGAAGTTGCAGTTGTTTTAGTCGACCAGGAGTGTGAGAGACGTGATATCGTGTTGCGTACACGCGACGATCGCCTTCAACGCATTTTGGAAACCCACCGAGCTTACGACGCCCTGCAATATCCACTAATTTATTGTCATGGTGAAGATGGGTACAATTTTGGGCTGTACCAAGTGAACCCTACTACGAGAGTCACTAATTATCAAAAAAAAATATCTGCTCAACAATACTATTCCTACCTTTTACAAATAAGGCAAAACAGTTTCGTATATTTGCAACGATTTCGTGGTTTGTTCGGCCACTTTATTGTGGACATGTACGCAAAAATAGAAACTGAACGTTTAGTGTATATTCGCACTAACCAGCGACGGTTACGCGCTGAAGAATACGTGCACTTGCGGGACGCCATGCAATCAGATAATAACGTCGAAGACTTGGGTCGATTGGTTATTTTGCCATCCAGTTTCACAGGCGGTCCGCGGTATATGCACGAACGAACGCAAGATGCTTTTTGTTACGTCCGTAAATACGGCCGGCCGGACCTTTTTATAACATTTACAACAAATCCAAAGTGGACGGAGATTTGCCAGGCACTTCTCACAGGACAGGCGTCATACGACAGACATGACATTATTGCTAGGATTTTTCATTTAAAACTCAAAGTTTTGATTAATCTACTTACAAAGGAGAAAGTTTTCGGTTCAACTCTTTGTTTTATGTATAGCGTCGAGTGGCAAAAGCGTGGTTTACCCCACGCGCACATTCTTCTGTGGCTGGAAGAAAAAATTCGTCCCGATGCTATAGACAGTGTCATAAGTGCAGAATTTCCGGACTATAATGCAGATCCGATTTTGCATGACATAGTAAAAACACATATGGTTCACGGGCCATGTGGCGTCTTAAACAGGGAATCACCGTGCATGAAAGATGGTCAATGCTCAAAAAAATACCCCAGAGCACTGAAAGAACTAACTATGGCTGGGGAAAATGGGTATCCGCAATACCGGCGAAGATCACCGTCACAAGGTGGTTTCACAGCTACTGTCAGATTCCGTGGACAAGAAATAATTCTAAATAATAGTTGGGTGGTACCGTATTCTCCAGTTTTGTCAAAAGCTTTTCAAGCACACATTAATGTTGAAATTTGTAATAGCGTCGAATCTATAAAATATATATGTAAATATGTTAATAAAGGTAGTGATCAAGCCATGATAGCACTAAGAAATAACAACCAATTTGATGAAGTGACAAGGTATCAATCTGGCCGATACATAAGCTCTTCGGAGGCAGTTTGGCGCATTTTGAGTTTCCCTATTCATGAAAGGTATCCGCCAGTCATCCATCTTGACGTGCACCTGGAAGGCGGGCAGCGAGTTTACTTTCAGCCAGAAAATGTGGCAGAAAGAATGAACAACCCAAGACAAACCACCTTGCTCGCATTCTTTCGCCTTTGCGAAAGAGACAATTTCGCTAAGTCTCTGTTGTACAATGAAGTGCCACATTATTATACTTATAACAAGCAGCAAGGTGTTTTTAATCGCAGGAGACGTGGAACTGCTGTAGAAGGCGAGTCCGGCATTTTTAAAGAACACGTGATTGGAAGAGTATACACGGTGCACCCAAATAATGCAGAGTGTTATTATTTACGCCTTCTTCTTCACACAGTGCGAGGACCTACTTCTTTTGCTGAGCTCCGCAAAGTGGACGATATAGAATATCCCACATTTCAAGCTGCTTGCCGCGCACGGCATTTATTAGATGGCGATCAGCATTGGGATGATGCTTTAGCCGAAGCATGCGTCAGTGATAGTCCACATCGTTTGCGCCATTTATTTGCCATTTTGTTGACATTTTGTGGCCTATCGGACGCTGGGCAGTTGTGGCAAAAATATAAAGACGCGTTTGCCGAAGATTTTTTGAGACAGCAAAATATAAATAGTGAAACTTCTGACCAAGTACGTGAAAGCTGCCATAATAGGTCTTTGCTGGCTATACAAGATATAGTTACAAGTATAGGAGGGAACCCCCTCAGTCAATACGGCTTGCCGACACCGACAGTTGGTGGGGAACGAATTAATAGGGAGTATACATCTGAAATAAATTACAACCCCGAAGAGTTAGCAGAAATATTGCGAAATGGCTGTTCAAATTTGACGTCAGAACAACGTCAAATCTATGATAGAGTATGCTGTAGTGTAGAACATTCATTAGGAGAAATGCTGTTTTTAGATGCACCTGGTGGAACAGGTAAAACTTTCCTCACTAAAGTTATCTTGGCTCAAATAAGGAGCCAAAACAAAATTGCCCTTGCCGTCGCTTCCTCAGGAATAGCTGCCACTTTATTACCAGGAGGAAAAACTGCACATACAACATTTAAAATACCAATCGACTTGGACCGCACAGAAAACCCTGTTTGCAACGTGTCTCGCAATAGTGATAAAGCAAAGGTTTTACGCGATTGCGCCCTTATCGTTTGGGACGAGTGTACGATGGCAAATCGTAAAGCTGTGGAAGCTGTAGATAGAACGTTGCGAGATATAAGACAAAATGACCGACCGATGGGAGGCTTAACGGTGCTATTCTGTGGAGACTTCAGGCAGACACTCCCTATAATACCCAGAGGAACGAGGGCCGATGAAATAGGTGCCTGTTTAAAGAGCTCTATTTTATGGCGTAGTGTCATATTAACTAATTTGAGCTTTAATATGCGAGCATATTTGGGAGGTGACGCAAACGCGCAGGTTTTCTCAAATTTACTACTTCAAATTGGTAACGGCACATACCCGACTCAAGAAGGAGGTAAAGTAACTTTAGTCGAAAGCCTGTGTTCTTCTGTTGCCTCACAGCAGGAACTCATTTCCTCTGTATACGGAGATCCATCAGAGATCTCGAACCATGACGCTGCTTGGCTATGCCAACGAGCTATTTTGGCACCTCGCAACGACCAAGCAGCAGCAATAAATTCTCAAATATTGGTACATGTTTCTGGAGAAAGTAGGGAATATTTATCTATTAACACGGTTTTGGAAGAAGGAGATGCCACCCACTATCCAGTAGAGTTTTTAGACTCTCTAAATACACCGGGTCTTCCAGCACACAAAATTTATTTAAAAGTCGGAGTACCAATCATTCTACTCAGAAATTTAAGCCCACCAAAACTATGCAATGGAACTCGGTTGAGAGTAACAAATCTCCAACGAAATGTCATCGAAGCCGAAATCTTAACAGGTTGCGGCTCCGGTGATGTTGTTTTCATTCCCAGGATACCCATTATCCCCAATAATTTTCCGTTTACTTTCAAACGTGTGCAATTTCCTGTAAGCCTCTGTTACGCTATGACTATTAATAAAGCCCAAGGCCAGACGTTATCCGTTGCGGGTGTAGACCTTACTTTTGATTGTTTTTCACACGGCCAACTCTATGTTTCTCTATCACGTGTTAGCAACCCAAACAACCTTTTTGTATATGCTCCGGGTAATTCCACCGCTAACATAGTATATAGAGAAGCATTAACGTAATCAACTATACCAAAGTCAGGACTCTTATCGAAATCATCAAAAAGGTGATATACTCTTATCTAAACGACGTTGTTTTGTTCTCGACAACCACGCGAACGAAGTCGCGGGCACAGCTAGTTTTCACTATGAACGCTAAGCTGGGTACTGACCGGCGTTAAGGGACGTAATGTAAGGTTACACAGCGAGCAGTCGTGCTACGCGGAATCCAGCGAGCATCGAGACGCTCGTTGCTCGCTTCGAGTGCTCCACCCAGCTGTTGGTTTTTTGGCGAATCCTTTGACTGTTACGTTGTTCAGTCAGTACGCTGTTGCAAGTCGTCACGAGCGCACGCGGTGGGTCACACGTCGTTCCTCTCATAGTTGTTTTATTTATTTCTTAAAACATGGAGCGGAACAAAGAAAAAACTCTGAATTTTATAGAAAAATACAGAGAAAAACCAGTGTTGTGGAAACCAGCTCATCCAGAGCCAAAAGATAACAACACGTCTTCGCTGTCGGCCATCTTGAGTGAACTGGCGGCGAAAACGGAGCACAGAGTTTTGACGAACGTGTTACGCCGATTTTAGAACACAGCGTAACATGCTCGATGCGTAACACGCTCGATGCGAATGTTACATTACACCTCGCAACGTTGGTCAGTACCCACCTTAACATTGCAGCTCATTTAGAAAAAAATATACATATACGTAAAATTCTTAGATAATAAATGCAAGAAAATGTACAATGGTTTTTTCTGAAGAAGACCTAATTCTGTTTGCACTGTGCTCATACCAAATCAAGTTGGCTCGCAGCTACTACGCAGAACACTTAGTTGAAGGCTTGTACAATACTGAAGTATACCGGGAGCGACAAATAAGTCAGCTCAGAGATTTTGAAAGTAGACCTTACCCTGATGTACCTTTTCAAAAAATGGAATGTACTAATCACTTATTGAGAAATTATACCATACCATACCATATTCTAGCAAATAATATTTTTGATTTGATTTGAAAACATGAATTTAATTTAATCTCACTAGCACCAAGCTTCATCAACAGCATCGTAGCCAAAGTAGTGAGTGGCAAATGAGTTAACTTTTCATTGAAGAACTCGTACGAAGCTCGGGATCCGGGTGACGTCACACTGCAGTCAACATTTTAATAACCCTTTAAAAACAGCAGTGAACCCAAAGTAAAATTCATTGTTATCAGTTTTAGTGGTTAAAATGGTGTATAAATGGTGTGTAGTGCCACAGTGTACAAATACGTCTATAAATAACCCACAAAAATTGTTTGTTTCTGTTCCAACAAATCCCAAAAGGCGAAAAATGTGGCTAAAGTTAGCTCGAAGAGACCCAAACAGTATTTCATCTCATTCAAATGTGTTTATGTGTGAAGATCACTTTGATGTAAGTAAGCAATATTTTACTTTAGTGAGAATCATGTTATCCTAAGATATACAGCTGATCCATCTGTTCTGTAACCTTCAAAATATTGTACATAGGATGTTGTAGGTACGATTAATTGTTGATGAATCAAATAAAATTAACATTTATTAGACTACTCGAAATAGTAACTAAAATATCGGTTTTTATAAAAGGAAATAACATCTTTAGTACCTGATTTCCATGAGTAGGTACCGTGACAAAGAGAATTTACATGAACATTTCAAACATTTAACAACCTACTAACCTAAGATAAATACCTATTTTATGATGATCACACATAGGTAAAGGTTTGTAAATAAATAAGTCTTACTTACATTGCTGTTTTTACATTTTTAAGTTCTGCAGCACAGTATAATCAGCGTTGTTCTTAAAGAAAAGTGCAACCATAAATGCGTCTATTTGAGGCAAGTTGCTGTTATCAGCTCTTACATAATTTGTCTCCATTTTTAGATTAGAATCCAATATTATGAAAATAGTTAAAACAATAATCAAAATCTATCAGAAAAAATCTTCAAAAATAGCCCAAAGAACGATTAAAACACTTAATAAACGAAACGCGCGTACTTTATTCAGTGATCGAAGCCGAGTTTACATGCGTGTGACGTCACCAGGGTTGTGTCCAATCACAAGGCGTTCTCGTTACAGATAAAGGTTCAGAAATTATTACATGTTTATCGGTGAAATTTTCAAAAAATATACGTATTTCAGTTTAAATTATAGTTTAATATGTTTTTTTATGCTATTATCTGATAGGATGACCACAATTTGTAGTATATTTTCAATGTTGTCAAATAGCCTATTGCGAAATAATTATTAGAATATACATTCATAAAAATATATGTTAAAAAACATTATTTTCATTAAGTAATGTGTATTTATTCCGAATACATATTAAAATCCGTACATAATACGTACGTAGATGTAATTTTTTTACCAAATAACTCGTTTTGTTCCGCGTGTATGCGTACTAAGTAACGCAGATAGAAATAGGAATTCGGTTTTTTAAATTCCTTTTATTACTAACTTTTTATCCGCAAGTGTAACAAAATAACAGTTTGATAACCAAGGGTCCCATTTTCATTGCATAATTTAGATAAATTTACATTTCTTGTAGGCTAATGAAAGTTAGGGCAGGATCTGGCATTGTCCTTTTAAAGTTTTCCTAACAAATTATGCATTTGAAGTTACGAAATGCAATGCATCATACCCAAGCGCACACACAGATAGACAACGCCGCGGTCGTCTCACGCACACAAGAGCGCGGTATCTGCTGCTGTGCCCGCGCGGTGCGCGTGACGCGTGACCTAGAGTCATTTGAGTTCAACGCGTGAGTGTGAGCGGCCAGCGCCGGCTGTGGTAGGTATCTTCCCGCGTACTCAGCTGATTGAAGGACATTTTTATTTGTTTGCACAGTTTTTGATTTCAGATGTTTTTTAAAAACGTTGATGGGTTATTTGCTCTGCGATATTACACACATAAGTTTAAAGTTAAGTCTGCGGATTGTTGTGATACGGCAAGTTTGTTGTGTGTTAGGTAGTTATATCAAAGAACACAACACACAACAAATAATTTTAAAACTAAAGTAGACCGTTTTGCAGATTCAAGTAAAAATGTTTGAAAATTATTTTTGTAATAATGTGGACTTAACTTATGAAATGTGGGTTTACTATTCGGTAGCTAAGCCTAAGGGGATTACAGGCGTGATGTTATGTTATTCTTGAATCCTGCAAAAGTTTTTTTTTTTTTTGTTCTTGTATTACTACAATCTGTCTCCTTTGTGGGACATTCAGCAGTATGTTGGTTGGTGCTATCGCTGGCGCTCTCAGTATGTGACCTGTGTCACATCCTCATTGTTTAGACAGTAGTTACTGTGATTGGATTAGGTCTTGAGGTATTTTGCGCTTCAATGGTCGCGCTTTGTTGTTATTCTCCATTAATGGCCGAGCCAGAGTATTTGGATGTTGTTGGATTCGTTCTTTGTAGGACTTGGTATGGCGTACGATTTGCTGCTCCACAGTGGGCATTCGCAGGTCACGGTGTAATAGATCGTTGGGTACAAACCACGGCGCGTTGGTTATCATACGCAGTGCTTTATTTTGAAACCTCTGTATGATTTCTATGTTTGAGTGAGATGCGGTGCCCCATAATTGGATCCCATACGTCCAGACGGGTTTCAGTATTGCCTTGTACAAAAGTATTTTGTTCTCAAGGGATAGCTGCGACTTTCGCCCAATGAGCCAGTAAAGTTTTCGTGTTTGGATACAATGTTGCTTGCTCTTAGTGAAAATATGTTTTTGCCAAGTGAGTCTTTTGTCTAAATGCAATCCTAGATATCTCACATGATCTGCTTGTGGGACTTCAATGTTGTTAAGTGTGACCGGAAGACAAGATCCTCTTCTCAAAGTAAACGTAACATTGACTGATTTTGTTTCGTTGGCTTTTATCCGCCACTTTTTAAGCCAGTCTGATATGTCATTAAGTCCTTCTTGGAGTATTTGTTTGGAAATTTTTGGGTCACTATGAGCAGCTAATATGGCGGTATCGTCAGCAAAGGTTCCAGTAGTTAATGATTCAGATGTCGGCAAATCGGCAGTGAACAGTAAGTAGAGTATGGGACCCAGTACGCTACCTTGTGGCACTCCTGCCTGTACGGGACAAAGATCAGACAATGCTTCCCCACTTTGTACTATGAAGTGGCGCTGCTGTAGAAATGATTCTAGTATTCCGTACAGGTGATCTGGTAGAGCAGTTTTTAAATTAAAAAGCAGACCTGCATGCCAAACGCGGTCAAACAAAAAGAATAATTGAAAAAGTTTTTCCCAAGTTCCCAACCCAGTCTTGAAATTCCTTCAAAATGTGGAAGTAATCTGTTGCGCACTGTCTTTTCAGAGGCGCTTATTAAGCAGGAATGTCTCATTCGATCTAACTAAACAGTTAGTTGGCAATTTAAGTATCTTTTCTTTAATCATTTCATACCAAAAACACTCACGCTTTTTATTTTACATCAAATTAAATCATTTTTAAGCAGGTTTTGAAATAAAATGAACTTTATTTTACCAAACAATTAACGCCTTATTGAAAATGTTTAGCAATTTAACACTCGGAAAGTATGAGATAGAACGACTACTTTTTTTATTGTGCCTGCACCTTAGAAACCTTCACAAGTACTTTTACTAACTACACACATCAAAAGTGTCTAGGGATCAAGCATTTTTATGCGGATTTCTTGAGATTGAGATGTGGCTTTGTAATAAATTTATGATTTTATAAATTTATATGGATCCTTTTTGGTGCATTTCATAATTTGAATCAGGAACTGTGAATCAAATTCGAGTAAAAGATGAAAATCAGCTGTCAATATTTTCCCTATAAAAACATACAACGCATTGAAGACATTATTAGTGCTACTGTTTCCCTACTACTGATTAAAACCAACGTTATTATGGAGCGGCGACGTCATTTAAGCAGGGAAGAAATGCTCAGAGCCGTGGGAATGATAGAAGCTGGTTCCCGGCAACGTACTGTGGCTTTAGCTCTGAATACAAGTCAGAGTGTTATCAGTCGACTTTGGACACGTTACCGAAGCACTGGTACCGTGGCTGAGTGCCATGGAGGACGGTATCGCTGCACCACACGGAGACAAGACCGATACATTCAAATCTTAACTCGAAGAGCTCCAACAATAACCGCCATGATGTTAGCCGTGAGGCTTCATCACTCTTCAGGGAACTTAATTAGCGACCAAACAGTCAGAAACCGCTTGCATGAAGTGAACCTTCATTCCCGAAGACCGCTACGGGTACCACCTATAGCAATGCACAATCGTAGGATTCGATATCAATGGGCTCTTGAACACAGAAATTGGGCAGAAGAACAATGGCGTTTCGTGTGCTTTTCTGATGAGTCTCGTTTTGGTATGAGACCGGATACAAGACGTATACGACACTGGAGAACCCCTGGACGCCAACAGCGATTAAAATCCTGCCAGGAAGTCCATCCTTATAGTGGTGGAACCATCATGGTATGGGCGGGTATTTGGATCGGCGGAAGAACTGAGTTGATTTGGATCAGAGGCAACCTCAACGCTCAAATTTATGCTGAGACGATTGTATCAGACGTCATCGTTCCTCTACAAGTGCAAATCGGTCCCTTATTTCAGTTAATGCATGATAATGCACGACCGCACACCGCAAGAGTTGTAAGACAGACTCTCGCCGCAGCTAACATCAATGTCCTGCCCTGGCCTGCTCAGTCGCCAGACTTGAACCCGATTGAGCATGCATGGGATATGCTACAGAGAAGAGCTCTGCCGAATATGGAGGGTATCCAGTCGCAAGAAGACCTTTTTTTGTTGTTGCAACGAACATGGGCGGCCATTCCACAGCGTGATTTGGATGAACTCATTTTGAGTATGCCAAACCGATGTTCTTGTGTTGTTAGTGATCGCGGTAGAAACACGGATTATTAATTGTTTAAGTTACCCAATAAAATTTTAAAGAAAACTGTTATTTCAGTCTTTTTTTCGAACTTTAATGTTAGTGGTTCAAATGTCAAAAATCCCTTTATTAGAAAATGGCAAATTTCTTTATTAATGCAAAGGTGACTTGGTTTATCGTTACTGTGACAAACGAAAACACTTTATTTGATGAATCCTTAAAGAAAATTTTAATTAATATCAATCAGGAGAAAAGTTATTGCAAAAATATATGTTGATCCCTAGACACTTTTGATGTGTGTAGCTACTTCATTATGAAAGCTACCAACTCAAAGACAATTCACTCAGGTATTGATTGTAGTGGCCCTTGGCATTTGGCGTCAATCATAAAATTAACACCAAATTAACACACCTACCTACATGTTTGTAAATAGCACGTGAATTGACTTCGTAGTTAAAATAGTACAGTACGAATCCTCCGAAGACCACGGTGCTATCACAATCATGTTAACAATGATGACAGCCAGAGGACTAGGTAGCGAGGCGCGGGCGCCGGTGCCGGGGGGTGGGAATTTCTTTAATAATTTTCAACTTTATCGCTACAGCATTAGGTTCAAGGTTGACTGGCAAAATTCTCAAATTTCTCTAAATGAATTTCTTTAGTAATTTTCAACTTTATCGCTACAGCATTAGGTTCAAGGTTGACTGGCAAAATTTTCAAATTTCTCTTAATGATTTTAAACCATAAAATGTTGATTGTTAAGTTCAAAACCAAATGAGATAATTTGACCTAAGAAGTTTAAAGGAGCCGCCGCGGTACCTAACGTAATGTTGTATGTGTGTGTAGTTTCCAACAAAGGAATTTATTTCATGAAGTTTTTAAGGATTATCCGATTATTACTAGTTTATTAGTTTTCTTATGTGTGGTTTCTTATGTCATCGAATGTGCATGCCTGATAGTTTTAGCGAAAACTTTTACTGTATGTGTTTTTTTTTAGTGGGTATTTTGTGTTGTGTGTCGTGTGTGTTTGTGATTTTTGAAGATGCCGTTCTACCGGTATACCGCAAGGGAATACGTAAACATGGTGTACTGTTACGGGATGGCTCGGGGAAATGCCAACGAAGCTCGTAGATTTTACAGAAGGGAATACCCGGCCGCGTTCCAGCCAAGAGATCCACGTATTTCCACCCGAGCAGTGCAACGGCTGTTGGATAACCAGCCTATTGTACCTATTCGAGAGGGAGTCGGCCGTCAAGTACGACCGGCGTCCGAAGAGGCCGTCAAGTACGACCGGCGTCCGAAGAGGCCATCCTGCAAGTGATGCTAGAAAACCCTCGTTTGGGTGTGCGCACAGCGGCCAAAGTGTTGCGGAGGCGGCATGGCCATCGCGCACGGCACTTAGTGACTCATAGCACTGTGCATAAGGTCCTGAAGAGGGATAGGCAGAGGCCCTACAAAATTCATCGCGTGCAAGCACTCGTGCCTGGAGACGCAATACGCCGCATGGAATACTGCAGGTGGCTCCTTACGCAGGATCGAGGGTTTGTAAAGAACGTTGTGTTCACGGACGAGAGCACCTTCACCAACAACGGGATGTGGAACCGTCGCAATTCTCACTACTGGTCCTCCGGGAATACGCACCAAATGCAGGAAACGGGCTTCCAGTTTAGATGGAAACACAACGTATGGGCAGGCATTGTTGGAAACCAGATCCTGGGCCCTGTTTTCCTGCCACACTATATGGACGGAGCTGCCTACCTCGATCACGTAAGGGGTTATTAACAAAATTGCAATGATAAATCAAACTCTAACGACAGTCACATCCTATCCCATCTACAAACACTCGACAATGATGGCGGTTGACCACTTTTGACCCTTATCCCTTCAGCGTTAAGATTGAAAACTGGTTTCATTATCGAAGTACAGAGTACATCAAAGCCGCGCCGCCGTCGCCGCCACCGCGCCCGCTATCGCACTATTGGCCAAACTTAAAGCAAGCTCAGTTAAGAAAATAGTTCTGTGGAAGCGCAGATAGTGACAAACCACGCCCCTTCCTTGCTCCACCCAATTAGAGACAATACACATTGCCAGTGCCAATTTGCATCTCGCTAATTGTTCACGCTTCCTGTTCTCATCGCAATTTTATTTTACGACCTGTTTATTTTTATCGGACTGATTGCCGCCCAGCTGTGACCTTTGCTTTGTATACCGTACTGTGATCGTGGAACTCTTTTTGACCCTTGCTCGTATCCTGGACTGTGTATCGTGCGTGACTACTGTGGGATGTGTTTTGTCATTAACCATGACAACCCGAAACCTTAATGAAGAAGAAAGGAATGAAATCATTGTCTTGCATAGACAAGGATTGAATGTATCCCAAATTGCGCTGGAGTTAAATCTACAAGTAAGTTTTTTTTTGTTTTTATCCAGAGAGAGAGATAATAGAAATAAATTAAGTGCATGTTGGTTTCCTTTACTGAGCTATATTTTTATTGTTAGCATTACTATATAGATCTTATTTTTTTTCTTCTGTTACCGTAATTCACAGACCCAATTAAACTTATTGTTTCGCGAGCCGACGCCAACGTCGGCGACGTCGCCGTCGGCCCGACAACAGCTTGAGAGATTTCATATTAAATTTGCATGCCTCAAAAAAAAACCTACATGCATTTTTTATATTTCTTATATCTTTGTTGTTGTTATTAGAAATTTTATTCTAACGAAAGCGTGTATTATTGAGTTTTTGTGTAAAAGAATATACAGGGTGTTTGGTGCATCGTTTGCCAAATCGAATAGGCCGAAAGGAGAGGTCATTTGCTATCTCTTCACGCCCTATAACTCATTCCTTGCCACACGGGTTTTTTTATAACAATTTTTTTATTTTTATCTTGAAAAATTACAAAATTCAGCATTTTAGGTCAAATAAAAAAATTAAAAAATTGTTTAATTTTGATGTGCACTGTTGTATGATTCTATCAAATTCAAAATTACTTGCTAGTAACAATTACTTTCTTGTTTAATAGCTGGTAAAGTTTTTGTAAAAGAAAAATAAACTTAAAACTCAACTTTAAATGGCTATAAAAAAAAAAAAAACTAAAAGCGATCGGTATCTTCGAATTATTTTAAAAAGTTCTCTAGTCTGTCCCCTTTCCAACGGTATGCAATATGCCAAAAAAACGTTTAATACCTTTTAATTTTTAACTAAATGTGTAATCGAGACACTAGGCTGATATTCGATATTACAGTAAGAACAGTAGTTTTAGCTTATATAACATGCCTCAAGCAAGTAGACAGATACTGTCATTTCACTAGTGCGTAGTTACCTATCTCTTTCTTAAACAGGGTACTAACTTTTTAAGAATTTGAAATAAAAAAAATATTGGGCATATTGCATACCGTTGGAAAGGGGACAGACTAGAGAACTTTTTGAAAGAATTCGAAGATCCCGATCGCTTTTAGTTTTTTTTTATAGCCATTTAAAGTTGAGTTTTAAGATTATTTTTCTTTTACAATAACTTTACGAGCTATTTTGATGGTTGTTTCTCCGCGGCAGAATGATTTGCCCTCAGTTTAAGTAGTACTTACTATCATAACAGAGCTAACTTTAAATATTAAAGATTTTTTGGTTTCCAAATAGTAATAAATATCATCATTATAAGATTAATTGGTTCGAGAGAGATCACTTTTGTTTTTTTTTTTTTAATCACATTTACTTTTTTTATATAGATTTTACTACCAAGATAATATAATTTCTCTGCAGGAAAAAATCATTTAAATTTCACGGTGGTGTCACTTTGATTTGTTTTTTACACCCTGTATTTTAGTATGTTATTTCAATCATTCTAACTCGTATTATTCTAATTCTTTAATAATATGGCTATAATGTTATTTTGTCCAATGATTGTGCCAGTTATTTTGAAGTCGTCCTGTATAATCAATATAAATAAATAGGTACTAATAATATAGTAAATCTGAAGATTTGTTTGTTTAGTCGCGCTAATGTCTGGAACTACTGAAGTGAATGATACGCAGATTCGATCAAGACTGTTATATTTATTATTACAGGTAGCCGAACATAATTGGTTTTCTATGAGTACCCACATTACATACAATATCTTCCCCCAAATACTTTTATTAAGAATGATTATTTTATAATGAAAACTATAAAAAATATAATTTAGATAGGTATACAAATATATAGTATGTGCATATATTTTAACCCCAAAAGAATATACACATTAGCCTACGTATGGCTTACACTAACATTCTCACAATGTATTATTTATCTAGTAAATATAATAAACATGTACATTTGATAGTGGCAAATACATTACATACATTTTATATAAAATTACATAACTAATTTATTAAATTCATTGATTCTTAAAATATAAATTACTTCTACACATTTTCACACTATTTGTTTAACCAGTAAACAAATATGATGTAAGTAAAATACTAAAACACTTCTACAGTAACAATTTATTTCATTCAATATGTTCCTCCCTTTTAATAGGAAAACAAAATGTTTTTAGAGTGATATACACTTACATTCAAATTCAATTAATTCAAGCACGCAAAATCATTAAATTTACTTAAATATCCATTTTTAATACATATTTCATTATTTAAATATTTCCCCTAATTTTTTGCGTGCAATGACTGCCGCTGGTCTGTGCGTGCGCACTGCATGCGCATTGTTGTTGCTCAACAAATTTCTGGTCTCCCTAGTATCATCACTGTACGGACTAGCCGGATTATCGTCGTCACTCTCAGCACTGGACCATTTCTCTTCGTCACAATCAGGTTTGTACATGCTATTTGATTGACTTGGAATGACTTCATCGTGCTGAGAGTTAGATTCTACTTTAAGCAAATGACGCCTATTGCGTCTGTATCGCCTTCCCGTGTTATCTGTGACAAAATATGACCTTGGTTGAACAGCTTGTGATTGCACCCTAACATTTTTTCGTTTATTACAATCGGCCATAATTACTCTGTCACCGGTTTTCAGTGACGGCAATGGTCTTGCATGTTTGTCATAATATTGTTTGCTAATATCTTGCTTACGCACAATATTTTGGTAATCGGCAGAGTTATCGCGACTTGGCATTAGTTTTGTAAAGTGAGAAGGCAGTCTACTATTAAGTCTGCGTCCCATCAATAATTGCGCTGGTGAGCTGATGCCATCACGAGGTGTATTTCTAAAGTTTAATAATCCCAAATAAAAGTCTTAATAATCCAAAATATTTTTAATTGTTCGGACACTGCGCTCACTGCGACCATTCGATTGCGGATAGTTGGGAGAAGTAGTAATGTGGTCAAATCCCCACTTATTTTTGAAAATTGCGAATTCTTTTGAAGCGTAAGCAGGTCCATTATCGGTCACCACCTCACTTGGAATACCATGTCTCGCAAACTGGTCCTTCATAGCCGCAATTACTGCCTTGCTCCCAATACTCTTTAATGGATTAACCTCTATAAAGTTAGAAAAATAGTCTACCAAAATCATAAAATATTTATTCCCATATTGAAATATGTCGGATCCCACTTTTGCCCAGGGCATATCTGGTATATTATGAGGAAGCAAGGGCTCACGTGTGGGCCTTGCCTGCCGCTGCGCACAAGCTGCACATCGCTTTACAGCATTTTCTATGTCACGTGACATTCCCGGCCAAAACATCACCTCACGACCATTGCGCTTGCACCTGTCTATTCCCATGTGTCCATCGTGTACACGCGATATCATCTCTGTCCGCAGACTACGCGGTATATAAACTAAATTATCCTTGAATATTATTCCATCCACATATTCAAAATTCTGGCGATATGACCACTGTGCCCGTACACATTCATCAACTTCGTATTTATTTGGTGGCCACCCATTATGAATATACCAAATTATTAATTGACACTCATTATCTTTAGTTATTTCATCTCTTATTAAACACATTTTAGTATCGCTAAACCTTACATTCTGAACTAAAAAACATGATTGCTCGGTAATTTCTTCAGAAATGCTTTCTTTGACATTATTGACCAAAGCCGCACGTGATAACGCATCAGCAACAAACATGTATTTACCCGGCTTATACACAACATCGAAATCATAAGCTTGTGTACGTAACATCATGCGCTGTAAACGCGCTGGAATTGAATCTAATGGTTTCTTAAACAATGCTTCCAAGGGTTTATGATCAGTTTCCACTGTAATATTATTTCGCCCAAAAATATATTGATGAAAGCGTTCCAAAGCATAAACGATCGCTAATAGCTCTTTTTCGATTTGAGCGTAACGGCGCTGTGTGTCAGTCAATGTCGCCGATGCAAACTCGACAGGCCGGCCGCTCTGTAGTAATACCGCACCTAATGCGCGCGAACTTGCGTCTACTGATAAGAGAACCGGTTCACGCGGCGAATAAAGCGCTAAAACAGGTGCTTCGCACACTAAATCTTTTAATCGTCGTACAGCCGCCTCATGCACTTCATCCCACAACCATTCAGAATCTTTTTTCAACAACGAACGCAGTGGTGAGGCAATTTCAGAATAGTCTGGAATGAATTTAGACAGATAATTGATCATGCCTAGGAAACGCTCTAAAGACTGTCTATCGCTAGGGCTCGGCATCTGTTGTATGGCTTTTAATTTATTTTTATCTATGCTCATACCTTCAGCGCTAAATGTGTGCCCTAAATAGGTCACTTCCTGAACACAAAATTCGCACTTTTCCTTGTTGAATTTAATACCTACCTCCCGTGCCCGGTCGAGCAATAGCTTGAGTCGAGCGTCATGCTCAGCTTTGCTAGAGGCCCATACAATAATGTCATCGACAAAAGAGTCTATGCCTTCCAAGTCTTCTAAAATTTGACGAATTTTTGAATGGAATACCTCTGAAGCGCAATTTATACCATAAGGCAGACGTAAAAACTGGTACCTACCAAACGGTGTTCCGAATGTGCATAGATCGGCGCTTTCGTCATCAATCTGCACCATCCAAAATCCAGACCTAGCGTCCAACTTGCTAAAGTATCGGGCTCCTTGCAACTTGGTAGCAATTTCGGTGAGCGTCGGTAGCGGGTAATGCGCGCGCTGTACGGCGCGGTTTAACGGACGTGGATCTAAACACACACGTATAGTGCCATCCTTTTTAGCTGCTACTACTATTGCGTTTACCCAAGGCGTTGGATGTGACACCTTTCTTACTACACCCAAACGCTCCATGCGATTCAGCTCGACCAATAGTTTGTCTCGCACACCTATAGGTATTTTGCGAACTGGACAGATCGATGGCTGGACATCACGACAAGCTACAATCTTATATTTACCCGGCAACTTTCCTAAACCTCGGAAAAGATCATCATAACTCTGAATATTTAAAGAAAATATGCGCTTAACTATACCAAGCTCCTCACATGCATACTTACCCAGCAAACTGTTGCAATCATGCTTAGAAATAACAAAACGTAGTTTATATATTTCGCCTTTATATATCCAATTAATTTGATAGGAACCAACTATTGGAATAAAATTGCCACAAAAAGATTGTGCCTTTGTATTATCACAATTTAACTTTTGAACTTGAAAACCTAATCTTTTATATGTGTTCAAAGATATTACATTTAAGTCAGATCCCGTATCTAATTTAAATATTTCTTTTTCACCATTAGCATGTAATATTAACGTTTCATACCACTTAGCGTCCTCAGTGTTGTTGTTTCCATCTATAGCAGATACATAATACAGTTCCTCGTCGCTGACATAGTCTTCCTCTAACTGGTAAACTGCACGTCTCGATAAGTATGGACATACTTTTTTGTAATGACCGCGTTTATGACACGAATAACACATAACCTTAGCTGCCGGACACTGATAACCATCACAAACCGCACTTGCACACGAGGTACACGTTCGCTCCGCCGCACCCGCGACCGCGCTCGAGCCAGCGCTCGAGCCAGCGCCCGGCCGGCGCCGCTGCGTGCCGTTGCCGCGCCAGCGCTGCCCCCGGCGGCCCCTGCCACCGCGACTGCCGCGCGACCCTTGCACCGCATCCACGACCAGCGCGGTACCCTCACTGCTACTTCCAGCCTTGCTTTCCTCGATCTGCCGTTTTTCCTCATGGGACATCTCATCCGCTTGGCATAGTTTGACTGCTCTAGCCAGGGTGAGATCCTCCGATCTGAGGAGACGGTCGCGTAGCCTACCGTCGACAACACCACAAACTATGTTGTGTACACAGTGTTATTGTATATGATAGCCAGATTTAGTAAGAATATTATAAACAACGTGTTCCATAAAGGACTGGTCATATTTAACACATACACACTACGTCTATACACATATATATCAAATAAACTATATTAAGTTTTCGATAACTTTACGAAATAAATCGAAATAATGGATGAGGCAAAGAAACACCAAAACTCAGTATAGTTTCATATGGGAATTATTAATTAAAATTATTATCAGATATTGCAGATTATCACCTTTAAAATGACCACGCATTTCTGGAACACGTTGTAAATATCACGCTCATCACGGAGCAATAACCTAAGACGCGGGGAAACCACACGTTACAGCTAGTAATTGAAAAATAATGTAATAAAGTAAGTATAATATTGTGGTGTGTTAAAATAACGTGTGTAATAATTAATAAAAGATATGTATATTTAAAAAAAAAATATTTCATACTTTTTTATGTTAATAATTAGGTAATAATTTTGTTGTATTATTTATTATTACTTAATATGAACAATCTGTTAGGCTGATTGCCTGACAAGACAAATATGTTAAATGCTATGCTATTAATGCTATTTCACGCGGTAGTGGCGCATTATGTCTTATTTGTTTAAATTATATATAAATAGGTAATAGATATAAGTGTAATAATAGTAAGTTATTCATGATCTCCAATTTTAATTATTCTTAAGTTAGAACTTTTATACTTTCATTTCTAGAATTCTTTTAATCCTATTAAAGCTTTATCTTTTAAAACTGGGCCATCTCTCTCCTACCCTTTTGCTGTGCCTTTTTGGGTCCATAATGATCTCATTTATAAAGTGTTACCATCTAAGAATACATATGGAAAAGCAATAAAGATATTGAGTACTGAGTATTGTATTTATTTTTTGTTTTTAGTGTTTTACACTTAATACTTACCAACTTCATGCATCATTTTCGTGTTTAAACAGTATTTCTTTCTTTTTTCAATTTTTAACTAAAGCGTCTTCTTTAATTTTATTTAAAACGGTGTATACCCGCAAAGATATCCATAGGTTAGGTTAGGTTAGAACTGTGACCAACTACGCGCGAGCCGAGCGAGCGAAGCGAGCGGTGCCGCGGCAGTGGCCGGCGAGCACTTAATCGAAATTGGTCGCGAAATTTTTCTATGTATTTTTTTCATGGTGGGGGCACTATAAATATCATCTTCTACTCACATATATTATTTATTACACTTGGTAAATGTTTCTTTCTGAGTATGAGTGAAAATATTATGGTAATTATGTTTAGGAATAATAGCGTTATGATAAAAAACAGTAGAAAAAAAAAAAAAAAAAATTGGTTGCCTGGAAAGTCGGTATACGGGCGAAAGTTTTACGTGACAACGACTTTGAGTGGTAAAATAATTTTATTGTGAATATTCATTCGTATAGTAGGAAGAAGGATGAAATAATAGTAACAATTTAAAACATTTATTTATACAAAGAATTATATTTAAAACATTAATTTATACAAAGAATCTCGCACTGAATTTCATATTAACAAAATTTTATTTTTACCTTTACACATACATACGTATTTATATACAAATATACATATATAGAGGCACGCGTCCCTTCCACTCGGGCATGGTTAGCCCGCCTAAGAGCGAGAGAGACAGACATAAAAAGTGAAAGGCACGCGTGCCTCTCACTCGCTCTCATTGTGAGTGCATAACGTGAGCGGAGCGTAACGCAGTTTCTTGAAGTGTCACCCGGCAAACCAATTTATAAGACGTTGTCACGTCAAAAAAAAACTTAACTTAACAAATTAAAAAAAATATATTATATAAATATTTTTTTTTAATTTTTGTTTCGCCTCTCATGTTTACATTGTCTACATTTCAATTGCATAAAAATGACAAGTGGAAGTGCGGAGTCTCCTAATACAAGCAATTCCTTGCTTAAAAGGCGATCTCCAATAATATGTACCAAAATGCCCTTTTGTGATTGAAATAAAGTTTTTTTTTTTTTCCTACTGTTTTTTATCATAACGCTATTATTCCTAAACATAATTACCAAAATATTATGGTAAAAAAAAAAAAAAAAAAAAGTAGGAGTTGAAATATATTTACAATAATTATATTATTCATTACAATTTTCGGAAACATGAGTGTTATGAACATCGCCGGTAACACTACAAATAGTATGAATGAAAACTTTAGGATGAAAAATTTTAGGAAGAGTGATCATTCGGATTACAAATGATTAGGAAGAACAATTTCGGGTAAAGAACTTTAGGTGAGCCAATATGGACCCCCGAATCGTATGAAGAAAGTGGTTCTAATCGAAGGAATTATAAAACGAGGGTCGATCATTTTAGTACGTTGGATACTAATGAATTCCAAATTAGATTTCGGCTAAATAAGCACAAAGTTTACTCGTCGAAATTTATCCGCATTTAAAAAAGAACGGAGCCAGTTATGTATGCCATAAACTAACCTAATAAGTACTTAGTATTCATTTGAAACAACCAAAACAACAATAATTCATAAAGCATTTACTCCTAAAACATTAATCGTATCTTTGTTTTAAGGAAAATGGTATACATTCACTACACCAACTCATACTGCCGTAAATTTTTTCACGCATTAGGGACAATGCTACCATCAGCGGCTGACTGTTGGGGTTTTAAAATCTTCGGCGTGCCGTGAAGTATTTGAAGTAAGCTGTGCTCTAGCGCAGTTATACAACAAATACATATACATGCATGCACCTTGACTTTATCCATTTGAGCCTAATGCAGTAGATTACACGAAATGTCCAGCATACCCTGGAAATATTTTATAAACAATTCAAAGACACCCGAAAGAAATTCTAAAAAAATAACCAATGCAGACCTAGTTTCCAAAAGAAAGGTTTTGAAACATTTAAAATCGACTCTGGCAGAAAGAAACATAAACGTGGCTGTTATATTGACGGAGATGAAGAAACTAAAAAAGTCTTCTCAGATACAATTTGCTGACGTTTTAAACGAAACATGCTCGAAAGACCTGACGAACTCAACAGTCAATATTACAACATCTGAAATAGTCGAAGAAGATAATAATATGACCAGCCAATTAGATGATATCAACATGACTGAAATGGTGTCCTTTGAAACTATGCCAGGATGACGAATATGCCAGGTATGATATGCCAGGATGACGAAGACGTGTTCCAGTAACTCATGGTGTTCTAATAACTCACTCAGCGAAGGATTCATTTATCGAATCATCAATTAGAATCTTTGATTGATAACGACATTTCCACATTGCACTTGTCAGGAAGTTATTTGGGTAAAACAAGGGATGAACGATTGTATGGAAATGGGTCATTTTTAAAGTTAGAATCATGAAATTTCATATACAAGCTTCTGGTTAGAAATAAATACGTATTTTACCGTTTTTGAGAATCTACCCCTAAGAAGGTTTGTAGGGGTTGAGAGTTTATATGCGGAATCCGCCATTTTTTTAAGAAGAATTGAATGAATGAATACGTATTTCGTCGTTTTTGGAAATTCAACCCAAAACGGGAGAAATGGGGTGGAAATATTAGTATAACATAAATGTCTGATCCCCTTGAAATTTACTATTTGTGTTTTTTGATTGAATTGATATATTTCAACGTTTTTGGAAATTTCACCTCTCAGACGACAAAAAGGGTGTCAATATTTTTACTTTTGCGTAAAGCGATGTTCAGCACTTGATACTTTGGTTTGATAATTGCACTAGTCAAAACAAAAACTGGATCATTTTTACAGCACTTATCACCATTGTGGGTTTCAAATTTAGAAAGCTTGACTATCAAATACTTGACCTCGTTCATTGCCTTCAATGAATAATTCCACGAGAGGTATAAAAGAAAGCAAAGAAGAAGGTATTATTTCAAAATTGCTCACATTTATGCTTATGAATAGAAGAGAATTTTGGCAATCTCTACCGACCGATAATAGTTCTCTGGATCTAGTAACTGGTGGACTATTAGTTGTGGATGGTTACAATTTGATTATAAATACAGATTATTATTCTGATGGTTTGTTTTATTTTAAATAACTCTTACTTCGTTTATGAAATTGTAGTAGTATTTTTTTATATTTCATTGTGACTAGATAAAAACCTAGTAAAGTACATTGCTAGGATTTTAAATTGCTTCAGTAACATATTTTGACTTCATTAAACAATTTATTCTTAAGTAACTGCACTCTCCCGCACACAATAAACAGCTTAGACACAATATGTTACGATATGTACTATGTACTGTTTCTTATAGCCAAACACATACTGCAAATTTTGAAATTAGTCTCAACAAGCTACGATAAGTAGTTTTGAAATGGCAAGCCCTTAAAGTAGCCAAGTCATATTTTGCTCTACTATAAAATTTGCTTTGAACCACTTGCTACGTTTTGATTTTTCACAGCCGAATTACTGCTTTAATATACGGGGTGTAAGGTACACCGATGCGAAAACGCTTACCACAATCATTTATCATCATAACCATTAAAAAAAAAACAGCTGTTCCATACTTTTGACCGTGTTTACATATTATATTGCAGTTTTGTATAAAACAGCTGTTTTTTTACCAATTTATTTCTATACACTTTACAAATCAAAATCTAATCTGATCGCGAAAGTCCCATTTTGTGGATTAGTTCTAGTTTGCATAAGTATGTCCAATTATAGTAAACAAGTATTTTATCAAGGTAGCGGTGCGAGTGTTCATATGACGTCAGATGTAAACAAGATGCAAAATACATGTTATACGCCAAATATCAAGGAGATTATTCCAGCAACTCAAAATGCAATGCCAGTATTGTGTTCTGGAGACTTGGAAATCATGACAGTTACACCTACTTGCAAATACACAACCTCACAACCAACTTGATATCTATCAGTCAACTTATTAAGAATGGAACAGTGTATCGTTCAAGTAGAAGTGCTGCATGCTACAACCGTGAAAACAGTTTAGTGGCTGTGTCATATTGTGTGTCTACAAATTGGCCATAAAAAGTAAACAATGTTTGTTTACATATCCTTTAGCGGCAGTTGATAGAGAAGTATTGGGGAGATAATGCCACTTGAATATGAACAATTAGAATAGGATGAAGGACGGCGCAGTGACGGGAATATCATATACAGATAAGTCAGTGATCAACAAAAAAAAGGGAAACAATCACGCTTGCCATTTGGTCATAACGCTACGAGAAGCAGCGAGTTACTCACTTCGTAAACTTAATTCACCTGAACTGATTCACCAAGGTGCATTAAGTATACTTTTAGTAATTTAGTTCAACATTTTTTTCATAGATGGCATTAGATGACAATCTTAGCCTATCAGAAATTTAAAAAGTTTGGAAGCGCTATACTGGCCTAAGTGGAAGACCTCGTAAAAGATGGCGGGACGAGTTAGACAAGACCAGCGACCAGTGGTCCACATTGGCCCTGGATCGAGACAACTGGAAGTCATGGGGACAGGCCATTGCACAGCAGTGAGATGACGCAGGCTAATAGTAGTAGTATTAGTTGGTAGCGCTATACTGACCTAAGTGAGTTAGTAGTCATTTTAGAACTATGGCAATACCAATTGCATTGACATAACTTTGCCGTTAGGCCAAACTGTCAAAAGTCATTTGATGATTTCACATCCGTAAAAAATAGTACATTGTTACCCTAGGGGTGAAAGTAACTTATTTAGTCCCGAGACGGGGTTTGGCGCGCGAACGAAGTGAGGGCGCCAATAGTTCGAGGGACTAAATAAGTCTTTAACCCGAGGTAAACACTGTGCTTTTCATTACGAATAGTACAAGGAAAGTAAAAATAAATACATGAATTAGCTAAAGAAAAAATGAGTAAAACCGTTTGCCGCGTTCCCGCCTGTTTTGTTTTTTTTTTCTGTGGCCAGCCACCTATTCAGCCTTTATTTTTCATTTTCATCATTGACAAAATGGTAAATATTTTGCACAAATCAATGTTGTTTTAAAAAAAAACTGTAGAAATTCAATTATAATAAAGTGTTTTAAAAATATATATCCTTTAATCAATACTTAACTTAAGTTATTTCAATTTTATATCGTGGCTGCATAGAAAGTTGGAACATGGTTCAATAAAAATGTGAAAATAGAACTAGTTTTTTTTTTTAATAATTTGACATCTGTCAGTTGAAAGCGATTCTCCCTAGGGCTGAAAAGTATTACTTTCAACCCGCTCTTCAGGCAACTTCAGATCTACTTTCAAAGTATGAGTAATGAAAAAAAAATAGCCGCTTTTTTTGGATTGTTTTTATTGTTCATCGAAGGTGTTTTCTTGCTATGAATGGTACTTAAAACTGGAAAATATGGAAGCTGGATTCCCTAGTAATGTAGAAAACACAATGCAAGGTAAGCAAAACATGATTTTGATAAAAAAAAAAATAGTCAGATTGTTGAGTGTTGTAACTAATTTTCTCAGTCTGTGCTACTATCTAAGCAAATTATTTTACTTTCAAAAATCTTTGGTGTAGATGAGGAGGACTCCAACTTGACTTGAAGAACTTATGAAAAGAAATTCTATTGATTTAGCTAATTTACAGCTTGATATTTTGTACCCAGTGGAAAAACAAATAAGTGTGGAGAAAAAAATGATTTGGTGGAACTTCTCCAATTCATTTCCCCGGTACTTCATGACTTTTATACTAATATTAAGGACAATGCTTCTGTAAAGAATGATTTGCATGTGGAAGATGAAGAAATAGAAAGCGATTGCATCTAAGGAAGGTTTATTAATGTAAGGATACTTTTATTATAATAAATACTTTGGACTAACTGCATTTTTTTCAATAAATCTTAACACATTGAATGCCAATTATATGGCCAGGTCATCATTGGTTCCCACCATACACATGGTCTTCTACGTAATACTACGTACTCGGCACCCCGTTTAAAATGCCAATAAACTCACTATCACGGAAATGCGCAAGTTTGTTGGTATGTTGCTATATATGGGATTGACTAAGTTACCTACAATTGCTCATTATTGAAAGTTAGATCCACTTTATAACTTGCCACTTTTTAGACAAATCATGAGTAGAAATCGATTCCAAATATTGCTGCGATATTTACACTTTTCTGAGAACGACGACGCATCGACATCAAGACTTCATAAAATACAACCACCGATCCAACAAAATTATGGCTGATCTCTACTATCCTGAAGCTAATCATAAAAAATATTGACTAGAAGCGACTTTGAAGTTCGTACGTGCTCGTGCGTATTGCGCATTCATAGTGTATTTGTGTCGAAGATTTGTAGGTTTCGTATCGTAAACGTTTCGAGTTGTCGATATGATAACGGAGTACAACGCAGGTAGTGGTAGAAAACGACAATGTACAGTCACGGACTTTAATTGATGAGCCACTTGCCATTGTTCGTATTTTAGCCGTGTAATGCAAATCGGGTTTAGTCGGCTATATTCGTACATAGTACAGAGTGACTACCCAAAATCAACCAATTGCAAGTCTAGCATCCGTTACCTAGCGATAATTTGTTTTAGCGTAGCCATAGTAACGCTTAACGTACGGATAAATTATGATTGGTAATTTTGACATCGGAAAAACTCGCACCCACAATTTTATCCGAACGCGTGGCGTCCGAGAGCGCCGGTGGCCCAGTGGTGGCAGCCCCGACTTACGAGCAGTAAGCCGTGGGTTCGAACCCAGGCAGGCGCATTACTTTGTGTAATTTATTCCATCATCGCCGCTCTCAAAAACGGTGAAGGAAAACATCGTGAGGAAACCGGCATGTCCTAGAACCAAAAATTCGAAGACATGTGACATCTACCAACCCGCACTGGGCCCGCGTGGTGGATTACAGCCCACTCCCTCTCATAGGAGAGGAAGCCTGTGTCCCAGCAGTGGGAACAATATAGGCTGATGATGATGATGATGATGCGTGGCGTCCTTGATGATGTTCATGACAATTATTCGATTCACCAAAATTCAAAATAATCGTCTCTGACGTCGACATTTCAACTGTCTGAAAACCAATCCAAGGTTTTCAGAAATAAAGAGTATTTAATGACCTCTAATTCAAAGGAGGTCAGTAAGAAATAGATTGGATAAACGTATGTAACATTTTATGGATTTTTGATTGACAACTTATTAGTCTTTCTTCAATTCATAAGACTATTTCCGATTATTAGTAATATGTCATCTTGTTTACGAGCACGCGGTTCGAGTTCGGTTTTAATCGTGTAATTTCGTGAATGGATAAAACTGCAAAATTAGAAAGTTTAAAATTGGCTCATCAATTAAAGTCCGTGACTACAGTCACGTTTACTAAAGTGAAGAAAACCAAATATTCTTTTTTGAAAGCAGGAAAAGAACCAACTGAAGCTTTTTGCATGATTTATAACTGTGGTATATCTATAAAACATAAAGGGGTATTCCCTCGCGGCCGCTCCACAACACTGTAGGCATTAGTGCCGAAAAAAACCAACAATACACGTGTTATATATGTTAAATGTAGAACCAGCTTAAGAATTGAACATTGTGTAACTAGCTTTATAAGATTTGATTATCATCTGTGGTAACTAAGTAATAGGGGACTCTACAGCAGTTAGCAGACTTGATGGTACATGTTACTAATAAATATATATGGAGACTCATGAAGATCTTTTAATTATAAAGAATATAACCACACAATTTATGATATTTTTTACGTTAAAGAAATATGCACATTAGGGGAGAAGAGAAATTATGGTCAGCGGGCAGTGATGGTCACGCACACAACTAAAGCATGAACAGTCCTTTACGCGTGTGAAGTGTATTTCGTCTCTCTCCTCACCGCCCGCGAGTGTCGAACGTCCTGTGCTGCTGCTGTCATTCCGTACGCGACGTTCGTGCAAGGCGAGTGTTTGTTGTTTTCGCGCCAAATTGATGTAATTTTACGTCTCAACGAACTAACGAGGTAATCTGTGAAATATTCCTTAATCCACGTAAACGCTGTCTTGTTATTTGAGACTGTTCGTCATTATTATGCTGTAATACTCAGTTCAAATCAAAATATGTTTTTGTTTGTGTTAAAAAAAAAAAAAAACTACGAAGTCCGTTGCGGGTTATTGTGGTCAACTGACTACTATTGCCCGCAATGTTATTACGAGTGTCGTATTGTAACTAAATTTAATTAATTTGTTTTTAGATGCAAAAAATAGATCCAGAAAAACGCAGAAGGTTGCATGGTCTTCAGAGACGTCGGAGAAGGCTCTGACACTTATGGCTAATGGAAACATCTATGAGAAAAGCCGCCAATCAAATTGGAATTCCATTTTCCACGCTGCAAATTCGAACCAAGAAGAAATTGTTTGAAAACCCATATCTAGGGCGAAAAGCTGTATATCCTGCAGAAGTTGAAAAAGAGATAGCTGATGTTGTGAAGAAAATGGTTACAATGTTTTTCGGTTAAACAGCTATACAAGTAAGAAAACTGGCTTATTAATATGCAGAAAGTTTAAAATAGTCACACAATTTCAATAAATTAATAAAATGGCGGGCCGAAATTGGCTTGAAGGCTTCTTAAAGAGAAATAGGATATCGGTAAGGAAGCCAGAAGCCACCAGTATAAATAGAGTAACGGCCTTTAACAAAAAAGAAGTTTCACTTTTCTACAAAAACTTGGAGAAACTTATGGATACCTATTAATTTACCCCCAAAAACATTTACAATTGTGATGAGACAGGGATCTCAACCGTCCAAGATCCGGGAAAAATACTAGCTCCATAAGGACATTAAAGGGTAAGATTCCTTACTAGTTGGGAGAGAGACAAAAACATTACCGTTTTGAGTACGATGAGCGCTGCTGGGTCATTTATACCCCCAATGTTTATCTTCCCAAGGAAACGACATTCCCCTCACCTGGAAAAAGATGGCCCAGCTGGTGCTATATACCGCTGCTCAGAGAATGGAATTTGCCAACCTTCTGCAGAAGAACCAGTCTTGTCTCATGATATTTACAAGCACTGCAAAGCCCACAACATTCACATGCTGTCCTTACTACCACACACCTCCAAACCTATTAAATAGACACTCGAAATATGTTTATTTTGATCTCAAATTATAATAGTCCTTTAATGTACAATTGGTATGTTATGTTCCTAATAAAGCTGTCATTCATATTTTGAGTTTTATTCCAAAAAATTTTAACTGACCGCCATTGCCCTATTCTCCTCTAACCCGAGCATCGAGTTGTTTATTTAAGTCTAGTAAACATTTGATTGCATCTCTTTCCATCACACTTTTCAGGCTTTGGACTATCGACTCTCAATAATTTTGTTTATTGATTATGATACTCGTACAATGCCAATAGGCGATCTTTGTTACAAAATTTTATGCTTATTTAAATAATAATTAAGCTGCTAAAAATAAGAGGCGAAACGACAACATTATTAAAACACGGCGTTTTTAAAGGTCAATCATAATATTTACAATAATTAATCGTATCGGGGCTAAACTAGCATCGCACCCTGGAGGTAGTAAGCAGTTCTGATCCCTGTCGAAAGCGGTTGAAACGATTGATGCAAAACTTCAGGTTATCAAGAAACTGCTTGAGTATGTTCCTGTTCAAAAACGACTTTTTTGTGATGACATACTGTTACAAGGTAATTCTTCAGGAGGAGAGCAATATATTGAAAATGACAAAAAAAAAAACACTATTTTAAATTCTATTTTAGTGATTTGATGCAAATAGCTTTGTATTAATTAGCACTGTAAAAAAACATTTTTTTAGTATCTAATTTGATGCTTCACATGAACTGGCTTTCTTGTCTTCTGTCGCGGATCTAATTAATATCCCCACTGCGCGAAAAGTTTTTTACGCATTGTATCGACACGTACCACAGATGTGCGTCGGACCGATCGGCTGCGTGTGCCCACGATCGCGCCATTAGTGATGACGTAAGCGTTAAACCGCGCTGTGATTCGCCCCAATTCAGTAGGACGTAGATAAGCAAAAAGGATCTAACCCACAACATGACCGAAAATGAGTTAAGTATACCAAACTGCTCGTCAAGGTCTATATTTTCGATTAGCAAAAACAATCCTAGTAAAATACGAATATTTTGACATTAAAAATGACACTGGTTACCAAGCCACATGGCGAACCCCTATTTTAGTTTCGTAAAAACGATCCATTCTCCTTGGATCATATTATAAAACGGTCAGTCTAAGAAACTGTCACTAAACTAAAATGTTTAAAAAAAATCCAAAGCATGTGGATCCTTTTAGATAATAATATTTACCTCAAAACTATGCAAAAGATAAATCACTCAGAAAGCATGAATCTTGTTTAATTAATTTTTACTTAAAAATGCACGGGTTAAATCACAAAAACGATTCAGACAATTTGGATCTGTTTTGTTAAACTAAATTTTTATTAATAATTAATTTTTATTCCTGAAAACGCTATACTCTGCCATAATGAGTAGAAATTTTACCAATTTTTAAGGCAACAGAGCCTACCAACGCAAGCATACCACTGATCCTAGACATCAGGCCGATCATAATGATCGTGCGGAGAAGAAGCCAATGACAAAGAAGAAGCCAAAGCGCAGAGGCCCATCGGGAAAGGAAAGGAGATACCGAAGGCATGGATGCGATTCAAGCTCAATAGCTCAAGACGTTGCACCCGGGATTTGCAACCGTTTCGAATGCTGTTAAAGATTTATCTATTTCGAGTGAGACGGCACCGGAGATCCCAGTTTCAAGTATCGGAATTGGACCACTGATCCGTGATTCAGTATTGAGAACGGAAAGTGAAATGAAATAATCTACCGCTAAATTACGATAGACATGCATTCTATCGCGTTGCATTGGCTATGTTCGACACAAAACTGTACACCCAGTTTAAAAACTTTAATCATCATCATCATCGACCTATATTGTTCCCACTACTGGGATGCAGGCCTCCTCTCTATGAGAGGGAATGGGCTGTAATCCACCACGCGGGCCCAGTGCGGGTTGGTAGATGTCACATGTCTTCGAATTTTTTGTTCTAGGACATGCCGGTTTCCTCACGATGTTTTCCTTCACCGTTTTGAGAGCAGCGGTCGGGGCTGCTACCACTGGGCCACCGCTGCTCTGCAAGAATTTTAATGATGTCTCGGAAAGACTTTTCAAAATTAATAAACATTCGCTAACGCTTCTCATCTGCCTGGGTGGTCTTGGCGTCCGCAAAATTTCAAGTATAAGTTTACCGGCCTTCCTCTCCTCGGTCCACGGTGCCGAAAAATTAACCAGGAACATCTTATCTTCCTCACTGGTTCATTTTGAGGTACCGTTTTTGTCCGATGCGTTGAACGCTTGGAAAATGGCTTGTCCTAATACGGATTTGCCCGACAACCTGTCCTCCCAGACGCTGGGACGAGCCGCTCTGCAGTATTATACGGAATAATCTGTTAAATACGTCAATTAATACTGCGGAGCGTGCCCGTCTCCTGGCCGTGGGAGAATGGGAGTCAGGCTTATGGCTTCAGGCACTCCCGTCATCCACCATAGGCACCATGATGGATAATGTGTCATTTCGGCTCGCTACAAGCCTTCGTTTAGGCGCACCTTGTGTTGCTCCACATCGTTGTCACTGCGGTGAAGTTGTCGACAATCTCGGGCACCATGGCCTGTCCTGCTACAGGAGCGCAGCATCAACGACATTATTCGTCGAGCTCTTGTCTTGGCGTACCAGCGGTTTTAGAACCTAACGGTTTGGTACGTGACGATGGGAAAAGACCAGATGGTATGACGCTGATGCCTTGGAAGGTGGGTAGGCCTTTGGTGTGGGACGCAACTTGCGTCGATACCATTGCGCCATCTCGTGTTGCAAGTACGGCGGGCTGTGCTGCAGCTGCTGCTGCGGTTGCTGAGAGCCTGAAACGGCGTAAATACTGCAACCTAAATAGCAGTTACAGTTTTGAGCCGTTTGGGGTCGAAACTCTCGGCTCATGGGGCCCAAGTGCACATTCTTTTTTTAAGGAAATATCTCGTCGACTGGTTCATGAGACGAGACACTTCACGAGACCAGAGGGCTGGCTATTTCTTTGGGCATAGAATTAGCATAGGCATTAAACGTGGCAATGCCGCCAGTCTTCTGGGCACGTTTCCGGATGACAGCATCAACGACATTATTCATCGGGCTCTTGTCACCGCCGGCGTACCAGCGGTTTTAGAACCTAACGGTTTGGTACGTAACGATGGGAAAAGACCAGATGGTATGACGCTGATGCCTTGGAAGGTGAGTAGGCCTTTGGTGTGGGACGCAACTTGCGTCGATACCATTGCGCCATCTCATGTTGCAAGTACGGCGGGGTGTGCTGCAGCTGCTGCTGCGGTTGCTGAGAGCCTGAAACGGCGTAAATACTGTAACCTAAATGGCAGTTACAGTTTTAAGCCGTTTGGGGTCGAAACTCTCGGCTCAAGGGGCCCAAGTGCACATTCTTTTTTTAAGGAAATATCTCGTCGACTGGTTCATGAGACGAGACACTTCACGAGACCCGAGGGCTGGCTATTTCTTTGGGCAAAGAATTAGCATAGGCATTAAACGTGGCAATGCCGCCAGTCTTCTGGGCACGTTTCCGGATGACAGCGATTTGGAGGAGTATTTTGACGCCTTAACGTCCTGTTGTTTTTAATTTAGTTTATATTTAGTTTGTTTATGTAAATACTGTTATTTTTAAGTAGGGTTTGTTTTTTATGCAGGAATATTTAACATTAATCGCAAATAAGTCGCTGGATGTGGTGTCGTATTGTCTTTGCCCAAAAACTTTAAGCCAATAAAACGCATTGAAATTTTTATTAAAAAAATGCACTGATTGAATCACAAAAACGATTCAGGACATTTGGATTTTTTTTGTAAAACTAAATTTTTACTTAAAAAATGCACTGGTTAAATCACAAAAACGATTCAGTACGCATCGATATTTTTCGCTAAACACATTTCTGTGTTTCTGTAGGTATTGATGAATACAACGAAAGGTATCCATATACATCGCAGTCATTAATATACCTATATTTTATCAAAACGAATAAAATATTAAGGATATTGGGAAAATTTATTCGTATTTTTATATCAAACAAAACTTGGTAAGAAATTTTGATAGCGGTTGGCAACACTGCATATTTTGCTACAATACAGTTACATGCGTTTGAGCAGAGTTGATTGAACTTCTCTTTTCAACTTCTCTTGTTAAGTGCACTGTTACTGCGAGTCTTGTTATTATAGTGTATAAAATATGAAGAGGATAGACCGAATATTCAACGCATTAGGCGTACCAGATAAAAACAACTGTGAAGATGATGATGGTAAGTTTTTGAGGTTATATTAATTTTTGATGTTTTGACTAACTTATTTGTTACTTTTTTGTTTTTAGCTAATATTATACACTTCTTTTTCAGGTCTAATGGGCCCAAACTAACGCGAGCCCACCGAACAGCGCGCCTTCATTTCGCACGCAGTCATTTAAATTGGACACAGCAAGATTGGAGCCGTGTACTCTTTTCTGATGAGTCTAAAATTGTGTTACATGGCAATGATGGAAGGAAGAAGGTCTACCGACGTAAGGGAGAGCGTTTTGCACAATGCTGCTTTGAAGAGAGGGTTGCTTATGGCGGTGACTCATGGACTGTCTTGGGCAGTATATCCACGAGCGGCAAAACTCAACTTGAGGTTGTTTCAGGACCACGGCTGCCAACATTAAATGCTGAAAGGTACATTCGTGAGTGCTTAGAACCTCACGTGATACCATACGCGGACTATGTGGGCCCAAATTTCCTTTTTATGCATGATAATGCAAGAGCCCCTGCGGCCGGCATCGTCAGGGAATATCTTCGGGATGTGAACATCACAGTTATGGACTGGCCAGCCAGAAGCCCAGACATGAACCCCATTGAGCACATGTGGGACGAGCTAAAAAGACGTGTTAGGGCTCGTCAGCCAGTTGCCCAGACTATGCAGGAGTTGAAAACTGCCATAGAAGAGGAATGGGAGATGATCCCTCAAAATTTCATAGAGCGGTTGATAAACTCTATGCCTAATCGTATGAGAGCTGTGGTAGATGCCCATGGAGGCAACACGCGTTATTAAATTAAACCTTTATTTGATAAAACATGTTTTTTATTTAAAAATCAATTGCCTTTAACAAGGCGCATATCCGACTTGTTAGGCGTAGCTCCATGTCGTATGGTATTCTGAATTCAAATTTAAAACAATACGATCGAAAAAGATGGTAAAATGTATCAGGTTTAAAACTGCATCAACAGTTTTTGTTCAATCTAGCAATCATATTTTGGTAGGGGCATCGAAACCTAAACTCTAAGGTAAGCCAATAGATGTGTCCAGAAGTGTATTTCCAAGCGAGTGATGTTTTTATACTGGATAGAGGCTTTAGAGATTCTGTGCCATTGCTGAGAGAATGTAATTATTCAATTCATATGCCTGCACCCTTACAACAAGGTGAAACCGAACTGTCAAACCTTGCTGCTAATAAGTCGATAGCTGTCACGGTTTGTATGTACGTGGGTAGTTAAAGCTGTAAATGGCATATTTAAGCAATCATACAAATTGCTTAGGCACGAATTTTTTAATCGTGTTACAAGACATGCAATGACAGACTTTCGCAAAACAGCAGCTCTGATAAATAGGTTTCTCCAAAGAATCAGAGACAGAGAGGATGCAGGGCAAATTCTAGAAATAATAAATCAAAACATGCACAAAAATATTATCTTGCTGATTTTGTCAATCAAAAGAATTTAAATAGACGGCGAACAGATTTCCTCTCAGTTAATAATAACATACATAATGTATCCTTTCCGAGGCTGGAATATAGTGATTTAATTCTAATTGCATGTGGAACATATAAATTGCAACAAGCACGTTCTTAATATGGAGAACACATAAGTGGCGACGGTTCCTATACTATTGAGCTGTGCAGAAATACAGCCAGCATTCTAGTGGAAGGTTTCCCGCTCCCTTCGGTTAACTGCAGTTAATTTCGTGGAACACACTAGCCGACACTAAATAAATATTTTTTCGATTTCTTTTCTTTCATTGTCAACGTCGATGAAATACCCGCTAACCTCCAACTCGCTAATTGAGATGCAATGCAATACCTATTTGAAGAAACTATTTCTTATCTAACACCAGCAAATTGCAATTGAATAAGTCCATATCTAGGACACAATACCCAAAAATAGTTGCCTACGCCCAAAAAATAATGGCTATGTTTGGTACAAGCTATTTGTGTGAACAAACGGTTTCAATAATGAAACTAAGGAAAACATTTCTTCGTATTAGGCTTTCGGATGACCTCCCTTCGATGCCTGCGTTGTCCGGTCGATCGGAATATGAGAATTTGTGATTCCGCTTTGTCCGATTAATCGGCCCAAAAGGAAAAAATAGTTCACGTGCTCTGATTGATCGGACTGAGCAGTCGGACCAAGTGTTCACAGGGCTTTTTTCACTGCTAAAAATTTCAGCATCACAAATGGACGGGGTATGATGAAATCATGCAGAAACAAAAACAGTTCCACATGTCACATGTCCCCACAAAGACAAGGGCTCCTCAACCTTCTACTTCATAGCTAACTTAAAAGTTTAATTTAATGCTATTTTGTCTTATTATAGTTATTTTGTAATATTGTACAATACATTTTCAGAAAATACATATCAATATTTTTATTTCAATAAATAATATAGCCAGAAATGCAACAACTTCGCCCGCCATGTATTTCGTTAGTAAATATGGGCACGCGAAGGAAAAAGTTTCCCCATCCCTGGTCTAGAGTAAGTGATGCAATGCCGGCCGACCCGTGGTAGATATTAGACCCAAAAAATATTCACTCATGGCATGGCAACATTTCGCAAGCATCTTCGGATAAGAAAAAACAGTAGTGCAATATGTAGTGATAATTTATAAGTCTGCGTTTTCCATTATGAACGAATAAAAAAGTTTTGGAAATATCTGGTCTTTTGCAAATATGCGCTTGTGAGTCCACAAGCTCGGCTCGACTGGGCTCGGCTCGGCCACCCGAAGCTACTCGTTACTTTGGGACATGGAGTAGTAATATTTAATACCTACCTAGATGCCTACTGATAAATAAAATGCTAGTAGTTTTTCTATAGTATTATAGTATATTTTGGATTCGATTTGATTTCTTATAGAATAATACGATTTACATAAAAATAAAAACTAACATACAGAATAATCTTTTTTGTTACATAGCCAAATAAAGATAAGCGGATGGGCAAAAAGACCAGTCTATGGCCTAGTTCGTACGTTCTTTTTCAATATTTAGATTTTGTAAAAGAGACAACTGAATTTCATTCCCAATTTCATTTTAAATGCAGGTTGTGCAGTAAAATGCAAATAATAGATCTCAAACATGTTGTCAAGGATTTAAAGAAAATCCAATAAATTTATATAATAGAAGGCGTTTCACAAACTGCCAATGGAGGGGCTCAGCTTGATTAAATGTGCTCAAGTATAAGCATGGGAAATATGGATGAAACATGTTATGTTAAAAAAAATAAAGAGCTTTCCACAAAAACCGTCGTCCGTCCAAAAGACATAGCATTGCAGTTTATGTTAGAAGCAGGCGCGGAAGAAAGGCGTCTTGCTTTTGAAAATCACGAAGTCGATAGTCAAGGTGTACCTTATATCACCGTCATAACAGGCGGCTCATGGGCTAAGCGGAGCTATGGAACAAATTTTAACTCTTTGTCTGGTGTGGGTTGCATTATAGAGCATCGGATGAAAAAAGTTTTATTTTGGAAGCCAAAAATTCTTGCTGGTGCCTTTTCGCGTTAGGCAATAATAAAAAAAACCAAAAGACCGCATGGATATTTCAAAAAAATCTGGTCAATCTACCGAAATTAAGACATCGGCCATTGTTGACGGTTTTAAAGTCAGCATGGAAATGCAACACAAAAGTAATAAGAGACAGAGACAGTAGCGTAACGAACGCCCTCAGAGATTCTTTGACATGTGGTCCCGATGTTCACATTAGGAAAATAGAGTGCAGCTACCATCCACTTCGGATGGTTCGAACAAACTTAGAAAGATCAGAATCAGTACCTGTCAGTAATAGGAAGTTCTTTTAGATAGAGTACGGCGCTTGTATACTGCTATAACTGGCACTGTTGCACACGCAAGACAACTTGAGGTCCCAACAGCATCCGGAGCGAGAGGGAATGGGATGCCGTCGCCTCCTTCTGCGAAGCAGTCATGCTAGCGAAGGAGGTGGCGGAACGTGAGAGGGAGAGAACCTCACGTCCCAGCCGCCGCGGGAGACGCCCCGGGCGTCGGGGGGCAACCAGTGGCCCCCGGCCACCGTAGGCGCGAGCCTGTGGAAGGTGAGTAATGGGCTAGCTCACCGTCCGTCCGTCTCATGACGACAGGCCGTGTCGACGGCGCGTACGTGTTCCACGCGCGCCTCAAGGAGATGTCAGCAAACCAGAAGGGGTCCGAAAGGGCCGATGCCTGCCAGGGCTGCGGGTTGTTCGAAAGAGATACCGCGGCCCTGGAACACAAAGGGCGAAGAAGGAACATGGGTGGGTTTTAGTCAGTACAAGTCTAACACTCCCTCCCGCTCCGCCCAGAGCGGGAGAAGTCATTTGATGATTCCCCATCCGAAAAAAAAAAAAAAAAAGGTCCCAACAGCAGAGAAGTTTTCAGTCCTTAAAAATGACTTACGAAATGGGCCATGCCACGTGTTTGGTTGGCATGATAGTTACGAAACATATTAATGCATAAAAAAATGAAAGAAAATCTAGTTCCAAAGCTGAAATCTAGCGGCATGTGGAACGACATTTATTAAAATCTTGGGTGGCTGCTTCAAAACTCTGAAAGTTTATTGTTGAAGGTGCAACAAGCAATCCTGCAGAACAATTTAATGCAATTGTTGCCAAATTTCTTGCAGGAAAAAGAGTAAATTTTACACGCAGAGGCTTGTATGAAGCGAGATGTTTTGCAGCTGCAGGATATTATAATTCAAAAGATTTATACTTTTGTGTGTTAAGTTCAAACCGCTGTATGTCCAGACGCGCCTGACAATACGTATACACCGGCAAAAACGTACAAAACAACGAAAAAGAACCGCAGCAGATAAAGCGCAAGGTAAAAAAAGAGCTAAGCGCTTTAAAATGGCAGACAAACATTATGATGATGTAGATTGTATGTAATCGAGGGTACTGATATGCCTCCGGAAGTATTTGAAAAAACGAAAACGGAATTTTTCTTTGCCCTTAAAGTGGCTGCTGAAGAAATTAGTGTATTAGAAAAAAGAACAACCGCCCAGGGTAATTCCGATTTATGAATCGTTAAACGCAAAAAAAGATTAACAGCTTCCATTTTTGGCCAAGTATGCAAAATGAAGAACTCAACGCCTTGTACACCTTCAGTAAAAACCATTTTATATTCAACATTTACAGGTAAAAACGCAACAAGATATGGCAAAGCTCATGAGGCGACTGCAACAGCAGACTTAGAAAAAAAAAAGAAACGGTTACACAATGCGATTTGTTTATCAAGCAAAAAATTACAAACGGTTACACCATGCGATTCGTTTACCAGGCAAAAAATTTCGAGGCACTGCAAAATCTAAGTTTTTGAGTTTTTGAAAACACTCGACGAATTACCTAGGACATCAAAAATTTTGACATTATTACAGTTCAGAGAGCTTAAGAAAGGTAACAAAGGCCGTAGTTTCACTCTAAAGGAAAAAAATATTGCTTTGTCCTTGCTGAAACAGAGCCCAAAAGGGTACACATTTCTTAGGAAAATATTTATCTTGCCATCTCGCCAAACTCTTCTGAAGTTGCTTAATTTGGCAGATATAAATCCAGGAATCAACAAAAATATGATTTAGCAAATAAAAAAAGCTACTGAAACAATCAAGTTAGTACATAAAATATGTATATTCCTGTTTGTCGAAATGTCACTCAAACCCAATGTTACATACAACGAACGTAAGGACAAAGTTTGTGGGTTTGTTACAAATGGTCTGGAAACACAACCTGATTCGATCATGCAGATCATGCGCAGTTGTTGATGGGAAGAGGGTTACTAAAAAACTATAAGCAACCTGTTACATACACTTTTTTACAAGCTGCAACAAAGGGGCCAGAACTTGTGAAGCAGTTAAAAGCTGTAATTACCGAGTTACAAAATGCAGGTCACATTGTTGTAGCAACTGTATGCGACCAAGGCACAAATAATGTAAACTGCGTTTAACATCTTCTGGAAGCGGCGAGGGATAACCTACTGAGAAAGGGCGAAGTGCCCCGAGACAACAGTTTCAATATAAATGATCAAGAAATCATACTTGTATGACCCTCCTAATTTAATAAAATGCATAAGAAATATAATAATAATTTCATAACAAAAACATTGAAAAATCAAAAAAAACGGGGAAGTAAAATTAGCAAAATGTGCTCGTCATGGCCTTCCACAAGGAAAACCCAGGGTACAAAGGAATCCGATTGGTGCCCAAATTGACAGATGCCCACTGTGACCCAAGCAAAATTCCACGAATGAAAGTCAAAAATGCTACACAAGTGTTCAGCCAAACTGTGGCATCGAATATGGGCTATCTAGCAAGTAAATTTCATCAGTCCGCATTTTCTTTTCTGACATTTACAATGAAATACAAATATTAATTACTTACCATAGTTGTACATTACGCAGATCAGACATTAAACATTATTTAATAACCCTTTAGCTCGCAACGACAAGCCAACTCAAAGTTCACTTAAAAAAAAATGATAAAAAATAAGTTACATTTCCGAATGCATTTTACGTCAGTGTTGTGCAAAATGGCGTCACGGTCGCAGCGAAACCGTGGATCGCAGGTAATTTTATTCTGTAAAAAATATTTTTGAAAGTTTTACTGATAGGGAACACCGGAATTTTATTTTCAGAAAGCCATTTTATCATTATGATTACGAATAACTGCATTGTATTGACTAACTTATGAGCACAGTGTTCATAAAGTGATACGTTGAACATTCTCAACGTTGCGACGAAATCAATAAAGTACTTCGTAATATGTATGTTGAGCATGTTCAACATTTCGGCATTACTAACGATTCCGTTTGCATGTATTTATATTAACATTTTATTTTATATATTGGTGTTTTGTCATGCTATGGGTGTGGTTTTGCATGTTTTTAGGGTTCCGTACCCAAAGGGTCAAACGGGACCCTATTACTTGACTTCGCTGTCCCTCCGTCCATCCGTCTGTCACCAGGCTGTATCTCATGAACCGTGATAGCTAGCCAGTTGAAATTTCTACAGATTATGTATCTCTGTAGATGCTATAACAACAAATACTAAAAACAGAATAAAATAAATATTTAAGGGGACACACACACAGAAAAGTAAAATTGGGTAAAACCTAGTAAACAGCGCCATCTAGCAGTTATAACGAGAACTTGATTCTGATAAAAAACAATTAGCATGTCGATGTGGCCGTATGGCAACAAACGCCATTTAATTATTATTATATTAAATTACCCTTAAGTGTAGGACTATGTTATTTTTTCAAGTGATAAGATTTATAATAAACATTTCGTGCAGAGCGGTAGCGCCATCTGTGCTTACATAGTTGTACTAATAACGACTTAACCAACTCAGTGTGTAACAGTTTACAAAATTCTGCTGCTGATTTTTTTGCTCGTTTTTATAAATAATGGTACGGAAGTTTTAGTATTATTTTTACCAGAATATAACCCTAGAGTTATGGGATATAAAAAGAACAGGTTGTATTTTATACGGGACTTTTTAGTCATTACTCTTATGATGGGTGTAGTAAAAATGCCATCATACAAGGATTATTAGAGTCGCGAATTAAGATATCCCCTCACCGCAGATATCATGCCGGTCAAAATGTATAAAAAAACAGAAAATATCTTCATTTTGTGGACAACTTGCAAATGAATAACGATCGCTACTTTAAAGTACGACAACTTGTAGAAATGGTGAGACATAATTGCCTGAAACTTAAGGAAGATGGTAGATACAGTTTTGACGTAATGATGGTACCCTACAAAGGTACCAGGGCAGGCAGTAGACGTCAATACTTACCGAATAAACCCAAAAAATGGGGGTTTAAAATATTTGTAAGAGCTTGCGTATCTAACTACTATACGATTTTATTCCTTACGCTGGGGAGGACACCTTTCGGAATACCACTTTCACGGACTATGAAAATAGCTTAGGTCTTGGGGCGAAAGTTGTTTTGGTGCTCTGTAAGACAACAGAAGCGAAGTCGGCAACAGTATACTTTGACAACTTTTTACCTTTATTTTCAGCCTTGGAACGATATCGCTTACGAGGATATCAAAATATAATGTTGACTGACAAGCAATTGTCCATGAAAGGTAGAGGTGCAAGTAAACAGGTCGTCTGCAATAACAATAATATAGCTGTTGTAAAATGGTTCGATAACAAGGATCCAATTGGGCAATTTCAAAGATATTCTAAAAAAAGGAAAGCTAAGATTGAAGTATACTGTCCTGAATAGTAAAGGAATATAACGCTCACATGGGCGGTGTAGACTTGGCGGATATGTTGTTTGCATTGTACAGATCTGCTTTTAAAACCAAAAGATGGTACATGGCGATTTTCTCCCAATCTTCCCAGACAAATTTGGCCTAAATTTGTATCCTATGGGCGTTGCAAATTCTTTAAAACCGGTTATAAAAATGTGAATTGTACAAAATGTAACTTACGCCTATTTTTTGTATCTAAAAGGAACTGTTTTTATAACTATCATGTGTTACAGTAGGTACCTTTTAGGTATTTTTGCAATACTCATGACTGATTGTCCTTTTTATGTCTTTTTCAATTGTATTTTTTTATAATAAATGCATGACAATTGTGAATAACTGGTTATTTTATAGTAGGCTAAAAACCCACATATATCGCGACGTTCATTTTACTGCCTAATTTTCTCAATTCGCAACATTGAGTATATTAATGACTCATATAGTATCAAAACCGGCTCTCCACATTTAAGAGAAAATAACTTATTAATGCCAAAATAATCTCTAGTAACTAATCTTCCATCTCGATTAATAAGTTTTTTACAGAAACGGCATTCTCCCTACCAAAAATGATTTTAAAGTTTTGAGTAAGTTTCAAAAGCGGCAATCTCCTAGAGCGTTGATTTCAAACATGGCAGTCTCCACTTCGACCAATCAGAGCGGAGTATTTACTATAGGATCGGCGTCGTTACACAGTGAAACTGCTCGTGGTATTTTTAAGATTTTATTAGGATATTCTTAGTGAATTAAGTAAAACGTGTGTTTATTTTAAACTATGGACCATCCTGTAACACCTTGTCTACCCGGACAGTCAAGGAAACGGCAGAGGGATCCAGAAAAATGGACTGTAAACATCAAGAAACGGGCAAGGTGCGTATATAGTGCTTACACAATTTAGGTACTTGAATATTGTTTTAAACTATTATTGGTAGTGACTTTTGATTTATTTAGAAAATTGATTAAATAAATCAAGGTAATTTTTATTTGTCTATTTCTACAAAACAAATGAATGTTGTTAGGAGTAAAACATTCATTCTGGGCGACAACGTTCTTCTTTAGTTTGCACTATACAGTAATGTTCGAGACATTATTGAGTAACAACTTAAAGCACCTACTTTTTAATAAAATATAAATATTCTGAAAACAATTTTATTATGTTATTATTAATAATGCGTATTTTATCAGATTCTGTTATATTACAGGTATTCTTCTAAGGGTCTACCAGAGCGTCCAGTTTGTCAACACAACACAAAAGCTTTTAAATGCGGAACATTATCTATGGCGTATATCAAGTATTTTCACAACATATTTTATAAAAAACCCGAAAAAACAACTCAAGATGCATTTCTTTTAAAATACTGCAAACCAAAACAAATAAAAAGGCGCAGAGGGCAGGAGAATTCAAATAGAAGAAAATTACTACAGACTAAATTTAAGGTATTTTGTTTCAGTCAGAAGTGCATTGTTCCTGTTTGTTAGAAAGCCTTTCTTAATATATTGCAAATTACAAAGCATAGAGTTCAAATCATAATGAAACATTTTTTTAAAACTGGTTCTTTGGTAACTGAACGGCGCGGCGTGGTGGTAACCGCACAGAATTACCATTCAGAGAAAAAGTTGCTGCTGTAAAGGGATTTATTTGTAGTTTCAATTGCGATGAGCCTCATTATTATCGGGGGACAACACAAAGAATTTATCTAGCCGCTGAACTTAACATTAACAAGATGTGGCGTATGTATAACACTCAAGCACAAAATAATTTAAAAGTGAAGAAGGAATATTTCAGAAAAATATTTAATACGTATTTTAATTTAGGGTTTGGCTCTCCTCGAACAGACGTCTGCTCAACTTGTTTGCAGCATGATGAGTTATTAAAAGTAGAGAAAGATACATCAAAACGAAATGCTATTATGATAGAAAAAAGGGTTCACAAATTGCGAGCCAAAGCATTTTTTGATTTAGTTCGCGAAGAGAAAGCTGATATGATGACGTTTTGTTTTGATTGTCAAAAAAATTGTCCCATGCCGAAACTTCCTGATCAAACCACTTATTATTCCAGACAATTATATCTTTAGAACTGTACCGTTATCCAGGGAAATTCAAAGACAAAACTTTCAAAGGAAAATACTTTTGCTTACTGCTGGACTGAAGACACTTTTGCGAAAGGCTCAAATGAAATAGCCTCTATTGTGTTACGTATGAGATTTTGTCCCTCTTAAGGTAACGGAACAAAGTCCCAGACGCAAGGTGGGATAGTATTGGTATCAAAGGAAACAACAAACTGTCCTAAATAACATAACTTTAATCATAGTACACAAGTATATTTAAATGACCGTAAGATAATTTATAATTAACAAGAGGCAAGGTAATAACAGTCAATTAAAGATAAAGCCAGCCAGCATACAGTTTAGTTGGTAGAACTAGGGTTGTGGGGGGTTGGAGATAACCTTAGTACTGTCTCTTGATCTTTATACGTTTAAATTATATCACTCAAGGTACAACCTTCCAGTTTTATGGAGTTACTTTATTATTAATAAATGGGCGCCAGGGACTGAAAGAGTCCCGGATCCCGGAACCGACGAAGATGTGTCTAATAGGCTTCCAGTAGGCTTCCAGTTAAGCGCAGGTGTCGAACCCGGGGTCCTCAAATTAAATTTAGTACTAAGCCCGGCTTCTTGTTTAGAAGTCCGGACAGGGGTAATCTGGGTTCTGGTAAGAACCGGTGGTAAGTAGGAAAATAAGTTGTCAAAAGAAAAAACCGTCCCGCCTGCGCTAGGTCGCTAGGCGGACTCTGCCACTGCACAGTCGTCTCCCCAGGAGGCGTTGAGTGGACTCGAGGAACGGGTCTCGCGTCCAGGCCCCAGAGGCGCCTCTAGATCCTGGCGGCGAGACGAATCTCTCGAGTTGCCTCACCTGGAATCGACAATACGGGGCCCCATGATATAAAGGAAACTAAGGTACTTTCCTTGAGAAGGAATAGGGGTGACCGAGCTAGGGAACCGATGGTCTGAAAACCCTAGCCGGTTAATATGGCCTGTGGCCAATACACCAGAATAGGCTTCGACTTTGGTTTGCCTAACCCCCGTGATGGGACAATAAGAAATAGGATTAGCCATGGGGCGTGTAATACTCACGGTTGAACAATAGTGAAATCACTTGGCTGTGGGATTCGACCGGCTGGAGAACGGGTCCGCCTGTTTGATGGCGAATCCTCCTTAACACATGGAATCCTGTAACGAATATCCTGGGATCACTACAATATCCTTTTAACGACCAGAGACGGACTCTGAGAGCACTTTCCGACACTAATACACCCAAAATCCTTACTTTTTTAAAACATGAATTTAATTTGGTGTGTTCACCGAAGCGCGTTCAATCGCAAAAAGACGCCACTGACTTGTCTCTGGTAGTCACTTCCTCTAACCAAAATTCGGCGGAACACTTAGAAAATGTCCCATCGTCCAGGTAAAACTTTTAAGAGCCGTGCTGACAGAATCACTAATTCAAGATATTTAATTCTTGAAAATGCCTAACGACTGTCCAACATGACGTTTACACTCTGAAACAAATAACCCCCTTCGAAATCCAAGCTTACAAACTCCTTATTTCTGATTTCCAACAATATAGATGGTCTTGAGTGGGTTACCATTCCCCTGATTCCTTCGGCGAATTCAAAATGTATAACCTTGCAACACTCAAACCAGAGATTAAAGATGGATTACGTTCCCCCGAACCTTCCAGAATAAAGTCTATATAAAAAAACTAATTTCGTTTCCGTTTACGGTAAAAAGACTAAAAATTATTAAGAATAGGTCCATACGATATTAGGATATTAGTTCGATGGCTTCCAAACAATATGCTAATAAGTAAATTAATCGTTATCGATTAAAATTACCAAGGCGGATCTACAACCGCTAGATGTCGCCTCCAACTGTCAGACACTGACGTTTAGCTGAATGACATTTGGGCCGACAACAAGCAATTGTCTTTTAATTACGATAAAATATATCTTATTTATTGTGAAAACACGTTTAATTGGGTTTTGGAAGGTGATTTAGTTTCAGAAAGTGTTACTAAGGAGTCCAGTGACGAAGTGCCGATGAAAGGATGACTCTTTCCATAAACCACAAGCCAAAATCATTTGCGAAAACTACAATAAACATTTCGCTTGGAAACCATTGAGATCAATATTGGAAACCTATCAATATACAACGTATGCTCGCAGGTAAATGTTAGGTACCAAAAAAAAACAACGTAACAATTGTATTCCACCGACTTTGTTCAACAGATTTTATTGGGATAAAAACAGTACGTCTGATTGCGGATGGCTGCGGTGGACAAAATAAAAACTCGTCAATGGTGACAATAAGTGGCTGACAAATTATGCCCCAGAAACAGTAAAAGTTGTTGAAATAGTGTTCCCCATAGTAGGACATTCATTTATACCGCCGGATCGAGTATTTGGGATGATTGAAAAAGACTTACGCAAACAAAAAATCATCAAAAATCCCGAAGATACTTGAAAATTATTGAAAATTACAGTACTGTAATTAAACTAGGAGTTGACTTCAAAGTTTATGACTGGAGAAGCGCTATGAAGGCTTGTGTCAAAGATGTCGGTCAGTGGCACTTTCAATTCCAAAAGTCTAAAAGATTTTTTATTAAAAGAACAAAGAGTAAAGTTGATGTAGTAGTAAAGGGAGATTTATTTTATAAAACAAGTGACGGAATGTACAGCGGGATAACAAAAAAAATAAAAACTTTCATACCATGACTGTTGGTGAAATTATTTCTTCTGGGCGTGTAAATGCGAATAAGTTAACAGATGTGAAAAATTTAATAATAAAACATTACGGAGACAATTGGACGGAAGATGAGGAATTGATGTACTATAAATCATTAGTTGTGACAGAGGATACAGATGTCGATGAAGTTTTATGCGAATCTCAGAATGAGGAACCTATTTTACCAATATGATTATTTTCATTATTATTGTGATTAAAAGTAAACATTTTACAGATTAAAAACTTTTCCTGTACTTATAATTTTTTAATTTTGTTTTACTTTTACCTAGATGACGTATAGTTTTGTTAATATAACAATACGAACCATTTCATGCGTTTTCTTTATATTCCTTGATATTAACTTTGGATTTCCCAAAGTATCAAGATAACTTGCTCACGTATTGTTTGACTTCAAAGATGGCGTTGACTGTTTAAAAAATGGCAGTCTCCAACACAGTTACTATCAAACCCGGAAGTTTCCAATAATGCGTAACAAAGCCAGCAATCTCCATTTGTTTTTTATCGATTTCTTTAAATAATTTCTCGATATGTCTATCAAATTGCTTCAAATTACTAAAACATATAGCTAGTAAGTATAATTTTACGAAATATAAAGTATTTTAACAAAATAATAAATCATAACACGTTTTTCATGTTTATTTCAAATGTAAGTAAAGTGGAGAATGCCGTTTTTGATATTATATAACTCATTTAATGTTTGTATATTTTTCCAAAAGTTACAAACACATTGATTTATTATTTTTTTGTACATGTATACCTTCATATAAACTCAAAAAATAGATAAACTATGTTTTTTCACAGATAAGGGTATACTTCCAGCAGAAGCCAAAGACACTGCAGTCATCCTTTTGTTCTTTTACAAGCTTTTTGATTCCCTAAACGGAAGCTTTGGGAAAAGCAAGAAACATAGCAAACCTCTCCTAGGACCTGCGACCATCATAAAACATGGAAGGAGTATAAAGTTATTAGGAAAGACATTTTATTAATACTAAAACATCAAACGATTAATATGTTCCGACATTGAAAAATTGGGTATGGACACTAGAAGGAATTTAATTGTTATTAAAAAAAATACAAACAAAATATGGTGTAACATCAGTTTGGTTGCGGCATCTGAATCAAGACCCAGTAGGAAACTTTTTTTGGGTCCTTACGGAGCCACGGATGCCGCAACGTAAACCCTACACCAGAACGATTTGAAGCAGCATTCACCACATTATTAGTACTCAGCCTTGCTAGTGTGGACACTAGAAAGGACAGACAGGAGCATGGATGCTCCTGGAGCTAACTGTGAAATTGACAATTGTGAAACTTTACATGTAGTATACTCATCACAAGCGGGGGCAGCAAAGAAGCAAAGAAATTGCGAACTTAGTAATATTCCCGATATAACATTCACACCCGTTGGAGTAAAAAATGACCCGCGTAATAGGGCCTACAATACGTTAGTGGATATTTTGTCAAAAACGCCAAAAAAAAAGTATTCAAGGAGTGTATTGAATGTAAAAAAGATTAAAAGTCAAAGCACGAATAATTAAGATACCGGGAATACGCAAATAAAAAATGGCTTTGCAGTCCCAGCGACCCCCTTTTAAATTGTATCTCAAATCTGCAGGATATAAGTTATATAATATTAACCTTCCTATACCCGCGCATTGGTCTGTGACATCGACAAAATAATCTTTCTTTCTTTATCTTTCTTTTTTTAATCTTTTTTTCAAAGTGCGTTCGGGCGGGACACAAACACGATACGACGGCGCATCGTACAACGATGCGGCGTCGTTTCACGATACGACGTCCTGACGTTAAAAACTCACGATGCAATCCTGCGCAGTTGTTATTCGAAATTCAAAGATGACGGATGGTATTGAAGTCGATCATTTAATTACCCATTCTAAAGTAATCAAAAAACTTGTTGTGGTCTATTTTTAAGTCATTGTACTTCTTTACAAGGTGTTTTTTGTTTTTTTTTTTTTTTTAAACGTTGCCCCACACTAGGAATTTCTCCTGTATCGTGGGTGCGTTTACAAACATTAAACTCACATACACAAACAGCCAGACCCGCAACAACTATCTGTAGGCCATACAAATATTTGTTCCGTGCGGGGATCGAACCCGCGACACGCAGCGCAGCAGTCGATCGCTCAACCACTGCGCCAACCGTGTCGTCATCGTGTTGTTTTGCATCCTCGTCAAAATTCATGAGGATGATAATAAAAAATCAATTCAAATTACGGTACCTAGTTTATTATTAATAAAAGCATAATAAAAGATTTTTTTGGTTGTTTAAGTTTGTCAGTATTTCAGAATAACCCCATTTACGTGGTTTGGGGAATAAGAAATTATCGAATAAACGTTTGAGATGTTTGTATGTATGAAAGCAAGGTTATAGGGCGAGGATCGCGAGGGCCGCGTTTAAAACAGGCACACTTACCGATTTTCGTAAACAAGACAAAAAATAAAAATAACCTACCCATTTTATTATTGATTCGTGACGAGAATCATTAGCATAGTTACCTCCTTGAATTTGACGAGGATGTAAAACAACATCTTGTATAAAGTGACTCCCGTTATTCATGTTTGAAAGAAATTGGTGGATCCAATATCTTCTGAGTATCTGTCTTTTCTTTCATCGTCTTCTTATTAACAGTAGAAGCAGAATGCGTCTAGAGCGGTCCATTTTTCGGAATGATCTAAAATACCACCGCACTGTATCGACGGCATCGTGCCGTGTATCGTGCGTGGCTCATCGTAGATTTCCACTACGCAACGTCATATCGTGAAACGACGCTACATCGTTGTACGACGCGACGTCGTATCGTGTTTATGTGTGGGTGCCCTTCGTGCGAGCAGCACGTATGGCCGTTTTTGGCGCCAATGCAGAGGAGAGTGATTCTCAAGTGGAGTCGGAAAATCATCAAACATCTAGGAATTATTACCTCGGAAAAGACGGTCAGACGAGATGGAACAAAATTCCTGCCTCAAATCCAGTAAAGAGACGTGCTAAGAATATCGTAACCCAATTTCCAGGTGCCAAAGGTGAAGCTAAGTACTTGAAAGAAACCGGTGAGATATGGAGTTTGGTTCTCACGGAAGATGTTTTTGGTCGGATTGCAAAGTACACTAACGAGCAAATCAAACGAAATTGTGTATATTTTATTGTATAATTGAATTCCATCTCAATTCACAAGAGAAAGAGACTGTACAGAAACAGATGAGACAGAAATTGAAGCACTACTAGGGCTCTTACTCTTTGCTGGTGTTAGAAGAAATAGTCGACTGAACGCTAAAGACTTATTCAAAACTGACGGCTTGTCACCAGAGATATTTCGATTGACTATGTCCTGGAACCGTTTTTATTTACTGTTACGGTGTCTTAGGTTTGACAACAAAGACACACGAGCTGTACGTGCTTCTATGGATAAACTTGCACCCATCACAGAGCTTTTTGAAGAAATTTAAGTTGCGTTATAACGTTTCAAGGTCATCATCTGCCTAGCCGTTTCCCAAACTATCTTGGTTTCAACGTTTCAAGGTAAGTTTACTAATTTGAATTGTGCTAATCCAAGGAAGAATAGAATAATACTTTATTGTACACCAAAAATGAAACATAACGGGTTTGGAAGGTGCAATAATAATAATAATATAAGGAAGGTGTAATGCAAGGTTACTTAGATTGATAACCTATTTTTATTGTATCATTAAAAACACTTTAACAACTTTAACTTTGAACATAACTTAGAACTATATGACTATATATAGATGACAATACAATTTTCATCACACTTGCACGTAAACAGTGTCATAACATACAGGTTAACTTGGCTGCAATGCCCCATATAAAACACTAGGGCGGTAAGTATTTTTTTTTTAAACTTACAGCACGTCATGACAGCACACAGGTCATGCAAGTTCAAGCAAGGAGTTTACACGCAATTGAAAAATTGTCTTAAAATGTTATTTAGACAGGAATTTCATTCAATCTCGCTACATGTTATTTAATTACTCAACTAATGTTCTAAAATCTAAATAATCGATAGTTTTTTGTATCATAACGTCGATTTTTTTTTTTATTCTCCCTCATGACTATATACCTAGGTAAGTATTTGCCTTTAACGTTTCTGAACAAAATATTTGTATAATCTGTGGTGTGGGCAAACAGCCCGCCATCCGCAAATCAGTTCACGTATTTCGTAATAATATGTGCTGACTTGTGTATATTCATAATTATTAACTCGCAAATGTGATGAAAAACATTGTATGTTTCACGGGCGGTACGGGAATTACGAACCTCGACTCAGAAAGCCCTCAGTCTTCGACTTCGGGCTTCTACTAGAGCCTCGATCGTAATTCCTTACTTACCGCCCTTAATACACAATATACTATTACAGTTGTGTCAATCATTGTAGATTGTTGCATGTTTATTTTTCAGCGTTTTAACTTGATGTTTCGTTGTTTTAGGTATCATGGGAAGACCAAAAAATGAACGTGTTTCTAAGGAAACATTATCGCATTGTTGATTCAAAATCTGTACAATGCAATTATTGCGACAAAAAATATAAAATCGGAAACGTAAACAGGATGTATACGCATTTAATATAAAGCTTTAGATGCCCGGAAATTATTCAAGCAGAAATGAAGAAAAATAACTTGAGTTCAAAACAAATGCCGTTGCAAACAAGATCAGAAAATGCACCACCAGTGGACAATCCGTCTTGTGATCTTAACGAAGCACAAAGTAAAAATAGTAATAATCAAATATGAGCATCGAGAGCCAGAATATGCCTTCCACAAGTTTTTCTTCAGGTGTTGATCAATCTCCCCTCGCTGAAAAGCTTGCCAGAGCTATAATTGTGTCAGGAGCCCCGCTGTCACTAATGGAAAATCCTCTTTGGATATAATTATTTGGTTATTTTCAACCATCGTTTAAGTTACTTTCCAGAAAAGCCTTATCGACCAAATATTTGAACAAAATCTACAACGAAAAAAAAAAGAAGTGGAGGAAGAACTTGATACCGTTAACTACAGCGGTGGTCATATAATTAAGAACGCTTATTTAAAGGGAAGATTTCTTCAAACTAACAAGTACAACTAATTGCTGGTACTTTTTTTGTATTTCTCTCGGTATCGCAAAATTTTTCCATACTAGCGGTACATTCGTTGATACACATGATTGGCTAAAAAATAAATAGGAAAACTTTATACAATAGATCGGAACCTAGTATGACTATTTACTGGCTGGTCATATAATTAAGAACGCTGAATAGTTGATGTTTTTATTCAAATTTAAATAAGAATACACTGCGGCTCTGTGGTTGTATGTGACTATTCGTATAATTTTAGCGCCATTTAGTGTTGTAAAAGTCTTAAAGGTGATTGATTTATATGAAAACAATAGGGAAAAATAAAAGTTGTGATAAATCTACAAGGGAAGTAATAATAAAACTTCGAGAGGAGAAGAATTGGTCGTCTGAACAGATAGCCGACCATCTGCAATGCTCAAAAACGATGGTTTTCCACGCTGTGTAGTATTTTGCCATGTATCAAACTACTTCAAATGTTCCGCGTGTACCTAAACAGAGAATCTCCTCGAGATGATCGAAATATCGTTACTTTGGCAAGAGAAAATCCTTCTATAGGGTCTAATGAGCTCAGAAAAGAATATTTTTGGTGAAAACATCCCTTCAGCAATCTCGGCACGCACTATTCTTAGGCGTTTGGTAAAAGAAAAGTTGCATGGAAGGGTAGCACGGCAAGTGCCCATGTTGAAACGGTGCCATAGGCAATCCCGGCTTGGATTTACAAGAAAGTATGAAAACTGGACAAATTCAATTCTTTTTTCTGACGAGATTAAAATAAACAGGGTATGTTCTAATGAAAAACGACATGTAAGACGCCTTCCGAATATATAATAATAAAGCATTCGACCCTCAGTACCCAAAAAAGACATTAAAGCATGGTGGGGGAAATCTCAAAATTTAGGGGTGCTTTTCTGGACATGGTGTTGGACCTGTTGAGCTGATAGAAGGAAACATAGTGTTGAAATATGGCAATGTAACTACCTATATTATAGTGGTGGCAACACTGTAAAAAATATTGTATGACATAGAATAAGAAGAAGTTGATTATCTGTTACTGAATGTGTTAAGTTTAAGTTGGAATTAAAATAACTAGTAATTAAAAGTCTGGTTCATATTTATTTTATCAGGTTATGGGCCCAGGCACATAATCCTACATAGAAACATAAAGTATAAAGAAAGTTCGTATTCGTGAGAAAAATATCCGCGTGCCAAGGTGCCGCAAAAGTGAGGTTAAGCCTGCTCAACAACGTGGAGTTAATACTTGTTTTACTAGAAAAGCAAGGCAGGTCTGCGAAATGGAACTAAATCTGAACTCAAATAACAGCATGGTGAAGCTGGAAGGAGCCAGTAACTGGAACATTTGGAAGTTCCAAACTACAGTTTTATTACGAGGTCAAAACTGGTTAGACATAGTAGAGGGCAAGAATTTAAAACCTGAAGAAAATACTGCACGAACCGCTTGGGAAACGAAAGACGCGAAGGCACAAACATTGTTGGTCACGAGAATGACAGAAAATGTCATGTTACATATCATTTCATGTTCAACATCGGCTGAAATGTGGAGAAAACTCCAGAGTGTTTACGAACAAAAAACCGAAACAAATGTTCATATCATACAGCAGCGTTTCTTTCAATACAGATATGAAACAGGTGTCGAAATGTCTACGTTTTTATCTAAAATACAGGAGATGCAAAATCAACTAAAACAGATGAATGAAGAGATATTCGATAAGTTTGTAATAACAAAGGTATTAATGTCATTACCAGACGAGTATAAACACTTTGTGTCGGCTTGGGAGTCAGCTCCAGATGATAAACAAACGATTGACAATTTAGTGGCAAGATTACTTGTGGCAGAAGAACGGCTGAAGGAAAAGAGAAACCAAGACGCTCCCTCCTCAACCGCTTTTGTTGCGAAGGACAAGGAGAATATCAAGTGCTTCAATTGTAATAAACTTGGGCATTTTCGTAGCGAGTGCAAAAATAACAAAGTCAACAACAATAAAAGTGAAGGACAGAATAACAAGTGTTTCTATTGTGGCAAGGCTGGACATCCTAAGGCAAAGTGTTGGTTTAGGAAAAACAAGGAACATAAGAAAAGCAACGCCTTTGTGGTGTCAAATGCCATGGAGACACATCAAAAATCTCTGTGGCTAGTAGATTCTGGTGCCACTGAACACATGTGCTGTGATCGTAATCTGTTTTCATCATTTACCAGCATTAGCACGCAGAGGTCAGTGATCGTTGGTAATGGTGCGGCAATTAGTGTGCTTGGATATGGACAGATGGCGGTAGAAGTGTCCAACGGGAGTGACTGGATTGAAACAACCATAGGCAAGGTATTGTTTGTTCCAGAATTAAAAACAAACTTATTCTCTGTGAACTGTGCATCGGATAAAGGTTATGTCATGTTGACAAATGAAAGTTCATGTAAATTCTATAAAAACGACAGTGTTTGCGCAATTGCAAAACGTGTTGGAAGTTCATATTATTTAGAGTTTCGGTATAAAGACAAAGTGGCTAGTGTAGCCAAATCAGTAAACAATACATTGGAGGAGTGGCACGAAAAGTTAGCACATCAGAACCATGATTATGTGAAGAAAGTGCTCTTGAAAAATAATATTGATGTGAAACAAACTTCAATTTCAAAGTGTGAAAGTTGTTTAAGAGGAAAGATGCATCGCTTACCATTCGGTAAAAGCGATAGTGTTAGTAGCAAAACATGTGAGTTAATCCATGCGGATACATGTGGACCTATGGAGGTAACGTCAGTCGGCGGTTCAAAGTACTTTGTAATATTGAAAGATGATTTCTCCAGTTATAGATCTGTGTATTTTGTAAAGAATAAATACGAAATAAAGAACAAAATTGAAGATTTTATAAACAAAGCTGAAAATATGACAGGAAATAAAGTCAAAGTATTTAGAAGCGATAACGGACTAGAATTTATAAATAAAGATGTCAAGGAAATATTCTCAAAACATGGCATATTACATCAAACAAGTGTCCACACATACACTCCGGAGCAACATGGCAAAGCGGAGAGGGAAAATCGAACACTTGTTGAAGCTGCGAGGACTATGTTGAGTGCATGCGAAAAATTGCCTAAAACATTGTGGGCTGAAGCTATAAATACAGCAGCATTCGTTTTAAATAGGACGGGTAAAAGTAAAGAATGAGAAAAATCACCATATGAGGTATGGTCTGGAAACACTTTGACATTCATCAGTTAAAATCATTTGGAACTCCAGTTTATTCACATATTCCGAAAGAGAAGAGGAGGAAGTGGGATAGCAAGGGAGAAAAAGGAATGATGGTTGGATATGGAGAAACAGTGAAGGGTTTTAGAGTATATGTCCTACATAAGAACAATGTAGAAATAAAAAGAGATATAGTTTTCTTAGAAAATGAGCAAAACCATGAGAATGAGCCAAACCATGAGAATGAGCAAAACCATGAGAATAAATGCGAAGTTATGATTAAATACACAGAAAATAATGAAGATAAAAGTGCATCCAGTGAGTCCCAGAATGAACAAGAAACAGAGTTGCTTAATGAAACAACAGTGATTTCGAACGAGTCTGGAAGTGAATATGAACCATCGTACGATGAGAGTAACAGTTCTTTGGAGTCAATAAATATGTCTGAGGTACCTCAAAGGCTGCACAGCAAACGTATAAGGAAACCAACGGTTTTCTATAATTGTCAAAATGTTTATTCTGAAGAGAGGGAACCCATCACCTTCAAAGAGGCCATGACGAGAAAAGATGCAGGTGAGTGGAGAAAAGCTATTGACAGAGAGATGAAGACATTAAACGAAAACAATACTTGGGAAATATGTGACGTCCCAGTAAGTGACAAAATTGTCAACAGTAAATGGGTTTTTAAAATAAAAAGAGGTAAGAATGATATTGCACAATATAAAGCTAGGTTAGTGGCAAAAGGGTTTGAACAGGATAGTATGTTGGATATAAATGACCTTTATGCCCCAGTTGCAAAATTGACAACCGTTAGATGTTTTATAGCAATTGCAACCAAACTTAAATTACCCATGTTTCAAATGGATGTGACAGGGGCATTTCTATACGCTGAAATAAATGAAAATGTGTATATTCGTTTACCAGAAGGAGCTTATTTAGATGATAAAAATATTGTGAAGTTAAATAAATCACTTTACGGGCTCAAGAGTTCTCCAAAGTGTTGGAATAATAAATTCAGCTCTGTAATGCTTAAAGAGGGGTTTGTTAAATCAAAAAGTGATTCTTGTCTCTATACAAAGTGCAATGATAAAGATCAAATATATGTTTTATTATATGTTGATGACCTCTTGGTCTTTGGGACAAATGATAGTGTAATAAAGCAACTGAAAAACATATTAAGTACAGAATTTAAAATGAAGGACCTAGGACTAGTAAAAGATTTTTTGGGTATACATATAAAACAAAACATAGAGACAGGTGTTACTGAACTAAGCCAAAGAAACTATTTAGAAACTGTGCTTAAAAGATTTAAAATGGAAACATGTAAGCCTTGTTCTACACCATTAGACCAGAATTTTAACGGAAATTCCGTTTGCTCTATTTCATGTGGCTATTTCATAACATAACTAGTTAGTTCAAAGAAGGAACACATAACACCACATGATATGATTTAGATAAAAATGTCTGGAACTTCAAATCGTTCTTAATTTTATGACCACAACTGTATATGCATCTCCAGTTGGACGGATGGAGTAATATACACCGAAGGTTTTATAAATTTTATAAAACTTATGAGGCTTATGAGGCTGAAGACCATATGTATATGGATGACTACGTATGTTCGCTAGATGGCGTTGAAATAGCTGAGCAGACATGTCAGGAAATGGTCGCCATGTTCAGGTCAGGCGGTTTCAACCTTGTAAAGTGGATCTCTAATAGTTCCGAACCCTTAAATAAAATTCCTTCAACTCATTTAAATCCGCAAAATATTGAATTTGACGCTGACGCTAATAATAATACTAAAATCGTAGGGCTCTGTCGCAAAATGACCACTTCTCAAAATGACTACAGGTTGCAAAATGTCCCTTTCTCAAAATGTCCCTTTCGCAGAATGTCCCTTTCGCAAAATGTCCCCTTCCTCAAACAGTTATTAAGTCCTTTCAGTAAACAAACTGGTCAAGACCCAGTAGGTGTTCAACACAGAGGGGTACTGTAGTAATGTTTAATCAGTAAGATGGGTAGGTTCATGCACACAACTTAAATAAATAATAGAAATCGAAGTTAATCAGATTTACTGTATCTTAAAAAATCAATTTATGCAAATAAAAAAATCAACAAATTAAAACATTAAAAATAATGATTTGATTACATAATAAAAAAAATATAAATTTATTTTATAATTATTTCAGGATGGTTACCGAAACATCAAGTCAACTTGATTTTTTTGGTAAACTTAATTGTTATGGAGGAGGTTTTACTCCGAAGTCATAAACTCTTTTAATATGTATACTTAATTCAGATGCTCTTTAAAAAAATAGTCATGTCACTAATGTCACCTTAAGAATCTTTTAACAATAAAATATTAATAAATAATGAAAACTAATTAATCCTAAGTTGTTTATTCAAAGTTACGCCAGTTTTCAATTCATGTATTGGCAACACTTTCAACAAAAACTGTGAGGGTACATGAAAAAATAATTACATAAGTTATATCAGCAATAGTTTCGTATTGTATATTGTAGCGTTGTGAGGATCTCAACTGAAATTAGTCGAGTGATTCTAAATGTCACTATTAGTAAGTAACTAGGGACCTCACTAAAAACGCGGTACAACACTAGTTCTTGACGGGACGCTATGGCTCTGTCATTTCGTTCCCGTTGGCTTAGCTGAATATATACTCTGACCTCAGGATTCCTTGTGCCCCGACTCAGGGTGAGTTCCACATTAGTTAAGTAATTCTGCCTGTCATGCCTGATTCTCTGCGCTGGATAACCTATATGGATTTCATCACCTAAGTGATATCTGATTTCGCATGTGTCTATGCCACGTGTGGCTAGTAGTTGTCCAGCGCACAGGAAACTGTAATTGTGTATGTATTACTGCTGCATCGAGGTGTGTAGTGCTCCTTACTGTGTTATTTGTAATTGTATACTTTATGCATATTAGATGTTCATACTTAACCTAACTTTTCATCTGTCATGGTGCTTGCTATGTTTGCCCACTTTTACCTGTAAACCGCTGCGATGTACTGAGCCTACACCTACAATGCGTCCCATACCGTTCCTTGGTCTACAAAGGGGAGAAGCTGGTACATCGCATGCGGCTTGCTGCCAACTGCGTTGCAACGCATCTAACATGCGCACCCTATGGTGCTTCCAGGGTTCTTCCCACGGGCTTGGGGCTGTGCCCCTGGCCCACTCCTGCACGCTGCCTACTCCTGCACGCTACCTAAGCACGCTACCTACTGCTGTGCCAGTGCGCAGCCTACCCTGCGCACGTGGCTCTTCGCTCGGGCTTGGCGCTGTGCGCTAGCCTACCCCAGCACGCTACCTACTGCTGTGCCGGTGTGCAGCCTACCCTGCGCACGTGGCTCTTCGCCCAGGCCATGACCGGCACCTGTGGCCTACCCCACGGGAGCCGGTGCCTGCGCAGCCTACCCTGCGCAGCCCTGCCGTGACCTGCCTACCTACCTGCCTACCTGTGGCCTACCCCACGGGTACCCTGCGCAGCCTACACTGCGCAGCCCTGCCGTGACCTACCTACCTGTGGCCTACCCCACGGGTACACTGCGCAGCCTTCACTGCGCAGCCTACACTGCGCAGCCTACACTGCGCAACCTACACTGCGCAGCCTACACTGCGCAGCCTAAACTGCGTAGCCCTGTCATGACCTGCCTACCTGTGGCCTACCCCACGGGTGCCTGCGCAGCCTACCCTGCGCAGCCCTGCCGTGACCTGCCTACCTGTGGCCTACCCCACGGGTGCCTGCGCAGCCTACACTGCGCAGCCTAAACTGCGTAGCCCTGTCATGACCTGCCTACCTGTGGCCTACCCCACGGGTGCCTGCGCAGCCTACCCTGCGCAGCCCTGTCGTGACCTGCCTACCTGTGGCCTACCCCACGGGTGCCTGCGCAGCCTACACTGCGTAGCCCTGGCTGCTACCGTTCCGAAGGCCTACTGCTGAGCCGGTGCTGACCGGCCCCCACGTCTGCACGTGCTGCCAAGGGACGGTACCCTTTTAATTAATAAGTGATAGTGAACGGAACAGAACAAGGTGACACTTACCCGCGACCTAGCTTAGTTATTATTATATGTATTAACTGGTCTGGCTGTTTTACTTTACTCAACCTATCTACCTACCTATTTGCTAACGGCCTGCGCAGCCTACCCTGCGCAGCTCTAACCGTTACAATATGTGGATAATTTATCTTAAAATGACATAACCATTTGAGGTTTCAAAATGACTCCATAACTTTATTTTGTAAATAATCAGAAAGGAAGACAAACACTTATTTATAATGAAAATAGATATAACATAAACAGGACTAATTAAAGTGGAACTACTTTATGGCGTTGCGTAAATAGACAACAGTGCAGTAGAAAGTGCACAAACGCATTAGAAGGCTGGCATCGTCGTATTAATACAGGACGATTACCAAAAAAATCAAGTCTATACATGTTTGTTTACAAATTAAAAAAAGAAAGCAAATTTTGGGACAACAAAATAAGAGATAATTTATTTGACAGGGTACAAAAAAATAGACGAAAGGGGGACATTTATTTCGACAAGAAATATAAAGTAATACTGGCTAAATTAGAAAGCAATGAGTTAACACTTGCGCAATTTATAAAAAAAAAAAAAAATACTATTATTTTTAAAATAAATATTCACTTTATGCATTTCCTACGGAAAAAGCCTGTATTGTTTTTTTTTGTCATACGTAATCAAGACATTTTTATTTTTTTTGTGTTTGGTTAAGGTTAAGTTAGAAGTAGGGTTTAGTTTAATTTGTTGATTGTTTATTTGTGTAAATTAGATGTTTGGAGTAGGGCATGCAAACCGGATACCCAGAAAAGCCGGATAACTTGAAGCCCAAACAAATGCTAATTATTATAAACATAGGTAAGACAAACGTAAAAAATACATATTTTGATTAGACTTTTGCATTTTCATTTCTTTCTAAACATTTTTCTCATTTTTTAAAATGAGTGAAAAAACACAAAACCGATTTAACCGGTTTTGTAAACAATAAACCTAAAAACCGGTTTTCTATGAACCTACCCATTTTACTGATTAAACATTACTACAGTACCCCTCTCTGTTGAAAATCTACTGGGTCTTGACCAGTTTGTTTACTGATGAAATGACTTAATGCTTGTTTGAGGAAGGGTACATTTTGCGAAAGGGACATTCTGCGAAAGGAACATTTTGCGAAAGGGACATTTTCAGAAAGGGACATTGTGAGAAAGGGACATTTTGCAACCTGTAGTCATTTTGAGAAGTGGTCATTTTGCGACAGAGCCAATCGTAGGTATGCAGTGGAATCCTGTAGAAGACTCTTTTCAATTTAAAATAAATGGTAATTCTCTTAAATGTACGATACGTACTGTTTTATCCGCAACCGCACGTCTGTTTGACTCCTTAGGTCTTATAGGTCCAGTTACCGCATTCATGAAAGTTTTAGTTCAGGAATGCTGGAAGCATGATCTTGATTGGGATGATGATCACGGAGGAGTTCGAGCTAAAGACCATCTTGCTGGACTGTTCTAATTTCGAGGATTCTCATACGAGTGAAAACATTCAGATGGTGTTAAATGATGTATTAAGTAAATATTAATTAACATTTAACAAAATTTATTTTATAGTAACTGATATGATTACTGATAATGCAGCCAATATTCAAAGAGCGGTTACTAACATCGGTTGAAAGCATTATGGATGCTATGGACAAACGTTAAATTTGATTTTACAGAATGCTATTACAGAGAGAACGATTATAACATCATCATCATCATCATTAGCCTATATTGTTCCCACTGCTGGGACGCAGGCCTCCTCTCTATGAGAGGGAATGGGCTGTAATCCACCACGCGGGCCCAGTGCGGGTTGGTAGATGTCACATGTCTTCGAATTTTTAGTTCTAGGACATGCCGGTTTCCTCACGATGTTTTCCTTCACCGTTTTGAGAGCAGCGGTGATGAAATAAATTACACAAAGTAATGCGCCTGCCTGGGTTCGAACCTACGACTTACTGGTCGTAAGTCGGGGCTGCTACCACTGGGCCACCGCTGCTCTCAGATTTACGACGATTATAACAACCTTGAGTATATTAACAATATAATATATGAATATTTGTGGAGAAGAGATGTAGAAAGAAATCATAAAAATCCTTTTGAGAAATTAATAACGGTAATCTATTCTGGTTTTAATAAATGACAAAATTAATGTTTTGTTGTTTCATTTGTTTTTATAACAACTTAAAAATCCCCAATGTCATCCCACTGATTGTATGTGGGTACGATAAGAAATGTTACTATTGCTACCAGGAGAATTTGGATGCAAGAGCAAGCGAAGCGAGCTCTGGACTTGGGGCACCCCTACTCGGACAGATTAGTTTGGAAGGAGACGACGGGGTCTAGGGAGCGAGCGAACTAAGACCCCGACATCCCCTTTGTGTTAGGTTACCGTAAACCCTCAGAGAGAAATATAGAAGCCCCCCGTAGCGGGGCTACGGCGACTACGATTTTTAGGCGAATATAAAATGTTTTAAGGTAAGGTTACAATAATTGGTTTTTCTCAAGAACGGTGTATTACCTTTTCATGGGAGAGATGCCAGAGGAGAAGAGAGGTACACGCCCCTCCCCCTCCTACCCCCCTCCGCCTACCAAACCATACTAAATTTTTACCGGCTAGACTAGTAGCGAGGGGATTCCAACAGCAGAAAGGAGATATTCTTGATAACAATTATGAACCTGTTGCGAGACACTCTATAGTGAGAATGTTCCATCAAAAGCAGTCCAAGAAGACTTAATGAATACTTAACTTGATATACCTACAGCGTTTTTTAACGGAAAACTAAGACAGATGTATCCATAAAAGTTCCTCAAGGATTGAAATTGAAGAATGCAAATACAGTATTAAGACTAAGAAGAGCATTGTATGAATTAACTGAATCACCGAAGTGTTAGAATGAGACATTACACAATTTTGTTAAGAAAAATGAATTTCAGCGATCAGAATACGACTACTGTATGTACTACAAAGCTGACACATGGATGCTGAATTCATGTGGGCGATATTTTAATAATCGGAATTGGACAAGATACCATAAATGCACTGAAGACTAAAGGATGACCAACGATGTGTAAGGAAATCCGTTTTGAGTTGAAACACAATAAATCTTTATTTATAATAGACTACGCTTTATATACTATTAAATAAAACTGTTCATTTTCACACAAGTATCCGAGTTTTAAAGTAATTAAACAAATTCGGAAATAACCTAAAAATTATGTCAGTTCAGAAACACAACACAAAAACGTCCTGGCGTAATAAAACATAATTAAATATGAAAACGTCCTGTCGTAAGTTACATGAAACACGCTAAGTGGTTTTAAACAAACACACCAACGAATTTCCGTAAGTATTACTATTTAAGTGGAGAGATAAATCGTGGTGACTAGTCTCTATCGACACATTAACAGTAATGGCGGCTTCCGCAGGCGCCCGGCTTAGGGATGGCGATCTAGGATCGATTTTATAGGTCAAGTAAATTGTTTTTTTTATCGATCATAAACTATAAATTATAGATTTTTTTAATCGATTTTAGAAACTTGAAAACGAGTTCCGATGTTTTTCAAAGGTGATTAAGTATAAATATATTATTTTATACTGAAGCGAGTGGTCTTATTACACAACCATATAGTTATTTAAACGATCCAAGCACTTATTTTCTATGGATCGTCAGTACCTACCGTGCTTTTGGGTGTATAGTCGTTTCGCACCGTGACCGGTTCGAACCGCGGTATGAATCGCCCAAGAGCTCTTTTTGAATGTGTCCTTTCGCACCGCGGTTCGAATCGCCCAAGAACTTTTGGTAATGGGTTGATTCGGACCACAATATAGGGAAAAAACATTTCTAATTTTGGATAGGTGAAGTCTGACAGAAGAGATGTAGTTTTTATTGTACATTTCGTACAGTACAATCAGGCACAAAATGATAAAAGATATCGTAGGCCCGCTACATATTAAGTATTGATGCAATTGCATTTTACATTTTTTTTACTTACTAAATATATTGATTGGCTTAAAATGTAGTAAACATACATCAAATACATGAAAAAAGGTGATGGTGTGCACACGCAAGTACATTCCAAGAATCTCAGGTAAAATTTATTATCCCTTTGGTAAAAAGTTGACTTACCGGTCACATAAACAATAGAACAACCCTACAGCAGGAACACTTGTTTCTGATTGGTAGATGCTTCTAGTGTCATTTTGCTTGCACTTTGGTCATTGAAGACGTCACAGTGTCTTATCAACTTTGAGAGTGGTGATGTGACTGAATAATTTGTTATTCAAATGTTGTGATGTGTTGATTTTATATGGTAAGTACAACTACATTTATTTCAGTATTTTATTATTATTTTTTTTTACTTTATTTTTTTATTATTTTTATGTGACATTTACTGATTTGACATTGATATTTACTTTTTTTTATTATTATTGTGACATTTATTGAAATTGTTGTTTTTTTTTTTTTTTTAATTCATTTCGTATATTATTATTAATTACTTACATTTAATTATTGTGAATGTGAGGACCATGTAGGTCACTTTTTTTTTATTTTTTTCTCCCACCGCTGTCTGGCAGTTTGAGTACTTTAAGCGACCTACCCAAATGTCCTTTCTTTGGTATTGTTCGTCGTTGCGTTGAGCTCCTTGAGTTATAAGTCGAGCTACACGATAACTGACAAATGCTTGCACTGACTGGACAGGTCCACTCAAATCTGTGTGGTTCTTTCTTTAAAAGACCATCTCAGACACTAATCTGCATAGTCCTCATGTAAATTGAGTAATGTCTGGACTTTAAAAGAGCAACAAGTTAACAGAGAACCTCTGAGTTTGTTTCGGCTGTTTCTTCTCAGAGTAGTCAGGTACGAAACACCGGCCCCATCTAGTTTTAAAAAAAAAATGACGTGTAAAAGTGTTTGTAAAAACCTATTTGCAAAATAAACATCATTTATCATTTATCATTTATCATTGCAAATTCATTATTAAGTAGGTAATAGAAACCATGATAATTTATATACATAACAATATAGCATTTCCATTTTTCTATGTTTTTTATTTAATATCAAATTTGCACCTATATAGTACAATGTAAAACAAATTCATTTAAAAGACATGGTATTGGAAGAAAAAATGTGTTTAAATAGCAATTTTTTATTTAAAAAATAACTAGAAATAAATAAAATGTTTTGTTTTTAATAGATCTTTTGGATGTATCTTTTGGATGTATATATGAAACAAGTGATCGCTATAAAGTAAAATTTAAACACGTTTTTTTCTTAGATTATAATCTATCGAAGTTTGTATAATGAAATAACCAAAAAGCTGCCTGAACTTGATATTACTTCCCAAAGCCTACCAAGTATTGATCAATTGCTAAATCAATTGATATACATTAAGGCTATTGTTCCGTTTCTTTAAATTTATCTTTAAAATGTATAAACTATAATTTGTTTCTTTTATTTAATGCATGATGATGATGACATGCACATTTCACCGTTAAATTGTAAATAATAATTGTAAAGATAATAAATAAATAAGAAATAATAGTTGTAACATAAGAAATAATAGTTGTAAAATAAGAAATAATAGTTGTATTGTAAAATAATTGTTAAGTACATCAAAACTATTATTTTTTTTTAGGTCGCTGTTTCAGTTCTGTAAAAATGTCTGGTCACCCTTCAGCTTCCCATGGTGAGCCTAGCACTGTCGTCTTTCAAAAAACAAAGAGAGGGAGGCAAATGCTCTGTCGCGCTGGATATAACTATGTGTTGAAGAGAACAAACAAGGATGGGTCTGACTTATGGAGGTGTACTAATAAAGACTAGTAAGTGCAATGCAACACTCAAAGTGAAACCAAATCCATTTATAATACTACATGAGACTTCCCATAACCATCCACCTAGAGGAGAAGCAGACATGGAAATAGATCGAGAGATGTATTTATGTACTGAAACATTACAAAAGAACATTAATAAACCAGTAACGCAAATTTACGGGGACGCTGTACAAAATCTTATCAATAAAGGAATAGATTTATTAAATCCTTTACCTCAGTTTGATAATATCAAGAAAAAACTTTACAAACTCAGAAATGAATCGCAAGGTGCTAAGAAACTTAACTTCCATAAAGCCTGTGAACTCGAGGTGCCAAAACGGTACGAAGATTTATTGTTTGCGGAATATAAAGAAAAACAGAAGCGAATCCTTATTTTCGCAAAGAAAGAAATGGTCAAATATTTGAAAAAATCGACAAAATATCTCATTGATGGTACATTCAAAATTTGTCCAAAGTGTTTCTGTCAGGTATACACTATTCATGCAGATATCGGCAGCAACCAAGAATATGCCAATGTAGTTCCCGTGCTATATGCGTTGCTTCCCGACAAAACAAGGGCTACATATGAAATTTTATTTCAAATGATAAAAAGCCAAGTTAAAGAATGGCAGCCAACAGAAATTTCAATGGACTTTGAAGTGACTGCGATATTGGCAATAAAAGATTTATTTCCAGAAGTGAAAATACTTGGTTGTTATTTTCACTTTAACCGCTGTTTATGGCGTAAAGCTAAGCAGTTGGGAGTAGTCAAATCAAAACTGGGGGTAATCCATGTGAAACTATGCACACAATTGGCACATCTACCCCCAGACTTTTTGGATGAAGGGTGGCTATATGTGATGAGTGAAAGTCCAAACAATATGGAAGTCACTAAGTTCAATGATTATTTTGTTCAAACATGGCTTGAACATGAGGTACTCTCAAAGACATGGAATATATATAAACAATGTGACAGAACCAATAATATGGTGGAGTCATGGAATGCAAAAATAAAGAAAATCATTCCAGAAAAACCCAATATTGCACAATTCCTTAATGGAATAAAAAAAGACGCCAACTTTTACTTTAGTAAATCAAACAGACCAGGTGACATACAAATTTCAAAAAGAAAAATAGACACCATAGAAATGACCCAAAGAATTCATAATATCATACAACAGTTGTTATCTGGTAGTATAACTGTGGGCCATTGCTTAGAAAAATTAAGATTTTAGTTTAAGTAGTTATACTTTTTTTTTCTTTTTATTGATTTTACAAGTTTCTTTATCTTTGTTGATTTTTGATAAGTAAATTATAATGAATATCATAATCTGTGATTAGCAAGAGTTAGAATTAAGTTATAATGTTGATTAAACTGTGATTTTAAACCATTACCGTCTTACTACAAAAATGTAACCAGTATTAATACATACGGATTAGGTCAGTTTTGGCCGATTCTTTTTTTGTGAATTAGCACTTGTTACACCTGTGATTGCCCTTATTTAACTAATTATAAGTAAATTGTAATGTAAATCTCTGATTAATGAGAGTTAGTTTTAAGTTAAATGTATGATGTTGATCAAACTGTGATTTTAAACCATTACCGTCTAACAAAAAAAAATATAGCTAATATTAATATACACTTGTTATACCATTTGATTGTACATATTTAACTAAGTAGTTATAAGTAAATTACAATGTAAATCATGAAACTGTTAAATGTTGATGAAACTGACTGTATATTAAACATGATTTCTAAATCGCATATTTTTTTACACTTACCACTTTTCTAATCGTCTGTCCAAATGATTAGAAATCTTTAATTATTTCTATGAGTTGAAATCAAGATACACGATATGATTATTAAGTACTTTCGCTCAGTGGTCCGAATCGACCCATTCCAAAAGATACCTTGGGTTATTCGCACCGCTGCAACCACTGTGGTGTGAATCGCCCTATTCAAAAATAGTACTTGGGCGATTCGGACCGCGGTTCGAATAACTCGTGGTGCGAAACGCCCCAAGACTCGTGCTTTTTAGGATTGAGTACTTGGAGGGTAACCAACGAATCTATCTCTAGGAAATCGATCCATCAGAAGTAAATTTATTTCTGGATCGATTCTTTGCTGCGATTTGGATAGATTTAAAAATCGATCTTGTTTAGGAATAATCGCCATCCCTACCGGCACGTCTGTCATCTGCCTTGACAGTTGCATTTGCGTGAGACGAAACACAAAAATAAATATTTTCACAACGGAACTATGAAATACATATTATACAGTACCTACGTTATAATTATGAAATTACTAATTATTAAGCTATTTTTGAGTTTAATATCATTTTCGTAATGTTTTTATGTAAAGGCTCATACTTACGTAACTGGTACAAATGAAGAGAACGAAACGTCCATCATGACTAAACGAAAATGTACCTAGCACTCGTTAATTTACTGTTTATCTTAAAATCATAATTCCGGATACGAAAACAAAATACCTGAAGTGAAAAGCTTGTAAAAAATAAGCAAATAATTTGTATATTTATTTGGTTTTCATACGTGCAACTTTTCTAGACTGCTTTTGGTCAATCTCCTTTAATGCTAAATATTCAGGCGAAGTAATAAAATTTCTTGGCATGGAAATTGAACAAGTAACAACTTGATAATAAAACAAGAAACCATGATAGAAAAGATGCTTAAAAGATTTAATATGACCGACTGCAAAGGAATAAAGAACCCAAAGGAAATACAATATAATATACAAGTTAATGACGACGACAGACGGGCCGCGTTTAAATTACGGGTGGTTCACACTTAACGATTTTCGTTAATAAGAAAAAAAATACATATTACCCACTCATTTTATTATTGATTCGGGACGAGAATCATTAAGATAGTTACCTCCTTGAATTTGACGAGAATGCAAAACAACACCTTGTATATTCTGTTTTACCGATTTACTAGAAGGTTTGATAGGGTTACACCTACTTACTTTGTTTTCTTTTGAAGTGAAACTTCTTATGCGACTTCCAACTAGTTAAACGTTTCATGGAGGGGGGATATTTTCTATCACCCACTAAGAGATGGCGCTATTAGAAGATTTGTGACTACGTAGTTCTACTAGGTACGCAAGATGGCGTGTAAACAGTGATGCATTCGACTCTTCGGTGTGACCAGCGTTTGCTCAATTTCCATGAGTAGAATAACTCTGAATAACCTCGATAAACTTATGTAATAAAAAGTGTACAACAATAAAACAATAAAATATTATTTAGAAGCTCAATAAAATAACGAGAGTGAATGCGTGTTACTCGAACGCATGCGTGTAGTATTACGAAGTTTCACTTCTTCCGCGCGGAGAGACTCCACGCACCATTTTTTTTTTCAGGTTGAACTGCTACATAAGAGCTACAGCATGGTTATTTATTACGATATTGATAAAATTCTAGCAATATAAGATTTTGTACAGTGTTACTACAATCATATTTAATAGCCTTGGCCTGTAACTCACTTTGTCATAACGGAATATTGCTATGGATGTCGACAGGAGCTACATACGAATAATGCGCAAAGACATTTAATGCTAGCCATGACTAGAACTGATATTTTTTACTAATTGAAAACTTCATATTTTTGGTGCAATTGTAAATTATGTGTTTACGATAATTTTCCTGCTGAAGAATGTGTAATTTGTTGGAATTATTGACTCTTTTTATTTTCATCTTAGTTTTCTGATTTATAATTTGGTTTAAGAATCGAAATCATGTTATTTTTTTGTTTCCGCTTAATAATACATGTTGCCCATGACGAGTGCCAGTTTTGATATATTGTTTATAGTTAGCAAATGCTGTAATACATTCATTGAATACATTGGTAAATTTATGATGGCAACTCTTAAATATTATTTTAGTAGGTACAAAATACCTACTTGTTGTTTGTTGTTACTATTTGTGGTTTCATTTATAGTAGGTTCATTTATCTGGGGGCGCGACTGACAAATTATACAGATCTCAGATTTAATAATATAATAAATAATGATACATTTTTATTATTAAGTTAAAATTGGTGTAGTGGTATGTAACCCACACATGCACACACCCTGCTAACTTACCTACTTAAGACGTTGCAATCTGTGAGTTCGAGGCAGTTCAAATACGCTCCCACACATAGCCGGTCATAACCGCTAAACCGCGTCACCTCGCGTCAATTTATATAACCGCGTTACTCGCGTCAATTTATATTAACCTAATCTTAGTCATTGCTTATATTATACGATGTTTAGTTATAGTAAGTTAATCATTAAACTCAGTGTGTTAAACTAAATGATCATTTCATTTCACATTACATAGAACCTATTACACGCCGCCGACAAAGTTCTATATTGGTGACCCCGACAAACGTTCTATATTGGTGACCCCGACAAGTTCTATATCGTTTCGCCCGCCGTTTAATACAGACTTAGACCTTGTTTAGTGTTGTTACTGTGAAATATCTTATAAAAGTTCGAGATGTCCAACACTAACACCGCTGCTGCCGCTGACGTTACCGTCGATCCTGCGCAAACGGCCGCCACAGCTGGCGCCGCACCTGAAAGCGTCTTCGCACCTCAGAAAGCTGGTCTGTGTTATACCGTAGACCAGCAGCCGCCACAGACGGGAGCGATCACCATCAACTCCCGCATCGCCGACTTCTGGACAGCACACCCGCGACTATGGTTCCACCAATTCGAGGCCATAATCGGTGCACAAAAAGCAGGTGACTATCAACTAGTTATAGCTAAGTTAGGTCGAGACGAATTCGGTCAAATTAGCGACATTCTCGAGAACCCGCCTGAGAACGGTAAGGCGTTAAAATACAGGTTCATTGCGGCATAGGAAGAGTCCGCGTCCAAACAATTACACACGTTGCATACGAAAGTCGAGCTAGGGGATCAACGACCCACTCAACTCCTTCGTAAAATGCGACAACTTAGGACAAAACCAAAATCGCTTGGACTGAAGAACCATCTATGCATTTAATCAGTGCAAACAACACATTAGTGAGGCCGTCATTCTCGCGCATCCAGACCCGTCATTGAAATGTTACGGCCATCCGAAGTCTGTTCACTAAATCCTGTCGCTATTCCAGGACAATTAACTGAACAACAAAATTTAATACATTAAGGGCGAGCTCAATTACGCCGCCGACGCTCTTACAAGAATAGAAGAGATTTTTGTACATGTATTTTGGATTATGAGCAAATACGTAAAAGCCATTTCGAAGATACACACATAACTATGCTAAAACAAAAAAACTTGAGAGGTGTCAAGGGACACCTGGATGGAACGAAGTTCCTTTCACGAACATAATATCAACACATTTTAGATTTAAGTTAGTGTGCGAAAAATAAAATATTTAATTTAAGGAAGATTAATCCTTAATTCGAAGCAATGCGTCTTACTTAACTGCACAACCGAATTTGTACTTTGTAGTTCGGTCACTCAAAATAATAATCATATCTATCCTTACTCACATACACACCCCAATTGTACGTAATTTAAGGAAATTTCAACTTTATTTTAAAGAAATAAAGCTTACAATAGCTTACTATAGCAAAAAGTGTCGTGACAACTTTTCGTAAGAATTTTTTCCGCCTAGCCCCCTTTCACAACGCGCGATAAGGAACTTCGTTCCAAAAAAAGATAACGTGGAATTTAAATTGTTCCGCATGCCCTAATACCACCGTACGAAGGCCAATTTAAAATCGTTAAACGAAACGAAACATTACGTCGTTCAAGTAGGTTCTCGATAAGTCACTATTTCTCTCGATCGTTTTAAACCTGCTTATGTTATTGCTAGCTCTGCACTCGAGTCACCACATGCAGATTTCGTTTCACCCGAAAAGACAGCAAAAACTCCGGTTGCAACCCAACCGACCCCACTCAACCCAACAGAGCCACTTGTCACAACAAGATCGGGACGAGTTGTAGAAAAAAACCGTAAGATTTGCCATTTAAAACATGTTTTGTGGCCAGTCCTAAAGTAATAAATACATCAATGTGAAATGTGAACTGCGGTGAAGTGTTCTGTGTTTTAAAATAGACCAACAAAACTAAACAATTATGTGGTGTTCTCACGCTAATCATGTCAACTAATAATGTGTTTAGTCATAAGTTATTGTTACCACTTATACTTAGAAATGTTTAAGTTAAGTTAACTCACATGTTTAAAAACTTTTTTTATCCAACGTATTTGACCAATGTATTTCATTTTTTTTTTTTACCAAATGTCTTTAGTTTAAGCATCCATATGTGTAGTTTTGTTTTTATACACATTCCGCGTACCTCTTGTTGTTAGCATAGTGTTTTATTTTGTATAATTTTAAGAGTTAAGTATAGTTAATAGTTATATTGTAAGTACTCTTTTACACCAAACCATTTTATTATTTGCTAAGTTTATACAATTATTTTTACAATTTACTGATTGTTATTTTGATAGTCATGTCTTCTATCTTTTATTAAATTGTCTTTATCAAAGGGGGAGGACATGTAGTGGTATGTAACCCACACATGCACACACCCTGCTAACTCACCTACTTAAGACGTTGCAATCTGTGAGTTCAAGGCAGTTCAAATACGCTCCCACACATAGCCGGTCATAACCGCTAAACCGCGTCACCTCGCGTCAATTTATATAACCGCGTTACTCGCGTCAATTTATATTAACCTAATCTTAGTTATTGTTTATATTATACCGTGTCTATTTATAATAACTAGCATCATTAAACTCAGTGTGTTATACTAAATGATCATTTAATTTAATTTTATATAGAACCTATATAACACACCCCAACAAAAGTTCTATATTGGTGACCCCGACAACAGTTCTATATTAGTTCTATATTGGTACAATACAACATAAATCTCAGAAATAATGTATGTATAACAAAGTTTGATGCCTGTACTAGGATAAACCTATATCACAGGCGAATTGTTTAAACTTGATCTCAAATTTTTAGAGTAATTAAAAAAAAAAAACTTTATTTCAATTACATGGTTCTTCAACAAATATGATTTGGAGATCACCTTTTAAGCAAGGAGATGCTTGTGTTAGGTGTCTCCGCTCTCAGAAGGTGGTAGCCGTAAGGCTGATCCGGGGGTACCGCACGATCTCCGGCGAGGCGGCGAGCCTCTTGGCCGGATTGCCGCCATGGGATCTGGAGGCGATGGTCCTCGCGCGCCTGCATGAATGGCGCGCGGAGGCACTACGCCGGGGGGAAACTCCGCTGCCGCGGCAAATTGTCGCTCAGCGGACAGACCTCCGGCACGATCTCATGGCGACATGGAGACAGCGACTGTCGCAACCACGTGCAGGGCACGCCACAATAGTGGCGATAAGTTCCCTCTTTGAGGAATGGCTAGAGAGGCGGCACGACGCCCTCACCTTCCGCCTGACGCAGGTCCTCACCGGACACGGTTGTTTCGGGAGGTTCCTGCACCGAATCGGGCGGGAGGAAACGCCCGGGGATCCGCCCATTGCGAGGATCGGCCGGAGGATACGGTAAAGCACACCGTGGAGCTCTGCCCCGCTTGGGCTGAGCACCGCCGTGTCCTCGTAGCGGCGATTGGCGGCGGTGACCTCTCGCGTCCGGCCCTGGTTCAATCCATGGTCCGGAGCGAGAGGGAATGGGAAGCCTTCGCCTCCTTCTGCGAAGCAGTCATGCTAGCGAAGGAGGTGGCGGAACGTGAGAGGGAGAGAACCTCACGTCCCAGCAGCCGCGGGAGACGCCCCGGGCGTCGGGGGGCAACCAGTGGCCCCGGGCGTCGGGGGGCAACCAGTGGCCCCGGGCGTCGGGGGGCAACCAGTGGCCCCCGGCCACTGTAGGCGCGAGCCTGTGGACGGTGAGTAATGGGCTAGCGCAGCGTCCGTCCGTCTCATGACGACAGGCCGTGTCGACGGCGCGTATGTGTTCCACGCGCGCCTCAAGGAGATGTCAGCAAACCGGAAGGGGTCCGAAAAGGCCGATGCCTGCCAGGGCTGCGGGTTGTTCGAAAGAGATACCGCGGCCCTGGAACACAAAGGGCTAAGAAGGAACATGGGTGTGTTTTAGTCAGTCAAGTCTGACACTCCCTCCCGCTCCGCCCAGAGCGGTAGAAGTCATTTGATGATTTCCCATCCGCAAAAAAAAAAAAAAAAGGTTTCTCCGCTCTTCCACTTAACATTAAACAGGGTATGCAATTGAAAAATATAAAAAGAAAATAAAATATTACAAAACGAAACATTAAGGTGTAAAGGAGCGCGCATGTGTGTTGTATGGGATTGGGTTTTTGAGTTAGTGTGCGGTTGTGTGTGTGTGGGGGTGGGTGTGGGTGTGGGTGTGAGTGTGTATTGTACGTATGAGTTAAGTTCATTTAGCTTTCAGATTAGGTTTAGGTTAGCCCTTCGACAATGTCTTGGGATCGGAAGAAGCTAGGCGTAGCTTCCTCCACTAACGATATCATTAACGCAGCTGTATTAATTGCTAATTTATGTAAGCGATGATACCAACGACTCAATGTCGTCGTAGGATTTATTCTTAAGCCAATCAGTCACAGCTAGATTGCAGTCACGGAGTTTCAGAGGATAGATTTGAAGCTCTTTGTTTAACAGGTTGTATAAGTGGGAAGATTGCCTTGCATACTGCCTCTTTGCAAAAACAGATCTAACTGGGACAGACGGAGCGACTAAGTAGCTTCTTCTGCCACTCAAACTCGGCTTTTGGGGGTCGTACCGAAGGGATTTGTGCTTTCTCAGGATGAGATGGAGAAAATAAAATTTTTAGAAGCAGAGATCGCTGCGCTCTCTCGAGTTCTAAAAATTTTATTTTCGTTGCGCCACCCCAGCATGGCAAACAATATGTTAGGATCGATTGGGCCAGTGATATGTATACCTTCTGCAGAAGATTCTTTGTAGCAACGTGCCGTAATGTTTTAAAAGTCCATATTAATTTCCTAACCCTTTTCATAAGCAGTTCAGTATGCATGTGCCAGGACAGGCGTTGGTCAATTATGATGCCCAGGTATTTAGTATACTGTAACCGGTCAATATGTGTACAAGAGCAGCCAGGAGTTGGGGGGTTGTCACAGCAGTGGATCTTAATTTGGAAATCGGGTGGAGGTTGTGTTTTTGAATACTTGGTGAAGCATATGTAGTTAGATTTGGTGGCCAATTTAGTGTGAGGAGGTTACGATTGAGCCAATCTGCAATTTTTGACAAGCCAGTTTCTGCTGACTTTCCTACCTTTACCCAAGATTTATCAGCGAAGACTATGGCAGTATCATCCGCGTATGAGAAGATGCGGCACCCATCAATATCCATATTACATAGATTATTTATATAAATAAGGAACAAGGTGGGACCAAGAACAGTCCCTTGCCCAACGCCGTATCGTTTCTTCTGTACTTGTATACTCCCCTATTTTTACTGTTTGTTTCCGTTCATTTAGGTAAGATTTGAACAACTCGAGAGGACGGCCCCTTATGCCAATGCTTTCGAGCCTGTGCAGAAGAATGGGGACAGATACAGTGTCAAAGGCCTTTTTGAGGTCAAGGAAAACTGCCAGACATTTGTTACCCTTATCAACCTTGTCAACTTAAGTATTTGTCAGTGACAAGACCGCATCCTCTGTAGACCTTCCTTGCCGAAACCCAAACTGAGACGGCGACAGTATGTTATGTTTACAGAGATATTTAATTAAGCGTGAGTTTAGGAGTCTTTCTATGATTTTTGAGATAGATGGTAGTACTGAGATTGGTCTATAGTTCGACGGGTCCGACTTGTCTCCACACTAATACACAGGCGTTATTAGGGCTATTTTCAAAACATAAGTTTGTCTAATAGCTAAAGATAGGGACAATTTGCTCGTGTGCAGCTCTTAAAAATTTGACTGGAATGTTGTCCCAATCAGGGGCACTGTCTACTTTTAGGCCCATTAGTGTAGAGTGAACTTCGCTAGGGTCTGTGTCGAGTAGAACAAAAGATGACGCAGATGTATAGTCAGATAGAGATTTGTTAGGGTCATTATTATTGGCTGTAGAAGACGGAGATGGTGAGATATTGTCCGCAAGGAGTTTTCCAATGTTTGAGAAAAAGCCATTCACTTTGTCAATAGAGTTTTGTGGGGTATTGGATAGGTCCGGAAGATCCAAGCTATTTGTTTTGTTAGGTTTTCGCTGTGTAATGGTGTTATTGATCTCCCACGTTTTTTTAGGGTTTTTGTATGCGTTAGCGAGTTGGTCTCTGTCATGTTTTCGTTTTTGTTTTTTTATGATGCAATTACAGTAATTTCGGTATCTTTTATACGTAATTTTTAATATCTCATTGAACGGGTCAAGTCTCAGTTTCCGCTGCATGTTATTACGGTTGTGAATACAGCGCACTAAACCGATGGTCATCCACGGTTTTAGAGTTCTGTCCCATAAAGGGATCGTCATAGTGATAGTACTAAGCGTGATACAGTTCTGAAGAATTTCGATTAGATTATTAGTGTGTTAGGGTTAGTTAGTTTTAGCAGGTCTGCCAGGTTACTCATTTAAGAGGGCGATTCCTTTCTCAAGGTTAAAAACTGATTTTATTCTAATAGGTTTTATTACGTTTGAATAGTTTGAAATTTTTAGAAAAGTCATGAAATGATCTGTGATTGTTGTGTGAATAATTGCTATTGTCACAGTATTACTAGCAGGCTTGAGCTTTATAATAAAGTGATCCAGATAATTTTTGTCTCTCGTGGGTAGCGAGTGACCAGGGAGAAGCCCATGCATTGCCAGCATGTTGAGATAATTAAGTCTGTTGGTGCGTTCATGTGATTGCTCGTTTTGGTTTAATATTAGATTAATATTAATGTCACTTACTACCGTAAGGTGATTATTTAAAGAATCTATAAATTCATCAGCGTTTGCGGTTGAAGGGGACCGATAAATCGCAATGACTGTAAGGTCAGGTGACATATTAAACTCCAAGCAAGACGCGTGAATTAGTTTCATTTCTCTTATTTTATATTTATGAGTGTCTTTAATATAAGCAACCACACCATCAGCTTTGTTAAGATGATTTGTAGATTGATGTGAATTGTAGTTGGTTATTTGAGGTATCTGTTTATTTGGATTTAGTCTACATTCGGTTAAGATTATCAGGTCGATATCCGTTTTAAGATTTATTATGTTCAGTTGAAGGTCGTCAAAGTTAGAGTAAATGGATCTAATATTTTGTGAAACAATGGTAAAGCCGAGGGAGTTAGGTTTAATATGGTTACTAAAATCGTTGAGCTCACAGTCAAAAACTTGGGCTGTTTCATGATTGTCTATGTAGTTTAAAGCCTGTAAGGTACTATCCAATATTAAAGGCTTTATAAGTGCAGAAGAACGTATCTGAACAGACATTTAGTGTTTGAGTGAGAGTATGTGTGTTTGATGTGAGTTTGATAGCCAATGAATATGATTAAGATTAAAATAAAAGTATACTAAGCGTTATTTAGTTGTCGATAAGAATGTAGCGACTTACAAAAAGCAACTTACTACAATAATACTACAGCGCCATCTAAGACAGATACAGAAAAACCATCATCAATTTCCCACATCTCGCAAGCAAATTTTACATCGACTTAAGACTATATAGAAAAACCCGACAACAACTGTCATACAGTTGCCCACCAGACGTAACAGCTGTCTGTCGTCCGTCGGAGGGTCTTCCCTTTTCTATAGGGTATGAAGAACTATACACCGTGCTCCTCATACCCCTACACTGGTGACCCTGACGTGATGTGACGTTTTTAATGACATTAAAAATCTAAAACTTATTTGCAATAGGGGATAATCGTATTTTTTTTTCTTTGTCCGTCGGGTAGTTTATTGAAAAGTATTGGACACTTATTTTTACTTTTTCATGTGGTCATAAAATTACGGAGATATATTGAATTGAAATGGCGCATGACGTCACATGTAGGTAAGTTTTATACCTACTTGTGACGTGGTAAGCCCCCACTCTCCAACTGTAATGAGTTCTAACTAAGTAATTTTTTTTATATTTTGATAAAACAAAAAATACGTGTCTAATATTTTTGTATTACCTGTCTGACGGACAAAATAGAATGTCGTTTTCTTTACCCAGTCCGATCCCCTATTGCAGACAAAATGTCGAATACCCGTGATAACGGAAGCAGCCAAAACCAAGTGCAGCGTGGAAAGCCCGCTAGTGGTAATGGCAACCAACAGCAAGGTAGCCGTCATCAGCGAAGAGCATACGAGCACCAACAACAACAAAATTTGAATGACCAAGTAGAGCGCACCTACGAGGCACTGAGAGGTGTAGACCTAAGATTAGACCGACGCTTAGCCTATTCGATGTTTCAGCATTCCATGACAACAATTTTTGTTTATGACGTTATCCTGGATAATGAGGAAAGGAAGCTTGGATATTCTAGGTGTCAAGACCTACTGTCAGAAGGGTGTTTGGTGCATCGTTTGCCAAATCGAATAGGCCGAAAGGAGAGGTCATTTGCTATCTCTTCACGCCCTATAACTCATTCCTTGCTTCACCGGTTTTTTTATAACAACTTTTTAATTTAAATTGTGAAAATTTCTAAAATTCAACATTTTAGGTCAAATAAAAAAATTTAAAAATTGTTTAAACTTAAAATTTAAATTTAATTTTGATGTCTACTGTTGTATGATTCTATCCAAATTCGAAATTACGTGCTAGGAACAAGTAGTAGATAGATACTGTTATGTCACTTGTGCGTAGTGTCCTATCTCTTTCTTAAACAGGACCCAACTTTTTAAGAATTTGAAATTAAAAAAAAAAACTTTAATTCATAAATCACAAATCTTGTTCGAGTTGTCCGCTACTGTTGCGAATGCACGCGTGGCATCTTCGTCTTATCTTGACTGTAGTTGTGCGTAAACGTATTTCTGCTTTGATAGTCACGAAAGCCGCATCAATGCATTGGACTAAATCATCTCTAGTTGTTGAGAACACTAGCATTCGACGCATGCGCAATGGCTTTAAAGCGTCGCGTCGTACAGCTAGCAATCGCTATCCTCGTCTGACTAGTGATGTTACGCGCTAGCTTTCTTTCACTCTACCTTAAATATTTATCATCTTTATCAGCCAGCAACCCTTATTTGCGGCCAGATTTAATTAGGCAGCCGTCATAATTAACAGAAAAAAATTGCTTTAATTTGATATGCAAATAATAAATGTACGTTATGAACGTATAAATGTATCTAAATCATACTTGTATACACCTGGCTGCGAAGAGGTGCGGCCAAGTGCGCAACGGCAACCGTGATTTTTCAGAGTCTTTATGTATATTGCCGTGAATTTTTTTCCCAAAAATCAATTAGCAATAATTTTATTAAAAATATTAGCGGCCACATTTTGATAGGCAACCTGGTAGAAATATATTCTCCTAATCATAAATATGCGTAAAAATTTGGTTTTTAGCAAATACTCTATGAGTGCACTAATTCTGCAGCCGGATCTCGTACTATTAGACGTAAAAATCTAACTGAGTTAAGTCTGGGGAACGTGGAGGTCATGAAATAGCCATCCCAAAACAACGAAACAGACTTCCCCTTATTGTTAGCTGAGCTGCTAATTTTCCGTGAAGACATGTCTTCTGTATTCCAACAAGACGGTTGTCCCGCTAACCTAAAATGGTGAATTTGGGAATTTTTCAAAATTTATATTAAAATGTTGTTATAAAAAAAACCGGTGTGGCAAGGAATGAGTTAAAGGGCGTGAAGAGATAGCAAATGACCTCTCCTTTCGGTCTATTCGATTTGGCAAACGATGCACCAAACACCCTGTATATCCTCTGAAAGAGGTAGACCAATTTTATTGAGAGGAGGGTATCAGTTATATATGAAGAAAAAATACAAAAATGGCTCATTTTATTGGAAATGCACTCAAAGAAATACTTGCCATGGAAGTATCACAATTCAAGAAAACCGAATCTTAAAAGAAACACCTCACTTATGTACACCAGATACAACAAAAAATGAGCTCAAGAAAGCACTAAATTCATGCAAGAATAGAGCAGCCAGAGGAAACGAGTCACTACTAAATATATTTGACGAGGAAATGAGAGAATTTAAAGACAAAGGACTAGACTTTGTACAAAATATTCCCGACTTCCAAAACCTTAAACATGGACTCTATAACGCAAGAAGAAAAGCAAATGGTGCCAATCGGCTGATTTTTAAAAAAGCAGAGGAAGTAGTTGTACCTAAAAAATATGGAGACTTTTTAATATGTGATTATCAAGATGGTTCAAACCGAATTTTAATATTTTCTGTGGTAAATGAGGTGACAATGTCAAGTTTCTCCGATTTCTTTTTAGATAGAACCTTTAAATTTATAATTCATCCATTTGTTCAGCTATTTAGTATTCACGCTGATATTGGAAGTTCTACCACCAGTACAAATGTTGTACCGTTAGTATTTGCGCTGCTTTTAAATAAAAAGCAAGCTACTTACAAAATTCTATTTCATATGCTTAAGGCCCGTTTTCCCGTTTGGTGTCCACGTCAGTTTACCATGGATTTTGAGATAGCAATACAAAACGCGTCACAACAAGTTTTCCCAAATACGCTGATTTCTGGATGTTATTTCCATTTTTTGAAATCCCTGTGGAAGAAAGCAAAACACTTGGAACTCAAATCTAGACTACATAAGCGACACGTTGCCCTTTGCGCCGCACTAGCTTTAATACCAGAACAATATATAGATAGATGACGGTTGGCTTTATATCATGGAGGACTGCCCTCAAAATAATCTAATTTCAGCTTTTAATGATTATTTTGTCGAGAACTGGCTCGATAATAAAACTATAGCCAGAAATTGGAATGTATATGGACAACGTCATCGGACGACTAACCTTGTAGAAAGTTGGCATTCCAAAATTAATCGTAAAATAAATGGTAGAAATAAACCAAATATTTTGCAATGTTTAGACACTCTACATAAAGAAGCGAATTTATCAAAAAATAAAATGGATCAGGTGCAAAGGGGTGTCCAAACAAATAATCGGACTCCTGAATCGATTGAAAATGAAGCGAGCATAAATCGCATAATTAGCCAATTTTTTGAAAATCAGATTTCACTAGGCCACTGCATGGAAAAGCTATGCATATATTATTAATTAAAAATGAAAAAACAAATATAAGATTAGTTTTATACTAAAATAATGTTGATTTGTTTAATCTTCAATAATTATTGTGATTTTAGTCATTTTTTGTTATTGTGTACGAGTGGGCACAGGGAGCGAATCTTAGGGGACGAATGGGCTCTGACCCCTCGTAACTTAGTCATATGAGTCTTAGTAAATAGGTAAATTGGCTAGTTTTTGTCTTTAACTGTCACTAGTTGTACCCGGCATGCATTGCAATGCACTTTTTCCTACCTACCTACTAGGGTAGGTAGGTAGGAAAGGGTAGGCCCTACCTACCTACCCTACCATATCCTATGTCCGTCTCCTGGTTGTAAGCTACCTCCCCAGTCCCCACCAATTTTCAGCAAAATTGGTTTGGCCGTTCTTGAGTTATAAATAGTGTGACTAACACAACTTTCTTTTATATGTATGGTAATGGTATGGTGCACTTTTATTTACTATGGTGTGCTTAAAAAATATAAGTAAATATAAATAGATAAATAAAAACTACTTTTTATCCTAGACAACGCAATGTCACCTGAGGATGGCTTAGTTGGGAATATCCAACACATGCCCATCCTGACACCAAACACTTGGAACATTTAGATGACCTCAACTTTTGCTTTTTTAATATTGGTTGGTCAACCCGCAGGTCCAGATCAATATAATGGGCCTACCACACGCACAAGCTTCTCCACAGTTCTGCCTGCGCAAGCCAGTTTGTACACTGAACACTGTGACAGTTTTATCAACCGCATGCACGGTGTTCCGTGTACAAACCAGCTTGCGCAGGCAGAACTGTGGTAAAGCTTGTGCGTGTGGTAGGGCCATAACAGTTGTGTTAATCTTACTTTACACTCAGTATTATACATGCCCCAGATCATAATATGTAGTTTGCCAATAGACAAACAGCATAGGTACAGCTGAATAGGTTGCTGTGATTTCCTATCCTCATTTACCATGATTGTTTTTTTTTACTTTGCCTAGTAACCATAAAACAACATGGTTTTCTGATAAAACTTCCATCCGAAAACCAAGCACAGTTGAAGCTAACCAATTAGCCAGATCTCACTGAATCAGTCAGCAATCCAGATATAAGAAAATAACTTGAATGCTAAGTAACCAATCCTTTAAAACTTTTTATCAGATTCACTAAAAATCTACAATACACACACAAATAGTACTACACAAAATAATACTGACTGCCAATATTATGTTGTTCAAAAATAATATTCACACAAAACAAACTACCGTAGCATGCCTAAAACAATATGAAAACTTTTAAACCAACAAAAGTGTGAGATGGTGAGGTAGTTCTTTCACATTTTCTATCCAGCTTACATACAAAGAAGTGGTGAAAAGAGAAAATTGCATATTCTCACCACAGATTAAGTAAATCACTTTTGATCAAAAGCCTCCAGAAGAGTACATGATCTTATGGCGAGTATTAGTGACAAACGTTGTTCCACCAATTTCATAACAAAAATCCGCCCCTAAGACGACCCACTGACCAAAACTCGAAAAAGGACGTGCTAAACTAGTAATCGACACCGATTGCAGCAGTAACTAGACATCAGAAACTAACCCAAAGAGTATAGTAATATATGAACTAACCGTATCTTAACGAGAACGAAGCGTCCTACCAATTCCACAATATTACCAAAAACAATTATTTATTACGCCAGCCCCCATGTAGGTACCCCAAACGCGTCCGAACGTCTCGTCACTCGTGTGAAGTGAGACATCAGCAATTCAGCATTCAGCACAGATGACAGATTGACAGCTGTCACATAGCTGTCTCCGCCATAGACATGTCTATGGTCTCTAAATGCAATGCAGATTGAATGTAATGTTCCACCGTTAGCCATTCGTTTTAGATTACTTGCTAGAAAGGTTTTTTTGAAGCTTTATAGTGTTTTGGGTAATAGTTTTTTAGCCAATATGTTGCATTTAGCTATGCAAACTACTACAAAATCTTTTCATATAAAACAGCAACTTAAAAAATTCAAAATCTTTATTGAAAATATTAACATTTACCGATCTATGCATGTCTTGCCTTGCTATGAGGGAACTTTCAGCAGTAAATTTCCAGCTATTAGTGTTATTATAAACAAGAAAAAGGATTTGCCTTCAAAAGAGGAAGTATATGTAATGTTGTCAGAGTGGTCAGATCATTTTTATACATACTGATAGTTCCAAGAATGATAGATTGCCATCTACGTCCCGTCTTCAAACGTAGGTATCGGTAGGAGAATTGACAGAAATGCTAGTATTTTTATAGCTGAAGCTGTTGCAATTTTGAGTGCTTTGAAACATATTAAAAATAGCAATTTCGAACATAGCAAATGGGTTATAGTAAGTTACAGTATGAGTGTTCTGAAAAATTTTGCAAATAACAAACTACATGCCAACACTAATTACATTATTCATTTGATAAAACAACTGAGGGTCGAATTAGCCCAGTTATTATTTATGTAGTTTGTATAATCAAAATTGTAGCATAGGTTTGTTTAAATATTGAAGTTCGCTTTGTATGGGTCCCATCACACATTGGTGTTAGAGGAAATGAAAAAGTAAATTTTCTTGCCAAAAAAATTGTTGAATTGGAAGAATTAATACCCAGCACTGATATGAGTGTTTCCATACCATACACAGATCCAGTTGGACGACGCATGTGTGAGGCATGGGGCAAATATTCATACCACTGCACACATATTGAAAATAAAGGTTCTTGGTTTAACAGTCTTGATGTTAAAATTAACTCTGTTCCTTGGTTTTGCAAAAATAATTTATTTATAAATAGAAAATTTTATTGATTGATAATAAATACATATAAGAGACTGTAAATGAGATTTAAATGGTTCTGATTCTTGTTTTGTTGTCTTGAAATAATAATAAAAAAGTAATAACCATACGTTACATATCCTTTTTTGTTATTATTTATGTATTTTGTATAATCAAAATTGTAGCATAGGTTTATTTAAAAACAAAACATACATTTACAATACGTTATGACATGAAATGGAAAATAACGGAAAATACGCTAACCCTGGAATAGACATAAAATGGACATGACATTTACCTCGGAATCAACATAAAATAACATAAAAACGGAATTGTATATTATAATCACGATTTTAACTACTAATCAAAGACAAACTTAAAATTACTACTACATGATTTTAAAAAACGAAAGACGATTTACTAAACCTATTACGTAAGAAAAAAATGCCTACGAAAGACTAGGCAGTATGGTTGAAAAACTATAGCCTGCCCGATGGGCGAAAAAAAAAAAGTCTATGGTCTCCGCCAATGTCGTAGTAGCATCTCTATGGCAGACGGGGTCGTTTCATTGGGTAAACCTAGGAATGCCTACGGGGGCTAGACTCACGTTAGAAAGTTCTCTTCTTAAGATACGATACGATTAGAGTAGGTATATAATATGTTCCTTGCTCTATGGCCAATTTATGTATGGCATAAGTGGTCTATAAGTAGATTAGTGTGTCACTATGACTCTGATTTTTTATTTGCACTGTGGGTTCTATGCATTGAACTCATAGCTTCCAAGTACATTGTACGGCAACTCGAACTCATCTCCAGGGCTATATACTCTAACTAGCTGTACAGTCTCATCTAATAATATGGATACACTTCGCAAAACTGAAAAGTGATTTGCTCGTGAAATTACGGTTTATACGTTGAGTTATGACCTATTTCGTAATAGTATGGCTGTTCGTGAAAACGTAAAACCTTAATCAATACAGTAGGAGAAAATCGCTTTTAAAAGTTGCTGCGTGTTTACTTATTATTAGACGTGACTGTACCCGGCGCATGCGTTGCAACGCACTTTTCCTACCTATCTACCCATGTGGGTTCTTGGAACGAAGTTCGTTATCGCGCGTTGTGAAAGGGGGCTAGACGGAAAAAATTCTTACGAAAAGTTGTCACGACACTTTTTGCTATAGTAAGCTATTGTAAGCTTTATTTCTTTAAAATAAAGTTGAAATTTCCTTAAATTACGTACAATTGGGGTGTGTATGTGAGTGAGGATAGATATGATTATTATTTTGAGTGACCGAACTACAAAGTACAAATTCGGTTGTGCAGTTAAGTAAGACGTATTGCTTCGAATTAAGGATAAATCTTCCTTAAATTAAATATTTTATTTTTCGCACACTAACTTAAATCTAAAATGTATTGATATTATGTACGTGAAAGGAACTTCGTTTTTTACATTGTTTTATTGCTAAAACATAGATTTAGGAAAAATAGGTATATCGAAGCTCTAAAACCATTTTCGCATTATTGCCTTTCTAAAGAATTAGGTATAACACAAAAAAATCTGCCTATGTTCGTTTTAATAAAATAAAATTCTATTTTATTCTATGGACTTTATAACCACCCAAACCGGTTTGTGGCACATCTGTTTATTGTAGGTTGTGAGTTAGAGGAAACGAAAACACTTTTGTAGTGAAATACTTTTAATCAAACATTACACATGGCAGACACACGTTTCTTGCCTTTTTACTTCAGTGGCCATTGCCAATAGAATAATCATAGACAACATTAGAGACTAAACTAGTGTTGGGACATTGCTACTCCAACACCCTTCCTCAATGTCACATCACTACTACCAAATTTAGACAGAACTTTGTTATTATTATAAAACACAATAATTTGCTGACTCTACTTCTCCTTACTTAGTACTAATCAAAATAACTCACTTCTACACTTTTCAAATTTAACTTTACATAAAGGCTTAGTACATATATCAGCAACTTGGTTCTCACTTTCAATATACTTCAAAATCACAATTTTCTTTTCAACTTTGTCTCGTATAAAATGGTACCTTAAATCTATGTGTTTTAACCTTTTATGATGCTCTGGATTCTTAGCGATATGAATGGCGGATTGATTGTCTTCATACATAATTATATTGTTACATTTTAAATCAATTTCACTTAATACATTTTTAACCCAGCACCCTTCAGATATACCTCGTGCTAAAGCAACATATTCTGCTTCAGTTGAAGACATCGCCACACACTGCTGCTTACTAGAAGACCATGAGACTGTACAACCATATACCTTCATTATATAACCTGATGTAGACTTCCTATCTGCCTGATCTCCTCCCCAATCAGCATCAGAATAACCAATCAAAAGCTCCTCTGCACCATTTCTGTAAACTAACTTAATACCTATAGTACCCTTAATGTATCTTAAAATCCTCTTCAAACCCTTCCATACATCTTCATTTGCACACGCCTGATATCTACTCAAGTAGCTTAAAGCGTAACATATGTCAGGTCGAGTACCCAACATTGCATACATAAGACTTCCAATTAGTTCTTTACACTTTCTTGTCAACTCAATGTTTTCTTGATTAGTCTTATCAATTTTTGCACCAGGCTCCATAGGTGTTGAAACCGGCTTGCAATCTTCCATCTTATATTTCTTCAATATATTTTTCAAATAATTCTCCTGATCAATTTCTATACAATTTTCTCTCTTCTTTATGTTAATGCCTAAATACTTAGAAACTCCATTCATGTCCTTCATATCAAAATTTTCCTTTAAAACTTCCTTTGTCTTCTCAATTTCTCTTTTATCTGCAGAGATTAAAATTATATCATCGACATATAAAAGTACATAGAATTTCAGACCTTGCTTGTAATATAGACAATAATCACACTTGCTGCGGATAAACCCTTCCTGTATCATTAACTTGTCAAACCTCTCATTCCAATACCTAGGTGACTTCTTCAGTCCGTATAAGGATTTTTCTAACTTCAGTATTTTACCATCCTTTTTCATACCTTTTGGTTTTTCAAGATAAACTTCCTCATCTATTCTTCCATTTAAAAACGCACTCTTTACATCCATTTGTTGTATGTCCAAGTTGTATTTAACAGTTATGGCTAGTAATATTCTTAAAGTTGGCAACTTCGCTACTGGAGCATACACTTCTGAATGATCGAACTTTTCTTGTTGCTTAAATCCTCTGGCTACTAGTCTTGCCTTATGAATCTCTGTGTTTTCATCCTTCTTGATCTTAAATACCCACTTACTGTCAATCGTCTTTTTCCCTTTAGGTAGCTCTGTCTCAATCCAGGTATTATTTCTTTTCAGTGCTTCTAACTCCTCATCAATTGCCTTTAACCATTTCTTTTTGTCCTTTCCAGTAATTGCCTCTTCATAACTTAATTCCTCTTCTCCTTGTGCCAACAATCCAACTTCATAATCATCCGTCCATTTCGGCTTCTTTACCATTCTTCCACTTCTTGTTTTCCCTTCCTTCAACCCTGTTTCGTCTGCGCTTAACAATTCCTCATCAAGATACTCTTCATCATACTCTATTTCTGACTCTGATCTTTCTTCACAAGTTCCTCTTTCAACTCCTATGTCTGGATTCTCTTCTCTTTCCAGTTCTTGTCCTTCATGCACTTTTCCTTGTTCTTTTGCCACTCTCTCTTCTTGTTCAACCAACTCTTTCCCTTCTACATCATTCTCTTCTTCAACTATCTTCTGCTCTTCTTCTACTGCATCATCCTCTTCTGTATGTTGTACCTTCTCTTCGCTTTTCCTTATTCCTTGCACAAATGTTAAATCTCTGAAGGTTTCCACATCTCCTTCATCTTCAAACCATACTCTATATCCCTTTGTATTAGCTCCATAGCCTACAAACCTTCCTAGTTTTCCTTTTGGATCCCACTTGCATCTTCTCTGTTTTGGAATATGTGTATACACTTCATCTCCAAATTTTCTTAAAATATGTATATCAAAACTTTTCTTGTAAAGGAGCTCATATGGCGTCTTACCCTTCTGACTACTAGAACCTGTCCTATTTATAGTATACACTGCATTATTCACTGCTTCCGCCCATAAGTCCTTGCTTACATTTGCCTTAATCATCATAGTCCTAGCAGATTCAACAATTGTTCGCATCTCTCTCTCTATTCTCCCATTCTGCTCCGGTGTATATGCAATAGAAGTTTCATGCATAATGCCTCTCATTTTGAACAGTCTTTCCAAATCTTTATTCCTAAACTCGCCACCACCATCTGATCGGAATTTCTTGACCTTACACTCAAACTCATTTTCAAATTGCTTTAGAAACTCTACTATTCTGTCTTTTGCCTCATATTTATTCTTAAGAAAGTATACATACCTGTAGTTACTGTAGTCGTCCTTCAGCAATAAGAAGTATGATGAGCCTCCCAGAGACCGCGTCTCCATGGGGCCACATAAATCTCCATGCACCAGCTGCCCTGGTTGCTCCGCTCTGCTGTCACTGTTAGAGAAAGGTAACCTATGTTGTTTGCCCTGTATACAAGATGTGCATTGTTCAATCTGCCCTTCATATTTAACATTATTTTTAACTAATATATCTTTGACATGTCTAAAATTTTGATGGGCTAACCTTTCATGCCATGAAGATAAACTTAATAGTGCCAAGCTTTCATTATTAATTTGTATTTTTAATTCCATTAAATATAAACTTCCTACACGTTTTGCTTGAGCTACAACTACTCCATTAAATAGAAATTTACAATAATTTTCATCTGACAACACTGAATAACCATGATCTACTGCACAAACCAATGAGAACAAGTTTGCATTTAGTCCAGGCACAAACAATACATTATACATTACAGAAGGTACATAACCTGATCCATCATATGCTAAAAAATGAATATCCCCAACCCCTTCAACATTTAATCTCTTCCCATCACCAACAACTACCTGTTTATCAATTTTACGGAAATTATAAAACAAATCTTTATTATATGACATATCGCTGCTTAAATTCAAAAGGGCCACAAGTCGAAAAGTCACTTTTTTACAGGAGAGCCCGTCAAAGTTTTGATATCGCTTTTTGTTTATTATTTTTATTATTCTACGTTGTAAATCTATGTGTTATATATCATCGAATATATATTTTAAGCCTCTATTTGTCTTTAATTTGATATTTCCTATAAGTTTTACCCAGTTAATAAAAACATCACATAAGTCCCTTTTGATTATAAAAGACATTTATAATGTTTATGAATTTTATAAATAAAAAGCCACAACTCAAACAGAAAATAAGTTTTATTGTGTCATTTCGTATAATGTTTTTTGTTTACTATACTAGTTTTTGTTTATAACTAAATGGTAGCATATTAGCAATACCTTGCAATAAAATTACAAAAAATCAACCATAAAAAGATACAAAGCAAATAAAAAACGTACATTTTTAAATGTAATTTTAGAGATAATCTCAAGATATCCAGGATTTTGACTGGAATAAGCAATATCGACACCTAACCATGTCACATACAAAAACAAAAATTAAAATTACATCAACTTCTAAAGAAAAAATGTACTTAAGTAAGTTAACAAAACACAAATTGCTTATAAATCTCTAGCACACCATGTTAACAAATTATTAAAATGCTTATTTTCGTAACTAAATTAAATCTTCTCTTAAAGTAAATCACAAATTAAAAGGCGACGTAAATCTTTGACTTACAATGAGATATAATATTATGATTAATATTAACTAAATCATCACAGTAACTTCTCTTAAAAAACTTATAACTAACATTTCAAATTATTACTCTACTGAAATCAGTCTATGGGTTTCAATCAGTCTAAGCAAATCCTGGTGTTAGTAATTATAATAACTAATTATTATTTGAAGAAACTTTAAATTAAAGATTTGTATAAAAAGTTTTATAATACCTTGGGATCACATTCTTTTCAATTAAGTTTAAAATACCTTGTTTTTTCACTGCGGCAACCTGTAGTTTATTGGCATAAAGTTTTTTTACAGTTCGAAGACCAGTTCCAGGTGAATTTTGCCTTCTATTCAATGTTGTAACTTTAGTAAACTCAGCGTCTTCGTAGGAAGTTTTATACAGAAACATGTTTTTATGCTCTTTGTCAGTTTTAATAACTTTAAGATCTGCCCATTTCACCTTGCCTCCATTTTCATTGGTAGTGTAGTTGCCAATAGCCAGCGATTTTAAATTCATAAAACTCTCATGTGTAAGTTCCTTTACTGTAAACGGTGTTCCTTTCTTCTTGGCTGTTTTAATCAAGGTGATGTACTGATCAGGTACATAAATTGGTGAAGATTTTAGTGCACTATTGATATTCCTCTGAATGATGGAGTGAACAGCATCTCCCTCATTTTGAGTGTGTCCTTTAATTAAAAATTTATGGGTTATGCTTTTAATTTTTGGAAACTCATTTATGGCGTACTGGTACATTGCCAACATGAATTTGTTCTTTTGCTGGCCGCAACAGTTATCGCTGTAAAAGAGGATGTCAAAATCTTCGGTGGCTTTATCATGTAAGCTTTTTAAATACATAAAAACGCACGAGCCTATTTCGTTTGCTCCGCGGCCTCCTTCTCCTTCATGCCACACAAAACATGTAGTGTTTTTAGTGCCAAGCTCAGTAATGGTAAAATTTAACAAATTCAGCTTTGAGACGTAATAGAAGCTTGACACTTCACCTCGTGGACAAGGCATCACCGCTTGTAAGTCGTAGACTGCGACCACAAAGTTTTTACCAACATTTTCCTTGTCTTTCTCTTTTTCTAATCGCACAAGACATTTTTCTTTAAGGTGCAAATCGTACTTTTCTTGCAGCAAAGCCTTGTTTTCCGCGTTTTTATAGGCAGTGCAATCTTCGCACTGATCTTTCTTCGGGCACCAAAATGAAATATTAAAATCATTCATGAAGATATTGTAATAAATTTGGTATGAAACATGAGGTGTTCCTTCAGCTTTACATAGCTCAACGTAGTCTCGATGAAGCGCTGCTACCGTATAACCACCCTCAATGTATTCCCGTTTTGTTTGAGCACGGCAATAGTGGCTCTCTATACGTGGAATCGAGTTAATATGCACCTTGACACCATCCGTTAAATTAGAACACAACTTGTGATGGTTGTCATGTTTTCCTCTACATTCCTTGAGCTGATCATCCATAAGATTACAAGTTTTTTTACAACGGTTCTAATAGTTTTATCAGAAACCGCGAGAGTGTTCATGAAAAAAACTTTGCATACGCGGATGCGTTTATTTTCTCGGGGCAAATAATAACCATGGTTGAAATTTTGTCGAGTACTGCCTACACGAATGTATCGATATTTTGGTTCCAAGGTAGTCATATTGCTGTAGATAAATCTTCTCTGAGCTTGTAAATCAGCCATATGCCAATATGTTTCAAAAACCTGGTACCGTTCGTTAGATGAGAATATTTCACCACATTTAAACTTGCACTTGTCAGAACACGTAGGTCCCATTTTCTTAGCATTCATTAGTTTTTTTTATTTTGCCATAGATGTGTAAGCTTTACCACTGTTTCGCAATAGTTTACTTACATTCGTCTTCCATAAACCGGGATTGGCTTTTCTTTTACGAGACCCTCTTTGTAAATCAACAGGATGTTCAACACTAGGAGATTCAACACTAAGAGATTCAACACTAGAAGGTTCAACATTAGGAGGTTCAACACTAGGAGGTTCTGGTTCAACGCTTGTTAATGACCGAATTTCAAGGCTGTCGGTTGGCTTGTGGATTTCAACGTTGGGAGCCTGGGATCCAATACTGACTAGCTGATCTTCGACGTTGAGTTGCTGAATTTCAAAGCACGAGTCTTGAATGTCTTCATCCGAATCCGAATTAGTTATTGCATGAACTTTGAAATCAGGATCCTGTACACTATCATCTGACGAAAAATCTGTTGTACTGCTTGTGCCGGAGCTCGTAGACGAAGAATCACTTGAATCACTATCTGATTCACTGTCAGAGGCGCTTTCTTCAACAACAAAATTTGGTCTTTTTTCTGGCCTTCCATAATCAGATAAACTAATTTCATCAAGTAATGAGACATCAAGGTTGTGTTGGCTGTCTGGCAATGAATTCGTATCAGAAGAATCATTCATTGATCGGCTATCTTTTTCACCATGTAACAAGGTATGTGGTTCTACTTGAATGTCATTAGACATTACTAGCGGCTGCGGTAATTCATCGGGCTCAACAAATTCGATAATTGAGCTAAATTGCGGGTCAATACGTTTTGAAGTTGTTTGACATTCCTCGTTTTTTGTTTTGATTATATTCATAATCCGGCGAGCTCTGGTATTCATTCTATAAATAAAGAAATAAATAATAATATAATTACCTATTACAGTAGAAACTCGATTATCCGGCCCTCAGTTATACGGATTCGCGATTATCCGGACTACCAACCACGATCAATTAAATAATTAAGTCATATTGAGCCAAGTTATAATTTTTTTAACATATTATGTACTACAAGTCGAATTTATGCAAGCATGAAAGTGTCAGAACTGGCATTATCACGCCCGCTACACGCGGGATCGCTATTGTTTTACTTAGCTAGTAATTTTTACTCCGCTCTGATGACGTGCGTGTCACGTCTACATTTTGTTTAAATAAATACTACAACAATCACCATAATTTTATATGCAAAACAGAAGCATTCCAAATACTGCACTTATCTTCAATACAATAATAATAAAACACATTATAATTTAACTCAAAATGGACATATCACAAAATACGGCACTTTTCCTTATAAGATAATGTTATACTTACATGTATTTTTAAATCAATACGGTCTTATTTTGAAATGTGGCACTTTTCACTATAACTTTCGATCAATTTTAAGGTCTTTTTTGGAATGTGGCCCTTTTTCACAAAACAAACGTGCGCTCGCGTTGACTACAGGGTCGCAACTGGGAAGATGGCGGCTTTGATTTGAATTTAGCCACCTAAGTGTCAAAATGCAAAAAGGGCTGTTGTGCAATTAGCTCCATTTTAATGCGAAAATACTGTGTGTCTTTTTCGAATATGAAAATTAGGGTAGAATTGATACGATTTTTGCTATAAAAAGGATTTGTAATTTTTTCGACTTGTGGCCCTTTTGAATTTAAGCAGCGATATGGTCACTTGCTCCTGAATCCATAATAAATTCCAAATTATTTTTACATACTGGCTCTTGGACTACAAATGCTCTCTTTAAATTATCCTTCTTAAAATTATTATTCTTTATTGTATTACTACTACCCGCTTTACAGTCTTTAGCAAAGTGTCCCGTTTTATTACAACTAAAACACTTTCTCTGGCGACACTCACTTTTAATATGTCCACTTTTACCGCACTCAAAACACTTCCGCTCACTCTTGTTAAACTTTCTGACAAATGCAGATGAACTTGTTGTGGGCTCTGATTGGCTACAGCGCTCCTCTTCAATAAGTAATCTTGATGTTAATTCCTTCAAATTTTGTTGATTGTCTGGTACTGACTCCCAGGCACTCACAAAATGACGGTACTTCTCTGGCAATGACATTAATATTTTAGTTATCATCATCTTCTCTGATGGCGCTTCGTTCAGACTTCTCAACTGGCCACTTATTTCCTCAAGTTTTGATATGAACTTCATCATGGGCTCTTCGAATGTCATGTTGAAGAATCGCTGCTGCACAAGATGAACACTAACCTGCGATGACGGCTCATACAAAGTTATTAACTTTTTCCACATTTCATGACTTGTACCACATGGTGACAAGTACGACATAACCTTCTCGTCCACCCTAGTGACTAAGATTTCTTGCGCCTTGTAGTCTTTCTCCTCAAACACGTTTTTGTCTTTCTCACTACTTGTTTCAGTTACCGTTTCACTTCCCGAAACGACTCCATACAACTTCTTTGATTTTAGCACTACCGAGACCTGAAATTTCCATGCCGCCCAATTCTTGCCAGTCAGTACCACGTACTTATTTTCACCTCGACCCTCCATTTTACCAGTAGTATGAGTACGCCGCATTTACCGCCGATCGTACACCCCTTTGCTTTACCGCCAGCGACAAGTTGTAACCCGGTTAAAAGTAACTTGCCGCCATTTTCCGCCCGCAGCGCAACATTTTTCACTCGCAACTCATTTTCGATCCTCTATTTTCTCGCGCACACGCGCCTCTGGGCCCATAACCTATTGTAGGTTGTGAGTTAGAGGAAACGAAAACACTTTTGTAGTGAAATACTTTTAATCAAACATTACACATGGCAGACACACGTTTCTTGCCTTTTTACTTCAGTGGCCATTGCCAATAGAATAATCATAGACAACATTAGAGACTAAACTAGTGTTGGGACATTGCTACTCCAACACTGTTGGATGGTTTCACAATCTATAACGAACAAGAAACATTTTTATGTATTATAAATATTAAAATTCAACATTACAGACTCTCTTCCAATACGATGCTATAAGTAACAAAATACAAACAACTTTAAAGAAGTAAAATTACACCCAGTAAAAAATATCAAAACCTTTATTTATTAATCATGACAATGTTGTAGATAGACATGGGGGCCGGCAGCAGGGTGTAAGTGGGTGCACTTGCACACACCTGTCGGGAAAGAAAAGACATGGACAAGATAGATTTTTTTCACTACTACTCTTTTCTTTTGAACACAACGCTTACGTCACTCACATTGACGAAAAGGTCAGGCAACCATAAAAAAAAACATATCTATACGGAGCTAAAAATTCATGTCCATTACGTTTATAAGCTTTTATTTTAAAATAAGCCGAAATAGCCCTATGTCTATAATAAAGGACGAAAGGAAACCCATCAGATTCGAGGTGGAGTACAAAAAATTTCGAACTATTTTCATGGAACTGAAAATGCAGCCCCCTGGAAATAATCCTGTCGGCGCCCATGTAGATAGATACAATACCAATTGCCATACATGTTAGCCTCTGTACTACGTTTGAGCAACCAACTTTGGTGCCATGAGATTTTTCTTTCGTAACAGCGCCCGGCGGCACGGCGCCGGCGCGCGGCGGCGGCGGAGGTAGCGCGTATAATTATTTCGAAATTGTAAATAAAAAAAAATAAAAAAAACCATTTTAGTGCATATTATGTACATACTTACACCATTTATACGTGATACGAAACTCCATCATTTTGCAGATTTGAAATGGCAGATTGTTTTTTTATACTATTGACCATTTTTAGAGAACACTGATTGTGACATAAAACGATACACCATAGAATACTTATACCAATTCACAATCGAGTTTGTCGGCGAAAATGAACTTGTTTTATATAACGTTACGTACGTGTTACGTTTATGGCCAATGCACATACTTTGGCAGCGGAGTAAGCCCAGCTATGCCAACTCTAGGGCTATTTCCTCTATAGTCACAAACTGTGAAAATGGCTGTGGGTGTATCAGAGACATTATAGTACATTACGATATTAGTGCGTTATGATGGTTATAACATGCGAGGCGGAATTTCAGCCCGAGCCGAAGGCGAGGGCGTAATTGAGCCGAGCATGTTATAACCAATACGCACGTATATCGTACGACGTTTTTTAACACATTTGCGAGGAAACAGAAAAAAAAAACCATTTTATATTTTGTTCATTTCTAATTATTGAAACAGTTGGTGAAATTACAATTATTAAAATGATACGTAGTTGTAGTTGGTTTTTGAATTATGTTTTTATTATTACTATTCATAATGTCATTGTTTTGTGTTAGGGTAAATGTTGGAGACGACGAAACTTCTTGAAAGGCGGCAGAAGAGCATTGTAATTCGTCATTAGTTGTAAATAAAAAAATATCCTCAGTAGAAGTAGAGGGCCGCGGCTCAGGGCAAAACTTCTTCGTTTGTGGCTCCAAATTTATTGCCTGAATTATTTTGGCAATAAAAGATCGGGGTATTTTGTTTTTAGTGTTTGGGATTTTAATTAAAAGCATTTTGCCTTGATTTTCAATGTCATTTGTGGTAATATTGTGAAGCTCTTGCCGTCTACATGCACCATTAATACCAAATATTAACGCAACCTGAAAAGAAATAAAAATGTGTAAGATAAGGTATAGGTACTTAGCTTACAGACGGCCGTTAAAAATATGTAAAAGAGTATGTACGGTAGATCAATATATAAAATAAGGAGGCAAACTGACCTTAGTTGCCAGGTACTGGCTATCTGGAGCATCTCTTAGAAACTTTTCGAAGTCATTTGATGACAGTACCTTAGATTTTTTCTTTAAAAAACCATCAGAGCGTTTCTTTAAAAATGCAATGAGATTTGAATATAAATTAATATCGACACCATTTTTCATCTTGAGGGTACTTTTCAGCATCGAATATGTTGTCCACAACGAGCTAGGCTTATATTTACTAGCTAGTTCATTAAAATACGCCAAAACTACATTTTCGGAAAATGACTTGGCATTTTTCATGTTTTTCCACTTCAAAAAATTTTCATACGTGGTTATGTATCTGACTTTGGATATTGACGGCAGCAAGCTGTTGCATGCGGTTCGCGCTTCTGTTAGTATATCCGGTGGAGTTGAAGTAATATATGGCTCTTCTTCATTATTGAAAGTTGTCATATTTAAATTTTCACAATACAAGTACAAAGAAAAGAAAATTTGAGAAACATGGCGCGAGGATTATTTTCTGCCGTAGCTGCGTGAAAATGTTGGCAAAGACGTTAGAGCACGCAGCCAAGTTTTTAAATTACCGAATAAACTGTTTTTTTTTTTATTTTAAATAAACTGAATCTGTGAATGCACACTGTTGCTTTCCCGCCATTTTAACAGCGTGCTAGCGCTGCCTACTGACTGGCGCCGCGCGGCGATTAGTTCGAAATTTGAATAGCAACAGCGCGCGAAATGGCAAATAATACTGTTATGGAATTTGTATGGACTATAACTTAACTATTTGCTCTGATAACACACGCGTTTTTTATGACTCGCTTTACATATTTAAAACCGGTGGAATTACATCAGCTTTACGAGCAACGGTGTTAAAAAAATATTTACGAGCGAATTATATTTTTTGTATAAAACTTTTTAGTCTGGTATCTCACATAAATCCTTGTCTCCTCCTTTTTTAGAAGTCAGATAAAAAGATCTATTCTGGTCACCCCATGAACCAACTAGCCTAGACCTGTTTTTTTTGGCGGGAACTTCAACCAAGGCGCGCTTTTTCAATTTTTGTCCAAGTTTTTCATTTAATTTAAATACCGTATATTGTGTATATTTGCTGTAAATAGTTTGTTCTCGTCCTGAAAATGGACGGGAATGAGGGGAGCGGGGCTGAAGCCCCGAATCCCAAGATTCGGAAGCGGACTTTTGGCGCTGGTGCTGAGGACAATGTCGGCGGCGGTGAGGAAAGTGACTCTATAAATTACGCGCCTTACTTTAAGCCTAATTATAAAAGACTGTATCCTGAGCATTCGGGTAACACGGAGTTTAGAGTTTTTGTAGAAAGTCAGGACAAAGAACGATTGGGAAATAAAAGCCCCATATACTTGAATCACATTTTCGCAGCGGACGTTAAAGGTGTGGTGGCGATACGCCGTGTCAATGCGAATAAAATTATAGTCGTGTTCAAGCAATACAACACGGCCAACAATTTCATCAACAATGCGAGCTTCCTAGAAAAACATAAGATGAGGGCGTATATCCCCGCAGCCCAGATAGAACGAGTTGGCATCATCAGGTTCGTACCAACAAACATATCCAATAAAGAGCTGTACACAAAGCTGTCTTCTGTCTACGAAATTGTGGCAGTGAGACGTTTTACTAAGAAACTGGGACAGAACCGGGTACCACTTCAGACAGTCAGCATAACATTCTTATCGAACTCATTACCTGATTCAATACAATATGACCTATTCTCATACAGAGTTTTCGAATATATTCAACCCCTGTTGCAGTGCTATCGCTGCTTCAAATTCAATCACTCGGCCAATGTATGTAATGGTAAACAGCGCTGCAGCTGCTGTGCTGGAGAACACTCCTACAAAGAATGTGACAAGCCCAATGAACTCTGCTGCATTAACTGCAGTGGACCTCATTTGGCTATATCAAGGACCTGTCCGGTTAAGATGAGGAAAATATTAGAAAAAAAAGAAAAAATTACTTATGCCAGCATTGCTAATACAAAGAACATAGAGACAAAGAAGGACACTGACTTCCCTCCTTTGCCGGACCGCTCCGAGTCTTCTGTAAATAAAAAGCAAAATGTAAATAAAGAACTTGTTATGAATAAGCACAAAACCAAATTATACAATGTAGATAATGTACATAACACACCTGTACATTCAGAAATGCCTGAGAAGAAAACTACATCCAAACAAAACATCAAAGCCCAAATCATTGCTAATAATGATATATTAATGGCTTTAGTACATACATTAGTACAACTAGGCAACAAATCAGATGATGTGCCCATCACCACATTGTCTATCAAAGACATGCTCATTAGAAATCTGTCAACTTAATGGATTTGAGCTGCAACATTACAACTTCCCTAAGTATTGCACAATATAATGTTCAAAGTTTAAACAGTAAAAAGCCTTTATTAATAAATTTTTTACAAAATCAAAATATAGATATTTGTCTATTAAATGAAACTTGGCTAAAAGGCCAACACTCCAACAGAGTTTTAAAATACCTGGTTATAATTTCCACCATAAGAATAGTTCAGTTAACAGTCATAATGGCGTAGCTATTCTAATAAAGCCTAATTTAAAGTATAGGGTTTTAGACACTCGTTTCTATGAAGAAATTCAGACTATTGCCATTTCAGTTTCTACGGAAATAGGCGACATAACAGTTTTATGTGTATATTGTCCACCTAAATCTGGCCATATAAGAATAAGTAAATCGATTGCAGAATATTATCAGGGACCTCCCTAAACCTATATTCGTAAGTGGTGATTTTAACGCCCATCATATTGCCTTTGGATGCGTTTCCACAAAAGGCAGGGGGCAAGACTTATATAATTTAATTGATTATAATGACTTATGTATAATTAATAATGGTGACTTTACTACAGTCCAGTCGACCTCAGTGCAATCCATCGGCACTTGATGTCACTTTTGTTAGTCCAAATCTCGCACCACTTTGTGATTGGTCCGTTCACGACGATACAATGGGAAGTTATCATTACCCAACTATTACAAAAATTGCAATGTGTGCTGACAAATATCAAGTCAATCCACCTGTTGACAGATTTTTGTACAACCAAACTGATTGGAGTTGTTAAGGAGTATGTTATACTACAACCTTATTAGTTTTGATAACCTTTTAAAAACATATACTGATGTATTGCTTAGCAACCGCTGTTATTAATAAAATTATATTTTTACATGTCACAACCACGAGTCTTATTTTATAATGATAAAATAGTTTTATCATGGTAGCAGAACGTGGTTACAAGTGAAAGTAACTAGAGAAGTGATATACCAAGTTTAAAACAACCCGGGAAGACAAATATTAATAATGCAATCACCAAGTTGTAAAATTGACATTGGTCACCTGGAGGGTGTGAAGAACTGGTCAACTTGGAAATTTAAAGCGACATTGCTACTAAGAGGTATGCCCGGTGGATTGGATGCGGTAAATGGTGCTCTAATAAAACCCGTGAAACCTAGTACCAACAATGTCGACGAAATTTCTAGATATAATACTGCTCTCGAAAAATATAATAAAATTGATAGTTCAGCATTACTTCTGCTTACCACAAATATGTCAGATGAAACTCTTCAGAAAATCATGCGTTTTAACTCATCTAAAGAAGTTTGGGACGAACTACATCGTTTGTTCGATGGCACGTCTGAAGATAAAAGTTACGATCTATGTATGAGGTTTTTCAGCTATTCAAAAGATCCGTCACACGACATCACAACTCATATCTCCAAAATAAAAACGATTTGGTCAGATTTGATAAATGAATTAATGAAGATAGATAAGTCTGAATTACCAGATATCCTATTAATCTGCAAAATTCTGGATACTTTACCTGAACCATATTTTTCATTCAAATCAAGCTGGATGTTGATGTCAAAGACAGATAAAACAATAGAAAATCTGACTACACAACTCTGTGCCTATGAGCGCTCTATCTCTTTCAAAAATGAAGGTCCTGCAGAAGCTCTAGCCTTACAGAATTATAATAAAGCAAAGAAGAAATGTGGATATTGTGGAAAAGTCGGTCACAAAGTTAGGCAATGTCGGAAATGGAAAGCAGACGGTAAACCAGCCAAGCCTGAAAGTAAACAGACCCCGACAAATTTGAACATAATGCTCATGCAAGTAAATACAGATGTAAATTCAATGCATAAAAACTATGATACATCGAGTTGGTTCGTCGACAATGGTGCAACTAATCATGTCACCTGCCGGAACGACTATTTTTCTAGTTTTCAGCATTTTGAAGATAATCGTCAAGTGATTACTGCTAATGGAGCTACTGTCAAAGCAATTGGCAAAGGTACTGTTGACTTGAAAACAGTTATTAATGGCAAAGAATCCAGAGTGACACTCTGTGATGTTTGGTATGTACCTGCTATTATGCGAAACCTATTCTCTGTACTGGCCACTCAAGACAGACTAAATAAAAGTGTTTTCATGTCTGAAAGGGAACACTGCTCGCTGAAAGTTGATGGAAAAGTTAGACTGACTGGCAAAAGAATCAAGAATGGTGGCTTATACAAGCTCAATGTAGAGACTATTATAAAGTCAATACCTAATGTAAACATTTTGTCAACAGAAAACATATTACAACTGTATCACGAAAGGTTAGCCCATCAGAATAAAAAACATGTTAAAGGTGTTATAGAACGAGAACTAGGAATTAAAGTTCGACTAGATTCAGAATTATGTACTGGCTGTATTTATGGTAAAACACACAGACAGTCTTTCGGAACAAGAGTACGAGCTAAATTACCTGGAGAAATTTTACACGCTGATGTATGTGGTCCATTCCCTCCTTCTTTTAACAAATTTCGCTACTTCGTTTTATTCAAAGATGACTACAGCAAGTACAGACACATTTATTTTGTTCGACAAAAATCGGAAGTTTACCTGAAACTCCGACAAATGTTACAAGAATGTAAAGCAGCTGGATACTCTGTTAAAGAATTTCTTAGCGATAACGGAGGTGAATTTGATAATCAGAACGTCAGGTGCATTCTACAAGAAGCTGGAATTAGACAAAGGCTCACGATGCCCTATACACCTCAACAAAATGGTCTTAGTGAACGTGAGAATAGAACTTTAGTTGAAGCCGCTCGTACAATGATGCATGCTCACGAAGAACTACCGTTTGCTACATGGGCTGAATTGATAAATACGGCTGCGTATGTGTTAAACAGAACTGGTCCAACTTCAGAAAATGGAAAATCACCATTTGAATTGTGGTTTAAGAAGAAGCCAGCAATCAGTCACCTAAAAATAATTGGATGTGAATGTTATGCTCATATTCCTCAACAAAAAAGGAAAAAGCTATCTAAAAAGGCTGAGAAATGCATTCTTATTGGTTATGAGGGTGATGAAGGCTATCGCTTACTGAATAAACAAGGTAAACTCATAAGGTCAAGAGACGTTACATTTAATGAATCAGTATTGACTCCATTTGGTCAAAATGATTCGGAAGAACAGCCTTCAGTCGAAATACACTTTCCACTTTCAGTACCACCGATGTGTGATGCAAGGGAGGATGATCGTGTCGAAAATAGCTTGGATCGCGCTGCAAGTAGCTCTGATGAGCTTAGTTCGACTTTGCCCCCCACATCGCCGGATTTGGTTGTGAGTCAGGAAATAGAAAGCCAAGATGACTCTACTGAACCATTACAAACGTCTTCAGAAGCATCAATGCCAGGATCACCTCCTTATGAAGACGCCTTAGAAGATGGTGATGATACTGAAGAACCAAGAATCTCAGATGATATAGCTGAGATAGCCACTAGAATGACTCTAAGAGATAGAAGTCAAATACGACCACCTATTAGATTCGGAGATTATGTCATGATGTCAGATGAAATTTTTAATCGGATCAATGAACCTAAAACCTACAAAGAAGCAATGACTAGTACGCATAAAGATCAGTGGGTCAAAGCAATGGAAAGTGAGGTGAAGTCTTTAAAGGAAAACAAAACCTGGATAATGGTGGATCTTCCGAAAGACAGGAAGCCTATATCCTGTAAATGGATATATAAGATCAAAACAAATGCTGATGGCTCTCTAGATAAATTCAAAGCAAGACTAGTTGCTAGAGGATATACACAGAAAAAAGGCATCGACTATGATGAGACTTTCAGCCCAGTTGCTAAGATGTCGACAGTAAGATCAGTCTTAAGCGTTGCTGCAAATGAAGGCCTAAAACTCACACAGTTTGATGTATCAACTGCTTTTCTCTATGGTTCACTAAGTGAAGAAATATATATGAATCAACCTGATGGCTACTCTGATGGATCTAACAAGGTCTGTAAACTCAAGAAAAGCTTGTATGGTCTCAAGCAAGCACCTCGGTGTTGGAATAAATGTATGGTGGATTATTTAAAAACCATTGGATTTAAACAATGCGATACCGACCCCTGCTTGTTTATAAGAAACCGTGCGAGTAATAAAATTATTCTTGCTCTCTATGTAGATGACGGCTTGGTCGCTGCAACAAATCAGGAAGATTCTGAAAAGTTAATGAGAGAATTGAAGAGAAGATTTAAAATCACGATAAAAGATGCATCCTATTTTCTAGGATTAGAAATAGAGGACCATGACGGAAATATAAAAGTGTCGCAAAAGTACTATGCTCAGAAAGTTTTAGATCGCTTTGGTATGAGTGATTGCAAACCTGTTACCACTCCTATACAAAAAGATGGACTGCCAGATCTGGATAAAGAAGTGGTAGACCCTGCTTTATTTCCGTATAGAGAAGCTGTGGGAGCACTCGCATATCTGACCGTTGGAACCAGACCGGACTTAGCATATGCTGTAAGCGTTATATCCCGGAGTCTAGAAAACCCTTCTAAAGAAGACATCCAGAGGCTGAAACGTATCCTTAGATACATCAAAGGAACTTTTAACTATGGAATAGTTTTTAAAAAGAACTGCAATGCTGGAATTCTAGAATGTTACAGTGATTCTGACCACGGTGGAGACCAAAGTACCGGACGTTCGACATCAGGCATATTATGCTTATACTCTGGAGGAGCAATATCTTGGACAAGTCGACGACAAACGTGTGTTGCGATATCAAGCACTGAAGCCGAATTGGTTGCTGCCAGTGAAGCGTCTAGAGAGATTGTCTGGATCAAAAGACTCTTTGGTGAAATATCTAAATTGAAAGAAATACCTAAGCTAAAGGTTGATAATGATGCAGCCATAAAGATCTCACACAATCCAGAACTCCACAGAAGAACCAAGCATATTGCTATTAGACATTTCTATGTCAGAGAACTCGTTGCTAATGAAGAAATACGTGTAGAATACGTTCCCAGCGAGTTCCAACTAGCGGATTTACTGACTAAAGCATTACATAAGCCACGGATTGTATCAATCGCAAAACAAATTGGCTTGATACAGTAATAGGGTTGCCAAAAAGGGAGGATGTTAAGGAGTATGTTATACTACAACCTTATTAGTTTTGATAACCTTTTAAAAACATATACTGATGTATTGCTTAGCAACCGCTGTTATTAATAAAATTATATTTTTACATGTCACAACCACGAGTCTTATTTTATAATGATAAAATAGTTTTATCAGGAGTAAGTTTTATGAAATATCCAAAAATGTTTTCCTTGACATGACGATTGATGAAGAGGATCCAATGACCACCTACCTCGAATTTTGCACTCGACTTGATGCCTTGAAAGAAATGGTGATCCCAAAGTTCGTTAAAACGAGTGATTTTAGATCTAGAATTCCAGCTCCTTGGTGGAATTTGAGAAAAGTGTAACTGCATCTTATAGTGCTCTGAAACTATACAGAAGTGACCCAACTATAGACAATTACATCAATTATAAGAGATTAGATGCATTAAAAAAACGTACAATTTCAGAACAGAAGAAGATAGGTTGGAACAACTTTTGTAACACTTTTAGTAGAACTACTCCACTAAGTAAAATTTGGAACCTTATTAAGAGATTTAAAGGCATCAGATCAGGTAACAAATCATACAGAGATGAATTTATTCAATCATTTTTATCAAAAATATCTGATAACAGTAACCTTATAGATAGCAGTGAATTTATCCATTATTTTAATCTTAATAATGACAACCCAAATTCCAAATTTTTATTGGATCCTTTTACATGGACTGAATTCTTAATGAGTTTGCAATCTAGAAAAAACACAGCCCCAGGTTTAGATGACTTCCCTTACATACTGATTAAAAATCTAGATGATGATGTAAAACATTTATTCTTAAAAATTCTTAACAATCTTTGGTGTAAGCAAATAATACCAGAATCATGGAAAACACAGTGCGTGATTCCCATATTAAAACCCGAGAAACCACCAGATTTAGCTAGCAGCTATCGTCCAATCTCATTGTCTTCATGTCTTGGAAAGATCTTTGAGAATATGTTGAAGAATCGTTTGGACTGGTACTCTGAATCCAATAACATTATGTCACCAGTGCAATATGGATTTAGGCGCGGTCGTAGCTGTGCTGACAGTTTCATTTCACTAATGGCAGACCTGAAAAGGGCAGAGAATGGCAAATTACATACCGTTTGCGTATTTTTGGATGTACAAGGTGCTTTTGACAATGTTGACCCTGGCATACTTGTCAAAATATTGACTGGTAGTATAGGTTTACCCGGACTTGTGTCCAAATGGATTTATGACTTCTTAAGTAACAGAAAACTCTTTGTCAAACATAATAACATCCTTTATGGACCAGAGCAGGCCAGTAAAGGCACAATGCAAGGCGCAACTCTGTCGCCCTTAATCTATAACTTGTACACTTGTGAAATATGTAAATTTATTGATACCCAGAATGTAAATATATTGCAATTTGCTGATGATTTAGTTCTGTACAGTTCAAATTCTAATTTATGTGCAGCTATTGATACTGTAAATATAGCACTAGGAAAACTTTATGATTATTATAATAATAGACTCCATCTTAAAATTAATGCTTCAAAAAGCAGTGTTATGATTTTTGGAGGTGACAATCCTACTACTGATGTTATATATGCTACAGAGAGCATTCAAAGAGTTTACCAACATAAGTTCTTAGGTGTTGTCATCAACCAAAGACTCAAATTCGAAGAGCACATTAAATATATTTCAAAAAATTCTTACAAAGGGCTAAATGTTCTAAGATGTCTTGCTGGGATATCTTGGGGAGCTGATCCAAAAATAATGTCAATACTGTACAAAGCAATTGTAAGAAGCCACTTTGATTATAGCACTCTAGCTTATATTAACTGTACATATGTACATAGATTGGACATCATTCAGAACAAGGCTCTGAGAATCATCTCTGGAGCAATGTGTTCAACTCCCATAAGAGCTATGGAAGTTGAAACCAAAATCATGCCCCTTATTTTGAGGAGAATATTGTTGTGTGAAAGATACTGCATCAAACTTTTGTCATCAGCTAATAATGATGTTATCAACAGAATAGTTCCACACCTGGTTAATGTCTCTGGTCCATTGTCCTCAGCAGATGAACTGTTGAGGGGCATAGCTCCACAGTTGTGCCGGATATATCTGGAAATATATAATAAATGCACAAGGATTAAAAAACAGTCACAGTGGCCTTGTTATGCCCACAACTATGTTAGTATAACTCATCCAATTTGTGTTCTAGAACACAGAATTATGAGTAATAATGACATGCTTGAATTTTTGTCAGAAAATAGTAAGTATTATACTCTATACACTGATGGCAGTAAGGGAGATGACTATGTGAGATCTGCTTTATATGATCCTCAAACAAGGTTCACTCAAAGCTTTGTTCTTGACAATGAATGCTCAATATTTACTGCAGAAGCCTATGCAATCCTAGAAGCATTAAAGTTAATAAATCATATGCACCAGTCTTCTAGATTCTTCTTAATTTTAACTGATTCATTGAGTGTTTTGCAAGCTTTAAAAAATTTAAAATTAAATTTTAAAACTAATTATATTTTGTTTAGTATTAAAGATTTTGTATATAAGTTAAATTGTAAGGACATTGAGATATCTTTTATGTGGATCCCTTCGCATAAAGGTATATCTGGAAATGAAATAGCAGATGGAACTGCAATTAGGGGGATAAATTCATTGGATGTTCGATATGTAACTAGTGTACCGCACACAGATTATTATAGCTCCATAAACGAAGACCTGAAAAATCTTTGGGTTGAAATGTGGAAGAAAGATCAAGAGCAGAAAGGAAAGTGGTACGGAAGTATCCAAATAGACTTACCAACAGAGCCCTGGTACAACGACCTGGAGTCAGCCAGCCGGCACTTTATGACAACAATTAACAGGCTTCGTTTTGGCCATACCACCACACCTGTCCACTTATTCCGTTTGGGCATCATTTCAAGTGATTCTTGTACATTCTGTAACACACCGCAAGCTGACGCCGAACACGTGATTCTTAACTGTCCAAATTTTGCAATACAAAGGCTGATACTTGCCAGTGAATTGAGTGATATCCTACCAAATAATTCCTCCCGCCGCCTGGAAGATATTCTAAAAAATAAAAAGTGTTTTGTGCCGATTTTTAAATTTATTAAAAACAGTTGTGGAAGTGTGTAGTGCAAAATTCAAGTGTTTAAACTCAAAACTTTTCAAATTATGACTCTTATAATAAAGACTTGGCTTAAAGGTCTTGTAACCATGCCAGTGGCTTAGCCACGAACCATAAAAAAAAAAAAAAAAAAAAAAGCCTAGACCTGTCAAAATGACTAACAAATTTAAATAAGTCGATGAAAAAAAGGCGGGAAACTTCGGTTGCGCGCGGTTGTTTCAATTTCTTGAAATTTAATTTTTATTGTAAAACGGATCAGTTGAGTCTTATCTTTGTATTTATTTTTGTATAATAATTGTATATATTTGTAGTAGTGTTCGTAGGTGAATATTTGGTAAGTTTTTTATATTGTATGATTAGTCCCTAAGTCCGGGTCGTATGAACGACCCCCCTAATAACTTGCAGGGGGATTTAGGCGGCGGCCTAAATCCCCCCGAGGATGTCGCAAACTATGTGACTATCATGTCACGGAATGATAATGTTGTTGATAAAAGTGGCATGGACACTGATGGTTCAGTGGCCACTGACAGTAGCGAAAAATCTTCTCGAAAACGCAGGAGAATCTGTAAAACCTGCAAAATACGCAAACGCACCAGAAAAGGTTATGGCCAGAATGAACTAAGTATTACGGATTGTAATTGTAATCCCCAAGAGACAGTTCTTGAAAATAACCATAGTAACCAAGCGTCGTCCCAATTAATTGAGTCACAGTCAAAGCCTAGCCAAGCAAGTTTTGAGCCGGTTGGTAGGAAGGAGTACATACATACCGATGTATCTCCTTATTTGATACATGTACAGCGCATCACCGACTTACCTAATAGTGGAACTGTATTACATCCCATTGCGTTTGGAAACTTTATGAAACGGGGAGGATTTAAAAATATAATTAATGGAAGCATTAAAAGGATAGGCCGCAATAAGTGTGCAGTTGCATTTTCAACTTTCCATGATGCAAATGATTTTTTAAAATCTAACTTATTAAGTACTAATGGATTCAAAGCCTTTATCCCAACATTCAATGTAACTAGAATGGGTATGGTGCGTGGTGTTCCTTCAGAATGGTCATTAGATGAAATTGAAGCAAATATTTCTACACCTGTTGGGTGTGGAAATGTCATTAAAATTCGGAGGTTAAATTATAAAGTGCAGATTAACGGTAATCCAGTTTGGAAACCTTCAGAATCCATTGTTATAACCTTTGATGGACAAATTCTTCCAAAGAGAATATTCATGTGTTATAATGCATTAAATGTTGATACATATGTGTACCCCACCATACAGTGTTTCAGATGCTGTAGGTATGGACATACAAAATTACAATGTAGGGCTGCAGAGCCGAGATGTTTTAAATGCGAACAAAATCATTCAGCTGAATCTTGTAGCATTGAGGAGGATTGTGCATCTTGTATAAATTGTTCTGGTTTTCACTTTGCTATAAATAAAGCATGCCCTGAGTTTAAGAGACAAAGAGATATCAAAAACACTATGGCTCATTCATGTATTTCTTATCTGGAGGCTAGTAAGTTGCATCCATTTTCCTCTATGTCATATGCAGATAAAGTTGTTTTAAGTAGTAAAATTTCTCAATCAGATTCCAAATCCGCATACTTCCACACTAATGATAATGTGAATAATGGTCCTAGGACAACTTCATACAAAAAAACAGTATTTAAAAAACCTCGTTCGCCTCCTAAATCTGCGTCTGGATATGACAGAGCAGCACACAATGCATTAATAAATGAGTTCAGTTTTCCAAGTCCCAGTAATGGGTGTGCACTACAGAATAAACCCGAACAAAAAGAAGATTATGAACAGATTATGAATCTAATAAACAGTCTTATTAAGATGTTACAAAATAAAAAATACATTAAACCGAACAACGCTGACCTGATTTGTAAATTACTGACAGACAAAAACGATAATGGATTTGATTATTCAATGGAACGCCAGGTCAGTGACTAATAAAAAAACTGATCTTATATATTTAGTTAACAAGTATAAACCACTTATTATTGCGTGAAACATGGCTTAAAAACGGTCGAATATTTGGTATTCCAGGTTATGTTTGCATTCGTAATGACAGAACTGATGGCTACGGTGGTGTTGCCATCTTGATCAAAAACAATGTTGCATTTTCCCAAATTGCATTACCCAATCAGTATTCTTTAGTTGATTTCGTTGCTGTACGTGTAAATAATGTATCCTATGCCTCTGTATATATTCCAAAGCCTTCCTCCGCTGCTCTACAAGAGATGAGTGATATTTTTTGTTCATTGAAAAGCCCTGTCTTGATAATGGGAGATTTTAATTGTCATCATCAGACGTGGGGATGTGGTGAAAATAAAAGTGATGGTGTACGTTTGCTACAAATATTAGATGACAATAATCTATGTGTATTAAATACTGGGTCACCGACTAGACGTACCAAGCCCAATGAATTGCCGAGTGCTGTGGACTTGTCGATTTGTTCCCCTAGTTTGGCCTTATCACTCACTTGGTCTGTCTTCTCTTCTTCTACACTAGGCAGTGATCATTTTCCCCTAGTAATAGCATCCCCTGACAAATACCTTATCAGTGAAAAGCGTCCCCCTCGATTAAAGTACAGATTGGATAGAGCTGATTGGGCAAAATTTAAACAGGTCCTTGAAGTCAAAGTGTCACAGTTACCTGAAATACTTCATGGAGGAGAAGATGATTGCTCACGAGCCTTAGCTCTTTGCATGCTTGAAGTAGCGGATGAGATTTTCCCTGTAAAAAGTTCTCGCACAAACAATTTACCTATGCCTCCTTGGTGGAATACTGAATGTTCATATGCAGTACGAAGAAGAAAGGAAGCGGAAAGAGAGTATGGTGAGGATATGTCGGAAGGAAATTTAAATAAACTTACTGGTATAATTAATGAGACTAGAGATTTTTTGAGGGAAAGGAAATTTGAGGGATGGAGATCATTTTGTGCCTCCCTTTCTCCTAGAACTTGTCCTTCGGAGGTCTGGAGTAATATTAAGCGTTTTAGGAGTGCTTTCAATCAAAACCGTTGTGGTGTTCAGTTGTCTCCTGCTTTAGCTGATGATTTTCTTGATAAATTGGCCCCTGCAACAGCTCCTGAAAAAAGTTCTTTGATGCCATGTTGCGCATTATATCCTGGAATAAAAGAATCGAATAGTTTAAACTTACCTTTTTCTTTATACGAGCTTAAAGGGGTATTGTCGAGTGTTAAAGATTCTTGCCCTGGAGAAGATGGAATACCTTATGCTTTCTTTTCAAATATGGGAGATTCCTCACTTTTATATTATTTAGAAATAATTAATTCCATAATGATTTCTGGGAACATTCCAAGCTCTTGGCGAACTCAAGAAATAGTCCCTATACTAAAGCCTAAAAAATCTCCAGATGATCCGGCTGCTTATCGACCTATAGCCTTATCTTTGGTTATTGTTAAAATTGCAGAACACCTGGTTAAAAATCGTCTCGAATGGCATATCGAAAGAAATAATTTGCTTTCGATTTCTCAATACGGCTTTCGTAAATCTAAAAGTACCATCGACAGTTTAAGTATCTTTACCACAGACATCAATTTGGCCTTTTCTAATAATTTATCGGTGGTTGCTGCATTTTTAGACGTTTCGGCAGCTTACGACAATGTAATCATAGCAGTGCTCAAAAATAAACTAATGAAATTGCAGGTGCCGTTAATTTTAGTTAATTTTATTATTAATATCTTATCTGTTCGCTTTATATTTGTAATAACAAACCAAGGTTCAAGAATTTCTCGAACTGTTTATAAGGGATTACCTCAAGGATCTGTACTTAGCCCGTTACTTTACAACATTTATACATATGATCTTGAGGCGTCCTTAAATGGTATCGTTAGTGTTTTACAATACGCTGACGACCTACTTATTTATTCAATAAACATGTCTATCCCAACTGCATGTAATTCATTAACAGAATCCCTCACGTTACTAAAGGCTTGGCTTGATAATAATGGGATGGATTTATCAGCTAACAAAAGTTCTGTAGTAGTTTTTTCTAGAAAACGGGATTTTCCGCCACCTAAAGTTTTCTATTGCAATCATATTCTAAATGTTGGGGAGGAAGCTAAATTCTTGGGTTTAATTTTGGATAAGAAAATGACAGGTAAATCTCATTTAAGTTATATAGTGGATAGATGTGAAAAGCAGTTGAATATTATGAGATGTCTCTCGGGTGTGTGGTGGGGTGCCCACCCTTTTAACCAGAAATTGTTATACAATGCTATAATTCGTAGTATTTTGGATTATGGTACCTTTTTATTAGAAGGTGGTAGTAAAAAAGCTCTCAGAATCATTTCGGGTGCAATGCGTTCGAGTCCTTTAAATGCGTTGCAAGTAGAGTGTGGTGAATCTCCTTTATGTTTGAGAAGACAGCTGTTAGCTGATAGGTTTCTATTTAAAATCATGCAATTTTCCAACCATCCACTAATCATTAGGTTAGATCATCTAAATTCTCTGATTGAAAGCTCCAACTATTGGAGATGTAAATCTGTTCCTTGTTTAATTACTAGTTACAGGAAGTTTAAGTTACTTGAATCACCTGTGCATAATGCACCAAAGCTAGCAATATTTAATGTTAACGTTTTTGACTCTCTACTTTTAGAGCCTGAAATAACATATGATATGGGTATCACCAAAACTGATTCCGGAGCGAATTCTAAATTTATCAGTAATATTGATGATAAATGGAAAGATTGGCACTTAATATTTACTGATTCTTCTAAAACGCTGGATAGTTGTGTAGGTGTAGGAGTTTATCATGCACAGTATAAGCTTATTCAAAAAATAAAACTTCCTCCGGAGTCTTCCGTATTTACAGGGGAGTGCTTTGGCCTATTTAAGGCACTAGAATATGTTTTGTTAGCTAAGTTACAAAATACTGTTATATTTTCAGACTCTAAGAGTGCGTTACAGGCAATTGAGAAGTTCCCTTTTAAAATGAAGGCTTTCTACCCTGTTGTATTTGATATTAGGAATGTATTATATGATCTAAGGTTGAAGGGGCAATCTGTACATTTTGTTTGGATTCCTAGCCACTGTGGCATAAAGGGAAATGACAAGGCGGATGATTTAGCCAAGGAGGCTGTCAATGATGGAGACACTTTTCCTTATATAAACTTTTCGCATGATATCATGAATTTACCCAAGTCATACCTTCGCGATGCCTGGAGTGTCTCATGGGGAGAGAGCGCTCAAACAAAAGGAAAATATTATTACTTTATACAACCTCATATTCCTATTAAGCCGTGGTTTTTCAAGGTTAGGTGCTCCAAATTGATTGTTAGTCAAATCATTCGTATGCGTTTGGGTCATGTATGTACTCCTTACCATCTTGCCAAGCTCCGTATTGTAGAGGATAACATGTGTGAATGTGGGGAAGATGTTGGTACCTTGGACCATATACTTTTTTCATGTTCTCGTCATGACCGTTCTGATTTTCTTGATTCCCTTATTAGTTTAAAAACCCCTTTCCCCACTCGTATGATTTGTTTATTACATAACCCAATAATTTATTATGATATAATTGCTTCTTTTCTGTATAAAAATGATATTAAACTTTAGTTTATTTATTATATTGCATATAATTTATTATATTAATGACTTGCCTGATCCATATTTCCTATCATTGTAATCCTTTCCGTTCCGCTTTTTATTTCCCTGTTTCCCAATTTTTTACATGAAAATGGCACAAAGTACAACTAGTGCCACCCCAAAAAAAAAAAAAAAAAAATAAGTCGATTGTTTTACCGGTACAACTCGGCGATGAAAATGGGAAACGTCAAATGTCGCCCTCTGGACGCCGGTTTTGGAACTAATGCAAACAATCATACGTATAGCTACATATACTTACGTACGTAGCCTACTACTACTTGTTATTTTTGATAGTCTAAATTGTATTTTTAAGGGTTTGGGTATGTGAATTACATATTCGCGTGCAATTATGTAGAAAATCGAAAAAGTAATTCACATTATTATACAGTAAAACAATGATCTTCGATTTAATTATTTATTTCTTTCTTTTAAAACACTTCTTGCTAAGTTTTTTAGCTTTTACTTTAAAAGAATCCGTATCATCATCACACTCCCTCTTATTTATTAATATATTATTAATGTCTTTACAGTAGTTGTAAATAAAAAATCTGCAGGATATTTTTATTAAAAAATCTATTAACTTTTCATTGTGCATTGAGCATTTTATGTAGGAAAAATCGACAGCTATAAAAATCATAGTTTTTATTAGTTCCCTTAAATTTTTCTTATCTAAATTATCTTTTAATATTATATAATTTATATCCTGCAGATTTGAGATACAATTTAAGAGGGAGTCGCTGGGACTGCAAAGCCATTTTTTATTTGCGTATTCCCGGTATCTTAAATATTCGTGCGCACTGTTTGACATTAAATCTTTTTTACATTCAACACACCCCTTAAATACTTTTTTTTTGGCGCTTTTTACAAAATATCCACTAACATATTGTAGGCCCCCTATTACGCGAGGGTCATTTTTTACTTCAAGGGGTGTGAATGTTATATCGGGAATATTAGTAATTTCGCAATTTGTTTGCTCTTTGCTGCCCCCGCTTGTGATGAGTACTTCATGTAAAGTTTCACAATTATCAATTTCACAGTTAGCTCCAGGAGCATGGACACTAGAGAGGCTGTTGACTAGTAATGTCGTGAATGCTGCTTCAAATCGTTCTGGTGTAGGGTTTACGTTGCGGCATCCGTGGCTTCTTATGGACCCAAAAAAGTTTTCTATTGGGTCTTGATTCAGATGCCGCAACCAAACTGATGTTACTCCATATTTAGTTTGTATTTTTTTTAATAACAATTCAATTCCTTCTAGTGTCCATACCCAGTTTTTCAATGTCGGAACATATTCATCGTTTGATGTTTTAGTGTTAATAAATTTCATGTCTTTCATAAAAACTTTGCACGCCTTCCATGTTTTATGATGGATAGAAGTAGGTGTTGCAGGTCCTAGGAGAGGTTTGCCGTGTTTCTTGCTTTTCCCAAAGCTTCCGTTTAGGGAATCAAAAAGCTTGTCAAAGAACAATAGGATGTCTGCAGTGTCTTTGGCTTCTGCTGGAAGTATACCCTTATCTGTGAAAAAACATAATTTATTAAATAATGTTTAATGTCTGATCTGCATAATGTAAAAGGAAAGTAAGTATTTAATATTTGTATTTCATTATAAACGTCAGAAAAGAAAGTGCGGACTGAAGAAATTTACCTGCTAGATAGCCCATATTCGATGCCACAGTTTGGCTGAAAACTTGTGTAGCATTTTTCACTTTCATGCGTGGAATTTTGCTTGGGTCACAGTGAGCATCTGTCAATTTGGGCACCAATCGGATTCCTTTGTACCCTGGGTTTTCCTTATGTAAGGCCATAACATGAGCCCATTTGGCCAATTTTACTTCCCCGTTTTTTTTAAATTTCAAATTTTTCGTTATTAAATTATTTCTTATGCATTTTATTAAATGTGGAGGGTCATACAATGGTATGATTTCTTTATTGTTTATTATGAAACTGTTGTCTCGGGGCTCTTCTCCTTTTCTCAGTAGGTTACCCCTCGTCTCTTCCAAAAGATGTTTAATGCAGTTTACATTGTTTGTGCCTTGGTCGCATACAGTTGCTACCACAATGAGACCTGCATTTTGTATCTCGGTAATTACAGCTTTCAACTGCTTCGCAAGTTCAAGCCCCTTTGTTGCAGCTTGTGAAAAAGTGTATGCAACAGGTTGCTTGTAGTTTTTTAGGAACCCTCTAACCATAAACACCTGCGCATGATCTGCATAATCAGGTTGTGTATCCAGGCCATTTGTAACAAACCCACAAACTTTGTCCTTACGTTCGTTATATGAAACACTGGGTTTAAGTGACATTTCGTCAAACAGGACAATACATATTTTATGTTCTAACTTCATTTTTTCAGTGGCTTTCTTTATTTGCTGAATCTTATTTTTGTTGATTCCTGGATTTATATCTGCCAAATTAAGCAACTTCAGGAGAGTTTGGCGAGATGGCAAGATAAATATTTTCCTAAGAAATCTGTACCCTTTTGGGCTCTGTTTCAGGAAGGACAAAGCAATAATTTTTTCCTTTTGAGTGAAACGACGGCCTTTGTTACCTTTCTTATGCTCTCTGAACTGCAATAATGTCAAAATTTTTGATGTGCTGGGTAATTCGTCGAGTGTTTTTAAAAACTGGGGATTCGTCGTTAGATTTTGCAGTGCCTTGATCTTTTTAGCCTGATTTTTGACCTTATTGCGGCACTTACTTAGTTTTACTCCAACTAGCGTAAGTTTTCTGTATAAAGCATGCTCAGGCTGAGTTAGAGCAACGCGTTTCACCCGCCTTCTCATAGCGACAGTGCGTTGTTGCTTCTTGCGATGCTCTGTAATGAAATAAATCATAATACACTTATTATTAAAGAAAATTATTTACCTAGTAACTATGTTGTTTTGATGACGGAATGAGTTTTTACCATAAAAAGTAGAGCATAATAGTAATAAATGCATTATTTGAATTCTACTAAATTTTCCTACCATAGATCAACTACCTAAATGTTTTGTAAATGATTATTGTTCAAGATAAAATTTCTTTAATAAACAAGTAGTCTTTGAAAAAAAAAATGAAATCTAACATTAATTGCATTCTATTATCAATTAGAATAGGTAATGAAGGACTCGTAAACAAGAAAGAAAATTATGATGTATGCATGCATGTCATTGATACTTAAAATTACCCTTTTGTTACCAAACTTAAAACAAAACATTCTATTTTGAGAATTTTGGTTCGATTCCCGGTTGTAAGCTTGTCGAGAAATCCGTGAATACAGTTTTGTTCCTTTTTAAAAATAAAGGAATGTTTTCCAAATGTAAAAAGTTACTTCTTTTCAGGGCCCATTCGATTTTTTCCACCCTACCTACTACCTAATGTATCTAATTTCATAAATAAAAATATAAGTAAGCAAAAATACTCATATATTGATAATTAATTATCTTTACTTACCAAGATTTTGGTTAATTTGTATATATTCCACAGCAATTGTATCATGCATAGGCACATTATCTCTGGAAACTGTGGCACATCTGTGTGAAGTTATAGGATCTGGAATGAAAATTAATGTATTAATTATCTATTATCTATATATATAAAAATCAATTGCTGTTCGTTAGTCTCGCTAAAACTCGAGAACGGCTGGGCCGATTTAGCTGATTAAGGTTTTAAAATGTTTGTTGTAGTCCAGGGAAGGTTTAAAGGGTGAAAATGGTAGGGTAGGGTAGGTTAGGGTAGGTAGAGTATGTAGGGTAGGTAGGTAGGGTAGGGTATGGTAGGTAGGTAGTTAGGGTAGGTAAAAAGTGCATTGCAACGCATGCTGGGGACAGCTAGTTATAGTTATAAATTAATGCATAAATATATAATCAATATCAACTATTACATCCTCAGCCAATATTGAAAGTATTTATTTTTAATTGTTACTGTTTCAATTATGCAATATTAAACTTTAAATGTCACTTACTGGATATTTTCCGTGATAATAATGATAAAAAATCAAAATTAATAATAATCACAGAAGATATCCTGTTAGTGACATTTTAAGTTTAGTTATAAACCAAACAGTGTTTAATGCAAAAATTACTCTTATTTCATTTCTGCCTATTTTAGGTGGTTCATGATCACAATGATAAGTATGTAAAATTATAATTGTCGGTAATATAATCGAGGACAATTAAAAAAAACAGGCTGCTAAATGCTGTTATGATAATATCTTCTCTTACCAAGATTTTCCTTTGTTTGTATATCTTCAGCAGCTCTTTGAGTGAGTGGTTCAATATCTACAGAGTCCAAATGTGAAGGTTCTGGAATGACAAATTAATCTATTATTACAGCAAGAGGCAATAACCCTTGGAGGACTAGACACAATAGATTGTCCATTGTATCTCATTAGCACCGCTGACAGGTTAAACTGTATAAAATAAATACATCATCATAGTATGTAAAGCTACATTGGTATATGTATTAGTTGCAGAAGCAACCACTGGGTTTGTGGTATTAGGTTTTTTGATTCCCAACTTGGTGCAATTTGTTATTGAGTATTTCAAACATAGTACATCATACATAGTTGATAGTATACCAGTTAAGGCAACCATGTCCAGCAGAGAAGGCATAATTAGGAGTTCATACTGGGAGATTTATTATCTTGATAAAAAAATAATTATTACCTTTTGAAGTAGAAGCTTCCGACATCTGAAGAGGTCTCAACACTCCACTTTCTGAGTTGAATTTAAAAAAAGATAATCCTGTAATAAAAATAAAAATCCATTATTAAAAGAAGTAGGTCAGTGAACTTTGGTTCAGTAAGACCAGCACTGGGGTTCCTTTACAAAGATGAAACCAGATTTAAAGATGATATAAATCTTTTAGTATCTATGATTGTGATAAGCGATAATGGCTGTTTTAGGTAATAATAAAGCTACTATCCTAAATCTCTATTCATTGTATTTATTTAAATAATTATTTATTATATCTAACCTGGCATGTTTCTTGTTGGTACAGCTCCTTTGATGAGTCGGTTATTCCGGCAGCAAAATTTTTGTTCGAAGTGTACTCGACATACACGGCGGTATTTGAAAATATGATCATTTTCAAGTTGCAGTATGTCACCACCAACGGAATAGACCCACGTATTAAATAACTCCCTATCCTTGGCTGGGTTAGGGAATTTATGCAAATTTGCATTGGTATCTGAAATAATCGAGAAAGTAATCAGTGTATTTGAAAATCAAATTTACAGGTAGCGGACTCTGCCCATAGGGCTATGTCTTATGGATCTGAAATGCATAAATATCAGCCAGCAAAATACGAAGCTTTGGCCCAGCGGCATTAGATGAAACCCTTACCTAAGCTGTTCAAGCACCCGGGGACACAACACTGTCTGCTAGACATGATATTATGAAGATATCAATGTCACAAACACAAAAGTTGAAGCACCAAACGGGTCGTCAGAGTCCTGTCTCAAAACTTGATTTTAACAATCAACACAAGCACAAAATCAACACGGCCGGAGGAACCAGAGGCTCGACTCAACGGACTTAGGTGGAAAAAGCACTTATGGACGGTTAAAATATAGAAAAACTGCTAAAAACAAACAAGTCGCGGAAAATGCGCACACGCAAACCGGCGGCCAAGTTTGTTTTGTTTGACATATGTTGCAGTGTTGCATACAAAAATGAATTCAGTAACTTAAGTCATGGAATTGTTTTTATGTACTTTTCATTTTATTGAGCTTATAAATAATATTTCGTTGTTTTCTTGTTGTATTATTTTTATTACATAAGTTTATCGAGGTTATTTTACTCATGGAAATTGAGTGAAGGCTGGTCACACTGAAGAGTCGAATGCATGACTGTTTGCACGCCATCTTGCGTACCTAGTAGAACTACGTGGCCACAAATCTTGTAATACTGCCATCTCTCAGTAGGTTTGAGAATAGTGACACAATATAATGTAACCAAATTAAAATGTCAGTTTCCTGTGTAATCCGGCAATGCTTTTGGTATCCAATCTTATTTTACATACTTATAAGAGAACGATTACCCATTTCTCACTACTAAGATTGTCAACCGTCAACCCTGGTTTTACCAAAAAGCTTGGGCACGTTAACACGTTTGCTGTTTAATCTTTCAATGAGTTCAAAAATTGGTATGCAGTTAGTATGCCTTTAGGCATTTCGCAGATAAATAACGTTTAATATCAGTTTCTTGTGTTCCGTGCCGTTCAGCCTACACAAAACAAACCATGTGACTACTGTGGCTGTAGTGTCTTGTGCATTGCTTGTTGATTGGACTGTATACTGATTCCCTACCTACGTCTTCTAAACACTCAGTACATGGTTGTATAATAGGGCTAATATTGTCGACTTTTTGAATAAATAAACAGTCAAATAGGGCAGGAAAATGTTGATTGTGTTTGTGTTTAAAATGACCGACAGTGTGGGTTTTGGAACGTCGTCTTTTATTTCTTGTGACGAAACGAGATAGTCGTTTGGAAATCAATAATTTTCCGGCACAATCAAATTTTGTTCTTGGTAAATAAAGAGGAATCGCATTCCAAAGACAACACTCTGTCCGAAAATTGTTGTTCTAGTATTGAATTGGTTTTGTTTAGATTCAGTCTAAACATAATATCAATGCTAAGGCAGTCACTCCATGTAAAATACTAATGTTCAGCTGCATTTTGTTAGACTGGTTATGGGTAGGGAAAATGCTAGGCAGCTATGACGACCCACTGTCTAGGAAGTGATGGTATATGTCGCTTGCATGACTAATGTCCCTATTGTCAATTGTTCAGGAAAGGCGTTTTGCGGTTATAACATTTCTACCTAATACAAAATTACAATCTATTGGCAGTTCTGAATATTTAAAACTAATAACTAGCAAGCCTGGTGTGAAAGTAACTACAAAATTGAAGGTGAATTTATAGTATGTTGTATAACACTGATTAAAAAAAGGGGGACATGGAAACCCCCTTTTTTTGTGGGAAAATAATATCCCTTGCCCGTTAGATACATTTACCTAGTTTTGTTGTTATTCTTATACAAGTGTTTCTTCCTGGCTTCAGTTGTTATAATTTATTTTTATAATTATTTGATTTATTTATATATTTTGATAAATGAAAAACAATGGATATAGAATCATATCTTTATAAGTACCATTATATTTTAATTAATCCGTAGGTCTCTTGAAAGGATTTAAAACAGATTTTTGCACATAGTTAGCACTATACGATATATAGCACTTGACAAGTTGAACACATTATTTTATTTCTGTTTTCCTCCTTCTTGGTGCTGCAGTACCACCTTTTATAGCTATTGCCTTCCTCAGGGAGATGAATTCCAACATTGAGGAGGCAGAACTTATCAGGCACGCCGAAGTTTGAGCCTTTTTTGTCCTTGAAAACAACCAGGCGATTGCTTTTGCTTGAATAGTGTGAAATCATCTCACGAGCCAATCATAATCTAAATTGTCTGTGCAATTGCGTATTTACAATGTGGACAGTGTTGTAGGTAATGTAACTGTTATTTATTGACGTATCAAACATAGAAAAGAAAAGTCTCATCCAAAATTCTCTACACCTATGATTGATGGGATATGACGATCGAAAGTGATCAACGCCTCCCATGACAAGCGTGTAGCTTGCAATAGCTTTGGGGCAGAGGACTTCTTTTCTTGCCCCATCTTTTTGAGTTCTTTTATCTAATATTACATCAGTTGGATGGTGAGCTGTAGTGAGAACTGTAACATCTCAGGTATTAAAGCCACTCAATAGGTTTTCCACTTATTGGGTTTTTAGGTCTACTGTAATAGGTTTTGCAGTAATAGCTGCAAATGGATTCTTTTCTAGTTTTAGATATTTAGGCTTTGGATTGAGGGAGCCTGTTTTTGAGTCACAACACGCCCAGACCTGAAACCCACGTTTAATGGGCTTTTTGGGCATGTATTGTCTTAACCATGATCACCCTTTAAATTTTACCATAAACTCATCGATTGACTGTGTACTAGAATCAACTGTCTCCTGCTGGAACACATTCTTTAGTTCCGTAATCAGTGGTCTTAATTTGTTCAATTTGTCATATTCTGGTGAGTCCCTCCTCAGTTCATTCTCATTGTCAAATTGCAAATTTTCAGTGTGTTTGCAGTGTGCGTGTGTTTGCAATTTGCAATCTATCGTCACATATTATTTGTCGATAGATTTCAAAAACGCCCAAATCACGTTGAAACATTTTTCGGATATCTTTTCCAGTTGGAAGTTTACGCTAGTGAAAAGCTGTTTTTATTATTTTGTGCTATGAATATTAAACTTGGCGACACTCACAAAATAAAAAGTAAAATAAATTAACAGTGTAAAAATACATTTTTGATTAGTTTTATCAGGATTTAGGTGAATTAGATATAATACTTATGGATTTGGTCAATATTGAAAACTGGAGCACTAGACTTGGGAGAGTTTGAAATATTGCAATAACTTAGGCGAGTTTGATATTACTTAATGATTAGGGTATGGAATCAGGAAATTAAAATGAAATATTATCATTAAAATATTTTTATTCATAAAAAAATAATTTAGATTATATTTAGATTCTTTTCTAAATATCTCTTCTGTCTTAACATAGGAGAAGGCATTTTCACGTGTTAAATTTGTCTTTTCGTTGCCCACAACAATTGTGAAATTATAAATGTACTTACTTGAGCTGTCTCGAATAATATGTTGATTGGTCTGGTACCCTGGGCATCTAAGGTAAATTATTTGACAGTCAAATGAAAGCATAAGTATATCCGGATTGTCATCTTTCAAAAGCTGAAAAAAGCATTTCGCTCTCATCTTATGGATTCTGTATTGTGCACGTATGTTTTCTTTTTCAATTCCGTTTGGACATCTTTTAATTTTTTCTAAAAGTTAAAGGTAATCAGGACAAACATCCTGTCGCGGTGTTCCAAATCCTATGTTAAAAGATGTATTGAATACTTTACTGAAATAAGATTCGGTTACCGATAATCCAGGCGTGACTTCATCCTCATACGTTTTGTACATCTTAGTAATATTAACATTTGGGTCTAAATAAACTCTCTGCTTTATCTTGCACCTACAGTAATGAGAATCCAAAGGTTAAAAATTCCAATTTTGACTCAAAAACAAACTCTTTTCGGTTACCTCCTCTTCCCTCTGATGCACTGGTCCAATTTTCTGTGAATCTTTCAGCGACGCGTTTTATTGTTCCTTGTTTTATATTCAACACATTAAAAGCCGACTCAAATTTAGTGATGATTCCGTTTGGGCCATGGGGCTCATCGTTGCCGACAGCAATACTACCCGTTCAGGCCGTGGGCCTCACCAGTGACTGCGCGACGGGCTCGTCTTTGAACTCAATTTTCTCGCTGGAGGACACAGTGCCGGCGCGGCCCTGCAGAACAGTTTACGTATACTAGCTTGATTCGACACTAGGTATAAAAAAAACTTAATTTTTTGGCTAAGTATACAATATGTTGTTTTAGAATAAAAGAAGGTTTACAAAATATTTGTTTTAGAAAATATTTAAAAACTATGTTTTATTAGAAATAAAACTTTGTCATGAATATTTGGCAAATAAATAAAATCAGTCTTAACAACAAAAATAAACTTCTTTGCGTCGCGCAGTCGGGTAATGATTTGGCACATTGAAGCAAGATATGCAAAGAAAAGGCTTCTCAGGGCATTGTGGACAAAACGTTCTCACCTTTTTAGTCTTGTTTTTAGCCAAGTTTGTGCCGTAAGTAGCTGCGTTAATTTTGTAGCAATTTACACATGCTCGCCTGCTTGTTCTGGCTTGCCCTTCTTTTTGTTGCAGTTTGTGTGCCATTCTTCTAGGTCTTGCAACTGGAACATCTTGTTGGCTGCAAAACGACTTCAGTAATACCAGCCGGAAAACTGCCATTTGTATTTTCTTGCTAGTGACGCTTTTATAAAAGATCAGTGCATTGACCACTGCTGTGTTCAGGAGAAGGTTGATTGCATACTTCTTGTACCATTTGAGCGATTTCCTCAGTGGAGTTGCGTAAGCAGCCATCACATCGGACATATCTACAGGTCCGTTAGTGCCGTTTCAGTTTTGTTGCGTTTTCGGACATTTTGGAATCGCACTGAGTGTTGTGTGGACAGTAAAAGGACGTCTCTTTTATCCTTCCACTTCATTACAGTTATACCCACACTGCTTTTCTTTCGCCACGCATTGTCTTAGCTTCAGTTTAGCCTTTCAGATAACAAAATGATGCAAACATTGTTAGGGTGGGTGTTGTTTGGATTTACAAGCAGCCGGACAACTTTAATGGAGACTACCTGCCACGTATCCTAAGGCGCTGGCTCCACAAGCGAGAGAATCGCGACGAGTCCGCCCTTATATCGTCGGATAATCTCCACGAACGAGCGATAATTCCGCCGCGTATCGTCGCGAGTCGTAACGGAATCGCAGCGTTTCCGCGGCGACTCGTAATGGTATCGCCGCGTTTCCTTGACGACGCGTTGCGAAAGAAAAAATTCAGTTACGTGCCAGACGAGAGCGAAATAAGTAGTGTCTCAGTCGATAAAATAATTCTTTGTTATGGATATAGTGTTGTGGGGTGCTTCTGCAAGTACGCTAGTGAATATGCAGTTATTGTTATTGTTAAGAAGGGAAAAAAAGCGCCGTTGGTGGACACATCCCGTGTTGCTACGTCGTGAAAGTCATGGACATTTCCATGTGAATTATGAAGAATATCGAAATCATCCAGAATGGTTTGAAGATGAATATTTAATGCCAATTCCTGTTTTCGATGAACTGTCAGGTTTACTATCAAGATACTTATCAAAGCAAGATACTAATATGAGGAAAAGTATCGGGCCATGTGAAAGATTAGCAGTAACACTACAGTAAGTTTAAAGCAGATTTATTTTAATTAAACGCTTACATCAACAAGTTTACATTCCATCAAAGTGTTCTAACATTTGAGCAATATCATCCTCGCTTGTTGGTGTGGATGTACGAGAATAAGAGCCTAGCAATGTATGTGATGATGGTGTGTATTTCTTAATTACGGCCATAATTTCAGTTCTGGCATCAATTAAACAGTCTTCTTTTATTTTGTCCATAAGTGGTACCAACGAACGGAAAAATGCCTCATTTCCACGCTCGTCGCGATACTGTGGTTGAACATTATTTCTTTGAATATCTCTACTCTCGCGCATAACATTCGATATCTCTTTATTATATTCCAGAAACATTTGGACTAATGTTTTCTTTTTATTAGACGTGGATGGTTCCGTAACACTAGGGGTGGTATTAACCGAACTGTCGTCATCTTCAAAAACATATTGACTGTCCTCATTAAACATGTTTGACGATGTTGAAGCGTGTTCTGTGTGTTTCTTAAAAAAAGTAATGCATCATAATGAATATACTTTCGTCGTTTTGTGGCAGCTTGACCGGATTTTGAACTTTGCTGCAACTTTAACTCCTTACGAAATTGATCCCTTAAAGATTTCCATTTTGTCATTAACTCAAGTCCTGAAGCAAAGAGATAACTTTTAATTTAAATATTATAATAATATGTAAATATACATATATTAATTATTATGTATTTTAATAAAAAAAACAACACAGATTAATAAATCCGAAAGCTTTGATGGAGTCTTCGTTTTACATCCCATTAAAAAAAAAACTTTCCATTAGGTGTGATTGCAAAAAAACGCGAGCCTATTTTATACTTATTAAAAAAATATATGATAATGTATATTTTTTAAATAATAATGTCATTTTCCAGATATCTCGCTTCTGGAACAAGTTATAAACGCCTTCAGAATAAGTACAGAATTTCGAAAAAAACGTTGTCTAAATTGATAAAAGAAACATGTGGAATTATATGGAAAGTGCTAGCACCTACAGAAATGGCAGCCCCGAACAAAGAATCATGGAAAAGAATCTCAGAGGGATTTAAAGACAACGCGAATTTCCCGCATTGCTTGGGAGCGCTAGACGGCAAACGCATTCGAATTCAGTGCCCCCGGAATTCCGGCTCTCTATACTTTAATTATAAAAAGTACAACTCAATCGTTTTATTGGCTTTGGTGGATTCGAATTATTTATTTACTGTGATTGACGTAGGTTCTTACGGCCGTGAAAATGATTCTACCATTTTTCAATCTTCAATTCTAGGCCAGAAGCTAAATAAAGAAGCCCTTGATTTGCCGGAAGAAGAAGCACTGGTATTTGGTGGACCCAAAATGCCATATGTGATTGTAGCTGATGAGGCCTTCGATATTCATCGAAATTTAATGCGACCGTATCCAGGTCGATGTCTTCCTACGGACAAAAAGTTTTTCAACTACAGACTGTCTCGTGCGAGACGTTACGTGGAATGTGTCTTTGGACAAATCACCTCAAAATTTCGCATATTTCATAATACAATTAATCTTCAACCGATTCTTGTAATAAAAGCAGCTTGCGTTTTGCACAACTTCATAAAGCGTCGAGCATTAAATGCCACTGACGCTGACGGGGAAAATGAAGAAATATACAATCAACAAAATATGACACCCGTACTTCAAAGGACAAGGAATTCGGGGTTGCAAATTCGGAACTTATTTAAAGATTATTTTAACACAGTGGGCGCGGTTCCTTGGCAAAATGACTACATCGTTTAATGAAAATTATCTTTCTTATAATTATTGTTGAAACAACGGTTTTGTACCGACGAATGTATATTATTTTGTTATACCCACCATAGACAATAAAAACTAACAATTATAACAACAAAAATTACCTAAATAAATAATATTGTACGCTTACCTTTTTTCTTTTTTTTCTTTAGAGGTTAGGTCATCCCTCTCTGTGAACATAGCACTTCCCACATCATACCAATACTTTGCTTTTATTTCTCTGTTTCGATACTCGGCCAACTGAATATCGTAAAGGGCAGGTCTCTCTCTCACTTCAAGAATAAACTTTTCAATGTCAAACATTGTACTATTGTTTAAAAAGCTTCTCGAACGTCCTTGCCTAACGAGAGGCAACGCTGAAATGACGCTGCGTTTGACAGCGCGCCCGCTGCTAGTCGCGGCGGGCTAGCGACGATGTAATGACGTTTCGCGCGCTTATTGCCACTCGTCGCATCGCGGCGATAATATCGCCGTGTGGAGACGGTTCCATAGAGAGTGTATAGAAATACGTGGCACGACGATAATATCGCCGCGATTCTCTCGCTCGTGGAGCCAGCGCCTTACGTGAGCGTCCGCAGCATGACCTCGAAGTCCTCATCAAGGAACAATATAGGTTAGACGCGATCGGTATCACGAAACATGAGCCTCACAGTGCAGGCGGCAGAATAAGCATTACTGATTCCGCGTCCTTTTCCCTTTCCACAAACGCAAGACAGTTGGTTCTTAATATCTGATTAATACTTCGGATTTTCTAACAGTTTTTCAAAATTGTGTATATCTTCCTTGTTAGATATAATCGTAAATGCCACATTTTCTGCTTTTGTGCCAGGCATCACATTACGCTCTGCAATAGTGCCCACCTGTGCACTTAAAAATGATAACTTACGCAATATTTTGTCCTCCATGCTTTATATATAATCTAAAATAATTTGTAGGTTCTGCTGTAATGCTCTGGTTATTTCTAATATGTTCGAAATTGCTTCAGTGTTCTGAGAATTTTCATTTTGCACTTGCAAGGTAACGTTCTAACGTTGCGAATCGTATAACCGGTAGCAGCTCAGACCATCGGCTATGTTCTCCTCCCTGCACCAATATGGCCAGCTGTGTCTTTAAGTCTCGGTTTCGGCGTTCCACCGGGTTGGTTTCCGGATGATATAACGGGGTAAACTGATGTTTTATGTTCAGGCTGTAAGCAACCTGTTGCATTACAGCGCTCACAAATTGTGTACCATTATCACTGATTAAACGTCTAATTACTCCATATCTTAGGAACACCTCGTTGATGAGAGTCACCGCACAGTTTTCTGCGGTCGCAGAGGATAGGGCAAATAGCTCTACCCATCGTGAAGCCACGTCTTCCACAATCAATATCCAAACCTTACCATCCTCAGTGGTTGGAAGGGGTCCAAACCAATCAAACGATACTACTTCGAATCGCTGGCTCATAGTGTAAGATTACTACCTCACAGGTGTTGATGTAGGAATACTACCTCACAGGTGTTGATTATTTGAATCAAAGAATAGCACTAATTAAACTTTTATTTAAAAATACTTAGTTATGAATAACAATAGGACACGAATAAACGGTAAACAAACATTCAGCGAGGAAGCGCAAGCAAGCCAAGCAAAAATGAAGTGAGTCATACAATGCTAGTCCGCAGTTTAAATACTAAAAATCATATATACATTAAGGTCTATTTTTGCTAATTACTTTTAGACGCTCGATATCTGGCCAATCATGACCGCGCTTAACGTAAACAAACGAGTCGTACGATGTGACGTAGTAGTGGCGTGATTTCTTGCCGAGGTCTCGCCGCTCATTAGCGGCAGCGGATGACGTAGCGGTTTTGGTCGCGCCATCGCCAGCCGGTTCCTCTCCACGAGTCTCCACCACGTACAGTGGTGGTGCGATGCTGACGTCACGGCTAGGCAGGCGGCGCCCGCAGTTCTGGCCGCCAACGTCAGATGGCGCTCGCTCCACGAAGTTGCCAACAATAGTGGTAGTTTGAAGGAGTCCCGCCGGTTTTTGATTAGAAGGCTTATATCGTTGGCATTCTAAACAGTTCCTTACATAACTTGCAATGTAACTACGCATTCCACTCCAGTAGTATCTATTGGCAATCTTCTTGAATGTTCTCTCAGCACCGTAATGCCCTGCCAAGAGATCGTCATGGTAAGCACCGAGAACATTTTGCCACTCATGACAAGATACTACGAGTTGAGCATCATCTACTTCCGTGTCAGGATGTAGACGGTAGAGCATACCATTATTCATGAGGTAACCTTTGTTGCTCCAATAGAAGGCTTCCTCTAAGGCGTCTTTTTCTTGATTTTGTTATCCTTTATTTGTTCTTCTCTAATTTCTTTGCTACTTCTTGTAGGCATATCTATTTCTACTGCTGATAAGGTACAAGCAGAAGAATCCTCACTAGATGGTGGTCGAGATAACGCGTCAGCCACGGTATTTAATTGTCCAGGCTGATAATTGATATCAAAATTGTAGGCTTGAAGTTGTAGTGCCCATCGGGCTAGATTTTAAATTCATCAACCACTTCAGGGCTTGAAGGTCCGTCACTAGAGTCACGGGTGAACCATCGATGTAAGCTCGGAACTTGTTCAATGCCCACACGACGGCTAAAGCTTCGCGCTCAGTAGTGGAAAAGTTTCTTTCTGCAGATGTGAGCAACCTACTCGCATATTCTACTGGATGTTCTTCGTCCTTCTCCCCCTGGACGAGAACAGCTCCAAGGGCATAACTGCTTGCATCAGTTTTTATAATATATGGTTTTGTTTCATCTGCCTGTCGCAATACAGGGGCTGTAGACAAACAATTTTTCAGTGTAGAATAGGCATCTTCCTGTTCCTACATCCAAGGAGCTTTTTTCTTTGTTAATTTGGTGAGAGGCTGTGCTATGGCAGAAAAAATTGGTATAAATCGACGATACCATGAACACATTTGGAGAAACGAGACTAGTTCCTGAAGATTCTTAGGAGTCGGTCTCGCCAGAATTGCTTCAGTTTTACTTGGGTCAGTTTTCAGTCCGTCAGGTGTAATGATGTGTCCCAGGTACTTAATCGATGAACAGAAGAATCTACACTTGTCCTTATTCACTGTAATTTTGTATTCTCTCATTCGTTGGAATACATCTCTGAGGTCGGAGAGATGGTTTTCAAACGTAGTGGAAAAGAGCAGCAGATCGTCGAGATAAGCCAACATATTAACGTGTTCTAACGTAACTCGCATTCTATCAACCAATCTCTGAAAGGTTGCCGGCGCGTTGCGTAGTCCGAAAGGCATCCTTTTGAATTTATACAGGCCAAACGGTGTTATAAATGCGGTTTTATCTTCATCTTCTTTCCTTAGTTTAATTTGCCAATATCCTGACTTGAGGTCCAATGACGTCATGAAAGTGGTGGGCTTCGCAGCGTGGAGTAAGTCATCTATTCGAGGAATAGGGTACGTATCGGGTACTGTTATAGCATTTAGTCGTAGATAGTCCACGCACACCCGAATATCTCCATTCGGCTTTGGTACCATTACAACTGGTGATGCCCAAGGGGAAGAGCAAGGCTCAATTATTTCTTTCTTGAGCATATCTTCTAGTTCCCTTTTTAGAATTTCTTTTTTAGTCGGTGATAATCGATAAAGAAGAACCGATATCGGAACGTCGCTTTTGGTAACAATACAGTGTTCTCCGAGCAATGATGGTTGGTTATTACCAATGAAAACATCTTGGTACTCAACTAATAGTTTATTTATTTCAATATCCAAACTACCTATTTCAACATTGGGATCATAGGTAAACAGTTGCTCAGAGTAGGGAGAAAGTTTAACGTCCGCTTCTTGGACGTTTTTCTCGGCATCCCTCATCATATATTCGGCGAACGCCGGCTGGTATCCGTCAAATATCCTTCGCGTTCGCTTTGGTGGTATAACCGGTGCTGTCAGGCAAATTAGCCTCTCGTGACGCTGTCGCGGCTGTATCGGCGATTTTCGGCAAACTAGTCAGATTCACTGAGCCTTTTTTCGAAGTGCACGAAATCTTCTTCGAACATTTCAAATGTGCAGTCACTGTCCGGATATTGCCACGTGTAGTGTCCGAGATCCAAGACCATTTTCGCTTGCTGTAGAAAGGCGACCCCCAATAGGGTACGGTTGTCTCTTGCCTCCGGGAGCATGATGAAGCGAGTGGGAAATGTACGTCCTGCCAGTTTCACAACGGCTGTGGTCGATAATACGCGTTGTCTTTTCCCGACGCCGTCGGCCAAGGTGACACGAACCATTTCCTCTTCAAACTTGCTGCCTTTCTTCACCAATTGTTGGTAGAGCTGGTAGGAGGCGACACTAGCTTTCGCACATGTATCTATATATTCTGTGCTGTTTATCTCATTGACTTCAATAAAGACAATCGGCCTCATCTTCACATCGTATTGAAGGTTAATTGGGCAGAAACTTATGCCAACCACTTCGGTATTGGCGGACTCCCGTTTCTTCGTTGCGCACGTTGGGCAATTAGTCCGAACAACGCGGGGCGCACCGCATCCATAGCAAGCTACTCTAGGTGTCGGTGGTGACGGTGCCTGGGTACCTTTTATTTGTGCTCGTGAACCTTTTTCTAACTCCACTGTTCCCAATTCCTGCTCCTTCTTTTTCAATTTTCGGCACTGATCTGTGCTGTGTCCAGAGAAGTGACAAAACGAACACTTTAGTTTTGTTTGCCTGGTCTTCTTTGTAGACGTTTCCGAATCTTTTGACCCGCTGCTCCATAATTGCTCAATAGCACGCGATGCTTCAAGCAGCTCATCAAAAGTGGTTATGGAACGTCGTGGTATCTTCTCCTGGATTCTGTGCTTCAGCTGTCCGTAGACCATATCCAGCTGTTGTGCCTCAGTGTGTGCAGGACCCAGGAGCTGAGCCAGTAACATTCGTTTATGAGCAATGAAAGTCTCAGTAGGCATTGCAAACTCCTGCGTGACTTGTATTATCTCTTAAAAGATTATGTACGCGGGCTTTTTAGGGGCAAAAGCGTAACGAAGACGCTCCTTAAAGTCCTCCCAGGTGGTGACTTGCTGTTTCACTCCCTGCCACCATACTGCAGTTAATATTAGTTAATATTAGTGGTACACCGGTAAGTGCCTCTGAATCACTTATGTTCTCTAATTTCTTGTACATACTTGTCGCTGCCAAGAACGCTTCCACCACTTCTGGATTCTTCACTCCATCATATTGGGCTTTACAGGACGCAAAGGAACCGTGTCTTCCAAGTGATAGTTTGGCCAGAAGTGTTTCAAACTGCGCGTCGGACAGGTTGATAGACATCTTTGCTTGCCTCCTTTTTACTGCAGTCGTAGTAATACGGCCGTAGTGGGTTTTGTACTTCGGCTTGCAGTTGGGCCCACCGTTGGTCGCCAGATTGTACAGCCACCCAGTCGTAGGGGTTTCGAACTCGTAGGAATAAAAAACGGGGTGAAGTCTCAGCAGGTGGTGTATTTCAGCAAAACGGTTACAGGTAAGAGAAGATGAGTTGGGACCCAAATTACAGCAACAGGATCAGTTCCACCCGACCAAGACCGTAAGGACGAGGGTCGGGGAAAGAGTCCCTCTATCCAAAAATATTCCAGATGGAAAGAGCAAGGCCAACAACTAGCAGAGGTGTCCCTAGTGATTTTCCCAAACAGGGCGAAATCCTAGAATACACACTGTACGTAGCTGTGTTCTTCGAGGCTCACTGATCCAACGAGGGTCATTAGGTCACGGAAAATCTTAACATCGCGATTCAGGACTGCGCGTCATATGCACAACGCCATCTATTGGTGACTAGCAGAACCCTTTTTACGAACAGTTGGATCAATGAACTTCTATTACTATATCTCTAATACAAGATAGTTGTACAAAATAAATATTAAACTAAACGTGTGTTACAGAACTTTATTAAAGCAGTCTAGTCTCGTAAGTTGAATATTCAGTCAAATTTAAAATAATACGTAAGACACACAAGTAGTTACATATGACCGTAGTTACTAAGGTCTTCTTCGGCTTCTTAGTGATAAGGTAACTAGCGTTAGTTGATGTAACTAACGCCAGTTACCTTATCACTTAGAAGCGTTTTTACCATCCAATTCTTGCTTGTACTAATTAAATATTGTAACGAATATACTATATAATAGTAATATAATAGTAAACAGTATTTAAATATTTTAAGACACATTTATTGTGGGTTACAAGGAAAAACACATAAAACTCGTACAAAACTATTCCTCCTAATCACAATGACATTCTCTGTCTCAAATATCAATCAATCAAAATATTTTATTTTACTTAGGCCTACATGGGCACTTATAAAACGTCAACAAAAGGTGCACGGTTCGGGTTGGTCGTTTCCTATGGAGAAGAACCGGCAAGAAACTCCATGGTTACTCTTTTAAAATCATTTGGTTTTACAATATTTGAAGTTACAGCGTTAGTACTTAAGTATGGGAGTACAGCGTAGGCCCGACAATAAGTCGATTGCTTACTACAGACGGTAGTAATATGCTTTTTTAATAAGGACACGTTTGATGCAATTTTTAAACTTTCCATCGGTCAGTTCTGTAACTGACTTTGGCAGCTTATTATAAAAGCGTATACTGTTTATAAGAAATGACTTGCTAGTTTTTGTTAATCTAAATTTGGGTATTACAATTTCGTGTTTACTGCGCGTGTTTATATTATGGAAGTCGCTTCTAATTTTGAAAAGCCCTCGGTTTTTGCGGACATATAAAATACATTCTAGGATATAAAGTGAAGGCAGTGTCAGTATGTCGATCTCTTTAAATTTTTCTCTGAGAGACTCGCGAGGTCCCATTTTATAGATCGCGCAGACCGCTCTCTTTTGCAAAATGAAAATTGAATCAACGTCTGCTGCCGATCCCCACAGCAGAATGCCATAAGACATAATAATGTGGAAATAAGCGTAGTATACTAACCTAGCTGTGGCTACATTAGTTAACTGCCTTATTTTCCTAACTGCATAGGCAGCGGAGCTTAAACTCCCCGAAAGACTTCCAATGTGCGCGCCCCACTGCAGTTTTGAGTCGATAGTAATCCCTAAGAATACAGTTTCCGCGATAACATCAAGTTTTTTACCGTCATGATTTAAATTTAGGTCACGTTGTGTTACTTTTGGTAAAGAGAACTTGAGACATTTTGTTTTGTTCGCATTCAGTAAAAGATTGTTAGCTGCGAACCATTTCGAGAGAACAGTTAGACTTTCGTTGACATGTATGAGATCCGTATCTTTTCTATGAATTTTAAAAATTAGCGAAGTGTCATCAGCAAATAGAATTATATCCGATAATTTGGCCATCATATAAGGGAGATCATTGATATAGACAAATATCTATCTTCCTCCACGGTGGTTTTATGGCATACAGGCCACGAACCACCAAGGAGTCTTTAAGCGTCGCGTTACAGTAGGATTTATAAATTATTTTTAGGGTGCCGTACCTCGAAAGGAAAAAACGGAACCCTTATAGGATTACTTTGTTGTCCGTCTGTCTGTCTGTCAAGGCCCTTTTCCCAGGAACGCTTGGAGGTATCAAGTTGGAATTTATAGCAAATACTCAAGTCTACTGTCCCTAGGAGCTGTGAAAAAACTTCGTAGCCAACGCAATCAAAAGATACAGCCGTTAATGCCGCAAATTTCCGCAAATGTTCGACACTCGCAAGGGAATCAAAACCTACAGGGTACTTCCCGTGAACTCAGAATCTTGAAATTTGGTACGACGCAACGTCTTGTCGCACAGATAAAGGAAAATTGTGAAAACCGTAAATTTTTAGTTGCATCATATAGTAAAAAATATTTTTAATAATTACGGTTTAAAAAGTACGGAACCCTCGGTGCGCGAGTCCGACTCGCACTTGGCCGGTTTTAAAGGAACATCTTTATTTATCACATTATCCATCCAAACAAAATCAACAAAACATATTATTTATACAGGGTGTAACGGAAAGGGTATATACATCCTTAAGGGTGTGCCACAGACCATCAAAATGAACATGTTTCTCAACATAAAATTTTTTTTGCAGCAAAAAAAAATTTCAGCTGCCTATACATTTGGGTCGAATAGGTATTGTAATTTTCTATGGGGCAGCAGATATTTTTTTTGCTGAAATACATGTTTTATGATGAGAAACATGTTCAGTTTGATGGTCTGTAGCACACCCTTAAGGATGTATATACCCTTTCCGTTACACCCTGTATAATACTGATAAAACAAAAATATATCTTTTCACAATAAAATAACATACAAAACCAATAATAATAATCTTAAATAGTTTAGTCCTAGGAACTTTTACAGACACTGAGAATCAAATCTTTCATTTCACAAACTTAAATAATATGTTATGTAAGATAATATGTTTATATTATCTTTTGACGCAATATCAATAGAATCACACACAAAATAACCAATAATATAATTTAAAAAAATTTGCTTATATTAATAGTCATAGGAACTTCAAATAGAAGTGAGCCTAATTAAGGCACTGAGAATCACATATTTTAATTAAAAAACTTAAACAAAAACAACTATAACAAAAAAAAATCTCCTAAATGCAAGTAACAATTAAGTTTCGAACCTAGTCACTCTTCCTGATCTACCATCAGGTCCGCAGCAGCGTTGTTCGTATGTTAACTTTGCCAGAACAACATTGTATTTGCTGGCATTAATGGCAATCTTTGTATTATATTATTTTTGCGTTCACTCGTTACTCCTCTGGGTTCTGTTTTTTGCGCTTGCGCTGTAAAAGCTTTTTTCGTGACAGTTTTTTTTAAATATTCTAATTCTGTTTAAAGCAATTCTGCTCGCCGATAATACAATTCTGTTCTTGGCCACATCTGAAACACCAGGGCTTTGAACGGTTTGAGTGCGGATGTGTCCAAAGCGGCAGCAGTTCCTACATTGAATAGTTGGCAATTGATAAGTACTTACATGGAGTGATGTCTCGTAGCAGAAAACTCTCTCAGGAAGTTTTTGGCCAGTAAAGGTTTAAAACTACTGTAGTGGAAGGGATCCAGGTAATCGTATCCTCTCTTTTGGATTTGACATTCAAGCGACGGGCTCTGATTACTTCTCCGCAGGTGGGAGGAGTTCTAATGCCTTCTACCAGTTCCTCCAAGGTCCAGTCGGTTGGAATATCACGGACAACTCCCATTCTAGACACATGAAATTTGGGAATGACTGACTCTAAACCAAGCTTGGAGTATACTGATTGATTGGAATCCGATGGTGGGTTAATTTTTTTAGCATTCGGACCAATCAATTCATCACCTTGTCGCTTATTAACTTTCTTCTCAGAGCCTCCCGAGCCAGAAACCTGGCCTCGAGCCCGTAAGGAATCATTTAAAGAGTTAGTCCCGCCCCCATCAGGGGGTTCAACATATCCCATTTCCTTCACCTTGAATGAGGGAAATGGGAAAATGATAAATAATCACTTACACTATGACACACAGCAGGCAGATCACGTAGGTTGCTCAATAACACACTTAAGTACGGATGGACAATCAGGTTTGCAATTGGGGCCATATTTACTGGCACTCCCATCACCTGATCTTAAAAGCCGCTAGACATACGGGGCCGATAATACAAATCGTGCTCAAGCCGATTATGAATAAGGACTTGTGACGTTTTATTAAAAATCAGTCTATGAATTACTTTGAGGTCTTATGTTTACTTATATTAAATCAGTATTAATGTGTTCGTCAAGATCTGGTGATTCCGACACAATAAGATTTTCATAAAAAATTGTTCTTGTTTGAAGCATTGATTGACACAATTCTAATAACTCTCTTTTTTGTCTCGCTAATACCTCAAGGTTCAGTCTCTTTAAGTATATCTGGTACTCCCTTACTTCTCCTAAAATTGTTTGTCCGAAAATCATTATCCATAACACGTTTCCTATAAACTTCAGTAACCATAATGTTCAAAATCCCGAAATTTTGTTTAACATAATTATCTTTACTTCTTAAAGTATTCTGTCATAATATCGAGTACTATAATTATTGAATCTCCTAATTTTACAAGACCTAAAGTCATATGTCCTAAGTATTGTGTTAAATAATGTGTATTATTCCGAATGTTCATTTATAATATTTTTTTAGTCCTAAAACATGTGCTAAAAATTAGGTTTTAGTGACAGTAACCAATCGCTGTAAATCCGACTCCACGCAGTCTTGTCTGCCCTACCCCTAGAGTGTAATTTAAAATCGCGTAGGCGTGGAGGGGCGAGGCGGCCCGCGAGTTGAGGAGCAGGTGGTTGTAACACGGTGTGTGGTGAGCGTTAAACCCATCTGTGACGATAAACTCGCGTGGGACCGCCGGAGCGCTGCAGCGCCGGAGCCGTGACAGAAACCATGCCTGCTGCATGTTGCATGCTTGCATGATTGCTTGCATGCTGCATGCTGCATGCTGCTTGCTGCGTGCTTGCTTGCATGCTGCATGCTGCGTGCTTGCTTGCATGCTGCATGCTGCGTGCTACAAAAACCACATGTTCACAATCAACTGCTTTATTGAGTACATGTATAATATATATATTTATGTATAATATTTATTTTTAGTTAAATTTGTTCTAAGAATATTATTATTATAAATAAACATTATGTAATTTGAATTTAGGACTTATAACTTTTATAGAAAACATTTTTATGTCTTTTGTATATTATTGATTGTAATATTTATGACAAACGGATTTAGGACATATTATATTTAGGAATTTCAATTTTATGGCATGTGATATTATGTGATGTTAAGTTCGGGTGAATTATCATTCGGACAAATGATGATTAGGACAAAAAAAGTTATGGCACTTTAAATTATGGATAAAAAAGTTAGGTGACACAATAGAGAACCGTATATCTTCCAAAAGATCAGTTACACTCTTTGTAAGTTGTTTCCACAATTCAATTACTATTTTCTTCTTCAAAAAAGATATCTCCCTAAAATCTGCGTTATAATCATTCGTGACAAATATTGGTAATTCATTTCTTCTGAATTCGATGACTTTTAGTTATTGTATATTATACCATTTGGGGAATGCTGCTTTGGAATCATTACTGAATATGATCATATGTGTGTGACTTCGTAAATCGACTTGCAAGTTTTTTCGTAAACTTTTGGTATTGAATATAAAATCATCAATATCGTAGATCTTTGTAATTGCAGCATATACACCATCTGCAGCCATAAAAATGTGTTCTGTCTCAAAGTATTCCAGAGTAATTTTGTCTAAATTTTTCATTTTATCATTAATTACTCTTATCAAAGCAGACAGAAGTACTTTGTTTTTGTTTTGCGCATTACAGTTATCTAAGAAAAAGATTACAGACTTTAGGTCTCTGCAATATTTTCTGAGAAAATGAGTATATGTAGAAGCAATGTTATGACGATTATGCCAAACTGCACAGACAGATTGCTTGTTTTTTCCTGGGAGCACAAAAGATTCGTTGAAAAGAACGAGTTCTCTTGAAAAACAGTGTTCTTTTGTAATCAACAGTCAACATACAAATTGCTTTTTGCATATCTACAGTACTTAGCATGTGTTTTCACATTTTTCTTCTATTGATTTCAAATCTCTTCTTGAATCTCTTTTGTTTTCCTGATGTTTGCCTAAGTCTATACAGTAACAGAAATCACGTATATTTTGTCTTTTTTTATTAACTACAAACAAATCCGATACAGTGTTGGATCCGACCACTGGATCAACAGAGGATAAAGAATCTGGAAGTGATCTATTACGAAATCAACTACCGAACGCCACAGTTTTTATGATTATCTTTGGAAGAATTCGAACACAATACATACATTGGTAGAACCATTTATTGAAATATGGATAGTCACTGGCGCACGGCAATAACGTTGAAGGAGAGACTTGCACTAAATAACGTTACGATATTTGGCTACAGGAGACTCCTATTCCAGCCTACAATACACATTTCACGTATCAAAGCAAACAATATCAACAATCATTCCAGAGGTATGCAATTCCATAGTGAGAGCTCTTAAAGACATGGTACAGGTAAATATGAACAAAATAACTTAAATTATTTTTATTATTTTGTGAAATATCTTAAACTACAGATTGTTAAAAAATAAGTAATAATCTATTTAGAGCAACAGAAGCCAAAACATTTTTTTGTTGATTTTCTGTCGGACTGTATTTCTGTCTGTCTGTATGTTCGTACGCGCATCACGTCAAAACTACTGCATGAATTCGAACACAGTTTTTACCATTCTACTTATACTAACTTAAAATATAAGCTACATGAAACGCTGCAGTCGGTGTTTTCTTGGCAGGACGAAGAAGTATGCGCGGTTCCACTAATTAAGTAATAATTAAAAAACAAGACAATCATTCATCACAGTTGCTCTAAACTGATTCGCAATATTAGTCTGCATCTGTGTTCAAATCGTGAATCAATTGTGTAAGGCCAGAATCCATGTTACTAGAAGATGATGAGTCGTGATCGGTGAACATGGAAGTGAAATATCCCCGTCTATTTTCAGCGTTATATTCTTATGTTGATGATTGATTGAGGCGTTCCATATCAGCTTCCTGTAAAGTTAGATATCCTCTTCTGTTTTCAGCGTTATATGCTTGTGTTGATGATTGAATGACGTGTTCCATATCAGCTTTGCATAGTATAGTATTTATTGAATGTTTAACTCTCGTTAAAGTTTTGGCATCATATTTTCTTAGTTCGGCTGCTACGTGCATGCCAAAAGCAACGTAAGGATCATTACTACTACTGTCATTTTGTTTTCGCATTGCTTCTAATGCTTCTTCTAACATTTGATTTTCAGCATCATACACTGGCTCTTGGTATGTCCTCTTCTTGGATGGCTTTTCTTTTCTTGATGCCTTCTTGGTATTTGTATCTTGTTCCGAAATGCCTTGTTCTGGAATAGCTTGTTCCGTACTATCCGGCTCCAAACAAAAATAACATAATAATAATTGTCCTACTGCTGAGTCCCTTTGGGTTAAAGTCTACTAACTTTATACTACTAACATTATAAAACGTTTTTAATAAAACAAATATTTTTGACATACCAGTATCAGAACAAGATTGGAAGGCAGTATCTAAAGACTTCGAGGAAAAATGGAATTTTCCGCACACCATTGGTGTGTTAGATGGAAAGCACATAACTATTCAAGCTCCTTTTCGTAGCGGCACAGAATATTTTAATTGGGTTACCTATGTTTTATCGAAAAGAAATTGACAAATTTTCACTTCCCAAACAATTTTCCGCATAATTTCATTTGCCAAATTATTACTTAGCAAAAAATCTCTTCACAAATAATTGTAACGCAAACCTAATGTTTGACAAATGAACGTTTAAACAATAACTTGTTTACGATACGATATTAGTTTAAGATATTTCACAAAATAATAAAAATAATTTAAGTTATTTTGTTCATATTTACTGCTTGTCAGACGTGCAAAAACAAATGCCAATCAGACGAAAAAGTCAAATGACGATCAAGGCCCTAAAAGGACGATTGAATGTTATCGTTGTGGTCGTCGTGAGCATTTTGCAAGAGAGTGCAGAGTGAAGAATGTTTATAAAGGAAAACAAAGTACTAAAAACCTGGATCGATCAGATCGTAATAGTAATCATGAAACGTCAAAGGTTTTGACGTCGATGAGCACCACTGAAGAAGTGATGATGAGTGCACAAGGAAGAAATATATGGTGCATTGATAGTGGTTGCACGGGACATATGTGCAACGAAAGAAGTATAATGAGAGAATTTAAGGAAATTCTGAGTTGAATTTGGCTAATAATGGGAAGACTACTATTAGTGGAACCGGGATGGTTAATATTTCAGTAGATACAGGCAGTGAAATTCGAAAAGTAAACATTGAAAAGGTGTTTTATGTATCGGATCTGCGAACAAACCTACTTTCAGTATCGAAAATGACTGATTACGGATTTGAAGTTCATTTTAGAAAGAAGGATGCTATTGTTATAAAAGACAATAAGGTGCATATGCGTGCGGATCGCATAGGAAATTTATACCACGTACGTATGAATCAAAATGATGTTAATAATGTTGAAGTCAAGAAACCCATAGATATATGGCATGAACGTCTTGGGCACTTGAACGAACGTGACTTGAAGGCTATGGCGAAAAGCGGGCTTGTTCACGGAATGAAGCTGGATGATGAAAACATGTCGGAGTGTGCGATATGTAGTAGCGAGAAGCTAACCTGCAAACCATTTCCAAAGGGTAATGCAGATCGTACCAGCGAATTATTGGAAATAGTACATACGGATGTATGTGGCCCCATGAGACATGAATCATTTTCGGGAAAGAGATATTTCGTTACGTTTATAGACGATAAATCTCGATGGTGTGAAGTATATTTTGTACGTAATAAAAATGACGTGCTAAATGTTTTCAAGAATTACAAAGCTGAGGTGGAAAACTTCACTGGGAAGAAGATTAAGTCTTTACAATCAGATAATGGGCGAGAATATATAAACAAAGAATTTGATTATTTTCTGAAGAAGAATGGTATTGTTAGAAGGTTGTCGGTTCCATATACACCGCAACAGAACGGGGTAGCGGAAAGGAAAAACAGAACGCTAACCGAAATGGCACGTTGCATGATGCGACAAGCCGGAAGCCCTCCTATATTTTGGGCAGAAGCAGTTACTACTGCGAATTACATTAGAAATCGATGTCCGACTATGGCTTTGAAGGGTGAGATACCTTTCACTGTATGGAAAGGAAAGAAGCCTACTGTTATATACATGCAAGTTTTTGGATCGAAGGTATATTATAAAAACAAAGGCGCGAATAAGGTCAAAGGGAAGTTTGACTCAGTTTCCGAAGAAGGAATTTTCTTGGGATATGACACGCAATCCAAAGCATATCGGATTCAAAATCCAAAGACAAGAAAAATAATTGTAACTCGAGATGTGAATTTCATGAATGAGACAGCATTCAGTGAAGAATATAAAGACATACTTGATAGAGAAGAGAGTATTGATGACAAGAAGGTTACAGTTCAGTTAAATACGCCTAAAGTCAATCATGAAGATAAGGAGAGTGATACTAGTAGAACATCACTCGAAAGAGTCGAAAGTGAACAAGAATCTGATGAAGATATAAATATTCAGAGGAAAGATTTAGTCCCTATAGTTAAAAGAGGAAGGGGAAGACCAAGATTGGTTAGAACAGGTTCGGTGGGAAGACCACGAAAAGTATACACGCCAGCCAATGATAGGGCTGATAGTGAAACTGACTCTAATTATGAAGATACTAGTGAACAGGTGATAGCGGGAATAGCAAATGCCGACCCAATGACATGGAGTGACGTTGAAAGAACTAACGATGTAAATGCATGGCGAAGTGCCTTAGAAGATGAGTATTTGGCACAGATTAAGAATGGCACGTAGGAAATTGTACAGCGGCCATCTAAACGAAAAGTTATTGGGAGCAGATTTGTTTTTCGTACTAAAACTTCGGGGAAGAAAGTACGGCTCGTGGCAAAGGGATGTTCTCAACGACCAGGGGAGGATTTCCACGAAACTTCTTCGCCAGTCGTGAGATCATCATCGGTAAGGCTTATAGCTGCAATATCGGCGGAGTTGGGATTAGAGATCCATCAAATGGACGTTGTGACCGCTTACTTAAACGGATCACTAGATGAGGAGGTATTCGTGGGAGTACCGGATCAACTTCGCGATGTTTTGGAGAAAATACTCGCAAACCAAAAGATCGGCTCAAAGAAGAACGTCGTTAGGGATAAGAAAGTACTTCAAACAGCTAAACGCTGGAACAAAGCATTGAGTGAATGTGAGAATAGTGTATGTTTGTTGAAGAAGTCTTTGTATGGTCTGCGTCAATCAGGGCTGCAGTGGCATAAGGAATTGGTGAGTAAGTTGACGAGTATTGGTTTTGCAGCTTTGCCACAAGATCCGTGTATGTTTGTTGCACGAAAAGGTGAACAGGTGATGTTGATTGCTATTTACGTCGATGATATTATTCTGGCTACGAATAATACTCCGTGGTTGTGTGATGTAAAAAAGCAGTTATCTAGCGCATTTGAGATGAAAGATATGGGAAAAATTGATGTTTGTTTGGGTATTGAATTTACTCGTGATGCAGAAGATAGAGTTTACATGAACCAAAGTGTGTATTTAGAGAAAGTTTTAGAACGCTTTGGAATGTCCGAGTGTAAACCTGTAAGGATCCCTATCGATTTAAATGTAAAGTTACAGAAACCTGAATGCGTTAATGAGGGTGTTATGAGAACGTATCCTTACCAAAGCTTGATAGGTGCCTTAATGTATCTAGCTGTATCGACAAGACCCGATATAGCGTATTCTGTAAATTATTTAAGTCAATTTAATAATAATTACGGAATTGAACATTGGAAGGCGGCAAAACGCGTTTTGAGATATTTAAGAGGCACATCAAAGTTTGGCTTAGTCTATGAGAAGACAGGCAAACCGTTGTATGGTGTGGTTGATGCTGATTGGGGATCAGACGCGATCGACCGCAAGTCTTATTCTGGTTTTGCTTTTATTTTGGCAGGTGCCCCTATAAACTGGGAGGCACGAAAGCAACGGTCTATAGCTTTGTCCAGTACGGAAGCAGAATATATGGCACTTTCGGAAGATACCAAAGAAGCTATATATCTGCGTGACTTATTGAATAATGTTGGTGTTGAGTGTAAATGTGTTACATTATTCGATGATAGTCAGAGTGCAATTAAGCTTGCTCAAAGCAGGTGCTATCACGCAAGAACGAAGCACATAGATGTGAGACACCACTTCATTCGAGATATGTTGGAACGAAGTGTGATTGATCTGATGTACATGAGTACAGACAAGATGCCAGCAGATGTTTTGACCAAGGGTTTGAATGGGACGAAACATCACGAATGCTTGCGTAGTCTAGGTAAGATGGCATGATTGTGAAAATGAAGAGTGTAAGAAGCTTATGACTTCGAGGGGAGGTGTTATAGAGGAGGTTTTACTCCAAAGTCATAACCTCTTGATAATGTTCGGATAAGTCTTGTCACTCATGTCACTTTGTTTAGCTAAAAATATAATATTTTACGTGTACAAAAAACACAAGACTTTTATTCACATTCCAACAGTAATATTGTGATTTAATAATTTTATCTTTTCCCTGACTTTAATATTGTGACAGAATAATTGAATATTTCTTCTAAGATTAATAATGTGATTGAATATTTTATCGTTTCCGGGACATTAATATTGTGATTGAATATTTTTTTCTTTTCATGACAATTTTATTGTGATTAAATAATTTTATCTTTTCCCTGACATTAATACTAAAATATGAATACGGTTTTTTTTTTATAATTGACTTAATAACATAATAATCTGTTTAATTTACAGAGTTTCTAAATTGTAAACTTTTAAGTGTCTATTCTAAGTATTTTTTTGATTATTTTTATTGATAATTCTTTACAATGTTATGTGAAATATTTGTACGCCGATACTTACGGCTAAACATGATTGGACTCAAACGATGTAATATCTTGCATGCTTTTGTATGTATACAATGTTTAAACAAATAAAGAAATCTTATCTTATCTTAATAACACATCTTACGCAAAGTAAAATAAGGCAAATATTATTTAAAAAAAAATAGAACCAACTGATTTACATTTGCAGCTAAAATCACAAACATCTATCAATGGTGCAAATTTCGTAATAAAAGATAAAACTAGTTCAGTTTCGGGTAGCCTTTTCTTTTTCATATTTCTTTCTATATAATCTAGTCGTTTCTGGCACTCGCCGGCCGCGCGTAGGAGGTCACTGTTCTAACCTAACCTAACAATTTTTCTTTTAATAATTCACCCCGTCTAACTACACACATCAAAAGTGTCTAGGGATCAAGCATTTTTATGCGGATTTCTTGAGATTGAGATGTGGCTTTGTAATAAATTTATGATTTTATAAATTTATATGGATCCTTTTTGGTGCATTTCATAATTTGAATCAGGAACTGTGAATCAAATTCGAGTAAAAGATGAAAATCAGCTGTCAATATTTTCCCTATAAAAACATACAACGCATTGAAGACATTATTAGTGCTACTGTTTCCCTACTACTGATTAAAACCAACGTTATTATGGAGCGGCGACGTCATTTAAGCAGGGAAGAAATGCTCAGAGCCGTGGGAATGATAGAAGCTGGTTCCCGGCAACGTACTGTGGCTTTAGCTCTGAATACAAGTCAGAGTGTTATCAGTCGACTTTGGACACGTTACCGAAGCACTGGTACCGTGGCTGAGCGCCATGGAGGACGGTATCGCTGCACCACACGGAGACAAGACCGATACATTCAAATCTTAACTCGAAGAGCTCCAACAATAACCGCCATGATGTTAGCCGTGAGGCTTCATCACTCTTCAGGGAACTTAATTAGCGACCAAACAGTCAGAAACCGCTTGCATGAAGTGAACCTTCATTCCCGAAGACCGCTACGGGTACCACCTATAGCAATGCACAATCGTAGGATTCGATATCAATGGGCTCTTGAACACAGAAATTGGGCAGAAGAACAATGGCGTTTCGTGTGCTTTTCTGATGAGTCTCGTTTTGGTATGAGACCGGATACAAGACGTATACGACACTGGAGAACCCCTGGACGCCAACAGCGATTAAAATCCTGCCAGGAAGTCCATCCTTATAGTGGTGGAACCATCATGGTATGGGCGGGTATTTGGATCGGCGGAAGAACTGAGTTGATTTGAATCAGAGGCAACCTCAACGCTCAAATTTATGCTGAGACGATTGTATCAGACGTCATCGTTCCTCTACAAGTGCAAATCGGTCCCTTATTTCAGTTAATGCATGATAATGCACGACCGCACACCGCAAGAGTTGTAAGACAGACTCTCGCCGCAGCTAACATCAATGTCCTGCCCTGGCCTGCTCAGTCGCCAGACTTGAACCCGATTGAGCATGCATGGGATATGCTACAGAGAAGAGCTCTGCCGAATATGGAGGGTATCCAGTCGCAAGAAGACCTTTTTTTGTTGTTGCAACGAACATGGGCGGCCATTCCACAGCGTGATTTGGATGAACTCATTTTGAGTATGCCAAACCGATGTTCTTGTGTTGTTAGTGTTCGCGGTAGAAACACGGATTATTAATTGTTTAAGTTACCCAATAAAATTTTAAAGAAAACTGTTATTTCAGTCTTTTTTTCGAACTTTAATGTTAGTGGTTCAAATGTCAAAAATCCCTTTATTAGAAAATGGCAAATTTCTTTATTAATGCAAAGGTGACTTGGTTTATCGTTACTGTGACAAACGAAAACACTTTATTTGATGAATCCTTAAAGAAAATTTTAATTAATATCAATCAGGAGAAAAGTTATTGCAAAAATATATGTTGATCCCTAGACACTTTTGATGTGTGTAGTTCAGTTCTCGATAGCCTGCTAAAAATAATTTTTACTTTTTTATTATGTACCTAGTCATAAAACATAAAACACCACGTTTTACCAAACTTTAAACACGCACACACAAGCCGCTGTAATCTCAATAAATGATTGGCAGGGTTCACTAAATGTGGCAGCAGTGTACTGTCCTCCGAGACACCGCATAGATGAGAGAATGTTTGGAGACTTTCTAAAAACACTGGGTAAGAGATATGTTGCAGGTGGAGACTGGAACTCCAAAAATACGTTTTGGGGCTCGCGACTCACGACGACAAGAGGCCGAGAGCTAAAAAAGGTAATTGATAGCAATGCCCTCAATGTAATATCAACAGGGGAACCTACTAACTGGCCATCAGATCCCAGCAAAACTCCGGATCTTATAGATTTCTTTATCACAAAAGGAATATCAGGACTCTATACAAAAGTAGAATCGTGTCTAGACGGTTCCTCAGACCACACACCTGTCATCTGCACACTGAGTACCACAGTCACACTGAAAGAACCACGTGAGACCTTGTACAACCACAAAACTGACTGGGAGGCATTTAGAGAATACATCGAAGAAAATGCAAACCTGTGTATACCACTAAAAACTGAAGAAGACATAGAAAACGCTGCGTGGTATACGACCAACCTAATTCAAAAGGCAGCCTGGCTAACAAAACCTAAACCACAAAGTTATGACGCTACCCAGGAAATCCAAGAGTTGATAACTGAAAAGAGAAAACTAAGAAGACAGTGGTACACCAGCAGAAATAGAGAAGACAAAACATCACTCAATAAAATTCAAAAAGAGCTCAAAGAAGTGCTTGAAGAAAATGAGAATATTAATATAAACTAAAAACCCTGTCACCAAACAAAGCTGAGGACTATTCACTCTGGAAAATGACTAATTCATTAAAAAGACCAAAAGAACACATACCTCCACTAAGACAAGCTGATGGAAACTGGTCACGAAAACCTCAAGATAAAGCTGAGCTATTTGCTAACTATCTAAAAGACGTGTTTAAACCTAACGAACCCGACATCGCCCAGATCGAAGAAGAAATTGATGAATTCCTCAACAGTGACCAACAGATGTCTTTACCACTGAAATCAGTTTCACCGGCAGAAGTTAAAAAAACAATAAGAAGTCTTAAGCAAAAAAAGGCACCAGGGTTTGATTTAATAACGGCAGAAGTTCTAAAACAATTGCCAAAAAAAGGCATTGTTCTGCTCACAATCCTCTTCAATGCAATATTGAGAATACAATATTTTCCAATGTTGTGGAAAGTGTCTATTATAAACATGGTAGCTAAACCAGGAAAGCCCGCCACGGAAGTAACATCATACAGGCCCATAAGTCTTCTTCCCTTACTATCAAAGCTCTTCGAGAAGCTACTTCTGAGACGCTTACTCCCAATACTCGAAGAACAAAAATTAATACCAGATCACCAGTTCGGTTTTCGTGCACACCATGGAACCACAGAGCAAATACATAGGGTGGCTCATACAATACGGCAAGCACTGGAGAGGAAAGAATACTGCTCAGCCGTTTTTCTCGACATAAAACAGGTCTTTTACCGTGTATGGCACAAGGGTCTCTTATATAAGCTAAAGCTACACCTCCCAAATACAGCGTTTATGCTATTGAAGTCCTACCTGCAAGACCGAATATTTCAGGTTAAATGCGAAGATTGTCTATCATCGATCAATCAAATAGAAGCTGGTGTACCGCAGGGCTCCGTACTGGGTACAATTTTATATACAATCTACACTGCTGACCTACCTATCTCAGAAGAAATAATTACTGCCACCTACGCAGATGACGCCTCAGTTCTCTCCTGTAACAAAGATGCTCACACAGCTTCTACAAACCTGCAAGAATGCCTGAAGATGAATGGCTCAAGAAGTGGAGAGTCCAAACAAGCCCAGCGAAATCAGTACACATCACTTTCACACTAAAAAGAGGCGACTGCTCACCTGTCACTCTTGACGGAACCATCCTACCACACCAAACGACCGTTAAATATTTGGGCGTGCACCTTGATAGACGACTCACATGGCGAGATCACATAAAGGCAAACAAAAAGTTTGCAGACATATACTGGCTACTGGGCAGACACTCGACACTATGTCTGGAAAACAAACTCCTGATATATAAATGTATCATTAAACCGGTCTGGACATATGGTATAGAACTGGGGATCAGCGAGCCACTCAAACCCAGAAATCCTCCAGTGCTTCCAGAATAAAGTTCTGAAAATTCTCTGCAACGCACCATGGTTCACACGAAACACTGAAGTCCATGAGTACCTAGAAATCCCGACAGTTAAGGAAGAAATTGAAAGTTCTTCTTTGACCTATAAACAAAGACTCACAGTACATAGACATCATCTAGCTGCAAAACTAATAAATACCAATGACAGCATATTTCGGCTGAAAAGAATGCGACTGGCGTCAATCTAAACACAAAGATGAGTTTAAAAATAAGAGATTAAATATCGATGGATGTGCAATCTCTATTGAAACGCACACTTTCTGTTAACGACTAATATAATTACATAAGCAAAGTACACACAGAATAATACATAGATGGCGTTACTAGTTGAACATTTTGTTACTAAAGTATAACACCCCCACTTAACAAAATATTTCAACAAAAATAAAACATGACAAACATTATATTTAAACTTAAATTTAATTAGAGACAAGACCTATCATCTCTAAAAATTTATAATGTTTATTTGACAATAATCCCTTAGTAAACAAATCAGCAGGCATATCTTGAGTTGAGATATATTTAACTTCAATCTGATTATGTTTTATAGCATCTTTGACAAAATAGTACCGTATAACAATATGTTTAGTTCTATTTAATGATTGGTGATTTGTTGAGAGCGGCGGTGGCCCAGTGGTGGCAGCCCCGACTTACGAGCAGTAAGCCGTGGGTTCGAACCCAGACAGGCGCATTACTTTGTGTAATTTATATCATCACCGCTGCTCTCAAAAACGGTGAAGGAAAACATCGTGAGGAAACCGGCATGTCCTAGAACCAAAAATTCGAAGACATGTGACATCTACCAACCCGCACTGGGCCCGCGTGGTGGATTACAGCCCACTCCCTCTCATAGGAAAGGAGGCCTGTGTCCCAGCAGTGGGAACATTATAGGCTAATGATGATGATGATGATTTGTTGCTAATTTCAATGCACTTTGGTTGTCACAATGCAACATGACAACGCATAATTTACCTGTAATCTCATGCATCAAATTTCTCAAATATATAGCTTCCCTGGTTGCCTCTGACAATGCTACATACTCAGCCTCTGTACTTGATAGAGAAACTGTCTTCTGTTTTCTGCTCTGCCATGATATCATAGAACCACCCATGATAAAGCAGAAACCAGTATATGACTTTCTGTCTAACATGTCACTGGCCCAATCAGCATCAACAAAACCCTTTAGCTCTATATTAACTTTATTATATTTTAAACAATAATGTTTAGTTTTTTGCAAATACTTTAGTATTCTTTTAGCGTGATTATAATGACGTACCACTCGCTTTTATTATATTGTCCATTTAGGAATACTACACTGAACGCGTTAGACTGCTTATTTTTTTGTAATAAAGGACATTGATTTCTAAAATGCCCGTTTTCTTTACACTTATAGCACGAGATAACTTTTTTAGCCGGCATTTTTGACACTTGTGAATTAGGCGTGTCAGTGTGGCCATTTTGTTTTTTAAAGTTGTGCCGTGACTTCCAAGATTTATTCACAGCGAATGCAGCAACACTGGTATTCAAATTAGTGTAATTTGAAGAAACTTCCAAATCGATTAATTTCGATTTTATTGCATCTGTGGTAATCTGTATTCCCGAATGTTCGATTGCCATGATCATGGGAGAATATTTTTCGGCTTATGTTTAACATAACACCAGATAAAGTAAATATAACCTTAAAAAACATTTTTATACTGCCTAAAATAGTAAATGATCACCAGAATTAAAAACCTGAAAATCACAGCTCCGAACTAAGGCGTAGTCGACGGAGCCCCGCTACGCGGGGCTCCTATTTCTCTGCAGGGTTTAAAGTAACCTAACACGAAGGGGATGTCGGGGTCTTAGTCTAACCTAACCTAACCTTTTTTTTTTTTTTTTTTTTTGTTGACGTTGTGGAAATCCTCGATGGATGTCCCCCGCCCTGGGGAGGGCGGAGGGGTCTGTCAGACTCGTACTGACTAAAACCACACCGGTGTTCCCTCGCACACTTGCGTCGGGGGGCAGCGGGAACGAATGTGACTTCCGCTGCCCCGGACTAGTGCCGGCCCGCTCGACCAGTGCGGGCCTCGTCCCTGGGGGGAGTGAGGTGTGCTCCCCCCGTTACGTCTATGAGAGGCGCGCGTGGAACACTACGCGCCACCGTCTCGGGTCCATGATATGGGGGGCGACGGATGTCCCCGAATCCGTCGCCCCTGGACCTGTTTAGGGGGGCCGGAAGAGGGCGTTATCCGCCCTCTGCCGACGCCCGGTGCGTCTGCTGCGGGATGGGAAGGAACTCGAGATCTCCCTCTCCCTCTCCGCAGCTTCCTTCTGCGACAAGACGGTTTCGCAGAAGGACACCACCGCGTCCCAGGACTCTGTGCTGTCGACCATCGCGTGAGCAACGGTCGACAGCGACAGGTCTCCACCTATCTCTGACACGAGGGCACGGCGCGGCTCGTCCCACGCGGGACATTCTGCCAACGTATGCCGCGCCGTATCCTCCGGACACTGGACGCAGTGATGGCACCGAGCGTCCGGCTCCCTGCTTATGCGACACAGGTACTTCCCGAAGCAACCGTGCCCCGAGAGCACCTGCGTCGCCCGAAACGTCAGGGAGCCGTGCTTCCTCCCGAGCCAGTCGTCGAGTACTGGCCGGATCGCCTCGATTGTGTCGAGGCCGGCGGAGGGATGGTCAAGTCTCCCCCGCCATTCCGCCACCATGACCTGTCGGAGCTGAGACCGGTGCAGCGTGATCTGTCGCTGCACCAGCCTTTCGCCCCGATCCTTGGCGTCCTCGCGCCACTTGTGAAGCGTCGCGAGGGCTTTCGCCTCCAGGTCCCACGGCGGGGATCCGGCCAGTACACAAGCCGCCTCGTAGGAGATCGTGCGATATCCCCGTATGACCCTGACGGCCATCGCTCTCTGCGGTTTGCGCAGGACTGCGATAGTGCGGGCCGTCAGGTCCGTCGCCCATACTGGGGCCCCGTAAAGGGCCATGGATCGCACGATCCCCACGTACAACCGTCTACAGGCGGTGCTCGGGCCCCCCAAATTGGGAAGCAGCGTTGACAGCGCGCCCGCCGCGCCCATTAACTTGGGCACCAGCCGCTGAAAATGGGGGCCGAAGTCCCAACGGCTGTCGAGCACCAATCCAAGGTACTTCATGGTTGACTCGACAGCTATCCGGGCCCCCCCGACCACTATGTGTGATCCCAGCGGCGGCGCCCGTCGGGGGCCATGAAACGCAATGGCCTCCGACTTGTTGAGAGCCACCTCCAGGCCCAGGCGCCGGATGCGGCTCACCACCTGTGACACCGCAGCCGTAGCCAGCAACGCTGCTTCCCTGTACGAGCTCCCCCGGGCAATGACCAGCGTATCGTCCGCATAACACGTCAGGTTCACTCCCGGTGGAAGCTCGCACCGCAAAACCCAGTCGTAACCGATGTTCCACAAGGGAGGGCCCAGAACCGACCCCTGTGGAACACCGCACGACATCTCGCGACGGCCATCGCCGTCGCGTCCCATGTAGGTGACACACCTTCCCGACAGATAAGCCCCCACAATGTTGCGGAGGTAGAGAGGCACCCGGTGGTAGCGCAGGGCCTCCCTAATGCAACCCCAGGGCAGGGTGTTGAAGGCGTTGGAGATGTCCAAGGACACCGCCAGCACCACCCCGCCCCGAGACACTGCTTCCTCCGCCAGGACTCTCACCCTCATTATGGCGTCGATGGTGGAGCGCCCACGACGGAACCCATACTGGCTGTCGTCCAGGTTCGGCCCCTCTGTACACAAGTGGCTGACGAGGCGGTCTGCGATTATTCGCTCCATCATCTTGCCCGCCTCGTCCAGCAGCACTATGGGCCGATAAGCGGACGACGAGTCCGCCGGGCGCCCTGCCTTCCTGAGCAAGACCAGTCGACCAGTCTTCCACCGGGTAGGGAACTGGCCCTGCTCAACGGCCCTGCTTAACTACAGACTATCGAGAGCTCGCCGTTACATCGAGTGCACATTGGGCATCATAACAAATAAATGGCGAATTTTCCACAGACCATTAAATGTCCACACAGAATTAGCAAAATCCATTGTGAGAACATGTGTGTTACACAACTTTGTACGTTCTAGAGATGGATATTCATATGATGATACTCTGACAATAACGGGCTTTCAAACTACAACACAGCAAAATTTCACTAGAGGAGGGCGTGCTGCTACTACGAGGGCGGGTCAGTAAGTTCGTGACTTTTTTAATCAAACACAGGTTTTTAGATATAAAGTTATTTTATTTTTCAACATAGTCTCCTTTGAGTTCTATACACTTAGTCCAGCGTTTCTCCAACTTTTTAATCCCATCCGAAAAATAAGATCTGTCGAGGTCATCAAAATAGGCATTAGTTTGTGCGATGACTTCGTTGTTAGAGTCAAATCTCTTTCCGCCGAGCCATTTCTTTAAGTTTGGGAACAAGAAATAGTCACTCGGGGCTAAATCAGGAGAATAGGGCGGATGAGGGAGCAATTCGTAGCCCAATTCATGGATTTTTGCCATGGAAACTGCACATGTGTGCACCCTTGCATTGTCCTGGTGGAAAATAACTTTTTTCTTGGCCAAATGTGGTCGTTCTTTTTTCAAGTCCTCGTTGAATCGACCCAATAAGTTGGTATAGTATTCGCCATTTATTGTTTTCCCCTTTTGAAGGTAGTCAATGTGGATTATACCGCGTGCATCCCAAAAAACGGTCGCCATGACTTTATTGGCTGACAAACCCACCTTTGCCTTCTTTGGCGCCGATTCACCCCGAGAAACCCACTGTTTTGACTGCTGTTTGGTCTCTGGTGTGTTGTGGTGGATCCACGTTTCGTCCACGGTTACGAAACGGCGCAAAAACTCGTCCATATTGCGGTTTAACAACGCCAAACATTCCTGCGAAGTTGTCACACGGTTGCGTTTGTGGTCGATTGTGAGCAAACGCGGCACCCATCTTGCGGAAAGCTTTCTCATACCCAAGTGATCATTCAAAATTGAAACTACTGAGCCATGTGAGATGCCTATGGCTTCTACTATCTCTCTCACTTTCAATCTCCGATCGGCTAAAACCATATCGTGGATTTTTTCAATTGTTTCGGATGTTGAGACCTCAACTGGGCGTCCAGAACGTTCGGCGTCTTCCGTGCTTGTACGGCCACATCGGAATTCAGTAAACCACTTCTTCACCATGGAAATGGATGGTGCAGAGTCCTCATAATATTTATCAAGCTTAGCCTTGGTTTGCGTGATGGTTTTTTTCCGCAAAAAATAATGCTTGATAAGCACTCGAAATTCCCTTTTTTCCATTTTTTTGTCAAAACGCGTGGTAGTCTGCTATCAACGGCTGCCAAACACAAACTAAATGACGTAGCTAGTTAAAACTTTGACAGGAGTCAACTGACAGTTGCCTGTTGACAGGAGCAGTGTTCCTATTTCAATTAGAAGGCTGGAAATTCAAAAAGTCATGGACTTATTGACCCGCCCTCGTACCACTCGAGATAATTTTACACATTATTTTGTAAACGAAAACCCACTTCCATGGCAAAATAATTATATTCATTATTAAATACATACACAACTTCACTCACAACGAGCTTTTGGCTGTCCATGTTACACCAGAATCATCATGAACATTTATTGATTATATTAATAATTCATTAATAAAAATATATGTTCTTTACTTACCTAAGCTCTTTTTTTCTTCAACGGTTTGCTCCTGTTCTCCAAACAAATCTACAACTTCCTCCCAACATTTCTTTTTTAAATCTCTATCGGAATAATCTGATGAGGAATTATCCCAAATTGATAGTCTACTTTGAATTTCGATAATAAACCTTTCTGTATCGAAGTTATCCATCGTATGCAATTAACAAACAATTAAAATATTAAAATAAGCAGTTAAAAAACAAAACAACAGTACACACGTGTTGCATGCAATGACGTGGGGGCGTCACTGGCCGCCGAACTGGCGGCCGAGTGAGTGAGACACCATACAGCGCTATAGTAACTAGTGGTGGCGCGACCAGCGTGGCGGCGTAGCCAGTAACATTCTGTGCACGCGTCCGAGTTGGTCGCGCCGCCAAATTGGTTGCGCAACCAAACGGACACCAAGTGAGTAACTCTCTATAGAGTTGTATACATTTTGTTGGTAGCGGCGACTGGTTGCGCCGCCATGGTGTCTCGGTGAAATATAGCCCTTAGTTTTAGCGGTCAGCGACGGGAATATCGCGCACGCTTTCTTTAAGAATGCCTCCCAGATGGTATTCCAATCAAGAATATCTTGAAATGGTTTTGTGCTACCGCGAGTGTAACTCCATAACTGCGCATGCAGTAAACTTATACCAGCAGAGGTTTGGTGTGCGAGTGAGTCATCATACCATTCTTGATGCCGTGTACAAATTTAAAGAACACGGCCGCTTTGACCCGCCTCCGGTTGACGCAGGCAGGCCTCCTTATTCTGCGGAACTCGAAGAGGTTGAACGTCTGGAAGTGTTGGACTTCTTCCGGCGTCATCCTCTTGCGAGCACCAGGGATGCTGCTCTAGTCTTCGATGTGAGCGACAACTACGTGTGGCGACTTCTAAATCAAGAAAGGTGTTACGGACGACGAAGCTTAGTGTATTATATAATCAAACACGAGCCTCATAATGACGTAAATATTTTGTAAAAGTATATAGATTAAGGTTTAAAAATAAGATAGTTAAATAAAAACACATTTGGTATTAGGGAAATCAATAATTATGTCGATTAGGGTTTGTTTTGATACCCCTTAGTACCTAACTTAAAGAATTGTAAGAGAGTACGAAGTACGATTCCAAGCATCGACAAGTACGGACAGGTCGAAACCGGTCGGAGACACGCGTACGCAACTTAAGCGTGGTCGGCAGAAAGCATTGAAACTGCACTCCGTACTCCCACTACTTGCACCATGCGTGTAAATAGATAAAAAAACGGGCGCTTGTTGCGAACGGTGCCTGTCATCGGTTTCGCCAAGCCAGGCAAACCCAAGTCTGAGCCCTCGAGCTACAGACCTATCAGTCTCCGCACTCGGCAAAATCTACGAGAGACTTATTTATAAGCGACTCAAGACTTCGCCGAGGCTAAGAGTCTCATCCCCAACGAGCAGTTCGGCTTCAAGACCGGACACTCTTGCATTCAACAGGCCCATCGCATCGTAGAACACTTGAGCGCTGGCTTCCAGCGAGGAGCGATGACGGGTGTGTTGTTCTTCGACATAGCAAAGGCTTTCGACAAAGTCTGGCACAACGGCTTATTATATAAGCTGTACAAACTGGGAGTGCCGGACCGTCTCGTGCTCATCTTACGAGACTTTCTGTCGGATCGCACCTTCCGCTATCGTATCGGGAAGGCACTGTCTTCCCCCCACCCCATTAGAGCCGGAGTCCCTCAGGGCTCCGTCGTCTCTCCCCTTATCTTTATTCTGTTACCAGTGACATCCCCAAGAGCAAGAAGGCTCAGTTAGCCCTGTTCGCGGACGACACGGCCATTTATTACACTGTAAGCCTATCCCTTGGGAGAAGCAAGCCAAGTATTTAGGAGTCTTACTTGACAATCACCTGTCTTTCGCGGCGCACATCAAAGCAGCTCGCGACCGAGCTGCCTTTGCTATGAGTAGGCTTCATTTCATGATTTCGGCGAAAAGCAAGTTGTCACTCAAGTGCAAGTTGCGCCTTTATACCGCGGGGATCCGCCCCATTATGACATACGCTTGCGTCGTGTACGCTCACACCAAGCCTAAGTACATCCATAGGATGCAAACTTTGCAGAACCGGTTCTTACGTAGAGTCACGGGAGCCCCTTTTTATGTCCGTAATGACTGTCTACACGTAGACCTTAGAATGCCCACCGTCCTTCAGTTTATGAAACGTCTATCGAAGCGTTTCTTCGATAACGCCATTAAGCACCGTAATCCCCTGATTGCAGCGGCCGCCCGTTACGAACCCTCGCGCATTAGTACAGTACGCCGTCCTAGGCATACCCTCGTCACTCCAGATGATCATCGTCACACGTGAACTACGCATGGGCAAAACGAGCGTGCAGCTTGGCACACCGAACTAGGATGGGTGATCCACGGCACCGCGCCGCGCTAAAGAAGCGAGAGGGACAAGTAGTACTACACCTTCACGACGTGTCTGTTAAGGGACAGGCAGAAGATATACGTCGCGTAGAAGAGCTTGTGAAGTCGCACTTCAGTATCGACGCCCTGGGAGTTTCTCTGACCAAGAAGGTCAGACCGGAGGATAAAAAGGCGATCACTTCCAGGTAGGGTTGCCGTGGCGTGACGAAGAAGCGTCAATGCCAAATAACTACAGCTGCGCGTTGAAAAGACTGCGAACAATGGAGAAGAAAATGGACTCGTCGTCGTACTTCGCAGCACAATATAGCGCACAGGTCAAGAATCTATTAGACAAGGGTTACGCTCAAGAGTGTAATGGAAGAGAAGATGAAAACAAGAAGGTTTGGTACCTGCCACACTTCCCAGTCGTAAATCCAAACAAGCCAGGCAAGATGCGTCTAGTGTTCGACGCCGCGCACCGCTACAGTGGGGTGTGTCTGAACGATTACCTGCTGGAAGGGCCCGACCTCCTGCGACCGTTACCCCGGGATATTGTTCCGATTCAGGGAACGTCCAGTGGCCGTCACCGCGGACATTCAAGAAATGTTCCTGCAAGTGAAGATAAGGGAACAAGATCAAGCCGCACAGATGTTCCTCTGGCGAGGCGAGGAACTTGACCAGCCGCCGAGAAGGTACAAGATGACATCAATGGTGTTCGGAGCGTCGTATTCTCCTTTCATCGCGCACTCGGTACGAGATGCCAACGCGAAGTTATTCACAGAGTAATATCCCGACGCCGTGCGAGCCATAACGTCGAGTCACTACATGGACGATTACGTCGACAGCTTCGCGACAGAAGAAGAGGCGACTAGGGTGGCGCGCCAGGTCATGGAAATGAACAAGACAACAAGAACGCACACTTCAATCTACGAGGGTGGTGTTCCAACAAGCACGGCGTGGCAACGAATGTGACCCAAGAGAAGCAAGCGCGCGACAAGGAAGTGAGGCTGGGACAACGAGACGACAACACAGACAAGACACTCGGGCTGCTGTGGCAGACAGGCTCAGACGAGCTGGGTTTTAACACTGGATTAAGTCGACTGTCACCCGAGGTGAAAAGTAGAGACCGAGCGCTTACCAAGCGAGAAGCCCTGGGAGCAGTAATGGCCGTCTATGACCCTCTAGGTCTCATTAGCCATTTCACGGTCACCGGCAAGATACTGCTTCAGAACCTATGGAGGTACGGCGTCGGATGGGACGAAGTGATTCCTGACGAAGACATGCAACACTTCGATGACCGGATGCGGAGTCTGAACGAGGTGACTAAGCTACACATCCCTAGGTGGTACGGCAAGGGCCCTGATGACGTCATGGAGTTACACATATTTTGTGACGCGAGCGAGCAAGCCTATGCAGCGACGGCTTACTGGAGATTCAAGAAGCCCGACGGACGAGTGGACGTCAGATTGGTCGCCGCCAAGGCGCGAGTAGCGCCCTTGAAGCCTGTCACCGTCCCACGATTGGAACTACAAGCAGCGGTGATCGGCGCACGACTAGCACAGACGGTGCTGCAATAACATCGAGACAAGCCTGGACGCGTAACGTATTGGACGGACTCACAAACCGTACTACGTTGGATAGAAAAAGACGCAGTAAAGTACACGCCATTCGTAGCACATCGCCTGGGCGAGATCGCCGAGCTAAGCAGCGCCAGCCAATGGAGATGGGTGCCGACGGAGCACAACGTCGCAGACGACGCTACTCGCCCTGACTACGCTGTACACTGTAACAAATTTACTTCTTCCTCGAGATGAAAAAGGAAGTAAGTAGATTGTACATTAAAAAATTAATTAGGGGAAAATGAATATATTATAAAATGACATAAAAAATACAATAAATTATTAAAAAAAGTGAAGGGCAGGTTAACCGGGAATGATTTGAATGTCTCCGCAAATCTCTGAGCGTGATAGTAACTGAAGACAAACATCCAGTTGTAGAAAGCTGGTTTGATCAAGATGAGCTTGACCACGACGAACTTGATGCAGGGCGGCTTGGCAGGACCCACCAGCAGACACGTACCGCCCCAGTGCCAGGCTCGTCAGCTCGCAGAGCAGCTTCCAGCAGACACGTACCGAGCCCCAGTGCCAGGCTCGTCAGTTCAGAGTAGCTTCCAGCAGACACGTACCGAGCCCCAGTGCCAGGCTCGTCAATTCGCAGAGCAGCAGCTAGCAGCAGCCACGACAGCACCAAACGAAGACCGCTCCTTGACTCCACTAGGCTGTGCTCAAAACTCAAGATATGACTGAGATTTTGACTCCAAACTCTAGACTTAGCTGATTTTTTTGACTTCAGGCTAGACTGATTTCTTGTATCCAGACCGAACCAGGGCATCCGTCAGAAATCCCTTTTATACCCTGATCCTCCGTTTCTTTCTTCAAATTTCTTTCTCAGATTCAAAACTCCTGCGCTCTAGTAAGACGCAACCTGCCAGTATTCAAAGCAGCCAGTAACAATTGGTCAAAAACCTTGCGCATAATATTTTTATAAATATAACTCTGAACTGACGAATTGATGATAATAATTTTTAGTGATATATAATCTAAATAAAACCTTCATAGAGAGTTTGGCTGGTAAGAATCAAAAATAAAACTAAATGACATCTGACAAATTTGAAGTAAACATGTCACAACAAAGAAAACTAAGAAAAGATTTATAAAAATGAAAACGATTCGTAATATGCTAATGTAAAACCAATAAAAGTATGAATATGGATGATAAGTGTGAGTATAAAGTATCTGTAGTAAGCAGATACTATAACACATGACGCCTAACGACAGATGGTTCACCGGCCCCGCGTTCGCGTAATCTTGGCCTAAAGAAAAAGTAAAAGAAGACAACATGGAAACTGAGATTACCTATGTAACCACAGACGAGGAGAGACAACGCCCTTCTCACCTACCAGACATAAGAAGGTTCTCGTCATATGAAAAGCTGCTACGAACGACAGCTGTTCCCTTCCTTTTCAGAGAAAAGTGTAAAGATAGGACTATCCAAATGACCGTCGACCTAATAGAAAAGGCTGAGAAATTATGGATAAAACAGGCACAACTCGAGGACTACGCTGAAGAAATAAGATTACTGGAAAAAGGCAAGCCGATACCCAGAACGAGTAGCCTCTACAGGCTAGACCCGTACTTGCAAGAACAAATACTTAGGGTCAGAGGGAGGATCAGTCACGCAACGGTTACTGACACAAGGAAGACGCCCGTCATTCTACATGGAAAAAATCCCTTTACTCAACTGTTAGTAGAAGATGCACATCGTCGAGCCGGTCACGCTAACAACGAACGCGTAATCAACGACCTGCGACAACAATACTGGGTGGTCAACTTACGCCCTACGGTGCGGTACATCGCGCAACGATGTCAACTCTGTCGCATCCGAAGAGCTACGCCAGTGAAGCCGACGACGGGGGACTTATCAGTGGAGCGACTGACAGGGGCGCAACGGCCCTTCACATACTGTGGAACCGACTACTTCGGACCAATGATAGTAGTCATAGGAAGAAGACATGAAAAACGCTGGGGCGCTCTCTTCACCTGCCTAGTCACGAGGGCAGTACATTTAGAACTGGTGTCGAGTCTGTCAACTGACTCGGCCCTGATGGCGATAAGAAGAATGGCTGCGCGACGAGGTTGGGCTCAAGTAATGTACTCAAGACAATGGTACAAACTTCAGAGGGGCAGACACCGAGCTACGAGCGGCCTATAAAGAATGGTCTAAAGAATTCGTCCACTTCGGACTCGGACATCGAATGAGGTGGAAATTCATACCACCTGGGGCGCCGCACATGGGGGGAGCGTGGGAGCGACTCGTACGCTCCGTCAAGACCGCGCTGGGAGCAACACTACATCAATGGGCACTAAAGGAAGAGGTGCTACTGACGCTGCTAACAGAGGCCGAGCACGCCATCAACTCTCGGCCTCTCACCCATGTCTCCGTCGATCCTAACGATCCGGAGGCTCTCACACCCAATCACTTCATCATCGGGACCTCCTCAGGCCTTCCTCTTACTGGCCCTTGCGAGGAGGCCAGCCGCAAACAATGGAGAGCCGCCCAAGCGCTCGCCGACCATTTCTGGCGGCGCTGGGTGGACGAGTACCTGCCTACGCTGGTGCCCCGAGAAGCGTCAGATGATCAACGGCCACCTCTTCAAGTCGGCAGCCTGGTCGTCGTGATCGACTCTGCACTACCAAGAGGGACGTGGCCACGAGGCGTCGTGGAGGCCATCTACAGCGGCCCGGACGGCAAGGTGCGGTCAGCTGACATCAGGACTACAGCGGGCATCCTACGGCGTCCAGTCACCAAGCTCGCCGTCCTCTGCGTGGATAAATGAGGCTACGGTAGCCCTGCGCCGGGGAGAGGATGTTACGGACGACGAAGCTTAATGTATTATATAATCAAACACGAGCCTCATAATGACGTAAATATTTTGTAAAAGTATATAGATTAAGGTTTAATAATAAGATGGTTAAATAAAAACACATTTGGTATTAGGGAAATCAATAATTATGTCGATTAGGGTTTGTTTTGATACCCCTTAGTACCTAACTTAAAGAATTGAATGGTGCAGCGCAGACGGCACACTTTTTGTGCGATCGAGTCTGCGGCGCACAAAAAGTCTGCATGGCGCGCAAAAAGACGGTCGCGGATTTTTCACAGACTCAACACGCACACGACGCACATCTTCGAGCATTCTGTCGGCAGAGCTGTAAGGACGTAGGGCCAGGCCACAACAGTGCGTTGCGGCGTCGCATCGCAAAAACAACATTGCACAGCTATGCGATGCGATGTCGCAACGCAAAAATTTCATCGGATACGACATCGTACGACAAGACGCTAACCGTCAGTTCAGTTTCTAATGAGACATGGACCGCACTGCGCGTGTTCTACTTCTGCTTGCGTTAAGGCGTATTATGGTGAACATTTACTAACAAATGTTAACAATTGTTGCACTTTGTTAGAAACTTAGAGGGGACTATTGGGAATAATCGGTTATAAGTGCTCCTACATTGATGGAAAATGTTTAAACATTTTATAACATCTAGTATTGACTCGCAGTTTGGTTTCGCCTTCTGAGGGCCGAGGACGTCTACACGAAAATGGAAGAAGATTTGCTCATTGGAATAGCTTTTATTTTTTGTTTAAAAAAGAAGAAAAAGCGCTCTTATTGGATGCGCCAAACGCTAAAAGCTAGAGGAAAATATAGTGCCACAGACTATCTCAAGGATTTGGGTATTGACGGTTGCTTAACCCATTCATTGCTACTTCAATTTTGTAAAATTTCATATGTGTGCCACTTCATATTATTATGAATTACAATAGAAAATACACGTGAAAATGTGTACCGTAAAATGGGGTTAATTAAAACACTTTTTTCGTAAAACAGGTGTTTGTAAAATTTGTAATAATTCAAATGATATGGTATATTATTTTTTCGGTAGATTATACAATAAACTATAAAAGTAATGATCGTAGTACAACTTCTGTTATTAGATTTAAAGATATATTACTTTACTGTTGCTATTCCAAATATCGCATCAATGGGGTTATTTGTAATCTCACTTTTTTGCATTAGTTTTTCTTATTTTTTTTAGCTGTGTCAAATAAAAGTCAGTAAGCTATATTTGGAATAGTTAAAGGATGAGAAGTTGCCTTTATTTCACCTTAATTTCACTCTCTATAAGCTATAGACAAGCCAAAAATTACAACTGAACATTTATTCACTAAGAGATCCATTGCCTCTTTGGGGTTATTTGGAATGTAATGTTAATATAACCGATTATTCCCAATAGTCCCCTCTAGCCCTGTCCTCCGGGGTGACAGCTGGGAATTGTCTTCCCAGTTGTCACCGGGGTGACAATTGGTGCCGACTGTTCCCTTTGAAAACTGACTAGAGGGGACAAATGGGAAGTTTGTTTCTCAGTTGTCACCGGAGGGGGGGTGACATTTGCTACGATTCCTTATTTTCTTTAATTAAATCCCAAGATGAATCCGATTATTCCCAATAGTCCCCTCTAGCCCTGTCCTCCGGGGTGACAGCTGGGAATTGTCTTCCCAGTTGTCACCGGGGTTACAATTTGTGCCGACTGTTCCCTTTGAAAACTGACTAGAGGGGACAAATGGGAAGTCTGTTTCTCAGTTGTCACCGGGTGACATCTGCTACGATTCCTTCCTTCCCAGAAAAAAAATGTAATTACCTTTTCAGCTTTTTTATTTCTTATGCTACATAGAATCAAATAAAAAAATTTACATATTGTCAACAACGCTTATTACTTATGACTTCCAAATACATTCCAAGTTTGTAAAAAATCTTCTTTTAACCATTGCTTTGCCATATAGGCTCGAAACTTTATCACGTTCTCGTCTTCGGTTTGTTTCCGTGTGATATATGACCAACCGTCCATAACTTCGGATGGTGGTACTAAAGGGAGTACAGCGCTCAATGCCAAATCACGATATCGAGCAATCCAGCAAAAATCCGGGATTTTTGCTGGATTGCTCGATATCGTGATTTCGAGCTCGCGTCCTTTACGCCAAATAGCCTTTTTAAAATGATAGTAACATCCGCTCACTATTACAGATGGAAAAAACTTTAGCGATGGCGCTCATAGCTGGTTTTTCATTATCAGTTTTGTATTTTGTGGGATTCCATCCAGGTACTTGGGATTTAATTAAAGAAAATAAGGAATCTTAACAAATGTCACCCCCCCCGGTGACAACTGAGAAACAGACTTCCCATTTGTCCCTTCTAGTCAGTTTTCAAAGGGAACAGTCGGCACAAATTGTCACCCCGGTGACAACTGGGAAGACAATTCCCAGCTGTCACCCCGGAGGACAGGGCTAGAGGGGACTATTGGGAATAATCGAATATAACAAAGGTATTCTTAATGAAGGTGAAGCTATATTTGGAATATTTAAGGGCAAGCATGATCTATCTAAGTATGTAAATATAAATGAATCGCTAAATGTGTTGCTAAGCGCAAAACTCGAGAAAGGCTAAACCGATTACGAAATTATTATTTTTTCGTTTGTTATTGTCAGGAAAAAGGTTTATGAAAGAAAAATTTAAGAAAGTTGCAAGCAAAATTATGTGGGTGAAGCCGCACAGGACAGCTCGTTTCAAATAAAAATGTACCTATTGCGCAAAATGAGTTAGCTGTGCAGATAGGTAGTGACCTGATTCTTTTATTAAATGATTAAATTATTTATTTAAATAAAACAACTTTAGACAATCACAACATTTATTCTTCTTTTACAGTAAGGCCGTAACAATCTCACATTTTGGACTTATACCTAATTTATTAATATTATGAATTTATGATTACTCAGTCTTCGAAGTGAAACATTAAAATCAAAGTTACCTATTTGCATGAATCATAAAAACTTCTATGATTTTTTTTTAGTAAAAACTTCGTGGTTTGATTTGGTACCTAATTGGTGTCTTGGCTTTTGTGACGTTGCCAAAATAATAACAAAAAAAAAAATCTTAGGTTTCATAATTAATTATAAGTCCTAAACTTATAATTATGAGATATTTAAACAAATAAAAATATTCTTTTGAGCAATGTACGTAAAATAAACATATTAAAACAAAACTATTCATAAAATGGTTTCTGCTTAGATGTCTACAATAAAATATATAAAACTTCAAAAAATATAAAAGAAATAATCAAAACCTTAGTCACTATCCATCAATGCTTTTAAAATTTCTTGTCTATCGTTATAATAATTCTTTGGCTTTGGCTTATTTTTCTTTGGTATATCAATGTAACTGCTTAGACATACAGGTTTAAGGTCCTTAAAGACTACTTTTTTGTTTTTGAACGCATTTTGTAAACTTTCTTCCTTAATAATAGTCAGTTTTTTCCTGTTCTCGAAGTGGTTTTCTTTATTTTCAATTAAATCCGCATTTTCATCATTATCCATAACTTCACTACATTCTTTGTCATTTATAATTTCTTTAGTATTATTAACATCTTCAACTACAATTTCTTCACTCCCAAACTCATCAAAGAAAATAAGAGGTACTTCATTATATTGATTATCACAGAGTATTCTTTGAGCTTTTTCGTTCACTTCACTTCTGGGTTTATCCTTCTTTTCGTTTTCATAATCATTCCGTATCTCGGCCATTGATGGTAAAGTTTTCATTTCACTGTGCTGATGACTCATCCCATATTTTATTGTATCATGTGATACGCAACTTTTTGTTTTGACTTTTTCATCTATTTCTTCATCAGTAATCTTATTTTGATATTCTATTTTGTCACTATTGTCTGTTTTCGGAATTATAAACGGTGAACGATCATTCCTATTATTAATATCTGAGCTGTGGTCATCGAAATCAACATCTAGTAGGTCCGAGTCACTATGCACACTCCTTGTATCCGAAACACTTGTGGTTGAAATGCTAAGCTTTCTTGTAGTTATTTTCCTTCTGGATTTTGCAACGGCAGGAGCCTGAATTTTACTTTTTTTGCCTTTGCCTTTTCCTTTAAAACTTGACATTGGTTTTTGAGGCTTATTTTTATTCTCAGTTGGATATTCATCTTCTGAACTAATATAGGTGGAGTCAGATTCATTTCCCCTATTTTCTTTACGAAGTGTCGTTCGTTTACATTGCCCTGAAGGTCCTGCAATGGGCTGCATGTGTGATTCTCTGTTGTTATAATCGATATTACTTCTATCTCTGTCGTTTGAAATTGTTCTATTTATTTTTGAACATCTATTTATAGTTTTTATTTTACCTTGACGAGATTTGATCCTTGACGGTTTTTCCATTTGTAATAAATCATCTGCAGTAATGCTTTTCCCGGGTGGAACATTACACTTCTTTTTTCGCTTAGGCTGTTCAAGAGCCGCGGTTGGATTTCTTAATTCTTTTAATATTTCTATTACAGCTGAAGATGCCGTGTCTTGTATTTCCTCCGAAATAGAATTTGTGTGGGGCAATCGAGATTTTGGTCGTTGTGAATTAACGGGATATAAGCCGCATTTGTTAAACCCGGCAATTAGATTGTTGGATTCTGAACCCTTTTCTCTTAATTTATTCTGCAATCTATACAATAACATAGGAAATGAACTTTTTACTAAAGTTTTATGTTTAAGTCCTTCTGTTCTCTTCCAGTGTGTCAATACTTCACGCCAGTATTTTTTTAAAGGCGCGTAAAATGCAACATCTAACGGTTGGAGTAAATGAGTGGTTTTAGGAGGTAAGCAAACGAACATAATATTAAGCTCCTGACAAGTTTGTAATACGGATTCTGAAAAATGTGAAGATAAATTGTCCCCAATTATCACTTTTTGGCCAGGTTTTGTTCTTGCATATGGTACTATGACAGTATTAAACCAGTCCTCGAAGCACGTAGAGTCGAACCAACCACTTTTCGATCGGTTGTACCTCGTCCCCTCAGGCCCTCCTTCTAGCCATTGATCCCATAAATGATCTGCCTTATATACAACGTATGTTGGCAATAACTGTCCATCAGCAGTGCCGGTAAACATTAAAGAAATAGATGTTTTTGTAGTGTTGATTACCCTTTCAGGATATTTGCAACCTCTCTTAAATAAATATTTCTTATGGCCCGGGTCATCAGTGAGATTAGTCTCATCATAATTAATGATACAATCAGGAGAGACACCTTCAATAGTATTTTCATAATGGGAAAAAAAATCGTCTATTATAGCAGGTGAAACTTTGGCGCGGTCACTTGTGATATTTGATGCATTTCGGTTGGAAATTTCAGCTTTATGTCTAATCATGAAATTTCGCGCCCAATCTACTCCAGGCATATTGTCTTTTAAACTGTAGACGGTTTTTCCTAGTTTGTTCAAGTATTTTTGGGCAAATACGCGTAAATCTGTAGAATCTAGTGGAAACCCCCAATTACTCAATATTTGTATGTATTTTATGAACGCCATCTCTTCATCTTTTGAAAAAAGAGTAGGATGTCCGGCTTTTTCTTGTGTGCAATTTATATTTCGACATTTTCTGCTTAAAGTACTCTTTGGTATGTTGTATTTATTAGCCGCCTCTATTAATTTAAGTGAGCCATTTTGAATTTCTTCTATTGCATTTTGCAAATCTTCTTTGCAATAACTTAGGTAAGGTGAATGATTCTTACCGTTGCGTGAATTTGTAAACTTTCGTTGGTAGGTCCGCACCATAGTAAAGTTAATATCTGTAGCAAATGAATAAACAATTAATATTAAAATATTCTCCTATGTAATTCCGGCGGCGCATTCTTCCATTAAATAATTACGCAGACGCATGTCCGTAGTTTTGTTTAATGTTATCTATAATAAATATAAGTAGGTAGGTACTTATAACGAAAATAAAAGGAATCTAAAGAATAACTATTGGTTATTCAGGTGCGACAATCAACCATGCAGGAAATGTTCTTTAATTTTATACAGTGCAGTTTAGGTAAATTATTTTGTGAGTACCGTATACCGAGAAATATCTTGCCCTTAACATGCTCAAAATACGCAATTGGGACTATTTGGAACTATGATTAAATTCTTTGGCAATGTATATCACGCTTTAAAGGGGCTATTTGAAACTTCGTTCCAATTAACCCCAAAACATAAACCAAATAGCCCCAATTAGAAAAATCGAAATATATGCCAGCTCAAAAAAGGTAGGAACCAGCAAATAGAAACACTGAAAAGCGCATAAAACATACTATTACTTAGTTTATTCAATTTCTTACATACCTGTCTAGATTTTGTGTATCAGACGAAAGTTATCCAGGCACGAAATACACCAAAAACACAACACTTTTTAAAATTACGAGCTGAACCACTTTGAAAGCCGTTATCTGTCAAAATTGCTTTGTGACATTGACATTCGTTGACACTGTATTGCCAGATGGTAAAATATATTTCCTACTGTTCTCAGATATAAATATCCACGTAGTCAAAACTTTTTATTCGTAAATTTCAAATAGCCTCGTGAGTTCTAAATAACCCCATTTTACGGTATTTTAATATAAATAATAGTAAATATAACAATAAACCCACAAAAAAATGGTAAACGCACCAATTGCGTTGGTGGCACTAGCAAGAAAACAGTCAAATACAGTGCCAGTCAACGCACCGTTTGCGTTCGAGTTATAAATGTGTTATGCAACAATATCAATATTAGACAAGAAATATAAATAAAATAACATTACATTATTTACATTTCTTGTCTATTATTGAAATATCTGAAGATCCAAAGACCAGTATAGTATATAGGTGACTGGCAATTAGTGTACGATACTTAAACACGTGATTGTGCTCATGCTAACAAACAATTCTTATTATGGGAGCAAAGCGAAATCGCGAAAAAAATATCAGCTGTTCAGTACATTAGACAAACATAAATGTAATGAACAGCTGATTTTTTTTCGCGATTTCAGGTTTGTTCCCATAGTAAATGTTGGTTATCATGAGCACAATCACGTGTTTAAGTATCATAGTCACCCTATATTTAGACCAGACAGTTAGGTACTATTTAGCTATATTAGTGATAATTAATTCGTAATTATTCATCTATGTAAATAAAAATACTGAGTATAGGAAAAAAAACGTTTATTTACTTAATATTTATGATACTCCCTAAAACAATTGACTTCACAGAAGCCATGTTGCTCTGGACAATCTGGGCAATAATGAGATGTATCTTTACGATTTTTTTTTGTAACCCAACAATGTTTGCAACGCTTACGTAAAACTTTATTTTTGATGCCTTTCCGTTGTCGGGGGCAGGGCTGCAGAACATGCACGGTATTTTTAGGGGGTACAAGAATTATTTCTAATACATCATCATTTAATAATTTTGAAATTACTTCAAGTCGAAAATTGTAGAAGTTCTCTTTTTTTGGAGAAAATATATTGTAAAGTGTGAATGAGTTATAAAGAAGTTGTTGAAAAATATGTATGCCAAGTTTTTTATACCATTTTACAGTTTTATGCTCGCAGCAATAATATGCCAACATCTGGTCCTGGTGATCAATCCCACCCATATATTTATTATAATTTACTATCATTTCAGGCTTCAACATAGTTTCACCACGACGTGTAGTTACTTCGATCATATTGGACCCAAATTCCGTTGACAACATGAGCACATCTCGTCGATCTCGCCATTTCAAAACACAAGTGCCTCTTGTGCTACATTTGGCCTTCAAATCTCCACGCTTCAGTTTGCTTTGTACTATGTCCTTAGGCGTATTTTTTCTGTTGGATCGTAATGTCCCTGTGCAATAAGTTTTTTGTTTTAGCAGTTTCTCGGCTAGATCGACTGAATTATAGTAGTTGTCCATATAAACTGAATATCCAGCGTTTAAGTAGTCACCGAGCAAATTCATGACCACTTTCTCGGTATGGTTAACACCACCAACGACCGGATCTGAAGCGCCAGCATAAACTATTTGTTTAAGAATAACCCCATATTCGTCCGTTAAAATGTAAAGTTTTATGCCATAAGGGTGCCGCTTCCCTTTTATATATTGGCGGAAGATTATTCTGCCTCGAAACAATACCACAGATTCGTCTATCGATAAATTTCGGGAAGGCGAATAGATTAGGGCCATTCTCGTATTAAAGTATTGGACTAAATCTGTTATTTTTGCTAGTGTACTATTCGATTCAACATTTTCAAAATGTAACACTCGCAGAATTAAAAGAAACCGGTTCTTACTCATATGTTTTGAAAATATTTTAATATCAAATAAATGGTGTTTTTTCCAATAATCGGTTAACCGATTTAATTTAATGGTACCCATATGAAACAATAATCCGAAAAACGTTTTCATCTCGGAAATCGTTATATCTTTCCATAATTTTAGTCTACTATTCGGATGCTTAATCTGGGACACTAGTTTGCCTGCATAACTGTTGGCCTTTGTGACTAACATGCTAAAGAATTCTTCATTTGCTAATAAATTAAAATAATCAAAAGGTTCATTGCCTTCTGGCAAAACTTTAAGAATTTTTTGCGTCTGTCCAAATTCAATACAAGTTCTAGAACCACAATCATCAGTCCATATTCCATTAGGCTGCACGATATCTTCAGTGTTCAGTGTAATACCTGTGTCCTCATCCACATCTTCACCATTTTCTGAAACTTCACTATCAAAGTCTTTATCAAAATCCTCACTTTCGTCCTCCGTAGCAATTTCTAATGCTTTAATAAGGTCTTCATCTGAAAGGGGATTATTTGATGTACTAGGGCGTGTCTCTTCTTCTTCTCCAAATATATTTCTCATATTATCAGTAAGATCGGAGTATATGTCATCAGGAGTTCTTTCCTGTTTATTTTTATTGCTTGTGTCTAACAACTTTTTTGACAAAACTGGGTTAACTTGAGCATTTTGTTCGATATCAATTAATTTTACTGAGTTATCACTGTCTATTTCCACTCTTTGGGAACGCAATATTTTTATACCTTGTTTTTTACTTTGACCTCCTCTAGTTTTTACACAACGTCGGAAAATATTATTTGTAACTGCTACAGAATTGACACACTCATCAATCTGTTTTTCTTGACCTTCTTTAGTGTGAATCATAGCTGTAGTTGTAACTTTCTGGGCATGACTAGTCATACATGAATGGGATTCAGAGCTTGATTGAAAACTTGGTGATAATATTATACTATCTACAGGGGAAATAGATTCCAATATTGTTTGAAACCCTGGTATCTGATTAGTAAGTATCAAACCCTTACTATCCGAATGTTTTTGATCCGACGAAACCAGGTTGTTATCCTCAAGTTTTTGAACGAGAGGTTGAGCTAATGCCTCTAATGAGAAATCATGGCTATTGCTTTGAGTAAAAAGCGATTTTGCGCGGCTACATCTTTTACTTGCTTTTCTTTTTTCTGATGATACAGTTTCAAATCTAGAAAACAAAACAATTCTTTATCCAAAAATTCTTTTAAAGGAGATTGTCCAAATTTGAATGGGAGTCAGGCCACTATAGCGTCTCTACTAATATATCGCTAAAATATAGTTAATAAAATCAGAATAATGTAAAAAAAAATGATATTCGGTGGAAAATTTGCGCAATCGAACTTATAAAAGTATTGAGCTACAAAAAGTAAAAATCATTAAAAGATGTCGGTGGCTTCTTAGCTTAATTAGTATTATGTATAATTTTTATTCATTACCTTCAAAACCCTCGGTTGCTCAGTCCTAACATAAATATACGCAAAATTTAGATATCTAAAACAAAAGTGCCTGCTTTTGGTCAATCTCCTTTAAGAACTACTCGTATTAATACCCATTATTACTAAACGTAAAACGTTCTTAAGATGTTATGTAAATGACATAACTGACTTGCTGTTAGTGAAAACGGTTGTAGATGTTTAATAAAAACTTACGCTTGCGGGGAAGGTATTTCGTGTATAGAGTAACGGCGTGAAGGGGTTCTTTTGATACTGCAGAAAGAAAGAAAAAACAATTCGGTACATATTCTAGGATGACTAAGGGCAGTAGGTACACAGGAAAAATAAAATAAAAATAGGTAGGTATTACCTTTTTGAAAAATCAATTCAAAATTAAAATATGTAATTTTACGGATTTAATCGCGGTTTATTGTTCATTTTATACTCTTTAGTAGTGTACTTTTCTAATACCACTTGTATGAATATTTATTACATATTACGTAGGTACATAATCACTACTAACCTTGTTTCCAGAGTAGAATTTTCATCATCGGATTCATCTTTTGCTTTTTCTAAAGCCAACTCTATCAAATGATCTGATCGTCGTCTGCGCTTCATTATTCAAAGTTATCTGAAACATCAAAAAAAAAGAATTTTATATTTCGTTTCCTTTGTTAGGTAGTTATCGCCGTTATAACTTACACTCGTTGTTTACGTTATGGATGACACCATCCACAAAAAACTGGTAGGCATATGCCATTGAACGCACCTTATGCGTTCATGCTCTTGCATTTGCTATAATAGTGTTTTATTAATTTAGTAAACTAATTAAATCATAACTTTAACTTACCCTTTACACGATTGCACTAAAAAACTGTAATAATATTTACACTATCACTGCTTTTAACTAAATCAATATTTGTTGTTTTACGAGTCTTCGTTTCGTACGCTTTCAAAAGGTAACGGAATGTGACAGTGACAAACCAAGATTGTTACCATGCTAAAAAATCATTTTATGTCGCCATTGTTGCAATTTTGATAAATAAAAATCTACCAATTTTATTACATTTACAAAAAACGAGAGTGGCACACTGAACGCAACTGGTGCGTTGGTGGCATAATATAGAAATTTCATTCAACGCAAATGGTGCGTTGGTAGGATTGAATGGGTTAAAAGATTTTATAAGAATGAACAGTTCCGAATTTGAATACCGTAAAACGGGGTGAATAGACACAGTTTTGAACTTTGAATTAATTTTTATATGTTTTGAATAGTCAAGAAAACATTATATTATGCTTACACTATGGCCTACGCCACACTTGACGGAAATTCCGACGACGATCTTCCGCGGCGGTCAATCCGTTCTATACGGTACCAGCCACACTGAATATTCAGTGGCAGATCATCAGTCGGCTGCCTGCGCTTATACGGTGTGGTCGTGAATTCGTGATGGATCCGATAGAAGTGATAGCTATTTATGAGGCATTAAGGTGGGTACAGACTGCTGCAACGCAACATGCAATGCAACACGAAACGAGCATTGCATCAGTGTAGACGCGGGGCGCGCACAACGTGCGCACGAACCGCGCATGTACCTACTCACATCTGTTTCCGAGATGCGCGCGAACGGATCGCTCAGTCTGCAAAAGAACACGCAAAGGAATGGATCGTGACGACCAATTGCGGGCTCTGATGATAGTCAGTGCTTCATTATTAATAGTGAATCATGTGATAAAACGCAGAAGACATCGACGTTGGTGGCGTACAGAGTTGTATAGTCAGAGAGCTGGTGCAAAACTAATGGCCGATATGAGATTAACTGGACAATTTCAAAATTTCTTAAGGATGAGTCCAACGACATTTGAAGATCTACTCAGATTAGTCGGACCAAGAATTTTTCGGAATCGCACACAGTTAAGGGCTCCAATTTCAATCCAAGACAGACTGGCAATAACACTTCGTTTTTTAGCTAGTGGTGACTCTTACACAAGTTTACAGTATACCTTCAGAGTATCAAAACAAGCCATAAGTGGCATTATTACAGAAGTATGCTCCGCCATAATTGAGGAATTAAAAGATTATATCAAGGTAAGTTTTATTCTTAATAAGTCAATTAAAGAACAGTATTATCACATCAAATCATTAAAGTCGTCATAGGATTGGTTAGATTCTAGTGACGTTACAGACGATGGCTGTTGGTTCATATATTCTTCGTTCCTTGCCGTGGTATAGCCATAGCGTCCGGCTTGATTTGTATCTGGAGTTTGCGCGGAAGGCGAGGGACGATTAAATCCGGAAGTTCCAGGACGATTAACATATCCGGTCAGATCCACATAATCTTGTCCTTTCTTCTGTGATGCATAATAGGATTCTTGGTATGAACTGGGGTAGTTATCCTGCTGTCGATATGATGATTCATAATAACCTCTGTCAGCCTTCATCAAAATTTCAAAAATTTCATGTTCGACCGAATTCCTGGTTTGAAGGGAATAAGTATTCATTTTAGCTGATATATAGGAAGCGAAAGTTGTAGTTAAATCTGGAGCGCCTGAATTTCCCAACTTATTGGCAGTAGTTTGTAATATGCCCACTACATCGGCCAGTACACTGCTGCTTTCATCTTTTTTTGCTTGTTTAGCTCGCGTAGGTTCATACGGTGTACGTGGAGTAGCAAATTCGTTCTGCAGATTTTCTTCATTAATCGGTTGTTGAACCGCCTCCTGAAAAACATAAAAATAATTTATAACTGTAGGTCCCATCTCTTGATATAAACTACTAGATAGTAGATATAACTCTCCAGGAAGGTAGGTATCGTGGCACCGATGGACAAATGTCGAAACGACTAAATATTTAGTTCGTTTTTTAGTCTAGTTCAATATAGCTAGCAATAAAATCAAGAGATGCTCACTATAATGGCACCTCAAAAATTGTCACCAGCGAGTGTTGGGCTACTAAGTACAATGACTGTCTCGTAGCCATAAATTAAATAAAAGTTTTTTGTTTTAGCTTCCAACGACAGAAGAAACTTGGTTGAACATAAGCAAACAGTTTGAAGAGAAGTGGAATTTTCCACACTGTTTAGGGGCACTGGACGGAAAACATGTTGTGCTTGAGGCACCTATCAAAAGTGGAACTGAATTCTACAACTATAAAAACTTCTTTAGCATCGTTCTTTTTGCTTTGGTTGACGCCGATTATAATTTTCTATTTGTAGATGTGGGATGCCAAGGAAGGATTTCAGATGGTGGCATCTTTAAAGATACAAAACTCTGTGAAATGATAGAAGATCGTACAATAAACCTTCCATCACCTGATTCACTCCCACGGAGACATATTCCAATACCATATTTCTTTGTGGGTGATAGTGCCTTTGCTTTAAGTGAAAATCTGATGAAACCATATGCTGGGGCACATCCAAAAGGCACTTCAAAGAGAGTATTCAACTACAGGCTAAGCAGAGCCAGAAGAACTGTTGAAAATGCATTTGGTATCATATCGTCTGTCTTTAGAGTTCTCAGAAAACCAATGCTTTTACAGCCTGATAAAGCTGAGCTAGTGGTTATGGCAATTGTCCTTTTACATAATTATTTGAGACGTCACTCTAGAAATACATATATGAATGACACTGAAGATGAAGTTACGAATGAAGACACACGTAGGCAAAATAATGAAGATATGAGATCACTACTACCTATGAGAAATATTCCTCGACGATCGCATGCACATTTGAATGCGTTAAGAGATGAGCTCTCCGATTATTTTATGAAAGAAGGGAAGGTTCATTGGCAAGACAGATGTTCGTAAAAGAATCAATCCAGTTTTACTTACCGTGTTCGTTCTCTTTCTCGGTTTGTTACGGTTGTCCAAGAACTTCAAAGAATCAAAGGCAAACCATCGACTTTTGTATGTCTCCGAGGCACCTGAAAAAATAAAATAATAATCATGAAAAAAATTAAATAAAAAACATAATTCAGTCAGTTTTAAACATAGTTGTTTTTAAGTAAACTTGACTAATAATAATTAATAATATTTAATAATTAATTTGTGATTTCAATCCATTAAAATATTGTAGTTGTTGTCAAAGTTGTCATTTTGTAGAGAAAAAAGCCAATTTCAATATTAGTCGGCTATGCCAATTTACATTTCAATACACAAACATTTTTGCGGTTTCCAACCTACGATTGTACTAAGAATAAAGTATATGAATAAATAATAAATAGTAAATTATTATTATTTATTTACCTTTTCCTGTTCCTTTCGATTTCTTTTCCTTCGCTTTTTCACGACGGTAGGATGATAAAATACTAATCATTTTACTGTAACATTTTTCTTGTGTTGTTTCCATCAAATTAGCAATTTCCATCCATGCATCCTCTTTAAAATGTTTTTTATAAAAATTCTCATGTTGTGGATTCCACAAAATTTCCTTTGATCTGTACACTTCAATTAATTGAAGCACTTTTTCTTCACTCCACGTAAATGTAACCGCCTCCTCCGCCGCAGTAGCGTCGTCTTGTTCCATGTTCGCGCGCGTCTAGCCGTACACACCACACAACCTGTCCACACTGACGCTCCGCGCATACTGCGCGCCTCTTTGTGTTCGGGGAAAAAACCGACAAATTTCGGGTCGCTACGCGCAAGAGTTGCAACAATCTGTTCGTGCGCGTAGTAGACGCGGTTCGTGCGCGCAAGGCGTCTACACTATGGGAATTCTGTTACTTTACATGATACATTGCAGCAATGTGGACGTCAAATTCTTGCATTGCATGTTGCATTACATGTTACATTGCACCAATGTGTACCCGGCTTTAGAAGAAGAAAGAAGAAGAAAGCGTAAATATTGGGTTCATCCCTTAAATACTCTTCGACTAGAAATTGGGCAATTTCATACCCTGTATATGCAACTAAGACTTAATCCAGATAAAGCATTCGAATATTATCGTATGTCCATACAATCATTTGATGTATTGCTGAATTTAACTAAGGACTATATTACTAAGCAAAATACAAAACTTAGAACAGCTATACCTCCCGAAGAAAGGCTGACCGTTACATTAAGGTAAGATAAATATTAAGTAAGTATATGAAATGAAACAAATTATTGATTAATTACTTAAGTATATTAACTTTTTATTGAATTAAATTGCTGCAACATTTCCTCTATATCTCAATTAAGTGGACCTATTTTGAAATATTTCGTCTATTTCCTCAATTGAGTGTGCTGTTTCAGTTTCAGGTGATTGAATTGAACGTACTTGAGTTTCAATAGATTCGGGTGACTGTATGGTCGAATAGGAGTTTGCACCGTTTGTATTCGTAGTATATCCTTGGTACACCGGCGGTGACACATCTCCTGTAGGTATACTATATGCTGTAGGTGATTGTTCGTATGTACTATAGCCAGGATGGTTGTAAGAATACGTTTGATTATGTGACATGTTAAATGAGTTACGATATTTGATTTTATAAATCAAATTCATCACTTCCATTCTGAACTCACAATTTTGTCTTTCATTTAGGCTCTTAATTTGAGGAAGTAAAGAAAGTAAAAATTTCGTGTCGGCATCTTCTTCGGCTGCTTTAGGTGATTGTTGCTTTTTATTCATTGCTGTAATTAAACTCTGTTGAAAGGCTGTCATTTTAGGTTTTTTTTTCATTTGGGAGGTCCCTGAAACTTCTTCAGTTTGAGGTGGAATAAAATTCTCAGTTACAGTTTCTTGTGCGTTTGCATTTCTTGGTTGAGTGTTTGTATTAGTTGATATTTCATTACAAGAATTTTCATTTTGGTCGTTATCACCTGCCAGAGCGCTTATGTTCCCCGATGAGACCCGAGACTCTTTCACCACATCCAAGAATCGAAGCAATTCAATGTATGAGTTTTTACGTTTCTTAGGTGCAGCACTTCCACTTCTTGTATTATCTTGTTTTTTTTCTTTTACGTAATAATCTCTTAAGTGCTTCCATTTCTTTTGAAGTTCATCCACTGTAAAATTAAATAATATAGGTATCAACAAAATGTCGAAATAACTTAGCTTAGGGTGATATAGCTCCGATAGTGGCGCCCCCAATAAAAAATAATTAATTATAAGTACAATTACTATAATTTATCTATACCACATATGGAAAATCCGCTTCGTTGACCCTCTCAAGACTACATTTAACTATGTGTTCACATAGTGTATTAGCGATGCGAACTTTTAACTTCGAATTTTGAAGGCAAAGGTGCCACTTTTCTGTTTATACGCCGAAGGTGAGAGTTGGCATCACTAGTAAATTATGTGAATCGATGCGAAACATTGTTAAATGTAGTCTTGAGGGATTGACCGAAGCAGATTTTTCATAAGTTCGTTTATAAATGTTTAATTAATTATTTTAGATTGGGGGAGCCACTGGCGGGAAAACGTGATGATGCTGAACGTTTTTTTTGTTTCAGGTATTTGTCTACCGGAATGCATTTTAAAAGTTTATCTCACGATTTTTTGATGGGACGATCGACTGTTGCAGAAATAATAAAAGAAACTTGTGAAGTAATTTGGAAAGTACTGCAACCACTTGAAATGCCCGAGCCAAATAAGGAATCGTTTTTAAAAGTGGCAGAAGAATTCGATAAATACGCAAATTTTCCAAACTGTTTAGGAGCTGTGGATGGTAAACATATAAGAATAATTAATCCTGACAACAGCGGATCTAACTATTTTAACTATAAAAAGTTTTTTTCAATTGTTCTTATGGCAGCCGCAGATTCTAATTATTGCTTCATTACTATCGATGTTGGATCTTTTGGAAAAGAAGCTGATAGTAATGTATTTAGAAGTTCAAATTTCGGACAGAAACTTTACCACGACATGTTAGACCTACCCGAGGATAAAATACTCCCCGGAACTACCGGCCCAGCACTACCATTTGTACTGGTAGCTGACGAGGCTTTCGCTTTACATAAACATGTTATGCGACCCTACCCCAATAAAACATTAGACATAGAAAAACGTACGTTTAACTACCGCCTATCTCGTGCAAGGCGTTATGTGGAATGTACTTTCGGCATATTGAGCAACAAGTGGAGAGTTCTTCATACGGGCATACTTGTTAACCCGGATTTTGCTACAGAGATAGTAAAAACAACATGTGTTCTTCATAACTTTGTACGGAGACGAGACGGTTTGAACTACAACGACGAATTGTTAACTTCTGATCTACCTACATTATCAAACTGTAATACATCTAGACCCTCTAATGCCATAAATACGAGAGATTTATTTAAAAAATATTTTATGGAAGAAGGTAAACTAGAATGGCAACACAACTTCATTTAGGTAAGGTGACTGATATAATCGTTGTTAAGTAGGTTTATATGAATGATAGTTTCAATTAGTACCTACATGCATACGAGTACTTATAATTAGATATACCTAGGTATAGAAAATTAATAAAGTGATAAACTCACCAAGTTCTCGCTGTTATGTTTCTATTTCACTATCCCAATTGTCGTACAATATTTTCGCAATCTCTTCCCATGCTCGTTTCTTTGCAGTTCTATCCGGCTTTTCTCTAGAGTCCCAAAGGCAAACTCTATTTTGCACTTCGATAATAAATCGTTCAGTGTCAAACATCCTGTGCGTGCGTCGTCACTGCGAGTTATCCGCTGAATGTGGCGCGATGCATACAAATACCTGTAATTGCGACGTTGCCGATCTTACGCTGACGGAAGATCGGTGCGCGGACGACCGAGCAGACGCGAGCGAGTGACGGTCCGCTCCGTGCGCGGGATCGTCCGCGACGGAACGACCGATCTTCCGCGTAGTGTGCCCGTTATTTGTATTTTATATGCAATAACATGTATTGGCGTTCCGCCGCGGAAGTTCGGCGACGGAATTTCCGTCTAGTGTGTCTAAGGCCTTAGTCTCTTAGCTTTTTTAACAGTTTTCAGTCATATAAATTGATATTTATGCTTTAATTACACCACAAAATGCAAAAATATATGTCGTTTCTATTGCACCCGCACATGGGTTCAATAGACACGAAATATGAGGTGAATAGAAAAAAATGCTAGGGTTGGCAAATTCCAAAGCTTAAGTTTCCAAAGACACCTATCTAACGGTACGTTCACACGGAGACACGATTTGCCGAATCTTATTTTCATCGGATCTGGAAAAACCGAATGTTGTATTCACACAGCACATCTTGCTTGGCCGTATCCGACGGCCTCGTATCGGGATCTCGTGTGAACTCCCCATCCGGCTTTTATTAGCAAGAGCGCGCACAGTTCCTCACGTTGATTTGGAAGCGATGGACGTGAACAGTCTTGCTATACTATACTGGTATTATCGCCGTCAGCGTCGTAGAAAAAGATTGTGGTTAAACCCAATAGTACAAAGAAGATCAACAGTTGGTGCCTTTACAACTCTAATGCAGCAGTTAAGAAATGATCCACAAATTTTTTTTAACTACTTTAGAATGACTATACCTACATTTGATAATCTTTTGAAAAAAGTGGAAAAAGATTTGAAAAAGCGTGATACAAATATGAGGAAAAGCATTAGACCAGAAGAAAAATTAGCGATATGTATAAGGTAAGATTGAAATACTGTATTTTATTATAATTAAATTATTTATTAAAAATATGATTAAGAAATTATAGAAAATCGCTTGGTAGGTACACAGTTGGAAGTTTCCCAACTACATATTATGAAAGTCTGGTAAATCAGAAGCATTCGATTGAATACTTTGAGACTCTGGTGATGCTTGGTACTGCGATGTAAAATAGCCTTGTGATTGTGCCACATTTGGTTGATAGTTGTATGTTGATGAGTGTGCAGGAGACCATTCATTTCGGTTCTTTATATTTTGCAATAAATTTAAGACGCCTGATTGAAATTCTAATGTTTGATTATCGTTTAGCGTTGCCAATGATGGAAGTAGACTTTTAAAGAAAAACAAATTACGGTCTTCTTTCATTTCTTCTTTCTTCTTGCATTCCATTTGATAATCTATAAACTCACTCATTTTCTTATCAAACACGTTTAAATTCTGCCTCGATGGTCTGCTTTTTTTTCTTTTCGAACCACCTACTAAATTTTCATTATTAGTTTCTTGTTGACTTTCATCTGTAGCATCTTGATTATTTGCGACATCTTCACCAAATAAATTGTCCTGAGCCATCGCACTGTCATGGGTAACATCTGATGTAACTGTAGCGGCTGTACTATCGTCTGCTGGGTTTGGTGTAGCGATAGTTGCACTATCATGTGTGTCAGCTGGCGTCACAATTTTTTTTAAGAACAACATTTGACGATGATAAACGTAGGCTCTCGGACATGTCGCAGACGATCCTGATTTTTTTGATTTCTTTTTCTCATTAATACTCCTCATCCAGCTGTCTCTAATATTAGTCCACTTCTTTACGATCGATTTAGCTGAAAAATATAATTAAATTTACTTGCAGATATATGGCTTCTGGGTGTTCATACAAGGACTTACATTACGCCTACCGAGTCGGAGTGTCTACGATCAGTAACATTATTAAGGAAGTAACGAATGCTATTTGGAACAATTTGCATGGGGAGTTTATGACATTACCCAACACAATATCTGACTGGGAATATATCGCCAATGGATTTAATACTAGAGCAAACTTTCCCCATTGCATTGGTGCAGTGGACGGTAAACATATTAGGATAAAAAAGCCAAACAACAGTGGTTCCATGTTTATGAATTACAAAGATTTCTTTTCCATCGTATTATTAGCAGTGGTTGATTCATATTATAAATTTACATACATCTGTGTGGGCTCGTATGGAAAAGAATGCGATTCGACAATATTCAAGGAGTGTACTTTTTGGAAAAAACTAATAGATGGTGATTTGCAATTACCGGCAGCATGTCCACTGACAAACGATTCCGATTTATCGATTCCGTTTGTAGTAATAGGCGATGAAGGTTTTGGCTTGCATCAACATTTGATGAGACCTTACGGCGGAAACCATTTGGATAGAAACAAAAGAATATATAACTACAGATTAACCAGAGCTCGACGCTATGTTGAGTGCGCCTTTGGGATATTAGCTAACAAGTGGCGAATATTTCATCGTCCACTGGATGTTGATACCAGCACAGCAATATCGATTGTAAAGGCTTGCACTGTACTTCATAATTTTATAATAGACTAGCTTCCGCCCGCGGCTTCGCCCGCGTGGTGTGTTGATAAAAAGCAGCCTATTGCAAAAATAACAAAATCGAAGAATAAATAAGCTTACGTCTTTTTAGGGTTCCGTAGCCGAATGGCAAAAAACGGAACCCTTATAGATTCGTCATGTCTGTCTGTCTGTCCGTCCGTATGTCACAGCCACTTTATTCCGAAACTATAAGAACTATACTGTTGAAACTTGGTAAGTAGATGTATTATGTGAACCTCATTAAGATTTTTACACAAAAATAGAAAAAAAACAAAAAATTTTGGGGGTCCCCATACTTAGAACTGAAACTCAAACATTTTTTTTTTATCAAACCAATGCGTGTGGGTTATCTATGGATAGGTCTTCAAAAATGATATTGAGGTTTCTGACTGATCTGCTGTTTCAGCAGCCCGTTTAGATGCCATATACTCAGCGTTTTGTTGACGCCGAGCTTGGGACTGCTCTAGAGTCTCATGAGCTCGTTGAGATGCCAGATATTCAGCATGCTGTCGACGCCGACCTTGAGACTGATCTGGTGTTTCATCAGCTCTGTGAGCTGCCCCACGCACCGCCTGTTCAAGCCTTCGCAGTTCAGCTTGTGGAAACGTCTCGTTAAGTCTAGCTACTTTCATAACTCGAGCTCGATTAGAGCTTTGCATGGGAAAAATTAGACTTACGCTTTCGCGGCATAATTCTTAGTAGGTACCTACTTTTCTACACTTCCAAAAAATACAATATTGCCTATTCAATTAAAATGACAGCAATACAATATTTTTAATTTGCTAATTGTAAAACAAAATCACGATGCCGGTGGTATTATCACATAAATATATATTGTTGCCAAAAACAGAAAATTACCTATCTATGTATAACTGTTCAAGTGTTCAATGAAGATAAAAACAAAGAAATGCTTATCATTAACAACCACAGACAAATTAAGTTTTCGTTGTTTTGTTATGAGTAAACCCTATTATTATTAATACCAAAAAGAAAATCAAATACTATAACCTACATAATATTAATTAAAAATATAACTGAAGAAATTCTTATAATTAACTGCTAACCACAGACAAATGACACTTTAATTTTATTATTATCAATACCAAAAAAAAAAAAAAAATTAACCTACGTAATAATTAAAAATAAACACAAAGTAATTCAATTATTATTATTATTATATTGCCTTTATTCTTATAAACAAAAACTTATATTATTTAATTATCAAGTTTAATATATTATTAAACGGCTGTTTTACTAAAAAAAAGGCCCGCCAATACAATAATAGGTACCCTACAGTGCGTTTTTAACAAATTGCTAGTGCCTTGAAAATTCATGTAACGGACACAACCGTCAACGACGTCTGCCCTCACGCGTCTGCCCGCGTTTGGGTCGCGCACTCAGCGATGAGCGACTTGATCCCCACCCACCCCGCCCGCGCGTGCCAGTCTAGTCAGTCAGCGACATGAAATTATTTTTTTTGCGCGTTATTTGATTTTGCTATATCTCCTAAAGTATTTATTTAATTTGCATGGTGTAAAGGGAAAAAATAATCTTCATGAAATGCTCAAGCCAACCAATCTATTTAAAATTATAAGGATTAATAACGTATTTGTATAAATAGCTTTCCAAGTTAGCACTTTATAATTGCCTATTTTTTTTAAGTATTTAAATGGATATAGTATGTTATCCTTAAGAGCTGGACATATGGTATCGCGGACTTTTCTGTGGATCTATATAAGATACACAATTACACTATACATTGTTTTGTTATATCTTAAAGGGTTTAGGCAGCGTTTTCGTTGAAAGCTCCCAGACAACTTATTTTTTTCCGTCATTGTCAAGAATTATCGTTACTTAAACGCTTTCACCCCTGTTGACCGGGATAAAAAGTAGCCTATATGTTAATCCAGGGTATAACCTATCTACATACCAAATTTCAACCAAATCGGTCCAGCCGTTTATGCGTGAAAGAGTAACAAACATCCACACATCCACACATCCATTCTCACAAACTTTCACATTTATAATATTAAGTAGGATATGGAAGGTGTACAGTCGAACATAGAAACAACAAGCAATGTATCATCAGTGGTTAACGTGTTCACAGATGCACCCAATGAACAAAATAGTACACGAGGTGGACGATGTGCTAATGTTATACGATCTGAATTCACAAATTATTTTATTTCTACAGCAGGAGCTGTGCCTTGGCAAGACGAATCAATCTAACGTTAATTTTGTAACACACTGCTAATGTACAAATACTTAACCTGTTTACTTTAAAAAATTACAAACTTAACTTACCATAATCCTGCCTGTTTTTCTCCTCCATTTCTTCAAAATCTTCATTCAAAATTATACATATTTCTCGCCAGCCAGCAGTTCTCAAGTTTTTATCCTTGTATATTTCGAGAGTTTTGTCCCATAAAACTGGCCGATTTTGGACAAGAGAAATTAAATTTTCAACGTTTATATTTTTCGTCGTCATAGCGAGCGGTCAGTCAAAGCGGGCGAAAAGAACTGGCGACTGGCAAGCGCACGTGCAGTGTGTCCCTCCCGCCCACCCCTCCCCCAGCTTGTGCGACGCATTCGGTTTCAAGATCCGACAAAAAACCGAATCTACCCCTGCGTGTATCGTATGAACGCATGTATTGAATGCCCTATACCACTGTATCGGATCTGCATTTTGCAGTATCGCCGGATCGGTTTGTAGTCGCAAAATCGGATGTCAACTTCAGCAAGATTCGGTTTTTTTGTCGTGTCTTGAAACCGAATGCATGTGTGAACTCCTTCATTGAAATACTTATGCCACTAAACCGAATCCTGCCAAAAACCGATTCGGTAGAGAAACACTCGACGCCGTGTGAACGTACCGTAAGTTGGTAACGTAAGTACCTATGTAAAGAAGGTATTTAAGTATTAAACGTTAGGTACCTAACCAAATGAAACATTTAAGTAAAAAATGAGATTTTTTTAATCATTTATTCTTATCAGATACGAGATCAATCAGTTGCATCGTTTATTAATTACACAAAAAACAAGTTATAATTCTAAGAAACAGTCTCATTATTAGGTAGGTACGTAGTTAACATTTAAAGTAATAAACTTTTTGAAAATCAACATTTAAGACTAGGTAATAACCAGTGATAGGAATAGGTCTTCGCGATAACCGATTTACTTTTACGGACAGTTTTAGATAGGTAGTGGCTAAGCGTCTGCCTATATCTGTGCTATTGTTAAAAAGTGTAACTGAGTTATAATAACTCAACTATCTAAAACTGTCCGTAAAAGTTAGTCGGTTATCAGTCAGATAAATTGATATAATTTATTAGATAAAAAGTTATATTATTCATCATCGCTGTCCATTAAATCTTTCAGAATATCATTATCGCTTTTGTAATACGATGTTCGCCGAGTTTGTAAACCGCTTGGACCAGGACGACTTATGTTATCAATTTTATCTTTTAAAATTTTAAGACGCGAATTTTTACTTATTTTTTTGCACTTATTCAAAGAAACTTTTTTCATCTTAGTAATATCTGATACATTTTCATTCGATATAATTTTCAGTTTTCTTTTATTTTTTTCGGTTTTATTATTTTGTTTATAAGTCATTTCTACTCCGGTATCATTCTGCATCTCGTTTAGTTGTATGTCATTTATAGCAATCATTTGTTCTTCGGTATCATTCTGCATCTCGTTTAGTTGTATGTCATTTATAGCAATCATTTGTTCTTCGGTATCATTCTGCATCTCGTTTAGTTGTATGTCATTTAGAGTAATCATTTCTTCTTCGGTATTATACTGCATCTCGTTTAGTTGTACGTCATTTATAGTAATCATTTCTTCTTCGGTATCATTCTGCATCTCGTTTATTTGTATGTCATTTAAAGCAATCCTTTCAATTCCGGTATTATTCTGCAACTCGTTTGTTTGTATGTTATTTATAACAATTTCATTTCCACATACTAACATGTCTTCAAATACAATAGGCATTCTTTCTATGGAATTGTTTGCTATAAAATCAAAGTCATTTATTGTGTTAAGTAATATTTTTTCAGTGTCTTGATCGTTTTTCTGTATATTTTCCTTTTCAGCAATATTCTGATCTTGTGTTTTAGTTTTTTTCCCTATACCTTTTCCCTTATATTTATTCTTTTCTTTGCCATCGTAAGTATTCGTTGTAGTATTTTCTTTGTTGTTTTGTGTTATTTTGGATGACAGTAGTCTTCTCTTTTTTGTTATCTGTTGGCTTTCCTCTTCTTCTGTTTCTATGTAGTCTTCACTCTCAGTACCAACGCTTCGTCCAGGTATTATTTCCAATTTCTTTTTCCTTTTTGGTTCGGTTATGTTCATGGTTCCATATCTCATCTCCTTTAGAAGATCTAGAACGGATTTTTCTATTATAGATTTATTTTCATTGTTTTGCACTTCAGGTAGTCTGCTTAAAACCTCTTCTTCATTAATCGGATATATTCCTGTTTTCTTGAATCCTGCCATTATATTAGTCTTACTGTTGTCACTAAGCTCTTTCATTAACTTACATAAAAGTTTTGGGAAACATCCCTTTGGAATCGTCGCTTGGTTTTTTCCGTCGGTTTTTTTCCATTTTAATACTACGTTTCGCCATGCTATCTTCATAGGTCTGAAGAAAGCCACATCGAGAGGCTGCGTCAGATGTGTGCTATTCGCCGGTAAAAAAACGAACGATATATTTTGCTCGTGGCACAGTTTTATTGTCTCCATAGATAAATGCGATGATAGGTTATCGCCTATTAGGACTTTTTCTCCAACTTTATCTTTGAAATGAGGTATAATGATCGTCTTAATCCAATCTTCAAATATAGTTGCATCAAACCAACCGGATTGCGTGCGATTATATCTTGCTCCTGGTGGTCCGTTTCGAGTCCATGTATCATACAAATTCAGAGCCTTGTACACCACATACGGTGGCAGTAAAACGCCGTCGGCTGTAGCGGCTATCATCAATGAAGTTGAAGACTTTGAACTATTCATTACCCTCTCTGGATACTTCGATCCTCGTTTAGTTATGATTTTTTTGCGTCCTGGGTCGTCGGTCAAATTCGTTTCATCGTAGTTTATTATATTGCTCGGATTTATGCCTGTCAATGACACTCCTAACTCCTTGAAATACTCTTTGATCGTATTTGGTGAAACTTCTGCCCTTTTTTTCTTAATGTTTTGACTGTATCTTTGGGAAATTTGGTTTTTATGACGTTTTAGAAAACCCGCGACGAAATCGGGTCCCGGTAAATTATTTTTAAATTTTAGCACTGTCCGGCCTACTTGGTCAAGATAAGCCTTAACAATATACCTCAAATCCAATGCATCTAAAGGGCATCCCCATTCCGCACATATATTAATATACTTTATCATCCACTCTTCAGTTTCGTTTGTTAAAATAGTTTGCCCTCCTTGTTTTTTCATAGTTTTGACACTGTGTCTATAAAGTACAGATTTATCGATATCATATTTCTCAGCTATCTCCTTTAAAGAGAACTTGCCATTCGCATATGCGGCAACAGCTTCATTTATAATGTTTTCATCGTACTTTCTATACGTTTTCCCCCTAGGATCAGGTTTGTATATACGCGGCATAATGAATTGTAGGTACCTATAACAAAAAAAAAATATGTAGGCGATGAATATATTTAATATCCCACCCACCCACCTAACCACCCACCGACCCACCTAATTAGTAACACTGTAGGTACGTAAAATTGGAATATAATCATGATTTTGAAGTTTGAAATTTAATAATACCTACTATCTCGAACATTGACCTAGGTACATAATAATATGACAGGGACCTAGACCTAAATCTTTAAACAATGCTTTTAGATCATCAATATCGTCTTCAAATCATAAAACTCCAAACAATTCTAAAATTTTCTAACAAAAACAAAATTATTTCAATAGGTAGCAGCCCTAACACACATCTTTCTAATCACCCCTTACTCGTTTCTATTGAACCCTTTCACATGTCTATTGAACCCATAATACGTATCTATTCACCCCATACTACGTATCTATTCGCCCCTTCCCCGTGTCTATTAACCCCAATCAAAAATAAAAATGACTTGGTTTACAATTTTACAAATATTTCCAAATTTACCATCACAATTGCACTTACCTTTTATTAATCTAGGTCACAAGAAACCAACGAATATATTATCAAGTTGTGATAGCACAAAACACTTTCTTTCACATTGAAAACAGTAAAATAAATAGGACCTCGTTCAACCTACGTTCAAGGAGCTAACTTCAAGATCTTTTTTTATTATGTTGGCCAAACCTTACTTCAATTCAGTGTTGCTATTTCAAAAAAAAAAATACTACAGTTTAAAAAAAAAATACATTTCAGAACTTTTTTCTTCCAAAATGTTTGGCTATTTTCTGTAGAAAAACATTTTTGGTTTTGTGTCTATTCACCCCTGCGTTTTTATTGACCCCGTTTTACGGTATCTACAAAATTATGTGCGTCAGGATTGCTCCGCCAAGTTATCAAATCAGAAAATGGTTTCAGCCAAAAATTTGTCGATATTTGTCAAAATCGAAAGAAACAAACCCCGTATTTGTCAAAGCAGAAATAAAGAAGTTATAAGCGTTTTAAGTTGGCCGCGCAATCCTGACGTCAAGGACTGCGCGGCCACGGAGATCTCAGCAACTACTTGGGATAGAGAAATAATTCCTTTTGTCAACTCAAGTCTGTATTTGTCAAGATTTGTCGAAAAATGAATCAAAGCTCTATATCAATATTATAATTAAATATTCGCCTTGAAAGTCATGGCCGCGCAGTCCTTGATTTGCTATTTTGTTTTTAGTATTTTTTTTATTAAAATTGAAGACTTCATATAGTATAGGAGTTAGGCGATTATCACACTGCCCCGCATGATGCAGCGTAGCGCGTGGATGCGTGTTCTTCCTTTGTTCGCAACGAGTCACACTAAATCGTGTCACCGTGTGACTGGTTGAGAAAAATATTCGCATGGAGTAACAGTGTGACTCAATGCGATTTTATTCTCATCTAGTAACACTAGTACACGAGTAGTGTTACTCGTTCGGAAAACCAAATCGCATGGAGTAGCAGCGTCATTCGATGCGAATTTTTATTCTCAACTAGTAACATTTTTCAGAATGTCTATTTGACAACGATAAAGTTAAATAAAAATTATAAAATAATGTTTAAATTTCTAACATATTAGTAGGTAGGGACGTAACAGAAAAAAACTGATCAGGTTTTCTACTTATTTATTAAGATTAGTTTAAATCATTTCTTAATCTAAAACAAAGTGTTTTTGTCTAATTGTACTTCGATGTAATAATAAAAAAAACAACCTGGTTACAGTACAAAATGTAAATAATTCTTTTTTACCTACTATTATATCATTTTTCCTATAAAATCAGCCTTCTTTATAACACAAAATAATCACATTTATATATTAAGATTAGTTACCAACTAAGGCCTCCTACGCACTGGCGACCATAGACGCGGCCAGGCCGCCGCGGCCATGGTCGCCGTTGCGTAGGCAAGCGCGACATGTGGACGGCCGAAAAATTTGCAGTCGACTTCCAAGGGTGTGTCAAGATGGACGTGCAGAAGATAATCACGCTAACTGTGCTTGTGTATTTACTACGAAAACGAAAACGGAAGATTTCACGTAAAAGACAGTTTTGGGTGCATCCATTACTTTGCGAGAGAAAGACTAAAGGATTATATTATACTTATTTTTTGGATTTAAAAATGTATGAGAAGAGATTCTTTAATTACATGAGAATGTCAACGAATACTTTTAACCTGTTACTGGATACAATAAAACCAAAAATTACTGGAACTGGTAACAACTATCGGAAATGCATTCCAGCAGAAGAAAAATTAGTAATAACAATAAGGTAAGCTTTTTCTTTTTTAAATACAGAATGTTTAAAAAATACGTGATATATTTTAAAGGGTGTTTCGGAATGGAGTATTGTGTACAGGAAAAATAAAAATAATGTGATAGGGCCTTTTTTTTACTTAAACTGCTAAATGGATTTTTTTGTAAATTTGAATTATACAAGACTCGTTTCTGAATCGCCCTAAACCACCACTGTTGTGTTTTTCACAACAACCTGTAAAATTCATTGACCAAGGTTTTGCCACTTTAAAAAATTTATGAACTATTGTTCAGTAGTATTCTATTTTACGACTTTGAAAAGGAGAGGAAAAGGGCTTGCTTATAACATGTTTTTAAATATTAAAAAACTGAAGTAGATAATCAAATTATTTGTATTTTCATAACTTAAAAAATGGCAATTGTGAACAATTAATCATTGAAATTGGGAAATAGGTCTATCATTTCTGAATTTTGAGAAATATCAGAATAATGAGTATGATTATCGCTGTAATTTGAATCATCTGATATCCTGTTGGTAGTAGAATAACCTGAATAACTCGGTCGATTAGGGTCATATTCTTGGTCGTTAAGAGTATTGAAATTACTTGAATAGTTTATGCGCGCTGTTGTAGGTGTACAGTTCGGTTGGTATTTTTCTATAATTTCCATGATTTCCATTTTCGCTTTGGTCTTCATTGCAGCAGGGATTGTTTGAAATCTTTCGAGGAGGGATAAAAGAAACAGTCTGTCACAATTTGAATCATTCTGTGTAGTCGCTATGGTCTTATGCAGAACTGAAATTAGAGGGTCTGTATCGGATTCTTCGTTTGGTATTTTTTTCTTCCTTTTTGTTCTAAGCGACTTTGATGCAGACTGTTGAGTCTCAAGATCAGAAGATCTTGCACTTTTATTTTCTTGACTTGCCTCTTCGAGACTATTTTCTGTTGCGTTTGTGTCCAGCACTGATTTCAAAAACAGTAATTGATTGTTTTAGGTGTATTGTGATTTACGTTTTGCAGCAGAACCACTTTTGACATCTTTAAGACGGCGCAGCTCTCTTGTGAAACAGTCTCTAAGGTTTTTCCATCTTTTTTGGAGAGTAATGCCTGTAAATCAATAAATAAATGTATTACATATTACAAAACTAATATTATGTTTATTAATGTGAATTTTATTTTCAGGTATTTGGCTACTGGGTGTTCTTTATCTCATATAAGTCATGAATACCGTATAGGGCTTCCTACAGTATCGGAAATAGTATTTGATGTTTGTGAAGCAATATGGGAGATATTAAAACCAATTGTGATGCCACAATTGACCAGAGATAAGTGGATTCAAACGGCTGAAGGTTTTCAAAAATACGCCCAATTTCCTAATTGCATTGGAGCCATCGACGGCAAGCACATTAGAGTTATCAAACCACAACATTCGGGATCTCTTTATTACAATTACAAGAATTATTTTTCAATCGTGTTACTTGCAATATGTGATGTAAATTATAAATTTCTTTACGTAGATATTGGAGCATACGGCAAATGCAGTGATTCGTCAATTTACAAAGACTCTGTATTTTATCATAGGCTTTTAAATAATGATCTCGATATTCCGAGCAATAACCCCATCAAAGAAAATGGCCAATCAATGCCGTTCGTTTTAGTGGGTGATGAGGCGTTTTCACTATCGGAACATATGATGCGACCGTATGCTGGGAGAAACTTGAATAATGTAAAGACTAATTTTAATTATCGACTATCCCGTGCCCGCCGCTATATTGAATGTACATTTGGAATATTAGCCAATAAATGGCAGATTCTTCACCGACCCCTAAACGTCAAGAAAGAATTTGCAGTTGTGATTATAAAAGCTCTATGTGTGCTTCATAATTTTGTGCGAGAAAGAGACGGATATGATTTCAAGGACACGTTAACTGTACCAGAGACTTTATTAGAAATACCTGCATGTTTACCTAATAGAGCAAATAGAACATCAACCGAATATCGAGATATATTCGCAAACTACTTCAGTACCGATGGTCGCTTGCCCTGGCACAATTTGTAAATATATGGGTGCGTACCTACGACGGCTGCTCAGTTTGTGCGTTGAGGCACTTGCTCGCCGCGAGCCGCCATTGCGCGCCGTAAACAAAATGGCGTCAAACGCACATGCGGTATGAGTAATCTTTTCAAAAAGTTATTCCAATCATTACGAAAACCTGGGAAATTTTAGCAAATAATTGTCAAAACTCATGTGCAAAGCGAAAAATAGTAGAAATAAAATAGTTATACTTTTGACAATTACCTATTTGCTAAAATTTCTTAGATTTTGAATGAACGGAACAACTTTAAAAAAAAACACTCATGTCACATATACGTGTCGAATGCTACTACAGCACCTGCTGCGTTTATTGTAGTTCATCGCATTATTAATTTACTTAGGCATAATAAAATAAAATACTAACCAAGTTCTGCCTTTTCTTTATCTTCCATGGATTCACCGCCAAATATATCGACCAGTTCAAGCCACAACTGCCGCTTAACATCTTTATTGGAGTAATCATTTGATTCTAAATCCCATAAACCTCTTCTATTTTCAACTTCAATTATGAACCTTTCCGTGTCGAAATTGGCCATTGTAAAATAATCACTCTGTAGCTAGCTACACGTCTGGTCGCCGCGGCCGATGCGGTAGCACTGATGAATTTTAATACAGAAGTGATGTTCTCGACGGCCACAATTGGTCGCTGGTCGCGTGGCATCAAATTGGACGCCGCGGCCAACGGTGGCCGCTGGTCGCTGGCCGCTAAGTGCGTAGGGGCTATATAGCGATTGCTATAAAAGTCCAGAATTCACTGGCCGCCGCGGCCAGGTCGCGGCGACCATGGTCGCCAGTGCGTAGGAGGCCTAATATCACATTAATAATTTCTCTTTAAAATCAGTCTCTCTTTTATCACAATATAATCAACAGTTATTCAGAAATATTCGCTTTTTGACCATTCGTAAGTTTAGTGTCGTAAAATCTCCAGGAGGGTCCCAATCGTAATAGTACCATTTACGAAATCCATCTGAGCATCTTGTATAAAATTATCATTAAGTATTGACTTTGATAATCGTTTTCTGGATGGTTGTGTATTGTTTTGATGTTGAATGTTGCGAACGGTGTATAATTGGGAATCTTCTTTAAGTATGAGCAACAACTGCATCAAATTTGGGTTCTTCTTACCGACGGCTTTGTTCAATTTATGGTGCCAGCCTTCAATGAAGTTTGTGGTTCGATGAGTCTCCCCAAAAGCACACCAGACTTTTAAAAAATCTTCGTGGAGCCATTGCTTTTTCATATAATTCACAAATTTTTGGATTTGTGGGTCATTATCATCATATCGCGAAATAATATACTCCCATCCGTTCATGATTTCTTCTTGAGGTAACAGTGGTAGAACTGCGCTTAGGCTTACCATGCGTTTCTTCTTTGGGTCTTGAGTATTTGTTATATGCAATTCACGGCCTTTCTTAAAAATTGCCTTATTATAGTGGTAATAGCAGCCCTTGACTGCAATTGAAGGAAAAACTGTAGCAATTGCTCGCATGGCGGCCTTTTCGTAGTCTACTTTAAATATTATTGGATTCCAATTGGGTAACTGCGACTTTATTATAGAGAACAGAATCACGTAGGCTTCTGTGTTTCGGTGACTCATCAAAGCGTAGACTAGAGGTATTATATTAGTGTGATTGATCGTGCTGCCGATATCGCCATGGATTGAATATAGTTGCGTAAATGGAATATGACAACTTTTGAAAGTTCCATCGCCATAAAAGTCTGTTAGCTCGCACAAAGTTTGCCTTGCTTCGGAAGAAGAAAATACTAGTATTCGTGTATCATCACATGTGTACTCCGCTAACAAAAAATCTTGATAACGAGGTGGGACTTCGACTTCCAGCACATTTTTATGTTGTAGTTTTTGTACTTGACCCGCTGAATTACGTGTTCTATATAACGTGTCTTTAATGGAACTAAATTTAGGTATTGAAGTAATTATGTCTATTCCCGCATCTTTTAGCTTTCCGACCATGGCATTGTATTTTTGAGGAACACTGGGAAATTCCTGCGTAGTTATATCTTTTTTTAAATGTTGGACAGATTTCAGGATTTCGTTGTTCGCAAAATCTGGTGTACATAAATGAGGAGTTTCTTCTAATATACGCTCTTCCTAAAATAGTAAAATGGGATAGAATATTAGTAAAATAAAATATTGGTAAAATATTGACTTAAAACTAAAAAGCCTGTTCTCTCAATAAGCTAATGTTTATATAAAACTAGTTGTAAAGCTATAAATAAATCAAGACAAAGCTTTAGCACCCAAAATACGTCACTGTGGTTTCAACAAATCTCAAGTGAGCGTGATAAAACAAAATGGCTGCCACTAAAGGACGCGAGGAAAGTTTTTCAAGATGCAGTATTATTATTTATTAAATGATTATATACAATCACTATTTTACATTTTATTTCTTTTACATTTAACATATAAATCAATAATATTATATACAACGAAGCTATGGAATACATTTTGGTAATATAGTTTTCTTACCTTTATTCTTACAAGCCCTTTGCACACCTTTCGTTTTGTACACGCCCACACAATCAATCCACTTTTATGTTTTTTCCTGGCGTAATATTGATGACCAGCTCGAAGAAGAACAGTGCCACCGTTTTTATTAACAAAAACTAAATCAACACTGTTTGACGAACCAGACGTAGCTTCCATTTTGAATGACAGCGGAGCGTGTACTGAACTTGTCACACGCATTGCACGATTCACCATGAAGCAATGTTGCCAGATCGGTGCGTAAAAAATATCAGAAACTCGTACATTATTTTATTATTTTTATTTAACTTTATCGTTGTCAAATAGACATTCTGAAAAATGTTACTAGTTGAGAATAAAAATTCGCATCGAATGACGCTGCTACTCCATGCGATTTGGTTTTCCGAACGAGTAACACTACTCGTGTACTAGTGTTACTAGATGAGAATAAAAATTCGCATTGAGTCACACTGTTACTCCATGCGAATATTTTTCTCAACCAGTCACACGGTGACACGATTTAGTGTGACTCGTTGCGAACAAAGGGTGTTCTTCCGTTGCTTGTAAGTATCTCCGTTTGTATAGAAAACACGCACAGTCCAACACACAGAAAATGCATCCACGCGCGTTCATGCGGATCACGCGCATACATGCGGAGAAACATGCACCCCCGCGCGTAGGTGCGGGGCGAGACGCAAGGTATGGCACACCGAATCCCGCAGTGCCGCGCGTGATTTTGAATGGGCGTGACGTGTGTTTGAAAATGGATCTCGATATCGATCGATTTATATTCGAAATCGAAAACCACCCAGCTATCTGGAATATGAAATGTGATGAATACAGTGACAGAGCGCAGAAGGTGAAACAATGGGAGGAAGTAATAAATATGTTTACTGATAATAATGCATCGGTTGAAGAAAAAAAAAAGAACGGTAAGTTGTTTTAATTTTTTTATTTACTACAAGTTAATGATAGGTAAATAGCCGGGTCCACACCGGACGATCCATCAATCCCGCGATCCGCGATCCAGGATCGCGGAGCGTGTATCGTGGATCGTGTTAGGCCGATCCACTCTTGGAAACTTGCGATCCCAAATATGCGCTCCAAGCGATCCTAAGGCGATCCGTGATTCAGCCAGTCTAACTCTTGTACGATATGGAGTCACACGTACAACGGCGGCGTCTTGCCGTTGCAGCAGTAACTTTTATTTTGCTTAAATGCTTGCGCAAAAAATCACAAAAAAGAAAACGACGGTTTTGGGTGAAACAAATTTACAAAAATCGCTTGGAATCTGGGACTCAGCTGTACGCAGAGTTAGTGTCAGATAAAGTTGAACACAATTTTGCAAGAATGAATGCTAATCAATTTGAGATATTGTGTTCATTATTAAATAACAAGCTAAGAAAGAATGATACAAATTATAGAGATGCCATTACTGTGAAGGAAAGATTATTACTAACATTGAGATTTTTAGCAACTGGAGATTCGTACGTCAGTTTGCAGTATCTGTTCCGCATTTCCAAACAGTCTATATCGATAATTATTCCTGAAGTTTGTGAAGCCATCATTGACCTGTTAAATGATTATGTAAAGGTAAGTAAAACCATACTTTATTACTCAATAAAAAAGTAGTGTATTACAATCATAATTTAAAGAAGTAACATGTTTACAATTATTAATTATTTTTTGAAAACATGATATAGGTAGGTACTTATTTAATTCGGTGGTGACTGTGGAAGTGAATAATCCTGAGGTTTCAGAAACTGGGACTGCGATGAAATGGAGGCTAGATGAGCAGACGGTGATGTCTGTGGAATTGGAGCTGGATAATTTTGAGGTTGTAGAGACTGGGACTGTGATGAAGTGGATGCTATTGGTGTGCCAGGATATGAATTAGTGTAATATCCATAATTGCTATCCCCATATCTTCCTGTGTCAGCTTGAAAAATAACTTGGCATATAGCATTTTTGACATTAACTAATGTTACTGCATCATATTTCCGCAATTCAGTAGATATATACTGCCCGAAAGCAATGTAAGAATCAGTTTCCGGTTGTGGTGGCTGAGCACATTGTTGCAGAAGTTGGAAAGCCTCTGAAAGAGTTTCATCTGATATGTCATCTGCATTATTAGAAGTAGTTTTCTTTCTTTTTTTTGTTCTTTTGTTTGTTGTTTGGACACTGGATTGTGCATTCTGATCATTCTGCTCTCTACTCTGATCTGTGTGGTGGTTGGCTCTCTCCGGTTGTGTGTCACTAGTAATGTTCCCTATAAAATTGAGGTACCCTATTATATACTAGGTGATAAAGCTTTTCAGCTTAATGATTATACTATGAAACCATACGATGGTACACGGGAAAGGGGTTCTTGTGAAAGAATTTTCAACTACCGACTGTCAAGAGCACGTAGAGTAGTTGAAAACGCGTTTGGAGTACTTAGTTCTGTCTACAGAGTCCTGCGTAAACCTATGCTTTTGGAACCAGAAACTGCGACTAAAGTCGTGCTGGCAACGGTTCATCTATATAACTACTTACGCAGTAATCCTAACTTTATATCGCCAGGAACGTTTGATACAGTACAGGAGAATGGAGATGTAATACCTGGAAGCTGGCGAAATGAACCGCCATCACAATCGCTACAACCGATGGCCGTCGTACCAAGAAGAGCAACAGAAAATGCCACTACAATACGGTCCCACTTAGCAAGACACTTTGTTACAAACCATACAATAGTTTGGCAAAATGAATATCAGTAAACTAATAGCTCACATGTTCCAATGTATCGCGTGTGGTTCCGGGTTCATTTTTATCCGCCATAAAGTCGAAGTCATCATACGCAAACCACTTTGATTTATATGTATCTTGAGCACCTGAAATAAACAAGTTACTCATTAAAATAACCACGTGTATTTCTAACAGCTTAAATGTAAAAAGCGAAATCACGTGAAATCCACAGTAAATATTATGATGTAATTACTTATAATAAAATATATAATTTTAATACCTACAGATAAAAAGTAGCTTTGTTTTCTTACCGGATCCAGTTATACGGCTTTGCTTCTCTCTGTGTTTCTCCCTTCTGTAGCCTCCCGCCAGAGATCGCATTTTTTTCTTTAGGTTCTCGATCGACTTATTCCCCATTTCACGAGAAATCTGACGCCAAGCATCATCTCTAACACCTCTATTGGTGTAATTAGAATCTTTGGGATCCCATAAACATTTAAATTCTTTATAAAGCGATATCAAACGGCGACTTTCTGAGATGTCCATGGCGAGGTGGATCGCGCGAACCAACACAACCGTCCACACCGCGCGCATCACGCAACTGAGGCACCTTTGAGGCTGGCACAAAAACCGACCGCACACGGATCGCGCGAGGTAGGGAGCGCGCGCTCCAATACGTGCGCATGGATCGCGCTGCTGCCGCGCGCGATCGGAGCGCGATGGATCGTCCGGTGTGGACCCGGCTATTTACAATTATGAACGCTGCACCTAGTTTAAGCATATTTGTTTTGCCACGGCAAAGGGTCAATATTAACAAAAAAATCAGCTAAATTATTCCTTGCGTCACTTCCGCGTGTACCTGATAGAACTCTAGCCCTCGGAATTTCGCACATACCCTCTGTATCACCATTGAATACTATTTCGTTGAAATTAACACCATGCCTTTCTCTTACGAAATTGTGAAGCAAACAGCAAGCTTTGATAATTTTTATTGCTAAATTTACGTTAACATCTAATGGTCGTTGAAATATTCGCCATTTGTGAGTTAAAATTCCAAATGCACATTCTATATACCTGCGCGCTCGGCTCAAACGATAGTTAAATATTCTTTTAGTAAAATTCAAGTTGGTCCCCGGATATGGCCTTAATATGTGTTCAGAAATGCTAAAAGCTTCATCGCCTATGAAAAAATATGGCAGATCATTGGGAACTCCCGGAATATTCGATTCTTTTGGTATATTAAGATTAAATTCCCTAAGTTTTTTGTAAAATATTGAATTCTGAAAAACAGTACTATCGCTACATTTACCATACGCACCAACATCGATGAAAATGAATTTATAATTAGAATCACAAATGGCTAATAACAATATTGAAAAAAAATGTTTGTAATTGTAATACAATGATCCTGTTAAGGATGGTTTGTAAACTCTGACATGTTTTCCATCAATAGCTCCAATCACATGAGGAAAAGAAGGCTGGCGAAAATGGACCCAAAGAATCTGAAAATTAACTAAACTCCGTTCCAGTGTAAATATAAAATAATTATAACTACAATTTTATGAGATATTTATTTATTAAATATTGATTTTTTAGGACTCGGGAATCAAAAGTTATAAATAATTTTCAATTTACTAAAATTAAGTAATCGTGCACTTACAAAACGCAACATTTTTCCGATTACGTTCCAATCCAATGACATGTGTTTTTGTTCATGGGTTTATTACCACAAATGGATCTTTCTCTTAGTTTTTATACATTCAATTATGTCAAAAATTCATAAAAAATAACATGCAAACCTGATATTAAAACGCCAATTAACAATGCCTTTCGCATTGTTAATTGGCGTTTTAATATCAGGTTTATAAAAATGGTAATGTTAAAAAACTTGAAAAAATGGTACTGTTTTTAAAACAGCTTGTTTATAAAAATGGTACATCTAATAAAAATGGTACTGTGGCGATTTTATAGTATTTCTAATAAAGGAACGTTATCAATGATGATCCATTGAGTCCCGTCACTACTGTCACTGTCAGATCTGTGATGATCTAGTCCATCGTTATGTTTGTATTTTTGTCTGGGATTTTATGTTTATCATTGCGATTTTGTAGATTCTCGACGACTTGGCCTTTACGTCTTGAAATGTAGATAATGCACCCTGTCTTAGACTACCGCATTCTTCTCTGGACATTGGACAATTAGTTGCTTTTGATTTGGACTTTGATTTTAACCACAAACATGCGTTGCGTTAATTTCTCCTTCTCTTACGACTTGCGCTCTTACGGAGGCGTCGTCTCTCTGATGAAGGTGCTCAGAGCTTTGAAAAAGTTCAGAGATGGGTGTATCCACGTGATGTAAGTGTATCATGAGTAAAGAACTTATTTAGGATATCTATCTGAACAACAAACTAAGATTCGTTTAGCTTTTATATGCATAAATACATACTGTTGTAATCTTATATTAGGCTCATTCTTACTGTTGCCCAATACTTTATCGGAAGAAAACAGTATACAGTAAAAGACTAGCCGAGGTAGTGTAGAAGTAGTTTATTTTACTCAGATGTTTCAGTCATCAAAATGGAAGATGGGTGGCTGTTGCATTTTGTCTTGAAATATTTGTATACCGCTCCACAGGTATCAGAGGTCATATTATCTTTTATATCAAACTACATTTCTGTTTTTTTTTTCGTGGGGACCTGGATACACTCTCCGAGTCAGGCACTTTTGTTACTTATACATGGAACTCTTTATGTTTATTACACTAAAGGTGAATTTATTTATTTTAACATAATTAATTAATTCCAGATAACAGGAGACAACTACCTTTGTCACTCATTTTGGGGGCTGATAAGCTGCGACCCTGAAAATGAAACCCGACAGCAACTTGGCCATCGTAACGTCTGTGTTGCATAAAATAAAAACTATGTAAAGATACCAAAAAATAAGATTTATTACTCATCGTTTTTTTATTCAACAAACCCTGCTTTTCAATAGCTGTACATAGCTAGTCAGCTCTGGCTGTTATAATTTATGTAAAACAATATTATCTACTCTCAGCGTAATAAGAATCGTTTTACTTGACTATAATTCGCTTATGGATCAAAATCGTAACAACATAGTTTTTATAGTGATTGAACTAATTACAGGGTTGGTAATCAGTTTAGTCTCTAGCTGCAGTCTAGCAGTTTTATGATTCATCAATTAGGTACAGGCAATGAAGTAAAAATTCTGGTTTTGGCTTATGACGAGAAGCAAAACACGTAAAGTCAGAACTAAAACTGCGAGGGAAATACAGTAGTTTATTCGAATTTTCTTTTATGAGTCGTCTTAAATATTATTATAATTTGATTCATCTTAATTACGGAGTCATTCCACTGTTAAAAACCTTAATCGTAAGATTTTTAGGTTATCTTGTGAATAGACGTATATCTCTTTTCTCCCAACTTTTCCGTCTTACTTTCCATTTACTTTTCTGATAGTCTTTAGTCGTTTTACAACTACGTATAAGTTGTTATGATGAATGCTACCTCTAAGAGTGGGTCCCAAAATACATGTAGTCTCGCCCGTCTCCTTTGCCCGTTGTTGGAAACCTTCAGCTATGCTTAACCACGCTTCAGTCGTGAGCTCAGGAAAACATTCTGCTCTCATTAAGTCCCAAATGGCTGTGCAAACTTCTTCCACGATTTTTCTGATGGTTGATAATCCTATTCTGTGGCTGAAATGAAGCTCAGTAAACGAGCAACCGCTTGCTAAGTATCTGAAATATAAGTTTTTATTTATTTTGTTTTAGGAACATTACTTCAAAAAAGGTGGAGAACGCTTCGTGATGGTTTTGTTAAACAACGGCGGGAACTAGCTACTACCAAAAGCGGATCAGCTGCTACGCATAAAAAATACAAATATCATAATCAACTCTTGTTTCTCTTACCAGTAGTATCAATGAATAAAACGCACAACAGTATGGCAAATCAAGAAAACAATGACCCAGTTGAAGAGCAACATGGTAGTAACATAATTCCACCGAAACCAAAGAAAACCAAAAACAGTGACCCAACAGATAAAATTGGTAGTGAACTTTTGAACGTTTTAAAATCTACGTTGCAACGAAAGACTGATGAAGAAGATTCTGATCGACAATTTATGTTGTCATTGGTAGACGATTTTAAAAGGGTGCCTCAAAGATTAAAGCCAAGGATAAAGATAAATTTAATAAAATGTATCTTGGAAGCACAAAATGAGAAAGGCAATTTCCAACAAGTACAAGGCGCCGATTATTATGAATACGGCACTTATTCAAATCAATATGGTGGTTACTACACTAAACCTCACAGAGAATGTACGGAAAATAGGCGTCCAAGTAATCAGCCCTCCTCATCCAGTTTTAATCTACCAGCTGAAGAATATATTGAAAGAAACTTTTCCAATAATCAGCAATCACTTGCGGAAAACTCCACAATGGCAATGGAAGATCAAATATCTCCAATGTCCGTAAATACTCAAAATTCCGAGGAATCTGAACTTTTACCATTGTTCGAAAATTAAAACTACCTAATACGCTACAAAAAAAAACTTAAGATATAAGGTACAAAAAGTCAACAAAATAAATATTACTGGGATCTTAATTATTATAGTAACTGCGATTACTGGCTTACTTAAAGGCTAAGAACTTTATTTGTGAACTGTATTCGTGATTTCATGAATGAAAGTTGTAATTAGTAGAGTAGATACATTAAAAATAAGTCGAATGGCTATCTCGTGGGTTCATAATTGTGATTAGCAAGAAGGTAGTTATTTGTGATTTTAGAAATTAAAGCTGTGATTAGTAGAGTCATAAAAAATTAGTAGAATATCTATTTAGTGGTTCTATCTAATTGTGATTAGCAAGTAAGTAGTTATTTGTGATTTTAGAAATTAAAGCTGTGATTAGTAGAGTCATTAAAAATTAGTAGAATATCTATTTAGTGGAACTATCTAACTGTGATTAGCAAGTAAGTAGTTATTTGTGATTTTAGAAATTAAAGCTGTGATTAGTAGAGTCATAAAAAATTAGTAGAATATCTATTTAGTGGTTCTATCTAATTGTGATTAGCAAGTAAGTATCTAAACACTTCCAAGAATGAAAGCTGTGATTATAATAGTAGACTGATGTGTATTAGATAAGTACTAATTAATATTCCATAACAGTGACTGCAGTACAAATTTTGATAAATAAACGCACAATAAATCAAAATCACTAGTTTTATTCGTATATAATAGCCTGGGTTTAACTATAATAATATCGATATAGTTAACTTAATATGTATTTAGAAAATTGAAATTATTTACTTACCTCAATGTTACCCAAAGCTTCTCTTCTGGCGTAATACAAAGACGAAAATTTGTATCTCTTCCACTAATACCTGTTCGAATTTTGCTGAGCAAATAATCAAAAGATGTTGTTGACATACGCGTGTAGTTGAAGAATTTCTCTTCATATTTTCTAAGGTCCCAATAATTTTGAACAAATGACCCATTTAAAGATCTTGTTTGTAAATAAGGTTGTACCCAGTATCTTCTATAGGCACGATTTCTTTTAATTTGACCGTACAAAAACCAAACAGTTAGTATAATGGCAGCGTCCTGAATGAGTTCCACACTATTAACCATTTTTATCAAAACTATCGTGATGCTCAGTACTGCACGACCACCACAGAGAAATGAGAGCCGCCAAATGAGAGCCGCCGTGCGTGAATCTACAAAACGCACCTACGCGCGTGAGTGCGCAAAAATCCCGCACGATGATGCAGATCTGCACTCCCGCAGGAACGCGCGTAGGTGCGTCGACACGCAATATGCAGCATGATGCGGGGCAGTGTGAAGATCGCCTAAGGCGATCTTCTTAATTTGTCGAAACTGACAAAAGCTTTAAAATACGACTAAAGTGTAATTAAACAGACGAAATCAATTTAAAACACAAAACTCGTGGCCGCGCAGTCCTGACGTTACTTTAAACCATGATATCTCAATAACTATAGTAGCTAGGATTTTGCTGTAGACGTCCATATAATCCTCATATTAACCCCATTAAAATGACATATCCTTTTACCCTCAACACTGTTTGGGACGCGAGTAATCTCAAGAATTATGTTACCCCATACAATGTTCTAGTAGAGTGACCATAATTTCGATTTGTTTTTAATCTTTGTCAAACTGGCTATGACAGCACAGTTCAAGGGCATTCTGTTCTGTTAGTCAAAAACTTAAATAAAATACTAAATAAGACGAAATAAAAAACTTGTTTAATATTTGAATATTTTTATTCATTGCACAAATATAAAGATTTCAAAAATCAACAAAATCATTATTCTTCAACTTTAAATGTTTTTCATCGGCTCTTACACCTCTACTAAAACATAAGTTAAAAAATGGATATATACAGAATCGTTTGTACTCTCTTCTAATTTACTCTTGTTATCGTCGTAACAAAGCATTCCGCTATTTCTTATAATATGACACTTATAATGCCCTATTGTTCCAAGTATTGGAGGAACATATTCTACGGCACCTAATAATTTATGAATGTTTTGTTTAATTATTATACTTTTAGGTACCTCATGTAAAAACACCATTTGCGTGCCATTTAAATCGAATGTAACAATTTTTGACAAGGTATAATGAAATAGAACTACTTCATTGCATTTTCTGCATTGCTTGTTTTCCCAATCATGAATAATAATAGAATCTTCCAAGTTACTGATGGTGAAAATATTAATTATATCTAAATTTAACGGTATAAACACATGTTTTCTTCTTGATGGGGTAGAATTTATGCATGCACTATTTGAACAGTTACTTACAGAAGAAGCACTAAAAATAATATCATTTAAGACGTGCTCATAAATAAATGCAGCGTTACATTCACAATCATAATGATTGTTTTTGAAATGTATCGAAGCAATTCTTATTCTTAATTTGTTTGCTTCTTCACTGTTATTATCAGAGTTACAGAGGATTTGTAAAAACGCTGTTATATCCCTATTTCTGCAATTATTGTCAAATAAATCGCGTATGCATGAATACTCTTTAAATCCGTGGGCCAATAAAAAAAATACGGAATCAAATGCAAAAGTGTTTGTTAATTTAATATTTTTTCAGATATATCTTGTACAGTAAAATTACTATTTTTTAAAAACATTATATTTACAGGTTTATTTGCAGAATCATCTTTAGGAACACCTTCGCCTCTCCAGTTTTCAACATACGTAGGAATTACTGAGAATACCGAATCATTTAAAAACGTTTTGGTTACACTAGGTTTTTCTTTTTTGCAGCATTTGTTTTCAAATGGTAACATTTTTCGCTTCCTAGTCTTACCTCGTTTTCTTTTAATGTTTTTCTCCTTTTTGTCTACAATGTCGGCGAAATTATTTAAACAATTTAAAGCAATTTTTATTTCACCTAATAAATAATCATAATGCATATTTAAATATTCATCAATGTTATATTTCTTCGACCTTGTTGTGAATAACAAATTTTTCATAGTTTTAAAATAGCTCTCTATAGCTGAAGATGTTGGTACTTTGTTTTGTGATTTATATAATAGGCACATAATATTACTCCAGAGGGGTAACTTTAGGAGTAACCGTTTGAGCGTTGTTATTAAATGAGGCATGTAGAAAGAGTTTTGTGATTCTGACGAACTTTTTGTTTTATCTAGGCTTTTTTCCCTCTCAACAATTTCATCAAACCATGAGAGCAAACCGTCATCATCGTCGAGGATTATGTTTTCGTGAATATTTTCCTTCTCATCGGTGTCTTCATTAGGTTCCGTATATGTAGTATTACCTAAGGTGCAACTTATTTTCTGAATATAAACAGAAACAGGGTTTTCTGGGTTATCGTATTCGGTTAGACATAGTCTTACAACATCAGTAATGAGAGTTTTAATTTGCTGAAACGATTCACATTCTTTCATATACAAAATGCAACGAACGTATAACATTTTAACATTTATATCCCTATTTTCAAAGCAACGTAAATTATAAATTGTTTTGATAAAATGACTTGTATCTAGCCTAATAAATACTTCAGGTAATGCATAATTGCGGCCACTTAAGACTAAAACAGATAGTTTAACATAATCTTTTATACTGCTAAACGTAGTAAATGCTGAAACATTAGCTGCAATTAATGCTGATGAGTCATCGGTAATAATTTCATGTGGCGGGCTCCTTACTTGAATTAACCATTTTTTTAACCACGCTGCAATTGAATCTTTATTGTGAGAATCGGTAACCATTTGAAAAATTGGAGTAGATTTAATTGAATCCGAAGCAATCATGCCAATATATACAAATAGTCGTTTTGTTAGTGTAGTTCCATCGGGAAGCTTTATAGCCTGAAAAAAAGATCCAGTTGCATCTACAGTAATGGTCACTTTAGAAAAACTATTACAATAGTTAGTATAGTACTCTATTTGCTGATCAGACCAATAATATAAATGAAAACACGGTATCAATGTCACTTCACGGATAAAGTTCTGTACCTCTTGAGTCATCATGAGTATACTTAAAATTGGGTGAGCATGAAGTCTCTTGCTTTGTCGTTTCTCATACTTGATCTGGCGGAGAGCTGCTAAACTTGGCAGCACTGGTGGGCAAACTTGATTTGGGTCTTTAATTAATTTGGCCGCAAGTTCTTTTTGTACGACTACGGCAGGCTTATACTGTAGAATTTTTGCTAATTTACCTCTTTTGTATGGAGTTAATTTTGATTTTTTTTTAGGATTGTGTGGTACATTCTCTTCCTTACAAGTAAGTATATCGCATGTAAATCTTACAGTTTTTTCAGAAATTGCTTCGGTTTTTATTATTGTTTCTCTTTGACATTGTGAGCACTTTCCAAATAACGAAATGTTATTTTCACCGTCAACTTTCTTATTTTTAAAGTTCCAAGTACATGGTAGCTTAGATAACTCCCAGAGCTTTTCTCTCAAAAAAGTCGCCCACTTAAACTTTGGCAGACTCCTGTATTTTTGGTGTGTCGATGAGGTCCTTATATCTCTTCTAGCATAATGTACCATCACGGGTTGAATTTTTTTCCATTCATGCTCGTCCATTGTAAAACTAAATGTTTTCACCTTGTCTTGATATGTCAGCGATAATGAAGCCACACTATGACGCGACGGTGAAGAAGATGAACTACTCTGAACTCGGGGTGAATAAAGGTTATCATCTTCATCATTTTGAAAATACTCGTCGTAGTGCCTTTTCAATGCTTTGTAGATTGCATAAGGAGCTATCGTATTATCTAACTCATTAGATATTGTTTTAAATACTGGATCATTATATTTAATACTGCGATTTCTGCATACATCTCCGTACTTAAGAAATATTTTTTTTAATTTTTCACTATTGACTTTTCCTTTGCGACCCGCTTTTATCTGAAAATTAAATTAAAAAGTATATTTTTAAATATCTATTTATTTATAACTGCTTTTTAATAATTTGAGATTACCAGGAGTTAAAAGTTGCGTCTGGTTTAGGCAAAACCTTAAACGCTCTATTTAGTTTTTAAATAGAGAGCCTGGGAAAGGTTTACCTTACCCAGGCTTTATTTATTATTATTAATTATATAAAACACAATAAATTCCATCCTTGTTCATTAAGGCCTAATTTGTTAGGACTTTATTCCGATCTACTTTTTAACTAGGTACCTATGTAAAAGTACTGACTACAGCAAAACTGGTAAAAGTTTTAACATGGTATGGTGGTAGATAACACAAAATAAATATCGTTAACAAATTTAATTCAAAAATAAATAACTCACCATATTGATTAATATCACGTAATTATTTATATCACGTTTAAATATACACTAAGTCTCTCACTGAATACACACTTATGTCCTTTTTATCGGAATATCACTGTCGGATCCACAACGTACAGCAGTAACAGTCCGTTGAGATATAATACTGGTATCGTGACGATTCGACGCGAGCGCGGTGGTCCGCTGACCAGCAGTTGTGCGAATGAAAAGCAATATTAGAAAGAGAGCGCAATAGGCAAACTCGCGTCGATGCTCCTGTAGTGCGGCCGAAGAGACCAACTTAGAATAATGTTAAAATAGTAATTTTACTGATTTATCTGTAAAAAATATTAAATTTACTCGTGCATTTGATTCAGTGTTTTTTTTTACTGACCCTGGGAATAAAGAGTATTTATGTATACTCAATTTATTTGACAATAATCACAGAAATAACGATATAACAGCGTTATATTAACAGTGAAGAATCAAACAGATTAAGAATAAGAATTGCTTCGATATATTTTAAAATATATCATTATAATTGTGAATGTAACGCTGCATTTATTCTTGAGCACGTCTTAAATGATATTTTTTTTTAGTGCTTCTACTGTAAGTAATTGTTAAAATAGTGTATATCTATTTATAACGTTATTTTAGATATAATTAACATTTCCACGAGCAGTAACTTGCAAGATTCTATTAATATAATTCTGTACATTTTGTTTATAATGTATAAGAATATCTAAATATTAAAAAAGTTTTTTATCAGTTAACAATAGAAACCAGAACAGAAATGCGCTTAGACTGTATTGTCTTGAACTTATGGTCTTGAAATTATGGTCACTCTACTAGAACATTGTATGGGGTAACATAATTCTTGAGATTACTCGCGTCCCAAACAGTGTTGAGGGTAAAAGGATATGTCATTTTAATGGGGTTAATATGAGGATTATATGGACGTCTACAGCAAAATCCTAGCTACTATAGTTATTGAGATATCATGGTTTAAAGTAACGTCAGCACTGCGCGGCCACGAGTTTTGTGTTTTAAATTGATTTCGTCTGTTTAATTACACTTTAGTCGTATTTTAAAGCTTTTGTCAGTTTCGACAAATTAAGACCTTTCTCCTTTTAACTCCTATACTATATGAAGTCTTCAATTTTAATAAAAAAAATACTAAAAACAAAATAGCAAATCAAGGACTGCGCGGCCATGACTTTCAAGGCGAATATTTAATTATAATATTGATATAGAGCTTTGATTCATTTTTCGACAAATCTTGACAAATACAGACTTGAGTTGACAAAAGGAATTATTTCTCTATCCCAAGTAGTTGCTGAGATCTCCGTGGCCGCGCAGTCCTTGACGTCAGGATTGCGCGGCCAACTTAAAACGCTTATAACTTCTTTATTTCTGCTTTGACAAATACGGGGTTTGTTTCTTTCGATTTTGACAAATATCGACAAATTTTTGGCTGAAACCATTTTCTGATTTGATAACTTGGCGGAGCAATCCTGACGCACATTACAAAATTTAATTGGGGCAAAAATAGGCAAACGAGACACTACATTTAGAAAATCTGTAAGTGTGACGGAAAGACTTGCGGTAACGTTAAGATTTTTGGCAACTGGTAGCAGTTATAAAAGTCTTGGAAATGTGTTCAAGTTGTCAGACCAAGTGATATCTATTATCGTACCAGAAGTGTGCGAGGCTCTCAATGAGGTTTTAAAGGAATACATACAGGTAAGTCAAACAACATTTTTAATTATTTTTTTATTTACTTTTAATATGATCTAATCTAATCATACTTTAGGTAGGTACCTACCTTACCTTACTAATAATTTTTTTAATAATTAACAAACCAAACATGTATTTTTTAATTTTTGATTGATTCCAACAAATCGTTTAATGATTGGGTCGAATCTTGGCTTGATTCCGATAAATTAGACGGACTCTGTGTTCTTGCGCTGGTACGAGTATGTGTCCTGGAGTTATCCGAAGAACTGGTTTCAAATGAAGCCGAGGGACTCGGTGCGGTGTAGTATCCTCTCGAGCTACAGTCAGCATTATTTTCCGAAAAAGTGGATAGATTTGGTACAGAGTTGTATCCCCAGGAACTACTAGCGGTTGGGTCTGTAAAGGTTGTTGGAAAATCATATTGTCCCATTGTCGCATTGTACAAAATATTGTTAATGTGATGTTGAGCAGTATTCTTAGCATGACTGTTTTTTATTTGTTTCAGTTTCATCGAGACATACTCTCCAAATGCGTCGTTTTCATCCCTGCTTTTTCTAGATTCGTACATTCTTTGTAAAATATTTACAGCTTCTTGTTGTGTTGGATCTTGTTCTACTTCAGGCCGTCTTCTTTTCCGAAATGGTTTTGGGGTGGCGAAAGGCGTGCCCGTAGTTTCATCAGTGACAGTATTTCCTGTTTCGTTCAAACTGAGAGTGTTTTCTGAAGCAATTCTGTTTTCTTCGTTACCCTGAAAGAATAGAATTAAACGATAATTTCAAGTTATAGGCGCGTCAAATTAGCTAAAATTGTAAAAAAATCTATAACCGCGATTTTCTTTTTCTATTACTTAACAACCCTTAACTGAAATCATGTTTTTTTATAGTGTATTCTATTAATATTTCATACTTAATAAAAATATCCAATAAAATTTGTTAGAATAACGAGTTATAAATTTATTTTTCGCGCCTATTTCTTAATCTTCTATTTTTGTTCCAGATACCAACAACACCTCAAGAGTGGCTACACGTGGCAAATTCATTTGAAGAAAAATGGAATTTCCCAAATTGCTTAGGAAGTATCGATGGAAAGCACGTAGCCATACAAAAGCCAATTGATAGCGGCAGTGAATATTACAACTATAAAGGATTTTACAGCGTTGTACTTTTAGCGATAGTGGACGCAGAATACAACTTTCTGTACGTGAATATTGGCTGCCAAGGACGCATAAGTGATGGCGGAGTTTTCGCAAACACAAAATTTCTAAATAAAATTAACGACAATAGTTTGAAAATACCCAGTGACAGCTCACTACCAGGCAGAAACAAACCTGTTCCTTATGTGTTCGTAACAGATGATGCGTTCCCTTTAGAAAAACACTTATTAAAACCTTTTCCAGGACCACAGGATAGCAATTCTAAGGAAAGAATCTTCAGTTATAGACTGAGTCGTGCGAGGAGAACAGTAGAGAACGCATTTGGGATTTTGTCAGCCAGATTTAGAGTTTTACGAACTACAATATTATTAGATCCAGAAAAAACTACTATTTTAATTATGACATGCGTGCTACTGCATAATTTTATAAGAAAAACTGAATCGAGCATGATTTACGCTCCATCTCAATACTATGATGGAGATGACATAGTAACTGGTACACGTATCGATGGACAATGGAGATTAGAACAGCAGCAATTAACACCACTTGAAGCATGTGAATCCCTGACAGATGATGGGAAAGAAATAAGAAAAGAATTCGCAGAATATTTTTCAAATGAAGGGTTTTTGGACTGGGCATCTAAATATTATTAAAAGACGTTAAAATAAAACTCACCTGCAACCCTCCATCGACAGTTAAACTTGGTATATTTTTGCCTTTAAGGAACATGAGTTTTTTAAATGCAAACCATTTACTTGACTCATTAGCTCCTGCACCAGATTTATTAGATTTACATTCTCGGTTAAATTGACCTACGAGTGATCGAATCTTTTTTTCAATTACTTTTTTATCCATATTAAATTCACTGGCAATTTCCATCCAAGCATCGTGTTTTTTATTTCGGTCTTTGTAGCTCTCTGACATCGTGTTCCATAGTACTTCTCTTGCTTGAAACATTTCAATCAGTTTGTAAACATCATCGTTATTCCAATTACCGGACATATTTTATTGCTTGGCGCACGCGCAACCACTAATACACACGCACAGCGATGCACGCTGACACAAAGAGACTGACAAGCGAGACACCACGCGCAGCGACCTGCGTACTCTAACCCCCACCGCACCGCACCGCCTATCCCGCCATCACCCTTATAAAATGTTTACAAACAAAAGATAACACATGTTTTATTTTGTTATAATTTGTTTTGTTATAAAATGTTTACTAACATTACTAAACATTTTCTAACATGAAAATTTATTTGTGATTAAATGTTTGCTAACAAATGTTTACTAACGTTATTAAACATTTTCTAACGGCAATGTGGGAGCACCATTAAGAAAAAGAAACAGAAAAGAAAGGCGTGTTGCGACGCAGCCCGGCCACAGTCGATTTCGTAATTTATATACGTTTCAATTAAATGTTCATAAATTGTTCTTGCAGTACCAATGAATAGATTAAATGTACCACAAATATATCTTGTTAAAAAAGCACTTCTTGGTGGCCGGGCAGTACCGTAAACGTTGTAGCCCGGCCACGTGTATATTTTCTTGTAGGATGCTCAGAATGTTCTAAAATATAAACCAAATAAATGTTCTTTTTGTGTTCTTTATTTTTTTCAATTAAATATACCAAAAGAATCCCTTATATAAACAAAAACATTTTTCAAATAAGAATTTGCACTAAGCGCCTGTAGAACTAAAATAGCAATGTAAGTATGTAAACAATAAGGCCCTCAATGGTATGTACCACCATATTACCTCAATGTAACAAGGAAGATTATTATTATACAATTATTAAAAGCCCAGGAATAGAAATTATTTGCATCTATAGACAAAACTAATAAAAAAAAATTGTAACTTATGTAGTCTAATCAAAGTACTTAGTAGAACTAATTTATTTACAAAACTGTGTAGATAATACAATGAACAAATACAACTGTATTTTTTGTCCACGAAATTGTACTACTCAAGTCATCTAAACACTGCCATCTGTAATGTTTTCGCTTACAGTGGGTAACATAATGACGCACATTATCAACGAACTCGATCACTGCTAATAAATTAAATTGTTTTCCTTGTAAGAGTAAATTGCTTGGAATAATATTTAAATCAACTTTTTCTGTAATGTCATCCAACTGAAAAATCAGTATATCGGTCAAATTGTAACTGATAACTTGTTTTCCCATACATCTCATTCCATTCTTCACTATATTGCAACTTACATTACTATTAAGGTTAAGCATCGATTCAGCTGCTTCTTGAAGTGCTGCCATTCCTTTTTCTGATAAAATGAGTAAGTTTATAGGCATGTATGAAGATTTCCGCTCGACATGGTCGTTATTTTGGATACAGCTGTTGCTACTGCATATTTTTTTCGATGTGACACAAGGGAAATCATTTATTAATATCCGATCGAATACAAAAGAGACATTACTCATACAGTTCACAATAGTAATATTATTCGTTGTGGATTTTTCATAATAATATTTATTTAAAATGTTAGTTCTCATTTCATATATATTTCTTTTGTACTCTTTGCTAGCAACCGCTATTACAAGTTGACTAAAGTCATTATTTCTTTTTGAATCAATGATTTTTTGGATATTTGGTCTATCCAAATAACCAATAACGAATGCGTGTAATACAGCGTCAAATGCACACGTGTTTTCAACTAAAATATTTCTTAAACCTGACGGGCTGTTATTACCATTTTGTAATAAATGAATCTTATCGTGAAAAGTTAGTGATTTTAATAATTTTGCTTTAACTTTTGGTGTTTTCACAATAAGACCTTTCCAATTTTCCACTGTTACAGGATTCTCAGACATTATGGATTCTTGTGGGAAATCCCCTATAGTGGCATTTTTAGTATTTTTTTTGTTGTTGACTTCATCTCTGCATAATTTTGACTTACTTGTGCTTTTGGCATTGTCACCCAAATTGTGTTTGAGTTCTCCAGAAAGATATTCGTAATGTCTAAGGATGAACTCATCCAATCTCAGTCTTTCATTAGGACGTTTTAGGAGTGTTTTAATAGTTTTGAAACAACTTTCTACGTCAGAACTAGTGGGTGTCACATTTTCAGTAGTGCAATAGGATAGCATTACGTTCGACCAAAGAGGCAAACGAGAAAGAAGCCTTTCCAATAGTTTTATTATTGGGGGCAAATAGTAAAGATTGTCATAATTTGTTTTAATCTCGTCAAGTTGCAGTTCAAGAGAAATTTTGTCTACTGTTGTTTTAAAAAAAGTCATAATACACACATCAAAAGTGTCTAGGGATCAAGCATTTTTATGCGGATTTCTTGAGATTGAGATGTGGCTTTGTAATAAATTTATGATTTTATAAATTTATATGGATCCTTTTTGGTGCATTTCATAATTTGAATCAGGAACTGTGAATCAAATTCGAGTAAAAGATGAAAATCAGCTGTCAATATTTTCCCTATAAAAACATACAACGCATTGAAGACATTATTAGTGCTACTGTTTCCCTACTACTGATTAAAACCAACTTTATTATGGAGCGGCGACGTCATTTAAGCAGGGAAGAAATGCTCAGAGCCGTGGGAATGATAGAAGCTGGTTCCCGGCAACGTACTGTGGCTTTAGCTCTGAATACAAGTCAGAGTGTTATCAGTCGACTTTGGACACGTTACCGAAGCACTGGTACCGTGGCTGAGCGCCATGGAGGACGGTATCGCTGCACCGGTACCGTGGCTGAGCGCCATGGAGGACGGTATCGCTGCACCACACGGAGACAAGACCGATACATTCAAATCTTAACTCGAGGAGCTCCAACAATAACCGCCATGATGTTAGCCGTGAGGCTTCATCACTCTTCAGGGAACTTAATTAGCGACCAAACAGTCAGAAACCGCTTGCATGAAGTGAACCTTCATTCCCGAAGACCGCTACGGGTACCACCTATAGCAATGCACAATCGTAGGATTCGATATCAATGGGCTCTTGAACACAGAAATTGGGCAGAAGAACAATGGCGTTTCGTGTGCTTTTCTGATGAGTCTCGTTTTGGTATGAGACCGGATACAAGACGTATACGACACTGGAGAACCCCTGGACGCCAACAGCGATTAAAATCCTGCCAGGAAGTCCATCCTTATAGTGGTGGAACCATCATGGTATGGGCGGGTATTTGGATCGGCGGAAGAACTGAGTTGATTTGGATCAGAGGCAACCTCAACGCTCAAATTTATGCTGAGACGATTGTATCAGACGTCATCGTTCCTCTACAAGTGCAAATCGGTCCCTTATTTCAGTTAATGCATGATAATGCACGACCGCACACCGCAAGAGTTGTAAGACAGACTCTCGCCGCAGCTAACATCAATGTCCTGCCCTGGCCTGCTCAGTCGCCAGACTTGAACCCGATTGAGCATGCATGGGATATGCTACAGAGAAGAGCTCTGCCGAATATGGAGGGTATCCAGTCGCAAGAAGACCTTTTTTTGTTGTTGCAACGAACATGGGCGGCCATTCCACAGCGTGATTTGGATGAACTCATTTTGAGTATGCCAAACCGATGTTCTTGTGTTGTTAGTGTTCGCGGTAGAAACACGGATTATTAATTGTTTAAGTTACCCAATAAAATTTTAAAGAAAACTGTTATTTCAGTCTTTTTTTCGAACTTTAATGTTAGTGGTTCAAATGTCAAAAATCCCTTTATTAGAAAATGGCAAATTTCTTTATTAATGCAAAGGTGACTTGGTTTATCGTTACTGTGACAAACGAAAACACTTTATTTGATGAATCCTTAAAGAAAATTTTAATTAATATCAATCAGGAGAAAAGTTATTGCAAAAAATATATGTTGATCCCTAGACACTTTTGATGTGTGTACTTGCATCAACATTGCTTACATCTTCGTCCTTAAGCAGTTCTTCATCTTTGGTGTCAAAATTATCGTTCACATGTTCATCTGTCATACTATTATTATGTTCTTTATTCAACAAACGTGCTAAACTTACATCGCATAAAACGGAATCACCTTTATCATCTTTGCCCGTATATTTGCTCATCGCTATTATTATAAGGTCAACTACAATTGATTTTATTTCTTCGATAGAAGTTGATTTTTTTATTATTACTATGCACTTTATATAAAAGTATTTCACTCTAGAGTCTATATAATCAAAACATTTATTATTGTGCAGTGTCTTAATGATATGGGAAGTGTCCAAACGTATCAGGCAGTGTGTTTTTTTGCTTAGTGTTTCCTTTTCGTCCAAAATTCTAAAACAATACTCAATATATTCTTTTGTTGTTTTGAAATTGGTAAAAGCCCTAACCATTGCTCCTAGTAATGCCGCTGAGTCATCGCAAACGGCTTCATGTGGAGGACGTTTATCTTGTAGCCATTCCTTCAACCAAATAGAAATATTTTCTAAAGTATGGGAATCGGTAATCATTTGCGTTATCGGCACACTGCCATTTTCAGCCGTAACGACAGCTACATATAAAAATATATGTTTTGGTATCGCAGATATATCTGAAGGAGGATGCGGATTTTTAAAAATGCTTCCAGTCGCGTCAATGCTCACTTTAATACATCTTTTCGCTTCAGTCAGACATTTGTAATATTTGTCTTGTGGTTTGCACCAGTAGTGAATTGTCAGCGGTAAAATTGAAAGAGTTTTAATAAGCGAACTGTACGGAGTAGTCAGTCCCATAACCCATAAAGACATGATAACATTTTTATGAAAATAAATTTCAGTTTTAGTTTGGAATCTGATGTCCTCTAGCGATTTTAAAGAAGGTACAAATGGTGGTTCATATATTTCATCGTCTTTCATATGTCTATTTAATAATTTGCTACGTAATACCGTAGGATACTCATTTTTAAGATCCTTTTGAAGTACACACATCAAAAGTGTCTAGGGATCAAGCATTTTTATGCGGATTTCTTGAGATTGAGATGTGGCTTTGTAATAAATTTATGATTTTATAAATTTATATGGATCCTTTTTGGTGCATTTCATAATTTGAATCAGGAACTGTGAATCAAATTCGAGTAAAAGATGAAAATCAGCTGTCAATATTTTCCCTATAAAAACATACAACGCATTGAAGACATTATTAGTGCTACTGTTTCCCTACTACTGATTAAAACCAACGTTATTATGGAGCGGCGACGTCATTTAAGCAGGGAAGAAATGCTCAGAGCCGTGGGAATGATAGAAGCTGGTTCCCGGCAACGTACTGTGGCTTTAGCTCTGAATACAAGTCAGAGTGTTATCAGTCGACTTTGGACACGTTACCGAAGCACTGGTACCGTGGCTGAGCGCCATGGAGGACGGTATCGCTGCACCACACGGAGACAAGACCGATACATTCAAATCTTAACTCGAAGAGCTCCAACAATAACCGCCATGATGTTAGCCGTGAGGCTTCATCACTCTTCAGGGAACTTAATTAGCGACCAAACAGTCAGAAACCGCTTGCATGAAGTGAACCTTCATTCCCGAAGACCGCTACGGGTACCACCTATAGCAATGCACAATCGTAGGATTCGATATCAATGGGCTCTTGAACACAGAAATTGGGCAGAAGAACAATGGCGTTTCGTGTGCTTTTCTGATGAGTCTCGTTTTGGTATGAGACCGGATACAAGACGTATACGACACTGGAGAACCCCTGGACGCCAACAGCGATTAAAATCCTGCCAGGAAGTCCATCCTTATAGTGGTGGAACCATCATGGTATGGGCGGGTATTTGGATCGGCGGAAGAACTGAGTTGATTTGGATCAGAGGCAACCTCAACGCTCAAATTTATGCTGAGACGATTGTATCAGACGTCATCGTTCCTCTACAAGTGCAAATCGGTCCCTTATTTCAGTTAATGCATGATAATGCACGACCGCACACCGCAAGAGTTGTAAGACAGACTCTCGCCGCAGCTAACATCAATGTCCTGCCCTGGCCTGCTCAGTCGCCAGACTTGAACCCGATTGAGCATGCATGGGATATGCTACAGAGAAGAGCTCTGCCGAATATGGAGGGTATCCAGTCGCAAGAAGACCTTTTTTTGTTGTTGCAACGAACATGGGCGGCCATTCCACAGCGTGATTTGGATGAACTCATTTTGAGTATGCCAAACCGATGTTCTTGTGTTGTTAGTGTTTGCGGTAGAAACACGGATTATTAATTGTTTAAGTTACCCAATAAAATTTTAAAGAAAACTGTTATTTCAGTCTTTTTTTCGAACTTTAATGTTAGTGGTTCAAATGTCAAAAATCCCTTTATTAGAAAATGGCAAATTTCTTTATTAATGCAAAGGTGACTTGGTTTATCGTTACTGTGACAAACGAAAACACTTTATTTGATGAATCCTTAAAGAAAATTTTAATTAATATCAATCAGGAGAAAAGTTATTGCAAAAATATATGTTGATCCCTAGACACTTTTGATGTGTGTAGTTCCTTTTGATATTTAGTAATTTTATTTTTTACACGATGATTATGAATTACATTTGGGTCACCATCTTGGATCAAACACTGAAATGTGGCTCGAGTTTCCGTAGACTTCAAAGTCATTGCATTTAATTTGGCACCACATTGTTTACAACTTGCATCAAATTTGATAAAATTATTTTCAGTTGCATAGCTGTGCTTAAACCCATGTACATTTTGTATTTATATGGCGCCACAGTAGTTGGGCCATGATCGTAGTCCATTTCTGCTTTGGCATGTTACATCGTTTTTGTTTTGTAACAGAGGGCTTATTTGGATCATTGCGTGCAGAATAATAATCTTTAATTGGTCGTATTTGTTCCCAAATTAAAGGCTCCTTTCATCATTAGTCACACCAGTTGTGTCAAAAAAGTATTTGAAATTTCTTTTTAAAGATAAGTAAAGGGCTTTGGGTGCCATTCGACTGGAGAGATTTTTACTTATATCTTTAAAAATCTTACTTGTTGAAAGTGGTTCGTGCTTCTTAATAAAGTTTTTTAGCTGTTCTCCATACTTAATAAATTCGATCTTCTGTTCTTCTAGAGACACAGATAAAACTTTTCCACGTTTTTTCGGTTTCTCATTCATATTTAGTAATTTTAATTATATTCAACCAGTAATCACACAGATATCTATCAATTACACAATTCTAGATATAGGTAAATAAAAATATGTGACATGTGAGGGTAGAAAATAAATCATAGATGCAACACAAAAAAATACCCACTAAAACACTGAACGTTTTTACCATAAACACAATTATGTACACCTAGATACAATACAATTTATTAATTACTAATAATAATCTTAATAACCAAATTCTCACACACCTGACAATCTACCTATCAAAATACGATCAGTTCGAATTTTAAATCTATCTTCTTAAAACCCATAAACAAAAATTCTATAAAACTATACTTCATAGCTCGTTGATTTTTGACACGTAGTTGCATCTTTAAAACTCAGTGTGTACTTATGTACTTTTCTTGAAATGCAGAGATGACTACACTGACATTGAATAAAAGACGTTTTTGAGATTCCTTCTTTCCTCCTGCACCACGAGCAACACTTACACGCTACAAGCTCCGTCGCGGGCGTCGCGGCATGCACCGAGGCGGGCACAGCTGCTTCTCACGGTGCGTGCCCCACGTGACGCCAGCACGTGCTGAGTCGAATGCTGAATCGATTTTGTATTTTCCTTTATGATGTATTATTATTAAATATAATAATACATCATATAGGAAAATACAGAATCGTTTTACAAACAACATGACATTATTTTCATTACACAATATTGTCCGTTTTTCCTAGAGAATTGCTCCTAAAGATAATACGTTAGCAAATTTGTACAAATAAGCAGACGTGCTATTTTAGTTCTACAGGCGCTCAGTGCAAATTCTTATTTGAAAAATGTTTTTGTTTATATAAGGGATTCTTTTGGTATATTTAATTGAAAAAAATAAAGAACACAAAAGGAACATTTATTTGGTTTATATTTTAGAACATTCTGAGCATCCTACAAGAAAATATACACGTGGCCGGGCTGCAACGTTTACGGTACTGCCCGGCCACCAAGAAGTGCTTTTTTAACAAGATATATTTGTGGTACATTTAATCTATTCATTGGTACTGCAAGAACAATTTATGAACATTTAATTGAAACGTATATAAATTACGAAATCGACTGTGGCCGGGCTGCGTCGCAACACGCACTGAAGGCGTGTTGCGACGCAGCCCGGCCACAGTCTGGTAGGATGTTCAGAATGTTCTAAAATATAAACCAAATAAATGTTCCTTTTGTGTTCTTTATTTTTTTTCAATTAAATATACCAAGAGAATCCCTTATATAAACAAAAAAATATTTCAAATAAGAATTTGCACTAAGCGCCTGTAGAACTAAAATAGCAATGTAAGTATGTAAACAATAAGGCCCTCAATGGTATGTATGTGTATCGTTTTACAAACAACATGACATTATTTTCATTACACAATATTGTCCGTTTTTCCTAGAGAATTGCTCCTAAAGATAATACGTTAGCAAAGGGCATTGGGTAAGTTTGTATGGACCAGTGGCATGATTTTTTTTTCACAGCGGCCACAAAGATAATTGTTGCTAACGTATAGTGGAATATATGATAATAATGACTCCTAAAAGAATTTTGCCGAAAATTATATCGGAGCTGAAATATCTGATTTAAAGTTGTGTTGTTCCTACTAACAGTTTGCATACCGTTATGTATTTTATCGAAATATAACTATTTCCTTTCGTTTGTCGTATGCCACTACTTCCTAGAATTTGATTCTTAGCGGCGGCACTATCGAATGGTGTAATAATACAGGATGTCTTTTTATTTCAAATTAACTGGTTCGACATCTGGCTAGGAATATTGATTTTTCAAAAAACCAATGACGCAGTTTTAGTTTTTATCAAAATCGGCTCGTCACTCCTTTGAGTTTTTTTCCCTATTCCTCATAGTTTTAGATTTGGCCTTCCACCCTCTTGAAAAATTTACCTTGTATATCTCGGCTCCGATGCATTTTGGAAATAATTTTTAATAGAAGAAAATGAATGCAAAACCCCTTTGTACAAATAAGCAGACGTGCTATTTTAGTTCTACAGGCGCTTAGTGCAAATTCTTATTTGAAATATTTTTTTGTTTATATAAGGGATTCTCTTGGTATATTTAAAAAGAACACAAAAGAAACATTTATTTGGTATATATTTTAGAACATTCTGAGCATCCTACCAGAAAATATACACGTGACCGGGCTGCAAAGTATACGGTATTGCCCGGCCACAAAGCTGTGCTTTTTTAACAAGATATATTTGTGGTACATTTAATCTATTCATTGGTACTGCAAGAACAATTTAAGAACATTTAATTGATGAGTATATAAATTGCGAAATCGACTGTGGCCGGGCTGCGTCGCAACACGCGTACTGAAGGGGAATTTCGGACTATAAAAAAACATTTGATGGATGATGAAGAGAAATTTTATATTTATTTTCATATGCCGAAATATCTCTTTTATAACATATTGCAGTCTATAGATGAATGTATAAGGAAGAAGAATACAACATTCAGAGAAACAATATCGCCCGAAGAAAAACTAGCTGTAACGTTAAGGTGAGAAATTGCATTTGTTTTTGGAATTTTTAATCTGGTCTACATAAATATTTGTACTATAATTTTAATGTTTGTATTATCTCTATTGTTCTTTTTTTTAAGTGTACAAAAAAAAATATTCGGTTCCGAAACTACAAGATAGATTAATTTTTATCCTCTGTCGATAAAAAATATTTCTTTTGGAACGCAACCCTCATTTGCGATCAGGTGTGCACAGGGGATGTACGTTTTATGTCTGGTGTATGTGTGTATATATTTTGTGTGATTGCGTAAGGTATTTTAGTAAATGCAACTTTTTTGTAGTTTAGGTAAAAAAAAATACCCATAAATCACATATTTTTTTATTATACAAAACTATATTATTAAATCCAAAAATTATGGCAATTAAACAAAAATAGCGCCACAACAAAAATACAATCATTGTATAAATTAAAGATTGTTTGAAGTATCAAGATCGTCAGCATTTGACGCGCCATTTTCTTCTAAGTTTGAAATATTAAAATCATGAATGTTTGAAGCGCCAGATGTTGATTGTATCTCGTGGCTAATGTTATTTAGAGTGGTATAACCTCGAGGCATGTCATCTTCTCTTTGGGGGAATGTAAGGGTTGCGATAACTATAATAGCTTTGTTTCTCTGCGATTTCTTTTAACTCCATTTCCGAAACTGCGTTATATATTTTACTTTTCATAACAGCTTGGTTATATTCTGAAAATTTTTTAACCGTTGCCGCAATGCTCTTAAAAAATGTATCTATCCCATCTTCTATTTTGGTTTCGTTGTGATTTAATAAATATTTCATTAAAGTTTGTGACGCTGAATTTTTTTCAATATTAAGATTTTTTTTTTTTGAAATTTTGGATGCAACTGAAGATGCAGAAGACTCAGGACGCGGCGAAAGTGGAGTAGTTTCCGCTTGTAAGTTTTCTGGAGACTGAATTATGTTTATTGAGTTCTGTGAATCATCATTACCCAAGAAACTGCTAACATCTGAACCGTCATCATCATCAACCGAAGAGATCGTATTTCTTTCTTTGTAATGAGGTACTAAAAAACTCATTTCATCTTCAAAGGTCCACTTTTTCGTCGTCGGGGCTGCCTGACCACTTTTAGTTTTACGCTTTTTCATAGCTCGTCGGTGAGACTCTCTAAGATTTAACCAAGTTTTCTTGCACTCAGATTCTGAAATAAAATAAATCATGGTTAACTATATCAAGCGCATGTAGTTACACATGTATGTGTGAAAGGGAGTACGTACACACACATTCACATAAACATATACACGTATTATAAAACGTATATTAAATATACATTTATTGTTGCAGGTACTTCAAAACTGGATCTACATTTACTAATTTATCATCGAGCTTCCGTTTAGGAGAATCAACTATTCGTTTGATAGTAATAGATGTGTGCAATGCAATAATAAATAAATTAATGCCAATTCATATACCTCAACCAACTACAGCCACATGGCAAGGAATCGAAGAAGGATTTAAAAATAAATGGAACTTTCCGAATTGCATAGGCGCCATTGACGGCAAACATGTAAATATAATTGCACCTCCCAATAGTGGATCGTTGTTTTTTAACTATAAAAAAACATTTTCTATTGTTTTGTTAGCTATAGTTGATCCTGAATACAGATTCATAGCGGTTGATGTAGGAGCCTATGGAAAAAACAGCGATGGCGGAATCTATTCATCATCTACATTTGGAAAGGCACTTGAAAGAAACACATTCAATATTCCATGTGACAAACCATTACCAGGAACTAATCATGCAATGCCACATGTATTTGTGGGAGACGAGGCATTTCCATTGAAGACATATTTATTAAGACCATATCCTCGCTCAAATACACGGAGACTATCAGATCCTGAACGGCAATATAATTACCGCTTATCACGAGCTAGAAGGGTTGTTGAAAACGCTTTTGGAATTTTATATCAAAAATTTGCGATTTACAACAAAAATATTAAATTGCATCCAGAGTTTGTAGATAAAGTGGTATTAACAACTTGCATTTTACACAATATGATGAGGACATATAACATTGAGATGAATTTACAGGAACCGAACAGAACAGAACAGGAAATTACAGTTGAATTCGGCGAAGACCGATTGTTAAGTCAATTACCAAGTATTAGTGGTGCCCATATGGCTACCGCTTTTAATGTACGTGAAAAGTTCAAAACATATTTTCAAACTTCTACCGGACGAGTTCCATGGCAGTAGCTTTTAGCTTTAAATATTAATGTTAATTCTTAATGGATATTCCAGTTAAATTTTTCATTATAATTATATTAATCACAACTGTTTTATTTCCCATACATACCTACATACGCGAAAAACATTAAATAAATAATTAAATAGGAGTAGGTACTTACCAGATTGCTTTAAAGTAATACTTATTTGTTTCCAAGCCTCGTCCTTTTTTATAGTATTGCTGTATTTAGCATCACTTAAGTCATATAAATATGGATATTTTCTCACTTCTTCAATAAGTTTCTCCCTTTGCATCGTTATTTTGTGTTTGAATCGAACTTAAAATTTTAAATAAAACATACGCGCAACACGAATGAAATACTCCTTGCGAATGGCGGCGTCTTTAGCAGGCAAGTCGCGGGAGGGGAAAGGGGAAAGGGTGGACGAAGAGATGTGAGCTCGGGTACGGAGGGACGTAAGCGCGGGGACGGAGAAACGTAAGCGCGGGGACGATGAGCCGTAAGCGCGGGAATTCAAGTTCGGAGCCTGTTCCGAGGCGAGGCGATTACGTTATTATTCCGATTAGTGTGCGTTGCAGTAGGGAGTTTAATACAAACCATTCTGAACGGCTCGAATCATGATAACGAAAGCCTTCAACAGAAGCTGATGACTGATGACGCTGCTCTTGTGATGAATAATTTCTTCGTTGTGATACCGGGTAATTTTGATTTTCATATGTCTGTTGTTGTGGTCTTTGAAATTCATTTTGGTTTTGCAAAATTAAATTATAAATGGCAATTTTAGTTTGAAGTCGCCTATATTCCGGAATTTTTTTAATCTCTTTAACGAGTGACAAACAAAACAGCTTGTCTTCATCGTCATCTTCTTTTGGATGAGACACATTTTTCTGTGCTAAACTCTGCTCTAATATGTTTGCAAATCTTTCATCAGCAGGATTTAATTTTTGTTTTTTTCTTGAAGTAGATTTAGGACTCTTAAAGCCAGAACTTATTTCTACTTCAGCAACCTCTGACGAAGTTGATGCATTATCTGCATCGAAACTACTTTCTGTATCTTTGTTGGCAATTGATGCCTGTAGAAATCGTAGTCTATTATAATGAATATATGTCGAAGTTTTGGAAGCTCCTGATCCAGATTTGACAGTCTTTATTTTCTTCACCTCTCTCATATAATTATCCCGTAAACTCTTCCACTTTTTTTGCAGGGATGACGCTGAAAAAAAAATCAGTATTTAGTAATAGTTTATGTTTGTTTCCAGATATTTGGCCATTGGATGTTCATTTGGAACATTAAGCTACGACTATAGAATTGGCAAATCTACTGTGGCTACTATAATACCACATGTATGTGAAACTATTTGGAAAAAATTAAGGCCCGTTGTTATGAGTGAACCAACGAAAGAAAAGTGGTGTGAAATATCCACGATATTTGAAAAGAACTCAAAGTTTCCCAATTGTTTGGGAGCCTTGGACGGGAAACATATACGGTTAATCCAGCCTGAACACACGGGTTCTATGTATTATAACTATAAAAATTATTTTTCGCTAGTTTTATTGGCGCTAGCGGATGCAAACTATTGTTTTGTGTGGGTTGACATAGGTGCCTACGGTAAAAACAGTGACTCAGGTATATTCAAGAATTCTTCATTGTACAAAAAGCTGACAGAAAGGTCATTAGATCTACCTGAGCCAAAGGCATTGTTAATACAAAATAGACCGACAACGTTGCCATATGTGATAGTGGCTGATGAAGCTTTTGGCATGATGGAGAATTTAATGCGTCCATATGGGGGAAGGTCACTAACTTATGCTAAAAAAATATTTAATTACCGTTTGACATTAGCACGCCGGTATGTTGAATGTACTTTTGGCATAATGTGCAATAAATGGCGCATTTTACACAGGCCGTTAGATGTTAACATCGGTTTTGCAGAAAAGATCGTAAAAGCGATATGTACACTAAATAATTATGTCAGAATCAGGGATGGCTACAATTTTGAAGACACACTTTATACGCCACCCCTGGAAAATCTAGCCTCACATTATACCGGACGTGCTGTGCGACAGGCGGATAATGTTCGAGTACATTTAACAAACTATTTCATTAATGAAGGAAAAGTAGATTGGCAGGATCGTTATATTTAACTTGTAACACAAACCGATTGTAAATGTAAATAAATATATATACTCACATAATATTTTCTTCTTTTCTTCATTGTCATGTCCTTCACAAAATATAAGGACGAGTTCTTCCCAAGCCCGTCTTCTCAAATTCTTATCTGAATAATCGCTACTTGTCATGTCCCATATCGCAGGACGTTTCTCTATTTCATCAATTAATAATTCCGTATTAAAAGCTTCGGTTTCCAATTCGGACGAACTTGACGAACCCTAAAATACGTCTATCCGCGTCGAAAGCGCGCGCTCAACTGAACGGAAACATAGAAAACCAATGATCTCAAAGCGGCGTTGACGCGCGCTGACAACAGTCGAGCGCTAGCGCAGCGTTGAACGCGCGCGTTACTAAAACGCGCGTTAGCATGTGTACGGCCTGAATAAAATGTATGTAGTTGTAAACGCGCGTTATCAAAACGCGCGTTGAGCGCTTGTCATCTGAACCTACCCTAAGCTTTGTCCTTTTTGTATCACTTGAAGTAATTCAAATTTGGTTGCTAAACGCCTATTTTCTGGTACTTTTCTGAGTTCTTTATATAACGACAAACAAAAGAGTTTGTCGTCATCTTGCTTGGTAATACTATTTTCTTGAAGTTCATTCTGAAAATGTTTTCGTGACTCGATACTTTTTTCTATTAAAACAGCTATTTTTTCTTTTGGCACTTGTGTTTTCTTACGTTTAGGGGGACGTATTTCAGTGGCTTCGGTTGCATTGGCGTTTAGTTCACTTGTCTCCTCACTTTGCCTTTCATTCTGTTCTTCAATATTAGTTGTAGTGTCTTTATTACTTACACTATTCTGCAGGAAAGATAATCTTGAAAAATACATATATCGGGCTCCTTTACGAGCACCTGAACCAGAAGGAGTTGTTTTTTCTTTTTTGTATTCTTTATTGTAGCAATCTCGTATGTTTTTCCATTTTTTTTGGAGTTGTGTACCTAAAAATAATAACATTATTAATAATATTCTTGTTTCAGATATCTTGGTACGGGTTGTTCATTTGGAGAACTAAGCTACAATTATCGCCTAGGAAAATCGACGATTACTGGAATTGTCCGCGAAGTATGTAAATCATTGTGGAATAAGTTGGTAAACATAGTCATGCCCGAAGCGACTGAAGATATCTGGAAGACAATAGCACGAGACTTTGAGAGATATGCAAATTTTCCAAATTGCATTGGTGCTATAGACGGCAAGCATATCCGAGTTATAAAGCCTGTTGATTCGGGTTCTTTGTATCATAACTATAAACATTACTTTTCCATAGTGCTCTTAGCACTTTGCGACGCCAACTATTGCTTTACTTATGTTGATATTGGGGCTTATGGCAAAAGCAGTGATTCTGCTATATTTAAAAATTCGGTTTTTTATAAACGCCTGACAGAAAAATCATCAAACATACCAACACCTAAACCAATATCTAATGTAGACTTAACACCAATGCCTTATGTTATAGTTGGAGATGAAGCCTTCGGCTTAGCAGAAAATTTAATGCGCCCATATTCAGGCAAATGTTTACCATATGAAAAAAGGATTTTTAACTATAGGTTATCGAGAGCCCGACGTAATATTGAGTGCACTTTTGGTATTTTGGCGAACAAATGGCGCATCTTTCATAGGCCTATAAATGTAAACATAGATTTTGCCGAAGATATAATAAAAGCTTCTTGTGTTCTACATAACTATGTGCGGACTAGAGATGGTCTAAAATTTAAAGATACTTTATATAATGCACCCATGACTAATCTCAATACCTTGCATGCGGGAAGAGGGACACCGTCATCTTTGAATATCAGAGATAAATTCGCTCATTACTTTGTGAACGATGGGCGTGTTCCATGGCAAGACACAAAGATATAGCTGCAACTAACATACCGTACTTGTAATGTTTAGGTACATAACTAAATGTAAACAAACGAAATATGGTAATACCGTTGTGACCTTCATTTGAAAAATGCTCGAAATGTCTGCATAAAGCAGCCGAAGTTTGTTTATATTTATTTAAGTACCTAAAGTATACGGAGAGTATAATATACGCTTCATAACAATAATTATAACATAATTCTGTCAATTATTTTTTGGTGAATAAACCTACTTACTTAAAATATTCTTTTTTTCCACCGTGTCTTCGCAATTTCCAAATATCTCCACCAACTCTTGCCAAGCTCGGTTCTTGATAATTTTATTTGAGTAATCATCACACTGAATGTCCCATATTGCAGGTCTCTTCTCCACCTCATCAATAAATAGTTCAGTGTCGAAACGATCCATGGCGAACTCACGAACAGTGACGTGCTCACCGCGGTATCCGCAACGCAACTGAACGCGAAGTAAAGACTCCATTGTAATAGAAACGCGCGGGAGCAGCGCGATTCTATTTTCTGGCGGTTGGGTTGCGGTAACCGCGCGGTTATGTCTGAACGATTACTAACTAACTCATATAAATAAGACCCGCGCGATTTCCATGCGATTCTATAATCGCGCGGTTCCCGCCGTGTCTGAACGAGCGCTTAGTCGGCGGCAAGAAATCAGTACAACTTTTTACCTTCGTCCACTTTGGTAACTAAAGTTACCTAACCAGTTACAAGAGAAGATTTTTCTTTCGCTGTTTGGTAACTAGTTGTCAGAGAAGAATTATTTTTCCATATCTGTAACTTTTTGTAACCAGTTACAAGAGAAGATTTTTCTTTCGTTGTTTGGGAAATAGTGACAGAAGAATTATTTTTCCATTATTGCAATTTTTTTGTTATGAATACTGGACATTGGAGGAAATAGGACTTGACTTGACTTAGCTTGTGGACAGTCAGGAGGAGGCTTTTGGCTGCCAATATCGGGAGTTACCGCCAGGCTCGGGGCCCTAAATTACTCCGTGAGCACCGTATTACTCGACTTCAGTTTGCTCGAAACTGTGCTCCATTGACTCTGGAGGACTGGAATAAAGTATTGTTTTCGGATGAAGCTAGAATTTCTTTGTGCGGAAAGGATCGACGCCGGCGAGTGCTGCGAAGACTACGGGAACGCTATGCGGAAGTGTGTTACGAAGAAATCACTCCTTATAGCGGAAGCTCCGTTATGTTTTGGGCAGCAATTATTTCGACGCAGCATACGGAGTTAGTTTTCATAGAAAATGGAACATTAAATGCACACCGGTACATAATGGAAGTCTTTCTATATGGATAACCCGCATTGACTGCACTTGGGGAAGATTCCATTTTTATGGACGACAATGCTCGCCCGCACCGTTCTGGCGACGTGGAAGCGTACATGCAAGAAGTTGGGATCCGTCGTTTAGATTGGCCAGCTCGAAGTTCTGACCTCAATCCAATTGAGCATATCTGGGATGTTCTAAAGAGACGGTTAAGATCAGTGCAACCTGCTCCACAAAACATCAGGGAGCTAAAAAAAGTCATTGCAGAAGAGTGGGAACGTATTACTCAAAACATTATTAAAAACATCGTGGAAAGCATGCCTAGAAGGCTTCAAGCTGTGATTTTGGCAAGCAGAGGTCACACTCGTTATTAGGTTTTTACATTTGTAACTTTATTTAATTAAAAAGAGTTAAAAGATCTTCTCGGTTTAATGCCGACCACTTCTTATTGTTTGCCGTGTACATCGGTTCGAATTCATCGTTTTTTTTTTAATTGCCAAAATTCACTTCGCGCGTATTAATTTACACGATTATACGTATACAGAGTACGTCAAACAATTAAATTTCATTTAATTAACTCAAATCGACCTTAGAACGTAAATTTCCTTAGGTGCCCGTTTTTTTTTTTTGCGAATATTTGTAATTCACTCATAACTAGTTCCAAACAGCGAACGAAAAAAAATTTATCTCTTGTAACTAGTTGGTTACAAAATAGGAAATAATTTGATCTACGAATATGGAAAAAAAAATTCTTCTTTCACAACTAGTTACCAAACAACGAAAGAAAAATCTTCTCTTGTAACTGGTTAGGTAATTTTAGTTACCAAAGTGGACGAAGGGAACTTTTTTAGTTAGTGATTGCAGTGTGTACGAACGTGACGTGTTGTTTTTCTCGAATATTGCAGCCTACAATAAACATGGATACTGATGCTGATCTAATAATAGCAGCATGTGAAATAATTTTAGCTGGGTCCCTGAAGAGAAAACGACAGTGTTGGGTTAGACCAAGCTTAATGAGTCGCAGTCGTTACAGTAACAGTGATAGAATAAAAGATTTAAGAACAGACGATTTGATTGTAAAAAGACCCTTACATTTTAAGACATTTATGTCGTTAACGTTTACCGACTTTGAATATTTACTAAGCATTGTTGGACCCACAATAGTTAAAAAAAATACAAATTACAGAAGTGCAATTTCACCAACGGACAGATTATCATTAACATTAAAATACCTGACTACGGGAGATTCATTCAACAGTCTTTGTGACACCTTTAAAGTATCTCCTCAACTTATTTCCTACATTATTCCAGAAGTGTGCCAAGCTATCGTAGATGGACTTTCGGATTATGTGAAGGTATGTACATATATGGGCGTTTAACTTTCTTTAATAATCCAGAAAAACTATGTTCCGAAAAATTACTATATAAGTAGGCAAATGGCTATCCTATCACCGAGCACATTTCCGATTTCAGATTCCACGAACATCAAACGAATGGACAAAAGTTGCAGATGGATATCTGAGTAGATGGAATGTACCTAATTGTGTTGGATCTTGTGATAATTGTGTTGGATGGAAAGCACATTAGAATTGAATGTCCAGCACGAAGTGGAAGCGATTATTTTAATTATAAAATGTATTTCAGTATTGTACTGTTTGCATTAGTGGATGCAGATTATAAGTTTTTATACGCTAATGTGGGGTGCCAGGGTCGCATTTCCGATGGTGGTGTATTTGCTAACTCTTCATTATGCAGAATGTTGTATAATAATGATTTAAATTTGCCAGATAAAAAACCTCTACCTGGAAGAATTATGCCAGTACCCTATTTTTTTTTGGGCGACGATGCGTTTCCTTTACAAACCAATATTTTAAAACCTTATGATGGTAATCATGCGAAAGGGTCTCCCAAGAGAGTGTACAACTATCGCATGTGTCGAGGTCGAAGAGTAGTTGAAAACGTATTTGGACAGTTAACAAAACAATTTAAGATATTTAACAAACCCATCCAGCTAAATCCACAAAAAGTTACTATTGTAACATTGGCATGTATTCATTTGTTCAATTATGTAAAACGACATGGTATAATACAACAAAATGAATATGATACTGAAAATAGTAGGGGAGAAATCAATCCAGGAGATTGGCGCAGGAAACCACGTGAAAATAATTTGTTTGCTGACTTGCCTAGACAAGACAATACACATTCCCTTGAGGTTACAAGGACACAATCTCCTGAGGTTATAAGGACAGAATTGGTTCAATATTTTCTTTCCGATGTCGGGAGATTACCATGGCAGAATGATCAATGACTAACTCGTAAGTTTTAATGAAACTCATACTTGTAATTAGTACTTGTATTTTTATTATAATTTGTATTAAAAACTTCGTAAATCACTTGTTTTTGTTCATTTATAAGTGGTTTTATTTACCGAGTTATTCTATAAATCCCCACCGCGAAATCCCCACTGATGTTTTTATGCATTTTGAGTATACTATGACGATTCTATGACAACAACATTAAGACGAAATACTTGTGCCTACATAACGTTATCTCGCATCAGGTGATAGGGTTATTCTCAGAGTGCATACGGTGGGGATTTGTGGAATAAACCTATTTATCTGACTCAATAGATGATAATATGTTCTCAATATCACCACTCTCTTGAAGCGACACACGTAACGAAGGTTCAATTGAAGATGTTGAAGGTTCACCAAGAGGCGGTGAAACAGGGTTTGTTACGGCAGAGTTGGATGATGAGTAGTAGGAATTTACATCACATTGATCCATTGTATAATATCCTGGATGACTATGGGAAGTAGAAGGTCTTGGCGAAGCTTCGAACATGTCTGAACGATATCCAGTTTCGGTTTCAAAAAAGATATTGTTATTATTGCCTTTGTTGTTTTATCAAATTTTCTAAGTTGTGTCGCAATATATTCGCCAAACAAATCGTCCTCATCTTTTATTTTTTGATTTGTCCGTTGACTGACTGTTCTCATTAAATTTAATGCTTCCGACACCATCTCATTACTTGGATTAGGTTTATAACGTTTATTCGCTTGGGGTATGATGTTTGACGTTTGAGGTGAATCGTTTTCCCCATGTTGAGCATCATTATCCGCATGTTGGGCATTATTGTCAGTTGCTGTTATCTCCTGAAATAATATTTTATTTGAATCACCAACAGTTTACTTATGAAATGTATTATACACTAGCTTTTACCCGCGAGTAGGTACACCGCACGGAATATATGAAAAAAAAGACAATGGTCATAAATCATACCTAATACTAATTGTTTTAGAAATATTATTATTAATTATTATTTACATTGATAATTATTATCAATGTAAATAATAATTAATAATAATATTTCTAAAACAACCTAAAAAGAAAAAAAAAGAAAATGGTACGGAATCTCTCGGTTTATAATAGAAATTCGGCGAAATCAAAAGATTGTTGAGAAAAGAGTTGTTAGTTTTTAAAAAAATTCATTTGCAATGACTATTATATCTGTGCACATGCCACTCCAAGAAATAATTTGTTTAGAAATATTTCGGTGCAATAACAATAGCGGCAGCGCAACAACAAAGGCAGATAAAATAAGTACCTATGTCTTTATTTACCGCGCGCCTCTCTTCACTCGGGCCAAGCTTACATATTATTCTTGTGTGCTCTAATAATTAGGTTAGAAATAAAATAATACAACATCACTGAAATGTTATATACCGTATCGATTGTTCCAGTAGGTTTATTTTTATTGAGCAAGAAATTCAAAGATTTAAAGGCAAACCACTTGCTCTCATGTACAGAATCTGCGCTGGTTCCAGACTTTTTTGATTCAATCGTCTTTTTTCTTTCTCTATAATATTGTCTCGTCAAATTTTTTATCTTCCGTTCTATTTCTGTGACATTTGTATTTAATTCGTTTGCCATCTCATTTAGTGCATCAAAACGTTTAGGTCTACATTTGTGATCCAAGTGTTTTGGATTCCATAATAATTCCTTTATATGATACAAATTTATTAACTTTAGAGTGGTTTGAAAGAAAAGAAAGAAAAGAAGAAAGAAAGAAAACATATTTATTTGGCACATGCCACAAGCGCACACAACAAAAAAAAAATAGTTAAAACTTAAAACTAAACAGAAAGAAAAAAATAATATTGTGTGTCTCACGGCTGCGCCAAAAAGGCCCAGTTCAGCAAACTGCCGAACAGCTAGTGCCCGACGCTGATTTTCAACTGGACCCAAGATAATGACGTGACGGATGAATAACAGTTTTAGTAGGTATGTAGGTGCTTTGTGTTGTGAATTATGTGTATGAATAGGTATGTACTTATATACAATAAATATAAATATCAGTGCAATACTAATAAAATAAAACTACACATTAATAAAAAACAAGAAAAATTGAAAAAAGTGCAAAACAAAAACCAATAGGTACCAAAAACAAATGGGACGGACGAATAAACCTTTCGCACGTTTCGTTTCTAACTACTAGACGCACAATATTTAATTAATCCGTGCCGTGCACTTCGTCAATACGCTGCAAGCAGCCGAGTGCGATGGACTAATAGTAAAATTTGTCGGAAATAACGGAAATTTTTGTGATGGAAAATTTGTGATGCGATCGCAAAAGTGTAGGTACATAAAACGTTCCAGTATTATATTTGACGGAAGTGGAGCTAAATTATGTAACCGTAGATAAACAAAGCCCAAAATATAAAAAAGGTAAGCTAGTTTAATGTTTGGATAAAAATATCATGTACCTAATCTGAAAGTGAAAGCCACCTTTGTCATATTTTAAATTAATTTTTGCATTTACAGTTGTCCAAATTCACGACAAAGGATCTGACTGATCACGCTCAGGATCAGCCCCTGTTAGATGTGATGGCAATAATGAGTGAATGAGGTCATCCTGTCGCCGTTTGTTCCCGTCGCATGCAAGTGGGCCATGCACATTGGGTAAGAACGTGCGCACGTGTGTTGTGTTGCTGCAAAGTGTTGTTTAAAAGGTAGGCGGTAATTTTATTGTGTTATTTTATAAAATCGCAGGTCCCACACAATGCGGCGTGTCGCTGCGGCGCGGCGCTGCTCAATCACGACAGCACCCGCCGGCTGAGGACACAAGTGACGCAATACTAAGTGAGACGAGCGTAAGCATGAGTGGAATAATGATATACAACACAAATTTTATTTTTATTTTGTGCAACATTAGTCGACAAAAACATTGTACCGTGATTAAATTAGTAGGTAGGTAGGTTCTTAGTTTGTACATTATATAATTGAAACATTCAGTGCGACCATATCCAACTTACGTTGCGACTCCACTAGATACTGCCGTAAACGTTTTCTGAAAGTGTCTATTGTACCAATCATTCTTATCGGTGGTGGCAGGTTATTCCATACTTTGGAAGCCGCATAACGAAAGCTACCTCTGAACGCTGCTGTGTGATGAGACTGAGTCGAGAGTTGTTGTGAACATTGTCTTCTCTCACATTCGCGTCTACTAGTTAACCAACTAAGCTTATTGTATAAGTAGTCCGGTTTTTTATATTTAACCACACCGAACAGGAGGCATGCCAAATGTAGTTTGCGTCTGGACTTCATTTTTAGTGATAAATGCTTGTTTAGAAAAGGTGTTACGTGACTTCGCCGAGGAATATTGTAGCAGAACCGCGCGCAAGCGTTTTGTACTCTTTGAATGAGCCGATCTGTACGAGCTAATAGGCGCGGGCCATATACTGTGTCAGCGTAGTTTAATCTAGATAGCACCAAGGTTTCCACGAGCTGTTCCCGAAGTGGTTCTGATAAGTAGGGCCTCATCTTATATAAAACCTTCAGGCGATAAAAACAGTTTCTGACAGAGTCTGCTATATGTTTCTCGAAACGAAGAGCTTTATCCATCGCAAGACCCAGATTTCGCGCCTCATAGACTCGCTCAATTTGTTCGCCCATTAGTACCAAGTCAAAAGTTAAAGGTAGTCGGGCCAGCTGCTGTCTTGTCCCAAAAACTATATATTTCGTTTTGGTAGGGTTCAGCGATAGGCAGTTCTCCTCAGACCAAATGGCGATTCGTTGAAGGTCTTCGTTCAGATCCTTAATGGCACTGTCATACTCGTCATGTTTGAAGGAAATATACAGTTGAACATCGTCGGCGTATATATGGTACTTGCATCTCTGGAGGCATCTTATTATGTCTGCGCAGTACAAAATAAAAAGAATGGGACCAAGAATAGAACCCTGCGGGACTCCTCTCTCTACGAAGATAGGTGCCGATCTAGAGGTAGTGCCGTCACTCAATCGCAGGTCAACAAATTGTTCCCTATTGCTTAAGTAGCTGCGGAACCATTGTACAGCTTCTCTGTCGAAACCGTAATATTTTAACTTTGACAGTAATAATGGTATATTTATAGCGTCAAATGCCCTGGAGAAATCTAGTAAAACCAGTAATGTGCACATTCCCTTATCTTGGGCGGATAATATGTTGTCAGTAACATCCAGTAAGGCAGTAGATGTACTGCGCTGTTTCCTAAACCCTGATTGTAAGTCGGGCAAAATATTATTTTGTTCCAGAAACAGCGTAAGTTGACGGCTGACAATTTTTTCTAAGACTTTGGACAAACACGGTAATATACTGATAGGGCGTAGATCTTTTAAGGTTTCTGGATTTGATTTTTTTGGCAGGGGCCTAATGGAGGCGATTTTCCATTGGTCCGGGAATGTTGACGTTACGATGGAGTGGTTTATTATATCCGTTACAACATTTAACGTGTGCGGCAAAGTCATATTAATCATGTCCAGGTTAATGTTGTCGTGGCCTTCGGCGTTACTTTTGAGACTAGCGATAGTGCGTGAGACATTGTTCTGGTCTACTGGAGTGATTGTAAAAACTGTCTCACCGTGGGTATGATTTTCATAAAAATTCATAAGCAATGCGCTTGGCTCGGGGTTACCGGGGACGATTAAAAAGTTTCTATTAATTAAGTCAGGGTCTGTGAAATGCGACGGAAGGTCTTGTCTTGATTTAAAAGGTAACAAGGTGGATTTCAGGTTCTTCCAGAGCAATTTGGGGCTTTTTATTTTTGAATTGATGTTATGTTTGAAATAAGCAGTCTTTTCATTGTATAGAGAACTAATCACTAAGTGCTTTAAGTCTTGGTAGTATTTTTTTTTTGAATCCGATTTAGTCTTTCTGAAACTACTTAGTGCTTCGTCACGTAATCGCATCATAACTTTGATTGTGTCTGTAATCCACGGATACGATTTATCCCTTATGGTACATGATTTGACAGGTGCGTGAGCGTCAAACAAGCAAGTTATAAGGGTGTTGAAGGCATGTACCATATCATTAACGGAGTCGAGCGTTGAAATAGTACCAATGTTTAATGAGGATAAGTCTATATTAAATGTTTCCGTGCATACGTTTTGAAGAGGGCGAAATTTTACGAAGTATGGTTTGAATTTGACACGCTCAATATTAAATTCACTCACTACAATGGAATGGCCGTTGAGTGAACCGAAAGATTCTACCGCTGTGTGTCTTGCTCTCAAATCAGTACACAAAAGATCGATGAGGGTTTCACTGGATGCTGTGTAGTGAGTAGGGCTTGTGACCAGCTGTGTAAGATTAAAAGTGTTAAGAAATTCGTTTATATTTTTCGTTTTTATCCCATTTGTGTCTTTCATATTGACATTAAAATCGCCAAGTAGAATATAGTGATCGCAATTTCCCAAGGAACTAATAGAATCCGTTAAGGCATCGAGAAAGAGGACAAGGTTTAACCATGGCGGACGGTACGCTGTTCCTATGGCAATTTTTTTACCGTTCAAAGATATTGTTAACCACATTTGTTCAACCGATTCGAACCTGGGATCGACCGCGCTAGTCCAAGTACGTGCGCTCAGCCCGCGCCGCACATAAAACCCGACGCCCCCACCACGGCCCGCGCGAACACTCGCTGGTCGCGGTGTATGACGCAGACAATAGCCCGGCACTACCGGAGCGCGCCCCTCCTCGCCCGGTCTGAGCCAAGTCTCATTAATGGCCATAATGTCAAAGCAATGCCTGTCAAGTACACTAATCAAGTCATCATGACCTGTACCCAATGAACCAGCATTAAGCAACCCAACTTTAAACATTTTTTTCCGTTTATTCGACATTGTAGTAGTTAAAATAAGTTCCGTCATTTGGCAAAATAAGTATTATCGTCAGAGCACATTCAATTAAAATTTGATATAGTAATAGTGTAGGTCGAGTTGTGAATGTGTAGATAGTGTACATAGGTTTTAAACTGTGGTACGTATATAATCTGTTTGTAAAATAGAATAGAAGTTGTATAATAAATAGGTGTAGGTAAATATGTATAGTGTTATAAAACTGGTTCGTTATTATACGTAGTTCACAGAGGTGCGCCGCGAGACACCCAACTGCCAATACAAAACATGACTTATGGCGTGAAAACAAAGTTATTAATATTACCGTTGACAGAGCGGTACTTACTTTTGCTAAACTTACTTCTAAAGAACATGTAACAATATATATATGACTAATGTAGTTATCTAGACAAAAACTAAAACAAACAAAATAAAAAATACAAATAATTGAAGAAACTAAATAAACATAAACAAACAGGACAGCTTCTCTAAAGAGCGGTATTTGCGCCGGTTCCAGGTGGCAGACCGAAAGTGCGCAGTATGTCAGCCTCACAGCGTATGTGGCAGGTGGCATCACCGGGTTTGTACCGGGCGAGGATGCGACCACGCTTAGACCACACGAACTGCCAACCGAGGCGAGTACCGGCCTCACGCGCGGTCCGAAACAACTCCCGGTTCCGCTTAGTAAGCCGCTCGTTGACGTAGAAGCGCGTCGCGGGACCCGGCAGATCGAGATCCGCTGTAGTCATGCCGCGACGCACTCGTGCTCCCTCCAGCAGCTCGTCCCGTAGGTCGCGGCGCGCGAGGCGCACGACGAGGAAGCGGGGGCGGGTCTCCACCGGCGCCGTCGCCTGCGTAGCGTTGATACGCCTGCCTCCAACACGCTCGGCGCTCACAATATCGCGCGCTTTGAGTTTTACGCCGATCTTTGCCGCCACCAGCATGGCAGTGTGAGTAGGGTTTTCGCCATTAACCTCAGGTATGTTTGAGATCTGCAGATCATTGGCGAGCAAGTCCTGGTCACGATCATTTATATCGCTCCTTAACTGGCTTATTAGCTCGTCCACATCCGATGATTGCGACACTTGGGGCTGAGCCAGCTTAGTCTCCATTACCACTACTCTTTCCTCCAAGTTGCTCATCCTATCGTTTGTGGATTTTAGAGAGGACCTTAGCTCCGACAGATCGTCACGCAGCTGCTGAAACTCATTTCTCACAACCTTAAAAAATTCGTCCTTAAAATTACTTAGCTCTGCCCTGAGGATGTCAAGGTTGAGCTCCTGTGTGGCATCTAGGGCTGTGCTATTTATGGGACTGGTGTCCATTAGGTTTACAAGGCTATCCTCGTGATGTGTTGGTGCTGGTGCCCGCGCCCTTACCGGTGTTTCAGCCCGGTTATCCCTCACCTGGCTCTTTTCGCAGTCGGGGCAGTGCCAGGGGGTCTGTACGGAACCTTCACTCTGGATACCTACGAACCCTCGATGGTACCAGCGCTTGCACTTGCTGCAATTAACAGCCTCTGCCGACGAAAGAAATTTACCACAACCGCCACACTTGACCATGGTGAGTTGAAACTGGTTTGTTTACAAATCGCAGAACTATTTATGAGTCCAAGTAGTACACTGATAAGGCAACAGATGGCGCTATTCACAAGATCACGGTTATGGCAGTTTTCTATGGTGTGTATGGTACAGACAACACCATAAGTAAGCACAGCGACGGAGTAAAGGTCCGCACACACTGATGTTGTGTCACAAGTTGGCTTTCGGTTGCCCAAATAATTACCGAATTATATATTGTGGGTTTCGGGTACTTAGACACTTGCTGGGGTTCACTATAACGTTATTTACGTTTTATTTTTATTTACACAGCACATAAACACCAGACAACAATGTTACTTGTAAGTTGCACTGACAGAAGTATTTTTACAATAAACTTATGCGAATTTAACTGGTATTTTTATTTATTTGCGAGAGAAGAACACAGAGAGCTTATGGCTGTTTGACATCTGTTTACGCCAAAATTGTCGTTTCTATAGACAGTATATAGGTTATACCTACCTAGATGTTGATTATGTAAAGGTTTGTAGTATGAAGCTAGTTGCAAAATAAACTCATTAAAGACAGGACGTCTTTTAATCACATCTATTCACCATCAAGCAAATTTGAACCTTATTGCCCAGTGAACATGGTCCAAACGAACCGGATTAATTCATAAAAAGTTAATTGAATAGAAACGCTCGGGCCAACACCTGGCCGGCGCGGGCGCCGGCGCATACAATAGGTGACGTAGGCCGGTCGAGAGATAAGGAAGTTGTTTACGTATCGAAGACACGCGTGTGGCTCATTTAGAAGAAACTAACTTTATAACGTGTTATTTACGAACTTAATTTTAAAGTGTTGTGTACGCAAATAAACATTAAAAATGACTGCTGTGACAGCGGAACAAAGTGTATTGCTGGCTGCTTTGGAGGATACAGCTAGTGTTTTGCAAAAAGCGCAAATTAACTTCAAGAAATGTGCTAAAGCCAAGTTAACTAAGGGCTATGCAAAGGCGCGCTTAGAATGTATTGAGGAATACTGGCAGAATTTTACGATGACTCATCGGGAGCTAACTAAGTGCACACCACGCGAACAACGCGGAGTATTGCCTTACTTTCTCAATGAAGAATTTTATAAATATGAGGATTTATATGTATCTTTAAAGGCTGAATTATTAGATCTATTGAAACCATCACTACCGAGTCAACCAGTCAATAATGAAGATCAGTTAAATGAATCTAGTGTTGCAGCAGGCTTATCGAGTGTGAAGTTACCACGTATACAGTTACCATCTTTCTCTGGCAAGTATGAAGAATTCCCTACATATGAAGACTTGTTCACCACTCTCGTACACAATAATAATGCGTTATCAAATGTTCAAAAATTACATTACCTGAAGACAAGTGTTACGGGAGAGGCGGAAGCATTGTTACGGCAAATACAAATTACAGAAACTAATTATTCACAAGCTTGGGAATTAATAAAAGGTCGTTATGGCAATAAACGAGTATTAAGAATCTCTCTTTTCAAACGGCTTTTTTACCAGAAACGGGTAGCCAACCAAGCTGCTCCTATGATCAAACAGTTGGTAGATACAACCTCAGAGTGCCTTCATGGTTTAAAAAATACCGGACTAACTATTAATGAGTGGGATCCATTCCTGGAGTTTCTTGTCATGCAGAAATTAGACAATCTTACTCACAAAGAATGGGAAGAATTCGCATACAAGGACAACACCGATGACGTGCCAAAATGGGCCACTTTGAAAGGTTTTTTAGAAAGCAAATTTCGCACGCTGGAATTAGTTACACCTGAAACAATGAAGGAGAGAGGGGGAAATAAGCCCAAGTCATTTCATGCCGCTACCAGTGCAGAAGATAAACCTGAACGTGAGAAAGCTTGTGCCTACTGCAAGGGTGATCATTTTATTCACAACTGCAAGGAGTTTGTCAAGTTATCGGTCGCAGATAGACACAATGCTGCACTAAAGAACAAGTTATGCTTCAACTGCCTCATACCTTACCACGCCGTTTATCGATGCAATCACAAGACGTCCTGTAGAATCTGTAAGAAGAAGCATCACTCCCTCCTACACCAAGACCGGTCGAGACCAACTGAAGAGAAGAACACTTCGTCTGGGACATGCGTTGCCTCTCAGACTGAAGACGCTACTGAAACAAAGATAGCAGCCCACTATTCTAGGAAACAACAGCCTGGTCAACAAGTTTTGTTAGCCACAGCACTGGTAGATATCATTTCAAGTTCCGGAGAGCCACATGTCTTCCGTGCGCTCATTGACCAGGGCTCTGAAGCCTCCTTCGTCACAGCTAGAACAGTGGAGTTATTAGGGTTGAAGAAAACTGAAGTCAGTAGTATAGTCAGTGGTATTGGCGAAGAAAAACAATCCATCAAGCATAAGGTATTTTTCCATCTACTATCAAGCTCAAGGGAACCTATTGAAGTTAAGGCCTACGTTATGAAATCGATTTCCTCAAGATTACCCTCTAGGTCCATGAAGATAAACAAGGCCGAGTTACACAACCCTTGACGTTAGCTGATCCAAAGTTTGGCATACCGGGAAAAATTGACATTCTTCTGGGGGCAGACGTTTTCGGAAGAATAATAAAAGAAGGGCTAATACGACTACAAAATGGTCTAGTAGCACAACAAACATGCTTAGGATGGGTTTTGTCGGGTGAAACTAACAATGGTACAGATCAAGAAGTAATAACTACTCTCTTCGTCAAAGAAGAAGAAGAAGACACATTAAAAAGATTTTGGGAGATAGAAACAGATTCTTATGCAAAAAGGAAGATTTTAACAAACGAAGAAGAAGAGTGTGAGTCTATTTACAAAAATACAACCGTAAGAGATAAAGAAGGGAATTATGTCGTACAATTACCATTAAAGCAGACTGTTGAAGACACTATACAAAAAATAGGAGATACAGGACACGCAGCAATTCAGAGATTCCACCAATTAGAGCGAAAATTCCAAAGAAACAACGTTTTTAAGAAACAATACAAAATGGTAATTGATGAGTATTTAGAGATGGGCCATTTACAAAAATATGAAGACCAAGATGACAGACATATGCAATACCTTCCTCATCACGCTGTAGTCCGAGAGGACAAAGACACGACGAAGTTACGTGTTGTCTTTGACGCGTCGGCTAGAGGCACCAATGGACATTCTCTCAACGATTGCATGATGATTGGGCCTGTATTACAGCCTGATTTGCGCAGCTTTATAATCAATTGGAGGAGACACAAAATATGTGTAATAGCAGATATTATCAAGATGTACCGAATGGTGAAAATGGCTGAACAACACACACCACTCCAATGTATTGTGTGGCGAGATAACGCAGACAAGAGCTTGAGTACTTATAAACTGAAGACTGTCACATTCGGCACAGCTGCCGCGCCATATCTTGCTGTACGAACACTTCAGCAGTTAGCTGATGACGAAGGCCATGAATGTCCAGAGGCTGCTGCTGCAATAAAACAATGTTTTTACATGGACGATTTAATGGCCGGCCATGAAAATGTACAAGAAACTAATATTCTATGTATAAATATAAGAGAAATACTCAAAAGGGGTGGATTTAAAATGCAGAAATGGTCAAGCAATTCAAAATAAGTATTAAAATGTTTAAAAGAAGGAAAAGAAAATACTACAGATCAGTTGGAAATAAAACTAGACAAGATTATAAAAATTTTGGGACTAAAGTGGGACAGAAAAGATGATAAATTCAAGGTGACAGTTAACTTACCTGAACTGAAGTATCCCATAACGAAGAGATCCATTCTCTCGGACGTGTCGCGATTGTTCGACCCGTTCGGATGGTTGTCGCCGGTAGTTATCATAGCCAAGGTAATGATCCAGAAGCTATGGCTCCGTCGTTTAGATTGGGATGATGAAGCTCCTTTCGACCTAGTGGAAGAGTGGACAAAATATAGAAAAGAATTAACTTACCTGCAATCCATTAGGGTCCCACGTTGGTTTCAAATTACGTCACGAAGTAAGGTAATCCAGCTCCACGGCTTCGCAGATGCTTCGATGACTTCATACGCTGCAGTTATTTACCTAAGAGTTGTCGATGAAGATGATGTGGTGCACGTCGTAATGGTTGCATCTCGTACGAAGGTAGCACCTGTAAAACAACTGAGTATCCCCAGACTGGAACTGTGCGCTGCCACGTTACTGGCTGAATTAGTGAAGGATATTACTGCTGCACTCGGTATACAAATGAATAATGTCTATGCTTACACCGATTCCATGGTTGTATTGGCATGGTTACAATCTACACCGAGTCGATGGCGCACATTTGTCGCGAATAGAACAGCAGATATTCTCAGAGTCCTAGAAAGCAATAAATGGAGTCACGTACAGTCGGCTGAAAATCCTGCGGACTTAGCTACAAGGGGTGTGAAGGCAAGCGATTTAGCAGATCTCGAGCTGTGGTGGACGGGACCTAGTTGGCTTAAGTTTAAAGAAATTAAGAAGGCAAGAGAAGAAGTTCCTGAAACTGATCTAGAAATTAAAGTTTCAAGTTACCATACTTTTGACAATACCTGCGAAAAGAAACCTATTTGGGAAAGATTTTCTAGCATTTCAAAACTAAAAAGAGTGTTAGCCTACTGTAAACGATTTATAAATATTAAAAATGTAACAAAACAAGAAGATTATTTAACAGTTAATGAAATGGAAGATATTTTAGAAAAGGCAATTAAATATTATCAAAATCTAGTATACGAAAGGGAAATAGAAAACATTAAGAAAAAGGGAAAGGTTAACACTAAAAGTTCTCTAATTACATTGGTTCCATATTTAGATGACAAGGATATAATAAGAGTCGGAGGCCGACTACAAAACGCAAGACTGCCGGAAGCATCAAAACACCCAATAATAATACCTAAAGATGTTCACATTACAAGACTTATAATTCAAGAAGCACACATTAAGACTTTGCACGGTGGCATCCAAATGATGATCACTTACATTCGAAGTAAATATTGGATTATTGGGTTAAAGGCAGCTGTAAGAAAATGTATACGTACCTGTAAGGTTTGCATCGTTGACAAAGCAAAGACGCATAATCAAATGATGGGACAGCTCCCTCCTGAAAGGGTGAACACCAACAGAGCTTTTCTTAACAGCGGAGTCGATTATGCTGGGCCTGTGCAAATAAGAACATCTAAGGGACGAGGTCATCATGCAACGAAGGGCTATGTATGCTTGTTCGTGTGCATGTCAACAAAGGCTCTGCACTTAGAGGCAGTTACAGACCTTACTGCCCAGGCATTTATCGCCGCTTTCCGACGATTTGTTGCTCGAAGAGGTCCATGTGCTCATTTATGGAGCGACAACGGCACCAACTTTGTCGGGGCCGCAAGGGAGCTGAAAGCACTATTTGTAAGAGGCAAGGCCAGTGTGTCAAACGAGATTGCTGAACTGTTAGCCAATGATGGTACGGTATGGCACTTTATTCCGCCGAGAATGCATAATTATGGGGGCTTATGGGAAGCGGGCGTACAGTCAGCCAAACGGCACTTGACTAGAGTAACTCAAGGAACTAAACTGACATATGAAGAGATGGCTACATTATTGGCTCAAGTGGAAGCAAGCCTTAATTCACGCCCATTATGTCAGCTTGATCACACTCCCGACACTCTTACACCTCTGACACCTGGTCATTTTTTGGTGGGAGAACCCCTGATCAGTGTTCCAGATATCAATTTCAAGGAGAGAAACATAAGTTTACTCACGAGATGGCAACTAATACAAAGGATGACCCAAGATTTTTGGAAGCGGTGGCAATCTGAATATCTCAACACCATGCAGCAAAGATATAAATGGCATTCCAAGATTCCATCACCCTGTGTTGGTGACATTGTGATAATTAAAGAGGATGACTTACCACCTAATAAATGGCTATTAGGTCGAGTGAAAGTAGTCCATCCTGGGACTGACAATTTGGTTCGAGTGGTCACCGTACAATGTAAGAGAGATCATGAATTGAAGAGACCTCTATCAAAGTTAATATTTTTGCCACAGGAATATGACACTAACACATAATAACTCGATGATATATAATAACTATATAATATGTTGTAATTTTGTACCTTTTAAAGATTCGTTTTGTATACAGTCCAATTGCTCTGATTTTTGAATGTTGTAATGTAAAACAATTCGTTTTGGTGGGCGGAATGTTTACGCCAAAATTGTCGTTTCTATAGACAGTATATAGGTTATACCTACCTAGATGTTGATTATGTAAAGGTTTGTAGTATGAAGCTAGTTGCAAAATAAACTCATTAAAGACAGGACGTCTTTTAATCACATCTATTCACCATCAAGCAAATTTGAACCTTATTGCCCAGTGAACAACATCCGTGACGTCAGTCAGGTTTCTTCGTCCCATTCCATTATTGCAGAAAATCGCAAAAAAAACACAAGCACGTCACTATCGCTGGAGTGTCGGCGGGCAACTGAGCGTGCGCGTACGCAAGTCGCCTCCTTAATATATACTTTTTAAATTATGCCCGTTGTCCCCGTTGAGTTAAAATTAGAAGTGAGAGTGCCTTAATAGAGAGAATATTGTCCCTATAAAAATGAAATGGAACAACAAAACACAAATAATATACTACCTACCTACCTACACTACCCAACCCTACCCTACCCTACCCAACCCTACCTAACTATCTACCCTGCCCAAGCCTACCTACCCCATCTTATCCTACCTACCTACCCTACCCAACCCTACCTTTTTTTTTTTTGCGAGGTGGAAAATCCGGAAACGGATGTCCTCCGCCTGGGGAGGGCGGAGGGGTCTGTCAGGCTCCAACTGACTAAAAACCACCCCGGTGTTCCCTCGCACACTTGCGTCTGGGGGCAGCGGGAACGAATGTGACTTCCGCTGCCCCGGACTAGTGCCGGCCCGCTCGACCAGTGCGGGCCTCGTCCCTGGGGGGAGTGAGGTGTACTCCCCCCGTTACGTCCGTGAGAGGCGCGCGTGGAACACTACGCGCCGCCGTGTCGGGTCCATTATGATGGGGGGCGACGGATGTCCCCGAATCCGTCGCCCCTGGACCTGTTTAGGGGGGCCGGAAGAGGGCGTTATCCGCCCTCTGCCGACGCCCGGTGCGTCTGCTGAGGGATGGGAAGGAGATCTCCCTCTCCCTCTCCGCAGCTTCCTTCTGCGACATGACGGTTTCGCAGAAGGACACCACCGCGTCCCAGGACTCTGTGCTGTCGACCATCGCGTGCACAACGGTCGGCAGCGACAGGTCTCCACCTACCTCTGTCACGAGGGCACGGCGCGGCTCGTCCCACGCGGGACATTCTGCCAGCGTATGCCGCGCCGTATCCTCCGGACACTGGACGCAGTGATGGCACCGAGCGTCCGGCTCCCTGCTTATGCGACACAAGTACTTCCCGAAGCAACCGTGCCCCGAGAGCACCTGCGTCGCCCGAAACGTCAGGGAGCCGTGCTTCCTCCCGAGCCACTCGTCGAGTACTGGCCGGATCGCCCCGATTGTCTCGAGGCCGGCGGAGGGATGGTCAAGCCTCCCCCGCCATTCCGCCACCATGACCTGTCGGAGCTGAGACCGGTGCAGCGTGATCTGTCGCTGCACCAGCCTTTCGCCCCGATCCTTGGCGTCCTCGCGCCACTTGTGAAGTGTCGCGAGGGCTTTCGCCTCCAGGTCCCACGGCGGGGATCCGGCCAGTACACAAGCCGCCTCGTAGGAGATCGTGCGATAACCCCGTATGACCCTGACGGCCATCGCTCTCTGCGGTTTGCGCAGGACTGCGATAGTGCGGGCCGTCAGGTCCGTCGCCCATACCGGGGCCCCGTAAAGGGCCATGGATCGCACGATCCCCACGTACAACCGTCTACAGGCGGTGCTCGGGCCCCCTAAATTGGGAAGCAGCGTTGACAGCGCGCCCGCCGCGCCCATCAGCTTGGGCACCAGCCGCTGAAAATGGGGGCCGAAGTCCCAACGGCTGTCGAGCACCAATCCCAGGTACTTCATGGTTGACTCGACAGCAATCCGGGCCCCCCCGACCACTATGTGTGATCCCAGCGGTGGCGCCCGTCGGGGGCCATGAAACGCAATGTACAGGCGGTGCTCGGGCCCCCCAAATTGGGAAGCAGCGTTGACAGCGCGCCCGCCGCGCCCATCAGCTTGGGCACCAGCCGCTGAAAATGGGGGCCGAAGTCCCAACGGCTGTCGAGCACCAATCCCAGGTACTTCATGGTTGACTCGACAGCAATCCGGGCCCCCCCGACCACTATGTGTGATCCCAGCGGTGGCGCCCGTCGGGGGCCATGAAACGCAATGGCCTCCGACTTGTTGAGAGCCACCTCCAGGCCCAGGCGCCGGATGCGGCTCACCACCTGTGACACCGCAGCCGTAGCCAGCAACGCTGCTTCCCTGTACGAGCTCCCCCGGGCAATGACCAGCGTGTCGTCCGCATAACACGTCAGGTTCACTCCCAGTGGAAGCTCGCACCGCAAAACCCAGTCGTAACCGATGTTCCACAAGGGAGGGCCCAGAACCGACCCCTGCGGAACACCGCACGACATCTCGCGACGGCCATCGCCGTCGCGTCCCATGTAGGTGACACACCTTCCCGACAGATAAGCCCCCACAATGTTGCGGAGGTAGAGAGGCACCCGGTGGTAGCGCAGGGCCTCCCTAATGCAACCCCAGGGCAGGGTGTTGAAGGCGTTGGAGATGTCCAAGGACACCGCCAGCACCACCCCGCCCCGAGACACTGCTTCCTCCGCCAGGACTCCTCACCCTCATTATGGCGTCAATGGTGGAGCGCCCACGACGGAACCCAAACTGGCTGTCGTCCAGGTTCGGCCCCTCTGTACACAAGTGGCTGACGAGGCGGTCTGCAATAATGCGTTCGAGCATCTTGCCCGCCTCGTCCAGCAGCACTATGGGCCGATAAGCGGACGAAGAGTCCGCCGGGCGCCCTGCCTTCCTGAGCAAGACCAGTCGACCAGTCTTCCACCGGGTAGGGAACTGGCCCTGCTCAAGGCATGCCGAGAAGAGTCCTCTCAGTGGGGGCTCCAGCTCCTTCAGGGCGAGGACCAGAGCGCGGCCAGGCACTCCATCGGGCCCCGGAGCAGTGTTTTTAGCCCGGAGCCGCAATACGGCCGCGCCCATCTCTGCCTGTGTCACCTCTGGGATGGTTTCGCTTCCTTCCTCTGCCGGCTCTGCAGCTGTGTGCAGAACCATCGGCGGTGGCTCATACTCGGCTCTCTCAGGGAAGAGGGCCGAGACCACCCAACCCTACCTACCCCTACCCTACCCAACCCTACCTACCCCTACCCTACCTACCCCTACCCCTACCCTACCCTATTCCTTATTTTTTCTGATATCATAAGGTAGGTAGGTAAGGTTACCACGCTCAATCATCTCCTAGTAAGCTATGTTCTCCTAGTACCTCAATCCTGACCACGCCGCCCCCAGACACGCTCGCAAAGAAAATGTAACGCGCCAGGGCATCACCAACTCCACGCCCAACTATCTCAGGCTTGCCGCACTAAACAATTAACAAAACCCACGTTTAAAAAAATTACAATAATTAAAAGTGGACAACGATACGTGACATCTTAACTGTCCGTTGTCCCCGTTGCCCATATGTACATAACGGGGACACCGGTAAGGAATCATATGACGTGCTGATGTCCCCGTGACGGGGACACAGATTACGGGGACAACGGGAATACACGGGTAACCTTACCTACCTACCTTATGATATCAGAAAAATGAAGGAATAGGGTTGGGTAAAGATATCGTTGAACTGTTGCTGTCAATGTTCGCATATGAACTTTCATTGTGCATGATATAGTTATGAAGCACAGCGCAAGTTTTAACTATCAAGATAGCTGTACTGGTGCTTACGTCCAATGGACGATGAAATATTCGCCATTTATTTGCCAATATTCCAAACGCGCACTCCACATAACGTCTAGCTCTTGTTAATCGATAGTTAAATATCCTTTTATTTTTATCTAAATGAGTTCCTCCATCAACAGATTATAACAGGCTCAACAGATTATAATGCAAACCAAATGCTTCATCACCCACTATCACAAATGGAACACGTGATTCCAAACCTGTAGAGAGAGGACGAGCTTCTGGTAAATCTAAACTGTCATCATTTAATCTTTTCCAGAAAGTAGTGTGCATCAGGTTGGCGGGTGTATAACTACCAATGGCCATGCGATATGCGTGAGGGCAATGTGCTAGCAATGTTCCGAACGTACGTAAAATTTGAAGCTATGTACTATTTTAATACCACAGTTATTAGAAAATCTATGTGAGCCGCCAACCTGATATCAGAATGGCGGGTGTATTCTAAATATGAACAAATGACCAACTATCTGAGTGTGAAATGCCTACAGTAGAAATGTATGAAGAAGTTGATCCTACAAAAGAAATGACAAATACCAATCATATATTTATGTATTCCGGTGTTATGTATGATTAAAATAATGGTAAAAGTGTACCAATAACACAAATGTTGTCAGAAACGCATAGCATGGATACTATATATAAATGGATACAAACGTGGATTGAAAATAAGCAACGTCCTAATGAAGTTATACTGGATCAGTCACCAGCACTAATCGGAGCAGCTGTTAAGGCTTTTACTGGTTTAAAATCTACTGCAAATTACGTCAGTAATTCTTTTACCAAACTAGAAGAGCAAATTTGCACACCAGATGACACTTTTATCCGAATCGATGTTAGTCACTTGATAAAGATATTGTTCAATTTATCTTGTTTTAAAAATGTCGATGATAGGGTTAAGAAATTTTATTTTCGATGTTTTTTGATTGTTAGATCTATAGAAAACTATGATTCTTTGAAAAATGTCGTTTCCGATTTAATAACCGTTTGTTTAAATAAATATGATGGAAATGAATCAAGGTGTCTAGAATCGAAAACGCGTCTTAAAAAATGACTTGTGAACATGGCAATAGACCAAAATGATAATAATTTTGAACATTCCGAAGTTAGCGATGAAGATGACAATTTAAAGGTTAATGAGACGGACGCAAAAGAGGTTTCAAATGTTCCATTGTGGTTCACTCGCCAAATAGATAGAGAAAAATTGATAATTTCTTTAACAGATGAGGATGAGACGAGTTCCCATGAAAATTTATACTTTATGCCATCGCTGATACCTCATCTAACGAGGCTTATTACCCAACTTCCATTGTGGTCTAACTTAATGGTACCTATTTATAACTCCCCCATTAAAAACCCATCCTCTTCGAATGTGGAAAGTAGTTTCAAAACTTTGAAAAGATATCTGTTCAACATGTCGACGGCCTACAAGAAAAGGGCCCCAACCTACAAAAAGATATCCAAGAACTTATCATAAAATGGAGAACTTACAAATACGCCTTTACAGCTGACATCGAGAAAATGTACCGATGTATCTGGCTGTCTGAGGAACAACAACATTTGCAGAAAATTATTTGGCGAACTACGCCGTCAGAGAACCTGCAAGAGTACCAACTTTGCACCGTCACTTATGGCACTAAATGCGCACCGTGGCTAGCCATGAGAACCATCAAACAACTGGCATACGATGACGGCTACAAATACCCCATGGCAGCCAAAGTACTACTGCACGAAGCATACGTCGACGACGTCATAAGCGGCCACAACTCACTAGAAAAGGCCCAGGAACTCCAGACATCCCTTATCGGTTTGTTAAAGGGAGCCGGGATGAACTTACGCAAGTGGTCCAGCAATGATCCAGCATTGTTAGAAAACTTAAGTGATGATCAGATCTCACGCAGAATTACTTTTGACTTCAAGCAAGAGGAATCCATGAAAACCTTAGGACTAGGTTGGAATCCGCAAGCCGACACTTTTGTGTTTAACTAAAAATATGAAAAATGTCGACCGGAAATAACTAAAAGGCGACTGCTTTCAGAAATTTCACAACTTTATGATCCGCTGGGTTGGCTATCACCCATAACTATTGCGGCAAAGATTATATTTCAAGAAGTATGGCTCAACAAACTTGATTGGGATGATCAGTTACCGTCATATATAGCAGAAAAGTGGCTAAAACTAAGAGCTGACATACCCAATGTAAAACACATGAAAATAAAGCGCTGGATCGGTTCAACTAACCGGAAAATAGAACTATTTGGATTCTGCGACGCCAGCGAAAAGCCTTATTCCTGCGTGGTTTACAGCTGCGTCCAAGATGAACATAACAAGCCAACAACAACATTACTCGCTGCTAAAATAAGAGTAGCACCGTTATCACTAACGATCACATTACCGAAACTTGAACTTTGCGGCGCGCTCTTACTATCGCAACTCATCGAAAAAATCAGAGAAGCTCTGAATGGTTTCAATATAACTACGAGCGTTTGGTGTGATTCCCAAGTGGTCCTGGCATGGATACAGGGGGATACATCTAAAAGAGAAAAATACGTCGCCAATCGAGTTGCAAAAATAAGACAAATCATACCAGCCGAGCAATGGCGTTATGTGAAGTCGCAAGATAACCCTGCAGACTGTGCTTCAAGAGGATTGCTACCAACCAAGCTAACAACATTCAGTCTGTGGTGGGAAGGTCCTACATTTTTAAATACCTTCCAAGAACAAAGTCGTGAAGAAAACATAACATGCACTTTTACAACTAACATAGGCAGCGTTTGCCAAACGAAATCGAACTCTATGAACAAACAGACCAATAATTGTATTCATGACTTATTAACTAATTGCAGTTCATTGACCAAGGCGATCAGAATTGTAGCACGGATACAACGATTTATCGGAAACGTACGCAACAAGAAATGTGACACCGGATGCCTCACATTATGCGAATTAAACAATGCAAATGAACAAATAATAAAATATGTCCAACAAACGGAAATTACGCAAGAATATAAACAACTAATGAAGAAAGAAAATATTTCTACAAAAAGTAACATTTTCAAACTTAAACCATACTTGGACAACAACGGCTTAATCCGAGTCGGGGGTCGGCTGAACCATTCCAGTTTACCCTTTGAGATGAAGAATCCAATTATTCTACCTAAGGGTGGAAGATTTACTGAGTTGGTGATCCATCATGCTCATCTAACGACTTTACACGGAGGAGCCAGACTAACCTTAGCGTACATCCGGCAACGGTACTGGATCGTTGGCGGTAACAGAGCGGTGAAAGCTGAATTACGGCGCTGTGTGCGCTGCCATCGCTACAACCCGACGGCGTTAAACCAACTCATGGGAGAACTGCCACCGCAACGAGTAACACCTTCGCGCCCGTTTACCCACACTGGAGTTGACTTCACAGGACACGTCGAAGTCAGACTTAACAAAGGAAGAGGAGTTCGAACTTCAAAGGGCTACATATGCATATTCGTATGTATGGTTACAAAGGCTGTGCATATCGAACTTGCATCGGACTTAAGTACTGAAACTTTCATAGCAGCCTTCCAGAGAATGTGCTCCAGGCGCGGCACACCAGGGCACGTCTACTCGGATTGTGGTACGAATTTCATAGGCGCAGCAAGGTTGCTTCAGAAAGAGTTTGAAGACTTCAAGCAAATCTTGTCGCCAAACTTCTTCAATAACATCGCAGACATGGGTGTACAATGGCACTTTAATGCGCCCGCTTGGCCGACTGCAGGTGGACTATGGGAGGCAGCGGTAAAGTCGATGAAGTATCTATCACCTTCGTCGGGTGCTAGGAGACCAAAAACTAACGTACGAGGAATTTACCACCCTGCTTGCAAAGATAGAAGCGTGCATGAACTCCAGGCCGCTTTGCCAACTCACGGAAGACCCCGAAGAATTTTACAACTACCTGACACCGGGTCACTTTCTAACGGGGGGACCAACAATGTCTTTACCACGAGCTGACTACACTGATGAAAATTACATTGACCTCCGCCGACGTTGGCAGTTAACGGAACATATGTTCCAACAATTTTGGAAGAATTGGTCAAACGACTATCTTACTCAACTACAAACGCGCAGCAAATGGAACAATCCCAAGAAAAACCTCAGCGAGGGGGACATCGTACTTGTCCGGGACAACAATTTGCCGCCAGGAAAATGGGCCCTGGGACGGGTGCTAGAACTTCACCCCGGAGCGGATGGATACGTTCGAGTGACGACCCTAAAAACCCAAAGTGGTGTCATTAAACGACCTATAGTAAAACTATCGGCTCTACCCATCGACACAAACTGCAACAAAAATTACGAAGAATACAAAACGGATTTACAAAAGGCTGAGAAACCTACCACAACAAAACAATCGGGAAGAAAATGTCTTACAAACATTTTAATGTTTCTTTTCACAATGTTGATACTTGTGAATGGATCATATGGTTCGCAACTAAAGTCAGGCACTCAAATTACCAAACTTGAATCTGAGCGACCGATTTATTATGACACCATAGGCAAAATAGAACTCATTCACGATGAATGGACTTTGCTTACGTACTACAACTTAACAAACTACTGGCAGGGCGTTCAACACATTGAAAAATACATAAACGGTGTAAATAACCTTTGCCAGAAGATCCATCAAAGTTACTGCCAAGCTACGACAGATCAACTTACCCACGAGATGGAACTACTCAACTTCTACAACACGATGCTGCTGGCTCCCCATAAGCATTTATCTACGCGCAAAAAGCGCGGCTTAATCGACGGAGTAGGCATGGTAGCAAACAGCTTATTCGGTGTTTTAGACCAGAGATTTGCTGACAAATACCACAAGGATATTGATGCCATACAACGTAACGAAAACTATTTACGTGAACTCGCAAAAAACCAAACATCGATCATGCAACTACAAAATGACGTTTTGAAGAAAAACGATGAAAATATCAAGCTTCAATGCAAGATGATAGACCACTTCATGGAAGAAACTAAGACGAATCTACGCAGCATTGAAACAGAAATACAAATAATGATGGCCACAAGTTACTTCAACTCCGCTTCGCTCACAGCATCGCTACTACTACGAAATCTTAAGGAAATTCAAACTATGCTCCTGAACACTCTAACCAATGTCTACAGTGGACATATGGACGTGCACTTGATATCACCAGTCAGTCTAGTAAAGCAACTAGAAGACATATCCGGCAGACTGCCGAGGACTCTGTCTTTACCGACTGAAAATATCAGAGAAGATATCAAGGAACTTTACAAGTTGCTGTACGTGAAAGCACGAATCACAAAGAACTACTTTATGTTCGAAGTTCACATTCCTTTAATTTCGAATGAGGACTTCACCTACTATCGGGCTATCGCTATACCCTTCAAGGCGGAGTCAAATTACAAATTGATGGAGCTATCTTCGGAATATATTGCTGTGAACTTTGAGAAGAATTCTTACATCTCACTAAAAGATAAAGACTTCAATCAATGCATCAAAAGACAAAAGAATAACTTCATTTGTAACGCAAACATACCAGTGTTCAACTTACAAAACAAGAATGCACCTTGCGAAGCAAAACTACTGGGTCATCGTGCAACTACGTCACCGTGTGACGTCCACAGTGTGTCATGCGAGGAAGCATGGATCAAGTTGCAAGAATCAAACAGCTGGCTGGTTGTTTGTTGCGGAAGGTGCGAATTACGTACTGTTTGTGAAAACGACGTAATATCGCAAACTATCACATCGGCGGCTATAGTAACTTTGAGCCAAGGATGCGTACTGCGGTCAAAGGAACTCACCATCACTTCACACAATCAGTACAACAGTAACCTCAACGTTAACTATGACATGCATGTACCGAACCTTAATTCACCGATAAACAACATTGTCAACGTCACACTTCACAACGCGCCACACGAACTCTTCACTCTTAAGAAAAACGACTTCGAAGTAATTGACAAAAAGCTGCGGTTCCAACAAGAGAACGAGCCGAAACTACCATCCACTATCACCGATCATGACGTTCACCAATATGCAATCTGTTACCTTTTACTAACAATTGCTGTCATCACTTTCCTGTGGGTCATAACAAGGAAATACTGCACTCTGCTCAAGAAGCGATTTCCAAGGAGGAAAAATAGAAGACAAATACATGAGGACATTGAACTTCAACCAATGGGACTTCGACAGCAGACTGCCAGAGAAGAGAACCAGCAGGCGCCCACTGACGACTGCAAAGATCAACCTCAAGGGCACCGAGACAACATTGCCTTTACTTTTGATTGATTGTTTACCTATTTACTTTTACTTTAATGTTTGACTTTGTACAGGCGTTTATTTCTTTCTCTCTCTTTACTCATCTTAGCTTCTTTATGGGGTTGCCAATATGTACGGTCTCATCGCCGTACATTTTTCTGCTTACTCGGTGACCTACTTTATGTCAACGATGCGCGTCATAATTCAACATAATAAAACGACATGACAAACGAATTTAAATATAGTGAACTTATAACTGGGTAGCTATCAACAACTGAGAGAAATAATCGCCTTCCACTCTAGTACTGTAACTTACTCTTAACTTAAATAAACTTAACTATTTAGTGCATCTTAGTGGAAAGTGTTTCTCTATACAAACTACAAAACCTTCACGACAATTCAGTGTACGGAGTTAACTACTACAACCCGTACACATATATAACTTATTATGTTTGGTAATAACTATTAAACTTTTAATATGAGTTTCATTCTTACCTTAAACATATTGCTAACTTTTCTTCAGGTGTGATGCTTTTTCTCATATTTGTATCACGTTTTTTTAAATCTTCATTCACCCTTTTTAAAAGGTCGTCAAATGTGGTCATACTCATTCTAAAACAATTGAAAAATTTTGACTCATCTCTTCTCAAATCGCTCATAAGATTCCGAAAAATACCCAAATTCAAACGTTGTGTCAAAATAGGATGAACCCATAATGTTCTATTTCGCTGCCGACGCCGATAATACCAATAGAAAATTAGGAAAGTATTCACGTCCATTTCACTTGATAACCGGCGTAGGAATGGTAAAAAAAACAGGATGCAACCGTGTTCATACGGCAGTCTAGTTTTGCGGGACCAGCTTTTTACTGATACCTGCAAAACTGAACTGCCATGTGAACACAGCGTCCAGTTTAGCAGGATACCGTAAAAAGCCGATCCTGCAAAACTGGACTGCCGTGTGAAAGGGCTGTACCAGTCTTCCACGCAGTCCAAGTTTTGTTTTCGGTGTTAACGTGTGCTTTTCGGAACATGGATTTAGATAGCTCCGATGAAAAAATAGGTATATTTGTAAGCAAGATTGTTTGAAGCAGAACAAAACAAACGAAAGCGCAAGCGGAGACAAATATGGGCAAAAAATATTTGGAAGAATCGATTAATCCATGGGGAGTTTCACACCATTTTCGAGGAATTGAAGAATGATAGCCTTAAATTTTATGAGTATTATCGTATGGAATATTGGCATTTTTTGAAATTGACAGATTTGTTAAGAGTACATATAACAAAAAAGACTACAAATTATCGTTGCGCCATTCCAGTCGAAGAAAGATTAACGGTTTAGGCTGACCCCACATTTGGCGTGCGCGATCCTCGGGCGTGCGAGTAGCGCGAGCGCCGCGTTGCGCACGCGCTGCGTGAGCGTCGGGTGTTGCCGCCGTGTGACGTGTGTGCAGCGTGCGCGCGGCGCGCTCGCGACGTTCGAGTCGCGTTCTTACCCCTTCGCCCGCTATCCTCGCCCCCCGCTACTGTTTCGGTCAGTCGTATGGTGGAGTGTTATTACATGTCTTATTTCTTTTTAGTAGCAAAGCTTACAGTAGTGTTTCCTCGTCTGAGTCCATTTTGTTAGTAATTGTAGAACAGTAACGCAACGACGTGTGCTAACACGGCACTGGCCAAATTGTGACTGACTTGTCTGAAGGGGGTTAAACGCCAAGGCGAGCGCCGCGTGCGCGCCGCGCGCACGCCTCACACACGTCACACGGCGGCAACACCCAACGCTCACGCAGCGCGCGAGCAACGCGCGCGCGGCGCTTGCGCTTCTCGCACGCCCGAGGATCGCGCACGCCAAATGTGGGGTCAGCCTAACTTTAAGGTAAATAAAAACAATCATTTCATAATAATCATCTTATTCAGATCACAATATCACAGCCGTCCATTTATTAAGTTTTGTATGTTGCCGTTATTGTCGTGATTGATTGAAATGTCAAATATTAGACAATAAAAGTGATGGTTTTTGGGGCAATCCAATAAGAGAACAGTGCGATTAAAGTAGATTTATTGTTAGGAGAGCACGGATACATACATCTAGTTAGACGGCCATTACCAGAGAGAGATCAAGGTAACGTCAAACTCAAATGACACTTACATTGACAGTTAAGTGACAATATTGCATTCGTTTACAAACGTTCCAATACTAGGCCTTAAACTAATACAATATTAATTAACAAATACTAGGCCTCAAAAAAAAATATAATTGTATCTGAAAATGCACACAACAATCATAGGTATCGTCAATGCACAAAGTCAACATTTTAATATTTGAGACACAAACTTAAGATGTTTTTCAGCAGTTAAAGGTTTAGTTAAAACATCAGCCAACATATCATCAGTACAAAGATATTTTAAAACAATCTGTTTATTTCTTACCAAATCTTTTACAAAGTGATGTCTTATATCAATATGCTTCGACCTCGCATGAAACACAGAATTACTACAAAGTTTATGAGCTGACTGATTGTCATTTAACAACAAAACTTTACAAACAATGCCAGTACATTCAGAAATAAATGTTTTCAGAAACATAGCTTCTTTACAAGAATCTGAAATTGCCATGTACTCAGCCTCAGTACTAGAGAGTGCCACTGTACGCTGCTTACGACTTTCCCATGAAACTACTGACTTTCCTATACAAAATACATAACCAGTATAAGATCGACGATCCACTTGATTGGCCACCCAGTCTGCATCAGTGAAACCCACTATATCTATTTCACCTTTCTGAAAAACAAGACAATAATCTAATGTTCCCTTCAAATACCTTAAAACCCTTTTTGCTGCTTTGCAGTGATTTTCACCATAACAGTTGTTGAACTGGCTAAGGTAACTGATACTGTGAGAGATATCTGGCCTGGAACACACAGATAAATACATTAAGTAACCAATAAGGCTTCTATAATCAAAGTTACATTTTGAACTGTTTTCTTTCTGTAACTTTATTTATCCCAACCTCCATTGGAGTTTTCATTGGTTTGCAATCTGACATGTTGAATTTATCTAATATTTTCTTTATGTAAGTCGACTGATCCAAGGTGAAGTTTCCAACAGCTGTTTTTTCTATTTTCATACCTAAAATATGATGAGCTGTACCTAAATCTTCCATATCAAATTCTTCCATCAGTTTTTTCTTTATAACATTTCTTTGTTGTGATGTTTTTAATGTAAATAATATTATATCATCAACATACAGGGCAATAATCATGATATCACCATCATGATTGTATACATATACACATGGTTCTGAAGATAATCTGCTAAATTTCAATTTTGTGGTTAAAACATCATTAATTTTCTTATACCATTGTTTCGCCGACTGTTTTAAGCCATAAATTGCCTTATTTAGCTTATAAACTTTCTTCTCACATCCTTTTACCACATAACCTACAGGTTGTTCCATGTAGACTAACTCTTCTAAGTCACCATTGAGAAATGCAGTCTTGACATCAAGATGCTCAACCATCATGTCATACTGAGCAGCCAATGCCAGTAGAATTCTAATAGTTGAATATCTAACAACTGGAGAAAATGTTTCATGGTAATCTACTCCATACTTCTGTGTGTACCCTTTTGCCACTAAGCGAGCCTTATACTTGAGTAACTCTCCATTCATTCCTCTCTTTTTACTGAAGACCCACTTGCATTTTACTGGCTTGTGCCCCACAGGTATGTCAGTTAGAGTCCAGCATTTATTTTTTATGAAAGAGTTATACTCATCAGCAATAGCTTCACTCCAGTGTTTAGCCTCACTGCCTCTCAATGCCTCCTCCAGCGTAGTCGGCAGCTCCTCTAACATTATCTCTGTCATCCCAGCATACTCTTCTTCAGGAGCATCCTGATACAATGACTGTTCACTGTCCTCCGAGTCAATGCTCGACCTCCCTGGAATGTAAGTTACATCGGACGAAGAACTATCCGTAGACAAAGAACTATCCGCACTCTCTGAATCCTCCTGCACCTCCAAGTTGAACTGAGTCTGTCTGCGAGGATTTCTTGTGCCATCAGAAAGTAAACTGTCACCTACGGAGGTATTTACTTGTGGAGACTGTTTGCCCTGGTCAGTCTGAGTAGGTTCAGATACTACTTTTGGTGATAATTGTACTGTAGTTGGTTGTTCAGTACTGTCTTCACTCAATAACCCAGATGTATCAAATATTTTAATAACATCTATATTTTTATTTTCATCACGTGACACTGTTTTATTACTTAACACTTTGACAGCCGAAGATTTTAAAACGCGGATTCCATGGTTCGCCGGAAAAAACAGACGTAAATTAGTTTTTTTTTATTTAAAAATGTAGAATAAAAAAGAGGTTTTATGGGAAAAAAAAAAAGTCGAACATGGACTTTTGCGTGTTCAAGTCGTGTAATTTTTGCGTGTATGAAAAATTTTGAAGCAAGGATGGTAGCATAAAGGCACGTTGCAGTCTGGGCAGTAAAATATGGTTTCTTTGCGTCCTCGTTTGCCAGTGTTTTTCTTAGAAATGTCTGCACAAACTTTACAGACTCTTGCCACCTTCTCTTTTTTTTCGGTGCTCGGTATCCTTTCGAGAAAGTGCCTTCCCACTAGTCTGGTACTGCTGCCTACATGGTGTGGGCCACGTGAGGGTCCTGGTTCAGCCTCTGGTGCAGTTTGCAGCAGCTGGTCACCACACTCCATCAGGAACTGTGAGAATCGCGGGCGGCGCCTTTGAGACCTTGATTTATTGTAAATGACGTAAGCATTTACCATTGCTCTTGCTACCAGGTTGAAAAACATCTTTTTCCACCACTTCATGCTCTTTCTATTCAAGGAGTAGTAAGACACATACTGGTCATTCGGATCTACACCAAATTTGTGGTGGTTGTAATCTAGTACACAATCTGGTTTCAGCCTTTTGGTCACACCGACACCTTTGACTTTTGCATCCACCTCTGTCCAGCTAGCTCCGTGTTTCGTAGTAAGCATGAGTACATCACGCTTGTCCTTCCATTTACAAGCGGTTAGATTGGCCCGGTGACAAAAGGCCATTTCGCCTTTTTCCAACGGTTGATGACGCCAATCCTGTGGCAGACCACGACGATTCGCCATTACAGTGCCAACAAGGCGAGTGTCCTTTATCCACAATAAGTCTGCGATTGTCGGACTTGTAAAGAAACCGTCCATGTATATGGTGTGCCACTTACCGAAGTATGGTTCACTCAATTCCGTGATAATCGTTTCCACCGATTTCGAGTCGCCTATGTAGGGAACCATGCGCAGTATGTATCCTGTTTCCGCGTCGCAGAGCATGTACACTTTCATGCCATATTTATCGGGCTTATCTTTGTTATACACTTTGAAGTGCACTCGTCCCCTAAACCCACAAGTACCCTCATCGATAGTCAAGTGCTCATTGGGATAATAACACTCTTGACACAACCGACACATGTCATCAAAAAAAGGTCGGAGTTTGAAAAAAGCGTCGTACTCGGGATCACCACGCGGTTTGTAGTTTGCGTTATCATTCAGATGGAGACAGCTATAAATGGCTCGGAATCTGTTTCTATTCATGTGCTTCCCGGCGAATGTAGTGGCTATTATTTCCCGTGTAGACCAGTATGAATCAAAACTCTCCTTGTGTACAAGCGTAATATGAATCACGATAGAAAAAAATGTCTTTAGTTCCGATTTTTTGACAGCTTTCCATTCGTACAACATAGTGCCAGGTTTCAGAATGCCTTTTCTTGCTTGTTTGGTTTTCATTTGAGCTGCGTAACGGTTAGTTTCCGTCTTTAGAGTGTTCCAAAAAGAATCGGGGATAAAAATTTAAAAACAATCCAACTCTGACGAACTTTCATCTACTGGAGCCAATACTTGAGATACTTCTTGAAATACTGGATTTTCTGGGGGTTCTTGCAGTGCTTGGTATGACCATCCATTACCTTCATCTATTTCTCTGAGGGTAAGTGCTGCTGCTGATCTGCGGGTAACGCCGCGCCCGCGTGTAGCCGAACGCACCGCCGAGCGACCGCGACCGAGGCGGGAGGGGGGGTCTCGTATTTCTTCGAGGTGTACGACCCCGGCCCCGTACATGTTCCCCCCGTACAGGTTCAGATAAGTCGTCTGACATGTCAGCATCAACATCTTGTCGATCATGAACCGATACAACCTCTTGCAAGTCTTGAATAAGGTCTGGAAAGAGAAAAAAACAATAAAAATATGTACGACGCAAAAAGGCTACATTTCTACAATAATAACCCAACAAAATACAATAATTTACCTTGAATTTCAATATCTGGGGCTTCTTCAATATCCGAATCATCATCAGCAACCAAGAAGTCAATAATTTCGTTCGAATCGAGCCGATAACTTCGCCGTGAACTCGCCATTTCGCGCCAAAATTCGTGTACGTGCACTCGCAATAGCGGCGCGGGAACACTGGCGCAGCGCGACACTCGATAGCTTGTTCCGCTCACACCAAGCGCCCCACCACGGTTATTCTTACATGTGTGCGTAGCTAAAGCACTACACTATTATATCAATGCACGCCAAACACGGACTACGGACGTCGTTTTAAAACAAACACTAAGAAAGTCAGTCACGTACTGAGAACGTGATCAGCGTCACAATACAATCAACCTGGGACGTACTCTGCACGTGATCGGCTGTGAAAGTGTTAAAAACATATTTTCTACAAAATTGACATGCCTCGCCTTATGGATCTTCCTAGGATAAGATGGATCTATGAGCCTGTAGACTTTGCTTTCTTCACAGTATCCTACAAAGATAAATCTCCTACGTCTGGGATCCAGCTTTCTGGCATTTTCATCAACTGCATATGCTATGCATCCAAAAATACGTAAATGTGTAACATTTACCTTTTTAGATGTCCACTTTTCTTCAGGTGTTGTACCCATGACTGCCTTGGTGGGGGAACGGTTCTTTAGGTTTTTTTTTTTCAAAGAAACACTTTTATACTTATTGACTAATCGTAAACATACCACACAAACCATCGTGGGTTTAACAGTGGTATGCCAGACCCGGCAACTCGGTGCCACAACATATTTATTCAATACATACTTAGGTATAGGAAATATATATAGGTACTAAATAGACACTTTCTATATTGATCCACAATCCAGAAAGTATCTTTTTAGCACCTTCGAGCAATTTTTCACATTTATTGTATTACAGATTTCTGGCGGTAATTCATTCATAATAGAAAACCGCTGTGTTAGCCGCTTCAGCCCAATACTGCTTTCCCAGTCCAGCATCTTGCAGCATACAACGGGTTTTATCCATAATTGTCCTGTTAGCCCTCTCCGCTACACCATTCTGTTCACTGCAGTGTGGGACTGTAGTTTCATGCCTAATCCCACAGGTCCTTAAGTACTCCTGAAATTTCAAATTAATGTATTCACCACCATTGTCACTTCTTAAAACTTTTATTTTCTTGTTTGAAAAATTTTCTACAAGTGATTTGAATATTTTAAATTTTTCAAACACTTCATCCTTTTTCTTTATGAAATATATAAATGTTTTTCTACTGAAGTCGTCAATGAATGTTACAAAATAACGTGATCCACTGTATGATGGCACCTGCATAGGGCCACACACATCAGTATGCACCAGCCCCAATATTTCAGAAGCCCTACTGTGACTCTTCTTAGGAAATGGCAATCTAGTTTGTTTGCCTTCTATGCAAGCTACACAAGGACTAAATAAAGAATTATCAAAATGCATACCTGTGACCAATTGATTCTTCATAGCATTCATACTCCTTGAGTTAAGGTGACCTAACCTCTTATGCCAAACCTCCTGTGTAACAGAACCCCCGGCAGACACTAAAGCAGTCATGTCTTCACCGTGCACTGGCAACTCCTCAGTTTTAACCTGTTCACAGACTAAGTTCATGGCACTCTCAGATCTTACCTTACTACTCACATTATGTACAGTGTCTAATTGATAAACACCACTATAGCATGTACCTGTAGCTATGACCTCATTACCATCCAAGATTTTACATCCTTGTTTATTAAAAATTACACTAAAACCTTTCCTATTCAGCTCACTAACTGATAATAAATTTGCAGTAAGTTTAGGAATATAATACACATTACTTATTGTCTTTAAGCCTTTCTGTAATTGTACTTGCACACTACCAAGTCCTTCAGTCCTGACTTTTTCACCATTTGCCACATTAACTTCTAGCGATTTAGTACACTGATAGTCCTGCATCTTTTCCTTGTTGTTGGTCATGTGGTCGGTTGCCCCACTATCCACGTACCAGACATCACTCTGCAGCTTCACAGATAACGCAGTTAACAATGACTTTTCTTCCTTGGGAGTCCTCTTCGGTTTACTATCAACTTTCTTTGGACAATCTTTCTTTAAATGACCACTCTTCTTGCAGCGAAAACACTTTAGAGGTTTCTTTGCCGCCAACGCATTGAGTTCTTGATGATCTTGACGCTTACCATCACGTCGCTGCTGCTCTAGTAAAAGCTTAGACTTTACCATTTCGCTTGTCAACTTTGTATTTGCATTCTCCAAAGCCATGATAAGGGGGTCAAAGTCCGGGGTCAAACCGCTCAACATGATTACAGCTAAAAACTCATCATCAAACGCATTCCCAATGTCTGTAAGCTGTTGCCCAAGTTCAGTTATTTTAGTTAGGTAGCTCTGCATGCTCTCCGCCTCACTTAGCCTCACACCAAACAGCGATCTTAGCAATCCAAGCCTCCTGCACAAACCTTTATCCTCGTAAGCGCGTTGCAAGCTATCCCATGCTTCATAAGCCGTTTTCGCATTACGAATATGTGGCAACGCGGACGGACCGACCGATAAGCAAATCTTTGCCAACGCCTTTTGATTTTTCTTAGGGTCTGCGTTCCCTTTTTCGGTTTGTATGCAATCGTATAGGTCTTCGTACATAAGGACGTTTTTCAGCATGAACTTCCACTGGTTGTAGTCTTCGATGCCTCGCAGCTTCTCAATCTGCAGTCCCATCGAAGCCATTGTAGTTGTGTCGAACGGCGTGGACGCCATGGAAAAATAACCCACGATGAAATCTTTCTTTTCGTGCGTAATTGGTTGAAATAATTAGTCGCAGTTTTCAGCAAATAGCCTGGGCCCATAACCTGATGGTTTTTGGGGCAATCCAATAAGAGAACAGTGTGATTAAAGTAGATTTATTGTTAGGAGAGCACGGATACATACATCTAGTTAGACGGCCATTACCAGAGAGAGATCAAGGTAACGTCAAACTCAAATGACACTTACATTGACAGTTAAGTGACAATATTGCATTCGTTTACAAACGTTCCAATAAAAAGAAACAGTTATTAAACTAAACATTGCTTAACCCTCTGCGACTGACGTGGCTCAATTTTTACAATTCAACTGGCGTGGTAGTACACGAGACACCATTTCAACAGCAAATATTTTTGTAGAATTAAAGTATGCAGCAAATTTATTCATATTTATTAGATTTATAGCCTATTTTATAAATTAAATTTACTTGAAATAAAAAGAAACTATTTTTATTTTCAAAACTAAACAACGTTTATTTACTTAACACAAATCAGTCTATAAGTTTCTACTTAGACATTTATGACATATAAAAAATTACAAAATTAACTTTTTTAAATTAAACATTATACATTTTAAAAGTTCACAATTTCATTAATCAGTCTAGGAAAAATGAGATACATTCGTTGGTCAACTTAAATACTGGAGAATTTCAAAATCACAGCTTTGTTTGACAATTATCACACAGTGGCTTGGAGCACTGAAGGCAAATTGGCTTCGAACAATTACAGCAACGGTATTTAGTTTGTCTTTTTATTTTTGTTGGACAAACATAACATAATTTTTTGCCACTTGGTGGAACAGACCGAACTACTGGTGGTGGATCCTTGCCTAAAACTCTAGTGATAGTTATTCGCAGCTCCCTTGGCAATCTTGCATTATACACTCGGTTTTTGATATGATCCGGAACTATGTCTCTGGCCATATTCAATAAAAAAGTTCATCTCCTCCTTTTGCCATCACTGTCATTACAACTTTGATACAATACAAAGCTATTTATGCCTGCCATGTCCAGAATCCTTTGGAAGATTGCCATACGGCAACGACGAGTTTTACGACTGCAACAACATGTATATCGAGCACTTTTTATCTACCTCGTCCACTCCACCTTTTCTATAGTCTGCAATCTAGTTATTTAAATGATTTATTTTTATGAAAATTCGAAAATTACTCGAAATAATACATCATTTAAACTTATTGGCTGACGTGGTTGCTTAGGAGACACTATAAAGATAAAACCATTTGACTGAGGTGGTAGTCTCGTGGACACTTGCCATAACGCTGACGTGGTAGTCTCGTGGACACCTTTCTTCCGCTACGCACGCGTGCGCTCACTGCTACCGCCTGTCGCACCCTGACCGACGTGTGAGCCCACTACAATAAGGTACTCGCAGCGGCGGCGCTCAAATTTGAAAATTGCCGGTAAAAAACGGGATTTTGTATTTCGCGGTGTCTGTTGGACTACTACGTCAGCCGCAGAGGGTTAAAATTAAATGGTTAAAGTTAAAGATTACACCTAATTGAATGACTGAATGTAATTAAATAGTGCAGATTTGTGTTTCATTATTTTTATTCTTTGTGTTTATTAATTATTTTGTATTTTGTGTGTTAGTATTGTACCCGTAAGTAGTCTGATAGTTTTGAGAAATATAGGTTTCGTTTGACAACTGTTGGTAAGTAGATTGATTAGAGGATGACGGAGAATTTATTGGCAAAGAATAATTCAAATCTGCACTATTTTCATACAGACTTAATTCAGCTTCATTAACAATGTCAAACACGCGCTTTTTAATTCGTGCTTGGACTTCTTTTGGAAATGTTTCCACTGTATCTGACATAGACAAAAAAAATTGCGTAATGCCTTGTCATAGGGTTTAGTATTTTTTTTTTCTTCAAGATATTCTTCGAAAACCGTAGCAACATCTTTGTTTATGCGTGGTCTCTTTTTCGAGTCGGAAGTACTTGCAAGCGATTCAACTTCGGAATGGTCAGAACGTTTAGATGATGTCGATGCTGGTGGTAGTGGTGTGCCAGGTTCCGATTCATCCGATGATAATGTAACATTAGATATTTGGTTCCGATTGCGAAAAAACGGTGTTATAAAAGAAAGTTCTTTTTCAAATTTTATTAATTTGGACGTTGTCGCTCCATCGCCACTCTTGCCTTTTCGGTTATGATAGGCTTTTCTGAAGTTATCTCGCAGTTTCTTCCAACGATCCATGCACTGCGTAACTGGAAAGTATAGAAATAAATAAATTAAAAACATCACCCTGCTTTGGTTCATTGGGTAAATGAGCATGCAGTCAGTGGACTGTTTTCTTTAATTTATACCTCGTTTTTGTACGGCAAACTTATATTTAGATTTTTTGTTTGTTTTTACAGATTCCTCATTACTGGTTGCAGTTTCAAAAACTTGTCATTTAATTTAAGAAATGTGGGAAAAGGTCTCTCGTGATTTCTTTAATATTTGGAATTTTCCTAACTTTTTGGCGCTATAGACGGAAAGCACGTCAGTATACAGGCACCAGATAATAGTGGAAGCTTATACCAAAATTATAAAAACTTTTTCAGTACAGTGTTACTAGCTGTGGTAGACGCGAAATACAGTTTTTTAATTGTTGATGTCGGATCGTCTGGTAAAAATAGCGACGGTGGAATTTTACAGAATTCAACATTTGGAAAAAAATTGAACACTAATAAGTTAAAGCTGCCCCCAAATAAACCTCTACCGAATACCACTGAAAGCTTACCACATGTTTTCATAGGAGATGAAGCATTTCCTTTGAACAATAACATATTGCGGCCGTATCCGAGAGAACAAACAAGAACAGAATTATCAAAAAAAGTATTTAATCTGCGTTTAAGCAGGGCAAGAAAAGTTGTAAAATGTGCATTTGGAATGCTAACTCAAAGATTCGAGATTTATCAAAAAAGAATGAAAATTCAACCGAAGTACTGTGACTTAATTATATTAGCAACTACATGTTTACATAACTTTTTAATAGAAAATCGGACGCCATCACCAGGACAAGAGAATGTTCTTCACAGCACTATGAATTTATTAACAGCGATGACAGACAATAATGATGAAAATAGTTCTATCGACGCAGGTATAACCATAAGGAATAAATTTGAGGATTATTTTTCAGCAAGTGGTGCTTTAGATTGGCAAGATCAAGTGGCCACTCGAGTTTCTTAAGTTATATTTAATAAAAATTGTCCGCTACTTTTTGAGTAGGTATATTGTAACGTTCAGATACTCAAACGATTTTTACGAGTAAAGTGAGGGTGCATTTAAACTCATGTTATTCCTGTTTTGACTTTGAATTTAACAAGTCACAGCACGTTAAGAAGCCCCTACCATAGAATTCGTTCGAGTATCTGGAGATAGGTGTAAAACAATAAAATCTTAGTAGGTACTTACCACTTAATCCCACACATTTGCTTATTTCCTCCCATGCATTGTCTTTCATTACCCGATCGCTATGCGATGGCTTAGTTATGTCAAATAAACACTCATATTTTGACACGAGTATTATTAATTTTTCGTCAGTCATGTTTTCCTGCAAGTGCACACAACTGTTCCGTTTTAAACCGAATGCAAGTTATTCGAGACACTATAGAAAGACAACAGCAGCGCGACAGCCGGCTTTCGCTTGGTCGTTGAAAGGATTGTGCTATCAAAATGGCGGTCGGCGTGGAGAAGCGCGGACGCAATCGGAACCGATCGGCTGCGCGAGCGAGAAAGAGCACGCAATCGGAGCCGATCGGCTGCGCGAGCGAGAAAGAGCATGCAATCGGAACCGATCGGCTGTGCGAGCGTTAAAGAGCATGCAATCTGAGCCAAACGGCTGCACGATCGAGAAAAATTACGCGATCGGAGCCGGTAAGCTCCTCTTATTATTTCACACCAAGCGCCTTCAAGCATTCTTAATCACAAAAGCAGTGCACATGCAAAAATAAACCTTAATACAAATACTAAAAACTCTGTTTTCAACGTGATAAGAATCTGCTCTCCTCTCCGAGCCGGTCTGTGTGAACGGACCCTCATGCCGCCGGCTTGCGCCCGCGCGGGTAAGCCGGCGGGGCAGCACGCCGATGCCGACGGCATCCCTCTCCACTCACTCAGTTGCTCGCCGGCTTTCATAGAGTAGTGACGTATCACTTAGGGCGCGTTCACACGACACGCGCACGCTCAGCGCACGCCACCCGCGTCCAACTCGCATTGAAATTTGTTAAATAAGAATTTGAGTCTTATAATCCATCAATAGATCTCAAATTGCATTTAACGAGGTCTACACGCGCACGCCAAGCGCACGCCCCGCGCCCGCCTCGCGCCAACCCTGCGCTCGCCCTACCCGCGCTTTACACCCTCCCCGCGTACGCCTTGCGCCCGCGCTATGGCTGAATAGTGTTGTATTGACTGTGATCTCACTAGTAGTATAAGTGGGCACAACGCGTGCGCGGGTGCTGTGCGTGGTCGGCGCGTGTCATCTGAATACGCCCTTATTCATTCTCTGTTGTTGTGAAGTGTCGGCACTTTTATTTTTTATCAACTAACCAATATGGAGTGGCACGATGCAACAGTTATAAACCCAAGTAACAAAATATGGTACTATAAAACTCCTGAGAACGTCTTAGGACGTGCTAAATAGTGTTCATGATTAGTACTATAATGGTGTTGTAAACGTTTACAGAACCCCAAAAAGGCCCTAGTTTTATAACTAATTTATTCTATAATCATTACATAAAGGCTCTTACGATGATAAATCAGCTCTATATTTGAAATGTTGCAACGTTTATGTCACAAATTTGCACTATAAAAGTAACCAAAACATGTGTATAGTGCTATTTTGCAACGTAAATGATTCCAGTGATCTTTTTTATCACACATGTTTGCCAGTTCCCCAAGAAAAAAAAAATATCAACATAAGTTATGCTTTATGACATTTGCCATTGTTACTTAACGTAACATGTTAAAATAATGACATACTACAAAACACTCAAGGACCGTAACTCTGCCTAACTTGCGCTTGCGATAAAAATTGCATCGGTTGAATACTGATTCAACCGATTTCAAATATGACAATGCGCCCTCATTATTTTAGAATTTTAATTAAATTGAAATAAATAAAATAAGTATTTGTCTCGATTATGGCTGCTATAGTACACATTGGCTCCAGCCGTGCTGCTTAGGTTACATCAGCAGCAGAAAACGGCAGCCATATTTTCACCGGAAACGCTTTAGTCTGGTAACAGTAACTCACTTAAAGAGCTATTTAGAATTTTAGTTATTTAGCAACTGTGCCAGGAGTCGCTATGGTACTATTTAGTACTATAGATGAGTTTTCATGACTTTTTCAGAACTAGCCCCATTGCGATGTTGAGGGAGCTTTTAAGAAGCTAAAAGGTTACTTAACGGTTGTGCAAGGTACTTTTATAGTGCAGATTGATTATGTAATAGTGTTTTCGATACTGCTACAATACTGGTACTGTAAAAGATTTTTTGATGCATTATTAGTGCAAAATAGATACATCAAAGTGTCAGTAAGGTCGCTTATAGCACTAAATAGTACCAAAATCGCTTTTTTCATTTCTATTACAGTGCAACACTTTAAATATTCTTTTGTATGGTCCTATAAACGTTCTTAGAACTAATTTATAGAACTTAAATGCTCTTTAATTTTATATAACCAAAACACTCTGTTAAAAACCTTTATAGTACAAGCAGTCACAGTGGTTACCATTATAGGCCTACTATTTCACTGTTTAGTGATAAAACGCCTTGATTAAAGAACCTTTTGCTACTTGGGAAACTAATAGACCTCTATCATTTAAAAGAAATATTATGGAACCCAAAAAACCGTGACTACAAAAGCCGGCCAAAGCGTTACGACGCATTTAATGAAATTGCCAATGAATTTGCTACTGATGTTCCGGAAATCGAGAGAAAGATAAAAAAATTAACCAGTCATTATTACCGAGAGAAAAAAAAAGAAGATAATTCAAATAAGTCTAGTGCGGGTGGGTACTGATGATATTTATCATAGTAAATGGTTTGCCTACAAATCACAAAATTTTCTGCAGAACAAAAATGTGCCTACTGGAACCACCGATACTGTAAGTAAAGATTTTTTTATTTATAATCAGGCAACTAGGGCCCCATAGACATATAATTATATTAGTTTATTTATTAGTGTATCTTTGTATTTACATTTTAACCCTTTCCCGGGCATTGGCAAAATAGTTGCCACTCAGGTAAAAAAAAATGTGTTTGAAAAAAAAATAATTGAAATGTTGAAGACTTATTCAGTGCCCTTAATAAAATCCATAATAAAAAATACACAATAAATGTTGATTTTGACTAGATATACTTATTTTTTTTTTCATTAAATAAAAGTAAAACGGCTAAACGGGCAGTCTTTTTCGTCTTTTTTCGCAGGACACACCGTCGACGAGCCACGATTCACAACGAGATTCACAATCAAATCAAAATGATTTACCACAGATGTCGCCAGAAAATACAACTTGGCAACGAAATAAACGTCCTAAAATCAACCCTAATAAACAGTTGATATCCGAAGCATTGAATATTATGAAGAATGTCTCCCAACGACCAAATGTGACAAAAGATGAGGATGGTTTATTTGGAGATTATATTGCGGGTCAGTTAAGACAAATGGATCGACAAATGAAAGCTATTGTGAGACATCGGATCAACAATATAATATTTGAAGCCGAAACTGGATATAGATCCGATACATTTGCGGATTTTGCAAAACCAAGTAGTGTTTCTAGTTCACACAGTCATCCAGGATACTATACAGCATCTTCACTTGAACAGACGGTTGTAAGCCCTTCTACAAATAACTTAACTTCTTCTGAATACTCTGCCCAAACAAACCCAGATCCACAAACAATTCAACCTTCGTGACTAGAAACATTTGCTGAAGAATACCTAGCTCTAAATCCTTCTGATAGTGTTATAAAACTTATAAAGTAATCTTCAAAATATGTTATAAATATTTAATTTTCTTTTTGGTATAATAAAGGTAGCTATAGGTAGCCCCATTAAAGTTAAATTTAAAATTAGTGTTGACTATTCCCTTCACACGAGTAGAGCTTGACATATGTGCGAAAGGAATAGCAAGGTTTTAATTTTAGTTTAGTGACACTTCTACTGTTACCAATAGTTAATATCATGTTATTGGTTTACAAAAACACATTTCTTATTTTGTTTAAAACTTTATTATACGAATCACAATAAAAGTGTATCTCACTATGTGTAATTTACGAATTTAGATTTAATGGATAATACATGGAACTACTTAATGATTAAAAATAATATTGATTATATGAGTTTTAATTTTATTCGACTAATGGGCGTTTATTGGTTATATTGCCATTCTAATCCTCCGACATTAGAAAGAAAATAATGAGTCAACTCCACTCTAGTATCCTCAGCGGTCACTGTAGTATCCGAGGTTTGATTGTCTTCTCCTGACATATTATCTAAGCAACTGTCGTTTTCAAGATGTCTACGCCATTCACCGGGAAAGACTTCTCCTTGATTATTTTCAGTATCGTATTCGTTTTGCTGAGTTGCAGCGGTTCGTTTCATATAATTAAATAAATGTATACACGCCAAAGTTACAGTAGTAGCTTTTTCTGGGATTAGCTGAATAGGTCTATGAAAAATCTTAAATTTGTGTGTTAACTGCCCAAACACGTTTTCAACTACTCTTCGCCCTCGACATACGCGATAGTTAAAAACCCTCTTAGATGATCCCATTGTGTGATTACCATCATAAGCCTTTATAATATGGGGTTGCAGAGGAAACACGTCATCACCCAAAAAAAATACGGTACTGGTAGATTCCTTCCGGGTAAAGGGGTTTTATGTGGTATATTCAATTCATTATCATTTAACAATCGACATAATGCTGAATTATTAAAAACCCCACCATCTGAAATCCGACCCTGACATCCCACATTAGCGTACAAAAAGTTGTAATCAGCATCTACTAAAGCAAAGAGCAGCGGTGGCCAAGTGGTAGCAGCCCCGACTCACGAGCAGTAAGTCGTGGGTTCAAACCCAGACAGGCGCATTACTTTGTGTAATTTATTTCATCACCGCTGCTCTCAAAACGGTGAAGGAAAACATCGTGAGGAAACCGGCATGTCCTAGAACTATAAATTCGAAGACATGTGATATCTACCAACCCGCACTGGGCCCGCGTGGTGGATTACAGCCCATTCCCTCTCATAGAGAGGAGGCCTGCGTCCCAGCAGTGGGAATAATATAGGCTGATGATGATGATGATGATGAAAGCAAAGAGCACAATACTGAAATATTTTTTATAGTTTATATAATCACTTCCACTTTTTGGGGGACATTGAATTTATGCGTTTCCCATCCATTGACCCAAGACAATTGGGTATTTGCCATCTTTTTAAATATTCATCTGCAATTTCTCTCCATCCTTCCTGACTCCTTGGAATTTTCACATAATCTGAAAGTCCTTCAACTAAAGCATCACATACTTCAGGAATAATGCTTGAAATTAGTTGAGGAGATACTTTAAAGACGTCGCACAGGCTACTAAAAGAATTTCCTGAGCTTAGATATTTTAACGTTATTGACAATGTTGTCTTTCCACTGGTGAAACTGCTTTTCTGTAATTTGTGTCTTGTTTAGCTATTTTGTGTCCAACAATATTCAGTAAATATTCAAAGTCGGTACTGGTTAATGAGGAAAGTCTTAAAAGAAATGGGTTTGTATAGAACCAAGTCGTCTTCCTTTAAATCACTTAATCTTTGACAAGTACTGTATTTATTGCGACTCATTAAACTTGGCCTAACCCAACACTGTCGTGTGTTGAGGGATCCACCGATAATAACTCCACAAACTGCTATTATTAAATCACTGTTATCGTCCTCCTCCATGTCAATTAGGTACTGAAAATACTACTTCTGAATTATTCGAAACACACACGTCCAATCTCTACGACTATTTGGCAATTACTAGAACACCACATGCCGCGGCTGTCGTGCCGCCGGCAAAGTCGTTCGGCTTGGACATTCTGAAGCCGCCGGGTTAACCCGCCGGCACTAAGCCGGGCTGTGCCGCCGGGTCAGCGGCTTTGGTGTGTAGACCGCTAGTATAAAAAAAATGTTTCTTTGGGAAAGTTGGAGCCACATCAGATTTTTAAAATCTGATCTCACCATTATTTAGCAGCAATTTAGCTGATTTTGCAGCACGAATTCTAGATTTAGCAGCAAAATACATCACTAGTTATATTTCATGCAAAAGTGGCTCATCAATCCAAATGTCAGAACTGAGGAGCCACCTGGAACTCGTTAAGTAATAGATGAATATTTTTGAAAATTTTGTATCATTTAGCAGCAATTGTGCATATTATGTGCTAAAAATTTAGCTTCTGTAGCGTTAAAATGAAAGAAAATACAATACTTTTAATATGGCTCCTCAATCTACACTCAAGAGGTAAATTTCTATTGGATGTGAGCGATCAATTAACACTTTCATTACCACTACGATTTTCACGATGTTTTCTCGGATGCCGCCTACATTTTACGTTGGACTCGCTAGGCGAGTCCCCGGCGCTGCAACACGAATTGAATCACTCGCCACGCGAGTTCAGTGGCATTGCGTTAAGAGTAAAAACCATGTTTTGTTATTTTTGTGGCCGTGACAGTGTACGTTACATGATTAACGCAATTAAAAAGAGTTTAACTAACATACGGTGTAATTTAACATATAAAAATGGCAAGAAACACTATAGATAAAAGAAAAGGTAAGTTTGTTTCGTAATGTATGCAGTGGCTGTCAATCTTATAAATAGTGGTTATTGTTGAGGTTATATTTTAAATATCTAATATTGTTTTTATAAACAGGAGGTTTTCAATTCGACTAAATAAAAAACAATTTTACCCGGAAACATTTTGATACGGGCTTTTTAAGAATATAGTTTAAAAAACAGTACAGTTTTAAAATGTTTACTGTGAAGTTTCGAATAACGTTTAAATATGTAATGATTATTCAATTTGTTATATTATAATGTTTTAAGTAAAATTACATTTTGATTACGTTCGAAATTTATTAAGAAGTGTCTGGTATATTTTTAGTGCAATTTGTGCCAGAAACGGAGTTTTACGACGACGATTTAACTCAGATGGAGGAGGAGATACCAAGAAAGCGACAATGCATAGAAGGTAACTTATTAATTTTACCAAATTTAAAAAATAAGGAGGTTCTCAGTTTAACTAGTATGTAAGTTTTTCCGAGATTATCTTTTATTTGGCTAAACCTATTTTGATGGAATTTTCATTTAATTAACTTTAACCAGTTTCAAACATTTAATGTAATTTCGTTCCACAACATTACCGACTCAAACTGGTTGCATTCATAGTTCATATTCGTTTCAGATCATTCTGAAAATTTTAAAGAAGACGACTCTATGGCGCTGTTTGAAAATAATTCTCAAGACTGGGATGACAACAATATTAAGTATCAGACACGTGACATTTCAACAAATACGACTAACTTAAATCTTACTGAAAGCAGCACTCAAACTAATAATACTGATAATTCAAATTATATAGAGAGGGCCAACGAAGGTTTTGGCATTTTTATTGCACGTAAAATTCAAAATGTGCCTATTTTTAAAAGGCGTTTTATTATGTATCAGATAATTAAACTGATTGAAAACAATTCACAAAATATTTAAGGTCTGATAACTGGCACTAAAAATTATAGAATGACTTTTTTTTTTTTTTTTCCGGATGGGAAATCATCAAATGACTTCTCCCGCTCTGGGCGGAGCGGGAGGGAGTGTCAGACTTGTACTGACTAAAACCCACCCATGTTCCTTCTTCGCCCTTTGTGTTCCAGGGCCGCGGTATCTCTTTCGAACAACCCGCAGCCCTGGCAGGCATCGGCCCTTTCGGACCCCTTCTGGTTTGCTGACATCTCCTTGAGGCGCGCGTGGAACACGTACGCGCCGTCGCGTCGACACGGCCTGTCGTCATGAGACGGACGGACGGTGAGCTAGCCCATTACTCAAAAATATGATCGGTTAAATTCGTTGCGTCGTCTGTCATACCTACCCACTTTTAAGATACCTAAATCGAATAATGTCTATGGAGCAAGGACGTGGGAATGCATGCTACCTTCTATTATGAATGAATTACCGCCAGAAATCTGTAATACAATAAATGCGAAAAAATGCTCGAAGGTGCTAAAAATGTATTGAATAAATATGTTGTGGCACCGAGTTGCCGGGTCTGGCATACCACTGTTAAACCCACGATGGTTTGTGTGGTATGTTTACGATTAGTCAATAAGTATAAAAGTGTTTCTTTGAATAATAATAAAAAAAAAAAATAAAAAAAAAACTCACCGTCCACAGGCTCGCGCCTACGGTGGCCGGGGGCCACTGGTTGCCCCCCGACGCCCGACGCGTCTCCCGCGGCGGCTGGGACGTGAGGTTCTCTCCCTCTCACGTTCCGCCACCTCCTTCGCTCGCATGATTGCTTGCTGCAGAATGACTGAACCTCAATTATGAAAGACTGTTACTAAATAGTTTATTAATATGTTGATTAGTTACATAAATTATTTGATCTACAAGACTGAGTTAGTCTAAGGGCTGTGTTAATGAAAAATAAATCTATAATATTATGTTTGTTAAGTTGAAATTCGTTAGGTAAATAAAACATTAAATTAATCGAAACTCGTTTTTTATTACACAACTTATATAGTAAACAATTAAACAATTTAAATCAACTCAAAATAATCAACAAATTTTTAGGCAACACTCTTGTATTTATTCTTAATAGCTATGATACGGTCTAAAACACTCAATACACAATCCAGGCTGACCAGGGCAATCTTCGCATGCAAATATGGTTTGCACCCTTTTTTTTAATGTGCGCCAACATTGATTGCAGCGCCTTCGCTTTGTTTTGCCGTGGGTATCTTTTGTTAGTTTCATAATACAGTGAACTTTATTTTTTAAAGGCATTTGTAATTCGGAAGGCAAATGAGGTTCTACAATTGATTTAATTACACTTAAGCGGAAATCGTACAATGTTATTTTTTTTGAACTGCATTTATTATATAAAAAAAAAGGAGATGACCAATAGAATTTGCATGACATGTAAAATTACTTTTTTATACCATCGTATAGATTTGTGCTCGCATGAATAATACGAGAGCATTTGGTCATGACGATCGATTGCTTTCATACTTTTATTATATTTGATAACCTTTTGAGGCTTTAATTTTAATGTACCCCGTCGATTTCGCGTGTGTTCTAAATTTCCATTATATTTACTTGATATGACCCTAATTTCTCTTTGGTCTTTCCATTTTAACACACATATATTATTCTTGTGAACAATACATAATTCGCCTTTTTTTAATTTACCTAATTCGATTTCTCTAGGGTTATTTTTCCTCTTCTGTCGAAGCGTACCTGTGCAAAAGGTTTTACTAGCATACAATTTTTCGACTAAACTGACGCTTGTATAAAAGTTGTCTATGAATAAATGATGTCCTACATTTATAAAATTTGAAAGCAGATGGTCAACTACTTTTTGCACGTGATTTTTGCCGCCTACAAGAAAATCAGATGCACCGCCATATAAATGTAATTTCACAATAACCCCGAGCTGGTAAGCCAGTGCGTAGAACTTTAGGCCGTATTTATGACGCTTCCCCTTCATATACTGTCTTAATGTTAATCGCCCCCTACATAACATCATTGATTCGTCAAATGTTATTTTTGTGTTGGGTAATATAGACATATCATTTTTTCATTAAAGTAGTCGATAATATTTTTTACTTTATCATAACTACACGTCACTTGTCCCACATACACACATAGCATTCGTAAAATTAACATGAATCGATTCCTTGACATTGCCTTTCTAAATATCGTTTGATTAAAATACTCATCGTTTTTCCAGTAATCATTGAAGCGATTTAGTTTTACAAATCCCATATGAAATATGAGACCAAAAAAAGTTTCAGTTCTTGACATGTTTCAGGCTTCCAAGATATTTTTCTGCTTTTTCTACCCGCTGCCGACGTTTTCTCATTTTCTCCATATTCATTGGAACAGTCTTTAAGTAATTCCAACAGCTGAGATGTGCATAATGCGTCGAAATATTGAATGGGCTTATCACCAACATCTTCTTTCAGTCCGGGGGACTTCACAAATGGGCATTCGTTGGAGTTTTGTGGGTTTCCGGGCATCCATGCTTCAACAGGCGCATAGTTTTGTTGAGTATCTTCTTCGACAAATTCGAAATCAAAGTCACCATCATTATCGGTCTCCAATTCATCTATTACGTTTTCCGACAATATTCCAAGTAATTCGGAATCTGTGATTGGATATTGAGGTGAATGGATACGTAAATTTGTGTCTTCTCTGTTTGGTTCTTCATTGAATGAATCCATCATCATGAGTGTCTCTTCTATATGGAGCGTGTTCCAAGCGGGGTCTTCCCAGGAATGAGAAGTTCCAGGTACGGGGTTCTCGTAAGGATCCATATTGCTTTGGACAAAAAATTACTATTTTACTATTTCTTTAATTAATGATTCTACTTTAATACATATTTTCAACATTAAAATACAAATCAATGAATCCCTTTGGCTTTTATAAAAGGAAATGCAGGGATAAAAATTTGGAAAGCTTTGAATGTCATATTTATTCATACCGATTGATTTAAGTTTCCAGCTTAAAAACGAAACATCCATACGAACTTTCAATCACAATAATTTTAATAGACAGACTCACGGATAGACAGATCTACTTTCGCATTAATATTACGTATTAGTACGGATAAATACAAGGACTATTAGAAATATATTTAATTCAAGGAGATATTTAGAATGAGAATCTAACATTCTAATAAACTAAACATTTTATACAATAAATAAACACAAATAGAGAGTACTTACAGATTTTCAGAAGTCAAGCTGCGGCTACTTTTGATCCTTATTTCCAGGCCACCACAAAACACATTAATAAAAACACAAGAATCTGAAAGTCCAGTAAACGCTTGCCAGGGGTTAAAACAGTAGGTACTTCAACAGGTCCAGTAATCGAAAGCCAGTTCACAAAGATAGATAACAGATAAACGCGTGCGATGAGGAAAGGGTCGTTCATAACACTAAAATTTAAATAAAATTTACAAAGCTCGCTCACACTTAAAGACATATCGGAACTCTCGCTCGCACTCCTAGAATTGTGTGTAACAATAAGAAAGGAATTTGTTGAGAGTATAGTTTATAGAAAATAGGCTTATGATTTCACAAAATGAAACCCAATAGGTTCAATGAATTGTTTATTTGCAAGTGCATTCCTAGAAGATTGGCCAATGAGAGCTTCGCAAAAAACAATGTTATCAGTGCTTTTATTGCTTACTAACCAGCACGTTCATGTTAAAAAATACTGGTGCCTTTTGTTTTGCCGGCTATTTTTTAACAATACGAAGGGATCCTCTTTCAATTATAACTCTTAAAGTAATAGACCGAGAGTTGAGTTTAAAGAGCAATACTTACAACAATGGTTACTTAAACAGTTCCTCTGACTCACAAGAGCAATGATAACAAACTTGGTAAGAGTATAATAAATATAAAATAGCTCATAGACAACTATTTGCACATTATATTCCACAAGTGTTAAGTCACTATTACATAATCCTTATTACTTTGACATAAGTTCGATAATTGCGTGTTAGTATGTGAATTGGTTGGGAATGCTTTTCATAATAATAACTATGCAATTTATTATCCTTATTGTGTTTACATAAGGTCGGCAATTGCGTGATAAAGTAGCGTGTAAGGTAACCTTTGCCTATAAAATAACACCAAATTCGAGCCCCTACAAGGTGTAGAACACAATCCGCCGTTGTTTTACGAGTGAATGTGACTTTTGGTAAAATGAAAATAAAAGTATCAACCGTACATATAGATATTTCATTAATAAAAGTTTGAGAATCTATGTCAGTGAACTCGCCTAGCGAGTTCAAGGCATTGCAGAATAGTTTATTTTCTTTCGATTATAAACTGGGTCTGCACACCCGGCCCACCACGTAATTCTTTAGATTAGGGTATATTTAGTCTTCAGTATCATTTTAACCAGAAAATACACATGCATTTTGGAAAAAAATAGCAAACACATTGAACTCGACGGGCGAGTCTACGGCGCTGGAATAAAATTTACGTGGACTCTCCGGGCGAGTCGGTGGCACCCCAACCAGCAAAAGTTAGTTGTATAGAAGACCATAGAACGTTTTCTAAAAACTAATCGGTGGTCAAATAAAAGGCCAATAAAGGTGCACGTACAAAGAAAGTGGCGAAATTATATCTCTATTCAGTTCTAAAGTGCACCTGTAGCGGTGTCAGACATGACAATTATGGCCTATTACAGTTGATGTAACAGTAACGCAATCTCTATTTGATGACATACAAGCCACCGCAACACTACTAAAGTACCGTTTTGTAGTCATTCATTCATTTTACATTCGTTCACGCCGCTGCAGTGTCTCAGAGTTTTTGAAGAGAGAAAGATAATAAAAAGAGAATACGAGGATATCGTGGTGAGTAAGATATTATTTTGTAATTAAATTATTCGTCTGTTACGGGGAAAATGACGTGCAACTGAAAGGAGATGGCTAAATGGAAGTATGGACGACTGCCCCAGCAATGTATAAACATGGAACCTTCCAATATGTAAAGCTAAATAGATAAAAATTAGAGTTTCATATAAAAAAGTTTCAGGAACTTTTCATATCTTTACAATACTGAAAATATATTCGTGTAACTCCTACGTCAATAGGTATAAAAACTGCAAACAAATGACATATTGCTATGAACTAACTATTTACCTAGGCGTTTGGATATTTCTGTAATGATTTACGATATTTTTAACTAGCGAGTAACGACACATCCCGATTTCACATGGTGGTACTTGAGTATATATCTACAAAGAGGTAATTACGGGCTTTCTACAACCTGCGCAAAAAATCTCTACCGCCCGCGTGTATATTTATACCTAGCAGTATTGTTTATCTATCTCAAATACAAAAATCTAGTTGTTTGGGTCAGTCTGCTAATACAAATCCTTATTTTAAAATACGTTCATCATTTCAACCACTTATTTATATACTGTCTGTGAAAACTGCATGTCTTTATTACCAATGTACCTACTAGTGACAACCCCATAAAAATCTGTTTGTTGATACATCCGTAGGCAGACAGGCTGACAGACAAACGCGCTAGGGGACTTAGTTTAGTTTTTTTTTTTTAAAAACCCTGCCCCACACTAGGAATTTCTCCTGTATAGTGGGTGCGTTTACAAACATTTAAAGTCACATAAACAAACAGCCAGACCCGGAACAACTACCTGTAGGCCATACAAATATTTGTTCCGTGCGGGGATCGAATCCGCGACACGCAGTTAGTAGGTATATGGTGATTGATAAATCCTGCCTAAACTACGTTGTCTAGTTTGGGCACTGAGTAACCAAGGACATAAAAGATATTGAAATAATACAACAAAAATACGATTTATTTATTCGTTATTCTGTGATTCTTACAAGAACCATCGTACTAGAATAGTGAGTAGAACAGCCGGCAATGAAGACGACCAACGCAGTCCTTGCGTGGCCACACCGCAGTTTATGCATCGCATGATGATTTTATTTCAAGTCCGTGTCGAGTAGCGAGAGGTCAGTGGATAGGCGAGCACACACAATAAGTCCAATAAACAAGCGAGGGTCAATGAAAATCCAAAATAAAAAAATAGCACAACGAACAAGAAAACGGCAGAGCGTTGCGGTGTTTGTTGTCTGTTGCTGCTGTTGTATGACAATCATGCATGAATAGACTCGGTTGGATTTATAGGAATAAAAGAAGTGGACTGTATAATAATAGGTATAATACCATAAATAACATATATCAACGTGTGAAGACCGTACAAAGAAATGCCCGGAGGGGGCCGTGTCTGTGAGCTGAGTGCTGACGAGGCGCGCGGCGGCGCTAGGGCAGCTCGGATTCGGTACCCGCACCCCGCGCACTCCCCGCTGTCGTCATCGCGTATGTGAGGCGCCGACATATTCCCCGGGTTGAAGAGGTCTTCAAACTTCTACTGGAAGGGGGCAGATGCAGTTGAAGGCACGGCGAATGGTGCCCCGCTTCGTCTTCATCTCGGCCACTCTCGTGACCCCGTCTACGCCGGGATAGGTCTTCGTGACCCGACCCAGGGACCAGAGCAGAGGTGGCGATGTCCTATCCTTAATAAGGACTAATGACCCCGGCTTCACTTCACCTCTGGAATGAAACCACTTTGATTTAACCTGCAGCAGAGAGGTGTACTCGTTATGGAAGCGTCCCCAGAAATGTTGTCTGATGAGCTGGATCCTCTTCCAACGATCCAGCCGCGTGATGTTGGCTTCAGTCAACTGAGGATGTGGTACCGATAAGAATGGCCGTCCAATTAGGAAGTGAAAGGGAGTGAGTGCCGAAAAATCGTTAGGGTCAGAAGAAAGAGGAGTGAGAGGGCGTGAATTTAACACCGCCTCTATGTGAGTGAGACAGGTAGCCATCTCCTCGAAAGTGAAGTGAGTAAGATGCAGTAAACGTTTCAAATGATGCTTACAGGATTTTACAGCAGCTTCAGCCAATGAATTAAAATGAGGGCTATAAGCAGGCGTGAAAATGAATTCAATGCCTTCCCGCGCTATTTCAGATGCAACATTTGATGACTGCAAGAACCTACACATCTCATTTGACGCGCCTACGAAGTTAGTGCCGTTATCGGACGTGATGCTTCGAGGCTTGCCACGACGCGCCACGAAACGATTTAGAGCGGCCAAGTAAGCCTCAGTAGTGAGGTCGGTGACGAGCTCCAAATGTATGGCTTTTACTGCCGAGCAAACAAAGATGCACATATAGGATTTTGTAAGTTTGCATCCTCGGCCCTTACGATTGGCCACCAATACTGGCCCAGCATAGTCAACGTAACAATTCAAAAAAGGAAACTCAAGATTTGTTCTTGAACTAGGTAGTTGACCCATTATAGGCTGCACGTTCTGAGCCTTATGTCTGAAACATTTAAGACATTTATTCACGACAAACCTAGACAAGTTTCTACCACCCAGAGGCCAATATGTTTGTCGTATGTGTGACAATAACAACTGTGGACCAGCATGTAAAAGCTTTAAATGTTGCATTTGAAATATAAGTTTAGTAAGTACGTGCTTACTGCATAAAACAATAGGATGTTTCATATTGAAATCGTAGGGGGAGTTATCGAGCCTCCCGCCCACGCGAATAAGGTTATGATTGTCAATGAACGGTGTCAGAGGAAGCAATCTACTTTTGCGTGGTAATTTTTGTCCAGACTTTAACAAATTATACTCTTCAGGAAACATTTTAAGCTGACAATGGTGTATAATTAAATTTAATGAATTTTCAAGTTCTGTTGTTGAAAAATTACCTTGCAATTTATTTTTATTTTTTACATTGTAAATAAAACGTTGTACATATGTAACTATATTTTGTATTTTTGTTAGGCTAGAATACTTTACTAGTAAATCATGAATGATTGATGAATGAATGGTAATGTCTGAATGATTACTACTGAATGAATGATTGTTGCTATTACCACTAATGATATGAGTCACTACTTCCGGCAGACTATCTTTCCCAGTGTTTGGCGAGCTGGGCCACTCATTTTCACTACGCTGTAAAAATGAAGGTCCAGACCACCATAGAGGTTCGTTTATAAGAACATCGGCCCTCAGACCACGGGAAACAAGATCCGCCGGGTTGTCCTTCGACGGTACGTAGCTCCAGGTATGACCACATGTACTTTCCTGTATCTCGTTGACTCTGTGTCTGACAAAAGGTTTTAATTGGTTTGAAGCAGTAGAGAGCCAACCCAGGACTATGGTTGAATCACACCAGAATCTACATTTATGAATGGGCATAGTAAGTGATTCCTGAACCTTAGTACACAGCCTTGCACCTAACAAAGCTCCACAAAGTTCAAGCCTCGGTATCGTCGTTGGTTTGATGGGCGCTACACGATTTCTAGAGACTAGAAGTTGGACGCCTATGGATCCACTGCCATTAATAGACCGAATGTACACACATGCGCCATACGCTTTCTCGGAAGCGTCGGTAAAGACGTGTACTTCATGCTTAATAGAGTCTTCAAGCAGAACCCAACGAGGAATTTTTAAGTGGTTTAAAGCTGTTATTGTGCCTTCAAATGTAGACCAAAGGTTTTTGATTAAAATTAAAAATCATGCTAATGACAGAAAGGATATGACGTTTGGTGACTTTAGTAGTTGAGGTGATATTAATCAATAAAGTAAGTAAATCTGAGTCACAAACTCAGTTAAGAGCTAAAGTTCTAGATTAAGATGAGTCTGAATATTGCTCAGAAAAATTTAAAGTATTATGTAACTCGTTATTATGTGTATATTTGTTTTTTTTTTTTATGAAATATTGGATCGCGTTTAAATCGCCGTTCAAGGGAAAGAAAACGGTTTCTAGCATTGGTTAAAGAATGACCTAATGTACTAGGATCCCCTTTTAAAGGCATAGTGACGACGAATCCCCCACTGTCATTACGAACAGTGGTTTGAGCAAAAGATTGCTCACACATTCTCTCTTCAAGAGTGAGTGAATGTTTTGAAGCGACTTTGTCAAGCTCCCAAAAATAAGTAACGTCGGGAGTGACATTGGAATGATGGCAAAAATGATTAGAGGAAAAACATGATTGGTGCGAAATACTACCTGAAACTAACCATCCTAATTTGGTCTCGCATAATTTAGGTAGGTTTTTCCCTAAGTCTATTGTTTTGCTACCTAAGACATTCCAGAAAACTTCAGCCCCTACCAGGATATCTACGACCGACGGAACGTTAAAGTTCGGGTCTGCTAGTTTAAGACCTGAAGGAATAGGGACGTGATTAATGTATACGAATGAAGACGGTAGAACCTTTGTGATTTCAGGCAAAATGAGACACTCGATATCTACAGTAAAGGCACAGCATAAAGACTCTATTGTGAGATGACAAGACTGTGTACTGGTGGATATGTGATTATTAATACCCGTTACCTTGGTGCTCGTACCGCGTCGTAACAAACCCAACTTCTCTGACAAGCTCTGCGTAACAAAGTTCGCCGTACTGCCGTTGTCCAACAGTAGGCGCGCAGTGTACTTCTTACCCGTCACGCCAATCACGTTCACCATAGCTGTGGACAGTAAAACATGCGCAGAAGTAGCAAGCTGCATGGAACTGGCTGAAAGCACAACATTTGAAGAAGGCGAAGCAAAAGGTAGTGCAGAAGGCAAAGGATCGGAAGCAAGTGTGGGCTCGTTGCTTTCTAAATGTAAAAGCGTGTTGTGTTTTTTAGTGCAATATTTGCAATGTGAAAATCTACATTTGTTTACATTATGTCCAAAGCGTAAGCAATTGATACAAACTTTGAAATCAATTGCCTTTTGTAAACGATGTTCTATAGACAATTTTCTAAACGATTCACATTTAAATAACGTATGAGCTTGGGAGCAAAGTGGACATTTACTATTTTTATTCGTATTATTTTGTGATTTATTATTTGTTTGGTTAGGCTTCGTCTCAGTGTTGTTGGAATTGTGGCTATTGTTTAAGGCGACAATAGTATTCCTTTCAGAAGTGCCATGATTGGACTCCACTGATTCTAACCAGTCCGCTTTCCTGCTTAAAAAAGAACAAAATTGTGCTAAAGTAGCATCTTCTTTAAAAGTATTGTTTCTGTGCTCTTCCCAGTCACGTGCTGTTGTTAAATCTAACTTTTTCACCATAAAATAAATAATAATATCGTCCCAATACTGAGTGGGCCTTTTTAATGTACTAAGTGCCCTAACATTCTTATTAATAATGTTGACAAGGTTTCTGATGGAAACACTTGACTCTTTTGAAATGGGTTCGACATCAAATAACGCTTGAAAGTGGTTATTCACTAATATACGGTTGTTATTGTAACGTTCACATAATAGGTCCCACGCAAGATTATAATGGTCAGCTTTAAAATCTATATTTTTAATAATTAAAGCTGCGTTTCCCTGGAGTGAAGCTCGCAAGTAGTGGAACTTGGTGATGTCACTTATGCTAGTGTTGTCGTGAATCAATGACCCAAAGGTATCCCTAAACTCAAGCCAGCATTGGTAGCTCCCATCGAAATGAGGTAAATCTATTTTAGGCAAACGAACAAAAGAATTCCTAAATGAAACATGTGCACCTGAGTCAGCATCTTTGAAGCCCGCCTCCGACGCAGCACCGTTGGCCGAGACACCGAGCAGGCTGCGCGTGAGTGCCACGAGGTTGAAAAACAAGCGGTCAAAGTCCTCACGCTCAGCCAACGCAGACTCGTCGTCATCGGAAAGCACTTCGATCTGTGTCTGAAAGGCGTCAAATTCGGTGTGTAAGCTTTCGAATTTATTAAAACGCTCCTCTAAATCTAAACGTTGCAACTCAGATACCGCGGAACCACTTTTTACTAAATTTAAATAGTTGCTGTAAATAGTAAGCTTCGATTTAATAGAACTACGTTTCTTAATCAATGTTTTTAAGTTATCTGCCATTGTAAAGTAAAATAACAGCTGTACGCACTAATGCTAATGATCTTAATACATAAAAAACTGCAAAACAGCTGTGCGTAAGTGAAAGGGATCGAGAAATCACTGTCAAGGTCAATCGCTCAACACGTGATTACGTCGTGCAAAGTAGCTAATTAGCCAAGCGTTTGAATGGAAAAATACTCGTGTTGTACAAACAGTGCTATATTATTTAATGTAAAATCACTTGTAAGACTTTATGAACACAAAAGGATAAGAAGATGAAACAAGATATTTCGGCATGAAAAGAAAGCAGAAAAATTACTAATTGGAACGGACTCACTCAAATCCAGTATTTACTCCCTTAGTATGACATCAGCTCCCACGATGACGATGTAGGCTTTCTTCGGGAACGACTCCTTTGTTGCAATCTTCGTGGTCGTGGCGTGGCGCACGCGGTCAAAGTCCGCACGGATGAACACGACGACCGATGATGTTGACGGCGTTAAATACGGTAAACCGGTGATGATTTTGAAGGCTCAAAGGACCAATGAATAATGATCTTAGTCGATAAAATATATAAAAGCCTGAATTTATGACCGTGCAAAGAAATGCCCGGAGGGGGCCGTGTCTGTGAGCTGAGTGCTGACGAGGCGCGCGGCGGCGCTAGGGCAGCTCGGATTCGGTACCCGCACCCCGCGCACTCCCCGCTGTCGTCATCGCGTATGTGAGGCGCCGACATGCATGAGTTGACATGACATCTGACCATAGATAATCCACTAGCATCGAGATTTTCATAGAGAAGGGATTGAACTTCAAGTGGAACAGAATCATTAGAATAATCGAATAGGTTGAAAGAAAAAATAAGAATTAGTTTTTATCGACCACTATTCTGTTAATATTTTTCGACACAAAATAGGTAGTAAGATTAAACGAAGAAGCACAGTCCGAAGCTTTCGGTTAGTTTTATTTGTTTGATTTTGATTAGAAAAAAGTGGAATTGAGTAAAGTCGATTATGATTTTAAAAACAACCCCATTTTCCGAATCAAAACCCTGTGAAAACATAATAACAAGCAACTACACTGTTAAAAATTTTCAGGGAATTTTACATAATTTTAGGGCAACTTTCGTTGCCCTAACATTTCTGTATTTTTCCATAATTATGTAATTTTACAAGGCGTATGTAATTTTACATATCGACCTGATTTCATTATTATGTAATTTTACATATATGTAATTTTACATAATTAAACAAAATGACGATTATGTAAAATTAAATTTATGTAATTTTACATAATAATGAAATCAGGTCGATATGTAAAATTACATACGCCTTGTAAAATTACATAATCTGTAAAATCTCACTTATGTAATTTTACATAATCTGTAAATTACCACTTCTGTAATTTTACATAATCAGTAAATTTTCAATTATGTATTTTTCCTTTTTTTTTCGGTAATATTACAGAGTAATTATGTGTTTTGTTACAAATTTCGAATGTAAAAATACATAAAGTTTGTGTATTATTCATGATATTTCATGTATATTTACATTTTATTCAATAATAATACCGAATTATTATGTATTTTGTTACAGATTTCGTCTGTAAAATTACACAAACTTTCTGTATTATTCATGTTTTTTTTAGTATTTTTACTTTTTATTCGGTAATATTACATAATTATTATGTATTTTGTTACAGATTTCGTATGTAAAAATACATAAAGTTTTTGCATTATTAATGATATTTTATGTATACTTACATTATATTCGGTAATATTACAGAATTAATATGTGCTTTATTACAGATTTATTCTGTAAAATTACACAAACTTTATGTATAATTAATGTTTTTTTTAAGTATTTTTACTTTTTGTTGGGTAATATTACACAATTATTGTGTTTTGTTACAGATTTCGTATGTGAATTTACCACAAAATTTATGTATTTTTAATGTTTTTTTAAGTATTTTTCCTTTTTATTCGGTAATATTACTGATAAAATTTATGTGTTTTTACATAAGAAAACTGTGATTTTAAATATGGGCACGGTAAAATTACTTGTTGTTTGTGTATTATTACCTGTAAAATTAGGTAAGATTACATGTTATTATGGGATATATTTCTGTAAAATTCAATATAAATTCTGTACATTTACATGCTGTCGGTAATTCTTCGGATTTAGTTATTAGCCATAGTTTTTCTTATGTTTTTTAAATAATGCAGCCAGCAAAAAATCACTTGGAAATAGTCAATAACCGATCTAACTTAAATACACTGGTTGCACCTGTATTAGTAACAATCCACCCAATATTACATTTATTAGGATTCTTCATTAAATGGTGTGACCTCAATGCAAATTAAAAACCAAAAACTTCATTGTTATTGAATAATTTGCTTAAACACACTGCACACATTTTACAAATACTATATTACTCCTGTAATATTAGACGCACAGTTATATTATTCAGATGTGACGAGCGATTATACCCAGATCGGTTAGACTGATGTTTCCTAATGATTTTCACACAAGTATTTTGATTAATACGACTTCATTTATTAAAATACATAAGAAAAAACAAACAACTTGCCAATAGCAAAATCCTGAGAATTATCGATGGCATATAAATGTACAAGATTTGCATTGAATTCTTTAGATAATATTATCGCCTAATTACATGTAAAATGAACTAATTTTATAAGTCAATAATTTTATACAAACAACAAGCAGTTTACAGTTTGGAGGTTATCTAATAAAAAAACAAAATTCCAAAACAACAACAATTTATTTATTTTCGTACAGGTATATGCTTAAATGAATAATTAAATGCTTAGCTTATAGCATGTAAATGTACAAGATTTGTATTGAATTCTTTAGATAATATTATCGCCTAATTACATGTAAAATGAACTAATTTTATAAGTCATTATATACAAACAACAAGCAGTTTACAGTTTGGAGGTTATCTAATAAAAAAACAAAATTCCTAAAAAACAACAATTTATTTATTTTCGTACTGGTAAAGGATATGCTTAAATGAATAATTAAATGCTTAGCTTATACCTTCTTTTGAAGTGACTTCTTATACTAATAATGACAAGGATTTACTTTATGTTTGTTCCATTAAGGTGGATGCTCCAGGGTAGCCCGCGAAATTCATTTTTTTTTTTCAGTTTTTTGCAATTTGCAGGCCAGTGCTAGATTGTATGTTGATAATAATATTAATCGCGTCTGTAAACGTATGTAGTAACAGAATTATAATCATCAAAATCACCAATACAACCTGCGAAGTTCATAAAGGTGTCAAGAATGAATTTTATCATGAAATAGTCATTCTTGACACTTTTATGAACTTAAGAGTGTTAAAACGATGATTTTGATGATTATAATCCTGTAACTTCATACGTCTTACAGGCGCGAATTAAATTTTCATCAACATAAAACCTATCACTGGCCTGCAAATTGTAAGAAACTTAAGAAAATTTGAATTTCGTGGGCTACACTGGAGCATCCATCTTAAAAGAATGGGCCTGTATTGTGTGGAATTGTACCATTAATTTCGTACGGCAATTAGACCTCTGCTTAAAACAATATAATATAATAATATACACACGCAATGAAAAAACGAGGCCACGAGAAAACGAGGCCACGAGAACACGAGGCCTGCAGAATAATGTAACAACAATGTATCCGTCTTGGTTATTACAGTAACATATAAAACGATATAATTAAAAATTAACAGCAATCCCGTACATAAATTATATTATGTAGGTACTTCTTATAACTATACCTTTTAAAGTAAAAATTTTTTTGAAAATATTTGTTACAGAAATAAATTAGAGATGCAACGGATAGTTGGTTGGCCGGATACCGGATACTGGATGTTTGGCCTGACCATCGGTCGAATATTCGGTATCCAGCCGCCGAATATTCGGCCGGTGCAATTATACCTGCATTTCGGTTTTTCAGCCCCCCTAGCATGACCGTTCTATCTCTATTCTACCAAGAAACGACAAGAAATCTTTTCTATACAACTTGACATTTCTTCTGTCCGAGCATGGCGCGCCCCATCGACTCGCGTTTCTATGAAGACATAGACAGAAATTCTTTCCATAGCAACGGGGACGTATCACGTGATGTTTATATTCCCTGAATATTATTACGTTTAGTTAACAAAAAAAAGTTGCCAATTGCACGAGTTTTTCATTTTTTGTGGGCGGAATGGTGTTGCTGCATCCTGGATCCAGGCCTGGATCTTTTTCGCGAAATTAAACCTAAATATTTTACATAACATTTCAACCTTTTGAACGTAACTCAACGCAACCACGAAACGTATTTTTCGTATTTAGTTTTTAATAAGACTAGTTTGACATTTGTCAGAAGTAATGTTTCTACCCCCAAATGTCAAAAGAAGAGAAAATATGGTCGTCATGCTCGACGTTGTAGACTTGTGTCGACTGAAGAAAATAATATCGCCATGCTTGGGACGATAGAAATATCTGTCAAATTGTCGATTCTTCCGTAGACATAGCCCGTTTCTACGGCGGTCATGCTAGGCCGGCAGGTGCGCATTGTGCAGGTTTTGACCTGTTTCGTAGTAACGTAGTATAAAGGAGAAATGAATCAAAAGTTGAATTGTACATGAACGAGACCTATGCACAGTAATAATAGTACATTACGATACAAGTGTACTGTCACAAATCCATCCATACAATAAATGAGGACATCATTATTCTAAGGGTTTCTTTTAGGAATTAACAGGTCAGAACTGTTGTTTTGGCTTCATCAAGTACATACATGTGTGCCAAAGGGCGATTCTGCACATCATTTCTGTTTTTTTTTGACGTAGTTATGCCTTACAGTATATTTGTATAATTATGAGTAATATGTTTATAATTATGAGTCTTTTAAGTAGCACGTAAATTATATCGTGCCTAATAATGTATTATTGATGGGTATCCGGGTGCCGTCTGTGCCTCTTTTTAATGATGGTATACTAGTAAAAGTAGACGAACCATATGAAGTTGTTTCTGATGAAAGATTATATGGACAAGTTACCGCTTTTCCAGATTGAATATTATGAGTTCTTGAATGGTATTTGACATTTTTTTAACAATATTCTATGATTACATTCTGTACACTTAGAATAGAGGTTGAATTAATGTCAACTCGTGGACTAGCAGTACTAATCCCAGGCAGATGCAATCTAAAATTGTGATTTCTAAAAGACTCATAATTATTGAAAATACTCTTACACAAAGGATCTATACACGGAAATTTAACATTTTTACAGAACCTGTGACTTTTTTGATGGTTATTGTACGAAATCACTGAGGAGAAATTCTCGCCACAATAACCGCATGTAAATGACATAATGTCTTTTATATAATGTGAAGTTTACTCATTAATGACAATACTTTATTCAGCGTGCGTCCTTTACGGACTTTACTTCCTTCTTTAGGATTTATCTTAAAAAACATACCTTTGTATAAATTCTAATGTGTTTTGACACTCCACTGAATATTCCAAATTCAAGTTGAAGTAAGCCGCCATCAATAGTTGTAACGACGTAGATAGGCTCGCAGTTTCGCTAACAATCGTTTTTTCTACCAGCAAGTAATATATGTTTCATTATCTGTGGGCAAAAAAACAGAATTAAAACAGGCAATATAGGCTCCCAAATTTTATAATAACGTACTTACTTTAAAAACCGGGACCTCAAAAACTGATCACTAGACTAGATAATTAAAATAATAAAATATTACCGGTAATGGTTATACACGCATGTCAGTCTCAATTTAAATGTATCGTATTACGATAAGTGGCCCTATTAGTGATTAAGAGTACAAGTCTCGGGCAGCGCAGTTTGAAAAGGGTGTAAGTTCTAGACATGGGTAGCTCGCGAATGAGAGATAAAATTGAACTAGCTCTTTAATTACAATCTAGCTCCTTAGTCGCTCAGTCGTTCACGGAATAGCTCACTAGTTTATTTAGCTCAACGGCTCATTGACTCTATACTCTGAGGCTTTGCGAGTTACTAGTGATACCGACGAAACGCCGACAGCGGCCCGACAATGCCCGAACTTCCCCGTCAAATCATTTATGTATCCCCCAAAACAAAAAACAAAAAAGTTTAAAAATAACTAGCTTCAGAAATCGGTGGCAATTTTTAAATTTTTTTGCACATGATTTTTTTCATTTAAAATGCCCCATATAACAAACTCACTAAATTTTGTGGCAGTTCACTAACTACAATAAAGTTGCGGCATCGTTGTCTCCTGAGGCAGCTCATCCAATTTTGCAGTCTACTACTCCAGTTCCAAAGCAAGCTTACTACAGAAACTAAAAGCACATTATATTTCATGTCCTCTATTGGTAAATACATACAATTAAAAATGGCAACTCAGACATTTTTATCTGCACAACATTTAAAACAGTAATAAGTTTCTATCATTTTTTTTAATCTAGTAATAAACAATTAAAACCAGTGAGTTAACTCAGTAGTCAATTTGCTAGTCACCGGCATTAATATAGTGTTCGGTAACAAAGTTTTAATTTCATTGCTGGATCGTAGAGTGAAAGTAAAGGAAAGTAACAATTTTGAAGGAGACGGTCCAGTTCATAGAAAGGTTATTAACCATTATCAATAATTTTACTTTACAGATTCCTTTACCTCTGTTGGTCTCATCTGATGATCTGATTTATGTTAATTTTTTATAAGGTGTAGCAAGTGTCCTACCAGTAGGTAACGTTATATTTTTGTAATAAACAATAAGCAATTAGTTACCTTTTTTTCTTTAATTTACCCTGAGTTTACCTGACAAAATGTACACTTACTATTTTCTGTTTTGCTGTACTACGAGTAAACGAAAGTGAATCTATAAGGAACAGAAGTGAGATTTTTTCAAAAGTGTCTCTACGAGGAAAGTGTATCTACGAGGAATAATTCGATTGTAATGAAACTTTGCACAAACAATGACATGAGATATATATAGGTCTGTAATTAGTTTATATTGCTCCAGTTAATAGAATAAAAGAAATAGAGCAAAAACATATGATGTATGAAAAACTTAAACTTGCTGTATTTTTTTCAACTATGGTATTTGCAGTTACTTAAACTACTTACAGACATATACCTTATCCTATTGTAAGTACAAAGTTTCAGAGCAAACTAGCAACTCGTTTTAAAATGAGAGTTTAACTAAGTTTGTATGGAGAACCGAGCTTACAGAGAACCCTGAAAGCAATCTGTGTATTAAAAATCAGCTAAACTAAACTAAGGTAACCATTATCAATTGATAATGGTTAATAACCTTTAAATGAAACCATGGAATTCAAACATTGTTACCGATCACTAATAATATGTTTAACAAATTTCTGTATGTAGTTGTGACTTTTCAAGTTAGCGCTATGTGGTACAGTGTAATTAAATGTCTGCTTAATACTTCCATTCAGGTATATTAAGTTTGTATGTATTTAAATAGATGTTTATCTGCACAAATACATCTAATTATGTGACAGAAAATAGGGGCTTCTATATATACAATCTACCTATCTAATTGGATACGGTTTAGCAAAAATTTTGCAATACTTATGTCAACTGTAACCATCAAATTTTTTAATTGACGTCATAATGCAACATATATGTGGTTTGTCAGCACATTATTGCTTTTCAGTATCCAATTATAGTCTACTCTACAATCTATAAACACTAGCAAGGTTTCATTACCAAAAGTGAAATAGATTTACCTGATTGTATTACATTTGCCACAGTTAATTCCAATATTGGCACAGCTTTCTTTACTTTTAGGTCTGCCTACCAAATTTTCACGACGGGCATGTTTTACTGTGAAAGAATAACAGAATTTATAAGCGTTATTGACCAATTATTTGCGTAGCAGTTTTAATTTAAAAAAAGTATCATCGCATTTTGCGCACGCCTGTCGTATCATGAAACGAATGTTTGCCCGCCACAGCCAAAAGTTTTTGAAAATGTAACACGCAACGAATCGGTTAAGTTATTAACCAACGAAAATCAAATTACGGCTTGGACTATTTTAAATTAAGATGTACTTATCTAGTACGCGGGTAAGTACTTACGTTTATTTAATGGCAAACAACTTCAACAAGATCATTCGTCCACCCTGGACGTGAACTGAACGTGAATCAACTGCAAGCTGCTTCCACAATCCACAAGTTCTTTCTAAAACAATCATATTACGTAACGGTTTACGGTCTAAAGCAGATTTCACTAGATTTTTGATACAAGAAACTTAAAGTATATCTGTTACTCACCCTAGTAGTACTACGGTGTGGTGTGAGCACAAACACTGCAGGTTAAAACTTGTTCATGTTCAAGGTTCTTGGCACTGGGGCGGCAAGTAGCCTCAACACGTGGCAGCGTGGGTTCTCGGTACCCAAGTACCACGTGACGTGATGTGAGGCACAGACGGCAGTAGCGGCCGCGTGGATAGTGCGCGTGTTAGACTCGCTCGCCGACTGACTGGAACCCTGGAATCAGCACGTGGCGGGTGCATCCGTAAGCGTTGTGCCAGAACACAGCAAGCCTCCGTCGATGCGGGCGTCTCCCAGCCGTAAGCCCAAAGCAAGGTGGATGGAGGATGACTCCCCCATCGAGGCGGCTTAAAATTAGAGGTTATGCGCGCACATGCCCACAAGCTTCTCAAAGGTTCCTCGCCGCGTGGTCAAGCGATCTATGCGATGCGCGGCGAGGCAAGCATGGTGCAGGAAGGCGAAGCATGTGAGCGCATTCACAGTGAGGAGTAAGGTGGCAGGTCAAGTGGTAAGGGCCAACTATGTACATGTACATAGCCTTTCTCGACACTCGACAGTCATAGCGAGGCTGCCGAGAAGTTTAAATGGCTGCCGGACTGCGCTGACAGAAATACATAGGTAACGAATGTGATCCATCAGGAACCAAAAAGAATTACAATCACACAGAGCACTTACCCGTTTATAGTAGCCTCAGCCTGGGTTGGAGTTGAGAAAGAGGCTGCGCGCCCGCGCCGCGAAATGGTAATCGGTTAAAAGACGCGACGCGTCATGACGCCTCTATCTATTCTACTAAGCACTGACGTTCAGTGTTGCCAACAAATAAACAAGCTCTCCACCAGATTCAACTTCTAAAACCACTAACAAAATTCGGATTTTCTCCAAAAATTTGTAAAAATCGCTAAATTTCCACTAAACAAATCTTTGGTTTTTATGAAAGAAAACAGTAAGTAGTTATATTACTAAAAAAGTTCTTTATTATTACTTAATAAAATATTTAAAATCAGTAAATCAACAAACAATATTATTAGTCAATAATCAACAAGTCAAGATGAGGAACATACAAATTATTCAATAACAACAATAACTATAAAAATAAAGTGATATTCTAAAATTCAAAAATGAATTTTTCCTGCCACATAGTCTGTTTCACGTTTATATGATTCTTTGGTCCCAATTTGTTTTATAACTTTTATTGTAATTTCATAATCTTTGCAGCATTTTCCTTCCAATCTTAAACCACAGCGTATTCTTAATATAGTAGTTAAAAGATTCAACTTCATTCTGTTCCTCTGCTTGTTTTTTATAACATTCATACAGCTAAATTGCCTCTCAAAATCGGCATTAGAATGAAGCAGTATTAATAGAGTAAGCGCAAAAGTCGCTAATTCCTCAAACCTAGATTCCCCTTGAGCATCTTTGAAATGCAATATTTCATTCCAAACAATTTTGGTATATATATATGGTATATTTCGTAACGTTTTAGAGGCTTAGTCGTTGAGTGATAGCATTTTCAGTAATTATTGAAAGTGAGTTCTACTAAACCACTAGAAAAATCCACCAGCCACTTAAAGCAATATTTCGCTACTAAAAGGGGGGTCGAAACCACCAGTTTTAGTGGAAAATCCACTGAGTTGGTAACACTGCTGATGTGTTCGTATTTGGAAGATTTAGTCGGTTTTTAGAAAATTGACTACAATCGAAAACTTATGCCATAATTCATATGCATCGGTTTGTGTTCTATTCTATTCTATTAAATGTACTCGTATGTTACCAGTGTTGTAGGGGTGGGTAACTCCGGAAGTCCGGACTCCGGTGGTAGGTACTGAATACTGATACAAACAAAGGTGCGTTCCGAACACGGATACGTAACTAAAATTAACTAAACCTTAATAAATAATCCTCCAATCCTTACCACCGCGGCACAGATTATTAAATATTTACACAGATGACAGATTATTAAATAGATACTTCGTAACAGATATTTCACTCCAATAAAAAAGTGAAAATACCGACGATTATCCTACAAAATCTTAATAATAATACCAGCTGTTTGCAGTGAAAAGAAATGTACTGGATGAGTACACAGAGAGATATTTGAGATTGTTTTGCCGCCGCGCGATCCACGTGCGAGCACGTCATCGAGCAAGTGTGCTAGGGTGGTATTGGTATTATAACGAATGTAGAAAAACAAATATTTTTTATTTGTTGATCAATAATATGTTTCAGTTTAATAAAACGTTGTTCATTTTTTTCCTCCCCTGAATTCCCGATTATTAAATTTTATTAAACCTTGGGTAGGAGGGTACTTACCTGGGATGGCGATCTGAGATCGATTAATTGAAGAATCGATTTTTGGAGCCAAAAAGATCGATTTTTTAAATCGATATGTAGTACTGAATCGATTCTGTGAATCGATACTTCACCCTTGAAAATCGACATTCGATTTTATTTAATTTTTTGGTATAAACCAAAAAAAAATTTACAATTAATTGAATGTACCCGTATTATAAGAGTGCTGCCGGTTAAAGGGTAAATTATTCTAAAACTCGCGAGATGACTGTATATTTGGATTCCTTCGCCTCTCTAAAAAAAAAAGTTACGTATGTTTGTAATCTTTGACTTTTTGTATCTGTGTCTGTGTAATGTCTTGTTTTATCCCTGCCCCCAGTGTACGTTACCCCAGCAAGAAAGTATCTCCTAGAGTTATATGAGTAGAACGTATAGTTGGTGCCTTATCTGCTGTAAATGTGCCCTCACTTAAAAAATGTGTGCCCCCTGTCGTTTTGAAAAAAAAAGGAAAAAACGATTCTTGCTGGGGTAACGTTTTTCTAGCAGGAAAATTATAAACGAATGATCGGAGAGAGAAAAATTGTGCATGGCCAGAGAGCTTATATGTGTGCCAAAATGTGCCCCCAAAAATAAAATCTGTGCCCCTTCAGATTTTCGAGATATTGCATTTCCTGCTGGAGTAACGTTTTGATGAATCGTATATCTCTAAAACCATTGCATGTGCCCCTGTAGAATAAACATACACGAGTAGCTCTTAATGTGTGCCCCTATGTGCCCCAATTTAGATTTAAGAAAATATTTATAGTTTTCAAGTTATCCGCGGTTTTATGAAAACCCGAAAAAACATCGCAGCGCTTAAATGAGACAAGGTATAAGTTCGCTGAAAACTGTATTCGGTCCTTCTTGACGCTAATAATAACCATACAAAGTTTCAAAACTGTTCATGCATGCGTTTTTGAATAACCTTGCTAAAAGTCAAAACGATGGTGTCATAACTTTGACGGCAAAATACAAGGAACTGGCTCAATCCCAGACGTGTCGGTGTAAACCAAAAAAGTGTGCCCTTAGTCAAAAATGTATGGTGAAAATATTGAGGTTGGAATGTTTCGCATTAAGTAAATATAAACAAAAAACCAAAATATGTAAACAACGGCTGGTTATCCGACCAAATTCCAATGACTACTAAAAAGCGACGGTTTCATATATATCGATGACCTTCTTTACTTTACACACGTGTTGTTGTGCCCGAGTACACTGAAGTAGAAAAGTAATAAGAAATAAAATAAAGTTGTTTTTGAATTATATTCTACTAGCTGTTTCTATAACCTTACTTGATTAAGTACATTATAAATAGTAGCCTAAGTGCTATTCCAAGGTAAGCTACCTTCTCCATTCTAAATTTCATTAAAATACATCCAGTAATTTGCCAAGTCTTTGACCCAAAATTGATTGGTCCCGATGTTTAAAAAAAAATATAGTTCATGAAATGGGTGATGCTACTAATAAAAAGAGGTAGCTCTTTTTTGTATATAAATAAAAAAAAACCGTATTTGTCTTTATATATCCATACTAATATTATAAATGCGAAAGTCACTGTTTGTTTGTTAGTTTGTTACCTTTTCACGACTAAACGGCTGATTGGATCTTAATGGAATTTGGCAAGGAGATAGATTTAAACCTGGGGAAGGACATAGGCTATATGTTATCACGCTAATAACTTTAAGAGGTGAGCAATATTGCATTATGTCCGCACTCCTTAACTGTTTGACAACTGACAATTGTCATGACAAGCATTAGAATAGAACGGCTATTTTAAACCAATTGTCACTTAAGTAAGTAGCCCGACGGTTTAGCGGCCGCTCGAATCGCATGTTCCAGGATCAAACCTGAGCCAGTATGAAATTCAATTTTTGTATTTTATTTTGTTTTTTAATACTGTATGATTTCCAAAAATGACCATGGTTCGAGCCCCAACTGGTTTTTTTTTTTGTAACGTCAATTCATAAAGTATTTTGTATTTTTTTTAAATGCTTTAAGATTTTCTAATCATTACCAAATAGTTTTATACATCCTTTTAGTTATTTTGACCCATGTAAACAATCGTTAAACAATCATCTATTTCATTCCAAATTAAACTATAAATGTAAATTTACAAACTTATAAAAAAACTGGTACCTAATGTGCCCAAGAGTGAACATGGGCTGGCACATTACCTGGGTGATGTATAGTAATACTTAGCCTCTGGCCAATATAAAAGCCAGATCTTGGTTCTCAGAAATCATAAGCTATGAGTGTAGCAATTTCGTTAAAAAGGCTGTGATCAATGAGTACTCGGACCATACGGTCCCAAAGTTTCAATCCCAAACGACTCGAACATATGGTTACCGATAAGTTTACTTTGTAGCGACCACAAAAAGCACTACGGAGGAACTAACATCAATTTCCTACAAGCAAAGTTTACATCGACTTCAGTATATATAGAGAAACCCGATAACAACTATCGGGCAGTTGCCCACCAGACATAACACCTGCCTGGTCGGAGGATCCTCCCTTTTCTAAGGAGTATCGAGGAACTTTACACCCTGTTCCTCATACCCCTAAAACTTTATTAACGCTGCTTGAGGTTCCCCGCATGTTTTGACCAGCCAATCTCTCACAAACGCCTATAAATATCGTCGCGCCAGCGTTAAATTTTAAATCACAGAAATACAATCTTAGAATGACTTCGCTAACATGTAAATAAGTAGGTATTACTTGGTCAATGGTGCGACCCGTGCGACAGCTCTGCTGAAAACTGGCAAAGATACGGGTGCCATGCAAGCACCAGATAATAACAGCAGTCACGTAAGATCACGCCTGTAATCGCTTAAGGGTTTGGCAGAGGTGTGTCCATTTAGTACACCCACATTTCGCCAGTTATGTTTAAGTGCCATGTAATAAGGGCCGAGCTTATTGTAATCAAACGAAAAATAAAAAACAAATAAAACACCGCCCGGCGTTGTGTATCGAACCAAGGACCTTATACACAGTAGTAGCGTTTCCGACCACTAGACCAACGATACAGTATAAACAGTCTCTATATATCAGTCTGTTTTAACTTTTCACGCATACACAGCTAAACGGTTTTGGATCAAAGCCACAAGAGAGACAGGTCATGATCTGGATTAGGACATAATATTAGTTTCATTTATACATGAGACCGCAATACTATTTACTCACTGATTAATCACTCGGGAACTACTTCTACTTTTGAACTATTTAACTTTAAATCTCGCCAGTGCTTAGTACCATAGAAAGGTATTTTTGGAAATTCCACCCCCAAGTGGGTTTAATGTTGAGTTTAGTGTGCTATTTGTAATTTTCACATGAATGTTTACTATCTTTGAAAATTCTACCCTTATTTTTGTTGGGGTCAGGGCACGCCATAATAGTGGTAATAAGTCCCCTCTTTAAAAAGTGGCTGAAGAGGCGCCACGGCGCCCTCACGTTCCACCTGCCGCAGGTCCTCACCGGGCCCGGTTGTTTCGGGAAGTTCCTGCACCGAACCGGGCGAGAGGAAATAAGAACCTCCTCACTAAAAAACTTATTCTAGGCAAATCGCGAACCTAACGCGTACGAAGTCGCGGGTAACAGCTAGTATATATATATATATTGATAAGCCGTAGGTTTAAAGTAAGGTTTCCATCATTATGTAGTTACAAAATTATAATCATCAAATCACTAATACAACCCTCCAAGTTCATAAAGGCGTAGGAACAAAAAAAAAAAAAACTGAAAAAGTAATTCCTACAGCTTTATAAACTTAGAGCGTTGTATTGATGATTTTGATGATTATAATTCTGTAACTACATATGTCTTACAGCCGAGAATAATATTTTAATCAACATACAACCTAGCACTGGCCTGCAAATTGCAAAAAACGTAAGAAAATTTGAATTTCGCGGGCTGGTTGGAGCATTCATCTTAACCCTGTACAATTTTGTCTGTTCTACTATGTAGACTATTACATGTGGCATTATATTATATTTCCCACGTCGTTGGATTTTACCATATAAGTCATCATAACATTCAAATAAATTAATTATAGCCAGCATATGATTTGTGCACATTCGATGTTTTCTGTTATATCTTTATGCGGTTTACTATACTAACACACTTTATCTGAATCTATGTATAAGCAAATTACTCGTAAAAAAAATATTTATGTGATGTCAAATTTAATAATTTTTTTACACAATATTATACTTAATACTGATCTGTGATTTTTTGTGATGCGAATTTACTAACCATATATGTTAGACTTAGATGAAAAACTGATTTGTGATTTAAATGACTACACAACGTGCAAATAATTTCTAATATTTATAGGTAGGAAATTTGATCTGTGATTTGATGCAATAATTACTTTAAGGGAATAAAAATAATAATTTCCACATCAACAAGCTGTTTCATTAATATAGTCACAAGGTGCATTTAATATATTTTTTAATTAGCCCCCAAAACTTTTGAACGCGACTGTACGGACAACAGCTTAGGTATAATACGTCCAATAAAGAAGGTCATTGATATGTATGAAACCGTCGCTTTTTAGTAGTCATTGGAATTTGGTCGGATAACCAGCCGTTGTTTACATATTTTGGTTTTTTGTTTATATTTACTTAATGCGAAACATTCCAACCTCAATATTTTCACCATATATTTTTGACTAAGGGCACACTATTTTGGTTTACACCGACACGTCTGAGATTGAGCCAGTTCCTTGTATTTTGCCGTCAAAGTTATGACACCATCGTTTTGACTTTTAGCAAGGTTATTCAAAAACGCAAGCATGAACAGTTTTGAAACTTTGTATGGTTATTATTAGCGTCAAGAAGGACCGAATACAGTTTTCAGCGAACTTATACCTTGTCTCATTTAAGCACTGCGATGTTTTTTCGGGTTTTCATAAAATCGCGGATAACTTGAAAACTATAAATATTTTCTTAAATCTAAATTGGGGCACATAGGGGCACACATTAAGAGCTACTCGTGTATGTTTATTCTACAGGGGCACATGCAATGGTTTTAGAGATATACGATTCATCAAAACGTTACTCCAGCAGGAAATGCAATATCTCGAAAATCTGAAGGGGCACAGATTTTATTTTTGGGGGCACATTTTGGCACACATATAAGCTCTCTGGCCATGCATAATTTTTCTCTCTCCGATCATTCGTTTAGAATTTTCCTGCTAGAAAAACGTTACCCCAGCAAGAATCGTTTTTCCCTTTTTTTTTCAAAACGACAGGGGGCACACATTTTTTAAGTGAGGGCACATTTACAGCAGATAAGGCACCAACTATACGTTCTACTCATATAACTCTAGGAGATACTTTCTTGCTGGGGTAACGTACACCTGCCCCCATATTCACAAACGCTCGGATTCGATTTCGATTCGGAAAGTCGTATGTCTATCTCGCTCGCTTTCGTAATGCCAAAACAAGATAGACGTACGACTTATCGAATCCGAGTATTTGTGAATAGGGTGCCTGATCTGATGTTTTGTTATGGTAATAAAAATATTTTTTATCATCGAATTACCTGATTTTGTTGATAAGAGATCGTTAAATTATAATATGTATCTTGTTTTTAATAAAATAGATTTATATTACATTATAAACAAAAATTTGAAAAAAAGATCGATTTTTCAGAAATCGATCTTATTGGCTTCGACTTTTTTGTAGATCGATTCATTAGGTCACGATTCGACTCGATTCAAAAATCGATCTTTTTCGGAAAGAATCGCCATCCTAACCCCTAAATCTCCCTAGGTATTAGACTTCTATTCTATGACATAGGTACCTACCTAGGTTCATGCAGGTGATGCAGCCCCCGTATTCACAAACACTCGAATTCGATTTCGATTCGGAAAGTCGTATATTATCTCGCTCGCTTTCGTAATGCCAAAACAAGATAGACATACGACTAATCGAATCGAAATCGAATCCGAGCGTTTGTGAATAGGGGGCCAGGTCCTGTTATCAAAACACGACGACGCTAGTAGTACGTTAAGTTAACCAACAAAAGTTGTCAATTGCACGAGTTTTTCATTTTTCGCGGGCGGGATGGTGTTGCTGCATCCTGGATCCAGGCCTAAATCGTTTTCGCGAAATTAAACCTAAATATTTTACATAACATTTCAACCTTTCGAACGGAACTCATCGCAACCACGAAACGTATTTCTCGTATTAAGTTTTTTATCTGTGGCGGACTCAGATGACATGTTGGATTGTTTACAAAGTAAACTTTTTAATACGCTGTTTGTTTTGTTAATTTTCGCATATTCACAATGCAAAAATAAACAGCAAGACCAAGAAAAAGAGGTCAGCGTACACTCGGTTCCTTGTGTGAATTTTTCTAATAGTATGTGTTTTTAAATCATTTTAATCTTGTTACAATGTGAAATAAGTTTAAGCGATTTTCAAAGCAACAGAATAATACAGTTGATACAGGCATAGGCCTCTGCTTTGTCCTAAAAATATGTTGAAATAATAGTCTTATTCGTTTCAGGATATAAGCAATAGTAGCCTTCGGAATGGTCGGAAGGAGTGGTCTGGCAGATAAATGAGACGACGCCGACGATTCAGATAGGTACTGAAATTATTTATTTACATAAAATAATTTCTTATAATGTTAGCTCTTGTATTAGTTACAGCTTGTAGATAGGCCTTCTCAGGCACATGAGCATTTCTAATTGGTGTCTTGAGCCAAGGCTCCAAAGCATAGGCTGAATTCCCCTGCAAATCAATGATAAATAAATTTTTTGTTCATGTTATGTTGGCAACTAACAATATTTAACTATATTTTGTGTTTGCGTTTCAGATTACAACGAATGAGGATTCAGAAGAATGAAAATATGGGCCCCAAATATTGAATTTATTTACATCAACTACTACTATTGAATGTCCCACTGTTGGGCAAAGGCCTTTTAATACATATAAATTATAAACAAAAAACTAATATATTATAACTGTTATTATTTTAAATGATATTGTTCAATGTTGCAGTTAAAAGAATGATTTGGTTGCATCTTACACGCATAGGACACAGAGTATGTTTAAGTTTTTTTTAGATGTGTTGAGACAAAGTAGTATACAGTATGTTAGGTTAAACGAGGGACATATTGAGGGAGGGTATTCAGTATTCGATTCTCGTTCCAAATATGTAAAAAACCTGTAACGTATATAGAAGAATTTTTAATGTTTTGTTTAGTGCCTAGATATTTTGGACTGTCCTAAGCCAGGTAAGTTTAAAGTATGAAGGGAAAATGGATTATACCTAAGAGTCATTGCCCCGCTCTGTTATGTTCTGCGATAGTATTAAGTCGCTAGCACAAGGGTGTATACACGTTGCGTGACATTTGCGAAAATTTTAGTATGGATCTGTCTGTTATTTATCAGTGTTTTTTTTTTTGTTTATATTTTTATTAGTATCATGTTAGTATGTACTATTATGGGTTTCAATATGTCCCTCGTTTAAACTAACATACTGTATAAGCAGAACATTTTGTAAATAAATTAAATTTGAATATTATATTATTGTCTCATTACCCCTCACTGTGGCCAAGACAACTTTAGCCATCTCTGATCAGTCTCGTGAGTCTGCGGGACTGGCAGTGAGTGTACCCTTCCCGAACCTGGTATTCCTGTCTACTATTCGTCTGTAACCTTAGGTCGCATGGTGCAAGCATCCTGGTGGTGTACCATGACGTCTTAAAACATTATTGTTCCATTCTTATTCCAGAGTGAAAAAGAGGGGGAGCTATACAAGTCGTCTAGCTCCATCTCTTTCCCACTCTGGAATAGGAATGGAACAATAATGTTTTAAGCGTCATAGTAACCCCCCTGAACTTATTTATATGATAGGTTAGGGCTTAGGGTCGTAGGGAATGTTATGCTTGTGGGTCTTTGTGGGTTCCATTAATTTTCATACACCGTGTAAATCACCTCATCACGAAGCCGTCAACCAAGCATTCTGTACATGAAACTAAGTAACTTTACGCAAAAATTATTGCTGGGAAACGACTTTTTTTTGGGGGGTGTAAAATCATGTTTTGTGGTAGAACTCAATGTAACGCAATCAAAACATTGTGCTGATGGACGGATTGAATATTACGGGGGTCGTAGAGGTGTTTAAAGTAAAAATCTTACATTAAAAACTTGTATATAAAAAAATACTTGTCAAAAAGTTGGAACTTTGACCCCTAATATCTCCGTAACTAGAAGGTTCCCAGGTATGGTGTAGAACAAAAAAATGATCGCAATGACAGGGAGAACCAGTGCCTTTCGGCTTCGTTAAGAGGTGTTTTACACCCTTTATATTTTCTGGTTCCGTCACATTCACGTCATCACGTATTGCGGCCTTACATGACGTTTGTTAAGGGTGGATGTACAGACATACTTCGTTTTTATGACTTGTTGTGTTTTTGTACCTAGTAGATAATACTGGTAAATTTTGGATTCATGTAGTCTGCGTAGGTCTGTTTTAATGATAAAACCACTAAACTAAATTGGTCATGAAACCCTGCCTGGAAAATTTGCATTCAGATTGAGTACCTATTCTGCACTCAGCATCTGCGATCTAGAAGTAATAGACTTGATCTTTGGCAATATCCTGTAAGCAGGATTTTCATCGAACAAAGAACCTAGTTATGGTACCTAGATTGAATTAACTTTAACGAAAACAGGCAGACCCTGAGATGTGCTAGGAGACAGATGCTCGATCAGCTAGCCTGGCACAAATACTGCACCATCTCTTTGCGAATTTGTAGGTAAGGAATTCTTTTTTAAGGGAAATCGAAAGCCCCAGTTAACGCTCGTACAGCAATCCTTTCGGCCTTCCTTTCATTCTTCTCGGCATACAAACTGAGGAGATGGCGACGGTAGGTCCCCAACATGTTTTTTTTAAATCACAGAAGCTCAAGAAACACAAATACCTAATAGCTAGATTCTTCACAAAAAAAATCTTGTCTAGGTCCGATGTGATGAAGACTATTTTGACATTTGTCAGCAGAAATGTTTCTACACCCAAGTGTCAAAAGTAGAGAAAATATGGTCGTCATGCTCGACGTCGTAGACTTATGTAGACTGAAGAATAGAAAAATTTCTTTTCTACATTCATAACATCGCCATGTTTAGGACGATAGAAATCTTTCTACAATCTGTAATTTTGTCGATTCTTCCGTAGAAATAGCCCGTTTCTACGGCGGTCATGCAACGCGTGCTGGAAATCAAACGTTTTCTATACCTTAATCCCACTCGTGTTGCTTCAAATATCAAATATCTTTAATTTGCATGCAATATCTTGAACTTGCAACTGCGACTGACTCGACTGAGAAGGAAATACACGGCTAAACGTTCCGATTTACGCTACACAGTGTTAAGTGTTTTGTAACGTGGTTGTATGATCTTTCGTCGCTAAAGGCGGTTTAGAGACCTTACTTTTGGTTGAGCCCCCTTGTCGATGTCAGATACTTATGTACGGAATTTTTACTCGGTTTCCTTACGAAATGATCTGTGTAAACGGGACGTCGCTATACACATTCATAGAGCTGTCTCGTTTGCACATGTCATTTCGTTCGGAAAACTGATAAAAAGTCTAATACCTACTTATAAAAAGCATATTTAAAAATAGGAAGTACGGCGGAGAAGGGGAGGCAGGGTACTTCTATACGTGTCGCGGTTGCGGCGAATGATGATCCGTAATATGACAGTTCCTTCAAAAGGGCCCTCCACACTCGTGCGCGAATCACGGCGCGAATTTTACGGTTTTACAACAAAACAAAATGCAAAAACAGCAGTTATTTTAGTTACAGATTTTTTATGTAGTAAATTAATTAGTTATTGGGAAATATCATAATATTGTTTGTAATATTACTGACATGTTTCGGAATATTACATAAGACGTAAGTAAAACATAAAAATGTATAAAATATTGGTAAATTTGCGAGATATTTAGGTAAAATTCCCGTTCCAATTGTTGAAAATCCATAATAAAATGTACTTGTCCCAAACATTCCATGTAATTTTACAGATATTTATGTAAACGGGCATTTCTTAGTGACTATTACGTACCCAGCACGCCCACGCGTGCTTTAGAACCTAGAAGTGGGCGTCTTCCCAAGAGAGCCAATCGAGGTCAACCCCCAGCTAGCTTCCTAACAGACTAAGCCGCGGGACAATTTATAGTAGGCGACGGCGCGGCCACATTTTTGTATCGCGCGGAAGCTATAACAGCTCTGCGCGAGAGATCAGAGGGCCGATACGAGTACTACGACCGATCACGAGTTTCATAACTTTGAATTGTAATAGTTTTAGTCATTTTAAAGTATAGTGGACTGCTGTGTATTGTAAACCGTGTGTTTGTGTTTAATAGACTGTTTTAACTTCAGTGCCGGTTATTATTATACTTACACCCGCTAATATACACATTTGAACAGAATGTTTACAAATAATTTGTAAAATTAAAAAAATACTGGGAAATTTCATAGTTTTTTTATAAGTTTTCTGATATTTTTCGGAATATTACATAGGAAGTAATTAAATTTACATAAAAATTAATTTTTCAAAAAAATTGGTACAATAACGAGAATTTTATGTAAAATTCCCGTTTTAAATGTTAAAAACACATTTAAAAAGTATTAGTCCCAAACATTACATGTAATTTTACAGATTTTATGTAAACTTCTATCACTTAGTGATTATTACATATTAATTATGAGAAAAGTCCATTTAATGAGTAAATTCTACAGAATACATTTAAAATTAAAGAAATGTTGGGAAATTTCATAATGTTTTTTGTAATTTTACTGACATTCTTTGGAATATTACATAAGAAGTGAGTACCTTTACATAAAAATGTAATTTTCAGAAAATTAGGTAAAATTATGAGATTTTTATGTAAAATACCCGTTTTCATTGATAAAAACACATAAAAAAAATTATTTGTCCCAAACATTCCATGTAATTTTACATATTTTATGTAAACTTTTATCTCTTAGGGATTATTACATATTTATTATGTGAAAAGACACATTTAAATAGAAATAATACAGAAAATATGTAAAATTTAAGAAATGTTTGGAAATTTCATATTATTGTTTGTATTTTTACTGTTTTTTTCGGAATATTACATTAGACGTAAGAAAATTTACATTAAAATGTATTTTTCAAAAACATTGGTAAAATTATGAGATGTTTATGTAAAATTCCCTTTTTTTAAGTGTTAAAAACACATTAAAAAAAGTATTTGTCCCAAACATTCCATGTAATTTTACAGATTTTATGTAAACTCCATCTCTTAGTGATTATTACATATTTATTATGTATAAAGACCATTTAAACAGTAAATTCATAAGAATATATGTAAAAATTAAAGAAATGTTGGGAAATTTCAATAAGTTTTTTGTAATCTTACTGCTATTTTTCGGAATATTACATAAGACGTAAGAAATTTTACATAAAAATGCATTTTTCGAAAACATTGGGAAAATTACGAGATTTTTCTGTAAAATTCCCGTTTTAATTGCTAAAAACACATTAAAAAAAGTATTTGTCCCAAACGTTCCATGTAATTTTACAGATTTTATGTAAACTTCCATCTCTTTGAGATTGTTACATATTAATTATGTAAAAAGACCATTTAGACAGTTAATTCAACAGAATATATGTAAAATTAAAGAAATGTTGGGAAATTTCACTATGTTTTATGTAATTTTACTGTCATTTTTCGGAATATTTCATAAGACGTAAGTAAATTTACATAAAAATGTGTTTTTCACTAAAATAGGTAAAATTACGAGATTTCTATGTAAAATTCCCTTTTCCATCGTAAAAAATACATACGAAAATGTATTTATCCCAATAATCCATGTAATTTTACAGATTTTTTGTAAATATCCATGGCTTAGTGATAATTACATAAATTTTATGTAAAACTACTTAAAAACTGTTGATTTTAACGAAAAAATGTAAAATTGATGAAATTTATGTAAAATTTCATAATTTTCCCAGAGTTTTCGGGAATTTTACAGGATTATGTAATATTTTTCAATGTAAAATTACATAATTTTTAACAGTGTAAAGGACACCGAATTGAACGCCTTAGTTTCATTTGACATTCTGGAAAAGTGATACGACCCCTCCCTAGCTTGCTGTAGTGTTATTTCTCTTTGACCTTGTCATGTTTAATAAAAAAAAGCAATTAATATACTTTTTTATGTTGTACAGTTTACGAAAGTTCAAGGAAATTATTAAACACTAAACAATTCATGAATGATTTTTTAAATATTACGAGTTATTGTGAGATTCCTATACATGCTTGGGGCAGTCATTTAGCCATCGCCTTTAACTGATAAACTATGTACGGGTTTACGACAAAATTGTGTTTTTACTAAAACAATTACGAATTTTAAGTCATAAACATACTTCCAGCTTCCTGAACTCTACTATAGCACTCGTTATGACAGATTACAACCACCATTACATGAAATTAGGGTTCTTTTGGGCTTGTCTTGTGCTATTAACGTGAATATTTTTTATTAATCTATAAAAATACGATGTCATGAGTCATACTCATTAGATATTATTAATTAAATAATACTTTGAGTTTTTGTGATAAAGTTGCTTTATAGAATAATTGAGCTTTGGGAGCAAAACTACTACCTACCTACTTAGGTAGTCAATATAGTGTTTTTTTTTCTTTTTCAGTGGAATGTTAAGCAAAATGGTTGTCATTATAGATATCGATAAGTTTTTAACTCGTGACGATTCCAAGCAACTTGCGGAAGCGGAATGGCCGTGGGAAAAAAACACATTTTCTGTTAACTACAAACTGTATTAACTGTGGTTTACATACCAATTCATCTGTACCAAGGCACTTCATCATGCGCAAAAAATATATGATATCTTTATTAAGTCACATGTTTTTCTGGTGTCGGGGCTGCGGTATTATGTCTATTTATGACCACTACATCCCTGATGAATGTTATTATTGTGATTATTCTACCTGTTAGCTTTAATAATTTTTCGTACTACAAAACAATTATTTTTCTATAGTATAATAGAGGTATTTATTATTACTGCTTCCCGTCCGCCGCTAGCCGCTAGGCGCATTTTTTTCGCTGTGCATTAACCACCAGCGATTTTCCGGAGCGGAAAAACGCGGAACTACGACCGAAAAAAGGGTGCTTTCATGGTGATCAGACGTGCTGTAATACTGCCTGTTCTTCTAACGACCCGCTTACGTATTATTGGACTGTTTCTTGCACTTATGACGACAACGGCTAGTGATTTTGGACTCAGATTTTGCCTACTGAAATTCATAAGTGTTGTGTACTATAAAATACAAAGGAGTGTATATAAAAGGTACGTAATAGCACATTATGAATTATGATATAAGTGCGGTAACTTAAAAACTACAGCCGAGGCGATATTGCTAGCCCGAGCCGTAGGCAAGGGCTACAAGTAAGCAGAGGCTGTAATTATCAAAGCGCACGTATGTCATACGACGTTTTATAACATATTTGCGAGGAAATAAATAAAACCCGGACGACATTTTCAAATAAAAACAATACAGCGAAAAGTAAAAGCGCGCGGAAAAATTGTTACGTCTTCACAAATTATGAAATTAGCTATTCGCGCGCATCAGCGCTTTTTTTTTAAAGCAAAGGCACAAAACAGCCAGTATTACTAATAAAGTAAATTAATATTTTTGTGTTTTGTTACAGATAAATTGTTGTAATTTATGGTCAAAATTGATTAAATTAAAGAATTAAATGTTTATTTATTATATTTTATCTCCCAAGTTAATTTTATTCATAAAATGTTGACCAATTTTCTGACATAAAAAGTCTTTGTTAAGATTTAAAAAAGTACCGTTCGTTTTAGACGGAGCATTTTGATAAACCGTGCGTTTTACATTACCGCACTAGTGCGTAATGAGATACATTACGATACTGAAATTGGTGAAATAAGAGACCCTTTACGAGCAAATGTGTTATAAAAAAAGGTTTTCGTTATACCTAGATACCTACGTAATATTATATTTTTACCTACCTACCCGACCACCTACTTGCCCGTTACGCCTTGTGGTTTACAAGGTGTAACGCGATCTGAGAAAGAGCGAAATTATTTTGGAATATTTAGTATATTTTCAGTCTTTGCATAATCCAATTCAAGTAGCCATTTCGTAATAGTAAATAGGGTATTGTATATTAAGGTACTATATACTCAGGTATCATACTTTCACTTGCAGTTGAAATGGAACCCGTGCCGTCAACAAGTTTTGACACGGGTCACAGACACAATCTCGATGAACCTCTGGAAAATATATTATCAGCGTTATTTTCACGTAGCCATAACATGCCATCACCTGATTATGTCATGCAGACGCAGGAGAGTTTAAATGAACAAGATCTCTACGGCATATTATCAGGTAATAACGATCATTTACTCAATAAGGAAATCGACGAAGATGAGGATGATCATACTCAAGAAAACTTTGTAGATGATGTGGTTGAACCAGCCAATGATTGGAGCATTGGAAATCCACATTCCCAGAATTTTCTCGATTTCTAACAACGTACTGGTTTGAAAGTAGAGATGAGAAACAAAGAACCAGTAGATTTTTTTGCCTTTTGATATTTGATCGTATAACGAATCTCATTTTAACTTGTTCTAACCGGTACGCATCTAAAATAATCAGCAGTAATCTCAAAAACTTTAGTAGAATGAAAGGCTGGCGCCCGCTGACTATGGATGAATTAAAGACTTTTATAGGTCTCATAATACACATGGGAAACGTAAAAATGAATAGACTAAATGATTTTTGGAAGTCTCATTACTTCTTCCAATCAAGTATATTTAGCCAGCACATGAGCAGAGACCGATTTTTGAATATTTTAAGAGTCTTAAATGTACAAGAAGAAGAAGGCAATGAAAGTTTAAAAAAAACTTTTTACAAAAAAATATAACCGACTTCCAAAAAAAAAAACAAAAAAGTGGAAAATAATTTTACTTTCGTTAGTCGGTGACTTGTTTCATTTACTTTTTTGCCACCGACTTCCGAAAGTAAAATTATTTTCCACTTTTTTGTTTTTTTTTTTGGAAGTCGGTTATATTTTTTTGTAAAAAGTTTTTATTTTACCCTTTTCAGTTGTGGTATCTCACTTAAATTCTTGTCTTGTATCATTTTTACTTTGTAACTAGACACCAGCACATCGTCCATACATACGACAAAGGACAAAATGCATAATAAAGAGGATGACTCAAAAAGTACCTAAGCAAAGATAATAAAATTCATATGGGCCCACCGGGCAAGCTTACTCTACCAAATGAATGAAGATTCATGTAAATCGGTCCAGTAATCACGGAGAAATAGGTGTACGTGATGAATTTACATATAAAATAAAAAAAGTGTTAATAAAATGAAAACTACAGGGCCAAACTATATAACATTTTTATGGGACCAAATAGCAACTATTCCGCATCAAACTAAAGATGAATTACGCAAATCGGATCATAAATCTCAGCGTAATCGGTGTACATTCAACAAAAACTAATCGAATTGATAACCTTCTCCTTTTAGATGTCGGTTAAAAAAAGAAAATATTTCTATTTTTTTTTAAATCATTACCTTTTACCTACACCTGGAAAGTGCATACCGTTACAATTCCAACAAGCCCAAACACAGCTAAGATACATTGTCTTATTATTGAGTTCCGTTGCCTGTCTCTGGGATTCATCATCAGATCTGATGATAGAATGGTTCTTATTGAACGCAAATGCTTCACTTGTTGTAGAAAATACCAAAATCGCTGTACGTTTTCCTATAAAATTTGAAGAGTTCCCTCGATTTCGCCAAGATTCCATCATCAGATCCCGATTTGGTGACTATGGGACCACTTCAGAAGTATCTCCTTTCGAACAAAAAAAGAATTTTGAAAATCGGTCCACAATTGGCGGAGTAATCGCGTAACATACACACAAAAAAAAAAACATACCGTCGAATTGATAACCTCCTCCTTTTAGAAGTCGGTTAAAAAAATCAAAACGTTAATTAATGCATTTAATGAAAAAATTAAAGAAATTTACTATCCAACAAGAGAATTGGCTATCGATGAATCTTTAATGCTTTGGAGAGGTAGACTTTCATTTAGGCAGTATGTGAAATCAAAAGCCAGCCGTTATGGCATAAAATTTTATGTTCTGGCAGATACTTTTGGAGTGTGTCAGAAACTACACATCTATCGAGAGAGATCTATTGGTCGAGAGACCTGCTGGTAGGAGGCCGTGGTCATACCGAAAAAGTCGTCCATTTATTATTACAAGACTACCTCAATTGTGGCCATTCTTTGTATATTAACAACTATTATGCTAGTATACCTTTAGCTACTCAACTTTTGGATAAAAGGACCTTTTGTACGGGGACTTTACGCAAAAACAGGGCTGGGAATCCAAAACAAATTGGCACCAAAATACATAAGGGACAATGTATAATACTACACAATGATCGAAATTTAACGGTTTGTAAATGACAAAGCAAAAGAGAGGTCATAGTTGTGTCCAGCGAACATAACGCTGGTATGGTTTCTGTGCGAACCCCCGGCAACCAGAACTAATAACTTTAAAGCCGAATGCTATTGTGAAATATACTAAATATATTATATGCGCAATGTAGATAAGATAGATCAATTGCTTTCATACTACAATAGTGAACATAAAAGTTTAAAATGGTATAAGAAAGTAATTCACATTATTGAAATATGTGTCATAAATTCATACCAACTGTTTAAAATGTCCAATGAAACATGTTTGACGTTTTACGATTTTAGAATCAAATTATTAGAATCTCTTCTTCCAGCTAAAACTCGTAGTATGATCACTCCACTACCACAACACAAAATTCATTTGCCGGTAGTTTTGTCACGTGGTCCATCTCAACGCACCAAAAGAAAAAAATGTAGCTATTGTCTCATAAATAAAATAAGGGTAGACACTATTTATTTCTGTCCTGATTGTCCCAAATCGCCAGGTTTATGTCTTACGTGTTTTCGACCATTTCACAGATATTAATGATGATATATTATACCGTAATATTTGAAATGTTGCAATCTATACTGTCTACAGTAAAGTGCATTGCAAGTATAAAGCTTTACCTGTATTTGACTGTACCCATTTTTATGTTGTTCTGCATAGCTATTCACAAACAATCGAATCGAAACCGAATGAATCATAGACACTGAACGGTTATAACCGAACTGCGACCGAACGGTTATCAAAACGCGACCGAACGGTTATCAAAACGCTATTCACAGATCCGAGCGGTAAGGTTTTTTTTTTAAATATTTGAAATATTGACAATTATGTTTAAGGAGATCGTTACAAAATGGTAGGAAATAGAAATTGGTGGTAGAAAAGCTTAAAGTGGCAAATATATTATTTTTACTAGGGATTTTGTTATGTACGGCTACAGAATCTACATTTAGTAATCATATATAAAACAAAACAGCAAACACTGATTGTTTTATTAAATAAGTTTACCAGATTTTTATCAAACTTGCTTTGTAAATAAGATTTAATGTCAAACTTGAAACTGGCAATTTCAATGATAACCTCAAACTCAAAAGTTTTCAGAAGTGTTTTGTGCGAAACTCGGGTTTAATTTAACACATATACAAACAATAATGGTGTAAGTATTTTACTAGTATATAAAACATCATCCTTTTTCTTACTTATCATTTACATATCACAAAACATAATTGACATTACATATTTTCAGAAAAGTGTCTTTGGAGCAAAGAAACATAATGTTTGCGTGCACGCAGGGGCATGAGGACTTGCCCGGGGCCGAGTCTCAGGTCAGGATGCGACCTGTGTCAAAAAAATATGTAACAGAAGAGCCCCAACAGTCAAGAAGCCGCCCAGACCCGCTTCATGCTATACTCGCACGGCACGCAGCAGCAATTGAAGATGTGGCAACTGGAATGCATAGCATCGAAGCTATCCTTCACCAAATTGTAGCCTGAAATTTGTTTGCCTCTGGAGGAGGGATAAGATATGGAAATAAATGATACACAAGTAATTATTAAAATAATCTATTTATTAAATTGGCCCTAAATTGAAGTCCTCTACTATAGCCATCTTGCTCAATTCCTGAATCAGTGATGTTTCTGTAGGGGTTGGTTCACCAATTCAATTTCTAAGTGTTCAGGCAAGCGGCCCCATATTATACATGTAATGCAGAATTACACATGCCTTGGTGATGCATCCTACTTTATTTGGGCTGTATTCAAGCACCTAAAGCACCCTTTCTACACCTTGAAGTAACTCTTGATGCATGATCTTATGTATGTTTTGCAGTTCTGTGTACCATGCTTCCGAGCAATTTGGCTCAGCATTCAGAATCGGGGTAAGAATCCAAAGCTCCAGAATCACCTGGAAACATTAAATTTTAATTAAGTTTTTATTTTTTAACATGAATGTTTATCATTATTGTTACAGTTACTGACCTAGAAGCTAGCAAGATGTAGCAGCAGAACATGTGTCCCATCCTAAAACACCAGGGAACCCGAACCTGCTGTATTTTCTGAAAATAAACATTTAATTGTACAATAAATAGATGTATTTCGTCTTATATACTATAATTTATTGTAACAGCTCATAGACAATTTCTTAGTTAAGTTCTTGTATCTTTTAAATTATGGTGACTTTAGTTATAAAGAAACAAATATGTGATCTTCTAAAGTAGTATTTCCTGTTGACTTTGTTTTGTATTGCACTATTCCAATAAATTGTCCTAATGTAAAAGAAAGTGTTTTATTTTTAACTGTGTTATGTGTGTATTAGTAAAACATTCTGTGATTTTTGTAATCTAAATAAAGAATACTTCTTACTTTTGTAAAATTTGTTGCCTTTCATTTATACATTTTCATTTATATATTTTCTTTTTTTTTTTTGGCAAGGGAATTGAACGCACTGTTCGAGTGCAGTATTTAGTGTCATCGTGGTCTCCGTTATGGCCCTGGAAACAGATGCCTGGTTCAAGCTAACAAAGGTATTGCTCCTGTCAGTTTTCTGGCAACTGCTTTGGCCATAAAAGTGTAGGCAGCTAACACCTAAAATAAAAGAGTGTAAATAAATATGCATGTCAGATGACTGCATTGGATTCACGTTTTATTATATGTATACTAGGGATTGAATGTTTACCTAAACCCAGGGAGGGTCTAGCTAAACCTTAACCACACTAAGGCAGTACTACATAGAGGTAGGGTTATAGGGATGAGTTTATCAGTAACAGTATAGTTTGTTCCTGATTGCAGGCTATAATAACAAATTTTAATGTGAGTGAATAATGACACCTCTTTGTATAGTTTCTCTACCGTGCTATTATTGTTATGGCTTTCATTATTTACTTTATATTTACTATTACTTACTTTGAGTTCAATGGGGATTGCGGCTGATGAATCAACGCTTGGGAAAATAGGGCTTTATTTCTACAATTCGGCTAAGGACCATGTCAGGCGATAGCCTGTACACGGACTGGAAGCGCGGGTCAGCAAATGGATCCATCATGTCTCGTATTCTTCGATGAAGAGATAATGTCTCCAGCCTCTGCCCTTCTGCGGCACGCTCACGGTCTCAGGATCGCACAATCAAGAACTTCATCGACCCAAATAATTAAAATCAAACCCAAGAACAAATTTTTATGTAACGTACGTATATCACGACTTAAACTGGTGTAAATCTTTATGCAATAGTCAAAAGAATAGTTTAACCATCTATACAATATGTACACATACTTCAGACACTGCTTATATTAGGATAAAGTGCTTTTAACTTTCATTCGACTTTACTCTCTACTGCTAATAGCTGTCGGTCAATTGATGTCTTCATAACCGAATCACAATCGATGGAAAATGTCAAAATTGGTCAAAATCGATCGACATCGGTTGTGTGAATAGCGTTTGGAGGACTTGATCGATTGCACGGTCACTCGATTAGATTAGTTGTCCAATCGATTGGTTGTGAATAGCTATGCTGATCAGCTTTCGTCTTGATTTGTCATTGTTCGTTTAAAATATAGTTGATTTTAATAAGACTTACTGTTATTATATGCAGCGTATTCAAAATAAATAATAGTATATTGGCTTGTTATTACATATTAGTAAACTGTAATTATTTTCAGTCAATTGAATAAACCAACCCGCACTGGGCCCGCGTGGTGGATTACAGTCCACTCCCTCTCATAGAGAGGAGGTCTGTGACCCAGCAGTGGGAACATTAAAGGCTGATGATGATGATGAATGAATCTCAGTAAAAACTTTGGGCTAATATCTAATTTGAAATTTAAGTTAATAAAAACACACAGATCATTATTGTTTATGTTTATTTTGTTTTCAATATACTTTAATCACATTAATGTTCTCGACTTTGTTTGTTCACAATCGCACTTATTATAATTATTTTTGTACTTTTAAATGTCTAAAATAATGCACAATCAATAAATAGTTATTCGATTTGAGTATCGTTTTTTTATTTCACTCGAGTGCGAACATTTTTATTTTAAGTATTTAGAAATGCTAAAATTTTTGTATACGTGCGGGTACGAAGACACGGTTTTATTTGTTTCAACTCTTCGGTTACTAACTGGCCAAAAAGGACATTCCGTCTATCTTCTTTGCCTATATTGTCGGTGACAATCTTGCAATCGTCGCATGTTACGTCTTTTCTAATCTCTTTTCTTGGCTTACCTTGGGGTAACAAAATCGACTGAGACATATTTGTAGCGTTCCAATCTTGACCATCATCTAATATACTTGGTGACCATGACCGTTTTTTATCTGGAAAAATAAAGAACACGTTAAATATAAGTATAATTTGGTGTGGCATCGGCAGCCTAGTGAATTTATACTGATAATTTAGCCATTGTTATCAGCTGAAACTAAAATATGCGAGACTGTAGTTTTAAAGTGAATTATAATTATATAATTAAAATAATTTACTAACCATTTATCGCCATACTCTCCAAATTTTCACAGTCCAACTATTAAAGAACAAAAACTTCACAAAAACAATCCTAATTGATGTTAATTTATTTTTTACACCAAATACGATTGTGAACGTACCACAGGTTTGGCGTCTAAGGTTTTAGCGTGACAATGATCTATTAGAGGTGGGCAAAGTGTATCATTTTTGCGATTGGAACATTTGCATCTGGATCACTGAAATGTTCCGGAACACTGATATGTTTCATTTGGCTCATTTGGATCATCGACTCAAAAGATATAAAATGTTTCGATTATATAGAGTTGCGTCGCGGGCGTTTGTTACTGACTTGAAATTTAATGTGGCAACAATGCTGAATGATATAGGTTATTTATTGTGTGCCGTAATAAGATTGTATAGGTATATAAAATCGATCCTCCTTCATACTTATCCAGGCTTAGGACTGGCGGCTAGTCCTTAATATATGGCCAGCTGGCGTATTTAAAAATCGATTCTATTTACAGTGATATGTTGATTATATTTACAGTCGTTTTTTTTTTTTTTGTTTTTTTTAAATGTTTTTACTTAAAATTGTAATTTTAAAAAAGCATTTTTGAAACTTTATCATCTTTTAGCATTGTTCGACGCGTATTCTAAATATGGCCTGCTTTTGAAAAAACGCGCTCGCATGGGACAGATGTTGCGGTAATGCAAAATCTCTTTTTACATATTGGTGCAGAATAGGGTAAAGTCCTTTTCTGCTTTCCCACCAAATTAAGGGATCTTGATTTCTGAGCAGCATTTCATCATTCAAATATTTATCTAGCTCTCTTATTCCTGCTGCCATTTGATTTCGCGGTCTGAGATGCTGACTCAGTTCAGCATCAAAATCGTCCTATAGCGATGCTGTTGTTGCAGCTACAGGTTGAGTTGCAGTTTCAGCCGTAGTTGCAGAATTTGACTCCGTGCTACAACCAAGGATCGTCTCAGTAGATGTATTTGCTAGACGTCGTCTTAAGGTCGTAACAGCTATCTTAAATTTTTCTTGTTCTCTGAACGCGAAACCTTGAAGCGCGGGTCTAAAATTGTTGCTTCCGCGTACAGGGGGTTGAATTCAATATTTTGGAATCTATCCGACAACTGCTGCTTCAGGGTGTCCAATAATAATATTATTTGCGCAGGAAATCCAGTGTCCTCATTGATGTACTTATTCACGTGTTTAATCATAATTTTTGTTAACACGATTACTTTGCTTAGAGTAACCTGCGTTTCTGAACTCATCTCGACTGTGATATTGTTAAATATTTCCAATACCTTAATCGCGAGGTCAACGATTTTCCAGTCTTCCGGTGTTAACATATCCAGATCTGTGCCGAGTATTGCCACAGTCGAAATTATGGCCTCTTTCAGGGTCAGGAATCGACATAACATGTCGTGTGTCGAGTTCCATCGTGTGACTACGTCTTGTTTTAATTTTGGTTCTGGAAGACCCATTTGCTGCTGGATTTCTTTTAATTTTGCTAATGCTGACGAACTCCTTATAAAATATTCGACAATTGACTTCACTTTTGTGACAGTAGTTTTAATATCTTTTAAACCCGATTGCACAACCAAATTTATAGAATGGGCAAAACATCCGATATGTTTCCAGCCACCCATCCTAATAGCAGCCGAGATATTGGCGGCATTGTCACTCACTACAGCAACGACTTTGTTCTGTATCTTCCATTCAACAATTTTTGCTTGCAAAGATTGGCAGAGATTTTCTGCCGTGTGTCTGTCAGAGAATGAAAAGCAATCTAATAGGTATGACCTCATGGTGTTAGTAGTATCTAAATAATGGGCGGTGACTGAAATAAAACTGACATTATTTATCGACGTCCAGGAATCAGTAGTAAGACAGACAGCCCAGGCGGAGTCTATGTTAATCTGAACTTTTTCCAAACATTCCTGATAAATTTTTGGCAGAAGACTGTTCGATACAGTTTTTCTAGTCGGTAAACTGTAACCAGGAATAATCATAGCGAACAACTCTTTTATTTCTGTTTGCTCTACAAGTGTAAATGGGTGATAATTTTTGACAATTATTTTGATAATCTGCTTGTCGATCTCATTTGTTTTTTTAACAGGCACGGGTTTGTGAATAAATTCTGCCATAGTGGATTGTTTTTGTGGTCCATGAGAAGTTAACGGTAGGGAGATATGTGACGTTGCAGCTACTTCATCTTGAGATAGAGATGTAACTGATGACGTAGATGGTACTGGGTCTGGTATTGATGTTGATGACTGCTGTTGAATTGTATTCTGTTGCCTGCTTAACTGTATTTGAATTTTTGATTTTTGATGTTTCAGTCTCATGTGCCTGCTCAAATTACCGATGGATTTATTGGGTATACTCAAAATTTGTGCACAATAACCACATTTTGCTTTGTTATCCGCGAGCTCACTAAAATGGTTCCACAAAGCACTTCTCTTTCTTGTTGGAGGCATTTTAATAATATGTAGGTAAGAAAATAAATGTCTTAGTCAATGTATAGGGTAAATACTTTTACTGTAGAAAATCAGTTAAGGTGTACTGGGGTAATTCCGACGGGAATTTGTACGAGATGAATAGAGGTCTACATTTCGGTTAGATATCTGTAGGAGCGCTGACACATCAGTTTTGTATTCGTCGTAAGTGCAGCGCTCAGCGACCACAGTTCGCCCGTAACCACCGTAAGTTATAGACGCGCTCCCATCCTAATTAACTACTTCTTGTAATGTCGTAACAAGTTAATAAGTAAAGTAATATTCGACTTCCGCAGTGTATCATTTCTCTCCGTACACACACCACCTAAAGACCCTATACACACGCACACAAAATTGGTGACCCCGACGTGATCCAAAAAACGTGATTTAAAAAGTGGTGTAGTGATTTAAAAACTAATAACGTGACTTTACCAATAGTGATTGGTAAAGACAGTGTGTGTACGTGATCGAGAGCGGGCAACTCACCTGACATCAGCGTCTATAGTGCGGAACATTTTTAAAAACTAATCGGCGTGAGTAAGTGACATCATGGAAGACAAAACAGCAGCCGACGAATATTCCCTCTCACCAGTCTCCATTACCGACAAGCTCGAAGATTTTTGGCCGAGAGCACCAGAATTGTGGTTTGCCAAGGCAGAGGCAATAATTAATTGCCGGAAGATGTCCGACGATTCCAAATATCGGATTATTTTATCGAAATTAAACCTCGAAGTCACGGAACAAGTCGCGGATATTCTAGCAGATCCGCCACAGGAGAAGAAATATGAGGCTTTGAAGAAAAAGTTAATTTCCGTATACAAAGAGTCAGCAGAAAGGCAAATGAAAAAGCTGATTGGTGAAATGGAGCTAGGCGATCTACAGCCATCGCACCTCCTACGAAAAATGCGGGACCTGGCCAGAGGAAAAGTAACTGATGAAACACTCAAGGTGATGTGGAAAAACCATTTACCACCATCAGTACGTGGAGTTTTGGCAGTCACAGATGAAGAAAACATGGAGAAATAAGCATCGATCGCAGACAAGATTGCAGAGACTATCACCCCAATTCAAAGCGTCGCCTGCGTGAAGAAAAAACCAGGACCATCGAACAAGGATAATTTGGTGATAGCGGAAATAAATAAATTAAGTGACAGATTACGCAAGATCGAGAGTAGTTCCAGAGGTCGCTCGGGACGAGGTAGATCTAGAAGATTTCGTTCCAGGTCAAGATCAAACTCCAGGCCCAGAAACGCGAAAGCACCAGAAGACGACCCAAACTGGTTATGTTTTTATCACTTCAAATACCGCAACAAAGCGGATAAGTGCGTGCAACCCTGCAATTGGAAGAAAAAGGACGCAAAGCCATCGGAAAACTAGGGTCGGTGCAGTCAGCGACGGGAGGCTGTGACCGCGTGCACGTCAATCACCGTCTATGTGTCAGAGACAGGAATACAGGTTTGAACTTTTTAGTGGTCAGTGGTGCAAATGTGTCTGTTTTACCTCGCAGAGTCGTTTTTAAGAAAGATAACGCACATAGTACCTGTTATAAGTTGTATGCTGCGAACGGTACCGAGATAAATACGTACGGTACACATATTTTAGAACTAGACTTAAATCTAAGACGAGCTTTCCGTTGGTTATTTACGATAGCGGACGTACAGCAACCAATATTAGGTGCTGACTTCTTAGCTAATCATAAGTTGTTAATTGACTTGAACGGACGAAGGCTAGTGGATCAGTTTACTAATTTATGTACGAGAGGAAATCTCTCCAGTTGCACTGAGCCGACTTTAAAAACCATCACTGATAATTGCCACTATTATGAATTGTTGAGTAAGTTCCCAGAATTAACTAAGCCTGTTTCATACAAGGAGACACCTAGACATGGCGTTTGTCATCAAATAGAGACAACAGGTACTCCGGTGCACGCACGAGCGAGACAGCTACCCCCGGACAGGTACGTAAAAGCCAAAAATGAATTTAGGGTTATGCAGGAGCTTGGGATATGTAGGCCGAGTCACAGCGCTTGGGCAAGTCCCCTGCACGTAGTACCCAAGAAGGACGGTAATATGATATATTCCCAGTCGCCCCCGCGGGGATTGCCACCGGAGGCAAATGGGAATAAAAATTCCCAGTCGCCACCGGCGGTAACTGGGAAGTCATTGCCCCCATTTCAGTTTTGCTGTACATTGCTTTCTTCATCGTAGAGAATAAACATAAATCTGAGACAACACACGATCAGTAAGCTGTATCACTGGTGTTATGGTAACCAGATACAACAAAGGTTCAAACAACAAGCGCTCACCAACACAAATACAGTTTTTTTAACACCAGTATTAGTGCGGAAATTGAACCTGTAATCCTTATGTTTAAAACGACGCTCTTGAACATTACGTTAAACGAGTCGTTAAGAATGTTAAATAAAAATATATTTATTTATATAGACTACAAAATAGTTCATAATATGGAAAAGTCTAAAATCACAAAAGAAGTAGACACACAATTAATACATAAATATATTACAATATAGTAAATGAATTTGGTATTGCCGATGATGCCCTCTGGGAAGAATAAATAAAATGGCAGCATTGGTAAAAAACTACCCATATTTTAAAAAATAAACTTTACTTACTGCTATCTTTATAAGTCCCTTGCAATTTTTCTTTCTGTTAGTGCACTCCCACGTCTCCGAGCCATTTTTGTTTTTTCTCTTAAAACAATATTGGTGACTCGCACGTAAAATTATTGTTCCATGCCGTCTTTTTACATACACTAGGTCACTTTGACCGGAACTAGAAGATGCGCCTTGTTCTGACATGATTTAAGACAACACTAATGCAAATACGACTTATTTTGCTTTTGAAACACAAAGCAACAAGTATCATAAATAAAATTACGCCATACATGCTAAATTACACTTTATGTCGTTATCTTAAAGTTCTTATTTATTTGACCCCAAGTAGCTTTGTTAGTTGAGAGGGTGAATATCCATTGTTTTTCTTATCGCTGAACCCATTTTTATGTAACATCATGCATGCTCATTTAGACTTTATGTCGTTTCCATTAGAGTCCATATCGTTTTTTTATCTCGGTAAAGTTTTTCAAGGACAAAAGGATAACTGGGACAGAATACACTACATAATATGAGTAACGTAAAACGTAACTAAATAAAAGTCTTAATATATCTGTGATTTAACGGTGTTTTGTTATAATATTTTTAATTAGTTTTCTTATAAAATTATTCTAAACACACGAGTCTGATTATCTGTGATACAAAATACCAGTTTAAATGTTTAATTTTAACAAATTTATTCATATCGAAATCAAAATAAAAAAAATATTTCATTTCCATTGTCTTTTTTTAGAGATTAGAGGCAGGTTTGGGATAAGTTACCTCATCCTTTTATTCTCTACGATGGAGAAAGCAATGTACAGCGAAACTGAAGTGGGGGCAATGACTTCCCAGTTACCGCCGGTGGCGACTGGGAATTTTTATTCCCAGTTGCCTCCGGTGGCAATCCCCGCGGGGGTGACTGGGAATATATCGGTAATATTAGGCCATGTGGAAATTATAGACGTTTAAACTCGATTACTAAACCAGATCGCTACCCTGTGCCCCGCCTTCATGATTTTACGTATATTTTGGCTAATAAGAAGGTTTTTACAAAGTTAGATATTAACCGAGCATATAATTGTATACCTGTCGCGGAAAATGACATAGAAAAAACTGCTGTCATAACACCTTTTGGTTTATTTGAATTTATGCGCATGCCTTTCGGATTACGTAACGCCGCGCAAACTTTTCAGCGTTTCATGCATCATACTGTTTTACAAGGTTTAGATTTTTTATTTAATTATGTTGATGACGTAATAATCGCATCAGACAGCGAGACGCAGCATAAACAGCATTTAGAAAAAGTTTTTGAAAGATTCAATGAATTTGGTATAACTAATAATTTCTCTAAATGCAGTTTTGGCAAAGAAAAATTAGATTTTTTGGGATATGAAGTATCAGTAGAAGGGATTAGACCCCTAGATGATAAGGTTAACGCCATTATAAATTTTCCCAAACCGGAAACGATCGAGGAACTTAGACGAGTTTTGGGAATGTTGAATTTTTATAGAGCAAACATACCCCACGCAGCCGATCACCAGACAGAGTTAAATAAGTACTTGGGAAATTCGAAACGTAAAGATAAAACAAAAATTAACTGGACAGAAAGAGCTCAACGCAATTTTGAGCAATGTAAAGAAGACCTAAAGAATGCAGTATTATTATCGTATCCAAGGTCAGATACTCCTTTAGCATTAATGACCGATGCGTCAGACACTTGTGTAGGTGCCGTATTACAGCAAAATGTAGATAACAAGTGGAAACCTTTAGGATATTATTCTAAAATGTTGACAGAGGCTCAAATGAAATACAGCACGTATGATAGAGAACTATTAGGAATTTATTTGGCTATAATACATTTTCGCAATATGGTTGAAGGTCAGGAATTGATAATTTTTACAGACCATAAGCCGTTATCTTTTGCATTCAGTAAAACAGGTTCCAATAGGGAAACCTCGCGGAGAGCTAGGCAAATTATGTTCATTAGCGAATTCAGTACCGACATAAGGCATATTAGCGGGAACGATAACATAGTAGCAGATACTTTATCTAGAGCAACAATATCGTGTCCCACGATATCCCCAGCTACTACTCCACAGCTGAGTTTATGGAGGACAAGACATTTTGATTATGATTATTTTTATTTATTTGTTTTTACTTTAATAATTGTGTGTGTTAGTACGTAAGGAAATGTGTATTAATAATATGTAATTGTGTTATTTAATTTAAAATGTTGTGTCTATTGTTTTGACATACCTAACTCTAAAATGTAGCGAACTAACCATTTCTGTATAACATCTTATTGTAATGAAACCTACATTTACGAATAAATTTGATTTGATTTGATTCGATGCTTGATTTCGCAGAACTAGCTGTTGCACAAGAAACGGACACTGAGCTTGCAAAACTGCAACGCGAATCAAATGACAATAACAACGTCGTGTTGAAACGTGTAACTTTATTTATCGTGTATCTAACTTTATGTATCGTAAACGTGTACTTATTTAGTCTCAGCAGCTATGGGAGAACTTACCATACATACTTACTAGATATTTATAAATTACAATTAAGAATATTAAAAGTCATTATACCTAAACATATAAAAAATAAATTTAAAAACAACGACAACGACCTGTTTAAATACTGTAATGTTATGAATGTGTTCAATAAAGTTGAATTTTTCACCCTGGCTGAAGTCAATAGGCCCGAGCTGCTAACCGAAAAAACAAGACCCGACTTTCTGAGATCTATTACGTTTAAAAATAAATACATTCTACCAAAAGCCAACAATGTGTACGGAATGAGGGTTGCAGAATATTTAATACCTTACTTTATTAATAAACTTCCAGAAGACTTACAAACGTTATATAACACGAGTTCGAAAAGCTATAAGTATAAATCGAAGCGCTTCTTTACACAACGGCCTGCCTTGCCTAAGGAAGCGTTTTGATTTGTTGTTGTTGAAGAAACATCAATGTCTGCTAAATTTGTTTATCAATGAACGGCTCGCACACACAGATAAACCCTGAGAGGTTTGCGTTGTGTGTAAAAATCAACTGTTATTATATATATTAAGCATTTTGGAAAAATAAATAAATAAATAACAAAAAAAAAATTTAATACCGAGAAATATGTTGTTTGTGAAGTTTCAACCGACTCAGCACGTCCATATTTGACTGGAAAATTTCGACGTTTAGCTTTTGATTCGATACATAATCTGAGCCATCCAGGTATAAAGGCAACTAGGAAATTAGTTAGTGACAGATATTTTTGGCCTAACATGAATAAGGATGTTGGAAATTGGGCTAAAACTTGCATTAAATGCCAAAAAGCGAAAATCCAAAAACATACTGTATCAGATTTAGGAACTTTCGAGAGTAGTAAACGTTTTGAACATATTCACATAGATATAGTAGGACCTTTACCAATTTCACCTGAGGGCTTTCGATACTGTTTAACAATAATAGATAGATTCACGCGTTGGCCAGAAGCATTTCCAATAAAAGAGATAACTGCAGAAGTAGTAGCCAGAACATTATAATATGAAGGTTGGATTAGTCGTTATGGGTGCAAGTTTGTAATATGTTTAATTTTAGTTTTTTTATCTGTGTGTTATAATATAAGTTTGTAACATGTTTAATTTTAGTTTTTAACTTGATGATGGGGATGTTGTGACAGTGACAGTTGGACACTGATGACAGCCCGCCTTTTGTGAGGTTGGGTGGGACTGGAACTTGTAATGGCTTCCCATGATTGTACTTGTGAAAGTTGATTAAATGATATTATGTAAACCAGTAACTAATCTTCTCGTTCAAGAACCCTGTAGACTAATAGAACAGTATGTCCTCGCCACGAACGTCGGCACGTCGTCAGGATCGGTCCCCTTTAGTAGCGTGATTATGTCTTGAATGCTTCTCTTAGTCCCGTCACGCCTGCGGGACACCATCTGGTCAGTCTTGTTGAGCGACCGGTACAGCAGCAGCTTGGCAACAGCGATGTCATCTTCGGTGAAGTTCGTAGTGCAGATTTGGACTGCGGACACCTTGTCCAGCCAGTAATTCATTCGCCACAAGTTTTTGACCCATGGCAATTAAAATTACAAGCGACGGCTTGTGCCGCCGCGCTTACGATATTTAATACGCGTCAGCAACACGTCCGCATCGAAACGCAGCTACTGCAAGAGTTATTGCATCTCTGAGAGATTTTTTTAAAGAGATTGGTATTCTCACGGTGGCTTCACAATTCATCTTCGCTAACATTTTATATATTAGACAAAATATCCATTTATACAGTAAAAACAGTGATATTCACTATATAAACACTCGAAATAAGCATAAACTACGTGCTCCTTTTCACCGGCTTCATAAGGTTCATAATTCATTGGGCTTGGTATAACCTTTTACAACAAACCATCTTCCTTTCTAGATTTGCCATTTAATGCGTTTAAAGCTAAACTGAAATCTAACCTTTGTTCAAAGGCCTACTATTCCATTAACGACTACTTAAACGATAAGAATAGTTGGTCGCTGGGTTGAACTCAAGACAATGTTAATGTCCTTTCTCCAATTTAGCTTACTGATAACTTCATGCATAGATTTTTTTTATTTTACTTGTTTTTTTTCGTCGGTATGCACGTGTAAGCGCGCACGCCCTTTATGTCTGCAGGCTTTGTTTACTCTTAAGTATATATTTTAATAATTTATTTTATTATTAGTGTGTGCTAGCTGACATGTGACATTGATTTGATTTAATGGATTCTTCGGTTCTATAAACTTGAACACTATTCTATAGAATCTGGTTCTTCTAACTTAACAGACAGATGTGTTGCTGGGGAGTTTGTTCCGCCACTTCTTCTTCCCAGCTAAAACACTAGGAAGTGGCGAAGGGCGGGCGTTTTGGGGGACTGTCTTTTGTAATTTTGACGTTCAAAAAGTGCTGATTATCAGCCTAATTTGAATAAATGACTTTTGATTTTTGATTGGTCCATCACACTGGTAAATAAATTCTCCCGGTTTCAGGACTGTTTCTTTCCTTTCTTCACGGTTTAGTTTTTTTCCAGTCATCAAATCTGGTAAATTTTTGCCAAGCCACACATTGGTAGCATTTGACAATTTTTTACTACCTTTCCATTATTGGAGATTTTATTTGAGAAACTTATTTGTAGTGTTGGAACAATCAGTATTCTGTAGAAAGATGTTGTACTTCATCCAAACGCTGATCAAAATCAATGTTGTAGGAGTCAGAGACAAAATAACCAACTGCTTCATCATCAAAGTCCTCATCTTCCGATGAACATAACAGCGTGGCCAGTTGGGTTTCAAAACTTATTTGTAGTGTTGGAACAATCAGTATAAACCGCAATTATACTGATTGTTCCAACACTACAAATAAGTTTCTCAAATAAAATCTCCAATAATGGAAGGGTAGTAAAAAATTGTCAAATGCTACCAATGTGTGGCTTGGCAAAAATTCACATAAATCCATTATTACTCTAGCGCCTAAGTTCTTTTCTGATCCACTATCAACCTTCCCAGTATAAAATTGAAATTCATATAAGTACCCTGTTTTGGAATCTGCCCTTGTCCAACATTTATACCCCCTCTTTATGGGTTTCTTTGGCATATACTGCTACATGTGGCTGCGGCCCTTGAATCTTATCATACTCTCATCTATTGAATTAAAGCTTCTACATTAACTTTGAATGTTTTGTTTAATTTTCAATAGCAGGTTTAATTTTTCTAATTTATCATAATCTTTAGAGTTTCGTGGTGCTTCTGTTATAATGGTATATGGAGATTTTTGATATTTTTCAAACCTTTTTGACAGCATTACTTTGCAAATGACTGGGTTTATACTCATAAGCATATCAAACCAAAGTATGCTTTCATTTCTTCTTTTGTGACATCGGTCCATGCTTTAGTATGTGTGTAATTGGCATAAAAAATTGTATTTTGAACGATAATATCAATTAGTTCTTCTGAAAAAAAAAACAAAGAAATAATCTAGTAGTTGAGTTCCATTAGTGTACCTCTTTCTTACTTGCATTTCTCTCTCAAAACTAGCCTAAATGTATGTAGTCTGTACATCAGACACAGACACTTCAGGTTCTGGAAGAGAAGTTGATGATGAAGCAGCAACAGAAATTTCAGGCATTGTACATATAGTTCCTTCTTGGACTCCAGCCATGATGACATCTTGTGAGGTAGTAGTATGTTGAATAAGAGATAAATCTGACTTACCATCCAATATACTGTGCAATGCTTCTGTAGAAAGATGTTGTACTTCATCCAAACGCTGATCAAAATCGATGTTGTAGGAGTCAGAGACAAAATAACCAACTGCTTCATCATCAAAGTCCTCATCTTCCGATGAACATAACAGCGTGGCCAGTTGAGTTTCAATACAAGGTGTTGTTTTGCATCCTCGTCAAATTTCAGGAGGTGGTCACAAAAGACATAAATAATCAATTAAAATTACGATCCCTAGTTAATTATTATTAAACGCTGATTTTTTTGGTTGTTTAAGTTTGTAAATATTTCAGAATAACCCCCTTACCGTGGTTTAGGGAATAGCAAATTATCAATGAAACGTTTGAGATTGTTTGTATGTGTGTAAGCGAGGGAATGAACTTGACGGGCTGCGTTTAAAACACGGGTGGTTCAAACTTACCGATTTCCGTAAATAAGGAAAAAAATAAAAATTACCTACCCATTTTATTATTGATTCGGGACGAGAATCATTAGCATAGTTACCTCCTTGAATTTGACGAGGATGCAAAACAACACCTTGTATATGAACCTCGAAGAGGTTTCTGAAAGAAAAAAACACTACCTTCAGTCTGATTGTGTAACACAAAACATTCCCCGCGGGAAAACATTTCCCACAATATTATAAATATTTAAACCTAAACGGGCAACAAGCTAATATTTCCCACGTAGTTTTGAGAGCTAGAATTCAGTCACGCATTGTTTTTCATACAATGAATTACATAAAAAAGTAACATGACACTTGGTCATAGTTATGCAAACTAGAACTTACCCTCAAAAAGGGACTTTCGAGTTAATTCGATTTTTGTTTATAAAGTATGTAGAAATAAATAGGTAAGTTATTAGAGATAAACAACTTAACAACGTTAAAGTTGAAATTGATGACGTTACAGTTTACAGGACAACTAGAGTATTTGGATTTTTTTATATATTATTTATATAAACCTGATGGTTTCTTATTGCAAAATCACTGTTTTTGTGTGTTTTTGTTATTACTGGTTGGTTCTATATTGTAATTATGTTTAAGTTTTCAAGTAGGTAGATAGCTGTAAATACCTTCAAAATACTTATGTTTTAATCATATTTTTATTTACTTGAAGAAACATACGAATTTTACACATAATTTACACAAAGCGCTGTTGTTTATCATCATCCTACATAACATAATCCCCATCGTCCACTTCTATCTCAAAATCTACTTCACCAGAAAACCCGTCTATGTCATCTTCAACAGTTACATCTCCTGTTAACTTTTTGTAAAAGTCTTGGGCATCTTCTGGAATAAGTTGAAACAAGCTTTTTAAGTCATTTAACTTCAGTTCGGGGACGGGTTTCCCATTAAGCCAAAGCGGATCCATTAGTTCTTTGGTTAATGAGACTGTATTTCCTCGTCATTTTTTCTTTAAATTTACTTCCACATTGTCTGAATCCAGATCAGATCGCATAAAAATCGAAAACTCATCTTCTTTCCGGATCATTATCTCTTTTAAGCCAAGGTACTTTCAATCCATCAGTGGCTTTCTTTCTGTTTGTTATTCTCTTTTCCAAGTTAGCACTTGATCAAAAGTCCTCTTTTCTCATTCTATGAACTTGCATTGGTTTATTTTTTTGCATGTCTGCATTATTCGCATGAAGTCTTCTGGCGTGTATATTCATTGCTGCAATTTAAGAGCACATTCGATTCGGCCAAAATCGGTATCATTAGGCAGGAAACTGGCTGGATTCCAAAATGCAAAATCTGGTTGTTTGGAATTTTGGGTGATCGTATTATAAAGCTATTAGCGTCAGCTTTATATTTCGGTTTTGACCACCGCAAGAGTCACTCCAAAGTATAAGCATCTTTACACCGTCGTTGCCAAGTCTCTCCATTACATGCTTAAGAAAGCAGGAGCCCACATCCTGAGATCCTCTACCCGCTTCTCCTTCCACCCATACGTTGTAATGGGCCTGGTCGTTGCTTCCTGAGTGGATTCCCAAGTTGTAAACCCACAGCAGTCTTTTATAAAATACCACATTGGTCATTGGTGGGTATACGCGGAAGGAGTAAAGTTTTTTGCAGGTCGGATGTGATTGTTTCTGTGGATGGATCTTCTCGAGCTAATTGCATATCACTTTTGAGTTGGTTTTGCAATAATTTTGCTTTTTGTAAGTGCTCTCTGTGAGCTCCCAGCTCCCTTTCTCGGCCTACCTTGCGATGATCTAGTGTTTTGAGAAGTGTTCACTGGCGGGGTTGGGTCAGCAGCAGCAGGCGATTCATACAGGTTTTCTGCTATTGTGGTAATCAATGATCCTGACAATCCTGAACAAGTATCACTTCCACCAATAACTTTATAACAAAAAAATATGGTTGAGTAAGGCGTTTGTCAGTATTTGAGAATAACCCCCTTGACGTGGTTTAGGGAATTAGACATTAATGAATAAACGTTTGAGATGGTTTATATGTATGGAAGCCCCGCGTTCCCGCGTGCCCGCGTTTAAAACACGGGTGGTTAACACTTACAAAATAAATAAAAATTACCTACCCATTTTATAATTGATTCGGGACGAGAATCATTAGCATAGTTACCTCCTTGAATTTGACGAGGATGCAAAACAACACCTTGTACACCTTGTTCATACCAAAAAAAAAATGCGTCCTGGTCTAAATAGTTAGAACTTAAAAGTATGAATAAGTACAAGCTTTTGAGTATGAGAATGAAGGTTAATTACTTGGTGATTATGTAACCTAAGTAAAACCAGCAATATTATAAAAATCTTGTTGAGTGAAATTTTGTAGCTCAACAAAATTTGGGTACAATCTTGCTATGGCTCTAGAAACATCAGACACAATACGACTAGCAGATGCTATAGACACTCCGATAAAATCTGCAATGGACACCAGCAAAGTTCCCAATGCATAGAAACGTAGCGCCATTTTTGATGAAGGGCAGGTATGCCATGATTTATGGAAAATAAGAATTTAATTAAGTACTAATATTATAGCAGTATGAGCCCATAATTAAATTAATACCATGAGATAAAATAAACCTTATCTTTTAGATTTTACACTTAAATCTGGTTGTATCAACTGAATTAACTGATTCACACAGTGTTGCCAAATGCCTTGAACCTTTTATCTGTAGTAGAAACTGCTAAAATCTGTATTAAATCAGTATTGTTTATTTCCGTTCGCCGTCTGTATGCTATTTTAACTTAAAATCTGTATAATCAAATAAACCAAAATAGAATTATTATATTAAATATTTCATTACTGCTTTTACTTACTTTTTATAATTTTTTGTCAGACTTTCGACACTTAAACCACAAATTTCGACCACATTTACATAGTACTGTAGCGTTGTAGTCGATTTCCAAAAAACCGACTATAACGCACATCACTAGTTTCGAGTGACATCCCTAAATCTTTCAAATACGAACACGCCATTGCTCAGTGGACGCGGTTTTGAGGGACTATATAAACCCACGCAAGTCATTCCAAAGCCCTTTCTCAACTCCAACCCAGGAGACTCCTACATATTAAGCCCCGAGATAAACGGGTAAGTGCTCAGTGTGATTACATTTCTATATTGTTTCCTTTTTCTGTGTATTTCTGTCGGCGCAGTCCGGCAGCCTTTATTACTTCTCGGCAGCCTAGCTATGACTGTCGAGAAAAGCTATGTTCTTCAATTGGCCCTTGCCATATCACCTGCCACCTTGCAGCTCATTGTGAATGCGCCCACATGCTTCGCTATCATGCATCATGCTTGCCTTGCCGCGCATCGCCTAGCTGCTCGCTTAAATCGCCTGGCCACGCGGCGAGGAATCTTCGAAATGCCTAGGGGCATATGCGCGCATAACCTCTTATTGTAAGCCGCCACGATGGGTGAGTCTTCCTCCATCCACCTTGCTTTGGGCTACGCTTCCAGTGTAGGGCTACACTACCTGTCGACCGCTTTCAGGCGTCCCGCTGCCTCCGCACCTACCGCTGGAGAGACGCCTGCCACGCGCATTATCGACGCGGCCGCTACCGCCGTCTGAACCCTACATTCACGTGGTAGTTACGTGGGTGCCGAGACCCCATGCTGCCACGTGTCGAGGCCACTAGCCTCTGCTGACCCAGTGCCAAGCTGGAGTCGTAGCCTGCCTGCCTACCTGCCGGTGAGCGCGACGGAAGCGCGGTCGCCCTCTCCTCTGCGTGGTGCTGCCCACGCCTTGGTGACCTCTGGGGTCGCCACAACGCTCCGCTGCCTGCCCTGCGACCTCACGCCGGCCCACGTGCTACGGCGTAGCCTAAGCCCAGGGCAGTAACTTTCTATCTACCTACCAAGTGCCAGTGCAAAGTGCCTTAGAGACCTTAAGAACTCATGCCCTGATCTTTCTGTGTCTCGTGTTTTCAATACTAATAAATGTGTAAAGTGACCTTCGGTTTCATTCCTAACCTACCACGAAACCCACTTGCCACAGTACAGTCTGACATTTTATATCAATATGGCCGCCGTCGTCGTTCTCAGTGTTACCGTCCATTTCCAACTTCGCACACATTGCCTTTTGGTGTTTAATCTCGCTGTTTTTACCTGGAACGCGCTCGGTTGTGAGTACACTGCGGCGCCACGTGACCAAATTCTCCGCACTTGAAGCACTTGACTCCTTTGGTACACGATGATGAAATATGATCTTTATCTCCACATTTATAGCATGTTCGATCTGACCGTGAAGCGCGTGAAGTCCGTGCTAACTCCTTTTTATCGCCACGAGCCGACGAGGAAACTGCGTGTCGCTTGGCCACCTTAGCAGAGTTCTTTTTCATTTGTTCGTATATGGTTAGCTTTTATTTTAAAACGGAATAAGTAGTGACACCATACAATATAGCCTTGTTACTCTCGTAATCCGTTTAGCCAATTCCTTCATGGAAAGCATGTACTCATAATACGACTCATCTTTAAGTTTTTTCCTCAAGGACAGTAATTCGTGGACTTCTTTAGAATTGATGCTGTCAGGAAACTCTTTGCCACCGCTGCCTTTCATTCGTCAAACGTGCGAAGTGTTTTTTCTGTTTTCAACCACAAGGCCGCGACGCCAGTGAGTGAGCGCCGGGCCACAATAGAGAGTCTGCGTTGGTGTCCATTTCATAATCTCTGCGTGATCTTCGATATCCTGCGCCCACTTGCTAGACATGTACTTATCGACGCCATCAAACTTCGGCACCAAGCCCTCGCACCACGACACACTTACACTTTAGACTAAATATTATATATTGTCACTATGTAGATGTTACCAATTATGTAATACCATGAGTTCTAATTTGGTAATTTATGCTAGGCTAAAAAAGCTAACGATCGCTAGAATATTTCCCAAATACCAATTAATATACTGGGGTTCTCAAACGTTCGTCGCTTATTTATTGTTATATGAAATTCACTAAATATACTGGGGTTCACAAACAAACGTCACTTGTTTAGGCTAGGCGTATGCTGAGAGGCAGGCGACGCAGGCCGCGCAGCGCAGAGCAGAGCAGATTTTGTAAAGCATGGAACGGCATTGAGCTACGTATGCTGCAGCGCAGGCACGTGCGGCTCAGATGTCTACAGTAACTGCCCTGCTCTGCGCTGTGCGGTCTGCACTGCGCGGCCTTATTGTTGTATGAAGTTAATTAAATATTATTTTTTTTAAACCAACAAATTCAAATAAAAATATGTTTTATTAGAGTTGTCGGCACTTATAGGTATAACATTAATTTGTTCTTATAATTTAAAATAAGAAAAATCATGATCATTGGATCAACAAAGCTTTTGTGGATTTAGCTGGCCGCCCTCTTTTTCTCTTTTCGCAAAGAGGGATATTTCTGGCTTCATGAGGTGGTTCCACGTACTTTCAGCCTGATTGTTAAACCCAATAGATGTTTACAGGTTAATATATTTCAATAAAACCACTAAATTACTGCTTATAATCTTCGTTTTATTCATGAGCCTATTGATAATCACACGTCTATATTTTTTATATTTCTTACTTCTCAGTTGCCTTGACAGCTGTCAAGCATACACTATTTTGGCGGGACTGGTGTTGCCATCAGTACATAAAATTCGTCCCCTTTCTAAAACGAAGTCTAAGTCTTATTTCTATCTTATAAATCTAACCGGTCAGGAGCTTTCCTTATTCTAACAGATCTACGGATCGTAGGCGAATGAGACTCAAGATTTGAATTCCCAGGATTATCACTGTGCCTATCCAAACTACTGTCATGAAATTCTTCCTCTTCCATTAGTATTTGTGCCATTGGTGTTCTCAGGGCCTAAACTACTGTCATCCCTTTCACTAGTGAAATACTGAGGTAGAGATTCCTGTCTTAGAGTCTCATGCACCTGCTCGGGCAAAACATCTAACTCATCTTTAATATCTAAACTAGCTGCACATGGTCTAAGAGAAGATGCATGATTATGTTTATGAACTCCCTCTACATTTACTAAATATCTAACTGCACTTAATCTCTTTAAAACTACTCCCTTGACCCATCCTTTCCCTTTACTAAGTTCTTTACACCAAACCTTATCCCCTTCATGAAATATCATGCTTTTTATTTCATTCCCTTTACAGGTTTTTTTTTAAATAACATTATGAGGTTTCAATAAATCAAATCTAGTTCGGGGTCTTTGTTTGAACAAAATCTCGTTTGGAGACATACCTGTTGCATTTGGAGTGTTTCTAAATGTAAACAAAAAATTTTGCAAAAGTACTTCTGGGCTTAATTTAGAGTTTTCATTTCCCAATCTCTTTAAGCATTTTTTAATGGTTTGCACAGTTCTCTCAGCCATCCCATTTGACTGTGGGTGGTAGGGTGGAGTTTTGACTGCTTCACATCCATTTACTTTAAAAAAAAATATAAATTCCACAGAATTAAATGGAGGACCATTATCACTTGCTAATGTAGCAGGTATACCAATAATAGCGAAAGTTTTACATAATTTTTCTATTACCTGAGCAGTATTTGTATTCTGCATAATGTGCACATCCAACCATTTCGATCGTGAGTCTACAATCAGAAAATCTTTCAGTTTTGATCCAAGGAGTCAATGGGTATGCATTTGTAAAACTTCTAGTTTCCTGACAAATCTCACAAGCCTGTACAAGTTTTTCAATGTCAAGTCCCAAATTAGGCCACCAGCAATATTCCCTCATTAGCATTTTTGATTGGACAACACCTTGATGAGATTCATGAAACATTTTAAGAACTTTTGATCTTAATTTATGTGGTATAATAACTCTACTACCCCATAATAAACACTTCTGTTCGACACACAATTCAGCACGCTTAGAAAAATAAGGTTTTAAGCTGTCATCACATACACTATTTGGCCAACCAGATATGACATATTCAAAAACTTTACATAAAATTGGATCAGTTCGAGTATAAAAGGCAATATCTTTAAAATCCACTGGAGGGTTTTCAGTGAAACTCAAAAAATTTACAGTATCACATACTTCTGTAACTTCTGGCAAGGGCAAACGTGATAAAGCATCCGCATTACCCAATAAAGTTTCCTTCCTAATCTCATAAGTATACCCCGATAGAAGTAGAGCCCATCTTTGAAGTCTGGCATTTGCAGTCACAAGAATTCTTTTAAGAGGATCAAAAACAAATGTTAATGGTTGATGATCAGTGATTAAAATAAATTTACGGCCATACAAAAACTTATGAAACATTTTAATTGCAAAAATTATAGCTAAAGCTTCCTTTTCCACTAGTGAGTAATTTCTTTGTGCACTATTTAAAGTTCCAGATGCAAAACTTATGGGCTCTCCATCTATTTTGTGACTAAGTACTGCCCCAACTCCATACTCACTAGCATCTGTAGTTAAATACAATTCTTTATTTACATCATAATGGACTAACAGCTGATTTTCAATCAATAATTGCTTACTATTTTTAAATGCCCTTTCACATTCCTCAGACCACTTATAGAGAGTGTTGTTTTTCAATAATTTATGTGGGGGAGATAAAGTTTCTGACAACCTTGGCAAAAATTTACAATAATAATTCAAAGTCCAAGATAAGCTTGTAATTGAGTTACTGTTTTAGGAGCTGGAGCTCTTATGATGGCTTCTACTTTATCTGACAAGGGTTTAATTCCTGTTTTATCAATTTGATGTCCTAAAAACTTAATATCATTGCAGAAAAAACATTTTTCCAAATTAACTTTGACATTATATGATCCTAAACGTTCTAAAACCTGAGTTAAATTTTTATAACAGTCCAAAACACTATTACCTTTTATAAAACATCATCTATAAATCATTTCACATTGTCTAACCCTTGTAAAATTTGATCCATAGCACATTGAAATACAGAAGGCCCACTTGATACACCAAATTGCAACCTAGTTGGCCTAAACAATCCTAAATGTGTATTAATAGTCATGTATTCACGGGAACCCTCTTCTAATAACAATTGTTGGTAGGCTCCTGTTAAATCTAAAACACAGAAAACACTAACCCCACTAAGAGCTGCAAAAATATCCTCTGGTATTGGCAAAGGATAGGGCTCCTTGTCTAGCACTCGATTAAGTGTGACTTTATAGTCCACACAAATACGCAGCTTCTTATCCCCTCTCTGAGCCAAGACTATTGGACTGGCCCAACTACTATGCCTTACTCTTTCAATAATTCCTGCTTTTTCTAGGCTTAATAACTCCTTTTCCACTTCCTCCTTCTTAGAATATGGGATAGTATAAGCTTTATGAAAAATAGGCTCAGCTCCTAGTTTAAGTTTTAAACTGGCTTTCAAATTTAATATGTGAGATGACCTATCTTTTTCAAAAACTTTCTTATATATCATTTTAATCTTTTCTTCTAATTTATCTTTGTCCATGTCTACAGAATTTACCTGTCTTATCTCAAAATACTTTTGCCATTTAGGAAATATAACTCTTAACCAATTTCTTCCCACTAATAGAACAAAATACTTTTCACAATCAATAACAACCAAGTACAATTCTTGTTTTAAATTACTACATGTAATTTTAAAAGATCCAAGAATATTCAGAAGTTCCCCTGACACTGACTTTAACCTATAGTTACACTTACTTAACACACTTTTTGCAAAATATTCCTCATAATCTCTTTTATGTATTACTGATTCACAGGCTCCTGTGTCTTGCATTTTAATAACCTGTCCACCATTCAGTCATAATGGCATCCATGCAATGTCTTCGCCACTAGACAGTTGCTGAATACTGCCAAGAATGACTTCTCCCTCCTCAGTATCTTGTTTTTCAGTATGCTGCTCATCCATTTTCTTCAACATATTTTTTCCCGCAAATAAACGGAAATGACACTTTGTAGCAAGATGACCTGGTCTGTTACAATGAAAGCACACCCAATTTTTCTTGAAACACTTGTCTGACATATGTTTGCCGCCACAACGGGTGCACTCTCCATTATTTCGGGCATTAGGTACATTTCCTCTAGCATCATCCCTGTTACTCATTTGTTTATGTCCTTGCATTTGAAATGGATATCGTTTCTGGGTATGAACCTGCTTTTGGAGGATCTGTACACTCACATCAGGCTGAATGTTTCTAGTTTCGTTTTCCGCACTTTCGTATGCTATTGCTATTTTTACAGCTTCTTCAAAAGAAAGACTATCACCAACTGTCAAGAGCTTCTTGATGAGTTGCTCTCGAGATAACCCACACACCAGACGATCTCTTAGAGCTTCGTTGAGAAAAGTACCAAAATTACATGTAGCAGCTTTTCGTTTTACTTCCACCACAAAATCGTTTACGCTTTGCTCTTCTCTTTGTTTACACTTGTAAAACTCGTACCTACAGGCTACAGCGGACTTCTTGACCACAAAATGTCGAGTCAATGTCTCGATTAGTTCTGCATAGGTTTTGGTAGCTGGTGAGTCTGGAGACACTAGATTCTTCAATACGTTGTATGTTTCTGGCCCAATAAGTGTAATGAGCATCGGTACCTTCATGGTTTCCTTCACTTGGTTTACAATGAAAAACTGGCTCTGTCGCAAAATGACCACTTCTCAAAATGACTACAGGTTGCAAAATGTCCCTTTCTCAAAATGTCCCTTTCGCAAAATGTCTCTTTCGCAGAATGTCCCTTTCGCAGAATGTCCCTTTCGCAAAATGTCCCTTTCGCAAAATGTCCCTTTCGCAAAATGTCCCCTTCCTCAAACAAGCATTAAGTCATTTCATCAGTAAAAAACTGGTCAAGACCCAGTAGGTGTTCAACACAGAGGGGTACTGTAGTAATGTTTAATCAGTAAAATGGGTAGGTTCATGCACTTAAACTTAAATAAATAATAGAAATCGAAGTTTGTCAGTTTTACTGTCACTCCAAACTAGAGCATCCAAAAACCGGATTGTAAAAGAAAACCGGTTTTTAGGTTTATTGTTTACAAAACCGGTTAAATCGGTTTTTTGTTTTTTCAATCATTTTAAAAAATGAGAAAAATGTTTAGAAAGAAATGAAAATGCAAAAGTCTAATCAAAATATGTATTTTTTACGTTTGACTTACCTATGTTTATAATAATTCGCATTTGTTTGGGCTTCAAGTTATCCGGCTTTTCTGGGTATCCGGTTTGCATGCCCTACTCCAAACATCAATTTACACAAATAAACCCTGTATTCCCGTTGTCCCCGTAGGCCATGTCCCCGTTAACGGGGACAAAGGGAATTTAATAAAATAATTAAAATTACTTCCCGTTGTCCCCGTACGCTGTTCCCGTTAATTTCTTGTAATATATGCTTTTTAAATTATGCCCGTTGTCCCCGTTGAGTTAAAATTAGAAGTGAGAGTGCCTTAATAGAGAGAATTTATTGTCCCTATACAAATGAAATGGAACAACAAAACACAAATAATATACTACAAAAAAATAACTAACAAACTAAATAATAGGTACACCATGTGATTGCAACAAAAGTATTTATAATTTACGAATGTATTTGTTGAAAAATATAAATAAAGTTTTAAATGTATGAATATACTAGCTTCTGCCCGCGGCTTCGCCCGCCTTTTTTCGGTAATTGTCCCGCGGGATCACACTACCGGGATAAAAAGTATCCTATATGCTATTCCAGACTATTTTCTATTTTTACTAACTACCTCCTACCCCACCTACCTACCTACCTACACTACCCAAACCTATTCCTTGATTTTTCTGATATCATAAGGTAGGTAGGTAAGGGTACCACGCTCAACTATCTCCTGGTAAGCTATGTTCTCCTAGTACCTCAATCCTGACCACGCCGCCCCAGACACGCTCGCAAAGAAAATAACGCGCCAGGGCATCACCAACTCCACGCCCAACTATCTCAGGCTAGCCGCGCTAAATAACCCACGTTTAAAAAAATTACAATAATTTAAAGTGGACAACGATACGTCACATCTTAACCGTCCGTTGTCCCCGTTGCCCTTATGTACATAACGGGGACACCGGTAAGGAATCATATGACGTGCTGATGTCCCCGTGACGGGGACACAGATTACGGGGACAACGGGAATACAGGAAATAAACAATCAACAAATTAAACTTAACCCTACTAACAAAACACAAAAAAATAAATGTCTTGATTACGTATGACAAAAAAAAAAACAATACAGGCTTTTTCCGTAGGAAATGCATAAAGTGAATATTTATTTTAATAACAAAATAAATAAAAAAAAACTTCATATTTCTTGTCGAAGTAAATGTCCCCCTTTCGTCTATTTTTTTGTACCCTGTCAAATAAATTATCTCTTATTTTGTTGTCCCAAAATTTGCTTTCTTTTTTTAATTTGTAAACAAACATGTATAGACTTGATTTTTTTGGTAATCGTCCTGTAATAATTATAAAATAAATTTATATTTTGTTTATAATGTAATCAAATCATTTTTTTATGTTTTAATTTGTTGATTTTTTTATTTGCATAAATTGATGTTTTAAGATGCAGTAAATCTGATAAACTTCGATTTCTATTATTTATTTAAGTTATGTGCATGAACCTACCCATTTTACTGATTAAACATTACTACAGTACCCCTCTGTGTTGAACACCTACTGGTTCTTGACCAGTTTGTTTACTGAAAGGACTTAATAACTGTTTGAGGAAGGGGACATTTTGCGAAAGGGACATTTTGCGAAAGGGACATTCTGCGAAAGGGACATTTTGCGAAAGGGACATTTTGCGAAAGGGACATTTTGAGAAAGGGACATTGTGAGAAAGGGACATTTTGCAACCTGTAGTCATTTTAAGAAGTGGTCATTTTGCGAAAAAAAACAAACTGTTCCATCCGCTCACTGTAATCTTTGAAATCTTGTTTCTCTGCATTAAAATGTTCGATGCTACCAATTAACGCCATGTTAATCCTCGTCACCAATAATATATTTCAATAAAACCACTAAATTACTGCTTATAATCTTCGTTTTATTCATGAGCCTATTGATAATCACACGTCTATATTTTTTATATTTCTTACTTCTCAGTTGCCTTGACAGCTGTCAAGCATACACTATTTTGGCGGGACTGGTGTTGCCATCAGTACATAACACAGGTATACTGTTTTAAGAATGTAGGTCAGTTACACCTACCGGTTAACCAATCTTCGGTGTTCATGGGTAACATTACTTTCCATTCACTGAAAAACTGATCTTTAAAATCATCGAAGCTTCCCCAGTGTTCATTGAAAGTTTTGCATTCCATGTTATCACTGGCTCGTATGCGGTAGTATTTCGCTGTGTCAATTGTCTGTTTGATACGCTTCAGTCCATTGTTTGAGAGTAATGGTGGGTTGTTGAGAAACGGACTTATTATTTTTATAAATGTTAGACCATTCGGTCACCATATCTTTTGTGACCACCAGGAATCGCGACAGTGAGTGACGCTCACGTAAGGTATGGTCGTCTTTTATAGTTCGATTAAATGCTTCCAGTGCATTGTTAGTTACTGGAGTACCTGGAAGGACTCCTAAATACCAATTGCGATTCATAATCAGCCATTCTTTTTCAAAGTATTTTATAAATTCTTGTTGATCTTTCCACTTCGCCAAAAAACTTTCACAAGCACGGTCGAAGACATTGGAAGACGATGAACACTGCAAAGCTTCTATATCAGATAATATTTGCTTGCGCTGTGATTTGTCCACTGACTTTTCAACTTGTTTTTGAATATTTTTGTCTTGGCTGTTTCGTTACTTACTTCAGAAACTAAATATTCGCATCACCTCCACGATGATAGCAAAACGATTCATTTTTACTGATGAAGGGTACAAGGGCAAAACAAGGAATATCACTAAAACAGGATTTTGTGTAATTAACATTTTAATGTCTTAAAGTTTATAACTTATTCTTATATTTTATTTTTTTAGAAATTGCTGATAGGAACTTAAGTTTACCTTACAGAGATCAGCATTAGGTACAAATAAACCTTTGGCAAATTTTAATAAATCTAAATAATTTGAAAAAAAAAGTAATTAACTTTTATAAAGTACTAAAACATGGAATGTCTCATATAACCCATACAGGGAATGTCCAAATCTAGTACTATGTATGGGTGATGCCTTCAAAATAGGCTTGAGCTTCAGCAGAACAAAACCTTTTTAAATCCATAAGATCCTTGTGCTTGTCTGCACTAATTGGCAAGTAATCCTGGTAGGCAAACCCAGGCAATTCAGATTCATTGCCATGTTCCAGTTGATTCACTCTTTGCTTGTTCAATATTGGTGACTTTTCCCATGAACCATTATAGTTGCCTCGATGAAGAATGAACCTTCCTAACTGGTCATCTTCTTTTATTCTTACTTTATAAATGAAATAGTTTTGGTGGAAATTGGCATCCATATAATTTTTTCTGGTGCGCCTTCTTTTTATTGAACATACATAATCAATCCACATAAGAATATGTTTTGCTCATCTGTAGACTTCAAGCTGTTAAATTCTCTTAACAATTTTACACGATTTTCTGATGAAATGTTCTTAAAACACTTTAGTCTTGAACACCTACAATCCTCGCCTGGAAAAAATGAGATTCGTGGGTAGCTGTCCACGAGTCTCATTTTTTTTCATGAAGTCTCGAATTCTACCTCTCATCTTTCGCTTTTTCATTTCTTTGACTAAATTCTGATTGATGATCTTTGTCGCTTTCATCCATTTTTTTTCACAAATCGACTGAAAAATGTATTAAAACTACACCGGCACAAAGCAATCGCAACAACAAAAGATAACATCTATGAAACAGACATTGACAGTTGGACATTCCTTGTTACGTTCCGTTACACTAGGGACATTCCCACTTTTACACCTGCACTGGGTTTTGATATACAGGGTGTAACGGAAAGGGTATATACATACTTAAGGGTGTGCTACAGACTATCAAACTGAACATGTTTCTCATCATAAAACATGTTTTTCAGCAAAAAAAATATCTGCTACCCCATAGAAAATTGCAATACCTATTCGACCCAAATGTATAGGCAGCTGAGATTTTTTTTTGCCGATTTTTTTTTTTATGATGATAAACATGTTCAGTTTGATGGTCTGTAGCACACCCTTAAGGATGTATATACTCTTTCCGTTACACCCTGTATTCAAAATATAAAAACAATCATAGTCCCTACTATGATTGTTTTTGTGCTTTTTACTCAATGCTACATAAAAATACGCGCTAAAACCTAAGTGCTGCCATACTTAACTTTTATTTGAATTTCTTGTGACATTCCTTGTTTTGCCCCTGTACCCTTCATGTAGAATTTGTGAATTTAGGGTCGGTAGAGTTAGGCCGTGTAGATTCAGAAGCTTGGCTCTACATGAGATCTGATATCTTTTTCACAGGGCAAACCTTATGTGGTCGTCTTGGCAACATTTTACATGAAATGTTTTTGGTGGGACATGTTTGTAGGTGAGGAGTCTGAGGCCAGACTTATAGGATAGCCGAGTTGTAGGAGCCATAAAAATATCCACATTTCTAAACTGTGTATCCGAGCGAATGTCCGAGTGAGACGGAAATAGGGAATGTGTTGCGTGCTCGCTCGCAAGAACTTCCGGTGATGGCTGTGGCATGAATTAGTGTGCTCCGTACAAATTATTGTTTGTAAATTAACTACTGCGTCGAAGAATAAAAGTAAGATATCTCCTAGCCCGACTTTCATTCGCCATCTCATCCCACATACATCCAGGCCACATTATTTACAATGTAAAAAGGACTACTTTTTTGATAGTGACCACCTAGAAGCAATGATTACGAATCACGCTTTCCGTGCCCTGAGCTACCCTTACAATCCATTGAGAACACACAGCAGACTGACCTTCATATTGGGGAAGTATACCCACTCAACGTGGAGAACACATTGTTAGAGTCTGCACAGATGTAGCACCCTCTGTAAATGTCTCGTCTGAACTTGTTGCTCCTGACACACTCCCACTGCGGATGTCCAAGAAGTCATTGGAAACAGTGACGCTGAGGAAATTCCAGATCAGATGATATTTTGGAAATATTAGGAAAAGCTCCTTTAAGAGATAAAAGATTAAGTCCAGCCCTGAATTAAAGTATAGCTGTCCGGTGGGAGTATACAGCAACAAATGGCCTTTCTAAGGATGTAAAAAAAGAGATTTTCACAAAACATGACATTCCAGAAAATTGCAAGAATGATAATGCTCCTTTGCTGAATCAAGAAGTGAGGGCAGCTCTGTCAGAGGTTCTAATCAAGAAAGATAAAGCAATTGAAAACAAACAGAAACAAATTGCCTTGATTATTGCTTGTTTAGGAGAGGCTTTGTCACAGGTCCTGTCTACAGACAGTACAAATATATAGCTTGTTAAATCACAAACCGATGCTGGAAAACTCGCCTGTGACTTATAATATACTGAGTCGATGATACGCAGAAGTTTTGTTTGCTCCTCGATTAAGCAAGAGATAAAAGGTCACCTTTAGACTACATCAATTGATAGCCATCTCTTTGGCAGTCAGCTGGGTGATGTCTTAAAAGCTGCTAAAGCCATTCACAAGACAGGCGCAGAAATGAAAACTGGAACCTTCATACCTGGCCCTCCAAGACGATTTACAAATCAATCCCAGAATTTAAAACGAGACGCCAACTTCCACTTCCACCCCCGGGCAGGCAGACGGAAGCTGCGGCAAGACATTCGACAGTGCCTGCCCAGAACCTCCGACCCAACTACCAGCGGCAGCAGCGCCGCGCTCCGCCACCGCGGTAGCAGCAGCGCGGACCGTACAAGCGCTCACAGACCCAAGCACCGCTCCGTCGATAGTACCGGTGAGTCATGCTGTACGTCTGTTATTATTTCTCGAACTGACACGCATTAGGTCTGATGTGGAATTTTACAAGTTTAGAGGAGAGCCAAAAGAAAAACATTTACAAAATCGTGTCAAAACTTTTGTTTATTACCGAATAGGCTAACAAAAATAGTATAATATTTTAGATAAGTCATCTACCTTTGTATCATTAGTAATAAAAACAGTCACAGTAAAATAAAAATATTTTATTAGTCAAAAACAATTTTTTGGTGACATCCAACCTTATGCTTGTACATTAAACGACGAATGCTTTTAATTATATTTACTGATCCAACTGTAGGCCTGCATTTTTTTAGTAAATTCAATGTTATTTTAAGCTTTTTAAAACATGTAACATTGTTTGTCCGAAAAAAAATAAAAATTTAGTTATAATGAAACAAGTGAATGTCACTAACAGACTAAAAATTTATTTCATACCAAAAGATATTACCAAGTACCACATACCGTTTAAAAAGGCTGTAGTAACATCTAAGTGATCAATACTCATATTCAACTTAACTGAGAGCAAATAATAATCTAAGTATGGAATGTCTAACCACTGGAGAGAAAGTGTTTGTATAGTCAATGCCAGGTTTCTGCGAAAAACCTTAAGCCACAAGTCTAGCCCGGAACCGTACATTATTGTCCACATCAAACTTTTTATTAAGCACCCACCTGCACTTCACAATGGTCTGATCGCCTGGGTTGTCAACGAGCTCCCAAGCATCGTTGTCTTCAAATGACTGCAGCTCATCGGCCATGGCGCGCTTCCACTGTTCACTCTCAGGCCCCTCGAGAGCCTCTGAGAACTCAATTTCTTTAGATGCTGGAACAGTACTGGAAAGACACATATAGCCATGTCGATCAGGTTTTCTCCTGGAACGCTTGCTAGGTAATTCTGGCTCCTGCTCTGGGGTTGATGTAGCCTGGAGTTCTTGCACTAAGTCATCTGGAGTTGGAGTTTCAGTCAATATTTCACTCCCATCCTCATACACAGAAAGATCTGAATGACAGTCTTCAGAGTCTGAAACATAGCTAGTCTAGCTTTGCATCATACTAAAATAAAAACTTAAATATTATGACTTTCAAACGTGTTTTTTAAACTAAAAAACAATGGTAACAAACAAAAATCCACTTCAGGAAAATCTGTCTGACTCTCGGAATGTTTCAATTTTTTATAGTATGTGTTGCATTCCTGTGGAATCCACTGCAAAAAACTCATCAAATCATTGTATTTTGCCGTTAATATGGGCTTTTCAGTTTGACTTACACTAGGTAAATGTTCAGGGAGCTGAATGCGCTTAGAAGTATTTCAGATGAAAGATATTTCGGTAAAATCTTCTTCAAAAGGATTTTTATAAAATAACATTCCGGGCTGGTCTTATTTAACCTGAAGCCAAACACATTCTGATGTTTTAAAATCTTTACAATTTTTGGGACTATTTTCCACTCGGGTACAGATATTTAAGGTGAAAGAAAAAGTCGTTGATAAATACTGAATAACTGAATATATTTTTCAAAAGATCGCGTCTATATACTACTTACAATATTTTTCTAACCAATAAAAACGTGTACAATGTGCCAACAAGAATACCGCGTTTTTTCCACCAATCACAACACAGCGCCTGTTTAAGATTGGATTCCGCACGGTGGCGCCTGTGTGCTCGCGCGTGCGACGTGGCGTCAGCCGTATGATTTAAATAAACGCGCGCTTTCAGTCCAGGGTGGCCACTACACCATCTTTATTCTTCTTTCTGAAAACAAAAGGACCATTTTTCTTATATAAAGACGTAATGTCTTTATGAAGCTGCATATCATAGACGTTAAATGTTCTTCTTCCTGCACAAGTTCGAATAAACTGAGACCAGTCTCGAGGTATCGCAATCTGCATTGTTTTAAATTGTTTTTCTTTTTTTTCGATTTGTGAGTGTATTTGATCGACTTCCTTTCCTTTTAATACCTTTATTTTTTAATTACTGACTTACTTACTGCACCTTTAACTCTGGACGCTCTTAACTTGCCCGTATTTCTACATCGTTCTAACATATTTGTAATTCTTAACATGAATGATGTAACCAAGATTTTGTAACATATTTTGGTTTAAAAAAGTGTGCATGGAGTTTCTTGCCCATTCTTCTCCATAGAGATCTACGCTACGGAATGGCCAACTACAGTACTTTCACAAGTTAATATGCCTTGTGACTGGGACTGTAGCTTCGCGTTTTTTTTTTTTTTTTTTTTTTTTTTTACTTTCAAAAGTGCCTGTAATGGTCTAATTGAAATAAATGCTTTGAGTTTGAGTTTCCATGTGTGACCCTTCAGCATAAAGAACATCGGTCATATATGACCTGACCAAAATATGAAACGACCATCAATGATTGATACGTCAAAAAATTGTGACTTAGGTTTATATTAAATTACGGGGTTCAGCATATTTTATTGGAGCCGGTAAAATAATTTAGTTTTGTAATAAAAACCTCATTTCTTTCAAAAAAAAAAACAAAAATCATTTATTTGCTTTTCTAGTTTTTATAGGTTTTGAACGCATCTAAACCCATCCCGTTTTTATCTGTGGTACACGTTTCATCATAACACAAAAGTCACACTACCATTATGCGTTTACCTTCTTAGGTACTAGATTTTAACGTAGTTTTTTTTATTTGTTTTTGTAGTGTATTATCAGTAACATCATTTTTAGATGGAAATATGGATTAAGATTAAGAGATTATTCCGAAATTAGTTGCAAATGATATGTTGACATTTGTACTAATACGTAGAACGGAACGTATTATGACATGAGAGCTGTCAAAGTGTTTCGGGTTTTAGCTGAGGTTGTCATCATGGCTGCAGACTTATTTACTTACACTACATCATAACCTCAAAAGTGACGAAATACATGAGACTAACGTTCCATTATCCTCGGCTTTTAAATAAAATGTTTTCAATTTAGGTTTGACGATTATGCCTAGGGGAATAGATTAATCCATATACTAGTCGTGTTCGCGATATTTTATGTCCAGGTCACAGCATGTATGGGCCGTGACCGATGTTCTTTGTGGTTTATTATTAGTCTAAAGTCTATTAGTCATAAAATAGTTATTTGTGCAACAAGAGAGCAAAGTCGTTTTTTGCTGCGAGTGCTGATTTTGAATCATGAGCAAGCGAAGGATTTAACGATTGAATCACGAGCGTAGCGAGTGATTCTAAAGTTGAATCCTGAGTGTGGCGCGGGATTCAAAGGCACGAGATGCAAAAAACTTTGCTCTCGTGTAACACACATAACTTTTCACTTCAGCAGCGAGAACACTTTAGGAGATTAAATAATAAACAGGAATAGATTGAAATAACTATTTATTGTGAATCAAAATAATTAGCATTGTAGATGATCGCCTCGTCTGTGATAAATCTAAAAAATAAGATAACAACAACGTCTCCGAAAAACTGCTTGCGCGGTGCGCCCTTTGTAAGTCTCCAATCGTTGAAGATATATGTGTGCATGCTTTCAGATATTTCTTGCGAGACTTCTCAGGTAGGAAACTTAATTCTGCAATAATAACTTGTTGTTTTAACTCTTCCGGTGTTAAAATACTGTTCTCGTCGCTAGTTTCACTCATATTTTACGATTATTTTAATATTTTTTTACTTATTCAACTCTTTAAGCCAGCCACGAGATTTTATTCCCGCTGTATTATTTAAATTAAGGCGTGTTCGGAAATAGCACCCATGATATTTTATTATTCAAAATATATTACGTAACATTATTGAAACTAAAATTAATATTTACAGGTTAAATATCAGTTTTATTTGCAGTAAATACTTATTTTCGTTTAAATACAACAATAAGTTAAAAATTCAATAAATTACACTAAAAGACATAATTTTTGCAAAATCTCTTTAGTACGAAATTCCGAACGTGTTCGAATTCAAAAACGGAACTTCGAAAGGGCTGGTCTTTGTCTCTCTTTCTTTCTAATGGCGGGAAAGAGATAGAGTGTGAATGTTTCGAATTGTATGATTAACCCAAGGCTGAATAAGATAATCGCGGCTTTCTGAAAAAAATAATTAAAAAGTTACTTTGTCTCACTCAATGAGCAAAATCGCATTTTTCTCACTGATTTCAGGCAGCAAAACCTACATGTTTGAGCTACTAAAGTGAAATAGTTATTTTCACTTCAGTAGCTCAAACATGTAGGTTTTCAAACGACTTTGCTCTCTTGTTGCACAATTGTTATTTGTGCAACAAGAGAGCAAAGTCGTTTTTTGCTGCGAGTGCTGATTTTGAATCCTGAGCAAGCGAAGGATTCAACAATTGAATCACGAGCGTAGCGAGTGATTCTAAAGCTGAATCCTGAGCGTGGCGAGGGATTCAAAAGCACGAAATGCAAAAAACTTTGCTCTCGTGTAACACACATAACTTTTCACTTCAGCAGCGAGAACACTTTAGGAGATAAAATAATAAACAGGAATTGATTGAAATAACTATTTATTGTGAATCAAAATAATTAACATTATAGATGATCACCTCGTCTGTGATTAATCTAAAAAAAAAATAAGATAGCAACACCGTCTCCGAAAAACTGCTTGCGCCCTTTGTAAGTCACGTTGAAGACATGGTATGCTTTCAGATATTTCTTGCGAGACTTCTCAGGTAGGAAACTTAATTCTGCATAAAACTGTCTTGTTGTTTTAACTCTTCCGGTGTTACAATACTGTTCTCGTCGCTAGTTTCACTCATGTTTTACGATTATTTTAATATTTTTAACTTATTCAACTCTTTACGCCAGCCAATTTTTTTTTTCCCCGCTCTTTCATTTAAATGGCGTGTTCGGAAATAGCACCCATGATATTTTATTATTCAAAATATATTACGTAACATTATTGAAACTAGAAATAAATATTTATAGGTTAAATATCAGTTTTATTTGCAGTAAATACTTATTTTCGTTTAAATACAACAATAAGTTAAAAATTCAATAAATTACATTAAGACATAATAGAAAGAAATAGAATCCTTCCAAACAACATCTTTAGAAGTGTAGATTCCCCGAAAGCCATCATTATATTAGATGGCACTTATATATTCATTGAAAAAAGCTCTAACTTTTTGTACCAGCGATGCACCTACAATTTACATAAATATATGTAGAAACATTATAAAACCATTTATAATAGGTATGCTGCTACAACCACGGATGCAGACATCATGAAAAAAATATTAGAAAATGACGACCTGCCGAATGAATAAGCCGCTGGATAAAAAATGTGTTGTGTGAAAGTGGTGTTGATACAAGTAAATTCTAGGCTCACCCCACCAGGCATGCGTCTACCTCAGAAGCCCTTACATCGGGTGTCTCCATAGACCTAATTAGAAAAACTGCTGGCTGTACTGGGTCTTCATCTGTCTTTGCCAGGTTTTACCAAAGACCAGTGTTAATAGACAATGTCGATGACTATGCTACATCTGTTTTAGATACATCCATGACCGCTAAGTAGACCGCTCAGCATAAACACTAAACAAAGCGGACCCCCGACGCTACGACGCTTGGATTAATTTTATTTTTGGTTTTTTAGAGGTTTTTTCAGTCGGGGGTTTTTTGTTTTTTTTTTTTTTCTTTTCCTTTCAAGTTTAGTGGTTTGGATAGCAGCACCTAGCGCGTTACTACATAGTTTTCTTGATCTCTTCGGACAGAGCCTTCGTGTAACTGGGATTGTACTTCACTTCAGGTAAGTTCGTTTAATCATCAATTTTTTTATGGTCCACTAATAGAAAAACTTAACCTTACGAACAATAAGTAGGTTACTTTCATTGAAAACGTGCATAAAATATAATAAAGCTTTGACAAATTGAGCGAAGGCTGGTCACACCAAAGAGTCGAATGCATGACTGTTTGCACGCCATCTTGCGTACCTAGTAGAACTACGTAGTCACAAGTCTCGTAGTACTTCCATCTCTTAGTGAGTTTTAGAAAATATTCCCTCTCTATGGTAGCGCTAAACTTGTTGGAAGTCGCATAAGAAGTTTCACTTCAAAAAGTATTAAGTGTATTTATAATGCTTTTCTGAAGCAGCTATTGTATACAATGTATTAGTTTACTTAGTGAGTACTTGCGTTTTAAAGTATCCATTAAATGCATTAATTGGCTATACGACTAGTTCTCACACGTACTACTGCTGAGCAGAAATAGCTGACGGTCCTGGGCCTGATTCGCAGGACTGGCATAGTTTTACTGAATTTTTCCATCAGGAATTTCTAAGTAATTCTAGATGCAGGCCCGGCTAATAATAATAGGGTCACTACCTATTTATTACGTAGGATTTAAACATAACTGGCGAAATGGGTATGTACACCTCTACTTAAATCCTTCATATATTTACAATGTGTGATGTTTTGTTTATGTTATAAGCAATAAAACCAACTTTAACGCAATATTAGTTATGTTTTTCCTATATATAATATTAGCCTGTAAAGGTGACTATTTTACGACTAAGTGTTTAGTTGTTGACCGGTGAAAATCCATGTATAAACCTGAAATAGAGCAAAAAAAAAACAACTGACAGAATTATAACAACCCTCTTTTTTGGTCGGGGGTTAAAAATAAAAGAATACAAGACCGAGGAAGACCAGTCATATCCTTCTGGCTCGTCCTTCATCATTCTTTTTTACATCATCATGCATCCATCTCCATGTAATGTCAAAACCAATACATAAAAAATACTCTCCAATGGAACAGGAACTTGTTACACTACATAAGTGTATATAAATAAAATTAATATTTTAATACATTTACTATTTAATACAGTAAATGATAAAAAGATAGAAAATAAAGAATAGGTAATCCTATTCTTTATTTTCTATCTTTTTATAAATAAATACATATAATTTTAAGGAATAGTGTCAAACTCCTAGAAGCAAAACTCCAAGCAGAGAGGAAGGCGGCACTCTGCACATTCATAAGCCGTCTTGGCATTATGGTTACCGCGTCAATATGCACACCACACACATTTTCGACGACGGGACGTTCTAGCAGAGTCGCCTTCTTTGCGTGCCATGCGTTGAATGAGATGCCGCTTTGTTAAGCGACCAAGAGGAAAATGTGAACGTCTACTGAAAGCGGTTGCTACTGAAGGAGGCACTGGGATATGAGGCAAATGGTGACTTGCCAAATCTTCCACTAACTTCAGTCGAAACACCAAAACCTGGTAAGTCTGTCCCATTGACTTCTCCAGTAGGACCCACACAGGTTTCTGAATACTAACATTCAGAAACCTTATAAATAACTATCTGCTCCATTTTATGCACTGCTTTCGCTCTATTAAGTAGGGCTCAAGCATTTAGTCCAAACGATCAACTACACCCATCCCAAGGTTGTTATCAGCTATAAGGCTGCTTTTCCACCAGAGATGTGCTATGCTACGTTGCTATGAATGCGTTTGATATCCACCAATCATATTCATTGGTGCACATAGCTCAGCACTGGTGGAAAAGGATTCAACTAAGATATGTTTTTTATATGGAAGGATGCGTGCTATGAATGTGTGCTATAGATGCCTGCTATGGGTCGTCGCGAGTGTAGCTATGTGCAGAGCTGCGCATCTTCCTCGCACAGTAACCTCGCGGCGGCGCATCTTCAAAGCGCATCCTACTAGCCCGCTACGTAGCTTAGCGTCAGTGGAAGTGGAAACGGTCACATAGTTTCGTAGCTTAGCTTTCACATCCTCGCAGCATAGCTGCATAGCACATCTCTGGTGGAAAAGCACCCTAAGTGTGGGCTTTTTGTTTGAGCAGAGAGTGAGAGTTTGGAGCAGTTTTAGTTTGAGCCATGTCATGTTACGTGGATATAAGGTTCAACCGCTTACGGTCTTGGTAAGCCATCACCATGACATCGCCAGATTGACGACGCATGTATTTGCCCTCCACTAGCTTGACTTTCTGAATTGAGGCTGGGACATTTTTGCGACATACACGGAGTGTGCCAACGCAATCTGTTTTTCGCCTTTTCAAAAATATTGCTAGTGAAGGTGAATTGAACCAATTATCGATGTACAAGACATGTCCAAGCTTCGATCAATAATAGTACTAGATTCCCGATGAGCGCTTCAAAAACGGCTCGAAAAATAAGACCACAAATGCTTTTGTGGTCTTATTTCAAATTAGTATGGTCCAATCATAGCCAACATTAAGACGTCGAAATGCCCGCAGTGCGCGTTCAATAACTGTGAAAATAATGACCGTAACACTAAGATTTTGAAAGGAATATGTTTTTTTTCGATAAGGATATATAAAAGTGATTTTTTATGAAATAAAAACAGAATTAAATAGAAAATAAAAGTGAAATTAGCTAATATTATGATTGTTTGACCAATGTTTGCAACAACGCACCAACTATTGTTACAAACATTGACTATTTTGGAAAAGTCAATGCATGGAGTAGTGTTGTTATTTTAAATATTATTTTTGTTTGTAGATTTCTAGCGACCCATTTCGATGAGCAGAATATAAAACCTTATAAAAATTCGAGAATATGTTCGATTCATTTTGATAGTTTGAACATAACTGGAAACACGCAAATGCGTAAATTACAAAAAATGTATCGGATGAAAACTATATTTTCATGAAATACTTTAAAACTATTTTCAATAAACCGCGTAAGTATGTTTCTTTACAAGCTTCAACAAGTTTAATTATTTTAAGATACAACGTATACGTGACGTGCCTCGTTAGAAAGTACATGAAAAACATTGTATAAGTACCTATAAAATTTGAGGGTTGCCCTCGATTTCTCTGGGATCCTACCATCAGATCCTGACTTGGTGACAACGGGACCACCACTAGAGTATAGGCTTTCGAATGAATAAAGAATTTTGAGCATCAGTTTACAATTAGTGCAGAAATCGGTCAACAACAAAAAAAAAACAAAATATAGTCAAATTAGAACCTCCCCCTTTTTTTTAAGTCGGTTAAAAATAGTACCTACTACTTAGTTTACTACTTTTTTCAAATCGATCAAAACTATTTGCAACCTTACAAAACGAACCTTTGCATAAAAAAAAATATTCTGCAACTCTACGTCTTTCAATACTTACTGTGTTCTGAGCATTGAAATGTAATACCAAGAATTATGTCTAATTCTAAATTAGAGTAAGCACGAAATCGTCAATATAATGTTTTGTACTTTGTCATTTAGAGTTTAAGATTCATTTTAGAATAAATATTTTTGAACTCATGACTTTTTATTTACAAGTGACATTTTAAATTTATTGCCTTTTACCTTTCTCCGATGGAAGGACTTAAATAAATATATTTTGTAATTGTAATTAAACTTTATGGTAGAGTGTTAAGGTTTATAATAAACTGAAGTTGTTAATATTTTAAAACTTTTTTCTAAGAAATATATATGTTTACGTGTGTGCAAACTGTGGACACTTTTGCGATTCATTTTTGTTCCTGATCCTTAATCTAGTACTATTATTGATCGAAGTGTCCAAGGTCTAAAAGCAGCCTCATCAGTCTGAGAACTGTGCTGGCACTTGCAGGCAAGGCAGAATTGGTTGTTCTTTTACCAAGATAAATAAAAAAAATCCAATGTAACCTGTGCTAGATTCACACAAATAAGGGATTCATCAATACAGATGTTCTGGCTCGGGGTATGAAGAGAGAAGAGAAGAGAAAGTAGAGAAGTTCCTGAAATTTTTAATGTCTATAAAGGTTTAAAATAGGCCCAATTGGGAATAAAACAGAACCCCTGGCAAAATGTAGGGCACGATTCAAAAGCCAATACCTTTCTTCTTTGAAAAGGTGCCTGAAGGCATCCGTTTTCCTTGCTAAAGCAAGATTTCACCGATGGCATTTTGATGATGCCAATTATCGTCCCAAATTCCAACAGCACCAATATCTCATGCACATTCGTATCATACCATAACCTAGCAAATCTGGCACTCGTTCTCTTAATTTGATCAGCATACCTATTGGTTTCCTCGACAATGTGACCTAGGATGCTGTCATCCCAAAAGGATCTTAAAGCATCATAGGGCTCCACAAACTGTCGAGAAGGGCCAACACTATCGCGAAGAAAGCGCTCTTCTCCACTATGCCACGGGCAATTTCTTCAGCCAAATTTGGGGGGAAGTCTTCTTGGAAGGATACTTCTCAACTAATTCATCACCCCGATTCCATTCACCAATGTAGCTTCCTCGGCCTTTTGCTGCTGCTGGACGCCCTCCGCAGTTCCTGGAGGATGAAACTTCTCGGCTAGTACTCGCCCCGTACGCAAGCTGCTTCAAAATCTTCACTTAGTCAATATCCATACTACAAAAAAATATATATTTATAAAACTACACAAAAACCACATAGACACATTATAGTCTGAAAAAGTAATAAAACCTGAACAGGGGCTGTACCCCTGTTCAATTGAAAACAATTATCATTAAAAATATGTTTTTTTTTTTACAACATTTCATCCTCTCATAACTTAAAAAACAAAGCAAATATTTCATACCAATATTTTACACTAGAATATATTAAGATAATGCAGAAATTGCTTTATTAGATGTCAACAGAAGTGTCATAATTATTGTACTGACTGACAAATTAAAAAAAAAGGTTTTTTGTTCGAAGTACTGTGTATACTTTCATAAATCATATACATTCAGTAAAAAAACTGTTATTTTGACATTACAGACATTTCAGTATTATTTATTAAAGTGAAACTTTTATTACATCGTCTCAAACTTTTTCGTCACTGTGTTGCATGTCGCGTGACGGTGGGCCGCGGAGCAGGGATAAAGTGACTTTCACTTTATCCCTACTCCGCGCTATAGTGTGAAAAAAAGTTTCACTTTTACCGTGGTTTCATAAAACCACACAATTCTTTTTTTTATATATTTAAAGGATAAACAAAACTATTTTAAAGCAACTGCAACATTTAAAAACCAAACCATTTAGAAAACCGACTCACCGCTCTACTCTCTGGCCAGATCCTATGACAGGTGGCCGACATGGGGACGGGGTACCAACCTCTATCATATCAGGCGAGCAAAGTCTGGGATCATCCTACAGGATTAAAATATAAAGATTAAGAAACATAAAACTTAATTGTACAATGTATATGCAATAAATTATTCTACTTTCAAAGATGAACTTCCATGGATTTATCCTGTATTCATTATTCAAACTTAGTGGTATTTATTTAAACATAATTTGAGGAAATATCAACATGTTAAATAAAGTGACAATGCTGTTACTAAATCAACAGTAAACTAATCAGTTTTCTTATAACATTATGTTATTTGCTTCAAAATATTAAACTTAAAGTTGCTTGATGAATTCCTGGATATAATGAAAACAATTAATTATGAAATTTTATTTACTGATCATGGTTGACGCTGCAAGCACTTCCTCCACATCCACGCTTACAACAAAATTAAATGCCTCTTGATGGCGTTGTGTATTGTCCTCGTGGATGAAAGAGGTGATTGGGTCTTCATACTCGTCAAACTCCTCAAAGAGTTGAGATGTGGTATTCTAATAAACGTAGCGTTTGCTTTGAGGTAACGTCTCAACCAGTCAACAATTAACCCGGGTAGCGAGAGCACGTTCCCCCAAAGTAATTCGGGTCCGTAGGTTACGCCCCCAGTGTGTTTTGCCCCCGTGGTGGAAGCCCCCGATTTCGTTTTAGTACTATAATATTTATTAGTTAAATATTTTTATCAAAAGTACAGTCAGATAGCAAAGTGTAACCTATTATAAAAAATGTCTAAGTCATGGTTCATTATTAAAATCAAAATCATAGTTTATTATTATAAATCTTTATTAACAATGTCGGTGTAACAAACGTTTGCTTATCTAATAATAGGTACTAATGGGTAATAATAGGTAATACGTAGGTACTTAATATGTAATAAAAATTAAATTAAATGTCTAATAAATAATAATAGGTATCTACGTAAATACAACTTTGATAACAAATAAAACCAAACATTAAAATAAAGCAACAATAACATGCAAAATCACAGATACGAAATTAAAAATCACAGTTTAAAATTAGGATTATTTTAAGTACTTATATACTATTTACGTACTAAGTATATAGGTAGGCATCTACTTAAATATTTAGAAGATTGGTAACAGAATGTTCAAACACTAAAATATAATAAAAACAATTAACATTTAAAATCACAGATAACAAAAGTAACAAAAGAAGAAAAACATAGTAAAAATATTAGGATGATTTGAACTTTGTAATTAAATTATGTAATTTAAGTCATTTATATGCAGTGACTATGGAGGTTACAACATTGATATAGATATAAAATTAAAATGTAGTAATTATGTAACAATAAACATGCAAAATCATTATTTCTAAGCTAAGTAAGTAGGTGATTATTTTTGCTTGACTTGCACATACGGACGGATTTGTTCCAAAAACTCCATAATTGTAATTTGTTTCTTTTCATATTTGTCTGTCAGCTTAGCAATGAGTTTGTCATTGATTATTGAAGATTTTTTCCTTTTACATATAGGACTGTCATTTCTTCGTAATCTGAAAGTATAAGATAAAGATTATTTACTAAGAGTAAAAAAAAATGAATTACTGATATATTAAGCGTTATGTAAGTAATCAGCATTTTACCTCACTTGACCTGTGCTATACGTAGAAATATCAGTTGTTATAATTTCCAAAAACGATAATAATGATGGTTTTCGGCCCAGATAGCACTGAAGCCGTTGATTCCAGGCCTCCACTAAATTTGTGGTTCTATGTCGTTCTTTATAGCAACACCACTTTGAGATCATCCCCGGAGGCTCAAGCCATTGTTCAACGAAATAATCGTTGAATTGGGTGACTTTTTCATCGGGAATACTGAAAACAAAAATTATGATATATATGACATGTCGTATATACCTAAGCATTATTTTTATTTTTGCGTACTTATAAAAACAATCTATGAGCTGTTAAAACTTTAAAATAAAATGAAAATTAAAATTACCTGTTTTCCATTACGGAAAGCCAACCATCTTCTATATCTTCTTTAGGAAGAAATGCTAGACAGGTGCACAGTTTCACATACAATGTTGTTTCTTCGTGTGCCAATAAACCTAAAGACTTCGCTTTTCTGTAAATGGCTCTTTGGAAGTGAACATTACAGCCATGTATTGTGACCGCTGGCAATACCTCTTTTATTGCCAGCATTGTAGCTAATTCAAAATCTACAGTGAATTTCATGGGGCTGAAGTCCGGCACAGCTTCTTTAATTTTTTTAAACATGACTTCATATGTACTTTTTTCTTTATTAACTAGTAGCACATAAAATATAGGCACAATATTGGTTGCTTGTGCATCACTTCCCATATCTCCATGAATGGTAAATATTTGGTAAAATGGACCTGGACAACAATCAAATGTACCATCCCCGAAGTAGTGTTGTATATTTTTGATGTGTTTTAAAGCCTGTGCTGATACGAATACTATAATTCTGTTGTCGTTCTCACAGTAATCAACTAATAGATATTTTTGAAAAATCTCAGGTATAATGACTTCAGCTGGATTACGAAACTGTGTCTTTTCTACATTTAAGGCTTTCTTTCGAGAGTTGTATAACTGTTGCTTGATATTATTGAATTTGGGTATGTATTCATCGAAGGCTGTGTCTGTGTTTTTTAACTCGGCAAATTTTGTTTCAAATTTTTGTTGTATAGAGCTCGAGAAACTCGTTTTCACTTCCTTTTTTAATTTTTCCATAACAACTCTAACTTCATTTTTCATTAAGTTAGGTTGACACTCAGCATTATGACACTTTTGGATTTGTACATTGTCACTTTCCTCACTTAATTTTATAGAACCACTACACTTGCCATGTCTTTTATTTACGCATGTCCACACACTCGATTTATTATTTTTCCTATGAAGATTATAAGCAAATCCGACATGTAGTAACGTTCTTCCACCTAGTTTATTTGAAATTATTTTGTAATTGGTTTGTGCTAAACCCCGTGAAGGACCTGGACTTGCCATTTTGAGTTAACATGACCGACTAAACTTTCTTATCAGTAACATATTGCAACTATGTGGGAAAGGGATAGAAATAGTGCCCATCGCTATGTTTGCTATTTTCACTGTCCGTCACCCTGGACTCTATTGTTTTCAACCCTATCTTTCCCTTTCTTTGACTACCTATCTCTTTCTTTTAGAATTCGATCTGGCTATTGTGTAAAACCAGTTTGGCCGGGCGCGCCTCGTTTAGACAAAGTACAAAGTAATGCATCTAAAGTAAATAATTGTAATATAGTAATAAAGTGAATATCCTTGTAGCATGTTTATAGTATCCAATATTGTGTTAGTTAGAATACTTATTTAGTAAGTTTGTCTACGTATTTGGTTCCGAAACACTTTTTTCATCGTCTGTATCTAGTAAAAAATATTTTTATTTCGGCGAAATCAACTATAATAACTTAATTTAAAATCGGGGGCTTCCACCACGGGGGCAAAACACACCGGGGGCGTAACCCACGGACCCAGTAATTCATCTACTTACTGATTATTTGTGGTTTTATTCTAAACCTTAACTAGTGTAACTAGTGAACACAACATTGCTGCACTGACCTGATTACAGTCCAGTATGGTAATTTGTTTTGAGAGCATTTAAACCTGAATTATGTTGCGCTACTTTCAAAAAGTTTTTTTTCTTCGACTTGACATAGATGCTTCTTTGTTTTATCCTTTCTCCCGTGTCCGGTATCCTTTTTCTCTCTCTTGTGACGTCATAATTATTCTTCTCTGGATTCAAAAGATGGAGTCTTTTGCCATGGTAAAAGGAAAAGGCTAATCAGGGCCTAGACAGAGAAACGTTCTATCAGCGATAACATCAACTGTCTAGACTTTTCACTGAATACTATTAGTATGACTTTGTTTTTCATCCTATCCGGCCTCGTCATGCTATGAACCTGCGTAACGTCATTATAAATGCTTCTGTAGACAAAGACCTGGTTAGCTCCAGGTGTACAGCTCGGTACAAGGCGCATGTGTAGAGCACCACCCAGCATTTCTGTTCGCCTCGCAAGTAAAATGGACCCGCAAGATCAACTCCAGTAGTTTGGAAAGGAGCAGAGCACGTGATACGTTCTAGTGGCAGCGGTGCGGTAGGCGCTTGCGTGGGTTTTGATTTGTATCTATTACATATCGGACAACTCGTAATGATTGATCTTACAAGTCTACGTATACCTATTACCCAATACCGCATGCGAATATCTGTAATTAGCTGATTGGCGCATGTTGCAGCTCTACATGTCGTTGTCTCACCATTCTCGTCACGATCGGCTCTTTCGCTGGAAGTAAGTATGGTGTACGTATTCCTTCAGGTAAGTCTGACAGCAAAAAGCCATTTTTTGTACAAGAGACTTCTACCTGCATTTGAACCATCTATTATTCATTTAAGCTCAAAATAAAAATAAAAGGTACTTGCGTAGCCAGGTGTCTTGAAGAATTACCTTGCAGGACATATGTAGCCTATCGGATCGGATATTTTCTGAGTCAATGATAACATACTTCTTTTTGTTATGGATTGTAAGTCGTCACAGGTAGATTGTAACAATTGCAGTACAGTTTGTCTGTCTTGGGATTCCATTTTAATCCTAGAACTGAAATCGTCTCATTACCTGTGTCATTCACTCCCTGGGACGTTACCCGCATCCTCAGATTAAACTTAGCAGTGTTTATGATGGTCTTTGCTTCTGAGATGAACTTATCTGCACTTTCTTTTGAATTTACACTTACCAAACAGTTATCCACATAGAAGGATTTAGTCATTAGTTTTGCTGTGGTACCCAGCGGTCCATTTTTCATATTATTTAAATGATATTGCAGAGTCGCTGACAGTAAAAATGGACTGGGAGTCAAGCCAAAAACTACTCTGCAGTGTCTGTAAGTAATTATGTTTTGTAAAGTGTCATCTTTATACCATAAGAATTTCAGATATTCTCGGTTTTTTTTCTTTCAAACTAATCTGCAATAAGGCTTTTTCGATGTCTGCAGTTATGCCTATTGCTCCATTTCTAAAGTTGTTTATCATGTCCGGTATAAGATCAATTAAGTTGTCTCCTTTCTCTAGGCAAGCATTCAGACTCAGTCCATTCGTGTTAGTAGCTGATGCGTCAAACACTGGCCTAATATGGCTTGTTATACTTTGTTCTTTAATCACAGGTCTGTGTGGTAAGTAATGTCCTGAGTTAGGAGTACTATTAGTTGCCTCAATAGTGCCTAGATAAGTCCATGTTTTAAAAATCTTGTCATAGTCATGAAACTTGTCAGTCTTTATTAGTTTTCTAGTCATCTGATCTAGTCTTCGTTTGGCTTTATTATAATTTGGTAGTAAATTCGATGGCCCCACCGAATAAACGTGTAAGAGAAAAATGACAACTTTTCAGCAAAAAAAAAAAACGTTTAAACTTCAATAACGCTCAATTCCTTGTAAATAGGTATAAATAATGTATAATCAAATTGTAGGTAAAAAAATAGACTATGGACTTGTTATTTACTTTTTTAAACATCAACGAGTTTCAAGAAATTCATGAAAAACTATTTAATTTTCTTACCCTGGTGAAAGGGGTACGAACCTTTGTGGCATATCTAGCCGCCGCCATCTTGTTTTTTTATCAAAATTTCCGAGCACGTTAATAATGGTATATTTGGATAGACGACACTTATACAAACAAAAAATGTTAATAACATGGTATCCTAAAGTGTCACGTTTCCGAGATATTTAGAAGTAAAGATCGCCATCAAAGGTGATCATTGAAAATCGAGTAATTAAGCGTGTATGTGCATTCCATTGTCTTCAAATTTTAGTTCCCAGGTATACAAGGTGTCCGATTTGCCAAGACTGCGGAAGTGGGACAGAATTTAACCTGCTTGTCTATCACCTCATGAGTACATGATTGATAATTAAATATATTGGTATGCGTTGCAATTTATTTAGTACCTACCTATGTACAAAAGGAGGTATCGGCAAACGTCTGCAAACTACATACTATGGATATTTAAATAAAATGCGTATACACATGCGTATTTACTTATTTTGTTTATAACAATCAATATTTTTATATGTAGTTGCAAACATATTAATAGCTAAATATACTTGGGGGCTGCTAATATTTGAAGACAATGGAGTGGTCACACACTCGTAATAACTCGATTTTCAATGATCGCCTTTGGACACAAATGGCGATCTTTACTTCCAAATATCTCGGAAACGTGACACTTTAGGATACCATGTTATTTAACATTTTTTGTTTGTATAAGTATCCTCTATCCAAATATACCACTTTTATCGTGCTCGGAAATTTTGAAAAAAAAAAACAAGATGGCGGCGGCTAGATATGACAGGCTCCATACAATAATGTTCGAACCCCTTTGCATGACTAGGTTATAGTAATATATCATTACACGTTTATTCGTGTAATAATGCACAACAAATAAAACGCACTGTAATGTTACACTATTATTCTGCGTGAATCAAGTTTGTTTTGGACCCAGCTATAACTTTTTACACGCTTGTTTACAGTACATTGTTCTTCTATTATAAGATTGGAAAGATCGTATGCATTTATATTAGTGTTAATAAGATCAGATTTCATTTATGTAATACATCTTTGTTAATACATGGTATAAAAATATAAATAACTAGCTGTCCCGCGCAACTTCGTCTGCGTCAAATTTTCCCCGTTTTCGCAACATTTTTCATTACTGCTCCGCTCCTATTGGTTGTAGCGTGATGATATATAGCCTATGTCCTTCCCCAGGTTGAAATCTATCTTTTTGCCAAATTTCATTAAGATCCGATCAGCCGTTTATTCGTGAAAAGGTAACAAACAAACAAACATACAAACAAACAGAGTGACATTCGCATTTATAATATTAGTATGGATTTAGTAAAAGGATGAAATAAAATACAGATGTATATAGAATTAAAAATATATTCATGTATTTATCCCCGTGAACACAAAGTATTAGACACTCAGGGCGCCATTGAATATGGCCGCCATTAACACGACGAGCTGAGTTAGTAATGATGTCTTGCACTTCGTCAGCTATGACTGGAGGCAGAGGATCATCAGGGTCTTCTACGGGGGGAGGGGGGGGGGGAGGGCCGCTCTACGTTCAACGAATGCGTTCACCGCATCGAGATGTCGCTTGTCTACTAGTTGAGAGCTGGGGGAGCACTGGGACTCCAGGCTGTTAGCTAGGCATTTGGCCTTCTCAGAGTCGTCAAATGCAACGCTCTTATGGGGTCGAGTGAGGGGAGGCATCGAAGCCTCATCGGTGGCATGCAACTTACGTTGCAGCTGCCAGAAGGCTAGGTGGGTAGGCTCGAGTTCGTTCAGCTTCTTTTCCCATTGATCTGAACGATGCCCACTAGTGCGCTTCTTTACAGAACGCTGTAAATAACGCATGTGAGCTTTGTTCGCGTCACAGGGAAAGTTGCTGTAGGCACGGATGGCCGCGTTCTTCTCAGCGGGTAATACCCAGCGTTGGTCGCTCATTGCTGGGACTTCCCGCGAGCAATCCTTCAGTACGGATTGCACGTGTTCTGTAAACGAGTTGATGGCGGCCGTCGGCCACTGAGACAGTGTCAGCATCTGAGACACTGTGGTCGGGGGTGAGGCGACGTGGTGGATTTCAGCTTTTCGCTGACTTTCCTCCAGTCGGTTATCACTTAGGTCGGCGGGGGCTAGCTGGGGTCAGAAGGACCCGAGCGGGGAACTAAGTGCATGAGCACTGGTCGATGGTCAGAAAAAGCTCATGTAAAGTCTCGATGGAATGCAACTTAAGGTCAGGGACATTCTAAAAGGAGCTAAGCAGAATTCCTTGCAATTATTCCATCGAAACATTCAAGGTTTCTCTTCAAAGCAATTAGAGATTGAATTAATTTTAGAAAAAACAAAGTTTGAAATTGTTTCTTTCACTGAACATTGGTTAAATGACTATGAAATGCTTATTAATTACGTAAATTACAGTGTTGTCAGTTGCTTTAACCGAAAATCTAAAATAGTTAAAATTTGTATTAAATTTAAGTCTCGAAACGCTATTGTTGATCTATCGGTTGAGAATATGTTGAGCTGGATACTCATATAATAGTGTGCATTTACAGAACCCACATTATTAAAACTACCACTTATTTGAGTCAGTAATAAGATAAGATAAGATAAGATAATTTTTATTTGTCCAAAACATGAGTATACACACACATAGCATGCAAGATGTTACATTAACTTATAATTATTACAGTCATGTTTTGCCTTAACGGCGTACAAATATAAGATGTCGGACGCTACCCAGCATCAATTGATTTTAAATTCGTCCATTAAACACAGCATGTATAGCAGCAATTAACAATCCAATTTAGAGTATACTTAAAACCAAATGGTACAACAAAATACAATCAAATAGTGTCATAATCCCATCATAGCAAATATTACAAAAAAATAAAAAATATAAATAAAGAAAATACCAATGTTAAAGCAATTAATCATAAAATTAGGATGTCAATATACAAGTCAAATTAATATGTTGGTTAGAAATTCGTCAGTGCTGTAATAGACTTTCTCTATCAGAAGGTTTTTTAATCTATTTCTTAAGTTGTTAGTAGTTAATTCCCTCCAATGCTTTGGCAACTTATTATAAAGAATTGGCGCCATACAGAATACACTTTTACGCATTAGAGTTGTTCTGGATCTCGGGATACATAGCTTACTATTGTCGCGTCTATTTCGAACTACTTTATCTGATACTAAGGGGAACAGGTGTGGATTTGATTTGACAAACATGATGGTCTCTAAAATGTACATTGACGGAAGGGTTAATATTTTATATGCTTTAAAAAACGGTTTGCAACTCTCTGTAACATGGAGACCAAACATAGCCCTCAGGCACCTTTTCTGCGTTTTAAAAATGACATTCTTATTTGTAGAATTTCCCCAAAAAATTAATCCATATCTCAAGTTAGAGGCCACCAAGCCATGATAAGCAGTTAGCAGTGCATCAATGTTTAAGATGGGAGCCAATTTAATGAAAGATGCTTTAGCAAAACAACAGTTAAAAAAATACGTTACCGGTGGTCGTGAACTTAATATTAAATAATGGTGAATTTAATATTAATATTTAAACAAAAATTCTAATAGTATTAGATTATTACATCTTTTTGAATCATTTATTATGTTAAATATGTTTTCCGAACCAACCTGAATTAAAACAAATACTGATACATGTATTGATAATGTTTTTGTTGCTGCGACTACTTATACACCGTGTAAATCACCTCATCACGAAGCCGTCAACCGAGCATTCTGTACATACTAAGTAACTTTACGCAAAAATTATTGCTGGGAAACGACTTTTTTTTGGGGGGTGTAAAATCATGTTTTGTGATAGAACTCAATGTAACGCACTCAAAACATTGTGGTGGTGGACGGATTGAATAGTGCGGGGGTCGTGGAGGTGTTTAAAGTAAAAATCTTACATTAAAAACTTGTATTTATAAAAATACTTGTCAAAAAGGTTGGAACTTTGACCCCTAATATCTCCGTAACTAGAAGGTTCCCAGGTATGGTGTAGAACAAAAAAATGATCGCAATGACGGGGAGAATCAGTGCCTTTCGGCTTCGTTAAGAGGTGTTTTACACCCTATATAAATCAATTGTTAATTACCTCCGTTCTAATCACAGTGGGCAAACCGTTGTTTTCGAGTCCTACACACCATTACAAAAATCCAGATAAACCCAAGACAAATAACACCCGCAATTTGAATAAATGGAATAATAACTTAATTAGTAATTTAGGCATTCCAGAATTGAACACAATTTTTTGAAAAAAATAATTATAGTAAGAGACAATGCAATACTTTAATTCTAATAACTTATTTATATTTAAACTTCAATTTTGTGGGATAAAACATTACTAATACAATTTGCATAAATTTTTACACGAATAAACGTGTAAGAAGACATTACCCAAATTCGAAAACAATCTATCTTCTCAAACGTCCGTAGATTTTAACACGTTCTTGTGTACTTGGCGGCTCAAAAAGCATGTAATAAAAGCATGAACTATTATTCCTGTATTTTTTAAATTATTTATTTCCCTAGAATAAAGATTTTCACTATTATAATACGCGTGTTTTGAGTCTAAAATTCATAAAAAAAAATAAGTAGGTGCAGGATAGGCAAACAAAACGAAAAATGAAAAAAAAAAACGTATAAAAGCTCTTGCACGTTTATTCGGTGGGGCCATCGTATTGTCAACATTTGTCTTAAATGGAAGCTGAACTTCATACCTGTTGCTTTGATTCAATATTATATTTTCCTCAAAGGTATCTAGTACTTCCTTGGTAGTCTCTGCCCTTGACTTCACTTCAACAGGATCTCTGATGCCGAGTGTCTCCAACGACCAGTAGTCTGTCAAATCACATGTACAACAATGAAGCGCATTTGTTAGATTGCAGTTACTATTAAAGGAATTAACACTTACTTGTTTTCCCTGCAATGCCCAACCCAACCTTGTTTTGACAGCAACCAGCCCGTTGTTCAGCTGCATTAGAGAACCTGTTAAGAAGAGACCCAAGTGATCAGCCCCAATTAGAATCCCTACATCTGTGATATCATTTCCCTTGTCTGTCAGAGTGATGCCATATTCATTGTACATCATCATTTTTTAATTGTACATCATTAGAATTAACCTTAGGAATATTTCCACAAATGCTGGTTTGGCTGATGGCCATGATATCATATTTTGATGAATCATTAAGCGACTGTACTGTCACATTATGTATTTTATACTCTTTAGATTTAGTCTCGACGCAACCAAATAGACAAGGTGTCAATCTTTCTTTTCCAACTGTAGGAATTTTCAGTGTGTCTATTATTTCTTCTTTTATGTAGGCGCGCTGTGATCCCGAGTCTAACAGTACACGAAATTTCATTGCTCTTCCCATATATTCCACGTTGACTATCACTGTCTGAAGAAGTATTTCTCCCTTAGGATATAAGGCTGATAGTGAAGTGGCTGAATCTGGTTTTTCATCGTTCTTTGTTCTTGTTTCTAATTTCTGTTCTGAACACAGCGCTGTCGAATGTCGTTTCTTGCAAATCAAACATTTTACTAAAGCTCTGCAAACTTTTGCATGGTGACCTTTTCTTAGACATATTACATATGCTTTTTTGTCCTTAACACATTGTCTTCTTTGCTCTAGGTTCATTTTTTGCATTTCGAAAAATTCGATACGTGCATGCGTCTCCTTGTCACACCAGATACAGTCTTGTGACTTGTTCGTGCCTATCTTGGGCTTCACATTAATAAGTGGACATTCAGCTGTACTTGTGAAAGATATTGATGTTTTTCGAAGTCATCAATAGCTTGATCATTATTAATTTTGAAATTTTGGAGTTGTAGCTTCTGGAGTTTCATATTTTTGCAATTGTCATGGGAATCGGTCTTCATCTGAATTTTCGACATTTTTGCTTTAAATTTCATGTCGAGGGGCAACCATTTTCTTTTATAATTAAGGCAAGTTTCAAGCTCTTTTTCGAGTTATTCTTCATTTCTAGCGTTAAATCTTTGATGACCTTGTCCAACTTCAGTAAATCATCAGCAGTTTCTTTTAACTTCTGATATGATAATTGGATCTTTTCGGTGTAGGCACTCATCTATTTCATTGCCGTTCTTTGAACTTGTCGACGGTCGCCAGATGTGGAATTTGGGGTCTTGAAGAGGGAGTCTTGTGGGTCGAGAGACTATAGAACAATATTTTGTTAACAAATAAAATAAAACGTCAACGCCATTATTCAGTATGCGATTCAAACATAGAGAACTGTGTATATTTTTTTTCCATAGAGTCAAAGACATTTTAAAAAAGGTTGCGTTCCGAACTACCACAACACTTCGCATTCGTTTTAGAACAACTATTCTAAAGAACTAACCATCATTTATTGGTTTACTAAGAAAAAAGGCAACCCAACAATCTGACAGACGAGTTTTAATTGATTACAATAATATCACATTCATAACTGGAAATAGCGTTAAAAATCTATCGAACATGCCCCGCAACTATGAATATTTTAGAACATGGTGGCGAATTTTCTACTCCTATTCGACTATGCAAACAATAAATTGCATAATGTTATGGGAATTTTGAGCATAATTAACGATAAAAATTAGAAACACTACCTAACTGGTTTATTTATTTAGCAGATTGACACCATTTAGTATGAATATAATACTTAAATTGAATAAAATACGTTTTTACATATAATAACAATAGGAGTAAGCATATTTGAGGAACACTTTTATGGATCTTTTTATCTTTTGAGATGGTAAATTTTGTTATTACCGAATTTCTTCATTATACTATGCCTGTTTTCAATGAAAAAATCATTAGATAAGTAACACATTATTACTCACCATTTTAGAGAATTATCTATCCAAACCAATGACATATATAAATCATATGGACTTGGCATACCTACAAGAAAAACGTGTATACCTACACTTTAGTGAGCGGATAAAATGGCGGCTAATAGGGCAGCCCTTATATAATAACATTTCTATATAATAACATCAATAAAAGATTGTGAGAATGTTTTTATAATGTTACCTACGGTACAATATCTACGGGTAAAAATACCCCAAGTTTTCTAACATAATAATATGCCTTCCATTTGTTGTTGTTTGAGAAATTTCCTTCTTTCACGGCTAAACTGTAGAACTTTTTTTGATGTTTCCCATTGAGATAGGTTGAAACTTGGAGGACAGATATATGCTGCTTTTGTATCGAACTATTATCTTGTAACTGATTTCACTCCATTGTATAATTTAAGCAACAAGTTTATGTAGTTGCCGGCCCGTTATTGAGAACCTCCTTTTTTGAAGTCGGTTTTTTAATTTTATGCTCTTGGAATTTATTATTTTAGTTATTACAAGATATGAAAAGCAGTAAGTACAAGACGTGCCATTAAAGTTGAGACTTGACCACGCGTCCCGCCGCTCTTTCGCGGTATCCATGAGGCTCCCCGCCGACCTCATAGATACCGCTAAAAAGAGACCCACAAATCGTCTACTGCGCAAGTCCAACCACGTGGTAAAAAATCTCGGAGCTACACTTCTTCAAGATGGACAACCAATAGCCTATGGGGCAAGAGCATTGTCTAAATCTGAACAAAACTATCCACAAATAGAGAAAGAAGCACTTGCTATACGTTCGGGTGTAAGTTCCATGAGTATGTTTATGGTTAAGAACTAACAGTGGAATCAGACCATAAACCAATCGAGACAATTTTCAAATAAAAACATACGATCCGCTCCAGCAAGGTTGCAATGTGTTCAACCTTACACCATACTTGACCATACTCACCAAAGGTCATATTTAAAAAGAGCTCAGAAATACCCTCAGCAGATTTCCTCAGTCGAGACTGTGATGCATCTAACCTGAAATATGAACAAGAAGATTACTTAAAAGTTTCTATTATATTACCCATGTCATTAGATGCTAGAGAAGAATTAAATATCGCTACCAAAGAAGATCCACATGTACAATTACTTCTTAGCACAATAATGCAAGGATTTCCAGAGCAAATCAATGATCTTCCTACAGAACCACAACATTATTTAAAATTTAAAGAAGAACTAAGCCATTACAAAGGAATTATTTTCAAATAAATAAAATAAAATAGCTTTATTTTCCTTCTACAATTATGTTCGGCTTATCTAATGATTAAAAATGTCTGTTAAATGTTAGTAATATATGTTTCTTGATTTATGTTAGTACCGTTATTTAATATATTATGTACAAGGGCAGCAAGCAGTAGCGGTGAAAGCCTCCTCCATTCGTTTCCATGCTATTCTGTCTCTAGCTACTCTACTCCAAATTTTACCAACAATTTTTACAATATCGTCGCTCCATCTCATTTCTGGTCGACCTTGTCTGCGCTATTTATTCAGTGGGTGGTGATTTTCGTCCACCGCTCATCTGGTACTCTTTGTAAATGTCCAGCCCATGTCCACTTCAATCTAAGTATCTTTACGGCCACGTCTTTTGCCTTGGTTTTACTTCTAATTTTTGTATTCCTTATTTTGTCTTTAAGTCTATGGTTCATGTAGCTTCTTTCTATTCCTCCTTGGCATATGGTCCAAAAAAAACCCAGAATCGATTGGGACTAAATAGGTATCAGTAGGTTCATTATAATGCACAATTTACTCCACCGTAAGCGCAATGCCGAAATCAATGGGGTATATGAGCTATCGGCTGACAAAGTATGTATGAAAAAATCATGAGTACTTGTAATTTTCTCCAGTTTTTACAAAAACAATAATTATTACTGATTGAAAATAATAATAGGATTACTGTAAAAGTTATAACAATCAACTGTGTAATCACTATGTCGAGTAGTAGTATGTAACTAGTTTAAAGTCGAATACAAGCATTATTAATATTATTACCTATTAAATGTTTTTAGTTCAGTATTTAGTATTTCGGTAAAACGGCGCCATAAAATAACAACATTTTTTTTTGGTTTTTATTTTATCTTTATTTGTATCCCAGCAGATATAGAAAGTACTTAAAATAAATATTTTTCGTAAAATAATTGTTTTTTTTTTTAGTGATGAGTAATACTCGTAATTATAAACCTAAATGGTTGATAGTAAACAATAGTATAGTAATCCTGTCATTATAGTCGTTAGTATATTGCTGATATTGTCAAAACTGATAAAAACACGAGTAACTCACTTACTTTGTCAGTCTATAGCTCTTATACCCTATTGATTTTGGCATTGCGCTTTCGGTGGGGTAAATTGTGCAATATAATGAAACTACTGATACCCATTTGGTCCCAATCGATTTTGGGTTTTTGGTCCATACATTATGGACCATCTCCTTTCGTTTCGTCAGGGGCCATGTTTGACAGGCATATGTGAGTGTGGGAAGTAGGCATGTTTCCATGGTTTTTGTTTTTATTTTGGTTGGCATATTTCTCTTAAATATTTCTTTTAGTGTCCAGTATTTATTCCAGGTGGATTTGATTCTTCTTTCTATTTCCTTTTCTGTGCAGTTTTTAAAAGTAATTTGGTCCTAGGTAGATGTACTCATCAACGTATTCTAGGTTGATGGATGAAATTCTTATTGGTGTTTTGTGTCTGTTTGTCATAAGTTTTGTCTTTGTTTGATTTACTTCTAAGCCCACTTTTTTGCTCACTTCAAATAGCGACTCTAACATAGACTGCATTTCCTTTGGATCTTCCGACATCAGCATTATATCGTCAGCGAATCGTAAGTGTGATAAGTATTTTCCATGTAGGTTTAGGCCCTTGTTATCCCAGTTTATCGATCTGAATATTTGCTCTAAAACCGCTATGAATATTTTAGAGGAGAGTGGGTCACCTTGTTTAACGCCTCTTTCGATTTTAAAACTATTTCCTGGGTTCTCGAGCATAATCCTAGAGTTACTATTTTTGTAAATTACCTTTATAAGATCGATGTACTCTTTGTTTATTCCTTGCATTGATAGAGCTTGCCATATAGAGCTATGAGAAATTGAGTCGAACGCTTTGCTGTAGTCGATAAAGCACAGGTAAAGAGCTTTGTCATACTCGTTGTATTTTTCCAAAACCATTTTCAGGGAGTGTATGTGATCTATGGAAGAGAAACCTCTCACAAATCCCGCTTGTTGAACTGGTTGATTTTCGTCTATTGGTTTCGTCAATCTTCTTAGTAGGGTTGCTGAAAATAGTTTGTAGAGATTTGACATGAGACTAATGGGTCTGTAGTTCGATATTTGTTTCGGGTCTCCTTTTTTAAACAGAAGCACAATGTTTGAATATGTCCATTGCCTGGGTATTTCCTTTTGAACTAGTATTAAATTGAATAGTGACGTTAGTGGTCGTGTTAGGGTGTTTTTTCCATATATTATCATTTCATTTGTTATGCCATCTGGGCCTGGACTTATTTCGCACTTGAGTTTGTCGATTGAGTGTTCAATTTCCCATGTGCAGAATTCTGGTACGTTGTTTGTATTTACAGGATTAATTTGTGCTACTTCTGTGGAATCGCAGTCTTTTTTATAAAGATCTTTGTAGAAATTTGTAGCTACTTTTATTAAGTCTTTCCTGTTTGTTATTTGGTGGCCAGATTTGTTCTGCAGCTGATTCAAAAGTGTTTTGGTTTTCGTTAGATATTTATATGTTTTTTTGACAGCGTCAGCTTTTTCCAGGTAGTTCTGTAAGACTTTTTGTCTATATTTTTTGGTGTTATTTTTTATCTTTTTATGTATCACTTTGTATAGTTTGCTTCGCTGTTTTTTTTCTTGTTTGGTTTTATTTTCCTTGTTTCTCAGGATATGTTTTTAATTTTTAAGTTTGATAATTTCGTCGTTTATAATGGTTTGTTTGTTTGAACTTTTCTGGGCTACGATAGCGCAAATGGAGCTTTTCAGGATACTTCTCTCGATGTGGTCGTAGTACTCTTGTACAGTTTTCGTCTCATGTTCTTCGTGTTTTGCTAGTTCTTCCGTGTATTTCTTGAAATTAATATTTTTATTGGGTTTAGTTCGGAAGTTAGAGCGTTTTTTCTTGTTGCTGGCTGTGTTTATTTTTATTCTGATGATACGGTGATCGCTTGGGTGTTTAAAGTTACTAAGAACGCTGAAATCTTCAATAATTTGCGGCTTGTTTGTTGCGATGTAATCTATTTCGTTTTTCACAGTTCCGTTAGGTGACATCCACGTCCATCTCAACTTAAGTGATTTATTTAGCATTGCATTAGCTATTTTGAGGTTGTGTTGAAGACAAAAGTGTATGAACCTTTCACCTCTTTTATTTCTTTTTCCATAGCCATATTTTCCCATCACACGACTTTCACCTTCTTTAAGTAACCCAATATTGGCATTTAAGTCGCCGAGAAGAATTACATTGGTTGTGCTTTTCTCAATTGCTTTCTCTAAAGATTCGTAAAAGTTTTCCAGTTCTTTTTCTTCAGAACTAGATGTAGGTGCATATGTTTTGATTATGGTAAAAGTTTTTTCGTGAATCTTTACATGAATCAATGCTACTCTTTCTGATATGCCTATAAAATCCTGTACTTCTACATGTTTTTGATTTTTGACCATGAATCCTACTCCATTTCTTCCCTTGGTTTCACCATTTAGGTAGAGTCGGTATTCGTTCCTGTCTTCCACGATGTACCCTTGTTTGCGGCTTTAATAAATGCCAAGAATGTCCCATTTTATCTTTGATAGCGCATATTTATGCTCAGTTATTCTGGTTTCATTTGCGAGGGATCTTACGTTGAAAGAAGCAATGTAGGTTTTATTTTCGTTTTTTGGAGGGTTTTGGTCTACTGACCCCGCGGTGACCAACCGTATTGGGGTAGCTGAGTGTTCTTTTTTATTATATAACTTTTTTGATTTTTGGGGCGTTGTGAAGGGAGGCTGTTTGAGTTGCTATTCGGCGTCGCTCTCGTCAACCGAAGTAGTACCAATTGATCTTACTTTCTGCTGATTGCTTTGTTTTTGAACGAATTTCAAAATCGATTTTTGATTTTCATTTTGTGTTTTATTTTTCTTGGCAGCTTGATATTTGGGTGAAAGTTTTTTCGGCTGTTGTGAATTTCCTGGTATTGGTATAGGTGGTGAGATATCTAGCTCTCGTTTCTTTGAACTTGGAATGTACTGAGGTAGGTGGAGAATTATTCCTTTGATAATTATTTTGTCGTACTTGATGAATGCTATTTTTCCCTCGCTCCTTTCTTTATTTACTTGTTGTACTTGTAGTTTCTTGCGAGTTTCTAAAATCTCAGGTGGAAAATCTTCTATAATCTTCTTTAATATACATGCCTGTGTCCTTAAACAGTTTTTAAGAATACAGATTTTCGTGCCGAAAGTCGTAAACGTGACGATTATTGGCCGTATTTTTCCTTCCCCATCCTTCTAGTAAACTCTATTTCGTTTTTATTACACTCTATTTCCAAAGTTCTTCCCAATAGCGTGATAATTTTGGTTTCTAACTCTTCGTATGATTTTTCTCCTTCTGTTATACCAAAAAATACGAGGTTCCTTACCCTTGCTTGTTTTTCGAGCAGGCCTAGTCTCTTGTTTTGTAGTGAGGTGGTTACTTTAAGCTCGTCTATGTTGATTTTTATAGAAGAAAATTTTTCGTCGATTTTATAGTTCACTTGTTGAATGTTCGAAGTTATTTTTGCCTCTAACGAGTTGATAGTGTCCTGTATGTCGTTTTTAATATCCATTCTTAAACTTTTGATTAGGTTTTCTAGCCCTACAGTGTCAATGCTCATCTTGAATCGGGTTGTTTACGTTTCGTTTCCTTCTATTCGATACTAGATGGCGTTGTACTGTATGTTGAGGTAGGAAAAGGTAGATGGCGTTGTTTTTTATATCTATTCTTCACTATATGTCGCTGTGGGATCGATTTGATCTTATATTTATTTGCAATGACTCGCTGAATTCCGTTTTGAGGTTATATGCCGGTAAAATAGTACACTCTACTTCCTTACTTGATCATCTGTATCTTCAGGAGTAATCCTTGGTTTGGATTTCGAGTTTCGTTGCTCACTAGCGATGTTAAAAACTTGTAGCGTGAACGTCTTTGTGCAAGATGACATTCACTTTATTTCACTGTTATTTTCTCGTTAAGTCAATAGATTTCCACTGTTTAGTGTCCAAAACAATTTCCACTACTAACGGTCCACTGTTCAACCTGTTTTACGAAGCAAAACTCACGAAAACTATTAAAAACTAATTGACGTTACCACTAAATAAATAAAAACTTGTACTCTTTTTAATCTGCGCAAACAATGCGATTTTACGCCACTTTATATTATTTTTAAAGGTGATTAAATTGTGGTGCCCAAATCACAAATGCCTAAAACGTAAGCAACGCAAAAAGAGTATTCAGTATGGACATCTCGGGATACAAAGCTGCTTAAAAAGAGCCCGACAATTTCTTTACTGGAGAGGACAATATGATGATATTATGAAACAAGTCAGAGGTTGCTCCGTTTGCGCACAAACCCAAAGAGATAATTCGAAAGATACAGTGCTAGTTAAAAAAATTCCAACACTTCCATGGCAAATTGTTGCATCAGATTTATTTGAGTTGAAAGGAAAAACTTACCTAGTAATCTGAGACAGTTATTCTGGGTATTTAGATTTTCAACAGCTAAAAGGCCAGTCATCATATGAAGTAATTGAACAACTTAAAAGATGGTTTTCTGTACATGGAGTCCCAGAAGAACTACAAACCGACAATGGAACACAATATATGTCTAGAGAATTCAAGATATTTCAAAAAGAGTGGTCATTTAACCATGTCACATCCAGACCACATCACCATCAAGGCAACGGGCTTGCTGAAAGAGCAGTTCAAACAATATACTAAAAAAATGCAGCATTGACAAGTCAGATGTTCAACTTGCTTTATTAAATTGAAGAAATACACCACGAAATGATCATTTAGGTTCACCTAACCAACGTCTTTTTAGCAGAGTTACTAGAACTTTGTAGTATGTTTAGTAAGTAGGAACACCACTAGAAGATAGGATGCATGAACGACACTAGTGGCGAGAGACGGTAATGGCGTGAGATACCGATCCTGGAGTTAGTTATGTGAAGTTAGAGTAATAAGAATTTAAATAAACAGTACATGTGCAAACACATTGTTTTATTGTGTCAATCAACACGATACATGGCGCAGCTGTAATTGTTTAATAACGTAACCGTCTTGTGCGATAATCGCTGTTCAGTTTGTAACTGTGTGCAAAGTGCAAAAATGGCCGCAGCGTCTTACAACCTACCCGAAAAACTGTGTCTCGGTGGGGATCTGCCAAGCAATTGGAAAAGGTTTAAGCAACAATTAAGTATATACCTAATTGCCTCTGGACTTGATGATGAAAAAGAACAAAGAAAAATTGCAATTTTTCTCAATGTCATTGGCGAGGAAGGAGAAAAAAAATATATATTAATTTTGGGTTCGACAAACTTATTGATGCTGATGGAAAGAAAAAGGTGGTGACATTCGATGACGTGTTGAAATCGTTCGACCAATATTGTGAACCCAAGAAGAATTTGCTGTTTTCAAGGCTTTTATTCTATAAGCGCTCTCAGCGACTGGGCGAGCCATTTGACAATATTTCACGGACTTAAAAAGTCTAGCTAGAAACTGTGAGTTCACAAATGAAGATGAAGCTATCCGCGATAGAATAATTTTTGGTACTACAAATAAATCTGAACAAGAGAATTTGTTGAGCATGGGAGATGTAGATTTAGAAAAAACTGTGAAGAGGCTACGTCTCTCAGAGGTGACAAAGTCACAAATCAAAGAAGTGCAATGTGACTCAGAAGAAATTGGAGATGTTCATAAGGTGCAGGTGAAAAATCCCCCACTATACAGTGCAAATGGTGTGGTGGCCAACATGAGCGAGACATCAACAAATGTCCTGCAAGGGGAGCAAAATGTGTGAAATGTGGGAAATATAACCACTTTGCTAAAGTGTGCCGCACCAAGAAAGTACAAGTTGTATCCGAAGAGCAAAATGATAAAGAGTTTTTTTGTGAATCGGCAGGTCAAATAAATAATACTAACTGTTGGGAGCAGAACTTAATCATTGAAAATGTCATGAATTGTACCTTCAAACTGGATACTGGTTCTGATGTTAACCTAATACCTATCTCGTTGCTAGAGGATATTCAAAATAAAATTCCAAGGCATAAACTTAATAATATTCAACTTAGTAAATCAAAAGTCACATTGCAGGCATAGAACAGATCAAAAATTAAAACCTATGGTACTGTTTTATTGGAAACAAAATTAAAGTCAAAAGTTTATTTATTGGATTTTATTGTTACTAATTTTGGGTATCAGCCAACATTAGGGAAGGATTCATGTTTGTTATTAGGCATTGTTGAAAGAAAGTCCATTAACAGTATCAAAGATAATTAATCAAATAAGCAGATACTGATGGATAGGTATAAAGATGTTTTCTCAGGAACAGGTCAATCTAAAAAATATAAAATTTTATTAAAAGAAAACTCTATTCCAGTGTCCAAACCTCCACATAGGGTTCCTTTAAAATTAAAAGATAAATTAAAAGATGAATTAGACAGACTCTGTAAACTAAATGTGATATCCAAAGTTGAGAAGGCTACAGAATGGGTGAATAGGATTGTTATTGTGGAAAAAAATGATGGTTCTATCCGTTTGTGTTTAGACCCCAGGGCTCTCAATGAGTATATTCTTAAAAAGTATTATGAAATTCCAACTATCAATGATTTAAAGTCTCAGATAGGTCATTCAAAATTTTTCTCTGTTTTAGATCTGAAAGAGTCATTCTGGCAGATTCGGTTGACTGATGACTAAGAATACTGTACATTCTCTACAATTTATGGATCTTATTGTTTTAATGTCTTACTATTTGGACTTGAAATCTCAGCTGAGGTTTTTCAAGAAAACTGTAGAAATTGCTTTAGTGACATTGAAGGTTTGTTCATACACATCGATGATTTCTTAATTTATACGGAATCCAGAGAAAAACAAGATGAGATACTCGAAAAAGTCCTCAGCAGAGCACGTGAGTTGAATATAAGTTTAACCCAAAGAAAATTCAATACTTACCTGATGTAGTTAAATATTTTGGCCATGAAATTGTAGATGGAAAGTTAGTACCTGACAAAGATAAGATTAGGGCTGTTTTAGAATATGACATGCCAATTAATAAGCAAAGTCTTCAGAGATTTTTAGGTTTTGTTAATTGTTTTAGCGAATATATTCCCAATATGTCTGAAGTAACCAGTCCACTGAGGCAGTTGTGTGTCAATAATATTAAAAATCTTTTAAGTCCACCAGTGCTTGTAAATTTTGATCCCAAAAAACAAATTGTAATTCAGACTGACAGTTTTAAGGATGCAATTGGTTGTGTATTAATGCAAAATGGTCATCCCATTTCCTATGCCTCTAAAAGTTTATCTACTTGTGAATCTGAGTATGGGCAAATTGATAAGGAATTTTTAGCAATACTTTTTGCTTGTAAAAAGTTTCACTACTATATATATGGGAGACATGTAATCATGCAAACAGATCATCAACCATTAGTGGCAGTTATGAAGAAAGAAATTAATTCAATTGGTTCTCAACGACTAAGAAAAATAAAAATAAAATTAAGCATTTATGATCTGGATGTGCAATACACTCCAGGTTCTCAGATGCATGTAGCTGATGCCTTAAGTCGTGCTTCAAGCATTGCTGACAATATAGAACTGGATAGTTCTCTTACTAAAATTGTACACACTATTAATGGGAAACGGGACTGCTGTGACCATACATGTGACAATGTAGATCATAGGCACATACTTAACACAATGTACGCTAAGATTAAGTCTATCTTGAGTGGTGCCTCGGAGAAAACTCGAATTTCCAGTAAAATAAATAAAAAGACATGTATTGTAGGGTGGAACAAGCATGTAGGCGAATCACACAGGAAGGCTCGGCTTAGCTTCAGTAACTGGGTTCTGCAGGGGAAGCCGCGCGCAGGACCCCTGTATTTGAGTATGTGTGAAACACGAAAAGAATTTAAAAAGAAATTAAAATGGTGCCAGGATAATACCGATCAAATAAAAATGGACATACTGGCGGCAAAACATGAGGCCAAAGATTTCAGTAGCTTTTGGAAAAAAACGGGGCAGTTAAATCCTAAGTCGAGCGTTCCTGTGAGCGTCGACGGAGCGGTAGGGGATCAAAATATTGCAAATGTTTTTAAAGATCTGTTTACTGTAGAACCATTGCCATGTGATGTTAATAATTTAAGTGGACCAGACGTCAGACCTGGTGAGAGGTACGGTCGAATTAAGCCATCAGATGTGCAAAATGTCATAAGAAAGATGAAGCGGGGAAAGTCACCAGGTCATGACGGTATTAGTATAGAACATTTGCGTTATGCAGGTGTACATCTGCCCAGAGTCCTGAGTCTATTGTTTAATTTTTGTATAGGACATTCCTTTATACCGGATGACATGATGAAAACAGTAGTGGTTCCAATAATAAAAAACAAAACCGGGGATCCATCTGACAAGCATAATTACCGCCCTATATCATTGGCCACAACTATGGCGAAGGTCCTTGATAGTCTCATGAACGCGCAGCTGAGCGAACACCTTCACATACATGACTTGCAGTTTGGCTTCAGACCCAACCTGTCAACGGAAATGGCAATTATGTGTCTGAAACAAACTGTAAGGTACTATACCGACAGGAAGACACCAATATATGCGTGTTTCCTTGATCTTTCAAGGGCCTTCGACCTGGTGTCGTATGATGTTCTTTGGCATAAACTGCTTGAAGAGACCACTGTGCCGCGGGAACTGGTATCTCTCCTCAAATATTGGTACAGCAATCAAAAGAATGCGGTCAGATGGGTCAACACACAGAGTCAGGAATATTACTTGAAGTGCGGGGTTAGGCAGGGCGGATTGACCTCCCCGAGTTTGTTTAACCTGTTTGTCAACCAGCTGATTGGCAGGCTCAGCGGATCCATGGTCGGATGCTCAATAGACGGAAAAATGATCAATAATATTAGTTATGCGGACGACATGGTTCTGCTGAGCCCGTCAGTGAGTGCGCTCAGGAGACTTCTGTCCATTTGTGAATCGTATGCCCTGTCACATGGACTCAAGTATAATGCGAGTAAGAGTGTTCTCATGCTATTCAAAGCAGGTAACAAGGCTCCCTCAAATGTGCCGCCAATTAAGATCGGTGGGTCGGTACTCGAGAGGGTGTCTAAAATGAAATATTTGGGTCACATGCTGACAGAGAGGCTACAGGACGATGAAGACCTAGAGAGGGAAAGGAGGGCGTTGGCAGTCCGCTGCAATATGCTGGCCCGCAGATTCGCACGATGTACTACAGATGTAAAACTGTTACTTTTCAGAGCCTTCTGTCAGTCTTTTTACACGTGCAGTCTGTGGATCAACTTTACGCGGAGGGCTTACAACGCCATGCGTGTTCAGTACAATGACGCGCTGAGGGCAGTGTTGAGGAAACCCCGGTACTGCAGTGCTTCCGCAATGTTTGCGGATGCGAACATCGATGACTTCTTCTCCATCATCAGGAAAAGAACTGCATCGATGATGAGCAGGGTACGTGGTAGCACCAACTCTGTCCTCAGTGCGTTAGCGTACAAGATAGACAGTCCTTTTATTGTATACTGGGCAGGTGTACATCTGCACAGAAATAGGAAATAGGTTTTAATTATTATTGTTTACTTGTTTTGTTTACTAACAAATTACTAACACCTTTTTTATTTTTATTTTTTATTTTTATTTTTCTTTCTATTTTTTGTGTGCTACCTACTAACAACCCTACTAACGCTGTTTCTTGTAAAAATGTATGGACGTATGTCTGAAATAAAGATAAATTATTATAATTATTATTATTAATGTCAGTGAAGAAGTACACAATCTCATTAGGTTAGAAACTGAAAATGATTCAGTCCTTCAGCAATTAAAATTATACTATAAAAATGGATGGCCTAAATGCAAGAATAAAGTAGCTAATACTGTAAAATTCTATTATAAATGTAAAGATAACATTAAATATGAAAATGGAATTGTTTATTTAGATTATAGTGCCATTGGTATTAAGAGATAGAGTGATTAAAAAAGTTCATTCAAGTCATTTTGGAATAAATAAGACAATTGCTAGAGCAAAATCTTTATTTTATTGGCCAAATCTTGAGACTGATTTTATTAATATTGTATCAAAATGTGAGATATATGAAAAATATAGTACCAAAAAATCAAAAGCACCTATGTTGCTTGATGAGATACCTGCGTTACCATTTCAAAAAGTTGCTTGTGATTTTCTACAGTGGAGAAGTAAAACTTATTTAATTGTAGCTGACTATTACTCTAAGTGGTTTGACTTAATTCATGTGAATTCATTAACCGCATCGACTGTGATTAACATATTGAAGAGCATTTTTTCAACTCATGGTATACCAAGGATCTTAAGGGCTGATAATATGCCATTCAACTCTTTTGAGTTCCAACATTTTGCAACACTTTGGAATATAAAATTGGTTACTTCAAGCCCAAAATATCCTAGGTCCAATGGTTTTATTGAAATATTTGTTGGAATTGCAAAAAATTTGCTAAATAAATCAACTGAGAGTGGTACTGACTTACAAGAAGTATTGCTAGAGTACCGAAATACTCCAGTATTAGGTTCACAATACACACCATCACAGTTACTATTTAGCAGATTGACAAGAACCAAACTACCTATTCATGATGTACTTTCAAAACCAAAATTAGTAACGAATTTTAACGAAATTCAAAATAAAGTAAATATGTATAACAAAAGAAACTTTGATAAAGGCCAAAGGGAACAATCACAAATTTTATTCCGGCCAAGACGTAGTTTTCTTAAAGGGTAATGTTTGGGTCCCAGCAAATGTTGTGGATATACACTCGTCTCCAAGGTCTCTGATTTTAAAAGATGTTAATGGACAAATAATTAGAAGGAATACATTGAATGCAAAACCTTCATTTCCTAAAAATGTAAATGTTCAACAAGAATGTAATTTCAATCTATTTAATAATCAACATTTTCAATCAGAAGAACAAAATATGTGTATGGAACAAAGGAATAATGATGAAGATATAGTTGTAGTGGAAGATTCCCAAGAGCAAGTACGTGATTTTGATTTGAGACCTAGGAGAAACATAGTTCCCCCCAAACATTTAGCAGATTATGTTTGTTAACACTATTTCTAATTATAAGGGAAAGATGTAGTATGTTTAGTAAGTAGGAACATCACTAGAAGATAGGATGCATGAACGACACTAGTGGTGAGAGACGGTAATGGCGTCAGATACCGATCCTGGAGTTAGTTATGTGAAGTTAGAGTAATAAGAATTTAAATAAACAGTACATGTGCAAACACAATTGTTTTATTGTGTCAATCAACATGATACAAACGTCAATACCCACAAATGATAATTATTTAAAACCGAAAATAATGCAAGGAGTCGCAGCTGAAATAAAACGATTGAGAAAAATCCAAACTAACTACAGAAATAAACACACCTCAAAACCAATAAAATTCGACATTAACGAAAAAAAAAGACACAAAGTTGCCCATCGTCAATGGGAAGGGGCAAGAGTAATAGAAAAGCCTGAAGCCCTACAAGGTCTGTAATAATTCAAACAGATCAAGGCCAAATCTTCAGTCATCTCCATAAGACAGAAGCAGACATAACCAGCAACAGAGTGGTAGTACCTGAAACTAAATACACAGATACACAGATGAACCAGCAACACAACAGGTTCCAGCACAAGATCAATTACCTGCTGTTCCCAAGTCAATCCCAGCATCAACACACACATCACCAAGCACTTTCAATCATGTGCAGAAGTCAAACCTAGCTCAATCAGTGACAGCACCACGATCATCAAGATTTGGTAGGATAATTAAACCAATAAATAGACTTGATCCTTAATAATACTTGCAAGTGATAATTGCAGTAGGCTGCTCTTGTTCTGTATGCATATTAATATCAGAACTATTATCTTTTGCAGTAAAATCAAAGAAAATGAATACTGTATATTCATGATTACTAAAACCTTTTATTGATTAGAATATGTACCTACCTAAATTATGTTGAACCCTTCGGTTCCGTTTTCGGAACAAAACGATTTTTCTTATCGGCCCGCTGTTCCGTTTTCGGAACGCCTCGTACGAGCAAATTTAAATCCTTATCTTACGTAAAGTAAGGATCAAAATCGTCTGTTAAAATTTACCTCTATGGCCAACTAGTAGCGGATTCAAACGAAACCAATAGTTAGTTGTACGAAACATCACATGATTAAAAAAAAAAAAGAAACTCGTCTTTGTCGACTGTCAAAATGCGTCATGGCGGCCCGTGTGGAATGGTGTTGTTTTGTTTTGGAATGCAGTGAATTTTTTGTGTTTTGTGTTATTAAACTTTGGTAAGTAAATGTATAGTATGTTATAAGTGTATAATGTAATTTTTTAGATAGTCATTTGCTGGAAAAAATATCTAAAAATTATGTTTTTGACCCAAAAATTCCTTTGTTGTGAAGTTCGTTAGTCGAAATTGAAAATATGAATTTGACTCTTTTACAATGAAATATGGCCTTGGAAACATTAGTAATAAGCGAAAAAAATTGTGATAATTCATTATTTCATGTATTCGAGGCATATCTATTCATAATTATTGATATTTCAAGTATTTTCAGGCATTGAACTGCGCAATTAGAAAATAGCCGATTCTAATAAGAATGTTGAGTTGGAATCTTACAAGAATAATTTATGTAGGACTACTAAAAAACACTGTCATTAGATTACTTGTATGTTTGTTATGTTAGATCTAAAGTTTCGTGTAATTTGATTCAGTAGTTTTACCAAAAAAAAAAACAAACTACGACAACAGTATGTTTGCGGCGAGCTCTCTGATTTCTATGCGATGTTTATAATTCTCAAGTAGTTATAAAAGAGTTATTGTAATACATGGTCTCGTTTTTCAAGAACCCGAAACTGTTTACCGCTTGAGATAAGAGCTAATAGAACTCGAGCGATAAGCATTTTTGTGAGCGCAGGCCACTTGACAGGCGCGATGACGTAACTAAGGGGCCCGCGCGATGACGTAACTCAGGCGCAAGAGTACTGAGGGGTTAAGATGTGTTCCAGGTAGATAATAGAGTAATAGCTAGATCACACTGCAATACCTAATTGGAACGATATTATATTACATTGTAAATATTGAGTCAAATTGTAAGTTTTAACATGTAGTCCTCATGTTCTCTGTTTATTTACAAAAAAAGGGAGATGTAACTTATAGACGTCTAGAGTGTCAATATCTAATCTGTGGTTCGCCCGTACACATTATCTATGGTCTCAACTTACAAGAAAATTAAACACTCAATCTTTATTTTACGAATCCCGATGTTACAGGGATGCGCCAAGGAGACCCGCGAAATTCAAATTTTCTTACGTTTTTTGCAATTTGCAGGTCAGTGTCAGGTTGTATCTTGATTAAAATATGATTTGCGACCGAAACAAATATCGCTTTACAGAATTATAATCATTAGAATCAGGAATACAACTTCTTACGATAGCATAATCACCAAATATCATGATTTCATGGAATAGTCATTCAATGGGATTACATGAACTAATAGAGTTGTATTGCCGATTTCTATGATTGTAATTCTATAAAAAAATTGTGCGTGGGTTCCCTCCGCGCGGAAGAAGTGAAAATTCATAATACTAAACGCACGTGTTCGAGTGCCACGCATTCACTCTCGTTATTTTATTGAGCTCTAAATAATATTTTGTTGTTTTCTTGTTGTATTATTTTTATTACGTAAGTTTTTCGAGGTTATTCTACTCATGGAAATTGAGCGAAGGCTGGTCACACCGAAGAGTCGAATGTATGACTGTTTGCACGCCATCTTGCATACCTAGTAGAACTACGTAGTGAGTAAAAAAAAAACCCCTCCATGGTAGCGTTAAATTTGTTGGAAGTCGCATAAGAAGTTTCACTTCAATAAACATTTGATACGTGCCGCTGGGTGGTGCTGCCATCTCTGATATGTGTAAGGTCCTTTTAAAACTTCGCGCCAATCAATTCACGAGAGAGTTTGACAGATCGATGAGTGAATGAAACGTCATTAGTTGAGTGACGTCGAAGCCGCGTGTTACACACTTTGTTAACCCAACCTTCAATCGGTTTTCATTTTGGAAAGAAACGTAAGTTTTTGAATTTATTTGTATTAGTTTGATAATATTCTGTGTCGAGAATGAATCAAAATGAAATTTTTTACGTAATTGGTGAAGGTTGTTCTTTTATGGCTATTATCACTTTTGCCTCTTGAAATTTTGGTGTTGGGGCAATTGTAATAACATGGCAAGGGGCAAATGTAAAGTTTTATTACAATTACCCCTTTCTTTCCAGATGGTGCGAAATTATCTAAAAAAAAGGAACACCGAAATACTCTGAAGGAAAATTACAAAGAGCTCTTGATGAAATAAAATCCGGTACGCTTACCATACACAAGACGTCCGTTCCTTACGGATTTCCATTTGCAACGTTGTATTGCCGAAACAAGGGAACTCGAGCTATAAAAAAATGCAAAGGACGCAGAACTGCGCTTTCCGAGAATGTTGAAAATGTTTTGGCTACATCTGTTAAAACACTGGCTAAATAGGACTTTGGTCTTAGCCGAAAGGAAATTATAGAGCTAGTAGGTCAGTACGTTAACTTGAATAAAATCAAAACCCCATTCAAGGGAGGCATACCACGGGAAAACTGGTTTCTTAATTTCTAAAAACAGCATAATTTGTCAATTCGAAAGCCAGAACCATTGGAGCATGCGAGATAAAAGGCTGCTACGGATCCATTTATCATCTATGGATATTTTTACCTTTTAAAAAAAGTTCTGGTGGAACTAGATTTAGAAGAAAAGCCCAAACAAATATGGAATTTGGACGAAAGCAGTCTTAGTATAGATCCGTCGAAATCCAGAATAGTAGGAGAAAGAGGTGAAAGCTCATCCAGAGTTATCAGCACATCTGGAAGAGAAAACACGGCAGGTGGTCGAGGGCTACCTCTAATCATTTTCAAGGCAAAAAATATCTGGGACCAGTGGAAGCCACCACCAGGCAAGAAATATCCCGGTACGCCTACGCTGCCACCCGAAATGGTTGGATGGAGACAGGGGTGTTTAAAAACTATTTTGAAAAAGTCCTTATACCAGCTCTGGGTGACGAACGGCCTGTACTGGTCATACCCGATGGCCATTCCGCACACGTGTCTCTCGACCTAGTAGAAGCTGTTTTGGCCAAAGACATAACAATTCTTAAACTGCCAGCCCACACAAGTGACCAACTGCAGCCATTAGATGTTTCTGTATTCAAGTCTTTTAAACAAAAATGGGACCAAACTGTTGCCACTTGGCAGCGACAGAATATTGGTAAGAAGCTACCTAAAGCGCTGTTCTCGCAATTTTTGGGAGAAACTTGGATCAGTGTCAGTGAAGATGTTATCATGAGTGGATAACATCTTCACTGACACTGATCCAAGTTTCTCCCAAAAATTGCGAGAACAGCGCTTTAGGTAGCTTCTTACCAATATTCTGTCAATATTGTGTGATAAGAAAATCAGGGATATTTCCTTTCAATTCTGACGTCATTCCAAGAGAAAATTTCTCTAAGGACGCTTTTGAGCGCTGGGAGAGGCACCTTGCAGAGGAGCTGACGAGAGATAATGAGGCGAGTCCTGATCCTCATCGGTCAAATTTACATAACTCACTAGCTGATCCCGGCATGCGTTGCAATGCACTTGTTCCTACCTACTACCTACCTAAGAACCTTCTGTCAATAACAAACAAAACAAAAAAAAGAATTATCGAAATCGGTTCACGCGTGATGCCGTGACTAAGGGAAATAGGGAATCATTTTTATATATTTTAAATTTACCAGCTTCCGAGGAGGAGGTCACTCCCACAACACCTCAATCTTTAAATCTACTAGCTTCCGAGGAGGAGGCCATTCCCACAACTCCTCAATCGTCAATTGTCAATCATCAATCATCAGAGAATTTCGTACTACCAAATGAGATGCAAACCTTTAATGCCGCGCCAACAATATCATTTGAACATATGATTCTTTCAACTATACAGCAAAAACATCTGCCTGTAAATAAAGAAAAGAAACGTAAAGTTGCCTCAGGTGTGAAGTTGTCACGTCTGCTAGAATGCTTGAAGTGTTAAAGGAAAAAGAAAACTTAATCGCAAACAAAAAAGCTAAAATAAACAAGAAAGAAAGAAGGAAAAGTGAAGAAGACTGAAGATTCAGAAAGTGACACTACAGATGTAGGTGCAGATAATGAAGTGCACTATGCAAATTTTGACGAAAGTGAATGGGTGGAAGAAGAAGCTGAAGTTCTTATTGAGTCGGACAATGAAGATGCAATGACAGAAATGAACAAAGAAAATAAGGTAGAAGAGGAGACTGGACTAGATATCAATATTAACAAATGGGTGATTGTTAAATATACTTTGGTGAAAGAACATAAATATTATGTAGGCTTCGTGCAAAAACAGATAGACAGTCGTTGGGAGGTAAAGTTTGTACGACGTAAGGGTGCAACCTTTGCATGGCCTATAATAGAAGATGTTGATACAATCACCGCTGATTCCATCGTTAAAATATTGCCGAATCCTACAACAACCAAGCGTGGTTTATTATACTTTGATTTTAAATTTAGAAATATGATTATTTCGTAAACCACTTGATTGATTTAAGAATTTAGTCTATATTTGTCTGTAAGAAAAAGTTCATATCTTTGTCAGCTTTCATGTGATCTCTTTGAAATAAAAAGCCAAAGTTAGTTCAATTTTCGCATTTTATTGCTATTACCCCTGATTTGCAACTATCTAAAGTCCTGATTTCTGAACAATACCATTTTGTTCAGGTAATTTCTATGTAATATTGTTTCAGTAGAATTCTTCCCATAATATTTGTATCTCAAATTCTATTACACTTTTAATCAATAAATATTTATGATACCGCTCCGTGCCCTGTTCGAGAGCGGACGTGTGTTAAATTTTTCTAATTTTATCGTCTCAAAAATAAACACTATACGCGGAACTATAATCCTTGTGGTCAGTCAAAGCTCATAGTGTTTATATAATTTCTTTGTGCATCTTCTTGAGCCTTGCGAGTCACCAAGTACGAGCGCGAGTGCCCGCGAGCCCGCCTTCACCTCCGCGTAAACAGTACGGTCGTCATAATTGCTATCCTGCTCCTATAATATCGCTATATCGTGACTTGCCGGTTCTTGTCAACCCACCGATACAAGTGCGTGTGTGCATGTGTGCAAACCTCGGTGTGATCCTGTCAATTACTCATATCATCTCAAATATAAGTCCTCACCAGCATCGCAATGCAACGTTCACCCCCAGCAACGGGAGCTAAGAACAGTAGCCTGACCAGTGACTTATCATTGTCAGATTCGGACATTCCAAAAGCTGTAAGCAATGACAACAACGTAAACATCCAGTCACGTCATAAGCGACCTCGTAGGGACTTTTCACCTAATAAGGTGGTTGTGGAACACAATCTGGAGCTGAAAACCATGCTAAAAACTTGGAAGCAAGAACAGGAGGAGCATATGCAGAAACTGGTGGAACAACAAACTTCAGCGCTGGAGGCACTTGTTGTTGAGATCAAAGTTTTGAAAACTCAAAATTCCTTAATACAGACCATTAACCAGGAGATTCGGGATTCAGTGGACTTCATGAACAGCAAGTTTGAGGAGATGAGACAGCAGATGGATAATTTGAAGAAGGAAAACCAAGTCTACAAAGATTACATAACCATTCTCGAGAGAAAAGTCGAAGATCTACAGCTGGGGTCTCGTTCATCAGATATCGACATGAATAACAAACTATCTGGACTGGAACTAAAAATTGAGTCAATGGAACAGCAAGCCCGACTCAATAACATTGAGATCTGCAATCTGCCTGAGAAACGTGATGAAGACCTTATAGGGCTCGTCGAAAAGATCGGTGCTACCATCAAGTGCTCAATTCCCCGTCAAGATGTGCTAGCCGTTCACCGTGTCCCCCACGCACGTACGCAGGAAAATAACAAACCTAAGAACATAATCGTAAAATTAGCGTCGCGCACCCTTCGCGACATTGTTTTGAGTGCCTATCGTTTATCTAAAAACTTTACATCTGACCTAATCGGTATGTCAGGTACCCCCTGTAAAATGTATATTAACGAGCATCTCACTCTTTATAACAAAAACTTATTTCGTACATGTCGTGAGACGGCTAGAAAACATAACGTTAAGTATGTCTGGATTAGAAACGCTACTGTGCTTGTTAAAGCTACCGATAGCTCTAAAACATTTGCTGTATGCTGTCAAAACGATGTCAACAAGATTGCGCAGTGTAATCGTCAGAATGCTGTCACCTTGTTTCGCAGACAGAAATTTGACAGAATTTCGTTTCCCAGAAAATGTTTCACATAATATGTAGTCCCCGTATTTTTATTTCAAATATTTTTGTTTCGACTACTATTTACTTGAATGAAAAATATTTTACAGAAACACAATTCAAAGAATTTTACAATCACATTTTATTATTTGACCAACTTATCAATCAGCAGAATTATTTTTCAACGAATATTGTTTGTTCGATGTATGTTTCCATGGTATTTTATTTCAACGAAATTAATAACCTTAAATTAAAATATTGTCTTTAAAAGTCAATATGTTGTACTACAAAAGTTAGTGACACAAACGAATGGCTGCAAAACAGACTCCACGTAGTCTTGCTTGCCCTAGAGTGTAATTTAAGCCCGCGTAGGCGCGGAGGGATGAGGCGGCCCGCGAGTTGAGGAGCAGGTGGTTTCTAAAGATCGCCGCCGCGGCTGAGGCTGGCCGGCTAGCCGGCCAGCAAGCCGAAGCTGCGGTGGTGAGCGATAATACCATCTGCGACGATAAACTTGCGTGGGGCCGCCGGAGCCCCGCAGCGCCGGAGCCGTGACAGAAACCTTGCCTGTTGCATGTTACATGCTTGCATGCATGCTGCAAGTTGCATGGTTGCTTGCATGCATGCTGCAAGTTGCATGGTTGCTTGCATGCATGCTGCAAGTAGCATGCTTGCTGCATGCTGCATGCAACAGGCATGGACACCATTAGTGAGAATAACAAGATTGTTTTCCTGCTTGACAATATTTTATCCGCATTATTTTTGTGAACCCGGTGTTGTAATTTTGTAGGAGGGTATGTATTTTTCAAAGGTTTGAATTTTAGAAACTGTCAGTCGATTAAAATGTTATTCTTCGTAATAAGTTTTATGTGAAACAAACAATATGTGGATAAATAATATTTGATTTGTTATTCTATGATATGAATATTCTAACATTAAATTTTATTTGAAACAAAAATCGATGATTTAAATTTCTTCAAAGTAAGTATTTTGCGTATTGATTATTCTATGAAATGATAATATGAGAAACAATTTATGTGAAACAAAATTCGATTAAACAATTAGCGATGAAACAACGCACAACCCGTCAGAATGAATAGCTTAGTTTTTTGTTTTGTTTACATATGTATCAATTCGGAACTATCACTTGCACAAATTTGCTGTAATAAAAAAATAAAAAAAAATCATATCGCATGCCATCAGTTTGTCCTTATTATTTTTGTCACGAAAACCGGTTCAATATCATTGTTTTGTAATGTTTCTCACCTTTGTTATTCTTATACGTACGTAAACAATATTGACCTAGATTATATGCCGCACATAGCAATAATTTGTCTACAGATCTTGTTATTTAAAACTCACTCATTAGCTGTTATTAGTACTCATAACCATGTACTCGAATGTAACTCAACTTTATACCGCTACCCACTGACAGACAGACACACAGACGGACTGACACACAGACGGACTCAATGTTTTTAAGAATTGTTATTTTTTGTTGTGTACTCCTTTTTTTTACCTAATTACACGCAATGATTAGTAACAATGATTTATCATTCTTTTATAAGAACTGTAGAGGGATCCGATTCTTTCCTTGTCGTTTGACGTGATCATACTAAATGAGACATGGCTAACACCTAATATAATGGACAAAGAATTCATTGATGACCGCTACTTAGTTTTTAGAGACGATCGTGACCGAATTGCTACAAACAAGCGCGAGGGAGGGGGGGTTCTGATAGCCGTGCTGCGCGAGCTTCGGCCTTTAAGGATATTAACGTGTCCCTCTCCCATTGGCATCGAGCACGTTGTGGTCAAAGTGCCCGCGTCGCGCTTCAACACTTACCACGTGATTAGCGCTGCCTATATACCACCACGCACACAGGATGATGTTTACTTGTCACATCTGTCCACAGTGGAAAATATACTTACGGCTCCCTGTATTGAATCATTTTATATAGCCGGTGACTACAATCTTCCCGAAATTGAGTGGTCAGGCAGTACTAGTCATGTGAGTACTCAGTCACAGAATAATGTAGGTCGATCTTTATTGGATTTAATGGCTATTACGAACGCTTCTCAATACAACGCGTTTAAAAATAACTTGGGTCGTGTTTTAGACTTATTCATCAGCAATACTGACTGTCAGATACAATCCGATATTTTACTGCTGCCGCCTGACAGTCACCACCCTCCATTTTCTGTTTTAACCTCCCTAGAGACACCTTTCACGCCCATGAAGCGTCATTCAAAAATAAAATACAATTTCTTCAGAGCTAATTCAAAAAAAAAAAAAAACAAAGCCAAGAAATTAATGTAGAACTAAATAAGTTGAACTGGGACGAACTATTACTTAACCTCTCCAGTGAACAGGCCGTAGATGCTTTTTATGATTATATACAGTGTGTTAGTTTAAACGAGGGACATATTCAAACCCACAATAGTACATGCTAACATGATACTAATAAAAATATAAACAAAAAAAAAACACCGATAAATAACAGACAGAACCATACCAAAAATTTCGCAAATGTCTCGCAACGTGTACACACCCTTGCGCTAGCGATTTAATACTATCGCAGAACATGTGAGCGGGTCAATGACTTTTAGGTATAATCCATTTTCCCTTCATACTTTAAACCTGGCTTAGGACAGTCAAAAATATCTAGGTAATAAACAAAACCTTAAAAAACGTTCTTGTCTAAATTAGACAAAAACCAACGGCAAAAATTCACCCGTGGCTCGTGGTAGTTGACCGTTCATGAATGGGTCAAAAATGGTATTGGTGCATTCCTACCTCATGCAGCAGCTTCCACACAGTCCAATGCGATACACCGAACCGTCTTGCAGCGTTTCGAGTATTTTCCTGTTGGTGATGCTCGAAGTATTCAAAGATGGCTTCTTGTAAGTGCACTGGGTATGGCTCCCTTCCTCGTCCTTAGGCATGCGTCGGTACGGTGAACTGACCGAATGTTCGCAATAGTTGGTTTACACCAGCATAAGATTGTACGACTGAATCTGACTGTTGGGAATCATCTCTCGGTACACTACACTCCTCGCACACTAGGTATCATTTTGCTAACATGTAGGCACGAACCATATCCCAATATTCTTCATTGGAATATTGATAAGCCGTCATTTTTATTGATTATTATTCAAGATCACGTTAACAGGACACACTTATCGCGAAGTAAGCGGGGTTGTTTATGGAATACGCGAGAGCGCAATATTAGACATGCGGGAATAGCGGCGCGCACGCATAGACTGCGGTCAGCGCGGGGGTGTGTCCCGTCGGTGCATCGGCGGCGACACAAAGGAAAGGGGCGGGGGTTGCGTACGCGCTTCCTTTTCGGCAGGATCGGCACATGTTTTGCCGCGTGATTACTTAAGAGTTCTCTTCTTGCGCGCTCAGTGTTCATGAATAATGTATTTCATAGGACAATTACGTCACAAATTAAGGTTATAGTTTTTTTACATATTTGGGACGAGAATCGAATACTGAATACCCTCCCTCAATATGTCCCTCGTTTAACCTAACATACTGTATATGGAATCATCAGACTGCATGTTCCACTATCACGTCAGAAATCAACTACCTTTCCCGTTTGGTTTAGCGCTTCCCTAATCAAAATTTTCAAAAGTAAAGAACGCGCGTGGATAAGATGGAAAAAATTGCGTAACTTATCTGATTATGAAAAGTTCTCTATTCAGCGTAAACGTTTCAAACTACTTTGTGAACAGTGTTACAATAATTACATGCAAACTGTTGAGGAAAGCATACCTAGTAATGTCAAGCACTTCTGGGCGTACATCTCTAACCGGAAGAAAGGTTCTGGAATCCCAGCCAACATGGAGTACAAAAATGACTCATCTAACTGCCCCGCTGAGATATGTTCATTGTTTTCTGCCTTCTTCAACTCTGTATACGAGCCCTCAAATTTTGACCCTAACACCTGGACACCCCCAGATGCCCTTCACGAGAACTCTGTATGCATTCCGGACATTTACCTCGAAATTAGTGTCATACTTAAGGCGCTTACCACATTACACATAACCATGGGAGCTGGTCCGGATGGCCTGCCCCCTTCTTTCTTTAAGAATACTGCACAAACCATCTGCGTCCCGTTGCACATAATATTTAGTAAATGTCTCAGGGAAGAGATTTTCCCTGGTGTTTGGAAGAGGGCTTTCATCACGCCCATTCACAAAAGTGGTGACAAAGGTAACGTCGAGAACTATCGGCCCATATCTATCTTGTCCACCTTGTCTAAGCTTTTTGAGGGTTTAGTGCACAGCCACTTATTTCCACAGTTAAATCACCTTATTATACCCGAGCAACACGGCTTCGTTAAATCTAAATCCACTACCACAAACTTAATCGTTTTCACACAGTTTTTGTTTGAAAGGATGGACTTGCGCACGCAGGTTGATGCTGTTTACACTGATTTTCAGAAAGGTTTTGACAAGGTGGACCATAAATTGCTTCTCGATAAAATCGCTTTCAACGGCATAAGAGGCAATTTACTCCGATGGTTTACTTCATATATATTTCACAGGACACAAAAGATTGTTATCAATGGATTCGAGTCTGATTATGTGGTCGTTGAATCAGTTGTGCCCCAAGGATCTGTTTTAGGCCCATTGCTCTTTATCCTGTTTATAAACGACATAAAATCTTGCATAGTCAACTCGGAATTCCTAATGTACGCCGATGACATTAAAATCTATAAGACTTATGCGAACTCCCAGGATTGTTTGCTACTACAAGAGGACTTATGCAGACTCTCACAATACTGTCTGGTCAACATACTTCATCTTAGTCTTCCAAAATGTCACTTCATTTCTTTCAAAAAGAACAAAAATACTATTAACTTCCCATACACCTTGAACGACAGAAAATTGAAAAAAACTGAGTGCACACGTGATCTTGGTGTACTACTTGATTGCAAATTACATTTAGACACCCATGTCGACAAAATAATTAATAAAGCCTTTCAGATGTATGGTTTTGTCATGCGGTCTTGTAAAGACTTCAAAAAGCCTTCTACTTTTCTCTTCTTATATAAAACACTAGTCCGTTCACAGTTGGAATACGCGGTACCCATCTGGTGCCCGTATTATGATAAATATAAGCAAGCAATAGAAATGGTTCAGAAAAAATTTCTTCGTGCCACGCACTACAGGTGCTTCCGTACAAGGATTCCCTATACAGATTTGTTAAAGCATTATGAAGTATTGAGCTTGGATTCCAGACGTTCATTGATCATGGTTGTGATGGTGTACGGCATATGCAATAACAAATTTAATTGTACTGAGCTGTCGAATAGATTGTGTTACGTAGTACCAAGAACTGTTGTTCGGCGGGAGGTGCGGGCACCTCGACTATTCTACACTGCGCGATGTAGAACGAAGGCTGGGGTGCGAGCTCCTCTCCGCCGACTTCTAGAAACATATAACTCACAGTTTATTGATTTTGATATTTTCGCGCTGTCGCAATCTAAATTTAAAATAATGGTCTCAGAATTTCTTGCAAGTCAGCCATAAGACGGATGCCCTTGTCATCCGCTTCGTTCGCTTCGTGTATAGTGTTTTTCTTCATTTTTTTTTCTTTTCTCTTCATTTAACATGCGTTCGTTTTCATACTCCGATGTCATTTCGTGGACAATAGTGTGGGTTATACGTTTTTTCGACTAAAATATCAATACTTTTTGTAAATGTTATAATGTATAACCGTTTTTTGTCCCAAATAAATAAAATAAAAATGATTTGTGTGATGTTCACAATCCCCAGAATCAAATAAATTATTTGGTTCGGCATAGTAATCTACAAAAAACTTAAAAACATGCAAACAGTAATTCTCCTCTCTGCCTTTACATTTTACATGCAAAAGGCCTTTTTTTATTTTTTCGTCATTTTTAAAAATGTTTACAACGTCTTTCGAAGGATAAACCAGACCACCCCGAGATTTTAAAGTAGTTAAACTTGTTTTAAACTTCTCAGATACTCCAAAAAGAAGTTTGTTACAAGTTTCGCATTTCAGTGAACGTGACAATTTTCTAGCCACAAAGCCACCAATATATGTTAACACGCTTTCTGTATATCCTGAAAGATTACTGTACACACAATCAAGTAACTCTTCGTACAAGTCTCTATCGTCCTCCGGAATTTCTACAAAGGATTTCTTATCTGTTGAATTATTTATAGTAGTGACTGGGCCAACTATACTGGAACAAGTTAATATATTAATTTGTTCCAAAGGAATACAGCTGCCGACACCACCGTCGCGATTTTCAGCTCTTATTAACAGTCTTTTAAACGCAGCTCTGAACTGGACTGCATTCGGATTATTATTAAATCTACCACGAGCTCTAATGGAAAAAAAAAACAATTCTAGGTGATCCTAGCTCACTTTATATAAAGGAAGATACTTTAATACTTTCATTTCTCCAACTAGATATTTAAATAGTTGAATTGTACTGTACTCTGCATGTTTATAATCAAGCCAACAAATCCAGTTTTTCTACGGGAACCAATGACTAACTGACCAGATTTCAGCTTTAAATTGCGAAAGTAAGTAAAGGCTCCTTCAAACAGCGCTTCTATAAGTCAGATGTTTTCAGGGCATACAGCTTTTTTCCAGCCCGGTGGTCGAACTGAGTAACTGTTCAAGACGTCAAACACATCCTTTATTATACGTATGAAGTTAACTGTCGCTGTACAACCTTCTTTCTTTAGCTTTAATTCAAACATCTAATGTGCCTTCGTCAACTTAGTCGCCATGTGCAAACCTTCGCGATTTTGCAGTTTTAATAGTTCTTCTAAATAACTGAAATCAATTTCCCTGCCAAAATTGTCATAAAATACCTTTATTTCTCCAAAAGCGTTCCGAATCAATTTGATAGTATGACATGGATCTAGAAAAGTGTGTATTCTATTTTGAGCTGTTTCGAAAGTAGTGACATTTTGATCCTTCATGAGATCACAGCCTAATGAACAAAACATGCTGAAATTTGCAGCAGGTCCGTCACATGTTATGATTACTATTTTCGGCACCCTCTTCCTCACACCTTCGGATACACATTTCTACTAAGATCGACTTTTGTTCTCCAGTTAGAGACGTGATAAAAAAATATCCTACAGGCAGTTACCATCTTCCATTGATGCAATTCAGTAATATCACGAGGCACTGATTGGCGACATCAAGGGCATCACTGTCGCAATCCATACCGCAGTTTACAAGTCCGTAATATTTTTTTGTTTGTGGATCCCAGCACAGGGACCATCTTATTGCCATTTCATTGAACATTAATGCGCATAGTACTGGCTACTTTGAACTTTTGCTTTTAAAGTGTCAAATGCTTCACTGCAAAAACCAGGCTCAGCATTTATGTGTTGATACCATTTACTCAGGGTACGTGGGTGTGGAAGACAAGTATTATAAGTACTACGCACAAACTCATAAGCTTTCGAAAAAAAAAAATATTAAGGTGAGAGCAAATTTTCAGATTTCTTCAGAATATTGCCTCTACTGGCAAACCTTTAGATTTTGCAACTTGTCTTTTCAATAAATCTTGGGGTCTTGCACATTCTTCAAGCAAAGCTTGGGATGCTGAATTTATATAATTTCTTTCCTTTAGATCTTTTATAATATTACATAAATGAGCAATTTTTTTGTCTAGTCTTCTAACTTCCTCATTAAGTCTCTTAATCTTCATTGACTGTTTTTGACATTTTTCCTTTAATTTATTTATAATTTTATTTGTATACAAATACCTGAAATCAAATAAATTAAGCTTTAATAGATATTGAAGACAAGCGAGAGATATCTCCCACCCAGTCTCAATTCAACCTATGAGATAAAAATGAAGCTGGACATACCGGTAAATCTGACGTTGCGGAGGTGCTAGGAGCAATATCTGGCGCAACGGAGGTGCTAGCAGCTAAATGCGGCGCAGCGGAGGTGCTAGTGACTAAATCTAGCGTAGCAGATGTGCTAGGGGCTAAATCTATGCCACTCCTCTTAGAAATCTCTCCAGGTTGATTATGAACGGTAGCCACACAAACAGTTTCGACCTGAAAACCACACGTTATAGAATAGTAAATATTCAAAAATTGTATGACTCTTCAAAAACAGTAAAGCATGCGCGGATCCACCGTTGTGGGCACGGTGGGCATGCCCACAGCCATAATTGAGGATGATAGGCGGATGTACACAGGACGTGTGTACATAATGTGTGTGTATCCACAGTCTCCTTACCAAAGGAGACTGGGTGGTTGTTTATATTTTTATTAGTATCATGTTAGCATGTACTATTATGGGTTTGAATATGTCCCTCGTTTAAACTAACATACTGTATAGAAGAAAAATATGGAAAAAAGAGATTATTTTTAGCAGGCATCGAGAACCGAACTAGTTAGACGGGGTGAATTATAAAAAGAAAAATGGTTAGGTTAGGTTAGAACTGTGACTTCCTACGCCATGGCAGAAACCACCAGATTATATAGAAAGAAATATGAAAAAGAAAAGGCTACCCGAAACTGAACTAGTTTTATCTTTTATTACGAAATTTGCACTATTGATAGATGTTTGTGGGTCTTTCTAAATTTTTAGCTAAGGGCCTGCAGTTACCCTTAAGTTTAGCCGGCTAAAGATTGAAGAAACTAACATTAACACCTTCTCGAAGTTAGACCTAAGTTTAGCCGGCTAATCTTAAGTTTATGTTCACACCCACCGTTAGCTGTAACATATCGATCGTGAGCGACTCCTAATTCAACGCTACGACAACTGTACAGTAAAAAGGCGAGAAATAATTTGAAATGGACTGTATTTTATATATTAGGAAAATTTACACGTCTTGCAGTAGGGCACATTAAAAAGTAAGAGAGAGTAACAAAAGAATGAATATGAGCTACGTTGATTAAAGCTTGCCATTATATAAAACTAGGTAAGAGCCTTTTGATGTTTGGAAACTTTTCCAAACATAGTTGGGCCGGGGCCGGTGAACAACATGCAACTTACACTATAGTTTTTTATAACAATTACATAATTAGGTATTTGTTCAATTTGTTTCATGGCTAAGGCAAGATCATAGGAAACACAAATTTTAATTAAGTGGTAATGGACACAGTTTTCTAAGAGATCTTGTATACAATTTATTGTTTGCCATTTTAACATGGGCCACCCTGACCTGTCCATCTGGTCCAGGGACTATCTTGTCTATTCTTGCCATAGGCCAAGTTAAGGGTGCAGTGTTGTCACTGCGTATAATAACAAGGTCACCTTTTTTTAGATTGGGGAGGACCTGTTTCTATTTGGGCCTGCTCTGTAATTGAGTGAGATAGTCCCTCGACCAGACAGACCAAAAGTCTTGTTTTATTTTTGATAACATATTCCAGAATCTAAGTCTGTTCATTGGAACATTTGAGTGATCTACCTCTGGAAAGGTTGTCATAGCTGTACCTATTATAAAATATCCAGGTGTAAGATATTGAACATTAGACACATCTGAACTTAATGGCAAGAGAGGCCTTGAGTTTAAAACTGCCTCAATTTCTACAATGATAGTATAAAGAGCCTCAAAGGTCAGAGCAATATTACCTACTATTCTTTTAAAATGAAATTTTTAGACTTTACACCTGCCTCCCATAGCCCACCAAACTCAGGGGAGTAGCTTGAATTTTATGTATTTTGGTACACAATAGTTATGAATTTAATCCACATGTTTTTTAGAGTTAAACAATTCATATAATTTATTTAGTGCATTTTCAGCACCTTTAAAGGTCTTGGCGTTGTCACAAAAGATGGTGACAGGCATTCCACGCCGGGCGATAAATCGTTTGAGACATGCCAAAAATGCCTCTGTGGTGAGGTCGCTAACTAATTCCACGTGGATGGCCTTTGTTGCAAAGCATACAAACAAGGCAATATAGCTTTTTGTTATGAGAGGTTTCCTCATTCTTAAAACCTTTAAGTTAAAAAGTCCACAGAAGTCCACCCCTACTATATGAAATGGTCTCACAGCAGTCAATCTTTCCTCAGGTAGAGAACCCATGAGCTGTACAGCAGCTGCAGCCTTCAGTCGTGCGCATTTAATGCAGCGGTTGACAACCTTCTTAACCTCACGAATGGCACTAATGATCCAAAACCTTTGGGAAAGAGATCCTATGACAAGTTTTGCACCAGCATGTAATAAGCGCAAGTGCTCTGGTATTATAATATTCGTGATATGACAGTTTTTTGGCAAAATAACTGGGTGCTTCTTTTCATATGGAATATCAGAAGCATTCTGAAGTCGACCACCTAGGCGAACTAAACCATTACTATCAATGAAAGAGTGTAAGCTGGACAGACCCGATTTTATAGGAGAGTTATTTTTGAGCAAGGTAATCTCATTTGAAAAATGATATTCTTGAGTACAGTGAATGATCACCAAAAGTGAATTATGAAGCTCCTTTGGAGATAGGGCACCAACTAACCTTTCATTTATTACATTAGAATTGTTGCGAAAACGCAAAATATATGCTACTACCTTTTGCAACCTATTGATATCAGAGAACCTATCAAAATAGTTTTTTGAAAATGAATTTATGTGATCAGTTGGGGAAGAATCATTTACATTACAGTTTACAACAGGATCCGCATTACCAACATCATCATCAAGGGGAATAGGTAACTGGGGCTCTTTAAAAGAGTGTTTGTAGTCCACACTAGAAAGATCCCTTGGACCATGCCACCAAAGCTCATTAGACTGCAATTTCTGTGGATCGCATCCTCTAGATAACAGGTCAGCTGGGTTTTCAGCTGTGCTGACATAATGGCAACTGACACCTTTAGTCAGCTCTCTGATTTGTTTGACACGCTTGGTGACATAAGGATTTGACTTTATGTTATTTGATTTTATCCAAGCTTACAATTTGTGAATCACTATACAAAAATGACTTCAGTGGAAGCCTATTTTTTAAAACATTATTGACCCTACATGGAAGCTCTGAAAGAAGCAGAGCACTATTTAATTCAAGTTTTGGGATAGTGGTAGATTTGTTCAATGGAGCTACCCGTGATTTGGAACACAAAAGGTTTACAAAGACCGTTCCATCAGCATTAAATACCCTTAGATATAGGCAACACCCTAATAATGCTAATGCTTTGAAGGAAGCATCAGCATATCCTATAAGCTCTACATAAATTTTGCCAGTAGAATTGACACATCTTGGAATATTGATAGTTGTTGAAGATAAATAAACAACACATTGTGTCACGAGCAAAAGGGCCTGTAGCTATCCGATGCATCTAATGTCAACGTCAAGAATTTGATCATGACAGTTCCTTATGCCTTTCTATGCGGTTGTGCCATCTTTACGTCTCTTATAATTTTGCCTCTCATCAATGTTGCTTTTTGTTATCTCTAAATATTAATCTAATAAATGCTACAAAGTGGTTTCCGGGTTTTTATTTCTACAGGTTATGGGCCGTCCCAGACCATCTAGCTAGTATTTTTAGGTTTCAGATATTATTTTCAGAAAAAATTGTAGTGGTAAAATCGACGCCGGCGCACACCGTATTTGTGCGTGTTGTATTCCAATCCGAGGATTTTAAAGGAAAATATCCTAATTGGCAAGCATGGCGAACACCAATCTACAAATCGCAAAATTGACCGGCAGAAACAATTATGACACATGGAGATTTGCAGTCAAAACTTATTTGGAGCATGAGGAATTGTGGGACTGCGTAGAACCAATCGTTGGAAAACCGGTAGACGCCGCGAAGGATCTCAAAGCTAAGTCAAAAATAATCCTCCTCGTCGATAGCATCAACTATGTACACGTGCAAGATGCCAAGACTGCAAAGGAGGTGTGGTATAACCTACAAAATGCATTTGAAGACTCAGGTCTATCAAGGAGAGTAGGTTTACTCAAAGATTTAATTAACACATCACTAAGCAACTGTGCTTCAGTCGAAGAATATGTTAATAAAATTATGGTAACTGCACACAAGCTCAGAGGGATCAAGTTCCAGGTGGACGAAGAATGGTTAGGCACACTGATGCTGGCAGGGCTTCCGGATACATATAAACCCATGATAATGGGCATTGAGAGCTCTGGTGTTAAAATTTCCTCAGACTTCATAAAGACAAAACTTTTACAAGAAGTAAATGTTTCAGAGTCTTCAGCTTTTAATACTAAAAATAATAAAAAGAATAATAAACAGAACAAACCGAACCCAAAAGAAGACAAAGACAAAAAGGCGAAGGGCCCACGGTGCTACAATTGTAACAAAAACGGGCACCTCAGCAACGCATGTTGGTTCAAGAAAACGAGTAAAAGTAACAATAATACTAATAGTTTCATTGCAGCTTTTTCAGCTTTTAGTGCAAATGACACAAAAAATTGGTTTGTGGACTCCGGCGCGTCTATGCATCTGACCATGCACCAGGACTGGCTGGAGGATGAGAAGGCATCACCTGTCAAAACTATTCGCATAACCGATAATAAAACTTTGGATGTGGTAAGCAGTGGTAATGTAACTCTGAATGTGCCTGGAGAAGATGGCAGCAGCAATACAATTCTGGTAAGAAATGTCTTATTTGTTCCTAAATTGTCAACAAATTTGCTTTCTGTCAGCAAAATCATACAGAGTGGGTGCAAAATAAACTTTCACCACGCAGGCTGCCAAATATTAAACCAAAGAGGGCAATGTGTTGCAAATGCCCAGCTAATGAATGATACTTACATGATAAAAAACATTGACAATAATGAAAAGGTGATAGCCAACACAGCAGTAAATAATAACAATATGAATGTATGGCATAGACGCATGGGTCATTTAAATTATGCAGATTTAAAGAAGCTAGAGTCATGTGTTGAGGGAATAAAATTAGTAGGCACAAATCCTACAACCTGTATACCCTGTATTGAAGGAAAACAAAGTAGATTGCCATTCCCCAGTTCTGGTTCCCGAGCAAGTGCACTATTGGAAGTCGTTCACTCTGACCTTTGCGGGCCATTGGAAACCCCATCTATAGGAGGGGCTAGATATTTTGTTACCCTGATTGATGATTATTCAAGAAAAGTTTTTATTTATTTTCTAAAAAATAAAACAGATGTGACGGTTTTTCGGGGGTAGGTGTGATAAAGTAAAGACGTTTTTAGAAATCCCGAATTTTATTTAAAATATAATTAATTAATTAACTAGTAAAGTTAGCATCAGAAATTACTTTGGAACAGTTAAATTACTAGTACTGACGTTTATGACACATTTATGTGACTTAGAGAGGTTATTATATACACCACCTGCCAGCTGTTCAACTACACCATAGCACAAGTTTTATAAGCACTTAACAACACATAATGTCACAATTTGCTGAAGTCCTTGCTGCACAGAAGACCCTGGAGGAAAACTTTGTGAAGAAGGTGGGAGAGCTGGAGGCTCAAATACAGTGTGCCGGGCCTGCCAAGGATACAGTGGCAAAGATAGCAGAAGAGTTCCGTGCCTTTCGGGAGCTTGTATTCTCCATGCTTGGTCTGTTGCGTAGCCAAATCAACGAGTGTGCTAAGCAAATTGATGGCTTAGAGACAAGGCACCGGCGGAAAGCCTTGGTTTTCCAAGGGCTTGCTGAGTCAAACAATGAAGATTGCACAGCCGTCATCTTGGATGTTTTGCATACCAAGCTGGCACTTAGTAACATCTCAGCTTCTTCAATTAAAGCTTGTCACAGGCTGGGGGCCCTCAGCAAGGATCATCATAGGCCTATCCTGGTAAGGTTTGCCAGTGTGGACTTGAAATCGTCGGTCTGGAAGGCCAAGACAGGGCTGAAGGGCACCAAAATATCAGTTTAGGAGTTCTTGACGAGAACCAGGCAATCTGTCTTCGGTAAGGCACGGGAACATTTTAGTATGCGGTCGTGTTGGACCCAAGATGGAGTTATTTTCATAAAAACTCCAGACGGAAGCCGGCACAAGGTTACTTCCAACAGCCCAGTACCCCAAGGCACCGGATGCGACTCCTTCTACGAGTGGAAGAGGTGGTGATACTGCCGGGAATCTGAAAAACATAACACGGAAATGATAGGTTAGAGTGTTTGATGTTTTGTTGCTTGTTTAGTAGTTTTTAGATTCCATTTCTTTACTAACCAGCTTGTAGTTGCCCTGTCTTATAGTTATCTTGCTTATGTTTTACCCCAACAGTTTATTTTTGCTTCTCTGTTATTAATAGGCTTACTGATATTTAGATACCCTCAGCTGTGTTTACTTTTCTAATATTGTGATTTTGTGAATGTCAGCTTTAGTTTGTCAAATTGACGTTTAGTAAATGAGACAGTGACATTCTAGTTTTACGTTTTGAAATTTTTTATGTAATGGGTCAAACGGGTTGGATCTGCAATCGTGCGGTCATAGTTGGGTGGTAAAAGGGGTTAAAGCTAGTAGGGCTTGGGTTCCCGATTATAACGCTAGTACTCTTATTACAAGATATTGCATATTTTTCGAGATATTAATGAAAAATGTTTCTATCCTCAAATCGGATAAAAAGCGAAAACGGAACGTTAAAATGAGCGATTGACAACCAAATCTGTTGCAAATATTGTCTATGGTGCAAAATGACGTGAAAAATAAGCAAAAAGGAACGTAAAAAAAAGTATGCTAAGTGTCACTGTCATTCGTTTGTTGTACATTCCGTTTTTCCTCGAGTTGCGTGAATGTGTTTCCTGTGTTTCGTAGTGTTTTTCTTGTGGCTTTATTCGACGACTTTGGCTTATCGGCTCCGTTTTCCTTTGACTGACGTCGAGTTGGGGGTTGATATTTTTATTTATATATATTTACTAGCTGCTGCCCGCGACTTCGTTCTCGGTTTTTTTTTTGGTTATGAAAAATAGATGTTAGCTGATTCTCAGACCTACTCAATATGCTCACAAAATTTCATGAGAATCGGTCAAGCCGTTTCGGAGGAGTACGGGAACGAACCTTGTGACACGAGAATTTTATATATAAGTTTTTTTTTTACAGAAAGGTTACATTATTATTTGCTCACACGCAAAGTTTCAATATGCGGAAACACGCAGTGTTTGAGAAAAAAAATATTGAAAATTAATTATTTTTGCAATATTTAGGTCAATCCCTACCACATATTATATATAATTCTGGCCATTGAATGTATTTATATAGTATATAACAAATTAGGTTGCAAGAGCGAGCGAAGCGAGCTCTGGACTTGGGGCACCCCGACTACTTTAAACCCTGCAGGCAGAAATAGGAGCCCCGCGTAGCGGGGCTCCGTCGACTATGCTTTATAGGCGAATAAAATATGTTTTGAGGTTAGGTTACAATAATTGGTTTTTCTCAAGAACGGTGTATTACCTTGTAATGGGAGTGGTACCAGGGGAGAAGAGGAACCCCCCTCTCCCCCCATACCCCTCCCAACCTCCTCCGCCGACCGCAGATTTCTAAATTTTTACCCCTTCTTTTTCTTTACTTAACTTATAATCTATTTCTTTTTCTTCATTTATGTTTGGGAACTACGGCTTTCATTTTTCACTGTATTTTGCTGTGTTATGTGCTATAGTCTTCTCTTGTTCTGTTGCTTATTTTTGGTGTGAGCTGCTCACATTCACAATAATTAAATGTAAGTAATTAATAATAATATACGAAATGAATTAAAAAAAAAAAAATGTCACAATAATAATTTAAAAAAAAGTAAATATCAATGTCAAATCAGTAAATGTCACATAAAAATAATAAAAAAATAAAGTAAAAAAATAAGGTAAAAATAAAATAAAAATGTCACAGTGTATAAAATTTGGAATTAACAATAAACAAGCGAAGTCCGGAACTAGTGACATAACAGTATCTATCTACTTACTTGAGGCATGTTATTTATGCTAAAACGACTGTTTTTACTGTAATTTCGAATATCAGGCTAGTGTCTCGATTACACATTTAGTTAAAAATGAAAAGGTATTTAACGTTTTTTTGGGCATATTGCATACCGTTGGAAAGGGGACAGACTAGAGAACTTTTTAAAAGTATTCGAAGATCCCAATCGCTTTTTGTTTTTTTTTATAGCCATTTAAAGTTGAGTTTTAGGTTTATTTTTCTTTTACAAAAACTTTAAGAGCTATTAACAAAGAAAGTAATTGTTCCTAGCAAGTAATTTTGAATTTGATAGAATCATACAACAGTACACCTTAAAATTAAATCGAAATTTTAAATTTAAACAAGTTTTTAATTTTTTTATTTGACCTAAAATGTTGAATTTTGGAATTTTTCAAAATTTAAATTAAAAAGTTGTTATAAAAAACCGGTGTGGCAAGGAATGAGTTAAAGGGCGTGAAGAGATAGCAAATGACCTCTCCTTTCAGCCTATTTGATTTGGCAAACGATGCACCAAACACCCTGTATATTCATTTATTACGTTTATTTATGTCAGACGATGAATTTTTTTTATCCGATGATGAATCTGCTGCTTCTTCAAGCGATGGAAGCTTTCGTTCTTTCAGCGATTCTCTTAGTGATTTCTTACAACAAAAATTTAATGACACATCTAACCGGTTATTGAACGTGTGTCATATTAATGCTCAAAGTATTCCGAGCCACTATAATGAGCTGTACGACGCTTTCAATAACAGTAACGTCCACGCCGTCCTGATCTCCGAAACTTGGCTCAAACCGCACCTCCTGTCCACTACTTACCCTCTTACTGGTTTCGTTCTTGTAAGGAATGATAGGATTGGTAAGGGTGGGGGTGGTGTTGCCATATACCTCCGCAGTGACTTTCCGTTTAAAATACTTGCCACTTCCTCATCACCCTATTCAGCTTCTGCGGAGTTTATTTTCCTTGAAGTCTGTGTCAAAGGAGCCAAAACCGTTATTGGTGTTGTTTACTGTCCTCCCACGGTTGATTACTTCACTGAATTCGAAACAGTACTTGAATCTTTGGGTTCGGAGTATGCACATCACATCATAATGGGTGACTTCAACACAAATCTCCTTGCCCGCAACGCCCCTCGATCCCGTAAACTCCTTCATCTTATCGAGTCGGTTAGTCTGCACGTGTTGCCGCTCCAACCTACTCATTATAACACTGTCCGTGATAACACCTGGCTCGATCTGATCCTCACCTCAAATTCTTCTCTCGTATCCTGTCATGGTCAACATGACGCTCCTGGCTTTTCTCATCACGACATGATTTTCCTTTCGTATATCCTGAAACCTCCCAAACCTAAACCCAAGGTTCTGTACAGGCGTTGTTTTGCGCGGATAAATGTTGAGGAGCTTAGGAAGGACGCATCTGCGATTGATTGGGAGCCCATGTTGTGGAAGCCTCTTTAGTTGACGACAAGGTTACGATTTTTAATGATGTTGTGTTAACCTTTACAATATCCATGCTCCAATAAAAAAAGTGAAGCTAAAACGTCCTCCTGCTCCATGGATGACAAGAGGGATACGGATGGCAACGCGACGCAGGGACCGAGCATTCCGAAAATTTAAGAGCGATCGTACTGATGAGAACTGGTCATTCTATAAGGTTGCAAGGAATAGATGCAATCAGATGATACGCAACGGTAAACGCCGCCACATCCTGGATAATATTACTTCTTCCTCTTCTGCCGATATCTGGAAATTTCTTGGTACTCAAGGTATCGGCAAACCGCGACATTTAGACCTTCCAAACTCTATTGACCTGGACGAGCTGAACCGTCATTTTTCTACTGCTGTCATAATGGATCGTTTAACCAAGCAACATACTTTGTCCTTAATTTCTGGTCTAACGCGTCCATCTATTAACCACTTCTGCTTCGTTCCAGTTGAGCCGGGAGAGATCAAAAAGATCATTCTCTCAATTAAGTCAAAAGCAGTGTATGATCACTACTCTTCTTGATGATCTCCTACCCGCGATAACCCACATTGTCAATTTTTCCTTGTTTTCCGGAGTATTTCCTTCCTTGTGGCGCAAGGCCTATGTCTGTCCACTACCCAAGGTCCCCAATCCCTCTCTTCCTACCCATTTCCGTCCCATTTCGATCCTTCCCTTTCTATCCAAAGTGCTGGAAGCCTGTGTGCACAAACAATTCTCTAGTTTTGTCCATCAGAACTCGCTTATCAGCCCTCTTCAATCTGGATTTAGGCCTGGGCACAGCACAGTTTCCGCCCTTCTTAAAGTGACTGGTGATATTAGGGCAGGGCTGGAAGACACCAAGGTTACCGTACTAGTGCTGGTCGATTTCTCGAATGCCTTCAATACCATTAGTCACGATATCCTTTTAGCCATTTTATCCTATCTTATGGTCTCTTCCAGAGCACTGGAATGGTTCTCGTCTTACCTTCAGGAACGTCAGCAGTCAGTTCATGTTGGGGATTCCTCATCATGTTGGTGTGATCTGGAAACTGGTGTTCCTCAAGGCGGTATTCTTTCTCCTCTTCTATTTTCTATTGTTATTAATCTCCTTACCTCTGAGCTTCAGTGTGCGTATCATCTGTATGCCGATGACTTGCAGTTGTACTGTCAGGGAAGGGTTGACGAAATACCAGATCTGATCGACAGTTTAAATAGGGACTTGTTGGCAATTAAAACCTGGTCCGATAAATTTGCTGTGGCAGTTAACCCTAACAAATGTCAAGCGATCATCATTGGGAGCTCTCGCAGTCTAAATAAGTTAGATGGTACAACCTTGCCACCAATTCTTTTCGACGGTACGGTCGTTCCTTTTAGCGCGGATGTAAAGGATCTAGGCTTGCACATTGACAACACTATTAAATGGCATACTCAAGTCGCTCGTGTCAGCCAGAAGGTTACTGGTACGTTACGAGCTCTGTACCGTTTGAGAAACTTTTTACCATCGAATACGAAAACAATGCTTGTACAGTCCTTAATTTCCCCTATCATCGATTATGGTGATGTGTGCTACTTCGACCTGAATGCAGATCATCTCGACAAACTTGACCGCCTTCTGAATAACTGCATTCGATTCGTTTTCAGTCTGCGTAAATACGATCATGTCTCTGAGCAGCGGTCTCTTCTTAAGTGGTTGCCCATACGTCAGCGCAGGGAGCTAAGGGCGCTAACCACCTTGTTCTCTTTTCTTGTTTCTCCCACTTCCCCTAGTTACCTCGCTCCCCACTTTCAATACATTTGTGCCAACCATAATAGGAGTCTTCGCTCTTCGCATAACCGTGTTCTACAATGTCCCTCTCACCGCACTGACTTCATTCACCGATCATTCTTCGTCCAATCAATTTCTCTGTGGAACGCGATTCCCCAGGAAATCAGGATGGCTACGAATCGCCTATCTTTCAAAATTAAAGTACGCGAGTATATTCGGAAAAAGCTAGCAGTATCGTCACAAAGTTAATATTTTCCCCATAGTTTTTCCTGTTATATTAGTATTTATATTTTGATACATATTTATAGTATTTTTATATATTTTTATAGTATTTTATGTATCCTTTGTAGTTTGGTTTAGAATTCAATGTATAATATTTTATAGATATACACCTACCACTGTTTGTCTCTACATCAATCAAAGGTTGACTGGTAGAAAATGCCTATGGCATTAAGTCCGCCTCTGTACTATGTGCTTGAAGTGTTAAATAAATAAATGTGAGGTCAGTATTTGAAAACTTCAAAAATAGAGTAGAAAATCAGTTGACCGTAAAATTAAGACAATAAGAACCGATAATGGCAAATAATATGTCAATAATGATTTTCTACAATTTCTAGCCAAAGCTGGTATCCAACATCAGCGGAGCAGCCCATATACAAGCGAGCAGAATGGACTTGCTGAGCGCATGAACAGGACATTGGTGGAGAGAGCCAGGTGCATGTTTTTTGATGCCGAGTTTGGTATGATGGAATGCAAATCAGTAAAAACACCAATAGATGTAAATGAAAAGCTACAACCCACCGAAGATGAGTCTCAAATATTAGAAAATGTACCCTATCAAGAAGTTATTGGATGTTTACTGTATTTGTCTCAAGGGACGAGACCAGATATCAGTTTTGTTGTCAACATGCTCAGTAAATATAACAACAAGCCACAGTTACAACACTGGAATGCTGTTAAGCGAGTCATGAGATATTTAAAAGGAACACAGAACTACAGATTATGTTACAAGAAAAATCTTGTTGAAGATATGGCTCAAGGATACTGTGACTCTGATTGGGCAAGCTCAGTAGATGACCGGCGCTCTTGTACCGGTTATGTCTTTCTTTTTCAGGGGGGCTCCATATGCTGGAACTCCAGAAGGCAACCAACTGTTGCTTTATCAACAACAGAGGCAGAATACATGTCTCTGTCCTCTTGTGTACAAGAGGCAATGTGGCTCAAACAATATCACGAAGAGTTTTGGTCATTTTAAAAAAATTAAAAAATGTCTTTGTATTGTGATAATTAGAGTTGTATTAAACTTTCAGGCACAGATGGTTATCACAGCAGGACAAAGCACATTGATGTACGGCACCACTATGTCCGTGGAAAAGTGTCAGAAGATGCCATAGAAGTACACTACATACAAACCGGAGAAATGGTCGCTGTCATACTAACCAAGGCTACTCCATGTTCAAAGCTGGAGTACTGTGCCACAAAAATGGGTTTATGTTTAAGGGACGATGTTGAAGATAAATAAACAACACATTGTGTCACGAGCAAAAGGGCCTGTAGCTATCCGATGCATCTAATGTCAACGTCAAGAATTTGATCATGACAGTTCCTTATGCCGCTGTCTATGCGGTTTTGTCACCTTTACGTCTCTTATAATTTTGCCTCTCATCAATGTTGCTTTTTTGTTATCTCTAAATATTAATCTAATAAATGCTACAAAGTGGTTTCCGGGTTTTTATTTCTATAATGGTACCCATTGATTTTAAATTTTCTAAGAATTTTTCCCAAATGTAAAGCTGTTCATGGGGCATCATAGAGTCCCAGTCAATGTTTATTGACCACAATTTTTGCATGAACAGCTTTGCTGTGACTATAATTGGACCTATCAATCCTAAGGGATCGAACATTTTTCCTATAAAACTTAACACCGTTCTTTTGGTATTAACATAATTTTTCTCCACTAATGGGGCTGTAAAACTGAGCTGATCTAGCAGAATATCACATTTCAGACCTAGTGTTTTAACAATATTATTTTTGTTTATATCAAGTTTTTCAAAATATTTGACTTCTTTTGGAAGGTCATCAAGAAGTTGGGGACTGTTGGAACACCATTTGTGAAGAACAAAACTACCCTTTTCCGTAAGTTCAATTAACTGACCTTTAAGCTGCTGAAGCTGCTCCAGACTATCAGATCCAACTATAACATCGTCAACATAAGTGCTTGTGCGCATGGCTTCGGCTGCAAGTGGGTATGAAACATCATATCTATTAGCCAATTCGATTAGGCACCGTGTTGCTAAGAACTTTTAAGCCATATGTAACAGTCTGCAATTGTATACAGCTAATGGGTTCATGAGGATTATCACGCCAGAGTATATTTTGGAGGCTAGTTTGGGCAGAATCTATGAGCACAGATCTAAACATCTTCTGAATGTCACAAATTAGTGTGTAGATAAATGTTCTCCATAGGATGAGTATATCAAGAAGTTCGCTTTGGACCACTGGACCATTTAACATGACATCATTCAGTGAAACCCCTGATCTAGATTTCATGCTACCATCAAAGACCACCCGCAACTTTGTAATTAAGCTGTCCTCATTATAAACTGCATGATGGGCCAAGAAGTAATTGGACCCGTCTTGAACATTATAGTTTCCAATGTCAACAATTTTAGCATGTCTCAACTCTAAATATTCATCAATAAACCTTTTATATTTTTCTAAATATAAATTATTATTTTTAATTTTTTTCTCCAGTGTCAAGAGTCTTTGGAGGGCTAATGAGAACGAGTCCCCAAGCTGCAACTCAGCTTTCTTGGCCATTAATGGCATTTTGACAACAAACTTTTTGTCTTGAAGCTGCACATTTTCATTGAAGCAACATTCAGCTTTTTCAAATTCTAAGGAATTTAGCTTAGATGCAGGTTGAGGTATACCCTCAGATGTCGTGCGGTCCATGGCCCTTTACGGGGCCCCGGTGCGGGCGCGTTCTTTGAGGCGGCGAGCCGCCCATTACCTGAACGCGCCCCAGAAGGTGGTAGCCGTAAGGCTGGTCCGGGGGTACCGTACGATCTCCGGCGAGGCGGCGAGCCTCTTGGCCCGATTGCCGCCATGGGATCTGGAGGCGATAGTCCTCGCGCGCCTGCACGAATGGCGCGCGGAGGCACTACGCCGGGGGGAAACTCCGCTGCCGCGGCAAATTGTCGCTCAGCGGACAGACCTCCGGCGTGATCTCATGGCGACATGGAGACAGCGACTGTCGCAACCACGTGCAGGGCACGCCACAATAGTGGCGATAAGTCCCCTCTTTGAGGAGTGGCTAGAGAGGCGCCACGGCGCCCTCACCTTTCGCCTGACGCAGGTCCTCACCGGACACGGTTGTTTCGGGAGGTTCCTGCACCGAATCGGGCGGGAGGAAACGCCCGGGTGTTACCACTGCGAGGATCGGCCGGAGGACACGGTGGAGCACACCGTGGAGGTCTGCCCCGCTTGGGCTGAGCACCGCCGTGTCCTCGTAGCGGCGATTGGCGGCGGCGACCTCTCGCGTCCGGCCCTGGTTCAATCCATGGTCCGGAGCGAGAGGGAATGGGATGCCGTCGCCTCCTTCTGCGAAGCAGTCATGCTAGCGAAGGAGGTGGCGGAACGTGAGAGGGAGAGAACCTCACGTCCCAGCCGCCGCGGGAGACGCCCCGGGCGTCGGGGGGCAACCAGTGGCCCCCGGCCACCGTAGGCGCGAGCCTGTGGACGGTGAGTAATGGGCTAGCTCACCGTCCGTCCGTCTCATGACGACAGGCCGTGTCGACGGCGCGTACGTGTTCCACGCGCGCCTCAAGGAGATGTCAGCAAACCGGAAGGGGTCCGAAAGGGCCGATGTCTGCCAGGGCTGCGGGTTGTTCGAAAGAGATACCGCGGCCCTGGAACACAAAGGGCGAAGAAGGAACATGGGTGGGTTTTAGTCAGTACAAGTCTGACACTCCCTCCCGCTCCGCCCAGAGCGGGAGAAGTCATTTGATGATTTACCATCCGCAAAAAAAAAAAAAGGTATACCCTCAGATAGCCAAAACTTTCCATCACCTCCTCTAATTTTTTGCTATTGCAGATGGCAAGATTGACAACACTACTATCAGATTCACCGCTATGTAACACACTTTTAGGTATATTACCAGCAACCGTGTAGCCAAATAGAGTATTTTGCAATACAGGACCGTTTTGAATTTTGACCTGCCCATTCAGCAAAATATTGAAATATATTTCAGCACTTAAAAGTATTGATATGACATTTATTTATTTATTTATTTTTATTGGTTCACCAACAATTGTCCACACTGGATTTATGCTTAAGGTAACATGCAAACGTTAATTACATCAGTGCAACAATCACTTAAAGGTAAACACCGCGTGCATAATGAAGTTGTACAAGAAAAGAAAAATTAAATTAAACTAATCTAGTTTTAAGTTACTAGTATCTAAAAACTTAATTTAAAACAAATAACTGCTTATATCTAAAAAAAAAGGAAGGAATAACAAATTTCATTCCAAGCGGGATAATGAAAGGTTTTTATGGGAGATATTTATGAAAATTGGCTTTCAATTTGCCCAAACTGTCAAAGTGCAGATCGATCTTATCACTGCAGCTATTAATAACTTTGCAGAACCTCGGGAATTGGCGCCTAGAACTGTTCTTCTCTGCGGTGGGCAGAGAGGTGTTATTGAACTGCGAGGAATTCTTGAGGGGGCACGAAAATTAATAGAGTGCAATATATGTGCACAGTCAATTTTATGGGATACCACTTTGCACACAAACATTTCGTCACTAATGCGTCGGCGCTTGTCTAGCGAAACCATTCTAAAGTGTTTCAGTCTGTTACTGTAAGAACGTACTTTTTTAGAAATTCCGCTAGAAAACGCCTGATGCCAAAGAAAACTCTTTTGTACATGTTGTAACAAATTTGCTTATTCCTTGATGAAAGGAGTAAACAGTTTTGTACATTAAAAAAGTAATTAGGGGAAAATGAATTTAATAAATGATGATATGAAAAATACAATAAATTAATAAAAAAGTGAAGGCCAGGTTAACCGGGAATGATTTGAATGTCTCCGCAAATCTCTGAGCGTGATAGTATCTGAAGACAAACATCGACTTGTAGAATGCTGGCTTGATCAAGATGAGCTTGACCACGTCGAACTTGATGCAGGGCGGCTTGGCAGGACCCACCAGCAGACACGTACCGCCCCAGTGCCAGGCTCGTCAGCTCGCAGAGCAGCTTCCAGCAGACACGTACCGAGCCCCAGTGCCAGGCTCGTCAGTTCAGAGTAGCTTCCAGCAGACACGTACTGAGCCCCAGTGTCAGGCTCGTCAATTCGCGGAGTAGCTTCCTCACAGCAGCTAGCAGCAGCCACGGCAGCACCAAACGAAGACCGCTCCTTGACTCCACCAGGCTGTGCTCAAAACTCAAGATATGACAGATCTTGACTCCAAACTGTAGACTTAGCTGTTTTCTTGATTTGAGACTATACTGATTTCTCGTCTCCAGACTGAACCGAACTCTTAACTCCAGACTAGAACTGAACTCTTGACTCCAGACTAGAACCAGGGCATCCATCAGAAATCCCTTTTATACCCTGATCCTCCGTTTCTTTCTTCCAATTTCTTTTTCCGATTCAAAACTGCTGCGCTCTAGTAATACGCAACCTGCCAGTGTTCAAAGCAGCCAGTAACAATTGGTCAAAAACCTTGCACATAATATTTTTATAAATATTACTCAGAATATCTTTACACAGCAAATATTCGCAATTAACTATACATATAATACAACAAATTGAACTCACGAATTGATAATAATAATTTTTAGTAATATAAAATCTACATGAAACCTTCATAGAGAGTTCGGCTGGTAACAATTAAAAATAAAAGTAAATGACAGCTGACAAGTTAGATGTAAACAATGTCACAACAAAGAACACTAAGAAAATATTTATAAAAACTAAACGATTCGTAAAATGCTAATGTAAAACCAATAAAAGTATGAATATGGATGATAAGTGTGAGTATAGAGTGTCTGTAGTAGGCAGATACTGTAATGTTCAAGACGCAGCGAGTGTACAGAGTAATGTGGCCGCCAGACTACGCTACAATATTCCAAAATGCTTCGAATTAAACTATTATAAAGCATCATTTTGGTTTTACAACATCTGAATTGTTTACAATTTCTCATAACAAAGCCCAGCATTTTGGAGGACTTTTTTACTACATTATTTATGTGAGGAATAAAAGTTAACTTCCGATCAAATATTACACCGAGATCCCTTATTGTGTCCATTTCCGCAATTTTAACTCCATCAATGTAATAGTCGTGCTCTATTAGGTGATTTTTTCGCGTGAATACTACGTGATGGCATTTACTAGGATTCAGCTGCATCTGGTTGGTTTGACACCATTGCACAACTCTGTCTAGGTCATATTGTAAGTCAGAGGCATCTTCTACTGATTGCACGATTTTGACAAACTTTAAGTCATCAGCATACATAAATATATGACAGCTATGAAAACAATAAGGAATATCGTTAATGAAAAAATTAAACAAAACTGGCCCCAAATGAGATCCCTGTGGCACGCCAGACGAGATATGACGCGAGGTTGATTGCAAGCCGTTGACAACCACATAGAAAGATCTACCCTCAAGATACGAGCTCAACCATGAGAGCAATGATCCGGTGATACCAAATGTTTTAATTTGCTAATTAGTATACCATGTGATACTTTATCGAAAGCTTTACTAAAATCTGTATAAATTACATTAGCTTGGTAACCCGAGTCAATTGTTTTAGTTAACAATTCAGTGAATAGTGTAAGGTTACTACTTGTGGATCTAGACTCCACGAAGCCATGCTGCTCTTCAGTTAAGTACAGCTTAAGGTGATTCTGAATATGGGGATAGATCAGAGACTCAAAAATTTTAGCTAGTGTGGACAAAATTGAGATGGGCTTATAATTGGACACAACGTCATCATTGTTTGACTTATGGATGGGAACAACCTTAGCTATCTTCCACTTTGAAGGAAAAACTCCACTAGTCAGAGACTTATTAAAGATAATTAGAAGTGGTGAAACCAGCTCGGCAGCACAGTCTCGAAGAAATATAGGTGGTATTCCATCAGGTCCGGCGCCTTTGTTGCAGTCTAAGTTTTTTAACTTCTTAAACAAGGCTTTACTATTAATAACTGGGTTTGATAAACATAAACTATTATTTTGGATGTTATACAAGTTAGAATTTTTATGAGTATCGCAATCATCAGCAGCAGGGCTATAAATAGAAGAAAAGTAAGATGCAAAAATCTCACATATTTCGGTTCCATCAGATGATGTCGAAATACCATCAGTCATAGACATAGGATACGTGCTTGTCCCTCCACGTTTAGTTTTTATATAAGTCCAAAATAATTTAGGGTTGTTAGTAATTTCGTCTTCCAAGTTCTTTATGTAGTTGTTATAGCAAACAGTTTCAAGGTCGTAACAGCGTTTATTGATTATTTTTAGCTTAATTTTATCTAATGGATTTTTGTAAATATTGTAACGTTTTCTAATCCTATATTTTGAATTTAGCAATTTAATAAGACTCCGGTTACACCATGGTGGGATTTTTTTGTTCTTGGGTACTTTCGTAGATATAAATCTTTGTATTGCCGTGTTAATCTATAATATAAAAATGAATCGCAAAATGTGTTGGTAAGCGCATAACTCAACAACGCCTGGACCAATTTGGCCAAATCTTTTTTTTAAATGTTCGTTGAAGTTCAAGGATGGTTTTTACGGCGAGAAAAATTAGAATTATTGCTGGAAAAACCCTAAAAATAGCCCTTCTTTTTCCCATACAAATGATTTGTAACTAAAACGTAGTCAATTTGAGCTTTATTGCTATGGTATAAAGTTCATATTAAATTACAAGCACTCACTGTTGTCTAAGCAATGTAGGTGTGTTCCTAACGTCAAAGATCATATTTATCAAAACAATGTGCGTGTGTGCGTTGGAGCGCAGAATACATAGTTGGAGGAGTTTAATGTCACGTTCCGAAACTCGCTTTTCTTTTGTATTAGTTTCGGCACGCGAAATAAAATGCATCAGTTTCCACGTCATGTAATGACGTGGAAACTGATGCATTTTATTTTGCAGTCAAACAAAAATCGCGTTACCAACAGTGTTTTATTATTTTTAATATCCAAATTTTAAATAAATAAAACAATTCGTACGGTTTAAAAGGATTTGACTTCAAGTCATGTCAAATTAAAAAAAAAAAAGTTGTCTGTTACCTAATCTTCTGAGTTTGCTTTTGTCAACTGATACACGAAACAAATTCGTATATCGTGTTTTGTACAGAGTGTTTAGTTAGTTAGTGTTTGTTTAGTTCGTGATTAGTTAAAAAAATATTTATATTTGATATGCCTCCTATAAGACGAAGCAATTTAGGTAGAAGAACCAGAAATTCTACAAACCAAGCTAATTACCGATCTAATCGTACTGCACAAGAACGTGACGACGGAAAGGAACGTGAAAGAATTCGGATATCACAAACGCGTGAAGCGCGAGCGCGACATTCAACTAATAATCGCGCAAGTTTGAATTGAGCTGCTTTCAGTTACGATGTGTCAATTGACTACAGTAACTACCAATGTGTTGTTATTGGTTCTATGAACTCGGTTTGCTCACACTGTTAGGCATTAAAATACAAAAACGAAGCCAATGGATTATGTTGCGCAAATGGTAAAGTGAAATTGATACCATTGGATCCACCACCAGAACCATTGTACTCATTGGTTTCAGGAATAGGAACAGATTCTATACACTTTTTGACACATATCCAACAATATAACAATTGCTTTCAAATGACTTCATTTGGGGCAACAAATGTAGTTCGGGAAAATTTTATGCCAACTTTCAAGGTATGTATTAAAGCAGTTACTCATAATTATTTTAGCGAACAAAATTTTCTGTCACCAAAGTTAAGATGTGTCACTAATCTTCAATTTCTTAATCACTTATATATCACTTAGTCATCATATTATATGGTGATTCAGTTTCAGTGACACTTTTATTATATTTTATATTTGATAGATATTAGTTAAAACTAAATATATACTTTTTAAGATCAAATATTATTTAAGTTTGATCACTGACAATCCATTAATTTATACCACACCATAATTTTTTTTTTATTTACAGATACAAGGGCAAATATATCACAGAGCAGGTTCACTGTTACCAGTGTCAGATAGCGACAACAAATTCCTGCAAATTTATTTTATGGGCAATTCACCACAAGAAATTGATCTGCGTTGTGCACATAACAATTTAGTAAAGAGGTCTATTGTAGAACAATTACAAACTTTATTTCATCAACACAATCAATTGATTATATTGTTTAAAACTGCCCTGGATCTGATGCCATCCGATAATCACAAAATTGTAATCAGAGCTGATAAAACACCTGCAGGTCAACATACAAGACGTTTTAATGCACCAACTATTGATGAAGTTGCTATCGTTGTAGTTGGAGAAAACTTGGAATCCCGTGATATTGTTTTACATCGTCGGAATGATCAATTACAACGTATAAAGGAAACACACCGCTCATATGATGCACTGCAATATCCCATTATATTTTGGCAAGGTGAAGATGGCTACGATTTCTCAATAAAAATGATAAATCCCATTACAGGTAACTAAAATATTAGTTTAGCTATGGCGATAATATCTCAGTCATTATATTATGTATTTTAATTTTATATTTGATTGTTATTAAAACAAAATCTATTTACAGGTTCTGAAACCAACAAAAAAGTCAGTTCAATGAACTATTATTCATACCGCCTAATGATTTGGGAGAATGAAGATAATCACATATTGAAATGTCGGCGATTATATCACAAATATGCTGTTGACATGTATGTTAACATTGAAACGGAGAGATTAACATTCATCAGGTTGAATCAAACCAAACTCCGATCTGAAGAGTATATTCACCTTCGAGATGCGATTAATACTGATGGAAATGCACAGAATGTCGGTCGGATGACTATTCTTCCAGCAACATACATCGGAAGCCCTCGGCATATGCACGAATATGCTCAAGATGCCATGTCGTATGTTCGTCATTATGGTACAGCAGATTTGTTCATCACATTTACATGCAATCCGCAATGGATAGAAATCAAGCAGGCGTTATTCCCTGGGCAATCACCCATTGATCGTCATGATATTACAGCCAGAGTCTTTAGACAAAAGTTGAAATCTTTAATGGATTTCATCGTAAAACATAATGTGTTTGGTGAGACACGCTGCTGGATGTATTCTGTGGAGTGGCAGAAACGAGGATTACCACATGCACACATTTTGATTTGGTTGGTTGAAAAGATAAGGCCAAATGAAGTTGATGCAGTGATATCAGCTGAAATCCCTAATGTACAAGTAGATCCTGGATTGCATGAGGTAGTTATCAAAAACATGATACATGGTCCCTGTGGGACTCTTAATCAAAATTCACCGTGTATGATGGATGGTAAATGTTCAAAACGATATCCACGGACATTAATATCGGAAACAATTACTGGTAATGACGGTTATCCATTGTATCGTCGCAGATCGACAGCAGACAATGGAAAATCAACAATTGTCAAATTAAATCAACAAGATATTGAAATAGATAATCGTTGGATTGTTCCATATTCACCCATTTTATCAAAGACATTCAAAGCACACATCAACGTTGAATCTTGCCATTCAGTGAAACCTATTAAATACATTTGCAAATATGTAACCAAAGGGAGTGATATGGCTGTGATTGGAATTGGTGCAGAGAATTCCAATGATGAAGTTACCCAATACCAAATGGGCCGCTATGTCAGTAGTAATGAAGCAGTTTGGCGAATATTTTCTTTTCCAATTCATGAGAGACACCCTTCTGTTGTTCACTTAGCTGTGCATTTAGAAAATGGACAAAGAGTGTATTTCACAGCACAGAACGCAGTACAAAGAGCTGCTCAGCCACCATCTACTACATTAACCAGTTTTTTTGAGACATGCCAAAACGATGATTTCGCACAAACATTGCTATATTCTGAAATGCCAAAATATTATACCTGGAATCAATCCTCAAGGAGATTTATACGACGGAAACAAGGAAAACCAGTTCCAGGATATACAGATGTATATTCCACCGATGCGATTGGCCGGATTTATTCAGTACATCCAAGCAATGATGAATGTTTTTATTTACGACTGCTATTAGTCAATGTACGTGGCCCAACATCATTCCAACAGTTACGAACTGTTGATGGTGAATTGTGTGGATCCTACAGAGAAGCCTGTCAACGTTTGCAATTGCTTGAATAATGACGCTCATTGGGATCAAACTCTCAATGATGCTGTAATATCATCACACGCTCATCAAATACGAACATTGTTTTCTATAATCATATCTACATGCTGCCCATCAAACCCAATTGATTTGTGGATCAAGTACAAAGATTATATGTGTGATGATATTTTGTATCATATACGGAATAGAATGGGAAATCCAAATATACAAATCAGTGAAGAAATTTACAATGAAGCATTGATTTAAATTGAGGACATGTGCTTGATAATGTCAAACAAACTATTAATTCAATTAGGCCTGACCGCGCCCAATCGTCCAATGCATGACGCTTTTAACCAAGAATTGCATCGAGAAAAACTGTATGATCTCAACGCTTTGAAAGAATTAATTTAAACAAATCTTCCACTGTTAAATGAACAACAGAAGTATGTATTTGAAACTCTTATGAAAGTAACAAATGATGAAACTGGAGGGATTTACTTCTTAGATGCACCTGGTGGTACAGGAAAAACTTTTTTGATTTCATTAATATTAGCAACAATTCGCTCACAAAATAAAATTGCACTTGCACTCGCTTCGTCGGGAATCGCAGCAACTTTGCTTGAAGGTGGTCGAACAGCCCATTCAGCACTAAAATTGCCATTAAATATACAAAGCAATGAAACTCCAACCTGCAACGTTTCGAAGAACTCTGCAATGGCAAAGGTTTTGCAGCAATGTAAATTGATTGTTTGGGATGAATGCACGATGGCACATAAAAAATCTTTGGAGGCTTTAGACAGAACCTTAAAAGATCTACGGAGCAATAATAACCGATTTGGTGGTGCAATGATTTTGTTAGCAGGAGATTTTCCTCAAACATTGCCAGTGATTCCACGATCAACGCCAGCTGATGAACTCAATGCATGTCTAAAGTCCTCCAATTTGTGGAAACATGTCAAAGTACTTCATTTAAGCAAGAATATGCGTGTCGAGTTGCAAAATGACCAATCTGGAAACATATTCTCTAAACAACTCATTGACATTGGTAATGGCAAATTTCCTATAGACATGTTGACTGGCTGCATTAACTTTCCTCAAAGTTTTTGTCAGTTAACTCGATCAAAAGATGAACTTATTCAGAAGGTGTTTCCAGATGTTTCTCAAAATTACAGAAACCATGATTGGTTGAGCGAACGAGCTATACTGGCTGCAAAAAACATAGATGTAAATAAATTAAATTTCAAAATTCAAGAACAAATTACAGGCGAATTGAGGATATATAAATCAGTTGATTCGGCTACTAATCAAGATGATGTAGTCAACTATCCACCGGAATTTTTAAACTCGCTGGATTTGCCAGGATTGCCACCTCACAATCTTCAATTAAAGGTTGGATCGGTGGTTATAATGTTGCGAAATATCAACCAACCGCGTCTTTGCAACGGTACACGGTTAGCGATAAAAAAATTACTAAACAATGTGATAGAAGCAACTATACTCAAAGGAAAGTATAAAGGAGAAGATGTTCTCATACCGCGCATCCCAATGATTCCGACTGATGTGCCATTTGAGTTTAAACGACTACAGTTTCCAGTGCGGCTTGCTTTTGCTATGACTATAAACAAGTCCCAGGGGCAATCATTAAGTGTTTGTGGTATTAATCTAGAAAACCCATGTTTCTCACATGGTCAATTGTATGTTGCCTGTTCCCGTGTTGGAAAACCATCAGATTTGTTTATCTATGCGCCAGGTCATCAAACAAAAAACATCGTATACCACAAAGCACTACAATGATAAAAATAATAATTATGATTCACATGATTAACAATAAAGCGATTACTTACTTTTAAATCCTTATATATGTTTTATTTAATTATTTTTTATTCACAACGCACTATCACCAGGGTGACGGTTCTGTTCAGGAGAATTTTTTAAAATACGTAGGCACAAAAACTGCCACATTACAAATATTTTTGACAGGACGAAGTCTGTCGGGTCAGCTAGTAATATCATAAAACACATGCACCATCCTATTGACGTCATGCTGTCCCTCAAATAATTCCTCCCAGTTGAGTTCTTTCAAGTAGTTGCGAAGTGGTATGTAATTTGATTTACGGAAATTAGGCATTCCGCTGACAATATTGTAAGGTAGCTTGGGTTTCTCAATTAAGAAATGCTTATGTCTAAGGGTGGATGGTGTTGGTCGATATTACATAGAGAACCAACACTTTGGCTTACATTACACAGAGGATTATTACACAGTACAAGATCAAGTATGCGACCTGAGGTATTATTTACGGAGTTAAATTGATCGAGCTTATTAACATGCGCAAAATCTAATAATGCTTCGCAAGTATTGGGCAGCTTGAGGCTATTACTCGTATTAGAGTTATTGACTGTTTTCCAGTCAATATTGCCTAAATTGAAATCGCCAATGACACATACACATGAATCGTCAAGTTTTTCTTTATCAGTATGTAGTCAGCTTCCGCAGTTTTCCTAACAAAAATCCTGCCGTTTCTTACCCAAACATATTTGTACCCTTTATACTTCGCCTTGAGTCTAGTGGCAGCATGGAGCGCTTTATTAGAGGGGGATAAATGTTCGAGCACGTACACAGGCTTTCTGTCGCCAGCGATACCAAGATCTGCACTGTTGAGTTTTTCGACTGTATTTTTCTTATCCTTATTGTAACTGTTAACCGAGGCCAGGAGGTTGTCGCGAATTCTTGGAGAGGCCAACTGGACAACGATGGATCTCGGGCGGGTATTACTAGTTTGGAGTTTGGCTACGCGGGTGCAGTGAAGAATTTCATTATCGCTTAGCACACATCCAACAAACAACAGATCCCAGCTGCTTAACTACGGTATGAAGGTTCTCCTGTTTATTTTCAGGTAGACATTATAGTTCTAGGTTGTTTGAACGAGTTTGTTGTTCCAAGTAATTTATGCGGAGGCTTAAGTCCGCCATTGAATTTTTTAGATAATTATTTTCTTCAGCTCTCTAATATCTTGCTTTATAGGTTCAAGTTCCTTGTTAACGACATTGAGTATGGTGATATTGAGTTGCTGAAGCATGGAAGCAAACTCCGCCTTTATAACTTCTTGGACAATGGCACGTACGTCCTCCGTGGTTACAGGTGTCGATTGGGGGGGAGAGTTCAGGGCGAGTCTCTTGTTTCCTCTTGTATTGGAGACTCGATTTGGTGTGCTCTCATTTTTAGAGGCATCCGTTTTGGTACTCATACAACCCAAACATTTCCATTTACAATAAGCTTCGGAATCAACCGGAATTTCCGGGATAGACAGGCACGCAAAATGAAATGAGTTACTGCATTTTATGCAGTTAATGAGTTTATTGGCATTTTCGGAGTAATCATTTTTAGCACAGCAACCCCACACGATCGTGATTTCGTAGCCATGTTTGGCTTTAATTAATAATTATATAATTTTATTTGAATACCTCTTAATCGCTCTCTGAATCCAAGGTAGTTAACCAAACAGTTGGGTAAAGCACTTCGCACTTATGGACACTAATAAAGGCCCAAGCAGCAGCAGTGTCACGATTCTTGAATCGAAGCGCAAAGCAATAAAGACTCGCGGTAGGTGTAGTCTACGTCTGGTCACAGCGAGTTCCCCAGAAGAAAGTCGTAAGCGCCATGTAATACGGGGCGCTTACGCGTTTTATCGCGACGCTCTGTTAGTTTGCAACTGACGATGACGGTAGGTCGGGTTCTTTTTCAATTCATTATATCTAGATTTTCCCTTAAGAGCACGTATCAAGCCACCAAATTATTATCGTAAGTTATTAGTACAAAGTATTTCTATTCAGACTTCACTTTTTACAACACTTTAAAACACTTTTTGCACGGTTTTACAATATTTAAGTGGAGCGAAAACCAATAGCGGTTACACGTACAACTGTTCGATACGATTGATGATTTATCAACTGCTAAACAGATGTTTGTAGGTATCTTCAGCTTTGATATATCAAAGGAATGCTGAGGCAGGTGGGATGTGATGGAATCTACAACATTGCATTTGACATTCAACCTTACATCATTCACTGTAGAGTGTATGGTTAAATCAACACATTGATTTATTTTTTGATTTTTATTTCCAATTCCAACTAAAGTGCTAGTTTGGAGTTTGGTTTTTAGACCTAACCTTTCCACAAGCTCTGTTGTCACAAAAGAAACTTGGCTTGCGGAATCAAGAAGCCCTCTGACAAAGATATCAGACCCGTGTCTGTCAATAAGTTTTATCCGTATAGTAGGCAATAAAACATTTGCATTATGTGAATGCAAGCTTACTGATCGTTCAGTAGCTGGAATGCTGTCTTTATGCAGGAGGGTATTGTGACCTGCTTTACAGACTTTTCAAGTAAAATTAAACCTACACTTGCCGGTGTGGTATTTTAAGCACATTGTGCACAAGTTTTTCCTTTCAACAAAAATGTTGCGGTCTTCTATAGGAGCCATTTTAAAGCGGGGACAGGTGTGCATAGCATGGTCTCCCATCGCAGTACAAACATTTGTAGGTACTTTTATTTTTAGTGACAACATTGCTCACCTTGTTTGAAACTAAAGACTTTTTAGGTTCGGAACTATCCTCAAGCGCCATAGCACGCTTTTCTAAAAACGCGATGAATTCTTCCATAGTAGGAAGCACATCTAAATTTCTATCGAGCTGATAAGCCCTACATGTATACTGATCTAACTTTTTAGTTAAAAGAGTGATTAAAAGCATATTCCACTTTTGGATAGGCTGCTCCAAGTTCTTTAACGCATGCAACTGTTGTTGCACCTGTGATATAAATGCCCTTATAGCAGTGGCAGTACCCTTTTGCATTGACGGCAGTTCCAGAATAACATTTATGTGATTTGCAAAAAGCAGGGTTGTTGCTTTATTGTCAAAACGCTTTTTTAATAATAACAGAGCTTCCTTATATGATTATTGACCAGAGCTAAATTCACAATAACAGCTAAAGCATCCTCTGTCAAGAACTTTCTCAGATAAAAAAGCTTCTGCACATCTGAGAGTAGCATTATTGTTGATTACTGCAGTGAACAAGTCCATAAATGAAGTATATTTTGTGTAGTCCTTGCCACTAAATATATAATATATCGGTATATCCAGGTGGGGCAGTTTAGAAGTACAAACACTGCTACACAATCGTACTTCACTTGTGCTCAAGCTCTTTATAGCAGCGTTTAATTTTGATACCACTGCAAAATACTTATTTTAAAGCAAAGCTACATCCTCAGAATCATTTGGATCAAGAGATAAAATATCTAGCAGTACAACTTCATATCCCTTAAATGTTGTAATCAATTTTTCTTTACGAGCCTCTAGCATTTCAGTGCTAGATGATGCTATAATTATTGGATCATATATAAAGTTTTCAATGCGAGTCACAGTGCCTTTTAAATGTCCGCGCGTGAGTCGAAGTTTTTTCAATTTGGCATCTTCCATGTTTACGTACCACACTTATTCTAGACCGCAAGCACTTCACTGCATTTCACTTTATCACTTTTGCGCGATGCGTCAAAGAAATACCGTAGAAACAACTGCGTCGACTCCGCCGCCGCCGCGCCGGTAAAGTTGTAAACAAACTCCCGTTTGTTTGTTGTGATTGAATTGACTGGAACCCAGGAACAGAACACGAACTGATGCCTTGGATATTGACTGAAGACTGTTTAAAATAGTTTGAATAGACAATTGGACGGGCAGATACTTCTTGCTTGTATTGTTACGTTGTTTTTTTTGGTACCTAACATTTACCTGCGAGCATACGTTGTATATTGATAGGTTTCCAATATTGATCTCAATGGTTTCCAAGCGAAATGTTTATTGTAGTTTTCGCAAATGATTTTGGCTTGTGGTTTATGGAAAGAGTCATCCTTTCATCGGCACTTCGTCACTGGACTCCTTAGTAACACTTTCTGAAACTAAATCACCTTCCAAAACCCAATTAAAAGGGTTTTCACAATAAATTAGATATATTTTATCGTAATTAAAAGACAATTGCTTGTTGTCGGCCCAAATGTCATTCAGCTAAACGTCAGTGTCTGACAGTTGGAGGCGACATCTAGCGGTTGTAGATCCGCCTTGGTAATTTTAATCGATAACGATTAATTTACTTATTAGCATATTGTTTGGAAGCCATCGAACTAATATCGTATGGACCTATTCTTAATAATTTTTAGTCTTTTTACCGTAAACGGAAACGAAATTAGTTTTTTTATATAGACTTTATTCTAGAAGGTTCGGGGGAACGTAATCCATCTTTAATCTCTGGTTTGAGTGTTGCAAGGTTATACATTTTGAATTCGCCGAAGGAATCAGGGGAATGGTAACCCACTCAAGACCATCTATATTGTTGGAAATGAGAAATAAGGAGTTTGTAAGCTTGGATTTCGAAGGGGGTTATTTGTTTCAGAGTGTAAACGTCATGTTGGACAGTCGTTAGGCATTTTCAAGAATTAAATATCTTGATGTAGTGATTCTGTCATCACGGCTCTTAAAAGTTTTACCTGGACGATGGGACATTTTCTAAGTGTTCCGCCGAATTTTGGTTAGAGGAAGTGACTACCAGAGACAAGTCAGTGGCGTCTTTTTGCGATTGAACGCGCTTCGGTGAACACACCAAATTAAATTCATGTTTTAAAAAGGTAAGGATTTTGGGTGTATTAGTGTCGGAAAGTGCTCTCAGAGTCCTTCTCTGGTCGTTAAAAGGATATTGTAGTGATCCCAGGATATTCGTTACAGGATTCCATGTGTTAAGGAGGATTCGCCATCAAACAGGCGGACCCGTTCTCCAGCCGGTCGAATCCCACAGCCAAGTGATTTCACTATTGTTCAACCGTGAGTATTACACGCCCCATGGCTAATCCTATTTCTTATTGTCCCATCACGGGGGTTAGGCAAACCAAAGTCGAAGCCTATTCTGGTGTATTGGCCACAGGCCATATTAACCGGCTAGGGTTTTCAGACCATCGGTTCCCTAGCTCGGTCACCTCTATTCCTTCTCAAGGAAAGTACCTTAGTTTCCTTTATATCATGGGGCCCCGTATTGTCGATTCCAGGTGAGGCAACTCGAGAGATTCGTCTCGCCGCCAGGATCTAGAGGCGCCTCTGGGGCCTGGACGCGAGACCCGTTCCTCGAGTCCACTCAACGCCTCCTGGGGAGACGACTGTGCAGTGGCAGAGTCCGCCTAGCGACCTAGCGCAGGCGGGACGGTTTTTTCTTTTGACAACTTATTTTCCTACTTACCACCGGTTCTCACCAGAACCCAGATTACCCCTGTCCGGACTTTTAAACAAGAAGCCGGGCTTAGTAACAAATCTAATTTGAGGACCCCGGGTTCGACACCTGCGCTTAACTGGAAACCTACTGGAAGCCTATTAGACACATCTTCGTCGGTTACGGGATCCGGGACTCTTTCAGTCCCTGGCGCCCATTTATTAATAATAAAGTAACTCCATAAAACTGGAAGGTTGTACCTTGAGTGATGTAATTTAAACGTCTAAAGATCAAGAGACAGTACGAAGGTTATCTCCAACCCCCCACCACCCTAGTTCTACCAACTAAACTGTATGCTGGCTGGCATTACCTTTCATTAACTGTTATTACCTTGCCTCTTGTTAATTATAAATTGTCTTTCGGTCATTTAAATATACTTGTGTACTATGATTAAAGTTATGTTATTTAGGACAGTTTGTTGTTTCCTTTGATACCAATACTATCCCACCTTGCGTCTGGGACTTTGTTCCGTTACCTTAAGAGGGACAAAATCTCATACGTAACAGTGGCACGTACGTAACGGTTACACGATCGGGGAACCGAGAGAAAAAAAACGTAGAAATCGGTGCACGATTAGATAGTAACGGTGTTTACAACAACAATAGTGCTACCTCAGAAGCGAGTCTAATCCATTTAAAAACACGTAAAAGACAAACCCCAAAAAGAGTGTAAATAGAGTGTAAGTATATGCTGAAGTACTGTCGTAGTCTGACCTACTATAAATATATAGGAGAGACCACCCCACCCAATCGTACACCAACAACACCATGCACATCCTTTAACCAAAAACTAACCTAAAAGTGGTGACCGCCGCGAATAACGTCGAGCTGGTCCACAATCAAAACATTAAAATAAGTTAAACTAACTGCCTACAAACTAATGGGAATTTGCTAACCGTCTTCCCTAAATGGAGTGCGACGGTTACCCTCTAAAAACGTTTTCCATCAATGCTGCCTACACGCCCGCCATTAAGGCCTCCTACCTCAGGACTATCCTTATGCTGCCTTACCAGCAATCCGGAGGTTTATACATTTTCTAAGAGTGTTGATCCTGCAACAACAAGGGACCAACTACAAGTGATCAACAAGTGACCATCATCTAGTCACTAACAACAAGTGACAAACAACAAGTGATCAACAACAATAAAATTGACCAACAACAAGTGGCCAACCACAAGTGACCAACAACAAGTGATCAATAATAAGTGACCAACCACAAGTGACCAACAACAATGTTTAAACCTTCTGAGGTGATCCAAATGCAGTTCACAAACGTGTACACAGTAGGAACCTGTGTAACACTACGAACTGCAGAAACGGTGTATAATATATTTGATTGACATGGTTCTGACCCCATGGCATATACCGCCCTAAACGATCACTGTATATTAAACTATAAGATTTAAAAATAAAAAAAATAAGGATTAGTTAATCCTCGCCACATGGTGATTTAAAATCCTTGATATGCCATGTGCCAAGGTTTTTGCCGGAACTACAGCCTTCCAATTCATACAATAAGGGTGAAAGTTTCTTTCTAATTATACATCTCTCATATTTAGGAGCTAATTTGGCCATAAAGAATTTTGAGGCGTCACTCTGAGGATATGTTCTCTTCCAAACAGTGTCGCCAACCTCAAACTCCTCGTGCCTCCCCCAATCGTGATTCCCCAATGTTGAATTAAAATCGAAATAATGACAACCACTACTTTCAGATCAATAATTACTGGACTGCTACTGGCGCATCCGGACTGGAACTTGAAACTTTCAGGAGTGGCCAAGGTAACTGAGGAAAACGGAAACGTTTTCTTCAGTGCTAGTTTGGTGCCGCCAACGCCTAGTCCCTTACCGGCTAAAACTTATACTGCCCGTTTCCAATCCGAGGCAGTTTTTTTTTTTTTTTTCAGGGTTTCGCTTCCAGAAGGTTCAGTCGATTGAATTCGAATCTGACCTTTCGCTACCGAAACCAAACTGGAGAGTGCAAGTGTTATACCGCCCGACAGTTTAGTCGCGCGGTCTGACGAAAGAGTAACTAGGAGCGCTACGAGGTCGTCTTCAGTCGCAGATATTGCTGAGTTGACTCTTACGGACAAGGGTCGTAAGAAGAAAGCACAGCCAGCAACAGTCAAGAGAAACACAAAACTTGTGCACGCGGTCTACGAACAACCTAAACCGACCGCAGAAGACAGGCTCTTATTAACACCAGACATTGAAGACTACGAGATGGCCCCAAATGAGCAGTATGAACCTTGGAATATACAAAAGAAGATCCTGACCAAACAGAAATTCGTCAAGTACGAAACTCTGCTGGATTTCGTAGAAAATCATAGATTCATTCAATTTAATGTCAAGGCGAACAGAGACCGCATCCGCGGAGCTTATGCCGCCTTACCCACTAAAGCACCGTTTAGTCGTATTCTCCGCTTCCCGGAGGACGATATCTACGTGCACTTAGACGACGGTGCATTGGACAGTTGGATAGCGCAATTACTGCAAGCCCTGGACCTTCCGGATCGAGCAATCGAGAAAGGGGGTTCTTCGGGCTCGGATGTAAATGACGCGAAACGATCTGCTAATGTAGCGTGAGCCTGAGCCCATGACTCCATAAGAGTGTAAATCAGATAAAAATAATCCTTATTTCTGTAATAAATAGGTACCTACCTAATTATTGTTTCTAGGAATCCAGCGCTAAGCGGCAAAAAAGAATTTTTGTCATTTTTATTCAGCCCATCTGTATATCCGTGGATCTTTTATGACCCCATCGTGTGGGTATTTATTGAATAGGTCTCAAAAAAGGCAGGTTATTTCAGACTACTTATGTTTACAGGTACTCTGCAAGAATGCCACCAGGTTTGCCACGCTGTAATCATGATGCGGAAAATAAACAGTTTAAATGTTGTAAATTGACGATGCTCGATGTACAAAATTTCCATGAAGAATTTTATAGGACAAAAAATAAAAAGGACCAAGATGCATTTTTATTGAAGCACTGCAGTGTGTCAATGGTGAAAAGACCAAGAGTAGGTCAGCGCCAGCCAACACGAAATATAACAAAATTATTTGTTCGGAAGAGAAATTCAGTGAAGTTATTACGAGTTTGCCAAAAAACTTTCGTAACTATTTTGGGGGTTACCGAGCACAGAATAAGAAAAGTATCTCGAACATTTGCCAGCCAAGAACCGTAGTTCAAGAAAAAAGGGGTGGAGATCATACATCGGCCAAAAATGTGCATAAATTAAGAGAAGTCAAAAGATTTATAGAATCATTTCAGTGCTTGGAGTCACATTATTGCAGATCTACCATTATGAGAAAATATTTGCCATCTACTCTAAACATTCGGAAAATGTGGAGAATGTATAATCAGAGCAAAGAACTCCAAGTACGTGAATGTTATTTTAGATCAATCTTCAACACATGCTACAATCTGGGATTTGGAAGCCCTCGTACAGACACTTGTTCTAAGTGCAATGAGCTGCTTGAACGCATAAAAAAGTCAACAGATCCAACTGAAAAAGTAAATTTAATGACAGAGAAAAGGGTACACATGCTGAAGGCCAGAGCATTTTATTTCAGAAAAATCAGGTTTTGCCTAAAATATCTGATCAGGCAGCATATTACAGTCGCCAATTATATATATATATAATTTTGGAGTCGTAAAGTCGGTGCCAGAAAATACCGTGAACAGGGACAACGTAACGCTGTATACCTGGACTGAAGATGAATATCGTAAAGGCGCAAATGAAATAGCGTCAGCCGTCTATAACACGCTTCAAAATACAATGCTCAATGAAAATGTCAAAACTGTTCGACTGGTGGCGGATGGATGCGGCGCCCAAAACAAAAACAGTATTATGGTCGGTATGTGCTCCAAATGGTTAACTCAGGCACCGCACCATATTAAAACAGTCGAACTAGTTTTCCCCATTCCCGGTCACTCGTTTATTCCACCTGATCGGGTTTTCGGTCTTGTTGAGAAGGAAATAAAACGTATGGAGACCATTTTAAAACCTGCGGAATACATAGAAATCTTTAATAAATATGGGACTGTTGTGTTACTGAACAATGTTAAGGATTGGAAAACTGCTCTCGGAAATATAATTCGTCCACCGGGAAACTGGCACTTCCAATTTAACCAATGCAAAAGATTTTTCTTAAAACGAAACAGAAGCAATGATGTTTATGTAAGAGGGGAGCCTATCTATAACGCTGATATCGGAAGTTACAAGTCAGTTTTAAAGAGAGGAAAAACATTTATTGACCTGAATCCGGATTTGGTAGAAAAAGACAAAGTTGCATAAAGAGAGATAAAATAAAAGATGTTGACGCTTTACTAAAAAAACACTTTGGCGATAATTGGAATTCTAGGGATGATTTAAACTTCTACAAGAAGGTAATGCTACGAGCAGATAACGAAACTGAAGATTGTGAAGATGAAGATGTCTGTGAAGTTGCAGTGCCTGATACGGACTTAAGAATTTAATTACCAACATAATTGAACTCAATCAATCAATTTACTTACGGACTCACGAATTCAATTGCGTAATAAAACTTAATTTGTTACTGTATTGCTGGTTTTTATAAAATAAACGTCTTTATTGAATAAAAAAAAATACAACAATCTGCCTTGTTTTGTTGACTGTACTTTATCTACTAAATAATTTGGTCAGTTCACCGTAGCGACGCATGCCTAAGGACGAGGAAGGGAGCCATACCCAGTGTACTTACAAGAAGCCATCTTTGAATACTTCGAGCATCACCAACAGGAAAATACTCGAAACGCTGCAAGACGGTTCGGTGTATCGCATTGGACTGTGTGGAAGCTGCTGCATGAGGTAGGAATGCACCCATACCATTTTTGCCCCGTTATGAACTTGGGGTCAACGACCACGAACCACGGGTGAATTTTTGCCGTTGGTTTTTGTCTAATTTAGACAAGAACATTTTTTAAGGTTTTGTTTAGTACCTGGATATTTTTGACTGTCCTAAGCCAGTTTTAAAGTATGAAGGGAAAATGGATTATACCTAAAAGTCATTGACCCGGTCACATGTTCTGCGATAGTATTAAATCGCTAGCCCAAGACGTTGCGAGACATTTGCGAAATTTTTGGTATGGTTCTGTCTGTTATTTATCGGTGTTTTTTTTTTTGTTTATATTTTTATTAGTATCATGTTAGCATGTACTATTGTGGGTTTGAATATGTCCCTCGTTTAAACTAACACACTGTATAATTTATTACAGAAAAATTGCAAATTTTATTGGAATAAAGAATGTCAAAAGAGTTTCAATACAATTAAGAAGGATATTATTTCTGATAATATTTGAATTCATTACAGTAGAGATATGCCTTTACGGTTAGCTTGTGATGCTTCACAAAATGGAATAAGGGCAGTTTTAAGCCACATTTTGCCAGACAGACAGACCAATTGGTTTTATTTCTAGAGTTTTCTCAAAGGCTGAGAATAGTTATTCTATGATTCATAAAGAAGCACTTGCAATTTACTGGGCGGTGCAAAAATTCTATCAATATTTAATTGGTAGAAAGTTTGAGTTATTATCTGATCACAAACCGTTATTAGCATTATTTGGTGAGCACAAGACTTTACCACAAATGGCAGCAGGTCGTCTGCAAAGATGGTCAATATATTTGTCAAGTTTTGATTATACATTTAAACATGTAAAAGGTACAGAAAATGTTAAAGCAGATTGTATGTCAAGATTGCCATTACCAACAGCTTTTTCAGATAATAATAGGAAGGAAATTGATAACATTAATTTTATCGAAGATCAGAATGTTATAGACATAAATTTAGTACGTTCAGAAACTAGAAAAGACCCTGTTTTGAGTAGTGTTTATAACATGGTCAGGTATGGATTTCAAAAACATGTGAATAGTGAAGTCTTGAAACCGTTCATAAACAGAAAAAGTGAACTTTATATTGAATTGAAATGAAATTATGTGGGGTTATAGAGTAGTAATACATAGTCAATTACAAAAAAGTATGTTACGTGAATTTCATGTTTCACATGAAGGCATTGTTAAAATGAAAAATAATGCTAGATCTTATTTTTGGTTTCCAAATTTAGACAGTACTATTAAAAATTTTGTTAAATCCTGTCAAGTCTGTATGTCTGCTAGACCAGAACCACAGAAATCTAAAGTAATAACATGACCAAAAGCTAAGGGAATTGCTCACTTTGTTAGGGTAGTTTGGCTTAACGTGAACATTAGCTATAATATTTAATGACAGGGATTTTTAATAGTTTATACCTTAAAGAAACTAATTATAGTAATAAGGTTGCTGGAGAGTGTAAAAATAGTTCATATTTAGCATGTGTAATGATAAGGCTTGTCGCTGAAAAAAAGTTAGTTATGAGTATTTCATTTCCAAAAAACATGATTGGTACCTTTCCTATAATGATATTCTCTTCCTTTTAATGCGGTAGTAACACATCCTGAGGTCATTTAAATGGAAAAAAATAAAAATAATATATTTTTTCAATAACTTTTATTCCGAATCATATTATTAATAAAATATTTTCTAAAAACTGGGCAGGCAGTCTAATATTATTTTGCCTGCCTATTGTTGTGCCTTGCCCAGCTTAAGTACCATATTATGGTCATAACATGAGCACAGCAACCCACCGTTCTTAGCTGTACAAGGCAATTGCCGCACAGATCGGCTTATCCAAAGGGTACAAAATGCTTGTGCCCGGTTTTGTTATAAAATTCCCCCCAGAAGCCATGTAACCCCAGTCTTAAACAATCACTACACACTTAAAATGAAATCGAGACGCAAGTTGCACTTGGCGTGCCTTCTGTTCGGTATCATAAAATGTCAAAAACCAGACTATCTGTACAATAAGCTGAGTTGGATAGCTAGTACACGAGAATGCGATAGAAGGCAATGTTCGCAACAACTTGCGTCTCGGTCTCATCGTACGGCGGCTTTCAGAGGCAGTTTTCGATATGCGGCATCAAAGATTTGGAATAATCTGCCACCACCTATTCGATCATCAAACTCGACTGATATTTTTAGAAAACGCTTACGGCAGTACTTGATTGCTGCACAACGGAAATTGGACATGGTCAATATAAATATATCGCTTATATAATTGACAATTTCAGTGGAATGTTGTGTATAGGTTAGTGTAGTGCGCACAATGTAGAAATATAAAATTATATCAGTCTGATACAACAGGCAACTTACTCAAATAAGGTTTTCTTAAACACTTACGTTCTTTCGCGGTATTTTGTTTTTTTATTAACATTAGTTCACTATGATTACTCTGGACGTTCTAAATTAACTTATGTAACATGTTCGTTTCTAGCACACAAAATATCTTTCTTTCTTTTTTTTTTTTGTTTTCCATAATATATTTATTAGTATACCCGCAGCTACAAGAAATTTTCTACAATAAAAATGTGCAAACTAAGCCGACGACGCCGCCGCCGGTGGTTCGTGCGTCACACTCGTCCGCGTGCGGCGCAGTGTATTGCTACGGACTAACGATGGTGTGTTTGGAACTACCTGTTCCCGGTTTAAAAATAGTTTATTTTTTACCATTATTTTATTTTCATAACACACTACATAATATTATCATATCGTACACAATATTTATGTATTTACTGACATCCGTACACTCACCATTTAGGTTCAGTTGAAAACCAGCGTCGGGCACTAGTTGTCCGGCATTATGCTGAACTGGGCCTATTTGGCGCTGCCGTGAGTCACACAGTATTTCTTGTTTAGTTTTAAGCTTTTTATACTTGTTTTTCTTTTTTTTTATATTGTGTGTACTTGTGGCAATTGCGCCAATAAACGTTTTTTCTTTCTTTCAATATTGAGTAATTGCTTCTCTGCCTTGCAGATCATTATTAATTATGATATATACGAAATATATTTTTCGGTATGTATACATATGTGCCCGCTTTGAATTTTTCCTCTTAACAAAGCGCAATTGCCAGTTAAAGGTAAGGCTTCAAGGAGGTTGCTGGCTCTCACCCGTAGCTATGTTGGGATACTCAATCGCTGGGATGAGTCACAACAGGGACAAAAACAAAATGCCTGTGTATCAGGTGCTCTAGTATAATCCGGTGGGGTTATTGTTTCTTCTGACGCTGGTACATTTGTAGATATTAAAGCAGGAAGTGGTGCTCTATCAGCACGTTGCCAACATGGATGGTAGATGCGGTCACATCCATGAACCTAAAAGAATTTGATTCAGTCACTGGTTGGAACACAAACTGACATCTCTTTTTTCCTCACACATAATGTATTACATGTTTGCATTTCTTTAATAGTATTTTTTGTTTAATATATTCTAAATGCAAACATAAAATACATAAAAAAGTATAGTACCTGCCGTGGTGATATCCACTCCGTAATTACATTTCTTATGTGTGTTTCTCTTTCGGAATTTGTATGCAAAACATGATATGATATATGATGGTACATATTATTGAACATCCACAATTTACACATAATTGTCGTTGCTGACCACTACTTGTACTTGGTTCATTTTCTTGAGCCGCTGAGTTGTTGAGAGCCGAGAGCCAACATCCAGCAAGAATGACAGACAAAGCTCTGGGCTGTAACCTACAAATAAGACATAAGCATATTTATTTTATTCAGTTTGTATTGCTAATAGCAATGATTATTTTAAAAATAATTAGAACATTAGCTTACCATTTGTGGAGCAGTCCAATATCGAATTAATGTTAGTATTTCAATGGGTTCCAGAGTGCGACTTCTGCGATGCATAATATCAGTGCCGCAATTGACACATCGCATAGGTTCGTCATTCCCGCTAGGGGCAATAAGATCCTGCGCAGGAGCGTCAATGTTCATGCCAAGGTTTTCATTTCAAGCCGGTTCAATATTTAACAGAATAGCGCCATGGTCGTCATGAGCAGATACAGTGTCCAAAGGTAAACCCGGGTCTTCAATTGGAGCGAGTCCATTATAACAAAAGCAGAAAAGTTCGCAATGAGGCAGTCTTTGCTCGAGGAAAAGTACTCTGTGGCTCGAGGCAAAGCGAATGTAATGTTTATTTATTTTTCACTGTACGTCATTATTGACAGATGGTGTTGCCAAAAAAAACGATTGTACAATAATCGATTTATTATTAAAATCGAATGGAAAATGATTTGCAGGTCAAAAACGATTAGTGATTAGTTCGTTTTTAAAGTAATGAAAGAAAAATAAACACATGCGTTTGAAAATCAGTTGATTTGATAATACATTCTCAAGAAAATACATATTTTTGACTCGGATTTAGAAATCGATTATCTTATTAAAAGAGACAACTCACTATTATTATTAATGTGGCAACATAAAATCAGCCTGCAATCAAAAAGATGGCGACTCTTTTGTAACTCAATCGGATTAAATACTTTTTAAACGACAAGTTTTTACATTTACTTTCCAACTACGAGTATACAAAAAATATTCATTTTAGATTTAATTATATTTAATAGTAAAAATACTTTTAACTGAACAACTTGTCCACGTTAAAGCCAAGAATGAACAATACCCTTTCCATATGAAAGAGTACATGCTGATTTTTTAGGACCTTTAAGTGGTAAAATGATAATAATAATAATAGATTGTTACACTAAATGGCCAGAAGCATTTATAGTATAGAATTTAGAATCTAGTACTACGGTAGAAAAATTCAGAGAATGTTTAAGAAGATTTGGTTTACCTAAAGTAGTTGTTACAGATAATGCTGCTACATTTTGTTTTGGGGAATTTTCTTAATTTCTATCTAAAAATGGTATTCAACATGAAACTTCTCCACCATTCCATCCTGCAACAAATGGGTTTGCAGAGAATGTCTTTAAATGATGTTAGAAATAGAAATGTATCATTTATAACTTTAATGAACAGATATTTATTTCATTACAGAAATTCAATTCATTGCATTACAAATATTTCACCATCGGAAGCTATGTTTAATAGAAAACTTAGATCTAGATTAGATTTATTATCTACTAAAAAAGATAAAAAACAGTGTAATTTTTGCGTGCGTGTGTATAGGGTCTTTAGGTGGTGTGTGTACGGAGAGAAATGATACACTGAGGAAGTCGAATATTACTTTACTTAATAACTTGTCACGATATTACAAGGAGTAGTTAATTGGGATGGGAGCGCGTCTATAGCTTACGGTGGTTACGGGCGAACTGTTGTCGCTCAACGCTGCACTTACGACAAAGACAAAACTGATGTGTCAGCGCTCCCACACTATTCCTCCCCTTTTAAAAAAAAAAACAAAAGGTTTTTGTAGAATTAACAATTAATTACATACAATTTTCGAATAATTTCTTAGCTTAAACAATATCATGACACAGTCTCATGTTTATCAGAACTACTAGTTACAAAGAATTTGCTTTTCTGCTGACTCTTTGTATACGGAAATTAACTTTTTCTTCAAAGCCTCATATTTCTTATACTGTGGCGGATCTAATAAAATATCCGCGACTTGTTCCGAGACTTCGAGGTTTAATTTCGATAAAATAATCCGATATTTGGAATCGTCGGACATCTTCCGGCAATTAATTATTGCCTCTGCCTTGGTGAACCACAATTCTGGTGCTCTCGGCCAAAAATCTTCGAGCTTGTCGGTAATGGAGACTGGTGAGAGGGAATATTCGTCGGCTGCTGTTTTGGCTTCCATGATGTCACTTACTCACGCCGATTAGTTTTTTAAAAATGTTCCGCACTATAGACGCTGATGTCAGGTGAGTTGCCCGCTCTCGATCACGTACACACACTGTCTTTACCAATCACTAATGTAGGGCTAGCAACCCCACACACTCCATTTTTTCCGTCTCCGCTACATGTAGTATGTCCTAAGTTTATTAAAACGTAATTTTGATTATTCAAGTGTTTTATTTGGACAATTGTTATACAAGGCTTATACACATCAGTTATAAATACGAAACTAGGGATGCCTGAAATAGATATTTTTGCATCGCGTGTCAACACTAAATGTGATAAATAGGCATAGGGATCCATCTGCTTGGAATGTTGATGCATCTACTGTTAATTGGTCAAAGTTTTTCTTTTACGCATTCCCGCCTTTTTGTTTACTTTTAAAAGTAGCTCAAAAAATTTTGGTCAGATAGAGCAATTGGTATTGTAGTTTTCCCAATGTGGCCATCTCAGCCTTGGTACCCGTTGTTGATATCTATGGTAGTGTCAGAAATAGTTTCCATGAACCCTTCAGAAAATCTTTTAACTGCTTTCAGGAAACCCCACCGACTAAACAAGCAGCTTTTCCTGTGAGCTTGCGTCTTATCTGGGAAGCACTTAAACGAAGAAGTATCTCAGAGGACGCAATAGATATAATGATAGCATCCCTATCTCCGAATACTACAAAGCAATATAATAGCTGCTTAAAGCAGTGGTGGAGTTATACAAAAGATAATATTAATTAATATTTTCAGTGCATCCATACCAATCATAATTACCTATCTAACATTGGTTTTTCAAAGAGGTGGTTCTTACCAAACCTTAAATTGTCATCGGTCATCGCTTTCTCTTATTATCGGAAATCACGTAGGTACAGATGATAGAGTAAAGCGATGGTTTAAGGGAGTTTATAAATTACGACCTTTTGACACCCAAATATAGCAGTGTGTGGGACCCTTAGAGAGTTTTATCATATGTTTGTCACTGGTATCCATTGAATAGTAAGAGCTTAGAAAAGATCACCAAAAATAATGTAATGCTATTAGTACTGGCTACTGGCCAAAGGACTATAAATTCATTTCAATTCTATAAATTCAGACTATAAATTCCATTAGGTTAAACAATATTGACTTAACATCTCCTGGTGTCGAAATATTTTTTACAGATATTCTAAAAACATCGGCTCCTGATAGGGATCAAAAAATTTTATTTTTACCTTATTTCACTGCTCAACCCGAAATATGTCCCATTAAAACACTTACACAGTATATAGAAGTAACTAGAGGATTGAGAATTAATGGTAATTCATGTGATTATTTGTTTATTTCTTTTACTAACCTTTTACTAACCCAATGGATCTTGGTCATCTGAATAAATGAATATTATTATTTTAAAAGACCGCACCATCGTGCTTCTTGTCAGTCAATCAGCAGATGGCTGAAGCAAGTTATGTCGGACAGTGGTATAGATATCACTCGTTTTTCCGCGCACTCTACGCGCAATGCTGCTACTTCATGTGCTTATCGGGAAGGTCTCTCGGCAGACAGTATCATTAAAGCAGTAGGTTGGTCTCCAAGGTCATCGTCCTTTGCTACACACAATAACAGACCACTACACTAACTAACCAAACCAAGTGTTGTTTGCTAGAGCGGTACTCAATAGTTCAAACTGATTTTAATCATAAGTTAAAGTGTGTAATTTTAAGGCAGAAGTTGCCCTTTTTTAAGTTGGTTTATGTTGAGAAGATTAACAGCCTTACTAATGAAAATTGTCTAAACAGTTGGTTAACGATTGAATAGTTACACAATGAATAAACCTTGGGTAAAGTAATACATTCGTTACACAAAGACCCTACTAATAAACATTGTTATTACCTGCGAATAGCTAAACATCTGTTATGCATGGTTAAAATTTCACTGTACAACATTTGGGCGCTACGTTCAGGAATCATAGTGTTACTATTTTTTATATGTGTATATTTAACTGCAAATAATGTTTTTAAAATTACAAGATAACATTATAACTGCAAATTACCGGTATTAGTTTTGTTTTAGACACCAATTAATGAAATAGTAAGTTGTGTTTAATTTTTTATACCAATTCCAAGTTATTAGATTTCAGAACGAATAGCAGCTTTGTGTTGTGACCTTTGTGATCCCATCCCGTTCCGTCGTTCCCGTCTGTTTTTCGGCGTTTCTGTGGTATTATTTCGTTTGCTGTGTTATTATTTGTAACTTCGTTTATATATAATTAAAACAATGGAAAATATAGTGGCCGGAATCACAAACCAAAAAAGGAAAAGAAGCGCTAAGTGGGATGAGATTGAAAAAGTAAGTGCAAGTAGTAACCAAGAGAAATCGCCGTTTATGTGTTTATGTTCTTTTTTAAATACTTACATAAAATTATTCTTTCAGTATTTACTACGGGAGTGTTCAAAAGATGTCCTGCATATTATTGAAAATAAGTGCACTGATACAAACACAAATAAAACTAAATCTTTGACATGGCAGAAAGTAATGAAAAGGTTAGAACAATATTAATCATAGCTGCAGCGCTAACTAAAATTTATTTGTTAAAATATTATCGTGTAAACTGTGAATAACTAAATTAGTGGTGTGTTCTAAGTAATTCAACAAACATTATTTATTGATTTTTTTAGGAAATTGAAGCACTACCTGTGGAAAATCTGTGTGTTAGTAATATTCAAGTTTCATGTGACAAGGTATGAAATAATTTTGCATGAGAAGCTGCATTCACTTGTAGTAATTTGTTTGAATCGTAATATCATGCAAGTAAAACCCAACCATTTTGAACCATAACACTGACATTTCTGTTTTAGCACCAAGATGTCTCTGAACTGCATTATACAAAAGAATCCGTACCAGGGCCATCACGGGATTTCAGAAGCCCTAAGTCAACCCAGAAATTGAAAGATACAATTTTGTATAAAAATTGAAGGAAACAAATGAAAAATATAATAAAGTTAAACAAAACAAAAGATATCATGAATGTCCTTGGTGAAAACGAATCAGTGCAATATTTAATGAATTAAAGCATTGAGGCTATACAAAAGATCTGCCACATGTCTTCCTGCACCAAGCACTTTAAAATCATTATTGAGTCAGTTTACCTTAAATACGGGTATAAACAATAACATTTTGATGGCTTAGAGAAACATATTAAAAGACAAAATCCATCAGATAATGAATACATTCTCATGTTTGATGAGATGACAATTAGAAAACATCTGTGGTACAACAGTAAACACGACAAAATTATAGGGTACCAGGACCATGGATCACAAGGGACTACTAAACAAGAGGCCTATATATACATATATGCTCTAGTGTTTATGGTAGACGGCTTAAGAAAAAAAAAAAAACTTGAGAGGTGTCAAGGGACACCCGGATGGAACGAAGTTCCTTTCACGTACATAATATCAATACATTTTAGATTTAAGTTATTGTGCGAAAAATAAAATATTTAATTTAAGGAAGATTAATCCTTAAGTTAAAGCTGCACAACCGAATTTGTACTTTGTAGTTCGGTCACTCAAAATAATAATCATATCTATCCTTACTCACATACACACCCCAATTGTACGTAATTTAAGGAAATTTCAACTTTATTTTAAAGAAATAAAGCTTACAATAGCTTACTATAGCAAAAAGTGTCGTGACAACTTTTCGTAAGAATTTTTTCCGTCTAGCCCCCTTTCACAACGCGCGATAAGGAACTTCGTTCCAAAAACAACCTGTTGCATTTTATCTGTCAGGTTTTAATGTTACATGAGATAGATTGGTAGTTCTAATAAAAGAGATTTGTGTATTTAGTTATTCTTAATTTACCTTCTCTTGTAAAATATACAAGGTGCATACAGTTTTGTCATATCATGAGTGCCATTCAAATTGTAATTCTCGTGCTTTATATAAGATGTTTTTTAGGTATTGAATAAGTGCTTCGAGATTGGAATGAGCATATCAGCAACTGTGTGTGATAAGGATGGAGTCAATGGAAGAGCCTTAACAATTTTGGGAGCTTCCAAGAGTCATCCCTATTTCAATGTTAACAATAATGAAATGGTTGCTATTTTTGATCCTCCTCATTTATTAAAATGTTTCAGAAATTTATTTCTTAAATATAATTTAAAGTGTATCACAAATATTACATCTGATAACACAAGGGGAGAAGGAAATTATTGTTAATTATTACCTTGTTAATAAAATCTTGATGTATGCCAGTACAGTATTAATGTTGTTTGTACGATTAAATTGGCGAAATACTAAACTGTAGAGATATGACCTAAAGCCATTACCTGGTATATACATTTAAAACTGTATAAGCGTCTACTTGGCTATAGTAAATCTATCTGTTTGATCAATTAAAATAAAAATAAATTTTACCTTGAAGTCATCTACAAGTAAACAATATGTCCAACAAAGTTTTATTTATCTTACAGGTATTGCCAAGTGGAGTCACATTCAAACTTTTACGATTTAGACAATAATAACGCAAATTTCGTGTTTGCACCAGTACTAAAAAATGATCACTTAAATCCAAATAATAGACAAAAAATGAAAGTCTATAAATTGCAGCTCAGGTGCTGAGTCACTCTGTAGCAGCAAGCATGTTGGCCAAAATTTCACAAGGTATATATACTATTTTATATTGGCAGACTGCAGTCCTTGCCTCCTCTAGAACGCACGTAGTATGCATTTCAGGGTAGAAAAAAGACACTTGCACCATTACCCAATCACACTGCTGTAGCTATGAATAAACCTTAACATAATATTAAATCAACTCTGGTATTTGCCTGTTCTCATGTTTATGCCCATGAATGTAGTCTTCATTTCATCAGTATCCTAAAATATCTGTTTATTACGTCAAGCACGGCTTCCAAGAAACCTATTGTTTTATGGCACACCCGTGTTCCAAACTATTATTAATATTTTGATTTTTTATTTAATTTTCAGGAGAATTGTCTGCTGATGCAACTATTGATAAATTATTTAACGCTGTGAATAGTGATACGGCTGATCACCGAAGAGGTAAACCTCATGCCACAAATATGACAGCATCATCACCTCATTTAAAACATTTTCAATCAATGAAATCTTTTTTTGAAACAGTAGAATTTGTGGGGTGCCGAAGCTCACCGCCTTCGAAAGATGGTTGGATATGGACCTTGAATGGTCTAACAAAAATATTTAAAACCCTAAAAGAAAAGTATAGTATTAGATAGTTAGCCACCCGTCGTCTCCAGCAGGATCAATTGGAGAATTTGTTTGGCACTATTAGAGCCAATTGTGGTGCAAACAGCAACCCTATCTCGTCACAATTTATTGGTGGGCTGAAAACAGCCATAATTTCAAACTTGACCCATATATAATCAGGAAATAGTTGTGAAGAAGATGATTACAATACAATAATGTGTAATTTTAAGGCCATGTTTTCCTCATCACACCCTCTAAGCCAAGAAAATACTAAAGGCCCACGTATGTCCGACATGTTAGTTTCAGTGGATTACACATTTGAAGCAAGTTTGACAGACTCTGCGGAAATGCAAGCTTGTGCTTATGTTTGTAGGTTTATCTTAAAACAGCTAAAAGTGGCTTGTTCTGATTGTGAAAAAATATTTAAAGCCGCAAACATAGAAAATGTTCATTTATTCTTAGAATGTAAAGAATATGATGACATTAAGAAGAGATTAATTTACGCGTCCAAAAATTTGATTCAATGCGTTGAAGAATGCCCCAAAATATGTAATAATTTCTTCTTAATGTCATCATCACATCATCGTCCGATTAAAAAAAAACAATAAGGCAAAAAATGTATGACGAAGTCGATTTTACTTTTTTAATATTATGTTTTTATGTAATAGTGTTTTTCACATAATGTACATCTGCACAGAAATAGGAAATAGGTTTTAATTATTATTGTTTACTTGTTTTGTTTACTAACAAATTACTAACACCTTTTTTATTTTTCTTTCTATTTTTGTGTGCTACTAACAACCCTACTAACGCTGTTCTTGTAAAAATGTATGGACGTATGTCTGAAATAAAGATAAATTATTAATTATTATTAAATGTGTCAAAAGATTTTGCACATAGCAAAAGCGAAAATATGTAGAGGCCGCCTGTTACCGGTCTTTAAAAAAGAAAATTGAAATTTTTAAACATATTTAAATAGTATGTAAGGATACCCATATTCCTTTTCTTCGCAGAAATATTAAATTAAGTCCATTTGATATTTCCCAACTGTCATCTATTCTACTTACATTCGCTAATTATTTACTTTACATCTGTGGATAGATTATTTGAGTTTTTAGACCTTTTTCTCTATACTGAAGTAAATCAATTTTAGTCATGTATGCATTAAAAATAAATAAAAGTCAACCATCTGTTTGCATGTTTTACTAAACTAGCTCTTTCACAAGATATTTCCAATAGGTTATGGGCCCAGACCGTACCTCGTGAATGCTAAATTTGTAGGGCAGTTTTTATAGTAAATTCGAGTATAAAGATGGAAAGTTCGAGTTCGATCAAAACGCTCACAGGCCGAAATAATTATGGCAGTTGGGCCTTCAGCATCGAAATGCTTTTAATAGATGCGGGGGCTCTGGGACTGTGTGAGCGAAAATTTCGTTAATACCAAACCTGAAGATCGGAAACGCGACGAAAGGGCAAGAGCAAAGATTTGCCTGTCAATCGCAGAACAGTGCATCACCATTGTCAAGAATGCTAAAACCTCATGGCAAGCATGGAATGCGCTCAATAAGGCCTATGCTGACTGTGGTCTAATTAGAAGATTAGGTCTGCTGCGGAAGCTATTTTCATTGAAATTGGATAATTTCGTAAATATTGATGCCTACGTCAATGAAGTGCAAGCTACGCATCAAACCCTGGAGGCAATTCAAGCTGCACTGAATGATGAATTCATCGCGGTCATGCTCCTGGCTGGTTTGACGGATTCTTACGACCCTCTGGTGATGGCCATTGAACATTCTGGCAAGGAATTATCATCGGAGAACGTAACCGTCACCGACACCAAGTGAATGATGATAAGGACGATACGGTGTTAGCTAATGTTACAGGTGGTAGTGGTAGCGGTAATGCTCGTAAGAAAATAGTTTGTCTTTTTTGTAAAAAGAAGGGTCACTTTAAATGGCAATGTAAGCTCTTCAAAGTCAAACAAAGTAAGAATGAGAGTAATTTAGTGGCTGTAGGCAGGATTAATGATGATGTTTCTACTGATTTTGTTACTTTACTTGCCGCTAGTGGGGATAATTGCTGGGCGGTAGACAGTGGTGCGACATCACACATGACATCAAATAAGTCTACTTTAACACCGTTGGGGAAATATAGTATCTGCTTACTACTGATACTTTATACTCATACTTATCATCCATTTTCATACTTTTATTGGTTTTACATTTTGGGAAAGAAGGAAAGGTTTGCAAGCTGAACAAGTCCATATATGGTCTGAAGCAGGCAGCACGATGTTGGAACGTGAAGGTTCACGCTTACATAGTTGAGATGGGTTTCACGAGGTCAAAATATTACCCATGCGTATCAAAATGTAACAAATTTACTTGCTCCTCGTGATAAAAAGAAGTAAACAGATTTGTACATTAAAAAAGTAATTAGGGGAAAATGAATTTAATAAATGATGATATGAAAAATACAATAAATTAATAAAAAAGTGAAGGGCAGGTTAACCGGGAATGATTTGAATGTCTCCGCAAATCTCTGAGCGTGATAGTAACTGAAGACCATCCAGTTGTAGAAAGCTGGCTTGATCAAGATGAGCTTGACCACGACGAACTTGATGCAGAGCGGCTTGGCAGGACCCACCAGCAGACACGTACCGCCCCAGTGCCAGGCTCGTCAGCTCACAGAGCAGCTTCCAGCAGACACGTACCGAGCCCCAGTGCCAGGCTCGTCAGCTCACAGAGCAGCTTCCAGCAGACACGTACCGAGCCCCAGTGCCAGGCTCGTCAGTTCACAGAGCAGCTTCCAGCAGACACGTACCGAGCCCCAGTGCCAGGCTCGTCAAATTCGCAGAGCAGCTTCCTCACAGCAGCTAGCAGCAGCCACGGCAGCACCAAACGAAGACGGCTTCTTGACTCCACTTAGGCTGTGCTCAAAACTCAAGATATTTTTAAGATTTGCTGTGTAAAGAAATTCAGAGTTATATTTATAAAAATATTATGTGCAAGGTTTTTGACCAATTGTTACTGGCTGCTTTGAATACTGGCAGGTTGCGTCTTACTCGAGCGCAGCAGTTTTGAATCTGAGAAAGAAATTTGAAGAAAGAAACGGAAGATCAGGGTATAAAAGGAATTTCTGACGGATGTCCTGGTCAGTCTGGATACAAGAAATCAGTTTAGCCTGAAGTCAAGAAATCAGCTAAGTCTAGAGTTTGAAGTCAAGATCTCAGTAAACCTGAAGAAGGTCAAAAGCAAATTTCTCGCAATTGCCTTATACGTAGATGATTTCTACATTTTTGGGCATGACATTGACGAGATTCAGGCCGTCAAAACAAAGATTGGGGACGCCTTCAAAATTAAAGACTTGGGATTAGCAAAGGACTGCCTGGGCATGGAGCTCACGCAAAGGAAGGGAGAAGTAGAACTTAACCAAAGAAACTTCATAAAGAAGGTCCTCCGAAAGTATAAAATGGAAGATTGCAAAGTGGTCGCGACTCCCACAGAGACTAATCTCAGATTGGAGAAAGGTGATCCGACTGGAGATATGAGCTACCAGGAGATTGTGGGTTCACTCATGTACCTGTCCTGTGGCACACGACCTGACATCACAGTCATAGTCAGCTGAGTCAGTTTAATTCTTGTTGGAATTCGACTCACATGGCTGCACTCAAGAGAGTGCTGAGAATTGAATTGAGAATTGGCCGAGGCAAATGAAATTTGTATCAAATATTGTAAGACTTATGAGATGCCCGCCGATATCTTCACAAAAGGACTTACTAGAGTTAAGCAGGCCTACTTTAAAAACTGAATGACTGCCTGAATTAATTAGTGGCACAAGTCAAAATTTTGACATTTTGAGTTAGTGATGAATTCTTGTCATAAATTACGTACTTTATTTTATGCATTAAGACCCAACTTATTAGTTCATAAACTACCTGGTAGGCGGCGCGGCGTTAGTGTCAATAGTGAATTAACGATAACGTTGCGTCTCTTTCATGCAACATCGGCTCATCGTCAATCGGCCGCATGGGCTCGCGGCTATCGCGCGCTTAATGTTATGCAATAGTGTCACTTTTGAGTTATGCCAGTTTAGCACAAATATCGCGATGTTTTCTATGTTGTGCCGGTGTAATAGTTCTGTTGCCAAACAAAAATATGAGTGTTTTTCCACGGTAAGTAGTCATTGTTTTTCTATTTATCACTAGGAAATACTTACAATTCTCATAATTTCGCTCGTTTGTCCTCACCCCCAAGTTTACAATTAACAAATGTAAAACCTTCTCTAGCATTAAACGTTTCTGAGAATTAAAACTTTAATAGTTTTAACTATCAGAAACGTTTAATACTATTTCAGATAGTTCGTGTAAAAACAATAACTAGGTACTAGCGCCGAAGATGGCCCAGCTCCTAAGAAGGCCACTTTTAAAAAAAAAAAATTACGCGCGCATACGCAGAATTGGCATTATACACAAAAGTGAAACGAAACGCAGTCGCGTGCACGCCGCCGTTTTGACAGCAGACGTCACTTTACAGGCAACTCTTCAAAGGCGAGTCGATTTATAATTTCATGTCCTTACTTTTTCAAGAATTTCTGTGCAAAAAGTACATCTTGTTCTAATTTTATTCGTGATCCATTTAAATCAGACTTCGGGATATTGAATTCAAGGTAAGTTTTGTATTGTCATTTGCTAGTTGCTATTTTACCTGCATTTTCCAAAACACCGGTGAAGACTCCAATGATGGCCCACTATGACTATTTGGTTTCCGAAAGGAGAAGGCCCGGGCTATTAAGGCTTCGAAAATTAAGATTCGTGGAAACAAGGCGCTTAATATAATAAAAGTCGCGAATAAATTTATAGTTATAAGAATATTTAAAAAATAGAACAACTGCCAATGGTTAAATTTTTCAAATGACAACTGTTATTTCTCAAAATTTCTTGACGTACTATGCAATTTTAAAATATTTTTTTAAACCTGAAGCACAGTCGAACAGAAACAAGATTTGACGTCTACGTAATTTTATAATAATTTTTACAGCAATATTAAAAGCAGGAATAGTGTGTAATTTTTCATTCGTCATGTGTTTTGTTATGAAACAAGTTTTGAAAAAAAAAAAAAAATAAAGGACATCTATTTTGGTCCAAATTCGAAAGTGTTGGACAAGAAAAAAAAAGTGGTTATTCTGTTAGAGCTCGTCTCTCTTAGCATTTCTTAACAGGGCACTAATGCTGTAGCATCACTGTACTTGATTTTATTTAAGTTTAAAATTAGTTGAAGTTATTGCTTGCACATATCGCCAGTTAACTTGGCAGCGCTGCAAAAAGACTCCAAAACAGCCCAGGGTGCGATGGAGCTGGTAGCTTTCTCGTAGTCCACAAACGCTAAACACAGCGACTGGTTATACTCTTCAGACATTTGTATAACCTGCAGAACAGTATGGATATAATCCACAGTGCTATAACCTTTACTTAATCCAGCTTGCTCCGGTTTGTGATGATTCTCGAAAACACCTTTTATTTTCATTTCAGATGTCTAAATTACAATGGAGCCACCTGAAAAGAAACGTCGAGAAGCGTGGACTGAAAACCAGTTACAGGCAGCTGTAGACGCGGTGAAATCTTGTGGTATGTCACCACATAAGGCAGCCGCTACGTACAGTATTCCAAGGCGAACCTTAAGAAATCATCTCAAATCTGGAAGCACAAAAAAGTAACTGGGCGAGTTCCTACACTCACTGATATTCAAGAGAAAGATTTAGCAAAGCGCATAATTAGATTGGCCCAAATAGAAATTCCGCTGACACCAAAACTTGTAAGAAAACAAGCCTCGCCCAACGTGGGGCGCTATTTGTAACGGCGGTAACTTTTGCGGGTGTATACTCGATCTGTAAGACACAAGCCTGGAAGGTTAGTGCCCATCTGGCCAGTCGACCGGTGGGGGACTTCGGACCCATCAGCCACTAGGTTGGGGAAAAAGTCTTTTCGCATTATAGTATGTATGAACTTGTAATAAAATCTCTTTGGCTATACTATTTGTATCTGGCTGGTTTTGGTATCATTGAAAGTTTACATTTTAAAGAACATAATTCCAAATTAAAATTAGGAAAATGTGTGATTTTCATTTGTTTTTCGGACCGTCAAGATGAGTGAATCTAATGAAGAAATTCGATATATTTTAAAATTTTACTACAAAAAAGGTGAAAACGCAAAGCAAGCAGCGAAAGAAATTTGCGATGTTTATGGACCTAGTGCAGTTGTCTGTGAGAGTAGCACAAATTTGGTTTTCAATCCGGAAATTTTGATGTCAAAGATGCACGTCGCTCTGGTCGCCCTATTACGGATAAAATGGATGCCATTTTTGAAAAAGTGGAGCAAGATATCAGTAGTTACGACAAGTCGTTCTTCTTCAGAATCGCACGCATCTGAATCTTCCACGTATCGAAATTTTCTCCAGTGAATGGATTTATTCTGATAGTCGCAGCCATGACGTAAGTTTCATCAACTTTTATTTCACAAAATTTATTTTCGGTTTACGAAAAAATACTTATTGCTGCCTAGTGCCTACCCATACTTTTATTCACTGTAGCTCATTAGGTCGTTTTTTACGCACCTGGGCTCATAACCTGTTTGAATGTGAATAAAAGTATTGTGTTTTTGTACACGTAAAATATTATATTCTCAGCTGTTTATAAAGTGACCTGAGTGACAAGACTAATTTTTAAATAGCATCCGAACATTATCAAGAGTTTATGACTTCGGAGTAAAACCTCCTCTATAATAGATTTGTTATACAAGAGTTGCATTAGCCACGTCAAATCAATTCAACATGGAAATGATAATGAAAAGATAGCAGTAGAACAGCTTTCAAAAAAAAGAATAGTACAAATAGAGCCATGTGGTTTATTTACAGACGAAAAGATACCATATTTAGGAGCTACCCCAGGTGGGATCAGCAAGGATAAAAGTATTCAAATGCCCTGTGTGTGGGTACAAATTATCCTTTGAAGAAGCAGTAAAAAAATAAAGTCCCATTCTACAAATTTAATAAAGATAAAACTATTGAAATGAACAAAAACCACAGCTCGTATTTTCAAATACAAGGACAGGTTCATATAGCGCAAAAATCAAAATGCCTTTTTGGTTTATGGCTGGGTGAAGCTATTCCGATGAAAATAGAAATAATAGAAAAGGATGATAAATTTTGGAATGAGAAAATGGAGCCTGAACTATCAAAATTTTATTTAAACTACGTCTTACCTGAATTAGTATACCCTCGGTTTTGTGACCCAGAAAACAAGTTGGAGTGTTAACCAGTGCTGAAAGAGGCCACCATTATACTGCTGTATGCTGTGTTAATGCCCTGGGAACTTACATACCTCCAACATTCATTTTCCCGCGTAAAAATATGAAAATTGAATTAATGGACCATGCTCCATCCGGTGCAGTCTGGTTTGCTCAAGAAAAGGGATGGATGAATGGAAAGGTTTTCCTTAAGTGGATGCAGCATTTTGTAAAACATGCAAAGTTGTCGAAAGACGCAAAGGCTTTATTACTACTAGACGCACATTCCAGTCACAAAAATTTGGATGTGTTGACTTACGCAAAAGAGAACGGTGTCATCATATTCTGCTTTCCACCCCACTGGACACACAAACTCCTACCACTGGACGTTACTTTCTTTGGACCGCTTAAATCTTTCTATAATTAAGAGTTGAATATTTGGTTAAGGAACCATCCAGGAAGAACTGTTACTCATTTTCAGGTGGCTGAGCTTTTCAATCAAGCTTATCTTTGAGCTGCTACAGTCAGCCATGGGCAAACTGGATTCGCTGCATGTGGCATTTTTCCACTAAATGAGAATATTTTTCCTGAGTGGATGTTTGAACCTTCAGACGTCACTGACCAGGCCTCCCAGTCTCAAGACCAAACTGAGGCAGAGCCTTTAGCGCCTGTGAGCTCTCCGATAAATGACCAAACCGAGGCAGATCCTTCAACGCTTGTGAGCTTTCAGATAAATGACCAAACTGAGGTAGCGCCTTCAGAACCTGTAAGCTCTCAGACAAACGACCAGACCGATGTAGGGCTTTCAGGGCCAGTGAGCTCTCAGACAAATCACCAGACCGATGGAGGACCATCAGGTACTACGAGCTCCCAATCTAAAAATCGAACTGAAGCAAGTTTAACAATTGCAGATATTTCTCCATTGCCCAAATGTTATCAAACAAAAAGATTATTGAACCGTAAGAAAGGTAAATTCGGAATGTTGAACGCATCTCCAGATATAGCCCAACTGAAAGCTATTGTGGCTGAAAAAGCAGCAGAAACTTTAAGAAAATCTGCGCGTAAGATTAAAAAAAGAATCGTGTTGGCAGAATCAGGCGATGAAGAAGAACCATTCGCCTCGGACGATGAAGATCCATCCTGCATTTATTGCATGGAGCCCTTGGAGTCATTCTCGCGCTAAAGAATGGTGGCTTCAATGTCAAATGTGTCACCGATGGTGACACGCACAGTGCATTGGATTACCAAATACGTCAAAACGTGTAGTTTGTGATATTTGCAAGTAAAACGCAAAATTTATAAATACTATTCATTGTATGCCATCTTGCCCATAGGGGTAGGGTGAGATGGATTTTCAATTGATGGATTATTTTCCAAAGAAATTGTGATTTTTGTTAATTTTGTTGATTACTTTTATGACAATAATAAACCTTTATTTGATATAGAATGGATATTTGTTTCAATTTAATTACGAGTTTCCTAAAAATTCATATTTTCGAAATCTATGCCATCTCAGACCACCTTCCCCTAAGGCTTTGCTATCTTAGAGATAAACTTGGAATCAGATCTCAAAATGTAGTCACAAATACTTAATTGTTGTTATTATGTTTAAAATGGAATGTCTCGTTTCAGAAGGCTTTAATTTGGGAGGAGTTGTATTTAGTTAAAATTCTCGCCTTCAATAATCTGTGTCGATTGACTAATAGTAACTTTTATGTCACATCACTACTGCTCTGTGGACATCCCTAGCTACGAGTATTGTTGTAATTAATTATATTAATTTAAGTTTTCTGCTATTCAACAAAATATCCAGTTATTTTCATTGAACCTCGACATTTAAGCTCCAGGGTTCCTAAATCAGGGCGACCGTCTTGTTATCTGCCTCCAGCACTCTGCGTAAGGTGGCCGCTGCTATTTGTTTGTGCTGGAGGTTGGTTTGAATGACGTTTTTAGGGGTATGAGGAACAGGGTGTAAAGTTCCTCGAAACTCCTTAGAAAAGGGAGGATCCTCCGGCCAGACAGGTGTTAATGTCTGGTGGGCAACTGCCCGATAGTTGTTATCGGGTTTCTCTATATATACTGAAGTCGATGTAAATTTTGCTTGCGACTTGTAGGAAATTGATGTTAGTTGCTCCGTCGTATCATAGATGACGCTGTAGACTTTTTGTAGTATGTTGCTTTTTGTGGTCGCTACATCACTCCCCCCCGGAGACCGGAGGTCGATAGCCGAATGAGTCATCTTTTAGGTATTTAGCCGTGCCAGTTGGAAGCTCGTTGCCGCATTGTTCACGGTGAGTCGGAACAGTCTGCGGTGGTGAGGCGAAGCCCAGTGAGTCGGGGCCGGCGCTGCGTTTGCTCCGGTGTGTCGGACGTGGTACAGCGCCGCGATGTGGCAGACAGCTAGAGAGGTGTCGACCGGGAGGTAGACGCTCTCGACCGGCCGAAAGTGCAGTGTGCTGTGCCATGGTCGCTTGATGAGAGGCTGAGGGTGCTGACCAGGAATGCGCTTCCACTGCATGCTGGTGGTCAGGAATACCCATTTGAAGCTGGCTGGCTGTGAGACTCGCTGCTCGAAAGCTGGAGGAAGTGCTGATGATGATTATGACGTCACGTTGCTCGAAGGCTGCGCTGACGTCCATTTCGGGGTCACCAGTTTGGGTGTATGAGGAACAGGGTGTAAAGTTCCTCGATACTCCTTAGAAAAGGGAGGATCCTCCGGCCAGACAGGTGTTAATGTCTGGTGGGCAACTGCCCGATAGTTGTTATCGGGTTTCTCTTCTATCAATAGCCTCGTTCTCTCGTTGACTAGTTCTTTTTTTTTTTTTTTAAGGATAACAATTGGGCTGACTACTAGGAGAATGGGGAGTGGTTGCACTTAGCATACTAATGATTACAATAAGAATAATAATAAAAAAATGGCAGTAATAATAACAATAGTGACAATAGCGAGATACATGGGACCTGGTTAAGGTTGACTACATGGAGATTCATTTTAGGAAGTTATCCATTGTTAATGGCGGCGACCTGATTTGGTCCTCTTTGTTTGTCTCTTGTCCGACTCATCATCTGTTTCTGAATCTGAGGACCCGCTGTACATGGCCGCTGCGGGCCGCTTGGAAGCGCCACTTGTTAGCAACTCAGCAAGAGGTGTGCTAGGAACATTGTATCCCTTCCTTGTTCTCAGCCATTCCATCTGCCCCTGAGATAGTGATCCGGATCCGAAGGAAGATGCAGACATTTTTAGCACCTTATGAACAATATCTTGGTTCACAGCTTGATCCAGCGGGGCCTTGCTGCCTTTGTAATTCTTCTGCACCTTCTTGCTGAGGCGAGCCCAGTCCAATGTACTTTTTGTAGTATGTTGCTTTTTGTGGTCGCTACACGTTAATATTGGGGGAGTTACGGGCAACTTAGGACGTCATCTTCTTCGCTGGTAACTCCCTCAATATTCAACGATGAGCTTGCCTTCCTCACACGCAAACCCTGTTGGGGAGCTAGGCTGGACTGCTCGGTGGTGGAGGTTGTTGCTTGGTGCGTCGTGTCTTTGTCCTCGGCCGTGTTCGGTTTATCAGTGAGAAACCGAATGTTCACAGTGGATGGTATGGCCTCCACAAGGCCAGACAGGTCCAGGCTGGAGCCCGGTCCTGAGCACAGGTCAGTAAAGGCTGTACCTAAGCTAAGCACAGTTCAGAAAAGGCTGCACCTTTGGTCTAAGTCAAAGAACTGAGTCTCTTTTGGTATCCAGATGGTTATGTTATGTTATAGTGCTATTAACTTACTAAAACTAGCATTATTCTGATCTCAGAAATACGGGATTCAGGTTATACAAAAGGCTATGACACGTATTTTAATATAAGAAATGGTCTATAAGTAGTTTTTGATAGTGAGGTATCAGACAAAGAAATACTAAAAACTAAGATATGAAAGGTAAATCCACTTTTTCAGTCTGTCTTGCGAGGGAGTCACGCACAAGAATAAAAAAATAGTGCGTGGAGTCCCTCCGCGTGGAAGAAGTGAAACTTCGTAATACTCGTACTACACGCATGCGTTCGAGTGTCACGCATTTACTCTCGTTATTTTATTGAGCTTCTATATAATATTTTATTGTTTTATTGCTGTACACTTTTTATTACATAAGTTTATCGAGGTCGACTCATGGAAAGTGAGCGAAGGCTGGTCACACCGAAGAGTCGAATGCATGAATGTTTGCACGCCATCTTGCGTACGTAGTGGAACTACGTAGTCACAAATCTTGTAATAGCGCCATCTCTTAGTGGGTAATAGCAAATATTACCCCTCCACGAAAACGTTAAACTTGTTGGAAGTCGCATAAGAAGTTTCACTTCAAAAACCTATTGAGTCAAGCATTGATGAGATGATAGTGCCGTTCAGCAGTTAGTATGGAAAACGGCAATATTGTCCAGGAAAACCCAACCCTGTTGGTCTGAAGATTTTTGAATTGACAATGCCACAAGGCATTGTCTTAAACATGCTTCCATCCATACCAAGGAGATACTACTTGTCCCGAGTTGGTTGCAGAAGCATATACTCTTGGTGAGGTCACCATATCTATTTTGATAGGTACTTCACTACGGTGAAATTGGCCAAAACATTATAACCAAAAGGTTTTCACGCAGCAGGCACTACAAAAATATAGGATTCCCAAAAATTGCCAGCTCTCCGACGAAAACAAAGCCCAGAGGATATTGTGAAACAAAATACAGAAATGACAAAGTACTGAACATAGTTCGTTGGCTGGATAGTAAACCAGTTATCCTCCTATCTACAATTCACTCAAGTGAAATCAAGATCAGTGTCGTAGATGGTCAAAGAAAAATAAAATCTACGAATTTGTATCTAGGCCAAATATAGTCAAATCATACAATCAATACATAGGCGGAGTTGATATGGCTGATCGCATGCTGTCTGTATGTCCTTCCAGATTACGCACCAGTAAATGGACGGTAAGATTTATATCCCACATGGTCGATTTGGCAGTCAGTAAAGGCCCATTTAGATGGAGAGAGTTTCTCGGACGTTTCTTGGCGAGAAATCGTACGCTACTATCGCAAGCAATAATCGCTATAAGATTATCGTATCACAATGTTTACATACAGGCAAGAACTAAATTCTCGCCCACGATTATGTCATACGAGATTCGCAAGTAATTTATCGCTAGGCGATAAACGACTGTTTAGTCAGCGAAAATTATAGTACGAAGATTCTTGCTTACGAGTTCTCGACTTGTGTAAACACGATATCGTATGACATTTTTTCAAGTTCATACGAGTATCGTACAAATCCGTCTGAACCGATTTTGAATGCGAAAGAACATCGGGCGTTTTTTACCCGATTTTTTAAAAGTCGCGAACATAAACCAAAACATTTTTAAATGATAGTGTTTGCAATCATATTTAATATTGTGTAGTTATTTTGATTCACAATAATGGGAAAATGGAAATAATTAGTAAAATGAAAATCATATTTTAAGTTGACTATTTTTCCTAATTACTAAACGACCGCTCAGTAAGTTAAAATATAACTCCGTGGTATTTTTGTAAACCCAATCAGACTAAATCCGTCAAGTTGATGTGAATGTTTCGTTCTCACTCTCGCCCATAGTCCTAAAACTGGTTTATGTTGCGCTCGCGCAGGTAGCTAGCTTATCTTACTACATCGCAGTCCTTTGTCATCCGTCGTAGCGATCTGTGTTTTACTGTGTTCCCATTGTGGTCTGAGTCAACTAATTACCTACTGCTTGTTTACTGGATTTCGTTTGCTTTCGAGTTCGATTTTGTTGTGAAATGGAACGACAAAATAGTTGTGTGTCGTGTGAGCGATCTGTTCTACGTCGTAGAAGACACCGTCTTACTCAAATGTTTTTCGAAAGATATCGTGACTATGCAGTACTATTATTACAAGAAATAATGCCACGGGAGGTGAGTTAATTATATTATAGAACATTAATTATATGTAAATACTAGAGTTTGTTCAACTTTTGCGCAGCAACAGAGCCTCTATTTATTCTCCTAGATATAGTTTTATATCGTTTTATATAGTTGACGTCATCATAGGACTCCTTTTCAACCATTGAAACTATTCGTTTCCTTGGTCATAGTGTATTACGTTGTGACATTTATTATTATGATTATCAATAAATAACAGTAAAATAAACTTGTTACAGATTGTTTTTGATGGTACACTATCAATATGCAATCCTTGCTGGCTGAGATTTTATCGCGCATTGCAAGCCCGGCCAGTAAATGATCCATTACCCCAGCAAGTTCAAGAACCATTACATCAGCAAGTACAAGAAGAACCATTACCCCAGCAAGTACAAGAAGAGGAAGTCCAAGAAATAGTAGTTAACGTTCAACAACAACAAAACATTGGCATTATGACTATTCCTGGATATTTGCGTGTATCTAATACTGCTCGACGCTGTGTTTTTCAAAACTGCAGAAATGTACCAGCAAATGCTGTGCCAAAATATGTTAGGTTACATTTATTTCGTATGAATAAGCTATTCATACCAAAACTTGCTCGAGTTTGCCAACCCCATATGATAAGCAATGAATGGGAAGATCTTCTTAATGTGCAAATACCTCTACATGAACACTTTAACAGTGCTCATGTTCTCGATATTATCGAGCTGTATGAATGGAAATTGGAACGAGGAACTCAGTTGGACTTCGAAAATATTGAGGAGATAGATGACAATGAACTACATTTTTATACAGGTATGGATAAAATTCAATTTAATAGAATTTTGAATCAAACATCTCTTCGTGACAGAACCAACAGTTCTGCTACTGTTTTAGGACTGTATTTAGTTAAAATAAGAACGGGTGAACCAGACGAACGTGTAGCTTCTATGTTCAATATGTCGAGAAGAACATTGGAGCGAAAATTAAAAATAGCTCGAGAATGTTTATCTGAAGAGTTTGTTCCCCGACATCTGGGTCTAGATCACATGACGAGAGAAGATGTAATAGCTCGCAACTTAACCATCCCGAGTCATATTTTTGGAGGTAACCAGAATGAACCTGCAGCCATTCTTGTGTGTGATGGAACATATATATACGTGCAAAAAAGCTCCAACTTCCTTTTTCAGAGGAAAACATATAGCCTGCACAAATTCCGCAACCTAGTAAAACCCTTTTTAATTGTATGCACAGACGGCTATATTGTAGATGTATTAGGCCCGTACCCAGCCATTACTACGGATGCCGAAATTTCTGAACGCGAACGACATTTTTATATTGGACCGCGGCTTTAGAGACTCTATTCCTGCCATTGAAGAGCATGGATATGATGCGCATATGCCACCAACAAGAGCAAGAGGAGAGCAGTTAAGCACAATAGATGCAAATAAATCACGGCTAATAACTATGTGTCGTTGGGTGGTTGAAACGATTAATGGTCGCTTTAAAAAGGACTTCAAGATATTCCGCCATGTTTATTTTAATGTAGCGTTGACAAATATGATGACCGATTTTAAAATAACTGCAGCACTCATCAATGCCACTCATCGACCATATAGAGATAACGCTCATGCCGCACAGTTTATAAATATAATAGATGAGAACATAAATAGAGAAAACGAATTGGCTGATTACGTGATTCGAAACAATTTAAACAGACAAAGAGTCGCATTCATGCCGCTAGATGCAAACAATCCCGAATTAAGAGATTTCCCACAATTGACTTACGACGAGCTACTTTTATTTACCTTGGGAATATACCATTTGAAACTGGCCAAATCTTATTGCCACGAACACATGCGGCCAAACGGAGTGTATATAATGGAATTATACCATCGCAGAGAGTTGGTCGAAAATAAAATATTAATACGAGGCAGAATACAGTCCCGTCACATAAGAGCAAAACGCTATTATACATATCTACTAATAAATCCGGCATTGCAGGGAAGACAAAGCCTCGAGGGCTATTACTGTTCCTGTATACACGGCCGCCGCACTGTTGGGAGTTGCGCGCACATCGCCAGTGTGGTATACTTTTTATCTTGGGCTGTATATCAAGACGAATTTCACACACCTGCGGCGTTTTTAGACGAAACTATTTTAGATTTAGATGCAGCAGAATAAAAGTTAAGAGAAAATATGTTGTTTTAATTATTTTTGATTCCCTTTTTCCTCTTCAATTATTGCCCAAAAACATTTATAAATATTTTCTAAATGTCCATTTTCTCCTTATTGCCACGACCCACAGATATGGGAACTATACCATTGTAAACTAGATTTAATTGCCTATCCACCGTACCTAATTTTATTTTTGTTCGCCGTAGGTAAGTGTCCCATACAAAAATGCCCGATGTTCTTTGCCATTCCAGTTCAGTGATTACCACGGTATTGTTCTCAAAATGACAAAAATCATTCAAATTTGGTACTGCCGATTATGTTAAGTTCATTGAAATTTATAGAAATTACGAGTGTTTGTGGGATACGGAGAATGTCCATTATAAAAATCGTGATGCAAGAAATGCAGCTCTTAATGCATTTGCAAGAGAATTGGGAGTTGAGGAATTTGGCCCAAAGGAAATAACAGCAAAAATTCAAAATATGAGAAGTCAGTATTTGCAAGAACGTAAAAAAGTAAAATCGTCTTTGGGAACTGGACCTGGGGCTGAAAATATTGTAAGTTCCGAAATTGCCTTGGTACAACTGTTTGGACTCATTTTTGAGAAAATCTTCAGAATTTCGTACAACAACTTCTAATTTGGTGCGTAATTACTAAACACATTTTTATACCTACTTGAACAGTGATGAAAAGCATAAAAAGACAAGTTTAATTTATTGAAAACTGTTTAATTATAAAAATATTGCATTTTACATTTTCCTGCCACGGTACTGCTCCACGATTATTGAAATAATCACAATACCGTTCACGGACTGAAATTGCTTCTCTAAAATTTCCGTAATTTTGCGAAACTAGATCTTCAAAGGCTCCACTTCTATAGCTTTCTCTCCACGTACCTGTAGCCTTACTCTCGACACTCGATCTCAATCTGAATTCGAAATTGGGATCGAGATCTTGTCATTTGGCACTCTTGAATGCTACACTAGCTCCCGATTGGAATCGTACTGGGTGCATTTTTTTGGAACTAAATGAAATCGACTTGACTCGATCGCATGCACTGTTTCGGTACTCTTGACGCGATTTTGACGTTGACATATCGAGTTTGAATTCGTGTTTATGATCAAAGTTGAACGATCACAAAAAAGCTACTTTTTCGGGATCGAGTTTGATATTGTGACAGATTTGTGAAGTTTTTATTTGATTTTATTAATGTTAAGAAAACTTACAGCTAATACATACAAGTAGTCAGGAGTAACGTGTAGGAGAAGGCCAATTACAAGTTTCCACTTAAATAAACTTATGTAAATAAAATAAATAACTTATAAAATTTAAAAGACGGCAGTGACAACGTGAGAGATAAGCATAGAAAGAAGCATTAGAAGGGATTAAACAAAAATAAAAATACATTCCCAACAAATTTTGTAACACTTCAAAGAAAAAGTTACTTAACATTTTTTTAAGTTTCTGGACATTGTTTGTAAATAGATCAAGCTCAACATCACGGCCCACGGCACACCATATTGAACACATTTAGGTCTTATTTATGATATTTTGGACAATCATAAGTTAGATATGAGACAAAGGCGGAATTTGAGACGAATGGCGCGGTATTTAGACAGCGCGTTTGCCGTGACGGATGATGAGTTTAAGAAAAATTACCGAGTCATTAAGGAGCTTTTCGAAGTGATTTATAAAGATTTAGAACCATTGATGCCCCAGCCTACTCGCCGTAGCGACATACCAAGAAAGTGCAAAACGTTTCGCAAACCCAGTTTGTTGCATGTCCCACACTCCAAATCCGCGTACAGGCAGAATTCATTTCTGATCCGTGCGAGCAGAAGTTTTAATAAATTGGCTAGTGAACATGATTTGGACATTTTCAACACCAGTGTTTCTCGGCTCAAGCATTTTTTAGTAAGAAGTTTTTTTACGAAAACTATTTATAGTTTAGTTTTTAGTTATCTGCGGAAACTTGTAAATGGCCTTCAAATCCGTATCGTTTAGGAATGTTGTTTTTACTAGCTGTAAGTTTCCCAAATAGCATAAAATAAAATAAATTATTAAAATAAATACAAGGTTTGTGAACGAGCAATTCCATTTTCACATCGTATGGTATAAACTTAAAAATAATGTTATTTGTATTCTTTAGGTTTTAGTGGCACTTTCTTTCTACGCAACAGGCAGCTACCAAAGATAAATAGGTGAGACACAAGGGGCAATGATGTCTCAACAATCAGTGTCTAGAGCAATAAGAGAAGTTACTAATGCTCTTAATTCAAACAATCCATACTAATATTATAAATGCGAAAGTCATTATGTTTGTTTGTATGTTTGTTACCTTTTCACATCTGATCGGATCTTAATGAAATTTAGCAAGAAAATAGATTTCACCCTGGGGACATAGGCTATATATCATCACGCTACGACCAATAGAAGCGGAGCAGCAATGAAAAATGTTGCGAAAACGAGGAAAATGTGACGCAGATGAAGTTGCGCGGGACAGCTAGTATTTTAAATAAATGGCTAAGTTTCCACAGACTCGCCAACAAAGAGACTTGATTAAACAAAAGTATACCTATAATATATAACATTCAATACTCTCATTTGGTGTTTTGAGATTCGTTAACTCTATTTTCAACTAATTTGTTAATATTATGCTAATAATAAATTAATTTCAGGTTTTATGAAAAATTTAAAATTCCTGCAGTCACAGGATGTATTGATGGTACTCATGTGTGTCATTAGTAAGACCATCACAAAATGAAGAGCGGTTTTACAATGGAAAAGGTTACCATTCTAAAAATGTTTTAATTGTGAGTTAATTTGAATATTTATCTAGTTTTTAATTATAAGAGTATCTATTACTTTCAATAAACGTTTTTTTTTTACAGTTTTGTGATGCAGATCTCAATATTCTGACTGTTGATTCTGCATTCGGTAGAGCCTCACATGATGCATTTGTTTGGAACCAACTTCCTGTGAAGAATCACAAAAATCAAAAATTTTAGATATCCTACTGTAGATTTAGAATATTCAGTTCTTTCCATAAGACAATTATTCATTAAGACAATGATAATTAAACAACACACACAATTACAAATATCAAATAAAATACGACAATTTATGGTTTACGCTGTTCCCTTCTGTAGAACAAGTTTTGCACAGAAATTCTTTCGTTACCTAGGACTTTTTGTATACAATCGCATTAACAAGTCTGTATCTTTATCAAAATACAGCAAGTTTGTGTGCAAAAAAGTCATAGATGAATATTTAAAATTAATGTTGTATGATGCATTCAAATTTGTTTTCGTTTTTATGTCAAGTCTAGACTAAAGGGTGTAAAACACCTCTTAACGAAGCCGAAAGGCACTGGTTCTCCCTGTCATTGCGATCATTTTTTTGTTCTACACCATACCTGGGAACCTTCTAGTTACAAGAGACATTAGGGATCAAAGTTCCAACTTTTTGACAAGTATTTTTTTAAATACAAGTTTTTAATGTAAGATTTTTACTTTGAACACCTCCACGACCCCCGTACTATTCAATCCGCCTATCAGCACAATGTTTTGAGTGCGTTACATTGAGTTCTACCACAAAACATGATTTTACACCCCCAAAACGGTGTATATCACCTAGGTTGTATTATTGATTGACTAACATTATAATATATGGCATTAAATTACATTAAATTGTGAAGTCTTGGAGAAGCAAAAGTATAACTGTGTAAGTAATGTGGGTCTAGTTCTTATTGCATCAACTACATTAAGTAATATTATTATAAACATAACATGATGATAAATGATAAATGATGTTTATTTTGCAAGTAGGTTTTTACAAACACTTTTACACGTCATTTTTTTTTTAAGCTAGATGGGGCCGGTGTTTCGTACCTGACTACTCTGAGAAGAAACAGCCGAAACAAACTCAGAGGTTCCCTGTTAACTTGTTACTCTTTTAAAGTCCAGACATTGCTCAATTTACATGAGGACTATGCAGATTAGTATCTGAAATGGTCTTTTGAAGAAAGAACCACACAGATTTGAGTGGACCTGTCCAGTCAGTGCAAGCATTTGTCAGTTATCGTGTAGCTCGACTTATAACTCAAGGAGCTCAACGAAACGACGAACAATACCAAAGAAAGGACATTTGGGTAGGTCGCTTAAAGTACTCAAACTGCCAGATAGTGGTGGGAGAAAAATAATGTGACCTGCATGGTCCTCACATTCACAATAATTAAATGTAATTAATAATAATTTACGAAATTTTATTTTACAAATCACGAATATCAATAAATGTCACAATAATAATAAAAAAGTAAATATGCATGTCAAATCAGTAAATGTCACATAAAAATAATAAAATATAAACTAAAAAAAAAATTATAATAATAAAATACTGAAATAAGTATTCATGTCACATCGGTAAATGTCACTTAAAATAATAAAATAAAAATAAAAACTGTAAAAAATAAGGTAAAAATAAAAATGTCACAGTATATAAAATAAGGAATTAACAATGAACAAGCAGTTTATCTGTTTAATTTGCTTATACTATGTACATCTGAGACAGCAAACTGGCCGCACTACTCTGCCGTCGAACAGTTTATAACTAGTACGGTTGTCTAATTTGGTTGTCACAAAACTAGCCAATAAGTTACAAAAACCTACCATCATCAATAGTAAAATTGTTCTTTTCTACGCGTTATAAACAAACATGTTTTTGTAAAATTGTAAACATAGGCTAAGTTTAACAGAAAAATAGTGCGTGGAGTCCCTCCGCGCGGAAGAAGTGAAACTTCGTAATACTACACGCATGCGTTCGAGTGTCACGCATTCACTTTCGTAATTTTATTGAGCTTCTAAATAATATTTTATTGTTTTATTGTTGTACACTTTTTATAACATAAGTTTAGTATCGAGGTTATTCTACTCATGGAAATTGAGCGAAGGCTGGTCACACCGAAGAGTCGAATGCATGACTGTTTGCACGCCATCTTGCGTACCTAGTAGTAGGGACACGAAAAAGTATCGATACTTTGTGGTATCGAGTACATTTCCATTTGATACCGATACTTTTGGACTCGATACTTTGCAATCGATAGTTTTACTCAATGAGTACTTTTTGGCAGGTATCGTATCGAATAAGAAATTAAGTTTTAAATGGGTAATCTAAGAAATTACCCATTTAAAGTTGTATTCCCAAAATTATACAAATTGGCACGAGAATATTTATCAATTCCGGCGGTATATTTTCTAAAGCAGGAAGTACAATCACAAAAATCCGAAACCGCTTATCTACAATACGGCTCAATAACCATCTATTTTTAAGAAATCGTGCGGAGGTGGAATGGGATCTTTAATTTATATGCCTATAGTACTAAGTAATTTAAATTTGTTTCTATTTTTTTAAATTAAGGGTAAGTTAGACAACTTACCCCTAATTTTAAAAAATATCGTATATCTATTATTGTATTAAATTCGTGTACCAATACTATTTGTTTTTTTTGAGTCCTGCCCTACTGAAGTTAAACTGACGTTATTTACTGACTGATAATACTGATGTAAGCCGTGCTAATGTAAGCCGTGGGTTCGAACCCAGGCAGGCGCATTACTTTGTGTAATTTATTTCATCATCGCTGCTCTCAAAAACGGTGAAGGAAAACATCGTGAGGAAACCGGCATGTCCTAGAACCAAAAATTCGAAGACATGTGATATCTACCAACCCGCACTGGGCCCGCGTGGTGGATTACAGCCCGCTCCCTCTCATAGGAGAGGAGGCCTGTGTCCCAGCAGTGGGAACATTATAGGCTAATGATGATGATGATGAATACTGATATTGATCTATGCTCTATGCGCATTAGGCCCTAAGAAAAGTACTCAATACCTTGAAGTATCGATACTTTCTATTCGATTCCGTGTCCCTACCTAGTAGAACTACGTAGTCACAAATCTTGTAATAGCGCCATCTCTTAGACGGTAATAGAAAATATTCTCCCTCCATTAGAACGTTAAACTTGTTGGAAGAAGTTTCACATCAATAAAGTTTTTTTTTTTTAGTAAATATGAAAATTGGAATTTCGTAACTCGAAACATATTTTTGAATGTTTCTTCATCTTTCAATTGTAATTCAAGACACAAAGTATTAGATGCTCCAGAAGTGTTTTTGTTTTCATGTTTTAACCCAACATCTTTTTTGCGTTTTCGTTTTAGTAATTCTTGTCTTAGAAGAGCAGATATAATTTAAACACCCTCGCGCACTGCACTCATGGTAGCGACTTGCACAAAATCTCGAAATACAATTCTCGCTTTGTTGTTCTGATTACACGGAGATAGATATATTCTATTGCGAGGCAATTGTCACCCAAGGGGAAGGGCGAGAATCGTGAATGTTTACACGAAGAATTCTTTCGATAATCGTATCTTCGAGTCGAGAAACTCTCTCCATCTAAATGGGCCTTAACGCGTGGTTTTTGTACAAAGAAATAGAAGCTGAAAAAGGAGTCAACAAATATAAAATACCACAGTTGCGCACTTTCAAACTGGATCTAGATACCAGTCTCATAGAGAAAAATCTTTATTATCTGATTCAGAAAGCCTTGAAATATGAAGAAATGCAGCCTCAGCACAAAAAAAGGAAAGTGCCAAAAACTTCTATACCATCGGAAGTCGTTAGACATCACAAGGCTCAACATCTGGTTGATTACAGTGACACTCAAAAAAGGTACCGCAAACCAAAATGCTCTAAGACTACAACGGCGTTTTGCACTAAATGCAATATATTTTTATGTAGCACACCAAAAAGAAATTGGTATCTTAGATTTCATAAAAAATAGATGAGTATTGTTTTGGTTTGTAAGGAGTTGATTATATTTTAGAATAAATAATAGATAAGTATTGTTGTTGTGACCTATTAAGTTCAACGTAGTAGGTGCGAGCCTACTTAGTTATAGCTAGGTATATATGTCATTTAAATACATTCAATAGACTTGTAAATCGGATAAGCTAGTCGCTCAATACACTTGTAGTCGAACACACGTCTTTTCATTCAAAAAATCCCTTACGAAGAAAAGTGAACCTTACTACACTCAACATATGGTCCTTCGAGCCGGACGCAGCAGTTACGGAGCGTTTAACATCTGGTCGCTTGAACAAAAGAACCGCATTCCACAGCGATAAGGATCTATAGAAAAAACACCTCGTTATAACTAATTGATTGTTTCGAATATGTTTGCAACTAAGTAATTAGCGCTACTACGGAAGATTACTTACCAAGTTTACGAACATTTGATTAAATATTTGGAAGTTTAAAGTGAAGTGCAGTGAAACAACAAGAATGAATACTACAAAAGAACAACAACAACTTCTCGCTGTCTTGGACGATGGTGCTAATTTACTACAAAAAACGCAAACAAACCTAAAGAAGTGTCCAAAAGCAAGACTGACAAAAGGTTATATAGAAGCACGTGTGAAAATTATTGATGAGTATTGGATGTCATTCAAGAACGCACATGACGCTTTAGTTAAAATAACACCCAAAGAACATAAAGGAAGTTTGCCATACTTTTTGAACGAAGAATTCTTTGTTTATGAAGAATTATACAGCTCATTACAAGGTGATTTGAAAGACATGCTTATATCGTTATCGGAATCGGCACAGATGGATTCCAGAAACTCGAGTATGAACGTAACATATGCATCGCAGAATATGGTACACTCACCAAAAATTGAATTACCCAAGTTTAATGGAAATTATGAAGGATGGCCGTCTTTCTAAGATTTGTTTACTTCATTAGTGCACGAAAATAATAACCTCAGTGATGTACAGCGATTACATTATTTAAAAACAAGTGTGAGTGGAGAAGCTGAGGCATTATTGATGGAGTGTTTTAAATAAAAGGTATGGTAACAGACGCATAATACTAAACTGTATCATGAAAAGGTTATTTAATCAGAGGAAAATGACTTCGCAATCAGCCACCCAATTAAAAGGCTTGTTGGATACAACTACAGAATGCCTAAATAACCTAGAAAATTTAAAAATACAAACAAGCTCTTGGGATCATATAATAATATTTCTGCTCGTTCAGAAGTTTGACTCAGAGACACATAAAAGCTGGGAAGAATATGCCTATAAGGAAGACTGCGAAGCATTACCTACGTGGAGTGAATTGAAGAACTTCATGGAGTCCAAGTTCCGCACCTTGGAGTTGGTTACCGGCGTTGCAGCTAACAATAATACAAGAGATAAACAAGTCAAAGAACGTTCTTATCATGTTGCCACACCAAGTTCAGAAAAGACATGCATTATGTGCAAAGAAAACCACACGCTGTGTCACTGCAAGAAATTTATAGATATGAAATTAGATGAGCGAACCGAATATGTGAAGAACAAACATTTATGTTTTAACTGTCTAGCACTTGGACACTCAGTTAAGAGATGTAAACTACCAGTGTCCTGTCAGAAATGTCACCGACGTCATCATTCTTTACTACATGAGACTAAGAACACAGAACCAGCGGCTACATCGAGCACCTCACAACCGTTGGCTTCACAGCATGTAGCTGAAGAGAAGGAAGCAGTTTAAGTGAACACAGTGATTGCGTCGCATAACACATCTAGACATGGAATAGCACTGTTAGCGACTGCTGTAGTGGAAGCAACAAATGAACAGGGTCATATCATTTCACTACGCGCGCTAATAGACCAGGGTTCTCAAGCTACATTCATAAGCGAGAAAGCGACTCAACTTTTGAAACTGAAACGACAACCATTCAAGGGAACTGTTGTAGGAGTGGGATCTTCGAGAACAGAGATAAAACACGTGGTACAGCTTAATATAAGATCACAGTGGGACCATAAATATAGTTTACCGATACAGGCCTACGTGATGTCGAAACAACTGACCACCAAGATCCCCACCAAAACAATTGTCATTCAACCATGGCCTCACATCGTTGGGCTTAACTTGGCTGATCCAAGTTACTTAACACCTGGTTCTGTAGATCTGCTATTAGGTGTCAAGGAATACGCATAGATTATACAGCCAGATTTAATAAAGGGTCCACCAGGTACTCCAACTGCACAAAAAACAAAACTAAGTTGGATTATTTTTGGAAAAATGTATGAAAAACCACAAATTGATACCTACCTTGTGATGCATCACCAAGTTGACGTAGACGAAATGTTGAAATCGATATGGGAAATAGAGGTTGACAAGGAGAGACATTTAACAACAGAAGATAAAATTTGTGAAGATATCTACGAGAAAACAACAACTAGAAATGAGGAAGGAAGGTACATCGTCAAATTACCTTTCAAAGCTTACAGTCCACTATTAAATGAAACGATTACGATAACAAGGCTACAAACACCTGAAGGAAACACAAAGGAGATAGCAAAACAAAGATTCCTGCAACTTGAGCGGAAGTTTAAGAAGACACCAGACCTGAAAAAAGAATATACAAAAGTCATTAATGATTACATAGAACAAGGGCACATGGAAAAGATACCTGAAAAAGAAAAAGAAACAAGGTCAGTTTACTTACCTCACCATGCCGTAGTTCGTACTGACAAGGAGACTTCTCGAACTCGCGTTGTCTTCGATGCGTCGTGCAAGGGTACAAACAACATGTCACTAAATGAAGAATTATTGGTGGGTCCGCAGCTGCAAGATGATTTAAGAAACCTTATTATGAAATGGAGAATGAAGCGTATTTGCTTCATGGCCGATATCAAACAAATGTACCGACAAATATTGGTGAGTCCTGAAGACGCCGACTTCCAGCGAGTTATCTGGAGACCCGATGAAAATGATGATTTTCAAGAATATCGCTTGATGAGGGTCACATTCGGTACAGCATCTGCACCGTATTTAGCTGTTAGAACACTTCACCAAACAGCTGATGATGAAGGAAGGGATCAACCACTGGCTATACAATCCATCAAGGGTAATTTTTATATGGATGACTGGCTTGATGGCGCTGATGATGCTGAAGCTGCTACTTCTCTAGCCAAAGCTGTCACAAACATACTACAAAAGGGAGGTTTTCAACTCACGAAATGGTCATCTTACGATATTAATTTCATGAAGTCTATAGATGAAGAAAAAAGGTCTACCAACGCACATATAGACTTGAATCTTGATGGAACAATAAAGGCATTGGGGATAGTGTGGAACCTGAAAACAGACACATTCCAATACAACTGGTCCTTCGAGCCGGATGGTCAAGATTTATATTATATCGGTGCTCTTCAACTGGCCACGAGGACCTTTCACATTAGGCGAATGCCTTAACCGGACGGCGCAATGCCGAAATCGAGCCACATTTCACAAATGGGCTGAACCGTGCACCACATACAGTGGGCCAACAACTCGAACTGACGTCGAGGCACGAGATACAGACTCAGCTGCACTACATTATCCACAATAGCTTTCACCCATAGCGTATTGCTTCAACCAGGCATTCTACAACCTGAGTCTACCAACATCTGAAAGTACTCATGTAACGAAACGAACTATTTTATCTGACATACAAAGGCTTTTCGATCCACTTGGTTGGATTGCACCGAGTACAGTAATGGCAAAAATACTGTTACAAAAACTATGGCTTGAAAGGGTGAATTGGGATCAGAACGTAAGTGAAACATTACGTGGAGAGTGGAATCAGATAAGATCAGATTTTGCTAGTGTGAATGATGTAGAAGTAAACAGATGGCTTGGTACAACAGAAACAAACAGAACAAATATACAAATACATGGATTCAGTGACGCTTCGATACGAGCTTACGCTGCAGCAGTATACATTAGAACTGAAACAAATGACAAGGTTGAAATAAAACTCATTGCTGCTAAAACAAGAGTAGCTCCCCTGAAAACAATATCTTTACCAAGACTAGAGTTGTGTGGTGCATTACTTCTCTCCAAGCTTATGAAACAAATTGGGCTTGCAATGAAAATTCCAACTTCAGATATGTATGCATGGACAGATTCCTCCATAGTTATAGCGTGGCTATGTGGTGATCCCAATCGATGGAAAACGTTTGTTGCTAACCGGGTCGTCGAAATCGTAGAAAACCTAAATAATAAGCGCTGGTATCATGTACAGTCGAGTGATAATCCCGCAGATTTGGCCTCTCGAGGAATGTTGCTGTCTGAACTGAAGAAATGTGACTTGTGGTGGAGAGGCCCAGGTTGGTTATCTGAAAAGGAAATAAACATTAGCAAACAAGAAGTTAGTACAACAGACATAGAAATTAAAACAAAAAAAGGTTATTACTCACCTCAGCACAGAACAGCAAAATAAATCTATAACTGAACAATTTGAGCAATTTAACAACTTACCAGAATTACTCAAAGTTGTTTGTTACTGCAAAAATTCTTGAACTATAAGGTCAATATGAATCTAAATAAACAAATAACTACACAAGAATTAGAAGATGCACTGACAATATGTATAAAAAGAGTTCAAGAAGAGGAATATACAGAAGAAATAGAAAGATTAAAATTAAATAAACAGGTGAATAGAAGAAGTCCGTTGCGATCCCTCAACCCTTATCTTGATGATAAACACATCCTCAGGGTGGGCGGTCGCCTCAGACATGCAAACTTACCTGATGAAAGAAAACATCCAATTATTCTCGGAAATAAAAACACGTTGACGCCTCTGATTATAGCTGACGCACACATTAAGACACTTCACGGAGGAGTTCAACTGATGTTGTGTTATCTACGTTCAAAATATTGGATTATTAAGGCAAAATCAATAACTAAAAAACATATTCACAAATGCCTCATTTGCGCTAGGCTTAGTGCTACTACTAGAGCTCAAATTATGGGAGATCTGCCCGATGAGAGAGTGACTCCATCTAGACCATTCTTGAATAGTGGTGTTGATTTTGCGGGGCCTTTTCAGATTTTGTTATCAAAGGGCCGAGGAAACAAAACAACAAAGGCTTACGTTTCTATATTCGTCTGTATGTCCACAAAGGCCATCCATATTGAACTGGTAAGCGATCTTACTTCGGAAGCGTTTATCGGCGCTTTTAGACGTTTTGTTGCCAGGAGAGGCAAATGTAATCACTTGTGGAGTGATCAAGGGCGTAACTTCGTGGGGGCTGACAAAGAGCTACGAGATGCCTGGAACAAAGCAAGCTTACAGTTCACTGGAGAAATTGCAGAAACACTAGCCACAGAGGGTACTCAATGGCATTTCATTCCCGCTTACAGTCCCTCGTTAGGTGGATTATGGGAGGCAGGTGTTAAATCTATAAAATACCACCTGAAAAGAATTGTAACAATTCACCTGACATACGAAGAGATGACGACGATACTCTGTCAAGTTGAAGCCTGCTTGAATTCCCGTCCGTTGTGTCCCCTGGACTGCACTGATCCAGACAACATGAACCCACTCACGCCAGGACATTTCTTGATTGGAGAAGGACCTATTGTTGTCCCATCGCCCGATATGAAAGACATAAGGCTGTCTAGCTTGTCTCGATGGCAACACACACAGAAACTTGTTCAAGACTTCTGGAGGCTATGGCAGGATGAGTATTTATCCAGATTGCAACAGCGCCCTAAGTGGCATAAGAAAGGAGAAGAATTTAAGATCGGAGATGTTGTCTTGATAAAAACTGATAACTTGCCACCTGGAAAATGGTCCCTGGGAAGAATTATCGAAAAGCACCCTGGTCCGGACGGTTTTACGAGGGTTTATAGTGTCAAAAGTGGTAGTTCTATAACAAAAAGAACTGTAACAAAATTATGTCCATTGCCACTAAATGAAACTTGATTATATTTTGATTATATTGTTTAAGAAAACTAATTAACATTATTGTTGGCTGATTTACATTACGCTGTTTAAACTAATTATGCTCTTTGGAAATGCGCTAATTCTTTTGATAGTTAGTGTTTTACGCATGTTTAAGATTAATATTAAACCCCCACCTATAGATTTATATAACGTTGTTTTGATGTAATCTCATAGAATGTAACATGTTTAAAATCTTGTTTCTTAAAAGACCTACAGGCCTTTTGGTGGGCGGTATGTTGTGACGTATTAAGTTCAACGTAGTAGGTGCGAGCCTACTTAGTTATAGCTAGGTATATATGTCATTTAAATACATTCAATAGACTTGTAAATCGGATAAGCTAGTCGCTCAATACACTTGTAGTCGAACACACGTCTTTTCATTCAAAAAATCCCTTACGAAGAAAAGTGAACCTTACTACACTCAACAATTGTTTTGGTTTGTAAGGAGTTAATTACATTTGAGAAGTATTTCATTATAATATATTTTGTGATAATTATGTTGTTAATGAGAAGTTTATTAATTTTCACAGTTATTATTTCATGAGAGCATGGTTGCAAAAGGAATTGAAATGCTTACCGCTTTTCAATTCCTTTTTATTTACTTTTGTTATGTTGATGAAAAGTAGTATGCCCAAAAGTTATTTTACATACCAAAATTATAATTATGTTAGTTAAGAAAAATGATTATAAAGACTGACCAAAGGTGATAATATTTTCTACTGGTGCAAGCAGAAGTATAAGCCGGTGGCTCCATGGATAGCTTTTTAAATAGCAAGCATTTCAATGGTTGCAAGCGTATACAGCCGCTAACCGCTGCTGCATTACAAATATTTATTACAAACAGTATTTATCCACAAGTAATGTAACTCTTGAGGCGATGGATGAACTGCTGCAAACGCAAATACAATATATAAATAGATTTATTGAGTCGTATTTTGAACGGTTATAAAGAATTCTGCAATCAGACTTTGATCTGATAAAATAGGAAAACTGCTCAATTTTATTACCAGTACTGTGAGTTACTTAACATATACGAGTACCATCGGTTTTCCAGAAGTATCCGCACCAGTAACTTTGAACTGCACATGGACTCAATTTTCAACATGTCTAATATCTATTTTTTTGCGTTAAACCATCGATCCTTGTGAGCAATTTAATCAATTTGTATACTAACAATTCATCTTTGGTAGCTGAATTTCGTCGAGGCGCCTTTGGAATTAGACGAACTGCAGCAAATTTTGCTCGATCACCTGTTGACTTGACCCTAGAGTAGACCATCAATGCTAGCAATCAATTGGCTGATAATCTTGCCACAGACTCAATATCTGCACGTCACAGATGGGCGCTTAGTCACAGCATGAGGACGAAGATATTAACATCTATCAAACAAAATATCGGATTAACGAAAAAAGATGATCGTTCGCACTCATTGCAAAAAAGAAAATTAAGAAAGACAACAAAAATAGTGCGTGGAGTCCCTCCGCGCGGAAGAAACTTTGTAATACTACATTCATGCGTTCGAGTGCCACGCATTCACTCTCGCTCGCGTTTCTTTTCACATTATTTTATTTTATACAACGTGGAGGGGATAATATGATCATTAATGAAACTACGTATAAGTCATGATATTCCCAACCTGCACACAAAAAATCAAATGAATATATCCAGTAGTTTAGCCACAGGACATTATTTTTCATATTAAGTATTTTCTACGTGATGAATTGTAAACAGGACAGTACGCGACAGGTTAACGACACACGTTGCCAGTTCGCTACTTCAAAAACCTACGCCTTTTCTTTAAAAAATATTTTCTCTATGAAAATTATACTTTAGGCCTGAGCCCTAACGCGGTGTCCTGCGTGAGCGACGAAAACGACGCGAAGCGACGCTGTGAAGGCGACTTAACGCGTACTTGTTTTGAGGGCGTATCAGACGCGTTACCTCGAACTACTACTTTAAATATGAACTTTCGAGCAAAATTGTACTGTACTTCTCCATATCTCGTGAAGTAATGACCAAAATCACGTAGGACATTTGTCGCGTGTAGCATGGCGTCGCATAACGTCGCGTCGTGTTGCGTCGCGTCGCGTCGAGTCGTATTCGTCGCTCACGCAGGACACCGCGTTACAGTCATTAACGCGTGTCATCACAACTAGATAAAACAAATGGGATCCCTTCTTTTCGCATAATGTTCTTTGTCCTAATATACTTCGGCATAACGATTTTGGCACAATTTGTTTTGGCATAATAATATTTCGGCATAATTTTTTTAGGCATACATTTTATGTTGGCATAATCATCTTAAAGACTAATTTGTTTTGGCATAAATTTGATAAGCATAACGTTAGTAGGCCTAAAAATTAAACTAACTAGGTTAAAAATTTAATATGCTGTGCAACAAAAGTTAGTGACCGAATTGCTGCAAAACCGACTCCACGTAGTCTTGTTTGTCCTACCCCTAGAGTGTAATTTAAAATCGCGTAGGCGCGTAGGAGCGAGGCGGCCCGCGGGCTGAGGAGCAGGCGGCTGCGACCGAGTCACCGCGGCTGAGGCTGGCCGGCGAAGCCGGCCAACAAGCCGAAGCTGCGGTGGTGAGCGAAAGCCGTCTGCGACGATTTGCACGCGTGGGGCCGACGGAGGCCCGCAGCGCCGAAGCCGTGACAGAAACCCTGCCTGCTGCATGTTACATGCTTGCTTGAATGTTGCATGCTTGCTTGTTTGCTGCATGCTTGCTTGAATGCTGTATGCTTGCTTATAAAAAACGTTATGCTTTAGAACTTTATGGTTAATTAATTTATGCTTTAGAATATTATGCTTAATCATTATTATGGATAGAGAAATTATGCTTAAAAAAATTATGCGTAAGCTGTAATGCGTAATTATATTATGCGAAAATACAATGATGCCAAACAAAATTATGCTAAGTTATATTAGGTCTTAAAATTTTATGCAAATGGATAGGGAACCAAAACAAATGCATGCGGAAGTTATTACTTCCTGCTACGCAATCGCAAAATATGTATGTGCGAAAGAGATAGGTAAGTTTGCTTGTTTCTACTTTTTTTACTTGTCGAAACCTGCAATTTTACTCGTGTCTCTAGGTTACGCGGACACTGTGTCACCGTCCTTCCTGCCTGTGACGCGTTTTGTTCCGCTCTGGAATTTCGAATGCGCCCGCGCCCGTTTGAAGTCGCCTTGCGAGTGTTATCGTATCTTTGTTGTTGTGTTTTGTTGTGTTGTGTTGTGCGAAATTTGACGCTTTGTTTTAATAGTGACAGAAAACATAACGTACTGTATGTACTTAGTTAAATAGCTAGTAAATAAGCTAGTAAATTAGACGCTTAGTAAAGTACTAAGCGTCTAATTTCGTAAACTTTACTTAAACACCAAATGGTGTTTAAGGTTTTATTATTAAATAATCATGCCTCGTTACAATTACACAACTTCGGAGTACACCGATATGATTTTAATTTATGGGGAGTGTCACGGAAATGCCGCTTTAGCTGTACGGAAATACCGTGAGAGGTATGGGGACACCCGTATGTGTCCGACCCACGGGCGCGCTATTGTACAAGCTGTCCAGAGGATACGGGAAAATCAATCCTTGATCCCGCACGTAGATGGTGCTCCTCCACGTGCAAATGTGATTCCAGACGAAAGAGTTATTAATTATTTTGATCACAATCCGACGTCCAGTCTGCGTAATGCAGGTCGACATTTTCGAGTAAATCACAAAACTATTCAAAAAGTTTTGAAACGTGACAAACGCAGACCTTGTAAATAAGAGAAACTTTCTGTCGCTGGCTGGAAACCAAACATCTCGAGAATCCTGACTTCCTGTGATGTGGACTGACGAGAGTACATTCACAAGGAATGGTTTATGGAACCGACAGAACCTTCGGTACTGGAGCCGCGTGAATCCGCATCTAGTACGGGAGACTTCGCACCAGTACAGATTTGCTGTCAATGTGTGGGCTGGCATACACAGAAATACCATTATTGGTCCGGTATTTATTGATGGCAATTTAAATGCTGTCAAGTTCATTGAACTCCTCGACGGATCCGTTTCCGAGTACACGGACGAACTTTCGCTGGACGTGTACAGACAGATGTGGTACCAGTTAAACGGAGCACCAGCTCATTCAGTTGTGTCTGCAAGAGAGCGTTTGACTCAAATGTTCGGACAGCAGTGGATTGGACCAGTGCCGTGGCCAGCGAGGTCACCAGATCTCACGCCCCTGGATTTCTTTCTGTGGGGTCACATAAAGAATGAGGTATACTCAACAGAAGTTAATACCGTTGAGGAATTAAAAAATTGAATAATAATATCTTTCAATAAATTGAAAGAAATGGCTTCTAATGGTGACCTATAAGTTAAGAATGAGAAATAACATTAGACGTCGGTGCAGTCTATGTATTCAAGAACATGGCGGACATATTGAAAATAAAGCTTTCGTGACTATCAAAGCATACGTTTCGCACAAGTACAGTCGAGATAAGACGAAGATGCTTTGCGCAACAGTGACGGACAATTCGAATAAGATTTGTAATTTCTTGTTTTTTTTTTTTAAATTTCAAATTCATGAAAAGTTGGTACCCCGTTTATGAAAAATATAGGACACTACCTACGTAATAGTGAGATAACAGTATCTATCTACTTACATGAGGCATGTTATTTATGCAAAAACTACTGTTCTTACTGTAATATCGAATATTAGCCTAGTGTGTCTCGATTACACATTTAGCTAAAAATTAAAAGGTATGTAACGTTTTTTTTCGTACCACTTGCTCAAAAAAGTGACATTCTATGCCACAAAAAGCGAACATAACAATAGACATTTTTAATCTGTTAAAAACAGGGAAAGAAAATTGTACTGAATTTCATTCATCCTCTATGGGGAGAATGTAATTTAAATTGGGAATACTTACCGAAATTTCTGAACTTCATCTGTGTTTACACCATTGAGTTTGTATACGAGTATAAAGCATTATACATCTTTTTGAAAAAGGAATAAGCATTTATTATGCAGTTATGATCTTATGCCTAAGCATAAGATCAAATATTTATAATTTTTCTCCCAGATAACTGGTAAATTTACAAAATTATAGGCGATCAAACCAAAATTGTCACAACCGTACCCAGCTTACCTATGTGCTTCATTCATGTAAAATAAACAATATTGAAACAGTAAAGTTGTTTTAATGTTATTTTAAACATTATCACTAATATCGCGGAGGTAGTTTTTAAAAGTCAACGTGGTACCTACGGGACGTAGGGTAAACTTGCCTATTTCGTACTTACGCCAAATTCGTACTCCACTTAAAACTCGGCTTCGGTAACAGCTATCAGCGCATCTAGTGTCAAAAAATAGCAGTAATGCCCGGGATACACGAGGCTAGTTTTTCAAGCTAGGATAGCAAGCTAGTGTCAGTAAGCTAGCAAGCTAGTACTTCTGGCTTCGTGTAGACAGAACTAGCTTCATTTCTAAGCTAGTAAACTAGTAAGCTAGTTGACAAGCCAGGACAGTTTTTAATAGGATGGAGTTCTATTTTTAGGTAAGTAGCGCCCCCCACCACTGATTTTACTATCCTGGCTTGTGTACTAGCTTCATGTGGCCGGCGAAGCTAGTTTTCAGTTGACTCGTAAGCAGTAACCACGCGTTTGTTTTACTCCGCGACGTGTTTTTGAGATTTAAGATGCCCAAACTAAGTACGGAGATTAATTTAAAGTTCGTACAACTGTACCGTGACCATGAATGTCTGTGGAACTCCACCCTTCCAAGTTATAAAGACAAGTGTAAACGTGATTCAGCGCTACAAAAAATGTGTGTCGAATTAAAGACAATTGGTATTGATATGACTACCAAAGAGGTCAAAAGTAAAATTAAAAATTTAAGAGCAACGTATTCTCAAGAACTGACAAAAATTGATAAATCAACCCGGTCTGGAGCAGGTTCTCAAGAAGAATATAAGTCGAAGCTGCATTGGTTCCAGGAAATGCACAGTTTTATTAAAAATGTACCCATGAAGAGAAAAACAACGGTAAGATATTTGCAATCGTTTATTATATAGTTTTAAGTTTCGAATAAGAAAATATTAATGTAAACAATGCAATGGTGTCACCGCTGTAAAAAATATTTACACATGAATATAAAATAAAAATGTAGGTACATACAATTACTTTTAGAAGTAGGTAGGTTTAAGTAGGTAGGTACCTAATTAAAAAAAGTACCGCGTGTGTGTGTGCGTGTCTATGATCCGTCCGCGTCAGTCTGTCTGTCCGTTTTTTTAAAGTATAAAATTGGTTTTTACTACATTTGTATTAAGATCCCAACATTCAGAAGACTTGCAGTAATTATGAAATCATTCTCGATTGCCAAGGCACAGCACCTTCATTATTAAAGTAGTTCTTAAGGGTTTCTCGTTTCTGGATTGCTGAAACCGAAGAATGGTTACTTCCTTGGTGACATAAACTTTGTAAACCTCTAGTTTCTGTTCTACAGGAACCAGAATAGACATTTCCTGTATCGATATCTTCACGGTCTATATCAGAGCTGATTATATAAGTTTTTCGATTTTCACTTCTCAACCAATTATGCAAAGCACATGTTGCTAATACAACTTTATCCACTGTATTTACGTTAGCTGCTATTGGTTTTTGAAATACGCGAAATCGGCTAGCCAATATCCCAAAGGCATTCTCCACTACACGTCTGGCTCTAGATAGTCGGTAATTGAAGACTTTCTGGGACCATTCTAAATTGTCACCTGGATAAGGTTTTAAAAGGTACGGTTTTAAAGGAAATGCGGCATCAGCAACAATGACTCCACCATGTGGTAAAAGGTTATTTTCCAGTTTATTGTACATGGAGCAATTTCTAAATACACTTCCATCTGATGACATTCCACAAGCTCCGACATCTATGTATCGAAAGCAATAGTCGTGATCCACTATTGCCATAAGCACAATACTGAATACTTTTTTATAATTGAAATACATAGTTCCACTGTTACCAGGTGCTACAACTTGAATATGCTTGCCATCAATGGCACCGTAGCAAAATGGAAAGTTCCATCTGTTTTTAAATCCATTTTCTATTTTCCTCCAGTCTTCATCATTAGTCGGGACCTGTAATAATATATAAATAATTAAAAAATAAAAATATGTTGTTTATATAATAAGTCAAATGATTGTTATTTTCTTTTAGGACAGTCAAGAATCAGAAGAACAAACCAATACTGAAAATACTGGTGATATTATTGACAACAATAAAGAGAATATTGATAACGTTAACAATGATGATAATGTTGAAAATTCTGATTTATCAACACAACCATCTACGACTACATCAAATGATATGATGCAACGCAACGAGTCTGAGGCAATATCCGCAAAAACTACAGCACCATCGGCAAAACTGTCTACCGAAATATCTAGTGCACCAGCTCCAAAAAAGAAAAAAATTACCCAAGTAGCAACATTGGTCAACGAAATTCGGTCGATCACGAATGATTTAAATAGTGCACCCACATGTGGTTCAGTGTCACAACAAAATGAGAATGATATTTTTGGAGCATTTGTAGCTAGCCAACTTAAAATATTATCACCTCTACAGGCTATTATTGCTCGGGACGGAATCAATAGTGTATTATCTCGTTGTCGAATGGCTGATTTAAATTTGAGTAATACAACATTTTCTTACCAGACACCTAGTCACGAAGACTCTTCAAACACGACAATTGGTAGTAGTATACAAACAGTTCAAAATAACACGAATTTTATAACAACCGAATATGACGTACAAGAAGCTTCTGCGGATGACTTTGATATGATTACCACAGCATTCAAAAATGCTTAATTATGCCGATTGGCCTCTTTGAATAAGAATTTTCATTTTGCTTACGTGTTACTTGTCTAATGATGATGCTTGATATTAGGTATAATATAAACGTAATACAAACCTCAATGTATTTTTTCAATGCCTTGTAGATTTCAACACAGACTTCTGGTATAAATTTTGATATGGAACATCTTGCCACTCGATAAAAGTGACTGAGCCTCCTGTAACTAATGCCGGACGATAGAAAATCTAGTGTGATCTCCAGTTTTACTTTTGCTGGTAGGGACTCTCTCATAATTGTATCCATTCGTTGTATTTTCACAAGACTCAACAGAATATCAAACAAATCAGGCGTCATTCGCAAAATACTCTTATATTCGCCTAAATCTTCGTTGCGAAATTCTTCCAAAAGTAAAGCAGATGATCCACGTTCTTCTCTCCTTAAAATCCACGGTCTTGTCCACACCCGTTTTTGTAATTCATCTTCTAGTTCGTCTAGTGCGAATTGGCACAGTTTTCGAAGTAACTGTTTCAGTCGAATAGTGTTTTTTTTTCGCGTGCAGTTCATTTTGGACGTGTGGTCACCTTGGTCACAGCAATAATACTAGCTTAAAATAATATAGCCTCATGTAAACAGAACTAGCATATTCCAAGCCAGGTCAGCTAGCCGACACAGTTTTAAAAAAGAACTAGCTTGCTACCCTAGCTTGAAAAACTAGCCTGGTGTATCCCGGGCATAACAGTCGGCCATTTTACCACCTGCCAGATGGCACCTGTGAAGCTGTTCTCGACAAAAATATTGAAAAAGTAAGTTTTTTTTCAACTATTGCTGTAATATTTTTACACATTTCGTAAGAGTTTTATTCAAATTAGGTCGTGTTACCCTATTTTTCATCACACTTGCACGTAAACAGTGTCATAACATACAGGTTAACTTGGCTGTAATGCCCCATATAAAACCCTAGGGCGGTAGTATTTTTTTTTAAATTTACAGTACAGCATGACAGCACACAGGTCATACAAGTTCAAGCAAGGAGTTTACACGCAATTGAAAAATTGTCTTAAAATGTTATCTAAACAGGAATTTCATTCAATCTCGCTACATGTTATTTAATTACTCAACTAATGTTCTAAAATCTAAATAATCAATAGTCTCTTCGTCATGGCTGTATACCTAGGTAAGTATTTGCCCTTAACGTTTCTGAACAAAACATTAATTGTATAATCTGTGGTGTGGGCAAACAGCCCGCCATCCGCTTAAAAATCAGTTCACGTATTTCGTAATAATATTTGTGCTGACTTGTGTATATTCATAATTATTAACTCGCAAATGTGATGAAAAACATTGTATGTTTCACGGGCGGTACGGGAATTACGAACCTCGACTCAGAAAGCCCTCAGTCTTCGACTTCGGGCTTCTACTAGAGCCTCGATCGTAATTCCTTACTTACCGCCCTTAATACACAATGTACTATTACGATTCGATACGTATTATTGTGTATCTTTGCGATTTAATCTGACGTGTTATCATACTCGTAACTGTTGTAAATTTTATTGGCGGTAAATTTAATATTTGTTTTTTTCTTGCTTTTATTTTGTACTCGACCCAAGTTCTTAGAACATACTGGTACGATTTAGGAAAACTATTTATGAATCTCAATCTGATAATTTACTAATTCTTAAACTATTTATGACAAGTTGTTTTATTAGAATTTTGATTGCAAAATAACCAAAAAAGTTAAAAAACATATCAAACATAACACTTACAACGGGATATTTACCATGTGTATTATTTGTTTCGAGTTCCCGATATTTCGGCGCTGTTGCAAACGCCATGATCACGGATAAACTTGTCACGGATAAACTGATCATGTTTATGATCCAGAAATATCCTTATGAACCACAGAACCCACGTCTATGGCACGCTGTAAAGGATTCAACAAAGAAACGGTAATGGCGTTCTTCGACAAATATCCATCTTAGACGTAGGTCAATTTACAGCCGAAAAAAATTATAATATGGATGAGACAGGTTTAAGCACAGTTCATAAGCCATAAAAATTTTAGCTCAAAAAGGGAGACACCAGCTTGGAGCTGTTACTAGCGGTGAACGTAGTGTTAACACAATATGCATTTGTTATATGAACGCAGCTGGAGAATTTGTGCCTCCATGCTTATATTTAAACGTAAAACGATGACAGCGAGCTTGATGCGTGGAGGGCCACCGAATACTTTGTATGATTGTTCAGAAAGCGGATGGATTGTCAGCACATTATTTACCAAATGGCTTAAATATTTTATAAAATGTCTAAGACTGAAACAATCTCAATAAAATCAAATTCTTCTCATCCAAGATGGCCATTCAACACACACGAAGAACATTGATGTAATTAATCTCGCTATGGAATAATTATGTTGACTCTTCCGGCCCATACCACACACAAGTTGCAACCATTAGATAGGTCATTTTTCAAAACTCTAAAACAAAATTTTAATGCTGCTTGCGTGTCATGGATGCGAAACCATCCTGGATCTGTCATAAAACAAACAAAATTTGCAGAAATTTTGAAAGAGGTTTATCTTCGAGCAGTTTATATGGAAACAGGTATACATGGCTTCGAATCTTATAATCTCCGGTTTATGGCCTTGCAATCGCTATAAGATCGGGGAATATGTCGTACTTGAAGAAGCTAATCTAAGTCTTCCAGAATCTCCCCGCTCTGAATTGGCTGAAGTCTTCCAAAATTTAACAACTGAAATACAAGAAGAACAAACAAAGGCTTTCACGGGTGTGCCACAATCTAACGAGATTTCTATGCAACAGACTGAGGAAGCTATGTCCCCAAATCATCCTGAGGTATCGACAACCCACCCTTTGGAATAGCAAGATCAATGTTTAGAAGAGAAAAAGAAAGAATGTTCTTCAGATACAAAAGTAGAGGATTTTACAGCACAGTCAGTTAGAACGACACTGGAAACTATATATCCATTATGTGCTATTACTGGACATTCGAGGCAAATGAAAAGAAAAACTACAGGTTCTATTGTTATTACAGAGAGTCCTTATAAAAAAGAGCTCGAGGGTAAAATAGAAGAGTCGAAGAAGAAGAATGTATCAAAGAATCTAAGTGCTACGAAAAGTAAAACTACTAAGACATCACAAAAGGAAAATAAGAAAAAGAAACGAGAACAAGATGAAAATGGCAGTTGGTACTGCACATTATGTCAAGAAGACATAAAAGAAACTATGATCACTGGATCATAGTTTCTTTTATCTCTTCTTGACACAATGTGAGACGTGGGTTAATGAACTTTGTGCAGGAAGCAATAAAAAAAACCAAAGATTATAACTGCGATGATTGCCGAGAATTGGCGAAGACCATCCGTCGAATTTTTTAAGAATTACTACTTGCTTTAATAACACATAATTTCTGTTATCGAATTCAGATTGTTGTTTGTGAACCACATGTACGAGTAAGTTAAATGTGTTATTTATTTATTTATTTTGCTAGTTTACATCTCATAATAACTGAAAGTCTGATATAATGAACAATTTCCAGTTACAATGTTTATCTATTATGACCGGGAGTCCTTTTTATTGGACCATTGCTACATCAAATGTAAAGACACAAAAAAAAATGTAAAAAAGAATACAAAACCTTTTGTTCTGGTAAATACAAACAGGACTTAGGGCCATCTCCCATTTTGTTCGTTATTACGGACAACCGGTCTTTCTGACATCTTGAAGTATAAATATGGTGGACTCAGGAGGTTAATGTGTCAATGCTATGAATACCCGTTATTTCTATGACAACGAGAATGCACTTTTATTTACTATGGTGTGCTTAAAAAATAAAAGCAAATATAAATAGATAAATAAAAACTACTTTTTATCCTAGACAATGCAATGTCACCCGAGGAAGGTTAATTTGGGAATATCCAACACACCCATTTTGAAACAAAACAATTGGAACTTTTAGATGACCTCAACTTTTGCTTTTTAAACATTGGTTGGTCAACCCACAGGTCCAGTTCAACATAACAGTTATGTCAATCTTACTTTACACTCATTATACATGCTCCAGATCATTTATGTAGTTTACCAATTGACAAACAGCATACAGCTGAATAGGTTGCTGTGATTTCCTATCATCATTTACCATGATTGTTTTTTATACCTTGCCTAGTAACTATAAAACAACATGGTTTCCTGATAAAATTTCCATCCGAAAACCAATCAAAGTTGAAGCTAACCATTAAGCCAGATCTCGCCGAATCAGTCAGAAATAAGAAACTTTATTAAAACTTTTTATCACATTCACTACAAATCTACAGTGCTAATGGACACAAATAATACAAACTAACAATATTATGTTGTACAAAAATAATATTCATACAAAACTAATTATTGTAGCATGACTAAAACAATTTGAAAACTTTTAAACTAACAAAAGTGTATGGTGACGTAGTTCTGCCACAATTTCTAGCTAACATACAAAGAAGTGGTGAAAAGAGAAAGTGCAGATTCTCAGCCCAGATAAAGTAAATCACTTTAGATCAAAAGCCTTAAAAAGAGTACATGACCATAAAACCGAGTATTAGTGACAAACATTGTTCAACCCAATTCATAACAAAACTCGAAATAAGACGTGTTAAACTAGTAATCGACTCCGATTGCAGTAATAACTACACTTCAGGAACTAACCGTATATTCACGAGAACGAATTTTATGATGCCCAAAAACATTAACAATAAACTTGACTCTTAGAAGTTCTCCAACATTCAATTTTATCGCAATATAACTAGTTTTTAAACAACGTAAATAGCCAAGATTTGATCCAAAAATTCGTCGTCCTGTCAATTCCACGAACTATTGTACAATATTACTAAAAACAAACATTCCGTCAGCCCCTGAGCGTCCTAACCTCTCGCCATACCTCTCGCCCATGAGTACCTACAGATGACAGCTGTCATATAGATTATAGCTGTTTCCGCCATAGACATTTTTTTTCATCGCCCTTTTCGGGCAGGCTAAGGTCTTTGACCATACCGCCTCGGCTTCAGTGTTATTTATCTTTCTTGATTTTTATGTAAGGCCAAAGCCTCGTCCTCAGTAGTTTATTTCTTGTTTAATATTTATTTTAGGCCTGAGCCACGTCTTCAGTATTCATTATATGGTCAAAATAATTATATGTTGTCTTATCGGAGTATTAGTAAGGTCATATCCATGTATTCGTCATTATCATGTTGTGAAGTAAGGTCATATCCTTCTAGTCGCCAAATTGCCCACCCAGTGCTGTCAATAAAATACAGTGCTATATAGGTACTGTAATTTTCCAGCAAACCTTGAGTGTCGCGCGGGATGCTTGCTGGCGTTTTATATATTTCCAATAATTTATCAACTATATGAGTATTCTTTGTAAGTCGTAAGCAGGGCAACAAAAATTATATGATCTAGGGTCTGATCACTTCCTATGTCACAATTGATACAAACAGGCGATGTTATAATTTTCATTCTGGCTAAATGTGCATTGAATCTTCCATGTCCAAGTCTAAGACGATTTAAAATTGTATAAAATTTTCTGCTCTTAGGAATAACCGATCTGCCCCCGTATTCACAAACGTTCGGATTAGATTTCGATTCGATAAGTCGTATGTCTATCTTGTTTTGGCATTACGAAAGCGAGCGAGATAGACATACGACTTTTCGAATCGAAATCGAATCCGAGCATTTGTGAATACGGGGGCTGGTGAACCAGGGCATAGAAATGGTTCGATTTATTTTCGCATACCATTTTCCTTTAGTTCTTAGTGTTTCTTGCCAGTTCTCATGCCAAGTAAAGGTGTATTGTTCATGTAATATGGTAAGCAGATCGGAACTTGGTATTGCAACATTTCTCGTCTCTAGGATGTCAACGTCAACAATAACTCTTGCAAGATAATCTGCGTTTTCGTTTCCTCGAAGACTACAATATATACATATATGGGCAATAGCCAGGCAACTCAAGGTTTTTTTTTGGAATTAGGAAGTTGTCAAACGTAGCGCCATCTAGTTTTTTTTGCTCGGAAACTAATAAATGTGAATGTGTGTGTAATGCATGTGCATTGGTAGGTTAATGTGTGTGTATTACATGTGTATTGGTATATAGGAATCTGAAAAGAAACGACTACATTTTGTTTATTTGACGACCTTTTATTTATAAAAAAAGTACACGTTATACATAATGTTGGATCCGGTCATTAGTACGAACAGAGAATGAATCGAAAGCGCGCCAAAGGTGTCATCACGCGACCTACTTACAAGTCTACCCCCAAACTGTACTCCGATTCATGGTGCCTAGTGTTATTGTGTTGGATTGTAATTTCAAGTAATTTGTTAGTTCGATAACAGCAGTGTACCGTGTGTAGTGTGTGTTCTCATAGCACAAAACCCATGTTCTGCCCACATGGTGACCGAGTCTAACGGAATAAATCATACCTCACTACGGTGTTCTCCTTTTATGATAGGTAGTTTATTAACATCACAACATTTTATTTTGCCAGTGAGAACATTATTCACATCTTTGCACCAATTTTCCACATCTAGGTACACAGCAAGATCTTCGTGACATGGTTAAAGATCACTATTTGAAATTACAAATCCAAACGCACTTCCAAACAACGAGAACTTTATTGCAAAAGGAAAATAAAATAAATGTTCGCGAGCAGTTTACGCTCACACACAGACAGCCATTTTGAAATTCAAGTGTACCCATATAAAAACAAAATGCAAGTTTTATCTATCAAAATACCTCAGTAAGCTTTTATTTATATTTTCTGTATTTTTTCTATATTTACTTCAAGAATAACATGTGATTATAATTTTATTTCTTGATTTCGTTACTTTACACTAGAATGGAAATGTTCAACATGAAAATAATATATTTTCATAGTAACACCTTATTTTTGGTTCCCTGGCCTTCCTGCTAGATGGCGCTGTTTTCAATAAAAAACTGGAATTCTCGTTTTGTTCTAAGTTACCATAGCATGCGTTTCCTGCTACTCCTATGTGGGAGGGTGTCCAAAATAAACATCGTGAATCCTCTAGAACAAAGATCAGCATATAAAATCCGAATCTCATATAAAATATTTCCGGTATTGGCGTTTTGTTTCGGATTTTGTAAGGCCATGAGAACAACTATAGCAAAAAGTGTCGTTACAACTTTTGGTCTTAATTTTTTCCGTCTAGCCCCCTTTCGCAACGCGCGATAAGGAACTTCGTTCCAAAAAGTTTTTATTTTACCCTTATTAGTAGTAGTACTTATCTCATATAAATCCTTGTCTCCTCCTTTTTTTAGAAGTCAGTTAAAAATGATCTATTCTGGTCACCCCATGACCTAGCCTACACGCTGTTTCTGTAACACACCGCAAGCTGACACAGAACACCTGATTTTAAACTGTCCTGCAATAGAAAGGCTGATACTTGCCAGTGAATTGAGTGATATCCTACCAAATAATTCCTCCCACTGCCTGAAAAATATTCTAAAAGCTGAAAAGTGTTTTGTGCCGATTTTTAAATTTATTAAAAACAGTTGTGGAAGTGTGTAGTGCAAAAGTCAAGTGCTTAAACTCTTAAAGTTTTTTTTTTAAATTATGACTTTTCTAATAAATACGTGGCTTAAAGGTCTTGTAACCATGCCAGATGCATAGCCAAAAACCACATATAAAAAAAACACCTGCTGTCAAGTGTCAAAATGATGACTAATAAATATTTATGATGTCGTTTCGTTTCGTTTACCACCTAAAGATCGGGCACGATTTCTGTTTAATCTTTGATTTAGTGCAAATTGGTATGCAGTTAGTCTGCCGTTAGGCATTTCTCAGATAAATAACGTTTAATATCAGTAAATAGACCCTCGTGTGTCGTGCCGTTCAGCCTACACATTTTCAGCTGTCACACAGTGGCTGTAGTGTCTCGTGCATTGCTTTTGCTTGTTGATTGGATTGTATACTGATTCCCGACGTCTTCTAAACACTCTTTACATGGTTGTAGAGTAGCGCTGAAATTGTCGACTTGTTGTTTAAACAGTCAAATGGGGCAGGATGATAATTGTGTTTGTGTTTAATTGACCGAGAGTGTGGGTTTTGGAACGTGGTTTTTTATTTCTTGTGACACTGTCTCGTTTGGAAATCAATACTTTTCCGGCACAACAATCAAATTATGTTCTTGGTAAAAAAAGAGTAATCCCAATCACAAAGACAACACTTGGTCCGAAAATTGTTGTCCTTCAGAGTATTTAATGTGTTTTGGTTAGATTCAGTCTAAACATATCTAAGCTATACTCCATGTAAAATACTGATGTTCAGCTGCATTCTTTGTCTGGTTATGGGTAGGGAAAATGCTAGGTAGCAATGATGACAAACTGTTTAGGTAGTGATGTTCTATGTCACTAGCTTGAGTAACAGTACAATCTCCGTATCGTCAATTGTTCAGGAAAAGCATTTTGCGGTTATGACATTTCTAACTAATATCAAATTACAATCTATCGGCAATTCTGAATATTTAACCCTTAATAAGATGCAATCCTGTGTGAAAGTAACAACTAAATTGAAGGTGTATTTAGAGTATATTGATTTAAAAAAATATATTTTATTAAGGGGGGGGACATGGAAACCCCCTTTTTTTCGGTGGTAAATTAATTCCCCTTGCTCAATTGTGGCTGTACACTTTAAGTTGAAGTGGGATGAAGTGGGAAAATAACACCCCTTGCCCGTTAAGGTTAGATATATTTCCTGTACTTCTGTTGTAATCCTAATACAAGTTTATTCCCGGCTTCTATCTAATACAAGTGTTTATTCCCGGCTCCCGAATTATATTGAGGGCTTGATGGGCTTTCTGCTTCAAAGCCTGATACAGAACTGCCATGTGAGAGGTGTCAGATTCAACTATAAGGTCTATCATCAAAAAAGTAAGTCACGGGCAGCAATATTACAATTGTATTTAAAATAGCAGATCTTTCACCTTACTAAATATAATCCTATCCCAAAATGTGTAAAGAACCTATAACTTGTTTTTGATAACAATCTATAAGTGTCATTTAATTCGTTCAATCATCAAAATGACAGATCTGTCAGCTAATAAATAGATCAGTTCGTTATTTCTATGAAGAAATGCCTAGCAGGGGAGGAGTCAAATTGGCGGTCTGTGAAAATTTACCAGTCAGAAACACACTAATGAGTAGTTAAGAGTAGTTAATGCAAGAGCGAGCGAAACAAGCTCGAGACATTGCGGACACTGACTCGGACAGGTTAGTTTCGAAGGGGAAGGTCGCATTTAGGTGACAGATCTACTATTTTAGGAACAAATATTATTATGATCGGATAATCGGATGCATATTTACCTAAAGTTCATTTTTGGTTAGGAAATTATGGAAGCGGCTTCTTAAAACATATTTTTTTAAATATAAATCCCGGGATTCCAGAAAATTCGGGAATGCGAAACTAGTCTGTAACATGGTGAAGAAACATAGTCTTTAGCATGTGGTATTTATTTAAAAAAAGGGGGTTACTTAATTTTTAATGAGTATTTAGTAGATTTTGGTTTTGAAATGTTTGTCGTAGTCCAGGGAAGGTTTAAAAGGTGAGAAAGGTAGAGTAGGGTATAGTAGGGTAAAAAAAAAAGTTAAAAAAAAAGTTTCAGGTTTGTGCTATTAACTGTTGAAGAGTTCCCTCGTGAAGAGACGTAGCTCCTGGCTGTAGGATGAGGTCATGATAAAAATCGTGATTATCAATCAAATATGAACCCGTATGCAAAGTTTCGTGTCCACGCTATTATTAATCGTTGAGGAGTTCCCCCGTGAGAAGAAGATCCTGGCTGCAGGATGAGATCATGATATTATTCATGTTTATCCATCAAATATGAACGTGTATACAAATTTTCGTGTCTGTGCTAATAACCGTTAAAGAGTTTCCTCGTGAGAAGACGATCCTGGCTGCAAGATTAAGTTATGTATGTCATAAGAATGTATTGTCCTTAAAATTTCAGCTCAATCGGACATCGGGAAGTGGTTCTAATTTAGCTTTCAAGATTACACCGTAACAAACATAATACATACATTGCAAGTTAAATTAAAGCTTTTAACATAGGAAGAGAAATTAATTGTAAGGCGGGAAATTCAAATTATGCAGATGATAATATACTTTATGTTGCAAAGTTAACTCCTGGAAAACGCCGTTAGGCGTCTTCCGCACCTAGGATGGAATTTGCAATTTTTCAAAAAGTTAAAATTTCGAAAACGGCGAGCAGTAACTTGTTGTATTTAAAAAATATGTGCATATATTATTTTATAACTTGTTTTTGGCAAGATAAAACAATTTAAAAAAAAATACCGATGGGCGTATTTCGCGCACCTAAATATTAAATCAAAAAACGCCGAAAGGCGTCCGCCGCAGCGAATGGCTTGATTCCTTAATCATATTTGGGCGATTCGACGTTGACGTAACGCATACGTCAACGTCGAATCGCCATTAAATGATTGATCGAGAATGTAAAACGCAGTAAGAGCGTGGTCGTGCGGCGTGCGCAGGGCTGCAACTGTATGAACTTTGCGACGCTCTCTTGTTGCAAACATGGAGCGGCCGCCGCGCGCCGGCCCGATTTTCGCGATGCCCAGAGAGTTTTGGGAAGCTAAAGAAAACTTCAACAAACAACTGCTAGTAATTAAACATCGTCAAATTATACAACATTTATTTTAATTCGCTTAAATCTCTAATTGACATATTTCCAACATGTCTGGGATCGCATAGCTCAGGCAAATTACATGTTATATAAAAATGTTCTAGTTTTGGTTCCATTTCTTCCCAATATTGGTCATCTCTCTCTATAATTTCACCTTTGATTTCTTTTTCACATCCAGACCTTACGCCGAAAATACATTTACGCCTACCGGTGATATGTAATTGACCCTGCACCAAGGATGTTTTTTATTTATGTCAAGTCCGTTTTTAGGTTTTTTGCAATAAAAGAAAAACAATTTTCATGTCTATAGCTTCGTCCCAAGATATTTTAAATGCTATAATTGGACACTTTGATTTCAATGATTGTGATCCCACTATTCCGTCTGGAGTTGCACCCAGAAACGGCAACTTTTTATCTATGAAGAGGCGATGACAGCCGAGATGATTCATTTGCTGTTTGCCGTTCACGACGCCAACGCATGATAATATGACGAAGCTCAGGTTGTAGAGGAGGGCCCACCATTCAATCGTGATTGAGAGATACCCCGTTACTACAGATGCATCGAATAGGATGCGCAACTTCTTTGTACCTTCGTCGTTCCTTCTTTGTCCCTATCCTGTACTATATCCATATGATTAAGAGCTATAAACTCATTTATAACAGTTGAATACTGAGCCTTGAAATCGGGACTCCTTAGAAATCGATTTTCTAAGGTTCAAAAGCGTATAAGAGCAATGTCTTTCGATCACCATCCATATCAATACCTGTCATTGCAGGAGCCCTATCAGTTTTCATTGATACGAGTTTATAAAAAGGTATCTTAATCTGGCTAATATAGCTTTGAGTTCTGTGAATATTTCAAGGCCACGAGTTCTTTTTTCGGCGAGAAATCATCAAAGACCATCTAAATAAAATAAGGAATTATGCAGTGTCAGTGATATCTGTCGACTCGTCAAGTTGTAGCTTAAAAGCAACACAGCGGACAATATCTTTTTGTAGTTGTTCGTTTAAGTTTTTACTTATCGTTTCTATGCGGCGCATCACAGTATTTCGAGACATCTGTGACACATGAATAGCGTTTTTAATTTCGTTTTTTTTTTTGAAATTCACGAACAGCGAACCTGTCGTGCAGCAGTTAGTGATTACGTTGCGCAGTCTGTTCTACGTATTTATATTTTATGCCTTTCCACGATCGACTGGACTAATAGTCGCAATCGACCGGTCGACCGGTTGGCCACCCTTGCTCTATACCATGTTTCAAAGATGGCACATGGGTTAGATTCTTTGAATATATAAGATTCTTTACCAAATTTCTCGCAGTCGTATTTTGACGACTATTATCTATTTATTTAGGATCTCCAACAAAAGATGTACATAGATCATGTAAAATAAATAGGACTTCAAAAGTATCATCATGCATACAGCATGCATAATTGATTCATTTGCTGTTTGCTGTTTTTGCTTTTTTCTCTTTACTTTTTGGCAAAATTAGACGCTGTTAGAAGTTTCCTTCTCGAAGTTCTAACCACTCACTTGAATTTCGTCTTTGCAGAATAGTTGATTTTTCTTCTTGTCTTCTGCATTCGGTAAATTTTTCAAAAAGTCCTCTTTAATCTGATTGTACTCCAAAGTTGTCATATCTGTGTTTTGACAATTTTCACCATAATCTTTATCGTTTTCTTTGGTTTTCAAAAACAGTTTCGTACATTTTCTTGAGTATTTAGATGGTCTTTCTCTTTGTTTTAATCACTTCTCCTCCAATTTCCTGGCGACCTGGGACTTCTCCCCAAAATAGCTCAATGTAATGTAGTAAGTGGGTGCTTTGTATTAAATGATACCATAGCAGCGTTGCACCTTGAATCATAGCCCAGACGTAAGGAAAAATTTCCCGCCAACAAATTTGGCAATAATGGTGTTAAAAGATTCTACTTTATTGTGCGTCAGGCTTCGAGCTTTAGCTCCTACAGTGTTTACTATTAACTTAATGGACACAACAGGACTGTAAAATTATTTTAGTAGATATCGGAGCAAAGGGGCATCAAATTTGGAAACTTTACTGCCAAAGTGACTAATGAATCAATTCTACGAGTTTTGACGACATGTGGGTCAAGAAACTGCATTTGTTTAATCACATCATTGCCGAAATAGTACCTTTTTTTTACCTGCTTAGCCCCCTCAATAAAAAAGTCAAGGCATTTGAGTTTGAATGTTTTAATATCTACTTGATTTAGAGCGGTTGAACTCGTGGAGACAAGGGAGGCTGAAAGTTTTGCTCCAAGGTAAAGGTTGTCTATTGATTTATAATGACGTGGATAGTCAATTTGAATTAATCCGACATGAGTTCTCGAATCATATTCGTCGTCCATGTAACATTCCAATAAAGTTTAAAAAACAATTACCATGTTTTCATGCATTTTATGAATTTGCGGCCGCTCTGACAGCATCAGCTTATTCATTTTATTATATATCTCTGACGAAAATTCCAAAACTATAAATAAAGCTTATTATATGGATTGTTTATTCTAAACAAGATCGAATCAGCATTTAAGTGGTCTGTAAGAGCGGCTTCGGTGAAATATAATTTTAGTGCGCCATACTGTTCTAGAATACGGCAAACTGCTGCTCTAAGCGAAAGCCTTGGGTTTGAGCTGGATGGAGCATTTTATGAGGCTTTAGACCTAAAAACTACTGAAACTCTTAGAATTCCAGATCTTTTGGGACTGTTATTAAAATAACTATAAATGTCTCGTATGAGAGTTTCGGGCTCTTGACAATTTTAAACACGCATATTGTAACAAACTTGCTTGTTCCTATAGATAGAAAATAAGCAGACTTGTATACATTAAAAAAGTAAGAAGGGGAAAATTAATTTAATGAATGATGATATGAAAAATACAATAAATTATTAAAAAAAGTGAAGGGCAGGTTAACCGGGAACGTTTTGAATGTCTCCGCAAATCTCTGAGTGTGATAGTAACTGAAGACAAACATCCAAATGTAGAAAGCTGGCTTGATCAAGATGAGCTTGACCACGACGAACTTGATGCAGGGCGAGTTGGCAGGACCCACCAGCAGACACGTACCGCCCCAGTGCCAGGCTCGTCAGCTCGCAGAGAAGCTTTCAGCAGACACGTACCGAGCCCCAGTGCCAGGCTCGTCAGTTCACAGAGTAGCTTCCAGCAGACACGTACCGAGCCCCAGTGCCAGGCTCATCAATTCGATGAGCAGCTTCCTCACAGCAGCTAGCAGCAGCCACGGCAGCACCAAACGAAGACCGCTCCTTGACTCCACTAGGCTGTGCTCAAAACTCAAGATATAACTGAGATCTTGACTCCAATTGTCTCCAGACTGAAGACTTAGCTGATTTCTTAACTTCAGACAACTGATTTCTTGTCTCCAGACTGAACCGAGTTCTTGACTCCAAACTCTAGACTCTTAGACTGACCAAGCTCTTGACTCTGACTGACCCAGGGCATCCACCAGAAATCCCTTTTATACCCTGATGCTCTGTTTCATTCTTGAAATTATTTCCAGATTCAAAACTGCTGTGCTCTAGAAAGACGCAACCTGCCAGTATTCAAAGCAGCCAGTAACAATTGGTCAAAAACCTTGCACATAGTATTTTTATAAATATCACTCAGAATATCTTTACACAGCAAATATTCGCAATTAACTATAAAATACAACAATTGAACTCACGAATTGATGATAATAATTTTTAGTAATATATAATCTAAATGAAACCTTCATAGAGAGTTTGGCTGGTAACAATCAAAAATAAAAGTAAATGACATCTGACAAATTTGAAGTAAACATGTCACAACAAAGGATATGAAAAGCGCGGGAAACCTCAAATTTGGCGGACGTGGTTTTTTCGACTGTTTTTTTTTATTAATTTAGTATTGGATTGGATTAAGTTTTTGTATATATTTTATCTTATTATTTAGTACTATAGTTAGTTTTAGTGTTGTTTTTATATTTGGTAAGTGTTTTTATTTGTATTTATAGTTTTTAGCCATGGATCCTCCGGACGACCCCGGAGGAACACCATCTTCAGAAATAGGTCACTATGTCACAATATCTAATAACGATACCAGTGTTGATACTGATGGTTCGTTAAGTTTAGTTAGTAATTCTAAGCGTAAAAGGGTCTCTGCTCGGCCAACAATTTGCAAACATTGCAATAAAAAAAGACGAAAAAGTGGCGGGAAACGCCATAATAATTGTGATTGTGGCGAGATGGAAAATGTGGTAATGGAGACTGAAACCAAGGATCTTCCACTTACTTCTACATTGGGGGCTGGAGTTGATGGGGTGAACGGGTCACCGCATCAACCAGTTACTACTGTTACTAGAGATACATACAATTCCTCGGACGCGGCTCCGTTTTTAGTCCATATTCAAAGAGAGCAAACTGCTTCTAATGAAAATACGTATCTAAATCCGATTTCTTTTGGGCGATTTTTAAAAAGGAATTCTTTTACTAACATCGTGAATGGTAGTCTTAAAAAAATAGGACGTAACAGACTTGTTATTTCTTTTTCCAATTATCAAGATGCCAACTCCTTTATTAATAGTAAGTTTCTGGAAAAAGAAAAATATAAGGCTTTTATTCCATCATTTTCCGTTACTCGCATGGGTGTCGTCAGAGGCGTACCCATGGAGTGGACAGATGATGAAATTTTAGAGAACATCTCCGTTCCAATTGGTTGTGGGAAAATATTGAAATTGAGGCGTATAAGAAGGAAAATTTTTGTAGAGGATAAGCCTCAGTTTAAAAATACCGAAACCGTAATTTTAACTTTTGATGGGCAAATTCTTCCCAAGCGCGTGTATATGTGCTATACAGCACTTTCTGTGGACCTATATATTTATCCAACAATTCAGTGTTACAATTGTTGCAGATATGGCCACATGAAAAACCAATGTAGATCTAAACCTAGATGTTTCAAGTGTGGACAAGGTCACTCTGGGGATGGTTGCACCATCCCCGAGGACAATTTATCTTGTTGTCTGTGCAAAGGCTTTCATGAGGCTACAAGTAAAAAATGTTTAGAGTATGACAGGCAGAAGAATATTAAGGAATCAATGGCCAAATCTTGCATCTCTTATGCTGAAGCTTCAAAGCTTTATCCTACTATTTCAAAAATATCATATGCTGATGCCTTACTATCCTCACCCTCAATTTCAAGCCATATAAATGCTTCTGTTCCTCAAGATTATTCTCCTTCCAAACAAAATAAAACTTCCTCATATAAAAAAACAGTTTTTATTAAACCTCGCTCCCCACCTCACTTTTCTAAAGGTTATGATCAGCAATTCCATCGGGACCTTGTCAAGGGCATGCCTCAACCAAAAGATGGCTGTGCTCTCATCCCTAGAGATGACCTGTCGACTGTATCTGTAAATGAATTAATCATTGCCTTAATAAAATCACTAACTCAAAGTCAACATCTTTCACCGACCATCGCTGCCACTGTATTGAACGCAGTTAATGAATCAAATATTAATAATGGACAACAAAGCCAAGGTATTCCAATGGAATTGCCGAAGCGCAATTAGTAAAAAATCTGATATAATATATCTTGTAAATAAATATAAACCTTTTGTTTTTGCTCTTCAAGAGACATGGCTTAAACCAGGGTCTTTGTTTAAGATCCCTGGTTATGCTTGTCTTAGAGAAGACCGCTCTGATGGGTATGGCGGCGTCGCTTTACTCATTAAACATCATCATTCATTTTCACTTTTCACAATCCCACCTCATAATACTGATTTTTCTGTTATTGCAGCTGTTGTAGATAACATTTGTTTTGTTTCTGTATATATAATAGGTCTTTACCTATGAAATTGCCGTATTGCAGTACAGACTTTTTCAAACAAAAAAAAGTTTTGATTGGCTATGAGTTCTAAATTCAAATTAATTTTGTTTTAAAAATATGACATTCTATTTACAAAATCAGTCTTTTGTTTATTCATTAGCGTTGTATTTTCATTACATTTCAACATTTTTCCTCATAATGGATACTTTGAAATTTCGTGTAATTATGGAATATGAGTTCCGTCGTGGCACCAACGCGGCACAAACGACCCGTAACATCAACGACGTTTACGGAGAGAACTGTACAAACGAACGCACAACCCGTTATTGGTTTGCTCGGTTTCGTTCTGGGAATTTTGACTTGAAAAATGAACCTCGTGGTCGTCCGGAAACTTTGGTCAACAATGATGAATTAAAGGTGATTGTTGAAGCTGATGAAACTCAATCTACAGCTGAGCTGGCAGCAGCTTTTGATGTTAGCATTAAAACAATATTGGTCCATTTGCGACAGATTGGCAAGATAAAAAAGCTTGATAGATGGGTGCCCCACGAACTTAACGATCGCCAGCGCAACGTACGCGTCGAGACTTGCCTTGCGCTGCTTAACAGGCACAGAAATGAAGGAATTTTGAACCGAATTGTTACGTGCGACGAAAAATGGATTCTTTTTGACAATCGAAAGCGCTCAGCAAGTTGGTTAGATCCTGGTTCGGTACCAAAGCAATGTGCAAAACGAAAAATGACCCCTAGAAAGGTGATGGTCACAGTTTGGTGGTCTAGTGCTGGTGTGATTCATCATAGCTTTTTACAAAACGGCGAGAGCATTACTGCAGATGTGTACATTGAAGAACTGACCACAATGATGGCGAAACTCGCACGTCTGCAACCAGCTTTGGTCAATCGGTCGTCTCCACTGCTACTTCACGACAACGCGCGGCCCCATACTGCACAACAGACCGTCTCTAAGCTGCATGAGTTGGGTTTGGAAGCTCTCCCTCATCCGCCATACTCACCAGATCTTGCGCCTTCCGACTATTACTTTTTCCAAAATTTGGACAACTTTTTAGCGGGAAAAAAATTCAATTCCCGAGAGGCAGTACAAAACGCCTTTGAAGAGTTTGTTGTCTCCCGTCCAGCTGATTTTTTCAAGAAGGGCATCCATAAACTGCCACAGCGTTGGCAAAGATGCATTGATTGCAGGGGTGATTACTTTGAATAAAAGAAATAAACAAGTTCGAAAAAAAAAATACTTTAACTTTTTTCAAACAAAACGGCAATTTCATAGGTAAAGACCTAATATAATATGTCTTTATAGACAGATTCAATTTATAGGTCTTTTTGAAAATAAAAGCTGATTTGTGTTGCTCTGAAAAGAGATATTTTTATTAAACAATGTTTGGACATTTTACATTTTGTTTTACGAACGAACTTACAAAGATACCTTACCTGAAAAGAGAAACAGCAATTAAAGCTATTATTTCCTGAATTCTCGTATTTACCACAATACTTTTGGTTTTATTTCTCTCACTAACTTTCATTACACGTAACCTCTTTCTGACAGCCCGCACCGGTGACATCTGCTCTCGATGTGTCAAAGTGACTGCGCGGGAAATTTAAATTAATGAAGAACAATGGTCTTCGTTTACATCTCCCCCCCCAAAACACCTACAGTTCAAGACTTTTCTAGTACAGGAATCAGTTTTGTTATATGGAAAAGATTCGATTCTTTTTTTTTATGCCCTGTGTTTATTTTGTAGATTGATTTGGATAATTTTTCTAAAATCACATATGGTCCAATTTTTAATTCATCTAGTTTTTTCCTGTTCAACCGATTACCATTTTCCACATATACTAAGTCTCCTACCTTTACTTCATATTCTCTTCTGTTCTTATCGAAGTATTTTTTATTTTGATTATGTGATTTAATCGTATTTTGTAATGCCACTTGCCTATCTTTCACTAAATTATTATATATTATTTCTTGTTTTAATTCTTCTGGCAATATGTCCACATTTTTTCCTTCTAATAGATATGCTGGCGAAAATCCTGTAACAGTGTGTTCCGTTTCGTTATACTTTTGGGTACATTCATGCGCAATACTTGTCCAGGCTGTTTTTTCCTTTTTTTCATTTATCTTGCATCTTATTTTGTTAACCAATGTCTGGTTTAATCTTTCGTTCAAACCATTGGAGAACGGAGCATTTACTGCAGTGAAAATTAATGGTATATTTTCTTTTTCTAAAAAGTTTTTAAATTCTTTGGAGTTTATGCCCGGATACTGGTCGGATAGGATTAAGCCAATATTATTTTCCTTACTTACATTTTGGACCAGTTTTATAAAATCACTTGAATTTTGTGTTTTTGAAGTTAAAATATAAGCATACCTCGAGAAGTGGAAACCAGAAGGTGTAAATATGTTTTTGTAGAACGTGAACCACCAAAGCCACCAATAGTATCTATTGAAACTATTTCAAAAGGGTATGTTGCAGGGCCTAACTGAGACATTAATCCAAAGTTATATTTCCCTCTAGATTTGTTTTTCATACAGACCTCACAGTTATCACAAGTTTTCTTAATATTATATGTTAAATTTTTGGCCACATAGAAAGGTGTTATCTTGTTTTTCATTTGTTGAATTCCTAAATGACAGTAAACATTGTGTACTTTTTTTATTAATTCTTTACTAAATTCTTCTGTTAGTATTATCTTCTCTTTTTTCTTAATCTTCTTATAATAAATATTACCTTTCAAAATTAGTTTATTTTTATGATATCTTATGTCTTCATTTTCTTCCTGGTCACTTTGTATATCTTTTAGTTTAATGAAGTTTACAATTTTGAAATCCTCATCTTGATTTTCATATGGTTGTAGTACAGGGTTTCTGCTCAAACTATCAGCTCCCAAGTTGTATCTTCCAGGGGAATAAACTACCTCAAAGTTGAACTGAGACAAGTAGTATGTGAGTTCTCCTAGATCTTCATCTATTCTTGCTTTAATATTCATTTTTTCCAGAGGCTTATGATCAGTAAAGACAGTAAAACTTTTTCCGATGAGCCAATACTGCCAGTATTTTACTGCCTCTTTTATTGCTAAACACTCTAGGTAAATAGCCTTTCTTTTCTTTTGGGCGTCATTCAATTTTTTCGAAAAATATGCACAGGGTTTTTCTTCTCCGGTGTGTTGTTTTTGTTTCAAGACAGCACCTATACCTTGTATACTAGCGTCTGTATAAATAAGTATCGGTAAATCTGGGTCAAAAATAGCTAAGATTGGTTTTGAACAAAGTAGATTTTTTATAGTCTCAAAGGACTCTTGACATTTTTGTGACCAAACAAATTGTTGTCCTTTTCTTAACAAGTTATGTAGAGGCTCTAATATAATAGAAATATTTGGCACATATTTTCCATAAAAATTTATTTTGCCCAGAAACTGTCTCACGTTTTTTTGTGTTTTCGGCACTGGAAAGTCCTTGATAGCAATTAAATTATCCTTCAATGGAGTTATCGTATTATTTTGAATAATATGGCCTAAATATTTCACTGAGTCTTGTGCAAAGCTACACTTTGAGAATTTTAATCTGAAACCTTCTTTTGATATTGCTTCCAACAGCAAGGATAAGTGATTGATATGGTCTGTGAAAGTTTTTGAAAACAACAAAATATCATCTATGTAATTTACAGTGAAGTCCGATATAATTTATTTTTTCTTATGATACCACTCAATATTCTCTGGAAAATTGCTGGTGATGTTTTTAAACCGAATGGAAGACAGGTCCACTGAAAATGACCTTCCTGAGTAACAAAAGCTGTTTTTTTTCTGTCTTCAATCCTCAATGGTATGGACCAAAACGCTGAATTAATATCTAGAGTTGTGAAAAACTTACATTTTGCTGTCTTCACCATTAGGTCTTCGATTAGTGGGAATGGTTGTGACTGAGGAACTACAATTTTGTTCAAATCTCGGAAATCTATACATAGTCGTGACCGTCTGCCATCTTCCTTTTTATAAGCCAGTGTTACTGGGGCAGCAAATGGACTGTAAGACTCTTCAATTAAATTTTTCTGTAATAATTTCGATACTTGCTGTTCAATTTCTTTTTTGTCTTCAATAGTGCATCTATATGGCCTTTTATTACAGTACTTGTCTACCAATAAATCGATACGCGCTTCGTAATCCTTTACAGTGCCTGTATCATATTTATCTTTAGCAAAAAGTGATTTATACTTGCATATCAATTTGTCTATTTGTGCTTGTTTCTGAAGGTCTAAATGATTTATTGATATTTTAAAGTTAGATACTTCTAGGTGTTCATTAAAATTAATTTTATATTGTTTACTTGATTTTTCTGGGTCATTTTGATACCAGTTCGAATTTTGCTTTCCTTCAACATTGTTATCTGAAAGTTCCGGTGATATTTTATTAATGTTTTGATTTGACCTCGTTATGATTATTTTGTGCAATTTGTAATTTCTCATTTTGGGTAAGCTGAAATCTCTCTATACAATCCAATCCAATCAAGAAGTCATAATCAAAATTTTCTTCATCTATCACAAAAACATTCATGTTCTTTTCAATATTAAAAATCTTTATCTTTAATGTGACTATTCCTTTAGTCTTTTTTACGCCATTAATCGTTTTCAAACTTGCTTTTTCTATATATGGATTATTATTTTGGTTGTTTTTTAGGCTTAATAATCTTGAATTTACTAAAGATATATTTGATCCTGAATCATAAATCCCCATAGTTTCTATGGTATCATTTAGTAATAATTTAAGTTTGATTAATGGCGGAATTACTAGTTTTTTGGGTTTATCTCATTGAGTTCTAATTCTAATTCAGAATTGTTAACGTTTCTTATCTGTTCCCTTTTTTGTCTGTCATTTGTTTTGTTTTTAAACCAACACAAAGACTCTGGATGATACCGAATACCTTTGTTTTCTTTTTCACATATTCTACATTTTTCTTTAATCTTAGTATCAAGACTTATTTTTTTATCGGAACTCTTCCTGTTCACTAAATGCTCCTAACCTCTTATGTTATTAAACAAATCCTTGGTTTCTTTTAAATTAGTTCTATCAATTCTGTCTACTATAAAATTTGGGAGTCCTGTAGCGATTAAATCAATTAATGTTGGTTTATCTATTGATTTGTTTATCTCCAATAGCAGCTTTTCCTTTTTTAATGCATACTCCAGTAGTGATCCCTGTTTATATTTAAATAAGATTGCATACCTGACCGGTGACCAACTGCGGTCTGCAAAAGTCTCACAAAAGTCTTCTTTCCATGTGAGCCACTCCGAATCAACTGTATATTTTATAAGCATAGAGCTGTACCAGTCAAGACACGAGTCTTCGATGAAAAATCGTAAGGCTTCAATTTTCTTTGAGTCTTCTACTATTCCTGTACGAGTACATTCTGCTTCAAAAATAAGTATCCATTGAGATACATTAGAGGTTTTCTTGTTAAATTTTTCTATCACAATTTTCTCAATCAAATTTCTAATGTTCTTAGGCTCCACTATATTCCTCTTTGTTTCAGTAAAGCTTTCTAAGATTTTTGTCAAAGCCGCCTCTGTTATTCCTGCCGTTGAAGGCTGTTGTTGTTCTGGTGGCATTTCTTCAAGTAAAAATCCCTTAAACTGCATGTTTCCATCCTCATCTATATATTCCTGACTTACTTCTGGTGTCAATGGAATCCAAACTTGTCTTTTTTCATGTCTTTTTTGTAATGTAGTTTTTACTTTTTGAAAAACTTGTGTTTTTACTACTGTCTCGTGTAGTCTGACCGGTTGAAGTTGTTCTGGGATTAAAAAGGTATCTTTCTTGAAATTAGTAATTGAGGTTATAGCAATTATGTTTGTTTTTGGATCTCCACCCGATTTCACTACAAATTCAAACCTTAACTTTTCCATCCTTGTTGTAACAGCTGCAGAATTGTTGTTTTATAATATGTCTTTATAGACAGATTCAATTTATAGGTCTTTTTGAAAATAAAAGCTGATTTGTGTTGCTCTGAAAAGAGATATTTTTATTAAACAATGTTTGGACATTTTACATTTTGTTTTACGAACGAACTTACAAAGATACCTTACCTGAAAAGAGAAACAACAATTAAAGCTATTATTTCCTGAATTCTCGTATTTACCACAATACTTTTGGTTTTATTTCTCTCACTAACTTTCATTACACGTAACCTCTTTCTGACAGCCCGCACCGGTGACATCTGCTCTCGATGTGTCAAAGTGACTGCGCGTGAAATTTAAATTAATGAAGAGCAATGGTCTTCGTTTACATATATTCCCCGTCCATCTGCTGTAATTTTTAATGAAATTGTAAATATTTTTTCTATTCTTCCTAAGCCATTTATAGTTTTAGGAGATTTTAATTCCCAACATGCAGTCTGGGGTAGTTCGTCAACAAATAACTATGGTAGCACTTTATTAGATATTGTAGATAACCTCAATCTTTGTATATTAAACACTGGGTCCCCAACTAGACGCACTTCTCCAAATGAAGGAGCTAGTGCACCTGACCTGTCATTATGCACGGATAAATTAGCTTCGCGTTTGAGTTGGGAAGTTATGCTTTCCTCTTATGGTAGCGATCATTTCCCTATAGTCTTATCATTTCCTTTCTGTCAAAAACCTTACTCCAATCGCCCTCCGCGGTTGAAGTACAAACTGGCGGACGTTAACTGGCATACTTTTAGGGAACACTTAGATGAAATAGTTTCTGTTCTTCCTGAAATTAAGTATGGTAATGAACAGTCTTGTACCGAAGCTTTATCCAAAGCCATGATACAAACAGCCGATAAACTTTTTCCAATTAAATCGCTACAAAATAAAATTCCTTCTCCACCATGGTGGGACAAAGATTGCACAGATGCAATATTAAAAAGGAAGCAGTGTGAACTAGATTACCTGGAAAATTCTACCGAAGAAAATTTCAACATATTGAGCGTAGTTATTTCAGAAACTAAAAAACTATTAAAAAAAAAGAAATTTGAAGGTTGGAGGTCATTTTGCTTCTCTATTTCTCCAGATGTTCAACCATCTGTGGTTTGGTGCAATATCAGAAGGTTCAGATCAGCATTCACTGAACGATCGAGCGCATTTCTTCCATCTCAGTTAGTAAATAAATTTTTAAATAAATTGGCTCCTGCCTATGTCCCAGAAAATTTTACTACCTATTCCATTCCCCGTTCAATGGTAGATTCTCTTTGTGAATTAAATAATCCATTTACCCTCGAAGAGCTTAAAGGTGTTGTATGTCATATGAAGGACTCTGCACCAGGTTCGGATGGAATTCCTTATTCTTTTTTGTCAAACATGAGTGATCTATCTCTTTTGTACCTCTTGGAACTAATAAATAAAATTATGTTAACTGGAAATATTCCCAATGCCTGGAAATCCCAAGACATTTTACCGATACTCAAACCTAACAAAAATCCATCTAGCAGCACGTCCTACCGACCCATAGCTTTGTCTTCAGTAATGTTAAAAATCACAGAACATCTAGTTAAAAATAGGTTAGAATGGCATTTAGAAAACAAAAAACTACTTAGCGACAGTCAATTTGGTTTTAGGCGAGGTAAAAGTACTTTAGATAGTTTGAGTATCTTTGTTACTGATATAAGGTTAGCATTTTCTTCGAATAATTCCGTAGTTTCTGCTTTTCTAGATATAACTTCGGCTTATGATAATGTGGAAATATCTACATTAAAATATAAACTCCAGCAGCTAGATGTTCCTATTTTACTCATAAACTTCATTTTAAATATTTTATCTGAGAGGTGTATAAATCTTACACTCGAGGATTCTACATGTGAATCTAGACTCGTGTGGAAAGGCCTCCCTCAAGGATCACCTCTTAGTCCTTTATTATATGACATCTACACTTATGATCTTGAATCTTCTTTAAACAATCAAGTAAAAGTGCTTCAATACGCCGATGATCTTCTTTTATATTGCCCCCATAGCTCTATTGCAACGGCTTGCATTACAATGACATCGGCCCTTAGCCTTTTAAAACAATGGATGGATAGCAATGGTCTTGAGCTATCTACCTCCAAAAGTACAGTTGTGCTTTTTTCTAGAATGCGCTTTCCTCCTCCTGTTACTGTATATTATGATGATGCTCCCATTCCTGTAAAATTTTCGGTAAAATTTTTAGGTGTGATTTTGGATAGTAAACTATCTGGGATTCCACACTGTGAGTATATAGCGGCAAGGTGTGAACAGAGATTGAATATATTAAGATGTTTATCAGGGGTTTGGTGGGGTGCCCATCCCTTTTCATTAAAATTAATCTATAATGCAATAGTTAGAAGTGTGCTTGATTATGGAACATTTTTATTAGAACCTTGTAATTTGGCCGCATTAAAGAAACTGGATAGTATCCAGTCCAAAGCATTACGAATAGTGACGGGAGCTATGAAATCAAGCCCAATAAATGCCCTACAGGTTGAAACTGTAGATCCTCCTCTTTCTCTTCGACGTCAGTATCTTTCTGACAAATTTCTATTCCGTTCATTACAATTTTCCAACCACCCTTTACGTGCAAAACTTCAGTCTCTTTTAGATGAAACCGATTCTTCTAATTATTGGTCTCACAAATCTCTGCCCTGTCTTGTTGTAAGCTATAAAAAGTTTATAGCTTTGCAAGCCCCAATTTACCAGTCACTTACATATCCACTCTTTAATCATTCTTATGAATCATTGGTGCTCACTCCGGATGTTATCTTTAATTTAGGTATTAATAAACACGATGATTTTGTAAAAGAGTTGTTTAACTTTTCCAAAGACTTGCACTGGGAGAATTGGCATCATATTTATACAGACGCCTCCAAACACTCTTCTTTAGGAAATGTTGGAGTTGGAGTCTTTCACTCACAATACAATATAGTGCAAAAAATTAAACTTCCTCCTGAGTCATCAGTATTTACTGGCGAATGTTATGGTCTGTTCAAAGCCTTAGAATATATTTACATAATGAAATTGGGAAAAACAATAATATTTACCGACGCTTTAAGCGCATTGCAAGCCATTAAAAGAAATCCTTTTAAATGTAAGCCAATATTTCCTATAGTTCTGTTCATTAGAAGCCTTTTGTACAAATGCGTAAAATTGGGTCTTCAAATTTCTTTCGCTTGGATACCTGGCCATAGTAATATCACGGGAAATGTTAAAGCCGATCACCTGGCTAATGAGGCTGTAGACTGCGGTGATTTGTGTCCCTATATCAACTTTAGCCACGACTTGGCGAATCTGCCTACCATCTTTCTTTGGGAAGCTTGGAGCAAGTTGTGGGCGGATAGCAGCGTTACCAAAGGAAATTATTATTCACGTATTCAGACATATATTCCCAAAAAACCATGGTATTCGAAATTTAACTTCGGTAAGGCTGCTACCAGTTGCCTTATTCGCATGAGATTGGGTCATAACTGTTCCCGAGTCCACCTTGCACGATTGCAGATCGTTTCTAGCGACCTGTGCGAATGTGGTGAGGTGGGTGATTTAAACCACATTTTCTTTTCCTGTCCTCTTCTTAATCATGATCCTTTAATTACATGTCTACTCTGCTATAAAATTCCTTTTCCTACGTCTGTCTCTGTTTTACTTGCAACTAATGATTTTAAAATATACATGTATTTATCTTCATTTATCACTCTTAATAATATACGTATATAATAGTTATTTTATTTTTATCGTTCCTAATAATCCTGTCCAATATCCATACAAATTCCGTATCCTAAATTAAATTATATTTTCTACCAAGTTTCCCCGTTTTTGTATGTGGCATTGCGCAAATAGCGACTTGCCAATTAAAAAAAAAAAAAAAAAAAAAAAAAACAAAGGATATAAAGAAAATATTTATAAAAATGAAATGATGGTAAAATGCTAATGTAAAACCAATAAAAGTATGAATATGGATGATAAGTGTGAGTATAAAGTATCTGTAGTAAGCAGATACTATAATATGATGCACAAAGATGGAATGAGTGACACGATTCTGGAACATTTCTCTGACACTCGTTTCGCCGTTGAACGGTTCACCGACAGAACGATTCACTTTTCATTTTTTCGCCGATATAACGTTTCAACAACGAACGATTCGCCGACAGAACGATTCACTATTGAATATTTCATCGATGGAACCTTTCCTCGGCAAACGATTCGCCGACACAACTGTTCATCTGCCCCTGGGGTATAAAACATAGGTATACGACATGTAGACCTGTTTCCGTTTATTGTTTACACCTGAATCAAGTTGTGAAGACAAAACTTAAAGTTTTATGCAAGACTTGAGCAAAACTAACCAAAAAAGTGATAAAAACGTGTTTGATTCAACGTCAATATATCTATCATAACATGTTATGGTTATACATACGTTTTGAAAGGTTAAGTGAAATATATTTGCAAATGAAAATAATTTTTATTTTTAACAATTACATATCCAACATATTATGAATAATACCAAAACTAAAACAACAAATCAACTATAATTAACAAAAACAATTCTGAAGTTCATAGGACACTTATTTTGTATTCAATAAATGAGAAATATGAGCCCAGCCACTTAAGTAGGTTTTTATGTCCATATCGTCCTTTTCTGACAAATGCTGAGTAATCCTCTCTTGATACTTTGTTCTTTTTCTCTTAAGCGTTGGCTCCGAGGAATGAATGAGTTCGATAATCGATTCTGTGTGCTTTTGTTCCTTCTGGAACTCCACTATTGTTTTGAAAATGTTCCATTTTCGCCGGCCTAATAATGTATTCCACCTGTTGTGCCACGACTCCAGCGCATTTTGTGATAATGGTATTTGTGAAAGTTGGCTGTCGTGTACTGACCACATCCTTGGAGGAAACATTGGCGGATTTCGCTTTACTGTAATTTTGGTGCTAATGGATTTTGTAATTATCGCTGATCCACTGACTGTTCAAACCATCGCATCACTCTTTTAGCTTCATCAGGTACTATTTCGTTTTTTATTATATCAAGCGCATCGGGAATTTTTATTGGCTCTAAAAATGCCAGTGCAGCAATATGTCTCATTTTGTGGGCAAATACTGGATCGCTGTTGTATTGTTTTGCGAGACCAGCCGATTGAATGTGACGCCATATGCTTTGGTTCAAATGAAAAAAACAAAGTTTATTTAAGCAATCTGGGAAAACCATTTTTATAGCTTTCATTGCTGCGCGTTCAAAATCGGTGAGGATTATTTGTGGACACAAATCGATATTCAAGGTATTTAGTGTGTGTCGTTTTAATATTTCTAAAAATATTTCATAACATTTTACAGTTTTATGTAGAAGTACTGCGTCCCGTCCGGAGTTCCAACTATTGCATGTATAGAATATATTTGTCGAAACAGGGGAGGGCAACAGTTAAATGTTCCATCCATCAGCCAATAATTTGCTACACTTAAAAGTTTGCAATTCTCATTAGTGCCAAAAACGATTACGGATTCTTCATTATGAATGTAGTGACCGATAAGGAAATTTACATCATGGCTAATTTTGGTTAACTCATCGGGAATCACAACAGCATGTATATCTTTGGGAATACTTGGTAAATTCTTATTCCTTACCCGATGAACCATCACTCTCATGGCATCCTTAGTGGGCATGTAAGGAGCACTAATACTTGGTACATCTTGAATACACCGTTGAACAATTTGTGAGGGTGCATCCATTGAATGGTGGGCTTTTTGTTTAATGTTAGCTTTTACAGATAATTCTATCTGCTTATCGGGATCCGGTAAATGAACATGTTCAAAATTTTTTGAAATAACAATATGTGTATTATTCGTAGACACTGTTGAAGTGATAGCAACATTGCACCGGATAGAATTTTTTTTTGTACACCGCCAGTAGAACTTTGTATTTCGTTTTCTGTTTAGATGATAGGAATACCCTTCGTGAATCAATATATCTTTGCCGCGTTTTGACTTTAACATTACACAATCACTCATTTTTTCTACCAGTCGTCAGGATAATAAGTAAAACGCAAAATATTTGGATTCAATTTTATTCCAGAGCACTTGACGTCTGTCAAGCTGATGTCTATCTATGGAGGCGGTACCCGAATTAAAAACTCTTTATTATATTACATAGGACGTTGATGCGAGCTCTTACATGCTTGAATATCAAATATGTATGTCTATCATTACCTCAATAATACTAGCATGCATTGTGCATTTAATTTCGAATTATGCGCAGTTAAATGATAAGCTAGCTGGAAATTATTAAATCCTTCGGAATGACTATGGGTGCAAAGTTAAATTTTATGTATTAGTATTATATTGTATTATTGATGGGATTTTGTGTGTTTTTTTAAAAACAATAAACGGAAACAGGTCTACATGTCGAATACCTATGTTTTATACTCCAGGGGCAGATGAACAGTTGTGTCGGCGAATCGTTTGCCGAGGAAAGGTTCCATCGATGAAATATTCAATAGTGAATCGTTCTGTCGGCGAATCGTTCGTCGTTGAAACGTTATATCGGTGAAAAAATGAAAAGTGAATCGTTCTGTCGGTGAACCGTTCAACGGCGAAACGAGTGTCGGAGAAATGTTCCAGAATCAGTGACACACACTTCAATATAAACAGGTGAGGGTTTTCGGCAACTACACGGGATGATAATGAGTTATGCTGTCCCATCATGGCATTCGCACCATCAGCTGCAAATCCGATAAGAGTGTCCATTGGGATGTTATTGTCACTCAAAACTGTTTTAATATGTTGGCACAGCTTTTCGGCAGTAGCCTCTTCGAGGGGTATTAGACAAACAAATGCATCCTCAACTTGGCTTCAAAAAAATCGTGCTAATATGCATAAATGCTTAACACATCCCCTATCTGTGCTTTCTTCAACGATTAAAGAAAATGTAAGTTATTTTAACTTTTCTATCATCTGTTTTGCAGTTATGCCAGTCACATCTTTTAGAATAGCTGTAGTTTTTTTTCTGTCACAACTAATACTTTTTGCAATTTGTGAATCGGGACACACGTTTTTTTATCAATTGTGGCAAGTGTTCCATAACGTTCATGGGAACAATTGGAATTCAACTCTCTCTGCAGCACTGAACCGGGTTTTGACCCGACAGCGCGCTTCAGGCATTCAATAGATATTAACCTAGAGTTGGTCTAAACTGGCTACAAGTTGTTATTGAATTCAAGTTTCACGTGATTGCAAAGCTATTATCTCAAACAAGTTATGTTCAGCTATAAACGCTGCGAGCAAAATCTCTCCTCTTTTGACTGGTTCAATATTCTTGTTTGAAAATAAATCTGTCAATACCGTTTGTGAGCTAGATCCACCAGGACTTGAATTTAGGTTGTTTGTTTTCGTGTTTCTAAAGAGATCATTCTTCCCAGCACTTCCATTTGAAAGATCTGTGTTATAGAATGTACAAAAAGCAAAGTAATCATCTTTATTACTAGGTCTCAACCACGCCTTATAGGAAGAATCTTCCATCCAATTCCGATTAAACTTTTGCATCACTCTGGGTTTTTTAGATGCCATAATTCATTCAGTTCACAAAAACACAATCAATATTAAGTCTGCACTCAACACTCTTGCTCGCTCTACGCGCACTACTGCGTACTTCGCTCTCGCAGCGAGAGTGAAGTACCTTGGTCAGCACGCAAAGATCTTCGGGGGATCTCCCGAGCAGAGCGAGTGACACTTGTAATGCTGGCATACTAAAAATTTACGTTGATAGTGAAAAAAAACAAATACCATAAATAATAGAATCATGCAATGATGTGTGTACTAATCATGTTTTTTTTTGGCTTCGTTCTGTTTTGAGTTGAATATTATAGTAATTTAATCAATTGAGTTTGAAAACTCTGAAAAAAAATCTGTATCCAGTGCTAATCAGTACGTCTACCATGAGTTTTAACAATCTATACTCGCTAGCGTCTGTAGTTAAAAAAATGTATGAAAACTTTTACAGCGCCTCTAGCGTATAGTTGGGTACTAAAATGCGCAGAATGAGTCACTATAGTTATCTATCTTACGTCACCGTGTAGTAAACTAAACTACAGCGACTGCAAGTTTAGGCTTCATTTGCTTAGAATTTGGTAGTAAGCACCAACACAGCTCATGGTAACATTGAATAATCTAACTATAGTATTTGCGTATTGACGGAACTATTGCAGTTACGTCAAGCGATCTAACAATGACAACTCATGGTAGACGTACTGTATTACACATCAAAAATCTGTATAAATACAGAGAAATCTGTATACAACGTGTCCCAAAAACCAACGATAAGCACCACTAGAGGGTGGACCTACTCATGACTACTCGAGAAAAAAATAATATCTGAATCTTTTTTTAAATTTACAAAATATAGTTGGGGCTTCTAAACATAAAGAAAACACCACACTACAAAATAAGTAAACTGTATTTCGTCGTTGATAGTCCAATACCGCGTAACTAACATTGTTAAATACCGCGTAAGTACATCTTTGCAACTTTACAGGAGGGCCAAAAAACTAGTTTTCTAAACAACGAATCAGCCGAATTTCGAACGAACTTGTGTTTTAGAACTATTTCGTCCTCCTTTAACTAATGTACTAATTTTAAAGTTAATATTGCTATTAGTTGGTTTACAAAGTCACTTACGCTGTATTTTTTCTAACAGTTCTGGATCATTATCAGTACTTACGCGGAATTGTTAATAAAATAAAATAATACTCTAAACTCAATTAACGATTCATTTAATATTATTTAGTATTCCAATCATTGCACATTAATCATTTTAATCATAATTATTCCACCACTACAAAAAAATTAACAAAAAAAACAAAACTCAGTCAAAAGTAATCAGTGTTGACAGTGACACTGTTCACTATTTATAAAGTAATTTTAACAATCACAAAATAAATCACTAAAGTCCTTTAAAGGTGATGTGCCTAAAAATATCTATTAAAAAAAAACAACAAAATTTGAGCAACAGTGACCCAAAGTATTATTAGTTACGTAAGAACTAATCAAACAGTCTCAAATTTATCATAATTAACTACAAAAATCTAGAAACAGTTCTATAGAGGTATAATCTATAACAGCTTTATAATCAACAAATTGACTCGAGAGTAAGATCTATCAATATTATTATTAAGGGACTACTATTTATCAATATTAGTAGTTAGTAAACGAAAGGTAAAAAAGCTACCTACAAAAAAGAAATTATCTCCTTTTAAAGGGCAAATTATCATAAAACGCATGACAATCACGGGGCATCACACTTTTTAACTGTTGCAAGTGTTCATATTTTGTTTCTTGAATTGGTAATCTGGATGAATAAAGTAGAGGAACCCTCGATAAAGGTAATGATATAATTCTTTATCGCTCCAAATGACAACATCTTTCGGGTCTCTCTCTACTACTAAACTATTTTCTTCCGGAGCGCCACACAAATCCTATCACACTCTTAGCAATCTGCGCAGATACGCGGAATTCAGGTTGAAACTTGTTCGACGATAGACCCGCGGTATCGTTGCATTTCATTTACTCGTCTTCCTATTGGTCAATTCAAATATTTGTCATACGCGTCGATGCCAATCACAATCAGCTACCTACAGCTGCGAAATGTCAATTTTGATTTTTTTGCACATACGCGGTATTTAACAATGTTAGTTACACGGTTTTGGACTATCAACGAGTGTTTACAACGGAGACACGAGAATAATAATCAGCATAGAACTTAGCTTAATAACATTAATTAAAAAAAAAGGCGGATCGCTGGCTCACGTAGAGCATGCGTCGTGCGCAAGCGCGGTTAGCGATGGCTCGTGTTCGACTGCCAACCGCGCGGCGCGGGCGGCGGGATAGTGTTGTTCCGAATCGTACTAGTCACGTAGCCGCGCCGGCAAACGACGCGCTGTAGAGATGCGCGGAGTATCGATAAAGGGTCGCACTATATCCTCCCCCTCCAAGTCAGCGGAAGGCTCTGGAGCTGGCTAGGCAACCGGTAAATTACGGGGTCTGCCCTTCTTCCTAGGATGGACGACAACGTCAGAATCACCTACATACGTGGTAAGAAGGCTGGCGTGATACTTGCCACGAGGTACGCTATTTTTATCAACAACCTCGTAAGTGGTAGGAGAGACAACTTATCGAATACGGGCCCTCTCGTTTCGGGGCGAACTTACTAGTGAAGCCTTTCGTTGCTTGGCTAAGACTGAAAGTTAGGTCCAGGACGGCGGGTCTTGTCCGCTGTTTTCTTACGAATATCCTGCTGGCGCTCGACTCGCCACTTAGTCTCTTGCAGGCGGTGCCGGTGTACAAAATCACGTAGGTATGGCGCGATTTGAGGCACGTAGTTTTCTTGCTCCACGACTGTCCGCAAGTCATGGGCAACGTCAACCGGGGACCGGAACTCACGCGCAAACGTTAGATAGGCGGCAAAGTGCCCAGTGCCCTGGTCTGGAGCCGAATTTAGCGCGAATCGCACTGCAGGTAACACCTCAGGCCACCAACGATGCTCTGGGTCTACCAGGATCGCCAGCATCTCGCGATTTTTCCGTTCGGCGGGGTTGGCCTCAGGGTGATATACAGGGGTTAAGTTTTGATGCACACCAAGGACGTGCATAGCCTTCTGCATCACCGCTGAGACAAACTGGCTGCCGTTATCTGAGATAACCCGACGGGGAAACCCGTATCTCATAAAGATTTCTTCAATAAGCTCCTTAGCGCAACTCTCGGCGTTAGGCTCAACCAAGGGGAATAATTTAACCCACCTGCTCGCCGTATCTTCTACCAGGAAGATCCACTTCTCTCCTTGACTACCCTCAGATAGAGGACCAAACAAATCCATGGCGAGAACTTCAAAGCGTTGCTGCGAGACAGGCGTTTGCAGCAACCCAGCAGGTTTAAGATTGGCTTGAATTTCTGGCAAAGATCGCATGCCTTGAGATACTTTACCACGTATTGACGCATATTGGGAAGGTAAAATCTTCCCTTGACTTTCTTTAGAGTGCGCTCTAGACCCAAATGTCCAGCGGTAGGCGCGTCATGGAGTTCCTTAAGGATCTTTGCACGCATAGTACCACTAGTTGGGGCTCTTCAGATTCTCCATCCGGATCAAAGCGAAAGAGGACTCCGTTTGAAAGGTGATAACCACGATCCATCCACCGGGCAGACGCATCACCGTCTTCAAAGTCCGTAAGGATTTTCAGAAGTTCAGGGTCCTCGAGCTGAGTAGCTCGCAACTCTTCGGAGCTACGGTGAGGTAGGTCAACCGAAACAGGACACAGATCGCACGTAGCGTCAGTGTCACGTTTCCTCGACTGACGGCTGGCATAGTACGGGACGACTCAATGTGTCCGCTACTACGTTAGCTTTCCAAGGTGTGTACTCAACATCTAGGTTGAAAGCTTGAATTATTAAAGCCCATTGAGCTAGGCGACCACTTGGTGTCTTCAAAGACAATAACCACTTAAGTGGCTGATGGTCAGTAGCGACGCGGACTTGGGCGCCTTCAAGATAACCACGAAACTTGTCTAGGGCCCATACCACCGCTAACGCTTCCCGCTCAGTCGTGGTATAATTGCGTTCTGCAGTCGTTAAAAGCCTACTCGCATACTCTATAGGTTGCTCAGATTTCGGATCTGGTCCTTGCACGAGCACAGCACCCAAGGCGTAGGCACTAGCATCTGTGCGCAAAATAAAAGGTTGCTCGAAATCCGGTTGACGCAGAATCGGACTCGTTGTGAGTCTCCGCTTGAGCTCGTCGAAGGCGTTGACCTCTTTCTCTCCCCATTTCCAGGCCTTATTCTTCTTGGTAATGGATCAAAAATGGATCAATGTTATATACACATACTATTTATAATATGTAAGAAATATTTGTGACCAAGACTTGTACACTCCTTTATTATGTATTTATTAATAATAATGCAATGAAACTTAAGTCTAAACCAGTGTACTGGTTTAGACTTAAAACTCTTAAAGTAAAACTTAAATTTGATACATTACTTAAATAGATATAAATTGAATTAAAGTGTATATACTTAGGGCATCAGCAATGTTAAAAAGCGCATTTGCCACAGTTTGAGAGCCTTCTCGTATGGCAGTCGATAGTAACTCCATCTGTTCTACAGCTTGAGATAAAGCCCTCGCTGTAATTGTTTCTGCTTCAACCCTCTACCTCTCTATCTCTGCGAATCTCTCCCGGTCTTGATCCAACATAGTCCTTGGTCTGACTCGCTGTCGCGGGGGCACGGTTCTTCTAGGACAATGTTCTCTTGGTGTTGTAGCTGAGAAATAAAAATAGAATAAAACATTTAAGTAAGTTATAGCTATCATCATGAAGGATAGTAAGTAAACAAAATTTGCATTGTAGATTTTTTTTATTTTGTTTAATAAAATGTTGTAGAGTTCTTTAGTACTTATTTAACTTCTAGTTTTATAAGATTTGTAAGTGCATGTGTGTATTGTATTAGTATTAACCGGTAACTGGTATGTGTTGTGCTAACTATAAATACATTTTAAAATGGTTGTTATTAATAAATAAATAACATTGTACGCACCGGGACTAACAGCTTAGTACGGCTGTCATTCCAAGCATGTACGATGTGGCTATGTCTGAGACAATCGAGCCTGGTTCGCTACCCTACTGACTACAAACCTAGCCCTACATTAATTACCTAGCACCCTAGTTCTACAGTAATTACCTACCTAGCACCCTACCTAATGCCCTAGCCTACCATACAAACCTTACCAAACGTGGTTACGTTGGTTTTACCGTGAGGGATGTCTGTTACAAGGAGACCTACGGTAACAGACGGAACTTAGGTAGGAAAAGGGTTTTGTGTACGTCGTGCAATGTACACAGGAAATGGTTTTCTCACTGCCGATCCCACAGACTCATAGGATCGATGATGGCTAAAGGTGTCTTGGCCACAGTGAGAGGAAGTATAGGAGATAAATCACACTCGACTCCAACTTGATGACTGATTTATTACAATATTGAACTTAATTATATACAGATTTTGTGGTAAATACACACTGACAGCTATTTACATGTGTGTTGTGTGTGTATCGAGCCGATGAAGCGAAGATCTCAGTAGTTGCCGGCGCATGGAACGAATGTATGTCGCTCTTAACGCTGTGATGCTGTTGTTGGCGCGTGTAACTATTGCATGTTCACGGTTGAACAAACATGAAGAAAGTTTAAAGGAAATAACCTCTCACATTCTCTTCATTTTGGACAGGAGAAGCAGGAGGCTCCAGCTCCAATACATCCGCATTCATATTAAAATCTCGGGGTTGGAAAAATTTCAATTTCTGATTGGATGTCATTCTGGCTTTGGGTCTGCTATGATTTAACAAATGTAAGTACATAATTATGAAAGGTATATAACTTCACTCCAGTATTCTTTGAAGGTTTATAGGTGTAGTATACCCACATTTCGACGGGTATGTTTAAGTCCCATGTAAAAGGGGGGTGAGCCTATTTCCAACCAATGACAAATTCAGACTCTAGGCTGCTACTGAGAAATTTCCGACCTGGGACCTTTGCTGACCCGGGAATCGAACCCAGGGAGCCTGGGAATCAAACCTAAATAACAAAACTGACTTACTGTAGATAGTTGTTGCCAATCCATTGATTGGCAGCAACTTGGCTGTCTCCTACAGCCAATTGAAGGCCCCCCATCACTGCCACTAGGCGTTGATCGATGGGTGTTAATTCATGTAAATTGTCTGCAGATCCACCACCAGTACGCCTCATTGACTGTGCATGCTGGGCACAAGTCTTCTTTAGGGTACACTTTTTGTCAGCCCAATACCAAAAAGGAAATAAATGCACAAGTTTATTATTGCAACTGTTGACATAAAATTACTGAGAGGAAAAGTGAGTTATTCCGGTCGGATACCCCGTATTTGATACCCTGGGGGATCAGTATTATTTTATAATATTTTCTATTCCGGTCTGATTCACCGTGCAGGGTATCACAAATAAATTTAATAATTTTATTCCGTTCGAATACACTAGTTATCTATTAACAGATTTTTGGGACAGTCAGCAACAAAATATGCATACAGGGTTTATTGAAATACATATGCTCGTAATACTTAATATTGTAATAGAAACGTGTTACATTGAGAAACAACGACTCTACATTTTCGTCTTGGCTAAGTCACCGCGCCCGGTATGTACCCTTTTTAATATTTTTTTACCTGCAAAAATATGGGTGTGTATTGTTCTACATTGTTATCGTCTCGGCTATTGTCTAATGATTCCAAAGTAGCCAATCAGTGACGAGTGAAGTTTTGTTGACTACGAGGAAAGGGTTATCAATGTGTAACAGTGTTAGTCGATATCTAAATTGTGCTCTGTGCAAGTCAAGTAAAAGTGTTATTCCGGAAAAGTAAGTATTTATTAATAATAGATAGGTATTTTATTTTTGGATGACTTTGAATGATGTTATAATTATTTTTTTTTCTGCTTTTCTTACGTTAGCCAAACTAAACAATCTGTGAAACTATGAAAAGAAGACTTGGTTTAAATGTTGATAATTTTATATTTTTCTTAACACAATGGTTGTTGTTTTGTGTCACATTAAATAAGTAGATGTATTTGGTAAGATAGTTAAGAGACCGGACTTGACTGTGACACATCTTGCTAAATTCTATTTTTGATTACTTTCTAAATTCTATTTAATGCTACGTAGATATAGGCCTCATATTAGGTTTTGATTCGATCATAAACGTTTTAAAGAGTAGCAAATTTATTTTCTATTCCTCTAACCATGGCGGAAAAAACCCCAATCTGATTAAAAAAAAAACAAATTGTAAATCCGAATTCACCCTTCATAAAACTAAAAGTAGGTACTCAAGTTCTCTTATGGTAACTTACCATAATATTCATGTTAATTAGCTAGTTAAAAGTGGGACATATAAATGAAAAAAAATATCTACAAAACAAATTTGAAGTGAGTAAATAACGGACTAAAGCGAACAGGAAAACAAAATGGCGTCCCGTGTAATGTTGCCAGTGAAGAAAAATATCATGAAGTGTAGGCACACAAATTCAAGTTAAATAATAATTATATATTTTCACCATGAAGGCTGTACCAGTCGCGGCTTAATACGTCGAAGAACTTTTTAATCTTGATGTTTTTTATTGTTTGACAAACTTGTCAAGAGATGACAGTGTAAAAGAAAATCCCGAGATACATATTTTTCCAACGTACGTTCCTTGTTATCATTACATTCTCTCACACCGACCCTGCAAGAATACTGTAAACCTCTAATGTAGAGACCAGAAGGTTTACAAAATTTTTCTTATAATAAATATTCACATTCTATTTCTATCCGTTCCAGAATGTATGAGGATGGTAGTAAGCCGGCATCATCCTCTAAAAATTCTGATAATTTAATATATATAAATAGAAATGGAGGCATAGTTTTACTAAGGGCTGGTTACCAGTACACAAAGAAGAAACAGTATAAAAATGGATGGAACCTATGGCGATGTGTCAACTGGCGAAGAAAAAATTGCACCGGGTCTCTTAACATTCAAGTATTTATTACGTTTTATGTTATTTATGCAGTCTTTTAGTTATCAAGCAATGAGTGTAAAGATCTAAATACCTGTTATGTTGTTTTAGGGTAACAACATTAGTAATGAGAAACATCATCAATGCGAGCCCAATGAAGTGGATAATATAATGGCACAGAAGTTACACAATTGCCGAGAAAAAGTATTATCATCCTCTTTTTCACCAATCCCGAATATTTACAACAACTTTAAAGCGGAATTCAGTGATGCCGGCTTAGACCTAATAAAGAAGCTTCCGTCGTTTACAAACATAAAAACTGCGTTGTATGATGCTAGAAATAAACAAGCCGGTATATCGAAGATACAGTGTAAAAATGCCCAGGAAGTAGAAATTCCTTCTATTTTTGAAGATTTTGTGTTGGTCAATCATTATGACGAGACCTCTGATTTCCGAATAATAATTTTTGCAGATAAAAATGTTCTGAAAGATATACGACTCATACAATTTTATTTAAGTGATGGAACTTTTGATTGTTGCCCAACACCATTCGTTCAACTTTACACTATCCATGGGGACCTTGGGAGTGATGAAGAGCACACACGAATAGTACCTTTATTATATGCTTTATTGAATAGAAAAAATGAAGAAATCTATATAACACTATTCCAGTTATTAAAGGAATATATCCCAGAATGGAAGCCACTGAAATATATGACTGATTTCGAACAAGCAGCTATGAATGCCATTTCAACTATTTTCCCCTCAGTTGAAGTAAAAGGATGCTACTTTCATTTTTCTCATAATGTATGGAAGAGAGCTAAAGCGTTGAATTTGACAAAAAACAAGCGATTTCGCAAACACGTAGCGCTATCAGCCTTATTGCCACTGCTACCTAGAAAATATATCTCAGATGGCTGGTGCTACGTAATGGAAGACAGTCCGGAGTCTAAAGAAATACAAGCATTCAACGATTACATGGTAACACAATGGCTGGAAGATGAAAGTTTTGTCGATACTTGGTGTGCCTATAATCAACGCCATCGCACAACCAATGCTGTGGAATCCTGGCATAAAAAGCTCAACAGCAGTCTGCCAAGAAACCCAAATTTATATCAGCTTTTGAAAACTTTAAAAGAGGATGCAAAGTTGCAAATAGTGAATACTAATAGTGTTGAAATGCCAAACCTAAAACGACGGCTAGCAAAAGAAATCGTAGTCGATAAGTGGTACCAACATGTAACTGACCAACTTCTCACTGGAAAAATAACAGTTGGTCACTGTTTAGAAAAGTTAAGACTGTAAGTGATTGGTCCAAATTAAAAGACAATTATGTTTTTTTGGTATTCGATTTATCTAGTCGAAATCTTTTATTATTTAAAAACGATTACTTTTATTTAATTTGTCATGTCATTCATTTAACTCTCAAATTTGATTAAGCTCTAGAACTTGTGTTTATGTTTTTGTTATCTATCCAAATAGAAAGACCAAAATTCTGATTGTCTGTGATGATTTTATATCGTAATTTTAAGTTCTGTTTTGTTATTTAATTAAGATGGTCAAAATCCTTTTAAATTATTAAGGTTTGTCCAAATAGAAAGACCAAATGTCTGATTATCTGTGATGATTTTAAATACTAATTTTAAGTTTTATTTTTGTTATTTAATTAAGATGGTCAAAATATTTTATTAATATTAAGGATTGTCCAAGTAAAAATACTATTTTATATAGTAATTTTAAGTTCTGTTTTTGTTATTTAATTAATATGGTCAAATATTTTTTATAGTTAAGGTGTAGTTGTCTAAATAAAAAGACTAATTTTCTGATTGCCTGTGATGATTTTAAACAAATAAAACAAATATTTTTACATGAACAACTGCTTTTCTCTTGACTGTACTTACCTGTCAAAAAAGAGTAACGGGATCAGACCGGAATGACAAAGTTAATAGTGGATCAGACAGGAATTAAAATACTATAATAAACAACAGGGGATCAGATCAGGGGATCCGACCGGAATAACTCGGAAAAGTGTATTGGTGTAGACAGTAGGTACCTACCTTAGCCAGCCTTTGCCATCTTTCTGTGCACCGCCTAGTGCATTTAGGGATACTGCTATCTCGTCCCATTTTCTCTTTGTCTGCTGCTTAGCATGAGCAGTGCGCAAGAGTTTTTTGGCAATTCCGGGGTTCTGTGTCAGGAAATCCACAAGAGTCTCCAGCTGTTGATGTGATGGCCTACTCATACTGTAAGAGCAATCAATGTTTGTATTAAGCAAAAGGGAATAATATTAAAATTTAAAGGTTTTTTTTTAACATTTTGGGAAAGCTTACAGACTAATGACATTATAATAACAAAAATACATATCTAAATTGCTAATTACAAGCTTCCACAGATAAATACAAAATTGTTAATTCCTAATACTACTATCACTTACTTCCTCAAAGTTGCTTCATTTTATTTTTATTTTGAGCTAAAATTAATATTAAATGGTTCAAATGCAGGTGATGTCTCTTGTACAAAAAATGGATTTGCTAACAATTTCCTCTCTGTGGGGGCAGAATAGGTCAATGCCAGGTTCACAAGAAATTTCGTTAAATGTGCAACTGGCTCTCTGAAAGTATGCATTACGCTTATAATTAGTGTTTGCATAGGGTACTTGTAGAAGTGGTCGCTTTCGCAGTCCCAACTGATTAGTGCGTAACATTAATTTTGAGACAAGTTCAGGACAGTCGATGGAACCATTTGCGATATTGAACAAGTAGCACACATCATTGATATGACGACTACGGTCGAGTGGTAGAAAATGGTACCTTCTGCATCAGTGAGTGTAATCTACAGAAACTTGCTTTGCCCTGTAATCAAGATACTTAAGAAATTTTCTCTGGATGCCCTCAATACGAGACTTGTAGATCCTGTATTGAGGGTTCCAGACTTGTGATGCATACTCAAGATGGCTGCGTACGAACGAACAATATAATACTTTGATCGGTTTCAGTGATCGAAAACATACTGAGGTTCTCATTATGAAACCAAGTGCTTTTGACGCCTTATTTACTATACTGTCAATATGCTGATCGAAGAGTAGCTTGTTGTCTTGTATAATACTAAGATCCCTAATTCTATTTACTTTGCCTATATTGATATTGTTGAGCTTATATGTGCAATTAATTATAGATTTCTGACGAGTAAAAGTCATGTGGAAACATTTTGATACATTCAATTCAAGTCTGTTACGTCTACAGTATTCTTCAAATCTATTCAAATCCATTTGTAACAAGTATGTATCAGATATGTTTCGGATAATCTTATGAACCTTCATGTCGTCGGCATAAAGTAAAATATAGCAATTTTCAAAACAGTATTTCACGTCAGCAATAAAGAGAGTAAATAAAAGGGATCCCAAAATCGAACCTCGAGGAACTCCAGAGGGGACAGAACTCCATCCAGATGTGTAACCCTGAAGTACCACAGCCTGAGTTCTGTTATCAATATAAGAGGAGAACCAACGATACAAATCTCCGTGTATTCCGGCATTAAAAAGCTTTTTCAAGAGCAGTCCATGGTCAGTACGATCAAAGCATTTACTGTAATCAGTATAAATAACGTCAACTTGTGCACGCTGTTCCATACCTTCAGATATAAATTCATGGGACAAGATTAAGTTAGATGTAGTGGAACGCTTCTTAAGAAAGCTATGCTGTTCATCACCAAAATTGCACTTCATAGCAGCGTAAACGTCAGTAAATACTATGCGTTCGAGGATTTTGGAGAACAGACATATCTTGGACATTGGTCGATAATTGGAGATATCAGACTTATTACCTTTTTTGAAAACTGGAGTAACGAAAGCCGATTTCCAAATCCTTGGAACTATTCCCTCCGAGAGCGACCGCTTGAATAAAATACACAGTGGTACAACAAGGCTGTCGGCGCAATTTACAATAAATAGTGGAGGTATAAGATCAGGACCGCCAGATTTTGAGAGGTCCAAGGCCTTTAATATATATATAATAGAATTGAGCCATATCTTGATATTTTCGTCTTCGTTGGTTGAATACTTAAGTACAAATAACTTAAACCTGTGCATAAAAACGTACTTTAAAATATTCCAAACTAAACAATTGAAACCTTTTATTATCTAAAAGGTAATCGCTTTGAAACTTTGTTCATCACAGCACAAATCATATTCACAGTTCGTTATCAAGGAACCAATAAGATTCAATTGGTTGACGGTTTGGCCGAAGAACGTCAGAAACGCAAAATGACAGATCAGCGAATTGTCAGAAACGCATAATGCCAGGTGTCGCAAAATGACAAGATCTGAAAATGACAGATTCGCGTGATGACAGATCAAAATCGAATTAAATAAAAATTATCAAAAAATTCTTTATTAGTCAGGATAAATCAACATTTTTCAAATAATCAAATCAATAATTAAGGGTCTCCCTTTAAAAAAATACATAATCTCCATACATTATGTCTTAATTAACCTTGCGATTTTTTTTTAAGTGAAAGAAGCAACCGTTGGTGGATACATCAGGGAATACAACATTACCAGCATTGATTATTGCATTTTCAAAATCGCACTTAACAGAGCCCATCCTTAAGCCCATTATATCGTTGACTAGTTAAAAAAATCGAACATACGTCACTTTAGTCTTATTTGGCAATAAACCATAAATCATAGGCATTTGATGTATTTTTATCACATCCTAAATCTCAACGCAAACTGAAAAGTTGGTAGAACGGTTTTGGTGCACATTTAAAGGTACCGTCACCAAGATATCGTCCCGCTGGATTAGATCAAATGACTCTTCTGGCGGTTTTTATACAAAAAAACAAAATTTTGTCGCTTCCACCATAATCACAAACCAAGAAATTTGCGAAATTTAATGTTTTTAAAAAAAAAAATTCCTGGTCCTGTAAAGGTTATCCTTAGATTGTTTAAATTCTGGAATGATATCTAAATATATTTTTCATATATCGGTTGTATGGGACTCAAATCCTCGCATACATTCATTTGCAGTTTTTTTTGTCAATAAATGCCTCATTTGCTTTTGTTTGTGCTAAACATGTGTATGTACTTTTCGAATTATATTTTTGCTTTCATTCACCGACGCACTGCATTCACTACACTTTTCTACCGCTAAATTGAACAAATTAGAAACGAAATGTCAACAAACACTTGACACGACTTGAAAGAGTCGTTCATAAACTTCAGCAAAAGCATTACTTGAGGTGACTCATGTTACCAACAAGTAAAAAAAACGTTTCTGACGTTTTCCGCATCTGTCATATTGCGAACCTTTTTTTTTCGTAATCTGTCGTTTTGCTAATCTGTCGTTTTACGATTCTGACCATTTGTGTCAAAATACTGACACCTGACAATTTGCTAATCTGTCATTTTGAGTTTCTGACGTTCTTCGCCCAAACCTTGGTTGACAAATGCGCGGGAAAGTTTTGTAGACAATGACATACAAAATTACCATTTGAGCCATTGCTGCTTAAGCATTTAGTTAACACTAAATGCTTACATATAAATGAAAGCAAAGAACACTTGAATGATAATTTATGTAAAAGTTAAGATTTATTTATTGATTTGGCTAGTAATTCAATATTTTTAAATTTGGTAATTAATGTTTTTATTTATATGGCCACCCTGTGAAAATCAGTGTAGTCGAACATGCAATCAATTCCAATCTCAATCTCGATTTCGTTCGAGAGTGCCAATTTTCTGAAGATTGGAATTGAAACTGGATCGGATTGGAATACGATGGAGATTGAGATCGAGTGTCGACAGTAAGGCTACTGGTCTTCTCAGGTTTAATCCAGTCTCCCTAAACCTTTGGATCACTCGTCGGACATTAGTATGTGTCACGCCCATTATTCTAGCCGTATTTCTTTGGCTGGTCCCCATTTCCACCATAGTGATGATTCTCGCACAATCCTCGGGTGATAGAGCCATGATTTATAGGTACGAGAGCCGTAAGACTTTACAATTTAAGAATTCTTTCACAACGGCGAAAACAAGGATGAAATCTAAAGCAAAACAAAAAACTAAACAATGTGTTCCGAAATTTTCAAAACCCAAAATTTTGTTTTTCTACTTTTTTTATCCATGGCTTCAAAAAAACCAGTATTTAAAAGAGTTTAAGTTTGCCTAATAAAAGAGATTTCATTATACTTTTTAATTTATGAAGCTAGGTTCTATGTCTTAGGAGATATTAAGGTGTTTGTTGGCATTTTGTGGGTGAAACTTTTTCATTGCTCGGCAGTGTAATTTACACTCTGAGAGAGTGTAAATTAGTGCATTCCGTACTGTACTCTAGTGCATTTTGGGTCCAATTTATTGATGAAGATATCGTGCCCACTTTGTTTTTTGCTTGTAGACCTTTGTTGAGATGAACGTCGACGTCTTATACACTTTCTCACTGCTGATGCTTTTATAAACGCCATCTTCCGCATTTGGCATACTTATTGCCATGTCAGCACACATCGGTGAAGGGGTAGATATAAGTGTGATGGGACTGTTAATATTTTCACTACTTTGGTCCATAATATCGTCTATCAATTCAAGCACTCTCCTCTTATGTAGTCTTCTTTTACTATCATTCATTTTAGATTCGAAAGTAAACTCAGTAAAAATATTTTGTTAATATTTTTAAATTAAGCCAAAGAGAATCGAGTCAGTTGTGTGTTTACATAATTATTTAATTAAATCATCAAGTTTCTATTGTCAGCCCGAATGCTTTGATAGAGAAAACTGTGATGAAAGATGTATTACACCAGGATTTGATACAGTAAACTCAGGCAAGAAAAATTTAGACAAAAGAAATCAGGGAAATCCATCCATTGCAGCAAAAAAAGTCAGAGAAGATTTCATGGACTACTTTGTAAATGAAGGCAGCGTTCCTTGGCAAAAAAAAATTGTACACTGACTTAATAAAGAATTATTATGATTTATTAACTATGATTTAGTAAAGTGGTCTACTTACCTCCTCTGGTATGTTGTCATCTATAATATTCGAACGCGAAGATCTTGGTTCTTGTTGGTCTTTCAAAAACGCTAACAGCGGGTAATACCATAGTTTCGGTGAATATATCTCGGAAGTTCCTGCTCCAGACTTCTTAGAACCAGCGACCTTCTTCTGCTCTTTGTTATAAGTGGATCTTATGTTATTAATTTTCTTACAACAGCTTCTTTATCGGCCTGCAAGTCTATTTCTCTTAATTTGTTAATTAATTTATTATACGCAGCCTGTTTTAAATCACGGTTGTGATAATCTTTGCACTTGACTTTCCATAAACAAGTTTCATTGCGATACATTGCAATAAATGCTTCTAGCCACTCGCGGGACGAAGCCATTTTAGGTATTATTATCAACTACTATTATTAAAAATTATATTAAAAACTGGTATTCTAATAAATATTTATTGTATTTTACGCATAAAACAAATTTATTTTCATTTTTCATTCATATCATTTATATTTTTTCTTAATATAAATTACTTGAGTTATATGGTTAAACGCATGCACAACCATTCGGACCGCGATCCACGCGGAAACTGAAACGACTGGCACACACGTTACGATTATCGGCGCAGTTTCTTCCGATTCCGATTTATCTATCCATTTCATACAGTTCAGTATAACTGTACAGTTCTAGAAAATCGGACAAACTGTACATTTTTTGTCATACACAGCAGCCATGAAGATGACACTTAGCTGGTGGTGCGCCCTCGTCTGAAGAGCTGCTCGCTGTTAGTTCCAACGGTTCCGAACGGCTCGTAGATGGCTGGGGTTCAGCCTCTATCGCAGAACAGCTCGATGATCGGTGTCCAGTGTAAAAGCGTAGGTCAATCGTGAAGGCAAACAATTCGAGATCAGATGATGTCAGGGCTGATGCTGATACTTCGTATACATTATGTGATTGAGCATTCACTGGACCAAAAATGCCTGATATCCCAGCTTCATCGAGGGGGATTTCTAAAGCGGGTAGATTTAGCTTGACTTCAATACCTGTTCCAGTGATTACATTCGAGACATGCGCTATATAGTCTGCAATGGATTTTGGAATGTTTTGCCCATTCTGGCGGACTACTTCAGCTATTGTTACGTTAAGGTGGTTAACCATTATATGTTGAAAAAGTGAGAAGGGAAGACGGTCTAATAACCAAGGGTCTGTACCCCTCATCTTTTCATGTCTCCTCGACTAAGGGAATAAAACCACAGAAATCAAAGTTCTGGCCCATTTGGACTAAGGACGAATGTGGGCCCATGTCGTACATGGGTTCATCAATAGGAGTCGTCTCTGTGGTAGATCGAGGTTGTGCGGAATTAATCCTCGCTTCTTCTCGTATTATCTTGTTGGACTCTACTTTTTTCTTGAAACTACTTGACCTGGAAGTTGATCTGTCACCTCTTTTATCATAGGGAAGGGGTTCAAAAGACCAGGTCTGCACCTGGGTTATGTTAACCATATTTTGTTACCCTCACTCATCCCTGCGCCCGCGGCGGTTACCACCGGATTGGCCAGGTTCAACAAAATTTGGGCGTCTGCCTCTACGTTGTGGATTCGGAAATATCGTTCTTTATATGATATATTGGAACAGCGTCTTGCAAGTATAATAAAAGTTTGATAAAAGCCGTTTGTGGTGGTATGATTTATGTGACGTAGGTACTCGTATTCTACTAATAATACTACTTATAATCTAAAGCTATTCGTCGATTCATTATTACAAAGTGCGCATTAAGACATTATCATAAAAGCCGGGAAGATTTTAGTACCTAATGAATATTTTTAAAGAATGTCTAGATCAGATAATCTATATTGTTTTTGAGAATTCCGCACGTACGAGTACCTACGTATGAATTTGCTTAATCACTATTTTATACCAAGAAATACATTCTTATAGGTCGAAATAACTAATAAATTCAAATATAAATCTAACAACATTAAAATGCCATAACGTCATCTGTCATCACGCATTGCACGATGTCCGATTCTGTCCGAAATTCAACGAGCGATAACGATATTTCTCCATCTCGCTCACGCGCAAGCAATTTGCTATACAATAACTCGAATTTTTGCGGCTTACTTATGGTCTAATAAAGTCATTGCACTCATTGCACTCGCAGCGTACAGACGTGCTCATTAGCAATATTAATATTAACTTAAATAATAGTGACCTACTTTAGTGTATTACCGTCGTAATGCATAAAGTAATCTTGCATAGTGTGCAGTTTTAGTGAACACACGGACATGGACACAAAAAAGTGAACTTTTAGTTAAAACTAACAAAATGGACAACAGCCCCTGTAATCCAAGGGGGCCAGCGCAACCCTCCGCCTCTCCGTCGCAGTCGGCCACGGCCGATGTTATCGTTTCAACGCCTGAAATCCAGCGATGGATTTCCACCATCCAGCAGTACTTGAATGAAGTTTGCTCTATTGCCGCGGATGGGAAACTCAACACCGAGCAGAAAATGAAGATAACAAACCTTTGCCGTAAAGTGGAATCAGGTACGTCACAGATGGCAGTCCACTACCAGTCGCTGAAGAAAAAAGCTATACTCGCGGATAACATGATAGATAGCCTTAAACAACAGCGCGACCTGACAGAACAAATTTTGGAGCTCAAGCAGACGATTCGGGACTCTAGTTATTCGGGAAATGCTTCTTTTGCCGATATGGTAAAAAGGGGATCTAACCATTTTGTGAGACCTAATAATTTAAGCACTGTCGCCATTTATCCCAATGATAAATTGAAAACTAGTAACGAAACAAAAGAACTAGTGCAAAAAATCATACGGTCTGAGCAAATGAAGCTACAAGTACGTGGTGTCCGAAAAACGAAAAATGGTGGCGTGATAATAAGTACCGAGACGAAAGAAGACGCTGATAAGCTGAAGAACGCAGTCCAGCTCACTACATCTGGACTTACTGCCGACGAACCCAACAAGCGCAAACCCCGGATCGTGGTTGTAGGTGTGCCGAACTCCTTGGCTGAAAATGAGGTCTTCAGGTGCATTTATGAACAAAATGTTGCCGACAAGTTACCAGCGATGTCCTTGGAATCCTTTTTGACCATGGTAAAATTAAGCCACAAATCTGGGAAAAGAGAGGCAGCGACTAGTAACTACGTTATTGAAGTTGCGGCCAGTATACGGAAAATTCTAATACCTCAATCAAGGATTTTTATAAATTGGACATCTTGTCCCGTCAGGGACTTTACGTTAGTAACGAGGTGTTACAAATGCCAACAGTATGGCCATGCAGCAAAATCGTGCAGAGAAATAAATTCTACATGTGGCCACTGTGGTGAAGCTGGTCATATGATGTCCGAATGCGCGAAGAAAGCATCCTTAGCATTTCCAAGATGCGCAACTTGCTCCCGCTTCAAAAAGCCTAGTGACCACAAAACGGGAGACGCTGAATGCCCTGCTAGAAAAATAGCTGAAACCAGATATATAAACTCCGTCGATTATGAGGGCACCTAGTGCGTCATCACTCATGGCCAGACTTCCGTCGATATCGCGCTGCATAAGCAAATTGTCGCAAACAACAAAAATGCCCTGACGGTGTTCATTTTGAAATAATTACTTGTTTCGTAATGCTGACCGACTATCATATTTATATTAGGAACTATGAGCAACAAATTGTTTTCCTTACAATTTATTGACCCACATTATTTTTGTTCGGATGTTTTATTAGCGTTTTAAGTACATTAGGTTTATCATAATATATTAACTTTTACTAACCCATTTCATAACTTTAGTATTAAATATTGTTAAGGAAATTTGTTGTCCAAGTAGTAATTATTGCAGACATGTCGCCTGTGATACAGGTTTAACCTAGTACAGGCATTGAACTTTGTTATAGCTTTATTATTTCTAAGATTTATATTGTATTAATTGTGCCGATTCTAACTTTTGAATAAATATTATTATTATTAATAATGGCAGGCTGACTGTGACGTCATGACGTTCATTTTGCATAGAAGTTTATACTGCGAACAAGCCGATCGCATAACAAATCATTCTGAACATACAGCCTCGTACCTATAATATTACTTCGAAATCGAGACAATGTAAATGATGTTTTTAAAAATGGAACAAGTTTAGAACAAAAGTATCGTATACTATTTGGCTGTTGCGGCTACAAGATCTTTGCCTTACACTTATTAAAGACTAAATAAAAAAGAAGTGGACGCGGGAAAAAAAATCTAAGTGAAATTTTATTCCAAATTTTATTAAAAATGTCTTCAACATCAAGTGATATGGAAAATACTCTACCAGATATAAGAAATAGAGCAGTTGGGGCTTCAAATAATTTACTACCAGAAATCAAGACATCTATATGAGAAATGTAATGAAGACAATAGTCAGTGTGTAGTTAAGTTTCTATTAAAAATACTTTTTTGTCTATATCTGTGTTTCATTCCTTCCTTCGTAGATAAAATCTTGTATGCAACTGTACGTTATTGGTATTTTAATAACTTCATTCCTTCCTTCGTAGATAAAATTTTGTATGCAACTGTACGTTATTGGTATTTTAATAACTCGTGCCCACCTATTTCGGTACGCGCTACGCTTGTACCGAAAAATGGCACTCGTACTAAAAGACCGTCCATAACGTAACAGTTGCATAAATAGCTATTATCGTCAGTATATTCACTATCACACTCATCGGTTGAATACACAGTACTACTAGAATTTCCATCAAAATAACTATCAGATTTATTAGAAGAATCAGATTTATAATATCTGTATTGTTATATGGTTCTTTTAAGAAAATCATAGAATAAAAAAGAATCGTAAAAATCATATTTTCTTTGCGCCGATAGAAATAATCCTTTAGATGATATGCGCGAAGATAAAGTTTTGCTAATATTTTTAAGATTTTACTCCCACAAGGAGGTAACTGATCACTATTACGAAAATGTTCCTTATAATTCAAAAATATTAATTTTAGTTCTTCCAGAGACACAGATAACGGTCTTCCGCGTTTCATTGTAGTAAATGAACTACAAATTTTATAATCGAATGATAATACCTACTAGAGGGTAGAATGAGAAAACTTATTCTTATTCTTTGTTGCACATACTTAAAAAAAAAACATTTATTTGTTGTAAATATGAAAGTTCTCCCAATGATTTTCTGTAAATATTTTTGCGCATGTTTGCTATGCTAAACAAATGTAGCTTCCAGTATGTTATTTTGTGTAAGTAAATTTATTTTTTTGCATTTAACGCCATCTAGTGTCAAATATAAAAATCATATACGTACATATTACAGGCAGAAAATGTTTTTTTTTCTTTTCAAACAATTTACGAAAATTTACCAGTAATGAAATGAGTACATATTGAGTAATATTTTTTAGGCATGCTCCCGTTTCATTAACTTTTATTCCAGCTTTTAACGTGGTCCTGCTGGGAAGGAATCTTCCGAGCACGACCTGTACACGGCCAGTTTTATTTTATTAGTACCCAACCCAAAAAGTATCAAGTCAGAAATAGTCATTTCAGGTAAAATACTTAACTCTGGAAGTTGACCATCAATTCTTGTGAATTGGGCTCTAAAGCGATTGATCCGGTTAGCAATACAATAGAGTAAGATCCCAGATCTAAAATTATAATGAGTAGTGTTAGTATGTACTTAGAACGCATGCCTACCTGCTAGCTTGCTAATAGACGGCCAATTTTCAGGTATCAGGTAATCAAGGTGGGTCCATATTGGCTCACCTAAAGTTCGTTACCCGAAATTGTTCTTCCTAATGATTTGTAATCCGAATGATCACTCTACCTTAAATTTTTCATCCTAAAGTTTTCAATTCATACTATTTGTAGTGCTACCGGCGATGTTCATAACACTCATGTTTCCGAAAATTGTAATTAATAATATCATTAATGTAAATATATTTAAACTCCTACTGTTTTTTATCATAACGCTTTTATCCCTAAACATAATTACCATAATATTTTCACTCATACTCAGAAATAAACATTTACCAAGTGTAATAAGATACATGTGGGTAGAAGATGATAGTTATAGTGCCCCCTCTATGCAAAAAGTACTTAGAAAAATTTCGCGACCAATTTCGAGGTAGCGGTGCGTAGTTGGTCACAGTTCTAATCTAACCTAACCTATGGATATCTTTGCAGGTAAACACCGCTATAAATAAAATTAAAGAAGACGCTTTAATTAATAAAAAAGAAATCTAAACAAAAAAGATATGACTTTGAATAATAGTGTAAAAGATAGTTATGTTGAGAAAATATAGGAAAACAAATAAAAGTATAATAGATGTTTATTGCTACTGACATTATGAAGTTGAATGCTTCGGAATTATTAACATTAGAGACAGAGTAGTTAGGAATTGTGATTGTTAGGATGAAAAATGTTAGGAAGAACATTTTCGGATTTCCAATTATCGGAGTTGAAAATTTAGGTGAACTTTGGCGCACCCAATCAAGGTACATAAAAACATTACTTATCAGACGTAAATTCTCCAAGCTATCCATTATATATATATCCTTAAAAATAAGTCGCCAATACTCCCAGACACTTTCCGTCGTCGGCCGTATTGCTTTGCAGACGCTTTAAAGCTCCCAAAATAATTACTTAACATCACGTAAATTCTGATGCTCCATTTTTATATATGTCCACCAGACAACTATTTTAAAACCTTTTACAAGAAGACAGACCGATCCAAGGGGCCAATCATCCCTAAATTCAATTGTAATGCTTCTGTGGGTAGGAGCGCGAAAGCATTATCTATTTTTGTGAAATATGTAAATGTGTATGTAATATTTCCGTTTCTGATCAGAGGGATTTAAAATTTTCTTAAGAAATCTTTGTTAGTGGAATCGATTGACGCTAACATTTCAGTCGTCAGCTGTAACCAGTATTTTTGCTTTCAAATCCGCCAAGATCATTTCTAAATCAGCCACTTTTTTTGTTAGCCTGCGAGTTTTTTCTCGAAGTGCTTTTAACTTTTTCAAGCGTTGCTCAGACGTTTCTTGTTGTTTCTTCAATTTTCTTTTTAATGTTCGCGGTGAGTATTCTGGCGACTTATTCTTAAACAAAATGATAAGTAATATTATGAACCCAAAGTAATAAGACTAGTTTATTCGGAAATATTTTTAATTCATACAAAAAACTCATCAATAGCTATGTTTATATCAATGGCGACCCAACTAAAAAAATCTAAGGGTCCATATTGGCTCACCTAAAGTTTTTTACCCGAAATTGTTCTTCCTAATGATTTGTAATCCGAATGATCACTCTTCCTAAAATTTTTCATCCTAAAGTTTTCATTCATACTATTTGTAGTGCTACCGGCGATGATGGCGACTAATAATATCATTATTGTAAATATATTTCAACTCCTACTGTTTTTTATCATAACGCTTTTATCCCTAAACATAATTACCAAAATATTTTCACTCAGACTCAGAAAGAAACATTTACCAAGTGTAATAAATAATATATGTGGGTAGAATATATATACACGGTGTAAATCACCTCATCACGAAGCCGTCAACCAAGCATTCTGTACATGAAACTAAGTAACTTTACGCAAAAATTATTGCTGGGAAACGATTTTTTTTGGGGGGTGTAAAATCATGTTTTGTAGTAGAACTCAATGTAACGCACTCCAAACATTGTGCTGATGGACGGATTTAATAGTACGGGGGTCGTGGAGGTGTTTAAAGTAAAAATCTTACATTAAACTTAAAAAAAATACTTGTCAAAAAGTTGGAACTTTGACCCCTAATATCTCCGTAACTAGAAGGTTCCCAGGTATGGTGTAGAACAAAAAAATGATCGCAATGACAGGGAGAACCAGTGCCTTTCGGCTTCGTTAAAAGGTGTTTTACACCCTTTATTTATAGTGCCCCCACCATGAAAAAAATACTTAGAAAAATTTCGCGACCAATTTCGAGGTAGCGCTCGCCGGCCGCTGCCGCGGCACCGCTCGCTTCGCTCGCTCGGCTCACGCGTAGTTGGTCACAGTTCTAACCTAACCTAACCTATGGATATCTTTGCGGGTACACACCGCTTTAAATAAAATTAAAGAAGACGCTTTAATTAATAAAAAATAAATCTAAACAAAGAAAATATGACTTTGAATAATAGTGTAAAAGATGGTTATGTTGAGAAAATATAGGAAAACAAATAAAAGTATAATAGATGATTATTGCTACTGACATTATGAAGTTGAATGCTTCGGAATTAGAACATTAGAGACAGAGTAGTTAGGAATTGTGATTGTTAGGATGAAAAATGTTAGGAAGAACATTTTCGGATTTCCAATTGTAGGAGTTGAAAATTTAGGTGAACTTTGGCGCACCCAAAATCTAAGACATCCACAAATGCTTGGAAACGTCAAAGCAGGACTGGTGGAAATAGACGAAAATTGTTGAGAGAATACCATAATCTTTTAAACTACTCTGTTTCTGTTGAGGATCCAAAATTAATACAAGATAATTTGATTGAGAATGATAGTAGTACTACAAGTAGTCAAGCGGGAGTTATCTGCAAAAATGTGGAACTGGGTTCCGTACATGATTTTCCAGAAAATGTTTGTGAAAGTGGTGCTACAACTACAAGCGATCATGAGGAAGTACTTTGCGAAAATGTGGATCGAGGTTCCGCAAATTTTATTGATATTGAAGAACATAGTGACAGTGAGGACGATACAAATGATGTTTTAAAAAATCTTAATTTTCGTGAACAATTGAGAGTATGGGCTATAAAACAAAATATAAGTCAAATAGCAATGAAAGATTTGCTGTCAATCTTAAATGAGAGGTTTTGTAATATTCTTCCAAATGATCCTCGCACTCTTTTAAAAACACCAAGAAATATTTTGATCAAAACATTGGAAAATTATGGCGAATATTGGCACAATGGAATTTCTGGACCTTTGAAAAATATTTTAGAAAACATTGACAATTTACCTGATACTATTCATTTGAATTTTAACTTTGATGGTCTTCCCATACACAGCAGTTCGAAAAAAGAATTTTAGCCAATTTTAGCTAATATTCATCAAGTTGATGCAGATCCATTTGTTATTGGTGTCTATTTCGGAATAGGCAAACCAAAGAACTTAAAAGACTATTTAGAAGAATTTGTGATTGAGACTAAATGTCTACTACAAGATGGCCTTGAAATAAAAAACAAAAATATATCTGTCAAAATCAGATGTTTCATCTGCCATTCTCCTGCACGAGCTTTCATTAAAGGTTTGTATAACATAAGAGTACGTATAAAGAATTGTATGCATCTATCCATATATATGTTCGCGTGCATACCTATTGTATTGTAATACCTACGTAAAAGCACATCGTTCTAAGATTGTAGGTACTCATGAACCTACAATCTTCAAAAGAAGGAGGCTATCAATTCGCCACGTGCAATATTATTGGAACTGCATAAAATTCAGAAATGATAATATATTGGGGCTTCCAAACCAATATACTTAAAAAAATTTAGAGGTGTATGTATCTTTGTGCACGCACATCTTCGAAACCATTTGATCATTCTTTTTTATTAGCTTACATTTACTTCAACTAAGGGTCAGTCATCAGTGCAGCTTCATTAAAATCGGTTCAGTAGTTTTTAAGATATGTATGTGCCAAAATTTCGTATGTATATATTTTTGTGATAATGCCACTTGTTTGTATGTATTTTACGATTACCACCTATTAAAGATGGTGTGTACAATTAAGCATTTTCTCGTATTTCAGGTGTGTGCAACTTTAATGGTATGCATGGTTGTTTAAAATGTACAACTGTGGGCGAATACTCTCACCGTTCTCATACAGTGACATTTTCTTCGCCAAAATTTCCCAATAGAAACGACGAAGACTTTAGAGCCAAGAAATATGGTGGTCATCATAAAGTTGATTCTCCACTATTAGAACTTCCAATCGACATAGTTGAAGACTTTCCTGTAGGAGATTCGCTACATCTTATTGATCTTGGAATAATGAAAAGGCTATTAGTTGGATGGCGTAATGGAAATTTTGGGATGTACACTACAAAATGGTGCGCAAGGGATATTATTAAAATTAACGATTTTTTTATTAAATGTAGAATGCCTTCAGAGATACACCGATCAATACGAACACTTGATTGTCTTGCTCATTGGAAAGGATCAGAATTCAGAACATTTTTACATTACGTGAGCATAGTCGCACTGATTGATGTCCTTCGTGACAATGTGTATCAACACTTTCTGAAGTTTTTCTTTGCAATAACTATATGTACAGTTAAGAAATATAGTGCGTTCTTACCAGTAGCCAGAGAACTGCTTCAATACTTTGTGGAACAATTTAAAGATTTCTATGGTATCGACTATATAACCAGTAATGTGCACAATTTAATACATGTTGCAGATGAAGTAGAAAAATTTGGGCCACTACAAACTTTTAATGCATACCCTTTTGAGAACAAATTGTACATGATAAAAAAATATGCTGAGGCAGGGTAATAAACCTCTTTCACAATTAGCAAAACGAATAACTGAGGAGGCGATGCTTGGATTGAAGACTAATTTAAATAATAAATCAGAGTATAGTGGCCCGTTTATAAAACAAAGTGGTAATCGCCTAGCGCTTCATTTTAATAATTTTGTTTTATCACCTTAACTACGAGACAGATACTGCCTAACAAATGACAATGATATTGTAGAAGTTAAAGAAATTCAGTCATCATTACCTGAATTCGATGTTATCCATATTCATGGTTATAAAATGAAGATCAAACTCGATATATTTCTGCTTCCGATTAAGTCATCGTATCTAAATATGTATTCAGCTGAGGATAAAGCTGACAATCGTGAAGAAATTTTGTTATTAGCAACAGATGTACAATGTAAACTAGTGTGTATTCACTATATTTTTTTCCTTTACTTCACACTGTTTAAAATATCAAATTAAACGCAATATGTCAATCAGATTTCTTTTATTTTCATCAAAAAACAATCAACTTTAAACGAACGCAAATAAAGAATTATCACACATAATTCTCATATTTTAGGGCGAATTCTACTCATTTTTAAACACCATTCGCATGTCAATCGCAATCTGTCAAAAAGCCTTAATTTTTATCTTTACGATTCCTTATCTGCTAGTCTAAGAACATAGGTTTAACATATTTACTGATTCTTGGCAGGAATACCTTATTTAGAAATTGACAATACTAATATCATAGACTAATATTCAAAAAAGAAGATAGAGTAGCAAGGCAAGTAGTTTGTTTCGTACCAAAATGGCATAATTTAAATATTCATTTGAAAAATAATCAACAGAATAAGTGTGCATAAGCCCATCTAGTAAACAAAAACATATATTATATGAATCAGATCTACCTATCAAGCGATAGGTTATTTAAAATCACAAAATACGAATATGTGTCCGTTGAAACACAATTCAAATAACTGTAATTATAAGAAAAATAAAACTAAACAAACATCAACATAAAGATTCTTCATCTTCTACGGTTTCGATTGAGATGGGGCCAGTCGCTTCTTTCTCGATGTCACTAGTTGCAGCTGCATCTGCTACATTTTCTTCTTTATCGACACTTCCTGAATCCTGTACCATGCATCCGGAACTTGCCGCATTTTCTTTGTTTTCATTATTGTTTTTAACAGATATTTGTTCTTGTTCTTCCGGCTTATCAAGTCTTTTTTCAACATCATCTTTCTTTGTCTGTTTTTCTTCGAGTTTTACACGTTTTCGTGTCGTTGATGACCTTTCAAGTTTAGCATTCTTTCTTTTGTTTGCATTCTTCAGAACGCTTTTAAAAAATTCTTCATTTTCTTGTACCGTATAAGTGCGATCCCAAAAAAAGATCATCTCCCAAAAAAAGGAAACTGTATTTTTGTAGCATTTGAAACTTATTTTAATGCCATCAGACCGACTGCTACAGGAACACTTACACAAAAAATCGCGCGTGAACATAATATCTATTAGCGCATAAGCACAGTTTATTCCTGGAAAGGAACACCGGAACACACTACCGAATATGTTTCTTTTAATTGCTCTCTAGCCGTTTTTTCGGAGAGTAATTTTTCCGTTTTATTTAATTCTTCAATACTGTTGATTGGTGCGACGCTGAGTGGTATATTTTCAGCACGGGTTTTTGATATACCTAGAGGAACAACTTCAGTTTCATTGAGTTTGTTGAGTTGGGATTGCAGATTACCAATTTGGACAGAAATGCTAGACATCTTGAGCATCATTTTTTTTTTTATTGTCGATCATTGTCGCTATCATTTTATCTTGATTTTCTAATACCTGACGAATATTGTCGAAATTTTTATCGATATCACTACTTTCTTTAATTTCAATGATAGCAACATTGTTTTGGTCTTCATTCATGAAACAGTATGTACCCAGGATTTCATCACCTGAAGACAAAGTAACCTAAAGTCAAAATAATTTGTGACGACTCATTGACTTCATTAGTTACAGTCATTACTGATGACGGTGAGTTATCAGGTACAGTAAAGACAGGTTGGTTCTGGGGTTCACCACATAGGGAGGAGTTCTCTTGGTCAGCATACTGAAAAAAAAAAACGTAGTATTAATGTTTTTGTATTTTCTATTCAATTTTTTGGTCATCATTTCGTGTTCAGTGCGCTCTATGTGTAGGTATTTAATCTGAGAATCAATAAGAACAAGAAGAGCTGATCGCTACCGACTGTCCAATTGCCGTGGCAAAATTCTGTGCCGAAAAAGTTGGAACTGTCGCCGACTCGAGAGAAGAAGTCATCAAAATTCGTTGCGTGATTTAGAAGAAGTAAGCGGAGAAACATACAAATGGAAAGATAGACAGCAGCGGACGGCGTCTTTGTTTTATACTAGATAAGAACACAAAAAATCATTACAACGTTTAATAGTTTTCTAGCAGAGACAAACACACCTACATTAGTCTACTCATATTATTACATATTGCAGCTAATATTCCACCTACATGTAACGAATTAGAAATTGTAGGTACTTGGATCCTACATTTCACCGTCAACTTGTTTGGTAAATATTGGTCAAATTTATTTATAAAATATAACTAAAACCCTTTGTATTAACCTAGTACTGACTGATTAACACAATAACAGCCCTACATAATACATACCAATTGTTGCATGAGCACATTCAAATCAACTTCTTTTTGACTGGCTCGTTTAGTATTGGTGACATTTGTCTCTTCATCGGTATCTGTATTAAACAACAAAAAATCTAGTTCACGTTCAACTTCCTCATAAGTTGGAATATTTCTTCTTTTTACTTGACACTTTATGTCTCGCCAATCAGGTTGTGGTAAAGTATTTGCGGATTTCACAAGTTTTAACGCATTGTGTTTAGGCCATTTTACTATATTATTACGTTCCCATTGCGAAGGTGCAATCCAGTGCATGTCTTTTCTTTTTTTAAAGTTCGTATTATTTTGTACGGCATCCTGAAATTAAATTATAAGTTAATGTATTAACAGAATATTAAACACAAAAATTACTTGCATAAATACTACAATCAATATTAGGTTTGTTCGAAAGCTCGTATTATGTGGTACCTAATAGTTAATAGAAATGCACTACTAAATAATGCAGTACAGCACGCGGCGAGCTGAGAATTACTGATTGAAGTAAGTTAAGTACCTATACTTACTTGCACGTTTATTCGGTGCGTAGGTATGCGAGATGAAGACGAATGATGTTGATTGTCAGCCGACTGAATGAAGTCGTTCGCACAACATGCAACTTGAGAATATGGCGTTTCGGTACTCTGCTTACAAAACAAATGTACCATGTTTATAAATTAAATAAGTAGGTATTTACATTTTGTACTATTATAATTTCATTAGGTATATGTTGAGGACAGAGGACAAATCCGATGGTAACGAAACGAGCTGTACATACACTGCAACCAGATCTTTATTGTCAGTATTCCACAGTTTAACTATAATTACATACGCTGGTATAAAAAACATTGATTAAAAGAAAACATTGATTTTTGAAGTGAAAACTTCATTAGCGGCGTTGTGCACTTTTGTGATGGGTAAAAAATCTTAAACTCGCGTCAGGTCTCGCGTCAGAACAAGTGACCGTCATGTCACGTAGGTTACGAAGGAATTTGAACTTCTGACATCTGTCATTGAGTTTGGGTTTCCAATACTGGATAATTATCGTATGGAAAAGGCGGGAAACGTTTAACGGGATAGGCGCGCTTTTTTGTAAATTTTTGAAAAAAATAATTTTATAGTGTACAGGAAAGTAGTTTTTATGTAATATATCTATAATTAGTTTAGTTAGTGATTATCTTTATATATATTGGTAAGTTTCTTTTAGTTTTATTTAATTAGATGTAAGATGAATCGCCCTCCGGATCCGGGCGGTACAAATTTTGAACCTGGACCCGGTCCAGAATCATTAAAATGTCCTCCTCCAGCTTATTTCGTCACTGTATCGACAAACGAATCTAATATGGATACTGACGTTTCTGGCACAAATAGCTTCGCAACCCTCTCCTATTGTACGTACAACATACGAACCTACAGAAAATAGCCCCTATATTGTACCTACACGTACAGAAACAGACATCAAGTCCCAATGACGATTATACTCTTCACCCCATCACATTCGGAAAGTTTTTAAAACAAAATAACTTCGCTAGTATTATTAATGGTAGCCTAAAACGCATCGGGCGCAACAGAATGACCTTGTCTTTTGCTAAGCATTCAGATGCAAATAATTTCATAACACACCAGAGCTTGATTGCACTTAACTTCAAAGCATACATTCCAACTTTCATTATAACACGGATGGGCCTCGTAAGAGGTATCCCTGTCGAATGGTCTCCAGAGGAAATTATCGAAAACATTAATCTTCCGATAGGATGTGGCAAAATACTTAAAATTAGAAGACTTAACTTTAGGGTAGTGGTTGATGGAGCTCCTTCTTGGAGACCATCCCAAATAGTAGTGGTTACGTTTGACGGACAAATTCTGCCAAAACGAATATTTATGTGTTACAATGCACTTCCAGTTGAACAATATGTGTACCCAACAATACAATGTTTTAATTGCTGCAAATTCGGACATACGAAAACACAATGCAGATCAAACCCACGTTGCTATAAATGTGGGGATGCCCATGTTGGTAGTACATGTACTGTAGAGGAGGAAAGTACAACATGCTTTCTTTGTTCAGGGCAACATTTTGCAACAAACAGATCCTGTCCGGAACATTCTAAGCAGGTGGCTATTAAACGATCAATGGCTGATTGTTGCATTTCTTTTATTGAGGCTGTTAAATTACATCCACCAGTATCCAAATCATATGCAGATGTTTTAAATACAAAACCCATAGGTAATACTGACAACAATATATTGAGACCTACAACTGTAAATAACAATTTAAATAAATCATATAAGAAGACAGTATTGCTGAAACCTCGGTCACCTAAAAACACATATAAATCATCTGAATATGACCAAGTTGCCCATAGGCAGCTCATAAAAGAATATGCAATGCCTTCACCAGCTAATGGTTGTGCATTGAGGTCACCAGATATAGAAAATACTGACATCTCTTCAAATGTACTAAACTTTATTGTACTAAACTTTCTAGTATTATTAAATCTCTTTCTCAGTCTCAACTTATCAAACCAGAACACGCTGCCATAATTCTTGATGCCCTTGTTAAATCTAACATCCAAAATAATGGATCAAACTCCAATCCACAAAATAATTCAGTGGAATTGTCGGAGTATACGCAGTAAAAATTCAGAACTTGTATACTTACTCAATAAATTCCATCCTAGTAGGAGAGACCTGGCTCAAGCCAGACTCCACCTTCAAAGTTACCGGATTCACCTGTCTTCGCGATGACAGGCCAGATGGTTATGGTGGTTCTGCCCTTCTTATAAGTAATACATTATTATATACTCCTATTTCATTTTCATCTAATGCTAATTTTTCTGCAGTGGCCGCCATTGTAAATAATATTTGCTTTCTATCTATATACACACATCAAAAGTGTCTAGGGATCAACATATATTTTTGCAATAACTTTTCTCCTGATTGATATTAATTAAAATTTTCTTTAAGGATTCATCAAATAAAGTGTTTTCGTTTGTCACAGTAACGATAAACCAAGTCACCTTTGCATTAATAAAGAAATTTGCCATTTTCTAATAAAGGGATTTTTGACATTTGAACCACTAACATTAAAGTTCGAAAAAAAGACTGAAATAACAGTTTTCTTTAAAATTTTATTGGGTAACTTAAACAATTAATAATCCGTGTTTCTACCGCGAACACTAACAACACAAGAACATCGGTTTGGCATACTCAAAATGAGTTCATCCAAATCACGCTGTGGAATGGCCGCCCATGTTCGTTGCAACAACAAAAAAAGGTCTTCTTGCGACAGGATACCCTCCATATTCGGCAGAGCTCTTCTCTGTAGCATATCCCATGCATGCTCAATCGGGTTCAAGTCTGGCGACTGAGCAGGCCAGGGCAGGACATTGATGTTAGCTGCGGCGAGAGTCTGTCTTACAACTCTTGCGGTGTGCGGTCGTGCATTATCATGCATTAACTGAAATAAGGGACCGATTTGCACTTCTAGAGGAACGATGACGTCTGATACAATCGTCTCAGCATAAATTTGAGCGTTGAGGTTGCCTCTGATCAAAATCAACTCAGTTCTTCCGCCGATCCAAATACCCGCCCATACCATGATGGTTCCACCACTATAAGGATGGACTTCCTGGCAGGATTTTAATCGCTGTTGGCGTCCAGGGGTTCTCCAGTGTCGTATACGTCTTGTATCCGGTCTCATACCAAAACGAGACTCATCAGAAAAGCACACGAAACGCCATTGTTCTTCTGCCCAATTTCTGTGTTCAAGAGCCCATTGATATCGAATCCTACGATTGTGCATTGCTATAGGTGGTACCCGTAGCGGTCTTCGGGAATGAAGGTTCACTTCATGCAAGCGGTTTCTGACTGTTTGGTCGCTAATTAAGTTCCCTGAAGAGTGATGAAGCCTCACGGCTAACATCATGGCGGTTATTGTTGGAGCTCTTCGAGTTAAGATTTGAATGTATCGGTCTTGTCTCCGTGTGGTGCAGCGATACCGTCCTCCATGGCGCTCAGCCACGGTACCAGTGCTTCGGTAACGTGTCCAAAGTCGACTGATAACACTCTGACTTGTATTCAGAGCTAAAGCCACAGTACGTTGCCGGGAACCAGCTTCTATCATTCCCACGGCTCTGAGCATTTCTTCCCTGCTTAAATGACGTCGCCGCTCCATAATAACGTTGGTTTTAATCAGTAGTAGGGAAACAGTAGCACTAATAATGTCTTCAATGCGTTGTATGTTTTTATAGGGAAAATATTGACAGCTGATTTTCATCTTTTACTCGAATTTGATTCACAGTTCCTGATTCAAATTATGAAATGCACCAAAAAGGATCCATATAAATTTATAAAATCATAAATTTATTACAAAGCCACATCTCAATCTCAAGAAATCCGCATAAAAATGCTTGATCCCTAGACACTTTTCATGTGTGTATATTCCTCATCCTTCTTCTGATATTTATGATAGTATTTGTAATTTGTTGAAAGACCTTCCTAAGCCTCTTCTAGTGTTAGGTGACTTCAATGCACAGCATTCTTCATGGGGAACTTATTCTAACTGCCATGGTAATAAAATAGTAGACATCTTATATGAACTCAATCTTTGTGTCATAAACACCTCTATGCCTACTCGACGTACAAACCCTTCTGAAGGTTTAAGTGCTCCTGATATAAGTATATGTACACCAAGTCTAGCTAGTACAATACACTGGACAACATTAACATCCACACATGACAGTGATCACTTCCCCATATTAATAACCTTCCTAAACACTTCTAAAGTCAGAAAAAGCTTCCATAGCCATTCTACAAGGAAACATAAGGTTTCTAAACAAAGTGATTGGCATAAGTTTAGTGAACATATAGAGAACAACTTAGATACACTCCCAAATTTGTTAATTGCAGACGAAAGCAGTTCTTGTAGTGCATTTATAAGATTATTATTAGAATCAGCTAACTCCGTTTTTCCTATAAAAAATGTTTGTCAAAACATACCTTCGCCACCCTGGCGGGACAGTGAGTGTACTAGGGCCGTTAAAGCAAGGAAACAAGCGGAAATAAAATACAATGAGGAAATGACAGACGATAATTTCAAATCTTTAATGCATATTATAAAATCCACCAAAAAGCTCTTAAAACAAAAACGATTCACAGGCTGGAGAAATGTTTGCACTACAATTTCACCTTCCACTCCACCAACGAAAGTTTGGGCTTTTATTAAAAGATTTAAGAACGCTATGTCGCCTATTAACTTCACAACACTTCCACCAGTTCTCATTTCAGAATATCTTGACCAAATTGCTCCTCCTTATGTACCCGAACAAGAATTATTCTGTTCACGTCCAATCACCGATAATAATTCAAGTTTAACCGACTGCTTTTCCTTAAAAGAACTAAAGGGAGTACTGTCTTCACTTCCCGATTCAGCTCCAGGCGAAGACGGCATACTGTATAGTTTTTTAAGCAATTTAGGAGATAACGCTTTACAATATTATTTACAATTAATTAATAAAATCTTCTTATCAGGTAACATTCCTCAGCACTGGAAAGTGCAGTCAGTGTTACCAATTTTAAAACCGTGTAAGTCCCCATCCGAAATAAATTCGTTCCGTCCTATCGCTCTATCAAATGTTACTGCGAAAGTGGCTGAACATTTAATAAAAAAATAGATTAGAATATTATATAGAAAATAAAAACCTGCTGTGTGAATCTCAATGTGGATTTAGAAAAGGAAAGAGCACATTAGATAATATTAGTATTCTTATAACTGATATAAGACTAGCATTTTTACATAGTGAGTCCGTAGTCGCTTCTTTTCTAGACATTAAATCTGCTTATGATAATGTTCTTTTACCAGTTTTAAATGACAAATTGATTAAGTTAAACGTTCCATCTGTTCTAATTAATTTTGTTATTAATATGTTGACGGGAAGACAATTTTTTTTTTTTTATTATGAATGGCATCTCGCAGTTCAACCTATGAGGTTGTCGTCTGCTTAACCGGACTATCCTGTGGGTGCCTTAAGAGTAAGGCCTCCAGCCAGGGCATAAAAACTTACAAACTAAGCGACTGCACGCTAAGGGCACCCCCTGTGGGGTACGAACCTCGGCTTAGGGCGTCGCTGGGGGAGGACTGCTTGGGGACAGGCTGGATTTGAATGGTATCATTATTTAGGGGCTGATTTAAAACTACTGGCACAGCATCGCGGGCTGGCTCGTGCAAGGGTCGGGGAGGGCATGGACCGGGACGACGCGACGGACCTCGACGGCGAGGTCGGAAAGACGGCGGTTTGAGTCGGAACTTTTTAAGAGTGCTAGTCTCTTTGCTACTCTCCTGGAGGAGGGTGATAGCATCATCTGGAGTGACGAAGGTATGCCTAGGACGGCGTACTGTACTAATGCGCGAGGGTTCGTAACGGGCGGCCGCTGCGATCAGGGGATTACGGTGCTTAATGGCGTCATCGAAGAAACGCTTCGATAGACGTTTCATAAACTGAAGGACGGTGGGCATTCTAAGGTCTACGTGTAGACGGTCATTACGGACATAAAAAGGGGCTCCGTGACTCTACGTAAGAACCGGTTCTGCAAAGTTTGCATCCTATGGATGTACTTAGGCTTGGTGTGAGCGTACACGACGCAAGCGTACGTCATAATGGAGCGGATCACCGCGGTATAAAGGCGCAACTTGCACTTGAGTGACAACCTGCTTTTCGCCGAAATCATGAAATGAAGCCTACCCATAGCAAAGGCAGCTCGGTCGTGAACTGCTTTTATGTGCGCCGCGAAAGACAGGTGGTTGTCAAGTAAGACTCCTAAGTACTTGGCTTGCTTCGCCCAAGGGATAGGCTTACCGTACATAGTGATCGGGCTGAGCGCGGGAGGCTTATTTTTACGCTGTTTAGAGAAAAGAACTGCCTGGCTCTTGTCGGGGTTCACCTCGATTCTCCATTTCCGGAACCAAGCGCCTAAGACGTTGGCTGAGGATTGGAGGGTGCTATAGATAGCGTCGTGACTGGGGTCAGTGTAATAAATGGCCGTGTCGTCCGCGAACAGGGCTAACTGAGCCTTCTTGCTCTTGGGGATGTCACTGGTGAACAGAGTAAAGATAAGGGGAGAGATGACGGAGCCCTGTGGGACTCCGGCTCTAATGGGGTGGGGGGAAGACAGTGCCTTCCCGATGCGATAGCGGAAGGTGCGATCCGACAAAAAGTCTCGTAAGATGAGCACGAGACGGTCTGGCACTCCCAGTTTGTACAGCTTATATAATAAGCCGTTGTGCCAGACTTTGTCGAAAGCCTTTGCTATGTCGAAGAACAACACACCCGTCATCGATCCACGCAGGAAGCCAGCGCTCAAGTGCTCTACGATGCGATGGGCCTGTTGAATGCAAGAGTGTCCGGTCCTGAAGCCGAACTGCTCGTTGGGGATGAGACTCTTAGCCTCGGCGAAGTTTTTGAGTCGCTTATAAATAAGTCGCTCGTAGATTTTGCCGAGTGCGTTCAGGAGACTGATAGGTCTGTATCTCGAGGGCTCAGACTTGGGTTTGCCTGGCTTGGCGAAACCGATGACAGTGGCCTCTTTCCATATTTGGGGAAAAGCGTTGTTGCTCAGGGCGCCATTGAAGATGGCCGCCATTAACACGACGAGCTGAGCGGGGAGGAGTTTAAACACCCTATTGGTGATTCCGTCGGAGCCGGGTGCTTTCCGCGGTTGAAGCTTATTAATGATGTCTTGCACTTCGTCAGCTGTGACCGGAGGCAGATGATCATCAGGGTCTTCTACGGGAGGGAGGGCAGCTCTACGTTCGATGAATGCGTTCACCTCATCGAGATGTCGCTTGTCTACTGGTTGAGAGCTGGGGGAGCACTGGGACTCAGAGTCGTCGAATGCGACGCTCTTATCGGGTCGGGTGAGGGGAGGCATCGAAGCCTCTTCGGTGGAGCGCAACTTGCGTTGCAGCTGCCAGAAGGCTAGGTGGGTAGGCTCGAGCTCGCTAAGCGTCTTGTCCCATTGATCTGAACGATGCTCACTAGTGCGCTTCTTTACAGCACGCTGTAAATAACGCATGTGAGCTTTGTTCGCGTCGCAGGGAAAGTTGCTGTAGGCACGGATGGCCGCGTTCTTCTCGGTTATCAGTTCACGTACGTCAGCGGGTAGAATCCAGCGTTGATCACTCACTGCTGGAACTTCCCGTGAGCAATCCTTTAGTACGGATTGCACGTGTTCTGTAAACGAGTTGATGGCGGCCGTCGTGGTTGCGACTGAGACTATGTGGCCGGGGATGGCCTCCAGGTGAGACGACGTGGTGGATTTCAGCTTTTCGCTGACTTTCGTCCAGTCGGTTATCACTTGGGTCGGCGGGGGCTGGCTGGGGTCATAGCAATGTCATATAAGATTTTAACAATTCTTATAAATAATAAAACAAATATTCTTTTTAATATAATATAATCTTCATCATATAAATTATAAATTCTTATTAAATTATAATCATTTACTATTAAATATATAATTAAACGAAAAGTATAAAATATAGTTAATCCAGTTGAAAGATAATATAAAAAAAAAACCATTAAATTTAAATTTCTAAATCTAACTATTTCTAAAATTAAATCCTTTGAATAAAATCCAGCTAAAAAGGGAATACCACATAAAGCTATATTAGAAATATTTATACATAAAGAAGTTAACGGAATATATAAACTGATTCCCCCTATAAAACGAATATCTTGCATATCATTTATTATATGGATAATTACACCAGCACATATAAATAATAAAGCTTTAAATATAGCATGAGTTAATAAATGAAAAAAAGCTAAATCAGGTAAACCTATTCTTAAAATTCTTATTATTAAACCTAATTGTCTTAAAGTTGATAAAGCAATAATTTTTTTTAAATCAAATTCATAATTAGCAGAAATACCAGCTATAAATATAGTTAATCCAGATAATAATAATAAAAATTTTAAAAAAAATATATCTAATAATAATATATTAAAACGAATTAATAAATAAACACCAGCCGTTACTAAAGTAGAAGAATGAACTAATGCAGAAACAGGAGTTGGGGCAGCTATAGCAGCAGGTAATCAAGATCTAAAAGGAATTTGAGCACTTTTTGTTATTGCAGCTAAAATAATTAATCTTCCAACTATTTTTATTTCTAAATCATTATTTATAAATTCTAAATAAAAAATATAATTTCAACTACCATAATTTAATATTCAAGAAATAACTATTAAAATAAAAACATCCCCAATTCGATTTCTTAAAGCCGTTAATATACCTGCATTATAAGACTTTAAATTTTGATAATAAATTACTAAACAATAAGAAACTAAACCTAAACCATCTCATCCTAATAAAATTCTAATAATATTTGGACTAATAATTAATAATATTATTGAAAAAACAAATAATAAAACTAAAATAATAAATCGTATTAAATTTAATTCAGATCTCATATATCTTTTTCTATAATAAATAACAACAGAAGAAATTAAAAGAACAAATATTATAAATAATAAAGACATTCAATCTAGTAAAATAGATATAATAATTGATATTGAATTAAAAGAAATAATTTCTCATTCCAATAAAATAACTATATTATTTATAATAAAATATATTATAAAAAAAAAATTTAATATTCTTATTAAAAATAAAAAAATAAATGAAATAAAACAAATTGAATACTTTACATTATTAATAATTTAAAATGAATTATTCATATTTTTGATACCACAAATCAATATTTTTTTTTAAATTATTTAAATAAAATCAAATTATTCTATAATCAATCTTTAAAACTAAAATATTTAAAGGTAATCAATGTAATATTAATATTAAATATTCTCGTGAAACACCTGTATAATAACTATAAATACCTGAATAATATTTACCATGTTGAACAAATGAATATAAATATAAACTATACCCAGCTCTAAAAAAAGAAATTAATATTAATATTAACATAGAAACTCAAGATCATCTCATTAATCTATTAATTAATCTAATTTCACCTATAAGATTTAATCTAGGTGGAGCAGCTATATTTGAAGATATTAATAAAAATCACCATAATCTTATAGAAGGTATAAAATTTATTATACCTTTATTAATATATAATCTTCGTCTATGTAAACGTTCATAACTAATATTAGCTAAACAAAATATTCCAGAAGAACATAAACCATGACCAATCATTAAAATATAAGATCCAATAAACCCTCAATAATTTATAACTATAATTCCTCTAATAACAATTCTTATATGAGCAACAGAAGAATAAGCAATTAATGATTTAATATCTACTTGACAAAAACATTTTAAACTAATATAAAATCCACCAATTAATCTAATTACAATTCTAATGTAATTTAATTTTAAATTAATTTCTTGTAAAAAAATTAATAAACGTAATAATCCATAACCCCCTAATTTTAATATAATACCAGCTAAAATTATAGAACCTGATACAGGAGCTTCTACATGAGCTTTAGGTAATCACAAATGAACAAAATATATTGGTATTTTAACTAAAAAAGCTAAAATTATAGAAAAATATAGTATGTATATATTTAAATTAAAAAATTTTAAAAAATAAATTATTATACAATTAATTTCATTAAAAACATAAAAAATTCCTATTAATAATGGTAAAGAAACAAATAATGTATAAAATAATAAATATATTCCAGCTTGAATCCGTTCAGGTTGATATCCTCAACCAATAATTAATAATAAAGTAGGAATTAATCTACCTTCAAAAAATAAATAAAATATAAATATATTTATTGTTCTAAAAGTTAAATATAATATAATCAATAAAAAAATAATATTAAATAAAAAAAAATCAACATAAAAATTCATTTTATTTAAATTTTCACTAGCTATAATTATTAAAATAGAAATTCAAATTCTTAATATAATTAAACCATAAGATATAATATCACAAGATATTATATATCTTATATTACAAAATATATTTAATCTTATACCTAAATTTATAAATAAAAATATTATCAAAAATAATATTATTTGAACCATTCAAAATATACTTTTTATAAAACAAAAAGGAATTATAAAAATTATTATAATTAAAAATTTTATCATTATATTTTTAATAATTAATTATTTATTTATAATAAATTAAATCTCTGAAAATAATCATTTCCGTGAGTTCGAATTATAGAAACTAAAATAGATAATCCTAAAGCCCCCTCACAAACTGAAAAAACTAAAAATACTATTAATATATATATATCATAATCAATAAATCTTAAATAAATTAATATAAAAAAAAATACTCTTAATACAATAAATTCTAATCTAAGTAAAATAATTAATAAGTGTTTATGTTTAGAAATAAAAATTAAATTTCCTAAAATAAATATAAAAATAAAAATAATTCATATATTTAAAATTATCATTTGTTTTTATAGTTTAAAAAAAAATATTGGTCTTGTAAATCAAAGTTAAGTTATATACTTTAAAAACATCAAAGAAAAAGAATTTCTTTATCAATAATCTCCAAAATTATTATTTTAATTAAACTACTCTTTGATTTGAAATCTTAAAAATAATTTTTTCATTAATATTAATTATAATTTCATTATATATATTATTTTTAAATAATCCTTTATCAATAGGATTAATAATCTTAATTCAAACTTTATTAACTTGCTTATTATCAGGTATAATAATTAAAACTTATTGATTTTCTTATATTTTATTTTTAACTTTCTTAGGAGGATTACTAGTTTTATTTATTTATGTTTCAAGAATTGCTTCAAATGAAATATTTAAACCTTTAATTAATTTCAAAAAAATCTTTTTTTTTTTATTAATTATATTTACTTTAATTCAATTAATATATAATAATAATATTTCTTGAATAAATTTATCATTTAATTCTGATATAGACAATTTTTATAATTTAATATTATTTTTTAATAATGAAAATAAAATTAATTTAAGAAAATTATATAATAATCAAACATTTTTAATTATAATAATATTAGTAATTTACTTATTTATTACTTTAATTGCAGTAGTAAAAATTACTAACATTTTTTATGGGCCAATTCGATCATCTTTAAATTAAAAAATAATAATAATATAAATGATAAATAAATATTTAACTATTCGAAAAACTCATCCTATTTTAAAAATTATTAATGGATCATTAATTGATTTACCATCTCCTTCAAATATTTCATCTTGATGAAATTTTGGATCATTACTAGCTTTATGTTTAATGGTTCAAATTTTAACAGGATTATTTTTAACTATATATTATACTGCTAATATTGAAATAGCATTTTACAGAGTAAATTACATTTGTCGAAATGTAAATTATGGTTGATTAATTCGAACCTTACATGCTAATGGAGCATCATTTTTTTTTATTTGTATTTATTTACATATTGGTCGAGGAATTTATTATGAATCTTTTAACTTAAAATATACTTGAATAGTAGGAGTAATTATTTTATTTTTATTAATAGCAACAGCATTTATAGGTTATGTATTACCTTGAGGACAAATATCATTTTGAGGTGCAACTGTTATTACTAATCTTTTATCAGCTATTCCTTCATTAGGTGTAATATTAGTAAATTGAATTTGAGGGGGATTTGCAGTAGATAATGCAACTTTAACTCGATTTTATACTTTTCATTTTCTTTTACCTTTCATTATTTTAATAATAACAATAATTCATTTATTATTTCTTCATCAAACAGGTTCTAATAACCCATTAGGGTTAAACAGTAATCTAGATAAAATTCCTTTTCATCCATTTTTTACTTTTAAGGATCTAATTGGATTTATTATTATATTATTTTTATTAACTATTTTAACTTTAACAAACCCATATTTATTAGGAGATCCTGATAATTTTATTCCAGCAAATCCTTTAGTAACTCCTGTTCATATTCAACCAGAATGATATTTTTTATTTGCATATGCAATTTTACGGTCAATTCCTAATAAGTTAGGGGGAGTAATTGCATTAGTAATATCTATTTTAATTTTAATTATTTTACCTTTTACATTTAATAAAAAAATTCAAGGAATTCAATTTTATCCTATTAATCAATTTTTATTTTGAATAATAATTACAATTATTATTTTATTAACTTGAATTGGAGCCCGACCTGTTGAAGACCCTTATATTATTACAGGACAATTATTAACTATTTTTTATTTTTCTTATTTTATTATTAATCCTTTTATTAGTAAATATTGAGATAATCTAATTTTTAATTAAATTAATGAGCTTGTTTAAGCATTTGTTTTGAAAACTTAAGAAAGAAATTTGTTTCTATTAATTTATACTAAAAAAAAATTAAATTATAATAATAAAATTTTAAATCCTAAAAAAAATAATAAAAAATTTAAAGAAACTGGTAAATATCTTTTTCAAGCTAAATACATTAATTTATCATATCGATAACGAGGTAAAGTACCCCGAACTCAAATAAATAAAAAAGAAATAAATCTTAATTTTATAAAAAAAAAAATACTCAAATTAAAACCCCCTAAATAAATTATAACAAATAATATTCTTATAAATAAAATTCTAGAATATTCTGCTAAAAAAATTAAAGCAAATCCCCCTCTTCTATACTCAATATTAAACCCAGAAACTAACTCACTTTCACCTTCAGCAAAATCAAAGGGAGTACGATTAGTTTCAGCTAATCTAGATCTTATTCAACATAATCTTAAAGGAAATATTAAAATAATAAATCATATAATTTCCTGATAATAAAAAAAACTTAACATATTAAAATCTATAATTATAATAATTCTAGATATTAAAATTAGAGACAATCTAACTTCATAAGAAATAGTTTGAGCTACAGCCCGTAAACCACCTAATAAAGCATAATTAGAATTTGAAGATCAACCTGCAACTATTACAGTATAAACTCCTAAACTAGTACAACATAAAAAAAATAAAATACCTAAATTAAATCTAATTAAATTAAAATAATAAGGAATTAATAATCAAATTATTAAAGATAAAATAAATCTTACAATAGGAGAAAAATAATAACAAATATAATTAGAAAAATTAGGATAAGTTTGTTCCTTAGTAAATAACTTAATAGCATCTGAAAAAGGTTGTAAAATTCCTATAAAACCTACTTTATTAGGACCTTTACGAATTTGAATATATCCTAAAACCTTTCGTTCTAATAAAGTCAAATAAGCAACTCCTACTAAAACACCAATAATTAAAATTATTAACCCAATTATAATTAAATATATATCAAATATAAACATTTACTATCTATATAATTTAAATTATATATTAATGAACTCTAAAATCATTACATTTTTCTGCCAAAATAGTTATATATATATATTATATATATATAACTAAAAATTTAAAAATATTTATAAAATATAAAAATTTAATAAAATTCAAAAAAAAAAATAAATTTAATTTAAATATTTAATCCTTTCGTACTAAAATATTTTAATTATTAAAAGATAGAAACCAACCTGGCTTACACCGGTTTGAACTCAGATCATGTAAGATTTTAATGATCGAACAGATCAAAAATTTTAAACTTCTGCATTTAAATTTTATCTTAATCCAACATCGAGGTCGCAAACTCTTTTTCTTATTTGAACTAAAAAAAAAAATTACGCTGTTATCCCTAAGGTAATTTTTTCTTATAATCAATATTATTGGATCATTTAACCACTTATATATGTTTTTCTTTAAAAAAAGTTTAATTTATTTTTTTATCACCCCAATAAAATAAATAAATTAATTTTAATTTTTTTTTATAAATAACCTCAATTAAATTATTTATAAAACTCTATAGGGTCTTCTCGTCTTTTTAAGATATTTTAACTTTTTAATTAAAAAATTAAATTCTACATTTAATTAAGAGACAGTTTATATCTCATCCAATCTTTCATACAAGTCATCAATTAAATGACTAATGATTATGCTACCTTTGTACAGTCAATATACTGCAGCCCTTCAATATATAATCAGTGGGCAGATTAGACTTTATATTATTTACAAAAAGACATGTTTTTGATAAACAAGTGAATATAAAATTTTGCCGAATTCCTTTTAATTAATTTTTTTAAAAATAATATTTTATAAATTTTATATACTAATTTTATCATTATAACAATTTTTAATTAATTAAAAAATTTTTTTTTATAATAAAATAAAATTATATTAAATTTTATTTAAAATGAAGTTATTTATAATAAATTAAATTTTTTTAACAATATAAATCATATAAACTTCAATTAAATATAATTTTAATATTTATATAAATTTAAATTAAAGCTTATCCCTTAAAATATAATATTATTTTATAAAAAAATTAATTAATTAATTTTTTTATAAAATAATATAAAATTAAATTTTTTTCTAAAAAAACTAGATATATTTAAAAACGATTAACATCTCATTTCAAATTAATTATTTTAAATATTTATGCCACAATAACTTTATTAATTAATTATCTCTTTTAAATTCGAGAATTTTTTTTTTAAAAATATTTTTTAATAAACTCTGATACACAAGATACACTAAATTAAAATTACTTAAAATTTATTTATTATTTCATTTATTTCAAATTTCTTTTACAATACTAATTTATTATAAATTTATTTAATTTTTTCTATAAAAATACTTTAACCCCCCTTTAAAATATTTTTACTTAAAAATTTTTTTATTATTTATATAACTAATTAATTTTCCCCCTCAAATTAATTAATTTTTAATATCTTTTCAATGTAAATGAAATACTTTAAATTCAAGCTCTAATTTGTTCTTTCTAGAAACACTTTCCAGTACCTCTACTTTGTTACGACTTATTTCAACTTATTAATATATGAAAGCGACGGGCAATATGTACATATTTTAATTTTTAATCATTTTATTAAAATAAATAAAATTACATTTAAATCCACTTTCAATTAATTTTTACAAATTAATATTCATTTAAATAAATTTATTGTAATCCATTATATTCTTAATTATAATCTGCATCTTGATCTGATTTAAATTTATATAATAATTTTTAAATATTAATTTTATTAAAAAATATTTTTTTAACAACGATATACAAAATAATAAATTAAGTAAATTTATTCGTGGATTATCAATTATTAAACAGATTCCTCTAAATGAACTAAAATACCGCCAAATTATTTAAGTTTCAATAAATAATTATTTACTATTTTGATATTTTAATTTAAAATTTTCATAATAGGGTATCTAATCCTAGTTTTATATAAAATTTATTAAATCATAATTTATTTAAATATAAAATTTAATTAAATTAAAATTTCACCTAATAATTTAAAATTTTTATTATATAATTTAAAATTATTAATTAATAATCAATAAAATTTAATTTAATTTTTGTATAACCGCAACTGCTGGCACAAAATTTGTTATTAATTAAAGTATTACTAAATCTTAATTTCTTAAATAATTTAATATTATTTACTACTTAAAAAAAAATTTAAATATTATTTAAATAATTTAAAATTAACACTAAAATATATATGTAAAATAAACTTAAAATAAAATTTTTAAACCATAAAAAATTTATTTATATACAAATTTTTTAGAATAGATTTTTTTTTTTTTTTTTTATATTAAAATATTTAATATAAGTTATTAAATTTTTAATAATTTCTCTTTTTTCTTTTTCATAATATTCTTATTAAAACCTAAATTGGAAATTAAACAATTAATATTCTTAAAAATTATAATAAATTAAAATAATTAATTTTAATTTTCTTAATAATTTAACAAATATAAATTATATTAATATAATTAAATATTTAATTTATATATATATATATTAATATATTAAATATTTAATATATATATATATATATATTTGTTTATGATTAATTTACACTTAAATTATTATCAAAACCATTTTTAATAAATTTACATATAATAATAAAAAAAAATAATTAAAAATAAGCTAAATTAAGCTTTTGGGTTCATACCCCAAATATAAAGGAAATACCTTTTTTTTAAAAATAAAGTGCCTGATTAAAGGATTATTCTGATAGGATAAATTAAGTAATTATTTTACCTTTATTATATTTTATAGAATTAAACTATATCTAATAGTATCAAAAACTATTGTGCATCTTACACTAAAATATATAATTTTGAATTTTGAATTCTCAAAAGAAATAAATATAATTTCTTATTTTACATTTTTTTTTTACTTAATTCTAATAAAATATTTTTTCTTTTTATTTTATTTTTTAGAACTTTAATTTCAATTTCTTCAAATTCATGATTTGGATGTTGAATTGGTTTAGAAATTAATCTCTTAAGATTTATCCCCCTAATTTCTAATTCTAATAATCTTTTATCTACTGAAGCATCTTTGAAATATTTTCTTACTCAATCTATTGCATCTATTAATTTCTTATTTACAATTTTAATTAAAATAATTTTTATAAAAAATTTTGAAATAAATAACTTTATTTCTATTATAATAAATTCATCTATACTTATAAAAATAGGAAGAACCCCCTTTCATTTTTGATTTCCTAATATTATTGAAGGTTTATCCTGATTTAATAGTTTTTTATTAATAACTTGACAAAAAATTACCCCTATAATTATTTTATCTTATTATTTAAATAAAAATTTTATTATTATTATTATTATTATAAATATTGTAATTGGTGCTATTGGAGGATTAAATCAAACTTCTCTACGAAAATTAATAGCTTTCTCTTCTATTAATAACTTAGGTTGAATACTTTCATCTATTATAATTAGAGAAACTTTATGATTTTTTTATATTTTTATATATTCATTTATAATTAGAATTATGTGTTTTTTATTTTATATTTTAAATATATATTTTATTAATCAATTATTTATTAATAATATAAATTTTTTCATTAAAATTAATTTATTAATTAATTTTCTTTCTTTAGGAGGACTACCTCCATTTATTGGATTTTTTCCTAAGTGAATTATTATTAATTTTTTAATTAATAATAATATATACTTATTAACTTTTATTTTTATTATAATAAGATTAATTATATTATTTTTTTATATTCGTATTAGTTATTCTGCTTTTATATTTAATTATTTAAAAATAAAATGATTTAAAATTTTTATTAAAAATAATTATTTTTTATTAATTAATTTTTTTTCTTTTATTTCCTTAACAGGAATAATTCTTAGAACTTTTTTTTTTTATTAAGGTTTTAAGTTAAATTAAACTAATAATCTTCAAAATTATTTATAAAGAAATTATTCTTTAAGCCTTAATAGAAATTTCTATTCCTTAAAATTTGCAATTTTATATCATTAATGAATATAAAGCTAATTTTAATAAAAGAGAATTATCTCGTAAATAAATTTACAATTTATCGCTTAAATCTCAGCCATTTTATTATTAAGCGAAAATGACTTTATTCAACAAATCATAAAGATATTGGAACTTTATATTTTATTTTTGGAATTTGAGCTGGAATAGTAGGAACTTCTTTAAGATTATTAATTCGAGCTGAATTAGGAAATCCAGGATCTTTAATTGGAGATGATCAAATTTATAATACTATTGTTACAGCACATGCTTTTATTATAATTTTTTTTATAGTTATACCTATTATAATTGGAGGATTTGGTAATTGACTTGTTCCTCTTATACTAGGGGCCCCTGATATAGCATTCCCTCGAATAAATAATATAAGTTTCTGACTTCTTCCCCCTTCATTAACCCTTTTAATTTCAAGAAGAATTGTAGAAAATGGAGCAGGAACAGGATGAACAGTGTACCCCCCACTTTCATCTAATATTGCCCATGGAGGAAGATCTGTAGATCTTGCTATCTTTTCCCTTCATTTAGCTGGTATTTCTTCTATTTTAGGAGCTATTAATTTTATTACTACAATTATTAATATACGATTAAATAGTTTATCCTTTGATCAAATACCATTATTTATTTGAGCTGTAGGAATTACTGCATTCTTATTATTATTATCTTTACCTGTTTTAGCAGGAGCTATTACTATACTTTTAACAGATCGAAATTTAAATACATCTTTTTTTGATCCTGCAGGAGGAGGAGATCCTATTCTTTATCAACATTTATTTTGATTTTTTGGTCATCCAGAAGTTTATATTTTAATTTTACCAGGATTTGGAATAATTTCACATATTATTTCCCAAGAAAGAGGAAAAAAAGAAACATTTGGTTGTTTAGGAATAATTTATGCAATATTAGCAATTGGTTTATTAGGATTTATTGTTTGAGCTCATCATATATTTACAGTAGGAATAGATATTGATACCCGAGCTTATTTTACTTCAGCAACAATAATTATTGCCGTACCAACTGGAATTAAAATTTTTAGATGATTAGCTACTTTTCACGGAACACAAATTAATTACTCCCCTTCTATTTTATGAAGATTAGGATTTGTATTTTTATTTACAGTTGGGGGTTTAACAGGAGTTATTTTATCTAATTCATCAATTGATATTACTCTTCATGATACTTATTATGTAGTTGCTCATTTTCACTATGTGTTATCAATAGGTGCTGTATTTGCTATTTTAGGAGGTTTTATTCATTGATATCCTTTATTTACAGGTTTATCACTAAATCCTTATATATTAAAAATTCAATTTTTTATTATATTTATTGGAGTAAATCTAACTTTTTTCCCTCAACATTTTTTAGGGTTAGCAGGTATACCACGACGTTATTCAGATTATCCTGATTCTTATATTTCTTGAAATATTATTTCATCTTTAGGATCTTATATTTCTTTATTAGCTATTATATTTATATTAATTATTATTTGAGAATCTTTAATTAATCAACGAATTGCTTTATTTACTTTAAATTTATCATCTTCAATTGAATGATACCAAAATTTACCTCCTGCCGAACATTCATATAATGAATTACCTATTTTAAGAAATTTATTCTAATGTGGCAGATTATATGTAATGGATTTAAACCCCATTTATAAAGGATTATCCTTTTTTTAGAAATTGCAACATGATCTAATCTTAATTTACAAAATGGAGCATCTCCTTTAATAGAACAAATTATTTTTTTCCATGATCATACTTTAGTTATTCTTATTATAATTACAATTTTAGTAGGATATTTAATAACAAGACTTTTATTTAATAAATATATTAATCGATTTTTATTAGAAGGACAAATAATTGAATTAATTTGAACTATTTTACCAGCAGTCACTTTAATTTTTATTGCTTTACCTTCATTACGCTTATTATACTTATTAGATGAATTAAATAATCCATTAATTACTTTAAAATCTATTGGACATCAATGATATTGAAGTTATGAATATTCAGATTTTCATAATATTGAATTTGATTCATATATAATTCCTTCTAATGAATTAAATTCTAATGGATTTCGTCTTTTAGATGTAGATAATCGAATTATTTTACCTATAAATAATCAAATTCGAATTATAGTAACTGCTACAGATGTAATTCATTCTTGAACCATCCCTTCATTAGGTGTAAAAGTAGATGCTAATCCAGGACGTCTTAATCAAACTAATTTTTTTATTAATCGTCCTGGTATTTTTTATGGACAATGCTCAGAAATTTGTGGAGCAAATCATAGATTTATACCTATTGTAATTGAAAGAATTTCAATTAAAAATTTTATTAATTGAATTAATAACTATTCTTCATTAGATGACTGAAAGCAAGTGTTGGTCTCTTAAACCACCTTATAGTAAATTAGCAATTACTTCTAATGAATAATTATTAATTTTTTTTTATTAAAATTTAAAGAATTAGTTAAAAGTATAACATAAATATGTCAAATTTAAATTATTATTATTATATAATATTCTTTTATCCCACAAATAATACCAATCAACTGATTAATTTCATTTTTTTTCTTTTTATTAATTTATTTAATTTTTAATATTATAAATTATTATATTTTTGAAAAAAAAATTTCTAATAAAAATAACAATTTAATAATTAAATTAAAAAATTTTAATTGAAAATGATAAGCAATTTATTTTCAATTTTTGACCCCTCAACTAATTTATTTAATATTCCATTTAATTGAATTAGAACTATTTTAGGAATTTATTTTATTCCTTATTCATTTTGATTAATTCCAAATCGACATTTTTACCTTTGAAATTTTATTCTATTAAAACTCCATAATGAATTTAAAACTTTATTAAAAAATAACTATTTTCAAGGTTCTACTTTTATTTTTATTTCTATATTTTCATTTATTTTATTTAATAATTTTTTAGGGTTATTTCCCTATATTTTTACTAGTACAAGTCATTTAACATTATCCTTATCAATTTCTTTACCTTTATGATTAAGATTTATAATTTATGGATGATTAAATAACTCTCAACATATATTTATTCATATAATTCCTCAAGGAACACCTTCTATTTTAATACCTTTTATAGTTTTAATTGAAACAATTAGAAATATTATTCGACCAGGAACTTTAGCTGTTCGATTAACTGCAAATATAATTGCAGGACATTTATTAATAACCCTTCTTAGAGGAACAGGACCAAGAATAAGAAATTATTTTATTATTATTTTAATTATAATCCAAATATTATTATTAATTTTAGAGTCAGCAGTTGCAATTATTCAATCTTATGTTATTGCAATTTTAAGTACATTATATTCTAGTGAAGTTAATTAATGAAAATAAATTCCAACCACCCATTTCATTTAGTAGACTATAGTCCATGACCTTTAACAGGAGCTATTGGAGTAATAGTTCTTGTTACAGGAATAGTAAAATGATTCCATAATTTTAACATAAATTTATTAGTTTTAGGATATCTAATTGTTATTTTAACAATATATCAATGATGACGAGATATTTGCCGTGAAGGAACTCTACAAGGTAAACATACAATTATAGTAACTAAAGGACTTCGTTGAGGAATAATTTTATTTATTGTTTCTGAAATTTTTTTCTTTATTTCATTTTTTTGAGCTTTTTTTCATAGAAGATTAGCTCCTAATATTGAAATTGGAGCTATTTGACCTCCTACAAGAATTATTCCTTTTAATCCATTTCAAATCCCTTTATTAAATACAATTATTTTAATTAGATCAGGAGTATCAATTACATGAGCTCATCATGCTATTATAGAAAATAATAATTCTCAAATAACTCAAGGTCTTTTTATTACTATTATCTTAGGAATTTATTTTTCTATTCTTCAAGCTTATGAATATTTTGAAGCGTCTTTTACTATTGCAGATAGAATTTATGGATCAACATTTTTTATAGCAACAGGATTTCATGGATTACATGTAATTATTGGAACATTATTTTTATTTATTTGCTTAATTCGACATTTAAATAATCACTTTTCTAGAAATCATCATTTCGGATTTGAAGCAGCAGCTTGATATTGACATTTTGTAGATGTAGTATGATTATTCCTCTATATTTCTATCTATTGATGAGGAAATTAATTATTTATATAATATATTTAGTATATTTGACTTCCAATCAAAAAGTTTAATAATTTTAATATAAATAATTATCTTAATAACATATATTTTTTTAATTATTATATTTATTTCTAATATTTTAATATTATTATCAATTATTTTATCAAAAAAAACTTTTTCAGACCGAGAAAAATGTTCACCTTTTGAATGTGGATTTGATCCAAAATCTTCAGCTCGAATTCCTTTTTCTTTACACTTTTTTTTAATTACTGTTATTTTCTTAATTTTTGATGTAGAAATTGCACTTATTTTTCCTATTATTCCTTTATTTAAATTAGTAAATTTTATTTTTTGAGTAAAAATTAGATTTTTTTTTATTTTAATTTTATTAATTGGTTTATATCATGAATGAAATCAAAATATATTAAATTGAACAAATTAAGGATTATAGTTTAAAAAAACATTTGATTTGCATTCAAAAGATATTATTAATTATAATTTATCTTAAATAAGAAGCAATAATGCATTTAATTTCGACTTAAAAGAAAGAGTTATAAAATAACTCCTTATTTATTAATTGAAACCAAAATAGAGGTATATCACTGTTAATGATAAAATTGAATTTAAGATTCCAATTAAATTATAAAGAAATATAAAGATTAAAGTTAAGCTGCTAACTTTACTTTTAGTGGTTAAATTCCATTAATATTTCTATTTATATAGTTTAATTAAAACTTTACATTTTCATTGTAAAAATAAAATAAATATTTTTTTATAAATATATATATATATATATATATATTATTTAAAGATATTATATATCTCCTTAATATCTTCAATATTATACTCTAATTTATAAGCTATTTAAATTTAATTAATTATTAAATAATAATAAAAATAAAATAATTATTATTCAAATAACAAATCTAAATAAATAAATTTTAAAATTATTTATTTGATAAATATTATAAAATATAGAATATTTTTTTAAAATTTCTATTATTCCAAACCCTCTATAAAGTTCTCTTCAACCTAAATCAATATTTTTTAATAAATTTTGACTAAAATTTAAAAAATAATATCTTAATCCATAAGTTGATAAATTAGGTATAAATCATATAATTCTTAAAAAATTTCTTAAATTATAAGTTATAATAAACTTATTTACAGAATAAATTTTTATATTTCTAATTAAATAACCTATAAACCCTCCAATTAGTCTTACATAAACTACTATTATTTTTAAATTAAAAGGCAAATAAATTATATAAGGATAAGAAAAAATCATTCATCTTAAAAATCTTCCTCTAACAATTCTTATAAATAATAAAACAAATATTCTTTTTAATATAATATAATCTTCATCATATAAATTATAAATTCTTATTAAATTATAATCATTTACTATTAAATATATAATTAAACGAAAAGTATAAAATATAGTTAATCCAGTTGAAAGATAATATAAAAAAAAAACCATTAAATTTAAATTTCTAAATCTAACTATTTCTAAAATTAAATCCTTTGAATAAAATCCAGCTAAAAAGGGAATACCACATAAAGCTATATTAGAAATATTTATACATAAAGAAGTTAACGGAATATATAAACTGATTCCCCCTATAAAACGAATATCTTGCATATCATTTATTATATGGATAATTACACCAGCACATATAAATAATAAAGCTTTAAATATAGCATGAGTTAATAAATGAAAAAAAGCTAAATCAGGTAAACCTATTCTTAAAATTCTTATTATTAAACCTAATTGTCTTAAAGTTGATAAAGCAATAATTTTTTTTAAATCAAATTCATAATTAGCAGAAATACCAGCTATAAATATAGTTAATCCAGATAATAATAATAAAAATTTTAAAAAAAATATATCTAATAATAATATATTAAAACGAATTAATAAATAAACACCAGCCGTTACTAAAGTAGAAGAATGAACTAATGCAGAAACAGGAGTTGGGGCAGCTATAGCAGCAGGTAATCAAGATCTAAAAGGAATTTGAGCACTTTTTGTTATTGCAGCTAAAATAATTAATCTTCCAACTATTTTTATTTCTAAATCATTATTTATAAATTCTAAATAAAAAATATAATTTCAACTACCATAATTTAATATTCAAGAAATAACTATTAAAATAAAAACATCCCCAATTCGATTTCTTAAAGCCGTTAATATACCTGCATTATAAGACTTTAAATTTTGATAATAAATTACTAAACAATAAGAAACTAAACCTAAACCATCTCATCCTAATAAAATTCTAATAATATTTGGACTAATAATTAATAATATTATTGAAAAAACAAATAATAAAACTAAAATAATAAATCGTATTAAATTTAATTCAGATCTCATATATCTTTTTCTATAATAAATAACAACAGAAGAAATTAAAAGAACAAATATTATAAATAATAAAGACATTCAATCTAGTAAAATAGATATAATAATTGATATTGAATTAAAAGAAATAATTTCTCATTCCAATAAAATAACTATATTATTTATAATAAAATATATTATAAAAAAAAAATTTAATATTCTTATTAAAAATAAAAAAATAAATGAAATAAAACAAATTGAATACTTTACATTATTAATAATTTAAAATGAATTATTCATATTTTTGATACCACAAATCAATATTTTTTTTTAAATTATTTAAATAAAATCAAATTATTCTATAATCAATCTTTAAAACTAAAATATTTAAAGGTAATCAATGTAATATTAATATTAAATATTCTCGTGAAACACCTGTATAATAACTATAAATACCTGAATAATATTTACCATGTTGAACAAATGAATATAAATATAAACTATACCCAGCTCTAAAAAAAGAAATTAATATTAATATTAACATAGAAACTCAAGATCATCTCATTAATCTATTAATTAATCTAATTTCACCTATAAGATTTAATCTAGGTGGAGCAGCTATATTTGAAGATATTAATAAAAATCACCATAATCTTATAGAAGGTATAAAATTTATTATACCTTTATTAATATATAATCTTCGTCTATGTAAACGTTCATAACTAATATTAGCTAAACAAAATATTCCAGAAGAACATAAACCATGACCAATCATTAAAATATAAGATCCAATAAACCCTCAATAATTTATAACTATAATTCCTCTAATAACAATTCTTATATGAGCAACAGAAGAATAAGCAATTAATGATTTAATATCTACTTGACAAAAACATTTTAAACTAATATAAAATCCACCAATTAATCTAATTACAATTCTAATGTAATTTAATTTTAAATTAATTTCTTGTAAAAAAATTAATAAACGTAATAATCCATAACCCCCTAATTTTAATATAATACCAGCTAAAATTATAGAACCTGATACAGGAGCTTCTACATGAGCTTTAGGTAATCACAAATGAACAAAATATATTGGTATTTTAACTAAAAAAGCTAAAATTATAGAAAAATATAGTATGTATATATTTAAATTAAAAAATTTTAAAAAATAAATTATTATACAATTAATTTCATTAAAAACATAAAAAATTCCTATTAATAATGGTAAAGAAACAAATAATGTATAAAATAATAAATATATTCCAGCTTGAATCCGTTCAGGTTGATATCCTCAACCAATAATTAATAATAAAGTAGGAATTAATCTACCTTCAAAAAATAAATAAAATATAAATATATTTATTGTTCTAAAAGTTAAATATAATATAATCAATAAAAAAATAATATTAAATAAAAAAAAATCAACATAAAAATTCATTTTATTTAAATTTTCACTAGCTATAATTATTAAAATAGAAATTCAAATTCTTAATATAATTAAACCATAAGATATAATATCACAAGATATTATATATCTTATATTACAAAATATATTTAATCTTATACCTAAATTTATAAATAAAAATATTATCAAAAATAATATTATTTGAACCATTCAAAATATACTTTTTATAAAACAAAAAGGAATTATAAAAATTATTATAATTAAAAATTTTATCATTATATTTTTAATAATTAATTATTTATTTATAATAAATTAAATCTCTGAAAATAATCATTTCCGTGAGTTCGAATTATAGAAACTAAAATAGATAATCCTAAAGCCCCCTCACAAACTGAAAAAACTAAAAATACTATTAATATATATATATCATAATCAATAAATCTTAAATAAATTAATATAAAAAAAAATACTCTTAATACAATAAATTCTAATCTAAGTAAAATAATTAATAAGTGTTTATGTTTAGAAATAAAAATTAAATTTCCTAAAATAAATATAAAAATAAAAATAATTCATATATTTAAAATTATCATTTGTTTTTATAGTTTAAAAAAAAATATTGGTCTTGTAAATCAAAGTTAAGTTATATACTTTAAAAACATCAAAGAAAAAGAATTTCTTTATCAATAATCTCCAAAATTATTATTTTAATTAAACTACTCTTTGATTTGAAATCTTAAAAATAATTTTTTCATTAATATTAATTATAATTTCATTATATATATTATTTTTAAATAATCCTTTATCAATAGGATTAATAATCTTAATTCAAACTTTATTAACTTGCTTATTATCAGGTATAATAATTAAAACTTATTGATTTTCTTATATTTTATTTTTAACTTTCTTAGGAGGATTACTAGTTTTATTTATTTATGTTTCAAGAATTGCTTCAAATGAAATATTTAAACCTTTAATTAATTTCAAAAAAATCTTTTTTTTTTTATTAATTATATTTACTTTAATTCAATTAATATATAATAATAATATTTCTTGAATAAATTTATCATTTAATTCTGATATAGACAATTTTTATAATTTAATATTATTTTTTAATAATGAAAATAAAATTAATTTAAGAAAATTATATAATAATCAAACATTTTTAATTATAATAATATTAGTAATTTACTTATTTATTACTTTAATTGCAGTAGTAAAAATTACTAACATTTTTTATGGGCCAATTCGATCATCTTTAAATTAAAAAATAATAATAATATAAATGATAAATAAATATTTAACTATTCGAAAAACTCATCCTATTTTAAAAATTATTAATGGATCATTAATTGATTTACCATCTCCTTCAAATATTTCATCTTGATGAAATTTTGGATCATTACTAGCTTTATGTTTAATGGTTCAAATTTTAACAGGATTATTTTTAACTATATATTATACTGCTAATATTGAAATAGCATTTTACAGAGTAAATTACATTTGTCGAAATGTAAATTATGGTTGATTAATTCGAACCTTACATGCTAATGGAGCATCATTTTTTTTTATTTGTATTTATTTACATATTGGTCGAGGAATTTATTATGAATCTTTTAACTTAAAATATACTTGAATAGTAGGAGTAATTATTTTATTTTTATTAATAGCAACAGCATTTATAGGTTATGTATTACCTTGAGGACAAATATCATTTTGAGGTGCAACTGTTATTACTAATCTTTTATCAGCTATTCCTTCATTAGGTGTAATATTAGTAAATTGAATTTGAGGGGGATTTGCAGTAGATAATGCAACTTTAACTCGATTTTATACTTTTCATTTTCTTTTACCTTTCATTATTTTAATAATAACAATAATTCATTTATTATTTCTTCATCAAACAGGTTCTAATAACCCATTAGGGTTAAACAGTAATCTAGATAAAATTCCTTTTCATCCATTTTTTACTTTTAAGGATCTAATTGGATTTATTATTATATTATTTTTATTAACTATTTTAACTTTAACAAACCCATATTTATTAGGAGATCCTGATAATTTTATTCCAGCAAATCCTTTAGTAACTCCTGTTCATATTCAACCAGAATGATATTTTTTATTTGCATATGCAATTTTACGGTCAATTCCTAATAAGTTAGGGGGAGTAATTGCATTAGTAATATCTATTTTAATTTTAATTATTTTACCTTTTACATTTAATAAAAAAATTCAAGGAATTCAATTTTATCCTATTAATCAATTTTTATTTTGAATAATAATTACAATTATTATTTTATTAACTTGAATTGGAGCCCGACCTGTTGAAGACCCTTATATTATTACAGGACAATTATTAACTATTTTTTATTTTTCTTATTTTATTATTAATCCTTTTATTAGTAAATATTGAGATAATCTAATTTTTAATTAAATTAATGAGCTTGTTTAAGCATTTGTTTTGAAAACTTAAGAAAGAAATTTGTTTCTATTAATTTATACTAAAAAAAAATTAAATTATAATAATAAAATTTTAAATCCTAAAAAAAATAATAAAAAATTTAAAGAAACTGGTAAATATCTTTTTCAAGCTAAATACATTAATTTATCATATCGATAACGAGGTAAAGTACCCCGAACTCAAATAAATAAAAAAGAAATAAATCTTAATTTTATAAAAAAAAAAATACTCAAATTAAAACCCCCTAAATAAATTATAACAAATAATATTCTTATAAATAAAATTCTAGAATATTCTGCTAAAAAAATTAAAGCAAATCCCCCTCTTCTATACTCAATATTAAACCCAGAAACTAACTCACTTTCACCTTCAGCAAAATCAAAGGGAGTACGATTAGTTTCAGCTAATCTAGATCTTATTCAACATAATCTTAAAGGAAATATTAAAATAATAAATCATATAATTTCCTGATAATAAAAAAAACTTAACATATTAAAATCTATAATTATAATAATTCTAGATATTAAAATTAGAGACAATCTAACTTCATAAGAAATAGTTTGAGCTACAGCCCGTAAACCACCTAATAAAGCATAATTAGAATTTGAAGATCAACCTGCAACTATTACAGTATAAACTCCTAAACTAGTACAACATAAAAAAAATAAAATACCTAAATTAAATCTAATTAAATTAAAATAATAAGGAATTAATAATCAAATTATTAAAGATAAAATAAATCTTACAATAGGAGAAAAATAATAACAAATATAATTAGAAAAATTAGGATAAGTTTGTTCCTTAGTAAATAACTTAATAGCATCTGAAAAAGGTTGTAAAATTCCTATAAAACCTACTTTATTAGGACCTTTACGAATTTGAATATATCCTAAAACCTTTCGTTCTAATAAAGTCAAATAAGCAACTCCTACTAAAACACCAATAATTAAAATTATTAACCCAATTATAATTAAATATATATCAAATATAAACATTTACTATCTATATAATTTAAATTATATATTAATGAACTCTAAAATCATTACATTTTTCTGCCAAAATAGTTATATATATATATTATATATATATAACTAAAAATTTAAAAATATTTATAAAATATAAAAATTTAATAAAATTCAAAAAAAAAAATAAATTTAATTTAAATATTTAATCCTTTCGTACTAAAATATTTTAATTATTAAAAGATAGAAACCAACCTGGCTTACACCGGTTTGAACTCAGATCATGTAAGATTTTAATGATCGAACAGATCAAAAATTTTAAACTTCTGCATTTAAATTTTATCTTAATCCAACATCGAGGTCGCAAACTCTTTTTCTTATTTGAACTAAAAAAAAAAATTACGCTGTTATCCCTAAGGTAATTTTTTCTTATAATCAATATTATTGGATCATTTAACCACTTATATATGTTTTTCTTTAAAAAAAGTTTAATTTATTTTTTTATCACCCCAATAAAATAAATAAATTAATTTTAATTTTTTTTTATAAATAACCTCAATTAAATTATTTATAAAACTCTATAGGGTCTTCTCGTCTTTTTAAGATATTTTAACTTTTTAATTAAAAAATTAAATTCTACATTTAATTAAGAGACAGTTTATATCTCATCCAATCTTTCATACAAGTCATCAATTAAATGACTAATGATTATGCTACCTTTGTACAGTCAATATACTGCAGCCCTTCAATATATAATCAGTGGGCAGATTAGACTTTATATTATTTACAAAAAGACATGTTTTTGATAAACAAGTGAATATAAAATTTTGCCGAATTCCTTTTAATTAATTTTTTTAAAAATAATATTTTATAAATTTTATATACTAATTTTATCATTATAACAATTTTTAATTAATTAAAAAATTTTTTTTTATAATAAAATAAAATTATATTAAATTTTATTTAAAATGAAGTTATTTATAATAAATTAAATTTTTTTAACAATATAAATCATATAAACTTCAATTAAATATAATTTTAATATTTATATAAATTTAAATTAAAGCTTATCCCTTAAAATATAATATTATTTTATAAAAAAATTAATTAATTAATTTTTTTATAAAATAATATAAAATTAAATTTTTTTCTAAAAAAACTAGATATATTTAAAAACGATTAACATCTCATTTCAAATTAATTATTTTAAATATTTATGCCACAATAACTTTATTAATTAATTATCTCTTTTAAATTCGAGAATTTTTTTTTTAAAAATATTTTTTAATAAACTCTGATACACAAGATACACTAAATTAAAATTACTTAAAATTTATTTATTATTTCATTTATTTCAAATTTCTTTTACAATACTAATTTATTATAAATTTATTTAATTTTTTCTATAAAAATACTTTAACCCCCCTTTAAAATAATTTTACTTAAAAATTTTTTTATTATTTATATAACTAATTAATTTTCCCCCTCAAATTAATTAATTTTTAATATCTTTTCAATGTAAATGAAATACTTTAAATTCAAGCTCTAATTTGTTCTTTCTAGAAACACTTTCCAGTACCTCTACTTTGTTACGACTTATTTCAACTTATTAATATATGAAAGCGACGGGCAATATGTACATATTTTAATTTTTAATCATTTTATTAAAATAAATAAAATTACATTTAAATCCACTTTCAATTAATTTTTACAAATTAATATTCATTTAAATAAATTTATTGTAATCCATTATATTCTTAATTATAATCTGCATCTTGATCTGATTTAAATTTATATAATAATTTTTAAATATTAATTTTATTAAAAAATATTTTTTTAACAACGATATACAAAATAATAAATTAAGTAAATTTATTCGTGGATTATCAATTATTAAACAGATTCCTCTAAATGAACTAAAATACCGCCAAATTATTTAAGTTTCAATAAATAATTATTTACTATTTTGATATTTTAATTTAAAATTTTCATAATAGGGTATCTAATCCTAGTTTTATATAAAATTTATTAAATCATAATTTATTTAAATATAAAATTTAATTAAATTAAAATTTCACCTAATAATTTAAAATTTTTATTATATAATTTAAAATTATTAATTAATAATCAATAAAATTTAATTTAATTTTTGTATAACCGCAACTGCTGGCACAAAATTTGTTATTAATTAAAGTATTACTAAATCTTAATTTCTTAAATAATTTAATATTATTTACTACTTAAAAAAAAATTTAAATATTATTTAAATAATTTAAAATTAACACTAAAATATATATGTAAAATAAACTTAAAATAAAATTTTTAAACCATAAAAAATTTATTTATATACAAATTTTTTAGAATAGATTTTTTTTTTTTTTTTTTATATTAAAATATTTAATATAAGTTATTAAATTTTTAATAATTTCTCTTTTTTCTTTTTCATAATATTCTTATTAAAACCTAAATTGGAAATTAAACAATTAATATTCTTAAAAATTATAATAAATTAAAATAATTAATTTTAATTTTCTTAATAATTTAACAAATATAAATTATATTAATATAATTAAATATTTAATTTATATATATATATATTAATATATTAAATATTTAATATATATATATATATATATTTGTTTATGATTAATTTACACTTAAATTATTATCAAAACCATTTTTAATAAATTTACATATAATAATAAAAAAAAATAATTAAAAATAAGCTAAATTAAGCTTTTGGGTTCATACCCCAAATATAAAGGAAATACCTTTTTTTTAAAAATAAAGTGCCTGATTAAAGGATTATTCTGATAGGATAAATTAAGTAATTATTTTACCTTTATTATATTTTATAGAATTAAACTATATCTAATAGTATCAAAAACTATTGTGCATCTTACACTAAAATATATAATTTTGAATTTTGAATTCTCAAAAGAAATAAATATAATTTCTTATTTTACATTTTTTTTTTACTTAATTCTAATAAAATATTTTTTCTTTTTATTTTATTTTTTAGAACTTTAATTTCAATTTCTTCAAATTCATGATTTGGATGTTGAATTGGTTTAGAAATTAATCTCTTAAGATTTATCCCCCTAATTTCTAATTCTAATAATCTTTTATCTACTGAAGCATCTTTGAAATATTTTCTTACTCAATCTATTGCATCTATTAATTTCTTATTTACAATTTTAATTAAAATAATTTTTATAAAAAATTTTGAAATAAATAACTTTATTTCTATTATAATAAATTCATCTATACTTATAAAAATAGGAAGAACCCCCTTTCATTTTTGATTTCCTAATATTATTGAAGGTTTATCCTGATTTAATAGTTTTTTATTAATAACTTGACAAAAAATTACCCCTATAATTATTTTATCTTATTATTTAAATAAAAATTTTATTATTATTATTATTATTATAAATATTGTAATTGGTGCTATTGGAGGATTAAATCAAACTTCTCTACGAAAATTAATAGCTTTCTCTTCTATTAATAACTTAGGTTGAATACTTTCATCTATTATAATTAGAGAAACTTTATGATTTTTTTATATTTTTATATATTCATTTATAATTAGAATTATGTGTTTTTTATTTTATATTTTAAATATATATTTTATTAATCAATTATTTATTAATAATATAAATTTTTTCATTAAAATTAATTTATTAATTAATTTTCTTTCTTTAGGAGGACTACCTCCATTTATTGGATTTTTTCCTAAGTGAATTATTATTAATTTTTTAATTAATAATAATATATACTTATTAACTTTTATTTTTATTATAATAAGATTAATTATATTATTTTTTTATATTCGTATTAGTTATTCTGCTTTTATATTTAATTATTTAAAAATAAAATGATTTAAAATTTTTATTAAAAATAATTATTTTTTATTAATTAATTTTTTTTCTTTTATTTCCTTAACAGGAATAATTCTTAGAACTTTTTTTTTTTATTAAGGTTTTAAGTTAAATTAAACTAATAATCTTCAAAATTATTTATAAAGAAATTATTCTTTAAGCCTTAATAGAAATTTCTATTCCTTAAAATTTGCAATTTTATATCATTAATGAATATAAAGCTAATTTTAATAAAAGAGAATTATCTCGTAAATAAATTTACAATTTATCGCTTAAATCTCAGCCATTTTATTATTAAGCGAAAATGACTTTATTCAACAAATCATAAAGATATTGGAACTTTATATTTTATTTTTGGAATTTGAGCTGGAATAGTAGGAACTTCTTTAAGATTATTAATTCGAGCTGAATTAGGAAATCCAGGATCTTTAATTGGAGATGATCAAATTTATAATACTATTGTTACAGCACATGCTTTTATTATAATTTTTTTTATAGTTATACCTATTATAATTGGAGGATTTGGTAATTGACTTGTTCCTCTTATACTAGGGGCCCCTGATATAGCATAAAATCGAGTTAAAGTTGCATTATCTACTGCAAATCCCCCTCAAATTCAATTTACTAATATTACACCTAATGAAGGAATAGCTGATAAAAGATTAGTAATAACAGTTGCACCTCAAAATGATATTTGTCCTCAAGGTAATACATAACCTATAAATGCTGTTGCTATTAATAAAAATAAAATAATTACTCCTACTATTCAAGTATATTTTAAGTTAAAAGATTCATAATAAATTCCTCGACCAATATGTAAATAAATACAAATAAAAAAAAATGATGCTCCATTAGCATGTAAGGTTCGAATTAATCAACCATAATTTACATTTCGACAAATGTAATTTACTCTGTAAAATGCTATTTCAATATTAGCAGTATAATATATAGTTAAAAATAATCCTGTTAAAATTTGAACCATTAAACATAAAGCTAGTAATGATCCAAAATTTCATCAAGATGAAATATTTGAAGGAGATGGTAAATCAATTAATGATCCATTAATAATTTTTAAAATAGGATGAGTTTTTCGAATAGTTAAATATTTATTTATCATTTATATTATTATTATTTTTTAATTTAAAGATGATCGAATTGGCCCATAAAAAATGTTAGTAATTAGATCTTATTCAACATAATCTTAAAGGAAATATTAAAATAATAAATCATATAATTTCCTGATAATAAAAAAAACTTAACATATTAAAATCTATAATTATAATAATTCTAGATATTAAAATTAGAGACAATCTAACTTCATAAGAAATAGTTTGAGCTACAGCCCGTAAACCACCTAATAAAGCATAATTAGAATTTGAAGATCAACCTGCAACTATTACAGTATAAACTCCTAAACTAGTACAACATAAAAAAAATAAAATACCTAAATTAAATCTAATTAAATTAAAATAATAAGGAATTAATAATCAAATTATTAAAGATAAAATAAATCTTACAATAGGAGAAAAATAATAACAAATATAATTAGAAAAATTAGGATAAGTTTGTTCCTTAGTAAATAACTTAATAGCATCTGAAAAAGGTTGTAAAATTCCTATAAAACCTACTTTATTAGGACCTTTACGAATTTGAATATATCCTAAAACCTTTCGTTCTAATAAAGTCAAATAAGCAACTCCTACTAAAACACCAATAATTAAAATTATTAACCCAATTATAATTAAATATATATCAAATATAAACATTTACTATCTATATAATTTAAATTATATATTAATGAACTCTAAAATCATTACATTTTTCTGCCAAAATTAAATTTTATTGATTATTAATTAATAATTTTAAATTATATAATAAAAATTTTAAATTATTAGGTGAAATTTTAATTTAATTAAATTTTATATTTAAATAAATTATGATTTAATAAATTTTATATAAAACTAGGATTAGATACCCTATTATGAAAATTTTAAATTAAAATATCAAAATAGTAAATAATTATTTATTGAAACTTAAATAATTTGGCGGTATTTTAGTTCATTTAGAGGAATCTGTTTAATAATTGATAATCCACGAATAAATTTACTTAATTTATTATTTTGTATATCGTTGTTAAAAAAATATTTTTTAATAAAATTAATATTTAAAAATTATTATATAAATTTAAATCAGATCAAGATGCAGATTATAATTAAGAATATAATGGATTACAATAAATTTATTTAAATGAATATTAATTTGTAAAAATTAATTGAAAGTGGATTTAAATGTAATTTTATTTATTTTAATAAAATGATTAAAAATTAAAATATGTACATATTGCCCGTCGCTTTCATATATTAATAAGTTGAAATAAGTCGTAACAAAGTAGAGGTACTGGAAAGTGTTTCTAGAAAGAACAAATTAGAGCTTGAATTTAAAGTATTTCATTTACATTGAAAAGATATTAAAAATTAATTAATTTGAGGGGGAAAATTAATTAGTTATATAAATAATAAAAAAATTTTTAAGTAAAAATATTTTAAAGGGGGGTTAAAGTATTTTTATAGAAAAAATTAAATAAATTTATAATAAATTAGTATTGTAAAAGAAATTTGAAATAAATGAAATAATAAATAAATTTTAAGTAATTTTAATTTAGTGTATCTTGTGTATCAGAGTTTATTAAAAAATATTTTTAAAAAAAAAATTCTCGAATTTAAAAGAGATAATTAATTAATAAAGTTATTGTGGCATAAATATTTAAAATAATTAATTTGAAATGAGATGTTAATCGTTTTTAAATATATCTAGTTTTTTTAGAAAAAAATTTAATTTTATATTATTTTATAAAAAAATTAATTAATTAATTTTTTTATAAAATAATATTATATTTTAAGGGATAAGCTTTAATTTAAATTTATATAAATATTAAAATTATATTTAATTGAAGTTTATATGATTTATATTGTTAAAAAAATTTAATTTATTATAAATAACTTCATTTTAAATAAAATTTAATATAATTTTATTTTATTATAAAAAAAAATTTTTTAATTAATTAAAAATTGTTATAATGATAAAATTAGTATATAAAATTTATAAAATATTATTTTTAAAAAAATTAATTAAAAGGAATTCGGCAAAATTTTATATTCACTTGTTTATCAAAAACATGTCTTTTTGTAAATAATATAAAGTCTAATCTGCCCACTGATTATATATTGAAGGGCTGCAGTATATTGACTGTACAAAGGTAGCATAATCATTAGTCATTTAATTGATGACTTGTATGAAAGATTGGATGAGATATAAACTGTCTCTTAATTAAATGTAGAATTTAATTTTTTAATTAAAAAGTTAAAATATCTTAAAAAGACGAGAAGACCCTATAGAGTTTTATAAATAATTTAATTGAGGTTATTTATAAAAAAAAATTAAAATTAATTTATTTATTTTATTGGGGTGATAAAAAAATAAATTAAACTTTTTTTAAAGAAAAACATATATAAGTGGTTAAATGATCCAATAATATTGATTATAAGAAAAAATTACCTTAGGGATAACAGCGTAATTTTTTTTTTTAGTTCAAATAAGAAAAAGAGTTTGCGACCTCGATGTTGGATTAAGATAAAATTTAAATGCAGAAGTTTAAAATTTTTGATCTGTTCGATCATTAAAATCTTACATGATCTGAGTTCAAACCGGTGTAAGCCAGGTTGGTTTCTATCTTTTAATAATTAAAATATTTTAGTACGAAAGGATTAAATATTTAAATTAAATTGACAATTATTAACTATTTTTTATTTTTCTTATTTTATTATTAATCCTTTTATTAGTAAATATTGAGATAATCTAATTTTTAATTAAATTAATGAGCTTGTTTAAGCATTTGTTTTGAAAACTTAAGAAAGAAATTTGTTTCTATTAATTTATACTAAAAAAAAATTAAATTATAATAATAAAATTTTAAACAATTCTTATAAACAACGCTACTCATCCATTATTGTTTAACTGACAACAACAAAGCCCTATTATAAGATTAAAGAGTTGACATACTCAGATTTTATCGACTTAAGGTCGCATAGTAACACAGTTATCACAAATAAAAATAAAACGGATACTGGTGATAATATGAACTGGCTGTTATTAAAATGGATTTAATATCAAAAAGGAACTCCTAAAACAATATTTTTCAAAAATCAACTATCTGAAGAAAATTGTTAATCTTTACCAATACAGCGCCGAGCTTTACGTAAATCTACTATGACGCCATGTTGCGATTTGCAGAAGCTCTAAAGCAAAAAGCTTAAAATCCCTGCCAATAAACTTAAGAATCTAAAGGATCTCTGCGCAAAAGGTACCATACCTCCGGTGATGATTTTTATAACGAGATCGTTAAAAAAATCATAATATATCCAGATGGAAGAAGGACCAATTAGTGACAACTCAGAAAGTGAATAATTTTTATCTTCATAATTTTTCAACATTACTTTTTAATCGTTAATTTGGTTTATTTCCCTCTAAAAATAAACAAAAAATATTATTATTTTTAGAATAATGTCATCAAAGGGCCAATTTTATTAATATTTTAAACAACGTTCGCATTTGCATTTCAGTCGCAATCTCGCAAAAAGACCTCAGTTTCCATCGTAGACAGAGAATAGTATAGACTGCTGGATGTATTCTATTTCACTTACACAAGAAAAAGATGAAACTAAACAGTATGCGAGTAAAAAAAAGAGACAGTGCCTATTTTTTTTTGTCCCTTACCGCGTGCCACTTATTTTTAAGGTGAGCAACTCATTTTCCAAACAAACTTTGACATTTGGTACGCGTTCGACAAAAGTTGGTGCCCAATTTTAAATTATTTCATTTATCGTTTCGAAATTAATAAGTGTTTTGTGCTGAATGTGTAGATGGTACGGTGCAGTGTTCTCGGTTGCAAAAGTGATAGTGGGAGGAAAATTTCTGGATTGTCTTTTCATTCCTAAGTAGCTAAATATTTCATTTTATTTGATGTATTTGAGCGAATGTTTTTACTTTAGTATGGTTTATCACAGATTTTAAACTGTGATAAACCATACTAATGTGTTGAAAGATACAATTATCGTGAAATAATGTAATAAATCGAGATAATTTATACATAACCTCAAAGCTCCAGTGTTGCCAGTTATTCAATAAGTTTTTACCTTATTTTAGGGGTAAATGATATAAGGACTGATGGTGATAGTGTGTTTTATGGAAATGCGGTAACATTTCCGTAAAACCCTCCTCAAAGTAAAATCTTTATAGACACAACTCTGTGGTTGTGTTGTTTACTGACAAAATGTGGCATCCGTATGTGTAGGTAACTACTTTTGTATTTTGGACTTCGAGACTTCTTCTTAATAGTGCTCGCTACAAAAATTGAAATATTTAATATTGTTCTTATTTATTGTTCTCAATAATAATGACTACTAAAATGTTCACAATAAAAATAATGTGAAACTTGAACTTGAAACTTTTAGATTTCCCGCCGAACCAGAATTACGGAATTTATGGATTGAAGCGACTAACAGAAATAACTGGGTCCCAAAAAAAAAAGCTCAATAATATGCAGTCAACACTTTCATGGCACTAGTTTTATGAAAATAGGAAATAAAACCTTTTTAATCCCCAAAGTTGTTCCTCTTGAGGTAAGAAGTGTAGTTATTTATTATTATTTTAATTATTTACTCATTAAATAAATACTAAAAATTACTTTGAAGGTGATAAAATCGGCAAACCTGTTGACGTTCGACAAACCTGTTGCGTCTACGTCCGCAATACCAATCACAGAACATATATACCCTAACGAGAAGAACGGCAACTTCATACTTTAAAAATGCTTACATAGAAGCACACTAGCGCTGCCGTTCGTGCCATCAGTTTCGATAACGCGGGAGATTTAAAGCGTTTTAAATCTACTTTTTTATTTTTCGATACCGGAATTTCAATGGCGTGAGTGACAATTGACTAAATGGCACATAGAATTTGTCACTCACGCCAATTGAAATTCCGGTATCGACTAAGTCATAGAATGTTCGTTCGAGCAATTCTTGTATATACACACATCAAAAGTGTCTAGGGATCAAGCATTTTTATGCGGATTTCTTGAGATTGAGATGTGGCTTTGTAATAAATTTATGATTTTATAAATTTATATGGATCCTTTTTGGTGCATTTCATAATTTGAATCAGGAACTGTGAATCAAATTCGAGTAAAAGATGAAAATCAGCTGTCAATATTTTCCCTATAAAAACATACAACGCATTGAAGACATTATTAGTGCTACTGTTTCCCTACTACTGATTAAAACCAACGTTATTATGGAGCGGCGACGTCATTTAAGCAGGGAAGAAATGCTCAGAGCCGTGGGAATGATAGAAGCTGGTTCCCGGCAACGGACTGTGGCTTTAGCTCTGAATACAAGTCAGAGTGTTATCAGTCGACTTTGGACACGTTACCGAAGCACTGGTACCGTGGCTGAGCGCCATGGAGGACGGTATCGCTGCACCACACGGAGACAAGACCGATACATTCAAATCTTAACTCGAAGAGCTCCAACAATAACCGCCATGATGTTAGCCGTGAGGCTTCATCACTCTTCAGGGAACTTAATTAGCGACCAAACAGTCAGAAACCGCTTGCATGAAGTGAACCTTCATTCCCGAAGACCGCTACGGGTACCACCTATAGCAATGCACAATCGTAGGATTCGATATCAATGGGCTCTTGAACACAGAAATTGGGCAGAAGAACAATGGCGTTTCGTGTGCTTTTCTGATGAGTCTCGTTTTGGTATGAGACCGGATACAAGACGTATACGACACTGGAGAACCCCTGGACGCCAACAGCGATTAAAATCCTGCCAGGAAGTCCATCCTTATAGTGGTGGAACCATCATGGTATGGGCGGGTATTTGGATCGGCGGAAGAACTGAGTTGATTTTGATCAGAGGCAACCTCAACGCTCAAATTTATGCTGAGACGATTGTATCAGACGTCATCGTTCCTCTAGAAGTGCAAATCGGTCCCTTATTTCAGTTAATGCATGATAATGCACGACCGCACACCGCAAGAGTTGTAAGACAGACTCTCGCCGCAGCTAACATCAATGTCCTGCCCTGGCCTGCTCAGTCGCCAGACTTGAACCCGATTGAGCATGCATGGGATATGCTACAGAGAAGAGCTCTGCCGAATATGGAGGGTATCCTGTCGCAAGAAGACCTTTTTTTGTTGTTGCAACGAACATGGGCGGCCATTCCACAGCGTGATTTGGATGAACTCATTTTGAGTATGCCAAACCGATGTTCTTGTGTTGTTAGTGTTCGCGGTAGAAACACGGATTATTAATTGTTTAAGTTACCCAATAAAATTTTAAAGAAAACTGTTATTTCAGTCTTTTTTTCGAACTTTAATGTTAGTGGTTCAAATGTCAAAAATCCCTTTATTAGAAAATGGCAAATTTCTTTATTAATGCAAAGGTGACTTGGTTTATCGTTACTGTGACAAACGAAAACACTTTATTTGATGAATCCTTAAAGAAAATTTTAATTAATATCAATCAGGAGAAAAGTTATTGCAAAAATATATGTTGATCCCTAGACACTTTTGATGTGTGTATTAAGCATAATAATGCGGTCTGACTTTAAAATTATGCTTGACATACTGTATCGATCAAAAACACGATATACGCAAAAATAGGCATCTAAGTATAATAAGAGGCTATTTGACAACATAGAAAAACATATATTTATTCCGTCAGTTAGATCACCAAAAACGTGTGACTTCACTGGCTAGTAAAAAGTAACAGGCTTGTGACGTCACGCAAGATTGCAACACGCTGTATCGTGGTCATTTTTTGTTTACATGACAAAAGAAAAAATACGTGTCCAATATTTTTTGATAATCTTACTGACGGGCTCAATAGATTTTTTCAAGCAAATACCCTATTCTCACTGCCTAAAATATGGTTTTCTCTGTGGCCGTTTAAGCGTGAAAGCGAAACAAACAAACAAACCCACTTTTGCATTTAAAATATTTAAAGTTAAGATTCACCACATATTTACACTGTTAAACATACAGTACCTTATGACGGATTTATACGTATATAAGTCCGTCATTAGTCTATTATTTCTGTAGGTATACATTTAATATAATTTAACCTACCTGCTTGAGGTTCAACAATTCTCTGTCGACGCCTTTTTTGGGTTGTTGGTGGATCCATTCTCACTTCTTCACTCATTAACAAAAATAAAACAAAACACTAAAACAAGTAACAGTAACAAAATAATAACGAATGTGTGAAAACTTTCCGAGTATGGAGTACGCTCAGTCAATACCGCGCGCAAACCAGATTTGGAATGACACTCGAGACGAAGGACGCGACAGGAACATAGTTACAAAATGGCGGACAGGTAGTGCACGCCTGACTCGCTCTGACGTCACACTCGGCGCTGAGTATAAGGGCATAACCCAAAAAATCAAATTTTTTGGCAAGAACTTTAAAATTCGGTTAGTTTTCTGAATTGTTTACTTCTATGTATAAAAGGTAAAGCTAAATAAATAAATGGCTCAGTTTTCCTTTGACTGACGTCGAGTTGGGGGTTGATATTTTTTTTACAGAAAGGTTACATTATTATTAGCACACACGCAAAGTTTCAATATGCGGAAACGCGCAGTTTTTGAGAAAAAAAATATTGAAAATTATTTTTTTTTGCAATATTTAGGTCAATCCCTATCACAGATTATATAGAATTCTGGCCATTGAATGTATTTATGTAGAACATACCAAATTTGGTTGCAAGAGCGAGCGAAGCGAGCTCTGAACTTGGGGCACCCCGACTCGGACAGGTTAGGTTCGAAGGGGATGGCGGCATCCGACATCCCCTTCGTGTTAGGTTACTTTAAACCCTGCAGGCAGAAATAGGAGCCCCGCGTTGCGGGGCTCCGTCGACTACGCTTTTTAGGAAAATACAATATGTTTTGAGGTTAGGTTACATTAATTGGTTTTCCTCAAGAACGTTGCATTACCTTTTCACGGGAGTGGTGCCAGAGGGGAAGTGGCACACCCCTCCACACCCTCCCGCCCCCTCCGCCTGCCAAACGATACTAGATTATTACCCAAACATTTCCTCAGAATTAAAAATTTTAAAAATCTCGAAAAGGGGGGCGCGTCGCAACTTTTCCTTTTAAGGGGTGGTTGTACCCCTCCCCCCCTCTCCTCCCACTCCCCTTCTCCCCTCAATTCGACGTCAGTCAAAGGAAAGTCGTACCAAATAAATCCAATTATGTCATGTTCTTATGTTGAAATAAAAGCTGAAAACATAAGTAATCTCGAAAAAGAAAAATATACCACGAAAATTGTTTTTTAAATACATTATCAATAGCAATTACGTATTTCGTTGTTTGAATATGTATTTTTGAAACTTAATAAAAAATACCACAATCATTCTCAAATTTACGTTTTTCTTACTTATTCCGTTGGAATTAAGTGCTTGGTATTATGAAACTCGACCGAAGCAGAATTAGCGACAGTTTTGAATGACGAGCGATCTTTATCGCAATTTTGTGGAGTTTTTGGTACAAGTCGGGTCAGTAACTTTTATTTTTTTCTTATTTGGCGGAGACTATAGCAGGTAGGTAGCAGGTAAGTAGCAGGTAGGTAGCAGGTAGGTAGAAGGTAGGTTGCAGGTAGGTAGCAGGTACGTGGCAGGTAGGTTGAAGGTAGGTAGTGGGAAGGTTTACATTTAGTTAGAACATAGAGAAAAGATTCAATTTTTGCCAAATGAAGGCAAAAATTGAATCTTTTCTCTATGTTCTAACTAAATGTAAATTATGTTAAATAAGAACACATCGTGTGGACTTGTACAGGGGCGTAGCTACCTTGGGTGTCACACCATCTAAAGTTACAATAAATACATTTTATGTGATTAACTTAATTTCTTGGACGACAGCATTCTGTGTTCATTCATTTTACAATTTGAAGTAAGTATTAGCTTTCACGCATGTTCTGAATACCATTTAGTGTCTGGAAATCAGGAAGATCTGGTTCGCGCGACACCACATGTTTTCAAATAAAAATCGACAAAATTGTGCAGAAAGTATTGCTGACGTAATCACCATCCAGATGATTTTAATTACCATTCATCCGCCATGTCGTTAAATATAAGCAAATTAAAAACCCCCCTCCAGGCCCAAAAAAATTTTTCTTCATAATGTCTTGATTTGTTCTTGAAGTGGGGTGTCCTGTACGAGGTGGATGAATAGATGCATGAACAGGTGAACGAGCAGGATCCGAAGAGAACACAAAATTAAAACAATCTGATTGATGAATTATATGACTGTAATAATTATGTCTAACCAGTGAACGGAAATAAACATGGAAGCATTCCTAAGTTCAAAAAATGACCCAACGCAGATTGCGCCGCGGTAGGCGGGGCTTACCGATTGTGCCGCACATGCTTATAGTTGGTCTGCAGTAGGCAACAGCGGCGGTCGACTTATTTAACGGTTTTTGCGTGTTAAATATTTTAAAATGCCTTCTTGTGCAGTGAAGTGGTGTATAAATAGATCAGATTTGCATAAAAAGAATGCTGGAATTAGTTTTCACGTGTAAGTACATCGCTATTTATTATATTTTTATTATTTTAAAATGAAGTCTGTTTGAATTATGTCACGGAGTCTATGGGGATGATGTTATGCCAACCAAACAATTTACTTTTCTACCTGACAATAATGACAAATTTTATTGTAGGTATACTTTTTGTTGGTACTGAACTACTACTAAGAAAAAAACATGTTATAATGTTTTTTTCTATGGGGACGGCATTAAGCAAAATATACTAAGCTATTCTAAGTATATAAAAGTTCCTTTAAAAGCTTGGAGAAAATATATTTTTGGAACGAAGTTCTTTAACGCGGCTTGCGAAAGAGTTGTCGAAAGTTTGAATTTTATCAAAATAAAAATCCAAGATGGCGGATGCGAAGATTTTTCGCTTTAAATTTTTCGTCATAGGTGTCGCATTTAGTTCCTGACGGTGTTCCCCCAGTGTTCCCCGGACCGCACTCGTTTTTTATGGTTATTTAATTCACTATATTTTATTTTAGACTTCCACAAGATCAATATCAAAGAGAACTATGGACGAAAGCTATTCGTTTGGAAAGACAAGAAAATGAATGGGCCCCAAGTAAAAAGACAAGGATATGCTCGGTTCATTTTAGAAATGACGATTTTTACGTGACAAAAAAAGGATACACGAAGCTTAAAACAAATGTTATTCCAATTTGTACGGTAAGATTGATTATTTGATAATGATACCTATACAAGGCTATTATATATAGTATTCGTAGAAATATTACACCTCGTGTTTTAATTAAAAGGATGAAACCTTTTAATTAAAACACGAGAATGACTAAAAACCTACATACTTTTGATTTCAGATGGTGTTTTCTATAAAAATACCAGTCCAATCGACTCCGTTAGAAACGTTGGAGTCGATTCTAACACCCGAAAAAGTTAATGCCAAGGAACTTTTAACTGTAAAAGAAAATGTTATTGAAATACCCAATCGTAACATATCCTCTAAATCACGAAAACGTCACTTGGTAGGTAAACATAATTAATAGGTATTTAGGAATCTTAACTATAGTAAAACCTATTTAAAAATAAAAAAATTGTTCAAATTTGCTTGTTCTATTAGTATTTTTATCTTTTAGGTCGCCTGTCCAAACTGTGGGTGTGAGTTTGGCGTACCAGTTGATTCTGCGGCAGAAGACCTCGAGAGACTGATACAGTTATCGCCATCAACTGATTCAAAAGTTCTTGATACAAGATGCGGTACCCCTTTAAACATTCCGTCTACTGATATTGAATCGGCTCTAAATACCCCAAAAACGCATAGGCTTAAAAATTTGATTCAGAAAAAAACATTACTCTCTGAAAAAAGGTTATCTAAAATAAGAAACTTAAAGCGACAAAATAAAAGACTGTTAAAAAAATGCATATCACTAAAAGACGTAACCACAGCTCTAAAGAAGAATAAGTTTGTAGACACCAATGCTGAAACCTCACTTGATGAAATTTCGGGTGATATTTTTTCAATGTTGAAAAAAAAACAGAAAGCAAAGGGAAAGAGAACTGTAGTTAAATTCACACCAGCGGTCAAAAAATTTGCCCTGACCCTTAACTATTACTCACCGTCTGGTTACAAGTACGTCCGTAGACACTTTCAACTATGCTTGCCTCATCCCTCAACATTGTCCAAATGGTATCAGGCAATTGATGCAAACCCTGGCTTTACTGAGGAAGCTTTTAGAGCACTGCGCTCCAAATTTGCCCAAAGTGAAAAAAGGCTTGCTTGCCTTATGGTCGATGAAATGGCCATAAGGCAACAAAAAATATTCAATGGGAAAGACATCGATGGTCTTGTGACATTTGGACCAATAAATGAAATAGCTACGCAAGTGTACGTATCAATGTTGGTAGCACTAAATGACGCATTCAAGCTGCCGTTGGGTTATTTTTTCATTAGTGGAATGAATGCAGAGCAAAGGGCTAACATTATTAAAATGTGTCTCAGAAAATGTTATGAAGTTGGTGCAGAAGTTGTAAGCCTGACCTTTGACGGGTGTGCCGCTAACCTGGCTGCTGCGAATTTGCTCGGGTGTAATTTCGAGAATCCAACTGACTTGAAGACATATTTTCCTCACCCAGCAAACGGTAGAAAAGTAGTGGTATTTCTCGACCCTTGTCATATGGTTAAATTAGTAAGAAATACGTTCGAATCGAAAAAAAGCTTTGTTGATGAAAATGGACACTCAGTACAGTGGCGCTTTTTGCAAGAGTTAAAAAAAGTGCAAGACAATTTAGGGCTTCATTTTGCAAATAAACTGACTGAGAGGCATATAAACTTTAGAAATAGTATCATGAACGTAAAATTAGCTACACAACTACTGAGCAATAGTGTCGCTACAGCATTAGAATTGTGTTCAGACAAACTGAATTTGCCCGAATTCCAAAATGTCGCTCCTACAGTTAAGTTTTTGCAAATTATGAACAACCTGTTCGACATTTTAAACGCAAGTTCGTTGAACAATAAAGGATTTAAGCACCCTATTGAAATGAAAGACAAAGACTTTTTCTTCAATTTCCTTGCTGAAACAGAGTCTTATATACTGGGACTGAAAGTAAGGGTGCCAAATGTAACAAGGCGAACTGTAAATGGGCGTAAGATCATAATACGCTCATTGGTGGAAAAATTTGTAACACAAACAAAGTCAAAAACAGGATTTTTGGGATTGGTGGTTTGTATCAAAAGTTTTAGACTTTTGTTTCACGAGCTCGTCGAAACAAAAGTTTTGAGATTTATTCTTTGTTATAAGTTCAGTCAAGACCACCTGGAACTTTTTTTTGGCATAATCCGAAACCATGGACGATGTAACAATAATCCAAATGCACGCCAATTCATGGGAATTTACCGCAAAACATTACAAAATTTAGAGTTAAGCTCCAAATTTACAGGCAATTGTATTCCATTACAAGACTTTCCTGTACTCAATTGTACCAGTTCATCAATAAAACTGATTAATGAAACAACACTTGGATTTAGATTTGATGCTAACGATGAACCTACTCAAAACGTGCCACTATCTACTGAAGAGAACAACTGTGATGTATTTGCAACAATGCTAGATTCAAACACGCAATTGCCAGATACGATAGAGCAAATAATTGGATATATATCCGGGTTCGTAGCAAAAAAGCTAAATTCCAAAATTAATTGTGAAGAATGCACGGAATGTTTGTTTGCAAGTGAAAAACTGTATTTTCACCAATTAATATGTCTTAAAGACTTTGGTGGATTGGCGTATCCCTCGGTAACTTTGTTTAAAGTATGTTACCGGTCTGAGTGTGCCCTACGAAATATTATGAAAGTTCAATCAGGTAAATGTTTAACTAGCAAGCATAACCTGAATGTAATTTCAAACAAATGCTTTCAATATGTGACCAGCTATAGTGACATATTTAACTTTATTAAAAAGCACCCTACTGATATCCCATCCCACGACATACCGTTTATCAAAAGTATTGTTCAAGAATTTCTTAAAATTCGTTTGCATTATATAGCCAAAAATGATTCTCTACTGCACTCATCACGGCAGAAATTGAATAAACTAACAATTTTCCGAGGCACTTAACGTAGGTAATAGTCGAATATGAAAGTGTAAAATTTGTTTGTATGCACATAAACACACAAATCTTATAAAAAAATATTTAAATGTTATTTGGCAATATAATACGAAATATAACGTAAAAAACTGATTTCAATGTATAGAAACCTAAATTGTGAAAAATAAAAAATAGACAACACGTTTTTTTTTATTTACCTTAAAATTTTACCCTACCTATTACTCCGTAAACACTAAACACTGCTCTATTTACAAACCTTATATCAACTCTTGCCATACAGTTCATAAAACAGAATTATGTTTTATCATAATTCTTTATTTAAATACCATCAATAACACGATTAATTATTTGCGTTGCACCTTATTGCATGAAAAATCCCGGGCGACGAATGGTGGACGCAGTGGCTTCGTAGAAATGTCATTAGCGGCTAACACGTTACACGGTAATTAAACCCAAACTGTCAAAAATAAGGTCCTTTTTTAACTGTGCATCCAGAGTTGTAATAATATTGTTTGTGTGTTTTTGCGAATCAGTGACAGGGTTTCAATGTGTGAGTTTGTTTGGAATTTTGTGTCAAGATGCGCGCTTAGTTTCCTTGAAGAAATGCTTCCATGTTTATTTCCGTTCACTGTGTCTAACTAACGAATGAATGTTATAATATGAGATTGACAAAATCACGACATGTTAAACTAATTTTAATTTATTTTTTGTACTTAGTTATTTAATTTAAATCGTATGACCAAAATAATTTTGTCTATTAATAATGTCTGATGAGGTTGACAAAAAAATTGACATGTTAAACTTATTTTTATAATTTATTTTTTGACTTAAAATTGTGATAATCCGTAATAATTGTGTACAAATCAATGTCAAATGAGGTTGACTAAAACAGCCAATGCAATGTGAAAAAACCACCAACCATTTATGAGTGTAATTTAGTTCAATAGCCAACAATTACATTGACTTTTTATTATAAATATTGTACACCCCATGGGTATGTTACAGTGATACAATATACTAATTGTAAGATCTTCTGTTTACCTGTTACAAACAATAAATAAATGAATTATGAATTATAATTATTCTAATTCAATTTTATTATTTTTGACGCACTTACTTATAAATATCACTTCTGAAATATCACTAAAAATGTCATTGTTTTGCGACAACAAGACTGGAAAATAGTTCACTTAAAAAAATACACTTTTTTATAATAAGGTTTATTGCAGAAACTTGTACAACTTGATAGGCAAAATGGTTATTTTATTTTAGTTATTTAAACAACAAAAGCTTAGGATCCAAGAGCGAGCAAAGCGAGCTCGGGACTTCCAATGCAACAACCCGACAAGGATGAAGAAGATGAGAGGAAGTAGTCCCGAGAAGGAAGGAAGTAAGCTTCTAAGGGGATGGCGGGGTTTAGTGAGCGAGTGAACTTAGACCCCGCCATTCCCTTCGTGTTAGGTTACTTTAAACCCTGAAAACAGATATAGGAGCCCCGTCGGCGGAGCCCCGCCGCCAACGAGGCCGATAAGGCAGTCGACTACGCCTTATCGGCCTCAAGACACAAGACATTAGACTTTAGGTGAATTTATAAACAAAAAAATATAAAATAAAAAGTGTGATGCATGCCTGTGTTGATTGCAGCAATCACGACAGATTTTCCGTCATAAAGAGTTCAATTGTATATTTGCGAAGATCAGCATCAGATCTTTATCAAAGGAGACGGGCGAGGCTACATGTATTTTGGGACCCACTCTTAGAGGTAGCGTTCATCATAACAACTTATACGTAGTTGTAAAACGACTAAAGACTATCAGAAAAGTATATGGAAAGTAAGACGGAAAAGTTGGGAGAAAAGAGATATACGTCTATTCACAAGATAACCTAAAAATCTTATCGATTAAGGTTTTTAACAGTGGATTGACTCCGTAATTAAGATGAATCAAAATATAATAATATTTAAGACGACTCATAAAAGAAGATTCGAATAAACTACTGTATTTCCCTCGCAGTTTTAGTTCTGACTTTACGTGTTTTGCTTCTCGCCATAAGCCAGAATTTTTACTTCATTGCCTGTACCTAATTGATGAATCATAAAACTGCTAGACTGCAGCAAGAGACTAAACTGATTACCAACCCTGTAATTAGTTCAATCACTATTAAAACTATGTCGTTACGATTTTGATCCATAAGCGAATTATAGTCAAGTAAAACGATTCTTATTACGCTGAGAGTAGATAATATTGTTTTACATAAATTATAACAGCCAGAGCTGACTAGCTATGCACAGCTATTGAAAAGCAGGGTTTGTTGAATAAAAAACGATGAGTAATAAATCTTATTTTTTAGTATTTTTACATAGTTTTTATTTTATGCAACACAGACGTTACGATGGCCAAGTTGCTGTCGGGTTTCATTTTGCAGGGTCGCAGCTTATCAGCCCCCAACATGAGTGACAAAGGTAGTTGTCTCCTGTTATCTGGAATTAATTAATTATGTTAAAATAAATAAATTCACCTTTAAGTAACAAAAGTGCCTGACTCGCAGAGTGTATCCAGGTCCCCACGAAAAGAAAAACAGAAATGTAGTTTGATATGAAAGATAATATGACCTCTGATACCTGTGGAGCGGTATATAAATATTTCAAGACAAAATGCAACAGCCACCCATCTTCCATTTTGATGACTGAAACATCTCAGTAAAATACACTACTTCTACTGCTACCTCGGCTAGTCTTTTACTGTATACTGTTTTAGTCCGATAAAGTATTGGGCAACAGTAAGAATGAGCCTAATATAAGATTACAACAGTATGTATTTATGCATATAAAAGCTAAACGAATCTCAATTTGTTGTTCAGATAGATATCTTAAATAAGTTCTTTACTCATGATATAAATACATGTTCTTTTACGAATATACTTACATCACGTGGATACACCCATCTCTGAACTTTTTCAAAGCTCTGAGCACCTTCATCAGAGAGACGACGCCTCCGTAAGAGCGCAAGTCGTAAGAGAAGAAGAAATTAACGCAACGCATGTTTGTGGTTAAAATCAAAGTCCAAATCAAAAGCAACTAATTGTCCAATGTCCAGAGAAGAATGCGGTAGTCTAAGACAGGGTGCATTATCTACATTTCAAGATGTAAAGGCCAAGTCGTCGAGAATCTACAAAATCGCAATGATAAACATAAAATCCCAGACAAAAATTCAAACATAACGATGGACTAGATCATCACAGATCTGACAGTGACAGTAGTGACGGGACTCAATGGATCATCATTGATAACGTTCCTTTATTAGAAATACTATAAAATCGCCACAGTACCATTTTTATTAGATGCTTTTGCATTGTTAATTGGCGGTTTAATATCAGGTTTGCATGTTATTTTTTATGAATTTTTGACATAATTGAATGTATAAAAACTAAGAGAAATATCCATTTGTGGCAATAAACCCATGAACAAAAACACATGTCATTGGATTGGAACGTAATCGGAAAAATGTTGCGTTTTGTAAGTGCACGATTACTTAATTTTAGTAAATTGAAAAATATTTATCACTTTTGATTCCCGAGTCCTAAAAAATCAATATTTAAAAAATAAATATCTCATAAAATTGTAGTTATAATTATTTTATATTTACACTGGAACGGAGTTTAGTTAATTTTCAGATTCTTTGGGTCCATTTTCGCCAGCCTCCTTTAAACGGGACCACCGCAGAATAATATTCTTCCAAACTAAAAAAAAACATCGAAATTGGGTCACTATCGGTAAAGATATCGTTGAACATATACACAGAACATTCAGATGAATTTATAACCTCCTTATTTTGGAAGTTGGTTCAAAAAAAAATTTGAAAAAAAAAGGGGTTAAAAAGTTACGCGTACTTTTATACATAATATGTGTTTTTTTGTTAACATTAATATGAAGATTATTGTCTTCAAGCCATGCATATAGGGTTGCTCTTGATTTTCCTGGGATCCCATCATCAGATCCCGACTTTTTCATCAGCTCAGCAATATGCGATGATCATTACCCAGGCACAAATATTAATAATGAATTACGTTTTAAATATGAATTACGTTTCAGGGGAATGAGGAACAGGATTAAAAGAATAAATCATTGTAAGTCCCTATTAAAGTAAGATCCACTAGTGCGGAGAAATTGATGGACATACATAAAAAATGCATACAAAAAAAAATGTCAAAGGAGTTCTGGTAAAAATATAAAGTGAGAAAGGAAAATTAATTAAGTCACAATTCTTCAAAATTTAGTATTCTTGGCAAAAACTCTGGCAAAAATTTCTCTTTTATTTTTCTTTAGAGTTCCTAGGTAAGTCAACTTCTTGGCTTTCAAAAGCTGCATTAGTTGAATGGAGCTGAACCAGTTATCGGCAGTAATATTTCTGTTGCTATTTTCGATTGGTTTTGACAGTCTAAGAACCGATTGAGTAGGAACTCCTAGGTTTTTCTCTGCAGGTGACAGACCTTCTCCATCAGAACCTTTACCGGTGTAAATATAAGCGTTGTACGTATAGTATATTTGAGCATCAGACAATAGAAGAACTTTAATCCCGTACTTGGCAGGTTTGTTAGGCATGTATATAAGGAACTTGCACCTACCTCTGAACGGAATAAGCATCTCATCAATACATGTGTTTGGTCCAAGGATGTAGTTTTGTTGAGAGTTTGAAACAAATTTGCCAAATAACCATGATACTGCTGCTGATCGATCAGACTTCAAACGTTCTTGGCGATCAGCTCCGTTGTTAAATCTCAAACAATTGAGTAATGTACAGAATCTGTATTTAGACATCACACAGCGGAAAATTTCGTGGCCGGTGCCGTCTGTAGCAAACAAGTAGTTAGCGTCTGCGTCATTGCATTTGAATACTGAGCTATAGTACAAAAGGCCAAACAAACTTCGCACTTCAGTTTCATTGGTATCTTTGAGTTCCTGCCTGTGTGTATTGCGAAAACGTTCTCGATAGGATTGCAATTTTTGATTAGTGTGCAATACAACAGTTTCTAGCATTTCGCGGTCAAAAAAATTAGACCAAAGTTCTTGGAAACTTCTAAAAGCAAGCTCTTCTGTTGGCCGAGATACTTGATATTATGTGCAGGAGTTCTGCTTGTCCTCGCTATTTCCTTCTTAGACCATAAAAATCCGTTTTTTCCAATGTAGTTTGGACCATCTTGGTCACCACAAACTAAAGAGCTAAGGGGCTCCTCGTCTTCAGAGTTAAAATCACTCTCAATCGATTGGGTATTCTGTTCCTCGAGGTCTTCGTTTTCCTCTTGCTGTACATTTCCTTCCACATAATTAGGGTCTTCTACCGAATCATCAAAATCGCTAAACTCGTGTTCTTCTTTTAATTCTTCAAGCCATTCCTCAATCTGCTCATCATCATTTGTATATCTTCCACTGCTGTCTCGTTTTGGTGGCCTACTATATGTGCTTTGAGTCGCCATCTAAAAAAATATGAATATTATAAGTAAAGCAAATTAAATGTGAGGTTACGTCTGAGAGACACTATACTAAGTATTAATATGTTACTGATGAAACGACTCACAGACACTATGAACCTAAAAAGATATTGGTGAGGTGACGTCTCTCAGAATCAACGTTTAATGTTGTACTTACGTCTGTGAGACACCGGCTGTCGAAAACTCCAAACGTACACACCGCTGCGCTGCCCGCGCCTCACTGACCGTTAGCGCGAGCCGTTACAGGAAAGTACTGAGCGAGACAGAGCTACATCACGCCATGTTACGATCTGGCAATGTGTTTTGTGATTGGTTGTGTCTGATAGACTACCACCTCAGTCGCAGAAGGTTATTTTAAAAAATATTTAAATTTTACGTATAAAATGTTACGTATATTGTTTGCCCATTATTTTTCTTTAAAAACATTGTTAGTGACTATTACAGAATGCGTATGTTTAAAATAATTTGACAGAAAACCCGTGTTAGCATTTACCTAAAACTCCATGAAGATTATTCACGGCAATAATCCGGTAAACGCAACTTCTCGTAACAATGATTATGCCGTGATAATGTTGTTAAAATATTTCCCTACAGTAAAAGTGTTAATCATTATATCTTCGAACATAGCATTAGGAAAAATCTGAAAAAAAAATATACTAATATGTATTCCAGCCTATAGATGCCGAATTTGTCATTACAGCAAAAAGTCCATAATAGCACATTACCGACTTATTGCTTCGGGGCGTCGATTTTATCTCCGATATACAGGGTGATTGGAAGATGGGTGCAAAGCTTTAAGGCGAAGATAGTACAGACAATTTAGAACCATTTAAGCCATGGTTGTCTTAGACGAAGTCTTACCAAATATTTTTAACCAAATTTTTAAGTTTTTTTTCGGAAATTCTCAAAATTTAATGTAAACTGCATAATTATGGCCAAATTGAATGATAAATGAATTCATTTTTTATTTATTTAATTAAAGTAATGTGTAAGCAATCAAGCAAAACATGTTTTAGGCTTCTGTGTCATTAGACATTTTTTTTACAGACATTTAAAGATCAGAAAAAATAAAAAAATTGTACAATACGTCTTTTAAACCTTATTCAAAAAAAAAACGGAGGGTGCTTTTTTTGTTCAAACCTTTTTGAAGACATGCTTGATAATCGCTCTTTCTTTTGAGGTATCATTTATGCGGATATCTTACAAATTATTGAAATTAGGGCCTACAAACCAATTTGAGGGAGATTTTTTTTTATTTTAGGCAGACTAATTAAAACAACATTTGAATTAAAATTATTTATTTTTCATGTTCAAAATGACGGCCGTGATTCCTAATACAAGCACGGCCCCGTCTTCTAACTTCTGTAGTCGTTATTTTCAACATCATCTCCTGCTTCATTGTCTCAAACGCTGAATTTATTCTTTGTATCAATTCTTCTCTAGTGTTAATTTCTTTGTTGTTATACACCAGTTCCTTGGCCCGGCCCCACACGAAAAAGTCCAACGGGGTCAGATCTGGGGAGCGAGCGGGCCAAGGGATGGGTCCATCCCTGCCGATCCAGCTATCAGGAAAGCAATTGTTGAGGTGTTCCCTTACATTTAAAGTCCAATGCGCTGGACAGCCGTCTTGCTGAAAGATGACTGTTCGGTCTCTTTCGAAGATCGGGACACCTGATTCCTCTATCAGCAGTGGTAAATCAATTTGCAGAAATTGCAAATAATTTTCGCCATTCAATCGATCAGGCAAAAAGTGGGGCCCAATCAATGTTCTGCCAATTATTCCAGCCCATACATTCACAGAGAATTTCATCTGAAATGACACCTGCTTCTTAAAATGTGGATTGTTGTCTACGTCGGCCCATTCATGGATGTTGTGAAAGTTTGTAATACCTTCCCTTGAAAATTTACTTTCATCCGTCCACAAGATTGATTTCAGAAACCACGCATCTTCGATGTCTCTGTTGAGGAGGAAACGGCAGAACTGAATTCTTCTTTGAGGATCTTGCTCTACTAGACCTTGCACACTCCTGCCATGGAACGGATACTTATCATTTTGGTGCATTGTATGCCACACCTTCCATTGAGAAATGTTTAAATTTCGAGCTACTGCTCTAGTACTGGTAGTAGGATCCGCTTGAAATGCTGCTAAAATGTCTTCGTCGACGGCAGTTTCGTGTCTGCCCGGGTTGACTCCAGGTTCCACGCGGTGAAACCCATCTTGGGCAAGACGACGAAACGTGTTGTAAAACACTCGGACATTCGGTATCCTGCGATTCGGATAGCGCTCTTGATACATCCGTCGCGCCAAAGATCCATTGCCGTCTGCTCTACCGTACATAAATACGATATCCGCATATTCTTGATTGGAAAAAGTAGCCATAGTCACTTAACAATTAAGAAAAACGGCGTAGGAGCGCACTAAACGTCAACTCAACACAATTAAGTCAAAAATCAACACGTGCAGGAGCGCGAGGCTACGACTGGACACGGTGAAACAAAAAAGTTCAAAACTAACGCAAACAACACGTGCAGGAACGCAAAGGGCTACAACTGAACACGGTAAATTGTGAATCAACACGACAACGTCCACTCACAAGGGCAGTAGTTTGACTAATAAGTAAAAGATGTAACGGCTTCATCACGGACCGACTGACCCTGACTAAAGAAAAACGACTTTGTTGCCTCAGTAACTAAGACCATTTTGCTGTAAAAACCAACTCTTTATCGCTTTTTGCTATTCATTGGGCGTTCTACCTGGAAATGCCGTCGCACCGCGCTCGGTGGCCATTGTTTAGAGAATCCCCTCAATGGGTTCCCCTCAATTGGTTCCTGCATGTGCCAAAAATTCTTAGAATTGAACAATGTTATCATTTCGAGCACATAAAGTATTCTTTTAAGCAAAAATTTTGTGTTTTGTTAGACTGCCTAAAATTTAAAATTTCTCCCTCGATTTGGTTTATTAGGTCCTAATTTCAATAATTTGTAAGATATCCGCATAAATGATACCTCAAAAGAAAGAGCGATTATCAAGCATGTCTTCAAAAAGGTTTGAACAAAAAAAGCACCCTCCGTTTTTTTTTTGAATAAGGTTTAAAAGACGTATTGTACAATTTTTTTATTTTTTCTGATCTTTAAATGTCTGTAAAAAAAATGTCTAATGACACAGAAGCCTAAAACATGTTTTGCTTGATTGCTTACACATTACTTTAATTAAATAAATAAAAAATGAATTCATTTATCATTCAATTTGGCCATAATTATGCAGTTTACATTAAATTTTGAGAATTTCCGAAAAAAAACTTAAAAATTTGGTTAAAAAAATTTGGTAAGACTTCGTCTAAGACAACCATGGCTTAAATGGTCCTAAATTGTCTATACTATCTTCACCTTAAATCTTTGCACCCATCTTCCAATCACCCTGTATAGCTTTCCATAGCGTTGAAAGTAGAATAATTTATTCTAGCAAGCTTCCTTTTCAGATATAGGCGCCGACTAATTCCAATATTTTCATTCGCCTTTTGTAAAGCTAGCCATGCTTCCTTTGTTGTCTTTGCATTGCGCACATGCGGGTAACATGCTTGACTCATATTAAAGCTAATCTTTGCGTAAGCTCGTTGATTTTGATCACCATCATTGTGATTACCAGTCACATGTATCCAAAGCCCTGCATCTATTAGCAAAAGCTTCATTTGAAACTTCCATGCTGAATAATTTCGAACGCCTTCTAGTTTTTCAATAGATACTATGTGGGGATGACTGGGATTCATCCGGCTTGTCGTTTTAGAGATTGGTTTCGTCTGAGGAGGCGAACGTGGAGGGGATGACATTGCATCAATGTAATATTAAAACTTTATACCCAACTTGTTTTTATTCACTAATTCACGAATCTGGGCCCATAACCTGTTAAAGGTTTCAAAAAAGGCTCAACTCAGTTGGTATTACTCATTATTTAATTAAATACTTTATTTAATCTTACAATCTCAATATCACAGAAAAGAACAAACAAAGACAACGAATAAAAACGTATAATAAATCACTTACTTATCATAAACAAAACATAATTGAGTACATTGCCTTTTTGCCCAAGACAATAAATTAACAGAAACTGCAATTTAACGACAGCCTTAAATGCTCTGAAACCGCCACCCATGTATAAAATTTTTCAGTGCAGCAAGCCGTGCGGTCTGCCGGCGGGTCGCAGATTTGCCTACCAGTGCAGGCCGCGGCGAAAAATCTATAGCGGGTTTAGCAGGCCATACGGTCTGCCGGCGGGCGGGCTCATTGTGTATTTTTACTAGCAGGCCGTGCGGTCCGCTACGACCTCGCAATTTCTTAAATACCCACAATTTAAAAAAAAAATGGTTGCTCTATCTTTAAATTTATAGGGTAACTAGAGGGTTAATAATTACAGGACTTAAAAAGCAGATTTAAATGAAATAAACATAGTTTTATTAGTGAATTAAAATGGCGCTATGGAAGTTGGCAAAGCATTCAGAGCATACACTAGGATTTGAAGGGCAAAGTGAAGACACCGTATTGACTTTTTTTGTTACTTAACATGCTTCTACACTTGTCAAACCTTCTTCTCTTTTCTTTTCATAGCAGTGAATGCATCTTCTTCTGACTATTCTGTTGCGGTGGTCGACTAACGGAGACTTTCCAAATTGGTGCCTACCTGAGCAATCCTGGTTATTTCGATCACGTCTACCTGGTTTGTCCAAACCCATCAATGTACGGCAAATATTTTCCTTGAATGTAGTTATTGTATATTTTTTAGATGTCAGGTTTTTGGTTTTTTTGAACAAAATAAAGGCATTGATCAAAGATGTGCTAAATATAAGCTCTATAGCCAATTTTTGGAACCATCGCAAGTTTCTTCTCGCAGGATTAGATCTGATCTGAGTAATCAATAGCACATTTATGACGGTTATAGTCCGCTATCAGCGTAGGTTTCAGAGTCACTTTATTGCGGTTTCTCTTGCTGCGCACGCTGACAAAACCAGGTGTATGTCGAGTTGACAGATCCAACACATCACGCTTGTCTCTCCAGCGTAGAACTAACACCCCGTCTTCATTTTCTATTGCACAGGTCTCGCCTTTCTTCATTTTCTCTTTCAGTAACTCTTTTGGAAGCCCTTTTCTGTCCTTTCTGAGCGTTCCCAATAAATGAGTATTTTGCTGTAGTAAATTATTAGCCAAACTGACACTTGTATAGTAATTATCAGTTACGATACTTCTTCCAGCATTCAAGTACTTTTCACTAAGTTTCATAACTATTTCACAGGATATGTTTTGTGTGGCTGGCGTCGTCTTTTTTCATTCATATACAATCAAATCGTAGGTATATCCGTCGTCGTCACAAATTTTAAATAATTTTATTCCATACTTATGTCGTTTTCCAGGTATGTATTGCATAAAAGCAATTCTGCCACGAAAAGCCACCATTGTTTCATCAATAGTAAGAAACTCTCCTGGTATTTTGTATTGATTGAATTTTTTCGAAAAGATCTCGACGAAGCGTCTTATTTTTATCAGTCGATCTGTTCCAGCCATGCCAACATGGTAAGTATCTTCGAAATGCCAACATCGAAGTAATATTTCAAATCGGTTTCTACTCATCACTCTTTTTGCAAATTTGTTTTTATATAATACGTCCGTAATCCAATAATCAGAAATTTTAGGTAGTTTTTTGAGTCCCATCCAAATCAATAAACCGAAAAATTTCTTCATTTCAGCAGCATCACAATCGTTCCACTTAGATAATCGACTGTTTCGTGATACACGTCCAAGTATTCGTGTTTTTGAGGCGTACGAATTCGTCATTTGTACCATCAAATCAATAATCCCGTCATCCAAAAATAAAAATAAAAAATCTAATTCGGTTTGACAATCTGAATTAATATTTTTCATACCTGGATCAACAGTGAACAGAAACTGTTTTTTTCTTGAACCATCTGATGATGGCATTTTCCAGCTAGAATTTGGCATACTCTGAGGTCTTGTGGCTTCAGACGAATGTTGATGTTGGTTTCTGTTAGAAGTAGGTAATTCCACGCTTTCTTCAGAAAGTGCATCAGAATTTTTGCTCAGGCTCACCGATTCTTCGTCTGTAGACGGCTGGTAATCTGGGTCATACTCTGAGTCCGACATAATGCTAAAAATTCCGCACAAGTAACAAAAACTAGAAGAAAGTAGTGAAATTACACTAAAAGCGCGCGAAAATGCAACCGTTGCAAGCCATGCGGGCGCCCGGCGGCCTAATGATTGATTATCATGAGTGGCGTGACAGACTCGATATTTTTCGTAAATAATAACGGAAATTTGGTTACATATTGGCGCGAAAGATACGGTACGCCGGCGGCCCGTACGGCCTGCTGATCTCGGTTAGTGTAACTTAAAGGTGGCGTGCCTTACTCGAAAACATACGTCCCGCTGGCGGACCGTATGGCGATGAGAGTGTTAAAGTACAGATTAATTAAAAATAACCTAGCCTTTTCCCAGACTATCTTGGGGTCGGCTTCCAGTCTAACCGGATGCAGCTGAGTACCAGTATTTTACATGAAGCGACTGCCTATCTGACCTCCACAACCCAGTAACTGGGTAATACGATACCCCTTGGTAAGACTGGATGTCAGACTTTTGGCTTCTGACTACTCGTAACGATTGTCAAAGATCTACAAATGACAGCCGGGACCAACGGCTTAACGTAAGACCCGTGCGGCTGTTATTATTTAGCCACGAGCTCCTCCTCGTCTAGCACACTTATTTCTTTATTTTATATTTGGTAAATGGCAAATCGTAATTAGACAGTTCTATAACTTCTATTTACCTATTTCTTACGAAGGCAAGCAAAGGCGATCCCAGCCATTATGCCAAGAAAATTAAGATTAATATTTTCTGGACTTCCTAGCGTTTTTATCGTAAAAATGACTCTAAGACATCATTTTCTAAACTTACAAGTAGTCTTTCTGCTATACCTTATAACTATACATACACTATCACTATCAGGTTTTTAAATGTATGGAAAGTGGGAATGATTCTTTTTGACAGTGATGGAAATGATATTCTCATTTCTGGAAATGACATGACAAGACTGGTAATGTTTTTTTTTTTTTTAATAAACAGATATTTATAGATCTAGTATCCAAGTTGTTTCAAAAGTTATGTGAAGGATTAATAGATCAGAACTCAGGGTTTGTAAATGAAATATCATTTTAATCAACACGAGCTTTATTTCTTTAATAATAATTCAATAATTCTTTGGTAAAATCAGTCATAGAAACATAATCAAGTCTTGTCGTAATCTCTAAACAATACACCGTGTAAATCACCTCATCACGAAGCCAACCAAGCATTCTGTACATGAAACTAAGTAACTTTACGCAAAAATTATTGCTGGGAAACGACTTTTTTTTCGGGGGTGTAAAATCATGTTTTGTGGTAGAACTCAATGTAACGCACTCAAAACATTGTGCTGATGGACGGATTGGATAGTACGGGGGTCGTGGAGGTGTTTACAGTAAAAATCTTACATTAAAAACTTGTATTTAAAAAAATACTTGTCAAAAAGTTGGAACTTTGACCCCTAATATCTCCGTAACTAGAAGGTTCCCAGGTATAGTGTAGAACAAAAAAATGATCGCAATGACAGGGAGAACCAGTGCTTTTCGGCTTCGTTAAGAGGTGTTTTACACCCTTTATTTAGACTTCTAAAATCTTTCATGATTAAAAAATATGCCTTCAACAATCAATCTACAGCAGTTATATAAAAACTCAACACTTATCATTAAAATAGTCAAATTGTTACTCGTAGTCAAACTAGATATCTTTTACACTGAATTGTTCATTCTTTTGGAACTACAATATTTCTTCTGTCATAGCTGAACTAATTAAAAGTGCGTTTACGTTTTCAAGTATTAATCCCTATTTATTTATTTAGATCAAAAGAAAGCTTTTTGTTTGACAAAATAAAAATATTTTTTTGGTGTACTAGAAATTATATTGTTGGGGGATGTATTTGTTATATTAGTAAGAATACGGAGGAGCTCGTGGCTAAATAATAACAGTCGCACGGGTCGATCTTTAAGGTTAAGCCGTGCTTGCCGAGGTTGGTCCGTGGATGGGTGACCATAATTACATACCGAGTTTCCTCCGTGCCTCGGAAAGCACGTTAAGCCGTTGGTCCCGGCTGTCATTTGTAGATCTTTGACACGTCGTTACGAGTAGTCAGAAGCCAAAAAGTCTGACATCCAGTCTTACCAAGGGGTATTGTATTACCCAGTTACTGGGTTGTGGAGATCAGATAGGCAGTCGCTTCATGTAAAATACTGGTACTCAGCTGCATCCGGTTAGACTGGAAGCCGACCCCAAGATAGTCTGGGAAAAGGCTAGGCAGATGATGAGTAAGAATACGGCGAGATTTGTACGTCCTAACGAGAGGTGCTACATATTCAGGGGTATTTGGGTCTCCAAAACTCGGCCTATGGCGTTCTTCTTCAGTTGCACAATAGTTGAGGACTTTCGAAAATCCTAAATGTTTATCGTTTAAATACAGGGTGTTAGTGTAAACACCGTTATCCTTGAAACCAGTGGTTTAGTTTCACTTCTAGAACGTAAATTCAATGAAAAAAAAACATTTTTTTTAAAGTAAAACCTCCTTTTTTCCTCAAAATTATTACACCTTATACGCAAGGACAAATAGGACGGAGCGCGGGAACACAGCGCTAGATCAAAAAGCGCCGCAAGGTGCGCGCGCGACGGGGCGCGACCCCTCCCACACCGTCCACACCCTTCAGTCTGTGCGCAGCCTCGCTATCGATCGCGCGTCACGTCACGCTTGCTCGCAGCGCAGCGCTTGCGCCCGCGCGGCCCGCGCACCACCGCTCATTTGTCGCGCAAGTGTGTAGTGATTATGTCGTACACAAACGTACAGTGGACTGAAATGGTTCGGGTTTACGCCGCGTCTGGAGATAACCTGAACGAGGCTCGAAGAATGTACGCAGAGTTATTCCCTGGACAACCTGTGCCAAACCGAGAAACTATGTTGGCGGCTACTCAAAGGTTACGTACCTATGGCCAGTTACCGTGCCGGCCCATGCTCAGGGGCGTGGCAACCAGCAGCTGCCAGTTGACCTTCAGGAACGCATACTGATTTTCTTCGCGGAGAACCCAGAGGAGAGTACGAGGCGGGCGGCCTGTATTTTTGATGTTTCCCACTGGACTGTAGGTATGGAAAATTAACTTTTAAATGGAAAAAAAGTCTTAGGTTAAGATTAGATTATTTTTTTAATTATAAATGTTCTATTTTTTTACATTATTAATAAAAAGTAAAGTTATGTGTATAATCTATTAATTCTATCTACTAAAATATTCCTTATCGCCCTTCCCCTAATTAAGTCATCTCCTCCGTTTTCCTGAAAAAGATGGTCAGATAAAGATAAAGGCATGTTTTGGAGTTCTGCTGGTTCCGGTTCAGGTACGTTAAATTTTAGAGCTAAATTATGCAACACACTGCACGCAGTAATGATTTTTGAACATTTCTCGGGTCCATAGTGAAGTGTGCGATCTTTGCATAAGCAACGCCATCGGTTTTTTAATCGACCAAAGGTATTTTCAATAACCACCCTCGTCTTTCCATGGACTGCTGTGTATTTGTATGCTGGAGTCCCCTCAGCAGCATGCGGAATTGGTGTCATTAACCAGGGACGTTGTGGATAGCCGGAATCACCTGTAAATATTCAAAACTTGTCATTCCCAAATTGTGTTTATCATAGGTAAACTAGCTGACCTAGCGAACTTAGTGTCCCTATATTTTTTTTTACCCGATTTTTCAATTATTTTACTTAAGTAAAAACCGTGTTCTGACTAAAACAAATACAACAAACAAAGAATTATCCAATTTATTATTAGTATACTCGTTTGAAAATTATGCGACTACATTAGATTAGTATTACATACATTTCGTTAATCATTTTTATTTATTTTTTGTAGATGGATGAATTTACTTGATTGTTACTAACCTAATAACCATACACGTTCATTATTTCGATGTAACTCCTGCATGTAGTTATTAGCCAGGCTATTTTCCCATATGAAAGCATCGTGGGTTGCTCATCCATATTTTGCATTCACATTTAAAATTCTGCTATCACATATCTAAAATAAAAATAAAACCATTATTAGGTACACTGGTATACCTTAGTAAAGTGGTAGAATACATAATGCTATTATGTAATTAGTTGTGCACAGTCACAGACCTAGATACAAAAAATAAATGCTTACCATTTGTACATTTAGTGAATGAAAATGTTTTCTACAATAAAATAAATGTTCAATTTCTTTACTGGGTGTAAAAATATGGAAATGGCATCCATCAATGCATCCTATAACTCCAGGGAAACCATACTTCGCAAAAAAGCTGTAAGACAAAAATAAATAAACAAAATAATAAAAAATAAAATAATAATATTTCAAAATCGTAGCAAGATCGTAGCAGGTGGCGTTCTGTGGTTTCTGCCTACCCTTAAGGGAAAAAGGCGTGATTTTATGTATAATAATATTTAGAAACAGGATATACATATTTTTTTTACAAAAAAAGTACTTACATTTTCCCTAATAGATATTGCAATGTTCATACTTACTTGCTTTTTATTAGGTCTCTATCAGCTCGAGTACTTGGGAACCTTATAAAGGTGTTAAGGATTGCTGGAGTTACAAGAGCATCAGTGACTTCCTTCACGCTTTTGCTCACTGTTGTTTGGCCCAAATATTTAGCCATTCCCACTATTCGCTGATATGACCCAGTGGCATAAAAAGATAATGCACAAAGAACCTGTAACGTAAAATATTTATTTGATTTTTAGGATGTAACAATTAACTATTATCTGTATAGATATTTTGTTTTATTAAATAGGTAAGTTGTAGTTAGGTATTGAAATACAAGAAGATATTGAATAGGTATAATTATGTAACATATAAGTGGGTACCTTAAGTTCTAGACTGATTCGAGAACTCGATGTTAATGACGTTTTTTGTTGAAGTTGCTCACAGAGGAACATAAAAGCTTCTTTATTTAGGCGATAATATCTATTTTTAAATTCGGTTTCATTTATGTCCAGTGGGTTAATTCTATTCCTAAGTTTTTCTCTGCGCGTAATTTCTCTATATTGATAAAAAAAACATACAAGTAAGTAACTCAAATCTTTTTCAAACACATTAATTCTATAGGTACGCAAATAAATAAAATAAGATTTATGTACTTACCTTGTTTCTCTTGATTGATATCCATCATTTTCTAGTAAATTTGCCGCCAGAAAATAATATATGGTACTATGTTCATACAGTGGCGGTCTTTGCATTTTAAATTATTTTGGAGCTATTAATAATTGTTCCAATAACTAAACAATAATTTTAAAACTTTGAGTTATTCCGGTCGGATCCCCTGATCTGATCCCCTGTTGTTTATTATAGTATTTTAATTCCTGTCTGATCCACTATTAACTTTGTCATTCCGGTCTGATCCCGTTACTCTTTTTTGACAGGTAAGTACAGTCAAGAGAAAAGCAGTTGTTCATGTAAAAATATTTGTTTTATTTGTTTAAAATCATCACAGGCAATCAGAAAATTAGTCTTTTTATTTAGACAACTACACCTTAACTATAAAAAATATTTGACCATATTAATTAAATAACAAAAACAGAACTTAAAATTACTATATAAAATAGTATTTTTACTTGGACAATCCTTAATATTAATAAAATATTTTGACCATCTTAATTAAATAACAAAAATAAAACTTAAAATTAGTATTTAAAATCATCACAGATAATCAGACATTTGGTCTTTCTATTTGGACAAACCTTAATAATTTAAAAGGATTTTGACCATCTTAATTAAATAACAAAACAGAACTTAAAATTACGATATAAAATCATCACAGACAATCAGAATTTTGGTCTTTCTATTTGGATAGATAACAAAAACATAAACACAAGTTCTAGAGCTTAATCAAATTTGAGAGTTAAATGAATGACATGACAAATTAAATAAAAGTAATCGTTTTTAAATAATAAAAGATTTCGACTAGATAAATCGAATACCAAAAAAACATAATTGTGTCTTTTAATTTGGACCAATCACTTACAGTCTTAACTTTTCTAAACAGTGACCAACTGTTATTTTTCCAGTGAGAAGTTGGTCAGTTACATGTTGGTACCACTTATCGACTACGATTTCTTTTGCTAGCCGTCGTTTTAGGTTTGGCATTTCAACACTATTAGTATTCACTATTTGCAACTTTGCATCCTCTTTTAAAGTTTTCAAAAGCTGATATAAATTTGGGTTTCTTGGCAGACTGCTGTTGAGCTTTTTATGCCAGGATTCCACAGCATTGGTTGTGCGATGGCGTTGATTATAGGCACACCAAGTATCGACAAAACTTTCATCTTCCAGCCATTGTGTTACCATGTAATCGTTGAATGCTTGTATTTCTTTAGACTCCGGACTGTCTTCCATTACGTAGCACCAGCCATCTGAGATATATTTTCTAGGTAGCAGTGGCAATAAGGCTGATAGCGCTACGTGTTTGCGAAATCGCTTGTTTTTTGTCAAATTCAACGCTTTAGCTCTCTTCCATACATTATGAGAAAAATGAAAGTAGCATCCTTTTACTTCAACTGAGGGGAAAATAGTTGAAATGGCATTCATAGCTGCTTGTTCGAAATCAGTCATATATTTCAGTGGCTTCCATTCTGGGATATATTCCTTTAATAACTGGAATAGTGTTATATAGATTTCTTCATTTTTTCTATTCAATAAAGCATATAATAAAGGTACTATTCGTGTGTGCTCTTCATCACTCCCAAGGTCCCCATGGATAGTGTAAAGTTGAACGAATGGTGTTGGGCAACAATCAAAAGTTCCATCACTTAAATAAAATTGTATGAGTCGTATATCTTTCAGAACATTTTTATCTGCAAAAATTATTATTCGGAAATCAGAGGTCTCGTCATAATGATTGACCAACACAAAATCTTCAAAAATAGAAGGAATTTCTACTTCCTGGGCATTTTTACACTGTATCTTCGATATACCGGCTTGTTTATTTCTAGCATCATACAACGCAGTTTTTATGTTTGTAAACGACGGAAGCTTCTTTATTAGGTCTAAGCCGGCATCACTGAATTCCGCTTTGAAGTTGTTGTAAATATTCGGGATTGGTGAAAAAGAGGATGATAATACTTTTTCTCGGCAATTGTGTAACTTCTGTGCCATTATATTATCCACTTCATTGGGCTCGCATTGATGATGTTTCTCATTACTAATGTTGTTACCCTAAAACAACATAACAGGTATTTAGATCTTTACACTCATTGCTTGATAACTAAAAGACTGCATAAATAACATAAAACGTAATAAATACTTGAATGTTAAGAGACCCGGTGCAATTTTTTCTTCGCCAGTTGACACATCGCCATAGGTTCCATCCATTTTTATACTGTTTCTTCTTTGTGTACTGGTAACCAGCCCTTAGTAAAACTATGCCTCCATTTCTATTTATATATATTAAATTATCAGAATTTTTAGAGGATGATGCCGGCTTACTACCATCCTCATACATTCTGGAACGGATAGAAATAGAATGTGAATATTTATTATAAGAAAAATTCTGTAAACCTTCTGGTCTCTACATTAGAGGTTTACAGTATTCTTGCAGGGTCGGTGTGAGAGAATGTAATGATAACAAGGAACGTACGTTGGAAAAATATGTATCTCGGGATTTTCTTTTACACTGTCATCTCTTGACAAGTTTGTCAAACAATAAAAAACATCAAGATTAAAAAGTTCTTCGACGTATTAAGCCGCGACTGGTACAGCCTTCATGGTGAAAATATATAATTATTATTTAACTTGAATTTGTGTGCCTACACTTCATGATATTTTTCTTCACTGGCAACATTACACGGGACGCCATTTTGTTTTCCTGTTCGCTTTAGTCCGTTATTTACTCACTTCAAATTTGTTTTGTAGATATTTTTTTTCATTTATATGTCCCACTTTTAACTAGCTAATTAACATGAATATTATGGTAAGTTACCATAAGAGAACTTGAGTACCTACTTTTAGTTTTATGAAGGGTGAATTCGGATTTACAATTTGTTTTTTTTTTAATCAGATTGGGGTTTTTTCCGCCATGGTTAGAGGAATAGAAAATAAATTTGCTACTCTTTAAAACGTTTATGATCGAATCAAAACCTAATATGAGGCCTATATCTACGTAGCATTAAATAGAATTTAGAAAGTAATCAAAAATAGAATTTAGCAAGATGTGTCACAGTCAAGTCCGGTCTCTTAACTATCTTACCAAATACATCTACTTATTTAATGTGACACAAAACAACAACCATTGTGTTAAGAAAAATATAAAATTATCAACATTTAAACCAAGTCTTCTTTTCATAGTTTCACAGATTGTTTAGTTTGGCTAACGTAAGAAAAGCAGAAAAAAAAATAATTATAACATCATTCAAAGTCATCCAAAAATAAAATACCTATCTATTATTAATAAATACTTACTTTTCCGGAATAACACTTTTACTTGACTTGCACAGAGCACAATTTAGATATCGACTAACACTGTTACACATTGATAACCCTTTCCTCGTAGTCAACAAAACTTCACTCGTCACTGATTGGCTACTTTGGAATCATTAGACAATAGCCGAGACGATAACAATGTAGAACAATACACACCCATATTTTTGCAGGTAAAAAAATATTAAAAAGGGTACATACCGGGCGCGGTGACTTAGCCAAGACGAAAATGTAGAGTCGTTGTTTCTCAATGTAACACGTTTCTATTACAATATTAAGTATTACGAGCATATGTATTTCAATAAACCCTGTATGCATATTTTGTTGCTGACTGTCCCAAAAATCTGTTAATAGATAACTAGTGTATTCGAACGGAATAAAATGATTAAATTTATTTGTGATACCCTGCACGGTGAATCAGACCGGAATAGAAAATATTATAAAATAATACTGATCCCCCAGGGTATCAAATACGGGGTATCCGACCGGAATAACTCTATTAAGATGGATGGAATGTGTGAAAAATGATATGAAGGAAAAAGGAGTAAATGATAACATGACGAATGACAGAGGAGTATGGAGGAAAGAGACGTGTTGCGCCGACCCCAAATGAAATGGGACAAGGGCAGGAAGATGATGATATACCTATTCAACTTAGATTGATCTCATTAATTATAAAAAAAATACCTACTATAATATAATACTATTATTCTTAATAATTAATATTTTAATATTGTTTTATTATTTTGTTGTGTTGGTTTATAGTGTTAATATTGTAGTACTATAATTTTATTGTTCATGATTTGTAATAAGTAATAATGTCACTCATAACTATAATTATATTAATTATACTTATAATGCTGTGCCCTAACAGGGTCCATAACATTGGTCTTAGCTTTAAGCCTTTTATGTCATAGCGGAAACTGTATTCTTGGGGATTACTATCGATTCAAAACTGCAGTGGGGCGCGCACATTAGAACTCTTTCGGGAAGGTTAAGCTCAGCTGCCTATGCAGTTAGGAAAATAAGGCAGTTAACTGATGTAGCCACAGCTAGGTTAGTATACTACGCTTATTTCCACAGTATAATGTCTTATGGCATTCTGCTGTGGGGATCGGCAGTAGATTCAATTTTCATTTTGCAAAAGAGAGCAGTCCGCGCGATCTATAAAATGGGTCCTCGCGAGTCCCTTAGAGAAAAATTTAAAGAAATCGATATACTGACTCTGCCTTCACTCTATATTTTAGAATGTATTTTATATGTCCGCAAAAACCGAGGACTTTTCAAAATTAGAAGCGACTTCCATAATATAAACACGAAATTGTAATACCAAAATTTAGATTAACAAAAACTAGCAAGTCATTTCTTATAAACAGTATACGCTTTTATAATAAGTTCCGAAGTCAGTTACAGAACTGACCGATGGAAAGTTTAAAAATTATATCAAACGTGTCCTAATTAAAAAAGCATATTACAAAATTAAGGACTACGTTGAAGATAGAGAAGTTTGGCCTGAGCCCCTACGCACATGCGGCTTCCCTGGTAGCTCATAAAACGGCACAAATGTGTGGATGTCTCTAACTATTCTCAATCTTATTTTTATTTATTTTTTATTTTATTTTTATTTACTTTTTTCCATTATTTTTTAATCAGATGTTTTACAATATTTTCTTAATCATTACACCATTTTGTTTAGAATAGTTACAGCACGGATGACAACATTTGTGTCACTTATTTAATCTAGTCTTTTTGCAATATCTTCTTTTTTTTTTGTATAGACTCTTTTTCTTATTTACCGATTGTTTGTAAATGTATGGACATTGTAGGCCTTATAGATTCCTAGATCCTTGGTAACTTTTTATCTTGTTCTACATTTTGTAGTAAGCAACGACTTATTGTCTGGCCTACGATGTCCACTCATACTTAAGTGCCAATGCTGTAACATAGAAAAAATTTTAAAAGAGTAACCATGGAGTTTCTTGCCGGTTCTTCTCCATAGGAAACGACCAACCCGAACCGAGCACCTTTTTGTTGACGTTTTACAAGTGCCCATGTAGGCCTATGTGAAATAAAAATATTTGATTTTTTTTTTTATTTAAAAGGGATTTCTGACGGATTCCCTGGTTCAGTCTGGAGTCAAGAGCTCAGTCAAGTTTTGAGTCAAGAGCTCAGTTAAGTCAGGAGTCGGGAGCTCGGTCAAGTCTTGATTTAAGAGCAAAGCCTGATAAAGTTGGGAGCATCGGGAGAAGTCATTTTCATCATCTAATCTGGAGCTGTTTCTGAGGTGGAAAACTGATTCCATCATCTTCGACGTGTCATCAGTGCCAGGAGATCCTACTACAGACTTCTGGGACCACTACTGCCATCATCTGCGACGTGTCATCACTGCCCGACTACTCGGTTGCCAGATCTCGCCTCTTCCGCTGAGCTTTTCGGTCATCATCTACAGTGTGCCATTTAAAGATAGTGTGTGTGATAAGCAGGTTTTTAATAATTTATAGTATTTTTTATATCATCATCTAATAAATTCATTTTCCCCTTCTAACTTTTTTAATGTATACAAGTCTGCTTATTTCCTTTTATCGATAGGAATAAGCAAGTTTGTTACAGGGTGAATATGATTGCCCGCAGGTTCACGCGTGCTTCTAAGACCGTGAAAGCAGTGCTATTCCGAGCTCACTGGATCTCTTTTTATACCAGCAGCCTGTGAGTACATTTTACCCAAAAATCGTACAGCGCCCTTCGCGTTCAGTACAATAATAATAAATAAGAATAATTTTTTTCAGGCAACTAAGGCCCATAGATATAATACACAAATAATCATACAACAATAATAAACTAATACATATCTAAAAATAATAATGCTTTTAGGGTGCTGACAGGGTTGCCAACCGTACTCTTAAATAGAATATTGTACTCTATATCTTGTAGGCGGACTCTATAATCTATAACACTAATAGAATATACTGAAATACTCTTTTTTACTCAATGCTTACTATACTAGTGCCAGTCATGTAATATTGTGCAAACCCATTATCATAACCAAAAAACTCGACTATTTGCTATTAACATGTTGGTATCCTCAATTCCCCAAGCCACATTCGGACGTTTTTGAACGCAGCCACTAATGTCATGTCATATCAGAAGTTGTTTTGAGAAGTGTTTCGATTTTCGACTGCGTTGTGACGTTTTTTGTTTGAAAAACATTTAACCAATTCCTAATGGATGACGTAATTAACGAATATGATAACGCCGATCAGGAATCATGTGCTGATACCATCAATATGTTGGAATTTAGATGGTTATGTTGACAACATTCATTGTAATGTATGTTTAGCATAATCTGTGCTGATCTGTGCTGTGTGAGGCTTATGTCCAGCAGTGGACGTCTTTCGGCTGAAATGATGATGATGAATCTGTGCTCCGTTACCTTCATCTGACAGTGACAGCTATCACTGTCATTAGCTGACTTCACTTGACACTTTCTAACGTAGACAGAGAATAGTATAGACTCTTGCTTAGCGTGCCGCTGCAAGGGACAAAAAATCGAGTCGGACGAATCGTTAGGGTTACCATTCTTACGATGTTTATTACCCCGAATAGTATGTTCCGTGTTTTATAAATATTCCTTAGCATCACATAATAGGTAAGACCTATGAAATTGCCGGACTGGCCGTATTTCAAGCCCAATATCTTTTTCCATTTCTGTATACAAAAGGGAATTACTTACCTAATATGCCGCTGCGAGTGTAAGTTGCTTCGAGTATATATAATTACACTGTTATATTACTCTTAAGGTAAGTTGACTATAGGTATCTATATGATTATTTTCGTAAATAAAACGTCTGACGAGCTAAAAATGTTTTTATTGCCCTTGAAACAGTACTAATTTAGTGTGTACATTTCGTATTCTTTGCTGTGGGGCAAAACGTTCTTTAGTGGCATGGTGAATCCGTGTTTCAAAGTAATGCATTGCTAATATTGCTATGGCTTTAATTAGTAAACTTCTGTGATTGCCTATTAGAGGCTGTGAATAATTTAGAAATGATCATTTAAAAAAAAATACTCATTGAAGATGAGCATGCCAATTTAGGGATTAAATTATTTTCTTTAAAAAAATTAAAACTTGGTTCGATCGGCGCCGAAATATTTTTTCGGCGTTTTCACATATTTTGAAAACATCTTTTGATGGATAAATAATCCTTTGTCTTTTTTTTCAATAATTACAAAATATTTTTCTGTGACGAGAGAAACAAGGCAGTCTACACATTTAACAGATTTTCTCAACTTTCTAACTATGAAGCCACACATGTATGTTATTACTTCGTAAAGATAAATTGTTAACCTTGTGGGGTCAGTAAAATAATCGTGATCTTCGCGTCGTCAATCACGCTATCTAGATCATCAGTTGTATTGGGTTCGGCGAGCTTAGTACACAAATTAAGTTTGGTTTCATGCCGAACATCACTGAAGATCAAAATGTTTATATCTTCTAGAGGTATACAATTACCAGAAGCAAAGATACTTGATTTCACCGTGTGTAATAAGGCGCTTGTACGCACTTTCGAATTGCATTGCAGTGGGGTTATTTTTAAAACCGCCTTTCGCATGGATAGAACTAAAAAAACACTTCAAGCGATCCTGACGCAATTTATACATTGGAACAAATTTCAGAGCCCCAGACGCAATATATTTCTGATAAATAGATTTTAAGCTTTTTATACAAATGAGGAACCCTATGAATCCAATTTTTCTGTTTGTTGTAATTACTGGTTGCCCATATAGTTTTATACCAATTAAATAAATTTCAATTTTGCCAAGAACTGATTCTATGTCAAATATGCAGGAGCGTCAGAAGGGGCCTCATAGCGGTCCTGGCCGTCGCCATCCATCGTGGCCGTTGTAACGGCAGGAATTTCAAAATAAAAGCACACGTGTATTGTACAAAGTCTTATTTCTTAATTGTTACACAAAGTCACACACCATTACCAAGATAAAACTATTATGAGCCAATAGGTTAGTTAGCACATGTGGACCTCGTGCGGCAGCTGTCAACCGAATGACGGCCGCCATTACTCGAGGCGACACCCACTGCTCCATTTGGGGTTCTCGATTACATAATCAAATAAAACAATATTGAAAATATCGAATTATGATTAACTGTAAAACGTAATTTAATAATTTCGTAGTTTTATCATTAAAAGTAATCCATAATCAGAGCGCCGTCATATACACCGTGTAAATCACCTAATCACGAAGCCGTCAACCAAGCATTCTGTATATGAAACTAAGTAACTTTACGCAAAAATTACTACTACTTTTTTTTGGAAGGTGTAAAATCATCTTTTGTGGTAGAACTCAATGTAAGGCACTCAAAACATTGTGCTGATGGACGGATTGAATAGTACGGGGGTCGGGGAGGTGTTTAAAGTAAAAATCTTACATTAAAAACTTGTATTTAAAAAAATACCTGTCAAAAACTTGGATTTTTGACGCGTAATATCTCCATAACTAGAAGGTTCCCAGGTATGGTGTAGAACAAAAAAATTATCGCGAGGACAGGGAGAACCAGTGCCTTTCAGCTTCGTTAAGAGGTGTTTTACACCCTTTATATTATTTGCAAACATAATGTTTGCAAATAATATAAAGGGTGTAAAACACAACAGATAATGTTTGAAACATTATCTCACTATCTCAAGTGAACTAGTCAGGACTAGGCTGCTACAAGAAGAACACCGGAGGAAGCGTACTGTAAAACCTGAAGACCTAGCCCTCTTATCTAAACAGTAACATACGAAGCGAATTGTATGTCACTACAGTCATCGTCCAGGGCATATAAAGGTGAAATGTTTCAAGCTTAAAAATGCGAAGAAAACAAGTGAAAATGAAACTGTGTTAGTTGCTGGTTGTTTTGGTGTTTTTAAAAGCTCAGACTGGATTGTGGATTCTGGGGCAAGTGCCCATATGTGTAAGGACCTGAAGTGGTTTATTAAGTTAGAAAAATGTAACAAAAGGGTTAAAGTTGCTGATGGTAATCCCTGTCATGTTTAGGTTATGGTGAGGTCTGTATTCCCATGAAAAATAACGAGACACTAATTGTGACAGATGTCTTATATATACCTGACCTCTCAAGTAATTTAATAAGTCTTAGTACATTGACTAAGAAGGCTTTATCTGTTTGTTTTAATAAAAGTAAATGTTATGTTCTCAAAGGGAAATCTTTAATAGTAACTGCCACTAGTCATAGGGGAATTTATATATTGGACAATGTGCGTGGTTGTTTTAAATCTGAGTAACAGGAGCAGTCAGATATAGCTTTGAATGGTGTGGAGAATGTGTCAAAGCAACAAAGCTTGCTAGACACTTAGGTTGCTACAGTTACAAGACTTATGGCACAGGCGACTTGGACATTTAAGTCGTCGTGGGGTGACCCTTGGCTAGGCCCTTGGTCAACAAATCTGCTGGCATTTCATTAGTAGGTAAATAACTGATCTCTACCTTTCCAGCTTTGACTGTCTCTCTTACAAAGTAGTGTTTAACATCAATGTGCTTGGACCTGTTGTGACATTGGTGATTTGTGGCCATCTTCAAAGCACTTTGGTTGTCACAATTCAAACTAACCTTTTGCAAAGATCCAGTCAGCTCATACAACAGTTCTATTAAATACAGAGCTTCCCTACAGGCTTCAGAGAGTGCAACATATTCGGCTTCAGTGCTCGAGAGAGCTGTAACTTTCTGCTTTCTGCTCTGCCATGAAATGGCTGAGCCTGCCATTACAAAACAAAAACCTGTGTAAGACTTCCTGTCCAGAACATCACTGGCCCAGTCAGCATCTACAAACCCTTGCAAGTTATCTCCTTGACTACTAAACTTTAAACAATACATCTTAGTTTCTTTAGGTATTTCAGAACCCTTTTGGCATAATTCCAATGTAAACACTATAGTTTGTGTTGAACTGGCTTAAATAACTAACCGAATAGGCTATATCGGGTCTTGTCATGACCGCAAGATACATAAGATAGCCTATGAGTTTTTCATAGCTAATCCCTGATGTACCTTTCTTATGCTTTAGTAACATTCAACTTGGTTTCTATAGGTGTATCAGCTGTTTTACAATCAGTCAATTCAAAAACAATCAATAATTCTTCTATGTACTGTTGTTGATCAACAGTTATCTCATAGTTATTACAGTAATTTTTGCATAGTACCTCTCTAACTCTCTCATACCAAGCTAAGGCGGATTGTTTTAATCCATACACTGCCTTTTTGAGTTTAAGAACTTTCCTACCCATTTTGGATACAAAACCTTCAGGTGCACACATGTAAATATCCTCTTTCAAATAACCATTTAGATAAGCAGTTTTAACATCTAACTGATCAATGTCCAGTCCTAGTTTTACACTTAGTGCAAACAATAGTCTAAGTGTTGAGTGCCGCACAAGCGGTGAAAAAGTCTCATCATAGTCTATTCCGTGTTTTTGAGTAAAACCTTTAGCGACTAATCGCGCACGATATTGCACTTCACCTTCACTTTGGAACTCTTTCTTTGGCACCCATCGACACTGTACTATTGTAGCTCCTCTTGGGACGTCAACGAGCTCGAACACGTCATTCTTACGGAATGACTCCAACTCTTCTTCCATCGCCATCCTCCAATGCATGCTCTCATGATTGCTCAATGCCTCCTTTACCGTCAGTTCAGGATCTGCGGTGGCCAACAAGCCGGTCTCATTATACCTGTCAGGCTTCCGCCGCTCCCTCTTTGGCCTATTGAGTAAGCAAGGTCTGGTTCTGACATCCTGATTAGACTGCTGTTTGGTGATGGAATTTCAGGAACATAGGTTTCATCTGATGCAGAGACTGAGAATGTTTGCTGGGATGATTCACTGTCTTCAGTATCTGATTCTGATCGTTCTTCAGTGATACATTCCCCCACTGAACGGTCATCTTCAGGTACAGGACATGCCTCTTCAATACACCATGTTGCTTCGCTGGTTGTAGGCGTTCCTCTTGACATTGCTCCTTCCATCACCACTACATCTCGGCTGGTAGAGACCTGGTTTCTGACAGGATCATAAACTCTGTATCCTTTTACATACTCCGAGTAACCGACAAGTATGTGCTTCTATTAATTGGTATACATCTAATGTATCGGATGGGTCGTCCCGCCACAATATTAGCTGCAGGTCATAGTTGTCAGACCTGGAGGATTTAGTGGTACCTATAAAAAATGTTTGTCAAAACATACCTTCGCCACCCTGGCGGGACAGTGAGTGTACTAGGGCCGTTAAAGCAAGGAAACAAGCGGAAATAAAATACAATGAGGAAATGACAGACGATAATTTCAAATCTTTAATGCATATTATAAAATCCACCAAAAAGCTCTTAAAACAAAAACGATTCACAGGCTGGAGAAATGTTTGCACTACAATTTCACCTTCCACTCCACCAACGAAAGTTTGGGCTTTTATTAAAAGATTTAAGAACGCTATGTCGCCTATTAACTTCACAACACTTCCACCAGTTCTCATTTCAGAATATCTTGACCAAATTGCTCCTCCTTATGTACCCGAACAAGAATTATTCTGTTCACGTCCAATCACCGATAATAATTCAAGTTTAACCGACTGCTTTTCCTTAAAAGAACTAAAGGGAGTACTGTCTTCACTTCCCGATTCAGCTCCAGGCGAAGACGGCATACTGTATAGTTTTTTAAGCAATTTAGGAGATAACGCTTTACAATATTATTTACAATTAATTAATAAAATCTTCTTATCAGGTAACATTCCTCAGCACTGGAAAGTGCAGTCAGTGTTACCAATTTTAAAACCGTGTAAGTCCCCATCCGAAATAAATTCGTTCCGTCCTATCGCTCTATCAAATGTTACTGCGAAAGTGGCTGAACATTTAATAAAAAAATAGATTAGAATATTATATAGAAAATAAAAACCTGCTGTGTGAATCTCAATGTGGATTTAGAAAAGGAAAGAGCACATTAGATAATATTAGTATTCTTATAACTGATATAAGACTAGCATTTTTACATAGTGAGTCCGTAGTCGCTTCTTTTCTAGACATTAAATCTGCTTATGATAATGTTCTTTTACCAGTTTTAAATGACAAATTGATTAAGTTAAACGTTCCATCTGTTCTAATTAATTTTGTTATTAATATGTTGACGGGAAGACAATTTTTTTTTTTTTATTATGAATGGCATCTCGCAGTTCAACCTATGAGGTTGTCGTCTGCTTAACCGGACTATCCTGTGGGTGCCTTAAGAGTAAGGCCTCCAGCCAGGGCATAAAAACTTACAAACTAAGCGACTGCACGCTAAGGGCACCCCCTGTGGGGTACGAACCTCGGCTTAGGGCGTCGCTGGGGGAGGACTGCTTGGGGACAGGCTGGATTTGAATGGTATCATTATTTAGGGGCTGATTTAAAACTACTGGCACAGCATCGCGGGCTGGCTCGTGCAAGGGTCGGGGAGGGCATGGACCGGGACGACGCGACGGACCTCGACGGCGAGGTCGGAAAGACGGCGGTTTGAGTCGGAACTTTTTAAGAGTGCTAGTCTCTTTGCTACTCTCCTGGAGGAGGGTGATAGCATCATCTGGAGTGACGAAGGTATGCCTAGGACGGCGTACTGTACTAATGCGCGAGGGTTCGTAACGGGCGGCCGCTGCGATCAGGGGATTACGGTGCTTAATGGCGTCATCGAAGAAACGCTTCGATAGACGTTTCATAAACTGAAGGACGGTGGGCATTCTAAGGTCTACGTGTAGACGGTCATTACGGACATAAAAAGGGGCTCCGTGACTCTACGTAAGAACCGGTTCTGCAAAGTTTGCATCCTATGGATGTACTTAGGCTTGGTGTGAGCGTACACGACGCAAGCGTACGTCATAATGGAGCGGATCACCGCGGTATAAAGGCGCAACTTGCACTTGAGTGACAACCTGCTTTTCGCCGAAATCATGAAATGAAGCCTACCCATAGCAAAGGCAGCTCGGTCGTGAACTGCTTTTATGTGCGCCGCGAAAGACAGGTGGTTGTCAAGTAAGACTCCTAAGTACTTGGCTTGCTTCGCCCAAGGGATAGGCTTACCGTACATAGTGATCGGGCTGAGCGCGGGAGGCTTATTTTTACGCTGTTTAGAGAAAAGAACTGCCTGGCTCTTGTCGGGGTTCACCTCGATTCTCCATTTCCGGAACCAAGCGCCTAAGACGTTGGCTGAGGATTGGAGGGTGCTATAGATAGCGTCGTGACTGGGGTCAGTGTAATAAATGGCCGTGTCGTCCGCGAACAGGGCTAACTGAGCCTTCTTGCTCTTGGGGATGTCACTGGTGAACAGAGTAAAGATAAGGGGAGAGATGACGGAGCCCTGTGGGACTCCGGCTCTAATGGGGTGGGGGGAAGACAGTGCCTTCCCGATGCGATAGCGGAAGGTGCGATCCGACAAAAAGTCTCGTAAGATGAGCACGAGACGGTCTGGCACTCCCAGTTTGTACAGCTTATATAATAAGCCGTTGTGCCAGACTTTGTCGAAAGCCTTTGCTATGTCGAAGAACAACACACCCGTCATCGATCCACGCAGGAAGCCAGCGCTCAAGTGCTCTACGATGCGATGGGCCTGTTGAATGCAAGAGTGTCCGGTCCTGAAGCCGAACTGCTCGTTGGGGATGAGACTCTTAGCCTCGGCGAAGTTTTTGAGTCGCTTATAAATAAGTCGCTCGTAGATTTTGCCGAGTGCGTTCAGGAGACTGATAGGTCTGTATCTCGAGGGCTCAGACTTGGGTTTGCCTGGCTTGGCGAAACCGATGACAGTGGCCTCTTTCCATATTTGGGGAAAAGCGTTGTTGCTCAGGGCGCCATTGAAGATGGCCGCCATTAACACGACGAGCTGAGCGGGGAGGAGTTTAAACACCCTATTGGTGATTCCGTCGGAGCCGGGTGCTTTCCGCGGTTGAAGCTTATTAATGATGTCTTGCACTTCGTCAGCTGTGACCGGAGGCAGATGATCATCAGGGTCTTCTACGGGAGGGAGGGCAGCTCTACGTTCGATGAATGCGTTCACCTCATCGAGATGTCGCTTGTCTACTGGTTGAGAGCTGGGGGAGCACTGGGACTCAGAGTCGTCGAATGCGACGCTCTTATCGGGTCGGGTGAGGGGAGGCATCGAAGCCTCTTCGGTGGAGCGCAACTTGCGTTGCAGCTGCCAGAAGGCTAGGTGGGTAGGCTCGAGCTCGCTAAGCGTCTTGTCCCATTGATCTGAACGATGCTCACTAGTGCGCTTCTTTACAGCACGCTGTAAATAACGCATGTGAGCTTTGTTCGCGTCGCAGGGAAAGTTGCTGTAGGCACGGATGGCCGCGTTCTTCTCGGTTATCAGTTCACGTACGTCAGCGGGTAGAATCCAGCGTTGATCACTCACTGCTGGAACTTCCCGTGAGCAATCCTTTAGTACGGATTGCACGTGTTCTGTAAACGAGTTGATGGCGGCCGTCGTGGTTGCGACTGAGACTATGTGGCCGGGGATGGCCTCCAGGTGAGACGACGTGGTGGATTTCAGCTTTTCGCTGACTTTCGTCCAGTCGGTTATCACTTGGGTCGGCGGGGGCTGGCTGGGGTCAGAAGGACCCGAGCGGGGAACTAAGTGCATGAGCACTGGTCGATGGTCTGAGTTAAGCTCATGTAAAGTCTCGATGGAATGCAACTTAAGGTTGACATTCTTGAGTAACGCTATGTCGAGAACGTCCGGACGTTGGTCGGGGTCGTGGGGATAGTGAGTGTGCTCCATAGGAGCGATGGGATCGAAGTTGAGGGACTCGCCCAGGTTATACACGTGACGTCCTCTGGCAGAGGTCGTCGTGCTGTTCCAGGCGGGGGTGTTTGGCGTTGGGGAAGACAATTAAAACTAAACTCAAGTTATCGAACCCTATTCAAGGGTCTGCCACAGAGTTCCCCCCTCAGTCCATTATTATATAATATATACACACACGATATGGAAAAATCTTTACCCAAAACAGTCTTTATATTAAAATATGCGGATGATTTGGTCATATATAGTTGCGATAAATCAATACAAACTGCTTGCCTTAAAGTAACAGATGCTCTTACACATTTAAAAAACTGGATGGCTAAGAATGGTCTTGACTTGTCTATTAATAAAAGTGCGACAGTTCTATTTACTAAAAAGAGATAACCACCGCCAGTTCATGTCAGATACAACAATGAGACCTTACCTACTAGAGGTAATATAAAAACTAATATAAAATTTCTAGGAGTCATACTGGACTCGAAATGAGAACGTACTCTCAACATTTTACGATGCCTTTCAGGTGTTTGGTGGGGTGCACATCCATATTCCATGAAATTAATATATAATGCTTTAATCAGAAGTGTCCTTGATTATGGTTTATTCTTGTTGGAACCTTGTAACATAACAGCAGTCAGGAAATTAGATGTCATCCAATCAAAAGCCTTAAGAATTGTTTTAGGCGCTATGAAATCAAGTCCCGTTAACGCTCTTCAAGTGGAATGTAGCAAACCCCCGTTGATATTAAGACGGCAGTATTTAGCAGACAGATTTTTTTATAGAATTTTGCAGTTTTCCAACCATCCTTTAGTGCCTAAAATGTATAAACTCCATGAACTTTTACCTGAAAACCAAAATAATGTACCATGTTTAGAGATAAGTTTATAGCGGTTTCTCAGGATCAACGCTCCAACTCACCGGTCTCCAAAACTACCTATTTATTGTTGTGAATATGACGCATTGGTTACACCTTTCCAAATATATGATAACATTGGCATATCTAAAGATACCATAGATTCTCAAAAAGAGCTTAATTTCCTTATTCACGAAAAATGGTCAAATTGGCATCAAGTATACTGCGATGCATCTAAGCTGTCAAGTGACGGATGTGTTGGCGTAGGAGTATATCATAGTCAGTACAAGATTGTCCAGAAAATTAAACTGCCACCTGAGTCATCTGTTTTTACAGGAGAATGCCTTGGTATTTTAAAATCTATAGAATACGTGATGCTTATGAAGTTAACAAAAACAGTAATATTTACAGATTCCAAAAGTGCTTTACAAACTCTTCAAAGATTTCCATTTAAGTCACAAACATATTTTCCATTAATATTTGATATCAAGACTAAACTGCGTCAATGTTTGATGAAAGGTTATTCTGTTGATCTCGTTTGGGTACCAGGTCACTCCAATATAAAAGGTAATCTTAAGGCTGACGAACTAGCCAAAGATGCAGTAGCGTGTGGTGATGTCGTTCCTTACATTAATTTCACACAGGATTTAGCTTCTTTGCCGGCAGCTTATCTCCAAGTCTCTTGGGATAAATTGTGGGCAGAAACTGCTCGATATAAAGGAAAACATTACTTTAATATTCAGCCCAAAATATCAAAAAAACCTTGTGTTTAGATTAATATCTTTCGATAAAAAGAACACCTCTATTTTAATTCGCTTAAGGTTAGGTCATGTGTTTAGTCCCGTTCACCTTGCAAGACTAGGCATTGAGACGAGTCCTGCCTGTGGATGCGGATTTGAAATTGGGGATATTAATCACATATTTCTGAGCTGTCCTCTTTATGATAATACAGATTTGTGTAATACATTGCAGTCTTTACAGATCCCTTTCCCCACTAACATGTCGTGCATACTGTCGTCGTTACATAAAGGAATATATAAAGCTTTATTTAGTTTTTTAACTGTAAATAATATTAAATTGTAAATATTTGGTTTTAAAAATTATTTAATTTTAGTATTAGTAATAGTTTTTCTTAGTTTCATATTTAAAATATTTTATTGTTGTTTTTCAGTTATCCTTTAGATTCCTATTTTCCGTATACCTACTTTCCTGATCCTATTATTTTTTCCCAAATTCCACTTCCGACTAACCTTCTATAATATCACATTCGTTTTTAAATATTTCCCGTTTCCCGATTTACCTTATTCCTTGGCAACACTAAAATGCCAAACCATCCAATGTCAAACTCCGAAAAACTGAAGACAACCATAGAACATGAGCAATGGCAAAATACTCTGACGCGTGATGCCACACTGAAGAAAAAAAAAAGGATTTTCTCTGCTTTCAGCTGCTGTTTTTGTGTTTTTGCCGGTTTGTTTACCGTTTTTGAATTGCGAGATATACTCCTGTGCGAAATTGACGCTCTATGTGTTGTGAATTCAATATATGAGATAAAGACTCCTGTGCGAAATTGACGCTTTCGTGTTGTGAAACCATATATTACGAGATATAGACTCATTGTTTTTGTGCGATACTGACGCTTTTGTGTTGTTTTTCCATCTTGGTTGGAAAAGGGAATGATAAGTGTGCAAAATGCGGTATAAGTTCAAAGGAAAACTCTTCTTTGACCTTTAACAGGTTTCCTCTCCCGTCCACTCATTGGTCTCTAAAGTAAGTTTATTTTGCGCTAATTTAGACTTCACTAGCTGGTATTATGTCTGTAAAGTAATTTAGTCTCTAAAATGAGTAAATTATAACTAATATCTGATTAACATTACCTAAAAAGTAACGACAAATAAAAAGCTAAAATTAAACAATGTATGTTCAAAACTAGTCATGTTGTGCGATCATGCTTTGGGTGATAGTTACGTGAAAACGTAAAATGTGAGCCTTGTGAATAAAAAATAAAATTTGTTGCCTAACTTTTTTACTAATTCAAAAAACCTTTTTCAGGGCTAGAGTTTGGGCAAAATTTTGTTTTCCCAATGATGATTGGTCTTCAGATGAATCATTGGTGAAGCTAAACAAACAGCATAAGATGCTATGTGGCAATCATTTTGAGGATTCATCATTTACAAGCAGTACCAAAACAAGATTGAACAAGTTTGCCATACCAACAGAAGCTCAAAATATTTTGGCCCAGTTACGAGATGAACAACCATCTAAAGAAGCACAAATTACTCAAGTGAGTATTTTTATTTTCTGCAAGAAATTAACTAACTTTTCAATTGGATTCTCAAAAAACATCCCTTGATGGTTCAATAAACCAATCGTAAAGATATTCAAGAAAAATAAACATTTTATGGAAAGAAAGTTAATCAATATGCTTAAAATATTTCAGTATCACGAGAGTACACAGATGCAGATGGATGAGGAAGTCACGGCCAGTACTTTTCAGTGTTCTGCATCTATAGAACACTGCAATGAATATAACCTATTACCCCTTATGTCAACACTGTTGACATAAATATATTTATTAGCCCATTGAAGGCTCTGACATGGTTATTATACGTTTTACAGGAATCAAGGAAAAAAAAAGGCATATTAAAGGACCTGAATAAAATATGCAGAAAAAATTTAACTGAAATCATGAGACTTCGAAGAAAATTTAGAAAAGTTAAAAAGTGCAACAGGAATGTTTTACAGACTTTGCATGATGATAATGCGGTGAACAACATTATGAAAAGCAAACTAAGCAGTTCATTTTATTTGTTGTTACAAAGCCAGTTAAAAATGTGCCGAGAAAGTTAACTGGGCGGAGATGGACACTAGACGACAAAGTTTAGCCTTGAGTATGTATAAAAAGTCTAGTTCATGCTATAGGCTATTAAGTCGACTGTTTTGTTTGCCTAGTGTGAGTTAGCTAAAGGCATTATTGAATAAAATACCCATGATGTGCGGAATAAATAATCAAGCGATTGAAACAATTAAAGAAATCACAAAACAGAGGTCAGTCAGTGACAATTTGTGTGTTGTATCTTTTGACGAAATGTCAATAAGAAAAAATTTGAGTTATAACACAAAACTAGACCAATTGGATGGCTACCAGGATCATGCTGCCCAGGGCCGAACGCAAGAAATTGCAAGCCATGCCCTAACTTTTATGGCTATAGGAGTTAGGAAAGCATGGAAACAGCCGATAGCCTTCTATTTTTCGGGAGACTGCGTCACAGCTGACAGATTAGCTGTAATTATTAAGGAGGTGGGCCTTCTGTTTGTTTGTTATATTTATTAAATTATCATAGCCTCAAACTATTTATATGAATTGATTTTTAGAATATCATTGAACTTAACTAAAATAAATATGAATTTTCAGATCTTGAGTACTTGCTTTGATGCCGGATTAGAAGTCATTGGCGTCGTATGTGATTTGGATGGCGTCAATTTACGGGCAATAAATTTATTAGGATCATCAAAAGATCAACCATTCTTCGACCATGAGGGACATGAAATTGTCACCATCTTAGACCCGCCCCACCTGCTTAAATGTTTTAGAAACAATTTTTTAAAACATAATGTACAATTTGTACAAGATGTACAAATAGAAGGTCAACGGAGAAAAGGTTGGTATTATTATTATTATTGGTTTATTTATTGGCTTATTGGTTTTTATAATCTTCTATTGCAGGAGTAGCTAAATCGAGCCACATCGAAGAATTCTTCAATTTAGATAAAAAGAACCCCAACTTCGTTTATGCTCCAGCATTAACCCAGCAACTCCTGCAGCCGAATGGCAAACAGAAGATGAAATTTCGGCTAGCTGCTCAAGTTTTGAGTCATTCCGTTAGGTCATTCCGTTTTGTAGTAGCCCAAAGTAAGTTTCAGCATAATATATTTCTATGTACTTTCATTGTGTACTACAATGTAAATACATAGAAATATATTATAATGTAAAATGGCACCACTATTACTCATACCCGTTTAAATGGTTACTGACCCATGGAACACCAAAGTGGTTCACCTAGGTGTTCCACGGTTAACTTTCTGTACCCTTGGTTCACAATCGGTCAGTGTCATGTTAGATATAGAAATTCTATTTAACATTTGATGTTTTTTTGTTTGCTTTCAGACGAATTACCACAAAATGCCGTGGGGACTGCGACACTCGGCTCAAATATGGACAAATTGTTCAACGCCATGAAAGGTGACACGCCTGACAGAAAAGAGGAAAAAAATACCTGACCAATATGTCTTCAACCAGCCCTCATTTAGTTTTTTTTAATGAAATGAGAGTTTTTTTCACGGAAATGAAGTTTCTAGGCGCGAGAAGCAAGCCCCCATCACAAGATGGCTGGTTGAGGACTATGAACGCAATTGAGCGTATATTTAAAAAAATACAATATTAACACATTATGTGTCCGAAGGCTCAATCAAGATCCTCTCGAAAACTGTTTCGGGTGCATTCGAAGCAACTGTGGTTGTAATCCGAACCCCACTTCAGTTCAATTTATTGCTGCATTGAAAACTAGCATAATAACCAATTTAATTAACAATAATAAAAATAGAAACTGCCTGGATGATAATAATGATATATTGAATAATTTCAAAGTTTTTCTTCATAAAGGTTGTAAACAAAGAATAAATCCGTGGCTGGCGTGAATACGTTGACATGTCTAAAACAGCAATTTGTCTTAATGTTTTGACTTCGTCTGGTAAATCGAGAAATTACTTTATCGTGTGTGTTTTATGTATGTAGAAGGTTATTTTTGACCATCTATTGAATGATGACAGTAAATAAGCGAAATTGTCCATAGTTTAGAAAAAAATAGACATGTCAAATCGTTCACCAACGAGTTGTCAACTTATTCACCGAGTTGTCAATATATTCACCAAAGTTATCAACTTATTCACCTTCTGAGTGTGATTAGAGGTGTATAATTAGTAGGTAAAAAAGTTATTTTAATTACAAACATGATATTTTTATTAGACAGCAAACAGACTACGAACATAAATCAATGTTATATTGCTGAATAATTACTTAACCTTTAGTGTACTAACTGGAGAAATTATAAATTGAAATGCGCAAATCTATAAAACATGTTCTTAAAATAAAGGGACAAATAATTAAAAATGCACAGTTATTAATAAAGAAAAATGTATTGTCACATCACAGTGACGAAATGAGTTTGACTGAAAATTAAAAATATGAAAACGCTGCAAGTAATTTATATTTTATTGGAGCTCAGGATCTTCTTCATCTGGATTATCTTCATCCAAATCAGGATCAGTACATGCAGACATATTGCCGATAGTTTTTAAATTAACATAAAATTCTTTAAATGAGTCGTCTATCAAATCAATCATGTCCATTAAATCCTTCTTTTTTTCTGCGCTGATTGGCAATGCTTCCTTGGAGATTTGGTTCACCCTAAATAAGTCGATGGTACCGTATCAGCTCATAATGTCAACTTCGCAAAATGACAACCGATCGCAAAATGTCCACTTCTCAAAATGTCAACTTCTTAAAATGTCAAATTCGCATAATGACCATTTCTCAAAATGTCCATTTCTCAAAATGACAAACTCTCATAACGGCAACTTCTCACAATGTCAACTTCTTAAAATGACAAATTCGCATAATGACAATTCCACGTAGTTTCTACCTTCAGGTTCTTCTTTAGGTCATTTGCTATGTCTTCACGCCCTTTAACTCATTCCTTGCCACAGCGGTTTTTTTATAACAACTAAACAAACTCAACATAAAAAATAGTTAAAAAAATTCAACATTTTAGTTCAAATAAAAAAATAATAAATTTGTTTAAACTTAAAATTTCAATTTAATTTTGATCTCTACTGTTGTATGATTCTATCAAATTCAAAATTACTTGCTAGTAACAATTACTTTCCTTTTTAATAGCTCGTAAAGTTTTTGTAAAAGAAAAATAAACTTAAAACTCAACTTTAAATGGCTATAAAAAAAAACTAAAAGCGATCGGGATCTTCGAATTCTTTTAAAAAGTTCTCTAGTCTGTCCCCTTTCCAAAGGTATGCAATATGCCCAAAAAAACGTTTAATACCTTTTCATTTTTAACTAAATGTGTAATCGAGACACTAGGCTGATATTCGAAATTACAGTAAGAAGTATAATAGGTGTGTCATCTTAAACACCAAATCATCAAAATGTCGAAAAGCATAACACTATACTTAAACTAAAAAAAACATTGATTCTCCATAGAAGTAAAAAAAATATTTACATAGTAAGTTACAATTCACTTTTTGAACTTATAATCTTTTTGAAAAATGAAGCGATAGTCAAACTTTCAATTTGCAGTGCAATCAAATATTTCTTAAATTTAATATCAAAAGTTATATCGCGGAGACGTCTCCTATTTATATACGCCGGCGCCAACCTTCTAAGGATTTGCTGTACGGTGGCGGTCAACTTAAAATATTTGGCGAAAACTTAAGGTACCATTGTCTTTCAAAATAGCGACGGAAGGATTTATCTAATATAAATATGACTTCATGCAGCAGGTATTAAATTTGCTGGTAACAGGGGAGTCATTGCCACCATTCTAGTGGCGTTACGCCCTTCCGAAGTTCTGTTCAGTTCAATTTTCTTTGAGTACTTCTTCCACACTGCGTCATTGAAATGATGGTAACACCCACACATCAGCGTTAGGGAAAACCGTCGATACTGTATTAATCTTAGCGATTTCGTAGTCGCATTTAAACGATTTGAATAATATATCTATGTTTTATAAGTATAAATAATCTAGTATAGATCTGTTCCGTCTTATTGGGTAACAATGAATACACAACCGGGATTGATTGATTATACATTTTGGTATTTTATTTTTAAAGTTTTCAGATATCTACCTACATACCCTTAGTATATGTATAACTAGCTAAACCTATTACAAAATTCAAATTACCTTGTTAAGGTAGAAACTACGTGGAATTGTCATTATGCGAATTTGTCATTTTAAGAAGTTGACATTGTGAGAAGTTGCCGTTATGAGAGTTTGTCATTTTGAGAAATGGACATTTTGAGATTGCGATCGGTTGTCATTTTGCGAAGTTGACATTATGAGCTGATACGGATGGTACTTTTGCCTCTTTTTTTGAAATTAATTGAAGTGAAAGGAGACTCACAATCCAGGTTTTTCTTAAAATAAATTTTTCCTATATTGTTTTTATTAAATTGCAGCCATTTGATAGGTTGCCACAGAAATTTGTCCCCCTAATCATCTACTTTTTTGACAGTAAAGGGTCCCTTCTTAGATTTTAGCTCAGCAAAATCCAAGAAATCATTTACCGTCATCACTATTACCTTGAATGGTTTCTGTACTTTGCAAGTCCTAACTAATTGCACCCAATCATATAAGTGATTGATTTTCATTTGTGTTCTCTTTTTAGTTTTTTCAATAATTGCGTGGTCAGAATCACATTCCATATGTGAGTGCCCACTGATCAGGAATTTGTGGTTTATCTTTTGCAGTGTCGGATGATTATTTAGCAAAAACATAAACATCATTGCCACAACATTATTTTTGTTTTGTCCGCCACAAGTATCAGAATAAAAAGTCAGTTCTTTGACTTCCGACGGCAAACTATTGCAAAAGTGCCACAAGCATGATGCAATTTGGTTTGCTCCTCGAGCTCCTATAGTCTCGTCCCACATGTAACATGTAGCATTATTAGATGCTAAGTCATGTATAGTTAAATTAAATGACCAAAGCTGACGTTTGTAAAATGAAACTGATGTTTTTAAATACGGTGTAGGCAAGCACTGCTGGAGATCAAATGCATATGCTCTAATAAACGAATCTGTTTTGGCGGTTTCTTTATCCACACGTTTTACAGCATAAGCTTTTTCAGCTTGGTATTGATGTTCAGTTAATTCAGCAGTCAAATGTAATTTGCCATCATCATCAGCAACTTTAATTTTGGCATTTAACACATCGCACGTGTTACACGTATCTTTGGATGGTTGCTTAAACGATAGATTGAAATCATGAAAGCATTTAGCATATATTTTTAGGGACACAGGATTTGAAGAAGTAGTTTTATACTCTCTGTACATTTTAGCAATTGAAAGGTCAGCAGGTAGATATTTTTTACCAGTCGACTTTCTACAATAGTGACTCTCATAACTAGGAAAACTTAAAATGTGCTCATTAACAAGCGAAATATCTTCTACAGTCTTCTTATTTTTAGGAGGTTGACGACCTCTCTGATCTTCATCGATGATTCCGTTAGGAGATAATTTCTTTTTTCCTATAATTATATTCACAAATCCCTTAGTCTCTCCTAGTATTTTACAAAAACATTCTTTACAAACCTGTTTCTGCTCATTACAAATTTCCAGGCTGTACTTACAATAGTATTCTCTATTTAATGTCCTAATGCTCGTTTTTTGAGTTAGTTTGGGCATAAGTATTACTGATTTAGACACAAATGCTGCCCTTCTATCTCTATCTCCAAGTTTCCAATAAGCTTCAAAACATTGCGTCTGTTCAGGTGTTGTAATCCTTTCAGAACACCTTAATCTACAAGATCCCAACTCTTTTGATGTTCTTTCAGGAATTATTTTTCCTTTTTCCGTTATATAACTTTTTCCTGTATTCCTTCGTATTTTGCTTGCTTTTCTGTCTAGTCTTGATCTTCCTTTTATTCTGTTATCATTAGTTCTTTCTTCACAAGTACTTGTATCTTCTATTATTAAATTTAAATTCTCATTTCTTTCCATTATATTTTCTTGTGTTGGTATGTCTCCCTCATCTACATTAGCAACTGCGCTATCATGTTCTGGATCTCTTGTACCCATTTTAGGTAAATCACTTTGTTCGTCCCTGTTTTCGCTTGACACACACGCCGCACTCCCTGCTCTGTTTATTTGTGTATTATTCGAAGATGACTCTTGTGCTGTTTCTTCTGTTTTTAAGATAGGTGAAACATTTTCAGATTCAGTGACCACTTCAATGTATATTTCAGATATCGATGTTTGTATTTCATTTTTGGTATTCTTTTCGGGTATTAATCTTTTTGTTTCTCTCATATTTTTGCCTGAAATTGTTAATGTTTCTTTGCTTATATCTTTCGCATCATCACTTGATTCGCAATCAGTTTCTGATTCATCTATTGTTACTTTTGTTTTAATGTTAAAATCAGGATCACGAATACTGTCGTCGCTGTCTTCCTGAAACGGTTCATTTTCTTCATCAGAGGCGTCACTGTTTTCGATAACATCTGACGTATTATTAAATTGCAGTTTTGGGTCAGTAATTAACACATTATAAAGTTCTTGTGTTGCTGGGGACATCTCCGGTAAAGGAGATAGTGGATCATAGTTACTTATGTTTTTCAATGAATGTGATAGTGGTGTAGCAGGATTAGGTTCATCTGAAGCAATAAAAAAAAATTAGATGGACACAAGATAGATTTGCTTTCGCATTAGTAATGTAAGTTTGGGTTTGTAACAGCTAGATGTGATTCTCATGCCTGCATAGTAATCTTAGGTCTTGTCTATTTACATATCAAGTTTCATCCCAAACTGGCTACCAGTTACCGATTATTCGTTTTAAAACACACAGATACACATAAATTTCACATCACATATAGGTAATTTAATTACTAGAAATAATTATTATTACGAATAGTAGCTAGTAAAATAGTTTTAGTACATACCCTGTAGTTCATTATCATATTTTTGATACGGTTTCAACATTAAAGAGGTCATAGGCTTATTAGAGTTATTGGCATCCCCATCTGAAAATAAAATATAGTAGATATTATTTTAGTCATAAATGAAGGGACTAATCATCATCATCATCAATATCATCATCACCAATTTTTTTCAATCAATCTTGAACCCTAAATCTTTAGCGACAAAGTTGAAAATCAATTAAAGACTTCTTCATGTGCTGTCGTCTGTACCTACGTAGGTACTAACACAACTGGAAACTCATCATTACCATAAGTCTAAGTTAACAGTTACTATGAATTATAAATCAACTAATTCCCAACGTTCGTCAGTACTTACATACTTATTATAAAAAAATGTGATAATAAAGACATCTCTTACCATTTTCATCCACTTGATTCATTTTTTTGCGAGATGATTTTAACATTATTTCACGAAGATCAGTTAACTTCCGTTTCTTAGCCAATAATTCGGCAATTGTCGGACTCTGCAAGAATCGAATATTTTAATACTCATACAATTGCAAATATCAGTAAGTAGTTATTCCCTAATAGGATTATTCAAAAAGATAAATACGTAAAGTTTAGTAGGTACTCACTTTTTCTTCCATTGCAAATCACAAATTATACACGCAATTTATGAATTAAAACACATACAAAAACTTATACACATTAAACACAAGATTATAGAGTCGAAACTTTAGATAGAAAACTCAAAAACAAACAAAATTCTCGCATGTACTAAGACTCGTCCGCGTGCGTGCGGCTCATCAAGGTCAACTGACGTTTGTTTGTTTACAAACACACGAGCGAGCGAGCTTGAGCTAGAGACGTGCATCGATATTCATTTTGCAAACCGTTATTTTATTATGTTGACAACTCGATTGTTTTTAATACAATTTGGGTGCAAAAGTTGGCAACTAAACATATTCATTTAATAGTAAAGTATTTTATAACCCACATGTTATGATAACTATATTTGTTCCATTTAGGATACGAAACTTACTTTGGCTACAACTTGACATCTCAATATGTCAAGATTGGATCAAGTCTTTAGGATGGCCATAACTTGATAACTCAATTTGTCAATTTATAATAAGACGATAAAGGAAACTATTATGTGCATAAGTTGAATTATCAAATAATGAATATTATTTTGGTCACTGAGCGTATGTTGATAAAACGACATATCGAAGTTTTATCACAAAAGTATGTGCATCGTTAATTTGACATAAGATTTTGTCAACAAAAACACGCAAAAATGAGAGATGTCAACATACTACCACAGTCGATTTCTCCAAAACTAAGGTACATAAAAACGTGTCAATTTTTTTCCTATAAATTCCTAGTGCATAGAATGCATTAAGCCAATAAAAAAAAAACATACATGTCGACATGTCAATGTGTTCACGCCAGCCACGGAAATTATGAAAACCCTTCCACACCGATTCCAGCGGAAATTTCTATTAAAGGTGTAGAAGGGCTAGATATACCTCAGTGTTCTGGAGAAATGCAAGCATGTGCATATGTGTGCGGCTTTATCGCTAAAACACATGTCGATTAATTGCGTGCGTGTAAAAAAATAATGCTTGCTGATCTGAACACTGAGGTATGCCATTTGTTTACATCATTTAAGGAATACGACGACGTAAAATGCAGTTTAAAATACATCCAGCCCAGTTTCTGTGCAATGGTTGAAAATGCTGCAAGTTTAATCAATAATTACTTGAAAGAAAATTCGTATAAAAAACACTTAAAACGTAATTTATTAATAAAGTGCGATAATTTAAATAAAGATTGGCTGAAGGGGTGTGACGAACACTATGAGATAAATTTCAAAAGAATAATTGACAGTACAGTTGAGATATGCCTGAAGCGGTTTTGCACTCTCAAAAATCGAGGGTTTGTTGAGGAAGCCTCAAAAAAATCTTTATAAAAAAAAACAAATATTCTAAAACATGTTTAAAAAACTTGTATTATTTGACATCACTTGGAAATTCCCTAAACAATGCATTTTCGTGTGACGTTTCTGCACATATAAAAAAAAAAATATCTGGATGACTGAGCTTCGCTCAGGTTTTCTTTTTTTTAAATGAAACCTAGCTGTATCGATTTATCGCCCCCGAAACTCCTTGCATACTAAACTTCATGGAAATGGATAGAGCCGTTTCCGAGATTCATATTATATACACACATCAAAAGTGTCTAGGGATCAACATATATTTTTGCAATAACTTTTCTCCTGATTGATATTAATTAAAATTTTCTTTAAGGATTCATCAAATAAAGTGTTTTCGTTTGTCACAGTAACGATAAACCAAGTCACCTTTGCATTAATAAAGAAATTTGCCATTTTCTAATAAAGGGATTTTTGACATTTGAACCACTAACATTAAAGTTCGAAAAAAAGACTGAAATAACAGTTTTCTTTAAAATTTTATTGGGTAACTTAAACAATTAATAATCCGTGTTTCTACCGCGAACACTAACAACACAAGAACATCGGTTTGGCATACTCAAAATGAGTTCATCCAAATCACGCTGTGGAATGGCCGCCCATGTTCGTTGCAACAACAAAAAAAGGTCTTCTTGCGACAGGATACCCTCCATATTCGGCAGAGCTCTTCTCTGTAGCATATCCCATGCATGCTCAATCGGGTTCAAGTCTGGCGACTGAGCAGGCCAGGGCAGGACATTGATGTTAGCTGCGGCGAGAGTCTGTCTTACAACTCTTGCGGTGTGCGGTCGTGCATTATCATGCATTAACTGAAATAAGGGACCGATTTGCACTTCTAGAGGAACGATGACGTCTGATACAATCGTCTCAGCATAAATTTGAGCGTTGAGGTTGCCTCTGATCAAAATCAACTCAGTTCTTCCGCCGATCCAAATACCCGCCCATACCATGATGGTTCCACCACTATAAGGATGGACTTCCTGGCAGGATTTTAATCGCTGTTGGCGTCCAGGGGTTCTCCAGTGTCGTATACGTCTTGTATCCGGTCTCATACCAAAACGAGACTCATCAGAAAAGCACACGAAACGCCATTGTTCTTCTGCCCAATTTCTGTGTTCAAGAGCCCATTGATATCGAATCCTACGATTGTGCATTGCTATAGGTGGTACCCGTAGCGGTCTTCGGGAATGAAGGTTCACTTCATGCAAGCGGTTTCTGACTGTTTGGTCGCTAATTAAGTTCCCTGAAGAGTGATGAAGCCTCACGGCTAACATCATGGCGGTTATTGTTGGAGCTCTTCGAGTTAAGATTTGAATGTATCGGTCTTGTCTCCGTGTGGTGCAGCGATACCGTCCTCCATGGCGCTCAGCCACGGTACCAGTGCTTCGGTAACGTGTCCAAAGTCGACTGATAACACTCTGACTTGTATTCAGAGCTAAAGCCACAGTACGTTGCCGGGAACCAGCTTCTATCATTCCCACGGCTCTGAGCATTTCTTCCCTGCTTAAATGACGTCGCCGCTCCATAATAACGTTGGTTTTAATCAGTAGTAGGGAAACAGTAGCACTAATAATGTCTTCAATGCGTTGTATGTTTTTATAGGGAAAATATTGACAGCTGATTTTCATCTTTTACTCGAATTTGATTCACAGTTCCTGATTCAAATTATGAAATGCACCAAAAAGGATCCATATAAATTTATAAAATCATAAATTTATTACAAAGCCACATCTCAATCTCAAGAAATCCGCATAAAAATGCTTGATCCCTAGACACTTTTCATGTGTGTATATTCCTCATCCTTCTTCTGATATTTATGATAGTATTTGTAATTTGTTGAAAGACCTTCCTAAGCCTCTTCTAGTGTTAGGTGACTTCAATGCACAGCATTCTTCATGGGGAACTTATTCTAACTGCCATGGTAATAAAATAGTAGACATCTTATATGAACTCAATCTTTGTGTCATAAACACCTCTATGCCTACTCGACGTACAAACCCTTCTGAAGGTTTAAGTGCTCCTGATATAAGTATATGTACACCAAGTCTAGCTAGTACAATACACTGGACAACATTAACATCCACACATGACAGTGATCACTTCCCCATATTAATAACCTTCCTAAACACTTCTAAAGTCAGAAAAAGCTTCCATAGCCATTCTACAAGGAAACATAAGGTTTCTAAACAAAGTGATTGGCATAAGTTTAGTGAACATATAGAGAACAACTTAGATACACTCCCAAATTTGTTAATTGCAGACGAAAGCAGTTCTTGTAGTGCATTTATAAGATTATTATTAGAATCAGCTAACTCCGTTTTTCCTATAAAAAATGTTTGTCAAAACATACCTTCGCCACCCTGGCGGGACAGTGAGTGTACTAGGGCCGTTAAAGCAAGGAAACAAGCGGAAATAAAATACAATGAGGAAATGACAGACGATAATTTCAAATCTTTAATGCATATTATAAAATCCACCAAAAAGCTCTTAAAACAAAAACGATTCACAGGCTGGAGAAATGTTTGCACTACAATTTCACCTTCCACTCCACCAACGAAAGTTTGGGCTTTTATTAAAAGATTTAAGAACGCTATGTCGCCTATTAACTTCACAACACTTCCACCAGTTCTCATTTCAGAATATCTTGACCAAATTGCTCCTCCTTATGTACCCGAACAAGAATTATTCTGTTCACGTCCAATCACCGATAATAATTCAAGTTTAACCGACTGCTTTTCCTTAAAAGAACTAAAGGGAGTACTGTCTTCACTTCCCGATTCAGCTCCAGGCGAAGACGGCATACTGTATAGTTTTTTAAGCAATTTAGGAGATAACGCTTTACAATATTATTTACAATTAATTAATAAAATCTTCTTATCAGGTAACATTCCTCAGCACTGGAAAGTGCAGTCAGTGTTACCAATTTTAAAACCGTGTAAGTCCCCATCCGAAATAAATTCGTTCCGTCCTATCGCTCTATCAAATGTTACTGCGAAAGTGGCTGAACATTTAATAAAAAAATAGATTAGAATATTATATAGAAAATAAAAACCTGCTGTGTGAATCTCAATGTGGATTTAGAAAAGGAAAGAGCACATTAGATAATATTAGTATTCTTATAACTGATATAAGACTAGCATTTTTACATAGTGAGTCCGTAGTCGCTTCTTTTCTAGACATTAAATCTGCTTATGATAATGTTCTTTTACCAGTTTTAAATGACAAATTGATTAAGTTAAACGTTCCATCTGTTCTAATTAATTTTGTTATTAATATGTTGACGGGAAGACAATTTTTTTTTTTTTATTATGAATGGCATCTCGCAGTTCAACCTATGAGGTTGTCGTCTGCTTAACCGGACTATCCTGTGGGTGCCTTAAGAGTAAGGCCTCCAGCCAGGGCATAAAAACTTACAAACTAAGCGACTGCACGCTAAGGGCACCCCCTGTGGGGTACGAACCTCGGCTTAGGGCGTCGCTGGGGGAGGACTGCTTGGGGACAGGCTGGATTTGAATGGTATCATTATTTAGGGGCTGATTTAAAACTACTGGCACAGCATCGCGGGCTGGCTCGTGCAAGGGTCGGGGAGGGCATGGACCGGGACGACGCGACGGACCTCGACGGCGAGGTCGGAAAGACGGCGGTTTGAGTCGGAACTTTTTAAGAGTGCTAGTCTCTTTGCTACTCTCCTGGAGGAGGGTGATAGCATCATCTGGAGTGACGAAGGTATGCCTAGGACGGCGTACTGTACTAATGCGCGAGGGTTCGTAACGGGCGGCCGCTGCGATCAGGGGATTACGGTGCTTAATGGCGTCATCGAAGAAACGCTTCGATAGACGTTTCATAAACTGAAGGACGGTGGGCATTCTAAGGTCTACGTGTAGACGGTCATTACGGACATAAAAAGGGGCTCCGTGACTCTACGTAAGAACCGGTTCTGCAAAGTTTGCATCCTATGGATGTACTTAGGCTTGGTGTGAGCGTACACGACGCAAGCGTACGTCATAATGGAGCGGATCACCGCGGTATAAAGGCGCAACTTGCACTTGAGTGACAACCTGCTTTTCGCCGAAATCATGAAATGAAGCCTACCCATAGCAAAGGCAGCTCGGTCGTGAACTGCTTTTATGTGCGCCGCGAAAGACAGGTGGTTGTCAAGTAAGACTCCTAAGTACTTGGCTTGCTTCGCCCAAGGGATAGGCTTACCGTACATAGTGATCGGGCTGAGCGCGGGAGGCTTATTTTTACGCTGTTTAGAGAAAAGAACTGCCTGGCTCTTGTCGGGGTTCACCTCGATTCTCCATTTCCGGAACCAAGCGCCTAAGACGTTGGCTGAGGATTGGAGGGTGCTATAGATAGCGTCGTGACTGGGGTCAGTGTAATAAATGGCCGTGTCGTCCGCGAACAGGGCTAACTGAGCCTTCTTGCTCTTGGGGATGTCACTGGTGAACAGAGTAAAGATAAGGGGAGAGATGACGGAGCCCTGTGGGACTCCGGCTCTAATGGGGTGGGGGGAAGACAGTGCCTTCCCGATGCGATAGCGGAAGGTGCGATCCGACAAAAAGTCTCGTAAGATGAGCACGAGACGGTCTGGCACTCCCAGTTTGTACAGCTTATATAATAAGCCGTTGTGCCAGACTTTGTCGAAAGCCTTTGCTATGTCGAAGAACAACACACCCGTCATCGATCCACGCAGGAAGCCAGCGCTCAAGTGCTCTACGATGCGATGGGCCTGTTGAATGCAAGAGTGTCCGGTCCTGAAGCCGAACTGCTCGTTGGGGATGAGACTCTTAGCCTCGGCGAAGTTTTTGAGTCGCTTATAAATAAGTCGCTCGTAGATTTTGCCGAGTGCGTTCAGGAGACTGATAGGTCTGTATCTCGAGGGCTCAGACTTGGGTTTGCCTGGCTTGGCGAAACCGATGACAGTGGCCTCTTTCCATATTTGGGGAAAAGCGTTGTTGCTCAGGGCGCCATTGAAGATGGCCGCCATTAACACGACGAGCTGAGCGGGGAGGAGTTTAAACACCCTATTGGTGATTCCGTCGGAGCCGGGTGCTTTCCGCGGTTGAAGCTTATTAATGATGTCTTGCACTTCGTCAGCTGTGACCGGAGGCAGATGATCATCAGGGTCTTCTACGGGAGGGAGGGCAGCTCTACGTTCGATGAATGCGTTCACCTCATCGAGATGTCGCTTGTCTACTGGTTGAGAGCTGGGGGAGCACTGGGACTCAGAGTCGTCGAATGCGACGCTCTTATCGGGTCGGGTGAGGGGAGGCATCGAAGCCTCTTCGGTGGAGCGCAACTTGCGTTGCAGCTGCCAGAAGGCTAGGTGGGTAGGCTCGAGCTCGCTAAGCGTCTTGTCCCATTGATCTGAACGATGCTCACTAGTGCGCTTCTTTACAGCACGCTGTAAATAACGCATGTGAGCTTTGTTCGCGTCGCAGGGAAAGTTGCTGTAGGCACGGATGGCCGCGTTCTTCTCGGTTATCAGTTCACGTACGTCAGCGGGTAGAATCCAGCGTTGATCACTCACTGCTGGAACTTCCCGTGAGCAATCCTTTAGTACGGATTGCACGTGTTCTGTAAACGAGTTGATGGCGGCCGTCGTGGTTGCGACTGAGACTATGTGGCCGGGGATGGCCTCCAGGTGAGACGACGTGGTGGATTTCAGCTTTTCGCTGACTTTCGTCCAGTCGGTTATCACTTGGGTCGGCGGGGGCTGGCTGGGGTCAGAAGGACCCGAGCGGGGAACTAAGTGCATGAGCACTGGTCGATGGTCTGAGTTAAGCTCATGTAAAGTCTCGATGGAATGCAACTTAAGGTTGACATTCTTGAGTAACGCTATGTCGAGAACGTCCGGACGTTGGTCGGGGTCGTGGGGATAGTGAGTGTGCTCCATAGGAGCGATGGGATCGAAGTTGAGGGACTCGCCCAGGTTATACACGTGACGTCCTCTGGCAGAGGTCGTCGTGCTGTTCCAGGCGGGGGTGTTTGGCGTTGGGGAAGACAATTAAAACTAAACTCAAGTTATCGAACCCTATTCAAGGGTCTGCCACAGAGTTCCCCCCTCAGTCCATTATTATATAATATATACACACACGATATGGAAAAATCTTTACCCAAAACAGTCTTTATATTAAAATATGCGGATGATTTGGTCATATATAGTTGCGATAAATCAATACAAACTGCTTGCCTTAAAGTAACAGATGCTCTTACACATTTAAAAAACTGGATGGCTAAGAATGGTCTTGACTTGTCTATTAATAAAAGTGCGACAGTTCTATTTACTAAAAAGAGATAACCACCGCCAGTTCATGTCAGATACAACAATGAGACCTTACCTACTAGAGGTAATATAAAAACTAATATAAAATTTCTAGGAGTCATACTGGACTCGAAATGAGAACGTACTCTCAACATTTTACGATGCCTTTCAGGTGTTTGGTGGGGTGCACATCCATATTCCATGAAATTAATATATAATGCTTTAATCAGAAGTGTCCTTGATTATGGTTTATTCTTGTTGGAACCTTGTAACATAACAGCAGTCAGGAAATTAGATGTCATCCAATCAAAAGCCTTAAGAATTGTTTTAGGCGCTATGAAATCAAGTCCCGTTAACGCTCTTCAAGTGGAATGTAGCAAACCCCCGTTGATATTAAGACGGCAGTATTTAGCAGACAGATTTTTTTATAGAATTTTGCAGTTTTCCAACCATCCTTTAGTGCCTAAAATGTATAAACTCCATGAACTTTTACCTGAAAACCAAAATAATGTACCATGTTTAGAGATAAGTTTATAGCGGTTTCTCAGGATCAACGCTCCAACTCACCGGTCTCCAAAACTACCTATTTATTGTTGTGAATATGACGCATTGGTTACACCTTTCCAAATATATGATAACATTGGCATATCTAAAGATACCATAGATTCTCAAAAAGAGCTTAATTTCCTTATTCACGAAAAATGGTCAAATTGGCATCAAGTATACTGCGATGCATCTAAGCTGTCAAGTGACGGATGTGTTGGCGTAGGAGTATATCATAGTCAGTACAAGATTGTCCAGAAAATTAAACTGCCACCTGAGTCATCTGTTTTTACAGGAGAATGCCTTGGTATTTTAAAATCTATAGAATACGTGATGCTTATGAAGTTAACAAAAACAGTAATATTTACAGATTCCAAAAGTGCTTTACAAACTCTTCAAAGATTTCCATTTAAGTCACAAACATATTTTCCATTAATATTTGATATCAAGACTAAACTGCGTCAATGTTTGATGAAAGGTTATTCTGTTGATCTCGTTTGGGTACCAGGTCACTCCAATATAAAAGGTAATCTTAAGGCTGACGAACTAGCCAAAGATGCAGTAGCGTGTGGTGATGTCGTTCCTTACATTAATTTCACACAGGATTTAGCTTCTTTGCCGGCAGCTTATCTCCAAGTCTCTTGGGATAAATTGTGGGCAGAAACTGCTCGATATAAAGGAAAACATTACTTTAATATTCAGCCCAAAATATCAAAAAAACCTTGTGTTTAGATTAATATCTTTCGATAAAAAGAACACCTCTATTTTAATTCGCTTAAGGTTAGGTCATGTGTTTAGTCCCGTTCACCTTGCAAGACTAGGCATTGAGACGAGTCCTGCCTGTGGATGCGGATTTGAAATTGGGGATATTAATCACATATTTCTGAGCTGTCCTCTTTATGATAATACAGATTTGTGTAATACATTGCAGTCTTTACAGATCCCTTTCCCCACTAACATGTCGTGCATACTGTCGTCGTTACATAAAGGAATATATAAAGCTTTATTTAGTTTTTTAACTGTAAATAATATTAAATTGTAAATATTTGGTTTTAAAAATTATTTAATTTTAGTATTAGTAATAGTTTTTCTTAGTTTCATATTTAAAATATTTTATTGTTGTTTTTCAGTTATCCTTTAGATTCCTATTTTCCGTATACCTACTTTCCTGATCCTATTATTTTTTCCCAAATTCCACTTCCGACTAACCTTCTATAATATCACATTCGTTTTTAAATATTTCCCGTTTCCCGATTTACCTTATTCCTTGGCAACACTAAAATGCCAAACCATCCAATGTCAAACTCCGAAAAACTGAAGACAACCATAGAACATGAGCAATGGCAAAATACTCTGACGCGTGATGCCACACTGAAGAAAAAAAAAAGGATTTTCTCTGCTTTCAGCTGCTGTTTTTGTGTTTTTGCCGGTTTGTTTACCGTTTTTGAATTGCGAGATATACTCCTGTGCGAAATTGACGCTCTATGTGTTGTGAATTCAATATATGAGATAAAGACTCCTGTGCGAAATTGACGCTTTCGTGTTGTGAAACCATATATTACGAGATATAGACTCATTGTTTTTGTGCGATACTGACGCTTTTGTGTTGTTTTTCCATCTTGGTTGGAAAAGGGAATGATAAGTGTGCAAAATGCGGTATAAGTTCAAAGGAAAACTCTTCTTTGACCTTTAACAGGTTTCCTCTCCCGTCCACTCATTGGTCTCTAAAGTAAGTTTATTTTGCGCTAATTTAGACTTCACTAGCTGGTATTATGTCTGTAAAGTAATTTAGTCTCTAAAATGAGTAAATTATAACTAATATCTGATTAACATTACCTAAAAAGTAACGACAAATAAAAAGCTAAAATTAAACAATGTATGTTCAAAACTAGTCATGTTGTGCGATCATGCTTTGGGTGATAGTTACGTGAAAACGTAAAATGTGAGCCTTGTGAATAAAAAATAAAATTTGTTGCCTAACTTTTTTACTAATTCAAAAAACCTTTTTCAGGGCTAGAGTTTGGGCAAAATTTTGTTTTCCCAATGATGATTGGTCTTCAGATGAATCATTGGTGAAGCTAAACAAACAGCATAAGATGCTATGTGGCAATCATTTTGAGGATTCATCATTTACAAGCAGTACCAAAACAAGATTGAACAAGTTTGCCATACCAACAGAAGCTCAAAATATTTTGGCCCAGTTACGAGATGAACAACCATCTAAAGAAGCACAAATTACTCAAGTGAGTATTTTTATTTTCTGCAAGAAATTAACTAACTTTTCAATTGGATTCTCAAAAAACATCCCTTGATGGTTCAATAAACCAATCGTAAAGATATTCAAGAAAAATAAACATTTTATGGAAAGAAAGTTAATCAATATGCTTAAAATATTTCAGTATCACGAGAGTACACAGATGCAGATGGATGAGGAAGTCACGGCCAGTACTTTTCAGTGTTCTGCATCTATAGAACACTGCAATGAATATAACCTATTACCCCTTATGTCAACACTGTTGACATAAATATATTTATTAGCCCATTGAAGGCTCTGACATGGTTATTATACGTTTTACAGGAATCAAGGAAAAAAAAAGGCATATTAAAGGACCTGAATAAAATATGCAGAAAAAATTTAACTGAAATCATGAGACTTCGAAGAAAATTTAGAAAAGTTAAAAAGTGCAACAGGAATGTTTTACAGACTTTGCATGATGATAATGCGGTGAACAACATTATGAAAAGCAAACTAAGCAGTTCATTTTATTTGTTGTTACAAAGCCAGTTAAAAATGTGCCGAGAAAGTTAACTGGGCGGAGATGGACACTAGACGACAAAGTTTAGCCTTGAGTATGTATAAAAAGTCTAGTTCATGCTATAGGCTATTAAGTCGACTGTTTTGTTTGCCTAGTGTGAGTTAGCTAAAGGCATTATTGAATAAAATACCCATGATGTGCGGAATAAATAATCAAGCGATTGAAACAATTAAAGAAATCACAAAACAGAGGTCAGTCAGTGACAATTTGTGTGTTGTATCTTTTGACGAAATGTCAATAAGAAAAAATTTGAGTTATAACACAAAACTAGACCAATTGGATGGCTACCAGGATCATGCTGCCCAGGGCCGAACGCAAGAAATTGCAAGCCATGCCCTAACTTTTATGGCTATAGGAGTTAGGAAAGCATGGAAACAGCCGATAGCCTTCTATTTTTCGGGAGACTGCGTCACAGCTGACAGATTAGCTGTAATTATTAAGGAGGTGGGCCTTCTGTTTGTTTGTTATATTTATTAAATTATCATAGCCTCAAACTATTTATATGAATTGATTTTTAGAATATCATTGAACTTAACTAAAATAAATATGAATTTTCAGATCTTGAGTACTTGCTTTGATGCCGGATTAGAAGTCATTGGCGTCGTATGTGATTTGGATGGCGTCAATTTACGGGCAATAAATTTATTAGGATCATCAAAAGATCAACCATTCTTCGACCATGAGGGACATGAAATTGTCACCATCTTAGACCCGCCCCACCTGCTTAAATGTTTTAGAAACAATTTTTTAAAACATAATGTACAATTTGTACAAGATGTACAAATAGAAGGTCAACGGAGAAAAGGTTGGTATTATTATTATTATTGGTTTATTTATTGGCTTATTGGTTTTTATAATCTTCTATTGCAGGAGTAGCTAAATCGAGCCACATCGAAGAATTCTTCAATTTAGATAAAAAGAACCCCAACTTCGTTTATGCTCCAGCATTAACCCAGCAACTCCTGCAGCCGAATGGCAAACAGAAGATGAAATTTCGGCTAGCTGCTCAAGTTTTGAGTCATTCCGTTAGGTCATTCCGTTTTGTAGTAGCCCAAAGTAAGTTTCAGCATAATATATTTCTATGTACTTTCATTGTGTACTACAATGTAAATACATAGAAATATATTATAATGTAAAATGGCACCACTATTACTCATACCCGTTTAAATGGTTACTGACCCATGGAACACCAAAGTGGTTCACCTAGGTGTTCCACGGTTAACTTTCTGTACCCTTGGTTCACAATCGGTCAGTGTCATGTTAGATATAGAAATTCTATTTAACATTTGATGTTTTTTTGTTTGCTTTCAGACGAATTACCACAAAATGCCGTGGGGACTGCGACACTCGGCTCAAATATGGACAAATTGTTCAACGCCATGAAAGGTGACACGCCTGACAGAAAAGAGGAAAAAAATACCTGACCAATATGTCTTCAACCAGCCCTCATTTAGTTTTTTTTAATGAAATGAGAGTTTTTTTCACGGAAATGAAGTTTCTAGGCGCGAGAAGCAAGCCCCCATCACAAGATGGCTGGTTGAGGACTATGAACGCAATTGAGCGTATATTTAAAAAAATACAATATTAACACATTATGTGTCCGAAGGCTCAATCAAGATCCTCTCGAAAACTGTTTCGGGTGCATTCGAAGCAACTGTGGTTGTAATCCGAACCCCACTTCAGTTCAATTTATTGCTGCATTGAAAACTAGCATAATAACCAATTTAATTAACAATAATAAAAATAGAAACTGCCTGGATGATAATAATGATATATTGAATAATTTCAAAGTTTTTCTTCATAAAGGTTGTAAACAAAGAATAAATCCGTGGCTGGCGTGAATACGTTGACATGTCTAAAACAGCAATTTGTCTTAATGTTTTGACTTCGTCTGGTAAATCGAGAAATTACTTTATCGTGTGTGTTTTATGTATGTAGAAGGTTATTTTTGACCATCTATTGAATGATGACAGTAAATAAGCGAAATTGTCCATAGTTTAGAAAAAAATAGACATGTCAAATCGTTCACCAACGAGTTGTCAACTTATTCACCGAGTTGTCAATATATTCACCAAAGTTATCAACTTATTCACCTTCTGAGTGTGATTAGAGGTGTATAATTAGTAGGTAAAAAAGTTATTTTAATTACAAACATGATATTTTTATTAGACAGCAAACAGACTACGAACATAAATCAATGTTATATTGCTGAATAATTACTTAACCTTTAGTGTACTAACTGGAGAAATTATAAATTGAAATGCGCAAATCTATAAAACATGTTCTTAAAATAAAGGGACAAATAATTAAAAATGCACAGTTATTAATAAAGAAAAATGTATTGTCACATCACAGTGACGAAATGAGTTTGACTGAAAATTAAAAATATGAAAACGCTGCAAGTAATTTATATTTTATTGGAGCTCAGGATCTTCTTCATCTGGATTATCTTCATCCAAATCAGGATCAGTACATGCAGACATATTGCCGATAGTTTTTAAATTAACATAAAATTCTTTAAATGAGTCGTCTATCAAATCAATCATGTCCATTAAATCCTTCTTTTTTTCTGCGCTGATTGGCAATGCTTCCTTGGAGATTTGGTTCACCCTAAATAAGTCGATGGTACCGTATCAGCTCATAATGTCAACTTCGCAAAATGACAACCGATCGCAAAATGTCCACTTCTCAAAATGTCAACTTCTTAAAATGTCAAATTCGCATAATGACCATTTCTCAAAATGTCCATTTCTCAAAATGACAAACTCTCATAACGGCAACTTCTCACAATGTCAACTTCTTAAAATGACAAATTCGCATAATGACAATTCCACGTAGTTTCTACCTTCAGGTTCTTCTTTAGGTCATTTGCTATGTCTTCACGCCCTTTAACTCATTCCTTGCCACAGCGGTTTTTTTATAACAACTAAACAAACTCAACATAAAAAATAGTTAAAAAAATTCAACATTTTAGTTCAAATAAAAAAATAATAAATTTGTTTAAACTTAAAATTTCAATTTAATTTTGATCTCTACTGTTGTATGATTCTATCAAATTCAAAATTACTTGCTAGTAACAATTACTTTCCTTTTTAATAGCTCGTAAAGTTTTTGTAAAAGAAAAATAAACTTAAAACTCAACTTTAAATGGCTATAAAAAAAAACTAAAAGCGATCGGGATCTTCGAATTCTTTTAAAAAGTTCTCTAGTCTGTCCCCTTTCCAAAGGTATGCAATATGCCCAAAAAAACGTTTAATACCTTTTCATTTTTAACTAAATGTGTAATCGAGACACTAGGCTGATATTCGAAATTACAGTAAGAAGTATAATAGGTGTGTCATCTTAAACACCAAATCATCAAAATGTCGAAAAGCATAACACTATACTTAAACTAAAAAAAACATTGATTCTCCATAGAAGTAAAAAAAATATTTACATAGTAAGTTACAATTCACTTTTTGAACTTATAATCTTTTTGAAAAATGAAGCGATAGTCAAACTTTCAATTTGCAGTGCAATCAAATATTTCTTAAATTTAATATCAAAAGTTATATCGCGGAGACGTCTCCTATTTATATACGCCGGCGCCAACCTTCTAAGGATTTGCTGTACGGTGGCGGTCAACTTAAAATATTTGGCGAAAACTTAAGGTACCATTGTCTTTCAAAATAGCGACGGAAGGATTTATCTAATATAAATATGACTTCATGCAGCAGGTATTAAATTTGCTGGTAACAGGGGAGTCATTGCCACCATTCTAGTGGCGTTACGCCCTTCCGAAGTTCTGTTCAGTTCAATTTTCTTTGAGTACTTCTTCCACACTGCGTCATTGAAATGATGGTAACACCCACACATCAGCGTTAGGGAAAACCGTCGATACTGTATTAATCTTAGCGATTTCGTAGTCGCATTTAAACGATTTGAATAATATATCTATGTTTTATAAGTATAAATAATCTAGTATAGATCTGTTCCGTCTTATTGGGTAACAATGAATACACAACCGGGATTGATTGATTATACATTTTGGTATTTTATTTTTAAAGTTTTCAGATATCTACCTACATACCCTTAGTATATGTATAACTAGCTAAACCTATTACAAAATTCAAATTACCTTGTTAAGGTAGAAACTACGTGGAATTGTCATTATGCGAATTTGTCATTTTAAGAAGTTGACATTGTGAGAAGTTGCCGTTATGAGAGTTTGTCATTTTGAGAAATGGACATTTTGAGATTGCGATCGGTTGTCATTTTGCGAAGTTGACATTATGAGCTGATACGGATGGTACTTTTGCCTCTTTTTTTGAAATTAATTGAAGTGAAAGGAGACTCACAATCCAGGTTTTTCTTAAAATAAATTTTTCCTATATTGTTTTTATTAAATTGCAGCCATTTGATAGGTTGCCACAGAAATTTGTCCCCCTAATCATCTACTTTTTTGACAGTAAAGGGTCCCTTCTTAGATTTTAGCTCAGCAAAATCCAAGAAATCATTTACCGTCATCACTATTACCTTGAATGGTTTCTGTACTTTGCAAGTCCTAACTAATTGCACCCAATCATATAAGTGATTGATTTTCATTTGTGTTCTCTTTTTAGTTTTTTCAATAATTGCGTGGTCAGAATCACATTCCATATGTGAGTGCCCACTGATCAGGAATTTGTGGTTTATCTTTTGCAGTGTCGGATGATTATTTAGCAAAAACATAAACATCATTGCCACAACATTATTTTTGTTTTGTCCGCCACAAGTATCAGAATAAAAAGTCAGTTCTTTGACTTCCGACGGCAAACTATTGCAAAAGTGCCACAAGCATGATGCAATTTGGTTTGCTCCTCGAGCTCCTATAGTCTCGTCCCACATGTAACATGTAGCATTATTAGATGCTAAGTCATGTATAGTTAAATTAAATGACCAAAGCTGACGTTTGTAAAATGAAACTGATGTTTTTAAATACGGTGTAGGCAAGCACTGCTGGAGATCAAATGCATATGCTCTAATAAACGAATCTGTTTTGGCGGTTTCTTTATCCACACGTTTTACAGCATAAGCTTTTTCAGCTTGGTATTGATGTTCAGTTAATTCAGCAGTCAAATGTAATTTGCCATCATCATCAGCAACTTTAATTTTGGCATTTAACACATCGCACGTGTTACACGTATCTTTGGATGGTTGCTTAAACGATAGATTGAAATCATGAAAGCATTTAGCATATATTTTTAGGGACACAGGATTTGAAGAAGTAGTTTTATACTCTCTGTACATTTTAGCAATTGAAAGGTCAGCAGGTAGATATTTTTTACCAGTCGACTTTCTACAATAGTGACTCTCATAACTAGGAAAACTTAAAATGTGCTCATTAACAAGCGAAATATCTTCTACAGTCTTCTTATTTTTAGGAGGTTGACGACCTCTCTGATCTTCATCGATGATTCCGTTAGGAGATAATTTCTTTTTTCCTATAATTATATTCACAAATCCCTTAGTCTCTCCTAGTATTTTACAAAAACATTCTTTACAAACCTGTTTCTGCTCATTACAAATTTCCAGGCTGTACTTACAATAGTATTCTCTATTTAATGTCCTAATGCTCGTTTTTTGAGTTAGTTTGGGCATAAGTATTACTGATTTAGACACAAATGCTGCCCTTCTATCTCTATCTCCAAGTTTCCAATAAGCTTCAAAACATTGCGTCTGTTCAGGTGTTGTAATCCTTTCAGAACACCTTAATCTACAAGATCCCAACTCTTTTGATGTTCTTTCAGGAATTATTTTTCCTTTTTCCGTTATATAACTTTTTCCTGTATTCCTTCGTATTTTGCTTGCTTTTCTGTCTAGTCTTGATCTTCCTTTTATTCTGTTATCATTAGTTCTTTCTTCACAAGTACTTGTATCTTCTATTATTAAATTTAAATTCTCATTTCTTTCCATTATATTTTCTTGTGTTGGTATGTCTCCCTCATCTACATTAGCAACTGCGCTATCATGTTCTGGATCTCTTGTACCCATTTTAGGTAAATCACTTTGTTCGTCCCTGTTTTCGCTTGACACACACGCCGCACTCCCTGCTCTGTTTATTTGTGTATTATTCGAAGATGACTCTTGTGCTGTTTCTTCTGTTTTTAAGATAGGTGAAACATTTTCAGATTCAGTGACCACTTCAATGTATATTTCAGATATCGATGTTTGTATTTCATTTTTGGTATTCTTTTCGGGTATTAATCTTTTTGTTTCTCTCATATTTTTGCCTGAAATTGTTAATGTTTCTTTGCTTATATCTTTCGCATCATCACTTGATTCGCAATCAGTTTCTGATTCATCTATTGTTACTTTTGTTTTAATGTTAAAATCAGGATCACGAATACTGTCGTCGCTGTCTTCCTGAAACGGTTCATTTTCTTCATCAGAGGCGTCACTGTTTTCGATAACATCTGACGTATTATTAAATTGCAGTTTTGGGTCAGTAATTAACACATTATAAAGTTCTTGTGTTGCTGGGGACATCTCCGGTAAAGGAGATAGTGGATCATAGTTACTTATGTTTTTCAATGAATGTGATAGTGGTGTAGCAGGATTAGGTTCATCTGAAGCAATAAAAAAAAATTAGATGGACACAAGATAGATTTGCTTTCGCATTAGTAATGTAAGTTTGGGTTTGTAACAGCTAGATGTGATTCTCATGCCTGCATAGTAATCTTAGGTCTTGTCTATTTACATATCAAGTTTCATCCCAAACTGGCTACCAGTTACCGATTATTCGTTTTAAAACACACAGATACACATAAATTTCACATCACATATAGGTAATTTAATTACTAGAAATAATTATTATTACGAATAGTAGCTAGTAAAATAGTTTTAGTACATACCCTGTAGTTCATTATCATATTTTTGATACGGTTTCAACATTAAAGAGGTCATAGGCTTATTAGAGTTATTGGCATCCCCATCTGAAAATAAAATATAGTAGATATTATTTTAGTCATAAATGAAGGGACTAATCATCATCATCATCAATATCATCATCACCAATTTTTTTCAATCAATCTTGAACCCTAAATCTTTAGCGACAAAGTTGAAAATCAATTAAAGACTTCTTCATGTGCTGTCGTCTGTACCTACGTAGGTACTAACACAACTGGAAACTCATCATTACCATAAGTCTAAGTTAACAGTTACTATGAATTATAAATCAACTAATTCCCAACGTTCGTCAGTACTTACATACTTATTATAAAAAAATGTGATAATAAAGACATCTCTTACCATTTTCATCCACTTGATTCATTTTTTTGCGAGATGATTTTAACATTATTTCACGAAGATCAGTTAACTTCCGTTTCTTAGCCAATAATTCGGCAATTGTCGGACTCTGCAAGAATCGAATATTTTAATACTCATACAATTGCAAATATCAGTAAGTAGTTATTCCCTAATAGGATTATTCAAAAAGATAAATACGTAAAGTTTAGTAGGTACTCACTTTTTCTTCCATTGCAAATCACAAATTATACACGCAATTTATGAATTAAAACACATACAAAAACTTATACACATTAAACACAAGATTATAGAGTCGAAACTTTAGATAGAAAACTCAAAAACAAACAAAATTCTCGCATGTACTAAGACTCGTCCGCGTGCGTGCGGCTCATCAAGGTCAACTGACGTTTGTTTGTTTACAAACACACGAGCGAGCGAGCTTGAGCTAGAGACGTGCATCGATATTCATTTTGCAAACCGTTATTTTATTATGTTGACAACTCGATTGTTTTTAATACAATTTGGGTGCAAAAGTTGGCAACTAAACATATTCATTTAATAGTAAAGTATTTTATAACCCACATGTTATGATAACTATATTTGTTCCATTTAGGATACGAAACTTACTTTGGCTACAACTTGACATCTCAATATGTCAAGATTGGATCAAGTCTTTAGGATGGCCATAACTTGATAACTCAATTTGTCAATTTATAATAAGACGATAAAGGAAACTATTATGTGCATAAGTTGAATTATCAAATAATGAATATTATTTTGGTCACTGAGCGTATGTTGATAAAACGACATATCGAAGTTTTATCACAAAAGTATGTGCATCGTTAATTTGACATAAGATTTTGTCAACAAAAACACGCAAAAATGAGAGATGTCAACATACTACCACAGTCGATTTCTCCAAAACTAAGGTACATAAAAACGTGTCAATTTTTTTCCTATAAATTCCTAGTGCATAGAATGCATTAAGCCAATAAAAAAAAAACATACATGTCGACATGTCAATGTGTTCACGCCAGCCACGGAAATTATGAAAACCCTTCCACACCGATTCCAGCGGAAATTTCTATTAAAGGTGTAGAAGGGCTAGATATACCTCAGTGTTCTGGAGAAATGCAAGCATGTGCATATGTGTGCGGCTTTATCGCTAAAACACATGTCGATTAATTGCGTGCGTGTAAAAAAATAATGCTTGCTGATCTGAACACTGAGGTATGCCATTTGTTTACATCATTTAAGGAATACGACGACGTAAAATGCAGTTTAAAATACATCCAGCCCAGTTTCTGTGCAATGGTTGAAAATGCTGCAAGTTTAATCAATAATTACTTGAAAGAAAATTCGTATAAAAAACACTTAAAACGTAATTTATTAATAAAGTGCGATAATTTAAATAAAGATTGGCTGAAGGGGTGTGACGAACACTATGAGATAAATTTCAAAAGAATAATTGACAGTACAGTTGAGATATGCCTGAAGCGGTTTTGCACTCTCAAAAATCGAGGGTTTGTTGAGGAAGCCTCAAAAAAATCTTTATAAAAAAAAACAAATATTCTAAAACATGTTTAAAAAACTTGTATTATTTGACATCACTTGGAAATTCCCTAAACAATGCATTTTCGTGTGACGTTTCTGCACATATAAAAAAAAAAATATCTGGATGACTGAGCTTCGCTCAGGTTTTCTTTTTTTTAAATGAAACCTAGCTGTATCGATTTATCGCCCCCGAAACTCCTTGCATACTAAACTTCATGGAAATGGATAGAGCCGTTTCCGAGATTCATATTATATACACACATCAAAAGTGTCTAGGGATCAACATATATTTTTGCAATAACTTTTCTCCTGATTGATATTAATTAAAATTTTCTTTAAGGATTCATCAAATAAAGTGTTTTCGTTTGTCACAGTAACGATAAACCAAGTCACCTTTGCATTAATAAAGAAATTTGCCATTTTCTAATAAAGGGATTTTTGACATTTGAACCACTAACATTAAAGTTCGAAAAAAAGACTGAAATAACAGTTTTCTTTAAAATTTTATTGGGTAACTTAAACAATTAATAATCCGTGTTTCTACCGCGAACACTAACAACACAAGAACATCGGTTTGGCATACTCAAAATGAGTTCATCCAAATCACGCTGTGGAATGGCCGCCCATGTTCGTTGCAACAACAAAAAAAGGTCTTCTTGCGACAGGATACCCTCCATATTCGGCAGAGCTCTTCTCTGTAGCATATCCCATGCATGCTCAATCGGGTTCAAGTCTGGCGACTGAGCAGGCCAGGGCAGGACATTGATGTTAGCTGCGGCGAGAGTCTGTCTTACAACTCTTGCGGTGTGCGGTCGTGCATTATCATGCATTAACTGAAATAAGGGACCGATTTGCACTTCTAGAGGAACGATGACGTCTGATACAATCGTCTCAGCATAAATTTGAGCGTTGAGGTTGCCTCTGATCAAAATCAACTCAGTTCTTCCGCCGATCCAAATACCCGCCCATACCATGATGGTTCCACCACTATAAGGATGGACTTCCTGGCAGGATTTTAATCGCTGTTGGCGTCCAGGGGTTCTCCAGTGTCGTATACGTCTTGTATCCGGTCTCATACCAAAACGAGACTCATCAGAAAAGCACACGAAACGCCATTGTTCTTCTGCCCAATTTCTGTGTTCAAGAGCCCATTGATATCGAATCCTACGATTGTGCATTGCTATAGGTGGTACCCGTAGCGGTCTTCGGGAATGAAGGTTCACTTCATGCAAGCGGTTTCTGACTGTTTGGTCGCTAATTAAGTTCCCTGAAGAGTGATGAAGCCTCACGGCTAACATCATGGCGGTTATTGTTGGAGCTCTTCGAGTTAAGATTTGAATGTATCGGTCTTGTCTCCGTGTGGTGCAGCGATACCGTCCTCCATGGCGCTCAGCCACGGTACCAGTGCTTCGGTAACGTGTCCAAAGTCGACTGATAACACTCTGACTTGTATTCAGAGCTAAAGCCACAGTCCGTTGCCGGGAACCAGCTTCTATCATTCCCACGGCTCTGAGCATTTCTTCCCTGCTTAAATGACGTCGCCGCTCCATAATAACGTTGGTTTTAATCAGTAGTAGGGAAACAGTAGCACTAATAATGTCTTCAATGCGTTGTATGTTTTTATAGGGAAAATATTGACAGCTGATTTTCATCTTTTACTCGAATTTGATTCACAGTTCCTGATTCAAATTATGAAATGCACCAAAAAGGATCCATATAAATTTATAAAATCATAAATTTATTACAAAGCCACATCTCAATCTCAAGAAATCCGCATAAAAATGCTTGATCCCTAGACACTTTTGATGTGTGTATATACAAGAATTGCTCGAACGAACATTCTATGACTTAGTCGATACCGGAATTTCAATTGGCGTGAGTGACAAATTCTATGTGCCATTTAGTCAATTGTCACTCACGCCATTGAAATTCCGGTATCGAAAAATAAAAAAGTAGATTTAAAACGCTTTAAATCTCCCGCGTTATCGAAACTGATGGCACGAACGGCAGCGCTAGTGTGCTTCTATGTAAGCATTTTTAAAGTATGAAGTTGCCGTTCTTCTCGTTAGGGTATATATGTTCTGTGATTGGTATTGCGGACGTAGACGCAACAGGTTTGTCGAACGTCAACAGGTTTGCCGATTTTATCACCTTCAAAGTAATTTTTAGTATTTATTTAATGAGTAAATAATTAAAATAATAATAAATAACTACACTTCTTACCTCAAGAGGAACAACTTTGGGGATTAAAAAGGTTTTATTTCCTATTTTCATAAAACTAGTGCCATGAAAGTGTTGACTGCATATTATTGAGCTTTTTTTTTTGGGACCCAGTTATTTCTGTTAGTCGCTTCAATCCATAAATTCCGTAATTCTGGTTCGGCGGGAAATCTAAAAGTTTCAAGTTCAAGTTTCACATTATTTTTATTGTGAACATTTTAGTAGTCATTATTATTGAGAACAATAAATAAGAACAATATTAAATATTTCAATTTTTGTAGCGAGCACTATTAAGAAGAAGTCTCGAAGTCCAAAATACAAAAGTAGTTACCTACACATACGGATGCCACATTTTGTCAGTAAACAACACAACCACAGAGTTGTGTCTATAAAGATTTTACTTTGAGGAGGGTTTTACGGAAATGTTACCGCATTTCCATAAAACACACTATCACCATCAGTCCTTATATCATTTACCCCTAAAATAAGGTAAAAACTTATTGAATAACTGGCAACACTGGAGCTTTGAGGTTATGTATAAATTATCTCGATTTATTACATTATTTCACGATAATTGTATCTTTCAACACATTAGTATGGTTTATCACAGTTTAAAATCTGTGATAAACCATACTAAAGTAAAAACATTCGCTCAAATACATCAAATAAAATGAAATATTTAGCTACTTAGGAATGAAAAGACAATCCAGAAATTTTCCTCCCACTATCACTTTTGCAACCGAGAACACTGCACCGTACCATCTACACATTCAGCACAAAACACTTATTAATTTCGAAACGATAAATGAAATAATTTAAAATTGGGCACCAACTTTTGTCGAACGCGTACCAAATGTCAAAGTTTGTTTGGAAAATGAGTTGCTCACCTTAAAAATAAGTGGCACGCGGTAAGGGACAAAAAAAAATAGGCACTGTCTCTTTTTTTTACTCGCATACTGTTTAGTTTCATCTTTTTCTTGTGTAAGTGAAATAGAATACATCCAGCAGTCTATACTATTCTCTGTCTACGATGGAAACTGAGGTCTTTTTGCGAGATTGCGACTGAAATGCAAATGCGAACGTTGTTTAAAATATTAATAAAATTGGCCCTTTGATGACATTATTCTAAAAATAATAATATTTTTTGTTTATTTTTAGAGGGAAATAAACCAAATTAACGATTAAAAAGTAATGTTGAAAAATTATGAAGATAAAAATTATTCACTTTCTGAGTTGTCACTAATTGGTCCTTCTTCCATCTGGATATATTATGATTTTTTTAACGATCTCGTTATAAAAATCATCACCGGAGGTATGGTACCTTTTGCGCAGAGATCCTTTAGATTCTTAAGTTTATTGGCAGGGATTTTAAGCTTTTTGCTTTAGAGCTTCTGCAAATCGCAACATGGCGTCATAGTAGATTTACGTAAAGCTCGGCGCTGTATTGGTAAAGATTAACAATTTTCTTCAGATAGTTGATTTTTGAAAAATATTGTTTTAGGAGTTCCTTTTTGATATTAAATCCATTTTAATAACAGCCAGTTCATATTATCACCAGTATCCGTTTTATTTTTATTTGTGATAACTGTGTTACTATGCGACCTTAAGTCGATAAAATCTGAGTATGTCAACTCTTTAATCTTATAATAGGGCTTTGTTGTTGTCAGTTAAACAATAATGGATGAGTATAACTTATACTCATCCATTATTGTTACACGTTCATCGCCATGGTGGGTCAAAATGACCGGCACTTGATCTAGCCATTTGGGCCATGGGGGGTCAAAATGACCGGCACGCCAGACCTACCTTTGCGAAGCCCGTTCGCGCCGCAGAATGCAAAAGCTGTGTATTCAACCATACAATGTGACCGGCGCGGCCCCAATGAACACCTGTAACTACTTGGTTTTTTGATTTTTTGATGGCATACCTGTTTTTAGGACTTAGAGAAAAAAGTTAATGAAAAAACATAGGATTTCGAATCATATATTTTTATTTCTGTTATAAGTTGCATTTATGCATAAAAATGAAAAGACAACAGAATATTATTAATTTTAGGCATGTTTTTATCAAAATTTAAGAAAAAAAGAAAGACAATAGAACAAAAAATATTAGGAACGTTTTTTATCAAACCACAATTACAAATCGTCATACGAACAACAATCAAACTAAAGATTAATTCAACTCTAAATGGATATTCAAACATTTTAGTGGCATTTGTCAAAACATTGACGACATAAATGGGGATTGCCGGGACAAATAGTGCAAAACCAAGAAACCTTCTTTGTTTTGTTCTTGGCCACATTTCTTCCATGCAACTCAACATTTGATTTGTAACAATCACGACAAAATTTTCTTGTTGATACTGCTGCACCTTCTTTTTTCTTAAGCTCGTGTTTTTGTCTTCTGGGTCGTGGTGTGGTCAATCCCGTATTTTCTTGACTACCCTCAATCAACTGCTTTGCCAACAGTCGCCTAAAATCGACGACAGATATCTTCTTCTTCGTTGTACTTTCATATAGTACTCTTGCATTTACTACAGCAGTATTGAGTAATAATTCGATACCGAGCTTCTTATACCACTTTAACGTCTTTCGCAATGGACTCGAATAAGCACTCATTTGGTCAGACAAGTCAACGGCTGCTTTGGCTTTATTATAATCAATCACAATTTTCGGTTTAATTGTTTCAACCCCTCTTTTGTTCTTTTTTTTTGTAAAACCAATTGAATGTTTGGTTGACAACAAACACACGTCCCTCTTATCCTTCCACTTCATAACCGTGACTCCGTTTTTGTTTTCTTTTGCCATAAACTCACCCGGTTTCAGATTTCCAGTCATGACGTCCTTTGGTAAGTTCTTCCTGTTTTTTCGTAGGGTCCCTACTAAATGAGTATCGTGTTGAACTAACTTCTCAGCTAGATCTAAGCTTGTATACCAATTATCTACGAACATGGTATGACCTTTTCCAAAGTAGTTACGTGCTAAATTCAAGACAACGTTGGTTGGAGTATTATCCTGTGAATCTAATGTCTTTCCTCCATATACCTCCACCTTTGTCGTATAGCCAGGAGTAGTACACAATTTAAATAGCTTGATGCCATATTTATGTCTTTTCGACTTATTATATTGACGGAAAATGATACGCCCACGAAATGGTATCATACTTTCATCGACGCATAAACAGTCATCGGGAGTATAATGAATTGAAAATGTTTGGTTCAATATTTCAACCAATCTTCGTATTTTACCCAGCCGGTCATTTTTTGGAACTTCTTCGTTGTTGGAAAAGTGGAGCATTCTAAGCAAAACTTCGAAGCGGTTGCGACTCATAGTCTTTTTTGCAAAAGATTGACCCAACATTTCATCATTAGACCAATAGTCTACGATTTTTGGTAACTTCACTATACCCATCCAAATAATCACGCCTAAAGATCGTTTTATTTCTTCTTTGTCGGTTGGCGTCCAGAGCCGTAGTCTCGACTTATCTTTAATGCCACCTTTATCGATACTTTGTTGGGCAAATATATTCGTCTGATGTGCTATATTTTCAAATAACTGGTCAGTGACTAAGAGGGAATAGAAATCAACAGGTGTAGCATTGGCTAGTTGATTTCGAAGTGAGTAAGGTTTCAGTCCCGGTATTTCGGTAAAAGGAATTAAACGAGGCTGCTTACCACGTGGCTGGTACCACTCACATTCAGGTGTATGGCCGGATAAAGCTGGAGATAAGTCACGGTCATCTTCTTCACTGTCCGACAAAATAACTCGACGTTTTCTGGTACGTGGAATATTTATCACTTCATCACCCTCACTTATGACATGGTCAGTACTGCAATGTGACCTCTCTAAACTGTCAATTACATGTAATTGTTCTTGTGTAAACTCAAAGTCAAAAAAAGTGTCCATTTTAACAATAAAACTATTTTTTCTGCTAAACAAAATCTTAGCGTGTATTTGATGACCAAAACAAATGCGAACTAACGAAAACAATCCGTGATTGGCTTGAGTCATAGGGAGAGGTGAAAGGGGTGAAGGGAGGCGGGAACAACAACCGCACGCACGGTGTACTCCCGCGCTAGCATCCATTAGGCGCGCGGTACCCGTGCGTAGTAGACGTGTCTATAACGTTTGTAAGTACGCTGACCGGCATTGTGACCGGCAAGGCCTGAATGTAATAATTATTCCGTTTAGGCCGCGCCGGGTCGTAATGACCGGCACTTAAAAAAACCCTAAAATAAAGCCAAAATAAACAAATATCACTGTAAAACTTTTATATATGAACAAATAAACCTATAAATAATCATAAAAACCAATGACATTTTTTTATGATTTTGTAAAATAATAGTCGGCGATGAACGTGTTGAAATATTTCAATCTACCTCAGTTTGTTTGACTTACCTCATTTAGTTGCGATTGTTTATTCGCATGGGAGTCTTGTTCGGATAAGCTTTCTGAGCTGATTATGCCGCTGGTATTGGCTTCTTGTAAGACTGATAGAAACGTTGTGGCCCGGGCTGGTATACACGGCCCCGAGGCTAGTCTGTTTATTTATTTATACAAGTACTGTTGCCGGGCCCTTGAAGTTTAAATGCTTCTGTTGTTGTTGGGTTGTTGGCTTTTTGGGTTTATTCATACTGATTTCTTGAGCAGATTTTTTAAATTTCCTTTGTAACCCTAAGTTTTTCAGAAAAACCTTCTCCAAAAAGCCAAGTGTCTGTTTCTGTGTCTTTGATGGCCTCCCTAGTAGTTTGCTCTAACCCTTGCAGTATGAAGTTCTTTGTTGTTGTGGTCTGCTGATGTTAGTGGTCACACAACAGACGAGCTGCATCCACGACTACATTGATTATATTTTCTTTGTTATTGCATAGTTTTCCAAAAACTGTAGCAAGTGCAGTTAATGCACGACCAACTTTATCTTGCTTGGCTGCAATAGCTTTGTCTCTCTTTACTGCCACTTCTACTGTGGCAGCTTTTATAATAATATAATATTCATTTTATTTCAGGCAACTAAGGCCCATACATAAAATACACAAATAATCATACAACAATAATAAACTAATACATAAATCTAAAACCTTAAAAACTATGACTGTACACGTAACATCGTCGGCGTCGTGTTTCGCTGCGTGGTGTCGCGTAGCCGTCCTCGGAAACGTCGATATACGACACCTCTCGGCTAAAAGTCCTCTTTAAGGCAGAACTGTAGATGTTGCGTTGGAACACGTACTACGAACGACTTAAAGTTGATGTTGTGGCGCGATTCCAACCTTTCGACCCTCAGAGTCCAGTCGGTTTTCAGTTTCACATACTGCACGACATCCTTAACCGTCGTGAGGTGATGCAGACGCGAAATGTACAGCTGCGTAGTAGGCACAGCAGGGCGCAGCAGCATGTTGGGACCAGTCGGTGCGGTACCACACTGGTTACGAGAACAGGGCTTCCTCTTCTTCCTTTCCACTTTAGTGAAACCCTCCTCGTCAACATGGCTCGTTCTTGGCTTTTGCCTCTAAGTTCAATTTGGGGGCCCCAAGGGTTTTGCAATTTTCTGGTGGTGGATATTTTTCTTTGAGTTTATTGCTTTTTTCTTTGGCTAGGCCATTTTTTTATGATATCATTCTTTCAATTTTTTCTTCACTGCACTCACGTTTACGTTTAGGCATTTTTAAGATAATAACTCTCTTAAATACTAATTAGAACTGTGTTCTGACGTAAGCATATTATAATGGATGTTTTTAGACACTAGTTTAAAAAAAATTGCGCATGAACACAGTTTAGATATCTAATAACCGTAAATATTTATGTATCCTGGGTAATGGGGTAAGATTAATAACACAAATTGATATTATTGAATTTATTTATTAATTACTACACCTGTTTGCCTCTCTCTTTTGGCACCCTTTGTTTTATTATAAATTCTCGTGTGTGTATAAAGATGGGGTGGCGTCCGTTTCTTTAATTTTCTCTACAAAAACTGTAGTAGCTCTTGCCAGTCAGAAAATTGCTCAAATCAAATCAAATTATTTATTTGCATAATACAGGTAGGTATAGAAAGATGTTACAATTAGATATAAAGTGCACTGTATCATTACCTAATTAGATGTGCAAATATATAGGCAGTCTAATTTTTCAAATGAAATTACAATAGTTCTTTTATAACATAACAAACTTATCATGTTCGAAAAGAAAATCTAATAATAATAAATTCAGAATAAATACCACAAAATGTCAAAAGGATTAAAATACAAAATGTCAGAAGAATTATAGTTCATGTCGTAGTTTTTAAAAATTAAATACATTAAAATATTAGACAAAGTAAAAATTCCATAGATACTTATCAAACAAAATTATTACGGCATGTCACATTATTTTATTGCTACATCAAAATGATACAAAATTTCTCTTGCTATAGGTATCTATCTATATCTTTATCATTTAATTACTCCTTGACATTATAATAACATTTGTTTACCAGTAGTTTGTGCAACTTCGACTTGGATTGGTGAACAGGTAACGTTTTGACATCATCAGGCAGCTTGTTATGAATCAATGATGCCATACAAAGAATACTTTTACTGATTAGTGCTGTTTTCCCATAAGGTATATCAAACTATACGTAGGTATGCTGACTTTTTTGGAGCAAATATTCCTTTAATTATTGTTTTTTATGTCTTTGACATTTCATAAAATTTAATCCGATGTGGACTGTTTAACTTTATACATTTGGTAATTTGTTGCATTTGTCCATATTTATTTAAAATATCCAAAGTGATGTGTCCTACTTGGGCAAAAAAAAACAAACAATGCCCGGGTAGGATAGCATAACCATCGTTTGCCACATTTTTCTTTTTTATTATAAAATTCTGGAAATCTTCAGTATTTACAGACATGAAATTATTTCGACATGTTTTACATTGCTTTGGTTGCTATCCACCCTGTTTGGTGCTACCATTCTTACGAGTGTGTGAGGGCAACATTATTAAAAGGATAATAAATGGCAACATTGGCAACACATTCTGTCAGCATGATGGACGATACTTGCTTGTTTTATTTACTATCCAAATCCTATTTAAACATGGTGTCAGGTGAAAAAAGCGTGTGTATTTTATAAAATAGACATTATAAAGAAGTTCATCGTAGAAAGGATAGCTTAGTACAAGATAAATACTAAAGTCAGACGAAGAAAATAAAGAGAAAATAAAAATGAAACGCCAAAAAGTTTGGTATTAACCGGGGAGCAAGCCAATTACAAGAAGTACACACAGTTGTTTGAAATCTATCTGGATGCAGCAGGCTTGAAAACTGCGGAGGAGTTGAGGAAAATTGCGATATTTTTAAATGCAGCTGAGGACGAAGCTGTGGAGGTTTTCAACACCTTCAAGTGTAAGCCGACTAAACTTTTGTCTCTTCTCGACCAGTTTCAGCTATACACCCACCGAGGAAAAAAAAACATTGATATATACCTATGAACTTCTTCAACTAAAGCAAGAAGATAATGAGTCTATAGATCACTTTATAACTAGAGTAAAAACCCCGAGTAAGTTGTGTGAATTTAGCACTCTAGAAGAGAGGCTAGTTACAATGATGATAATAATAGGAGTAAACAATAAGGTTGTAAAAGAAAACCTATTAAGAGAGGAAGAGATTTCCATGGATGAGGCAGAAAAAGTATGTAGATCCTACGAGGCCAGTAAACAAGACATAAAATCTTTAGAAAAGAGTGAACAAGTACATGCCTTCAAAAAAGGTCATACGGTCAACCGGTGTTCTTGGTGTGGGCAAGCACATGTAAGAGGAAACTGTCCTGCATTTGGAAAAAGGTGTGCATTGTGTACTAGGTACAATCATTTTGCAGCTGTGTGTAGAAGTTTTAAACAAAAAAAGACTGAGGTCTAATCAGGAAGGAGCAGAAGAATGATGTTAATGGAAGTAGTAGAAGAAGAGGGACAAGAGTTTGCGTTAGAAGGAATATATTGTTTAGACAGTGTAGGTAAAGTGCAATGGAGAGAGATGTTGAACTCGAAGGAGTAAATTTGTTGTTTAAACTGGACACAGGAGCAGAGTGCAATAGCTTATCTCGGAGTGACTTTTTAAAGTTGAACAAAAAATACTTTACAAGAAAGCCAACAGTGCTAAAGGTCTACAATGGTGAGAAAATTAAACCTCTTGGTGTTGTTACTTGAAAGTTCAAAGTGAAAGGCACAACTCATAAGTTAAACCTTAATGTGATTGATTTGCCTGTACAGTCGGTATTAGGGTTGAAAGACTGCATCAAGTTAAACTTGTTAAAAATAGTAGATGTAGTGGAAAATAAATAATAGCCAAGGAAAGAAGAGTTTGTGAAAAAGAATAGACGTTTGTACTGGGTCAGGAGAGATAAGAACTTAAAAGTTAAAATTACAGCAATATACTCGTACAGAGCCTGTCAATAAACCAGGCGTATTATGGAGAAAATTAAAGACAGATTGAAAGAAACTTTAGATAGGTATGAAAAATTTGGTGTGTTAGAAAGGGTTGATTGCCCTACTGCTTGGTGCAATAATATTTTCATAGTGGACAAGCCAGATGAATCCATCTGATTGTGCTTGGATCTAAAAGAGCTTGATAACAGTATTGAAAGGGAAATGTTTTTGATTCCATCCCCAGAGGAGATTTACAGTGCTTTGTCAGAAAAAGAAGTTTTTACTGTTTTGGACCTAAAGGATGGGTGTTTCCAGGTTTTGTCAGATGATCAAGAAAAAGTGTGTACCTTTGTCACCCTCATTCATTAGAAAACAATATTCTTAGATACCCACAAAATCTATAAATAAAACAAATTATATGATATATCCTCTTTTTATCTCCATTTAACCAATATCAAGTAAACCATATTAATAGTTTGGATAACATGAACTTCAAATAATATAAGATTAACTAACTGAGATCAAATAAAAAACAAGTCAGTTGGTAGTGGTAGCTTTATTAGTAGGTACCTAACAATTCTGTAATCAAGAATAAAATAAACATACAAAACACATTCATCATCTTATGATACTAAACACTACCACAATTACTATTACGCCTCAATTTCTTGAATCTTGAGCTCTTTAATTACTAACAACATTATTAAAGGATTCATAATATTTGACTATAAAACGAGATTAAAATTAACTGTGTACCGTATACTAAATTTGAATACACAATAATCATTTTTTTTCCAAGAGACCGCTGTTCTTGATAATGTGTTCTTAAGAATAGAAGTACATCTAACATTTTATCAGATAGCGTACTTCTTATTTTGTGGCAAAAGTATCCAGCACTCGAAAAGGGCCCTCTCACTCTCAACACTTGTTGGTAGTACACACATTAAATAGTTGTACTCTTCTGTGAGATACACACCACGATCCTCCGCTTTCATACATGGCATTGTTCTATCTTGACAAACCCTGTAAGGTCGAAATCCCATCGATTCTTGGGGGTTTTCTTGCATTTATCCAACACCTTATCAAGCTGCTCTTGAAGGGTTAGCTCATCAATATCGGCAATCCAGAGCCTTCTTTCAGGATCTTGACATTGTCAGCCCAAAATACTTTCGACTTTTTACTCACATGGCCACTTGAGCATCTTTTTAGAAATGCCAGCAAGTTGTTGTATGACTTGATATTAATACCATGTTTTGTTTTCACAGTGCTTTTTAGCATTGAATAGTAAGTAGCACCTCAATGAGCTTGACTTATATTTTTGGGCAAATTCCTTGAAATAGGCTAAAAACACACTTGGTGAAAATGAATTTGCATCTTTACTTGTTTTCCATGACATTAAATTTTGATACGCTTGTAAGTATCTATCGGTCGATTTTTCGGGCAAGAGGCGCTTAGAGTAGCCTTTTTCGCAGCCCCTGAAACTTCTGGCGGTGTCGATTTATTAAATCTATCATTACTTGACGGCATTTTCAAATAAAAACAATACAGCGAAATAAAAAAGCACGCGGAATTATTTTTACTTGTTCACAAATTAGCGATGCCCGCGCATCAGCGCTTTTCTTTAAGGCAAAGGCACAAAAACAGTCAGTATTACTTAATAAAGTAAATTAATATTTTTGTGTTTTGTTACAGCCATTTAGGTTGTAATATATGGTCAAAATTAATTAAATTAAAGAATTAAATGTTTATTAATTATATTTTATCTCCCAAAGTTAATTTTATTTATAAAACTTTGACCACTTTTCTGACATAAAAACTCTTTGTTACGATTTAAAAAAGTACCGTTCGTTTTAGACGGAGCATCTTGATAAACCGTGCGTTTTATCTTATTAAAAAAAAGCTCGTGCGTTTTACATTACAATAACGCATAAATACATAATGAGATACAATACGATATTGAAATTGGTGAAATAAGAGACCCTTTACAAGCAAATGTGTTATAAAGATTTTAATGAATTCAAACAAATACTGTCATCTTTTTCACAATTTCCCTGTAGGGAGTGTGGGGATGTTATATTATTAATTAATAATGTTCTGAATGCAGTTTCAAAATCTGCTGAGTTGGGCATTACATAACTACAACCATTAGCTCTTATCGCCCCAAAAAAGTTTTCTGGATGGTCATGATGTGTTACATAGTAACAATGAATTAATTCCTTCTGACCTTAATCTATCTGTGATTATTATTTAAATCCTTCTACAGTTTTTGCCCAACTAGTAAGAGATGTTACAGTTACCTCTTTGGCTTTCTGATGTATATATTTCATTGACTTTAAAACCGGTAACATTTTGTTCCAAAATTTTATATGGGGTGATCTTTTTTCCAACCCGCACTGTGCCCGCGTAGTGGATTACAGCCCACTCCCTCTCATAGAGAGGAGGCCTGTGTCCCAGCAGTGGGAACATTATAGGCTGATGATGATGATTTTGGTGTGACTGCCGATCGGTATATTTTCCCTTCTTCCTTGTGGTAATTGGCATTGACGGAGTCGAACAAGTCGTCGAACATCATTAACACTTTGCAGTGTCCACAATTTTCTCTGGCATGCTCCCACTTTTTAGAAATGAAAATTGAATGTTAATTTATGGAAAATAACAGTAAATATTAAATATTTGAGGTGTTTAGCTGCCAAACTAAATTTTTATGTATTATATTTTTGACTACTTATTTAATTATTTTAGATCTATTTGTAGTTTGTATATAATGTATAGATTTTTTCTTCTAGCTTTACGCTAGAAGAAAAAATCGCCTTCCTCTAGGTGTTTTACCACCTCTTTTTACTTGCATGTAAAATAAGGATTTTGCTGCTGATGACATATCTTCGGTGATAATTTCGAAAGCTTTAGTTTCCTTATTTTCTTTGCTAGCAGATATCTTTTGCGGAAGGTCAGTTTGGCTTTAAGAACATGCCAAAGTAAACACTTTCACACATGCTCTAACTTTTTAACCTTATTTTCTTCATTTATACGTTTCAAAAAAGGTACTGAAAATATCATGTTAGATCATGAACTTTAAAGATTTCTTTTCTGAACTAGAAGGCTTAGTGTATTTAACGATTCTAGTTGTCCTGGGTTGTATGGGAAGATGCGGGTAAGACGAGGTCGCTAAGGTAAAGTAGTAAAAAAACAGGGTATTTCAAAAGTGTTATTTATTAATCAAACATTTATCACTTTGTATAATTTTATTTGGCACAGCTTTGGGCTTGGTAATTAATCATACAAAAATTAGAAAATATTAATTATCAAAAATAGAAAATACACCATCTTACCCCATATATGGTAAGACGGGATACTAAATAAGGGGCAAGATAGGGACAGAGGGTAAGATTGGGACTAATTTTCTTCACAGAAAATACATATCAAGACATCCTCCACATCTTCGTCGTCGACTTCAGCACAACCTATGTGGGCCCATCGTCCACACCGCTGACGCCCTTCCCAGTTTTCCGACAATTTTAAATAAGAATTGTTTTCATCATTTGAATATAAACAAATTGTATCTTCTTGTGCTTCTTTTCCTGTTACTTTCTGTTTTCCTTTGCCTTTAGCTTTGGCCTTCTTGGTCGTGGTATTATGAACAGCTGGTTTCGCAGGTCTTTTTCTTTCCTTTACTTCTTTTTTATAAGGAGTGGAAGTGATGATAGCGGTTTTAGCCCTTCGGTATTATTTTCTTTTTTCATTAGACTGAACTGCTGGAATGGCTATGATATCACTAGGAGAGGCATTACTAGAACTAGACGTGATATCACGGCAAACTGCTCGAACAGGAGATTTAGTTTGTGCTGCATGTAAAGATGAAGGTCCAGGCTTTGGTTCAGTTTCAATAAATAGTTGACTAGTTGACTTTTGCACTAAAACAGTTGACTGTAACGCGTAGGCCCAGAAGTGGGCATTCTTCTTTATAATTTAGTTCTTTAGCTCGAAGTCGGGCAGCGGCGTGTAGGTTTTTATTTTTGTGAGATTCTCTGTAACAAATATCGCAATCTTCTTATCATCCAAGCCTAGTGCGCTGGTGATCAGCTTCTCATTTGGGTGATCCTTGTTATATTGCATTGTAGCTGCAAGCACGGAATCCCGTTTGCGTGGGGTGTTGAACTTCGCCAGGATTTTACGTGGGCGAGAAGGTTCAGGATTCGACTCGGCAACGCGTCTCGTCGCGTATCATAACCTGTATATCGGCGCGCGATCCACTGTCTGGCATTCTAGTAACAGATGCTTGCACAAGTCTGCCTTGTTTAGCATCTTACGACGCGTTACATTAAATGTTATATCAGCTGTTAGCGATGATGGACGGCTCAGTACCAAAAGATGCTAATGTGATTATTGATGTTTAGTTTGTTTAGTTTAAATTAAGAATTTTATTTGATTTACTGTTTGTTTTTGTGTTTAATAGATATATGTCATTTTGTGTCCCAAAATGTTATTATATTAAAAGGCAGGGTGGTTGCGAAGCGAACGCTGCGATATACCTAGATATTAAAGTAATTTAAGGCGCGGTTCTAGACGACTTTCATGCATTTGAGGGGGTGAAACATATGAAGAGCGGGGCGAGTAGTCCCGAATCACGCCGATGTGCGACGTCAATAAATGTATAGAAGCTTAATTTCACCACTCAGTGCAAGCGTACGATTAGCCCAGCGCACCGCCAACCGACATCGCACATTGTTTACGCGGCGATGTGTAGGTTCGAATCTCAACACACGCAATTATTTATGTATCTTATTTTTAAAGTATATTGTACTAACTATTTTTGCCATAACTTGACATCGACCGAGGTAGTTAGCAGGTATGTAGCAGGTAGGTGGCAGGTAGGTGGCAGGTAGGTGGCAGGTAGGTGGCAGGTAGGTGGCAGGTAGGTAGCAGGTAGGTAGCAGGTAGGTGGCAGGTAGGTAGCAGGTAGGTATAGTTGCCGCCAGATAAGTAAAAAATAAAAGTCGTTAACCCCCGTCTACCAATGTATTCCAATATTTCAAAACGATACGAAAAAATGTAAAGAAAGCGTCGTTAACACGATCAAAACAAACGTATCGCGGTAAGGGGCGTCCTTGATGCGTTCACTGGGCATGAGTTACAAACCTTTTGGCCCAAACCATATTCAGTCGTATTTATTTTGGAAGGAACTTATTATTAGGTACTAAATGAAACTATTATAACAAATTCAAAGAGAAATCATTTATTACAAAATGTCTTCATTCAGAAGGGGAATCAGTATCCGATATATTTTCACTCGCAGAACTATCACTTTCTAAACTTTCTGTTACGTTTATGATAAAGCGATCGGCTGTTTTATCGATCTGATGATCGAGTCCCTTCATCTTTAGTTCTTCCTTTTTGACGTGCTCGACACAATTTTTCCATTTTTCAGGTGTTACCTGATTTAAGGCCTCATTAAATAATTTTTTAACATCTATTCATTTAAATGTTGTATTGTGTCGAGCAACGTAACTTTTGGTGTCCGCCCATACGAGCTCAATTGGATTGAGCTCGCAATGATATGGTGGTAACCGTAATACTACTACGCCTTTTTCTTTCGCCATTTCATCAACAGCGTATTTTTGATAGTAACTTTTCACCGATTGGACTTTAACCATCAAATGGGCTTTTGTGTCCTGTTGGTCGAATTCGATTTCTTTATTTTGTAACCAGTCCATTATTTCTTGCTTTCTCCAAGATGAGGAGGGTATTTTTTCCAATCGTCTGAAAGTCAATGTGTAAAATTTATAATAATTTACGGGCGATCATTTTACGTGATAACGTCATAAGAAAACATTGATCAACTTCGATAATTAAGGACTTTCCATACACAAATTCCCCTTTATAACTCTTAGGGGGTGAAATTATCAAAAACGCTGAGACACTTATAAAATATTTCTAATCGTCAGCCTATAGATCCGAACTTTAAAAATGACGGACTTAGTGGTTGAATTACGAAATATACAAAATTTTAGTTTTCTAGGTCCAAGGGTTTGGGCTGGGCGTTTATGAGTCAGGCGGAACGTGACTGGCGCGCGGAACGGTTTGACACTTTTTCGTTCGTGCAGCCGGTGTCCATCGATATACAAAAAATTATCACGTCAAAAACAATAACCAAAAAAAAATAGCCCTTTAAGTAAGGTGTAGGTACCCGGAATGATAGCTTGCGTTATCCATAACAACAACGTCATTAGGTTGCAGCTTATTTAAAACTTTACCGAACCATTCTTCAAAATGAACGGCATCCATGGCTTCGTGATAATCACCAGTCTTTTTACAAACGAAGACCCATTGACAATCGTCCAAAAAGCCATTTTCATTGCCAATATGAACAACAATGAGTCTGCTACCTTTCCTTGTTGGGTTTTTAGTGCCAGTCGACAAACCTTCCAGAAATGCTTGTCGTGACGACGTAACAGTTGTATCGTGCCAAGCTTTCGCAACAGTATGACCTAAAACAATCAAGGATAAATAAATGCACCAAAATCATACAAAGGAAAAAAAAATCGAGGGTGCACATTGTGTAAATTAGTGACTCATAGTATAACAATTGATTTTTACCTGCATTGACCCATGTTTCATCCAGGTAATAGATATTACGGTTTTCGTTTCGGTACTCTTCCATTTCTTTTAAATATTTAGTTCGCCACAAAATTATTTCTGGACGTTCTATTAATGCACTTTTCCTGTTCTTTTTTTGAAACTTAAATTTCAAATGTTTAAGAACACGTCTTAGGGTAGTTTTGCTAAAGTTGGGCAAAGTGTCATCTTCATTTATTTTCTGATGTATTTTATCTACTGTAGGCAGCTCACCTTCCATGAAAAATCTATGTACTTTTTGCCTTATAGCGGTCTTGTCAAAACTATCCAGTTTTTGGATTATGCCTAATTTGTTTTTTGTAGTCCGTTTGGGTTTCACTTCATGGGTATACCTATATTCCCTCAAAATTCCGTAAATGGCACTTTTACTTACTCCAGTGATCTCTGCTGTCTTATTAACCATAGCCATATTGGAGCGGTATTCATTCTCAGGCCATGTATTTTTTGTATGTTTAAATACATTTAATAAAATAGTTTTCTCGCCAACAAACAAAATATTACATTTTCTCTTTTTAATTGGAGAATGTAATGGTTGCGAAGATGATGGACCTATAACCAAGAATTTAAAAAAAATCAATGTAAACTCTAGCGACACTAAAGGGAGGTCGTTTAAGTATGTAAGTATGTGAGCAACATGATAACGTAACCTACTTTACAATTAACTACACACATCAAAAGTGTCTAGGGATCAAGCATTTTTATGCGGATTTCTTGAGATTGAGATGTGGCTTTGTAATAAATTTATGATTTTATAAATTTATATGGATCCTTTTTGGTGCATTTCATAATTTGAATCAGGAACTGTGAATCAAATTCGAGTAAAAGATGAAAATCAGCTGTCAATATTTTCCCTATAAAAACATACAACGCATTGAAGACATTATTAGTGCTACTGTTTCCCTACTACTGATTAAAACCAACGTTATTATGGAGCGGCGACGTCATTTAAGCAGGGAAGAAATGCTCAGAGCCGTGGGAATGATAGAAGCTGGTTCCCGGCAACGGACTGTGGCTTTAGCTCTGAATACAAGTCAGAGTGTTATCAGTCGACTTTGGACCCGTTACCGAAGCACTGGTACCGTGGCTGAGCGCCATGGAGGACGGTATCGCTGCACCACACGGAGACAAGACCGATACATTCAAATCTTAACTCGAAGAGCTCCAACAATAACCGCCATGATGTTAGCCGTGAGGCTTCATCACTCTTCAGGGAACTTAATTAGCGACCAAACAGTCAGAAACCGCTTGCATGAAGTGAACCTTCATTCCCGAAGACCGCTACGGGTACCACCTATAGCAATGCACAATCGTAGGATTCGATATCAATGGGCTCTTGAACACAGAAATTGGGCAGAAGAACAATGGCGTTTCGTGTGCTTTTCTGATGAGTCTCGTTTTGGTATGAGACCGGATACAAGACGTATACGACACTGGAGAACCCCTGGACGCCAACAGCGATTAAAATCCTGCCAGGAAGTCCATCCTTATAGTGGTGGAACCATCATGGTATGGGCGGGTATTTGGATCGGCGGAAGAACTGAGTTGATTTGGATCAGAGGCAACCTCAACGCTCAAATTTATGCTGAGACGATTGTATCAGACGTCATCGTTCCTCTACAAGTGCAAATCGGTCCCTTATTTCAGTTAATGCATGATAATGCACGACCGCACACCGCAAGAGTTGTAAGATAGACTCTCGCCGCAGCTAACATCAATGTCCTGCCCTGGCCTGCTCAGTCGCCAGACTTGAACCCGATTGAGCATGCATGGGATATGCTACAGAGAAGAGCTCTGCCGAATATGGAGGGTATCCAGTCGCAAGAAGACCTTTTTTTGTTGTTGCAACGAATATGGGCGGCCATTCCACAGCGTGATTTGGATGAACTCATTTTGAGTATGCCAAACCGATGTTCTTGTGTTGTTAGTGTTCGCGGTAGAAACACGGATTATTAATTTTTTAAGTTACCCAATAAAATTTTAAAGAAAACTGTTATTTCAGTCTTTTTTTCGAACTTTAATGTTAGTGGTTCAAATGTCAAAAATCCCTTTATTAGAAAATGGCAAATTTCTTTATTAATGCAAAGGTGACTTGGTTTATCGTTACTGTGACAAACGAAAACACTTTATTTGATGAATCCTTAAAGAAAATTTTAATTAATATCAATCAGGAGAAAAGTTATTGCAAAAATATATGTTGATCCCTAGACACTTTTGATGTGTGTATTAAGCATAATAATGCGGTCTGACTTTAAAATTATGCTTGACATACTGTATCGATCAAAAACACGATATACGCAAAAATAGGCATCTAAGTATAATAAGAGGCTATTTGACAACATAGAAAAACATATATTTATTCCGTCAGTTAGATCACCAAAAACGTGTGACTTCACTGGCTAGTAAAAAGTAACAGGCTTGTGACGTCACGCAAGATTGCAACACGCTGTATCGTGGTCATTTTTTGTTTACATGACAAAAGAAAAAATACGTGTCCAATATTTTTTGATAATCTTACTGACGGGCTCAATAGATTTTTTCAAGCAAATACCCTATTCTCACTGCCTAAAATATGGTTTTCTCTGTGGCCGTTTAAGCGTGAAAGCGAAACAAACAAACAAACCCACTTTTGCATTTAAAATATTTAAAGTTAAGATTCACCACATATTTACACTGTTAAACATACAGTACCTTATGACGGATTTATACGTATATAAGTCCGTCATTAGTCTATTATTTCTGTAGGTATACATTTAATATAATTTAACCTACCTGCTTGAGGTTCAACAATTCTCTGTCGACGCCTTTTTTGGGTTGTTGGTGGATCCATTCTCACTTCTTCACTCATTAACAAAAATAAAACAAAACACTAAAACAAGTAACAGTAACAAAATAATAACGAATGTGTGAAAACTTTCCGAGTATGGAGTACGCTCAGTCAATACCGCGCGCAAACCAGATTTGGAATGACACTCGAGACGAAGGACGCGACAGGAACATAGTTACAAAATGGCGGACAGGTAGTGCACGCCTGACTCGCTCTGACGTCACACTCGGCGCTGAGTATAAGGGCATAACCCAAAAAATCAAATTTTTTGGCAAGAACTTTAAAATTCGGTTAGTTTTCTGAATTGTTTACTTCTATGTATAAAAGGTAAAGCTAAATAAATAAATGGCTCAGTTTTCCTTTGACTGACGTCGAGTTGGGGGTTGATATTTTTTTTACAGAAAGGTTACATTATTATTAGCACACACGCAAAGTTTCAATATGCGGAAACGCGCAGTTTTTGAGAAAAAAAATATTGAAAATTATTTTTTTTTGCAATATTTAGGTCAATCCCTATCACAGATTATATAGAATTCTGGCCATTGAATGTATTTATGTAGAACATACCAAATTTGGTTGCAAGAGCGAGCGAAGCGAGCTCTGAACTTGGGGCACCCCGACTCGGACAGGTTAGGTTCGAAGGGGATGGCGGCATCCGACATCCCCTTCGTGTTAGGTTACTTTAAACCCTGCAGGCAGAAATAGGAGCCCCGCGTTGCGGGGCTCCGTCGACTACGCTTTTTAGGAAAATACAATATGTTTTGAGGTTAGGTTACATTAATTGGTTTTCCTCAAGAACGTTGCATTACCTTTTCACGGGAGTGGTGCCAGAGGGGAAGTGGCACACCCCTCCACACCCTCCCGCCCCCTCCGCCTGCCAAACGATACTAGATTATTACCCAAACATTTCCTCAGAATTAAAAATTTTAAAAATCTCGAAAAGGGGGGCGCGTCGCAACTTTTCCTTTTAAGGGGTGGTTGTACCCCTCCCCCCCTCTCCTCCCACTCCCCTTCTCCCCTCAATTCGACGTCAGTCAAAGGAAAGTCGTACCAAATAAATCCAATTATGTCATGTTCTTATGTTGAAATAAAAGCTGAAAACATAAGTAATCTCGAAAAAGAAAAATATACCACGAAAATTGTTTTTTAAATACATTATCAATAGCAATTACGTATTTCGTTGTTTGAATATGTATTTTTGAAACTTAATAAAAAATACCACAATCATTCTCAAATTTACGTTTTTCTTACTTATTCCGTTGGAATTAAGTGCTTGGTATTATGAAACTCGACCGAAGCAGAATTAGCGACAGTTTTGAATGACGAGCGATCTTTATCGCAATTTTGTGGAGTTTTTGGTACAAGTCGGGTCAGTAACTTTTATTTTTTTCTTATTTGGCGGAGACTATAGCAGGTAGGTAGCAGGTAAGTAGCAGGTAGGTAGCAGGTAGGTAGAAGGTAGGTTGCAGGTAGGTAGCAGGTACGTGGCAGGTAGGTTGAAGGTAGGTAGTGGGAAGGTTTACATTTAGTTAGAACATAGAGAAAAGATTCAATTTTTGCCAAATGAAGGCAAAAATTGAATCTTTTCTCTATGTTCTAACTAAATGTAAATTATGTTAAATAAGAACACATCGTGTGGACTTGTACAGGGGCGTAGCTACCTTGGGTGTCACACCATCTAAAGTTACAATAAATACATTTTATGTGATTAACTTAATTTCTTGGACGACAGCATTCTGTGTTCATTCATTTTACAATTTGAAGTAAGTATTAGCTTTCACGCATGTTCTGAATACCATTTAGTGTCTGGAAATCAGGAAGATCTGGTTCGCGCGACACCACATGTTTTCAAATAAAAATCGACAAAATTGTGCAGAAAGTATTGCTGACGTAATCACCATCCAGATGATTTTAATTACCATTCATCCGCCATGTCGTTAAATATAAGCAAATTAAAAACCCCCCTCCAGGCCCAAAAAAATTTTTCTTCATAATGTCTTGATTTGTTCTTGAAGTGGGGTGTCCTGTACGAGGTGGATGAATAGATGCATGAACAGGTGAACGAGCAGGATCCGAAGAGAACACAAAATTAAAACAATCTGATTGATGAATTATATGACTGTAATAATTATGTCTAACCAGTGAACGGAAATAAACATGGAAGCATTCCTAAGTTCAAAAAATGACCCAACGCAGATTGCGCCGCGGTAGGCGGGGCTTACCGATTGTGCCGCACATGCTTATAGTTGGTCTGCAGTAGGCAACAGCGGCGGTCGACTTATTTAACGGTTTTTGCGTGTTAAATATTTTAAAATGCCTTCTTGTGCAGTGAAGTGGTGTATAAATAGATCAGATTTGCATAAAAAGAATGCTGGAATTAGTTTTCACGTGTAAGTACATCGCTATTTATTATATTTTTATTATTTTAAAATGAAGTCTGTTTGAATTATGTCACGGAGTCTATGGGGATGATGTTATGCCAACCAAACAATTTACTTTTCTACCTGACAATAATGACAAATTTTATTGTAGGTATACTTTTTGTTGGTACTGAACTACTACTAAGAAAAAAACATGTTATAATGTTTTTTTCTATGGGGACGGCATTAAGCAAAATATACTAAGCTATTCTAAGTATATAAAAGTTCCTTTAAAAGCTTGGAGAAAATATATTTTTGGAACGAAGTTCTTTAACGCGGCTTGCGAAAGAGTTGTCGAAAGTTTGAATTTTATCAAAATAAAAATCCAAGATGGCGGATGCGAAGATTTTTCGCTTTAAATTTTTCGTCATAGGTGTCGCATTTAGTTCCTGACGGTGTTCCCCCAGTGTTCCCCGGACCGCACTCGTTTTTTATGGTTATTTAATTCACTATATTTTATTTTAGACTTCCACAAGATCAATATCAAAGAGAACTATGGACGAAAGCTATTCGTTTGGAAAGACAAGAAAATGAATGGGCCCCAAGTAAAAAGACAAGGATATGCTCGGTTCATTTTAGAAATGACGATTTTTACGTGACAAAAAAAGGATACACGAAGCTTAAAACAAATGTTATTCCAATTTGTACGGTAAGATTGATTATTTGATAATGATACCTATACAAGGCTATTATATATAGTATTCGTAGAAATATTACACCTCGTGTTTTAATTAAAAGGATGAAACCTTTTAATTAAAACACGAGAATGACTAAAAACCTACATACTTTTGATTTCAGATGGTGTTTTCTATAAAAATACCAGTCCAATCGACTCCGTTAGAAACGTTGGAGTCGATTCTAACACCCGAAAAAGTTAATGCCAAGGAACTTTTAACTGTAAAAGAAAATGTTATTGAAATACCCAATCGTAACATATCCTCTAAATCACGAAAACGTCACTTGGTAGGTAAACATAATTAATAGGTATTTAGGAATCTTAACTATAGTAAAACCTATTTAAAAATAAAAAAATTGTTCAAATTTGCTTGTTCTATTAGTATTTTTATCTTTTAGGTCGCCTGTCCAAACTGTGGGTGTGAGTTTGGCGTACCAGTTGATTCTGCGGCAGAAGACCTCGAGAGACTGATACAGTTATCGCCATCAACTGATTCAAAAGTTCTTGATACAAGATGCGGTACCCCTTTAAACATTCCGTCTACTGATATTGAATCGGCTCTAAATACCCCAAAAACGCATAGGCTTAAAAATTTGATTCAGAAAAAAACATTACTCTCTGAAAAAAGGTTATCTAAAATAAGAAACTTAAAGCGACAAAATAAAAGACTGTTAAAAAAATGCATATCACTAAAAGACGTAACCACAGCTCTAAAGAAGAATAAGTTTGTAGACACCAATGCTGAAACCTCACTTGATGAAATTTCGGGTGATATTTTTTCAATGTTGAAAAAAAAACAGAAAGCAAAGGGAAAGAGAACTGTAGTTAAATTCACACCAGCGGTCAAAAAATTTGCCCTGACCCTTAACTATTACTCACCGTCTGGTTACAAGTACGTCCGTAGACACTTTCAACTATGCTTGCCTCATCCCTCAACATTGTCCAAATGGTATCAGGCAATTGATGCAAACCCTGGCTTTACTGAGGAAGCTTTTAGAGCACTGCGCTCCAAATTTGCCCAAAGTGAAAAAAGGCTTGCTTGCCTTATGGTCGATGAAATGGCCATAAGGCAACAAAAAATATTCAATGGGAAAGACATCGATGGTCTTGTGACATTTGGACCAATAAATGAAATAGCTACGCAAGTGTACGTATCAATGTTGGTAGCACTAAATGACGCATTCAAGCTGCCGTTGGGTTATTTTTTCATTAGTGGAATGAATGCAGAGCAAAGGGCTAACATTATTAAAATGTGTCTCAGAAAATGTTATGAAGTTGGTGCAGAAGTTGTAAGCCTGACCTTTGACGGGTGTGCCGCTAACCTGGCTGCTGCGAATTTGCTCGGGTGTAATTTCGAGAATCCAACTGACTTGAAGACATATTTTCCTCACCCAGCAAACGGTAGAAAAGTAGTGGTATTTCTCGACCCTTGTCATATGGTTAAATTAGTAAGAAATACGTTCGAATCGAAAAAAAGCTTTGTTGATGAAAATGGACACTCAGTACAGTGGCGCTTTTTGCAAGAGTTAAAAAAAGTGCAAGACAATTTAGGGCTTCATTTTGCAAATAAACTGACTGAGAGGCATATAAACTTTAGAAATAGTATCATGAACGTAAAATTAGCTACACAACTACTGAGCAATAGTGTCGCTACAGCATTAGAATTGTGTTCAGACAAACTGAATTTGCCCGAATTCCAAAATGTCGCTCCTACAGTTAAGTTTTTGCAAATTATGAACAACCTGTTCGACATTTTAAACGCAAGTTCGTTGAACAATAAAGGATTTAAGCACCCTATTGAAATGAAAGACAAAGACTTTTTCTTCAATTTCCTTGCTGAAACAGAGTCTTATATACTGGGACTGAAAGTAAGGGTGCCAAATGTAACAAGGCGAACTGTAAATGGGCGTAAGATCATAATACGCTCATTGGTGGAAAAATTTGTAACACAAACAAAGTCAAAAACAGGATTTTTGGGATTGGTGGTTTGTATCAAAAGTTTTAGACTTTTGTTTCACGAGCTCGTCGAAACAAAAGTTTTGAGATTTATTCTTTGTTATAAGTTCAGTCAAGACCACCTGGAACTTTTTTTTGGCATAATCCGAAACCATGGACGATGTAACAATAATCCAAATGCACGCCAATTCATGGGAATTTACCGCAAAACATTACAAAATTTAGAGTTAAGCTCCAAATTTACAGGCAATTGTATTCCATTACAAGACTTTCCTGTACTCAATTGTACCAGTTCATCAATAAAACTGATTAATGAAACAACACTTGGATTTAGATTTGATGCTAACGATGAACCTACTCAAAACGTGCCACTATCTACTGAAGAGAACAACTGTGATGTATTTGCAACAATGCTAGATTCAAACACGCAATTGCCAGATACGATAGAGCAAATAATTGGATATATATCCGGGTTCGTAGCAAAAAAGCTAAATTCCAAAATTAATTGTGAAGAATGCACGGAATGTTTGTTTGCAAGTGAAAAACTGTATTTTCACCAATTAATATGTCTTAAAGACTTTGGTGGATTGGCGTATCCCTCGGTAACTTTGTTTAAAGTATGTTACCGGTCTGAGTGTGCCCTACGAAATATTATGAAAGTTCAATCAGGTAAATGTTTAACTAGCAAGCATAACCTGAATGTAATTTCAAACAAATGCTTTCAATATGTGACCAGCTATAGTGACATATTTAACTTTATTAAAAAGCACCCTACTGATATCCCATCCCACGACATACCGTTTATCAAAAGTATTGTTCAAGAATTTCTTAAAATTCGTTTGCATTATATAGCCAAAAATGATTCTCTACTGCACTCATCACGGCAGAAATTGAATAAACTAACAATTTTCCGAGGCACTTAACGTAGGTAATAGTCGAATATGAAAGTGTAAAATTTGTTTGTATGCACATAAACACACAAATCTTATAAAAAAATATTTAAATGTTATTTGGCAATATAATACGAAATATAACGTAAAAAACTGATTTCAATGTATAGAAACCTAAATTGTGAAAAATAAAAAATAGACAACACGTTTTTTTTTATTTACCTTAAAATTTTACCCTACCTATTACTCCGTAAACACTAAACACTGCTCTATTTACAAACCTTATATCAACTCTTGCCATACAGTTCATAAAACAGAATTATGTTTTATCATAATTCTTTATTTAAATACCATCAATAACACGATTAATTATTTGCGTTGCACCTTATTGCATGAAAAATCCCGGGCGACGAATGGTGGACGCAGTGGCTTCGTAGAAATGTCATTAGCGGCTAACACGTTACACGGTAATTAAACCCAAACTGTCAAAAATAAGGTCCTTTTTTAACTGTGCATCCAGAGTTGTAATAATATTGTTTGTGTGTTTTTGCGAATCAGTGACAGGGTTTCAATGTGTGAGTTTGTTTGGAATTTTGTGTCAAGATGCGCGCTTAGTTTCCTTGAAGAAATGCTTCCATGTTTATTTCCGTTCACTGTGTCTAACTAACGAATGAATGTTATAATATGAGATTGACAAAATCACGACATGTTAAACTAATTTTAATTTATTTTTTGTACTTAGTTATTTAATTTAAATCGTATGACCAAAATAATTTTGTCTATTAATAATGTCTGATGAGGTTGACAAAAAAATTGACATGTTAAACTTATTTTTATAATTTATTTTTTGACTTAAAATTGTGATAATCCGTAATAATTGTGTACAAATCAATGTCAAATGAGGTTGACTAAAACAGCCAATGCAATGTGAAAAAACCACCAACCATTTATGAGTGTAATTTAGTTCAATAGCCAACAATTACATTGACTTTTTATTATAAATATTGTACACCCCATGGGTATGTTACAGTGATACAATATACTAATTGTAAGATCTTCTGTTTACCTGTTACAAACAATAAATAAATGAATTATGAATTATAATTATTCTAATTCAATTTTATTATTTTTGACGCACTTACTTATAAATATCACTTCTGAAATATCACTAAAAATGTCATTGTTTTGCGACAACAAGACTGGAAAATAGTTCACTTAAAAAAATACACTTTTTTATAATAAGGTTTATTGCAGAAACTTGTACAACTTGATAGGCAAAATGGTTATTTTATTTTAGTTATTTAAACAACAAAAGCTTAGGATCCAAGAGCGAGCAAAGCGAGCTCGGGACTTCCAATGCAACAACCCGACAAGGATGAAGAAGATGAGAGGAAGTAGTCCCGAGAAGGAAGGAAGTAAGCTTCTAAGGGGATGGCGGGGTTTAGTGAGCGAGTGAACTTAGACCCCGCCATTCCCTTCGTGTTAGGTTACTTTAAACCCTGAAAACAGATATAGGAGCCCCGTCGGCGGAGCCCCGCCGCCAACGAGGCCGATAAGGCAGTCGACTACGCCTTATCGGCCTCAAGACACAAGACATTAGACTTTAGGTGAATTTATAAACAAAAAAATATAAAATAAAAAGTGTGATGCATGCCTGTGTTGATTGCAGCAATCACGACAGATTTTCCGTCATAAAGAGTTCAATTGTATATTTGCGAAGATCAGCATCAGATCTTTATCAAAGGAGACGGGCGAGGCTACATGTATTTTGGGACCCACTCTTAGAGGTAGCGTTCATCATAACAACTTATACGTAGTTGTAAAACGACTAAAGACTATCAGAAAAGTATATGGAAAGTAAGACGGAAAAGTTGGGAGAAAAGAGATATACGTCTATTCACAAGATAACCTAAAAATCTTATCGATTAAGGTTTTTAACAGTGGATTGACTCCGTAATTAAGATGAATCAAAATATAATAATATTTAAGACGACTCATAAAAGAAGATTCGAATAAACTACTGTATTTCCCTCGCAGTTTTAGTTCTGACTTTACGTGTTTTGCTTCTCGCCATAAGCCAGAATTTTTACTTCATTGCCTGTACCTAATTGATGAATCATAAAACTGCTAGACTGCAGCAAGAGACTAAACTGATTACCAACCCTGTAATTAGTTCAATCACTATTAAAACTATGTCGTTACGATTTTGATCCATAAGCGAATTATAGTCAAGTAAAACGATTCTTATTACGCTGAGAGTAGATAATATTGTTTTACATAAATTATAACAGCCAGAGCTGACTAGCTATGCACAGCTATTGAAAAGCAGGGTTTGTTGAATAAAAAACGATGAGTAATAAATCTTATTTTTTAGTATTTTTACATAGTTTTTATTTTATGCAACACAGACGTTACGATGGCCAAGTTGCTGTCGGGTTTCATTTTGCAGGGTCGCAGCTTATCAGCCCCCAACATGAGTGACAAAGGTAGTTGTCTCCTGTTATCTGGAATTAATTAATTATGTTAAAATAAATAAATTCACCTTTAAGTAACAAAAGTGCCTGACTCGCAGAGTGTATCCAGGTCCCCACGAAAAGAAAAACAGAAATGTAGTTTGATATGAAAGATAATATGACCTCTGATACCTGTGGAGCGGTATATAAATATTTCAAGACAAAATGCAACAGCCACCCATCTTCCATTTTGATGACTGAAACATCTCAGTAAAATACACTACTTCTACTGCTACCTCGGCTAGTCTTTTACTGTATACTGTTTTAGTCCGATAAAGTATTGGGCAACAGTAAGAATGAGCCTAATATAAGATTACAACAGTATGTATTTATGCATATAAAAGCTAAACGAATCTCAATTTGTTGTTCAGATAGATATCTTAAATAAGTTCTTTACTCATGATATAAATACATGTTCTTTTACGAATATACTTACATCACGTGGATACACCCATCTCTGAACTTTTTCAAAGCTCTGAGCACCTTCATCAGAGAGACGACGCCTCCGTAAGAGCGCAAGTCGTAAGAGAAGAAGAAATTAACGCAACGCATGTTTGTGGTTAAAATCAAAGTCCAAATCAAAAGCAACTAATTGTCCAATGTCCAGAGAAGAATGCGGTAGTCTAAGACAGGGTGCATTATCTACATTTCAAGATGTAAAGGCCAAGTCGTCGAGAATCTACAAAATCGCAATGATAAACATAAAATCCCAGACAAAAATTCAAACATAACGATGGACTAGATCATCACAGATCTGACAGTGACAGTAGTGACGGGACTCAATGGATCATCATTGATAACGTTCCTTTATTAGAAATACTATAAAATCGCCACAGTACCATTTTTATTAGATGCTTTTGCATTGTTAATTGGCGGTTTAATATCAGGTTTGCATGTTATTTTTTATGAATTTTTGACATAATTGAATGTATAAAAACTAAGAGAAATATCCATTTGTGGCAATAAACCCATGAACAAAAACACATGTCATTGGATTGGAACGTAATCGGAAAAATGTTGCGTTTTGTAAGTGCACGATTACTTAATTTTAGTAAATTGAAAAATATTTATCACTTTTGATTCCCGAGTCCTAAAAAATCAATATTTAAAAAATAAATATCTCATAAAATTGTAGTTATAATTATTTTATATTTACACTGGAACGGAGTTTAGTTAATTTTCAGATTCTTTGGGTCCATTTTCGCCAGCCTCCTTTAAACGGGACCACCGCAGAATAATATTCTTCCAAACTAAAAAAAAACATCGAAATTGGGTCACTATCGGTAAAGATATCGTTGAACATATACACAGAACATTCAGATGAATTTATAACCTCCTTATTTTGGAAGTTGGTTCAAAAAAAAATTTGAAAAAAAAAGGGGTTAAAAAGTTACGCGTACTTTTATACATAATATGTGTTTTTTTGTTAACATTAATATGAAGATTATTGTCTTCAAGCCATGCATATAGGGTTGCTCTTGATTTTCCTGGGATCCCATCATCAGATCCCGACTTTTTCATCAGCTCAGCAATATGCGATGATCATTACCCAGGCACAAATATTAATAATGAATTACGTTTTAAATATGAATTACGTTTCAGGGGAATGAGGAACAGGATTAAAAGAATAAATCATTGTAAGTCCCTATTAAAGTAAGATCCACTAGTGCGGAGAAATTGATGGACATACATAAAAAATGCATACAAAAAAAAATGTCAAAGGAGTTCTGGTAAAAATATAAAGTGAGAAAGGAAAATTAATTAAGTCACAATTCTTCAAAATTTAGTATTCTTGGCAAAAACTCTGGCAAAAATTTCTCTTTTATTTTTCTTTAGAGTTCCTAGGTAAGTCAACTTCTTGGCTTTCAAAAGCTGCATTAGTTGAATGGAGCTGAACCAGTTATCGGCAGTAATATTTCTGTTGCTATTTTCGATTGGTTTTGACAGTCTAAGAACCGATTGAGTAGGAACTCCTAGGTTTTTCTCTGCAGGTGACAGACCTTCTCCATCAGAACCTTTACCGGTGTAAATATAAGCGTTGTACGTATAGTATATTTGAGCATCAGACAATAGAAGAACTTTAATCCCGTACTTGGCAGGTTTGTTAGGCATGTATATAAGGAACTTGCACCTACCTCTGAACGGAATAAGCATCTCATCAATACATGTGTTTGGTCCAAGGATGTAGTTTTGTTGAGAGTTTGAAACAAATTTGCCAAATAACCATGATACTGCTGCTGATCGATCAGACTTCAAACGTTCTTGGCGATCAGCTCCGTTGTTAAATCTCAAACAATTGAGTAATGTACAGAATCTGTATTTAGACATCACACAGCGGAAAATTTCGTGGCCGGTGCCGTCTGTAGCAAACAAGTAGTTAGCGTCTGCGTCATTGCATTTGAATACTGAGCTATAGTACAAAAGGCCAAACAAACTTCGCACTTCAGTTTCATTGGTATCTTTGAGTTCCTGCCTGTGTGTATTGCGAAAACGTTCTCGATAGGATTGCAATTTTTGATTAGTGTGCAATACAACAGTTTCTAGCATTTCGCGGTCAAAAAAATTAGACCAAAGTTCTTGGAAACTTCTAAAAGCAAGCTCTTCTGTTGGCCGAGATACTTGATATTATGTGCAGGAGTTCTGCTTGTCCTCGCTATTTCCTTCTTAGACCATAAAAATCCGTTTTTTCCAATGTAGTTTGGACCATCTTGGTCACCACAAACTAAAGAGCTAAGGGGCTCCTCGTCTTCAGAGTTAAAATCACTCTCAATCGATTGGGTATTCTGTTCCTCGAGGTCTTCGTTTTCCTCTTGCTGTACATTTCCTTCCACATAATTAGGGTCTTCTACCGAATCATCAAAATCGCTAAACTCGTGTTCTTCTTTTAATTCTTCAAGCCATTCCTCAATCTGCTCATCATCATTTGTATATCTTCCACTGCTGTCTCGTTTTGGTGGCCTACTATATGTGCTTTGAGTCGCCATCTAAAAAAATATGAATATTATAAGTAAAGCAAATTAAATGTGAGGTTACGTCTGAGAGACACTATACTAAGTATTAATATGTTACTGATGAAACGACTCACAGACACTATGAACCTAAAAAGATATTGGTGAGGTGACGTCTCTCAGAATCAACGTTTAATGTTGTACTTACGTCTGTGAGACACCGGCTGTCGAAAACTCCAAACGTACACACCGCTGCGCTGCCCGCGCCTCACTGACCGTTAGCGCGAGCCGTTACAGGAAAGTACTGAGCGAGACAGAGCTACATCACGCCATGTTACGATCTGGCAATGTGTTTTGTGATTGGTTGTGTCTGATAGACTACCACCTCAGTCGCAGAAGGTTATTTTAAAAAATATTTAAATTTTACGTATAAAATGTTACGTATATTGTTTGCCCATTATTTTTCTTTAAAAACATTGTTAGTGACTATTACAGAATGCGTATGTTTAAAATAATTTGACAGAAAACCCGTGTTAGCATTTACCTAAAACTCCATGAAGATTATTCACGGCAATAATCCGGTAAACGCAACTTCTCGTAACAATGATTATGCCGTGATAATGTTGTTAAAATATTTCCCTACAGTAAAAGTGTTAATCATTATATCTTCGAACATAGCATTAGGAAAAATCTGAAAAAAAAATATACTAATATGTATTCCAGCCTATAGATGCCGAATTTGTCATTACAGCAAAAAGTCCATAATAGCACATTACCGACTTATTGCTTCGGGGCGTCGATTTTATCTCCGATATACAGGGTGATTGGAAGATGGGTGCAAAGCTTTAAGGCGAAGATAGTACAGACAATTTAGAACCATTTAAGCCATGGTTGTCTTAGACGAAGTCTTACCAAATATTTTTAACCAAATTTTTAAGTTTTTTTTCGGAAATTCTCAAAATTTAATGTAAACTGCATAATTATGGCCAAATTGAATGATAAATGAATTCATTTTTTATTTATTTAATTAAAGTAATGTGTAAGCAATCAAGCAAAACATGTTTTAGGCTTCTGTGTCATTAGACATTTTTTTTACAGACATTTAAAGATCAGAAAAAATAAAAAAATTGTACAATACGTCTTTTAAACCTTATTCAAAAAAAAAACGGAGGGTGCTTTTTTTGTTCAAACCTTTTTGAAGACATGCTTGATAATCGCTCTTTCTTTTGAGGTATCATTTATGCGGATATCTTACAAATTATTGAAATTAGGGCCTACAAACCAATTTGAGGGAGATTTTTTTTTATTTTAGGCAGACTAATTAAAACAACATTTGAATTAAAATTATTTATTTTTCATGTTCAAAATGACGGCCGTGATTCCTAATACAAGCACGGCCCCGTCTTCTAACTTCTGTAGTCGTTATTTTCAACATCATCTCCTGCTTCATTGTCTCAAACGCTGAATTTATTCTTTGTATCAATTCTTCTCTAGTGTTAATTTCTTTGTTGTTATACACCAGTTCCTTGGCCCGGCCCCACACGAAAAAGTCCAACGGGGTCAGATCTGGGGAGCGAGCGGGCCAAGGGATGGGTCCATCCCTGCCGATCCAGCTATCAGGAAAGCAATTGTTGAGGTGTTCCCTTACATTTAAAGTCCAATGCGCTGGACAGCCGTCTTGCTGAAAGATGACTGTTCGGTCTCTTTCGAAGATCGGGACACCTGATTCCTCTATCAGCAGTGGTAAATCAATTTGCAGAAATTGCAAATAATTTTCGCCATTCAATCGATCAGGCAAAAAGTGGGGCCCAATCAATGTTCTGCCAATTATTCCAGCCCATACATTCACAGAGAATTTCATCTGAAATGACACCTGCTTCTTAAAATGTGGATTGTTGTCTACGTCGGCCCATTCATGGATGTTGTGAAAGTTTGTAATACCTTCCCTTGAAAATTTACTTTCATCCGTCCACAAGATTGATTTCAGAAACCACGCATCTTCGATGTCTCTGTTGAGGAGGAAACGGCAGAACTGAATTCTTCTTTGAGGATCTTGCTCTACTAGACCTTGCACACTCCTGCCATGGAACGGATACTTATCATTTTGGTGCATTGTATGCCACACCTTCCATTGAGAAATGTTTAAATTTCGAGCTACTGCTCTAGTACTGGTAGTAGGATCCGCTTGAAATGCTGCTAAAATGTCTTCGTCGACGGCAGTTTCGTGTCTGCCCGGGTTGACTCCAGGTTCCACGCGGTGAAACCCATCTTGGGCAAGACGACGAAACGTGTTGTAAAACACTCGGACATTCGGTATCCTGCGATTCGGATAGCGCTCTTGATACATCCGTCGCGCCAAAGATCCATTGCCGTCTGCTCTACCGTACATAAATACGATATCCGCATATTCTTGATTGGAAAAAGTAGCCATAGTCACTTAACAATTAAGAAAAACGGCGTAGGAGCGCACTAAACGTCAACTCAACACAATTAAGTCAAAAATCAACACGTGCAGGAGCGCGAGGCTACGACTGGACACGGTGAAACAAAAAAGTTCAAAACTAACGCAAACAACACGTGCAGGAACGCAAAGGGCTACAACTGAACACGGTAAATTGTGAATCAACACGACAACGTCCACTCACAAGGGCAGTAGTTTGACTAATAAGTAAAAGATGTAACGGCTTCATCACGGACCGACTGACCCTGACTAAAGAAAAACGACTTTGTTGCCTCAGTAACTAAGACCATTTTGCTGTAAAAACCAACTCTTTATCGCTTTTTGCTATTCATTGGGCGTTCTACCTGGAAATGCCGTCGCACCGCGCTCGGTGGCCATTGTTTAGAGAATCCCCTCAATGGGTTCCCCTCAATTGGTTCCTGCATGTGCCAAAAATTCTTAGAATTGAACAATGTTATCATTTCGAGCACATAAAGTATTCTTTTAAGCAAAAATTTTGTGTTTTGTTAGACTGCCTAAAATTTAAAATTTCTCCCTCGATTTGGTTTATTAGGTCCTAATTTCAATAATTTGTAAGATATCCGCATAAATGATACCTCAAAAGAAAGAGCGATTATCAAGCATGTCTTCAAAAAGGTTTGAACAAAAAAAGCACCCTCCGTTTTTTTTTTGAATAAGGTTTAAAAGACGTATTGTACAATTTTTTTATTTTTTCTGATCTTTAAATGTCTGTAAAAAAAATGTCTAATGACACAGAAGCCTAAAACATGTTTTGCTTGATTGCTTACACATTACTTTAATTAAATAAATAAAAAATGAATTCATTTATCATTCAATTTGGCCATAATTATGCAGTTTACATTAAATTTTGAGAATTTCCGAAAAAAAACTTAAAAATTTGGTTAAAAAAATTTGGTAAGACTTCGTCTAAGACAACCATGGCTTAAATGGTCCTAAATTGTCTATACTATCTTCACCTTAAATCTTTGCACCCATCTTCCAATCACCCTGTATAGCTTTCCATAGCGTTGAAAGTAGAATAATTTATTCTAGCAAGCTTCCTTTTCAGATATAGGCGCCGACTAATTCCAATATTTTCATTCGCCTTTTGTAAAGCTAGCCATGCTTCCTTTGTTGTCTTTGCATTGCGCACATGCGGGTAACATGCTTGACTCATATTAAAGCTAATCTTTGCGTAAGCTCGTTGATTTTGATCACCATCATTGTGATTACCAGTCACATGTATCCAAAGCCCTGCATCTATTAGCAAAAGCTTCATTTGAAACTTCCATGCTGAATAATTTCGAACGCCTTCTAGTTTTTCAATAGATACTATGTGGGGATGACTGGGATTCATCCGGCTTGTCGTTTTAGAGATTGGTTTCGTCTGAGGAGGCGAACGTGGAGGGGATGACATTGCATCAATGTAATATTAAAACTTTATACCCAACTTGTTTTTATTCACTAATTCACGAATCTGGGCCCATAACCTGTTAAAGGTTTCAAAAAAGGCTCAACTCAGTTGGTATTACTCATTATTTAATTAAATACTTTATTTAATCTTACAATCTCAATATCACAGAAAAGAACAAACAAAGACAACGAATAAAAACGTATAATAAATCACTTACTTATCATAAACAAAACATAATTGAGTACATTGCCTTTTTGCCCAAGACAATAAATTAACAGAAACTGCAATTTAACGACAGCCTTAAATGCTCTGAAACCGCCACCCATGTATAAAATTTTTCAGTGCAGCAAGCCGTGCGGTCTGCCGGCGGGTCGCAGATTTGCCTACCAGTGCAGGCCGCGGCGAAAAATCTATAGCGGGTTTAGCAGGCCATACGGTCTGCCGGCGGGCGGGCTCATTGTGTATTTTTACTAGCAGGCCGTGCGGTCCGCTACGACCTCGCAATTTCTTAAATACCCACAATTTAAAAAAAAAATGGTTGCTCTATCTTTAAATTTATAGGGTAACTAGAGGGTTAATAATTACAGGACTTAAAAAGCAGATTTAAATGAAATAAACATAGTTTTATTAGTGAATTAAAATGGCGCTATGGAAGTTGGCAAAGCATTCAGAGCATACACTAGGATTTGAAGGGCAAAGTGAAGACACCGTATTGACTTTTTTTGTTACTTAACATGCTTCTACACTTGTCAAACCTTCTTCTCTTTTCTTTTCATAGCAGTGAATGCATCTTCTTCTGACTATTCTGTTGCGGTGGTCGACTAACGGAGACTTTCCAAATTGGTGCCTACCTGAGCAATCCTGGTTATTTCGATCACGTCTACCTGGTTTGTCCAAACCCATCAATGTACGGCAAATATTTTCCTTGAATGTAGTTATTGTATATTTTTTAGATGTCAGGTTTTTGGTTTTTTTGAACAAAATAAAGGCATTGATCAAAGATGTGCTAAATATAAGCTCTATAGCCAATTTTTGGAACCATCGCAAGTTTCTTCTCGCAGGATTAGATCTGATCTGAGTAATCAATAGCACATTTATGACGGTTATAGTCCGCTATCAGCGTAGGTTTCAGAGTCACTTTATTGCGGTTTCTCTTGCTGCGCACGCTGACAAAACCAGGTGTATGTCGAGTTGACAGATCCAACACATCACGCTTGTCTCTCCAGCGTAGAACTAACACCCCGTCTTCATTTTCTATTGCACAGGTCTCGCCTTTCTTCATTTTCTCTTTCAGTAACTCTTTTGGAAGCCCTTTTCTGTCCTTTCTGAGCGTTCCCAATAAATGAGTATTTTGCTGTAGTAAATTATTAGCCAAACTGACACTTGTATAGTAATTATCAGTTACGATACTTCTTCCAGCATTCAAGTACTTTTCACTAAGTTTCATAACTATTTCACAGGATATGTTTTGTGTGGCTGGCGTCGTCTTTTTTCATTCATATACAATCAAATCGTAGGTATATCCGTCGTCGTCACAAATTTTAAATAATTTTATTCCATACTTATGTCGTTTTCCAGGTATGTATTGCATAAAAGCAATTCTGCCACGAAAAGCCACCATTGTTTCATCAATAGTAAGAAACTCTCCTGGTATTTTGTATTGATTGAATTTTTTCGAAAAGATCTCGACGAAGCGTCTTATTTTTATCAGTCGATCTGTTCCAGCCATGCCAACATGGTAAGTATCTTCGAAATGCCAACATCGAAGTAATATTTCAAATCGGTTTCTACTCATCACTCTTTTTGCAAATTTGTTTTTATATAATACGTCCGTAATCCAATAATCAGAAATTTTAGGTAGTTTTTTGAGTCCCATCCAAATCAATAAACCGAAAAATTTCTTCATTTCAGCAGCATCACAATCGTTCCACTTAGATAATCGACTGTTTCGTGATACACGTCCAAGTATTCGTGTTTTTGAGGCGTACGAATTCGTCATTTGTACCATCAAATCAATAATCCCGTCATCCAAAAATAAAAATAAAAAATCTAATTCGGTTTGACAATCTGAATTAATATTTTTCATACCTGGATCAACAGTGAACAGAAACTGTTTTTTTCTTGAACCATCTGATGATGGCATTTTCCAGCTAGAATTTGGCATACTCTGAGGTCTTGTGGCTTCAGACGAATGTTGATGTTGGTTTCTGTTAGAAGTAGGTAATTCCACGCTTTCTTCAGAAAGTGCATCAGAATTTTTGCTCAGGCTCACCGATTCTTCGTCTGTAGACGGCTGGTAATCTGGGTCATACTCTGAGTCCGACATAATGCTAAAAATTCCGCACAAGTAACAAAAACTAGAAGAAAGTAGTGAAATTACACTAAAAGCGCGCGAAAATGCAACCGTTGCAAGCCATGCGGGCGCCCGGCGGCCTAATGATTGATTATCATGAGTGGCGTGACAGACTCGATATTTTTCGTAAATAATAACGGAAATTTGGTTACATATTGGCGCGAAAGATACGGTACGCCGGCGGCCCGTACGGCCTGCTGATCTCGGTTAGTGTAACTTAAAGGTGGCGTGCCTTACTCGAAAACATACGTCCCGCTGGCGGACCGTATGGCGATGAGAGTGTTAAAGTACAGATTAATTAAAAATAACCTAGCCTTTTCCCAGACTATCTTGGGGTCGGCTTCCAGTCTAACCGGATGCAGCTGAGTACCAGTATTTTACATGAAGCGACTGCCTATCTGACCTCCACAACCCAGTAACTGGGTAATACGATACCCCTTGGTAAGACTGGATGTCAGACTTTTGGCTTCTGACTACTCGTAACGATTGTCAAAGATCTACAAATGACAGCCGGGACCAACGGCTTAACGTAAGACCCGTGCGGCTGTTATTATTTAGCCACGAGCTCCTCCTCGTCTAGCACACTTATTTCTTTATTTTATATTTGGTAAATGGCAAATCGTAATTAGACAGTTCTATAACTTCTATTTACCTATTTCTTACGAAGGCAAGCAAAGGCGATCCCAGCCATTATGCCAAGAAAATTAAGATTAATATTTTCTGGACTTCCTAGCGTTTTTATCGTAAAAATGACTCTAAGACATCATTTTCTAAACTTACAAGTAGTCTTTCTGCTATACCTTATAACTATACATACACTATCACTATCAGGTTTTTAAATGTATGGAAAGTGGGAATGATTCTTTTTGACAGTGATGGAAATGATATTCTCATTTCTGGAAATGACATGACAAGACTGGTAATGTTTTTTTTTTTTTTAATAAACAGATATTTATAGATCTAGTATCCAAGTTGTTTCAAAAGTTATGTGAAGGATTAATAGATCAGAACTCAGGGTTTGTAAATGAAATATCATTTTAATCAACACGAGCTTTATTTCTTTAATAATAATTCAATAATTCTTTGGTAAAATCAGTCATAGAAACATAATCAAGTCTTGTCGTAATCTCTAAACAATACACCGTGTAAATCACCTCATCACGAAGCCAACCAAGCATTCTGTACATGAAACTAAGTAACTTTACGCAAAAATTATTGCTGGGAAACGACTTTTTTTTCGGGGGTGTAAAATCATGTTTTGTGGTAGAACTCAATGTAACGCACTCAAAACATTGTGCTGATGGACGGATTGGATAGTACGGGGGTCGTGGAGGTGTTTACAGTAAAAATCTTACATTAAAAACTTGTATTTAAAAAAATACTTGTCAAAAAGTTGGAACTTTGACCCCTAATATCTCCGTAACTAGAAGGTTCCCAGGTATAGTGTAGAACAAAAAAATGATCGCAATGACAGGGAGAACCAGTGCTTTTCGGCTTCGTTAAGAGGTGTTTTACACCCTTTATTTAGACTTCTAAAATCTTTCATGATTAAAAAATATGCCTTCAACAATCAATCTACAGCAGTTATATAAAAACTCAACACTTATCATTAAAATAGTCAAATTGTTACTCGTAGTCAAACTAGATATCTTTTACACTGAATTGTTCATTCTTTTGGAACTACAATATTTCTTCTGTCATAGCTGAACTAATTAAAAGTGCGTTTACGTTTTCAAGTATTAATCCCTATTTATTTATTTAGATCAAAAGAAAGCTTTTTGTTTGACAAAATAAAAATATTTTTTTGGTGTACTAGAAATTATATTGTTGGGGGATGTATTTGTTATATTAGTAAGAATACGGAGGAGCTCGTGGCTAAATAATAACAGTCGCACGGGTCGATCTTTAAGGTTAAGCCGTGCTTGCCGAGGTTGGTCCGTGGATGGGTGACCATAATTACATACCGAGTTTCCTCCGTGCCTCGGAAAGCACGTTAAGCCGTTGGTCCCGGCTGTCATTTGTAGATCTTTGACACGTCGTTACGAGTAGTCAGAAGCCAAAAAGTCTGACATCCAGTCTTACCAAGGGGTATTGTATTACCCAGTTACTGGGTTGTGGAGATCAGATAGGCAGTCGCTTCATGTAAAATACTGGTACTCAGCTGCATCCGGTTAGACTGGAAGCCGACCCCAAGATAGTCTGGGAAAAGGCTAGGCAGATGATGAGTAAGAATACGGCGAGATTTGTACGTCCTAACGAGAGGTGCTACATATTCAGGGGTATTTGGGTCTCCAAAACTCGGCCTATGGCGTTCTTCTTCAGTTGCACAATAGTTGAGGACTTTCGAAAATCCTAAATGTTTATCGTTTAAATACAGGGTGTTAGTGTAAACACCGTTATCCTTGAAACCAGTGGTTTAGTTTCACTTCTAGAACGTAAATTCAATGAAAAAAAAACATTTTTTTTAAAGTAAAACCTCCTTTTTTCCTCAAAATTATTACACCTTATACGCAAGGACAAATAGGACGGAGCGCGGGAACACAGCGCTAGATCAAAAAGCGCCGCAAGGTGCGCGCGCGACGGGGCGCGACCCCTCCCACACCGTCCACACCCTTCAGTCTGTGCGCAGCCTCGCTATCGATCGCGCGTCACGTCACGCTTGCTCGCAGCGCAGCGCTTGCGCCCGCGCGGCCCGCGCACCACCGCTCATTTGTCGCGCAAGTGTGTAGTGATTATGTCGTACACAAACGTACAGTGGACTGAAATGGTTCGGGTTTACGCCGCGTCTGGAGATAACCTGAACGAGGCTCGAAGAATGTACGCAGAGTTATTCCCTGGACAACCTGTGCCAAACCGAGAAACTATGTTGGCGGCTACTCAAAGGTTACGTACCTATGGCCAGTTACCGTGCCGGCCCATGCTCAGGGGCGTGGCAACCAGCAGCTGCCAGTTGACCTTCAGGAACGCATACTGATTTTCTTCGCGGAGAACCCAGAGGAGAGTACGAGGCGGGCGGCCTGTATTTTTGATGTTTCCCACTGGACTGTAGGTATGGAAAATTAACTTTTAAATGGAAAAAAAGTCTTAGGTTAAGATTAGATTATTTTTTTAATTATAAATGTTCTATTTTTTTACATTATTAATAAAAAGTAAAGTTATGTGTATAATCTATTAATTCTATCTACTAAAATATTCCTTATCGCCCTTCCCCTAATTAAGTCATCTCCTCCGTTTTCCTGAAAAAGATGGTCAGATAAAGATAAAGGCATGTTTTGGAGTTCTGCTGGTTCCGGTTCAGGTACGTTAAATTTTAGAGCTAAATTATGCAACACACTGCACGCAGTAATGATTTTTGAACATTTCTCGGGTCCATAGTGAAGTGTGCGATCTTTGCATAAGCAACGCCATCGGTTTTTTAATCGACCAAAGGTATTTTCAATAACCACCCTCGTCTTTCCATGGACTGCTGTGTATTTGTATGCTGGAGTCCCCTCAGCAGCATGCGGAATTGGTGTCATTAACCAGGGACGTTGTGGATAGCCGGAATCACCTGTAAATATTCAAAACTTGTCATTCCCAAATTGTGTTTATCATAGGTAAACTAGCTGACCTAGCGAACTTAGTGTCCCTATATTTTTTTTTACCCGATTTTTCAATTATTTTACTTAAGTAAAAACCGTGTTCTGACTAAAACAAATACAACAAACAAAGAATTATCCAATTTATTATTAGTATACTCGTTTGAAAATTATGCGACTACATTAGATTAGTATTACATACATTTCGTTAATCATTTTTATTTATTTTTTGTAGATGGATGAATTTACTTGATTGTTACTAACCTAATAACCATACACGTTCATTATTTCGATGTAACTCCTGCATGTAGTTATTAGCCAGGCTATTTTCCCATATGAAAGCATCGTGGGTTGCTCATCCATATTTTGCATTCACATTTAAAATTCTGCTATCACATATCTAAAATAAAAATAAAACCATTATTAGGTACACTGGTATACCTTAGTAAAGTGGTAGAATACATAATGCTATTATGTAATTAGTTGTGCACAGTCACAGACCTAGATACAAAAAATAAATGCTTACCATTTGTACATTTAGTGAATGAAAATGTTTTCTACAATAAAATAAATGTTCAATTTCTTTACTGGGTGTAAAAATATGGAAATGGCATCCATCAATGCATCCTATAACTCCAGGGAAACCATACTTCGCAAAAAAGCTGTAAGACAAAAATAAATAAACAAAATAATAAAAAATAAAATAATAATATTTCAAAATCGTAGCAAGATCGTAGCAGGTGGCGTTCTGTGGTTTCTGCCTACCCTTAAGGGAAAAAGGCGTGATTTTATGTATAATAATATTTAGAAACAGGATATACATATTTTTTTTACAAAAAAAGTACTTACATTTTCCCTAATAGATATTGCAATGTTCATACTTACTTGCTTTTTATTAGGTCTCTATCAGCTCGAGTACTTGGGAACCTTATAAAGGTGTTAAGGATTGCTGGAGTTACAAGAGCATCAGTGACTTCCTTCACGCTTTTGCTCACTGTTGTTTGGCCCAAATATTTAGCCATTCCCACTATTCGCTGATATGACCCAGTGGCATAAAAAGATAATGCACAAAGAACCTGTAACGTAAAATATTTATTTGATTTTTAGGATGTAACAATTAACTATTATCTGTATAGATATTTTGTTTTATTAAATAGGTAAGTTGTAGTTAGGTATTGAAATACAAGAAGATATTGAATAGGTATAATTATGTAACATATAAGTGGGTACCTTAAGTTCTAGACTGATTCGAGAACTCGATGTTAATGACGTTTTTTGTTGAAGTTGCTCACAGAGGAACATAAAAGCTTCTTTATTTAGGCGATAATATCTATTTTTAAATTCGGTTTCATTTATGTCCAGTGGGTTAATTCTATTCCTAAGTTTTTCTCTGCGCGTAATTTCTCTATATTGATAAAAAAAACATACAAGTAAGTAACTCAAATCTTTTTCAAACACATTAATTCTATAGGTACGCAAATAAATAAAATAAGATTTATGTACTTACCTTGTTTCTCTTGATTGATATCCATCATTTTCTAGTAAATTTGCCGCCAGAAAATAATATATGGTACTATGTTCATACAGTGGCGGTCTTTGCATTTTAAATTATTTTGGAGCTATTAATAATTGTTCCAATAACTAAACAATAATTTTAAAACTTTGAGTTATTCCGGTCGGATCCCCTGATCTGATCCCCTGTTGTTTATTATAGTATTTTAATTCCTGTCTGATCCACTATTAACTTTGTCATTCCGGTCTGATCCCGTTACTCTTTTTTGACAGGTAAGTACAGTCAAGAGAAAAGCAGTTGTTCATGTAAAAATATTTGTTTTATTTGTTTAAAATCATCACAGGCAATCAGAAAATTAGTCTTTTTATTTAGACAACTACACCTTAACTATAAAAAATATTTGACCATATTAATTAAATAACAAAAACAGAACTTAAAATTACTATATAAAATAGTATTTTTACTTGGACAATCCTTAATATTAATAAAATATTTTGACCATCTTAATTAAATAACAAAAATAAAACTTAAAATTAGTATTTAAAATCATCACAGATAATCAGACATTTGGTCTTTCTATTTGGACAAACCTTAATAATTTAAAAGGATTTTGACCATCTTAATTAAATAACAAAACAGAACTTAAAATTACGATATAAAATCATCACAGACAATCAGAATTTTGGTCTTTCTATTTGGATAGATAACAAAAACATAAACACAAGTTCTAGAGCTTAATCAAATTTGAGAGTTAAATGAATGACATGACAAATTAAATAAAAGTAATCGTTTTTAAATAATAAAAGATTTCGACTAGATAAATCGAATACCAAAAAAACATAATTGTGTCTTTTAATTTGGACCAATCACTTACAGTCTTAACTTTTCTAAACAGTGACCAACTGTTATTTTTCCAGTGAGAAGTTGGTCAGTTACATGTTGGTACCACTTATCGACTACGATTTCTTTTGCTAGCCGTCGTTTTAGGTTTGGCATTTCAACACTATTAGTATTCACTATTTGCAACTTTGCATCCTCTTTTAAAGTTTTCAAAAGCTGATATAAATTTGGGTTTCTTGGCAGACTGCTGTTGAGCTTTTTATGCCAGGATTCCACAGCATTGGTTGTGCGATGGCGTTGATTATAGGCACACCAAGTATCGACAAAACTTTCATCTTCCAGCCATTGTGTTACCATGTAATCGTTGAATGCTTGTATTTCTTTAGACTCCGGACTGTCTTCCATTACGTAGCACCAGCCATCTGAGATATATTTTCTAGGTAGCAGTGGCAATAAGGCTGATAGCGCTACGTGTTTGCGAAATCGCTTGTTTTTTGTCAAATTCAACGCTTTAGCTCTCTTCCATACATTATGAGAAAAATGAAAGTAGCATCCTTTTACTTCAACTGAGGGGAAAATAGTTGAAATGGCATTCATAGCTGCTTGTTCGAAATCAGTCATATATTTCAGTGGCTTCCATTCTGGGATATATTCCTTTAATAACTGGAATAGTGTTATATAGATTTCTTCATTTTTTCTATTCAATAAAGCATATAATAAAGGTACTATTCGTGTGTGCTCTTCATCACTCCCAAGGTCCCCATGGATAGTGTAAAGTTGAACGAATGGTGTTGGGCAACAATCAAAAGTTCCATCACTTAAATAAAATTGTATGAGTCGTATATCTTTCAGAACATTTTTATCTGCAAAAATTATTATTCGGAAATCAGAGGTCTCGTCATAATGATTGACCAACACAAAATCTTCAAAAATAGAAGGAATTTCTACTTCCTGGGCATTTTTACACTGTATCTTCGATATACCGGCTTGTTTATTTCTAGCATCATACAACGCAGTTTTTATGTTTGTAAACGACGGAAGCTTCTTTATTAGGTCTAAGCCGGCATCACTGAATTCCGCTTTGAAGTTGTTGTAAATATTCGGGATTGGTGAAAAAGAGGATGATAATACTTTTTCTCGGCAATTGTGTAACTTCTGTGCCATTATATTATCCACTTCATTGGGCTCGCATTGATGATGTTTCTCATTACTAATGTTGTTACCCTAAAACAACATAACAGGTATTTAGATCTTTACACTCATTGCTTGATAACTAAAAGACTGCATAAATAACATAAAACGTAATAAATACTTGAATGTTAAGAGACCCGGTGCAATTTTTTCTTCGCCAGTTGACACATCGCCATAGGTTCCATCCATTTTTATACTGTTTCTTCTTTGTGTACTGGTAACCAGCCCTTAGTAAAACTATGCCTCCATTTCTATTTATATATATTAAATTATCAGAATTTTTAGAGGATGATGCCGGCTTACTACCATCCTCATACATTCTGGAACGGATAGAAATAGAATGTGAATATTTATTATAAGAAAAATTCTGTAAACCTTCTGGTCTCTACATTAGAGGTTTACAGTATTCTTGCAGGGTCGGTGTGAGAGAATGTAATGATAACAAGGAACGTACGTTGGAAAAATATGTATCTCGGGATTTTCTTTTACACTGTCATCTCTTGACAAGTTTGTCAAACAATAAAAAACATCAAGATTAAAAAGTTCTTCGACGTATTAAGCCGCGACTGGTACAGCCTTCATGGTGAAAATATATAATTATTATTTAACTTGAATTTGTGTGCCTACACTTCATGATATTTTTCTTCACTGGCAACATTACACGGGACGCCATTTTGTTTTCCTGTTCGCTTTAGTCCGTTATTTACTCACTTCAAATTTGTTTTGTAGATATTTTTTTTCATTTATATGTCCCACTTTTAACTAGCTAATTAACATGAATATTATGGTAAGTTACCATAAGAGAACTTGAGTACCTACTTTTAGTTTTATGAAGGGTGAATTCGGATTTACAATTTGTTTTTTTTTTAATCAGATTGGGGTTTTTTCCGCCATGGTTAGAGGAATAGAAAATAAATTTGCTACTCTTTAAAACGTTTATGATCGAATCAAAACCTAATATGAGGCCTATATCTACGTAGCATTAAATAGAATTTAGAAAGTAATCAAAAATAGAATTTAGCAAGATGTGTCACAGTCAAGTCCGGTCTCTTAACTATCTTACCAAATACATCTACTTATTTAATGTGACACAAAACAACAACCATTGTGTTAAGAAAAATATAAAATTATCAACATTTAAACCAAGTCTTCTTTTCATAGTTTCACAGATTGTTTAGTTTGGCTAACGTAAGAAAAGCAGAAAAAAAAATAATTATAACATCATTCAAAGTCATCCAAAAATAAAATACCTATCTATTATTAATAAATACTTACTTTTCCGGAATAACACTTTTACTTGACTTGCACAGAGCACAATTTAGATATCGACTAACACTGTTACACATTGATAACCCTTTCCTCGTAGTCAACAAAACTTCACTCGTCACTGATTGGCTACTTTGGAATCATTAGACAATAGCCGAGACGATAACAATGTAGAACAATACACACCCATATTTTTGCAGGTAAAAAAATATTAAAAAGGGTACATACCGGGCGCGGTGACTTAGCCAAGACGAAAATGTAGAGTCGTTGTTTCTCAATGTAACACGTTTCTATTACAATATTAAGTATTACGAGCATATGTATTTCAATAAACCCTGTATGCATATTTTGTTGCTGACTGTCCCAAAAATCTGTTAATAGATAACTAGTGTATTCGAACGGAATAAAATGATTAAATTTATTTGTGATACCCTGCACGGTGAATCAGACCGGAATAGAAAATATTATAAAATAATACTGATCCCCCAGGGTATCAAATACGGGGTATCCGACCGGAATAACTCTATTAAGATGGATGGAATGTGTGAAAAATGATATGAAGGAAAAAGGAGTAAATGATAACATGACGAATGACAGAGGAGTATGGAGGAAAGAGACGTGTTGCGCCGACCCCAAATGAAATGGGACAAGGGCAGGAAGATGATGATATACCTATTCAACTTAGATTGATCTCATTAATTATAAAAAAAATACCTACTATAATATAATACTATTATTCTTAATAATTAATATTTTAATATTGTTTTATTATTTTGTTGTGTTGGTTTATAGTGTTAATATTGTAGTACTATAATTTTATTGTTCATGATTTGTAATAAGTAATAATGTCACTCATAACTATAATTATATTAATTATACTTATAATGCTGTGCCCTAACAGGGTCCATAACATTGGTCTTAGCTTTAAGCCTTTTATGTCATAGCGGAAACTGTATTCTTGGGGATTACTATCGATTCAAAACTGCAGTGGGGCGCGCACATTAGAACTCTTTCGGGAAGGTTAAGCTCAGCTGCCTATGCAGTTAGGAAAATAAGGCAGTTAACTGATGTAGCCACAGCTAGGTTAGTATACTACGCTTATTTCCACAGTATAATGTCTTATGGCATTCTGCTGTGGGGATCGGCAGTAGATTCAATTTTCATTTTGCAAAAGAGAGCAGTCCGCGCGATCTATAAAATGGGTCCTCGCGAGTCCCTTAGAGAAAAATTTAAAGAAATCGATATACTGACTCTGCCTTCACTCTATATTTTAGAATGTATTTTATATGTCCGCAAAAACCGAGGACTTTTCAAAATTAGAAGCGACTTCCATAATATAAACACGAAATTGTAATACCAAAATTTAGATTAACAAAAACTAGCAAGTCATTTCTTATAAACAGTATACGCTTTTATAATAAGTTCCGAAGTCAGTTACAGAACTGACCGATGGAAAGTTTAAAAATTATATCAAACGTGTCCTAATTAAAAAAGCATATTACAAAATTAAGGACTACGTTGAAGATAGAGAAGTTTGGCCTGAGCCCCTACGCACATGCGGCTTCCCTGGTAGCTCATAAAACGGCACAAATGTGTGGATGTCTCTAACTATTCTCAATCTTATTTTTATTTATTTTTTATTTTATTTTTATTTACTTTTTTCCATTATTTTTTAATCAGATGTTTTACAATATTTTCTTAATCATTACACCATTTTGTTTAGAATAGTTACAGCACGGATGACAACATTTGTGTCACTTATTTAATCTAGTCTTTTTGCAATATCTTCTTTTTTTTTTGTATAGACTCTTTTTCTTATTTACCGATTGTTTGTAAATGTATGGACATTGTAGGCCTTATAGATTCCTAGATCCTTGGTAACTTTTTATCTTGTTCTACATTTTGTAGTAAGCAACGACTTATTGTCTGGCCTACGATGTCCACTCATACTTAAGTGCCAATGCTGTAACATAGAAAAAATTTTAAAAGAGTAACCATGGAGTTTCTTGCCGGTTCTTCTCCATAGGAAACGACCAACCCGAACCGAGCACCTTTTTGTTGACGTTTTACAAGTGCCCATGTAGGCCTATGTGAAATAAAAATATTTGATTTTTTTTTTTATTTAAAAGGGATTTCTGACGGATTCCCTGGTTCAGTCTGGAGTCAAGAGCTCAGTCAAGTTTTGAGTCAAGAGCTCAGTTAAGTCAGGAGTCGGGAGCTCGGTCAAGTCTTGATTTAAGAGCAAAGCCTGATAAAGTTGGGAGCATCGGGAGAAGTCATTTTCATCATCTAATCTGGAGCTGTTTCTGAGGTGGAAAACTGATTCCATCATCTTCGACGTGTCATCAGTGCCAGGAGATCCTACTACAGACTTCTGGGACCACTACTGCCATCATCTGCGACGTGTCATCACTGCCCGACTACTCGGTTGCCAGATCTCGCCTCTTCCGCTGAGCTTTTCGGTCATCATCTACAGTGTGCCATTTAAAGATAGTGTGTGTGATAAGCAGGTTTTTAATAATTTATAGTATTTTTTATATCATCATCTAATAAATTCATTTTCCCCTTCTAACTTTTTTAATGTATACAAGTCTGCTTATTTCCTTTTATCGATAGGAATAAGCAAGTTTGTTACAGGGTGAATATGATTGCCCGCAGGTTCACGCGTGCTTCTAAGACCGTGAAAGCAGTGCTATTCCGAGCTCACTGGATCTCTTTTTATACCAGCAGCCTGTGAGTACATTTTACCCAAAAATCGTACAGCGCCCTTCGCGTTCAGTACAATAATAATAAATAAGAATAATTTTTTTCAGGCAACTAAGGCCCATAGATATAATACACAAATAATCATACAACAATAATAAACTAATACATATCTAAAAATAATAATGCTTTTAGGGTGCTGACAGGGTTGCCAACCGTACTCTTAAATAGAATATTGTACTCTATATCTTGTAGGCGGACTCTATAATCTATAACACTAATAGAATATACTGAAATACTCTTTTTTACTCAATGCTTACTATACTAGTGCCAGTCATGTAATATTGTGCAAACCCATTATCATAACCAAAAAACTCGACTATTTGCTATTAACATGTTGGTATCCTCAATTCCCCAAGCCACATTCGGACGTTTTTGAACGCAGCCACTAATGTCATGTCATATCAGAAGTTGTTTTGAGAAGTGTTTCGATTTTCGACTGCGTTGTGACGTTTTTTGTTTGAAAAACATTTAACCAATTCCTAATGGATGACGTAATTAACGAATATGATAACGCCGATCAGGAATCATGTGCTGATACCATCAATATGTTGGAATTTAGATGGTTATGTTGACAACATTCATTGTAATGTATGTTTAGCATAATCTGTGCTGATCTGTGCTGTGTGAGGCTTATGTCCAGCAGTGGACGTCTTTCGGCTGAAATGATGATGATGAATCTGTGCTCCGTTACCTTCATCTGACAGTGACAGCTATCACTGTCATTAGCTGACTTCACTTGACACTTTCTAACGTAGACAGAGAATAGTATAGACTCTTGCTTAGCGTGCCGCTGCAAGGGACAAAAAATCGAGTCGGACGAATCGTTAGGGTTACCATTCTTACGATGTTTATTACCCCGAATAGTATGTTCCGTGTTTTATAAATATTCCTTAGCATCACATAATAGGTAAGACCTATGAAATTGCCGGACTGGCCGTATTTCAAGCCCAATATCTTTTTCCATTTCTGTATACAAAAGGGAATTACTTACCTAATATGCCGCTGCGAGTGTAAGTTGCTTCGAGTATATATAATTACACTGTTATATTACTCTTAAGGTAAGTTGACTATAGGTATCTATATGATTATTTTCGTAAATAAAACGTCTGACGAGCTAAAAATGTTTTTATTGCCCTTGAAACAGTACTAATTTAGTGTGTACATTTCGTATTCTTTGCTGTGGGGCAAAACGTTCTTTAGTGGCATGGTGAATCCGTGTTTCAAAGTAATGCATTGCTAATATTGCTATGGCTTTAATTAGTAAACTTCTGTGATTGCCTATTAGAGGCTGTGAATAATTTAGAAATGATCATTTAAAAAAAAATACTCATTGAAGATGAGCATGCCAATTTAGGGATTAAATTATTTTCTTTAAAAAAATTAAAACTTGGTTCGATCGGCGCCGAAATATTTTTTCGGCGTTTTCACATATTTTGAAAACATCTTTTGATGGATAAATAATCCTTTGTCTTTTTTTTCAATAATTACAAAATATTTTTCTGTGACGAGAGAAACAAGGCAGTCTACACATTTAACAGATTTTCTCAACTTTCTAACTATGAAGCCACACATGTATGTTATTACTTCGTAAAGATAAATTGTTAACCTTGTGGGGTCAGTAAAATAATCGTGATCTTCGCGTCGTCAATCACGCTATCTAGATCATCAGTTGTATTGGGTTCGGCGAGCTTAGTACACAAATTAAGTTTGGTTTCATGCCGAACATCACTGAAGATCAAAATGTTTATATCTTCTAGAGGTATACAATTACCAGAAGCAAAGATACTTGATTTCACCGTGTGTAATAAGGCGCTTGTACGCACTTTCGAATTGCATTGCAGTGGGGTTATTTTTAAAACCGCCTTTCGCATGGATAGAACTAAAAAAACACTTCAAGCGATCCTGACGCAATTTATACATTGGAACAAATTTCAGAGCCCCAGACGCAATATATTTCTGATAAATAGATTTTAAGCTTTTTATACAAATGAGGAACCCTATGAATCCAATTTTTCTGTTTGTTGTAATTACTGGTTGCCCATATAGTTTTATACCAATTAAATAAATTTCAATTTTGCCAAGAACTGATTCTATGTCAAATATGCAGGAGCGTCAGAAGGGGCCTCATAGCGGTCCTGGCCGTCGCCATCCATCGTGGCCGTTGTAACGGCAGGAATTTCAAAATAAAAGCACACGTGTATTGTACAAAGTCTTATTTCTTAATTGTTACACAAAGTCACACACCATTACCAAGATAAAACTATTATGAGCCAATAGGTTAGTTAGCACATGTGGACCTCGTGCGGCAGCTGTCAACCGAATGACGGCCGCCATTACTCGAGGCGACACCCACTGCTCCATTTGGGGTTCTCGATTACATAATCAAATAAAACAATATTGAAAATATCGAATTATGATTAACTGTAAAACGTAATTTAATAATTTCGTAGTTTTATCATTAAAAGTAATCCATAATCAGAGCGCCGTCATATACACCGTGTAAATCACCTAATCACGAAGCCGTCAACCAAGCATTCTGTATATGAAACTAAGTAACTTTACGCAAAAATTACTACTACTTTTTTTTGGAAGGTGTAAAATCATCTTTTGTGGTAGAACTCAATGTAAGGCACTCAAAACATTGTGCTGATGGACGGATTGAATAGTACGGGGGTCGGGGAGGTGTTTAAAGTAAAAATCTTACATTAAAAACTTGTATTTAAAAAAATACCTGTCAAAAACTTGGATTTTTGACGCGTAATATCTCCATAACTAGAAGGTTCCCAGGTATGGTGTAGAACAAAAAAATTATCGCGAGGACAGGGAGAACCAGTGCCTTTCAGCTTCGTTAAGAGGTGTTTTACACCCTTTATATTATTTGCAAACATAATGTTTGCAAATAATATAAAGGGTGTAAAACACAACAGATAATGTTTGAAACATTATCTCACTATCTCAAGTGAACTAGTCAGGACTAGGCTGCTACAAGAAGAACACCGGAGGAAGCGTACTGTAAAACCTGAAGACCTAGCCCTCTTATCTAAACAGTAACATACGAAGCGAATTGTATGTCACTACAGTCATCGTCCAGGGCATATAAAGGTGAAATGTTTCAAGCTTAAAAATGCGAAGAAAACAAGTGAAAATGAAACTGTGTTAGTTGCTGGTTGTTTTGGTGTTTTTAAAAGCTCAGACTGGATTGTGGATTCTGGGGCAAGTGCCCATATGTGTAAGGACCTGAAGTGGTTTATTAAGTTAGAAAAATGTAACAAAAGGGTTAAAGTTGCTGATGGTAATCCCTGTCATGTTTAGGTTATGGTGAGGTCTGTATTCCCATGAAAAATAACGAGACACTAATTGTGACAGATGTCTTATATATACCTGACCTCTCAAGTAATTTAATAAGTCTTAGTACATTGACTAAGAAGGCTTTATCTGTTTGTTTTAATAAAAGTAAATGTTATGTTCTCAAAGGGAAATCTTTAATAGTAACTGCCACTAGTCATAGGGGAATTTATATATTGGACAATGTGCGTGGTTGTTTTAAATCTGAGTAACAGGAGCAGTCAGATATAGCTTTGAATGGTGTGGAGAATGTGTCAAAGCAACAAAGCTTGCTAGACACTTAGGTTGCTACAGTTACAAGACTTATGGCACAGGCGACTTGGACATTTAAGTCGTCGTGGGGTGACCCTTGGCTAGGCCCTTGGTCAACAAATCTGCTGGCATTTCATTAGTAGGTAAATAACTGATCTCTACCTTTCCAGCTTTGACTGTCTCTCTTACAAAGTAGTGTTTAACATCAATGTGCTTGGACCTGTTGTGACATTGGTGATTTGTGGCCATCTTCAAAGCACTTTGGTTGTCACAATTCAAACTAACCTTTTGCAAAGATCCAGTCAGCTCATACAACAGTTCTATTAAATACAGAGCTTCCCTACAGGCTTCAGAGAGTGCAACATATTCGGCTTCAGTGCTCGAGAGAGCTGTAACTTTCTGCTTTCTGCTCTGCCATGAAATGGCTGAGCCTGCCATTACAAAACAAAAACCTGTGTAAGACTTCCTGTCCAGAACATCACTGGCCCAGTCAGCATCTACAAACCCTTGCAAGTTATCTCCTTGACTACTAAACTTTAAACAATACATCTTAGTTTCTTTAGGTATTTCAGAACCCTTTTGGCATAATTCCAATGTAAACACTATAGTTTGTGTTGAACTGGCTTAAATAACTAACCGAATAGGCTATATCGGGTCTTGTCATGACCGCAAGATACATAAGATAGCCTATGAGTTTTTCATAGCTAATCCCTGATGTACCTTTCTTATGCTTTAGTAACATTCAACTTGGTTTCTATAGGTGTATCAGCTGTTTTACAATCAGTCAATTCAAAAACAATCAATAATTCTTCTATGTACTGTTGTTGATCAACAGTTATCTCATAGTTATTACAGTAATTTTTGCATAGTACCTCTCTAACTCTCTCATACCAAGCTAAGGCGGATTGTTTTAATCCATACACTGCCTTTTTGAGTTTAAGAACTTTCCTACCCATTTTGGATACAAAACCTTCAGGTGCACACATGTAAATATCCTCTTTCAAATAACCATTTAGATAAGCAGTTTTAACATCTAACTGATCAATGTCCAGTCCTAGTTTTACACTTAGTGCAAACAATAGTCTAAGTGTTGAGTGCCGCACAAGCGGTGAAAAAGTCTCATCATAGTCTATTCCGTGTTTTTGAGTAAAACCTTTAGCGACTAATCGCGCACGATATTGCACTTCACCTTCACTTTGGAACTCTTTCTTTGGCACCCATCGACACTGTACTATTGTAGCTCCTCTTGGGACGTCAACGAGCTCGAACACGTCATTCTTACGGAATGACTCCAACTCTTCTTCCATCGCCATCCTCCAATGCATGCTCTCATGATTGCTCAATGCCTCCTTTACCGTCAGTTCAGGATCTGCGGTGGCCAACAAGCCGGTCTCATTATACCTGTCAGGCTTCCGCCGCTCCCTCTTTGGCCTATTGAGTAAGCAAGGTCTGGTTCTGACATCCTGATTAGACTGCTGTTTGGTGATGGAATTTCAGGAACATAGGTTTCATCTGATGCAGAGACTGAGAATGTTTGCTGGGATGATTCACTGTCTTCAGTATCTGATTCTGATCGTTCTTCAGTGATACATTCCCCCACTGAACGGTCATCTTCAGGTACAGGACATGCCTCTTCAATACACCATGTTGCTTCGCTGGTTGTAGGCGTTCCTCTTGACATTGCTCCTTCCATCACCACTACATCTCGGCTGGTAGAGACCTGGTTTCTGACAGGATCATAAACTCTGTATCCTTTTACATACTCCGAGTAACCGACAAGTATGTGCTTCTATTAATTGGTATACATCTAATGTATCGGATGGGTCGTCCCGCCACAATATTAGCTGCAGGTCAAGTTGATCCTTATCTATCTATACTTGGCGATACATTTTTTCTGTATCAGCGCAAGCTACGTACCTGGGGGTCTACTCTCTATGCACGAAACCCGTAGTGACGGCCGAAGAATCGGGCGTTTCCTACTCCGCAGCACCTACAGATAAAACATTAGTTCGAGGCCCGAACTAAGAATGAATGCCGCCTCAGTTTGACAGTTGTCCCTACTCTCTACGTGTTTTTGCCCGTTCGTAAAGTTGAATTTGACACTTGTTACGACGGATCGTTTTGTCGTTTATTGCGACATCAAAATAGTTATCGTGCTGTGGACCAAAGTTAAGTTTTTTGAGAAAATCGATACTATGGCTGCTTTTTAATGCTCGAAGAAGCTCTACAAGAAGTCGGAGGCGATGCCACCGATTATACTTGCGCCAAAACTTTCAGTTTTACCGATGTTGAGTTCAAAGGGAACACAGATATTATTCAAACATTTATGTGAGGATCTATCACCTCCACGAATGAAGGTAGGCAATGGTTTGATCTAAGAATCAAGGATTAAGCTCTGCAAATTATTTAGTTGTGTTACCAATCAGTCCCACCTATTTACTGTTGTTTTTGTTTACTTACAGGTCCTTGCTGCTCTCAATTTTCATCAAACTCTAGCAAGGGCTAAGAGCGACAGACATTATTCATGCAATTGATGGACAAGGGACTATGGAAATAGGTAAAAGCCTATGTATAGTATGGAAATAGGTCAATCAATTTTTTTTTATTTCACATAGGCTTACATGGGCACTTGTAAAACGTCAACAAAATATGTGCACGGTTCGGGTTGGTCGTTTCCAATGGAGAAGAACCGGCAAGAAACTCCATGGTTACTCTTTTAAAATCATTTGGTTTTACAATATTTTTATGTACAATAAGGCGTTGCTTACTACAAAACATAGAACAAGATAAAAAGTTACCAAGGATCTAGGAATCTATAAAGCCTACAATGGCCACACATTCACATAGGTACTTAATTAAGCAGTCTCCTAAGAAAACCACTCTTCTAATAATCAAATGTCAATAAATTTGTATTTACATTATTGTAATAAATAATACTTTTATTAAATATTTTACAAGCGTTTTATTTTGCTTACAGTGTAAGATCCTTCCGTCTCTTACCACCAGCAGCCAGCGGAGATTGCCATGAGACTATTTTGGGTTCTGAGCGCATGAAATGATGATTGAAATCAAAGGCTTTCTTTGTCGTATCAATTCTTTAATACAGTCATGTAGGTAACCAGAGTATATGGATGGTTCCATATACTCTGGTTACAGTAAGCTCCTGTCAAGATTTTCTTAATATGTTAAATTGTGATCAACACTTACATTGGGTAGACCATACTACCATAAGTTTAGGTCGGACCCTGGACTTGTGACGCAGGCAGCAATCGCAATCCGTATGATTTGTTGCAGGAGGTTACACGTGGCGGCGTATGCTTGGAACCAGAGCTAGTTCCTACTTCATTTCTTTAATGTGGCATTTGGTCGCCTACAGGTCCTTGAGAAGACTTTTTGTTTCTTTCAATTAATTAATTAAGTTTTAAAATAGTGGATGGAACTCTGAGAACAATATGAGAAAGGAATGTGTGAGCCTTCAATACACATGACGGGTTCCTGTTTAGACACGGGTTTTCATTTTTGCTGCTATACCACGCCTTTTACGCATCATCAGCCTCATATTTAAATTATTTTCCTTTAATTGAGGCACAGCTATATTCTACCACAAGATTCCCAAGTGAAAGAAAGCTGTCGCGTCATCCATCACAGAACTATTATGCCTGGTTTGGACACGAGATTTCTTTTATCCCGTTAAACTTTAAATTATTTAAGTAGATGTTATTTAATCATGGCTAATTATTAGAATTACGTTTGTGTATTTTCTATATTTTCTTTGTAATTCACATTTTTGAGAAAATAATTATATTACTCGCTAACGCCATCTAGTTGCTCTTTCCGTACTACTTCAGCTATTCAAATGTAGTTAGTACGCTATAAAATTCAAAAGAGGGCGCTACCCGTCCACACAATAGCCATTTATTAATTTAATTGTTACAACAGGGCCTCAAGTCTGCTATTATAATAGTGTCAGAATGGCCTATCATTGATTTCATAATGGTTGATTTTTACAAGTTTGGTAATACTACTATCATAATGGCGCCATTATGACTTCACAATGATCGACCACTGATACTCCATTGAAAGAAATGGCATAAAATGGTAATCTCGTGCATCTGCATATCTACCGAAGTCGATACGACTACGAATAAGGGAAATATACAGTCTTCTTAAGTAGTTAGGATGAACACCCCACCCAGGCCCCACTAAAACTCTAAAAATATTAATAAATTTAAGCACTCGCTCACGGACCTCACTAATATGTTTCTTCCATCGAAGGCTTCTATCCAGCCACAATCCTAGGTACTTGACGTGGTCGACTAACTCTAAGATAGTTCCGTTCAAATGTACTTCTATAACTGGGCTTCTAAAACGTCTACTAAACCAACAGATTTTACTTTTATCTGGGGAAATGTCTAATCCTACATTCGTCAACATGCTGTTGATGAGATCAAGTGCAGACTGTATTTTGCGTTGTCCCTCACTAACAGAAAAACACTGCACATATATAGCGAAATCATCCGCGTACTGGGATATACAAATGTTGTTTTGCACATGTTTACAAATATCTGACGTTACTATATTAAATAATATTGGGGATAACGGATCACCCTGAGCCAAACCAGTACCGGAATATCTACTAATAAAGCTATTACCTATTCTTATCTTCAGTACTCTTTTATGGAGAAAGTTCCATAGATACATACAAATGCGGGAACCGACTTTAAAGCTATCTAAAACATTAATTAAAACAGAATTATTTACATTATTGTATGCATTATTTATATCTAAAAAACAACCCATGGTAGAACAACCCTCGGAAAACCCCGTTTGAATTGTTGTGATGAGGCAGCTTAAGCCGTCTAAACAGGACTTACCCCTACGGAAGCCAACTGTGTTCACAGAGAATGTGTTACTTTTTTCAAAGTACCATTCCAATCTTCGATATAAAACATAATGGAAAATTTTGCAAATGCACGAAAGTAATGATATAGGTCGGAGTGAAGAAACATTACTAGCGGTCGCGACCAGGTTTTGGAATAGGTACGATACAAATGTCGCGCCACTGATAGGGGACAAAACTGTGGTTAAAAAATATGTTAAATAAAGTAAGTAACACAAATTTACCTACATCAGGTAAATTCTTAATCATAGAATAAGATATGTCGTCGCATCCAGGAGATGTATCCTTAGATTTAATACATTTATCTAGCTCCTGAATCGAGATCTCACACTCTAATGTAGGATTACTATGGTGAACATTCGGGGTAGTTGGGGACACATAATCGGGTGATAATGAATTTAAAAGATTTGTGGCACTTTGAGCGTCTACAGAATTCCTAGGTGAGTGGTAGCCTTTCAACCATCTCATTTTGCGCCACATTTCACTAGAAGATGTAGTGTGATCAACTGAGGAACAAAAATGTTGAAAGTTCATTCCCCTAGCCTGTCGGATTAACCTTTGTGATGTACTTATCCTACTATTAAGACTTTCCAGGTTTTGGGGTGTGGGATTACGCCAAAATTTAGATAGAGCTAACCTACGATGAGCCACAGCATGTGACAGCTCCGCAGTCCAGTATGGTTTCGGAGTGAAATTTGAGGTAGGGTTTTGATTTAATTTAAACATAGGGATGAATTTATTGGCCGCGTCATTCAAAATATCTAAAAATGTATTATACGCGTTTTGGGGGTCATACGTCATACGGTAAACATAAATTTCGAAATCTTTCTTCCAGATATTTTTTATAAGAAGTCCAGTCCGCTTTTCCAAAATTCCTTTTAATAACAGCAGAGAGGTATGACGTAGCCAATGCTGAAATTTTAATAATTAAGTGGTCGCTGCCTAGATTTTCATTTAAAACGGTCCAATTAAAATTTAACGCCATATCTATAGAAACCAGTGAGATATCGGGGGAAGACTGTTGTAAGTTGTTATCAACTAAACGAACTCGTGTATGTGTTCCATCGTTCAAAGAAACAAAGTTGTTGTCCATTATTGAGTCGTGAATAAGACTGCCTCTGTGGTCAGTTTTATAGGACCAATTGGCGTGATGGGCATTAAAGTCACCAAGAATTAATGTTTTGGATGGCCATAATGAAAACAAACTATCCCAGTCCTGCTGATTGGTAATCATTCTCGATGGACAATAAACGGAAACAATATTCTCAAACGGGTCACAATTAAATAATTGCACGCACACTACCTCAATACCGTTATTATTGACGAGAACGTGTCGCAGCTGCGACTTAACAGATTTGTGTACTATAATAGCTACACCACCGTATGAGTCATCCCGGTCTGTGCGATAAACATGATAACCACTAACTTTAAAATTACTTCCTGGTTCAACCCACGTTTCACTAAGGACAGCAATATGTACTTTTTCCTAACACAAAAGTTCATGAAACGCTGCTAACTTTGGTTTAATACTTTGGGCATTCCACTGTAAGATATTTAATTTAACTGATTTGTTAGCCATCAGAAGGAACAAAAAAGTTAAACAATGCTTTTATAAACGGCCACTCTGAAACGAAACTCACTGACACTAGGGTTAACCATTCGAAGCACAACTGGAAAACGCACTTTATTTTAAAAATTAAGCCTGTCTTTTTAAGATAAATAACCTCCTTAATTCTGGCACACAGCTCTTTGAAAGAAGGACATTCATCTTCACCCTCTTCATCAACAGGCAATTGATGAACGTCTCCTTCATCTGCATCTGCAGTCCAACACATCCAGTCTTCTTCAAGTGGGCTCTTTTTCTTATTCGGATGCTTTGGGGTATCATTGGCCCTACTAGCCATGGCAGGGGTCTGTACCTTATGGACTGTGGCCTTTGTTTTAAGTATTTCGGCAAAGGTCGGGTTTCGGGTTTGTAAAGAACTGCCTTCGGGAGGTGTAGAAAATAAATGATTTTCTTGGGGTACCTGAGCTTGAGGAAGGACGATAATTTCGGGAGGGTCGGATTTTTCAGGTGGCACATAACATTCTAGGGCTTTTCTATATGTACATCCAAACTCAGACATAATCTCTCTAAGTCTTCTCTCTTTCTTATAAACCGGACAAGATCTGCTGAGCTATATGTGGTCACCCTTGCAGTTAACGCATGAAAACACCAACGTATCGCAATTCTCATGATGTCCACCACACTTGGGGCAAACCACGTTTTTCGAGGGGCACATTTTCCGCACATGACCTAACCTCCAACATTGGGAACATTGTGACACTTGATGTATGTAAGGCAAAACTTTAATATTTATGTCACATACACGAACGGATGCTGGTAAATGATCACCCTCGAAACAAAGTCTAAGGCCACGTCCGCACAGGCAGGTGGCTTACATAGCGCCTAGAGCCTGGTGGCTTGCATTCTGGCTACTTGCTAGGATTCACGGTGACCGCACTAGAGGTGGTTTGCGTGGTGGGTCGCTAGGTGCCTTAGACATTTGCTGGTCAGCAAGTTGACGAGATGTCGCTTTCAAAAATAGCTCTAAAACTGCTACTTACAGAAAATACATCGTTAAAATATATCATTTCACAGCCTTACCCAACATGTTGGGTTCATGATATAAATAAATCACGATCAAGGTATGGGGAGTTTAATGTACTGTATAAACAATTGCGTAATTTTGACGACAAATTTTACGAATATTTACGTATGACCATAGACACATTTGATCTACTTCTTAGTAAAGTTAAAGGAAAATTAACTCATTTGGATACTCATCTTAGAAAAAGTATAGCAGCCGAAGAACGACTAGTAGTTACATTGAGGTAAGTGAAACGCTATATTATATGTATTATTTTTATTTATTCAAAAAACTTAAAAAACGTAGTAATTTATGAAAAAAGACTCTTCTTGGTCAGAGTGTCATCTTAGCTTCATTTAATTATTTATTTGTAAGTGTTTATGTAAGTAATCAAAGCTGAATCATTTTGTTCAGATGAATTCTGGACATACAATTCATATTCTTCTATTGGTTGATTATTTATTTTCGGTACAGGAATATGCATCACTGGCACCGATTGTTGAATATTATTTTCTACAGCTTCCATTTCAGCCAATATTAAATCTTGAATCTTTGATCTTAACCTTAATTTACGCCTTAATGGGATATTTTCCATATAAGGCAAAAGACTTTCAAAAAACAGTAAATCATGGTTTTTTCTTTAATACTTTCCCTCTGGAGAATTTCAAGTTTCTTCTTTTCTATTGCTAAAAGTTGATCATTGTTTTCGGTTCTGCTCATACGAATTTTTTTTCTTTGTGATGTTTGACTATAACTTTGAGATTCTAGAGTATCATTTGTAACTGTTTCTGAAGTAGAATTAGCCTGCACAGAATCTGTAGTCTGTAGCTCTTCTATTGTTGCGTCAGTTGTTGTAGAATAGTTATCATAATTATCTACACTCAGGTTTGAATCTCTCCCGGAGCTCTCGTTCTTCTTGCTCTTTAAAAACGTGCGTACGTGGCCTAAGGGTTTCGCTGGGGCACCAACCACCTTCATCCCTGTTGCGACGGTCTAGCCTCTTGAACGATATAAGCTTTGCGGGGGCCGGACATGATATATTTTTAAGAATCTCATCATCCGTGAAATCCAGATCTACATCTTTGAGTAAACCATAGCAAAAAGACAGCTCCATGGCCTTCTGGAACCTCCATCCTTTCTCCAAAAGCTTCTCGCACATCAGTAGGTTCTTGGCAGCTGATTCACTTTCAAATTGCAAGCGTATTTTAAAAGGGCTTAAATATTTAACCTCACTGATCTGCGTTATTTTATTTTCTTTCAAAATACGTGCCATGGCGAACTGTTTCGGAAGACGTTCTTTATGTGAAGCGTATACCTCGTACTTTTCCTGTCTCACCGAATTTCGACTACCGTGACGTGAGATCTTTTTTTTACTCCCCTTAACTTCTTTCCAACCTTCTTCGTCTTCAGTACTGTCCTCTCCTTTCCTCTTTCCCGCTCTTGACTGCTCCTCTTTATTATTACCATCATCATCAATAGTATCCATGTCCGAAGAATCATTCAACAAGCTTTGTATATCATTACTGCATCTGGGCGAATCACAGCGCGGTAAAACGCTCACGTCATCACTCATGGCGCGATCGTGGGCGCACGCAGCCGGTAGATCCGACGCACACCTGTGGCACGTGTCGATGCAATGCGTAAACAACTTTTAGCGCAGTGGGGATATTAATTAGCTCCGCGACAAAAGACACAACCAGACCGCACGAGTACGGCAAATGTTACCAACAATTGACATAAGATTCCGTTATCATACAAAAAAAAAACAGTGATAAAGTTTCCTATAGAAACTATTTTAATATGTTGATTTTGTTTAGAAATTAATAAATGTCTTTTTTACGTAAAATGTTGTTATTGGGTGAATTTCAACAAATGCCATTTTTTTTATCATATCGGTGAACTTTTTCATTTATATTTTTTTTGTATATTTTACAGGTTTAATGTAATCTTTAAGATATCAAATATCCCCAAATTTAATATCATCAACGTATCACTTAAGACTAAGGAGAAAATTCAGTTTGAATTCTGGTTTCCACCGATATGACAAACCGGCACCGAATTTTTTTTCTGTACACCGGTATGATAAGTTTATCCACCGAAATGATGTACATATCCAGCGATATGATGATCTATCACCCTTTGAACATCAAAAAATGAAATAGTTAGTAGGTACCTATATATTTTTACAAGGGTGACTTAGAGCTGAAGACCTGAACTAAGGGTCTTATGTAAGTAGATCACATCCAAAGAGAAGTGAGTTCTTAGAAATTCAGTTGCAATATATTTTTTTAAATGATGTACCTATTTTATTATATATACTTTCTTTTTTATTATATGTACTATAGGTACTATGAATTTAAAAAAAATGTTTATTTTTATTATCATTGTCTTTGTAATAGTATTATACTTTACTTAACGAAATGATACGGGATCTACCGATATGATAAAACGAATCACCGAGATGATAAAATGATCTAGCGATATGATAAAGTAATCCACCGATGTGACAAAACTGTGCGTTGATCATGAATCAAAACACCGATATTAGATATAAGACACCGATTGGTTTTTTCGGTGTAAATTATCACATCGCGATCGGTGGTAATAAAGACCACCGATTACAGCGATATGAGAACAGCGACGTGAGAAATAATACACTTTTTCGAAAATTAGAAAAAATGCATAATATCTAGGATAAATTCAATAACAGTCAATGAAGCTAATTTACTTGCTACCTGTGTTAGAACCAAACAACAAAAATAAAACTACTCATTACACTAGAAAAATGCAACCACCGATACTATAAAATAATTGTCCGGGAGCAACTGAAATGGCGTACTTATGTTATTTGCGAGAATATGCAGCTATTTGACACAAATCCGTCCTGACTGCGCACTAGCACACACTAACGAGGAAAATAAAATTGGGGTGGGGACGCTGTCGGACTCGTCGATGTAAAGTTAGGTTTAAATTACTTTTGTCCAGCGATATGAGAACATTTTGCAGGACAGGTACGTTTGTGCCTCTCAGTAATAATAATCGTTAATTATGTAATAAAATATGCTATATATTAATAACAAAACTAATATTCTATAAAATAGAATAAGTTATATACTTAACTTACTTATTTCTAGTAGTGTATAAGCTTTTTTGTTTGTAAAAAAAGTAGAGGGACAGCACCGATTTGAAAAAAAATGAGGTTTATGAATTTATTTCAACCTTTGTAAATAGTCCTAGGCAAATTATATTTTTGCCACAACCCAATAACTACCTATTAAATACTAAAAAATATAATTCAGAACGATATTCCTTTTTTTAAATACTAATTTCACCGAAGACAAAAAAATAAGTCATTTGGGAAATTCACCCTATTATTTTACATAAAGTAGGTTATTCGAAAATTAGGAAGATAACAAAAAAGTAATCTACCCTTTGGCCTCTGTCCAGTGACTGAGATAGGCAGATTTGATACAAAAATAAATACAATTTAGTTTCTAATGGTTTAGGTAAATATGATATAGATCAAGTGATCCATCAGTGCACTTAGTATAATGCCTGCCGCAAAGTAGCAGTGCATCCACTGTTGTCTTTCGGTTTGAAGGGAAAGAGAGCCAGTGTAAGAACAGGCTATGATGAAACATAAAAGACCCAGAACTTCTAAAATTCTTGTAACTTCAGCTGCATTACAATTACGAGGCCAATTTTAAACAAATTCATGAAAGTTAAATATCGTTATCAGCTGCACATGTTGCTCGCAGTTACAACCCTACGAAAGGCAGCCATCTTAAGGCGGAAATATACTTACGTGTCGTGGCGTGTCGTGATGCTTACTGTCGTGACGGTGAGTGTGCACACTAACGTGTCATGTCGTGGCGTGCTCTGGCGTTTTTTCTGAACGGCACATTTCGAACCTTTGCAGCGTTTGAACGTACATAATGTTTTCTTTGAATTCGGATAATAATATATTTCTGATTAAATGATCATGTACTCTTTACACTTTGTGTCATATAAAACTTTTCGTTCACATACAAGTTCAATAAGCTCGTCAGACATTTATCAGAAACATGCTGCAAATATAATAAGTGATTATTAAAAAAATGTCCGCTAGAGTTTCGCGCCATGAGCCACGCGGTATAGAAACACATTTGCCTGTTCTGTCGTGTCGCGTCATAACCCCCTCCACCGCTCTGTCGCAATCGGTGGCGAGCAGTCGGCGCCACGACAGAACGCGTTGCGACACGACACGCCATGCAAATATGTCCCTAACCATATTAAATGTATGAAACCGATATGCTTCTGGCGCGTCACGACACGCCACGACACATACCTACGTGTCGTAGCGTGTAGTTAGGGTGGTAGTATGGTTAGGGACATATTTGCATGGCGTGTCGTGTCGCAACGATGTATGAAACCGTATGCTTCTGGCGCGTCACGACACGCCACGACACGTAAGTGTGTTTCCGCCTTTTATATGCCCGATTTCTGCAGGTATGCACGCTAATTTCGTAGGTATGGCAAGTCCATAGGTTTATAAGTCAGTGCTGCATAATGACAAATGAATGACTGACATATGCGGTAATCTGCTAAAATTTTGACAGTTCCTTTGACCAGTGACCATTGAGATAGAAAAAACGTGGAGGCGCCCGCGATATTCTATACATACATTTGCTTATACAAATATGAGTGAAATACGAACTAGCATGTGAAGTATCGTGTTGTCTCACTCTTTCTAATGTGGTAAACGTATTTAATAAAAGAGACAACAATATTTCAGTTGTTTCTCATAATGGCAACATTTTGTCGAGACGTAGTGAAAGTTGTAGGTAAGTGCCATGTCTGCCATAATATGCGCCGAGTTTCGTGGTAGTTCTGCTGTCAAGTGGTTGTTTACTTTTTGTATTTCTGAGATTTGTGAGAAAATTACGATGAGTTTCGCTTTAAAACTGCATGCATACTTTGGAAAACAGCGATTAAACATGCCTTCGTGTTGTATTGTGAATTGTGTTGCAAGAAAGGAGAAAAATCAACCTCAATAGGGGATAATCCTATTTTTTTTTCTTTGTCCGTCGGGTAGTTTATTGAAAAGTATTGGACACGTATTTTTCTTTTTTCACGTGGTCATAAAATTACGGAGAAATATTGAGTTGAAATGGCGCATGACGTCACATGTAGATAAGTTTTATACCCACTTGTGACGTAGTAAGCCCCCACTCTCCAACTTTAATGAGTTCTAACTAAGTATTTTTTTGATATTTTGATAAAACAAAAAATACGTGTCTAATATTTTTGTATTACCTGTCTGACGGACAAAATAGAATGTCGTTTTCTTTACCCAGTCCGATCCCCTATTGTCTTTGCACAGGTTAGTAGCCGGTTTTCATGCAATAGTGCTAAGCGATCATGTTAGTATGCCTAAAATTTTAATATTTGGGTTCATTTTCGTCCAACAGACCTTTTTATGATTTAATAATTTCATTCGTTTGTTTACATTGTGGAATAGTGTTGTACCGTTGCCGTGATAGTTTTCGATACTAGTTCCTTCGCTGCCCTGAAGATATGATTGCTAGGTTCGGCCCGTGGTTTACAGCATACTGTACTCTTGTCCATAGCACCGAGAGAAGCCTTATTTTAGGGATCACGTATAATCATCATAAAACTCTGCCGTTCCACAGAGTTTTATGATGATTATACGTGATCCCTAAAATAAGGCGTCAGCATTTTGTTATTTGTTTTAGTTACGTATTATAAGAAACTTAAACCAAATGATGTACTTATTGCTAAAAATATTAAACTGTTTTATAGGTTTCCTAAAAATGAAGTATTGAAGAAAAAGTGGTTAGAGGCTATTGGTGAGGAAAATATTAATCCTCGACAGAAAGAATGGTACAATGTTCACTTCACTTTGAAGAAAATTGTTTCAATAGAACACTTGATGTTATGAGATTACATAATAACTCTGTTCCTACAATATTCTCTATGTTAAGTGTATATTAAAATAATTGATTAATAGCCTGGCTCTTTGGCCTGAAATAAATTATTAGATATATTAGTTACATTAATAAAACAACTCATATTTATATATTGCATATCTAAATATGAGTTCCTTACTTTTTTCAGGCATCCAACACAAAACAACATCAAGCAGCATCTGTTTTCTGTGAAACAAGCAATATTCAAAAATCAGATGTTTCTTGTACTTCTACTGTAATGCCTCCATTACAGTTACCCCATCAAATTGTAGAAAGAGTGCACAAAGAGGTATGTGTCTATCTCCTAAGGAGTTTTAATTTTTACGGTTCGCTGGCCTTTTTGAGGAATTTCCAACGAAAATTAAAATTATGCTGCTTGTTAATTCTTTAAAATTGTTATTTATTGAAATCATAACTAATATTATAAATAGGAAAGGTTTATTTGTTTGTTTCGATTTTGCTCAAAAACTACTGAACTGATTTCAAAAATTCTTTCGCCATTTTAAAGCTACATTATTAACTTAAAATAAACGCAAATTTTCACTCTCGAAATAATAGAGATCCCTACGACTTAATTTTTTTCAAATCGGACATTTCCTTTAAAAGTTACAACGGGTATAAAAATCCTCTAAGTACGAAAAATGTTGCGGTTTGAGCGAATTGACCTACGTTTAGTTAATTAATAAGTAATTTACACATTTCATCATCATCATCATCAGCCTATATTGTTCCCACTGCTGGGACGCAGGTCTCCTCTCTATGAGAGGGAATGGGCTGTAATCCACCACGCGGGCCCAGTGCGGGTTGGTAGATGTCACATGTCTTCGAATTTTTTAGTTCTAGGACATGCCGGTTTCCTCACGATGTTTTCCTTCACCGTTTTGAGAGCAGCGGTGATGAAATAAATTACACAAAGACTTACCAGACTATAATCTATCTCTTTGCCAAATTTCGTCAAAATCTGTTCAGTAGTTATTGCGTGAAAGAGTAACATACACCCATACATCCATGGATACTTCCAAACTTTCGCGTTTATAATATTAGTAAAGAAGTAAGGATAGATAAACTACCTACCCTAGTATAGAGGAATCGGAGGGTGTGTTCAAGTTTGTAGAGGAAAGTACAAAAATCCGCAAACTTTGTCCGCACAAGGGCGAAGTGCTAGTATTATTTATACTATTAAAATCCAAAGGTGCAAACTACGAGTACAAATCAGGAATGTTGATGTTACTTAAGGATTAAAGTAGTTATCTTTCTTTTTCAGGTTGGAGAAACTGGAAAAATTAATACTTTTTAAAGAAAAATATGTCAAGCAACAGAAAAAAATTAAACGCCTCAACGAAAGGATTCGAAAGAAAAATAAAAAAAATCTCCAATTTGAAAGACATTATAGAAGACCTAAGAAGAAAAAATTGTATCAACGTGGAACAGTCTGTTGTGATAGAAGAATTGGCGGGGCCAAAAGACTTTTTAAAAAGACAAATTATGAAGTCCAAAGGTTTACCTGTACCAAATAAATACTCTGAAGAAATCAGAAAGTTCGCATTAACGTTGCACTTTTTATCCCCCAAGGCCTATAATTATATAAGGCGGACTTAAATACATGCTTACCTCACTCAAGAACTTTGAGCAAATGGTACCAGCATGTAAATTGTGAACCGGGATTCACGAAAGAAGCATTTGAAACTTTAAAAATTAAAGTGCAAGGAAATGCACATCCTGTGATATGGCCCTTGGTTTTTGACGAAATGGCAATAAGAAAGTCTTTGACTAGGGAACCAAGAGCTCAAAAGTATTATGGTAGAGTTGATTATGGACATAACCTAGATAGTGAGTGCGTCGAAGAAGCAAGTCAAGCCCTAGTACTCATGTTAACGGCTATCAACGGCAGATGGAAGATTCCTATTGGTTATTTTTTAATAACATCCCTCACAGGCGAGCAGAAAAGCATTATCCTGGGCACGGCTCTAAAATTGTGTGAAGATGTGGGTGTAAAAGTTGTAAGTATTACATGCGACGGGCCGGCCGCAAATTTCAGCATGTTCAGTTCTCTTGGCTGCGATATTATAAAAAACCAAGACGTTACTACTTTTCACAGCGGTAACACGCGCATCCACGCTTTCATCGACCCATGTCACGCAATAAAATTAATACGTAATGCATTTGGCGAACTAAGAGTTTTTATTGACTCATATGGTCGAAAAATTGATTTTAAATTTTTAGAAGAGTGGCTGGAACTACAAGAAAAACAGGGCCTACATCTCGCAAATAAAATTAAAAAGCCGCATGTTTTTTATCACAAACAAAAGATGAAAGTGAAGCTGGCGACACAATTGTTAAGTAGCTCAGTAGCAGATGCACTGGAGTTTTGCCGCAGTGCATTAAAATTAAAACAATTTGACAAATGTAGCGGCACTGTCAATTTTATAAACATTATGAACGACGTGTTTGATGTGTTAAATAGTCATTCCATCCGCCCTCCAGGATTTAAAAAAGCGATGTGTCCTGCTAATATTGGTCTCATATCAGCGCTATTTGAAGGTGCGACTAATTACCTCACAAGTTTAAAGCTAAGTACAGGTGAACTTGTGATCAATTCCCCCAGAAAAACTGGATTTATTGGATTACTGATAAATATGAAAAGCGCATTGGCACTGTACAGTTACTTGCTGGAAGACACAAAAATGCTGAAGTACATACCACTAGACAAGATCAGCCAAGATCATATCGAGCTCTTCTTCTCGGCGGTGAGAGCAAGAGGGGGTTTCAACAATAATCCCAATGCCATTCAATTTCGTGCCGCTTATAAAAAATTGCTTGTGAGGGCTGAGATAAAGGATGATGGCATTGGGAATTGTACTCCTCTGGAACAAGTCAATATATTGACTTGCTGCAGTAAAAATCCTATTTTAGCTTTAAACGAGCTAACTGAAAAAAAAAGTTTTGTAGAAATCACAGAGGATCACAGTGATTTATACGACGAATATTTGGAATGCATTTTAAATGCAACTGCTGATGCTTACACAGATAGAGTCTTAGAATATATATCTGCTTTCGTTACGAAAAAGTTAATGCGTACAATTAAATGCAATGTCTGTGTATCGTTACTGATCGGCGAGGAAGACATCAATAGCCTGATTTACATAAAATCAAGAGGAGGTCTTAAATATGCTTCTTCTATTGTCATAGAAATACTTAAAAAGACAGAAAAAAATATTAAAACTCAATTAGACAAAAAGTCGAAACCAGAGCTATATTATCTGTAAATTTTTAAATTCATGTGTGAATTGTATGATTTAAAGACATTTTTTCATGCGGACTTTGATCCCGAGCATAATAGTAACCACAAGTTACTCCTCATTAAATCCATAATTAAGATTTTCCTAGATATGAGGTATAGATATCACGGTCAACGAACATATGAAAAAGTATCACATAGACAGTTTTTGAACAAGTTAGTATTGTTTAGAAATGAATAGGAAATGACTGCGTTTGTGAGCCTACGTTACTTATTAAACCTTTTATTGTAATCATTGTCACATCAATAAACAATTTATCAAAAATAATTCCTATTTTGTTTTAACTCCACCATGATATAAATATTGTCTTCTTCCTAGTAAAAGGACTTGTTTTTCACTAGGAAGCCACCTACCTACCAGAAGCTACAGATCAGATTATTATCAAATCTAATATTAATCAAGTAAAAAAAGTAAAAAGCGCAAACGAGGTGCAATTAAAAATTGTTTTTTATTTAATTCTGTGCATAAAACACCTATCCTCATATTTTATTGCCAGTTATCAGAACGCAAGTAAACTTACTCTTACAACGGACTATACAATTCATTTTGAATATGATTCAACCGTGATATCTAAGACTCGTAATACTATTACGTAGTAGGTACTAGTATCGATACTCTCGATATAGTAACACGATGTTCCCTGCACAACCCTAGCATTGGCAGCCATTTTATGCGCCAGTTTGAGTTGTAGGTACGCACCTTTTTTTCGTAGGTATTTCCAGTCCATACTTTTTATATGTCTATGCCAGTGACCTACCATTATCAAGTCATTGTGCAGTCATTGCTTCCCTCACATTTATCTCAGACTGTTCAGAGTGTCAATTTGAATTGTTTACAAACAAGCGGCTTCTAAATACTTTGGCTATAGTTATTCGTTAAGAGTATCGTGTTTGAAGTGTTTGTGGAATATTGAATGGAGACTGTATTCATTATATATTCTCGAGCTAGCCAACGCAGTGGATGCTAGAGAAAGAAGATGGGCGGGATGCAGAAGACGTCGTCGAGCCCGTCGCATGACGAGAATGAATACAAATCCCTTTATTAATATTCCCGAGGCGGAATTTGTACAAACGTTTCGCCTTGGAAAGGACTCATTAAGGGAGTTAATTTAAAAACTCATTTCCTTTATAGCCACACCGCGTCAAAACGATAGCATATCGTCAGAAATGAAGGTGAGAAAACTGAATTTGACATTGTATTCTATAGCTCTAAACACGAAATAGGTTGATAAATGTTGTATTTTTTATTGCAGATTCTAATAGCACTTGCATTTTATGCATCAGGGTCCTACCAAAATTTGATAAGAAGAGTGCTCTCCATAATGTTTCACAAATTACTGTGTCACGAGCAATTAGTATAGTAACAGAAGCGTTAAATAAAATATACCACAAATATATTAAATGGCCTACACAATGTGATGTAAGGAATATTATAAAAGCTAAGTGAGAAATTAAATATACCGTGATTGTTTTGTTTGTATGGCCTGTTAGCAGTATTATTTAGTTACTAAAAACTTTTCAGGTTCTATCAGAAATTTGAATTTCCTGGCGTTCGGGTTGTATTGATGGCACACATAGAGTAATATTAAGGCCGTATACACGAGGAACGGTATTATTACAGAAAGGGTTTCCATTCCCTTAATGTTATGATAATAAGTATTGGGTAGAAAGTAGGAATGTCTACCTACTGCCCAAAATTTAACTAATAAATTATATTATGTCTTTAATGTAATAATAACTATATAACGTTTACAGATTTGCAATGCTGATTTAAATATTTTATGTGTGGATGCAAGTAACCCAGGCTCTGCGCATGATTCCACTGTATGGCAGAGTCATCCACTCAGTCACCACTTAAAACCAATTTCAGAAAATACTAATGGACAAGTATTTTTATTAGGTACTTATTAGAATATTTGTTTTTTTTTAAATCCTATGACCTTTATCATGTTCATTGTTTAGTGTTAGTTGGAAAAATGGTTATAATTTTCAGGTGACAGCGGGTATCCACTAAAGAAAACAATGATGACCCCAATCCTCGATACTGTAGATGGGACACCACATCATTATTATATAAAACATGTGACTGAACGCAATACAGTGGAGCGTTGCATTGGTGTATTAAAAGCATGTTTCAGGTAAAGAGCATTTCTAGGCAATTGTTTTACATACTCGATAACAGTGACTATTTATATATTAAATGAATTTCTTATTTTAGAAATTTTGTTGCAATAGTTCTTGTATAAAAGTAAATTGTTTTTTTGAAGGTGTTTGCTTGCAGCACATGCTTTACATTATAGTCCAACAACTGTAGGCAAGATTGTGAATGCATGTTGCATATTGCACAATATTGCATGCATGGCAAGAGCACCATTGCCACCTGATGAAGTTTATGCAGAAGCACTTGGCTTGCAACAGGTATGTGAATTATATTCCACTATTTTGGAATATAATGAAGTTGGAATTTTAAATAATACTACTATTTTAAAAAATCAACATTTAATTTTTTTTATATTTCTCATAAACTATTAACAATATTAAACTTGACTTTCAAGCCAATTGAAAACTCTAAAATGTAAATACAGTACATAAAACAAAAAGAGATTTTGTAATTTAACTAGTAAAACAATTCCAAGTTTCAATATCTAATGTAATAATACTAACAAATCAAAATCAGTCTTCATACAAAATAAAAAGATCTTCAATATTTTAATTATCATTTGAATAACAAATCACAAATTTTACCTTATATAATACAAATAATAATAGTTAAGTATGTCATTAATCACTAATCAGTCTTTTAATTTAGGAGGAATATAATTATGCAGCATCTAATTATCAAGACCATTGAAGGGTGAATCGGGATCTTCTTGAAGGTCAGGCACTGCAGCAGGCTCTTGTTGACAGTCTGTGGAGAAATGCATAAATTTAATTAGCAGGTATGTAATGTAAACCCACCTCAACATTCTAATGAAGTGAGAAAATGCTCTAATTATTATTAAAATGATTTAACTCTTTGATACAGATCCACAGTATTGCGCAAAATATGTTAGTGATACTGCTAGCCTGCGTCATCCCACTGCTGGGCAAAGGCCTCTCCCCATGAATTCCAATTGTCTTGATCCAGGGCCAATGTAGACCACTGGTCGCTGGTCACAAAATATGATTGAAAATAAATATATACTCTTTTTATAAACACTGTTTCATTTAATCATTTATCATTACAGCCATTTGGATTAATTTGGAATCAACTGCTGGACATAAGACTCTTAATATAGATGTAATTTTTTGATTATTTTATTTAATTAATTATACTGTATTTAGGTACTTACTGTACGTAGTCTGCCGTATCCTATAATGGAGTACTGCTGGCGTTTTATTGGGGCAGTCCATCGATGCCGAGTTTAAAATTTGGGAGCACTCCGTCCAATATCGTTTTAATTAACTTCGACCTTCATTGGTGCGGCAGCAGTGGCCAAGAGCCAGGTCTTGGTGGTTTTCTAAAAAGTCAATTAGAGCCTAAATTTTCTCAATTTGCACCATTTTGTATTGCAATAAATCTTTTATAGATAATTTAAAACACTTGAAACTAAAACAAAACACCGGCCGCCGCGCGCCGCTAGAAATGAAAACAGATAAACGTCAGTTCAGTATTATTAATTTTTTTTTCGCCCATCGGGCAGGCTATAGTTTTTCAACCATACCGACTAGTCTTTCGTAGGTATTTTTTTCTTACGTAGTAGGTTTAGTAAATCGTCTTTCGTTTTTTAAAATAATGTAGTATTAATTTTAAGTATGTCTTTGATTAGTAGTCAAAATCATGATCATATACAATTCCGTTTTTATTTTATTTTATATCTATTCCGAGGTAAACGTCATGTCCATTTTATGTCTATTCCAGGTTTAGCGTATTTTCCGGTGTTTTCCATTTCATGTCATTACGTATTGTAAATGTATTTTTTTTTTAAATAACCCTATGCTACAGTTTTGATTATACAAACTACTTAGATAATTAATAATAAAACAGTAATAACCATACGTTGTATATACATAGGAACAAGAATCAGAACCATTTAAATCTCATTTACAGTCTCTAATATGTATCTATACAAATATATATACGTTGAAGCGTTCTTAAGCAACTCCTGTATGCACAGCGGGACCATATCAGGTTTTTTATAAATTTTTAGCAGCTCATCCGACAATACAAGGCGCTGAATGTTGAAAGATGAACACTCAAAGAAGATATGATGTAGTGATTGAACTTTTTCTGATTGACAGCAGTCACAATGCGATGATCTGACCATTTTGAGACGATGAAGATGATAATTTAATCTACAATGACCAAAGCGCATACGACAAATAATTGAATAAAATTTTCTATTTATAAATAAATTATTTTTGCAAAACCAAGGAACAGAGTTAATTTGAACATCAAGACTTTATTTTCAATATGTGTGCAGTGGTATGAATATTTGCCCCATGCCTCACACATGCGTCGCCTTAACGCTTTGTGGCACAGATTTTTATATTCAGAGTAAAACTAATATTTTTGTGTATTCTGTATTACTTAGGCTTACTTTTAAGTAGATTTTGCGGTTTTTCGTATGTGGGTTGATGGGGGGGTCAGATACGGGGTGGTTACTGTGGGTGACCACTGTAAAGAAAATAGCTAAATATAGTAAGATTTTTTTATTATTATAAAATACAAATCTAGCTATAAAATGCGTACATACTAAAACATGAGTATTGCAAAGTATTCTAAACACAAATTATTGTTTGTGGTGGTCCTCAAAACAAGATTTGCCCTCTCGGTAGCATAAGGGAACTTTGCATATTTTGCAGCCCCAAATTGTTCGCACGGGCTCTTTTTTCGTGCTGCATCTACTGCAACGCCTGGAAGTTCCTCTAACTGGCTGATGATTTGCGACAGCTAGGCGAACAGATCTAGGAACTTCAGGTTTGTGTTTTTTTATGGAGACCAAACTCGGTGAGGCTGAATTGCTTCCAGACCTGTTTTTCCTAAGCGTTTTATTTCTAACATAAGCAGGTGCCAACAAATCTTGATACACGCTACGTCTAAAATCTTTTAGACAGAGTTTGTCGAGACATGTGTTAGGATCTTCTTGAAGGTCCTTCTACAAAAGAAATGCATTGACTACTGAACAGTCTAAGAAATGAAAGAATATGCGGTGCCACCATTTTTTAGATTTTCTATCAATTGCGTAACTCCCCTTCAGTTGGTCAAACTTATCAACAAAGTTCATATTGTCATTGTAATCTTTGATAGCTTCCGGACAGTTAATTTCAACAGCTTCGCCATTTCTTTCGCGTCTGGTAATTTTAACGTTAATCTTAGGGTCATGAAAGTTCGTCAACAAATAAACACACCGCTTATCCTTCCATTTCATAAAAGACACCATTTCATTATCACTACGGTAATCAGATTCACCGCGTTGCAGTTTATTGTCTGCTTTTAATTCCGGCAGGTGTTTACGAGAAGCATTGACAGTTCCACAAGCATAAACTTGTTTCTCTCGTAAATCTACTTGTAAAGCATAACTATTGAAATAGTTATCAAAATACACACGGTGGTGTTTTCCTTCCAGGCCGTCACAAAACTTCCTTACAACTTTACCTCCTAAATCTGTCTCCACTCTATCTCCAACTTTTCCAGTATAAATCTCAAAGTCAAGACAATAGCCAGAGGATGCACACTTAGTCCAAACCTTGTACCCGCGTTTAGTTGGTTTTTTGGGCATGTACTGCTTGAGAGAACTTCTTCCTTTGAATTTTATCATAGACTCATCTATAGCTATTTTCTTTGTAGGGTAGTAGTTTTTTATAAATGAGTCTCTAATTTTATTAATAAATGGCCGGATTTTATACAGCTTGTCATAGCTAGGATCTGTTCTACTTGGCATCAAGTTGTTGTCATTCAAATGAAGGTTCCCTAGAATCCAAGAAAATCTCGTCAAAGGCATGAACGAAGATATGTATTCGTCTCGTAAGTCGGTTGAAGAAGACCAGTAATCTCGGTAACTTGGGCTCTTTTTTATTCCCATAACTAAATTGAGACCAATAAATACTTCCATTTCTTCATCTGTGACAGGATTATAAGATCCTCCTTTTTGTTGAGCATATAAGTTAGTCTGAAAGGTGATAAGTTGAACGAGTTCTTTTGTCCAGAATAATTGAAAAATGCTAAGTGGAGATAGTTCTCTATGAGCAGCCAGAGATAACAAGTCAGTAGGTATGTGATGTGAAGAGGTGTCATAATCGTCAGGAGGTATAATGGAGTACGATTTTTTCCATTTTGGAACCTGTATATCAGCCCGCGCAGTAGATGGTATTGGTTGTGGAGCTGGTGCTGATGATGAAGGTAACGGCCGAGAAGAAGATAATCTGGCTAGAGGCGTATCATCTTCTGATTGAAATTCAGAGTTAGGTTGATTAGTACCTTCGAAGTCTTCACCGAGTAAAATTTCTTGAGTCGTCGTACTTGGACCTTCGAAGATGAGCTCATCTTCGACATCCGAACCATCGCCACCCGCATAACTGTCATCATCAGAAGGTATATTGACACATTCCGATAAAGCATTTTCGATTTCCTGGGTAGATAAACCCGTTCTTTTCAAAATCTGCAAAAATAAAACCAATATGAAATAAAACTAAGTAATAGAAAAAAATATACCTTTACAGTACGGTGGTAACCGCTGCTAACCACTTCAAATAAGGTGTAATTATCAAAAACCTCTTATGTTTATTTGTGATATTTATACTTATTATACAAGATTATTCATATTTCAACAATTTGAGCATAAAAATAAATCATATTTGTAAATATTAACTTACCAATGAAATAAAACACTTGCAGAACAACGAAATTCAAAGGACACGGGCGAGACTACATGTATTTTGGGACCCACTCTTAGAGGTAGCGTTCACTATAGCAACTTATACATAGTTATAAAACGACTAAAAACTATCAGAAAAGTAAATGGAAAGTAAGACTGAAAAGTTGGGAGAAAAGAGATATACGTCTATTTACAAGATAACCTAAAAATCTTACGACTAAGGTTTTTAACAGTGGAATGTCTCCGTAATTAAGATTAATCAAAATATAATAATACATAAGACGACTCATAAAGGAAGATTCGAACTACTGTATTTCCCTCGCAGTTTTAGTTCTGACTTTACGTGTTTTGCTTCTTGTCATAAGCCAAAACCAGAATTTTTACTTCATTGCCTGTACCTAATTGATGAATCATAAAACTGCTAGACTGCAGCTAGAGACTAAACTGATTACCAACCCTGTAATTAGTTCAATCACTATTAAAACTATGTCGTTACGATTTTGATCTATAAGCGAATTATAGTCAAGTAAAACGATTCTTATTACGCTGAGACAAGATAATATCGTTTTACATAAATTATAACAGCCAGAGCTGACTAGCTATGTACCGCTATTGAAAAGCAGGGTTTGTTGAATAAAAAAAGTATGAGTAATAAATCTTATTTTTTGGTATTTTTACATAGTTTTTATTTTATGCAACACAGACGTTACGATGGCCAAGTTGCTGTCGGGTTTCATTTTCAGGGTCGCAGCTTATCAGCCCCCAGCATGAGTGACAAAGGCAGTCGTCTCCTGTTATCTGGAATTAATTATGTTAAAATAAATAAATTCACCTATAATGTAATAAACATAAAGAGTTCCATAAGTAACAAAAGAAAAACAGAAATGTCTAAAGATAATATGGAGGTCGAAGACCTCTGATACCTGTGGAGGGGTATATAAATATAAGGTATAAATATTTCATGACAAAATGCGACAGCCACCCATCTTCTATTTTGATGACTGAAAGATCTCAGTAAAATACACTACTGCTACCACGGCCAGTCTTTTACTGCATACTGTTTTAGTCCGATAAAGTATAGGGCAACAGTAAGAATGAGCCTAATATAAGATTACAACAGTATGTATTTATACATATAAAAGCTAAACGAATCTCAGTTTGTTGTTCAGATAGATATCTTAAATAAGTTCTTAACTTATGATATAAATACATGTTTTTTTACAAATATACTTACATCACGTGGATACACCCATCTCTGAACTTTTTCAAAGCCCTGAGCACCTCCATCAAAGAGACGACACCTTTGTAAGAGCGTAAGTCGTAAGAGAAGAAGAAATTAACGCAACGCATGTTTGTGGTTAAAATCAAAGTCCAAATCAAAAACAACTCATTGTCCAATATCCAGAGAAGAATGCGGTAGGTAGTCTATGACAGGGTGCATTATCTTCAGTTCAAGATGTAAAGGCCAAGTCGTCGAGAATCTACAAAATCGCAATGATAAACATAAAATCCCAGACAAAAATACAAACATAACGATGGACTAGATCATCACAGATCTGACAATGACAGTAGTGACGGGACTCAATCGATCATCATTGATACCGTTCCTTTATAAGAAATACTATAAAATCGCCATTGTTCCATTTTTAGTAAATGCTTTTGCATTGTTAGTTGGCGTTTTAATATCAGGTTTGCATGTTAATTTTTATTAATTTTTGACATAATAGAATGTATAAAAACTAAGAGAAAGAGCCATTTGTAGTAAGAAAACCCTTGAGCAAAAACACATGTCATTGGATTGAAACGTAATCGGAAAAAAGTTGCGTTTTGTAATTGCACGATTACTTAATTTTAGTAAATTGAAAATATTTATAACTTTTGATTCCCGAGTCCTAAAAATTCAATATTTTAAAAATAAATATCTCATAAAACTGTAGTTATAATTATTTTATATTTACACTGGAACGGAGTTTAGTTAATTTTTAGATTCTTTGGGTCCATTTTCGCCAGCCTCCTTTCACCAGTTTTCGTTTGATAGTTTAGTTCTCCTTTTGGCCGTCAGAGTATTACAATTAGCACTTTTCAAATGTTACATGCTCGTGTCGTTCATATTAATACAAACATTTACCAATAGATGTCGCTATATCATAAAACACGCGAATAAATAGGTGGTTAATTCTACTGACCACTGTGAAGAAAAGAGAAGTCTAACTGCATCTGTGTATGGTATGGAAACACTCATATCAGTGCTGGGTATCAATTCTTCCAATTCAACGATTTTTTTGGCAAGAAAATCTACTTTTTCATTTCCTCTAACACCAATGTGTGATGGGACCCATACAAAGCGAACTTCAATATTTGACTGGGTTAATTCGACCCATAGTTGTTTTATCAAATGTATAATGTAATTAGTGTTGGCATGTAGTTTATTATTTGCCAAATTTTTCAGAACACTCATACTGTCACTTACTACAACCCATTTGCTATGTTCGAAATTGCTATTTTTAATATATTTCAAAGCACTCAAAATTGCAACAGCTTCAGCTGTAAAAATACTAGCATTTTTGTCAATTCTCCTACCGATACCTACGTTTGAAGACGGCTCGTAGATGGCAAAAGACACAGCTCTATCATTCTTGGAACCATCAGTATACACAAATTTATGATCTGACCACTCTGACAACATTACATATACTTCCTCTTTTGAAGGCAAATCCTTTTTCTTGTTTATAATAACACTTATAGCTGGAAATTTACTGCTGAAAGTTCCCTCATAGCAAGGCAAGACATGCTTAGATCGGTAAATGTTAATATTTTCAATAAAGATTTTGAATTTTTTAAGTTGCTGTACTAGATGAAAAGATTTTGTAGTACTTTGCATAGCTAAATGCAACATATTGGCTAAAAGACTATTACCCAAAACACTATAAAGCTTCAAAAAAAACCTTTCTAGCAAGTAATCAAAACGTATGGCTAACGGTGGAACATTACATTCAATCTGCATTGCATTTACAGGAGTGCTTCTGAACGCCCCAGTTATAATACGCAAACACTTGTTTTGCAAAATATTTACATGTTTAGAGTCTGCAGCGAAGCAATAGAAACCATATTCAAAGTGACTACGAACTAAAGATTTGTACAATAATAACAAAATTTTAGGGTCTGCACCCCAATAAGTACCACTCAAGGATCTCAGGATATTATAAGCTTTATTTGCTTTGCTAATAATATGTTTAATATAATTATTCCAAGACAGATTATGTGAAAAAATAACTCCCAAAAATTTTACTTCCAAAGAACTGGGTAATTCGCAATTATTGTACAGCACAGCAGGCATATTATGCTTCTGTTTACCAAATAAAACAACTTTGGACTTCAATGGGTTGACACTAAGATCAAGGTAAGAGAAATATTTGTATAAATACATTAATGCAACATTCACTATTTCAACTACTTGTGAAGCATTTTTCCCAGATGCATATACCACTAAATCATCTGCAAACTGTAAGTTTTTAACATGAGACCCTAAAATTAAATTTAATCTACGTATATACAGTATAAATATTAAAGGTGATAAAATACCCCCTTGGCGAACTCCTTTAGACGATAGTCTAGGACCATAAAGGTGTCTGTTAAATTTTACAAAGACTTCCCTATTGCAAAGAATTTTTTTTAACCAATTTATCATTTTTCCAGGGATTCTTATCTGTGATAACTCATCACATAGAATATCTATATTCACACTATTAAATGCACCTGCAATATCAAAAAACACTGCAACCAAATTTTCATTTTCCATTATAGACTTATGAATATCAAGCTGTAAAACAAAGCTACAGGAGCTGCAAAGAATGCAAAATAGAATTATAAAGACCCTGTTTCGCTTTCCATATTTGACACCAACACACAGAATATACGAAGAAACAAAATTGATGAATATTAAACAACTTTATATGTACAACACCTGTGTCTTAATTAGAAAAATAATGGATGGAACCATTCACACAAACATAATATTTACCAAAAAATCTCAAATATCGAAACGCAGTCTTCGTCGACCCAGTTTACTTGTCCTGCCAAAAACACGTACAAATTACCTTAAAAAGAATATCACTTATGAAGGAGCACAAATGTATAATAATTTACCATCCTGTATAAAAAATGTAAGCTCTTTCAACGGTTTTAAATCAAAACTTTCAAATTATATTATTGAAAGCACTCATTAATATTGTTACTAGCTTACCAGTTGAGAATAAGACCGTTGAACGTGTATCCCAAAACAAAGTAAAAACAAAATTATTTTAAGACTACACATTGTTTTTGTAATGGTGACCGTTACCTAGAATAAGTTTATTACACTATGTTATCATATGTTCTCATGTAAGTGGCTCTTTTGTCTTTTTGAGAATAAAGTATATTAAACCTAATTGACAAATACTTTCCCTAGCAGAACGATTCCTACGAAAACCAAATTGGTTTGATGGTAAGATACCATTTTTTTCAATTTGTTTTAACAATTGCTCGAATAATTTACCAACACAAGAAGTATAGGACGGTAAGAATCAGGACACATTTTAGGCTTATCTGGTTTTAGAACAGGTACAAAGCAGTCAACCTTCCAGTTATGAGGTATAATATCATTTGCCCATAGTAAGTTCAAGAGATGTAAAAATATTTTTAAACTAGTAAAGTTTTTAAAAAAATATGTATGGAATTCCATCAAGACCATAAGCGGTATCTCTTCTGGAATATATGGCCGATATTAATTCTTGAAATGAAAAAGGACCAAGAAGAAAACTATTGCTGGGATTAGTACTGGTTGTGAATGAAGATTTTGAGTCTTGTGATGCGAAGTCTGGTGTGTATTTCTTAAGAAAATCTAAAACCCATGCATCATCTTCAAGAGTATGAAAATTGAATGTTTTATTAGACTTCCGCATAAATTTCCATATGACAGATAATGGCGTAGTCCTATTAAATGTTTCACAGAGAGCAAACCAACTTGTTTGTCTTTCCAATTTTAGAACAAGTTTTTTAACTGCTCGTAGCTTTTTAAATTGCAGATAACTTTCATCTGATGGATTATTTTTAAAATTTATGTATGCATTTTTAAAATTTAACACGGCTTCGGTGCATTTTTGATTCCACCAAGGAAGTAAACGTCCTTTGAAATTATTTACAAAACATGAGCGATTGACAGAATTTGCCCTACCAGTTAAATGATTACTATATTCTATGGAATTTACGGCTGCTGTACGTAAAATGCTACAAAATTGGAGATATGTATCAGGAAGACTTAAATTATCGACTTTAAATTCAAGCAACAATTCATCAACACAACTGCTATACCTTTGCCAATCTACCAATTTATAATTTGGATAAATGGGCAAATGTTCCGCATTAGAACATTTGCTGTATGTATTACTATTGTTAATATTGCTAATCACTACTTTTATGATTATAGGAATGTGATAACTACTACCAAGAGGACAATCATCTACGGTCTATTCACAATTGAGGACTAAAGACGAAGAGACGAACGTCAAATCCAGCGCGTTAGGACGCCAAGTTAAAGAGCCAACTGTTCTGGCATGACCATTATTGAGCAGAACCAAATCATTATCGTCTATTACATCCAAAATGTTTCGACCTCGTACAGAGTCAGAGCCACAGCCCCAAGAGGTGTGATGGGCATTAAAGTCACCAGCAAATATAAATGGTCCAGGAATAGATTTTATTAATAGATCAAGATTTTCTTTTTTGAAAGCTGGGTTACAATTCAAAGGACTATAAAAACTGACTATGCTTATCTCCTTGTTGTTTACTTTTATTCTAATACAAATATTTTGTAATGAGTTATCAAAGAAGGTATTAATTTTAGAGTAGGTAATAGTATTGTGAATAATTATTGCAACTCCGTTATGTTTGTTGCCGGTATCATTTCTCTCAATATTATAATTTTTTCTTTTAAAATTTTGATGTGGTTTAAGCCATGTTTCACTGATAATTGCTATATGTATATTGTGTCTATAAAGAAAATCGATAAATAAATGTTTATTACTATTTAAACTTTGAGCCATTACCGACTCGTAGTCACACCAGATTATCACACCAGTGTGACTAACAGGATTTTTTTTCTCGTTTGTCACACCACTGATTTTTCCACACCATGTATACGATAACTACTAGTGCAGTACCTTATATTCTAATTCTACTTTTAGTCATATTTATTATTGTTTATTTATTTACTTACATATATCAATTACATCTTTAAATATTTGTACATACAAAATGTTTTAAAAATATAAAAAATAGTAGCCCATCATGTAAGAATCGTTTAAAAACACATATCTTATTACTAAAACAAAACAAGCAGTTACCAGAATATTATTATAAGAACGACAGTGTTACTTAGAATACACCCGTAACAATTGTTAGATGTTGGTTAGTGCTGCAATGAATACTCATCATCATCATTATCAGCCTATAATGTTCCCACTGCTGGGACGCAGGCCTCCTCTCAATGAGAGGGAGTGGGCTTTTTTTTAATCCACCACGCGGGCCCAGTGCGGGTTGGTAGATGTCACATGTCTTCGAATTTTTAGTTCTAGGACATGCCGGTTTCCTCATGATGTTTTCCTTCACCGTTTTGAGAGCAGCGGTGATGCGCCTTCCTGGGTTCGAACCTACGACTTACTGCTCGTAAGTCAAGACTGCAACCATTGGGCCACCGCCACTCTCAATATTGAATACTACTTTTGCGAATATGAATACGAATCAGAATAATAATTTTACCATTCGACGAATACGAATACCTACCTAGTTAATTATTCTTGTAAATTAATAGTTTAGAAAATAAAACACAATAAAACATTGTTTTATAACTACTTTACTAATAACTCCTTGTACATTTTTAAATTTAAAATCATAACATTTAAATTGCAAACAATAATAACACCGACCATCAACAAAATATTAAGTTCCGTAACGTACCTAACCTACGTGAATCAGGTGCTCGGGCTCTTTTGCACAGTTAAATTGCTTAGTCAATGACAACGAGACAATCTTATTAAACACAAAAGTCTCGATAAAATTGGAACCAAGGCGCAAAATATGTAAAAAATATATATAATTAATCTACAACGATCCAATATTACACTGTTTTTAATTCAAAAGAAATAAAAAGGGAGTAAAAAATGTATTTTACTTAATTTGTCAACGCGCGTGTGGTCTGCCCGTCACGTCACGTGGTGCCCGCAGCAGACTAAAATGACACTGAGACGTACTCGGCGCGAACTTCTGCTTGCTTATGTATTTAAAATAATACAAATTATTAATAAGAAGACGAACTAAAAAAAGATACCAAGAGAATTCTCATCTTTTTAAATTTTCTATCTTTGAGTGTAAGAATCGATTAAAACACATTTCTTGGTATCGAGAATTTGCGGGCTAATAGACGTTTGATAGACATTTTTTTATTCAAAATGTAGCTAGTAAAATAAAATTCTGACAAGACAAAATAATAATCATGAATCCCTTTATAAGTGATATTTTTTTCATGTAGATAAACCTAGTAACTTTTTCAGAATATCGAGTTGAAAAACCTGATTTGACAACTCTTAAGCCCTTAAATACAAACCTTTCAAATTACGTTTTAACGCAACGTTTCAAGAAAATGTCCTAATGCAATTTCACCATTTAAAAGTTTTAATTGGCAGGAAATGATAAAATTATCTTTATCAGTTTGGTCGCCCCTTCTTCTTTTTTCGATATTAATTTCTTTTTCATTGTATAATACTGATAATAATTTTAGTAGTGTTACGTAGTTTTTATTTATGTTTTTATTTAATTGGGAGTGCCAACTTTCACAAACGTTGTTGGTTCTGTGCCTTTGACCAACTATATTCCAGTCGGCGATATATTGTTCATCATTTAGCCATTGTCTGGCCATGTATGCTATGAACTGTTTCATCTTTTCCCCGCTAAATTCATTAGATTCTGTTTTTATGTACTCCCATCCGTTTTTAACAAGTTCTAATGGAGTTAGCGGCAATGCCGTACATAGTCCCACAATTCTTTTATGTAGCTTGCTTTTCAAACCAATTGATTTTGCTTTTCGCCATAAGCTCTGACAATAATGATAGTAACACTTTTTTACTGATATATGTGGAAAAAAACATCTTATGGCATTTGCTACGGCAATCTCGAAATCTGCGTGGAATACAGTGGGACACGAATCGGGAAATTTAGTTTTCAGGATGTCAAACAATGCAGCATATGTCGACTCTTTTTTGTCGCTCATAAGCACATGTATTAGCGGTATAACTGAAGTTGTTTGAGACGTGCTCCCTAAGTCGCCTAGGATGGAAAGTAATTGAGGAAATGGTCGTGGAGAACTCTTAAAAGTCGCATCTATAAAATATTCTTTCACACTTTTTAATAATTGCTTTGCTTCTTCAGAACAAAATACTAATAGTCTAGTATGCTCATATTGATAGTCAGCAACGAGAAATTTCTCAAATGTAGTGGGTACTTGTACTTCTTCAATGCGTTTGAAAACGATCTTGCTGACTTTTAGTTTCCGTTTTCGTGCATTGTAAAGGCTGCACTTTACGCTATCGAATTGTGGTACTTTTAACCCTTTTTCTTTTAAAGGTCTTATATTTTCCTTGTAGATTTTTGTTATTGGCCCCGCAGAAGTACTAGCTACTTCATGTATTTTGATTATCGAAATAGGTATTTCATTTTGGTTCTCATCGGGTTGACATGTATTTATGTGCTCGACTGATTTTACAACATTATCACCCTGTGAAGTTAAACAACAACAATGTTATCATATAATAAATAAATATATTATTATGTTTCTAGACGGATATTGATGCGAGTTCGAAAGGTTACGACTTAAAATAAGTTGGTTACCATAAAAGAAAAAAAAGAAATGAGATACAAATGTAAGTACCTACTTATGCTAACCGTTTGAATTGACAAAACCTCGTACCTACATAAGCAGGTAGGTATATGGTACTTACGTTTATTGTGACCGAACCTGGGCACTTGATACTATTACGACGGTTACGACAAAACCATATTTGAGATATTTTTTTATAAACTTTCTGTTTATAGTATTGGTGTTGCTTAAATAACAACACTTGTCCACGTTTTCTATTAATAATACAAAAATCCATGGCAAAGCGAATGAGAAACAGTGCACGATTTGGAAAATCGTTGATGTTTAAATGTGCAAATTATATATTGACGTTGGTCTGTCAATTGCATTTATCATTATCTCAAGCTTTGCGTTTCCAACCGGCCAGTACTAGATAAGGTTGCATTATCATATGAACCACTGGACATCTACACCTGAACATAGGCTATAGCTTGCACTACTTACCACATAATATAATATATAAACTTTTAAATGGTGAAATATCATTGGGACATTTCCTTAAAACATTGCGTTAAAACGTAGTTTGAAGGTTTTTAATTTAATAAAAACGTAATTCGAAGGTTTTGAATTTAACTAACTAGTACCTATAACTAGGACAGCACTAGTTACGAATAAATGGTGTGGAAAAATCAGTGGTGTGACAAACGAGAAAAAAATTCCTGTTAGTCACACTGGTGTGATAATCTGGTGTGACTACGAGTCGGCAATGCTTTGAGCATTCCACTGTACGATATTTAATTCTGAAAAATCCATCAACAGGTTGAAGGAAATTTATTACTGAACGTCGTTTTCAGGGCTTCTTTAATAGAAAGTGAATTAATAGGTGCATCTTTTTTGCTTATTATTTTAGTGAGTGTTTCAACTAAAGTATTTATAAATTTATCTGATTTCATGAGATTACTAATCTGAGTGTCTAGATTGCGTGCTGTTAAAGCTGGGAAACTGTTTATATTAAAAAGATCTGAATATGTAGCATTTCTAGTTTTTATTTTATTTTCTTCCACCTTTTGTTTTTTAATTGGGCATGCTGAAGAGATTGCAATATGATTGCCATTACAGTTTGCACACTTAGCATCCTTCGGAGCAACGACACATGACTTGAAATTGTGTTGTTCAGTACATATTGATCATACCTCAGTATTGCGACAAAATTTAGCTATATGCCCATAACGCAGGCGTTTAAGGCATTGTTTAACTGGTGGAATATATTTGTTCACCTCGTGACGCCATGAGTCCAAATAAATGTAAGTCGGCAAAATAGTCGATGCAAATGTCACAGCGACAGTCTGTGTGGGGGCAAAAGATATTCTACCTCCATCACCTCTGACCCTGCGCATGAAACGCCTCACCTGTATAACATTTTTTGAGCTGCCGATTAAAGAAAATATCTCTTTATTAGATATATCTACTGGAACTGAGGTAAGGACTCCAGTAACCTCTGTGTCACCAGCAGGAATGGATGCTTTTAAAGAAAGCTGATCTAATAGTTTTTTGTTTTTTATAAACATATTCGCATTGTTTGGTAAGTCGAATGTGACACCGACCTTGTACTTGTTAATTGTGCGCAAGTGCGTCACACCAGACACTCCGTGTTCTCGTATGCCCTTGGAGAGGGCCATGTGATCTTTGTCATTGAAAATAATATTCTCGTCCATATGACTAAGAAAAACGAAAATGAACTCTGCCTGTTTCGTATCTTCGCTGTACTTACGCGTATACCCCTTTACCTTATATATGGCATACTTAGGCTCCTTATCAGTGGCATCTTTGAATTTATTATTGTTGTATGCCGACACTGTGGACTCTGCCGGGTCAGAGTCCGAAGATTCCTGTGAATGCTGCTTCAGATCCGGAGGAATTTCCAGCTCATCCTTCTTCCGCCTTTTTTTTCTTTTATATACTTATTCACAAATACGACCTAATTAACAAGTTAATAGTTTATATATTTACAGAATTATATTAAAATAAACCAATAAGTAAATTTATTTAAAAAAGCGCGCCTTTCCACTTCAACTGTTTCCCGCCTTTTTTCGTCAGTTCAGTAAGCAGTAGTGTCACATTTTTGACAGCTAAACAGATAAAGTATTAAGTTGTCTAATTTCTAATTTATTTTTTCTGCTATTTACAAACTTCTTACTACTTCAGATTGCTTATAACACTAATAAATAATATGTAAAAGTATATCTTATTAAAATCTAGCATGAATAAATGTTCAAGTTTAGTGGTAGTTTTTCGAAAATCATTTCTACTAATAATAATAAACTCTGCAACTCTGTGTGCGTCAACACGTCAAATCATTCTTATTCTTTTTTGATTATAAAATATTTATTTTAATACACAAATTGTAAACCAACAGTGATTATATTGGGAAGAAAACTTTTAAACCCCAAAATATTTGAAAAGAACTCAAAAACAACAATTTATATGCCAAAAACAAGATCGCAGAGATATGACGTCTGTCAAAATTCTAACGGCGAAAACAAAAAGAAAAATTCATTTTGTGAAAATGGCATGATTAGATGATGATAACCAGAGCTGCATCACAACGCGCACGCCTTCCACCCCCGGACTTGTCGCTAAGCTCCGCCTCGCCACCGTCGGACCCCGGATCACCTGTGTCTCCGGCAGTGGCAGTAGCGTCGAGTTCCAGCGACGAATATTTCTCCCCGCCGACGTCGCCAACACCTGTACGTCGGCCGGGGCGAGGCCGGCCACCGTTAAGCTTCGGTATTATAGATTACAAGATGGCATCACTATTATCTATGTATGAATGTGTAGTCTGTGGTTGTCTAGATTATAGACTATGGTAACGCTCTTAAAAAAAAACAGCGTTGGCGGTTGCGTTGTGAAGCATGTAATTAATGGTGGTTTCAGTATTTAAATAAAAGGTTTCTCAAGTAAGACTCTTTCTCTGGTGTCCCACTCATACATAAATCAACAGGTTATGGGCCCAGACATGAAGAAAGTTTGAGAGTGCCTATGGAGTTTTGATTCGATTAAGTCGCGGTGCAGCAACGGTTGGAGCCTTGCGTAGCCCGTGGTTCGAACATGATCAAGAAGTTGAATGGCGGCAGTGGTTTGCGCGGCAATTCTATATTGGTGATAAATTGCGTGCATAGCAGAAAATGTCGAATTCGGAGAGTAAGACGATCGTTCTTAATGGTCGCAATTGGCAAGCGTGGCGTTTCCAAACCACAATAGTTCTCCGTTCCAAGAAGCTGTTGGGAATCGTCACAGGCACTGAAGTGAGGCCTGCGGAAGCTGGTAAAACACAAGACATATGGGAAGAGAGAGAAAATAAAGCTCAAGAGGTGATCGTCACTAGAGTCGAGGAGACGGTGATGACGTATTTGATTTCGTGTTCCAGTAGTCATGAAATGTGGCAGAAGTTATGTACGATATATGAACCGGGAACGAGAGTCGGAGTGCATTTGTTGCAACAGAGATTTTTTAATATAGTATATGAGGACTCCATAGCTGTGTTCATAACGAAGGTTGAGGAGTGTGCAAACCAGTTAGCAACAGCAGGAGAAAAGATATCAGAAAAAATGTTAATAACAAAGATAATTATGTCATTACCCGACAAATACAAACATTTTGCCTCAGCTTGGGAAAGTATTCCAGAAGAAAAACAGACATTGCAGGAGCTGACAGGCAGGCTGCTCGTTGAGGAGGAGCGCAGTGGCAATCGTGCCATTTCCAGTGCCAGTAGCAGAGTACAGCAAAATTCTGCATTGGTAGTCGGTGCGCAGGTCCTATTAAGTGTTTTGAGTGTGGTAAAATAGGCCATAAAAAGAATGAGTGTAGAAATAGAAAGTGTAATAACTGTCACAAAGTGGGACATTTAATGAAAGACTGTAAGTTGAAGAAAAATAAATCTACTGAGAAAAATATGGATCTCAATTACACATTTAGTTAAAAATTAAAAGATATTAAACGTTTTTTTGGGCATATTGCATACCGTTGGAAAGGGGACAGACTAGAGAACTTTTTAAAGGTATTCGAAGATCCCGATCGCTTTTAGTTTTTTTTTTTATAGCCATTTAAAGTTGAGTTTTAAGTTCATTTTTCTTTTACAAAAACTTCACGAGCTATTAAAAAAGAAAGTAATTGTTCCTAGCAAGTAATTTTGTATTTGATAGAATCATACAACAGTAGACATCAAAATTAAATCAAAATTTTAAGCTTAAACAATTTTTTTATTTGACCTAAAATGTTGAATTTTGGAATTTTTAAAAATTTAAATAAAAAAGTTCTTATAAAAAAACTGGTGTGGCAAGGAATGAGTTAAAGGGCGTAAAGAGATAGCAAATGACCTCTCCTTTCGGCCTATTCGATTTGGCAAACGATGCACCAAACACCCTGTATAATTGATTATAAAGGGTGTAAAACACCTCTTAACGAAGCCGAAAGGCACTGGTTCTCCCTGTCATTGCGATCATCTTTTTGTTCTACACCATACCTGGGAACCTTCTAGTTACGGAGATATTAGAGGTCAAAGTTCCAACTTTTTGACAAGTAGTTTTTTAAATACAAGTTTTTAATGTAAGATTTGTACTTTAAACACCTCCACGACCCCCGTACTATTCAATCCGTCCATCAGTACAATGTTTTGAGTGCGTTACATTGAGTTCTACCACAAAACATGATTTTACACCCCCCAAAAAAAAGTCGTTTCCCAGCAATAATTTTTGCGTAAAGTTACTTAGTTTCATGTACAGAATGCTTGGTTGACGGCTTCGTGATGAGGTGGTTTACACCGTGTATTACATTTTGAATCATATTCCATTTACACATTTATAAACATTGACATTCAGATTATATTAATATTATAGTAATTTAATTTAGATTTTCAGAATACTTTATCCTATTATTGATATCAGTACATTTATTGGGGTACCCATTTATGGGTGTAGGCCTCCTCCAACTCTTTCCAGTGTTGTCTATCCTTTGCCTGGCGAGTCCAAGTAGATCCAGCAACTTGGTAGATATCATCACTCCAGCGTCGCCTAGGTCGGCCGCGTGGACGTTTGCCTTCGTAGGGATACCAATGTAGTATCCTTTCATTCCATCTGTTATCTGTGACTCTAGCTGTATGTCCGGCCCATCGCCATTTCAGTATACTTGCTAGCTCGACTGCGTCCGTCATCTTTGTTATGGATCGAATGTATGTGTTTTTCTTCCTATCTTTCAGCTTTATACCCAGCATACTTCGTTCTGCGGCTCTTTGGAACACGTTGATTTTTTGTATGATGTCTTTTGTAAACGTCCAAGTTTGACATCCGTACAAGAGTGTTGGCATAACAACGGATTCCATCGCTTTCCTCTTCAGATTTATTGGTAATTTACTTTTAAATATTTCCTTTAGCGACCAGTATTTATTCCAAGCTTTCTTTATCCGGCGTTCTACTTCACGAGATGTCTGTTTGGCTTATTGGACGATTCGCACGAATTTAACTCGCACAAAACGTGCGAATCGACTCCTTTAAAACATATTATTTTTTCTGTAGTCGATTCGCACGAATTTCATTTATTGGCGTGCGAATCGACACCCTCACAAATATGTAGTAGGCTATTCGCACACATATTGTTTTTTATGAAATGCAGTTAAGATAAAGTACACTTGAGCACAGAAGTAGTAAGGTCAAATATGTTTTACTCGTAATAGATAGAAAATAAAAACACAATCTATAATCAACAATATCTGTATTAAAATTAAAACTAAGTACTAAACATCTTCTAAGCTCGTGGTTTGAGGATTAAAAATGAGCAAATATCGATCACAGAATAATAAATGTCACTAACAAACTACTACTCCACTAACCACGTAATAAAAAATAAAAGTACTAAAAATTTACTTTTTTTTTTTACTTTACCCAAACATTTACTTTTTTAATAAGGTAGGTATATATATAATTAACAACTTTTTCTTATATTTATTATTGACGAACATTTGGTACAACAAAAACATGTCTTAATGTTTTTTAGAAGTGTACCTAAAATACACAGTTCTCATCATTATAACAATAAAACTTTTAATCATAAAACTAGAACTAGGGCTATAATCACAATTTGAATCACAGATTTTTCTTTAAAATAACGTATAAAAGTGACTAAACTTTTATATACAACTAACAAATCAACAATAATAAATCAAGTCACAACAATAATAAAATGCTTACTTCTAATTTATATATAACAGGTTAAAAAATAAACTTACGAGAATTATAAAAATAGATATTTGGCTTTAATCACAATCAAAATCACAGTCGTTACCTTTTAGGAATAAAATAATCATCAGTTATATATGTATTATGTATACAATATTACCGCCAACTAATTTCGTAATTTTTCAATACAAAGTTGTATATTAATTTCGCCACGATTCAATTGGCTTACGATGTCTTCGATTCTTTTTTGAAGTTTTATTCTCTCAGGACTTTTAACTGAAATATACTGATTTTTATTATAAAGAGTTAAATAATAATTGGAATCTTTACGTAAAGTATCCAAAAACATTGCAATGTTTGGTTTAGGTTTTACCAATCTGTTAAAACGCGAGTTCCATGATTCGATGGCATTATTTGTTTTATGACACACATCAAAAAATGACCATGTGTTTGAGAAATAAGCATTTTCATCTAACCAAGTACGAACAAAATAATCATTAAATTGAGTAATTTTCTTTTCAGGCTCATTTTCTGATTCAATATATAACCAGCCATCTGATCTATATTCTCGAGGTACATATGCTAGAGCCATGCAACGTTTAACATGCATTTTATCAATTAATGATTTATCCATACCTAACTTCTTTGCATTTCTCCATAAAGACTTTTGGAAATGAAATAAACAACCTTGAATACGTGCGTCAGGAAATATTTTTTCAATAGCAGCCATCGCACTTTTTTCAAAATCTGTGGTGAATATACGTGGAGAAAATTGAGGAATTCGACTTTTTATAAGGTAAAAAAAAATTTCGTATGTTTTTTCTTGTTTGTCCGGTAGTAAAGCGTATATGGCTGGTAAAATATTTGTATGTTCATGGGTACTTCCCAAATCTATATGTAACGTGTATACTTGCAAAAATGGTGGTACGCAGCTTTTGAACGTCCCATCGCAGAAAACGCTTTCTGCTGTTTCAATATATTTTATAACATTTTGGTTTGCAAAAAGTGTAATTCTTGTTTTCTTATATCCATAATCAGCAAACTTCAAATCTTCGTAGCATGGAGGAATAATAAGATCTGTAACTTTTTTGAATCTCAATTTTTTTACCTGTAGTGATGTGTTTCTGTGTCGATAGAGTCTTTTCTTAATATTTTTAAAATCAGGAACTTTTTGTATGAGATCATATCCAGCATTATGCAAGTCCGAAACCATTTCACCATAAATTTTTGGTATAGTTGTGAGCTCTTTCTCCGATCGTTTAATGCATTTGTCTAACTGATACTTCATTTCATTTTCTATGACGCTTGGTTGGCATGAATGAGGTTCTTCTTTTGTTAACAGGAGATCATTATTTGTATGTAAGAGTGCTTTACAACGTTGTCTATTGACGCACCTCCAGACTGTAACACCATTTTTGTTCTTGCGCTGCTTATTATATCTATATCCATGCCTTAATAGAAGTTCTTGACCTCTTTCTGATTTTATAAAACCAATGTCAGCCCTTTCATCTCTACTCGTCGATGGTTCTGCCGCCATACTTAGGTATTTTCAAGAAGCTTTCTATTTTGTCTGAAAATTAAAATAAGTATCCAATGAGATACTAATTAAATCAAGGAGGTTTTACCAGAATTACTTTTATCGCATTAAACATTATTAATATAATTAACTTCTTTGCTGAGCAGATAGTAAATAAAAGTTGTCCATAGTATCCATCATCATTTATGCAATACTAAAAGCAAACTTATGTTGACTCATTTTTGTAATCGATGATTTGGTGACGGTTCCACTAGGTGGCGTCACTTGCTCTTCAACGACCACAGTTTATAATTATTTATTATTAATATGTAGTATTAAATACAAACCGGAGTATAAAAAGCTTTTTTATATTAATATTTGAACTATAGTAGATCGTTATAAAATATATTTTTATAGGCAATAAATAATAAATTAAAAATTAAGAAAGATTTCTCATAATTCTCAGTCACTCAGAATAAAGGGGTTAATAATGTTATCACAGTTAATACTAATAATTCTATTACTTACATGCTTAACGCCTGCACATTACTTTGATGTCCTTCCAGCACACAACACTGTGTCACATCACAATAATTATCTTAAATTACCGTCCGGCACGTGTACTTTCTACAGTTACAATACAAAAGTAAACCAAATGTAGACCCATGACCAACCCGAGTGAGCGTGATAGCATATATATAGCTTTCTCTTTCATTTTTCCTGTAATAGGCGGAATTTTGCGGTCATGTTTATATTGTTTTGTATTAGTAAAAATGTAGATATGCCACGTTTTAAGTAATTATTATTATCACTTATTCCATACAGATCTTTCTTACTTTCAAGTAAATATCTGCTTTTTAAACTTCGATTATTTTTTATTTTTATTTCAGTGATGGCTGAATACGACTGTACTTGAATTTTTTTAAACCTTAAAATGAAATGTGTGCGAATAGCCTACTACATATTTGTGAGGGTGTCGATTCGCACGCCAATAAATGAAATTCGTGCGAATCGACTACAGAAAAAATAATATGTTTTAAAGGAGTCGATTCGCACGTTTTGTGCGAGTTAAATTCGTGCGAATCGTCCAATAAGCCGTCTGTTTTTGGAATGATATGTTTTGTCCCAGGTATACATACTCATCTACATAGCTTATAGAATGAGATTCAGTTTCAATTGGTGTTTTTTCGCTATTCGTCATGGCAAATGTCTTCTGTGTGTTCATTTGTAGTCCACATTTTCTACTTTCTGTGTCTAGGGTATTTAACATATATTCTAAGTCCTTGTGATTTTCAGAAATTAAGACAATATCGTCGGCAAAGCGTAAGTTGCTTAGATATTCGCCGTTTACGTCGATGCCTTTATTATCCCAGTCTAATTGTCTAAAGATATATTCCAACAGAGCAGTAAATAAATTAGGGGAGATCGGATCACCCTGTTTCTACTAACGGGTTTTATAATAATGGCAACACAACAATGTCATTCTACTACAATTCTATTACGACACCACTGACCGATCAGTGATCGACCGTTACGAATTAGCAGATTACGAATTTTTCGCACAATGACAATGGAGTCGTATTGGAATGACGAGTTTATAAAAAATAGCAGACTTGGGGCCCAGGACAAAATGGGTGTTGGGACTGGAGGAAAAATCTGATATAAGGAGAAAAAAAGGATTTACACAATAAAAACATTGTTTTTTCATTAATGTAAACTTTCGTTTATTAGACACCAATAAAATTGAAAAAGAAAATACAATCAACAATACCATAAGTATATGTACCACATCTGTTATATTGACACTCCCCTCATCCTTGGTGGTGGGAAAAACAAATTTCCAGGAACCAGGCTTCTTCCTCATAAATGAAACTATGTATTCAATAGGACTGTAATTGATAAGCACTTGCCCAACATAATATAAAACAGCATTTTTTTTAGCAAATTTGACTAGCACGAAACATCCTTGGTTAATGTTCATAGACATAACTGGAGTTTCATCTTGAACATCCAATTTCTCGGACGCTTCTTCGATGGGAGAACAAGAACTTTCTCTTAAACTGATATTAGTTTCATCCTGAGAATCAAACTCGTCCTCACTGACAGGCTTGAAAGTTTTCTTTTGCCTCTTTGATTTAGTTGTCCTTACAGTTTTCTTCTGTCTTTTTGGATTGGTGTTGGCGGATACTACAATGAAAGCTCGCTTCATCTCCTTAGCCTTTTGTTTTATCTCTTGCTCTTGCTTCTTCAACTGTTTTGCTTTCTCTATTTCTTCTAGTCTTATTTTCTCCGGAGTATCTGTGTATATTCTCGACTTTCCTTGCTGTTTCCCTTTTCTCGACTTTTTAGACTCAGTTCTGTCTACTATATGGTAAGGCCGGATAACTTCTGGAGTTATTAGTCCTCCAGCAGGTAAAGTCGCCTGTGGAGTTGTAGATTTATGTAAGGAAGGTGAAACAGGAACTAAGCTCTCTACGAGATCTTCTTGAGTAAGCTCCGTTTCCGATACATTGGCACCTTGACTCGCTGTTGAAATAGACTGCTCACCTTGTGCGGATTCTGACTGTGGCGGAAAAGAAGCTGATGTAGGGGCCAACCCTGGTGGTAAATCTTGTTGTTCCACATCTTCAACAATACCTATCTCGTCGATCTCTTCTGGAGCTGACGTGGACCCGGATTGGTATACGCTTACAGCTGCAAAGTCGTCGTCTCCGAAGGCTAGCTTATTAAATGGCCAGATTACAGTCTTCTCAAAGGCACGTGTTATATTTCTCCCACTGAACGATTCAAAATAGGCTACTTTGGCAAGCTTCGGTATATTGTATATGTTTAGAGTTTTGCCCGGATTATTCACATGCCAATCGTTAAATGCCACTTTCAATTTTGCCTTGAAAGGTCCAAATACACCAACGTCTAAGGGCTGAAGACGGTAAGTTGTATGCGGTGGGAACGAAAGGTAAACTATGCCATTGTCACGAGTATAGTCTACTGATTCTATTGTGACGTGGCTTTCATGATTATCAACCAGTAGCAAGATAGGGTTATCTTTTGAGTACAACGTTTTCTTCTGGATATGTTTCAACACCTCCAAAAATATAGTGGTATTTATCCAACCACTCCTTGTTGCCATTCCCAGACTACCTTCCGGAGCACCGTCCATAAAATGGACTTTAAAATGAACCCTCGGGAAGATAAATAGAGGCGGAATTGTGTTGCCACTGGCTGATATGATTCCTCCAAATGTAACAAGTTCTCCTCTCTCAGCCGAAACAAGTTGACCGATTTGTTTTTGGTTTTTCTCAGCTAAAACCTTGGGCGTATTTAATACTGTGGATATCCCCGACTCGTCAAAATTGTAAATTCGGTCAGCAGTGAACTTGTATTTTACCTAAACAGTCTCAAGGTTTTCGAAGAAATCTTTTATGGCAGTCTTATTGAATGCGAAGCACCTTGTGGAACTGGTGTTTTCTGGTTTTCTAAGGCTTAAATTTGTGCAACGCTTGCGAAAACTCTCCACCCAATCCTTTCCTGCCATTTGATTGTGATCCCAATTAGAAGGATAACGTAATCTATTAGCTTTTGCAAACTCGTACGCAAGTTTTCTTACTTGGACAATCGTCAATCCGTAGTGCATTTTGGAGCATTTCATTATGTACGTATTTAAATGAGCCTCTTCGTTTGCAGAAAACACTTGGTTTGAAGAGTATAGTATTTGGAACTGAAAACACGTACCTTACTATGTCTGTCTTCAGTAGCTGCTTGTTTATGTAACTTCGTCAAGCGACTTTCGAACGTAGTTGGTTTGACGCCATATTTTTGCGCAGCCTTTCTGATAGATAAGGTTTTATTCAAAACTTCGTCTATCGCAGATTTCATGCTATCTTCGTCTACTTGTCCCGTTCTCGTCCCCTTTTTCACATACTTTCGCGGCATTTTGATTCTGTAATAATAATATATTCGGTAAAAAAAATGTTTAATGCTATGCAAGTTAGTGTGGGGAGGATTCGTACAGAACGAATCTACCCCACTGCTAACTGCACGAAGGTACCCCAAACCAAAAATACAACGATTTAATTTAAAATAAAAATACCCGTTATAGGTTATCAGAAAACAACTGCGTGCATTTAAGACCTCAACACCATTCCACCAACTAAATTGAATCACTTTTATAACTAGAGTAAAACTAATAACATTTAAACACGTTTCAAAGTGAATCCAAAAATTACTTACGTGGAGCGAAAACATGAACGGGCCTGTTGTGTCGAAGCCGGGAGCCGCACTGCCCCGCCGCTCCGCGTAGCCTATTCGTCCTAGTGGGAGTTACGCACACGTATAGCTTAGATATCACTACTGTACGAATGCTCCCGTTGTACGAATGCACCCCACTCTCCCTATTGTCTTTGATTGCGATCGTAGCTCGTGAATCCGTTGTCATTAAGGAGTAGGGTTCATTCTTTAGTGACGGACCACTTTAGTACGGGCCCGTATCTTCGTTGACGGAAATAGAGAGTAGATCCCCTGTTTTCACGAAATTTTAGTAATATTGAAAATAAATTGCCTTGAATGGCTGACCCAACCATCTGCAGGTCATTCAATGACACACCTGAACTAGATACCATTCCAGCATCGAAAACCACACGCAGCTTGGTGGTTATGGCGTGTTCGCGAAACACTCCATGATGTGGTAAAAAATAATGAGGTGTATTATAATTGTGAATAATACTCATATGCCCTAACTCAATGTATTCGTGAATGAAATCACTATACAGCCTTTTGTAGGTAGGGTTGCGTTGCAGTTTTTTTTCTAAAGCATAAAGGCGGAAATACACTTACGTGTCGTGGCGTGTCGCGACGCGCCAGAAGCATACGGTTTCATACATCGTTGCGACATGACACGCCATGCAAATATGTCCCTAACCATATTAAATGTATGAAACCGATTTGCTTCTGGCGCGTCACGACACGCCACGACACGTAAGTATGTTTCCGCCTTAAAACCGACGTTCTGCTTGGTTACGAGTGTCACCTAACTTTTCCGGTAACTGCTTCAACGGGATTCGAACGCTAAACCGCCCGTCGGCAAGCCGCTTTGTTGTTTTAATAAAATACTCCTCGCACGCGAGCTCCTCGTCGCTGCAGAGCTTGTCAGTACTCATGGGTAACTCTTCTATTTCCCAAAATTTGCGTAATAAGTGATCTAGTGAACACGTATCACTTTCACTTGTTGAGTGTATAAGGTGACATGACACATGCTTCACCGGGTTTTGTGTAAACGATTGAATCAGATACGACACAATGCAACCCAATTTCGTGTTTTGAAGGTAAGGGCCATTTTTAAGGCGCATCTTACCTTCATTAATTAATTCCTAAAACAAATCTGCGCCTATCAACAAATCTATCTGTTGACTGTCATAAAACCGCGGATCGGCTTAAGTAACATTATCGGGTATATTGAAACAACTACTCAAAGTTGTTGTAGGTAATTTTGATGATATTTGTGGTAGCTACCGTTGCGTGATTTTAACTCAATATTACAGGATTGCGAACATTGTGTTATTGAGTTTCCTACGCCGTGAATTTGTTTAGTGGACTGTATAATTTGCGTATTTAGTTTTTCACAAAATGATTGCATAATGAACGAACGTTAACTGCCGCTGTCGAGAATCACGCGCGCTTTATGATAAACACCCGACTGGCCACAAATATCTACGATGGCAGTTGACAACAACACATGTTGTACTGCAGACATATTGTTGTCTTTGTTATAATTGTCTGAGTGAACATTGTGTACCTCCAAAGAATTACTGTGTGTCATGTTACTATTGGCAAGCCCAGTACTAGTAACAGCTGGTTGCTCGGTAGCACTAAGTGAATTACTGTCCTGAATTTTATTAATAACTTCACAAATCAATGAATTGTGTTTTTTTATCACATTTCTGGCATGGACCAAACACACAAGTACCTACAGAGTGACCAGAACGCATGCAATTAATGCACAGTTGTTTATCTATAACTACCTTGAATCTATCCTCAGCGCTCATTTCAAGGAAATTTTGACAAGAATTTAGGGGATGTTTTTCGTTACACATCAGGCAAGCTTTGTACATCCGTGCGGCTTTAGTTTGTGATTTAGTACCACATTTATTAGTAACAACATTACAATGAACCTTGGGCGTTGAAACATTATTATTAACTTGTTTTTTATTTTCAGTCCCGCTGTAAACATTATTATTTGCTGTGTGATGCTCTAAGGCTCTCTATCTCCAATATATCAGCCTTGTTCCCAAGAAACTCTAATAAATCATCTAATTTGACACGGTACTTTGACTTACCATTAGATTTTAATATATTACTTCTGTGCTGTTCCCATTCCCGTTCTGTATGCAATTTTGAAGTTACAATATACATTATCAGTGTATCCCAGTGTTCTGTTGGTTATCATAGTAAAGTAAATTAAGAATATTATCAGTTAGCTTGCGCAGTAATCCTGGAGATTCCTTGGTTAACGCTTGAATAAGTGGCGGAACGTGAGAGGGAGAGAACCTCACGTCCCAGCCGCCGCGAGAGACGCCCCGGGCGTCGCGGGGCAACCAGTGGCCCCCGGCCACCGTAGGCGCGGGCCTGTGGACAATGAGTAATGGGCTAGCTCACCGTCCGTCCGTATTATGACGACAGGCCGTGCCGAGGCGCGTTTGTGTTCCACGCGCGCCTCAAGGAGATGACAGCAAATCGGAAGGGGTCCGAGAGGGCCGATGCCTGCCAGGGCTGCGGGTTGTTCGAAAGAGATACCGTGGCCCTGGAACACAAAGGGCTAAGAAGGAACATGGATGGGTTTTAGTAAGTCAAGTCTGACACTCCCCACCGCTCCGCCCAGAGCGGGAGAAGTCAATTGATGATTTCCCATCCTTAAAAAAAATAGACAGATCAGTATGTGGTGTTAATATACTCTTTTCAAAATTAACTAGAAATCCCAGACACTGCAACAGCTTTAGGTAGGACTTCCTTCATGATTTTGTAAAAATTCTTGGAGCGACACATATACCGTAGGGGACGGCATTAAATTCGTAGACCGTGCTATTAAACACAAATCGTATGTACTTTCTATGTGCCTTGCAAATTGGTACCGAAAAATATGCCTCTTTAAGGTCTATAGTGGCTAGATAGCCATTTCTAGGTACCAACTTTGTCGCAACCCTATGATCCTCCATTTTGAAGTTAGACTTTTGAACAAATTTGTTAAGTGGTTTTAAATTTAAGATAAAACGCTTGCCATCACCGTTAGGTTTAGATGTAAGAAATATACTAGAAACAAAGTCTCCTTCAGAGCGTTTACAAACCGATACTTCTGCCAAATTAATAAGCTTAGATATTGCTACTGTCATATCAGTTTCATCTTGACACGTCAAAGTATTAGAAGGAATATATTTTTGTACAACTTTACTACAAAATGGGATAGAGTATCCTTCTAGAATCCAGTTAAGAACTAACGGATTATCCGTTATTTTAAGCCAACAGTTGTAATATAACTGAATTTGACCAGCATCTACCTCTAACGCTGCTGAGGCGGAGCACGGGATTTGGTCTGGTTCTGCTGAGGCTGCGAGGATAGGGATTGCTTCATTGCTGACGTTTGAAAGCCTTTGCGAACAATCTTCTTGTATCCTACCCCCCCCCCCCCTGTTCGACGCATAACGGGAGGGGCCCGGCCAGTTTACCTGAGAGCGAGGTCGGCTATATTATTATGTCGGTTGGGCAGAAGATGTTGTTATCTTCACAGGAGCAGGTTTTATTTATTTGCAAACCCTGCTTTTCTATAGCTTTGGATGCTTTTATCTTGTCAGAAAGTTCTTGGCCGAACAGGGTTTCATCTACATCTACGTCTTGGATCAAGTTTAAAAATGCCTTGTGTCATAAACTTTTTCCGAACATCGGTCCCAACATGGTGAAGATCGCATAGGAGCTGGCTACTGTCGCTCAAAAACTTAATCGCCTTAACCCTCTCTGCCCCATTTTCGAGGAGCAGCGACAGTCCTTTATTGAGGGCAGCAATGCCTAGGCCTAGCTGCTGTTGAGCGCTTTCGACTCGTTTATCTTTGGTTCTGGTGGTGTCAGAAATCGTGGCGACTATTTCGGAGTTAAGTTTGGGGGCTTGCAATAGAGGGCAGTTTTCTCGAATCTGATACTGCTTCATCAGTTTCTCTCTAGACTCTTTTTCGATCCCCGTTCGAAGTATGGGGAGCCAAAGTCGAGCTAAGATATCGTGAATTTTTTCACCGAACTTAGGTACGTCCTCAGCAATTTCTCCGAGAGCTGAAAATATATCTGGGTCCAGATCAGGAAGCGGTGTTGATTCTTTGTGTTCTGACACCTTTTCTGGTATCCCCCCACCAAGGATATTTTCTTGCGAACATTCCATGGGCACTGAATCCTCAAAAACAGCTAGGACTCGTTTTCTATAAAAGAAAAAGAACGCTTTTCTTACCAACCAATTCAATACAAAATGAACATTTAATAAATTCGAAAAAAATATATTGAGGGTAGTTGTAAAAATTGTAAAATATCTCCTTGAAAAATATCGCGGATTTGGTAGAAAGAATTGCTTGCATACGCAGATAGCGTATGCAAGCAATTCGATATCACAGAAGTTAAGTGTTTTACTTGATACTGCTTTAGAATAAACCTCGTTTAATCTTTAAGCTTATGGATAGTTCACTATGTAGGTACCATCGTGTTAATCCGTGATCAACCTCCAGGTTATATTTTATGCATTTTTTCATTAGGTAGTTTGCTTTTTTAATAACCCACGGTTATTATCCAAGCATAAGTTTAACTTGTGTTGATCCACGGTCAACCACTAGTTTTTAATGATCTGCGTAGTTATTTTAGTTTCTACATTTGCTTTGTAATAACCCACGTCTACCGTCTAAGCGTAGAATAATTGGAACCCATCGTGTTGACCCGCAGTCAACCTCCAGGTTATTATTAACTACTTTCAAGGCATTCTAATTTTTCACAACACTTGACATGATGATTCGATGATGCGTTCGCGACGTTTATTTTCTCTGTCTTCCAGTCTTCTTATTTTATGATGATATCGTTCCATTTTTTCCGTAAAGCTTCTTTTAGGCTTAGTTATATTATCTTATAACTTGGATCAAAAATTTAAAAATAAAGTAGATATTTCCAAGGAGCGAGTGATAGACGACTGCGCGCTGCCTCGCACGAAAAAAGAATGAAGCGAAGCGCTCAGTCAGGCAACAAGAAACAGCAACCGACACAAAAAAAAGGAGGTATCATCATCATCATCAGCCTATATTGTTCCCACTGCTGGGACGCAGGCCTCCTCTCTATTAGAGGGAATGGGCTGTAATCCACCACGCGGGCCCAGTGCGGGTTGGTAGATGTCCCATGTCTTCGAATTTTGAGTTCTAGGACATGCCGGTTTCCTCACGATGTTTTCCTTCACCGTTTTTGAGAGCAGCGGTGAAGAAATAAAATACACAAAGTAATGCGCCTGCCTGGGTTCGAACCTACGACTTACTGCTCGTAAGTCGGGGCTGCTACCACTGGGCCACCGCTGCTCTCATTGATGGATAAATCGATTGCCTACCCTTTAAAACGTGCGACTGCCTTGTAGCTTTAAAGGACTACCTGTTAATTAAACTATATCTGATGATGATCTGAAAATGAAGTGACGTAATATTAATCATATATGGTACGTCACTGATATAACGGATGTGCATAATATTGCTCCAGGAGACTTTCACATTGTTGACATTGTATTCCCAGTTATTGTAACATGGCAGAAGCTGTGTAAAATCCAATATAGTGTCTTGATTTACTTCCTTGACTACATAACGCTCACCATTAAAAAACACCACGCACACCGAATCAAAGTAACCCATTGCTGAGGAACGTAGATAATTTTGTTACTTTTTCTCGGCTCAATAAGTACATGGATTGCATTGCCCTCTGACTGTGAGTGTCCAACTTCGAAGAAGTGGTGATTTATGTTGATATTGAATATTGTGCTAGCATATGCATACATTGCGAATACTATTCTATTTATATTGTGACCGCCGCAGCTATCAGAAGAATAAAAATTAAACTCCTTGTACCCTTCTTGGGGGTTACTATGACGCATAAAACATTATTGTTCCATTCCTATTCCAGAGTGGGAAAGAGATGGAGCTAGACGACCTGTATAGCTCCGTCTCTTCTTCACTCTGGAATAAGAATGGAACAATAATGTTTTCAGACGTCATGGTACGCCACCTGAACCTTGGATTTAATGAAGTCGGATACAAAACTACTTATTTCGTTTGATCCTTTGCGTCCGATGGTCTCGCCCACTAGTAGCAATACCCTTTATGTTTACATCATACATCGTGAAGTTATAACGAGCGAGTTTCCTTTTGTAATAAAAGACAGACACTTCTGACTGCGGAGTGTTCAAAATTTTCTGTAAATCGTAACAAACTGCTACAACAGAATTGGAGTGCTCGGCTCGGTGTTTGTCACTATCTTTTATAGCCCTAATCACGTTTTTATTGGCAACATGTGAAGCGTGCTCATACTCTAGCTTAGTTTTGTCAGTTTCACTTGCGTTTTTAAATAATTCACACCGAGGACATTGGTCTTTTTTAGGTTTATTAAAATCTATATTGGAATCTGTCTTAAATATCTCCCTATACTGTCTTAAGGTCACAACTATGAGCCTGCCATAATACAAGTATCATCAAGGTATTGTATTAGTCTTGTTCCTCTTTTTCTTAAATTACAGATAGTATGGGTTTAAATATTTTTGTAAACAAAAATGGGCTGTGCAGAGTCCAAAAGGTAGAACTGTAAATTCATACAATTTACCCTCAAAATAAAAACGGAGGTATTTTCTGCATCTATGGTCTATGTTAATCATATGGTATGCATTTTTTTAAATCAATAGTCGCCAAGTAAGTAAAGACTGCACGGTAGTCCTCTAACTTAAAATGGTCAGGTAGCATAAACTCATTTAGTTTTTTGAGATTAAGTATGAAACGAAATTCCCCATTTGGTTTCTTAACCAAGAAAATTGATGAACAAAATTGGTGTTTTGTTGGTACACAATTTTCAACTGCCTTAATTCTCAATAAATCACAAATTTCTTGTCTAATAAGTATTATTTCTGAGTGAGATTTTTTTTTATTTAGAGTGCATTCCGATAAGGAGTCTGGAAAAAGTCAAGTGAGTGTCCAGATACACAAGACAGGATTACTGGGTCATCTGTTATTGATTCCCATATTTCTTTGAAATAAGGTTACCTTATTTCAAGGCTACACTCCAACCGCTGAAGATCTATAGTCAAAGTGGCTTCTTACAATTGCTTTGTACAGTATTGACAATATTTTTGGATCAGCTTCCCAAGATATCCCAGCAAGACATCTTAGAACATTTAGCCCTTTGTAAGAGTTTTTTTGGTCGTTGACAACACCTAGGAACTTATTTAAGCTGGATAACTCTTTGAATTCTCTCTGTAGCATATACAACATCAGTAGTAGGGTTGTCACCTCCAAAAATCACAACACTGCTTTTTGAAGCATTAATATTAAGATGGAGCCTATTACTATTATAATCATAAAGTTTTCCTAGTGCTATATTTACAGTATCAACAGCTGCACATAAATAAGAATTTGAACTGTCCAGAACTAAATTATCAGCAAATTGCAATATATTTACATTTTCGGTATCAATATATTTACATATTTCACAAGTGTACAAGTTATAGAATTAAGGGCGACAGAGTTGCGCCTTGCATTGTGCCTTTACTGGCCTGCTCTGGTCCATAAAGGATGTTATTATGTTTGACAAAGAGTTTTCCGTTACTTAAGAAGTCATGAATCCATTTGGACACAAGTCCTGGTAAACCTATACTACCGGTCAATATTTTGACAAGTATGCCAGGGTCAATTGTCAAAAGCACCTTGTACATTCAAAAATACGCAAACGGTATGTAATTTGCCATTTTCTGACCTTTTTAGGTCTGCCATTAGTGAAATGAAACTGTCAGCTGGAATAATGTTATTGGATTCAGAGTACCAGTCCAAACGATTGTTCAACATGTTCTCAAAGATCTTTCCAAGACATGAAGACAATGAAATTGGACGATAGCTGCTAGCTAAATCTGGTGGTTTCTCGGTTTTTTATATGCGAATCACGCACTGTGTTTTCCATGGTTCTTGGTTATTCGCTTACACCAAAGTTTGTTAAGATTTTTTAAGAATAAATGTTTTACATCATCATCTAGATTTTAATCAGTATTTACGGGAAGTTTTCTGAAACCTGAGGTTGTGTTTTTTCTAGATTGCAAACTGATTAAGAATTCAGTCCATGTAAAAGAAGAGAAGAGAATTTGGGTTGTCTTTGTTAGGATTAAAATTAATGGATAAATTCACTGCTATCTATAAGGTTACTGTTATCAGATATTTTTGATAAAAATGATTGAATAAATTCATCCCTGTATGATTTGTTACCAGTTCTGATGCCTTTAAATCTGAACCCCACAAACACGAGCCCCCTGTGGATATTTAGGAAAAAACGAGGTTAGTTTCTAGGAAATTATCAAAAGCAACCAGTGTATTTCTTGGAAGATCCTGGCAAAGTGACATAACTACATTATATCCCAGTCCTTCGTTTTCTGCGCTGCCTCCTTTCCCTGTATAAATTTGAAACTGGTACATATAGCCTGTTGTAGCGTCACACCTGGCCCATATTTTGAAGCGCCTTTTTATGGGATTTTTAGGCATGTACTGCTTCAAACTACTTCTGCCCTTAAATTTGACCATACACTCATCAATGGATTGTCGGCTCGAGTCATTCATTTCATTCATAAATACTTCGTTCCAAGCAGTTATCATTGGCCTCAATTTATAAAGTTTATCATGTCCAGGAAAACCCCTTAGAGGCTCCATTTCGTTATCGTTCAGATGCAAGTTTTCCATTATTTTCTTAAATCGTGTCAGAGTGAATACTCGAGATATTTCGGGCTTGTTATTGATGATCAGACGTTCTGCAGCGTGTTCAGCAACCCATAGCAGACACACAGGCCGCCGCAATATTCAAGAGACCAGGCATGTGGTTGGAAATAAATATGAATCCACAAGTATGTGTCACTCTTTATTTGCTTCATCAAATAAGAGCACATAAACGTCACAATAAATAAAGATTAATATGGATTCACAAGAAATAATAGATCCTTTTACAGCGGACAACATGGAGATCACTGAAAATGTTAAACATATAAAACATCATAGACAGAGGAAGCTGTCACAGTTAGCTTAGACAAAATGGAATGCATACCATAGATTATAAAGCCCTTTTTTTACACTCCTCCTTACGCATTACATTTGTCCACCAAACTTAATTTAAACATGTTTACAAAAATATAACTACATATATATAAAACGGGAACACCCAAATACTCCGAAATATTTTATTCCGAATTTCAATAATCCGAGTGTATAGTTTTGATAGTTGGCTCATTTTAGTTTACAATGGTCCCAACCGTGCATAAATAAGTAACTGAATCTACTAACTTCCTATGATATAAGTCTACTAAGAGTCGATGCGTTTTTAAAAAAACTGCCCCTATTATTGGGTTACTTACGTCACAAATTATAAATGGCCATTTAAAACTACGCCTTAAACCTAAGTTATGTTCTAATGTTATAACGCCAAAAGTTTTATTTTCGGTGCCGTTAGCGGCAAAAAGCTTATAATTACATTCATGGTTATGTTTCTTTGAGCTAACCTTGGTGACTGGTATCACCGATACAATTGGCACCTCTATCAATAAGAAAGTCCATACTGTTTCTGGAATCCGTAACACACAAGCGATGGTTTTCGTTGACTTTGATGCATGCTACCACCGCCTCGGGCTGCACCCTCTTCAGTTTTCCTGCTTGTTTAACTTCGCCCAGTTACATGGCGGCTCGCATCGCCGTGCTGACTCGCGGTATCGGCACAACCAGTCCGGATTGTTCTGTGCCCGCTGCGGCGTCCGTCCGAGATCTTTGACAGGAACGGGAACGATTGGACTTCCATCGTCCCCTGCCAACCTGCAGTTGGCGCTGTGCAATTCTGTTCACCTCGTTGCGCAGTGTCTTGAGCTCCAGTGACATGTTCCTAAGCTGGTTCAGAAGTTCCAAGTTTACGTCTACTGAAACAGGACTCGGCGCTGAGTTCTGGACGTGTGTTGTATCTACGTCGGCAAGCTCTCCGCTACGCAGATTGTCTCTAATCTTGTCGGCCATCTCTGCGAGGTCGTCCAATTTGGTGTCTGCTTTGTTGGTGGCCAGTATTGCGCGAACCCACGCTGGCAGCCTTGACAACCATAGGTTTCTCACCGTGTCACCTGCAGCTCCGGAGTTTCTTGCTAGTTCACATATCTATTTGCATTGTATAGATTCAATCTCTTAGTATTATATAATTGCATAGCACATGTGTGAGTACTATGTACTATAAAGCCACCATTTAATGAGTACCTACATCTTTCATTGACTCGAAATTACCCTGGTGGTTGAGTGAATGTCATGCTCACTTAAATGTCACGCTGATGGTGGCGGGTGTGTCGGGTCGTTTAGTTCCCTTCAAAATGGTTGAGTTGAATGATGGCTGATACATGCGTCATGTTCGTGAACGGGCGCTGTCAGTTGTGACTGGTCATCTCTTAGCTACCACGGTTTATTTTAATTACTTTATTTTTAATTACTGATTTAATCTTTTACTCTGGACGTTCTTAACTTGCCCGTATTTCTACATTGTTCTCACATATTTGTAATTCTTAACATGAATGATGTAACCAAGATTTTGTAACATATTTTGATTTAAAAGAGTGTCCATGGAGTTTCTTGCCCGTTCTTCTCCATAGAGATCTACGCTACGGAATGGGCAACTACAGTACTTCCATAAGTTATTATGCCTTGTGACTGGGACTGAACATTTTGTCGCGTCAGCCCCTATATGCATAAGCCACACAGCCAAACACACGCAAATGACTCAAATCAACTGGATGTCCTGTCCAAACATACTCAGGTATTCCATTTGCCAGCAGAGCACTGGTAGGCGATCTATTTTTCAAATATTTGGCTGTCATAACTGCCTCACCCCAATACCTATTAGACAAATTGGACCCCTGTAGCATAGCTCTAGCTTTTTCAAACACAGTTCTATTTACACGTTCTGCAACACCATTTTGTTATATTACTGCTACCGTTATGAAAAAAAATTACAAATAAATAATAATAATTATAGTACATACCTGACGCTTCAGTCTTCATGTCAGAAATTCAGAATGTTTAAACATTGCGGCACAAAACAAATGTGTTTAATCCGTCAAGCTTTCGAGCGAAACTGTCTCATGTTAGCCGTGCAAAGAAGGGACACAAAGCACGCTTACACAGGCTTTTGTGTTATTGCAGTGAGTTTTATTGTTATATGATCCTATTGTTTGTTTATTAGAGAAGCTAAACAAAGTAGTTTTGTTACGTTTCTAGACATTGCAAAATTATATTTTTGTCATCATAAATTGGCAATCCGGCCTTTTGTCGCCAAAGGGCATTGGGTAAGTTTGTATGGACTAGTGGCATGATTTTTTTTCACAGCGGCCATAAAGATAATTGTTGTTAACGTATAGTGGAATTTATGATATTAATCACTCCTAAAAGAATTTTGCCGAAAATAATATCGTAGCTGAAATATCTGATGTCAAAGTTGTGTTGTACTAACAGTTTGACATGTATTTTATCAAAAAATAACTCTTTCCTATCGTTTGCCGTATGTTATTACTTCCTAGAATTTGATTCTTAACAGCGACACTATCGAATGGTGTAATAATACAGGATGTTTTTTTTTTCAAAGTTAACGGCTTCGATTCCTGGCTAGGAATATTGATTTTTCAAAAAAACAATGATGCAGTTTTAGTTTTTATCAAAATCAGGCTCGTGAATCCTTTGAGTGTTTTTCGCTATTCCTCATAGTTTCGGATTTCGGCTTCCACCCACTTGATAAGTTCACCCTGTATATCTCGGCTCCGATGCATTTTGGAAATAATTGTTCCTAGAAGAAAATGAATGTCTTATTCTGTCGTGTTCTTACTAATGATAATTTTTCATTAGTGGCCGCAGACTTAAAAAATCATGCCACTTTTACCCAAACCCCTTTAATGTTGTGTCCCAGGCCTTCCAGGATTAATATAAAAGACTATTTAAATGATGAATAAAATTCATAATTGAAATCCAATAGTTAGGTACAGAGAAAAAGTATCCATCTTGCAGCGTTCTTGTCATAGAGTAAATCTGATACGTTTAACAAAGATCTTAAATTATGCGTTCGGAAATGCTAGTATACTACACAATCCTTCTAGAAAGTTCCAGAACTTTCTAGACACTTCCATCGTGGAATATTCTAGGATTGTTCTCGAATTTTCTAGACATATCTTTCTAGTCTCGAACGTAATCCTAGAATGTTCTCGTAAAACATACGACGACGTGACAATATTAATTAGTTCAGCTTTTGTGTTTGATCTTTTTACGTCAGGTAATCTGATTTGATTTTTTTATAAATCTATTATGTAACCCAGAAACGTACATGATTTTGAGGGAGTGAGTTTGCTCTTTTCCTCATTTATAACCAACCCCAGTGATGTTAATAATTTTTTGGTGGCCCTAATATTGTCTAAGCATTCTAACCGAGTCTGTACTGACAAAAAAATGTCATCCAAATAGATTGTTGAGAGATATCCGCATGTTCTCAGTGGTGTTTTCACTGGTTTCATTATCTTAGTGAAAACATATGGTGCTTGGTTCCAGTCCGGGGCAGTGGTCCAACTGCTCTGTCCAACTAGTTGGACCACGGGTCTTTACTAGGGGCGGTAGTCCAACTTTAAAAATAGTTGGACCACATCACCTTTTGAGAGTTCCGTGGTCCAATTCATTTAAAAAATAACTCGCCAACTCAAAAACCTCAACTGCATCTTTATGTGTGTATGGTACCTACTGGTTTACAGTTATACTGAACCTCTTTGCAGTAAAATAACAAAATTAAAGTCGGGTGACTAATTTTAAACTTTATTTGTTACAATGTTTTACAACATTCAACGAAATTTGTCTAAAGCATGACCTACAGTAATATCACTTTGCAGCGAATGGCAAAACATTGAACTCATAAAGTTTTGTTATCAAATTCGAACCTTTGAGAACTTGCGAGACTCAGGGTCGATTTTTATTAGGTGGTATGCGTCTTTTAAGTCGAGATGAGCCATGAAGGAATCTCTTGATACTAACTTCACCGCTGTTCTTAAATATTCTATCTATCTGTATCTATGAATTTGTTAAGTGGTTTCAAGTTCAATATGAATCTCATTTTGCCATTCGGTTTAGGACGTAAGAAAACGATTGAGATAAATTGTCCATCACATGGTTCACATTTAGATATTGCTCAAATTTTTAGCAAGTTGGTTGCCTCATTGAAATGATTCTGTATGTGAGTGTTGTGTGACGCAATCAATCGCAAGCGTATCTATTTGCGCGCTGGAGCCGGGCTTCTCCAGTTAAAATTGCTAGCCGGAGGGAAATTTTTAGGTTTTGCCCTTTACTTCATTTCCGTACCTGACTTGCTTACCGCTTTTGCTGCTCCTATTGTGTCTGAGAGGTTTTCTCCAAACAAGTATCTATCAATTTTAGAGTCTGTCTGGTGATCTTTTAGATATTTATTTATCTATCATATTTGTTCAATACGAACAATAGGGATGATGACTGGGTAAAGAAAACGAAATTCTATTTTGTCCGTCAATCAGGTAACACAAAAATATTAGACACGTATTTTTTGTTTTATCAAGTTAACAAAAAAATACTTAGTTAAAACGCATTTAAGTTGGAGAGTGGGGGCTCACTACGTCACAACTAGGTATAAAATGTACTGAGCCGTGACGTCATGCGCCATTTCAACTCAAAATATGTCCGTTATTTTAGGATTACGTGAAAAAAGAAAAAATACGTGTCAAATACTTTTTAATAATCTACCCGATGGACAAATAAAAAAAAAATGAGTCACCATCCCTATTATATGCAACATATCCAAACATAGAAAACTGTATTTGGTCTGTGGTTTCCACGACGCTTGAAAGTAAGTGTTGTTTTTGGATTATCACAAAAATGTAACGTTGTGTTAGTAAAAAGAAAAAACTCTTTCCTCTGTATTGCACAGAAGAAATAGGTCCTTCGAGTTTAAGAAGATTAAAAAGCTTCAGTGAAGAAGTGTTCCGGCCGTGAAATATTCACCTACTTCGTAGAGCATTGCCACCTGGAGAAATATTACTGTGGCGTCAGGGGGCTATCCCACGTTTGCGGTACTTCGGGCGTTTTATCGTGTGTTACCAGTGTTACTACCCAGGTGAAGCCGTGATTAAGTCAAGAAGGCATCAAGAAAGTGAAAAATATATTTATTTTCCATGTAGCATTTTGCCTAGCCAGTCATCATTGTCATTCGGCAAGCATCTTTTACGCATTCCTGAGTGCGAGCGAGGCGGCAAATTTTATTCTGCAAGGAAGAAGAGGACGGCGATACAACCTCAAGCCAAGATCTGGAACGTAAGCCCATTCGTCGGTAATTTAGTGCATCCGAACGCGGTCGGCAAAGACAATTTTCTACTCAGCAGCGCTTCAACCAATCACGAAGCGGCAATTCGCATCGATCTGACGTTGAAGTTATTGAAAAATCACGTTCCATCTCCTAGATATTTTTGTTGAGACATTTTATTTTCCGTCTAGCAAATCGCCATTTTGTATCTGTATGTTGTAAAGAGAAAAAATACTTGTCTGAAAGTTGTAACTAGATAATCATTGTAAACTGAATGAACGATATATTGTAACTATACAAGGGCAGTGCATTGTATACCTATTGATAATCTGCAAATTGCTTTTCTAAAAAAGTATCTCTGGTTAGTAGCAGGTTCACATTCAGCACAATGGCTGAATTAAAGTTATTGATATCAAATCGCGGATACATCAAAGGAACCGTGACGCGGCTCTAGAAATGTTGTGATTCAGATGACGTAAATTCATGCTCTTACGAGCTTTTGCAACGTAATCGGTTTGTTGCTGCTTTCAACGATTATGAAGTGCAAATTAAAGCCATTCTCCTGATTGATCCGAGTGATAAGAAAGATTACTCGGAATATTAGGATATACAACATGTAACTTAATTAACGCACATCCTGAAAATAGTTTGTTCAGAATCGTTTACTGAATCGATTTCTATCATTTTTTAAAAAAGTAATTTTTTATACCAAAAATAATTAAAACTACGGAAATTATTGTCATATTAACCCTGTACAGTCAAAACAAATTGTAATGGACGTAGTTTCGTTATGTTGTGTCGGGCGGCGCGATAACTGCTTGTACGAATGTGTGCGTTGCGTGCGTAGTAGTATGACCATAACGTTCTCCAAGAATTGCTATAACTAATTTATTAAATAACAATGCATATACATGTTAAATTAAAAATTCTGTGTATGTATTATGATAATAACATAATATTCTAATTGGGGTGTTTGAGGGTGTGCGCTAATTACGTTACATGTTGTATATGTCGTGGATTGATGGCGCCATGGTGCAACAGACAGCGCCATCTAACAATTCGTTTTGGAATTAACAATATTGTAACTAGAAACGCAAGCGCGCCAAACGCTTGGACACGATCGTCGGTAGAGGGGATGCAGTGAACCCTAGCAGAGGGACGGAGTGTTGGGACAGACAGTCGAACTCCAACAGTCATGGCAGACGCTCAGTACCAACGCACGTGATTTTTCCTTTAACAACCGTTACTTTAAATAAAGTTATTGAGATTTGAATTTAAAAGTTCTTTCGTTCGAGTACCCAAGTCAGTGCCCACATCTACCTAAAACTATGTCGGATCGTGAAGAAGACCCGATGTTTCGCATCTCGGCCAACCAATGATGCGACATATATTACAAAAAAGAAGTCGGTTAAAAAGTATCGCGATACTGGATTATCAGTTGAAGACACGTCAAACAATAGAAACGGCAGAACTCAAGAATACACTTGTTCCTACTGTTACAGTAAATACTGGAGAGGAGGATAAGGTGGTGAATAATCCATCTCTCTCAACAAAAACTCAAAAGTCTACAAGGGCCGGCTCCGGTCAGCGGAGTAGTAACCTCCAATGCAACATGTCTTGCAGCCTGAGTCGCTGCCCGTTACGCCTTCCGGCCCATATTTGGATAACACCACTCTTGGTTATGTTGTCGCGGGGAGCCTGCCTGTCTCAGCTGGCAAGGTTTTTGCTACTAATTTATGCCTACATGTCAAAGGTAACAAAGTTAATAATTCGAGTCGTTCAACTTATTAGAACTTGTGGGTTATGCAGATAGATGCCTCAAATATTGCGTATGGCTGTTGTCTATATTTGAGGTCTTTCAGTGCCGACAATGAAGTCAAGGTGAATCTCTTATATTAAATCACGTATAAATCCTAAAAATAAAAAATAAACTAACTACGCCACGTCTTGAACTTAACAGCGCATTATTATTGGCCATGCTATCTAAAAAAGTGCATGACACCCTGTCCTTAAATCTCGTCGATATTTGACGGAAGCCTTAAATGGGTTTATATGGTACTAAACATCATTATGAATAGAGAGGACGAGTCTGTTATCCCTCGCGAAGAACATTCTAAGGTTTCGAGCAAAAGGAAGCGGGTTCACCGATCCGGTAAAAACAGTAGACAGAGTCATCAGGATGCATCACGACAGAAGTTAAACGCAAGGGTTCTCTCGAACCCCACCGCGCTGACTAAAGGTCGCGCCGGTATGGACGCAAAGTGGCTAACAGTTGGACTAGATCTCCCAGATTACACACCAAAATTTGCCGCAGCGGCCCGTGCCGCTGGCGTACCCATCTCCCTCCGGGGAGTAGGTGCCGCCGTTGTTTCCACTTATTCTAGGGCGCTATCCCTAGCCCCCCAGAAAGTGGCCGCTCAATGTTCGCTTTCTCAAGCGTATCGCGCTTGCCTGCTTCAGGTAACGTGCAAGTTGAGTGAACAAGACAAAGCTGGATCTCCCAGTTTTGCCGAACATCCTCCTGAGTTGAACGTTTTCATGGCTGAGGATCTCACTTCAGTTGTAAAGACGTATCAGCATACTTTTCCTCTCATTGCTAATGTTATGTCAGGCATTGGTTGGTTTCAAGTTGGTGGTGATTCCTATCGCACCTATCTTGTCGACCGGGGGACCTGCTGACCCGTTCACCATCACTGCGGATCGTCTCCGCGGCATCATTGAGGCGTATAACGCCCTTGATGATGCTGGTGCTATGATGTTCAGGAGTTGCAATTCTATTCCTGCTTATTATGATGAACGATGGTTCATGGATCCCGCCGAAGTTTTGCCGGTGGGTTGGCCTAATCGAGCGTTGGCTCTGGCTGACTTCGAGGCCTTCCGACGGATTGCTTACTTTTCTTGAGAGTAAGTATATGCGTGTCTCGGAGGTTAACTATGAACCTAAGGCGGCGGCTCATTCTCTCGTCTCTCGAGATATGGACTTGCCCGAAGACTGCGGCTCCGTAGCCTTCGTTGGACCCTCTATCTAGTTCAACATCCCGTATGCTAGCACCTGGCATTCGCGAACTGCTTTAGACGGCCAGACTTGGGCTCGTGACGTCCTTTCCCTCCATGGGGAAGGCACCCCTGACCCCCTTCGTAGTCGAATGCTCGCTACGAGCGTTCTGACAGCTGATTGGCAGGACTTTGCCACATCCTCTTTCCAGTCGGTGTGACGGCAACCAATGATTTATGAAAGTGGGGCTCTCGCTTTACAAGTAGTAAAGTCATGACCTATCTCGCCTCTTCTCAGAGGCGCTGAGTCAACAGAAGGAACAGTCTAAAACCTAACTATGTATGTTGTTAAAACTTTTTTATACCTGGATTCACAAATAGTGCTTTACTTAGTGTACCTGTAGCCAATAAAGTAAAAAAAAGAGATGTCAAACCAATTTATATGGCACTATATTAGAAGAAAGCGCGGGAAAGTTAAGGAAAGCAGGCGTGAATTTTTGAAAAAGAGTTGAAATTTGTTTTATTTTAATACTACGTTTTGCATAACTACTTAATTATAGTTCGTTATGATGGGGAGGGTTAAGAAGAGGAAGAAAAGTGGGACGGATCCCCCTGGGGATCCCCTCGAAAATGATGATGACACTGGGTCGTTGTGCTGTACGCAGTCGGCCACATCTGATGCTGAAAAGGAAAAGGATACGGATAAGTACCTTGAATATATTGTTTTCATTGAAAGTCAAAATCAAGTCCCGATCGGTGACCGTGATATGATGTCGTTAGCCACTAACTTCAAGAGGTTTAACAAAGGGGTTAAGCAATTAATTAGAATGAATCGGCACAAAGTTGGTGTTATTTTCGAGCGTCCGACATTTGCCAGTGTTGCGCTCATAAACAAAAAGTTTTTGGACAATTATAGCCAAAGCCAGCATTCCAGCCTCAGCTACAGAAATTACTGGAATCATACAGCATGTCCCGATTAATCTGTCGAATGAGCAAATATATTCAGCTATATCCAGCTCCAAAAATATAATATCGGTCAAAAGATTTATGCGTCGGACTATTACAGGAAATAAAGTCACATTTGAACCTATGAAGACAGTGAGCATAACCTTTTCGTGCGTCTCCTTGCCTGACAGCGTGGACCTGAACAGCTGGCGGTTTGAGGTACGGCCGTACATCCCGCCGGTAAAGCATTGCCTGCAGTGTCTGAGGTATGGACATATTGCTAAATTCTGCAAAAACAGCATCAGGTGTTGCATATGCGGAAAAGATCACAGCTATACAGAATGTACGATTGCCCCAACAGAAGCTACATGCTGCCATTGTAAAGGTAAGCATATTGCCATTTCTGCAGAATGTCCTGTCAAAAAAGCTAAGATACAAGAAAATAAAAATAAAATTCAGAAAAGATCATATGCTGATGTCTTAAATGAAAAGTCATCCCCCCTTTAAATAACAAAAACCCTGCTGAACAACTACAAAAAAGTACCTGAAATCAGAAATTTAAAAGAATACGCATCTATAAAGAAACTCCAGCTGGGCAAAGAACGAGATGTTAATGAGGCTTGATGTGAGAACAATGGCCTTACTTGCAACTAAATAATTGCACTCATTTCTACAGTGGCCTCGTAAAAAGGCTTAGAGAATAACACTAATTTGCTCGAAACACTTCCACTCTTCCATACTTATATTGGAAGATCGGTTCCCTTTGGTATAGGTAAGTAGCTCGCAAAGATTCGCCTAACTTAACGAACCAGTACCAGCATTAAATAGATCTATCTATGTTATGTTATGTTCCACCGTGTAGGCACTGATTTTATGACCATTTTAGGTTGATTAGGTTTTTTTTTGGTATTTCAATAGTTTTTCTTTGGCTATATTGCTTTTTCTAAAATGATTAACAATTCTTTGCACCTTTGATAAAATATCTTTTATTTCACTCAGTGCATCTTGTACCAAAAGATTTAATTTATGGGCGAAACATCCAAAATGTGACCAGCCTTCCAACTCGAGGTATCTTGCTGCACTCTCCACGTTAGACGCGTTGTCAGTGACAAAAAAAAATGACTTTTTCATGTATCCCCAGATAGTTAAAATGTTTTTTTTTATTTCACGGTACATTTTTATACCAGTGTGGTGACCTTCAAACTCGGCACATTGGATTAAAACCGATTTAAGTACTATAGGGTCTTCTGTCATAAAATGCGCTGTCATTCACATGTCACATCCATATTACAAGCACTCCAGCCGTCCACCGTAATACACGCCTTTTTTCATAAATTTTTGGCAGAAGATTTACCGACAATGTTTGTGGTCCGGTATTTCGTAGTTAGGATTAAGAGAATGCGTGTACGCACGAAAACCTACGTCGGCGTCGTTAACAATTGAAAAAGGTTGGAAATCATACAAAATTATTTTTAGTAAACTCAAATCGATATTAGACTTTTCCTTTGGTTTGAGTTTTTTTCTTAAATATGTCTGTATAACCCGCTGTACTTTTTTTGGTGGTTCAAGAAGCATGCCTGTGACTCCGTTTCGCCACTACTACTGCATGCCGTTGCTTATTCTGAACTTCCACCAGTAACGCCACCAGAACCAGCATTTTCCTCATGCAAACCTTCGATTTCACAAGGAATGTTACTCACTACAGATTCGGGCATGTTTTTTTTTTTTTTTTTTAAAAACGTTGCCCCACACTAGGAATTTCTCCTGTATCGTGGGTGCGTTCACAAACATTTAAACTCACATCTATCTGTAGGCCATACAAATACTTGTTCCGTGCGGGGATCGAACCCGCGACACGTAACGCAGCAATCGAACGCTCAACCACTGCGCCAACCGTGTCGTCTTTTGACTGACTGGAGGCTTTTGGCATAATTTATGAAATTTATATGCCGAATTATGTTTTTGTTTTAAATGAACTTTTAAAGTTGTTATCGTCGATTTAAATGATAACTCTCGGCGACAATAATTGAAACAGCAATGACATGACATTAGATTGACAACAACAATTTACGCTTAAAAACATTCGTAAAATGAAAATGACCCTCTAGCGTTAAAATATATAACGATTTTGCCACGGGACTTTACCATCATCGCTAATAAATTAGTCTGTGAATATAACTCTGACAGCGTAAGATGACATTCGGTTTTTATTACTCGTTATTTACCTTGCCGACTCGTAGTCACACCAGATTGTCACACCAGTGTAACAAACAGGATTTTTTTTCTCGCTTGTCACACCACTGATTTTTTCACACCATGTATACGATAATTGCTAGTGCAGTACCTTTATATTGTAATAAAGTCGCTCTGCTGATCGGTGTTTGCCGACTGTTCAGATTTTTCTACTTTTAGTAATATTACATTTTAAAAATTATAAAAAAAAAACATTTACAAATATAAAAATAGTAGCCCACCGGCATTGTGAACAGGGTCCGAGCTACCGGCGGTCAAGGCTCTTGAGAGACAAACCTCCTAAGAATACGCACCATGTCCGGAAGTACTGGTTTCTAAATAAAGCCATTGACCCAGCTGCCAAGCGAAGGCCTACTCAGGTCGTTGGTCGAGGCTTTTGGCAATTCAGCTATTGGCCGACACGACTATCGGCACAATGACTGCTGTACTCACATCCCACATATCGACAACTTCGCGAGCCAGATCTAGATATTTGAATTGCTTATCTTTCTCTGATTTCACGAGGTTCTCGTCATGCGGGACCGTTATATAAACAATCATTGCGCGACGCTCCAATCGATCTATCACAACAATAATAAATAAATTTAGGCTTATTGGCAACAAAAGACCTGTCAGTGACGATAGGTCGATCCCAATACAACGTGAACCGTCATCGAGAACCGTGTCGGGCGCTTACTAGTATGGCACCTCTGATTCCACAACTACTGTATTTCAAAGCAATATTTATTATTATTTATTTATTAACACGTTGACTGCCGTAGTGTAAATGAGAAAAATCAGTAAAAAACTTTTTGATGAAAATAGGTGGGCAATATCAATATTTTAAAATATATCTAATTTTGGATTCGATCAGAAGCTGCGTTTCATAATTATTTCGAAAAAACCGCATGAGGCCACCGGTGACCTACGTGGCGCCTTGATAGTAAAAATGTGAATTTCCGTTACGGCGGGCACTTCTCCGGTCACCCGCACCCCGCAGTCGTCTGTTAGCGCTTGGACGGTTCACCCGTGACGGACGCTCGTGCTTTTTAATTTGTAAAATTGGGTGATTACAACATGGAGAATAGTAAAGATTTCGATGTGAATTTTATAGATATTTCATTAGATGATTTGCGCGACATTGACTTACTGGAAGCTAGTATTTTTGATGAAATTGCTAGAAAAAATGTGTTGAGTGAAAATGAAGAATCAGAGATTGAAGATTATAATATCTATCCTCCAAAAAACCGAAAACGCAAACGTATGGTTATTCCTAGTGAATCTGAGAGTGAAATTGATGACGTGGAAAAATTTGTTAATGAAAATGATAGATTATCAGCGAGTACGTCACAAAAATGGCTTCAACCAAAAGGACATCAACCATCTGTTATAGCGTTTACAGAACTAACAGGTATAATATTATATTATTTTATTGTTTGTTTTGTTTTGTTTTTTGTTTGTTCTACTTTAGACTATAGGTAACATATTGCTGTGTCAAACATCAAAATCCGTTCAACCATTTTCAAGATGTTAGTAACAAAGTTTTGCCTTTTACGATTTTAAAATAGTAATAGACGCTATACAGATCTATGAGCGCTACCGGGTTTGATTCCTAGGTTATTTTTTGTATTTGTATATTTTATACATATAAATCGGTCGGGTTGTTCGGTCGGTCGGTAAAGTTTCTATATTAATATTTGTATGTTAAATCGTATGATAAGGTGTATCTTTGTTTCATTTTCAGGTATGAGACAACCATTTGCTTCGCAACTTCGAAATGCTGCTCCAGGAGAATATTTTAGCTTGATGGTACCGGATGAAATTTTCGAAGAAATTGCTATTCAAACCAATTTGTTTGCAGAGCAACAAGGACCTAGTGCAAAGCCTTCGTCTCGCTCAAATAACTGGAAACCAACCACAAAAGTTGAGATAAAACGGTTCTTCGGATTAATCTTGTATATGGGACTAGTTAAACTACCTAAAATAAACCTTTATTGGAGCACCGACAGGGTTTTTGGGCAAACCTTTGCTGCATCTGTTATGAGCCGAAACAGATTTGAATTACTATTGCAGAAACTGCACTTTACGAATAATGATACGGCTGATGTGTCTGACAGAATTTACAAAATACGACCTCTTTTAGATAGTTTAAACAAAACTTTTAAAAATATATATGCACCTAAGGAAGATATCTGTATTGATGAAAGCCAAGTGCCTTTCAGAGGTCGCATAATTTTTAGACAATATAACAAAAGCAAGAGGCACAAATATGGTATGAAGTTATTCAAACTCTGTACATTACCAGGATATACATGCAAATTGGAACTATACGCTGGCAAAAATAATGAAGTAGTGAATACCACACCCACAAGAGTGGTAATGTCTCTTTGTGAGCACATACTGGGCTGTGGTCACACACTTGCAACAGACAATTGGTATACAAGCTTGGAGCTGGCCAATGAACTACTTGATAAGGACACCCATTTGGTGGGTACTCTGAGGAAAAATAGAAGAGGTTTGCCAAAAGCGGTAGTAGACTCCAAATTAAAACCTGGCGAAGTAATAGCTAGGGAGAATGAACGAGGAATATGCGTATTAAAGTGGAAGGACAAAAGAGATGTGCTGATGTTATCCACGAAACATTCTAAAGGATTTTCTAAAATAACTAAAAAGGGTAAAGTAATTCGCAAACCAAGAATGGTTTTAGCCTACAACAAAACAAAAAGCGCAGTTGATATGAGCGATCAAATGGCCGCATATTCCTCGCCACTACGTAAAACGGTTAAATGGTATAAAAAATTAGGAATAGAACTTATATTGAATACAGCTATTGTTAATGCATGGATTATGTATAACGAAAATAAAAAAAAAAGTGAAAGTATAGTACAGTTTAGAAGAGAGTTAGTGGAGTATTTAGTTGATGCAGGAAAGGACGCAGAACCTGAAAGAATAGATAGACCAAAAAGACTGAAACATCAATTATTGAAAAAGGAGGGTAACGTAAGAAACACTAGACGATTTTGTTCAGAATGTTACAAAAACTGTGTGGCAATGTACGGTTCAAAATCAGCCAAAAATAAAACAAAGAAAGTAGCAACGTTTTGTAAAGAATGTCCAAATGAACCATATTTTTGTTTAACTTGTTTCAATAAGTTCCATCGCTTCGTTTAATTTGTATTTTAGAATGCCTAATTACTTGTGTTTTACTTATATTTCAAACATTGAGAAAAATAAATCCTTGATTTTTATGACGGTTATGTTTTTTCACTCACTTTCTTCATTTTTGTCCCACATTTCACACAATTTCATAAACACGCCGAAACCACGCTGTAGTAACAGTCTACAGCGCCGCTCCGGTCACTTGCATACACTAAATGTACGATAAACGTGGCCACCGGCGTAATAATTCTGCCCAAAAACAGGTCTGTGTTGAGGTCACCGGTGACCAACACGGCGCGTGGATACAAGACGGGGTCCGGTCACCGGTGACCGGGCTGGCAGTCAACGTGTTAAAACTTGAAATTTCTCTTTGCTGAATATTGAATTTAGCGGGGAAAAGATGAAACAGTTTAATAGCACACATAGCCCGACAATTTCCGTTCCCACAGACAAACTATGAAAACGGTTTTGTGGGGCTTCGTTTTTAAATAAAAGTTTGTTTTAAAATTGTTTATTAAATAAATACAAAAAAAAAAAAAATGGTTAAATGATGAATAATGTATCGCCGCCGCGCCGACTGGAATATAGTTGGTCAAAGGCACAGAACCAACAAAGTTTGTGAAAGTTGGTACTCACAATTAAATAAAAATATAAATAAAAACTAAGTAACCATACTAAAATTATTAACAATATTATTCAATGAAAAATAAATTAATATCGAAAAAGAAGGGCCGACTAAACTGATAAAGATAATTTTATCATTTTCTGCCAACTAAAACATTTAAATGGTGAATATGAATATCATTGGGACATTTCCTTGAAACAAAAAAAACGTAGTTTGAAGGTTTTTAATTTAATAAAAACGTAATTCAAAGGTTTTTAATTTAACTAAGTACGTAGTATATCTAGGACAGCACTAGTTAGGAATAAATAGTGTGGAAAAATCAGTGGTGTGACAAACGAGAAAAAAAATCCTGTTTGTCACACTGGTGTGATAATCTGGTGTGACTACGAGTCGGCAATGGTTATTTATCGTGCTAAATCCACGACTCCAAATGATTTAGAAGCATGAGTTACCACGTACCTGTCACCTTTTTGGAAAAAATTATGAAGAACACACGTGGTTTTAACTATTAATATAGCCAAATCCTTTTTCACGTTCATGGGTGTGAGGTGTGAGGTCATCCTAAATTTATTAGAAGGATTAGTAAGTAAGAATTAATTTTATTAGAATGCCAAAACTGTCAGTCAAGTCAGTGTGTATGTCTGCATCTCTTTTTTTTAATACCTCCAGTTAGCGAATTTACAAAGGCTTATACTATTTGAGTCACGAGCCAGACTCTAATAGATGAGCTTTTGTTTGTGCACATTACTCGCCAAAACCTAATCTATCTCAGTAAAAAAAATGACTCAAATAGATTAGGTTTTGGCCTGGATATTTTCAAAGAAAATGCTCGGACAAAACCTAGTACTGTATCATACGTATCCAGGAGAATTTGGCTGCAAGAACGAGCGAAGCGAGCTCTGGACTTGGGGCACCCCGACCCGGACAGGTTAGGTTCGAAGGGGATTGCGGGGTCTAGTGAGCGAGCGGAGCGAGCGAACTAAGACCCCGACTTCCCCTTCGTGTTAGGTTACTGTAAACCCTGCAGACAGAAATAGGAGCCCCGCGTAGCGGGGCTACGTTGACTATGCTTTATAAGCGACTATATTTTTTTTTTTGAGATTAGGTTACAATAATTAGTTTTTCTCAAGAACGGTGCATTACTTTTTAACGGGAGTGGTCCCAGGGGAAAAGGGGTACACACCCCCTCACCCCCCTCCGCCTGCCAAAGAATTCTAGATTTTTACCAAAATAATACCAATTTCCACGTAATTATCCGCCTATTATTGAAGCTAACGATCGGTAAATATCGGTATCAAATTGAATAGCATTTGTTGCTGCAATATTAGGAGGAATTTGTCTTACAAAGTCTACGCGATTTCGGTCAATTTCTGTACTAGAATGGATTAGGGTTTTGGCAAGTTTTTGTCAAACAAAAGCTAAGCCAGTTCAGTTTGCACTTTCACTCTAATGGTATAGCCTTTGTAAACACGCCTCCAGTTACCATTAGTTGGTGGTAGGGGCTGGGGCTTTGGAAAATCCAACGTATTCTTTTCCAACAGGTTATATAGTTGACTTTGCTGGAAGATTGCCGAGTCAGAATTACTACCATGAGGTCCTTCATTTATACAAGCTGTTGTTTTGCATCCTCGTCAAAATTCAGGAGGCTATCACACAAGACATAAATAATCAATTAAAATTACGGTACCTAGTTAATTATTAATAAACGCAGTTATTTTTAGTTTTTTTTTTATGTTTGTCAGTATTTCAGAATAATCCCTTAACCTGGTTTAGGGAATAAGAAATTATAAATAAACGTTTGAGATTGTTTGTATTTGTGAAAGCTCGGTTATAGGGCGAGATTCAGACGGGTCGCATTTAAAACACGGGTGGTTCACACGTACTGATTTCCGAAAACAAGAAAAAAATAAAAATCACCCTTCCATTTTTTTATTGTTTCGAGACGAGAATAATTAGCATAGTTACCTCCTTGAATTTGACGAGAATGCAAAACAACACCTTGTATATGTAAAATTATGGTCAGAATCACACATTGCTAATAGAACAAGAGAAAAATACTTCTTGTAATTGAAATATAATGATCCGCTGTGTTCTGGTTGTATATGCGTACATGCTTTCCATCTATTGCGCCAATACAATAGGGAAACTGTGCGTGGGCAAAAATAAAAACTGCAATATTTTTCCATTGAGTGGGATTTGGTTTCGGAATAAGTACATTCTTTTGATAGTTCATCCCAAATAATACGACAAACTTGTCGCACTATTTTACTTATCGTTGTGATTCATTAATTTGGTAGGTCATACGCCCCTTTAATATATACCTGTAGCAACCCAAATACCTACGACTAGACCAATAAGAGCGTCTCGCGGTCGCGTTCCAATAAGATACACCGAGTAAGGTTATCGCTGTCTCTTTCCCGCACGGCCCTTGACGGCGTGTGGCTGCAACGCGCGGACCGCTAGTCGGCTGCCTACACGCAAAGCACTAGTACGTGAATCCGCTAATCTATTGTCCGCGAATAACTATTCCGAACTTACTGTAAATTTAATGACTGTGAACGTGTGTATTATTGAATAAACTGTTTTAATCTCAACTCCAATCAGATACTGTTTCCGTTCCCTGAAAACCTCTTCTCATATGTGGCGCGTATGCGGCTAATAGTTACCTACAGTGCATAGTGTCTACAGTTTTGCGGTGACGAACTAAAATGCCAGTGACAAGGAGTAGAGCGGCTAGTTTGAGTCGGAGAGATGATGCACACGATGCATTACCCGTCCTCTCGCGACCAAACACGCCGCCTGCGGCGTCCGCCAGCCAAGATGGCGACGCCGACGCGTTCTCTTCGCCGCGTGCCGACGCAAACGCTACGTTCTCTAATGAAAACGTGGCGATGATTATAGCTTCTCTCCAACGCTCTCAAACAGAATCATTTAGGGAGCTGCTTACCTCGGTGTCGCGGGCGAATACATACACCCCGGAATCACACGCGTTTCTAGGGCAGAACACCCTAGCCCGCTGCAAAGCAAAAGCTTTTTCCGGCCGACCGAAGGAGTCGGTTGAAGCATTTATATACGCTATAGAAGCATAATTATAGCGACTGCGCGCAAGTATCGGACTCAAACATCTTACGCGGCTTAGCCTACCTACTCAAGGACGAAGCGGCCACGTGGTGGCAAGGAATAAAATACTCCGTGTCGTCATGGCGGGAAGCAAAAGATAACCTGATAAGTGCCTATGGTGACCGCCGGCCGCCTCATCGGATATACATTGAAATATTTTCTACGCCGCAAGACAAAGAAAACACGGACATTTTCGTGGCGCGCATTCGCGCCCTTTTCGCGCGCTTGCCTAAGGACGACATAACGGAATCGGCTCAATTAGATATGACCTACGAACTCCTCCACAGCCGAATAAGGAAGAGGCTTCGTAGAGAAGAGTGTCAGAACTTCACCAATTTACTCCGCCTCGCAAGGAACATAGAAGATTCGCTCGTCGAGAAAAACAACAAGACACACACGGCGAGTGAGCAGCGAACACAACCGCCGTCAACATCAACGCCGTCTACACAATCCGCCGCTCGTGATAACAGCCGCGGCCCCGCGCGAGATAGCGCCCCCGCAAGTAGGCACAACTACGGCGCGGAGCCCGCCCGCTCCGCCAGCGCCTCTTCCCGCCGCGCTCCCCGCGCCTGTTCCAGCCGCGCCCCCCGCACCTCTTCCACCGAAGCAGGACTCCACAAAGAGGCAACGGCCTACCTGCACCTACTGCAAGAAGTTCGGCCACGACAAAGAGCATTGCCGTAAGTTGCAGATTCCAGGTGAGCGTGATAAACAACCTAGTGGTCATAGTTTTTATTCCGTTAAAACCCGCGCGTCTGACTCTATTCACTCTTTTGATAACGATAGTAATATCATTGTGCATTGTGAAAGTGATAACGGTAATAACAGTGTTTCATGTCCTATACAAGGGGCAAATATTCCGCAATCTTTATTTTATAATAATAAGTGTAACTCATCCTCATCCACATGTAAAAATAAAAAGGCGAACGCCCATTTCGATAATATAAAGCAGACTGCACAAAAATGTTCTTCCAATTTTTTTTGTTATAATGTAAAGGATGATGGGCAAAAATTTTCTAGCAATATTTTATGTAATAATGTTAAGGGTGATGCTCATTTATGTTTAACCGATGTATGTTTGTGTAACGACCGTTCGGGACCCTCTATTGTTCGCGATTTACGACCAATTTTTAATATTTCAATTTTAGGGTTTACCGGCTCCGCGTTGATAGACACGGCCGCCAAACATTGCATTGCGGGTTATACGCAGGTATATATACTCTCCTTCTACGTCAAGGTCATCCCCTCAGCTCTTCGACACGCGAAGTTAAGCTTGCCAACGGTGTAATCCGTACGATGGATCAGATGGATGTACTTACCACCACGTTAGACGTGTGCTTAGAAACGGTAGTTATAACGATTCCTTTTTTAATTTTTCTCGACTCGACAAATAACGAGACGTTGTTAGGTATTGATTTTGTTGGATTATATTATTTAAATAAAAGAATACTTTAGACAGCAGCGTGATTTATTAAGAGATTCACCAATCAGTGTGAACATAGACAAAAAGCAATCATAGATAATATAGTTGACATACGGATAGAGATGTCCATTAGACCTATACTATAGAGATGTTCTAATCGGTAAAGAAGGGACTAAAAATTACTACTACAACACTCTCACCAAATTGTGACCCTTCTTTAAAAGCAATTAAATATTTAAAAAAAAAACAATAATAGTTACAACTTAGATATACACAGTACTTATAGGTATAGGTCTCAACACACTATTCATAACATTTACAACTGAATGCGTTACCAGAAAATAGTTTTACAGTTGAATTATTCCTATCTTATTTCTAAGATACTGAAATTTATCTCTTGGTAGAGCCTTTGTAAATATATCAGCATATTGCTCTTTAGTTCATACATACTTTAAATCTATTTGCTTATCTCTGAATTTTTCTTTTATAAAGTTATATTTGACTTCTATATGTTTACATCTTTTATGATAATCTACATTCTTAATCAAACAAATTGCACTCTGATTGTCTATACATAAAGTCACAGAATCTTGATGAAATGCACATATGTCAATTAACAGATTTTATAACCGCCGCGGGAGTAGTTATAGATTTTCACAAAGAAATCTGGTATTTCAGTAACTTTGATTCAGTAAAACATAAATTGTACTTCGAACCTACCTCGCGTGACGTGTCCTGCGCCTCCACAGATATACTTAGGGACGATGAAGGTACCTACCTTAAACCAGCTGAGCGACAAGCGCTCGCTGCCGTTCTCACCAGGCACGCACCCGTCTTTAAAGCAGGGGGAGGCCCAACGCCGTATGCGGAACACTGCATTGATACAGGTGAGCATCCTTTTTTTAATTGCTGTTCCTCCTTACCGGCTAAACCCTTCAAAAAAGGAGATGATGAAGACTGAAATAGGTAAGATGTTACAAGATGACATTATAGAAGAGTGTGAATCGGCTTGGTCTTCACCGGCGCTGATGGTGCCGAAGTCCAACGGTGGTATCCGCTTCTGCGTTGACTACAGGCGTTTGAATGCAGTCACCAAAGCTGACACATATCCGATGCCACGCATCGACGAGTTACTCCAGAGCACAAAACGGGATTGCTACATGAGTACGCTAGATCTTCGATCCTCATATTGGCAGGTTATGGTTAGGGAAGCTGACAGGGACAAAACAGCTTTTGTCTGTCCTCTAGGTACCTACCGATTTAAGAGAATGCAGTTCGGTCTCCGCAACGCCCCAGCCACCTTTCAGCGTCTTATTGATCGTCTCCGATCCTGTTCTGCTTTACAAGATGTAACTCTATTAGCATATTTGGATGATCTGTTGGTTATATCTCAGGGATAACAACAACATCTGCAAGACCTCGAGGCAGTTTTTAAACGTCTGACCGAGTTTAACCTCCATGTAAATAGAGAAAAGTGCGCTTTTGCTCGAGAAAGCGTTAAATATCTCGGTCACATTATAACACAAAAAGGTGTTTCCACCGACCCAGGGAAGGTGAGTGCTGTCCTTGAGATGAAGGTACCAGGTAATCTGAAGCACCTGAGAACCTTTTTACAACCATGTTCTTGGTTCAGAAAATTCATACCTAACTTCTCAAAAGTCGCTGAACCATTGACTCGCTTGACCAGGAAAAGTCAGGTCTGGACATGGGGCTCAGAGCAGACCCAAGCTTTTGAAGAGCTGAAGAGTCTACTCACCACAGCTCCAATACTGGTGCAAGCCGATTTTAGTCGTCCCTTTATTCTGCGAACTGACGCAAGTAACTACGCCTTAGGCGCAGTTTTATTACAGGGCGACGGCAATCAGGAAAGGGCGATCGAATATGCCAGCCGACTCCTCAACGCAGCGGAATGAAATTACTCGACCACAGGAGGTCTACTCTGTTTCTCCGAAACGTAACTTCGGCAACGAACGAACATTAAACGTAGTCACGTTTGTGACCGTACTCTATATAATTTGCGGACGCACATAATAACATTCAATACATTCGTTATCTGTGAATTCGAATTTCTTGTGTGTTACGTTTAATTTTCGTTCGTTGCCGAAGTTACGGTTCGGAGAAACAGAGTAGACCTCCAGAGCGGGAAGCACTCGCTGTCGTGTGGGCGGTGGAGCGTTTTCGGCCTTACCTAGACGGTCAACCAGTCGTGATTGGCAGTGATCATCAGCCTCTACGCTGGTTGCTATCACTCAAATCACCAGCAGGTAGATTAGTCCGTTGGGCTCTAAAGCTCCAATCTTTCGATATCCAATTCCAATATACCCCAGGGAAGGCAAATGTCGTGGCAGACACCCTGAGCAGACCGATTTGTTCTAGCGAAACAAGCGACAGTTGCGGTGTCTGTTCTGTCATTTGCGATCTACCCGCCAAGACACCTAGTCAACTTCGCCTAGAACAGACTTCGGACCCTGAAGTGGATAAGATTGTTAAAGAGCTAGAAGGACCTGATGATGTTGCATCTAAAAGATGGTTAGAAAGGGGTTATCTCATGGATCAAGGAGTTTTGTACCGTTTCAATCCGGACTCCGAGAGTGAATCCCCTCAATTAGTCATTCCTGCCGGCGAAGTCGCAGCTATTTTGAAGGAGTTGCACGACTCTCAAACAGCTGGCCACCCAGGCATCGATCGGACATACCAGAAGGTAGCACAGCTGTATTATTTCACAGGGATGCGGAGAATAATCACCGATTATATCTTAGCCTGCATCCACTGCCAGCGGTATAAGGCTAACAACACCAAACCCCCAGGCCTACTCCAAACACCAGTCATGAGCCAGCGGAACGAGGTGTTGGCCATGGACTTGTTTGGCCCACTGCCGGAAGGAGACCAGGGGGAGCGGTGGGTCTTTCTCATTGAAGACACAGCTACCCGATGGACGGAGCTGTTTGCTCTAAAGGAAGGAACAGCAGAGGCCTGTGCTCATATCCTCATCGAGGAATATTTCATGCGGTTCGGTTTACCTCGCAGGATCATTTCGGACAACGGTGTCCAGTTCGTTTCAGCAGTGATGCGACAATGCATGTCAGTCTTAGACATCAAACAAAATTTTGTCCCGCTGTATCATCCACAAGCTAACCCTGCCGAGCGAAAAAACCGAGACCTTAAAGCAATGCTGGCTCATCTCGTGGGAGATGACCACACCTCTTGGCCCAACAAGTTGCCAGTGATCCGTTTTGCTCTCAATAGCGTGAAATGTCGCACAACAGGTAAGTCACCGGCTTATTTGACCTTTGGTAGGGAGATGCGGTCACCCACAGAGGTCCTTCACGACCTTCGTGCCATCAGAGCCAAAGAAAACTTTGTACCACAAGTGACCCCTTACCTCGAAAACTTCTTGCATTCACTGTCAGCTGTTCGGGAACGCGTCGAGATCCAGCAGGACAAAACGAAGCAGTACGCCGACGCTTCGCGCCGACCATCTGACCCCTTCGAGGTAGGTGATTTAGTCATGCTGAAATCTCATTTGTTGAGTAAAGGGTCGAAAGACCTCACTTCCAAGTTCTACCCTCGCCGAGATGGCCCTTACCAGATCACGAAAAAGGTAAGTCCAACAACGTACACTATCGCGAGCACAGAACAACCAAATGTAGATTTAGGAAAATATCATTCCGAAGACCTTACACGTTACCGAGGTAGCGACGAGTCTTTACCAAAACCCGTTAATCCTAAAAGAAAACGCGGACGTCCAGCTAATGCTGGTGTTGGTAATATACCAGTCCCGGAGCGAGGGCGTTCTCCAGAACTGGAGGGGGAGTATGTAGCAACCCAAATACCTACGACTAGACCAATAAGAGCGTCTCAAGACATTCAAATCATTCCCGGTTAACCTGCCCTTCACTTTTTTATTAATTTATTGTATTTTTCATATCATCATTTATTAAATTCATTTTCCCCTTTTAACCTTTTTTAATGTACAAATCTGTTTACTCCTTTCATCATGAGGAGCAAGCACGTTTGTTACATTTTGGCGCTGTAACAAACGTGCTTGATTTGAATGTCTCCACAAATCTCTGAGTGTGATAGTAACTGAAGATAAACATCCAGTTGTAGAATGCTGGCTTGATCAAGATGAGCTTGACCACGACGAACTTGATGCAGGGCGGTTTGGCAGGACCCACCAGCAGACACGTACCGCCCCAGTGCCAGGCTCGTCAGCTCGCAGAGCAGCTTCCAGCCGACACGTACCGAGCCCCAGTGCCAGGCTCGTCAGTTCACAGAGTAGCTTCCAGCAGACACGTACCGAGCCTCAGTGCCAGGCTCGTCAATTCGCAGGGCATTCCTCACAGCAGCTAGCAGCAGCCACGGCAGCACCAAACGAAGACCGCTCCTTGACTCCATTAGGCTGTGCTCAAAACTCAAGATATGACAGAGATCTTGACTCCAAACTCTAGACTTAGCTGATTTCTTAACTTCAGACAACTGATTTCTTGTCTCCAGACTGAACCGAGTTCTTGACTCCAAACTCTAGACTCTTAGACTGACCAAGCTCTTGACTCTGACTGACCCAGGGCATCCACCAGAAATCCCTTTTATACCCTGATCTTCCGTTTCTTTTCTTCCAATTTCTTTTTCAGATTTAAAACTGCTGCGCTCTAGTAAGACGCAACCTGCCAGTATTCAAAGCAGCCAGTAACAATTGGTCAAAAACCTTGCGCATAATATTTTTATAAATATAACTCAGAATTTCTTTACACAGCAAATCTTAAAAATACAACAATTGAACTAACGAATTGATGATAATAATTTTTAGTAATATATAATCTAAATGAAACCTTCATAGAGAGTTTGGCTGGTAAGAATCAAAAATAAAAGTAAATGACATCTGACAAATCGGAAGTAAACATGTCACAACAAAGAAAACTAAGAAAATATTTATAAAAATGAAACAAATCGTAATATGCTAATGGAAAACCAATAAAAGTATGAATATGGATGATAAGTGTGAGTATAAAGTGTCTGTAGTAGGCAGATACTATATTTCCCCAACGACTCCGAGAATTTTTTGGCCTAGAACAAAAATTTTGGTAAGGTTAAAGTATTACAGCATTCACAAAACTTTCATAACTCATTCAAACACATCGACATCTTACGAAGTTAGGCAAGGTAGGATTCAAATTCAATGATCACTACTCCACCTGATAAATCAATAACAGTAGGCTTATTTTAGGAGTTGTAATCCGCTCGCGTCTAAAACCCATAATAAAAAAAGGTTAAAAGGGGAAAATGAATTTAATAAATGATGATATGAAAAATACAATAAATTAATAAAAAAGTGAAGGGCAGGTTAACCGGGAATGATTTGAATGTCTCCACAAATCTCTGAGTGTGATAGTAACTGAAGATAAACATCCAGTTGTAGAATGCTGGCTTGATCAAGATGAGCTTGACCACGACGAACTTGATGCAGGGCGGTTTGGCAGGACCCACCAGCAGACACAATTTTATATTTCATCTTATTATGGGTTTTAGACGCGAGCGGATTACAACTCCTAAAATAAGCCTACTGTTATTGATTTATCAGGTCGAGTAGTGATCATTGAATGTGAATCCTACCTGACCTAACTTCGTAAGATGTCGGTGTGTTTGAATGAGTTATGAAAGTTTTGTGAATGCTGTAATACTTTAACCTTACCAAAATTTTTGTTCTAGGCCAAAAATTTTCTCGGGGTCGTTGGGGAAATATAGTATCTGCCTACTACAGACACTCTATACTCACACTTATCATCCATATTCATACTTTTATTGGTTTTACATTAGCATTTTACGAATCGTTTAGTTTTTATAAATATTTTCTTAGTATTCTTTGTTGTGACATAACTTGTCGGTTGTCATTTACTTTTATTTTTAATTTTTACCAGCCAAATTCTATATGAAGGTTTCATTTATATCATATATTACTAAAAATTATTATCATCAATTCGTTAGTTCAATTGTTGTATTTTATAGTTAAATGCGAATATTTGCTGTGTAAAGATATTCTGAGTTATATTTATAAAAATATTATGGGCAAGGTTTTTGACCAATTGTAACTGGCTACTTTGAATACTGGCAGGTTGCGTCTTACTAGAGCGCAGCAGTTTTGAATCTGAAAAAGAAATTTGAAGAAAAGAAACGGAAGATCAGGGTATAAAAGGGATTTCTGACGCATGCCCTGGTTCAGTCTGGAGACGAGAAATCAGTATAGTCTGAAATCAAGAAAACAGTGACAGCTAAGTCTACAGTTTGGAGTCAAGATCTGTCATATCTTGAGTTTTGAGCACAGCCTGGTGGGTCCTGCCCAGCCGCCCTGCATCAAGTTCGACGTGGTCAAGCTCATCTTGATCAAGCCAGCTTTCTACAACTGGATGTTTGTCTTGTTACTATCATGCTCAGAGATTTACGAAGGCATTCAAAACGTTCCCAGCTAACCTGCCCTCTACTTTTTTAATAACTTATTGTATTTTTTTATGTCATTTTATAATATATTAATTTTCCCCTTATAACTTTTTTAATGTACAAATCTGTTTACTTCTTTTTATCACGAGGAGCAAGCACGTTTGTTACAATTTTAAAGTTATTTCTCTTTTTGTTTAATCAGAAGCCATGACGACTTCGTCGACGAGAAGTAAACGAATTTTGGGCATGATTTTAAATCAAAACCATCCCAAAATAAGAAAAGAAACGCAAGAGGTGTATTAAAACAGGATACCGGTGACGTAATTGTTAGTAATTTTGTCAAATTCATAATTATTACATAATTTTGGTAATAATTATGATTTTATTTTTATTACAGTTAGTTTCTACAGATAGATTACTTTGTGTTAAAATTTTCAGGAGCCAACCAATATAGAGAAAACTGAGTTGCTTTTAAATTTGTCTGACCTCTTCACTGACCTCTATTATAGTACGCTGGACTGGCTATCGCTATCAATTAATGTGCCTATTTGAAAATCGCCATTTTGGCGCTAACAGCAGCAGTGACGGGGAATGGAACTAATACTAGTGATGTACAACAAATGGTTTGTTATCGATTAAAACTTTTCTGATATCGACCACAATGATAGAATTATTACCGCTATTTTTGTTACAGATTTCCTATAAATTAAATTGGTTTAGGTAATTATTAACATGTAACATTCGTTTTATATTTCATACGTAATAAATGTAAAAAAAAACGTGAAATACATTTTATAACATAATATACGACTTATTAAAATTATAGATAATTGATTAAAAACAAGTAATATAGGCAGATATTTTGTTAAATGATACTAAAACATGGATAAAAAACTTTTTACAAAAAAATATAACCGACTTCAAAACAAAAAAGTTGAAAATAATTTTACTTTCGTCAGTCGGTGACTTGTTTGTTTCATGTACTTGTTTGCCACCGACTTCCGAAAGTAAAATTATTTTCAACTTTTTTGTTTTGAAGTCGGTTATATTTTTTTGTAAAAAGTTTTTATTTTACCCTTTTCAGTTGTGGTATCTTACTTAAATTCTTATCTAGTATCATTTTTACTTTGTAACTAGACACCAGCACATCGTCCATACATACGTGAAAGGACAAAATGCATAATAAAGAGGATAACTCAAAAAGTACCTAAGCAAAGATAATAAAATTCATATGGGCCCACCGGGCAAGCTTTCTCTGCCAAATGAATGAAGAATCATGTAAATCGGTCCAGTCATCACGGAGAAATAGGTGTACGTGATAAATTTACATACAAATAAAATTAAAATAAAAAACATATAAAATGAAAACTACGGGGCCAAACTATATAAAATTTTTATGGGACCAAATAGCAACTATTCCGCATCAAACTAAAGAAGCATTACGCAAATCGGATCATAAATCTCAGCGTAATCGGTGTACATTCAACAAAAACTAATCGAATTGATAACTTCCTCCTTTTAGAAGTCGGTTAAAAAAAGAAAAAGTTTTTTTTTTTAATTATTACTTGTACCTACACCTAGAAAGTACATACCGTTACAATTCCAACAAGCCCAAACACAGCTACGATACATTGTCTTATTATCGAGTTCCGGTGCCTGTCTCTGGGATTCATCATCAGATCTGATGATAGTATGGTTCTTATTGAACGCAAATGCTTCACTTGTTGTAGAAAATACCAAAATCGCTGTACGTTTTCCTATAAAATTTGAGGAGTTCCCTCGATTTCGCCAAGATTCCATCATCAGATCCCGACTTGGTGAATATGGGACCATTTCAGAAGTATCTCCTTTCGAACGAAAAAAGAATTTTGAAAATCGGTCCACAATTGGCAGAGTAATCGCGTAACATACACACAAAAAAAAAAACATACCGTCGAATTGATAACCTCCTCCTTTTAGAAGTCGGTTAAAAAGACATGTCTGCACCAGTTGAGCACCTAACAAAACCAATGAACTATAATAATATAGATATAGTCGTAATAAACAGATATTTTACGTAGAAAACAACTTGAAATTGTAGTATCTAGTACTGTTTATGGACTGTAATAATAAGTATTACATATCCGGTTGACCCCTTCCTTCCTTGCTCTCCTTAAGCCACGGCGAACATAATCACGAACCCAGTGCATGTAAATTACTAACTTCAAGTGTAATAAGTGAATTAACAGAAGAAGCACTTAAGAACAACCGTTTAAAACCGTGTCAGATTTTGCAAACAGTCTTAAAAAGTACAGATTCAGATATTGCATCACAGTTACCAACGACCAGTGCGTTAAAGCAAATAATTTACAGAGAAAAGCGTAAAAATAAGCCTGTGTTTGTTGAACCAAAAGATATATATTTTGATATTAACAATGATTATCTTAAATTAGAAAAAGGAAACTTATATAATATATTTAATAAAGAAATTGATGACTCAACTAGGACAAAGCATGATGTGGTATATGGATGGTACCTTTAAGTCTGTACCTGAATTATTTTTACATCTGTATACAATTCATTCTAGAATTTTGAATGAACATAGGTCCACCGTGCCGTTAGTATTTGTGTTGTGCACTAATAAGGACAAAACAACGTACAATAAAATATTCGACTTAATTAATGAGTATTTTTGTGAAAACGATATTGTTATAAAGGTGAAATATTGTATGATGGACTTCGAAATTACTGCAATTCAATGTGCACGACAAAATTTGGAAAATATTATGGTTAAATGCTGTTCGTTCCATTTTGGACAAATTATTTATAGGAATATTCAATCAAGTGGCCTTGCAAAACTGTACGGAACGGATTACAGCTTCAGCTTGGAAACTAAGTGTCTCATGGCTTTATCTTTCCTACCACATTCAACAATACCACAGTACTTCAAAGTTTGGGAAGAAAATTGTTCAGAAAAAGTGCATTAATTGCCAAATGGTTTGCAGAAAATTATGTCGTAGGAAAGAATGGCAACCATTTAAAATTGCCACGCACACAAAATAATGTGGAAGCGTGGCACCACTGGTTAAATAGTATAGTCGATAAAAGAAACCCCGGATTTTATGAACTGTCTACTATACTGCTTGCCGAAATGAATATAGTTGAAGGAAAAATACAGTGTATTTTAAATGGAGAACCTAGTGCAAAGCAGAAGAAGATTTGCACTAAAAAAATGACAATATTGAGACCATATTGCGCAATTTTGAAACGTATACAGAACTTTACGATTTACTAAAAGCAATTGCAAGTAATTCAAGATTAGTTTAACTGTTTTCTTGTTCAAAATAAATAATTTTTCAAATATTTACAATTTTTTTTTTTCTGCATTACATTACACCAATTGAATATTCGATAAAATACATGGTTATACCATCTGAACATTACATCAAATGAACATTATACCTTTTGATCATTAGCGCAAATGTTGTTATAGCAAATAAATATTCGATGAACTGAAAATTCTGTCAAACGATATTATACAAAGTTATGATTTTCTTAAACGTTGTTCGATTTAGTAATATTATATCAAACGTTGTTCTATCAAACAAGGGTGAACCGAAGATAATACTACACGATACACAACCATAGAGGCAGAATACAAAAATGAAGAAAATACTGTTCGTCAATCTTCATCAACTTCAAATTCGTGTTCGAGCTCATCGTCCTCAAGTTCAGACTCGGATAGTTCGCAATCAAGCATCCCTCGGTCGCCGACAAAAACTGCTAGACACTACGTGACTGTTGATGAAACAGACGACGATGACGTTATTGAAAATTCACCTCCGCAGCAACAGTATCTTGAGAATAGAAGGAATGTAAGTTATCATATGTAAAAATACCAAGACTTGTCGATAATTCAATAGAAATGTCTTACAATTAAATTTTAATGTTAATTTGTCTTTCAGGAACTAAATCGTCATCCCAGGGAGTTAAAGAATACTCAAAATTATTATACATCTCCAGTCTATACCGACGAAAGTGATATAGACCTCAGTGATACAGATCCGACATTTACAAACATGGAACCCAGAAGAAAGAGGAACTATATCTTTTGCCAGTCGAGCTCTTCTTCTACTAGTTCGTCAAATTCGCGTATGACTCCAAAAAAGGGACGCAAACGTACCAAAAATCCATCCCAATGGAAACAAAATAAAATAAAACGTTTGCGTAATAAGGGAAAATCTTATATTTCCATGTCAAAAACACAGAAGAGTATTCCAGCCCGGTGTCTCAAAGAACCTGCCAATACTAGTGTGTTTGAGAGCGACATGACTATTCCTGCTTACAATACAACAAGCTACGTGTCTGATGCCATTGATAATATGGCTTTATTAGAAAGCAACACAACTACATCCACTTTAATTGCTGATGGAGATGCTAATACCTATGCATGCATTAAACGACCCTATGAAAATTTAACTGTTGGTAAAATAGAGTGCAAGAACCACCACTCGCGCAATTATTGTAAAGCATTACTGGCAGTGTCAACTCTTATTTCACATCAAAGCAAGGAAGCTTGTAATAGAAAAGTATTTGAGGTTGCGTTGGGGAGTGGACTTTTCTATAAAATACTGGTCCAAGCAAAATACCCCCTTCACGGAAAAGGCCGATAATATAAAAAAGGATATCCAAAATGGTGCCCACCACATATTCGGTGATCACAGTCATTGTGCACCATACTTTTGTAGCAAAACAAAGTCAGAAAACTTTGTCCCAGAATTGGTAGCTTTCGGGGTGTTCCAAAAACTAACCGATTTGGCGTATAGGCTTTCCCAACCAGCGTACAGTTTCGCGTAAAACGAGACTAACAATTTGGTCGAAAGTTTTAATGCCAGAGTTGCCAAATATGTAGGAGAGAAAAGAGTAAATTACTCCTTAAAAGGGTAGTGGAAGATGCGCGGCTGCAGTTATATCTTTCAGTACCGGCGGCACACTGCAATCCTATGTGCATAAATTTATTTTTCAGACTGATGCGAACGAACAAATTTTCGGCTAGAAAATACGCGCAAAGACAATAATTATAGGAGAAGGAACATTAAAAAGAAAAAGACGCTTAAACATTTTCCTGCGAAAGACGCCCATTATGATGTAAATTGTCAGAAACCTGACATAGATGCATTGACATACCGTGACAAAAAACAAGACTTTTTAAAAGGCTTAGCACTCTCCAAAGAAGAGAGGAATAATTTGGAAAGGACAAATACCGTCTTGCAAAGTGCAAGCTCCAAGTGGCTAGAGACTAGGCGGAAACTCTTAACTGCTTCCTGGTTTGCTAGAGTTTGCAAGTAGCGTGAAAATACTAATTGTGCTTCTCTGGTTAAACAGATATTGTATGGCAACGATCTGAGCAATGGCCCGTCCAATTAACATGGCAGGCAGAACAAGCACACCGCGCTTCAAGAATTAAAAAACGCATTAAATTTAAATATCTAAGAATGTGGATTATTTATTGATGATGAATTTTTATTCCAGGGTGCTACTCCAGATGGCAAATGCGAACTTGGCATTGTGGAAGTAAAGTGTCCATCATCTGCATATAGTTTAAAGTTAGATCCTGAAGAAGCGATAAAACAAAAGTATACTTTGATTTTTGGGTGTACAGATCTGAAGCTTTCATCGTCCATAAAAAAAGTAAATGGTACTACCAAAGTACAAGGCCAGTTACGAGTAAATGGTCAAGACATGTGTGTGTTCGCAGTGTGGACCGGCGTCGGAAAACTGAAATACGAATTTGTGAAAAGAGACGACCAAACTGTTTACTTCCAAAACTGGTTGACCCTCGATACCCAAGGTCTATGGACCTAAGGGACCATAGTTCACACACATGCAAAAACGCATTAAGTGTAAAAAATAATGCATAAAAGCTCAGGTTGCAAATAGCACTACTGTCGGTGTATTTTTGTAACATGCAGGCTTATTAAATATATTATAGACTTTATAAAAAATGCTGAACCTACACCATAGTCTCATAGTAGATCATTCGAGAGTCGAGATTTATTTTACTAAAAAGATAAGATAAGTCTTTATTTGCCTTAAACATGGTATAAAGTTGTTACAGTCAGGTATTATTCTAAAGTCCACATGTTTAGTTATACAGGACAGGCTAGTATGTTATTAGCTCACTATGTAATGCTAGTAAAATTTTAGATAATAATTATTTTTTTCGTAGTTTTTGAGAAAATCGCTGATATATACGGAGCGAATTAATAAACTGTTAAGGTATTACGAAGTGCGCGAGCAGTGCCATCTATGTATTTTCTAAGTTTCGTGTTGTGTCGCGCCGCTAGCACTGGCTGCATTGCTTGTATCAAAACATTATAAAATATATAAGTTTAACACTATAAAAGTGCTTAATTTACCCAAACCCTTCAGGTTATGGGCCCAGGGACAGTCAGTGAGTGAAAAACAGGACATATTAGTAAAAAATTGCAGTAATTTGAACTAAAACAGTTCGTCGTAATAAAAGTTTTAAACGCGTGAATTTAAGTGAAGGCTAATTAACGTAACGCAGACTTAGCAAGTTTTCGTTCGCCGTCGCTGTTTGTTTACTACACGTTTGTTACGAAGATTTTTATATGTCGTAGTGAGGGGATTTTATTTCGTCAGACTTGGTCACCACTAGGGCTTTCAAATACCGGATCTTTTCAATACCGGTACCAATACCGGTATTGGAAGTCAATACCGTGATCACGGTATTAATACCGGTATTGAACGAAAGTTCAATAAGAACATAAAAACACGTGTAAAAATGGTCTTTATTGTTCTTATTTATTCTAAACACCTCAAAAATAGCTCTCTTATACAGGGTTACTGATAACTCGACGTATTCCTTGCAGGACGTCATTAAACTACCATATGTTTTACCGAAATGTTTTGTATGAAATATCCCAAACTAAATAATTCGAAGCCAATTAAAAAATGATTTACGGCGCGACTCTACTGCAATTCAAACTATTATCATAGTTGATGACCAATCAAACAATCAAATCAATCAAAATCATTAATTTCAAGTAGGCCAGTTACAGGGCCTTTTGAATAGTCGAACTACAATAAAAATGAAGCTACAGTCCCAGTCACAAGACATAATAACTGTGAAAGTACTAACTACAGTACTTGTGAAAGTACTGTAGCTGCCCATTCCAAAGCGTAGATCTCTATGGAGAAGAATAGGCAAGAAACTCCATGGGCACTCTTTTAAATCAGGATCTTGTTACGAAAACCTTGGTTACATAATTCATGTTGAGTTGAGATGGTAAATTATGTGAGAACAATGTAGCAAGACGTGCACGTTAAAATTGTCCATAGTAAAAACAAAAATGACTATTGAAAGATAACATATTTAGTTCGAAATGAGCCGTGGCAGCTAAGAGATGACCAGGCACAACTGACAGCACTCGTTCAGCAGTTCACGTATGGATCAGCCATCATTCAACTCAATCATTTTGAAGGGAACTAAATGACCCGACACGCGCCACCATCAGCGTGACATTTGAGTGAGCATGACATACTCTCAACCGCCAGGGCACATTCAAGTCAATAAAAGACGTAGATTTCCAGTAAATGATAGCTAGTACATAGTACCCACACAATATGGGCTATGCGACTAGGTATATAATACTAAATTTATTGAATTTATACAATGCAAAGATAGTTGTTCAATCTTCAGCAGCTCCAGTAATATTATTTAGTGCTATCAATTTTTGCAAACCTGTCCTTGTGGAGCAGGACCGGCATTGAGCCAAGCATTATTATCATTTATATAATCGTCCAATTTGTAATAAGCTCGCTTACAAAGTGTGCGTTTAATGCATGTTTTAAATTTCGTCTCACTCAGTTCAAGAATACTTTGTGGAATTTTATTATAGCATCACCCCATGACAGATGAGTTTACTTTAGCGAGTCTGAAGCCTGGCTGAACTAATTGGTCTCTATTTCTAGTATTGTAATTGTGTCTGTCACCTCTTTTACTAAAAAAAAGTAGATTTTTTCTTACGTACTTTATGTTTTCATAAATATATTGGCAATGTACCGTCATGATGTTAATGTCCTTAAACAGTTCCCTTAGAGAATCGCGCCTACGGAGATTATATACCTACAAGGTGTTGTTTTGCATCCTCGTCAAAATTCTGGAGGTTGTCACATAAGAGATAAATAATCAATTAAAATTACGGTTCCTAGTTAATTATTAATAAACGCTGATTTTTTTGGTTGTTTATGTTTGTCAGTATTTCAGAATAACCCCTTTAACGTGGTTAAGGGAATAAGAAATTATCGAATAAACGTTTGAGATTGTTTGTATTTGTGGAAGCGTGGTTATAGAGCGAGAATCAGACGGGACGCGTTTAAATTACGGGTGGTTCACAATTTCCGATTTCCGTAAATAAGAAAAAAAAAATTACCTATCCATTTTATTATTCATTCGGGACGACAATCATTAGCATAGTCACCTCCTTGAATTTGACGAAGTTGCAAAACAACACCTTGTATAGCTCTGATGGCCCTTTTTTGCAGAATAAAAACGTAGCAGACATCGCTATTTCTTCTTAAAAAATGCTGTTTATTGCTAAAAAAATAATACTACGCCTGATGTACAAGTTACTAGGAAAATATCCTTGTCTTGTCAGCTGTCTAAAAAGACTTGAAACTTAATCCTAAGTCATGGACTACATTATGAAAATATTTTTGAATTAATATCAATAATCGATCTTGTTTTTTTCATGCCTGGGTTGGTCCGTGTTTGGGTGAACACCCGTTACATACAGAGTCCATATGGATACAGTGGTGAAAACTAGTGAGAGAATAAGATCACATCTAATGTTTGTAATACCGTAATCACGGTATTGGGTCGTCAATACCGGTATTGAAAAATACCCATATTAAGTCGGTGATCACGGTATTACGGGATCCCGTAATCACGGTATTGAAAGCCCTAGTCACCACGTGGGCAGAACATGGGTTTCGTTCTATGAGAACACACACTACACTGCTTTTATCGAACTAACAAATTACTTGAAATTACTATCCAACACAATAACACTAGGAACCATGACTTTGAGTACAATTTCGGGACGTCTTGACTCCGCCGCTGTCAGACACTCACTGTCCCGCAGCGAGCACAAGAAACATCACGACTCTGTAAAAGCGCGCTTAGGTGGGGGTAGACTGGTAAGTAGGTCACGTGATGACACCTTTGGCGCGCTTTCGATTCATTTCCTGTCCGTACTAATGACCGGATCCGACATATACATTGTTTTTGTTTTGTTTTGGAGTTGAAGAAACTTCATTATGGCTACATCTATAAAGGTTGATCGACTTACTGGTGATAACTATGATAATGAAGATGACTTGGCTTCTCCAAGTTTTCCTAGGGATGTACCTGGGACAATTGAGGTTATTCCACATCGTCCTGATGACGGTGTTTCGGACTGGGACGATACTGATAATGAGCCACTAGTAACTACCTCAGGACCTGCTAAAAGAGCTAGAAATCAAGATTCTAACGAACCTGTATGGAGAAAAACTGTACCAATATATAGTACAACCCATGACGTGACCGATAACATTCAGTGCAGACAAAAAAACATTGTTGAATCTTTGAAAGATCACAGCCCAGTAATGTTATTTGAAAAGATGTTTGACGATGAGATTGCAAACCTGATAGTCGAAAATAGCATGTTGTATGCGGGCCAAAATAATAGACACAATTTTGAGATTGATAAAGTGTATTTGAGAACCTTTCTGGGTATATTGGTGTTTACTGGCTATCATGAACTGCCTTCTGAGCGTGCTTACTGGAGTTTGGATGAATATCTTGGCATTCCATCGGTCGCAAATTGCATAACACGTAATCGATTTTTAGACATCAAAAGAAACCTGCATTTCGTTTCAAATGATAAAAATGTTCAAAGTGAGACCGTTATGCGAACTTATAAAAAAAAAAAACATGTCAGTGGGGAGTTTTTCATGAGAACTTGTCTGTGGATTAATCCATGATAAAATACTTTGGCCGTCATCCCGCTTAGCAATATATTATGGGAAAACCTGTACGGTTTGGCTATCGGAATTGGGCTGCAACAAGTTCAGACGGCTACTGCTATACCTTCGACGTATATTGCGGCAAATCTACAGAGGTTTCTGCTGATCCTCTCGGTTCGAGAGTTGTAAAATCTCTACTAGCAAAGATGCCAATTGTCCCCAAAGAGCACATCGTAAACTTCGATATTTTTTTTACAAATCATCGGTTACTTCATGATTTACGTCTTGGGATACAGAGCAACAGGTACAATAGGAAAGAATAGAACGAAGAAATGTCCTGTCACTGATACAAAAACTATGAAAAAACAGCCAAGGGCGGAGTACGACTACCGTTTCAATACAAAAAACCAAATCATAATCGTTTGGTGGAAAGACAATAATGCCGTTACAATGGGTTCGAATTATGATGTTATAGAACCTTTAGGTAAGGTAAAAAAGTAGTGTAATGTGCGTAAACAAAAGCTGGATGTGAATATCCCCAGGCTATTTGTAAACTACAACAGAGGAATGGGAGGAGTCGACCAAATGGATCAGTCGATCAGCCTCTATCGAATAGCCATAAAAGGAAAAAAGTGGTGGTGGGTAATCTTTACCTATCTCGTGGATATGGCTATTTCAAACGCTTGGCGGCTGCATGTTTTGCTTAGCAAGAATACAGAGGTAACATATATGGATCAGTTATCATTCAGACGGACTATTGCTCGAGCATACCTTCGACCGACCAAAACGAAAAGTCGTCCAACGTCATCCGCAATACAAGGCCTTGAGAGAAAAAATAACGGTCATAATCCGGAACGCATCGACAACCCATTACGATGTGTTATTTGTCACAGCCGCGTTCGTTGGCGTTGTGAGATCTGTTTGAAAACGCTGTGTGTTGAAAGACCATGCTTTGGACAATTTCACTCCTAATCCGCCCAGTGTACTCAGCCATGCACGCCCCTATAATTTATAAAATAATTATTTTTCCACTGATTTTTCTTTATGTACCTCTTATTTAGCCCATAATTATGCAATAACAAGTTCAAGTAATATTCACAAGTAGTTTAATTTTGGGCGTTAAAGGGTTAAGTTCGGGTAAGTTATCATTCGGACAAATGATGATAAGGACAAAAAAAGTTATGGCACTTTAAATTATGGATAAAAAAGTTAGGTGACACAATAGAGAATCCTACATTCCACCCTCCAGTGTCGAAGCTGAGAGGGTGTTTTCTTCGGCGAGTTACTTGTGTAACCGTTGTGTAACTGTTAAGAACAAAAATGAATGCCGATACTTAGGACGCCCTAAGCTTTATGCGCTCATATTATCAAAGTTTAAAATTATTGATTCGATTAATTTGTTGATTTTTAATTTGTAATGTTAATCAATGTTTACGCTTGAGTCTAAAAGAAACACGTTATGTAAAATGTAAAGAAAAGTTCCTATTCTAGTGAAGATAAATATTGATATAGTAGTTAAATGTTTTTTTTTTCTTATTACCATCCAAAGTATCATCAGTATCATCATGTCCCTAAGCTAAGACTTACCTATGTTAAATCTGTAAAACGATAGTTAATGTGTTTTTTTTTTTATTATAAAACAATAAATCTCGTTATAATACTTGATTTTATTTGAATAGAATTATGCGGCAATCAAACTAAACCCCAGTATAGCTGCTCATGTTTGTGTTAAATTGATATTTAATTAATTATTTTCAATAAATGTTTTAAAAAAATCGAATATTTAGAAGAATTCTACTCTAGAATTATTCATTTTATTTGAATAGTAAAATTAACACGTATAACGCCACGAAATAAAATGATAAGTTTCCATTCAGGCCATGTCGGACAATGATGGGCGACACCAATATGTTCCGTTCGGGCCGTGGGAGACAATGGTGTCCGACAGTCAGAGCTATGTTTAAACGTCTCTACTAAGCTGTCGGTCAATAATACAAGGCAAAATTGTACGCAACATGACCCGCGCGGCCTCCTAGATTAGTGTAATCACATCAGCACTCTAAAAACATACAAAAATAAAAAAGTTACGTCAGTTTTTCTAAAAATGTTATTTTGCCAACAATACATAAAAAATTGTGTAATGCAATTTTGATTTGTTTTTGCGATTTTATGGAAAAAATAGTGTTCGGTTTATAGATAAATTAAAAAATCATGATTTTTATTAAATCAAAATCAGTTTTATTGTTTTTAACTTAGGAAATAGGAACAATTATCACATTGAAACTTAAATAATTGAGATCATGAGAAAACGTAAATTTTCAATAATATTTACTAGGTAAATTAACATAAATCAAACAGTTTTTTAGGTTTAGAAATAATTAAAAGAATCAAAATAACAATCATATAAGAAAAGAACCAAAATAACAATCAAAAATATTTAAAAAGAACGATGTACTTTATTAAAGCAATCTAAACAAAGAATCGGTTTATTTATACAGTCTTCACAGAATGTGTTTACTTTTTTTACTTTATTTTTTTTTTACTGCGCTAGAGTGGGGGTGCGCGGGCGCGATGCTCGGGAGCGGGCGACACTTTGACCCGCGCGGCTTCAACGAAAGAAAATTCAAATAATCATACGCAGCAAGCCATGTCGGACAATGTTGGGCGACATGAATTATCTTCACATTTATAAAGATTTCTGCAGTTATGTCAATGTTTTGTAAGTTGGAAATTCATGTTTAATAATAATAACAATAAAACAAAAAATGGATTTTTTGTCAATTTCAAATATTTTTTATGGCTTATAGGGTAAGTTAATTGTCGCCCAGCAATGTCCGACATGGCGTTGTACGTGTTAAATGAATAGTGCAAACCCTACACAGTATCTATCAATGAAACTGATTCAAGCTTGCAAAGGCAAGAAAATGAGACAAATGAAACAGATAATGTCAATGACCCAGAGTTGAATTTAACATTGAAATTAACATCTTAAATAAGAATGTAGAGCTAAATAACGGGCTCCAAAGCCCCAAACAATATAATAACAATATTTTGAACGGTCAATCATTAGTAAACTTCCACTCAACCGCAAAACAATTTTTTTTTTCATAGTAAGTTAATGAAAAACAATGTTACTGCTGCAGTTTGGTGAAAAAGTCTCGTATCTCAAAAACTAAATATCAAATCTTATTAAAATCAATTTTTGTTGAAAGCTCTTACTTAAATTAGAGGGGGGGACACACGTTTTACCACTTAGGAAGTGTCTATATCTTTCAAACGATTGACTTTGAAAAAAATGGTTTTAGGAACCTCTATGTCATTTTTAAAGACCTATCTATAGACACCCCGCATAGGTTTGATGGTTTTTTTTTTTTCAGTTTCGTGTGGGGAGGGGATATCCTTAATCTATATATTTTTTTAATTTTTGTACAAAAATCGTATAGCGGTTCACAGAATACATCCACCTACTAAGTTTCAGCTGTGTAGTCCTGATAGTTTCGGAAGAAAGTGGCTGTGTCATACGGACGGACAGACAGACAGACAGACAGACATGACGAATATATATTTTTGCCATTCGGCTACGGAACCCTAAAAAGGCCGAAGAAGATGAAGACAGACTTTTCTTATTGTCGTTGGTTAGTGACATAAAAAAAATAAAAAAAAATAAAAAAGCAGCCTGAACATATACGCCTATGTACAAAAGCTAAAATAATGCAAGTCATTACTGAAGCCCTAACGTCTAGATAGATAGTCCGAGGTTTAATAAAAAATCCGGCCAAGTGCGAGTTAGACTCGCGCACAAAGGGTTCCGTGCCATTATTTATAAAAACGAGCAAAAGAGTATTTTTTGTTATAGCATCAACAGAAATACATAATCTGTAGAAATTACAACTGGCTACCTATCACGGTTCATGAGATACAGCCTGGTGATGGTGACAGACAGACGGACGGACGGACATCGAATTCTTAGTAATAGGGTCTCGTTTGACCCATTGGGTACGGAACCCTAAAAAGTCCCATATCTCGAAAGCTAATTATCTCAACCCCGCTATTCCTTTGTTACTTTAAACCCTGCACACAGAAATGAGAGCCCTGCGTAGCGGGACTACGTCGACTACGCCTTAATTTGAAACTGTGGTTTGGAGTTTGCTCTTATTGAATAGAGTACAATATTTTGGTTATAATTTCAGATTAAATGGGGTTTTAATTTTGGCGGTCAAAAGAATCGTTCATCATTATTATTAGAAGAATTTTATAAGTACATAATGGAAGGAAAGGACATCATGACGGAAATTGCTGAAATTGAGAATAAAGCAACCAGAACCAAAAAGGATTTATGTGACCAATGTACAAGATATGAATTAGCTGCAGATGAAAAGTTAGGTATTCAAGAAAAGTATGAAAAGCTTATTGAAGAAAAAAATCTGTGGAGAGAGGAAAAGATAAGTGATCGCTGTAATAAATATTAATGAAACTAATGTTTGTGCTGTCTACGATCTAGAAGCCGCAATGACTTGTCCTAAAGGGGATGTTTTATCTTTTTAATATAGATCAAGACTTAATTGTTATAATTTTACCATAGTTGAATTAGCTCCTAAATCAAAAGATACCAATAAACAGAAAAGTGATAGTGAATTAGGTGCATATAAAGAAGTATATTGCTACTTTGGGAACGAAACGGGTAATAAAGGGGCGATTGAAATAGGATCCTGCGTTTTTGATTATTTAACGTCCATTAGTGAAAATAATGCAGAAAAAATATTAAATGTAATATTTTATTCCAAATTGTATTAAAAATTTGAAGACATATGACATCTACCAACCCGCACTGGGCCCGCGTGGTGGATTAATGCCCATTCCCTCTCATTGAGAGGAGGCCTGTGTCCTAGCAGTGGGAACATTATAGGCTAATGATGATGAAAACCATATGTTGGGAAGCATTTTATAATTTCAATTAAAATTAATAGTAAATAATACCTAGTTGAGTATATGCTATGTGTGAACTCAGTATTAAATATTGTAAGCATCTATTAAGGCATTATTTCAAGACTGATTGTTTATTTTCTAATAAGTATTATTAAGAACAATTGTTTTTTTTTAAATGAGTTGATAATGTGGTTTTGGTAGCAGTACCTAGGCGTTGATTGTGATTAGTGTTTAATGATGATTAGTGAGGTAAAATTTCAAAATACACAATTACGAAAGCATATTCTGTTTTTCACTTTCCTTTAATTTGGCAAGTCATTAATAATTAAACTAGCATATTCCAAAATTATTCACCAAGCAAAAATATAACATCAGAAATTAATCGCCTCTTTTTGAAATAGTCACAAAGTCAATTAAGCCAACCATATTCAAATTTTTTCGGAAAATAAGTAACGTCTTTTTTAATGATTAAATAACAAAGGTTCTAATTAGTTACACTTACAGGTTTAGTATCCAATCATTAAAACAATTCCTACCCTAAAGTTAATAACAAAAATTGTGACATCAAACGCTAAGCCTAAAGTATTATAATCGAAAAAGTAAAAAATGGCCATACATAATTTACAACAATCGATTCCAATAAATCGAGATTAATTACAATGGTCCGATGGGTCGTCGACACTCCAATAAATGGCAGATTTAAAAAAGATTTCAAAATATTTCGGCACAAATATCACATGATAATAGACTTCAAAATAACTGCAGCAATTATAAACGTTACTCGCCGACCTTATGAAAATCATGTAAATGCTGAACAGTTTATAGCGAATATCAATGAAAAAATGCAACAAAACAATGAACTCGCAGAATATGTTCAATCAAACATTTGAACAGACAACGAGCATTCGTGACGCTTGACGCGAATTAGTAATATTTCATTGCTTTTCTACAGCTTACCTATGAGAGATTGATACTATTTACATTAGGATCATATCATTTGAGAATTGCAAGGTAATATTGCGCCGAACACATGAGGCAAAATAGCCTATACCATTAGAGATTCGTGCAATCGAACAAGTCCACCAAAAGCTATTCACACAACCGAAACCGATCAATTTTGATATTTTCTTTCGATTGTGATTCGGTTATGAAGATATCGTCAAGAATAAAGTCGAATGAAAATTCAAAGCATTTTATACTAATTTAAGCAGTGTCTGAAGTATGTGTACATATTATATAGATGGTTATACGATTGTTTTGACTATTGCATAAAAATTTACACAAGTTTAGGTGGTTACATAAAAATTTGTTTTCGAGTTTGATTTTAATTATTTGGGTAGATGGAGTTCATGATTGTGCGATCCTGAGACCGTCGGTGTGCCGCAGAACAACAGAGGCTGGAGACATTATCTCTTCATCGAAGAATACAACACATGATGGATCCATTTGCTGACCCGCGCTTCCAGTCCGAATACAGGTTATCGCCTGACATGGTCCGTAGCCTAATTGTAGAAATAAAGCCCTATTTCCAAAGCGTGCATTCATCAGCCGCAATCCTCATTGAACTCTAAGTAAGTAATATTAAATATCGATACCTTTTTTTTTTTTTTTGCGGATGGGAAATCATCAAATGACTTCTCCCGCTCTGGGCGGAGCGGGAGGGAGTGTCAGACTTGTACTGACTAAAACCCACCCATGTTCCTTCTTCGCCCTTTGTGTTCCAGGGCCGCGGTATCTCTTTCGAACAACCCGCAGCCCTGGCAGGCATCGGCCCTTTCGGACCCCTTCCGGTTTGCTGACATCTCCTTGAGGCGCGCGTGGAACACGTACGCGCCGTCGACACGGCCTGTCGTCATGAGACGGACGGACGGTGAGCTAGCCCATTACTCACCGTCCACAGGCTCGCGCCTACGGTGGCCGGGGGCCACTGGTTGCCCCCCGACGCCCGTGGCGTCTCCCGCGGCGGCTGGGACGTGAGGTTCTCTCCCTTTCACGTTCCGCCACCTCCTTCGCTAGAATGACTGCTTCGCAGAAGGAGGCGACGGCTTCCCATTCCCTCTCGCTCCGGACCATGGATTGAACCAAAGCCGGACGCGAGAGGTCACCGCCGCCAATCTCCGCTACGAGGACACGGCGGTGCTCAGTCCAAGCGGGGCAGAGCTCCACGGTGTGCTCCACCGTGTCCTCCGGCCGATCCTCGCAATGGTAACACCCGGGCGTTTCCTCCCGCCCGATTCGGTGCAGGAACCTCCCGAAACAACCGTGTCCGGTGAGGACCTGCGTCAGGCGGAAGGTGAGGGCGCCGTGCCGCCTCTCTAGCCACTCCTCAAAGAGGGGACTTATCGCCACTATTGTGGCGAAAATATCGATACCTTAGTTGGCAAACCAGCCAACTCCACATTTCGTCAAAAATACTTTTTTGGTTTAGATTTTAGGCAAGATTAATTCTGCGTGATTTGCAAAAACGACAACTCCGATAAAATCACAATTCTTTCCATAATTCACTATTCGAAAATCAGCCAACTCCACATGTCACGGAACGTTACGATATTGACAGCCAACGCGACTCACTTAGTCGGCCATTTTGTAAGGCGTCAAAGTTGTGTACAGTTAAAACACGACAAAAGAAGAGGTAGTGTTGAAAAACAGTTGACTATTGGTCAACTGTTTACAACAACAACTGTTTTCAACTATACAAGGTGTGGATACTTCTTTACTTTTTCTCATAGAAATGCTATTTAGTTATTTAATTTTAAGAATTAATATCGGTTAGGAGTTGGCCGGTTTGCTTCTTACTTTATTACACTAGTGTTGGGAGTTATCCATTTTTATGTTTAATAAAAATCATTTTTTAAAGTTAAATTATTTTTTGATTAATTATGTAGTGTAATGTTATTATTTTCTTGATATAATGAATTATTTCAATTTAATTTAACTTTAACTTTTGACTCATTTTTGTGCTTATGGTGATAGTTTTTTTTGTTTTGCATGCAGATGTCTAACTCACGCGCTAAAAAAATATTGCAAATAAGCATGCAAAATGAACAGCATGAGCTTGATGAAACCAATAACTCTGACTCTGTTTTGTTTGATAATAACCAATTATTTCTAATTACTTTTTCCATCAGTAAATCATGTATCTGGGGTTAGAAGGTTGAAGTTGCTGGAAAGACTGATGAACAATTACCAGAAACTAATCCCAGAAAGCCATTTGACCAAGAAATTAAAACTTTGCAGGACTTTTCAGATGAGTTACCTAAAATGCCTTCACATTATTGTAGGAAAAGGACAACACAGACATACATACAACCAGACATATCATCCAAACAGCAACTTTATAAAATGTATACATATTAATGCGAGTCAAAAAACAAAAAAGCACTATCTATTGCCCCTTTTACAAACACCAACCAAAAAAAGATTTGTGAGACATCTGTAATGGATACAACATGGGCCATATTACTAAAGAGACTTACGAAGAACATGTAAATAAAAAGAACGAAGCGAGACAGGAAAAGGAATCCGATAAAGAAAACAAGGAATTTGTGTTTACAGCAGATCTCCAAGCAGTACTTTTAGCGCCGCGATCCAATGTGTCATCAAATTACTACAAGACTTAAGCTGTGCGTTCACAACTGGTGTAGTTACGACATGAAAACCAGCGATGGGTATTGCTTTCTATTGAATGAGGCCGAAGGTGGGCTAAATTCTGATGAGTTTGCCACGATTTTAACGAAATTCTTCATAGATAAAGTAGTCTAAAAAATGAAAGATGACAGCAGATCCATAAAAGTTTTATCGATACGTTAAGTTATCTTTCTCTTTTCCAGGTTACCGACATACGAGCTCTTAAGTATGCACCCTCTGAGTTTTTTTTTTATAAACTTAAACTAACCGAAGATCATAAATTGCTCAACCAACGCAACGCAGGAATGCACGAATAAACAACATTCCTTTTCATAATATACCTAACCCTTACACGAACGCAGGAAAATTACAAAAAAAAAAAGTTCTTTGATTTGCAGCTACAAAAGAACTCAATGCCAAGAGATTACCAAAACTATTATGACAACCTTCCTCATGAAGCCTCAAATAGTGTACCTACTTACCTATCTTCAGAAGCAGAACAAAATTAATCCGACCAGCAGACGCACTCACTGGAACCAGCTGAAAACCCTGTTTGTCAGTAACCAGAGACATCACAACCAGCTAATGTAAGCGATAAAAGCGACAGTGGCTTTCTTTTGACTTCTCCAACCCAAATGATCGCTTTACAAGCGGTGAGACTAAGCGGACGTGTTTTTTGTACTTGCACTTTATTTCAAGCTGCTTGGGCCAACCTTAATAGACTAACAAAGCAAATATTTAAAAGAAAACTTCACAACTAAATAGTAACCGTCTTACTACAAAAAGTCAAACAAGTACAAGTATACAGGGTGTAAATCACCTCATCACGAAGCCGTCAACCAAGCATTCTGTACATGAAACTAAGTAACTTTACGCAAAAATTATTGATGGGAAACGACTTTTTTTTGGGGGGTGTAAAATCATGTTTTGTGGTAGAACTCAATGTAACGCACTCAAAACATTGTGCTGATGGACGGATTGAATAGTACGGGGGTCGCGGACGTGTTTAAAGTAAAAATCTTACATTAAAAACTTGTATTTAAAAAAATACTTGTCAAAAAGTTGGAACTTTGACCCCTAATATCTCCGTAACTAGAAGTGTAAGGTTCCGTAGTAGTTGGCACCTTACACTTGCAGTTTAAGTAAGAAGTAGCAAGTAACTAAGTAAGTACTTGGAGTTAGGTGAGTTGACGTAAACACACACAGATTTGGTAGCACTAAAAGTTTATTAGAGAACCGATCACAACTAAGTAAAAGTAGGTTGGATGCTAATCCGCGGTGTTCGCGTAAGTATGTAATTTGTCAACTAACTTAAAATTATATTAAACATTGTTTTAAATACGAAAGAGGAAAGTAGGTTGCTGCGTTTGCAGCTTGACGGTGTGTACGTAAACCGTACATGCTCCCGAGGGCAAAAGGCGAGATAAGCATCCAGTACATAACAAATATAAAAGTACGAGTCCGAAAACATAATACTAAAAAGTACAGACAGTATAAAAGTACATTAGGTGAGTAAGTAAAACGTAAGTAAAAATTTAACATATTCACATTGAAATAATAAGGTTTACTGCTCCTCAAAGTGAAATAGTTGTTTCGGCCTCGCGTCGCTGTATAGTGGCTCCGGCGGTGTCGAATGACGTATTTCTTGTAACTCGATTTCGACCTTGTTGTCGATTCCTGTAGGTTGTCTGGTAGTCGGCATTTTAGTTTTCTTAAGGCATAGTCTCTTAATCCAAATGTAGACAGCAAACGAAGCAGCTCCTCCCAACAGCAAAGAAGTCACAGAGTAAAGATATATGTCGTGACTCGAAATGTCTGTCCCTTGTGGTAGACGCGGTAGTCTTTCCTGCTCTTTCTGCTGAGTTATTTTCTTATCTATATTTCTGATACTTATTGCCGATGTATCTAGTTCTGTCATATTCAGCTGTGCGTTTTTCCAACTTAGATCAAATAAATTGTTGATTGTGGTGTTAAGTGTAGGTACTTCAATATCCGCCTCCATGTAAAATTTGCTTCCTAAGTGGTTGTAAGTGAATATTGTCGCATCTTTCTTTTGTAGTATGCATTTTGGTTTCAAGGCAATCACCCCAGTACCGTTGATGACTGCTGGCGTAACTTGATCGCTACATATGACGCGCATCAGCTGTCTGTCGCATAATGTAAACAACCACCAGTTAGGTTTATGTAATTGGATCCAAGTTTCTTTGCAAGTTACGTTATTGATGTCACAAGATAATGACGTTTGTTGGCTGAATACCTTGGCCTCGCAAGGTGCGTCCTTGTCTTGTAAGCTAAATACCGGCTGACGTGAAATGCATGTGTACTCGTCTTCTCTGTAAGGCGTACATTGGCGCATGTCTTGCTCTTCCATGGTGATGTACGAATTTTTCACGAAGTTTATGGCGATGTAATTGGAGAAAGGCTGCACGATTTTCAACTGCCCTTGTTTCTGGAATGGTATAGGTATTACCCGGTATATTTTGTAGTCCTCATCGCTCAATAGTGGAATATGCAATTCGAAAAGTAGAAAATTGTTTGTAATCCGAGCCTTGACATGGATTAGTTCGTAGATGTCACGGAAATCCTTTTGTATGTCCTTTATCGGTAGGGCCATTCCCTGTGGTAGTTTTCCAGAGATGATGTTCAGCTGTTCTATTATTTGAGATGCAGGAAACAAGTGTGTATCCAAATGACCTCGGTAGATGTTGGTGAGAGCGTTCATTAGCATTTCTTGAATTCTATGCAAATCGCCCAAAATTAAAGTTGATGATAAAGCGGCAGAATTCACGTCATTTGCTGTGTATAATATTTGCGCTCTGTTTTCAATTTTTGTGATTACGTTGCAAGTCTGATTTATGTAGGTTTGTATGGCGTGGAATTGTTTGTCCATAAATTCCGTATTGTTTTTAATTACGTTGTTTTCAGCTTCTATAATTAAAGTTTGATTCTTCATCAGCTGTAGCAAATAATTATCGTTGATTTGCATGTTTTGGATATCTTTCTCGTACTTTCGCGCAAAGTCTTCATCCAAAACTCCAAAAAGTGTTCTGGCTAATTTTCCGATTCCATCAAAGTAGCCTCGTTTTTGTCGTGAATGCGGAGAAAGTAACATAGTGTTATAATTCTCAAGGTGATGCATTTCATGTCGTAGGTGATTGACAACTGCTTCGCATGGTGTAAACTCGTGTGCGATTCTTTGACACTGTTTATCAATTTGGTTTATATAGTTGTTCATGTTATTCGCAGCTTGCCAGTAGGAAGTAAGGTTGTAATAGATCAGTAGTGTCCATTCATCATGTATAAGTTGCAGTTTTCCGGCTTCATCGAAGTAAATAGGTTGATTGTTGATTATAGAGGTCACCTTATAGTTGTTTGTTGCTGGTGACGATAGTGCCGTTCCTATCATTCCTATCAAAGTTATTAGAGCAAACGTTAAGAAACTGTACTTGTTGGTTCTCGTGCCCCTTTTTCTTCTTTGGTTCGCAGTTATCTCTGTATCTTCTTGTCTTTTGTTGCTTGTTGTTTCTTCAGTAGCCGGCCATTCTTCTTGTTGTGGTAATAAAGTTAGTTTGACAGTGGGTCGTTTTATCTCTCCAGTTTTTGTTTTAAGTGTGACCACTCGTACTAAACCATCCTTGCCGGGATGAGCTTCCATCACTCGTCCCATGACCCATTTACCAGGAGGTAAGTTTGTCTCTTTAATTAGTACAACGTCGTTTGGTTTGAGATTTTGTATAGTTTTATTCCACTTGCTTCTAGACTGTAAAGTGTTCAGATAATCATTGGACCATGCCTTCCAGAATTGATCCAGCATGTGCTCCGTTAGTTGCCAACGTTTTCTCAAATCCATCTTTCTGTCGTCTGGTTCCGGTTGAGGTAATGACAGCGTAGCACTGCCAGTTAGAAAATGACCTGGAGTAAGAGTACTATAAAATTCCTCCGGATCTTCTGTTAGCGGACACAGAGGCCTCGAGTTCAGGCAGGCTTCTATTTTCGCTAATAGTGTAGTAAATTCTTCCCAGGTTAGTTTTTGTTCCCCAAGAACTCGCCGCAAGTGATGTTTTAATGATTTAACGGCTGCTTCGAATATCCCACCCGCGCTAGGCCAAGCAGGGGCGTTGAAGTGCCACTGAATTTCTAATTTCCCAATCTCGTCAAAAAACTCATGAGAGAGCAGTTTTTTGAAGTTACTAAAATCCTCCTTCAGCACTTTGGATGCTCCAACGAAGTTCGTGCCGTTGTCTGAGTACATATGTGCGGGCGTTCCACGCCTCGCGCACATTCTTTGAAGCGCTGCAATAAACGCTTCCGTGCTTAGTTCTGAGACTAATTCGATGTGTACAGCTTTCGTAGCCATACAAACGAAAACTGCGATGTAAGCTTTGGACGTCTTCACTCCTTTTCCTTTGTTCAGTTTTACGTCTACGTGACCAGTAAAGTCAACACCAGTGTGTGTGAATGGACGACTTGGTGTTACTCTTTGTTTTGGAAGATCGGCCATTAGTTGAGCACTGTCAGTAGAGTTGTAACGATGACATTTCACACAACGTCGTATTCTTCCCTTTATCGCCCGATTTCCAGACACAATCCAGTATCGTTGCCGTATGTAAGTAAGAGTCAGCCGGGCTCCTCCATGAAGCGTCATCAAGTGTGCTTGGTCGATCAGTAGTTCCGTGAAGCGGCTGGAGTAGGGTACAACTGCGGGATTCTTCATATTGGCAGGAAGGTCAGAGTGCTGTAATCTCCCGCCTACGTGAATGATTCCCTTGTTATCCAGATAAGGTTTGAGTTTATAAATGCTGCTTTTAGGTGACACAGTGTTATTTTGTTTCAATTGTTTGTGTTCTTGCGCAAACTCGCTTTGCTGGACATATTTTATTATATATTCTGCTGCGTATTGTAGGTCAGTTGTTGTTAGGTAAGTAGCACATGGTCGTAATTTCTTCTTTAGTGATGCAATATATCGCACAATTCGAGCAGTAATTCTTGTTACTGATGTCAGCGAACTGTGGTTTTTTAGTAACTTGTAAACAATATTTTCAGTGTTGTAGGTTTTAGAACTGACGTCATTGGGTTCGTCCCTGCGTTCTTCGCTTGTAGTAAAGTGACAATTCACATTATGAGGTGTTTCAGATTCGGCGAATGTTTTCAGAAACGTAGGTCCGTTCCACCATAATTTGAACTCGACTACCTTGCTCGGTAGTAAGCCTCTCGAAGCGCAGTCAGCTGGATTAATTTCCGATCGTACATAACACCATTGTTGAGGTGCAATTACGTCCTTTATTTTCCCCACTCTGTTAGATACGTATCTTTCCCATCTTGAGAGGTCTCCCTGAATCCAGGCTAGGACCACTTTGGAGTCACACCAACCATAAACCGATATCTCATGTTCCGTTAGTGATTTCTTCACTTTTTCCATCAGTTGGGAGAGTAGTAGTGCCCCGCATAGCTCAAGTCTGGGCAGTGAAGTTTTTTGAGTAATCGGCACCACCCTAGGTTTTGACACTAGTAATGTGATCTTTGGGTCGCCTATTTCGTCGATTACTCGGCTGTATATGACGCAAGCGTATGCTTTTTCGCTAGCGTCACAAAATCCATGTAGTTGAATAGTTTTCTGCGTACTGCCAATCCATCTGTTTATTTTAATGTTTTTAATTAGATGTAGTTCTTTGTTTAGATGCCGCCATTCGTCTTGTAACTCAGTAGGTAGTTCAGCATCCCAGTTTATTTTAGTTAGCCACACCCTTTGGAATAGTAGTTTAGCTGACACAGTTATGGGCGCCAGCCAACCCAAGGGGTCGTATAGTTTTGATATTTGTGACAGCAGGTTCCTTTTAGTTAGTGGTTCGTTGTTGTAGTCGTCAATAGTCCAGTTGAATATGAAAACGTCATCTCTTGGATTCCAACCTAACCCCAACGTTTTCATTGATTCGTCGCCTTTAAAATCGAATGTACTTTTCGATATTTGATCTTCGTCTAAGTGTCGCAAAAGCTCAGGATCATTGCTTGACCATTTTCGCAGATTCATTCCGCCTCCCTTTAGTAGTTTAATGATCGATGTTTGAATTTCCTTCGCTTGTTTTGTCGAGTTGTGACCGCTGATTAGGTCATCGACGTAAAATTGATTAAGCAATATTTCAGCGGCCTTTGGGTATTTGTGGCCGTCATCGAAAGCAAGCTGTTTAAGTGTTCGCATTGCTAGCCATGGAGCACTTTTTGTCCCATATGTTAATGTTTGAAGTTGATATTCTTGTAAATTTTCTTTTGGTTTATTCCTCCATATGATCTTTTGTAGATGTTGTTGAGCGGGATGGCACCATATAGAACGGTACATTTTTTCAATGTCTGCTGTGTAAACATATTTATAGCCACGCCATTGTAATATCAATGCTTGGATGTCCTTTTGCAGATTGGGACCTTTTTCCATGACGTCATTGAGGCTACATCCACCCATGGTTTTCTGTGAAGCATTGAAAACTGCTCTTAATTTTGTTGTTGTTGATTGTTCTCTCAGTACTCCATGATGCGGTAAGAAATTTGATTCTTTGGAGGATGTTGTGTTCGAAAGCTTCATGTGACCTAAATCGATGTATTCGCGAATAAAATCTTTGTACATTGACGCAAGTTTTGGTTTTCTGTCGAATCTTCTTTCCAGTTGTAGAAATTGAGAGATTGCGATCGGCTTAGAGTTTCCCAATTTTTCTTCATAACCAGGAATCAGTGGCATTTTCACAATGTATTTGCCGTCGCGATCTCTCTCAGTAGTCATTTTGTAGTAGTTTTCGCACCAGTCGTCTTTTGATGTGTCTTCAGTATTCTGTATGATATCTTCAGTCTCCCAAAATCTCTTTAAGTCGTTAAGGTCGACTAGAGCAACATGGCAGTTAAAAGTTTCTAGCTTGCCGCATAAAATCCATCCTAAACGGGTTTGCTGAGCTGTCGGAGTTTGAGCATCTCCCTTTAGGACCCCCTCTAATATAACTTGCGAATAGATTTCCGCCCCCAGCAGCAAATCCACGCTCCTTGATAAGTTGAAATCAGGATCCGCTAGTTTCAGACCTTGTAGTTGAGGCCAGTTTTCTTTTTTAAATGTTTTGTTGGGTAAGTTGTTTGTGATCCTTTTCATTATTAGAGTGCTTACTGAAAATGCGAAGTCAGTGCATCGTGATTTACACTCCAATTCTAGTAGTCCTTTACAGTCTCCCGAAATAGTACCCACGCCGGAGATCGTAGCGTTCATCCTTTTTCTAGGTAGTTTTAGTCGTTGAGCTGCGTTCTCCGTGATGAGGTTTACTTGTGAACCTTGGTCAAGTAAAGCTCGCAACGTTATAAAGTCTCCTGTTGAAGTTCTAACTTGTAGTTCCACTGTGGTTAGTAGAATTTCCATAATGTAGTTGTTTGATAAATGGTTTGAACTATGTTGATTGGTTGATGTTGTAGGTTGCTGCCCCCGTTGTTGAGAGCGTTGACCCATATTGTTCATATTGGAACTTGGTGACAGATTTTGCGATGAGTAGTGTAACATCGTATGATGTGGTTTTTTGCACTCTTTGCAAGTTTTGTTTGATGTGCATTCTGTGTCGATGTGCTTATACAAACAGTTTTTGCATATTTGCAAATTCCTTACTGTGTCATTTCTTTGCCGTGTGTCCATTCCAATGAACTTTGGACACTGCATGATCACGTGAAATCCGTGGCACAGAAGGCATTTCCCGAATGACGCATGGTATATTCTTGATGCCTCCTTTCTGTGTTGTTCATATGATGGTTTCTTGAAGTGGAATTTCGTTTGGTTGCTGAATGTTTGTTTGTGTTGGTTTGATGCATCTTTTTGGTAAACTTTTGCTGCTTCTAAAGCCATGAATTTAGTCTCCAGGAACCCCAAAAATTCTCCCAGCTCCGGGACTTCTTTTGGATGCTTTAATTCCCTAGTATATTCAGTATAAGATGTTGAGTCCAACTTCTGTGCCATCAAGTACACGATTATTGGATCCCAGCTTGCTGTATTGAGGCCGATGTTTTGTAGGCCATTCATGCATTCGTTGATTACGTCATGCATTTTCTTCAAGACAGCAGCATCAGCCTGTCGGATGGATGGTAACTGCATCAAAGTATTCATCAAGTTCGCAAATTGGAGTCTTTTGTTGTCGTATCGCTGAACAAGAATATCCCAACAAGTTTCATAGTTTTCAGCGCCGACCAAATGTTGAACTAATCGTTCGGGCTCTCCTTTAAGCTTTGATTTTAAGTGTTGCATTTTCTGCGCTTTCGACGAGTTTGCATTGTTGTGAATTGTTTCCAGAAACATATCCTTGAACGTAATCCACTGACTGTAGCTTCCAGTGAATTCTGGTAGTTGTATCCTAGGTGCAACGTTTTGGTAATTAGCGCTTGTCCATAGTTTCAAATTGAGGGATCTTTTTATAACATCGTATTGGCGTTCTTTGTTGCCAAACAAGTCGTTGTATACCTCGTTTGAACCTTTCAAAATTGCTTCAAGCTCCCAGTGACATTTTTCTACAGTGTCCCACTTGGTTTTCAGGATGCTTAGGTGATCCTCTAACTCCCATTTTTCGCTAATGGAGTCAATTTCTATTTTGGACATTGCCCGTTCAAGTGCTTTAATGTGACATTCCTGTCGATCCAGTAGTTCTTTGGTCTTAGTATCTACTCCCGTAGGATGCGGGATGACAACTTCAGCCTGTTTGCTTTCGCAGCCTAACAACCGCTGCAGTATATCAGCCCTGGTGGATTCGTACATATGTTTTGTCTTTTCATAGACGTTACCAGTGAAATATTGGATTCCTTTGTCCTCTCGTTCAAGTAGTACATTGTGTCTATTGTTAAAGTCTTGCCAGTAATTTTCCAATGACACTAACCTTTGAGTCAAGTACTCCTTTCCTTTTCGAGACGCGCTGTCCTTTTGGTAGTTAGCACAGAGACGTCTGATTGACTCGAAGACTTCGTTCTGTGTAATGATTTCGCTCATCTTGATGTAATCGATTAGTTAATCGAACGTAAGTAAGTAGTAACCTAAGTAGTGGTAGTAGTAGATTAGAAGTAGTAGTAGTAGTAGGATGTAGTAGTAAAGTAGGTATTGAAGAACACGTAGTTTAGTGCCTTCTAGCTTGTAGGCTTTGGATTACCCGCAGTTCACGTCGCAGTCCGAAAGCTGTAGTAGTAGTAGTAGTCGTAGTAGCAGTAGTAGCCGTGGTAGTAGTAGTTGTCTTGTTGACGAAGTTGAGTCTTATTTTTCCGCTTGATTCACAAAGAAGTTCCAAGGTATCCCCTCTTCGTTGATTGCTCAGAGCTCTTGCACTCTTTCTACGAATATGCGCGCTTTCTCAACTTGACTGGTGAGATCCGCTTGTGGAAGGCCAGCCAAGCCGATTCGCTGTCGTTTTCAAGAGATACAATTACCCCAAACCGTGAAATACTCGAAGGACCATTAAATGTAAGGTTCCGTAGTAGTTGGCACCTTACCCTTGCAGTTTAAGTAAGAAGTAGCAAGTAACTAAGTAAGTACTTGGAGTTAGGTGAGTTGACGTAAACACACACAGATTTGGTAGCACTAAAAGTTTATTAGAGAACCGATCACAACTAAGTAAAAGTAGGTTGGATGCTAATCCGCGGTGTTCGCGTAAGTATGTAATTTGTCAACTAACTTAAAATTATATTAAACATTGTTTTAAATACGAAAGAGGAAAGTAGGTTGCTGCGTTTGCAGCTTGACGGTGTGTACGTAAACCGTACAAGAAGGTTCCCAGGTATGGTGTAGAACAAAAAAATGATCGCAATGACAGGGAGTACCAATGCCTTTCGGCTTCGTTAAGAGGTGTTTTACACCCTTTATAGTACAGGCTATGCTTTGGTGTCTGATGGCTATATGAGAAGATGCCCCGCTTATTATTGTTATTTTTTAATTTATTTCAAAAGTACTTACCAAATTTTTGGCTTTTTAATCTCATTAACACTTATAACATACTTATAACCATGACTAATTTTTATTCAATAAAGGTGTGGGCAGATTGGAAGTCCAAGACAAAAAAGAAGGCATTGACCATAAGGCACCATGAGAGGCACTGGAGGTGGGCCAGCAAGCGGGCAAACCTTGTCAGCTAGCGACGAAAGAGTGCTGACTATAATGGGTGCTTTAGCAGTGGCAGGACAAGTCTCTGTAGAAGAGCTAGGATTTACTGTAAGTATTATACACCTTCAAGGCTCCTGCTCAATAATGAGCTATTTTTCTCTAGTAGGGAGATGTTTTATAAAACATTCCTATTAACTTTGGTCAACATGTTAGTTAATGGCAACAAAAGTTACTTAGTTAACATGCAAGACACCATTACATTTTTATTTTTTTATAAATTAGTTTGACTTGGTTAAACTGGTTATTAATTCTATAATTTTCACATAACTACATACTAAAAATAAATACACTTTTTCAGTAATAAATAATTACATTACTATAAATAACATTATTTTTTTATTAAATCTACCACTGCCAATTTTTTTCAGAGACCTCTAAATACTGCACAAGATGATCCCTTCGCCCAAGATGATCCCGTTACCCAATATGAAATTGTAGATGGTAAGTCTAAAGACTTAAAATCTTACTTCTGACTAATATTATAAACGTGAAAGTTTGTTTAGATGGATGGATGTTTGTTGAATGAAACTTGACTGGAAGTGTCATGTTGAAAATGTTTGTAAGAAACTGAACCAGTACTCATATGCGCTGTATAATTTATCAAAAATTGTAAATGACTCCATAGTTCTGACAGCGTACAAAGCCTATGTTACATCAACATTACGTTTCGGACTACTATACTGGGGTAACAGCACTGATAAATTAATTGCATTTAGGGCGCAAAAGAAATGTGTACGTGCTATGTTCAGATTGAAAAAGACTGATAGTTGTGCTCCGTTATTTAAAAAATATAATCTTCTTACCTTGCCATGTTTGTACATACAGGGTTACTGGTAACTCGACGTATTCCTTGCAGGACGTCATAGTAGGGTTAAAATGCAACAAATTAAGCCACCAAATGTTCTACCGAAATTCAGTAGTTTTTGAGTTAGTTCGATTTTTAGAGTTTTTATGAATAATCCCAGATTAAATCATTTGAAACCAATTTAAAAATTATTTACGGCGCGACAGTACAGAAATTTTAAATTATTATCGTAGTTGATGCCGTAGCAGATCTTTGTTAATAATTAAAAGTTCAAAAATGCCTTAAACCTTGGCAAATATCACTAATCAAACATTTTTTTTTTTGTAATTTTTGTTATTACTCCATACAAATTGTTGTCTAGTGCAAAAATAAAATACTACGCCTGATGTACAAATTACTAGGAAAATATCCTTATCTTATCAGCTATCCAAAAAGGTATGAATGTTAATACAAAGTCATGGACTACATTATGAAAATCGTTTTTGATTTAGTACAGGAAGACGTGCGTCTCACAAAAAGGTGATTATTCGGAAAATCAAATAAAACAATTTCGTGAATGTTATTATTATTTTTAATAAATTTCAATTTAATAACTTTTATGACATACATTTCACACGTCTTGTTCGATGTGCTGCCCTCGGTTTCGAATACATGTTCTTATTCGCTTCCTCATTTCAGTTTTTGTGATTCTTGATGTGATTGTTGCCCTCATCTGGTCCGCCGCATCTGTTATTCTCTCCCTTAGTTCTTCAATTGAATTTACTGGGGTCACATAAACTAGGTCTTTCATATGACCCCAGACGTAAAAGTCTAGGGGCGTCAGATCAGGGCTTCGCGCAGGCCACGGAATCGGCCCACCGCGCCCTATCCATCGGTTTGGATAGTTTTCATCCAGCAATTGTCGAATTGTGATTCGGAAGTGGGCTGGACATCCGTCATGTTGATAAATCATGTTTGCTCTTCTTTCTTCCGGTACATCTGCGAGCAGTGGTGTTAAATGATTTCTAAGGAAATCTTCATAAAGTTCCCCATTTAGTGTTCGGGGTAAAAAATGTGGGCCGATTAATTTGTCGTCGATAATACCCATCCAAACATTAAGCGAGAACCTACGCTGGGATGCGGTTGGTTTCAGTTTTTTAGGGTTTGCTTCTGCTTTCGGTGCCCAGTAATGTAAGTTGTGGTAGTTTGTGATACCATCACGGTCAAAACATGACTCATCGGTCCACAGAATGTTTTTTAAAAAGTTTTCGCCTTCGGCGTCGGCACTCAGCATGAAACGACAAAATTCAAGCCGTCTCGGCGGATCTCCCTCTTCTAATGACTGGACTGGTTGGTAGTGATATGGATGTCGGCCTGACAAGTGAACTACAGACCAGACTTTCCACTGTGACATACCAAGCTCACGCGCTACGATGTTTGTCGATATGTTGGGGTCGTCAATAAAACGTTGAAGAATCAGCTCTTCGTCGTCAGCCGTGTATCTCCGGGAACGACCAGTGTCAATTTGCCTGGTTCTTTGGACGCTGCCAGTTTCAGATATTCGCCGATAAGTCGATCCGAAGACACTAACGTGTGGGAGTCGGCGGTTGGGAAAGCGAAGTCCATATTCTCTCCGCGCTTCAGCAGCGTTACCGTCACAAAGTCCGTAACAGTAAATTATGTCAGCGTATTCTGGATTAGAATATGCAGCCATAGTCAGCACTTATGAAGGCACAGCACAGCACGAGAGCAAGATACGCGATAGGGATAGCCAGATAACAAAACACGAGCTTACGCGACGTAGAGTTGAGACTGACTAACGCTGACGACCAGAAAATCGCACCCCGAGTCATGCCGAGAGAACAATAGTAACCAATCACAAAGCTTACCGTGTGTTTGGAGTTCAAGCTCAGGTAAAACTACGAATACTACGAATAACAAACAAAATGTTGATTGTCTTACAATTTTACCTGCTCCCCATAAAACTCTTCTCTACCCTGTCATACATGCAAAAGTATTGACAATCATACCTTTCTGAATAGCTGATAAGACAAGGATATTTTCCTAGTAATTTGTACATCAGGCGTAGTATTTTATTTTTGCACTAGACAACAATTTGTATGGAGTAATAACAAAAATTACAAAAAAAAAAATGTTTGATTAGTGATATTTGCCAAGGTTTAAGGCATTTTTGAACTTTTAATTATTAACAAAGATCTGCTACGGCATCAACTACGATAATAACTTAAAATTTCTGTACTGTCGCGCCGTAAATAATTTTTAAATTGGTTTCAAATGATTTAATCTGGGATTATTCATAAAAACTCTAAAAATCGAACTAACTCAAAAACTACTGAATTTCGGTAGAACATTTGGTGGCTTAATTTGTTGCATTTTAACCCTACTATGACGTCCTGCAAGGAATACGTCGAGTTACCAGTAACCCTGTATATGAGACAGCAGTATTTGTGAAATGTAACCGTCACTTATTTCAAACATTTAGATCCAAACGACGCAACAACGATATATGTGCTGCTCCACATAACACTGCACTCTACTCAAAAAGTTTTTTCGGTATGGTACCCAAGATCTATAACAAGCTGCCTACAGAAATAAAAGTACTAGACGACATAGGTAATTTCAAAAAGGCTCTTTTTAAACTACTGGTAGATAAAACATATTATACAATAGACGAGTTCTTATCTGAAAATTTTAATATTAATTGATAATGTCAGAATGTTGTTGTTATATTTATCTTATTTACAATTTTGACATACTTACTTGACTGATTTGGATTTTAATATGATGATTTTGACATGATAGACAAATATTGAATTTAATGTAATAACTTATTTTATTTAATCTGTTACTGTATAATTTAATGTAATGAATAATATTATTATAACGTATTGTTTGTACGCCCTGTGGGTAGAATGTAGTGATACCTGTAAAGATTTGGCCTAAGCTTGTTAACACCTGTAATTATCGACACCTACATTGACAAATAAATGGATTTGATTTGATTTGTTACTCTTTCACGCAAAAACTACTGAACGGATTTGGATAAAATTTAGTACACAGATAGTTTATAACCCTGATTAACACATAGGATCGTTTTTATCCCGATTATGGGCGAAGCCGCTGGCAACAGCTAGTATCATAATATTTATTCGTTATGTATATGTAAAATATAAAACTATCTAAAATTCCTAGGGAACCTCAGTTTTGCTATTTATATCTTATATCTGTGTGCCAATTTTCATCGAAATCCGTTCAGGCGTTTTTGCATGATTGAGTAAGAAACTAACAAACATCCAAACCTTCACATTTTACAATATTAGCAGGATTTGATTTAAGAAAACATTTTGAACAAACAAAGGATCCGTAAACTGTCCAAAATAACACATTTTCTTTTGCAGAAACTACCCAACTGACGTCGTCACCTCAACCATCCACTTCACAGCCCTCAAATAATTGGCTTCCACCTTCCTCATACCACACACCACCACCCCTTCGGCTCGTGCTCACACAGACTTCGGCTCAAGGACGGCAGCCTGTTGCGCCAGCCCCGCCAGCCACACCAGCACCGGTAGCGCAATCCCCGCCAACTCCTGCAGCGCCCACTACTCCGAGGCGAAGGCGGCCACCTGCCCCCCGCACGTCTGCTATTTCTCCATCTACCAGGCGTCGTCCGCGGTTGGGGTCGCCAGCGACACCGCAGTCTGTTGCCTCTCCCGACCGCCCTCGTTTGCGCGCCCGCCGTAGACGGGCACCCACCCCCTTCGAGAGAGCGGCAAGCGAGTTCACGGCCGTGGAATTACGACGCCTGGAGCTGGAGGAAGCCCGGACTAGGCTACAACACGAGCGAGACTTGCGAGCGTTAGAGGTGGAGCACGAACGGAACCAGGTTTTTAGCTCATTGGTAAACGTCGCTCAAGCTTGGCTTGACTATTATAGCAGTAGGGACAACACAGAACCGCTGAACACTGAGTAGTTCAGTAATTGTCTTGTCCCTATTGCTATAGTAATCAAAGGTTTTTTAGTATTTATGTCTGAAGCCTTAGGCGCTGGACACACAGAAAAGACGTAAGACGCAGACGGGGCGCGACATTTGTCTCTTCCACGTCCCTTTCATATAAAATGTATAGAAGCGTCGTGACGCAAAACATACAGAATAGACGGGGCGCGGGCGCAACGCTTTTACGTCTGCGCCTTTTGTTCAAAACACACAGGAGAGACGGGGCACGGACGCGGCGGGGGCGAAGACGGGGCGCGGGGTGGCATGCCCGCCGGGAGGGGCTCGCTCGCGTCGCACAGTCACGTGTACCGTCTTGACGTTGAATGGTTGCGTCATGTTTTGAGTTGTTATAATTTTTTTCATAAAAATGCGTGACGACCTAGCTTTTAATATTCAGTTTTGTGAATTAATTGAGAATCATTCTGTTATTTATGATTACAATAGGTCTGACTATTGTAACAGAAATGTTCAAGACCAAGCTTGGGAATCGATTGCCAGGACAATAAACGAAAACGGTAAGTAGTACCTATTCTTTATTTAAAAAACATCAACTTATCCTCGTGCGTACCTACATCTGTTCTTTACGTAGTACATTAGAAATAAAAAAATGTGTACTCTTTGTTTTAATGGTAAAACAGAAATATTTTAATGTAATATTAATGTAATATTTTCTTAATTCCTCTGCGTGTTGTGTGTATGCGTTGTGTGAGTGTGTGTGTGTGCGAGGGTGCGGCGTGCGTGCGTGCGCGCGCGTGTGTGTGTGTGTGTGTGTGTGATGGTGTGTGTGTGTGTTTATACATTGTGCCTATTTTGGTACGGAATAGGTGCCCGATTTACAAAATAGTTGGTGAGGTATTCCCTGACACCATCTGCAGTTTCTCTGTATAGTGAATCAATTCTTGTTCCAACCAACGTATTTTGGATGTATGGCGCTGTAAATTTTCCATCGCATCTTCGAATAACATTGTGCAATATACACATTGCTTGTATAATTACATCAGCTTTAGCAGGTTCACAGCACATGGGCATGCTCAGTCCTTGAAATTTAGTCCTTGCCATTCCAAAGGCACATTCTACTGATTTCCGTCCTCTGCTTAGTCTGTTATTGAATATTCTTCTATCATTTGTCAATTGATTCCGCGAATAAGGTTTCATTACGTTTTTTTTTCAGAGAGAAAGCTTCATCTGCCACAAAATAATATGGCATAGGTTGTACTTCTCCGGGCAATGGACTATGGTCCGGTAAATTAAGGTCTTCACGCTGCATTGCTTGTCCGAGAGCACTGGCTTGAAATGCACGCCCGTCACTATTTCTCCCGTATTCCCCAACATCTATCGTTACGAATAACCCGTCAGCGTCTACCAATGCTAATAACACAATCGAAAAGTATCCTTTGTAATTTATGTACGCTGATCCCGTGTTAGATGGAGCTTTTATTCTAATATGTTTGCCATCCAGACTTCCCACACAATTCGGTAAATTCCAAAGAGTATGGAAACGCGCAGCTATCTCTAGCCATTTTTCTACATTGGGTGTAGGCATATATTCGGGTTGTAATGTTTGCCATAGAACTTGACAGGTATTATGTACTATTTCTCGAATCGTAGATTTTCCTCGTAGAAAGTAAACTGACAGTGATTTAAATGAACACCCATCTGCGAAATACCTGTAAATAAATATACAAATATAAATTAGGTATACATATTACTATACTGTGCACCGTGATTTTTTATTCGCGGAGGCTATTGAGCCAGAAAGTAACATTCTTAATTCTTTACATAAGTAGGTACTCGTATTACTGATATAGGCTCTATAGTCTCTGCGAATAAAAACTCACAATAAGTAATTCACTTCATTATATTTATTCGATGATTTGATTGTTTCAGTACAAGCTTGCAAAGATCGTTGGAAAAACATAAGGAACAGATATGCAAAATACAAAAAACTTCTATCACTTCCATCTGGCTCTGCAGCCAAGAAGGTAAAAGAATATTACCTTGCCCAGCACTTGCATTTTTTGGATAAATACTTGAAATCAAGACCTTCCAAATCTAATCTAGAACCACAATGCAGGTCAGATACTCATACGGACGAAAGTGAACTTGATGAGGAGGAGTCAATGTCGCCGTTTCGGCCTCCGTCCCATTCACCCTCTCCACAGGCTCAAAATCATCCTTCGCCGTTATCATCGGACTCAAGTAAAAAAAGTAAAATGCCTACTTTGAAAGACGTCAATCAATCTGCTTTTGATTACTTTAACAGAAAACGACAAAATAGCGAGAAACAAATGCAACCTCTTGATACAGATCTTGCCTTCCTTCAAAGCATGTTGTCTGATATGAAGGCCATGAATCTTGTTCAAAAACGAAGGTTCAAGATGGGAGTAATGCAGTTGGCGGCGCAAATCTTAGATGGAAACGAGGCAGCATCGACATCAGAACCAGCATATTCTACCCGCATTTCTCAAAACAACATAGCCACGGTGTCTTCTATACAACAGCCGTTTCATAATGTTGCACCTCCATCGACAATAGAGCAAAATCAAAATGTTGCACCTCCATCAACAATAGAGCAAAATCAAAATGTTGCACCTCCATCAACAATAGAGCAAAATCAGAATGTTGCATCTCCATCAATATCTGTGCAGGATGAGAATACCCCAACGTTTTTCACTCTATCACCCTATTCAACAATTAGTTCAGTTTCGGCTGCACACGTCACCAATACATCTTTTTTGAATGAAGAATTACCTCTGAACTACACGTACAATTTTTCTACACCAAAGTAATCCATCGGATTACTTTAGTGTAGAAAAATTATACACATCAACATCGGTTTGAGCGTGCACATATTTCAAAAGTTAATTAAACCTTATTATGTAACACAATTTTCTGTTAGTATTAAAGTAATTAAAAAAGATAATGTATTTCACTTACCTTAACGTTATAAGTAATCTTTCTTCAGCACTAATAGATACTCTCCAATTTGTGTGCTTTCTCTGTAAAGCATTTCTCACTTTGGACATGATAATATTAAAACACTGTGGAGTCATTTTATACACTGTGACAAAACGATCTGGGTAATTGTGTAGGTCCTCCATTATTTTAAAAAATCGATTGTCTTCATTGCTTAGCCATACCGGATGTACCCAGTAACGTCTAACCCTCTGTATATTAGCGAGATTTACCAGTGCTAGTACATCTTCATCTTCAGAAGAAGACATGTCGACGTGACAAAATCAGACTGTTGAATGCCGAAAATAGTCCTGACTGCGCGACTGCGTCGCGTCCGCGCCCCGTCTCTTCTATATAACTTCAAAAGTCGCGTCCGTGTCTCGTCTCCGCCCTGTCCGCGACGCGTCCTCGTCTTACGTCTCTTCTGTCTGGCCTGCGCCTTAGGCATTCTGCATCTCAGACTTTTGCGAGTGGGATACTAGCAAAAGTCGGAGATGCAGAATGTCTAAGGCTGTTTAAGTTGTTAAGTGTGTTAAGTTTGTTTTTACATAATGTGAACCCTATGGGCGAAAGAAGTGACTTCGTTAAATTACCTAATATGTTGCTTCTTTTACTGTCCAATTTTAAGACTGTAACTGTGAGACTGACTCTTGATTTTACCTTTTTAAGTTTTGCTTATATTACCTAAGATAATAGTAAAAAGAAGCCTTTCTGAACTGTGGAACACCAAAGCAGTTCACCTCGGTGTTGCATGGCTAATTTTCTGTACCCATGGTTCATCTGTTTAATTAACACACAGTGTGACACACACATTGGCATTTATTTTAGTTAATAGTGAATATAATATTTAAGTTAATAGAGATTTGTTATCCATTAGATCTAGCTTGCATGTTGGATAATGGCCTATTGAGGTGAGGCTGGTGTTGTGCCCAGCAGTTGATGTATAAAGGCTGATTAATATAATTATTATGTTTAGTAGAGATACTTATTAAATAAGGTTAAAAATTTTATAGAGTTTATTAAGTGACTTAATAAAAATATTAAAATATTTAATAGTAATTTTATTTACCTATAAATAAAAAAATCAAAATCAAAAGTCATTTATTCAAACTAGGCTGATGATCAGCACTTTTTGAACGTCAAAATTACAAGAGACAGTCCCCCAAAACGCCCGCCCTTCGCCACTTCCTAGTGTTTTAGCTGGGAAGAAGAAGTGGCGGAACAAACTCCCCAGCAACACATCTGTCTGTGAGGTTAGAGGAACCAGATTCTATACAATAGTGTTCAAGTTTATATAAACAAGGAATCCATTACATCAAATTAATGTCACATGTCAGCTAGCACACACCAATAATGAAATAAAATATTAAAAAATATACTCAACAATAAATAAAGCCTCCAGACATAAAGGGCGTGCCCGCTTACAAGCGCATAAAGACGAATAAATATATTACATCCTACTAACTAAGCGATTGCGCATAGCCCTGCCTCGGATTAACTCATTTTGGTTATCATTGGTGGAGGTGCTATATTGTACAGCATGATCTTCACTATCTTCTAGACCCCCGGCTGGCATATCACTAGGAGGTGGTATTCTAGCATCTAATGCAATGTTGTGCAGCACACAACATGCATTAGTGATTTTGCTAGCCATGTAAGGGTGATAGTGAAGAACTCTGTGTCGAAGCATACACCTCCAACGAGCCTTAAGTAGTCCGAAACAGCGCTCAATGCGAGACCTGGCTTGTACATGACGTCGTGTGTACACCTCTTCCTGGGATCCTGGTTCAGCATTTAATATAGGCGTCATCAACCAGGGCCGCAGTGGATAGCCAGAATCTCCTAAAAAAAAGGAAATATATTTTTGTTAATAGTCTACTCCAGTTCTTATAAAGAATTGAATAATCGTAGTTTATTTGTAGTCATGATCAATTAAATATAGTGCAATCACTGCTTGGCGTATAGGGCTATTTCAGATGTCTCACTATTTATAATACCTTTACGGAACACCTTACCTAATAACCAAACATGTTCACCACTTTCATGAAGTCCTTGCATGTATGTGCCCACATGACTTGCAGACCATATGTGGGAGTCATGTGTTGCTCCACCAAACTTTGAGTTAACATTTATGATGCATGAGTCATAATCACATATCTGAAAAGAAAATAAAATAAAACTATAGGTACTTATTGTTTGGTTTCCACAAAGAAGCAAATTGCAAGGTGGGGAAGGGATTTTATTTCGAATTAAGGTACTTACAAAACATTTAAATGATATTTTTTAGGTTTGACTATGGATATACAATAATAAATGTCCCTTTATTTGCTGTGCCGCTTGGCTCATAGGCTTCCTCGTACATTCTCCACTGAGTTCATATTATAAATAAGGGTTATTTTATTTACAAATACATGTATACATAGTTTCAATGAATTTTGTTAACCTCATAGTTTTATATTATGATTAGAATTTATCCAGCGGCTTACCATTTGAACATTTAAGGAATGATATCCTTTTCTAGTAAAAAATGCATGTTCTTCCTCAACCGGTCTTGTGATAGCAATATGGGTACAGTCAATGCACCCTATCACACCAGGCAAATTATGTGCCCTTTGAAATCTGTAAATTATTTAACAATTTTACAACAAATATCAAAAAGTTACTATTTAGGTATGTAGGAACCTAAGAAAAGTTTTAATTAGGTATTTAAACTATCTAAAAATATGTTTAAGTACATACTTCTCTTTGATTAAGGATCTCTCGTGTGGCGTTTGTGGAAATACTATCCACCTTCTGACCATCCAATTGTGATTAAGGGCGTTCACAACCTCCCTGATGCAGCGACTTGTTGTCCGCTGTTCTTTTTTAATTATCTTATCTTATCTTTTTAGGTTGACGTGGTTTTATTTTTATTTACAGCAGTTAATAAAGTATTGATTGGTACCACAATATTATTGTTGTTTAGAGTACCTATAAACTAAGCAGACAAAGATGGTTTAACTCAAGTTACAAAAGTGCAACAACCAGCAACACTAATTACCTACCTAGTTGCCTGCAATATCTTTACTAAAATGTTTTATTAGTGTAAAATTTCTTACCTTTATTTCCAGGGAAATTTCAGGGGAACCTTTTAATCGGGCATGAGATTTTAGGTCCTTGCATAACTTCCTAAATGCTCGTTTATTAAGCCTGAAATGTTGGATGAACAACAATTCTGGCATATCTTCAATTGTTTCCAATAGGGGATCGGACTGGGTAAAGAAAACGACATTCTATTTTGTCCGTCAGACAGGTAATACAAAAATATTAGACACGTATTTTTTGTTTTATCAAAAAATTACTTAGTTAGAACTCATTAAAGTTGGAGAGTGGGGGCTTACTACGTCACAAGTGGGTATAAAACTTACCTACATGTGACGTCATGCGCCATTTCAACTCAATATATCTCCGTAATTTTATGACCACGTGAAAAAAGAAAAAATACGTGTCCAATACTTTTCAATAAACTAACCGACGGACAAAGAAAAAAAAAATAGGATTACCCCCTATTGCCGTCGCTGTCTTAATCGCTTTTGGCGCCTTTCCCAGGTGTTCTCATTGTGTGCAGCCCACAATAAACGTAAAGAATGCATTTTACAATTTATTTGATCTGCAGTAATGCCTTTATCACAGAATAAATACTAAGAGTATGTTATCAATCAATGTCGAAAATCTGCTGCTGAATTAAATCCGGCCATATTGTTTCAATAACTACAACGTTTTAGCATTCGTTTCGTTATCTTTTTTGGCGATCACGATCAAGGCGAAGGCGAACACTGAAAGCGCTGCTTGGCTACGCATTTGTAAGGGATAAACACGATAACGATTCGGTACTTTATGGTTTCGTTACGAATTTATAACATTGTCTACCAAATTGCGATAACGATGTCGATTGACCACGTGACTTAACGCGTCTTATGTCAATCCCATACATTTTAGTCTTTTCTAACTTCGTTATCGTTTTGAAATTGTGACTTTGTCTAAGCCCCCTGGGCTGTTGTAGAAGTACAGCGGTATTTGGATGACAAAGTCGTCAACATCAATGAGTCTCCATTGCAGTGGTGGGCATTAAACAAAAATTCATATCCCCACTTAGCAATATTGGCTCGGCTTAAACAAAATGCACTAGCTACCAGTGTGCCCTGCGAGCGACTTTTTTCTGTAGCAGGAAATATTCTGTCCGAGCGAAGAACACGTTTAGGTGTTAGAAAAGTACAACAGATGCTGTTTATAAAAGAAAACAAAAAAATAATTTAGATAAAAAGAATAAAAAATAATGTAAAAAATGTAAAAAAAAAAGATAAAAAAAACAAAAAAAAAAACAAAAAAAAAATTAAAAAATACTTAGTGATGTAAATATTTAGTACCTAGGTATAATAGTACAGTAAAGGGAAATGCCCATTTGATGAAGAGGTTTTGGCCAAGTGACGCCCATGAAAGAAACCAACTATAGACATTAGGGTTGACATCACAGATCAAGAAAAAAACACTATTTTGTACATAGTACTCGGTTGGACTATTATAAATCAGAAATAAGAACTGGAGGTTAGAGAAAAAACATACTTATAGTTTTCTGATTTTTTTATTCGTTTTCATTTCAATAAATAACAAGCACGGCATCTAAGAATTGGGCTGGGGGATTTATATTTGATTGAAACCTTGCCCAGCCCAAGAACCACACAATTGTCATCACGTGGGCACAACAGCCTACTGTCCTCCGACCAGATATACAATTGCAACAATATTGCCGTATTGCTTCTATTCCAGTTTCGTCATTTTTAATCATAATCGTAAGCAAAGTCGTCGGAAAATCAAATAGAAAAACGCAGGAGAAAAAAACCACGAGTCGCAAGCGAACAACAAACCAAACAGCAATGTGAAATCAGTTGTCAAAAACAAAACGTCAATTAGTATTGTAGGGATGCCGAAATGAGATCGATTTATCGAAGAATCGATAATCGATTATTTAATTAAATAAAACTGGAAACGAGGCATCGGCTCATAATATCGTATTTAAAAGCCCAAAATCGGACAATCATTTTTTGTCTTTAATGAAAATAACAAAACCGAAACAATTACATAAGAAAAAAAAATATTTTCCGACAATCGATTTTTGGTAACCGTTTTTAGTTTATCGATTTTTTTTAGGAAAAGGTGCATCTCTGCTTCGACAGGATTTACTAACGACCGGAAGTGTCAAATGAGGCAATAAACGATTGAGTTTCTTAATTAATTCTTCTTTTAATTCCGGAGTTTTCATTACAAATAAGTAATAGCAATATTTTAGTAACTAAATGGGTTATTTTTCTGTACTTTCCACATTGGTGGGCAAAAACATGGCCAAAATTGCGCGTTTCCCTTTGATTTTGTAAATAAAATCAATTATTGAAACGTTCTAAATACGCCAGCTTTTCTGTCAAAAATTGTTGGTACGTACCTATTTGAAGTATTTGATACGTACCAACAATTATTTTTCTAATAATACCATATTATGTTATAAAATAAGCTGACAGTCCTAAGCCTGTATAAAGTATGAAGGGAAGTTTTCAATAAGATTTACTTAATTTAAAATATTTTAAAATGAAGAATAGCTATGAATACCCCTAGGTACACATAGTCTGATAGACGTTTATAATCCATAAAACGAAAATACTCCTTTACTTGCGAAGACTCGCTAGTTATGAAACGTTCATAAACTTGAGACGCCTAAATACTCGTGGACCTAGTTTTTGGAATAAGTATTTAGACGGACGCGTACTTCTAAGACTCAGTACGCATTTTACCTAGTATATCTCATCTCTAGTTCCGGGACCGCAGGGGGCGTGGCTAGGCGCGTGAGCGAGAGAGTGCGTCTGCGCATTGGTTTTAGTGAATACCTACGACATTATCGAATGTTCATTGCGTTTGCGTTGTGTATTTATTGTTAGAGTTTTTTGTGTGTGTGAATGCGCGGTAATACGCACTTACGAATTTCCGTAAATAAGAAAAATATATAAAAAAATACCTACCGATTTTATTGTTGATTTGGGTCGAGAATCATTAGTAGAATTACCTCCTTGAATGTGACGAGGATGCAAAACAACACCTTGTATACAAGTTAACCTTATTTTTTTTGAAAGATTATATGTTTTGGCTAAATAATTCATTATGGCACAATTTAATATATTAGGTCCTTACCTATGAAATTGGCGTTTTGTCGTACTGGCCACTTTGATCTCAAATATCTCCTCTTTGGTTTGTAACTTCAATTTTAAATTTATACAGCTTTTTACTCATGTTTTTGAGTTTGGAAAAACGTAATTCATTTGTTTTTTTCTTTGGGCCAGTCGGTTTACAAAATGGAAAACTTGAAATATCGCGTTATTTACGAGTACGAGTTCCATCGTGGCACCAGTGCTACAGAAACGGCTCGAAGGATTAATGATGTGTATGGCGACGGTGTCGCAAAAGAAAACACGGTGCGTTTTTGGTTCCAAAGTTTTTGTTCTGGAAATTTCGACCTGCAGAACAAGCCCCGTTGCCGGCCGGAGACCAAAGTTGATAATGACGTATGAATCACATGTCCTTTGCCTCATTGACAGTTTGACATTACTACATTTTCGAGTTTGTTTACTTGATTCTTGTCTTGCGCTTGCGACTTGAATTACGTACGGATTGCTTTTTTTATGATAAATAACGACGACTGTGGCCATTTTTTAAGGATTTTGATTTTACTTCTGCACACGATACCCATTTTTGAACACGGACTTAGATCGGACACGACGACTCGGCTTTTTGACGACGGACCTGAACCTGTTTTAACTACCGCAGTTGTGTGTTTTGGACTTGTGCCACGTGTTACGTGTACATTTAAAAATGGATCCTGCTGGTTCGTGGAACCTGCACTGTGTTAACTGTTATCTCGATATTTCAAGGATGAGACTTAACCTATTATCAGTGCAAAATGATGAAGTACGTTGTTTAATACAGGCATGGATAGCACCACAAGCTGTAAGTAGTTTTCCCTAGTTTTCTTGCCTATTTATATTGGACGCACTGATATAGGTACAGCAATTTAATTATGTTTTGTCCTTTTTCTCAGGTACAAGATAGTGTTATATGTGAGGCATGTCTAAGATTGGCAATACAAACTATCACCGAGACACCAGGACCCAGCCAACCAGATAGACAAGTAGGCCACCGCCATGTGTGCGTTTGCTGTGGACAGTCTGTTCTACGACAACGATCACATAGTTTAAGTAATAACACAGACCGTGAAAGGCACATAATGAATGTAGTAGCACACAGAATTCAACCACGCCAGGTAATCTTACCTGGCCTGCTATAATAAATTGTTTATTCCTGAGCTTTGTACCCAACTCCACAGGTTTTAGTAAAACGAAACTAACTTTCACTTTTTATTCTTCTTGCAGCTACGTTCTTCAGAGGTAATCTGTCACCAATGCTAGCAACAATGCAACCGGGCTGCATTACCCATTGCTACTCTTTCACCAAGTCCAATTCAAATACCCAGTCATGCAGGTAATTTGAATATACCTCTACGTGAAGAAGTTCCTCAAATGAGATCCATCGTCCTGTTACCTAATTATGGTAGAGCAGTTGATACTCAAAGTCATTGTTTCTATCCAGGATGTAATATGACAGACAGACATGTGGTGCCTCTTTCATTAAGGGTGTGGCTCTTCAAGGACTATACAAGATTATGTACCAAAGAATGCAAAAATATGTAGTCATCATTTAAACAGTGACTTATGGTACGATCTTCCTGCTTTGGAAGATATGAATCATGAATTCTCTGTGGATCACATCCAAGACTTTGCATCATTTGTGAATTTTGAATGTCGTGCTTTGGATTTAGAAAATGTACATTTGATGGAAGAACACATGATGTGGTACTTCCTCGGAATGAGTAGAAATAATTTTAGTACTCTAATGAGAGAAGTTCTCCGTTTGGCGCAAATGCATAGAGCTTCTACTGGCCTTGGAGCTTACCTGATGAAATTAAGAACTGGGGATTCCGATGAAAGAATATCATCTCTTCTACAAATACCGAGAAGTACAATAGAGCATCTAATGGCGGAAGTAGGGGAAAACTGCATCAACATTTTGTGCCTATGAACCTCGGAATTGGAGATATAACGAGAGAACAAATTGCAGAAAGAAACCTTATTCTACCAAATGGACTGTTCGGTGAAACTTCACCGAACAGTCCATTGGAGATGGAGAAAGAAAGCCTGTTGTAATTATTGATGGGACATATATATATATGTTCAAAAAAGCTCCAACTATTTATACCAAAAAGAGGCGTATTCTCTTCACAAATATAGAAACCTTGTGAAGCCATTCATGCTTGTTTGTTCTGATGGCTACATTATCGATGTGTTAGGCCCTTATCCGGCAAAAACGTCCGATGCTCAGATAATGAATAGTGAATTTGATGAACCCAGTAAGCCACTAAGGCAATATTTTCAGGACAATGACGTGTTCATTTTAGATAGAGGGTTTAGGGATTCCATTCCACTTTTGTAATTATGCAATTATAGTGTTCACATGCCATCATCACTGCTAGAAAATGAATTTCAACTATCCACTCTGGAATCCAATAAAAGCAGAAAAGTCCTTATTTGTCGTTGGGTAGTTGAAGTCGTAAATGGGATCTTCAAGCAGCATTTCAAATTGTTTCGCCAAGATTTTTTTAATAGAGCATCTAAACATTTAATGATGGATTTCTCTATAGCAGCTGCATTAATTAATAGATTCCATACAAGAATAGTTGACAGGTCAGATGCTGTTGATATACTTCAAATACTAAATGAGAACATGTATGTAGAAAACACCCTAGCTGATTATGTGATCAGAAATAATTTGAAACGTCGCAGAGCGCAATTCCAAAGCATTAATGTAAAAGAAAACAATTTTTCTGATTTTCCACAACTAACATACAGTGAAATGGTTTTGTTGGCATGTGGAACTTATCAAATAAAGCAGGCTCGTTCTTACTATGGCGAGCATAGACGAGCTAATGGTATGTATAGGATTATAGGATTGAGGTATGCAAGGAAGTGGATATTGCATTAGTTGAGCATTTAGCTCTTACAGGTAATTGTTTTTTGCTGAATACAGAGTAGACATATTTCTCAAAAAGTATATTTTGTTTACATAATAGTTAACAATTCATTATCTGAGAGGAGGGCTATACAGCATCGATATTGTAACTGTCTAGTGGGAAGGCGAACTGTTGGTACTTGTGCCCATACTATGTCAATAATATGGTACTTAGCATTGGTCCGGTATCAATTGAATATCTACCCACCTGCACAGTTTTTAGATGACATTCTAGTTATTTTAAATGACGAATAAAACATTGAAATCTTTTTTGTTGTTTCATTATTGCATAACCTAGACTTAACCTTTATTTGAGAAAAACTTTTAAATGACTTCTACCTAGTTTTTTGTGTGTAAAAGAGTCTTCATTAATTAGTGGCGTTAGGTCAGACCATACTGGTCAACTTGTATCTTTTGAGTTAAAAAAAAAGTTACACTTAGTTAAATCAATTCAGATAAGACCTCTCTCTAAAAATAAATTAAAATCTTTTAATAATAATGTTCTTAGCAATCTTGCTGACGCTAGTTTTGATTTAGAAGATCCCAATATAAACTACGATATTTTATTTTCTACAGTTTGCCAGGAATTTAATAAAACGTGTCCTATAAAAAAAGTTAAAGTCAACTCAAAGTCTAAATTTAGCGAATGGGCCACTGCGGGAATAAGAAAAAGCAGAGATATTTTATACAATTTATATCACGAAAAATCTCTAACCTCAGATCAAGTCTTTCACACTTATGTTAGAAACTATTCAAAAATATTCAAAAGTGTCTGCGCTCAGGCAAAATCTAAATTAATAAGCAATAAAATCGGTATTTCTAAGAATAAACTAAAAACCGTGTGGCAGGTAATTAACAGAGAAACAGGAAAGACGCAACAACGAGATAAGAATGAACTGACTTTGAAAATAGATAATAAAACCATTTGTGATAAGCTAGAAGTCGCTGAAACTCTAGACAATTTTTTTGCCAACATTCCGTTAGAGGTTACGAAATCTCTCCCCTCTTCAGCTAAACTAGCTGAAGCCCTTCTTAAAGAGAACTTTACTAAGGACTTACCTAACTTTAAAATTAAATCAGTATGTATTGATACAATTAAAAACGCATTCAAAAGTCTCAATATAAAAAATACTGAAGACTTATGGGGGATATCAGTCAAGGTTCTTGAAAACATTATTGATTCAATTGCTCCTGTCTTAGCAGGCATATTCAATCAATGTTTGGACAGTGGCAAGTTTCCTGACTTGATGAAACATAGTAAAGTAGTACCAATTTTCAAATCAGGTTGTAAGAGTGATCCCTCTAATTATAGACCTATATCTGTGCTTCCAGCATTGAGTAAAATCTATGAAAAAATCATGCTGGACCAGATGTTGTCACACTTCAATTCTAATAGGATACTGCATGGTCAGCAGTTTGGTTTCACGAAGGGTAGGTCGACAACGGACGCGGGAGTAAAACTCATCAGTTACATTTTGGAATCCTGGGAGAAGTCCCAGGATGCTATTGGCATCTTCTGTGACCTCTCAAAAGCGTTCGACTGCGTCGACCATAACACACTGATCTGTAAATTACACCACTACGGAATTCGTGGACAAGCTGCTGATCTTGTTCTTTCTTATTTATCAAACAGGCAACAAAAAGTAAATGTAAATGGGGCGACGTCCTGCGGGTCTATAGTCAAGATAGGCGTGCCCCAAGGTTCAATTCTCGGTCCTTTCCTGTTTCTTGTTTATATTAATGACCTCCCTTATATGATGGCCAAATTTTCGGATATAATTCTATTTGCTGATGACACCTCGCTAATTTTTAAAATTCATAGAAAAGATACGGACGTCTTACATGTCAACGAAAGCTTAACTATTCTCTCAAAATGGTTCGCAGCCAACAATCTTTTACTGAATACGAATAAAACAAAATGTCTTAAGTTTTCTTTACCAAATGTACCACAACGTGACCTAAATTTAAATCTTGACGGCAAAAAACTTGATGTCATAGCGGAAACTGTATTCTTGGGGATTACTATCGATTCAAAACTGCAGTGGGGCGCGCACATTAGAGCTCTTTCGGGAAGGTTAAGCTCAGCTGCCTATGCAGTTAGGAAAATAAGGCAGTTAACCGATGTAGCCACAGCTAGGTTAGTATACTACGCTTATTTCCATAGTATTATGTCCTATGGCATTCTGCTGTGGGGATTGGCAGCAGACGTTGAATCAATTTTCATACTGCAAAAGAGGGCAGTCCGCGCCATCTATAAAATGGGTCCTCGCGAGTCCCTCAGAGAAAAATTTAAAGAAATCTATATACTGACTCTGCCTTCACTCTATATTTTAGAATGTATTTTATATGTCCGCAAAAACCGAGGACTTTTCAAAATTAGAAGCGACTTCCATAATATAAACACGCGCAGTAAACAAGAAATTGTAATACCAAAATTTAGATTAACAAAAACTAGCAAGTCATTTCTTATAAACAGTATACGCTTTTATAATAAGTTGCCGAAGTCAGTTACAGAACTGACCGATGGAAAGTTTAAAAATTATATCAAACGTGTCCTAATTAAAAAAGCATATTACAAAATTAAGGACTACGTTGAAGATAGAGAAGTTTGGCCTGAGCCCCTACGCACATGCGGCTTCCCTGGTAGCTCATAAAACGGCACAAATGTGTGGATGTCTCTAACTATTCTCAATCTTATTTTTATTTTGTTTTTTTTTTTTTATTTACTTTTTTATTTTTTTATTTACTTTTTTCCATTATTTTTAATCAGATGTTTTACAATAGTTTCTTAATCATTACACCATTTTGTTTAGAATAGTTACAGCACGGATGACAACATTTGTGTCACTTGTTTCATCTAGTCTTTTTGCAATATCTTTTTTTTTTTTTTGTATAGACTCTTTTTCTTATTTACCGATTGTTTGTAAATGTATGGACATTGTAGGCCTTATAGATTCCTAGATCCTTGGTAACTTTTTATCTTGTTCTACGTTTTGTAGTAAGCAACGACTTATTGTCGGGCCTACGATGTCCACTCATACTTAAGTGCCACTGCTGTAACATAGAAAAATTGTAAAGCCAAATTATTTTAAAAGAGTAACCATGGAGTTTCTTGCCGGTTCTTCTCCATAGGAAACGACCAACCCGAACCGAGCACCTTATTGTCGACGTTTTACAAGTGCCCATGTAGGCCTATGTGAAATAAAAATATTTTGATTTTGATTTTGATTTTGATAATTATTGAAATTGTAATGGGTTACCTACGATTTGTAGTAACATTTGGCGTGTATTTCATTGTTGTTCATTTCAGGCATTTTTTTATATGGCCGTTGGGCATTCCCCTTTTTATGTTCACTCGAAACGGTACGAGTATGTATTACTTTGACAGATTCGGGAAATTTTTGTTCCAATCGCCGACGTGCCGGATCGCATACGACGGTTGGAGCTAAATGTCCACCCGCTGCTGGTGTACAGGCCGGAAGACGGGGAGTATATGGACATGCGGTGAGTACATACTTGCTCAAATGCTGTGCTTTTTCTTTATATCGCAGGAAGTATTTTATATGTAAACAGTATCCACTTTCATAACAAGTTGCCAAAGCCAGTAACAGAACTTAACGATGGAAATATCAAAACCCACATCAAACTTGTCCTTATCGACACAACAAAGTATATTATAAGATTGAAGATCAGCACATGTGACTTCCCTGGTAAAATAATAGGATTTGATTGACTGCACATATATGATCTACCAAGAACATTCCAGAACATAGGCAAAAGTTTTCTTTTTTTTAATCTTCAAATCATAATTTCCTTTTTTGTAGGAACGTACCCCGGCCTGCATCAGCAGCACCACCGCTTGAACCACCGGCTCGCAGCACGTGGCTCATATGGCTCCAGGAGCGTGCTGATTATGGGGAGCCCTGGTGATCGTTCTTGTCCAAGCGACTCATCAGGGCTCCCCCAATAAAGTACGAAATTTTCCTGAAGTTTTTATTTTTATTTTATTGCCCTTTGAATCTATATCAAAATATGAAATGGATTGAAGGATTTCTGTAAGTATTAATAATTTGATAACTACAAATAAAAAGGTTTAGCTGTAATATGTTTATTATGAGTATTTATGTAGTTTTCTTTGACGTTTTGGTGCCTACTACAGACACTCTATACTCACACTTATCATCCATATTCATACTTTTATTGGTTTTACATTAGCATTTTACGGATTGTTTAGTTTTTATCAATATTTTCTTAGTATTCTTTGTTGTGACATAACTTGTCAGTTGTCATTTACTTTTATTTTTAATTGTTACCAGCCAAATTCTTTATGAAGGTTTCATTTAGATTATATATTACTAAAAATTATTGTCATCATTTCGTTAGTTCAATTGTTGTATTTTATAGTTAATTGCGAATATGCGATTAGCACTTGCGATAATTGACAATTATTCTCTAAAGAAACCGCGCCAAAATGTACTTTTCAAAAGCATGAAAGGTGGGGTTTTTGGCGTACCAGAAGAGATACTATTAATAAATGTCGGCGCACATTTACCAGAAGAAAGCAGCACATTTAAGAGATGCAGGTTCTGCAGCACTAAAAAAGAAGAGAAAAGAACCAGAATGCAATGCTTTACCTGGAAAGTACCCGTGTGTATTAGGGGCTGTTTCAAAAACTTCCATACAGCAGAGACAAGCAAATAGATAATTAAAAGAAATGAAAATAGATAGTTATATTATAAATAGAATATAGAGAGAAAGAGATTAAAATAATTTCTGATCTTTACTACCCCACCGTCCGTCTTGCTGAATGAAAGCTTGACTAATAATTGTGATGAATAGGTTACTATACTTAAGTACTTACCTAGTCGATTTTGTATGTTACTAATAATTTAAATACTAAGGCAATAGTTCCTGTTGTCTGATTTTGTAGTTATGTCACTAAGTTGGTAATGAAAATGAATACAAAAACACAATTTTTAAAATAAGTTGTTTCATTTACTTACAAATTTGAGTACAAACCTTGTCACAAGTAAAGCAAGGGCAAATAGTTAGTAAAAAATATATCGATGTAATACAAGACATAAGACAATGGGAGGTGTACCTCCGACTTAGGCGAGCGCAAGAACCGATAACGGGAGCTATATTTCCCACCAAAACAAGGTCACTTCCCCTACACTTAACCCTTTTAGGAATGTTCTTCGCGAAAGTATGTAGATCCTCCGTATGTTAACCCTAAACGAGTGCACACAGAATATGATTGCATTGTTGGAATTTCGTTTCTAAGTGCTTATCATTTTCCTTGTTATTTGTTACAGGTGCATGGAGTTCAAAAAGTTAAGTAATGGAGTCCGAAAAGGATCTTGGATTCTAGATCGTGACTGTCCATGGAAAGAAATATACGATTGACAAACGTTTCTGCGTCAACCACACCGACTCGCCTGCCACAGTATAAGACAAGGTCAAAGTCCAAGACGAGGCCAAGTCGGCCAATGAAGACTATTGAAGACCCAAGTCAAGGGCCGACTAGAAAGCGCACAAATCTACAAGCAGAGCACGCCTTCCAGTAGTAAACCCTACTGTGCCGTTTATTAAAACATGTTACCGACCATACCGTTAACTATGCAGCTTTCATATTACATATTATTGTGTGCGCCTGTATTTATAATATTTGTCCAACCCTAAATGAGTGCACACAGAATATGATTGCATTGTTGGAATTTCATCTCTAAGTGCTAATTGCATCTGACGAGGAACTTCCGCCAGCGATGAATGTCGAGGGAGCACCGTCATCGGCATCTGACGAGGAACCACTGGCATGTGGTTGTTTTAACGTCCAATCAAGAAATAGACCAAAACCAACATAGTGTTATTTTGCACACAGCTGAACTAGAGCTTCAAGATAATTTACAAAAACTTGATAATTTGTTACAAATAACAGGAATAACTCAAGAAAAACTAGAAAATTCTGTTTGAATATGTGCGAACTGTGGAGAGTAAATTACTTATGAAAACGACACATTTATGTACTCAGCCTGATCAATATGTACAACGCACCACAGAAATTAAAATTCAAGAAGCAAACGATTTTAAACCAATATCGGATAAAGAAGAACTTGACGCCTTTGAAGATCTGCTCAAAGATCCAACCATATTGTCAAGATTCAAAAATAAACTGGCAGTAGTTTGTGGAAATGGCAAAGGACGAGGGAGAACCAACGCTTACGCATTTGTGGACATAATGTTCACCAGAAAATTTATGACAACCTAGTCTTGGGCTGGAGGCTTAAAAAATTTAACGAGGAAATTTTGTTTCAAAATCTACACTCAGACGTATAATTTATTTTTTGAATTTGTACATGAATCAGACAAAACCTATACTAAAATAGAATGCGAATTTCTTTAAAAATATTATGCACCATACTGAAACTAGAAATAAAATAAAGTTGTTGCGTGCAATATCTCGCAAATCTAGACCCAAACGTAGTATGTCTAAGAATAACCGTCTAGTATAGAATAGTAATAAGAATTCGCCGCCGTCGCCCGCACCACAACACCGGCTGCGGAAACGTCACGCGTAGGTACGTCGACCCCTAAGCGTGCCTACGCTGCTATTGTCACCAGCAAATCAGATGCGTCGCAGCCTAAGCGGCAAATCGAAAATGGGGAAAACCTGAAAAAGGGTGCTCGAGAAGAGCCTTCAAGATATCATCGATATGTTGGAGAAGACTGACCCGGATGACGTGCCTAATTTCGTGGCGAGGGAGCTGAGTGTTCGTGGTTTAAGTTCCAACCCACCATCTGCAGAGATGCTCGAGAGAGGACTTTTGGCCGAACGGTGTCGTATATCGACGTTTTCGAGGACGGTTAGGGTTGGACCTCATCTGGCAGCACGGAATCGCCTTTTTCCGTCGCTTAGAACTGCCATTTGCTAGACCGAGACAGAAAGCATAATGCGATAGCACGCGGCGGAATCCTCGAGGCGATGCGCATCACGGACAAAATGCAATGGTCGGCAGGGAGACTCCGGAACGCTGCAGCGCGCGATAGCATGCTAACGCATCGTTTCACCGCTGATCACTTGCTATCGCATGCTGTCTCACTCTATCGTACAATGGAGCACGCGGCCGCTCGTCAGCTCAGTGCAGCCTGTTCATTCATGCCGTACGGATGGTAATAACAATGACTGACGAAAATTTAATAGTTTTAGTGCAGAAATATCCTTGTCTCTATGACATGGAGTCGGCGGAATACAGTGACCAACACCGTAAAGAGAATGCTTGGGAAGAAAGGGATGGGCGGCAGTATGCCACCCATGCTGCAGCATGCTGACGCGTGCGATCGCCTTTTTTGTCTGCGGAATGCGACAGCGCGCGTTCGCATGCGGCAGCATACTGCAGCACGTGGTAGCACAGGCGGAACAAATGCGATTCCGTGCTGCCAGATGAGGTCCAACCCTTACGCGACACCATGCAGTGAAACACGATGCCGACAACATTACGTGTTTAGTTATAGTTTAATAAGGTTTTTTAATATGTATTAGTTTATTTTTATTGTATGAGACTATTTTGTGTATTTTATGTTTGGGCCTTAGTTGCCCGATAATAAAATGATTGATTGATTGATAACACTCTCAACATCAATCCGCTGCTTACATTGGGTATCCTGCTGATTCCAGATGATACTGCAGCATCAAGTCAAGGTAACCGAATAATATCATTGAAGTTGATCACAACTGAGAACAAATCATAGCGAAATACACTCGGTCAAGACGGTACTGGACGAGCTGGTCAACCATCTTGTTTAATCCACATATCCCGGCAGGTGTTGAGTAGAACGTCTTCTAATAAATTCGGCAAATGATGTTGTAAATAATTAAGGTAGTTGTCGCCATTTACGTTTTCAGGCAGCATATATGGTCCGATTATTTTTCCGATTAAAATTCCGGTCCACATATTCACTTTAAATTGGAATTGGGAGCGATCTTCACGCATTAAATGTGGATTTTTAATGTGCCAACCGTGTAGGTTGTGTTTGTTTTAATAACCGTATTTTTAAAAGTGTAAATAAAGTATGTGCCTACCTGGGCATGACGACTTGACAGGTAGACCAGGTGGTGGGCAAAGTAAAAACATTAACGTAACTTAAACATTATTAAGGACTTGGTGTAATATTTGCGCCATGGTACTCTGTCTTCCGATAACATTAGTAATCCTTACTTTACTAGCCATACGTTTGATGTTATAATGATTTTGCATCCTCGTCAAATTCAAGAAGGTAATTCTGCTAATGATTCTCGACCCAAATCAACAATTAAATGGGTAGGTATTTTTTAAATATTTTGTTTACGGAAATCCGTAAGTGCGAACCAGTCGTATTAAAACGCGGCCCGTCTGTTGCTAGCCTTATTACCGCGCTTTCACACGCAAAAAACGCTAACAATACATACACAATGAAAACGCAACGAACATTCGATAATTTCGTAGGTAGGTATTCCCTAAATCACTGCGCGGAAGCACTTTTTCGCTCACGCGTCTAGCCACCCCCCCCCCCGGCCCCGAAACACCGCCGCCGCCTTGTGCATGCGCTTTGCGAATTCCACTCCTAGAGGTTTAGGTACATCGTTGAGACGTAAGTACGTACAAACTGCAAGATGACGGTCCGTTACTCTAATGTCGAGTTGGTGGAGATGGTCCGCCTGTATGCCATCAGTGGAGACAGCCTACGTGAAGCCATACGGATGTTCACGGAGATGTTTCCCGATAGGGAAACCCCATCACAGAGCGTAATGCTGGCTGCTACGCAGAGACTGCGGGATCATGGGCAGTTAAACGTTCCCCAGCATGCTCAAGCTCGCGGCAGCGAAGGCCTGCCTGTCGCCTTACAGGAAGACATCCTGGAATACTTCCAGCGAAACCCACGGGCAAGCACGCGGGAGGCTGGTCGCCGGTTTGGAGTGCAAAAAACCACAGTGTGGCGCCTACTGAAGCGTGAACAGCAGCACCCGTTCCACTACCGCAGGGCAGACATTCACCCAGGGTAATAATGCCGTGCAGGTTACATTTTGTCGCTGGTTGCTGGAACACCAAGACGCCAACATCCTGTAGACGGACGAGTGTTTATTTACTCGAGTTGGCGTCTACAATGTTCATAACGAACATTGGTGGGCTCACCGCGACCATAACCCGCACGTAACCAAACGGCATGCGTTCCAAGTGCGGTTTGGACTGAATGTGTGGGCTGGGATGATAGGGGAAAAAGTGCTTGGACCCTATTTCATCGACGGGTACCTCAACAGCGCCACATACCTGGTGCTGTTGCGCCAAGTTGTTGAGGATATGTTGGAGGACGTTCCCCTGGCACTCCATCACAACCTCAAATACCAGCAGGACGATGCTCCCCCACATTACGGTCGGCAAGTACGCGAGTACTTAACCGAAAGGTTTGGTGACCACTGGATCGGTCGCGGAGGACCTGTCGCCTGGCCTCCGAGGTCTCCGGGCCTGACGCCTCTAGAGTTTTGAGTTTTTTCATTTGTGGGGAGACGTTAAAAGGTTAGAGTACACGGAGGAAGTGGCAAGTGTAACAGAATTACGTGCAAAGATAATTAGTGCTTTCGACACTTTAAAAGCGAATGTGTTAGTGCTACGTAAGCTGAAGGAAAACCAGCGGGTTTTCCTTTTAACGTAGCTACGTTATGCTCGACTGTGCCAAAAGTGTGTTGGTGGCAACTTTGAACAATACCTCCGGGTAACTTAGGTAGCTAATTTATTTATTTGTACTTACATAGAGTATCATTTTGTAAATACGTTGTTAGCTTAATCAATTTTATTAGTGTAAATAAGTTGATTTCAAACTTTGATTTCCCTGCATTTTTGAATTTCCCTGAATTTTCCGAATTCCGGTCGATCATCATCGCACGACATGGCGACTTCTTATTCTTATGCAGAGTATTATGAAATGGTCAGGTGCTATCTTTTAAGTGGTGAAAGTTTAAATGGTGCGCAAAGAATGTACCGTACAGAAAGTTTACCGCGTTCACAAAGACGAGGAATTAATTCGCGAGACCACCAACTAGTGTACTACGGCAGCCCGTTTCAACAACGTATCCACCACCAACTAGTGTAGGACGACAGCCTGTTTCGCCAACGTATTCACCACCAACTACTGTACTACATCAACCCGTTTCGCCAACGCATTCACCACCAACTAGTTTACTACATCAGCCCGTTTCGCCAACGTATTCACCACCAACTAGTGCACTACAACAGCCCGTTTCGCTAATCTATTTACCACCAACTAGTCTACAACGTCAGCCCGTTTCGTCAACGTATTCACCACCAACTAGTGTATGACGACTGCCCGCTTCGACAACGTGAAAAAAATGGAAAAATACCACGAACTTAGGAAAAATATTCTTTCGTGAATTTAAGCCTGATTTGCTGTGCACAAAAAGTCAATTATTGCCCCATTCTATTCAACATGGCGTCTTCCAGTTTGTAGTTTGCTTTCGTTCTGAAATCATGTCACATAAAAACATAATATCACATCGACGTTAAATTATGAAAATTGTGTGTTTTTGTAATTAATTATTATTAGTCTCTTAGACATCACTTTTAAATAATTATAAGCAAGTGTGGTGATGTCATCGTTAAAAACTATATAATACTGACTAACTTTTCTGAAGTGTACTTCTGAACGAAAAATTCAACATGGCATTTTGTTCTGACAAGTGACAAAACCCGTCACTGTCAGTCAGTCAGTCTCGTTCGTCTCGACTTTCGTGGCTTTTGGTGTTATTTTACGTTCTCTCTGATTTGATGCCTGCAAAAGCTTCGGGACTGTTCGAAAGAGATACCGTGGCCCAGGAACAAAGGGCTAAGAAGGAACATGGATGGTTATAGTCAGTACAAGTCTGACACTCCCTTCCACTCCGCCCAGAGCAGGAGTCTAATGACTCGACAAATGCGACGAAATGGTGTCGAACCAAGAATGAAGGTATGTTTATCTACGAATTATGGACTAAAGGTAACGATATACATATTGAAGATTCTGCAAACAGCTTATTTACTATTGTTTTGGTTTACTTTTAGATCCTTGCTGCTCTAAATTGCAATTGATCTCTATTATAAATTGGTGTAATGATGTTGCCTTATGTTACTACTGTCTATAGTTGTTATCGTGTAATTGTACTTAGTTTGTTACTAATAACTCTATATTTTTTTATTATAATAATAGGAATGGTTACTTCATTTGCTGTGCCCCAACAGGGTTGATAATATTGTTCATGGCTGAAGGCCTTTTGTAACACCTTTTTACCTTTTGTAACACGTTTTTAACATTGTGATGAACAATTGAATAAGAATAGTAAAATAAAAATAAAAATTGTTCATGAAATATAGTTTTATTATTATATATTTTTTACTTATATGAAACTCAAAGTAGTTGTTTCAAATAGACCCAAAAGATCTCATGTAGAATAGTAGGCAAGAAACTATGGATACTACAAACAATTAAAAGTTTAAACAGGATAAGCCCTAATAGAATCTCTACACTCACATTTACAAAAAAAGTATAAATAAATTTGTATACACCAATGGATATAAGTATTCAAAAAAAAAAAAGAAGGAACTGGAGGGGGAGAATCCTTGAGCCCAAGTGACTGTGGAGCAGCAGCGTTGAGCAAAGCATATTCATCAAAAATATATCTTCTGCCAGTCCCAACACCCATTATGTCCTGTGAGCAAAATAAACAGTTTGTAATATATATATTTTTTTTTGCCCCCACTTCTCCTGTGTCGTGGGTGCTTTTACAAACATTTAAACTCACATACACAAACAGCCTGACCCGGAACAACTATCTGTAGGCCATACAAATATTTGTTCCGTGCGGGGATCGAACCCGCGACACGCAGCGCAGCAGTCGATCGCTCAACCACTGCGCCAACCGTGCCGTCGCCGTATTTATTTTATACTAATTAATAATATAAATACTCTTTGTATTTACTGACATTTGTATTATTAGGCGAGTAGTTTTTTATAAGGCTGCATAAGTACCTATTTCTGTCCAGCAATTGAACTAAACTGTCTCTCGCTCTTTGCCCTTGCTGAAGAGCTTGATGAGCGAATATAGACTCATCTCGCTGTCCGCCCTGTCTACTGCGCTCTAGCACTAGGTCTTCATCGGTGAGGGAAGGTGCTTTTAAGCCCGCCCGATTACACATATTATGTAAAACACAGCAGGCAATGAAAATTTTACCTGAAAAAAAAAAAGTTTTTAAATTGATGAAACACTGTTTGTCAGTTCAACACGTTATTAAAAATATAGGTATAGCTTCAAATTGCAACAAATACCTGCTGTTACAGGTGCATAATGAAGCTCTCTCGCTACTAAAAGAGGCATCTCCATCGGCCTTTTAAAATTCCAAATGTGCGCTCTATAGTGGAGCGAGCACGTTTTTGTATTAAATTGTATCTCCCTTCTGGAGAAATCTTCAACAGCATTGTCTATTGGGATCATCATAAATTCTCGGAGTGGGTACCCAGAATCCCCTGTAACAAGTATGGTTGGTAAACAATCCCTGCATAAAAAATCAAATAGCAACTAGCAGAAAAACATAAAAGAGATTTAATTTTTCGAAATACAACTACATACCCAATAGATATGTGTTCTCCTGTTGTAGACTCTCCAGATGAGCTTTTATTTCATGGTGTGACCAAATAAAAGAATCGTGGGTTGCCCCACCATAGGACGCATCAACATTTAAAATTGTGCATTCTGCATCACATATCTATTAAAAATACATAAATTAAATTATAAAATACTCAAGCACTCAAACATATTAATGACAGACCTATTCTCATGTACTATAAATTAATTCACAAGGATTGGCACAAGGTAAGACTTTTTATATGTTATAAAAGTTAATGAAATAATTGTACTTACAACTTGGACATTTAGGGAGTGAAAATGTTTCCTGTTGAAGAAACGCTCCTCATACTAACTAGGTCTCACCAGTGCCACATGTGTGCATTCAATGCAGCCGATTACACCTGGCAGGCCATATTTTTCATAAAATCTGTGAATACATTTTTAGTCCACACTCTTTAAGTGTATAAGCACTCTTCAATAGGTAGGTGGTCATTGTTCAAATTACAGGTTTCCAACTTAAGAAGGTTCTGCTATATTTAAAAAACGGACTACAGTTTCATACTTACTGTCTTTTTAAAAGGTTCCTCTCAGTCGAATTCTGCGGAAACTTAAAATATTGTTTGAGTATTGAGGGACTGTTTAGAACATTTGTGACATCCCGCAGACAGCGTGACACTGTCTGTTGTGCCATTGGGACGTCACTGCTAAGGCCCACTGCACCTTGGTAGCTCCCCCGGGCATAAAAATTTAGAGCAGCAAGGATCTAAAAGTAAACCAAAACAATAGTAAATAAGCTGTTTGCAGAATCTTCTATATGTATATCGTTAGCTTTAGTCCATAATTCGTAGATAAACATACCTTCATTCTTGGTTCGACACCATTTCGTCGCATTTGTCGAGTCATTAGAGGTAATAGATCCTCACACAAATCTTCAAACAACTCCCGTGTGAGCCTATAGTTTCCCTTAAACTCTATATCGGGAATATTCTCCAACCGGAAATTTTGGCGCAAGTGGAATCGTCGGCGCCTCCGCTCTTGGTGTTCAGCTACTTCCAGCATTAAAAAAGCAGCCATATTTATGTTTTGTACAAAAAACTTTAAGTCTCGTCGACCACACGATAACTAGTTTTGTGTCGTATCAAATGACATAACGATCCGTCAAAACAAGTGTCAAATTCAAATTTACGAACGGGCAAAAACACATCGCGAGTAGGCACAACTGTCACATCGAGTTTTCATTCATTCTTAGTTCGGGTCTCGAACCAATGTTTTATCCGTAGGTGCTGCAGAGTAGGAAACGCCCGATTCTTCGGCCGTAAATACGGGTTTCGTGCATACAGAGTAGACCCCCTGAATCATCACCGAAAAAAAGGGGAAGAAATGGTACTCGTAATCCTAATGCTTGGAAAAAAAAATATTGCAAAAATGTTAAAAAATTCTGGTCATGAATATCGATCAATTACAACAGGCAAAACAGTTCAGGCTAGAAGAATGGGTCCCTCTTGTACAGGATAAGTGTCGGCTGGCTTGTTCATCTCATTTTACTCAACACAAAAGTTGAACACATGATTTTAGGTTTTTTTTTATTAGTTTTAAGGATTTCTTTTAGTATCAAATCATACACTGTTCAGCTTTAGGATTCATGCCCAAAAGAACTAAGGAATGTGTACATTTTATTCGTTCAAATTTTGGGTTTCGTGCATTAAGCTGAACGCTGAAGTGAATTTTATTTGTTCATTTTGTGGTTCTTCAATCCAAATAATGAACGAATTGAATTACTTAGTTCAGATTTCAGATCATATTTTAAAATGTGAACGGATAAGCATAATCGATATTTCTTCTCTTTATACCTAGATGTTATCTACACTACGAAAAAATGAAAAAAAATATAAAAACAAAGCACTCTCGAAAAAGCTTTACGGATGGTACAAGCACATAGCAATATGGATATAGAAAATATGCCAATTGAAATAGAAGGAGTGACTATTCTAACGGACGAGAACCGCATGACACCAATTATTGGTAATCAACAGGATGTCATAGAATTACTGGAAACCCACTCATGCACAACACATGTGCTTGATTTGACAGACGCAGCAACTTCTGCTCATTGGGCTGCGCCTCAAGCACACACAACACACAGAAGGTGATGATACTATTCTGAATATATCGCAGACAGTTGATGTGTCGAACAATCAAGGAATATCTCAGAACCTTGAATTAAACCCGATTATTCAGGATTTATCTCGACAAGTGGACGAGCCGAACAATAAAGAATCATCTGAAATCTCTGAGGTTCCAAACAATAGTCGGCATACCCGTGATGTTTCTCTTGAAAATAATGAACCAGGCTGTTCTAAAGTTTTAAATGCTAAAATTGAATAGTTGCTGAGACTCCCTGAATGCAAAAAAAGCACGAAACGAAAGCAGTCAAAACCGCCAACACATTTAGCAATAACTTCTAAAAAGTTTAAAGAATACTTGGAACTAAAGGAAGACGAAAATAAAAAGAAAGCAGAAGACATAATACAAAGAAAAAACCAGCGTGAACGAAAGCAGAAAAGGAAAAAGCCATCAGAGATAAGAAATTAAAAGGAATGAAAACAAATACTAGTAAAGGCAAAGATATTGCTTCATTTACTGGACCAGCACAAGATGATCCAATAGCATTGAATGATTCAATAAAATTTAATGAAGCAATAACATTGTATAAAGATAAGGAAAATATAAAAGAGATTGCCTAGGTTTGGACAAAGTGCTGCCTAGGAATGTGAGTTTTAAATATTTTTTCTCAAAAATTTATTTCAGTTACAATAACATGGTACCGTATCATGTCGAATGAAGACAAAAACCTGTTCTTTTGTATTATCTGTCCCGATCCCTTACCTGCGCTTGCGGCGATAAGCGTCCTTTTGTTACCCGACTAATTTTTTCTCAGTCTCACGTCACTTGTGATCCGTTGTGAACGCGACTGTGCATATTTTTTTTGTGTTTGTGTTTCTTAAGTTTCTTAAGGGTGTGCTACAGACCATCAAACTGAACATGTTCCTCATCATAAAAAAAAAATTACAGCAAAAAAAATATCTGCTGCCCCATAGAAAATTGCAATACCTTTCGACCCAAATGTATGGGCAGCAAATATTTTTTTTTGCTGCAAATTTTTTTTTATGATGAGAAACATGTTCAGTTTGATGGTCTGTAGCACACCCTTAAGGATGTATATACCCTTTCCGTTACACCCTGTATACTTTAAGTTTTTATACGCAAATAAAATATTATCGTAATATTTGTATATAGCGTATTTTCATTTTAGGTCATCATAGGTTTCGTTTAATAATGGTGAAACACCTATGTCACAACTGCTGGACAGCAGCGCGACGAGGAAGACTTTCGCGACCACTAAGACTTCGGCATCCTCCGGTAGAAACTTTGCCGGCAGAGAAAGTGCCCGCAGAGGTAGAAATTCAAAGCAACCAGTCCGAATCTTCAAATGAAGTTACAAAACGTGACTTTTCGTTTGCCTGGTTATTGCCGATCACCAAACACGTCGAATTCTTGTTTGGGATATAGATGTAGAAATACTACGCGTCATCGAATACCTAAAAGTCTAAAAGTACGATTATACTTTTAGACTTTTAGGTATTCTAAACGACAATTACTACATTTCACCATACACACGCGTATGTCGGGAGCACTTGGAAGACAACGATTGGGATGTAATTCTTACTGCAGAAAATCGCTGCTTTGATTTTTATCCGCAGCAAGTAACTGAAATAATGGAATTGTTGAAACAACCCAGGAATGATATAATAGATTTTGAAAATCTACAAGAGCAACATAGTGAAGAGTTGCATTACTGGACTGGGCGAAGTCGCGATGAGTTTCAAAGCATTTATGACGAAACTCCATCACTAGCAGAAACTTGTCGTAACTCTTAAACCGCTTTAGGTATATTTTTGTCAAAAATAAGAACGGGTGGGTGAATCAAATGAAAGACTTGGAACATTTTTTCATATGACGCGGCCAAATCTAGAGCGGCTTATGAACATAGCTAGGAAAAGCAGAATGAGATTTTGTCCCTCGGTACTTAGGGTTTAATTATATAACCAGACAGCAGATTTTGGAATGGACTCTTGCGGTTCCTGCCGCTTTATTTGGCAATCGCGTGAATATGTCATGGTACTTATATGTACATCCAAAAGAGCGCCAACTTCAATTTCCAAAAAGTAACTTATAGTGGACACTATAAGTTACTTTTTGGCACAGAAACCATTTTTATTTGTAACTTGTGATGGACATATAATTAATAGATATTTCTGGGCCGCACGCTGCGATCCAAAATGACGCTTCCATTTTGAATTATCATTTAAGTGGCGTTGTTATTTTGGACAGAGGGTTCCATGACTCTATCGAATATCTAGAGGAGCATGGATATGTTGGGATTATGCCACACTCTCAAACTAGAGGATCCATCCAATTAACCACAGTCCAGGGTAATAAATCAAGAATGTACACCATTTGCCGATGGCCCGTGGAAATAGTTAATGGTAGACTAAAACGAGATTTTAAAATCTTCCGGCACGAATTTTGCAACATATAGACCTTAGAATCTCTGCGGCTTTAACTAATGCTTTCCATATAGATCTGATAGATAATCCTCAAGCACGTGGTTTTATAAATATAGCCCAAGAGCATTTGAACGTGAATAATAATTTGGCAGATTATGCCGATTTCAAAAGACTACACAGAAATAGAGTAGCGTTTTCAAACATAAATGTTGAACAAAACAATTTAAATATATTTTCAGTTCTTACAGCTGAGGAATTGTGAGGTTGGCACATACCAAATGAAACTCGCTGCGAATTATTACAGCGAGCATATTCGAAGCACTGGCAGATTTGTAGCACAACAATATAACAGATCACTCATTGATTTAACAACATATAATATGCCAAATAATAATGTTCACCTACTCAGGACTTTAAGACAACCTTAAGAGTAGACATATATGCTCAATTTACCATTGCTATATATTAGTTGATGCAAACAATAGTGGACTAGAGGCCATAAAAAATTATTGCTGTACGTGTTTCACGGGTCGGAGGACAATTGGTTGTTGCGCCCACACCATGTGCTTTGTCTGGTTTATTGGGTTTGCTAGGCACCAAGACGTGATTAGGTGTCCTGCTTTATCCCTAGACGCAATAATAATCGATAACGATGAAGACGATTAATCAATATTACTGTCTTAGTTTTGTTAACTGACTAATTAGTTGTATTATTATTATAAACTAGTACGCCCTCCGCGTAGCGGTGATATATAGCCTTCCTCGATTAATGGGCTATCTATCACTGCAAGAATTTTTCAAATCGGACCAGTAGTTCCCGAGATTAGCGCGTTCAAACAAACAAACTCTTCAGCTTTATGATATTAATATTAGTATAGATGATGCAATGCCAATAACTAAAATACAACTAATTAGTCAGTCTAAACTAATACAATAATATTGAATTTATTTATTAGTCGTCTTCATCGTTATTGATGAACTGATTGATACCTAACAATTAATATGTACTTCAACATTAAAATACAATTAATACAATTATAATTGAACGCAAAATAACTGTTTAATAATTGTTTTGTACATATGTTGCTATTAAATTCATTGTTTCCAATAAAAATATTCAAAACAAAAGACAGTTTTTCTTTGGACTCCTGGGATAGATTTTTATACGCTTTGAAATACAAATTAGTGATGGTTTGAAGAACAAAATGCACTATGTGAGTATTCTAGGCAGAACTTGGTTCATTTCCATACAAAATTAGGCAATGTTCTTTGATACCATGATATATTTCGTTGAACCTTCTACTGCTGATTTATCTGAAGTGTCGACATCAGCAATAGGGGATAATACAATTGTTTTTTCTTTGTCCGTCGGGTAGTTTATTGAAAAGTATTGGATACGTATTTTTTCTTTTTTCACGTGGTCATAAAATTACGGAGATATATTGAGTTGAAATGGCGCATGACGTCACGTAAGTTTTATACCTACTTGTGACGTAGTAAGCCCCCACTCTCCAAAACTTAATGAGTTTTAACTAAGTATTTTTTTGATATTTCGAAAACAACAAAAAATACGTGTCTAATATTTTTGTATTACCTGTCTGACGGACAAAATAGAATGTCGTTTTCTTTACCCAGTCCGGTCCCCTATTAAAAAACTTTTACCGTGGCCATTGGAAGAAGAGGTATGATCACTTTTGAAAATGCTCAATATGATCTCATTTTATGTGAATAATTACTTAACTGTTTGTAAGTATTTATATAAATATTAATATATAAAACACATATTTAGTTCGTAAGGAAGTTAAAGCCATCGATAAAAATGTTCAATTTGATCTCAACTTAAATACTTATCTATGTAGATGTTAAGTTGAATATTATTTATCATGAATAAGTAGGACTTATAACTTTCTAAGAGAGTTTAAGTAGATATACTAACGGTTTTTTATTAAAATTAATTACTTAAAACAAATTTTACTTTAAAAAGAAATATTTTTTTGTTTTGCTAAGACTGATTTATACTGATTTATATTAGACAAGTTAATAAAAGCCTTTAACCCTTAACTTGACAGCGTACATCGTACTGTACATACATTTAAAAACATAATTTCTTGTTACTTCTGGAAAAAAAAATCGTTCTGTTTTTCATCAATATATTGCCAAATACAGTAGAATTGGTAGAAAATTATTTCACTGTGACAACACTATAAAACACATGTCAAAATCAAAATGGCCCTAAAGCAACAAGCTGTTCGTGTGACACGAGTAAGTGTTTTATTTTTTAATAAACTTTTCGGCTCGAAACTTGGCAATGTTTTTCTGTGCTTTGATGTAATGTGCATTTTTACGTAGCTTCTTAAATACTAACTCACGCATTTGATTCAAATAAATGAATGTACATTGCACTGCACGCTGCCAATGACACGCTAAAGTAGTCACCGTAAACTATGGTAACCACACTGTACATTGCCAGATTTACGAAGTATTAAGTTTTGGCGGTTTTTTTTGTAACACTGATAGAAGGTGTTTGTTTTGACCTTGGTTTTCTGTTTTGCCTGCAGAATTTAAAACTAACTCGCTCGCACAAAATCTTAGCTTTGGTTCCTGCAAAAAATGCATGTTCTGAGGGTAGTTCTTCGTCCGATGAAGAAACCAATGTATATAAATCACTTTCTCCAGATACCTCTGATCCACCTTCGCTAGCATCTTCTCTTGAAGGCCTCAATTTACTAGATAGTTCGACTGACTCCAATAAAGAGCAGAATGAAGTATCCATAAGTGTACCACTAAAGCCAATATTCAATGAAGTTTTTCCATTACCGACTACCAGCAACTACAACATTTTATTCGTACCTACACTAAACTCCAAACAATCTTTACAAACCCAACAATTGAACAACCGTCTCCTCAGCCGCTAGCCGACAGCAGCAGCCACTTACCAGACCTAAGCGTAAACAGACAACAAAGAATAAAGTGACCAAAAAAGTTAAGGTCAAGTTTGTTCTAGATTATCATTGGTCCAAAGCAGTGTTTCGTCATAGTGCTTGCCTTGGAGCAAACTTATTCGACCTCCATCAAACAGATATTGATACAACATTGGATTATTGTTATTACTTTTTTTCACCTGACATAATTACTGACATTGTTCATAATACAAATTTATACTCAGTGCAACAACTAGGGCGATCTGTACAGTTGACCGAAGATAAGATAAAGAACTTCCTAGCCATCCAAGTATAAGGGTATAGTGCAGATGCCAGCCTATACAGATTATTGGGCTAAAAGGAAAAGATACCCTCTCATTGCTGATCTTATGCTTCTCAAAAGGTATCAACAAATACGTCGGTATATTCACTTTGCTAAATGACACCTTAGAAGACTCAGACCGCTTCTTCAAAATTCGTCCCATAATGGAAAGAATAGCGCAAAACTTTTTGAAAGTCGAAGAAAAAGGAAAATATTGACGAGATGACGATACCGAAAGGTCGTAAAGCAGGTAAAAGAAAGCAGTATATAAAAATGAAACCTAAAAAATGGGGATTCAAGAATTTCGTGCTTGCGGGAGTCTCGGGTCTTATATGTATACGATTTTCTTCTCTATGGTGGCGATGACACCTTTCGTGGACTGAAATTTAAGGACAACGAAGCTTCAATTGGTTTGGGGGCAAGGTAGTGATTGCATAGTGCCAAAATATAACGCAAAAGCCGGCCATTGTTTACGCCGATAACTTTTTCATGACACCTGAACTAACGCACATGCTGCGAGAAGAGTACGGAATTCTAAGTCTCGGTACTAATCGTCTACGAGGCTATCAGCAGTTATTGCCAACTATATCATCATAATCTATGAAAAAGTCACAGTTTGATTATGGATGTCATTCTGTGCCTAATTGCGGTGACCATAGAGCCACTTTATGAGCAAGTGTGTTGAAAATATATTTTCATAATTATTGTATCCCATCATTCATTAGTAATAATCCTATTGATCCTATATCCCAAATTCCGTTGTAAATATTATTATTGATAAATTGCAGTTTCCCTAACGTTGTCTCCTTCAAAATCTAAATAACTTGACACTGGCTAAATGCACAAACCGTGCGAAGCTACAAAAAAATCTGTCAATGTATGGGCTGGAGTAATTGGCAGGAAGTTGATTGGGCCCCACTTCTTACCGGATACTTTGACTGGTGAAAATTATTTGCACTTCCTACAAATCGAATTACCAGTGCTGATAGAGGAAACTGGTGTTCCGATATTTGAAAGAGACCCAACAGTCATCTTTCAGCAAGATGGCTGTCCAGTGCATTTGACATTAAATGTAAGGACACATTTAAATAATTGTTTTCCTGACAGTTGGATCGGCAGAGATGGACCCATCCCTTGGCCCGCTCGCTGACCCCGCTGGACTTTTTCGTGTGGGGCCGGGCCAGTTTAGGGGTGTGAGGAACAGGGTGTAAAGTTCTATATACCCTTTAGAAAAGGGAGGATCCTCCGACCAGACAGGTGTTGTGACTGGCGGGCAACTGCCCGATAGTTGTTCTCGGGTTTCTCTACAGGGTGTAACGGAAAGGGTATATACATCCTTAAGGGGGTGCTACAGACCGTCAAACTGAACATGTTTCTCAACATAATTTTTTTTTTTGCAGCAAAAAAAAATATCAGCTGCCTATACATTTCGGTCGAATAGGTATTGTAATTTTCTATGGGGCAGGAGATATTTTTTTTGCTGAAAAACATGTTTTATGATGAGAAACATGTTCAGTTTGATGGTCTGAAGCACATCCTTAAGGATGTATATACCCTTTCCGTTACACCCTGTATATATACCTAAGTTGATGTAAACTTTGCTAGCGACTTGTAGGAAATTGATGTTAGTTCCTCCGTCGTATCATAGATGGCGCTGTAGTACTTTCTGTAGTATGTTGCTTTTTGTGGTCGCTACATCACTCCCCCCGGAGACCGGAGGTCGATAGGTGAATGAGACAGCCTGTAGTATTATGCCGTGCCAGTTGGATACTTGTTGTCTATTAACTGGACTGAATGGATAAATAGAGCTAGCAGTTGGAAACACTGGCGGCGCGCGCGCTTCAGACCAGTTTACCTTTCAACAACGCAGCGGTAGTACAGCAGTTCGAATCGAATCGAAATAGTTCGAATTTAAATTAATGGTTAGTAATTAATTTGAAAGTTAGTGAATATTAATTAATTGTTAAGAATAGATTCCGACATATCTGAGTTGCTGAGCACGTGGGGCTACGGGGAAGAAGTTATCAGCAAATTTAAAGGTAAGTACCTACTTACCTTGTATTCCACAACCTCAACATTTAATCATATATTTTATTAATGTGGGCAAAGTACTTGTCTTACAGCTTAAGTTTTAGAAGAAGCATACAGATGATAAGCCTATCGTGCCAGTAGGTAATTTCACCCCTCCTACAGAAACAATGAGAAGCTGCTTGACTGCAGAAATAATCATGACGGTAGTAATCCCCGACAAGCGGCAAGCCATTCATAACAATGTTTCATGTCTCAGTATTCATGTACCTAATTATAATTTACGTTATTTTCTCACTCTTAACTTGTAATTGTTTTTCAGATGAAGGCATTGAAGTTGCTCATTTAAAAAAACTAACAAAATACTCATTGGAAAAATTATTTCCCAAATTCGGAGAAGGAACCACTTTCATGAACCATATTGAAACTTTTTGCCAGGTAATTTGTTTTATGTCTCAACCAGTTTTCAACGTTATTTTTCAAGCATTGATCATCATGATGAAATTCAGTGCTCTATTTTGTCAGACATGATTATGATTTTACTTCAGGTGTCACTAGTTAATTCAAGCGAGTGTGGTGAAAGGATTAGTGCGCCTCAAGTATAGAAAGTTGCATAAAGGAGCCTACGCTCCATGCAACTTACACTTAATAATAACCATCTAGGTTTTTTTGCGATGTGCCGTTTTTTTCGTTATGTTTAAGAGCACTGGCATTGCACACATTAATTTATCAAACAAAAAAATCTATTGCTACTTACATGTATGACAGGATTTGAATCTGCAACCTTAGGATCGGAAGACGGGGTTTCTTGCTACCACTTTACTACCAATGCTCTGGCTATGATGGCTACATAAATGACAAGCTAATGAAATGTAAATTGTTTTATTATAGGGGACACAAGCAATAAAACCAAAGTTATATTTTGACTCGGATACAAAAAGTATTGCATCAACCAACTCTGCGGCCACATTTTCTGGAAGTCAAAGCTTGGTAAGTAGATGCATTAACTTTTGGAAATTTAGTTTAAGTAAGTAAGAATAGGTAGGTATGTAATCATAGGTATTGGTTAGGTACATGCTGCATTTATTTTTTCAGTTTTTAGCCAAAAATGGGACCAGTTTCATGGACACAGTACTAGAAAATACTGCAGAAGTCACCCTTGTGAAGGGCTTCAACGAGGTTTACTTGTGTAGTATTTTGGGACCCATTTTTGTAAAATTTGGCCTGTTGAAAAATTCTGGCGGTGCTATTATAATTAGAAGCCTCTGCTGACACAGTACTTTTTTTTTTCTTCTGGTAGTCACAAAATAGGGGTGTTTATAGTAGTTTTAAGGTACATTATTTATATTATTAGGCCCTTTATTTAAGTTAAATACTGTGTTGCTTGAAATAAATGATTTATTTATTAATACTGTTGTAGTTATAAGCATCTATGAAACTGCCAAGACATACTTTTGTAACCAAGGTGTAGGGTAAGTTAAGTCAGGGCTAAGGGGCTTGGCTTTTCCTGGGATCTCATAACTTTTTCACAGCAAAAGCGTTATGAGCTTATGGTGTCTTGGCCGCCAATTATACATGAAGTTTTTAAGGTGGGACTGAATTTTGTCCTGCGATGGCTACATTTGTTTATAGGCATAACAATACACCTAGAGATACATAATATTTATATATTTTCAGAGAATCGATGAACTTCTGAAAAGTATGGATGGCACAATGATTTCGTCATATTATAAGACAGAGAATAAACTGGACGACTTTTACCGATAAAAACTGGCAGATATACGTGAAGAACTGCAAAATGATATCAATGAAAGGTTAGTTTGCGGCTACATGTCAATAATAAGCCACCCTCTGTGACACGTGAAATTTTAGACAAGAATAAATTAATTTAAAAATATACTGTTTCTTAAACCAATAATTACATATAAAATATTTCCAAAATATAATATTTCTAATGACGATGACTATCAAAATTCTAATGGAAGATAGTTTTAGCATAGTGACTATGTTTATTTGATCCTCTTAAGAGCGGCCAACCCGCCATACTTTTCACATCACATCCAAGTTGTTAAATGACGCAACTAATACTCTTAGTAACAGGCACGAATACTATTTCCAGCCACAGCTAAAACCCTGCAAACTGCTGCTATAATATTACGATGGAGGAGCTAACAAACTTAGCCGCTGCTGCTAAAACTGTATTCCATGCTTCGAATTATGTTAGCGGTCACACCTAAAGTTGTTATACAGTATGTTAGGTTAAACGAGGGAGCGTAACTATAAATATTGTTTAGAAATGTGTTTTTCAATTCAGCCTCTTCACATATGATGGAAGATTTTAGGATAGCTGCTGCGCTCATAAATAAGTTCCATAAAGTAATTGAAAACCCTAGCAATGCAGATGAAATAGTTCAAATAGCAAGTTCAAAGTTGCACTTGCCTAACAAATTAGGTCGGTTCATACAAGAGTACAATAATAGACGAAGAGTACTATTTAGAAACATTGCTGCTAACCTGCCGGATCTTAATACTTTTCCACGTTTCAGTATGAACGAGTTGAAATTAATTTGATTAGGACCGTATCAGGTGCAGCAGGCTCGCTCCTATTATGGCGAACATATCAGAGAGCATGGCATTTATGAAGTAGAAATAAGTCCAGAGTTAGAGTTTTCAGAGGAACTTGTATTGCACATAGGAGGTAATCACCCTGTTTTATTAAGAGGTCGCGTTAAATCTAGACACATCTAGACGTATACGATGAGCATCCGCCAAGTCAAGATCAACCAGAAATGCCATCTTAGGTTATTGGTATAGTTGTGTAGCGGGAAACCGGACTGTTGGATGTTTAGGGGATAATCCTATTTTTTTTTACTTTGTCCGTCGGGTAGTTTATTGAAAAGTATTGGACACGTATTTTTTCTTTTTTCACGTGGTCATAAAATTACGGAGATATATTGAGTTGAAATGCCGCATGACGTCACATGTAGGTAAGTTTTATACCTACTTGTGACGTAGTAAGCCCCCACTCTCCAACTTTAATGAGTTCTAACTAAGTAATTTTTTGATATTTTGATAAAACAAAAAATACGTGTCTAATATTTTTGTATTACCTGTCTGACGGATAAAATAGAATGTCGTTTTCTTTACCCAGTCCGATCCCCTATTCTTTTCTTTCTTTGGGATGAGCAAGATATCAAGTAAACATTGTTCCACCAGCTGCATTTTTAGATAATATAATTTTGATTACATTAAATGATTAAAATACTATTCTTTGTTTTATTTTTTATTTGCCTAATACAGAATATGCTACTATACATATTGTAACATTAATTGTTACATGTCTTAATTTTAATTAGTAATGTAGGAAAGAAATACTAAATTAATCAATTATTTACATTTATCTACATTATTTACAAACTAAAAGTTAGCTATGTACAATACTAAATTAAATATTAAACAAAAAGAAACTAATAATGAACGCATCAAATCAGAATTCTGCATAGCTACAATTTTACACCACATTCGTATTAAAATAAGCGACATATTAAGCACCCAGGAACTGTTCTTTTGTTCTCGGCGCGGGCGCATCGATCATGTGATTCACGACATAATGCTTCCACGCCTCCCGCAGACGATTCTTGGTGTCAAGGCGAACGCACGTCGATATTTATCGCGATCTCTTATACGGTCAGTTTGTAAAAAAACGGTCGTCATCGCGAAATTTATTTTTTTAACGGCGTCACTACCGTTCCCTCGACCATTTTACTTCTATAATAATTGTGTGTGTGATTTGGAAAACCCCATTTGGGTAAGTGTTGCACAATTTTAAATTAGCCAGTAGCTAAGCAAACTTTTAAGGTTTATTTCGCTTTGCCTTGGACTTTTAGCAATTCTGTATTTGTGTTCTCGCCTTCTTTATTTCTATTAGACGCTTATTAGTTTTTTCCCTGGTTTCTACCCCTCAGTTTTTAATTGTATTGTTTTATTATTTACCGTAATTTTGTAAAATGTATCCGTTACTAATTCAAATGTCCGGATCAACGCCGTAATTAACCGCCACTACTGTCATCTCTGTATCTGATAGTGAACATCCACAGCAACACAGCTACATATTAGTGCTTCCCTATTAAGCGTTGCTGTGGGTGCTCACAGTCTACGGCCAGTAGGTAATGCTTTCGCTTGTTGCGCATTACAGGGTTCAAGGATCACCCTTATTCTGCTCGCTTCCCCGCGATGGACAGTAGCGAGTCGGCCCATCTCCTGCTGAACTTGCATCCAGACCTGGCGATCGACACGCGAGAACTCATCTCCAGCAGTGGCTAGTGCCGTCAGGGGAGTGCTAGACCAGTGGGGGCAAGTGTAATCGCTGTATAGGCCCTAACCCACATTAATCGACCCATTTACCCAGCTAGACTTTTTCATATAATATACTTGTTCTGAAACTTTCCACGTTTTAGAAACCTATGCCTAGGTTAAGTGGAAAAGGTAGGGGTAGTTTTTATATACCGGGACACTATAATTATGTTACTTTTTATGCTATAAAAAAATTGTTACAAACTATAGGTAGAATTTCTCAAATTATAAAAACTAGCTCTTTTAGTTTTTTTCAACCAAATTATAATATATCAAACGCCTGGCACAGATATACATACATTAGTCGATATAAAATACCTATCCCGTAGTGCAATTAACTTTTTTAAACATTAATATAATTTTGTTCACGGCTGCTGAACAATATGCGCCTTTTTAGGGTTCCATATCCAAAGGATCAAACGGGACCCTATTACTGAGACTTCGCTGTCCGTCCGTCGGTCCGTCTGTCACCACGCTGTTTCTCATGAACAGTGATAGGAAGCCAGTTGAAATTTCTACAGATTATGTATTTCTGTTGATGCTTTATCAAAAAATACTAAAAACAGAATAAAATAAATATTTAAGGGAGCCCCCATACAAAAAAGTGTTTTTTTTTTGTATGGGATTTTAAATTTTGTTTTTAGAAGATCTGGAGGGCTACTCTCTTTCTCCGAAACGTAACTTCGGCAACGAACGAAAATTAAACGTAGTTACGTTTGTGACCCTACTCTATATAATTTGCGGACGCACACAATAACATTCAATACATTCGTTGTCTGTAAATTCGAATTTCTTGTGTGCGTCCGCAAATTATATAGAGTAGGGTCACAAACGTAACTACGTTTGATTTTCGTTCGTTGCCGAAGTTACGTTTCGGAGAAAGAGAGTAGGCCTCCAGTATTATTAACAGACATAGATTTTATATCTGTCCTTTTTGGGGCACAAGCACGAAGCTGCCAATATCAATCATCATACGACTGGACTTTTTAGTATTGTGCAGGAATTATATAAATATTTTTCGTCCTCTACCAAAAGATGGGATTTATTAAAAAAATATGTCATAAATCTGACCTGACGCAAATTTTGAGGAAATTGTTGATGAAAAATTTGATGTCGAGGCTGAATTTGAAACTTCCAGATCCAGACCCCTAAGACGTCGTTTTTATTATGAACACGAATACCACCAATAAATAATACGAAAAATGCTTTTGAAATTAATGTATTTTTTTATACAAGGTGTTGTTTTGCATTCTCGTTAAATTCAAGGAGGTGACTATGCTACTGATTCTCGACTGATTCGAGACTCTCTTTTTTTTTTTTCTTATTTACGAAAATCGCTAAGTCTGAACCACCCGTGTTTTAAACGCGGGCCCTCTGATTTTCGCCCTATAACCTTGCTTTCATACATACAAACAATTTCAAACGTTTATTCGATCATTTCTTATTCCCTAAACCACGTTAAGGGGGTTATGCTGAAATACTGACAAACTTAAAACCCAAAAAAATCAGCGTTTACTAAAAAATAACTGGGTATCGTAATTTTAATTGATTATTTAGGTCTTTTGTGACATCCTCTTGAATTTTGACGAGGATGCAAAACAACACTTTGTATATTGGATCAACCTTTTTTTCACAATTATTAATTCTTGACATTTTAGCATAATAGTTTAACTTTAAAATTATTACTTTGACTTTCATTGACAATTTAATAGACATGTAATTTTGAACTAAGTATAATGTATTTAAATTTTTTATTTAGGGACAAACCACGTTCCAAACTAAATGTTGCATGCTTAGTGCAGAATATGGTGACACTAACAACTTTCCTGTTCTTCAAAAATCCTGGGTTTTTAAACCCACCTGTATAACTACCCATATTTGCAATAAATGAATTTGAATTTGAGGCTCTTGAAGCTCTTGAACAATGACGTATTTAATTTTTTATTTAAACTAGGTGATAACCAAGATCAAAGTCGATTAAGAAGTAGCTGTCATCGTTTGCAGGGAAAACTTTCAGCAAATTATTCATTGGATACTATTTAACGCCAATGATTAGTGTGAAGAAATTATCATGTGTCTTTTAAAATGATGTGAAATTTCTCGAAATTATACATTTATACAATTTGACAGCTGTATGCTCCAAAGTACAGATAAACTTTGACCTTTTGAATATTTCTTTGTCAAACTCAAATCCTGCCAACTTTGCGTATGTTGCCTTATCCGATATTGTTAACATCACTGTGGTATTCTAATAAACGTAGCGTTTGCTTTGAGGTAACGTCTCAACCAGTCAACAATTAACCCGGTTAGCGAGAGCACGTTCCCCCAAAGTCATTCATCTACTTACTGATAATTTGGTGGTTTTATTCTAAACCTTAACTAGTGTAACTAGTGAACACAACATTGGCGACGAGTAAAAGCGCAGTAAGTGAAATTATGTACTTGCTTACGGAAATTGGTCAACAACAAAACTAATAATGAATTAGAAAAAAAAAGTGTTATAAAAAAAAAATATGACGGTGATCTCAGTAAAAGTTGGTAACAAGCCTTATCACAACATCACGCCCGTAATCCAAGTGATCTAATGAAATTGAGTGACGAACAAAATTGGGTGATCTAAGTGAAATAGAGTGATAAAAATCATCATTTCACGATTGTAATCACCGCATGATTAGACCAAAAATGTACTTTTTTTAGGTACTCTAAAATTTCGCTACTAATGTTTCATTTATTCTCAACAATAAACATTGTGTTGAACATTGGATACATCATAATATTGCAATAAAAATGTCACATGCAAAACTTGTACAATTTAAAGCTAAAGTAAAATATCGACTCAACCAATTAAAACGATGTCTATAAATTAATGATGCCTAAAAATTAATTACAAAAAGAATGTCAGATATAATGTCAAATGTAAGTTATGTAAGATGATTATCCAAAGTCAAAGCATAGTTCTAAGTAAAATCAATTCAATTAAAAGCTGGTTCAACATTATTATTTTATTAAATTATTTTATCATTTGACATAAAATCTGATACTGAGTATAAACATTTTTCCAACAAGAAGTTTTTTAATTTGATTTTAAATAAGTGAGGGCTATAAATTAATAACTTTAAATTTGTTGGTAACCTATTAAACAATTCCACTGCTTGGTACCCGGAGCAATGCTTAACTATATTAAAAGGGAATTGCTCACTTTGTTAGGGTAACTTGGCTTAACGTGGACATTAGCTATAATATTTAATGACAGGGGTTTTTAATACTTTATACCTCTAAGAAACGAATTATAGTAATAAGATTGCTGGAAAGTGTAAATATAGTTCATATTTAGCATGTGTAATGATAAGGCTTGTCGCTGAAAAAAAGTTAGTTACGAGTATTTTATTTCCAAAAAACATGATTTGTAGCTTTTCTATAATGATATTCTCTTCCTTTTAATGTGGTAGTAACTCATCCTGAGGTCATATAAATGGAAAAAAATAAAAATAATATATTTTTTCAATAACTTTTATTCCGAATCATAAATAAATAAAATATTATCTAAAAACTGGGCAGGCAGTCTAATATTATTTTGCCTGCCTATTGTTGTGCCTTGCCCAGCTTAAGTACCATATTATGGTCATAACATGAGCACAGCAGCCCACCATTCTTAGCTGTACAAGGCAATTGCAACAATATTGAGTTATTGCTTCTCTGCCTTGCAGATCATTATTAATTATGATATAAATATATTTTTCGGCTTATTTGCCCGCTTTGAATTTTTCATTGTAATAAAGCGCAATTGCCAGTTAAAGGTAAACCTTCAAGGAGGTTGCTGGCTCTCTCCCCCTTAGCAATGTTGGGATACTCAATCTCTGCGATGAGTCACAACAGGGACAAAAACAAAAAGCCTGTGTATCAGGTACTCTAGTATAATCCGGTAAGGTTATTGTTTCTTCTTATGCTGGTACATTTGCAGATATTAAAGCAGGAAGTGGTGCTCTATCAGCACATTGCCAACATGGATGGCAGATGCAGTCAGATCCATGAACCTAAAAGAATTTCATTCATAGTCACTGGTTGAAACACAAACTGACATCTTTCTTTTCCTCACACATAATGTATTAAATATTGTCATTTCTATAATAGTATTTTTTATTTAATATATTCTAAATGCAAACATAAAATACATAAAAAGGACAGTACCAGCCATGGTGATATCCACTCCATAATTACATTTCTTATGTGTTTCTCTTTCGGAATTTGTATGCAAAACATGATATCTAGTATGTAGTATTGAACATCCACAATTTACACATAATTGTCGTTGCTGACCACTACTTGTGCTTGGTTCATTTTCTTGAGCCGCTGCGTTGTTGAGAGTCAACATCCAGCAAGAATGACAGACAAAGCTCTGGGCTGTAACCTACAAATAAGACATAAGCATATTTCTTTTTATTCAGTTTGTATGGATAATAGCAATGATTATTTTAAAAATAATAATAGAACATTAGCTTACCACTTGTGGAGCAGTCCAATGTTGAATTACTGTTAGTATTTCAATGGGTTCCAGAGTGCGACTTCTGCGATAAATAATATCAATGCCGCAATTGACACATCGCATAGGTTCGTCATTCCCGTTAAGGGCAATAAGATCCTGCACAGGAGCGTCAATGTTCATGCCAAGGTTTTCATCTCAAGCCGGTACAATATTTAACAAAATAGCCCCAGGGTCATCGTCATGAGCAGATACAGTGTCCAAAGGTAAACCCGGGTCTTCAATTGGAGCGGTATCAGAGTCCATTATAACAAAAACAGAAAAGTTCGCAATGAGGGAGTCTTTGCTCGAGGTTTTTCACTGTACGTCATTATTGACAGATGACAGGTGTTGCCAAAAAAAAAAACGATTGTACAATAATCGATTTATTATTAAAATCGAATGGAAAATGATTTGCAGGTCAAAAACGATTAGTGTTTTGTTCATTTTTAAAGTACTGAAAGGAAAATAAACACAGATGCGTTTGAAAATCAGTTGATATGATAATAAATTCTCAAGAAAATACATATTTTTGACTCGGATTTAGAAATCGATTATTATCTTAAAAAGAGACAACTCACTATCATTATTAATGTGGCAACACAAAATCAGCTGGTAACCAAAAAGATGGCGACTCTTTTGTAACTCAACCGGATTAAATACTTTTTTAACGACATGTTTTTAGATGTACTTTCCAACTACGAGTATACAAAAAATATTCATTTTAGATTTAATTATATTTAATAGTAAAAATACTTTTAACTGAACAACTTGTCCACGTTAAAGCCAAGAATGAACAATACCCTTTGGTGCTATCTTTTGTTTAAACTCCTTCCTTCTTGTACTTTCTCTTATCTTACGTTCTTCTTGTGATTCATACTGATGAATATACTTAGCAAAGTGATTTAATATAACTAATACGTATAAACTTGGTACTGTTAATATGCTTAATTCTTTAAAATGCTCTCTGCACGAGACTCTTTGAGAGATCCTTAAAATAGTCCTTATGGCACGTTTCTGTAAGATGGAAGCCCTCTGACAGTTATAACTGTAGCTTTTTCCTCAAAGCATGATGCTATATCTTAATCTAGATTCTACCAGTGCATGATATATAGCCTTTAGTTGCTTAAGATCCAGAATATCCCTAAGGCTCCTGAGTGCATAGCATGCTGATGAAATACAGGAGTCCATAGCAGCTAGCTCTTGTTTTCAATTTAAATTCACATCTATATTAATTCCTAAGAATTTGACTGTGTCTACTAATTTAATCTTGTCTCCTTCGATTTGTACATCTAAATTGTCATTATTGCGAGTTGTAGTCTTGAATAAAATTATGTTAGTCTTATTAGTATTTAGTAAAAGGCAATTAGCCGTAAACCAATCGCAGAGATTTTCGAGGCTTTTATTTACAGTTTTGGTCAATTCTTTTAAGTCATTTGCTCCAATTATCAAATTAGTGTCATCTGCAAAAACCACGAGTCTTACATCGGGCTGAATGTTATGCATAAAGTTAAGCAAGTCATTTAAGAAAATAATAAATAGTATTGGTTCTAAAATTGAGCCTTGGGGTACACCACGTAATATATTTGTAATCCTAGACGTGTAAACGACTTCGTGATTTGTTTCATCGATGGTTTTTATTTCGACAAACATTCGTCTGTTTAGTAAATAAGATTTTAAAAGTAGTAAAGACTTGCCTCTGATGCCATAATGTTCAAGTTTTCTTAGTAATAGATCGTGATCTATCGTATCAAAAGCGGAGCTGAGGTCGATGAATAACCCTGCTACTTTCATTTTATTATTTAATTTATTCATTATGTCATTTATAAGAGTGTTTATCGCATCTGCACAACCGACGCCTTTCTGGTATCCAAATTGTCTTAAATTTAATATTTTATTTATACTTAAATGTATCATCAGTCTATGTTTAATAACTTTTTCAAATATTTTTGATAAGGTTGGCAAAAGTGATATAGGTCGGTAGTTTTTGGGATCAGTCTTAGTGCCTTTTTTAAATATGGGAACTACCTTAGCCAAGTTGAACTGGTCTGGAAAGACCGACTCTTCAAAACATTTGTTAAAAAATTCAGATAGAGGGAATGCCAAAGAGTCTATATTCTCTTTCAGAATCGAAATTGGTAGGTCATCAAAACCACAAGATTTTTTATTGGCCATTTTATTGACAATCTTTTCAATTTCAGACGGTGTTGTCGCATAGAAGAAAAAATCACTTTCTACTCTGTTAGTCGTCTCCGATAGAAAAGGCATTGCCCTTTCCTTTTCATTGCTACCTATTGATAATTTGAACAAAAAACTGTCAATGAAATGATCTGCAATCTGCTGGGGATCAGTGATCAAGTTATTGTTAACCTTTAGGATTAAAGTCCTATTTTGCCTATTTGTGACCTTTTTTGTATTTTCATTTACCAGTTTCCACGTCTGTTTAGATATATTTTTAGCATTATTAATTTTATTTATTATGGCCAGTTTTTTGGCTTGCTGAAGAACTCTTCTATGAATTCTAATAAAGTTGTTTTTATATTTTATTAGAATTCATTTCAGGCTGGTATTATTTAACGTACCTGAACATAGTACTCTTTTCATTTTACTTGAGACTTTAAGCCCTCTGGTAATCCACTTTATAGCTGTTTTTAAGTGGATTTATTCTGATTGACTTTTTTCTGTAACAATTCTGGAATGCTTTACCAAGGTAATTTATAAAACTATTTATGCCTGTATTGGTCCAATTTTTATTACTGATAAATTTCTTAAAGGCGTCACTATGTTTATTATTAAACAATCTTTTTCTTATTACTATTATACGTTCAGAGTTCTTAGATTTCCTATTGTAGTGTTTAAGTCCCAAGTACGGATTAGGGGCGAACCAATTGCGAAATTCAGTAATCGTGAAATATTTCCCGTTTATTTTGTAAATATTTGTTGTCTTGAAATGGTCGTTTTAGTGATAAGATCGCCATTGTGTCACCCAATGTGACATGTTTTATTTTATGAATGTTACTTGTATGGTGTACCTACATAATAAAGAATATTCTATTCTATCGTACACGAAGTTATTCTAAAATATATTATGATGTACAATACAAAATGTAATACAAATATTCATTATTATTTCCGTAATTGTTGTATATTTTGATTAATAATTGTTATTAGCTATTTTGTTACTCGATTATCCTATGCACGATCTGGGTCAGTGATAAGCTAAGAGAAGTGCAGCATATATCGATGAACTGAGTAATTACGTCAATAAAACTCGTAAACAGAACTGAATATCGGAATGAAGTTACATTTTGATAGGACTCTGTATGTACGACATTAATAAAATGGGTTAGTCCCGCTATGGTATGGTCCCGGTATGGCACCCTCTTAAAATACCTATCAAAAAGTCCCGCTATGGTACCCTTCAGTTTTTGGTACTGTTGTAAAGAAAAGTTATACAATGCGTTAAGAAAAAAATAGTATAAATAAAAAATATCTTTTCTTAACTATTATAGTTAAGCAAGATAATATTTATTAATACTATTTTTTAAACAAATCACGCTCGGTAATTGTCGTTTCACTTCAGGTAGTTACCTGACCAACCGGTTTTTTCGTAAAACAATAGAGACGAGCCCTTCCTCGAATTCGTATCTAGCTCTTCCCTTTTGTTTTTATGAAAATAGAGAGAGACAGTATTATTCCGGGTTTAGTTTGCTATTTGCAGCTGTACTTTTGCGATATGAGTAATTAGGATAGCTTGTTAGTTTATCTATTGCAATGTCTGGGTCAAGTAGTTCACGTGGTGTAAATTTAATAATTATTGACAGTCGACGCGGTGGAAAAACTTTATTACGTGCCGGACATAAATATATTAAACGCAGAGAAAATAAAAATTCAAGTACTTGGCATTGTGTAAATAGGAGAAATAGTATTAAATGTAGTGGATATATAACTATTGAGAATACCAATAATACAATAATTAAAGATTATAAACACAGTGATCAGTGCGTGCCACATTTTGAAGACAATGAAGTTCAAATGGCTATAAGTGAGTGCAAAAAAGAAGTAAATTCAAATTACGGATCAGTACAGAAAATTTTCGAAAAACACATGGGTAACTTAAAAGACAAAGGGTTACACCTTACAGGAAATGTTCCTGACTATAAAAAATTAAAAACAGTATTATACAGACACCGAAATAAGTCGTTGAACGTACCAAAAACACAATTTAAGAATGTGGAAGAAATTATAATACCAGAAGAATTTAATAAGTATGTATTGGCTGATTATTGTAATGAAGACTGTAATCGAATAATTATATTTTCCTCGACAGAAGTAAAGGAATATATAAAATGTGTAACGCATTACTTTGGTGATGGCACTTTCGACGGCTGCCCAAACCCATTCGAACAAGTTTATGTCATTCATGGAGACATGGGAAGCACTGAGTTATCCACGAATGTAGCACCATTATTTTATATTCTGTTAAAAAACAAAGAAGGGAAAACTTATGAAAAAGTTTTCGAATTGATTAAACAAACTTTGCCTGAATGGCGTCCATCGAAATTTACCTTCGATTATGAAATAGGAGTAATAAATGCAGCAGCGAAGATTTTTCCTGATATCAAAATAAATGGATGTAACGTACATTTTCAAAAGAACGTTATCAAAAAAGCGAAATCTTTAAATCTCATGGAACACGAAGAGTTCTCGAACCATGTTAAGCAATGCATAGGCTTGGCGTTTTTGCAAAAACAAGATATTGAAGACGGCTGGCTGCATATAATGGAAAATAGGTATAATATCTTGGTTACTTTCCAAAATGATGTTTGAGTACTTAACTCTAATTATATGGCAAAAAAGTAAAGAACAACAATATCAGTAAGGACCTGTTAATTTCATTGCTTTACAAGTACGAACGTTTAATAAGTATTTTTTTCAGTTTCGACGATGAAGCTATGACCAAATTCAATGACTATTTTGTCACTCAGTGGCTTGAATATCCAGACCTCATTTGGTGTTGCCATAATGAACGCCATAGAACAACTAACTTGGCGGAATCATGGAATGGCAGATTCAACAAAATTATTGGAAAAAATCCCAGTTTATTATTGTTTCTGCAAACAATTGGCAACGACACATGTCACTTTGATATAAAACAAGCCAAGTAAGTTGTATTTTTTAGACAATATTTTTAAGCAGATATAATATTTTTAAAAGCAGATATATATTTTTTTACATAATACGAGTACATAGAAGAATTTGAAAATGGATTTGATTTTATTTATTTTGGTAGATATTATTGGTTGTCGCCTTCTATTACAGACGGTTACTGAAAAAAATATAGCTTAACTTAAATAACTGATGATTTTTGTTATAGCTTTCGACTAAAAAGATCACCTATAAATTCAAGAAAAAGAACAAGTATAGAAATCGACCGCCAGAATCAAAAGCTAACAAAAAGTTACGAAAATAAAGCTATCTCCATTGGTGATTTTCTGATTAACATATCAAAGTCAACATTTCGATCAGAACATTTAAAAAAATAGTTTATTTTAATTTTGTTTTTAGCCTATTAAAATGTTTAATACTTTTTCTCGATGTTGATTATTTTTTGTAGTTTATGTTTACAATTTGCGCCTTTTTCTCCATGTTGATTATTTGTAATTAATATATTTGTCTAGTTGGTTGTTGATTATTTTTGTAGTTTATATAAATTTACAATTACTGCCTTTTCTCAATGTTGATTATTTGTAACTAATATTTATGTCTGGATGTTGTTTTTATTTGTAGTTTATAATATTTACAGTAATACTTTTCTGAGATGTGGATTTTTTATATTTTTTTTATTGTTGATTATTGGTAATTAATATTGTTGATTATTTTAAAAATTACATTGCAATTAATATTTCGTTTTACTGTTTGATATTTTTTTATAAATATTTTGAATTAATAAAAGACTGATTTAATATCGCAAACAGACGTTTTATTGATACACTCCTAAAAGTATTTATTTATAGATACACTTTTCTTTTCAGTTGTACCTTCTATTGTCTAACGTAGATCTAAAAGATGGGTACCATAGCGGGACTTTTTGATAGGTATTTTAAGAGGGTGCCATACCGGGACCATACCATAGCGGGACTAACCGAATAAAATGGCTTAGTTCTTATGTATTGTTGACCAAATCCGTTTGCAAACAACATTGCAAATATAATTACAACCAAGTTTCCCTCGATAATTTCGAAGAAACATATCAATTTTTCGCAAACATGATTATGCTGCCTTTGATAATTTCAAAGAAGGATATCAATTTCTCACAAATATTATTATAATCAAGTACTCCTTCTATAGTTTCGATAAAAAAGAGATCAATTTGTCGTAAATACCAGTTTTAATCAGAATTTATTTTCGATGAAAACCTAATGAATCGAAAGAAATTTTCGATAAAATCAATGTGCCTCCGAGACGTTGTGTCATGTTCCCGTAAATAAAATTTTAACAAAGTACCCCTTCGATAATTTCGAAGTAATGGAGGTAATTATTACCACACCTATTGTTAAAATTGAACAAGTGTCATGAAATCTGTTAAGGCTAATAATTTTTGACTAAATCTAAAATGCATTTTGTACTGTCAACAAAAATACAATAAGGAATAAATACGATGCAATTCAGTTATATTGTGACCCTATCAAAGCCATTCATTACGATCCTAGAACGATTCGCATAATCCAAAGTATCGATAAAAGCATCGTACTTCCCTAGCTCTAACGTGTATAATTTCAAGTGGCTGCATTGCTCACTTGACACTTAACGGGGTCTTATAAATGACTCTTTGTCAGACTTGCAAGCTATAGTTTGTCGAAATATTTAAAGTGCTGTGTTATCAACACCCAGAACTGTTTATTATTGGCCGGATACGACCAATACAATAACAAAAAACTTGAGAACCCATTTGGTTATTTTGTTAAAGCCGAAATAATAAGTTAAGCAGTTTGATTATATTTACTTCAACATTAATTATACAACTTTATTACATTCACTAATGTTATGGTGAAAATAATTAAAAATAATATGACTTACTCGAGACAACCTTGAAATTATTAGAACAACAATAGTCTCTCGACTGAATTAAGAAAAACATTTAAATTCTAGGTAACACAACAAGAATCGAAATTATAACAGGAGAAAACTCCCTAAAAACTTTAAAAGGCCGATAAGCAAGTTCCACAATAGTTACAGTACAAATGCAACAAGTGCCTGCCTTAATGAAGTTGTAAACCAAACATGCATGAGATGAATTTCTCGATAGCATGTAAAGCCAAGTCAGAGGCCTATGGGCGGCATAAAAACTCTGACACCAGGTTACCTAACCAAACGAAAAAATACCAACAAATGAAACTAAATATCTCACTATAGAGTTGTTACTCTTTGGTGCCGATATGGGAGTAAAGATCATAAAATCATAGTCAGTGGCTCCCTGCGAATAATATAAATCGCATAAAAAGTGACATAATGTCATAAACAGAACCAGAACAAAACAATGGCAATAAAAGAAAAACTGTTTAACTCTCCTCAAATAACTTGCGTAGTTATTAATAATGGCTAAACAGAAAACATTAAGTGTCTAAATCAGGTAGATGAGGTTTACATAAAATGCTCATTGATTCTGACTGTAGATTTTAAATGATAAAATTCAAGTCATGAATATTGGTCACGAAGCAAAACTAATAGTCTGCAACTAACGAGCGACTCCAGACAATACATTCATGGGTGCCAAACATACGAAAAAAAATGGTTCATTTGATTTAATATTCAAGTAAAAGTTGTTCTCAAATCAACACCAAAGTTCAAAGATGAGAAAGTAAAAATAAAAAAACACTATTTATGCAACAATTCCTCTAGTTATCAGCTTTATTATAGGTGAGTTCCAATTCTTTGGGGATCAAAGTAAGTGTCCGTTTCGACTGCTCGGCCACTATGTCGTAGAAAAAAAAAACTTATGTCAGCATTTCGAAGGAATTTGTAAAAGATGAACAGTGAAAACCGCAAATTCGAAGAGTCAATAATCAGAAAGTTATGTGGGTTTAACTGTGGCCGCGCAGTCCGCATGAATTCAACTGCGCGGCCACCAGTTCTCTTAAACGGAGCGTTGTAAAAGTCTAATTCCTTTTGCTAATCACTGACAGGATTTCGAAGAAAATGTAGATCATAAAAATAATGCCCTACTGTCTGTAGTTCACGACCTACATCACTCCAAAGTTTGGCCGCGCAGTCCGCACAAAGCGAACCGCGCGGCCACGAGTTTTTTTTAATAGACCTTACACGGAGCTTAGTAGAAGTCCCATTCTTTTTGCTAATTACTGACACCATTTCGAAGAATATGTAGACAGTATAAATAAATCCTATAATTAAGAACTACAAGACCTACAGAACTTAAAACCTATAATCGAAGGAAAAAATAGGGTGACCAAGATTTATAGTGTGTGAATCCAGGCTTTTTTCCATTTCAATATCATAGTATAAATATATCATCACTACACAATATACAAAGTCGCTTTTTCTGTCCCTCCCTATATCCCTATGTATAGATTTTAATGCGGTTTTTTTAATAGATAGTGATAGAAGAGGAAGGTTTATATGTATAATAATAAAATCCATTAAATAGGGGCTGTTATTTTTGATGTTTCTAACGTGATGTACAACGTTCGAAGTACTTCGCCCGCGCGTATTTAAACGTTTTTATAAACCTGTTCAGTAGTAGTTGCGCAAACACACACACACATTATTACAAACTTTCACGTTTATAATATTAGTAGGAAGTAGGATGCCTCAAAAAAAAGTATAGGGTAAAATAAAAGCTAGCTCGCAAAAGACAGATTTTTCATACTTTACATTTTAATTTTTTATTTATCGTGATATTTTGAAAAATGTACACTATATCTATATAAATTATAGCACATGTGTTATTCTGACATGTAAGCTATTTTACTGCAAAGTTTCAGAAAAATCCGTTCAGTAGTTGTTGCGTGAGAGCAACAAACACACACACACACACACACATTATTACAACCTTTCACGTTTATAATATTAGTTAAATTATTAAATTATATGAAACATCTGTCCTGTCTGCGAATGAAAGGAATGCCAAAAATATAATATCTTCCTAAAGTGTTTATTTATAAAACTTAATTATTTTATAATGATGACGTTTACCTATTGCAGTAGTCCATGCGTTTCATATCCAAGATGTAAGCTGTTTTAAATAACTTCCTAAAAAAGTCACTGTGCGCTTGCGTTGGTATGTTTTCATTCGAGAGTATAGGTAAGCACCTACCCAGTTGCGTCTGTAGCGACTCCCAAAATGGCTACAATATCAGCGGGGAGGGGTCCCGCCCTGCCCCGCGGAGCTTGACTCTGTATAGTGTTTTTATTCAGTCTCGGTTGTTACAGAGTGCGCCCGTGTTTATCAGTGCAGTGTTAGATAGTTCATAGTTATTTCATAGGATTGTATTGTGACTATACTAATTGTCTTTAATACTGTTGCTTTTATCACACAAGGAAGTTTTATCAATCAAGCGGTAAGTACTTATTCAAAACATTAATAAAATGTAATGTATTGGAACATGCGTGTAATTCCCAATTCTTTATTGCATGCCTACAGTTTAAGGTGGGTATTGTTAAATTGAAAGTTGAATACAGTGGATAATATGTTAAATTTAATGCAACATTATAACCATTATCATAAAAAAATGTTTTACCTATTCGGTAGGTCAATTCTAAGCCCTCGAAATACATTGCCAAAAGGATTGAAACTCATATGAATTCGATATTATATTAAAGGAATAAACAAATAGATACCAAATATAAAACTTCCTAGGAAATGTTCGTCCGCGGCAGACTTCCACTAAAGCGGCAAACTCGCGTCAAAGCTCGCGTTGTTACCGTAGCTGGCCGGAGGACCACTTCTTACCACTAATACATCGCATTTTTTTTCAGAACGATGGGTAGAAAAGGACGTAAACTGAGAGTCAACGAAGACAAGCTAAAAAAAATATTTATAAAATATTCCACAGACTGCATAAACACAAAAATTAAATATAATGATCCTATATTTCATACTATCTCAGAAGAAATAAATCACGATATGTCACCGCTTGCGTTGTACTCGTGGCTAAAGAGAAATTACAATAAAGTTTTTGATATAAGTACGACGACAGAAAGTTCTTTATCTTCTCCATCGTGTCGGAGCACGACATCTTCAACGACAAAAAGTGAAATTAATGATAAGCATACAAATCAATTTTCTTTCTTACTAGATGAGCATGAGTGGAAAAAAGTAGAACCAATTTCTGTTCGTTATATAAGACGAGATCTAAAAACTACATCGACACACAAGAAATACAAAACATTGCCTAAGTTCAAGTGGAGCAATCTACTCAAAGAAAAAATATGGCAGTACTCGAGACGACCTTGCACGTGGACTTTCAAGAATAAATTAATTGACTCAGAAGATAATGTGAAAATAAAAGGGAAATGCACACAATGCAGCTGCACTGTAGAAATATGTAGCGAAAAGTTAACAGACAAAACAGCAACTATAAAATGTACAATTTTTAATACAGATAACTTAGTTCCGCATAATCCAAAACTGAAATCTAAGATGTCACCATACAAAAGAAATCAACTTGCAAAGAAATTACAGTACAAATCTGCATAATTCATAAAGAAATAGCTTCAAAAGTTATTAAGTATAAAGATAATGCAATCCCTCCCATACTTCCTACAATGAACGCTCTTCGGAAAATAAAGCACGAGAAGAGACAAAGTAATCGTTTGCATGCCAATCCCATTTTAAGCCTACTTATGATGTCAATGTTGCCAAGTTTTAAAAATTTGATTCGCGAAATAAAACTTGTCCCGAATTTTTACATGTATTATTGGTCTGAAGAACAAAATCAATTCTACAAAGATTTTTTAGAAAAAAATCCACAGGAAGTAACTATCACTATAGACGCCACGGGATCTTTCTTTCACCCAATAAAACTTCCTGATGGATCAACATTAACTAAGCGACTCTTTCTATACGTTTGTATGCTAACTTCAAAAACGATAAAATCTCAAGCGATATTTCAAATGATAGCGGACACTCATACTGCAGATTCCATATCATCCTGGTTAAAAAGATGGTATAAGGAAATACATACCGCTCCTAACGAAGTTGTAACTGACGACTCGTCTGCTTTGATTGCTGCAAATGTAGATGCTTTTACAACATCTATAACAGTGAAAAACTATCTGAGACAATCATTCTTAGTGTTGAGAAAACTTAGTGTAAACTTACCAGAAGTTTTTCTTAGGTTAGACACCAGCCATTTTATTAAAAATGTTTACAATTTACCTTGTTTTCAAAACGTGGATACTCCAATTAAAATGTTTTTTATTCGATGTATTTTATTGATAAAAAGATCTGAAAGTTTTGATGAAGTCAAAATGATAGTTTCAAATATGGTCAAAATATGCACTTACAAATACTATAACACTACTAATAAAGCTTGGGACTTAGCAATGCAAAATATGAAGGAGAGATTATTCGCTACGGAAGATCCGGTCCCCGAATATGGCGGTGAAAGAGAAACTTTCTATCACGATACCTTAATAATTGAGGAAGATAATATAATGTATTGGTTTGATGAGATCGTTGAGCAACAAAAAAGCTTATTTCAGACGCCGACTGAAACACGCAACAAATATTATCTGCCCCACCTAACATCAACTTTGAGAAGATTGCTAATCAAGCTTCCATTGTGGAGTAACGTAATGTGTCCTTTGTATGATACACAAAATAAGTCGCCTACATCCTCCTCAGTAGAGAGTTACTTCAAAACACTAAAGCATTTGTTATTTGAGACTCGTACTCACAAATATAATATTGATGAGTTTTTGAATATTCATTACAATTTTCTGCAAGGAGAAACCAAAGTTAGTTTGAAGAGTCTGAATGATATTCCACACAATATTAGTTCTAAATCCCGAAAACGAAAGTTAAAGCGAGTTAAAAGCATTAGCATAAAGAAAAGAATAAAAAATGCTGCCGTGACATTCACTTCCGACTCGATATTTGCTGAGGAGCCCTCGTATACCGAAAATTGGAAGGGTGAGGGATATGAAACTCATAAAATAACATCTACTTCAATCTTATTTTTAAAAAATGGAAATGTAATCGAATCTAAACAAAATGTTTTAAACACCTGCGCGTTTGATTCTGTGTTTTTTATGCTGGCACATGGATACCAAACAAACAATTATATTCGCGAAGTCTTCAACTCTTGTGAAAATAGTTTAATTCGTGATTTTATTAATATATTAGCCCAAAATCAAAATGAAAAGGAAGCATATAAGCTAAGAGAAAACATTGTTTCACTCTATTACCAAAAAAAAAACAATTATTACGAATGTAATTGTAATATGGCTTTTGTGTTTGAGCATATACTTTTTGATTTCTTGTTTAGTGCAGAAAGAAGTAAAAAATGTATTACGCCTTTTTGTAATGAGAAAAATGTAACAAGATTCATTGTGTTTCTTTCTCTCAATTTCGATATTATTAACATGTTTGGTATCAGAAGCTTAGAAGACGCCATCGTTATCGATAATTTAGAATTAAAACATTGTTTAGAATGCAATAACAAAAGCATTAAATACGAATACAAATTAAATAATATTATTTTATTTGATTTAAATGGTACTCAAAACATTATACTTAATGAAATACCACGTTATATAAAAATAACGGAACGTAAAACATTCAAGTTGATAGGTGCGTTAGAGTATGTTCTTCCATGTGTTGGCAATATCGGTCATTACAAGTGTCATTGCTTAATCGACGACCAATGGTTATGTTATGACGACAACCGAAACAAAACTCATGAAAGTTCAGTGCAGCCCATAACACTGCACAATTTAACTTATGGTCTTATTAGTAGTTAAGTTACATGATAATAGGTGAGAATTTTGCTCTAAAGTGGAGCTAAAATTAGATTTTTATTATATAGAGACTTGTTAAATGTTAGATAATAGTAGGCTTATATCGAAATTCACTGTGAATTACATGGTATAGGAATATTTTGTGATTTTATCGTAGTAAGTTTTGCTATAACGATTATAGTATGACTGATTTGTTTGTAATAAAAATATTATGATGTTAATCGATACAAAAACGTAGGTCGTTATTTCTTGATTAAATTGTAATTGTAAGTACAATAACAAATTAAACTGTGATTGGTAGGTAGGTGTAAGTTGTATAATTTTAAGTTTTAGAAATGTTGTTGTTATCGTAAGTCAGATTTTGTTTTTAAATTCTGATTGCAATATGAAAACGAACTGTGATTGTTGAATTAGGTGATTTAAAGTATATTTTAAGTTTATTTAAAGTAAGTATTTAAATTCACTGTGATTTACATGGTATAGGAATATTTTGTGATTTTATCGTAGTAAGTTTTGCTATAACGATTATAGTATGACTGATTTGTTTGTAATAAAAATATTATGATGTTAATCGATACAAAAACGTAGGTCGTTATTTCTTGATTAAATTGTAATTGTAAGTACAATAACAAATTAAACTGTGATTGGTAGGTAGGTGTAAGTTGTATAATTTTAAGTTTTAGAAATGTTGTTGTTATCGTAAGTCAGATTTTGTTTTTAAATTCTGATTGCAATATGAAAACGAACTGTGATTGTTGAATTAGGTGATTTAAAGTATACTTTAGTAAAACTTTATCTACTTACAAACTTATAATTTTATGTTATATAGGTACATGATGTTGCTCTCGTATATCTAGTGTAGTTTTTAAATAAGCTACTTTTTTTAGCTTATACAGGGTGTAACGGAAAGGGTATATACATCCTTAAGGGTGTGCTACAGACCATCAAACTGAACATGTTTCTCGCATTTAAAAAAATTGCAGCAAAAAAAAATTTGAGCTGCCTATACATTTGGGTCGAATAAGTATTGTAATTTTCTATGGGGCAGCTGATATTTTTTTTGCTGAAAAACATGTTTTATGATGAGAAACATGTTCAGTTTGATGGTCTGTAGCACACCCTTAAGGATGTATATACCCTTTCCGTTACACCCTGTATAGTTATGATCTTAATCGTTACAACAACGAAAATAAGCAATTATTTTTTAAATTGTAATTATAAATATGAAAACGAATTGTGATTTTTAAATTATGTGATTTATAGTTTATAGTAATATTATGTTTGATCTATTACTTAAGAAATAGAAATATAAATCAATCGATGACATTTTTTTCTTTATATCCTTTTAATTAGCTTCTCTACTCAATTTCAAACCAAAAGACTAAAACTATTTGCATGTTACGATAAAAAGTATAGAAATATACGTGACAATGAAAACGTCTTATATGGGAATATCTCGTCAGCGCATCGTAAATCATGGTCACCCTTCTTTTAACTCTAGTTACAGGGTATAAGTTCTGTAACTCGCGATTTTCAAACATTAGAACTTCATTCATGATGTTTACAAATTCTTCGAAATCGTATCAGTGATTAGCAAAAAGAAAGACACCTGTACCAAGCTCCGTTTAAGCTCCACTTTAAGAAACACGTGGCCGCGCGGTTCGCCATTACGTGAGTGTTGTGGAACGAGAAGTCCAAACTTTAGAGCTATATTTTTACAATGTATTTTTTCTTCGAAATCCTATCAGTGATTAGCAAAAAAACTTAGACTTTTACAACGCTCCGTTTAAGAGAACTGGTGGCCGCGCGGTTCGCTTTGTGCGGACTGCGCGGCCAAACTTTGGAGTGATGTAGGTCGTGAACTACAGACAGTAGGGCATTATTTTTATGATCTACATTTTCTTCGAAATCCTGTCAGTGATTAGCAAAAGGAATTAGACTTTTACAACGCTCCGTTTAAGAGAACTGGTGGCCGCGCAGTTGAATTCATGCGGACTGCGCGGCCACGGTTAAACCCACATAACTTTCTGATTATTGACTCTTCGAATTTGCGGTTTTCACTGTTCATCTTTTACAAATTCCTTCGAAATGCTGACATAAGTTTTTTTTTCTACGACATAGTGGCCGAGCAGTCGAAACGGACACTCAAAGTAAAACAATAAATATGACGAACTCGTAAAATGGACATCATTGAACCTGGAAGTAAACCATAATCTTGGGTTTATCTGATGGTACCAATTTTATATACCTACATGGAATAAATGTTATCACAATGTAAACGAGTTGTCACCTGTATCTAGACAACATAGTTGTCATTGAATAATGCCAAATAAAAAGCATTAACAGTGTTCAAAGAGAAAATGTAACACACGAAAACAAATTTTAAAACCGTTTTGTTTTTGTTTGGTATCAGGCATTAAACCATTTGAGAAATACATTCAAAGCGTTAGAGCATTAGCACACAACAGGAGTAGTTAAAAAAAAAATCCTATAATTAATAGAGCCAAATTTTGCACAAAAAGCAAAAAAATATATATATTATATTCACCTGACTGTACGGTGGTGAAACTTGACATTATGTTGAAAAATGCCGTATTAAAAAAGTTCTGTGTAATATTTACAATGTTATAATAAAAAACTAAAAGATTAAGTTGCCTACACGAGCTCACCGTGCATATTCAAGGTGCAACAAAAGTGAACAGATACAATAAAATAAAAATGTAAAATTGACCACTAACAAACAAGTGGTCAGTAATATTTATTGAAATGTTCAAGCACACAATGAATTTACATCTGACGCCAACCCAACAACAACCACAATGTAATCAGAATAAAGAAATTGGTAGTTATTTGACAAACTTGTCAGTTCCTGCAACCGAACAGCAACCTTATTCAAACGGCAATAAAGAACATTGTAGTACTCTGAGAGAGCAGTAGCATAGCTTGTACTGAACATAGTTGCGTTAGCAACGATTTATACCTCCCGAATAAAATTCATACTTTTGGGTACTATACCACAAAATATCGAAACCAAGCAAATGCCGATACACGTTCTGTTAGTTAAAGGACTGTACTAATTCAGTATAACAACAAATATCATGATTTCTTTGGGAAACAAGAGTTTGATAGACGTTGAGAAAACATTACTGACAAGTCAAAAAACAATCATTTCCTTGGGTATGTAAATATGAACTTTTCACAGATCATAAGACGTAACCTAGGTTAATCTCGCAAAAAAATTAAACCTTGAGAGTGACCTAAAGGACTTTCAAACCCAAGCATAAAAAAAATACAAAGGACAATAAAACGGGCCTGATCCATATTATCCTTTAACTAATTAATGCAGTATCGAAGATTAAGTTTAAATTAATCGACGACCCTTCAATGAAAATAATTAAACATGTAAACATGAACTTGAGCAACATTAAATTCATAAAATTAAATATGAAATTAAGTTAAATGAAACTCATGAAACTGTCTTATTAAGAACAAACAAACTCTTCTACTAATGAGAACAAAATAAGTATTAGAATCTCCTCATGTCTGAGTGGCCCCAAGCATTGTCCATGTGGACATTGAAGGCTATTCTTCTACTAATGAGAACAAAATAAGTATTAGAATCTCCTCATGTCTGAGTGGCCCCAAGCATTTTCCATGTGGACATTGAAGGCTATTAAGAACAAACAAACTCTTCTACTAATGAGAACAAAATAAGTACGAGAATCTCCTCATGTCTGAGAGGCCCCAAGCATTGTCCATTTGTTCATTGAAGGCTAGGCTATATACAAGGCCTGGTGCCAGAGATGGGCAGGGCAATTAGTCTCAAGCCCAAATCCTCAAGAATAGTTAAGAGGCGTGAACTTTCTCCTGAAGCTGGTAGAAACACACTGCCAAGTAGAGATTTTTTATTTTTTATTATCGACTATTACAGTCTATACAAAGAGATTGAAATACTGAATTATTCTTTCTCTCTACATATACAGGACACGGTAAAAGTATTGAGCAAATTTATCATAAACCAAAATCCTGCAAGTATAAAATCTGAGTTTGACAGACAATTTTGTAGTCTCAAGAGTTCGAGACATTCTGTATCGAAAAAGGAATAAACAAGTACTTACTCATCAAAGAGCTAAGATGGGGAGGCACAACAGGGATATTCTAATACAAATAGAGAATTTATCAATTTGAAAATCTGCCCGAAAAGATGATTTGTTAAAGTACTTAATGATAGAAGCACAACAGCGATATTCTTAATCAATTGAGAATTCATTAATGCGAAAATCAGCCTGAAAGGATGATTTGTTAAAGTACTTAATGAAAGAAGCACAACAGCGATATTCATAATCAATTGAGAATTCATCAATGCGAAAATTGCCTGAAAGGACGATTTGTTACAGTGCTTAAAATGTATAATAGTACACTACAACAAAATAGAAAAAAAAAATTGCCATCAGAGCTGTTTTATGGAAGACCGTTCAGAGGTGAAGTGGAGATAATAACTATAATCAGATCTCGAAGTTGATACAACCATTCAAAAGTAAGACAGATTTATTAAACGCAGATATTAAAAGAAAAGTTACACATTGAGAATTGGGATTGGAGAAAAATTACATGTGGAGAACGAATACAATCAAAATAAAATACCTCCGTAACTTAATCTACACCACAGTGTGCTGAGACATAAAGTACAGGGTGGCCCATAAGTCCTTTAAAATGTAAATTTCGAATAAAATGCATAAGACGCGCGGGAGGGGCGCGAGCGGGGCAAAAACAGTACGTTCGGTTTCTGGGAAGTCAGTCGCCATGGAGAGTTTCACCGGTGCGGACCGTGCTTTTTGTGTGCTCGAGTTTTATCGGAACAATTTTTCGGCAACCATTGCGCGGCGTAAATTTCGAGAACATCACAATCTACACAACTTTCATGACACTCCAACTATTCAAACGATCAACAACTGGGTTGCAAAGTTTGAAGAGACTGGTTCGACGTTAGATAAAAAGCGGTCGGGCCGACCAAGGACATCAAGGACGGAAGAAAACATCGACATAGTGTTACAGTCTGTTCGTGAAAATCCTACCCAGTCTACTCGTAAGCGTTCCAGAATATTAAACGTATCCAGAACATCGTTACAGCGGATTTTAAAGAAAGATACAAAATAAGTATAAGTAAGATACAAAATTCAGTTGGTACAGGAATTAAAAGACACTGACGCCATCCAGAGACTAAATTACGCGAATGAAATGTTTAGCCGCTTTTCTTCGTTCAATAACGTGTTATTTTCTGATGAAGCTCACTTCCACATTAATGGGCATGTAAGTAAACAAAATTGCCGCTACTGGAGCCCCGAAAATCCAAAACGTAAACATCAGAAGCCATTACACAGCCCTAAAGTGACGGTATGGGCCGCTATGTCAGCTCGTGGCATCATAGGCCCTTATTTTTTTGAAGACAGCAGAGGTCGCGCGATTACAGTTAATTCAGAGCGATATGTAGCAATGATCGAGGAGTTTTTTACACCAGCGTTGCAGAATTTTCCAGGCTACAATACGCGGACCTGGTTTCATTAGGATGGCGCGACGGCCCATACCTCTAACACTGCTATGCCCGTCATTCGTGAACTTTTCCCCAACAAAGTGATCTCTCGAAGAGGAGACTTTTCCTGGCCACCACGTAGTCCGGATCTAACCCCGATGGACTTTTTCTTATGGGGTTATCTGAAATCTAAAGTGTATGACACAAACCCGCGGTCAATTGAAGCCCTAAAAGAAAATATTCAAAGAGAAATGGCTAACATCACAGAACTGACTTGCCGCGCAGTCGTCGATAGTTTTAGACGTCGCTTACAGGAGTGCCGTGATCGTAACGGGTTACATTTGGATGATGTTATTTTCAAAAAATAATTCCCATTTTATAAAGGTTAATACGAAATAAAAACGTATTTCTTATTGTAATTAGTTTTTTATGGCTTATGTTTAACATAACACCAGATAAAGTAAATATAACCTTAAAAAACATTTTTATACTGCCTAAAATAGTAAATGATCACCAGAAATAGTAAATGATCACCAGAATTAAAAACCTGAAAATCACAGCTCCGAACTAAGGCGTAGTTGACGGAGCCCCGCTACGCGGGGCTCCTATTTCTCTCTGCAGGGTTTAAAGTAACCTAACACGAAGGGGATGTCGGGGTCTTAGTTCGCTCGCTCCGCTCGCTCACTAGACCCCGCCATCCCCTTCGAACCTAACCTGTCCGAGTCGGGGTGCCCAATATCCCGAGCTCGCTTTGCTCGCACTTGCTTCCTAAGTTCTTCTTGCCACAAAATTTGGTGATCATTTACTATATTTGGTGATCATTTACTATATTTGGTCTTTGAATACAATTTTTTTGGTGTTTAGTATTTTTTTTTTGGTAATGTAGCTTAGGATCTCAAAGTATTTTTTGGTGCTCATTATATTTAATCCCGTTTTTTATTTATTAATTATTTACATGTGTAAGGACTTATGGGCCACCCTGTATAACGAAACTCTTCAAGACGAACTGACTCGAATGAAGATGAACTGACTCATGACGAACAGCATACACCTAAAGAACAAATAAAAGGTACAAATAAGGGTGATGAAAACTGGTCAATTGAAAGTTATCGATCACAAAACGTAAAATAAAACTAACGTACCGTTTATTAAAATTTACTATAGTGTAATACAGTAACTTTCATGCTAAATATTGCAGGTACTTACTGAATGTACTTACCTAAAATGTAATTAATTTCTAAATGGAAATATTAGTCCTGTAAACGAATTAATGACCGAATTTCGTAGTGCTAACTAAATATTGTAATTATAGTACTTAAAACTATTTTTATGTAAAATTAAAGAAAAAATGTATATGCCTACAATATTTGCACCTGGATTATGTCTATTAACATAATGAATTTATCAGTCATTGTATAAATTTTAAAATTGTGTACCTGTGTTAGCATAGTATTAAATGGTAACATATATGTATAGCAATTGTATTCCAGATATATAAACTTAATATTATAAATATTGCACCAATTAATATAAGTACCTACTTGTAAAACAATTTAAAAGAGTTAGTATGGAGTTTCTTCCCCATTCTTCTCCATACAAACTACCTTAGCGAATGGGAAAATAAATGTGCTTAATTGAAATAAATATTTTCATATAAAAAGGAAGAGATGTGGTATTCTAATAAACGTAGCGTTTGCTTTGAGGTAACGTCTCAACCAGTCAACAATTAACCCGGGTAGCGAGAGCACGTTCCCCCAAAGTCATTCATCTACAGGTCGCGCGGTGGTTTATGATCGCTCGGCAAAAGTGGAAAGGGCATGCGCAGTGTTCAATTTAAAGGTCTTTATGAAGACGTGCGGAGTGAGGGGGGTGGGTGTGCGCCGACGCACAGTGGTCCGGATTTTCAAAAAGGTGGACATAGGATCGAAAATGCATATTTAACTTAACAAAAAATTGTTTCGTATAGGAAATTTAACGCTGATTAATACTTATTACTACAACTTTTCAAACAAACTGCTCCTTCACGTCAAAAATAAATATTGAAAATAAAAATGTATGGGAGAAAATAAATTTAATTTTTTTTCTCCGTTCAGTATCAAAGTGTAGCAAGCAAACCTTATATTCTGGTAAGTACTTATCGTCCTTAATACGACGACATATAAATTGCTTGCGTATCCCTGCGGCCTTGGCGTCTACGATGCTTTAAAGTTAAATATTTTAATGTTGAATTATCTTAATATTATTAACGAGTTTTTCAATTGAAAAATATCAAAATATCAAAAATATCCAAAATATCATTTTTAATAAAACAAGCCCCCCGCGCGCCCCATCCGTGTATTAGGCTCGCCCCCTATTACATGGGACTTAAATATAACTGGCGAAATGACAGTGTACTATAGTGTAGTATACACCTTTGCCGAACCCTTCGGGGAATATAAAGCGTGATGTTATGGCATATTTATCCGAGATTTTTCAAGCCCAAGATGAAGTTATCGACTCTATTGTTGACCTCAGCAACAAACAGAAGAAAAGACGTTCAGAGTCTCTTTTGGACTATTCGCCGGAAGAACTTACTTTTGCATTAGTCGAAAGACTTAGGATAGACAAGAAGAATGACTAAGCTTGTGTTATTGACCATATAACAAAGAACCCTGATAGTGTTGCTATTGTTCAAGAAAAATAGGAAAAAATCTTTTGATAAAGATCATGCTCTTGGTCTTTATACATCATTGAACCTGTCAAAATGGAAATACTTGTGTTTAAGCGCTGTTAGATTGTGAAATTGCAGGGTTACCATCGTATCACAAACTCCTTGAAGCTAAAAAGAGATGCTATCCACATGATTAAGAAATAACTGAGAGATGAGCTAGAGTGAAGCTTCAAGCCCTATTGGATCTGACAATCCAGAAGATTCTTCAAATTAACGGTACCCAGATTGATCTGAAGGATTGAAGTTATTAGTAAATGGGGTTTCGATGGAGCTTCTTCACAAAGCACCTACAAGCAAAGGACTGAAGATGTAGACTTCTGTGATTCATCGGTTTTCATGTCAAGTCTTGTCCCTCTTAAATTAGTTTCTAATAATAGCACCATATGGGAAAACCCAACACCTTCTTCAACACATTATTGCAGGCCCATTAAGTTCGAGTTTTGTAAAGAGACAGCAGAATACATCAAGCAAGAAGAAGCTGCATTGAAGGAAGAAATAAAAACATCAATTCTACAAAATGGGCCGGGCTAGAGATTAGTCACGAGCTTCATATGACAATGATCGACGGAAAAGTGGCCACTATTATAACGGATACTTCGTCTGCATATGCCTGCAATATTTGCCTTGCTAAGCCGACTGAGATGAACAAGCTGTCAGAAATATTTTCAAGAACTGTTCGAGAAGATGTTTATAAATATGGACTTTCTACTCTTCATATGTGGATTCGTTGTATGGAGTGTATTCTACACATATCTTACAACATGGACTTTGAGATGTGGGCTGCACGAGGTGCTAACAAGCAACTAAAAGCTGCGAAGAAACATTTGACACAAGAAGAATTCAAACAGCAAATGGGAATACTTGTGGATTATGGGAACCACAAACGACGGAAACATAGCCAGAAGGTTTTTAGAGATTACTGAAGCATTTTGCGGTTATTCTTCAAACGATTTCATCAGGATGTGCCATAGATATTGAAAAATTCAGGACTTATTGCAGAGAAACAGCTGAGATCTTTGTTCATCTATACCCATGTTTTATATGCCCGCAAGTGTACACAAGGTACTCATACACGGTGCAGACATTTGTCATCACTTTGGCCTCCAACCAATTGGCATTCTTCCCGAAGAAGCGGGAGAAGCAAGAAATAAAGAATTTCGAAGAGTTCGTGAATATCACACAAGAAAATTTAACAGTATGAAGACCAAGGAAGGAGGACTTGTTCCATAATTTTTTAATTAGTTCAGACCCATATTTATCCCATATTCGACCAAAATACAGCAACTCAAAGCAATTCGAATTTTTCCCGATGTTAAAGAGCTTTTGTTGTTGCCTGAGGTAGTAACAGAAGAAACCGAAAATATGGACCTACAGGACTTGCAGTCTGAAGATGATCCATTAATGTAAACGTGACTAATTTAGTGATGTTGTTATTGTTAGAATTCAGTTTGTTAGTGGTAGTAGTTAAGTTGTAGTCCTTTTCAGGACTTCAGAACAAGCCCTTTTCAGGGCTACATCTGTTTCTAATTGTTTCTATTAAGATGAGTTACGCTAGTAGTATAACCAAAAATATCAAACATGATTTATCAATAGGAAATATCAACATATGAAGAATAATCAACAGATGATTATTAAAAAAAAAAATAAGCAAAAATGCTTATTTTATCATAACATCACTCTTTATATTCCCCGAAGGGTTCGGCAAAGGTGTATACTACACTATAGTACACTGTCATTTCGCCAGTTATATTTAAGTCCCATGTAATAGGGGGCGAGCCTAATACACGGATGGGGCGCGCGGGGTGCTTGCTTTATTAAAAATGATATTTTGGATTAATTTCAATTGAAAAACTCGTTAATAATATTAAGATAATTCAACATTAAAATATTTAACTTTAAAGCATCGTAGACGCCAAGGCCGCAGGGATACGCAAGCAATTTATATGTCGTCGTATTAAGGACGATAAGTACTTACCAGAATATAAGGTTTGCTTGCTACACTTTGATACTGAACGGAGAAAAAAAATTAAATTTATTTTCTCCCATACATTTTTATTTTCAATATTTATTTTACGTGAAGGAGCAGTTTGTTTGAAAAGTTGTAGTAATAAGTATTAATCAGCGTTAAATTTCCTATACGAAACAATTTTTTGTTAAGTTAAATATGCATTTTCGATCCTATGTCCACCTTTTTGAAAATCCGGACCGCTGTGCGACGGCGACTCGTTATTGGTAGGTTAGTCGCTCATCGATTCCCGCGCTGCGTTCACGCGTCTCGTGCCTCTTGAGTACTGTTGCGTGTAGTGTATAAGCTATATTCTAAGTTTGCCTATACCTAAGTATGTTACACGTGTACTTAAATACCAATAATTACTAATAAATGAGTCAGTTATCAACTAGCAGTCAGACGTTTAATTCTCCTCTAATACCCAACCTTTACATGGCGACCCTGCCATGTTTGGTGATGGGGTGTCGGGTCGCGATGCAGGCGCACTTCGTGTGTGGCGCAGACTCTCGTCCTAAGTGTACGCTGCGTTACTGAATTTTGTTCGAGAACTTTCATCAACTTTTACAATGTGCAATTCTAACACTCCAAAACGAGAAGAAGTTATAATAAACCAGAATGGCATTGGATCTTCTAATGTGGCTACTACTGACCAGCTACAATTTCATCTTTCTGCAATAAGCATCGTGATGATGATAATTTTGGGTTTGTTGCTGATATTGGCAGCCTATTTCCTGTACAAATGTTACAAGAACTGCCATCATACGTGGATTAATGACCAAATACTTCGCCAAACCTTGAGAAATTCTTTGTCTCGCCGTGGTCGAAGAGGAACTGCAGAAGGAAATAGATTTTCGGCGTTCGATACCAGGTGTACGTCGTGTTCAACCAGTCCTGGGCTTGGACCTTCACTTCCTAAAGAAGATTTCGTGTTTAAACCGAAGGTGTGATATCGTAAGAGTAACGTAAAAGTGAAGTGTTAAAAGTGAGTTTTGTGCGTGAAAGTGAACGGAAACCGGTGAAAATGCGTTGAACTATGGTAGCCCGATTTATGCAACCTTTTATTAGTTATTAAGTATGCTAGTTATTTCTCTTTTAATATGACAAATTATGGCTCATGAGCTCAATGATATATATGAAAAAATGAGAAAAGTTAAAGAAAATTTATTTAAATTGAGTATAGACAGGAGAACGCCAGAGCGTTTAAAAGAAAAGCTGACTGAAGCAACTATTGTGTATAATAGTTATTCTGTTTTACTTCCAAGCATTACGAAACAAATAGACGATAAGAAATTTAGTGGTGAAGGTTTGTCATTGATTAAATCGCATTGTGATAAAATTGCAGAGTTGTATTCTCAAATACAAGAATTTTGTAATAAGTTGCATACACGTGAAACTGATAAGAGTAGTTGTGAACAATTTGGCTCAACATCGAATCTCGAATCCAAAATGGAGTTTAATTTAAAAGTAGCCCTGAGTTTGTTACCAGTTATGAATAATGAAGAATCGATGACTCGTCAATTAATTGATGGTATTGATTACTATAGCTCTACCTTAAAAACCGAACAATGTAAATTAAGTTTAGTAAACTTTGTTTTAAGAAGTCGTCTCTCTCAACAAGCGAAATTAAGAATTAAATCTGATTATCCATCCATTGATGCATTACTAACTGATATGCGTATGATTCTTTTGCCTAAAAAGAGTTCCGTCGCCTTACAAAGTAAACTACAAACTATGCGACAAGATCAAAGGTCGATTGATGATTTCGGTAAGGAGTTGACTGAGCTATTTATGGATTTATCTATAGCGCAAGCCGAAGGCAAAACCGAAAATCTCAAGATTTTACAGCCTCTAAACGAGAAACAAGCGATTAAACGTTTTGCTGACGGATTACGCAATAGACGACTCAGTACCATAATAGCTGCACAAAAGTTTGAAACCTTAAAGGACGCTGTGCAAGCAGCTATAGATGAGGAGACCATTGCAATGCCCTCTCAGTCTGAAAATATTTTATCTTTTAATAGGAAACGTAACAATTATTTTCAAGGTCAGCGTAATCGAGGTTTTTCTGGAGCCAACCGCCAGTATCGAGGTGCCTCCACGTCTAATAATTTTAGTAGGCCTACCGTCCATCGTGGTATGACTTTCTACCGAGGCCGTGGTCGTCCGTTCCAGAACTATAGTCGGGGACAGCCTAAACAGAATCGAGGTACGTACTATCATTCTAATACCTAACAGGAACAACAACTCCAGAGGTTATGACTCTAGAGGTTACAACATGCTGGATCTGAGGCGGGCTTTGTTCCAAATGCGTTGCTCACATTTAAAGCTGGAAGAAAATCAGGAGACTACCACGACAACATGAATTACGAGAATTACGAAAAATGATTAAAAACACAACTAATTCCTAATATTCCACCCAATTCTGTTGTCGTGGTTGATAACGCTGCCTATCATAATAAGCAGACCTTGCACCCACTTCAAACACCAGAAAATCGGATATGCAAGCCTGGCTGTCCGAAAAAGGTATAGAATACGTTGACGACATGTTAAAACCACAATTGTATCAGTTAATAAAAACACACAAAGAACAATTTAAAACGTTTTCTATTGACAAGATTTTGGCTGAACACAATCACAACATTCTGAGACTGCCTCCGTATCACCCCGATCTCAACCCCATCGAAATAGCATGGTCTATGATTAAGCAGTATGTGGGTAGCAAAAACGTAAAATGGAATCTTAATAATGCTATTGAGCTTGTCAAAGAAAAAGTTAACTTAATGGGAGCAAGAGAGTGGGAGATCTTGTGTAATAAAACCAAATCTGTAGAAGAAGAATACGCAAAAATTGACCACATTATAGATCTTATGACAGAACAGTTTATTATTCGTGTTACTGATGACAGCTCCGACAGCGAAGAGAGTGATGATGATGACTCCGAAATGTCTGACGACAATGAAGTGCCCTTTTCGTGCTTCCATCCTCAACCTTCTACTTCAACATCCCAAGATGAATTAATGGAAGGAATATCACCACTGCCAGATGAATAATTTTCGTGTGATTTTACGTATTAAATATAATAACTGTTTACTTTTGTTTTTTAATTTTTCTTAATTTACCTACTTGCAAGATAAATTACAAGTAAAAACTAGTGTTATCAACTTATCATAAACTAGCTTTTACCCGCGGCTTCGCCCGCTTTTATTAGCCTATATCCGTCTCCAGGGTCCCAACTTTCTCTGTATCAAATTTCATTAAAATCGGTTTTGCCATTTAGGCGTAAAGATATAACAGACAAACAAACTCACTTTCACTTTTATAATATTTGTATGTTAAGTTACTAAAGTTCAAAAATACGAAATAAAAAATGCTTAATAACACGCTAAGAATTTCAGTGCACGATTGTACACATGCGCCGATTGCCCCCACTACTTTCCTCGAGCGATCTAGAATCATCGCGCGACCTGTACTTACTGATAATTTGGTGGTTTTATTCTAAACCTTAACTAGTGTAACTAGTGAACATAACAATCACCATAACATTAAGAATTTTGCTAACTATGCCAGTTACCTTAGCAAGCGCGGCAAGGTCCTTTTCTAAATTAAAACTTATAAAAAATTACCTGTGCTCAACAATGAGCCAGGAAAGATTAACAAATTAGCAAAAATATCCATAGAGGAGGCCATGTAGGTCATATAGACACATACGAATCTATTAAGGATTTCGCAAACAGAAAAGCGAGAAGAGTGGAAATAATATAATTTAAGTATGTTTAGCCCTTTATAAGGCAGAGGTAATATTTTTCCCACCAAGTTTTTCCAATATTTTTGGCTTAGATTGTAAAGGTACGGTTTTTATTCGTATGGCAATATTTCAATTGACTTTTAATTCAATATTTTTATCTACGGTGATGACAGGTCGCCATCCTTTTTTTTCCGGTTGACGTTCTCAATGTGAAAAACTGGTGAATTTTTGTACAACAAGATAAATCTTTATAAATCTTCATTTTCTGCGATTCAAAAACGGTAAGATGTTATTATTTCTAAAGACAAATGTTTATTCAATTAAAATTTAGACATATTTTCAACTTGGGAATTTGCATAATTTGATTATATGGGTTGGTTGTGGTGGGAAAAATATTCCCTTTGCCTTGGCACATGTACCTAAATGTTATTTTTTTGTTTCTTGTAGATTTGTTCGAAAATGAGTAAAAAGGTACTACAAGATTTAGATATAATCAACGAATTAAATGAGCTTTATGGTTTACCCGACGGTCCCGAAGTGTCAGATGACAATTTAGAATCTGATGAAGAGACTATCCAAATAAATACCGCAAAACTTCAAAGGATCTTAGAAAACTTTGATGAGCCTAACGATGGACCTTTACCACCTACACCCGATCCACCTAACAGTCCAGCATCCCTTGAAATTCAACCCTCTGTTGAATGTCAACCTAAACCAGTCGAAAGTGATCGCCCTAGACGAGTAGCAAGAGCCCTTGATTTACCTAGTTCCTCTGGTACGCAGCAGACTTCAAGGACAAGACCAGAATTACCAGTAGATAATACTCATCCAGATAGCCCAGCATCCTTTGAATTTCAACCTTCTATTCAAAATAATCGCCCTACACGAGTAACAAGATCCCAAGATTTACCAAGTTCTTCTAGTACGCAGCAGACTACTTCAAGATCAGCATCTCCAGTAGATAATACCCATTCAGATTCAGAAACTGACGATTCAGATGGCGAAGAGGAAACATGGAAAAAGACTAAGTGGACCACCTTTCGACCGGACCCTAGCGTTTACGATGAAATTCCATTGGTGCCTGAAAATATGTTTAGCAACCGTATTAGACCTGTGACTTTGTTTGAAAAATATTTTACTGATGAGGTATATGATTTGATAATATATCAAACAAACTTATATGCTGAACAGAAGAATGATGCAAATTGGACAAAATTAGACAAAAAGGAACTGAAGGCTTTCTTGGCTATTTTTATAATAATGGGGTACAACATCATGCCTTCGATGGACCTTTACTGGTCTACAGACCCTGGATTCCGAGTAGACGAAATCGCAGGCATTATGACTATAAAACGTTTCAAGAAAATATTGCAACATTTACATCTAAACGATAACACCCAACATCCAGAAAGGTCAAGTGAGAACTATGACCAACTTTACAAAGTTCGCCCGTTGTTAGATCTTATAAATCACGCTTGTCAAAAGAATGCCAGAGTTTGCGCTGTGACGCTGGGCCGTGCGCACGCGTTGTTGCCTCTCGTTGCGAGTGTCATCCAATTTTTACGCATATCTACGAATCATTGTTCGTAAAATGCAAAGTGATTCAAGTGGTGAAAATCTGAGCGATTCAGAAATTTTGGATAAGTGCGAACAACAACTACATGAGATGAATAAGATGGATGAGGCAAACTCAGAAAGCGGAAGAAGTGATGATGGTGGAACTGTACGAAATGCAGAGAAGAGAAAGGAACGGGAAGATGATAATAGTGAAGATGACTTTATTACTGTAATCAGAAGTAAACCTAAACGGTTTATAAGAAGTAACTCGTTGGACAAAAGCCATGATCAAGGGAAACATAAGGAAGATAGTGGCACATCCGAAATCGTAGCTAATCACGAAGTTTGTGTAACTTCGATGGAGAATTTACCAAAACCAATAGCTTTTGCTAAATTACTTCGTGGCGAAAATATTAAAGATATACTTAAAATAAAATATAAAAGTGCCAATAAGGTACTCATCCAATTTCAGAGAAAGGAAGACGCTATAAAACTAATTGAATGCAAAAAACTAAAAGAAATAGGTTTGCGTTGCCAATTAATTCAAGAAATGTCGATATCTTATGGAATAGTGAAAGGAATAGACCTTGAACTAAATGAAGAAGAACTCATGAACATTTTGAAAGCGAGCGTTGATGTTTTATCAGTAAGGAGATTAAAACGTCTTCTACCAGAAGGGAAATGGATAGATTGTGAGTCAGTTAGAGTGAGCTTCAAAAGTAATGTGTTACCTGAGTATATTTATGCCTACGATTGCCGATTCAAAGTTGAAGCGTATGTGTTCCCAGTATCGCAATGTTCGGGCTGTTGGCAATTTGGACATCTCATAAAATTTTGCCCTACAAAAAAAATATTATGCCCAAAGTGTGGAGGAAGTCACGAAAACTGCACCATAACAGATTTCAAATGTCTTAACTGTAAGGGGAACCACTTTGTCCTGGATAAAAAGTGTCCCGTTTACCTGAAAGAAAGAACTATCCGGAACATCATGAGTGAAGAACATGTTACATACAGAAGAGCCTTACAACTGCTAAAGGAGGTGAAACAAAAACAAATAACAAAGGAGATATCGCAGGAAGAGGAAAATAATAACAATCAATCTGCAACCTTAATGAACACTGGGAAGGAAACCTATAGTAGTGTATTGGCCAATGCCATAATACACCAAGAAATACTATCTAATACAGAAGAAGAAGAAAATGTTACGAGTGTAAATCCACCACAAAATTTTAAAAGAACAAAACAAAAATCAAATAAGCAGAAAACACAGCAACCGCAATATGATGAACTCCTAGAACAATCAATCAGTGCCGAAACAAATAGGTCTCAGGAAGAAGAAGGAAATCGTAGGCAAAGTGCACATCTGTTGTATAAATTTGAATGGGCGAAGATATGGTTGAAGATAAAAGGTATTTGTAAATCGAATCTCAAAATGAAAGAAAAAATATTATCATTGTTGAAAATTGTTGGCGAGGAAATAAAGAATTTTTTGACTAATATTATAATCGGAGAAGAAATCTTGAGGTATATTATAAACTGTTTTAATAATGGATAATTTACAAAAAGTCATAAAGATAAACATATTCCAATGGAATGCACAAAGTTTACGGCCTAAACTTGTATCCTTTTCTGAACTATTATTAAAAGAAAACATACACATCGCAATAATAAGTGAGTCATGGCTCAGCTGTGACATTAATATAAACATTAGCGGGTATAATGTCTATAGAAACGATAGATACGATAGTTATGGCGGTGTAGCTTTACTGATTCACCGGTCGATTCAATCTCACCTAGTGTCGTTTAATATTAATAATGTGGGTATCGAACTAATTTGTGTTAAGTTGGTAAATTGCAAAGACTTAGAATATGTTGTGTCGGTTTATTGCCCATCTTCGGTACGAACTCAGATTTCGGATTGGAATGAAATTTTTTCACAATTTACGCGTAAAACATTAATAGCGGGTGACTTTAATGGCCATCATACAAACTGGTCGATCAAATCTGATACGAGAGGTATTCAGGTTTTGGACTCGTCCATAGAAAACGACTTTATCTCCCTTAACGACGGCATGGCAACACGGATTAAGTTAGTAAATGGCAATGTACAGCAATCTTCCCCGGATATATCGTTTGTCACCTCTGACGTAGCTATAAAATTTGCCTGGCAAGTATTTAATGAAAAAATCGGCAGCGACCACTTGATCATTAAAATGACTGCAAACTTATCTAGTATAATACACACTGGCCGAAAACGAAACTGGAAAAATGCGAACTGGACTAAATTCCGTCAAGCAATTTCAGATAAAATTAATTTTACGGGTGAATGTAGTAATAGGGTAGATGTTCAACAAATGTATGATTTTTTCGAGAATATAATTGAATACGCAGCTAATAAACATATACCCTATTATAAATTTAGTCTAGAGATACAGGAAAAATTTAAACCGAGAAATTATTGGAATCCTAAACTATCAGAAATAGTCGCACAACGCAGGTTAGTATTGTCAAATTTTCGGAAAAACCCCACCCCTGAAAATTTAAACAAATTGGAATCCAAGACCTTGGAATCGCAAACTTTAATTAAGAAAGCTAGGTACGGTGGTTGGCAAAAATTTTGTGATTCTATTGATGAAGTAACAACTGTACCTGAGATGTGGCGGCGTATGAGATGGATGAAAGGATTTAAGCAGCAAGGACCATGTTCTCCCATTGAAAAACAAACTGCACTGTTACGCTCACTTACACCCGATTACGCTCCTAATCTATCCCCCAATTTCAACTCAAGAAATGGATTTTTAGAAGCTGAATTTACTAGACAGGAACTAGATAATTGTCTAAAAAAAAAGGATTCGGCCCCGGGGCAAGATGGCATATCCTATTCAATGTTACACAATTTACCGGAATCTGGAAAATTTTTGTTACTTAAAATATACAATTACATTTTTATATCTGGTACCGTTCCCCATCAATGGCGTGACATACAAATTATCCCTATACCCAAAGGTGCAAACAACCAGAATAGCGACAGTAAATTAAGGCCTATTTCGCTTATCTCGTGTGTATGCAAAACCTTTCATTTAATGATCTGCAAACGGTTAGAATGGTTCATAGAAAAAAACAAACTTCTATCCCCAAACACAATAGGATTTAGAAAAGCCCAGTCCTGTTTGGATTCACTATCTCGTCTAGTTTCCTACATCCAAATTGGTTTCACTAAAAATGTTTCCACAGTGGCATGTTTTGTGGATATTGAAAATGCGTATAACAACGTTTCAATTGAGTCAGTTACTAAAGCGTTGGATGAGGTTCAGGTCGGGTCTAGAATTTGTGTCTACCTTTGGTCATTTATGAATGAAAGGCACTTAAAAATTAAGTCATTCAATAGTGAAGGGCTTGGCGTCAGATGGACTAACAGAGGATTAGCACAAGGGGACCCTCTCTCCCCTTTATTATTTAACTTGGTTACTTATCAAATCTGTCATAAAATTCAAAATGTCATGATATCGCAATATGCCGACGATTTTGTTATATATACAAGCGACAAACAAATAAAAACATCTGAACGTAATATACAAAATGCGTTAAACTGTTTAGTAACTTTACTGGGTGAGGTTGGATTGACGTTATCACCAAGCAAATCCAATTACTGTGTTTTTAGTAGGGGTCGAAGAAGAATAGTGCCTTTCTTAAAAATTTATGAGCAACCGCTATTAATGGTGGAATGTGTTAAATACTTGGGTATATGGTTAGACAGAAGTTTACACTGGCGGAAACATATTAATGAAATAGTCAGTAAATGTACAAAATTCCTAAATCTATTAAAAGTATTAGCAGGGTCCTCCTGGGGTGTCCATACCAAACACATACGTAAAATATATATCTTGTTGGTAAGAAGTCGTATTGATTATGCCTGTTGCTTATATGATTCCAGTACAAAGACACATCTTTCCAAATTGGATAAGCTACAAAATCAAGCCCTTAGAGTAATAGGAGGATTCATTAGAAGTACCCCCATCCATGTGATGGAAAGTGAATTACACATACCACCACTAGTTATAAGACGTCAATATCTTGCTTTTAAGTATATATTAAAATCACGTTCATGGTCTAGTAGTAATTGTTTAAACACGATTTCAGAATTGAGTTCTTTTAGTCATCATAGGTACTGGTCAAATAAAAAGAAACCTTTACTTGCTACTACTTTTGACGAAGTGGGACAACTACAAATTAATTCTGCGGAAATTCTTAAAATGTATACATTAGATACTTGGATATCCGCTATAGAAATTAAAATGGTCATCAAAACGGATTTGGAATGTATCAAGCAATCAAAACAATATTATAATCCCAATATATTGGTTCATGAAGTGACATCAGAATTAGTTGCCAAGTACAGTGATTGGTGTAAAATTTTCACAGATGGTTCAAAAAGTTTAAGTGGGTGCGGAACTGCCTTTTTCTTTCAAAATACAGGCCATAAAGCTAGTTTTAAAATTAATGCAACTGTCTGTATAATGTCTCTGGAGCTCATTGCAATATATCAAGCAGTGGCTTATGCAGTAAGTGAAAAACTTAATAAAGTAGTTGTTTTCACTGATAGCAGGAGTGCCATACAACATGTGGCTCGATGCGTCTCTGGTTGCAGAGGTGCATCGATAGCCTATGATATACTCAAACTGATATATCATCTTAACAAAGACGAGACTAGGGTAATATTGCAATGGGTCCCAGCACACATAGGCTTACGGGGCAACGAGGAGGCTGACCGTCTGTCAAGGCTTGCAGTAACAACGGGTAGCGAAATAACCTACATCCCAGATTACTGGGAATATTGCTCCAAGTTCAAGCTGACATGTTTTGACAGATGGAGAAACAACTTCGATGAAATATCTAAAGCAAAAGGAATCTGGTATAAAGTAATTCAGAACGAGCCTCCTCGTGTGCCCTGGTTTGAGGATACAAGTTTGGGTAGAAGTTATGTTAAGCTAGCACTAAGGCTGCGGTCTGGACACTATCCATCAGCAAAGTTTGCTTTCCTAATGCGAAAGGTCGCATCACCTAATTGTGACATATGCAACAAAATTGAAGATGTGCAACATTTGCTGATGGAGTGTATAAGGAGCAAGAATGAAAGGGAATCATTGATAAGAGAGTTTAAATTAAACATTCTGGACGTTGGGCTAATCCAAAACATTTTAGCAAATCCCAGATCAATGATTGCTAAAAGACTGTGTGGCTTGGTGAAGAGGCCTAATCAATGATTCTCCTTTTAATGCATAGTAAGTAGATTAGAGTAAGTAGATTATATTCAAAGTGTTTAATAATAGTTCATAAGGTACGATGGGGTTGGCATATCCTCATGGATAAAAACCCCTTTAATAAATAAAGATAAAAAAAAAAAAAAAAAAAAAAAAAAAAGAATGCCAAAGATTCGTCATCTCAAAGTATTGATGAATCTATGATTTTGTTCAAAGGGCGGTCTTCGATGAAGCAGTATATGCCCCTCAAGCCCATCAAAAGGGGTTACAAAGTATGGTGCAGATGCGATACTAGTAATACTGGCTACTTATACGAATTTTACATCTACACTGGAAAATTAGAAGTGGGTACAGAAGAAGGATTAGGATTCAAAGTTGTGAAGATGTTGACAGAGAAACTGATAGATAAAGCATTGGAGGAATTTCATGTCATTGTGACATTTGATAATTTCTTTTGTGACTACAGTATAATGCAATATCTTTATGAGAATGGCATCTTTGCTACAGGAACCGTACGAAGGCACAGAAAAGAGCTGCCCAAACTTGTAAAATCTAACCCGAAGCTTCAAAAAGGGCAGTACAAATGGAGAGTCAAGGGCAATGTATCTTGCCTGATTTGGAAAGATACTAAAGATGTCCTTCTGATGAGTAATGCATTCCATCCCAAGTCTGGCAAAATGACTATTTTACGGACTCAAAAAGATGGCACCAAGACAGCAATTGACTGCCCTTTAGCCATAAAGGAGTACACGAAAAGAATGGGAGGGGTAGATCGCTTCGACCAGCTAAAAGGTACCTACTAAGTTGGCAGACGGAGTAAGAGATGGTGGGTCCGCATCTTCTACTTTCTTTTAGATACAAGTATAACTAATGCATAATTGTTGTATTGCCAAAACAGAAATGTGACAAAATTCTCCACTCTTGAATTCCGAGTATCTGTTGCTAGAGGACCGGTCAGTGGATTCTCGAACAGAAAACGACGTTCTGGTCTGGTAAATTACGTCTCCAGAAAGAAATCTTGTTTATCGGAGAACCGTCAAAAGTCCTTACCGTTATTGCCGAAGAAATTCGCTACACCAACGTTGGGGACCATATGCCGGTGGAATTGCCGAGCTACAAGCGCTGCAGAATGTGCAGCACTAAAGAAAAGGACAAACGTTCCAAAATAATGTGCTCAAAGTGTGGAGTTGCCCTTTGCATATTACCATGCTTTACTGCGTTTCACAAGGAATAAGTAATACAACATCAATCCGCTTCAATCAGACTTGGTGCCTATGACACCTATCACCTACGTATCACGGGCAGAGGGAAGTGACTTCCCACCATGTTTTTTTTTTATTTTTTTTTTTTCATTTTCTGAAAAAGCATAATAAAACTTGTGTTGAACCATTTATACGGTTTTTGTGAAGTTCGCGCCCACATCAACATGACTGAATATCAAGACCCTTCGACGCAATAGGATTTGCCGATCTTTTAGGAGCTTCCTTTGCTACAGACGAAGTTACAGGACTAACGAATTTGGTCTTTAGTGATGATGACTCTTCACTATCCCAATCAGATGAGGATCCTGCGGGTGATCCATCTGAGGATAACATAGTGCGCCGCACTATTGAGAGAGTCCTTGTCCGCCTGCCCCCTACTCGAGTTAAAGCTCCAGAGGTAATAATCGCAGGGAAGACCTTTAAAGTACCAACTACAGCACCAGCTAACGTTGCCGACGAACTTAGTCGATGCGCTGTTCTGAGAAGAAGGTTGGAGAAAGAAGCGGCCGTGGCTGCTTACATCTCTAACTCTACCTTAGAGCTTAAAGCGTATTCAACTGAGGCTGTTTGGCTTCAACCTCTTAAGGTGAAAGGTAAGCTGTTTGAGCTCTATGAGCTCAAGAGGTACTTGATTTGGCTTATCGCCACTATTGATTCCTTTCAGCGTGCCATTGTTGCGACGATTGGCCCTGAAGGTAACGGTTTATCCGCTAGTGAATCAGGCGTTAACCTTATCCAGAGCTTTGGACCCACCGTTCATCAGCTACCATCGTTACGTCCCTCAGTCGATGACCATAAACTGTTCCGCCTCAACTTTCATTATAAGCATGTAAGCTGCGGGACCTAGTTTTCCACCACTCCGCTTCACCAGAATGTAGGTTCGAGTTGGCCGGGGCTTTAGAGCAGAAGGCTTATGCCACTTTGCTTATGCACCCTGAGCAGACTCTAGTAGATTACCTACGCTATACAGGTGTATCAGACAACGAGTTAATCTCGTTCTTGTTTAAGTTTGACAACAATGGCAAGCCTTCTCAGGTTGTTTGCCCATGTGGACATGTGGGTAGAGCCGTTCCTAACGAACGAAGTATCGTTCTCTCCCATCCAACGTGCTCCCTAGTAGTAGAGTGTAAAACCATAATTACTTTTTTTTTTCCGCCCCTAGATGCTTATGCCTTATGAAGGGTTAGAGCGCAGCGGTAGCCCAGTAGTGGCAGCCCCGACTTACGAGCAGTAAGCCGTGGGATCGAACCCAGCATTACTTTGTGTAATTTATTTCTGCGCCGCTGCTCTCAAAAACGGTGAAGGAAAACATCGTGAGGAAACCGGCATGTCCTAAAACTAAAAAACATGTGAAATCTACCAACCCGCACTGGGCCCGCGTGGTGGATTACAGCCCAATCCTTCTCATAGAGAGGAGGCCTGTGTCCCCAGCAGTGGGAACATTAAAGGCTGATGATGAAGTATGTTTATGTTCTTACACATTTTAGACTGTTGTTTTTTTTAAACGTAGCATACGTAATAGTTAAATCAGTATTATTAGAAAAAAAACAGCTATTTTGTTATTAATATCTAAGTATACAATTAGATATAACATCATAAATAGAGTATATAAAAATTTAATTCGTGTTTTATTTTTCGCAGTAATTGGCTAGCGGAAGCGAACCAGTTTTACCTATTTAGGAAAATATTATCTAAGTCGGTAAAACTGGAGAACATTTATTTCGGTCAAAATTAATTTTAAAAAAATAAGTTGAAACATTATTGAAGATTCGTGAAAAATAGAGGCGGTTCATAGGTTTCGCACACGGGCGCTGTGCGGGGTCGGCGCGGCCCTGGAGTTAATCTTAACTTACTGATTTATTTTCACTTTTTTTTTATGAAATACCTAGTAAGAATTTGTGTAAACTATGCCATTAACAAAATTGGTCTTTTAAACGGAATCTCGGTTTTTACTACCTATATCAAGAGGAGCTCATGGCTAAATAATAACAGCCGCCCTGGTCGATCGGTTAAGCCGTTCTTGCCGAGGTTGGTCCGTGGATGGGTGACCATCATTACATACCGAGTTTCCTCCGTGCCTCGGAAAGCACGTTAAGCCGTTGGTCCCGGCTGTCATTTGTAGATCTTTGACAGTCGTTACGAGTAGTCAGAAGCCAAAAAAAGTCTGACATCCAGTCTTACCAAGGGGTTTCGTATTACCCAGTTACTGGGTTGTGGAGGTCAGATAGGCAGTCGCTTCATGTAAAATACTGGTACTCAGCTGCATCCGGTTAGACTGGAAGCCGACCCCAAGAGAGTTTGGGAAAAGGCTAGGCAGATGATGATGATCAAGAGCCTGATATAATTTTTTGTTTGTGCTATAGTACTCTAGGGTTTTATTAAAAATGATCCAGTGCTACCTACATAATCCACATTTCATAATTACCACCCTCTATTTCGTAAATTATAATTGTGTTTTATCATTTCAGATTTGACGGAAAGCCATGATCCTGAACCTGATGGGCAATGGAAATCAATCAGATTTTGAGGACATATCGGAAGACGATGCTGATTTTGGTGACCCTGATTTTGAAATCCATCAGACTTCTTCTGAATCGGAAAATGATACTGCAGACACTCCTCAAACGGACATGATTGCTTTTACGTTGGTGATGAAATTCTACCACGTGAATAATAAAAGTCGCGTTTGTTCACCTGGGTGAATCAATTCCAAGGTGAACAGCCTCCGCTTAAGTCAAATTAATTCACCTGGGAGATATCAACTAGTCGAAATTCTTCTGAGGTGAAATGAGGACACCAAAAGATCTAGTTTATTCATCTGGGTGATACTACCCAGTAGATCTTTCCACCGTTCAGGTGAACACAGTGGAATAAACCATTGGGATGGCCCATATCTTCACATTTTGACTAAGTATAATGTTTATAAAATAAAAGAAATATATTATGTTTTTAATAATTGTAGGAGTAAGTAAGGCCTATTATTGGATCAGGTGTAGCCCTACTTTAATTTGGTATGAGTTCTATGAGCATGTTTTTCATGACTTTTGAAACTTGTGGACTATAGACACGCTCTATGAAATAATAAATCGTCCCTTTATTGTAAAACAGATTATCTACCGAAAACTAAACTTGTAGATAATCTATTTTACCAATAAAGGGACGAAATAGGCTTCAATGATTTGTGATCACTCAATTGTAGTAGTAAATCCCTCCAACTTAACACAAAAGACTTAATTTCTTGGACATTTTTATCCACACTAGGGAATTCCAAAAAGGAATAACAATAGATTATGAAACAATTGGCCATGATGGGCAACTTATTATTATAACACGAGATAATAAGTGTATTCACAATATTATACTAACCCATAATACCACCCTTTACCCAAAACCAATCAAATTCAGGCTTATGATTTAGATAAATGTTAACAAATCTTTAAGAAAAAAAGATTAGGAATTAGAGCAAAACACTCAGACAATACCAACTGCCACTAACAGACATAATTCAACGATCAGCATTAATCTTTCTTTTTTCATTCCTTTTTTATTGCATTGCTTAGGTAAGTCCTATTTATTTGTGACAGGAAAAAAGACCATGACCAATGCAATAACTTCACAAAGACACTTAATTACTTTTTTTTAATTACCTAGTCAAACCTCAAAATAGATATTACATGAAAATGTTTTTCTCTAACTTTTCTAACTATAATTTCAATTTCTTTTTCATTTCTTTTAAGCAAGTCTAATGATGAATATTAGCATTAATTATTGTTAGTGGATCGTCTTCCTTTGTACTCAAACATAATAAGTATACATTAGCTAAATATCAACATACAACCAACAAATGACAACTTTGTGAAGCATTTAATTCTCCACAAAGTCGACAACTCAACACAGCACGTCCAAAATGACCGGCAAATTCTCTCTTCGCTATCAAAAACATTTTAAGCTTCTATCCACTTCGAAGGAACCAACAACACAGCATTCGGCGGAGACAAAGAGGAACAAGATGAACTTTTTTCAAACGATGACCGCTGCCCTTAGGGCGACCAAACGACCCAAAAAATTCTTAAATAAACAAATTGCGTTTCACTAATGTAATGATTTCTTATAGAGCACAGAATCTTACCACACTCGTTTTTTTGGCAAAATATATAGATTTACAGCAAAATTACAAGTGTGAACCAGACAGCTGCTATGCACTCAAAAAACTGCTGAACAAATTAATGCCAAAACACAATGAATCCACAGAAATACGGCTAGTCGAAAAACAAACAAGTAACGTCTAACGAGTAAGAGTAAACGAGTCTTTTTTTTTTTTTTTTTTTTTTTTTGTCTTTGGTCTAACGATATTATAATCGTTGTCGGCGTAGGCTTGTTGAAAATATTTCGATACATCGATATTATTTTTTCAATATATCGATATTGTTGAGCGATATTTAATATTTCGATGTCTCATCATCATCATCAGCCTATATTGTTCCCACTGCTGGGACGCAGGCCTCCTCTCTATGAGAAGGAATGGGCTGTAATCCACCACGCGGGCCCAGTGCGGGTTGGTAGATGTCACATGTCTTCGAATTTTTAGTTCTAGGACATGTCGGTTTCCTCACGATGTTTTCCTTCACCGTTTTGAGAGCAGAGGTGATGAAATAAATTACACAAAGTAATGCGCCTGCCTGGGTTCGAACCTACGACTTACTGCTCGTAAGTCGGGGCTGCTACCACTGGGCCACCGCTGCTATTTCGATGTATCGATATAAAATTCCAAGTATCAAAAAGGTATAAAAATCGATATATTTTTTTCAGACCAATAAACATTTTAAATTTTAAGATTAAAAAATCTTTAAAAGTATTATTTTTTTTAACATCTTTTCAACAAATTATATTTTAAGTATTTTTTGTTTTTGGTCGACTCGATTTGCAGTTTTATAATTTGGTTTTTAAGTTGGCAACTCTGTTTGTCAAATTCAACTTCAAATGACTTCAATTGCCTGTCTGGCGTCCATAGCGTAATATTTTTACATAAATATTGGTTTGATTAATAAATCATTAAAAAAAATGGTTGTTTTGATTAATAATGTTGTTTTGATTAAGCCAAATAAATTAATTTTTAGAGCACGAATATTCTCTGTCAAACGATACCGATATGTCGATATTTTTTAATAAAAATATCAATATCGATTTCGATATTTAAAAAAATATTGATACGAAATATATCGATACTTTTTTGCATTTCCGACATCCCTACGTCGGCGTCGCTGACTGACTGACGTGCGGAGGGTTGCTAGTTTATTCTTTTATATTTTACCAATTAATATGATTCAAATAGGAAAATAAACAAACGGAAAGATATATTTCATTTCATTTCATTTATTCATATAACAATTTACATTGTGTTGAATGTATACACGTGCAATTTACAACATATACAGAACAATGAATTATGAATTAACATACCAAGTAAAATTCAGCTATAGTGTAATCAGTTTTAAAAATAAATGTCAAACAGTTCTAAAAATACATAATGTCAAAAACAGGTTTGAATATAATGTCAAAACAGTTTTAAAAATACATAACATCAAATAGGTTTGAATATAATTTTATAGGTACATAATCATAATCATAATAATCATAAATCTTTATTTATCTCCACATCAAAACTTTAAGGTGCTGGTTCACATTTGTACGGTCAGCAGCAAAAGTCGCTTTACATAACCAAAATTATAAGACGTCTTAGTTTTAGAACGATCCATATGAACAGACTGGAGTAAAAGACATAATTATATTTTCATCAATGGTTACACAAATTCGCAAAACAATATAACATTGGATCACACTGACCAGCACAAAACTTGGTGTAATATTTATAAGTGTCAACCTACTTTTGATGCTGACTGTACATCTTATAAAGGGTGTAAAACACCTCTTAACGAAGGCGAAAGGAACTGGTTCTCCCTGTCATTGCGACCTTTTTTTTGTTCTACACCATACCTGGGAACCTTCTAGTTACGGAGATATTAGGGGTCAAAGTTCCAACTTTTTGACATGTATTTTTTTAAATACAAATGTTTAATGTAAGAATTTTACTTTAAACACCTCCACGACCCCCGTACTATTCAATCCGTCCAACAGCACAATGTTTTGAGTGCGTTACATTGAGTTCTAACACAAAACATGATTTTACACCCCCCCAAAAAAAGTCGTTTCCCAGCAATAATTTTTGCGTAAAGTTACTTAGTTTCATGTACAGAATGCTTGGTTGACGGCTTCGTGATGAGGTGATTTACACGGTGTATAGAGAAAGGTGTCTGAGATAGGAAGATCCTAAGGTACATATCACCTCTCGGGCTTAGAATTAAACATTTTAATGTTTGCAAAAATATAAGTAAAGATAAAAAGAAGAAAATAGTAAAATTAAAATTAACAAGTTTTTTTAAATTTAAACATATTGACATAAAACATAAAATTACTGAACGTACAGTTTTCAATATAATGTCAAACAGTTTTCAATATAATGTCAAACAGTTTTCAATATAATGTCAAATAATTTAAAAAATGTCAAAAGATTCTAAATCATTCTATAATGTCAAATGTAAATAATTTAGTATTGTTTGACATTAGTTCCGATAAATTATACAGACATTTTTCTAATAAATAGGCTTTTAATTTTGTTTTAAATAAGTGTGTGTTATAAATCGGGATCTTTAGCTCAGAAGGCAATTTATTAAATATCTCTATAGCTTGGTACTTCCAGCAATGTTCTACTATATTAAATTTAGGTGCTATTAGTTGCTTAAAAATTTTTCTACGTGTGCTCTCTCTAATCTCACGTTCTTCTTAAGATTCAAACTCATGTAGATACTTAGCAAAATGACTATTAAAAAATAAAAATCTGTTAAAAAAAAGTTCAGTAGTCCATTCTCAAAAGGATACCGGTAAACATCGAAAATTGTGTTAATTTAGGCTGTTAGGTAGTGTTGCCAACAGTTAAACTAATTCCACCATATTCAATATCGAAACCACCAGAAAACCACAACACCTAACTAAAAACGGCCCTTCTCTCATTGTCGTTAAATTTTCCACAAAACCTTTTTTTTTTTATTTAAGAAAGAAGAAAATAAGTATATTACGATTACGATACGATTCTTTGGTACTGATTTGTTGTACACATCGTTTACAGGAGTTTCATATTCGTTGCAGCATTTAATTTTACCTTCCAACCACAAACCACAGCAAATTCTTAATTTAGCAGATCAACTACTTTACTTCATTATCTTACTTACTTTTTATTACTTTCATACTGCCAAATTAGTAGCAGTATGAAAGTGAGTTTCTAGCACGAGGGGTTCGTGGCTAGTAACAGCCACACAGGTAGATCTTTAAGGTTAAGCTGTGCTTGCCGAGGTTGGTCCGAGGATGGGTGACCATCTTTACATACCGAGTTTCCTCCATGCCTCGTAAAGCACGCTAAGCCGTTGGTCCCAGCTGTCATTTGTAGATCTTTGCAGTCGTTACGAGTAGTCAGAAAACGAAAGTCTGACATCCAGTCTTACCAAGGGGTATCGTATTACTCAGTGACTGGGTTGTGGAGGTCAGATAGGCAGTCGCTTCATGTAAAATACTGATACTCAGCTGCATCCGGTTAGACTGGAAGCCGACCCCAAAAAAGTAAAAGAAAAAGGCTAGGCAGATGATGACTGCTAAATTAGTAGTCTCTCAACATCGGCATTGGAATGAGGTTGTATTATGAGAATAATCGCTAATTCCTCAAATCTCAAATCCCCTTGAGCTTCCTTGAAGTGCAATACTTAATTCCAATTTTTTGTATCTTTGCTTTCATTAAAAATAATAAATAGGTACCGAAACGAGGCTTAGCGGTTGAGTGATCGCATTTTCAGTCTTTGAAACTAAATTCTACTAAACCACCAGAAAAATCCTCTAACCACTAAAAGCAATATTTCGCCGCTAAAAGCAGGGGGGTCGAAACCACCAGTTTTTGTGGACAATTCACTAGGTTGGCAACACTGTCGTTAGGTAATACCTGTTCCTGTTCACGCACGGCACAAAGAAATCGGCGCATTATTAGTAAGTTAAGTTGTAAATTATTATGTTTTATGGACTAATTTTGCTTTTTAGATTTACCAAATTTAGAATATAGTTCTATGTGAGGAGTTCCTGGCTAAATAATATCAGCCACTCGGGTCGATCTTTAGGTTAAGCCGCGCTTGCTTAGGTTGGGCCGTGAGTTCCGTGACCGCCCATTACACACCGAGTTTTGTCCGTGCTAGTAAGCACGTTAAGCCATTGGTTGGTCCCGGTTGTTATTTGTAGATCTTTAACAGTCGTTACAAGTACTAGTCAGTGGCCCAAAAGTCTGACAGCCAGTCCAGACCAAAGAGTATCGTATTACCCAGTACAGACTAACTGGATTGTGGTGGTCAGATAGGCATACTGATAGCACGCTCCATGTAAAATACTAGAAACCAGCTGCATCCGATTAGACTGGAAGCTGACCCCACGGATATAATTGTGAAAAGGTTAGGCAGATGATGAAAAGCGAAAAAAATCTACCAATCTACCAAAACTAGAAGTGAGATACTTCTTGAATCCATGGTCATGAAATAAATTGAAAAAAAAAGTAAAAGAGGTTGGTACTACTTGCCTGATGGAAAACAGAAGATACCTATTCACTTTTGATTTGAAAATGGATGGGTCAAAGGTGGATTGAATTAAGAGGTTCTAGACAGACTGTTCCACATTTTTTAGTTCATTGCTTTTGCGAACCAATTTTTTATTTATCGTCTTAGGTCCCTCTTATCTTATATAAGTAATTATTTAATACTTAGGCACTGTGGTAAAACTAAACAGTAATATTGTTTTGGCGCATTGATAATATTGACTTATCAGGAAAACATTTGTGTATTTGTTTGATCAAACACAAAGACATTCGAATAATTAATTTGCGATAGGCGTTGGGTGCATGGTTCTTTGGGCGCGTGGTTATAGTTGGAACTAACGTCGCTATCTTGTTTATACCAACAAGGCCTTGGTGGCAATTTCATTCAAGCGAAAAATTCAAAAGAACCATACTGCAATATACTCTTGTAGTGTTGTCATTGTTTATTGAGCAAACGAGCACACAGGACAAGTATCATAGTTAGGTTCGGTGGGGAATCGCAAGGATAGCCCGCGAAATTCAATTATTCTTACGTTTTTTGCAATTTGCAGTTCAGTGTTGGGTTGTATGTTGATTAAAATATGATTCGCGACCGTAACAAACATGGTTTTAATAATTACAGAGTTTTTAATAATTAAAATCATCAATACAACTCTTTTAGTTTACCTAACCCTATCGAATGATGTTTTCATGAAGTAGTCATTGAATGGGATTAAATGAACCTAAAGTGGTTGTATTGGTACATTAACACCATGACTACAATTCTGTTTTGTTCAACATGCAGCCTGCAACTAACAAATTACAAAAAACGTGAGAAAATTTGAATTTCGCCGTCTACCTTGTCGCTTTCACCTAAAACTTTTTGATGAAAATATAAACAAAAAATATTAGTAACCGAAGATGCGATTCGTCAATTGTCGCACTACTTACAAATTGAGTATACACTTGGCGACGCATCAAGCTAATCAGGTCCAGTATAACATGGCCTCGCTTTGTATAAATTTCCTGTACAACGGGAAATCCGCATAAATTGGCTAGTCAGTGTTCACGATTTGGTAGCTGCGAAGCTTTTTGAAAGTCTAGATTTAAGGCCAAATCACACAGGGAGTGGGAGCGGTAAAGATCTATTAAATCAATAAAACAATCAAATCTGGTTGAAAAACAATTGCTTTTTATTCAGAGAAATATAACTAAAGAATAATGTGTAAAACTAAATATCAGATCATTAACATAATGGGATATTTTGGACGGAATTTGTATAATACCGTATAATTAAAATTATTAAGCACAAATCTGTGTATAAAAGAAAAATATAAATACATAATATATCTATGAGAAAATTACTGTTCGGTGTAATTTGTTCCTTTTAGCGCGTGGTCATAGTCGGAACTAAAGCCTCCATTTTATTTTTTTAATTCAAGCGCTAAAGAAAAACATGTTACACTATAATTTTATTTAATATAAAGAAATTTATTCACGCCCTACACGTGCAAAATACAGATAAAAATATATTACATTTACTCCAACAATACAAAAGTAACAATAATAAAATTGATTTTATCTTCTTTGCATCTACTTGAAGGTTACTACATTATTAAGTAGTTACGTCGAAACTTAAGTTAAGACCAGAATTTGGACGGACAGAGTAAAATAATACTCTATGCTAATATTATTATTTAACTAAGAAATTACCTAACTGTAACTGAAGGCAATACAGATATAGAATAATGATCAAAAATGCGCAAGATATACATAGATTTAATTAGAACCTTCCAAAATAAAAATTTAATTTCGACATTTGGACGGTGTAGCTAAATTTAGGATAATGCGTCTGCATCATTTTTACAAGGTAGACTTTTAAGAGCGCACCGAGCTTCTGGCGGTAGGTATCTATGCGCTTCGTGTATGTGTTCGTAAGACAGACGCGCGCTACGCTCCGGGAAGAGTGGCGGCTTTAGTTATAATGGGCGGAACGCGCGCTAATTTAGGTATTTCCTTCTTATTATTCCATTATTAAAACCAATACACATTTTGAAAATCTAAAATGTATACGTTACAGAAAACATGTAGTTTTATTATTATTTAAAAGCTGATGACCTTCCGTGAAGGTTTTACGCCGTACTGAGGATTTATTTTCTTTTTTAGAGATTAGTTTGGCATTATTTTCTATCGAGAAAACTACAAGTAATCGTGTTTCTAAAGTGTATGATTTATAAAGTGAATCCTTTAATATCTTACAAATTAATTTCATAACTAAAGGTTAAGTAATAACGATGCAGAAATTATGTATCGTTCCATCGGTGCGCTCTTAAGACATAAGGCACAAATTTGGATTCTAAAGGTAAGGCACGATTCTCACAATCGATTTTTTATCCAAAGCAGTGTGTTTAAAATTGTGTGCTAAAAATGTGATGATCCGCAAAAAGGCTGGTGGGTTTTTTATGTTTATATACACTTACCTATATTTAACTTAAATCTTAAAGACAAATCGGAATTCAATTCTATGATATAAATGTTAACACGTTAAAATTGCATGTCAATGTACAACAAAGCTTTATAATGTAACAAATTCAAAAAGTTTCTTATTTTACAACACTTTGTGCTGGTTTATGTACACATATGCACTTTATACACAATAAAATATTCAATTAAGAACTTTGTTCAAACGAAATATACAGATGATTGCAATGTCTCATAAATTGTAAATAATAAAAATATACTTATAATGTAAAACAAAATACGTAGTTATATCAGCTTGTGATATGTGAATTCAAATTGCGACAGTGCATCGACTTTCTATTCTATGCTTCAGTTCAGAATCTTAGATATTTATTGCCATTTACTCAATTCCCAACTTTATAGCAAAGTAGGCTAAGTAGATTTTTGAGTGACCATTTGTAATTGAAGGTGTTAAATAAATTTTGGTTGCTGTTGAATTTGAACTGTCATGTATGTATGACATCCAAGTTCATTGTTCTATAGTTTGAAAACTAAGATTCTAAATTGAAGTTTAACTTAGTAAACTATTTTTGTATGCACACTTTGTGGAAATGTACATGCTATTATAAAACAGTAAAAAGGTACCTAAAGTTTTGACATACATAATATTATATAAAAAAGTCCTACTTATGTTAACACTAAAGTGTTAAAATCTATCAGTGTCTTGTTACTATCAAAGATCAATCTACATATACACCCATCTACTAATTCCGTTTAAATAAATAAACCACTTGCACCTTTGGTCAAAATTGTTAATACAGACATACAACCCCCCAGGGGTTACTATGACGTCTGAAAGTAGTTCTCATTCCTGTGTGAGAAAGAGACGGAGCTATACAGGGAGTCTAGCGCCATCTCTTTCCTACACTGGAATAAGATTAAAACAATACTGCTTTAAGACGGCATGGTAGGCCACCTGAACTTTTGAGTTACGATAACCTTCCTTACTGCTAACGAATAAAATACATTATTGACAACCACCTCTCTTTTCATTATTGTGCGGTCCAACATAATACAGATAAAAAAAAAAGTTATGATTATAATAATCAGCTTTAGCTGCAGGTGGTAAGTGTACTTGGTCATTCTCTTTGAAATACAGTACAGATGTGGTGACTACATTAGTCTTAAAATCTTATACAACACGTTACAATAATGTAATACATTTTAATTTACATGCAATGTGACCATCCATACTTAATATTATAAATCCGAATGTCACTCTGTTTTTTTGTATGTTTGTTTGTTACCTTTTCACGACTAAACGGCTGATCGGATCTTAATGAAATTTGGCAAGAAGATAGATTTCAACCTGGGGAAGGACATAGGCTTTATATCATAACGCTACGAGCAAATCGAGCGGAGCAGCAATTAAAAATGTTGCGGGGGAAATATGACGCAGACGAAGTTGCGCGGGACAGCTAGTATTCTTATAATTTTGACCGAAGGAGTAAGTTTACAAACTACATTTTTTTTGTAAACCATTCTGATATGCAAGTAGGCAGTACACACTATGGATAGGCCACTATTTATGTGGTAGCAATTGGCATGCCAGACACCCCTTCAATCATGTTCAGTAAAAGGCATTATACGTAGGCACTCCGTGAAAAATGATTTTCTTCTCAGGTATTGACTTATAACTGATACATTATACTCGTTATAGCACTTATGTGAATTGAATCTAATTTCAACAATTAATCATATACAGTACTTTGAGAATTTTGCTATGTGCATTACATATTTTTGTCCTAGTCTATAAAGGGTGTAAAGACTGCGTCATTACGATCATTTTTTCTTGTTCTAGACCATACCTGGAAACCTTCTAGTTACCGAGATATTTGGGTCGAAGTACCCATTCTTTTCAAAGTTTTGTTTTTGATACATGTTTTTTAATGTTTTATCTTTACTTTAAATACCTCTACAACCTCTGTACTATTCAACGCATCCATCAGCACAATGTTTAGAGTGCGTTACAGTTTTACCGTAAAACGTGATTGTTCATCCCAAAAAGTCGTTTCCCAGCAATATTTTTGGGTAGGTTTGGCTTATGCACAGAATGCTTGGTTGACGGCTTCGTGGAGGGTCTGTTCACAATTTGTATGTGCAACTTGCATACCAAAACTGGCTTAAAAATCATGTATGCATTTCAGCATCACGACTTTTACTAACATAAGGAGACACGTTCACACCTCGGTACTGTGAGTCTGGATGCGCACTTTCTTCTGACTCCCATTCCTGTTTAGTGGGGGTGAATGGCCGGAATACCCTGGGTTCTGTATCCCAAGCCCACCGGGTTCCCCTTCCCTGGGCCGTGGCTTCTTGAGTGAGGACCTCAGGGGTGATCGGGTGATGGTACTGGCGTCCGATAGGCCAGTGAGCGTGGTTGCTGTTGTGTTCATCGATGCCACGCTACCGTGTCCGTTTGTGCTGTACGGCTTTCCTGATGCGTCCGTCATCGAGATCCCTGAAAACATATTTTACACGTTACTATAGGAGGAGCTCGTGGCTAAATAATAACAGCCGCAGAGGTCGATCTTTAAGGTTAGGCTGTGCTTGCCGAAGTTGGTCCGTGGATGGGTGACCATACATACCAAGCACGTTAAGCCGTTGGTCCCGGCTGTCATTTGTAGATCTTTGACAGTCGTTGCGAGTAGTCAGAAACCGAAAGTCTGACATCCAGTCTTACCAAGCGGTATCGTATTACCCAGTTACTGGGTTGTGAAGGTCAGATAGGGAGTCGCTTCACGTAAAATACTGATACTCAGCTGCATCCGGTTAGACTGGAAGCAGACCCCAACAAAGTTTGGGAAATGGCTAGGCAGATGATGACAACATTAGTACTAGATTTTTTTTATGGCAACAGGCTAGCCCTTATTACGTGGGACTTAAACATAACTGGCGAAATGTGGGAGCACTCTTAGGTACACCCGCATGTTATGTATTTTGGTCCCATTAAGAAAGCTGCACAGTTTGATGGTCTATAACACGTCGTCTCAGAACTGAGTTACAAGTTTTTTTTTTAAGCTAGGTTAGCGAAAACGCTTACCACCTACTCTTACATCATTCTGAACTGCCCCACATAGAAACTTTTCATCTGTCATTTAAAAATAAACGGCTTTTACATACATATTGACCGTGTAATCATCATCATCACCATTCCAGCCGAAAAACGTCCAGTGCTGGACATAGGCCTCCCCCAAGAAGGAGGGGTTTTGCCATAATTTCCACGCTTGGCAGGCGGGTTGGCGATCGCAGTACGGTTGTTACAAAATCACAGAGAACGCCCATTCTCTGGTAAGTACCTTGGTCGCCTCTTACGACACCCACAAGAAGATATGAGATGGTGCTATTCTTAACGTCCGACACCATAGAGAGGCTTACAGTGGCCGCATCTCGCCTGATGTGAAACGATGATGAGTTTGGCGCTGTTACTACAGCAAATAAATTCTTATTTACCTCTTCCATCTTTGAAGCCAGGGTTGTTGATGGTGGTACCTTCAGGTTCACCCAACGGGTTGGTGGGGTCGCCGCCCTCACGTCGCGCGAACAGTGCGTCGTACAGTGACATAATAAACAGGATCCCGTTTATTACTATACTCACTACCTGTAAATGAGAATTGTCAAGTAAGTATGAGAGTCATATTCAATCCGGTCCATCCAATACAATATTGACGGCACGGTTGGCGCAGTGGCGTTGCGTGTTGCGGGTTCGATTGCCGTACGGACAAATATTTGTATGGCCTACAAGTAGTTGTTCCGGGTTTGGCTGTTTGTGTCAAGTGAGTCTAAATGTTTACAAAGTTTTAAATTAAAAAAAAAACATAATCCAATCAAGAATCATCAGAATCAGAAAAAGGTTTGACAGAATAGTATTTGAGGGAAAATCTTCTATTCTGACTGCATAGTTGGTCTGAAGCGCGACTGCTGAGCATTTGTGACCCATTATTGGGAATAGGCTCGCCCCTATCGCATGGGGATGGGACTTCAACGTAACTGGCGGAATATCGGGAATTGAAAACAAATAGGTAGTAAGTATGGTAAATATCCCGTTTTCTGTGTTAAGGTTAGTGACCAAATCAATCAGGTTTAAAGTCGTTTGAAGAGAGGGGAAGACCTATATCGCAATTCGGATTAGGTTAGGGACGATAAATCGGGTCAGGTTAGGAAGAGGGTTACGGTAGGATAAATATTCTTTTCATTACTCATACTCTGATAGTAGGTCTGAAGTTGCCTGAGGAGCGGGTTGAAAGTAATACTTTTCTTCCCTAGGGAGAATCGCTTTCAACTGACGGATGCCAAATTATAAAAAAAAAAACTAGTTCTATTTTCACATTTTTATTGAACCATGTTCCAACTTTCTATGCAGCCACGATGTAAAATTGAAATAACTTAAAGTTAAGTATTGAATAAAGAATCTATATTTTTTAATAACTTTATAATAATTTAGTTTAAACAATTTCTTTAAAATAACATAGATTTGGGCAAAATATTTACCATTTTTTCAATGATGAAAATGAAAAATAATGGCTGAATAGCTGGCTGGCCACAGAAAAAAAAAACAAAATAGGCTGGAAAAGTTGTTGATTTATGTCAAATAAAATTTACTAAATTTTCCTTTAATTCTTGTTTTTATTTTTACTTTCCTTGTATTCGTAATGAAAAGCACAGTGTTTACCTCGGGTTAAAGACTTATTTAGTGCCTCGAACTATTGACGCCCTCACTTCGTTCGGGCGCCAAACCCCGTCTCGGGCCAAAGTAAGTTGCTTTCACCCCTAGGGTAACAATGTACTATTTTCTAGCTTACCTAGCACGCGACCGGGTTAGTTTTTCGGGTCAGGTGAGGAATAATCGGTATAAAAATTGTATAGAATATATTATTATACCTGAACATAGAATGCTTCTCCTCTCGTCACGAAGAAACCCCTGTCATCGCCTTGTACGGCGAATAAACTTGCTGCAACGATGGACAGCAATGCTGGAAACAATAAATTTCAATTGTTAAAACAATCATTATTTAGAACTAGCCTATGCCCGCGGCTTCGCACGCATCGTGTTCGGTAATTGTCTCACAGGATTGTACTAACGGGATAAAAAGTATTCTATGTGTTAATCCAGGTTATAAACTACCCGTGTGCCGAATTTCATCCAAATCCGTTCAGTACTTTTCACCCGTTCATCCATCCTCACAAACTTTCGCATTTATAATATTAAGTAGGATTTTCTAAACATGTCAAGCTGTTGTTACAATAGTATGATGCCTCATAAATTTTGCTATTCAGTGCCGTGACATTGAATTCAAACGAAAACTAATTTAAAATCGTTGAATGAATTCAATTCAATGTTTTATTTCTTTTCTTTGAGGCATCTGAAGGCGGATAATAGTTTATTTTCATGGGATTGGCATTAGAGCTCACTAAAAAGACTTAAGTGTTACCGATGATCAAGTTTTTCAAGGGTAGCTGTTACTCGGCATCCGAGGCAGAGCTGTTGAATTTTAATGTTACAATTTTAAACTCGGTCTACCGGTCGCAAGCGCGACTACTGACCATGACGTCCTGGGTTCGATTCCCGGGTCGGGCATAGTGTTATTGGGTTTTCCATTAGGGATTTCTCAGTACCGGCCACGGAGTCTGGATATGTTGATGGTTGATGGCAATAGGCTTGCCCCCTATTACTTGGGACTTAAATAGAACTGGCGAAATGTTGTACCTGTTAGGTACACCTCTGCCTAACCCTATGGGGGTAACAGGCGTGATGTTATGTAATGATGTTATTTTAAGAGCGTTTACGCCTTACGATATTTCATACAAACTTTCAAGTCCTTAATTTCCGAAATGGCTGAACCTATTTGAATGAAACTTCATACGGTATAAGCAGGATACATAGGTATAATAAGTTACTTGAAAAAATTGTGTTACAGCTAAATTAGACCGATTATAAATTATCTACAGGGTGTAACGGAAAGGGTATATACATCCTTAAGGGTGTGCTACAGACCATCAAACTGGAACATGTTTCGCAACATAAAAAAAAATTTTGCAGCAAAAAATAATATCAGCTGCCTATATATTTGGGTCGAATAGGTATTGTAATTTTCTATGGGGCAGCAGATATTTTTTTTGCTGAAAAACATGATTTATGATGAAAAACATGTTCAGTTTGATAGTCTGTAGCACACCCTTGAGGATGTATATACCCTTTCCGTTACACCCTGTATAGAAACAGAAATTTCCAATTATCTCTTTTTTTTTTAAACATTTCGAAAATGTTTTGGTAACTTTTTAGACCTATGTATCCTGCTTATGCGTATTCATTAAAATCGGTTCAGTCATTTAGGAAAATATGGACTTGAAAGTTTGTATGAAATGCTATAAGAAATAAACGCTCACTCAAACTCAGCAACTAGAGTGCGTGGGAACTTGTTTCTATTCCAGTCATAATCATCTTACTGCAATATTACTTAAGGTCGGTTTTTCTTCTTCCATTCTCCCTTGTCAACCGTCACGCTTTCATTTACTCCTTTTTCTTTCCATATTATCCCTCACACAGTCCATCCATCGTTTTTTTCTTTCTTGGTTTTGCCTTTACCGATAACAAAAACTGCTACTTACTGGCTAGAAGCGCCAGCGCCAACTTCATCATGACAAGGTGTGTGTACTTGAAGGCGACGCGCTCCTTGGAAGAGATCATGGCCAGTTGCAACACAGATAGCACGCAGAACACCCCTAGCACGGAGACGCCGACAGACGCAACCACGCCGGCTATGTACACCGCCGCTGAAAGAAAATGATAAATTATGTTTATTTCGCAAATAGGTTTTTACAGAAGTTTATCACGTAATCTGTTTTTTTTTAATCTATATGAGGCCGGTGTTTCGTACCTGACTACTTTGAGAAGAAACAGCCGAAACAAACTCAGAGGTAGACTCGTTTATTAATCATTACATTTCAAACAACAGCTTCCTAGAGAAAACCACTCCTTATCTCTAAATAAAAAGTGTCGGACATTTTACAGAATACCCTGTATATAGGGTTACCATATCTCAGGATTTGTCCTGAGATTTCAGGATTTCTGGACTCTTCTCAGGATTGCGGCTGGATTTTGCAAATCTCATGAAAACTCAGGACTTTTTGAATTTTAAAATAAAACACAGCTTACATTTTAAAGATCTGTTTAGTAAAAAGTTAAACAAACCCTTTGGTAATAATTGCAAAATTAAAATCAGTACTTATTTATTAATATGTGAAGATACATTTTTAAGTAAGGTTTTTATTTAAGCTCTTCAAATTATATTGAATTAAAAGTATTGTTCGAACTGAAGACACCGTTAGTCGGTTTTCTTTCATTCGACCATTGAGCCACCATGATAGAAAAAAACTCTTTCTAAGTTTGCATTCTGGGCTGTAATTGCAAATACATATTGACAATACGTTTTATGTCTGGTAATCGTGAAATGGCTGGTGCGTGGGAGGGGGGGGGGGGTTACCGCGATATGAAAACGCTTGAGCGACGTCCGCAGTGTATATAAACGATAATATTACAACTTTTTTAAATTGTTAAGTACGTTAGAGAGAATTGTTAAGTTCTCAAACTGTAAAAAATCTCAGGATTTTTCAATGGAAATCAGGTCTTATCTCCGGACTTTTGATTTTTTCATCTGGGAACCCTACCTGTATAAGATCTAACCGGGCCGAATATGTCTAGTCTGCCGGTAAAATATCATCATTTATGCAGCCCTATTCCTTTTAACACAGTTAAGTACAAACAAACTTTCTTAAAAATGTTGACAATACCTTTCAAAAATATCTCATATGACTCTCTTCTTCAATAATTTGAGCTATTGTAGAATAGCACATCATTCACTTCACATCGTACCGCAGCTTTAATACTTAAAACTTTCTCTAACATTAGAATGGGTTAGCCAAAAAAATTTTCGCACAAAAAGGGCTTGGACAAGGGAACATCAATACCGCTGAACTGGCTGAACTAATTAATGAAACCAATTATCACTTCGCAAATAAAAGTTTTCACACACGTTAGCACTAAGGGACGGGTCCGAACTAGACAAGTGACTGACAGACTGACATAAAGGCCCGACCTGACACACGCAACCGCTACTTTCCTCTTACTCATTATATTTCACGAAACTGACGACTTATTAAACTATGAACGGCGATTTCAGCTGAATTTCAGCGGATTTACGGTGTATTGTGCATAACACGCGAATTATACACCACGACACATAAAATTACATATTTCCAGTATAACAAAGCCTCGCTTTCTATAGATTTACGTGTAATGAGAGATCCGCATAAACTAGTTTTGTATACCTTGATTGCTCGCCGTGCGTACTTAAGGTGTAGTCACTTGAAGCTGTAAGATTAGCTCGTCCGACTTTCACACATTTATTTGTATAAGCAGAGTTGCTGTTTCGGTTTAAAACTCTGAATATTTAGGATATCGGTGTATTTACCTATTTACAGGCATTTTAGCTCCTAAACAATAACAACCACTCCGATCGATACTCAGGTTGAGCCGCGTTTGCCTAGATTTGTCCATGGATATGTGACCTAAAATCCATCACATACCCATTTATTTACTCCGTGCTTCGGAAAGCACGTTAAGCCTGGCTGTTATTTGTAAATCTTTCACAGTCACAGGTACTCTGTGGCCCGAAAGTCCGCCACTCTTATTGAGAGGTATCGTTTAACCCAGTACTACCTGGGTTGTGGAGGTCAGATAAGCTGAAGCTCTATGTAAAATACTGTTATTATGTTGCAACCCCAACATACTTGAGAAAAGGCTCGGAAGATGATGATGCATTTTAGTTAATGTCTGTATGTTAATAGCAAACCCCTAGCTTTTGTTATTGTAGCCTAGTACTTGATGTGGCTTAACAGATTTCTCATTTTTAGGTTACAATTTTCAGCAACATGTTGGCGGCAGTAAAACAGACCTAGGTCATCATCTGCCATCTGCCTAGCCTTTTCCCAACTTTATTGGGGTCGGCTTCCAGTCTTACCGAATGCATCTAAATACTGCGCTGCCTATCTGACCTCCAAAACCCAGTTAGTATCGGATAATACGATACCTCTTGATAGGGCTGGTTGTCAGACTTTCGGGCCACTGACTACCTAAAACGACTGTCAAAGATTTACAAATAACCGGGACCAACGGCTTAACACGCTTTCCGAGGCACGGAGCAAACTCGGTATGTAATGATGGTCACCCATCCACAGACCTTGGCAAGCACGGCTTCAACTTGAACCCGGGCCGTGTGGCTGTTATTTGGTCATGAGCTCCTAAAACAGACCTAGGTACAAATTGTCCGGAGTCCACAGTTTAGGTTTTCATGTAATTAGTACGATAATGTGTTGCCTATGTGTTTTGCATATTTGGGTCGAGCAGTCGAGCTTCAAGGCTGACCACAGTGACATGTTTCAGGTCAGTTTTTAAAGCTAATGGGTTCCTCTTTAACAATGTTTTGTAATTCACAGATTAGTCTGTATATTAATGTATTGTGTAATACCGTTTATTTTGTTTCGTGTCTTTGTTGGGTTGAATAAATAATGGGGCGCGTTTCAAGGAGTGTCTGAATGTTGTGCCAAAACTTTTTTTTTGAGGTGACAACTTCTTTAGGCACGTTGAGCGATTTATAGTAGGAGAAAAAAAATATGGGTTCGCGTCACCGATGACCTCGACGTGGTCGTGACGTATAGCGCCGGACTAGCGACGCGTAGTACTTATAGCGGCCTGTGTAAATGAATACGCATATACATGTACTTACACAAATAAATAGCTTGATTTATTGAGCTTGGGCTGCAGAAGCATATGTTTGATGAATTCATAAATAAACTGTATAAAAGTGTACATTATTATTACTCGGAGTGCAAATAGATGTGAAAACCAGGTTAATAATTTCATTTAAAAATTATGAAATTTTAATAATTCGGACTATAATTGATTTAGGCAGTCCTTATGTCTCTGTTTTTTTAAAAGTTGGATGTAAAATTGCCTGACAAAAGTATAGAACTGCAGGTCGCACCTATGTGTGAATACAACATATTGTCATGGACTGCATTACGTTACTCCGAAGTTCAAAACACCGATGTATGGTACACATAAAGTTCGTTAGTACGAATTACTTTAGTCAGAAAGTACGCTATGACGAATTTCATTACTCATAATGTTCGTCACTCCGATGTACGTTACTCCGAAAGTTTGCTACGACGAATTACGTTATTCCGAAAGCTCATCATCGTCGCGCTCCGATAGCACCATATAATTAGCACTGCCTATACTCTCTCAGAATGTCGATCATGAACATTCTCGATTAAGTTATTCGTCCTAGCAAGTTTTCGAAGTACCATAACATTGCGATGATGAGCTTTCGGAATAATGTAATTCGTCGTAGCAAACTTTCGAAGTAACGTACATCGGAGTGACGAACATTATGAGTAACGAAATTCGTCATAGCGTACTTTCTGACTAACGTAATTCGTACTAACGAACTTTATGTGTACCATACATCGGTGTTTTGAACTTCGGAGTAACGTAATACAGTCGTTGTCATGAATACGACAAAGTTCCAACAACAAAACTTTACAAGTCTTTCAGTCCTGTTTAATAAAAGAAAAAGATCGGATGATAAAATTGTTGACAAGTTTATTTAAAACCACAATACCTATACCATAGGAGTTCACTGACGGTTTGTCACTTTTCACCTTAATGCCCTAAGTTATTTCCACAAGCGATGCTTAGTTTGTGGCTCACCGATTTGTATGCCACAACTGTTATGTTTCTTTTATGAACAATAAACTTATTATTAGGTTGAAAAGAGTTCGACCATCAGTGAACTCTCGACTACCAATCAAGCTATACTAAACAATTTTATGCAGATCTCTCATTGTACCGCAAATCTATAAAAAGCGAGCCAATGTTATACTGGAAATGTGTCCCGTGTGATATGTATATGTTACGGGCAATTTGATAAGTCCGGGCACTACTAACAATGGCCGGTCTTTATTCATAATGCACGACTCAATTGGGCGATGTCAGAGCGATGCAAGAGCGATGGGCAAAGTGATTAATTTATCACTTTGACCGGCCATTATGAATAATGGCCGGTCCTTATTAATAATGCCCAGTTAATCACGTTGCCCGTAACATATATATCACAAACTGTACTCAAGTTTGATGAACTTATAGCATCAACATTTTCCGGAAACAACACGAGTGGAGAATTACCTCAAAGTAAACACCAAATGAATTGCCAACAACGGGCGACATCCGGACGTCCAAATGAGTATCAAGAAATGTAATGGAACCGCAGTGTACCCAAAACAATTCGTTCCACATCGTTTGTTACTGACATTGTATTAAATAACTACTTACCAGTTCACATAAGCAGAGAGAGGGGCTGGTGTCATTTTTGAAGAGCTGTGTGTACGTCACAGTCAAAACTGTTAATTAGTCAAAACTACTTTTGACCGGTTAAATCTATTTAAAAAATAACTAACATTTACTTAGAAACTCATTAGGTTGTTATGTTTGTATGTGACCCTTTGAGAAACATCGTGTTGTAGTAATTCGAGGTAATTATAAATTTATAAGTAGAATTTTTATGAAGTGTTCTCAAATGAAATATTTTTAATAATGAAAATACCATTTAACTTAACTGAGACCGGCCAAAAGTAGTTTTGTCCTATTAACAATTTGACTGTAACATATTGTACAAGTAGCTCACCAATATTAGATTAGGTTCACGAAACACGCATAACCTAATGTAACGTCGACAAAACAACACAGGCGGTGACAGGAAAAGCGTCAAAGAAGATGGTGTCATAGTTCACCCAAAAATATAGGTGCAATCGATACGGGCAAACTGTGTGCACAAAAAATCCCTAGGACTTTCTAAGTAAACGTACTAAAGTTGCAACATCCTAAATTCCTAATCCGTGGGATATCGGAGATATGGACTGTCAAGTCTGTCAAAGTATGCAAATAAGCTTGACCACTACAGAAACGAGTTGTCGACGGAACAATCGACAAAATGACAGAAAAGCCATTCTATATCTGTCATTATGTCGATTCTTCCGCAGACGAAACTCGTTTCTACAGTGGTCATGCTACGCGTGTTAGTATACAATATGACGAGCAGTCTGCAGTATGTATGTATAATGAGATGAGCTTATGTGATGGGAGCCAGCTATCTCAATAAGCCGCTCGCCGATGATGACGTAATCTATGGAATGTACTTAATAACCTAATAGATTTGCAATCATGTTTGTACGTTGTGGAACATACATGAACTTTGCTGGTAGCTCAAAACAGTATTTAGTGTGATGTAGACGTTCAGAAAGATCATCATTATAATCTGTATCTCTTCAAAGTTCGAGTAAATCGATTTCTTCTAGCCAAGCGTGGTCTACCTTGGGCCTCATCATCGCTTCATATTAGGCTAAATGAGGCCAAACGCAAGCCTATTTTGTGTTTAAAAAAAAGTATAAATGTTCGGGTTTTTAACAGTCATCATAACTCATAAATTAATAAAACGGATTCATGGCTTTATTCCAGTATACACAACATTTGAGTCATGAGCTCACAACTAGTAATAGCAGGTAAGTACATAACTATGGTTTTATAAAAAAACGGTTATCATCCACGAAACAATGGCGTGACATTGAAAATGCAACCGTTCGTGAATGATTGTCTTCTAGAAACAGCAAGATGCAATGACGGTATATTATGTCAACAATGTCATTGAGGACATCGTTCACTGTAGATTATTTACTAAATAAGCATGCACGTAGACTTCCCATGGTGCTATGAAATGTGACAGAAGCCAAAGAGATCAAAACTAGTCAGACTTTCGGTAAATAATTTTTTTTTTGTCAATTTCCACCAAACTTCGATCATATTGTAGGGTCCTGCAGAGTACAGCAATGTTTCCACCAAGGTAAGTATTGTTAAAAATTACGATGACAATTACCGAAGAAACTCAACTCAGTTAAATGAAGAGCAAAAATGAACAGCATTTTCGGTCTAAAAAAATTGTGAAGAAAAATATGATAACAGGTGTTGTAACAAACGCATTCCTGTTCAAGTGTAGCTCTTTAGCATGACATCATATGCATGTTTTTGGAGAGCGTTGGTGTCGGGACCGGTTGTACTAACCTGACGTTAACCTCCGCACCGCTAGTCTTTGGGGTCGCAAGTTTAAGGATGACGACGCTGTAATGGTTTCTCGTATATAAATCACTAGCAACTGCCCGCGACTTCATTCACGTGGATATGTTGATGAGAAGATGAGAGAAAAAAAAGATAGCCTAAATCCTTCCCCAGGATATTATTTATGTATCTCCTTGTGAAATTTCATTACGATTCGATCAGCCGTGTAGTCGTGAAAAGGTAAAAAACAAATAGAGCTCTTTAGCATTTATAATATTAAGTATGGATATGCAAATTATGATTCTATAAAGAAATGGTAGAAGTATAATGTATAGTCACCGTGAAAGAGTTTCTTATGAGGAATACTTCACAAGACTTAAACTTTGTTTATTCAAAGAAATTCTATAACCACGAACTCGTTTTCATTCAAGCCTAAATAAAAATGTAATAACAGTTCTCATCTATTGTCAAATTTTGAAAGTGAAATTCTTCCAACGAATTCAGGCTTTTGGAGCAAATGTTTATTTTTTCCAACTTTTGAGCGGATTAGGTGCGTCGAATATGCGGAACATTGTCTACCAAACGGAATCATCCATGCTGAGATTGGTTTCAATCAGACATTTTGCAAAAGCTGACGCTTCGAATTGAGAATTTCTCGTTTTTAAAGATGGCTCTGTGTAGTCTGTCAATGCGACAATGCGCCGTGGAGACAGGCGACATTTTTGCACGTTTGACAAAGTTATGAGTCACGCCCGTTCAAACACGACATATCGTCGGTGACACAAGTATTTGTCTTTAGACTTCAATCATCATTCATTCTCCAGCTGTTCTTATCGCTTTTTATTTGGGGTCGACGCAGCATCTCTTCTTTTTCCATACTTCTCTATTACTACTTGTGATCTCATGAGACACCGCCTTTCTTGCCATATCATCCTTCACATATTATACCCATTCAAATTCATCCCCATATTAAAGTCTTTACTGTGAGAGTAAATAAATTCAGGTTCCTTTAATAAAGGTAGTACCGTAGTAGAAAATAAAATATGATTCAATTTTAGCGGATGACGTCTTCTGGGAAACAAGAGGTCAATCACATTTTCTGAATACAATTTAAATGAATAAAACTAAACATTTCAATTAAACTTCTTTGATTTTTTTAGAGCTGTAAAACATGAATTAATATGAAATAAGTTGTCTGAAGCTGATTATAAGGTTGCCGATAGACAAATAAAACTAGTGACAGAATAGTTATTACTACAATTACCGCCATAATGGCAAGACTCACGACACGGCAAGCCTGTCTATATTATAATATTATAGGTTCCCAGGTAGGTACTCCTGTATAGGTAATACGAGCACGAGATGCAATCGTTGCACGAGTCTACATATACTAACACAGATACAACTAATTATGTATATAGAATACGTACGTTGCTTGGGAATAGTTACTTATAGCAATAATAATAACAAGAACTAAGTAATTTTAAGATCTCTCTGAATAGAAAATTCCATCATCCAGTACTTCTTTAAAATTCGTGAGGTTTCTGTTTACTCGATTTTAATAATGTGTTAAAAAAGAATTTAAGTATATAAATATGCTGCACACCATGATGTGAAGACTTGTGCCCGCCCACAGAAGAATTGAAAAATGATTGAGATATTCTTTCTGGTATGTTTATTGTTCACGCGAATATGAACGTTGATTCCTTGAGTTTAGGAAGATTTTATGACGCCTTTACTACAACAGTTTCATTAGCAGCGTAGGACGGTGATTATGCCACTCGTTATGAGGTCTTATTTATAAAAGAATGATAATTTAAACATGTTTTTTTTCCGTTAACAATACCTAGTTGCTTCGCACATAAATAAATGGATAAAAATGGATTTAGCGCCACGCAAGCCGATAGGAAAATCTAATTGGCATTGGTTCATAATACTGGCAATATTCTAGAGGCAATAATTAAATTTTTGAGAACATCTAAGCTTACCCTGAGGAAGAGCCAGAACTCTGAAGATAAATCACTAGTACAAACATAATATAATATCACGCTTACAATCTCCGTGGGGTTAAGCAGAGGTGTACCTATAGTACACCCACAGTTCGCCAGTTATGTTTAAGTCCCCACATGTGAAAGGGGGGTTAGCCAATTGCCATCAACCGGGCACAAATCCAGACTTGGCTGACCGTGGCTGGTACCGAGAAATTCCTGATGGAAAAACCCAATAACAATTTGCCCGACCAGGGAATCGAACCCAGGGCCTCATGCTCAGCAGTCGCGCTTGAGACCACTAGACTTAAGAGGAAGTCAGCAGTAGTACAGAGTCTACCGGTAACCTGGTATAGACTCGGGCTTGACTTCATTTCGATACACCGTAAAACGTAGTGATATTGATAACCTAGCTATTGACCTCGAAACTAACTTAACTACAGAAGCTTTCATGTAAAGTAATCATCATCATCATCATCGGCCTAACCTTTTCCCAACTATGTTAAGACAGGCCTCCAGTCTAACCGGATGCAGTTTTTACATAGAGCGACTGCCTATCTGACCTTCAGAACCCAGTTAGTACTGGGTAATACAATACCTCTTGTGGTTGTCAGACTTTTGGGCCACTGACTACCTGTAACGACTGTCAAAGATCTACAAATGACAGCCGGGACGAACGGCTTAACGTGCTTTCCGAGGCACGGAGCAATCTCGGTATGTTAAGGGTACAGGGCTCAATCTAATGATCGACCCGAGCAGCAGTTATTATTTAGAGCTCCTCCTCCGGAACTAGACAATAACGAATTGTCGTTTCTTTTTTGTTTTTTATATTCTTTGACGATAAAAGACGCTGTTGAATACATACTGACTACAAACGCAATCGTGAACTGCATCTGATTACAATGACTCATTCAAGGTTTTATAATGCAACCAAAGTATAATGTTATACAAGGTGTTGTTTTGCATCCTCGTCAAATTCAAGGAGGTAACTATGCTAATGATTCTCGTCACAAATCAATAATAAAATGGGTAGGTAATTTTTATATTTTTTGTTATTTACGGAAATCGGTAAGTGTGAACAACCCGTGTTTCAAACGCAAGGCCGTTTGATTCTCGCCCTATAACTGCGCTTCCACAAATACAAACAATCTGAAACGTTTATTCGATAATTTCTTATTTCCTAAACCATATTAAGGGGGTTATTCTGAAATACTGACAAACATAAACAACCAAAAAAATCAGGGTTTATTAATAATTAACTATTTACCGTAATTTTAATTGATTATTTATGTCCTGTGTGACAACCTCCTGAATTTTGACGAGGATGCAAAACAACATCTTGTATAGACCAGACCGTCCTTCTATATGTTGGTCAGTTTATCTGTGAGGAAAACGTATAGTTGAGGTCGGATTTCCCGAATTTAATTACGAGAAGTGCGTCAACCACAAACTATTGTATAAATTAATATTAGTTAATATTATTGACAATTTAATAATCAATTTAAATTATTAAGATCTCCTGTAAACCAAAACGCTTAGATATGTCTCGCACATACGTTATGTGGTCTAGTTTCAAAATGTTTATAGCAACTCGAGTTTTTTTTTTTTTGCTTGTTTAAAACAAGGGACCGATAAGCAGAATTCCTGTTTCTTTGCTAATTAAAAAACTTTCAGGGTTATTATACATTTCGTTTCTTTTGCATTTCTGTCAAACATAACCTGGACAAGAGGGTTGTTGATTTAAAAAAAAATACGATAATAAAGATTCTGGTCAAAAACCTGCAACTACATTCTCGGGAAATCATTATTAATCTTAACTGGTTGCGCTTAGCAAATATTTAACACACTGTCAGGGGCTTTTATAATTTATTTAATAAGCAAGAAAATCCCGTTACACACTTAGTTATATTTATTACGTAGGTAATTTATAGTCATAATTATAAGTAGAGAAAAGTTGGAGAAGTAGTCACGGGTTAAGTATTTAGTCTTCTTCTGTGCCCTAAACAAAAAACAGCCTTAATTTCTTATATAACATGTTACTTAGGGTCGGTACAACACGTTTTTTCTTCCATTTTCGTCACGGCTTTCATTTAAGTATTTACTCCTTTTTCTTACACACCATCAATTTTTTTTAGGCTACTTCTCCCTCTCGACTTATCAAAATTTATATTCATTTCTCTTTTAGTCACCTGTGTTTCGTCCCTCCTCACCATGCCATGAACATATCAAGGCAGAGACCGTTTCCAATCTATACTAATTATAATTACAAAGCTGAAGATGTTGCTTGCTTGGTTGAACGCGCTAATCTCGGGAACTACTGGTTCGTATTGAATTTTAAGTGTTCAATAGCCTATTCATCGAGGGACGCTATAGCCATAACACGACGACAAATAGAAGCGGAGCATCAATGAAAAAGTTGCAAAAACGAAACGAAAACGAAAATTTGACACAGACAAAGTTCAGTTTAATCTATTCTAAGTTAAATTGAGTATGTTAGTATCGTAGTTATGCGTAAAAAGTAAGTGCCTATCTACCTAAGTAACACAGTTATTGTTAAGTACATCCACGACCAAGATCTTGATTCACGAATATGGCTAACGGCCCGCTGTGAATCTTAAACGTTGCATTGAACACCTGTGTAAACTGTCCTTACTATAGGATTGGTATTCACAAGCCGTTCATTCAGTCCCCTATTTGTGTCAGATGGCTTTTGTATTACTCGAAACAGTGGTTATGAAATTCAGTTTATTAGTCCAATAATGACTCATATTCGATGTTGAGGATGGATTGCCTGTATCTGATAGGATTAACCATATTTTTTAAAACTTCATAATAATCAAAACAATATTATTTTCAAGGCTTTACTTTTATTTTAATTTCCGTATTCTCATTCATTTTTGATACTTTCGGAACTGTGGGTTTTTTTTTCTTTTTTTAGTTTTGTTCATTGGAGCATTTTGGCATCTGGAGGTTTATTGCAATATCAATATTTCGCATTACATCTTGGCAATTTACTTAAAAAAAAAACTTTTAAGTGAAATCTGTGTAGTTCTATCTTCAAAAGATTATGTCCGACACTTATCTGCATAGGAGGACTCTGCAGATACGTGTCTGGAGGGCTACTCTCTTTCTCCGAAACGTAACTTCGGCGACGAACGAAAATTAAACGTAGTTACGTTTGTGACCCTACTCTATACAATTTGCGGATGCACACAAGAAATTCGAATTCACAGAGAACAAATGTATTGAATGTTATTGTGTGCGTCCGCAAATTATATAGAGTAGGGTCACAAACGTAACTACGTTTAATTTTCGTTCGTTATCGAAGTTACGTTTCGGAGAAAGAGAGTAGGCCTCCTGAGATGGTCTTGTAAATTGATCAAGATTATGTCTGGACATCAAAAGATACTATGACGTCCGAGTTTGTTTCGGATGTTTCTTCTCAGAATGCGAAATATAGTTTAAAAAAATGATGTGTAAAATTGTTCGTAAAAACGTATTGGTAAAATAAACATCAATTATCAATAGAATCAAACACATTCGTTTTCGGTTTCGATGCGTTTCGTCACCGTTTGAGGTCAGCTTCCAAATATTCCATTCTCAGCAGAAACAACAGAATATCGATGGATTAAAATACACTGCTTGATGTTTATTTTTATATCTTTTTTACGTCAGCCAGTACCAGGTCAAGGTAAAAACTGCATTGATAGTCATGCTACTAATTTTCCTCGGCTTTTGCTTTGAGTATTAAACGAAGGATGCTTTGAAACAATGAAAGCATTACACAAGCACCCATCAACTGCACAATGACATTGTTTTAGCATTGCGTGGACTCGGAGTAAACAGTGACCGAGCTGTTGGAGAATACAATATAACCATCTTGACAGTTTTAAAGGAATGGAGGCTTTAATGGGGTTCAAATTCGGTCGATTATTCTATAATGCTGAGCTGCACTAAAGTACTACGGCAAAAAAAATTGAGTTGATGGAAGGAAATGATAGAACTATAAAACGGTTGAGCCTTACGGCGCGTTCCCACTATATCGTGACGATTAATTTATCGTTGGACGGCTGTCGGCTCTAGCTGTTCCCATTATACCGATTGACTTGACAATCTGTCGTCACTGTAAAAGAAAAGCCGTGGACGATACTTAATCGTGACTTCCTATATGTGAACACCTCCATTTTAATACACAAGCCACAACGGTTTAAACGACACGATAATCTGTCGGCACGACATCGTGGGAACGCGCCCTTAGGGTGTGTATTATAAATCTATAGTAATTCTAGCCAATTAACTAGTGCTGACTGCGTCGTTGGTCTAGTAGACGGAAGCGCGACTGCTGAGCATGAGGTCGATTCGATTCCCAGTTCGGGTAAAATGATATTGGGTCTTTCCATCACGAATTTCTCAGTAGTCCACGAAGTCCGTATTTGTGCCCGATTGATGGCAACAAGTTCGCCTCTGTAACATGGGACTTAAAGATAACTCAAACTCAAAGCATTTATTTCAATTAGACCATTACAGGCACTTTTGAAAGTCAAAATACAAAAAAAAAACACGAAGCTACAGTCCCAGTTACAAGGCATAATAACTTGTGAAAGTACCGTAGTTGCCCTTTCCAAAGCGTAGATCTCTATGGAGAAGAATGGGCAAGAAACTCCATGGACACTCTTTTAAATCAAAATATGTTACAAAATCTTGGTTACATCATTCATGTTAAAAATTACAAATATGTGAGAACGATGTAGAAATACGGGCAAGTTAAGAGCGTCCAGAGTAAAATATTACATCAGTAATTAAAAAATAAAGTATTTCAAATAAACCGTAGCAGCTGAGAATGAGCTGCCACGAGAGAGAAAGAAGAAAGAGATGACCAGTCACAACTGACAGCGCCCGTTCACGAACGACCGTTCATTACAAGCGAAATGTTGGTGTACCTACTATTAGGTACACCTCTGCCTAACTCTTCGGGGATTACCGACGTGATGTTATGTAATAATAAAAAAAAATAAAAAAATACGAGTAACAGAAGCCTGAGTGTAAAGTTCATAAATAAACTTGACTGCTGCGTTTGCAATTCCGAAGGGTCCAATGCCAGAGTTTTATTTATACCATCGCATATTCACAGTTACGCGGTTACGGTATTCCCACTAGATCCAATAGAAATTTATCAGCAACAATTCTAACCCTGCAACTGTTTAGCATTTTCAAGATAATTGGAATTGTTTAGCCCCGCTGTGAATTTAACCCGGGACCCTTGGAGCCCATTGACTGTGTGAAATGACGCGTCATCATCATCACTAGCCTATAATGTTCCCACTGCTGGGACCCCTGCCTCCTCTCTATGAGAGGGAGTGGGCTGTAATCCACCACGCGGGCCCAGTGCGGGTTGGTGGTATGTCAAATGTCTTAAAATTAATGAATTTTTAGTTCTACGATATGCCGGTTTCCTCACGATTTTTTCCTTCACCGTTTTTAAGAGCAGCGGTGATGAAATGCGCATTACTTTGTGTAATTTATTACACAAACCACGGCTTACTGCTCGTAAGTCGGGGCTGCCACCACTGGGCCACCGCCACTCTCCAGGTGAAAAAAATTATGCGTATGCTTAAAACGTCTTGTTGGTGATGATAACTGGGTACAGAAAACGAAATTCTATTTTGTCCGTAAGTCAGGTACCACAAACAAAAATATTAGACAAGTATTTTGAGAGTGGGGGCTCACTAGTGACTACGTCACGAGTAGGTATAAAATTTACTAACCCGTGACGTCATGCTCCCTTACAACTTAATTTATCTTCGTATTTTTTTGATTACGTGAAAAACGAACACAAACGTGTCCAATACTTATTAATAATCTCAAATCATCCCTATTGCTTTTTCTGGAGATGTGAGAAAACCATTTCAAGAAAACCTGAACAGCTTATCACAGCTTGTAAGTAGCAACTAGGCAAATAGGTTGCTACGAATGCGATAACTTGTAATTACTTTATGTACTAGCTTATATTGTATGGCGTGGGCAGGTTCTTGGCCGCGACAAGTTGAAGAAACATAAAGGCTTCATTTATCGTATAGCTTCCTTTAACATAACGCCTCTAATCTCCGAAGAGATAAGCAGAGGTGTATCTAATAGCACACCCTCATTTCGCCAGTTATATTGAAGTCCCATGTAATAGGGGGCGAGCCTATTGCCATTAACCGGGTACAAGTTCAAACTGCTACTGAGAAGTTCCTGATAGAAAAACCGAATAACATTTTGCCCGATCCGGGAATCAAACCCAGGACCTCATGCTCAGCAGTCGCGATAGGGACCACCAGACCAACGAGATGTAGGTGAACTTGGCAGATCATTTCCCAGCAGAGCATGAAAAGATGGGAGTTCTATTCGCATGCGGCATAGTTCTAGAGTTCCTCATACTTAAAAAAAATAGTTCTAGCGGTTTTGCCCGAAAAAAAGTCGAATGAAAATATGCTCTGCTAACTTCCGTCAGCAGATCATTTTTTCCGAAATTAAAATTTTAAAATTGTTTTATACGCAGAAAGGTCAGTTCTATAGTTCCTAATAATTTTCCGGAAGAGTTCTGTCGCCCTAAGCCACTATTTTTTTTTTTAAAATTATGAACTTTTAGAAAAAAGACAATCATTTTGATAAAACAGGCGTGAATGACGTAATTTGTGCTTTTTCAAAGATATTTCAGGCGCTGATTACATATCAAGAGCCGAGTAACAGAAAAAAAACTAAATTAAAGCAGACATCCTCCAAGAGGATAAGCAGGGCTTGTGAAAAGTCAAGATAGAAGAAATCAAAATATAACTCAATTTTTCAGCTAGAATGATATTAACAAAATTCGAACATATCGAAGAAGCAGGAGCTCCTCGTTCCTCGATACATGAGAACTGGAACTATTCAAAAAAGTGCAAGAACAGCCTAGCACTCTCACTCAGATAACGGCAGAGCATGGTTGAATAGTAACATAAGCAGAAATAGAGAAACAATTCAATGTTTCAGATTATATGAAAATTAAAAATTCTGGCATGCATGAGGTCCGGGAACTCCTCGATTCCTGGTGCTGGAGTATCAGACCTATACAAAACGGTGCAGGAACAGCCTAGCACTCTCACTCAGATATCAGCAGAGCATGGTTGAATAGGAACACTAGCAGAAATAGAGAAACAATTCAATGTTTCAGTTTGTATGGAAATAAAAAAATACTGGCTTGCTTGAGGCCCAAGAACTCCTCGATTCCTGATGCTGGGGTATCAGACCTATACAAAAAGGTGCAAGAACAGCCTAGCACTCTCACTCAGATATCAGCAGAGCATGGTTGAATAGGAAAACTAGCAGAAATAGAGAAACAATTCAATGTTTCAGTTTGTATGGTAATATAAAAAACCTGGTATTCCTGAGGCCCGGGAACTCCTCGATTCCTGATGCTAAAGTATCAGACCTATACAAAAAGGTGCAAGAACAGCCTAGCACTCTCACTCAGATATCAGCAGAGCATGGTTGAATAGGAACACTAGCAGAAATAGAGAAACAATTCAATGTTTCAGTTTGTATGGCAATAAAAAAGATCTGGTATGCCTGAGGTCCGGGAAGTCCTCGATTCCTGATGCTGGAGTATCAGACCTATACAAAACGGTGCGAGAACAGCCTAGCACTCTCACTCAGATATCAGCAGAGCATGGTTGAATAGGAATACTAGCAGAAATAGAGAAACAATTCAATGATTCAGATTCTATGGAAATAAAAAAATTCTGGCTTGCTTGAGGCCCAAGAACTCCTCGATTCCTAATGCTGAAGTATCAGACCTATACATAAAGTTGCAGAAACAGCCTAGCAACGTCACTCAGATATCAGCAGAGCATGGTTGAATGGTAACACTAGCAGAAATAGAGAAACAATTCAATGTCTCTGTTTGTATGGCAATAAAAAAATTCTGGCTTGCTTGAGGCCTGGGAACTCCTTGATTCCTGATGCTAGAGTATCAGACCTATACAAAAAAGTGCAAGAACAGCCTAGCACTCTCACTCAGATATCAGCAGAGCATGGTTGAATAGAAACACTAGCAGAAATAGAGAAACAATTCAATGTTTCAGTTTGTATGGCAATAAAAAAAAATTGGTATTCCTGAGGCCCAGGAACTCCTCGATTCCTGATGCTTGAGTATCAAACCTACACAAAAAGGTGCAGAAACAGCCTAGAACTCTCACTCAGATATCAGCAGAGCATGGTTGAATGCTAACACTAACAGAAATAGAGAAACAATTCAATGTTTCAGTTTGTATGGCAATAAAAAAAATCTGGTATGCCTGGGGTCCGGGAACTCCTCGATTCCTGATGCTCGAGTATCAGACCTATACAAAACGGTGCGGGAACAGCCTAGCACTCTCACTCAGATATCAGCAGAGCATGGTTGAATAGGAACACTAGCAGAAATAGAGAAACAATTCAATGATTCAGATTCTATGGAAATAAAAAAATTCTGGCTTGCTTGAGGCCCAAGAACTCCTCGTTTCCTAATGCTGAAGTATCAGACCTATACGTAAAGTTGCAGAAACAGCCTAGCACCGTCACTCAGATATCAGCAGAGCATGGTTGAATGGTAACACTAGCAGAAATAGAGAAACAATTCAATGTCTCAGTTTGTATGGCAATAAAAAAAATCAAGCTTGCTTGAGGCCCGGGAACTCCTTGATTCCTGATGCTAGAGTATCAGACCTATACAAAAAAGTGCAAGAACAGCCTAGCACTCTCACTCAGATATCAGCAGAGCATGGTTGAATAGGAACACTAGCAGAAATAGAGAAACAATTCAATGATTCAGATTCTATGGAAATAAAAAAATTCTGGCTTGCTTAAGGCCCAAGAACTCCTCGATTCCTAATGCTGAAGTATCAGACCTATACATAAAGTTGCAGAAACAGCCTAGCACCGTCACTCAGATATCAGCAGAGCATGGTTGAATGGTAACACTAGCAGAAATAGAGAAACAATTCAATGTCTCAGTTTGTATGGCAATAAAAAAATTCTGGCTTGCTTGAGGCCCGGAAAATCCTTGATTCCTGATGCTAGAGTATCAGACCTATACAAAAAAGTGCAAGAACAGCCTAGCACTCTCACTCAGATATCAGCAGAGCATGGTTGAATAGGAACACTAGCAGAAATAGAGAAACAATTCAATGTTTCAGTTTGTATGAAAATAAAAAAATTCTGGCTTGCTTGAGGCCCAAGAACTCCTCGATTCCTGATGCTGGATTTTTTTTATTGCCATACAAACTGAAACATTGAATTGTTTCTCTATTTTTGCTAGTGTTACTATTCAACCATGCTCGGCTGATATCTGAGTGAGAGTGCTAGGCTGTTCTTGCACCTTTTTGTGTAGGTCTGATACTCAAGCATCAGGACTCGAGGAGTTCTTGGGCCTCAAGCAAGCCACATTTTTTTTATTGCCATACAAACTGAGACATTGAATTGTTTCTCTATTTTTGCTAGTGTTTCTATTCAACTATGTTCTGCTGATATCTGAGTGAGAGTGCTAGGCTGTTCTTGCACCTTTTTGTGTAGTTCTGATACTCCAGCATCAGGAATCGAGGAGTTCCCGGGCCTCAGGAATACCAGATTTTTTTTATTGCCATACGAACTGAAACTTTGAATTGTTTCTCTATTTCTGCTAGTGTTCCTATTCAACCATGCTCTGCTGATATCTGAGTGACAGTGCTAGGCTGTTCTGGCAACTTTTTGTATAGGTCTGATACTCCAGCATCAGGAATCGAGGAGTTCTTGGGCCTCAAGCAAGCCAGTATTTTTTTATTTCCATACAAACTGAAACATTGAATTGTTTCTCTATTTCTGCTAGTGTTCCTATTCAACTATGCTCTGCTGATATCTGAGTGAGAGTGCTAGGCTGTTGCTGCACCGTTTTGTATAGGTCTGATACTCTAGCACCAGGAATCGAAGAGTTCTTGGGCCTCAAGCAAGCAAGACTTTTTAATTTCCATAAAAACTGAAACATTGAATTGTTTCTCTATTTCTGCTAGTGTTATTATTCAACCATGCTCTGCTGATATCTGAGTGAAAGTGCTAGGCTGTTCTTGCACCTTTTTGTGTAGTTTTGATACTCCAGCATCAGGAATCGAGGAGTTTCCGGGCCTCAGGAATACCAGATTTTTTTTATTGCCATACGAACTGAAACATTGAATTGTTTCTCTATTTCTGCTAGTGTTCCTATTCAACCATGCTTTGCTGATATCTGAGTGAGAGTGCTAGGCTGTTCTGGCACCTTTTTGTATAGGTCTGATACTCCAGCATCAGGAATCGAGGAGTTCTTGGGCCTCAAGCAAGCCAGTATTTTTTTATTTCCATACAAACTGAAACATTGAATTGTTTCTCTATTTCTGCTAGTGTTCCTATTCAACTATGCTCTGCTGATATCTGAGTGAGAGTGCTAGGCTGTTGCTGCACCGTTTTGTATAGGTCTGACACTCCAGCACCTGGAATCGAGGAGTTCCCGGACCTCAGGAATACCAGATTTTTTTTATTGCCATACAAACTGAAACATTGAATTGTTTCTCTATTTCTGCTAGTGTTCCTATTCAACAATGCTCTGCTGATATCTGAGTGAGAGTGCTAGGCTGTTATTGCACCTATTTGTATAGGTCTGATACTTTAGCATCAGGAATCGAGGAGTTCCCGGGCCTCAGGAATACCAGGTTTTTTATATTACCATACAAACTGAAACATTGAATTGTTTCTCTATTTCTGCTAGTTTTCCTATTCAACCATGCTCTGCTGATATCTGAGTGAGAGTGCTAGGCTGTTATTGCACCTATTTGTATAGAAATAATACTCTTGCATCAGGAATCGAGGAGTTCCCGCGCCTCAAGCAAGCCAGACTTTTTAATTTCCATACAAACTGAAACATTGAATTGTTTCTCTATTTCTGCTAGTGTTCCTATTCAACCATGCTCTGCTGATATCTGAGTGAGAGTGCTAGGCTGTTCCTGCATCTTTTTTTGTAGGTCTAATACTAAAGCATCAGGAATTAAGGTTTTCCCGGGCCTCAGGAATACCAGTTTTTTTTTATTGCCAAACAAACTGAAACATTGAATTGTTTCTCTATCTCTGCTAGTGTTACTATTCAACCATGCTCTGCTGATATCTGAGTGAAAGTGCTAGGCTGTTTCTGCACCTTTTTGTATAGGACTGATACTCTTGCATCAGGAATCGAGGAGTTCTTGGGCCTCAAGCAAGCCAGACTTTTTAATTTCCATACAAACTGAAACATTGAATTGTTTCTCTATTTCTGCTAGTGTAATTATTCAACCATGCTCTGCTGATATCTGAGTGAAAGTGCTAGGCTGTTCTTGCACCTTTTTGTGTAGTTCTGATACTCCAGCATCAGGAATCGAGGAGTTCCCGGGCCTCAGGAATACCAGATTTTTTTTATTGCCATACAAACTGAAACATTGAATTGTTTCTCTATTTCTGCTAGTGTTCCTATTCAACCATGCTCTGCTGATATCTGAGTGAAAGTGCTAGGCTGTTCCTGCATCTATTTTTGTAGGTCTAATACTAAAGCATCAGGAATCAAGGTTTTCCCGGGCCTCAGGAATACCAGGTTTTTTTTTATTGCCATACAAACTGAAACATTGAATTGTTTCTCTATTCCTGCTAGTGTTCCTATTCAACCATGCTCTGCTGATATCTGAGTGAAAGTGCTAGGCTGTTCTTGCACCTTTTTGTGTATTTCTGATACTCCAGCATCAGGAATCGAGGAGTTCCCGGGCCTCAGGAATACCAGATTTTTTTTATTGCCATACAAACTGAAACATTGAATTGTTTCTCTATTTCTGCTAGTGTTCCTATTCAACCATGCTCTGCTGATATCTGAGTGACAGTGCTAGGCTGTTCTTGCACCTTTTTGTATAGGTCTGATACTCCAGCATCAGGAATCGAGGAGTTCTTGGGCCTCAAGCAAGCCAGTATTTTTTTATTTCCATACAAACTGAAACATTGAATTGTTTCTCTATTTCTGCTAGTGTTCCTATTCAACTATGCTCTGCTGATATCTGAGTGAGAATGCTAGGCTGTTGCTGCACCGTTTTGTATAGGTCTGATACTCCAGCACCAGGAATCAAGGAGTTCTTGGACCTCAGGCATACCAGATTTTTTTTATTGCCATACAAACTGAAACATTGAATTGTTTCTCTATTCCTGCTAGTGTTCCTATTCAACCATGCTCTGCTGATATCTGAGTGAGAGTGTTAGGCTGTTCCTGCATCTTTTTTTGTAGGTCTAATACTAAAGCATCAGGAATCAAGGTTTTCCCGGGCCTCAGGAATACCAGTTTTTTTTTATTGCCATACAAACTGAAACATTGAATTGTTTCTCTATTTCTGCTAGTGTTCCTATTCAACCATGCTCTGCTGATATCTGAGTGAGAGTGCTAGGCTGTTCCTGCACCGTTTTGTATAGGTCTGATACTTCAGCATCAGGAATCGAGGAGTTCCCGGACCTCAGGCATACCAGATTTTTTTTATTGCCATACAAACTGAAACATTGAATTGTTTCTCTTTTTCTGCTAGTGTTCCTATTCAACAATGCTCTGCTGATATCTGAGTGAGAGTGCTAGGCTGTTATTGCACCTATTTGTATAGAAATGATACTCTTGCATCAGGAATCGAGGAGTTCCTGCGCCTCAAGCAAGCCAGACTTTTTAATTTCCATACAAACTGAAACATTGAATTGTTTCTCTATTTCTGCTAGTGTTCCTATTCAACCATGCTCTGCTGATATCTGAGTGAAAGTGCTAGGCTGTTTCTGCACCTTTTTGTATAGGACTGATACTCTTGCATCAGGAATCGAGGAGTTCTTGGGCCTCAAGCAAGCCAGACTTTTTAATTTCCATACAAACTGAAACATTGAATTGTTTCTCTATTTCTGCTAGTGTAATTATTCAACCATGCTCTGCTGATATCTGAGTGAAAGTGCTAGGCTGTTCTTGCACCTTTTTGTGTAGTTCTGATACTCCAGCATCAGGAATCGAGGAGTTCCCGGGCCTCAGGAATACCAGATTTTTTTTATTGCCATACAAACTGAAACATTGAATTGTTTCTCTATTTCTGCTAGTGTTCCTATTCAACCATGCTCTGCTGATATCTGAGTGAAAGTGCTAGGCTGTTCCTGCATCTTTTTTTGTAGGTCTAATACTAAAGCATCAGGAATCAAGGTTTTCCCGGGCCTCAGGAATACCAGTTTTTTTTTATTGCCATACAAACTGAAACATTGAATTGTTTCTCTATTCCTGCTAGTGTTCCTATTCAACCATGCTCTGCTGATATCTGAGTGAAAGTGCTAGGCTGTTCTTGCACCTTTTTGTGTATTTCTGATACTCCAGCATCAGGAATCGAGGAGTTCCCGGGCCTCAGGAATACCAGATTTTTTTTATTGCCATACAAACTGAAACATTGAATTGTTTCTCTATTTCTGCTAGTGTTCCTATTCAACCATGCTCTGCTGATATCTGAGTGACAGTGCTAGGCTGTTCTTGCACCTTTTTGTATAGGTCTGATACTCCAGCATCAGGAATCGAGGAGTTCTTGGGCCTCAAGCAAGCCAGTATTTTTTTATTTCCATACAAACTGAAACATTGAATTGTTTCTCTATTTCTGCTAGTGTTCCTATTCAACTATGCTCTGCTGATATCTGAGTGAGAATGCTAGGCTGTTGCTGCACCGTTTTGTATAGGTCTGATACTCCAGCACCAGGAATCGAGGAGTTCTTGGACCTCAGGCATACCAGATTTTTTTTATTGCCATACAAACTGAAACATTGAATTGTTTCTCTATTTCTGCTAGTGTTCCTATTCAACCATGCTCTGCTGATATCTGAGTGAGAGTGTTAGGCTGTTCCTGCATCTTTTTTTGTAGGTCTAATACTAAAGCATCAGGAATCAAGGTTTTCCCGGGCCTCAGGAATACCAGTTTTTTTTTATTGCCATACAAACTGAAACATTGAATTGTTTCTCTATTTCTGCTAGTGTTCCTATTCAACCATGCTCTGCTGATATCTGAGTGAGAGTGCTAGGCTGTTCCTGCACCGTTTTGTATAGGTCTGATACTTCAGCATCAGGAATCGAGGAGTTCCCGGACCTCAGGCACACCAGATTTTTTTTATTGCCATACAAACTGAAACATTGAATTGTTTCTCTTTTTCTGCTAGTGTTCCTATTCAACCATGCTCTGCTGATATCTGAGTGAGAGTGCTAGGCTGTTCTTGCACCTTTTTGTATAGGTCTGATACTCCAGCATCAGGAATCGAGGAGTTTTTGGGCCTAAAGCAAGCCAGTTTTTTTTTATTTCCATACAAACTGAAACATTGAATTGTTTCTCTATTTCTGCTAGTGTTTCTATTCAACCATGCTCTGCTGATATCTGAGTGAGAGTGCTAGGCTGTTCCTGCACCGTTTTGTATAGGTCTGATAGTTCAGCATTAGGAATTGAGGAGTTCCCGGGCCTCAGGAATACCAGATTTTTTTAATTGCCATACAAACTGAGACATTGAATTGTTTCTCTATTTCTGCTAGTGTTACCATTCAACCATGCTCTGCTGGTATCTGAGTGAGAGTGCTAGGCTGTTCCTGCACTTTTTTGTTTAGGTCTAATACTCCAGCATCAGGAATCGAGAAATTCCCGTGCCTCATGCATGCCAGAATTTTTAATTTTCATATAATCTGAAACATTGAATTGTTTCTCTATTTCTGCTTATGTTACTATTCAACCATGCTCTGCTGTTATCTGAGTGAGAGTGCTAGGCTGTTCTTGCACTTTTTTGAATAGTTCTAGTTCTCATGTATCGAGGAACGAGGAGCTCCTGCTTCTTCGATATGTTCGAATTTCGTTAATATCATTCTAGCTGAAAAATTGAGTTATATTTTGATTTCTTCTATCTTGACTTTTCACAAGGCCCTGCTTATCCGTTTGGAGGATGTCTGCTTTAATTTAGTTTTTTTTTCTGTTACTCGGCTCTTGATATCTAATCAACGCCTGAAATATCTTTGAAAAAGCACAAATTACGTCATTCACGCCTGTTTTATAAAAAGATTGTCTTTTTTCTAAAAAGTTCACAATTTTTATTTTTTTTTACTGGCTTAGGGCGACAGATCTCTTCCGGAAAATTATTAGGAACTATAGAACTGACCTCTCTGCGTATAAAACAATTTTAAAATTTTAATTTCGGAAAAAAAGATCTGCTGACGGAAGTTAGCAGATTTCCATTCGACTTTTTTTCGGGCAAAAACGCTAGAACTATTTTTTTTAAGTATGAGGAACTCTAGAACTATGCCGCATGCGAATAGAACTCCCATCTTTTCATGCTCTGCTGGGAAATGATCTGCCAAGTTCACCCACATACCAACGAGGCAGATAAAATCTTCTTATTTCTACCTTCTACAATTTCCGACCTCGCTGTCGAGGTCCGTCGCGACGTCCCGTTCCTTGCCCTCCCCGACCCTCGCTCGAGCAGCCCGCGATGCTGTGTCAGTAGTTTTAAATCAGTCCCTAAATAATGACACCATTCAGATCCAGCCTGTCCCCATACAGTCCTCCCTCGGCGACGCCCTAAGCCGAGGCTCGTACCCCACAGGGGGTGCCCTTAGCGTGTAGTCGCTTAGTTTGTAAGTTACTATGCCCTGGCTGGAGGCCTTACTCTTAAGGCACCCACAGGATAGTCCGGTTAAGCAGACGAACACCTCATAGGTTGAACTGCGAGATGCCATTCATAAATAAATAAAAACCTTCTATAATGATCAATGCACTTTCCATACCAAGGTGAAAGTGAAAACATAAAAATAGAGCACATTTTCTCTACTGTTAACTTTTAAGACAAATACATATGCATTAAGTCACAGTCAAAACTGTTAATAAGTCAAAACTACTTTTGCCCGGAAGTTAAAACTATTTTAACAATAACTAACATTTACTTAAAACTCATTAGGTTGTTAGGTTTTTTTTGTGACCCTTTGAAAAACATCGTGTTGAAGTAATTCTACGTAATTATAACTGAGGCGTTCTCAAACAAATTAAGTGTTTTTAATAGAGAAAACTCCATTTCACTTAATAAGTGTTTTGACACCTGTCAAAAGTGGTTTTGTCTGATTTTTAACAGAACAGTTAGTTTCAATTAATAGTTAAGAAGTGGCGCGTGTGATGTAAGCACATCGTGATACATGTAAACTCTCGCAGTCATTGTGCTTGTGTTAACTACTTTCTTGTCCCACGTGAAACAATACTTCATAAATCAATGCATGCGTAAAGTGTCTTGGTAAATTAGGTGTGCTGGTGAAGAATAGACCTTAGACACATTCTCTTAAGCGCTGGACACACAGAAAAGACGTAAGACGTAGACGGTCTCTTCCGCGTCCCTTTTATACAAAATGCGATCGGACGAGGGTCGGGCGAGAACGGGGGTGCGGGTGGGGTCGGGACTTGCGTATAGATCCTCCATTATTTTAAAAACCATCATCATCGTCATCTCTCGCGGCGCCCAGCATCACGTATATTTTGAAAAGTCGCGACGGCGCCGGCGGCTCCGCCCTGTCTGCGCCTCGTCCTCGTCTTACGTCTTTTCTCTTTTCTTCTTCTTGCGTTCTTTAAGTGACATGCATTTCATCCCTCCTCATCACATGTCCATGTCAACCTATACGGTTTCCGTTCAAATATTTTGACGAATACAGGGAGAAATCAAATTAGCTAGCGATAATTTACGGACATGATATATGTACACCAAAAAAAAATGATTCGCTATCTGGCTTTATTATTTCACATAGAAGTAAGAAAAGCCCGCGCATTAAAAAAATATACAGGTAGTATGGGAACCGAAGCGAAAACGCGAACCACGTACTCAGTAACTAATCTATCTATACTAACTATCAAACACTACAAGGAAAACATAATATCTAAAGTAAGAAAAACATTACCTTAACATAACCTTCCTTTGAAATCCGGTATTCTTCCACAGCAGTTAATGACTTTAACGATTGCATACCGACGTAACAGATATAATTCAAAGTTAACTAGCAGTTAATTACTTAACACGTTTAGTTGAACCATCGGTCGTGTTCGTTGAACCGCGAGAACTGACGGATGGGTCTATCGAACGAACTGACCTGACCTGTTACTTAAGGGCATGTTTTTTGTCGTTGCAAAGGACGATACGATGTCTGGTACAAAAGAAAGCAGACGTTGCCTGGCACAGATATAGATTGACTAGCTGTCCCGCGCAACTTCGTCGGCGTCACATTTTCCCCGTTTTCGCAACATTTTTCATTGCTGCTCCGCTCCTATTGGTCGTAGCGTGATGATATATAGCCCATGCCCTTCCCCAGGTTGAAATCTATCTTCTTGCCAAATTTCATTAAGATCCGATCAGCCGTTTAGTCGTGAAAAGGTAACAAACAAACAGTGACTTTCGCATTTATAATATTAGTATGGATATACCTAGATAGCGGAAGGAGCACCTACTTCGCGTACTTAAGCATTTTATGCTCAAGTTGGGTACTGTCGCATCAGTCTAATTTGTTTTAAACAACGTTGGAACTTTTACACACATTTCCAGTATAACATGGCCTCGTTTTGTATCCATTTCCCGTACAATGAGAGCTCTCCATAAACTGGTTTAGTATGGCTTGATTTGTCGCCGGTGTGTACACCTCTGCCTAACTCTTCTTGGTAATACAGGCGATGTTACGATGTTTCTCCCTCTCGACTCGAATAAAAGCTGACATTCCTTAGATATTCCCATTCCCAAGTCTATTTCTACACCGCTATCGTTTGTTAACTTAGGACGGCATTTATTTGTTGGAACGGTAGGTGATAGGGCTTTCTCATAACAAGAAATTTCATTATTTTGTGATATGCGAATAACACCCCAATGTCGTTAATTTTAAGTGGTTGTGATAAAGTGGGTCACCCGACTATTATATGACTGACATCGTATATAAATATAGGTATTCTGTTATTAAGAACTAGCACTTCGACCGCGTCTTCGTCTGCGAAAATTGTGATATTGCTTATGTTACTCGGTAAAGATGTAGCTTACTAATGGTGAAAGAATTATTAAAATCGGTCAAGTAGTTTTTGACTTAAATCGTAACAAACAAACAAATCTTTCCTCTTTTAATATTATTAGATAGGCTATGCCTGCGGCTTTGCACGCGTGGAGTTCGGCCACTGTCCCACGGGATTGTCCTACCGGTATAAAAAGTATTCTATGTGTTAATCCAGGTTATAAACTACCCGTGTGCTAAATTTCATCCAAATCCATGCAGTAGTTTTTGCGTGAAGGAGTAACAAACAACCATCCATCCATACTTACAAACTTTCGCGTTTATGTAGGAATATAGATATAGATTAGAAAAAATGCCTCATTGGTCTAGTTGTCGCAAACGCTACTGCTGAGCATGAAGTCCTTGGTTCGATTCCCAGGTAAGTCTAAGCGATTTCTGGTTTTTCCATAAAGAATCAGTAGCAGTCAGCTAGGAGTCTGAATTTGTGCTCGGTTGATGGCAATAGGCTCGCCCTTTCCCACATGGGACTTGAAACAGAACTGGCAAAATGTCGGTGTACTATAAAAACGTCTGATACGCCTCTGCCTTCGGAGATAACAAGCGTGGTATTATGTTCAGGTGGCCTACCATGACGTATTAAAACATTATTGTGTTACTCCTTTTCAAGTGTGGGAAAGAGATGACGCTAGACGTACTGTATAGCTCCGTCTCTTTCCCACACTGGAATAAGAGTAAAACAATACTGCTTTAAGACGTCATGGTAAGCCAGCTGGTGTGTAAAAATATTAGTAAAGTACGTAAAAATGGCGGATTCTTAATTAAACGCACATTAACATTAGCAAACGAAATAATCCGAGTGTGTGAAACTGTTTATGGTGTGTTAAGACCAACCAAAGTAATTGAATTGAACGTAATTGGAGCACGTTTAACAGAAACAACGTGTCATGGAAGACCGTTTATATGGAAACATTAAGATTGTATTTACGCGAAACAGAAAATTGAGTGAGATCACGACGATTTGTAGATGTTCGCATCTTTTTAGGGTTCTGTACCCAAACGGTCTTACGGGACCCTATTCCTGAGTCTTCGCTGTCCGTCAGTCCGTCCGTCTGTCACCAGGCTGTATCTCATGAACCGTGATTGTTAGCCAGTTGAAATTTCTACAGACTATGTATTTCTGTAGCCGCTATAATAACAAATGCTAAAAACAGAATAAAATAAATATAAGGGGGCTCCGATACAAGTGTTTTTTTTTTTTGCTTGTTTTTATACATAATGGTACGGAACCCTTCGTGCGCGAAACCGGCTCGCTCTCCGACTGACTGCCGGTTTTTCTTTTATTTGGACAAATATTGTACTATATGAATAAACTGAACAGTATGAAAATTGTGAAATAGTACATTATGATATAAGTGCGGTAAGTTGAAAATTACAGCCGAGGCGATATTGCTAGCCCGAGCCGTAGGCGAGGGCTACAAGAAAGCAGAGGCTGTAATTATCAAAGCGCACGTATGTCATACGACGTCTTATAACACATTTGCGAGGAAATAAATAAAATTCGGACATCGACATCTCGACATTTTCAAACAAAAACAATACAGCGTAAAGAGAAAGCGCGCGGAATAATTTTTACGCTTTTTTTAAGGCAAAGGCACAAAAACAGCCAGTATTACTAATAAAGTAAATTAATATTTTTGTGTTTTGTTACTTACAGATAAATGGTTGTAATTTATGGTCAAAATTGATTAAATTAAAGAATTAAATGTTTATTTATTATATTTTATATCTCCCAACTTAATTTTATTAATAAAATGTTGACTACTTTTCTGACATAAAAACTCTGCTAAGATTTAAAAAAGTACCGTTCGTTTTAGACGGAGCATTATGATAAGCCGTGCGTTTTACTTTACATTACCGCACTAGTGCGTAATGTGATACATTACGATACTGAACTTGGTGCAATAAGAGACCCTTTACGAGCAAATGTGTAATAAAGTTTGTTTTTGTTATAAAATCAAAGAAATTAATTTTTCATATTGACATAGTAGAACAATTGGCCATGTTACAGGTATTTCTAACCATAGATTAATGATTTAAACATACGGACAATTTCAGCTCGAGTTAAATTACTAAGCGATTATGTTCCCTGACTGAACATGATAAGATTGCAAAATCATAGTTTTTAAATACATCGTGAAACACTGCTAGGTTCAACTGTAATTCCATGCACGTCACAGAATTCATTTTACGCGTTCCATAACGGTATAATGCTATATTATTGTATCTCACAAATTCACAAGTCATAACACGACACGAGCTGCTAGTAAACACCAAGCAATATCCATACTAATATTAGTAATGCGAAAGTCACTCTGTTTGTTTGCTACCTTTTCACGACTAGACGGCTGAAATTTCATTAAGATCCGTCTTAATGAAATTTGGCAAGAAGATAGATTTCAACCTGGGGAAGGACATAGGCTATATATCATTACGCTACGACCAATAGGAGCGGAGCAGCAATGAAAAGTGTTGCGAAAACGGGGAAAATGTGACGCAGACGAAGTTGCGCGGGACATTTAGTACAAAATAAACAGAGGACATATAATAACATAACATCACGCCTGTAATCCCTAAAGGGTTAGGCAGAGGTGTACCTATTAGTTCATCCACATTTCGCCAGTTATGTTTAAGTCCCATGTAATAGGAGGCGAGCCTATTTCCATCAACCGGGCATAAATCTATACTCCGTGGCTGCTACTGAGAAATTCCTGATGGGAACACCCAATAACACTTTGCCTTACCTGGGAATTGAATCCAGGACTTCAAGCTCAATAGTCGTGTTTGCGGCCACTAGACCAACGACGCAATCAATAAATAGAGGAGTGGTTAAATATCAATTCAATTAGAGAAAGAACTAACCAATTTTACTAAGTGGTCTGAAAACGTAAAGAAAAACGATACTCCTAGTCTCCTATCTATTTCCGATCTTAGCTTACAGACAGTCTCTTTTGAAGTAATTGTCGTTGGAACTATTTTATCGAGACTTTCACGTGTAATCTACGTCTATTCTATATTGGCTATGACAACTTAATATGATAGGTAGTAGAGGTACTTTAACAGCTGTATACAACCTGTTTTTTTTATATCCCATACCTCTAGGGTTATATTCTGTGGGTAAAAATAATACTGAAAATACTAGAATAGGTGGTCCAAAAATGCATAGTTTCGGAGATATCATCAATCATAATTAAATTAGGTCAAAAATTGTCACCATAGTATAACGAATCTTTTTTTTTGCGAGGTTGCCAAACCTCGCAGTAGTGTAGTAAAATAGTAGTAGTTTTATTGATAAATACGAGTAATTCTTTTTATTCAAACCAATAATTCATATTTGAAGCTAAGAAAAGGCGGAAAAACAAAAAAAAAAGTATGATTGAAACATAATTCATATGCCAGTTGATTCTTTGATATGGTCTCAATCATATCCTAGAGTTATGGGATATCAAAAAAAACAGGTTGTATAAAACCTCTTTTACAACTTTTCTTTTTTTATATAATCATTGCTTTATTTTATGGCTGTGCCTGAGAAGATTACTTTATATTGGTTAGCTACCTATATGTAATAACCAACAATCTACATATTATGAATTTTAAAAGCTTGTTTTTTTTTCTTAAACTGCGTACGCAGACTTTAAAAAAAAACAGCATAAAAATAACATAAAAAATCACGTTACTGAATTCTAATACGAGTAGGTAACCTAAATACATAAAAGCCATCAAAGCGTGTCCTGTTTTTGGAAAATAATCAATAAAAGCCAAGGCATTATTATGGCAACGCAGTCATTTCCCTGACTTTCCGTTTGAACGACGCCTGTTTCCTTTTTAACATTCCCCCTTTGAGCAAAATATTAAGTTACCTTCACAGTTTTAGGCTTCCCGTATTTTTTTTTATATTAAGTTTCTCTAGTTTAAAATTTTTGAAAAATTAAATAGTCTTTAAAAAAAAAATATACACGATGATTTTTTTTAAACGATGAAAGTTAAGAACATGTGTTTCATTGTATAATTTTAATTAAACAGTTTTTGCTGCATCGAAACTAAATAATACTGAATAAACGAATACAATTAGTAAATTAGCATAAAATGATAACAAAGAAAACTAAAAGGGCGTTGCCAACAAAAATAGGTCAATCTACTGTATAGTCGGGCCTACATTAACTGCACAGCTGAAATTAATGTAGCTGGAACATGTGACACAAAACAGCGATAAAAGCTCTTTGAATTCAGGGGGTGAAACTACTCATGAAAATAAACTGGTTAAGGGAAAAACCTGTATCATTGCTTCGAATCTAATGCCTTATTGTATTTAAAAAAAAACACGTTTTACGGTAGGAGTCAATGTAAGGCACGCATTTTGCTGATGGCTGCATTGAATAGTACGGATGACATGGAAGTATTTAAAGTAAAGCTGTTGTATAATTAAAAGCCGGTATTAAAAAAAAAAACGTATATACGTTGGAGCTTTCGACCCCAATATCTCGGTAACCAGAGAGGTTCCCAGCTCCAAAAGAACAAAAATGATCGCAATGACTTGACTGGGAAAACAAGTGCCTTTCGACTTCGTGAAGTGTATTTTTACACACATATTATTTGATTTTCCATTCATAACGCAATCGCATCTGTGACTGCTACTCGTAATATTATATTGGATAAGAAACATAAGTCTAATGCACGGCTCATGGGTGAACCAGATAATCCCACTTATGTCTCTCATAAATGCAAAATTTTGGATTGTAATTTTTGTTGCTCAATCATGATGGATTATTATTCAATATCCATGTGAAAGGTTCCAGATGTTTATAAGTTTATAGGTTATCTGTAAGGTTATAGCAACGTATCTGTCAGTGACTTTGAAAACGTGTTTTTCTAAAATCGGTTCCCGATTGGCGAAGAAATCACAGCACATACAAAAAAAAAACTTTCAGTCGAATTGATAACCTCCTCCTTTAGGAAGTCGGTTAAAAAGTGCTCAACGGATTTTATCAAAGTTGAACATGCCAATAGTTTTCTTTTAAGGCCACCTGTGCGAATAAAGAGTAAATTCTCAATCAAATGAGCTCAATCCCTAGTAAAAGCTTGAATGAATCTAATAATAGAAAAATTTAATCAATAAGCCTGCTATCTTCGGCTTTCATACATGTGTGAAGTGAATCTGTCCTTAAATACATGCAAATAAGTAACTTACTCGACGGATGAAACTTGGAGACGTCCGTGCCGCATTTCTCCCGGTTGTAAAGAAGTTTCTTGCAAACGCGCCATGGTCCGAAATAGCCCTGGTCGAAGTTCGGATTGTCTACTGTAAACAAAGAAAAATTACATTCATATCATCTTCTATATAAAAAATAATAACTTGCTATGAAGTGTTCAATCTTACAGTCACTATCAAACTCGCTTTTGAATCAAAAGTATTCCAGAGTCGTCTATATAAATTATTTATTTGAATTTTCGAAGCCTCTGATTTCAACATAGGAAACAGAAATCAGTTCGATAGTGTATTAAAAAAACATTACTGATGATAATGTCGTTTAGATAACATTACCAGATAGGTTCTACAAACCGCCACCATGCGCCGTGCATTGTTAATTGATATGCTCCACAATCCATTAAGGATGATAAGTATTAAAATAAATTACAAACTGTCTCCGAAGGCTACTCAGTGACGTCAGAGCAAAATATGTTGGCTTCGAGATTTAATCCCACGTTTAACTTAAACTGGCAAGACTTGATAAATATAGGAAAGTAGCCACCGGCACTCGAGCAACAGTGCTGGAAAGCCGCTAAATTACGTTGATGAACAACATTTTGCTATCACTTACAGGCTTTTCCAATTTTCTTTCAATATAAATCTTAATCACCGCATTAGTCGGATGTTAGTATGCAAGTATTTAGTTACACTATCTCTAATTAGGATAGAATTCATTAATGCATAGCTTGACGCCTAACCAATGACTGTAAACCGTTTCCCAGAATACATAACAACCTACTTAGGCCTAAGTAATTGACTACTCATGAAGGAGGTCAAGGAGATATTGAAAAATACTTATAGACACATGTGACGTAACGTAAAAAATATTGACTTGGCATCCAAACGCAAATCATTGACGACCTCAAAACCACCTACACCATATCCACATAACTTAAACAGAATTTGACGTAACAATACTTTAACAAAAGCAAACTTGTTTGCTATGAGACCTCAATACATATAGGAAACGAGCTACTGAACAAATATTACCCATTGAAATCTCTTGACATAACTTATTAGTAAATGTACAAGACTCACTAAATGTAGAACTCCGAAGTACGAAAGAAGTAAGTGAAACTAATACAAAAAGACCTTGTTACATTACATGGTGTTTCAAAAAGAATGGAGATTAGTGAACGCATCAAATAGTTTGAAACAAGGTCGCGTTCCATGGAGGGAAATAGACATGTTTAGGAATAGTATGACAATCAGCGTATTATTTGAGCAGAACCTATTGAAGGCCTGCAAATCTGAAGGTCGGCGACACGCTAAGAGGACTACAGAGGGCCTCGTCACGATTTCCTGGCTGCATACTAATTTAATTCGTAGTGTGTTGCGAATGAGACCTTGCTAATTGTCTAACGAGACTTGGCTTGGCTAGCTCTCCTCAGTCTTTCATCCTTTTAAAACAGGAAAAGCTGAGTCTCCATTAGCCTCCATCTCCAGTAAAGAAGTCGCGCGGAACTCTTTTATATACGTTCATGGCGCGGAAAAGGTTTTATTGATTTCATGTCTTTGAATCTTTAATACGAACGTAGTTTTACTATAGAATAACAACTTTGCAAACGACGCATTAAAATGTAATTAATTGCCGAGTTTCTAATACCAAGTATCCGACCTGCATTAAAGATCATTAGGTACTTAATGGCTTCTAGAAAACTCAATTATTATAACTAATCGTTACTCGTTATTCTTATTATTGTCACTTGTACAGGGTGGAAAACCAGTATATGCGGATCTCCCATTGTACGGGAAATCTATACACTGTGAGACTATATTATACTGGAATTGTTTAGGTTTATACGTCGCCGTGTGTACAAGCCATTTGCAATTATAGTTAATATGGTTGTTCTCGTCTGGCTAATGGCTAAGTACTTGCACAGGCACAACAAAGTGGCCAGGATTATTCACCAGCAACTTGCCTTGAAATATAAACTTGTGGAATCTGAGGTACCGTACTACAAGTATGTGCTCGACCCAGTTCTTGAGAAAGACCATGTCACTCTCTACTGGGATCAGTCTATCATAACTGACAGGACTATTGTCGCCAATAAGCCTGATGCAGTGGTGATAGACCGATAGTCGATGTTACCGTCGCGCATGACGAAAACCTCTCAACAAAGAGAAACAAATAAAATATCTTGACTTGGCACACGAGGTTGTGGAATATGAACTCGGCTATCATTGTGCCTATTGTCGTTACGGCCAATGGCCTGATGGCTAAAAGCCTCGACGTACATCTGTCGCAGCTCTCACTTGGCAGTTGGATCAAGGGCCTGATTCAGAAGACAGTACTTCTCGATACGGCCCGTATTGTGAGGAGGTTCCGGTCTCTGCAGCCCTAACCACCGGTAGCTTGGACCCTGCTCCCGACACCGGCAGAATCCTAATTTTAATATTTGTTAATGTTTAGTTTTTTTTTTTAATGTAATGTATAAGAGGGAAAATAAATAAAGGGGATAATAATAATATAGTATTCATTAGTAAAATACCAGTTTGACACATATTAATTTACACAATCATAGTAGACAGAGAAAATTAACAAACAGAAATCGTGTGCGAGAGAGTACAGTCAATACAAATTTGAGTCCTGACTCCCAAACAAGGATTATCCAGGCAGTGTCTTCGTAGTTGATTTAGTTCGGAAGCTAGCCGGACGTTTTCTAAACAAATTTTTTGGGCAAAAACGAATAGCAAAAAAAATATGTGACTATCGAGGAATACAGTTATAATGAAGAGGCACATTTTACGTTCCAAGCGTATAAACTTAAAATCCAGTATTACAGCCAGGCTAAAACAAATAATTAGGATGACCGTAATGTGCACTTCATTAATGATAGCATGAGTCACAAGGCACATGTCAATTGATTACACGATGACCGACATTCACCTAGAGTTCGGGTCAACAATGCACTCGGCTGGACTTTGTATATTGAAACTTTATGTAGTTGGACGTTACGAATTACGAAGAAGTATAATGGGAATTAAACTCAAAAGCAACTAAAAATATATTGCTGAAAGAAGCTAAAGCTTCTCTGCTAAAAGAAGCTTTAGCAGAGAAGAAGATTTCTGCATAGCAACAAGAATATTGCTGATATTTGCTGCATCCAAGCATACGCCAGATTTGTCATTTTAGATCAGTCATGGGTCGTTTACGAGGGTCAAAGAAATTCAAACTGCGTATCGAAATCAATGATGCTCAATAGTCTATGCAAGCTTCAATTTAATATTCATACACTCGCAGAAGCCAATCGATAAACAACGGTTCTTGGTAAAGAAGTAAGGAGTGGAACGAATTACAATAAAAAGTAATACTGAGACTTTATCCAAATTGTAGAATTGTGAAAGTGTTTGGAGCCTAAAAATAATCGTAACCAAGTCTGATTGTAACCTGACGAGGAATGATGATTTTGAATTTCCTGTTACAAAAATATTTGTATATAATTATCTGTCTGTTAGCCTGTCATCCGAAGACATGGATCAACATAGTAGTGTTTAAAGGTATTCGTGACTGCGATTGTAATTTACAGCGGCGAAGCAGAATATAACTGTGAACGCTAAAGAACTCTACGGAACAATAAGTCATAAAGAACAACGATAAATTTTACGATCCAGGCCAGTCCCGGTAAACCGATAGCCTAGATTAAGGAGCAATAGTGTGTTTCTATGCACCTAGAAACATTATCAAAAGACCAATGAAATCAAAAGTATTAATAGCTATAAAACAAAATCGTTTAAAGATAATGCTTCATCCAATATTGCTCAGATGAAGCATGAAAAGTGGAACAAAATATCAATTTCTTGAACATCACGAGGCTCTTTTATAGTTGTCTGAAAAAGATTGCAAACGTACATGGCAAAAGATTTCATTTTATTAAAGCTGTCATTATATAGCGACAGCATTATAATTAATCAACAACCAGATAATACTTGTAAAAAGAAATGCATAATACTCTGTTACAAAATTAACTGTTACAAATACCAGAGTCGACACTTCATTTAGCATCAATGCCACGGACAATGAAGACGGTGAAGACTAATCGTTAAACAAAAACATTTGGTGGAAAAAATATTCTTTCTTAGGACCTTCTTATAGAGTTGGCGTTTGAGCCGAGGTCGTTGCCTGTCAGTCAGTTAAAAAAATGGCGCTGTCATGCTGACTATTGATGGCTCGGTACTGGCAGAACCATAACAGTTACACTCTTGTAACTTACACATCATTGCATCAATTTTAAGAGAATCAGCTGGCTTGGAGTTGAAAGATTGCCAGATTTTGCGCTTTCAGTTCGCAGTTCACTGTAATCTTGAGCTGCGTCTACGCTAGGCGATCCAAACACAAGTAGAGCACAAATTTGTTTGGCGGATATGCTCGTTCAAGGCTCTCAGGTCCGTGCACACTAAGCGAATTGATGATCTGCTCGTATTTGGTTCGCCTAGCGTAGACGCAGCTTTGTGTTGGTAAACTTCACCAGTTTCTATTGGGCTGAGCGACACGACACATTTGCTAAACGGACTATGGAACTAGTTTCAAGAGTATGCTGATGTTTTTTTAGTGTCACAGCCGTTAATATGAGTTTAAAACTAGAAGGTAGATTATTTTTGTGTTGTATTTCAACATGATTTCCAGGTCTGCGCGAGTCTTAAGATCTCATCAGAATGATGATTCCCCGGTCGCCAAGTAAATGCACACAAGGTGACACATGTAGTTATACATTTCCCGTATTAAATAGCCTCGTTTTGGTATATATTTCCCGTACAATGAGAGATCCCTATAAACTGGTATTGTTTAGCTTGATTGGTCGCCGTGCGTACCTGGCTGCTGGTTTGCCGGTGTTAGGTTCGTACAAAATTACCATTTCATCAGGTAAATTATTTATTACAATGTCTGGGAAATCTAACACATGTCATGTTGAGCTACGATCCAGTGGTTGGCAATTGAGACCTTGATGTGTAATTGCCCTTCTGCACGTACATACAATTTATTGAAAGAAAAAAAAACTAACAACTAATCCTCGATACTGTGGTTATACAAGGTGTTGTTTTACATCCTCGTCAAAATTCAGGATGTAGTCACAAAATACATTAATAATCAATATAAATTACGGTACCTAGTTAATTATTAAAAAAACACTGCTAGTTTTTGTTGTTTAAATTTGTCTGTATTTTAAAATAACCCCCTTAATGTGGTTTAGGGAATAAGAAATTATCGGATAAACGTTTGAGATTTTTTGTATTGTGTGTCAGCGAGGTTATAAGACGAGATCAGACGGTCCGCGTTTGAAAACACGGGTGGTTCACACTTAACGATATTCGTTAAAAAGAAAAAAAAAGATTCGGGTCGCGAATCATTGTCATAGTAACCTCCTTGAATTTCACGAAGGATGCAAAACAACGCCTTGTATAACAGTGCAACGGCTTTCTAGTTTGTTAGACATGCATAGATTTTAAATTAATAAGCTATCATTTTTCTATTAAAGATGATACCATTATTATTACGGTGGGCGTGAATTATAGTCTGTCGTCTGGGAAGCAATGTAATGGCGCTATTATACAGAAGGCTGTTGTTAACTTTAATTTTACGCTAGTATTACAACGGATGGTTATTTGTATATGTAATGTTTTTTTTTCATTATTTTCGCAGTGCATTATTTCAGAACTTTGGTAGTCAATACCCGGTCTGGACCCAAACTTAAGTCACCGTGACAGGTCGAGTTTGTCAGGGATAGGAACGTAAGACCTGTTTTGTTTGAAGATCTTAAAGCGGAGGTTGCGGTAATACATTGAAAGTAGTATTTGCTTACAACCAAAACCTTTAAATATGCATTCATAAACTTACTGTTAAGGAAACAGTAATTTTATGAACGCATATTTGAGTCAACTCTATTCATAACACCGGCAGAATATTACAATATATATTTTTTTAATTCAATTTCAAAATCACGAAACGAAGAATACTTAAAGAATTTTTTTGAAGCTTGGTGACGTGAATGTTGATCGAAAATCAAAATTAAATCCGCATTGCAACAGCTTACAAAGTACATACGTGACGAATATAGTAATTTAGCATTCACGATTTACTCTTTAAATATTCTAGAAAGAGGTTGAATGCACGATGGCTGTATAAATTAAAAAAAAAAGAATCAACTCCATAACAACGATCGCTGGCACATCTCCCACAAGTTTTGTCACAAAGGTCTCCGAGGTCAATAACCCGTTTGGCGGGCGTGCCTCATTTTTTAATGCAGTGAGTATACCGGCCCAAGTAAACATCGAGAAAAGCCTACGAGTTAATTACAATAATAGTAGTGCCGTTTAAAATTAAGCTTTATCTTGGTACAGTTACTTGCAGATTTAAAGAAACCAACAAAAAACCACGCCTAATTAAACCAACTCATTCATAACTGTCCTTTTAATTTTCAGTTTCTAATTTTATTGAGCAAGGAAACGCTAAAAGTGAAAAGTAGTTTTGACACAAAATTGTTTTACTGTTTTCAATTTATTTCGTGTAGCTACGTTAGAAAATCGAGATGGATTTTTAAATGGCCAACTATCACAATACTACGAAAATAACAAACATTTGAAGCATAATTTTCCCGCAAATAAGAGGAGAGTTTTAGATTTGACGGGCAATCAATGATGTTATCTTATAAATAACTAAGGTACGTTAGAAAGGCAAAGGTATCAAAGGTAACAGTAGACGGAGGTAGGAGCGAGCGTGGTTTGGCCTACTTTAGTGCGCTTGAGCTTGGGGCCTTCGACTTCCGTTGTATGCCCAAGATAAAAGAGACACAATCACACACCCATACAAAGCACACTTTTAGTGTTTACATAGCAAAGCATGAAGGTTGTATAAACAACAAAAAAAGTAAAGACAAGTTTTGGTATGATATACTTTTTGGACTAAGAAGGTGCGCCGTGGAAGCGAAACCTTTTATTAAAGACCGAATTATTTCAACTTAGCGGATTTAAATTCAGAAGAGTCTGCGAGTTCTTGTGGCCAGTTTGAGTGCTATCAAATGTCCAGCTAGACGTCATAAAGAAACCCGTGGGATGGAACTAATAAACCTGTTTAAAATACTAACTCCCAGATTCTAGAGATTAAGTTATTTTATTATTGTATAGTGTGGTTTAACTTATACATAGAAATGTCTACGGTGGTATCGTATTCTGCTAGATACGTACACCTTTTATTATCTTAGAATCCGGTTTTATACGAACAGCTATTTATTTACTGATGAAACTATTACGAGATAAGACACGTTTCTGATTATAGCTTTCTTACAACCTGTGGTTTTAACATAAATAATAGCTTTACTTACTATCTAGGTGCATCATTTCAATATTATGTAGATATCTTTTTTTTTACGGATAGTAAATCATCAAATGACCCCTCCCGCTCTGGGCGGAGCGGAAGGGAGTGTCAGACTTGTACTGACTAAAACCCATCCATGTTTTTTTTTTTAGCCCTGTGTGTTTCAGTGCCTCTCTTGACGCCAGCTAATTTAGCTACAACAAACTGTCAAATTTCTTTAATAGATTTTCAACCTTATGGTTAAAGAATGCGGTTCAAGGTTGATTGGGAAAATTTGACAGTTTCGGGAAGCTTGACCAGCTGGCGTCTGTAAGTCTGTACCTATGTAAATAAATCACATTCCCTTCATTTAACCTGTTGTGCACGATCAGGGTTGGTTTACCTACCCTCTTTTCGGTTTTAAAATGGAGCTGCCAAATTATGTTAGAACTTAAAATAAAATAAAAAACTTAGAGTAGTGTTAAAAAAACCTCCACCACGTTATTGTTGTTTGAACAAAGATTTTTCTCATTTCAACCATAACTTGTCAGTGGCAGACAAGCAACCTTATTGGAATACAAATAAAGATCAATGTCATGTTAACAGGTATACAAAATCAGAGGTTATACATCTGTGTAAGGACTGCAGTCTAATCTCGTGACAAGCAATTTTATTAGCTGTTAACATGTGGTCAAGTATCATTTTGGTGTGATTAGGGTTTAGTAAGCCGTGGAATTTGATAAAATGATAAATCTTTATTCACTATTAACCTTAATTATACATCCCAACACCAGAAACTGTTTTAATACTTACAATAGTACCCAGGGACTGAGAGTTGAAAGTCAGAGTCATCTGAAAGAATTAGTTTATTTATACAAATCTAGGTGCAAAGCAATTATCTAATAGTGACATTAAAGTAAATAGGCTGACTGAATAAGGAAGAGCTACCTTCTTTTTCTTCCAAAAAAAGACCTGCTTATTTAGTTTGCCTATAGTTATGATAGTCAAATTATTTACAAAAAAAATATGTGGAAAAAGGGCAGTATATTATCTGATCAAATATTATAGTTTTTTAATAAAAATGTAATATTCTATTCTGATTAGTCATAGTAATCATTTGAATTCTAATTTCTGATATTTCTGTACTTATAACAAGGAAACTGTTGAGAGACAATTCTTTTTCCCTGTATGCACGGCAACCAACCAAACTATATAAAACCAGTTCAAGCGGATCTCTCATTGTATTGGGAATCATACATGATAGAAAAGCAGTGTTATACTGGAAAGGTATTTATTTGATGGGTTGCTGTGGGACTAGAAGGAAATATCTAATGTTATTATGAATACCTCATTAAAATTGAGGAAAATATGTGTATCCTATTTGTAAATCAACCAACAGGTTAATCCATAAAACTGCTATTAATTGGCTAAGCTTTGTCTCCTCTATCAGAAACCTAACAGGAAACCATAAAAGATTTATTATTGTACAGATTAATGTAAGTATTTACTTCTAACTGCACTTTATTAAGTAGAAAAATCAACTGGCCAATTGAAAGGCTTATTTAGACGATACAGTGTTAATTTGCTGACTCTAAGAAATGACATGCCTAGTTATTTCCAATCAAATTTTTTTTAACTCAAGAACAACAATTTACAAAACATACTGGCATTTGCTTATTTTCATTAAAAAAGTAGAGTAACATTAAAAAAAAAAGTAGAAACTAAAAAGGGTAAAACATAGAAACTAAACCTCATCATTCTATTGCACCCACCCAATTTATTTAGAATCAGTGCTGCATTTTTTCCACATAACACTATTTCTCTTCATCTCAGTACTCATCCCCATTACAGCCATATTATATGTACAGCTTTGGTCTTCCCCTACTCATATAATCATTGACATTCATACTCAAAACTTTCATCATGACATACAATTCAATTCAATCCCTTTATTTCAATCAACAATTTTGGATCATATAATAGCTGTAAATTAAATAAAAATTATTAGAAAAATAAATAAAAACAAACAAACTTTCATTATTAATTAAAATTTAAATTGGCAAAGTCGACAAAATAAAATGAGAAATAATCCTAAGTATAAGTCTAAGTAATAAAATTATTCTCATACATAATGGCATCATGCATGACAGAAAGTGCTAGATATAATGTCAAAAAATTTAGTACTACAGACTTGCTACCAACATCTGACCCTGAGAGTGATACATTAGCCTACATTTAAACAAAGCCAGGCCTGCCTGATTCATTTAATTACATTGTATTTTTCTGTATTGTTTGTTAATGCAAGTAATTTAATATACCAGACAGTTTTTTCTTTTCATAATAGTGTTTAAGCTGTGTGCAAGCATATAACGTGTAACTAGACTGTGAAATGATCTGTATTAATTGACCAATTAAGTAAATACTGGACCAGTATTATTAAATCAGCCATGCATAACTTTGTTGTAGTTTTTGCAGTCATTTAGTAAATACTCTATACATTTTTCTACCTTCTAATGAGATTTCACTAAATACTACGAAATAGGTGATTATTACTATACACAAAATACAAAAGTTATGACTAATATTTCTATCTTTAAACATTAAGCCTGTAGTAGATGATTAACTTCTTCTTGTGCAATTCTCAATACTGTAATATTTCAGCACTAGCTTGCGCCAACAGCTTTGCCCGCATTTTGTTCAGTAAATTTTCTACAGGATCGTACTACCAGGATAAAAGATTATTATCTATCCCTATGCCAAATTTCATCAAGATCCATTCAGTAGTTTTTGCGTGATGGAGGAACAAATATCCATACATCCTCACAAAAATTCACATTTATAATAATTAGTAGGATGACAATCTCTGGTCACTGAGCACTGGGATAAGCACTATTAATGTACTTGGCATCATCTCATCATCTTCCTAGCCATTTCCCAAATGTGATGGGTTTAGCTTCCACTTGAAATTGAATGCAGCTGAAGAACAGTATTTTACATGGAGCGTCTGTCTATATGAATATAACCTCTACATCTGCGTCAATCTATAATTCTACATGAATATGACCTCAAAAACTTCGTTAGCATTGGGAAGTTACAATAACCCTCGGTAAGACTGATTGCTATTGCCATCATCTACCACAGGCTCAAAAACATAAGCTCTATTTCTAAATAATACTTACAGCTAGCGAAGTTGCCCCAAGTAGGTAGGCCCACTGCGATAGCACCAACTACGAAGCAAATGAAGCCTAATGCGACAACCGCTATTGAATACAGAGCCTTGCCACTGGCCATGGCTGCATGTCAGCCAACTTCATGGAATGTTCCGGACAACATCAGGGCTGATGAGCGCTTGTTCGGTGGGAGCGGAGTCTTGAGCCACACATCTGTGGGACAATTACGGGGATTAAGCATAACACAGATAACTAAACATTAGGTGTTGGACATTTTCTAATGGTGATATGTTGATGCATGCAGGGCAAATTAGATCAGTGCTGCTGAATATTGTAAGTTGTTAGGTGATTAAAGATTTCGGTATTCATATTTGGAAATGGACAAAGACAATATCAAATATATTTTTTTCTACAGCTAGAAGTTCTTGGTAGCTTTTTTGTTATAATTATGTTTTAGTTTCCTTCCAGCAATGCAGGAATTAGCACACAAGAAATAAATTAATGGTTTTATTGAAGATGGTGTGAGTGTTATTTTTTGCACTGTTGATGCTAGGTAAAGGTCAAATGAGGTCACTCTACAGGCTTTTTTTATCGTAACCAAGTTGCCCATAAACAGTTTGAAAGAAGAATAAGAATAGTGTGCAATGCTTGTAGTCAATGTTTCGTGACTGAAACCGATACAAGTTAGTTGCAAAACTCGGATATTTGGCGAAAACGAAATTCGACTGCATTCTTATACATTATTGTGTAATTATAGTACGAAAACCAGTCTTCGTTCGATAGTAACGTTACAGCACAAAGGAATGCCAAATCAAAACATTTCGGCCCACTGTATATTATTATCATTCCTATTGGAATGCACAACAATGATTTCCAATTAAAATCTCACTGGACTCACCCAGTGGGAAATTTTATCGTGTTAATTGAACCATACAGTGAACAGCTAGTATCTAAGGCTAGAAACAGTTATTTTAACGTAACTTTTACTCACGTTTACCTTGCGAACTCGTCTCTTTGAACAAATCACACGAAGATCACTCAACTATGCAACTGACAATAAATTTATTTTGATTGAAAACCTTTTTCGTTAAAACATCTCTTTTGCACACACAAACTCATCGAAACTAAACACCCTGTATTTTTCACGTGAATGCACAAAAGTTTACTCACGATTCAAAATTCGAACCACGACACACCTTTTTAGCTCTCCCAATGGGTACTTTAATGAGGACTTTCGAAAATAGTTTGTATCACTCGAGAATATCGTGTTATGGTAAAATTACGCACGAAAAATAATTGCACTTAACTGCACAGAATTTGTGATTTAAATCTTTGATAAAAAACACGGGCTTAACATTTTAGGCACGAAATGACGAAACCATTGACGCGCGCGTTGTGGATGTGGTCGGTAAATAAACTGGTTTTTTGATTTCAGTTTGTTGAGCGTGCTACGTTGCAAGCACCCATCGTACTCGAATAAAATGTCAAACAGGTTGCTATTTCGCTCTTGCGTTGAAAACACTTCAATTACTAACAAGTTAAAAAGAGATAGCAACAGTTCCAGTCTTCATCTGCTTATTGTATGCAACTTGCTTGCACCTACGGCTGTCGTTGGACTTGGATCAACTTGGAAAATATGGACAAAATACTGTAATTTAATATGTACTTAATTTTTTTTATTAAAAATATTAATTTACACAACAGTTTACTTATCTTGTATATTTCTCAAAGTTTTGCAAATCTGTAATGACAATAATTTATAAAATAACTGGAGGGTGTTTCTGAACGGAAATTAACGTTTCTCTACGCGCAGCAATACTTTGCGAAGCGGGAAATCAAGTGTCAGAACCAATCCCGGGAAAATTTCAAATTATTTTGTCATACTATTTTCATTACAATAATAAACACACGCCGTTTTTTTGGACTTCCAAATTTACAGTCGGTATCAGAGAAATAAACGATTTCTTTTAACTTATTTCATGGGCAAGAAATTCACTAATCACATAAATACATACTTAGATGATCTGAATATTTTACATACCTACCTACCTTTTCACAGATGAATTATCTACAGAATCAATAAGGCCACTAAGTATACCAAGATAATGGACAATCACGGTAGTACGATTTTTTTTATGACAATAATGATTGACAGACCATAATTTAGAAATAATAATTTAATTAAAATTTTTGACCAGTGCAGCTCGCTCGCACGCAGACACAGAAGTCACCTCTGTGAGTGGGGATGAGCTGTAACCCATTACAGCTTACTCCCACTTATAGAGAAGACACATCTGTCCCAGCAGTGGGAACATTGCTTATGCTACTTGTTATAAATATCGTATTGTCAGATTTCGTAAAAGAAAGATATTACTTGTCTGGTCTGTTTAGATATTTCTGTGAATCTGTTAGGAGCTAGGTTCCTTGGCCTTGCTGGTGAATATTTGATAAAAAAAACAATCTTCAGTTTCAACATATAAATACCTTTCGAGGGGATGTGTTAGCGCTTATAGATCAATCAACAATAGCGTGCCATCGATTAATCGTCAGTTTTTGAGCCTTGAAGCTCCCGAAGAGGGTTGATTAAAAACAATAACAAAATAGTGTTTAACTCAGATTTTAAGCATACAACGATTGCATAGTGGAGATTGAATAAATAACTCCATTAGTCGAATGGCTACGAGGTCATGCATCTATTTCGGTACCCACGCTGCTAAGACGAACTGCCGAACATTGGTCGTCTGATAGGTGCAAGCAGTTTGTAATTTCGATATAATTTTTCATTACTTCAATACTCTTAATTTTATACAGTCTTACAAAAAAGTGGTTTATTAATAGAAACAGAACGTAAATCTGTGCCAGAGGATTTACAGTGCGTGCGGTAAACAATCGAGACTCGTAAAATACGTTAATATAATACTTCGTTAAAAGTGTTAAATTGGTTATGAAAGTACGGACAGATGTGGCAGAGAAGATGTTTCATATGACGCTACTGCTTGTTGTTCTTATTTTGTGTCCGATAGCTTGTAAGTCCCTTTATTATTATGTCTACTGAAGCGGACGATCTCTATTATTACCAACAAATATTAAATCTAGTGTGTATAATAAAAAATATAATAAAACTCGTTTGTTTTACGGATGTGGTTCTGATCTAATCTAAGATTTTAACAGTTGCAGGACCTGTTGTTGAAACTACAACAGACGATGGAGTAAGTAAATTAATTCACATTATTTGAGTATGTATAAGTGATGACTGACCTGGTGCCGTACCATAACGTCTTAAAACATTATTGTTCCATTCTTATTCCAGAGTGAAAAAGAGACGGAGCTATACAGGTCGTCTAGCGCCATCTCTTTCCCACTCTGGAATAGGAATGGAACAATAATGTTTTCATCCCATCTATTCGAAAAGGACGAATTGGTTCGCCTTTAAGTGCACCCAAAGGTGGTGTTTTCTTTAAGAAACTTTTAGCGGGCAGTAATGAGTTTTTCATCCCATCTATTCGAAAAGGCCGAATTGGTTCGCCTTTAAGTGCACCCAAAGGTGGTGTTTTCTATAAGAAACTTTTAGCGGGCAGTAATGAGTTTTTAATCCTCTTTATTTCAAAAAGTGCGCCGCAATTAACTTTGCCGCGCACTTTTTGAATCTGGAACATCTTAGTGTTCAGCGCCAAAGAAATCGAAATTGTTTGAATAAAGACTGGCTGGTACGACGGCCCATAGTCGCGCCGCCATCGCCAGCTGAATAATAAATTTTCATAATTGCGAAAATGTCTCAAATGTAAATATAAGTTTTTAGTCGTTCTATTGTTAGTTACTATTTAATTTCAATTTAGTTGTTACTCTTATGTTTTATAAAATAAAAATATTTCAATAAAATATGAGGGGCCTTTTGTTTTCTCATAGTGGGTGATGAAAAGTAGAGTGTATCACTCGGGTAAAAATATATTTTTGGCTCGGGCGACGTACTTTGAATCCCTCGCTACGTTCAGGATTCTACTAAAGAATCCCTCGCAACGCTCGGGATTCTACTCTAGAATCCCTCATTTCGCTCTGGATTCAAAAAAGCGCCCTCGCCGTAAAAATATTATGTTGCTCCCTTATAATACAATCTACTATTTAAGCGTCATAGTAAACCCTCTGAGATGTTCTTACAAAAGAACAAACAGCCGTATGTTGTATGTAACATAACATCATGCTTGTCTGTACCTATTCAATTCCTTTAACAAATTGATCGGTTGGATTGGCTGGGTGTCCTAGCTATGCCGCAGCCTTTATACGTTTCCTTCATTTTCTCATCAATGGCGCGGAATGCCAAGGTTGTTCCGACACAAAATAATTAAGCTTCTTCTTCTGTATAAGTTTTTTTATTCATTATTCTTCTCTTTCTACAGGTTCAGCAACCCTGTGCATCGAAATGCGGTTCTGATGAGTGCGTAATATGCGCCGTAACCTTTTTTGTTAAATATTTTATATCGTAAATATTTATTGTTACCTAAAATGAACCGTCTGTACTTTCAGCATATTTATCTACGATGCCATTAACGATAGGTGTCTTATTAATTTCAAGAAGGTAATGAAGAGAGTCGTTGTGATATACGAAAAAAATAGTAAGTGTTACACATAAAAGATACCTACATTACATTCACACTTAATCAAGAAGTCTACAACTCCCTCGCAATTTGAAGCATTTTCGGAAAGGTCTGCAAGCAAGCAAGCACCTGGAAAGACCAAATTTATTTCTCAATGACTAGCAATTCTATTATTAGGTTACCTGGTACACCCTTTTCTCGTTTAAAATTTGTCGAATGTGCTTGTATGAGTGTATGACACTGTTGTATGATTACTGCAACTCCTACTTCCTAAAGTCCTTTCACAAATATTTATATATTGCAATGAGAATACGAGGAGAATACGGAATTTCGACGCACAAAATATTATGCTAATATCATGCTAAAAAATTGCGATTATTGCAAAATCATAGGAAAACAACAGTGAAATGTAAAATAACAATTAAAGGGCAGTAGATAGGCTTGTTATCTTATGAGTTCTTTTGAGACACATGAGTTTTCCATCTCCAAGAAACAAAATAACCATAATCTTAGTAAACATTTGATTTTACAGATGAACAGTTTTTACCTGGTGATGAAATGGCAAGTAAGTTTGAAAGAACACGAACTTAACAGCTTGTTATGACTGATTAGGCAATAATCCATTAATTGTAGATTTGAGCATATATAATACTCCACCCACGGCCAGAATAGGTTTAGCAACACTAAAGCACAATGCATGGCGTGTTGTTCTATTTGCGTATATAACTTTTCACTGACATGTTATTTTTTTACTTCCTTACACATCCGACTGGAAACCAACAAAAAAATAATCGCCATTAAAATCGTCACGACATACAGTGGAACAGTGAGTTCCAAAGGCTTCGCTGTGCTTAAGACTTTGTGTATTAAAACCCAGTTGACCGATGGAGTTCAGATTTAATTAGCTTAAGGCTCCACTATCGTCATCTAGTCATCCTACCCACAGGATTCCCTACCAGATATCCATGCTTAAAAGCGATGCAGGATTGAGCAGATCTTCATTTACGGTTGAGTTGATGAACGCTTACTAAGGCTTTTTTGCTTTCAGAGTCAATCTACATTGAAGGGGAGAAACTGTTTAAAGGGATCATGATCTCAGTCATTCTTTTCTTGACGTGCGCAGTCGTTTGTGTCATATCCGCCAGCCTGTACTGTTTCCGTATTAATTACACGTAAGTGCCATTGATGAAGTCATTACATTAGTTAGAACACGCGAACCATGTTCCAGGTTGAGCAACTCCTTGTTTGGCCGCACAAGTACCGGTTTAAACGGAATGTATTTCTCGGACTAGCAATGATGGAGTTTAGTAAAGACTTCATGAAACTGTTTTAGCGCATAAACAATATTTTGGTCTTAGGGATTTTTTTTTATTTTTTCTTACCTACGCACATTTAGATTTGGGAGTATGCATTTTTTTCCAGATTGAAATTATTCCAAGATAAATCAAAACAAGATCTAGTCTCGATCTATAGAAATACTCGTGATTGGTGAAGATGAATGACGGTTTGATTTTACATTTTTAAATTCCAGGGACCGGACATTGAAACGTAATGTAAAAGCTCTGGCTAAGAAAATGCATAGAACTTATAGCCCTAAGAAGATGACTTCAAAGCATCCGCCCTTGCCGGCGGCGTCTGAAAGTTGTAGTGTCGTTGTGGAGCCAGCGGGTGTTATTGTTGCTTAATTTTATTATTATTTTTAATTTAATAGAGGCTTACATAGTATTCTCAGTATAAATAACATGTAAAAATAAATAAGTATGTTTATTTCCTGAGTAAAAGCCAAACGCCTGCAATGCTAAGTGCAAGTGCCGAATACTTTGTTTTAATAAAATAATTAAGTCAGTTAAGTTTCAATAACATACTCTGCCCTCAAAAAGAGTCAGGGTGTCTACAACCTACAGAAACAGACAGATGTAATACTGAATATGACAGTACCTACTTCCTACCACAATTATGAACATTCCACCTCCAGATGAACCACCTGCAAACGAGGATAAGGAAGAAGATGGAATGTTAATAAACAGAAATCCATTTACATATTTGGGGCTCAGCAGTGCGTAGGATTAGCATCTAGCTCATTCATGAATTAATACCAGGAATTAAAAATTTTGAATTGAATCTTCTACAAAACCGCAAGCTTCAGCAAACGACGTGCTCAGCAGTTGCAAACGCATGAAAGTAACATGCGGAGATAAAATAATTGTAAGCGTTGGTAAAAACGATCACAACCCCATAAAACTGTTATTCAATTTATCGTATGTACTCAAAGAAATTGAAGAGACCAATGTAATTGTTATTGGTGTAAATAAAAATTTTCATCTGAAGAAAAAAACAGTGATTGAAACTTTAGTAATAATTTACTTTATTAGTAATACTGGCTGTTTTTGTGCCTTTGCCTTAAAAAAGAAAAACCCCTGATGCGCGCGCTTTTTCTTTTCGCTGTATTGGTTTTATTTGAAAATGTCGTCCGTGTTTTATTTATTTCCTCGCAAATATGTTATAAAACAAGACTCACAAATTATTTAGAAAATATCTAAATTATAAATGAAGAACAAAACTTTCCAAGGGGTAAATCGACAAGGTTAGCAGCATTTACTCTAGCAAAAAATGTAATTGAAAAATTAGACAAACGGGTTCCAGTGTCTGTCATCTTCTTTGACATGAGCAAAGCTTTCGATTTGGTCAACCACGATTCGACGACGACTTCTAAAAAAAGGCAATAACTGCAGAATCCGAGGGATAGTTATTAATTGGATTACCAGCTACTTATCTAACCGCCAACAAAGAGTAGAAATAAGTTCAATAAACGAAAACAAAGAGTCCACATCATTCAGTTTGGAATATAGTCAAATCAAATCAGGTGTACCACAAGGAAGCATACTGGGCCCATTACTTTTCCTTATCTACATCAATGATTTGCCCACTGCTTTACAACAACAGTGTATAAATGCGAAGACATGTACCAACCCGCACTGGGCCCGCGTGGTGGATTATAGCCCACGCCCTCTAATAGAAAGGAGGCCTGTGTCCCAGCAGTGGGAACATTATAGGCTGATGAATAACAACTCAATATTCTTTATTATCGTGTGGTTAGTGCCTAACCTGGACAGTCATGTCAGAGTTTTTATGCTCGCCCATGGGCCTCTAACTTGGCTTTACATGCCTCTTTGCTGGCGACATATCGGTAATCGTTGCAAATGATATTAAATCGATATTATACCTCAATACATTAGTAAATCAAACAATAGTAATCAATCAAGTTTTAAAATGGCTAGCTATAAATAATTATCTGTGTGCAAACTTTAGTCAAAACAAATACATAAACTTTCAAAACTACATCTCAAAACCAAAAACATTTAAAGTAAATTGTCAAGGACAACAAATACACGAAGTTAGTGAATACTAATTTCTTGGACTCATTCTTGATCAGCACTGTCACTGGAAATTACATATAGAACACGTTTGCAAGAAACTCAACCAATTTGTATTTGCTCTTAAACGTTTAAGACGTACCGCTAGTGAAGCAGTCGCCTTTACTGCTTACCACGGGTTTGTATCTTTCTTATTTAGGTATGGACTCCTACACTGGGAGAACTCGACAAATGTAAATTTATTTTTTAAGCATTTATTGATTAAGAGCAATTTGCGGTGTCAGCCCATTAACATCCTGTCGACTACTGTTAAAAATTAAGACTATTGACTCTAACCTGCCTTTTCATAATGCAGGCATAATTTTTGTGAAGGAGCACAATTTTTTTTATAGCATGCAATCTGCATTCGTAATACACTCGTCGAGCTCCCACAAGATTAAGAACCTTCACATCAAAGTACATTGTGCCAAAACAATATTATAATCACTGCAATAAAAAGTTTTAATAACATATACCTACTTACCAAAAGAATTAAGAGAGCTCCTTTTAAAATATTTTATATCCAAATTCCATAAATGGCTCATTGATAATTATTTTTATAGTGTAAAAGAATTTCTATAAAAGAAAGTAACTGATAGATATGATTACTGAGCTCAATAAAATATTTCACGTTGCTGTGTTTTTTTTATTTTTAAACTTATTTATTTTATAGACTTCGAATAGTTACGAATCCTTAAATTGTAAGCTTTATTACCTAGACATGCTATGCTTCGTATTAAAATTCACGTATATGTTTAAATATTTGTATGCCATTCCATGGCAAAACATGTAAGTTCACAAGTTCACAACCCTATTTATAAGACCTAAATGTACCATGTTTTAACAAAAATAAAAATTATACTTTTCTATTCTATTAAAAACAAAGAACAGAAATTACAATATTCATAGCCGAATCGATGACCGACATCATGTTTGGATTTCCCAGATTTCCCGCAGCAGCCCGCAGCAGACAAGTTTCCGCAGCAGACAAGTTTTTGAACGAAACAAAAGAAAACGTAGAGATGGCCATTCTATTGGTCGATCGTTTTTTTCTTCATAGCCATTGGTGCATATCTGGATGACATTATTCGTAACATTCAGATTTGTCGTGCATTTGACAGTGACAGAAGCTTGTTACTGTTTTCGTCTTTCTTTCCACTCTGGCCTAAACCCAGCTTAAACTAATATATTGTAGTCTTTGAAACCCAGTTTCATTGGTGATTTGTTGTTTGTGACTTTATAAAGTTTACTATGAGATCACTATTATTAAAATATTCAATTATGTTCTAAAGATCTGTAAAAGTGAGTATTGCGAATGCATTCCAAGGATTTTAAATATAGCTTGCGTTAATTATTGAGCTCGTTGTTTTTCATTGGTTTTCAGTGATATTGGGCATATTTCAAATAACATTTTGTTAATCAATACACATATTTTCAAAGTTTATTTTACTAATATTATTCTAAATCTTTTTCAGGCAGGGAATAAAAACAAATTGGTGATAATGCTTGATGGTAGCTTGATGAATATGGTGTTCACTACACTGGGCGTTCTGTTGAGTATGGCTATGCTGAGCTGCTTATGCTGTGTATGTATGAAATTCAGGTAAGTGTCTAACATCATCCACCCTCAGCTCAAACTCACCCACTGCTGGGTATAGGCCTCCCTTTGTTTGCCAATCTCCATGCTGGTAAAACCTGGATGAAAATCCACAAGGATTTTCATCCAGGTTTTACGGCGATAATAATGTTGTCTGCCTATCTCACTGCCGGATGACCAACAGTTCTCTTTGCAATTCTTGGATGTGATTTTAATAACCCTTATCAATGTGACAGTTACGCATATTTTCTTAGAATCAACAGTCCAATTGAGGACTTCCTTGAGCCAACAAATGAAAGACTTCTCAAGTATGTCCTGCGATCAATCACTATTGTGTTGCACATTCAAAAGATTTTTCATTGTTAAAAACTCCTTCCTGGAATTGCCGCAGTTGCTATTTAAAATACATATGTATAGCTACATACTGTAGTAAATCAAAACTGATTCTTAAAAATCCCCCACCATTAGACATGTTTTATGACTTTTCGAAGATATTTATTATGTGCTATCCTTTATTATTTATGGAACTTTTGAGCTAAGTTTTATGCCTGTAGACGCAGCAGATTTGGCTGTCTGTCATGTTATCATAATTTTATTGTATTAAGTAAAAGATGGTCTAGACTCATTCTTAACGGATTGGTCTGATGAGGCACATGTTAAGGAAAATTGGGAAGCCATGGGGAAAGCCTTTGCCCAGTAGTGGGACAGAGTAGGCGGACATAAAAAAAGGTCATGTTGATTAAGACCATAATTCTTTTATAACTTTTGTTAATCATCCTTTTTTATCAATTCCAGTGACCTGAAGCTGAAGAGTTATGTAGTAGAAATGGCCAAGAAAAGAGGGATGAAGGTGGATTTAGATAAACCATAGCCGCTGAAATGCAAACAGTGTCAGTCTCCACATTTAAAGGAAAACTGTACTATTATGATACCAGACGTTGCTATTGTTCTGTAGCTCATCTGCCTTTGTTTGTATCATTTGTAACACCTGGACCATAAACAAGGCAGCTAGCATCTCAGAATTTATTATGCTGTGTTGTAACCATTGTTTTTGTATTTGAAAGCTGTATGGTTCTTTTGGAGCTTGAATGACATCGTCAAGAAGGTTCTATGCTCTGTATTTATATATATATATTATACATTTGTGAAATTGTCTATGACTGAACAAAAAAAAAATGGCAGCAGGACTGCCATTTTTTTTTTCAATTATTCAATTTTTTCCAGCTATAGCAACGTGCCATATGAACCATGCAAAAGACTAATTGTAACTTTTACATGATGATTCAAAAAATATTTGCAGGATTTGATCAGCATTGTAAGCCCTAAAATATGGGCATATTGAATTGTTATTTTTAAAACATTTCATTAATATATAAAAGACTGTAGTTCACCTTTATACACTTAGCTTTCATAGATAAACTGTGGGTCTATGGGCCAGCCATAAGAATACTCTCTTCATTAGAACAAATGTTTTGGATGTAGCCTGTTTTCTAGATTCAATAACTTTATGTAAAAAAGAGAGATTTTTTTTAAGGGAACAGTCTTAAGGTTCTGTAATGGGTAGATTTAGTATAGCCTATGCAAAAAGTCTGAAACTATATGATTTTCTTGAAAATTATGAAATTATTGTTTGTAAACATAGGTTATACAGGGGTGTTACGAAAGATATAATATTGCTTATTATATTATTAGGTTCGGTTTGTATCATATTTATTCCAAAAGCCAATTGAATTGACTAGATATAAGATATTGTAAAATTAACATTACCTACGAAGTGTTAAGGTCTTAAGAAAGTTACAGCTGATGAATTATACCAAAAAACTAATAAGTGCCATTGATTTTATCTTGTATATAGTATTAAGTGTTTTAGGTTTATGTTTAGTGCACTTGCATCTCAAATAACTAATTACAGTTAGTGCAAAACATATTTATAAAAGGATAGTTTTGAAGATTTTGATTGAGCATTTGAAGTGATGGCAGGTGCATGTGGATCTTACCTATGATTGTTGTAAAGATAAACCCGTATTTTACCCAATACTTTGACAACTTCAAACTTTATATGTATTTTAATCTGTGATAATTTAGTATGTATTTGAATATCATAAACTTTCACTAAAGGTCATTCTGTAGCTGTTCTCAAGTTCTTAACTTATACAATTAGATTTAATCTATTCCTCATAACTAGTTTGTTATATTTTGGTGATAATACCTGACAATGGAATGGAAGCTGTTTATTTTGTATTTGTTTTCAGTACAGTATACATTTTATAATTCGAAAAAAGAATCTCAGTTAACAAAATATGTGATTATAAGATGTGCTAACCAACGTTTCGAGCTCGTTGCTCGTTGCTGGTGGCTAAAAGGCATGCTTACTCGACCTCGTGTGTGTATGCGAGAAGTACGATAATTTATACCGAAAAACGTAATAAACAAACCTCTGGGTGTGTGTGATTTTATTGAAAAAATCTGACTACCGCAGCCTAACCGTCCGCAGTCCGTAGTTTTAATATTCCAGAGGTTCTGTTTTGTTGATCTTAAAAGCTGTCTTCAGTAATGTTATGTTCTTAAATATGATTCAGTATTAGCTTTCAAGTGTTCAATTTTAAAAGTGAGATGTATATGTATATAAAAGCCGTGCTTTTTGGGAATCGGCTCTTGGCAATATAATATTAGTATTTAAATATAAACTGTATACTGTTTTACTTGTAGGTATTCGAGTGAATTAATTATATAGAATCAATCAAAATTATGATTGTAGGAATTTTAAAAATCGTATACTCAGGTACATAATACGTTCTTACTCAAAATTGAACATAATGGATAGAAATTGCGTTGGTCTGTCCGCACCCTTCGTATGAAGTAATGAGTTAGATCTCAATATGGACCGGCCTCTTTTCATCCAGTGGATAGACTTCATTGTTTTGGCTCATAGTAACAATGGTAGTCATAGACAATATAGAATAAGTGACGAATGTCGTTTCTAAAAAAAATTAAACCTTACTGCCCGTATTCTTATCATACCCTAGAAAATAATCAAAGCATAGTAGTGCCTATTATTTATTAGGTAATGTAGAAGAATTATGAACATTAAGAAGTTAGTGGGACGCCTTAGATGTTTTCTTGCTGATTGGATTGGATTGGGAGAGTTCGTTCTAATAATATGAACTAGAATTAATAATACATACGAAGTGAGTAAAGCTCAATACTCGCTATATTTATAAGAAAACTCACGATTTATAGTAGGTAACATAAAATGTGGAGCGAAAGAGCTCACGATTGTTCATTAAAAAAAAAAAAAAATGCCTTATTCGAAGATGTGACAAGTCCGTTATGTTTGTGCTGCCATCTATCGGTCCTGTAAGGTTAACAAGAATCTCAAAGCATGGGCGTTTTCCACTCGGTAAATTATTGTGTTCTTATTGTGGTTCAATGTTTTCATAGGTAATGATAAAAAACACACGTGAATGTTTATAGAATCAAAAAAAACTGTTTTACGATCTCAGATGCCTTTTATATACCTACCTAGTTATGTACTATACTTATACTTTATTCAGCGTTTACAATTTTTTTCTTGTATTGCACGTATTATACAAACTTGGTGAGAGAATATTATATTCAAGTCGTGTAAATATAAGATAATTATGTAACTATTATTATTGTGTGTATACATTATGTATTACCTACTTACCTACCTATTACGGAACTGCAGCGCACAAGAGACTATGTATTTGCATTAAGCGTCGAGTTGTTTACACACAAACGACATATCTCGACAAGGCATTTAAATGGTAATATTATAAATACTCGCTATTACCGTGACGTCATTGGAATGAAATTTTACCCTCCAATTGGGAAAATAATTTGTGATTTAGGCGCTGCGCTAACGTGTCTTGTGTCGGATACAAGCTGTCAATGAATATTTTATTTCTATACAACCTGTTTTTTTTATATCCCATAACTCCAGGGTTATATTCTGTAGATAAAAATTATACTAAAACTCCTAGAATGCATAGTCCAAAAATGCATAGTTTCGGAGATATCATCAATCATAAATTAGGTCAAAAATTGTCACCAGTATGACGAATCTTTACTTTTGTGAGGTTGCCATACTTCGTAGTAGTGTAGTAAAATAGTAGTAGTTTCATTGATAAATACGAGTAATTCTTTTTATTCAAACCAATAATTCATATTTAAAGCTAAGGAAATGGGAAAAAAACAAAAAAAAAAAGTTTGACTGTAACGTAATTCATATGCCAGTTGATTCTTTGATATGGTCTCAATCATATCCTAGAGTTATGGGATATCAAAAAAGACAGATTGTATAACCAGTATGAAATCAGCCACTCCGGTCGCCGCTACAGCCGCTAGCGCTACAGGTCACAGCAACTACGGTTTCCTGTGACGGTGTGCCGTGTCGGTAACAAAAAGTGTAGGTCTACGTTTTGTACAGCCCCTAAGTATAATAAATTAGTGTGTTGTTTGTGTGTTGAAACATTATGTCAAACTGCCATTGTCTACACGCGACTGAAGGAAAAATGAAATACCTATATATTTAGAAAATAGGTACCTATTTAATGTAATCAACTTGTAATATGTTCAAATTAAAGTGTTTTTTGAAACTCAACCTTTTACGTTTAATTATGTCCATTAGCAAATAAATCTTAGTAGGTACCAAACTTGCAGGGTATTGCGTAAGAAACTTGTGTTTTATTAATTTTTTTATAATATTGTTATATAGAAACTCTTCACTCTTTTTCTCTATGAATGTATTTCTTATAATTTGTTTGTCATTAGTACTGTCACCGATTTGTCTAAAATATTCTGTAAATTTAAAGCATAATAAAACCTTGTATTTGTGAAAGGTTTTATCAGTTAGGTATATCAATTTATTATGCTTAATAATATATGGACAAAATATCTACGGCCAGAAAGGTTTGACGCCGACCCATCTAATGGTACTGCCTGGGTACTGCATCCAAAGCATAGGAACATTGGATAAAACATTTGAATACTTCGTGACAAGTCAAAAGAATGCGACCGCTCCTTCTTCATCAGCAAAGGACGCACAGTCGACGGACACTCAATGGAACGAAGTTAAGTATCAACTTCTCGTAAACCATATTTCTCCAAACGTTTATGAATTCATAAATGAAAGTAAAAGCTATGAAGAAGCTGTTTTGCAAAAGCTGTACGTAAATCCAAAGAATATTATTTTCGCGCGACACAGGCTTACATCGCGAATGCAACGCTCTGATGAGACAATAGATTCCTACTTACAAGCTTTGAAACAACTATCTAAAGACTGTGGTTTTACTGCCGTCGACGCTGAAACTAACAGAAACGACTGCATACGCGATGCCTTTATATCTGGTATATTATCAAACAAATACAGACAGCGACTTTTAGAAAATCTTACTTTGACTGTCGATGAAGCTTATAATCAAGCAATTTCTTTAAAAACAGCTAAAATAAACTCAAACAGCTTTAATATTCTGCCAATAAACGCAACTAATAAAGAAACTGCTCATGTCTCTGAACAACGATCAACGCAAGACGGGAACCTCTCTGCTACTCATTCACATCAACGAAAATGCTTTTTCTGTGGAGGAGAAGTACATCTGCGCAAAAACTGTCCAGCATTAGAAGTAGTCTGTCAACTTTTTAACAAAAAAGGACATTTTACTTCTGTATGTAGAAGTTCATCCACAAAATATTATTCAGTTACAACAGAAACGGATCATTCAGCCTGTACTCTTTTAGCTGAAGGTGTAATTGAAGAAAGTAAATCACCTTGGAGAGCTTAAGTCCTCGTAACTAAGAATGAAACGCATAGGAAGCGACTTGTAATTGATTATTCTCAGACAATTAACAGAACTTGACGCATATCCACTGCGTAATATCGAGAACTTAGTCGCAAAAGTAGCGAAGAACAGAATGTTTAGCTTGATTGACTTGAAAAGTGCTTACCATCAAGTTCCTATTTTACCCGAAGAAAGAAAGTATACTGCTTTTGAAGCTCTAAATAATTTATATCAGTTCAGACGTATACCTTTCGGGGTGACATGGCGTCTCAAGTTTTCAACGAACAATAGATTGGATTATTAGAAAAGAAAAACTTTCAATACACTTTCGAAGAAATAAAATAATGAATTATTGGGACTCTGTGATTTGATTTGCTTTTTTTCCGCGCTTTGTTTTCGCCAGGTTCCGGTTGGAGGAGAAATAAAGGTATAAAGCCGCTAACTTTCGATTTAGTTTAAAAAAAAAGCGCCAACGTTTCCAGCGTATGAAGTGAATAGGAGCTAGGAGCAAGACAGACAAAAATAACCTAGTAACCATCTGTTTCAATTCAGTAGGTAATTTAAGATCAATCCTAAAGATCAGCTCAGTAGGTATTATATAAGGCTCTAAAATATAAACCAATTTCTATTTACCTTAATTCCTTACCGAGTGGCTGGGACAAAATAATGTGAAGGGAAGAGGGAGGCTGCGTCAACATGATAACTGTGATAAAGCTATCCGAAAGCGTGATGCGAATAATCCTGTGAGGTTTAAGGACGTGATACTAATAATAACTCGACGGCTTCTATTTTCTGTGGAAATTGCGTACTGTAAACAACTAAGTACGGTTGGTCTAAAAATGTGTTGCCTTCGCCACTCCGGGACTGATTTGATAAAAAACGTCGGCGTAGGAAACGGCTACCTACTGACGTTTCGTGACCTAAAATGGCGCTACTGTCTTCCAATTTTAAATTTAAAGAAAGTGGTGCGAACTATCTGCCCGAGTTGGTAGGTACGTCTCGTAGATAACGTACCGTATTTACTCGTATCTATCTAGGTACCTATAAAGTAGGTATTCTGGCAGCGAAGAGGGTGAAACCTAAAAACTTACAGTAGGTGTCTAGGTATCCCTAAATTCGCAAATTTTTATTTTTTGTTTTTAGCATCGCGGCATAGCACTTGCATGTTTGAGTTGTCCGGTGTTGGGACCATCAGCCAGCCAGAATAGAGATGTTAGATTTACAGCGAAAGATGTTAGAAAAGTTACTAACAGCATGCGCACTGCGCAGAGGCAAATCCTCTGACTATGATGGTCTCAGCATCGAGCATCTTAGGCATGCTGGGGTCCACCTGCGGCCTGCCGCACGTCGTATACTTACCAGAGGAACTTACTATAACCATAGTAGTTCCAATAATTAAGGATAGAACTGAGGACACATCGGATAAGAGGTAACTATCATCCCATCTCTTGCGACCATAATGGCCAAGGTGTATAATTAATAATATATTTAATAACATTCTTATCAAACACATAAAACTTCACGAAGCCTAGTTCATTTTCAGAAGTGGGCTTTCCACTGAAATTGCCATATTATGTCTTAAGCAGGCTAGGTAGGCAGGTACAGTACTATACGGACAGGAAAAGACAGAGTCAAAAGCATTTTTTCACAGTCATTTAGGATAAGCTTTGGGACAAACTGCTGGATGGGTGTACCGGTAGAAGTTATTTATATCACTTTTGCGAGACTGGTATTACCTCCAGCCGAACCAGGTGAGATGGGCAGGAGCCTTGTCCGAGCCATATGGCATTGAGTACAGCGTTAAGCAGGATGAACTGATCTCTCCTTTGTTATTTAACCTGTACATAAATGACCTTATCGGTGAGCTCAGCAGCACTCATATGGGTTGTCATATCGATAGTGTACCTATGCGTCAATAATATTAGCTACGCGGACGATATGTTGCTGGTGGGACCATCGGTGGGTGCTATTTCTAAGATGTTAGCAATATATAAGATTTATGCGGTGGAACAAGGACTGGCCTATAATATAGCAAAAAGCAAAGTTCTGCTTTTCAAGGGTAAAATTAGTGTATCCGTACCAGTTTGTGTTCCTCCAATTAAATGGTATGGTGAGGAACAGCAGAGAGTAGGGTGTATCCCACTGAGTGACCAGTTTTACATATTTAGGGCACATTGTGATGGAGGATTTGTCTCATGACACGGATCTCGAGCGGGAGCGCAGGTGGCGTACCATAACGTCTTAAAACATTATTGTTCCATTCTTATTCCAGAGTGAAAAAGAGACGGAGCTATACAGGTCGTCTAACTCCATCTCTTTCCCACTCTGGAATAGGAATGGAACAGTAATGTTTTAAGCGTCATAGTAACCCCCAGGGAATAGGCGGTCCGAGGAAACATGATTGCCCGTAGATTCGCTCGCTGCTCCATTCCAGTAAAAATCACTTTGTTTAAGGCATACTCAATCGTTTTACGCGAGTCTGTGATTAAACCATACCCGTCGGGCTGCCAGTTTCCTGCGTGTTCAATATAACAATATCTTTAGGACGCTGATGCGGCTGGCTCATTGCAGTTCGTCGCTAGTATTTGCAGAAGCACGAACGGATCCATCCAACTACATATAATCCGAAAAAAGGTTGCTTCTTTATTGAGACGAGTAAGAGACAGTAGCACTAGCATCCTCAAAATAGTTGCTTCCCGCACAGACTGTCTGATCCATCGTAAATGGATTTGTAATACTACTGTTTACTATGCGTGTGATTATGGACAATGCTGATATATTATTTTATTTAGTTGTATAAATATATCATGTATTATGTATGTGCAATTTCTAATTCAATTGATTGATTCACATAATAATATTTTAAATAATTAATTTTATCATATAAATTGCTCTGCATTTTCATTTCATTTGTTTATTAAATTTTGTTATTTTTTTATATTGGTACGCTGCCTATTTTATTACTATTATGCTTTTTGGATTGTATCTGAAATAAAAGTTTTAGTATTATTATTTAGGCTATTAATAACCACCAATGCGGAGAAATGAGGAAAATGCCGTGAGGAAAGTATAAAATAGTACAGTACACAGTAAAACTTACCAACTCTTATGACTAGAGGACCAAAGACTGTGTGAAGGATGATGTTTCTCTACTACGGTACTTCCTACCTTTATGTTAAACGAAACTGAATTAATTTACTCTCACAGTAAAGACTAAAGACTTTAATATGAGAATTAATTTGAATGGGTATAGGAGTATGTGTAGGATGATATGGCAAGAAAGGAGGTGTCTTGTGACGAGTAATAGAGAAGTATGGAAGAATAAGACGTGCTGCGCCGACCCCAAATGGATTGGGATAAGGGCAAGAGAATGATGATGGTTATTAGGCCATTCATCTGAAAAACAAAATAACTGCCGCGGTAACGTCTTAGGTAATTCGATTCCCTCCTCTTTAGTCATCGATTATAAATCGAATAAAGATAAAATCGGGCCCTTTAAGAAAAACCCGACTATTATCAGAATTCCCTGGAGGCTACAACGTTTAAATGATATTTATATTTGTTTAACAAACAGAAAGTTAAATATTTGTCATAACTATAACGAGTTTTCTTCCCTAGGGATGTTGGCGAGGTTTCTTATTACAAAGGCTTTGTGGAGAATCTGATAGTTATTGTGAAGCAACGTGATAAGTGATAACATAAATGTTGGGATTCATTTTCATTCGGTTGTTTATGCTATTTTTTTAGTCCTATACAGCATGTAACATATTGGGTGTGATCATATCTGCTTTTACCATATTTTTATGGAAATTCATGTCAAGCACCTTTTCTTTATTTTTACTGGGCTGAATACCCAGTAAATGCCAGTAGCCTTTACTGAGTATTCAGTAAGATATTTAACTCTTTGCCTATATTTAGTATATAAGTATTATTTACATCTAAGTACTTAGTTTTCCGCTCAACCCTATATGGTCCCACAATTTTCCTGTTGACAGATGGGATCTCGGACAACTCGGCTCTCAGAAGCCAGGTTGCGTAATCTCAGGTACAGTCAACTGCCCGTAAGATGTATGGTAAGACCCGTCCCTAAGCCCCTACGCATTAATCTAGGGACAGTCACGATTGTGATGGAAATCTTAAAGGGGCTCTACGTACTAGTGAGGTAATATAACAAATTTTATTGGGGTACATTGTGGGTTAGGCACCCACCCAATTATGTCCACTGTGTCATAAAAAAATGAATGTTTTATTCTAGGATTTTATATAGTTTTATATAGGAGCTGCGAGAAAAAAGGTGAAAATGTTTTTAACCGACTTCTAAAAAAGGAGGAGGTTCTCAATTCGGATGTTTGTATTTTTTTTTTTTATGTTTGTTCGCGCATTACTCCGTCGCTTGCCAACCGATTTGGAAAATTCTTTTTTTGTTGGAAAGGGTATACTTCCCAAATGGTGCCATAGTCACCAAATCGGGATCTGATGATGGAATCTTGGCGAAACCGAGGGAACTCTTCAAATTTTATAGGAAAATGTACAGTGATTTTGGTATTTTCTACAACAAGTGAAGCATTTGCGTCCAATAAGAACCATTCTACCATCAGATCTGATGATGAATCCAAGAGACAGGCTTCGGAACTCCGTTACAAGGCAATGAATCTTAGCTGTGTTTGGGCTTGTTGGAATTGTAACGGTATGCCCTCTCCAGGTGTATACACCGATTACGCTGAGATTTATGATCCGATTTGCGTGATTCTTCTTTAGTTGGATGCGGAATAGTTGCCATTTGGTCCCATAAAAAATTAATATAGTTTGGCCATGTAGTTTTCATTTTATTAACATTTTTTTAATGTAAATTTGTATGTACACATATTTCTCCGTGATTACTGGACCGATTTAGATGATTTTTCATTCATTTGGTAAAGAAAGCTTGCCCGGTGGAGCCATATGAATTTTATTATCTTTGCTTAGGTACTTTTTGAGTCATCCTCTTTATTATGCATTTTGTCCTTTGTCGTATGTATGGACGATGTGCTGGTGTCTTGTTACAATGTAAAAATTATACTTGACTAGGATTAAAGTGAGATACCATAAGTCCGCAACTGAAAAGGCTAAAATAAACACTTTTTTACGAAAAAAAATAACCGACTTCCAAAAAAAAAACACTAAAAAGTCGGTTATTTTTTTTTCGTAAAAAAGTTTTTTCTGGTGAGAGTTTTGATTGGTTTATTATGTTTTAAATAACCGCGCTTAAAAACTGCCATAACTGTTTGCTGCTTTATAACTGAGCTAGGCTTTTGTACGTAGCAATTGTCTACGAAGTTTCCGACCTAAAGAAGTCGCTACGTGTGCCGATAATTCATTCAGAGTTTTGATTGGTTTATTATTTTCAATGACCCCGCTTATACATTGTTAGCTGCCTTTTTAACTGAGCTACGCTTTTGTGCTAGGAAGCGTATCACTTGTGTACGAACTTTTCTACCTAAAGAAGCCTCAAGGCGAGCCGATCATTCAGCCATCTGTGTGATATTTTGTAGCAAGAATATTAACAAGAATTCTTATCACGATCTGCCTAGCCTCTTCCCAATTACGTTGGGGTCGGCTTCTAGTCTTACCGGATACAGCTGAATACATGGACCTCCACAACTGATTTAGTACTGGATAATACCGATACCCCTTGGTAAGACTGTTTGTCAGACTTTCGACTACTCACCTATATATATATACCGCTTACCAAGGTCGGTCCATAGGGACCGACCTTGGTAAGCGCAGCTTAATCTGAGGATCGGCCAGTGCTGCTATTATGATCCACGAGCTGTTCTTACAATAACTTGTATATCATCATCATCTGCCTAGCCTTTTCCCAAACTATCTTGGGGTCGGCTTCCAGTCTAACCGGATGCAGCTGAGTAACAGTATTTTACATGAAGCGACTGCCTATCTGGCCTCCACAACCCAGTAACTAGGTAATACGATACCCCTTGGACTGGATGTCAGACTTTTTGGCTTCTGACTACTCGTAACGACTGTCAAAGATCTACAAATGACAGCTGGGACCAACGGCTTAACAAATGACAGCTGGGACCAACGGCTTAACAAATGACAGCTGGGACCAACGGCTTAACGTGCTTTCCGAGGCACGGAGGAAACTCGGTATGTAATTATGGTCACCCATCCACGGAACAACCTCGGCAAGCACGGTTTAACCTCAAAATCGACTTAAGCAGCTGTTATTATTTATCCACGAGATGAAGATCTCGTGGATAAATAATTACAGTGTTCTTTACAACAACCTTAATGTTGTAAACATTAGATTGCTGTTGGACTGTTCTTTTTAGTGGTAAAATAAGTTGAAGTTATGAATAACCACGATGATGGGTTTTGTACGTTCCAACAGGATCCTAAAAGTCTTTCGTCTGTGGTCACCCTGAGTATACACTAGAAATGTATTTCTCCTGAGTATTGCTTTGAAATCAATTCCATCTCTCATGTTTGTAAAGCCAGGTTCACTCAGTACGTTTTATTTACTCCGGATTAAATATAGGAAAGCAAAATGTAGGTATTGACGAGTTGAAATATAAAAACATGCAGTACATAAACGTTTTCATAAAAAAAAACAACAAACTGGTGATTCATATACCTACACTTCAATCAACTTATCTGTCCGGATGGAAAAACACAGAAGCAGTGCGACCTACATCTTAGCAAGCAGTGGTCTGCATACTGTACACTACTATAAAATGCTACCTACAAGGATATTTTGGCGCTTGAATGACGTTGACAAATTGCTGCTGTTGAAAAACAAGATGGCTGCACAAGTTCCCAATGCGACAAAGCGCCGCTTCACGGCTTGTACGGCTAGAAATACACTTATTTTTCCCTAAAGTAAAGTTATTTGTATAGATTGTAGTAATACATAAAGTAATGATGTAACCATATAGCCACATTCACACTACGTGTTCTGGTAACATTACTTTTTATATATACATATATATCCTCCCCCGGTTTTCCCATAGGAGCCGAAACGCCACCTGCTACGTTCCTCACATACTTTTCATTTGACCTTTTTAAGGGCACTATAATGTTTGTATTGTTTGGTTTACATTCCTATATAATCAAATTCCTGTATAATCTCTTTCCTCCTTATTTCTCTCTGAGACAGCAAAAAGGTGTGTCATGTTCTTATCCCAGTAAGTTATATAACATCAATAAAAGGACACATTAACATATTCTTTTCAATAAAAGACATTCAAATATTTACGAGCGATAGACGGGACAAGACGAAAAAAAACCGTAATCTATTTTTGTGTCAATTTTTTTTACTATTTAGTTAAAAATCGGTCTAGTCTTGTGTCATACGCCCGCTTGACAAGTAGCATTTGTGAGTAAAAAACGAAAATATTCGGGATCAAATTTTTTGTATGAAAATATTTCCAATGTCCGCTCTATAAGTCTTTCAAATCTGTTTGATTTCAACAGTATCGGAAATTCGCAGATAGCAACGTTTCTGCTCGCCGTAACATTTCGTCTCTTTACAATATTCCGAAATTCCCGGATGTGGTTCCCCAGTTCTAATCTCATGGGATCAAGTATATTTGTGCTTAAACCTAAATCCCGGAGTCTACATTGAATTGTGACCGGAATTACGGTTGTCACAATTTGTTGGATATTAAATTATCAAGAAAGGTATAATATGTCGGGTCTATTTATTTTGTACTACCTTCTGCCCGGGACTTCGTTCGCGTGGAAATTTTGACGTTTTATTCAGGGATAAAAAGTAGCCTAAGTCCCCCTCGAAGATATTATAATCTATCTCCTTGCCAAAATTCATAACGATCCAATTAGGGGCCATCCATAAATTACATCACACGTTAAGGGGGAGGGAGGGGGTCAACGAAGTGTGACATTGTGTGAAAAGGGGGGGAGGGGTCCTAAATTTCGTGACGTCACATTTCAAAATCTATTATAATCTAAGTGTTAAAACACGAACTTTAAACTACCACTTTATGAAAACCTCAAAAACATTTACTACTATATTATACATATTACGACTATACTATATGCGTTTGGCGGCATTTCTTTCTTATCAAAGGGTGTCTAGGCGGTCGGCGTGTAACACTAGTAGAGCGAGTGGTTGACAAAACAATTGGTATCTTATATTCACACACAGATATATAATTTTATTAAAAAACAATTTAAATGAAAATAAACAACAAACTAATTTCGGAACCACTGTTTTCATTAAATAATTTCTAAATGTAACTTTGAAAAATATATGACGTCACACTAGGGAGGGAGGAGTCTCTCAAATGTGATCAGCTGTGACAAGGATGGGGGAGGGGCAAAAAATCATGAAATTCGTGTGACGTAATTTATGGATGACCCCTTAGCAGTTTAGTCGTAAAAAGGTAACAAACAAACAAACAGAGTTACTTTCGCATTTATAATTTTAGTACGGATAAAAAGTAGCCTAGTATGTCCTTCTCGAAGATTTAATCTATCTTCTTGCCAATACTCATAACGATCCAATTAGCAGTTTAGTCGTGAAAAGGTAACAAACAAAAAAACAGAGTTACTTTCGTATTTATAATATTAAGTATGGATCTGGCATGTTTGTATGTGAACTTTTATGAAGACAAGCTTGAAGTTCATCGGCATTTGTTACACATAACAGTAAGCGTGTATTTTACCGATGAGTGAGGCGGAGGTGTTACCAAACCTAGAATGGTACACTCACATTTCAACAGTTATGTTAGAGTCCCATGTTCCGAGAAGTTTCTGAAGGTAAAAGCCAATACTTACCAAGCCAATACTGTACTAATACTTTGCCCGACTTGGGAATCGAACTTAGAACCTCATGTTCGTGCCTCAGCCAGGCAGTCAAGTTAGTTTACCAAGATCACTAACACATTACCGGTTGGCAGCACTGAGGAAGACTTTTTTGATGCTTTTTTTAGGTTTTTGTAAGTTAAGGTTATTTTAATGTTTTTTTTTTCAATGTATTGTATTTATAAATACAGGCTGGAAGGGACACCGACAAATATCCACAACAAAAAAAAAAAAAAAGAAACATCTAAATACCACAATTTTTATATGTGTATTTATTTGTATGTATGTTTATTTTATATAGGTTTTAAGTTTGTTATAAGCTCTAATTTAATTTTTTCCTGTTCTATCTTTTCTACACTCTGTGTCTACATTTCTAATCCAACTTTCCTCTCACAGGTCTGCTGGAAGAAATTTCTTTTGAAATAAGCAGTACCTTTGTGCTCTTGTATCTTAATGTATTGTCCTGTTAAGTATTATGTGTGTACATAAATAAATAAAATAAATAAATAAATAAATACCATACCTAGATTCAGTAGGTCTCTTAAAGTCTAGCAGACAAGACGCATGGCAAGAACGTCGTTATGTCCTGAAAGTAGATTGCGCTTACTATTATAGCTCTTGTACCCATCAATCATTTCTAGTATCCGATTTTAAGCTTGAACCACTGAACATCAGTTTAAGCAGCAGTTAAAATAATTTTTGATAGATAAGTGCTACTACACCCTTGATGAGTTTCTCTGTGAAACATACAACTAGACTTTAATTATAAACTATTTTTATTGACATTAGTATGTGTATAAGCATTATTTTTATTTTTGACATATGTATGGGAATTAATATTGTTTAGTGATATTTTTAATTTGGGATTATTATTTTTGGTTATTATTTGTATCATCCATATGATTCTGAATTAATTTGAGTTTACGTTATTTATTTGACATTTACTTTGATTTTATTGTAATTCTTTAATTTTAATTTATAATTTTGTGTAAAATTTCAATACAATGTAAAAATTGTTACTGAAATAAATGAAACGAAACATGAATCACTTTAAAAGGATAGGGTAAAACAAATTATATATATAGGGTAAATCGAAATTCTTATGATTTTTGTAAGTTGCAAGTCACTATCCAGTTGTATGTAAGGAATTATAATCATTAGAATCAACAACACAACTTTCTGGGTCAGATTTGGCATTTTTTTGGTCCTCTTTTCGGAATTTGTCCAGACTTATGGTGATTTCTTTTACTGTTGGCCTATGTCATCCCATTGATGGGCAAACGCCTCATCCCATGACTTTAAAATCCTGCGATCCAGGGCTAATGTCGATCACTGGTTGTTCGTTCTGTCCATCGATTTATTTTAGAAAATTAAAAAGTTAAATTGATACCTACTGAAAATGAAGTCTAGTCCTTTTTGCAAATATTCGGCTAAGTGTCAGAACTTTAACCCTAACTGTACGAGTACACGAATAGCAAACGGACAGAGCAGAAAAGCGGAATAAATATATTTTTTCCTGAATTTGTTAGGTACAGAAAATATCTGGGAATAACACATGAAAGATACATGCACAGTTGCACACATGTATGGACCAGTGGAGATTCAAAAAGCTGCATATTGCAGCTGAACAGGGAATTTCTATTACGCCATGAGATTTCCAATTTCCGTGCGTCCGTCCGTTTTCATTGGTCTTTCAATCAACTGTCCTGTCTGTACATAGCTTGGTACAAGTATCACATGCGCAGCAAATATATCTTTGAAACATGGAGGTGTTGGTATTTATTTTTGGTCATATCGTTTTTGATCAGTGTACAAAAACTTATGTTACTACATTGCAATAACAATTGGAAGACTTATTTTTTTTTAAGTTTTTTTTACCTATAAATACCACAGAGTTTTACCATATTTGGGCCAAAAAATGAGGTGGGAATACCTTCTTATTTTTTTTGCCCCATTGATACTTAATTTATCATTTAAAAAATACAAACGTTACAACAATATACCACTATGCAGAAGATGAAGTAATATCCGAAGATTAAACACCGGTTAACCTCCCATCCGGGAAAATAAAACACGCCTTTTGGAAAATTTCCGTTTTTTCTCGTAGTTCCCATAAATATGATTGACGAGCTTATTAACCACGAATGAGAAATGTAAAATAAGTAGGTAGGTACTTCTCGTCGTTTATATCAGCCACAACTGGGATACAGTTCTTCTCTCTGTGCACACACACGAACCCAGTGCAGGTTTCATTTTGTTGTAGTGATAAAGAGAATAATAATTTCAAAATACTTCTTCATTATCTTACTTGTCCAACATTATTTTGAGTCGGCGTAATGAGATTTTTCGTCTATTTCGAGCCTGTCTGCCATCACTTTATCATTCACTCCTTGTTTTTATTACAAGCTTTTATTTAACCTGCAATGTTTGTATGCATGTTTGTTGTTTGGGTCAAATTTTGCAACTGAAATTTAAAAAAGTTTTTACCAACCGATTGAGCTGATACGTTTAGTTTCGAGAGCAGCGGTGGCCCAGTGGTGGCAGCCCCGACTTACTAGCAGTAAGCCGTGGGTTAAAACCGTGGTGGATTACATCCTACTCCTTCGCATAGAGAGGAGGCCTGTGTCCCAGCAGTAGGAACATTATAGGCTGAAGATGATGATATTTAGTTTGGATGACAATGCTTGGTTAGCTAACTAAACAAAACGGCATTCTGAATCCAATATCACGGACTCCCAAAGATGGCGGACTAGTTCTTTTTTATATACCCCTATGATATTGGTATCAACTAAAAGCGTTTACTTAAAACTATACGAAAAAAAACAACGTAACACAAGCTTATCAATCAATATTTCTTAGATATAGATCAATAATTATCAATATTATTAAACTCAATTATTGACAACATAACTTACCCGTTCGCAAAACGAAAATAACCGATATAAACCACGAAGTCTTGACATTATTTAATCGGTAGTTAAATAAATAATAACATGAATACCTATAAAAGAGTGTTTTATTCTAAAACTGCGAATGAAGGAAAACGAAAACGAGCAAATGATGGTAAAAGAGCTACAAGAAAATATCGTCCTGGGAAGGAGAGGCTCTATTTTTATTCAAAGTTAGTAAGCTGCTTTATTGTGCCGATGTAAAAAAATTGCAAATTAATACTACATTGTTGGACAGATGTTTGTGAATAGATAGAATATCAATACTCTACACAAATAACAGATAATTATGAGGTGTGGCGTTACTGTTACTGTTAGCCTATGCCATCCCATTGCTGGGAAAAGGGGTCTCCCCATGTCTTCCAAATCCTTCGATCCAGGGCCAATGTAGACCAGTGGTCGTTAGTTCTGTCCCGCTCGTCCCGCCATCTCCTGCAAGGTCTACCGCGTCGCCTTCTGGCTGTGTCAGGTCATATCGTGGTCATTTTAGCCCACAGCTCTTCGGGCATACGGCAGACATGGTCAACCCAGTCCCACTTCAGCTTAGAGGTGTCGCGTTGTCAAGATAAAAAAAAAGGAACTGGAACGGAAAAACTTATAGGACAATAGAGTAGCATCATCATCAGCCTATAATGTTCCCACTGGGACACAGGCCTCCTCTCTGAGAGAGGGAGTAGGCTATAATCCCAGGGCCCAGTGCGGGTTGGTAGATGTCACATGTCTTCGAATTTTTAGTTCTAGGACATGCCGGTTTCCTCACGATGTTTTCCTTCACCGTTTTTGAGAGCAGCGGTAATGAAATAAATTACACAAATGAATGCGCCTGCCTGGGTTCGAACCCACGGCTGTGTAATCACGCGTGCGAATTCAACGTTGTGTCCTTGCGTTGAAAGGCAATTTTAAAGCTTCTCGCTTTTAAAAAGATGCTTTAACTTTTTGTCCTCGATTTTCCAGTATTTTTCAATTTATCTTTGAGGCATCCCTTTTATTTTCGGTTGACAGGCTCCGGAGTGGCGTTAACATAAATTGGCCATTAGTACGATGGATGTGGCACTTTATAAGTTTCCTGTTATGTTTACCAAGATTTAAGAAAAATGTAAATTTCTCATTCTCATTATAATAATGCAAATGGGTATCTATCTTCTTGGGGAATTATATGGTGAGTGTCGGAAGCGTGCGAAAAGAGGGATTGAAATTAATTTTTATTTCCCTCCTATAAGTTTGACAAACATTGTTTTTTTGTTGATAAATAAACAAGTTGGAATCTTTATCGTTGTAACAAGATCATTGGACCGCTATTTTTTTTTTTTTTTTTTATGAATTAATTGAGATTATTTTTGAGGATAAGCAGAAATAGATTGTGTAGATTGAGTTTTTTTGAGAATTTTTATTGTGAGATTAGAATGATTTTATGTATATTGTGATGTGACTAATATTGAGAAATACAAAATAAGTTGTAATCCACGTTAGTGGGTATTCGCTTTTAAAATATGAGCTCTCTTGCAGAGCTAAGTAATTACGACCATGCCTAATCTGCGTTGAATCGTTTTGATTACAAATATTATCATTATCACAAAGGTCATATTGCTGCTCTCGCAAATCCCAAATCCTTACACACATATTCCCAGATTCCCGTTTGCCCACACTGACCATTATCATTAATTATAATTCGTACTGATACCGATCAGCCGTGTTAGCAATTTGACGCAAAATGTAAAGTGAACCAGGGACATGGGTTTATCTTGATCGGTGAAGGGTTTCACGATCGAGTACTAATACTAAATACCGTGTCGAATTAACAACTCCGTAATTAACAATTTAATGTGGAATGTTATTCTAGATTATGCTGACAAACTGTTTGCTAATGAAATCTTATTAGAATACCCGACCGTGATATTGTTGATTTTAACAGTTTCGGTAATCTCCTAATTGTCAGGCGTCGTTATGGTTACGTTGGCGTGCCACTGACAAGTCATTGGTTTGGTGAAGGCGTGATTTTTGGTGAATCTCTAATACGTTGACACGCTATGGTGTATTTAAAGCTTTTTTACAAGCTTTCTGATCTCGTTCTTGGAGTTGCGAATACAACTTTTTCTCCCGGCTTTGTCAGTCACGTTTGCCTTGTTAATACCTTTTGTTAATGCCTTTCACTCATACTGCAAACCACCAAAAATGCTCTTTAAAATTTTTGGCCCTGCATCTTTTTTTAAACGGCACGTTCTTGTATAACCTCATTCCTCAATTTATTATTCAAATTTACACCACACATGCTTCGAAAGGAACGCATTTCCGCAGCATTAATTCTACTTTCATGCCTCGTTTGCCATACATAAGTGTAACATTCACTTCCATACATAAGTGACAGCAAACCATTGTGACCAGCCAGTCGAGCCTTTATCGACATCAACTGGTTGGTCACAACCGCAATCTGACTATAAACGGCACGGTTGGCGCAGTGGTTGAGAGATCGACTGCTGCGCTGCGTGTCGCGGGTTCGATGCCCGCACGGAACAAATATTTGTATGGCCTACAGATAGTTGTTCCGGATCTGGCTGTTTGTGTAAGTGAGTTTAAATTTTAAATTTTAAACGCACCCACGATACAGGAGAAATTCCCAGCGTGGGGCAAAGTTTAAAAAAAAAAAGCATGAACAGTGAAAAAAAGTTTTAAAATGCATGATTCCAAATTGGTAGATGTCGCACGATGCTGATAATAGTGGAGTATACGCTCACTTTTACATACATTTGGTTCGATCGACCGAGTTCGACCGACTAACTCCAAACATACTTTGGCCGATGACGGAATAAGTGTACACGAGCCGTAGCTGAGCTAAGTAGCCGAGCTTAGTGAAATAATGTTTTAACGACCGATACCGAAGCAATACCCATACACTGACAAATAACATCATATTCATCTTCAGAATTTGGCCTCTTAAATTACAAACCAGAGCTTACCATACTATCGTCACCTTGCCAAGAATGATTAGTCCTGTGCCATAAGCTCTGACCATTTGTTAAAACATGATCTATTCCTGTCGCTGTGTAAAATTCGAGATGGTGTGATTAGTTTTTGTGATAAATGGCCTCATATCTCATATATATAGGTCTTCGTGTAGCGAGTGGACGTATTATTGCGAATGTACCGTGTCGAACGTTGACGGTTATGTATGACCGCGAGGTACAAAACCTTTTAGCAAAATATATGGGATTTATGTTACTAGTGTCTAGGTGTACCTATGCTATAAGCTCGCACAATGTTGAAGCATTTGTAGAACGTAAATTGATTATACCTTCATCCTAACTAATATTATAAATGCGAAAGTAAGTTTGTTTGTTACCTTTTCACGACTAAACGGCTGATCGGATCTCAATGAAATTTGGCAAAGAACATAGATTTCAACTGAGGAAGGACATAGGCTATATATCATCACCCTACGACCAATAGGAGCGGAGCAGCAATGAAATATGTTGCGAAAACGGGGAAAATGTGCCGCAGACGAAGTTGCGCGGGACAGCTAGTTTCTTATAAGGTTTTGGCAGTTACTTCAAATAAGAACAAATATGATCTTTTATCTGTGATAAAAGATCATATTTGTTCTGTATTATTATACAGTATGTTAGTTTAAACGAGGGACATATTGAAACCCATAATAGTACATGCTAACATGATACTAATAAAAATATATAAAAAAAAAAACTGATAAATAACAGACAGAACCATACCAAAATTTTCGCAAATGACACGCAACGTGTATACACCCTTGCGCTATCGACTGTATACTATCGCAGAACATGTGAGCGGGTCAATGACTCTTAGGTATAATCCATTTTCCCTTCATACTTTAAACTTACCTGACTTAGGACAGTCCAAAATATCTAGGCACTAAACAAAACATTAAAAATTCTTCTATATACGTTATAGGTTTTTTACATATTTGGGACGAGAATCGAATACTGAATACCCTCCCTCAATATGTCCCTCGTTTAACCTAACATACTGTATATTGTGTATTGTGTTATTATTTGTTCTGATCATGTTTGTAGCGTGCTGAAGTTTACTGTGGTAACCTTCAGCTTTGCACGCTAGTTATTTAACATCTTTTAAAACGCCTTTGCCGTCTATAATTCTGATAGACAACTACATCCTTTGGGCAACCATATGGAAAACGAAAATAAACATTTACAAACGAAAGCGCAATAGCATGTCACGTCGATGTATGAAATGCCCACCTAACATAACAGACTTTTCCTGTCTCACTTCGATAGGAAAATTAAAAATATCGAGCGAAAAGTTGGCAACGTGGCAAGTGTGTGCCGTTCGACTAGTGATACTGTTGTTTTGATTTTAAATAATTTATTGGAAAGTGTAGCATAATTATCTTACAACCAATATCAGGAAAGGGTATCATATTACCTAGTACTAACTGAGTTGTGGAGGTCAGATAGGCAGTCGCTCCATGTAAAATACTGGTATTCAGATACATCCGGTTAGACTGGAAGCCAAACCTAACATTGTTGTGAAAAAGCTAGGCAGAAGATAATACAAGGTGTTGTTTTGCATCCTCGTCAAATTCAAGGAGGTAACTATGCTAATGATTCTCGACCCGAATCAATCATAAAAAGGGTAGTTAATTTTTACTTTTTTTCTTTTATACGGAAATCGGAAAGTGTGAACCACCCGTGTTTTAAACGCGGCCCGTCTGGTTTTTGCCTTATAACCTCGCTTACACACATACAAACAATCCCAAACGTTTATTCGATAATTTCTAGTCCCTAAACCACATTAAGGGGGTTATTCTGAAATACTGACAAACTTAAATAACCAAAAAAATCAGCGTTAAATAATAATTAACTAGGTACCGTAATTTTAATTGATTATTTATGTCTTTCGTGACCACCTCCTGAAATTTGACGAGGTTGCAAAACAACACCTTGTATATGTGAGTAACTGTTCTTTTTGTTTGCACATTGTGTGTCCTTGCGACAAAGAACAATTTTTAACTTTCTTCCATGTAATGTAAAATTAAGATCGTTTCAAAAACGTTTAGTACAGCATCTGCCATGTGCCCCCTGTGTAAGGTCGTTAATATAGATAGCTGGCTTACACATAAGCCTCGCATCCATTAAAGATAAGACCTGATTGATGGTGGTGACTGTGTGAAGGTGTTTATTTTTAAATAAAGATAAATAAAATATAAGCTGACAACCCCGTATGTCAATCATCGAATAAATCATCGTTATTCTTATTAAATATAAATGTTGGGTTTTATACACAGATATTTACAACAGTTCTTTTAAAATAGTTACAATATTTGAAAAACTCTCACAAATTCACTAACAACAAATAATAACGAAAACTACTCGTATTCCGACAAAGATGACATCTGTCGACGTCGTCAACAGAAAAATCAACATTAAAAAAGTGAAAAATTAAACGAGAATTATTGATATTTAACTAAGATACTTAATAATATAATTAATATTTATTCCTTATAATTACTATTAACATAAAAAATGTTATGCCGAAGGGCTAGGCAGAGGCATATCTAATAGTACACCTCGGTGCGGGCCTGTGGACGGTGAGTGATGGGCTGGCTCACCGTCCGTCCATCTTATGACGACAGGCCTTGTCCACGGCGCGTTCGCGTTCTACGCGTGTCTCAAGGAGATGTCAGCAAATCGGAAGGGGTCCGAGAGGGCCGATGCCTGCCGAGGCTGCGGGACTTTTCGAAAGAGATACCGTGGCCTTGGAACACAAAGGGCTAAGAAGAAACATGGATAGGTTTTAGTCAGTACAAGTCTGACACTCAATTCTGCTCCGCCCAGAGCGGCAGGGGTTATTTGATGAATTCCAATCAATAAAAAAAGAATGGCCTCGTGCTCTGCAGTCACCGATTGCACGCATTTATTTTTAATTTAATTGTAGGCAAAGTTGCAGTTTACAATGGAACATAGTACATAAAAGTTTAGTTAGTTGTTTTTTTCCCTAATTTATGACGGTCACATACATTACAAAACATCACTACGCACGTCTATTTTTGATAATGTGTAACGTGCCTATGTAGCTACACAACTCAGAATAATAAATAAATGATTTGTAGTTGTTGCCTACACGTTTCTTTGCAAAGTATCCAATCTCTAAAAGTCTGTAGAGCTGAAATAAATAGGGACTAGTACTCTTTTACTGTTTGCTACGGCGTAACCGTAGCGATGACGTCACGGCTACACCTGCTACGCTTTCGTAGCAGATATCTAAATTGCTACGCGTCGCTTACTTTACTTTATTTGTCAGTGTTTGAATAAACTTTGTTGCTTTAGATTTTTATAGTCTGTGAAAAAAAAATGGGTTTGATAAATTTATCATTATACTGCTTATTAAAATATAGGTATTATATATAAAGGAATCACACCACCACCCACCATCAACTTCACACCATCAATTAGTTGTCTGATAGCAGAGCTCGTGATTCTATTTATACGCTACAATTTTACTAGTTTGTTAGTTCTTACCTACTCTGTGTAGGCGTGAAAGAATAAAATTGAATAAATCTCTGCTCTCACTTTGCGACTCCCATGCATTGTACTGTACTGTAATTCAAAAAGTTAGGCTGCTAATTAAAAAAAAAAAACTTACTTGAACATTACACTTTGCACAACCGCCGCTGTGTTCACACCCGTACAAAATCTTATCTCCAATCATTCTTTGCCAATTGTCATCAAAACCGTCGCCATCACAATGTCACTACAGGTGTATAATGAAAGCATCAAGTCGCCAGTCGCCAGTCGCCCTTCGTCACGCCAACGCTGAACTTTCATTTGGTAATGACGTCACGCGCCCCTTTTCACAGACTTTCAATTAGCCGGAGTGACAGTGTGAAGAGACAAGCGGCGACATTTCGCGCGTCACGTCAGTAACGGCCTTATGCCAAGAAACGTAAATAGGTTGGTCGAAGGAGTCTTGTTGTGTTGAAGAGTATTCTATTGTACATTTGTTTTGTTTTCTTCTTTTTTCAAATTTTATTTATGTACTATAAATCAAACCGGTACGAACTGGGTTAGGGCCGGAGTCCACCGAAATGGAGACGACGCGAGAAGAGAGATGTATTGTATCCACCAATAGAAACCATTATAACCATTTTATAAGCGTGAGGCCTATAAATACTTTTTTTTTTAGAATTTCTTTATCTACACTTCCGTCTCCGCTTAACTTTAGTGGAAACGGTTGAGCAGTGCGGAGAGGAGATGTCTTGTAATTGTTTAGGTCAGCCTCCGTACTAGGTCCGAGAGGGCCGAGGGGTCCGAGAGGGCCGATGCCTGCCAGGGTTGCGGGACTGTTTGAAAGAGATACCGTGGCCCTGGAACACAAAGGGCGAAGAAGGAACATAGATGGGTTTTAGTCAGTACAAGTCTGACACTCCCTCCCGCTCCGCCCAGAGCCCAGACGTGAGTAGCGTGCTGCGAACGGCGTGCAGTGAGCTGTGTGCTGTGAGCGGCGTGCGGTAAGAGAGACGATTTAGAGAAATTACATATAATACAGAAATGCATCTGCATTCCTTCCTTAACGTTCAAGAACTTCCTTCTTGTTTTAACGCACTGAGATTAAAGTTCTTTATCGTTACCTACTATCAAACAAAACATTTCTTTAACTTACATTTCTAAGATGTAGACCAAAGAAATCTCAGTCAAAAAATCACCATTAAAATGGCGTCGAAAATTTTAATGACTGCGCCCTACATGTGGAGCTGTGATCAAAAGCCGGCCGGCTCTTAATGAGTGGAGTTGTGGACCGCCCCCAACGTGAGAGGAAAAATTGGTTTCATACATGTTACGGGTACGTTTGGGTGCTGGGGCGTTTAAGGTAATATCTGATAGGGTCCCTTTGCTACTTCTGACCCGATTGCGCGATAGCAAATTAAGTGTTGTGTTTTTGCTGCGTTCTCTGGATTTCTGTCTTAGTTTTTATTATTTTTGTTTTGTCAGCGATCCCGGTTATGGTTTGAGTTACGAAACAATGTTTGTTTTTTTTTGCACCTTTGCATGTTGTTTTCTACTCAATAACTATATTTAATAGTCCCCAATGTGTTCACTTTTGCGTCAGTTTTATGCCATTTTTGTACGGTAATGATATATTGAAACATGAGGATTGCTAAAATTCAAATGAAAAAGTACAAGGTTTTCCATTGCAAGTAAAATATGGAATATGAAACATTAAAATCCTCGCGGATATAAAGATAAATGATAAAACATCACATTATTCGGTCTCGAAATATTCCGCTAACACACGAAACCCCGCCATTAAAGGCGTCCTAATAAATCCTCTTTCCTCATAACGGAACAAGTAGATTTTGCAAATGACAGATTATGATGTATGACTGCAACGCACCAATTCCCGCCTTTGACTAGCGGCGCGGTAAACTAATGAGTTAAAATGAATGAGCGATGGACGAAACGTGTTAACGAGAGAATACATGAACATAATCCATTATGATTATAGACATTATAAATTGAGCTCTTACCAGCGGTTTTAGAACCGGGGAGTGACGATAGGAAGAGTCCAGACGGCATGACGCTGATGCCATGGAAGGTAGGTAGGGCTTTGGTTTCGGACACAACCTGCATCGGTAACCTTGCACTGACTTGCAAAGACTAGCTGTGCTGGCGGGGCTGCTGTGGCTACTGAGGCACTAAAACGGAGGAAATACTGTGACCTAATTGGTAACCAGAGGGCTAGCACTTTCTTTGGCCATAGATAAGAATAAGCATTGCCATTCAACGTGACAATGCTACCAGTCTTCTGCGCACGTGTCTAGAGTCTAGAGCAGTACTGAAAGCTAGACATAAACTGGCAAAAAGTCTGTTTCAATATAACCCTAGCTTTTATCTAATAAAGCTAATATTTATCCTCTAATATCTTTGTTATATAAACTATTCGCAGTCAATTGATAACATTTTGAATCTCCGTTGTGTTCTCCGAGATTTAATTACTCTAACTTTGTTGGTAGTTTGTATTAACTCACTCTGAATGAGTTTCAAGTTTTCGTTAAGTTCCAATTATGTTGAATTAACGTTTCAAACAGTAGCTTACAATAACCTAATACTCAGGATTCGCGTTGAAATTGAAATTGTTTGTGTACCTTTTGTTGACTAAATAATTTTTTGGTACATCTGTGGTGACGAAAAAAAAAAAAAAGTAATCATATCACCACAGTCCCATGAACTATATAGATTATTAGTAGGGTAGGGTAGTTAAAGTACTGTCAAACTGGTGTGGATTTTGACAGATAATGTACTGAAGTATCTGTCAAAATAAGCCGTGCGCAATCTATCCGTACCTTTAGGACCAAACACCTTTTAAAGTACATTTTTATATTCCTAAAACACACTGTTCAAAATGGCGACCAATGGTTACATTCGAAAATCGCCCGCTATAAATTCAACGATGAAAATTGTGTCATATTCAGTTTACTTTTATTGTTGGTATTTTAGTAATTGTTTAAATGGAAAATAGTTTATATTGTACATAGTGAATAAACATTTACGTTAATTAAACTCCTATAGTTTAATTACAAAACAAATTAATGGCTTCTGTCAATAGTCCCTGGCGAAAACAAACACAAATACTACCACAAATTGTATTTTATCTTATGTATGTCAGTCTGTATTTGTGTGTGTTGTTATATATGTTGTTGTTGTTGATAACAATTTAACGAATGATTTTTGAACGGTGAAGGAAAACATAGTGAGGAAACCGGCATGTCCTAGAACTAAAAAAATTGAAGACATGTGACATCTACCAACCCGTACTGGGCCCGCGTGGTAGATTACAGCACACTCCCTCTCATTGAGAGGAGGCCTGTGTCCCAGCGGTGGGAACATTATAGGCTGATGATGAATGATTTTTAGGGGTCCGTCCATCCTTTTGAACTTTACCTAATAGGAAATTTTCAGTGAGTGTGTATTATTATGACCGCTTTAACAGCAAATAATAAAAATCGAATCATAATGGGGGACCCCTTATAATTCGATTTTTATTATTTAAATCCTCATAAAAGACTTTTTTCGACAAAAATATATGTTAAGCATTGTCCGGTGGTACGGTGTACGGTCGTTCCTTTCGTGAACGAGTCCAACTTGGACTTGGTTTTATTTATTTAATATTACTAACTGCCTGATTAGTCTAGTGGTCACAAGCGCGACTGATGAGAACTAGGTTCTGGGTTCGATTCTCAGGTCGGGCAAAATGTTTTTCCATCAAAAAATTTCCAGTGGCAGCCACGGAGTCTGGGTAGTGCGCGGTTGATAGCAATCCGCTCCCCCCTATTACATGGGACTTAAACATAACTGTAAAATGTAAAAAATGTAAAAATGTTTGTAAAATGTTTATTTGTCCCAAAAGCAGTTTCATAGATTATAAATGAGACATCCCCTGTAAGTAATTAATAATACTTGTGTTGGGGGTATCTCGCTCTTTCCCTTAATTATTAACAATATTGAGACTATTTAACAAATTATTACAAAAAAGGTGACTTAAAATTAAATTAAGAAAAGAAAAATTAACAGTAAATAACTTATAAGCTAATTAGCAGCTCATTATGTAACTGTAGTTGTATGCCTTTGTGAAACTGTGTGTGCGTCTTTCTTTTAAACAGGGTTTGTAGTGTTGTGTGTGTGTGCGTGTAGGTGTGTGTGTGTGTATGTATGTGTTTGTGTGAGTGATTGTTTATGTGTATGACTTCTTTGAAGTGCCTACTTTTTTTTTTTTTTTTTGCGGATGGGAAATCATCAAATGACTTCTCCCGCTCTGGGCGGAGCGGGAGGGAGTGTCAGACTTGTACTGACTAAAACCCAACACTACAAACCCTGAAGTGCCTACTTTGAAGATTATTCTCGGTGATTACTAAGATTATTGATATTGATGGACTAAATTAATGGTTTAAACAAGCCTAACCAAGCCTAACCAAATAACTGACATAATGTGGGTGCACTTTTAGGTAAACCTCTGCCTAGCCCCTCGGGGATTACAGGCGTGAAAAAGTTATGAAAATGAATATTTGAACTTATCGGGGTTTGTCTCCACCGATCCCGAGATCGGATTGAATTTTTACTCACTTAGCTCAAGATCCGTGGCTACAAGAAAAAAGAATATTATTTTTGGAACCTGATCATGATTGACAGAGATAAGAAGTAAAGTGTCATATTTTTCGAAACTGGTTTTTATTAGGGTTCCGTAGTCAACAAGGAACCCTTATAGTTTCGGTATGTCCGTCTGTCTGTCCGCGGTTTAGCTCAAAAACTGTTGGTACTAGAAAGTTGTAATTTGGCATGAGAATACACGTTACTGACGCCGGAAAAGTGGTAAAATAAAATTTTGAAAAAAAAAACAATTATTTTGGGTACCTCCCCCCTACATGTAAAGTAGGGATGATTATTTTTTTTTCGTCCTTCCCATAGTGTGTGATATTTTTGAATAGGTCTTTCAAAAATATAAGGGGTTGGGGAAGACCGATTTTTGATTAAGTAAACCTTACACCTTGTAAATTTCAAAGATAACTAATTTTTTTTTTACATTTTTAGTTTCTCACACAAAAACTGATAATGATGGGCAAAGCAGCCAGGAAACGCGGTTGTTGGCCCGAAAAAAGGTTTAGTTAAAGAATGGTTCACCTTGCACCGCATGCCCGCCCTGTCTTCCTGCATCGGCAAGCGGTGTTTACGTGGCTGAATTTTGTGGCTAGCATGATTAAATTTTTCGCAATCGATTAAAAATAAAAAACATTTATTCATATTAGGCTGATACTCAGCACTTTAAAATAATGACTTGAAAGTTTGTATGAAATGCTATGAGGTGTAAACTCTCTCAAAATCGCAATGCTCTTCATTTTGACGTTTCTGTTACATTTATTACGCTAGCTGTCGAGCGGGTGAATTTTTCTAACAATGTATTTTATGAAACAATTAATCACGAATTTCCGGGAATTTTCTTTCGGTTTGTAATCAAAAGTTTGTTACGCAATCGGTGTACGGGACTTCGTTCACAAGCAAATGACTGGAATTGACGGTTGGCACAATTTCAACGATAAAACCTGACTCACTGTTGTTCTTTTTATGCACGTTTATATTATTCATCCCGGGTCGTATATAAATACATTGTGTGCAAATAAACTGGTGCACTAAATGTACGTACAAAAATGTATCATAGCTCATTCGTATTTTTTATTTAACATTTGAGCGCGTGTTTGAGGAGATAATATTCCTTTGTTTTAGTATTTCAAAGCGGGTTTTATGCAGTTTATGCAAAATATGTAGTCCTAAAAAAGCATCTCTTTTCTATTGGTTTATATTATTTATTTGTTTTTTTTTATTTGGTACCTAATAAAGCTCTAAATTAAACTGAGGGCACATAGGCGAATCGAATATCCTAGAATTTTCTGCCCGTCTACCTAAATATAACGGGTGTAAAATAAAAACACCCTTAATGAAGCCAGGGGGCTCGTGTTCAGCCCGTCATTGTGATATTTTTTATGACTTCCAACTTTTTCATCATCATCATCATCAGCCTATAATGTTCCCACTGCTGAGACAAAGGCCTCCTCTCTATGAGAGAGAGAGTGGGTTGTACTCCACCACGCGGGCCCAGAGCGGGTTGGTAGATGTCACATGTCTTCGAATTTTTAGTTCTAGGACATGCCGGTTTCCTCACGATATTTTCCTTCACCGTTTTGAGAGCAGCGGTGATGAAATAATTTACACAAAGTAAAGCGCCTGCCTGGATTCGAACCCACGGCTTACTGCTCGTAAGTCGGAGCTGCCACCACTTGGCCACTGCTGCTGTCCTCCAACTTTCTCACAAGTATGTAATGTTATAATTTTACTTTAAATACCTCCAAGGCCGCTGTACTATTCAATGTTTAGGGGTATGAGGAACAGGGTGTAAAGTTCCTCAATACTCCATTGAAAAGGGAGGATCCTCCGGCCAGACAGGTGTTATGTCTGGCGGGCAAATGCCCCAATAGTTGATATCGGGTTTCTCTATATATACTAAAGTCGATGTAAATATTGCTTGCGACTTGTAGGAAATCGATGTTAGTTCCTCCGTCCCATCATAGATGGCGCTGTAGTACTTTTTGTAGTATATAGCTTTTTGTGGTCGGTACATCACTCCCCCCCGGAGACCGGAGGACGATTGTCGAATGAGTCATCTTTTTTTAGGTATTTAGCCGTGCCAGTTGGAAGCTCGTTGCCGCATTGTTCACGGTGAGTCGAAACAGTCTGCGGTGGTGGGGCGAACCCCAGTGGGTCGGGGCCGGCGCTACGTTTGCTCCGGTGTGTCGGACGTGGTGCAGCGCCGTGATGTGGCAGACAGCTAGAGAGGTGTCGACCGGGAGGTTGAAGCTCTCGACCGGCCGAAAGTGCAGTGTGCTGTGCCATGGTCGCTTGATAAGAGGCTGAGGGTGCTGATCAGGAATGCGCTTCCGCTGCATGCTGGTTGTCAGGAATACCCATTTGAATCTGGCTGGCTGTGAGACTCGCTGCTCGAAAGCTGGAGGAAGTGTTGATGATGATGATGATGACGTCACGTTGCTCGAAGGCTGCGCTGACGTCCATTTCGGGGTCTCCAGTTTAGGTGAATGAGGAACAGGGTGGAAAGTTCCTCGATACTCCATAGAAAAGGGAGGATCCTCCGGCCAGACAGGTGTTATGTCTGGCGGGCAACTGCCCGATAGTTGTTATCGGGTTTCTCTATATATACTAAAGTCGATGTAAATTTTGCTTGCGACTTGTAGGAAATTGATGTTAGTTCCTCCGTCGCATCATAGATGGCGCTGTAGTACTTTTTGTAGTATGTTGCTTTTTGTGGTCGCTACAAATGCACTCAACAACAATGTTTTGAGTGCGTTACATTGAGTCCTACCGTAAACCGTATTTTTAGGGTTCCGTACCCAAAGGGTCAAACGGGACCCTATTACTGAGACTTCGCTGTCCGTCCGTCCGTCCGTCCGTCCGTCCGTCCGTCTGTCACCAGGCTGTATCTCATAAACCGTGATAGGTAGCCAGTTGAAATTTCTACAGATTATGTATTTATGTTGATGCTATAACAACAAATACAAAAAACAGGATAAAATAAATATTTAAGGGGGCTCCCTTACAGAAAAGTGATTTTTTTTGCTCGTATTTTTAAATAATGGTACAGGACCCTTCGAGCGCGAGTCCGACTCGCACTTGGCCGGTTTTTTTTACCTCACACGAAAAAGTGGTTTTTCAGCAATAATGTTTCAGTAGATTTACTTAGTTAATGTAGAGAATGCTAGGCTTGCTTTTTTTTACATTTTCATTTTTCCCACACTAAAACCGATTATGATGGGTAAAGCAGCGAGGAAACGCGGTTGTTGGCCCGAAAAAAGGTTTTAATTAGTTAAAGAATGGTTCACCTTGCACCGCATGCCCGCCCAGTCTTCCTGCATCAGCGAGCGGTGTCTACGTGGCTGAATTTTGTGGCTAGCATGTTTAAATTTTTCGCCATCCATTTAAAAATAAAACATAATCCAAAGTAATTTATTCAAATTAGGCTGATAATCAGCACTTTTTGAACGTCATTCGCTAAGAAGATGAACAAGGTAGGTATGTATTGATTGTGGATTTGTCCAAGTTGGGTGTTCGGCCTACAATCTGTCCGCACCTTAAGATAAATCCAAGCCACAAATCTAGAACTAGATACAAGAGTTACAACATAAATAAAAGTATAAGCTGACAGCAAGCTTGTAACCTACAGGGTGACAGATGAGTGTTTTATTTCAGACCGCGACGAGGGCGGCGTGATTGCGGGCACAAAGAATATAGTATAGAGATATACCTAGTCGTTTGTTCCGCCAAGAACGTACCGCAACTACCAGCTACGAGGTCAAAGGTAGGAAATGCAGAAGTTTAACTACTTTTAATCAATGCGGTGGAAGTGGCGAAGTTCTGGACTAATAAAATTAAAATATTGTCGTGCTCGCGACACGAAGAAGAAGATGAAAATCAAAATCAAAATATTTTTATTTCACATAGGCACACGGGCACTTGTAAAACGTCGACAAAAAGGTGCTCGATTCGGGTCGGTCGTTTCCTATGGAGAAGAACCGGCAAGAAACTCCATGGTTACTCTTTTAAAATCATTTGGCTTTACAATTTTTCTATGTTACAGCGTTGGCACTTAAGTATGAGTGGACATCGTAGGGGCCCCGACCATAAGTCGTCGCTTACTACAAAACGTAGAACAAGATAAAAGTTACCAAGGATCTAGGAATCTATAAGGCCTACAATGTCCACACATTTACATGACCGTAATAACCCTGCCTTGCCTCGCCTCGTTGAGATCCCTAGTTCGATTTCCAGGTTAGGCAAAATGTTATTGGGTTTTTGCATCAGGAATTACAGTTGCAATAACAGAGCTGGGATTTGTTCCAAGCTGATCGTATTAGGCTCGCCCCCTATTACATAGGACATAAACATAACTGGCAGAATGGGGTGTGCTATGTATTAAACACACCTCTGCCTAACCATTCGGGTATTATAAGCGTGATGATATGTTATTTATTTACATTCTGGGCTGGACGTGGCCATGCTTGTCCAAGGTCTGATGGTCGTTACGCAAATGAGTCCTGGAGTGGGACGCTACTCAGTTACAAATGCATCAACAACCTTAAAAAGTTATTTGGGACAGGCAGAACGGGGTGCTGTGGCGTAGCTTGGGCGAGATTTAAGTCTTTATATAAAAAGTTTTTTTTTTATGCCTAAGCCTCTCAAATACTTTCTTGCTTTCACAAAACTACGAGATGGATTTCAACACGATTCTTTGTTTTTTATTAACTTTTGTATGTTCCTTCTGTGTTTTACTTTATAGTGTACCTATTGTTCCAGCGGTTCTAGCTATTTCATTAGCTCTGGCCTATTTTACAAATTACTACACTTTAATAGGGCCAAGTTAAGTTCAAAACGCGTTGGAAAGGACTGAAATAAGTAATGTTTTGAAATCTGTAAGTCGCTCCGAACGTAAAAAATAAATAATTGTTACCTACTAGAGGAAAACTAAAATGAACCGAGAAGAGAATGGGATGTTCAAGAAGTGCCAAACTCAAACTCAGAGCACTTATTTCAGTTCAACCATTACAGGCAATATGAAAGCCAAAAAACAAAAAAACAACGCGTTCCAGTCACAAAGCATTATGAAACTTTTACAACATCTTTTTCAGTGTTACAATTGCAATTTATTTTAAATTAGCTATTGCCCCTTCCATCTGCGTGAAATTATAATAAAAATACAGCTTCTCTATTTAAATCTGATTTGTTAACAATTTAAAGCGTTTTCATTGTTTTTCAAGGAACTCTCTTTTACTAAAATAGAATTAATCTATATGATATCAGCTCTCTGCTAGTAAAAGTCAGCCGTTTCGGAGATTAGCCGGAACAAACAGACAGATAAAAAAATAACTGTAAGTACCGTATATCTTTTCATATGCATTCAATCAAAAATTTTGTTGTCTGATTTATTCATCATAACAGCGAAATATATGACAGCTATTTGCGATGTTGCCAGCTTTCAGAATGCATTCTCTTAAGTGCGCCCATAATAATAGATATACTTACATAAAATAAAAATTTAAGACATTAAAATGGATAGTAAAGTGTTGTTTGAGTAGATGTAAGCTCTTAGAGTGCTTGCAGACGTGTCAGTTGCACAATTAATTTGCTGGGTTATTCCGAATATGTTAGGAAATTGAAAAAAAAATTGGTACTTTCAAAATTTTTGTAAAATTGTGTTGTTAAATTTATTGAAAAATAAAATAACGGCGTCAATAGAACCTACAGCGATGTATGTAACTGCGTTTAAACTGTATGAAAACTGATGCCATGATATTACAAAAAAAAAATATTATGCCATAAAGAGGTGTTACAAAATGAACAATTTTAAAAAGAAGTACATTCTCTAATGGACCGTAAGTCTTCTATAAAAGTTACTTTAAGTGGACAAAGACTATTCACTGCGCTCCTCCGTGAAATACGGCCGACTGCCATTTTATATTTCAGAACTAAAATAATATTCTGACTTAAATCTGCGAGGAAGAAATATATAATTTTTTAGTACTTTGTTTCTAATTATATACCTATGCTTTTGTTTTTTGAATGTAAACAGTGATGACAGTGACAGGATGCAGCTGATTACAAGTATTTTACACTAGCTTTCCCGCGCAACTTCGTCTGCGTCACATTTTCCCCGTTTTCGCAACATTTTTCATTGTTGCTCCACTCCTTTTGGTCGTAGCGTGATGATATATAGCCTATGTCCTTCCTTAGATTAAAATCTATCTTCTCGCCAAATTTCATTAAGATCCGATCAGCCGTTTAGTCGTAAAAAGGTAACAAACAAACAGAGTGACTTTCGCATTTATAATATTAGAATGGAAGTATGGATATTTATAATTTATAATATTAGTATGAAAGTATGGATGTAGCAACTGCCTATCTGACCTCCACAACCCAGTTAGTACTGTGTAATACGATACCCCTTGGAAACACTGGTTGTCAGACTTTCAGGCTTTAGGGACTTTCGGGGACTACTCGTAACGACTGTCAAAAATCTACTAATGACAGCCGGGACCAATGGCTCAACGTGTTTTCTGAGACACGGAGGAAACTCCGTATGTAATGGTTTTCTTCAAGACAGTTTCATATTTATTTAGTAATATTTGCAATTGAAACGTGTGACACCCCTAAAACAGACCAGACGGTACTTTTACCACCCTCCACAAAGAAAGTTAATATAAAACTAGGCTAGAATTTATCTCTACGCTCTCAGGATAGTCCAATATATTGTGTGCGGTCCGAGTTATGTGGCATGCGGCTTGAATATACTGGTACAGTATTCTATGAGGCATGGTTCATATTTAGTCAATATCGTCTAGAATTAGTTCTAAATCTTACTATTATTCTAAAGCCGAAAGTTTGTGAGCATGTAGGATGACCGGATGTTTGTTGCTCTTTCACGCAAAAACTATTGAACTCATTTGAATGAAACTTGGCACACAGATACAAAATAACATGGATTAACACATAATTATGATATTTTTTATATAGTAGTAGGTACGATCCCGTGGGACAATCACCCAACTCTACGCTGGCGAAACCGCGGGCCTAAACTAATATTTCCATAAACATAACACTATTTTAAGAAAGAGGCTCGGAGGGGTCTCCAAATGTAATATTTGTAAAAAAACACCCATCCATGGCAGCCGAAACCTAACTTTCAATCGATCCGTACGGCTGTTAATATTTAGCCACGAGCCGTTTTGTGAACTACATTCAATCAAATGAAAGTATCAACAATCCGATAAAAGTTTGTATCAACAACAGTATCAAGGGATTGAAACTTTAGCAATTATGTGTTCAAACGACAAAACAGTCCTTAATTACTTCCGGCTCGCTAATTTCGGTGACCTTTTCATACTATAATCTTTTAATTGCTGGTTTATAAGCTCTATCAATGAATTAATCAGTTCCTCGGGCTACATGTTTTTTTATTTCGTATTTGTGGGGTAAACCATAAAGAGGTTAAAAGAGCTTCGAGGCAGACCCAGGAGAAGTCGGATGACCTTGATTCCTGCTAGACAGGGTTAGTCTTAATATTAACCGAATTTCAATTTCCTTGTTAAGAGCGTTTATCCCTTACCGCTTTTCATACAAACTTTCAAGTAGTTTTTTTCCGAAATGACTGAACCGATTTAAATGAAACTTTATACGCATAAGCAGGATACATAGGTTTAAAAAGTTACTAAAAAATATTTTCAAAATGTGTTTTAAAACAAGAGATAATTGGAATTTTCTGTTTCTATGGAAAATTTAAATTCGGTCTAATTTAACTGTAACACTATTTTTCGAAAATGTTTTTTAGTAACTTTTTAGATCTGTGTATCCTGCTTATATGTACGAAGTTTCATCAAAATCAGTTCAGTCATTTCGGAAAATAACGACTTGAAAGTTTGTATGAAATGTCGTAAGGCGTAAACGCTCTTAAAAGGAGGTAAGTACCTAAGTCTTCTACGCAGTGGGAAACAACAAGTCGAAAATTACAAAAAAATATTTTTGTTTCTAAACAGATGACGCTCGCTTGCAAGACGTTTTGTATTTTTCTACATAGACTTTCAACAGGTTGACAGAAGCTTTGGTAGCTTATGTAGTAGGTACACACAATCTTGTAATAGCTGGTCTAATAAACTTTTGACTAAGCCCTCTGGTCAACCTTTGATGCATAAGACCACACAGGGACACAGGCCTCCTCTCTATGAGAGGGTGTGGCCTATAACATACTAGCACGCGGGCCCAGTGCGTGTTAGAAGATGTCACATGTCTTGAAATGTTTAGTTCTAGAACATGCCGGTTTCCGCACGATGTTTTCCTCCACCGTTTTAAGAGCAGCGCTGATGAAATAAATTACACAAAGTAATGCGCTTGACTGGGTTCTAACCCACGTCTTATTGCGGGTAAGTCAGGGCTGCCACCACTTAGCCACCGCCGCTCGCAACTTTTGATGATCAGTTGAGAATAAGGCACCAATCATTTGCCGGTCCAGTAGGTACGTCATTGGCTTCCAAACATTTACTAAAACTCTTTCAAAGAACATGATTTGGATATATTAATAGCTAATTCCTTCCACCATGTTCAACAAAACTCATTTTTTTCTCTCATCTCAGTTCACACGGAAAAATCGTAAGAAAATTCATACTTTTTTCTCGTATAATATGTAAAGGTCAGAATATGGTGACGTAGTGATCCGAGATTCACTGAGATATGAAACCTCCTTTTAGAAGAGGGAGCTGGGCACTTTGTGATTCAAATTTGTGACCCTCATAACTGCATGGAACATTTTCAATATCTCTCGGATCAGAATGTTCCTGTATTCGCTGAAATGGGGTAAATTGAGCTTGTGGCATTGGTGAGATTTTTGCATAAACATTTGTGTATTTGCCGGAATAATTACAAGCGTTTAACACTGGCCCCGAACAAGGCAAACCTTTAATTTAGGTACGAATTCTTTGGTTTTCCGGCCTGTGTAGCAGCCACAAGTAAGTACCTTAATTTTAACCTCTACGGAGCTCCAATTTTTATTTAGAGTAGGAAGAAAATCGACTTTCGCCAATTTCTAGTCCGTTCGGAGTTATTGGCCTAAATAGGTTATGTGAGCGCCAAATTTAAGATAGACAACCAATAGCAATAAGATATACACCATTGGAGAGAGGTTTTCAATGAGAACTTTTAAGAAAATCACTTTTTCTAATTTGCAGTCCGTTTGGAATTACTGAGATAAATAGCTGACTAGTTGGACAACGCACTTAAGATTTTATTTGCAATCAATTAAGATTTTCTTGGCAACCAATAGAAATTAGATATACCTTATTGTATATAGAGCTTTTTAAGGAGAATCCCAGCTACTTACAGGCATTTCACCAATTCTTATTCCATTCCATTAAGATTAATAAAGAAAAAAAAAAAAAAAAAAAATCGGAGTCACCGAAGTTAAGATTTTCAGGGTAACGAATAGCAAAAAGATTTACACCATTTGAGAGAGCTTTTTAATGTAAACTTTTGCTACTAACAAACTTTTACTAATTCACAGTACGTTCGGAGTTATTAATCTAACTAGGTAGGTAACTAGGACTGGGCATCGAACTGTATGTATGTACTGTATGCTCTCCTTTCTGACTCTGAATCAAGAAAAGTTGTCAAATCAAGAAATATTCTTCTTAAAGAGATCAATACATTTATACATATCTTAACATTATTGGGCAGAATTAACCATCTGTCTAAATCACTGTTACTGTAAGGATTTGTGCCTAAAACCATTTTTAAGAAGTCAATGTATTAAAAACAACGTTTATAGGCTTATAATATGATGTTTGAAACGTTCGGTATCAATGAAAGTTAATAAAGTAATAAATGTAACTAATAAAATAATAAAGTATTTTGAAATTAACAGTATTTTTACTTATGTTTCTCATATGTAGTGCTCTGTAGCTCCTCTCGGAATCGACAGAAGTAGCCATAATATATTATATGTAATCCATTGGTATATGTCTTAACGGTATTGGACGCCAGGGCAATTCTGCTACGGAAATTATAATAGTTATTAAATAATAATAGGAAATTGAAATAAAAAATATATTTATAAAAACACAGGTTATAAAAATAATTTGTAGTACATACTACATATACTTAACAATAATATTACCCATCCAATTGTACGTTCGTTCTGGAATTATTTGTAAAATTATAGAGTTAACAATAGTCAGGGTAGACTGGTTCGGTTTGTGTAAACTACACCCAAATATAAATTAGGAGCGTTGCTGAATATCATGTAAACTTCGACGTACATTGTCTGATTCTAAAATTTTATGATTGCTAATCTTCTATATTATAAAAAAAATGAAACCATAATTCCCGCCACAGCGTTTTCGCCATAACTTGAGAACCACTTAACCGATTTAATTCATCTTTTTTTTTAATAGTAGGTAGGTAGTAGGCTGTTAGGAGGTAGGTAGTAGGTAGTACGTAGGCAGTAGGTAGGCAGTAGGTTGGCAGTAGGTAGGCAGTAGGTTGTCAGTAGGTTTGTAGCAGGTAGGTAGTATGGTTTTCATCAAGGAACATCGACATGGTTAGATGCTTAACTGACTATGTCGCCTTCATCTTCGGCGAACTTCTGGTGGCGCTATCTCTGCCAGTGGGTACACCATCTGTGCCGGTGTCGGTTTAAGGCAACCAGTGATGATGCGGCACGTTTCATTCAGAGCTGTATCCACTAACTTTGCATGACCTGAACGGCTCCATTGCGGGGCACGCAAATTCGCCAACTATAAAGATACCGCCAGCGCAGTAGTCCGCAAGACACGAGACTATTGAAAGAGCCAAAATGGCTTCAGACACACGAAACCCTCTGCACCTAAATACCCCCGTGTCGCAAAGGCTGAAAACCGAAACCGTTTTTTGAAGTGTGTCACCCGACTCACTGGCGAGCGGTCTATGGAGCGACTAACGCTGTGGCGTGGTAGTGCATCCTTACCTAACCCATTCATTCCACCTGCTGAGAGTCTCCCACCTGGACATGAGTTGCCATGGAAGTCTTTAAATAGACTTCAGACCCAGGTTGTTTGAAGCAAGGAAAACCTGTTCAGGTGGAGATTTATTAGTGCTCTGCCCTGGAGTGTAAATGTGGTGCTGTCCCACAAACAATGCGGCACTTAATATCGTGTCCTGCGTGTCCTGCTGTTTGTTCATTACAGGAACTGATGGACGCTACAATGAGCGCCAAACTAGTGGCTCAGTTCTGGGCCGACACAATTTAGATTGCCATCGAAACGCTAAAAAGAAGAAGACCTTCATCCTAAGAAAAGAACCCTTATCATAGAAAAAAACCCTTTATCTTACAGAAAATAACCCTTTATCTTGAGAAAGATAAAAAATAAACTAAAAACAACGTTCATCTACGAAAAGTGTCATCACCGGAGATGAGAAATTAGTTTTAATTTTCGACACAGTACTTTGTCGTGTAAACAATTCTGAGATGAAAATCCTTTTGAGTTTTCTTGAACGATGTAATATTTTGTAGACTTGAGTTTAATACTTAATAAAGTTGTCGCTCTTGTAAAGGTTGATGTTTGCGTATTCTAGAGAATTTTGTGACACAAATTCACAGCCAGGGTATGCGTTATTCCAATGAGGAAATTGTATGCTGTGTACAATTTCCTGGAAACAATCTGATGTAGGATGGTTCTATAGAAACTAAGTTATCGGGTCGTATTAGGAAGTGACTACGCTTATCGACGCGAAATTAGCTTGACGCAAAAATAAGAGAGTCAGACAGGAAAATCAAATCAGTCAGTCTATGAAGTTTTTTTTTCCCAAAAAGTTTTTATATCATCCTTTTAAGTTGTGATTTCCCACACAAGTTATAGCTATACAGGGTGTAACGGAAAGGGTATATACATACTTTAGAGTGTGCTACCGACCATCAAACTGAACATGTTTCTCCATCGACAAACGTATGGCCTAGGACAAACTAGTTTGGCCTGAAATCGGGTATGGCCGGTTAAATATACATATTATTGTTCGTGACTGTACGTATTAAAGAAGCTCATAACTATTCAAGTGAATCAAATTGATGAATGAATGAGCGAAAGTCCTCTAACAAATAAAAAAATAATCACGTAAATCGGCTCAGTTATCACGGAGAAATGTATGTACGCATTAAAAAATATAAGGTCGGTTAATAAGCTAAAAACTCGTCATACGCTTCGTTCGCGACTACACCGCGCCAAGTAAAAGCGTAAAATGAAACATGATACAGTCTGAGTACGCGGTGGTCACTCGATTATTGCCCTACTGTCATTATAATGTATTCAGCTACCGCAGGGAGTTGCGGCGAACGGAGTGATATTTTCTCAATATATTTTCCTTTCTTTTTCTTTGAAGACATTATGATTCGATTTGCGAAAGAGGATTCTTTCCTTTTATCCTTTTTGTTATTCCAAAGAAATGTGCACATTATACTACGGAGTGACGGCTGTTGTTGGTTAACAATGTTTTTATGTTATGTGATATTTAAGGAGTAGTTGGAAAGCCAGGAAAATTGGTAAATTGAGTAGCAAGATGACTTAGAACTTTCATTAGTTGAAAATTGTATCGTGTGGCTTTTAAATAACAAATTAACGTAGTGTGTCAATTTTCTGGTAGTAAAACCTTACAAAACTTTTATGTTAGACTTTTTTGGTATCAAATCAACATCAAAATGTCTTCCAACGATGGAATGCCCATTAGAGGAACGTCTCACCTCAGTGGGTTAGCTCCCTTTGTGGCCTACTTTGAATGTGAATATCTGATTCTGATGTAAATCTTCTATCTACATAAGTAGATTTCGCTCCTCTGTAGTAGTCTGTACCTAGAGTAGGTTCAGGTGGCCTAGCATGACGTCTTAAAACATTATTGTTTTACTCCTTTTCCAGTGTGGGAAAGAGATGACGCTAGACATCCTATATAGCTCCGTCTCTTTCCCACACTGGAATAAGAGTAAAAAAATACTGCTTTAAGACGTCATAGTAGGCCACCTGGTTTCAAACGTCACTTCACATCAATGTATAATATCTATATCATCTCTCTTACGGCGGTTTCAGATTGGCGTATTTTCGGCGCGTATATGGCGCGCGTGTAAGCAGTACGCAAATGAATAATAGGATTCCAGTGCTGATTACTGTCTTATACTTATCATATTACTCTCTAAGTATATTGAGCTTAGTTAAAAGGTTAACATGTCAAGACTCTACACCATATATCAGATAGGTATGGTCATATTTAAAGAGCGTGATTCTCATCATCAAACTGAACAACTTTCACTATGGGACGAACATCGTAAAATAATCAATACCTACTCGACTACGACTGCTGTTTTATTCAGCTGTCGTAGTCGAGTAGGTATTGATTTTTGAATAAAGCAGCTGATGATTTCTGTTACATGCTGTATAACTCACTCGTTCAAATTGGTGCTGTCAAAATTGTTATTTATTTAGATCAGCAATCTGTTTAAAATAGGTGTAACGCAAAACGAAGATATCCTGAAATTCGCAAAAAAGGACTAGTAGAAACTGCCGCGATCAACGGAATCAACATGATAGTAAAACTAAAAACAGATATGAATTTCCAAAAGTCATAAAACAAAAGATGCTTACTTTCATAGTATGAGACACCACACGAGGTCTTGCGTTTATGATGTTACAACCTGTATAAAATAGTCTATCGGTCTTTACTCGCTTAATGAGTATGTGCTCATAGAACAATTTCCAATAATTTGCCCCAAGAGCGATGCCATGACATTTTCATCGGGCAGTCCGATTAGTGTTCTGGCGCCTAAATGCTCATCACTGCTATTACCGCTGCTGATTAGCATGTGTGCCTGGCTACTTGCATTATAGTGCAATTACGAGGTCTGCGTTTTGAAATAGGAACACAATTGTTTATGGATTTTGAATGGCGGATTTTATGCCAGTTTTTCTTTTGATTTTAATTTTTGAAGGTCACGGAAAGACCGAGAAGAGGCGAACCTTTTTTTTTCGAACAAAATAATGTATGTGGAAAAGGAGAGGATCCTTTATTTTAGTACAGTGACCTAATAATTTAAAAATATATTTTGTTTTTTAAACGTATAGATAAAATAGTAAAATGTATTCGGATCTTCACGAAGCCGTCAATCTAGCATTATGTAAAATTAAGTAACACTATGCAAAAGAAATTGCTGGAAAACGGTATCATTCTCATACAAGAACGTACTGTTCCTATTATTTCGTGGAAAAATGTGGAAGTGAATATTTAAAGTTCTTGGTTATTGTATCACGTAGTTGCCAGCTCGCTTGCGACATGCATAGAATATTTTCTTCAATGGAATCTCATTACTTGCAAGAATGCAGCGAACTGACAAAAGCGATCCAGAATAATGAAGCAAAATCGAATAGATAGAAAATGCAGCATTTACCTTTTTAAGTTTTCTTGTGTCGTTCTCATTGTATGTTATCAATACTGAATTAAATTCTTTCCTTCTATTTCTCTGACTGCAATTGTTTTTGCTGTTTACATTTGTTTACTGTAATACCTTCTATTTTTTTGTTTGCAATTGATTTTGCTGTTATAAATTTGTTTTTCTTTTGTTTTATAATGGTGTTTTCAGCTGGGTTGGATGAAAATCTTTTTCCACAGTTTTATATTACAAAAGAATGCAAAAGTAACTCTGTCCGTCGTTGGTCTGTCTGTCTATCTGTTATCTCTTCACGACTTAACAGTAAAACGACAGGGGATATATGTATAGATATGACAGAGCATACTTTATATCCCTGTAGTACGTTGCGTGGGGTAATTTGTGGCCTAAATGCGTTTCCTCAATCTTTATTTTCGATCTCTGTGCACCTTACCATTGTCTATCGCTGGTGATGACAAAAAAGTTCACTGTATACCTTTGCTTATATTGCATTATCTGAGCATAAATTACCTATAATTATATGTATTTTTAAATCGATTTACTTAGATCCCTAGGCATAACAAGTGTTCCATAAATAAGGCTGATGCAAATTATACCAGCTCCAATCTATAAAACTAATAAAATTGAAGTATCCACTGAAATAAAAACAAGATAGCTTATATATTATTTATTCGTGATACATCCACTTATATTTATTGAATTGGAAATCCGAATAAATATTCCATTTGTAAAATTGGTTCTGGCATCCGATTGTTTGTTAAAATATTTGTAACAATCGCGTTGAGCGTAAGCTATTTTGTTAGGTAAGTACTATTACTTAGTATTTATGATGGGACTGTCTCAAATAATTTCATTTTTCTGTGCTATCTCTGGCACAAAATGGTCGCCACTTCTATCGGCAACTCGGTAACCCATGATTATTATAATTTCTGAAGGCTGGCGAAAATGGACCCAAAGAATCTGAAAATTAACTAAACTCCGTTCCAGTGTAAATATAAAATAATTATAACTACAATTTTATGAGATATTTATTTATTAAATATTGATTTTTTAGGACTCGGGAATCAAAAGTTATAAATAATTTTCAATTTACTAAAATTAAGTAATCGTGCACTTACAAAACGCAACATTTTTCCGATTACGTTCCAATCCAATGACATGTGTTTTTGTTCATGGGTTTATTACCACAAATGGATCTTTCTCTTAGTTTTTATACATTCAATTATGTCAAAAATTCATAAAAAATAACATGCAAACCTGATATTAAAACGCCAATTAACAATGCGAAAGCATCTAATAAAAATGGTACTGTGGCGATTTTATAGTATTTCTAATAAAGGAACGTTATCAATGATGATCCATTGAGTCCCGTCACTACTGTCACTGTCAGATCTGTGATGATCTAGTCCATCGTTATGTTTGTATTTTTGTCTGGGATTTTATGTTTATCATTGCGATTTTGTAGATTCTCGACGACTTGGCCTTTACATCTTGAAATGTAGATAATGCACCCTGTCTTAGACTACCGCATTCTTCTCTGGACATTGGACAATTAGTTGCTTTTGATTTGGACTTTGATTTTAACCACAAACATGCGTTGCGTTAATTTCTTCTTCTCTTACGACTTGCGCTCTTACGGAGGCGTCGTCTCTCTGATGAAGGTGCTCAGAGCTTTGAAAAAGTTCAGAGATGGGTGTATCCACGTGATGTAAGTATATTCGTAAAAGAACATGTATTTATATCATTAGTAAAGAACTTATTTAGGATATCTATCTGAACAACAAACTAAGATTCGTTTAGCTTTTATATGCATAAATACATACTGTTGTAATCTTATATTAGGCTCATTCTTACTGTTGCCCAATACTTTATCGGACGAAAACAGTATACAGTAAAAGACTAGCCGAGGTAGTGTAGAAGTAGTGTATTTTACTCAGATGTTTCAGTCATCAAGATGCGTGGCTGTTGCATTTTGTCTTGAAATATTTGTATACCGCTCCACAGGTATCAGAGGTCATATTATCTTTTATATCAAACTACATTTTTGTTTTTCTTTTCGTGGGGACCTGGATACACTCTGCGAGTCAGGCACTTTTGTTACTTATACATGGAACTCTTTATGTTTATTACACTAAAGATTAATTTATTTATTTTAACATAATTAATTAATTCCAGATAACAGGAGACAAGTATCTTTGTCACTCATTTTGGGGGCTGATAAGCTGCGACTCTGAAAATGAAACCCGACAGCAACTTGGCCATCGTAACGTCTGTGTTGCATAAAATAAAAACTATGTAAAAATACCAAAAAATAAGATTATAATGATATTACTCATCGTTTTTTTATTCAACAAACCCTGCTTTTCAATAGCTGTACATAGCTAGTCAGCTCTGGCTGTTATAATTTATGTAAAACAATATTATCTACTCTCAGCGTAATAAGAATCGTTTTACTTGACTATAATTCGCTTATGGATCAAAATCGTAACAACATAGTTTTTATAGTGATTGAACTAATTACAGGGTTGGTAATCAGTTTAGTCTCTAGCTGCAGTCTAGCAGTTTTATGATTCATCAATTAGGTACAGGCAGTGAAGTAAAAATTCTGGTTTTGGCTTATGACGAGAAGCAAAACACGTAAAGTCAGAACTAAAACTGCGAGGGAAAAACAGTAGTTTATTCGAATTTTCTTTTATGAGTCGTCTTAAATATTATTATATTTTGATTCATCTTAATTACGGAGTCATTCCACTGTTAAAAACCTTAATCGTAAGATTTTTAGGTTATCTTGTGAATAGACGTATATCTCTTTTCTCCCAACTTTTCCGTCTTACTTTCCATTTACTTTTCTGATAGTCTTTAGTCGTTTTACAACTACGTATAAGTTGTTATGATGAATGCTACCTCTAAGAGTGGGTCCCAAAATACATGTAGTCTCGCCCGTCTCCTTTCTCGTTTATATTCTTTATTATGCAAATCTCTGAATATGCAAAGCTGGAACATTGATAACTAGTTTTAGCCCATAATTTCACTTGCGTGAAAGTCGTACAAAACACGTGAAGGCGTGAAACGTGTCACACAGAAAGGGTCACTTTCGCATTATTTTATAATATTAGTAACACAATAATAATTATCTAACACTGACTTAGTAGCTTTTAAGTTTTATTTAAATACCTATCCTTCTCACCATTCTAAACTAAAAACTTACTAAAACTAACGTCAAACTGCCTAACTACTACATGGATAGAACGAAAACTGTCGTTTCACGGCCGGTTATCAGTTTAGTAACTAAGTTGCGCCACCCACGTACTAGATGGCGCTAATAGGTATTGTTCGTCCCTACCTCGTCCCACGTCCATCAATGCTGTCAATACAGTGATTAATTGAATGTTTGCTAAGTCATTATTTATTCAGATATGCGAGGGGTATAACGAGATAGTAACAGTTATTTGAGAACTTGTATCCAGTCATCAGGAAAAGGAATAGGGGATCGGACTGGGTAAAGAAAACGACATTCTATTTTGTCCGTCAGACAGGTAATACAAACATATTAGACACGTATTTTTTGTTTTATCAAAATATCAAAAAATTACTTAGTTAGAACTTATTAAAGTTGGAGAGTGGGGGCTTACTACGTCACAAGTGGGTATAAAACTTACCTACATGTGACGTCATGCGCCATTTCAACTCAATATATCTCCGTAGTTTTATGACCACGCGAAAAACCCCTTGTCACCGCCACCTGCCGACAGAGGCTTACCGCCAGCCGTCGCCGCCGCGATTAAGGCAACTCCAAGACCCATTGTAGTGAAACCCATTGTTTCGCAAACAAAGGTCCAGTCCGCACCTGCGTCCATTGTTCCCGTTTCTGAGAACATGGACAAAGGCTCACCGCCAGCCGTCGCCGCCGCGATTCCGGCTAACCCCGGACCCATTGTTAAGCAAACAATGGATCAGTCCGCACCTGCGTCCATTGTTCCCATTTCGGAGAAAATGGACACAACTGTGCCAGTCTCCGACTCGGAATCGGTTATAGATTCCTGCTCTGCCTCCTCGTCCTCTGAAGACGACTATCAAGTCGTCGGAAAGGGCAAGAGGAAAAAGGGCAAAAACTCTCAGGCCACCATGGCCAAAAAATTAGTCGCGCTCCCTCTCATCCCCTCTCCCGAGGCCTCCCGCCCCACCTCCCCGGTCCCCGCACCAAAGTCCGCCGCTGCTCATACCAGCAGACCATCCAGCCCTAAGGCTAACTCTTCAGCCGCTTCTTCAAAGAAGCTGAAGCCCCCTCCCCCGTTGTTCATTCAGGACAAAGGGAAATGGACAGACGTGTCCAAAATGTGTGTTGAGCGCCGCATTCAATACACTAGCGCAAAAAGCACCCAGCAGGGTATCAAAGTGGTAGTCCCTACGACCACCGACTTCAGGGACCTAACCCGTCAGCTGATCGGAAGGCACATAGCCTTCCATACATACTCCCTTCCAGAGGAGAAGCCCACCCGCGTGGTGATCAGGCGGATCCCGAAGGAAATCCCCACGGAGGACATCCTAAACGACCTCCAAGGCCAGGACATCCCGGTCGCAGCCGTCCACCGCCTTCATAAGGCGAGAGGTGGAGACCAGTACGATATGGTACTGGTCATCTGTGACCCAGTAGAAGGACACCACCCGATCTTCAAAGTGAAGTCGGTATGCTCCCTCACAGGCATCTCAATAGAGAAGCCTTACCGCTCAACCGTAGTAGGGCAGTGCCACCGCTGCCAGCTGTACGGACACAGCCAAGCCAACTGCCATGCGCCGCACAGATGCGTAAAGTGTCTAGGCGACCATGGTACGGCAGACTGCCCCCGTCCCAAAGACAAATCGCTATGCACGGAGCCACCGAGCTGTGTGCTTTGCGGCCAGTCGGGCCACCCGGCTAACTACCGCGGCTGCCCGAAAGCCCCCAAAGGCTCCTCCTCTAAACTGGCGAAGCGTGCAAACGCCCGCCAGCAGAGAGAAAGCCCATCGGTGAGGCTACCAACTGCACAGATGCCGGAGAGACTCAGCCCTCAGAGGCCCTCTCCCTGGACCTCGCTGAACCACCAGAGAGCCTTCCCGGCACTCGGCAAAGCAAAGTCCAGCCCCATTCCCGGGCTATTAGATGCCCCTGTCCCCACTCCCGTGGCCCAAGCGAGCGCACCGGCGCCCGCTCGTCCCGCGCCTCCCGGCCCCGCGGCCGCGGTCTCCTCTCCTAACGTAACTTTAGAAACGTTAGCAAAGTTAGTCACCCCCGAAGCAGACCGCATGGCGGCAGATCTCAGGGAGGCTAACACTGACGGTGATAAGCTTAAAATTATCCTTAAGTCCCTAATCAAGTTAGGCGAAGCCTTCAGCGGCATTAATCTTTAATTTCAATGGATAATACGAGATTAACGTGTACCAAACCCCGATCCCTTAAATTAGGGTACTTTAATGCCAATGGCATCAGAGGCCAGCGTGATGAAATCGCCACCTTCCTCCGTGACCATCAAATTGATATCCTCCTCATACAGGAGACCTTCCTCAAGCCCAGTCACCGCGATCCGAGAATTGCCAACTATCGCATAGTTCGCAACGATCGGTCACGTTGCCACAAGGGCGGTACTCTAATCTATTATAGAAAGGAACTGCACTGCATCCCCTTAGATCCCCCTCCCATGGAGTCTCTGCTCGAGACTTCAGTTTGTCGACTAGGCATGACCGGTCATCAATCGATCACTATCGCCTCCGCGTACATCCCTCCCGGCGGCACGTCCGAGGAGCACACTCTGTTCACCAAAGACCTTGCCGTCCTCTTCGGCTTGAGTGACTCCGTTATCATAGCGGGCGACCTCAACGCCAAACACCCCGCCTGGAACAGCACGACGACCTCTGCCAGAGGACGTCACGTGTATAACCTGGGTGAGTCCCTCAACTTCGATCCCATCGCTCCTATGGAGCACACTCACTATCCCCACGACCCCGACCAACGTCCGGACGTTCTCGACATAGCGCTACTCAAGAATGTCAACCTTAAGTTGCATTCCATCGAGACTTTACATGAGCTCAACTCAGACCATCGACCAGTGCTCATGCACTTAGTTCCCCGTTCGGGTCCCTCTGACCCCAGCCAGCCCCCGCCGACCCAAGTGATAACCGACTGGAGGAAAGTCAGCGAAAAGCTGAAATCCACCACGTCGCCTCACCTGGAGGCCATCCCCGACCACATTGTCTCAGTCGCAGACACGACGGCCGCCATCAACTCGTTTACAGAACACGTGCAATCCGTACTAAAGGATTGCTCACGGGAAGTTCCAGCAATGAGCGATCAACGCTGGATTCTACCCGCTGACGTACGTGAACTGATAACCGAGAAGAACGCGGCCATCCGTGCCTACAGCAACTTTCCCTGCGACGCGAACAAAGCTCACATGCGTTATTTACAGCGTGCTGTAAAGAAGCGCACTAGTGAGCATCGTTCAGATCAATGGGACAAGACGCTTAGCGAGCTCGAGCCTACCCACCTAGCCTTCTGGCAGCTCCAACGCAAGTTGCGCTCCACCGAAGAGGCTTCGATGCCTCCCCTCACCCGACCCGATAAGAGCGTCGCATTCGACGACTCTAAGAAGGCCGAATGCCTAGCCGACAGCCTGGAGTCCCAGTGCTCCCCCAGCTCTCAACCAGTAGACAAGCGACATCTCGATGAGGTGAACGCATTCGTCGAACGTAAAGCCGCCCTCCCTCCCGTCGAAGACCCTCATGATCCTCTGCCTTCGGTCACAGCTGACGAAGTGCAAGACATCATTAATAAGCTTCAACCGCGGAAAGCACCCGGCTCCCACGGAATCACCAATAGGGTGTTAAAACTCCTCCCCGCTCAGCTCGTCGTGTTAATGGCGGCCATCTTCAATGGCGCCCTGAGCAACAACGCCTTTCCCCAAATATGGAAAGAGGCCACTGTCATCGGTTTCGCCAAGCCAGGCAAACCCAAGTCTGAGCCCTCAAGCTACAGACCTATCAGTCTCCTGAACGCACTCGGCAAAATCTACGAGAGACTTATTTATAAGCGACTCAAAGACTTCGCCGAGGCTAAGAGTCTCATCCCCAACGAGCAGTTCGGCTTCAGGACTGGACACTCCTGCATTCAACAGGCCCATCGCATCGTAGAACACTTGAGCGCTGGCTTCCAGCGTGAAGCGATGACGGGTGTGTTGTACTTCGACATAGCAAAGGCTTTCGACAAAGTCTGGCACAACGGCTTATTATATAAGCTGTACAAACTGGGAGTGCCGGACCGTCTCGTGCTCATCTTACGAGACTTTCTGTCGGATCGCACCTTCCGCTATCGCATCGGGAAGGCACTGTCTTCCCCCCACCCCATTAGAGCCGGAGTCCCTCAGGGCTCCGTCGTCTCTCCCCTTATCTTTACTCTGTTCACCAGTGACATCCCCAAGAGCAAGAAGGCTCAGTTAGCCCTGTTCGCGGACGACACGGCCATTTATTACACTGGCCGCAGTCACGACGCTATCTATAGCACCCTCCAAACCTCAGCCAACGTCTTAGGCGCTTGGTTCCGGAAATGGAGAATCGAGGTGAACCCCGACAAGAGCCAGGCAGTTCTTTTCTCTAAACAGCGTAAAATTAAGCCACCTGCGCTCAGCCCGATCACTATGTACGGTAAGCCTATCCCTTGGGAGAAGCAAGCCAAGTATTTAGGAGTCATACTTGACAACCACTTGTCTTTCGCGGCGCACATCAAAGCAGCTCGCGACCGAGCTGCGTTTGCTATGGGTAGGCTTCATTTCATGATTTCGGCAAAAAGCAAGTTGTCACTCAAGTGCAAGTTGCGCCTTTATACCGCGGTGATCCGCCCCATTATGACGTACGCTTGCGTCGTGTACGCTCACACCAAGCCTAAGTACATCCATAGGATGCAAGTTTTACAGAACCGGTTCTTACGTAGAGTCACGGGAGCCCCTTTTTATGTCCGTAATGACCGTCTACACGTAGACCTTAGAATGCCCACCGTCCTTCAGTTTATGAAACGTCTTTCGAAGCGTTTCTTCGATAACGCTATTAAACACCGTAATCCCCTGATCGCAGCGGCCGCCCGTTACGAACCCTCGCGCATTAGTACAGTACGCCGTCCTAGGCATACCCTTGTCACTCCAGATGATGCTATCACCCTCCTCCAGGAGAGTAGCAAAGAGACTAGCACTCTTAAAAAGTTCCGACTCAAACCGCCGTCTTTCCGACCTCGCCGTCGAGGTCCGTCGCGACGTCCCGGTCCATGCCCTCCCCGACCCTCGCTTGAGCCAGCCCGCGATGCTGTGCCAGTAGTTTTAAATCAGCCCCTAAATAATGATACCATTCAGATCCAGCCTGTCCCCATGCAGTCTTCCCCCAGCGACGCCCTAAGCCGAGGTTCGTACCCCACAGGGGGTGCCCTTAGCGTGCAGTCGCTTAGTTTGTAAGTTTTTATGCCCTGGCTGGAGGCCTTACTCTAAAGGCACCCACAGGATAGTCCGGTTAAGCAGACGACAACCTCATAGGTTGAACTGCGAGATGCCATTCAAAAAAAAAAAAAAAAAAAGACCACGTGAAAAAAGAAAAAATACGTGTCCAATACTTTTCAATAAACTACCTGACGGACAAAGAAAAAAAAATAGGAATATCCCCTATTGTAGACTTGTTTGATTGATTTGAATTTTGTGTAAATTTTCATCAAGTTATTATAAAGACGGACAATACAAAATATAAAAAGGTTTCAGAATTTCAGTTCTGTCAAATAAATGGTGTGTACGTTTTCATTCAATAAGCCAATCAGAAAATAAAGTCCACTTCAAAAAGACGTGGATTTATTCTCATAACGACGATTCGTATTGAGAAAAAACACAACATTACACCAAAAACACTTGAAAATTAGTACAAGATAAAACAAGTACAAGATACAGAGACAACCTTGCAATAAAGTCGCAGCAACAGGTAAGTTCGGGAGTAACACATGTCTCCCCACATTATGAAACTTTTACGACAGTATACAGCAACTGGCGCCAGTAAACAGGCAAGTTCTCGACCTTACCCGCAACTTGCCGTCAGTTGGGAACAGTCTGGGTACACTATGTGACAACGTGTTGGACGGTGATGGTAACTTACCGATACCAACTTTGTACTTGGACGAAGTCTAGCTGTCGAACCGAGTAAGTGTATGTTAGACCGTAAGATAGCATACAGGCTGGTCCAAATAGTGATGATTAAGAAAAAATGCATTCCTCTTGCATGGATGTTCTGCGATATAAATTTGGGAATCGGCTTTTAAACGAGGTGAGGTCCCTTTTTTTTTTTTGCGGATGGGAAATCTTCAAATGACTTCTCCCGCTCTGGGCGGAGCGGGAGGGAGTGTCAGACTTGACTGACTAAACCCACATGTTCCTTCTTAGCCCTTTGTGTTCCAGGGCCGCGGTATCTATTTCGAACAACCCGCAGCCCTGGCAGGCATCGGCCCTTTCGGAGCCCTTCCGGTTTGCTGACATCTCCTTGAGGCGCGCGTGGAACACGTACGCGCCGTCGACACGGCCTGTCGTCATGAGACGGACGGACGGTGAGCTAGCCCATAACTCACCGTCCACAGGCTCGCGCCTACGGTGGCCGGGGGCCACTGGTTGCCCCCCGACGCCCGGGGCGTCTCCCGCGGCGGCTGGGACGTGAGGTTCTCTCCCTGAGGTGAGGTCCCTTACATCCTGTATAGGGACTCGATACAGTTACGTACCTTCGCGGCATAACATAACATTCATCTATTCTTGGGCAACATTTGGCACATAGATACTTAACAGGCGAACATTCATATGATAAAATACAATTTGTGTTAGCAAAAAGAATCTTAAAACAAACACAGACATAGTGTGCTTCCATAGAGATACTGGTATAATATGATATACCAAGTACCAGGACAAGTTAGTACATAAAGCTACCGATCAGCGCGTGTAAAACAGTCCTATACTTTGTGTAGTTTTCGGGTTTTCCGGTACCGTCAAATTACAAAACTTGATATTTGATACACTTCTCATTGGATACAAGAACTTGTAGATGCCCTATTTAAACTAATTATATCATTACACTTCCCCATCCCACAGCAAACCAACGTGGGAACACTTCCAACCGTTTCCAGTTGACATTAGTGACAGCTATCATACCACCGTCCTTTAACAGTTAAATTAAAATCTTAGGATTAGGTAATAAGTTTGTAGTTAGTTTGCTATTATTGACATATTTGTCAAAATTATCGTGATACTAGCTGCTGCCCGCTAATTCATTTCCGTGGGAATTAACCATCCTTATCACCTAGGGGTATAAAAATAGCCTACGACCTATTCTTAGACCTACCATACAGAATACACAAAAAAAAAAACATAAAAATCAAGGTCAAGTCGTTTCAGAGGAGTTCGATAACAAACACTGTGACACGAGATTTTAAAATACATATAAGATTTATTTTCGTCAAAGGGAAAATTATTTTGACAGGAGTGTTCCGGCGTGGCTGAGATGAGAGGTGCGCAACAGACACAAAGCGGAGATTTACCCCTTGCGTGATAATTCATGCAAATACGGCAGACGGACCGGAATGCTTGTGACGATCTCTCATGCTCTTGTCACGTTTCTGACGCGTCCGTGTCCTTTGCCCTTTATATGTGAATATGCAGTATGCACGATAGGATTTCTCATCGGCTAAAATGACGCGATAAATTTTCAAAAAGTTGTAGTCACAAAAGTTCAAGTCAGTAAATTTGCGAGATGGTTTGGTCATGTTGAGAGAATGAGTGAAAGACAATTAATAAAAGGCAGATGCCTATAGGCAATGTAACAATATAACCTATAACCAATAAGGTCAATGTCTGTTCTTATAAGAACAGACATTGACCTTATTGGTTCTTCAGAAATATCAGGTGCGTAGTGCTCACAATCGGCGGCGTGTATGGCCAGATGTATTAATGAGGACGAGATGAAAGTAGTATGTAACGTTTCTGCTTACTCTCATGGGAAACTCCTTAGAACATTCTTACTTCCTTGTAGAACTCTTGCGGATAATATCACGTTTCTAGACCCAGCAGTTTAAGCTGTGTGTTGACTTCGATTGTTCGTGATGCTGTACCAATAACATTCACGTACCGACAAACCACATTATTAAACCGTTATCTTGACAATTCTTGTCATTACATATTTAACCCCCCGACTGCATTGCGTAATGCAGTACTGACTGTGTCGCATTCATATGTAAATATGGCCATTGCCATTATGATGGTGATTACGATAATTGTCTCATTGTATCGAGTGTTAATTGGAAACCATTCGATATTATTGAGGTTACTGCTTGAATAAGGTAGTAATAAAGGTAGACGTGGTGAAGGTATTATTTGAGTCGGTTTCTGTTAAAATTAAAAGTGAAGTAAAATTATAATAAACGATTCTGTAAATATAGGTGAACTGGCCACCAGTGGCGAAGGGTCAAAATTTTGTAAGGGGAAGCCGACGAAAAAAATGAGATCATTAATTTTGTTTTTAAAGTGAAACTTTTATTACATCGTCTCAAACTTTTTCGTCTGTGTGTTGCATGTCGCGTGACGATCGGCCGCGGAGTAGGTACGGATAAAATGAAAGGCGCTCGTCAGAGCGCCTTTCACTTTATCCCTACTCCGCGGTCTACTCCGCGCTATAGTGTGAAAAAAAGTTTCACTTTTACCGTGGTTTCATAAAACCACACAATCCTTTTATTCGTCATCGCATTTTTTAAATTTCATTTTGATTGTCAGCGACCCCGAAAACCACGAAAATGTCACCCATGATGTATACACAAAAATTTTCGAAGGACCCAACTTGATCTTTTTTTCATAACTTGTTCTTTATGTATTGTAACGATTAAATGCACAGGAACTATAGAAAATATGTTTATTCATAAAAGTGAACACGTATAAATACAATGTTTCATGTCTATGCTATTAACCGTTGAGGAGTTCCCTCATGAGAAGAGGACCCTGGTGGTAGGATAAATTCGTGATACAAATCGTCATTATCCATCAAATATGAACACGTATGCAAAGTTTCGTGTCTGTGCTATTAAACGTTGAGGAGTTCCCTCGTGAGAAGACAATCCTGGCTGCAGGATGAGATCATGATAGAATTCATGTGTATCCATCACATATGAACTCGTATGCAAAGTTTCGTGTCTGTGCTATTAAACGTTGAGGAGTTCCTTCGTGCAAAGACTATCCTGGCTGCAGGATAAGTTCATGATACAAAACATGATCATCCATCAAATATGAACTCGTATGCAAAGTTTTGTGTCTGTGCTATTAAACGTTGAGGAGTTCCCTCGTGAGAAGACGATCCTGGCTGGAGGATAACATCATGATAGAATTTGTGTTTATCCATCAAATATGAATGTGCATACAAATTTTCGTGTCCATGCTATTTACCGTTGAGGAGTTCCCTCGTGAGAAGACAATCCTGGCTGCAGGATGAGATCATGATATAATTCATGTGTATCCATCAAATATGAACTCGTATGCAAAGTTTCGTGTCTGTGCTATTAAACGTTGAGGAGTTCCTTCGTGAGAAGACGATCCTGGCTGCAGGATGAGATCATGATAGAATTCGTGTTTATCTATCAAATATGAACGTGCATACAAATTTTCGTGTCCGTGCTATTTACCGTTGAGGAGTTCCCTCGTGAGAAGACAATCCTGGCTGCAGGATGAGATCATGATAGAATTCATGTTTATCCATCAAATATGAACTTGTATACAAATTTTCGTGTCTGTGCTATTAAACGTTGAGGAGTTCCCTCGTGAGGAGACGATCCTGGCTGCAGGATTAAGTTATGTCTGCAATAAAAATGTATTGTTCTTAGAACCAAAGGTGTGCGCTAAATTTCAGCTCAATCGGGCATCGGGAAGTGGTTCTAATTTAGCTTCCTATACATACAAACATTGAAAGTTCCCTGTCGTAACTCGAAAATCTTCGGCTTACCTAGTCCTTACAAAACGCTGCTGATAGCTGCGAAGTCACGTGTCCGCGTTCATACGAATTTAGTTCTGAATTCTGACACCCGAGCGTCGGCTTACTGGCGCCACATGTTGCTTTCTTTGTTGAAATGAAAAATGCTGGCATTTATGTAATGTTTTCAATCCTATGATGTATTTAATGTCTGTACTGTGATGTGATAACCTCAGATGTGTACATAATTTACTACAGTAGACACTACGTATAGTGCCTTGTTCCCAAAGGGAAGCCGGCAGGAATCGGCTTCTTAGGAGCCTTCGGGCCTGCTGGCCACAACCTGTATATCACAAGACGTAAGCTTTGGACGGTGTGGGACTTTTAGGAAGTGATTCAGTAACACATATAAATTATTTGTACCGAATTTTAGCTTCTTAGATGAAGGATGCAGATCTTTATATAATGAGAGATTACACATCTTTGGCCATTTTTTGTCTAAAAATCCTTGTCATGCTATTACTTTCATTTGTTGACTCCGCAGCTGCAATCCAAACACGTAGCTCGCCCCAGCGATTTGAAGACATAGCCTGTAATGAAGGGTTAGGCAGAGGCGTACCTAACAAATTCAACCACAGTTCGCCAGTTATGTTAAAAACCTATGTAATAGGGGGCGAGCCGCCATTAACTGGATACAAATCCAGACTCCGTTGCTGCTACTGAAAAATTTCTCATTGAAAAACCCTATGACGCTTTACCCGACCCGGGAATCTGACCAAGGATCGCTTGCGACCACTAGATTAACCAGGCGGTTTATAGAATCTACCTTAAACATTTGAATAACACTACTGTCATGTATACCAAACGAGGATGTTCTGCGTAATATCATGCAATTTCTTGCAGCTTTGCATCGTGCTCTAAGCCAGCACAGATTTATATTTCCATATATTTCAGCGGACCACTGCGTCTAGTCTGCAGTATGAAATTGTATGAGAATGATGGGCTGGTCTGCATAGTGCACAGCTGTAGGGATTTGTATGAAGATGATTTAATATTGTATTTGAATTATTGTGATAAGTTATTGTAGCGGTTTATTTCTGCCTGTCAGAATGTCAGGATTAATTCCGTTAGACTTGGACATCATGTGAGCAGATGATGTGTTTTGTGCAAGGAAAATACACTGGCTACACGGCGCGTAGCCTAGTAGGCACGTGCAGTTGCCCGCGTTTTGACACGCGCAAATACAGATATACATATGGCAATGTACGATGTTGTTTACGAAGACGCCGCTCGTTGTGCGGTACGTGGGGAGCAGTGGTGACCGCCGCGCGTCGGCAACCGCGGGCAATGCTGCTTTTCAATTAAACGCGCGTAAAATCACTTCTCCGTAAACGATCTCATACATCGACATATGTTTGAATTGAAAGCGGACCCGCGCTGCGTCTCCGTAAATGGGCTCTTATGGTACTAAACAATGATTTTAAACATTTTGCCAGTGTCTTGGTATCACAGGTGCTACGTATAATTCGATAAATTGTCCTTATTCATTGCTACTAGGCCGAACCCAATTCAGTTAGAAAAAATAAGGAAAAGGAGAGAAAAAATGCCATCGAAAGCAAACAAATTATTTCCCTCGTAAACCCGATTTCATGAGCGGACTCTGCTTATATCTGTAGTAAAACTTTTTTATGATAATCTAATCATTTCAATGTAAATGTCTGTAAGGGAATAACTGATAGTCCTCGGTGTGGTCCGTGGTCCTTGGTTATTTCGGAAAGAAATGATTGATCCGAACCAACCAACAGCAGTAAAATAATAAAATTGATGTCATTTAGGTACAAAATCTCGTATGGCCGACAAATTTCCAAGAAATAGACGTGATGATAGCAAACTATGTGGGCATACCTCAAAAACTGCACTTATGCGCAAGAGTGTTTTTTGCATGGCACCAACTATCTATAACAAACTCCCCAAAAGTTGGAAAGAGCAAACGATACCTAAACTTAAACAAACAATGAAATTGTTTTTGGCACAAAAAGCATATTACAGTATTACAGAATTTCTAAACGACTCATTGTGATTATTATGAATAAATAAAAATAACTGACAGTGTAGTTATTATGGTCATGTAGTAGTGGAGACCTTAAATATGCCTTTATTATAAATGTTGTTATGATTGAATTTATGAATAATACTATTGAAAATGATGAATATGAATTGTAATCTGTAATATTGGGCAAGGAAAATAAATAATAAATTATAATGATAATATGATTGAATCTAAGGTTCAAATGTTACTGATATTTTATGTTAAGGTGTAAAATCTTTATTTGTACCATAAATATTTGCAAGCCATAAAAAATGGCGGACATGTCGTGAGCCACTCTTGATCAAGATCTTGCATGCATGTATTATTTTAATTCTGTATGTATACACATGTTTGAGCAAATAAATTTTCTTATTCTTATTCTAAAAAGCTCACAGAATAAGTAAGCAGAAGTAGCAATGTTAGCCGTAGAACCTATGACCCGGGTTGACGTGTTTTTGAGTGGAGAGCACGTTCGTTGTCAGATACGCAGGTGCTTGTCGTAAAGCACTATTTGTTTAGCTTTATTTCGTTAGATTTGAAGTCGAGCCCTACACAGTTAGGAAAACAACATGTAAAAACTACATGTTTAAGTAGATACGTGTTATATCTGCATGTAGAGTAGCGGCGGCCCAGTGGTGGAAGCCCCGAGTTACGAGCAGTAAGCCGTGTGTTCGAACCCAGGCAGGCGCATTACTTTTGTGTAATTTATTTCAACGTTGAAGGAAAACATCGTGAGGAAAACGGCAGGTCCTAGAACAAAAAAATCGAAGACATGTGACATCCACCAACACGTACTGGGACCGCGTGGTGGATTACAGCCCACTCCCTCTCATATAGATAATAATAATAATAATCCATTTATTTCAGGTAACTTAAGGCCCATAGACAAAATACACAAAATAATCTTATATTACAATAAAAATAAACTAATACATATTAAAAAACCTTATTAACTATTACTAAACACGTAATGTTGACGGCGTCGTGTTCCGCTGCGTAGTGTCGCGTAACCGTCCCCGGAAACGTCGATAAACGACACCTTTCGGCCAAAAGTCCTCTCTCAAGCAGATCTGTAGATGTTGAGTTGGAACTCGTACCACGAACGACAGATGAGGCCTATGTCCCAACAGTGGGAACATTATAGGCAGATGATGATGATGATGTTATATCTAAACAAAGTAGCACCCAAGTTCGTTCTCAGAAATTGATTAAATCAGTTACGAACAGCTAAACTGTTTATTTACAAAGTTGGTGAGCGAACTTGTTGCCACAAACCATGTTTTATTCAACGCCGAAGCAACTTAAACATAATAAACAAACCCTACTAGCTTCTAATTAAAAGTTATAAACAAAATGTTAATATTTTGAATTAATAAGGTTAGGAGGAACAAGGATCTTGGTATCCATTGGTAGTTAGTTACCGTTCAAAGTCAAAGTCATAGCATTTATTTCAATTAGACCATAACAGGCACTTTTGAAAGTCAAAAAACAAAATAAAACGCGAAGCTACAGTCCCAGTCACAATGCATAATAACTTATGAAAGTACTGTAGTTGCCCATTCCGTAGCGTAGATCTCTATGGAGAAGAACGGGCAAGAAACTCCATGGACACTCTTTTACATCAAAATGTGTTACAAAATCTTGGTTACATCATTCATGTTAGGAATTACAAATATGTGAGAACAATGTAGAAATACGGGCAAGTTAAGAGCGTCCAGAGTAAAAAATTAAATCAGTAATTAAAAATAAAATAATTAAAATAAACCGTGGCAGCTAAGAAATGACCAGTCACAACTGACAGCGCCCGTACACGAACATGACGCATGTATCAGCCATCATTCAACTCAACCATTTTGAAGGGAACTAAACGACCCGACACACGTTGTAAATGTGGTGCAGCGTGTTTATGGAATTATATTAGCTAAGTATGGATTTGTGGTTGGCTTGTGGTCTGCCGTAAAACTGTCGTGATGGGTGACTATAAGCCTGCGTTATCTTACTGATGGGGAAAGGCCTCTTCCCAGGAGTCACACAACCAATGTGGACCCCTGGTCATTGGTTTAGTCCAGCTAAACCAAGCTCGTCCCACCAACTTTTACGAGCTCTGCAGCGTCGCCTTCTTTCTGGCTATGACAGGTGATGAAAGGTAGATCTACTTATTAACGAAGCCAGTTCATAAACATCATAACATCACGCCTAATCCCTGAAGAGTTTGCCAGAGATGTACCCATTAGTACACCGAAATTTCGTCAGTTATGTTTTTGTTCCATGTAATAGTATAGTATAATAGTAGTCCCTATTGCCATCAACCGAGCAGAAATTTAGACTTCGTGGCTGCTATCGAGAAATTCCTTCTTTTACAGACCCGAGAATTGAACTCAGGACCTGATACTCAGAAATTGCGCATAAGCCTAATTCCATTTAGAATTAGAGGGCTCAGATGACCTTTGCACTGAAGCAAATTTTCTCAAAACCCATTACTGGTAAATTGATTACGAATAAAATGTTAAAAGTTTCCCTTCAAATCTAATTAAGTCCAGAAATAAGTCTTGTCACTCTATTTTGTGACATCGTCCTCAGCAAAAAACGGTTACTAAGGCAGAAGGTCCATTTGACTGCCTCGTTGGTCGAGTGGTCGTAAGCGTGACTGCTGAGCATTAGGGCTTGGGTACGATTCCCGGGTCGGGTAAATCGTTATTGGGGTTTTCCATCAGGAATTTCTCAGTATCAGCCCCGGAGTCTGGATTAGTGATCGGTTGACGGTAATATGCTCGCCCCCTGTTACATGGGACTTAAACATAACTGGCGAAATGCGGGTGTACTATTAGGTACACCCCTGCCTAACCCTTCGGGGATTACAGGCGTGATGTTATATATTAAGGTCCATTTGATGAGTTCAGCCTAATGTGAATAAACATTTTTGATTAGTTTTGATAAGTTAATAAGATAGTATGTTGACATAGTTTCGGCTTCCAAACATTCAGGAAGTTTTTTTTTTGTTAGCCGTTATCGGGCAAAGGCCTCCAGGTCTTTGTTTCTTTTCCAAGCCTTCGCGAATCAGTCATATATTTTTTTTTATTTACTCTCATATGCTTTTGTATTTGTACAGAGTTGAACTTCTGCATTATTGTCTCATGATTAGCCACTGTACCGCTTCGATACCTTTCATACTTCGTATTTGCATAATTCAATGAATTTTTACCTTAAAGATGATGTCGATGGAGAAATAGACCTCCTAAGGTATGTCAGAGTTTCTTCGTAAATATTTATGAGTCCACCGTAAAGTGAAGGAACTGTAATGTAATCAATAAATTCATACTCGGCGGCTCAAAACAAGGACGCGACGGTGCAAATTGAGTTATACAGAGAAGCCGTATTTTGTGAAGAATTTTTTCATGACTTTTTTTTTAACCCAAATAAGTCTAAAAGGAGGGTATTTTTTTAACTTGAGGGCCCAGTCTAGTAAACTTGACAGCCCGTCGAAATATCCGCGCAAATTTACAAGGTTTTTTTTGACTAAAGTTATTAATGAATTGCAATTATTTGTTCTACAAATTACAACACAGATCTGCGGATCTCTCATTGTACGGGAAATATATACAATGCGAGGTCTTGTTAAACTGGAAACTTATAGCTTGATGTGTCAGCGTGTGCCCCTATTGTTCAAAAATATGTAATTAAAAGCAAACTTATGAACCATAATTTCGAACGCTTTTTAGACAAAAGCTTTCACTATAAGTTGTTCATAAAAAAAACCGGCCAAGTGCGTGTCGTACTCACACGCACACAGGGTTCCTTACCACCAAACAATAAAATATAAAATATTTTTAATATTATTAAATTATTTTTACATGTAACAGCAAAACAAAATTTGTTTTTCATAGTATGTTAATGAAAAACAAAGTTACTGCTGCAGTTTGATGAAAAAGTCCTATATCTAAAAAAACAAACATCATATCTTATTCAAACCAATTTTCGTTGACAGTTTTTTTTTTACGTTCTATAATCCTAAATATTTTCATCCTCTTACTTTAGAAATTAGAGGGGGGGGGACACACATTTTACAACTTTGGAAGTGTCTCTCGCGCAAACTATTCACTTTAGAAAAAAATTATATTAGAAACCTCAATTTCATTTTTGAAGACCTATCCATAGATACCCCACACGTAAGTTTGATAAAAAAAAAAAAAATGGGCTTCAGTTCTAAGTATGGGGAACCCCAAAATTTATTGTTTTTTTTTCTATTTTGTGTAAAAATCTTAATGCGGTTCACAGAATACATCTACTTACCAAGTTTCAACAGTATAGTTTTTATAGTTTCGGAATAAAGTGGCTGTGACACGGACGGACGGACAGACAGACAGACAGACATGACGAATCTATAAGGGTTCCGTTTTTGCCATTCGGCTACGGAACCCTAAAAACGAGCTATCTAAGTATTACAACCAAGAAATAAGTCTTACTGAAGAAACTTCAACAGAAAGGTTGGAAGTCGGAAGAAACTTCATTGGCTAACTTAATTGATTGAAATTAAAATATGCACTTTGTATTCGTAGCCGTCATCTGTCTACCCTTTTCCCAACCAGTGTAACCGGATGCCGCTGAATACCAGTATTTTACATGGAGCGGCTGCCTATCTGACCTCCACAACCCAGTCAGAATTGGGTAATACTAAACCCCTTGGTAAGACTGGTTGTCAGATTTTCGGGCCACGGCTGTAACAACTGTCAAGGAGCTAGAAATGACAGCCGGGACTAACCGCTTAACGTGCTTTTCGAGGCACGGAGGAAACTCGGTCTGTAATGGGTGATCACCTGTCCACAGATCAATCTAGGCTTTCGCGGCTTAACCCGAGTGGTTTATGTAGCCACGACCTCTTTTGTATTCGTACTAAATTACTTAATAGCTGAACCAAGAGAAACAACCGTGATTCTCTTTAATAAGTAACGAAGTCAATCTTAAAGCCGTCATCCTATTTAGAGCGGATGGGTCATGAATCTTAAAGGTAATTTATACCGGTAACAGACAGGACCGTTTGCTAAGCCACTACCGTTAGCCAGGCGGATGACGAGACAACCTGTAATTAATGCAGATTGGTAGGTCACCCTCGACCGTTGACTGTATGGCGATCAGGTAGGTCTATTATAGTCCTTTGTTAAGGTAAATTGGTTCTGATGATTGGTATAAAGATTTCAGAGTGGTCGAATCCACAGATTTTTGCATCATGTCTCGACGTTCAGCCTACTAGAAAAAGAATTATGTTCTTGCAATATCTAATATTTCGATGCCACGAAATTTTGGCTACGACCCGTTTGGTAACTTCCCATATGGACAACTAAACAACCCGGCTCAAGCCGATTTCGCCTTGATAATTATGGTCACCTGATCCTTCACAATCATTGTCATTATTAATCAATAATAATCTTCAATATCAAAAAGTATTATAAAACATTGCGTAATTCTTGATATGCTCGATTTCGTATTACGTAAATCTAGCCGTATGTATTCTTCTTTAAATGCAAGTTGACTTTATCATTTGGTCGCATTATATGAAAAGAAGCGTAAGTCACTTAACTTGATAAAGTGCAACCAAATCCGGACTAATTAGAAGCTTACTCCGCCTAACGAGTGTCGCTAAAAGCAATCAAGACCGAAAAACAGTCAATAAGTCTTCGAGAAAATTCTCCTTTCCCTTTTAAACAAACAGATTGTTACTCTAATGCGACTTCCAACAAGTAAATAAGTAAGTAAGTATTTTATTTCGCAAATATGGGTACAGTAAATGGTGATAATTTGATAACAGGTAGGTTCAGCCATATTTTACCAACAGGCATGCAAAAGTTATAGTTTGAAGCTAAAACAATAAATGCACTAGAAACACATCAAGAGTTTTAAATCGCTACTTAGCGGATTTTTTCAATAATAAGCATCAAAATTAGCATACAGATTGGAAAAATAAAATCATTAAAGTATAGCTACAAAAAATAATAAAATCATAAGATCATTACAATTACAGACAAATAATTTAAATAAAACCAGTGAATTACAATACAACCATTAACATCAATTAATAAAATGATAACATCATTACAATTACAGACTAATAATTTAAACAAAACCAGTGAATTACAACCATTAACATCAAATAATAAAATCACTGCAACCAATCGATTTAAATAGAATCACTACAATAAACCCTACCAAGTCAATAAAATAGGTCAAGCAAAATAATAAAATCCTTAAAATAAAATATTAAAATTCATTAAACTAAGCAAGCGCTATTTGCAGAAATGTCAATAATTTATAAAAGCTGGATAGTGTCAGTATGTGTAAATTCTTTCTCAGTAAGAAATTCGCTCACAGTATAATAAGCTTTATGCGTTAAAAAACTTCGGAGCCTGTTTTTGAACAATGATAGCGGCAATTCTTTCCATTGCTTAGGTAACTTATTATAAATGACCGGAGCCATGCAGTAGACACTCTTGCGCATTAAAGCCGTTTTGGCAGGATGGGAACCTACTTGATTATTGTCGCGCCTATTACGTGGAATTACGTCAGCCAGACGCTTAAAACGACTTGGGTTCGACTTCACAAATACAGCTACTTCCATTATGTATAGACAGGGTAGTGTTAGTAATTTGTGCTGTTTAAAGTAAGGCATGCAACTATCGGTGGATTTAAGCTTAAACATCGCCCGTAGACATCTTTTCTGGGCTTTAAAAACTGTTTCTCTTTCGGTTGAATTTCCCCAGAATATTATACCGTAACGTAGGTGGGATTCTACTATGCCATAATAGGCAGTAAGAAGTGCATCCATGTATATGACTGGGGATAGTGAATGTAGAGCGTACGCGGATTGACTAATTCTCTTACATAAAGTCTGTCTGTCATCTGTATGTGCTTTCCAATTTAGGTTTTTATCTATTACGAGACCCAGAAATTTTGTATTTTCTAATTCTTCTACAACATCATTGTTGAAGTGTATATTAGGGCTAAGGCGAGGAATCCGCTGACTAAAATGGACAACTTTAGTTTTATTCAAGTTTATTTTTAAATTATTTGATTCTAACCAATTAACAACATTTTTCAAAGGTTACGTTAAACGTTTAACGCTACCATGGAGGGGGTATGAAAGCACTGTTGCGTTAAACGTTCAACGCTCCTGGGGAGGGGGAATAGAAAACAGAGCGAAAGTGAATGCGTGGCACTCGAAGTTTCACTTCTTCCGCGCGGAGGGACTCCACGCATTTTTTTTTTCTAGCGGTCCTCATGCATTGCACAGGTGACATTTACTAATGAAGAAAATAAAAAAAATCTTTCAAATAAACTGTGTCCTGATATTTACGAATCATCGTCATCCTTCTCAGTTTGTTTCTTGCCATATTATCCTTCACACAGTCCATCGTTTTTTTGGTCTTCCTCTACTCTTATACCCATCCACATTCATACTCAACGCTTTCCTCACGACAATGTCCTGACAATTACGAATACAATAAAAAAAGACAGTCAAATCCGTTCAGCCCCAAAAGTCAGATTCTTTCGGCAATTGATTTTTATTTATAAAGATAATACAGATAGATTTACCCCTTTACATCTTATATCGCATATCATACACATATGCATAACATCACGCCTGTAATCCCCGAAGGCTTAGCAGGCACCTAATAGTACACCCACATTGGCCAGTTATGTTTTAAGTCCCATGTAATTCCAACCCGCACTGGGCCCGCGTGGTGGATTACATCCCACTCCCTCTCATAGAGGCCTGTGTCCCAGCAGTGGGAACACTATAGGCTGATGATGATGAATAGGAGTCGAGCCTATTGCCATGAACCAGCTGTTTACTTAAACTGGTTATCATTACCATTGTACGAAGATCATTGAAGAAAAATATTGCAGTAAAGAATGTTCTATTTTAGGACATGATTAGATTGAAAACTGACTCATGAATTCAAAGTTGTCTTTAGCGAGACCAAATCTAGAATCCGTAGCTATCGCATATCAACTGTTGATAATACTACCTACGCTAGTCTGAGAGGCAATTCCAGACATTTTATTCCTTTTTCTTTTATTCCTACTTTATAGTGTAAATAGCAATAAAAAGAATGGTTTCGCGACACAATCATCAATCCTTTAACGTTTTATGGCGAACGATTTATTGTGGGGTCGAAACGACCCTAGTATTGTAAGCTTAGCAGTGACGCAAGGGTTGGGGTCTTGGGGTACAAATGCTGCAATTAGAGGTGGTAAATGTTGCGTGGGACGCCCCAAGTGAGATTGACTTACGGTGTTACTTCGAATTTTATAGCGCGTCTTGGATCTAGGATAAGATCAACTGAGAAGATTGTGTAGTTTTCTTATTAAATCAATAAGAAAACTACACAATCATCTGCAATCATTATCACTCAAATTCTACTGGGCCGTGTTTACAGTCTTCTAAGCAGTGTTGCCAGCAAGATTGAAGGCCACTTAATGGGGACTTTGTGCGCAGTGCATGTATTGTTCCAAGTTGCTCTAGAACGTGGCATAATTAAGTATTATTAGTTAAAGTTTAGCGTTGTTATTTATTGTGCGTTTTAGTAAATTAAAATAAGGTTATGTTCCTGAATTAAATATAAATAAATAGTTATAAATTGAAGATAAGAGCAGAGGTTATAACTTCAATGATTTTCACTGACGCCATTGTGCTCATATCAAAGTATATATTGTTTTGTTTTTATCCTTTTTAAAGAAAAGTTGCGCCACACTAGGAATTTCTCCTGCACGGTGTGTTAACAAACATTTAAACTCAAATACACAAACAGTCAGACCCGGAACAACTACCTGTAGGCCATACAAATATTTGTTCCGTGCTGGAATCGAACCCGCGTCACGGAGCGCAACAGCCAATCGCCCAGCCACTGCGCCGAATGTGTTGTCAATTGATTGGTTAATTGCAGTACTTTCAGTACTTTTACCACTTAGAAATTATCTGAAACCCCTTGGTTTTTAAGATTTTCCTATAGTAAATGACAACGTAATAGATCTCGGATATATAAAAATGTCATACCTACATAATTGTTAAACGAGTTAATATCCACCATTTCGGAGAACATAAATGAAATATTTATTGCAGCACTGAAATAAACATACAATAATAACACATAATAAAACATAAATGCAACAATATACAAGTTTACATTTTCATATTTGCTTTATAAAAAAAATTTGAAGAACGTAGGATCAAAAAACTTTTAAAGAAACTTCGCGTTTTAATTTCAAAGTCGTGGTCTCAAAGAAAACTCTACGTCTCACAGTCTACCTTTAATTTTAAGAAAGATCAAAGAAAATAAAACAAAATATTTTTAAAGCACAAAATTTCAGAATGGCGTAATGGCGTTATAACAATGTGTTGTTTTGCATCCTCGTCAAAATCAAGGAGGTAACTATGTTAATGATTCTCGTCTCGAATCAATAATAAAATGGGTAGGTATTTTTTTTTTCTTATTTACGGAAATCGGTAAGTGAGAACCACCCGTGTTTTAAACGCGGCCCGTATGGTACTTGGGTGAATTTCCCAAATGACTTATTTTTTTGTCTTCGGTGAAATTAGTATTTGAAAAAAGGAATATCGTTCTGAATTATATTTTTTAGTATTTAATAGGTAGTTATTGGGTTGTGGCAAAAATATAATTTGCCTAGGACTATTTACAAAGGTTGAAATAAATTCATAAACCTCTATTATTTTCAAATCGGTGCTGTCCCTCTACTTTTTTTACAAACAAAAAAGCTTATACAGTAATAGAAATAAGTAAGTTAAGTATATAACTTATTCTATTTTATAGAATATTAGTTTTGTCATTAATATATAGCATATTTTATTACATAATTAACGATTGTTACTACTGAGAGGCACAAACGTACCTGTCCTGCAAAATGTTCTCATATCGCTGGACAAAAGTAATTTAAACCTAACTTTACATCAAAATCAAAATATTTTTATTTCACATAGGCCTACATGGGCACTTGTAAAACGTCGAACGAGTCCGACAGCGTCCCCCCCCCCAATTATATTTTCCTCGTTAGTGTGTGCTAGTGCGCAGTCAGGACGGATTTTTGTCAAATCGCTGCATATTCTCGCCAATAACATAAGTACGCCAATTCAGTTGCTCCCGGACAATTATTTTATAGTATCGGTGGTTGCATTTTTCTAGTGTAATGAGTAGTTTTATTTTTGTTGTTTGGTTCTAATACAGGTAGTAAGTAAATTAGCTTCATTGACTGTTATTGAATTTATCCTAGATATTATGCATTTTTTCTAATTTTCGAAAAAGTGTATTATTTCTCACGTCGCTGTTCTCATATCGCTGTAATCGGTGGTCTTTATTACCACCGATGTGATAATTTACACCGAAAAAACCAATCGGTGTCTTATATCTAATATCGGTGTTTTGATTCATGATCAACGCACAGTTTTGTCACATCGGTGGATTACTTTATCATATCGCTAGATCATTTTATTATCTCGGTGATTCGTTTTATCATATCGGTAGATCCCGTATCATTTCGTTAAGTAATAGTACATTGTTACCCTAGGGGTGAAAGTGACTTACTTAGTCACGAGAAGGGTTTGGCGCACGAACGAAGTGAGGGCGCCAATAGTTTGAGGGACTAAATAAGTCTTTAACCCGAGGTAAACACTGTGCTTTTCATTACGAATAGTACAAGGAAAGTAAAAATAAAAACATGAATTAGCTAAAGAAAAAATGAGTAAAACCGTTTGCCGCTTTCCCGCCTGTTTTGTTTTTTTTTCTGTGGCCAGCCAGCTATTCAGCCTTTATTTTTCATTTTCATCATTGAAAAAATGGTAAATATTTTGCACAAATCTATGTTGTTTAAAAAAAAACTATTGAAACTAAATTATAAAGTGTTTTAAAAATATTATATCCTTTAATCAATACTTAACTTAAGTTATTTCAATTTTACATCGTGGCTGCATAGAAAGTTGGTTCAATAAAAATGTGAAAATAGAACTAGTTTTTTTTTTATAATTTGACATCTGTCAGTTGAAAGCGATTCTCCCTAGGGCTGAAATGTATTACTTTCAACCCGCTCTTCAGGCAACTTCAGATCTACTTTCAGAGTATGAGTAATGAAATAGTATATTGTGTATTAAGGGCGGTAAGTAAGGAATTACGATCGAGGCTCTAGTAGAAGCCCGAAGTCGAAGACTGAGGGCTTTCTGAGTCGAGGTTCGTAATTCCCGTACCGCCCGTGAAACATACAATGTTTTTCATCACATTTGCGAGGTAATAATTATGAATATACACAAGTCAGCACATATTATTACGAAATACGTGAACTGATTTGCGGATGGCGGGCTGTTTGCCCACACCACAGATTATACAAATGTTTTGTTCAGAAACGTTAAAGTCAAATTCTTACCTAGGTAGGTATACAGCCATGAGGGAGTATAAAAAAAAACGACGTTTTGATACAAAAAACTATCGATTATTTAGATTTTAGAACATTAGTTGAGTAATTAAATAACATGTAGCGAGATTGAATGAAATTCCTGTTTAAATAACATTTTAAGACAATTTTTCAATTGCGTGTAAACTCCTTGCTTGAACTTACATGACCTGTGTACTGTCATGCTGTGCTGTAAATGAAAAAAAAATTACTTACCGCCCTAGGGTTTTATAAGGGGCATTACAGCCAAGTTAACCTGTATGTTATGACACTGTTTACGTGCAAGTGTGATGAAAAGTATAATACTTTTACAAAGACAATGATAATAAACATTTTTTTTAATTCATAGTACCTATAGTAAATATGATAAAAAAAGAAAGTATATAATAAAATAGGTACATCATTTAAAAAAATATATTGCAACTGAATTTCTAAGAACTCAGTTCTCTTTGGATGTGATCTACTTACATAAGACCCTTAGTTCAGGTCTTCAGCTCTAAGTCACCCTTGTAAAAATATATAGGTACCTACTAACTATTTCATTTTTTGATGTTCAAAGGGTGATAGATCATCATATCGCTGGATATGTACATCATTTCGGTGGATAAACTTATCATACCGGTGTACAGAAAAAAATTTCGGTGCCGGTTTGTCATATCGGTGGAAACCACAATTCAAACTGAATTTTCTCCTTAGTCTTAAATGATACGTTGATGATATTAAATTTGGGGATATTTGATATCTTAAAGATTACATTAAACCTGAAAAATATACAAAAAAAATATAAATGAAAAAGTTCACCGATATGATAAAAAAATGGCATTTGTTGAAATTCACCCACTTGCCCTATTACCTCGCTTACACACATACAAACAATCTCAAACGTTTAATTGATAATTTCTTATTCCTTACACCACGTTAAGGGGATTATTCTGAAATATTGACAAACTTAAACAACCAAGAAAATCAGCGTTTATTAATAATTAACTAGGTACCGTAATTTAAATTGATTATTATTTATGTCTTTTGTGACCACCTCCTGAAATTTGACGAGGATGCAAAACAACACCTTGTATATAAGCGTAGGGTTGCCGACGCTAAAACGGTTACCAAGTATTCAGTACATCATTCTGAACCCCCCCAGCCTAGCTGGTTTTTTAGGGTTACCCAAAGGGTCAAACGGGACCCAATTACTGAGACTTCGCTGTCCATCCGTCTGTCACCAGGCTGTATTTCATGAACCATGGTAGTTAGCCAGTTGAAATTTCTACAGATTATGTATTTCTGTTGCCGCTATAACAATAAATACTAAAAACAGAATAAAATAAATATTTAAGGAGGCTCCCCTACAAAAAAGTGATTTTTGTGCTCGATTTTATAGATAATGGTACGGAACCCTTTGTGCGCGAGTCTGACTCGCACTTGGCCGGTTTTTGAAAAATTTCGTGGCTCAGAATGATGTACTGAATACGTGGAATTTTTTTTTCTTCAACTCTGTATATAACAAGAATTATCCGAATATCAAAATACGCACATCTTTACAAATGGGATTACAATTCGTCTACGAATTGCAAAAAATATCTTGCGTAATTGTGAACAAAACAGCTTATGCTAAATCCATTAGAACACGGCAAAAACACGAGTGTCTGAGAATGGACGTCGGATTAATCCGTAGTTATCCTTCAAATCAATAAAAGAATAAAACCATTTTTATCTCCGTTTCATTTTCTATCTTTTATAGAATTTTCATTCTACGAGTAAGTGCTTTTAAGTACCTTTTTCCCTGAAATTAGTAAGTTCTTATGCAGGAGCATGCTCCATTACCCTACCCTGTCTGCTCATAGCATTATCAGTGAGGAAAAACAAAGTTTCGTTCAAATAAATTTATTGGTTCTGCCCGATAAATCTTATTGAGCGGGGGAGCCTAGTCAAACACGATAAATAATAAGGTTGGGGCATTTTTGGTTGCCATGACATTTTGTGACCCGAGTTGTGAACGTAAGAGGCGGTATATATTCGTATAGGTACTTTTATTTTATCAGAGCAAAATTTTTTTTTTAATATTGAATATTATTTTTAACAGCAGTCTTGTAAAGTGCTACGAGTTTGCTACGCTGTAGCCTACTGCTACGGCGTAGCAGCTACGTAGACTATAGCGTACTTAAAATACAGAGTTCTGTGTTTGGTCACAACTCGCCCAATGTGAAGCGATGACGCAGCCTAGGGTGGAGCACGCTTGCCTAGAAGAAACGAATTCACTTGAACTTTGAAGAGATCCAGATTATAATGAACAGGATTTTTAATTGTCCGGGAGTTCTTTCGCCTTTGGCTTTTGGTCTAGTCGCGGCCTTTCGGATAGAAAGTGGTTGCTTCTGTTAGCACATCTCCTCCTTCAAAGTGGAACTCAGCAATGCTGCTAAATGAAGAAGTGTCAGGATAGCCCGCAAAAGTCACATTTTCTCTCGTTTTTTGCAATGTGCATACTGTGTCAGGTTCTAATTAAAATATGATTCGCGATCGTAACAAATATGGCTTTACTGAGTTGTAAAAAATGTAGAAGGTAAAAACTTTCAACGAAAATTAGTTTGAATAAGATTTGATATTTAGTTTTTGAGATATATGGGACTTTTTCATCAAACTGCAGCAGTAACTTTTGCTGTTGAGTGTAATGCAATACAACATACCTATTATGAGCCTTCAAAATATTTTTATTATATTATTTTGTGCTACAGAAACCTCTGTGCGTGTGAGTACGATTCGCACTTGGCCGGTTTTTGCAAGAAGTGACATTCACAAACGTGCTCTGGGTCCGCGTGGTGGATCGCGGCCTATCCGTCTCACAGAGAAATTGGCCCGTGACCCATCAGTCAGTTGTGTTCAGCTAGGTAAAAAGGTCAAAGTAAGGGTCTTTTAATAAGTCTAATACAAAACGGGGACTTCTATTGAGGATTTTCAAAACATTTTGCCTGAACGGGGAACCAAAACTTTTATTTCGTCTCTGTCTGCCTATACAAAATACATACATGTACGGAAGTATTGTACAGTAGTAACTTATGCTATGGCGTGTTTATGCCTCCATTTTACGACTGATATTCGGCAAGTCCGTATTGCAAGAGGACATACAAATATTGCCCCTGTATTATTGCTGATCGTAAATTTTGCGAAAAACTTCCATGGTGATGATAGTATGAAGTACTAGAAAGAATGCGAGATGAAGGACAAAAGCGAAAGAAAAAAAAAAAAAAAAGAATCTTGTTTTGGATCATCATTAAGTTCAGAACCATCGGTACTTTAAAATTATCGTGTTATTAGTTACATTTGACAAAATCTACATCAGATTTTAAATCTATCTACACATATATATGTATGTATGTAGTATTTTATATGTATGTTTATTTATGTATGTATTGTATGTATTACGTATGTAGTAGTTAATTTAAGTTTTGAATGAACTGTTTTTGCACATGCTCGTAAGTTTATCCTCTATTGCAAATCTCGCAATAGAAAAATGGTTTGCTGTAAGAAAACCCAATTCTGGGTTAAGCTCGCCGTTGTACATTAGTTTTTAAATTGCAATCTGTTTGTATATTTCTTTTTAATTTGGTGTGCAATAAAGAATAAGAATAAGAAAAAACCGCACACCACACCTAAAGACACCTACAGAGAAACTGTACCAATGTGAAAATTTCCAGACATGGATTAACCCAGATACAAATACCATCAAACCTGGCCTTTGATGGTTCCAATATTACCGTCGTGAACGAAATTTTCTTATCTTACATAACACTCCAAAGTCGTCACCCCACTTGCGACGCAGCAAAACCCATAAAAACCCCATATGGGTAGTGATCCCATAACTATATGGTCCGGCGTAAATTTGAAACGACCCATAACAGTGTCATACATTGAATTTATGTACTTTTCTTCTATTAGGCTAAGAGCTTAAACAATGTGGGCTTATTTACTAATTAAACATAATTTTGTGGGTCAGTAAACATCAGAATTGTTTCAAGTTTATTTGTTTTTCAGGCTTTTGTTCATTGTGGCGTTTCATTTTCGTTGTTTGGGTCTTTTATGGTCAGAAGAAAGGGTGTCATATTACCTCTTTATACAAGCCTTTGCGTGGTATGAATTACTTTATAATTTAAGGATAATATTTTATTACGCATGAAACGGTACGAATTGTATAAAACTGTGGGGGTATTTAGAGGGGACTCTAGTGGGCCTTTCTTCATACAAACGTATTCCGCTGTTTTTTCGTGGATAATGCGTCTAGAGCAATGATTTTTTTTTCCAAAAATCTAGGTCTTATTAATAGATGCCCCTATCATTTATTTATTTTTTAAAACATAATCACTTAAACAATTATGACAATCCAAAAACCCCAAAAAAGCCCGTTTTTACCGCCATGGTCAGACGACTATCAGACAAATTAGTCAACAATTTTTTAAGCAGTTGTCCCTTTCGCACTTTACGGGGGCTTGATCGGGCGCAGCGCGACAGCAACAGTTTCTTCAAATACCTATCCTTCAAATTCCTCGGGGCTGGATCCCCCTCTTAACACGTTTGCTGTCATTTTGACAACACAACCGCATCATCATCATTTTTAGCACGGTTTTAATGGGTTTACCAGTTACTAAACATCAAAAAATTCTTAGAAGTTAAATTTGACCCAGTTTCTGGTTTCCGAATTGAGTAGAATTTTTGCGTACATGTTTAATTTGGATGACAAAGCATGGTAATCTAAATGACGTCATTCTAAATCCAATATGTTGATCTCCCAAAGATGGCAGACTAGTTATTTCAATGAGAGCGTTTGTTTGCCAAGAAGAATACGAGAAATGAAATGTTTAAATTTGTAAAAGTCGCACTCCTGAGCCACAAGACACAAGCGATGCTTAGTTTGTGGCTCACCGATTTGTATGACACAACTGTTATGTTTCTTTTATGAACAATAAACTTATTAAACTTTTCAAGTCCGTTTTTTAGTTTCTTCAAACTATTACATTTTGTTCGTTGTCGACCAGATAAATTTTGAAACATATGAAGCAATGTATTGCGAATTTCTTCCCAAAAAAGTTGTAATGCGGTAAAAAACGTGTTGGGTGGTTTTGTCCCATAGGTAGTGTGATTTTGTCAGTGTTTGCCAGTTTGTTTAAAGTAGTTTATGAGAAAATTATTTTACTCGTCGGGTTTTTTGGGATTTATTTCGTTAGACTTTTGGATCTTATCTGGGCAGAAGATGGGTTTCATGCATTAAAAACACACTGGGTGCGACACACTGCTTTTATTAAACTTACAAATTTGTTAACACAATTTCACTGGGCACAATGAATCGGGTACAGTTCCGGGACGCTAATTCCGATGCGATCAAACACTGTTTGTCTTCCTGGCTACGAGCTTAAAACCTCAGGACTCTGTAGAAGTAAGCTATGGGTTTGGGAAGACTGGTAAGTAGGGCGCGTGATGTGGCCACTGGCGTGCTTGCGATTCATTTTGTGTCCGTACTAATGACCGAATCCGATATACTTTTTAAAGATTTTACAACTGACAGCATATCCATTTCAAACTACAAAACTGACCGTTCTATTTTCAAAGACCGATTTCTGAAACCTTCCGTTTGAACGTTTACCTCAATCAAGTGAAGTAAACTGTCGCCAATCAGAATCCACGCTCGCTACCATTGCGGTTTGACAAACAATGTCAAGGGAGGTTTATAGAAGACCCACTCTTAGTGAAAATAATTTTTTTTTTGATCTTCCATTTTTGTTTTTTTTTTTTGCAGAGTTTAACCTCCTAATCAAAATATTTTATCATACGCCTACATGGGCACTTCTATAACGTTAAACTATAGTATAAGTAAGTATAGAAAAATCAGTGCTCCTGGGTTCGAACTCGAGACCTATGACTTTTCAGTGCGACGGTCACCCCACTAGGCTATCACTACTTCCAATCCGTTAATAGAAACCTCATACAAACGCAACAGGGTCTGCGAGAAGTTCGAAAAATAGGTATTTGAAGAAACTATTGCCGTCGCGCTGCTATTGCCTGCCCCCGGAGAGTGCGATAGGGACAACTGCAGCTCAGATCGATTACATAAAAAAATTACAAGATTGTCGTTTCGCATTTCCCTTTTTAAAATTTTAACAAAGAGGTAGCCTAGGTTCCTATCAATTCATTTTATGTTAAATACTTTTTGAATTTGTCTGGTCCACTAATACGACCACTACGGCGGTATAAATGGGGCGTTTTGTATAATTTTTGTTGGGCCATATATTTTCTTTTTTTATTACTTTCTAGAAAAAAAAAAGAAATGATAGGGACGTGTCTGAAGCAGACTGATTTTATGAAGACTGACTGACTGACTGACTGATTTTATGTCGAAGAAAAAAGCGGACAATACATTTGTATGGAGAATCGCAGCCCCTGTTCCCTCTTCAAAGTAAATATCTGTATCTACTGAAACCTATCTACGGCGTGGCCTCACTCGTGTCGCAGTTACCAGCGATCGTCGATATGATTGTCCCTGATTGCTATCACAATACATGTGCTGTCCAACTTTTATCCTCGTTCCTGTTGCAAATCGGAGCTGACTTTGAGTGTGAAATCTCGAGATTTCCTATACAGAATTACGAGAATTTCCTTTGTTTTTATTAATAAATTTACTCGCTTCTGCTCTACTGCCAAGAGCATGTAGGTATACGGTGTTATAATAATAATAATTGTCTATTCTTACATCGACATAGCCCGTTTCTATGGCGGTCATGCTACGCGTGCTGATGATCAGCAATACATTCGAATCTTAAAATTCATAAGTCACTGTCAGGCAACACAAAACCTAAATCACTGGATCTAGAAGCATGTTTTTTCTTTATCATCATGGCAAGCACTTCATCTCCTTTGTATGACTGTGTATGTCCGTGCATCGATCAGTATGTAGCCACCTGCACAGCTCTATCGTTGGAGGAAACCCTGGAAGGTGCAGGTTTTTGTGCAGGATGAGGTAGGGCATATCCTGCAGACGAGCTCTACACTGGCATTGTATTTAAGAGGGATCGAGGATAAGCCTGGGTTAAACTTAAACCACATGATAACATAGGAATATCACAAGGGCAAGGGCAATAAGATATTTGAAAATTCTGCCTCTGAAAGGATTAAATCCCATCGAACACACGGCTTGAGTATGAATAATTTTCAGTTTGATAACAAATGATCGTGGAATAACAAAATGCTATTGATCAAAATGTATCCCTTTGATTTGTAAAGCTAAAATCAAATCGGCATGAAATTCATTGACCGGTGAAAGCGATTACAGAATGTTACAAGCTTTAATCCTATGATAATATTCGAAGGGGAAGAAACCAAGGGATATGTTCTGTCGACAGACGAAATTATGTTGTACCTTTGTCAAATAGGGAGCGAACCGAATAATAGACGGTGTAAGGCAGACATCGTGACACAAACTTTTACGTTTATATTTTTTGGAGGTACGAGATTCTAGACCCGGGGTTTTTTTTTATCAAAGTTGTAAAATGGTTAATCCGACTGCCTGTACGCAAACAGACGAGTCCTGGGTTCGATACCAAGGTAGAAAAATTGTTTTCTATTAGGAATTTCCCATTAGCAGTCCGGTGTCGGGTTTTTTGCCTGAATGGTTCGCCTTCAATTGCATGCCAATTAAATACACGGTGTAAATCACCTCATCACGAAGCCGTCAACCAAGCATTCTGTACATGAAACTAAGTAACTTTACGCAAAAATTATCGCTGGGAAACGACTTTTTTTGGGGGGGTGTAAAATCATGTTTTGTGGTAGAACTCAATGTAACGCACTCAAAACATTGTGCTGATTGAATAGGACGGATTGAATAGTACGGGGGTCGTGGAGGTGTTTAAAGTAAAAAATTTACATTAATTAAAAACTTGTAAGTATTAAAAAAAAAATACTTGTCAAAAAGTTGGAACTTTGACCCCTAATATCTCCGTAACTAGAAGGTTCCCAGGTATGGTGTTGAACAAAAAAATGATCGCAATGACAGGGAGAATCAGTGCCTTTCGGCTTCGTTAAGAGGTGTTTTACACCCTTTATAACAGGCAATTAATGTGAGTTTACGATACACCTTTTCGTGTACCTTCATAGGTTGCAAGCATAATGTTATATTATTTTTCATCCCAATATTTTAACCTACCTACAACAATATGTGTTCCCTTCAATAAATTATTTATTTTATCGAATAATTCTTCTTTCCCTCGTATCTAGCTGTCAGGATGAGCAAACAACCCTTGTAAATCACGACACATACTTTCAAAAGCAATAAAGTATACAGAAGGAAAATACACACGGCTAAATTGTTAGGTATAACACGGCTAAATTTTTAGGAACAAACCTTTCACGAGTCTCACTAATGTCCGTCCCGTAGTGCATTCCACTTCTGTAGCTACAAAATTTTCATGATTCTTGATTGTGGTTAACATCAGCAATAACGTAGTTCATACTCGTATATTATGTATATTTTTTCTACTTTACCTGGGTGTGTTTTCTAATAGCCATAAAAACGGATTTAAGGACAATTTCCAAACATTGTACAATTACAAAATGGTTAAACGTAAAAAAAAACAACTTTGCGTATCTACGCACTTATCTCTTTTGCTGTTGGTACACGTTTAAAGAGGGATCAAATAAGGATGAAAATAAGGAAAAGGATTCATTTCTGGTTCCGAAAACCGCAATTGTATTGCGTACCGTGATTATATTCCAAACATTTTTTTTAACTTACCTTTTTCATTCATTTGTTTGCGTTATTTATAGGTGAGGTAACTCGTCACAAAATCAACTTAATTTCATGCCTGTAGTCCTAGTATACCTAATAGTACAACCATATTTTGGCCAGTTATGTTTCGGTCCGATGTAAAAGGGGCAAGCCTATTTGCATCTACCGGGCACAGATCCAACTCTAGACTAGGGAAATTTCTAATGGAAACACCCAATAAAACTTTCCCGACATGACCATTGAAGTCAGGTCCAGTAAATCAGCTTCGTTATGGAAAACCCGCCCGATGACATCCATCAATTTGAGCTCACAATTTCCCTATTTTCCATTATTGCATCAACCTTCTAGTTATTAAAACATGCCCAGACCTAAACTAACATCGTCTACATATTGTGTTGCCCCTTGTAGAAGGTGATTAATTCTGCCATCCCAATAATTAAAGCTGGTGTCGTGATGGGGTTCTTTTGTTGCCTTAATCGAGTTGTGGGAGTCGATTTATAATCGCTTTACGTCGATTCGGGTTTTATGTCTCGAATACAGGGGCTGGATGTGTGTAAAGCTTTAACAATACAGCCTGTAGTTGCGGTAACCTCTTTGTATACTTATTAGACATTTGCATACGTTTTTGTTGATTTAAAGTCAGTTTTAAGAAGTAATTACAAGGTGTTGTTTTGCATCCTCGTCAAATTCAAGGAGGTAACTATGCTAATGATTCTCGTTACACTCGTGCCCTATAACCTCGCTTACACACATACAAACAATCTCAAACGTTTAATTGATAATTTCTTATTCCCTAAACCACGTTAAGGGGGTTATTCTGAAATATTGACAAACTTAAACAACCAAAAAAATCAGCGTTTATTAATAATTAACTAGGTATCGTAATTTTAATTGATTATTTATGTCTTTTGTGACCTCCTCCTGAAATTTGACGAGGATGCAAAACAACACCTTGTATAATATGGTCACAAGCAAGACTGCTGAGCATGAATCCTGGGTTTGATTCCCGGTTTGGGCACAGTCCCACTACTACCGCCAGTCTGTGGAATTCATATCCAGCTTTTCTGTTTCCCGATCATTACAATCTAGATCCCTTCAAAGTTCGAGTGATCCGGTTTCTTCTAGGCGTTTGCTTGTAATGGGAGGTAGCGCGCGCAGCGTTGCGGCAAACCAGTTCCTTTAACACTTTGTTAATAACATCACCACCTAAGAAAAACAAGAGGATATAAAACTATTTTCTTACCGCCATCTTTCGAAAATGGATAGTTTTCATAACTCCATGAAGGCAGCCTGTTTACTTGAGAACCGTTCCGGGTCACTTGACACTTAATCTTCAACTTTGTAATAACTTAAGGTAAGTTTAATAGGTTCCGTCAGTAGGGTACAGTCGACTGCAATCGCATGGAGCTGCAGTGCAGTATACAGAGTGTAAATGGATCCCACTAAGCTGTCATCCAAGTATTCTGTACCTCGTTATAAGTAAGTCTACGTAAAAATTACTGCTGAGAAACGACTTTTGTTTGGGGTGAAAAATCACGTTTTACGGTAGGACCCAATCTAGCGCACTCAAAAAATTGTACTAAAAAACTTGTTTTAACTTACCTTTTGAAATAGTTGGAATATTGACCCCCAATATCTTCTTCAATTATCGCAATGACGGGGAGAATAAGTGCATTTCGGTTTGGTCAAGGGTCTTTTTACACGCTTTCAAATTAGGCTCCCTATCCATTTGCATAACATTTTAAGACCTAATATAACTTAGCATAATATTGTTTGTCATAATTATATTTTCGCATAATATAATTACGCATAACAGCTTACGCATATTTTTTTAAGCATAATTTCTGTAACCATAATAATGATTAAGCATAATATTCTAAAGCATAACTTTTTTAAGCATAATATCCTAAAGCATAAAATATTCTTCAGATAAAAGTTATCTCGCGATTGAAAAATCGTTTAAGTTACATAATGTTATGTATAATAAATCATTTGCATGAAAATTGTTTTATTCATATTAATTGTATGCCTAAATATTATTATGCTAATAGTCATTAAGCCTACTAAAGTTATGCGAATCAAATTTATGCCAAAACAAATTAGTCTTTAAGATGATTATGCCAACATAAAATGTATGCCTAAAAAAATTATGCCGAAGTATTATTATGCCAAAACAAATTGTGCCAAAATCGTTATGCCGAAGCATATTAGGACAAAGAACATTATGCGAAAAGAAGGGATCCCTTCAAATTATCATGTTTCTTCTAACCATTTTCATTTCAAATTAAATACATCTTTTAAGTTCTCTCGTCCCACGTTTCGTGGGTTCATCATCATCAGCCTTTAATGTTCCCACTGCTGGGAAACGGGTCTCCTCTCTATGAGAGGGAGTGGGTTATAATCCACCACGGGGGCCCAGTGCGAGTTGGTAGATGTCACATGTCTTCGAATTTTTAGTTCTAGGACATGCCGGTTTCCTCACGATGTTTTCCTTTACCGTTTTTGAGGGCAGCGGTGATGAAATAAATTATACAAAGTAATGCGCCTGCCTGCCGTGGGTTCGAGCCCAGGCGGGTTTGAACCCACGGCTTACTGCTCGTAAGCCGGGGCTGCCACCACTCGGCCACCGCTGCTCTCCCGTCTCGTGGGTTATTCTACCAGAAATCTCTCAGTCACAGCCATGGAGTCTGGATTTGTGCCCGGTTGATGGCAATAGGCTCGCCCCCTATTACATGTGAATACCGATTTCTCATATGGGTGATCGATTTCGAATATGGGTGAACTACTAGGTACACCTCTGTCTTACCCTGGGGATTACAAGCGTGATGTTATGTTGACTTTACTTTACTTTAAACACCCAGACATCTTAGCACATATCACTGTACATCTAGTGTACTGTAAAACAACCCCTGTTTACGTTGCACAGAGAGTGTGCAACTTTGTGTGCTGAAGAGGTCGTCTGTAGAGAGTAGATAAGGCTTAAGTTCTGGAAAATTCATCTTCAGTATATTCTCTACAGTAAATACATGTTCTCGTGTGCGGACGTTTTAGTTATAAATTGCTTTGTTGCTGGTATTTTAGAACAAAATCAGTGACTTGTCCAAGATCCAAGGGACGCCAGACCTTACTTATTGTTTGATTAACAAAATGTGTGGCATTGAGTAGTGTATTTACTGTGAACGTATGCATATCTGCTAACTAATGCCAATGCCATGTTTTTAGATACGCAGCCCTGAGATCTTGCTCATAGATTTTCACGAAATGAAAGTGACTGAATGCCTTGAGCTTTCTTTTCAAACTTTTGACGTGACAACGTCTTATAAATTGGTTTGCCGGGTGACACTTCAAGAAACTGCGTTACGCTCCGCTCACGTTATGCGCTCACAATGAGAGCGAGTGAGAGGCACGCGTGCCTTTCACTTTTTATGTCTGTCTCTCTCGCTCTTAGGCGGGCTAACCATGCCCGAGTGGAAGGGACGCGTGCCTCTATATATGTATATTTGTATATAAATACGTATGTATGTGTAAAGGTAAAAATAAAATTTTGTTAATATGAAATTCAGTGCGAGATTCTTTGTATAAATTAATGTTTTAAATATAATTCTTTGTATAAATAAATGTTTTAAATTGTTACTATTATTTCATCCTTCTTCCTACTATACGAATGAATATTCACATTAAAATTATTTTACCACTCAAAGTCGTTGTCACGTAAAACTTTCGCCCGTATACCGACTTTACAGGCAACCAATTTTTTTAAAGGATATTTTTTCTCATTTTTGCTAGGAATTACATTCGTTTGTTTTCAGGATTTTCAGATTAATAAAATAGAATGAAGTTTTCAAAAGGGTTACCCTTTCCTCTTATTATCACGAAATTGATCAGTTTCAATTCTCAATACTAACTTATGATACCAACTCTCTTTGATTTTGTCCTTAATTCCTACGAGGTGGAATAGGCAGTAGCGTGGAAATCACAAAAAAATCATTCATCTTTCCTAAAAATACGGGAATAGCCCCAGTACCGATTTTATGATTTGGCGTTCCAGACTTACGAGCTTATGTTATGATTAGCGATGAAAAATGCCCGAAAGATTCAAGTATTTTTCAATAAAATACAGTATTTTTCAGACGCCATAAAAAAATGTATCTTTCGCGCCAAGCAAGACACGCCTGTCAAAATTACAATAAATTTTATTCACTGAACCATAGGGTTACTTTTTGATTGCAACAGTCACAAGGTCTGTAGAAAGTCAATTAAGATCCCTAAAGCCATTCTTGTGGTTATTGTCGATCTATTTTAATACAAACAATAATATACCTTTTGGTTAAAGTCCTTGTGGGCGAATGTTTGTTAAGGCTGATACTCTAAAGGTCAGTTTGAGTTATACTTGGTGGAATAATAGAAGTTGCTTGGCTCTTTGACTATGACGTAGGATTCTATGTTGATATTTTAGTAAAGTTCAGTTTAGTTTTAGCAGCGTATAAGTAAGTACTGTAGAGACAAGCGAACTCAACCTTTGTGTTTTTTTAGAGATTAACTCTGGCACGTTGTAAAGAAATGAAATAAACAATAAGGTCGAAATTAGAACGAGAAGATGAAATTAGAAAAGTTGGGACAGCTTAGGCGTCCGTCAAAATCAAATTGAATGATTTCTTAATTAAATAATTATTTCATCTTATAATTGCCTTCTATTCAAAGTCAAACATAGCCCACATATTGATATTCTACTGTACTTTTCTCTTTACAGTAAAGTTGGCCAAAGTATACAATATTTCACCAGTTATAAGTGGTAATACGGAGCAAGTCGCCTTCATCCGGGAACAAATTCAGTCTACTGACTGGTTCTGAAGAAAATAACTCTATAATACTCGGCACCAAACCTTGGACCTCAAGCTTCGCAGTAGCAGTTGCGCCGATTACACAAACGAGAGAGTCAGTCAGTAAAATAAAATACATCACGCCTGTAATCCCCGAAGGGTAAGGGCAGAGGTGTACTTAATAATACATCCACATCAATTGGGCACAAATCAAGACTCCGTGGCTCCTACTGAGTAATTCTTGATGGAATAACCCAAAAACACTTTGTCCGACCAACCAACTAAGCAGTCTAATAAGTAAGTGAGTAAAATAAGTGTTAGGAATATTATTAATACCGCCTTTTCAACAAAAGCATGTTTCAGATACCTAAGTACTCAACACCCAATATTTAGAATTATTTTATTTACTTAGAGACAGCAAAACACGATTTAAAGGAACAAAGTTAAAAAAATAAGGCCAGCAAATAAAAATGAAGCAATCATTCCTTTTGGTTTCCGCTGCAGTACCGTTAGGCAATATTAATCTAATCTAGTCTGCAAAACTGATAGATAAGTCGTGAACGTCTGGCGAAGTACTCTTATTTCCTGGCACCCTGGTAGCTGCCGCTGTATTTTATTCACGATTTAATGCCAAACACTGTAAACTTTGTGATTTCTGATTATAAAAATGCCTTTTTTTGGATTTGGATGATGAATAAAATATGACATTTGTGTTGTAATCTAAAAAAAGTTTACAATTTAGAGTGAGTTGCCAAATCAAATCATTGGGGTAATCCAGGCCGTTATGATAAATGAAATACTTAGAGAAAATGATTCAAAACGGTGAGGAAACCGCTACATGTCCCAGAATCGAAAATACGAAGGCATGTCACATCTACCGACCCGCACTGGATCAGGGCGGTGGATAACAACCCATTCCCGCTCATAGAGTCCTCTCTGGGCCTCTTGGCCTGTGACCCAGCAGTGGGAACAATATAGGCTGTTAATGCTCTTCTATGCTGTGCATCTTTAATGTGTCATTAAGTAAAAATAATGCCTGAAAAAAACCCTGTTTTACCTTGTAATCACTTGTTAATAAAACATTGTCATTACAATTTAAAACGTGGATTTACACGTGGTTTTTGTTTAAAACATAAACAGCCGCTGTATGTGAAGAATATACTATAAATATATGTAATATATAATATACTAGCTGTACCCAGCATGCGTTGCAATGCACTTTTTACTACCCACCTACCCTATCCGACCTACCTACCCTATCCTACCTACCCTACCCTACGCTACCTACCTACCTACTCTACCCTACCCTACCTACCTACTCTACCCTACCCTACCCTACCCTTACTACCTACCCTACCCTACCTACTTACCCTACCCTACCTACCTACCCTACCCTACCCTACCTACCTACCCTACCCTACCTACCTACCCTACCCTACCTACCTACCCTACCCTACCTACCCTACCCTACCTACCTACCTACCTTACCCTACCTACCTACCCTACCCTACCTACCTACCTACCCTACCCTACCTACCTACCCTACCTACCTACCCTACCTACCTACCCTACCCTACCTACCTACCCTACCCTACCCTACCTACCTACCCTACCCTACCGTATCCTATGTCCGTCTCCTGGCTCTAAACTACCTCCCTGCCAATTTTCAGCTAAATCGGTTCAGCCGTTCTTGAGTTATAAGTGAAGTAACTAACACGACTTTCTTTTATATATATAGATTTAATATATATGTGATATACTAGAAATGCTCAGAAAATAAACAAAAACAATATCGTAACGTTACATTAATAAAAAATGTACAAAATCAAAGACTAATCGATCAAGTCGTGTTACGATAATTTGGATGGAAGAGAGAAAGTGCAAAAGTTCATCAATCACTAAGGGGAAAAAACCTTTAATAATCTAAAAAGGTTTGACGTTTTAAAAGAAGAACGGGGAACCCTTTGTTTACATATTTATTTAGACTTAATGTGAATTTGCATGGAATCGTTGAGCATTTTTCATGTAATCTGTTTCAAGAAAACGAACCATATGTTCTTGGAATTAAGGTAGGACTTTGTTTAGAGAGAAGGAAATGTAAAACGTGTGCTTGGTGTTGCTTCTTAAATGAGACTATGAGAATGTTGTTTTAATGAGAATTATTAATATTAGCGCAAAAATACGCCTTACCTAACGATATCATTTTATTTAGGCTTCTGGAATCTGGCGGTTGACAGAGAAAAATGTTGTATACATTTTTCTCGGTAAATCGGTATTTTAAACTTCGAAGATCAGTAAGACAGTCTCATCATCTGCCTAGCCTTTTCCCACCGCTAGCTTTTACTATATTGGAGTCGGCTTCGAATCTAACCTGATGCAGCTGAATATCGGTATTTTACATGGAGCGACTGCCTTTCTGATCTCCATAACCCAGTTAGTTCTGGGTAACACGATACCCCTTGATATGACTGGTTATCAGACTTTCGGGCAACTGTCGAGCTAGCTAGATCTTAGTCAACATTTTTAGCATTCAATATCATCGTGAAATTCAGCAAACCAATAAAATTGATATTTCCATCTGGTGGAATATTTTATGAATACTTACGGAATTTATGATGCATTGCAAATGGTGCTTATATTGCTCTGAAAAAGCGACGATCGCGTCAAGAAGCGCCTTCGGACGCTATCATACTTTTTTCAATAAATTCCACATAAAAATTACCGTGTCGGTACACTATTTCAACAATGTTTATGAACAGGGTAATAGCAGTCACTCGACTGCAAAAAATACTTGTAGCTCTGTATCACCATAAATGCTTCATTATTTTCGAAAAAATAGAATATTTATCAAACCTTTTATCTTGCTTGTCCCTGTCCAGATCTTCCCAGTTAATATAAAATATTAGGTCCCATCGCTCTCTTAGAATAGCTTTTTACGAGTACTAAAGACGGCTAGAAACGCTATATCGTTGCTTTGATAAAGTTATTTAGTACTCCTAAGATAGCCGTAATGTTTGAATAACACCGTGGTACTGTTTTATGAGCACTGAGCAGAAGAAGAATATTGGTTATTAGAAAATATGGACGGTATTTGAGACCGACGACCTTAAAAGGTGTTTGGAACGATTGTATGTGGAAAGTTTCTGGCTTCCTGAAAATTGAAACGTGCGGACGGATAGATATTTAAATTAGACCTTTACAGGCACTTTTGAAAGTCAAAAATCAAAAAACAAAAACGCTAAGCTACAGTCCCGGTCACAAGGCATAATAACATGTGAAAGTACTGTAGTTGCCCATTCCAAAGTGTAGATCTCTATAGAGAAGAATCGGCAAAAAGTCCATGTACTCTCTTTTAAATCAAAATATGTTACAAAATCTTGGTTACATCATTCATGTTGAGAATTACAAATATGTGAGAACGATGTAGAAATACGTGCAAGTTAAGAGCGTCCAGAGTTAAATGTTAAATCAGTAATCCATACTAATATTATAAATGCGAATGTCACTCTGTTTGTTTGTTTGTTACCTTTTCACGACTAAACGGCTGATCGGATCTTAATGAAATTTGGCAAGAAGACAGATTTCAACCTGGGGAAGGACATAGGCTATATATCATCACGCTATGACCAATAGGAGCGGAGCAATGAAAAATGTTGCGAAAACGGGGAAAATTTGACGCAGACGAAGTTGCGCGGGACAGCTAGTTGAAAAATAAAGTAATTAAATTAAACCGTAAGTCAACTTCGTCATAAGTCTGAATCACCATGTCGTTAGAAGTTCTGTTTTCTTTCTTAGTACTTATAAGTGAAAGTTACGGACGAGGGCATTTGATATTATTATTTTTTCATTTTGTCGTTAAATTAGTTGTGAAAATTAATTTCTGATTTGGAAATTTGAAGTTGAAAAACTGTCAATCGATTCTTCAACGACTTGTTCTTTGAATAGTGTTCTTATTCGTCATGCCGATTCCTTTACTGTATAAGCTTTGACCAGTACTCTGCCATCATAAGAACGTTAGTAGAGTAGCGTTAACTGTTTGTATATATGTCACTGGCAACATGTCATTGGCAATACATTTACAGACCTGTGAAATAAAAGTTACAGCTCAGGAACGAGGTGCCTTTGCTTATAAAAAATGAGACTAGAACACTGTCAATAACTCAGGAACAAATAGTTTTCGAGTCGTTTGAACAGAATACACCTGTGCCCCTTACCTTGCGCATTGCAGGTCTAACAGACGTGAGAAGTTACGTCACGTTTCATAGATTACATGTTTGTGCGAATTATACAAGGTGTTGTTCTGCAACCTCGTCAAAATTCAGGAGGTTGTCACAAAAGACATCAATAATGAATTAAAAATAGGGTACCAAGTTAATTATTAAAAAACGTTGAAATTTTTGGTTGTTTGAGTTGGTCAGTATTTCAGAATAACCCCCTTAACGTGGTTTACGGAATAAGAAATGATCGAATAAACGTTTCAGATTGTTCGTATGTGTGGAAGCGCAGTTATAGGGCGAGTATCAGACGGCCCGCGTTTAACGGGTGGATCACACTTACCGAATTCCGTAAATAAGGAAAAAAATAAAAATTACCTACCCATTTTATTATTGATTCGGGACGAGAATCATTAGCATAGTTACCTCCTTGAATTTGACGAGGATGCAAAACAACACCTTGTATACATTCCTTTCTTTTCTTTTTCGGGTAGTGCCTAGCCTGGTGTTAGAGTTTTTATACCGCCCATGGGCCGACTTGGCTTTACATGCCGTCGAGAAATATCTCTCTGGCATGTTTGGTTTCCTCACGATATTTTTCCTTCACCGACTTAGAAAATATGCAAATAAATACGAATAATCAGACGTGCGTGCCTTGGGTTCGAATTTGCGACTTATGACTTAGCAGTCCGACGATCACAGCACTCTAGGCTATCACTGGTTTCGATTTTATTACTACATTCCTTAAAGCAGGCTATTCATTTACTTTGTGGAATTTTTAAAACATAAGAAATAAAAAAAACATATACATTTTGTATAGTAGCAACCCGAAGTCTCCATTTCTGTTGATAATTGCAACACACTCGCCCCTATAACTAGCTAATTAAAATTTTAGAACTGTTTTATGATAAAGTCATTTAATAGGAATAAATAAACTGAGAGGGCTGTATTAATGATTTTAATGTTATAACCCAGTAAAACCCTATTTACAATCTGACACTGACCTGCAATTTGCAAAAAACGTAAGAAAAATTGAATTTCGCAGGCTACCTTGGTACTCCCTTTAAGATGTTACGTGTTAAGTTGCTTTGGCAAAATCCGCTCGTAGGTAGGCAATATTAAATAGGCCCGTTTGACCTACAATCTGGTCAATGACAATCGTTTTGGGGCGTCACAACCCTCACTAGTAATATAGTACTTCATTATCAACCTCCAACACCAGTAATTGCTCCGAGCCTAAGGGTATTAATAACAATATTAACTAATGGACGTTGTTCTGAGGACCCTTAGGTGTTCAACGACAACTGATTATTCTGGATACCAATTCAAACGTAATTGGGGAGTCTGCATAGTTTATAACATAGTCATAGCACATAGCATCACGTCTGTAATCGCTGCAGGGTTAGGCAGAGGTGTATCTAATAGTACACCCGCAACTCGCCAGTTATTTTTAAGTTCCATGTGCCATAGGGCCGAGCTTATTGACATCAACCGCAGATCCATCCTCCGTCACTGCTACTGAAAAATTTCTGCTGAAAATACCCAATAACCAGAGATGTTATGGATATGATATTTCGGATCTGGAAACGGATATGGATATAGGAATACAATTATATCGGTTTCGGATACGGTTATGGATATGTAATTATTTCGGATATCCGTTAGTTTCGGATAGTTTGGGTTACGGATATTAGATTAAAGTAAAATATAAACACAAATAGTATGTAATAATTTGATTTTATTTATAGGTCTTATCTAGCCTAGGTTATCATTCGGTATTATAATCTGTCATATAGGTAAGTAATTATTTAGAGTTGTTATAATAATTACGTGAAACATAAACTTGTCGAAACATGTCGTTTTATTTAGACCGGCCTTATACGAGACTGTCCGAAACTTGTGAAACGGTTACGGTTACGGATATATTTTAATTTCGGATATCCGGTATTTTCGGTTACGGTTACGGAGTTCCATAACATCCCTGCCAATAACACTTTGCCCGACCTAGGAATCGAATTCAGGACCCCCTTACTCAGCAGTCGCGTTCGCGACTAACAAGGCAGTCAAACATAAGTGGCAACGAGCCAGTTATGTTTAAGTCACACGTAATAGGAGGCGAGCCTATTGCCATTAAATGCCGACCTCGCGGCTTCTGGGAATTCCTGATGAAAAACCTATTCACAATTCTTCCTTCCTTTTATTTTGTGTATTTAAGAAAACTCAAACGTTGTTCTGTCACTGGCGGACAAACACAAATTCAAAGTAAAGTATCTTATAGACTCTCTGTGTCCACTAGGACAGTAAAAGACTTGATGCACGGAAAATAAAAATAAACTGAGTTGAAAGTAAAATGCAAGTCACTCTTAAAGTCGGGTTAAAGTTCTTAAAATTGTTACGAGCGAATAAATCTTGTGACGTCATAAAATGGTACATGTCTCATGAGTTTGTGATGCGGTGAATATACGAGTTTACATTATTTGCGAATAACGCTATCATAGATTAATTTCGCTGATTATGTTTTTAACCCCCGCCCCGACCAAAAAAGAGGGGTTTTATAAGTTTGACGTGTTTATATGTGTATCGGTGTGTCTGTCTGTGGCATCGTAGCTACTAAACGGATGAACCTGAAAATGATTTTGACAAAATTGGTTTTTCTTGAAAGGTATTTAAATCGAGAGTGTTCTTGGCTTTGTTTCGAGAAAATCTGCTCAGGCCTTTGAAGATCATCACCTCTTTTCTAGTTGATGAAGGGATATAAACAACCTCTCACAGGTCTAGTCGATTTGAAATCTTGTCACTTGTCACTATGGACATTGCCGGGGCGGGCGGCTGCACCCCCGCCCCCTTTTTTTAAATTTATAACGTTCGTTGTTTTCATTAATTAGCGAGAAGAGGCGCAACACCAAGAAAATGGGAAGGAATTTTTTCATCACATTTGTACCGACAATCAGTAATTATAATTATTACTAACTGTTGCCCGCAACCTTCGTCTGCGTGAAATTATTATAAAAGCACTAGCTTATGCTCACGGCGTCGCCCGCGTGGAGTTCGATAATTGTCCCACGGGAACATACTACCGGGATAAAAAAAGTATCCTATGTGTTAATCCAGGTTATAAACTACCCGTGTGCCAAATTTCATTCAAATCCATTCAGTAGTTTTTGCGTGAAAGAGTAACAAACACCCATCCATCCATCCATCCATCCTCACAAACTTTCGTATTTATAATATTAGTAGGATTATTTCTCTATTTGAAACGGATTTATTTAGCACGAGACCCTTATTCTTCTCCTAACGAAATATAATAAGGGTAGCATGAACCCTGTTCCCGATACCGGTGGGCTACTTTTTTTAAATATTTTTTTTTGTAAGGAATATTTTAAAACGTCATGAATTTGTGAAGAAATAAATAAATGAAATAATAACATCAGCTGTCTGCCTGTGTAAGTCTCGTCAAAATTGGTCTAGCCGTATCGGATATTAGCCGGAATAAACAGACAAATCGACAGACAGAAACACAAAAATTAAAAACTTTCATATACGTTCAATAAAAAGCTGTTATTTTGAAATGGGAAATAATAAACCGAGCTAATAAATAACATATGGACGACTGTTAATGAGATGCTTTAATACTAAACCGAGCGGCGTTTGGCCGGTGTCTATCTTTCAAACATCTGTATAATTTTCAATAACATCTCAATTATTACAACATTCCACAGTGTAACATAACTGACAGCTAACCCGTTCTCTTCAGTTGACTCTTGAATTCAATTTGTTCGGTTGACAGGAGAGATGCAAATGAGATCGGAGGGGCCGCATTATAATGTTCGCCCCTTCTGTTGATCAGTGATACTGAATGAAGCTGATTGTTATCAGAGTTTCAATCAACTATGTTGTTTAGCTATATACATGGTGTACTAATTAGTCCTCGAGTTGTTTTAGTGAATTCTCGGTTCCATGTTTTAAACGTTAAAAGGCTACGGCTAGTCATTTTCGCATTAACGAATGAATAAGTAACACGGCGAGAGAGCAGCGGTGGCCCAGTGGTAGCAGCCTCGAATTACGAGCAGTAAGTCGTAGGTTCGAACCCAGGCAGGCGCATTACTTTGTGTAATTTATTTCATCACCGCTGCTCTCAAAACGGTGAAGGAAAACATCGTGAGGAAACCGGCATGTCCTAGAACAAAAAAATCGAAGACATGTGACATCTACCTACCCGCGCTGGGCCCGCGTGGTGGATTATAGCCCATTCCCTCTCATAGAGAGGAGGCCTGCGTCCCAGCAGTGGGAACAATATAGGCTGATGATGAAGTAACACGGCCCCTAGCCCCTTTTTTTTCCCGCTATTGAAGTTGAGTTCCGCTGCATCTTATTTGATTAATTTAAATGTTTCAATTCACTCTGAGAAGAAAGAACATAGAGCTGTCCAGGGTATTAAGTATAAAGGCATTGATAACGGACAGTTCTCGTAAAATATAATAGACACCATACGGAAAATAGAGCTGAAACACCGGGAAGACAATGTGTCAAAATGAAGGTAGAAATGGTGTTAAATGAGTTAGACGTAACCTATCGGATAGGTGGAAAGTTGCAGCGGCAACCGTGTACCTAATGCATACAAATTGGAGCCCATTCATTTTCGTGCTCGTAGCTAAAACGCGCTTTCAGCGACACAAAAGCTGATTTTCTGCTGAAATTTAATACGTTTATAGGAAAAATTTTGAATAGCTTGAATATGAAGGTGTCATTTATTTTGTGCAAGTTGCATGGCTATATCGGTTCTCTAGTGCTTTAACACTTCTTTGTTCTTTGTTTTCTGACTATGCGTAAAAGGACTTTTTATGACTGTGGAGGCTTGTTATTCAAGTGCAATCAGCCAAAAGGTGGAACGAAGATTTACTGGGCCGATTTTCATCGGACTTATTTTATTGAGTTCCCTAGAGGTGTGGAGAGGAAAGTTGTGCTCACACGTACTCTATTTATAAAAAAAAAACGGTACTAGTAAAATAATTAAAAAAAAAATACAAAAAAATAGATTAACATAGCGTTTAATCGATGCACACAGGTCACATGATCACGCCACAATATAAATTAGTCTAAAAGAACAGAAATAAAAAAAAAACTAAAAAGTCGATAGCGGCGAATATTTTATTTTAAAACGACGTCACTTTTGTTTTTATTTCAATCTTTAACACAATAAGCAACTCGCTGCTACCCAACTCTGCTCTGCGGGTTAACTCAACGGTCGAGTCCCCGACACACAAAAAAATGGGTGAGTATCCATTTTTTTTTTCTACGTATTTATCGAGTTTGTGGATACGGAAATGATTTGTCGTAACCGTAAACCAGAAGGAGCAGGAATGTACGACCATATTTTTTTTTAAGCCATATACAGCGCTTAGTTTATGACTATCCGGAAATGAAGAAAGATAAATATAAAATGTTTGATCTTTTCTCTGTATATTTTTGTTTACGACTAATTTGCTCCCTGCTCCATCTATTTTAATGTTCTTGTGTTTTTGGTATAAAAGTACCTAGACACTTTTACTTTTTGAGGAATATAGGACCTACGCTCACAAATACGCTCGCTAATATTATTTTAGTTTATGCCTCAAATGCCTCATTGGTCTAGGGGCCATAACCACGATTGCTGAGCATGAGGTCCTGGATTCGATTCTTGGGTCGGGCAGAGTTAGATATTGGGTTTTTTCATCAGGAATTTCGCAGTAGCAGCCACGGAATCTGAATTTGTGCTCGGTTGATACATAAATGACGAAATGTGGGTGTACTATTAGTTACACCTCTGCCTAACTCTTCGGGGATTACATGCGTGATGTTATGTTATGTTTAAAAGAAGGTCAGCCTATCATAGCTCTCTGCTTCCCCGAAGGTTCGCCGTAATAAACGTTTTGCCCGCTTTCCGCATCCCGTCTACCAATTTTCAGATGGTTTGTTCATCTAATGATTTCGAAGATGCTATAATCATAAAAGAGTTTACTTTGTGCACCTGTGTAAAGCCCTTTTTCGTCGGTTAACACATGTTACAAGCTTACTCACAGGAAAACGAACTAGAGAATAAGTGCGAGTAAAGATAACTTTAAGGTTAAGCCGTGCTTGCCGACTACGCTGAGACATCAGACACTCCTGATAGAAAAACCCAATAACACTTTGCCCGACCCAGGAATCAAACCCAGGACCTCATTCTCAGCAGTGAGGTGATCAACGAGGCAGTCAAGAATTGAGTTCCGTCGGTAAACACATGTTTACTCACAGGAAAATGTCACAAAGGCAATGTAATTACAGCTAACCCATGACTCTTATATATGTTTTCCACCTTCGTTCACCTATAGGAAAACCCCACCAAACCTAACCGTAAAGGTGTTCCAAAGTGCGTGCATAAAACTGTTTAGTGTGGTAATTGGGTCTGCCTTCAGGAATTCCTCAATAATAGCCACGGAGTCTGGATTTGTACCTGGGTCATGGTTAAAGGGTCGTACCCTATCACATGGGGCTTAAACAAAACAGGTGAAATATGGGTCTACTATTAGCCCTACTCTACCGAACCCTTCTAGGATCACAGGCGTGAAGTTCTGTTATACTAAAAACAACGACAGCTACTGTCCCCAAAACAAACACCTATTGACCATAGGTGTGATAGACAGCCCTCTGTGCAGAGGATGCTTGGAGGCGGAAACACCACAGACGTGCTCATGGAGTGCAAAAGCGTGGTAGATCTGCGGACAAGGACTTTTCAATCGCCGGCATCGCTCGCTGGCTGCTTTTTGCTGGCTGCTAGCTTTCTGGGAGGACCTGGTATGGTTGGAGTAACAAGAGGATTTTTTTTCAGACGTACAATGGCCCAATAAAGAGGCTAAGTGCGGAAACAGCCTGGCTAACATAACCTATGTTATACTAAGTAGCGCTTGGTAGATTCTTAGTAAATGTTTGGTCAAACAAACCTTTGCACTGCGACAGTCGACACGCTCTGTCCAGTTGCTATTCTGTCCAGCTGAGAAACTGTACAGCTGAGATTCTGTCCAGTGTCGAATCTGTTCAGTTGCTCCGGAGGGGTGTTATCGGAGTATACCGATTTTTATATCTTTTTCCTTATCTTATATTACTTATCTACTTTTTATCAAATGAATGAATGAATGTCCGTTTTATCTGAGTCTCTTTGTTAATCTTCAGGGAAGTCGCTAACGATCGTTAATCTTTCTTCACGGCGCTATTTTTGCGTGTGCATAAACCTAATAAATGAGCAGTATTTTTGTTTAATATTTGTGATCACGATCTCGAAAACAAACGGGTCAAATGATTTCGATGAAAGTGGCAATATAGGAGTTTACGGGGGCGAAAGATCGATCTAGCTAGGTCTTATATTATCTAGGAAAAAAATAATAGGTATATTATAAATTAATTAGTTTTCTCTATTTTTACCCGAGCAGAGCTCAGTCGCCCAGGTACTTACACATGCAGATAGTAGGAGCTTATATGCTTAATATGAGCACGCGTTCTTAATCTTTGCTTTTTTACAGATCTGGCCTTTCGTAAGACATCTGGGTTCCATTTCTAGTAAATAACTCTTTAGTTAACTGTTGTCTCGTTGGCTGTCCATCAAGCATCCTTTGTATTCTTTACATTTAAATAATAATATTACGCTGGTTATGTTGAGTATGATCTAAAATAATGGATCCTGGGAAGATAAAAATATAAACTCACTTGAGGCCAGACAGTATTTTGCATAATATGTTAATCTCGCCCGTTGTGTTCAGTGGTCATTTAAACAACAGCGAGGTTCTTTTTTTCTTTGTTTTTGAACATACGCCAGAATAATAATGGGTTATATTCATTTTCATACAGTTTAACCCTTTACTGCGGTTTTTTAATGGGCAATACTCACTCATTGTCATGAGTACATCCATAACATCAAGCCTGTAATCCCCGAATCGTTAGGCAAAGATGTACCAAATAGTTCAGCCCTATTTCGTCAGTTATGTTTAAGTTCCATGTACAGTCGCGGACTTTAATTGACCACTTGCCACTGTTCGAATTTTAGCCGTGTAATGCAAATCGGGTTTAGTCGGTTATATTCGTACATAGTACAGAGTGACTACCCAAAGTCAACCAATTGCAGGTCTAGCAACCGTTACCTAGCTACAATTTGTTTTAGCGTAGCCATAGTAACGCCTAGAGTACGAAGAAATTATGATTGGTACTTTTGACATCGGAAAAACTCGAACCTACGATTTTATCCGAACGCGTGGCGTCCAAGATGCCGTTCATGAAATAAAGAGTATTTAGTGAGCTCTAATTCAAAGGAGGTCGGTAAGAAATAGATTGGATAAACGTATGTAACATTTTATGGATTTTTCATTGACAACTTATTAGTCATTCTTCAACCTCTATTGATAAGACTTTTTCCGATTATTAGTAATATGTCATCTTGTTTACGAGCATGTGGTTTGAGTTCGGGTTTAGTCGTTTAATTTCGTGAATGGATAAAACTGCAAAATTAGAAAGTTTCAAAGTGGCTCATCAATTAAAGTCCGTGACTGTACCTAACAGGGGGTGATCCTATTGCTATCAACCGGGCACAAATACAGACTTCGTGTCTGTTACTGAGAAATTCCTGTTGGAAAAACCCAATAACTTATTTCCCGTCCTAGGAATCAAACCCAATCAAACTCAAAGCTCAGCAGTCGGCGACCTTGTGACATCTGGCTTTTTGCGTTTATGGTATGTAAAAGTAGATAAAAAAAACATGCATGAATTGTTCATTAAAGCAATCGAATGGATGAAATTGCGAGGGAAACAAATGACGCACGTAGTGCGCGGCAATTCACGCGAATTGCATCTCTTGAGATCGTGGACAGGGCGTTAGTGCGATTACAGGTTAATAAGCTCGTTTTTGGTAGCGAGTGTAGGACCCTTTTATCGAGACTAGCTTCGGTGAAGGACAACATCGTGAGGAACCAGCATGCCTGAGAGATATTTGTCGACGGCATGCCAAGTCAGAGGCCCATGGGCGGTATAGAAACTCTAGACAGGTTAGCCACTAATCATACGAAAGAGAGAGAACTTCGACTAGGTATAGAGGTATAAGCCTCTCTTCTCTCATCTTTAATTATGTCTAACTTCTCGCTCTTGTATCAATAATCACAACTAGGTTTCACCAGTAACAAGAAAAATATCGTCCGCTCATCTCACGGATAAATGAATTTAGATGCTTCATCCAAATTGATAGACTTAAGCGAACCGTTTTCATCTACTAGCGTTTGAATCACAGGAATAGGCCGAATGTTATCTGAGAAATAGTTTGTAGGAACACCAATAACTTCCATCCCGGAAGCTCCAGATATTATGTAATGTTTATTTTCATAAAGACAAAGTGGGGTAGTTTGAAGTAGGGTCGAAGTTTAGATAACTCGGTTAGATCAGTAGCCGGAGGGTAAAAAGACAATAAAAATAAAGTAAGCGGTCTGCTTTGATGGGGTAATCGTTACAATGGATTATCCATATTGCTAGTGTTCCCCATTGATGGCCTCGTTGGTCGTTAGCGCGATTGCTCAGCGTAGGATCCTGGGGTTTATCTCCGGGTCGAGCCAATTATTATTAGGTTATTATTCGTCTGCATTTGAGTCCAGTTGTGGACGAAATACTCGCTATTAACATCATCATCATCAGTCTCCTTCTGTTAACATTTGGGCAACTGTCGTAATGTGAGTATACTCGTACTATCATATCTCTGGGTGCAAACTTTAGTAATAACCATTTTTTTTTACGGTTGGGATTCATCAAATGAGGGGTCATTTCTGTCTGGGCGGAGCGCAAGGGAGTGTGAGACTTGTACTTACTAAAACCCATCCATGTTCCTTCTTAGCTCTTTGTGTTCCAAGGCCACGGTATCTCTTTTGAACAGTCCCGCAGCCCCGGCAGGCATCGGCCCTCTCGGACCTCTTCCGATTTGCTGACATCTCCTTGAGGCGCGCGTGGAACACGAACGCGCCGTCGACACGGCCTGTCGTCATAAGACGGACGGACGGTGAGCTAGCCCATTACTCACCGTCCACAGGCCCGCGTTAGTAATAACCCTGGATTGCTACTGAGAATTGCTTAATACAGAAATAAATTTTTACCTTTTCGGTTCATTTTACTTTAATGAAATTCCCAATAAGTATAACATGTTACGGAAAATGGCGATGACGCCAACAGCCCCTAAAATAGAGCCGCCCCTGAAAACCAACGGAAATGGAACTAGCTCTAAACGAACAATTAGTCGATATTTCCGTTCGAACTATTTCAGAGCCAGACAGATAGATATTTTGGTTAGCCAGCCGGGCTGCATGGGCGAAAATACGTGGCGTTTAGTTTGACATTGTTGAAATAGGACAAGAGCTGCATTCATTGGCAAGCCCTTTGCTGAACTATTGTAGGAAATATACGGAAGGTTTTATTTGTGTTTTAGATATTTTAGCTAGCCAGCCGTAACGGGGGACGGGAAAAATATGTGGCATATTGGTTGACCTGAAGTCGGGAAATAGCTGTATAATTGGCAAGCCCTTTGCTGAACTATTGTAGGAAATATACGGAGAGTTTCATTTTAAAATGGCCTTTTCACTAGAGTTAAAAAACAATATTTAGGAGAGACGCTGATGTCACGGTGGCAAAGACCAACCAAGTTACAAAATGTTCTTAATAACTTTCATAAAATATGCTATAGAAGAAACAAGAGGCTCCAATTCTAAAAATGTCTTTAACACATTCGAAGCCCACATACTGAAGGTAAACGTGTGATTTTTAACGTTACTTTTGTATGCATTTGTGGGTTTAACACGATTAGACAGTCGACTTCTTTAGGGTGCCGAACGGATTATTCACGGCCTATTTACAAAACGAGGACTCAGGTCAAGCGACGCGACGTACGTGAGTGATACCGTAAACAATCATACACATGTACCTTTGCGTTTATAACATCACGTAATTATGTGTTTTTGGAATACCAACTTAGACTAGGCAGTAGAAACGAGTCGTCGTCGTATGCCGCGAAGGGAAATGGTGTTGCGCCCCCACCCCAATGCCACGTAAAATCAACCTTTTCCTATTAAAATAAAGTTTGTTTTGGACTTATAGTAAGTTGATCTTGCTTTGTTTTGAAAGATCCACTTATTTTGTTTCCTTTTTTTTTATTTCGTTATAGGTTTTTATTAATGATTAATTCTATTAAAAACATAGTTGTTTCACATCTGCCAGGCGTCCCGTGACGGTAAACTTTTATTTTATTTTGTGAAATAAACATCAATTGCAAACAAGGACATGAATAAACTCTATAAACCCTTATTTGAGGAAAATATCCGTGGTTTCTCCTACGATTGTTGTTTTCCTTGCAATAAATTCTTATCGCGTGTGTTCCTCCTACAAAACGCTGGACATTGGCGCATTGGGACCCAAACTGTCTTCAATTCGGTCTGTGATGACCGGAGGTCCCGTGCGTGATAACGTACCGGGGTAATAAAGTAGAAAAAGTATTTGTTGTTATATTCGTACATGTTTGGTAAAAGACTGTCTCGATGGTCTAGTGGTTGCTAGCGCTAAACTGAGCATGAGGTTTTGGGTTTGAAATGTAGGTCTTAGAAGGTTTTTTCCATCATGAATTTCTGGACAGTCCAAATTCTGGATTTTTGTGTTTTTGATGGCAATGTCCCACCCACTTGTTTTTTACTTCTGCATATAGCCGGCTATGTAAAATAAAGGTTACATTAAGGTTCCACCAGAAATTTTACAGTTCATTTTCTTTTAACACGTAATACACTACGCACGTAACACACGTTTTCTTTCAACAGGCTACTTATTACAGTTACATATTGCACTTTGACAAAAAGCCAGACGGTGTAGGTTTATTCCTTTGGGTATGGAACTCTAAAAAACAAGTGGGTTTTCATTCCATTTCACTCAACAGTAAAACTTTACCCTCTAAAATTATGCTACGCTCACATTCTTCAGTAGTTCTGAGAAAATGCATAGTATACTTCACGTATTTAGCTAAAGACAGTTTCGCTACGGTTTTTCATGTTTTAAAAGTATTCTTGGAAAGTTGCCACTGTCTCGTTTTACTAGTGGTCGAAAGCACGACTGAAAGAAAAGAAAGAAAGAAAAAATATTTATTTGTCGCAGGGACATGACGTGCATACAAAATAACAATGAACACAATATACATACAAAGCATAACAAACATTTGAAAGTACAATAATATAAAATATACAACAATAAGATTAAAAAATAAAAAATAAAATAAAAGTAAACAAGTTGACAGCTTGCACGTCGTGACTGCGACAAGTAGGTTACCACTCAGCATGATGCTGTGCTATGGGGGGCCCACATCACAGCGCTGGTTTTCAGTGGTCACCCGTGAAAAAACGTACGGAAATCAAGACAGCGTAAACATAGTATTATATGAATAAGAAAAATAACACAAACAGTACTTGGATATAAAACAACTATAAGAGATAAAATAAACATTACAAAAATATAAAGGAATGTGTGCAGGCTAAACAAAAATAAACATAGATATATGATGGCGTGTTTTGTTTTCGTCTGCTGCGCATCAGGTCTAGGGCATCCAAAATAGGTTCTATTCCAAGCTCGGGCAAAATTCTTTTGGGTTTTTCGATCAGGGGAGTTACTATGACGCTTAAAACATCATTGTTCCATTCCTATTCCAAAGTGGAAAAGAGATGGAGCTAGACAGCCTGTATAGCTCCGTCTCTTTTCCACTCTGTAATAAGAATGGAACAATAATGTTTTAAGACGTCATGGTACTCCACCAGAAATGTATCTGTAGCAACCACGGAGTACGGTGATGGCTGATGAATAGGCTGGGTAGATGGTTGATGAATAGGCTCGCGTATGTGGGTGTACTATTAGGTACATCTCTACCTAACCCTTCGGGAATTACAGGCGTGATGTTATGTTGTGTTCTTGGAAAGTATTTTGGGATAGAAACAGGATGTTTCTAAGAAAAACGTAAACATGGGCCAACAATAAAAGAAGTTCCAGCGACAAGGTTGACAGTTTTCAGCAAGTTTTATGAGGCTCAGGGAATTATGGGAGCTAGTGACTGGTACAAAATCTTATGTAATATTAAATACAGTGAGTGTGTTCACATTTGTAAAACTAAAGGAAAAGTTTTTGAGAATACGGTATTTTTTTGTTTATTGACTTTCTTAGTATATTTTTTAGTTTTTCACCCAAAACGAACGTTTGTCACGACGAAGAAGACCAAATATTTATAAAAATTTGGTATCAAGTAAAGATATACCGTAGTATCCTGGATATTGGTATATTCAGTATACTATGGTAGAAAAAAATTGGTTGTCTGTAAAGTCGGTTTACTGACGATAGTTGAACGTGACAACGCTATAGGGACGCGTGCCTCTCACTCGCTCTCATTGTGAGCGCATAACGTGAGCGGAGCGTAACGCAGTTTCTTGAAGTGTCACCCGGCAAACCAATTTATAAGACGTTGTCACGTCAAAAAAAACAAACACAAGCAAATCACTATCATCGTCCTTAAAATTCAGCTACGGGTCAAACACGTTTGTCGCGTAGCTGATCGACTATCTGCTACGCCATAGCAAGCGTAGCATTGACCTTGTCACGACAATCTACATCTTAGCAACAATGCAGGGTGCATTGTTGTTGCCAACTGAAATGGTGCTGCAAAACTTCGGCGAAATGAAAGTGTTTCTGTATTTCAAGAATTGTCTTTTTTATTGAAATGTAAAAAAAACTCTGATTTAGGTTGGTTTAAATTGAGCATTACTTATTTGGAAAAACTTAGCCACCATTTTACCTTCAAAGCTTCGGTAGCAGTTCACAGACAACTGTTACAAAAAATACGAAAAATATGATTTGACTGTTACAAACAGGACCTTTTTGATTCGACCTTTACATTAATACATAACATACCTTTTGATGTAGTCTCAATGATATTTTTATAAAAGTATTTTTCGCGCTTTTTATCGGAAATCATCTGAAGAAAAAGGACGTGGAAAAGATCTTTCGGTAGTTAGCTTTGTGAGAGCTATATTTCTATGTTGTTGGATATTTGTTAGGTACAAGTTAGATGAATGCTATAAATCTATGTAAAAGACAAATATTTTATCTGGTTGACTAGTTACTTGAAAACAAAATACTAACATGTTATGAACTTGATTCATTGAATACCGCCGACAGAACTGTGTAGCTTCAACCCGTAACGAGCAAAGAACAGGTGACATCGGACACCCGTGCCCCATTGTTTGAGGAACAGCACCACAATTTACGTTCAAGAAATACAAAAATAAGCAGCACTGAAACGCAAACTCATGGACATGTGTATTATCCCCGTATTAATCTATGGTGCACTGACTTGGTCTTTGACTAACATCCAGAAGTCCAAACTCAAGGTTTGCCAACGAGCAATTGAACACAGTATACTAAGTGTAAAATTAACGGAGTCGTTCTAAAATCCAATACTGCACTCCTGAAAAAATGTTGCTGATGTGGTTCCAAAGGCTGCCACACTTAACTGGGACTGGGCAATACATGTCTACCGCATTCCATTTGAGATTTTATATAAATAAGCCACATTACCTGTCTGACGGACAAAATATGTAGAATATCGTTTTCTTTACCCAGTCTTCACCCCTATTGGGAGTATATTTCCTAGTTTTATACTTCAAGAAAAGTAGGAACCGCTTTTGGATTCCTTAAATTCTGTCTATATAAATATTATAACTAGGGTTCCACACTTGTGAGGCGTACTCCAAATGGCTGCGGAAAAAAGCACAATGAAGGATTTTAATATGTTTTAAAGTTTTTTAAATCAGCTGGTAACATTAATATGAATCTAAGTGCTTTAGAAGCTTTATTGACAATGTTTTCAATATGAGCATTAAAAAGCAACTTAGAGTCAAATGTTACACCCAGGTCCCTAATAGCGCTTATCCTATTTATATTAGTATCATGTAAAACTCACTCCACGTATGGAAGAAGAACACATGCCGCACCGTCCTCAAATGAATTGGGACAAGGGTAAGATACTGATGAATGATGATATGAAGAGTCTTGGAAGTCGCATATTCTAGTTATAAAAACAAGCGAAGCAACATTTCTCGGTAGTGTTTACAATCCAGTTTTTAACCATCGCCTCTGTTACGTCTAACAAGGAAAGGACGAGCAAACGAGCAATTTTCACAGAAATACGAGTATCATAATACCGTCCACATTTATATGAAGCTCACCTTTATAAGGTAAATATTATACTTTGTATGGTTTCCTGGGCTTGTTTGTTTTCCGTTAGTTGCACGGGTAACCTTTGTTTAGTGGTTTACGGTAAATAAAACATTGCTTAGATACGTGGGTGGGAATGGGGTTAAGGGATTTCGTCATTAGAATGTGTATGAGTGTTTTTGTAACACAACGCCTTGTGTTCCTCTAAGGCAGTGATAGGTTGAGGTGCAAATTTAGGTGGCCAGCTTTTTGCCAGTTGTAAGTCCAACAGCTACGGGGTTGCAACAGCTTTTTCGGCACTGTTGGCACAGTGGCTGAGCGACTGGCCGCTGCGCTGCATGTGGCGGGTTAGATTCCCGCACGGAACAAATATTTGTATGACCTACAGGTAGTTGTTCTGGGTCTGGCTGTTTGTGTGTGAGTTTAGATGTTTGCTCCCACGATACAGGAGAAATTCCTAGTAGGTGCAACGAAAAAAAAAACGCTATATAGGATTTTAAAAACTCTGGAATTATATTAAAACAATACTGCTTTAAGGCGTCATGGTAGGCTACCATCCGTGCCTCGGACAGCACGTTAAGCCGTTGGTCCCGGCTGTCATTTGTAGATCTTTGACAGTCGTTACGAGTAGTCAGAAGCCAAAAAGTCTGACATCTAGTCTTACCAAGGGGTATCGTATTACCCAGTTATTGGGTTGTGGAGGTCAGATAGGCAGTCGCTTTATGTAAAATACTGGTACTCAGCTGCATCCGGTTAGACTGTAAGCCGACCCCAAGATAGTTTGGGATAAGGCTAGGCAGATGATGGTTGGCTACCATTTTATGTGTTGATTATGTCATGTTTTACCTTTGTCACTTTGTTTCTTTTTCAATTCTCATAAGTCATAGCTTACAGTATTGGTATGTGCCTTATTAACACTTATTTGTGACATTAGTCTTATTACTCGTGAAATGCCAAGCAACCCTATAATTTAAGCTTTAATATTGTTGTCGACGACTTAAAAGATTTTTTAGAGCCTCACGCAATTAAGCCATTTAAAAACGGACCGCAGTAAATCTTACTACACGTAAACCGTATCCCGGTATACATGTTTATTTTTCAATATCCTCTGCGAAAATAAATCACGCGACGTTTTCCGTAGTCTCCTTTAGATTTATGATTCATATCTCTTATGCTCGCTTGGGCAGCGTATTGGGCCGAAGCGTATACTGAATCAAAGAACGAAAATTTCATAGAATAGTAGGCACAGAAGTTCAGCTTAGCAGCAGCTGATGGAGGCGGCTTCTAATCTAACCAGAAACAGCAAAATATCGGTATCAGGAGATTTGCGCTAAACACATTAGCGCGAAACATATGGCTATTCCTTGGTAACGAGTCCTACGTGTGCGTGTGTTCTAGCTGTTTGTGTCTACCTGAATTTATATGCTAATGTATCGACGTAAAAATGTGTCGGACTCTGAAAGGTGTTCCTTTGAGAAAGTCTAGAAAGACGTGAGACGTATGAAATAAAAAGATCATCTTTTTATTTCATCGAACGTCTGGTGGACAATAAATGTATGGACGTCTAGATTTCTTGAGCTAGCATTTTGTAATATTTTATTCATAAGTTGTAGTTTACTGTGTAAAAGACTCATGCTTTCATCGTGTAAAAGAATATTCGTGATTGATTACCTTAACATCAAGATATAAGTTATTGTTGTGATCCATAAAAAAAAATGATATAAAAAAAATACAAGTGGTTGTTGTAGTATTTGCCATCTTTTCAGGCGAGTTACATTAATTAACTAGGTACCGTCATTTTAATTGATGATTTATGTCTTTTTTTACCACCTCCTGAAATTTGACGAGGATGCAAAACAACACCTTGTATACTCACACACTAACATACTTTTGTTAAAATATTATTTGTGTTAGTAAATAGAACCTATTAACTAGGTACCGTAATTTTAATTGATTATTTATGTCTTCTTATATAAAACTTTAGTCCGTTCACAGTTAGAATACGCGGTGCCCATTTGGAGCCCTTTTTACGAAAAATATAAGCACAGACTAGAAATGGTACAGAAAAGATTTCTTCGCACTACTCACTATAAGTGTTACCACGCCGTGATTTCTTATGCAGATCTGATGAAACAGTACAAAATATTAAGCTTGGAGCACAGACGTACACTGTTGATGGTTATGATGCTGTATGGCATTTGTAACAATAGATTTAATTGCATGGAAATTTCAAATAGATTATGTTATGTAGTACCTAGAACCGTCAATCGGCGGGAAGTGCGATCACCCCGCTTGTTCTACACAGAGAAGTGTAGAACAAATGCTGGGGAGCGAGCTCCTCTCCGCCGATTATTAGAAACGTACAACTCACATTTTATAACAATCGATATTTTTGCACACACTCAGAACAAATTTAGAAAAATGGCGGTTCAATTGCTTGCTGATCGTCCTCAACGATGACAGCTTCTCGCTGATATTGGTCTAATGTTGTGGTTCGATTTTGTGACTATCGACTAACTATGGACGGGGAACGCTGTCTAGGGTTAGTTGGTCTATGTGACGTTTCAAACTTATTTTTATTCATTTATTTTGTTTCTCGCCTTTTCTGGATACGTCCGTTTCCTTATTTCTTATAAATTTCATGTTATTCCGTGGACAATAGTGTGGGTTATGCGCTTTTTTACTATTATGCTTAAACTTAATTTTAACATTGTAGCGTGTAACTGTTTTTTGTCCCAAATAAATAAAATAAAATAAAATAAAAATAAAAAAATGTCTTTTGTGACAACCTCCTGAATTTTGACGAGGATGCAAAACAACACCTTGTATATGCAATATTTTTTTGACATAAAATTTGCCATCATACTTTTTTTTGTATTGAAAATATCAATTTGATTACTACTATTTTAATATTTTTTTTGTATCCATATAACACTAGCTTTTCTCGGGGTTTCGCTCCTTTTTAGTCGTTGATTACCGTACAGGAATGCCTTAAATATAGCCTGTGCCACTCGTAGTTTCCCATTAGAGAAATAATTTTTGGGATCGGATCACATCAAACTTGTACCTCTCTGAAATATTAGTATAGATGTTTTTTTCCCTAAAATTCAGTTAGTTACTCTTTTACCAGTGCGTATCTTTTACTTGTGCGTATCTTTTACTGTTTCGATTTAGGTAATCGTTTGAGATACATTTAATGGTTTTCTGTGTGAAAAAATATATAATAGCCAATTAATTTTGTAGTTATTTCTGTTTATACGTACGTCGATAAAATTTCTTATCATGTTAGTATATGTATTCTAAGAATAATACAATTTTTCAATGGAGAATGATTTTGGTGAAACTTTTCCTATTTTTATTCCTAAAAGGTTTTTGTTTTATGAATTTGTACTTAGGGAAAAACGGCATTAAAGTAGTTTTTTGATAAAACGAACAAAAATTGACAGTTAATTTATGGAAGTAAATTATTTCAGGTATCTTGGCTTTTATTTTGAATACAAAAATAAAAGATTCCAATAGAACAGAGCGTAGTGGAGTGCAGTTGTGGAGAATCGAAGGGGATTTTGAAAAAGATGTGATAGATATATTCCAAGAAAGAGGTAATGTCTATTTTACTCAGCATTCACTCAGAAAAAGTTGGAGCTTTGACTTCCAATATCTCCGTAACTAAGGTGCCTAGGTGTGGTGGTGGTGTGACGGAAAGAACAAGAAGTGCCTTTCGGCTTCGTTTGATTTTTTTTACACCCGTTAGGTACAACTTTGTGTAACTCTTATGGTATATAATAAGTAGCTGTCCCGCGCAACTTCGTCTGCGTCACATTTTCCCCGTTTTCGCAACATTTTTCATTGCTGCTCCGCTCCTTTTGGTCGTAGCGTGAAGATATATAGCCTATTGCCTTTCTCGATAAATGGGCTATCTAACACTGAAAGAATTGTTCAAATCGGATCAGAAGGTCCTGAGATTAGTACGTTCAAGCAAACAAACAAACTCTTCAGCTTTATAATATTATATAGTATAGATTGGCGTGATGTTATGGATACTTTGTATTCGCATGACAACCAGTTAATCATTTAAGTATGGGTTCTTGGGTTTGGAGTGAATGAAATGTGTAGAGAATCATCACCAAACCCCAAGCAGACAGGCAGATTGATCGATTGGCTGTTATTTACTCATAAGACCCTACATAATAAACGCGAAAGTATCTATACCGTTTCAGTCCGTTAAACTCCGTGAAAGAAAGATAAAATAAACAAGACGTATGTCTCCTTTTATGGTTAAGGCACAAAAGAGATAGGCAAAGAAGTTCAGCTCCGAAAAAGCACGCACAAGTACATTTGGGACTGCCATTTTGCTAAAATGGATTAAGATCGCCTCTTCCGCCTGTAAACGTCCAGCATTTGCACTTGTCAATAAATATAGGCCTTTGGAAAAACAACTTTAATGGTCACCCTTAAAGTTCAGTTCAGTTTTTAGCATTTGGCAACGCAACCCTAATCGATGGGCCTCTTAACTATAAAATAACACTCTATTCCTCAATGATATACGAGGATCTATAAGAACCTCAGGAAGTCCCCCTCGGCACAGTGTCCTAGAGATGACGAGCAAAACAACTTTACTGGCCGACTAGTTGGCCAAAGTCGGTTGCAAAATGATTGAATTAATTTAAAAAAAAACCCGTTTTTTGTTCCCAAATCACGGTTACTGACCCATGGAACACCAAAGTGGTTCACCTAGGTGTTCCACGGTTAACTTTCTGTACCCCTGGTTCACCTAGGTGTTCGACGGTGTTCCACGGTTAATTTTCTGTACCACCACCATTTCCCTAAAATGTAACAAACTTTTAAAATGTGAGAACACGATCTTCGGCATTAGTTTGCTCGATCTACAGTTGTTTGTTTATGACGTCACTACCTGAGAAGCGACCAGAGTGTTGTCCTGTGTTGCCATGTCAGTTTCCTCATTTTACTACATTTTATTGAATTTTTGTCGAGGTATTTTTTTTGTTACTTGTTATCCAAAAAGGACAACATAAATAGAATGTGATCTCGATACGTTATAATACCCTCGCGGATCTGACATTTTTTTTGTTAGCATATTGTATAGCTGAGTCGCTCGCACCTGCCGAGTGGTCTTAGAAATTCCACATTTATTTTCTGTTAAGTTTAATATGTCATCATCTGCCTAGCCTTTCCCCAAACTCTCTTGGGGTCGGCTTCCAGTCTAACCGGATGCAGCTGAGTACCAGTATTTTACATGAAGCGACTGCCTATTTGACCTCCACAACCCAGTAACTGGGTAATACGATACCCCTTGGTAAGACTTTTTTTGATGATGGATTTGATGAGGATGTCAGACTTTTTTTGGCTTCTAACTACTCGTAACGACTGTAAAAGATCTACAAATGACAGCCGGGACCAACGGCTTAACGTGCTTTCAGAGGCACGGAGGAAACTCGGTATGTAATGATGGTCACCCATCCACGGACCAACCTCGGCAAGCACGGCTTAACCTTAAAGATCGACCCGGGCGGCTGTTATTATTTAGCCACGAGCTCCTCAAGTTAAGTTTAATATGTATTACAATTATATCTTTTTACAAATAAATGAAGAGCTCCGATTGTTGGATTAACTATAAGACTGATTAAAAAGTAGAAATCTATATATATAAAAGAAAGTCGTGTTAGTTACTTCACTTATAACTCAAGAACGGCTGAACCGATTTAGCTGAAAATTGGCAGGGAGGTAGTTTAGAGCCAGGAGAAGGACATAGGATACGGTAGGGTAGGGTAGGGTAGGGTAGGTAGGTAGGATAGGGTAGGTAGGTAGGATAGGGTAGGTAGGTAGGGTAGGGTAGGTAGGTAGGGTAGGTTAGGTAGGGTAGGTAGGTAGGGTAGGGTAGGTAGGTAGGGTAGGGTAGGTAGGTAGGTAGGGTAGGTAGGTAGGGTAGGGTAGGTAGGTGGGTAGGGTAGGTAGGTAGGGTAGGGTAGGTAGGTAGGGTAGGGTAGGTAGGTAGGGTAGGGTAGGGTAGGTAGGTAGGGTAGGGTAGGTAGGTAGGGTAGGTAGGTAGTAAGGGTAGGGTAGGGTAGGGTAGAGTAGGTAGGTAGGGTAGGGTAGAGTAGGTAGGTAGGTAGCGTCGGGTAGGGTAGGTAGGATAGGGTAGGTAGGTCGGATAGGGTAGGTGGGTAGTAAAAAGTGCATTGCAACGCATGCTGGGTACAGCTAGTTGTATATAAAACAACTATAATTGCATTTCAATCCCTCAAGCCGACTAGTCGGCGGTTTCGTCCGATTAGTCGCCGACTATTTTCCGACTACAAATATGGCCGGATAGTCGGTATCTCTATTAATTAACAATAAACAAAAAAAATATATTCGTTTATGTTTGTTTTCACTCATTGTATGGAGTCGTCCTTCTATATTATTCTGAGGCAAAAGTGTTCCGGCCCATTTCACTGTAAACGTTTTAGCCGCCAAAGTACACTATAATCCCACTAATGTGACCCCGTAGAGGCCTCGGTCACAATAGGACTGTCCTACAAAGAAGTCAATGGAGTATGGTAAGACGAATGGGTTAGCCTTATATCCGGATTCTATACAATAAGGTTTGTTATTTATGTTGTAAAACAGATATTATCAGAATTGCCCGATTGGTTTCATTTTTGACCAATGATATCGCTGGTTCTCTATTGTGTCACCTAACTTTTTTATCCATAATTTAAAGTGCCATAACTTTTTACCCGGTTTTTATATAACATAATAGCCATAAAATTGAAATCCCTAAATATAATATGTCCTAAATCAGTTTGTCATAAATATTACAATCAATAATATACATAAAATTGAATTAAAAATGGGAACTATATTTTCTATCACCAAAATTTATATTTGTCATCAAGTTGTATCACCTAATAAATAGATCTATCGCCACGAAATATTTTCGTTCTCAGATAAACAAAAATTGTCCCCAGGTATGAATTATCAGTAAAATAAGAGATCGATAACCAATAAAATTATATTGCATTACATGAATATAAACTTCGTTCTTATAATAACAGTTTTGTTACTTAAATAATAGCTCTGTGCTCAGAATGGTAGATCTGTCACCAAATAAATAGATCAGTTCCTTAGAGACATAGGGCACATCAACTCGGACAGGTTAGGTTCGAAGGGGATGGCGGGGTCTAGTGAGCGAGCGGAGCGAGCGAACTAAGACCCCGACATCCCCTTCGTGTTAGGTTACTTTAAACCCTGCAGAGAGAAATAGGAGCCCCGCGTAGCGGGGCTCCGTCGACTACTATTTGAACTTAATGCAATTTTCTAGTAACATAATATTATTTATTGGTGATCTCTTTAAATTAGTTTGCTTAAATACTTATTAGGACACACCTATTATAATACATACAAAAACATTTATTTGGTACTAGACCTTATATCTCAGGATTTTAGGTGATTTATTGTGGAACTGATTTTGCATTGTTTGGTGACTACATTTTGGTGACAGATCTACTATTTTGAGGACAAACCCTATTATTTAAGAAACACAAAACTAATTAAATTGGTGATAGCTTAAATGATACCCATTAAAAATTAAAAAAAAACCCCGACACAAAAATCCTAACAAAGCGGATCCCCGACGCTAAGACGCTTGGATTATTTTATTTTTAGATTTTTATGTCGGGGTTTTTTTTAAATTTTTAATTTAATTTTATTTCATTCTTTTTAAACTTATATTATTTTATCTAAGCCTTGACTGTCCCAATCTTGGGCATAGGTCTCCCCCATTGCTTACACTTTTCTCGGTGCTGCGCGACTTCTCGCCAACAAACAAATAAAAAAAAAGGTTTTGGGGGGAGGGATGGGTTTAGCGCTCACCAGCGCAGATTCGGCTTGCTGGCTGGCAAGTCTCAGTCGTGGCGGCGAGTGTTACAACCACCTGCTCCTCAACTCGCGGGCCGTCTCGCCCCTCCGCGCCTACGCGATTTTAAATTACACTCTAGGTGTAGAGCCGACAAGACTGCGTGGAGTCGGATTTACAGCGATTCGTTTCTGTCACCAAAACCTAATTGTTAGCAAATGTTTTAGGACATTTTTTTTTTATTATGGATGAACATTCGGAATAATACACATTATTTAACACAATACTTAGGACATAAGACTTTAGGTCATGTAAAATTAGGAGATTAAATTATTATAGTACTAAAATCATGACAATACTTTTAGAACTAAAGATAGTTATGTTAAACAAAATTTCGGGATTTTGAACATTATGGGTATTGAAGTTTATAGCAAACGTGATATGGAAAATGCTTTTCAAACAAATAATTTTAGGAGAAGAAAGGGAGTACCGATATCGCTTCGTGAGCCTGATTAGTACGGGGTGTAAGGGACACCGACGCACAAACACTTACCACGTTTTCAGTACATCATTCTGAACCCCCCCCCCCACCACATAGAATTTTTTTATTGGTAATTTGATGTTTTTTTTTTTTAAATTAATGGTGAAGGTTCAGAATTATGTACCGTCTCTCATATAGGAGCCCTGTGCCTCAAAACGGTTAAAATTATACATTATGATTATGTTATTTACACAAACTTTTTTTTTTTTAAATAAATACTCGTAAACTCAAAATCAAAATCAAAATATTTTTATCTCACATAGGCCTACATGGGCACTTGTAAAACGTCGACAAAAAGGTGCTCGGTTCGGGTTGGTCGTTTCCTATGGAGAAGAACCGGCAAGAAACTCCATGGTTACTCTTTTAAAATCATTTGGCTTTACAATTTTTCTATGGTACAGCATTGGCACATAAGTATGAGTGGACATCGTAGGCCCGACAATAAGTCGTTGCTTACTACAAAACGTAGAACGAGATAAAAAGTTACCAAGGATCTAGGAATCTATAAGGCCTACAGTGTCCATACATTTACAAACAATCGGTAAATAAGAAAAAGAGTCTATACAAAAAAAAAGAAGATATTGCAAAAAGACTAGATTAAACAAGTGACACAAATGTTGTCATCCGTGCTGTAACTATACTAAACAAAATGGTGTAATGATTAAGAAACTATTGTAAAACATCTGATTAAAAATAATAGAAAAAAGTAAATAAAAATAAAAATAAGATTGAAAATAGTTAGAGACATCCACACATTTGTGCCGTTTTATGAGCTACCAGGGAAGCCGCATGTGCGTAGGGGCTCAGGCCAAACTTCTTTATCTTCAACGTAGTCCTTAATTTTGGAATGTGCTTTTTTAATTAGGACACGTTTGATATAATTTTTAAACTTTCTATCGGTGTGTTCTGTAACTGACTTCGGCAACTTATTATAAAAGCGTATACTGTTTATAAGAAATGACTTGCTAGTTTTAGTTAATCTAAATTTGGGGTATTACAATTTCGTGTTTACTGCGTGTATTTATGTTATGGAAGTCGCTTCTAATTTTGAAAAGTCCTCGGTTTTTGCGGACTTATAAAATACATTCTAAAATATAGAGTGAAGGCAAAGTCAGTATATCGATTTCTTTAAATTTTTCTCTAAGGGACTCGCGAGGACCCATTTTATAGATGGCGCGGACTGCCCTCTTTTGCAGTATGAAAATTGAGTCAACGTCTGCTGCCGATCCCCACAGCAGAATGCCATAGGACATAATACGATGGAAATAAGCGTAGTATACTAACCTAGCTGTGGCTACATCAGTTAACTGCCTTATATAACTCACATGGATACCGCCATGGCTGACACTCTTACTCCTTTCAACCACATCCACATTCATAAATCTGGTCATGCACTCACGCCGCGCCATTTGCGAGCACTACGCACCTGACCTTTTTGAAGAACCTAAGTCATTATGTTATTAACAATTATCTCTTTTTATCCTCCACAGCACATTTCACTGAAGAAATCTGGAAAAGAGATAACACAACAATAGATTTTTTATTGTTCGTTGAGGAGACGAACAGTCTTGAGGGATTCTTGGATGCTTTTAATGTGTCCCATAAGGTCCTCATTGATGATGTACGGCAAAACGTGGACGAAGCCATGTTGGCTAGGTTTCCACCGAAGAGTATGCTTAGTACTAATAAGTCAGAACCCCACAAGTAATTGTACAGAGTCCTCATAGGCATGTTAAGAATTGATTATGATAATCAGTTTTTGTAATTCTGTCAAAGAATGTATCACGTTTTACTTAGTAATTTTATTTATCAAAACTTCATGGTAAAGTCTTTTCTAACTTTTCGGAACATACTTCCGGTATGTAATCAAACAAATATGAAATATGTAAAAAGTCTCCTGGCACTTGTATTTTCTCACACAAGTTACAAAATCGGCAATATTTTTACGATTGGCTATGAATAAATGTATGGTGATATTAGCGTCCTTCAAGGAAATTGTCTTATGTAAGTTTATGCGTCACGTCGCTTTTACGGTCCACAAAAGCGTAGGAATTGTAAGATTACTTGCAGTATGAAACTTGTCAAAGCAAAGTATTGACGGTGCCTAAAGGCCGCAGCGGCAATGCCGTCCATTCGCCATGACACTTCTGGTTTCATTGAAAATGTTTCCGTAGATCTACATTGCCGTCTGCGGCCTGACGGAGCTGTTGGTCGGCGACTGCAGACCGCAAACTACAAACGTAGAGTCGTCACTGCCTGTCATCGATGTTGTTTGACCTTAATGACTATCGTGAAACTGTTGACGAGAATTGCCGCTGCCGTCGAAGTTTTGACGCCGTGTTTGGAACCAACATTGCAACGAGCCGCAACCAGCCGCAACGGCATCGTTGCGGCTTGCAGTTGTTACTATCAACCACAAAGTCGCTGCTACCTGCGGTCTGTGGTAGCCATAAGAAAGATATCCTTAATAATCTGCCTAGCCTTTTCCCAGTTATTTTGGGGTCAGCTTGCAGTCTAAACCCTGCAGAGAGAAATAGGAGCCCCGCGTAGCGGGGCTCCGTCGACTACTATTTGAACTTAATGCAATTTTCTAGTAACATAATATTATTTATTGGTGATCTCTTTAAATTAGTTTGCTTAAATACTTATTAGGACACACCTATTATAATACATACAAAAACATTTATTTGGTACTAGACCTTATATCTCAGGATTTTAGGTGATTTATTGTGGAACTGATTTTGCATTGTTTGGTGACTACATTTTGGTGACAGATCTACTATTTTGAGGACAAACCCTATTATTTAAGAAACACAAAACTAATTAAATTGGTGATAGCTTAAATGATACCCATTAAAAATTAAAAAAAAACCCCGACACAAAAATCCTAACAAAGCGGATCCCCGACGCTAAGACGCTTGGATTATTTTATTTTTAGATTTTTATGTCGGGGTTTTTTTTAAATTTTTAATTTAATTTTATTTCATTCTTTTTAAACTTATATTATTTTATCTAAGCCTTGACTGTCCCAATCTTGGGCATAGGTCTCCCCCATTGCTTACACTTTTCTCGGTGCTGCGCGACTTCTCGCCAACAAACAAATAAAAAAAAAGGTTTTGGGGGGAGGGATGGGTTTAGCGCTCACCAGCGCAGCTTCGGCTTGCTGGCTGGCAAGTCTCAGTCGTGGCGGCGAGTGTTACAACCACCTGCTCCTCAACTCGCGGGCCGTCTCGCCCCTCCGCGCCTACGCGATTTTAAATTACACTCTAGGTGTAGAGCCGACAAGACTGCGTGGAGTCGGATTTACAGCGATTCGTTTCTGTCACCAAAACCTAATTGTTAGCAAATGTTTTAGGACATTTTTTTTTTATTATGGATGAACATTCGGAATAATACACATTATTTAACACAATACTTAGGACATAAGACTTTAGGTCATGTAAAATTAGGAGATTAAATTATTATAGTACTAAAATCATGACAATACTTTTAGAACTAAAGATAGTTATGTTAAACAAAATTTCGGGATTTTGAACATTATGGGTATTGAAGTTTATAGCAAACGTGATATGGAAAATGCTTTTCAAACAAATAATTTTAGGAGAAGAAAGGGAGTACCGATATCGCTTCGTGAGCCTGATTAGTACGGGGTGTAAGGGACACCGACGCACAAACACTTACCACGTTTTCAGTACATCATTCTGAACCCCCCCCCCCACCACATAGAATTTTTTTATTGGTAATTTGATGTTTTTTTTTTTTAAATTAATGGTGAAGGTTCAGAATTATGTACCGTCTCTCATATAGGAGCCCTGTGCCTCAAAACGGTTAAAATTATACATTATGATTATGTTATTTACACAAACTTTTTTTTTTTTAAATAAATACTCGTAAACTCAAAATCAAAATCAAAATATTTTTATCTCACATAGGCCTACATGGGCACTTGTAAAACGTCGACAAAAAGGTGCTCGGTTCGGGTTGGTCGTTTCCTATGGAGAAGAACCGGCAAGAAACTCCATGGTTACTCTTTTAAAATCATTTGGCTTTACAATTTTTCTATGGTACAGCATTGGCACATAAGTATGAGTGGACATCGTAGGCCCGACAATAAGTCGTTGCTTACTACAAAACGTAGAACGAGATAAAAAGTTACCAAGGATCTAGGAATCTATAAGGCCTACAGTGTCCATACATTTACAAACAATCGGTAAATAAGAAAAAGAGTCTATACAAAAAAAAAAGAAGATATTGCAAAAAGACTAGATTAAACAAGTGACACAAATGTTGTCATCCGTGCTGTAACTATACTAAACAAAATGGTGTAATGATTAAGAAACTATTGTAAAACATCTGATTAAAAATAATAGAAAAAAGTAAATAAAAATAAAAATAAGATTGAAAATAGTTAGAGACATCCACACATTTGTGCCGTTTTATGAGCTACCAGGGAAGCCGCATGTGCGTAGGGGCTCAGGCCAAACTTCTTTATCTTCAACGTAGTCCTTAATTTTGGAATGTGCTTTTTTAATTAGGACACGTTTGATATAATTTTTAAACTTTCTATCGGTGTGTTCTGTAACTGACTTCGGCAACTTATTATAAAAGCGTATACTGTTTATAAGAAATGACTTGCTAGTTTTAGTTAATCTAAATTTGGGGTATTACAATTTCGTGTTTACTGCGTGTATTTATGTTATGGAAGTCGCTTCTAATTTTGAAAAGTCCTCGGTTTTTGCGGACTTATAAAATACATTCTAAAATATAGAGTGAAGGCAAAGTCAGTATATCGATTTCTTTAAATTTTTCTCTAAGGGACTCGCGAGGACCCATTTTATAGATGGCGCGGACTGCCCTCTTTTGCAGTATGAAAATTGAGTCAACGTCTGCTGCCGATCCCCACAGCAGAATGCCATAGGACATAATACGATGGAAATAAGCGTAGTATACTAACCTAGCTGTGGCTACATCAGTTAACTGCCTTATATAACTCACATGGATACCGCCATGGCTGACACTCTTACTCCTTTCAACCACATCCACATTCATAAATCTGGTCATGCACTCACGCCGCGCCATTTGCGAGCACTACGCACCTGACCTTTTTGAAGAACCTAAGTCATTATGTTATTAACAATTATCTCTTTTTATCCTCCACAGCACATTTCACTGAAGAAATCTGGAAAAGAGATAACACAACAATAGATTTTTTATTGTTCGTTGAGGAGACGAACAGTCTTGAGGGATTCTTGGATGCTTTTAATGTGTCCCATAAGGTCCTCATTGATGATGTACGGCAAAACGTGGACGAAGCCATGTTGGCTAGGTTTCCACCGAAGAGTATGCTTAGTACTAATAAGTCAGAACCCCACAAGTAATTGTACAGAGTCCTCATAGGCATGTTAAGAATTGATTATGATAATCAGTTTTTGTAATTCTGTCAAAGAATGTATCACGTTTTACTTAGTAATTTTATTTATCAAAACTTCATGGTAAAGTCTTTTCTAACTTTTCGGAACATACTTCCGGTATGTAATCAAACAAATATGAAATATGTAAAAAGTCTCCTGGCACTTGTATTTTCTCACACAAGTTACAAAATCGGCAATATTTTTACGATTGGCTATGAATAAATGTATGGTGATATTAGCGTCCTTCAAGGAAATTGTCTTATGTAAGTTTATGCGTCACGTCGCTTTTACGGTCCACAAAAGCGTAGGAATTGTAAGATTACTTGCAGTATGAAACTTGTCAAAGCAAAGTATTGACGGTGCCTAAAGGCCGCAGCGGCAATGCCGTCCATTCGCCATGACACTTCTGGTTTCATTGAAAATGTTTCCGTAGATCTACATTGCCGTCTGCGGCCTGACGGAGCTGTTGGTCGGCGACTGCAGACCGCAAACTACAAACGTAGAGTCGTCACTGCCTGTCATCGATGTTGTTTGACCTTAATGACTATCGTGAAACTGTTGACGAGAATTGCCGCTGCCGTCGAAGTTTTGACGCCGTGTTTGGAACCAACATTGCAACGAGCCGCAACCAGCCGCAACGGCATCGTTGCGGCTTGCAGTTGTTACTATCAACCACAAAGTCGCTGCTACCTGCGGTCTGTGGTAGCCATAAGAAAGATATCCTTAATAATCTGCCTAGCCTTTTCCCAGTTATTTTGGGGTCGGCTTGCAGTCTAAACGGATGCAGCTGAATACCAGTATTTTACATGGAGCGACGGCCTATCGGACCTCCACAACCCAGTTATTACTGGGTAATACAAGACCCCTCGTCAGTATGTCACTTTGAGGACGTGTCACATCGATCATCACCAAAGAATATACCAATATACATTACAAACCAACATAACGTGAAATGTAATACCAATTTCAATCAGTAATTTCAATCTTGAATCCAATTTATACTCAATACAATGTACCTACGTACGTCAGAACACAGATATTCTAGAAACTTATTCCACTGGTGACAAGCTACGTATTGGAAATGTAAATAGTATGCCGATGACAGTATGTCGAAGCCAATACAATACAATCAGTGTGACATCTGTGTGTATTGGGAAATTTATATTTTTATAATAAAGTACTTTTTATACGATAGGACCTGAATTCGGACATATGTGACATCTACCAACCTGCGGTAGGCTCTAGGGGTCGATTTTAGCCCACTCCCAGTGTCTATGTCCCAGTAGTGGGAATATTTAAACTGTTAAATGTATCGGATATCTCAGTAAAGTGAAATGGTATCTCTTGTTATTAAATCGACTGCTTCGTCGGTCTAGTCGTCGAAAGCGCGGCTGCTGAGCATGAACTTCTGGGTTCGATTCCCGGGTCGGGCAACGTGTTATTGAGTTCTTCTCGTCAGGAATTTCTCAGTAACAGCCGCGGAGTCTGAATTTGTGCCTTTACAATACGTTATACGTTGTTACTAAACACCAAACTCCCACGTCAATTGATAAATGTGGTGTAAGTGCTCAGTTCAGTACTGTTTCGAAAAAGAAGGCTGTGCGACCTGGCAATTTTTTTTTTTTACTTTTGATTTATTTAATTTACTGTTGATTGTAGGCAGTGTTTATTGGAATATTTTGAACATTTTGACTTTTTTTATTGTATAACGCATTGTTGACGTTACAGGTGAAGCTAATAAAAGTGTGTTAAAAAAGGAAGGTTTTTTTTTTAAAATACATTTTTTTTTTTGGTTCTTCGATGTTTTATTTATGATCCAGTTTGTATTAAATAAGAGTTATGGAGTCAAGGAATATTTAGTAAAACAACAATTAACCACTAGAATAAATTGATTTCTACGTCTAGTCATAGGTAGAGGTAAGTTGATTCAAATCAATCTTAACTTCCAATACCGTCAGAATACATTCAATTTGCAAACGAAATGCGAAATCGATGTCCAAACTCAGTTCACTGTAACGAAGTTCTGTATAAAATTATGTCTGATTGTCAGAGAACACTACTTTCCTCCGTGAAAGTTCAGTCTCCAGTCTCCTTTGACTTATTCAGCTTTCAACTTTGTGAGTCATTGTGTCGAAGTTGCCCTGTCCACCTAGTTTGAATGCTCAAATTGCCTGTCATTGCATTGGTAACGCTGAAGTTCTTAGTGGTGTAACTTTGCCTTCGACTTTCTTTGTATTTGCTTTTGAATGAATAAATATTGGTGAAAAGGACGTTTCTTGATATTTTTTTTCAGTAAGGATGATCACATTTCTAAGATGGGTTAGGACAGATAGGCCAGAAGCGTCACACAATGGGTGCCTGAAGAGGGTCGTCGTCACTGAGGCACGCCGAAGAAACTCTGGCGTAACGATTTGGACTCGTTCCTGACTGATTGACCAGAGAAGGCAAAACACCGAGAGAGTTGGAAAGAGAATGGGGGAGGCTTTTGCCCACCAGTGGGGCAGAATAGGCTCAACAATACAAAAAAGAATCACATTGTAGCTTTAAATACTACAAAGATATGAATTGTTCTATGCACGTATTAAAATTGTACAAGTAAGGGTACAATACACGGCTGCGGGTTGTTCGAAAGAGATACCGCGGCCCTGGAACACAAAGGGCTAAGAAGGAACATGAGTGGGTTTTAGTCAGTCAAGTCTGACACTCCCTTCCGCTCCGCCCAGAGCGGGAGAAGTCATTTGATGATTTCCCATCCGCAAAAAAAAAGGGTACAATACACTAATACCTAAATAACTATATACCTTTTTTTTTTTTGGGTGAGAAGTCTTCAAATGACTTCTCCCGCTCTGGGCGGAGCGGAAGGGAGTGTCAGACTTGTACTGACTAAAACCCATCCATGGACCGGGACGTCGCGACGGACCTCGACGGCGAGGTCGGAAAGACGGCGGTTTGAGTCGGAACTTTTTAAGAGTGCTAGTCTCTTTGCTACTCTACTGGAGGAGGGTGATAGCATGCCTAGCGCCTGCCCCGAGGGTATGCCTAGGACGGCGTACTGTGCTAATGCGCGAGGGTTCGTAACGGGCGGCCGCTGCGATCAGGGGATTACGGTGTTTAATGGCGTTATCGAAGAAACGCTTCGAAAGATGTTTCATAAACTGAAGGACGGTGGGCATTCTAAGGTCAACGTGTAGACGGTCATTACGGACGTAAAAAGGGGCTCCCGTGAGCAGACTGACAGACGGACAGGGTTACTTTTATACTAAACTTATAATATAAGTAAGTAAGTAAGTAATGAGTACCTAATTAAAAAAAAAAACAAAAATACTTTTATTTTGGCTTTTAAACCACTTAGGACTCTTTGAACAAATAATCTTCTAGTAATCCCAGACTTTATTTTATTCTTGTCTTTTAAGTAGTTGAGATATTTCGTTGTAATTTCTTTTTTTTATTTAATTTCACTAAAATTCTGTTGCAACCTTTTAACGAAGTGCCTTTTGTTTAAAAAGAGACGTTTTCAGTATTTCAGGTCTTGAATATTTAATCGTTCTGTCTAAAAAATAGTGCTCAGTCAATTAATTTTGTAAACCAAGTGACGTAAATACCTACTTTCGTTTTATACTACCATAAACTCTCTTATCGTGTAGACTTTGGGAATTGATTCAATTTTTTCAACGAGACATGTTTTTTAAACTTTCTCTATTTTTAATCCTAAAAGGTTTTGTTTACTTATTTTGCCTGATGTATTTATTTAAAGTTGCCTGAAAAAATTAGATTGATTGATTGATAAAGCGGATAAGTTGTGTTGTGTCTAATATTTTGCGCTCATTTAATGGTTTTGTTTTATTCTTATAAAAAAGTGAATTATTACAGGTATTTCAGCTGTAAAGGATCATAAAGATATGCAGTTATGGAGAGCACAAGGCAATTTCGATGACGAAGTTTTAAATACTTTCTACGATAGGGGTGATCATTATTACTATATTACTTTGAGCTGTTTTTTGATATGTTTAATTTGTACTATTCCATAATAGTATATTGTGTATTAAGGGCGGTAAGTAAAGAATTACGATCGAGGCTCTAGTAGAAGCCCGAAGTCGAAGACTGAGGGCTTTCTGAGTCGAGGTTCGTAATTCCCGTACCGCCCGTGAAACATACAATGTTTTTCATCACATTTGCGAGTTAATTTATTATGAATATACACAAGTCAGCACATATTATTACGAAATACGTGAACTGATTTGCGGATGGCGGGCTGTTTGCCCACACCACAGATTATACAAATGTTTTGTTCAGAAACGTAAAAGGCAAATACTTACCTAGGTATACAGCCATGACGGAGTATAAAAAAAAAAAAACGACGTTTTGATACAAAAAACTATCGATTATTTAGATTTTAGAACATTAATTGAGTAATTAAATAACATGTAGCGGGATTGAATGAAATTCCTGTTTAAATAACATTTTAAGACAATTTTTCAATTGCGTGTAAACTCCTTACTTGAACTTGCATGACTTGTGTGCTGTCATGCTGTGCTGTAAATTAAAAAAAAATTACTTACCGCCCTAGGGTTTTATATGGGTCATTACAGCCAAGTTAACCTGTATGTTATGACACTGTTTACGTGCAAGTGTGATGAAAAATACACTGCAATTGAATTGTTATTTACAATCAGTATTTAAGCATACCTAGGTTAAGCCGATATCATTTGTAGATCTTTGACAGTCGTTACAGGTAGTGCAATGGCCCAAAAGTCTGACAACCAGTCTTACCAAGGCGTATCGTATTACCCAGTATAACTGTGGAGGCCAGATAGGCAGTAAAATACTGGTTTTCAGATTCATCCGGTGAGGCTGGAAGCTGACCCCAATATGGTTGAGAAAAGGCAGATGATAATGTTGTTGAGCCGCTGTTGGCTTTATTCCCATGCGCTCCAAATTTCGGCTCCAAAACAAAACGGGTACGTCCCAACTGGTAACTTTTTATTGACATTGCATTTTTTTGTCTCTCTCTAACACACTGTTTGGTTAAGGTTTGTTACGAAAGAACTGAAATAAGAATTGAACAGAACGTAAGTACTAGGAGAGCAGAAAAATGAAGACGCAGTTGGTGCCGCTAAAATCGTCTTTTTAGTGAACACCCTTCAAAAAGTACTAGGCTTGCATGAATGTCAAAGTCAAAGTCAAAGCATTTATTTCAATAATTTTTAAAAACAAAATAAAACGCGAAGCTACAGCCCCAGTCACAAAGCATAATAACTTGTGAAAGTAATGTAGTTGCCCATTCCGTAGCGTAGATCTCTATGGAGAAGAATGGGCAAGAAATTCCATGGACACTCTTTTAAATCAAAATATGTTACAAAATCTTGGTTACATCATTCATGAATGCAATGTGTTATTTTGTATTTTAACAGTTCTGTCTGCACACACAAAGGGAACCTACTTACGACGGACGTACTAGGCTGGCGTAAATTGTAGGTGGCTTTTCTGTTAAAATTTCTGACATTTTATTTCATTGTTATTATTTTTTGTAAGTTTAGTTACATCAAGTGCTATTGGAACTATGTATTTATTTCCTTAGTTGCAAAGTCATATTATTGTTTTTTTTTTTATCCTCATAGCGAGAAGTTTTGATTTTCTGTTCATACATTGTTTGGGTATCAACGTAAGTTAAAATAAATAAAAGCTATCAATCACATGTGTGATTGATTTTCTCTTCAAACTCAAAACAAATAATAAAAATGATAAATATCCCGTTTATTTATCATTTTTATTATTTGTTTTGAGTTTCCGATATTCCGTAGGTCTACCGAGTCCTAACTGTATTTACTAAACAAAAAGTTTACCGAACGTGAATGAATACACGCATACTCAAAAGTTGACGAAACTAGACTCATCGTATGAAAATCGAAATAGTTACAAAACGGCACTTTTTTAATGGCATTTTGTTAAGTTGGCGAAATGGGAAAGAACCAGACGGGACGTAGCCGATTTTATGTGTTGTTTTTTTTTGGAGCGCGTGGGAATAAGCCTGCTCTTGATGTACCAAATATATTAATAAAATATCATCTTTGCTCACACACAGAAAGCAATGGCGAAGAGATTTGGGTAAGAGATAACAGAACAATAGATTTTCTGATGTTCAAAGAGGAGAACGAAAAAGTAACCAGTTATTTGAAACAACACGGAATGAATTATTCGGTTCTGATACAAAATGTTCGTGAGAAACTGGACGATGATTTACTTCAAACATTTCCCTCAAAGCGTAACGGTAAGGGGTCAGAACTTACGGTGAGTAATGGGCTAGCTCACCGTCCGTCCGTCTTATGACGACAGGCCGTGTCGACGGCGCGTACGTGTTCCACGCGCGCCTCAAGGAGATGTCAGCAAACCGGAAGGGGCCCGAGAGGGCCGATGCCTGCCAGGGCTGCGGGTTGTTCGAAAGAGATACCGCGGCCCTGGAACACAAAGGGCGAAGAAGGAACATGGATGGGTTTTAGTCAGTACAAGTCTGACACTCCCTCCCGCTCCGCCCAGAGCGGGAGAAGTCATTTGATGATTTCCCATCCGCAAAAAAAAAAGGGGTCAGAACTTACAGAACATAACATCACGCCTGTGATCACCGAAGGGGTTGTTAGGGTTACGGTTGGACGTACCCCATTACTGCACCCACATTCGCCAGTTATGTTAGAGTCCCATGTTATAGGGGCGAGCCTATTACTATCAACCAAATCCAGTCTGGTAAGGTGTAAATTTCTTTATCCCATAGATAAGGGATGATGCAACCAGATGGGTGTTGCGTATAAAATAGCTAAACTGCCCGATAGTTGTTGCCGGTTTTTTCTGTATGGTCTTATGTCGCCGATAACTTTACTATCGCCACTTAGAAAGATATTACTTTTTCATTTGTGTCATAAATGTTGCTGTGGAACTTTTTATACTATGTTGCTTTAGTTATTTTTTGTTGTGCCGCTACGTATGCATATCCTACAAAGCATAATTTTGTAATTTTATTTTTCTTTTATGCTTCATAACTGGAGCTGTGTCTGGAGATTCATTCACATGGACCGGGTTTCCAGCACTTCGTGATATCAGCGCTTATTTAGTCAAAATGGCTACCAAATATTCATCGCATTGCAAGCTACATACTCTGGGAAAAACTGCACATAGGAAACCTATTTATGTAAGTTTTAAATTATGATATACTATTTAACAAACTCTTAGTTAACTTGCAATGTTTGTATGTTTGTTTAGGACAAATCATGTAACTGTATTTTAAAACAGTTATTCCCAACCGATTGAGCTTAAATCCTGCATACAAACGATTAGTTTGGATTACAATGCACGGTTAGTTAAGTAACGTCATTCTATTTCGAATATGGTAGTTATTTTTTAAGCATGATATGGGTATCATTTAAAAGGGTTTGTAGAGAAAAATACATTTAAAAATATATCTACACTTTTTTTTTTGGTCCCACACTAGGAATTTGTCCTGTATCGTAAACTCACATACACAAACAGCCAGTCGTTTTTAAAATGTTTTGTTTTACAATAAGCTTATTTAATATTTATTTATACCGTCATAATACACCCAAATGTTATGTCCTGTACTTTTTATTTTCCATTTTTTTTTCTTTTAATCATTTTTTTTGTTTAAATAAAAAAAACCTAAATTAATACCTATTAAGAGCCTATTAAGAACTTTTAGCATGGAACATAATTCCATTCGGTATCTGGGAAAGGGCGTTGTTAGCTGCGCTACAGTTTATACTTTTGCAGCTACCATCGTTTTACTTGTTGTACCTAGTCTTGTTTTTGTTCCGAAATAAACTTTTATTATTATTAAAAAAAAAAAAAAAAATTGTGAATGGATCGAGAGGGTGTGGAAAACCAAAGAATAGATAGATGGATTGTGTGTAAAATGAAATGAAGGAAAAAGGAGTAAATGATAGCATGACGAATCACAGAGGAGAATGGAGGAAAAAGACGTGTTGGGCCGATAATGTGGGCAAGGACAAGAAGATGATGAGTCATTCGGATGCACTGACACATATTCTGGCTAGTGGCTGAAATCGCAAACTCTGAGAATAGTTTCCACAGTTTGCTCCCTAGATTTGGCTGTGTATTGTTATTTTATTTTTCATAGAATTTCTCAGTAGTCTCTTGGAGTCTAGATCTGTTCCCGGTTGTTGTTAATGAGCTCGCTCCCTTATTACATAGTGGGTAGAATTATCTGGGAAACGTGAGTGTAATTAGCTATGAAGACTACCACTTAAGAGATAACATGCGCGATTCGTTTTCAAGGTTAAAAAAGTGGTTACCACTTATTAGTAGTAGTGAGCGATGCGCGCTCGGAAACGGACGCGTTTGCGCTACACGAAACGAATATTTTATTCACGATTTGCGCAGCGGTAACCACTGCCTGATTTTGAACGCAATGGCTACGAAACAGCTCATTGCCAACGAGCTTTTGGCATTCGTCAAGCATGCCATCGACTACATGGACGAGGTCAGCATCTTGCAGATCTGCAAGTCCTCCTTCAAAGAGGAAGACGTATGCAGTGCCAAGTTGCTGTTATTTCAGTCACTCGACCAAGTCGGATAGATGCCATCTCGCCGGAGGGATGGTGGCGAGAAGAGTCTGCAGGACATCATCGACCTGCTGAAGAGGACCGATCCGGATGACGTGCCAGATTTTGTGGCGAAGGAGCTGCACAAGCTGCCTCCTGTCACTTTCGACCACGTCGACGTCACCAGGCTGCTGAAGGACATCACGTCTCTGAAGGTGAGCCAGGCTGAGATGAAGTCCAAGTTGGAGTCATCAGATGTCATCATTGGTGAATTGCGAGCCGAAGTAGCGTTGTTGCGCAATGCTATTCCAGCAAGTGGGTCACCGGAAGGCTCCAACGTAAACCTACGTCGCGGGGCACAAAATGCTTCTGTTTGCAGTTTTAAGTCGGCGAGTGAATCTACGTCATCGGCTGTCAAGAATGCAAGCGTTGCATCGTGTTCCGCTGATCGCGTCGTACCCGCCGGGGAAGCAACGCGTGTTATAGGTACATCGACCCCCAAAAGTGCCTATTCTGCAATTGTCGCCAAGACGAAACCTGCTGTGTCGCAAACAAAACGACAAGCAGAAAAATCAAAAGGGGGAAAGCAGAGTCGCTCAGCAACGAGCGCGTTTAAGGGCGCTGTGATGGAACACGAACAGCAGGTTCCATCGAAGAACACATGCGATGGGGACGGCTTCATCAAGGTGGAGAGAAAGAAGAGGAAGCCTACTTATCGCAATCAGTGCGGGACGGCGCCGGCAGGATCGAACACGCTGCTACGTCCTGCAGTACCGACGACGCAGCTGTACGTGTCCCGTTTACACCACTTAACGAAGACTGAGGACATCGTAGAGTACATACGGGTGAAGACCAACTGGACCTTGAGGGTGGAGAAGCTGGAGGCGCGCCATAACACCAATTTCAAGTCGTTTGTGGTGCGCGTTCCGACTCATCATTTGGTGACCTTCCTCAAGGAAGAGTTTTGGCCGAAAGGTGTGCTGTATCGGCGTTTCTGCGGCCAGCTACGTGACACCTCGCAGCGTAACACGACGCCGTCACTTTGTGTGCAGTAGTTGTTAAGTTATTTTTGTACAAAATATTTATTAGTTTATAGTTATTGTTTTTTATACTTATATATGTATTGTGTTTTATGGGCCCTAGTTGCCTGAAATAAATGATATTGTTGTTGTTGTTATTAGGGTTTTATGAATTCCATGACATAACAGTACGCCTGTAATCCCCGATGGGTTAGACAGAGGCGTACCTAATAGTAAACCTACTTTTCGCAAGTTTTGTTTAATTCCCATGGAATAGGGGCGTGTCTATGGCCAACAACCGGTAACAAATCCAGGCTTTGAACTACTACTGAGGAATTCCTGATGAAAAAACCTAACAACATTTTCCCGACCTGGGAATCGAACCTAAGTTCTCATGCTCTGCAGTCGCACTTGCAACCACTAAACCAACGGGGTGGAGTTTTATAAGTGTTGTAATAATTATGTCTACCTTTTTATTTTAGATGTTAAGCATTTCAAACGGCAATCGAAACAATAAAGGATTACTGGTGGACGGTGGGACACACGGTCGAGAATGGATGTCCGTGATGTCGACACTTTACTTCATCGATAGCATCGTTCGGAATTTCAGCCAACAGCCTCCCCATATAACCAAAATGCACTGGTACGAAGTTATAATAATAATCACAAGGTCTTTAGCCAATGGCTTAACTGGCAATAGGTTCGACCAATACCTGAGGAGGCTCTCGTTAGGCAACTGGATCCAGGGCTTGATTCAGAAAGCGGTACTCTTGGACGCGGCTCGTATTATTAGGAGATTCCTCTCTCTGGAGCCGAGACCGTAGCTACTACTACCGCCGCATGTGCGAAGGGGCTCAGGCCAAACTTCCCTATCTTCAACGTAGTCAATGTTCTCTATCTTCAATGAGCGAGTAGCTTGTGGCCAAGTCGTTACTGTTATAGTTTTTTAATCTATTTTTTCTCTATAGGTACATAATTCCAGTGCTGAATCCAGATGGCTATGAGTACAGTCTGTCTACGGATCGATTGTGGAAGAAAAACAGGAGACGTTTAAGCGGGGGCTGCTACGGGATCGACCTTAACAGGAATTTTGAGTAAGTAGTAAAATTTTTTATGTTTTATTGTTTTGTTTGTAGACTGCCTCCTCTTTAAATCCCATGTAATGGGAGGCGAGCCTATTGTCATCAATTGGTCACAAATTCAGACTCCGTGTTTGCTACTGAGAAAATTTGTTGGAAAAACTCAATAATAATTTGTTCGATAGACCTACGAGGCAATCAGTTACTACGCCTAACCAAGTAGGTGAGTACTGGAAACCTGTTTTGTCTAAAAGTATTAAAAACTGTATTTTCTAGGTCTGATAGGATTCCCACGAGCCTCACAACATCAACACTTGTCGGGAACATTTTCCTTCTTTGTCTCAAACCCGAATCAGCTCTATTGTTTCACACTTTGTTATTAGAAGCGGGGGACACATTCATTTAATAGTTGTTTTCGTAGCATTTGAGTTAGTAGACCGAGCGTTATTTCGTGATTTGATAGCAGGAGATTTGTTTTGATTGAATATCAAAACACCCCGTTTTGATAAATTATTCAAAAATTGGTCGCAAAAACGTGGTCGCTCACAATGGGCCTCATCAAAAGACTCAAAGTCACCCAAAGGGCAATGGAGAGGGCTATGCTCGGAGTTTCCTTGCGTGATCGAATCAGAAATGAGTACATCCGCCAGAGAACCAAGGTTACTAACGTAGCCCGAAGAATTGCCAAACTTAAGAGGCAGTGGGCAGGGCACGATTACAGAGCGGATGTGCGATGGGGCCGAAAAGTTCTGGAACTAGCGCTAGCGAACTAGTGACCGCGAACCGGAAGACGAAGCGTTGGAAGGCCTCCCACTAGGTGGACTGATGACCTGGTGAAGGTTGCGGGGATCCGCTGGATGCGAGGCGCACGGGACCGGTCAATGTGGCGTCACTTGGGGGAGGCCTATGTCCAGCAGTGGACGTCCTTCGGCAAAAATGATGATGATGAATGATTCAAAAATTAAGTATGAAAGAAGAAGACATTCTGCGCCGACCCCAAATAAATTCGGATAACGGTAAGAGAATGATGGGGATGATTCAAAATCCGATTGCATTTGCGGTAGACGTGTTCTTGAGTGTAGACCGCGCAACGTGGAGCGACCATCTCCGCAGGATGGTTTGTAGGAAGCAGCTGGATGAGAATAGCTGGTCAGTGGATAGAGAGGTCTATGTCCAGCAGTAGACTACTTTGGAAGCAGTGATAGCCTAGTGGTGTGACCTTTAGACTGCCATGTCGGTCTCAAGTTTGAACCTAAGACACGTAGCTCAGATTTTACGGATTCATGTTTGTTTTGCATAATTATCACTTGCTTTGGTGAAGGAAAACATCGTGAGAAAACCGGCCTGCCTGAGAGATTTTTCTCGACGGTATTTTAAGCCAAGTCAGGCGCCCATGGGCGCATAGAACTCTGACACCACGTTAGGTACTAATCGCACCATAAAGAAGAAAGAAGTCGTCTACTGTAGGCTGGTTATGATTTGAAGGCTTATTCCCATACGCTCCAAAACTAAAGTTTTCCAAATATTTTTTTTCCATGCATTGATTCCCACGAGCTACATATTTTTATAAGTTAATTAAAAAATACTGAAACTGTCCCTAAGGCTGTTCTGCAAAAAGAATTGCGCAAGGTCGACAAAACGCAAATTGCTAAAATTAATCTTATAATTTCGTGGTAAATAGTTTCAGTACATATGCAGTCACAAGTCAATCTTATGCTAAGTATATACTTACTTAGTACCATATACTTACTCACCTATTGTAAAACATAATCTCACAATGCACTTTATTTCTAGCTGCATGGTATAAAATATTGTTACAATAAGTTAATTACTGACGGCGCGAATGTGGCAGTTGTTGTATGATTGGTTGCTGCCTTAAAGCGCATCACACACAGGGAGCTGGCGCGGGTCGGGTGCGGGCGGGCGTGGGTGTACGGCATCTGTATTTCATGTTAGTATATGGACGACATCACATAGAGAGCGTGCCCGGGACGGGCGCGGGTCGTGCGCTGCTCGGGTGCGGGTCGGGTGAAGCGCGAGTAACGCGCGGGACCCGCCCTGTGGTACTGGGCGACATACGCGCGCACGACCGGCACCCGACCCGCGCACAACTCCGCTTTCTGTTTGTGACGCGCTTAAGTGTAATTTATAATTTCGGTTAGGTTGTAAACGACCTTTTCAAAGTTTAAGTAACCCAAACATTGTAAAAGCTACTAGTTCTAAGAGTAAACGTCCAAATTTAGCTAAAAGCAGACTTTCATAACAAAAGATAACTAAAGGCATCAGGGTATAAAAATACCCAAAATTTAGGTGAAGTACATAATACAAGTATGAAAAATGGGCGAATAGAACCAAAAAATAATTAAAATTCACAACAAAGCGGGAAAAAGGAACGCTACTAAGTATATAATGAGGAAAGGACGGCGTTAATTCGGCCGCATCTACAATTAGTACTTCGGGCATTTATTTTAAAGCTTTTTCTCTGAATTTTTAATACATTTTGGTGGCCATGTGGTCTTGCCCTCTTATTTTTATTCATGAAGTGGTGGCTAGAGGCTTTGTCGTATAATTTTTCAGGGTCACTGTCGGTATTTTCAAATTACCAGCTGGCCTAAATAACTTTTGCGTAGTTGTGCAAAGTCTTCATCTTTCCACTTAAAAGCCTTTCAGGACACCAACGGGACTCCTGTAATTTACAACATCAACCGCAATATCAATTTATAAAAAGTGACTTTCATTAAAATTTTAGGTATATTGACAGGCTGCTGCACTGCGTGTCGCGAGTTTCTTTTTTTTTTAGGTGAAACTTGTTACGCGACTTTCAACAAGTTTGCGTTAAACTTTTAACGCTACCAAGGAGGGGGAATAGAAAGAGACAGAGCGAGAGTGAATGCGTGATACTCGAACGCATGCGTGTAGTATTACGAAGTTTCACTTCTTCCACGCGGAAGGACTCCATGCGGAAGTCATTTTTGTGTTGATCCCCGTATGGAACAAACATTTGTAAGGCCTACATATAGTTGTTCCGCTGTTAACTTGCTGTATGTGTACCTATGTGAGTTTATTTTTTGTAAACGCAGCCGCAATATATAGGAGCAATTCTTATTGTGGGTGAGGTAACGATTTTTGGAACAAATTAATTAAAAAAGATATGAGACCTTCTGCCCACAAAAATTGAACAGCACTATTTTTTATAACTGTCTCAATTTATTGCTCTCCCAACGAAGTGCGCGAAGTTACGACCATTTTAAGCTAGTCCAATATCATTTTAATGAGACTAGCGAACTTTATCTTCGCAATTATTTCTATGGCTGTACATTTCGTGGCTGCAGACGCTGTTATTATAACTGGCGTTATATTACAGCTACCCCTATTTATAAACCCGGCTCGAGTGGGAAATAACGTTCAACCCCTAAGTTTAGCGTTACATCTCTGAATTGCAACGAAACTAAACACCCCATGGGAGGGGTTGGATTAGTATAAATTTGGTACAGCTATGGATGTAGTAGGAAAACATAGATGTGTATGTGAATATTGCTACGGATTTGTGAAACCTTCATTGGAGTATTTTGTAAATAAATATTTGTGTTCGAACCATATAATGAGTATAATAAAACGGTGAAGGAAAACATCGTAAGGAAACCGGCATTATCCTAGAGCTAAAATTTCGTAGTCATGAGACATCTACCAACGCGCACTGGGCCCGCGTGGTGGATTAAAACCCGCTCCCTCTCATTAATGTTTTTCCATTATTATGTTAAATATTGTTAAAAAATCTCGCCAAAATAGTAGTTATTAGAATCAGCCGCCTGTGATACAGGTTTAATCTAGTACAGGCATCGAACTTTGTTATACCTTCATTATTTCTAAGATTTAAGTGTATTTATTGTGCCAATATTATTTTTTAAATAAATATTTATATTAATTAATATTTTATTATAAATATATTATTATTAAGAAGAGGCCTGTGTCCCAGCAGTGGGAACATTATAGACTGAAAATGATGCATGTGCGTGCCTATATCTATGTTTGTGTGAGACGATATCATTTAAAACGTATGGAGCAAGTTAAATCATAATAAGCAACATCCCTTTAGGTTTATTAACGTCCTTACATGTAAATTTGAACCATATCTGCAAGACAATTTGTTTTAAGCTTCTTTGACCTTCTGTGCGTGTATTAAATTACAAAAAGTTCGCCAAATGGTATTTTCCATCGCTAAAAATGTCAATCTTTCAACGCCTATTTAACTTCTCTGAAACACCCTGCCAACCAAGGAACTATCCTAGAGAACTTGTGTGCAAAATCTCATGCTTCGTGAACCTATGCGTTATTTGTTAATGGGTAAAATGTGGTTCCCTATCCATTTGCATAAAATTTAAGACCTAATATAACTTAGCATAAGTTTGTTTGGCATAATTATATTTTCGCATAATATAATTACGCATAACAGCTTACGCATAATTTTTTTAAGCATATTTTTTCTAACCATAATAATGATTAAGCATAATATTCTAAAGCATACATTTACTAAGCATAAAGTTCTAAAGCATAACTTTTTTATAAGCAAGCATACAGCATGCAAGCAAGCATGCAGCATTTAAGCAAGCATGCAACATGCAGCAGGCAGGGTTTCTGTCACGGCTCCGGCGCTGCGGGCCTCCGGCGGCCCCACGTGCCTACGCGATTTCAAATTACACTGTAGGGGTAGGACAAACAAGACTATGTGGAGTCGGTTTTGCAGCAATTCGGTTCTGTCACTAACTTTTGTTGCACAGCATATTAAATTTTTAACCTAGTTAGTTTAATTTTTAGGCCTACTAACGTTATGCGAATCAAATTTATGCCAAAACAAATTGTGCCAAAATCGTTATGCCGAAGTATGTTAGGACAAAGAACATTATGCGAAAAGAAGGGATCCCGTAAAATGTAGATAAAGTACATATTTGTTTTTTAAACATTTAATGATTTCGATTTAAGGCTATTAAGCTGTTTGTTAGTATCTTAGCTAAAAATCTAATAGAAGGGTCCATTAGCTAAGATAGACGTTAAAATAAAAAGTAACATTTTCTAGAAGAAGTAATCAACATTTCTTGTCAAATAATTAATTTGAACAGGCACGAAATCGATACATGGGCTTTCTATTTTTTGTTTCTATTGAAGTATACAAAATATCTTTGATCACAAAACGGAAAAAATATCAATCACTTTTAAAGCAAAATCCCAATTTGAAAGCCTTTTTCTCAATCGGTAACATACCTACTGTTACCGATTGAGAAAATGCTATCAAATTCATAAAAGATACGGAAATTTCTTTGCTACGACGTAAAATGATGAAATTACGTGCTTGTGGAATGTTTAAGATAATTTGTTTCGATGTTTTTTCACGCCTATAGAGGTGGTGGCATTATCTTGCATGTTATTTTTTCTTTTGTTTTTTGTTAAATGGCTGCAAGAAGCCATTGTATTTACGGTAGGTAGAAAGCGGATCTTCTGACTCAACGAAAAAAGGGCTTTGGGTGATGTTATCATCTTGACTTGCCTGAGGTACGCGTATGCCATTTAATATTAATGCATTTTTTGTGTTTCTCCCTTTCAAGTTACAACTTCGACAAGGCTGACGTGGACATTTGCGACGTCCATTATGGTGGACCCGTGCCTTTCTCTGAAGACGAAACGAAAGCATTTAAGGTAAAGAAAATTGTAAACAAACCAATGCAGTCCTTTGTTCCTTTCACAGTTTTATTAGGTACCTCTTATTATGCATCACTGTCAACATCACAATTATCTTTGGTTCACAAATCACAATTCTTTGCTTTTGGCATGATGTTGGCAGACGAATAAAGTGTTGCCATTGGCCAATAAACTAGCAACAGGCGAATTGTGCACATAGTTTTTTTTTAAGATAGTACAATTCCTTATGGACCATATACTTAATCACTCTTTATCTAACAACTGGGCAACTAACTATATACCTACATTACAACAATTAAAAACAAGATAATTAAATAACTAAAATAACAACAAATTATAAAAGGGCGTCAAAAAACTCTTCCTCAACGCAGTCATCTGGTAACGTGCCTAAGAGACTGGCGGCGTTGCCACGTTGTATGGTAATACTTAGCCCCTGGCCAAGGTAAATGCCAACCCTTGGGTCACAGATAGCGTCAACTAGGCGTTAGGAAATTTCAAATGGATGTATGACCGGGGCATGAACTACGGCACCGTAACTCGGAAGACATGTACGAGTATAAAATACATTCTGATTCAACCCATGTAGGTCACTAACCACCTAAAAAATAAGCCGTAATATACTACTACTTTTTTCTAACCAGAAAGAATTCACTGGCTTCTTTACTTTAAAAAAAAATCACAGACTTTTACACAACTATTAAGCCTATACTTACACTTACGCGCGAGCGAAGCCGCGGGCTACAGTTATTATCTATAACATTTAAATGACTATATTCTACATTATTTTTCTGGGATAATGCACACGTGGGCAATTGTCAAACTCCACGCGGGCGAAGCCACGGGCAGAAGCTAGTTAATATTATAAAGTGGTAAAGCTTGTATGTTTGGATAGTGTAATATTCCGAACTACTGATCGGATTCCAAAAAATCTTTCACTAATGAGTAGCTTCATTAACCTTGATGATTGAAGTTCTGAGTTCATTTGTTACAGAAATTAGCAGATGAGAATCATTTTTACGGGTATCTATCGATACACTCGGCTGGTTCGAAGGTTTTGTATCCATTGGGGACAGGTCATGATGAACACAGCATACATGTGGGAATGACCAGGCAAATGGCTCAGGTAAGTTTCGTATTTTGGCAGAGATCTCAGTTTCGTTAGCCTGGTTCGCCCGGTGGTTGCAAGCGCAGCTCAGCAGCATGAGGGTTGACTTCGATATCCAGTAAAGGCAGTATTGAACATTATGCATTGACAATTTTTCAGCAAAGGAAATCAGTTAAAGATTTGCTGTCATGAGACATACAAATATTTTAATTTATTTTTTTATTATTAATAATATTTTTTTTATTTATAATTTTAGGTTAGGCAGAGTTGTACTTAATAACACACCCACATTTCGCCAGTTATGTTTAGGTTCCATGTAATAGGGGGCGAGCCTATGGCCATCAACCGGGCACAAATCCAGATTCCGTATACTGAGAAATTTCCGATAGAAACCCAATAACGCTTTGCTCGACAAGGGAATCGAACCCAGGACTTTAAGTTCAGCAGTCGCGCTTGCGATCAGTCGACTAACGTGGCAGTCATACCTAAATTAATAATTAAATAATAAAACATAATACAAGCTGGCAAGATGTAGGTGGACGGTCTGGAGTACATCCGTGCTGGGCAATGCTTGAATTTACTACAAAATATTCCTTACTGCTAAGACATTAAGGCTCTGACTCTGCCAAATTCGAGCCACTTATGTGTAGGTCGCGGTGCTTAAACAACCTCTTTAACGGTGAAAGAAAACATCGTGAGGGAACCGGCTTGTCCTAGAACTAAAAACTCGAAGACATGTGACATCTACCAACCCGCACTGGGTCCGCGTGGTGGATTACAGCCCACTCCCTCTCATAGAGAGGAGGCCTGTGTCCCAGCAGTGGGAACATTATAGGCTGACGATGGTACAGCCTCTTTGAAAAATGAAAACTTAATGTTTTATTATTAATTTACAGGCCATGCGTAAAGTTGGTAACTACCTCTTTGTCAATGGGAACATGCAAAAAATGGGTAAAAAATCCTATGGGATGGCCATGGACTGGATGTATTTTATCAAGGGGATCCAACATTCGTATGTAATAGAGACTAGGGGCCAAAATGGGTTGGATTATATTCAGCCTAAACATATTCTGATAGCTGCAAAGGAGGTGACAGCTGGGCTCAGGAAGTTTGCTGAGTTACTGTGATAGTATTGAACGTATTACAGATTTTTAAAGATGTGATTTTTTCTTCACTGGTGTCACTAGTTAGGATTTAGAATAAATCACCAAATGATCAGTAAGTAGATTAATGACTTTAAGGGTACGTGCACTCGCTGCCCGAGATAAGTGGGGACTGGTCAACACGGAACCTTAAAGTTCACGCTACGTTTATTTGAATATCACATCTCTTCTATAAGTCGAGTTTTTGCTTTGCAAGGGGCTCACAAATAGATTAACTATTTGTGAGCCCTCTTGAATTAGCCCTTGCGTTACATGCCTAGGTCGTTTCATCACTTTTTAATTACATTCTTCAAAAATCCAAAGAAGGTTTCAGATGAGAAATTTTTAAAAAGCTAGCACCTACCACTACATTAGGTTGATATGTGCTAATATGTCCCAATTTGGAATGAAGGTTAGGAACAATTTCAAGATAAAAGTATGTTGATATTCTCTCATCATAAAAAATCTACAGAGCCTTGTATTTATTGACTTTATCATGAACAATAATTATAGCTTACGTTTTGTAATTTCACGCCGCGGTTTCCCATCACAAAATGTTAATTTATTACGTGATATAAATATCAACAGTACTGTTTAAACACTGAAGTGTTGATCCAATGTTATTGGTTTCTCCTTGTCATTTAAATTTTGTCCGTGGTTTGAAAAAGGTCATTATTTTTGCCAAATTATATATACAATTAAATACTATTGAAGTGTTTTTCGAAATAACAGCATTTTAATGAATGCATAAGTATGAAAGTATAGACGGTACCTATAACAACAAAGCTTTTATTAAAGTTTTGTCTGTCTGTTTGTTTCGGCTAATCTCCGAAACGTCTGAACCGATTTGATTTGATTGGCGGGACTTTTACTGGCAGATAGCTGGTGTCTTAAGGATAAAGGTTGTTTTTTGAGGAAAAGGATTAGCATCCTGTGCAAAATAATCAAACCCTTGAAATTGTTAACCATAAGTAACTGGCGACCCATCCTTATTGCACGGTTTAAATACTCGACACACGTCGAAATTTCTTTAATATAATTATGTAAGTTATAGCTATTTATGCAACTGTTACGTTATGGACGGTCTTTTAATACGAGTGCCATTTTTCGGTACAAGCGTAGCGCGTACCGAAATAGGTGGGCACGAGTTATTAAAATACCAATAACGTACAGTTGCATACAAGATTTTATCTACGAAGGAAGGAATGAAACACAGATATAGACAAAAAAGTATTTTTAATAGAAACTTAACTACACACTGACTATTGTCTTCATAACATTTCTCATATACATGTCTTGATTTCTGGTAGTTAATTATTTGAAGCCCCAACTGCTCTATTTGTTATATCTGGTGGAGTATTTTCCATATCACTTGATGTTGAAGACATTTTTAATAAAATTTGGAATAAAATTTCACTCAGATTTTTTTTCCCGCGTCCACTTCTTTTTTATTTAGTCTTTAATAAGTATAAGGCAAAGATCTTGTAGCCGCAACAGCCAAATAGTATACGATACTTTTGTTCTAAACTTGTTCCATTTTTAAAAACATCATTTACATTGTCTCGATTTCGAAGTAATATTATAGGTACGAGGCTGTATGTTCAGAATGTCTTTGCTTGTGTTTTACAATAATTTATGACAATTCGCATAATGCAACTTGTGTCGTTATGGGTATCATAATGAAACCGCTGTCAATTTCGTAATTCGAATATAACGAAACCGAAGTAGATAAAATATATTGTGTTATATCTACATATAAACCTTCCGCAATCAATTTTGTAAATGATGTTTCGGAAAACCGCATAAACATGCGTTGGGTGGTTAAAAAAAAACAATGTGGCCACGGCGATAGACACGAAAAGCGAATTAATGATAAAATATGCTTGACCATACATTTTTTTCTTATTATATCTTTTAATTTAGTTTCGAAAAACAAAGTATTTTGAAATGACTGTAATAAAAAACTTACTTTCTCTACCAGCATAAGATTTTTTGTAATACAACTTTGTCTAGAGTTCTAGACCAAATCAAATTAATGTCAAAACATAAATCAACACCAAGAAGAAAATTTAGATGCAAAAACAAAGTACGAGCATTCCAAAACCAGACTAAAATGAACAATGATTCCATTAAAGCAAGCCGTAGTTCTAACTCTTAATGATATTGGAACGTATTTCACGGGATACTGTTCAAAGTAGCATATCTACGTTTCAGAAGTTTGTTCTTTGCACAATATACTTATGTGTTACAGTCAAAAATCTTAACTAGACAAATCTACTTTTGACTAGTGAGGTGGTTTAGTCAAACTCACTTAGGCCCGAATCATAAAACTTTACCCAATACTCAAGCATTACTTAGAACTTGTTTTAAGCTATTGGTTGAAACTAATGTTAAGTCTTAAGTTGAAATTAGAATCTGATTGAAAGATTCGCTATTGGGGTACAGGTTTTACGCAACGCCTTAGTTACCAAACAATACTGGAAAGAGTCTCAGAAAAAAATCTGCTGTTTCACACATTTTGACCGTGTAGGTATTGCAGTTTTGAAGGAAACAGCTGTATTTATTAAATAAACGTCAAAAAAATCTATGTGGGGTTCAGAATGATGGTCGGAATACGTAGTATCCGTTTTAGCTTCGGTGTCCCCTCCACCATTGCAAAAAGTTTTTATCTGCTTGCTTTAAGTTGTTGCAGTCAAAACTAGTTTTGACTAGTTAAGAGCTTCCATTTTGACATAATACACTTACACTGTTATTCTTAGTTATGAACTGGACTTAAGTCAGACTAACCACGCTTATATTCCGCCCTGTTCGTTTATAAATTGACATAAAGGGTGTAAAACACCTCTTAACGAAGCCGAAAGGTACTGGTTCTCCCTGTCATTGCGATCATTTTTTTGTTCTACACCATACCTGGGAACCTTCTAGTTACGCAGATATTAGGGGTCAAAGTTCCAACTTTTTGCCAAGTATTTTTTTAAATACAAGTTTTTTATGTAAGATTTTTACTTTAAAGACCTCCACGACCCCCGTACTATTCAATCCGTCCATCAGTACAATGTTTTGAGTGCGTTACATTGAGTTCTACCACAAAACATGATTATACACCCCTCAAAAAAAAGTCGTTTCCCAGCAATAATTTTTGCGTAAAGTTACTAAGTGTCATGTACAGAATGCTTGGTTGACGGTTTCGTGATGAGGTGATTTACACGGTGTATAAACGCCTAATTTTCATCTGTCAAATTTGAAGTACCGGAAAACTATTAATTAGATACATCTTTGACATTGATAAAAGTGACATATTTATGATATCTTTAGCATTGATTGAAGCAGAATGCAACTATGGGTTTGACAAAGATTGGTAGCTAGAGGAGGTACCTTATTCTAAGATCCGCCAATTGCTGCCAAGACATTCTAGAAATACGGTTTGGTGGGTGTTTTCAACTGTAATCATGGCAACAAAAGGTTGAATTAGTTTAAAATGGTTTTGGGAAGGCTCTTAGAATATAGGTGTTATTGCGATAAAGAATTTGTTACAGGACTAAGCCCATTGCGAACTTTTATATTATCCAATGTATTGAAAAGCCATTTTGGTAACGATACTTTTGGAAGTTTGATAGAATATCGAGATATTCGGTTAAAACTTGGATGAGATACTTTTTTTTTGTAGTCGAAGAATGTCTTGTCAGGTAGATAATAATGTAGTGAATTGTTTGAAATGGTTGGATTTTAAAAACAGGACTGACATCGTCAATGTTGCCTTTCGCGCTCACAGATTTTGTAATTTTATTCGATTTCTCTGATTTATGCGTATATTTACCACATTTCACGCAAATATGCATACAACAATAAAATTAGTCCATTAAAAACATATTTTTTTCTTAATTTCTCCTTAACCACAAGGTTCCCAAGTGTAGTCCACTACAAATAAATGATTACTACTTTTGTTAAGCGTATTTTTACACCCGTTATAGTCAATGTCATGACACAGGCAAGCTAAATATATTGCCGACTGGTCTCCCTACGTATAAGATATCTGCAGAAAATAAAAAGGTCTTCCACCAGCTGTGATTTGTAGGCGACAATCGGCTAAGGCCCAAAACTAATCAAAGGAGAAGTTTTATGCTGACCTGAAGGTTACAAGGTCAGGAACAGAATGATTGATTTTTACAAATAAGATATTTGGCTAGTACTCTGATTACTAAAGGTGCCTCTCCACAGTAGTCTTTCTATGGAGTGAGATTTCGACTTCGCTCAGTCGTGCTTTATCCGAAAATGAACCTTATTTTCATAGTTACCGTTGTACGCTTGGTCACAGTGGCTTGTAAAAATATGCACATTAAGCCTTGAGCTATAATAATTACTTAGCATGAACTTTGGATTAGGGCTACTTCTGTTTGTTGCACGACAGTCAAAATAAATTTGCAAGATAGAGATGGGAACAACTCAAAATCAAAGCACGTCGTCATGTCTAATATTTTTTTCCTATTTTGTCTATTTTTGGAGCTCTGGCAAAAGAATTTATTTCTCCGTCGGTACGTATACTTACCTAGTATGTACCTCTAGAATTTCATATTTAAACTTCGTAATGAAGAACCAGCTAATTCTTAGGTTTCAATTTTAATAAATTAATTTGAAACTAGCGCCTGCTCTGTTTAAGTTCTAACAAGATTACATTAATTAAAGTAGAATGTAACTTTTAGTTCTAGCTCTTTCTTTAATTAAAAATGCTAATGTAATTAAATATTGTCAAGTCAGAACTTGATAATGGCTGATAAGATACGTTTTTTGCCAACTTAATTTCCTAGCCTTATTTTTTAGCAGGTCTAGTAAAATTTCTGAATAATTTATCAAGATATAATAGACCTTTAGGGAACTCTTGTTATTTTATTTCAAAAACCCGCTAAGCTGATGCGGCTCGAAGAACCATTATGTTAGGGTTAACATAATCGTCCTTTGAGCCGCATATATAGAAACAGCGTGTATAGCTCTTAAATACTCCATAGAAAAGGGAGGATCCTCCGACCAGACGGCTGTTATGTCTGGTGAGACCGACAGTTTCCGTCGCGTTTTACTATATACATAGGCTCCGGCAGCAGGGTGCAAAGGGGTGCACTTGCACTGCCTGTCAGAAACAAAAATTTACAGTAAAGATTAAGTTCTTTTTATTAACTTAATAAAAACTTAAGGCGTCTTGGTTGCTGTGCAAGGATTATCACCTTCTCAATTAAGTAAACGCTTACTTTATTGACAAGATGAGTTACGGAGTAGAGGAGCATACGCTCATATACTCTTTTCCTGTGAACACTGACCATGCCCCGGCCGCCTCGCGTCTCCCATTGTCAGGGCCGTAAGCAGGGAGAGGGGGTAACTATAGAGAAACAAATGTATCCGAGGCGGAGAGCAGACATTTTCGAGCTCGCACGTACTCTTATGTGTTTTTTTTATGGACGAACAAAAATAAAGTTACGTTTCCAATAATATCGTAATTTATTCTAGCGCTCTCAGACATCTTATGTCCAATGAATGATATTAGCGTTTTTTTTTTTATAAATGTGCAGAATTTGCTGTATTTTCTATAATAAAGGTCAAAAGAAAACCTATCAAATTTGAGGTGGGTGAGACAGCCGACGGAACACTATAAATAATCTATAAATTCCATCGGAGAATAAACAAAATAAAAACACATCTCATTTGCAAACTGATTGATATACAATATGTGAGCTTAACAAATACTTAACCAACCAATTATGTAGACCCTTCAATAATACCACTTCAACCCCGGTATAGTAAAGGATGTAGGCCAAGTCGGCAGGAAAAGCAGTCCTTGTTATAATTGCCGTATGACAAAAGGAACTGCCAAGCTCCACCCACGAGTAAAACTATTCAGTGAGGTTGACAATAGAATAATACACCTATTTTCAACCTTTTATTTCGCGTCTATTTTTCTCTTTAAATGTGGGCTTCCTATAAATAAATATCGATAAGCACGTGGAAGGAATCTCTTTGGAATTCCTTATTTGAGTTTCGTTTCCATTTGTGTTCAGTATAACTTATGGATTCATAAAGGAGACTGGGCAAATTTGTATAGAAAGTACTTAGTCTATAGATCAAGAACGTATATTTTTCCCAAAGTGCGGGATCAGACTTCTGTCCCTTTGCTCAAGCGTATTAATGAGGTATCCCTACACAAATGGAATGGCGACAAGCTATTGTGCCGTTTACTAGTTTCACCCAGTCTCTTTTAAGTATGCTATTATACTTAAGAAATATCCTGCATCAGAATCCGGTAATTAAAATTTTCCTCAACAAACACTAATTAACATCGTATGCATCGAATCCAATCAAGCAATAAGTTATAGGAATGCGTATCTCCAGCGGTTTGTTTTCGTACGTTGCCGCCGCTTCGGTCGGTAGCGAATAATCGAACTGTGTAATCGGAAACAAAGCCTCTCATGGCTTGGCAAAAGAAAACAAACGACATACGATAAACGATACTAAGGGATCTCGATTTAATGGCCTTTTTTTCTTGTTATTATCTTTTATGGATGGCGAAAATAAAACACTTTTCTTTCAGAGAATTTTACATCGTAGACCAGAGTTTGTTTTTATGTATGTCTAACGAATTATAAACATTTTCCTGCTCTTGTCCTTTGTTGCTAGGGGACGGCGCGACACGTTTTTTTCTTCCACCCTCCGTCACGCTATCATTTTCTACTTTTTCTTTCATATCATTCGTCACACAATCGATCCATCGTTTCTATGGTCTTCCTCTCCCTCTTCATCCATCAACGTTCATATCCATCACTCTTTTAGTAACATAATTGCAACACCTAATTTTAGTCTCCTACCTGTAGTTATTGCTCAACGACTGTACATGGGGAGGGTGCACCAGAGCGGCTTAAGTCGTACTAGTCGAGTGAGAAAAAGATAACCGCACGTACCCTCGGGGGCTCGGGCACTTTTATCAACCCATATTGTTATACGATGTGTCCAAGAATCTAGAGGATTTTGTAAAACAAAGGGATGATACGGCTTTTTGATTTTAGTGGGTAATGAATGACACATGGTATTTTGAAGAATAAGTGAGAGATTCATAAAGAAGGTAACAGAAATTTCACATTTTTTGTTAATTTATGTCTTTCATTCGGTATCTTTTATTGCAAGTAAAAGGACTGAACAAAAAAAATAGTGCGTGGAGTCCCTCCGCGCGGAAGAAGTGAAACTTCGTAATGTATTATTACGAAGTTTCACTTCTTCCGCATGCGTTCGAGTGCCACGCATTCACTCTTGCTCTGTCTCTTTCGATTGCCCTCCATGGTAGCGTTGAACGTTTAACGCAAACTTGTTGGAAGTCGCATAAGAAGTTTAACTTCAAAAGTTGAAAAATGAATTCATTAGTGAACCGATCCACAAAATATGGATTCCAGTTTCAAAAATGGCATTAAAAGAGCAGATGAAAATTATTATATTTCTCTGATATGCCGAAAGCTGACAACCAGTCTTACCAATGGGTATCGTAATACCAAATACTAACTTGGAGGTCTGATAAGAAGTCGCCCCATGTAAAATACTGGTATTCACCTGCATCCGGTTAGACTGGAAGCCGACTCCAACATATTTGAGAAAAGACATTGATATTGAAAAAAAAAGACAGATGAGAGCAGATGATGATTTTCGTAATCGACCCATTGGCCTGGCCTACTTGCATGTGACTGGAACGGGTGGAGCGTGGCGTCGCGTCGGGATGGCACAATATCACCGTATTTTCCACTAAACTGGCAGTAGAACATCCTGTGTTTGGTCTGCGTTTCTTTTATTTTGCTAACTTTTTTAATGTAGGAAACCTATAAAATTTAATGCAAAAATTAAAGAAATACATATATCTCTCATTATAATCCGATGACATTTTATGCACATATATTATTATTAATTAGCACTTACTCTTTGTTTCTTCTTACTATTCGTTTATCCACGCAAGTTTTGACTGTCCAGTTCCTTTTCTAACGATGTCAATGTAAAATTAAGAATTTTACATTGACATCGTTATATTCCGCTTACATAACTACCATATCGTATCGATTGGGATGACAAATCATTGACAATGCAACCCACACCTATAAATGATAAAACGCTATCCGTTTTAATTATAAGTCCGTGGTGCTTGGCTGCTCGCAGCGTAAGTAATGAAATGTAGTGTGCGTTAGAAATCTGGCAACGTGCGAAACAGGTTTCTAGATCCTTAGTTGGTTGTCATGCGTTCGTCCCATTTGTTTACCTTCTTATTTTACTCGGCACTTATTTTGGTAATCTTATTGCGTAGTTTTTTATTTGTTATTATTATTATTGCTGTACACAATCTTATTTTATCTAAGTACCCGTCTCACATACACATACACTCTGACACAAAATATGAAGCTGTTTTACGTCCGTCACATCACATTCGCAGGTCCAGTTGAAAACCAGCGTCAGGCAGCCTAGCTGCCTGGCATTTTGCTGAACTGGCCCTTTTTGGCGCAGCCGTGAGGCACACAATAATTATCCGTCTTTTCTTTTTGTTTTATTTAGCTACACAATTATTAACCCTTTTTTCTTTTGTTTAAATTTAAGTATTTTTTGTGTTCATTTTCGTTTAATGTTGTGTGTACTTGTGGTATGTGCCAAATAAACTTATTTTCTTTCTTCTTTTCTTTCTAATCGCTAAACTAATAGGTATTTATAAGTCTTTATTATATTACAAATATATACATATGTATCGAACTCTGTAGGTGCCATAAAGTTGCACAACATTTGTCGCCCAATGAAAGCGCTTTGCAAAAATGCCTTTACAACAGGAATAGTTTCATAAGCGGGAGCTTTAAAGCTGGCGTACAATAGGGGCATACTGCTCTGCAACAATCCTCCTAAATCACCTCTGCACATTTTGTATGCATGCGACAGGCGATAGGCGGGCCGCACTTTTTTTTGTACTGATAGCGAGGCACTGCGGCCGCTTGAATTTTCCACACATCGGAGACGATCGAATTGGTGCGAAGTACAAATGCAAGATATGACCAATAACAAGAGAGACTAGACACGGACTAGAGCTCGTGGCTAAATAATCAGCCGCTCGGATCAATCTGCAGGCTAAGCCGCACTTGCCTAGATAGGTCTGCGGATGGGTGACCACCCATTATATACTGAGTTTCCTCCGTGCTTCGGAAAGCACGTTAAGCCTTTGATCCCGGCTGTCAATTGTCGATTTTTGACAGTTGTTACAGGTAGTCAGTGACTCGAAAATCTGACAACCAGTCTTACCAAGGGGTATCGTATTATCCTGTACTAACTGGGTTGTGGAGGTCAGGTGGGTAGGCAGTCGCTCCATGTAAAATACTGGTATTCACCTGCAACCGGTTAGACTTGATGCTGACCCCATAGTTGGGAAAAGGCTAGGCAGGTGATGATTGGCCGATTCCACAACTCTCCGTTCCGCTCATCTCCGCTTCGGTGGAGAGTGGGCTTTAAGCGGCTTACGTACATGGTCATGTGACGCGAACGCATTGTATGCATGAGTTTATTTTTAGAACAATACCGTGTCACAGATAAATATAATAGTACCAACTGCACGGTGCGGTGCGCCCACGCGAAAATTATGGAAAACGGCTACGTAAGCTATGTCACGGATAATATATGTATTACATAGTACCCACAGCACGGTGCGCCCACACGAAAATTCTGGGAAATGACTAGGTGAAGCATTACGAGTGGAATTTATTTGAAAAGTGGTAGTTATGAATGGGTGTTTTTTGCTTATCAACACTAATTAAAACGTTCGCGCTGCCATGATCAAATGATCCATTTTTACATGTACGTTAAGCCATGTATAGCGACATATAACGACGACTGGGAAGGTGCGATATGGGCACACGAACGATTTTTTGTTGGATCGATATGTTTTTTTTTTGTGAATATTAAAATAATAAGTAATAATAATAAGTTTATTTATTTCCATAAAAATATGAATTATTTATATATTGTAGCGCAGTTCAACCTTAGGAGGTTGTCGTCTGCTCTACCGGACTATCTTGTGGTTGTCTCGAGTGTAAGGCCTCCAGCCAGGGCATAAAAAATTACAAACTAAGCGACTACACGCTAAGGGCACCCCCTGTGGGTGCGATCCTTGGCTTAGGGCGTCGCTGGGGTGCACAGCACGGGGACAAGCTAGATCTGAATAATATCATTATTTAGGGGCTGATTTAAAATTACTGGCACAGCATCGTGGGCTGGCTCGAGCGAGGGTCGGAGAGGGCAAGGAAGACCCAAATGATTAGTACTGAAACTGTTAAAGTTTTCTATAGAGAGACAAAGAGTTGAGAGAAACACTGCTGTGGCAGAAGGTGACATTTAAGTTGAAAAAGAAGAAAAACCCTGTCAAAGAATGGACCATCATGGGGCTATTCATTTCCATATAGTTGTTGTTTAAGGTAGACTCTGAAGAGCCATTTTTAAATCTCTAAAAAAATATTGCCTCGACGTAAAAGTAAAAAAGTACGTAATATCACATAACATCACGGCTGTAAATCCCGGCGGGTTAGGCGAAGTGTAACTTATAGTACAGTAAGTCCCATTTAATAGAGGGCGAACCTATTGGCATCAACCGGGCACTAATCCAGACTCCGTAGCTGCTACTAAGAAATTCCTGATGGAAAAACAAATAACAATTTGGCCAACCCTGGAATCAAACCTTGGACCTAGTGCTCAGCAGTTGTGATTGCAACCACTAGACTAACGAAGCAGTCAAAAAAGTATGTATCTCTGCGTATTTACCTCTCATGATATAATATACTGATGATATAGTATATTCATCATCATCATCAGCCATCCGTCCACTGCTGGACATAGGCCTCTCCCATGACACGCCACTGAGCACGATCCTCGGCCACTCTCATCCAGCTCTTTGCGAAGATCATCACTCCACCTAGTCTGAGGACGCCCTACGCTACGTTTACCGATCTGTGGTCTCCGTGGTATATATATGAAAACACACAAAATTCAAATCAATCCACCCATCGTTTCCAGTTTATTGTTTTAATTTTCCGAAATACAATATACCCTTTTTTGGTTACCGATGAGCTAATTAATAAAAGTAATTGCTTTTCAACGTTTATAAGGTAAAAGCTTCAACTGAGAGTACCGACGAGATTAACGAGAACAATCAGCTGATTGATTCGCTTTTAACGTAATTATTATGAAGTAGGTACTTTGTACGTATTATATTAGTCTGCGACAGTATGTTTTTTTTTTTTTACTTAATGCATTGTAATAATGCTATACCAGTTTCAGCAAATGAATGAAAAGAGAAGTTATTAAGAGCGTTTATACCTTACGATATTTCATACAAACTTTCAAGTCCTTATTTTCCGAAATGATTGAACCGATTTTAATGAAACTTCATACGCATAAACAGGATACATAGGTCTAAAAAGTTACTGAATACATTTTCGAAATGTCTTAAAAACAACATAACATCAATAATCCAACTGTTTTTTTCTTTGTCCGTCGGGTAGTTTATTGAAAAGTATTGGACACGTATTTTTTCTTTTTTCACGTGGTCATAAAATTACGGAGATATATTGAGTTGAAATGGCGCATGACGTCACATGTGGGTAAGTTTTATACCTACTTGTGACGTAGTAAGCCCCACTCTCCAACTTTAATGAGTTTTAACTAAGTATTTTTTTGATATTTTGATAAAACAAAAAATACGTGTCTAATATTTTTGTATTACCTGTCTGACGGACAAAATAGAATGTCGTTTTCTTTACCCAGCCCGGTCCCCTATTGAAAATTTCTGTTTCTATAGACAATTTATAATCGGTCTAATTTAACTGTAACACTATTTTTCGAAAAGGTTTTTGGTAACTTTTTAGACCTGCTTATGCGTATGAAGTTTCATTAAAATCAGTTCAATAATTTCGGAAAAAAAAGGACTTTTAAGTTTATGAAATGTCGTAATGCGTAAACGCTCGATGCTAATCACAGTTTTTTTATATACAATTTGGAAAATATTGCCTTTAGTACAAATAAATAGAGGGTGAAAGGGACACTGGTGCTAAAACAGTTACCATGCTGAAAGTTTTCATCGGTTATAAAAAAACTTGTTTCCTACAAAAGTGCAAAACCTACACGGTCAAAATGTATGGAGCAGTAGATTTATTTTTAAATTACCGATGAAAAATTTATGTCTGGGAGCTAAGTATTTAAGTCGTTGGATTTGCATGATGCAAGTCTGTTACCATCGCGTGCAAAATCTGGCGACATTAGTAAACAATAAAACAGAGCCATTTTTTTTTGCGATGGATTTGCTCTTGACTCTAGTCTAGGTCAGAGATGACAGAGACAAAGTCGACGATGGTACGAGCTTACCCAAAAGAAGCCTGTTCACACTAATTTTGAAGAGATGAGGGTTGTAAGAGTTCGGAAACACAGACGCAGGCAGAGAGTTCCACTCCTTTAAAAAAGACTATTGAAAAAAGGTCCAAGATCGATATGACGTAACAGCAGATAAGTGCTTACCTCGCTACAGGAATCATAGCATACTGAAAGTCGTTACTTCAGTACTACCGCACTGCGGTCTCGGTTTGGGAAATACAGGCATACAACCTTTTTGGTTTAACTAGTTTGTATGTACTAACGTTTTTCATTAGTCTGGTCTAGGTTTTGTTCGGTATTTCGGGATGCGAACTGTGGAAGTCCGGAGAGAAATAAAAAAGAGGTCTGTAACCATAAAGTTTGGTTTACGATGTTCAACGACGACATAGTTGCATGTACAACGGTATGTGTTTCAAGGTTCGGCAACTGGTGCAGACATATTAGTGATCGGACTTTGAGAGAAAACGCACTTAAGTGTTTTCCAAGTCCGGGTGACCAATCAGCAATCAGTTAAGCAATCCGTTTTTATCGGTTTGACTGAACGTTAAAGCTGACTTTTGCAAACAAATAATTACTTACGTGTACGTGTCGCGATTTCTTATAGTTGACCAGTTTTTGCCCGCGGCTTTGCTCGTGGTATTGTAGGATATTTTCCTCCGGAAACGCTTTAAAATTAGGCTGAGACACTCAAATATTTCCATTTGTGAGCTGGGGAACTTCCTATTAGGGAAAGAATTTTTAGAATTGGCTCAGTAGTTATAAAGATTACCCCCACCAAACTTAAAATTTTATTGCTTCGTAATCTACATATATAAAAGAAAGTCGTGTTAGTTACTTCACTTATAACTCAAGAACGGCTGAACCGATTTAGCTGAAAATTGGCAGGGAGGTAGTTTAGAGCCAGGAGAAGGACATAGGATACGGTAGGGTAGGGTAGGGTAGGTAGGTAGGATAGGGTAGGTAGGTAGGGTAGGGTAGGTAGGTAGGGTAGGGTAGGTAGGTAGGGTAGGGTAGGTAGGTAGGGTAGGGTAGGTTAGGTAGGGTAGGGTAGGTAGGTAGGGTAGGGTAGGTAGGTAGGGTAGGTAGGTAGCTAGGGTAGGTAGGTAGGGTAGGGTAGGTAGGTAGGTAGGGTAGGGTAGGTAGGTAGGTAGGGTAGGGTAGGGTAGGTAGGTAGGGTAGGGTAGGTAGGTAGGGTAGGTAGGTAGTAAGGGTAGGGTAGGGTAGGGTACAGTAGGTAGGTAGGGTAGGGTAGAGTAGGTAGGTAGGTAGCGTCGGGTAGGGTAGGTAGGATAGGGTAGGTAGGTCGGATAGGGTAGGTGGGTAGTAAAAAGTGCATTGCAACGCATGCTGGGTACAGCTAGTCTTATACATAAAATTCTCGTGTCACAATGTTAGTAACCATACTCCTCCGAAACGGCCGAACCGATTTGTATGAAATTTTGTGTGCATATCGGGTAGGTCTGAGAATCGGCCAACCTCTATTTTACATACCCATAAATAAAACCCGGCGAACGAGGTCGCGGGCAGCAGCTAGTCTTATATAGATTTTAATAATAAAGGCCACACTGCGAAACTCTTCAAATAAAATCCAAAATAATAATCATCTTCAATAATGAAAAAAATACAATTCCCAATTTTACTTCCCTACAAAGTTAATTAAACATTAATGATTACAATTTTCTTTTGCAAAGGAATTATCACGCAATGAGATCGTGGGCGCGAACGCTTTGAAATTCAAATTCAGAATGAGATATCTCATTCAGTTTTTATAATGGCGCCGACGACGCTACAAAGGATATTGTGCAATCGAGAGGGGACTGTTTTATTTGTTTATGATTTCAACCATAAAAAGGATGTCTCCTAGTTTATATAGAAGGGTTTTCTCAGCTGTAGGTATAATATTACTGAACATGATTGTTTTACATGAATAAACTGGTAACCTTAGTCTGATTTTCGTGCATACCGAATCTTAAGTGGAGAAATAACTAAGTTTTTTGAAGTAAAAACTTCTTTAGCGGCGTTGTGCACTTTTGTGATGGGTAAAAAATGTTAAACATGTTAATGTTAGGTTACGAAGGAATTTGAACTTTAATGATGACATCTGTCATTGAGTTTGGGTTTCCAAAACTGAAAAATTCGTAAGACGTATTGACATTAGGTTATGAAGAAATTTGAACTTTATGACATTTGTCGTTGAGTTTGGAAACTGGATAATTATCTTATGCACAAACAAAACCTTCAGTTTCTCCAAAGAGTTCTGAAGTTTTAAATTTTTAATGTAATATAAATTGTAATGTTTGTGTAAGATAGCACAATAAATGAATATTGTATTTTACCACATAATATGGTAGGTAGTACTTTTATACTGATAATTAAAGCAATTCGTGTAAAATTATTCCCTAACCATTCCAAAATATCAAAAAGGCACAACGTTAATACGTTGTGCCTTTTTGAAATTTTGGATGGTTGAATATTAATTCAAGTTTACACTTCTGCCAGTAGTCCCGGAGTGCAACCCGATAATCTTTTTTTTATCATCATCATCTGCCTAGCCGCTTCCCAACTATGTGGGGGTCCAGTCTAATCGATTGTAGCTGAATAACAGATTTTTTCAAAGAGTGACTGCCATCTGACATCCAGAGTCAAGTTTGTGCTGCGTATACGATACCTCTTTGTAAGACTGGTTGTCAGACTTTCGGGTCACTGGCTACTGCAACGACTATAAAATATCTACTAATGACAGCTAGGATGAATGGCTTAGCGTGCTTTCCAATGCTCGGAGGAAACTCGGTATCTAATTGGCGGTCACCAATCTGCGGACCAACCTAGTGTAGCGTTGTGAGATCTCAACTGAAATTAGTCGAGTGATTCTAAATGTCACTATTAGTAAGTAACTAGGGACCTCACTAAAAACGAGGTACAACACTAGTTCTTGACGGGACGCTATGGATCTAGCATTTCGTTCCCGCTGGCTTAGCTGAACCTATTCTTTGACCTCAGGATTCTTTGTGCCCCGACTTAGGGGTTCTTCCCACGGGCTTGGGGCTGTGCCCCTGGCCCACTCCTGCACGCTGCCTACTCCTGCACGCTACCATATGCTCGCTACCTACTGCTGTGCCAGTGCGCAGCCTACCCTGCGCACGTGGCTCTTCGCCCAGGCCATGACCGGCCTACCTGTGGCCTACCCCACGGGAGCCGGTGCCTGCACAGCCTACACTGCGCAGACCTGCCGTGACCTGCCTACCTGTGGCCTACCCCACGGGTGCCTGCGCAGCCTAGCCTGTGCGGCCCTGCCTACCTACCTGCCTCCCTGTGGCCTACCCCACGGGAGCCTGTGCCTGCGCAGCCTACCCTGCGCAACACTAGACGCTACCGTTCCGGAGGCCTACTGCTGAGCCGGTGCTGACCGGCCCCCACGTCTGCACGTTCTGCCAAGGGACGGTACCCTTTTTATTTAAGTGTTAGTGAACGGAACAGAACAAAGTGACAATTACCCGCGACCTAGTTTAGTGCTCTTATTATATGTATTAACTGGTCCAACTGTTTTACTCAACCTACCTACCTACCTATTTGCTAACGGCCTGCGCAGCCTACCCTGCGCAGCCCTAACCGTTACACTAGGCAAGCACAGCTTAACTTGAAGATAGACCCGAAGTGACTGTTATTATTTAGCGAAGAAAGAGCTCCTCAAGAATTCCTCGAGAATTATTGAGGTGTTTTTATAACTTAAATATGTTGAGTTTACTAGGTAATTACAAAAAGTATCTAGTATTTATTTTGCATGTTCTTTACATTTACATAATTCCAACATTAAGAGTATTTACTAAACGAATTTCCTTCCATTAGCAACTTTAATATTAATTACTGTTAAAATCGTCAATTTCGCAGTAAAACAGCTCCCTATAGAGTTAACGTTATCTCTGTCGACGTCTCAATTACAATGGAATCACGGTGCAGCAGACAAGATCGAAAATTCACGTAGGTACAATAACGAAGCATACAGGCATTGTGCGTCGACAGCACGGAATTCGCTTTATGGAACATTCGGTAATTGGAGATAGGATTCGATAGAAGTCATGAAAATATTTGCACATACGAGCCAACAGGTTGCATAACAGCCAATCTAAATCATCTAAATTGGCTGTTATGCAATAGCTTCTGTCCGCGACATCGGCGTTTGTTTTGAACTTTCCCGGAGATTTTTTTTCACTCATTCTCTTTTATCTCAATAACACAACAGCCGTTGGAAATTCGCGCGCGCGTGCGTCTGTGACCTATCAGCTGTAAGCCGCGTTACGTTCTAGTCTCATTACTATCGTTCCGTGCCACAGTGGGTAGGTAGAGCACCCGCTAGGCTCGCAACCCAGAATTTCATATGGCTGTTTTGTTCACTAATCGGTCACTAATTACCAGTCACCCTATATAATTATCCGGGATGAAAAGTAGACCATACAGTCTACTTTCCTTCCCCAGGCCCCAAGATACGGGGTCCAGGAGGAAATGATAGCGTGACCACGTGATGGATGACAGAGGAGAATGGAAGAAAAAAACGTGCTACGCCAAGAGCAGAAAGATGATGATGGTCTTTGTGTAGTAGGCGTGAAAAGATGTCAGGCAGAGTTATTATTGGGTCGGAAGTGTGGATGGGAATGGATATGTATTCCGATGCAGAGTAAAAATACTTAGAAAATTGAAAATACTGCCGAAAAGGCGTCTGTCAAGTATTACAAAAAAAAATATGGTTGTAATCGTCAATGACAATATGACGATAGGACGGATATGTAAAATAAAATACTAAGAGTGAAAGATAAATTAGTTATATTTGTAAAAGATGGATAAACATTGACGTAAGTTGCATAACAAGCTAAGTCGAGTTTAATAAAGATAATAAAACATCTGATACAGCTTGAAATGCAAACAAAATAACTAGAACAAGTTTCGCATACAATATTGGTACGCAACATTTTCAATAATAGAAAGCTATTGACAAACAGGCATCCTCAACGAACCGTCTTTACAAGGGCCCTCTATGGAATGCGCGTATTCAGGGACGCAGATACGAGTCAAGATCGAAAAAGAACAACCGGCGAAGAGCAAGCAAGTCGGACTCGCGCGCAAAGGGTTCTGTTGCACCAAACAATACTCAACAACAAAACTAAATTTGATTTTCATCGTATGCATTAGAAAAACAAAGTTACTGCTGCAATTTCACGAAAAAATCCCATATCCCATACCTTATTCAAACAAATTTCGGTGTGAAAGTTATTTTAACGTTCCACGAAGATACATTTTTAGAGGATTTTACTCCATTTACTTTAGAAATTAGAGGGGTTGGGTACACATTTTTTAAGGCTTTAGAAGCGAGAACACATTCACGACTTAAGAGAAAAAGTATTTGAGGAACCTTGATATCATTTTTTAAGAGCTGTCGGTAGACACCCCACACAGTTAAGTGCGTAGAAGTTTTTTCAGTCACATGCATGCCACCACTACTTTTTTTTGGTCGTAATTTTGCATAACTTTTGTGTAGCGGTTCGTAGAAGACAGCTGCTTTCCGAATTTCAACTGTGTGGTACCAACAGCCTCGGAGTAAAATGGCTGTGACATAGGGACGGAAAGTTGGACAGGACGAATCTATAAGGTTTCTGCCATCGCCACGAAACCCCTTAAAACATGTATCTGTTTCGTATCCCGAATATTTCCGCATGTTTCGAAGTTTGCATACAATTGAATTCGCATATAACTCTAAAACTATCTGATAAAAGCATTCGATTGTTAAAGTATAAAGGGGCCGAGAGTGGACTAAACGACTAATCGTTTATATGCAAGTTGATGTTTTCGACAGTTTGAAAAGCGTAATATTTCTATAACCATTGCATTATTTCGACATGTGATTGTCCCACGTGCCTCATTGTCAGCGAAGTACAAAAGTTATCCGGATTGATGCGCACATTCAAAATAATAATATGAGTATCTGTGTAATTTTACTGCACTGCTGTAAATCATACTATAATAAAATAAGTATGAAAAATAAGTAAATCGTTATGATTAAGTATAAATGATGTCTTTTATCTTTTTTCAAAATGCATTGATTTTCACAATTTTCCATTGCATGTTAGAAATCGTAGAGTTTTCTAATGATGTTTTTCATTGGAATGGAATTAAAAACTCACATGTAATTTTTAAGGTACGCGCGGCGACCAATCAAGTTATACAAAACCAGTTAATGCAGATCTCTAATTGTACAGGAAATTGCAAAGTGAGGCCTTATTATACTGGAAACATATATCTCGATGTGTTGCCGTGTGTACCTTCTATGGCCAGGTCTATATTTCACAAAAACAAGACGTTTTATAAAAACATTTTTGAAACTGGAATGTTACTCATATTTTCATGAAAAATATCTAGACTTTATAAAATAAAAATAGAAGCGGTCATATTTCCCTTGTTGACGGGAATACCGAACGTGATTCCGCGTAGCAAGAAAGTCAAAGATAGTAAGCGGAACCTGAATTTTAAGTGGAGGTCCATTGTACTGAGAAAACTAGAGACTCTGAATCAAAGGAAAATAGTCGAGCCGGACCGCTATGAAATACACCACCGTGGAATTTAATAAAAATGTTATTTGTTTTTTTTTTCGGTCATGCATTTTTATTATTATTTATATTCCTGAAATAAAAGTAGCCTAAGTTACTTTTTATTACATCAGCTATCTGCCAGTGAAAGTCCTGTAAAAATCGGCCCAGCCTTTCCAGACATTGGCCGGAACAAACAGACAGACAACCAGACAAAAATTGTAAAAAAAATAAGTATGTTTGTATATGTACCGTATACATATACATTCATATGCATGGAGTAAAAAGCGGTTATTTTAATATTACAAACAGACACTTCAATTTTATTCATTTGTATTGTATTGTAACGGTTAGGACTGCTCAGGGTAGGCTGTGCAGGCCGCTAACAAATAGGTAGGTAGGTAGGTTGAGTAAAACAGCTGGACCAGTTAATACATATAATAATCACTAAGCTAGGTCGCGGGTAATTGTCACTTGTCCTGTTCCGTTCACTATCACTTAAATAAAAAGGGTACCGTCCCTTGGCAGCACGTGCAGTCGTGGGGGCCGGTCAGAACCGGCTCAGCAGTAGGCCTCCTGAACGGTAGCGTCTAGGGTTGCGCAGGGTAGGCCGCGCAGGCACCGGCTCGCGTGGGGTAGGCCACCGGTAGGCAGGTCAAGGCCTGGGCAGCGCACAGGCAGGCGGCGCAGGTTAGGCTGCGCAGGCACCGGCTCACGTGGTGGTAGGCCACCGGGCACAGCGCCAAGCCCGAGCGAAACCACATGCGCAGGGTAGTTGCGCACCGGACACAGCAGTAGGTAGCTTGTTAGGTGGACTGCGTAGGCAGCGTGCAGGAGTAGGTAAGCGTCACAGACCTCAGCCTGAGCGAAGAGCCCTGGAAGCACCGTAGGATGCGCATGTTAGATGCGTTGCGATGCAGTTGGCAGTAAGCCGCATGCGATGTACCAGCTTCTCCCCTTTGTAGGCCAAGGGACGGTGTGGGAAGCATTGTAGGTGAAGGCTCAGTACATCGCAGCGGTTTACAGGTAAAAGTGGGCAAACATAGCAAGCACCATGACAGATGAAAAGTTAGGTTAAGTATGAACATCTAATATGCATAAAGTATACATGATTACTTACAAATAACACAGTAAGGAGCACTACACACCTCGATGCAGCAGTAATACATACACAATTACAGTTTCCTGTGCGCTGGACAACTACTAGCCACACTTGGCATAGACACATACGAAATCAGATATCACTTAGGTGATGAAATCCATATAGGTTATCCAGCGCAGAGAATCAGGCATGACAGGCAGAATTACTTAACTAATGTGGAACTCACCCTAAGTCGGGGCACAAAGAGTCCTGAGGTCAGATGATAGCTACCTTCAGCTAAGCCAGCGGGATCGAAATGGCAGAGCCATAGCGTCCTGTCAAAAACTAGTGTTGTACCGCGTTTTTAGTGAGGTCCCTAGTTACTTACTAATTATGACATTTTAGGATTACTCGACAAATTTCAGTTGAGACCCTCACAACGCTACAGTATGTATAGATGTATAGACTATTACTAGTACAGTTCGCCTGCAACATCCCACTGGAGAGTAAAGGCGTCTCCATGACTTCCAGTTTTTTCGATTCAGTGTGTTCATTTTCACAATACCGGAGGAGCAGTTGGCTAAATAATAAGAGCCGCTCAGATCGATCTTTGGGTTAAGCCGCGCTAGCACAGGTTCGTCCGTGGATGGGTGACCACCCATTACATAACGAGTTTCCTCCGTGCCACGGAAAGTGAAGCTGTTGGTCCTGGCTGTTGTTTGTAAATCTGGATAAAGGTAGTCAGTATCTCGAAAGTCTGACAACCAGTCTTACCAAGGGGAATCGTATTTAATCCAGTAATTGGAGTTTCACGCCAGTTCGTCTCCATAGGAAACGACCAACCCGAACCGTGCACCTTTTGTTGACGTTTTATAAGTGCCCATGTAGGCCTATGTAAAATAAAACATTTAGGATTTTGATTTTTGAAAAAAAAAATGGGTTGTGGAGGTCAGATAGGAAATCGCTCCATGTACTGGTATTCAGCTACATTCGGTTAGACTGGAAGCCGACCCAGACTTAATTAGAAAAAGGCTCGAGGCAGATGATGTTAAATGTTGACCGCTGGTCGTAGATTTTGTCCTGTTCATACAGCCATAAATATTAGAATAGCTGATTGCAATATTTTTGGACCTGCGTGTAATGGTAACACCAAAGAAAGTGCCGTAAGAACCAAATATGAAATTCAAATCCCTTATAGCATGGCCTATGGCCTTCGTTTACATCAGCTATGTAGCTACCGATTTATAGTATTACCGTGGCATATTTCAAAAATTAAATAAAAGCATTGCAACGAGAAACACTTCACCCACAATAATAATAAAATATAAGAATTTTCTAAAACAAGTCTGTGGAAGCCGTGTCAGCCCTGTTCGCGCCAATTTCGTCAACGTTTTGCGCCAAAATGAGCTATTATGGCATCGGATTCGCTTCACGTCACTTTAGAAACGTCGCCGACAACCCTAGATCCTTTTTGTCGCGAGTTTATTTTCTCTGTTGCTTTTCAGGCATTGTTGTTTAAAATCTGTACGATTAAAACAATTTCTTTACTAAGTTGCTGGAGCGAAAAATTGTTAAATGGTGGCCTTTTTACGATTGCAGTGGCGTAGTTTATTTACCTTCACTGTTACAAATGGAAAGACAACATGAGCTGGAATGGTTGCTTAGTTGACAGTGCTTTGATATCTACGTATACAAATAAATAAAATTGAAGTGTATATTTGTAGTATTAAAATAATGGCTTTTTACTACATGCACATGAATGTATATACGGTACATGTATCTACCAAAATATTTTTTTTTACAATTTTTGTCTGTCTGTCTGTATGTTCCGGCTAATCTCTGGAACGGCTGGACCGATTTTGACGGGACTTTCACTGACAGATAGCTGATGTAATAAGGAGTAACTAAGGCTACTACTATTTTAGAAAAATTCGGATTCCACGCGGACGAAGTCGCGGGCACAGCTAGTATTTTATAATAATAATAATAATAATAATAATAATAGTTTATTGTCACAAAAAATCATACATTATTGTACACTGGTTAACAAGATGCAAACTATGCTGCAGAAGTCTGTATACAGATACTGTGAGCCCTGCCTCTCAAACTAGGATAACCTGTATCTTAAGAGACAGTGTTCAGCTGTGGGGTTACTTAAATTTAAGGATTTTACAACTGCGGACTGTGCAACTTATTTTTGTAATTAGTTTGATTTACCTTATTAACATATTTTGAGCAAAAGTAAAGGAAAAATATTATGAAATAACAATTAAATACTTAGGGAAAATGGATAGGTGAAGATGAGTGGGGATGTGTTTATGATGTATGTATGTATTGTATGTAAGTGTGGTGAGTTTTTGTATGAGAGTAGTGAGTGTGAAGTGTTATATGTGAGCAATAAAAAGCAAATTAAGCCATATTAAGCAATGTATTTTAGTAGTGATTCAGTTTGTGTATAGTCCTGTTGAAGTAGCCATTCCATCACCTTAGCTTTTAATTTAAACTTGTTACAGTCGAGTATATTTAGTTGTTTGTGAGTTTTCTTGTAGATTAGTCTACTTAATGTGAAGTATTGATGTTTGGCAAAAACGGTGTTGTGACGTGTACCTGGGGGAATATTGGTTCGTTTGTTGGGATCAGACGGTAGGACACTGGAGTGTCTTCTTAGGACGGATTGCAACACGAAGAGCTGACGAACTGTCAGCACCTTACAGTCTGAGTAGAGTTGAGTTGTTGGATAGCGATAAGGTTTTCGTAGCATCACTTTCAGTATTGCTCTCTGGGCTCTCTCCACTCTAAGAAAAGTAGTCTTAGCTGCACCGCCCCATACACTGATGCAGTACCCAAGAACAGTAAATAAATATAAATATAGCTTTTAAAAAAAAAAGTTAAGGTGAAGAATTAAATGTACAGCGCAGTGAAATAATGGCCAAGAACCGGCTCAAAATCAACTTGTTAAAACTTTTTTCACAAAGCGACGAAAAGAAAAATCTATAAGAATTGAAGAGGAAGACTAAAGAAACGATGGATGAACTGTGTGAAGGATGATAGTGCTAGAAAGGAGGTAACTGCTGAGATAACGAGTAATAAAGAAGTATGGAAGATGAGGATAAGCTGCGCCAATCCCAAATAAACTGAGATAAGGGCTGGAGAATGATGAAAGATGATGATGACAAAATGACAAAAGACTCCAGGGGGGTTACTATGACGCTTAAAACATTATTGTTCCATTCTTATTCCAGAGTGAAAAAGAGACGGAGCTATACAGGTCGTCTAGCTCCATCTCTTTCCCACTCTGGAATAGGAATGGAACAATACTGTTTTAATCAAATCAATCAAATCATTTAATTCGGATAACAAAGACCCATGGCATAAATACCTTACAAACTATCATACATATTTATAAAAACTAGGAAAATATTATTAAACTATTTTAGACGAAGTGACGGCGTCGTGTTGCGCTGCGTGGTGTGGCGTAGCCTTCCGCGGAATCGCCGATATATGACACCCTTCGGCCAAAACTCCTCCTTGAGAAAGGTCTCGATATGATGAGTTGGGTTGGTTTAAGCGTCATGGTAACCCCCCAGGTAGTCTCGCAACAATTGACACTAAATACATATGTCTAACTAGTCGACGCTAGATAATAATATGACACACAAGTGTAATTACTAGTGTCAGATTAATTATAACAATCAAAATTAAACACCAACTTACGTCTCGTAGTGTTGATTGTTCGGCTTACCACTTACCGAGAAAACTAATTAATACTTCCAACTTCAACAAGACGGTATTATACCGATACGACCATTGATCTCAACCAACATCCGAACAAAAATAGGTCACTCGCCGTAGAAATTAATCGCGAAATAAGACAGAATTGCACAGTAGGTCGAGTCCATACTACGAGCGAAAAATTACGTAAACAGACACGCTTCACGTACAGGGAGTACAAGCGCACTAACGACTGGGAGTAGCTGCCTCCTATAAACTGCTACCCATATGTATATACACGGTGTAAATCACCTCATCACGAAGCCGTCAACCAAGCATTCTGTACATGAAACTAAGTAACTTTACGCAAAAATTATTCTCCGTAACTAGAAGGTTCCCAGGTATGGTGTAGAACAAAAAAATGATCGCAATGACAGGGAGAACCAGTGCCTTTCGGCTTCGTTAAGAGGTGTTTTACACCCTTTATGGTATGAAATTAATGATTATATATAAAAATGAATTGGGTTGGCCATCCATACATGTAAGTGAGGGTTGAAAAATATGAATCTATGTATGTAACTGCTCAGGATGTCTACTGTCCATAGCTCTTGAAAAATGATAACAAGGTTCCCACACTTTTTCTTTAAGTCAATGGTTGATCAAATATTTGCTTCTAAAATTGTAAAAATCGTGTTCTCCCTCCCTCTAATTTCTAAAGTGGGGGCAGGCAAATTCTGAAACAATGTAGAACGTAAAACAAACTGTCAACGAAAATTGATTTGAATAAAATTGGACATTATGTTTTTGAGATATGGGATTTCTTTATCCAACTGCAGCATTAACGTTGTTTTTCATTAACATACCATTTAAAATAAATTTAGTTTTGTTCTATGAGGTTAAAAGTATTGTTGACCTTCTGTAGTTTCTTATACTCTCATGGAAATTAATCGCAAAATGAGGTCTAGAACAAAACAATTCTTTGTTAGCGTTCGCAAATCGGGAAATAAACTAATGAATGCCCCTCGTCGTCACTGCCTTCTGATTGTTGTTTGACTTCTGTCTTGGACAAAACACGCCTCCTCTCGCCTCCTCAAAACAATTTACGATTTCCGTCTACGAGGTTTTAATGAGAGAAAATGTTGTATTTTCAAAGCTGTGTACACACTTGATTGCTTAAAGGCTTTTGTTTAACGAATTATGTGAACATTTCCATCGCTTAATCTTTATGACATTTTGGAAATTCGACACTGAATTACGTTCACGATGGAGCAATAAAGCAGATAACCATGAGATTAATATATCCTAGAGGAGAATGTATGCCTAGAGAATAAAGTAATAAAGTACTATTTTGAAGATCTTTTATTCTACGAGTATGTTCTTACTCCTTTTACAGTTAAACTGCCTCGTTGGTCGAGTGGTCGCAAGCATGACTGCTGAGCACGAGGTCCTGGGTTCGATTACCGGGTGGGGCAAAGTGTTATTGGGTTTTTACATCAGGAATTTCTCAGTAGCAGCCCCGAAGCCTTGATTTGTGCCCAACGTAGCAATAGGCTCAGCCCCTATTACATGGGAATTTAAACATTATTGGTAATATGTGGTTGCATTATAAGGTACACCTCTGCCTAACCCTTCGGGGATTACAGGCGTGATGGTATGTTATCGCTTTTACTATAAAAGTATGGTTTAAGTATTCAAAGTCAAAATTTCTGGTTACCTACTTGAAAGCTTTGTCATTATACTCTACAGTTTACTGTTTGCTTCTACCGGCAGAATATTATGACAATGGCTCTTGTGAAACTCAATGGAAAGCCTTTCACACCTTGTCACCTGTGTGCAGCGATGCAGCGCTTAATTCGCACATAAGCACTACGCGACTCCAATGAAAATTGGCTGTTTATGTTAGGGTTGTTTTCTTGGAAGCGAGAGAGTATGCATTGCAGCAATGTAAAATGTTGAACACACCAAACGTATGCCAAACGGCGAAAATAAATTATTTTTTGCCCAACAATGAGGGAGGAATTAAAAAAGTGTTTTACAGCTTTTCCTTCACGGCAAGTTTTCGGATACAAAAAAAAAAAAACTAATAAAATTTAAGTGTCTGTTTGTTTTTCCAAAAAACAGCTTTTACTAAATGCATAACAAAGTACAATTATAAGGTACTTATAACAAAAAGCCTTTTTTTTGTGTCTTTCTGTCTGTTAGTTCCGTCTAATTTTCGAAACGTTTGGACCGATTTCAACGGGATTGGACCGATTTTCTGTCCGATAGCTGATGTTGTAAGGAGTAATTAAGATTAGAAGAATAGGGATCTATTTATACAATTCAGATGGGGAAGTAATCTTTAATAGGCATATAACATTAGTGTATAGCATATATTGCACGAATACACTTCTTTTGTGCTACAAATACCCGATTTTTGTCGGTGCTATTACCCCACATTATGAGGCCACAGCGTATTATGGATTCGACATAAGCATGATAGGTAGTGATAGCAGTTTTGATGTTTGTTATATTTTTGACCTTTCTCAGTGCGTATACAAATTTATTTATTCTTTTATCATCTACTTGTGCTTTCCAATTTATGTCCTGATCAATTATTACTCCAAGAAATTTTGTTTGTATTACTTCATTAAGTTTTGGTATGTCAAGTTTCAAATTGAATTTATTATTGTTACATTTATTAAATTGTATATATACAGACTTATCTAAATTAATTTTTAAGTTATTCATGTCAAGCCATTCAATAAATTTTTCAATCGTGTTGTTAATTTCTGTTTCATGGTCGTAACTTGTATTATTTCTTTTATCGGATATCACTATGATGGAAATATCGTCGGCGAACAATATGCATTTATGATGTGTTATATCAGTAATATAATGAATTTAGAGTAAGAACAGTATTGGACCCAAGATACTCCCCTGAGGCACGCCAAAGTTATTGTATTTATACTCGGAAGAGTATGATGTCATGACGTTGTTTTTGTCTAGTTTTGTAATAGTAACCCGTTGCTGACGGTTATTCAGATATGACGAGATCCATTGTAGTGTATTCACACTTATCCCGTTTGCTTCCAGCTTTTGTAGTAATAAGTCATGTGACACTAGGTCAAATGCTTTAGATAAATCAAAGAATAATCCAGTAGTCAGATAGTTTTTATTAATATTGGATAGTACTGTTTTTGTCAAAGAAAAGACGGTTATGACGTAGATTTTCTTTATTGAAAGCCATATTGATCTTTATTAATAATGCCAAATTTGTTACAGAAATCAACTAGTCTTTTGTACATGCATTTTTCCAATATTTTTGACAGAATCGGTATAAGGGTTATTGGCCGATAATTACATATACAATCTTTTTCACCTTTTTTAAAAAGTGGTTTAATTATGGATAGTTTTAATATATCTGGGAAAGTTCCAGTAGAAAATGATAAATTAATTAAATGTGTAAGAATTCCAACAGTTTCATTAATGCATAATTTCATAATTTCGTGCTAATTTCATCGTAGCCTTCTGAATTAGTGTTAGCTAGCGACATTGTTTCTGTTCTGACCTCATTTTCCGATACCGGTCTAAGAAACATCGAGTTGTGAGTTGAGTTTGTACTACTGTCAATTTTTGTCTTTCTTAGTGTCGATTTTTGTGCCAAATTGATGTAGTGGTTGTTAAAAGCAGATGCTATTTCGACGGGGTTTGGAAGTATTGTGTTATCAACTTTAATTTTCTCTATGTTATCTTTGTAGTTAGTGTTAAGAATTTCATTTTTCACGACTGTCCAAGTGGCTTTGCATTTGTTTTTACTTCTATTTATAAACTTAATATTGGCGTTTCTTTTTGAAAAATAAATACATTTTTTCAATAAATTTGAGTATGTTAAATATTTGGTTTTGTAAGACAGGTTTTTATGTTTATAGTATTTGTAGCGTAGTGTCCTTTTGATTTTGCAACTTCGCTTTAGTCCTTTACTAATCCAGTTTTGTTTATTTTTATTATTCATATTAACTTTTACCTTTATTTTTGGGAAGCAAAGATTATAGAATAGGCATATGTCGCGGTGTTTGTTACCAAACTTTTCCGAAACGGCTGAACGATTTGTATGAAATTTTGTATGCATATCGGGGAGCTCTGAGAATATTTTTTATACCCCTAAAACCCATCAAAATTTCCACGCGAACAAAGTCGCGGGCAGCAGCTAGTATTTTTGTAATAATTTCACGCGGGAAAAAGGTGGCGAACAATTACGGGCAAGGGCTGGTGACAAAAATAAATATTGAAGTAGTTTTGTCTTAACTGTGTTTGAGGTTTTATAATCATTACGGTTCACACTAAGTAAATGCCGATATCGTTAATGGTGCCCAAGAGATTAATGATTGTTAGCATAATTGATCTACCTATTTGTAGAGCTGATTGTATGAAACATTTATCAATAATAATTCAATCCATTAGTTAACAGGTTTTCTATTTCAGGCTGATGATGATAAATTAATGCTAAAGTGCTGTATAAACAAATAGTTTAAACACCCTGTATGCTTGTTGTTCTTACATTGTTAATATCTTGAGGTCAAACTAAAGGAAAGTTGGTTAGGCTGCCTCGCCGAACCACTGCGAGGATCGTCCGGAGGACAAGGTGGAGCACACCTTGGAGGTCTGCTCCGCCTCGTCTGAGAACCGCCGTTTCCTCGTAGTGGCGATTGGCGGCTGCGACCTCTCGCGTCCGGCCCTGGTTCAATCCATGGTCCGGAGTGAGAGGGAATGGGAAGCCGTTGCCTCCTTTTGCGAAGCAGTCATGCTAGCGAAGGAGGTGGCGGAACGTGAGAGGGAGAGAGCCTCACGTCCCAGCCGCTGCGGGAGCTACCCCCGGCCACCATAGGCGCAGGCCTGTGGACGGTAAGTAATGGGCTAGCTCACCGTCCGTCCGTTTTATGACGACAGGCCGTGTCGACGGCGCGTTCGTGTTACACGCGCGCCTCAAGGAGATGTCGGCAAATCGGAAGGGGTCCGAGCGGGCCGATGACTTTCAGGGCTGCGGGAGTGTTTGAAAGAGATACCGCTGCCCTGGAACATAAAAGGTTAAGGAACATGGATGGGTTTTAGTCAGTACAAGTCTGACACCCTCCCTTCCGCTCCGCGGAAGGGAGGGTTCCCTTCCGCTCCGCCCAGAGCGGGAGGAGTCATTTGATGATTTCCCCTCGCCGACAGTCTAGTGGTCGCGTTACTGCTTATCACGGGGTGCTGGGTTTGATTCCCAGGTCGGACAAAGTGTTATTTAGTTTTTCATAAGAAATTTATCGGTAACAGCCTCGAAGTCCTGATTTGTGTTCGGTTGATGTAATTAGGCTGCCCGCTATAACATGGGACTTACATAACTGACGAAATTTGGATACACTCTACTGTTCGTGGAGCTCCTTGAGTTATAAGTCGAGCTACACGATAACAGACAAATGCTTGCATTGACTGGACAGGTCCACTCAAATATGTGTGGTTCTTTCTTCAAAAGACCATTTCAGACACTAATCTGCATAGTCATGTAAATTGAGCAATGTCTGGACTTTAAAAGAGTAACAAGTTAACAGAGAACCTCTGAGTTTGTTTCGGCTGTTTCTTCTCAGAGTAGTCAGGTACGAAACACTTGCCCTATCTAGCTTTAAAAGAAAAATGACGTGTAAAAGTGTTTGTAAAAACCTATTTGCAAAATAAACATCATTTATCATTTAGTACACCTCTGCCTAATCCTTCGGGATTACATCCGTGAAGTTATGTTATGAATGCTAACCTTCTGTTCGAATATAAATGAACGGCCCGTTTGTAATGTTGTTATTCCATTCCTATATACAGGACTCTGTCAACACAATTTAACCAAATTCCTGTAAATGAAATTTTGTTTTCAGTTGAACAAAATAATAACAGTATAGTGCTTCAAACGTTTTGTGTACACGGCGAGTTGAATGGGTGCAATTCAGCCATTATTATTGATCACTCAAGCGGCGAATATGGTCGTAATTTAATTAAAATTATGGTAGATCCTAATTATCGTCCATTTATTTTGATAAGTGGGTTGCTTAAAGTAACCAAATGTTAATGTTTATTAAAATCGTGCTGAGTGAAAATGAGGCCTGATAATTATTAATCATGTTTATAGAGCTTTTTGGGGTTCCGTACCCGAAAGGTGCCAATGGAACCCTATTAAGAAGGCTCAAATACAGTCCTGTGATAGACGGACAGCCAGCGCTGTCCGTCTGTAATAGGGCTGTATTTTGTGTCTGCGTTTTGAACCGTAATACGTAGACACTTAATTTATTCACAGATTAACAAAAAAAAATATAAACTTCAAAATGGTAGTCCCCCTCACGTTATACACTCCCAATAAATGTGTTTTTTTAATGGTATTATTTTACGGAAACGTGCAAGTGCGAGTAGCACTCAGTGGTTTTGTTTTTTTTTTTAATATCTTGTGTAAAAAGTATTCAGAAGTTGCGAGAAGTGTGACTGCGGATCCTCATTAATGATGCCCGACCTATTATCCTGTTCTTTGTTCAAGTCCACCTGCACCGTAAAGTATCTGGCTGTGGCCACTGATAACATGGTAGGAGTGGCAGAGTCCCGGTTTGAGTTCGAAGCTCATCTAACGAAATTTCACAAGACGAAGAAGAAGAACATACTAACATAGCATCACCCGTAATCCCCGAAGGAATAAGCAGAGGTGTACCTAATAGTCTACCCACATTTCGCCAGTTATGTTTAGTTCACATGTAATAGGGGGGCGAACATATTGCCATCAACTGGGCATAAATCCAGACTCTGTGGCGGCTACTGAGAAATTCCTAATGGATAAACCCTATAACAATCAGAATCAGAATGCGTTTATTTCTCTAGTTCTAATGCCCCCAACCGGGAATCGAACCCGGGACATCATGCTCAGCAGTCGCGATTGTGACCACTAGAACAACGAGTCAGTCCAGTAAAGAAGAACAATATTGATACTTACAATTGTGATACCTGACACGCCAAATCTGTCTACATACTCTACATCAATAGGGGTGCGGACTGGGTAAAGAAAACGACATTATATTTTGTCCGTCAGACAGGTAATACAAAAATATTAGACACGTATTTTTGTTTTATCAAAATATCAAAAAATTACTTAGTTAAAACTCATTAAAGTTGGAGAGTGGGGGCTTACTACGTCACAAGTAGGTATAAAACTTACCTACATGTGACGTCATGCGCCAATTCAACTCAATATATCTCCGTAATTATATGACCAAAAAAACTACCCGACGGACAAAGAAAAAAAATGTGATCATTCCCTATTCCAAACATAAACCCCCTAAAAGTTTACTCTCCGATACTTGTTAAATCTTCTTTGAAAACTCCCATTAACAACGTCACCTACGCAAACTATTTTTAAAAGAACGTGAACGCGACTTTTCTGCGGCACGTTTACACGGGCAATTATTGCCTGCAACAATTATTGCCCGCAACAGTTGCCGGAAGTAGAGGAACAATTACCGGACCCATTCGCAAAACAATATTTCACTGTTTCTATCAATGTTGTCTCTTCTTCTTCTTGATGCTCTTTTCTATTTCCATTCTATTTTCCCCTGTCAACGGTTTATCATCTTCTGTTTCACTTGTCTGAAAAAACCTCACTCCTTAGGTAATTCTGTAGGTACAGTAGCTGAGGAATCAGGTTTCATAAATATATTTATTGCCTGAAATACCATTAATGTTATTAAAATTACAGGTAATATTTAGTGAATTACTTAACTCAGTTACATTCTCTGTGAACACTTAGGCCAATTTAGTCCGATCGATCGGACGACGTAGACTTTTTTTTTCTTTTGCTCCGATTAAGGAGCTCGGCTACGAGGACTATCGTGATTTTAGAACACTTGGTCCGATTCATCGGACGACGTGAACTTTTCTTTCCTTTAAGTCCGATTAAGGAGTCGGACCACGCGGTCTATTGTCATTTTAGAACATTTTGTCCGATCGATCAGACTACGTGATTTTAAAAAGATGTAAACTTTTTACCATCTGGTTCGATTATAGAATCTGACTGTGAGAACTATTTAGTGACAGTGTCATCTGACTGCTAGGTATATACTACAAAGATTTTTTTACAAAGATGTTGTTACAATATACATATTTAAATGTCGCAGTAAGATACACAGCCGTAATATAGTTATCATAGGAGGATGTAGTTATTTCCCGTAAGATAGTATATGTCGCCGCAAGAGCGTCTATCTCTAAGACTATTCATTAATCTAATTAAGGACCAACTCATAATTAGCGTTTTTGATAATATGGATGAACCAGCCATGCCATCTGTGAGTCAGCAAAACAATTAATACAAAGAATAAACCGTAAGTAACTTAATTCAAAGATTCCTAATAACCCTCGAGAACTCTACGAGAACCTCCGAGAACTCTACGAGAACCTCCGAGAACTCTACGAGAACCTCCGAGAACTCTACGAGAACCTCCGAGAACTCTACGAGAACCTCCGAGAAATCTACGAGAACCTCCGAGAACCTCCGAGAACTCTACGAGAACCTCCGAGAACTCTACGAGAACCTCCGAGAACCCTTCAATAAAATCTCCGAGAACCTAACCTCTCAAAACAACGCAAGTTGTTTACAGTAATACTACTCAGAGGAAATTTCTATTCTTTCAGGTCTACGAGAACCCACGAGAACCTACGAGAACCTTCGAGAACCTTCGAGAATCTCCGAGACACTCCGAGACACTACTAACTTCAACTACACTAATATCACCAACCATGAAAGGCATTGTACAAATAAGAACAATTCAACGAGGCTGGTGCAGAGCTCGCACCGCCTGTCAGTATGGCCGTATCGGCGCAACAACAATAATTAATAAATGAGTTTAATAATTTGATTAAGTCAAAACTAGTTCACAAGCCATGAATTAATAATTGTTTGATTATTGTAATGTAAAAATCTTGTGATTCAAATAATGCAATACTTAACCTAAAATTATGTACACGTGCTTGCCACGTTATAAATACGGCCGCACAGAGCGCGCTAAGGGAGTCTTGCTTGAGCCGCCGTACTGTACGGATCTATGTAAATAAGTCGTTACGCTGTCGGTTTGAATAAACGAGGCATACAGTATACTTGTGGTGTTTTACTTGAAAGATTGAAGATGAGTGATCACCATGAAGATAGTGTTTTAAAAACGCTTTTTAAAAACAGAACGGAGACAGTTTCTCCGTCATCAGAAGTGGGATTCGAAAGAGATTTCTACTCAAGCCACTTCCTCATCAGCTCGTTTACCACCTGAGCAACTGGAACCAGCCAACATTCGGCGTCAGGAGCCTGGACTGGTCTCCAATACAACAATGGAAGCCATAAATCAATCAAGACCGCATACATACCCTGATCTAGGAATGCGGATGGACGGAATACCACCACAATTCCTTATGCAGATGATGGAAATGATGCAGAGAATGTCAGAGCGTTTGTGCGCTCCGCCTGCCGAATCAAAAATAAGGATCAAAGACATTTACCTGCCATCATTCGAACACACATGACCCAGTCAGACCATAAACTAACACATTATAAAAACGCAGTTTACATGGGTAAACTAAATAAACAGTGAAGTTGCATGTGACGGACAACTTCATAAGGCACTCAGAATGCCCAACATCTACAGCACAGAATGACCGAAGCAGCAAAAGAATCAAAGATTGGACACCGAGAAAGCACATAAATAAATAAACCTGCTGAAGGATCATCAATCCCGGGAAGTATTTTGTTTTATTAATTTTAATGTGTTGTTACTGTTGAACATATCTACAGTTAACAACAATTTAACTTATCACATCACACACTGGCTATGTCAATGCCACCTTTAACTATCTACTACAACACCTAAGGGAGTGAAATAAAAACACAATTTCAATCACTCCATTTATGCTCATGCATTGCGCTTATTGAGCTTATTAAAGCTATTATTTTAATAAGAATCATTATGTGCCATAAACAAGTCAGATAGGCAGTCGCTTAATGTAAAATACTGATTATCAGCTGCATCCGGTTAGACTGGAAGCCGACCTCAACAAAGTTTGGGAAAAGGCAGTCTGATGATGAAACATAACTTATTGATCAGATTAAACTATTTAGTTACTTGCATCTACACTTCATGAATTTAATGAATTAATTAAGTAATAGCAAAAGACATTGTTACTGACTTTTTATTCACAGTAACGAGGAAAATTCTCTAAGAAACATTTTTGGTTACAAAGATTAGTTACTTGATTTTGTGTAAACATTAGAAGAAATGAATTAATTAACTGGGCAACAAATTTTATTAGAATACTCATGGTATTTGATGATTGTAGTGACTAGAAACATTGAATACAGAATATTCTTATTAGAAATTAGTCACATTCATTTGACACTAACATTCTTATTGGTGTCTATTGGTTGCATTTAGGGCTTTTCAAACCAATTATGCAAACATGAAAGCATTTGTATTTGACAATATGTTTCATAATTCATACTACACCTTACACTTCGCCATGAAACTGATTTGTAAAACAAGACAAGTAATGAAGTGCCAAACAAATTTCAGTTCAACGAGTTGTGACGATGAAATCTTAGTGCAATAAATGAACTGAAAGCAAAGCTTTCAATTAGTTAAAATGTGAATGTTTTGTCAGTGCACTTACACAAATAATAGAGTTTTTAAACTAGTTCTGATCAGTTTAACTTTCACATCGTTTAATTAACTTAATCTAAGTACGAAAACTATTTCAAAACAATTGATTACCTATTTTATAGCCTATCACTCCCAACTAATTTAAACATTAGTAGGACTGCTTTGTGCTTGATGGTCATGAGCGGTACCATTAAAGTATGAGGGCCTGGATTCGATTTTGAGGTCTAGCAAAGTGTCATTGAGTGTTTTTTTCTTTTTTTCTTTCAGGAATTTGCCAGTATCAAACCAGACAATAATATTAATGGCAAATAGCCTTGCTCCTAAATGAGACTTAGGCGTGATTGGCATGGTGTGGATGTATTATCTACACCCCTGCCTAACCCTTCAGGGACTGCAGGTGTGATGTTTTGTTTCTTGCACTATTATTTACCAGCATGACTTCTCACATTCCAGGTTCCAGGCAATTTTCTTCATAGAGGAAGGAAATGATAACCAACTATCAAAGAAAATGAAACAAAATTAAAGAGCAACTATAAAGAAAGTGCCAACATTCCAACTGTTGACTGCTACCTCAGCAAATGATAGTAGAGCAAGTTCACTTAAAAATGTGGACTGCAGCCTGGTGAATAGATGACCGTGTCGCCAGCTATCAAATGAGGAACAGCACGAGGAGTGCTAACCAGGGATGACTGTTTCGAGTGTCCACTCACCATAAGCTAGTATAAAAGGTGAGGAGTTTTCAAACTACTTCCTACACTTTACCACTGATCTCTACATAGTGTTACATCAAAGGCTGAATAGAATAGCCAAATCAACCTACCTACATGATGCTCATGTGTGATGAGTCTCATGTTCAATTTTCATTATTTTTATGTTTTCGCAATCCTGCCAGTTGCTCATCTACAATAATAATAGCAAAGTATTAGTACTCCTAACTACAACTAATAAAGTTAAAAACAATAACAGAAACAACAAGCTATTGCTATCCGTGGAGGAAACAACTAGCTTAATGAGTAATACAACAAATCACACTAATACTATCAGGAGCCGTGGAGGCCACTGATAATGAACACACCAAATGACAAACAATCTATAAAGAGTCGTGGAGGCTGTTTATAATGATGATAACAAACTATTAGTGGCCGTGGAGGCTTCTATTAAACAATACTCTCATGTTATCCTGCTGGGTCCACGGCGTACATACCGCCTAGAGCCTGGTTCCTTACATCCTGTCAAATCAAAGACTTCGTGCCTGTCACGGAGCAATGGTCCTAAACTCCTTATCCTTAATCCTGTCAAATCAAAGACTTTGTGTCTATCACAGAGCGGTGTTCCTGATCCTATCCTTTAATCCTGTCAAATCCAAGACTTTGTGTCTATCACAGAGCATTACCTTCCCGTGAGAATGAACAAATAAAAACATGCTACTTACACCAAACTTACCAAATACAAACTACAAAATGACATCTAGTAGACAGTTGATCTGTTACAATGTTCCAAGGTTAACTAAAAACCTAACTCAAACACAGCTTTTGAATGTTAACCAAAGAATATTGTTAGATGGTTCAAGCGACAATATCCTACTCATCTAGTAGCTGATCATTCAATGTCAATAAACTCAATTCATATTGCTGTCGCTGTATAAATGACGCAACATTATTCTATTTCATTAGCTGACCATACAATATTAATAAACTCAATAAATGTTGGATAATTTACAAGCTTTCCATGTTGACTGAAACTTTCTTTTACCAAATCCTACAATTCAATAAACATTGTAAGATAATAAAAACAACATTAATCTGCCGACAAAATTTATCTCTATTATTTCAGATAACAAAACTCCACATACTGAGAGTGACGGCAGGTGCAGGGCGCGCACCGCCGATCAGAATGGCCGTGTCGCCGCAAGAGCGTCTATCTCTAAGACTATTCATTAATCTAATTAAGGACCAACTCATAATTAGCGTTTTTGATAATATGGATGAACCAGCCATGCCATCTGTGAGTCAGCAAAACAATTAATACAAAGAATAAACCGTAAGTAACTTAATTCAAAGATTCCTAATAACCCTCGAGAACTCTACGAGAACCTCCGAGAACTCTACGAGAACCTCCGAGAACTCTACGAGAACCTCCGAGAACTCTACGAGAACCTCCGAGAACTCTACGAGAACCTCCGAGAAATCTACGAGAACCTCCGAGAACCTCCGAGAACTCTACGAGAACCTCCGAGAACTCTACGAGAACCTCCGAGAACCCTTCAATAAAATCTCCGAGAACCTAACCTCTCAAAACAACGCAAGTTGTTTACAGTAATACTACTCAGAGGAAATTTCTATTCTTTCAGGTCTACGAGAACCCACGAGAACCTACGAGAACCTTCGAGAACCTTCGAGAATCTCCGAGACACTCCGAGACACTACTAACTTCAACTACACTAATATCACCAACCATGAAAGGCATTGTACAAATAAGAACAATTCAACGAGGCTGGTGCAGAGCTCGCACCGCCTGTCAGTATGGCCGTATCGGCGCAACAACAATAATTAATAAATGAGTTTAATAATTTGATTAAGTCAAAACTAGTTCACAAGCCATGAATTAATAATTGTTTGATTATTGTAATGTAAAAATCTTGTGATTCAAATAATGCAATACTTAACCTAAAATTATGTACACGTGCTTGCCACGTTATAAATACGGCCGCACAGAGCGCGCTAAGGGAGTCTTGCTTGAGCCGCCGTACTGTACGGATCTATGTAAATAAGTCGTTACGCTGTCGGTTTGAATAAACGAGGCATACAGTATACTTGTGGTGTTTTACTTGAAAGATTGAAGATGAGTGATCACCATGAAGATAGTGTCAGTGACGTCAGCTATGCTGACGTCACGCTTTTTAAAAACAGAACGGAGACAGTTTCTCCGTCATCAGAAGTGGGATTCGAAAGAGATTTCTACTCAAGCCACTTCCTCATCAGCTCGTTTACCACCTGAGCAACTGGAACCAGCCAACATTCGGCGTCAGGAGCCTGGACTGGTCTCCAATACAACAATGGAAGCCATAAATCAATCAAGACCGCATACATACCCTGATCTAGGAATGCGGATGGACGGAATACCACCACAATTCCTTATGCAGATGATGGAAATGATGCAGAGAATGTCAGAGCGTTTGTGCGCTCCGCCTGCCGAATCAAAAATAAGGATCAAAGACATTTACCTGCCATCATTCGAACACACATGACCCAGTCAGACCATAAACTAACACATTATAAAAACGCAGTTTACATGGGTAAACTAAATAAACAGTGAAGTTGCATGTGACGGACAACTTCATAAGGCACTCAGAATGCCCAACATCTACAGCACAGAATGACCGAAGCAGCAAAAGAATCAAAGATTGGACACCGAGAAAGCACATAAATAAATAAACCTGCTGAAGGATCATCAATCCCGGGAAGTATTTTGTTTTATTAATTTTAATGTGTTGTTACTGTTGAACATATCTACAGTTAACAACAATTTAACTTATCACATCACACACTGGCTATGTCAATGCCACCTTTAACTATCTACTACAACACCTAAGGGAGTGAAATAAAAACACAATTTCAATCACTCCATTTATGCTCATGCATTGCGCTTATTGAGCTTATTAAAGCTATTATTTTAATAAGAATCATTATGTGCCATAAACAAGTCAGATAGGCAGTCGCTTAATGTAAAATACTGATTATCAGCTGCATCCGGTTAGACTGGAAGCCGACCTCAACAAAGTTTGGGAAAAGGCAGTCTGATGATGAAACATAACTTATTGATCAGATTAAACTATTTAGTTACTTGCATCTACACTTCATGAATTTAATGAATTAATTAAGTAATAGCAAAAGACATTGTTACTGACTTTTTATTCACAGTAACGAGGAAAATTCTCTAAGAAACATTTTTGGTTACAAAGATTAGTTACTTGATTTTGTGTAAACATTAGAAGAAATGAATTAATTAACTGGGCAACAAATTTTATTAGAATACTCATGGTATTTGATGATTGTAGTGACTAGAAACATTGAATACAGAATATTCTTATTAGAAATTAGTCACATTCATTTGACACTAACATTCTTATTGGTGTCTATTGGTTGCATTTAGGGCTTTTCAAACCAATTATGCAAACATGAAAGCATTTGTATTTGACAATATGTTTCATAATTCATACTACACCTTACACTTCGCCATGAAACTGATTTGTAAAACAAGACAAGTAATGAAGTGCCAAACAAATTTCAGTTCAACGAGTTGTGACGATGAAATCTTAGTGCAATAAATGAACTGAAAGCAAAGCTTTCAATTAGTTAAAATGTGAATGTTTTGTCAGTGCACTTACACAAATAATAGAGTTTTTAAACTAGTTCTGATCAGTTTAACTTTCACATCGTTTAATTAACTTAATCTAAGTACGAAAACTATTTCAAAACAATTGATTACCTATTTTATAGCCTATCACTCCCAACTAATTTAAACATTAGTAGGACTGCTTTGTGCTTGATGGTCATGAGCGGTACCATTAAAGTATGAGGGCCTGGATTCGATTTTGAGGTCTAGCAAAGTGTCATTGAGTGTTTTTTTCTTTTTTTCTTTCAGGAATTTGCCAGTATCAAACCAGACAATAATATTAATGGCAAATAGCCTTGCTCCTAAATGAGACTTAGGCGTGATTGGCATGGTGTGGATGTATTATCTACACCCCTGCCTAACCCTTCAGGGACTGCAGGTGTGATGTTTTGTTTCTTGCACTATTATTTACCAGCATGACTTCTCACATTCCAGGTTCCAGGCAATTTTCTTCATAGAGGAAGGAAATGATAACCAACTATCAAAGAAAATGAAACAAAATTAAAGAGCAACTATAAAGAAAGTGCCAACATTCCAACTGTTGACTGCTACCTCAGCAAATGATAGTAGAGCAAGTTCACTTAAAAATGTGGACTGCAGCCTGGTGAATAGATGACCGTGTCGCCAGCTATCAAATGAGGAACAGCACGAGGAGTGCTAACCAGGGATGACTGTTTCGAGTGTCCACTCACCATAAGCTAGTATAAAAGGTGAGGAGTTTTCAAACTACTTCCTACACTTTACCACTGATCTCTACATAGTGTTACATCAAAGGCTGAATAGAATAGCCAAATCAACCTACCTACATGATGCTCATGTGTGATGAGTCTCATGTTCAATTTTCATTATTTTTATGTTTTCGCAATCCTGCCAGTTGCTCATCTACAATAATAATAGCAAAGTATTAGTACTCCTAACTACAACTAATAAAGTTAAAAACAATAACAGAAACAACAAGCTATTGCTATCCGTGGAGGAAACAACTAGCTTAATGAGTAATACAACAAATCACACTAATACTATCAGGAGCCGTGGAGGCCACTGATAATGAACACACCAAATGACAAACAATCTATAAAGAGTCGTGGAGGCTGTTTATAATGATGATAACAAACTATTAGTGGCCGTGGAGGCTTCTATTAAACAATACTCTCATGTTATCCTGCTGGGTCCACGGCGTACATACCGCCTAGAGCCTGGTTCCTTACATCCTGTCAAATCAAAGACTTCGTGCCTGTCACGGAGCAATGGTCCTAAACTCCTTATCCTTAATCCTGTCAAATCAAAGACTTTGTGTCTATCACAGAGCGGTGTTCCTGATCCTATCCTTTAATCCTGTCAAATCCAAGACTTTGTGTCTATCACAGAGCATTACCTTCCCGTGAGAATGAACAAATAAAAACATGCTACTTACACCAAACTTACCAAATACAAACTACAAAATGACATCTAGTAGACAGTTGATCTGTTACAATGTTCCAAGGTTAACTAAAAACCTAACTCAAACACAGCTTTTGAATGTTAACCAAAGAATATTGTTAGATGGTTCAAGCGACAATATCCTACTCATCTAGTAGCTGATCATTCAATGTCAATAAACTCAATTCATATTGCTGTCGCTGTATAAATGACGCAACATTATTCTATTTCATTAGCTGACCATACAATATTAATAAACTCAATAAATGTTGGATAATTTACAAGCTTTCCATGTTGACTGAAACTTTCTTTTACCAAATCCTACAATTCAATAAACATTGTAAGATAATAAAAACAACATTAATCTGCCGACAAAATTTATCTCTATTATTTCAGATAACAAAACTCCACATACTGAGAGTGACGGCAGGTGCAGGGCGCGCACCGCCGATCAGAATGGCCGTGTCGCCGCAAGAGCGTCTATCTCTAAGACTATTCATTAATCTAATTAAGGACCAACTCATAATTAGCGTTTTTGATAATATGGATGAACCAGCCATGCCATCTGTGAGTCAGCAAAACAATTAATACAAAGAATAAACCGTAAGTAACTTAATTCAAAGATTCCTAATAACCCTCGAGAACTCTACGAGAACCTCCGAGAACTCTACGAGAACCTCCGAGAACTCTACGAGAACCTCCGAGAACTCTACGAGAACCTCCGAGAACTCTACGAGAACCTCCGAGAAATCTACGAGAACCTCCGAGAACCTCCGAGAACTCTACGAGAACCTCCGAGAACTCTACGAGAACCTCCGAGAACCCTTCAATAAAATCTCCGAGAACCTAACCTCTCAAAACAACGCAAGTTGTTTACAGTAATACTACTCAGAGGAAATTTCTATTCTTTCAGGTCTACGAGAACCCACGAGAACCTACGAGAACCTTCGAGAACCTTCGAGAATCTCCGAGACACTCCGAGACACTACTAACTTCAACTACACTAATATCACCAACCATGAAAGGCATTGTACAAATAAGAACAATTCAACGAGGCTGGTGCAGAGCTCGCACCGCCTGTCAGTATGGCCGTATCGGCGCAACAACAATAATTAATAAATGAGTTTAATAATTTGATTAAGTCAAAACTAGTTCACAAGCCATGAATTAATAATTGTTTGATTATTGTAATGTAAAAATCTTGTGATTCAAATAATGCAATACTTAACCTAAAATTATGTACACGTGCTTGCCACGTTATAAATACGGCCGCACAGAGCGCGCTAAGGGAGTCTTGCTTGAGCCGCCGTACTGTACGGATCTATGTAAATAAGTCGTTACGCTGTCGGTTTGAATAAACGAGGCATACAGTATACTTGTGGTGTTTTACTTGAAAGATTGAAGATGAGTGATCACCATGAAGATAGTGTCAGTGACGTCAGCTATGCTGACGTCACGCTTTTTAAAAACAGAACGGAGACAGTTTCTCCGTCATATATGAAAGCGATTTATAACTATCTTACTAGAATAATTTTGTAAAATATTTACACCCCGACTCGGACAGGTTGGAAGATGATGATGGCTGGGTTATAACCGCCCCCCTCCTGGCAATGTCCATGGTGACGAGTGACAAGATTTCAAATTTCGAATAGACCAGATCTGTGGAAGTCGTTTATATCCCTTCATCAACTAGAAAAGAGGTGTTGATCTTCAAACGGTTGAGCAAAGTTTCTAGAAACATAACAAGAACACTCTCAGTTAAGACACCTTTCAATCGAAACCAACTTTATCGAAATAGGTTCATCCGTTCAGGAGCTACGATGCCAGGGACAGACACACAGATACACAGAAACACACGTCAAACTTATAACAGCTCTTTTTTAGTCGTGGTATGAAAATTAAGTTAGTAGAACATAAAAAAAAAACTTTCAACGATGAATGGTTTGCAAATGGTTTGATGATTAGTTTTTGAGATATGGGACTTTTTCTTCAAACTGCCGAAGTAACTTTGTTTTAACGTACCTAATATGAAAAACAAATTCAGTTTTGCTCTTGAATGTTCAACCGTTTAAATATTTTTAGTACATTGTTTAGTCCTACGGGTAACCCTGTGTGTGCGGCTCGCACTTGACTGGATTTATATAAAAAAATCAAATGTTGATTTTTTTTTACATTATAATTATTGACAGCGCATTGAGTTAGTTGATATCATCGTAACGTTTAATAATTTGACCAATATTGGCCAGAGTGGCGCAAAAGTTGCCCGTATGAGCGCCTTTAAGTAAGTACAAACTTACGAAGTCCTGAGTGCAACGCAAAGATGTTTTGCAGCTAAGTGAAGCAGGTTTTGAGTTACTTTAGGGCTAAAAGTGCTTGACGTTAAATCTACAAGATATCTGCTGCTATGCTTTTAAGTGCTTAAAAGTTTAAAGATGTTTTCGAAGGAAAATCCTGGTGAGTTTTGGAATGTTGGCTGATATGACACACGAGGTTATATTAGGTTTTTTAAGTTTAAAATGCACTTCGATTTCAAATTGGAAAGTTGTCCGTTACTTATTTTTGCAGGTATCGACAATTCTCAGACTTCAATGTGAGTTTAATACTAGATAAAACCATTTTAATGATGTGTAGGATTCGACTCTTTCTGAGACTACCATAAATGAAGTGTTTAAGTTATACTCATAATGATTACTACTGTAGTAGCCCACAGGTATCGGGAATAGGGTCCAAGCTACCGGCGGTTGGGGCTCCAGAGAAAGAAACCTCCTAACAATACTAGCCGTGTCCAAGAGTACTGCTTTCTGAATCAAGCCCTTGATCCAGCTGCATAACGAGAGAATTAAGCCATTGGCTGATACGACTTTCGGCACAATGGTTGTCGACAGGTGGGATGTGGACTCTCCCACATGTCGACAACCTCGTGAGCCAGATCCAGATACTTGATATGCTTATCTTTCTCAACTTTCACGAGGTTCTCGTCATGCGGAACCGTTATGTCAACAATCATTGCGCGTCGCTCTGATAGATCCACCACCACTATATCAGGCTTATTGGTTACAATAGTCCTGTCAGTGATGATGAATTGATCCCAATACAGTGTGAAATTGCCATTTGCGAGAACTGGGTCGGGCACTTCCGATTCCACAAGGCAACTGTTAAATAAAATTGTGTAAACATATTACAATATGTAATTTTTGTTCAATCGTCCATTTCATGGCCTTTGTCTAATTTGTACAGTGTACAGTAATGAAAAAATCTACTTATTTTATCTTATCTTTGTTAACACAGGATACTTTTTACTTTTTTTTCTCTCACACGTACACATCAAAACTTCCACACGAATTAAGTCGCGGGCAACAGCTAACTGTACGAAAGTTAAATAAATGTTTGTGAGAATAGATGTTTATTACACTTTCACGCAAAAACAACCACGGATTTGGATGGAATTTGGCACACAGATAGTTTATTAACCTAGATTTACACATAGGAGATTTTTATTCCAGTATTATGATCCCGTGGGACAATAAGCTAGTAGCTATATGGATATAATATGCTAGAGTCAAAACTGTTAATCGAATTTTAACTTTTGACCGGTGTTAGTCAAAATTATATTTTGCATTGTATAGATTCAATCCTTAGTATTATATAATTGCATAGCACATAGGTGACCACTATGTACTAAAGCCACAATTTACTGACTACATCTTTCATTGACGCGAATTTACCATGGCGGTTGAGTGAATGTCATGCTCACTTGAATGTCATGCTGATGGTGGCGGGTGTGTTGGGTCATTTAGTTCCCATCACTATGGTTGAGTTGAGTGACGGCTGATACATGCGTCATGTTCGTGAACGGGCGGTGTCAGTTGTGACTCGTCATCTCTTAGCTGCCAGGTTTAGTGCCGGTTTATTTGATTACTTTATTTTTGAATTATTGATTTAATATTTTACTCTGGACGCTCTTAATTTAATTTGCACGTATTTCAACATCGTTCTCACATATTTGTAATTATAAAATATGAATGATGTCAGCTAAATTTTGTAACAATATTTTGATTTAAAAGAGTGTCCATGAGTTTCTTGCCCATTCTTCTCCATAGAGATCTACGCTTTGGAATGGGCAACTACAGTACTTTTTGACTTTCAAAAGTGCCTTTAATGGTTTAATTGAAATACATGGTTTGAGTTTAACAAATTGGTCAAAAAAAATGCTTTGAGTTTGAGTTTTATTAAGTTAAATGGCGTTTTCTCTATTAAAAATGTTTTGTTTAGGAACTCCTCAGTTATAATTACATTTATTTACTACAACACGATGCTTTCCAAAGAGTCACAAACAAACCTAACAAACTAATGGGTTTCTAAGTAAATGAAAGTATTGTTAAAATAGTTTTAACCGGTCAAATGTAGTTTTGACTGTGACATACAACGAGGCAAGACATTTTGGAGCTGAAACTTAAACGTGTATCTTCATTGTCGCATTGCAGTCAGAGTTCCGATAAATAGATTCCAATAAAGTGCTACTCCTTGCCTTGACATACTTTTCTCAAGTAGATCCAGGTTGAAAAGCTTTTACAAGGTTGCCAACCAGTCCTGTGTTTCAGTAAACAGATGACATGGAGAAGTGAATCCGACGAGAATAAGTTTTGCGGCGTAAAACACATTTACATTGGCTTGCCATTCATTTATATGTCTTTTTCTTTTATACGTGTGATAATGTTTTCGAGCGTATCAGGACTGCAGCTGAACATCAGCGTCAGGTGCTATTACCTTGTGTTGCCATCTGGCATCATGCTGCTGGGCTGATACCTTTTTAGCATTAATAGTTTTGATCATTTATGTGTGTCTGTGTTGATTTCAAGCTGTTTCTATTTTTATGTTTGATTTCATGCTGTTTCTATTTTTATTGTAAAACATCTGTTTAAAAATAATGGAAAAAAGTAAAAATAAATAAGATTGAGAATAGTTAGAGACATCCACACATTTGTGCCGTTTTATGAGCTACCAGGGAAGCCGCATGTGCGTAGGGGCTCAGGCCAAACTTCTATATCTTCAACGTAGTCCTTAATTTTGTAACATGTTTTTTTAATTAGGACGCGTTTGATATAATTTTTAAACTATCCATCGGTCAGTTCTGTAACTGACTTCGGCAACTTATTATAAAAGCGTATACTGTTCATAAGAAATGACTTGCCAGTTTTAGTTAATCTAAAGGGGTTTGGGTAAAAGTGGCATGATTATCTAAGTATGCGGCCACTAATGAAAAATATTTCATTAGTAAGAATACAATAAAACATTCATTTTCTTCTATGAATAATTATTTCCAAAATGCATCGGAGCCGAGATATACAGGGTGAATTTTTTAAGTGGGTGAAAGGCCAAATCTGAAACTATGAGGAATAGCGAATAAAACTCAAAGGAGTCACGAGCCGATTTTAATAAAAACTAAAACTGCATCATTGGTTTTATTGAAAAAATCAATATTCCTAGCCAGGAATCGAACCAGTTCATTCTGAAAAAAAAAACATCCTGTATTATTACACCATTCGATAGTGTCGCCACTAAGGATCAAATTCTGGGAAGTAATGACATACGGCAAACGAAAGGAAATAGTTAATTTTCGATAAAATACATAACAGTATGCAAACTGTGAGTAGGAACAACACAACTTTAACATCAGATATTTCAGCTCCGATATAATTTTCGGCAAAATTATTTTAGGAGTCATTTTATCATATATTCCACTATACGTTAGCAACAATAATCATTGTGGCCGCTGTGAAAAAAAAATCATGCCACTGGTCCATACAAACTTACCCAATGCCATTTGGGTATTACAACTTCGTGTTTACTGCGTGTATTTATATTATGAAAGTCGCTTCTAATTTTGAAAAGTCCTCGGTTTTTGCGGACATATAAAATACATTCTAAAATATAGAGTAAAGGCAGAGTCAGTATATCGATTTCTTAAAAGAATCCTCTGAGGGACTCGCGAGGACCCATTTTATAGATGGCGCGGACTGCCCTCTTTTGCAGTATGAAAATTGAGTCAACGTCTGCTGCCGATCCCCACAGTATACATATTATTAGACACTTCTACTAACCCTTCTTTTTGTGACCGTTATTGCTGATAGAGTTTCCTTATTGTTGACCTTTGGGTTTCCTTATTATTTCTTCAACTGCTCATTTTAACCCTTAACTTTAATCCCCCAAATAAATAGCCACTTATTATTGCAACGGCGAACTTCGCCCAAGTTGGCCCTCATCTTTAATACAATCAGTCGCTAAAGCGAATGTGGAGTGGAGTTAAACTTTTCTTTCTTTTCCTAGCCCAAATGTTGCCAGTTTAGTTTCCTACGTGCTGCTGCCGACTTCCAAATTAACTTGTATATTCTTAGGAGACTTCGACTTTTCTTAAGTCTTCACCTTAATAACGTGAATTGGTAATTTCTTTTCGCACGAATCAAAAGCTTGGATCTTTTAAAGTACTTTCAATAGAATATATTATGAAGTTTTTTGTTGTTTGAGATCCAGTTTAGTTTTATTTTTAGTATCTTCCTCGAAAGATTTAACCGTTTGAGTGAACGGTATTGGAAAGAAGACGTAAAATTTTAAGTTTTCGTATAAAAGTTATGCTTCATATCGCTAGCGCGTTGATAAGAACTGCAATAACTTATGTCAAATATGTAAATACTCTTTCTCTTTCCGATCTTAAAGTAGATCTAAAAGTAAAAAAAAAAAAATACATTCTTAAATCTTTTAGTTGACATCTGATTTCTATGATCGTGTGCAGGTCTGTATTTACTTAAAAAAAACACTATCAGATGTTGACATCTTAAAGTACTAAAATAAGAAGATTGATGATTATTGTGATTGATGATATTAATGAAGATTGTGATGTACATTATTTACAAACTACAAATAGAACTAAAATACTAATAAAATATGTACAAGTATCAAAATTACAGGGCGTCAAAAAATTCCTCCACATTGCTGCCAACAGGACAGTGCCTAGAAGGCTGGCCGCATTGCCACGCTGGATCGCAATGCTGAATCTTTGGCACTCTAGTCGACCAACCGCTTGACGATATCCCGAAACACAAGGTGGGTACTCGGGCCCTATGGCCCTGGTGGTTCAACCCCAAACGTCTCCAATACATTATTACCAATTAAATTATTGTATTTGCGCCGTTTAAAGTTTTCAGCACCTGCAACAGCGGCCCCAGCGCAGGTCACCGTGCTGGGAAGATCGGATGACGCAAGGGTGTCAACGCAAGTCGCGTCCCACACCAAAGGCCTACCCAACTTCCATGACATTATGGTCATACCGTTTATGTTAAGGTGTAAAATCTTTATTTGTACAACAAATATTTGCACGCCATGAAAAATGGCAGACATGTCGTGAGCCACTCTTGATTAAGATCTTGCATGCATGTATTATTTTAATTCTGTATGTATACACATGTTTGAGTAAATAAAATTTCTTATTCTTATTCTTACCATCTGGTCTCTTCCCATCGACGTGTGCCAAGCTATTGGGTTCTAAGACAGCTGGCACCCCGGCGGTGGCTACGACGGATGAGATCTTTAACGCTAGCGTGCCGCGCTATCCGACCTGCACTTTTACTGCAGGAAAGGCCATGGTGTCCGAAGCCGTCGACTGCTTCACTACGTCAACAGCCCCGCAAGGAGCGCCCAGTCGCAGACATGTAGCGATCCGGAATGGTGCAGCATAGTGCCTATGTTAGGTGACGGTAGTGCCTGAAGCCAGAGATACGACTCCCACTCATCCACAGCCAGTAGGCGGGCATATCCTCTGCGACCTTCAAGCACAGCACTTCTGAGTCAACCAAGGAGAAAGCTAAAATCTTCCTGGTTAGCTTTTCAGTGCTGTGGACAGAGGACAGGAACGCCAGTAAGCTTACACTAGAAATTTTGCAGACGCCGGGCCACTAAAACGAATTGGTAGGGTGGGTGGCTTGCAGCCGCGCTCGGTCGTCCAGGGCCACATTAAGAGTAGATGTTAATGTGTTGCGTATAATTTGGTCAATTTTGTCCAAAAGTTCTGGTTTCGTCCAAAGAGGAGAAGAACGGAGAAGATACATAAAATTTGGACCAAAACAGCAATATCTGAAAAGGGTGAATGCCGAATGTTAATTAATTTTGGAATCTCTATCCGAAATATCAATAAAATGTTTGATTTGTTTTCGGTAAAAGATGAAAAACTTCTAAAACCTCCTAGGTTCCCCAGCCTAGGAGGTGAAGGCAACGTTTTCTAAAATTTTGATTTGTGGGGCTATCGCATTAAATTAAATTTATCTATAGTCGATTGTATGTCGGTCACAGTTTGAGAGATTTTCGCACTCTGAAGTCCTGGCTAATAGATTTAAATTTCTGTTTGAGGAATTGTAGGTCATGTAAAACGGTGCCAAGATCACCTTCGATTGCGATGTTGACTCAAACTAGATGGTCGGTATTCCATAAATATCAAGGATGGACTTGATCTCGTTGCACAACGTATATTTTCCAATCAAAATTTGTACATTAAATTCAGTCCTCGTTTCGTACCGTCCGTTTAAAGCATCTGCATAAAACGGCGACAAGTACAAGGAAAAAAGTACTTAAACAAAAAAAGTCAACCGAACTTGGCTACTTAGCATTCAAGAAGCATAAAGCAATAAATCTAAAAACATTACTCGGACTAATTTAAGAGTAGGTACAACACGTTTTTAACTAATAAAATGATTTTTTTTAATGTGATTGTACTTTGACAGTCTAAAGGGCAGTGTGTGTAATTTAATTTTGGTTTACAAACATTTTGGATATGGTATGGTTAAGCTTGACAGTTCTAAAAATAAGTAATTAGTATCTTTCTGAACGAGGAGAACATAGATAATTTACGATGGTTAATAAAAAAAAAAAACAGCTGTCTTGTGTTCATCAAAACTGCAATACCTATACGGTCCGAATCTATGAAACAGCAGTTTTTTTTTTAAATTACCGATGTTTTTTTTCTACTGTACTGAATACGTGGTAACAATGTAGCGTCGTAGTTCCTTCTTTGTATAGGAGGCCTGTGTCTCATCAGTGGGAAAATAAAAATCTTATTACGAATTTCACGAGATCCTGTTTAAAACTAATTTTCTAATAGCTGTGCCCGCGACTTCATCCGCGTGGTATTAGAATTTTCCAATATAGAAGTAGCCTAAGTTACTTCTTATTACACCAGCTATCTGCTAGTGAACGTCCAATCAAAATCGGTCCAGCCGTTTCAGAGATTAACCAGAACAAACAGACACATTTTTTTTTAATTTAATGCATGTAGGTATAAGCGGTTATTTCAATATAACAAACAGATACTTCAATTTTATTTATTTGTATAGAAACTATTTGGATGAATGATTAAATGGTGTGAAAATAAAATATTTAAGGCTCAATAATTGTGTTATATTAATTTGGTGCAACACTTGATATTTTATTGTGGTTTGTGCCGCCCGATATTATTTTACTTGTAATGGTTATTATGTCGTTTGGGTAATTCATTTTTGAATTACTGATTTAATATTTTACTCTGAACGCTCTTAACTTGCACGTATTTCTACATCGTTCTCACATATTTGTAATTTTTTACATGAATGATGTAACCAAGGTTTTGTAACATAATTATTTAGATTTAAAAGAGTGTCCATGGATTTTAAACTGACATGGTCACTAACACTATTAATAACATTTACTACGGGATATTTACCATATGTATTATTTGTTTCGAGTCCGATAACTTGAAACAAATAATACACATGGTAAATATCCCGTAGTAAATGTTATTAATAGTGTCCATGGAGTTTCTTGGCCATTCTCCTCCATAGAGATCTACGCTTTGGAATGGGCAGCTACAGTACTTTCACAAGTTATTATGCTTTGTGACTGGGTCTGTAGCTTCACGTTTTTCTTTGTTTTTTGACTTTCAAAAGTGTCTGTAATGGTCTAATTGAAATAAATGCTTTGAGTTTGAGTTTTAATATATAAATTCCACTATTTATTTCCCATTTCACCTTAGTTATTTAACTACGGTAACATTTAATTTAGAAAGTACTTATCAAATACATTATCAATATGAAATACCCATTTGTGTATTCCGCTTTTCTTTTCATCGTAATCAAGTTTTTTTTTGGATACATTTTTATGAAAATATGTTTCATATTTTTATTTTAAAGCAAAGGATGCTCACAGTCTACGAACTTTTTTAAAACTTCCTCTGACCTGACCCTCAAATCTATTAAGATAACCAATATTCCTCAGAAAACCTAACTACAGTTATATAGCAAAATTTTATGATACACTACACGTAACCACTTTGGGACTGGTGGGACATTTTATTTACTTTTACGCCCCTTCCTCCCCAAATAGGGGAGAAGTAGGCTTTTAGTTTTACGATGTGGAAAAAGTACGCGTTAACGTTGTTATGGGTGAAATAATGGTGATCTAAACGCCATTTTGTTTAAGTCAAATTGTTAGCAAACTTGGGTTTCTTTATTAATTTAACTTTTTAAGACTTCGACTCTCACACTGGTATTCTTAGTCATGAACTGAACTTAAGTCAGACTAATCACATTCCGCCCTGTTTGTTTATAAACTAACATATAAACGCCTACTTTCATCTGTCAAATTTGAAGAACCAGAAAAGTGACATAATAAAAAATAAAAAAAGTGACATAATTATGACATCTTTAGCATTTATTGAAGCAGAATGCAACTATGGGTTTAACAAAGATAGATAGTGTGAGGAGCGGCCAAAAAATTAGGAATACGATTTGGTGTATGTTTTCAACTGTTGTCATGGCAACAACGGTCGACTTAGTTTAAAAATGAATTTGGGAAGGGTTTTAGAATATGAGAATGGGTGTCAGTCAGACACTTGGGATTGTGGGTTAAAATTCGGGTAAGAACCAATGTGATTTTTTAAATTAATTTGTAATTTCCATGTTTATCTTGCACATTACTGACATTCTTGAAGGAAAACATCGTGAGAAAACCTGGACTTAACAATGAACTAGCTGTACCCCGCGACCTTCTTTCGCGTGAAATTATTATTAATCTTTCTTTTTTTTCCTATTTGGATTGGATTTTGTTAACAATTTCAAGGGTTTTAGTTTTTTTTACACGGAACTTCGAAAAAGTATTTAATAAAAATCGGTTATTTCGAAATTACAAACAGACACTTCAGTTTTATTTAATCGTTTAGATATAAGTCTTTACTGGGTTGTCGAGGTCAGATAGGCAGTTGCTCTAATTATGTAAAATACTGGTATACAGCTGCATCCGGTTAGACTGGAAGCTGACCCCATCATAATTGGGAAAAGGCTAGGCAGATGATGATGAGATATAAGTTTGAAAGCGCCAATCCATCTTAGTGATCATCTACCGAAGTTCCGACCTTTTTCTCACATGTAGTCGTCCTTCCCTTTGTCTGTTTGTTCGTCCCATGCTATATTTTAAATGTTAAAACATTTCACCTTAGCACTTACACTGAAAGCAAACCGTTTATTTTCTTTTAAACCCAGACATTTCCAAGGGCCCAAAAACGCTCTTTGAACGGAACAAACACCTTTTATTCATTCATGGGTATATTTTTATTGAGGAGTTCGTGGCTAAACAATACCTAACAGCCGCACGGGTCGATCTTTAAGGTTAAGCCGTGCTTGCCGAGGTTGGTCCGTGAATGGGTGACCACAATTACATACCGAGTTTCCTCCGTGTCTCGGAAAGCAAGTTAAGCCGCTGGTCCCGGCTGTCATTTGTAGATCTTTGACAGTCGTTACGAGTAGTCAGAAGCCAAAAAGTCTGACATCCAGTCTTACCAAGGGGTGTCGTATTACCTAGTTACTGGGTTGTGGAGGTTAGATAGGCAGTCGCTTCATGTAAAATACTGGTACTCAGCTGCATCCGGTTAGATTGGAAGCCGACCCCAAGATAGTTTGAGAAAAAGCTAGGCAGATGATGATGGGCATATTTTTATTTTTAACTTTATACTTTTTCAGTGGTTTATATTGGTATTTCTTGTTATTAAGAATCAATCAGCAACAGCGTCATCTAAATCGAAATGATATAATAAAACATGTCACGCCTGTAATCCCCGAAAGGTCATGCAGAGGTGTGCCTAATAGTACACCCATACAGATATTTCACCAGCTATGTTATTGGGGGCGAGCATATTGCCATCAACCGGGCACAGATCCAGACTCCGTGGCTATTGAGATATTCCTGATGGAAAAACACAATAATATTTTGTTGGGTATCTAAAATTTACTATTGATTATTTAGGCACATCATCAGCCTATAATGTTCTCACTGCTGGGACACAGGCCTCCTGTCTATGAGGGGGAGTGGGCTGTAATCCACCACGCGGGCCCAGTACGGGTTGGTAGATGTCTCATGTCTTCGAATTTTTAGTTCTTGGACATGCCAGTTTCCTCACAATGTTTTCCTTCACCGATTTTGAGAGCAGCGGTGATGAAATAAATTACACAAAGTAATGGGCCTGCCTGGGTTTGAACCCACGGCTTACTGCTCGTAAGTCGATGCTGCCATCACTGGGCCACTGCTGCTCTCTATTTAGGCTCACGTCGCAACAATTAAGTATTTTGCTCTCCAATAGCTCCTGCATTTTTAGGGTTCCGTACCCGTTAAAGGGTCAAACGGGACCCTATTATTGAAACTTCGCTGTCCATCTGTCCGTCCGTCCGTCTGTTACCAGGCTGTATCTCATGAATTGTGATAGTTAGCCAGTTGAAATTACTTTACAGATTTTGTATATCTGTTGCCGCTATAACAACAAATACTACTCTTAAAACAGAATAAAATAAATATTTAAGGGGGGATCCCATACAAAAAAGTGAATTTTTGCTTGTTTTTATAAATAATGGTACCTTCATGCGCGAGTCCAGCTCGCACTTGGCCGGTTTTTCTACTAAACATTATACGGTCTAGTTTTTTCATATTGCATTGTGTAGATCAGCCGAGTATACTAGTCCGACACTTGGGTATCGGAACTTTTCTAATCCATAAGTATCTGTATCCGTATTGCTTCTCCTTCAAAACCAATAAGGATCGAGTACTATTTGAGTCTATTCGAGTCCCGCAATATACTGAGTATTGCTCGAGTGAGCGTTTGAAATTCAATTTTAGAACATTCTTATTCCAATTCCAAACGTATTTCGGAACATGATGGAAGTTCCGAGTGGCCTCGTTTTTAGTTTGCTCAAGCAAATCCCCGAGGATGGTCGCTAGTGATGTAGATCATTCAATATTAGTGAAGATACTTTATCGATTTTATAATTTGCTAGTCACCGTGATTTTACATAATGAGGAGAATTATAGATTAGTATTCAATTATTTTGTTGGACGCCAAGCCGTCCCATGCGAATAGGAAGAGTAGCTTGTGCCTAAGCTCGGTCGTCCAAAGCCACATTTAAAATTGATGATAAAGTATGTCTGATGAGTTTTATTAAATAGTATTATAAGTACATCTACTAATATAGTAATAAAAGATGTGTATTTTTTTAAGAACCTCGTTAAAAAAAATAAGAGCTTTCCATAGACACTCAACTCCGCTGTGCCTCTGTGCTCTTAACCTTTAGCTAGCGCGCCGAAATACTTACACTGTTAGTCAGGTGCGGTCCATACGAACTCCAGAATTCATTGGTAAGATAAATAAGTATAATAAATTTATATATTTATTTTTTATAACAAAATTGAAGAACAATTTTTTTTTTTCAAGTAAACTTTTAATTTAAACTTTTAAAACATAATATAAACTTCTAAAACAGTCTTCAATGATAAATTTATAAATACTAAGCACACGAATTACAAACTTTGGTTTGGTGTTCGTTACACACCATGTTTATTATATAATAATTACCACACTGTGTCCTCGTTTTTCTATCTTTGGACCTTACGCATAGATGACAACGGCCTTTGGAACCACTAGCATTGCTTCCAGTAGTTTATGGTACCGCGTCATTCAGCAATAATTCTACTACACTATTAGTCGCACGCGGTCCGTTGGACCCCAGACACCTCCTTATGGCCCGTGCGGGTGTCGCCGTGGCTAGCGAAGCCCTTAGGAGGGAGGGCCTTGATGCCTGAGCTAGGAAGCTACTAGGACGCACAGTCGCGTACATGAAAAACTTGCCGAATTATGACGAAATCTTAGTTGCGCGACTAATAGGAGGTTGAAAATGCTATCGAGGTTTGTAGAATACTCTTTGACTAATGCCAATAATACTCATTACTAACCTTCAAAGGTTTTCTATTTCAGGAGTTTGTTTGAAAAGTTTTATCCAACTTAATCTTGTTGTCCAGGCATGACACAATAACCCAACGTAATTCTACTAATTTATCGATACCGGAAAAGCTAATTAGCAGCACGACCTAAATATTCACGAGGGCATCACTAACTCGTCTAGCATGGCCGCCGCGAGGGCAAGCATACCATTGCACTTATCCGTTTAGCCGCTAAATGTAATGCCGTTTGCGCTCCATTTTGTTTACTCTGTAAGTCTGTTCCGTGTTTCTACTCTCGTAAACTTAAGACTAACTTATTTATCTCAATAGTTTGTACGGCCTTCTGAGTTTAGGTGTATTTCGTTTATATTTTCGCGTAAAAGTCTTGGAGGATTTCTGAAAAGAGGTTTCGATTTTGTTTTTTTTTTCTTTGGGACCTCTTTTAAGGTAAATAGGAGTTAGTACCTCAGGTCGTAAGGAATACTTTGGTTCTCTGAGAAAGTGTTCCGAAAGTGCTATTGAGTATGAGATACTCGGATAGATTTGTTGAAGATGAGTTAGATGGCCCCCGGCTTCTTAAAAAAATGTAATAAGAGTCGGATAAAAATGGAAATAACTAAAATAATAGGACGTTTTTGAAAAGTGTCTATGAAACTTAGGACTTAACCTAGAACTTTCGAACGGTTTGTTCCAACCACACGAGAAGCATTCAAATACCAAAGTTCCCATCAGAAGCTAATAAGACTCATATTTTAATACAAAAAGATAGAATGTTGTAATCCTCGTTTTACTCGTAAATTAGCGGCATAGGCTCCAGTTACGTTTGCAGCCTGATTTATAGACCCCGGGGACCGTAGCGTCCTGAACGTGGTCCAAGCTCAAATATAGGGCATAGGCAATGAACCCATGATTAAAATCTATGTTTGTATTATTAGGATATGAATTCAATAATGATTCATAAATGGGGAATATAGGTACGGTTACTGTAGATAATCCATCGGATTTAGAACTTATTGTTTAAGGTAAAAAGAGTTATTTGCCCTTCCACATTAGCGCCCTGTTTTGAAAGTGGGTACTTACTACTTTTTCTTTTTGTGTAGTGTGTGCAGTACACTGTTGTGTCTTTCTTCTTTTTCAAAGATATGTATCGGCTTGAGTGCCTACATAGGGAATGACAATCTTACCTCTTATTTACAAGTGAGCCAAAAAAAACAATTATCTAGTACCTATGTAATTCTCTATCGCATGTGACTAAAAGAGTGATGAATATAAATGTTGATGAATGCAGAGGGAGAGGAAGACCAAGGAAACGATGTATGGATTGTGTGACGAATGATATGGAAGAAAAAGTAGAAAATGATAGCCTGACAGAGGAGAATGAAAGATAAAAACCCCAAGTAACATGGCAGTAATGGGCTAGCTCACCGTCCGTCCGTCTTATGACGACAGGCCGTGTCGACGGCGCATTCGTGTTCGACGCGAGCCTTAAGAAGATGTCAGCAAACCGGAAGGGGTCCGAAGGGCCGATGTCTACCAGGGCTGCGGGACTGTTCGAAAGAGATACCGTGGCCCTGAAACACAAAGGGCTAAGAAAGAGGAACAAGGATCGGTTCTAGTCAGTAAAAGTCTGACACTCCCTAACGCTCTGCCCAGAGCGGGAGGAGTCACTTGATGATATCCCATCCGAAAAAAAAAAACAAAAAAAAGGGCAGTAAGACGATGATGGTGGCTTTGTTTTCTAGGCATGTTCAGTAAATCTTCTTGTAAGAATATCGACAAACTCTCCGACTATAAAATACTTATCGACTTGCTCTTAAAACAGGATATCATCATGATCATAAAGCTAGTTTGACCTAAATAAACGTTCAGTCCTTTTTAAAACAAAGATTGACTAGGGAAAGATCGAGCGCTGTAAAGTGCTTGTCATCGATAAATCATGAACAGATTTTGTTTGTCATCTACATGAAAAGATCTTGTGCGATTTAAAAGAAACAAAAGAAGAAAAAATGGTTGTTTAAGGAAGACCAGTCAGTCAGAATGCCTTGTTTTTGTTAGTCGTTTTTATACGATCGAAATGCATCGTGAAAACTTTTATTGAAATTTTAGTAAGAACATGATTTTAGACCGTGCAAAGTTGATTTTTTTGCGACTAATATGAAAAAAAAATCTGCCGTTTCAAACGATTGCAGTTTTGTGTGCACTAGCAGTTATTAAAAAAAAACAACGATCTTTCGTTTTTCACTTAGAAATACGTAGCGTATTTTAGAATAATATGGTTCTTCAAAATTGATTCAGAATGGATGTTATGTAAGGTTTATTGGTGATTATAACGATTTCATTCAGAGTTAAACCCCCAATCAACAAAGTTACATAAGTGAAAACGCTGATGGATACGCATGAAATTAATAGGACATACATAAACGAAACGTAATAAAAGCGATCACTACGATTGCCCTGTATATACATGTTGTATGAACACAGATTAAAAGATTCATCATTCCCTGCTTTAGCCCTATTTATTTGGGGTCGGCGCTGGCATTGTCTCCTTCTTCCACTTACTCTAATTCTCTATAAATCGGCATCTCAGGAGTCACCCCGTTAATATCCACATCATTTTATTTATTTATTTATTATTTATGGAAGACTTACAGCTAAGAAAAAACAGATAAAGAAACTAGTATGTGAGACAGACAGCCAATTAAAAGTCCTCACTTCTAAAACCGGAATATAAAGATAGGGCGTGAACAACACAAAAACACAGCTACAAAACATATAATATACAGTATAAACTCCAAGCTTAAGCTAAATTATCATTTTATATGCAACATTCAATACAAGAATAAAAACCTGAAGAACCAAAATCTTAATTGAAAAAGCTACGGCTCAGGCACTTTCTGGCCGAGGACACAATCGTTATGAATGCATAAAAATCATGCTGTTTACACATGCTACACAGTCAATTCAATTCTTAGGCCTTCACCTTTTTTTTTCAGTTGGGAAATCATCATATGACTGCTCGGAGCGGAAGGGAGTGTCAGATTTGTACTGACTAAAACCCATCCATGTTCCTTCTTAGCCCTTTGTGTTCCAGGGCCACGGTATCTTTATCGAACAGTTCCGCAGCCCTGGCAGGCATCGGCCCTCTCCGACCCCTTCCGATTTGATGACATCTTCATCACATCTGGCCTTCCCCTTACACCTGATTTAAAAGCAAACAAACAAAACTGGCCAATTTTTTTAAAGTGTTGCCCAACTCTCTCGTTCTCCTGTATCGTGGATGCGTTTACAAACATTTAAGCTCACATACACAAACAGAACTACTATCTGTAGGCCATACAAATATTTGATTCATGCGGGGATCGAACCCACGACACGCAGCGCAGCAATCGCGCTAAACCGTGCCGTCGATACCTTTTATTTACCTTTACATAAATGCTATTGTTACTACATTAAATTTAATACACGCACCCACGTGTATCGATCGAGTCTTTCGCTTCGGTGTACATCAATCACCCGTATGTGAGAATGACGCAATGCTGTAACGCAAGTAATAATTAACACTTTCGAGCATTTAAACTCATTTATTTAGATCTTCTTATAACTCAAGGATAGAAAAGGAAATTTTGCTTAGTGTAGAATCGATATTCTCGTTGTAATTTTAATTGGTACAAAATATGGTTTAGTATTATGCTTCGAATGCGTTCAAAATTAACAAATAGCTTTGAGACGTATGATACACCCAGTTTTGTTTCCCTTTATGAAGCGTTCTTTCTCTATATGGGGATGGACTATTACGTACACCCCCCTCAACCATTTGGATGGTGGATTAGAGATGTGATGTTATATTTTATATTATTAGTTTTTTTTTTTTATACACGCTTTTCTCTTGTTACTTACAAGCCAAGCTTGTGACATGGTTTTTATTTTCAATCTCTAACAAGGGCTATAAAAAAACGACGCCTTTTTTTTCAACGATAACTTAGTTGCGGGTAGTTCCAAGTTCTAAATAGATTATAGATCTTCTTACAGCCAGTTTATTTTATTTGAAAAATAAAAACAGTAGTGTTTTTTCCTTAACGGGGCGCTCAACTCTCGGGTAACTTAATAACGAAGAGAAACAGGGGTTCTAAACTATTGACATTTTTATGCAGGGATTAACGAGTAGCTTAATCCGGGCCAATCATTTGTACTTAAACTTGCTTTATCAAGGCAATTTTATAGCTTAGTCGGTTGTAAAAATAATACAGTTTTAGAGAAGTGAAATGTTTTCAATATTAAAAGGTGAAGTAGGTTGGCAATCATGTGGTGATAACCCTTTCTTCTAAATAAAAATTCTTAAATTGACTGATAAACAACAAAGCACAGCCTTAACCGCTTAAAGTTTTGCTCACGAATTCGTTATATATTGAAGACTAACTGTCCCGCGCAACTTCGTCTGCGACACATTTTCCCCGTTTTCGCAACATTTTTCATTACTGCTCCGCTCCTACTGGTCGTAGCGTGATGATATATAGCCTTCCTCGATAAACGAGCTATCTCACACTGAAAAAAAAATCGGCCCTGTAGTTTAGCGCGTTCAAGCAAACAAACGAGCTCTTCAGCTTAATTATTAGCATTAGATAAGCATTCATGAAAGATTTTCAATAAATCTCACTGCCTCGTTTTTCTCGTGGTCGCAAGCGCGACTGCTGAGTATGAGGTCCTGGGCTCGATTCCTAGATTTGGCAAAGTGTTATTAGTTGCTTCTATTAGGAATTTCTCAGTTGCAGCCGTAGCAGTCAACTATGCACTAATCTAATCTGGGCACAAATTGTGACCCTGTGGTCACAGTTTGCGCCCAGTTGATCGCAATAGGGATGGGACTTAAACATAACTGGCGAAATGTGGGTGTATTATTAAGTACACCTCTGCCTAACCCTTCGGGGAGTACAGGCGTGATGTTAGGTTTATGTTTCAACAAATCATGCCATGAAGTCGAGTTGATGACAGTATGCAAGGTTTGAATTTCGGAATACGAATTTAACCTTAACAATTTAACATTGTTTACTATTAGTACGTCTACACATCTATACAAATATATAAAATTTAAATTTAAGTATCACAGTTAATTAATAAGTACTGATAATTGCTACTATTTAATTGTTTGTGTATCCATACTAATATTATAAATGCGAATGTCACTCTGTTTATTTGTTAGTATGTTTGTTTGTTACGTTTTCACGACTAAACGGCTGATCGGATCTTAATGAAATTTGCCAAGAAGATAGATTTCAACCTGGGGAAGGACATAGGCTATATATCATCACGCTACGGCCAATAGAAGCGGAGCAGCAATGAAAAATGTTGCGAAAACGGGGAAAATTTGACGCAGACGAAGTTGCGCGGGACAGCTAGTAATATTATATTTTTTGGACTTGGAATAGTAAAATAAAAGATATATCTAATAAGTATCTCTAAATCTCAATATGTGATTTATATTCAAACCCTAATCTTGATTACACATTACTTAAAATCACTCAATGCATTTTAATTTTTCTGAACCTGACTGTACCTAATTTCTTCAAACTTGTTTTGGTATTGGTTTTAAAATGTGGTACTCGTTGGGAATAGAAAATAAATTCGGTAATAAACTAATACCAAATGGTATTGAGAGCGGCGCCGGTGGCCCAGTGGTGGCAGCCCCGACTTACGAGCAGTAAGCCGTGGGTTCGAACCTGGCAGGCGCATTACTTTGTGTAATTTATTTCATCATCGCTGCTCTCAAAAACGGTGAAGGTAAACATCGTGAGGAAACCGGCATGTCCTAGAACCAAAAATTCGAAGACATGTGACATCTACCAACCCGCACTGGGCCCGCGTGGTGGATTACAGCCCACTCCGTCTCATAGAAGAGGAGGCCTGTGTCCCAGCAGTGGGAACATTATAGGCTAATGATGATGATGATGAAATGGTATTAGCACTTGGTATTGGATGGGAATAGATCATTAAAATAACCGCTTTTTACTACATACATATGAATGTATAACATACGGTACATAGAACAAAATATATTTTTTGACGTGACAACGTCTTATAAATTGGTTTGCCGGGTGACACTTCAAGAAACTGCGTTACGCTCCGCTCACGTTATGCGCTCACAATGAGAGCGAGTGAGAGGCACGCGTGCCTTTCACTTTTTATGTCTGTCTCTCTCGCTCTTAGGCGGGCTAACCATGCCCGAGTGGAAGGGACGCGTGCCTCTATATATGTATATTTGTATATAAATACGTATGTATGTGTAAAGGTAAAAATAAAATTTTGTTAATATGAAATTCAGTGCGAGATTCTTTGTATAAATTAATGTTTTAAATATAATTCTTTGTATAAATAAATGTTTTAAATTGTTACTATTATTTCATCCTTCTTCCTACTATACGAATGAATATTCACATTAAAATTATTTTACCACTCAAAGTCGTTGTCACGTAAAACTTTCGCCCGTATACCGACTTTACAGGCAACCAATTTTTTTACAATTTTTGTCTGTCTGTCTGTTTGTTCCGACTAAACTCTGGAACGGCTGGACCGATTTTGACGGGACTTTCACTGGCAGATAGCTGATGTTATAAGGAGTAACTGGGCTACTTCTTAAATTCCACGCGTATGAACTCGCGGGCACAGTAAGTTGTAAGTATAATAAATACTATTTCCATATTTTATGGTTGAACTGGCAACTCCGCAGCCGGAAGCCGGATATACCCTCTACCTCGCTCGGTGATAATATATCAATTTCACACTACACACCCGGAAGCTTTACTGTAATATAATAATGGTATTAATAAATTCATATTACTTTCATTATATTTAATTAAATAATCATTAAGGGTGTTCAATGGTCGCTCGCTACGCCAATTTGGTTAATTAGTTTTGAACTTGAGTTTGTTGACGGTTTATTTTTAGGTTATGGTTTATTTTTATACAGTTCTATGGTTAATCTAGGGTGGTCATACAGCTATATGGATCGTAGAAATTTATTTTTTAGCCGCGTTTAAAATCAGTCAGTAAACAGTCATTGTCAGTGTACTTAGTTTTTGAGGATCTCGTGGCTAAATAATAACATCCGCTCAGCTCGACCTTTAAGTTAAGCCTCTCTAACATAGGTTGGTCCCTGGATGGGTGACTACACATTACATACCGAGTTCCCTCCGTGCCACGGGAAGCATGTTGAGCTGTTGGTCCCGGCTGTTATTCGAAGATCTTTCATAGTCGTTACAGGTAGTCAGAGTCAATGACCCGAAAGTCTTACAACCAGTCTTACCAAGGGGTTTCGTAATACCCAGGAGTAACTGGGTTGTGGAGGTCAGATTGGCAGTCGCTCCATGTTAAATTCAGCTGCATCCGGTTAGACTGGAAGCCGACTTGAACATACTTGACAAACGGCGAGGCAGTTGATGATAATGAGTTATAACGGTTGCGGTTGGTATCCGCAATGTGAGATGGTAGCTGTAACAAAACCTCAGAAAAATAAGAAAATCAGAAAATATATTACAAACACAAAAGTTTGTAAGAATGTATGTTTGTTACTCTTTCACGCAAAAACTAATGAATGGATTTTGATGAAATTTGGCACAGGCATAGATAATAAACTGGAATAACTCATAGGATATTTTTTATCCCGGTTCTACGATCCTGTGGGAAACTACCAAACAAATCGCGGGCGAAGCCGTGGCCATAAGCTAGTCAGAAAATAAAATTTTTATTTTCGTTCCTTCTCTACAGAGAGTTGAATTAAGAATTTGAGACAGTTAGTTCCTTTGCCAAGTCTTGATTTGTCAAGAACAGGCCACCTAACAAACCCAAAAATAATAATTTTCCTCTTCATACCGTCAGTCTTTTGTTCAAAAGTTAAACCAACAAGTAACACATTGTTCAATGCAGAAAGTTTATTCTGAAAGAAAATGTAGATCCGTTGGCGCGGCGCCAAGAGCCAGATAATCTCTTTGAGGAGTTGGTGTGGCGGCAATTTTTTTCACGCTAGCAACACTATCTAAAGTGTGAAGACGTTTTATTTCCTGCACTTTAGAGATGGAGCTAGAAACTTTTTAATGTGAATTTTGGGTTGTAATTTCGTAGATTAGGATTTCTGGGTGTTTCTTGTAAAGGGCATTATAATTCCTTGCTAGAAAATTGATATTTTGGGATCATAAAAAGGCGATTTTGATCGCTGAAAGTAGGCATTAATAATATATTCAGATATTTAAATGGTACCCTTCAATATTAAACAGTTAGTTCATGAAAACAGAAAATATTTTATTCACGAAATTACCATCTTCGAGTGTTGAATAATTCAAAATTCTATTTATTTATAATTTTGTGAAAACGAAACCAAGTAGTGACCAAGTAGCTCAAATAACAATATAATCATTTAAGTGGTATTCAAATTTTACGTTACGATTATTAAGATATCTTGCTTAAACTTTTCGGGGCTTATAAAATTAATCTCTAGTAACCGACTTAAATGAAGTTAAGCTAAAAGGCCATAGCTTACTGTATTACTTTCCATTAATAACCATTTTTTGTACTGAGAAAGTTTCATTGCCGATACAGATCAGTGATTTGTGGTTCAAGGAATTAAGACCAAGGAAACTGTTAAATAGGAGGCTTTTAAGCAATATTTTGGCATGAAATAACTTCATAATTTATTCAAGAAGAGTTGCGAACTATCAACCTTTGTGGAACGTGGATCTGCGCTATCCTGTTATACAAATCCACGACAAAACGACATCACGCGTTTTTCTCTTAGATAACTTTAGTTTAGTTTGCGGATCCACGTTCCCTGCCGGCCTAGCATGACCGCCGTAGAAATGGGCTATGTCTACGGAAGAATCGTCAATTTGACAGATATTTCAATCGTCCCAAGCATGGAGATATTAAGAATGTAGAAAAGAAATGTTTATTTTCTTCAGACGACACAAGTCTACAACGTTGAGCATGACGACCATATTTTCTCTTCTTTTGACATTTAGAGGTAGAAACATTACTTCTGACAAATGTCAAACCAGTCTTATTAAAAACTAAATACGAGAAATACGTTTCGTGGTTGCGTTGAGTTACGTTCAAAAGGTTGAAATGTTATGTAAAATATTTAGGTTTAATTTCGCGAAAAAGATCCAGGCCTGGATCCAGGATGCAGCAACACCATCCCGCCCACGAAAAATGGAAAACTCGTGCAATTGGCAACTTTTTTTTGTTAACTAAACGTAATAATATTCAGGGAATATAAACATCACGTGATACGTCTCCGTTGCTATGGAAAGAATTTCTGTCTATGTCTTCGTAGAAACGCGAGTCGACGGGGCGCGCCATGCTCGGCCAGGAGAAATGCCAAGTTGTATAGAAAACATTTCTTGTCGTTTCTTGGTAGAATAGAGATAGAACGGTCATGCTAGGGGAGCTGGATACCAAAGGTTAGAAAGTAGCTATTTAAGTAAGATTTTTACTTATACTTCTTTTGATGGTTTTCAATAAATAATTATCTATCAAAGACAATATATAAGGTGTTGTTTTGCAATGTCGTCAAATTCAAGGAAGTAACTACGCTTATGATTCTCGACCCGAATCAATGATAAAATGTGTATGTTTTTTTTTTCTTATTTACTGAAATCGGCAAGTGTGAATAACCAGTGTTTCAAATGCCTTTCTGATTCTCACCCTATAACCGCGCTTATACTCATACAAAGAATCTCAAACGTTTATTCGATAATTTCTTATTCCCTAAACTACGTTAAAGGGGTTATTCTGATATACTGACAAACTAAAACAACCAAAAAAATCAGCGTTTATTAATAATTAACTAGGTACCGTAATTTAAATTGATAATTTATGTCTTTTGTGACAACCTCCTGAATTTTGAAGAGAATGCAAAACAACACCTTGTATAAGTTGCTTTACGCGAATGTCAGTGTAGCCGAACCTTTCTTTTAAACTATGCCGTTGCATAGTTTAAAAGAACATTGCCGCTTAAAAAACCGTTGATTTTGATGCAATTTTCACACAATTAAGTGATTTTCCTCCAAAACTAAATCGTGTACTTCAGGGGGTCCTTAGTTATACATGTTTTCACAAGTAGTCTATACTTGCTGTACAAATAAAAACACAACGTTTTCATAAAGTTTGTCCAGTTTCCTTTCGATTTAGGCCAAAAACATAAACCAATAAGGATTCACCAATTTAACATTACCTAGTTACGATACTCGATGGTTCAGCGACCTTCGTAGTTTCTTAGCGACTTCGACCTAAAAATACAACATCATTATTAAAAAAAAATACAAAGCTCTAGATCTCGAGCTTGCGCCCTACCACCAAAATGATTGAACTACTTTATTTTTTTTTAGCAGTTAAATGTCCCAATACTTAGCAAAGGCCTCCCTCAAATTAGATACCCTTTTCGTGCGCCATCTCGAATATGCCATTGCATTGGGCGTCCAGGTCAACTCGCCACCTCTTTCTGTGCTGGCCTTGGAGGCGACGTCCATCCTCAGGCACCCGTTTCGTGGGACTTTTGGCAAGCAGTTGTTGTGCATGTGGTACAAACTATCAAACTGAACATCTGCCGAGTCGTCATCTTTGTGTCGACTAGGTATTGAAGTCTTGGATTGGACAGCTGTTTTTGTTTTTGCGATTATGATGATGGTCTCATGAAGAAAGATGTTGAGTTTGATGAACTATAACCATATCACAATTTTCTGATTTATGCTGTAGAGGGTATTATGTCACTTATTTAGCAGAATGTCGATTGGGCTACATGTTTACGGTAAAAAAGGTACAGGCCAGTGATCGATAGTGTAGGATTGACCATTTGGTTATGAAACAATTAAAATCTTTCAACTGCTTTCCCATTACCCTTTTAAAATATGCTTCAGTAAACCGTAAAGTTTAGTTAAAATTTCCCAAGTAGCGCCGACGGACTGTCGACCCAATTTCGTGAGCCACAGAGCGTAAAGTCACAAAATAGACAAGTATAGAAAGTCGACTTCATAACACAATTGGAAAAAGGCGCACTCATACAGACACATACAAATCTACAGAGCCACGGGTAGTTAAGGAATACCTAGTTTCGCTATTAGCGTATACCCTTGTAAGGATAGCGATAGTCTTGTTTTGCAATATTGTAATCTAGGACGATCGAATTTAGTCAGGTAATGATTTCCATAGAAATCGTACCGTGACAGCCGCTTTGTTTGGGTTCCAGTGAGAGAAGACATACGATATACTACTGATTCTAATAAAGGTGTTTATGGATCCATTCAGCTCCTTATTTTGAACCATATTCCAACAGATTTTTTCTCCGTAAATGAGCCCTAAAGGTCACAGATATCAAACCACCCTCGTATTGCTGTTATTTTTTTCATTTAAGCTGTATGATTTGCATAAGTGGAGTGCTGCGTACAGATAATGTAATTTTACATTGAAATAAAGGAATAGTTACTGAACAACGACAAATAAAAAAAACTAATATAAGGAGCTGAATGCACACTGTGTGTGTGTGTGCGTGCGTCTTCGCTTGTTACACTGGACCTTCTGTCTCTTTCTACTCTGTGGCGCATCCTGCCAAAGTGTTGCCATGTAGGTAATCCGCTGAGCTTTGCGACTGCTCTTCCGTTATTTATGTCTGTCGATAGGCTGAATCGGAGCTTATGTGGGAAAAGTGTCGTAACTAGTCGGGGTTAAGTTTCTGGACGAATAGTCAAGGTGAAGGTGGTTGGGACGCGATCATTTTGGCATTTGGGAGGGAAAGAAAAACAGGTGTTATAAGTTGCAAGTTTCAGTGTCAATACGCTGATACACTGTGACTGTACGGTCAATGACCTGTGTGTAAGCAATGAAATGTAGTACTGTTCGCAGTACAGCTTCCAAAATACTACGTTCATCAATACTTAAAACGTGGATCAATAAAGTAGGCGAAAATCACTGCTAAAAGTTGCTGCGTGTATACATTTTATTGCTCTTGACTGTACACCTGGTTACCGTAAGTTTCTTTTTAGAAACATAAAGTGGTTGCTCTTTCTTTTCAGTAAAGAAAAATGGGACGAAATGCGAATACAGTATTGACTGCAGAAAAAAGAAAGATGGCGCATGGCATACATAAAGAATCTTTCAGCCACAACGCTAACAACCAAAAATACAACCCTTATCACCCGCGGTCACGCTGACCTAAATCGCAATAAAAATCCGCCGCTTATTGGGGGGTTAACAGATAAATAGATAGCCATAAATCGTTCCGAGTCGCGAGCGTCCTTCGAGTTTAGTAGATTAAGGACCCGAGGGTATACCTACGGTTAATACGATCCCGAGTCACTTGGAACGAGCCTACCTAAAGCCCGTTACACATGTCGCAATTTACCGCAAGTGAGGGGTAGTTTCGACTGCATAATTTGATCATCCTGACTGCATACTAATGTTTAGGATGGAAAAACGGTCTTTCAACACTTCGTCAGTTTTGTAGGCAATGTAGTTTCTTTTTTATTATCTTGATGAAGATGGAGTTACGACATTGTACAAACAGTCGCATACTTATGGTCCAGACCGGCAAAGACAGAGTCAGCTGGAACAGTTTAGAGGAGTCAGCCCGTACACCTAACAATTTACTAACCTTATTTTAAGTACTTACAAAAACTAACAAAACTGTCAACCTCATCTGCGTAGCCATTTCCCAACTATATAGCTGAAATAAAACTATTCAGCTGAATACCAGTATTTTACATGGAGCGACTGCCTATCTGACCTCCACAACCCAGTTAGTACTATGTAATACGATACCACTTGGTAAGACTGGTTGTCAGACTTTTGGGCCATTGAGAACCTGTAACGACTGTCAGAGATATAAAAATAACAGCCGAGACCAACGGCTTAACGTGCTTTCCGAGGCACGGAGGAAACTCGGTATGTATTGGTTTTCACCCATCCACAGACCAACCTAGTCAAGAACATCTTAACCTAAAGATCGACTCGAACGGCATTTATTATAGCAACGAGCTCATCCTGTAACATAACTGTCATTACTAACAAATAAATAAGATCACAACACATTAAATCTTCTATACAGGGTGTTACGGAAAGGGTATATACATCCTTAAGGGGGTGCTACAGACCATCGAACTGAACATGTTTCTCAACATAAAAAAATTTTAGCTGCAAAAAAAAAAATCTGCTGCCTATACATTTGGGTCGAATAGGTATTGTAATTTTCTATGGGGCAGCAGATATTTTTTTCGGACCTGGACCATGGAGGGTAATACGTTACCCCTTGGTAAGACTGGATATCAGAGCTACAGAGACACAGGTAGTCACCTGTAACGACTGACAAAGATATACAAATACAGCTGAGACTGGGTGCTTTTCGAAGTACGGAGGGAACTCGGTATGTAACGTGTGGTCACCCATCCACGGACCAACCTAGGCAAGCGTAGCTTAACCCGAATATCGACTCGATCAATATCATCAGCCTATAATGTTCACACTGCTGGGACACAGGCCTCCTCTCCATGAGAAGGAGTGGGCCGTAATCCACCACGCGGGCCCACTGCGGGTTGGTAGATGTCACATATCTTCGATTTTTTAGTTTTAGGACATGCTGGTTTCCTCACGATGTTTTCCTTCACCATTTTTGAGAGCAGCGGTGATGAAATAAATTACACAAAGTAATGCGCCTGCCTGGGTTTGAACTCACGGCTTACTGCTCGTAAGTCGGGGCTGCCACCACTGGGCTACCGCTGCTCTCGACTCGATCGGCTGTTATAATTTATTCACGAGCTATTAATGCATATAATTTACCAATTGCGGTAACACTTTTTAATGCCTTAAACTACTGATATAGCTTTATACAAAAAGGTTGAACACCACTGCGGATTAACCCTCCATCACCGCCGATGCAGCAAACAAGTTTACGCAACGATTTTTGCATCAATTTTGCGCAGATTGAAAAGTTTCAGTGCAAGCTGCAAAAATAATGCTAGCCGCAGTCTTTTCCAATATGGCAGGAAAAGCAATCGATACACTCTACGTAGATTGTGTTGGAAATGTTCAAAGTCACGCTTTGTAATATGTTGCTGCTCTAAAAGATTGAAAGTGCAGAAGTGGTGACGGTTTTCAAGCCCTGACAATAGTGCTTCGAAAATGACTTTAATAACATGTGCACACATCGCTACAGATTATCATGTTATAATGTAATACACCTTGTAAATCACCTCATCCAGAAGCCGTCAACCAAGCATTCTGTACATGAAACTAAGTAACTTTACGCAAAAATTATTGCTGGGAAACGACTTTTTTTTGGGGGGTGTAAAATCATGTTTTGTGGTAGAACTCAATGTAACGCACTCAAAACTTTGTGCTGATTGAATAGTACGGGGGTCGTGGAGGTGTTTAAAGTAAAAATCTTACATTAAAAACTTGTATTAAAAAAAAAAAAAAAACTTGTCAAAAAGTTGGAACTTTGACCCCTAATATCTCCGTTACTAGAAGGTTCCCAGGTATGGTGTAAAACAAAAAAAATATCGCAATGAAAGGGAGAACCAGTGCCTTTCGGCTTCGTTAAGAGGTGTTTTACACCCTTTATATATAATGTAATGTATATACAAGGTCTAAACAGACCCTTTACGAAACCGTCAACCAAGCATTCTGTACATCCAACCAAGTAACCCAGCGCAAAAAATATTGCTGGCAAACAATTTTATTTTTGGGGGCAGAAATCACGTTTAACGGTAAAACTCAATGTAACGCAATCAAAACATTGTGCTAATGGACGCATTGAATAGTAAACGGGTTATGGAGGTATTTCAAGTAAATTTGCAACCTTCAAAACTGCTATTTAACTATTTTAAAAAATTGTTGTGAGATATTTGCAACTTTGAACTCCAATAATATATCTCCGTAGCAAGAAGGTTCCCAGGTACAGAACAAAAAAATGGTCACAATGACGGGGAGACCAAGTGCCTTTCGGCTTCGTTAAGGGCATTTTTAACCCTTTTAAGTGTATAAAAATGAATGTAAATGATTAAAAGCACCACTGTATTTCATCATAAATGCTAACTAATTGGTACTCGTAGTGTTCAGTTGAACTGATAAACATACTAAAGAACATTATGTTATATTATTATTTAGCCTGACACAGTGGGAAAAATATCATTATTTCATATCAATATTTTTTATCATTAATCTTAGTCACTACAGAACGACGTCTATAAACGTAAGTTGGGTACCTAAAAGTAGCAAAATTCATGAGTAATGGTCATAAATTTTTGCTACTTTTACGCAGTTTTAAGCTCAAAAATCCAGTTTACGACTATACGTATAAAACCAACGTAGTCCGACTACAAAACATCGTAATTTTGCTAGCTAAAAAAAACTTAGTGTTGCCAGCCTTTGACAGAAGCGCGTTTCGCCAACGCGCTAAAACTGCAAGAGCAAACAAAATTTTAGAGTGGGGAACCTAATTAACTATCCTTTGGGGTCGAACCGACCTTTGTGGGCCTTGTCTGTTCCACGCTTTGGCTTTTGACGAGTCCGTTAACGTACGAAAGGGAGAAAAAGTTTGTGTTTGTTTAGTATGCAGCAGACAAAGGGTTAGTTAAGCCCGCCATAGACGATAGATTTGCATGTGCAGTATTGCCTGTACAGTTATAAGAAAACTGAACAGTTATTCTGAAATAGAACTCGGTTTTTCACGAAGGAAATTATTATTTATTCAATTCTCTCTTTTTCTTTTACACACTATGTCTGCATCTCTTTTTTTTAATATCTCCTTTCGCAGGTATGTATACTGGAAGAGATTTCTTTAGAAATAAGCATTACCTTTGTACGTATTTTCTGTTCCTTTCTTCTTCTCTGTATTAAGTGTGTACATAAATTGTTAAATAAAATAAATAATAAGGATTTGCATGCACTTTTTAAACTGTTGTGCGTAACCCGGCTTGTATATGCTACCTTTACATACCTATTTTTTTTGTCTCTTGCGAAGCGATGGTTGTTAGTATATTGTACTCTGTTGTTTTTACAAACTACAAACTAGTGATTAATATTCTGAATATTAATGAAACATTACTCGAAGTTTTGATTAAGCCGGCCATAGATGATAGGTTATCAATATGCTGTTTTGCCTGTACAGTTTTTGCTGAAATATGAATTGTAATTTAAGAAAATTTTGTGATAAATAAAACTTGTAATTTCTATTATAATTAATTGGTCACATGGAGTGTGACACACCCCAACGCAACTTTGAAAGTTTAGAACTTTTCTAAATTCCGCATTTTGCGCGCAGAAGTTCTCGTTAGGTTCATAAAAACACGTGTCAATTATGATCAAGTCTCGAGCATAATAGGGGTGATCACATTTTTTTTTCTGTCTGTCGGGTAGATTATTGAAAAGTATTGGACGCGTATTTTTTCTTTTTTCACGTAGTCATAAAATTACGAAGATATATTGAGTTGAAATGGCGCATGACGTCACATGTAGGTAATTTTTATACCTACTTGTGACGTAGTGAGCCCCCACTCTCCAACTTTAATGAGTTTTAACTTAGTAATTTTTTGATATTTTGATAAAACAAAAAATACGTGTCTAATATTTTTGTATTACCTGTCTGGCGTTTTCTTTACCCAGTCACTTTTTTCTTTCACCCCTATTGTTATTTTGTATGTATTTCATGTTTTATTCATATGATAGGGGTGTCACTCACCCCAGGCGACTTTTAACATAACTATTTAGGCGCGACCAATTATGGGTAATACACCTTATAAGACTCTCTGAGTCTCTATTATCAATACATTCTTGTAGATCCAGTATACGTCATGATAACATATTAAAATTAAACTAGGAACTAAAGAATTAGGTTGAACCAATATAGCCATGTGACGTGTTTTAGATCTATTTCGGCATAAACCATTGTTAGGATAGGATATCTATTCTATTCGAATCGCCAGTTTCTAGCGCCTATTATTTCGGAATGAATAGAATAACTGATTTAGGTATAGATAAAGAATGTTCATATTTTTGGCCTATCCTATTAGCATTATTGAGGACATTTATTATTTGGAATTTTATCGAACGATTGGGCGAAACGAAAATCTTGATTGTCTGTGTAATTAAGGATTGGGTTTGATCTTCAAGGAAATGTCAGCAAATCGGAAGGGCTGGAGGACTGTTCGAAAGAGATACCGTGGCCCTGGCACACAAAGGGTTATGAAGGAACATGGATGGGTTTTAGTCAGTACAAGTCTGTTTTGTTGCTGGGGAGTTTGTTCCGCCACTTCTTCTTTCCAGCTAAAATTCTAAGAAGTGGCGAAGGGCGGGCGTTTTGGGGGACTGTCTCTTGTAATTTTGTCGTTCAAAAAGTGCTGATTATCACCCTAATTTCAATAAATGACTTTTGATTATTTTTTTGTCTCCATTCCGCTCTGCTCTGAGCGGGAAGGGTCATTTGATGATTTCCCACCCGTATACAAAAAAGTTTGATAATTGTAAACGAGATAAACTTTTAAACCAGGTAACTATATAACGAAATACTCACCTGTATTCCCCCGAACAGTTATTTAGAGGTTTGTTGGAATACATAATACATAGACAAACGAACTGATGAACCATTGAACGCACAGTTCAATGATACATTAGTTTTTTTTTTTTTTTTTAAAAGAAACGTTGCGCCACACTAGGACTTTCTCCTGTATCGTGGGTGCGTTTACAAACATTTATAATCACATACACAAACAGCCAGACCCGGAACAACTATCTGTAGACCATACAAATATTTGTTCCGTGCGGGAATCGAACCCGCGACACGCAGCGCAGCAGTCGATCGCTCAACCACTGCGCCAACCGTGCCGTCATTTATTATTTTTTATCCCAAGATAATTTGATACTAAAACTAGGGTAATTTTTTTTTACTACTTTTGGCTAATAATGTGCGATAACTATTCTCAGAGAACCACTTATTTTACATCTTGTGCGCTATCACTCCTCCGCACCTATAGTCATGTCGGCCAACCAATGACTAACTATCACGGTTCATGAGATACAGCCTGGTGCCAGACGGACGGACGGACAGCGAAGTCTCAGTAATAGGGTCCCGTTTGACCCTTTGGGTACGGAACCCTAAAAACAACCTTTGAAAACTTTGTCTCACAACTCCGTCCTTTACGAATGTACGATTGTCAACAATTTTACCAACACTCAAACTAAATTGACAAACATGAAACAACAACACAAAAAGACACAGATGTTGTATGCGGCCATGCATTTATTTTCTCCATTTTACAATTTGGTCACGATCCGTTTGCATTACAAAAAATGCTAACAGAAGTAGCGTCGGAAGCTGGGGAAGTGCAGAGTGGAGCAAAAACCAACACGGACAGAGCTTTCAAATTGTGTTTATCCAAGAAAATTTGTTTTGCTCTGATTTGTGTACATTTTTTCTTGGTGGGGTCGGAAAATACTTTCTTAGCTATTTTGCTATGACTGTGTGTATTTACCAATTTGTATCGTAGGTGGAGACCACGGAAGGGACAGAGGAATGTGGGAAGACAGCCGACTAGGTGGACAGACTATGTCATTAAAGTGGCCGGAAGAAACTGGATAGCCATGACACATAACCGCCAAAAGTGGAGAGATTTGGAAGAGACCTACACACAGCATTGGGTGTCCAAGGGTTGAAGAAGAGAAGAGATTGTAGGTGGTATAGAGGAGCTCATGGCTAAATAATAACAGCCGCACGGGTCGATCGAAGGTTAACATAACATAACATTTATTTATGGGCAACTTTGGTCCATAGAATACCTTACAGACTAACTTATAATGGTAAAAAAAAAAACAAAATGAGAGGTGTCAAGGGACACCCGGATGGAACGAAGTTCCTTTCACGTACATAATATCAATACATTTTAGATTTAAGTTAGTGTGCGAAAAATAAAATATTTAATTTAAGGAAGATTAATCCTTAATTCGAAGCAATACGTCTTACTTAACTGCACAACCGAATTTTTACTTTGTAGTTCGGTCCCTCAAAATAATAATCATATCTATCCTTACTCACATACACACCCCAATTGTACGTAATTTAAGGAAATTTCAACTTTATTGTAAAGAAATAAAGCTTACAATAGCTTACTATAGCAAAAAGTGTCGTGACAACTTTTCGTAAGAATTTTTTCCGTCTAGCCCCCTTTCACAACGCGCGATAAGGAACTTCGTTCCAAAAACAACTCGTGTTAGAAAATAGAAACTTAAAAACTATGATAGTACCACCTCACTGCACTATGACCCTGTACGATCATAAAGCATCAGCTGTGTGATCATAAGCTACGGCTATCGAGCTCGGCCGTGAATAAATAACCAGCCACCACAGGGGTCTCCCGTGTTTCGGAAAGCACGTTAAGCCATTGATACCACCTGTCATTTCTCAATTTTTGACAGTCGTTACGAGTAGTTAAAACCCTAAAGAATGACAACCATTTTTGCTAAGTGATTAGAGAATCGTAATACCCTGATATGTAAGTCAGATAGGCAGTCGTTCCATGTTAAATACTGTTATTCAGCTAAATCTGGTTAGACTACAACAAAAGGCTAGACAGATGATGCTGTAGGTGTTTTATGCAACTACTATAAATACTGTTCAAGTTAGTTACACAAAAATAAGTATCTGTTAATTTGAATCTGTGAAGTCACTAGCATAGCGATTCGCTACTCTACAAGCTGTTGTTTTGCATCCTCGTCAAATTCAAGGAGGAAACTATGCTAATGATTCTCAACCCGAATCAATAATAAAATCTGTAGATTTTTTTTTTTAATTTATTAACGGAAAATAAGGTAAGTGTGTACCACAAAAAAAAGTAGCGTTTATTATAATTAACTAGGTACCGTAATTTAAATTAATTATTTAAGTCTTTTGTGACAACCACCTGAATTATGACGAGGATGCAAAACAACACCTTGTATACATAGAACTGACTGATGTGTTGCCATGTAGAAATTTAATTCAGATAATATTACTTGCATCCGTAATATTAGGCAACCCTAATCGGATTGGCACCTTTGAATAGGAATGTGTCGGTTTTATCAAATATCACAGACAGATTAGCAATGTTAGTGAGCACGACAATCCGTGACACGGAAGAGTATAAACTAAATCTATTTATATGTATACGTTTATTTAGTATATTTTTTGGTCGAGTGGTGCACATTGCACGTGTTTCTTGTTCATTCTTTTTATTCGTAAATAAATGAATAACTTGCTCGATTTGTTGGTCTAGTGGTCGTAATTACGAATGTTGAGCATTAGGTCCTTTTTTTCGGATGTTAAATCATCAAATGACTCCGGGAGCTCTGGGCGGAGCGGAAGGGAGTGTCAGACTTGTACTGACTAAAACCTATCCATGTTCCTTCTTAGCCCTTTGTGTTCCGGGGCCACGGTATCTCTTTCGAAGAGTCCCGTAGGGAGCATTATGTCCTGGGTTCTGGGTTGTTGGGCAAAGTGTTATTAAATCTTTTTTTCAAGAGAAATTCTGCAGCAGTCACAGCAGCTGTGTATTTTTGTCCGATTGACGTCAATTGGCTTAATCCCTATACGATGGGATTTAAAAATAACTGACAATATGTGGGTGTACACCTCTGCTTAATCTTTTGGGGATTACAGGCGTGATGTTATGTTATATGCTCATAGTTAGTTGGTTACCTTCCCCTGTTACAAGGAGATACATACACAAGATAAGTAATTTATATTTTCGGGGCAAAGAGGGTGGAGATGATTCTGATAATGGCATAATGTGCTTGAATATTAGTAGGTACTCGGTGTTTTTTATCAGTTTTAAAACATGACCTACGTTACCTACTGATCTACTTTATGTAGGTAATTATGAAGATAAGGTTTCAACCTTATTAATATTATCATCTTTTTAAAAGCGTTTTTATTATTATCTACTTAGTTTATTGTAGTTATGATTTTAATTTTGCAACAACTTGGTACACATTTAACTACACAATTTTTAACCGACTTCCAAAAGGGGGTTCCAAAGTAGGTTTTCGCCTGATGTATTTTTTTATTGATATAGTTACAATGTACCACTACTAAAAATAAATAAACTAATATAAGTCAGATTTTTGCAGAAGTTGGTTATTTAGTTCATACGTTTCACTTCTCAGTTTTGATATTTGAATTTATTAAGAAAACAATAGCTCAGTAAGATAGGCTTCTTCTGCTATTTCACTGAAACCTACCTTCCATTAGGGAACTAAATAGAAAGTTGAAATTTAACTTTAAAGATACACGGCATAATTTCAATCGTTGTAGAAAAAGCTCTGTAAAAAATTGTAATAAATAGCTAAATTCGAATATCAATACCGATTCATAAAAGACAGCTGAACCTACATCATTTTTCATGATAAGAGTTAATTTTATCCGAAAGGTAATCTAAGAAAAGATGGAGAAAACATAAGGAAAATAACCTCGACCCATCTTATTACCATTACTTTGATAAATGATGTTAGAGCCATGTACATAATATATATACATACGTGTGTATATACATAGTATCTTCATTAGTTAATGCGTAGCTTTACGGTTGCTTGCTACTCCAGTTATTAATTTGAGAAAGACTGGCAAGATCGAAACATTAGAGATCATAACATCTCATTTATTTATTCAATTTTTTTTTTTTTTTTTTTTTTTTTTTTTTTTTTTTGTATGTCTAGCCTGCATTCGCAACAGAGGACAAATGTTTGAGCAGGATTTGTAAAAATTTGCATAAATGCTAGAAATGCATTTTTTTATTTTATGTTAATTCCACGAAAAGATAGAGACGAGACCGATTTTATCTTAAAAGTTTGTCAGATATCATTTAAGCAAAAATATTTTTTTAATCATAATTTGAATTAGCCTTATGTGAGTCGATTCACAATTCTAGCGAATTCTCAAAGTTGTTAAAATGTTTTTATGGCATGTGGCACATCACTAGCAAGAACATAGACTAGAACATTTTTGAGGGAGTAGATCCCGGTCACTTTTGTTTTTTTTTGTAGCGATGTCAACAGCTGTGTAATATTTACAGCTTTAATGTAACTCCAAAACTTTGCGAGCCGATAAAAAATAATACTAGATTACTAATGTCACTAATTTACATATTTAAAACTTCTCTAAAACGATACACATCTAAATAAAGTTTAAATTCACAGTCTATGCCTTATATTAAAAAAAAAATTGTATATGTCCGTAAAATTTGGGTTTTTAAAAAAAAAACAATAAAAAAAACCACTGGGCATGACAGGTATTAAGGGGTCTGAAAGCAGAGGACTGCTTCAGACGACCATTTCAATTTGGCAAACGATGCACCAAACATCCTGTATAATTATTCAGTCCCTATCAAATCAGATAGTATAATTATTTTTTCGCCAGAAATTACGTACTTAATTAGCACAATGTTTAATAAATCCTTGGAAAGTCAAACAGCTTTAACATTGTCACAGTACCAAGTCAAAATTCTAATCACGATTTTCCCCGAAACAGGCGTAAACACAAAATATAAAATGTCTAATATATGTGTACGTCGGTTATCAAAAACGCTTTATGAATTCATGTCACGGGTCCCTTTAGAAAATCAAGGCACATGTTACTGGGGAAGTAGTTTTTGTCTCGATCCGATCCGACACGAGTCGTCCGACCTTTCAATAATACGATTTACATTGCCCTGGAAAATGGGAACGGTTATAAAGTAGTATTATGTGGAAATGTGGTGCAGTTGTCAGTCTGTGTTTAGTCAAAGTGAAGTTCAGATATTTATATAACTCGTACAATCTTCAAGTCAAACCGACGAGGACGCGGTTGGCCCAGTGGCTGAGCGATTGACTGCTGCGCTGCGAGTCGCGGGTTCGATCCCCGCACGGTACAAATATTTGTATGGCCTGCAGGTAGTGGTTCCAGATCTGGCTGTTTGTGTATGTGAGTTTAAATGTTTGCAAACGCAACTACGATACTGGAGAAATTCCTAGTGTGGGCCAAAGTTTTATAAAAAGAAAACCGCGCTTGCTTAGGTTGGTCTGTGGATGGGTATCCACTCATTTCATACAGAGTTTCCTTCTCGCTTTGCTGTCATTAGTAGATCTTTGACAGTCGGTAGTCATTTGTACACTGTTTGAAAGTGATTTTCCTACCTATCTATAACAGCTTGGTACTTCATACGCGTGAATATTGGAAAACTACGAAAATTTGTAAAACTAGATTAAGACACTACGTTTGTTGGGTCAGGTAGAACAGTATTAAGTTTCTACGTTTTTCTTTTGCTACGTTTCAGTTACGTAGCGTAGTTCCAGAAAGCCTCTTGTTGAGTTGGAAGATTACGGCGCTGCACTGTTTAAAATTGTCACGTTCGACCTGTCAGCAGAATAGTCTGTGTTTGTTCGTCCACAGAAATTGGGATTGAAATAAAAATTGCAGTGTTACGTGATGTGAAGGCAGTATTTTTTTTTATATATACAAGGTGTTGTTTTGCATCCTCGTCAAAATTCAGGAGGTTGTCACACAAGACAAAAATAATCAATTTAAATTACGGTACCTATATAGTTATTAACAAAACGCTGATTTTTTCGGTTGTTTATGTTTCTTAGTATTTCAGAATAACCCCCTTAACATGGTTCAGGGAATAAGAAATTATCGAATAAACGTTTGAGATTGTCTTTATTTGTGGCAGCGCAGTTATAGGGCGACAATCAGACGGCCTGCGTTTAAAACAAGGGTGGTTCACACTTACCAATTTCCGTAAATAAGAAAAAAAATAAAAATTACCTACCCATTTTATTATTGATTTGGGACGAGAATCATTAGCATAGTTACCTCCTTGAATTTGACGAGGATGCAAAACAACACCTTGTATCGGTAATGTACAAGCTTTTGCTTCCTCTTCGTCATCCGGAAGTTAATACAAAGGACGTATTTCCAGAAATAGTTTCTTACAAACAAACGCGGCCCGTCTGGTTCTTGCCCTATTACCTCGCTTACACACATACAAACAATCTCAAAAGTTTAATTGATAATTTCTTATGCCCTAAACCACGTTAAGGGGGTTATTCTGAAATATTGACAAACTTATCCAACCAAAAAAATCAGCGTTTATTAAAAATTAACTAGGTACCGTAATTTGAATTGATTATTTATGTCTTTTGTGACCACCTCCTAAAATTTGACGAGGATGCAAAACAACACCTTGTATATAGCTTATGTACAACGGCGAGCTTAACCCAGAATAGGGTTTTCTTACAGTGAGCCTTTCTTCGATTGCGAGATTTGCAAAAGAGGATAAACTTACCAGTATGTCCATATTAAACGTGTATATTGAGAGCCAACATAAGTTAGAATTGTTTTCATTTTATTTTTTTTTATTTGTCAGACTACATATAAAGAGGTCCACTGTTTTAGTAACAATATTACTTAGCCTGTGTCAGTATTTAATAACTAGAAGAGATCGAGTGCAATTGGTTAGCGCCCACACTAACTGGCTGACTGGCCGGGCGGCCATCGATTGCAGGATAGTGTTGGGACTGCCACACAACCTGCGTATTCATTTTTTCCTATTTCTAGAACGACTATCAACATCAGTACACACAATTTTCATATTCCATTATAGCTATCGCCAATACTATGTCACTTTATCTAAGGCCACTGGTAAACTATGTTATTAAAATCCGAAAATCCTTTCTCTAAAATTACAAAGAATATAAAGTCTAAATAATAAACACATACATTATTATCATTATGAGTTTAGTTTTGCCGTTTTCTAACAATGAAGAACAAGTTCATTCGTATTTATTTGCTCATTTCAGAGCAAATAAACAACAAGATAAGAAGCCTTAACTGCCTTGGAGCTATAAAAAAGATATAAATAGTTTCTATTGGTAAGGCTTATCATGACTATGACGTCATAACATTTTGTTTATATGTAAACACGGTGTAAACGGGGTCTTCACGAAAGCGAAGCCGTCAACCAAGCATTCGGTATACCAAATTAAGTAATTCTACGCGTTAATTATTGCTTGCAAACGATTTTTTTTGGGGTGTAACATCACGGTTTTCGGTAGGCTCGCTCGTGCACCGCTCTCGCTCCGATCGTAACGTTACAATGAGCGTAACGTTACAGTGAGTCATCCTTTTTCGTGCGTGCAGCCGGCGTTCATCGATTTATTAGATGTTTTCACGTCAAAAAGTTTTGAAAAACGTGTGTGTGGACTTTGATCTCAAATTGGCACACTGTTTTGAGTGCGTTTTATTGAGTTTTGACGTAAAACGTGATTTCTCTCCCAAAAAAAAAGTCGATTCCAAGCAATATTTTTGCATGGAAATCCTAGTTTGATGTAAATAATTCTTGGTTGACGGCTTCGTGAAGTATCCGTATAAACCTTGTATATGCAAGTACAACCTAGATGACTAGCAATCTTGAAAAAAAAGACCTCGGGTTATTTATTATTTTAATTGGCACGCAAAAAAGCTTTCTCTTCTATATACCGTCATACATATGTACAGGGATAAAATCTCAGCGGCCTTCCTCGGTACATAATGAGACGCATTCGACGTAAGAGTCCTTGAGGATCCGTAGGGACGTATTGAAATACACGAACGAGTTATAAATCATGTATTTATAGATTGCGGCCGAAAGTAGGTGGGGGATTTATTTTTAGTCATGGGGAAGATTTTGAGGGCAAATCTGACGCGTACCCCTAGAGGGTCGACGGGTATTGAGTATCCTGACTGACGCAAGTATTTTGAACTGGTTTGCGTAAATGATTTAGTGTTAACTAAGTTCTTGATGCGCTTCGGAAATTGAAACTTTTAGTGTTGCAGACAATTATGAAGGGATTTCGTAAAACCGCTTTGTAGACGGTTTGGTGTACCTAGATACAGTTTAAAATATTCTATTGGTTTTAAGAGCGTTTACGCTTTACGGCATTTCATACAAACTTTCAAGTCCTTATTTTCCGAAACTACTAAACCGATTTTAATGAAACCTCATACGTATTACTAGGATACATAGGTCTAAAAAGTCAGTGGCTGAGCTCGGCTGAATACAAAATGTTCTACGAATCTTTTGTTTCTTGTTGAGGAGTGTGTCGCAGCGTGCCGCGCGGAACACGTGACGAGTCGCACTCTCAAGAAAACCCAGAAACGCGTCGCGTCGCGCCTGTGAGATCAGTCGCGCGCGTTTTCATAGAAATTGTTCTACGTAGGTTTTGTCGCGGCGCCCCTGTGTGTAGGAGCCTTTATTGTCGATATTAGGTTCTTAATTAAGTTAAAAAAAAAATGAGCCTTACTGCGACATTACTTAATTAGAAGGTCTCTCTTGTTCTACGTGAAAAACATTTATTCCCCTAAGATTAATTACATCAAAAACCCTTTGACAGTCGTTAATTTTATGATACACGACGAAATAAACCCCTTTATTACACCATTTTAATTAAAATCATATAAAACGTTCCCTTTTAATATAGCAAAGCTGTACTTACAAAATCTAATTACATGTTTTCATACAGTTGTAATATGGCGCTCGATACCAAAGGTACAGAGTGTAAATTTGACAGAATTCCAGCTTCAAACAACGAGCGAAAATACTGAAATTCGACTGTGAACTGTGAACTTGGACTTGAAGCCGATTCCAACACATCTTAAAATACAGCATGTACCAGAATAGTGTGGCATTTAATAAGGGGGTAAAAATAATTTAATAACAAAATACTAAGCCGTCTTATAAACTTAGTTCGCAATAAAAATAAATTTGACTTTGAATATTTTTTCGCCATTAAGATGTTGCCATGGAGAAAAGTCAATTTCAAACAACATTAATCATCAAAAGGTTAGCTAGGCAAGAATGTCCTATTTTGTCGCACTGTAGCTCGATCCACCTCCCCTATACCACGTTTGCGTAAGCAACGCGCTCGTGGAGACAACCCTGGATTGGACTTGTTTGTTGATGAATGTAAGACGAAGAAGGTTTGTGGTTCTGTGAGAAGACCGAGTAAAAGGATTACTTAATCTAGTATTACTAGTATAAGGCTTATGCTGCACTAAGTGTAATAAATAAATCATGTACGGTACCGGCCTTCTGTATTTATCTATGTGGTGCCAAAGGCTACAATGACGTGATAAAGCCTCGGTGACATCATAAAATACTGGCTTTGGAAAGATTTTCGCGGCTCCCGCAGCAACAAGTCGTAGGAACTTTATGTCTGCCGACCTCATAAGGTCTTAATTGCTCGTTTGTACTTCTGAATTCACCTAAATTAACAGGCAAATTGAGGTTTGAAAAGTTAATTAATTTACATGAAATTGTGATTGATTTTCGAGTAGGTACTTACGTCATGTTTTTCTTAACCAATGTATGTGTGGTTCTGGGTTATATTCTAATGTCGGGCATCAAATATATCGGGTTTTTTTCCCGTGGCAGCCCAGTCTGCATATGTGCTCGGTTGAACAAAAACTTGTTGGGTACTTAAACTGCAAAATGTGATGTTCAATTCAATTTAGTCAAGCCTACTAGCTTAAAAGTACAAAGGTAGATCTCGAGTTCGAACGTAAAACACGCACCTCTGATTTTTCTGATTCATTCTACAACTGAATGAAACGAAATTTAAATCTTGCATAAAACGCACACTATGTAGGCAAGCATATTATAAGTTGGGGGATTATATTGATGATAAAAATGCTTGGCTCAATGCTGGTCCTGCTCCACAACCATAGGGGCAATCGGAATCATCAGAATTAGAAAGTGAAGTTATTGTGAAAGCTGCAGAAGATTGTAAAAATATGTTTACATTGTATAGATTCAATCTCTTAGTATTATACAGGAAGAATTTTTAGTCACCATCCAAATTTTGTTATATTAATCTTTGGCGAAAACCATTGAATACGTGTTTTTTCTTTTAGTATCACTCAATACAAAAATATTGAGATATCACATCACAAAGTTATCTATAAAAAGTTGATGCCGACTTGGGATGACGATAGATAATTATGTGTCGCGCAGGTGTAGCGGGGCGGGGGGCAAGCGGGGTGCGCGCTGCATTTTTCATTGAATGTTTGCGCGGCAAGTGTAGTATTTTAACGTTTAACTTAGTGAGCGGATAATTATTTCGAGAAAATGATTTAATATGAAAATTTTACGTCACGTTTTTTTTTCAAAAATGGAGTTAGTGTATGATACATAATGCCTAGAAAAAATTTGGACGGTGACTAAAAATTCTTCCTGTATAATTGCATAGCACATGTGAGTACCATGTACTGTAAAGCCACCATTTAATGAGTACCTAAATCTTTCATTGACGCGAAATTACCCTGGTGGTTGAGTGAATGTCATGCTCACTTAAATGTCACGCTGATGGTGGCGGGTGTGTCGGGTCGTTTAGTTCCCTTCAAAATGGTTGAGTTGAATGATGGCTGATACATGCGTCATGTTCGTGAACGGGCGCTGTCAGTTGTGACTGGTCATCTCTTAGCTGCCACGGTTTATTTTAATTACTTTATTTTTTAATTACTGATTTAATCTTTTACTCTGGACGCTCTTAAGTGGCCCTTTTTTCTACATTGTTCTCACATATTTGTAATTCTTAACATGAATGATGTAACCAAGATTTTGTAACATATATTGATTTAAAAGAGTGTCCATGGAGTTTCTTGCCCGTTCTTCTCCATAGAGATCTACGCTACGGAATGGGCAACTACAGTACTTTCACAAGTTATTATGCCTTGTGACTGGGACTGTAGCTTCGCGTTTTATTTTGTTTTTTTTTTGACTATCAAAAGTGCCTGTAATGGTCTAATTGAAATAAATGCTTTGACTTTGACTTTGTGCATATTGTATAATTATTACTTGCTTCGATGAAGAAAAACATCGTGAAGACACTATATATTTCTTAGAGATATTTCTTGACGGCATGTAAAGCCAAGTCATAGGCCCATGGGCGAACCTGACATCCAATTAGACAGTAAACACACAAAAAAGAAGAAGCTTAAAAGTAATAAACTGCAAGCAATTGATGAAACTTTAACACAAGTTGTGACAAAATGAACATAACTCCAAACAAGTGCGATATACTTCTCTACATATCCCTTTGGGGAACACAAGCAGGAAATTATATATGATTACAATAATCCTGTCTATAGGTACTATATAATATATATTATATATATAATATTATAAAGCTGAAGAGTTTGTTTGTTTGTTTGCTTGAACGCGTTAATCTTAAGAACTATTGAAAAAATCTTCCCCGTGTTAGATAGCCCATTTATCGAGGAAGGCTATAGGCTATACATCATCACGTTACGACCAAAAAGAGCGGAGCAGAAATGAAAAATGTTGCGAAAACGAGGAAAATGTGACGCAGACGAAGTTGCGCGCGACAGGTAGTTTACATAATAAACGGTAAAGTGGCGCAAAAACTTACCCTAAACCTATTTATGGAAAGTCTTTGAAGCGCAAAGCGTAGCTCACTAGTAAATAATAGCAGATTATGACCAACTCAATGAATTTCGGTAGTTTGGCTCCATCTAAAAGGGTGCCTTTTGAGCCGAATTTTCATGAACATAGACAGATATTGGATGTTATCCCAACATAAAAATAAACCTCGTACGATTTATTCATTGGTAAGCTCTGAAAATTCGATTTTTGAAAGCCCATTACTATGAGAGTGGGGTCTAGTACATTTTAGTACATTTTCGTGACGCAAAAATATGGACAAGTAACGGTAAATATTGTGTGCTAAACCAAAGGAGATGGGGCCAACTCGGCCCAGTAATGTGGCAATTTCTAACTTACCTTAAATTGAAGAGCGGAAAAGTACCAACATTTTATTATATGTCAGGGAGACTCTAATCCATCGAATTATAAAGGTATAGCAGTTTGAAAAGTAAGTATATAATTGCAATTTATATTATGGTGCTGCAGAACTTATTTGTTTAGATTTACTTATTATGCCCTGTCAATTCTGTCATTCTTTTTAGTCAGAATTGACGAGTTGATATTGTTACATAGAGCGAATGCCTAACTGATCTCCACAACCCAGGTAGTACTGGGTAATTCGATACCCCTGGATCAGATTGGTTGTCAGACTTTCGGGCCACCTGTAACGACTGTCAAAGATCTACAAATGTCAGCCGGGACCAACGGCTAAGCCTCTAGTGCTTGTGCTGTACCTATTTAAATCGATGCGTCTAGTCTGGGTACGTTGTTACACTCCAGTGCTTTGCAATCCTCTTCAGTTTGAATGGCAACATATAGTCTCTTATTTGGAAAAGACTGACAAATGGCTTTAATATGAAAAGTTAAATTTAAAAGCTAGTACATAAAACGAAATTAGCTTTTGTAGGTCCCTAACCCTCTTCACCCAATAGGCTACCACTTTCTAATATTCTAAAGGTCGGACACATAATATATATGATCGCTCGCCTTAACACGACACCCGAATCTTTTGCAACATTAATAAGATTCTCTGCAAACCTTTACCGCATCGGAAGCGATTTTGGTGAGCATTTCGACTTCGATTTACGATTACTCAGTTAGCTTGTTACTTGTCAAGAGTAGGTCAATTTATCTATCAATTCCAAAACAAAAAATGTTTCTATCTATGTTAGTTACAGACCTTGAAACCAATTACATACCGAGTTTTCTCCGTGCCTCGGAAAGCACGCTAAGCCGTTGGGGCTTAGCGTGCTTCCCGGCTGTTATTTGTAAATCTTTGACAGTCATGACGGGCAGTCAGTGGCGCGAAAGTCTGACCACAATTATTTCCAAGAGGTATCGTATTACTCAGTACTAACAGTATTGTTAAGGTCAGCTAGGCAGTGGCTCCATGTTATATACTGGTAGTAGTGATGTTCAAAACCGCTGTAAGCCAATCGCGCGCTGTAGACTACAAACTAAAAATAAATAGCGCGTTATTTTATACGCTATCATTATAACACGCTATCACATAACTCGGCAGCAATCTTAACGCGGAGACATCACCGTTTTATTCGGCGACGCGCTACATGGACGTAATAAACTAATGACGCGTGGTGAATGTTATCTCGCTACGCGCTGCACTGTACACGAAAGAATATGTATATTAAATTAATATGTCATGCATCGTAAAAGATCAATGAACTTTCTTTCATATTTTCCAGGCTTAGGACTCTATAATAAATTATATTATTATGAAAGTTTTGTGAGATAGTTATTATTTATTGGCGTATTTTTAAGTTCATTGATTGTGTAGTATAATATTTACAACAGTACGACGAACATACGTAAATATTAATTATATATATATAAATATTAATTATTTACACACTTCAACTAAAATGACAACAAGATCGCGATTTGCGAGAGTCGTGTTTACATCACAACCAGGAAACCCGACGCAGGCCGACTGTCGCCCGAGTGAACAACGAGTTCACTCGACGCGCTCGGCGCGAGCGGCGCGAGCTATAATATACGTTATAATGATAGCGCGAAGCCCGAGCCGATATAACAAATGTTAAACGTTGAGTACAAATAGCGCGTTATATTTTGTCGCTATACGTTATATTAACCACCACTGACTGGTAGCCGACTCCAACATAGGAAAGGCAAGGTAAATGAAGATGTAAGCAGAAAAAACATTTTGTAGTCATTTATTTTCGACTGGATACTAAAGTTTGCAAAAAGAGCTAACCTTCGTTATTTTTCCCAACCAACACTAAACATTATTTCTTCTGGGCTACAATATTAATCTTTTCAGAACAAAGATATCTATGACGGCCTAAGCTTAAGTTATAAAGCAAGGCAGTTGATGATGGTTAGTCTCCGGTGATATTGAGATCGGCCACGACGACCGGATTTCAATCAGGAAGAATATTTATTACTAAGTTATACGAACACATGCGGCCCAAACTGAATTAATATAGTCCCATACGTGACAATAAGAATTCTTCCTACATTCTCGTCCGGAGTTTTTACATTAAGACGCACAATAGATGAGGGATTTTTCTTTTGTTGGTCATACTTATATATTTTTCTATAGTTATGTCTCTTGTCCTTTTGGGAGGGTTTAGGGTGAAAACAAGGGCGATAAGTGCACTTTTATTTTGATGCTCTCTTTTTTCGATTATAACCCGAGATGTTTGGGTCTTTCTTGGGTTATTATTCTTTGTTCAGGGGTCGTTTTTAAGATTTGATCTTGTGTGCTCTTGGCAGAAAGGGATTATTATTAAAAAATCGGCAAAGTGGTACTAGCCAAGCGATATAATGAATATTTTTAACGCTCATTCATAGGTCAATTTACAGACAACAGCAAAACTTAATAAGTTTTTCAAGAAAGATTATGAGGAAATAAAAATTTAGTTTCACAAAAAAGTCCCATATTTCAAAAGCTAAATATCAAAACTTTTTCAAACCAATTTTCGTAGAAACTATGTTTTACGTTCTAAAACCATTTAAAAAAAAAAAAAAAACTTAGTATATATATTAGGAATTATACATTTACCTGCTTACAACAGTACTGCCTTAACCAGGGCGGCATGTTCGCATGTGCGACAAAGCCCTTTTTCTTGAATAAAAAAAAAAAAAAAAAACATGCCTGCTTTATACAATAATGATTTTAAAATACACATGTAACAAAGTTACCTATTCCTTGGCACTACATGAAATAAGAATCGATGACCAGCATTTTAATTGTGTAGCTTTTTTTTTATTAATAAAAAAGTCTTGTTGTGTAATATACTAAGTACGTACTTACTTATTTGCTTAGAGACTGTTTCCTTTTCAAAGAAAAAAAAAGTGTTAAACCAAGCGGTTCGTTATTAGCTCTTGCTGTTGTTGCTGTTGGATTATTACAGTCCGCTTGGAAAGTAAAATGGAAAGGATAGAGAATGTTCATTTAAAAAGGTTTTTATTATTTTCCCCATTCTTTTGTTTTTCACCCCCTAGCAACGGCTAATCTGTTCACCATTAATCTGATCCAACTTCACAGAATTCATAGCTAGTGTTAAAAACGAACCGCCATGGCATAAGCACGGATCCTTTTGTGACAAAAATGGAACAAGCTAGTGAATAATATATAATGGAAAGTCCCAAAACGACCATTTTTGCTTACACAGTAAAACAATTTGAGAAGTGAAATAATTAATTTTGTCTCAAAAAGGGGATGGCTTCGTTCGAAGCGATGGGTAAAAGGACTGATTGATGAAATGAACAAAAAAGTTGTTTTGAACTTTGCTAATAATGAAGTTGCTGACATCTGTTTTTGTGTGCTATGGCGATTGTGTTTTGTTTTCTTTATAATTACGTTTGTTCTGTCAACATTTGACGAATGATAATGGTCTACTGACAGGTTTTTGACTTAAGGAAAGGCTCGATTTCATGCCATGCCATTTTTTTTTTGGTTAGCCTTATTTTTCCCACTCCTGGGCCTCCCCCATTCCTTTCACTTTTCTCTGTTATTTGCCTCTTGTCGCCAATTAACGAGAAAGCCATCCAAGGCGTCCCGCCATCATTCTTCTTGGTCTGCCGCGACCATGCCCTTTTTATAAGCATAATTGCTTAAATTGCGAAAACTATAATTCCCATTTTAAGCATAAAATTCCCTCTTGCGTTCTTCTGAACCATACCTGGGAACCTTCTTGTTTTGGAAATATTTGAGGTCAAAGTTCTAACTTTAAGGTTTTTTAAACACGTTTTTGTAAATACCTTCATGACCCCCGTACTATTCAATGCATTCATTACAACAATGTTTTGAGTGAGTTACGTTGAGTCCTACCGTAAACTGTAATTTTACATTCCAAAATAAAGTCGTTTCCAAAAATATTTTTTGCATAGAAAAACTAAATGTTTATTTCAATTACATAATGCTTTAACACACATGATTGATTTTAACGGTGAAGGAAAACATCGTAAGGAAACCGGCATGTCCTAGAACTAAAAATTCGAAGACATGTGACATCTACCGACCCGCACTGGGCCCGCGTGGTGAATTACAGCTCATTCCCTCTCATAGAGAGGAGGCATGTGTCCTAGCAGTGGGAACATTATAGGCTGATGATGATGACATGATTTGGATATCACCTTTTAGCAAGGAGATGCTTAGAGTTGAATAGAATTGCTTAGTCTGATGTACAGAAAACTTAATTGAAGACTTCGTGAGGGGTTCCTTTAAACCGTGCACATATATACTTACTTTAAATCCTCTGTACGCTCACCGTTTCTGTTTCTGCGTGTAGACTGTAGTACTCGATGTCACATGCTTGCTGGCTAAACAATGTATGTAAGGATATTTAACATCCTACATATCCTCTTTACGACCACCCGATAGGGATTATTCGAGACTTCTTGATAGATATTATAATGCAGAGCACACTGCGATCACTAATACATACGTTTTTCACGCGTGGTGGTTGTGTCTATGTTAATTTACTTTACTGTGTATTTATATTGGTGTTTGCTTTCTATAGGGACTGCAGTGTCTTCTAAGATTATCCATCGTCAAGTGGTTACAGTTGTACAGGATTGTTATTGGGCATGGCATAAAGTACCCAGGCGCATATATTGGAAATGAAATTGACATTTATTTGTTTGTGAAAAAGTTGAAATTGCGAATGGAGTGGAAGCACCAAATCACTTTTGTCAATCCTTTTTGTAATACATAGTATGATTGTTTCCGATGATTGCCGGTGCACAGTATTTATTCTACAGCACTGAACAGGTTAATGAATTATGAAACTAACTCGAAGCTAGGTTTGATGGCACAGTTGGAATAGTGGCTGAGCAATCTGCTACTGCGCTGCGTGTCGCGGGTAAGATTCCCGCTCGGATGGCACCAGGTCTGGCTGTTTGTGTATGTGAGTTTAGGTGCAGCAGAAATTCCTAGGATAAGGCAGAGTTTAAAGCAAAAAAAAAGTGGTTTTAAAAGGAAATAAATAACAACACGAAATTCGTCCATAAACATTTATTAATATATTTTTATCATTTTCCATATTCCAATATTAATACAATTACCATATTCCACAATCAGGAACATACATAAGAAGCTACATACATACAGAGAATCTACTTGGCTGCAATACCATATATACTCCTGTCCGAGAGTCGCATACAATACATTAAGATTCGTTTTATTAATATTATATGAATTATGTATTGACACATTAATAATAGATATTTTAAAAATCTAAGGTGCCAATCGCAAATACAAATGGCGTTGTTATATATAAAGGCTTATAATAGCGTCTTTCACCAAGTTTTCCATTACCGATACTCTCTTAAAAGACTAGAACATTTAGTTTAAAAGTACATTTATATTTTTTTTTTCTATTTTGTAGTGATCGCTACTTCCTATTGACATAAGTTTACCATCAATTTAGCAGCTACTGCTTTATTCATCTAGGATTAGCTTACTTAACTCTACATACATACATTGTAATAGAATAGGTGAACTGCCGTCGAGGCGACGGGTCGGTTCGTCCAAACCAAAACTTCAAACGAAACGGGACGCATGAGGACACGTCGCCAGAGGCAGTTGCCGGGGTCTGATTGGCCGAGCTTAGCGTCGTAGCGTACTGATTGGGCAATAAGGCTGGGTGATTGCCCAACCACGTAAGCGGACACTCGGATAATCAGATAACGAAAAACTACGAGAACCAAACCAAGGGACTGAAGTCTAACAAGAGAACCAATACCATTTATAAATTTTGTATATCATAAAAGGTCCAAAAATATTTCCGAACTAAAATCTAGGTCCCTGTTTTCAATTCGAATCTCCCTAAGCGATAAGTGAAGGTAGTGCTAGAGAGAGGAACGTAGAACAATGAAATATGGTAAAGAACTCAACGGGTCCGTTTGAAAATGCAGATGTTGTCGTCCGATGGAGCGGCGGTCAAGTCGGCTGGTGGGAGCTGGTCGCCGCTTCAGGGGAGTCGGAGAGTGGGGCGGAGGCCTACCCCCACTTCTGGAAGAGCCCCATGCGCTGGCAGCGGCAGTTGGAGCCCCAGAGGTTGCACCTGCAGGAGGAAGAGTGGCAGCAGTCCCCAGGCCGGTGATCGCAGTTGCCCCCTCGCTTCACACAGGCGCGCCTGAAAACGTAGATCAGCGACGAACGTCTGAAAACACATCAGTCAACGCTAACCTAAGTTTGTGTTCGTGATAATGCTATGCGGTGGTGCATGCATTCACTTCCTTGCTCTTTACTTAGTTTGCAACTGCAATCGGCTTTTCATCATTATGAGAAATCAAAAGCAATAAATCTGACTATGCTTACTAGCAGATATTAATTTCAAGATTGATCACTGCTACATTATCATCGGGGATAAAAGTACCCAGAGCTGTATTGCAAAACTTGCTTATTATTTATTTATTTATTTATTAAAACTTTATGCACAAGTATAAAAACACTGTACAAAGGCGGACTTAATGCCTTAGGCATTTTCTACCAGTCTACCTTAGGGTGATGCAGAGAGAAAACATAGTAGGTGCAGCATAACAAATGGTAAGAGAACATTTCCAAATAAAATATAACGATACATACATAAATACATACATATATATATATATACAATAAGTAAAGAGAGAGACAAACTAACAACAATTTAATTATGAGATGAATCTGCCAGCTTCTTAAGTAAGTGTTCGCGAGCTTTAACTTTAAATGTGAACCGACTGTTGGCCAACCTGATGTTCAGAGGGAGCGCATTCCAAAGAAAGACAGCCTGGACAAAGAAAGACGACTTGAGAAAACCAGAGCGGTGAGAAGGACAACGTAGAAGACGATTATAGGAGGAACGAAGATTCTTACTGTGCGCAGAGCACAAATATTGAAAATGAGTAGTCACATAAGAAGGAGAAGTAGGCTTATTAAGAAGCTTATTCACTATTATTTAAAGAAATCTTCTATGTACTCATAAACTAATTGATTGGAACATCGTCAATAACTAACTATAGCCAAGTTTCAGTTCATAACTCAAACTCTATAATCACGAAGACTTGCTTCGTTAACAGTTCCCAAGATTCACCTTGTTTGTCTTGGTACTTCAACTATTCAACTCTGATCCCTATCTTTAGCAGTATAAAACTCACTTTCCAACATCCTGCAGCAGCTGAAGATCAGCAGGGTCTTCTCCGTAATCAGACAGGTTTACTTCGACGTCGTCGTCTCCTGTTGACAAAAAGCTTTGTTTTAGTTTTACTTTTATGAAACATTTAACTTAAACAGGAAGACTGGAATTTCAGGTAGCCACTTAAGTACTTAGATGCTCTTGGCTTGTAGTTTCAGTAAAAAGGAAAGTAAAGTTAATGGCTAGATTTTTTTCTTAGGCTATGAGATAATGAAAGAAATCGATGGCTTGCTCGCGAATTGGCGAGAAAAAGCACACGCATGGGTACAAATTCGGCAATTTTGTACAAATTCAAAGATTGGATAAGCATTAAGCCTAAGTCAGACATACAATTACTATGTGCGACTTCATTTAAAAATATCACATTACAAAATTTTCATTAGTACGAAAAATTGTCTCCATTGTCAGGATCCTTTAATCATGTTTGACATTCAACAAGATAACTAAGTTTATTTTTTCCATCTCAATGATATTTTTTCGCAAATTCTTTTCATGCTTCCTTTCAAGTGTTTCCGTAACGCTGTCAGAAATATAAAAGTGGGTGATTCTCAAGTCCGTAATTTGCGTAAAGTAAATTTCGCTTCTAAAACCAGATATTTTCATTCGTTTTTCACGGATGGCAAATTACGGAAAATAGGATTCTTTTTTAAGAACAACAGATTTTTTTGTTTTTTAGAAACACACAAGGACGGTGTTGTACAAACAAAAAAAGGTGTTGGAGATATAGTCTTTATGAATGTTTTGTCGGCTTATTATTTTTAGGACAGAGGTTTTAATTATGAGTGGCTTTTATTGGAAAATGAGGCTCGTATAGATTGATGAAATCTGATCCGTTTTGGGCTCAATATGGATTTAAGTTTAATAAAAACTCATACAATATATATTTTATATGCAAAAGTAACTAACTCTATCTGTATGTGTTTTACTTATATATACGCCATAAATATGGATAGTGGCCATAGAGTTAGATAGAGCTTGGCACGTGGATAGATCAGCTGAATACGCTTAGTTATTATCGTACTTCATTGGTGTAATTGCTAAGTGTGGCGTTACAGTGTAACAATGACATATAAATAAATAAATAAATAAATAACATATAAATAACATGTCTTGGGTTGGCACACAGGATTTTATCTTTGGAGCTTGTTTAGGCACTTTTTCTAAATTGATATATTTTCCAGGGCTATTTAAGGTTCGGCTTGGGACACCGGATTTTGATAATATATTTAATTATCTTTCAGGGGCCGTTGTCCGCAGCCTATCTGTACTGGGTTGATCTATATACAAAATAGCTATATAATGCAACTTTTATTTGTATAGAGGTTAAAAGAAGTTGTATAAAATTTGTATACGTTACCAGGATCGATGTATGAGGCATGAGCCCACTCAGCGGCGAGTAGGACAGCCGCTATCGCCAGCAATAGTGCGCCGGCGCGCGGCATTCTGCCCTCGCGACTACCGCTGATTGTCTGAAATGTGATCGCACGTTAATGTGGTCGTGTCTTTATAGGGGATGTGGGTTTGACCGCCAGTGATTGTGTATCGGAAATTAAAAAGCAAAATTTAAATTTTTAATGAATGCCAAGTCTTGAATATCTTTTTTTTTTTCATTATTGATTTTGTACAGTTTAATATATTTATCTTAATTAACATTTTTTTCTGTATTTTCATGTTTGGTGTAGCGGTCAAACGTTTGAACAAAATTGGGATTGAAAATAAGAAGTGGTAAGTCCTGAAAAGTTCCGTGTTGTGTGTGACGTTTCCTTTGAAAGATTAAAATATTTTTGAAACCTATCGATGTGAAAGTTGATGAATAGAAAAAGACTAACACCCAAATCAAACAAATCAGAACAGCAAATACTAACAAAATCAAGAAACAGACAACTGTAAGATATTATTGATAATACCATTAATACCTAGTGATGCCTAAATTTACTATGACCCTAGCTAGAATAGATATCGACATAATAAAATTTACTTTCCAGGAACGTTTCTTTTAAGGAACGTTCATCTAATGCTACCAGCACCATCCAACGGCGAAAGAACTACATGAATATGTTTCGGTGTTTTTTCTTTCGACTTTATCTAGAAGAAAACATTGCCCCACACTAGGAATTTCTCCTGTATCGTGGTGTTCCAAAACATAATTCACACACTCAACACATCGGCACGGTTGGCGCAGTGGCTAAGCGATTGACTGCTGCGCTGCGTGTCGCGGGTTAGATCCCCGCACGGAACAAATATTTGTATAGCCTACAGATAGTTGTTCCGGGTCTGGCTGTTTGTGTATGCGGGTTTAAATGTTTGTAAACGCACCCATGATACAGCAGATATTCCTAGTGTGGGGCAATGTTTAAAAAAAAGATTGAGACGTGTAAAAGATTTTTGTTTTACACAGAAATTAATGTTTTTAATCTTTTGAACACAATTTTGAATGAACGACCTATGTTATTTTAATTGTGGGAATCATGAAAACAATAATCGTTCACAAAACCGGTAATTAGCTTGACAGTTCATTAAGCAATTAACACAAATAATTGTTGTAATTGCTTTCACAAATTAATAAGTATTATAAAAATTACTGCACAATTTATAATTCAAGCGTGAATGTAACCACATTTATTTCAATTAAATCCACACACAAAGTTAAGTACAATGAACATTAATTTATCATTTTAATATAAAACAATATTTTAATACTATCGCTCCGCAGTAAATTAAATAAGTGTTATAAAAAAAAACATAATTTTCATCTCTCCGTTGCGCTTATAGAATTGATATAAGAACAGCGCAACTGGTTTTCTTCTTCAACACTTCTCACATATCATGTATCTTTCTTACCACATATGCATCGTTTCTTTGGTCTTCCCCTACTCTTGAAGCCTTTTTTTAGTACTATGAAAATATGGGGCGAATTTATAATACATCCAGCTTCGTAGACCCGCTACGAAAGATCACGTAGCATCTTGCTACATCGCTACGCTCTTAGACTATTACGAGCTACGAGGCGATTAGAGCCGTTTCGCGCCATTGCTGGTCGGATTTCCGCCCCGCAGCCTGTTAACTCGTAACCATGGTAACGTAAGGACAAGCGGTCCGGCTTTATTGACTAGAAATGCTTGGGAAGATCGTTGAATATGGAGCGTAACAGACTTATAAATTAACAGGTTGCCGTTTTGGTGATTTCGAGTGGAAACTTGGCTTTTATGTTTGACCCAAGGTTGTAGTTTCGTTTTTTCGGGCATTAGTTACAGATGCCCAAGAATGTGGGTATCTTATGCTTCTAATTAAGTAACTAGTAGTTTGACATAAGTTTTTGTAATTATTGTGGTTCGAGTTGTTCATTAGACTACTCTGATTAGCACAACTTTTTTTTTCCTAAGCCTATTCTTTCCCACTACTGGGCAAAAGCCTCCCTCATCCCTTTCCAACTCTCTCGGTGTTTTACCTTCTCTGGCCAATCAGGCAGAAACGAGTCTAAATCGTCACTTTCATGAAATATTTTTTCATCGAATTGTATTGCTTAATATAGGGATTATATTATTGAATAGCTGTCTCGCGCAATTTCGTCTGCGTCACATTTTCCCCATTTTGTGACATTTTTCATTGCTGCTCCGCTCCTACTGGTCGTAGCGTGATAATAAATGGGCTATCCTAACACTGAAAGAATTTTTCAAATCGTTCAAGCAAACAAACAAACTCTTCAGCTTTATAATATTAGTATAGATACCAGATTATTAACGTGACTACGTTCATAATTATTCTGGCTTAAATATTTATCGAATATCAGAATATATGTCATATAATATCTGTCTTAACAATATTACGTATTGATATCTTAATAACCACCATTATGGCAACAACCACACAAATCATAAATATAGATGATACTAATAGGACTATAATAATAATAAAAGTAACTACCCACGCAGCGTCGCCATGTTTATCAGACTTATAAATCATAGATAACAGTAATTAATAGAACAGATGTCAATGTTGACCGTAGATCGTCGTTTACTACATAGGTACTTATTACCCGACTAAACCAAAAAGTGGTATCTCGAAAGTTATCCCAATATAACAAAAAAAAAGTAGCCGTCACGAGACGCCCGGCAGATGTCAAACATCTATGTTTTTAATAGAATAAATCATTAATAAATACCAACAAAATATGGAGTAAAAGAAAAAAAAAATACGTAGAACTTTCAAAAACAAACCAAGATCAACAATCAACACACAGACAAGACCGAAATGGTTTGTTACCCCTGCAACCCACGGATTAAGGGTCAGCTCACACCGAGACGCGACGCGACGCGACGCTGCGCGCACACTTTAAAAGAGCGATTCAAAATATAACTTTATTTACTACACGAAAAGATATACATTTCGTTGTGAGAATTCAGAATACGTTGCGCAACGTATTCTGAATTTTCAAGCTGCGCGCAGCGTCGCGTCGCGTCGCGTCTCGGTGTGAGCTGACTCTTAGTCGCTTGCGGACTAGGCCTGCATGGTGGCCATAACGCGCGGATAGGAGCGTTTGAAAATTATGCGTGCTAAGTCGCTCATGCCTGTCTCGCGTCGCGCCCGCCTTAGTCACTTCAATGTGGCCACAAGCGGCGGTTTCATATGGTTGATATTTCGCGCCCGCCGTCGCCATCGCGCTAGGCCTGCAGTGTATACTTAAAAAGAGTAGATATTTTAAAGTACTTAGGCCACTTATATACTCCCGACTTGAAAGATCACGCAGAAATTGAACGGGAGCGAAGGGCGCTGTCGGTCAGAGCGATTATGGTGATCCGTAGGTTCGCGCGATGCTCACCAGAAGTTGAAATTACTCTCTTTAAATGCACTACATTATACACATGCAGCCTATGGACTAACTACACGCAAAGGTCGTAAATAGCCCTTCAAATCCAGTTCAACAATGCGTTCAGGATGTTGTATGGGTCTCCCCCGTTACTGCAGCGCTTCGACAATGTTTGCGGAGGTGCGCGTAGATTGTTTTCATACAACAATGTGCAAGAGAGGCACCTCGCTGGTTCGGCGAGTGCGGGGGAGCTCCAGCTAGTAGGCCGCGCTCGCGGAAAGGGCTGATTGCCCCTACATTAATCACTACTGTAGGTTTACACATTGAACGCAGGTAATGTGGCAACACTGAAAACCAGGTTTGCTAAGTACCTATTTGTTGTTTTGTTTGAATTAGTTTTTGTTTGAATAACTTCATAATTTCTATAAGTAGTATTTAACTCTATATTTGATTATTTAATGTTGCGGTGTGTGCATAATTATTTAAGGTAATGAGTCTGTGAAACTTGAAATAAAATTACTATTATTATATTATTATTAATTAATAATTTAAAAGTATCGTCAGCCAAGAAAAAAAACAATACAGAAAAACAAAATAAAGAACAATTGAATTCCGAAACTTCGAGGACCCAATTTCAATAAAATATTTAATAGATTTTTGTCATTTTGTCAGGTGGCATTCGATGTGACATGTGTGCAAGTATTCATAACAATAATGTAACATGTCATGTGACACGACACGCTTCGAGAAACAATACCGTATAAAATAAAAATGGCGGCCGATCCGTGGATCAATGTGAGTGAGCTTTTGGTTCGGAGATATTCGTTTTGGAATGTTGAGAATGTATGGGTTTATGTGATATGTTTGGAATTATTCATATTAAGTTCAGGTATAAGAGGTATAGGAGAATGCCATAATGTTATTTTAGTGGAGAGATCATGCATTCTTGTTTTTTCAGACTTTTTGGTCGTTGTATCGATGTTTTTATGCAGATGGAGACCTTTAAGGGTTCTTTATTCTTAGTTTAGTTTTTTGAGCCCGAATTTAAATACAAAGATTAAAAAAAAAACACTATAGATCTTCATAATCAGCATAAAGCAGTCTGCTGCACATAGGCCTCTTCAATTGCACTCCACTTAACTCGATTCTCGGCTACTCTCATCCAGTTGCTACCAGCCATCCTGCGGAGATCGTCAAATCTAGCTTGAAGGCGTCCCATCTAACGCTTGCCAACAATTGATCATCTATACATCTTTAACACAAATAAATCAAATTGAAGAAACTGTTTGTAATTTCAAAATACTAAACAGCTTTTTACTGAATGCATATGAAATATACTTAAGTAGGTACCTTAAAACAAAAAACAGAAAAAGATGTTGAAAGAGCACAACGGACATTAATAAAAGTAATGTACTTCAAAAAAAGGACCTTTCCCACTTGTGAGCTATATCAAATTAGTAACTTATTATCAGTCCGAAAATTATATTATATATTACACACATAGTACTAAAAAAACATAAAACCTTACCATTAGATCCTAGTATATTAACTAGAAGAAGGAAACATAATGTTGCTTGCTCCCCTTTGTAAAAACAGAATTCGCAAATATTCAGTATGAGAGACGCTTGTCTTTCATATATAACAAAATAAATAAATTAATAGATATACATACTAAACCGTTTAAAAAATGTAAACCGTTGCTGATTAACTGGATAAACAAGTTATCCTACGATAAAATAGAGAATCTTCTGATAAATATGAGGTAAAACGTTTTTCTATTTACACAAACCACTTCCGTATAAAACACCCACGTACACACACGCACACACACTTACACACACACACATACACACACACACCAACAGACTATTGATATAAACTAGAAAGAGACTAATTTTTTTTTTTTTTTTTTTTTTTCCATTACACTTTTCTAAAAGAGCGGCGCCTCCTGGTACAGGCATTTATATGCTTAAAAGGAGACACCACCAACTGTATAAGATTTTATAACGTGTAATAACGAAATAAACATTTTTGATTTTGTTTTTTTTTTTGTTTGTATTTCTTTTGCTACAAAGCTGTCATTCATCAAATATTTGTTTACCAACACCCAGTATCGACATGTCACTTACAACAATCGAACTACCTACTATTGTCAAACCGCCTTCAAAGAGAATAGTTGGGCGAACTTTGATTACTTCTGTGCCCTTTGATTGGGTATATTGGTGCGTGAAATCGTGGATCTCTGCCATTCCTTAATTGGCAAACTATTTGCGGGAAAATACTAATTTTGTCGTGGTTTTAGTTTAGAAGTTTGTCTTGGTTGCGTAGTTTTATTTTATAACTAGCTGTGCCCGCGACTTTGTCCGCCTGAAATTTAAAAAGTAAGCTAAGTTAATTCTTATTACATCAGCTATTTGCCAGTGAAAGTCCCGTCAAAATCGGTCCAGCCGTTCCAGAGATTAGCCGGAACAAACAGACAGACAGACAAAAACTTGTAAAAAATATATTTTGGTATATGTACCGTATATACATTTATATGCATGTAGTAAAAAGTGGTGCGGTTATTTTAATATCACAAATAGACACTTCAATTTTATTTAATTGTATGTATAGATTTTGATTGTGTCGGGTCGTTTAGTTCCCTTCAAAATGGTTGAGTTGAATGATGGCTGATACATGCGTCATGTTCGTGAACGGGCGCTGTCAGTTGTGACTGGTCATCTCTTAGCTGCCACGGTTTATTTTAATTACTTTATTTTTTAATTACTGATTTAATCTTTTACTCTGGACGCTCTTAACTTGCCCGTATTTCTACATTGTTCTCACATATTTGTAATTCTTAACATGAATGATGTAACCAAGATTTTGTAACATATTTTGATTTAAAAGGGGCAAGAAACTCCATGGACACTCCATGGAGTTTCTTGCCCGTTCTTCTCCATAGAGATCTACGCTACGTAATGGGCAACTACAGCACTTTCACAAGTTATTATGCCTTGTGACTGGGACTGTAGCTTCGCGTTTCATTTTGTTGTTTTTGACTTTCAAAAGTGCCTGTAATGGTCTAATTGAAATAAATGCTTTGACTTTGACTTTGACTTTGATTTCACATTTTTGGTTCTTGAAAATACTGGTCTCCTTACCGTTTTGAGAGTGAACTTTGTGGCTTTCAACCAGGTTTCATAAGCCTGGTTAACACCCATGACCAATTCTTTAGACGGCACCGATTACTGGGCCACTGCTGCCCTCGTAGTTTTGTTGTAGAAAAGCTAAACTAAAAGTATGTGGAGAGCAGTCGTACTGTCTGCCACATTCGGTGAAAAGAATATGTCTTTATTTATCTTCGTATCAGGCCACGAGCTTATGTAACTAAGTACATTAAAGCAAATTCGACGAATTATAAAATATTTTTTTCATACTTAAGATAGTATAAACTACTCTTAGTACTCTTTGTTTTATTTTTGTAACATTGTCAGCAAATTAAGCATTGTATTTTCGTGTTACAACTGGACACTAAAGTTTGCCTAAAGAACTTACCTTCGTTATTTTTTGCACCTAAAAATAACTAACGCTCGACATTATTTTCCGCTATACTATAACATTAATCTTTTAAGAACAAAGGTTAAAGAGACGGGTTACTCTAAAGTTTTATGTTTGTAACCTTTCGTTCTATTAAAAATTCTACTTGTGTTATACGTGTATTACTTTACGCATACACGTACATAGAATCTTAAAACCATATCTATCTGTAGGTAGTAAAAATACGAGCCGATCGCGTCCTGTCAAAGTCGAAGTGACATAGAAAAATCAAAAACATATTTTTCCTAAAATTTTCTTCCAACTCTATTCAACGAAAGATAAATTATTACCATCTCCGATACAACGGAAACAACCCTTTTCTTTTCAAAAGAGACTTATAGCTTTAATACAATGTGATAAACAGTCTGGGATGATAGCCTATCCTCCTTTTCATAAAAATCTTGACGTTTACAAACGGTCAATAAATCTCAATGTCTTTGTCATCCTCTTTTTAAATTAAGGCAAGCAAGTCTGGACAAAATGGAACTGAGTGTCGTGTTAGAATTTTAGGCTAACATAACATCACGCCTGTAATTCCCGAAGTGTTAGGCAGAGGTGTACCTATTACTACACCCACATTTCGCCAGTTATGTTTTAGTTCCTTGTAATAGGGGGCGAGCTTATTGCCATCAACAGGGCACAAATCCATAATCCGTGGCTGCTACTGAGAAATTCCAGATGGAAGAACCCAATAACACTTTGCTCGACCTGGGAATCGAACCAGGACCTAATACTCAGCAGTCGCTTGCGACCACTGGACCAACGAGAATCATGAATAACCACTAACTCTTTCAACCAATAAATGTTGCGGTCTGCTAAAACATAGAGGTACCACAATGAAATGTATTGAAAAAATTAGCAGTATCTCCGACCAAAGACATAGATGACGAACACATAAGGGAATGAATTATCGAAACGCTTTTCTTAGCTCTCTTTCATAATACATACAAGGTGTAAAAGAAGTCGTCAACGAAGCTTTCTATACCTACATTATAGTATCTGCTTACTACAGATACTTTATACTCACACTTTTCATCCATATTCATACTTTTATTGGTTTTACATTAGTATTTTACGAATCGTTTAGTTTTTATAAATATTTTCTTAGTATTCTTTGTTGTGACATTGTTTACATCGAACTTGTCAGCTGTCATTTACTTTTATTTTTAATTGTAACCAACCAAACTCTCTATGAAGGTTTCATTTAGATTATATATTACTAAAAATTATTATCATCAATTCGTCAGTTCAAATTGTTGTATTTTATAGTTAATTGCGAATATTTGCTGTGTAAAGATATTCTGAGTTATATTTCTAAAAATATTATGTGCAGGGTTTTTGACCATTGTTACTGGCTGTTTTTAATACTGGCAGGTTGCGTCTTACTAGAGCGCAGCAGTTTTGAATCTAAAAAAATGATTGGAAGAAAAGAAACGGAAGATCAGGGTATAAAAGGGATTTCTGACAGATGCCCTGGTTCTAGTCTGGAGTTAAGAGTCGGTTCAGTCTGGACACGAGAAATCAGTATAGTCTAAAATCAAGAAAACAGCTAAGTCTAGTTTGGAGTCAAGATCTGTCATATCTTGAGTTTTGAGCACAGCCTGGTGGAGTCAAAGAGCGGCCTTCGTTTAGTGCTGCCGTGGCTGTTGCTAACTGTCTGCTGGAAGCTGCTTTGCGAACTGACGAGCCTGGCACTGGGGCTCATTACCTGTCTGCTGGAAGCTGCTCTTCGAGCTGACGAGCTTGGCATTGGGCGGTACGTGTCTGCTGGTGGGTCCTACCAAATCGCCCTGCATCAAGTTCGTCGTGGTCAAGCTCATCTTAATCAAGCCAGCTTTCTACGACTGCAAGTTTGTCTTCAGTTACTATCACGCTCAGAGATTTGCGGAGATATTTAAAACGTTCTCGGTTAACCTGCCCTTCACTTTTGTACTAATTTATTGTATTTTTCATTTCATCATTTATTAAATTCATTTTCCCCTAATTACCTTTTTAATGTATAAATCTGTTTACTCCTTTCATCAAGGAATAAGCAAGTTTGTTACATTTTGGCGCCTAACGCAAAATCAAGTCTTGATCTTAAACATATTCTCTAAATTCTAAAACAACTTCCACAAGAGATTATATTTGGTAACTATTTTCATCATATTTTCATCATATTACATCACTAAATCTCTACTTATACTCTTAAACACTTAATTCATATATTTATCTATATCTTCTATGAATCTCATCAAAAAAGGTTTAGTGTCGTGGGCTCGAACTATTATTGGCGCTGTTTGCGTCCTTCTTAATAATAACTCAGACTCTCTTGACTCTCTCTCTCCCTTTTAATTTTATCTACTTTATTTTTAACTTTTTTATCTTATACTTACTCATGACTCATCTTCTTCTTCCCTTCTTCTAACTGTAGAGTTTTATTCGGTCTATTTAAACTCTTAAGTTTTTATTTTCTTTGTTCATTCATTGGTTCTTAAACCATTAAAAGATTATTTTTAATCTTCTTCTATATCTGTTCTTATCAGATAACTCTTTGAAGTGCTTTTAGGTACAAGTTATCTAACCTTCTATTATACTAACTGTACTATAAGTTGGTATAACTATTTTCTTATCAACTCTAAAAGTTGACTCTGAAGCGGGTTGCGACTTCCTTAAAATAAGCCTTCGCTAATCTTCAACTCTAAAAGTTGATTGAAGCGGGTTGCGACTTCCTTAAAATAAGCCTTCGCTAATCTTCAACTCTAAAAGTTGACTGAAGCGGGTTGCGACTTCCTTAAAATAAGCCTTCGCTAATCTTCAACTCTAAAAGTTGATTGGGGTGGATCCCTTATTATTATTTTTCATCTTATTATGGGTTTTAGACGCGAGCGGATTACAACTCCAAAAATAAGCCTACTGTTATTGATTTATCAGGTGGAGTAGTGATCATTGAATGTGAATCCTACCTGGCCTAACTTCGTAAGATGTCGGTATGTTTGAATGAGTTATGAAAGTTTTGTGAATGTTGTAATACTTTAACCTTACCAAAATTTTTGTTCTAGGCCAAAAATTTTCTCGGGGTCGTTGGGGAAATATAGTATCTGCTTACTACAGATACTTTATACTCACACTTTTCATCCATATTCATACTTTTATTGGTTTTACATTAGTATTTTACGAATCGTTTAGTTTTTATAAATATTTTCTTAGTATTCTTTGTTGTGACATTGTTTACATCGAACTTGTCAGCTGTCATTTACTTTTATTTTTAATTGTAACCAACCAAACTCTCTATGAAGGTTTCATTTAGATTATATATTACTAAAAATTATTATCATCAATTCGTCAGTTCAAATTGTTGTATTTTATAGTTAATTGCGAATATTTGCTGTGTAAAGATATTCTGAGTTATATTTCTAAAAATATTATGTGCAGGGTTTTTGACCATTGTTACTGGCTGTTTTTAATACTGGCAGGTTGCGTCTTACTAGAGCGCAGCAGTTTTGAATCTAAAAAAATGATTGGAAGAAAAGAAACGGAAGATCAGGGTATAAAAGGGATTTCTGACAGATGCCCTGGTTCTAGTCTGGAGTTAAGAGTCGGTTCAGTCTGGACACGAGAAATCAGTATAGTCTAAAATCAAGAAAACAGCTAAGTCTAGTTTGGAGTCAAGATCTGTCATATCTTGAGTTTTGAGCACAGCCTGGTGGAGTCAAAGAGCGGCCTTCGTTTAGTGCTGCCGTGGCTGTTGCTAACTGTCTGCTGGAAGCTGCTTTGCGAACTGACGAGCCTGGCACTGGGGCTCATTACCTGTCTGCTGGAAGCTGCTCTTCGAGCTGACGAGCCTGGCATTGGGCGGTACGTGTCTGCTGGTGGGTCCTACCAAATCGCCCTGCATCAAGTTCGTCGTGGTCAAGCTCATCTTAATCAAGCCAGCTTTCTACGACTGCAAGTTTGTCTTCAGTTACTATCACGCTCAGAGATTTGCGGAGATATTTAAAACGTTCTCGGTTAACCTGCCCTTCACTTTTGTACTAATTTATTGTATTTTTCATTTCATCATTTATTAAATTCATTTTCCCCTAATTACCTTTTTAATGTATAAATCTGTTTACTCCTTTCATCAAGGAATAAGCACGTTTGTTACAACATCAAACTCAGCAACTATACGTAAAAAATATTGTCTGGAAATAGTTTTTTTAAGGGTAAAAAATCAAATCACATTATCGTGTTGATGAATTATTGTGGAGGTGCTTTGATAAATTATGTTTATTTTGCAAATAGGTTTTTACAAAAACACTTTTACACGTCATTTTTTTTTAAACTAGATGGGGCTGGTGTTCGGTTCGTACCTGACTACTCTGAGAAGAAACAGCCGAAAGAAACTCAGAGGTTCTGTGTTAACTTGTTACTCTTTTAAAGTCCAGACATTGCTCAGTTTACATGAGGACTATACAGATTAGTGTCTGAGATGGTCTTTTGAAGAAAGAACCACACAGATTTTAGTGGACCTGATCGCCCACTAGAAATTTCTCCTGTATCGTGGGTGCGTTTACAAACATTTAAACTCACATATACAAACAGCCAGACCCGTAACAACTATCTTTAGGCCTTACAAATTTTTGTTCCGTGCTTGGATCGAACCCGCAACACGCAGCGCAGCAGTCAATCGCTTAGGCACTGCGCCAACCGTGTCGTCGTGTGTGTTGTTTGTCAGCGAATGAAATTAGTAAATCTGTGTTTTTGGATAGCACTGGGAAAGCGTTGCTTTGTTCGAAAGTCCTTTGGAAAGTGTGTTACTCTCTTCACAATTTGGAACTGACAGTCCTCCAGCTCAATTTCACTAAAGTCAGCACGACCACTTCTTGCATAACCTGTGCTTAGATTTTTGATTTGAAGAGAATACCGGTCGACTGATAGATTGGTAATAGAAAATCGTTTTCTTATCAGGCATAAAGCAACCTGCAACGAGAAAACCAACAAGGGACCATCTTTCACTCTGATTACGAGACGTTTTGTGATAATTGAAAACGCTCCTTCCCCTTTAATTCAGTACTAACTTCTGTTTATACAACCTTCCTCTTAATTTTATTTCGTGCTATATTTCATTATTATTATCAAATTATAACGTAATAAATCAAATTGCGTTGAAACAATGCTGGGGTAGAAATGTACCCCAAAATATCTGTCAGGCAATGCAGATGGCAGATTTACGGTAAGCATGGTTAAGCGTGATTAATTGCAAGTCGTGGCTTGGCTATCTATTTAGGTGCTTTGGTAATTAATTTTGTATACTCAATTTGAAAAAATAATGAGTGTTTTTCGTTCAGTATGTGGTTTGATAGGTAATGGTTTGCTTTTAAAAGTTTTTGAGGACTTAAATTTGAGCATAACATAATGCTTTTTCTTGGTAGATAAAATATTTATTGCGATGGCGACATTTTTCATATTTATGTGGTTCACATGGAATACTTGACTTAAAGTCTGACATCCAGTCTTACCAAGGGGTATCGTATTACCTACCCAGTTACTGGGTTATGGTGGTTAGATAGGCAGTCGCTTCATGTAAAATACTGGTACTCAGCTGCATCCTCAGGTAAGACTGGAAGCCGAGATAGTTTGGGAAAAGGCTAGGCAAATGATGGTGATGTGTGAGTAGGAGGTTCAGATTAATTTTCATTCATGATTAACGTGGCAAGCTGTCAATAGCTTTGCTTGTTTGGGTACATCGTGTGATATATAAAGGGTGTAAAACACCTGTTAACGAAGCCGAAAGGCACTGGTTCTCCCTGTCATTGCGATAATTTTTTTGTTCTACACCATACCTGGGAACCTTCTAGTTACGGAGATATTAGGGGTCAAAGTTCCAACTTTTTGACAAGTATTTTTTTAAATACAAGATTTTAATGTAAGATTTTAACTTTAAACACCTCCACGACCCCCGTACTATTCAATCCGTCCATCAGACCAATGTTTTGAGTGCGTTACATTGAGTTCTACCACAAAACATGATTTTACGCCCCCAAAAAAAAGTCGTTTCCCAGCAATAATTTTTGCGTAAAGTTACTTAGTTTCATGTACAGAATGCTTGGTTGACGGCTTCGTGATGAGGTGATTTACACCGTGTATGTGTCAAATTGGTAGCTTTCTATGGCTGTAGTTGTAAGGAATGGCTTAACGTGCTTTCCGAGCCGCGAAAAAAACTCTGTATGAAATCATGTTCACCCATCCACGGACCAACCTCGGCACGCACGGCTTTACCTTAAAGATCGACCTGTGCAGCTGTTATTATTTAGCCATGAGCTCCTCTCACTCATTCATTACTAAAATGCTTAAACCGACGTAGACCCCTACCCTTTTAAACTAAGGTTACTCTGCTGCGTTTTCCCTTGTACGGTTTAAAAGGGGTGCTGGGCTAAGGGTTGTGTTTAAACGTGAAAGTGGTCCAATATAGACATGATGATGATGAAGTGGCAAGGACGGCCATATATCTTTGGGAACGGATCCGTTTCCGCCTACCGTAGATAAACTTGATTAAGGTTCATTGATAACGGTTTCCTGTATTAAAAACGGATCGTTGTTAATCAGTAATTTTACAGGTAAACTATTTTGAAGGATGAATTTGGTTTTGTGGGATGAGATCTCTATCTATATATATATATATATATAAATCAATTGCTGTTCGTTTATCTCGCTAAAACTCGAGAACGGCTGGGCCGATTTAGCTGATTTTGGTTTTAAAATGTTTGTCGTAGTCCAGGGAAGGTTTAAAAGGTGAGAAAGGTAGGGTAGGGTAGGTAGATAGGTCGGTAGGGTAGATAGGTAGGTAGGGTAGAGTTGGGTAGGGTAGGTAGGTAGGGTAGAGTATGGTAGGTAGGTAGGGTATGTAGGGTAGGTAGGTAGGGTAGGTAGGTATGTAGGGTAGGGTAGGTAGTTAGAGTAGGGTAGAGTATGGTATTTGGGTAGATAGGGTAGGTAAAAAGTGCATTGCAACGCATGCCGGGGACAGCTAGTCAATAATAATTTAGAGTTCAAAATCGGTTTGTTATTATCAAGAACCAAATGCATAGTTAAGCAAAACTAACTAAAGTAAGTGCCTCGTTGGTCTAGTGGTTAGACTGCTGAGTATGATTAGGTGAGTATTATTAGGTTTTTCCATCAGGAATCTCTCAGTAGCAGCCACGGAGTCTGAATTTGTGTCTGGATGATGGCAATAGGCTCGCCCCTATTACAATAACTATAAACGGCGAAATATGGGTGAAGTGACCGGAGTGTTGTCCTGTGTTGCCATGTCAGTTTCCTCATTTTACTTTTTTTTTTTAATTTTTGTTGGTTTTTTTTTTTACTTGTTTCCGAAAAGGACTACATAAATAGAATCTATCATCATTAATTGATAATCTAATATCTTGATACCTTATAACTTCCTCGCGGATCGGCCAGGTTTTTTTTTTAAACATATTGTATATTGAGAACTATTAGATATACCTCTGCCCAACCCTTCAGGGATTACAGGTGTGATGTTATCTTTCGTCATTTGGAGTTAACGTAAAGTTCTAAATAGGTCGACAGCAAGCCTATACCTATTGTGAATAAATTAAAATCTTCCTGGAATTAATTTAAACCGTGCAATAATAACAAATCCCCTATCCTATTACGTATTTAGCGTACTTAACACCTTAGTTTGGGTTAACCGATCAGGAATGGTTAAACCTTCTCAGCTGGCAACCCAAAAAAGGTGCGAGACCCTAAATAGGGCTTGAGTTTTAGTGACATTTTATGCAATAGACAAAGAACGTAGTTTCAACCTTCAAAGAAAGCAATGCTAAGAATTCTATTTTTTAACAGTTCTGACTTCAAGCAATTATTAAACTACAGAATAAAAAACAGTGCGTGGAGTCCCTCCGCGCGGAAGAAGTGAAACTTCGAGTGCCACGCATTCTCTCTCGGTCTGTCTCTTTCTTTTCCCGCTCCCCAGGAGCGTTGAACGTTTAACGCAACAGTGCTTTCATACCCCCTCCATGGTAGCGTTACAAGTTGAACGCAACCTTGTTGGAAGTCGCATTAGAAGTTTCACTTCAAAAACGTTTCCTAAGAAATTACATTTATTCAAACACTTTGGCCTGTTCATAGATCATCATTATCTGCCTACCCTTTTACCAACTATTTTGAGCTCGGCAACCAGTTTAACCGGATGCAGCTAAGTACCAGTATTTTACATGGAGCGACTGCCTATCTGACCTCCACAACACAGTTAGTACTTGGTAATACGATAACCCTTGGTAAGACTGGTTCTCAGACTTTCGGGCCACTAAGTACCAGTGCCTTGTTATAGATACAGGTGAAAATCTTTTTAGCCAAATAAACCTGCAACTACATAACATAGAAACGCCAAGTACTTTTTAGGGTTCCGTACCCAAAGGGTCAAACGGAACCCTATTACTGAGACTCCGCTGTCCGTCCGTCCGTCTGTCACCAGGCTGTATCTCATGAACCGTGATACTTAGCCAGTTGAAATTTCTACAGATTATGTATTTCTATTGCCACTATAACAACAAATACTAAAACAGAATAAAGTAAATAATAATAAGTAATAGGGCTCCCATACAAAAAAGTAATTTTAATGGTATGGAACCCTTCGTGCGCGTGTCCGACTCGTACCTACTTGGCCGGTTTTTTCTAAATAAATACAATTATTGTCACTAGACATCTTCTAATAAAACAATCTTTATCAATAACGTAAGAAATAAATATCAGAAGCTGTTATATCTAATAAATAATTTATTAGATTCCGCAATAAGACGGCAAATGAGCTGTTTATATCAGACGCCGGTTATTAATACCGTTATTTAATAGAAGATAATAATAGATACCTATTATGGAGCGGGAGGTATGTGGTATTATTTCGTATTGTTAAAACGGGTTTTGAAATCATCTTTAAATTAATGCAGTGAAACATGAGTGGGAGAAGAAGACACGCCGCGAATGGCGAATAAAAGAAATGAAGTTAAATTAAAGATTAAATAAGTTGTTTTTGAAAAATTGTGAAAAAAGGAGAAGATTCGTAGCAGCAAAGTGTCAATTGCTTGGTGCGAAAAGTCAAATGTCAAATGGCTGCAATTACTGTAAAGGCGTTTTTATGCAAAATATATCAGCTTTAACACTTGATTGATCCTGCTTTTTACTGTCATTTGTAATGTAAAACGCTGGATCTTGAACACGATGTAGCTTATGGAACAAAATAACTATCAAATATTTATTAATTTAAAACAGTTTTATTTTTTTATAACAGCTTAAAATATCATCATGCCTGTAATCTAAAGTATTAAAACCTTAAAAATAGTGGTATTGTATCTTTCATCGAATATTTAAAGGATCCTAAACCACCTTCTCTTTCCAAGTAATCCAAGTTTCTAACCTTATCATATAAGGAAAATCGTTCCTAACCAACTTCCGAAGATTCAGAAGCGGTTCTGTCGCGCACTTGAATAAAAACACAAAGTTTTACAGGTACCATTTAGCCATTAGAATAATTGAACTAACTCTGCCAAGAACAATATCAAGAAAATGGGACCGCTTTGCCCTACTTTCTTTAAACGAAAATGAAGATACGGTAAACACTGAATTCGGAAATTAAAATTAAGTTATAGTATAATCTGCGCTTTGTGAGAGCAGCGGTGGCCCAGTAGTGGCAGCCCCAACTTACGAGCAGTAAGCCGTGGGTTCAAACTTCGAACCCAGGCAGGCGCATTACTTTGTGTAATTTATTTCATCACCGCTGCTCTCAAAAACGGTGAAGGAAAACATCGTGAGGAAACCGGCATGTCCTAGAACTAAACATTCGAAGACATGTGACATCTACCAACCCGCACTGGGCCTGCGTGGTGGATTACAGCCCACTGCCTCTCATAGAGAGGAGGCCTGTATCCCAGCAGTGGGAACATTATAGGCTGATAATGATGATGATAATCTGCGCTTTGAGAATTTTGCTGCGGAAACGTTGTAAAGCTCATAACGGACTCCAATATGGGAGGAATAATAATATAATAATATCTTTATTCAGAAGCAAAAATGGGTCAAATACAAAATATAATCTTAATTAAACAAAGTAGGTCTCACAATGTTCGATGCCTGTACTAGGATAATCCTGTATCACAGGCTGAAGGAGCTCTAACAATATACTAATTATAGGACAACAGATTTTTAAAACAATATTTAACATCTTAAAGTGATCTAATTAGAATCATTTGATATAGTAAACCTAAGTTAACTTAAACACTAAAACACGTAATAATAACAGGGAAAAATAAGCGTCAGCAGAAAAATAAACTCGGTTAAAGTCCATGGATCAAAAAAATACCGTCAAAGCACTCTTGTTTGTTTTCGATTATTGCAGCTAGCGACTAATATACGTAGACAGCAAAAACTTGATGAGTAGGTCAACACAGTAGTCTGTTATTGTTGTGACATCGACAGGCGTATCAATGCGGAAGTTTGACCTAGAGTATGACGCTTTACGCGTCCCCATAGTCGATCGAGTTGATGTACCTGTATTCGGCTATTTTTCTAGCAGGGCACTCAGCGTCTCCCGTTTTGTGGTTATTGGGCTTTTTAAAGCGCGAGCAAGTTGCACATGTAGGTGACAGCGCTTTTTTCTTGCAATCGGACAACGAGTGCCCTGCTTCTCCACAGTGACCGCAAGTAGAGTTGACCTCTCTGCATGATTTGGCTGCATGACCATATTGCTGACATTTGTAACATCTGGTGACAAGTGTAAAATCTCTGACAGGGCAGGAAGTCCAATTTATAAAAAGCCTTTCTTGAGAAATTAGGGCTTTTCGAATCTTGCCTGGAACCTCGATAATGTAGTTACAGGTCATCGCATCTTTCTTTCCCGATTTGTGACTGAACTTAACCACGGTCAAAAAGGACTCCATTGACATCTCTGGAAACTTATCGGCTACATTCTGCTCGTAAATGCACCTCAGGACATCAGTATCACCCAAAGAGGTCGGCACTCCTACGACCGTAATCCGCGGTTTGCGCTTTTTGGGTTCATCGGCTGTAAGTCCAGATGTTGACAGGTGGACTGCTTGCTTTAGTTTATCAGCATCCTGTTTGGTTTCAGTGCTGATTATAACACCTCCATCTTTAGTTTTGCGGACTCCACGTACATGCAGCTTCATTTGATCAGGGCGTATAATTTGTTGCACGAGGTTTTTGGTGTCGTCACTCGACTTTAATTTATCGCTGGGATAAATGGCTACAGAGCTCAAATTGTTTGGTCGAACGAAATCATTTGACCCCTTCTTTACCATGTCAGCAAACGATGCACTTCCCTTCGTACCAGAGACCTCAATTACCTGCTTCAGCTCCGAAATTTGATCCGTCAAGGTGCATTTTTCTTTAAGGTCATCGATAATCTTGACGGCTTGCAGGGCTTTCTGTTTCAGAGCTTGATATAGAACTGCCATTTGAGAGGTACCAGATTCTACTTTGCGGCATAGGTTAGTAATTTTCAGTTTCTGCTCCGAGTTGAGTTTGCCATCCGTGGCAATAGAGCAAACCTCATTTAGCTGCTGTTCAATTGATGACATCCATTTTTGGATATCTGGCGTGGAGACAACTGGTATGGAGAAGTCCGGCTGGAGGGTTTTTGCAGGCGAGACATTGGGTTGCACTGGACTACAGTTTGCCATTTTCCAACAGGTTCACTATGTAAATGTTTTCATTATTTACTAAAACTATACACTAAGCAAAAAATTAAAAGGAGGTCACTGTTATTGTGTTAATGAAATATTGCTAAAGAGCACGTCTGTACGTTGCGAATGGTCGCGTTACAATCGAATGAATAGGAATGAAGGAATGATAAGTTTTAGGAGTTATCGCCTCCCTCCAAATTATTCTCCCGCATCATGGTCTTGCCCTCATCCCAATTTAGTTGTGGTCGGCGCACAATGTCTTCTTCTGCACTTCTTTAACGATTGTTATCTCATCCTCCTCCTCCTTTCTAACCATAAAGGGTGTAAAACACCTCTTAACGAAGCCGAAAGGCACTGGTTCTCCCTGTCATTGCGATCATTTTTTTGTTCTACACCATACCTGGGAACCTTCTAGTTACGGAGATATTAGGGGTCAAAGTTCCAAATTCTTGACAAGTATTTTTTAAATACAAGTTTTTAATGTAACATTTTTACTTTAAACACCTCCACGACCCCCGTACTATGCAATCCGTCCATCAGCACAATGTTTTGAGTGCGTTACATTGAGTTCTACCACAAAACAAAGCAAAAGCCGTTTCCCAGCAATATTTTTTGCGAAAAGTTACTTAGTTTCATGTACAGAATGCTTGGTTGACGGCTTCGTGATGAGGTGATTTACACCTTGTATTATCCTTCACATAGTACATTCATCTTTTTATACTCTACTCTTACAGCCATCTACATTAATTCTCAACATTTTCCTTATTCCTTCGCATGTTGATACCACGATAACCGATTACCACGCAACTTTTCAGTCACCGGCGCAACTAACTGACTTCCGCCAAAATATTCTATTGCCTAAATAAATGAATTAAAACTTTAGTCGATTCCCAATGTTATAAAAACAATTATTTCTAAATAAGCTTAATGATGTTAAAGCAAAACATTCGAATTAAAATCACTGCTAAATCGTTTCAAACACCTCTTTGGGAAAACAAGTACTATACAGGGTGTAACGGAAAGGGTACATACATACTTAAGGGTGTGCTACAGACTATCAAACTATACATGTTTCTCCATCGGACAAACATCGTAAAAGCGAAAAATATATCAACTGCCCCATACATTTGGGTCAAATATATTGAACTTTTGTATGGGAGGCAGATATTTTTTTCGATATTACGATGTTTATCCGATGGAGAAACATGTTCAGTTTGATGGTCTGTAGTACACTCTTAAGTATGTTTATACCCTTTCCGTTACATCCTGTATAAACAAGTAAAACGCTGTGACGTCGTTGCCAAGACACCGAGGCGCGACCTGCAATACATAGGTCACCGAGTTCCTTTGAAATCAACGTTCTGCCAACTACAGCCTTTAGTTGCTAAAGCCAACAAAATGCTACGTGTTACAGTAAAAACTTCTGCACCAATTTATAAGCACAAAATATGTAGACAGAATTTCTAAAGGAAACTTGTTTCTTGAAAAGAATATTTTATATGAAAGTACTTGTAAGTATTCCAATTGTTGTGGGTGTGTGTGCTGCTATTTTAGTTTCAATTCAATTCGTAGGTAGTTTGTGATTTCAATTAGAGAGAAAAATGTCACAATAGGACCCTATATTTGTGAAAGCTTTACTACACCTGCTCAGTCTTGTCTAGCTTTTTAAAAACATCTGAACACCAAGTTTAGCATAACGCATTTATTTGTTTCTAGGCGTATGTATTTTAACGTTAAAATGTTGTGGTTTTGTTTTAATTCTGTAAGTTTCTTGAATAATAACATATATTATCAGACATACATATTATTAAATACAATTTGTGTTAGTAAATAGAACCTTAAAGCTACATATCTTTATTTCTATATATTTTATAAGGGATTAAATATAATGAGCACCAAAAAATACTTTGAGATCCTAAGCTACGTTACCCAAAAAAAAATACTAAACACCAAAAAAATTGTATTCAAAGACCAAATATAGTAAATGATCACCAAATTTTGTGGCAAGAAGAACTTAGGAAGCAAGTGTGAGCAAAGCGAGCTCGGGATATTGGGCACCCCGACTCGGACAGGTTAGGTTAGAAGGGATATCCGACATCCCCTTCGTGTTAGGTTACTTTAAACCCTGCAGAGAGAAATAGGAGCCCCGCGTAGCGGGGCTCCGTCGACTACGCCTTAGTTCGGAGCTGTGATTTTCAGGTTTTTAATTCTGGTGATCATTTACTATTTCTGGTGATCATTTACTATTTTAGGCCGTATAAAAATGTTTTTTAAGGTTATATTTACTTTATCTGGTGTTATGTTAAACATAAGCCATTTTATAATGACATTAAGTTACTATCTACCTTATTTTAAAACATCCAAAAAAGTGAGTTGAATAACACCCATATTCTAAAAGCTTTCCCAAATCCATTTTTAACGAAGGCGACCGTTGTTGCCATGGCAACAGTTGAAAACATCCACCAAATCGTATTTATAGAATTTATTGGCCGCATTTGGCGGATCTTCGAATAAGGTACCTCCTCTAGCTATCTATCTTTCTCAAATCTATAGTTGCGTTCTTTAATTAATGTTAAAGATGTATATAATTAATAGATTTCCAGTCATTATAAAAATTCACTCTAACAGAATGGTGTCACTGTCCATTAATCAACTATACAAAAACCTTTTACCGCCCTACAATCTATCGTCCTACAGAGCTGTCGAACGCCACATCAAGCCCTTCAATATGGCGGAACAAAAGGCCTTCAAAACGTGAACAAGGTCTGGCGTCGTACAGCTACTTAATTAAACACTTCGGCTAACGAAAGGACGTATACACTATACGTATCAATTTTGCTACAACCCGATACTAGGATAAACCTTTTACGTCAAGAACTCAAGACGTTAAGTAAAAACCTTTTTGCGTCTTTGATAAAGGTTTTTGTAAAAGGAGGTTGGTATTTGGCCTCTTTTATACTTTTTTTAGGTCTGATAATATTCATAGCTCGAAATATTATAATATTGGGATTTTCCGGTAAATATTAAGTTAGTTGCAGAGGATTTTTTAAAAATTTATTGTTTGTAGTTCGATAATTGCTTTTTGAATGACATGGAGGACACAATGGGAGAATAATATTAGCGTGACGTTGCCAGGGGAGTAGGGAAGGAAAAAAACATGTTGCCCAATTTGCTTTCCATGTCTGCTCCCCAAAACTCAACAAATACTCAACGGAATGATATGAAGAATATTTACGCGAGACCAAAAGTTCTAACTTGATAATGGAGAATGTAGGCATCTTAAGACACATCTTAAGAGCCTATGATGAACTGATGGAACATCGTACAATAGCTTTAAGATCCCTTTCTGAGTTATCTTCAATAAATAATACCATTTACGTCTCATATTCTGTAATAGAGGTCCCCAGTTTCTACAGAACGGGCAATTTTGTTCACCCATGTACTAAACATGACTTTGAAATAAAATTAATTCTCTGCGCGTGGCTTTCATTTTAGTACATTCAGAAAATAACGATCGCACATAAAATATTTTGTATATCCTAACTTATATTATAAATGCGAAAGTAAGTTTGTTTGTTAACTTTTCACGACTAAACGGCTGATCGGATCTTAATGAAATTTGGCAAGAAGATAGATTTCAACCTGAGGAAGGACATAGGCTATATATCATCAGGCTACGACCAATAGGAGCGGAGCAGTAATGAGAAATGTTGCGAAAACGGGGGAAATGTGACGCAGATGAAGTTGTGCGGGACAGCTAGTAAAGAATAAAGGCTATTATTAAGTCGTTTACTGACACAGTTTCGGATTTTTTTATGTTCTGTAAATGTATTTGTATGTGTGGCTAGACATGCAAATAGTTGACATCGGTCACATGTCTGCTTAAGAAACAATGTTTTCTTAATAAAACATATTATTATGTTATTATCTCTTATTTATTTATGGCTTATGTTTAACATAACACCAGATAAAGTAAATATAACCTTAAAAAAACATTTTTATACTGCCTAAAATAGTAAATGATCACCAGAAATAGTAAATGATCACCAGAATTAAAAACCTGAAAATCACAGCTCCGAAGGCGTAGTCGACGGAGCCCCGCTACGCGGGGCTCCTATTTCTCTCTGCAGGGTTTAAAGTAACCTAACACGAAGGGGATGTCGGGGTCTTAGTTCGCTCGCTCCGCTCGCTCACTAGACCCCGCCATCCCCTTCGAACCTAACCTGTCCGAGTCGGGGTGCCCAATATCCCGAGCTCGCTTTGCTCGCACTTGCTTCCTAAGTTCTTCTTGCCACAAAATTTGGTGATCATTTACTATATTTGGTGATCATTTACTATATTTGGTCTTTGAATACAATTTTTTTGGTGTTTAGTATTTTTTTTTGGGTAACGTAGCTTAGGATCTCAAAGTATTTTTTGGTGCTCATTATATTAGGTCTTTACCTATGAAATTGCCGTTTTGTTTGAAAAAAGTTAAAGTATTTTTTTTTTCGAACTTGTTTATTTCTTTTATTCAAAGTAATCACCCCTGCAATCAATGCATCTTTGCCAACGCTGTGGCAGTTTATGGATGCCCTTCTTGAAAAAATCAGCTGGACGGGAGACAACAAACTCTTCAAAGGCGTTTTGTACTGCCTCTCGGGAATTGAATTTTTTTCCCGCTAAAAAGTTGTCCAAATTTTGGAAAAAGTAATAGTCGGAAGGCGCAAGATCTGGTGAGTATGGCGGATGAGGGAGAGCTTCCAAACCCAACTCATGCAGCTTAGAGACGGTCTGTTGTGCAGTATGGGGCCGCGCGTTGTCGTGAAGTAGCAGTGGAGACGACCGATTGACCAAAGCTGGTTGCAGACGTGCGAGTTTCGCCATCATTGTGGTCAGTTCTTCAATGTACACATCTGCAGTAATGCTCTCGCCGTTTTGTAAAAAGCTATGATGAATCACACCAGCACTAGACCACCAAACTGTGACCATCACCTTTCTAGGGGTCATTTTTCGTTTTGCACATTGCTTTGGTACCGAACCAGGATCTAACCAACTTGCTGAGCGCTTTCGATTGTCAAAAAGAATCCATTTTTCGTCGCACGTAACAATTCGGTTCAAAATTCCTTCATTTCTGTGCCTGTTAAGCAGCGCAAGGCAAGTCTCGACGCGTACGTTGCGCTGGCGATCGTTAAGTTCGTGGGGCACCCATCTATCAAGCTTTTTTATCTTGCCAATCTGTCGCAAATGGACCAATATTGTTTTAATGCTAACATCAAAAGCTGCTGCCAGCTCAGCTGTAGATTGAGTTTCATCAGCTTCAACAATCACCTTTAATTCATCATTGTTGACCAAAGTTTCCGGACGACCACGAGGTTCATTTTTCAAGTCAAAATTCCCAGAACGAAACCGAGCAAACCAATAACGGGTTGTGCGTTCGTTTGTACAGTTCTCTCCGTAAACGTCGTTGATGTTACGGGTCGTTTGTGCCGCGTTGGTGCCACGACGGAACTCATATTCCATAATTACACGAAATTTCAAAGTATCCATTATGAGGAAAAATGTTGAAATGTAATGAAAATACAACGCTAATGAATAAACAAAAGACTGATTTTGTAAATAGAATGTCATATTTTATAAACAAAATTAATTTGAATTTAGAACTCATAGCCAATCAAAACTTTTTTTTGTTTGAAAAAGTCTGTACTGCAATACGGCAATTTCATAGGTAAAGACCTATTATTTAATCCCTTTATTTATATTAGCCTAGAGAAATGTCAGCTTTCAAAGCGTTATAGAATTCTAACTCTCGTCTGTATTCGCCGATGGGTTAGGCAATGTCGTACCTAATAGTACACCCACATTTCGCCAGTTACGTTTAAGTCCCATGTAAAGCCCCCAGCTCCAGCTGCGACCCTATTGCCATCAACCGGGCACAAATCCAGACTCCATGACTGCTACTGAAAATTTTCTGATCGAAAAACCCAATAACACTTTGCTCGAGTCGGGAATCGAACCCAGGACTTCTTGCTCAGTAGCCGCGCTGGCAAACACTAGACCAACAAGGCAGTTTAAGATTTCTAAAACGCTTTTAAACAGGTTTGGCTTTTCAGAAGGAATGGCAGTAATTGAGCTGTTTTTAATTTTTGACTTTTATCGTGATTGCTGCGAGAATCTATCTCTGTCTAGGTCCAAACGTTATCATCTGCCTAGCCTTTTCCCAAACTATCTTCGGGTCAGCTTCCAGTCTAACCGGATCAAGCTGAGTACCAGTATTTTACATGAAGCGTCTGACTATCTGACCTCCACAACCAAGTAACTCGGTAATACGATACCTCTTGGTAAGACTGGATGTCAGACTTTCGGCTTCTGACTACTCGTAACGACTGTCAAAGATCTACAAATGACAGCCGGGACCAACGGCTTAACGTGCTTTCCGAGGCACGGAGGAAACTCGGTGGGTATGTAATTATAGTATCTCGGTAACGACCCGTGCGGCTGTTATTATTTAGCCACGAGGGAACGTATCCTAACAAAAGTTCATTTCAAAATGGAAAAAAAGATTTTCCAGATTCGACCTGGGAACGGAAGAAAACAACGCCGCGCGTTTAGCTAATACAAAATACTAGATCAGACAGATAATATTTCATTAAAACCACATAAACCTAGCGATAAACTTAAACATATTTAGACAACATTAGCCTAGCAATACATTATACAAATGTACCAAGTACTAGTTTTGTAATACTTGCTTGGCTTGAACATCAAAACTACGGAACTCAAGTTATTCGGTTCAATAAATCAGATTGAGGTTTGAGATAACTTTATTCTCATAAGAATAAAATAATTCACTTACATGAGAATATTAAAACCATAACATTAGTCGATATTGAATTAATTCTATCTGCAGAAAAAAATAAAGTTCACTTTAGAATGTTCGATCTCCTACATCGAGACCACGCTATAATATTATGGAAGCTGTGAACTGTGCAGTGTATAATCAGTTATGAAATTCAGATGGAAATTGAACTGTTTGTTGGAAGCCGATTTGCTTTTAAGCTTTCCCTATCTATTGTCATTTTGATTTCGAATTATCCGTGCAAAAGTATTCCCCTCTGAGCCAAAGTTGGATCAAATATTTGCCTGATTCAGTCGAGCTCCGTTCGTATATTTATACGCTGGTCCACAAATGTTGGCTCCAATGGTTGTGACAAGGCATTTGTGGCCAAAGTGTGGTTCCATGCATGTTGCTTACAATATTTTGGACTATTTGTTTGCAATTTAAATGCGAAGTACGCTATTACTGAATCGCTTTTCAAATCGAAATCCACGGATTTGCTGGCGCGGTTAAGATGGGTTTTCCTGGAAAATGTTGCTACTGATATTTACTTGGAATGTAGTTAATTGTATCTTAAGATGTAGTATGAATAATAAATGTGATTCTATTGTAAGTTTAAGTATCAAGTCAATAGAATAGAAACATAACATTTAAACACTAAGTTATCACTGACAAGCCACAATAAAATACAAATTATTGTTCTTTAGACCTCTTGGCACCAATAACAAGGAAATAAACCGTAAAAACAAATTGCCATCGGCTCCAAATAGTATCTTTAACATCCTGCCCCCCTAGCATGACCGTTCTATCTCTATTCTACCAAGAAACGACAAGAAATCTTTTCTTTACAACTTGTCATTTCTTCTGCCCGAGCATGGCGCGCACCGTCGACTCGCGTTTCTACGAAGACATAGACAGAAATTCTTTCCATAGCAACGGGGACGTTGCTATGGAAAGTTAAAAGTTTACGTTTAGTTAACAAAAAAAAAGTTGCCAATTGCACGAGTTTTTCATTTTTCGTGGGCCTGGATCTTTTTCGCGAAATTAAACCTAAATATTTTACATAACATTTCAACCTTTTGAACGTAACTCAACGCAACCACGAAACGTATTTCTCGTGTTTAGTTTTTATTAAGACTAGTTTGACATTTGTCAGAAGTATTGTTTCTACCCCCAAATGTCAAAAGAAGAGAAAATATGGTCGTCATGCTCGACGTTGTAGACTTGTGTCGACTGAAGAAAAGAAACATTTCTTTTCTACATTCTTAATATCGCCATGCTTGGGACGATAGAAATATCTGTCAAATTGTCGATTCTTCCGTAGACATAGCTCGTTTCTACGGCGGTCATGCTAGGCCGGCTGTTGATACAGACTTTAACTAGAAATAGTAGGTCAAATAAGAAGACACAAATACTAGTAGGGAATTCATCAAACCAAATAAAAAAAATGACTGATGGCTATACCTAGTGTTTATATTAAAATTATGACATCACTCGTAAATTAAGGCGTTGACCGGCATAATTTTAACACACTTTTTCATTCATGTTTATTTTGTATGACAATACAATATGGTTAGCAAGTGATGTTATTCTAAATCCAATATGGCGGACTCGTTATTTTTTATGCATTCCCATGATGTGGGTATCAAACAAAAATACGATAAATGACGAATCGCTCCACAGCCATTCGTTGTTGCTCTTTCCTTGTCTAACGTACTATATCTTGTATCGTTTGACAAGTCAATTAAAAGGATTTTTATTACAGACTGTAAACTGGGTGGATGACGGTTATTATTATTGCGTGGAAATTAATTTGCGTGTTATAGCTTGGGACGATAAGACCAGCGATTGATTAAAAGCATTACTTCTGAAATAAAAAATAAAAAAAAGACCTTGAGAACAAGATAAAATGGAAATTTTCTGATTTATTTCTTTTGAAGCAGTGTTCGTTGACTCCTAAAAATAGGTTTATGAAACAAGTGGCATAAAAATGATTGCTGTAAACAATCAATTTGACTAGATAATCGCTATTTATGCAACTGTTACGTTATGGAAGGGTTTTTTAATACGAGTGCCATTTTTCGGTACAAGCGTAGCGCGTACCGAAATAGGTGGGCACGAGTTATATGTTATGGCTATATGTTCAGAATGTCTTTGCTTGTGTTTTAGAAATTTATGACAATTCGTATAATGCAACCCGGTGTCGTTATGGGTATGATAATGAATCCGCTGTCAATTTTGTAATTCGAATATAACGAAACCGAAGTAGATAAAAGATATTGCTTACTGATGCATTAACACAATGACTAGATCATCATTCTCATCTGCTTAGCCTTTTCCCAACTGTGTTGAGGTCGGCTTCCAGTCTAACCGAGTTACCTAACCTAGTTAGTACTAGGAATTTGGTTTAGAATTAATACTAAAACTCCTCTGGAAAATGGGCGTAAATAAACCTTGCCATCAGCATCGTTTGCCTCGCATTTTCCGAACTATTTTGGGGTCGGCTTCCAGTCGAACCGGATTTAGTTTGATACCAGTATTTAATATGGACCGACTGTCTATCTGACTTCCACATCCCGGCTTCCACTAGGCAAGACGATAGCCTTTGGTAAGACTATTTGTCAGACTTTCAGGCCACTGACTACCTGTAACGACTGTCAAAGATCTTTAAATGACAGCTGGGACTAACAACTTTACGTGCTTAAACACAACGACTAGATACAGCAACAAAAGGACCAAGCAAACTGCATACATTTTTTTTTTCATTTGACTCATTCAATACTGGCATCATACTACAAAGGTTACGACTAAGGAATTAGTATTATAAAGTGATTAAGTAAGTATAAGTAATCCCTTGTTGACGTTATATCCGCGGATGCCGTAACCAACCATTATGGATAACCCATCATATGGATAGACCTAATTCGTGAGCCGTAATCCACATTGTAAAGCCCAGTGTGGATTAGTGAATGCCGCAATGTCTTGGGATTTTAGGTCATGTGACATGTCGATTTCTTACGATGATTTCCTTTCATTTTGAAAATAGAGTGATAAATATTAAATTACACATACGTAAGTACCCACATATACAGTATGTTAGTTTAAACGAGGGACATATTCAAACCCATAATAGTACATGCTAACATGATACTAATAAAAATATAAACAAAAAAAAACACTGATAAATAACAGACAGATCCATACCAAAATTTTTGCAAATGTCACGCTACGTGTATACACCCTTGCGCTAGCGACTTAATACTATCGCAGAACATGTGAGCGGGTCAATGACTCTTAGGTATAATCCATTTTCCCTTCATACTTTAAACTTACCTGGCTTGGGACAGTCCCAAATATCTAGGCACTAAACAAAACATTAAAAATTCTTCTATATACGTTATAAGTTTTTTACATATTTGGGACGAGAATCGAATACTGAATACCCTCCCTCAATATGTCCCTCGTTTAACCTAACATACTGTATACAACACGACAATCACTTAGGCGTCAAAATGCCCCTCCGCATCGCTGCACGCGCTGTCATCCAGGAACGTGCACAGAAGACTAGCAGCATATCCACGTTGAATGGCAAAGCTAATTCTGTGGCTAGAGAAAGAACCAGCCCTCTGGTAACGCGAGGTGTCGACCGTCGGCTAAAGACTTTCTTAAAAAGGAAAGGCGCACTCGGCCCTCATGACGCGAACACAAACAATGGAGACCGATTGGGCTCTAACCCACGATTTCGACTCCAACTCGGCACGAGATCCTCAGTGCCGGTGTTTGGACAATCCAACATATATGACATACCAACTATGTCTGATAACATATGTGATAGGTTGGTCAGGAGCATTAGCACTGGGTGTCGGAGAAGTCTAACCAAAATCTCCCATATCGCTGTATCGAACTTTAAGAAGTTCTAGTACAGCGTTTAACTTGAATAGGATAAGTCCTATTCAAGTTAAACGCTGTAACAAACCATAAATTATGGTAGAATAAAGTAATCCAGTTTAATCTTATATTGTTAAATTAAATTCTGAATTTTCTGAACGTACCTTTTGACTTAATCCAATTTATTATTAAAAATCCAATCAGGCATTTGAATGTTATCCTCTTTTTCGTAACTTTGATCTAAAGATCAATTCGTTTGTATTTCCAAGACATAGTCGTCGGAAACGTACCGTGAAATCTTCGTATTGCTTCGCTTCAATGTTCATCCATATTATAAATAGTTGATAATGTAGGTCTGTATGTCTGTTACGTTTTGTTGCTCTAACATATTCATCTGCCTAGTCTTTTTCCAACTCTGTTAGAATCGGCTTCTAGTCTACACAGATGCAGCTGAATGCCAGTATTTTAATAGGAGCAAAGGCCTATCCTGACCTCCACATCCCGGTTGTATTGGGTAATACGATACCCTTTAGTGAAACTGGTTGTCTAACTTTCGGGGCACTCTCATCATCATCATCAGTCTATAATGTTCCCACTGCTGGGACGCAGGCCTCCTCTCTATGAGAGGGAATGGGCTGTAATCCACCACGCGGGCCCAGTGCGGGTTAGTAGATGTCACATGTCTTCGAATTTTTCGGGGCACTCTGACTACCTGTAACGACTGTCAAAGACACCGCCGGGACCAACGGTGCTTTTCGAGACACAGAGAAAACTCGGTATGTATTGGGTGCTCACCCATCCACAGACCAACTTAAGCAAGCGCGGTTTAACCTGTAGATTGAGTAGAGCGGCTGTTATTATTTAGCCACTAGTTTATCCATTGTAAGTTCTCTTGCATTAACAGCTGAATTATTTCGATGAAATCTTTATTATTTTTTTCAAAACGTACCTCACACTAGGAATTTCTCCTGTACCGTGGGTGCGTTTACAAAATTTAAAGTCTCATACACAAACAGCCAGACCCGGAACAACTATCTGAAGGCCATGCAAATATTTGTGCGGGGATCGAACCAGCAACACGCAGCGTAGCAGTCGATAGCTCAACCACAGCGCCAACCGTGCCATCAAAACCACACAACAGTACCCCATGATATGTGTTTAGTACATAGGACTTTTATCCCGATAGTACGGTCCCGTGGGATAACAATTTCCGATCTCAGCGCAAGTCACGGGCAAAAGCTAGTTATATTATATTTTCAAAACAAAGTCGTTGAAACGTACCGTGAAATCTTCGTATTGTGTCGCTTCAATGAATAATATAACAAAACGATTTCTCCTTGTAAAGGTCGATATATCCTTTGTCGGTGCCGGTTGAGTGCTAAGTTTATCCATTTGAATGAATATTATGTGGATATTCTTCTGTCTCGGTATGTTATAGGATGCAAATTGAAAATTGAGTAAGTAAGGTTTTGACTTCGAACTACATTCCAATACATTAAAGACTGGTTTAAGGTAGACTTTTGATCTTTAAGGTAAAGCCGTGCTTGCCGAGTTTGGTCGGTGGATGGGTGACCATAATTATATACCGAGTTTCCTCCGTGCCTCGGAAAGCACGTTAAGTCGTTGGTCCCGGCTGTCATTTGTAGATCTTTGACAGTCGTTACGAGTAGTCAGAAGACAGAAGTCTGACATCCAGTCTTACCAATGGGTTTCGTATTACCCAGTTACTGGGCTGTGGAGGTCAGATAGCCAGTCGCTTCATGCAAAGTACTGGTACTCAGCTGCATCCGGTTAGACTGGAAGCTGACCCCAAGATAGTTTGAAAAAATGCAACGCAGATGATAACTTTCTAAAGACAATTAAATCATAACGGGATTGACTGACATAATAAGGGGACAAAATGGTGGTTTTATCGGAATCGTATGAACAAAGTCGGATTATTCCGATCTGTCACCCCCCTATCACTGATAGGGGCAGATGAAACTTTATATTCCTGTTTGTCCCCCACAGAATTTTATATATTAATTCTTAAAAGTAATGCCACATATACTGCAACATTACATTAAATTAAAGACTAGTGGTTTACGTTTATAATCATCTGTATTTAAATAAGTTACTTACAAATATTTCTTTTGTTTTTCTATTAATCAGCTATAGTCCCATAAATCATAGTTCGTATAGTAGATACAATTACAATCAGTCTTCTGATTTGACTTTATTCAACTTAATTACAATAAAAAATATACTAATAATAAATTAAAAAAAAAAAATTGTTTTGTTATTGATTGATAGAATCAGTCACAGTCCGATAAATCACAGTAGGTATTGTACATATTACAATCAGTCTTCTGATTTGACTTCATATAGCCTAGTTACAAATGAAAACTTTTAAATAATAATAAACTTAAAGTTGTAAATAATCTCAAAAAACATAAATAAACGAAAATCACTAGTATAACGAATTTTAAAACTTTTCCAAAGGTCGTAAGAATATTATATAAATAAAATAACAATCGTAACTTCTCCAACAAATGACCAATACTAATTTCACCACCTACAAACTGCATTTGACAATTATGTATATTTGTCTACTATTACTACGTGATTTATGGGACTGTGACCGATCGATACAGAAACAAAAGAAATATTTATAATTTATTTAAATACAGGTCATTATAATAATCGAAACCACTTATCTTTTATTTAATCCTTGAAAGTAAGCTTATAACGTATAGCATTACTTATAAGAATTAATTTAAGTTCTATGGGGGACAAACAGGAATAAAAAGTTTTATCTGTCCCCCTATCAGTGATAGGGGAACAGATGAAACCGTTAAGGAGTGAATAAAGTTCGAACTGTCCCCTCATTGCTAACAGGGGGACAGATCAAACTTTTTTTTCCGATCTGTCCCCCTAAGGGGACAAAGAGGGGTGACAGATCGGAATAATCCACATAGTACATAGTCCATGTTTTTTATTTGAAACAAAAAATTAACAGTCACTTTCTCAAGTCACTATTATATGAGAACCAGCTGTTTGCCTGCGACGTTTGTCAGCGTGAAATTATTATTAAAATGTTATGTTCCTATTTAAAACTGAACTCAAAATATTTTTCTAAAGTAAAGCAGGTAAGTTAGTCCTTATAACATCAGTTATCTGCCAGTAAAAGTCCCGTCAAAATCGGACCAGCTGCAGCCGATTCGGAGGTTAGCCGTAACCAACAGACAGGCAGATTTTTTTTTGTAATAAATTATAAGTAACGTGTATTCATAGTTTCATATACAAAAAAAAAACAAAAACAAAATCAAAATCATTTATTTCAAGTAGGCCAGTTACAGGCACTTTTGAATAGTGAAACAACAATAAAAAAGGAGCTACAGTCCCAGTCACAAGACATAATAACTGTGAAAGTTCTGTAGTGGCAACTACAGAACTTTCACAGTTATTATGTCTGTTTATGTCATTCGAAAGCGTAGATCTCTATGGAGAAGAATGGGCAAGAAACTCCATGGACACTCTTTTAAATCAGAATCTTGTTACAAAAACCTTGGTTACATCATTCATGTTGAGATGGTACATTATGTGAGAATCAAAAACTCTTATTGTGAAATTACAAACAGACACTTCCACTTTCATTTATTTGTATAGATTAAGGTTACACTAGTCTGGCATTCTTCCATACAAACGTAGTATCCGGTTTACGGGTTCTGGGCACTTCCGGTCCCATTTTTTTTTTGCCTCAAAATGCTTCTGGGCAGTACACGTCCCAAACATAGTTGCCATAGAATTTTAATTTTTTTTGCTTACTCTATAAGTTTTCCCTCTATGTCATCATTTTACCTTGTTCCCAGAATGACAAGCAACGTTTCTAATAACGGCAACACTATGATCAGAGACACAAAAATTAAAAAAAAAATATTTTCTGTCAGTGAAGCGTGGGGTTTTTTACGAGCGTTTTTTTTTTGTTTTGTTTGTTTCGAACTGTGTTTTTAGTTAAGTTTTCGGTTAATTCTGAACTAAAACCAGCTGAAAACAAAGTGTGTGTGTTGTGTGTGAGTGTTGTGACAAACTTTTGTGCAGGGCTCAAGTCAGGTAAGTTAATTAGTACGTAATTTCTAAAATATTCCGTAATGCATGATTCGAACAATGCTAGTATGAAATGTTTTGTTTTTTTTGGTGTAATTATGTTGTAAATGCTTCTATTATTGATTCAAATCTTCGAACAATTGTTATTTAAAGATGATTAAAAGATGAATCTGTCCATTGATTACGAAAATAATACTATTCAACTTCAAAACCTAAAAAATAGTCACGGGTCCGACTCAGGTAGTCCATAATTAGTGCTTGTACATAAAAAATATTGTACTATCCAATGCAGTTTTCTATTTTTCTTATGTTAAGAATAAACACACCATGCAGTTAAAATCTTAAAACATATGGCTCATCACTTGTTATTTTTTGTTATTGCTAATTACTTGAAATATAAGAAAAAATCTCTAAATGTTCTTTTTTACAACCAATTTTGTAAATGAAAGCAATTATATTTTCAAACAAAACTAACACATTTCAAAGGGCTTGTTCATAAGCATTGTAAAAAACAACAAGCGATAACGAAATACTCAGAAAGGACGTCGTAAACATCGTTTGTTTACATTAAGTGCCGGCGCCCCGTCCCGCGCGCGCGGTGACGTAATGCCGGGGGCATCAACTGGCCGTCACGTGGCGCGCAGTAGGTTCACTTAAGCGGGTATGGTGATTACTCGTCTGTTTGACGGTGTAGGTTCAAAACTAAAAAAAAATATCAACTGGTCTTGTCATTATCTAGCCCTGTATGGAAGCAGAATTGGAAATAAAATATTGGTTTGGAAGTTATAAGCGCCGAAACTTCCATAATTCAACACTAATTTTACCTTATCTTTGGGCATAAATAAATAACCTATGTAGTATGAAAATGGAAAAAGTAAAACCATACAGGGATAGATAATTAATTCATAAGTCCAAATAATTAATTTTGAGTAGATACATCCAGTACTTTTTCCGTAATATCTATACTCAATTTATGAAATTTGACGCGCTCATTTTCGTTATAAATCGTCGTATATTTCACTAAATAAATAATTAAATTTATAAATAACTAAATAAAATATTAGTCACGCCCGCCAACGAGTTCGAGCCGTCGACTTGTTCACCCTTAACATACACAAACACTATCCTAAACACTATCTCTTATTACATTCCTGGAACGACCAATCTAACCAACACGAAGGTAAGCAATTATTAAACACATTATTAACAGCAGCAATTTTCTTGCTGACACCTCCTATAACCCTATTACCTCGCTTGATTTAACAAAGACGTAACACTTGGTGAAGTTTCTAACAATACGCTTATTGTCTTTGAAAACCAGAAGTTGAACTATATTATTAGTGTTTATTATTTTGGTCTAACCGCAAGGCTTACATTCTTTAATGTCTGTGAATTATATGACTGAAGGCGAATTATAACTAGGCGAGAACGGTATAATACTGTTAAAGTGAATTTTCGCTTGTTTAAGAGGGAAACGCCAGGGTGGCCTGCGAAGTACAAACCTTTGGTTTTTTGCAATTTGCAGGACAACATCAGGCTCTAATTTAAACAAAATATGATTTGCGACCGTAGCGCGTCTGTAGTTACAAAATTTTATTATAATTCAAATCATAAAAAAAGTCTTTTAATGGGATTCAATTAACTTGAAAAAGGTTGTATTGTTGCATCATCTTTACATTTCAAACTGTAATATCTTAGACAAGTTTTTGAATATTAATTTGTTGTTCTATTCTATGTCTAGACTTGAAACTAACTTACCTGAAACTCTGTTTACAAATTAACATAACAAAGATGTTAGAATAGATAATGTCTTCGAAGTTTGTGTCAGTTTAAGTAAATAAATTTTATCATAATAATGCGTTCGTGAAATGCTTATTAATCAAGTTATTCATATCATCAGCCTATAATGTTCCCACTGCTGGGACACAGGCCTCCTTTCTATGAGAGGGAGTGGGCTGTAATCCACCACGAGGGCCCAGTGCGGGTTGGTAGATGTCACATGTCTTCGAATTTTTTAGTTCTAGGACATGCATGTTTCCTTACGATGTTTTCCTTCACCGTTTTTGAGGGCAACGATGATGAAATAAATTACACAAAATAATGCGCCTGTCTGGGTTCGAACCCACGGCTTACTGCTTGTAAGTCGGAATTGCCACCACTAGGCCGCCACTGCTCTCCAAGTTATCAAGTAATCAATTAAGTAGTAATCAAGTTATTAGTAAGTGATATTGGTAGTGTTAATAACCTTTTGAATTTAGCCTATACATAAGCAGGGGATATCCTCGACATAAACTTTTACCGTGAGTTCAGTATAATTTTGATTCTAGTCACGATGGTCCATACAAACGATGGATTGACTGTGTGAAGGATGCTATGGGTGGGGTGCTGAGTCAGAAAACCTCCCCGTGCGCCTAGTGGCTGCTAGTCCCTCTCGATACGTCTGGAGGGAACAGCAGCTGCTAGGACGGTGCACCCCGGGCGCCGGCAGTGTCCTTCCCTGAGGAGTGGGAAGAGATTCCCATTCTCCGGGAAATGTCACTGCCGGTGGCAAATATTCTGACGTGGAGGGGTCCAACCTGGACCAACGCGGCGTTTCTCCGCGTGACCCTCTGAAAAGCAGAGGGCACAGCGGAGGAGCAAGGGCGGGCTCGGTGTGCACTCACCCTGCCTCCGAGCAGACAGTGAGGGACGTTGTCCTTCGCTGTCCCCGTCGTTCTCGTAATCCCATCATCGGAGTGTCGTGGATCACGTCTCGCGGCTTCGATCGGGACCGAGGGTCTTGGCTTAACCACCCGGACCGCGAGGTAGAAAACCTCTATAAAAAGTTACCCCGAATCTCAAGCGGCGGCGCACCGTGAGGGGATGTATGGCTGACGGGTGTTCCCATGGAACAATCAGTCTCTAGTGCGACCCCCGCCAGGGTACCAGCCGACCCCCTGGCGGGTTATAAATGTTAAAGGCTTATCCGGGTACAGGGGGCACTGCCCGGATGGACCTCGTATTTCCCCCACACTCGTGGGACCAAATATGGTGAAAAAAATAAATAAAAAACCAGCCGGTGACGGCAAAGTGAGGGAGAGAAGGGATGCGGGGTCGGAGTCCGACGCCGCGTCCAGTGAGGTGAGTGCGGGAAGCTCAGAGAGCTTCCGCCTCGAGAGGGCCAGGACTGCTGCGGAGGAACGCAAGCGGTCCAGACCGGAAGGCGACCGCGAGTCGTCTTCCGAAGGGGAGCTTGCCTCGGCTCCAAAAATTTCCACCAGCAGGCGTGGTGGAATAAGGGGCATGGGGAGGGGGCTCTCAGCCCCCGAGAGATCGGGGGTGGCCGGTCGCGGGCAGGCCCACATGGGCACCTGTGAGGACGCGGCAGGCGAAGCTGGCGGCTCCGATGCGGAGCGTAAGGCCAGGTTTGTGAAGGAGGTGGAAGCGGCGATAAGGGTTGTGGCCTTGAAAATCAAAACATCGTCAAAACTCGGGGCCATACCTGCAGCTTCCGCCTCCATCTTGGCGGCAGTGGAGGCTAGTTTTCCTCCACCTAGCGAAGTGGCCAAACTGCGGGCGGAGGTCGCCCGTCTGACGGCCGCCACGGAGCTTCTCCGCGAGGAGAACATGAAGCTTCGGGCAGACCTGACCGGTCTGCGAGAGTCTGGCTCCCGCGAGGTGCCTCAGCAGCAGCAGAGTCAGCCCTTGCCGGAGGTGAGCCAGGTCCTGCACCTGGTTCGGCAGGAGCTGGCTGCCTTCGGGGCGCGGTTCTCTGTCCTGGAGGGCATTGTACTGCGCCCCCCCCTGGCGGCAAACAAGGCGGCCGCTGGCCCGGGGGCGGGCTCGGGCCCGAATGCGAACCCGGGCCCGAGGGCAGTCCCGGGCCCGAAGGCAGTCTCATATGCGGCTGCTGCGGCTGCCAAATCCGGGCCAGGGCAGTCTGGCCAGCCCTCAGGCAGGACTAGGCCGGGCCCTGGAAAGTCGGCTCCGCCGAAAACGACAGCGGCCCAGAAAAAGGGCAAGGTGGCTCCTCAGGTGGTGGCGGTGCCTACGCCAGCAGTAAGCCGGCCGCAGCCACCGCCAACACCCACCATGCCTGCCACGGCCGAAACCGAGTGGCAGGTGGTCGGGGAAAAAAGGAGGAAGGGACGAAAGGCGGCCAAAAAGGCCCGCAATGAAAAAAGAAGGCGTCAGCACAAGGCGCGAAGTGTCGCGGCTCGACTCCGCGCCCCGAAGACCGCAGCTGTAGTGATCACACTACAGCCGGAAGCGGAAAAGAGGGGCGTGTCCTACCGCGACGTGCTGACAAAGGCGAAGGCGACGGTGAATCTCGGGGAGCTTGGGATCACCGGGGGACTCCGGCTCAAAGTCACCGCGACAGGGGCTCGAGCGCTGGAGATCCCCGGAGAAAATAGCGGCCTGTCCGCTGACGCTCTGGCTGAAAAGCTCAGAGCGTCCCTAGATGCGGATGAGGTCCGAGTGTCCAGGCCTGTCAGATGCGCAGACATGCGCATCCTGGGTCTGGATGACTCAGTGACCCAAGAGGAGGTGGTCGCCGCCGTCACCAGGACCGGTGGGTGCCCTGCTGAGCAGGTCAGGGCAGGCACCCTACGTCCGGACCACTCGGGCATGCGAACTGTAATGGTAAGCTGCCCTGTGACGGCGGCAAGAACGATCGTGGAGGCTGGAAGGCTCCTGGTAGGCTGGGTGTCAGCGCAGGTTAAGCTGCTGGAGCCCCGACCTCTGAGGTGTTACCGGTGCCTCGTGGGGCACCACGTGAGTTGTCAGTGCACCTCGGAGGTGGACCGCAGCGACGTCTGCTTCCGTTGCGGTCTTCCCGGTCATATGGCCGCGGCCTGCTCTGCCCCACCGCACTGCACTGCATGTGCGGCAGCGGGCAAACCGGCCGATCACCGGGCAGGGGGCAGGGCCTGCGCACCACCCACCAAGACCAGGGGCAAGGGAAGGCCTTCAGCCACCGCCTCCACCGTCGCCACCGCCGCAGCCGCCACCACTGTTGCGCCCACTGCTGCCGTCAGCACCGCCGCCGCAACAACTGCTGCGGGGCCCTCACAGGGGGCCCGGGAGGGGGCTGAAATGGAGTGCTAATAATGGCCCCATTACGCCTCCTCCAGGCGAACATCAACCACTGCCGCTGTGCTCAGGATCTGTTGCTCCAGAGCATGGCGGAGTGGTTGATTAACGTCGCCGTGGTCGCTGAGCCGTACTTTGTCCCACCCAGGGAAGACTGGGTGGAGGACCTGAGCGGCTCAGTGGCCATAATTTCGTCGGCCGCCGCCGGTACCCCGACCCTTGAGAGTGTCAGGAAGGGTCAGGGTTGCGTAGCAGCACGGTTCGGGGAGATCGTCGTAGCGGGAGTCTACTTCTCCCCGAGCCGAACTCTCGCCGAGTTCCACAACTCCCTCATGGAGTTGAGTGTCGTCATCCGAAGCTATTCTCTCCCAGTGCTTGTGCTCGGGGACTTCAATGCCAAAAACTTGGCTTGGGGTTCTCGTTGCACAGATGTGCGGGGTAGGATGGTGGAGGACTGGGCTCTGGAGGTGGGCCTGGTCGTCCTAAATCGGGGTTCTGTCCCCACGTGTGTGCGGATGCGGGGCGAGTCGGTGGTGGACATCTCGTTCGCTAGCCCCGCTCTGTCACCGCGTGTCGTTGACTGGCGCGTTATGGAGGGGGTGGAGACCTATTCCGACCACCGGTACATCCGGTTCGATGTCTCCGCCCAGGACTCAAGCGCGCCGGTCTCACAGGCCCCGAGTGGTCCGCGTTGGGCGCTGAAGCAGCTGGACCGGGAGCTCCTCCTGGAAGCCTCGATAGTGCAGGCCTGGGTGACATCACCGAACAGGCCTGCCGACATCAACAACGAGGCAGGGTGGTTCCAGGAGGCCATGTCCGACATATGCGACGTGGCAATGCCCCGAGTTCGGCCAGGACGCGCCCGGCGTCAGGTGTACTGGTGGTCGCGAGAGCTGAAGTCTCTGCGCGAGGCGTGCGTCGCCGCGCGGCACCTGTACGCCAGGCATCGCAGGCTCCGCATCCGCCCTACGGATGCGGCAGCCATTGAGGCGGAGCTGTACGAGGGATACAGAGCAGCGAAGACCGCCCTCCAAGAGGCTGTCCAGCGGGCCAGGGACCTGGGCCGCGAGGAGATGCTGGGGACTCTCGACAGAGATCCGTGGGGGCGCCCTTACAAGATGGTGCGGGACAAACTCCGCACCTGGGCCCCCCCGCTGACGCAGAGTCTCCGCCCTCAGCTCGTGGAGGACGTGGTGAGCGCTCTGTTCCCTCTGCGAGGGGAACATCCTCCCCCGCCTATGGCTCCGCCGCTTGCGGTGCCAGATGTGGACCACATCGAGGACGATGACGACATTCCGGAAGTGACCGGGGTGGACCTGAGAGTGGCGGTAGGCAGGCTTAAAGCCAAAAATACCGCCCCGGGACCCGATGGCTTGCCTGGCAAAGCCTGGGTCCTGGCCTCGGAGGCTCTCGGGCCCCGACTGGAAGGGCTCTTAAGCGCATGCTTGGAGAGAGGCCAGTTCCCGCTTCGTTGGAAGACGGGGAAGCTGGTCCTCATCCGGAAGCCGGGGCGCCCTGCGGACTCTCCGTCCGCATACCGGCCCATTGTGTTGCTCGACGAGGTGGGCAAGCTCTTTGAAAGAGTCATTGCGAACCGCCTCGCCGGGCACCTTGTGGGGATGGGGCCGGACCTTGCGGAACACCAATTTGGTTTCCGCAGGGGGCGCTCGACGGTGGACGCCATCATGCGCGTGAGGGCTCTCACGACGGGGGATGCAGTGTCTCGGGGTGGGGTCGTCTTGGCGGTGTCTCTTGACATCGCCAACGCCTTCAACACCATGCCCTGGAGCTGCATAAGGGAGGCACTTCGGTATCATCGGGTGCCGACCTACCTTCGTCGTGTGGTCGGGGACTACCTGACGGATAGGGCCGTCATCTACCCCGGTCGCACCGGAGAATGGAATCGGCGAGAGGTGTCGTGCGGTGTTCCACAGGGATCGGTTCTGGGGCCGCCCTTGTGGAACATCGGCTACGACTGGGTGCTGCGCGCTGACCTCCCTAGTGGTGTCAGCGTAGTTTGCTACGCTGACGACACGCTGGTGCTGGCACAAGGGAGGTCGCACGAGGCGGCGGCCGAATTAATGACACGCGGGGTTGCGATAGTCGTGGAGAGAATCCGGCAACTGGGTCTCGAGGTGGCATTGCACAAGTCCGAGGCCATGTGCTTTCATGGGCCTCGGAATGCGCCACCGTCGGGATCCATACTGACGGTAGGAGGAGTTCCCATCGGCGTCGAGTCGACGCTGAAGTACCTAGGGCTTGTCCTCGACAGCCGGTGGAACTTCGTGGAGCACTTCCGACGTTTGGCCCCAAAACTGGAACGGGCAGGAGCTGCATTCAAGCGGCTCTTGCCCAACCTGGGGGGTCCAAACGCCTCCTGCCGGAGGCTCTACGCGGGGGTCGTGCGGTCCATGGCCCTTTATGGGGCCCCGGTATGGGCGCGTTCTTTGAGGCGGCGAGCCGCCCATTACCTGAACGCGCCCCAGAGGGTGGTAGCCGTAAGGCTGATCCGGGGGTACCGCACGATCTCCGGCGAGGCGGCGAGCCTCTTGGCCGGATTGCCACCATGGGATCTGGAGGCGATGGTCCTCGCGCGCCTGCATGAATGGCGCGCGGAGGCACTACGCCGGGGGGAAACTCCGCTGCCGCGGCAAATTGTCGCTCAGCGGACAGACCTCCGGCGCGATCTCATGGTGGCATGGAGACAGCGACTATCGCAACCACGTGCAGGGCACGCCACAATAGTGGCGATAAGTTCCCTCTTTGAGGAGTGGCTAGAGAGGCGGCACGGCGCCCTCACCTTCCGCCTGACGCAGGTCCTCACCGGACACGGTTGTTTCGGGAGGTTCCTGCACCGAATCGGGCGGGAGGAAACGCCCGGGTGTTACCATTGCGAGGATCGGCCGGAGGACACGGTGGAGCACACCGTGGAGCTCTGCCCCGCTTGGGCTGAGCACCGCCGTGTCCTCGCAGCGGCGATTGGCGGCGGCGACCTCTCGCGTCCGGCCCTGGTTCAATCCATGGTCCGGAGCGAGAGGGAATGGGATGCCGTCGCCTCCTTCTGCGAAGCAGTTATGCTATCGAAGGAGGTGGCGGAACGTGAGAGGGAGAGAACCTCACGTCCCAGCCGCCGCGGGAGACGCCCCGGGCGTCGGGGGGCAACCAGTGGCCCCCGGCCACCGTAGGCGCGAGCCTGTGGACGGTGAGTAATGGGCTAGCTCACCGTCCGTCCGTCTCATGACGACAGGCCGTGTCGACGGCGCGTACGTGTTCCACGCGCGCCTCAAGGAGATGTCAGCAAACCGGATGGGGCCCGAGAGGGCCGATGCCTGCCAGGGCTGCGGGTTGTTCGAAAGAGATACCGCGGCCCTGGAACAAAAAGGGCGAAGAAGGAACATGGGTGGGTTTTAGTCAGTACAAGTCTGACACTCCCTCCCGCTCCGCCCAGAGCGGGAGAAGTCATTTGATGATTTCCCATCCCGAAAAAAAAAAAAAAAAAAAAAAAAAAAAAAAAAAAAAAAAAAAAAAAGGATGCTATGGGTAGAAAAGAGGTGACTGCTGAGATGACCAGTAATAGAGAAGTATGGAAGAAGAAGACATGCTGCGCCGACCCCAAATGAAATGGAATAAGCGCAGCATGATGATGATGAGTTACGATGGTGCACACACTGGGTATATAAGTCCATATAATGTTGGGGAAAAAAACTTTGAACTTTTTTTTGGTACTCGGTAAAGTAAACAGTACAAAGAGATGGTATTTTTTGGCATTAACTTAATTTGTATATTACTTTTTTTGCCAAAAAATATAGAACATCGCTATTGCTACCTTTACAGATAATTTCATCGATGAAATTGGAAATGAATTAGGTTGAAAGATATTTGATAACATTTTACTAATAATTCGGTAAGATTACTACCTACTAGACTTTCGTAATTTAATAAACTTCTTATTTATGAGAATAAAGATCGACGCAAATAATACCCAATACTTTATGGGACAATATTTTGTGGGTTTAACTACAAGAAATAATTTAATGTTTGATAAAACCGGTAAGGAAAAGGTGCAGACTAGCTGCGGACTGAGCTCTGACAGAAACTATAATGAAACATCTTTCCATGTCCGCTGTCTGGAACCACGTCCGTTTGTCACAAAAACGAACCAAACTAAACTTGAAGCAAGGGGCCTACTCTCTAAGTCCATTAACGAAAGTACGGGTCCGTCCGTCACTAGCTTTATACTTTGAAATAAACCCTACTCCCTATTATTTTCAGATTCATGAGTTTTGAAAACACATCGGGGGTAAGGACAACTGTCCAATCGTATTGTCATTTTTAGTTCGGGCTCTTAACGAATCTTATGTCCGTAAGTGATAAGGAGTAGGAAACGACCGTAACTTCGGCCGAAACTATGGACTTCGTGCTAAGAGGGTAGACCCCCAGGTTCGATTGTAGCACGTGTCGTTTCGTTCTATAGTTAGTTTGTTCTTATCCTCTTGAAAGACTAGCTGTATGTTTATTTTAGAATAAAAGTCGAGTAATTATGACACGACCCACTGGTTGATAATAACACTGCTTTAAAATGTCATGAAACCCCTATGTTTCTTTGCAATGTCCCTATTGATGCTTTTACCCGTAAGATTTTCTTAAAGTAAGTTTTCAATATCATTTTCCCTCAGAAGACGTTTACTCGGGAACGAAGTTCTACAACAGTTATCCAGCAATAAAGTTACAAGTCTCGCTACACTGCGAGAAATGAACGCGTTTATCTGGTCTACTAATTAATGTGTCTGAGAGCTTGAGATCAATTGAGATTTGATTAGATCTGAGAGAGAGCCTTGAAGTCACCCAAACGGCAATGGAGAGGGCTATGCTCTCGCGTGATCAAATCAGAAATGAGGACATCCGCAAGAGAACCAATGTTAACGACGTAGCCCAAAGGATTGCCAAGCTTAAGTGGCAGTGGGCAGGGCACATTGCTCGGAGAATGGACGGCCGATGGGGCCGAAAAGTTCTGGAGTGGCGACCGCGAACCGGAAGACGTTGCGTTGGAAGGCCTCCCACTAGGTAGACCGATGACCTGGTGAAAATGCGGGGATCCGTTGGATGCGAATCTCACGGGACCGGTCAATGTGGCGAGACTTGGGGGTTATGTCCAGCAGTCTACATCTTTCGGCTGAAATGATGAGTGCGAGGATCTTGTGTAACGATCCCTGGCGATGACAAGAATTTGCTAAATGTTACTGTTACATCATCTTCTGCCGAGCCTTTTCCCAAATATATTGGTTCGTCTTCCAGTCTAACTAAAAACAGCTGGGTACCAGTATTTGACATGGAGCGGCCCAGTAAGGACTTGGAGTAACATTTTGCTTCATATTAAAAGCAAAATGTTACTCCGATTGTTGCAAATAATTTTGGATAGACATTTTTTGAATAAAATTTCGATAGGTATGGTTGGTTTTCTTCTACATAGGTCGATGGTTGCCCCTCTCATGTGTCATCTTTTAGGGTATTCACGAGAAGAAATAAGATTTGATTTACGTGTTTTTCTGATTAGAAAAAACTCAAACCGGTATTGTCTGCGATAGTATTTGACTAGCATAGTTAAAAATATTGCTTTCAAACCAGTAAAAAAAGAAGCAATTAATAAAGAAAAGGAAAATATTGCTACCGTAATATTCAGCTAATTTCCCAAAAGTGTCTATAGAAGTAGGATAGCCCGAGGTCTCTAAACTCATTTAGGGTAAGGTCTTTGTAATTAACGCAGTTTACCCACCAATATTAATAACGGCCTTATCTTTGAGCACAGTCGGCTGGTAATAGGCCTTTCTTAATAGCAAAAACCCAAAGGATTTATTTATTTAACACTTCAAGCACAAAGTAGGTACAGAGAATTATTCCCAAGTGACATTATTTATATTTATCTGTAACTTAGAGCAACAGCTTATAATGCTAATGCCAGGATGCTAATGGTAGTCAGTTTTTAGGTTTCCGTAGCCAAAGGGTCAAACGGGACCCTATTACTAAGACTTCGCTATCCGTCCGCCCGTCTGTCCGTCCGACCATCCGTCCGGCCGTCCGTCTGTCCGTCCGTCTGTCACCAGGCTGTATCTCATGAACCGTGCTAGTTAGCCAGTGGAAATTTCTACAGATTATGTATTTCTGTTGCCGCTATAACAACAAATACTAAAACCAGAATATAATAAATAATTTTAGGGGAGCCCCCATTCAAAAAAGTGATTTTTTTACTCGTTTTATAAATAATACGGAACCCTTCGTCCGCAAGTCGGACTCACTCTTGGCCGGTTTTTTTCTAAATATGCTTGTGTTTGGCCGAAACTCGCCTGGTGAATGAAGCGATGACGTGGCTTAGAGTGGAGTGAACTGGTTCACTCGAACTTTGAAGATTTCTGGATTATAATGATCGAGAAACAGAGTAGCCGGCAGAGAACTCCACAGACTGGTGACCGTTTTTTCTAACCAGCAGGTCAAGCTACCCGAAACTGTTAATTTTTCCCAATCAGCCTTGTACCGTATTCTTTAACGATAAGGTTGAAAATCTAATAGAATAAAATCTTAGATTGTTGTAGCTTGATGATCATTACAACTTACTGCGCCGCAGGTGCTAAAAAGGGAATAAAAATGATTTTTTGTTTTATTCCCAATTGAAAACCAAGCTGTTTATTGATGGGTCATATCTTCAGTGCACTAAGCATTGGCGCTCTTAAAATAGGTGCTCAAGTGGGAATACGTCTAAATAAATGTGAAAGTTCAAATGTTGTTACTCAATTACGCAAAAGCGACTAAGAAGTTTTGGATGACATTTGGCACACAGTGTATTCGATTATTACCGATTAACATATTTTGAGAGCAGCGGTGGCCAAGTGGTAGCAGCCCCGACTTACGAGCAGTAAGTCGTAGGTTCGAACCCAGGCAGGCGCATTACTTTGTGTAATTTATTTCATCACTGCTGCTCTCAAAACGGTGAAGGAAAACATCGTGAGGAAACCGGCATGTCCTAGAACTAAAAATTCGAAGACATGTGACATCTACCAACCCGCACTGGGCCCGCGTGGTGGATTACAGCCCACTCCCTCTCATAGAGAGGAGGCCTGCATCCCAGCAGTGGGAACAATATAGGCTGATGATGATGATGATGGTGATGAACATATTTTATAAGGTCCTCCTTATCCCGATACTATGCTTTCGAGAGAAATATAGCGCGAAGCAGCGGGCAGTATTACTAGTATTTGATATTGTTACGAACTATGTATAAGATAAATTAACACCAATTAAACGCTAAAAAACTTTATTCAACACTAAACACTTAAAATTAATCACAAATGCATAACTGATCACTATTAACTTAGATGTCGCACTATTAGTTCACTTCGATCGCTTCGTTTTGCAGTCGAAATTAGACTACGCGCTCTCGAAAACCCGTCGGCTATTTATATGGCCGACCTATCTTCGAGAAAGTTCCACATCCTTCCTGAACTTTCTAGATAGCTCCAATCCTTCTATAAAGTTCCACAAATCTCCAGAATTTTTTCAATCTTTCCAGAGTTTTTCATCGTGGAACATTCTAAGATTATTCTCAAATCTTCTAGACATACTGGATCATTCCAAACTCGAATGTAATCCTAGAATGTTCTCGTAAAGCAGACGACGTAATAATATTTTTATATCCGATTATTATAGGGTTCTAATGTGATGGGATTTCGAGGAGTATGAAAGTGCCAATTGCACTTTTCCTCATATAGAACGAACAAACTAAAGAGCTGTTTGCACCACAATGTTTTTACGAAATAGCAAGAGATTTTTGTGTGAATATTTGCCTACCCATCGCCATAAGCGCTAGTGTATCTTTTAAGGCTATATAAAAAGATCTAAGAGTCGTTACCGGCCCCAAAAAGGCAGTGTCAGAGTCATAAATGTCAATGTGATGGATGTGCCAACATTAAGCCACATAGTCGAGACGATAGCTTTACTTTGTAACGTTTTATTTTTACATGCCTAGAGTCAACTTGGTAGACAGTTTTTTTGTCGTTATATTTTTATATTAGACCAAAGAAACGATGGATGGACTTCGTGAAGGATGATTCGGCAAGAAAGGAGGTATCTGATGAGATGACGAGTAATAGACAAGTGTGGAAGTGTAGCGTTGTAGTCGATTTCTTAAAAACCGACTATAACGCACATCACTAGTTTCGAGTGACATCCCTAAATCTTTCAATACGAACACGTGATTGCTTAGTGGGAGCGTGTGTCAGGGACTATATAAACCCACGCAAGTCATTCCAAAGCCCTTTCTCAACTCCAACCCTACATATTAAACCCCGAGATAAAGGGGGTTCCAGTCTAGGGCTGCGCTTCCAGTCGTGGGCTACGCTTCCAGTGTAGGGGTGGACTTCCTTCGACCGCTGTCAGGCGTCGCGCTGCCTCCGCCTCTACCGCTGGAAAGACACCTGACACGCGCACTATCTTCGCGGCCGCTACCGCCGCCTGAACCCTACATTCACGTGGCAAAACCAGAAGTTGAACTATATTATTAGTGTTTATTATTTTGGTCTAACCGCAAGGCTTACATTCTTTAATGTCTGTGAATTATATGACTGAAGGCGAATTATAACTAGGCGAGAACGGTATAATACTGTTAAAGTGAATTTTCGCTTGTTTAAGAGGGAAACGCCAGGGTGGCCTGCGAAGTACAAACCTTTGGTTTTTTGCAATTTGCAGGACAACATCAGGCTCTAATTTAAACAAAATATGATTTGCGACCGTAGCGCGTCTGTAGTTACAAAATTTTATTATAATTCAAATCATAAAAAAAGTCTTTTAATGGGATTCAATTAACTTGAAAAAGGTTGTATTGTTGCATCATCTTTACATTTCAAACTGTAATGTCTTAGACAAGTTTTTGAATATTAATTTGTTGTTCTATTCTATGTCTAGACTTGAAACTAACTTACCTGAAACTCTGTTTACAAATTAACATAACAAAGATGTTAGAATAGATAATGTCTTCGAAGTTTGTGTCAGTTTAAGTAAATAAATTTTATCATAATAATGCGTTCGTGAAATGCTTATTAATCAAGTTATTCATATCATCAGCCTATAATGTTCCCACTGCTGGGACACAGGCCTCCTTTCTATGAGAGGGAGTGGGCTGTAATCCACCACGAGGGCCCAGTGCGGGTTGGTAGATGTCACATGTCTTCGAATTTTTTAGTTCTAGGACATGCATGTTTCCTTACGATGTTTTCCTTCACCGTTTTTGAGGGCAACGATGATGAAATAAATTACACAAAATAATGCGCCTGTCTGGGTTCGAACCCACGGCTTACTGCTTGTAAGTCGGAATTGCCACCACTAGGCCGCCACTGCTCTCCAAGTTATCAAGTAATCAATTAAGTAGTAATCAAGTTATTAGTAAGTGATATTGGTAGTGTTAATAACCTTTTGAATTTAGCCTATACATAAGCAGGGGATATCCTCGACATAAACTTTTACCGTGAGTTCAGTATAATTTTGATTCTAGTCACGATGGTCCATACAAACGATGGATTGACTGTGTGAAGGATGCTATGGGTAGAAAAGAGGTGACTGCTGAGATGACCAGTAATAGAGAAGTATGGAAGAAGAAGACATGCTGCGCCGACCCCAAATGAAATGGAATAAGCGCAGCATGATGATGATGAGTCACGATGGTGCACACACTGGGTATATAAGTCCATATAATGTTGGGGAAAAAAACTTTGAACTTTTTTTTGGTACTCGGTAAAGTAAACAGTACAAAGAGATGGTATTTTTTGGCATTAACTTAATTTGTATATTACTTTTTTTGCCAAAAAATATAGAACATCGCTATTGCTACCTTTACAGATAATTTCATCGATGAAATTGGAAATGAATTAGGTTGAAAGATATTTGATAACATTTTACTAATAATTCGGTAAGATTACTACCTACTAGACTTTCGTAATTTAATAAACTTCTTATTTATGAGAATAAAGATCGACGCAAATAATACCCAATACTTTATGGGACAATATTTTGTGGGTTTAACTACAAGAAATAATTTAATGTTTGATAAAACCGGTAAGGAAAAGGTGCAGACTAGCTGCGGACTGAGCTCTGACAGAAACTATAATGAAACATCTTTCCATGTCCGCTGTCTGGAACCACGTCCGTTTGTCACAAAAACGAACCAAACTAAACTTGAAGCAAGGGGCCTACTCTCTAAGTCCATTAACGAAAGTACGGGTCCGTCCGTCACTAGCTTTATACTTTGAAATAAACCCTACTCCCTATTATTTTCAGATTCATGAGTTTTGAAAACACATCGGGGGTAAGGACAACTGTCCAATCGTATTGTCATTTTTAGTTCGGGCTCTTAACGAATCTTATGTCCGTAAGTGATAAGGAGTAGGAAACGACCGTAACTTCGGCCGAAACTATGGACTTCGTGCTAAGAGGGTAGACCCCCAGGTTCGATTGTAGCACGTGTCGTTTCGTTCTATAGTTAGTTTGTTCTTATCCTCTTGAAAGACTAGCTGTATGTTTATTTTAGAATAAAAGTCGAGTAATTATGACACGACCCACTGGTTGATAATAACACTGCTTTAAAATGTCATGAAACCCCTATGTTTCTTTGCAATGTCCCTATTGATGCTTTTACCCGTAAGATTTTCTTAAAGTAAGTTTTCAATATCATTTTCCCTCAGAAGACGTTTACTCGGGAACGAAGTTCTACAACAGTTATCCAGCAATAAAGTTACAAGTCTCGCTACACTGCGAGAAATGAACGCGTTTATCTGGTCTACTAATTAATGTGTCTGAGAGCTTGAGATCAATTGAGATTTGATTAGATCTGAGAGAGAGCCTTGAAGTCACCCAAACGGCAATGGAGAGGGCTATGCTCTCGCGTGATCAAATCAGAAATGAGGACATCCGCAAGAGAACCAATGTTAACGACGTAGCCCAAAGGATTGCCAAGCTTAAGTGGCAGTGGGCAGGGCACATTGCTCGGAGAATGGACGGCCGATGGGGCCGAAAAGTTCTGGAGTGGCGACCGCGAACCGGAAGACGTTGCGTTGGAAGGCCTCCCACTAGGTAGACCGATGACCTGGTGAAAATGCGGGGATCCGTTGGATGCGAATCTCACGGGACCGGTCAATGTGGCGAGACTTGGGGGTTATGTCCAGCAGTCTACATCTTTCGGCTGAAATGATGAGTGCGAGGATCTTGTGTAACGATCCCTGGCGATGACAAGAATTTGCTAAATGTTACTGTTACATCATCTTCTGCCGAGCCTTTTCCCAAATATATTGGTTCGTCTTCCAGTCTAACTAAAAACAGCTGGGTACCAGTATTTGACATGGAGCGGCCCAGTAAGGACTTGGAGTAACATTTTGCTTCATATTAAAAGCAAAATGTTACTCCGATTGTTGCAAATAATTTTGGATAGACATTTTTTGAATAAAATTTCGATAGGTATGGTTGGTTTTCTTCTACATAGGTCGATGGTTGCCCCTCTCATGTGTCATCTTTTAGGGTATTCACGAGAAGAAATAAGATTTGATTTACGTGTTTTTCTGATTAGAAAAAACTCAAACCGGTATTGTCTGCGATAGTATTTGACTAGCATAGTTAAAAATATTGCTTTCAAACCAGTAAAAAAAGAAGCAATTAATAAAGAAAAGGAAAATATTGCTACCGTAATATTCAGCTAATTTCCCAAAAGTGTCTATAGAAGTAGGATAGCCCGAGGTCTCTAAACTCATTTAGGGTAAGGTCTTTGTAATTAACGCAGTTTACCCACCAATATTAATAACGGCCTTATCTTTGAGCACAGTCGGCTGGTAATAGGCCTTTCTTAATAGCAAAAACCCAAAGGATTTATTTATTTAACACTTCAAGCACAAAGTAGGTACAGAGAATTATTCCCAAGTGACATTATTTATATTTATCTGTAACTTAGAGCAACAGCTTATAATGCTAATGCCAGGATGCTAATGGTAGTCAGTTTTTAGGTTTCCGTAGCCAAAGGGTCAAACGGGACCCTATTACTAAGACTTCGCTATCCGTCCGCCCGTCTGTCCGTCCGACCATCCGTCCGGCCGTCCGTCTGTCCGTCCGTCTGTCACCAGGCTGTATCTCATGAACCGTGCTAGTTAGCCAGTGGAAATTTCTACAGATTATGTATTTCTGTTGCCGCTATAACAACAAATACTAAAACCAGAATATAATAAATAATTTTAGGGGAGCCCCCATTCAAAAAAGTGATTTTTTTACTCGTTTTATAAATAATACGGAACCCTTCGTCCGCAAGTCGGACTCACTCTTGGCCGGTTTTTTTCTAAATATGCTTGTGTTTGGCCGAAACTCGCCTGGTGAATGAAGCGATGACGTGGCTTAGAGTGGAGTGAACTGGTTCACTCGAACTTTGAAGATTTCTGGATTATAATGATCGAGAAACAGAGTAGCCGGCAGAGAACTCCACAGACTGGTGACCGTTTTTTCTAACCAGCAGGTCAAGCTACCCGAAACTGTTAATTTTTCCCAATCAGCCTTGTACCGTATTCTTTAACGATAAGGTTGAAAATCTAATAGAATAAAATCTTAGATTGTTGTAGCTTGATGATCATTACAACTTACTGCGCCGCAGGTGCTAAAAAGGGAATAAAAATGATTTTTTGTTTTATTCCCAATTGAAAACCAAGCTGTTTATTGATGGGTCATATCTTCAGTGCACTAAGCATTGGCGCTCTTAAAATAGGTGCTCAAGTGGGAATACGTCTAAATAAATGTGAAAGTTCAAATGTTGTTACTCAATTACGCAAAAGCGACTAAGAAGTTTTGGATGACATTTGGCACACAGTGTATTCGATTATTACCGATTAACATATTTTGAGAGCAGCGGTGGCCAAGTGGTAGCAGCCCCGACTTACGAGCAGTAAGTCGTAGGTTCGAACCCAGGCAGGCGCATTACTTTGTGTAATTTATTTCATCACTGCTGCTCTCAAAACGGTGAAGGAAAACATCGTGAGGAAACCGGCATGTCCTAGAACTAAAAATTCGAAGACATGTGACATCTACCAACCCGCACTGGGCCCGCGTGGTGGATTACAGCCCACTCCCTCTCATAGAGAGGAGGCCTGCATCCCAGCAGTGGGAACAATATAGGCTGATGATGATGATGATGGTGATGAACATATTTTATAAGGTCCTCCTTATCCCGATACTATGCTTTCGAGAGAAATATAGCGCGAAGCAGCGGGCAGTATTACTAGTATTTGATATTGTTACGAACTATGTATAAGATAAATTAACACCAATTAAACGCTAAAAAACTTTATTCAACACTAAACACTTAAAATTAATCACAAATGCATAACTGATCACTATTAACTTAGATGTCGCACTATTAGTTCACTTCGATCGCTTCGTTTTGCAGTCGAAATTAGACTACGCGCTCTCGAAAACCCGTCGGCTATTTATATGGCCGACCTATCTTCGAGAAAGTTCCACATCCTTCCTGAACTTTCTAGATAGCTCCAATCCTTCTATAAAGTTCCACAAATCTCCAGAATTTTTTCAATCTTTCCAGAGTTTTTCATCGTGGAACATTCTAAGATTATTCTCAAATCTTCTAGACATACTGGATCATTCCAAACTCGAATGTAATCCTAGAATGTTCTCGTAAAGCAGACGACGTAATAATATTTTTATATCCGATTATTATAGGGTTCTAATGTGATGGGATTTCGAGGAGTATGAAAGTGCCAATTGCACTTTTCCTCATATAGAACGAACAAACTAAAGAGCTGTTTGCACCACAATGTTTTTACGAAATAGCAAGAGATTTTTGTGTGAATATTTGCCTACCCATCGCCATAAGCGCTAGTGTATCTTTTAAGGCTATATAAAAAGATCTAAGAGTCGTTACCGGCCCCAAAAAGGCAGTGTCAGAGTCATAAATGTCAATGTGATGGATGTGCCAACATTAAGCCACATAGTCGAGACGATAGCTTTACTTTGTAACGTTTTATTTTTACATGCCTAGAGTCAACTTGGTAGACAGTTTTTTTGTCGTTATATTTTTATATTAGACCAAAGAAACGATGGATGGACTTCGTGAAGGATGATTCGGCAAGAAAGGAGGTATCTGATGAGATGACGAGTAATAGACAAGTGTGGAAGTGTAGCGTTGTAGTCGATTTCTTAAAAACCGACTATAACGCACATCACTAGTTTCGAGTGACATCCCTAAATCTTTCAATACGAACACGTGATTGCTTAGTGGGAGCGTGTGTCAGGGACTATATAAACCCACGCAAGTCATTCCAAAGCCCTTTCTCAACTCCAACCCTACATATTAAACCCCGAGATAAAGGGGGTTCCAGTCTAGGGCTGCGCTTCCAGTCGTGGGCTACGCTTCCAGTGTAGGGGTGGACTTCCTTCGACCGCTGTCAGGCGTCGCGCTGCCTCCGCCTCTACCGCTGGAGAGACACCTGACACGCGCACTATCTTCGCGGCCGCTACCGCCGCCTGAACCCTACATTCACGTGGCACTTACGTGGGTGCAGAGACCCCACGCTGCCACGTGTTGAGGCCACTAGCCTCTGCTTACCAAGTGCCTATCTGGAGGCGTAGCCTGCCTGCCTACCTGCCTGCGACGGAAGCGCAGTCGCCCTCTTTACCTACGTGGTGCTGCCCACGCCCAGGTGACCTCTAGGGTCGCCTCTCCGCTCCGCTGCCTGCCCTGCGACCTCACGCCGCCCCACGTGCTACAGCGTGGCCTAAGCCCAGGGCAGTAACTTTCTTCATACCTACCAAGTGCCAGTGCAAAGTGCCTTAGAGACCCTAGAACCCATACCCTGTTAATTTTCTGTGTCTCGTGTTTTTCACTACAATATACGTGTAAAGTGACCTATGGTTTCATTTCTAATCTACCTAGAAACCTACATGCCACAGAAGAAGAAGACATGCTGCGCCGACCCCAAATAAATTTGGTAATTACTTCGTGATTTTTCTTTTAGAATTTAAGCCCCCATATCTCCTTAAGCATCTACAAGGGTCCCAGATCTGGTTCAGAAAAAAAAACGCAATAACAGGGAGAACGCAGGTGCCTTTTTTAACACCCATTAGACAGAAGGCATACCTAGTTGAGATTTAGCATAGTTACAATAATAAATATTTAAATCGGTAGCCAATTAGCACAAAATCACGACCTGTCGCGGTCTACGAAACTGTCAGAAACACACATAGCTAAATACATAGGTAACATTAAATCAACAGTATACCCTGGCAATATGAGTAAAGCCTAAAATAGGGCGTTTCAATTAAGCCGTGTTCACACGCGGTGGGCCAAATGAGAGTGTACGTGGGGCTGTATGATAGCTTCATTTGAGTGGCAATGAGATTCTCGCCCCTTGTGAAAAGGAATATTGCTTGCATGAATAGAATGGGCGCTCTGCGTTTTGCAAATACCAACTAATTTATGGTTATTTTTTAAACTTGGCTAAGAAGATACGCATTATGGGGAATGCTTCTGCAAGCCCTGGGTTATTCTGGTGCATTGCCGACCCTACAGCACAAATAAAAAAAAAACAAACAAAACATCTGTCTGTTCTTTTACTGGGAAACAGCAGTCTAGAATAACCAAAGCTAGGTTATGAAAATATACATGACTGAAACTCGTTACATCACGAAATCGTTACTAGAACATTTTAGAATATACAATCACGCCTGTAATCCCCAAAGGTTCAGACAGAGACGTACCTAATAAGACACCCACATTTCGCCAGTTATATTTAAGTTCCGTGTAATTGGGGGCGAGCCTATTGCCATCAACCGGGCACAAATCCAGGCGTGGCTGCAAAACTTGTGAAGTAAAGTACGTGTTAATGTCTATAATAAGTGTGGCATGCAAAACTGGAAATGCATGGGCCGAATAACCTTTCAACAACTGTTTGAGCAAAAATCACGACGATGATGGCACTTTTCACAAAACAACATGAGCAGGACTATTTGAAAGTGGCCCGGGAACACAAAGGGCTAAGAAGGAACATCGATGGGTTTTAGTCAGTACAAGTCTGACATTTGTAGATTTCCCATCCGTAAAAAAAGGCCTGTAATCCCCGACGTGTTGTATCTAATAGTACACTTATAATTTGACAGTTCTGATTTAGGTCCCATGTAATAGAGAGCCAGCTTATTGCCATCAACCGGGCACAAATTCAGACTCTGTGGCTGATACTAGCACTTTCCAGTGAGACAGTATCCCTATAAAAATTATCACAGGCTTGTATAACTAAGGCAGTTTTGAAAGCTTTTATTGGTAATTGAAAATATTCGTTTGACATCCGATGCATGGGCATCGAATGTCAAACGGATTCGTGATTGATGAGTTCAGTGGTCGAGTGTTTTGGGCAGTGGACGACGACACTTTCAAACAAATGGATTTTTGTCTGAAAGTGCTTATTTATTTCTGTTGTTTTCCTACAATAACGCGTCATCTGTATCGGAAAGATTTTGAAATTGATGAGGGATGATAGAAAGCAGCGGTGGCCCAGTGGTGGCAGCCCCGACTTGCGAGCAGTAAGCCGTGGGTTCGAACCCAGGCATTGTATTTGCTTATATATTACTTTTTTTATTTTTGTGCTATTTATCTGAATGTTTAAAAACTAATTAAAATTAGGTTATTTTCGTTTTTATTTTATTATTATATTAAAGCTGCCGCTTAACTTAGACCGGTCTAAGCTGTAAGGTTAGACTTCCCTACCGCGTCTAAAGATATCGTGTTTCTTTTTCGTCTTAACACCTGTGACACAGAATGTCGCACAAAACCATGAAAACGTCATACTGAGACCAAGGTGCCATACATAATTATACGCACACATCACATTGGTATAATTTATCAATCACTAAAGGTCACTTATATCAGTATTGCCACTTTTGTAGGCACGGTGTAGGCAAATATTATTACTATTTAAATTCTTGTTTGGGGTTGATTTTGATGAAAAAAGGTTACTGAATTCTGAAAGTCAAGGGTTGTGTAATAGTATGGTCGAAACAGATTACTGAAACTTTAAATAAACTATTCTTGTACAAAATATAATTATTTTGACTTGTTCAGAATAGCTTCAAACACAATGAAAATGAAATAACAGTAACAATATTAAAACAAACTCTTTTGAAAACGTATTAAAGTTTGCCCACAGTATTTAAAACTTTAAATATTTCTTGTTTTACTGAAGCTCAACCATTTTTTTGAATTAACGACCTGAACAACAAACCTCAGACAGTGTGCTCCGTGCACAGCGCGTCCTTTGGCGCAGCTACTTTCAATTCCAACATATGGCGAATATGGTGATGAATGAGAGCGTTTATGGAGAAGCAGTTTTACGCAAGTCTGCTTGAAATGCAACGCTGCTCCTCAAGCACCGCGTCTCCGTAAACAACATCGTACATTGCCATATGTTTGTGTTTGGGTGTGTGATAACGCGAGCCGTTGCATGCGCCGCGTCTTCGTAAATGAGCACTAAGGGTTGCGCTCCATCTAGCAGCCCGGAATCGTATTGTCCTCAGCTCCTATCTTTTTCTGTCGCGCAGAATTGTCATTTGTTAGAGTGAGAAACAGAGTAGGAGTGCTATCACACGCGGCAGCATTGACAATGCGCTCGGCAGCTGTGTTGCTGATTCTCAGTTTGTGATTGCGGTCGTCTTAAAAAATTCTTACTCTAAGGTGAAAGAGGTACTATCAATCCTTGGATAAATTATAAAATTCGAAAGGTATTTTTGTTTTTTAAATTACTTCTACGTGATATCTTTACTGAATTACATTTTGGACGAAGGAAATGTATAATTATCTAAGAGTTTATGGCAATTATTAGGACAAAATGAAATTGGATTTAATTATAGCTAACATTTAAAATATGAATGTCAAAGGTACTCTTAATTAATCCATGTACATGAATAAACAATATTATTAGTAAGCTATAATTTTAAAGGCACAACCAAATATACCCACAGAATATTTTTCCTACAACCCGTTTTTAGGATTCCGTAGCCTAATGGCTAAAACAGAACCCTTATAGATTAGCCCTGTCCGGCCGTATGTCACAGCCATTTTACTCCGAGAATTTTAGCACCACACAGAAGAAATTTGGAAAGTAGCACAGTAGCAAAAAAAAGAAATAGGAGCCTCGGAGACTCTCCATACATAAAAATGAGGGTTGAAAACATTCAATGCACATGTGTGCGAGTCTAACTCCCACTTGGCCGGTTTTTTTTTATGTCATTAAAGTGACAGTAATACTTATCTATTTTTACGTCTCGAGTCTGATTAACTATTTAAAAAACATCTCGCAAGTTAACAATTTATTTTTTCTGAAATCAGAGTGACTATCATTTCGCTACAAAAACCTCTGATGAACAACACAGAAGTTATGTCAGCAAGTTTTCCGATTTTTCTTTCGTTGCTAGTTGGCGACTTGAAATATACAAGCAAGTACTCAAGGAGTAGTTTCGAGTTGTTTGAGATGAGTTAACGCTTCTTTGTGAGAGTCTCAAACTAAATTGAGTGTTGGAATAGATTTTGTAGGAAAGGAAATACTAACAGTTGTTCAGAATAAATACGATAACGCCTTTGGAATATGAGCGTAAATAACACTTGGCACCATCATCGCATTTTCCGAACTATTTTGGCGTCGGCTCCCAGTCGAACCCGATTTAGTTGTATCATCATACATCAGCCTATACTGTTCCCACTGCTTGGACACAAGCCTCCTGTCTATGAGAGGGAGTGGGCTGTAATCTACCACGCGGGCCCAGTGCGGGTTGGTAGATGTCACATGTCTTCGAATTTTTAGTCCTAGGACATGCCAGTTTCCTCACGACGTTTTCCTTCACCGTTTTTGAGGGCAGCGGTGATGAAACAAATTACACAAAGTAATGCGCTTGCCTGGGTTCGAACCCACGGCTTACTGCTCCTGAGTCGGGGCTGCCAATACTGAGCCACCGCTGCTCTCGTCTATGTGCTCTCGTCTATCGTATATATAATTGTATACCAGTATTTCATATGGAACGACTGTCTATCTGACCTTCACATCCCGGTTTGTACAGGGTAATACGATACTCCTTGTTTCACTGGTTGTCAAACTTTCACTGATGTCACTGACTACCTGTAACGAATGACAAAGATCCACAAATGACAGCCGGGACCAACGTCTTAACGTGCTTTCCGAGGCACGGAGGAAACTCGGTATGTAATGGGTGTTCCCCCCACCCACGGACCAACCTAGCCAAGCACGCTTAACCTAACGATCGACCCAAGGGGCTGTTATTAGCCACGAGCCACGAGCTCCTCAAATGGTAATACTTGTAATATTATCAAAATATCGCCTATTGAAAGAGATCAAACTGAGTTGGGCATGCGATTTGAACGAATTAATTTGGAGCAGGATTGTAAATAAAATACTCCACCAATAATATAATGTAATTTCGCAAAATTCCCTTGCGAAATAACATTATAACGTTGATAGCAATACCAAGTTAATCATTTTATTTAAACGTGACTCACGATTGCCACCTTTTAAAACACGTGACACGACTCATTCTGCTCTGCCGCATTTCACAATCAACTTGGTTTCACAAACAGCAAAAAAACTTCTTACTTTTATTGCTTCCTTAAATACTTCCCAACCCCAATTGGGAACATTGAAATAGGGGTAGAAATCTTGAAAGACATAACGTTTACAATCGGGGCGCAATAAAAGGTAGAATCGTTAAATAAGACAAGCAATTTTACGCGTGAGAGGACCACGTGTTTTTCCCTGATTGGTCTTCGTTTGTATGGCCTTTTTGATTGAGGCCTCCGAAGTTCACCGTCAGCGAAGAATGGAGGCCTTTTCGGTTACCTGATAAGTTTAACATGAGGGAAGTGGTTGAGTACCGGTGGTGTTTTTCGATGCGGGCTATGAGTGTTTGAAGAGGCTAATGAGCAAGGTGGACACTTTTTAGGTGTAGAAAGAATTAAAAAAAAAGTCTTTTGTTTCGCACAGGAAAAAAAAAATTACATTAACAATAAAACGAACTTTTGTAAAAAGTTAACAAAAAATAAGAGATATTAAACTTAATTAAAAATACTGTACGAGGCCAGGTGAGCATGGTGCTGTAACATTTAAAAAATGTCACAGTGCTGGTAAGAATAATGGATAGGAGGTATATCAAAGAGGTTTTAAGAGCGATTACAAAATGATTTTGTAGGTACAATATTACAAATAAAAACGATTATAAATAAAATAACAACTTTTACAGCTTATATCGAATCCCAATAAATACCAGATAGAAAAGGTGAGATGCCATCATAAACGAGTTGAGTGAGTTTATTTAAAAAAAACCTTTTTTACAAAAAAGGTTCTTTTCTACAATTTTTACAAAGGGCAAACAACAAACTTTAGTTAAGAGATACATCCCCTAACTAAAGTTTGCACTTTGTGTGTATTTTAAAAGTTATAAGCTTTTTATGCTATGCTTGAGTTAGTTTAGTAGCAATATCTTATCTGAATGTTTCTCGCCACACGTCCGTCGTAAAAACAGATGCACTTTTATCATCAAGTAAGTTTAAAATGCTAAAACTACTTAATTTTGAAAAAAAATGACATAATATGTGTGTTCCATTAACATTAACTATATTAGGTCGCAACAAAATATTTCAACTTCACAGTTTGTTTTTTAGCGAAGAAATATAATTATATTATCAAGAAAAAAATGTTTATTTATGCACGCAAACATTTTTTGACATTACAGAAAATAAACTACACAAAATTACGCCTGTTATGTTTTAAGTTGCATATTAAAATAAGGTGCGAGCCTATTGTCATCAACGGGGCCGAAATCGTGCCTGCTACTGAAAAATTGTGCTACGGAAAAATTCTAATGTAAAATCCAATTACTTTACTCTGGTATCGAACCTAGGACCTCATGCTCAGTAATTAAGCTTGCGACCACTAGACTAACGTGGCAGAATATTAACTATCAGAGGTTTTAAATACATAGTTGTTGCTATTACCTACACGCAAATACCGACCTTATTGTCACTACTGTTAACAGTGCAAAAATAGAAATCGATTACACTTCACTGTAAACACACATAGACCGTATGACGTCTGTTCGTTCGTTCAAGGCGAAACGTTAAGCAACTTTATGGTAACTTGATCCGAGGCTAAGTGTTTGCGATGCCGAACAAATCATTCGCTTCGTTTGCTTAGGTTATTTTTAGACATGTTGTTAAAGCAGGTGGTTTTGAAGGAAAGCTACTATGTGGTATATCCTTTTTTGTATTTAGGAGCATAACATACCATCAAGTATGAAGCAGAGGTGTACCTACGGTACATCCACACAGTCCCATGTAAATGGGACGTCTTGACCTAATAATGAACATGTTTATGCTAGTGGAGGAGCTCGTGGCTAAATAATAACAGATCCACAGGTCGATCTTTAAGGTTAAGCCGTGCTTGCCGAGGTTGGTCCGTGGTTGGGTGACCATAATTACATACCGAGTTTCCTCCGTGCCTCGGAAAGAACGTTAAGCCGTTGGTCCCGTCTGTTATTTGTAGATCTTTGATAGTCGTTGCGAGTAGTCAGAAGCTGAAAGTCTGACATCCAATCTTTCCAAGGGGTATCATATCATTCAGTTACTGTGTTGTGGAGGTCAGATAAAGAGTCGCTTCATGTGAAATACTAGTACTCAGCTGCATCCGGTTAGACTGGAAGCTGAACCCAAGATAGTTTGGGAAAAGGCTAGGCAGATGGATGATGTTTATGCTAGTGGCCGGGAATTTAATTTTATAGGTCAAAAAAAATTTACTATAATCGTGTTTTTTTTTTGTTTTGATATCTTTGGTTAGAGTACTGAATACTGTGTTAAAATTGGTCCATCTCTTTTAATAGGACCTTATACAGTCTGTAACGGAAAGGGTATATACATACTTAAGGGTGTGCTACAGACCATCAAACTGAACATGTTTCTCATCATAAAACATGTTTTGCAGCAAAAAAAATATCAGCTGCCCCATAAATTTGGGTCGAATAAGTATTGCAATTTTCTATGGGGTAGCAGATATTATTTTTGCTGAAAAAAAAAATTATGGCATGAAACCTGTTCAGTTTGATGGTCTATAGCACACCCTTAAGTATGTATATACCCTTTCCGTTACACCCTGTATAGCCAGCCACCTTTAAGTAAAATTGTGACCTTTTTAAAGGTTGCAGCACTTATGTTATAAGGTTGATTATTGTTTGAGCACTTTCATAATTAAACAGGAAGTAAATACGTTTCTATTTTTCGCATTTCCTGTGGCATTGTTGGCAAGGTATGTTTGTTTTCCCCTGTGGTAATAAAAGTTAATTAATTGTTGTTTTCTTTGCTTCATTTTTAATGTGACAAAATAGCATAAGTATGGTATAATCAGTGCTTCGATTCCCTGGTTCCAGGACTTCTAGGACTCTGCCTCCTCTCTATGAGAGGGAGTGGGCTTAAATCATCCACACGGGCTTCATGCTGGTTTGTAGGTGTGTGACCTGATTCGGTTTTTCTTTTCGAAGTAGTCCGATAGAAAACTCTGACTTTAATAAGCTTGTAAAAAAAATATATATTCAATTGTTTTTAATAACCTTCTCACGTAAATAATAATCATTTCATGGGATTTTACTATTAATACAGCTGTACACATGAATAATTTGGAAAATAATTACAGTTACTTACAGTAATCACGGAATTAATAGTATATAATTTATAATTTAAAATAAAATTAAAATAACAGTATTTACATAAACTAACTAACTAAATATAAACTAAATTAAAAACAACAGTACGTTAAGGCGTCTAAATACAATACAATACTAATAATGATTTCATTATGTTTTTAAATTTTCTTCCCTAAATTTAACGGTGAAGGATAACATCGTGAGGAAACCGGCATATCCTAGAACTAAAAATTCGAACACATGTGAAATCTACCAACCCGCACTGGGCCCGTGTGGTGGATTACAGCCCACTCCCTCTCATAGAAAGGTGGCTGAAGATGAGATTAAAAAAAAGGTCACAAACTATTTTTCATACCATTCAGTTTCTGCAAAAGTACTCAAAATATACTCTCTATAAAAAAGACATACTTCAACTTTTAATTGATAAATTATGAAAGTATGGACATGTCCATAATAAATTTCAGCGTAATGTCCTGAATTTAATGACTCGGGGGCCGTAATTATGAAATATGAGCGGGACGTGGACGACTGAGTGTGACAATATTTCTTCTTTGTGGCAGAAAAATTACGTTTGCATAGTTTATGCTAATTTTCGTTGTGATAAATTATAAATTTTATATTGTTCCAATTACTGAAATACTAGTATTACTACTTTTGAGGAGCTCGTGGCTAAATAATAACAGACGCCCGGGTCGATCTTTAAGGTTAAGCCGTGCTTGCCGAGGTTGGTCCGTGGATTGGTGACCATAATTTTATACCGAGTTTCCTTCGTGCCTCGGAAAGCACGTTAAGCCGTTGGTCCCGGCTGTTATTTGTAGATCTTTGACAATCGTTACGAGTAGTCAGAAGCCAAAAAAAAAGTCTGACATCCAGTCTTACCAAGGGGTATCGTATTACCCAGTTGCTGGGTTGTGGAGGTCAGATAGGCAGTCGCTTCATGTAAAATACTGGTACTCAGCTGCAACCGGTTAGACTGGAAGCTGACCCCAAGATAGTTTCGGAAAAGGCTAGGCAGATGATGGTGACTGAAATACTAGCAAAACTAGCGACTGCTGAGCATGAGGTCTGGGTTCGATTCCTAGTTTGGACCGAATGTTATCAGCAATTTCTCAGTAGCAACTACGGAGTCTGGATTTGTGCCCGATTTATGGCAATAGGCTCGCTCCCATTACATGGGACTTAAATATAACTAATTAAATATAATTTTATATAGGTAATAAATTTGTTTTAAGCTCTAATTTAATTTATTCCTGTTCTATCTTTTCTACACACTGTGTCTACATTTCTAATCCAACTTTCCACTCTCAGGTCTGCTGGAAGAAATTTCTTTTGAAATAAGCAGTACCTTTGTGCTCTTGTATCTTAATGTATTGTCCTGTTAAGTGTTATGTGTGTACATAAATAAATAGATAAACAACTGGTGAAATGCGGGTGTATTATTAAGTACACCTCTGCCTAACCATTCGAGTATTACAGCTGTGATGTTATGGATGTTTATGTCATATGACATTGAAAAATAGGTCTTATTTGTACATTAGTTACGATGTTAAATGTGATGAACCGTGTTGGGCCAGCCGGTTATGATCTACGAGGTCCCAGAGAGGTGTTTACGACCCAGCTGTGGAAATCATTTTCTGAACAATAAAGGTTCAAATATCAATCAAACTCTTTTCTCCAGTCTTTGGAAAACAGGCCAGAACGAGTACGGTCAGAAAGTTCAAAGTATTTTGCAAAGTTTCGCACTTAAAGCCTCAGAAGCGTTCAGAGCTCTTTTCACTAATGAGGTGATAATTATAATGATTCAGTAATTGCTCACAAGTTACTACCTGTGTAGATCGTTAAGCAGTCGTTTCTTTTAATTGACTTTTCAGCTCGCGTGGGAAGATGACAATTGTTTAGCTTTAAGTAAAAGTTTATGTCTTTGGAGCACTTTTACTTAGGACGATAGCATTCTAGCGTAGCATTTACCAGCTACGGTTGCGCCGCTTCGTAGTATTTCGTTTGCTAAAAAATATCATTAAAAAAATCAACTTCTCTTTAGAATGAAATTTTGTTATCAATTTTAAGTGTTAAAATATGTTACTCTTATAAAATCAGCTATCTGACAGTAAAAATCCTGTCAAAATCAGTCCAACCGTCAAAAGCCGGAACAAATAGACATACAATTTTTTTTTAAATGTGTTTTTGGTATAATTACCGAATAACTTTCATATAAAAAAGTGTTTCATATAAAAATGTTTTGCTGCTTGATATTACAAACATACACTTTAATTTTATTTATTTGTTCAGATGTATAGATATATTATTTTAAGTCATTACAAACTCGAAACCAAAGTTGAAGTGACTGTTTTGTTCCCAAACTCAGTTTAATTTATTCGAGCAAAACACAAGTAGATACGAAGCAAACTAACTCAACAGGGTTCATGAAACTCCGAGAAATTTGGAGTAACAGACAATATTGATCGAAGAGCGTTCCTTTCAAAACCCGAAACGTCGAGTGAATAAGGGCCCAAAAATCTAATAATGTATTTAATCAGCCCCAATACGGTCTACCACAGTAAATAACAACGGCCCAACAAATTAAAGGAAAAGAAAAGACCTGTGAACGGTAAAAAATAAACATTTACCTTAAGAGGCAATAGGAAAAAGCGAACAGTTTCCAATCATTTTGCACTTTGGGATAAATATTTTCGGATAAAGTCCATGTTCAAGTCACAATTTCCTTAAAAGAAGTGCAAATAGGATTGTAGTCTTTCTTGTTTAAAAGCACTTGACAGTGAGAAAGAATTATGGGTAATAGAGAAGTATGGACGAAGAAGACATGCTCCGCCAACCCCAAATAAATTGGGGTTGTGGTGGGTCAAGGGCAGGAGAATGGATGAATAAAACTGCGTAAAAGCGTCAACATGCAGGACATTATGAAGAATATTAAAAAATTTGCTACGACGTAGCCAACGCGATTATAGTCTGCTACGCTAGCTACGCTGTCGTAGCAGATAAAAGCTATAACGAAGCTACGCAACCGTAGCTGATAACTGCTACGCTAGAATACTATCGTCCTAAGTAAAAGTGATCCATAGAGACCAACTTCCTATCTAATACTTTATTTTAGATAAAGAATCAAAGAAAAAAGTAATTCATTTCAAGATGGAATCATCAATTACAAAGGATGTCCCACTATCGTTCTCACAAATTAATTGAAAACAAACGACGAACGAAAAACAAGTTGCTTGAACTTTGGCAATGATCGATGGCCTCTGTTGATTTAGTTACAGACCTTTTTATTAGCTAAGAACTTCATTGACCGATCGCCAACCGTTCGATCAGCGAATTTCTACCGCTCTTTTATTTTTCCCTTTATCTTCAGACGGTTTTCGCACTTACGTTTGAGATAAAACTCTAAAAGCTTCAGATTAGGAAATTCGCTCTTAGCATGTTTTTCTTGAATGAAGTGCTGTTTTACGTGTTTTTCTTTTAGGTTGATACGAATTTATTAAGTGTTAAACTATGCTCTCAGCGTCAGACCCAAAAACAAACGACAATCAGCCTAAAGCGAAAAGACGTTTTATCTTAAAATTGCCCATTTTTTTCAAAGACTTTTGTTTTACTTACGTAAAAACAAAATCTGTTTAAAGTAATAATTTCTGCTAAACGAACCATACAAGAATTAAATAATATTTTATTAGGTCTGGCTAACTGTCCCTTTATCTTTATAATCGTGTAAAACGTGAAATGTCTTGTTTTTAGGGTTCCGTACCTAAAGGTTCAAACGGGACCCTATTACTGAGACCTCGCTGTCCGTCCGTCTATCACCAGGCTGTATCTCATGAACCGTGATAGTCAACCAGTTGAAAATTCTACAGATTATGTATTTCTGTTGCTGCCATAACAACAAATACTAAAAACATGATTATTTTGCTCGTTTTTATAAATAACTAGCTTATGCCCGCGGCGTCGCCCAGAAGTTCGATAATTGTCCCACGGGAACATACTATCGGGATAAAAAGTATCCTATGTGTTAATCCAGGTTATAAACTATCTGTGTTCCAAATTTCATCCAAATCCATTCAGTAGTTTTTGTGTGAAAGAGTAACAAACATCCATCCATCCTCACAAACTTTCGCATGTATAATATTAGTAGGATTGTATAGAACCCTCCGTGCGCGAGTCCGACTCGCACTTGGCCGGTTTTAAACAACCTTGTGACATATGTGTAGTTCTATATACAATTGATTCAATATTTAAAATTATTTTTTGCTAACGTCCTTTGACAATTCAGTTATTATTAGACATTTACCCGAAACAAGCATCGCTGAAAATCGGTAATTTAGGTTCAAATAAATTCTGCGTTATTTCTTTTCTCGAAATGTCATTTGGAATAATTAAGTTTAACCCTCGTCTTTCCCAGTAATATGATGTGAGCAAAGCGACGAGTCTTGTAAACTAACTGGCTCAAAACGTGTAACACATAACTCCGCGTATAGGCATTACATAACTTAACATCACGCCATTAATCCCCAAAGGGTAAGACAGGTGCACCTAATAGTATGCCCAAATTACATTAGCTATGTCTAAGTCCCATATATTTGGGGGCAAGCCTATTGTAACCGAGCACAAATCTAGACTCCATTGCTGCTTCTGAGAAGGATGAGGAGGGAATCGAACCCACGGTCTGTGTGCACATTAACTGCATGATAAGAGAAATAGAAACACTTTATTTTGTACTAGCTGTCCTGCGCAACTTCGCCTGCGTCACATTTTCCCCGTTTTCGCAACATTTTTCATTGCTGCTCCGCTCCTATTGGCCCTAGCCTGATGATATATAGCCTATAGCCTTCCTCGATACATTTATCGAGGAAGGCTATAGGCTATATATCATCAGGCTAGGCAACCCATTACAACTAGATAGCCCATTGGCTATCTACCACTGAAAGATTTAAAAAAAACAAATCGGACCAGTAGTTCCTGAGATTAGCGGGTTCAAGCAATCAAACAAACTCTTCAGCTTTATAATATTAGTATAGATAATTACTAGAGTTCATAAAATATAATGTTTCTTTTATCAGGCCAGTTTTTCACACAAAATAAAATAAAAACTCTTTGTTACAGTTTCGGTGACTATTATCATACTTAGCAGTTTTCTCTACGTTTTATATTTAATTCGCTAGCTTCAGTCTAGGCCAGTCTCAAATAGATGGCACGGAGCCAAACCATTCGGTGCTGCCAGTGCTAAAAATAGCCACCAACTTGACAGAATTAAGGTGGGTTATGTTGGCAACCTTAATTCAATCTAAGGTTATTTTCCTACGATTGCAATTGTGATAAGATTGGCGGCAAAGCTGTATTGGGAGTGGAATACATTGTCATGCAATTAAATCTGAAGGAAGGACTATTATTATGATTATGCAGGGATTAAAGATACTGCAATTATTGGTCTCAGTCTTAACTCTTACTAAGGCGTATCACTTTATCCAGTACTAACTGGGTTGTGGAGGTAAGTTAGGTAGTCGCTCCATGTAAAAAACTGGTATTCAGCTGCATCCGGTTAGATTAGAAGCCGACCCCAACATAATTGGGAAAAGGCTAGGCAGATGAAGAATTATTTGTCGTTATATATTTGTTTATAAGTGAAGGAAAAAATCGTGAAGAAACCGGCATGTCCTAGAACAAAAAAATCGAAGACTTGTGACATCTGCCAACCCGCACTGGGCCCGCGTGGTGGCTTATAGCATACTCCCCCTCATAGAGAAGAAGCCTGTTTCCCAGCAGTGGGAACATTATAGGCTGCTGATGATGATGAGATACATAATGCATGTATGCATAAAATTTAAAAAGTCTTCATTGGTTTCTGTTACTAACCAGTAAACTGCACTAGTAACCTTCTTTCTAGTACAAAGTAAGACCTTTTTTTCTCAGTTCGAATTATTCTTGTAATGCGAATTAAAGATGGTGGCCTTGTGACATCCTTTTATTTTCATTTCGAATGTTTCAGAGGAGAGATAAAAAGTTAATAAAATTTACTAATCAATTTATACGCAGCAGGCCCTGATTCTCTCTGAGGCAACATTATTGGGTTTTTGTTAAGAATTGGGCCCTGTTAAATGTATGTCTATATATTTCTAAAGTTTTAATACAGTCCTCTAAGAAATATGGATGTGTATTAATTTTTATCAGCTTTACATTTTCCGTTTAAAGATGCAAATATTTTTTAGTTTAATAAAGCCGCAATCAAACGCTTCTGCTTCTGTTAATTTGGTCTTTTACTTTAAGTAAAACGTCTAAAAAAATGAATAATAAATGATCATGGAATGCAACAAAAATAACCGTTCATTCAAGTGAAACGTCTGCTGTCGGTGGGTGTAAGCGCACATTCTCCAAGTTGGCTTACAAACAAATGCCTGTAGCTTAAACTTTAACCAACTTATCTGAACAAGTTCGACATATTGATGCAAATTTTCTTGACTTGCAACATCACCTTGAACTGCACACTTAATTTGGTCACACTATAATTGTATCTTAAAGTCTTGAAAGTCATTTTTGATTCTTTGGTGACCGATGAGGGTCCGGCCCCAAATAACGATAATTTTATCACCGTTTCTTTGCAAAGGGAAAAGAAAATGAAGAGAAAATTACAAACTCATCAATAAAGGTATAACAATACAAAACCAACCACTGTTCCAACTTCAAACAAAACCCATTCTGACCGACTATACAGAATTAAAAAAAAAAAAAAAACAATTTCCTCAAGGAACATTGCACTGCTAAGGTCTGCAAACGTGAACGTAAAGAAAGTGCAATCTTACTGAAAGTAATTAGGTAGCGACAACTCGAAGCAATAAAGTCAGCCACGTGACTTAGTATTGAGACTTATTTAACAAGAACTGGGTTGGTGAGAATGATGAGAGAATGTGTGGTTATTTAAGTGGGCAACGGATTTCTTTCCCAATTTTTCGAAGCATAGTAAATGTTGCCTACCAGCCCCCTTATTCACAAACGCTTCGATTCGATATTGAAAGTCGTATATCTATCTCGCTCGCTTTCGTAATGCCAAAAAAAGGTAGACATACGACTTTCCGAATCGAAATCGAATCGCAGCGTTTGTGAATACGTTTGTTTTGGACTAGTCAGTCAGACGATATGCGTCGGGAATAAGGAAAAGTAGAACATAATAATTATTAACATAAGTTACCCCTTTTTCCCATGTGTAAGCCGAAACCACAATTAAAACACAAATATCAGTTGCTTATAAACGTGATTTATGACTAGAGACCGCTTCATTGTATATATTTTTTACCTTTATGTCGTTAAAGCTTGTCTAAACTTTAAGCAAATAACGGTTATTGATTTATGTACCTACCTTACCTTCCCTATTAAACTCAATTGTGATGTTTTACTCAAACACGTTTCCGGATGACAGCGATATGACTTAATAAACAATAGGACGCTTAGGCGTCCAAGTATTTATTTATAAAGTTAGTTTATATTCAGTTATTTTTATAAAATTGAGTAGTTTACTCAAAAATATGTTTCTTCTTTTAACGTATACAGTATATGTACGAGTACAATGAAGTACACAAACAAACAGATACAGTACAACCTTGCCATACAAGAACCAGAAAACAATACAATGTAACTCGAGCGATTGAATTAATTACCACAGACTAACAATTCACATAATTAATTTATCTTAAGACGTACGTGACGAATTCAAAGGTACGTGACGCTGTTTAGAGATGTCACCGAATCTTGATAAAGTGAGTGCCGTTATAAACGAATTGGGAGGAGACTGTTAGATTATAAGATGATTAGCGAGAGTCGGTCTGTAGATAGATAACCATCATAACATACCGAGTTTTCTCCGTGCCTCAAAAAACACGTTAAGCCGTTGGTCCCAGCTGTCATTTGTAGAACTTTGACAGTCGTTACAGGTAGTCAGTGGTTCGAACCTCTGACAATCAGTCTTACCAAAGGGTATCGTATTGCCCAGTAATAACTAAGTTGTGGAGGTCAGACAGGCACTAATGTTTAGATATCGATACCACCCCTACTGACTGCTTCGATGTCTAGTTGTAGTACGCGCGATTGCGGAGCATGACGCATTGGTTTCAATCCCCAGGTCGTGCAAAGTGTTATTGGGATATTTGTCTGGATTTGTGCCCAGTTGATGGCAAAAGGTTCGTCCCTTACTACATGGGACATTAACATAACCGGTGACATGTGGGTGTACTGTTAGGTACAGTCAGCATCAAAAGTCGGTTAACACTTATAATATTACTCCAAGTTTTGTGCTGGTCAGTGTGATCTGATGTTATATTGTTTTGCGAATTTGTGTAACCATTGATGAAAATATTGTTATGTCTTTTACTCCAGTCTGTTAATATGGATCGTTCTAAAACTAAGACTTCTTATAATTTTGGCGACTTTTGCTGCTGACCGTACCTACACCTCTGCGTAATCAATAGAGGATTATAGACGTGTCTGCGCAATTTTGCCAGCTAAATTAATAAAACTCCATAAAGTCGGTATGATGGATCATTTACTATTCGTGCTGTGCGTCTTTGGAATTCACTTCCACACTTTCCACTCTTTCCACTCTTTGCGGGATAGCCCTTCGTTAGACGTGTTCAAGAGAAGAATTAGAGAACATTTCCTGTCAACATGATTATAGTATGTAAGTATATAGTATTTTATGTGTATGTTGATGTCAAGTATGTATTACGTTTATCATATTATTGTATGTATTAGTTTAGTTTATGTAATAAGTTGATTTAAGTTTTAAAAGTATTGTTCGTGCACAAAGCACTATCCTCTTTGACAAATATTCCTTTTAAAATAAGGTTTTCTGTAAGAAAACCCAATTCTGGGTTAAGCTCGCCGTTGTACATAAGCTATATATTATTTGTGTGTATATCTTGTAATTTTATGTGGAATAAAGAATAAGAATTAAAGTCGATGTTCTTCCTTAAATGAGTGTTCAAAAACAGATTATCCTAAGACATTGAATAGGTAAATACTAGTGATAATTGCAAAATAATCTTCATTGCAGTGAAAGACAGGTCAACTGTACAGAATTCGATTATACCCGCTCCATATCTTATTGTTCCGTATTAGAATTGAGAGAGCCAAAAAATCTGATACCACTGTTAGGGAGAGACTTCCAAAAGTCTTCACATTTCACAACAAGAAAGATATTGAATACCAACATAGTTAAAGGAAGTTTGTCGTGTGTTTTCTCGGTGTACCTTGTTTTACGTAAACACAGACTTGAACATTCACTTTAATCCCGTTTCCCATCCTACTAGTTTGTGAGAATGCATGGATGTTTGTTACTCCTTCACGCAAAAACTACTGAATGAATCTGAATGAAATTTGCGGAGAGATATTTTTTATTTTATTTTATATAAGGTTTGCCCCATACTAGGAATTTCTCCTGTATCGTGTGTGCTTTTACAAACATTTAATCTCACATACACAAACAGCCAGACCCGGAACAACTATCTGTGGGCCATACAAATATTTGTTCCGTGCGGGGATCGAACCCGCGACACGCAGCGCAGCAGTCGATTGCTCAACCACTGCGCAAACCTTGCCGTCAAAAAAGTCTGGAATAGCACATAGATACTTTTTAACCCGGTAGTACGACCACGTGAGACAATTGTCGAAACAAATCGCCGGCGAAGCATAAACTAGTTAAGAAAAAAAATATTAAAAATGAAAACACACCACACGCTGAACATGATGAAAATGTAGATTAGCGCTTCAGTGTCTTACCTATATGGTAATAAACTGAAGCCGTAAGCTACATTTTCATCAACTTCGTTATCATAAAAACTTCTTACTAACGAGACAAAGGCGAAACAATCTCGCTAAGAATCTGGAGCCTTGACTGTAGGTATATATGCTTAAAAGTAAAACATATTTTTCCGAAGTATGCTCAAAGGAACAACTTGTTTTCGAACTTTGGTATCGGTATGTTAAAGCAAGTTTTAAAATAAAATTTACTGGTGTTGTTCAGATACTTTGTAAATAGGTACCTACTTTATATAATAGCTAGCTTTTGCTAACGGCTTTGCTTTCGTTATGTACGGAAATCAACCTAGGACAACGTTTTAAATGTAGCCTATGAAACTTAGGGATAATGTAGCTACCCGTTAGTGACAGAATTTTCGAGATGGGATCAGTAATTCCCAAGATTACAACCTACATGCAAATAAATTTTAGCTCTTTATAATATTAGTTTAGAGGAACCCAAACCGGGTTGCCTGATAAAATAAATCAATAATTGACGTAACAACTGTCCGGGTGTAATCATTCTTAAGATAAAGGACTTTAAAGGTTAACGGGCTCTAAGTGGTCTCAGAGTGAACACATAGTGACAAAACCAAAGTTATGTCCAACGAACACGTCACACCAGGACCTAGTGTTGTCAATGGCGGCCAGTGGCTGGTAGCAACTGGATGAAAGATGCCGAAAGTCAAAGTAAGTGGCGTCGACCGAAGAGGCCTATGTCTAGCAGTGGACTCCTGCTGGCCTACCATGACGTCTTAAAGCAGTATTGTTTTACTCTTATTCCAGTGTGGGAAAGGGACGGAGCTATACAGGATGTCTAGAGCCATCATGGTCCGTACGCAAAGTAGGCCACCTGTAGGCTGATGACGTCTGGTTCTATGAACCCATGTAGTAAATATCATTTCATAAATGAATACAGGATTTTTATATTTGGATAGGACACGAAAAATTCCAACTATTTTACAGCAAATATTTCTACCACGTCACATTACATGTGGTCTCATAAATTCCAAAAACGCGAGTGATTTCCACGAGAATCCTGCCTTTGTGTGTGATTTATCCCGAACTATTCCGAAGCTGTGCTCCGCGCAACGACTGAAATTTTCACGTTCCATGTTACATAACTTAAATGTGCTCACGATTATGCAGTGTGAGCACAAAATTAAATGAGGCTCTATAATTGCTGGAGGAATTTTAGTTGACTGTGTGACTGTGTGACTACGCTGTTCTTCTAGACTTCTGATTTTCATGGCTTTTCATCATCATTATTTCGGAAGATTTATGTGTATCTGCGTATACGTAACTTATTTATAATAAATAAAATCTCAATAAATCTCAAGTTACTGAACCCGCGCGCAGCAAGAGCTGATCCATAGCAAAGTATAAATTTTCCTCTCGAGTTTGTGCGTCAAAGGGAAGAAAAAATTAATCTGCAACGTTGCGATTGCAGATATGTGTGCTCTGTAATGTTGGACTACGTTGCCAAAATCTTGCACGCATAATCAGTTTTTATGTGAAAAGGCTTGCTTTCATCACAGGCGGTAAGACTTTGAGGCTTTTGAGACAAAGAGAGAGGTGGCGGACAAGCGGTGTCGTGTGAGAATGGCTTAACTACACATAGCTCTTCCAGCAGTCATCCATCGTTACAAACGATCACCTACCAGCTTCCAAGTAAGTCCTTTTCCCCTAAATGACCTGCGTGTCGACGACAACCTATCTCATATAGATCGTTTCCCCTCAAATTACACAACGCTTATTGGTCCTTCGACAGCCGCTCCCGCTTAAGCTTGTGCTTTTCACAAGCAAATATCATCATCATCTTCTTGCCTTTGCTCCATGTTAGTTGAGGTCGGGGCAACACCACTGTTTCTTCCATTCTCCTCTGTCAACCGTCACGCTACCATTTACTCCTTTTTCATTCATACAAGCTGTTGTTTTGCATCCTCGTCAAATTCAAGGAGGTAACTATGCTAATGATGCTCGTCCCGAATCAATAATAAAAAAGGTAGGCATGTTTTTTTACGGGAATTGGTAATTGGGAACCACCCGTGTTTTAAACGCAGCCCGTCTGGTTCTTACCCTATAACCCTGGTTACACACCTACACACAATCTCAAACGTTTATTCGATAATTTTTTATTCCCTAAACCACGTTAAGGGGTTATTCTGAAATATTGACAAACTTAAACAACCAAAAAAATCAGCGTTTATAATTAATTAACTAGGTACCGTAATTTTAATTGATTTATGTATTTTGTGACCACCTCCTGAAATTTTACGGGGATGCAAAACAACACCTTGTATAATTCTTCAGACAATCCATCCATCGTTTCCTTAGTCTTCCTCTCTCTCTCTATCCATCAACATTTATATTCATCACTCTTTTAGTCGGATGCGATTCCTTCCTCCATCACATGCCCCAATATCATCAAACGAACTAATCAAAAACTTCTAAGCCAATTTAAGTTGCCAAGCAATTATCGGTATTGGACAAGCAAGCAACATAAGTACTGAGCATTGACGTCACTACATACAAGTGACATCCAACAAGTTAGATTATGTTCACGCAGCTCTAGACTCAATTAGATTATGATCAGAACTTTAATTGCCCTTGGCCTTTAATTGGCAGAGTTTGCGAAGTACTTAAATGTCGAAAATGTCTTGGGGATTATGTCATGGAAATGAACAGGAGTGTTCTGTTGTGTGGTTACTACTGGTTCCATAATGATGACAGATTGCGTGTCGGTGATATTAAAGCGTGGTCTTCTGGCTTCTAGAAAGATATTCACATATTTGCGGAGGACACCTAGATTTTTAGCTAACATAATAACCTATAAAAGTTTCTAGACTTTGATCGGTCAAAATAGCTATTTAAAAAAAAAACTATAATCTTAACAGAACAGAAGGACGTATAATAAGAGAATTAGTAACAGGCAGTCGAGGAAAATTATATAATGATATGATAATACCACGACTCGGAAACATAATAACGAAAGAATTATTAAATAAGGAAAAAATGCGTATAGATACCAAATCAGCCTATAGTATTCCCAATTCTGGAATTTCACTCTGAGAGGGTGTGAGGCAGTCATGTTAGAGATGTCACATGTCTAGGAGTTTTTTCATTACGATGAATTTCTTAAATAGTCTACCGCTGGCTAAAGAATTATATAAACACAAACAACAAAAATTCAACCCGAAATACGATACTAACAACTTTTGTCAAAACATAACCCTTTCTGCGAACTAATCGCCAATTGCCCCGAATAGCAAATCCCGAAACATTTTGATTTCAAAACCAACCTAACTGATTCTAAATCCTACACTGAATGAGACCCGCCATGGTTCGTGCACACACGTGAATGCGTTGCCAAAACACAGTGATTGCGCTGCCGGACGGTCTGATTTGTACGTTGTCACCTAGATTAGCCCGGACTGCAGCCTTTGTTTAAACTTCCCTGCTAAATGTGGATATGTTGGATCGGTCCAGTTACTGTTTCGCACAGTATTGTATGACTGTGTGTTTTGAATTTCATTTTACAGTGTAAGATGTGTTTCTTTTGACTTGAAAACAACAAACAATTGAGCATCTTTGAAGTTTGTTCTTTGTTGAAAGTCTTTTTACAGACACTAACATACGCGACAAAACACCAGCCCCCGTATTCGCAAACGCTCGGATTCGATTTCGATTCGAAAAGATGTATGTCTATCTCGCTCGCTATCGTAATGCCAAAACAAGATAGACATACGACTTTCCGAATCGAAATCGAATCCGAGCGTTTGTGAATACGGGGGCAGATGTGATGACACACAAAAAATTAAGCAGAGGTGTACTTATAATATAATTAAATTACGCCATGTGTTTAAGTCCGATGTAACAGATGGTGATACTACCATCAACCGGTTGATACTCAGAAATGCATAATGGAAAAAAAACAATAGCATTATCTTCGACTTGGTATTTAAACTTAAGACCTGGTGCTCAGCATGCGCTCACACTGCGTTCGGAAGTATCGCTAGGGATTACTAGATCTACGAGACGGTCAAGTAAGTCAGTACAAATATTCTATTATTACTAAGCATTTATTTCAGATAAAAAGAATCCATAAAATGTTAATAATTACTTTAAACTATGTTAGTACAACTTATCTAAAATTTAAAACTTTAGGCCTGGAACCCGTGTGCATACTGTTCCAGTACCACACCATTGGCATGAAGAATCATAAATACGAATTGCCTCACACCCTGGTTGACACAACAAATTGCTGTTGATTCACTTACAAATTCAAGACCGTTATTTTTTGTCAGCTCCGCGCAAATGAGCCGCGAAGTTGCTCAAAGATGTGCGAACTGAAACACTTTTTGCGCTGCCCTTCTATTTACTTTCTTTCACGCATCACCGCACTCCACCGGCGGTTGATTATACGGGATGCAAAGATCCCATGTAGAGAACGATTAGGTTTATGAACCTATGTACCTATAGGTAGTAGATATCTGAGGTTTCATAAAATGGTTTCATATGCATAGATATACAGTGGCGTAGCTTTAAAAGATGTTACGGTTCCTAATTTGATAAAGAATAGAATTTTGATTTTGTAGACTGTCTTGTTGGTCTAGTGGTCGAAAGCGCGACTGCTGAGCATAAGGTCATGGATTCGATACCCGGGTTGGGCAAAATGTAATTGGGTGTTTCCTTTACGAATTTCTCAGTAGCAGCCGCGGAGTCTGGATTCAATAGGATCGCATGCTGACGCCACGGCGGGTAGTCGCTGAATGGTTAAGCAGAGGTCTGCTTATCCGTTCGTCGAATACAGGCGTGATGTTACGTTATGTCAGAATTTTAAAACTTACATAATAGGGATGATGACTGGGTAAAGAAAACGAAATTCTATTTTGTCCAGCAATCAGGTAATACTAAAATATTAAATACGTATTTTTTGTTTTATCAAGTTAACAAAAAGATACTTAGTTAAAACGCATTAAAGTTGGAGAGTGGGGGCTCACTACGTCACAACTAGGTATAAAATGTACTGAGCCGTGACGTCATGCGCCATTTCAACTCAAAATATCTCCGTAGTTTTACGATTACGTGAAAAAAGATAAAATACGTGCCAAATACTTTTTAATAATCTACCCGATAGACAAATAAAAAAAGAGTCACCATCCCTATTGACTGTACCTACCTATCATCGCTCCGTCGGAATAAACCTTCTCACAATCAAAAGTTGAAAGATTAAGGTTACTTCCCATTGATGGGTTTTAGTCAGTGCAAGTCTGATACGCCCTTCTGCTCCGCGCAGAGCGGGACGGGTCAACCGATGATTTCCCATCCGTAAAAGAAAAGCTACTTTCCACTGTATAGCAAAAAAAATGTATCATAACGCTGTACTGCTGAAGGGTTATAGATTATTCCAGCGAAAACGGTCGCGCAAATTAGGTCAGCTTCAGCCTACGAATATTTTATCAGAACCTTTATTTATCAAAACGAGGACGATCCCATTTATTCCAGTTTAGTCACAGACTTGACATCCAGGCCTTTTTGAAGTGAAACTTCTTATGCGACTTCCAACAAGTTTAACGTTCTAATGGAGGGGGAATATTTTCTATTACCCACTAAGAGATGGCGCTATTACAAGATTTGTGACTACGTAGTTCTACTAGGTACGCAAGATGGCGTGCAAACAATCATGCATTCGACTCTTCAGTGTGACCAGACTTCGCTCAAATTCCATGAGTAGAATAACCTCGATTAACTTATGTAAAAAAGTATACAAAAATGAAACAATAAAATATTATTTAAAAGCTCAATAAAATAACGAGAGTGAATGCGTGACACTTGAACGCATGCGTGTAGTATTACGAAGTTTCACTTCTTCCGCGCGGAGGGACTCCACGAACTATTTTTTTTATGAAATTTATTTCTTCTTTTAGAAGTTCTGCGCAAGCCGTCGACATCGATCTGAGGAATCGTGGGAATACTTAGCACCTATTTTGGTGTAGGTTTTTTTCTAAACGCTGAAGAAAAAGACATCTTCGCCAATTTTATAGCTTTTTTTTTACCTATCTTTGAAAGACAGTGGCAGGAATACTAATTTAGGTTTAGGTAGCACCGGCGACTTACCTACTTCGGGGACAAATTTTACCTGTCTCCAAAAAAGGAATGAAACAAGGGACGAAAAGTATCAAGTTCCGTTGAATTCTGGTTGATTTTTTAGTTTATTAATACTACATTTTACATAGGTGTTTTAAATAAATCTACCTTTGTTTTGTGTTTTTGGTTTGTACTTTTAAAAACAATATTGAGATAACCGTCTTTCCACAGCTAGTAATAATGTCCATGGGCAGAACATTCTAATAAATATTCAATATTACTTAGTAGAGGTAGTTATATTCATTATATTGGGTTCGATTCCCTAATAATAATGGGTTTTCTATCAGGAAGTTTTCAGTAGCAGCCATGGAGTCTGGATTTCACTCACCCCATTACATGTGACTTAAACATAACTAGCGAAATGTGGGTGTATAGTACACCCACATTTCGCTAGTTATGTTTAAGTACACCTCTGCCGAACCCTTCGGGACTAACAGGCGTGATGTTATGTATATTTACTTTAAGAGCAAATCTTTACAGATATATGAATCAATGCCACTTTTCGTTGTAATTTTATAACTCAAGAACGGCTGGGCCGATGTAGCTGATTTTGGTTTTAAAATCTTTGTCGTAGTGCAGGGAAGGTTTATGGTTTAAGAAGGTAGTGTAGGTAGGGTAGGGTAGTGTAGGTAGGTAGGGTACAGTAGGTAGGTAGATAGGTTAGGTAAAAAGTGCATTGCAACGCATGCCGGGGACAGCTAGTAGACTTATACAGAAGTCTCCTCAGAACAACAAACAATGTTTACTAAAACCTCTGTTAGGCATACTTATCTACATAAGTATACATGAGATACGTTGTATCTTACTACTTTTATTTTTTGTGATTAAATTCGATACAAGTTACGAGCCGGTTGTCCTTTCAAGGACACGTGTATGTATTTTTTTCTAGAAAATTCTGGTACTTTTATACGAGCAAGTCTGGGACGCACATAAAATAAATTAATACACAAGGCTATTATTATTTACGAAACAGTTGTTACTTTATGGAATTAGTAAGTTATTTTCAGGGGTGTATAATTAAATTTGTTTTTATCATATTTTTGGACTTGTGTAACAAAAGTGATTATGATAATTGGAATGAGGCCATCAACTTGTTGTTTACTATTTGAAACATAATACGTACATATGTCAGGTTGACATGGACTTTGTGTCATGTAAAATTATACCTAACTAGCATATGTCCGCGCTCGCATTCGTTTGGAATTTGACAATCAATTCAGGTTGTACTCTGCAAGAAATTTTAGGATGGTACAGTGGTTTAGGCATGAAAAGATAACCACAAAACAAACTTACTTTCGCATTTATAATATTAGTTAGGATAATAGAACGTTGGGGTAGGTAATTACTCAGCCACTAGTATCAATCTTCAGTTTTTTTTTTTTTTTTTATAACGTTGCCCCACTCTAGGAATTTCTCCTGTATCGTGGGTGCGTTTACAAATATTTAAAGTCACATACACAAACAGCCAGACCCGGAACAACTATCTGTAGGCCATACAAATATTTGTTCCGTGCGGGGATCGAACCCGCGACTCGCAGCGCGGCAGTCGATCGCTCAACCACTGCGCCAACCATGCCGTCCGATTAAGCTGTAGATCTTTGACAGTCGTTATAGGTAGTCAGTGGGCCGAAAGTCTGACAACCAGTCTTACGGGTATCGTATTACCTAGTACTAACTGGTTTGTGGAGATCAGATAGGATGTAAAATACTGTTATCAGCTGCATCCAGTTATACTAGAAGCTGACCTCATTAAAACTGAGGAAAAGCATTTATTTATCAGTGACATAAAAACAAGTGCCAGTCGACGATGAACAGGGTCAAGTAAAACTCAGTAAATCGTTCTAGTCATCATCATCTGCCTAGCCTTTTCCCAAACTAACTTGGGGTCGGCTTCCAGTCTAACCGGATGCAGCCGCGTACCAGTATTTTACATGAAGCGACTGCTTGTCTGACCTCCACAACCCAGTAACTGGGTAATACGATACTCCTTGGTAAGACTGGATGTCAGACTTTTGGCTTCTGACTACTCGTCTACGACTGTCAAAGATCTACAAATGACAGCCGGGACCAACGGCTTAACGTGCTTTCCGAGGCACGGAGGAAACTCGGTATGTTATTATGGTCACCCATTCACGGACCAACCTCGGCAAGCACGGCTTAACCTTAAAGATAGACGCGTGCGGCTGTTATTAGTTAGCCACGAGCTCTTCCTAAATCTAGTCAAAATACTAATATCTGTATATATCGTAACATTTACCAATCCAATTACCAAAATCACCACCAGCTTCTGTCAAAATAAACCAGAATATCTCGAAAGACTTTACACTCGCCATTAAGGCAATCGCGAAACATCACATGAGGCCTCTTTGAACCATGTCGGAGTCGGCCAAAGGAGGCTCGGGGGAACTCCTAACTGAATTTACACAGACAGTGAAGGATTAGAGCTGCGGGGTAGAGAGGGAGGGGTGTACTTACATGTTGGTAGTTGAGTGATGCCCATTTGTTTTTATGACGGAATTGTAGGGTTGACCGAGGCCGGGAAGTTTGTTGAAAAGTTGTAAGTAGGTAATTTGTTATTACGCGTGGGTTAGCAAAAAGGATTTATGGTAATTTTATTTTTAAAGGAGCCGTTTCGAAAAAAAAATTAGGGCTGCCACACAATGGTTTTAGTCGGTACATTTTTGAAGTAAAAACATCGGGTTTCATTTGCCAATTGCCGTTTGGCATACTCTGCTCGACAATGGTAAAGTCGAACGTATTATTCCTATCGGTGGTGGGCGTGGTGGCTTGCTACAATTGGATTTAAGCCGAGCGGCTATATCTCTATATATAATGTCTTACCCGATTTATGCCGACCACAGTATATGTATTTTTTAACATGCAAACTAGCTTTTACGCTTTATGTGACAATCAATGTCGAGTATCGACACCAAATAAAATCAAGCGAACAAAATGCTAACATTCCTTATTAAAGTCAAAAATATTGGTAAGATATCCTATTAACCCCGTTCACAGCTCGACTGGGTTCAAATCAATACATAGTTTGCTTCACTAAAATTTTACGACCTCTCGATTGCCAGCAAATATCGACAATTTATTGCCATAACTAACATAACACAACTGACAACACGGTTGACGACACGGTTGGCGCAGTGGTTGAGCGATCGACTGCTGCGCTGCGTGTCTCGGGTTCGATCCCCGCACGGAACAAATATTTGTATGGCCTACAGATAGTTGTTCCGGGTCTGGCTGTTTGTGTATGTGAATTTAAATGTTTGTTAACGCACCCACGATACAGGAGAAATTCCTAGTGTGGGGCAACGTTTTTTTTGCCCCACACTAGGAATTTCTCCAAAAAAAAAAAAAAAATTGCAAATAAAATTAATGAAGTTTACGTGTATGCTCACCACTGCTCTTAAAACGGTCTTTCTTTCTATAAATCGTAAGTAGGGTTATTAAAGTTATTAATGAATTGCAATTATTTTTGGTGCAACACAATATTGGTTTTATGTTTTTTTTTTCGCAAATCCTTTATTTACTCGATTCTAGTTATTTTTTCTCAAAACACTCCAAAGTAGGACACCGTCTTATTATAATTGTTGCCCGAATTTTTAAAATGGAATTTAAAAAAAAAAACATCAATTACGACGCAGGGCAGTTATGAAGGGGGGCAAATTTTTCAATATTTTTGCGATAGGACACACCGTTTACGAGATATAAGCAAATTTAGAAAAAAAAGTCAAGAGGGAGGTAGTGTCAGGGCACTGGAATTCCAGACATACAAGGGCACTTGACCATGACCTTCAAGGTTATTTGACCTTGACTTCCAAGTATCATGACCTTTATGTCACTTGTCCTTGACCCTAAGGTCACTTGGTCACTACCCAAGAATATTGACCTGTTACTACTCCTGAGAAGCGGATCTTGACTTTGACCTCAAGATCAATTGCTATGCGGTCAACGTCAATAACCCTGAGGTCAAGTTCAGTGACCTTAGGAGAATCTCGGATCTTGACCTTGACCTCAACATCGATTACCCTGCGGTCAAGGTCAATGACCCTGAGGTCAAGTTTAGTGACCTTAGTTGAATTATGGATCTTGACTTTCGGAATTTTGACCTTGGCCTATGAGGTGCCATGTTGTTCCTCCACCCTACTACTCCCACATCCCACAGGGTACCGAAGGCTTGTTTTTGGTGAAATATTTCGAAGTCTTTTTTCATAGTGCCCCGTTTCGTATTCACTGGCCCAAAAATTACTAAATTGACACCCATGTAGGAAAATTCAGAAATTTTTCTTGGCTTCATCTTGAATTGTTATTTTCGTTATCATCCCTAAAACCATTATAATGATACCCATGAAAGCAAATTCGGAAATTTTGAAGGGCATTTTGGATTTTTATACCATAAGTTCGTTAGCAGCGACCCCAAAAGCCATGAAAATAACATTACACCCATGAAGTAAAAAAACGTTGTCGTGGGTGCCATCTTGAATTTTCATTCGCGCAAATATCCTAGATCTTAAAAAAAAAGAAACTCCTTATTAATATTGTAGCGATTTTGTAGTGGCAAAGAGACAAGTGCCATTTTACGGAACCCAAACAAAATGTTCGAAAACTAATGATTTCAATTCTATTTGAAAAAGTTTTTTTTACTATATCGTATGCTGGTTCCTGGAAATAAAAATGTAAGGGCGAATAGATAACCTCCTTTTTTAAAGTCGGTTAATAGGCAGGTATCACCTTCATTCAAGATCATCTCAAATAATTCAAATACGCCAAGATGTCAAAGAGGGACGTCACACATGAATTGTTATTGTTTTTGCTGCGACTTTCTGAGTTTTGGACAAGTAGAGAGGCCTCGTATCCCCGCAGTGGGATCGTTAAGCTGATTATACAGAAGAGTTTAAATCAAACAGTCCGAACAAATGAAGAGAGTACTCGTAATAAAAGAGCATTGCAACAAAGCAGATAGTCTTAAACTTTTGGCAGAGTGTCAAGACCTCGTTCGGCAGATCCAACCCTGTTACTTGAATGGCCAAATCGATTTTATTTGAAATTTGAGAACTCGAGTCATAAAGATAAAGATTAAACTCTAAAGTTGAGTTTGTTCTTTTTTTCTTTGAAATTATTAAGATATCATATTATTACATAGATTTCTAAATAGTATTTTAGTTTTGGATATTTAGGAATGGCACTGGAAACATTTTTTTTTGTAGTGAATCTTCTTATGCGACTTCCAACAAGAGGGGGTACGAAAGCACTGTTGCGTTAAACGTTCAACGCTCCTGGGGAGGGGGAATAGAACAAAGCGAGAGTGAATGCGTGGCCCTCGAACGCATGCGTGTAGTATTACGAAGTTTCACTTCTTCCGCGCGGAGGGACCAATGAGGAATTATTTAAAACCAAAACCTTCTAAAATTCTTCTAAGAACCAAGAACCAAAAATTACCATTCCAAAAAAAAAAAAAAGGAACGAGACTCTAACGGTGTGAGTAAAATGTTCAAATTTCCATTTCAAACTGCAGATCAAACTTGCTCCTTCCACATTGTCGAATCTCATGATCTGGACTCCCTGAAGTTTAGACGCCTTGCTAGTACTCTTTTCAACTAAGTTTTTGAGCTGAGTTTCCTGAATCTGATATCAGATGCATTCGACAGAACGCTTCAATCGTTTAGTCACACATGTCTGTTTTGTTTAATTCCATGTTCACACAATATTAACGAAAATCGCGGTCATCTGATCCTTTTATTTCATGTTTGATCATTCAGTCGGTGAGTGAAAGAAATCTAACATTACTGGCTTTGACATTGTTGACATTATTAGTTTGCATGACATTATTATTTTAACTTATTAGCAATGAAACTGACTATTCATATTTTCAACGACGATAGGGGATAATCCATTTTTTTTTCCTTTGTCCGTCGGTTAGTTTATTGAAAAGTATTGGACACGTATTTTTTCTTTTTTCACGTGGTCATAAAATTACGGAGATATATTGAGTTGAAATGGCACATGACGTCACATGTAGGTAAGTTTTATACCTACTTGTGACGTAGTAAGCCCCCACTCTCCAACTTTGATGAGTTTTAACTAAGTAATTTTTTGATAAAACAAAAAATACGTGTCTAATATTTTTGTATTACCTGTCTGACGGACAAAATAGAATGTCGTTTTCTTTACCCAGTCCGCACCCCTATTGTAAGTAAGAAAACTTTTTAAAGGAAGAATAATTGTGTCATAATATTCTTAATATAATATATTTGCACACTTCACATGGTTGTAATACATAACATAACACATCATGCAAAAAAAAATGTATTTCGATCAATTCACTAATGAATACATTTTTTAGTGAAACGTTTCAAGTTGAAAGGTGATGAACAAAAAGTCAAGCGGCCGATATCGGCTTAAGAGAACCTGTCTCGATGCATTAGTTGTTACGCCAAGTCGTGTTGCCAACTTTCTGTACGGTGCTCAGTGGACTGGAACTTAGGGCTTACTTAGCTTAAGCTGATTTGGAAAAGCAATGAGCGGATTTTATAACATCTATTTTTTGCTTGACTTATAACTTTCACGAGAAGCCTTCGCAATTAGTAAATGTCACTATATTTAGTATTTGTTACGTATAAAGGCCGCCGACAGGACAATCAATATTTAGTTGATTAAGGTTTAAAAAAAAAACCCCTTCTATCTCACTAGCATTGTATCTATTTTCATCATCATCAGCCTAGCCTTTTCCTAGTATAACCGGACGCAGCCGAAAATCAGTATTTTACATGGAGCGACTACCTATCTGACTCCACAACCCAGTAATACGATACATATGTAAGACTGGTTGTAAGACTGACTTTCCAGCCAGTTTTGAATCTATTTTAATGTAAGTAATAAGTTACAAAACCCATTGCTTCTTGATAATGTTACTCCATAAATATTATTATGTAACTAACCATTAATTTTATGAGGACATAAACTTATTTACCATATTGAATTTACATTTTCATTAAAGCGAGTTAACCGAATATGTAGCGTCCGTCGCATCTCCGAGAAGGGACCCGGACAAATTACTTTAAAGTCCGGTCGGATATTGCGCCGTTGACAACCTTCAGTCCCAGAATAATTAGGTGCAGAGACTCCACTCTAAACAACGAACGAAAATAGCCGCACGCAAACATGGATTCTAAACATATAGCGATTAAGATCGCTTTTCTTCTTTAAACCGAAACACATGCAGAAATAAGTCAAAGTTTGATATATCCATACTTCCATACTAATATTATAAATGCAAATGTCATTCTGTTTGTTTGTTTGTTTGTTAACTTTTCACGACTAAACGGCTGATCGGATCTTAATGAAATTTAACAAGAAGATAGATTTCAACCTGGGGAAGGGCATAGGCTATATATCATTACGCTACGACCAATAGGAGCGGAGCAGCAATGAAAAATGTTGCGAAAACGGGGAAAATGTGACGCAGATGAAGTTGCGCGGGACAGCTAGTAGAATATACATTCATTCATAACATCACGCCTGTAATCCCGAAGGTACTCCTCGTGCACCCAAATTTCGCTAGTTAAGTTTGTGGCCCAATGTAATAGGGGGTGAGCCTATTGCCATCAACCGGACACAAATTCAGACTATTGTTACTGAGAAATTCCTTATGGGAAAAGCCAATAGCAATAACGTAACGACTGTCAAAGATCTAGAACAGCCGGGACCAAAGGCTTAACGTGCTTTTCGAGGCACGCACAGTGGAACGAATGTATGGGAGCGGTTGGACGTAGACATGTCCGAAAAAAAAGAGTAAAATTATGCCAAACTAATGATGCCATCTTATTCGATTACTTAATGCCTTCATAACTTGTGGTGATGAATTTCTTCATAACTCCCATATTTCGGGAGTAATTTGAGAAAATGTGAAATTTTACTATGAAAATGAGTGTATCGAGCTCTCTCCCTCCTGATTCCGGGCTTGTTTCAAGTAGCGGTCTCTAATATCATAATGCTAATACTAAGAGCTATATTTAATACTAAGACACATAGTGCGCCAAATGTGCACTTTCTGGGATAAAGAGTGATGTTTATTTTATAACACAATTTTTTTATTTTTTGTTTATTTTGTTGATTAAAACCGTTTTTCTAAAGGTTTACCTTATTACAATAACATTTCTGAGCAGCCAATTAGAGAAGATATAAGCTAATTAGGATATATAATTAGGGACTTAAGGTTTACATATAAAACTGATGCACTAATGATTACTGATAAGAACATTGCTATTATTTAATTACTAAATGGCTCTTAATACACTAATTTAGCATGCATCATTTACTAATTATCACAATAACTAATTACCTTGCAATATTTAACAAAGGATACCTGGGATACCTGGATTTTATATAAATAGGTCACTATTAGTAACTTTAAAATCAGTGTTGATTTACACCTCGTTGTATCCAAGCTAATCTCGCAATGTATTTTCCAAATTTTAATACAAATCTTGATATTCACGTTGCTTTATGCGCACGCGCACATAAAGATTTACGCGACTTTAACTATTTGTTCAGTGTTTTAAAAGATAACAGTTGTGTTCAGTTATGTGAAAGTGCTGAAACAAGTTTAAAAGACTGGTGTCGTCGATTTTGCTACCGCATTTATGCAAAATGGACACAGTCTGGAAGAAGCACAGATAAGTTTCGGAAGAAACATGAGATTTGGCTACAGGCTGCAATTCAATGGCCGGAATTACAGAATGAAAATATGGAACCTTCTACAGAAAATATAAGTGACGTCATCGAGCCCATAATTTCTCCTGCTAAATCTAATGCTTCAACTTGTACACATCCTAGTCCTCGTAAATCTTTTGAGGACCTTAGTAACCGGCAAAAAAGAAGACGCACTGAAGATAGTCTTTCATGCAGCAGTAGCAGCGCTGAAATTATGTTTTCGGCCGAAAGGGCGCTTCAAAAGGCAGGACAAAGCGATACAGCTTATGTTATGAAATACTTGACGGAGAATCCAGAAGAGGCCTCAAAAATCAAAGCCTTCATTGAAGGTAAATCAATTCAGGTACGGGAAATATCCCCTTTGAAGGCATTGGCTCTTTATGTATCGATGAACTTATCGAAATGGCGCTATAACACTCTTCGGGATTTCAACACTCAAGAAGGAGCTCTTCAATACCCGAGTTACTACATGTTGGTTAAAGAAAAAATTAAGTGCTATCCGGCCAAAGAAGATCTCACAGTTACAGAGAGCTCTGCAAAAATCAAATTACAAGCCTTGATGGATTTAACCTCAAGAAGACTTATTAGGTCGTTAGAAACCCCTGTTGATCCCAATCAACAGCTCGTATTGACCAGCAAATGGGGTTTTGACGGATCATCTAGCCAAAGCATTTATCATCAAAGGACGAGTGAAGATGAGCAAATCGATCTTGCTAGTAATTTTATGATTAGTCTTGTACCACTGCGGCTCGTCTCAAAAGGTGTAACAATTTGGGAAAACGAGCGACCATCTTCCACTTCATTTTGCCGGCCAATATTGTTTAAGTTTATAAAGGAAACCAAAGAAAATGTGCAGAGAGAGATGGCTGAAATCGAAGCAGAGATTGAAGCCTTAACTCCATCCACCATCACTGATGGAATTAGTGTCAAACACCAACTGCTGTTGACAATGATTGATGGTAAAATTCATTCCATTATATCCAATACAGCAGCTTCAGTGTGTGACATATGCAAGGCTTGTCCTAAAGAAATGAATAATTTAGAGTTAATCAAAGATAAACACGCAAACGAGGACATGTATAAATATAGCTTAAGCACCCTTCACGCTTGGATTCGCTCAATGGAATGCTTATTACACATTTCCTACAAATTAGACATAAAATCATGGCAAGTAAGGGGTGATATAGCAAAAAGGCAAGTTGATGACAGGAAGAAAAGAGTTCAAGAGGCTGTAAGAAGAGAAACGGGCTTACTTCTCGATGTTGTGAAACAAGGCAGTGGATCCACCAACAATGGCAACTCGGCAAGGAGATTTTTTGAAAACTACACTAAATCTGCTGAACTGACCGGAATAGATGCTATGCTTTTAAGAAAAATCTGTGTGATCTTGCAGTGTATTTCATCAGGAGAGAAGATCAACGTAACTAAATTCCGAGAGTTCTGCTTTGATACTGCTAAGCTTTACGTGGAGTTATACCCATGGTATTATATGCCTTCTTCACTTCATAAAATTTTAATGCATGGGCCAGACATAGTTCAGAACATGTCAATTGTGCCCATTGGTTTTCTATCCGAAGAGGCATCTGAGGCTAGAAATAAAGATTTTAGAAAATATAGAGAGGGGCATTCTCGAAAGCATAGCAGTATCTCATGCAATGAAGATATTATGCACAATCTTTTACTGTCTTCTGATCCACTTGTTACAAGTATCCGTCCAAAAGGAAATAAGTTTGTAAAAAAATCTTCTTTTAAGGAATTTTATGAGCTTACGGATTCTGAGAAAAGTGATATCGAATTTGTTAACATAAATGATTTAGCGGACATCGATTCTGAATTTGAATTAATTGATGATGATGATGATGACGAAGATAATTAAATGATGTTATTGTTTTAAAATGTGTAACTTAGTAAATTAGAGCTTACATCTTAATTATTTATTGTACTTTTAATGAAACTAGGTAATTTATTATCAACTTACTTAAAAGTCATACTCTCATCAGTTCTTGTGAATATTTTTGTTAATATATATTTCTGTATATATATAATATATTTATAGACCTCTTAATAAGTCTGTCTGCGGTTTAAAGTAAATACAAATGGGGAAAAAACGTTTTTTTTTTTTAAATTTTCATTTCCTTTTATCCCAGAAAGTGCACATTTGGCGCACTATGTGTCTTAGTATTAAATATAGCTCTTAGTAATAGCATTATGATATTAGAGACCGCTACTTGAAACAAGCCCGGAATCAGGAGGGAGAGAGCTCGATACACTCATTTTCATAGTAAAATTTCACATTTTCTCAAATTACTCCCGAAATATGGGAGTTATGAAGAAATTCATCACCACAATTTATGAAGGCATTAAGTAATCGAATAAGATGGCATCATTAGTTTGGCATAATTTTACTCTTTTTTTTCGGACATGTCTACGTCCAACCGCTCCCATACATTCGTTCCACTGTGGCACGGAGCAAACTCGGTATGTGAATGGGTGATCACCCATCCACGGATTTAAGGCAAGTGCGGCTTAACCTGAAGATCGACCCGAGTGGCTGTTATGATTTAGGTAGTTCCGCGTACTCGCTGTACTTTACGTAGATGGGTATTTATTTGTGCATGTGTCTATTTAAGCTCGTAGTATGAAGTTGTAGGGACAATGTAAACTCAAGTGCGAATGTTATGCGTCAGCGGTTTGTAGTATGAAAGAGAAGTGTGAATGGGCGATCGCCAGCTACTGCGCACTGGCCGGTCCGCGTGTTCGTGAACTTGGGATATTTACGGGAATAAAATAATAATACTACGGTGATCAAAACCTTTTATTTAAATACAACACGTGTCGTGGTAACTCCCGTGGCGAATCCCGTAGGTGTGAAATAGACCACCTACAAAGTCGACTTTCTGAACCTCTTTATTCCGTGCCCAAGTCGTCGCCGTGACTCAAAAGAAAAGGGATTCCGTTTGAATTAAATATGGTATAAAAAGGATTAAGACTCGTTTCCTTCACCATGTAAATCTCTTTGAGGTAACCATAAGAGTCTGGGTATGTGTTTAATAAACGTTAATTAATATGTTACCCGTTTTCTTATGCGCAGTTTAACTAATTATTTATGTGTGTTAAATGATTCATTGTAAGGAAATAATATATAAACACACATATAATTAATATAAAATAACACGAAGGGGCAATTATAATAAAATAACAAAACAAATATACTCTGGGACTAATTAATATACTTGAATAATGTATTTATAAATATTGGCAATCTCTATTGCTTATTGTGAAGTCTTTTCCTTGTGCGCATTGAAATACTTTGCTAATTATTAATATTGGAATTAATATTGGAGTAAAATGAGTAAGTACATGTTCAGTAAAAATACCGAATTATTCCGTGCAACGAAATAAAAACTATACACAATTTATTATAGAGTCATCATAAAATCTCATTATTATAATTTACAAATCTCTAAGTAAGAATCCTAAAAGACCTTTTAATAAAACCTGCTTTACTAAAATCAGATTCAAAATGGAGTCCGCACAGTTTACCGCGGTAATCAGGAACGTAGTTAAAACTTAATTAGGGTTCAGCAGACAGACAAAATTACAAGGCGAAAGCCGTAATTTTCAGGCTTAATTTATTAACATACTACCACCCATTTGTTCGCGACTTTTTATGTTATTAAGCGATTTTTATTACCTGAAAATGTCTGAAAAAACTGTCTGAATTAAAAACTGTTCGTCTGCTTCAAATACCAGCTAAAACTCAATCGGATTATTACTTGAAAACCGAAAATGTCAAAAAAAGCAGTCTGAAATAAAAACCTGTTTGTCTGCTTTAAAAACCTGAGCTAAAACATAATCGGATTAAAGTCTCGTACCTACTTTTATACTCATTTAAAAAATAATAGTTCTACGTTTTTGCTCAAAACTACCTTTGAGGCTTAAAGCTCGGATACTATGCGATAGCGAAAGAGCTGCACTTAAATTGATTTAGCAGTTCCCGAGAAAAATACCAACAATTTACGGCTAGCTGGTACGGTTCGTTTCGTTCTTATAAGGCTTACGTTTGACCTGTTTGTTCATCTGAAAGGACATATTTACTTGCATGCATATCTGTGTTTATCAATAAAATTTGGATTTTAAGGGCTGGGTTTTACTTTGGCCAGAGGCTAAGTATTGCCATGCAACGTGGCAACTCCGCCAGTCTCTTGGGCACGTTACCAGTTGACAGCGTTGAGGAGTTTTTTGACGCCCTTTTATAATTTGTTGTTATTTTAGTTTTAGTTATCTAGTTTTAAAATACCTAGTTAATGTGATTAATGAAATCTAAGAATGTACTAAATTCGGATTTATTATTCTTCGGGAAAAAGTTTGGCGCCATGACGTAACATGGAATAGTGATACTTTGCTCAAGTTTTACGCAGTCATTCTTATTAGTATTTGACAAATTGAATTCCGTTGTAATACTTAACTTTTAGAATTAATCCAGTGCGTTTGCAGTTAAGTTTCCGAAAACATATCTCTGCCTACTGACACATTACGTTCAATTAGCGCTACTACTTTAAAAACCGGCCAAGTGATAGTCGGACTCGAACACGAAGGGTTCCGTACCATTATTAATAAAAACGACTTGGAACGATTTTGAAAAAAAAAACACTTTTTTGTATGGGAGCCCCCTCCCGAGGGAGTTAAATATTTATTTTATTTTGTTTTCAGTATTTGTTGTTATAGCGGCAACAGAAATACATAACCTGTAGAAATTTCAACTGGCTGACTATCACGGTTCATGAGATACAGCCTGGTGACAGACGGACGGACAGCGAAGTCTCAGTAATAGGGTCCCGTTTGACCCTTTGGGTACGGAACCCTAAAAACATCAGTACTCAATAGACAAATAGATACAAATACAATTATAGCATAACATAACATCACGCCTGTGATCCCGAAGGGTTACCCAGAGTGTACCTATTAGTAGACCCTTTTGCCAATTATGTTTTAGTACCGTGTAATAGGGGCGAGACTATTGCCATCAACCGGGCACAAATCCAGACTCCGTGGCTGCTACTGAGAGATTTCTGATGAAAAACCAAATAACACTTTTCCCGACCTGGAAATCGAACCCCGGTCCTCATGCTCAGCAGTTGCGCTTGCAACCACTTGACCAACGAGGCAGTCACATACGTTTATAGTCATTCAAATATTAACTTATTTTAGACAGGCATGATGTTGATATTTGTTTAAATATATGTCATCATTTACACAGCCTTTTCCAAAACTATCTTTGGGTCAGCTTCCAGTCTAACCGGATGCAGCTGAGTACCAGTATTTTACATGAAGCAACTGCCTATCTGACCTCCACAACCCAGTAACGTCGAACACTACCGTGTTTGGCTTCTGACTACTCGTAACGACTGTCAAGATCTACAAATGACAGCCGGGACCAACGCTTTACGTGCATTCCGAGGCACGGAGGAAACTCAGTATGTAAATGGGCACCCATCGACGGACCAACCTCGGCAAGCACGTCTCAACCTTAAGGATCGACCCGTGCGGCTGTTATTATTTAGCCACGAGCTCCTCTCTATCTTTATGCTATTTCTATTTTTATAAATATATGTAATGGCAGTTTAAGTAGATTAAAGAGTAGATATGTATATTAGGTGCGGTTTTGTAGTTTCAACCACCCCGTGGGAGAAAGGAGTGGGTTTTATGTATGTATGAATATAGTGTACGTTACCGTGGCTGTTCAAAAGCAAATTGAACGAAGTTTTAATGACCATAGTTATGTTCTTTTGGGAAAGATTTGACCAAAACCACGTCATGTTTTGATGTTATTTGAAGTGATGTTAAACTTATTAATGGCTCTTGAGTTGTTTCAATTCATCCCAAGGGTATCGTGTAGAGTAGTTTAAGGACTATATTAGTTGGTCTGGGCAATGATAGCGGTTGTAGAGAATCTGTGAAACTAGAAATTAATTACTTTGTGTATCATTAACACTTCGAACGGGATATTTACCATGTTTAGTATTTATTTTCAGTTCCCGATATTTCGGAGCTGTAGTAACGCCATGATCATGGATAAACTGAAGTTATTGCGGGTGGGTGTTTATAAGCAGACAAAACGTCTGTTCCTGATACGTTTGCGCTCGGTAACGATACCACTGTCACTCAAAACTCGATTCTGTACCCGACACACGAAACTCACTGTGTCGGCTAGCCAATTTATTTCGACACTTTTTTGGTTTTTACACATTGAACAAACCGATTAAATAGGAATTCCAACCGGTTGATTTGGTAATCTCAATTGCGTTTTCTCATTCTACAACTGAATGAAACGAAATTTAAATCTTGCATAAAACGCACACTATGTAGGCAACCATAAGTATTATAAGTTGGGGGATTACATTGATGATAAAAATGCTTGGCTCAATGCTGGTCCTGCTCCACAATATCCATAGAGGCAATCTGGATCATCAGAATTACCAAGTGAAGTTATTGTGAAAGCTACAGAAGATTGTAAAAATATATTGGCAATTTATAGATTCAATCTCTTAGTATTATATAATTGCTTAGCACATGTGTGAGTACTATGTACTGTAAAGCCACCATTTAATGAGTACCTACATCTTTCATTGACGCGAAATTACCCTGGTGGTTGAGTGAATGTCAGGCTCACTTAAATGTTACGCTGATGGTGGCGGGTGTGTCGGGTCATTTAGTTCCCTTCAAAATGGTTGAGTTGAATGATGGCTGATATATGCGTCATGTTCGTGAACGGGCGCTGTCAGTTGTGACTGGTCATCTCTTAGCTGCCACGGTTTATTTTAATAAAGCCCTTTTTTATATTTATTACTGATTTAATCTTTTACTCTGGACGCTCTTAACCTGCCCGTATTTCTACATCGTTCTCACATATTTGTAATTCTTAACATGTATGATTTAACCAAGATTTTGTAACATATTTTGATTTAAAAGAGTGTCCATGGAGTTTCATGCCCATTCTTTTCCATAGAGATCTACGCTACGGAATGGGCAACTACAGTACTTTCACAAGTTATTATGCCTTGTGACTGGGACTGTAGCTTCGCGTTTTATTTTGTTTTTTGATTTTCAAAAGTGCCTGTAATGGTCTAATTCAAATAAATGCTTTGAGTTTGAGTTCATTTCTAGATAATGTCAGTGACCAATGTGACCACGTCAGTTTAAAAACTTACTTTAATGCATGTTTTGAATACTCGTATTCATAAAATATTAAAAGTCGAGGTTGGACGATACTGTATCCATTTAGGATTCAAACAAAGAAGTTTTTATATGAGTACGATGAGTCCTTGATGTATTTAAAGTAACATTTTATTATTCTTCCTAAGAATTATATACGCTTGCAATTCTTAAACTAGATTTGATATATCTCAATCATTTTTATATTAATCTTATTTACACCTGGTTTCTTCGATGAACCTTTTATCAAATAAAGCTTGAAAGTCAGATAACCAGTCCTACCAAGAGGCATTACCTAGTAACTGGGTTATGGAGGCCTAATAGGCATTCGAAAAACTAGAATGACTTTCTTACTTGACTTTCTTGGGAGTAAGATTTTGAACTGCATCTGTCATAATGTTTGCAAACAATTCCTCACGGCTTTGACCTTTTGATGCATGCTATTGCTATCAATTGATCAAAGTAAGCTGTCCGGCTAATAGAGTTTGAAGCAGCAAATAGTTCTATCACCGTGAATCACATGGTAGACCGAGTATTCGCAATAATAAACTAAATGACCCAGCAATACTTGAGATAAGTGGTGCTTCGTGGCTCTGGAGGTCTAATTCACTCTGCCCCACCTATTTGGACCAGTTGTGGCCAGTGGACAAAGAAAGAAAGACAAATATTTAATTTGGGACCTATTGATGACGAGCAAACAAAAAAAAAAACAGTGCGTGGAGTCCCTCCGCGCGGAAGAAGTGAAACTTCGTAATACTACACGCATGCGTTCCAGTGCCACGCATTCACTCTCGTTATTTTATTGAACTTCTAAATAATATTTGGTTGTTTTCTTGTTGTATTATTTTTATTAAATAATTATTACTTATGTTTATCGAGGTTATTCTACTCATGGAAATTGAGCGAAGGCTGGTCACACCGAAGAGTCGAATGCATGACTGTTTGCACGCCATCTTGCGTACCTAGTAGAACTACGTAGTCACAAATCTTGTAATACTGCCATCTCTTAGTTTTATAGAAAATATTCCCACTCCATGGTAGCGTTAAACTTGTTGGAAGTCGCATAAGAAGTTTCACTTAAAAAAAAAGAAACATCATAACTATTAAATAATTAGTGATATCCACTTTGTCTCACTAATGGACTGTACTAGTGTTGGAATTAAGATGATAAATAATAAAAGTGTAAATAAAAGGAAGAAGTAAATAAAAGGGTAGGCTGACTCGGACTCTTCTGTTTTGTTTCTGATTTATACTGCCATAATATAAGTTATTTCTCCAAAATGACTTAACATTCCACTTCGCCCCACACTGGCGGAGCGAGACCAATCGGTAGGCCAAAGTGGAATAGTCCTTCGTGGCGGTCCATGACGCTCTGTGGCGCTTCATGGCGCTACGTGACGCGGCACTATGGCGCCAAACAAATCGTTTTGGTAGAACAGACGGTAGATAACGGTAGCTCTAAGTGATAGTGATTAATTTCATTACTGTTGTGTGAATTAAATAGGAAAAGTGGGAGATATGGCGTCAAGCTATACGTTGTGAAACATGTAACATATTAATTTCTCTTGATTTCAAGGTTTTTAAAAGTGATGTTGTACTCATCAAATCTTTCATTTAAAAAAATAAAAGATTTTAATTCTATAATCATGGCCATTCTCGACAAGAGTACAAGAGTTAAAGACTACTGATGAATAAATATGAATTATATTGAAATCCGTGCCTCGGAAAGCACGTTTAGCCGTTTGGTCCCGGTTGTCATTTATAGATAAGGCTAGTCATTTGCCCGAAAATCTGACAACCAGTCTTATGAAGGGATATCGTATTACCCAGTAGTAACTGGGTTGTGGAGGTCAGTTAGACGGGTGTGTAATATATGCCATAATAACAGATAATATATTATCACTTGAAATAACGTTCACATGATATAATTTTCATATGCTATAAAAACAAATAAACTAATTTCATGTGATCTAATATTTCATTTTATATAAACTTCTTTTGCTCTAATAACACTTAGTATAACGTTCAGTTGACCTAATTTTCATTTGACCTAATTTTCACATTTACTTATTTTCTGCCCAAATTCTGTAGTGAAAAAGTAAATATTAGAAAACATTATACTGTTATAAGCTCATCTAACACAAATGATTCACCAACAATAGAATGGATCTGGCGCTAATGGTCATGGTTCTAACCTAACCTAACCTACATGATTCACCAACTATATAGCGGCTCTAACGCAGGAATATATGAGGAATAATATACTAACTAAATATTATACTTACTGAATATTAGTTCAAATGTGCATTAAGGAAAATGTTTATTAAACCATATAAAATTAGGTAAACTGAAATTATATCAATAATTCATTATATCATTTCAGCGTTATACTAAAGAAAAATTATATTAAATGAAATTAGGTCATGTGATCGTTAGAACTTTTGTTATTATGTCAAATGGTACGCACCCCAGTTAGACAGTCGCTCAATGTAAAACTGGTATTCAGCTGAATTAGTTTAGATTGGAAGCTGATTTCAATTGATTGGTCTAAGTCTTAAAATTACTTTTCATGCACATAGCTGTATCCTCTTTGAAAAATATTCCTGTTAAAAATTAAAAATAAAACTGTAAGAAACCCCAATTCTGGGTTAAGCACGCTGTTGTACATAAGCTAAATTTTATTCGTGTGTATATCTTTTTTTTTCTTTTTGTGCAATAAAGAATAAGAATTCCATCATGGTTGGGGAAAGGCTGATATGATGATTGACTTGAAATCGTAAAAAAAACTTACATAAGCCGAACATCTAACATAAAATACCAAGCACACAAAAAGAAAAAAAAAGAGCTACTTCTAAACAAATACGAGTAAACCGTGCAATTCCAACAGTAACTACTCGTTTAAAACACGTCTAATCGTCTAGAGAACAACACCCTCCCGGCTGGCATGACACATGGAAACTGGAGCATCCCTCCCATCCTCCCATCCAGTCCTCGCTGACAAAGGCATCCCCCACTTATTTCAAACGTCAACTCAAGAATAGCTTGAAAAACTGTGTCAATGTAAATTAGAGTGGGGGAGCTTGAAGCTGAATGGGGTTGTAATGGGCTTAGCTGTTATATTTTTGGTGTAATTATCACGGTGTTTTGACTTCAAAAATGACTAAGTGTAGTTAAATATTTGTTGGCGGAAGATGATCCCAATCAACGATCAAGAAGCATAAAATTATTTTTTAAGTAAATCGTAGGTATGTCCCAGAATCGCTTATCAGTGATGAAGTAAGAACGAGAAGAGTTTTTCCTGAAAACGTTCAAGGGGAAATGTACCAGAAAACATAACATCACGCCTGTAATCCCTGAAGAATGTGAGGAAACTGACATGGCAATACAGGACAACACTCCGGTCGCACCATAAGTAATGAAGTTATAAACAATCAACTGACGATCGAACATACTATGCCGATGATGGTCTTAGATTTAGATTTTAGGGAAATGGTGGTCAAAATACCACCATTTCCCGTCTCCCATCCTCCTTTCAGTCTTGGCATTTATGGTTATCATTAATTAACAAAACTTGGGTGGCATAATAAAAATGTTTATATCCATAAGCTCTATTTAATTATTGCGTTAATTTCAGTTGGCTGGCAAAAAAAAAAATGATTAGCCCAATCTAGGTGATCTCAGATATTTTGTGGTCGTATAACTTCTCGGTGAATTGACTTAAAACATAGGTGTTATAATAAAAATTGTGTGTTATGTTATGTTCAAATAATAAATGTTGGCCGACTTTTGAAATTAGCCCAAAACTGTATGGAGGCTTGGTGATCTCCTTTAAGATAGCGAGCACGAACTACGTGCAAAAACAAAACACTACAATGCCGTATTCCAAAAAATATCACATAAAAGTGCAAATACCGTCCCCGATAACAAGGAACCTAATACCATTATTCACCTACAGGAAAAATACCAGCGTTTTCGTCCTTTAGGGAAAAGGGAACAACACATAAAATAACAATTTGTGTCAACTGCTTCTGTTGAAAAGTCAACCACTCAAGAGGGATTGTTCTAGAATTCGTGGGTGTTTTTGACAATACATTAAGATACAAGAGCACAATGGTACTGCTTATTTCAAAAGAAATTTCTTCCAGCAGACCTGAGAGTGGAAAGTTAGATTAGAAATGTAGACACAGTGTGTGGAAAAGATTAAACAGGAAAAAAAAATTAGAGCTTAAAACAAACTTTATACCTATATAAAAAAACATACATACAAATAAATACACATTTAAAAATATAACGTTAAAATATACCTATAATATAAATCTGAATATTACAGTATAGAGGAAAGGTAATGTTTGTGTGTGGTTTTGATAACGCCAATGAAATACTTAAAAAAAATGTTTTTGAATATAACATTGTTGTAAGGTATTTATGTTAGTTACTGTATATTTTACTAGTATCCTGCATATCCTTCGAAATAGAGGTAATTGTATGTTGTACTAGTACGGCATTCAAAGACGGTGTGGTTGGGAATGCATTTGCATACTAGATCACAATTCGAGGCGTGAAACTATGTTTAGCATAGTTGGATGTACATAACTGCAGGTTAAATAATATTCAGGATATGTAAGGAAATGGATTAGATTAGTGTCCAGTTTTATTTTTTATTTTTGTAAAAAGACCAAAAGTTCTTTTTCTTAGCAAAACTTGTGTAATTACAATTTATGACAATAATTTACATTTTATTTAAGCAAATGTTTACATGAGTTTTATCTACTACTTAGTCTGAATAAACATTTCGTTCGATATACTGACTCTGCCTTCACTCTATATTTTAGAATGTATTTTATATGTCCGCAAAAACCGAGGACTTTTCAAAATCAGAAGCGACTTTCATAATATAAATACACGCAGTAAACACGAAATTGTAATACCCAAATTTAGATTAACTAAAACTAGCAAGTCATTTCTTATAAACAGTATACGCTTTTATAATAAGTTGCCGAAGTCAGTTATAGAACTGACCGATGGAAAGTTTAAAAATTATATCTTATAATTAAAAAAGCATATTACAAAATTAAGGACTACGTTGAAGATAGAGAAGTTTGGCCTGGGCCCCTACGCACATGCGGCTTCCCTGGTAGCTCATGAAACGGCACAAATGTGTGGATGTCTCTAACTATTCTATTTTTTTATTTTTTATTTACTTCTTACCATTTTTTTATAATCAGATGTTTTACAATAGTTTCTTAATCATTACACCATTTTGTTTAGAATAGTTACAGCACGGATGGTAACATTTGTGTCACTTGTTTAATATAGTCTTTTTGCAATATCTTCTTTTTTTTGTATAGACTCTTTATCTTATTTACCGATTGTTTGTAAATGTGTGGACATTGTGAGCCTTATAGATAAAAAGTTACCAAGGATCTAGATCCTTGGTAACTTTTTATCATGTTCTACGTTTTGTAGTAAGCAACGACTTAGTGTCGGGCCTACGATGTCCACTCATACTTAACTGCCTACGCTGTAACATAGAAAAATTGTAAGGCTAAATGATTTTAAAAGAGTAACCATGGAGTTTCTTGCCGGTTCTTCTCCATAGGAACCGACCAACCCGAACCGAGCACATTTTTGTCGACGTTTAACAAGTGCCCATGTAGGCCTATGTGAAATAAAAATATTTTGATTTGATTTGATTCGTCATGTGTCAACAAAATAACAGGCCATGGCTTGTTGGCTCATTTCTTCCATTTTCCAAGATCCAAAAATAAATTAATTTTTCCATTCAACGACTCTAAATTAAATCATTGAAACCCAAAATTATTTAAAACAAATCAAATCAACGCTACCCGGTTTCGGTGTCAGGGGTCATAAAGACCCGGTTTAGAATACGCCTCTCTGGTTCCGTATAAAACTTTCATACATAATTTCGTTGAGGGTCCAAAGTTTGGGCGTTGAGGCGTCAAGTTACGGGCCCCTGAACGAATCATCGGTCGGCCCTTCGAATTTCGCTCATCGTGCGATTTGTACCCAAAGGGTATGTATTAGTTTCTTCGTAATTTATTTCGATCTTTAGGTTTAAATTTGGTAGGGTTAAGCGTGACGCGTTTAAACCTTTGTGGTCCTTGTAGGATGAAGACCAATCTTCCCAAATTAAGGTGATTCTATCTATCAAGTCCATCTTTAGTTCACAATTCAGGCTTTGGCTCAATCAAAGCTAAGATATACATAGGGCTTATACCAATAAAAATCTGATCTGCTATATCGCTATTATTAGGACAGCAAACTGCCTATTAAGATCTAGGTATAAAAATTTGGTCCCAAATAATTCAGCTGTAAACTCGATTCTATCGTGTTTTGTGTCAGCATCAGGATGCCATTTAATATTAATGTTCACAGGCCATTTTATCGCAATATATCTAGTAAGGTTTCTTTACGATTTCTAACACCCGTTTTTATTAAGGTCTAGTAATAAAACAAACTAGTAATAGTTATTTTATTTTATCGTTTTATTGTGAACCCTATTCAATACAACGTAAGTAAGCTATCTTTTTATCATATGCAAATTTTGGCATCTAAGGTATTGAATAAAATAAAAGCTATAAATATATATATATACATATTCGTTTATAGGTTGATGTTAAAATGGGATTCAAAGGAGCCTTTTCCATGAATAATAAGACTTGTTATTCACACAAATCATTTGCATTTTAAATTAATGTGGTCAAAGCCCAAAGAGGCAGGTTAGAATTTTGGAAAATATATTTTATTTAAAACGTAAGGACACAATTTCCATTAAGAAAAAAATAAAAAGCGTAAGTAACAGAAAACAAGCTCTAAAATGAACATAAAATGGAAAATTACATCTAAAACAGTCCGTTTTGCATATTTAAGTTTAATTTTAACGAAATGGTTCCGTACAATTCTTAAAGCTGTAAAGTGCTCCTACTCTGAAATGCATTACGTTTATCATAAAACACCTCGGTAGCATTGTCAGTAAAAAAAGATAAATGTAAAAAAGAAAGAAAGATTTTATCTTTAAAAGATAATGTAGCGAGTAGCGACGTTGGAAATAATATATATCAAGGACTTGCTAGTTCACACGAGCTTCCAAAGTGTTTTTTGAGGATGACATGTGTCAAATAGCGTGTGTGTATCTTTGAAGAAACAAATATGGTGGCTATAGTGTCATGTTTATTTTATATAACGTCAAGTTCAGAGCAAATAAAGTACTTTTAACTGAGATAGGATTCTGTTGGATCCGGTTTTGTTTGCTGAAGTAATAAATAAGCCGTTAGTGTTACTTATTTTACACGACAAACACCATAAAGAAATTCACCACAAATTCAATATCCTAACGTAGGTGTATACTGTAGGTACATCGAATACCACTGCCTAGCCCTTCGGGGGATACTGGCGTGTGGTCGTGTTGTATGCTATTGAAATTCAACAACGATTTTCTTATTATTTTTGTACACACAAAGATACATATTAATTGCATTCGAAATTAAAGTATGTACACCAGCACATCAAGCTACAACAATCTGTCAGATGTCTTTAGTAGATTTTCAACTTTACCGTTAAAGAATACGGTTCTAGGTTGATTGGGAAAATTTGACAGTTTCGGGTAGCTTGACCTGCTGCCTGGCGTCTGTACTAAGACGAGCTTAACCCAGAATCGGTTTCTCTTTCAGCTAACCTTAATGTGAATCAGATTTATTAAAATCACATGTCTCTCTTCAAACACACTTGATTGTATCATATTTCAACATTTGAATAATCGATACTCGACCAGAAAAATACGCCTACAACTGTATGTACATTTTGACAGTCCGTCCGTGATTGTATGAGAATATTTGCTTAGATATTTCGAGATACACACATATTCTAAGCTCCTACGCATAATAAATGCGCAGTTACGTGTAATCCGTTCTAGCTGCACTACAGTGGAGTGGTACTCGAAAGCTGCTGGTCTTTCTCCATACCTAGTCTATTGAGCAACTTTGTCTGTATGGCTGTTGCCCTCGTGTTTGGTTCTGTGTCATGTGTCGAGTGAGAGATAGTGGGGTTACTTCACAAAAGTAAAGAATTTTTGCGAAAATGTTTGTATAATTTCAGGTCAAGTAGGTTAGTTATTGGAAAATCTATAGGAATATGTGTTGAAAGTATGAAAGGCGTTATGTAATGATTAAGAAGCGAGAAAAAGATCACGCGCGTCTGTTCTATGTGGCCTCGTTAGAAATGCTCCTTAGTTACACAATTTATTTCTAAAAATGGTTGAAAATTACTTTGTAACACAACTTAGTTCTAAAAATAGTAATATTTCTAAAATAGTAATATTTCTAAAAATAGTAATATTTCTAAAAATAGTAATATTTCTAAAAATAGTAATATTTCTAAAAATAGTAATATTTCTAAAATTTAAAGCTCCTTTCTTCGTGACAGTTTAAAAACGGACTTCATATTAATTCACCTTTCAAGTACGAGTGAATTAATTTTTCATAATTCTCGAAAGTCCTCAAAGTGCCGTAAAAACGTCTCAGTTTACAAAAACGCTCATCGCAAACAATGAGTTTTAGACCCTTACTTTATTTCGAAGTAATGTACCAAAATTGTTCATTTAGTCCTCTAGTTTTTGTCCCAAAGGTTTTCCACAATAAAAGCTACTTCAGAAATTACGCGTACATAATACACTCCTGAAACTTTTATCGTTTATGGTCGAGCAAATCTTTTGTTCTTCGGACCCCGAGCATTTGCGACGGAAATATATTTTATATTTTCTTCCATTACTTTTATGTTGATCTTAGGGTCTAACGATTCTTGTGTTTTGTACACTTCGCCCGAAGCTATCGGTTGATATAATTTATAAAATAGACAGAGTCGAAAAATAAACCCCTGGAGGTCTATTGGGGCTTGTTTAAAGGAAAAAAAAACCTTTTCGATTTTTAGTACGAAAATTTGGCCTTCAGTAAGATTTTTCAATGCAATGTAAATGCCTCTTCTCTTACCGAAACCTTTGCTTACTCAATAGAGATGTCCAGCTTCTCGTTTAAAAGCATGTGGTTCCCTGTATTTTCCTAATAGATAATAATAAATATAACAACGTATAGTGAAGGTCTGAATGCTCGTCATTCGCGCGATGTGTTGCTATCCAATTAATGGAATTCCTCGCGTTGCTTGCATTGTTTCGGTTCATGTAATTGTATCACATGTCAGTCACGTGTTAGTCAATGCTATTGTATGTGCATTCCTTTAAAATCGTCCACATATTTGTTTGCATTAAATTATAAATATGTTTTCTTTCTTTTCTTTCTTTGCATTCACCGCTTGAATTTAGGTCGTTTTGATGTGGTCAGACGAAGGGATGATGGTATTTTTGCTGTGTTTGATTTAAAAAAAAGCGTCCCTGTATTTTTTTTAATGTTGGTCTGAGAATTTGTACTCAAGACTGCTAATTTACACAAGTAATAGAGAAATATGGAAGAGAAGAAAAAGACTTGCTGAGCTGACGCGAAATAAATTGGGATAAGGGCAAAAATGTTGGTTGAATCCTCCTAAAAATGCCTCCGTTACCTTGCGGCTTAAGTAACTAAAATAGCCATTCAATAGTGATGATAACATCTGTGTCAATAATAATTGTTCAATTTTTATTGTTTTATTTTTACTTTTGTATAGATTATTTTTATTTACCTATTTTTTGTGAATTTGTGGATATTGTAGGCTTTGTAAATTCGTTGGTTAATTTTTTTTATTTTTATAGCTTGTTCTACCTTTTGTAGTAAGCAACGACTTATTGTCGCGCCTACGCTGTCCTCCCATACTTAAGTACTAACGCTGTAACTTTAAATATTGTAAAACCAAATTATTTTAAAAGAGTAACCATGGAGTTTCTTGCCGGTTCTTCTCCATATGAAACGACCAACCCGAACCGTGCACCTTTTGTTGACTTTTATAAGTGCCCATGTAAGCCTATGTATTTTTTTTTTTAATTTTGGTTTTATGCCGTCAAATGCTTATCATTTGCCTAGCCTTTTCCCAACTACATGTTGGGGTCGACTTCCACTCCACGCAGCTGAATACCAGTATTTTACAAGGAGCGACTGCCTATCTGACCTTCACAATCCAGTTCGTACAGAGATACGATATCCCTTGGTAAGACTGGTTGTAAGACTTTCGGGCCACTAATACCTGTAACGACTGTCAAAGATGCAGTCAAGTAACTTATAAAGAGAGAAAAAAAGCGGCCAAGTGTGAGTCGGACTCGCGCACGAAGGGTACCGTACAATATTTTATATTATATCACTTTTTTGAATAGGAGCCTCCTTAAATATTGTTATAGCGGTAACAAAAAATTACATAATCTGTAGAAATATCTGTAGAAATAACTGGCTAACTATCACGGTTCATGGGATACAGCCTGGTGACAGACGGACAGCGAAGTCTCAGTAATAGGGTCTCGTTTGACCCTTTGGGTACGGAACCCTAAAAACTAACTAGGTACCTTTTCAGGTAAAATCTGTTTACCTCTAGCTGTACACACAAGTTTACCTTTAGGAAAAACGAAAGTTCTAAATACAGGTAAACTTGGTACAGCAATTACTTAACTGCTGGCGTTAGTGTTGCTAGTTTAACTTGCTTTAAATTGTAAGTTATAAGTGAAATGAATTGCCGTGCAGTTGGTAACCGGTTTGTCACCAACATTACACTCTTGCGCCATTACAAACTTTAAACGACACTTCTTTATTTTATGACGCTTTTAGCAATATTGTTTGAGGGACTTGTATTTTTGTAGCTTTGGTATACTGCAATATTTTTGTAGTTAGTAAAATAGAGTTAAAGTTTTGAGACATTTACTTAGATACACCTGCTAAACTAGGTGGATCTTTTTGTGGCTTAAGTTAAAATAAAATAAAAAAATTGGTTGCCTGTAAAGTCGGTATACGGGCGAAAGTTTTACGTGACAACGACTTTGAGTGGTAAAATAATTTTAATGTGAATATTCATTCGTATAGTAGGAAGAAGGATGAAATAATAGTAACAATTTAAAACATTTATTTATACAAAGAATTATATTTAAAACATTAATTTATACAAAGAATCTCGCACTGAATTTCATATTAACAAAATTTTATTTTTACCTTTACACATACATACGTATTTATATACAAATATACATATATAGAGGCACGCGTCCCTTCCACTCGGGCATGGTTAGCCCGCCTAAGAGCGAGAGAGACAGACATAAAAAGTGAAAGGCACGCGTGCCTCTCACTCGCTCTCATTGTGAGCGCATAACGTGAGCGGAGCGTAACGCAGTTTCTTGAAGTGTCACCCGGCAAACCAATTTATAAGACGTTGTCACGTCAAAATGTAAACTAAGAGTAACGTTTTAATTTTAGCTTAATAGATTTAATAGTTAAAGTTAAAAGTGTCTATATTGGTAGTACTAAGGTATATGTTTTAAGCTTGGATGTTGTCCTATTTTCTATTTTGGCTTATTTTTATTGTGGGCAGCGCTCTGTTGACCACACTCTTATTTTAAAAAACTTGTTAAAAAGGAGGTGGTCTGACCAGAATCTTTTGTTTCATGTTTTACAAAAAAAAAAGTTAAGTTAAGTTTAAGTTGTCCGTGGTTAGTGGTCCAATTTAGATGATTCTTTCTTTATTTCGTAGAAAAAGCTTACGCGGTGGTCCCATATGAATTTTATTATTTTTTTCTTAGGTACAGTTTGAGTTAGTTTGTCTTTTTCGTATGTATTGAAGATGTCTGGTGTCTTAATAGTTACAATGTAAAATCGATACTTGACTAGGATTTATGTGAGATACCACAACTAAAGAGGGTAAAATAATCTTTTTTTTTCATTATTTATTTTTATTTATTAATTATTCTGAAACCAAAATAACCTATCTTCCAAATAAACATTAATTTACCGAAACAGAACCAAGTATCACCAATTAAATGAATCCTATATCAGGGTCGAGTCTATAAAACCAGTCAGTATACCCGGAAAACCGGATAAAGGCATTATCAGTCCCATAATTACGAAAAGGAGTCGTAAAGGCGCCGCTGAGTTACAGTTAATATTCTTCAGATGAATTCTCTGTAAAGCCACGGTTACACGGGCCTCTAAAATTGCTCAATTATGGCAATATTATTCGTTCTGTCCGTCTATCTGTCTGTCCGTTCGGATGTCACAGAATTTTTAATCTCTAGGTAAGTATGTTATACAGTGTTGGTCCCAGCTGTCAGTCGTAGATCTCTGACAGTCGTTACAGTCTGAAGCCAGAAAAACTGACAGCCAATCATGTCAAGGCATGCCTACCTAGAAAAGTAATTGTGGAGCACAGATTACTCAGAACCGACTAAAACTTATGTAGTTGGTATAAGGCATGGCAAATGATGAATTTCTAAAAAAGTAGTCGTGTGAGCATAGCTTTAGGTGGCGTGGGTACTTAATAAAGGGACATCGTAAAAATATGGCGGCTTTAAATGAAAGCACAATAGAAGAATTTTTATAAGAGAGATTTCTCGCATTCTTTTGTTACAGTTTATAAAAGAGAGAATTATTTTGCGGTATTTTGAAATGAGTGGTTTTTTATTATTTGAGTCTTGTTGTGAAGTGAGAAACGTATAAATTAGATAAAAGCATAACGAGGGAGTTCCTGGAATTATAACTGTAATATTATATAGTACATGAAAGGAATGAAAAAATAATATGTTTTGTACTTAATACGAAGTTCTTGTTTCTTGTTCATCCACCCACTCGAGATAACGTAATTTATGTGAACTGAAAGTAATAAAAGTTTCTGCTTATACTTAATACGTTAGTGAAAAGAGAAAACAAAAATATTAAACACTGATACATCTAGTTATTTGGAAGTTTTCTTCTTAATAGTATCTTGTATGTTCCTAAATCTTATTTTAACATTTCTAAATCTTCTTTTGTAAATAACTCAATGCTAAACTCAAAATTCAAGTAAATCACAAAATAAAACCACACTTGATTATTCCAAAATTCCTAAGGTATTTTATAAAAATCCAGATTCTTATTTTAATATCTGTCTTTTTTATACAGGTAATTTCAACAATAATTTTCTCATAACGGGTACAAATGGTACCCTAAATATTAATATGTTCGTTTATAATCTATAACTAAGAACCTAAATTGCCCCGTTGATGGCAATAGGCTCGCCCTCTCTAACATGTGATATAAACATAACTAGCTAAATGAGAGTGCAACAATGTTAACTCTTCGGGGATTAAACTATAAATAGTTTAAAATTATACAGTTTAGATTGACTACTGACACCTTTTCAATACTTAATCAGGATATAGAATCCAAAACCAGGCCAGTCTTTAATGCAATTGTCAGGATTGTCATTATCTTAAAGACGTTCATTTTGCTGCCATAAAATGAAATTTAACGACAAACTTCCTGCAACTCATAAGGGAATGCACGGCGAAGTTAAATCCCTACAATTTTGAGGCTCTCCCAAAGTAATAACTAATTAAATATGGTGTTTAATGGTACAAGTTAAACCGGAATCCGGCAGGGGCAAAAGATACAAGATTTTTGGTACCAATTTTCAAATGAACGGATTGAAAATTCTTTTGTAAATTAATGAAATGAATGAGGTTGTAATGTTAAATTCGGAGTCACAACCGCATTACAGTATAACCTTTTTAAGTGTGCAGTTCCAAGTGGCGTCGCTTGTCAAGAAAAAATGCATCGATATGTCAAACTTGGTACATTTTGGTTCTCGCTTGCACAGATAATTTGGAAGAAGTATAGACTTATTATTGACATCCAGTAATTCAACTCGAAACAAAAGTTGGAATCGGTTCTCACGCACATGCAAAGCTGTTAATAAATACATTTCAGTGCTAAGCATTCTTCAAGTAACCGGTTATCCGTGAGAAAGTCGGGGCTGTCGCATCGATACAAGTTTTTTTTTTTGTTTTAAGTGCAGTGTGCTTAGTGCAATAAAACAAATAGTTTTGTTGATAACCAGCACGCAATTTCATAAAAAAAAACGTTGCCAGGTTATCTTTCCCGCCTCTATTTAAAGCGACGAACGTTTTATGAAAACGGTGTCGTAAGGAGAATATGACGATTTATTATAAGGATACAAACTTTGAAAAGATCGGATGGACCATCAGTTATGTCAGCCGCAGTAAAGTGCATAAAATGCCATTTATGAAACCCGAGCTGTGTACAAAATAGGGCAGGCACGCTGAGTAGTATCAACATAGGCAGACCAGGTCAGCCGTGATGATCTAGTGAGGTTCATGCTTGAATTAATTGACCATCGAGTTCGGACGAAAAAGTTTCTCATCGAAATATGCAGTTATTACATTTTTGTATGCGGACGGAGATTTGAATTTAGAATTCATATATTGCGCACGTTTGATTGACTTTTATATTTCGAACGCTATTCGTTTGTTTTATGAAACTACAATTTTAATTAAAAAAAAATCTATTCCTGCTCCAATCAATTTGGTGCAGTTTTTCAAACTTCGTTTTATTGAAAGTTTATTTAGTGGTTTGAAATATTTGGATATTGCCTATTTATATTTGCGTGAAACAATTAGAATAACAGTGATTTTAAATATAAATTTTTGCAAGTAACTCGGTTTAATAGACGCAAAAAAAAAACGAAATCTCAAAAAAAAAAAAAAACAAAATCAATAGTATTTTATTTTACATAGGCCTACATGGGCCTACTTATAAAACTTCAACAAAAGGTGCACGGTTCGGGTTGGTCGTCTCCTATGGAGAAGAACCGGCAAGAAACTCCAGTTACTCTTTTAAAATCATTTGGTTTTACTTAGATATTGTTACCCTGTTACCCATCATCTGTGGAGTTTCGCTATTTTATATTCATTTAACTGGTTATGAATAAAAAAACAGCTGTTTCGTACAAAACTGCAAAACCTATACGGAATTATACTGTATACGTAGTAAACGTTTTAGCGTCAGTGTCCTTTACACTGTATATCTGTCAACAACAGAAACCAGATGAATAGGTATGTATATCCAAGACGTTCCCTACTTCCTCGTCTGTGAGTAGTTTAAGATAGAACTTGGGAAGCTGCGGTTTCTCAGTTATTCCATGTACTCCATGGATATTACGTTCCTGTACTTAGCATGGCTTAAAGGGGTTTGGGTAAAAGTGGCATGTTTTTTTTAAGTCTGCGGCCAATAATGTATCAATGTAAAATGGATTGGAGCCGAGATATACAGGGTAATTTTTTCAAGTGAGTGGAAGGCCAGATCCGAAACTATGAGGAAAAACATCGAGTCCGCTTTTGATAAAAACTAAAACTGTATCATAGGTTTTTTGAAAAATCAATATTCCTAGCCAGGATTCGAACCATTAGATTTTGAAAAAAAAAAAACACCCAGTATTACTACACCATTCGATAGTGTTGCTCCGAAGGATAAAATTTGAGGTATTCCATGAAGCACACCCAAACGAAGCACACCTAAAGTATTCCACTTAGCACACCCGTAGGTGGGCTTCAAATAAAAAATTAAAATAATTAATTTTCTATTCCACGAAGCACACCTACGAATATCACTCGCAGTGCGGGGACTTAGAAATAAAAATGTCGATAGTAAAAAATATTTATTATTTAAAAGACTAACTTAAAGGGAAATGCCCATTTGATGAAGAGGTTTTGGCCAAATGACGCCCATGAAAGAAACCAACTAAAGACATTAGGGTTGACATCACAGATCAAGAAAAAAACACTTTTTTTTTTCTGTACATAGAACTCGGTTGGACTATTATGAATCAGAAATAAGAATTGGAGGTTAGAGAAAAAACATACTTATAGTTTTCTGATTTTTTTATTCGTTCTCATTTAAATAAGATTTTTTTGAATTCAAGCACGTCATCTAAGAATTGGGCTGGGGGATTCATATTTGATTGAAAGCTTGCCCAGCCCAAGAACCACACAATTGTCATCACGTGGGCACAGATATACAATTGCAACAATATTGCCGTATTGCTTCTATTCCAGTCATTTTTAATAATAATCATAAGCAAAGTCGTCGGAAAATCAAATAGAAAAATGCAGGAGAAAAAAACCACCAGTTGTCAAAAACAAAATGTCAATTACTATTGTAGGGATGTCGAAATGAGATCGATTTATCGAAGAATCGATTATCAATTATTTTGTTAAATAAAACTGGAAACGAGGCATCGGTTCTTTATATCGTATTTAAAAGCCCAAAAACGGGCAATCGTGTTTTGTCTTTAATGAAAATAACAAAAGCGAAAGAACTACATAAGAAAAAAAAATATTTTCCGACTATCTATTTTTGGTAACCGTTTTTAGTTTATCGATTTTTTTAGGAAAAGGTGCATCTCTACTTCGACAGGATTTACTAATGACCGGAAGTGTCAGATGAGGCAATAAACGATTGAGTTTCTTAATTAATTCTGCTTTTAATTCCGGAGGTTTCATTACAAATAAGTAATAGCGCGACTTATTACATGGGACTCAAACATATGAAAGCACAATGTTCCGTTCTATATGTACTCTACTGCCTAACCCTTCAGGCTGTAAAGGTGCGATTTTTTGTTATAAACTTCATATAGGTATGAAAGAGTCCAAGTACTACCCAAAATCTACGAACCCCAAACTTAGGCTTTACTCAAATCTAACCGAACTAAAATTGCTCCTCCACAAATCCTTCTCCATACTTGTTGACGTCACATCTGACGTCATAACCCAACTTTCTACCTACCCTCGTCTGTTTATCAAAAGCGACAAGTTTCCTCCACTGACATAAGACATTTACATAATACTTTATGTTATGTCCAAGTAATGTTGGCTCTATTTATAGAACTACATGGACAAAAACAATGGTCCCATTTGTATGGTTATTGAATTTGTTATGTGCTTAATGTTTGTGGGTGCGTCTTTATTCTGTTGGCTGAAAATAAAGTGCTGATTTCCAGGGTTGTGGCGTGAGGGCTCGGTTGTTAAGGAGACTGCTTTTAAAGCTTGGGGATGTGACATTTTAAATTGAAATTAAAAGTTTTATTTGTCAAACCTAGGTGTGTAAAAACAGTTTTGGAGTATGTTTATATGATCAGTGTTTTGGCGGTGTGGGCACAAAATATCAATGCATAGTTCCAGAGTCCAAAATGGTCAAGATAATTATTTTGTTGGAGTTTTTCTGATATAATCGGATAATTATTCAGGCTGATTCATAACTTTACGGTCTCGAATTTAGTTCAAATAGGGTTTTTCTTTTTCGGCATTGCTTATCTATCATTATAGTCCTATTAGTTAAATATTAAGAAACAAACAAAACAAAAATTAGAAAAGTGTTTGTTTCCACCACAACACAATTTTTGTGAGCGTTTGATTTTAATTTGACACTTGACGCGTTCGGGTACGTGACGTATTAACAACGTTGGCATTATTTTATTAATTAATCTTTTATGATTTTTGTTAAAGTCTGACATTAAGTCTTATCAAGGGGTATCGTATTACCCAGTTACTGGGTTGGGGAGGTCAGATAGGCAGTCGCTTCATGTAAAATACTGGTACTCAGCTGCATCCGGTTAGACTGAAAGCCGATCCCGAGATAGTTTGGGAAAAGGCTAGGCATATGACGAATATAACTTCGAAGCCTGGGCCTTTCTAAGTTACACCCGGATACGACTGACTTATGATGAAGTAAAACGGCGCATACACGTTATCATCGAGAAGAATGACAAATTCAAAAACGAATGCTACAATTACGTTGACGAAGGTATTTGACGTCTAAATGTCTGTGCTAAATTCAAGAGATACAGACACTGAGGTATTTACGCTAGTTATATAGTTCAATGGATACATAATGCATTGTCCCTAAAATCAAAGTCAAATACCCATTACTTTGCAATTACAAACTGTTTGAGATAAAGTTGGTCTTCAGTAAAACAGCGTTGAAAGCCTTCTGTTATTCTAACGAGTAACAGACAAAGCCGGCTCATTTTCATGTTAATTAGACGCCCTCGATGTCCCTCGCAAAAGTTCGAACTAAAGTTGGAGCGATTGTCGTCCAACATGTTGGCTGGTTATTGGTTTAATGTTTGCATTGGGAATTGTCAACGATAGTCGTTGCTTTTAATAATTCTGTAAGCTTAAACCCATCCAGTTTAGAGCTCAAATATAACATTACCCCTGCGTTTATAAAACCGCAGACAGATATGTTTGTGTATTTTGCCGTAATCCCGGATAAGACCGGCGATATAATCTAATTTAGCAGTATCTAAACTTAATTATGATTGGCTAAATATTGACAAATATTGGGTTTGTGGTAGTTCTACCTTGTTTGTTGGTTCGTAGGAGTTGCGTATGATGTAATTATGTAATGGTAGCAAAGAATATCGGTCATATATGTATGACCTGACCAAAATATGAAACGACCATCAATGATTGATACGTCAAAAAATAGTGACTATGGTGTATATTAAATTACGGGGTTCAGCATATTTTATTGGAGCTGGTAAAATAATTTAGTTTTGTAATAAAAACCACATTTCCATACTAGTTTTTATAGGTTTTGAACGCATCTAAACCCGTACCGTTTTTATCTGTGGTACACGTTTCATCATAACACTAAAGTCACACTACCATTATGCGTTTACCTTTTTAGGTACTAGATTTTAACGTAGTTTTTTTTATTTATTTTTGTAGTGTATAATCAGTAACATATTTTTAGATGGAAATATGGATTAAGATTAAGAGATTATTCAAATTAGTTGCAAATGATATGTTGACATTTGTACTAATACGTAGAACGGAACGTATTATGACATGAGAGCTGTCAAAGTGTTTCGGGTTTTAGGTGAGGTTGTCATCATGGCTGCAGATTTATTTACTTGCACTACATCATAACCTCAAAAGTGACGAAATACATAAGAGTAACGTTCCATGATCCTCGGCTTTTAACTAAAATATTTTCAATTTAGGATTGACGATTATGCCTAGGGGAATAGATTAATCCATTTACTAGTCATGTTCGCGATATTTTATATCCAGGTCACAGCATATATGGGCCGTAACCGATGTTCTTTGATATCCGTTGGGCAGAGCCACTGGGATATAAATTCAGCAAGAGGTCCTGGGTTCGATTCCCAAGTCGGGCAAAGTATCATTGGGTTTTTCCATTAGGAATTTCTCAGTATCAGCCACGGAGTCTGGATTTTTGCCCGGTTGATGGCAAAAAGGTCGCCTTCTATTTCATGGGACATAAAAATAACTGGCTTATCAGCTACACATAAACCTTTCGGAATCAATGCATCAAATGATGGTGAAAACCGCATCGCAATTCGTTGTAATGTGGTTAACAAGAAGACAGACACAAAAAGATACTTAAAATTCAAAATAGTACGTTCATCACACCTGCCTGCCTGTCTGTATTCTATATGACTTGAAACCCTTTTCAACAATTTTTTTCTTCCATTCCATTTAGAATAATGTGATTATACTTTTGTACCTATGTGCGTGTTCATACCTTTGTGCTCTATTATCTTAATGTACTGTCGTTTTAAGTATTTTGTGTGTACATAAATTATATTGAAATTATTTGTTTCGTTAGCCATAACCGTTTTTTTCCACTGCTATTCTCCTGAGAAATCTCAAAAGCAGAAACCCAAATAAAACAGCAACATCCTTTAAAACGCGATTTTATCTACAAAATGCTGGTGTAACTTCCCATCTTAAAACTCTTTCCGTTATCGCGCTGTACGATTGAAGTGACACAAAAACCTCGCACAGAAACCATTCCAATCTAAATCCTACGAACGAAATGTTTGCAAACATTGATGCGATAAAAGGTCCCGTGATAAAAGTTTCGATTGCCGCCGTATTTCCATGTCGGGATAAAAGAGTATGGCTGCCTGTCATTTGGAGGATCTATTGGCTTTGCCTACCATGTGTAAAGTCCGGATAACCCCGTCGGCTTGGCAACGGTCAGCCTGGTTCGGGATTTTTGTGTGCCATAGACAGTGACTGTGGGGTTTATCCTTTTAGGCCAGTGGTTCAAAAATGGAGAAAATTGACAACCTTAAATGTCTGTCCTTGCCTTCAGTACATCCAAATCTTGTTTGTTAGAGATCCGCTGCCGTAGTACACTTGTTCCATTTTTGTTTTAAGTGGTGTACAATAAAGTGTTTAAAATACAGTGGTAAAAGAATTACAGCGCGTCAAAAATTAGTCCACATTGTTGTCAATAGAAAAAATGGCTCAGAAGGCTGGCAGCATTGCTACGTCGGATGGCAATGCTGATTTTTTACAACGCTTATAATTTCCTCACGCAGAAAAGAAAGACTGTTAACATTGAGGAGGCACTTTAAAATTTCACACTCAATCAAAATCTATGTTAAGGCAGACACATCACGGTCTAAAGCTTAAAATCTTGCATAGCAAGGTGTCTCAGAAACCGTCGGCTCAAGGAACCAGCTAATGCCACCGGCGGCGGCGACCGTCATTCCCGGTTTGTAAACCCCGTAAAAGTCAACATAGGAAAATGGATTACTCCTATTGTTATTCTTCAGGCTTCCGCGATGAGCTAGCAAGATCTGATGCTGCTCCTCAATTTTGAACTTTAAAAGCAGTAGATTAAGTTTCATCATTTGCGTGCACTTGTGGTTTTACTTGTTGAAATTCTCCTCACTGAACAAGACCGGATGAAAAAAAAAAACGATTTTTGCTGATACGATGGCTTACAGTTATCTTTGTGCTTAGGTACTAATCCGCGCCTGAGAGTTTATGTCATGACAAAACATCAAAATTTCTTAAACAAGTATAACACATACTTCCAAAGTAAATTTTAGTAATGCCGGAAAAAACCCATCAAACTCTGTTTAGCACACAAACCACACGCTCAAAATACAACAGAAAATAATATGATTAGATAAAATGTATAGACATTTAATAAATGTACTACTATACACTTCAGTGCCCTCAACGCTATATGTAACTAGATATTTCGTAAATGTTTACTCAGAAAACTTGAAAAGAAATGATTGTGTTAGACTCGAAATAAAAAGTAAGGGTCTACTTTCATCGCGGCTCTCAACCTAAATGTACATTTTATTTGGGATATCAAGGTTACAGCGCTTTCGTTCGCCGCTTTAAAATAGAAATCAGACTCCCCTTCGACAGTAGGGACGCGTTAGTGAATAAAATATGTCAAGTTCTAGTGTTCTTTTTTATTTAAAGCCAACAGCCATTTAATGCTAATTTTTTTTCCACAAATGTAAAGTTATTTGTGTGGTTATGAACGGTTTTTTTAGGAGGATAGTATTTGAAGAGAAAGGAAAAAGATGACTATTTCATTGACTTGAAAACATCATCACGTTTATCAGCACATATGTAACTCCTGTCCTACGCCTTTGTCATTTTCACGAGAATAAAGGACTATATCCCGACATTCCAGTATAAATAATCTAGATTCGTGGCAGTTATTATTGCGTAAAAAGTTCGTCTGTGCCGTTGTTTAAATTATCGCAAGCACCACTGATGAGCATATTAGGTCTTGAGTACGATTTCCGGAAGAGGCAGGGCTTTATTTAATTATTTCATCAGGAACTTCTCAGTACCATTTGATGGATAGGGGTGTCGTTTTGTAATGTTAAAAAAATGGATTTACTTAATGATTTTAGTATGCCAAACACCATCCCCACCCGCCTCCATGAAAAGAGACGGCTGCGAAGTCACGACACATTTAAAATCTTACGAATATAATAAATGCGAATGTTTGTGAGGATGTATGGATGTTTTTTACTCTTTAACGCAAATAATACTGTATGGATCTGGATGAAATTTGGCACAGGGATAGGTAATAGTCAAAAATAGCACATAGAATACTTTTATCCCGGTAGTACGATGCCGTAGTTCAATTACCGAAAACGCGGGCGAAGCCGTAAAAAAAAGGGTAGTATTTAACACGGCAATAAAATAACCTGTTGCCTTGTCAGTATTTCATACAGGATAAATGTCCCGTCATAACATTTGTTTTTCTTTTCACGTTAATTTCTAGCTGCCAATAGGGGATAATCCTATTTTTTTTTCTTTGTCCGTCGAGTAGTTTATTGAAAAGTATTGGACACGTATTTTTTCTTTTTTCACGTGGTTATAAAATTACGGAGATATATTGAGTTGAAATGGCGCATGACGTCACATGTAGGTAAGTTTTATACCCACTTGTGACGTAGTAAGCCCACACTCTCCAACTTTAATGAGTTCTAAATAAGTAAGTTTTTTGATATATTTTGATAAAACAAGAAATACGTGTCTAATATTTTTGTATTACCTGTCTGACGGACAAAATAGAATGTCGTTTTCTTTACCCAGTCCGATCCCCTATTAGTCCCTCCTATTTGGATTAACGTCGATAGGTAAGGTGTGAGCAGGTAAGTTAAATTAAACTCCGTCACTTGACCGAGGGGTCGCTGGGCCAATAAACCCGACCCGTCACACGGTGCTAAGTGGATTAGCCAGGTGGTACTTAGCAACGCGGTGTATTTGAACAGTATTGGCTGACCATTGGAAATGATAGTGAAATTTGTTACTTTAGAGCGCTTTTTATTCGATAAGCTTACTCTAAAGCCCTTATAAAGAAGGGATACAATCATAAGTACTAATCCTATAGGTGCTAAATAAGCAATAAATCCATACTATAATCCATACTAATATTATAAATGCGACTGTCACTCTGTTTGTTTGTTTGTTACCTTTTCACGACTAAACGGCTGATCGGATCTTAATGAAATTTGGCAAGAAGATAGATTTCAACCTCGGGAAGGACATAGGCTATATATCATCACGCTACGACAAAAAGGAACGGCGCAGCAATGAAAAATGTTGCGAAAACGGGGAAAATGTGCCGCAGACGAAGTTGCGCGGGACAGCTAGTAATATTATAAAGAGGAAAGATCTAAACTAATATTTTAAAGAGAAAAGTTTCATTGTTTGTTTGTTACGATTTTACTCAAAAACTACTTCACCGATTCAAAAAATTCTTTCTTCATTGAAAAGCTACATCTTTACCGAGTAACATAGGCTATCACAATTTTCGCGGACGAAGTCGCGAGCAAAGTGCTAGTAAGAAATATTTGTAATCACGTTCTTGAAAACGGCTATAACGATTGCGATGAAAGTTGCGATATAGGCTTTTACGGGGGCCAAAATCGATGTAGCTAGGCCTCATATTTAGGACAATTCGTTTTCTGTATTTTTACCAGATATTAGATATATTATACGAGTACTACCAGGAAATTTTCTTTCAGACAGCCTAATTTAAACTTAATTTATATCTTGTCGGTCTTGTCTCTGTTAAGTCAGTTTGTATTTAGGTAAGCAAATGAGTATTTCTACAGTTAACATTAAACTTACGTAGGTAGCAGATATATTTAAAAAAAACTAGTGGTATCACTTTCAAGTAAAATGAAAAAATAAAAATCTCATTAACGACGCAGTACTAAGTTGATTCTAATCTTGGCAAGAGATCAAGTTACCTTGATCCTTTGTAAAGTCTTATTCCTGTCATGATGAATGTAAAGTTGTGCCGGAATTCACTGTGTCTATTCGTCGAAATACATAAATTACGTTACCACCGTACTTAGCTGAGACAGAACGTTGGCGATAAATCCTGTATTGAGCCTGAATTCTAATGTTCCAGGTTAATCTTGGCAGCCATATTGCTGTATCAGGTGATAAACCTTTTGTGAATTTCTTAACTTGCGTACTAAGTTAAGAAATTCACAAAAGGTATCTAGAAGATTAATTCTCAATGTATTTACGTGGCAAATTCGAACGTATAACGAGATATGAAATTTTGTAGATTAAATAAGAATCCAACTCCATTTTTATTGCACTCCCGATTTAAAGGATTACATTAGATTGTATTATAGTTTTCAACCACTTGTAGCTCTACGGCACAATTTATCATAAACTGAAACATCCCTCTCACATTTTACACAAAGATTCATTCCTACATAATGTAATCAATGTGACTGTGGCTACATTGTTTAGGATAGGAGATATACCCACATATTACTGAGATAAATACTTTAAAAGTCAGACACCAGACATCGTATCTGAAAGCCTAGTAACAGGATTCTCTATAAACCATCCCATTCGCCCATAGTTTACAATTACGGCAAATCCATGCAGAATAAAAGATAAACCCCACACAGTATGTGCTTAGGGTTTATCTGTATGCGAACCGCTAAAACTCCCGGGAGAATTTGTACTCCCACTTATGACGGTACAACCGACATGACGGACTTTACCGCGCTCATTCTTAAGCTTGCTCGCAACTTGCAGTTAACTCCAGCATCCCATGTACAACCAGCATTTTTACTTTTAATGATCTGCAGAACACTGATCACGTCAGGTTGACCAGTATTGGGGTATGAAGAACAGGGTGTCAAGTTCTTCATCCCCTATAGAAAAGGGCAGCAGCCTACCAGACACAACACCTGTCTTGGTTGATCCTCTTTTATAACAATTTAAAAATCTTTTATAATTAACTAATTAATTAATACATATAATTATTAGTGACGCAAACTTGTACTCTTGACTGAATGGTGGAGCCTGCAAATGGGTTTAATCGTAATTCAATAGACCTGTGTCGAATAGGTGACGGGCTATACACTGTGTGTTTAATAGGATTAGTCTGTCTCTGTATTATTGATCAAGGAGATCAATGGGTGTATTGGGCTTGCACCCCCTTGTTAATACGTGGAAAGTAAAGCGACATCCACTATTATCTATAGAGTAACCATAATTTTTTGAGATTTAAGTTTCACCTAACTTTAACACATAGGGACGAGAGAATAGTTTTTTGTCGGCTATTGATTGTATTTTTTGTTAAAATAAACACAGTTTAAAATTGTCTCAATCAAATTTTATATATTCCTCTCGATTAAAAAACAGCGAGGGGGTTAATCTATTTGTTTTTATCAATTTTAGTTGTCAAATTCCTTTAATAATTTCTATGTGAGAATTATATTATTTTCTTTAAAAATCTGTGTTGTTATGCTGTTCTGTCTAAGCAACTATGTAGGACGTTGCGAAGTTCACGAAGAGCCGTAACAAACAACTGGTCTCATTTATCAAGTAATTAAACAGCTGATTTATTTGGTAGTTACTGTTACCAACAGCTAATTTACTGCGGCTTAACTGCTAATTTTCATTCGTTTTCTGATCATAATACTTTCCAATCAATTTCAATAATGAATCCGTGTAAAGTCCTACTTTGTTGGTAAAACAAAACTGCTGCAAAAATATTAAATTACCCACTTCATCAATGCCAAAAAGGTGAAATAGATCTGGTGCCAAGAATTGTCGTTTCCAGTCTACTTTTTGCTATATTTTCGATCCTAAAAAGCGTAATTACGAAGTTACTCGTAAAATACTACAAACAGAGCTTAGAAATCGATTTAGTTCCGACGAAGGACGGACGGAAAATAAAAACCTCCAGACTATAAAAACCTTAGTCCATTCCCTTAATTAGGTCACAAAATAATTAACTTGAACGATTTATCGAGAAAGCTTAAATAAATTAATCCTGATAAAACGATTAACGACCCAACTGAAGCCCAAAAAACGACCAAACTCATTCAAATGCATGAATTTGGATCTGAATGCTCAATTTGAATTTTTGACTCATTTGCATATCAGGCCTGGCGATGAGAATTAAAAGAAATTCAGCCAAACATCGCTCGAAATTCGATTATAGAAGGACAATATTGAAGTCACGTTTATTTTCCTGAATTTTTTTGGCAATATCGGCTTAACTCAATAACCATAAATATCAATACAAACATCAATGATTCACAAGGGAAGAATAAAAATTCACATTTCAAGGCCTAAAATAATAATTGAGCATCCAGTAAAAGCCGAAAGTGAAACAAACCCAGTCTGCACCAATAGTCGACGTCCACCAATTCGAAACTCAAACTTCGACTCACCGAATTCGCCACACACAACACACGAACACTTACGCACCTCCGTAGAATTAGAAAAAAAAATCAAACTTGGAACGTCCGTCAGAAAAAAAATGTAGAATTAAAAAAAAGAAGATATTTAAACTTTTGAAATGAACTTTAGAAGATAGGATTTTGATGATGATTTTTAAATAAGGAACTTTGAAGATACATACGCGCGCGGTTGCAGTATTGGCCGTAGTTCGGACAGCGCCCGACTGATCGGGTCGCGGATGGGGACGCGAATGAGAATTGCGGCGCCGCTTGAGCCCTTATACCGACGCTCTCAACCCCAAACGTGATGGCGGTGGGCGGGGAATATACAGAGTTGTTATTGCACATTTTCTATTTCCTTCTAATTATGTTGCTCAGTATTTTAAGTAAGAAAATCCTTTCCTGTGAAACGGGAAAAAGGATTCCTAGGAATTGTTGAAAAATGGATGTCTTATTTTGCGATTAGGCAAAGGACAGTTCATCTTCACATGAAAAGTGCTTTATTAACAGTATTGTCGTCGGTTTACTCAAGCTAAAAGTCCGTTCGAAAGACTTTATTTATTACGACTAGCCATCATAACACGCGACCTAGGGCAACTGAAGTCTAATACAAAATTATCACTCACCAGTACCGACATAGTTAATGTCATAAGTATCCTTTTCTACATGTTTTAGATGACAGCTATCTTCCTAAAACCAAAAACAAAAACGTTTTAAAGAGATCTGCTCACACGTGTACTATTTATAAATAAATAACACACGACCCCTTTCAAAATATCTCTGAAAAAGAAAAAAAGAAAATTGTCTGCGGTATCATCCTCTCTATGCACACACCACAGAGTGCCATCCTTGTCGCACGGTGGCGGGTTGTCAACAAAATGTTATTAGTCGTCATCTGCGGCAAGCTTCTAACTGGAAAAATTCTCGAGTGGCCTGAGTAGAAAACTATAGGTTAACTTTAAGGTAAGATTGGAAGCGTAAACAACGTTTAAGTGAATTATTGTTGGTAAACAGGAAAATGAAACGGTATTTGTTAGTGTATCTATACTAAATATTGTAAAGCTGAAGAGTTTTTTTGTTTGTTTAGTTGAACGCGCTAATCTCGACAACTACTGATTCGAGAGAGTTCGAAAATTTATTTTAGTGTTAGATATCCAATTTATCGAGAAAGGCTATATAACATCACGCTATGACCATAAGGAGCGGAGCATCAGTGAAAAACGTTGCAAAAAACGAGGAAAATGTGACGCAGACGAAATAGCGCGTGTCAGCTAGTGTTTTGAAAACGGTAGAATGATTCTGATTTTTATAAGATAAATTCACTGGGTGATGGCGTTCGTTATTTTAGAGGATAAAGTATCCTGAATAAATATTTAAGCATACATTTTCTCCCAGGGTTCAGGGAAATTGTAGATAATGCGTAAAATTCTTTATTATTTTGCTGTTCTACAAAACAGCTATTACGGCTGCAAATAATATAGTTGCATATCGTTAAATAAGCTATTAATGAAGAAATGATATATTATGTACATATGCCTGATTTTCGTATATTTTACTGCTAACGGACTAACAGGCGACTTATAATTAAACAATATGACTTTTGAAATAATGCCTTAGCCATGTGCACTAAACTAAGCTCCCTAAAACATGCAAGTTTTAGTATTGTGATCATTACATTAAGCTGAACAATGAGAGATGCATTAAGTCCTCCTATGTAACACTATTGTACATGAAGTTTAAATAAAAAAAAAGAATTTTAAAAATTTGTAAAGGAGAATTTGTCAATACAAAGACGACACTTGAAGGTAAAATTCTGTTTAACTTGCGATCTCGTAAACAGGCAAAAAAATAATTTAAAAAAATATATATAATAAATATATTAGTCACCGATAGAGTTAATAACTCCATCGGAGTTAACGACGGAGTTATTAACTCACGCCTCGGCGGTCTAGTGGTTACAAGTGCGACTGCTGAGCATCAGGTCCTGGATTTGATTTCCGGGTCGGGCAGTGGTATAGGGTTATTCTACAAAGAATTGCTTGGTAGCAGTCACAGAGTCTGGATTTATGCCCGCTTGCTGGCACTAGGCTTGGCCCCTATTACTGCGGATTTACACATAACTGGCGAAATGGTGTACTATGAGGATACCTCTGCCTAACCCTTTGCGGGTTACAGGCGTGAAGAATTGTTGAATCAATAAGAACCTTAAAATGCTTTTAATTAAAGCTGGATTATAGAAGCATCATTATAAAATGTGGGTTTATTGCATCCCTTCGCGGTTAACAGTAAATTGAGTCAAGTTATAACGTAGTTTAAGTATCTAATAAATATAATATGAGGTTTTATCATGTATTTTTATTTACATTGGTGGATTATAAGACTGAAATGAGTGGCATTGACGGTTAGCCTCAAGGTTTTTCAGTATAAATAAAAAAAAAATAAGGAGATTTGTATGACCTTTTGGCTTTTGGTGCATGTCCTATGATTAGTATAGATGTGTGAATTTAAAAGTGCACTGTAATTGAGATTATTGAGTTCATTTACACGAATTCAGTGAAAAATGATCTCAATTGATATGAGAAAAGGGCAGAAAGATGATGTCATGAATTCAAGGATTCATTTTCCAATGTGGATAGGCAGATCCTAAGGAAAAGACACTTGCGATGAACGAAATTTAGGAAAATCCAAGCAAAATCCAAAACGTTCATCTTTTGCTTACAAAAAAGTTAAAATATTGTTACTCCGCCATAAAAGAATTAACTCGAGATGAGTAATCTAATAATTTACTTACAATATATATCACACCACAATTATAAAATAAGAATTCGACTTGTCTCACCAAACATTAAAATCATAACAGGAAATAAACAAAATGTGTATGTTTGCAGACTTCTTGACGTGTCGAGAGAATGTTTGAACATTTCTCCGTATCGTCTGAATGACCTTTTCACTTGTGAACTCACGGACTTTGTGTGGTCGTGTCATCGCCTGAAATGCCACTCGCTGCGATGTAACGAGACATTTATATACAATAGATTATTTTTAATAAGAAAAGTTCTTTTTTTGGTGTCAGTCAATGTAAAGTATTAAAAAAAAATTAAACATTCTATTATCAATCTATATATATAAAAGAAAGTCGTGTTAGTTACTTCACTTATAACTCAAGAACGGCTGAACCGATTTAGCTGAAAATTGGCAGGGAGGTAGTTTAGAGCCAGGAGAAGGACATAGGATACGGTAGGGTAGGGTAGGTAGGTAGGGTAGGTAGGTAGGGTAGGGTAGGGTAGGTAGGTAGGGTAGGTAGGTAGGGTAGGGTAGGTAGGTAGGGTAGGGTAGGTAGGTAGGTAGGGTAGGGTAGGTAGGTAGGGTAGGGTAGGTAGGTAGGGTAGGGTAGGTAGGTAGGGTAAGGTAGGTAGGGTAGGGTAGGTAGGTAGGGTAGGGTAGGTAGGTAGGGTAGGGTAGGGTAGGTAGGTAGGGTAGGGTAGGTAGGTAGGGTAGGGTAGGTAGTAAGGGTAGGGTAGGGTAGGGTAGAGTAGGTAGGTAGGTAGCGTAGGGTAGGGTAGGTAGGATAGGGTAGGTAGGTCGGATAGGGTAGGTGGGTAGTAAAAAGTGCATTGCAACGCATGCTGGGTACAGCTAGTATAAACGTATAAATTGATGAAATATTTACAAGTATATGAAAAAGAGGATCTGCTCCTTGGGCATGAAAAAAAATTTCCGGTAAGTAAATTACACACACAGTGTTTGCTACGCCGTAGCTAAGAGGCTCGTAGCAGTTGCTACGCAATCTACGGCGTAGTCGCAAAGCTCAATTATTGGTCGTTGAAGTTTCAACACCACGTAAGTAAATTTTTGGCGGTTTTGACATTTTGATGCCATTTGCGAGAGTCGGAACACGCGTTGTTTCAGCCAATCAGAAACAAGCAACGTCTTTATTTTATTTGAATTAAACACAAATCAAAAATATTGCTTTGGTACTGTTACCTAGGTCGTGAAGATTTTTCACCCCTCTGTAAAGTTGTTTTTTTGACTAACGAGATGTTGGAATTTCAGTGACGATTTGCTAAATTTGCAAATTGTCAATTTTTTAGTAACACATAACAATATATCTATCTAATCTATCGAGTACGAGTACGGTTTTTATAGGCATGTTTTTTCAATGCTCGTAGTACTTGCTACGCCAGCTGTGGCATAGTCGTAACTAATAGTGAATAATATATAATCGTAGTCGGAGTCGTAATAACTAGTAACAATAATACTAAACAAATAATTGCTGAATGTTAGCAAAGTTAGGATTGCGGGCACGTCCTAGTTTTCAATACAACTTCACTAAAAACAACTCAACTTTCAACTCGGTAATGGCTATTAAAACAATTGTTTATGAGTAACTACGAGTACATACAGAGGATTTGCCAATTTGTTTTATTAAGAGGTTTTTGTAAGTTTTAATACCAGAGAATGTAATCTACCTACCTGTACGTTTACCTTCGTTAAGTAGTTAGACAGTTAATTGAGTAGATACCTATTAATTGATCATTGTTATTACCTGAATGTGGCGAAGCCCAAAGGAGTGTTATGTGTTTGACCTGTATGTAAAAAAAGTTGGAAGCAGGCGGAGCCCAACTCATTTTCATAATAAAAATATTGTAGTGTAGTAGTGGGGTAACAGCATCCTAAAACCAGCGGCCGAGAGTTTGTTTTATGAGGCATTTTGTGGAGAAGATGACCGAGTAAAAACTTGTTCATCTTCTGTTGCACATGCTTCTCAAACTAATTGTTATTATGTACTATTACTGTATATATTACTAGTAAATTACCTTATACCCTAGTGCGGATATAAGGTAAGTTACTAACACTGTGGATTTTTGACGGCACTGTTGGCGCAGTGGTTGAGCGATCGAATGCTGCGCTGCGTGTCGCGGGTTCGATCCCCGCACGGAACAAATATTTGTATGGCCTACAGATAGTTGTTCTGGGTCTGGCTGTTCGTGTATGTGAGTTTAAATGTTTGTAAACGCACCCACGATACAGGAGAAATTCCTAGAGTGGGGCAACAAAAAAAAAAAAAGAATTTCTGTTTTCCGAATATTAAAAACAAATAAATATTCAAATGGGTCCCGCCTGCTTATAACTTTTCCAGTACAGCAAAATGACCACTAGTGCCCGACGCTGGTTTTCAACTGAACCTAAATGGTGAGTGTACGGATGCCAGTAAATAACAGTATTGGCTTCATTTTATATATTGAATCAGGTTCAGATGTTGATCCTTTAATACTATGTTCTAAACGGTCCAGTTACAATCCAGACAGTTAAAAATTCAAAGTGTAACTTAATCCAAGAAAAACTCTTTGCCGAGCCGTTTTCAGCTCAAGCCTTAAGCCTTACACAAAAGCCACAAGGTTAAAAATACCCTGTTAATACCCGCAGTTATTTGGGAAACCGATTAACTACCCGTCGCTCGACCGTAGTTGTAAAACGGCTCGTTTTAATAAAGGTAGTATCTAGCTTTAAGTAAATATTACGTAAATTCCATACGTTAAAAGGCGAAAACCACTACGCTATTTAAAAGAAGCGTCTGTTTTAACCATACATACGTACTTGCTGAGTGTAACCTGCTTCTTGCAGTCACGACGTGCAAGCTAAAAGCGACATTTCTTTTGTTCCGTCCTGTTGTATTTATAAATATTTGTTATGCGTTATAGGTATGTTTAGTTTTTTTGTGGTTTTGTTATTTTTTTACAAATATTTATTATTTATTTTTCTTATTCTTCGAATCACCCTTTAACCCTAGATTGATAACCATACTGCGAGTTACATAAAAGATAACCATGCGCTTCAAAAGCGCAAGATTTTCAAATGCGCCTATTTCAGAAAATAAGTGAGGTAGATTTTTAATAACTTCGTCGTTTTAAAGGTTTACTATTATAGTTAAAATAAAATATATATATATATATTACAGTCAGTGCTATTATAAGTTATTTATGACTAAATGAGTAGACCTCTAAAAAATAACAAAAACCACAGTTTTTCTGGTTATAATAGGACGTAGTTTTATAATAGGACGTCTTACAAATGGCACTGCTGCAGTGTATCTATTTACTGAACTTAGAGCAACAGATTGAATTTCCATCAGAGATAAACATTTGCATGGCTTTTAAGTTAAACTGCGTTTGCATTGATGACGTCATTTGTTTGAGCAGCGTTGATACAGCTTTAATACAGCTGTCTATGTATGCACCTAAACCATACTGAACTACTATAGCTAGGTACTGATGAAAACACTAAAAACGAATGATAAAAGGTAAGACTTATGACATGTAACGGTATAGTTAGCCCAGTGGCTGAGCTGTTGGCTACTGCGCTGCGTGTTACGGTTTCGATTCCCCTACTTGTCCGCCAGACCCGGAACAACATTATAGGTCATCCTATAAGAAGTTGTTTCGGGTCTGGCTGTTTATGTATGTCAGATTAAGTAAGCTACTAGGCTTCAGGAACTTGTCAGTTAGGGGAGCAGGAGGTCTGAAAGGCGATAACCCTGCAGTGTCCTCCATCCTCTTAGGGTTGCCACAGAGTATACGTACTTTACGAATTATAAGCGTTGGAGCAGCACGTGGCTCAATAATAACAGCTGCACAAGTCGATCTTTAAGGTTAAGCCGTGCTGACCGAGGTTGGTCCGTGAATGGGTGACCATAATTACATGCCAAGTTTCCTCCGTGCATCGAAGAGCACGTTAAGCTGTTGGTCCCGGCTGTCATTTGTAGATCTTTGACAGTCGTTACGAGTGGTCAGAATCGAAAAGTCTTACATCCAGTCTTACTAGGAGGTATCGTATTACCCAGTTCCTGGGTTGTGGAGGTGAGATAGGCAGTCGCTTTATGTAAAATACTAGTACTCAACTGCATCCAGTTAGACTGGAAGCCGACGCCGGACCCAGAGATAGTTTGGAAAAAGGCTAGGCAGATGACTAGGCAGATGACTAGGCAGATGACTTAACGAATTATCAGCAAGTTGCTCATAAAAATATGTTTTACCCTCTTGTTTCACCACCAACTACCGCTCAACTCTCCATATTACATCATCGCAAAGCTTTTTCTTTCTTTATTCTATGTATAATAAAACTTTGGCATAAAACTTTAACCATTAGACAGTTCAAGGTAATATCAATTTGTCGTTAGAGAGATTTATTGATGGCTTAACCTCGGAGTACAAAGTTCTGGAGCTGATATTCATGATAAAGGTCGTTGTAAGTTTCCTTCAATATTATCTGTTACGAACAAGTAAGAAACGAATTATTTTAAAAAATGTAAGAGGTAATCTTTAGGTAACATAACACCACGCCTGCAATTCCCAAAGTGTAAAGCAGAGATGTTCAGTCACGAACAATAATATGTATACACTTAGCAAAACTGAAAAATTTAGCTCGTGAAATTACGGTTTCTACGTTGAGATAAGACCTATTTTGTAATAGTATGGCTTCCTAAATTCCATGTTCGTGAAAACGTAAAACCTAAATCAATACAGAAGGAGAAAATCACTTTTAAAAGTTGCTGCGTGTATTATACGTGATATATGCCAGTTATAGTTTAAGAGCCGCGTAATAGAGGGCGAATCTGTTATCATTAACTCGGAACAAATCCTGACTCCGTGGTTGCTATTGAGAAATTACTAATAGAAAAACCCAATACCACTTTGTCTGGGAATCAAACCGAGGACGCTCATCAGTCGCGCTTGCGACCCACTAGGCATACAGTTACAAAATGAAGACATAAAATGAAGTCACAAAATGAAATCAAAAAATGAAGTCACAAAATGAAGTTACAAAATGAAGTCACAAAATATAACAATGAAATTGTATTATTAGTTGGAATCAAGATTGCTTATCAGAAAATATTTTTACCATATTTCTGTGAAATATGTTTGATATAAATAGAACAAACATCCAATATAGCGAGTTGTATGTGTTTGGATTAACTAAAAAATACTCTTCCACAAACCAAATATTTGGAAACTCTTGTTTTCCATCAATGCTTTCAAATGAATTATTTGAGAGAAAAATATCGATACACGTTCATTCGCAAATGTTTGAACCATGCACAAACAAATGAAAAATGAACACGTTTTATTTCAATTAGATTTTTTAATCCCTTTGACGTCGAGTGTAGCATCTAGAGGCAAAATCCTACTATACAAATTAAAATGTTTTTTTTCTGTCACACACACATGATCAAAGAAATTGCATTCGACAATTTATAAGATTTACAGGGGAGTGCAATGTTTAGTCTGGGAAATTCATAGTATAACAAATAGGATACAACATGTCAAATGACGAATCGGGAAATATTGTAGTTGTCAAAATCAAAATATTTTATTTTACATAGGCCTATATGGGCACTTATAAAACGTCAACAAAAGGTGCACGGTTCGGGTTGGTCGTTTCCTATGGAGAAGAACCGGCAAGAAACTCCATGGTTACTCTTTTAAAATCATTTGGTTTTACAATATTTGAAGTTACAGCGTTAGTACTTAAGTATGGGAGGACAGCGTAGGCCCGACAATAAGTCGATTGCTTACTACAGACGGTAGTAATAGAGAAAAAAAAAAATAATAATACAAAGCCTACAATGTCCACACATTCACAAAAAATAGGTAAATATAAAAAGAATCTATACAAAAGTAAAAAAAAAACAATAAAAGAACACTAACTTAAACAATAGACACAGATGTTATCATCAGTGCTGTAACTATTCTGAACAATGAACGAAAGGTGCAATGATTGAAAAATTATTGTAAAAAAAAAAAATGAATAAAAAGAATGGAAAAAATAATATTGGGAATAGTTAGAGACATCCACGCATTTGTGTCGTTTATGAGCTACCAGGGAAGCCGCATGAGCAGAAGGAACTACAGCCAAACTTCTTTATCTTCAACGTAGTCCTTAATTTTGTAATATGCTTTTTTAATAAGGACACGTTTGATGCAATTTTTAAACTTTCCATCGGTCAGTTCTGTAACTGACTTCGGCAGCTTATTATAAAAGCGTAAACTGTTTATAAGAAATGACTTGCTAGTTTTTGTTAATCTAAATTTGGGTATTACAATTTCGTGTTTACTGCGCGTGTTTATATTATGGAAGTCGCTTCTAATTTTGAAAAGCCCTCGGTTTTTGCGGACATATAAAATACATTCTAGGATATAAAGTGAAGGCAGTGTCAGTATATCGATTTCTTTAAATTTTTCTCTGAGGGACTCGCGAGGACCCATTTTATAGATCGCGCGGACTGCTCTCTTTTGCAAAATGAAAATTGAATCAACGTCTGCTGCCGATCCCCACAGCAGAATGCCATAAGACATAATACTGTGGAAATAAGCGTAGTATACTAACCTAGCTGTGGCTACATCAGTTAGCTGCCTTATTTTCCTAACTGCATAGGCAGCTGAGCTTAACCTCCCCGAGAGACTTCCAATGTGCGCGCCCCACTGCAGTTTTGAGTCGATAGTAATCCCTAAGAATACAGTTTCCGCGATAACATCAAGTTTTTTACCGTCAAGATTTAAATTTAGGTCACGTTGTGTTACATTTGGTAAAGAGAACTTGAGACATTTTGTTTTGTTCGCATTCAGTAAAAGATTGTTAGCTGCGAACCATTTCGAGAGAACAGTTAGACTTTCGTTGACATGTATGAGATCCGTATCTTTTCTATGAATTTAAAAAAATAGCGAAGTGTCATCAGCAAATAGAATTATATCCGATAATTTGGCCATCATATAAGGGAGATCATTGATATAGACAAGAAATAGAAAAGGCCCGAGAATTGAACCTTGAGGCACACCCATCTTTACTATAGACCCAGAGGACGTCGCCCCATTTACATTTACTTTTTGCTGCCGGTTTGATAAATAGGAAAGAACAAGATCAGCAGCTCGACCACGAATTCCGTAGTGATGTAATTTACAGATCAGTGTGTTGTGGTCGACACAATCGAACGCTTTTGAGAGATCACAAAAAATGCCAATAGCGTCTTGAGACTTCGCCCAGGATTCTAGAATGTGACTGATGAGTTTAACTCCCGCGTCCGTTGTTGACCTACCCTTCGTGAAACCAAACTGCTGATCATGCAGTATCCTATTAGAGTTGAAGTGTGAGAGCATCTGGTCCAAAATGATTTTTTCATAAATTTTACTCAACGCTGGAAGCACAGATATCGATCTATAATTAGAAGGATCACTCTTACAACCTGATTTAAAAATTGGTACCACTTTACTATGTTTCATCAAATCAGGAAACTTGCCACTGTCCAAACATTTATTGAATATGCCTGTTAGGACAGGAGCAATAGAGTCAATAATGTTTCCAAGAACCTTGACGGAAATCCCCCATAAATCTTCAGTGTTTTTTATATTGAGACTTTTGAATGCGTTGTGATTGGATGAAACAGACAGTTTAAGTTGGTATACATATATTTGCTAAGCCGCCGACAAACTGTTTTGCAGTTTGGCAGGAAATTTGAGTTGTCAAATTTGTGAAATTTCTATGAATATTTAAGTATCGTATTACCCAGTTACTGGGTTGTGGAGGTCAGATAGGCAGTCGCTTCATGTACAATACAGGTACTCAGCTGCAGTCGGTTAGACTGGAAGCCGACCCCAAGATAGTTTCGGAAAAGGATAGGCAGATGATTAAAACAAAAAACTTTGCAACCACCTCGCCAACATATTATGAAATAAGGTTTTTGTATTATCTTTGCTTATATTCTTAGATAAATAAAATGATATGATATATTGTGTTTATTCAGTGTGATAACTGTCAATAGAGTCGAAAATTGAAAGATGGCGGTGTTCCATGCATAAGCACCACAAGTTGTTAACTTATAATGTGAACACACCTGACATCGTGCCGCCTGCAATACCAGAAGACACAAATCCAAATTTAGTTACTGCTACTGAAAAATTCCTCATGGAAAAACCCAAAACACTTATATTCAGGGTTGAAGGGACATGGACGCACATAACCACTTATTCAGTATGTCGGAGCCAGTCATTATTACGGACAGAAAATCGCATCAATCGGGAAAGCGCGCCAAAGGCGACCTACTTACCAGTCTACCCACACCTAAGCGCGCTTCTACAGAGTCGTGATGTTTCGAGGTCGCTGCAAGGAGGACGGTCAGTGTCTGATCGCGGTGGAGTCAAGACGTCCCGAAACTGTACCCCGATTCATGGTGCCTAGTGTTATTGTGTTAGATTGTAGTTTCAAGTAATTTGTTAGTTCGATAAAGCAGTGTACTTTGTGTAGTGTGTGTTTTCATAGCAAGAAACCCATGTTCTGCCCACATGATGACCGCACTAACGGAATAAAATCACCGCACTACGACAAGTATATCATTCCGAACAAATATGCGGACATGGAACAATTTCATCGGCAATTAAAAAAAAAAACATCTGTTTCATGCGTTTTCACCGAGTAGGTGTTGCACTTTTGTAGAAAAAAAGCGTGGGTTGCGCCATTTTAAACCTTTTACCATTCCTATAAGTTTCACTATTATTGTTCTAACTCAAATTCTCCGATACCTAGATTGTGTAAGATCCTTAATGATCGCAGTGACTTAGTAGATGTACATCATGATAGCATAAATAAATTCCTACGAGTTTTTGTATATAATTCAATGGCATTTTAATTTAATTTTAATTTTATTTTTTATTTTTTTCACCCGTTTTCGATTTCTTAGTTTATTCTTTGGGTTTTTTAATCTTTTAATTGTAGTTTGTTATCAATTTAAGGTCGTTATATTTATTCATAATCCAATCAATCAATTACAATTGAATCAATTATAATTTTATTCAGTAATTTTACATCCCAATGTCTTTTTCTTTATTATGTTGTATACAGTACCTATTGAATGAATGACTTGATAGTTTTTCTTTATTATTGTTTTAATTTATTTTTTGTATGTATAAGTTCTAATGGCAATAATATATAAATATGTTATGTTAAACCGTTTTTGTGCATGTGGTATTAACCTGTAATTAGTTGTTGCACTTGTAAATGTTACTCTAGTCATTAAGTCTGAAATGTACATCGTGTAAACAATTGTTGGTTAACCTAAATAAATAAATAAATAAACTAACTTCCGCAGCAGTAAGATTTAAATATAAATAGTAATTACGTTTCTGTCATCAACAGAACCTACCTTACCGTTGGAGTCAACAAAGTTTTGAAGTGCACCGACAAAGGGTCAGGTTTGGCAACTTCGTTTAATTTATTCTTGCCTACACAAAGCAAAGCTTTAACTTTATCTAGAAAAATGAAAATCTCATCAACTCTTCATGGACTAGAAAGAAAGCGTACATAAAAAAGTGTAAGTGTACCTACATTTGTAGTAACTTTTAAAACTAATAGATATAATATACTTTATTTGACACCAACATTTATAGGGTTCCGTACTGAAAGGGTCAAACGGGACCCTATTACTGACACTTCGCTGTCCGTCCGTCCGTTTGTCACCAGGCTGTATCTCATGAACCGTGATAGTTAGTCAGTTGAAATTTCTACAGATTATGTATTTCTGTTGCCGCTATAACAAAAAATACTAAAAACAGAATGAAATAAATATATCAAAAGCTTTTCATTTTTATAATTCTATAGGTACAACGGCGGTCTTAACTCTGACAGTTACATATACTACTTTTGGATGGACAAATCGTCCGGTTAAAAAAGACATTCAACAGCTGAAAATTGGTACGTTTGTTTACCGCTAGGCGTATTATTGTAACCTTACCCCTATTTTTGACCTAACTTGACTGAAAATCTGACTATATACTGTTTTTGCTGTTACAAACATAGTATTTCGGAACCCATGTCATTGTAAAATAGGTCTGAACTCATAGTTTAATTTTAAGTGAATAATTTGCTCGTTCGTGACAGCACTTGGTAAGTTAAAGTTCTTCTTTTTCCAATATCTATCATCACTAATGAAATTCAGGAACATGTCGTTTTCTCAAATTAATGACAGCATCTGAAATATTTTAGGTCTCTGGAACGACCGTTAATTCTTACTAAGTAAGTAAAAAAATCATAAGAAATACTATTCAGTGTTACACAGCAGAAGCCTGCTGTACAGCACTGAACAGTACAAAAGGTTAGTTATAAGATACAGTGTTGACGCCACTGAGCACATTTTTTTTAAATTGTTTTTTATCATGGTATGGTTAAAAGAGCTCAGATAAAAATAAAACATTTTAGCAAACATTCAAGAATATTTCGTGCCTAGTACTGAAATATTTGTATCGTCAAACTGTCACAGACAAAATCTAGACGCGACTCAGTCTTGTGGGATTACCATGACGTCTTAAATCAGTATTGTTTTATTGTCATTCTAGTGTCGGTAAGAGACAAAGCTATACAGAGTGTCTAGCGCCATCTCTTTTCCACACTTCATCATCAGCCTATAATGTTTCCACTGCTGGGAACCAGGCCTCCTCTCTATGAGAGGGAGTGGGCTGTAATCCACCACGCGGGCCTATTGCGGGTTGGTGGATGTCACGTGTCTTCGAATTTTTAGTTCAATTCAATTCAATTTAATCATTTATTGCATATCACATGTGTTTAACAAGATCTTCAATAATAATATAGTTCACATGGATCCTGTCGGGCACAACAAAGTTTTCTAGGACATGCCGGTTTCCTCACGATGTTTTCCTTCACAGTTTTTGAGGGCAGTGGTGATGAAATAAATTAAACAAAGTAATCCGCCTGTCTGGGTTTGAACCCACGACTTTTCACGCTTATTTTTATCTTATTCCATGACGTCATAGTACACCACCGGGACAGTCGGACTTCGAGAGGTAATGTACTGAAGTATCAGTCAATGTCTGTGAACAACTGGAGTCCAAAGACTGGGAAAATAAATGTTTGTAGTCCGGCTTGATAGACAGACGACATTGTTGGCATCGGGGTAAGAACCTGGATCAGTCTGGTACATAAACGTGAAGATTGGCACAAAACAAGAAAGGCCTACACCCAGCAGTGGATGAATTCAAGCTGTGTATGATAATCTGTCACAGTCCGGGGTCTGCAGAGTCTGCAATTAGTCCGTACTGGTTTTACCAAACCTTTATAATAAACGTAAAAATCATTTAAACGTTTTCACATTCACATTCAGTCGAGCGATGTCAGAGACTTGGCTACAACATGACTTCAAAAATAGTTGTAGTTGTCTGAATACTTACTCGTAACTTCTTTTGTTTCCTACCAAACATTGCCACTAAACAAACTTGTTAATTTCATTCAATTGTTCCTTCACCCCCCCCCCCCTCCACCTCGACGCACAAACCCCATTATTTTTTCAGAGATATTGAAAGTCTGCATTACTAATGTTTTTTTTTTTTTTTGAACGGCATCTCGCAGTTCAACCTATGAGGTTGTCGTCTGCTTAACCGGACTATCCTGTGGGTGCCTTTAGAGTAAGGCCTCCAGCTAGGGCATAAAAACTTACAAACTAAGCGACTGCACGCTAAGGGCACCCCCTGTGGGGTACGAACCTTGGCTTAGGGCGTCGCTGGGGGAGGACTGCATGGGGACAGGCTGGATCTGAATGGTATCATTATTTAGGGGCTGATTTAAAACTACTGGCACAGCATCGCGGGCTGGCTCGAGCGAGGGTCGGGGAGGGCATGGACCGGGACGTCGCGATGGACCTCGATGGCAGGTCGGAAAGGCATTACTAATGATTTCATTTGGATGTTTTATTTGGATTACGTTTCTATTTCTTTAAATAATAATAAGAATTTCTGTCTCGGTTTTTAACGTAAATAAAATGAATTAAATGATTTATCTTTTGAAACAAATAAGTATACTTTACGAGTGAATAGACAACAATTTAAGTACTAAAACTTAAGTACTTTAATACTGAAGAGTTGTTTGATTGGTTGAACGCGCCAATCTCGGGAACTGCTGGTTTAAATTTAAAAATGTTAGTGTTTAATAACCCATTTATCAAGGAAGGCTATAACATCATGCTACGACCAAAAGGAGTGGAGCATAAATGAAAAATGTTGCAAAAAAAGGGGCAAATGTGAGCTAGTAACTAATAAAGCTTGCGTTTTTCATTTTCGTTTTTGGTTTTTCACCAGTCGGATCAAAAACAAAACAGAAACATTATCCTCACAAACTTATTATTCGGCTCCCTAACACAAAATCCAAGCGTAACTTATAAGTCACAAAATACGTAATCCAATTTCTTCAAGAAGGTTTTATAGTTCGTTGAAGCAAAGAGAAAGGCCGGTTGACACATTATTATACTTTTGACGAAGGATTTTGGCCAGAACTCCTTGTTTAACGCAAACATTATTATCGCATATGGAAAGAGGGTTATTTCCGCTTCGCATTGCGTAGTCATCACGCTTTTTGTCTTGAGAATATCAGTTTCAAGAATTATACCTGATACCTTTATAACGATTGGTCATGGTTATGATGAAATTATAATTCTTCTGAGAAATTACTACAAAGTGCCGGTGGTACGAAGTGTTCACAAGCGCTAATACTGAGCATTAGATCTTGGGTTTGATTCTCAGGTCGGGCAAAGTGTTATTGGATTTTAGCAGCTTCGGAGTGTGGATCTGTCTCCGGTTGATGGCAATAGGCTCACCCCTTTTTCTTGTGATTTAAACATAACTGAAAAAATGTGGGACTGTGGCATACTATGAAGTACAGCTTTGCCTTACGAAGATTACAGTAAAACTTAACGATTGATCATTATTTAGTACCGCCGTTACTGTTTCTGCTATCAAGTGGCAAAATTTTGGTTTTATCTTGAAATGTGTAGGAGGTAATAACATTAAAGGTTCTGTCAAACGGAACTGCGGATGCAGCTTCAGACACTAAAGGATCTGGCAGGTACTTACTGAGGTACCTGCCAGATCCTTGCGCGCTCATTGCAGCTGCGTCGGTATTCAGCCGCAATGCATAGCATTTAAAGGGAACGAAAGTGATTTTGGAGGAAGTTTGCAATGCGGTGTTGAATGTCTGCGTCGGTCTTTACATTTTCATTTAAAATATTCATTCGAAGTCATTCACCCATCAGGCAGATCAGTTTTCAACCAGCCACAAAAGTGTTGCAAAATATTTCACCCTGTTGACATGGTCATACGCTTAACCCATTAAGTATTAAGCGACTTTATCAATTTCGTCGACGAAATTGCCGGGCATTTTTACGGCCATTTAATAATTTCTAGATGAAGTATTTTTTTTGTTACTTTCTGAGGGTTGCTTCACACTTGTTTAAAACAATTTGATTTGGCGGTATTACAAATATTCGGCTTTTATTCGGCTTTGACTGAAACTGAGCACCTACCATGCTGCATCTTGTCCGCATAGATTTGGCATAATCAGAGCTTTGCCGAGCGGCGTTTTCTTACACATGCTTAAATTCGATTTTGGAGCCATGCCGCATCATGTGTAATATAATGGGTATAAAGAAACCCTTAATAAAGCCCAAAAGCACTTGTTCTTCCCATGGTGGTCATTTTTAAGGTGTTAAGTAATTTGAAAACTGACTAGACTTACAAACTGAACTTTCTCCTTCGGAAAACATCGTGATCGCGAAAAAATTTGCTGTCCCATAAATTTTGGTGACATTTTCATTCGAGCATGCATTTTTTCACACACCGCACTTTCTTGACACATTATTTATATGCGCGTAGCAGCCCTGAGGAAACGTTTATTAAAAAACCGGGTGCATACAAACGAAAGTTACAAAACGCTTTCCGGAAAACAATTTTAATATCTGACTACTGCCGAACGATTTTACGTATTGCATTTTATATTGCAATAATGGGATAGAAAGTAACCGTTAAACTGCATCATTTCATCAATCCGTACAAGAGTAACGTAAAAATAGAATTTTAGAGACATCTTGTACTTAGACACTGCTTTAATGAAACTCTGCAAGCGAATTTACAAATAAGTATAACATAAAATCACGCCTTTAATCCCCGAAAGGTAAGGCAGAGGTGTACTTAATAGTACAAAATAATCCAGACTCCGGGGCTACTACTGAGATATTGCTGCTGGAAAAACCCAATAACATTTTGGCCGATCTGGAAATCGAATCCAGGACCTCATGCTCAGCAGCACCCGTAGCATGACCACTGTAGAAACCAGTTTTGTCTAAGGAAGAATCGACATAATGACAGATAGACAATAGCAATCTGTCGGTTTGTCTATTCTTCCGTCGACATAGCCCGTTTCTATGGCGATCATGTTACGCGTGCAGTCGCAGTTGCGACCACTACACCAACAAGATAGTCGAATAAGTATTTTAAAATAAATATTTAAAACACTTTCTAATTCACTGCCACGCTGGCTCAAATTGCTACATTTTTCAGGATATGTTTAAATGCCATGTAAAATGGGGTGAGCCAATTGCCCTCAAATCCAGACTGGGCTTAATACCACTATGTCCGACATTGGAGATAAATGATACCCTCATGTTCAGCGGCAGGGCTTTCGAACACAAAACCAGCGATGTAGTCAGCTCTGTTTTACATATAAGAAAAGAAAGAGAAAATATTTATACGTCGCAGAGACATGACGTGCATAACAGTTTGTCGCACAAGCGTGCATTCGACCTGTAGTGAGTCGCAGTACAGTTTTGTCGCACAAGCGTTAATCGCGCTTGCGTGTGTCGACCTCACGTTATACACTCCATACAAAATGACAAAAAAACAACAATAAACATACAACACATTTAAAAAAATATAAATACAGCAGGACGGAACAAAAATGGTTGACAGCTTGCCCGTCGTGACTGTGACTAGCAGGTTACCACTTAGCTTGATGCTGTGCTATGTATCTAGTTTTCATTGAAAGGTTTTTAACGTTCTCTCCATCCTCTTCCTTTATAAATTAGAGGGGGGAGACACACATTTTACCATTTCGGAAGCGTCTATCATTCAAACGATTGGCTTTGAGAAAAAAATGTTTTAGAAACCTCAATGTCGTTTTTAAAGACCTATTATTCTATAAACACCCCGCAAGTATAGGCGAAATGAAAAAATAAAGAGTCATTTCCATCTATGGAGTGCACCCCCTTAATCATTTTTTTTTTATTTTAGTATAAAAATCGTAAAGAGGTTCACAGAATACATCTACCTAGCAAGTTTCAACCGTGTAGTACTAATTGTTTCGGAATAAAGTGGCTGTGACATACGGACAGACAGACATGGCGAATCTATAAGGGTTCCGTTTTTTGTCATTCGTTTACGGAACTCCAAAAACGGGAGTCATTTCGATTGGTAAATTAACCTCTCTTTAACACCAACGAAATGAAATATTTAGATTATTTTTCTTCCCCTTCAAACAAAACTCCGTACATACCTAAATCCATACAAGTACATTCAAAACATGTAAACAGATCGGACGCCCCGGTGACAAAAGGAATGCTGCTCGGAATCTAATAATGGAATTTAAAAGACGTGCCCGTCCCTCTTGCAAGGAGATGTTCTCGCTGTTGAGACACCCGAAACAAATACGACTGGTTGGTACTTGACTTGTTTTGCTTTTTTGGATAATTGTAATAAAACACAAGTAATGAAAAAAGCTCTTGAAACATGAGATGAAGTTCTACAGTCCCAATAAATATGGAGCCGGCGCAGAATGTCTTTTCTGCCATGCATCTCCTATCATCACCGCCTTTTTTGCCATATCATCCTTCACACAGTCCATCTTTTCTTTGGTTTTCCTCTACTCTTATACCCATCCACATTCTTACTCAAATTTTTCCTCACGACACTTAGGTCATTACTTCGCATCACATATCCATACCAAGCCAACCGATTACGACACTACTTTTCAGTGGCCGGCGCCGCTTTCAGACTTCCTGAAAATTGATAAAATTCTACGATAGAAAGAAGATTAAGGAAAGTAATTTCAGGGATATAAATAATTAGCCTGTTAGAAAGAAAGAGCGCTGGCTTTTAGAGGGTACGGGCCCTGTATGGGTAGGTAGATAATTTTCGTCTCTCTCCAACTCTCAATAAAATACTTATGAACTGACTAAAAATTAAGAAGTGAGAAACATACTCGTACAAGATACGTCATATAAAAATAAAAATTGCTTTTGGAATACGATTTACCAAATTTCACGTTAGTAAATTCTATCAGAACACACACAGGTGAATAATAGGTGAACAAATCTAATTTTCTCTTCACATTTTTCAGAAACGTTATTGAGTAAACGAAGCCTAATTTAATTTCTCAGAGACGTGATATATGAGAAAACTTAACCTATTTATACTAAAAATACAGAAGAGAATTCTTCGCGAGAATATTCGACACTAAAACAATATTGTGTGCAATATTACTTTGCATGATAAACAGACACGTACTCCTAAAAGAACTCATTTGCGCGTCACATTTAAGAATTTGGCCTTAACGATACGCCTTGGGGAGAATAATGCTGCTCGCGTGACCTGACTTCATAAAGTATGTGTCCTTAGGGTGGTTTCAATTTTAGTATTTGTTGCGGAACAGACCGCTTCTCGTCAACACGTTCTATGGCGGTACAGTCAGACACTACAAAGTAACTTTATCAGTGGGTTAACTGTTTTGTGAGTAGTCGCGTAAGAATTGAGAATGATGTAAGTAGAGGTAAGCGACACTCAAATTTATCCCTAAACGTTATTACACTGTTGGAAAGTAATTTTTTAGAGCTAAAAATCCAATGTTGTACTTTTATTTAGCATAGCATAGTGTTTGTAGAAGACACGTCATCTTTTGGTATTTTAATGGATTAGCAATTTAGCCTTACAGCTAGGCCACCTACAGCTATATCTAACGATGTCTTCAATAGTGTTCTGACATATCCGTTTTGTTCTCAGAGTTTTTCGGCCTAAGTTGGATACGCTAATCACTTGAGAGCACATGAAAGAGCAGCACACCAAAGCTCTCGACTTTTACCCTAGAAAGCCATTGAATGCAGTCTCTGTGGCCGAAATCAGCTGAATGGCATCATCAGCATTAGCAATTTTCAAATGTGTCTCACAACGTTGACCAGATGTTGCAGTGGTAAAGCTAAATATTCGAACACGATGCATTTTCTTGTGTCCGAAAAGTTATTCCAAGTCTCCTATTTTCTACTGCCATTTTTTAAATGACACTGGGATGTTGTCACAAAATCATAAAACCGTAGGATACTATTATGATATGGATTAATTCCAGCATAGCAAATTGAGGTTAACGGTTCACATCTTGCTAATTATTTGACCCCGTACCGAAGTGCTTGCTGGCCGGAAACCTGCGGTTACGGACAATTGCCCGCTTAAGACACAAGTTTGGTCACTTAAGGATTTTGGCGTGAAATGCCTACAATTCACAGAGTTACTTGACATGTTTTCTGTTGCCACATTATCACCTGTCCAATCATGTTGGGGTCGTCTTCTAGTCATATAATTATTTACGACGTTATTATTTTATGTTTTTAGGGTTCCGTACCTCGAAAGGAAAAAACGGAACCCTTATAGGATCACTTTGTTGTCCGTCCGTCTGTCTGTCTGTCAAGGCCCTTTTTCTCAGGAACGCGTGAAGGTATGAAGCTGGAATTTATATCAAATACTCAAATCTACTGTCTTTTGAAGTTGTGAAAAAATCAAACTTCTAAGCCAACGCAATCAAAAGATACAGCCGTTTATGCCGCAAATTTTCCGCAAATTTTCGACACAATGGAATCAAAACCTACCGGGAACTTCCCGTGATCTTAGAATTTTGAAATTTGGCATGAAGCAATTTTTTATAGCACATATATAAAGGAAAAAATCTGAAAACCTTAATTTTTTTGTTGCATCACATAGTTTTATTTATTCTCTTCAGTAATTTTGGTTTGTACGGAACCCTCGGTGCGCGAGTCCGACTTGCACTTGGCCGGTTTTTTTAATTTATAATACGATTAAGATTGAATGAAACTGTGTGTTGTGTGTTTTTTTTTTAATGCTAAGAACGTAGTTCAACGCAAGACTATAATTTTTTTTTGTCGAACATCCCTCTTTCTAACTGCGAAAAAAAACTAATACATACTTAATTAATTTAATATTATCATTTGCGCAGCCTTTTCCCCCTTTTTTTGGTGTCGGCTTTCAATCTAACCGGATGCAGCTGAATACCAATATTTTACATGGAGCAACTGCCTATCTGACCTCCACAACCCAGTTAGTACTGAATAACACGATACCCGGTAAAACTGTTTGTCAGACTTTCGGGCCACTGATTACCTGTAACGACTGTCAAAGATGTATAAATGACAGCCAGGACCAACGGCTTCACATGCTTTCCGAGGCACGGAGGAAACTCGCTTTGTAACGGGTGGTCAGTGTGGTCACCCATCCAGGGACCGACCTATTCGAGCGCAGCTAAACTTGGAGATTGACTCGAGCGGCTTGTATTATTAAGCCAAAAGCGCCTCCGATCCACACATATTTCGCCAAAATATTCCGTCACAAGACCTGCGATTCTCGTAACATTATAATGCTCATTAATTTACCGCCAAACCAACAAGCTGTGACGTTTACGTTTGCACAGACACGTATTTATTGCCAGCCTCCCAGCAACAAGGTTGGTAATACACTGTTTTGGCTCTCGCTAAGTTGGAAGTTAATATTTGTATGTGGAAGGAGAATGCAATTTATGTTGGTTCGCGTATAGTTTGTTTGAGGATTGTATCAGATGAATTATGAAGTTATATAGGTGTGAGAGAGTAGCTCGAGAGGAGCTCGTGGCTAGATAATAACAGCCGCACGGGTCCGTGGATGGGTGACCATGATTACATACCGAGCTTCCTCTGTGCTTCGGAAAGCACGTTAAGCCGTTGGTCCCGGCTGTCATTTGAAGAACTTTGACAGCCGTTACGAGTAGTCAGAAGCCAAAAGTCTGACATCCAATCTTACTAAGGGGTATCGTATTACCCAGTTACTGGGTTGTGGAGGTCACTAAGCAGTCGTCTCATGTAAAATACTGGTACTCAGCTGCATCCGGTTAGACTGGAAGCCGACCCCAAGATAGTTTAGGAAAAGGCTATGCAGATGGTGTGAGGTGTGAGAGAGTAGAGGTGTTTATGAAGAGATACTTTGTGGATTTTGCTATTAAATGAAAACAGATATGAAGTTCAGATATTTTTCAAAGAAAAAAAAACTTTCTTTTTATTTCTCGACTCTCTGATAGCCTTTCGGGCTGCCACCACATTCTGTCTTCCAAATATGAAATTTTGTTTATTTACTTCCATTCTTCTTTTAGGAAAGTGGCCGAAGCTTAAAAAAGAAGAAGATTTCAGAGTCTCCTAACATAGACTTACTTGCTTAAAAGGAGGTTCCAATCACTTGATGCGAAGGTTTACTTTTTGGAAATAATAATAAAAAAAGAATGTTTTGCCAAAACCTATTGAAATAGTAATAATTTAAAAAAAAATGTTTGTAACCAAACTTCTTACACTTAACTGCCAACCCTGTTGTTAATGAACGTAGAAGTGCCTATTGTTTGACACTGAGGGTTATTTACGTGTTTTGAGACGTTACTCACGTTACTACATACTAAGGAATACTGTTAATCATCTCATAATTTAAAGTGGCAGGTAATTGACATATTCATATGCTTAATATAAGCATCCTAGTCACGATGTAATTTGATAGATATTTTTACCAGTTTTATAAAATTTTATTCAATAACTAGCTGTCCCCAGCATGCGTTGCAATGCACTTTTTACCTACCCTATCTACCTACCTACCATACCCTGCCCTACCCTACCTACCTACCCTACCCTACCTACCTACCCTACACTACCTACCTACCCTACCCAACCCTACCCTACATACCCTACATACCCTACCTACCCTACCATACCCTAGCCTACCCTACCTACCTTTCTACCCTACCCAACCCTACCCTACCTACATATCTACCCTACCTACCTACCTTCTTTACCCTACCTTTCTCACCTTTTAAACCTTCCCTGGACTACGACAAACATTTTAAAAACAAAATCAGCCAAATCGGTTCAGCCGTTCTCGAGATTTAGCGAGACTAACGAACAGCAATTGATTTTTATTTATACAGGGTGTAACGGAAAGGGTATATACATCCTTAAGGCCCTGCTACAGACCATCAAACTGAACATGTTTCTCATCATAAAACATGATTTTCAGCAAAAACAAAATCTGCTGCCCCATAGAAAATTACAATACCTATTCGACCCAAATGTATAGGCAGCTGATATTTCATTTTGCTGCAATTTTTTTTTTTTAATGTTAAGAAACATGTTTAGTTTGATGGTCTGTAGCACACCCTTAAGGATGTATATACCCTTTCCGTTACACCCTGTATAGATAATAAATCTACAATGTGACAAATTTCTTTTAGAATATATTTTACGTAGCAAAAGAATTAAACATCTGTAACCGAACTAGGCAAAAGCCTGTATTTTATTTTGTTAACTTTTAGTGAGAGTTGTTTTGGATGTGATTTCGTATTGCTTGAATGAAACAATTTTTGGAATATATTAGTGAAACATTTAATGAACAATAACAGCAAACACAGAAGAAGTTAAGAAACAACGAGTGAATCAGTTTCTTTTTGGCAAGCGTTCACCCTAGGCCGCGTCATCGCTTCTCACCAGGCGAGTTGAAACCAGACGCTGCTTGCGTTTAGTACAAAAAAAAACTCACAGATGTGATGATCAGAAAGTCTCTTGTTCCAATATTTAGTAAGGTTATAATATCAAGCGGACTTTGTATTTTCTAGCACTAGGCCTCACTTATTGACTTCTAGAATATCTACGGTTTTATACAATCGTGTTAGCGTTCCTCTCTGCCTATCTCCTATGAAAAGATACCAATCAAACGTTCAAATAACTTAAGCTTTCCATTTTAATTACGAAAACCTTCAAACAATTACGTCGATGGCCCTTCACAAATGAGTACGATTTGTTAAAATTCTTGCCTCAATAAAATGTAATTCCTTCAAGTGTTTTGCAAAGAAATTAGAGGAATTTCCTTTTTATCTTGTTAGAGTTTTTTCATTGAAAAGGAATGCTTGCAATTCGCCGGAAATGTTATATGAAAATAATTACGTAGATTTTTTTAAGGCTTCTTCTGTCTTTGAAATATGAAAGCCGCGTTTAGGAAAATATGACTAATTAAATTGTGTACGGGAACATGCCAGCTTCGTACATATTTATTTTTATGATCTCTACATAAAAGGTCATAATTTATTTTATTCCTGAATATATAAAAATGTACAGGTTTAAGGGCGTTAATACTTGGCATTACAAAACTTTGATTTTCCCACAAGCGCCCATAGCACTTTTGACAAAATAAAGTTTAGAACTATCAAAAACTAAACAATTTCCAGGGACCAGAAAACAGTGCCGTAGCAATTTACTACGGTGTAGCACCAAGATGCTACGTTATGGCTACGTCGTAGCTTCTCGTGGCTTGCCAAGGCGAGCCATGTCGGCCGCATTGTAAATTAGTGGGAGTCTGTGTTCAATATAAATTGTTCCAACACTGTATTCAAAGAGAATCTTCTATTTGACATTTCACAGTTCACGTGCTTTATTTCGTGCAATATTTTGGCATGATACTTCTGTAATAAAAAGTTATGTTTTGAGTTCTATTTGTCATCAAACGTACAATAAAAAGCAAAACCAATAAATTGAATATGTCGTTGTATTTTGTAGTACTGCTCACGCTAACAGCTTTTGCAGCACAAAAATCAATTTAACATTTATTGCAACCAGCAATAAATTATTGTATTCAGCAATATAGTTAGTATTTAAATGTCAAAACCAGAACACAATAAAGCGCCACTTTAGTCTAAAGACGCCGCTTTAGACGTGATCTGCAGTACAGGCCTGTATGCGATCCGTCCTTGCCTGACCCGAAAACCTAACCCGGTTGCGGATAAGGACAGGGAGTACAAAAAATATATATCTTAAAGCACTTAACCTATTGCGAAACCAAGTAGGCCGCCATAAACACAATCCGGCAAAATGTGGTATTAATATCCCTCCTCTAGACGACCTAAAAAACGCCACTGACGCCTATGATTAACGTGGCCACATACCAGGCCCAAGAAAATGAATCAAGTCACAACATACCATCACGCCTTTTATCACCTTAGAGATAGGGAGAGGTGTACGTAACAGTATAACACATTTTGCCAGTTATATTTAAATCCCATGTAATAGGGGGCACGCCTAATGCCATCAACCGGGCTCAAATCCAGACTCCGTGACTGCTACTGAGAAATTCCTGATGGAGAAACACATTAGCATTTGGCTCGATCCACGAACCCAGGACCTCATGCTCAAACAGTCGCTCTTGTGACCACTAGACCAACAACCATCGATAAAAAAAAAGAAAAAGTCCAAATTAGATTACATCGTCTCGAACTTTTTCGTCTGTGTGTTGCATGTCGCGTGACGCTGACGGTCGGCCGCGGGGTAAAGATAAAGTGAAAGACGCTCGTCAGAGCGCCTTTCACTTTATCCCTACTCCACGCTATTGTGTGAGAAAAAGTTTCACTTTTACCGTGGTTTCATAAAACCACACAATCCTTTTTTTATTAATTGGACTCATCTGACTAAGCTGTTATTGAGCACAAAAAAGCGTTGAAAACCCAGCAGTGCTTTTCATATAATATATGAACTATTAAAGCCAGAGAACGAACGAACATTGATCATCCAGCCAGCTTCATGCATGCTGGTGATTTCAGACTATTAAGTCCAGATTTCCTCACGATATTTTCCCTCATCGTAAGCCATACATAGTCTGAGTATAAAAACTGCTGGTAAAGTAAACTGGTCGTTATCTGCAAGTGATATGCTTTTTAGGGTTTGCTAAACGAAAATGTCCGCAGCTACCTCAATTTTTACTGATTGAAATCGTCAAAAGCGACCAAAAGATAATACAAAGGCATATAAAGTCAGGAGTATATGAACTAGAATACTTTTTGACCTAGTCACACACAATATCATGCCTGGTTTTCCCGTATGAGAGGTATACTTATAGCATACGCACATTTCACCAGTTATGATTAAGTTCCATGGATTAGGAGCGACCCTATTGCCTACTTATCAAATATTTCTCCCAACCTGGAAATCAAACCTCAAACATGTTTAACTGTAGCATTGCTGACCACTACAACCACGACTCAGTCAAAAAATAACTTCTGGAAAAAAAATCGGCATCACACAAAAAAAATCGGCTTTCCTACATCTACTGAAACTTCAAATAGTAACATAAACATTGTTTTAACAGGAATCTCAAAACAAAAATGATTGTTAAAAGAAAATTTTGCGTCAGAAAAACAAAGCTATACCGAAGGCAACTCGACCTGAAAAATAAAGAAAATATTTATATTTCCAACAAGATGTTGCCCGCGATTTTCATCCGCCTGAAATTATCGTAACTAAAAATATCTATCGTAAAAGAAAAGCCTAGGTTACTCCTTATAACATCAGCTATCTGCCAATAAAAGTCCCTTCTAAATAGATCCAGCCATCCATTTATGATCCCTAAATATATATATATATTAATATTTTCCGCGTATACTTTCATAATATAATTATGCATTCAGTAATCAAAATCGGTCCAGCCGTTCCAGAGATTAGCCGGAACAAACAGACACTACAATTTTTTTGTTTAGATGGATTTTATAGAAAAGGTTTTCCCAGAACAAAAGTTCTGAGTTATTTCGGTACCAAGTACCTATGGTTTAACATTTAACTGTGTTGTGAAATCAAATCGAAGCCTTTAGAAAGTCAATTACTGAAGTCAAGCGGTCTTTAACATTTAAATGGTGTTAAGCAAAGGTAACGTTGATTTAGAACTGAATATTTTAAATTTATAATCAGTTCCACTCGTTGTTTTGTTTTTGGTTAACGTATAAAGTGAGATTACTTAGGACGACTTGGTAAAGTCGGTATATAGAAGTTACGTTCGTCGTTAACTTTTGACGTCTGTCAAATAAGTGTTCCTTGTGTTTTTGGAAAAGAAATTTTTATGCAATGGAAAAGGCCTGTCAATGTTCATTGTAGATGACGCAACCATGGCTTAGTTCCAATCAGTCTTTAGAGGTATGAGAAACAGGGTGTAAAGTTCCTCAATACTCCATTGAAAAGGGAGGATCCTCCGGTCATACAGGTGTTATGTCTGGTGGGCAACTGCCCAATAGTTGTTATCGGGTTTCTCTATATATACTGAAGTCGATGTAAACTTTGCTTGCGACTTGTAGGAAATTGATGTTAGTTCCTCCGTCGTGTCATAGATGGCGCTGTACTACTTTTTGTAGTATGTTGCTTTTTGTGGCCGCTACATCACTCCCCCCCGAAGACCGGAGGTCGATAGTCGAATGAGTCATCTTTTAGGTATTTAGCCGTGCCAGTTCGTTAAGCTCGTTGCCGCATTGTTCACGGCGAGTCGGAACAGTTTGCGGTGGTGAGACGAACCCCAGTGAGTCGGGGCCGGCGCTGCGTTTGCTCCGGTGTGTCGGACGTGGTACAGCGCCGCGATGTGGCAGACAGCTAGAGAGGTGTCGACCGGGAGGTAGAAGCTCTCGATCGGCCGAAAGTGCAGTGTGCTGTGCCATGGTCGCTTGATGAGAGGCTGAGGGTGCTGACCAGGAATGCGCTTCCGCTGCGTGCTGGTGGTCAAGGTCAATAAGATCAAGCTATTTTGAAATATATATTGGCATTAACCGTTTTTAAACCAATGACAATGCTTGAGCTTGAACGAACTATGTTCATATGTTTGACGGTTGCACTCTCTATTAAAAATATGTGTCATGTGAAAGAAAAAAATAAAGTTCTTACGATTATTTAATTTTAAAACAAACACTATTTTTACCTGCTATCGCCATTTTGCAACTAATGCACCTGTAACTGTATGATGTTATCCCTTGTTGGCCAAGATCTAAACTCGAAATTAAATTATTTGTCAATAAAACTAATTAATCTCGTTGGTCAAGTGGCCGCCAATGCGACTGCTGAGCACACGGTTCTGCCTTCGATTCCCATGTCGGTTTAATTATTATTGGGATTTTTCCTTCAGGAATTTCTTATTAGCAGCCACGGAATCTTAGTTTGTGCCTGGTTGATGATTTAGGTCTGTACATTGACGACAGTTTAAGTTGGAGTAAACACGTGGCTCAAGTGAGCCAGACACCGTCCAGTCACTCGTGCTTCCAATTATTGACTATGGTGATGTTTGTTGTTCTGACCTTTCCCAAGAATTTCTAAATAAATTGGATCGACTACTCAATAATTGCATTCGCTTTGTTTTTGGCCTTCGAAAATAGATCACGTTTCTTCCTTCCGTTCTCAGCTTAAATGGCTGCCTATCCGACTCAGGAGGTCCCTCAGATCTCTCTGCATGCTCTTCACTATATTGAACGATCCATGTGCTTCCGAATATCTAAAAAAACTTATTTCACAGTGTTGGGCAGTTCTCATAGTCGTAACCTTCGAGCTTCCAAAAATCTACTTCTCCAAATTCCTTCTCACCGCACCGGTTCTTTATCAAATTCTTATGCTATCTCGACTATAAAACTCTGGAACGCGTTACCCATTAGCATTAAAAAAGCCGAAAGTAAAGTTTAGGTCAGACTAAATAGCTCTTAATGTAAAGTCTAGTCATAGTAATTATTATTAGGTTTCTCGTTTTTATTTTGGTATTTGTTATTATATATATTAGTATATTTTATTTGTATAATGTGTATTATTATCTATGTATTTTCGAAAACTAGTAGTTTTTTGTTGTTGTACCCTATCACAATGTTGTCGTATTTTACCCTATGGTTGACTGGTAGAGAATGCCTTGTGGCATTAAATCCGCCTATGTACCACTATTGTACATGAAGTTTAAATAAATAAATATACTAGTAAAAATTGATTATTTAAACCTGGCAGCGAAAGTGTTAAAAAACATTGTTCATTACTAACTTCATTCTCATAAGCTTTTGTGTGTAACTAACAATTTTATGGATGTATATCTGAAAATAAATGAATATTATTATTATTATAAGTGGTGAAATATGGGTGTACTATTAGGAACACCTCTGCCTAACCCTTGATTACAGGCGTGATGTTACGTAAAACTAATAACAGGCATTAAAGGCATAAAAGTAAATGCCTTTTTCCCTAAAGCGTGTGAAAAGAATGGGAAAGAAACTCCACATATACTCCTAGCTTTGATCGTTCAGCTTTGAGAATTCAGACCAATCTACTAAAATCTATTTTTTAATCAGGAGCCACGTTCTAGAATAACTAAGCTACAGGATATCATTTTCTCTCCACCATATATTACATCAAAGCTGTTAATAAATATTCCGTCCAGTCTAAGGGTGCTTGCATAAAGATACAGGTTTTCAGTATGGATAAGTTGGAACGGATCGGTGCCGTTCGATAATGGTAAAATTATCCCATAAACTATGTATGGCATCACCATCTGCCAGCCCTTTTCCCAACTGTCTTGAGGTCGGCTTCCAGTCTAACCGGATGCAGCTGAGGACCAGTATTTTACATGAAGCGACCGCCTATCTGACCTCCACAACCCAGTAACTGGGTAATATGATACCCTTACTAAGACTGGATGCCAGACTTTTGGCTTCTGACTACTCGTAACGACTGTCAAAGATCTACAAATGACAGCCAGGACCAATCGCTTAACGTGCTTTCCGAGGTACGGAGGAAAGCACGGCTTAACCTTATAGATCGACATGTGCGGCTGTTATTATTTAGCAACAAGCTCCTCCATAATGAATGTATGTGATCGCAGATAAAGAAACAGCCCTGAAAAACGTGCTATATACCCCTAGCCTTTTCCTAATTATGTTGGGATCGGTTACCAGTCTAACCGTTTGCAGCTGAATACCCGTACTTAGCAAACAGTGACCGCCTATCTGACCTCCACAACCTAGTTACTTTTGCTTAAGTTAGTTTATTATCGTGAACGGGCGCTGTCAGTTGTGACTGGTCATCTCTTAGCTGCCACGGTTTATTTTAATTACTTTATTTTTTAATTACTGATTTAATCTTTTACTCTGGACGCTCTTAACTTGCCCGTGTTTCTACATTGTTCTCACATATTTTTAATTCTTAACATGAATGATGTAACCAAGATTTTGTAACATATTTTGATTTAAAAAAGTGTCCATGGAGTTTCTTGCCCATTCTTCTTCATAGAGATCTACGCTACGGAATGGGCAACTACAGTACTTTCACAAGTTATTATGCCTTGTGATTGGGACTGTAGCTTCGCGTTTTATTTTGTTTTTTTGACTTTCAAAAGTGCCAGTAATGGTCTACTTGAAATAAATGCTTTGACTTTGACTTTATCCTTTGGCTAGACTGGGGTCAGATTTAGTAGCGACTGTTAAAGATCAACAAATTATAGCAAAGATTCTTCATCTTCTTATTTTCGTGGTTTAGGGCCTACCTGGTTTCTGGTAATAGGTACAGGTTTTTACGCCGCCCATGAGCCTTTTAATTTGGCTTAAAATGCCGTCGACAAATATATCTCAAAGGCATGCTGGTTTTGGGTTCCTTTCAATGTATTTCTTCACTTGCTTCGGCAAGGATTAACGACTAAACATGCTCTCGCAGACACGTAGGAAACTCGGTATGTAATGGATGGTCGCCCATCCACGGACCGACCTCAGCAACTGCAGCTTAACCTTGAAGAGCGACACGTGCATCTGTTATTATCTAGCCACAAACTTGTCTACATGCAAACATTTTGTTAGTAAACCGAATTTGTTCAAAAAGGTTCCTTTTTAACCAACTTCTAAAAAAGGAGGAGGTTCTCAACTCGGATGTTTGTATTTTTATAGCTCATCTGACCAAATTTTTCGGTATCATAAAAAGAGCGATGGAAAACCTGCATCATTATGCAAGCACCCTTAACATCGATCGTCGCTATTTCCATCGTGTCCCAGAGCAGGCCAGCTAGTTGGAACTATAAATAGTTAAAAAGCAAGCTTCTTTGCAGCAGGCTTAATTAGATGCTAATAAAATTGCTGGAATATTCTTTACCTAACTTTGATGTAGGACTTTTATAGAATAATTATAAAACCTTTGGCGTGGGAGGAAGGCTTATAAAAGCAGTGGTTTTAATTAGCTTTTTCTTGAAAAATTATGAGAATATTATGCAACCTGGAATTAATTAGCGGGGAATTAAGAGTGGTTTATTTATGGGAATTCAATGTATGGGTACAAAAAATAAGTATCTTGGAGTGAAAAAGTTAAAATGAATCTCCATTTTAACTATAACTGTATTCATTAGTTATTTAAATTTATCTTTTTTTTAATCAAAATATATAAACGAAGCTTTTTGTTACTTGATCTGAACCCAACCCCGTATCGCAATAAGTTACTATTTGCTTCCTCTGTATTGTAATTAAACTCCCGTTTTCAATAAATTGAACCTTAATAACAACTACGTAACTGATCCAATTTAACCCGCAACAACTATCTAACTTTAAAAAAGAAAACGATTTCAGCTTAACGAACGAAATCCATCCTATGAGAATTTTCAATATTATTTTTTATTCTATATTATCTTTCTCATCAGACCTTATCAAAATGCATGCTATTATAGGTACCGCGGATAATTCCACCTTTGTACAACGAGCTCATGAATAATTCACGTTCCGAATTCAAACCTAAAATGCGACCATTCGTTAGAGATCGTACGGAAGAATGTCTAGAAAATGTCAGTGCTTTTGATGTACAAACTCGATGGTACTTGTGTACTAGTAACTCAACGGGTTCGGAATTTAAAATGAAATGTCGGCCACCCTTTGAGTCTAGTGCACAATTTAGGACAAACAAGCACTAGGGTTGGTGAATTATGTATTCGGATGTTGGATGGTTGAGGGTTGTCGCTTCCGGAGGTCGCTCGCACGACAATTTGCGGTAATGACGGGTTTAGCGTTTGAAGCGTTGACGCTGTTTGGGTTTGAGAATTGCTAATTGTGTGTTTGTTGGATAAAGCTCACCTGTAAAAGGTGCTGTGTTCATTTTTTAACTGAGTATTTTAGCCTTTTCGTTTGGTAAAAAAGTGGTATTGATATTTGATGCTTTTAAATTGAAGGATAGATTTGGAAATACACATACAATTAATAAAATAATTTAATTTACAAAAAACCTCTAAACTAAAAGTTCTTGGTTTTTTAATATTTTTTTTTTGAGCTTTTTAAACTTATATTAGTTTATCTTTGCCGTGACTGTCCCAATCCTGGGCATAGGCCTATCCCATTGCTTCCACTTTTCTCTGTGTTGCGCGACTTCTCGCCAATTACTGAAAACAGCTAAATTAAAAAAAAAAACGAAATATAATTAATTTTAGGGGGAGAAGGGGGGGTGCAGACACCCCCCCCCCCCTTGGGGTGACAAGTGACAAGATTTCCAATTTCTTAATTTCCCTTCAACTAGAAAAGAGATGATGACCTTCAAACGGCTGAGCCGATTTTTTCGAAATAGCTAAGAACACTCTCGATTAATACACCTTTCAAACGAAACCAATTTTATCAAAATCGGTTCATCCGTTTAGGAGCTACGATGCCACAGACAGACACACAGATACACACGTCAAACTTATAACAAAAAAAATAATTAGAAAAACCCCCGACACAAAAATCCTCCTGGGTTTGCACCCACCCCCCCTGGCAATGCCCATGGTGACAAGTGACAATATTTCACCAGACCTGTGGAAATTGTTAATTTCCCTTCAACTAGAAAAGAGGTGATGGCCTTCAAACAGCTGATCAGATTTTATCAAAACATAGCTAAGAACACTCTCGATTAAAACACCTTTCAAACGAAACCAATTTCATCAAAATCGGTTCATCCGTTTAGGAGCTACGATGCCACAGACAGACACACAGATACACACACTTATAACAAAAAAAAAATTAGAAAAACCCCCGACACAAAAATCCTCTAAAAAACCAAAAATAAAATAATCCAAGCGTCTTAGCGTCGGGGGTCCGCTTTGTTATGTGCTTGTACTAAGCGGTCTACTTAGCGGTCCCCCGACGCTAAGACGCTTGGATTATTTTATTTTTGGTTTTTTAGAGGTTTTTTGTGTCGGAGGTTTTTTTTAATTTTTTATTTAATTTTTATTTCATGCTTTTTAAACATATATTGTTTTATCTTAGCCTTGACTGTCCCAATACTGGGCATAGGCCTCCCCATTGCTTACACTTTTCTCGGTGTTGCGTGTCATCTCGCCAATTAACGAAAACAGCAAAAATTAAAAAAAAAATACTTTCTGGGGTAGGGGGGGTTTGCACCCACCCCCTCCCCTGGCAATGCCCATGGTGACAAGTGACAATATTTCACCAGACCTGTGGAAATTGTTAATTTCCCTATAACTAGAAAAGAGGTGATGGCCTTCAAACAGCAGATTTTATCAAAACATAGCTAAGAACACTCTCGATTAAAACACCTTTCAAACGAAACCAATTTCATCAAAATCGGTTCATCCGTTTAGGAGCTACGATACCACAGACAGATACACAGATACACACGTCAAACTTATAACACCCCTCTTTTTTGGTCGGGGGTTAAAAAAAGAGGGGCTTTTTGGTCGGGGGTTAAAAAGGAACAGAGCTAAATGTATTCTCCTTTGCGTGTCACATTATTAAGCTTTTATAAGTCTTACAACTAATTATCACCATCATCTACCTAGTCTTTCCCAACTTTATTTGGGTCGGCTTCCAGTCTTACCGTATGCAGCTGAATACAAGTTTTAAGTCTTATGACTAATATAGTTTTAAGTGCAATTAAAGGTGTAAAATATGATATTTTTCTTATTGCAGACAATCCCTCTTTTCGTTAAAGACAATTGATAAATTGCTGCTGCAGTCCACTACATTAAATACGTCCCTATTACTGAATGTAAGAACTTAAGTGATTTACTCCAGCAGTAAGAGTTTCTTAGACCAGAACTAATGTCTAGTGTTAGTGCCAAGACGTCTGCTAGCCCTGGGCTGTTAATTTTAATTTCCATCAATTTGTCATGTTTAGCGCTGTTTGTATTTACACGTAATTTGCCGCTTTTCTATGTAAATCTGTGCTGAGAGAATCTTAAGGTGAACTTTATCTTTGAGGGCTTTTTAGCCCACAAAGTTTTGGATTTCATGTGGGAGTAAAAGTGGTACTTAATTATCTTCCTGCTCTTGTCCCACGTTACTTGGGGTCGGCGCTATACTTTTTTTTCTTCCATTCTCAATCCTCCTAAGGAAAAAACGGATCCGTTTTAGGATAAATTTTTGTCTGTCTGTCAATACCCTTTATCTCGGGAACGCGTGGAGGTATCGAGTTGAAATTAAAACCATATAGCCAGGTCTACAGTCGCTTAATATACGGCTGTTTATGCCGCAAAAAACGTATCTCAACGTCTATCACACAGGGAAAAGTTTGATAACTGTCAATTTGCAATTCAATCATAAAAAAATTTACTAGATTCCTGAACGATTTATAATTTACCTACAAAGTACGGAAACCTCGGTGGACGAGTCCGACTCGCTCTTGTCCGGTTTTTTCTTTCATTTCATACCATAAACATCGATCGATCCAAATTGTTATTAGGTTTTTTCATCATTTCTTAGCAACAGCCCCGGTGTCTGGATTTGTTGGTTGATGGCTCCTAGGCTCGACCTATGACATGAAGGTACACAAACATAACTGGCAAAATTTGGGTGTACTATCATTTACACCTCTGCTAAACCCATAGGGGATTAAACGCGTGATACTATATAAAAGGTGTTGTTTTGCATCCTCGTCAAAATTCAGGAGGTTTTCAATAAAAACATAAATAATCAGTTAAAGTTACGGTACCTAGTTAATTATAAAAAAAACGCAGATTTTTTTAGTTGTTTAAGTTTGTCAGTATTTTAGAATAACCCCCCTAACATGGTTTAGGGAATAAGAAATGATCGAATAAATGTTTGAGATTGTTTGTATGTGTGTAAGCGAGGTTATAAGGCGAGAATCAGATGGCCGCGTTTAAAACACGGGTGGTGCACACTTACCGGTTTTCGGTAAAAAAGAAAAAAAAATTACCTACCTAATTTTATTATTGATTAGGGACGAGATTCATTAGCATAGTTATCTCCTTGAATTTGACGAGGATGCAAAACAAAACCTTTGTATAATATCTACTACAAACAGTTATAAGATTTTATCCAATATCATTTAGTTTTACCTCAACTACCCGTAAAGACACAAACACACCGCCTGGGATGAATATGTAAATAGGCTGCTAAGGTACATGTTTACTGATAAGAACGGTTTGTTGAACATTTACTTCAATAGGTACTATTTTATAGATAAGTGGGTTTGCTTGATTTTGGAATACCTTCTTTTTTGTTTAATTGTCTATAGTATTGCTAACTTTGTCACTATCGGACAGTTTAAAAAGTAAACAAAACAAACACTAATAGTTTAGATCCAAACTTTGAACCTGACATGACATACAACTGATGACGAAATCATAAACAATACGATTGAAATACAATGATTTATTTAAAATTTATTACAACACAAAATTTTACAACAATAAAAATACATTAAAATTATCAACATTAAATATCATGGTAACGTTTTTAAAATACTAACAGTCCGACAAACTACTTTCTTTAAATCATGGAGATATTTACATAAAGCGAGAATAAAGTTCAGGTCCTGCATCGAACTGCTCAGCTACTGCGCCAACCTGCAACCAAAACGTCAGTCTATTTAGAACTGATGTAATCATCAAACTAATCAACTTACTACCTTAATTGAATTGATTAAGTTACCTTCACATATCTCCACGTAGATAGATAGATAGATATATAAATCATTTATTCAGTGCACACAAAACACATAACACAACACACAGAAGCACAATTAAATGAAACAGATTACATAAATACTGCTATATAAAAACCAGATGCCAGTATACAAAAAGTATAGTTATAGTAACACCATGACATACTTCAAATAAAATAACGACTATTCAAGGTGCGGTGTGCGTCTCAAGGTAGCCTCTATCATGCTAGTCACATCACAGCCTCCCGGGTGTATCTCAAACCACAGAAGGAAAAAAAAACAAGAAACGTTACAATAGTACAGTAGCTAGTCGAAATCGTATTAGACTCGCTTTCAAAGCTTCATCGGGCGTTGTTCCGAGTTTCCAATCACGAGTCGCGATTGGTTTTGCTCACGGAAACACCAATCTCACTTTTGTTTCTAACTCGGAAATTGATATGCTGAGGCTTTGCGGGTTATAGGTAACTGTTGGAGTGATAACTTCACCTTCAGGCTGAAAAATATAAATGGTGTTCATTTTGCAAATAGGTTTTTACAAACACTTTTACACGTCTTTTTTTAACCAAATAGGGCGTTACGTACCTACCTATTCTGAGAAGAGACAGCCGGAACAAACTCAGAGGTCATAGTCTCTTTTAAGGCCCAGACATAATCTTGGTCATATTACGTTCGCAATATGTTGACGACACGGTTGGCGCCGTGGTTGAGCGATCGCTGCTGCGCTGCGCGTCGCGGGTTCGATCACCGCACGGAACAAATATTTGTATGGCCTACAGATAATTGTTCCGGGTCTAGCTGTTTGTGTATGTGAGTTTAAATGTTTGTAAACGCACCCACGATACAGGAGAAATACTTAGTGTAGGGCATGGTTTAAAAAAAAAAGGTGTAATTTCTCAACTATCATGAAAGTTAGAACATATTCGCCCATACTCGTAGTAAGATAGGATTTAAATAACCTATTTCAGATGGAAATCTAGACCGCTTATACTATATTTTTTAAGACTTTAATATAAAATTGAAACTAAACAAAATACACTAAGGCATCAAATTAAACCTCTGAATAGGAAAAAGCTAAAGTAAGATTGTACTTTTAAAAGGCGCAAACTAAGTCCCCTGACCTGCAAAGGTATTTTAATCAAAATTTAATATACTTACGAATAATATGTTTCTCAAAGTTTTAATATAATACCGAAATAGGATCATAGCTCTCACAAATCCAATATTTAGCCGGTATTTACGCGGTCCCGATTATATTTTACGTAGAGCTTCCAGATTACATGTGCTCGGAGGATTTTCACTTTATATGATAATTTCTTTCCTACCTATTCAAGTTTAGCGGGAAACCGGCTCGCAATGATAATTGAGCGTTTCTATTGGGATTTCATTGTAATTTCCTAAAATAAATCTTGTGTGACAATGGTCGGTTATTTTCATGGTGATTTTGTTGGAATTTCATGTTGATAATTCATACTTAAAAGTAGTTTTCATTCGCCAATTTATTACAAACTGTTCATGAGATAGTTTTATTGCGTATATCAAATATAACATATATACAGTATAAGATGGCCTCGTATTATACAAGGTCTTGTTTTGCAACCTCGTTAAAATTCAAGAGGTTGTCCCAAAAGACATAAATAATCAATGAAAATTATGGTGCCTAGTTAATTATAATAAACGCTGATTTTTTTGGTTGTTTAAGTTTGTCAGTATTTCAGAATAACCCCGTTATCATGGTTTAGGGAATAAGAAATTATCGAAAAAGTTTTGAGATTGTTTGTATGTGTGGAAGCGCGGTTATAGGGCGAGAATCAGACGGGCCGCGTTTAAAACACGGGTGGTTCACACCTACCGATTTCCGTAAATATGAAAAAAAAAATGACCTACCCATTTTATTATTGATTCGGGACGAGAATCGTTAGCATAGTTACCTCCTTAAATTTGGATGCAAAGCAACACCTTGTATAGATTGCCATAACAATAAAAAAAAAACCAACCCAATGAGCGATCCGTACAAACTGGTTTTGTCAGGTTTGATTGGTCGCCTTGTGTACATAATATTCAATGGGCATCACTAGTTATAAAAATAAAATACAAATTCTCAAAATCAAAATACTTTATTTTACATAGGTAGGCCTACATGGGCACTTATAAAACGTTGACAAAAGGTGCACGGTTTGCGTTGGTCATTTCCTATGGAGAAGAACCGGTAAGGCACTCCATGGTTACACTTTTAAAATCATTAGGTTTTACAATTTTTGAATATTACAGCGTTAGTACTTAAGTTTGGGAGGACAGCGTATGCCCGACAATAAGTCGTTGCTTACTCATAAAAGATAAATTTTATTATATTTTACAAATTAATAATATTTTTAAAACTAGATTACTAAAATAACAACAAATTATAAACGGGCGTCAAAAAACTCCTCCTCAACGCTGTCAACTGGTAACGTGCCCAAGAGACTGGCGGCGTTGCCACGTTGTATGGCAATACTTAGCCTCTGGCCAAAGTAAAACCCAGCCCTTGGGTCACGGGAAGTGTCAACTAGGCGTTTAGATATTTACTCATAAGGAAGAACAAGATAAAAAAAAGTTACACTAAAGTATCATCATACCATTGTCATACAAAAGGCAGATAGGCAGCGTTAGTTCCGCATTTATAATATTAGCATTTTCTATAGACATTACAACTTCCTATGTATACAGTATCTTTTTACAATTTGAAGCACAACTTAAAACTAAAACCGAAATCGCAAATTCAGAAAGCAGTTGCTCTTTTTCAAAGTAAAAGTATGAAAGTCTATAAAATATGATTGTATTTCAAAGGCATAGTAGTTGAAACGTACCGTGAAATCATTGTATTGCTTCGCTTCAATGCACATAATTAATATTATAAATGGTTGGTAAATTATTAATTTTACTTGAAGCGAATGCCCTGACCTCCACAACCCAGTTAGTACTGGGTAATACGATAGCCCTTGGTAAGACTGGTTGTCGGACTTTCGGGCATCTGACTACCTGTAACGACTGTCAAAGATCTACAAATGACAGCCAGGACCAATGGCTTAACGTGCTTCTTCATTCATTTGATTCTTAATACATTATTAACATAACATCACGCTTGTAATTCCCGAAGGGTTTGGCAGAGGTGTACCTATATAAATTGTTCACCCACGCCAGTAATGTTTAATAATAATAATAAATAATAATAAACATTTTATTGTCAGGCACCCAAGGCCCATAGATAAAATACACAAAATAATGTTACACAAAAATAAACTAATACATATTAAAAACCTTATAAACTATAACTATACACGTAACGTTGTCGGCGTCGTGTTTCGCTGCGTGGTGTCGAGTAACCGTCCTCGGAACCGTCGATAAACGACACCTTTCGGCCAAAAGTCCTCTTTTAAAAAGGTCTGCAGATGTTGGGTTGGAACTCGTACCACAAACGACTTAAAGTTTATGTTGTGGCGCGACTCCAACGTTTCAACCCTCAGAGTATAATCGGTCTTCACTCTCAAATACGCCACCACATCCTCAGTCTTCGTGGAGTAATGTAGACGCGAAATATACAGCTGCGTCGTAGGTACTCCAGGACGCAGCAGCATATTGGGTCCACACGGTGCGGTGCCGCATTGGTTGCGGGAATTGGGCTTCTTCTTCTTCTTCTCCACTTTTGTGAAACCCTCTTCATCAACTTGGCCCGTTCTCGGCAAGGAGCTACGGACCGCATTCAGGGCAGGTTGAGAACCCTTCATCTGTTTTTCCCCTGTTTTGTTTTGTCGCTTAGGCTGCGACGCATCAGATTTGCCGGCGACAATGGCAGCGTAGGCACGTTTAGGGGTCCACGTGCCTACGTGTTTAAAATCGGCGAGCCTATTGCCATTAACTAGGCACAAACCCAGATTCCGTGGCTATTACTGAGAAATTCTTGACGGAAAAACCCAACAAGATTTTGCCCGACCCGGGAATCGAACCCTGGAACCTCATGCTCAGCTGACGTGATTGCGACCACTAGATCAACGAGGCAGTCATACGTCACTTAGTCATCATCATCATCATCAGCCTATAATGTTCCCACTGCTAGGACACAGGCCTCCTCTCTATGAGAGGGAGTGGGCTGTAATCTACCACGCAGGCCCAGTGCGGGTTGGTAGATGTCACATGTCTTCGAATTTTCAGTTCTAGGACATGCCGGTTTCCTCACGATGTTTTCCTTCACCGTTTTTGAGGGCAGCGGTGATGAAATAAATTACACAAAGTAATGCTCCTGTCTGGGTTCGAACCCATGGCTTACTGCTCGTAAGTCGGGGCTGCCACCACTGGGTCACCGCTGCTTTCACTGTAACATCACTGTCACTTAGTAACATCTTTAAAATAAACATTTATGGACCCGGAATTAATTACATCCGTATCTTGATGTCCGTAACGTATGAGAAGGAAGTCAAGTTCACCGCAAAAGGGAAATCAGTTAACTACTTAAGGGAATTAATTAGAAGGAAAGGAAATAGGGTTAGTTAAATACTGCTCTACGTAAGTATGTACTTTGTGATATGAGATTAAATCAAAAGGTACCTACGATTATATTTGACATTTCTTTCTCTCTTCTGTTATGGCTCCTTGATTTATAGAGAATGAGGTCCTTGTACGTTTTCCATCAATAATCTATAGTTATAATTAATATTATAAAGCTGAAGAGTTTGTATGTTTGCTTGAACACGCTAATCTCAGGAACTACTGCTCCGATTTGAAAAATTCTTCTAGTGTTAGATAGCCCATTTATCGAGAAAGGCTATTTACACACTACGACCGGAGCGGACCAGCAATGACAAATATTGCAAAAACGGGGAAAATGTGACGCAGGTGAAGATGCGTGGGTCAGCTAGTATAAGTATATAATAACATAACATCACGCCTGTAACCCCCGAAGGGTTAGGCAGAAGTGTACTTAATAAAACACTCATGTTTTGCCAGTAATGTTTAAGTCCAATAGAAGGTGAACCTATTGCCATCAATCAGGCACAAATTCAGACTCCGTGGCTGCCACTTCCACTAGAGAAATTCCTGATGAAAAAACCCAACAACATTTTGCGCGACCGGAGAATCGAACCCAGGACATCATGCTCAGCAGTCGCGCTTGCGACCACTAGACCAACGAGACAGTGTTATCTCTCGAGATATGTTTTTGAGAGACAGTCAAAAATATATCTCTAGAGATAAGATAGATATCTAGATAGATCATTTATTCAGTGCACACAAAATACATAGCACCACACACAGAAGCACAATTAAATGACACAGATTACGTTAATATACCTATATAAAAATAATATAAAAAAACAACAAAAAAAAACATATTTATGAAACAGTTATAGTAACACCATGACATACTTCAAATAAAATAACGAGTATACAAGGTGCGGTGTGCGTGTCAAGGTTGCACCAAATGATAACACTGTTAACAATCCGGAATAATGTATATGCTGTTGCTTTTGAGTTATAATAGCGATATCAATATCTATCTACAAACCAAAATCAATAGTTATTTGTGCAACAAGAGAGCAAAGTCGTTTTTTGCTGCGAGTGCTGATTTTGAATCCTGAGCGTGGCGAGGGATTCAAAGGCACGAGATGCAAAAAACTTTGCTCTCGTATAACACACATAACTTTTCACTTCAGCAGCGAGAACACTTTAGGAGATTCAATAATAAACAGGAATAGATTGAAATAACTATTTATTGTAAATCAAATAATTAACATTGTAGATGGATGATCGCCTCGTCTGTGATAAATCAAAAAAATAAGATAGCTACACCACCGTCTCCGAAAAACTGCTTGCGCCCTTTGTAAGTCTCCAATCGTTGAAGACATGGTATGCTTTCAGATATTTCTTGCGAGACTTCTTAGGTAGGAAACTTAATTCTGCATTAATAACTTGTTGTATTAACTCTTCCGGTGTTAAAATACTGTTCTCGTCGCTAGTTTCACTAATATTTTACGATTATTTTAATATTTTTAACATATTCAACTCTTTACGCCAGCCACGAAATTTTAATCCCGCTCTTTTATTTAAATTAAGGCGTGTTCGGAAATAGCACCCATGATATTTTATTATTCAAAATATATTAAGTAACATTATTGAAACTAGAAAAAAATATTTATAGGTTAAATATCAGTTTTATTTGCAGTAAATACTTATTTTCGTTTAAAAACAACAATAAGTTAAAAATTCAATAAATTACATTAAAAGACATTTTTTCAAAATCTCTTTAGTTAGTACGAAATTCCGAACGTGTTCGAATTCAAAAACGGAACTTCGAAAGGGCTGGTCTTTGTCTCTCTCTCTTTCTAATGGGCGGGAAAGAGATAGAGTGTGAATGTTTCGAATTGTATGATTAACCCAAGGCTGAATAAGAAATTCAGGGCTTTCTGAAAAAAATAATTAAAAAGTTACTTTGTCTCACTCAGTGAGCAAAATCGCATTTTGCTCACTGATTTCAGGCCGCAAAACCTACATGTTTGAGCTACTGAAGTGAAAAATATTTTATTTTACATATAGGCCTACATGAAGACTTATAAAACGTCGACAAAAGGTAAACGGTTCGGGTTGGTCGTTTCCTATGGAGAAGAACCGGCAAGACACTCCATGGTTACTCTTTTAAAATCATTTGGTTTTACAATTTTTGAATTTTATAGTGTTAGTACTTAAGTATGGGAGGAAAGCGTAGGCCCGACACTAAGTCGTACACATGTGAGTATTCCTAAATTACCCTAGGCTGATATCGTTTTTAGGGTTCTGTAGTCAACAAGGAACCCTTATAGTTTCGGTATGTCCGTCTGTCTGTCCGCGGTTTAGCTCAAGAACTGTACTTGAAAGTTGTAATTTGGCATGAGTATACACGTTAATGACGCCGAAAAAGTGGTAAAATAAAATTTTGAAAAAAACAATTATTTAGGGTACCTCCCCTACATGTAGAGTAGGGATGATAATTTTTTTTTCGTCGTTGCCATAGTCTGCGATATCGTTGAATAGGTATTTCAAAAATATTAGAGGTTTGGGAAGACCGTTTTTTGATTAAGTAAACTGTTTTTGTTAGAGTCAAGTGTCGCCCCCCCTCTATCAACTAAACGGTTGTAGTTAGAAATTCAAATGTCACGGCAATAGTACCTATGTATAACGAAGTTTAAAGGAAAACTATCATACTTAAGTGGGCTTTACAAGTTTACGAGTAATAGTCGACCAATTGTATTTGACTCGAAAATTTCGAACAACTCCATAAAAATGTCGATAGATGGCGCTAAGCGTCAGTTGTACTAAAAACGAGTCTCATTTGCAGATCATACATGGCGATTTTTATAAATATCGGTACAGAACCCTTCGTGCGCGAGTCCGACTCGCAATTGGCCGGTTTTCTTAAATCATAATAATTTGACGGCACGGTTGGCGCATTGGTTGACCGATTGACTAGTGCGCTGCGTGTAACGGGTTCGATCCCATAAACACAAACAACTTGTATGGCCTACAGATAGTTATTCCGGGTCTGGCTGTTGTATGTAAGTTTAAATATTTGTAATGCACCCACAGGAGAAATTCCTAGTATGGGTTGCCCCACACTATGTTTAAAAAAAACATGTTACTATTAAAGTCGGTTTCCCATACTGTAAATAACTTTATACAGCCAAACCTGCAAACAAATCACTACCCTCAACTCAACTTTCCCCAAATCTTCTTTCAGCTCACAAGCTAAACAGAGTAGTTAAAACGAGGCAACAACTTCTTAACTATAATCGAAGTTCTGGAGCTAATAACTACCGTCGATCAGCTTTATCAGGTGTCATGAATACATTGAGAACAGCTACTAAGCACAAAAGAGATACGTACAGAAGGCTCGCTCCCGTAGAGCCCGGAGACGCTTCGGTCGCTGCTAGAGGCTGCAGTGGCACTTTTTAAGTGATTCTTCCAAGTCATTTTTTGATTGTTTTTTTATTGAAAATTCTTTACAATGTTATGTGAAATATTCGTACGACAATACTTACGGCTAAACATGATTGGACTCAAACGATCTTATACACATTGTTTAAACAAATAAAGAAATCTTATCTTATCTTTGGCGACCCTGAAAAGTGAACGGAAAAATGACAAGCTGTCACATACAAAACTTCAAACCTACCTACTTGACCCAAATGTATAGGGTAGCTGTTTTGTTTTCGAAATTATGATGTTGGTTCTAAGTAAAAAGTTGTTCAGTTGAGGGTCTGAGCACACTCTTAAAATTTCTGATACACGATGTAGAAACACAAACCAAGCACGTTACCGATTTTTCGGTGTACACCACAAATGACCTGTAGAAACTGTTGCCTTTGAAGGTAGTCCGTGACACCTTTACGGGCACAATCAATGCACTTTCGGTGCTAAGAATTACATTATAGGTAATTGGTACGTCGATAAAAGCTACGTAAACACGGCAACACCTCAAGGATAGATTTCCAGTCTAACATAGCCTCGCTTTGTATAGATTTCCCCTAAAGTGAGAGATCCGCATATTCTGGTTTTTTATAGCATGGTTGATAGTCGTGCGTACATACAACGAAGGAAAACGGGAGCACGTTTACAAAAACTTGACTTCCAGAGGATTATAAAACAAATGACAGTCGTAAGTGCCCTTGCACTCGCTGTAAGTAAAGTGTGTCTATGTGTACTCGCGTTTAGACTCGTTGCTTGGAACTGACCTTCTGTATATCTATCTATTTTTTGCGTAGATATCAGTAAAACTTTTCCCATCTACCTTCAACAGGTTCCTTTACCTAAACTACTATGTATTCATGCTAGTATGCCGTATAATATTTTTATACGCGCATATTTGCGAAGCGGGATTTTTTGCTGAGCATAATTTATACGGTGGATGTAAATAGGGCTGTGAGGGGGAATATATTATTCGACGATTGGAATAGTAAGCAAAATCTTTTTTTTAATTAATATTTGTTTCATAAAATATATTGTTAAACTGTCTATAACTAAAAATGTCCGTTACATACACGGTTTCTTCCTTGAAAGTACGTTAAGTTTTTTTTTTATGAATGGCATCTCGCAGTTCAACCCATGAGATTGTCGTCTGCTTAACCGGACTATCCTGTGAATGCCTTGATAATAAGGCCTCCAGCCAGGGCATAATAACTTACAAACTAAGCGACTACACGCTAAGGGCACCCCCTGTGGGGTACGAGCCTCGGCTTAGGACGTCGCTGAGGGAGGACTGCATGGGGACAGGCTGGATCTGAATGGTGTCATTATTTAGGGACTGATTTAAAACTACTGCCACAGCATCGCGGGCTGGCTCGAGCGAGGGTCGGGGAGGGCAAGGAGCGGGACGTCGCGTCAGACCTCGACGGCGAGGTCGGAAAGACGGTGGTTTGCGTCTGAACTTTTTAAGAGTACTAGTCTCTTTGCTACTTTCCTGGAGGAGGGTGATAGCATCAACGGGGGTGACGAGAGCATACCTCGGACGGCGTACTGAACTAATGCGCGAGGGTTCGTAACGGGCGGCCGCTGCAATCAGGGGATTACGGTGCTTAATGGCGTTATCGAAGAAACGCTTCGAAAGACGTTTCATAAACTGGAGGACAGTGGGCATTCTAAGGTCTACGTGTAGACGGTCATTACGGACATAAAAAGGGGCTCCCGTGACTCTACTTAAGAACCGGTTCTGCAAAGTTTGCATCCTATGCATGTACTTAGGCTAGGTGTGAGCGTACACGACGCAAGCCTACGTCATAATGGGGCGGATCACCGCGGTATAAAGGCGCAACTTGCACTTGAGTGAAAACTTGCTTTTTGCCGAAATCATGAAATGAAGCCTACCCATAGCAAAGGCAGCTCGGTCGCGAGATAGGTCGCTTTGATGTGCGCCGCGAAATACAGGTGATTGTCAAGTAAGACTCCTAAGTACTTGGCTTGCTTCTCCCAAGGGATAGGCTTACCGTACATAGTGATCGGGCTGAAAAGTACGTTAAGCAGTTTGTGTCGGCTTTTATATGATACTAGCTGTACAGCGTAACTTGGTCTGCGTCACATTTTTCCCGTTTTACCAACATTTTTCATTGCTGCTCCGCTCCTATTGGTCGTAGCGTGATTATAAAGGGTGTAAAACACCTCTTAACGAAGCCGAAAGGTACTGGTTCTCCCTGTCATTGCGATCATTTTTTTGTTCTACACTATACCTGGGAACCTTCTAGTTACGGAGATATTAGGGGTCAAAGTTCCAACTTTTTGACAAGTATTTTTTTAAATACAAGTTTTTATTGTAAGATTTTTACTTTAAACCCTCCACGACCCCCGCACTATTCAATCCGTCCATCAACACAATGTTTTGAGTGCGTTACATTGAGTTCTACCACAAAACATGATTTTACACCCCCCAAAAAAAAGTCGTTTCCCAGCAATAATTTTTGCGTAAAGTTACTTAGTTTCATGTACAGAGTGCTTGGTTGACGGCTTCGTGATGAGGTATTTACACCGTGTATATAGCCTTACTCAATAAATAGGCTATCTAACACTGAAAGATTTTTCTAATCAGATTTGTAGCGCGTTCGAGCAAACAAACAAACAAACTCTTCAGCTTTACAATATAAGTATAGATTTGACAGCGGTTACGTGCAGTCTGAAACCCGAAATGTTACGGAGGTCAGATAAGCAGATGCTCCATGTAAAATACTAGTATTCAGCAAACAACTGAATAGTTTCAGCTGCATCCAGTTCAACCAATAGTTGACCAATATAGTTAAGTAAATGCTAAGAAGATGCCTATTTGTAATTGTTTTATTCAGATAGAGGTCATTTTTAAACTCCAAACCCTTAACACCTCTATCCACCGATACATTATATCGTACCTTTCCCCTTCATATTTCCTGATCGGACGACCTCTCACATAAGTTAACTTCATCATCATCACCAGCCTATATTGTTCCCACTGCTGGGATGCAGGCCTCCTCTCTATGAGTGGGAATGGGCTGTAATCCACCACGCGGGCCCAGTGCGGGTTGGTAGATGTCGCATGTCTTCGAATTTTTAGTTCTAGAACATGCCGGTTTCCTCACGATGTTTTCCTTCACCGTTTTTGAGGGCAGCGGTGATGAAATAAATTACACAAAGTAATGCGCCTGCCTGGGTTCGACCCTACGACTTACTGCTCGTAAGTCGGGGCTGCTACCACTGGGCCACCGCTGCTCTCTAAGTTAACTTACTGTCCTTATATACTTACTGACCTAATATTATGTGGAACATTTTCTGGGAAACGAAATTCTATGAAATTTCCAGAATGGAAAGGAAGCGATTTTAACCGACTTCAAAAAGAAAAGGAGGTTATGTATTTGGACAGCATCGTTTTTTATTTTATGAACACCGATTTCAATACATATACAAGGTGTTGTTTTGCAACCTCGTCAAATTTCAGGGGGTGGTCAAGAAAGACATAAATAATCAATTAAAATTACGGTACCTAGTTAATTATTATAATTTTTTTTGGTTGTTTAAGTTTGTCAGTATTTCAGAATAACCCCCTTAACGTGGTTTAGGGACTAAGAAATTATGAAATAAACGTTTGAGATTGTTTGTATGTGTGTAAGCGAGATTATAAGGCAAGAACCAGACGGGTCGCGTTTAAAACACGGGTGGTTCAAACTTCCCGATTTCCGTAAAAAAGAAAAAAAAAGAAAATTACCTACCCATTTTATTATTGATTCAAAACAACACCTTGTATAAAAGTAATAGTACCTTACTAAGCATAGTTAACTTTATGTTCATTAACGAAAAGTACACTAAATACAAACCAAAAAACCAGTCGCCTACCTTCCGGAGAATTTTCAGGAATTCCCGTAGTTCTATTCTAGTAGCTTTTTTTCTAATGCTTTACGCAATTGCCATCAAGTTTATTTTGCTTTGTAAGGTTTCTTAGTTTTCGTTATACAGATGCACTTTCATTCCATTCCTCGGCAATGTAAATTGAGCCTTAGCGCCACATAAATTAATTTAGTAAATGGGGTCGCCATGGTGGTCACAGCCCATAAGTTATGTGATGTCGTTAAAAGTTTAGGGGATAAGGGCAGTGAAGTAGGTCCTCATAGTGTAAAATGTTAGTTTACGAAAGTTAAAAAAGGCAAATTGAGTTATTGAACTTATTACTTTGTTTATTATTAACTTCTCTTTGTTTTATTATTCGTAAGTAAACAATAATTATGTAAATATTGTTTTCAATTATCATGTTTGTGACGCTGTTTTTGTTAATGCTCTATGAAAAACTTTTCACAAAACTTGGTTCTACACCTCATTTATTTATAACAATCGTTTGTTTCTAACATATTATGTTGGAATTTGGAACGTACAGGAATGACGTGTCATATGCCTGAAAGAGAGAGCGCGAGGAGAAAGAGGGGCCGACGCCATAACGACATTGACTAGTGAATATGGTTAAAATTGTATATATATATGATACGGTTAAAGGTGGGTGTGAACATAAACTTAAGATTAGCCGGCTAAACTTAGGTTTATCTTCGAGAAGCAGCTAAAGTTCGATGTCGTGTTAGTTTGTGTCATGATATTCCATCTTTAGCCGGCTAATGTGCACATTAACCGAAACGAAACGGCTAAAAATGTGTTCGATGGACGCAGCAGGCTATCGAGGCTATCGAGAACCGGACTAATTAGACGGGGTGAGTTATTAGAAAAATGGTTAGGTTAGGTTAGAACTGTGACCTCCTACGACTAGATTATATAGACCAGAAACGACTAGATTATATAGAAAGAAATAAGAAAAAGAAAAGGCTACCCGAAACTGAACTAGTTTTATTTTTTTATTACGAAATTTGCACTATTTATAGGTGTTTGTGTGTCCTTCTACATTTTTAGCCAAGGGCCTGCGGTTACACTTAAGTTTAGCAGGCTAAAGATTGACACCTCCTAGCACACATAACATTAACACCTCCTCGAAGTTAGACCTAAGTTTAGCCGGCTAATCTTAAGTTTATATTCAAATCCACCTTTAGCCGTAACATATACATACACAATCCCACATACACAAGTTAAATTCTTCAAGTGAGCGTGGGTGGCCAAATCAGAAACTATACCTAACCTGTATAACATGCCATCTCTTTAAGAATCATAACAAACACCTGTAATCTTTGAATGGATAAGCAGAGGTGTGCAACGCCAACATTAAATTACTATTTACACAAACTATTTACCAAAATACCTACCTATTTGTTAAATAAAGAGTTCGTGGTAAAACAGCAATCCTGTAAAAGACATCCATTTAAATCAAAATGCTTATTGCCAACCACACTACCAGCACAAGACTTTAACTAAACCAATTAAAAACGTATCTAGGACATTTGCGCGAAAGACATTTGGGCGGGAACCCATTTCCGCGAAAATATATTTACTCGCAATAGACATTTGCGAGATGGCGCCGAGGAAAATTCGGTTTTTCCATCATGGATGTCGTTTTCGTGGTTTTTGGGGTCGCTGATAACGAAAATGAGAATCCATTCCCCAAAAGTCCTTTCGCGTAAAAGTCCATGCGCGCAAATATCTTTTAGCGCAAGTGTGCTTCGCGAAAATCTTCTGATACCATTAAAAACGGTTGTGCGTTGTTTCATCGCTAATTGTTTAATCGAATTTTGTTTCAATACGCAGAATACTTACTTTGAAGAAATTTAAATCATCGATTTTTGTTTCAAATAAAGTTTAATGTTAGAATATTCATATCATAGAATAACAAATCAAATATTATTTTTCCACATTCTGTTTGTTTCACATAAAACTTATTACGAAGAATAACATTTTAATCGACTGACAGTTTCTAAAATTCAAACCTTTGAAAAATGCATACCCTCCTACAAAATTACAACACCGGGTTCACAAAAATAATGCGGGTAAATTATTGTCAAGCAGGAAAACAATCTTGTTATTCTCACTAATGGTGTCCATGCCTGTTGCATGCAGCATGCAGCAAGCATGCAACTTGCAGCATGTAACATGCAACAGGCAAGGTTTCTGTCACGGCTCCGGCGCTGCGGGGCTCCGGCGGCCCCACGCAAGTTTATCGTCGCAGATGGTATTAACGCTCACCACCGCAGCTTCGGCTTGCTGGCCGGCAAGCCGGCCAGCCTCAGCCGCGGCGGCGATCATTAGAAACCACCTGCTCCTCAACTCGCGGGCCGCCTCCTCCCTCCGCGCCTACGCGGGCTTAAATTACACTCTAGGGGTAGGGCAAACAAGACTACGTGGAGTCTGTTTTGCAGCCATTCGTTTCTGTCACTAACTTTAGTAGTACAACATATTGACTTTTAAAGACAATATTTTAATTTAAGGTTAATAATTTCGTTGAAATAAAATACCATGGAAACATACATCGAACAAACAATATTCGTTGCAAAATAATTCTGCTGTTTGATGAGTTGGTCAAATAAAAAAATGTGATTGTAAAATTCTTTGAATTGTGTTTCTGTAAAATATTTTTCATTCAAGTAAATAGTAGTCGAAACAAAAATATTCGAAATAAAAATACGGGGACTAAATATTATGTGAAACATTTTCTGGGAAACGAAATTCTGTCAAATTTCTGTCTGCGAAACAAGGTGACACCATTAAAAACAGCTTGTGGCTCTCTTGGGAAGTTTTGCACAATATTTCAATTGAATTTCCTCACACAGCAAAGAGTCAAGAACTATCTCAGAACTAATTTATTACTGCTTGGCCACGAGCATCAGGCCGGGTAGCGGTCATAATTACTTCTACAATATCTACGACGCAAAGGATAAACTAAAATTGCGTAAAAATCTCCGCGAGCTAAGTAAGAACTTAATATATACACTTACACTACTCGCACACACAACATACAATTCTACTCTTTATACCATACAGTAGAATGACACAGTCCATTTGAGATATAAGTTTTTGTTGACTATTGACCGTAAACTACCTCTTATAATACAGGTATATCCTAGCTTAAGAGGTAGAGTATTATTCTTGTACAGAATTTGCAACATTAACTATAAATGTATTTTCTTAGCCAAATATTAAGCTGTATTTCAAACTCTGTATGTTTTTTGGATAAATAAAGAATTATGTAATATTATTATTATTATTATTATATAAAAAGCCCGACAGTAAGTTAGCCACTAGATACAACACACATCTGGTAGGAGATCCTCCCTTTTCAAGGGGGGATGACAAACTTAACGCACTGTTCCTTATTACCGATACACCAGTAAAGCGGAGACGAGCGGTGCGGTGCGGAGAGGTCAAGGAGAGGAGAGGTCTATCATAGGAGGGTCGAGAGATAGGTTGGCCGAATGTCGCACGTCTCCGTTTGGTAGAGTCCGGACCTCGTGACAATACGTTGTAAGACAGCAACTATGGACGAAAAAGACATTTAAAAAAACTTTTTTACAAAAAAAAAATAACCGACTTCCATAAAACACTAAAAAGTGGCAAATAATTTTAGTTTCGGCAGTCGGTGACTTGTTTGTTTCATTTACTTTTTTGCCACCGACTTCCGAAACTAAAATTATTTGCCACTTTTTAGTGTTTTATGGAAGTCGGTTATTTTTTTTTTGTAAAAAAGTTTTTATTTTAGCCTTTTCAGTTGTAGTATCTCACTTTAATCCTAGTCAAGTATAATTTTTACATTGTAACTAGACACCAGCACATCGTCCATACATACGACAAAGGACAAAATGCATTATAAAGAGGATGACACAAAAAGTACCTAAGCAAAGATAATAAAATTCATATGGCTCCACCGGGCAAGCTTCTCTACCAAATGAATGAAAAATCATCTAAATCGGTCCAGTAATCACGGAGAAATCGGTGTACATACGTGAAAAATTTACATATAACAAAATTTTTAATAAAATGAAAACTATATGGCCAAACTATATTAATTTTTTATGGGACCAAATGGCAGGTATTCCACATCAAACTAAAGAAGAATCACGCAAATCGGATCATAAATCTCAGCGTAATCGGTGTATACACCTGGAAAGTGCATACCGTTACAATTCCAACAAGCCCAAACACAGCTAAGATTCATTGCCTTGTTATGGAGTTCCGAAGCCTGTCTCTTGGATTCATCATCAGATCTGATGGTAGAATGGTTCTTATTGGACGCAAATGCTTCACTTGTTGTAGAAAATACCAAAATCACTGTACGTTTTCCTATAAAATTTGAAGAGTTCCCTCGATTTCGCCAAGATTCCATCATCAGATCCCGACTTGGTGACTATGGGACCATTTGGGAAGTATACCCTTTCCAACAAAAAAATAATTTTCCAAATCGGTTGGCAAGAGACGGAGTAATGCGCGAACAAACATAAAAAAAAAAAAAAAAAAAAATACAAACATCCGAATTGAGAACCTCCTCCTTTTTTAGAAGTCGGTTAAAAAAATTTAAACGAGTTAAGTTTTGAAACACACTACAGTGTGTTGTGTCGCAGTGTTGTGTTTCAAACCATACTAAATGGATGGAACCGATATGTTTCTGACGCGACCCGACGCAACACGACACAGTTATGTGTCAAGTTGTTGTTGGTTGCATTGCCTGAGGTCGTGTCTGTACCGTTAGACTTTCAGAACAGCGCATAGATAATCTCAGGTTTCCAGTAAAGTTCTTTGCAATGATATTGGACGCAAAGTAATACGGGTTACTGCCAAAGACTCAAAGAACTCTTGTTAGTCTGCTAAAAGGAGATAGAAATTTGATCTAAGGGTTAGTTCTGATAGTCGTGGCAGTTTGATAAACCTCGTTAATAGAGTAGAATAGATTGATGAGTAAGATGCTCTTGAAGTACCTAGGTTGTTATCACATTGCATTGAGCTGTAATTTATATGACTGTTCACGCGCTTGCGTGGGGATAGGATATTGTTCAATGAAAATGCGGTTCTACACTCAAAAATTTAATTTCTGGAAATTGTCTAAAAAAAAAACAGCAATACCCACAACGAGAAAGCAGATTGGTACGTAATAAGTATGATTACTACGTGGTATATTATGTCAATAAATTAAAAATATTTCCCAAAATTAAGAAATAGAAGTATTAAGAATAGAGAATAGGTTTGAAAAAATTATGTATTTCTTATTTTAGCGATTACTGCCACTGGCATGGACGCTGACCATAGCAATACAGTACTAGATAATTGCAATGCAGCGTGTCGAAGGGAAGCTCTCCTTTATAAAAGGTGTAAAACACCTCTTAACGAAGCCGAAAGGCATTGCGATCATTTTTTTGTTCAACACCATACCTGGGAACCTTATAGTTTCGGAGATATTAGGGGTCAAAGTTCCAACTTTTTGACAGGTATTTTTTTAAATACAAGTTTTTAATGTAAGATTTTTACTTTAAACATCTCCATGACCCCCGTACAATTCAATCCGTCAATCAGCACAATGTTTTGAGTGCGTTACATTGAGTTCTACCACAAAACATGATTTTACACCCCCCAAAAAAAAGTGGTTTGCCAGAAATATTTTTTGCGTAAAGTTACTTAGTTTCATGTACAGAATTCTTGGTTGACGGCTTCGTGATGAGGTGATTTACACGATGTAGTTAGGATTCAGCAGTCCTTTTTTAATCCCTACAATGAAAATTTAAATTAATCATCGTATGTATCTCATAGATCTCGGAAGTAATATTTTTCACCTATGCTGAACAAATAGAAAACTATTTCGATTTTATTTTTACATCGTACGATGCAGATTGATCACTTACGATATAATCGTGATTTCACAAACGTTTTCACTTCCTCATGTCTGAACGCAGCCTTAGTTTCAATTGCCCTCAGATTGAATTCCGAAGTCAGTTGGACTATTTCTGGAATTCCCTGTATTGCATGATTACTTCGAATTCGCATTTGTTTCGTTTAAAGACAACACTGTACAAAATATTTCTAATATTTTCCAATGTTTTATCATGTAAAAGTTACGAAGTTACTTAAATGACAAATTCTTGCTTGTCTAGTCAACTCTTTTTAAGACACTTTTTTTCTGAAAGCAATAAACAGTACTTGAAAACATTATATCAGAAGAATGAACATTTAACATGGTAACAATTATTTCTAACAGCCTTCTGAATACCATATTGGGAAGGGTTGATTGTCCGGTTGTGAAGCACTGGACAACCGTTCACGGATCTGGAGGGGTCCTTTTGAATGTAAAATAGTGTAAATGTAAGAAATTATCTAAACTAATATTATAAAGAGGAAAGATTTGATTGTTTGTTTGTTTGCATTGAATAGGCTCCGAAACTACTGAACCGATTTGAAAAATTCTTTCACTGTTGGAAAGCTACACTATCCCTGGGTGACATAGGCTTATATAGCCTATGTCACCCAGGTATTATCAAAAACATTAGGGATCCTTACTAAAACTCCAATAATGTAACCCAAGGTGTACAAAAATTACCTAAAATATTCTTTATATCGCGTGCGCTGCGAAAACTATTGATGATAGAATATAGTAATGTTCCACGACTTTGCAGAAAATATCATTATTTATAAAAAGTGTCGCGACAGCATATGTCTAAGTATCATAGTTATGCCAAAATAAGTGTTCTTTTATTTAAAAAAAATATTTTTTCATGCCGCCGCCAGAAAAGGCTCTGTATTTGTGTCTTGGCATTAATCCATATCAAAATAAATAACTTCATATTCAAGACTACCTCAATACCTTTATATAACTTTTTGAATTATTCAATTCGGACATTCCATTCGAAAGATATCACGAGTTTAAAAATGTAAATATTAGAAAAAAGTTACGCGGAATTCAAAAAAATTAGCGATCCTTACTAAAACTCCAATGATGTAACCAAAGGTACAAAAATCACCTTAAATATTCTTTACATCACATGCGCTGCGAAAACTACTGATGATAGAATAAAATAATGTAGTACGTCTTTGCAGAACACATCATTATTTACAAAAAGTGTCGCGACAGCATAATATGTCTAACTATAATAGTTATGCCACAATAACTTTCTTTTATTTTTTTTATTTTTTTTTATCCGTCGCTGGAAAAGGCTCTGTTTTTGTATCTTGGTATTAATCCTTATCAAAATAAATTACTTCATATTCAAGACTGCTTCAATAACTTTATAAAACTTTTTTAATTATTCAATTCGGACATTCCATTCGAAAGATATCAGGAGTTTAAAAATGTAAGTATTAGAAAAAAGTTGCATGGTCGCCGCTCACCCTGCTCACCTTAAGCGATGTACTATACGCGTCACTGGGGTACGGGCTGTACGGGACGGGAATATTCAAACCTTCTTTATAATTTTCTTTATTTAGTAACCTGACGCAAATAGAAGGGTTTATGAGTATGTATTGTAATTTTTAATTTTGAAATTTTTGTTAAATAGCCGTGCGAAGCCGGGGTGGGCTGCTATTAATTTATAATGTCGACATAGCAATATGTCTTACTTAACTGCACAACCGAATTTGTACTTTGTAATTCGGTCACTTAAAATAATAATCATATCTATCCTTACTCACATACACACCCCAATTGTACGTAATTTAAGGAAATTTCAACTTTAATTTAAAGAAATAAAGCTTACAATAGCTTACTATAGCAAAAAGTGTCGTGACAACTCTTCGTAAGATTTTTTTCCGTCTAGCCCCCTTTCACAACGCGCGATAAGGAACTTCGTTCCAATAATAATATTACTAAGATAGTTATAAGTATGATTTACTGACAATGTATGGAATATTATTTGATTCTGAAAATAAATTTCATGATAACACTCATACATGATTCGAAGAATCTTGTAAAACACTAATAAAAACCATGTTTAACAGATGTTGTGTTAAGTTTATTACGTGTTTCTTTAAAACTTGTTTTAAGTGTAAACAATAAACAAAAAGGGCAGAAGACACAAAATGTACCAGGAGAACACATGGTTTTATACCTGATTTTAATCCAGGGTAGAATCTTATTCCAAATCGTGACACTTTGAATATAAAAGGTTGTATCGGCCAACAGATTGAACTAACCTAGATATTATATCTCATGAAAAAATAATCATTCCGGACAAAATATTTACTTTATACATCCGTGCTATGTAAATATAAATAGCAAAGGAAAACATGAACACGTTTACTCTATATAAATAATGTTAATCGGACGCGAATCTTGTTTATTTTGCTTTTACAAACTGAAAGGTAAAGGCGTATTTATTTAATCCCAAATAACATAGGTTAGGTTAGTAGGGCTAGGCAGAGGTAATAACATCTAATAGTACACCCACATTTTTCGAGTTTACAAGCCTATTGCCATCAACCGGGCACAATTCAAGACCCCGTGGCAGCTACTGAGAAAAAACCCAAGACCTTATGCTCAGCAATAGCGATTGGGACCACTTGACCTACGAGGCGGTCCCATTCCCTAATTCCATATTATTATGAATACCTTATTATTTTTATTAAATTCTCAGTTAGTTAATAGGCAACTTATCGTTTGCAGTATCGTTCTGCAAACAACAATATCCAGCCAATTGCTATCCAATTCCCTATAATTCGTGTTAAATAAGCGATTATAGCTGGTGCATTAGAACACTGCAGGGAACAACAAATTGTCAGTACTTCCAACTTTCCTCGATAAACATAGATATTGATTCCGTTCGACGTGCACTCTGCTGGGAACGTGGCTGAAACCTGAGCGAGTAATGAGATAGATTTCGCTGTGCCAGGAATGATATAAGCTGCCGCAAGAGTTGGAGAGAGAAAAGTCTCACATTTTCAAAAAATCATATGTTACGTGTAGAGCGAGCGAAGTGCACTTTATGATTTTAGAAAAGAACGTGTCATGTTTCAAAGCTGTTTAAGTGTTAAGAGGTTACGTTATTCATTCATTCCTCTCATTTTGTAAATTTTTCATTTCTTTGCAAAAAAACGTTTTAAAATAGTGTGTCGGGCGCAACGTCCAAACTACCGGTGATTAGGGCTCGAGAAACAAAAACCTCCTCACAATGCGGGCCGTATCAAGGAGTACTGCCTTCTGAATCAGGCCTTTGATCCAATCACCTGAGAAGCTCTTCTCAAAAGTTGGCAACAAAGTCGGTTCCAGGAATATGCACTACATTCATTTGTTCAACAAACAGGAAATATAAATCAAATATGAAACATCTTCATTGTTAAGTGCAACATACTGAAATAAGGTTCCTGGAACAAGTTGTTAGAGATGACAAGTAATTTTTCTCAGCTCGCAATGTGACATGAAAAATTATTTAAGTGCATGCACTCCACACTTTTCACGGCAAGGAAGTAAGAAAAGATATCTTATTGCGTGTCTTTCGTAGTAAATGTATGAAGCTTGCACCTGCAAATGTTACTTACATTTCACACGTTATGTTATATATAGGCTGTTTTCAAAGGATAATATACCTTCTCTTCCTCTTGAGAAAATAAATATGACTTGCATCGTTCGTTACATGATACTAAAAAGTTTAGCTTTTGCGTGCTAAATGTTTAGGAGTTATTAGTAGGTTTACTGACGACCATGGCTGGTTGCAATTCCTTTTTAGGGTTCCCGAAACCCTCATAGATTCGTCCTGACCGTTTGACTATCTGTCCATCCGTAAGTCACAGCCAATTTTCTTCGTTTGTTCCGTGATGTGAAATTATAAAAAAATATAAAAATATTTTTGTGGCCTACACGTAACTGAGGGATAGAAAACATCTGTGTGGCGAGTCTATCGATTCTCTTAAATAATGATATCGAGGTTCCTTAAATGATTTTTTTGAGTGTATTGTACTTTACTCCGAAGTTTAAAATACCGATGTACAGTATAAATAAAGTTTGTAAGTACGAATTACGTAAGTCAGAAAGTACGCTATGACAAATTACTTTACTCAGAATGTTCGTCACTCCGAAAGTTTGATACGATGAATTACGTTATTGCGAATGTTTATCATCGCAATGTACGGTACTCCGAAAGCTTGCTATGACGAATTACTTAAATCGAGAATGTTCATAATCGTAATAGGGATGATGACTGGGTAAAGAAAACGAAATTCTATTTTGTCCGTCAATCAGGTAATACAAAAATATTAGATACGTATTTTTTGTTTTATCAAGTTAACAAAAAAATACTTACTTAAAACGCATTAAAGTTGGAGAGTGGGGGCTCACTACGTCGCAACTAGGTATAAAATGTACTGAGCCGTGACGTCATGCGCCATTTCAACTCAAAATATCTCCGTAATTTTACGATTACGTGAAAAAAGAAAAAATACGTGTCAAATACTTTTTAATAATCTACCCGATAGACAAATAAAAAAAAATGAGTCACCATCCCTATTCTGAGAATGTTTTCGGTTTTTTGTGTATGGTAAGGATAACTTTAAGGAGTTTGTCCGTGGATGGGTAACCCATTACATTCCGAGTTTTCTAATCGGAAAGCACGAGCCCGCAATTCATTATTATTGACTTTGAATTAGCAACAATACAAGCTTATGCTAGTGTATTTTCCAGATGCACAACACAAATGTTGCTTTTTCACTTGTCACTGAACATTCTCAAGCGCATTGAAAAGGAAGGATTTGCGTAAAACTGCAGCAGAAACACATTGTTTTTCATACTATGAAATGCATGTCATTTGCATACAAAATATTAACAATGCAATACAACTACAATACATAATATTTTTAACGCTCATGGTTTGAAAATATTTTTATTATATTGTTTAGCGCTACGGACCGCGATTACGATTCGCGCTCATTTATTTTTCATCATCCTTCGTAGTCCAGAATTTTTAAGAAAAAATGTGAAATGTATCATAAAAAGCTATAATTTGGTACATAATTATAATACATATGTGGTATTGAGTCATTACCTAAAACTCCTCAACTCTACGCTGATCGTAATAGATTTAACGAGTATGTTCCCTTTCATTATTTACAAACTGTTAATGTACTTAGGCGTAAAACAAAGAGGTTTCATGTTTATTCAGATGACGTCAACGTAAATTAAGATGGATGGAGGATTTGCTTGCCAAAGTGCCGGGTATTGTCAATGTTTGATGTGGGTTTTCCGATAAATGAATGTTCGACTAACACTCTCTTACTTAGTTATTTTAGGAAATAGATACAAACGGAGGAAGGATTGATGAGTACCACTAACACCACAAAACAAGCAAGAGTTTACAAAATTAAATTTCGAACCGAGATTTCGGAATTGTTTGTGAAAAAGTATTATCGCATTTTTTATTGCTAAGCTGTGTTCGGGTTTTAAAAGGTTTTTTTTAATACACTGATTAGGCTTGCGTTTGGCCGCAGCTCGCCTGATGTGAAGCGATGATGCGGCCTAGGGTGGAGCACGTTTGCCAAGAAGAAACCGATTCACTCGAACTTTGAAGATATCCAGATGATAATGATCAGGGAACAGGGAAGCCGGCAGTGAATAGGGGATAATCCTATTTTTTTTTTCTTTGTCCGTCGGGTAGTTTATTGAAAAGTATTGGACACGTATTTTTTCTTTTTTCACGTGGTCATAAAATTACGGAGATATATTGGGTTTAATGGCGCATGACGTCATATGTAGGTAAGATAAAACAAAAAATACGTGTCTAAAATTTTTGTATTACCTGTCTGACGGACAAAATAGAATGTCGTTTTCTTTACCCAGTCCGATCCCCTATTCCACAGACTAGTTTCGCACCATAAATGTGGGAGCAAAGCGCTTTGTTTGGGTCCGTGGCACTTCAACCATACAACGGAAAATTTTGCAAAAGTCCTCATATTATATATATACAAATTACAAATACAAGTCTGCCCGATTTTCGCAAAAATAATCGTTGATCACCGTCAAAAGGATGTAAAAGAATTGTAATTCACTTGCTGATTTCTCTCGGCACCTTTTCGTTCCACTTAATTCCACTCGAGCGGGAATACTTTGCGACCTTTTTCACCTATTTCGAGGTCAAATTATGAGAATTTTCTTTCCCCGATTATTGAGTTTCCTTTAAAAGCAAACATCATTATCATGTCGGATTACTTCCGTGAGTGTGCCAGCGTTTTTTTAAATTGTTCTTTTTTATTTTATCAGGTGGTGTTATTTTTGCTCTGTATCTGATATCTTCTTAATACATAAAAGCGTTGCAAAATACATATAAGCTTTGCTAAATCACTACATAGTATAAAACAAAGTCGCTTTCTCTGTCCCTATGTCCCCATGTCCCTATGTCCCTATGTCCCTATGTATGCTTAAATCTTTAAAACTGCGCAACGGATTTTGTTGCGGTTTTTTTAACAGATAGAGTACTTAAAGAGGAATGTTTATATGTATAATAACATCCATTGAATAGTGGAGAATTACAATACAATATATTTTTGAGGTTTCTAATGTGATGTCGTAAATAATTACATTTTTTCCGCTTACATTGCAAACGCAGGCTGAACCCTACGAGATTTATCAAAATAATGTACTAAGTATTGTACACATTGAAAAGGTCTACAGAAAACTCCGCAATGGTATATGTCTATCTCTTATGGATATCCCACAATAACATTTTTTAATCTTTTACTTTTTACGACAAATAATGGCTAATTTTCGAAGCGATTTTAACCAATACAGCATTAATCCTTATCCAATTAAATACCTTACATACATTGTTGATTTATTATAGATCTATATGGGTCTTTACAGCATATGATTTAAATGAATATATTCGAAGATTTAACAGATTTAAAAATTGCGGGACGTAGCGTTTGCGACGGTATCGGTTGTAAAAATAAAATAAATAGGTAAAAATGTAAAAAGTAAATTAGTAAAAATGTAGTGCATGAATTTAGATATTCCAAAGATAGCAGGAAATCTTCATGGTATAGGGAAAGGGGAATTGTTTTACTCCAAATTTAACGCGTGCGGGCCACGGGCAGTAATGAATAAATCAAAACTACTGGATCGATTTTAATCATTTTTTCAGTGAGTGAAATGGGCTATATATTTTATACCCGTGCGAAGCCAGAGCGGGCCGCTATGTTTTTATATACAACGTTCACAGTTTTTCTGTAGTGTATTTAGTATCAGCATTGCACCTGTGCGAAGCCGGGCGGGCTAGTTAAGTAATAAACGTTATCAGTAAGCAATCATATTAGAATTAATACAGAAATAAACTTTCTTTTTCATTTTATGTTTAAAAATGTTATCATTCTTTCTCTTTTTTCAAGTAACCTACGTACTTTAATTTATAAGAAAAGCCTTTTTCGGCGTATATTTCAATGACTCCAATGAATCCGGAATCGGATTAAGTTAATTAATTGAATTGGAACAAAACTCTTTGATTATTGGAGCAATCGTATCAAGGGACGGTTCTTTATGTCCGTTGTAAATGGGTTAGTAACTACGACTACATAGAGATGAAAATTGATGTATTATTTACTTGAAAAAGAAAAGTTTTAAATATGAATGTGGATGGCAATAAGAGTAAAAGAAGAATAAATTAACGATGGATAGACTTTGTGAAGATAATATAACAAGAATGGGGTCTCCTTCTTTCTAGCCTCATGAGATGACTATACTAAAGTATGGAGGAAGATGACATGCTTTTTTTTTATTAAGTGGTGAAAAATGCCTAAAGCATACCGCGCCGTCCGGGGAGACGGTTTGGTTAAGTAGGGTTTGCACCCACTAAAAAAAAACCACCGTGAGCCTACTGTCGCCTTGGTGGATGGGCCTGGAACTGCTACGCATGACATTCGCGACCCATCCAGAAGACATTCCGTGTCAACCCCAAATAACTCCATAACCCCAAAGGGCAGGGGAATGAAATCAATGCAAAGTTTGAGAAAGAAACCAAGCACTACGTAGGTATATAAAATCATCTAAATGTTCTTTGTTTAATATTCAACATATTTTTAAGCTGTGCTTGCCGAGTTCGGTCCGTGAATGGGCGACCATAATTACATACCGAGTTTCCTCCATGCCTCGGAAAACACGTTAAGCCGTTTGTCCTGGCTGTCATTTTTAGATCTTTGACAGTTGTTACAAGTAGTCGGAAGCCGAAAGTCTGACATCCAGTCTAACTAAGGGGTTTCGTATTACCCAGTTCGTTGGTTGTGGAGGTCAGATAGGCAATCGCTTCATGTAAAATACTGATACTCAGCTGCATCCGGTTAGACTGGAACCCGACCCCAACAAAGTTTGGGAAAAGGCTAGGCAGATGATGTTATGAAATATTTATTCGTCCTATCTGATTCGGGAATCAGAAAAAGGCCACTGAATACCGGTCGATCGTTTTTGTCATGGCAGATTAATTTCGAACCGGCGAGGCTCTGCAATTCCATTCATTGCTATTAATTTTAGAATAAACACAGGCATTCCACAATTTTAAAGTAGAATATTTTGTTAAAATATTTCGGTAAATTTTCAATGATTGGTAAGCTCACAATTAGCAGAAATTGCGTGGGATCGTAATTAAAAGATCTGTAGCACCGAGCTATTCACTGGAATATTATCATCATGATAATTGTGTATACTATAAAATTTTCATAATAACATTAAATATTCATAATGCCACAAATAAACAGCTATGGGTATTTCGTTTCAAAATAAACGGAATAATTTATGCATTACTGCGGTTTAACCTTTTTAACAAGTAGTAAATATGTTTTGTATTTAAATAAGTATTTCTGTTACATTTTATTATTAATATTTGGTTCGCCTGACGATAAATTATGATTTTGGAAACGACATTCATTAAAACGCCTGCAGTTAAATGGATTCTTTTGAAATCGTTCAGTACGTCTACCATGCGTTGTCATAGTTAGATCGCTTGACGTAACTGCAATAGTTCCGTCAATACGCAAATACTGTAGTTAGCTTTTTCAATGGTACCATGAGCTGTGTTGGTGCTTACTACCAAATTCTAAGCAAATGAAGCCCAAACTACAGTCGCTGTAGTATAGTTTACTGCACGGTGACGTAGGATAGATAACTATGTGACTCATACTGCGCATTTTAGTACCCACCTATCCGCTAGAGGCGCTGTAAAAGTTTTCATACATTTTTTTAACTACAGACTCTAACGAGTATAGATTGTTAAAACTCATGGTAGACGTACTGGTGTTTCGATATTAACTGACATTGCAGTAAACCGAGTAAAAATAATGTATTATTTTCAGGTGTTTATTCATGCTGAACCTAGTTGGTATCATCACGTCAATGCCAACTGAGCGATAGCCTTTTTGCGTGGATGTGATGCCAAATTTTCCCCGAACGTGTTCTTTTTAACCGTCTAAAAAAAGAGGTAGTTATGTATTCGATCAGAATTTTTAATGAAATCTTCTTTAGCGGCATTGTGCACTTTTGTGATGGGTAAAAAATGTTAAACGAGTTTAGAGAATCTAACTGATATCACAAATAAATCATTTTTATCATAATAAACACAAAATATAAGCCGACTTATTGTCTGTACCCACAACCCCCGCTTTATTAAAGAACAAAGTGCCGTCATTACGTCACTAAAAATAACCAACTCCAGAAGCCGTTTAACGAGCTAAACTGCCCCAAATATTCTCCAACATATAGCTTCACATTATCCCTTATGAAGAAGAATGTTCTTCGCCGTCGTTTTCCTATTTTTCCTCATACTAAACGTTGTTAACTTAATGCTTGACAAGTTTCTTCAGTTGGGGCCACAAAGCAAGCCAATCATTCCGCCCACTGAGTTTCGAAATGACGAAAGCGATGAGAACCAATCTCGGTGCTCACAGGCGCCCTCTATTTGCCAAACAATTGTTAATTGAATTGTTAGATTTGCGTTGTATTAATTACCCTTTTCTCTCAATTACAATGAACTTAATTGTCTCGAATCGAGTCTCTTTAATGCCATACTGTTTAACTATTGTTACGTCTTCAGAGATTGAGGTCTCCGTTCATTTTATTATTCATTTGAGTGTTGTCCTTTGTTTTATTGTTGTTTTATTTGTTAAGAGCTTGTGCTTCAATTGTTTGCCGCGATGTAGGGTCGTTATTTAAATGGAAATTTTGTTGTTGTTTATGTTTTCTTGAAATGTTTTGTGATGAAAATAACTTCTGGGTAGTAGTTATTGTTATAACATGTGAAAGGTTACTCTGTTCTATTAAGAAATACTAAGTATTAACGTTACAATAAATGTGGATAAAGGTTTTCATAAATAGCTCGTGGCTAAACAAAAACAGCCGCTTGGGTCGTTCTTTAAGTTAAGTCGCGATTGCCTAGGTTGGTCGGAAGATGGGTGACCTATTACATACAAAGTTTCCTCCGTGCCTCGGAAAGCACGTTAAGCCGTTGGTCCCGGCTTCCATTTGTAGATCTTTGACAGTTGTTACAAGTAGTCGGTGGCCCGAAAATCCGACAGCTAGTTTTACCAAAGGATATTGCATTGCCCAGTACTAACTGGGTCGTGGCCCAACCCCAAACATGATTGGGAAAAAGCTAGGCAGATAATGGAGGTATTTCGTAAATCATGATTAATCAGTGCTTCAAAAACTACATTTGTGGGTACGCTCAAACGCATGCAAATCACTTGTGCCACATGACTTATGAAATAAAGGTATTGCTTGTTGACTCAATTTTATTAAGCGCTGTTTTCCTGCCCCCATGATGACGTACTAAATTCCTTGGGTTTACTAAACGCCTCATGTATGAAGTAACAAGCTGGGCTGGTGAGAACGTTACTCATATGCCAACTAATTGAGCATGAGTTTATTAGGCCTTGCATTTTTCACTTTCCTCATAATATTGTACGAGATTTCTGCACCTATTACATAGCACTTAAATATAACTGGCAATATTTGTGTGTGCTTTAGGGTTACACTTCTGTCTAACCCTTCGGAAAATACCGGTGTGATGTTATGTTTATATTATGACAACAATTTTTTTTTTGCTCTCGGTCTTTCAAAGTAGGTACTACAGGGAATTCAAACTTAAAAAAAAAATTGCCTGTGGTAAAGGTTTTCGTTCCCTGGTCGGACAAAGAGCTATACCGTCCTGGTGTTTAAACCAAGACTCAGATTTTTTGGATTCATGTGCGTATTGTATAATGATCACTAGCTTCGGTGAAGGAAAACATCGTATGGAAACCAAACATGCCTGAGATATACAAGGTGTAGTTTTGCACCCTCGTTAAAATTCAAGAGGTTGTCACAAAAGCCATAAATAATCAGTTAAAATTACGGTACCTAGTTAAATATTATTAAAAACTCTTTTTTTTTTATTGTTTATGTTTGTCAGTATTTCAGAATAACCCACTTAACGTGGTTTAGAGAATAAGAAATTATCTTATAAACGTTTGAGGTTGTTTATATGTGTGGAAGCGCGGTTATAGGGCGATAATAAGAAAAAATAAATGAAAATTACCTACCCATTTTATTATTGGTTCGGGACGAGAATCATTAGCATAGTTAGTTACTTTCTTCAATTTGACGAAGATGCAAAACAACATTCTTGTATTTCTCGACGGCATGTAAAACCAAGTCAAAGGCCATGGGCAGCATGGAAACTCTGAAACCAGGTAAGGCAGACGACCAGGAATTTCTAAGAAACAGCCCGGTGGCTGTATTCGTGCCAGGTTGATGGCCAGGGGTGTTCTACCTTCTTACAATAGTAGGGGTAGGTGGAGCGTACCTTAGCACAATAGGTAGTACCAGTTGCTACCATGATACTCATATATAGGTATATAGGGGTTTCACAGCGAGCCGGGGCCTAGGGGATTTAATACTAGAATTGGCAATCTACGAACAGTTCTGGTTATATCCATAATATATATCAAGCAATCTTTGTTCTAATCCAGATAAGTCGCTGACCTTTCAATAATAGCAATATTTAATCGTACTGAAGAGCAATAGCATTTTTTCAGATAATGACTTTTGGACAAACAATTTTAGGAGAAGAAAGGGAGTACCGAAGAAAGTACTTATCTATACTTCCTGCATCTCTCTGCTAAAGTAGTAAATACAGTCTTTGACAGTTATTTGTGTGACAGCTAGGTTTAGGCGTCGGTTATATGTCTAGACACACAAACCATTATATGTCTAGTTAGTAGGACGGCACGGTTGGCGCAGTGGTTGAGTGATCGACTGCTGCGCTGCGTGACGCGGGTTCGATCCCCGCACGGAAAAAATATTTGTATGGCCTACAGATAGTTTTTCCGGGTCTGGCCGTTTGTGTATGTGACTTTAAATGTTTGTAAACGCACCCACGATACAGGAGAAATTCCTAGTGTGGGGCAACGTTTTATAAAAAAAAAAAAAAAATTCAAGATTATCCCCTAAAAAGTCTCTTAAATGATGTAATCGCGGGTGAGTTTTCGTTTTTTGCTTGTGTAACACTGTCATAGCCGAGCGAGACTTGTCGCTTCAAAAGCACGACACTCGCTTGTCAGCGAGAAACTGTCCTCATAATTATAAAAAAAAACCTTGAAGGAACTCTTACTGTGTATCAAATGTTGGCGAATATAAAAGTAGGGGTGCGATAAACGGAGATTTACATTTTATGTCCGAATAATAAAAACCGTTGGCAGATAACAGTTAAAGGTTTATTGAACAGGTTTTAGATATTTTAGGATTCTGCAATGTATGAGGAATGTCAATTTTGATGACAGTCAAGAAATTTGGTAACTTGATAGTCTTGTACAACATACAACCGCCAGCGCAGCAAGTGACACCTGTTTGTTACGAAGTTGCTAGGAATCCCGAAGAGGTCACTGGCTGCTGCTGTTAACTGCTATCATCATCAGCCTATATTGTTCCCACTGCTGGGACGCAGGCCTCCTCTCTATGAGAGTGAATGGGCTGTAATCCACCACGCGGGCCCAGTGCGGGTTGGTAGATGTCACATGTCTTCGATTTTTTTTTAGTTCGTTTTGACAATAAAATGTGCCCCCTTACCTTTTCTTGTTCACATTGTTGGCACTTCATCGTCATCATTATAAACAGAACACACAGTTGGCCATTTTAATTAACATCTGACCTTATAAACTTGCTGAAAATTTTCTGCACATTACATCACGCCTACCTATTCCCCGAAGGGAAATGCAGAGGTGTACTTATAGTGCACCCACCCAACATAGTAGCACCACTATTACTTCAGGTTAGGTGAGATGTTATTTATGTTGTGTGTATTAAATAACACGATAATTTAGTTCTCAGCAAGAGCAGTACCTATATATTTAAGAATCTAGCACTTGTAGGTAAAAGATCGCACAGTAATTATCTAAAGTGCCAGAAAATACTTCAACTGAAGACCTCCATTAAAATCCCAGATTACGACTAGGAGGGAAAGGGGAACTTCTCCTTAATTGTTGATTACAGCCAAACCACGAGCTTAATAAAATTACTGAACTTAATTACGACACAATTCTCCGTAATGGCGCTCAATTAAAATACTTTATTTACCAGCCCCCCTAGCATGACCGTTCTATCTCTATTCTACCAAGAAACGACAAGAAATCTTTTCTTTACAACTTGTCATTTCTTCTGCCCGAGCATGGCGCGCACCGTCGACTCGCGTTTCTACGAAGACATAGACAGAAATTCTTTCCATAGCAACGGGGACGTTGCTATGGAAAGTTAAAAGGTTACGTTTAGTTAACAAACAAAAGTTGCCAATTGCACGAGTTTTTCATTTTTCGTGGGCGGGATGGTGGTGCTGCATCCTGCATTCAGGCCTGGATCTTTTTCGCGAAATTAAACCTAAATATTTTACATAACATTTCAACCTTTTGAACGTAACTCAACGCAACCACGAAACGTATTTCTCGTATTTAGTTTTTATTAAGACTAGTTTGACATTTGTCAGAAGTAATGTTTCTACCCCCAAATGTCAAAAGAAGAGAAAATATGGTCGTCATGCTCGACGTTGTAGACTTGTGTCGACTGAAGAAAAGAAACATTTCTTTTCTACATTCTTAATATCGCCATGCTTGGGACGATAGAAATATCTGTCAAATTGTCGATTCTTCCGTAGACATAGCTCGTTTCTACGGCGGTCATGCTAGGCCGGCTGAAACACAACGTGGTAATCTCACCTGAAAAATATCTTTACATTTCAATTATTTAACAATTATTTTCAACTGGAGTTCCATCATCATCCTCTTGCACAGAGAAGAGGTCTCAGTACTGTTAACAGTAATGGTAGAAAAAAGGCAATATACTGCGCCAACTCGCATTATATTTAGCAATTTATACACACTAAATACAGAAAAGAAGAAAGGAACAGAAAACAGGTATAAAGGTGATTCTTATTGCTTAAGAAATCTGTTCCGGTGTACCTGCGAAAGGAGATATGTACCTACTAAAAAAAGAGATGAGCTGAGCATTTGCGCTTTTTTTTGCGCTTCACATTTTAGCATTTTTACCGATACTCAACAAGAAACGCGAAATTTCCAAACATATTTTTCCCCATAACTGTACTTTCGCTGTTAAAATTCAATTTTAATGTACCATCGCGCACAGCTTACACAGTAAATATGTCAAAACCTCAAAGAAGGATTAAATGGGGAGCTCCAATGGTACAGGCGCGTTCACCAGGCACTAGCTGCGTGATTATATCGACATTCGAAGGCTTTACTAAAGCCCATATCTGCCAATATTTCCAAGATGTTTATGCTCAATAAGTACTTATCAAGCTTTGTAGTAAACCCTTCTACCTAATATTAAGGGTTATTATTTACTCACATATAGGGTTTGGCCTTGAGCGCTCCTAATTTGGGGGCCCGAAAAGTGGGTAGTAATCTTTTTATTTGTATTAGATTTTGTTAGAGCATATTGCTTTTTGTGTGATGGGTGTGTTCATGGAACTTAATAGCACATTTCGGGGTTTTATTAGAAGAGATGATACAAAAATAAACCAATACTTAGTCAAGATTTTATACAATTTTGTTACAATTTCTTTTAAGAACTTTTTAAAGTAACTCTAAGAGACGACGAAAAAACATGACTTATTACTTACTTGACATTTTACCTCATATTTTAAGCCCTTTCTCGTCGTATCGTGATGAACAAACGCCTCTTTCTTCAAGACTTCATCACGTCTCTCGCAGGCTCATAAATTCTCTTATCAATGGAAGTGTCGGCAACTGTACCAGGCCTATTGTTCATCAGCCATTGTATGCCAAACAAAAACTTGGCTTTTACGCCCAGACGTTGGTTATAAACGTTCGAGGAAACAATATTGAATAAGAACCCATTTGAAAGATGACATTTTTTGTAAGGAATGCGAAAACATATTATTTATTAAAAAACATACAATTGTTTTGGTTATATTTTTCATTATAGGTTTAAAATAGACGTGTCTGTTAAATTTTATTAAATGTAATTTAAAAAATCTGCTGTTTCATTTTGCATGTTGCATTTTGACCGTGTGAAAACATCAGATTTATTTTACAAGTTCCCGATGAAAATTGTTGTGTAACCGTTTGTGTGTCGGTCTTCCACAGACGAAAGTTACGGACATAATGGACATCCCAAAAGATACTGCAGTGAAATACGCATTTATTCCCACAGGTAATTACACCGGGTCATTTAATGTTTTTTTTTACCCACTTAATGGCGCCTGTACCGTCCCCCTCGAACAAGTTAAGGATGTAGATAGCTTAATTACCATAAGGTTTACATAAATTAAGCTTCGTCCAACAGTGGAAGCAGTAGGCTAAGTTGATTACATAAATTATAATAGGATATATTGGTAAAAGCAATTTGTATAAGTTAGTTTGTAAGTCTTGGAATGGATAAAACTTTTTAGATGAGAATAAGACATACTAGAAGCAATTTTTTCTTATATTGCAATTGTGCATGACCAGACATACTTTATTTTTATCTTTATACCCCATCAAAACCTTCCACCTACCAACACAACCAAGTAATGTTGTATTACTCATTAACTGACTTGTGAAGTTCTGATAGACAGTTGCTTCATGCAAAATACTGGTATCTAATCATTTTAACAGAGTAACCATGGAGTTTCTTGCCGGTTCTGCTCCGTAGAAATCGACCAAGCCAAAGCGTGCACCTTTTGTCTGCGTTTTATAAGTGCCCGTGTAGGCCTATGTGAAATAAAATATTTTGATTTTGATCCAGCTGCATCCAGCTAGACTGCAAACCGACTCTAACTTAGCTGGGAAAATAATATCCCATCAAAACCCAGTATGTTGATGAGAGAATGATGAGATGATGATAAACCTAATATACTTAAAATATTTAAAACTGGTCCCTCCCCTGACCTACATCTGTCAGCTATGTTTATCTAAAAGGATAATTCCAACATTGTTAAAAAAGTCCGTGGTCAAACCTATTTTAGAAAGTCTGGAGACAAAATTAGTGTGAATAAATACAGACCCATTTCAGAGCTAAAGGGTTTTTCAAAATTTAAAAAAAAAATCATTAACTAGATTAGATTGAGAAAATATCTGGAAGATAAAAAACTCCATTCAGATAATGAAATTGGGTTTAGGCTTAAAAAATCAACAAGGTAAGCAGTAAACCAATTGACTAATTACATTTCTATAAATCTGGATAGTGGAATGCACACAGTTTGGATCTTTCTAGTCCTTGCCAAGGCCTTCGACACTATTTCTTATACTACTACTCTTTTGCAGAAGCTTGAAAGACTTGGAATAAGAGGAGCACAGCTTCTTTTTTTTTTTTTTTTTTTTTATGAATGGCATCTCGCAGTTCAACCTATGAGGTTGTCGTCTGCTTAACCGGACTATCCTGTGGGTGCCTTTAGAGTAAGGCCTCCAGCCAGGGCATAAAAACTTACAAACTAAGCGACTGCACGCTAAGGGCACCCCCTGTGGGGTACGAACCTCGGCTTAGGGCGTCGCTGGGGGAGGACTGCATGGGGACAGGCTGGATCTGAATGGTATCATTATTTAGGGGCTGATTTAAAACTACTGGCACAGCATCGCGGGCTGGCTCGAGCGAGGGTCGGGGAGGGCATGGACCGGGACGTCGCGACGGACCTCGACGGCGAGGTCGGAAAGACGGCGGTTTGAGTCGGAACTTTTTAAGAGTGCTAGTCTCTTTGCTACTCTCCTGGAGGAGGGTGATAGCATCATCTGGAGTGACAAGGGTATGCCTAGGACGGCGTACTGTACTAATGCGCGAGGGTTCGTAACGGGCGGCCGCTGCGATCAGGGGATTACGGTGTTTAATGGCGTTATCGAAGAAACGCTTCGAAAGACGTTTCATAAACTGAAGGACGGTGGGCATTCTAAGGTCTACGTGTAGACGGTCATTACGGACATAAAAAGGGGCTCCCGTGACTCTACGTAAGAACCGGTTCTGTAAAATTTGCATCCTATGGATGTACTTAGGCTTGGTGTGAGCGTACACGACGCAAGCGTACGTCATAATGGGGCGGATCACCGCGGTATAAAGGCGCAACTTACACTTGAGTGACAACTTGCTTTTTGCCGAAATCATGAAATGAAGCCTACCCATAGCAAACGCAGCTCGGTCGCGAGCTGCTTTGATGTGCGCCGCGAAAGACAAGTGGTTGTCAAGTATGACTCCTAAGTACTTGGCTTGCTTCTCCCAAGGGATAGGCTTACCGTACATAGTGATCGGGCTGAGCGCGGGTGGCTTAATTTTACGCTGTTTAGAGAAAAGAACTGCCTGGCTCTTGTCGGGGTTCACCTCGATTCTCCATTTCCGGAACCAAGCGCTTAAGACGTTGGCTGAGGTTTGGAGGGTGCTATAGATAGCGTCGTGACTGCGGCCAGTGTAATAAATGGCCGTGTCGTCCGCGAACAAGGCTAACTGAGCCTTCTTGCTCTTGGGGATGTCACTGGTGAACAGAGTAAAGATAAGGGGAGAGACGACGGAGCCCTGAGGGACTCCGGCTCTAATGGGGTGGGGGGAAGACAGTGCCTTCCCGATGCGATAGCGGAAGGTGCGATCCGACAGAAAGTCTCGTAAGATGAGCACGAGACGGTCCGGCACTCCCAGTTTGTACAGCTTATATAATAAGCCGTTGTGCCAGACTTTGTCGAAAGCCTTAGCTATGTCGAAGAACAACACACCGGTCATCGCTCCACGCTGGAAGCCAGCGCTCAAGTGCTCTACGATGCGATGGACCTGTTGAATGCAAGAGTGTCCGGTTCTGAAGCCGAACTGCTCGTTGGGGATGAGACTCTTAGCCTCGGCGAAGTCTTTGAGTCGCTTATAAATAAGTCTCTCGTAGATTTTGCCGAGTGCGTTCAGGATACTGATAGGTCTGTAGCTCGAGGGCTCAGACTTGGGTTTGCCTGGCTTGGCGAAACCGATGACAGTGGCCTCTTTCCATATTTGGGGAAAAGCGTTGTTGCTCAGGGCGCCATTGAAGATGGCCGCCATTAACACGACGAGCTGAGCGGGGAGGAGTTTAAACACCCTATTGGTGATTCCGTCGGAGCCGGGTGCTTTACGCGGTTGAAGCTTATTAATGATGTCTTGCACTTCGTCAGCTGTGACCGGAGGCAGAGGATCATCTGGGTCTTCTACAGGGGAGAGGGCGGCTCTACGTTCGACGAATGCGTTCACCTCATCGAGATGTCGCTTGTCTACTGGTTGAGAGCTGGGGGAGCACTGGGACTCTAGGCTGTCGGCTAGGCATTCGGCCTTCTCAGAGTCGTCGAATGCAACGCTCTTATCGGGTCGGGTGAGGGGAGGCATCGAAGCCTCTTCGGTGGAGCGCAACTTGCGTTGCAGCTGCCAGAAGGCTAGGTGGGTAGGCTCAAGCTCGCTAAGCGTCTTGTCCCATTGATCTGAACGATGCTCACTAGTGCGCTTCTTTACAGCACGCTGTAAATAACGCATGTGAGCTTTGTTCGCGTCGCAGGGAAAGTTGCTGTAGGCACGGATGGCCGCGTTCTTCTCGGTTATCAGTTCACGTACGTCAGCGGGTAGTATCCAGCGTTGATCGCTCAATGCTGGAACTTCTCGTGAGCAATCCTTTTTTTTTTTTTTTTTTTTTTTTTTTTCGGGATGGGAAATCATCAAATGACTTCTCCCGCTCTGGGCGGAGCGGGAGGGAGTGTCAGACTTGTACTGACTAAAACCCACCCATGTTCCTTCTTCGCCCTTTTTGTTCCAGGGCCGCGGTATCTCTTTCGAACAACCCGCAGCCCTGGCAGGCATCGGCCCTCTCGGGCCCCATCCGGTTTGCTGACATCTCCTTGAGGCGCGCGTGGAACACGTACGCGCCGTCGACACGGCCTGTCGTCATGAGACGGACGGACGGTGAGCTAGCCCATTACTCACCGTCCACAGGCTCGCGCCTACGGTGGCCGGGGGCCACTGGTTGCCCCCCGACGCCCGGGGCGTCTCCCGCGGCGGCTGGGACGTGAGGTTCTCTCCCTCTCACGTTCCGCCACCTCCTTCGCTAGCATGACTGCTTCGCAGAAGGAGGCGACGGCATCCCATTCCCTCTCGCTCCGGACCATGGATTGAACCAGGGCCGGACGCGAGAGGTCGCCGCCGCCAATCGCCGCTGCGAGGACACGGCGGTGCTCAGCCCAAGCGGGGCAGAGCTCCACGGTGTGCTCCACCGTGTCCTCCGGCCGATCCTCGCAATGGTAACACCCGGGCGTTTCCTCCCGCCCGATTCGGTGCAGGAACCTCCCGAAACAACCGTGTCCGGTGAGGACCTGCGTCAGGCGGAAGGTGAGGGCGCCGTGCCGCCTCTCTAGCCACTCCTCAAAGAGGGGACTTATCGCCACTATTGTGGCGTGCCCTGCACGTGGTTGCGATAGTCGCTGTCTCCATGCCACCATGAGATCGCGCCGGAGGTCTGTCCGCTGAGCGACAATTTGCCGCGGCAGCGGAGTTTCCCCCCGGCGTAGTGCCTCCGCGCGCCATTCATGCAGGCGCGCGAGGACCATCGCCTCCAGATCCCATGGTGGCAATCCGGCCAAGAGGCTCGCCGCCTCGCCGGAGATCGTGCGGTACCCCCGGATCAGCCTTACGGCTACCACCCTCTGGGGCGCGTTCAGGTAATGGGCGGCTCGCCGCCTCAAAGAACGCGCCCATACCGGGGCCCCATAAAGGGCCATGGACCGCACGACCCCCGCGTAGAGCCTCCGGCAGGAGGCGTTTGGACCCCCCAGGTTGGGCAAGAGCCGCTTGAATGCAGCTCCTGCCCGTTCCAGTTTTGGGGCCAAACGTCGGAAGTGCTCCACGAAGTTCCACCGGCTGTCGAGGACAAGCCCTAGGTACTTCAGCGTCGACTCGACGCCGATGGGAACTCCTCCTACCGTCAGTATGGATCCCGACGGTGGCGCATTCCGAGGCCCATGAAAGCACATGGCCTCGGACTTGTGCAATGCCACCTCGAGACCCAGTTGCCGGATTCTCTCCACGACTATCGCAACCCCGCGTGTCATTAATTCGGCCGCCGCCTCGTGCGACCTCCCCTGTGCCAGCACCAGCGTGTCGTCAGCGGAGCAAACTACGCTGACACCACTAGGGAGGTCAGCGCGCAGCACCCAGTCGTAGCCGATGTTCCACAAGGGCGGCCCCAGAACCGATCCCTGTGGAACACCGCACGACACCTCTCGCCGATTCCATTCTTATTCTCCGTGAGCAATCCTTCAGTACGGATTGCACGTGTTCTGTAAACGAGTTGATGGCGGCCGTCGTGTCTGCGACTGAGACTATGTGGCCGGGGATGGACTCCAGGTGAGACGACGTGGTGGATTTCAGCTTTTCGCTGACTTTCCTCCAGTCGGTTATCACTTGGGTAGGCGGGGGCTGGCTGGGGTCACAGGGACCCGAGCGGGGAACTAAGTGCATGAGCACTGGTCGATGGTCTGAGTTAAGCTCATGTAAAGTCTCGATGGAATGCAACTTAAGGTTGACATTCTTGAGTAGCGCTATGTCGAGAACGTCCGGACGTTGGTCGGGGTCGTGGGGATAGTGAGTGTGCTCCATAGGAGCGATGGGATCGAAGTTGAGGGACTCACCCAGGTTATACACGTGACGTCCTCTGGCAGAGGTCGTCGTGCTGTTCCAGGCGGGGTGTTTGGCGTTGAGGTCGCCCGCTATGATAACGGAGTCACTCAAGCCGAAGAGGACGGCAAGGTCTTTGGTGAACAGAGTGTGCTCCTCGGACGTGCCGCCGGGAGGGATGTACGCGGAGGCGATAGTGATCGGTTGATGACCGGTCATGCCTAGTCGACACACTGAAGTCTCGAGTAGGGACTCCATGGGAGGGGGATCTAAGGGGATGCAGTGCAGTTCTTTTCTATAATAGATTAGAGTACCGCCCTTGTGGCAACGTGACCGATCGTTGCGAACTATGCGATAGTTGGCAATTCTCGGATCGCGGTGACTGGGCTTGAGGAAGGTCTCCTGTATGAGGAGGATATCAATTTGATGGTCACGGAGGAAGGTGGCGATTTCATCACGCTGGCCTCTAATGCCATTGGCATTAAAGTACCCTAATTTAAGGGATCGGGGTTTGGTACACGTTAATCTCGTATTATCCATTGAAATTAAAGATTAATGCCGCTGAAGGCTTCGCCTAACTTGATTAGGGACTTGATGATAATTTTAAGCTTATCACCGTCAGTGTTAGCCTCCCTGAGATCTGCCGCCATGCGGTCTGCTTCGGGGGTGACTAACTTTGCTAACGTTTCTAAAGTTACGTTAGGAGAGGAGACCGCGGCCGCGGGGCCGGGAGGCGCGGGACGAGCGGGCGCCGGTGCGCTCGCTTGGGCCACGGGAGTGGGGACAGGGGCATCTAATAGCCCGGGAATGGGGCTGGACTTTGCTTTGCCGAGTGCCGGGAAAGCTCTCTGGTGGTTCAGCGAGGTCCAGGGAGAGGGCCTCTGAGGGCTGAGTCTCTCCGGCATCTGTGCAGTTGGTAGCCTCACCGATGGGCTTTCTCTCTGTTGGCGGGCGTTTGCACGCTTCGCCAGTTTAGAGGAGGAGCCTTTGGGGGCTTTCGGGCAGCCGCGGTAGTTAGCCGGGTGGCCCGACTGGCCGCAAAGCACACAGCTCGGTGGCTCCGTGCATAGCGATTTGTCTTTGGGACGGGGGCAGTCTGCCGTACCATGGTCGCCTAGACACTTTACGCATCTGTGCGGCGCATGGCAGTTGGCTTGGCTGTGTCCGTACAGCTGGCAGCGGTGGCACTGCCCTACTACGGTTGAGCGGTAAGGCTTCTCTATTGAGATGCCTGTGAGGGAGCATACCGACTTCACTTTGAAGATCGGGTGGTGTCCTTCTACTGGGTCACAAATGACCAGTACCATGTCGTACTGGTCGCCGCCTCTCGCCTTATGAAGGCGGTGGACGGCTGCAACCGGGATGTCCTGGCCTTGGAGGTCATTGAGGATGTCCTCCGTGGATATCTCCTTCGGGATCCGCCTGATCACCACGCGGGTGGGCTTCTCCTCTGGGAGGGAGTAAGTATGGAAGGCTATGTGCCTTCCGATCAGCTGGCGAGTAAGTTCCCTAAAGTCGGTTGTCGTAGGGACCACTACTTTGATTCCCTGCTGTGTGCTTTTTGCGCTTGTATATTGTATGCGGCGCTCAACACACATTTTGGACACATCTGTCCATTTCCCTGTGTCCTGAATGAACAACGGGGGAGGGGGCTTCAGCTTCTTTGAAGAAGCAGCTGAAGGTTTAGCCTTAGGGCTGACTGGCCTACTGGTATGAGCAGCGGCGGACGTAGGTAAGGGGACCGGGGAGGTGGGACGGGAGGCCGCGGGAGAGGGGACAGAAGGGAGCGCGACAATCTTTTTGGCCATGGCGGCCTGGGAATTTTTGCCCTTCTTTCTCTTGCCCTTTCCGACGACTTGATAGTCGTCTTCAGAAGATGAGGAGGCAGAGCACGAGTCTAAAATTGATTCTGAGTCGGAGACAGGCTCAGTTGTGTCCATGTTCTCAGAAACGGGAACAATGGACGCAGGTTCGGACTGATCCTTTGTTTGCGAAACAAAAGGTTTCGAAACAATGGGTCTCGGTTTAGCCGGAATCGCGGCGGCGACGGCTGGCGGTAAGCCTTTGTCCATGTTCTCGGGAACGGGAACAATGGACGCAGGTGCGGGCTGGCCCTTTGTTTGCGAAACAATGGGTTTCACAAGAATGGGTCTCGGGGTAGCCTTAATCGCGGCGGCGACGGCTGGCGGTAAGCCTCTGTCAGCAGGTGGCGGCGACAAAGGGCTCTCGAGCGCGTCACTGAAGTCAGTGACGGCAATACTGGATTGCTGCAAGGCAGCGACATCGGACCCATATTTCTTTAAAAAATCTGGGTCGTTCAGGAAAACGCGTTTGAAAAACGCCAAAAGGAGTTCATCATCCGCGTCAAGGGCCATATTGTCTGCTAAGAGTTAGCGAACATCTGAGTGAAGCTCAGCGCGCCTAATAACCTAATTCCTTAAACAATTATGTAGGGAATTTACTGGGTCCAGCGACTCACCCGCTTCAACCTTCCCGCAGCCACAGTCCGAAGGTCCTGGCTTGGTAGCAACTCCAACTCCAGTCTAGGGAACTTCGCTTTCAGGAACTTGTTGAAACGGGTAACACTAGCACAGTATATCGGCGGCGCATGCGTTCGCGACGGAGTCCAATTTTTCACCTAGACCCTGAAGGGGTTAGGCGGGCAGATTGAGTCACCACCCTCTCTCGATTTCGTTGGCACCGTTAGGTTTCCCACCAAGAACCTCGAAACTGAGGAATTTTCCCTGATGGGGCAAAGGAAGTTAAATCGGAATAATATCCGAAGCAAATGAGCAAGTGCTGTCTTAATAAAAAGACAGCAATTGTTCGGGGGTGTAGTCGAGGGACTACTGATGACGTCACGACACTGGGAAGCGACGAACCGATGACACACACTGATAGCGAGCGGGAATGCGAGCAGGTAGCGGCACGTCCGTACGCGACGGCGGTCAGGCGGCGAGTGCACAGCTTCTACTATTGTCTGATTATTTAAGCAATCGACAGAAATCTGTAAAAATTGGCCCACATACAAGTTCTGGCCTTTCTAATACTTATTTTGAATTCCACAGGGCATTATTATAGGATCTATATTATTTTTAATCTACATTAATTACCTGTGCTGCCTGCCACTCCAAAATGGTGTTATTATGTCTTATGCGGATGATACTGCTTTGTTATGAAAATGCGCTGGGTGGGCGCGAGAATTTTTATTCTTTTCCCTCTAGAACGTGCTTAAAGAGCAAATCTAAAAGTTGCTACCTTCCGTCCCCTAGATTCCCTACACACCATGCTCTACAAAGCATGTAATGTACTAACAGTACGGCAATTATTTATTCTTCACTTATTACTACACCAGCACTCTACACTTCCCTATGATCCAGTTTCTTCCGATAGGAGAAGGAAGGACCTGTTTTGCACAAAACCTCAAACTAGACAAATGCGTTTGCGAATCGATTTTATGTGTTTTTAAGACCTTTTCTTTATTATAGACTTAACAAGAAACTAAACTATGGTTTAAATTATAAAAAAATAGTTTTGTAATGTTGGATTATTTAGCGATACTTAATAACACAGACACAGAAAAACTTCTAGAAGTTGTGGTATGATTATGTTATCCCCTTGTATCTATATAACTTAAGCTGCTAAGTTCAGTTGTTTTGTACCAATTTGATTATACCCTTAGTTGTAAATAGATTAATTTTATTTTATAATTTTACTGTCCTAATTAAATTGTGTGTAAAGTGATGGTCTGAATCACAGGTTTAAATAAACCTAGATCGGGCAGGTCGCTACCAAACATCTGAATTAAACCATCATTACTTGCAACTTTTACATATATATTAGTTATAGTATACTTATAAGGTACTAATTACCATTGAATGAGAAATAATACTACTGCGCCTAAATGTACATTTTTTGTAATACTTTTTAAAATAAATTATTATTCTTATTCCTAATTATTTAGAAGACTTTGATAAACCAAATTTCAACACATTCATCAATAAAATCTCTCAATGTATCCCATTAATAGTACAATACCTTACTCAGTAAATGATAAGAGCTTAGTTACCTCTGAGATGATTGACTACCCATTGTTAGAGCAAGTTCCCTAATTAGTAAGTCTTAGGTAGACAATTATGAGCGTTTACACCTTACGGCATTTAATACAAACTTTCAAGTCAAATGCTTGCCTAAGTTAGTCCGTAAATGGGTGGCCGCCCATCACATACCGAGTTTCCTCCGTGCCTCGGAAAGCACGTTAAGCCGTTGGTCCCAGCTGTCATTTGTAGATCTTTGACAGATCGTTACGTGTAGTCAGTGGCCCGAAAGTCTGATAACCAGTCTTACCAAGGTATTAGGAAGGTATAACGTTTAGGTATTACTAACTGGGTTAAGTAGGTCAGAAAGACAGTCTCTCCATGTAGAACTGGTATTCAGCTGCATCCGGTTAGACTGGAAGCCGGCTCGAAAATAGTTGGGAAATGGCTAGGCAGATGATGATATAGAATAGCAAAATGATAAATAAATGATAAATGATGTTTATTTTGCAAGTAGGTTTTTACAAACACTTTTACACGTCATTTTTTTTTTAAGCTTGATGGGGCCGGTGTTTCGTACCTGACTACTCTGAGAAGAAACAGCCGAAACAAACTCAGAGGTTCCCTGTTAACTTGTTACTCTTTTAAAGTCCAGACATTGCTCAATTTACATGAGGACTATGCAGATTAGTATCTGAAATGGTCTTTTGAAGAAAGAACCACACAGATTTGAGTGGACCTGTCCAGTCAGTGCAAGCATTTGTCAGTTATCGTGTAGCTCGACTTATAACTCAAGGAGCTCAACGAAACGACGAACAATACCAAAGAAAGGACATTTGGGTAGGTCGCTTAAAGTTCTCAAACTGCCAGATAGTGGTGGGAGAAAAATAATGTGACCTGCATGGTCCTCACATTCACAATAATTAAATGTAATTAATAATAATTTACGAAATTTTATTTTACAAATCACGAATATCAATAAATGTCACAATAATAATAAAAAAGTAAATATGCATGTCAAATCAGTAAATGTCACATAAAAATAATAAAATATAAACTAAAAAAAAATTATAATAATAAAATACTGAAATAAGTATTCATGTCACATCGGTAAATGTCACTTAAAATAATAAAATAAAAATAAAAACTGTAAAAAAATAAGGTAAAAATAAAAAAATAAAAATGTCACAGTATATAAAATAAGGAATTAACAATGAACAAGCAAAGTCCGAAATTTCGACATTCACAGAGCAAATTTCATTGGAGCAGTTTAATCCCAAGCCTTTTTATCTTCGAGATAGTGATTAACATGATAGTAGGCTTTCAGGCATAGCTTCCGTTTTATAAACGTTTTGAATTTATTTAGGCTTAGTGCTTGAATATGGCTCGGAAGCTTATTATAAAAACGTATACATTGGCATCTGAACGTTCCCCCTACTTTTTTGAGCCTCGTTGCAGGAACAACAAATTTGTGTTTGTTCCTCGTATTTACGTTGTGGATATCACTGTATTTTTTAAACAAATTAATATTTTTATGTGCGTACAAGAGGTTTTCATAGATAAACTGAGAAGGCATAGTAAGAATATCAATCTCTTTAAATTTTTCTCTGAGGGAGTATCTTGGACTTAATTTATAAATTGAACGAATTGCCCTTTTTTGCAAAACAAATATTGTCTGGATATCAGCGGCATTGCCCCACAAGAGAATACCGTACGACATCACGCTATGGAAATAACTAAAGTAAACTAAACGGGCTGTCTCTAAATCAGTCAAACCACGAATTTTCCTAACGGCGTATGCTGCAGAGCTAAGTTTTTTTGACAATTTATCTATATGCGGGCCCCACTGAAGCTTGGCATCCAGAGTTATGCCCAAGAACACTGTGCTATCTTCCGGTTTCAACTCTTCATCCTTGATTAGTACCCTAGTTTCTACTTGTCTTACATGGGGTATCGTAAACTTAATACATTTGGTTTTTTTCTCATTTAGGAGTAGATTATTAACATTAAACCAATTAACGACTTTTGCCAGGGCGATATTAACCTCGTCTGTAACTATCTGCTGACGTTTGAGTTTAAATAAAAGAGAAGTGTCATCTGCAAACAAAACTATGTCATGATTATCCTTTATGAGGTAAGGCAAGTCATTTATATAAATAAGAAACAAAAATGGGCCAAGAATTGAGCCCTGGGGTACCCCCATTCTTACAACGGATCCGGGAGATCTTTTTCCATTAACATCAACTCTCTGAATCCTATCACTCAAATACGAAGTAAGAAGATCCAGTGAGGCGTTACGGATTCCGTAGTGGTGTAGTTTTCTGATTAATGTTTCATGAAGAACGCAATCGAAAGCCTTAGACAAATCGCAAAAGATGCCCAAAGCATCGCATTTGTCCTCCCATGCATTATAAATGTGGCCTAAAAGTTCAACACCTGCATCAGTAGTTGAACGACCCCTTGTAAATCCGAACTGTTTATTATGTAATAACTTATGTTTATTAAAAAAATGTTGCATTTGTTCTAAAATTAACTTTTCAAAAATTTTACTAAATGTGGGTAGTACTGAAATGGGTCTATAATTAGTGGGGTCTGATGTACTACCCGATTTGAACAATGGTATTATTTTACTATTTTTCATTAAATCAGGAAACTCACCACGGTCAATACAATCGTTAAATATTACAGCTAAAGAAGGAGCTACAATGTTTATAATGGACTTAGCAACGTCCACGGAATGACCCCATAGATCGGCGGTCTTTTTAACATTTAAGGTGTGAAAAGTTTTAATTACATCTTCACAAGTGACATATTGAAAATTAAATTCGGAATTACAGGCTGGAACGCTTTCCTTAAGTAAAGACTCGGCAGCAGCAGGTGATGAGTTTAGGGATTTGGTAGTCGATACAGGAATATCCGCAAAGAAATTTTCAAAGGCTGTGGCAAACATTATGTCCTACATTTTTAGATCAAAAATGTATTAAATAAGGACGTTATATTGGTTCTGACCTATATTTTGCGGTCGATTAGGTTTCTACTGAGCTAAACTGTCTGACGATATGTCAGATTAGATTTTATTTATCGTTTGTAAAGCTTAGGTATTTGATACTGATATGTATTGCTTACACATAATGGAGTCTGGATGTGTGTCCGGTTGATGGCAATGGGCTCGCCCCCTATTACATGGGTGTTAAAACTTAATATATTTTTAGTAGAACTCGTCAATGTTAATAAGGGTGCGTACTGGGTAAAGAAAACGACATTCTATTTTGTCCGTCAGACAGGTAATACAAAAATATTAGACACATATTTTTTGTTTTATCAAAGTATCAAAAAATTACTTAGTTAAAACTCATTAAAGTTGGAGAGTGGGGGCTCACTACGTCACAAGTAGGTATAAAACTTACCTACATGTGACGTCATGCGCCATTTCAACTCAATATATCTCCGTAATTTAATGACCACGTGAAAAAAGAAAAAATATGTGTCCAATACTTTTCAATAAACTACCCGACGGACAAAGAAAAAAAAAATTGGATCATCCCCTATTGATGAAAAAACAAATGATATATTTTTAATCATTTCCTATAGGTATAGTAACCTACATACTTACAACTTTGTTGGAGTAGAGTTTATTGTACCTATGAATGGTTTTTAAATGATCTATTATTCTCAGTTTTACGCTTATAACCAATTACTTAAGCTGCCGTCCTATGACTAAAAAGCCGTTAACCCTCAAATGGTCAATTTTCACTTTTTGATGCTACCTAATAGAGTTCAAAATTCTCTATCTTTCTGTCTAAGAAACATTTTTATAATGTGAACAGTTCCAGAGATATAAAAAAATTGTAGGCCGTTAAGTAACAGAATTTGTGACGATTCCATAACTTGAAAGCGTCTAACCCACATTTCTTCGCTAAATGTACGTTAAAATACCTTAACTGCCGGATCTGTCGATTATTTTCTGGTCTTTTACTTAACTACACATACGTTATCTGATTTTTCTTGACTATAAAGACGCTAAGGGATTATAACTACTTTATAATTCAGTATTTTCTTATGCACAAGTTTTGAAAAGCTAGATTAGATGCAGTTTTCCGCCCGTAACGGCGTTTTAGTTAAGTATTTAATACTTTGGTTGTAAATTATGCTTAGCTACAAAGCAGCTAAGCAGCATTACTTAGCTAAAAGGCAGTTTTCCGACTCTTGCGCTTCGTTTACGGTCCGGTATTCTATGACTTATTCCAGATCATGTTCTACCAATATGCCGAATTTCTATGAAATCCGATCAGACGTTGAGGTGTGATGGATGAATAAACGTCCTAAATCATCAATATCAAACTCTAATTATATATACTAGCATACTGACTGTGAATTGATGATGATGCCGTCCAGCCGACTTCGGCCACAGCGACTTTGTTCGACGTTTTTGTAGGTGTTTTGGTGTGATGCTCTTTCATGTGCTCTCAAGTTATTAGCATATCTAACTTTGGGCGAAAAACTATGAGTTCAAAGCGGACATGTCAGAACTCCATTGAAGACATTGTAAGTTATAGCTGTTGGTGGTCTAGCTTTAAGGTCATCACGTTTAATGCAACTTGCCGCTGCTCATGACGTCGAAATTAAGGTCCATTTCGTACCCACATTTTTTTAGTAAGTATCTATTTTTAACTTTGAAAGTGAGCTGGACGAAGAAAGTCATACATAACGAAATCTTAAGACGAAAAGAGACCCCCACTCATGCAGACCGTTAATCGAACAAGGGTTTCTAACCTCGAACAAGTTTTTCGGCACCAGAAGTGGGAAAACTAATAAGGAATCGTAATGTCGGTCGGAGAAAAAAAGTTTTGACTTAAAAACATTTTCGAATGGACCGGAATCAGGAGCTGCTGCTGAGCTGTTCCACGAGAAGCAGAAATAATGGCTAACCTTCAGTTATTGGAAGAATTCTGAACAAGCTTGAAGCTTAAAGGTACGATGAGAGACATCGTAAATTTTAGAGACGTACCCAAACTTAGCTGGCGTCTCCTCAACCAGGTCTTTATGCCAAGGATATTGGATCTCTTTTATAATTGCGCTCTTGCAAACTCTTGTAAGTGTCCGCCAGGAAGCACAGGTCATTAGCGTACTTAGATAATATTTGTATTGCCGGTATAAGAGCGGGTTTTTCGTGCGGCTAATACCAGTGAGGAAACGAATTTAAAGGCCTTCTGAAGTACGTTTTAAAGTTTCCTGAATGACGACAGCAAAGAGTGTAAACACAAGTTTTTAGAACATTCTTGTTTTATCAACAGCTTCTCGGGAAATACTATCAAAAGATTTTTCAAGATCGACAAAACAGAGGTACCAACAGAAGTTGACTTTGTCCTTTTCTTTACATTTGAAGCTGGCGAATCCAAGACAAAAATCAAAGTGGGTCTCTGGAAGGATTGATTCTGAATAGGGCGGTTGAGATGGATTTTCGCTCAATTCTACGATTAGAGTAACACTCTGATCGTCGCATTTGTTCTTAGTATATAATGCGTTTATTGGAGGTACTTTTAAAGTATGCGGTGCTCCACATGGCTCTTCGTTCCACATGGCCACGAAGAGATTCCTGATTTCATGAAATCTCTCACCTTCGTACTTAAGTAGTTCCTTTGGGATGTCATCTATACTAACCAATTTTATTATAAGTTACATCTTTGTTTTCTTCAAAGTACTTTTGTCTAGCCCAGTGGCTGTGGTAGTGGCAGCGTGGGCATAAAAATAACGTAATATCATATTTATTTAAACTAACTTTGCGTTTACCTTTAAAATTTTGATTCATATTTCAGATTTTAACAAGAACTTGTCAATAAATCTCAAATTTTTCTTATTATTGCTAAACTAAAAAGACGTTAACCTGCAAACGAAATAAAAACGTTTAGCCACCTTTTAGTTAAGTAAGTTTGGTAAGATTTTACTAAACTTCCATATAAAATTGGCATAATTAGCTTAAAAGCAGCTAAAACCCCGTAACCTCTCTTAAGGAAAGTTATTGTTACTATAATCTGAGCGAATTCCATGGCTATAAAGCAGTTAAGATCACCTAACAACTTTTTTGTTAAGTATTTCTGCAAAAATATTAGCAAATATCATGAACGTTAAAATTTTAAATAATTTCCTTCACTAAAAAGCCGCTAAGGTATAGTTAACGGCCTTTTAGTACAGAAATAAGGTGCAATAACTAAATTATATCCTTAACTAAAAAACAAAAATTAATTTTAAAAGTAAGTAATAAGAGTTTCTGGACAGACATAATTCTTAACGACAAGCAGAAAAAAATACCAATCGATGTGTCCAACAATCATTAACCTAAGTATCATAGTTTTTAAGAAGCAACGATACGCACATCGCGCATTGTTAGTCATAGGACGGCAGTAAGTTAAAATATAAATTAATTTTGATCACATACATAAGCTAAACCTTCTTCAAACCATAATTAGATCCTTAAAAAGATATCAAAATAAGATATAACGTTAAAAAAAAATAGTAACTTAGATTAAAATGAATTATTGAAACACCGTAGTTTTTTATGTTTCAGGTCGAGTTTGATCGTAAAGTATTTATTTTTTATTTTCTGCTTAATATCTTATTTTTTAACCCTATTTTGAGGGAAGTTCCGACGTATGTTAATCTTAAATATATTTTTCAATACAAATAAATAAATAAAAAATCTAAAATAATGAAAAAAACTGAAGTTATGAATGCTTGAATGTCAAATTGTTTGTTTGTCAAATTGTTATTGTTTTAAAATCTGTTGTTCTATGAATAGTATATTGTTAGAGCTCCTTCTGCCTGTGATACAGGATTATCCTAGTACAGGCATCGAACATTGTGAGACCTACATTGTTTGATTAAGACTATTTTTAGTATTTGACCCATTTTTGGTTCTGAATAAAGATTTATTTATTTTATTTTAAATATTGGAAAAATCTCAATAAAATATAAAAATTGACACCACCTAAACTAGGGAAAGTAAAGTCTCTAATTAGCATATGACCTCCTCTTTATGCGATTTGTTATGGCGGGTCCAGATCCAGTCACCCTGTATAGATAGAAAGATGTACAATGGCGAGCTTAACCCAAAATTAGATTTTCACTAACTTATACCAAAGCGTTACCAATAACCCATATAAATATGTAGTTAAACTGCCTGTCCACTTTCAACTTAGTTAAACATGCATAGTTGCAAATGGGTCCACCGCAACTTGATCGGCACTCCGAGGGCCTCTCAAACTGAAGTACATACTCCAGAGACGCTGCAAGATCGAGTTTGCGGACAAGATTGTCAATTTTAAGTATATATATAGGAGTATTTATAGGGAAACATACATACGTAATATCATGCCTGCAGCACTCCTTGTAGGATAAGGCACAAGTGTAACTAATTGCTCACCCTCCTTACGCCAGTTATGTTTAAGTCCCATGTAATAGGGGGCGAGCCTATTGCCATCAACCGGGACCGAATCCTGACTACGTGGCTGCTACACAGAGGCTGCCTATATTTGTGTTCAATATAAACATGAAATCGTTAACTCACTGGTGTTAACGCAATGTCATACTTTTATAATTCCTGTTGCCATGGTAACAAAAAATATAAGTCCACAAAGATACATAAAAAAGGTACAGATCCCAAATCGTACAGCCCACGATTTTCATTTGTTTTTGACACTGGCTGAAATAAAAGGACATTCCTTTGTTCTGCGTTCTACCAATTACATATAGCGATCATCAATACATGCCCAAACATAGTGATTATGTAGACGGTTTCGGACAATTCAGGTTTAAAAAAAACATCCATGCAATGGGCAACCATTTTGTGTTCATACCATTTTAATATCTAAAACAAGATAAACTAATACAAAATACAATTAACAGCAAACAAAATGGGTATAAACGAACACCAAATTTGAAATGAAGCAAACTAGAACAGTAATTAAAACACAAACTTTGGTCACAGAATAAAAGCAGACTAAAAACAAGATGTGGCTCAATAAACGTGTAGTTGAAATTTTACCTGTGTGCAATCTTCTGTGAAATAAATTATTTATGCAGTCTGAAAGTTAATTTTAGAACTCGTCCAAAAATAAGAACATAAAACAAACATAATAAAATAAAAGTCATCATCTGCCTAGCCTTTTCCCAAACTATCTTGGGGTCGGCTTCCAGTCTAACCGGATGCAGCTGAGTACCAGTATTTTACATGAAGCGACTGCCTATCTGACCTCCACAACCCAGTAACTGGGTAATACGATACCCCTTGGTAAGACTGGATGTCAGACATTTTGGCTTCTGACTACTCGTAATGACTGTCAAAGATCTACAAATGACAGCCGGGACCAACGGCTTAACGTGCTTTCCGAGGCACGGAGGAAACTCGGTATGTAATTATGGTCACCCATCCACGCACCAACATCACTGCGATATTTTTTTTGTTCTACACCATACCTGGGAACCTTCTAGTCACGGAGATATTAGGGGTCAAAGTTCAACTTTTTGACAAGTATTTTTTTAAATACAAGTTTTTAATGTTAGATTTTTACTTTAAACACCTCCACGACCTCCGTACTATTCAATCCGTCCATCAGCACAATGTTTTGAGTGCGTTACATTGAGTTCTTCCACCAAACATTATTTTACACCCCCCAAAAAAAAGTCGTTTCCCAGCAATAATTTTTGCGTAAAGTTACTTAGTTTCATGTACAGAATGCTTTGTTGACGGCTTCGTGATGAGGTGATTTACACGGTGTATAACCTGCTTTTTTTTAATACCCCATAACTCTAGGGTTATATTCTTTAGGTAAAAATAATACTAAAACTCCTAGAATAGGTGGTCCAAATCGACGAATCTTTACTTTTGCGAGGTTGCCAAACTTCGCAGTAGTGTAGTAAAACAGTAGCAGTTTCATTGATAAATACGAGTAATTCTTTTTATTCAAGCCAATAATTTATATTTAAAGCTAAAAAAATGCGAAAAAAAAAACAAAAACAAAAAGTATGATTGAAACATAATTCATATGCCAGTTGATTCTTTGATATGGTCTCAATCATATCCTAGAGATATGGGATATAAAAAAAAACAGGTTATAAAGGGTGTAAAACACCTCTTAACGAAGCCGAAAGGCACTGGTTCTCCCTGTCATTGCGATCATTTGTTTGTTCTACACCATACCTGGGAACCTTCTAGTTACGGAGATATTAGGGGTCAAATTTCCAACTTTTTGACAAGTATTTTTTTAAATACAAGTTTTTAATGTAATATTTTTACTTTAAACACCTCCATGACCCCCGTACTATTCAATCCGTCCATCAGCACAAAGTTTTGAGTGCGTTACATTGAGTTCTACAACAAAACATGATTTTACACCCCCAAAAAAAAAGTCGTTTCCCAGCAATAATTTTTGCGTAAAGTTACTTAGTTTCATGTACAGAATGCTTGGTTGACGGCTTCGTGATGAGGTGATTTACACCGTGTATAACTAACTTACTTCCACACAAACATAAATGGATTTAGAACACGGACAGGCAAAGTGTCATCTAAGTACCGCAAACATTACAAACCAAGGCCGTCTGAAACTCCTTCTAGATATTATATTTCTTAGTTTTCAGCCTATTTTCTCAGAAAATGGAAAATCGTTAGGAAGCTTTGCGTAATCAGATTTTCTTCTTCCAACTACTTAAACTTAATAAAACAAGCTAAATGACTTAATAAGGTACCTGGTTTTAAAAAGTATTTTAGTTCTACTTCAGGTAATCGTAAAAGTGTTACTTCGACTTTTCTAATTTATAAGTTAATTTTCGTTGTTATGTTCTTTGTTAATAAACATTTAAGTCCGAATTTTCTAATCTTGTAGAGATATTGAAATTGCGGTAGGTGATTGAGGTTAGGTTAGATACTCAGACCGGGGCAGCGGAGATCGCGTTAGATCTCGCTGCCCCCCTACGCAAGTGTGCGAGGGAAAACAGGTGTGGTTTTAGCGGTACCAGTCTGATAGAGGGGTCTATCAGACTGGTATCCTCTCTCTTGGAGGACATCCATTAAGAATACCCAAACCAAGAAAAAGAAATTGGTACTCAGTCTAGCGATAGCATAGTTGATGATCGCAGCTTGATCAGAGTTTCTCAGAATAAAGCTTACCTAATAGCGTGCGATTGGAGAGGCATTTCTCCAGCAGAAGTTTGCTGAACATAGGCTAATGATGGTTGAAATCGTCATCATCTGCCTTTTCCCAAATATACACCGTGTAAATCACCTCATCACGAAGCCGTCAACCAAGCATTCTGTACATGAAACTAAGTAACTTTACGCAAAAATTATTGCTGGGTAACGACTTTTTTTTGGGGGGTGTAATATCATGTTTTGTGGTAGAACTCAATGTAACGCAGTCAAAACATTGTGCTGATGGACGGATTGAATAGTACGGGGGTCGTGGAGGTGTTTAAAGTAAAAATCTTACATTAAAAACTTGTATTTAAAAAAGTACTTGTCAAAAAGTTGGAACTTTGACCCCTAATATCTCCGTAACTAGAAGGTTCCCAGGTATGGTGTAAAACAAAAAAATGATCGCAATGACAGGGAAGACTAGTGCCTTTCGGCTTCGTTAAGAGGTGTTTTACACCCTTTATTGGGGTCGGCTTTCAGTCTAACCGGATGCAGCTAAATACCAGTATTTAACATGGAGCGACTGCTATCTGACCTCCACAAACCAGTTGTACTGGGTAATACGAGACTACCCTTGATAAGGCTGGTTTTCTTTCTGTAACGACTGTCAAAGATCTTCAACAGCTAAGACCTTCGGTACAGTCATTTCAGATAATAAGGACATGAAAGTTTGTATGAGATGTCGTAAGCCGTAAACGCTCTTACTATTAAGAGCGTTATTTTTATTCGTGACCTAATTCGTCTCACATATCAACATGGCTCTCCTCCCATGCGTAAAATAAACAAATATTCTAATGTTTTTTCTTGGGGAATACTTATTAGGTTTCCTTCTTCCGAACATGCCAAAAGGTTATGTCGAACTATAACCCATATAATCCCTACGGGTTTTCTCCAACTTACATTCGGCTTCTAAGTCCTACAGAGAGGGAATACGATCTCATATTTATTTAGTTTTTTTCGTAAAAGTTCTCATCCAACATTCTTTAACCGCTTGGCCACGGGTAGATTGCTCTAGCTACACGAGTGCTACATCAGCGACTGCAAAAAAACAAACAAGAAAACACAGTTTTATTAAAAAGAAAAAAAAAATAGGCTTATCCATCAAAATTGAACACGTTCACAAAGTTTCGTGTCCTTACTATTAACCGTTCACGAGTTCTCTCGTGAAATGAAGATCGTGGCAGTAGGATCAAGACAAGTCTGTCTGTTGTCATGTCCTAAAAATGTATTTTCACCAGAACTTAAAACGTGTGCGAAACTTTAGCTCAATCGGTTGGGTGGAACTAGTTTGATATTCAGAAGCAAGATTTGAACAATACAACTAACTTACAAAGCAAGTTAAATAAAACCTTATTATATAATAATAAAAAGAAGGAGATTGCTTGGAGAATGCTACAAGTTACCATGACACGACTTGCGACAAACACGTTGCAAGCTTGCTTAAGGCCACGAAGGGGGCGTACTTTAACATACAGATCAACTGTATTTCCAAAGACTTCATTATTTAATTGAAATATGCATGTTTAATAAGACCTTTGTATGTAGACGTTTAGTAGTAAAACGCAGAATTCACAAAGATCGTTTTGACACGTCACATGACGTTGACAAAGCGACGTTGTGACGTGGTCCTGCTGACGTTCCCCGCAACCTAACCAAAGCGATCCGTCGCACGAATACGCGATTTCATATACTGACATACATTTGTATGGCAAAAGCCAAACGAACTCTCTGTCGGTGTATCAGTGTGTTCAGCTTGTGAACAAAATGAACACGATGAGCGCATGTTATCGCGACTATCATTTCGTATACATACAAACTACATACATGTTTGTAGTGTAGTTAATAAAATTAATTAATTATATAGTTGGTATATCGTCTTTTGCAAATCTCGCAATCTAAATTAGGTTTAATATAAGAAAACCCAATTCTGGATTAAGCTCGCCGTTGCACATTTTTTTATACAAAATAGGCTTGCATTTCAGCCATATTGCATTTTGTATATTTTTTTTATTTTATTTTGTATGCAATAAAGAATAAGAATCTTTTTGGTAATTAGGACACGGACTTAGTTGAACGTTCGGTGAAGCCGATTTTATGTCAGCAAAAGCGAAATCTGTCTCCGCGCTAGTTCTATCCTTTAAACTAATGAATAAATAATAACTTTAGCAAATTGTTCAAGTTTAATGAAAGCCGTTTTAGGATTGAGAAGACCAAGTTTCTCGGCGAAATTGTCTTTGAGAGAATTTTGTGAGTGAAGACTTAAATTGAAAGATAAACGAGCACATGTCCCAGATACTGTCTTGTCTCAAAACACAATGAGAATTTCTCGAAAATTGTGTGTTTCATTTCTATGAAGTAAAAGGAGTTCGTAGCTAAATAATAACTGCCGCTCGGGTCGATCGATATAGGTTAAGCCGAGCTTGCCTAAGTTGGTCTGTGGATGGGTGTCCACCCATTTCATACCAAGTTTCCTCCGTGCCTCGGAAAGCACGTTAAGGGTTGATCCCGGCCTCATTTGTAGATCTTTGACAGTCGTTACAGGTAGTCAGATGCCCGAAAGTCTGACAACCAGTCTTACCAAGGGGTTTAGTATTACCCAGTACTAACTGGGTGGTGGAGGTCAGATAAGCAGTCGCTCCATGTCGAAAAAGCTAAGCAGATCATGAGTTCATGAGACTTATTACTGGCAAAATATGAAAGTACGAGTACCACAGGTACCTCTGCCTAGCCCATCTATAAAACAGGCGTGATGTTAAGTTATAGTAGTAATGGTATTTTTTTTCCTCGAAAAATAATATTGTGTTCTTTTTTTTTCTTAGAATATTTAACTAAAGTAACAAACTTTGCTTGTTATATTATTTGAATTATTTTGCTTATCTCAGTAAAGAGTTTCGTAACTAGAAAGTTTTTTGACATTTAAATAAAAACTCGAAAGTAGCCAGCCAATATCTTGGATAAAAACGTTGTAACTTGTTTTAAACCAAATGTTCCATGTTTTCTTAATTCTGTAAGAACAAACCTACCTATATTACTGTAAATATTCTATTTGTGCAAAAATACTTTGAACCTCGTCCTAGGGCAGTAAAATGGCCAAAGAAAAAATGCGTCAACGGAACTTTTAACCACCACTTAAGAGCATACAAACTTTCAAGCCGTTTTTTTCCGAAATGACTGAACCGATTTAAATGAAACTTTATACACATAAGCAGGATACATAGGTCTAAAAACTTTCTAAAAAGTATTTTCAAAATGTGTTTTAAAAAAAGAGATAATTGGAATTTTCTGTTTCTATAGAAAATTTACAATCGGTCTAATTTAACTGTAACACTATTTTTCGAAAATGTTTTTTTGTAACTTTCTAGATTTGTGTATCCTGCCTATGTATACGAAGTTTCATTAAAATCAGTTCAGTCATTTCGGAAAATAACGACTTGAAAGTTGGTATGAAATATCGTAAGCCTCGTTCAGGTTATCACCAGACGCGGCCTAAACCCGAACCATTTCGGTCCACTGTACGTTTGTGTACGACATAATCACTACACACTTGCGCGACAAATGAGCTGTGGAGCGCGGGCCGCGCGGGCGCAAGCGCTGCGCTGCGAGCAAGCGTGACGTGACGCGCGATCGATAGCGAGGCTGCGGACAGACTGAAGGGTGTGGACGGTGTGGGAGGGGTCGCGCCCCGTCGCGCACGCACCTTGCGGCGCGCTGTGATCTAGCGCTGTGTTCCCGCGCTCCGTCCTATTTGTCCTTGCGTATAGGGTGAAATAATTTGAGGAAAAACGGAGATTTTACTTAAAAAAAAATGATATTTTTTTTCATTGAATTTACGTTCTATAAGTGAAACTAAACCACTGGTTTCAAGGATAACGGTATTTACACTAACACCCTGTATAGTGGTTTAGGGAATAAGAAACTATCGAATAAACGTTTGAGATTGTTTGTATGTGTGAAAGCGTGGTTATAGGGCGAGAATCAGACGGGCCGCGTTTAGAACACGGATTGTTCACACTTCCCGATTTTCGAAAATAAGAAGAAAAAAATAGAATTACCTACCCATTTTATTAGTTACCTCCTTGAATCTGAAGAGGATGCAAAACAACACTTTGTATAATAGCCTATAGCCTTCCTTGATAAATGCACAACGCCGCTAAATAAATTTTCACTTCAAAACTATTTTATTATGATTGCCGTATACAGTCATTACCGCTTATCATAGAATTACCTATGCATGACGTGTAAAAGATTAAAACATTGTTGGTACATGGGCTTGTATTTCGTACTTTAATAATGTTGTCGAATACTTTTAAAAGAAAACTCGCGAAAGTGCGTTTGCGTGTGTTAATGTGGTTTATGCTAGTTTTATCATTTTTCTACATCATGCTATGGACGTTTAGTGGCATGAACAACACAGGTGTAACCGAATTAGCAGCTCCTAGGGGTGGGTCGTTACGTCTTTTCCACGTAATCGTAGTATGCAGTTTCGTGTGTTCGCGAAACTAGTTTCAAAATCAATTATTTTTGCAACTATGTACTTCATTATGGTTTTCGTTGTAATTTTCGTTCGTTGTAATCATTATCTGTTGTTTTCTTTGTAAATAAAGATATGATATACTTCAGTATATCAAATCATTATTTGCTAATACGATTTAGATTGAATGAAACTGTTCCATGAGATTTTTTTTATGTTAAGAACGTAGTTCAACGCGAGACAATATTCTTTTTTGTCGATCATCCCTCTTCAAAAACTGTAAAAGAAAAATATAATATAATATACTTAATTAATTTAATATTATCATTTCCCCAGCCATTTCCCATATATATATATATATATATATTGGGGTCGGCTTTCAGTCTAACCGGATGCAGCTGAATACCAGTATTTTACATGGAGCGACTGTATATCTGACTTTCACAACCCAGTTAGTACTGGGTAAAACGATACTCCTTGATAAGACTGGCTGTCAGACTTTCGGGCCACTGACTATCTGTAACGACTGTCAAAGATCTTAAATGACAGCCGGGACCAACGGTTTAACGTGCTTTCCAAGGCACGGGGGAAACTCGGTATGTAATGGGTGGTCACCCGTCCACAAACCAACCTAGGCAAGCGCGGCTTTACCTGGAGATTAATCTGAGCGGCTGCTTTCATTAAGCCACGAGCTCCAATTTAATAATGATGAATTAATTATTTTAATTTTGATTTGAAATCGGGCTAAAGGTTTCATCCGTTTTATATTATTTATTATTTTACCCGTCAAACAGAAAAAAAAAAACAAAATGACTAAAATAAACTAAAACACAAGCATTAAAACTCAAAAAATCAAAACTCAAAATATTTTATTTTACATAGGCCTACATGGGCACTTATAGACGTCGACAAAAGGTGCACGGTTCGGATTGGTCGTTTTCTATGGAGAAGAACCGGCAAGAAACTCCATGGTTACTCTTTTAAAATCATTTGGTTTTATAATATTTGAAGGTATTAGTAGTTAAGTATGGGAGGACATCGTAGGCCCGACAATAGGTCGTTGCTTACTACAAAAGGTAGAGCAAGAGAAGAAAAAAAACAATGTAAATATGTGTGAGAATTTGCAATAGAAAAGTGCACGGAAAGTACGTATTACCGTCTCTTTTTCTCTTACGGGTAAACCCTATCCCGAAAGAACGATGGCCAAGTGTGTGCAAATTGCGTGATTTGGAATCGGTATACTCTCAGTTTTTATTGAATGAAAAGTATACGCGCCGCGCCTCTCTCATCGTCAGTTTCATCATAGAATAAAACAGCGTACGTAAAATAATCGTTACTATCGGTAGTACGAAACTAGAAACTAGTACGAAACTAGGTACACGATTATATCCTATGTAAGCAGTTACTGAAATAACGTTAATTAACGCCTACCCCTAGCTGCTCTATACCCAGCGATTATCTGGTGGACTCCTGAATTTCCTGGCACATCAACCATTAAACATTGTATTGGTGATATGAAGTGTTATATTTTCAGTGATATAAAGCAGGAACAATATTATAATATAGAAGCATATCTGTTTTATGGAAGTAATATTGATTTTAATAATCTTCCTTTACCAAGAAAGCCTACTGAAAAAATATGGGGATTATTGCATGAAGAATCTCCAAAAAATGTAGAAGTGTTATTTTACGAAGAAGCATTAAGCTTGTTTAATTTTTCTTCAACTTTTAGCAGGTACAGCAATATTCCCTTTCCATTGTTGGATTTACAATCATATACAGATATAACAAGCCAGAAATACTTTGTTCAGACAGTGAAGAAAAATGAGTTCTTAAATGATATTGCCCCAATTATGTACTTACAAAGCGATAATTTCACATCGACCGAAAGAGACGCATATGTCAAAGAGCTGATGAAATATATAAAAATTGACTCTTATGGTGAATGTTTGAAGAATAAAAATATGCCTCCAAAATTCTACACTGATTACTTAAATAAGTTTAATGATGATGAGTTTTTAAGGTTCATTGCAAGGTACAAATTCGTCGTAGCGATTGAGAATGGCGCATGCAATGATTACATTACCGAAAAGTTTTGGCGCGCTATCAAGGTGGGTACTGTCCCCATATATTTTGGTTCGCCTACTATCAGAGATTGGTTACCCAATAGAAAGTCTGCAATACTCCTGGAAGATTACCCTACGCCGAAGATTTTGAGTCGGCATATTAAAATGTTATTGAACAATGATGATTTGTATGAAGAATATTTAGAACATAAGACCAAACAATTAGTAACAAACCAAAGATTGTTGAATGAGTATAACAATAGGCCTTACCAAGTAGATATAGCCAAGGTAGTAGATAGATTCGAATGCTTTATTTGTGAAAAGTTGCATGCTAAAATGAAGGGTGAAATAGGAGTGAATATTGTAAATAAAAGTCACTATAACTGCCCAAAACCCTTATCAGCTTTAACTTTAAGTGTAAATCCTGAAAATAGGTGGGTACATTCTTGGGAAGCCGCTGGAAACAGAGCTAAAATAATCTATTACAATATTATTAATGAACATTAATATATTTTTTGGTATACTTATTTTATTTCATTACATTTATTACTGATACAAATTGTATGATTTTTAATTTCTACTGTAAAGTGCACCTTTTTGGAGTTTTTTTTAAAGATTTTTTTTTAATAAGTCTTTTACCTTTTAGATTGTTAAAGTGATACTCTCAGTTTAAAATTTATGAGTCTATAACTGACCATGTTGTTTTCATTGGATTGTAAGTACAGGATATCTTTCAGACCAGTTGTGTGGTCTGGTTCAGCAGTTCCGATTGTTACAAACAAAAACACATAATTGTGAAGATAAAAATGAACACTGTAATGTTAAAAAAGTAACTAGAAGCGGTCGTGATACATGTAATTGTTCCGGGTCTGGATGTTTTTGAATGTGAGTTAAAATGTTTATAAACTCATCTACATAATCATCGTTTATAAACTCATCATCTACGATACAGGAAGAATTCATAGTTAGACTAGGATTTACAAAAACAAAAAACAAGCTGTTTTATAAAAGCAGCAATTCATTAATAATATAAAGAAATATAAACCTAAACAAAATTTTATAAAGCATATTGTCAGACAGATACTACATTGCTATTTGAGTTATTTCAACAACAATTTACGAGTCCCAAGCAAATAGTCACTCAAGTACTACATGTTCGTCTTTTGCCCTTGAATGTAGACCCAGACTTAAGGCCCAAATACACGCTCTAAGTAATATACCTACCTACTAAAATAACTAGTAACTTGTACAGTCTCCAACATTATATTGCGTTCATTCTGCCAAAGACTATACTCCCATAAAATATGATGTGCTGTGCAGTTCATATTCGCAGTCAGATGTAGAACATTGACAAAAAGGCGAGGCCACAAACTTGAAGGAAAATAATTTACTCTTAAAGTTACCATGACCTGTGAGAAATTTAGCAACAGAAATTATATTAATCCCGAAAATCCCGAGATTAAATAAATTAATCCCAAAAATTTCGGGATTAAAATACGACCAGGATCTCGGGATCTAATTCTCTACTTATAAGTCACTGCGTGTATGTAGACCTTTAGACTTGCCTTTATCAAATGGACTAAGAAATATGTCTCCACACATGCCTAGACCTAAACTTGGCTGAAACTGGATTACTTTGAGAATTAGATTTGAAAACCCTAAGTCTACTTCGGCTGATTGTCACACAAATGCGATTAGAGCAATTATATTAATGAAGCCAAGTCTGTTATAAGGATTATATTAAGATTTGTATGGAACATTGTAATTATAACTATAAACATCTAAAATATTTACTAGATGGCTTATAGTAAGATATTATTTTATTGTTGTTTTAGAAACTCAAGGTAAACCTTAATTTGCTGGAAAGGTTTTACATTGAAATGGTTTTTAATTAAAAATGGTTTTTAATTAAATACTGTTGGTATCTTTATAAACTTACCCAAAAACCCAAAGTCAACAAAAGTAAAAACGAAGTTAAGAAGACAAACTTCCGTTTCAAATAACATTTGGTTGTGGTAGGGGTTCGATTCGTTTACATGGGCGATGCTGACGAGCACACAGAAGGTTTCGGAACAGGATTTGTAACGTTTGAGATAATAAAATATAATGTAATTACAAAATGTAGTTTTAATTTCGTCGTAAATTAGATCTACGCTTGGATGCAGAAAACAGCAACGCCTTTTAAATATACACATAAGCCTGTACTATTATAGGATACCGGGCATACCCGATTCCTGCTGAACAACTTTGCCCTAAGCCAAACTAGGGTTCATCACAAAAGGACGATCATAGAGTACCCCTTCTAAATCAGTAAGCTTAGGTTATAAATGTGACAAACCACGCGCGAGCCCACCGAGCGTAGCGAGCGACGATGTGGCAGCGACCGTCGAGCGCCATATTTAGGCCCCAGTCTAGAAAATTTGACAGCTGTCGAAATTTTGTTGCTGTTTTTTTTTTACTAGATTTATTAATGAATTGCAATAATTTTTAGTACAACATAATATTGGTTATATGCCTTATAACTTCGTTTTAAGTTGATAAAACTCACTCTTGTTGGGTAAATCAGACGTTGAAAAGAGATCTTTCGTGCGCAACGCGAATCCGAGTTCAGTTTCAGCACTCCTAGGCAATAGGGGCTAAATCGCAAAATGTACCGAGCCAATAAAAAAAAACCTTTACATCCTTGACTTCCAAATTGGCTCATTACTTTTAGTAAAAAAACTTATTTTTTTTAAATTATCAAATTTTTTGGTTTTTGCTCTCGATTATATTAATAATAGATTTGTGTCATAATTCGATATTAAGGAAGGGCCAAAATTCACTCGATATGAAAAAAAACCATTAAAATTAAAGTGAACTGGAAATTACTGTCACTCAAAAGGGAATCTTTAACAAAAAAACAGAACACCACTTAACATCCAAGTACTAACTTATTATTCAAACATGCTTAAAGCAATAAGTCTTAAGTTACTAGTCCTGGTGCTAATTTGTATGGAAAGCCTGTAACTGGGTCGTCTTCGACGGGCTTAATTAACTAAATGAAACAAGTTTTTAATTGTTTCTTCAGCCCGAAGCTATTTATCTTCTAACCGTGGCCTCAAATGAGGCGACACTCTATAGATTAGATGATCGTAACCGCGGAATTATGTTCTTTTTGAGTAAAGACTTCGTTGATGAAAATTTGAAGTAAATACACAGGCTGTATGTACTAAAATATTAAGGAAAGGAAATCACGTTAAACCGTTTGTCCCGGCTGTCATTTGTAGACCTTTCACAGTCGTTACTGAAAGACTGTGGCCCGATCATAGACTTAATAAAGAAAGAGATATCAAGACGAAAATGTATCGGAAACCTGCGCCTCCAGTTTACCCCTACCACACGGCAACTACTACACATGCAGTTCAGTAAAAGCAATAGATACTCAGTCGCGCACACACCCACATTTCTTAAAACAGAACGTACTACACAATCAATTATGAACTTTATCCCGTCAAACACAGCGTGCATTTACCATGCACCGTACAACTTACCCACACAAAAACATCGGTCGCTATTGTTGTGCTGTACAAAAGCAATTTGTTTTACACTAGCTGTTCCGCGCTACTTCGTATGTGTCACATTTTCCCCGTTTTTGCAACATTTTTCATTGCTGCTCCACTCCTATTGGTCGTATTGTGATGATATACATATAGTCTATGTCCTTCCTCAGGTTGAAATCTATCTTCTTGCCGTTTGGTCGTGAAAAGGTAACAAACAAACCGAGTGACTTTCGCATTTATAATATTAGTATGGATATGGATATATACGCTAGTGATGTAAAGTAAATTGCTTGCCAGGTTTGACAGCAACATCGACATCCATGATCCTCGCCTCAGCTCTTTTGGTTGGACGTGAAATTATCACATCAAACTCTGTTAGATCGTCAGCCTTAGTGGAGGAATCGGCGCCACCAACAGTAATTTCCTGGCCTACGGTATCAATGCCAACATCAGGTAAACGGATTCGCTGCTTCACTGCGGACATGACACTGAGTGGCAGATGATCCATCTCTCACCGAGACTGTTATAGCCGCCCGGGAAGCCTATGCAATTTCACCGCCTGTTTCCCTTTTGTAACAGTGCACGCCAACGTGGCAGGCTGAACTTTCTTGTCCTTCCTCCCCACAATAGTAGACCAGGCCTCCGTCTCAGTCGTAGCTTCATCCCGCAAAGCCTGTGAAGCCTGCGTGGATGCCGATGACGCAGTGGGCAACTCCACTACTGGAGCCTTTCCTCTCCCTTTTTTCTTTACGGGATTATGGTCCAGACAATCGGCAGCTGGCTGCGCGCGAACAAGAGCTTCTCTGGGAATAATCTGGTCTTAATAGCGGCTAGTTTGGCGTCAACCATGCCCCCAATTTGCCAAAAACGACGAAGTTGGGCCTCTGACTCGTTGCATTGACCTGGCTAAGTCCCATCGAAAAAGCGGCCGCGTTAGGGCTAGTCATTCGTTCATCCTGGCAACTAAAGAGGGTGACCTGCGCTGTCCGCTTCTCAATCTGCGCTAAGAGACTGGTTAACTGAGCCTTTAATAATAATAATAATAATATAATTTAATTTATTCAGACAACAAATGAGTCCATTTTGTTAGTAAAAATACCTTATAACTAGTGTTAGTATTACACAAACAAGGATAAAAAATAATTACAAAACAAATAGAGCAGGTGACCGAGGTAGGATGTGCAGAGAACGATAAGGCGAGGAATAAGCTACCTGACCATTCTCCCCACATAGTGCCTCAGAAAAGGGGAGTAAGGGCTCTCTACTACTGTTTTCAGGATGCTGTTGTCACTGCCCCGTGTTCTACGCATCAGTGATGCGACTTTCTTACGAATTACCGCATGGAATCCGTCAGTTCGGTTCTGAGCAAACATCTCCGGTGCGCTACAGAAACGGGGCAGTTTCAACAACATCCTAAAAACATTATTGTACTGGACGCGCAAGACATCTAACGATCGTTTGGTGTAGCAGACCCACAGACCCCCCGCGTACAGACCTTGACAAAACGCCTTAAACAAGGTGATTTTGACTTGGTCCGAACACCGCGAGAATCTACGGGCCAACATGTTACCTCGGACCGCTAGTGCCCTACGTTCCCTTTCAATGTCTACATCATCTTTAAGGTCGTCGGTAAGTAAGTGCCCCAAGTACTTGAATTGGTAGACTCTATTTATGCTTGCACCATTTAGGGAAAAGCTAGGTTCATGATTCGGGCACTTACCGGCGGCCTTAAAAACCATGTATTCACATTTACGGACATTGTATACAAGGCCGTGCAAGGCAGCATATTTCTCGCAGACCTTCAGCATCTCTCTGATAGATCCCTCAGTCGGGCCCAGCAGCACCATGTCGTCCGCGTAGCTGATGCTGTTTATACTAACACCACCAACCCGGCAGCCGACACGCATGCTACTGAGCTCGACCAAGAGATCATTAACATACAGGTTGAAGAGCCGTGGAGACGTCAACCCCCCCTGCCTCACACCGCACTCCAACCCATATGATTCAGAGAATGTTCCGGCCCACTTTACATAATTGGTTTGGTTCGCATACCAATACTGCATGAGCTTAATGACTGGTGCCGGTACATTCCTGCCACCCAGTTTTCTCCAGAGCACATCATATGACACCAGGTCGAAGGCTTTGGAAAGATCCAGGAAGCAGGCATACACCGGCGTTTTTCGGTCTGTGTAATATTGGACAGTATTCTTCAGACTCAACACAGCACTCTCTGTTGAAAGTTTAGGTTGAAAAGCCAGCGTTTTATATTTGTAACCTCTCAACGTTGCTCTCAACGGCCGATCGCGGTGACAACTCAACCATTGCGGCTTGCACTATCACTGCCGCCAACTAAAGGCTATGAACATCACTCCCATTTAGGTTACGCGACTTGCTTGCAACCTCCTCAAGTTTTCGAAGGTTGTCTTCGATGAAGTTTTTAAGTTCTACCGTTGGTTGTGCCTGCATCGTTTTAGCCAACATTTCTGGTTTTGGTACGTTTTGCTTTGCCATCGTTGAAGGTATTTAGCTTTAGCGTTGTTTAGTGGATGGGCTCGCAAGGTCAGTATCTCCACCATTTTCTTCACGGTTTGTCGGTGGCTTGCTAATGTTTAGTGGTTTAACAGGCTTCCCAGGCCCGGATATCTGCGTTCGCTTGCATGAGCGGTACCCAAAAGATCTCGTCGACGTTTCAGAGGCGTATGACATTTGCGACCAAAAAGACTCGCAAGTGTCACTCACCACCTCGTCGGCAATTAGGATAGGCGGGTGCACGAATTGTGCACAAACTGATGCCCCCTTTGGCACTTTCAGTGCCTTCTTCGTCTTCTTCTCTGTGCTGGTTAAATCTCTTGAGCCATATTCTCTCCGATTTTCGGAAAGCAGGTCGGTGGTAGCCTGCTCTTTATATCTTGGTGCCGCGAATGTGCTAGGAATAGAATCCAGCGACTCCTCTTCACCTTTAAGTGAACCACCCTGTCTTAGTGAGCCAAAATAAACGCTATGCTAAACGAAATAATGCGGAATTTGAATATTGCCAAAGGTAATGTATGGTAAGTATGCCAAATAAAATTCTGCCATCTTAAAAGTATGCCGTTGTAAATTTGGACATATAAACATTCGGCCCAACAATAATTATATTAAATATTTTTTTTGTCTCAAAAATATTCGTTTGAAGAAGATTATGCCAAATTTATTATGCCAAATGAATTTCGGACCATCAAGTTTCTGCCAGATAGATGGAACCCATAACATGTCACCTACCAACCCAGTTCATAACCCATTTTATGAGCCATTGCATGGCACCCGACGAAAAACCCCCTTTTCACTCTCCAAAAGCTCAGAGTGAATCGCGCACAGTCAGAGTAAACAGAAGGTGCGCGCTTCACAGAAGTCGATTTTATTGACTCTGCTCCGTGTCCCGCTTGGTCTGGTCTCTCACTTGGACCTTTCGGGCATGAGTGACTACACCGGCAGAGCCCCAAGGTCATTAGGCCCCGCAAGCCCCACCACGACGACAACGTGGAGATATTCTCGGTGGGGGAGCTTAGATACCTAGAGAAATACCGCCGTTCTCGTGGCTCCGTTTTCGTCACGTTCCGTTAGAAACTTGTCTAAGAAGCCATGTAATTAACTACTATTTATATTCAAAACTTTATTGAAATTTGTATTTTGTAATGCGCTAAAGACTTAACTTTATTAAGGTAAATTAGGTGTTATTAATAGGTTTTTGTACTGAAATATTATTTGCGAATAATAATTTCTAAAATACTTTCATTTATTTTTTTAAATAATTTCATTCGACTACCTCGTTGGTCTAGTGGCAGCACGCGCGAGAGCTGAGCATGAGGTCTTCGGTTCGATTCCTAGGTCGCGGGGCAGTGTTATTGAGCTTTTTCTATCAGGATATTCTCACTAGCAGTCATGAAGTCTGGATTTGTGGCCGGTTGATGGCAATAGGCTCGCCCCCTATTACACGGGACCTAAACATAACTGGCGAAATGTGAGTGTATTATTTGGTACTCCTCTGTTTAACTTTTCGGGGATTACAGGCGTGATCGTATGTGTATATTTTTATTAGTTTTTCATCAAAACTTCTTAGACGATGTATGGTCAACCTCTCTTGATACTAAGCAAGCTACTCTTGCTAGCTCAAAAACTTCATTGAACAATCAGTCCAGTAGATTCGGAAGAAATGGTTCTTACAGATAGACACGAGTGGTCCACTAGGGTACCGGTTTTTTAATTCGGACTACGAAACATTTCAAAAATTGCTGAGAAACGTCAAAATACTTGTCTGAACAACTACTTTATCGTGATCTTTTTAGTATATCTATCTGCTCTAACACGGAGAGCAAGTAAATGAGTGAGTGTTACTAGTAGCGGTACTTCCATACAAGCCTACAAGCTTGGCTTGCCCTTATAACCAGTAGGTTATTAAGGAAGAGTAGTAACACTTCATTATGTTCGGGTTTCTGAACAGCCGGCTTGCCTATTGGGCTTGCCGTATCGTTGACCCCTAGGCACGCCACAGAGTGTTACCTGTTATTAGGTACGTAATCGTAATTATCAAAGTAGGTACAAGAAATCCGACTGTCTCGTTGGTCAAGTGGTTGCAAGTACTACTGCTGAGCATAAGGTCCTGGATTTTCAACGACCAAGAGTTATTGTTTTTTTTTCATGAGGGTCTTCTCAGTTGCAGCCAACGAGTCAGGATTCATGGCCAGTAGATGACAATAGGCTTGCCCCCTATTACGTGGGACTCAAACGTAACTGGCGAAATGTGGGTGTACAGTCAGCATCAAAAGTCGGTTAACACTTATAAATATTACACCAAGTTTTGTGCTGGTCAGTGTGATCTGATGTTATATTGTTTTGCAAATTCGTGTAATGAAAATATTGTTATGTCTTTTACTCCAGTCTGTTAATATGGATCGTTCTAAAACTAAGACGTCTTATAACTTTGGTTATGTAAAGCGACTTTTGCTGCTGACCGTACATACCATTTTTTTTTTTTTACGGAAGGGAAATCATCAAATGACTTCTCCCGCTCTGGGCGGAGCGGGAGGGAGTGTCGGACTTGTACTGACTAAAACCCACCCATGTTCCTTCTTCGCCCTTTGTGTTCCAGGGCCACGGTATCTCTTTCGAACAACCCGCAGTGACCGTACATACCATCAGGTATACTTCTGCCTAACTCTTATTTTATTACAAACGTGATACTATGTTATGATTTCATAACATACAACAAACAACTACTCTAATGTATGCAAAATAAAGGTCACCTATTATAATCAAATCAATAAGTACTATCCATCAACAATACCCGATTACGAAACAAGATCACAATCCGCTACCATATTGTTATTAAAATAGAACACAATATTGCGCAAACTGGGTCGGATATGAACAATTTTACCAATGTATGCAATGCAATTTTGGACTTGCAGTACTGAACTGAAACATCGACAAAGTGCCAGTAGAGATACATACATTATATAAATTGACGCTTTTTTCCCAAGCGATTTCCCACCGCTTACGATATTTACATTGTCTTGATCTTGACTCCGTTCATTTATATCGCCATACACGGACTACGCACCTGAACTATCTGAAGAGCATCACCAATAAGGTCAGTGTAGAAAGGTCTGAACAATATTATTATCATCCTTTCCCCATGTCATTTGAGGTTGGCGCAACACGTTTTTTTTTTTCTTTTATTGTCCCCTGTCAATCTTCACGTTATCATTTACTCCTTTTTCTACGTATAATTCCGCACACAATGTTTTTTTTTCATCCATCTTTTTTTTTTGGTCTTCCTCTCCCTCTCCATCCATCAACATTTATATTGATTACTCTTTTATAGCCTGCGCAGACGACGGATTTTTGTCCGCGGACTTTTTTGTCCGCTAAAATAGATCGCTTACAACTGTATCGAGTAACGCAAACGAGGGATTAAAAGTACCGCGTACAAAAAGTCTCCTGAAAAACCGAGGACATGCAGAGAGCGGACCGGACAAAAGTACGGGGGAATCCCCGAAATAAATAGAATTCGTGTGGCTAGGCGAAGCAACGCACATGGCGGACTTTAGTCCGCGTTGTCCGAGAGTAACGTACGTATGCACGACGATAAACGATGACACCGTGTGCGTTGAGTTCGCGGTAAATCCGCGGCGGACTTTTTATTAGTGGATCGTACTTTTTTCTCCGCCGCGGAGAAAAGTCCGTCGTCTGCGCAGGCCTTTACAGTTCGCAGTTATAAAATCCCTAATTTTAAGTAACCCCACAGCTAAACACTGTCTCTTAAGATAGAGGCAGGACTTACAATATCTGTATACAGACTTCTGCAGCATAGTTTGCATCTTGTTAATCAGTGTACACTAATGATTCTTTGTGAGAATAAACTATTATTATTTTAGTCACATGTATTCCAAGACAGAAGAAGTTTGAACAAAATAGACTTTCCAATAGAATAAACCTAGTTGGAAAGAATCCCAATAAAAACACTAGGCAAGCAAAGTGTCCTCGATAGACAGTTTATTGAATAACCTGATAGCTTTTCACTTTATTGTTGATATTACTTTGTAAGTACGTTTTCAAGTGGAATGTGAGAAATTGCGTCGTGGCTTAAAATCGAATGAAAAATGTGATTGGATTTTATTTGCCGTCTGTCGTTTGTTTATTTCGTTTCATTTCGATTGGTCAACTGAAGTGTCAACTAAATAGAAGTTTGCCTCTATGACAAAAAGTTTGAAGTATGAAGGGTTATTTATGTATGATCCAGTGGCCTACCATGACGTCTTAAAGCAGTATTGTTTTAATCTTATTCCAGAGTGGGAAAGAGATGGCGCTAGACGTCCTCTATAGCTTTGTCTCTTTCCCACACTGGATTAAAAATAAAACAATACTGCTTTATGACGTTATGATGTCTTAAAGCAGTATTATATCAAAATGTTACGAAGTCTATGCAAGCAAAAGAAAGCGATAGTACAATAGCGAGGGGTGCATAGTCGTGACATTTAGAGCTTTTAATTTCAATATTTTTGTATGAATTCTTATGAACTAAAATATGACGCATTTTTAAAAGTCATAGAACCAAAGTTGTTTATTATGATGTTAGTAACATGGTCCTGAGAGGTTGTCGGTGTTTTACAAATAACCCTGTTTATACATATATACATATAGCTCCGTCTCTTTCCCACACTGGAATAAGAATAAAACAATACTGCTTTAAAGGTGTGTCCAAACATGTCGCGGCAAGAGCGCGGCAGCAACACTAGTTAGGACTAAACCGACGCATGTTTGCGCGGCAGCAGCAATTATTGACGAATGTTTACTAAAAATGATTGTGCGCGGCAGGTAGAGTGAAGCGTTTGCGAAAGCAGTCGTAGCCGCGCAATGTTTGGACACACCTTTAGACGTTATGACGTCCTAAAGCAGTATTATATCAAAATGTTACGAAGTCTATGCGAAGCAAAAGAAAGCGATAGTACAATAGCGAGGGGTGCATAGTCGTAACATTTGGAGCTTTCAATTTCAATATTTTTATTTTTGTATGAAAATCTTATGAACTAAAATATGACGCATTTTTAAAAGTCATAGAACCAACGTCGTTGATTATGATGTTAGTAACATAGTCCTGGGAGGTTGTCGGTGTTTTAAAAATAACCCTGTATATATATATACATATATACCTACCTTTATATACCATTTTATAATTAAGACCGCTTATCTTTTCAGACACACATTGCAAGCTGTTCCAGAGTTGAAGTAAAAAAAACTAAAGATATTATATGAAAACAATGTTTGTACTAAACAAGTAAACAAATCTGCTGTGAAATAAGTGCCAAAAAAGGTTCTGTGAGATAAATTATTAGTAAAGGACAAACAAATGTGAACAATAACATTGACAAATCTTGAAGGACACGGCAGAGCTTAATGTCACAAGAAAAGCAGTAACAAAGAAATCCAACATTGAAAAAAGAAGAGCGATATTAATTCATTCAGAACAAACTATGAACAAAGACATAATAATCCACACAGTCATACTACTCTTCCTAGTCTACCCAACATGGGCTTACTATTATTACTACCCACCGCAATTCATGGGCTACTATTTCTGTCCAACTTTCTATCCAACTGACTACGATTTTGAAGACATGCCTGGGTACTACACCAATGACACGCATGTTATGAACATCACAACTCTTTCAACCACTGCACCGGTCGCTGAGGATACCTCTAATAGAAGAACTTGTAATATATGGTGCTGGCTTCGAAGAGTAGGGCTTTTTATTGTGCAACAGTTACTGGCTGATAATACATAACGAGGAATAAAATGTTTTTGTTCTTTATTTTTCTTGGAAATGAGGTGACCAAGTCGAAATAGGTGCAAATACAGGGACGGCGTCCGTTGGGACCGAGGCCGTTTATATTAAATACTACTATTACTATTTATTAAGCAGTTGCCGGCGGCCTTCGTCCACGTGAAATTATTATTTAAATATTACTTTCCTATTTGAATCGGATTTTGTTTCAGGGGTTTAATTTTTTGCACGGAAGTCTAATCATATTTTCTAAAATAAAAGTAAAAATAGCTAGAATAGTTACTCTTAATAATATCAGCTATCTGCTAGTAAAAGTCCCGTCAAATTTCGGATATTAGCCGGAACAAATAGACAGACAGACAAAAATGGTAAAAAAAAATTTTGGTTGTAGTACTGTCTAAACTCTATGCAATCATATGCATTCAGTAAAAGACAAGTAGTGTGGCACAGTGGTAATCAAGGGCCACGGCTTACCAGTTATAGGTTCTGAGCTCAAACCCAGAAGACACTACGTGCAATATATTTTCATTAACCACTGCTCTCAAAATGGTGAAGGAAAACATTGTGAGGAACCGGCACGTTCTAGAACTAAAATATCGAAGACATGTGACATCTCATCACCTGCACAGGACCAGCGAGGCCTATGTCCCAGCAGTGGGAACGTTATATAAAGCTTTAAGAAACAGAGATTGCGTTGGATTATGTAATCGCTGAATACTGCCCACCATGAAGAAGTTTCAAGGTTCTAAGGTTCGTATAACAACAATTTCTTCTCCGACAATGTTTTGGTATAACTCAACAGGAAAGTCTTAATTCCTAAAGTTTCTTAATCCAACTTAACCCCTGCTTAAGTTGGGTCAAGTGTTTCCAAACTTGTGGCTTCACCCAGTGTTGATTTAAGATTATTCTCTATTGGCCTCACTTAGTTAAAAATCGATCGAGAGCAGCGGTGGCCCAGTGAGAGCAGCGGTGGCCCAGTGGTAGCAGCCCCGACTTACGAGCAGTAAGTCGTGGGTTCGAACCCAGGCAGGCGCATTACTTTGTGTAATTTATTTCATCATCGCTGCTCTCAAAAACGGTGAAGGAAAACATCGTGAGGAAACCGGCATGTCCTAGAACCAAAAATTCGAAGACATGTGACATCTACCAAACCGCACTGGGCCCGCGTGGTGGATTACAGCCCACTCCCTCTCATAGAAGAGGTGGCCTGTGTCCCAGCAGTGGGAACATTATAGGCTAATGATGATATTAAAATCGACCATATCTAAATTAAGAAAGAAAGAAAGAAAAAACGTTTATTGGTACATACCACAATAGGGGATAATCCAATTTTTTTTTCTTTGTCCGTCGGGTAGTTTATTGAAAAGTATTGGACATGTATTTTTTCTTTTTTCACGTGGTCATAAAATTACAGAGATATATTGAGTTGAAATGGCGCATGACGTCACATGTAGGTAAGTTTTAAACCTAGTTGTGACGTAGTGAGCCCCCACTCTCCAACCTTAATGAGTTCTAACTAAGTAATTTTTTGATATTTTGATAAAACAAAAAATACGTGTCTAGTATTTTTGTATTACCTGTCTGACGAACAAAATAGAATGACGTTTTCTTTACCCAGTCCGATCCCCTATTACACTTACACACACAATCTAAAAAAATATATATACAGGGTGTAACGGAAAGGGATACATACTTAAGGGGGTGCTACGGACCATCAAACTGAACATGTTTCTCTATCGGACAAATATCGTATTGGCGAAAAAATTATCTGCTGCCCCATACAAAATTCAATACCTATTCGACCCAAATGTATGGGACAGCAGATATTTCCTCCCCTTTTCGCTACACCCTGTATATATAAAAAAACTAAACAATAAATATTGTGTGACTGTCTCACGGCTGCACCAAATAGGCCCAGTTTTCAGCAAAATGCCGGACAACTAGTGCCCGACGCTGGTTTCAACTGAACCTAAATGGTGAGTGTACGTAAATTATAAATGTGTACATTAAGTTCCTCTCATCTGCCTAGTCTTTTTCCCAACTATGTTGGGGTCAGCTTCCAGTCTAACCGGATGCAGTTAAATACCAGTCTTGCTGACCTCCACAACCCAGTAAGTACTGGGTAATATGATACCCCTTGGTAAGACTGGTTGTCAGACTTTTGCGCACAGTAACAAATGGCAGCCGGGACCAACCAATTCGATTTCGATTCGACAAGTCGTACGTCTATCTTGTTTTGGCATTACGAAAGCGAGCGAGATAGACATACGACTTTCCGAAACGAAATCGAATCGAAGCGTTTGTGAATAAGGGACCTGATGTCCAATACTACACCATTAAGAAATAGCCCGTTTCTCAAGAATCAAGTTACGACGACATTTAATAAGAAGCTCTATAAATTAAAGACGGAGTTCCACACGACAGGGGAAATACCTACCTTCTGGTATTTCGGTGTCAAGCAATCACCCGATATTTGAAGGGCGACCTCATATGATCGAGTGGAAATGGGATTCGACATGAGTCTGCCCTTACCTGAAATTAGTTCCGATAATAATCTGCTTTAGAAGTGGTTCAAGGAGTTTGGTACTTAGTGCTTATAATCTTTAGGTATAGATCACCTAAACAATATTACTAGTTACATAGATAAGTACTCAATAAATTAGGTATTCAAATGAGTGATCTTTGTGACATAAGGCAGAAGTAAACTGTTAAAAACTTAGCGTTTCTGCATATACACTTTATTATCTTAAAAAAAAGTTAATATCAAAACAGTATTACTAGCATATCACAGTCTTGTTCCATTTTAAGGTTTGGTATTACATATTAAGGGAGGAGAGGGAGAGTATTTTTAGGGCTCAAAAACGCTGCTTAAGAGCAATATTTGGCTTGAAAGTTACAGACAGTATACTGTGTTCCAACTTTTAAAAGTCATATTCTACATTTCCGTGTGACATTTAAGAAGTTGCTCTTTTTGTTTAATGTAATCGCCAGCTTTATTAAACTTTACGGAATGCAGATACCGAGATGTAACTTTGCGATCTCAATGTGTTACACAAAGGAATACGCTATAGGACTGCTTTGTTGAAGAAAAAACTTATTGAAATGGCGCCGGATATTTTTAACGACATTCCTAATGCCATAAAAGAGGAACTAGTAACAACCTTGAAAAAGAAACTAACTGAAATACTATTAAATAAATGTTACTACTCCGGACTTTCCAGCTGATACATTTTAGCTGTGTGTCAATGTTTGTATGCTTGATGGTAAACTACATCAATATTTGCATGCCATAATGGTAGAATGTACAAGGATTCTTTAATATTATTGTAACCACCTTATTGTAAATACCTATATTCTGAGCAAATAAATCAATATTCTATTCTATTTTACGATCCTTTAAAAGTTCTTTCGCGTTGTTTTCGTCTATATATCTGGTTATTTAACCGATTGCGAGAACCAGAGGGCCTAGAATGGCCGCTTCAACAGAATCATAATATGAATCACGTCAAAATGGTCACAGACGCAGTACATCATCTTCCTGTCCTTGTCCCATTCTACTTGGGTTGGCAAAACACGTTTTCTTCTTCCATTCTCCCTTGTCAGACGTCATGGCATCATTTACTACCTTCTTTTTGATAAAATTCCTCGCAGACGCAGTTAATATTATGAATTGTCTTGAACTTTGTGACCATTTTACGAATCGTAACGTAATTCATGTTAATACCATAGGTATAAAAATTTCTCTATAGCGGTCATTTTAGGCCCCTGACCTTTGGTTTTTTTTTTTAAAGTGTCCCTCTGACATGGGCATCAGAGACCTTGTCTACGTCTTTTTTGGCTTATTTAGCGACGATTTGTTGGGAGGCCGAAGAGACCACTCTTTATGGCTAGTTATAACTTATGAGTTTACTTCTACTTTCATACACTATGATTTACAATTTTATTATCTATTTTAACTAATGTTTATTCCGCTTTAAATGAATATGTTATTACTCCTGACCTTTGGTTGGCATAAAGGGGAATTACAGAAAATAAGGCAAAACATGTTGTGGCTCTGTAAGCAGCCATACTCTTCAAACCAAAACAGGGCAAAGCACATTCCTACCTACATCGTCCTACTATCTACTACTACTTATGTGAAGGAACCTCTAAAACTCGCAACATCGTCTCTTGTTTCTTATCAAAACAATAACACAGCCCTCATTACAGAGAATCTTAGTAAGCAGCATAAATAATTTTAATCAAAATGCCAACGTCTCACGTCTCCAGAATATATTTTCAAGTAATACAACCTCAGAGTCGCAATCCTTAAGATAAATCAGTGTTAATTGTTGTTCCGGGAACGCTAGGCAAACGAGTTGCCAGCCGAAAACATTAAATGTACTTGTTTTATCTCTACGTAGTAAATTAAGAGGTATCTTGCAACAAAGAGAATCCTTTTATTTTAAATGTATTCGGCTGAAACGAGATAAAGGCAACAACTACGGATATATTTTTTGTGTGGAAACACTAATTGTTCGAAATTAATGGAGATTTTTGTAATTGGACAAGGATGGGCTATACAAGTAATTTTATTTCAACGCCCAGCCTTGTAACATGTGACAATTGATACTGCTAGTACTGGCAGTATTTATTTTGTAAAATATATATTTGCTTTGTATAGATTAAATTTCTTAGTATTATATAATTGCATAGCACATGTATGAGTTCTATGTACTGTAAAGCCACCATTTACTGAGTACCTACATCTTTCATTGAAGCGAATTTACCCTGGTGGTTGAGTAAATGTAATGCTCACCTAAATGTCACGCTGATGGTGGCGGGTGTGTCGGGTCGTTTAGTTCCCTTCAATATGATTGAGTAGATTGATGGCTGATACATGCGTCATTTTCGTGAACGGGCGTTGTCGGTTGTGACTGGTCATCTCTTAGCTGCCACGTTTTATGTTAATAACTTTATTTTTGAATGACTGATTTAATCTTTTACTCTGGACATACATTTCAAGCCTCAGAGAGGCTTGACATTGGAAAATGAACACACTTGGTTTTTTTTTTAGCATCGATGAAGACTCACATACACCTCGACACCGTCAAAACTCTTATCTTGTATAAAACAAAATTAAAATCAAGAAAAAATACACGCACAATCTTATTTATAAGTATACAAAAAAGGAGCAAGAAAGTTAAGCAAATAAATCAGTCACGTATCGAATGAAGAAAAGATGGAACTTTTATTACAAGTTTCACACAAACACATACAAATATTCCCATAAACACAACTTTGTGCTCCCATGAGTGAGGATAGTTTATCGCTATACAACACAATAAAACATAATATACAGCAAATTACAAATAAAATGTTGTCTATGTCGCTGAAACGGATAAAAATAAAACCAAAACATAAATTAGTTAGAGAGAAGGAATTCTAGGTTCTACATTTTATCAATAACACGTTTTGATGCGTACAAAGCGAAGTCCGAAATATCATCATCTGCTTAACCTTTTCTCAACTATGATGGGGCTTCCAGTCCAACCGGATGCAGCGGACCCGACTCTGACCTCCACAACCCAGTTAATACTGGTAAATACGATACCCCTTGGTAGGACTGGGTAATACAATACCCCTTGGTAGGACTGATTGTCGGAATTTCGGGCCACTGATTACCAGTAACGACCGTCAGAGATCTAAAAAGACAGCCGGGACCAACAGCTTAACGTGCTTTCCGAGGCACGGAGTAAACCCAGTATGTAATGAGCGGTCACCCATCAACGGACCAACCTAGGCAAACGTAGCTTAACCTGAAGATATGTAACCTCTCTTCGACCTTGATATTATCAAAAGGTATTGGAAATATGTAGTGTCATTGACATTTACCATTAACAGCTTCAACCAATTTACTTGCCAACAATAAAGAAACCTATAAAATAATGGAATTATAAATAACTGCCAAATATAAAGTAATCAATAAAACCAATCATAAAATAACAATGATTATAAATTCTAAGCCTTGTTCACACGATTTTAGTTCTCTGCTAGTACAGCAAACTTGTCCAGTAACTTGCCGAAGCTTGAACAAGCAAATCCGTGCAGTCAAGCAGTCTAATAGCCTACTGGCCCTATCTAAATGCTGTAACATAGGGTATCTAGTTTGGCAAAAGATGCTTTTAGAATTCGTTATTCCAAGTCAGTTCCAACCTGTTTAGTACTATATCACCTTAAACACACCTTAATTTTGCGGGGTGTCCTGGTGCTTACCCCAAGCACTAAGGTAGCCCGGTTTTTGCGGTTTTGCAGGTCAATGTCAGTCTGTTTGTTGCACAAAATATGATACACGAACGTAACACGTATGTATATACAGAATTGAAACCATTAAAATCATCACCACAACCCCCTAAGTTCATTTACCCCATAGAATGACTTTTTCATGAAATAATCATAGTAGTAGGTCATTTAATACCATTGAATGACTTTTTCAGAGGCTTAAGGGCTTCAGTAGAGTATGTACTAGTTAATGCCAGCGGCTTCGCACGCGTGCAGTTCGTTAATTGTCCCACGAGATCGAACTATCGGAATGCAAAAGTATCCTATGTGCTGTAATCCAATTTATAAATTATCTGTGTGCCAACTTTTATCCTAATCCGTTCAGTAATTTTTACGTAAAGGGTAACAAACATCCATACATCCATTCATATATCCATCCTCAAAATAAATCGCATTTATTATAGTAATAAGATAAGATTACTTTACGACTTAGTAGATCATATTCGCATAAATCTCAAAACATGTGACTAACAAAACCAAACTTCGTTCGGTTCACAACATTCGTAATGTTAATGCTTATTAATTTTTAACAGCAAAAATCCAATGAAATGGTAGTCCGTAAATACATAATGAACGAAGTAAGGGATTACGAAACCAAACCGTAGTACAGAGAAAAGAACACTTCAACACAGACAAATTTATGGAAAGAGAAATATCTCCCGGAGATAGGAAACGTTAGCTTAAATTTTTAATTGTCCCCGTAGGCACTAGATCATTAACCAATCGTAATGGGACGGCAATAAGAACGTTCCATTTCGTTCGAAATTCTCCTATTGTTACAATTCAAAGAAGTTGAAGTACTGAAAAGAAATTCAATGAAGCATTACCTAAGTAACCGGAGAAAAATATATATCATCCAAAGACGAAAAATTTGAGGAATTTGAAAAGAAATAATAATGTATTGTTCGCCATTAAATATAATTAAATTCTGAAAGAGTGTTGACAATTGCGAATCTTTGCGAGCACCTATAGCTCCAATTTCATTCAAGGCTTTAACGTTCACAATTTTGTTCGGTACTTAACAAAATATTAAAAAAGAAACGTATTTTTATGAGCCACACACCTGGCGTCATTGGTCATTTTTTACGTTACGTCGCCTTTCGAGCATTTGACACTCTTATCGAAGTATTCAGAACAATGGCCGATTGTTTTGCAGAATTTCATCTAGTATATAAAACATTAGCCAGCGAATTTAGAAACAATACATTTCCTGGCGTTTAGAAAGAAAAACATCCGATTTCTTCTGTTTCAGCTTTCAGTAATTTTGTTGGACTTGAGTAATGATGTGCAATCGTTGTGCGTGACATAAATGTGATATTTTCTAATACGAAAAAAATTACAGCAATGGAAAGTAAGTAATTTTTAAATACAAAACAACTTAACTCTTCATATGGCAATAAGAGTTTGTGAAATGGGAAAAATCTAATAGGAATATAATGGGATATCTGCAGACGATATAGACTTTGATTCTATTGAAACGTTTTAGAGATTCTTTTAATGGCTGCAAAAATTGCATTTGTGTAACGTTAGCGTCTTGCAAAAGTTTCTTCACAACTTTGTTTAAGCGAAATCATATTACATTTTCATTTCCTGTGAACCGCTGGCATTGTTCAAAGTTTTCCTCGACGACTTCAGATCACAACAGCGCCATTTTCCAGTGTCGCCACAGCTTTAGCAAGTAACTATGTTGTAATACTTTCAGAAATATTCATCTTCTCGACTTTACTCTCAATAGCTGTGACAGTGAACAGCTACAAAACAAAGTTTTTCTCACAAAGCTTGGAGTCGGAACCTCCGATTTCGATCCTGTACGCGCGTGACCAGAAAAGTGATAAAATAACAAATGATTGCTTAACAGAAATGTATCCACGGAACTTGTATAAATACCCTCTGCGAATCGATAGGAACGACATTCCTTGTATAATACATTGTGTGCTCAAAAAATTCGGTATAATGACGAACGATGGTTTTATAAATATAAAGAATTACTACAAGAGAGTACAGTCGATCCATAGGTACGATCCGAGAATATTAATATCGGACGTTGGAGAGACTTGTGCTCAAAACATCAATGGAATGAACCTGGACCATGATGTGTGCAAAAAAGCAAAAGTGTTTAACGACTGTACGCAACTGTACGCTGTTTCATACCGAGATCCCGACGACTTCCAGATGTAAAACTTATAGGTGTACTCTTTTTTATATTTATAAACTTGTTAATAAAATCAATAACCTCAACCGCTGCTTTTATTACTGGGGTGTCCCCTTAAGATCAAATCTGTTTTCCATTTTTATATCAAGTTGATGTAAATTAAACCATATTTCTTTCTTTACGTTTCGGAGACCCGTTTTCGTTGAGGGCTTTTGATTACAACATTCCTGCATAATTTAGAAATAGTCTCTCTGCATATCAAAGCCTGAGAGGTTTCATTAGACCGTACTGTACAAGCTGCCCAGAGCTTTTATTTAGTTTTAGAAATTCGCTTCTTTGTTGCTTTCTTCAGTGCTTACGTATAAAAAGCCACAGAGTAATCATCATCTGCCTAGACTTTCCCAACTATGTAGGCTTCCAGTCTAACCGGATGCAGCTGAATACCAGTATTTTACATGAAGCGACTGCCTATCTGACCTCCACAACCCCGTTAGTGCTGGGTAATGCGATACCCTTTGCTAAGACTGGTTGTCGAGTTACGGGCCACTCAAATCAAATCAAATCAAAATATTTTATTTTACATTTGGCCTACATGGGCACTTATAAAACGTCAACAAAAGGTGCACGGTTCGGGTTGGTCGTTTCCTATGGAGAAGAACCGGCAAGAAACTCCATGGTTACTCTTTTAAAATCATTTGGTTTTACAATATTTGAAGTTACAGCGTTAGTACTTAAGTATGGGAGGACAGCGTAGGCCCGACAATAAGTCGATTGCTTACTACAGACGGTAGTAATAGAGAAAAAAAAAAAAAACAAAACAAAACACTGACTTCCGAAGACCTGTAACGACTATCAAAGATCTACAAATAAGGGCTGGGACCAACCCACAAACCAACCTAGATCAGCGCGATTTAACTCGAAGATTGATCCGAGCAGCTGTTGTTTGCTGAAATTGATTATTTAGCCAAAAGCTCCTCAAAACACAAAAGCCATAGAGTCCGGAATAATATTCTTGTGTTCTTATCTGATGAATGCGAAGAGAGCTGTCTGCTGTTTGCTGCGTTTGTAATTCTAAGGTTACAAACAAACTATACAAGATGTACACCGACCCATCATCATGCCGCTAATCAAGCATTCTGTACATTAAACTTAGTAACACTGTGCAAAAAATTAAACTTAAAATTTAAAAACGACACAAAAAAGCTTCTAAAAAACCAAAAATAAATTAATCCAAGCGTCGTAAGTCGTTGCATCGGGGGTCCGCTTTATTTTGTGCTTGTACTAAGCGGTCCCCCGACGCTACGACGCTTGTATTAATTTGTTTTTAATAGAAAAGTTATATCATAAAAAAAGTGTCCGTAAACAGAAGATTCCCAGATTTGCTCCAGAACAAAAAAAAACGCAATGACGGAGAGAACAAGTGCCTTTCAGCTTCGTGAAGAGTCTTTTTACACCCAGTATTTGTCAAGCATGTTTCAATAGATAAATTAAGCACGTTGTATATCTATAATGTAGACATTTAAATTAAAAAAAAGTTTTGCAACTTCCGATTTAATTTGAATGTATATTTGCGAATTTTTGTGTAATTTTCATCCAAGAAAATAAAACCCTTAAAACATGGAGGCACGATTACAGGTTGTTGCATACATACTTGCCTATAAACAAAACCATTAATGATGCAAACTTCATTATGTTGTGTGCCTTTGATCACGTGCATTTAATCAAGACTGCTCGAATAGTTTACAAATACATTTCTTTGTTAGCATGGCTCGTGGATTTGCCTTTGTGTAGTGCCAGGCGATTCAACTGGTCTGTGGAAATACTGCAATGATCTTTGGTATGGACCAGCCAAGTACTAGCTGCATGCGTTGGAGGCTATTGAGCGACGTGCCAAGAGGCTGATTGACAACGACTCCCTTGTGAAAACCCCTAAGCATTGAACATCGCCACAAAAATTGGCAGCCTATCGGTTTTTTATTGAATAAATTTCGGGGAGTATGCTTTGGAATTACGCAATCTAATTCCTCTATCTCCATTCTATCATCCGACGAGCAGAGATACTACGAAGCGTCACCGTTATATGGTTGAAGTTCCACGAACCCCAACAAAGCGCTACGCTTCCACAGTTATTGTGCGAGCCGCCAGTCTGTGGAATTAACTGCGGCTTTTTTATTCCTTGATTATTATAATTTAGACACCCCTAAAAAATAATTTTCATCGGTCATAAAAAAAAAACAGTCAAAATGTATGGAACAGCAGATTTTTTGAAAATTACCGATTAAAAATTTCTATGTGATGGCGTTCAGAACGTTGTACTGAAGACATGGTTTCCGTTTTAGCGTCGATGTCTCTTACGCCTAATATAGATGAATATTTGTATATCAATCATCAAGGAGGAGCTCGTGGCTCAATAATAACAGCCGCTCTTTGAGGTTAAGCCATGCTTGCCGAGGTTGGTCCGTGGATGGGTGACCATAAGTACATACCGAGGTTGATTCAGGCTGTCATATGTAGATCTTTGACAGTCGTTACGAGTAGTCAGAAGCCAAAAGTCTGACATCCAGTCTTACCAAGGGGTATCGTATTACCTAGTTCCTGGGTTAGATAGGCAGTCGCTTCATGTAAAATACTAGTACCTACCCAGCTGCAACCGGTTAGACTGGAAGCCGACCCTAAGATAGTGTGGGAAAAGGCTAGGCTAGATGAGATGATTTGTATATCAATCAGTCAGAAAGATTGTCATGAATTTACACGAAAAGTTATTTACATCAAACCCTGAAACTTTCAAGGATATTCAAGGACAAACATACTACCAACTCCACATAAAACCTGGCAAAATGCCAAAATAATAAATAACCACACGAAACAAACATACACTTATGACGTATCATTAGTTTGAACCTCAATTTCAGTGTCAAAACAAATGATTTTTACTGAAATGACAACATAACAATAATAAATTGTTTAGATATCATCTGACATTGTTCGAGGTCGAATAAAAAACATCAGTACCTACGTCTGGCTCATATATTACTAGTCCTTCAGGTTTCGATGTAGATCGTCTCAAGCCTAAATTCTAGGCTTCTGAATTACATACTGGAACATTCCTAGAAATGGAGGCTTACGTGAACATCTCTTAAAATGTATTATTATTCTGTTCACTGAGAGTAACTTGTGTCGACCCTTGCTGCATCCATTACTACGGCGTGCTGTGCTGGGTGGTTGTATGCTGTGGGTGGTTAAAACCTCCAACGGCGCACCTATGCTATCAAATATTTTGTAAACGCTAGGGCCATGGGGTCCGAGTGCCCACCTAGTCTTGGCATTGGTCAAAGAATCAGCATGACCATCCAACATGACAATGCTACGAGCCAGGCAATTTTCCCGTTGTTAGCGATGCAGTCGAATTTTTTGATGCCCTGTTATTATTTTTACCTTTCGATACTTTTATTACTAATGTTCCTAAAATAATGTTACAAATGTACTTAATATCATCTATTACATAGATTAAGTTGTGTTTTCCTAAAACTTAATTTGACACAAACCTACTATCCTACTAATATTGTAACGCGAAAGTTTGTAAGAATGTATGTTTGTTACTCTTTCACGCCTCAATGGCTGAACGGATTTAGATGAAATTTGGTATATAGATAGCTTATACCCTGGATTCACACATAGGCAATTTTTTATCCCGGTCTGCGCGGGTGAAACCACGGCACAGCTAGTAATGTTATAAATGCAAAAGATTGTGACGATGGATGTCTGTTACTCTTTCACGCAAAAACTACTTAATGGAAAAATCTGCATTTATTTAGTAAAAGAGGTGACTGGCACCGCTATAATACTAGAAACAGGGACCAACTAGTTCAGCCAGGTTTCAGGTTAGCTAAAGAAGACTCATCTTTCATGGGGTACTGTTTGAAATGTTACAATAAAATACCTCCCCCCATTCTACAACTGAATGAAACGAAATTTAAATCTTGCATAAAACGCACACTATGTAGGCAAGTATATTATGAGTTGGGGGATTATATTGATGATAAAAATGCTTGGCTCAATGCTGGTCCTGCTCCACAACCATAAGGGCAATCTGAATTACCAAGTGAAGTTATAGTGAAGGCTGCAGAACATTGTAAAAAAAAAAAATTGTATAGATTCAATCTCTTAGTATTATACAAGGTGTTGTTTTGCATCCTCGTCAAATTCAAGGAGGTAACTATGCTAATGATTCTCTTCCCGAATCAATAATAAAATGGGTAGGTAACTTTTATGTTTTTTTCTTTTTTACGGAAATCGGTAAGTGTGAACCACCGTGTTTTAAACGCGGCCCGTCTGGTTCTTGCCTTATAACCTCGCTTACACACATACAAACAATCTCAAACGTTTATTCGATAATTTCTTATTCCCTAAACCACGTTAAGGGGGTTATTCTGAAATACTGACAAACTAAAACCATAAAAAAATCAGCGTTTATTAATAATTAACTAGGTACCGTAATTTTAATTGACTATTTATGTCTTTTGTGACCACCTCCTGAAATTTGACGAGGTTGCAAAACAACACCTTGTATGTAATTGCATAGCACATGTGTGAGTACTATGTACTGTAAAACCACCATTTAATGAGTACCTACATCTTTCATTGACGCGAAATTACCCTGGTGGTTGAGTGAATGTCATGCTCACTTAAATGTCACGCTGATGGTGGCGGGTGTGTCGGGTCATTTAGTTCCCTTCAAAATAGTTGAGTTGAATGATGGCTGATACATGCGTCATGTTCGTGAACGGGCGCTGTCAGTTGTGACTGGTCATCTCTTAGCTGCCCCGCTTTATTTTAATTACTTTATTTTTTATTACTGATTTAAACTTTTACTCTGGACGCTCTTAACTTGCCCGTATTTCTACATCGTTCTCACATATTTGTAATTCTTAACATGAATGAGGTAACCAAGATTTTGTAACATATTTTGATTTAAAAGAGTGTCTATGGAGTTTCTTGCACATTCTTCTCCATAGAGATCTACGCTACGGAATGGGCAACTACAATACTTTCACAAGTATTATGCCTCGTGACTGTAGCTTCGCGTTTTAATTTGTTTTTTTTTTTACTTTCAAAAGTGCCTGTAATGGTCTAATTGAAATAAATGCTTTGAGTTTGAGTTTGAGTTTGAATCTGGATGAAATTTGGCACAGGGATAGATAATAGTCTAGATTAGGACATAGGATACTTTTTATCCCGGTAGCACGATCCCGTGGGACAATTACCGAACAAAACACGGGCGAAGCCGTGAGCATAAGCTAGTCAATACCTAAAAAGATCAGTTAAATTGATAGGTACGTAGCCGTGACAGCATTTACTGCCCACCGGTTTGATGAAAACTTTTTCTTTTTTTTTAGCTCAACTTTCCGTTAAAAAAAAAACAGGTTTTATCATAATCCCCGATTACTTGGACTTAAACATTTTGGTAACCAATCGTATCAAATAGCAATTTCTAACTTATGCTTGGAAAACTCCGAAAGCAAATCAAATTCACCAAGTTTTAAGACTATGTTTTGATTTCGACGAAGTTATTGAAATGATGAACGATAGCAATCGAGCATATGATAAAATTTTGATAAAAGTTCTTAACGTGATGTTGATAGGAATGAAACAAGGACCTTTTGAAGTTATTTTTTTTTCAATAATTATTGTAAATTGGCAATTATTTTTATTTTCATGTATTACCGAAGCTATTTCCATTAAATTAATTAACCCCAACCAAAAAAGAGGGGTGTTATAAGTTTGACGTGTGTATCTGTGTGTCTGTGTACATCTGTGTATCTGTGTGTCTGTCTGTGGCATCGTAGCTCCTAAACGAATGAACCGATTTTGATATAATTGGTTTCGTTTGAAAGTTGTTTTAATCGAGAGTGGAATCGGATATAAACTTCTTCTACGGGTCTAATCGATTCCAAATTTGAAATCTTGTCACTTGTCACCATGGGAACCACCAAGGGGAGGGGGGGCTGCATACAAGCCCTCCCCCATAAAAGCTCGGGATTTTTTTAAATTTATAAGTCTCTTTGTTTTCGTTATTTAGCGAGAAGAGGAGCGACACCGTGAAAAGTGGAAATAGGTATGAGAGACCTATGCCTAGGAGTGGGATTGTCAAGGCTAAGAAAAAATAATTCAAGTTTAAAAATTAAAAATACAAATACAAATTAAAAATTTAAAAATCCCCGACAGAAAAAACCACTAAAAAAACAAAAAATAAATTACGCAAAGCTACGACGCTTGGATTAATTTATTTCTGTAGGGGGTTTGTTAGAAATTTTAATTTAATTTTTTATGTTTAAAATATCGCAGTAAGTCTAGTCTAATCTTGTATCAACTGTTTAAAGATAGCTACAGCTACAATGATAGGCATGCTAGCTTGACGGATGTGTGATAGCAAATTGTAGTTATCAGACAGAGAACAATGCAAGCCAGTCTGCGAGATATTCTATCTCGAAAGAGGACGGTGGGCTTCCTCATCACCATTGACTTCTGATATAAATTCTCGCAACCAATGCGGCACCGCACCGTGTGGACCCAACATGCTGCTCCATCTTGCTGTGCCTGCGACGCAGCTGTATATTTCGCGTATACATTACTCCACGAAGATTGAGCATGATTGTGGTGGTGTATTTGAGAGTTAAGACCGTCTGGACTCTGAGCGTGGAAACGTTGGAGTCGCGCCACAACATCAACTTTAAGTCGTTCGTGGTACGAGTTCCAACCCAACATTTGCAGACCTTTTAAAAGAGGACTTTTGGCCAAAAGGTGTCGTATATCGACGACTCCGAGGACGGGTACGCGACACCACGCAGCGAAACACGACGCCGACAACGTTACGTATACAGTATGTTAGGTTAAACGAGGGACATATTGAGGGAGGGTATTCAGTATTCGATTCTCGTCCCAAATATGTAAAAAACCTATAACGTATATAGAAGAATTTTTAATGTTTTGTTTAGTGCCTAGATATTTTGGACTGTCCTAAGCCAGGTAAATTTAAAGTATGAAGGGAAAATGGATTATACCTAAGAGTCATTGACCGGCTCACATGTTCTGCGATAGTATTAAGTCGCTAGCGCAAGGGTGTATACAAGTTGCGTGACATTTGCGAAAATTTTGGTACGGTTCTGTCAGTTATTTATCAGTGTTTTTTTTTGTTTATATTTTTATTAGTATCATGTAAGCATGTACTATTATGGGTTTGAATATGTCCCTCGTTTAAACTAACATACTGTATAGTTATAGTTTATAAAGTATAAGTTGTATAAGTTTATTTTTGTGTAATATTATTTTGTGTATTTTATCTATATGGGCCTTAGTTGCCTGATAATAAAATATTTATTATTATTATAAAGACACTGTTCAGTCCAATCGACATATACAGGGTGTTACATTAAACTACCTGTATATCGCCATCTTAGAGAATATGATAGCCATCTCACCTACGATCATCACAAATCAATATTTGCCATTTCGTTTAATTTCAGACGTCCTGCTCTTCACATTTCTCATGCTCACTGGGTTCGTGTCCGCTCGCATCTCAGTCATGTATGCTCACGACAAGCTAAGCGACATAGTGGCTGAGCAGTGCTTGAGTGAAATGTACCCCAGGAACAAGCACATAGAGATACAGGAATCAGATGCGCCTTGCATTATCTTCTGTGTGCTCAAGAAGTTTGGTATCATGAGTGCTACTGGTGTCATAAATTTGGAGATTTATAAGTAAGTATCTTCCTTAAACTTCACCACTGCTCTCAAAACGGTGAAGGAAAACATTTTGAGGAAACCGTAGCCTGAAATTAACATACAAACTCTGCTTGTTTATTTGTTACCTTTATACAACTAAACGGATGACCGGATCGGAATGAAATTGAGCAAGGAGATAGATCATATCCTTGGGAAGGTCATAGGCTTTCTTTTTTTCCCATTCATACACATCAAAAGTTCGAAGCGCATGACGCCGCGGGCAATAGCTAAAATATAATAGACTTCTGCTTCACTCTTCGTCTGCGTCACATTTTCCCCGTTTTCGCAACATTTTTCATTGCTGCTCCGCTCCTATTGGTCGTAGCGTGATGATATATAGCCTATGTCCTTACCCAGGTTTAAATCAAATCTATCTTCTTGCCAAATTTCATTAGGATCCGATCAGCCAACATCTAGATAAATAATAAAAAAGAACTGTTGCTCCGAGGATGTCATCAAATAAATCGAGATTCTGAAGAAAATACTCCTACGTCCACTCATATCCTACACTTGTTTTGACGAATCATTTTTTTTTGTAGGTTTCAATTGTTTTGATATATTCTTCATCCATACTAATATCATAAATGCGAAAGTCACTCTGTTTGTTTGTTTGTTTGTTTGTTTGTTACCTTTTCACGACTAAACGGCTGGTCGGATCTCAATGAAATTTAGCAAGAAGATATATTTTAACCTGGGGAAGGACATAGGCTATATATTATCACGCTACGACCAATAGGAGCGGTGCAGCAATGAAAAATGTTGCGAAAACGGGTAAAATGTGACGCAGACGAAGTTGCGCGGGACAGCTGGTTATAATTATGTCGATTAAATGAATACCTACTAAGTAATCACACAACACGGCCTCGTTGGTCTCGTGGACGTAAGCGAAACTGCTGAGCGAGGTCCTGGTCGAGGTCCTAGGTTCTATGTCGAGGTCAAGCGAAGTGTTTTTGGGTTTTTCCATCATGAATTTCTCAATAACAGCCACGGAGTTTGAATTTGGTGCCCGGCCGATGGCAATAGGCTCGCAGCCTATGACATGGGACTGAAACGTTTAGTAACGTTTCAGTCCCATGTCATAAATGTAGGTGACTTAGGTGTACCTAAATACACCTCTGCCTAACCTACAGGGATTACAGGCGTGATATTATGTTATCACACAAAACACCCGATAACACGCACCGTCGGCGAACACTGACATATGCATCAGTACTGTATCTGTCTGTGCCTTGAGTCCAGACCCGCGTCAAAAATATGTCCTTGCTGTTTCAAAATCCAAATCAAAATATTTTATTTTACAAAACGTCAACAAACAGTGCAGGTTTCGGGTTGGTCGTTTCCTATGGAGAAGAACCGGCAAGAAACTCCATGGTTACTCTTTTAAATCATTTGGTTTTACAATATTTGAAGTTACAGCGTTAGTACTTAAGTATGTTATGACCAACCCTTTTGTTTTTCTTTGCTAACATCTACGTACTTGCTTCTTTTTACAGAAAACGAATGAAGGTTGCAAACCAGCTAGATCAAAGGAACAGCATTGCGAACTACGGCAGCAACTGCATTGAAACCGCTGAAGCGACGCAGCACAAACAAGATGTTTGCAAAAAAGCCAAAGTTTTCAACGACTGCACCCATCTCTATAGAATCTTAATATAGTAACTTTATCAATGTCTAAAAAAAAACATCATTTCTTCAGGAACACGAAGCATTTACTATTTCTGTTCGAGATTTTGTCACCATTAATTAATTATACTGCGGGTCCTCCGGTCATTTCTTTGATGCCCCAAGCAAAAACAACTGTGGTAGATTTAGATTAGGAGTTCTCCTAATTTACTAAGTTTTAATGTGCGTCCTCATTTCCTGTGAAATCTTTCCTCCAATAAATTTATTTTATATGAAAAGGCGTAAATACGAGTTTTATTTTTCTCTTTTCCGCATGAACTGTTCAATTCGTCGAACAAACAAGTAACAAGCTAACAGCAACCTTTTAGAACATGTCACAGCAATTGAATTGGAATTTCCACACGAACGGTTTCACATTGGCTTGTCAGAAGAGCAAACCCAATCTGCAACTAATCCGTAGGTACGCAGCCATTTAAATGAAATCTCTTGAGTTGCCATGGAAAAAACGCTTCACTTATTAAATGTGTTAAAGCTTAATTTTGTTCGAAAGACATTTAATGGTACCAGTTCTTAGTTTTTGTTTCCTTTTGGCAACAATCTTACTACCCGGCAAACATTCAAGATGCTCTCTTTTATGTTGTCCCGGTAAATTTAGTAACAGAAAGTCAATTTTATTCAAGGTATTCTTTTTGACGTTGTTAATATTTTAAGGGGGTGTAGTCCTCAGAAAAATGAATAACTTTTATGACCAATAATGTATGGAGCAGTTGAATTTTTTTCGCGATTTTAGGGTCGGTTTACTTTCATGAGTACTAAAAGTATTGCCAACGTTTAAAAAATTACCCAGTACAATATAAATTTCAAAAAATTTAAGGCTGTATAAGTATGCCATAGTTTTTTTACGCGTAGAACCTAACGAATTTGGTAGGTGACCATATTTATATTTGTTATTGTTTTTTACTACCCTAAAAAGAGACAATTTTTCGGCCCATTTATATGTTACGTGTAGTATATACATTAAAAAAAACGTAACTAATTTGTTTGAGTAAATAAACGGATGATTACATAGAAATCTAACGGAATCTTGAAATCTTAATAAAAAAGTAATATTTTGGTAATTTTTTAGCGAGTCAGTTTATTCCTGTTGTTTTCCGCAATGTCATTTGACAAGAAATGCGTGAATAGAGGTGTTTTATAATATCTACTTTAATATATAAAAAGAAATAGTAAACTGTGAACTTTTTTTAATGTTGCTTTTAAATGTTTTCGCTTAAAACGTGTAGATGGTTTATAAAATCATTACGGCACGGAATATTGTAATCCGTCATTTCAGTGGTTGACAGATATCTTAATTTGACATTTACTCTTTGACAGCTATGAGTGACTTTGTTTCATACTATTTTATTGAATAGTGCACTATTTTAAGTTAAAATCTCAATATTTACGTTAGACGAGGCTTAGCTAATATAACCACTTTAATCTGGCAATTAGAAGGAAGAAATCAATAAACGTTTCATTATTATATGCTACAATTTATGTAGTGAAACTAATCTCCAAAAAAAATATGTCTCCCCTTTAATTTTCATATCACAATTATTTTCTATCCTGATTTATTTTATTAATCAGCTATAAGTCGAATTTAAATAGGAAGTATAGTATAGTAACTACTTGACCGTTTTTTTAACAGACTACATCAATCTAGTTAATTATAGCGGACTTTAATTCCAAAAGTACACCCACGGAATTAATACTGGTTCCTTTAAAAGGAATAAAGCTTGTTCAATTACGTGATTCTAAATAGATAGGGGATTTCATTCAACCGTCGACATGGGGATAGCTCCTAATTAATTAGTATTTATAGGCCAATATACCTTTTGTTAAGTGGCTTGTCCTAATATGTTGGGTTAGTTTTTTTTCTTCAGTTTGTCATTTGATTAATTAAATAGTTTGAAATAAAACGGAGAAAAAAATCTATAAAAGATAGGTCTCAAATATTTTTAAAGAACATGATTTAAATTAAAACAGAATACAAATTCAAAAACAAGTAATAACACCATTGGGCCCTGGTTTTTTTTTATATTTGCTGGAAATTATTTCGCCTTCAATAACTGCAATCCAATGCTTTTATTTCACCATTTCACAAGTGACAAAAAATGGCGGCACTTCAATGTAAAGTAGTCCTTTGAGCGACCATTTTTTATTTTACTAGTACCCATTTTAAACTTCGTTCCAAATAAATTGTGTACAACTTTTCAAATAAATAATTCAGCATGAATGAACGCTACTTTTTTCCAGTTAATACAAACTTTTTATCGTATAAAAATATCTAAAAATTCCACATGAAGAACTTAATTGAAATGCTTCTAGAAGATAAGCTTAACAAAGTCTGAAAAGCAATTTGAAATTCAAATTTGAAATCCTTTGAAGGCAATCTAGAACGATTTTTAAATAACAATGCTTTTACCTTAAAAATGCGGGTTTTTTATTTAGGCAATGTAATATGAAGCTTTGAAAATGCCTACAGTTTAATACTTTATTGTGTACAGTATTTACATTAATATTTAAATTCAAACCACACTTAATTCATGCAGCATTAAAGTAGCTTTCAGAATAAATTCTATGCCTGTTTTTGGGAAAAACAAAATACAGTTCAGAATTTTTACAAAACTTTTTGTTCTATATATTTGGATCACAGGTCCTGCACTATTTTGTAAGATAGATTGGAAACTGGTGTGCTACGAAGCAAAAAAAAATATACTGCACATTTTAGGCAGGATTTTACAAAATACTTTTTCCTTTTGGCCAGTTTTTTACCAACGATGTTCATGATTGAAAATTCAATTTTTCAGACGTATACGTAGTAACTAACAAACAAAATGAAAAACACAAATTTATTTAAAGCACCGGCAGCTTTGTAGCCGCAGAGCCACCGAGTTTATATACATGGGCCTTAAATAAAACTGGCTTAATGTGGGTGTACTATTAGATACACCTCTGCGTTCGGATTACAGGCGTGAGTGATGTTATGATGTTAAGTTGGAACAAAAAAGTTTAAAAAGTTATTAAATTATATTTAAGTCCCATGTAACTGGGAATGTGAATGTAAATTGGATAATGTTTAATCCAATTTACATTCACATTCCCAGTACTATTCCCATTTACTATTGAAATTGCATTTACATGGACTAAAACATAACTGGCTGAATGTGAGCGAACTATAGATACAGCTCTGCCTTTCTTTCGGGGAAACAACCTTGATGTTCTGTATGTTTATGATAAGTCACATGCAAAAAGAAAAACACACATTTTCTTTAAAGAATTTAATCAAGAAAAATCAAAATATGTTCAGTTACCACTCAGCAGTTGCGAGATGACGAACATAGCTATCTTCTGTATCCAGCACCAGATAGAACATCCCTTCTTCGCTGGTTCTTCCTCTTCTTCCTCATCCCCCTTCGTGGTTGCAGGCATAGTCGTTTCCTCCTGACATACCGCGAACGTCACCAGAATCGTTAGGTAGACCACCAACAATAAAACCTTCTTCGACGACATTTTTTTTCACTTTCTTTATTTTCTTTGAGTTTATTTATTTTCTTTCTTTCTTTATTTTGTTCTATTTAAAAAACATGTGTATTGACGACAGTTTTTTGAACAAAATGGTCGATGCTCAGTTGTTTTGAAAACGTCCTATAATTTAGATTGCAATCTATTCCGATTACCATCTGTTTTGCTTTGTATAGCCTCACATCAAATTAGTTTCGAACAGTAATTTTGTTTCTAAACGTAAAACAGATGTGTTTTAGAATGATGAGAGCATTAGGAATATGGAGTATGTTTCGAAGCGATTATTATGAGAGGAAATGATAACATTGAATAATGGGCTGCATTTATGATGTGGTCATGGATAAGTTAAACAAAACCAAACACGACATACCAGAACAATTGAGAAGAACTCAGACAAAAAAGTAATAGTTATTTTGCAGTTAAGATACCTCTTAGTAAATATGTAGATGAGCAATTCAAAGGCTTTCCTTTACATTTTTTTGTACGGAGAAATAATATAATAATACAATATAATACAATGCAAAAACAAACACCACATTTAAAACGAATACAAAAGGGATAATCCCAGTAACTTTAATAATTTGTTCCTGTCATGTCTGAGTAGTCAACCACGAAATTATTAAGCAGACAGGTATAGAAGGTCTGCTCAGTTCAACGAGCAGACACGCTATACGTACGGTGAGTACAAGCGCACTCGTGATTGAAATTCCTTTGAAGAATCTTATAAACCGAAACTTACAGATCCCAGTCGCGGCTCGGGATACAAGCGCCTCCAAACAGTAACATTTTGAATCTGTTAGTATCCGCTGATAATTTTATTTATTTAACACTTCAAGTACAATGAACAGAGGCGGACTTAATGCCACAGGCATTTTCTACCAGTCAACCTTTGGGTGATGCATAGACAAACAGTGGTAGGTGTCTGACTGTAAAAAAAAAAAAAAACATACTAAAAGAATATATAAAATGCTATAAGTAAATTATATCAAAATACTTTAAACATATATCAATTTATAAATTCTAAAATAAAAGGATAAACGATGAGGAAAATATCAATGTTGTGACGATACTGCTAGCTCCTTCCGAATGTACTCGCGAACTTTCATTTTAAACAATAGACGATTAGTTGCCATCCTGATTTCCTGAGGAAGCGCATTCCACAGAGAAATAGACTGGACGAAGAATAAAATGAATTAATGAATCATTTTGTACTTCTAGAACCGAATCCGCAATTGGTCCGTCCCGGTTTGACTAATTCTTGAGATGGGTAAACATCTTCGTGTAAACATGCATATATGTGTATCTCCTGTTGACCTTCTGCACCTATTTATATTGTGACAGTACCTACTAAACTCCCACATTACAAATCTTGACCAGTGTAACTAGACCGCGATATTCCCCCTTCTTAGCTCAAAAACAAGTGAATATCATGAGTAACAGACACTTACAACAAGTCTAAATAAACTGGGGAATTATTGCCTCTGCAAACAAATTGCGATGTTACAGTTTAACAGGAGTTTTAGTGGCTTTAGGATTTTCTCACGTTTCTACGTAATGAGACAGTGTTATTGTTTTCTATTAAAGTGAAACTTTTATTACATCGTCTGAAACTTTTTCGTCTGTGTGTTGCATGTCGCGTGACGCTCGACCGCGGGGTAGGGATAAAGTGAAAGGCGCCTTTCACTTTATCCCTACTCCGCGTTTTATACCCTTAATGGAATATTATTCCAAAAATTTTTAGTTAAATGTCTATAGTGTGAAAAAAAGTTTCACTTTTACCGTGGTTTCATAAAACCACACAATCCTTTTTTGTGTGAGGAAATGAGAATTGTATTACTGAAAACATTGTGAGAATTGAAATTACCGAAACCGCGAAAAGAAAGCACTGGCTGAACGATTTATACATCCGCGGACAAAGATTACAGCTCAGTACGAAAAACTAAAATTACTCTTAAAATAATAGAACTTGCGGTATGATTGAAACTAAATATAAAATATGTTAGAGATAATGTACCAGTTAATAAAACAATATCAATACAAATGTTGGAAATATTATTAGTTAAATTGTCAGAGATATATTAAAAAAAAATACGTTGATGAAATGGTTTGTAATACTTGATACCTCACATACAACACAAAAACAAACGTTTAACTAACTAATAACAACACAAAATTAAATATAAACTTATAATTAGATGTCGTTTCTATAGAAGCGGAATAACTTAAATTAAACGGATCTCAAAAGCAATGGCTGCCAAGCGATTCCTCTGTAGGATGTCAAAGTTCTAATATGATGAAATTGCACTTTGATTACTGCCTGGCTTCCCCTAGCTTATTGAGTTAGCATGTAATTTTCTATCTGAGGCGGCTTCTACGGGGATTTAAAAGTTCTCTTCTTAGTTAGATTGGAATTGGAGATTCATTTTAAATTCAGGTAAATTATTGTCTTTTTTTGTCCTCGTTGGTCGAGCGAGCGCAAACGCGACTGTGAGCATGAGTTCAAGGACTCGATTCTCGGGTCGTGTCAAGTGTTATTGGGATGTTTCATCAGGCTGTTCTCAATAGTATCCTAAGCGGTTTTTTTGTGTGGTTAGTACCTAACCTGGAGTCAGAGTTTTTATGCCGCCCATGGGCCTCTGACTTGGCTGATTGACATGAATCCGAAAAATCATAGGTGTGTGCCGTGGGTTCGAACTAGTGACCCATGGCTTGGCGGTCCGACGGTCATAGCTCTAGGCTATCACTGCTTATGTTAACACACACTGTTAACAGCATAGTGTAAACTTCAGATTCATATTTACGATATCGTCCCTAAAATTAACAAATATGAAACATTTAAAAAATCCTTAGTTCTATAAGTGCTCACAAAATACATCTTGCTACTTAAAATCTTAAAGACATAATAAATCAGGAATGGCTCAATCTTGACCAAAACCGTAAATATTGGTAAAAATACGTGATAAATACATCGGACATTTCTGAAGACCTTACTCTAACGGCGAATTTATACGCGATAGGCCCCATTCAAATTTATATGACACTCTAAGAAGCCGACCATAATGCTGCGATTAGTGATAAACAGTAGTATCTTTGATCTAGAAGAGCTGACTAAGTGATAAGCAACTTATTTTACCATCATCGTGGCAAATACAAACACACAATTACCAATTTTAGAAAGAGAAGCTTACTTTTAACATAGATTATCTTCCTGCCCCTGTCCCATTCTAATCGGGGTCGGCGCAACATGTTTTCATTCCATTCTTCCCTGTGGGATGTCTCGGGATCTTTTACTCCTTCCTCTTTCATATCATTCCTCACACAATCCTTCCTCCTTTTCTTTGGCCTTCCTCTCCCTCTTCATCCATTAAAATTCATATCCATCACTCTCTTAGTCACATACGTTTCATCCCTCCTCATAACGTACCATACCAAGACAAATGACTTCCTTTCAATTAACTTTAACAGCCGCCTCTTTCAAAGCTTATGTTCGGCTTTTTTGTAATAATAAACCACTCATGCATGACAAAGGTCTATTTACAGGAATCTATTTCCGATTGTTAAGAATAATTTCCGAGAGTTCCATTTACAAAAATACAATCTCATTGATGATATTTTCCGACTTAAATTTGTTGGAAACGTGTTCAGGATTACCTTGCGAACTAATGCAAACAATGCTTTGATATTTTCGCAGTGAGGTTATACAAATAGAAATAGGAGGAAGAGGCGTCCACGTGTATTGCTTTTTTTTATTTTTGAAGCGTGAATATTTTTTATAAAGCACTAGCCTTTTCTTGTGACTTTGTCTGCATGGAAATCAAGAATGATCCCACGGGAACCCAATACCGGGGTAAAAATCTGCTGTCCTGACCCACAACAACTGTTTTAGACAGGTACACTGACAGGGATAATCCGTTTATTAATAAAATTATGTAGAATGAACTAGCGACCCGTTCCAGGAGGGCTACTCTCTTTCTCCGAAACGTAACTTCGGCAACGAACGAAAATTAAACGTAGTTACGTTTGTGACCCTACTATAAATAATTTGCGTACGCACACAAGAAGTTCGAATTTACAGACAACGAATGTATTGCATGTTATTGTGTGCGTCCGCAAATTATATAGAGTAGGGTCACAAACGTAACAACGTTTAATTTTCGTTCGTTGCCGAAGTTACGTTTCGGAGAAAGAAAGTAGCCCTCCAGCTTCGCACAGTTTTAACGACTTGACGTGTTACGTCAAGTCGTTAAATCTGTACCTACATTCGGATCGAGATGATTCACATTATGCAAGCTTTATAATTACACACTAAATGATGATGAAAACCAAACGAATTGTGATTTTCGAAGAATCTTTTCTTCTTCGTGTCGCTGGCGCGACAATTTTTTATATTTTGTTAGCCCAGATCTTTACCACGTGTCGTCAGTGGCAGCGCCAAGGTCACTTCGGCTGCATATTTTAGACTAAGAGAGCAGGATAGGACAGCTCTACAAACACACCCAGCTGCTTTCCAAGATTAGTGCAGTCAGACAAACAGACACGAAAAGCGCCTGCATTGATAATATGCACGAAGGTATACATATTGATAAATGGTTCTTTTTACGGAAATAAACGTGGTCTGAAAACTATTATCCTCTTAATCGCAGATGTTTTAATCTAAGTTAAGTCTTGATAGATTTATCTGAACTTGGGTTGCTCGGTGGGATTCTCAGAACGGGCAAAGTTTTTCATTCGCAGTAATTTAAAATCTTGAATGGTCGCGTTGCAGTCATTTTTTAATTTACTTATAATATAGAATATGGAACAGCGATGTTAAAAATAAAATTATGACCGAAAAAGTTGTCAAATAATGGGCCAATTTGATGACTTTGTAAATCGATAGATAGATTCAAGTTCTACAATATCTTGACACAAACGAAGTGTAGAGAATTTTAAAAGATTTTTGGAAAAAAAAAATAAGTATGCATCCGTAATGGAACATAATACGGGTGTATTCAAAGCAATGAATGGGTCTCTAATATCTCTTCCTACAAGCTACAATACTTCACTTAGAAGAATTCATTCAGAAAATTACTTTATGTAATTCAATGAATGAAGAGAAATCGCTACAGTTCAAAGAGAACATAAACCCGCGTTATTAAGTATATAAATACATTATGAATATGTGTATTTTATATCTATCATAAAAATTATACTGCTGCACTGCAAAATTATACTGCTTGCATCATTTATGATGACAATGTATACAGTGCACGTTTAATACTTAGAAAGATGGCTTTTTATTTAATTGATGCATTTTTTTTATTACCGTAGTCATGTCGACAGTCAGCAAATGAACAAATCAATCCATTTAGAACGTTATTAAAAGCCTCATCTATTTAGTTTGAGAGGCACGCTCTCGGGACCATGATATGAGACATTCCATTCAAGTCACATAAATGTGTAGTTATGCGTCCAGAGGAGAATTTATGGCTTCCATGTGCCTCGAATACATTTCAGATACACTAAAACCATTAGTACTCTTGCTCGCAGGATTGGCTAATAGTACCTGCTTCTGCCCGCGACTTCGTCTAAGTAGAAAAAAACATCCGCTGGCCCCTGGCAATAGTGATTTTTTTTTTTTGTAATTCCATCAGAACTTCCGTAAATAATATTATTAGAACCCATTAACAAAAACAACATTAACAAAAATCCTTTGTTATCGGTATGTCTGTCTGTTTGTTCCGGTTAAACTCCAAAACGGCGGGACCGATTTTAACGGGACTTTCACTGGCAGATAGCTGATGTTATAATGAAGAACTTAATAGAATTTTAGAAAAAGGATTAGTTTCCGTGCAAAAAATTTAAAACCCATAAAATTATTAACAAAATCCAATTCAAATAGAGAAGTAATATTTTTATAATTATAATTTCACGCGGACGAAAGTTTGCGGACAACAGCTTCTACCCTTCATACAACTTAATCCGCTTCGGCGATACATAATTAACACTAAACGAATTGTTTTAATAAATAATCACAATATTATTTAAGATTAAAATGTGAACAGTATTAACCTAATTAGGAAAATGTACAAATCATCAAAGATTAACTAACCTATTAAACGAATGGGTAATATCCTAAAAATAAAACACCAAGTCAATGCTTCAACGATAAAATTTCATATGGCTAATTTGGACACCTGTCGAGAACCAAAATAAAAGAAATTCGTTTTGCAACAATTCTCATTGTTCTACTTCAATCGTCTTTTTTTTCACAAACGTTTTATAAGTTCGCTTGTCCCCACTTTTAAAATACATCAGACTTGCTGCCGGCGTACTGAATACTTGGTGAGTAAACCTAATTAATTCTATTAGAATTAGAAAGGTTATCTTTCTTGGCGTCTAGAAGGAAATCTATGTTAAGTCGAGACAAACCAGCAATTCCTGGGAACGCAGGACACCAAATTAGGTCCCATCGTTTGAAACATTTTGACTAAAGGCTGGAATCGACTATAAATCTCCACCTTTTTGTTTTTCTTTCTTCGACCAACCTGTTTTCGGAATTAGACGAGGCTGCCTATGTTTGGGGGAAAGAATACGATGGGTAGGGTAGCACTGTCACCAAAACTTTATTATTTCTTCCTAAAATAAACAAGTATCGATTGTTTGTTTCTTTGAATAATTGGCTCAGAATCAGATCCTGGTGCCGCCCCAATACTTCTTTAAATAACATTATTGGTTATCTTTTCACTTCCCAAATCCTGTCATAATTCCAAATACACATTTTCTTCCAAATTTTGCTCGTGCGAGTACAATTTTGTGACAGCTCGTTCATTTCGAAGTTATGTTTATTTATTCCATATACTTTGTATTGGTTTTCGAAATACCTTTTGCTTCTCAGTACAACGGAAGAGATTTGACATTGTTTTTTTTTTTTGCCAGAAACAAATGGTGAATTTGTTTATTTTAGTGTATTGTGTTTATGTTGTTTACTGTAATTGTGGCTGAGCTTTCGGAAAGGGACTGTAACATAGAAATGCGTGTCTTAAAAACGAGCCCATAGAAAGCCAAACTTATACTAAAACTCAATATGTTTATTTATTAAAGTATTTCGAATGAAAGCGGTGACTTATGTGAACTTTATGGGAACTTAAAATGTTTCTGAATAAATTTAAAACTGAATAGATTTCTCCGTAGCAGCCTGCGGTCAGGACGTATGGCCGGTTGATGGTGATGGGATCGACCATTATAAGATAGGACCGAAACTTAACTGGTGAAATGCGGGTGTGGCCATATATATTACGAAAAAATATGTTTACTCTTACGTTTTCTCGACTCCAAATTCAGAATCCAAAAACCGGATGATACTTTCTTTTGTTGACTGTCCAAATTGTGTGAACCTCACCTCTTTTGTTTTGTACTAGAAGTCTTTCACGAGAAAAAACAAACAAATACGAAATACTTCGTGGTAAAAGCATCTACTCGTGAATAGTATTAAGGCTTCCGTTCTGTTAATACCATTTGGAGTATATTTTAGTTCAATAGCACTTGCAACGAGATATTTACCATGTTTATTATTTGTTTTGAGTTCCTGATATTTCGGCGCTGTGTAATAACCGAAAAAGTTCTCGAGTGGACAGTGAGTGAGTGAGTTTCGTGTGGTTTCGTGTGTCGGGGACAGAATCGAGATGTGAGTAACGGTGGTAGTGGTTTGGAGCGAAAAAAAACCGGCCAAGTGCGAGTCGGACTCGCACACGAAGGGTTCTGTACGTAAAACGAGCAAAAGAATCACTTTTTTGTATGGGAGCCCCCTTAAATATTTATTTTATTCTGTTTTTAGTATTTGTTGTTATAGCGGCAACGGAAATACATAATCTGTAGAAATTTCAACTGGCTAACTAACACGGTTCATGAGATATCGCCTGGTGACAGACGGACGGACGGACGGACGGATAACGAAGTCTCAGTAAAACGGGACCCCCGTTTGCCCCTTTGGTTACGGAACCCTTAAAACGAACAAGTAAGAGGGTAGACCGATTTGTCTGCTCATAAACACCCAGCCGCAATAACTTCAGTTTATCCGTGTTCATGGCGTTTGCAACAGCGTCGAAATTAAAACAAATAATGTTGAAGATAAAGAAGTTTGGCCTGATCCCCCACGCACATGCGGTTTCCCTGGAAGCTCAAATTTATGGACATTGTAGGCCTTATAGATTTCTAGATCCTTGGTAACTTTTTATCTTGTTCTACGTTTTGTAGTAAGACACTTTGTGTCACTCATACTTAAGTGCCAATGCTGTAACATAGAAAAATTGTAAAGCCAAATGATTCTAAAAGAGTAACCATGGAGTTTCTTGCCGGTTCTTCTCCATAGGAAACGACCAACCCGAACCGAGCACATTTTTGTCGACGTTTTACAAGTGCCCATGTAGGCCTATGTGAAATTAAAATATTTTGATTTGATTGATTTAATAATAAACATGGTAAATATCCCGTTACAAGTGTTATTAATAGTACGACACTTTAGCGAAATGTCCTATTAGCTAATAGTCCTATGAGCAAAAATGTCAAAAAACATTCATTTGTTTTTAGAACCAAAAACAAGTGAATGATTTTTAGGGTTCCGTACCCAAAGGGCCAAACAGGACCTTATTACTGAGTCTTCGCTGTCCGTCCGTCTGTCACCAGGCTGTATCTCATGAACCGTGATAGTAAGCCAGTTGAAATTTCTACAGATTATGTATTTCTGTTGCCGCTATAGCAACAAATACTAAAAAAGAATAAAATAATTTTTTAAGGGGGCTCCCATACAAAAAAGTGATATTTTTGCTAGTTTTTATAAATAATGGTACGGAACCCTTCATACGTCTACGTGAGTCCGACTAGCACTTGGCCGATTTTTTTACATTACATTCCCAAAGAAGCAGTTAAATCTCATTCTAAAAGTTTTATTTTCTTTCAGGAATTTAAAGATTTTTTTAATGTTTTCAGAACAATGCAGCTAATCAAAATCATAACTTGTCTGCTTCCGTTCGTCGTGGGAATCAAAACACAACGATCGGCAGGAACATTAGTTGATTTCGCAAACCCTAAGGTATGTTTTGAGTTACCTCTAGTAGCGATATGGAGCGACACCCTAAACCAGGTGGTTGTGACAATGGACTGTGTGACAGTAGGATGAGTTAATTGACCTCTATCATAGAAGTGATCATAACGGTAGGCTGAGTGAATCGCCCTCTATCATAGTAGTGATCATAGACAATTAACAACACCCCAATCAAAGCACACCCACGTTTAAATTATGAGTTAGACATCGCTTTTATTGGTAGTTGTCGGACTTTATACGTAAAACTGGTCTGCGCTGGACCAAACGTTAACTGGATAAAAAATAATAGAAAGAGAAATAATAGATGAGAGATTTGGAATAGAAACAATTATCTACCTAACGGAGAATACTTGCGCAAACACAACCTTGTAGCCAGGATTATCCATCAGCAACTTGCTCTGAAATACAGCCTTGTAGAATCGAAAGTGCCATACTATATGCCGGGGTGAGCCCGGGGTGACCCAGTTCTCGAAAATGGCAATATCACACTGTATTAGGATCAATCGATCACCACTGATAGGACTATTGTAGCCAATAAGCCTGATATAGTGGTGGTGGATCGATCAGAGTGGCGCGCAATGATTGTTGAAGTTCCAGTTGTTAGTTCCAAATGACGAGAACCTCGTGAAAGCCGAGAAAGATAAGCAAATCAAGTATCTGGACCTGGGTCACGAGTCTGCAATCATTGTGCTGAAAGTCATATCAGCCAATGGCTTAATTGCCAAGAGTCTCGACTGATATCTGATGAGGCTCTCGTTAGAAAGAGGCAAATGAATGATAGGTAAACTTTTTATCATTATAAAATCAATCGTCGTCTGAGATGGTCTTTTGAAGAAAGAACCACACAGATTTGAGCGGACCTGGCTAATCAGTGCAAGCATTTGTCAGTGATCGTGTAGATCGACTCATAACCCAAGGAGCTCAACCATTCTTTTAACATAATATTTTTATTATTTGTAAAGTATTCCTTACTCCTCGTCTTTTAGGTACAAGGACACTTAGACGCTCTGGTTCGAATGGCCCAATCCTGCGTCATCAAAGTGCGAGCGACCCCGAAGGACGTCAGAGCATACTTTACAAACACCTCACCGCTGTCCAGATCTGGTCAATGCTTCGCGGCCTGTATGTTGGAGCAAAGTGACGTCATTAATCATGGAAAGGTAAATAGAGCTGTATTCATTAGTTATCAAGGTGGAGATACCTTGTTGCCAAGTATAAAGATGGATCAATCAATTGTCTTTGACGACACGGGTTGTGGACACTAGCCTGATAAGAAACATAAAACACGCCTGTAATCCTTGAAGAAGGTAAAGGGGACTAATATACTAGTACACCCAAATTTCGCCAGTTATGTTTTAAGTCTAGTATAGGGGAAGACCCTATTTCCAACAACCGGGCACAGATCTAGACTCTGAGGCTACTACTAAGAAATTCCTGATGGAAAAACTCAATAACACTTTGCTCGACCCGAGAATCGAACCCATCCAGGACGTAGTGCTTAGCAGTCGCGCTTGCGACCGCTCCACCAGCGAGGCAGTCTAGCCTGAAATACAATACAGTATTAGTTTAAACTACGCTTACTATGGTCGGTTCATTATTTCCGGTTGGAGAGAACACGTAGTTTGAGCTGTAGTTTGCAGACCTTTTACAGTCGTTACTATCAGAAAGTCAGTGTCAGACTATTGACAACCCGTCTTAGCAGGAGATATCGTACTACCCAGTAATTGGGTTAAAGCAGTTACTCCATAAAATAATTCAGCTGTTTCCAGTTGCATGCAGGCCTTGCCTGAACGATCTCAAATTAATTACATTCAATGCAATCTCATCAAAGTACCGACGTACTAAGCAGTGGTAATCTAGTGGTGTGACCGTCAGACTACCAAGTTAGAAGCCTCAAGTTCGAACCCAAGACACGCACCTCTGATTTTTTACAAAGCCAAGTCTGAGGCTCATTGGCGGCGGCGTAAAAACTCTGACAACAGCTCAGGCAGTGACCACATAAAAAATAAAGAAAAAGACCGACGTACTATTGACTTTCCTCTAACCTTCAAAAAATTTTACTATTCTCAGGTGAACAGAGAACTCCTGGTCCACCTCGCCAGCTTAGTGAACGGCAAGAACTCCCGCGTCGTTCGCAAGCTCAACGCTGTCTCCCGACTCTGTCTGGACAGCATCGAAGGCATGTCTGATAGATGTCAGCTCGCCTCCACGTACAACGACTGTCTGAATGAAAACATGATCGAGTTCGCCTTCCCTCTCGATATTGCAGAGGAGGCCGTCAGAAAGATGCCTTTCCATTTAATACAACCAAAGTAAGTTTACAAATATGACGGACTGCCAAATTATCAAAACTTGCAGACACTCTGTGATTATTATTTATTGTGAGCTGCCGATATTTCGACGAAATTGTCAGTCATCCCGCGATCACGGCGCTTGCGACAGCGTCGAAATATCGGGAGCTTTCACAAGAAATAATAATCAGAGAAGATATCCTGTGATAGTGTAGGTTTATCAAAAACACTTGTAACGGGATATTTACCCGTCCCGTCCCGTTACAAGTGTTATTGACATGGTCACTAACACTAGTCACTATCAATGTGACTAGTGTTAGTGACCATGTCAGTATAAAAACTTATAGTGTAAGTTTAGTTATAAGCCGTGAAAGCACTTTTTACAAACTATCTTCCTTTTTGCTTACCTTCGTCATTTAAGAAATTCACGAATAGCTTTAGACTTGTTTGCATTTGTTTTTGGGATATCCATGAAGCTTACTTACTTACTCTTCGACACTAGAGCTAATTTGACCAGATTCCCACTGTGCATCTTCCTTGGAAGAAAATAGGTTAAAATAATTGTAGCCTTTGGAAAGCTAGGCATTTTTTTTCTATCGTTGCATTCATCTGCTATCCTGGGAAGCATTTTAGAATGTTGTAACATTTCGTCCTCCTCCAAACTCATTCTGTCAAGAAAGACAGCATTTTTTTAAAAGTCTCCTGGAATCCTGAAAATGATTCACGAAGATTAATTCTTCTTGTTTTATTTTCAGGTTGCCATTCTCTTATATGCTTGCCACAAAAACAACACTACCGTACTGAAATCTATTGCCAGGTGAGCAGATGAAATATTCAAAGTTATTATTTCCTTTTCCTTCTTCACTATCACAATTAGGCAACGGTCGACGCAGCATATCTTCTTTATCCATACATTAATCTTACACTAGCCATATCAATCAAAATCAAAATCGTTTATTTCAAGTAGGCCAGTTACAGGCACTTTTGAATAGTCAAACAACAATAAAAATGAAGCTACAGTCCCTGTCACAAGACATAATAACTGTGACAGTACTGTAGTTGCCCATTCCAAAGCGTAGATCTCTATGGAGAAGAATGGGCAAGAAACTCTATGGACACCCTTTTAAATCTAAATCTTGTTACTAAAACCTTGGTTACATCATTCATGTTGAGATGGTACATTATGTGAGAACGATGTAGCAAGACGTGCACGTTAAAAGTGTCTATAGTAAAAACGAAAAAGACAATTAAAAAATAAAATAATTAGTTCGGAATATCATTTTTCACACAGTCCATCCATCGTTTCTTTGGATTTTTCTACTTTTATTCCCATCCAAAATTTAACTCAAACCTTCTCTCATGAAAGCTTGAATAGCTTATTCCTTTGCATCAGATGCAAGACATTTGTGCAAACCCGTTCTTATAAAGTCAATCAAGTTTATTGTATAAGCAAAATGAAATTTAACTATCCAGGAGGATCGTGGTTCCACTCCATCTAGAGCAAGCCCGAAACGAATTCATCCGGTAGAAGGTAAGGCCTTTCTAACTAGGGACAAAAACTCTTTTCTCACTATGTCATATTAGTCCTAAGACCAAAAGAAGGTTATTTCGGCCGCAGGTCCTCACCGGACACGGTTGTTTCGGGAGGTTCCTGTACCGAATCCGGCGGGATGAAACGCCCGGGTGTTACCATTGCGAGGATCGGCCGGAGGACACGGTGGAGCACACCGTGGAGCTCTGCCCCGCTTGGGCTGAGCACCGCCGTGTCCTCGTAGCGGCGATTGGCGGCGGTGACCTCTCGCGTCCGGCCCTAGTTCAACCTATGGTCCGGAGCGAGAGGGAATGGGAAGCCGTCGCCTCCTTCTGCGAAGCAGTCATGCTAGCGATGGAGGTGGCGGAACGTGAGAGGGAGAGAACCTCACGTCCCAGCCGCCGCGGGAGACGCCACGGGCGTCGGGGGGCAACCAGTGGCCCCCGGCCACCGTAGGCGCGAGCCTGTGGACGGTGAGTAATGGGCTAGCTCACCGTCCGTCCGTCTCATGACGACAGGCCGTGTCGACGGCGCGTATGTGTTCCACGCGCGCCTCAAGGATATGTCAGCAAACCGGAAGGGGTCCGAAAGGGCCGATGCCTGCCAGGGCTGCGGGTTGTTCGAAAGAGATACCGCGGCCCTGGAACACAAAGGGCTAAGAAGGAACATGGGTGGGTTTTAGTCAGTCAAGTCTGACACTCCCTCCCGCTCCCCCCAGAGCGGGAGAAGTCATTTGATATCATCATCCGCAAGGTTATTTCGGCCATTCAACGAACCTTATAAAGACACAACACATCCCTTAAGAAGATGCCTTATAATACACATGTATGGCCATAGTAACTAACACTCACTCAATTAAAAGGATTCCTAAATAAAAGCCCTCAGTTGAATTTTCAACAATCCGCCAAGCGCAAAGATTTGAAATTCCAACAACACAAAAATATTTAAACATTCATGGAGACATACCAACGTTGCCGGGATTCAGAAAGTACAAGTATTTGCCCAAACCCGATCATTAACGCGTACGACTGTTTCCAAACTTCCAACATTTTATTACACACATTTTAATACATAAGGAATTCTTGCTTGTATGATTGCCGAGTTTTAGCGTCTTTTACTGTCGGCTGCAGAGATTCGACGACTTTTCAAATTGGATTAAACCAGTCCTCAAAGTTCAAGCGTTGACAAGATTTGATTAAGGAATTTCGGAATCTATATAATCAGTATGCAGATTGATTTCAGAATATTTTATCCACCTGACTTAGTTGCGGATACCTATAAAAGTATTAGGGAGATTTTTTAAATGAGGGTTTTGACGTCATTGAAAAGTTGTGCCTGACTAACATTTTAAGTTTAGCTTTTTTGGCTTGGCGTATTTGACCCTAGCTAGTTTTGAAACTTCTTAAGCTTTTAGTGATTCATAAGTTAAAAGTTATCTATACTAGAACTTTTAAGTTAGGGTCTAATCTATGCACCGTAAATCTTTGAAAGCAGATTGGATGGCTGTATTTTTTAAACACATGTCTCCATATTGTTAACACTAAAAACCATCAAACGAACTTCGACCAAAATGCTTTATTGTTTCTGTCGTTCCAAAGGCTTATCTTCGCACAATATTTAAGTGTAAGTAAATATTGTATTATTTACCTTTAGAACTTATGTACCTACTAACATAATTTCTCTCTTGTTTCAGTTTGCCCCAAGAAGCAAGGGCCATACCGTATTAATTTATTCTAAACCTAAGTAATTATAAGTATAAAGATTTTACAATTTTGTATGTTTATGTTTGTAGTAAATACCTCATTGATTCTTTTTTGTATTGATTGTTATTGAAGTGAAACTTCGAATGCGACCTCCAACAAGTTTAACGTTACCATGGAGGGGGAATATTTTCTAAAACTCACTAAGAGATGGCAGTATTACAAGATTTGTGACTACGTAGTTCTACTAGGTACGCAAGATGGCGTGCAAACAGTCATGCATTCGACTTTTCGGTGTGACCAGCCTTCGCTCAATTTCCATGAGTAGAATAACCTCGATAAACTTATGTAATAATTATGTAATAAAGATAGGGTATCATCTGTGTCCTAATAAGTATTTAAGCAAACTAATTTAAAGAGATCACCAATAAATCATATTATGTTACTAGAAAATTGCATTAAGTCCAAATAGTAGTCGACGGAGCCCCGCAACGCGGGGCTCCTTTTTCTCTCTGCAGGGTTTAAAGTAACCTAACACGAAGGGGATGTCGGGGTCTTAGTTCGCTCGCTCCGCTCGCTCACTAGACCCCGCCATCCCCTTCGAACCTAACCTGTCCGAGTTGATGTGCCCTATGTCTCTAAGGAACTGATCTATTTATTTGGTGACAGATCTACCATTCTGAGCACAGAGCTATTATTTAAGTAACAAAACTGTTATTATAAGAACGAAGTTATATTCATGTAATGTAATATAATTTTATTGGTTATCGATCTCTTATTTTACTGATAATTCATACCTGGGAACAATTTTTGTTTATCTGAGAACGAAAATATTTCGTGGCGATAGATCTATTTATTAGGTGATACAACTTGATGACAAATATAAATTTTGGTGATAGAAAATATAGTTCCCATAAAGATAATACAACAAGAAAACAACAAAATATTATTTAGCTCAATAAAATAACGAGAGTGAATGCGTGGCACTCGAACGCATGCGTGTAGTATTACGAAGTAGCAAATATTTACAGTTTTTACGTAGATTTTTATTTATTTAGACAAAAATAGTGCGTGGAGTCCCTCCGCGTGGAGGACTCCACGCACTATTTTTGTCTTTATTTACCCAATCTACGTAAAAACTGTAAATATTTGCTACACAGTATAGAATTGAGATAAAGAGGAGCTCGTGGCAAAATAACAGTAGTTGCTCTGATCGATTTTTAGGTTAAGCCGTGCTTACCTAGGTTGTTCCGTGGATGCCGTGCCTCGGAAAGCACGAGAGCGGTTGGTCCCGGCTGTCATTTATAGATCTTTGACACTCGTGACAGGTAGTTAGTTGCCCGAAAGTCTGACAACCAGTCGTATCGTATTACCGAGTACTAACTGGATTGTGGAGGTCAGATAAGCAGTCGCTCCATGTAAAATACTGGTAATCAGCTGCATGCGGTTAGACTGGAAGCCGACCCCAACATAGTTGGGAAAAGTCTAGGTAGATGATGAATCGGATTTTGCCTCAGTCTGGCCAAAACTCAAAAGGGCCGTTTGGACGATATTCTGGTATTTATCTTCATCCTATTGTCGAAAAACGACTAAAACAAACCGTTTCTGCCACTGAAAGAGGCACTGTAAGTTACAGTTTGCGACTACAAACAAATACCTATTATTAGGCATGTCCTATAAAGAAAACTTTTCTGTCATTTGACTAGTTCACGCTCATCATTGTAATTTAAACCTTAAAATAATATTAATACTTTATATCTTTAATATAAGTTATTAATGATATAAATACATACGTCCACGAGCGACCCTCGTACTATTAAATGCATCCATAATGTTTTGAGTGCGTTACATAGAGTCGTACCGTAAATCGTTATTTTTCACCGCAAAAAAAAAAATTGTTTCGCAGCAATTACTTTTGCGTAGACTTACTTAGTTTGATGTACAGAATGCTATCGACACGCTAAGAAAACAGTTATTTCCATATATGTATATGTATTTTACATATCAACGCATAGCCTTCTTTATTCTACTGGTGCCGCTAAGAAAATCGATCTTTATCTGACGTGTACAGGGTGGCTGGCACTGAACTTTTAGGATAAGGCAGTAAAATAAACTGTAAATTCGCAAAACATAATGACTAGTAACTTTAAAAGATATCCAAACTTAATTTAATTATCTAAAAAAATACTGATCGATAGTAAGTGTTTCATAAAATTAAAATTACGCTGACTGCTTATGTCTCTCAGCGGCGTCAAAACGCATTATACATGATGATTGGTTAAACATTGGCAATACTTAAAGGGAGTGAAATGCATCATGAATATGAGCAACAATTAATATGGGACTCACTATGAAATATGATTAAAAAAATCTGCTGTTTACTACATTTTTTAATCGACCATTAATGTATTGATCCATTGTTTCTTGTTACACTATTTTAATTCCATAATAAAAGTTGCCCACACTATTAAAGTATTGACAACGTTGAAAGATCACCCAGTATAATTAACGGTATCAGTAAGTACCTAACCACAATAACTTACAGGAATGGAATAAAAATCTTCTCCATATTATATCACCTACATCGTCCTTATGTCATGTACGGGGTGGAGGCTCATACGGAGATTAAATAATCCTCGTCTGATTGGATGCCTCCTACTTTCGTGACAGGCTTGCTAATCCGTCCCCAAAGAGGGCAAATAACACTGTTTGTGGGGGACAAACGGGACCAAATATAATAATAATAGGGCAAATGAGGCAAATGACTATTTGCGAAGTTGTGTTGTTCTGTGGGACTGTGGCTAGGCTTACGCAAGTTGGGTGATTATTTGTTTTCTGATGTGTTTGTTTTGTGTGGTGGGTATAATGTTTCAAGGATTTGGGTTCGTGTTATATGATTTTACTATGTAGGTATTCCAACCTGCAGTGGGCCCGTGTGCTGGATTACGGCCCACTCTCTCACGAACAATTAGCGGCCCGTGTACCAGTTTTTTCGTTTTATGTACAGTATGTACTTTCATAACAATTCAGTAAAAAGCTGTTATTTTGAAAATACAAACAGACACTTTAATTTTACTATTTGTATCTAGAAGATGTTATCAAGTACCGTGTATGGTTGTGCGTTGTTTCGTCGCTAATTGTTTCATCGAATTTCGTTTCACATAAATTGTTTCTCATATTATCATTTCATAGAATAATCAATACGCAGAATACTTACTTTGAAAAAAATTAAATCATCAATTTTTGTTTCAAATAAAGTTTAATGTTAGAATATTCATATCATAGAATAACAAATCAAATATTCTTTATCCACATATTGTTTGTTTCACATAAAACTTATTACGAAGAATTGCATTTTATCGAGTGACAGTTTCTAAAACTCATACCTTTGAAAAATACATACCCTCCTATAAAATTACATCACCGCATTCACAAAAATAATGCGGATAAATTCTTGTCAAGTAGGAAAACAATCTTTTTATTCTCACTAATGGTGTTCATGCCTGTTGCACGCAGCATGCAAGCAAGCATGTAGCATGCAAGCAAGCATGCAACATGCAGCATGCAAGCAAGCATGCAGCATGCAACAAGCATGGTTTCTGTCACGGCTCCGGCGCTGCGGGGCTCCGGCGGCCCCACGCGAGTTCATCGTCGCAGATGGTATTAACGCTCACCACCGCAGCTTCGACTTGCTGGCCGGCAAGCCGGCCAGCCTCAGCCGCGACGGCAAGAGATAGATACCACCTGCTCCTCAGGTCGCGGGCCGCCTCATCCCTCCGCGCCTACGCGGGCTTAAATTACACTCTAGGGGTAGGGCAGACAAGACTACGTGGAGTCTGATTTGCAGCCATTCGTTTTTGTCACTAAATTTTGTAGTACAACATATTGACTTTTAAGGACAATATTTTAATTTAAGGTTAATAATTTCGTTGAAATAAAATACCATGGAAACATACATCGAACAAACAATATTCGTTAAAAAGTAATTCTATTGTTTGATAAATTTGTTAAATAAAAAAATGTGAGTATAAAATTCATTGAAGTGTGTTTCTGTAAAATATGTTTCATTCAAGTAAATAGTAGTTGAAACAAAAATATTCGAAATAAAAATACGAGGACCAAATATTATGTGAAACATTTTCTGGGAAACGAAATTCTGTGAAACTTCTGTCTGCGAAAAAAGGTGACACCACCGTGTATACTTTCATACGCGTTCACTAAAAATCTGAGACAGATTTTTGCGGTGGTTACCACACCAATCGATCGATCTTCGATCAATAATAGAATGGGTTATTCGACGTCGATCGATAGTTTCTACTTCGTAAACCTTTCGATCGACTGTCGACTAATCCATTCTATCTATTACTGAGCAATGTCTGGACTTTAAAAGAGTAACAAGTTAACAGAGAACCTCTGAGTTTGTTTCGGCTGTTTCTTCTCAGAGTAGTCAGGTACGTAAAACCGGCCGCATCTAGCTTAAAAAAAAAATGACGTGTAAAAGTATTTGTAAAAACCTACTTGCAAAATAAACATCATTTATCATTTACTATTGTATCGATTGGTGTGGTAAAAGCATAATTTCAAGTCGAAATCTAATTAAAGCCTGCAAACATGGCCATCAATTTATATCTGTCATGGCCGCTGTGTGCACATTCAGTGGGCGGAATACCCACACGTTGGTATAAATAACTGTAAACCTACCAACATTGCAAAATAAATCATATTTAGGTACACGTCCAACCACGAGGCCACACGACGCTTTGAATAGTTCACTAAATTCGAGTGGGATTAACTTGACTACCCCGTGCAGTCTGTGATACATATAAATTGGTATACTTCCGTTGTAGAAGTTATTGTTCCTGTTACCCGGCTTCTTTCTACGGTTGGGCAAGTTCTCTCGATGCAGGACCGCTGGACCACTGGTCGTTTTGTCTGGTCCGTTCCGCCATCTCCAACGAGTTTGCCATAATGACCTTAAATTGACTAACCTTACCTAAACATATCATACCATCATCTAGGCTGTCTTGCATACAGTAGACTGATTTGTATAGTGGCCTCACAATATTTTGACCTGTTTTTCATTTTAGATCAAGAAAATCATCGGTCAAACGGGTACCAAAAATATTAACGATGCGGCCCCGGCTCTTCATACAAATTCTTACAATAAAAGTATCTGTTTGCGTGCCCAGACCAGCGTACGCAAACGATTTTACCGATCTTTAAAAAGGACCAAGTTGGTATTACGGACTAAAGAATAAAAACTAAGAATTTCTTAGAGGAAAATCCATTTTTTCCGGATCAGGAACAAACACAATTTCCCGGCTTTCAGCGATAGATAGTGCTTGCCACCGTTAAACCAACAAAGGCCTCGACCTAATTACAGTTTGCACTAGTATCGAAAACTAGAAACCAATACAACTGGCTGGTAACTGTTCTAAAAACAAGTCACAGTAAACAGAAAACTCTTTGCTTCTGAAATAGAGAGAAACCAGAACTTTTCAACTCCAAGCTTAATACTAAAACCGAAGAATAACTTTACCTACTGAATAAATCAAACAATCCATAGAGTACAGTAAAGGGATCGCGGCGTTAGACAACTTCATGGAAGTTTTCATGTAAAACAAACAGTTCAGAAATAGGTCAAGATTTTGTTTACATTAGAACTTAGAGCTCATATAAAGGGTGTAAATAAACCCTTAATGAAGCCGAAGGGCACTTGTTTTCCCCGTCATTGAGTTTTTTTTTTGTTTTGGACCTTACCTGGATACCGTTTACTTTTCAATGCATCCATCAGCACATTATTTTGAGTGAGTTAAATTGAGTTTCACCATATAAAAAGTGATTTTCAATCCCTATAAAATAGTCGTTCCCCAGCAATCATTTTTGCGTAGTTTTGTGAAGGGTACGTTTAGGTATACCTTATATTTTAAGGTCCACCCAAACTTCATTTCACGGTCACCTTGTTTTTTCTTTATTTTTTTTTATTTAATCGAAATTGTTACAGAGTTTAATTTTTATATAACACCTGCCAAAAAAAACCTCTGTCCACTTCTTTCATTATAGAAGATAAGTCATAAAAAACTACTCATAAAGACAACATATTTTATATCTGTATAGCATAAGTTCCGGACGTTTCTCAGTTAGGTGAACCATGGGTACATTATTTTACATAATCATTCTTAGTTCACCAATTAGGTGAACTACAGGTACATAATTTTGTAAAAATACCCATGGTTCACTCTTCGGATGAACCGAGGGTACAGAAAGTTAACCGTGGAACACCTAGGTGAACCACTCTGGTGTTCCAAGGGTCAGAAAGGAATCGGACGAGAGAAAACAGAGAAATCGGTGAGCAAACATGAAAAAAAACAAGATGCCGGCCGTATAAGTACATAACCTCCCCTTTTTTAGAAGTTGCTCAATAACATACAATACCAGAGACAATTTTGAATGACATTCAGTTGGTATAAATCTATTTTTAGAAGAAATCTGTTGCAGTAAAAGAGTCAGGCTAACCAATAACCATGTGAAAGGATGCGAAATTGAATTCGTAACAGAATAGATATGAATTCAATATTGCAATATTTTCAACCACGTATTGTAGTAAAATGATATCCCCGTGGAAAATACAATAACGTGTGTTGCGTTCGCGATATTGGTGTCTCTGTGACTCTAAAAGGTACAATCACCATCTATGTTATCATTTGAATTTTTGCACTACTAGATATTGATTTTAAAGAGAATCCATAACATTTCTCTACAGAAATCTATTACACTTCGGAATGGGGCACTAACTTTATATTAAGAATTAATCACCGTAAATATCTATACATCTATACAAATAAATAAAATTGAAGTGTCTGTTTGTAATATTAAAATAACCGCTTTTTACTACATGCATGTGAATGTATATACGGTAGGTACATATACCAATTTTTTTTTTTTAATTTTTGTCTGTCTGTATGTTTATTTTGGCCAATCTCTGAAACGGCTGGACCGATTTTGACAGGACTTTCACTGGCAGATAGCTGATGTAATAAGGAATAACTTAGGCTACTTCTGTTTAAGAAAAAATCTAATTCCACGTGGACGAAGTCGCAGGCACAGCTAGTCTGAAATAATAATAATCTCCGAAGGGTTAGGCAGAGGTGTACTTAATAGTACACCCACATTTCACCAGTTATGTTTAATGACCCAAGTACTAAGGTGTGGGCCTATTGCCACCAGCTGGGCACAAATCCAAACTCGGTGGCTGGTACAGTCAGCATCAAAAGTCGGTTAACACTTAATAAATATTAGTACAAGTTTTGTGCTGGTCAGTGTGTGATCTGATGTTATATTGTTTTGCGAATTTGTGTAACCATTGATGAAAATATTGTTATGTCTTCTACTCCAGTCTGTTAATATGGATCGTTCTAAAACTAAGACGCCTTATAATTTTGGTTATGTAAAGCGACTTTTGCTGCTGACCGTACTAAAATATTCCGGATGGAACCCAGGACCTCATGCTCAGCAGTCGTGCTTGCGATTATCCGACCACCGAGTTACCGATACACATCATCATCATCAGCCTATAATGTTCCCACTGTTGGGACACAGGCCTCCTCTCTATGAGAGGGAGTGGGCTGTAATCCACCACGCGGACCCGGTGCGGGTTGGTAGATATCACATATCTTCGATTTTTTTGTTCTAGGACATGCCGGTTTCCTTACGATGTTTTCCTTTACCGTTTTTGAGGGCAGCGGTGATGAAATAAATTAGACAAAGTAATGCGCCTGCCTGGGTTCGAACCGACAGCTTACTGCTCGTCAGTAGGGGCTGCTACCACTGGGCCACCGCTGCTCTCACACTGGGCCACCGCTGCTCTCACACTAGGCCACCGCTGCTCTTACCCCGATACACACGTACATAATAATACCCACTCACGCCTTTTTCCAATGAGACGGTAGCCAGAAAAAAAAAAACAGAACGCCACTGCTACGATCCTAACCCTCTCACTCTTGGTATTAAATTTTCGTAACGAGAAAAAACTTAACAAAAATAAATCTAATAATGGAAAAATGCAAAAAAAGTTATTTGCTTATATTTCCTACGCTCATAACATTTTCAAAATGAATACAACCGCGATAGTGGTTTTCTAAAGCAATGTTACTTATTGAGATTTCTTAACACTTTTCTTCACCCTTTGCTTCTCAATTTTTTGCCACTCAACGCTTCCCCTGTTTACCAAGATATTCTGGCCTCTAGGGAAATTTCTGGTACACGTAATGAATACCAGTATAGAAATATTAATACACCTATTGTAGTACAGGAGAAAAGATGGTTATCAAAATAGTTTTACCTTTAAAACCTTATACTTTGGGAATTGCGTCAGACAACCTTCATATACAAGGTGTTGTTTTGCATCCTCGTGAAAATTGTCACAAAATACATAAATACTCAATTAAAATTACGGTACCTAGTTCATTATTAACAAATCCTGATATTTTGGTTGTTTAATTTTGTCAGTATTTCAGAATAACCCCCTTAACGTGGTTTAGGGAATAAGAAATTATCGAATAAACATTTGAGATTGTTTGTATATATGAAAGCCGATTATAGGGCGAGGATCAGACGGGCCGCTTTTAAAACACGGGTGGTTCACACTTACCGATTTTCGTAAATAAGATAAAAATAAAATTTACCTTACCTACCTATTTTATTATTTATTCGGGTAGAGAATTATTAGCGTAGTTAGCTCCTTGAATTTGACGAGGATGCAAAACAACACCTTGTATAGTTAACTATCTTTGCTTGAATTTTGCTTATGGGTTGGTATGAGAAAATCTTACATAGCAACACGCCTGTAACCCTCGAAGGATTGGGCAGAGCTGTACCTAAATGGTACACACACATTTCGCCTATTGTTTACGTCCCATGTAATATAAGGCGCGCCTAATGTCATCATCCTGGCAGAAATCCAGACTCCGTGGCTGCTACTGAGAAATTCCTATTAGAAAAACCAAAAAACACTTTGACTGGAAATCGAATCCATGGACGTCATGCTCAGCAGTCTTGTGTACCCTAAAAATTTAAAAAGGAACACGCTTTTTTTAACCTTATTTGTGCAATAAAGGAATATATTACACTAGCTGTCCAGGGCAACTTCGTCTGCGACATATTTTCCACCATTTTCGCAACATTTTTCACTGCCACTCCGCTCTTATTGGTCGCAGCGATGATGATGATATATAGCCTATAGCCTTCCTCAATAAATGGGCTATCTAACACTGAAAGATGTTTTCAAATCGGATCAGTAGTTCCCGAGATTAGCGCGTTCAAGCAAACAAACAAACAAACAAACTCTTCATTCAGCTTTATAATGTTAGTATAAATTACATTACATGTACGGTACATACTAAGGGGTGTGTCACAAAAGGTTTGAAAGAGCGATAGGAGCACTTACGATGTCAAAATGAGGGGACTTTTACAAAGAATAATGTAAAAACTTTATGAAACGAGATTAAGACGTGAAGAGGTATCTAATGGATCGGTCTTGCAATGATTATCAGTTTATCTTTATAATATAAAATACGGTTGTACTGTTTAGAATGCAGTGATAACCTCGCGGTGTGACCGGACTGCCAAGACATAGGTCGCGAGTTCGATCCCAAGACACGCACCTCTGAATTTTGTGTGCGTATTGTTACGAGCTGGGTATAGGACAAATTAACACACTACCAAATAAACACTAAAAATCTTTAATTAACTTAAAACAGTTAAAACACTTCACAAACACTTAAACTTAATCACAATTACAGAATTTATCACTAATCACTTAGATATCGCACTAGTCGTTCACTTCGATCGCTTCGTTTCGTAGCCAAAATCAGACTAACTCACTTCCGCTAACCCGTCGCCTATTTATACGGCCGACCCATGTTCGAGAAACTTCCACAACTTCCGTGAATGTCTAGGTAGTTCCTTAGGGGAAACCCATCCTTCGAGAAAGTTCTACAACCTTCCCGAACCTTCTAGATGGCTCTATAGTGGAACCAATCCTTCTAGAAGGTTCCAGAAAGGTCCAGAACTTTCTCGGACTTTCTAGACACTTCCATCGTGGAACATTCTAGACTCGACCGTAGTCCTAGAATGTTCTCGTAAAGCAGTCAGCGTAACAGTATTCTATAATCATCTCTTATTTCGATAAAGGAAAACATCGTGAGAAACCAGCATTTCTAAGAGATATTTCTCGACGGCACGTAAAGCCAAGTCAGAGGCCCATAGGCGGCATAAAAACTCTGACACCAGGTTAGGGCCTACACACTATAAAGAAAGAAATACCGTTTAGAATTTACTATAGAGTTGTAAGAAGTTGAACGTAAAATACTTCACTAACTACAGAAAAGATAGGCTTATTTTTGCTGTCGCTTCTTGCAGTAATCGAACATTATTCTCCAAGTTACAGATTTACTATCAATTCAGTCCCTAACAGTTTGAAACGACGAAGTTCAAATATACCCAGCGTCTAGTTTAATGTACTAAGTACACACAGTTTCGTACGTTCTCAGTAGTGTATGTTTATCGGGAACCAAGCTCTTGTTAAGTCAGTGCATACACCCCAAAGCAATTGTATGCAGGAGCACAGCCGTTATTTGTAACCGTCTACGTAGTAGGATCTACCACAGAGTAGATAGGTACAGAAGTACGGTTTCATAGAACGGGCGATAACGCACGCACACATAGACCCGCTTCACGTATAGCGAGTGTAAGCGTACTCTTGATTGGCGTTTGTTTGAGTTCGTCTGTCTGATACTGGTATTTTTAGTCACGAAAATAAAATAAAATAAAATAAATTGACATAAAAACGCCTACTTTTCATCTGTCAAATTTGAGGTAACGGAAAACTTTTACCTTTTACATCTTTAACATTGATTAAAGTGACAAATGACATCTATAGCATTGATTGAAGCATAATGCAACTACGGGTTTGACAAAGATAGCTAGTGTGTGGAGGTACCTTGTTCGAAGATCTGCCAATTGCGGCCAAGTAATTCTAGGTGTACGATTCGGTGGGTGTTTACAACTGTTATCATGGCAAACTGGGTCGACTTAGTTCAAAAACGAATTTGGGAAGGCTTTAAGAATATGGGTGGCGTGCGAGCTCACGTTTTCGTGATGTGGAGTCTGTCGTGTAGGTTTTATGGTTGCAAATGCGACAGCTTTGCATGAGGATTTGATTATTTTGAGATGAGGATACGATTCCCAAGTCGGGCAAAGTGTTAATAGATTTTCGATCAGGAATTTCTTTGTGGCTGGTTGATGGCAATACAATAAATAGGCTTGCCCTCCGTAACAAGGGACTTCAACTTATTTGGCGAAATATGGGAGTATTTTTAGGTATACCTTTCTACCCTTCAGGAATAACTTATGTTGTTGTCCCGGAGTAAGTTTTCTGTCCTTATATATTCCGCAGTTAGACAGTGTTATGTTCCCATTTGTTATCGCACTACCCCAAAGGCAAACAAAAACAGCATTGTGTGCCACCAACGTGTGCTCAAAATATTAATTGAAGTGAAACCACTTCAGCTAATTAGCATTTTCGGTAGTGTTATGGCTTTATCAGTTGATAAATTACCTACGGGACAGTAATAAATGAAACGATGTTAATATTGTGATCATTCTGTATAATCAAAGTATTATACAATGCAAATGTGAACGAATATCGTGAGGAAAAAACTTCAAATGTCCTAGAACTCTAAAAACAATAAATCGAAGACTTGTGTGTCAACTACCATCGCGCAGTATGTGATAGTTTTAAAGGAGATACGAAGAGCAGCGCAAGGGACACCCTAGACGGGCATACAATGACTGATTGTCTATAGACACTATCTTATTAGTTGCCGTCCAAAGTAAATATCGATAAAAAGGCTATAAGGAGGCGAAATCAAACAATCGCAACTTATTGGACGTGGAGAGTAAACATGGCCACCAGATGAAAGAAAATAAACAAAATACAGAGGATTCCTTTAGTTCTATTGAATTATGTTTGCTTTGCACAGTGCGGGTGGGAAGTTTCTTTCATACATTTTTATTATACTTGCTTTTGTCTACGGCTTTATTTGCTTTATGTCTAAGATTATCCCATGGTAACGTTTTAAATATTATACAGGATACGACAAGAAATTGAACTTCGCATAAACATTCCATGACATGACATTCCCCCAGTCTGCTTACAAAAGTTCAATGGAACATATCGAGTAGTCTAGTCACTATTTCATTTTTCATTTTTAGCACTTTGTACTAGGCTAGCACGGACAGGTAAAATAGCCCCTACAATACGCCAAACACAATGTTTCCAACTCGTTACGTCTAAAAACTTCACCAAAGTCGTTCCTAATTAGTGTAAATTATACCTAAGGTTAGTGAACCAATATTTTAAAATAGTGTTTTATTTCGGTAACAGTTTTATATAGCATAAAACTGTTAACGAAATATAATAGAACACTATTAGTTCGTTTGTTTTTTTTTTTTAAATTCCTATGTAAGGATTTATTTGATACATTAAAAATATTGCTATAAATTAGTATTACTAGTGTTTTCATTTATTGTCGTATTGTCATCTCCATATTAGCCTTTGACACTCGGAGATAATGTAGCTTCTCATTAGTGAAAGAATGTTCGAAATCAGATCAGCAGTTCCGAAGATCACCTCCGGGTTTTTGGATGTATCCAAACTAACAAACATCATCATCATTTCAGCCGAAAGAGGTCCGCTGCTGAACATATGCCTCCCCCAAGTGTCGCCACATTGACCGGTCCCTTGCGACTCACATCTAGCGGATCCCCGCAACCTTCACCAGGTCATCGGTCCACCTAGTGGAAGACCTTCCAACGCAACGTCTTCCGGTTCGCGGTCGCCACTCCAGAACTTTTCGGCCCCAACGCCCATCTGTTCTGCGAGCAAATGCCCTGCCCACTGCCACTTAAGTTTGGCAATTCTTCGGGCTACGTCGGTAACCTTGGTTCTCTTGTGGATGTCCTCATTTCTGATTTGATAGCCCTCTCCATTGCCCTTCGGGTTAAGCCTTCTGATGAGCCCAATTGTGAGCGACCACTAACAAACAAACAAAAACTTTACTTCTTTATAATATTCGTATACATTAGCTGCGAAAAGCTTGTTATTTCTTACTCAGCAACATGAAATAAGAGATCCATCAATCATTTAGTGTCTATTCTATCTGTAAACACGTGTTGGATTGGAAGCAAGGACGTTTAAAAAAAGGTCAAGTTCGTGTACGTAGGTGGGTTCGTGTTTATTCAGATTTTTCGTAATACGTCTTAAAAACATATATTTTTTACCTTATACATCCATACTTCCATACTAATATTATAAATGCGAAAGTCAGTCTGTTTGTTTGTTTGTTTGTTTGTTACCTTTTCATGACTAAACGGCTGATCGGATCCTAATGAAATTTGGCAAGAAGATAGATTTCAGCCTGGGGAAGGACATAGGCTATATATCATCACGCTATGACAAATAGGCGAAAACGGGGAAAATGTGACGCAGACGAAGTTGCGCGGGACAGCTAGTAACAAGATAAATCTTAAAAAAAAAACAACTTTGAAAACAACACGTAGGTTTTTACCTTAAGTTAGTTTCTTTCCTTTTTTCCACTTCGGGAAAGCAGGGGAGTCGACGGAAAGCAGTTCGTATAAAATATAACAATAATGGTTACTGGTGACTTACCATGACATCTTAAAGTAGTATTGGTTTATTTTTATCCAGAGTGGGAAAAAGATGGCATAAGACGTCCTCTATAGCTCTGTTTTTTTCCCAAACTGGAGTGCCGTTAAACAAGGCGTGGTATTCTCATGTTCCCCACGCTTCATGTTTTACATGAAGCGACTGCCTATCTGACCTCCACACAATAACTGGGTAATACGTTACCCCTTGGTAAGACTGAATGTCAGACTTTCGGCTTCTGACTACCCGTAACGACTGTCAAAGATATGTAAATGACAGCCGGGACCAGCGGCATAACGTGCTTTCCGAGGCACGGAGGAAACTCGGTATGAAATGATGGTCACGCATTCACGGACCAACCTCGGTAAGCACGGCTTAACCTTAAAGATCGACCCGTGCGGCTGTTATTATTTAGCCACGGGGCCCTCCTAGTTTTTAGCGTACACTCGCTAAAAAACCATAAAAGTCCTTCTTACCACCTAAAGGTTACATATATGACACACTTCACCCAAAAATGGCTTAATGTGTCCGATGAGCAATTTTAGTGCCCTCCTTGTAATGATACTCGGAAAGACAAACAAAGAGAAGACTACTCTCGTGAGTGGCCACACTGATCACATACTTGACGACCTCTTAATATGCTCATTTATAAGGGCTCTAAAGAGGAAAACGTCTTTGATTTTCGTTATTATTTCTGTGCTTCTGGGCGTTCCTCACAATTACTAATTGATTTAAAATAGTGGGCTATATTTATTATTTTTAAGGTCATAATAATTTATTTATTCATACACAAATTATAGCATTTATCATCCAACCGCGCGCGTCCTCATGCGGTTGCGAACCTTCTCTCAATGTCAAAGAATTGCGACCAGAGATGGCGCGGGCCTGCGCGAGTATTTTCCCGTTCCGTCTGAACTGACCTTAACGCGAGATCGCGCCGACAAACCGCTTTTGGTTAGGTCGCGGAGAACCTCTTAAAATAACTGAATTGGCGAACAATTTCAGCCGAAGCAAGACTCGAGCAACATTAGGTCAAGATAATTCTATTCCAAACGGTCGCAATTCCAGATGTAGGTCCGAAAACATACACTCACCTTAATACCATTACTCTCCTTTCAGCTTGGTCGTAATTGGGTACAAAAGGCAAGGTTTCAGAGCAAATAACACAAGAAATGCCTCTAATATATTAAAATCTTTATTGGGACGAAACATTCCACATAAGAAGACCTCGATATACAATATAGTCTATGAGTCCGTCATAGCTCTACGGCGGGGTTTCTTTTAAAATATTTTAAGGTGGGGCGATAACTACATAAATTATCAGAATCTGTGTCGAACATGAATAAAATATATGTACTAGCCTTTAAAATACAAACAATTCCAGTGGAAAAAACCTTTTATCACAAGATTCTTATTGTTTCCTAGCAACAAGCCGTATTTTACATAAAATCGCTAATAAATATTTTATATACAGCATGTATCAGAAAGGTGTAGTCATATTTAATGGTGTGGTACCATCGAACTGAACAACTTTCTCCAAGAGACCAACATCTGAATCGCAACTAAAAAAATACTATCCCATACATAAAAAAAGAGTTTTTTTTTCGCAAATCCCCACATATTTAAATATAAGTACACTTTTCGGGAACATGTAGATAAAAACAGAATAATTAACACCTCTGGTAACAGTATTACGTGTAGGAACATAAAGTGGTTCACAAGATACTTTTAGGCGATATTTGTATATTAAAACGACCTTTGTGTATTTGTATCGCAAATATTGTTGAGCGAAATTAAATATGTACCTTCATTTGCATTGTAATTCCAAATTTGCAGTCCAAGACGTATGGTTTGAACAGACTTTAAATCTATCAGCATTAACTATCCAAAAACATTACATATTCTTTAGAAAATGGGAGAGAAAATTTGATGTGTGCTCGTCATGACCAATCAAAACATGGCCAGGGAAAATGCGTACTGCTCTTGGTATTTTTGCATCTACTCTACCAATAGGTTAATGATATAACAAATACAAAATAAAAATACATTATCTTTATTTTCTTTCTTCAAAAAGTTTGACATACGTATCAAATATAAATGTGAAATAACAAAAATAAATGATTTCTAAAATAAAAAAAACTGTTAAAACATCTGCAAATTCGTATTTAAAAACTGTGCACTTTCGTGAGACCGTCATGGCTTTGCTGTTTTGTAACTTGTCGTGCTTTTATTTTATCATTACCATATAAAAAAAACATCAAATAACAAAAGTAACTTTGGTTCTCGTATGAAACGTATAGAAAAATTAAAAACAGAACATCGTGAATTAACTGATAAACGTGCAATTAATTGATAAAGAATTCAAATTGCATATATAAGATCACAATAAGCGTTAGTTTCTGTAATCATTGAATCGGTAGTATTATAAAACTTCTGTTTTCCAAAACTATCCATGTTTAACCATAGGCCTAAAACTTCTTAGGAAACTTAAAACACTTGCATCTTAAACTCATTAGTCTTGTGCAATAAGACACAAAAGCGGAACGAAGTTTATAGTGGGCAGATTCTTATGAGGCTTTTTTGGTAGTTTTCTGGAAGATTTTATAGTCCATTTATCCAGACAAAGTATCAGTTACCAATTTCAAAAGAAATCTTATTCTTCAGCATCATTTCAGCCGAAAGACGTCCACTGTTGGACATAGGCTTCCTCAAGTGTCGCCACATTGACCGGTTCCGTGCGACATGCACCCCAGCGGATCCCCGCAACCTTCACCAGGTCATTGGTCCACCTAGTGGGAGGCCTTCCAACGCAATGTCTTCCGGTTCGAGGTCGCCGCTCCAGAATTTTTCGGCCCCATCGGCCATCCGTTCAGGGAGCAATGTGCCCCGCCCTCTGCCACTTAAGTTTGGCAATTGACTCATTGCACTCGTAGCGTACAGACGTGCTCATTAGCAATATTAATATTTACTTAAATAATAGTGACCTACTTTAGTGTATTACCGTCGTAATGCATTAAGTAATTTTACATAGTGTGCAGTTTTAGTGAACACACGGACATGGACACGAAATAGTGAACTTTTAGTTAAAACTAACAAAATGGACAACAGCCCCTGTAATCCAAGGGGGCCAGCGCAACCCTCCGCCTCTCCGTCGCAGTCGGCCACGGCTGATGTTATCGTTTCAACGCCTGAAATCCAGCGATGGATGTCCACCATCCAGCAGTACTTGAATGAAGTTTGCTCTATTGCCGCGGATGGGAAACTCAACACCGAGCAGAAAATGAAGATAACTAACCTTTGCCGTAAAGTTGAATCAGGTACGTCACAGATGGCAGTCCACTACCAGTCGCTGAAGAAAAAAGCTATTCTCGCGGATAACATGATAGATAGCCTTAAACAACAGCGCGACCTGACAGAACAAATTTTGGAGCTCAAGCAGACGATTCGGGACTCTAGTTATTCGGGAAATGCTTCTTTTGCCGATATGGTAAAAAAGGGATCAAACCATTTTGTTAGACCTAATAATTTAGGCGCTGTCGCGATTTATCCCAATGATAAATTGAAAACTAGTAACGAAACAAAAGAACTAGTGCAAAAAATCATACGGCCTGAGCAAATGAAGCTACAAGTACGTGGTGTCCGAAAAACAAAAAATGGTGGCGTGATAATAAGTACCGAGACGAAAGAAGACGCTGATAAGCTGAAGCACGCAGTCCAGCTCACTACATCTGGACTTACTGCCGATGAACCCAACAAGCGCAAACCCCGGATCGTGGTTGTAGGTGTGCCGAACTCCTTGGCTGAGAATGAGGTCTTCAAGTGCATTTATGAACAAAATGTTGCCGACAAGTTACCAGCGATGTCCTTGGAATCCTTTTTGACCATGGTAAAATTAAGCCACAAATCTGGGAAGAGAGAGGCAGCGACTAGTAACTACGTTATTGAAGTTGCGGCCAGTATACGGAAAATTCTAATCCCTCAATCAAGGATTTTCATAAATTGGACATCTTGTCCCGTCAGGGACTTCACATTAGTAACGAGGTGTTACAAATGCCATCAGTATGGCCATGCAGCAAAATCGTGCAGAGAAATAAATTCGACATGTGGCCACTGTGGTGAAGCAGGTCATATGATGTCCGAATGCGCGAAGAAAGCATCCTTAGCATTTCCAAGATGCGCAACTTGCTCCCGCTTCAAAAAGCCCAATGATCACAAAACGGGAGATGCTGAATGCCCTGCTAGAAAAATTGCTGAAACCAGATACATAAACTCCGTCGATTATGAGGGCACCTAGTGCGTCATCACTCAGACTTCCGTCGATATCGCGCTGCCTAAGCAAATTGTCGCAAACAGCAAAAATGACCTGACGGTGTTCATTTTGAAATATTTACTTGTTTCGTACTGCTGACTGAGTATCATATTTATATTAGCAACTATGTGCAACAAATTGTTTTCCTTAGAATTTATTGACCTACATTATTTTTTGTTTGTATGTTTTATTAGCGTTTTAAGTACATTAGGTTTATTATAATCTATTAACTTTTACTAACTAACCCATTTCATAACTTTAGTATTAAATATTGTTAAGAAAATATGTTGTCCAAGTAGTAATTATTGTAGACATGTCGCCTGTGATACAGGTTTAACCTAGTACAGGCATTGAACTTTGTTATACCTTTATTATTTCTAAGATTTATATTGTATGAATTGTTACGATTCTAATTTTTGGATAAATAAATAAATATATATAATTCTTCGGGTTACGTCGGTAACCTTAGTTCTCTTGCGGATGTCCTCATTTCTGATCTGATCAGATTTTTGATCACGCAAGGAAACTCCATAGCCCGATCCATTGCCTTTCAGATGACTTTAAGCGTCGAATTTCAAGTTACTCTTAAGCAAAAATAATTTTTAAGTTTTTTTTTATTAGTTTTCTTCTCAACACCACTACTCTCCGAACTCAATAAAAAAGTCCTATGAAATTCCAACCACCATAAACTTCGTTCCGCCTTTTGAGTTTTCTACATATGTCTAATTGTACTCGGCTTCATTCATTGTCTTTATTTCGACGTAAAATATAATCCCCAAAGCATTCTACACTCCTGTCTTTCTTCATACTTCTCTCGTAACCACTTGATGATCTTCATATAGTTGTTCGTGTTGATAACCTCGGCTCTTTTCAGACGATGTTTGGGTTTGTTGCTGGCCGCGTGAGAGAGGAAGCCCCCATCGAGGACCACCATCCGGTACTCTTGGAGACACATCTCCAACATCTAAAGGAAAACAAAGACATAGCAAATGAATAGACCGATCAAGGGTGAGACTGATTACAGCTTAACGATGCTTACATTAAGATGTCCGAACCGGAATACAGAAAGGGGCTATTTTACAAGTACGGATCGGTGCCGATCCGTCCTGCGTATTTGAAAAGAAAGAAAAAGTATTGATTTGTCTCACACAGGACAAACAATATGATTAAAATTAACAATAAAACAAAATTAAATAAAAAGTAAACACGAAAAACTTAAAAATATGACTTTCATTCAGTTAAAATTAGTCTCAGCATGGTGCTATAATATTTAAAACAAATGTCATAGCGCTGATACGAATAAAACACCTGCTTCTTTATGCAAGCATAACAGGTTCAGCTTTTGTGCCCCACGTGACTTGGCCTTGGACTTAGGCCAAGGCTTAGGCCAAGGGCAATACGACTTGGGTCAAGGTAAACGCGCGCATGACTTTTGTTTCCGACATGAGTATCATAGCTGCGCAAGTTGGAGTCTCGGTCACCCAGGGCATACAATATACAACTTCTTTTAATAATTTTTGAAGTGAAACTTCTTATGCGACTTCCAGCAAGTTTAACGCTACCATGGAGGGGGAATGTTTTCTAAAACTCACTAAGAGATGGCAGTATTACAAGATTTGTGACTACGTAGTTGTACTAGGTACGCAAGATGGCGTGCAAACAGTCATGCATTCGACTATTCGGTGTGACCAGCCTTCGCTCAAATTCCATGAGTAGAATAACCTCGATAAACTTATGTAATAAAAATAATACAACAGGAAAACAACAAAATATTATTAAGAAGCTCAATAAAATAACGAGAGTGAATCCGTGGCATCATCATCTCGAACACATGCGTGTAGTACGAGTATTACGAAGTTTCACTTCTTCCGTGCGGAGGGACTCCACGCACTATTTTTTTTCTATAGTTACTGCTGCTTGATCGTTTAGCTCTAGGCCAAAAGGTGTGGCCAAAAGGCTTTTTAGCCAAAAGGTATAACCAAAAGTTGTAGCCAAAAGGCTATGGTGTGTTAAGTTACCTGTGTCATTTTATCCTGAAGTCCTTCCCAGTACAGCATTTCACTGTACCAGGGTTCCTTGTTGGTGCCGAAGTATAGCGGCTCCCATCGGTGATAAGGGTACTCCCGTTTCGCTATTATCATCGGCTGAAACAATTTCTTTGATTATGCTCTTTTATCATGACCTGTTAGTATTTAATTTTTATTGGGATCACGAGAATGAAAACCCAAAAAAGATTGTTAACAAAATGACGTGAAAAGTATAAAATAAATTATTTCAATTGACGTACGATTGTTTTAAGTTTCACACTTAATTGCTTGTCGGTTGAAATTTTTATGCTACCCTAGTCTAATACCCAGCTTTCAAGTTATAATCTGGATTAACATGAATACCTAAATTTAAGAGAATTTAAGAGCGTTTACGCCTTACCACATTTAATACAAACTTTCAAGTCCTTATCGTCCGAAATTACTGAACCGATTTTAATGAAACTTCATACGCATAAGCAGAAGACATAGGTCTAAAAATTTACTACAGCTTAATTAGACCGATTATAAATTATCAAATAGAAACAGAAATTTCCAACTAGCTTTTTTTTTAAAAAGACATTTCGAAAATCTTGTAACTTTTGCGACCTATGTATCCTGCTTATGCGTATGAAGATTCATTAAAATCGGTTCAGTCATTTAGGAAAAAAAAAGGACTTGCAAGTTTGTATGAAAGGCAGTAAGGCGTAAACGCTCTTAAGTTGGTATGATATAATGAAAGATATACCGAGATAAATGATAAAACTCATTAAGAATACAAGCCGTCCGCCTGATGAAATTACGAACTTCAATACATTATTACTCAAAAACAGAAAGAACATCGGTCATATATGACCTGACCAAAATATGAAACGACCATCAATGATTGATATGTCAAAAAATAGTGACTAAGGTGTATATTAAATTGCGGGGTCCAGCATATTTTATTGGAGCCGGTAAAATAATTTAGTTTTTTTATAAAAACCTCATTTCCCTACTAGTTTTTATAGGTTTTGAACGCATCTAAACCCGTCCCGTTTTTATCTGTGGTACACGCTTCATCATAACACGAAAGTCACACTACCATTATGCGTTTACCTTTTTAGGTACTAGGTTTTAACGTAGTTTTTTTTATTTATTTTTGTAGTGTATTATCAGTAACATCATTTTTAGACGGAAATATGGATTAAAGATTAAGAGATTATTCCGAAATTAGTTGCAAATGATATGTTGACATTTGTACCATAGTAGTTGAATGGAACGTATTATGACATGAGAGCTGTCAAAGTGTTTCGGGTTTTAGGTGAGGTTGTCATCATGGCTGCAGACTTATTTACTTACACTACATCATAACCTCAAAAGCGACGAAATACATAAGAGTAACGTTCCATGATCCTCAGCTTTTAAATAAAATGTTTTAAATTTAGGATTGACGATTATGCCTAGGGGAATAGATTAATCCATACTCTAGTCATGTTCGCGATATTTTATATCCAGGTCACAGCATGTATGGGCCGTGACCGATGTTCTTTAAGAAATCCTTCCTTAGTGCTTATTTACGGTGTAAAGGAATTTTGAGATGCCACACTCAAAACTCCCATCCTGTATAAGGATCTCTTGTGAAAAGTTTTATACTTGTAGACCCAGGGGCTTCGACCGTGAGTGGTCTGTCAGAGACAGAATCATAATTTTACTAGTTGTTGCCCGTGACTTTGTTCATGAGGAATTTTTGATGTGTGAGAAAAAAGAAAATAAAATCTATCTCATCTTTCTTTGTGCCAAATTTCATCTAGATCCGTTCAGCCTTTCTGGCGTATTAAAGTACCAAAAATCCTTAAAAACTTTCGCATTTATGATATTAGAATATATAGTATAGATTATGAAGGAAATCCAGCCTTTATAGGTAATCTCAACTTTAATTCTGTTATAAAATATTTCAGTTTTTTTTTTAACCTAAATAAATTGTTCTGACTAATCTAATCTAAACATAAAGCAAATAACAGGCTTCACTTAGTATCAATCTTAATAACAGACTTTATTAAAAATTCTTCTACTAAGCTTTTGTATCTTTGAGTTTCGTTTTAGCTACAAAGCACTTTTTTTATATATTTTTATTCAATTTCATTCAGGTGAAAAATATGTATTTGATAATATGACAGGCAAGGATCAAAGGAATACCTAATAAGATTCAAAGATACAGGTACAAGCCTGTATCTTTGAACCTTATTAAGTATTTAGGGCGAAGATGAAGAACCGGGTTTCCTATGTAAAACGTGGGTTAGTCTGATGCAACTACCGTCACACATAGTAGACAAAAATTAGTAATATACGAACTCAATAAAAAAATACATGCATTTGTGAAACACGATAAAGAAAACATTAAGAGAGGACTCTAGTCGGTATTTCTCCATACAAACGTAATCCGCTGTTTTCTTCGTGGATAATGCGTCTAGAGAAATGTTTTTTTTTTTTTTAATCTAGGTCTTATTAATACATGCCCCTATCATTTCCTTTTTTTTTAACATAATCGCCATGTACCGCCATGTTCAGACGACTATCAGACAAACTAGATAAGTTTTTAACAAAAAAGAAAATAATGGCAGCATAGATATACCTTTCCTCTAAATTTTGATATAAGAATTATTTAGATCAATTTAGTTTTGAAGAAGAAAACTGCGGAACACATAACGTCTTTTGGTCAAGATTTTTGTAGGTAACATAAGCCTGAGCTGCAGTTGTCCCTGTCGCACTTTACGGGGGCTTGGTCGGGCGCAGCGCGACGGCAATAGTTTCTTCAAATCAAATCAAATACTTTCAATTACCGACTAGAGTCCCCTCTTAATCCCGTTCAACATTATTTACAAACTATTTATTTCTTTATCGATAAGCTATTAGGTCTTTTTAATTCAATGACCAATATATTTTGGACGGGAACACCCAAATACTCCGAAATATTTTATTCCGAATTTCAATAATCCGAGTGCCAAAAGTCCGAATTTCATAATACCTAAGAATTATAATGTCTATTATTAAAAATCACGAAATTTATTTTACCGAAAGCCGTAAATACGATTTGTTAGTTTTCCGATTTTCATACGTTCGAAGAATCAAATGCTCAAAGGATTCTCGGTTCGAAAAACGACATTCCGATTTTCAATACTTCTAATAAACTAAGAGCCAACATGTTGTGCTACAAAATTTAGTGACAGAAACGAATCGCTGCAAAACTGACTTCACGCAGTCTTGTCTGCCCTACCCCTAGAGTGTAATTTAAGCACGCGTAAGCGCAGAGGGGTGGAGCGGCCCGCGAGCTGAGGAGTAGGTGGTGAGCGTTACAACCATCTGCGACGATAATCTCGCGTGGGGCCGCCCAAACCCCGCAGCGCCGGAGCCGTGACAGAAATAATGGGTACACTACATAAATACGAAAATCTTTATTCCGATAGTCACAAGGCCGAATTTCAAAATGCCGATTGTCATAATTCCGAATGGTTTATAATTCCTAATATAACAACTCCGACTTATAATTACTCCTATTTTTATTATTCCTAAATTTCAATATTCCTAACGTTTATAATTAAAATTCTCAAAATACCGAGTTTTAATAGATCGAATAACCAAAAGTCCGACTTAATGATAATTCGAAACATCAAAAATACGAATTCCGATTATTAAAATACCGATTAATACAAATCCGAAATAAAAACGTCTTTTTCTCTTTTATGACTGTTTTTTTTTTTTATAAAGAACGTTGCAAATATTTTGTTTCGAATAAAAAAAAATTGTTTCCCTGGTGATTCTAACCAAACCTAACCGAAGTGATTCATCAATAATACAGGGGATTTGCAGCATGCAAGCAAGCATGCAGCCTGCAAGCAAGCATGCAACATGCAAGCAGGCATGCAACATGCAAGCAGGCATGCAACATGCAAGCAGGCATGCAACATGCAAGCAGGCATGCAACATGCAAGCAAGCATGCAAGCAGGCATGCAACATGCAAGCAAGCATGCAAGCAGGCAAGTAGCAAGCAAGCGGGCATGCAACATGAGCAAGCATTATTTCTGTCACGGCTCCGGCGCTGCGGGGTTTGGGCGGCCCCACGCGAGCTTATCGTCGCAGATGGTTTTAACGCTCCTCAGCTCGCGGGCCACTCCACCCCTCCGCGCATACCCGGGTTTAAATTACACTCTAGGGGTAGGGCAGACAAGACTGTGTGAAGTCGATTTTGCAGCGATTCGTTTCTGTCACCAAATTTTGTAGCACAACATGTTGACATTTAGTTTATTCGAAGTATTGAAAATCGGAATGTCCTTTTTCGGACCGAGAATCCTTCGAGCATTTGATTCTTCGAACGTATGAAAACGGGAAAACTAACAAATCGCATTTACGACTTACGGTAAAATAAATTTCGTGATTTTTAATAATAGACATTAGAATTCTTAGGTATTATGAAATTCGGACTTTTGGCACTCGGATTATTGAAATTCGGAATAAAATATTTCGGAGTATTTGGGTGTTCCCAGAAATAATGCTTGCTGCATGTTGCATGCCTGCTTGCTTGCTGCTTGCCTGTTTGCATGCTTGCTTGCATGTTGCATGCCTGCTTGCATGTTGCATGCCTGCTTGCATGTTGCATGCCTACTTGCATGTTTCATGCTTGCTTACATGTTGCATGCTTGCTTGCAGGCTGCATGCTTGCTTGCACGCTGCAAATCCCCTGTATTATTGAATCACTTCGGTTAGGTTAGGTTAGAATTGTGACCAGGGAATCAAAATATTTTTATTCGAAACAAAATATTTTTATTCGAAACAAAATATTTTTATTCGAAACAAAATATTTTTATTCAAAACTAAACAATCATAGTTTAAAAGAGAACAACAAGGCGTTTTAATTTCGGATTTGTATTAATCGGTACCTATTTTAATAATCGGAATTCCTATTTTTGATGCGGACTTTTTGTTATTCGATCTATTAAAACTCGGTATTTTGAGAATAGTAATTATAAACGTAAGGAATATTGAAATTTAGGAATTATAAAAATAGGAGTAATGATAAGTCAGAGTTGTTATATTAGGAATTTTGAGCCATTCGGAATTATGACTATCGGCATTTTGAAATTCGAACTTGTGACTATCGGAATAAAGTTTTTCGTATTTATGTAGTGTACCCATTTTGGACACCTACTTTGACCCCTTTTTTTACGGATGGGAGATCCTCAAATGACTCTTCCCGCTCTGGGTGGAACGGAAGGAAGTGTCAGACTTATACTGATTAAAATCCATTCACGTTCCTTCTTAGCCCTTTGTGTTCCAGGGCCACGGTATCTCTTTCGAAAAGTCCCGCAGCCCTGGCAGGCATCGACCCTCTCGGGCCCTTTCCGGTTTGCTGACATCGCCTTGAGGTGCGTGTGGAACACGAACGCGCCGTCTACACGGCCTATCGTCATAGGACGGACGGACGGTGAGCTAGCCCATTACTCACCGTCAACAGGCCCGTACTTCGACCCCTTAGTTTATATAGTTATGTTTCAAATAAAGCATATCACCATCTTTCTCCTGCCCTTATCCCATAATATTTGGGGTCAGCGAAGATTTTCTTCTTCATCCATACTTTTCTGTTACTCATCATCTCCTTTTCTAGCCATATCATCATCTTCTGCTTAGCCTTTTCCCAAACTATGTTGGGTTCGGCTTCCAGTCTACCGGATGCAGCTGAGTACCAGTATTTTACATGAAGCGATTGCCTATCTGACGTCCACAACCCAGTAACTGGGTAATACGACACCCCTTGGTAAGACTGGATGTCAGACTTTCGGCTTCTGACTACTCGAAACGACTGTAACAGATCTACAAATGACAGCCGGGCTTAACGGAGGAAACTCGGTATGTAATTTTAGTCACGCATCCACCGTCCCACCTCGGTAAGCACGGCTTAGCCTTAAAGATCAACCCGTGCGTCTGTTATTATTTAGCCACGAACTCCTTCCTTGTCTAGCCATATCATCTACTCGTATCATGAATACTGATCGTTTCTTTACTCCTACAGCCATTCAAATTCACATTCTATATCTCGATCACCACACCACTTTTCAGTCACCGGTGCCACTTTCAGACTTCCTCTTATGTTAATATTAAAAAAAAAAAAAAAGTTTTTTTTATACTTCCTTCAATATACAGGTTCGAAGGGACCGTTTTCGCGTCGGTGGCCATTCCACCCTGTGTTTTAATCCCTTCTTCATCCCTAATACTTACGTTTTATCGTATAAAATAAAGTCTATTTGAATAAAACCATAATTTCTAAACAAATTCATATCTTAAACATACCACGAACACATACAATCGAAATGTGTGAATCCAATGTATTCCGAAGGCTTCACAATGTGCCGCAAACGATTGCTCTGACCTCCGACAACTGTCAATTTGTTAAATTGGTACGTGTCCTGTTTACCCCTGTCAGTTTGCAGGTGTCGTGAACATATAAACGACGGTTTACCATAATAAAATGATGTGTTCCTTCCATTTTGAAGGTAGTGTAGTGGGGAGGTTGAAGGTAGGTAGGGTAGGTGAAGAAATTGCGCATCCGAATGTAATGATAGCAATGTGAATGTGATGAAATCTAATGCAATGTTGATAATGTAATGTTGATTTTATTTTTGATAATTATAGAATAATGTTATGAAATAAATGTAATGTTATGTTGATATTGTAAGGTTAGAAATTAATTTTGATAATGAATTGGAAAAAAAAAAGACAAGAAGATTTATTACACTTAAGTTTATTCATGTTCTAAGTATTTATGGTAGAAATTAAAGGCGTTTTATTTATTTATTTATATGTCGGATCCGGTCATAACTACGGACAGAAAATGAATCGAAAGCGCGCCAAAGGTGTCAACACGCGACCTACTTACCAGTCTACCCCCACCTAAGCGCGCTTTTACAGAGTCGTGATGTTTCTTGTGCTGCTGGACAGTGAGTGGAGTGTCTGACAGCGGCGGAGTCAAGACGTCCCGAAACTGTACTCCGATTCATGGTGCCTAGTGTTATTGTGTTGGATAGTAATTTCAAGTAATTTGTTAGTTCAATAAAAGCAGTGTACCGTGTGTAGTATGTGTTCTCATAGAACGAAACCCATGTTCTGCCCACATGGTGACCGAGTCTAACGAAATATAATCACCTTACTACGACATAAAGATAAGGAAAGAAGAAATTCTAGTTTTTGTTTACTATCCGACTGTTATTGAATACTTTCGTTTGTGTTTAACTGCCTCATTGGTCTAGTGGTCGTAATCGCGACTGAGGAGCATGAGGTCCAAGGGTCGATTCACGGGTCGGGCAAAGTGTTATTGGGTTTTTCCATCAGGAATTTCTCAGTAGCAGCCACGGAGTCTGGATTTGTGGCCGGTTGATGGCAATAGGCTCGCCCGCTATTACATGGGACCTAAACATAACTAGCGAATGTGAGTGTACTATTAAGTACACCTCTGCCTAACTCGTCGTGGATTACGGCGTGATGTTATGTTATGTTTATTATCATATAATTTCAGAAACTGCATGAGGTTTTACGGATGGGAAATCATCAAATGACCCCCCCCCCCCCGAAGTGTCAGACTTGTACTGACTAAAACCCATCCATGTTCCTTCTTAGCCCTTTGTGTTCCAGGGCTCTCATTCGAACAGTCCCGCAGCCCTGGCAGGTATCGGCCCTCCCTGACCCCTTCCAATTAGCTAACATCTCCTTAAAGCGCGCGTGGAACACGAACGAGCCGTCGACACGACCTGTCGTAATAAGACGGACGGACGGCTAGATGCTATTGGTAGCCAATAAAGACTCTATTCTATGAGCCTGCTTTACCCTTCGTTTATTACAGGCGTGATGTGATTCTTGCTATATTCTGCCCACATCCTTCATTCTCTCGAATCTTACTGAAATGCAACGAGTTTGTCGTCGCGTTCAAAAAAGAAGAGCGACAAGTTTTTACATTAGTTTTCTAAAAGACAGATGGCTTTTACAGTGTTATTGGGTAAAAGACGACGCTCAGAGGAAGCTTAGCAAAATGAACTCTGGGATATTCCAGTAACTTCCTTCTCTCTTAAATTGAACTGAGATTAATGGAAAAAAGCTGGGTTATTGGTTCTTTCAGTATTACGTCTACGCAGGGATCAAAGATTTGAATTCCAGTTTAACGACCAGACTGAAAAATATAAATGACTTTATGAAGCAATCTCATTAGAGAATTCTATCAAATATTTTTTTCGTTAATAATTGCAATAGCTTCCTCGTGCCTCGACAAGTACGTTGGTCCCGGATGATCTTTATAGATCCTTGACAGTCGTTACAGGTAGTCAGTGGCCCAAAAGTCTGACAGCCACTTTTACCAAAGGGTATCGTATTACCCAATATTAACTGGGTTGTGGAGGACGGATTTGCCTCTATGTGCAATATTTGCATTCAGCTGCATCCGGTTGGACTGGAAGCCGACCCCAACATTATTGGGAAAAGGCTAGGCATATAATAATGCAGTAGCTTCTGTAAATGTATTTTAATTCTTCCTGATTCGATGTTCAAAATATACGCACGATAGAACGATGAAAAAGCACTGACTAGGTCTAAGGTCCTCATTAAGACAAGAACAACACGCCATCAAAGAAACAGTTAACCAGCCCATTACAACACAACATAAGTTCAAAACGACTTCTAGACGCTATTCCCATAACGCCAAGTCCAAATTAGGACCTAACCAGGTTCAGCCAGCTGTTAGCTTTCTAATACGGTAAAGTGGAGCGGTTAGGTCGCGAAGCTCTCGATAATTAGTTGGCAATTAGTACGGGACGCCATGAGACGGGCAAGGGGTGCGGGAAGGGGCCGGGGCGTTGGTAAGTGTGTTAAGACTCCTCACAGAATAGATAGGTTCAGAAGGCCAGCAACACAATGGGCACATAAACGTACGCACTCGAAGACACGTGTCTCAGTACACTGAGTGCAAGTGTACTCGTAACAGGCCATAATTTGATTTCGCCATAGTGTGCAGAAAAATTAAAAAGGAAAATGTACCTAGTAATTGATAAATATGTTTGAGTAACGTAGAGTTAATGTCGTGAGGAAAGTTTTGAATAGGAATGCGGATGGGTATATGAATAGGGTAAGACCAAAGAGACGACGGATGGACTGGGTGAAGGATGTTATGGCCAGAAACCATGTGGCTGATGCGATGACGAATAATAGAGAAGTATGGAAGAAAAAGACATGCTGCGCCACCCCAAATAAATTGAGATAAGGGCAGCAGTATGATGATGATGATATATGAGTAAGACAGGCGTACAGACAGGCAGACAACCCTACAAACTTTTCTAAAACTCCCATGTTTCAAACCTACAGCCTGGTACTTATTCTTAGCATTTCGATGCCAAAAAGTTACAAATATGCCTGGCTGAGAATTCTACGGGAACATATCTCGCTGATGCAGTCAAATAGTCATCAATTGCATAGGTGTCAAGGCATGCAACGCAAGATAGAAGATGGGAGACGCCCCGCATACGAACTGGTACTGTAGTTAATGTAAATGTTATGAAGGTGTGAAGATTGCAAAGATCCTCATGCTCCTTAAAAGAGGGAAATTTCTGGGATTTTTGAGACCAGATAGGTGTTCTGTCTGGTGGGCTACTGCCCGATGGTTGTCGTCGGGTAGTTGCTTAATTACATGCGAATCTCGCAGATAACTTTGTAGGTGAGATGCAGGAATTTTAGTTCTTATTTTGCGTCATGGATGTGAAGAGCTCGTGGCTAAATAATAACAGGCGCTCTGGTCGATGTTCCGGTTAGGCTGCGCTTGCCTAGATTGGTGTCCACCCATTGCATGCTGAGTTTTCTCCGTGCCTCGGAAAGCAAGTTAGGCCGTTGGTCCTGGCTGTCATTTGTAGATCTTCGACAGTCTTTAAGTCGGCAGTAGCCCAAAAAGCCTGCCAACCCGTCTTAGCAAAGGGGAATCGTATTACCCGGTACAAACTGGGTTGTGGAGGTCAGATAGGCAGTTACTCCGTGTAAAATACTGGCATTCAGCTGCATCAGGTTAGACTGGAAGCAGACCCCAACTTAGTTGGGAAAGGGCTAGGCAGATGACGTGATGTCGCTGCAATGTCTCTGTGTGCGTACGCTTTCGCTCGTTATACAGAACCGGCCTTCTGTACGTTTCTATTTAGTCCTATGCCTGTCAGTTGGCAAGATTGAACCGCCATGATTGAGCCAGATTGAGAGCGTAGAATTAGTTGCAATCCCATTGGAAGAGGGATTTGATAGACTAGTGACTGCGGTCTGACAGTTTCTATATGAATTGAGATTCGTGTCGCGTTGATTGATGTCCGGAGAGGGTTCGTGAGAATTTGATAGATTATATTAGTTTTGGTTCGGTTTGGTGTAACATTATTATGTAGTGTAGAACTATGAGAAACAAAATCGTGGCAAACGCCAAAGGAAACCAAAATCTTAGCTCTTGCTCCGTATTCATTTGTTTGTACACTATTTTGCCCAAAATTGTTCCAGCAACATGTTTTTAAAGTATTGCTTAGACCATGTCAATGTTCCGTATGTTTCATAACTCTGCACAACTTAGTTTCTTGCAATATTGTTAAGTAAATAAATCTTTGCACTCTTTTTTTTATTTTTTATTTAACAATTTATGTACACACTTAATACAGAGAAGAAGAAAGGAACAGGAAATTGGTACAAAGGTGATGCTTATTTCTAAAGAAATCTCTTCCAGCATACCTGCGAAAGGAGATATTTAAAAAAAGAGATGAAGACATAGTGTGTAAAAGAAGAAGAGAGAATTGAATACATAAAAATTAAAGCAAATAACTATTTAAAATATAAAATACACTAACTCACGTTTTTTGTGTTTATTTTAAAGTTTTTTTTTTGGGGTAAATAAATGTATTTTTCTTTCTTTCAAGTGTCGTCTTTCAATGAACACGTGGCTTTAATACGAGGTATCCAGAACCAGAGCGTTGATTTCTACAAAATGTTGGCAACAAGCGCCATCCGTTTGTCAAAGCCATGAACAAGATTGTCTTTTAGGGTCCGTTCAAACAAACCGGCTCGGAGAGGAGAGCAGATTTTTATTACGTTTAAACTGTGTAAAAATAAATCTTAATACAAGGATTCAAAACTCTGTAGTTTTGAATCCTTGTATTAAGATTTATTTTTAACGTGTCACTTCTTTTATTGTTGAGAATGCTTGAGAGCAAACCTAACAACGCGCTTAGTGTGAAATAAAAAGAGGAGCCGACCGGCTGCCTCTGATGATGTAAACTACCGCGCTCGCGCAGCCGAAGAATCCGTTTGCATGCTCCTCGCGCGGTTGACCGACTCCGATTCCGTGCCCTTTCACGCTCGTGCTGCCGACCGGCTCCGATTCCGGCCTCTCCCGTTCCGCGACCCGATTCTGTCAAATATTTGAACCCATATTTCTCTCCGCTTGCGTTTTCATATTTTTTTTATTCTGCTTCAAATAATCTTGCTACCAAATATATTTCTTTATCGGAGCTATCTAAATCCATGAATCAATTTAAAAGCACAGGTTATAACACTTCGAAAACAAAACTTGTATTCCGCGGAACTGGAGGTATACTGCCGTTGTAGACCCGCTCGGCTCCGAGCGCATCCGTCCGGCTCCGAGTGCATCCTTTCAAAAACAGTGCTCTTCCAGCCGGTGTATGTGAAACGGCTGTCGGCTCCGGCCAGTCCCAAGCGCATTACTCGCATAAGAGCGCCGGTCGATGCTCTCCAAGCCGGTCTATGTGAACGGACCCTATGAGGAAATAGTATCCATAATGGGACAAGCAAAGGGTTTTGCGGCCCCTGCAGCGGACACTTTTGCTTAAAATATCTTTATCTTATGTTAAAGTTGAAGCTGTTTTTTACGTATTTTGCTTGTTTTTTTTTCAAGCTTTTATTCGTGGAGTAAAAGTTGGTTTTAGTTACAAGTATGCAGGACTGGAGAGTGTTTGAATTACGTGTAATTGAAATACAACAAGTAAGTATTACAAATACGGATCTAAATGTAATTTGTAATTGGTATTTCAAATACCTGATCCTGAAGTATTTTGTAAATCCATACTAATATTATAAATGCGAAAGTCACTCTTGTTTGTGGAAAATGTGACGCAGACGAAGTTGCGCGGGACAGCTAGTAGTATTATTAATGTACTAATATACTATAATTATTGTACTAATGTAAATAAAAAGGGTTAAAACTTTGTATTTTATATTTCAAATACATGCGAAAGCAGGGAGCAGCGGTGGCCCAGTGGTAGCAGCCCCGACTTACGAGCAGTAAGTCGTAGGTTCGAACCCAGGCAGGCGCATTACTTTGTGTATTTTATTTCTTCACCGCTGCTCTCAAAAACGGTGAAGGAAAACATCGTGAGGGAACCGGCATGTCCTAGAACTAAAAATTCGAAGACATGTGACATCTACCAACCCGCACTGGGCCCGCGTGGTGGATTACAGCCCATTCCCTCTCATAGAGAGGAGGCCTGCGTCCCAGCAGTGGGAATAATATAGGCTGATGATGATGATGATGACATGCGAAAAAGTATTTTGTCTTTTTCACCGAAAAATGTATTTTGCCTAGCCTAATCTCTGAATCAATAACGTTATTTTTCTATAGTATAAGAAACGGAGCTCTGGAATATCTCTAGAACAAATCCTATAAAATAATTATTTGCGTAGGTACTACAAACGAGATTTAACACTTCGGTTATCCAAATATTTAACCAACAAATATCGTTCATATTATATTTTCGCCGAGTTAATATTTTCTTGTCTACTTTAAGCAGCTTTAGAAAGCATCCATCATATGCTTCCATCAATGCCAAATGGATTTTTGTCATTATTCAACATATTATATTGTAATATCTTGATACATCACATTCCATAACCACCCAGCCTGTAATTCCCCAAGGGGTAAGAGATACCCAATGGTACACCCACATTTCGCCAGTTATGATTAAGTCCCATGTATTAGGTAGGAGGCGAGCCTATTGCCATCAACCGGGCACCAATAACAATAAAAACCCAATAACACTATGCCCGACCTAGGAATCGAACACGGAACTCATGCGCTTAGCAGTCACGCTTGCGACTACTAAACCAATGTGGCAGTATTTCAAACATATTGGACATTTTAAAGTGAAACTTTTATTACATCGTCTCAAACTTTTTCGTCTGTGTGTTGCATGTCGCGTGACGCTCGGCCGCTCGGCTGCGTTTTATACGTATATTATTCCAAAAAAAAATTGTTAAATGTCTATAGTGTGAAAAAAAGTTTCAATTTTACCGTGGTTTCATAAAACCACACAATCCTTTTAAAGTGAAACTTTTATTACATCGTCTCAAACTTTTTCGTTTGTGTGTTACATGTCGCGTGACGCTCAGCCGCGGAGTACTCCGCGTTTTATACTCTTAATGTAATATTATTCCAAAAGTTTTTAGTTAAATGTCTATAATGTGAAAAAAAGTTTCACTTTTACCGTGGGTTCATAAAACCACACAATCCTTTTTTTTTTTTTTTAAAGAAGAAGAAGATTATTCTTTGACACTAGTTCTTTCACATGCCCGTGGTGTATTTCGCCCGTGTGTAAGTCGAAAACTATTTTCCAAAGGAAACGTAATACCGAATCAAAAATGGTCTACCTACCTCTATGAAAAGTGAAAAACGTGAAAAGGTGGCAGACACATAGAATTACTTACGCATTTATAATATGAAAGAGTGGATTTTAAACGTAAACATTATTTGAATGTTAACTAACTACGCATCGCCGCCTAAGAGTCAAGTAGCAACTCTGTAGCTCATTGGTACCCAAGACAATCCTTCTATTATCTTTGTCTTTTGTAGGGTTGCGTACATAAAGGGTCAAATGGGGACCCTATTACTGAGACTTCGCTGTCCGTCTGTCACCAGGCTGTATCTCATGAACCGTGACAGTTAGCCAGTTGAAATTTCTACAGATTATGTATTTCTGTTGTGTCTAGCAATGTGAATGTGATGAAATCTAATGCAATGTTGATAATGTAATGTTGATTATATTTTTATGATTATAGAGTAATGATATGAAATAAATGTAATGTTATGTTAGGTTAGAAACTAATTTTGATAATGGAATGGTTATAAAACTTTGTCAAGAAGATTTATTACACTTAAGTTTAATTTCTACCATAAATACTTAGGACATAAATAAAGGCTTTTTTATTTATTTATTTATGTATTTCTGTTCCCGCTATAACAACAAATACTAAAAACAGAATAAAATGAATATTTAAGAAAACGAGCAAAAACAAAACACTTTTTTATATGGGAGCCCCCACGGAACCCTTCTTGCGCGAGTCCGACTTGCACTTAGCCGGTATTTTTATTGTGAACTTGCGCAAGGGTTAGGTTATGTCATTTGACATTAAACTTTGATCGCCTTATTTGAGCTAGTGCTTGTCTTAGTTATGACTAAATCCGATCCTATTCGACTAATCTGCCGCCAATGTTTCGAAAACAATTAATTAACTAAGGCTTCATTATAATATTAGACGTAAACACGGTGTAAACGGGAGAGTCGCAATAAATGAAGGACTAAACATTACTTCATCAGCAAACAAGAATACAAACGTTGTGTTAAACAAGATTTTCTTCAAGAACTTTAGTATTTATCACCATGAAAAAATTCAATCGGGGCTACAAATTAGGACGCAATTTCCTTGCAGCTGCTAAATGCAATGCCAATTGTTAGCGATCCGATGCTATTCATTTGGCTAATCCACGATTATTTTCGCTTCGTTGATCTTACACGTACGTCGAAATTAAATCCTACCGCTAGTACAATATTATATTATATGTCTCCCTGTTACGTCTGTTCAGAGCGTTTTTGTATGTCCTTATTTTCCGAAATGACTGAACCGATTTTAATGAAACATCATACGCATAAGCAGGATACATAAAAAATATTTTCGAAAAATAGTGTTACAGCTAAATTAGACCGATTATAAATTATCTATTGAAACATAAATTACCAATTATCTTTTTTTAAAGGTATTTCGAAAAAGGCTTTTAGTAACTTTTTAGATCTGTATATCCTGCTTATGCGTATGAAGTTTCATTAAAATCAGTTCAGTCATTTCGGAAAATAAACCCGAACGGTTAGCAGAAGTGTACCCTGTCAGTATACCCAAATGGGACCACATCTAGTAAGTTATGCTTCACCATCAGCCTATAATGTTCCCACTGCTGGGACACAGACCTCCTCTCAATAAGAGAAAATCCACTTTGCATAAAAGTGTTCTTTATGACACGACACGCCACCACCCCAAGGGTGTTTCACCCCTATTAGTTTTCAAGGCTTTAATCCACCACGCGGGCCCAGTGCGGGTTGGTAGATGTCACATGTCTTCGAATTTTTAGGTCTAGGACATGCCGGTTTCCTCACGATGTTTCCCTTCACCGTTTTGAGAGCAGCGGTGATGAAATAAATTACACAAAGTAATGCGCCTGCCTGGGTTCGAACCTACGACTTACTGCTCGTAAGTCGGGGCTGCCACTGGGCTACCGCTGCTCAAGTTATGCCTAACCGTACAAAATTCCGGACTCCGGGCTACGGCTGAGAAATTAACTAGCCTTTTATTAAAATTACAAAAGGATGTGAGCAATGTGCAAAGCGAAACATGTATGTTGAAGGTAGAATGTGACTGTAGCAAAGAAACCATCAAAATGGGCCAGAATACTAAAGGAAATTCAACCTTAAGTTTCAAACCGGTAAGTACAGATTGCAGATACACTTCAGCACAATAAATCTCTAGCGCCGATGCCGTTGGTTAGTCTCCTCTAAGATTGTTAAAGATAAAGGGTGAATATAAGGTTATACATGTTAAGTAGGGTATGGAATCTTACCTCTAAGACTTTGCGGGACGGTCTCATGAGCCAAGTCTGCAGCCCTGGAAACCGTTGGCAGTGAGCGCACACCTTCTGATGGAAGTACGTGGCGCGGTTGTTGGCTATCATCTGGATCAATCTGGTGGCGAAACATACACACTATTGGTACTTCATGAGTTTTGGAGTTTGATTGACATTTTCGGGAGGGCTGTGTTGGTAATAAATTATGAAGTCATCCGTGGGAACTAACATAACATAACAAGACGCCTAATCCCCTGAGGGTTGGGCAGAGGTGTACCTATTGTACACAAATAGCAAACCCACATTTCGCCATTTATATTTAAGTCCCACGTTATAGGGGGTGAGCCTAATGCCTGATGGCTGGGAATGAATCCCGACTACGTGGCTGATACTGAGCAATTCCTAATGAAAAATCCAATAACACTTTGCACGACCTGGGAATCAAACCCAGGACCTCATGATCAGCAGTTCCGCTTGCGACCATTAGACCAACGAAATGACGTAAAAAAAAAACCGGCCAAGTGCGAGTCGGACTCGCGCACGAAGTGTTCCGTCCCGTTATTTATAAAAACGACCAAAAAAAAACACTTTTTTGTATGTGAGCCCCCAAAATATTTATTTTATTCTGTTTTTAGTAATTTTTGTTATAGCGGCAACAGAAGTACATAATCTGTAGAAATTTCAACTGGCTAACTATCACGGTTCATGAGATACAGCCTGGTGACAGACGGACGGACGGACGGACGGACGGACAGACGGACAGCGAAGTCTCAGCTATAGGGTACCGTTTGACCCTTTGGGTACGGAAAACTAAAAAGGCGGTGACAGTTCCGTCTATGTTTACGCGCCAAAAGAACCATAACGCACTCTAAGTATCAAGAATTTTTGTAAGACCTTGGTAACGAACTAAAACGTTTGTCGAGTTATTAATACGTTTCAATCAACAGTAACTACGATTGTGTTAATTATAATGAATTTTATGTCTACGTTTTATATTTCCTTAGAAATACTAACATTACATTTTTCATTAAAACTTTATCCACGAGTAAAAACTGTTCAAAGGCGGACTTAATTCCTTTGGCATTTTATACCAGTCTACCTTAGGATAATGCAGAGACAAAACATAGTAGGCAACAAAAGTAAAAACAAAAAAAAAACCAGTAACTTTTTAAATTAAGTGGCACTGGGCCGTACGGATTGCTGATGGGGCCAAAACAAAGACATTCAAAAATTTACAAGCGATAGACGGAACAACACGAAGAAAATCTTAATCCAATACTTCTTACTACTTAGCAACGAATCTTTGCGTCATATTATGTCAGTTAGCATTCGTCAAAATTGAAAATGTTCGGAATCAAAAATTTTGTATGAAAATATTTCCAGCTGGATTTAAAAAAAGAAACCTAAAAATACACAACATGTTTACCTAAATTTGAGTTCTCCATTTCCACTTAACTCACGAAATTTTCCATGACTAGGTACCGATAAGCCTGGATAAAATGGAGAGCAATAAAAATATTCGTCTCAATAAAATTTCACATCATTTTAAAAGTGCACACTGTAGGGTACCGATGGCAGGGGAACTCGATAAAATTGATGTGAAGTATATTTTAAAGACGGCACGACTGACGCATAAATTGTAGGAACATCTACTGCAAAATTATTATAAATGCGAATTTTATAGTGCAACAAACATTTTTTTTTTAAGTGAAAACTTCTATAGCGGTTGTGCTTTTGTGATGGGTAAAAAATGTTAAACTCGCGTCAGGACACGTGACCGTCAGATTACATAAGGTTACGAAGGAATTCGAACTTTATGACATCTGTCATTGAGTTTGGATTTCCAAACTGGATTATTGTCCTTATGCACAAACAAAACCTTCGGTTTCTCCAAAGAGGTAAAATTCGTAAGACGGATGGTAATAGTTCTGAAGTGTAACATTTTTAATGTAATATAAATTGTCATGTTTATGTACGATAGCGCAATAAATGAATAGGTACTGTATTTTACCACATAAATGATAGTACTTTTATACTGATAATTAAAGCAATTCATGCAAAATTATTCCCTAACCATTCCAAAATATCAAAAATGCACAACGTTAATATTCAAGTTTTCACTTCTGCCGGCACTCCCGGAGTGCAAACCGTTTTTTTTTCATCTATAGGTACTTATTTAACTTGTTTTGTTAGGAGCTCGTGGCTCGTGGTATGATGATGGAGCTTCAGGTTATGCCGCGCTTGCTTAGGTTGATCCGTGGATGGTGACCACACATTAAATTCTGAGTTTTCTCCGTGCTTCAAAAGGCATGTTAGTCCCGCCTGTCATTTGTAGATCTTTGGCAGTTGTAACAGATAGTTAGTGGCCCGAAAGTCTGACAACCAGTCTTACCAAAGTATATCGAATTACCCAGTACTAACTGGGTTGTGGAGGTCAGTTATGCAGTCGCTTCATGTAAAATACTGGTATTGAGCTGCATCCAGTTTCACTGGAAGCCGACCCCAACATAGTTGACGGCACGGTTGGCGCAGTGGCTGAGCGATCGACTGCTGCGCAGCGTGTCGCGGGTTCGATCCCCGCACGGAACAAATATTTGTATGGCCTACAGTTAGTTGTTCCGGGTCTGGCTGTTTGTGTATGTGAGTTTAAATGTTTGTAAACGCACCCACGACACAGGAGAAACTCCTAGAGGGGCAACGTTAAAAAAAAAAAAAGCCTAGGCAGACACTTATTCAACTTTCGTCAGCATAATCAGCCTACAATGCTTCCATAATTGTGACACAAGCCTCCTCTCTCCATTACAGATAATGGCCTCAAATCTACCACGTGGGCCAAGTGGGCGGCAGATGTCACAGGTGTTCGAATTTTTGGTGCTATGACACGCTGAAACGAAGTAAATAAACCACACAAAATAATGCGCCTGACTGGATTCGATCCCACAAACCTACACCAGTACCACATTAACTGAATTCTGCATACCATTGTTTTCCATGGTGCTTCCTCTATTTGTAGAGTTTGCTGGCGAAAAACAGCTTATTCCAGGAATAAGTGGGGAGAAATAGAGCAGGTAAATCACGCGAGACAGCCTGACCTGGTAGTTTCTATGTAGTCAACTTTAACAAACAGAGCAAGAAAAGACTACTTTCATTTTTTTATTTGAATTCAGAACCAGACGAGTAATGTAGAAACGAATTCGTGACTCACGGCGGCGTTTTAAACGTGTACTGAATTGGGGCAATGATAAAAAAAATCCACATGTTTGATATAAATGTAAATAAAATGAGCCCAAGTTCGAAACTCCCACAGACATTTCTTGAAAAAAAATATAAGATCGAAATGATGACGGTTAAGTGTAGTCCTTTAAACACAAAGGTGCAAAGGACTAGTAATTCATGATCATTCTTTCATTTCTATTCTAGTATAGTTCTTGTGTTTTTAAAAGGGTGGAAAATGTCTAAAAGTAAGAGTCCAATTAACACTGAAAGTGAACATAACAATGGGTTCTTAAAAATACTTCCCCAAAGGGAAGTTTTACAGGGGATAGAAGTTTATCATTTAAGAGAATGGGAAATCTGATCGGTCACTCAGTCATGTTCAGAATAAGATCAAAACACTGAAATGATGTTTAGGTATCACTTTCATGAGAAACACGATTCGAGCTACACGATAACTGACAAATGCTTGCACTGACTGGACAGGTCCACTCAAATCTGTGTGGTTCTTTCTTCAAAAGACCATCTCAGACACTAATCTGCATAGTCCTCATGTAAATTGAGCAATGTCTGGACTTTAAAAGAGCAACAACTTAACAGAGAACCTCTGAGTTTGTTTCGGCTGTTTCTTCTCAGAGTAGTCAGGTACGAAACACCGGCCACATCTAGTTTTAAAAAAAAAATGACGTGTAAAAGTGTTTGTAAAAACCTATTTGCAAAATAAACATCATTTATCATTTAACAAAAAGAAAACATCAAAAGCCCATCCACTGCTGGACTTATGCCTTACCCAAACGACGTTAAAACGACCGGTCCTGTGCTTACCGCACCTTCTTGACCTTAAAACTAAAAACTATCGTGCAAAACATTTTAAAACACCAAAGAAAAAACCATCGAAATACACAATCCACATTACCTATAGTCTTCAAAAGAAAACAATGTTATCATAACAACATTTCATACTTAGTCACTTTAAATATCCAAAAACGATCTCCCAAGGCGGCTCACGTACGCGACATAAGAAATAAAGAATTATGATTTGGACAATATTGTAAGGAAACGTCTGACGTAACTAGATGTTATTATCATAATCTGCCTAGCATTTTCCCAACTATTTTGTTGTCAGCTTCCAATCTAACCGGATGCAGCTGAATACCAGTATTTTACATGAAGAGATTGCATGTCTGACCTCTACAACAAATTATTACTGGGTAGTACGATACCCTGTGGTAAGACCGGTTGTCACACTTTCGGGCCAGTGACTAACTGTAACGACTGTCATAGATCTACAAATAACAGACGGGACCAAGAGCTTTATGTGCTTTCCGAGGCACGGAAGAAACTCGGTACCTATGCAATGGATGGTCGCCCACCAGCAGACCAACCTAGGCAAACGCGGCCTATCCTAAAGTTCGTCCCGAGTGGCTATTATTATTTAGCCACAAGCCCCTCAACTAGATGATATTATATGCCTTGAAAATAATTTAGAAGAGACTGATATCAAGACGAAAAGAATCGAAATGACAGATTAATGCAGTTAGTTTTCAGGTACAGATTACTTTGTAAATGAAACCATTGATTTTTAATAGATCTTGCAAGAAAACTCGTTTCTCCTTCGCACAAGAGTTGCAATAGTTGAAAAATGTAGGTTAATATTAGTATATTTTAACGTAGGTTCCTACTTCCTAGTGTTCCTACAATGCAGGCTAAATCCTAGTGTGGGACGACGTATAAAATAAACTCCAGCAGATGCTCTGCAAAATCCTTGCACAATATAAATGAGGCTTCACTGCTAAAACGTATACTCTATTTCTTACAGACTATTCAAAGGATAGAACTATTCAGTGATAAGAAAAAGAGCGACCTCCTACACAGTATCACAACAATGGCAACAAAAGATTTGTAAGTACTAAGCACACTTTCTGCATTCCTTTGTATTGTATCAAAAACACTATTTATCTACTTACGTTTCTTTGTCGTGAGGGATTTTCTCTCCTCTTTCCACTTCGAATAGAGGCACCACGAACACTGTCTTAGCAAAAACACAACCAGAGTCCCTCTTCTCGTCGCCCATTAGCTTCCTAATCATTTTCAGGAATTTCGGCGCCAAACCATAACTCGGCACCATTTCTATATCAGACATTAAGAAATAATTGGTCGTTGATGCGTTCCTTGCAACATTCCTACCAACGTTTATTGGATACAACATTGCTGTTGATTTCCTATACGTCGTTATTTCTGAATCAAGACCAGAACAGTCTTCGAACTTTAAATTAGGCGTTATGAATCCCGAATCTGGTATCTTTATCATCATTCGTTTTATTTTATTCTGCCTTGCCCTCTGAATGTATTCAGCCCTAGTTTTGTTATTCAAATTGCGATAATTCTCTAATTTCTGTCTCATCAATTCTCCTGCGTCTATTGTTGTGTTAGGCGCAACAGCTGTTGGCGTGGGCAGAGTTGTAAGATACTTTCTTCTCTCTTCTAACGTTCTTATTTTGGGCTTGATTTTTAATGGATAATATAAATGCACTGACACTTGAGCCATCATCGGATAGCAATGGCACAGTTGGTTAAATATTTGCATAGCAATATCCAAGTCGTAGCTAGGTACGAATACAGCGAGGCTGATGGGGCCATCCCAGTACTTCGCTATTTCCACTATATGGTACAGAAATTCAGGCGTTGCTTGAGTGGCATACGTCACTGCGTCAACTTTGGTGATATTCGTGAAGGCCACTCCTCGAATAGCATTGTAAATAACTCCGTAGTGGCTTCTACTTCCAGTTTCTGGGGACGGAAGTACCTGGAATGTGCCCCAATTGAGACTATTTGGAAGGCCATAGTTAAACATGCAATAACTTAAGTTCCCGGGCTGTCTACCTTTGAGGAAGGCGCCTGGTCTGTAGTCAAAGTCACCGACACTGCGTTGTGGGTGTGGGTGGTCGTGATGCCTCGAGGCGTACAGCTGCAGGACCATGGTAAGTGTGAGGATGAAGGCGGCTGAAAGGAGTATGGTCGAATGCTTCCTTGTCAACCTGAAGGAGTAAGCTCCGAATATCCGCAGGCATCTCGACATCTTTATCTTTCATCGTTTATATTTGTGATGCTCTTCCAGTAAACATGCTTCTTACCTCGTAGGAACTAGACACAAACACACCATATTAACTTTGTAGTGTCTTAGTATGTTATGATTTTATGAACCGAGAATTTTGTAAACAACACAGCACACGGTCGAGCGAAAAGTCCTACGGAAATTTTGTTTCAGCACTTAAACTATAGTCCATAATTATTGTTCACAACATGCTGATTTAAACTAATTCGCCAAAGCACTATTTTATTTGTTGGTTAAGTTTCGCGGAATTATAAAAATAATGTTATTTTCACATGAATTTGGCGATATTTCCTCAACGCATAACGTCTATTTTGACAGTTGCTGCGCGCGCCGTTCACAGACTTTCTGCGCAACGGAGAAATCAATATTCCCGCCAGCCGGCCACGCTGGTACAAGTTCGTTCTCGATTACAAAATTTGTGACCGGTGGAACTATTTTTTTTTTCATGTTTTGTATTTTTTTTTTTAATCTTTCGATACAAATAAATAAGATAGAAGTGACTGTAACGTTTTGTGTTTTCTCTAGTTTCCCAAATACGTAGAGATCTTTACAATATTTTTGTCTGTCTGTATTTTTGATTGCCTAGGGAATATTCGACAATATGCAACCAAATTTAATGGGACTTTCACTTAAAGATAGAAGAGTTTGTGTAGCCGCCTAAAGTTATTATTCTGATAATATTTATATATCCTCCGCGAAAATTGGAAAATTTAAGCATAACAGCATAGACGTAAAATAGCCAACCATTTTCCCTCCAATTATTTTATTCACAGATTCGTACTTGGATGAAAGTTAGTTCCGACTTCACGCGAGCGAAACCGCGTGCAAAATATCTGTACAAATCTATTAAAAGTGGCTATTTTGAAATTAATAAAAGCAAAATAGCAGCTTTTTACTGAATGCTTATGAAAGTATACGGCGGTACGTCAACGGTGTCCGTCTGTCTGTTTGTTCTGGCTAATCTCCGAAACCGCTGGACCGATTATGACGGGACTTTACTAGCAGCTCTGATGTTCATTTTTTGAGTTTTATTTTAGAAAAGGATTAAAATCCGATTCCAATATTGAAAGCAACATTTTTATAATAAATCACGCGGACGCAGATCGCTGGACACTGCTAGTAGTAACTGAACTAAGTTATCATTTAATAGAACTGCCTTAGTATTGGATATCCTGAACGTTTTTACCTTCGCCTCCTAACACGTAACTTAAAAATATTATCCCACTGTATGAAATAGAGAAAGAGCCGAGTTTCAACGAGCTGCTTGTTCATGTTTGTGTGGCATTTTCCCTGTAACCTCTATTCCAGCAGTCGCATATATGTTATGTTATTAAATCAATATACGCATTTACATATTGTATTTTCAGACTACCGCTTACTTAGACCGCGAAGTTTTTTTATGACATACTTACATGCGAAGCGATTGAGAGGTCGTTTGTATCAGAAAAGGGTGTAGGATCAATTTGGTGGAACTTTTACTTTAATATAAACTTGATTTGACGCAAGTGTGATACTTTTTGTTGGGTATTCACCAAAAATGTTAGTGTTCCTACACAACAACAAATAATTGTGTGATTAAATACATGTACCAACTACACTATCAATAGTTAATGGCCCTCTCTAATTCATCATCATCATCATTAGCCTATAATGTTCCCACTGCTGGGACACAGGCCTCCTCTTCTATGAGAGGGAATGGGCTGTAATCCACCACGCGGGCCCAGTGCGAGTTAGTAGATGTCATATGTCTTGGAGTTTTTAGTTCTAAGACATGTCGGTTTCCTCACGATGTTTTCCTTTACCGTTTTGTGAGCAGCGGTGATGAAATAAATTACATAAAGTAATGCGCCTGCCTGTGTTTGAACCTACGATTTACTGCTCGTAAGTCGGGGCTGCCACCACTGGACCGCCGCTGATCTCATTGGGCGGCCTCTGCTCTCACTGGGCCGCCGCTGCTGCTAGAGTGAGCGCACGCTCAACTGCGTGGCGCCAATACCTAAAGTGTTGTACGCGAGCCCTATACCGCGTTTGGTAGTTTAAGCTAGCCTGTTAAGTTTATTTATATGTTGTGTGCCTGATTATATACCATTATTACCATCCCGTCACTTCATTTCTCTGCCCCATTAAGCTACTGCCGTTATACTATTAATTTTCTACGCAGTCACTGTCACAAGACGCGGGCCGCATTGGCGCAAGACGCTCGCTTGAGCGCTTAGTTCGTTGTACTGGTGTACAGGTAATATTGACTGTTCCAGTAACTCACACCTCCGCCCTCCGACTCCCTGAGTGACAGACCACACGACGTGAACTCAATCTAACTTCGTTTCTTTCCGCGTTCTCACGCTATGATTATATGGACGCGGTTATTTGAATAGTTGAATACATTTGAATATTATGTAGTGAAAACTTTGTGTTGGAGGTCCGGTGCAACGATGCTTCGAAGTTAATTCTAGTCTTGCTGCAGCTAGGTCAGTTAGTTTTTTCTGCACATTTCCGACATAAAAACAATTGTACTGATAGAAAATCTTAAATGGGTTCTTTGTATGGAATTAAACATCATTCTGTTCTCTATTTTATTTTTTTTAATAAACAAGAAGGTATGGTGTAGCCCATTTTTTTTCGTCGAATAAATTATTGTCATTATGATGCGAATATGATCGCCAAAGGGCTTTTACATTTACCCATGTAACAGGAGGCGAGCCTCATGTAAAGCCAACAATAACTTCTTCACAAATTCGCAAATCTTATCTGGAATATTAACAAATATCCAATTCCATACCATCCTTTCGTCAACCGAAGAAACTCTTCAATACCCCAAATACAAATTTGATGCGCTCTTTGATGTTCACGAAATTATATTTCCGCTGATTTGAACTTAATTGCCAAAATAAGTTCATAAATTACTTTCCTTGATTGTATAAACTTCCAATATCTTTCTGAAGGGAAACCAAATAAACAAAGGATGGGAGCCATTCGCTTTCAAAAAACCGCTAGAAAAATAATGTATTATCCTAAAAAAATCTGAAAAAAAAACCGTTTAACTGTTCTATAGCAGTAGGAATAAAGGAACCATTATTTTTTCTTTAAACATTTTTTAACAACGAAAGAACGAGGATAGGTAATAGATTTTAATTATACCCTCCAACAAAGATCGCTGGCGAAATTCGGCGCAAGCTCGCCGTGTAATTGCATTCAACTTTTAATGAGAAGTTACCAGTTCGAGGAAAACAAAACACGCTATACAGTTTTGGGAACATTTCTTGTTCCAATGCTCAGTACAAGACTGGAAAACATGAAGAACACACTGAATGAAAAATTTAGAAACAACGTTTTCGTGAAACCATTGTACAGAAAGTTGAAGAACGGTAATAAAATTAAACCCAAACTTCTCATTGACAGTAGCTACAATCTACATGGCAATGAAATCAGTGTCAAAAGAAACATAGTAAACATTAACGGTGGTACTAGACATAAAATCAGAAAAGAAAACAGAATATCTGTGTGCGGCTCTCGTGAAAATAAAAATAAGAAAGATTTATTTGATAAGGTTATTGAAAAAGAATTACGTAATGGTTTAAGAAAAGATCATAATGTGTTAAGAACAAAAGAAAACAAAACGGTTAATAGTGAAATGGACGGAATTGAAGATAATACTAACAAATTGGTTCTACCTGACACTGAAATTGTGGCTCGCCAGAAAGTAAGTACAATCAATGAATGTTAAGAAAGTAATTTAAGTTTTTGTAGCACCTTGCTTCGCTATTCTGTAATCAAATTCTTACAAAGTTCCTTGAAATACTGTACACACAAGTCTTAAAATTTACGCAAATTTTTGTTTATCTTTGTGGTTGTTCTCGCTAGAGAATCAAGAAAGTTTAAATAACTTGGTGTTTGCACATAACATAATATTGCCGTTTCTCAGCTATTTTACTTCCGACAGAAACACACCTTAGGGCAATAAGAAACAAGAAAAAAAACACTGTGTGATGCAAAAAAAGAGATAAAATAACTGTGAAAATACAGCACTAAAGTAACATACATGTACAGTCACGGACTTTAATTGATGAGCCACTTTGAAACTTTCTAATTTTGCAGTTTTATTCATTCACGAAATTACACGATCAAACCCGAACTCAAACCGCATGTTCGTAAACAAGATGTCATATTAGTAATAATCGGAAATTTTCTTATCAATAGAGGTTGAAGAAAGACTAATAAGTTGTCAATTAAAAATCCATAAAATGTTACATACGTTTGTTTATCCAATCTATTTTTTACCGACCTCCATTGAATTAGAGCTCACTAAGTACTCTTTATTTCATGAACATCATCTTGGACGCCACGCGTTCGGATAAAATCGTGGGTTCGAGTTTTTCCGATGTCAAAAGTACCAATCATAATTTCTACGTACGCTAGGCGTTACTATGGCTATGCTAAAACAAATTGTAGCTAGGTAACGGTTGCTAGACCTGCAATTGGTTGGCTTTGGGTAGTCACTCTGTACTATGTACGAATATAACCGACTAAACCCGATTTGCATTACACGGCTAAAATACGAACAGTGGCAAGTGGCTCATCAATTAAACTCCGCGACTGTACACGGTGTAGTACGGTGTAGAATTCAGCAAATGACTTGAAATACACTTTTGGTGAAATTTTTAGTCCGAGATTAAAAATAACACGTGTTTCATTGAAAAATGCAATACTTAGGAACACCGTCAAAATGTATGAAACTGCTGTTTTTGATAATAACCGACAAAAAAAACACGGCTGGTGAGTTTCATATACTGTAGCGTTTGCAAGTCTATATCTCTTACAGTTTGCATACTTTTTTAGTAAGTGTAACTCTAGCTAAGGTATTCTTACGCCAACAAGCGTGATTTTATGTTACGACTGAGTTTCAAATTAACACCCTAATTCATACTATCACCAACAAACACGTCATGATCCCAGTCCAATTTAATCTCGACAAGTTTCTTAATCCCAGACCAACATTGTATCAGCTTTAGATAACACAAAACAATTTCCATTAAATCCTCTATTGTCTAGATTGCGAACACATGGCTGAGACTGTACCCGCTCCCCAAACGCACCGATGAATCTGTCTGCTCCGTCATCCTTAGATGCTGTCTCTGCCAGCTTGGACTGTGCAGTATTCTCATATTATGGACTGCCATTTGGGTCTTCCTTATTCAATACTTTGAAGGTAATAACTTTTATTATTGTATAAATACCTACTGGGAGCAGCGGTGGCCCAGTGGTGGCAGCCCCAACTTACGAACAGTAAGGTGTGGGTTCGAACCCAGGCAGGCGCATTACTTTGTGTAATTTATTTCATCGCCGCTGCTCTCAAAACGGTGAAGGAACCATCGTGAGGAAACCGACATGTCCTAGAACTAAAAATTCGAAGACATGTGACATCTACTAACTCGCACTGGGCTCGCGTGGTGGATTACAGCCCACTCCCTCTCATAGAGAGGAGGCCTGTGTCCCAGTAGTGGGAACATTATAGGCTGATTTTGAAATACCTACTATGTAAAAAATGCTACATGGAGCTTTTGGCGCTTCAATGACGTTGATATGTTTATTACATTTGTGTTTATTGATTTGTGAAACGTTTCGAAGAGAAAAAATAGCTGCAGTTGAGCCCAATCCCGCCAAAAGATACCTGTGCAGTATAGCGGTGTTGAGACCCTGACCATCTGAGGTAGATACTAAGTTAATCTTACTATTATAATAAATGTGATAGTATGTATGGATGGATGTTTGTTACTCAATCTCACCAGAACGCTGAACGGCTTTGGATGAAATCTGGCACACAGATAGATTATAGTCTGAAATAGCACATAGGCACTTTAAACTTTTTTCTTTCACTCACATACACATCAAAATGTCCACAACAGTTTTTCGAGATAAGTTAATGAACGAAAAGTATTTTTAGGGTTCCGTACTCAAAGGGTCAAACGGGACCCTACTGAGACTTCGCTGTCCGTCCGTCCGTCTGTCACCAGGCTGTATCAGTCTCATGAACTGTGATAGTTAGCCAGTTGAAATTTCATTTATTTTTAAAACAAATTTTCAAGAGGGTCTCTCATGCAAATAGTGATTTTTTTTGCTCGTTTTTATGAATAATTGTATGGAACCATTCTTGCGCGAGTCTGACTCGCACTTGGCCGGGTTTTTAAGAATTTAAAGAAATGTATACTTCCAATTTCAGGTCCTCATGAAATAGATGTATCTTTAGACTTCGATAAGAAGCAGAATCTTCTTGTGATTGACCTTGCTACTGAACTGAGACAGGTAAGTCGTAAGTTTAAGGATTCAAGTGCGATATCTTGTTCTATGAATAATATCCCATGGAACTAAGTCAATTTCACAAACGTTTCCCAACAAGCGCGAGCCCTAACAATGGCATTCAGACACCGTAAGGACCACCCAGAGCAGCACTTTACAGGGTGTACATAGACCATACACCAAGCCTTCTGTTCTTCAAACTTTTTTTTGTCTTTGGTTGAAAGTCACAGTTTACTGAAGTACTCAATGTAACGCACTCGAAACATTTTATTAATGGACACATCGAATAGCACAAGGGTCAAGGAGGTATAATCAAAATTTAAAAAAAAAAAATGTGCGGAGTCCCTCCGCGCGGAAGAAGTGAAACTTCGTAATACTACACGCATGCGTTCGAATGCCACGCATTCATTCTCACTCTGTCTCTTTCTATTTCCCCTCCATGGTAACGTTAGACGTTTAACGCAAACTTTTTGGAAGTCGCAGAAGTTTCATTTCAAAAAAAAATTTTGAAACTGATGTCTGATCTTCGTAACTAGCAGGTTCCCAGGTGATCAAGTGCCTTTCGGTTTCGTTAAGAGTAGTTCGTACTTGGCTCATTGGCTCACTACCATGGTTGATAGGCCTCACTGGTACGGTTATTTATGAAAAAAAATTGGGAACAAAAATAATTTTCATTTGTGCATTTTACTAGATAACATGAAAGCGTTCGGTACTCAAGCTTGAAGATGAGATTCGCAATAACCAAAACGGCAATAAATAAAAAAGACTAAACGCGCACAAAACAATAACAACAGAAAAATCCTTAAGTACAAAGGTCCTTCTTACAAAGGTTTTATGAGCCTAAATATAAAATTACCTAGAACACAAATAAAAGAACAGAAAATTCTTCGTAAAACAATTCCCGTTTTTCAAACAACAGAGATGAAACATAAAACTACGCTTCCCACATAGAGCTTATTATGTAAAAGCGAGCCAGTTCTGCGAATAGCGCCCCACCAAGTTAAGTAACATAATTTGTACAGGACCGAGTTATGCCAACTATTAGTTGCTCTTTCTAGAAATTAAATAATCGCGGCAGGTATTCGCTACGTTCGTACACAAAAGATCTAGGACCAGAAGGCCCACTAAATGTTTTATTAGGTTCCAACATCCCAAAAAAAAATATACCAGGAACGCTTTTGGCGGATCACCATCATCATCTGCCTAGCCTTTTCCCAAACTATCTTGGGGTCGGCTTCCAATCTAACCGGATGCAGCTGAGAATTTTACATGAAGCGACTGCCTATCTGACCTCCACAACCCAGTAACTGGATAATACGATACCCCTTGGTAAGACTGGATGTCAGACTTTTTTTTTGGCTTCTGACTACTCGTAACGACTGTCAAAGATCTACAAATAACAGCCGGGACCAACGGCTTAACGGCTAACGGCGGTGCTTTCCGAGGTACGGAGGAAACTCGGTATGTAATTATGGTCACCCATCCACGGATCAACCTCGGCAAGCACGGCTTAACCTTAAAGATCGACCCGGGCGGCTGTTATTATTTAGCCACGAGCTCTTTTTGAGAAAAGAAGTCACACAAATATTCCCGAGCCTTCATAATCATAATATTTTTTTATTTTAAAAAATTACCACATCGTCATCATCCTGTCCTTGCCCCAGGTTATTTGGCGTCGGCGCAACCAGTTTTCTTCCCCCATTCTTCCCTGTCAACTGTCATGCTCTCATTTACTCCAGTTGACCGGCTTAGTAGGTGTTTCGGCCGCTGATTTTCGTACAATCCGGTCTAAACAGGAATTTCATTATTATTAATATTTTTCAGTGGTGTTTCGAACTATACTTTTTTTCAAGCAAGTTTTAAAAAATGGCGGAAGCGCGATCGTATGTCCAGCAGTCATTCGGCTAAGATGATGAAATAGTTGGAGCGAACAGAATTAGTAATATTATTATTATTAGTAAGCCGTGGGTTCGAACCCAGGCAGGCGCATTACTTTGTGTAATTTATTTCATCATCGCTGCTCTCAAAAACGGTGAAGGAAAACATCGTGAGGAAACCGGCATGTCCTAGAACCAAAAATTCGAAGACATGTGACATCTACCAACCCGCACTGGGCCCGCGTGGTGGATTACAGCCCACTCCCTCTCATAGGAGAGGAGGCCTGTGTCCCAGCAGTGGGAACATTATAGGCTAATGATGATGATGATGAACAGAATTAAGCTTTTTAAGTATATTTCAACGACATTTTTCAACAACCGTTGGATTAGAAGGTTAGGCAACTCTCTATCCAAAGTTTACCTCGAATAGTTCTTCTGCAGTTTCGTATTTTATACGCGAATAGTTGAAAGGCAGCAAGAATTCTCGGAATGGCTGCTAGTTAATTTCATGCAGCGCCGAGTCGTGGCAGATAAGTTGCATAAAGCCTCTCATTTAAGGACGCTGTTACATTTTCGACAAACTTAAACACACAGCAACATCATCCGTACCTACACACATTTTGAGACATCACTTAAATAATGTTGGTCCTTGAAATTATTTTCTAATTTGATTGAAATTGTTTCCGGGAGGTTACTTGGAACTTTGAAAATGCATTTGCTTTTACTTAGTACCGTTGATGTGATAAGTAGGTAGTATTTTCAACCGACTTCAAAATAAGAAGGTGCTCTATTCGCCCCGTATATATACGCGATTATCTCAAAAACTACTAATCCGATATTAATGGACATTTCCTTGATAAATGCATATGTTTTCCGGGAATGTTTTATTGTATACATAATATATTAGGGTCTGAGATCTTCGGAGATAGAGAGTGGAACTCTTCAATAACAAACATTTTGCTATTACATTGAACATAAAAAATATTTTTATCTAAATTTGACTAGCATTACATAATGAGGTAATAACATACTAGCCTGGTAGTTTAGTCAAAATGTTTCGTCGACTCCCAAATGATCTTCTATGGGACTGTGGTGTAGGTTCAGCATTTTTGATAAAATTTAAAACACACGGAAGTAGTAAAAATCTATAATATATTTAATAAAGACAAAAATACACCGACATTATTTTTTACACTCAATGCGTTTTTACGTGTGTGTGAGCTATGGTCCCTTAGGTCCATAGACCTTGGGTATCAAGGGTCAATCAGTTCTGGAAGTAATCACTTATTGTAGAACTTTACTAAATGTCCTTCCATATTTTCCTTCCTCTTTACACAAATTCGTATTTCAGTTTTCCGTCTGTTGACCGCCTGTCCACACTGCGAATACACACTTGTCTTGACCAGTTACTCGTAACTGGCCTTGTACTTGGTAGTACCATTTCATTTTTTTATTGACGAGGAGGAGGTAGGCGGAGGCGGAAGTAGGAGGCGTAAATAAAATAATAACCCACTTCCAAAAAACACAAAAAAGTGGAAAATTGTTTCCGTACCCAAAAGGTCAAACGGGACCCTATTACTGAGACTTCGCTGTCCGTCCGTCCGTCCGTCCGTCCGTCTGTCACCAGGCTGTATCTCATAAAACGTGATAGTTAGCCAGTTGAAATTTCTATAGATTATGTATTTCTGTCGCCGCTATAACAACAAATACTAAAAACGGAATTAAATAAATATTTAAGGGGGGCTCCCCTTACATATTTATTTAATTCCGTTAAAAAAGTGATTTTTTTGCTCGTTTTTATAAATAAAGGGATGGAACCTTACTTGCGCGAGTCCGACTCGCACTTGTTTTTGTATCTTATATGCCGTGCAGAATCCAAGTAGGTACCATAGTGCATTCTGTTATTTAAAACATTTGGGACCTTGCAAGATAAAATAAGACTTAAAACTTTAGTAGGATGTTCAAAAAGGATACTGTAAATTATGCTTTGTACCTCTATTTAAATCGTACTGTCGTAAGAAAATGGAACACAGAGGCTTTTGCAATTCCAAGAAAAGCTGTGATGGCACAAAAGCCATACCTTCCTAGATGCCAACCATTTACTTCTGAAATTCCTGGAAATCTTTGAAATTCAACGCTCGTTGAAAGTTTCAAACTACTGAAGACACGTAGAAACTACGTCTGTTCACCCACAGATTGCAATTCCTGTTTAATACTGAACAGGAGCTTTATTGACTAACTTTTACTTATACTTGGTTTTCTTGGAGCAGTGTATTAATCATGGTTAGATCACATTGTTGTGACTGAAGCGGCGAGGCAGTCAATTATAAATGTTAAGGTTAAATATAATATCACGTGGTCTGATCATTTTCCTATTGAGCTAATATGTAACATTAATACTCTAAAACCTCGGGTTAAACATGTCAAGACTGTACAGAACAGTGTGGTTTGGGGTGTTAGGGATTTGTCGCAATTAAAACAATACAATCAAGAATGTACAATCAAACTACGTGACGTAGATTTTCCCCCAGAATTTATAAAATGTGCAGATATGTTTTGTAGCAATTTAGAACATAGATGTATTATTGACAAGATGTATAATAGTATAGTTAATATTTTACAAAATGCAGCATCAAATTGCTGTAAGAGAAAATTAAACAGTTTTCAAAAGAAAAGGCCCTATGTTACTGGCTGGAACCATTATGTGAAAACGGCTCATGGCGACGCTCGACTCTGGTTTCAGGAGTGGGTCGCGAATGGAAAACCCACATCTGGTCATCTTTTTGAAAATATGCGTAAGTCACGTGCTACGTTTAAATCTAAACTGAAATGGTGTCAGAACAACCAGACCCAAATAAAAATGGATATTTTAGCAGCACAACACACCGCTAAGAACTTCGGTCAGTTTTGGAAGGAAACCGGTAAATTGAGTCCAGGGTCGGGCGTTCCAGTGAGTGTCGAGGGTAGTAGTGAGCCTGACCAGATTGCTAACCTGTTTAAGGAGCACTTTAAGGTCTGCTCGCCTTTGGCCACCGGGAATAAGGGAATCGAGTCAAATGCGGTACGTACCGGGAGCTCGACCATACGGATTACAGGTAGGGATGTTGCGCAAGCGGTGAAAGGCATGAAACGTGGAAAATCCCCTGGCCATGACTCATTGAGTATTGAACACCTGCAATATGCAGGCAGTCACTTGCCGAGGGTGCTGGCCATGCTTTTCACCTTCTGCGTAGGACACTCATACCTGCCTGATGCACTGATGAGAACCGTGGTTGTCCCCATAATTAAGAACAAGACAGGGGACGCGTCTAGTTTTAGTAATTACAGGCCTATATCACTCGCAACTGTGATTGCTAAGGTACTGGATAGTGTGATTGAGAAATATGTAGATAAACATCTGAAGTTGCATGACGCTCAGTTCGGATTTAGAACTGGGCTGTCTACTGAAACAGCTATATTGAGTCTCAAGCACACTATACAGTATTACATCAGCAGGAATACACCGGTCTACGCCTGTTTTCTAGACCTGTCAAAGGCATTCGACCTGGTGGTGTATGACAAGCTATGGCAGAAGTTAGCGAGTGAGACTGATCTGCCTGACGAGTTCACATCGCTCCTTAAATATTGGTATGACAATCAGCGTAACAATGTCAGGTGGGCGGGATCACTTTCGGATGAGTATAGGTTGGAGTGCGGCGTAAGACAAGGTGGTCTGACTTCTCCCAAGCTCTTTAATCTGTACGTGGATCGGCTGCTCCGTGAGCTCAGCAGCACTCGGGTAGGTTGCTCGATTGACGGAGTTTTTGTTAACAATTTAAGTTATGCTGACGATATGGTGCTGCTGAGCCCATCGATCAATGGCCTCAGACGCTTAATAAAGGTGTGCGAGTGCTATGCGGAGGCCCATGGGCTCAGGTATAACACAACCAAGAGTGAATTGATGGTTTTCAAGTCCGGGACAAAGATCTATGACACCGTACCCCAGGTCACATTGGACGGCAGTGCTCTCAAAAGAGTGGCACAATTTAAGTACCTGGGCCACTGGGTCACCGAGAGCCTCTCCGATGACGTAGACATTGAAAGGGAACGCAGGGCATTGTCAGTTAGAGCTAATATGCTGGCCCGTAGGTTTGCACGCTGTACTGCACAGGTAAAAATAACCTTGTTCAAGGCGTATTGTCAGTCTTTTTATACGTGCAGCCTATGGGTGAAGCATTCGCAGAGGGCTTACAGTGCCCTGCGTGTTCAATACAATAACGCTTTCAGGATGTTGATGGAGTTGCCACGTTTTTGTAGCGCATCAGGTATGTTTGCAGATGCTCAAGTGGATGGCTTTCAAGCGATACATCGCAAAAGAATAGCGTCTCTGATGCGCCGCATACGGGGCAGCCCCAACAGCTTTCTGCAGCTCATTGCTGGGAGAATGGACATGGAGTGCTCCTTCATGGAGCATTGGACAAAACTGCATGTACGAGTAGTCCGGTCCTAATTCAATGCTTCCATTTCCATTTTTAATTTGTTATCATTGTAGTGTTAATTTTATTTATATTAGTTAACTAATTATTTTTAATATATATTTAATGTGATTGAAATTGTAATTTTTATAATTGTTAATTTTATTGATTTTAATTTATTTAACTTTTAATGTTAGTAGGTTTAATTTTAATTATTGTGTAAATTTTTATATATGTACTATTTTGATTCTAAATTTATAATAATGGTATTGAGTTGTGTGTATTTATTGTCTCTGATTTTTGAATTACTAACAATATTATTAAGTGTACCTACTAACAAAATTATGGATCATTGTGTCTGATAAATAAATGAATTATTATTATTTTCCGGAAAGTGTTGTTCATCTCAGCTCTTAGACTGGATTTTTTCTACATTTACGGGCCGAAACCAAAGCAAATGTAGCGTGTGGTGTGTAAATAGTGTTTAAGTGTTGTGTTGAGGCCCTATTTCATTCTCTTCTATCTGCATGAACTTTCTAACAATCCTACATGTGTTTAAAATCGCAGCTTTTTGCAGTGTTATGTAGAGGGTTTGTCTAAGATCTAATAATTTTAAGCTATGGAGGAGATGATTTGGGATTACCCCTGTTGTGGAAAGGACAATTATTATTAATATTATTATTCCTTATGTATAAAATACACACATCCTTCTAAGACTACAATCATGTCCTCAGGGGTTGCAACTTAGGGCTGCGGGACTGTTCGAAAGAGATACCGTGGCCCTGGAACACAAAGGGCTAAGTAGGAACATGGATGGGTTTTAATCAGTATAAGTCTGACCCTGACTCCCTTCCGCTCCTTTCTTCGTGTGAGTACTTTGGCCATAATTCTCATTTTGGGTAATACTCAAAACAATTATTTTGAACCCTGACCTAAAAAGAGGGGTCATTAAGTAGAAGCTTTTATTTCAAGCGTCGGTCGTTGCGTTGGGGTAGCGCTTAGTAAGTACAAACACCAAAAGTGATAAACAAAGCGGGCACCCGACGCAACGACGCGGACGCTTGGATTAAAATATCCTATGTATATTAAACGTAAAGGGACCATATAATTTTTAAAGGTTTTTTTTGTATGGGTTGTGTTTTAAATTTTTTAGCTTGTGGCTAAGAGCTTATGCCGACAAAAACATTTTTACGGTTTGACATTCATTAAACCCTTACACACAACTAATTATGTGCCCACCAACAGGCGTAGTGATCAATGCTCGTGCCTGCTTCGTTTATAAAGATCCCTTTACCCAACATATAGGTTTCCACGCTAGTCTTATTTCAGTCTCAAATGTCTTTAGACACCCACATCTTGATTCATGACGTATTCATTCCGATATCCTCCATCTTGGGAATATACGGAAAAAAATAGGTATATGTTACCCGCCAATTTGCACATCTCGTTGGGAATGAAATTTGAATATTGTCAGTGGGATACAGGTACCTACTTATATCGCTAGATACTGCGGTGTCTCGCGGGATCGCCTGCTCTACATATTCGGTGGAAATATAAATAGACTTGCGACTTTCGACACGTTTATGTGATGCAGTGGTTTTTGGTTGAAATTTAAGAATTTTGTTAAGTAGATAGCGGCGAAGGTGGTGTGACGTTCTGATCTTGTTTGCTGGACGATCGTGGCCAGATATCGCACAAGATATAGAGGTTTCGAAGGAGAAAGGGGAGGCTTTTGCCCAGCAGTGGGACACATGAGAGGCTTACAAAAAAAAAGGGTAGCAGCAGGCAGAAGTGAAAACTTAAATATTAATGTTGTTGTGCATTTTTGATATTTTGGAATGGTTAGGGAATAATTTTGCACGAATCGCAAATTTAACACTTCAGAACTATTACAATCCGTCTTACGAATTTTACCTCTTTGGAGAAACCAAAGGTTTTGTCTGTGCAGAAGATAATTATCCAGCTGTTTTGGAAACCCAAACTCAATGACAGATGTCATAAAGTTCAAATTCCTTCGTTACCTAATGTAATATGACGGTCACGTGTCCTGACGCGAGTTTAACATTTTTTACCCATCACAAAAGTGCACAACGCCGCTTAAGAAGTTTTCAGTTCAAAAAAAGATAACGGAAGCTTTATTTACCAACATCGATCACATCACATACAATTTATTCTTCCCAACTACACTGAAAATACCAACAGCCCATTTCCCTAAACAAACTAGTACTTAATAAGCTGGTATAAACAGATAAACACCATTAATCACCCGTCGGTCTGTTGTTTCGCGCGAATCAATATTGACTTGCGTGCAATTGCGTTTGTATGTCGGCGCCTCTTAATTGATTGCTTGTAGAGAATTACATAGTGGTTAATGTGGTCTGTATGCGGCCTATTTGGATTATAATGTTGTCTTTACTCTCATAGAGGAGCTTCTGGCTAAATAATAGCTGCTGCTTAGGTCTTTAGGGGTATGAGGAACAGGGTGTAAAGTTCCTCAATACTCCATTGAAAAGGGAGGATCCTCGGACCAGACAGGTGTTATGTCTGGCGGGCAACTGCCCGATAGTTTTTATCGGGTTTCTCTATATACTCTTAAGTTGATGCAAAACTTTTGCTTGCTGCGACTTGTAGGAAATTGATGTTAGTTCCTCCGTCGTGTCATAGATGGCGCTGTAGTACTTTTTGTAGTATGTTGCTTTTTGTGGTAGCTGCATCACTCCCCCCCGGAGACCGGAGTATACGGACGGATAGTTAGGTGAAGCCATGCTTGCCTTGGTCCGTGCGACCACCCAATACGTACCGAGTTTCCTTCGTGCCTCGAAAAGCCTGTTAAGCCCTTGGTTCCAACTGTCATTTGTTGATCTTTGACAGTCGAAAAAGGTAAACAGTGGCCCAAAAGTCTGACAACCAGTCTTACAAAGGGGTATCCTATTACCCATTACTAACAGGGTTGTGGAGGTTAAATAGGCAGTCGCTCCATGTAAAATACTGGTATTCAGATGCATCTGGTTAGACTGGAAGCTGACACCAACATTGTTGGGAAAAGCCACGGCAGATGATGTTGTCTTTACGCTCTCAAAACGGTGAAAAAAAAAATTTTGAGTCCTAGAACCAACTTTTCGATGATATAACATGTGAAATCCACAGACGCGTGGTGCTTTGGCCCACAGTTACGAGTCCTGTGTCTTAGCAGTGAGAACACTATAGACTAATTACGCTTATGCCATGGCTCCCAATTAAGTGGTTGTAGAGCCAGGGGCGGCAAACCTTTATGGATTAACGTGCCATTTTTTTCCAATCGCGCGACACGGGAGTTATTGTATAAATCAACAAGTTCAAGACACAGGAATTTCATAAAATAAGCTAAATAAAAAAAAAAAAAAAACAACATTGCTCAATCTTTTGTAGTACTTACCTACAAAATTATGAGAAAATAATTAAAAAGTTCATAACATAATAAAGTCGTAAAAATAAACTTTCTAAGACCGGTCAGCTCCATAAATCTTGGCCTTCCTATAAAATTAGTCGGAAATGAAAAAGCAAAAATTCCTTGTAAAGCTATAAATCAAACTTACAGAGTTTAATAAAAACTTTTTGATGAGCTAAATCCAGCTGTCAAATCAAATAAAGCGAGGACATCCCTTACCATGGTACGGTCAGCATCGAAAATCGACTAACACTGGTAGGCAGTGTTAGACAATACTAGCTGTCTCGCACAACTTCGTCTGCGTCACATTTTCCCCGTTTTTGCAATATTTTTCATTGCTGCTCCGCTCCTATTGGTCGTAGTGTGATGATATATAGCCTATGTTACTTTTAATACCTCCAAGAATATGTGTACAAAGTTTCATGATGATCGATTGAGTAGTTTTCGCGTGAAAGCGTAACAAAGAAACTTACTTTAGAATTTATAATAATAGTTAGGATTTACATTTAAATTGACAAAAATTAATTGGATATTCTGTCCGTTAATGGAGTTGCGTTTTAGTTTTAACAATTCCACGACATTTGTTTCCTAAATTATTAAGATTGCGCATGGATTGGGCATTTGATGCGGAGGAATGAGGAAAATGTCGTGAGGAAAGTTTTGAGTATGAATGTGGAAGGGTTTAAGAGTAGAGGAAGACCAAAGAAATGATGGATACACTGTGTGAAGGATGATATGGCAAGAAAGGACGTGTCTGATGAGATGCCGAGTAAAAGATTGTTGATGTAGCCAAGATTAGTGTTACCTAACATAACTGGCAAAATGTCTACATATAGATCAAAACAGAAAGTCAATGTTTTTGGAACGAAGTTCCTTATCGCGCGTTGTGAAAGGGGGCTAGACGGAAAAAATTCTTACAAAAAGTTGTCACGACACTTTTTGGCTAAGGTAAGCTATTGTAAGCTTTATTTCTTTAAAATAAAGTTGAAATTTCCTTAAATTACGTACAATTGGGGTGTGTATGTGAGTAAGGATAGATATGATTATTAATTTGAGTGACCGAACTACAAAGTACAAATTCGGTTGTGCAGTTAAGTAAGACGTATTGCTTCGAATTAAGGATTAATCTTCCTTAAATTAAATATTTTATTTTTCGCACACTAACTTAAATCTCAAATGTATTGATATTATGTACGTGACAGGAACTTCGTTCCATCCGGGTGTCCCTTGACACCTCTCAAGTTTTTGTTTTAAAATTGGCCATTAAATAACTGAGAAATAGATTATTAAAGGCGAACGTGATAAATAAAAAAAAATTACATATACATACTATTGGACGTTTTTTTAATTTAAATCCGTATTATGTTAGCACTGAAATAAAAAGAGTTTAACTTTCCAAGTAAATCTCTTAGTTTTTTTCGTTGGCCACAAGATGAAGAATAAATAACGTAATGCGGTCAAATGTCGTCACATCTATCGTTAATTATGTTTTCATTTTTTTTTCTTATTTTAATTATTAAACTTAATAAAAAAAAAATGAGGAAACTTCTTCAATAACTAGATAGTAGGTAGTCAGCGTTAACCGACTTCCGTTGCTGACTGTACCATTGAAGTTGAGAATAATCTCGTTATGCTAATATATTAGTACCGACGGTCTGGGGCGGAAGATCAACATGTGATGTTAGCAGTAATATTACTTATGAGAATCAAATCAAGGGAATATCTTACTCAGGAATATAGAGCTGTACGCAGAATTATTAATTCTAAGAATCAACGTTAAAGCGTACGTTTGGTACTATTTTTATGCACTGTACATAATTTCCCCTACCATTTATGAGCAATAATAATAAATGCTAATTTAACACGCTTTTATAATATTTTAACCGATAACTATGTAAACAAAATAGTTAAATTCGACCTACTTCCCGGTTTCCGATTGAGCTGAAATTTTGCATACATGTTTAGTTTTGATGACAATGCATGGTTACCTAAGTAACGTCATACCAAATCCCATATGGCGGACTAGTAATTTTTATGCATTCCCATGATATGGGTATCAAAATATTAATCTGCGGCGGGATGACGATTCTCTATACAAAAAACCCCCGAAACGAAAAACCTTTAAAAAGTAAAAAAAAAAAATAATCCAAGCGTCGTTGCGTCGGGGGTCCGCTTTGTATTGTGCTTGTGCTAAGCGGTCTACTTAGCGGTTCCCCGACGCTACAACACTTGCTTTTTTTTTTGAGTTTTTTTATGTCGGAGTTTTTTAAACTTTTCTATTTCATGCTTTTTAAACTTACATTATTTCTTAGCCTTGACTGTCCCACTCCTGGGAATAAACCTATCATTCCTTCCACTTTTCGCGGTGTAGCGCCTTTTCTATTTGATTTGCAGAATTAACGAAAACGGAAAATTATAACATTTAAAAAAAAATCCTTAGTGGGCGGGGGTTTGCACCCCTCCTGGAGATGCCCATGGTGACAAGTGATAAGATTTCAAATTTCGAATCGATCAGATTAATAGTAATAAAATGTGAAAGATGTTTATATCCCTTCATCAACTAGAAAAGAGGTGATGATCTTAAAACGGCTGGGCGGATTTTTTTGAACCAATTAGCTATGGTTCAAGAAAATCTATTAAAGAACACTCTCGATTAACACAATTTTCTAAAGAAACCAACTTTATCAACATCGGTTCATCCATTCAGGTGCGACCTGAACTTGAATAGTAGTATCTAATGAACTCTAGCAATAGTGACTGGTTAAAACTTACGAGCAGTTCACATCAAAGTCCCGCTTATTGTAAAAGTTAGTTATCAACCTGCACTAGACATTCGACCCATCACACGAGATGTAAACATAACTAGCGAAATATTTGCGCACATATTAGGTTACCGCTATCAAAACCTGCAGGGATAACAGGGGTAATGTTGCATAAGCACTCAAACGAACCTAAAATCGAACCAATAAAGCAAATTTTTCGCTTAACTAGCCAAAATTCTCATAAATTTAAATTTTCATTAAACCACAGAATATAATTTTCACTGTATTGCTGGCAGTGTGCCATTATTATCACGACCTTAATATCAAACGGGCTCACATGGTCGCTTTGAGGCCAACTGTTAGTAGAATGCCTTCATCAACGTACTACACTGGCAAAATAAAAAAAAATGGCTGACAAAATCCCCTTGGGCGACACTACCGTTACTGTTTCGTGAATTCGTATGTAAAAGGGAATTTCTTGTGTCTAATTTGGATGCTTCTAGGACTCGCTTCGTGGTCGCTTCGTGGCCAAAATTACCCGGTACTTTCGTACCGGGTAATTTTGGCCACATGTGCATAGGCACACAGTTTAGGCAGGACCGAAGTTGTACCATTGTAATAGTACAATCGTACAACTTTGGTGTCTGCCTAAACTACCTACAGTTAAACCAGAAAATGTACGCGCTTCGCCAAAATTCGTTTTTTCGGATTTATCACGAAACGCCACAAACATAAAGATTGTAAGTTTCAAACTTAGAAGCTTAGAAAAGTCTCGGCCTACGATGATTTCCTAACCGCATACTTTGCCGGGATACTGGTACATAACGTTGCTGACTTACAAATGAGCTTCAAGCCTCGTCTAAGGTAAAACTTCAGAACAAGAAATCTTTAATATTCAAGAAAATGGGAAGAAATACTCCAAATCCCAAAGGTATTTCTCCAATACTTTTCAAACATTGCAGATATAAAGATAAAGTAAATAATACCGGTGGTAGGGGATCGGTGGTGCGTCACGAATATCTTATAATATACTACACCCTCCCTTCTCCCCCTCCTTATCGAGATTCGTAGCCAATTTGGACTGGACCCGTCAAATACTTATGAGTTTAGAGTTCGAGTCCCATAGGTCTCTAGAAATAATCTAATGGAATTCCATTAAAATGATGAAGTGGGTGTAAGATTTTACTTGCAAACATAAGTAAATAAGTTTTGATATTTTCAATGAAGCAAGGTTTATCAGCAGAACATACAACATCACCCTTGAATGGATAGCCAGATGTGTATCTACAATACACCTACATTTTTCTTCAGTATCTTGGTAAAAAGAGGAGAACCTCTTGCCATGAACTGGGCACAAATGCGAATGCGAATTCCGCACTGATACTGAGAATTTCTTCGAATAGAAAATCCCAATAACATTTTATCTGATCTGCGAATCAAATCCCGAACCTCATACTTCATCATCATCATTTCAGCCGAAAGACGTCCACTGCTGGACATAGGCCTCCCCCACGTGTCGCCACATTGACCGGTCCCGTGCGACTCGCATCCAGCGGATTCCCGTAACCTTCACCAGGTCATCGGTCCACCTAACCTCATACTTGGCAAATTATAATAGTTATCATACACAAAAGACCGTCACTCGCTGGACAGTGTACTCTATCAAAACACACCACAATTACCAGTTTATTCCAACATTCGTGCCCCAAATTGTTCCTAATTCAAACGTTTGAAGACTGTAAATAAGGGTAACACTGCAGTGCACTTGACATTCTCGGAACCTCATTAGCAAATAGGGGTGCTACCAGCGACTAGGCGTCATTAGTGAATAGGGTTACCCGTAACATAAGATTGGAACACACGTGGTGGAACGACCAGTCGTATACTGCAGAAAGTGTATAATAGGGGATAATCCAATTTTTTTTTTTCTTTGTCCGTCGGGTAGTTTATTGAAAAGTATTGGACACGTTTTTTTTCTTTTTTCACGTGGTCATAAAATTACGGAGATATATTGAGTTGAAATGGCGCATGCCGTCACATGTAGGTAAGTTTTATACCTACTTGTGACGTAGTAAGCCCCCACTCTCCAACTTTAATGAGTTTTAACTAAGTAATAATTTGATATTTTAATTTAAAAAAATACGTGTCTAATATTTTTGTATTACCTGTCAGACGAACAAAATAGAATGTCGTTTTCTTTACCCAGTCCGATCCCCTATTGTGCAGCAAGCTTTTAACTTTTATTTTATACTAAATGGACTTGTGTTTGGCTGCAACTCGCCTGATGTGAAGTGATGATGCGGCCTAGGGTTGAGCAGCCTTGCCCAGAAGAAACCGATTCACTTGAACTTTGAAGTGCTCCAGAATATAATGATCAGGGAACAAAGAAGCGGGTAGTGAATTCCACAGACTGGCGGAACTTACCAAAAATAGAAGACAAATGCTGTCCGCCTTTTTCTTTTGTTTACTTACTAAATGTGTATCAATTTATTTAATTGTAGAATATTTTCAAAATCATAAAGAAAAGAAATATTCAAAACAATTTGGTCATGAAACTGAAAGAAAGAAAAATAAGTTGGTATTTATTTGACTCGCAAGAGAAACAAAAAAAAATGGTTAAAATTAACAAAAAACAAATTGTATAAAATATAACAAAAGAAAATAAAAATAAAACTGGTCCTGTCAACAAGGCAAGGCACTGCTGTGTGACATGGTTTATATGTTTTTATTAACATTTAGTTAGTGAAAACAAAGCAATCATAATCTCAAAGTTCGTACGTTGTTTTTTCGAAAATACGGTGATGTGAATTAGTACATTATTGCAGATCTACATCCAATTAATAAACGTCTTTGAAGAAATTAATTTGACATTAATGGCTTTGCTAATAGAACACAAACTTTGTTCCTTGTCTACCCCTTGCCAGCTTTGGATTTTAATTTGAAAATACTTCCATAATTTTATTTTTACAAAAGTTGCAACTTGCTTATTGCAATTGTGGTAAAAATAAAACTAACATTGATAATTTAACCAAGATTTCTAATACATTATTAGAGGCCACATGTCGTTGATATATAGAAACGATGGATATAGAAACGATGGATATAGAAACGATGGATATAGAAACGATGGATATAGAAACGATGGATATAGAAACGATGGATATAGAAACGATGGATGCGTTTCTGATAACTGTGTGAAGGATGATATGACTAGAAAGGAGGTAACTGCTAAGATGACGAGTAATAAAGAAGTATAGAAGAAGACCCCAAATAAATTGGGGTAAAGGCATGAAAATGATGATGATATATTGTCGAAATAATCCTCCAGAAAGTACCATGTTAATAAAGATCAAATTGTTTTAATTGTAAATAACTTGGATGCAGAGAGCAGCAGTGGCCCGAGAGCAGCAGTGGCCCAGTGGTGGCAGCCCCGACTTATGAGCAGTAAGCCGTCGGTTTGAACCCAGGCAGGCGCAATACTTTGTGTGATTTATTTCATCACCGCTGCTCTCAAAAACGGTAAAGTAAAACATCGTGAGGAAACCGGCATGACCTAGAACTAAAAATTCGAAGACATGTGACATCTACCAACAACCCGCACTGGGCCCGCGTGGTGGATTACAGCCCACTCCGTCTCATAGAGAGGAGGCCTGTGTCCTAACAGTGGGAACATTATAGGCTGATGATGATGATGATGAACTTGGATGAGTTTTATCTCCATAAAACATAAGCCTGGCAGTGGGCTAAACAAAAATATACAGTGCAGTGTAAAAATATATACACACACACAGTGTCATAAATCTTTGGAATAAAAGTAAAAAAAAAACATACTCATTATCACAAAGAAAGCTCAGGAAGACATTGTATAATAATTGACGAACATATAGGACATGTTAAGTGTATCAACGTTTATATACGACGATGGATCGCGGCAATTTTTATACACAGTTAATGCGAGGTGAGTAAAATGTAACGTAAAATGTTGATGTTGGACACGGATGTACAATGCTACAAGGGTCTAACATAACATAAAATCACGCCTGTAATCCCTGAAGGGTTAGGCAGAAGTGTACCTAATATTACACCCACATTCCGACAGTTATGTTTAACTCCTATGTTATAGCTGCGACCCTATTGCCATGAACCGGGCACAAATACAAACTCCATGACTTCAGATTTTGCCCGACATGGGAACCGAATTCTGAGTCCTCATGTTCAGCAGTTGCACTAGACCAAAGAAGCAGTCAGCGTTTGTGCTGAAAAGATCTTTTGCGCATAAATGACGTTCCCAGTAGAAAAAAAGAGAGAAAATACAATATTTGCGGGCGCTAACCAGGAGGTTAGCGCCCGCAAATATTGTATTTTCTCCGAAATGTAACTTCGGCATCGAACGAAAATTAAACGTAGTTACGTTTGTGACCCTACTCTATATAATTTGCGGACGCACACAATAAAATTCAATACATTCATTGTCTGTGAATTCGAACTTCTTGTGTGCGTCCGCAAATTTTAATTTTAGTTTCGGAGAAAGAGAGTAGACCTCCTGACACGGAGACATTTGACACAAAATAGCGGCGTTAATCATTAATTCTGATTTTCGCCACACCAAAAAAAATACAATCTAGAACTATAGAATGTTTTTTTTTAATGTAACCCGTCACACCAGCCAGCAGTATTTAACCACCCAGTTGAGTAACATAACAAACTGACAGACAGACAGACGGACAGGATGAATCTATAAGGGTACCGTTTATGCCATTTGGCAATTGAACTTGAACTGAACTTGTTCGACCTAGGATAACCAATCCGAAGAACATTCTTCAAATATTCTTCTAAAAATTGTAAAGTACTTGATCACACGTCATCTGCCACCTCCATGGACACACACATCCCGGTTTGTAGGCAGTACGTCTTATTTCATAAATTGCTTCCATATTGTGTGAACGAAGATTATTTACCGGGACCCTAATACTTAATCCTTGAACCAGAATATAAATATACTCTGCTTATTAGATGTATGTTGTATGTACAGTACGGATTTATGGACGCCATATTTACTTTAACGTCGTCAAATGTTGAAGTTAATGCGTTGCTTTGTGATTATATTAAGTCTGTTATGTTCATTTTTATTTGGAAAATTTTTATTTGTGAACCTAAAAATGTGTTTTTCTGAAAATAAAAAAAAATATTATTTATTTATTTATTTTATTTTGCTTACAGTTGTGAAAATATACTGTGTTAACATTAAGTTGGCGTCACTTTCTATCATGTTCTAGGTACACTTAATGAAACTAAACGGTCCCAGGAACCTAATAACGTAACCTACTTTATAAAATCGGAATAGTTTTAAAGGAATTCCTAATCCATTGCTTCATATGTTTTAATAATTCGACCGCTCGAGAGTGTCAATAACGCATGTACTTGAGCTATCATTATGAAAGAAATTGCAATTGAAATTGCGTTTTATACAATTTTATCGGCCATTAATTGTGTTTAAACGATGAATGGCCGATGAAATTGTTTGTTTTTAAGGAGCTCGAGGCTAAATAATAACAGCCGCACGGTTGTATCTTCATCGTTAAGCCGTGCTTGCCGAGGTCGGTCTGTGGATGAGTGACCCTAATTACATACCGAGTTTCCTCCGTGCCTTGGAAAGCACGTTAAGTCGTTGGTCCCGGCTGTCATTTGTAGATCTTTGACTGTCGTTACAAGTAGTCAGAAGCCGAAAGTCTGACATCCAATCTTACCAAGGGGTTTTGTATTACCCAGTTACTGGGTTGTGGAGGTCAGATAGGCAGTTGCTTCATGTAAAATACTGATACTCAGCTGCATCCGGTTACACTCGAAGCCGACTCCAACAAAGTTTGGGAAAAGGCTAGGCAGATGATGAAGATGATTCATCGTGCTTAAACGCAGCAAGATTAAGTTCCTGAAATATACGGAATCCTGGTCGACTGTCATCACACCATTATCGTCTATTTGTGGTATAATCTGTTTCAATTTAGCCGCAAATTATTTGATGAGACCTCTCCGGATTGCCAAAGGGCTATTAATTCAGCCATACATAGGTTAGTGTTCGTAATGCTCGGCAGATGTCGCTAGGGATTAACTCGGCATCACCTACGGGATTACCCCCATTATGATTTGTCTGAGACGACAATATTAACGGCATATATTCCTTCTGTGATCAAAGCAAGGAAGATTGTTTATTTTATGATTGCAACCAAGCGAAGCAAATATCGTGAACAATTAAACAATAAAATAAATATTTCCGTGTTTAATTACTACGAAGAAAAACCCCCTTCCGTGGAATATAAAAATAAGGAGATTTCTGAAGTTGAAAACACTTTCTTAATACACACACACATACATAAATCTATACAGATAAATGAAATTGAAGTTCCTGTTTGTAATATTAAAATAACCGCTTTTTACTACATGCGTATGAATTTATATACGGTACCATATACCAAAATATCATTTTTTACAATTTTTGTCTGTCTGTCTTTTTGTTCCGGCTAATATCTGGAACGGCTGGACCGATTTTGACGGGACTTGGCAGATATCTGATGTAATAAGGAGTAACATAGGCTACATTTATTATTGAAAAAAAAGACAGTAAGGTTCCCTGCACATAAAAACTTAGGCAACGTCTATTTTAGAAAAAATCTTAAATTATTATAAAAAAAGTAAAATAAAACATGCAAAAACGAAGAAAAAAAAAACTAAATAAGTTATTTGTTAAATTCTACGAGGCACAGCTAGTACACTATAAAATTTACAATAGCCCCAAACAAAAACATACAGAGCACAGTAAATCCATAAACTCTCCAGGGTACTTATCTACGTTGTGCAATAACACTTATAATTCGCCGCTTTGCATATAGTCAAACCTGGCTCCCTTCCAAATATAGCAGCAAGCACAGAATAGATATATGCACAGAAGGCTAGCTCGATACATCGAGTGAAAACTGGCGCACGCACACATACAGTAATTGTATCACAATACCTACTCGACCCAAATGTATGGGCCAGCTGCTGCGATCAATAATAGTACTATTATTGATCGAAGGCCAGCTGCGATTTTTTCGTGTGTCTTTGTCTGCGTGCGTTATCACTCTTTGTGGGAAGCTTCTGTAGCTATCTACTCTATGACATCTGTGTAAAATTTTATGACATTTCGTGCTCCTAACAGTACATAGATAACACGTGTCGACTCTATAGTTTTATTAGCAGGAATGTTTGTTTGTAGGCAAAGCGGGAATTCAGGAAACGGAAATCGGATTTCCACTTGTTTGTGTTAGGAGTCGGAATAGTAAAGTCCGGTGAATCTCTGACGAGAATATAATGGTAATGCTCTGGGGATGTTACATGGAATGCGGAATGAAGTGTTTAATTCTGCAGGGATTAATGTGAGCCTAGTGGTGTGACCGTCGGACTGCCAAGCTATAGGTCTTACGTTCGAACCCAAGATACGCACTCTGATTTTTGGATGCATATGCGTATTGTATAGATAATAGGGGTTGATCACATTTTTTTTCTTTGTCCGTCGGGTAGTTTATTGAAAAGTATTGGACACGTATTTTTTCTTTTTTCACGTGGTCATAAAATTACGGAGATATATTGAGTTGAAATGGCGCATGACGTCACATGTAGGTAAGTTTTATACCGACTTGTGACGTAGTGAGCCCCCACTCTCCAACTTTAAGGAGTTTTAACTAAGTATTTTTTTGATATTTTGATAAAACAAAAAATACGTCTCTAATATTTTTGTATTACCTGTCTGACGGACAAAATAGAATGTCGTTTGCTTTACCCAGTCCGCACCCCTATTATTATACAAAACGCATATGCACTTGCTTCGGTGGAGGAAAACATCGTGAGGAGACCAGCATGCCTGAGAGAATTTTCTCGAGAGCATGTAAAGCCAAGTCAGAGGCCCATGAGCACTAACCACACGATAAAGAAAGAAGAATGTGTGAACCACATCCAAATATTTATTTTTCTGAACTAATAATTAATATAAATAGATCGATTTTGTTAGTTTAGATGTCGGTGACGTGCCTAAGGACCAATATTACGGCAAGCCCATAAGGCAAGCAGACTTTTCAGAAACCCAAACATCATGAAGAGTAGTACGAGTAGGTTATAAGGGCAAGCCAAACTTGTAGGCTTCAATGGAAGTACTAGGAAGTGGTAGGAGTAATCACCGAAACTACTTATCCGATTTAAAAAATTCTTTCATTGATAGAAAACTATTGCCGAGTGTCTTTATGTTATAACAAAAACTTCAACCGAGCAAATACACGCTGAAAAGCAAGTTTATGCAAACAAAACATTGCCGAAGATTTGGGCATCATTATAATAATATAAAAAACACAAATATAATAATAAAGTTTACAGTGCAATACAAAAACAACACCTTATTCCGTAAACATGTACAAATAATTAAGAGTAAAAATCCCAGCACGTAAGCACGCATCTCATCAATAAAAATATTTATTAAAAGTCAAAAGCAATCAAAAGTTAAGCAAGCCCAAGTTTTGCAACGATCCAACCTCCATCAAAATATTCAAATCAGAATCTTCGTAAACAACGATACTGGAATCCCAAATTCCTGATACCGTCCATCGGTCAGTGGCCTCTGGAATAGTTCCGTAGCTCCGTAGAACCCCCGTCGGTATTAGGTCCGGCAGCTAAGACTCGTAAGCTACTGAAACAAGCTGGATTTATGGAATGAATGACAAAACCACTCCGTTCGATAGTTCTGTCCATTCTAGGATTGGTATTCTCTCTCGGAACGGGACAATAGTGAATAGTTCAGCTTATAGTTTTGGTAAGAATTTACTGTGTTATGGAACATGGCATTTGCATTATACTATTCTCTGATGCCTTCTGTCATCCAACTTTCTAAAAAATCGAAAAATATTTAACTTATCTATTTGTTTATAAAAAAAAATCTTAACAAAGGATGTAAAAAAACTGGCCAAGTGCGAGTCGGACTCGCGCACGAAGGGTTCCGTACCATTATTTATAAAAACGAGCAAAAAAATCAGCAGAACTTTGTCAACTGTTACACACTGAGTTGGCTAAGTCGTTATTAGTACAACTATGTAAGCACAGATGGCGCTGTCATCAAAACTGCCGCTCTGCACGAAATGTTTATTACAAGTCTTATCACTTGAAAAAATAATAAAGTCCTCATACACTTAAAACGGGTAATTTAATTTAATATAATAATAATTAAATGGCGTTTGTTGCCATACGGCCACATCGACATGCTAATTGTTTTTTATCAGAAGCAAGTTCTCTTTATAACTGCTAGATGGCGCTGTTTACAAGGTTTACCCAATTTTACTTTTTTGTATGTGTGCCCCCTTAAATATTTATTTTATTCTATTTTTAGTATTTGTTGTTATAGCATCAACAGAGATACATAATTTGTAGAAATTTCAACTGGCTAGCTATCACGGGTCATGAGATACAGCCTGGTGACAGACGGACGGACGGACGGACAGCGAAGTCTCAGTAATAGGGTCCCGTTTGACCCTTTGGGTACGGAACCCTAAAAATGATTTTCAACGGTACTGAATGCCATTGTAGATACAAAAACAGCAATAACATAATACTTGGTGGGAAAAAAAAAACAACATTTCATGGACTTTTCATTTTTGTTAACTTTTAAAAAGTATTATAAAGAAAATAATAAACTTTTAATAAATTTTATCGCGTGATCTTGTTAAGTACATGTATATTTATCTGTGGACGCTTTATCCAGTCATAATACCTAAAGATTTGACACGAAATCACCGGTGCATAAAAGGATAATCCTGATCCTTCCAATATTTTGGTGATTGCATCGATTTTTATAAATCAAATATTCCGTATATAACTCACGCTTTATCACTAAATCAAACCTTCATAAAAACATAAACGTACATATTATCGATACAATCACCCTTAATATGTATTTCATAAAGTAATTTGTATAAAATAAGAAGGGCTCCAAGAAGCCAAAAATGTATCGTTATATTATTTAAACTTTTATGTAGTCATTTAAGATAACAGGGATTGGGAAAATAATGTTAATTAACAATAGTCTTTTTGAAAAATTTACATATTTTTTTTCAAACTGGGGTTTATTCGCGAAGCGCTCATTAGTTTTACTGTTGGAATATGTTGGCATTGACGGCACATTATACGACATCTCTGAAAAAAGAGACGGCCTGCCCACACATTTGTGCAGGCGGCAAAACGGGATTATTCACTTCCAATTTAACATGAAAATGATAAACCTATCATAATTATGTATTCAGTAAGTGGAAGCTTCAAATTCCATAAAAAAAAGTATATTCATCAAGAGGATACATAGTACCACAAAAAGAAAATGGCGTAAGTATTTCATTCAGAAAGTATTCCGTCTCACCGCAGACCATTGATTCACGCGTAACATCTCAGATTACAAATTTATTCAGATTCCGCGATATTTCAGGATATTTCTTTGATCATTTTCCTTTGCTTCTGTAGCTGTACTGTAACGGAAACTACTTTTTTCTTCTCGCTTCATTTTTGTTCGAACGAACAAAGAGCTAACACAACCAATGGTAAAGACATAAACACCGTTATCTTTTATTTGCGAAAGACCCAATAATATCAAGAATGTATAATTATCGCTTAACAAAACTAACTAGACTTGCAAAACCTATGCATAGAAAAACAGCACGTTTTGATTCCTGGATCCGGCAAGATTCAACATTGAATTCCTGCTGCTGAGCATCATCATTCTCTTGCCCTTGTCCCAGTTTATTTGGGGTCGGCGCAGCATGTTTTCTTCTTCCATACTTCTCTAATGCTTGTCATCTCATGAGACACCTCCTTTCTTGCCATATCATCCTTCACACAGTCCATCCATCGTTTCTTTGGTCTTCCTCTACTCCTATAACCATCCACATTCATACTCAAAACTTTTCTCACGACGTTTTCCTCATTCCTCCGCATCACATGCCCATACCACGACATCCGATTACCACACATCTTTTCAGTCACCGGCGCCACTTTCAGACTGCCCCTTATGTACTCATTTCTTATTTTATCCATTCGCGTAACACCACACATCCCCCTTAGCATTCTTGCATTCATTCCTGCTGCTGAGCAACTGCTCGAAATCTGGATTTGTAGCCAGTTAGACAAGAACGTAACTATATAACTTCCATGTAATGCTCCAAGCATTACATTTAAGTTATAGTTAGACATATCTGGAGCTCGTGGCTAAATAATAACAGCCCCACCCCAGCCCGTGTTTGCCGAAGTTAGTCCGTGGATGGGTGACCATAATTATATACCGAGTTTTCTCCGTGTCTCGGAAAGCACGTTAAGCCGTTGGTCCCGGCTGTCATTTGTAGACCTTTGACAGTCGTTAAGAGTAGTCAGAAGCCAGAAGTCTGACATCCAGTCTAACCAAGGGGTTTCGTATTACCCAGAGACTGGGTTGTGGAGTAATGGTACTCAGCTGCATCCGGGTAGTCTGGAAGCCGACCCCATGACAGTTTGTAAAAGGCTAGGCAGATGACGATGATTATAGTTAGACATATGGCGAATGTGGCGTAAACCTTCAGGCAATTAGGCATTTTAATTTTTTTTAAACTGACGTAGTCACTAACATTATCATTAACACTTGAAATATTGCTACATTTGGGATATAGACCACGTTTATTATTATATTACTAATATTAATATTAACTAACAAGGCAAATTAACATCATATCAGCAAGGAATCTGTCACTAGGTCTGGGTCACATCAAATCAAAATATTTTTATTTCACATAGGCCTACATGGGCACTTGTAAAACGTCGACAAAAAGGTGCTCGGTTCGGGTTGGTCGTTTCCTATGGAGAAGAACCGGCAAGAAACTCCATGGTTATTCTTTTAAAATCATTTTGTTTTACAATTTTTCTATGTTACAGCGTTAGTATTTAAGTATGGGAGGACATTGCAGGCCCGATAATAAGTCGTTGCTTACTACAAAACATAGAACAACATAAAAAGTTACCAAGGATCTAGGAATCTATAAGGCCTACAATGTCCACACAATGGTCACTATAGGTCTCTTCTTTCGCCTGTCATATTTCTAGCTTCAAAATGTTTTATACTTATACAGCTGCAAAATGTGCAACTTTTTAATTTAATGAATACTGTTTCCCTACGTTTCTAAGGACATAAAATAGGACCAGATATGTCCTCATCATTATAGAACCTCATAAATGCTTGTCAGGAAACTGCCAACTCAACAACGAGTTTGTAATCTGAACATCCCTTTCACCACCTCACATGTCTGTTAAGTATGTACGATTCACCTTTGCTCCCTGTTCTAATGGAATCTGCGCTAATAAACCCTTGTAAATTAATTTATTGTGTTTATATTCGCTCCCCGTGGGGCTAGACCCCATCGTTTATTGTTGTTTATTAGGAGATAGAAGATTGTAATCCTGTGAACGTTGAATTTGGGCAAGTTTTGGGATTAGCCGGTTTGCAGTTAATAACACTGTGTTATGGAAAGATTCTTAATAGCTAATTTCACAAAAATATACAGTTGTTGTAACCCAGGGTTCAAAATTAATTAAAACCTGACTCCAAAAGAATGCGTATAGTCTTTGTTTTACAACAATTATAGTTCTATACAAGTTGAAGCTATGAAAAATGGTAACGTATGGAAGAACGGATGAAAGAATGACGCAACTGGTGCAATATCAGTGAGGTGCACGAACACTAGCCATATTTTGTAACATATGCAAATCAGGCAGCAGCAAAACAAGCAGGCAAATCAATAACTGTAAGGTCCCAAAAAAGATTAAATGATATCGTATTAATTTATGCAGGTCACTATTTTGAATTTGGAATTTCGATAGCTGAACAATCACTCCCTTACCGGTTTATGGCAATGTCATCAGGATTTATACTGGATTAATTATCACCACGATATAGCGCGGCGGCGTGGCCGATGTTGTCAGGTCCACGATAACCGCCATGTCACAACCACATACTGCGGCGTATCTTCCAACCTGCGGCTGCGGTCTGTTGTGATAACACGTGAATTAATATATTTCATAGTGTTCACTATCGCTTTCTGTTCACATTTTAATTTCGACCTTCCGTTTGACACGCTAAGGAGGGGGAATTTCAAAATGTTAAAAAATAAATAAAGAGACGGTACAAAAGTTCAATTATCCAAAGCCTTGCTGGCTGTTCACCACAGGCTAAGCAGTGCCAAGTCATGGATCTCAATATCGAATCCAAGACACGCACCTTTGATTTTTCATATTCGTGTGCTTATTGTATAATTATCACTTGCTTCGGTAAGAACATCGTGAGAAAACCATCATACCTGAGAGATATGTCTCGATGGCAGGTAAGGCACAAGACATACGATAAATAAAGACCACAGGATATGTTCCAACCAATTTAGCTCGTGGTAGTACTACCAAAAGACAAAAGACAATAGAAATGCCAAAACTCTTTGCTTGGTTTAGTAGCATTTTTCCTACATTAGTTTTAGTTGCATGTCCCTAGTAGTAAGGAGCCCAAGCAGGAATTTTGGGATTTACTTGAGCATGGCAAAATAACATAAGCGGGGTAACCTTGCAGCGACCACTCGCGTCCGGAGCGAGAGGGTATGGTAAGCCGTCGCCTCCTTCTGAGAAGCAGTCATGCTAGCGAAGGACGTGGCGGAAAGTGAGAGGGAGAGAGCCTCACATCATAGCCGCCGTGGGAGATGCCCCGGGCTGCCACCTACCACCGTAGGCGCGGGCCTGTGGACAGTGAGTAATGGGCTAGCTTACCGTCCGTCCGTCTTATGACGACCGGCCGTGTCGACGGCGCATTCGTGTTCGACGCGCGCCTCAGGAGATGACAGCTAATGCATGCCTGCCAGGGTTGCGGGTCTGTTCGAAAGAGATATCGTGGCCCTGGAACACAAAGAGCTAAGAAAACATTGATGGGTTTCAGTCAGTACAAGTCTGACACGCTTCCGCTCCGACCAGAGCGGGAGGGGTCATTTGATGACTTCATATAAGAAAAAACAAAAAAACGGGGGGTAAACTTGCATCCTTTGAAGTACTCTCACCATACCCTGAGCCCTCTATATAAAGTCGAGCGTCTAGGGCAGCTGATCATATTATTAGTAAAAAATATCGATCATTCGAAAAACTCGAGCGCGTTTTGCAGGCGGAAAAGTGTGCATTTCAATAATCTGACAATTTGAGCGTGAAATAAAGGAAAGGGAAAGTCACAAAGTTGCAAAAAAAAACGTTCCAGTTGACGTTTTTTTTCTGATTAATATTTTTTCCGTTATCAGAAACATGTGGGGCGCATACACTATTAATATCTGACGCGCTCGAGTATTTCTTTGTGACTGTTTTTTTTTACATTTTTGACAACCTGTACACGCTCCTCCCACCAGTGAAAGGGGATACATTACTTTTTTTTTTCTTTTTAGCATCTAATCTTCACAATCCAATAGATCTCCACGACGCTCGATTAAATCCCTATTTGACCTCTTGGGCTCCCCTACCATAGAGATAAAAATATTGGGCACCAAAAAACCCCATTTATAATAACGTAACCTAATTTCAAACGCTACACCCTTCTTAACCGTTATCACGCTACCGAAATTGTGTGAGTTCTTGCAAATAACATACATAAGTGGTTTCTGTGATAAATTGCTATGCGTTTGAGTAGTAACAGCATCAAAATTGTGCTCACGGCGATACACGAAGCTATTCATATCCAGTATAACATGGCCTAGCTTTGTATAGGTTTCCTGTACAATGAGAGATCAGCATAAACTGGTTTTTATTCCGTAGCTTGATTGGCACCGTACTACCTAATGTTTTGGAAGAAAGTTTGACGTGACACGTGTCACTTTCCACTCAAACGCTCTAGGAGGGTTGTTGCAAAAGAACGTCTTTAAACGATTTATCATGTCGGCTATGTTAAAAGTTTCGTGTTATTTCATGGGTGAAAACCTTGGGAATGTAAAGTATATTTATAACGTCTAGCATTTATATAAAAGGTATTACAGGGTAAGGAATGGATATCTAAACGTAATAAATAAAAATGTTTTTTTTTATTTTTTTTTATTTATCAACGCATTTTACAACAAATATTGTAGTGTCCAGCTTAGTAATAAGAGCAAAGCTTTTCTTCAAAAACTTTATGCTGTTCATTGTAACATAGATATCAATAATATTTTGGTGAATTATGGACACAACGAGAAAACTAAGGTTCAGTTATACAGGATGGAAGAGACACCGGCGGTAAAACGGTTACTAGCTATTCACTATCATTTTGAACCAAAGAAACAAATACATTTTTCGTCGGTTATTAAATTTTCGGCTATTAGGCTGCCGAGGCACTGCCGTACTTCGGGCATGTGCAATGTGAGCATGCACGCCATCCTTAGAAAAGAGCAGCATCTCTGCTTAGTCGTGTCCGCGACAATAGCAACAGCATTCTCAGTGTTGTGGCAGGCGGATTCGACTGTCCAATATTGTTGCATTTTATTTTTAAATTTGTTAATTTTTATTTTATTAATTTAAATTTTATATATTTTTTTATGTTTTTATTCATAATGTGGCGTGTTTCTGTCTCTGATTATTTAATTACTAACACTATTTTTAAATGTACTAACTAACCAAATTATGAATAATTGAGTCTGAAATAAATTAATTAAATTTAAAAAAAAGCTGCGGTTTCCTACAATACTGCAATGCCTATACGGTAGAAATGTATGGAACAGCTAATTCTTATATAAAATACCGATAAAAAAAGCATACACCGTCAAATTTTGATCATTTTAATCCCTTGCACGGGTGATTTAACTTTCAAAATACTATTCATAAACAACTAACACAGCATTTCATCTCTTAAAATAAAAATAAAAAAACCAAAAGCGTTCCGTTTCCTGCCATTCATTGTGTTTCATGCACCGAATCGACCATCCACGGGATTAAAACGATTAAAATGTAACGGTGTATATTAGAGGTGCGTTCAGAATGATGTACTGAATCCGTGGTAACCGTTTAGTGTTGCTGTCGCTTCCACCCTGTATTATAATTAGTTAAAGTCAGTTTACTAATAATAGTGTAATCTTTCTAATAATAAGAGTTTCCATAGAGTATCTTGCCCATTCTTCTCCATAGAGATCTACGCTTTGGAATGGGCAACTACAGTATTTTCACAGTTATTATGCCTTGTGACTAGGACTGTAGCTCCGCGTTTTTTTTTTTGTTTTTTTTTACTTTCAAAAGTGCCTGTAATAGTCTTATTGAAGTAAATGCTTTATAGTTTGAGTTGAGTTCAGCAAAAAAGATTAACATAGACACGATCATAGCTCAAAAACGCCAATTACGTATGATTTAGAGCCTAGATTCCTAAATACCACTGAAAACGTTAAATTACAATATCTAGATCCTACAACGACTTTACTTATGTTATCACTACGTGTCTGCCATGCTCAAGATTGAGTTAAATCTCTGTTATTATCTGGTGCCAATGTGGTTGATACCTACGCCATGGAGAAGTTTCATGATGTTGATAACACTAAATTTAATTACACGGAATTAAAAATACACATCATAACATCACGCCTGTAATCCCCGAAAGGTTCGGCAGAGGTGTACAGACAGCATTAGTATGTGCTAACCCCTCTACAGTCCCGCTGAGTACACCAGGGGGGTAACTACTTAATGAGGCTGTCTGTACCTACCTATAAATATATACACCCACTTTTCGCTGTTATTTTTAAGTCACATGTAATAGAGGGCGAGCCTATTGCCCTCAACCGGACTGAAATCCAGACTCCGTGCCATTGAGGAATTCCTAATGGGATAGCCTAATAACACTTTGACCGACCTGGAAATCAAACTCAGGAACTCATGCTCAGCAGTCCCGCTTGCGACCACTAGACCACCGAGTCAGTTAGCTAAAATATTCTGTCAAAAATATCTATAATATAAAAACATTTTTGTTACAAAAAAACAGTTTTGATAAAAAAAAATACTTCCCTTTGTGCACAACGTATTAGCGGAATATTTGAATATTCATATCAAAGCATAATGGAAATACCGAAGCAAAACAAATATTCTAAATTACTGGCAGGTATCCAAAAATAAAATACAGCTAAAAATGTATCGGGGATATTGTGTTACAGTTCTCTCTACGCATGTTATGTTCCAAACTTAACAAAGTAGGTAATTTGTTTTTACGTGAAACGGCTTTAAAATCACAAACAAAATGGTGAAAAAATTGTAGTATAACGAATAGGGTTATATCATGTTTCCGTAATAATTACAAAATTTTAAGTCATAACAGACATAAATCTAGTGTCATTATTTAGCTTATACAAGGTGTTGTTTTGCATCCTCGTCAAATTTCAGGAGGATGTCACAAAAGACATAAATAATCAATTTAAATTACGGTACCTAGTTAATTATTTAAACACGCTGCTTTATTTGTTAGTTTAAATTTGTCAGTATATCGGAACAACGCCCATAACGTGGTTTAGAGAATAAGAAATTATCGAATAAACGTTTCAGATTGTTTGTAAGTGTGAAAGCATGTTTATAGGGCGAGAATCAAACAGACCGCGTTGAAAACACGGGTGGTTCACAATTACCGATTTCCGTAAATAAGAAAAAATAATAAATTGCTACCCTATGTATTATTTATTAGGGTCGAGAGTCATTAGCATAGTTATCTTCTTGAATTTGACGAGGATGCAAAACAACACCTTGTATTAGTCAGCTCGCTGTTACAAGCTTGAGTTTTCTTCGGGGCCGTGGGTTGGCGGGAAAAGGGCACTGCTGAATCCGGTGCTCTTGCTCCCTACTTTACTCTACAGGGTTATTTGTAAAAAACCAACAACGAGCGAAGCAAAAGAAAGCGATAGTACAATAGCGGGAGCATAGACTTCATAACATTTAGAGCGTTCAATTAAATGTTTTTATTTTGAAACGAAGTTCCTTATCGCGCATTGCGAAAGGGGGCTAGACGTAAAAAATTAAGGCCGAAAGTTGTAACGACACTTTTTGCTATAGTTGTAAGCCGTGCGGAGTGCGCGTGTTTCTCTGTCTGTCTCTCTCTCTCTCTCTCATAAAAAGCCAGCCAGTTATTTTCGTTTCGTCTTTCTATTTCGCATATTATAATTTTATTTATTTATCCGGGTGTCCCTTGACACCTCTCAAGTTTTTTTGTATGAAAATCTGATGAACTAAAATATGACGAATTTTTAAAAGTCATAGAACAAAAGTTGTTGATTATGATGTTAGTAACATAGTCCTGAGAGATTGTCGGTGTTTTAAAAATAACCCTGTATATTGACAGCTCGGTGGTGATTCGTGCATGCTTGTATTGTTTATCGAGACATATTGATTTAAGCAAAACGTTTAAATCTTAAATGAAAAAAAAAACAGCACTTTTCTACAACACTGCAATACCAACACGGTGAAAATGCTTGGAAGGGCTGTTTTAAAAAAATAATTACCGATGAAAAATTTCTATGTTGGGTAGAAACTAGATTTTCTCCGTTCAGAATTAAGTACTGTTGCTAAAGTTAAAGGAATATTTGCGTTTTGTGCTTAAGCATAGTAGGTAATTAATTAATTAATCAACACAATCCAAACTATCAACTAAAAATAGTGAAAATTTATAAGTATCCCGAAATATAAAATATTGCAAAATATAAAACCAACATTTTATAAACAATATGGTACAAAAATAACCATAATTGTTTAATTATAAATTCTAACTTAAAAAAAAAAAAAAAAACATAACAGTCTCAACATTCTCAATAGCGTCCGACAATAGTTGAGCTACTCGCATATTTCTCATAATTTAAACCTTTAACTCACATAATATCTAATATATAAAATTCTCGTGACACAATGTTAGTTACCATACTCCTCCGAAACGGCTGAACCGATTAGTATGAAATTTTGTGTGCATATCGGGTAGATCTGAGAATCGGCCAACACCTATTTATCATAACTACAAAAAACCACGCGAACGAAGTCGCGGGCAGCAGCTAGTAACGTATAAAAAGAGATAAATAATAATTGCAATCAGGTTAATTAAACTTTGCTCTACTTAATAACTCAACATAATGATTTTAAAAAGCGAAAGTGAAATCAAAAATCATCTCTTAAAAATTTGAAAAATCAACACATTTTCATTACAAACAATTTAACGTGTTTTTCAATCTATATTTAAAAGATGGTTTTTTATTTCAGTTGATTTTTAAAATCATTATGGTTTCTCCATATAAAACCAATAGCTGTCATACTGACATAATTCATTGCTGCTCCGCTTCTATTGGTTGTAGCGTGATGATATATAGCTTATAGCCTTCCTCAATAAATGGGCTATCTAACATTAAAAGAGTTTTTAAATCGGACCAATAGTTCCTGAGATTTGCGCGTGCAAGCAAACAAACAAATAAACTCTTCAGCTTTATTATTAGTAGTAGATTAGATATGGAGTTATAAAACACAAAATACAGACGTACATTTTCTATTTGCCTGGAATAGAAAATGTAACGTCTGAATTTGTAAAGTACATTATTAAGAGGGTTTGATGAAAATGTTGGTTTGGTACACATATACCAACACAACATTTGCACCAAATTCTCTTTAGAAGCTAGTTTACCAACGAATAGTAATAAATTATTTTATGTTTATACTTCTACTTTTCCGGACAAACACAAAATAAACTCTCTATTTATTTAACTGCCAAAGCCCTTTGACGAGTTTCCGCGAATAAACAAATAACGAACACAAACACACATTTAAAAGCACATATTTAGTTTATCCGCCGTTCTAACATATACTTAATTTATCACAGCGCAAAATAAAATTAAATTGAAATCGACATTCAAAAGTTGTAAAAAAAAAACCATGTCCGGAAATGAACTCCATTCATGTGTGAGTTAATACTTTTAGAGCTAAAACGTCGTTGGTAATATTATTATGTGTTTCATGAAAATAATGATAGGACGGGGCTGCGAGCGTCGCGAGTCTCGAATTCTTTGGATTCCTTACGGGATTCCCCCTTTGATTTCATGTTAAGAATTCAGCCGAGTCGGCGCTTGGCAGATGATAACGGTTGCCATGGCACGACGGGTGGGTCGGCATTAAGATTCTCGTGGTTTAATAATGAAACTAGTGACCCGCCCCTGGTTCGTACGGTTTTTACGATTTGACAAAACTTTCAGGTCTATTTTTATATTGTGACTTGCCCGTGCTACTACCATTCTTGTTTTTTTGCCCGTGTTACTACCGCAGTTGAAAGTAGCTACTACCGGCTATTGCAAACAAAAAATATGATGATAATAACACATCTAAAAGACAATTCGTAAAAATAATAAGCAATTAAAATAACCCAGCAAAACTAATAGGCTAGCATAGGTTTAAGGCTGTGTATATATTAAGAGTTCTGGGTCGGTAAGTAGATGTGTATTGATACAATGATTGCATTACCTTTTTTCAATTTATGTTAATTAAGTAGAGTGTAAATTAACTATATACATTATTAATTAAAAACTAATAAACCAACTAAAAAACCCCTCCTCAACGCCATCAGCTGGTAATGTTCATAAGACAACGGCGGCGTTGCCACGTTTATGGCAACACTTAGACTCTGCCAAAGGTAAAAGCTAGCCCTTGAGTCGCGGGAAGCGTCAACTAGGCGTTTCGCTGTGCGATAAGTACACACAATCCTTTCGGAATAAATTCTAAATGAAGGTGAAAATCATATTTAAATCTATTGCGTAGTTCAGAAAACAGACACACATCTCTCGATTTTCGGTCTTTAGAAAACTTTAAGGTTTTAGAATTGGTTACTAAGTATTTGATTTTTTATTGGATTTAATCACATTCACATTTAAATTGTCAAAGCCAAAAGCAATTTCAATTATTGCCAATTTAAAGTAAGGTTCAAACGGCCACGAACCTAAAGTGCCTAAAGTGGTGACTTTAAATGTTCATTCATTGTTCGCAAGACCACAGAATCGTACGTCATTTTAGATCATGTGTGAGACTTGTGTTTTAGCTTTTTTTTTTTATTTGAGATCAGTTTGCTCTTGACTCTAGTGTAGGTCAGAGATGACAGAGAAAAAGTCGATAAGTCCGGAGTCGAAGCTTTTACTATTACAAACTAAATTAACGAAAACAATTACTATAGCTCCTTACCTTACTATTGGGTCGCGTCCGGCCCTGGTTCAATACATGGTCCAGAGCAAAAGGGAATGAGAAGCCGTCGCCTCCTTCTGCGAACCAGTCATGCTAACGAAGGAGGTTACGTAACGAGAGATGGAGAGAGCCTCACGTCCCGGCCAGCGCGGGAGACGCCCCGTTCGTGTTCCACGCGCGCTTCAAGGAGATGTCAGCAAATCGGAAGCGGTCCGAGATGCCTGTCAGGGCTGCGGGACTGTTTGAAAGAGATACCGTGGCCCTGGAACACAAAGGCTTGTAGCGACCACAAAAAGCAACATACTACAAAAAGTACTACAGCGCCATCTATGACACGACGGGGGAACTAACATCAAATTTCCTACAAGTCGCAAGCAAAGTTTACATCAACTTCAGCATATATAGAAAAACCCGATAACAACTATCGGGCAGTTGCCCGCCAGACATAACACCTGCCTGGTCGGAGGATCCTCCCTTTTCTAAGGAGTATCGAGGAACTTTACACCCTGTTCCTCATTCACCTAAAGGCCTAAGAAGGAAAATGGATGGGTTAAAACCCATCCAAATATCAGTACAAGTCTGACACTCCCTTCCGCTTCCCCCAGCGGCGGAGGAGCTTGTGGCTAAATAAAAACAGGTGCTCGGGTCGATCTCTAGGTTAGCCCGCGCTTGCCTAGGCTGGTCCGTAGATGTGTGACCGCCTATTACATACACAATTTCCTCCATGACTCGGAAACAACGGCCGTTAGTCCCGGCTGTCATTTGTAGATCTTTGACAGTCTTTACAGGTAGTCAGTGGCCTGAAAGTCTGACAACTAGTCTTACCAGTTCCGTATTACCCAGTTCTAACTGGGTTGTGGAGGTCAGATAGGCAGTCGCTCCATATAAAATAATGGTGTTCAGCTGCATCCGATTATACTAGAAGCGGACCCCAACATAATTGTGAAAAGGCAGGCAGCCATATCCGAGAACCAAAGATTCGCCATGTCATGTGACATTTACTAACACACGCTGAATCCACGTAGAAGAAAAGGGCCCACTTCTCTTCACAGTACTATTGCAGGGTTTATGTTTTGTTATATTTTATTTAATTTTTTTTTATTTTATTTTACTTTATTTTATTCGTCTGTATGCAAGTGTAAGCGGGCACGCCCTTTATGTCCGGAGGCTTTATTTATTCTTGAGTATATTTTTTAATATTTTATTTTATTATTGGTGTGTGCTAGCTGACATGTGACATTAATTTGATATAATGGATTCCTTGTTAATATAAACTTGAACACTTTTGTATAGAATCTGGTTCTTCTAACCTAACAGACAGATGTGTTGCTGGGGAGTTTGTTCCGCCACTTCTTCTTCCCAGCTAAAACACTAGGAAGTGGCGAAGGGCGGGCGTTTTGGGGGACTGTCTCTTGTAATTTTGACGTTCAAAAAGTGCTGATTATCAGCCTAGTTTGAATAAATGACTTTTGATTTTGATTTTGATTTTTATAGGCTGATGATGCATTAATAACGACGTGACTGTTTGACAAAAACACTGCAAGATTTAATTCCATCGCTATTTATATATCCACGACATACACTAAAACAAATCTTGTGTCCAAATCAGAACCAAAACACATTGCAATCATAACATACCGATAAATTGACACTCAATAGACCTATCACTTGCAAACGTGGTCCCATTTCGACCATGTTCATATTTGATTGTCTTTAACAAATCAATTTCCTATTTTCATTCGATGACAGTCGAAACGGCAGGCCAAAGGGTGCCTCAAAGAAATTCCAATTTCCCCACATCCAAACTAAAAAGAAAATACCAAAGGTTGACGGCCTCTTGTTCAGTTCACGAAATCTCAATTTAAATAGCACCAGATGAAAAATGTTCGCCGACAGTTTCGAATTTCGACTGAAAATTCTGAAGGCTTTTCGACTGAAAATTCTGAAGTGTTATTTATGCAACAATATGTGCAAATGGTGTTGCATGTTTTTGCCAATATTTCGTGCAGTTATGGGTGAAATATGTTATGGTTAATGTCGTGTCGTTTGGTGCGGAAATAATAGGGAATTGATTGGATGTTTCCGGTGTAATACACACAGATTGACGTATTTCTATGCAGAAACTATGAATATTTTAGCTGCATTTTATTTTACGGCCTGAATCAAATTGACTATTTAGCTAAGTTATTCGATTTATACGATTTTTTTATTAATTAGTCAGGATAAACATTTTAAACCAACTTCATGAGAAAACAATGGAAAAAACCAACCACAAAATACTCTCACGTTTGAGAAAGAACAGACATGACAACACTACTCTCATTTCTTGCATCTAACACTATCTTACATCATACAAAATTTAATAAGCAAGCTTGCAGGTATGATACAAGGAAAATGCTACGCGCTACAAAGTAGCGGTGCTACGATGCTACGCGGTTACGAGCTACGGTGCTACGAACATTACTTACAACACGTGTCGTATGGTTTTTCTTTATATAGGGGTATATGATTATATCACATGCTTTTTTTAGGCTGATAAAAATGTTACCTCTACTGCAACACAGGCACGGCAAGGGGCCCGATTTGAGTTGGTTTCGAGTATACGAATTTTTGGTATTAGGACATACCGGTTTTCTCACGACGTTTTCCTTCACCATTTTGAGAGTATACAGTTTTGTGTTTAGTAGTGCTAAAATAAATTACACAAAGGAAAGTGCCTTAAGCGACTAACTAACGACTACTAGTGACTAATTTAACGTCCGTGTGTACTGTAGATTTTTTATAAATCATATAGAGATCAAACATGTTTAAAAATCTTTGTGAGTGAACGCTTTACAAAGTATGTCAGAAAAATAGCTGCACGTTAATGTAAAAAAAACTATGCTATGCTTACATCAATGTTTCCTCAAACGTTAGTTGAAGCTAGCCTGAAACAGCTTGCTACGAAATATGGAGTGTATTTCTAAGCTAAATTCATCTTCATGAGGAACTATGTAGTGACGTCATCAGTAAACGTTGGATGATTAATTAAGGGAGACATAATTGTGGAGAAGGAGAATTAATATAATATTACATTATATCACACCTGTATTACACCTTCTGTTCGGTGTCGTTGAATTTCAAAAACCTCACTACTTATTTAATAAACTCAGTTGGGTAGCTAGTAGATGGGAATGTTTGAGAAGGCAATGCAATACTCGCAACAACTCTCGTCGCGCCCACATAATACAGCAGTTTTCAGAGGCAGCTTTCGCTATGCAGCTTCCAAAGTGTGGAATAACCACCCCCCACCGATAAGACGGGTCAACACAATAGACACATTAAGGAGACGTTTACGGCAGTATCTAGTGGAAGCGCAACGTAAACTGGATATGGTCGCAGTAAACGTATCAATTATATGACGCATGAACATACTACCTTCCTTACTTGAGCACATTACCGTATTTGGGTCGGCAATTAAAAAAAAACTTTTTTGCACTTATCCCAGTATCATTGTGTATTTTATTTTGTACTATTATTGCTGTACACAAATTTTATTTTCATTTTATTTAAGTACTTGTTCACACATTATTATTTATTTCACACTTTGACAAAGTATGAAACTATTGTACGTCAGTCATATCACTTTAGCAGGTCCGGTTGAAAACCAAACCTATTTGGCATAGCCGTGAAACACAAATAAAATATCTTTTTTTTTTTCTGTGGTTTTATTTTATTTTTGAATGCTGTCTGTACTTGTGGCTTGTGCCAAATAAACGTATTTTCTTTCTTTCAAAGATTGCAAGATGGTTACCACATAACACCGTTCATCCGCACTGTCGGGCGATGAAGCGAATCTCACGTTGCATTGGCTTGTATGAAATCGGTTGATGACTAAACTATACATAAGGCTGATTCAAACACGTACACCGCTCGACCGCGGGGACGAGGGGTGTCGTGTGTGAATCAGCCTTATGAAAGCTGTATGAAGCTATATGAAATCCAAATCCCAATAAAATTGTATGTAGCATGTAAGTACATGGAATCATTACTTTTATACAACTTTTATTATGTTATGTTCATTGTATCCATTACATACTTACATCATTATGTAAATATAGGTACTTAGGAAGTGGCCATAGGCAATAACAGACCGGATGTTTACCCCCAGATAATGTTTGCTGCCTTACCTTGATTCGGATATAGAACAGTTATCCGGCATGTTAAATTAGCTATGTATGCTCTTGTGTAAATATTGATCAATGAAAGTGTATAAACAACGAATATTATGTATTTACTTACATGGGATATGTAAACGCAGAAAAAAACTTCGTGTATTTTTCGTGTAGAAAATATTGTGCAGTTTTATTTGTAAAACCAAAATGGATTTTTATTACATGTGGCGATATTCCCGTTTCTTCCCTAGTTATTTGTACCTATTTTTAGCACATGAAATTATGCTTAATGTTGTTACTGATAGCCTGATTTATTCCACAGTTTGCATTGACCGAAAAAAGCCCCTCTCCGTGACTTTTCCAATCATTTGGACCCAGTGATAATGTGGCTAAACAATTATGAACGTGCGGTATAAAATAGTTTACGATGTGTAATCTTTTTTTTTCTTCTACTCACTCCTGGGCAAAGGTCTACCTCCACTCTTTCCACTTTCCGCGAACCTCTTTTCTCTTGAATGGTTATTAATAATTTGATCAATAATAAATCAACTGCTTCCCCTTTTTTGTTACGGATGAGAAATCATCAAATAACTCCTCCCTCTCTGGGCGGAGCGGAAGGGTGTGTAAAACTTGTACTGACTAAAACCCATCCATGTTCCTTTTTAGCCCTTTGTGTTCCAGGGCCACGGTATCTCTTTCGAACAGTCCCGCAGCTCTGGCAGGCATCGGCCCTCTCGGGCCCCTTCCTGTTTGCTGACATCTCATTGAGACGCGCGTGGAACACGTACGCGCCGTCGACACGGCCTGTCGTCATAAGACGGACGGACGGTGAGCTAGCCCATTACTCACCGTCCACAGGCATCATCTTCCTCCCCTTGACCTATGTTACCTGGGGTCGGCGCAACACGTTTTTTTCTCTTCCATTCTCTTCTGTAAACCGCCACGCTATAACTTACTCGTTTTTCAGTCACATCATTCTTCACACAATACCTCCATCGTTTCCTTGGTCTTCTTCTCCCTCTCCATCACAACTTTTGACGTAAGTACCTATTTTGGCGGCCTACCTTTCGGATTTCGCCAACATATTTTTAAACGGGTCATGTGATTATTCAAGGGATATACCGATTGTATAGAATACAAAAATGTTCGCAAAATCTCAGTAACTACCATCTTTTGTTCGTAATGACGCATTTAATCAAAGTAATTGAAATAAAATGTAAATTAAGAACATTTAAATTCAGGTTCTGGAAAGCTTAAAATTCTACATGTTTACGACCTACGACTAAGAGCTATACACATTGCAGTGAAACAATTGTACGTTAAAATCTGTTCTTAATATTATAAAGCTGAAGAGTTTGTTTGTTTTTTAGTTTGGTTGAACGCGCTAATCTCAGGAACTACAGATCCGATTTGAAAAATTCTTTCAGTGTTAGATAGCCCATTTATCGAGAAAGGTTATAGGTTATATATCATCACGCTGCGACCAATAGGAGCGGAGCAGCAATGAAAAATGTTACTAAAACGGGGAAAATGTGACGCAGACGAACTTGCGCTGGACAGCTAGTGTGTTTATACAAGGTGTAACATAATATATGCAACACCGAGTGTAGTCCCTCAGACCAAGCAACTGAACAACTTTTGTTGTTCTTCAAGGACGTGTAAATAACAACAAATAAAAAAGGTTGAGGAATACATGAACAGAGCAGAGACAATAAAAAAGTTAGTTTTACAACAAAAGGACGCTGGTCAATTCCATGAACAAGTGCATATAGATAATAATTCCATATGCCATAGTTATAAAAAACTGTTTGGAAGGATTTTAGATGAAGAAGTACAGTATGTTTCTGCTGAAGACCCTTATATTAGAAGCTTTCATCAGGTAAGTCAAAATTTTGTGATTAAAATGTAGTAATTGCTATTTAGAAGGCCAAGCTATATTTACATTATGGATTTCTTAATTTTTAAAAATACAAGTTGATTGAATATTATTCATATTTTGTTTTCATGGTTGACTCCTAAAAAATTATGAAAAATAAGCCTTCAAGGCAGTTGTATAATTATTAAAAATAAAATTTAAAAAAAAAACCCGAAATAAGGAAACCTAATTAAAACATCTTTCAAGCGAAACCAATTTTATCAAAATCGGTTCATCCGGTAAGGAGCTACGATGCCACAGACAGACACATAGATACACAAGTCCAACTTATAACACTCCACTTTTTTGGTCGGGGGTTCAAAATGGACTTTCTATGGGCACTGAGACGATCAGTTGATTAACATGTATGGTAATACTAAAAATAGTTATGAATTTCCAAAACTTACAGAACAATAGTTGTTCTGTTTCATGGTCACTGACACTGGGCAAACGTGTCTTCTCATACAGAGATGGCACGAGCATTGATCACCATCATCATCTGCCTAGCCTTTTCCCAACCTATCTTGGGGTCGGCTTCCAGTCTAACCGGATGCAGCTGAGTACCAGTATTTTACATGAAGCGACTGCCAATCTGACCTCCACAACCCAGTAACTGGATAATATGATACCCCTTGGTAAGACTGGATGTCAGACTTTTTGGCTTCTGACTACTCGTAACGACTGTCAAAGATCTACAATTGACAGCCGGGACCAACGGCTTAACGTGCTTTTCGAGGCACGGAGGAAACTCGGTATGTAATTGTGGTCACCCATGGACCAACCTCGGCAAGCACGGCTTAACGTTAGGCAGAATGTGTACCAAGTACACCCTTATTTCACCAGTTATGTGAGCAAACAAGTACCTATACGTTTACTTCCTTATTTACTAATCTTGCACATTCATTAAGAAGACAAAACATTAGAGCGAACTTGACATTCAATTGAGTTACAAATATTTAATCCACTACTCAAAAAAAAAAAAGGTTTATTGCAGAAACTTGTACAACTTTTACAGTAAATCTTACATAGGGGCCTCCTTTTAAGTAAATTATATACCTGTGCTAGAAGGCCCCGCTCTTCAATTACAAATAAAAAAAAATGGTAAAAGTGGTGTACAAAAATAAAATAAAATTTAAACAAGAAATTATAAGATATCTAAAATTAAAAAATAAAAGAACTTTGAAAACACTCCTAAAATAGTGTGTGTGAGTGTGTGCATGTGTGTATGTGTGTGAGAGCGTGTGTGTGCATGCGTGTGTGTATGTGTGTGAGTGCGTGTGTGTTTCTTTTCAAGTCAAATTGACGATACTTGCAGCAATATTTCAATGTCATCATAGGTCTTCAGTTTTAGCCAAAAAGTAATCAATATTCGTCCTTCACAACAGCGATCATTTCTCAGATCAAACAACAATCAAATACCCGACTGATCTGTCTCTCTGTTCAAAATCGCTAGACCGTGGCACTTATTCAATTAAATTACACAAAGTTCAAACAACGAGACAAATCTATTATCTGATTCAGTGATCTGGCTCCAATCAATGATACGGGGGGTTGGTATACAAGGAGTGTCTATAAAGTGCTTGTAATTTTTAAGATACCAAATATTTTTAATACCTTCCATATTATTTATTATAATGTTAACCTCAGAAAAACAAATGTATGATAGTGACATACAGAACCTTCAAAGGAAATAACTGAATACGGAAAATACACTTACGGAAATCTTTTGTAAGTATGAGTGTAATCAACAGATGTTGAGTGAGCTTTTGCAGGAGGACTGTGAGTTGATGAACCTGGTGAAGTATAACGCGGAAAGGTATGAGTCGCTGACTAACAATATCACTTGTAGTTGTGCTGCCCCTCCGCCACCTCTCATGCCACAGCATGTTGCTCCTAATGCGTAACCCATGTTAAATCATACTCTAGCAACTTTGAACTCCACCCAAAGTAATATCTTAGTGTATTCTGATAGAATAGGAATAGGTTTTCGAAGATCTTTGTTAAATAACCGGTCTAACACAGAAGTGAACCATTCGTTAGGGTGAAATTATTATAAAAAAAAATTGAATCAGATTTTGTTAACAATTTCATAACTTTTTTTTTTCACGGAATTCTGATCAACCGTAATCCGTGGTCGCAAGCGCGTAACGTCGCGTCGAAACCGGCGCGGCACGTTCTAGAACCAAAAATTCGAAAACATATAACCACCAACCCGCTCGTCACCTGCATGGTAAATTACGACCCACCGTCTCTCACCAACCCCGGACGCTCGTATTTCAACTGCCGGAATTTTACAGGTGGATTAAGCTATTATAATAAAAATAAACGTTGCAAGGCAAACTGAGAATCAATATTTACAAAGGGCAACCCTCAAAATGCGCTCCCTTCGTCACCAATAACAAATAGGTAAGTCGTTTTCACCTCACGTTTTGACATAACCTCAAACTTTCCTTTGCAAACTCAATAGTAATAGAGGTACCTTTCCTAGGAAGCCGAATGGTTATAAACGAATTCGGCATCTTATTATAATAATCGGCTCCTAGGGCGACCCTATCTCAAAATTTTGGACCCTTGTCACATTCAGGCAACAATATTGAATATCAATATGTCACACCTTTTGGGATTGTGACAACCTTGAAAGGTGACCGGCATCAACAGTTTACCCTGTGTTAATACGGAAGAAAAGTTTAGTAGAAAAGTATTTTGAAGTTAAAATCATCACGTACCAGAACGTTCATCCTTGTTGGTCTAGCTGTCGCAATCGTTACTGTTGAGCATAAGGCCCTGGGTTTGAATTCCGGGTCGGGCGAAGTTTTATTGAGTTTTTCTTTTTGGAATTTCTGAGTAGCAGCACGGAGTCTAGATATTTGTCGGGTTAAAGCAATTGGCTCGTCCCCAACCTCTGCCTCAAGCTCCACCTAACGGTTTGAATAAATACTGGTACTGCGTTACGTTATCATCACGTACCGCAATTTTGATTGTGGTCACAGCAGCAGAGTGAAGGGCCTGTGGGCGGCGAGTAATGGGCTAGCTAACCGTCCGTCCGTCTTATGACGACAAGCCCTATCGACGGCGCGATCGTGTTCCACGCGCGCCTCAAGGAGATCGGAAGCGGTCCGAGAGGGCCGATGCCTGCCATGGCGGTGAGACTGTTCAAAAGAGACACCGTGGCCATGGAACACAAAGGGCTTTAGAAGGAACATGGATGGGTTTTGGTCAGTACAGGTCTGACACTCGCGGAAGGGGTCATTTGTTGATAGATTGTAAAAAAAAGCAGCAGAGTGAAGAGCGGCCATCCCTTTTCGTGACATGGAACTAACCTATTCAGTATTCACTCTAACCGCACAGCTCAGTTTTAAGCCTATTGGCCCCGACTTAAGTATCAGGTCCCCTAATAAGCCAGTGCTGGAAGCTAATGCTGATAACAAGTGCTCAGGTGCTCGAAAATGTTTGCCATTCCATTCAATAAAAATTGGGTTCAGTCTATTTTGTTATGAAACTACAGGAATAAAGAGCGGTTTAAATTATTTTACGCTGCCTAATCATGAGTGCGCCCCCTTATATGCACGCGACGATTGCGTAATCTGGCGACCAATCGCTTTAGTTGGGACGCGGAGTAAATTATACGTGGTTTTGTAGAGCAAGAATAATATAACATTCGCCAAAGTTCTATCACACTACTCCAGTAGCGAATTTAATGTTAGTACTTGCCAACGAACTACGTGCCAACACTTCCTCATCCTCACGTCGAGTTGTCAAAGTCAACAACTGGAAATGAGTTTCCGTGGTTGCCACCTTTCACAGTTCATACAGATCTGTGGTTTAAACCAATATGTTACAACTATTATTAGAATTTTCATACAACTGTGCTAGCACAGTGCATTCGCTTGCAAATCTGAAAGACTGACTATTGCGTTGGAAGTTTTGGACGTGCACGTTGCATGAGAAAACATACGACAGGTTACATAAGTAAATTTAGAAATATAAAGTAGCTAATGTTTTCATTTGATTTTATATGGTTTAACCATCGTTAAACCATATAAAATCAAGCTCGTGCTTGAGACTAAATAATAACAGCCGCTAGGGTCGATCGTTAGCTTGCTTGACGAGCTTAGTCCGTGGATGGGTGGCCATAATTACATACTCAGTTTCCCCCGTGCCTCGAAAAGCACGTTAAGCCGTTGGTCCCTGTTGTCATTTGTAGACCTTTGCAATCGTTACGAGCCAGAAGCCGAAAGTCTGACATCCAGTCTTACCAAGGGGTATCATATTACCCAGTTACTGGGTTGTGGAGGTCAGATAGGCAGTCGCTTCATGTAAAATACTGGTACTCAGTTGCATCCGGTTAGACTGAAGGCGACCCCAAGATAGCTTGGGAAAAAGGCTAGGTAGATGATGATGGTGGTCACCAATTTACGGACCAACATTGGCAAGTGCAGCTTAACCTTAAAGATCGACTCGTGCGGCTGTTATTATTTAGCCTCCTCCTCCTGGAAGCCCACCCTAACATCGTTGGGAAAAGGCTAGGCAGATTATGATGGTCAGAACCACACCCATAAATAGACTCTCACCTGCCTGATACGTGCTGTATAACCCGTCAACACACGCAGCTCTTAATAATTTACTGCCTACCCAACCGTGTAGTGTTGGCCGTGAAGACGTAACCCGTGCCCTCGTGATCCACGCCGATAGCGGTACTGCACTTGACAACATCCACCTAATGACTTGGCACTTGAACTAGGCAACTACACTGCCGTTCAAAGATATTGGCTCACACTTTTTTTTTTATACTTGCGTCTCTCTTATCGTACGTTTTTACGGGTTGATGAAACACTGAGATTTTTCTATGCCCCCACTTTAGTAACTTTAATAGACACAGATACTCCTATACAAAAAAGTGACTTTTTTGCTCGTTTTTCTAAATAATGGTACCGAACCCTTCGTGCGCGAGTCCGACTCGCACTTGGCCGGATTTTTTTATTCCTCCGATCTATCTCCGGTCGAAAATGATTTATTAAATAATGTCTCTGCCTGCTTCATGCAAAATACAGTTACAAAAAAAACATCCTTAGAAAGTCTTCTATGCATCTCCGAAGGAACAAAATCTAATAATGATGAGAAAGTAAAAAGACGGGAAGAAATGTTTGATTCAATTTACAAAAGGTTTACAGCAGACGGAAAATAATTACATTTTCTAATTGCATTCTGAAAGCGGTCTGTGTACGGATGCCAAGATAGTAAGTTGTGAGTCTTGCCTGAAACAGAGTAGGTATATTATGTACTGCTCTTCTTGTAATGGAAGAAATGAAATTACTTCAAATGAATATTTCATCAAATCAAAATTGCTTAAAAGCTTCAAAAAAATATTTTAGGAAGATATCTTCTGTAAAAATAAATGAAATTGAAGTGTCCGTTTGTAATTTCAAATTAACAGCTTTTTACTGAATGTATATGAAAGTATTTACGGCACTTTACCAAATAAAGTTTTTTTTCAATTTTTGTCGTGTCTGTCGGTCTGTCTGTTTGTTTGTTCCGGTTAATCTTTGAAACGGCTGGACCTTGACCCACTTTGGAAGGAACTTTAACTGGCAGGCAGCTAATGTTATAAGAAGTATCTTAGGCTTTTATTGTTGAAAAATAAGAATTGCTTTAAGAGCTTTTACGCCTGACGACATTTCATACATGCTTTCAAGTCCTTATTTTTCCAAATGACTAAACAGATTTTAATGAAACTTCATTCGCATATACAGGATACGTAGGTCTAAAAAGTTACTACTAACATTTCAACTATCCTTATAGGGAGTCAGTGGCCCGAAAGTCTGATAACCAGCTTTACCAAGGGGTATCGTATTACCATTACTAACTGGTTTGTGGCATAAAGCCGACTTCCACGCGGTCGAAGCCGCAACCAAATAAATAACGGTAAGAAATATAAATATCAATATTTCAATTTGTTCCAACAAAACGTTATACTTACCCACGATAAAATCGGAAAACTGTAAATCAGAAAAGCTTGACCGAAACCAATAAATAACATCAAACAATACTACATTAATCATTCCCCAATACGGAGATTAATGAAACTGGTTTATTGTTATTAATAACGAAACATATAACCTATCTATCTATAGTAAAGGATTGATTACAGTTAACGACGTAGAATCGGATTCAGGCGAATACGCAAATACAAGGTGTTGTTTTGCATCCTCGTCAAATTCAAGGAGGTAACATGCTAATGATTCTAGTCCCGAATCAATAATAAAATGGGTAGCTCATTTTTTTTTTTTCTTATTTACCGAAATCGGTAGGTGGGAACCACTCGTGTTTTAAACGCGGGCCGTCTAATTCTCGCCTTTATACAACGAGCTTCACATACACATAGAAACAATCTCAAACATTTATTCGATAATTTCTTATTCCCTAATCCACTTTAAGGGGGTTATTCTGAAATACTGACAAACATTAACAACCAAAAAAAGCAGCGTTGATTAGTAATTAACTAGGTACCGTAATTTTAATTGATTATACGTCTTTTGTGACAATCTCCTGAATTTTGACGAGGATGCAAAACAACAACTTGTATACAGTATGTTAGTTTAAACGAGGGACATATTCAAACCCATAATAGTACATGCTAACATGATACTAATAAAAATATAAACAAAAAAAAACACTGATAAATAACAGACAGAACCATACCAAAATTTTCGCAAATGTCACGCAACTTGTATACACCCTTGCGCTAGCGACTTAATACTATCGCAGAACATGTGAGCGGGTCAATGACTCTAAGGTATAATCCATTTTCCCTTCATACTTTAAACTAACCTGGCTTAGGACAGTCCAAAATATCTAGGCACTAAACAAAACATTAAAAATTCTTCTATATACGTTATAGGTTTTTTTTACATATTTGGGATGAGAATCGAATACTGAATACCCTCCCTCAATATGTCCCTCGTTTAACCTAACATACTGTATAGACAGAATGGAAGGAACATCGACGCTAAAACGGTAACTAAGTATTCATTACATATGTTCTTGTATGAACATAACATAATATCACGCCTGTAAGACTTGATGGTTTAGGCAGAGGTATATACTACATACAGGCATAACTGGCGAAGTGTGGGTCTGCCTAATAGTACACCCACACTAGGTACCTATGCCAGTTTGGTTTAAGTCACATGTAAACGAGCCTTTTGCCCTCTGCCAGGCACACGTCCAGATTCCGTGGCTACTACTAAGACTTCCTAATGGAAAAACTCAATGACTCCTTGCCCAACCTGGAAATCGAACCCAAGACCTCGTGCTCAACATCTCGCTTATAACCACAAGACAAACACGTTAGTATTGAATGAACAGTTAGTCTCTATTGAACCGGCTTCAAGTTGTTATTCCGTAAAACGATATTTTAACAAGTTTCTTGCGGTTTTGTGCATTTCACCTCCACGATCTGCTTTTTCAACGGTAGGTTCTACGCTTTGGAATGGGCAACTACAGTACTTTCACAAGTTATGTTAATGGGACTATAGCTTCGCGTACTTTTTTTGTTTTTTGACTTTCAAAAGTACCTCTAATGGTGTAATTGAAATAAATGTTTTGAATTTCAGTATCATCTATCTCAAACAAAGTGGTATTCTGTTAGCTGTTCCATTTGCATTATCTGCCTAGCCTTTCCCCAACTAAGTTGAGGTCAGCTTCCACTCTAACCGGATTTAGCTTAATACCAGTATTTTACATGGAGCGACTATAACTGTAGTACTGGGAACTGCGATTCCCCTTGGTAAGATTCTTGGTAAGACTAGCAGATATGACAATGGCAATTGCGACATTTTCTTTGAAATCGCTATTGTGATGTGTCCCTAGAAAATATTCAGTCCAATTCCAATTATAATAAATGAATACTGAGTAAGATTGTTAATGAGCCAAAGCAACTATATTATATGAACGAGCAAATAAAACTTTGCTCTTAAATACAACATTAGAACAAATTTATTTCTCTTTCATCTCCCCACTTATACTTAGTTTCATTTGAGAAACGTTAAAGTAATTTTTATGAACTTTACATGCTCTGAAAGAGTCTAATTTTTATGTTCTGACCTTCACAATTTAAGAGCTTTTCTGACCTTTTTCTTCGTCTTTCAAACAATTTGCGTTATACCGAAGAATTCTTTAGTAATTCAATTTGCTTTTATCTTAATAGAGTGGAAATTAGTTAGACGATCCGTCTACGTCAACATTATTGGTGCAACTATAAGAAAACATATAATACTCGTTGTCTGCTTAGTATCTTGAGTATATTCGAGGAGCTGACGACGCGAATTGCATAATGATCTGTAAACTCAACTGAAGGCGGCACTTAAACGTACGCTCGGCATACCCTTAGAAATTAGCCCCTGTAATACCATGCTATATTTATCAGTGTATAAGCTATGCTCATAATACATAGATCGGGTACTAATATAATCATTATTATTCATGTTACCATCATGATTTAAGATTACACGCGAGGGACTGATGAATAAATTAAACGAATTTTTGACTTCCTCTGAATATAATGTTGCTGTGTCCAATACACAAATAAAGTCACACATGTCAAGTTATCTGCTTTTAAGAAAAACAATTAAATTTAAGAATGCAAAAGAAGCAATTACGACATGCAAAGCCAAGTCTCATCCCAGGCAATAGGGGATAATCCATTTTTTTTTCTTTGTCCGTCGTGTAGTTTATTGAAAAGTATTGGACACGTATTTTTTCTTTTTTCACGTGGTCATAAAATTACGGAGATATATTGAGTTGAAATGGCGCATGACGTCACATGTAGGTAAGTTTTATACCTACTTGTGACGTAGTAAGCCCCCACTCTCGAACTTTAATGAGTTTTAGCTAAGTAATTTTTTGATATTTTGATAAAACAAAAATACGTGTCTATTATTTTTGTATTACCTGTCTGACGGACAAAATAGAATGTCGTTTTCTTTACCCAGTCCGCACCCCTATTGTACCTATTAACTGCCAACAGCTTAGGCTTAGATTTTTCTACACGTCATTTTCACTCAGTTTTCTCAAGCATTCCTCTTTTGCCCTTTTATGTAAGCAAAAGAAAAAAGAAAAATGTTGACGATTTTTATAGAACTTGGCCGGATGCAATTCGTTTTAAAAATGTCTACGGCTTAATTTTAAGTCTCCAGTATTTTGAAGAGTTAAAACATCACACTACTATTATAAATGTAAAAATCTGTATGTTTGTTACTCCTGAAGAAGAAGCTGAAAAATTTAACTTTACACTAAAATGGCTCCACATCCGAATGACACATACTCTTCTTACAAAAACGTTAAAGGGTGTAAAACACCTCTTTAACGAAACCGAAAGGCACTGGTTCTCCCTGTCATTGCGATCATTTTTGTGTTCTACACCATACCTTCTAGTTCCGGAGATATTAGGGGTCAAAGTTCCAACTGTTTGACAAGTATTTTTTTAAATACAAGTTTTTAATGTAAGATTTTTACTTTAAACACCTCCACGACCCCCGTACTATTCAATCCGTCCATCAGCACAATGTTTTGAGTGCGTTACATTGAGTTCTACCACAAAACATGATTTTACACCCCCCAAAAAAAAGTCGTTTCCCAGCAATAATTTTTGCGTAAAGTTACTTAGTTTCGTGATGTACAGAATCCTTGGTTGACGACTTCGTGATGAGGTGATTTACACGGTGTATAGCGTTTAAAAAAATGCAGTAGGTGGAATCTTATAAAAACACAATTATAATTATTTTTGTGAATTGCCAAGAACTATCTCAAAAATATGTGTTCCACAACACGAAAATCGAAACAATTTAATGTCATGAAAACTGTCCACTTCGTCATGGCCTCAAGTGCATAGAAAATCGCTCTAGCTTACCTAATAGGGCAATGAGCTAACTTAATGGTGCAGAAAACCGGTCCTACTTACTTGAATTAAATTTGTTCGCCGCAACATGGCGGGGTAGGCAATTAATCAGAACCTGCCCCCATTAGCCCCCGACCAGGATCGGTTTTATGTATTTTATCCTTTATCCGTCAATTTGTGTATAACCGTGCTGTTGCAATTAGTCTTTGTTGGAATAAAATTGTAAGTGGCTTATTATGAGTTGCTGGAAGATTTTCTTTAGGTTGAAGTTTCTTTGGCAGTTTAGTAATGGTTTATTTATTTAGATTAGTTGGCAAACTATCCGTATGTAGGACAATCATACTAATCTCGTTAATTTTAGACATAAAGCTTAAAGGGTGTAAGTTCTTACTAAAGTTGTCAATAATTGCAAAAAAAAACTGTACTTTCAACAAAATTATTCAAATCAAATCATTTATTCGCATCGAATGTAGGTAATATACAATAATGTTGTTATAAAATATAGTGAGCCGGGTACGTTCTGCCTGAGTTTTGGCATGCAAAATTTAACGCATAATGTCAGCATCAATAAAAATTATTAGGCACAAAAAGTAGATTTCAAATAATGTCAATAATATTAAATTGCTCGAATGTCATACACAGGATCATAATAGAAAAATAAAACAAATAAGATTAACATTACGAATAATAGAATTTCTGTATCAAAAAAAAATAAAAGGGTAAAATAATGAAATAGAAAATTAGATGTAAAAACTATAGTTCTGTTGAAATGTCACACATAGGGTCATTCAAAAAATCACTTATTGAATAATAACACTTCTGTATCAAAAACGGCTTAAGTTTATTTTTAAATTGTTGGAGAGTGTTATTTTTTAAACTGTCTGGTAATTTGTTAAATATGATTGGACCCATGCAGAGTACACTCTTCCTCAGAAGTGCTGTTTTATAACTACCGGTAATTAAAAGGTTTTTGTATTGGCTTCTACAGGACCTTTTTTGGCATCCGAGAACTTAGCAAATAGTGCTTTATTTAATTTTATTGTGGTGATAGTGCATGAAAATGCAATGTATCAATTAATTGGAGGTTAGAGTTCAGTATTGAATGCTTCCCCCGATTTTAAGATCACGAAGATGTTGGATCATCACCATCCATCCGTCATCTGCCTAACCTTTTCCCAACCACGTTAGGGTCGGCTTCCTGTCTAAACGGATGCAGCTGAATACCAGTATTTAAATGGAGCCACAGCCTATCTGACCTCCGCAACACAGTTACTACTGGGTAATATGATAGCCCTTGGTAAGAATGGTTCTCCGACTTTCGGGCCACCTACTTGTAACGACTGTCAAAGATCTACAAATGACAGTGGGCATCAACGGTTTAACGTGCTTTCCGAGGCACGGAGGAAATTCGGTATGTAGTGGGTGGTCATCCATCCACGGACCAACCTAGGCAAGCGCGGCTTAACTTGAAAATTGACCCGAGTGGCTGTTATTATTTAGCCACGAGCTAGGTAAAAACTATTATATGAATTTCCTTTTTTCAGATAACTCCTCTATCTCCGAAGTGGAGGTCAGCCATAGAGCGACGGATACAGGACGAGAGACACCTGACGATGGAAGCACTCAACCGCGGCGCCCGGGTACATCCAGGACAGTACTGGGACTTGTCCGGGACTTTCCTCTTCACTGTCTATGTCATGACAGCTTTAGGTATGTTTTTCTGTGTTTGAATTTATCGGTTTAGGCTGAAAAACTTTTTGTGAACACCGTATGGAAAGCTGTATACTTCAATTCTATATGAAAACGGTAACATTTTGTACAAGATTTTATTTGCCTTTGGAAGCTTTCACTAACTTAAGTCTAGAGCAGATTGGAGGTGTGATGGCAAAGACTGAAGAATGTTGCCCTGGAATTGTATATTTTGCGCTGAGCTTTGAAAAAGATAAATGTAAAACAATTGTATTTAGCGGAGATGACAATGTTGAGATGGATGTGTGGAGTGACAAGAATGGAGTGAAAAGTAAGGAGTCAGTATATTGGAGGAGTTTTAAAAGTGGCGACTCTTACCGAAAAATTTAAAGGCAGTGGTTTGATTTGATATTTGTAACGAGGAGCTATGATACGCATGTGACTAAAAGAGTGATGGTTATGAATGTTGATGGATGGAGAGGGTGAGGAAAGGCCAAAGAAATTATGGATGGATGGTGTGAGGAATTATATTATGTAATTGAAAGGAGTAAATGATGCCATGCCGTCTCACAGCGGAGAGTGAAAGGAAAAAATGTGTTGCGTCGACCCTAAGTAGAATGAGACAAGGACAGGAAGATGTGTACTAAGTCAGATTGTGGTATCCTTATCATACTTTCAGTAAACTGAAGCAAATTCAGGACGTTCATATTACCCCAAGATACAAGGTGTTGTTTTGCATCCTCGTCAAATTTCAGGACGCTGTCACACAAGGCATAAATAATCAATTAAAATTACGATACCCAGTTAGTTAATAATAAACGCTGATTTTTGTGGTTGTTTAAGTCTGTCAGTATTTCAGAATAACCCCCTTAACGTGGTTTAGGGACGAAGAAATGATCGAATAAACGTTTGAGATTGTTTGTATGTGTGGAAGCTCGGTTATAGGACGAGGAGTAGACGGGCTGCGTTTAAAATAAGGGTGGTTCACAATTACCGATTTCTATAAATAAAAATAACCTACCCATTTTATTATTGATTTGGGACGAGAATCATTAGCATAGTTACTTCCTTGAATTTGACGAGGATGCAAAACAACACCTTGTACAACTAATTTGAAGACTTTAAATACTATAACTAAGACAAAAATGAGCGCGCTTGTCTAGATCGCTACGATAAATGCAAATTGTTAAGCCTCATTTACACGATGCAAGAACTTGCATGCAAGTTTCATTACATTGCAGACTATTGACGGGCAATGAATTCAGTTAATCAAACAAAAACAGCAATGTAGTGAAACTTGCATGCAAGTTCTTGCATCGTGTAAATGAGGCTTAAGTCTGACCATACTTCGTGCTAGTTCCATAGCCAAACTTCAATACAAATGCACAATAGTTAATTAACTTCAAACAACAATGCTTTGCTAACTCGAAGAACAAGATACTACAAAGCTGTTCTCTAAACACGTTCGTTGATTATTCAAATAATGAAGTATGCTAATATCGTTTTCAGGGTTCGGTGCGCCTGTGCCCCAGACACTGTGGGGAAGAACCTCGGCGTTAATTTACGCCATCTTCGCTGTACCGACACATATTTATCTTAGTAAGGTTTCCTAAATTTTATTATTTTAGGAGAAACTGAAGGTAGTAAATTTCTTCATTTTCTCACATTTTTTAAGTGTAATAATTTCTATGTGAAGCCAAGGAAATTAAATACTAAGCATTTGCTTAGCACCTTACAAATAACTAAAATTGAAGTGTCACTAAAAGCAAATTTTTAAAATATATTTGTCTGTTTGTGCCGGATAATCTCCGAAACGGCCAGAACGATTCTGACGGGAATTTTACCAGCACTGGCAGATAGCTGAAGTTATAAGGAGTAACATAAGCTATTTTTATTTTAGAAAAAAGACAGGGTTGCCTGCACAAAAAAATAATAATTAGGAAGTTAACAGAATCCGATTCAAATAGCGAAGTAATATTTTTATAATAATTTTACAGACGAAGGTCGTGGGGCGCAGCTAGTCTAAACTAATCCTATATTATAACTAAACTAAATAAACTAATATTATAAATGCGAAAGTAAGTTTGTTTGTTACCTTTTCATGACTAAACGGCTGATCGGATCTTAATGAAATTTGGCAAGAAGATAGATTTCAACCTGAGGAAGGACATAGGCTATATATCATCACGCTACCATTAGGAGCGGAGCAGCAATGAAAAATGTTGCGAAAACGTTGAAAATGTGACGCAGACGAAGTTGCGCGGGACATCTAGTAATATTATAAAGAGGAAAGATTTGATTGTTGGTCGAGTAGTTTTTGAGTTAAATCGTAAAACATTACGATTTAACTCAAAAACTACTCTAACAATTTAAATTCTTTCACCATTAGAAAGCTACATCTTTACCGAGTAACATAGGCTGTATTATATCACAATTTTCGCGGACGAAGTCGCAGGCGGAGTGCTTGTAAAAAATAAAGAATGAAATTTAAAATTATAATGCTGTGAATTGTTACAGTGATAAACGCAAGCATGTGTATAGTGGTGCGGGTGGAAATTTACCTCCACCACCTAAGATGCAGCCTCCTGGATAAACGGCCTTTCGTCTTAGGAAGGACTACGCTACAAGATGGAGGTAAAGAGTTAAAGACACACCGCCTCATTACAAAAACTTGGCCGTCACGAGACGCCCGGCAGATGTGAAACATGTTTGTTTTTAATATAATTAAACATTAATAAAATCTATAACGAAATATAGTGAAAAAGGAAGGAAAAAAAAATTATGTGGAAGTTTCAAAAACAAAAATAGAGATCAACAATCAATCCAAAACCAGCTTTATTTTAGTGGGAAAAGGTTGATTTTACGTGGCATATGGGTGGGGGCGCTATTTCCCGTCACGGCATACGAGTCGATTTTACTGCTTAGTCGCGCATACAGATGTTTCACATCAAAACGAAAACTGAGTTAAGAAGAACTTGACACCCGTAGCAATAAAGTTTAAAATACAGTAAACAGTTCGTGGACTAGTTAAAAGTCGTTTTGTAATAATTAACAACATGATCACAAACACAGTCATCATCATCATCAGCCTATAATGTTCCCACTGCTGGGACACGGGCCTCTTCTGTATGAGAGGGAGTGGGCTGTAATCCACCACGCGGGCCCAATTCGGGATGATGTCAGATGTCTTCGAATTTTAAGTTCATGTAGTACAGACGGTTGCACATCAAGCTTTATGTTTCCAGTATAAAATGGCCTCGTTTTGTATAGATTTTTTGACAGACAGCGTCACTATGTGCTAACCCCTCAAGTTTTAAAATGTTATACTGCTACAACATTGAATTCGTTACGAATGTTTTAAAGAATAATTCAAAAAGAGTTCATTGTGTCCACTTGGATTCGAACCACCGCATCTCCGAACGTCGTCATTATCATAACCGGCGGTTTGGACAAACCAGCCAGCGAGCCCATGAGTATAGTGATAAAATTGTTATCTACTATCACCCAAGTTACTTTATCTTTAGATCTCTGTCTAATCGATAGATGTTAAAATTTGAGGGTATGCATTAATTTTACTTATTTACGTTTTCTTTATAAAATTTACCTCAAGTTATAACGTTAGTTTATGTCAATCTAAAATATTTCTAGCGCTTCCTATTTGATTGTTTGCGTTAATAGGATATCACTTGACTAGGGACCCGTTTTAGTTACAACACTGATTTGAACTCACATGTCTTTTGGGGGGGTAACTACTTAATAGAGCCGTGTGTACAATGACAGATCCTCATAAGCTGATTTTGTATAGCTTGATTGGTCGCCGTGTGTACTAATAGAATGTTATAATTACGTTGGGTGACAATAAAGCTATCAGGACGCAAACAGGACAGTTTGAATTATATGGCTGATAGTCTGTTCACGCTGAAAAGGATGAAACAGAAATAAGTACAGAAGCTCCATTCATAACATAACAGACTATTTTAAACTTTGAACTTCCTTCAGAACTTCAGACTTTGAATGTTGTCTTCATTCAAAAATACAAAGGGGTGTCGAAATAACTTAACTCTATACCAGTAATCCCTGAAGGGTTAGGCAGAGGTGTACCTAGTAGTACACCCGCATTTTGCAAACTATGGGTGAGTCTCATGTAAAAGGGGGCAAGCCTATTTCCAATAATATGACGAACTAATAAAGGTTGCAAGTATTTGCTAGATCCAGGCAACGCAAGAACGAGATCTATGTCTAGGAGAGCTATTTTGAATGACTGTTGCATTCTTCAGTGAGACTTAGCGTCGACATTTCGAAAATGTTTTTTAGAATCTTTTTAGACCTACACCGTGTAAATCACCTCATCACGAAGCCGTCAACCAAGCATTCTGTACATGAAACTAAGCAACTTTACGCAAAAGTTATTGCTGCGAAACGACTTTTTTTTGGGGGGTGTAAAATCATGTTTTTTGGTAGAACTAAATGTAACGCACTCAAAACATTGTGCTGATGGACGGATTGAATAGTACGGGGGTCGTGGAGGTGTTTAAAGTAAAAATCTTACATTAAAAACTTGTATTTAAAAAAATACTTGTCAAAAAGTTGAAACTTTGACCCCTAATATCTCCCTAATATAGTAACTAGAAGGTTCCCAGGTATGGTGTAGAACAAAAAATTGATCGCAATGACAGGGAGAACCAGTGCCTTTCGGCTTCGTTAAGATGTGTTTTACACCCTTTATGTATCCTGCTTATGCGTATGAAGTTTCATTAAAATTGGTTCAGACATTCCGGAAAATAAGGACTTGAAAGTTTCTATGAAATGTCGTAAGATATATATAATTACTGTCGAATGTTTTGTTGTATTTTTTTATGCACGTCATGTTCCTACGTCAAATAAATATTTGCTTACTTCTTTCAAGGGTGAGATTATTATTAACCTTCTGTATCATACATATCTCGTGTATTTAAATAGTAGGTACGTATAAAGCAGCAAACAATTCATCAACCGATATCAGATGCTGTGAATCATGGCCCGTTGGCCGCATGGACAATTGTAATATTACAAAATGATTTAATGACATGTCCTGACTGCTCCGAACATGATGTCGTCCCATCCTATTGTTACTAGACAGTTGGACTTCTACAAGGTGTTGTTTTGCATCCTCGTCAAATTCAAGGGAATTACTATGCTAATGATTTTCGTCCCGAATCAATAATAATCTCGTCCCGAATCAATAATAAAATGGGTAGTTATTTTTTTTCTTATTTACGGAAATCGGTAAGTGTGAACTACGCATGTTTAAGGCCCACACTCCACCAAAGTGGAGACGAGACGAGCGCAGAGGAGATGTGCCGAAACTGACCAATCACATTTGTTGATATCTGCATCTAGCCTCTCGTTTCTCCTGTGATTGGTTGAATCATTATTATGAACATCATGCACATCTCCTCTCCGCTTTGCTCGTCTCCGCTTTGGTGGAGGCCGGACCTTAAACGCGGGCCGTCTTATTCTCGCCCTATAAACGCGCTTTCCCACATACAAACAATCTCAAACGTTTATAGGATAATTTCTTATTCCCTTAGCCAAGTTAAGGGAGTTATTCTGAAATACTGATTAACATATTTTATTATTGGTGTGTGCTAGCTGACATGTGACATTAATTTGATGTAATGGATTCCTTGTTTATATAAACTTGTTGAACACTATTGTATAGAATATGGTTCTTCTAACCTAACAGACAGATGTGTTGTTGGGGAGTTTGTTCCGCCACTTCTTCTTCCCAGCTAAAACACTGGAAGTGGCGAAGGGCGGGCGTTTTGGGGGACTGTCTCTTGTAATTTTGTCGTTCAAAAAGTGCTGATTATCAGCCTAGTTTGAATAACTTACTTTTGATTTCTGTTTTTTTTTTCATAAACAACCAAAAAAATCAGCGTTTATTAATAATTAACTAGGTACCGTAATTTTAATTGATTATTTATGTCTTGCGTGACAACCTCCTGAATTTTCTTTGAATATGGTATTATCCGATGAAATCCCACCGAAAATATGGATGCATAATATTCACAACATCACGCCTGTAATTCCCGAAGGGTTAGTCAGAGGTGTACCTAATATTACACCCACATTTCGCCAGTTATGTTTGAGTCCCATGTAATAGGGGGCGAGCCTATTGCCATCAACCGGGCACAAATCCAGACTCCGAAACTGCTACTGAGAAATTCCTTATGGAAAAAAACAAGAATACTTTGACTGAACTGGGAATCGAAAGCAGGACCTCGTGCTCAGAAGTTGCGCTTGTGACCACAAGACCAACGAAACAGTCGAGGTTTTCAAAGATTCCTTTCCAGGTTTTCACATTTAGAGCATCCATAGGTCCGGGTAGGTTCTGTAGTTGGTAGGCTGAATCGAAGCGAACAAAACTATGGAACTTTAGGGGAATGACATCCAATGAGGAACAGGGTGTAAAGTTCCTCAATTCTCCATTGAAAAGGGAGGATCCTCCGGCCAGACAGGTGTTATGTCTGGCGGGCAACTGCCCGATAGTTGTTATCGGGTTTCTCTATACAAGGTGTTGTTTTGCATTCTCGTCAAATTCAAGGAGGTTACTATGCTAATGATTCTCGTCCCGAATCAATAATAAAATAGGTAGGTAATTTTTATTTTTTCATTCATTTACGGAAATCGGTAAGTGTGAACCACCCGTGTTTAAAACGCGGCCCGTCTGATTCTCGTCCTATAACCGCGCTTACAAACATACAAACAATCTCAAACGTTTTTTTGATAATTTCTTATTCTCTAAACCACGTTAAGGGGGTTATTCTAAAATGTTGACAAACAGAAACAACCAAAAAAATCCGCGTTTATTAATAATAAACTAGGTACTGTAATTTTAGTTGATTATTTATGTCTTTCGTGACAATCTCCTGAATTTTGACGAGGATGCAAAACAACAGCTTGTATATACTGACGTCGATGTAAACTTTACTTGCGACTTGTAGGAAATTGATGTTAGTTCCTCCGTCACATCATAGATGGCGCTGTAGTACTTTTTGTAGTATGTTGGTTTTTTGTGGTCGCTACAGAACCATGGACCATTGTGCATTGGACCCACATCATTTCTCCCATAAACAATCCTTTCAATACATTCCAATTTCAAGCGCAAATACGGCTGCTGAACATTCGATAAAGTGGCCGAATACTGGCCGGTCGGTAAATATTTAATCATCTGCGCCTCGCAACTGTTTGATTTATTGGTCGTTCTGTATGGTAGACTGGCAATTAACACAAAGTGTGTTGGAGTTTATTTTAAAAAGTTTACTGTCTCAAAATGTGTTAAAATTGTGTACCTAATTGTCATAATCAAGATACCGTTGTGAGGCCGCCATAACAGCTCAACAGTTCACAGATGCACTTTCTTTAGAATGTTTTATTATAAATAATTAGTCCTTTTTTTTACCTATATATTAAGTTTTAATTATTCTATATTTCTGTACAGACAGTGAGAAGGGACTTTGTTTTATACTATTTAAAGAAGTAGCATAAATATGAATGCTAGAAATATGCTGAATATACTTTATGAGCTTTTATATTAAAAGATACACTTTTACTAAGTATTTCAGTTTAGTATTTGATTTTCGTTTGCGACGTTCGCGGGGTTTTTCTCATCCCCCTTAACAATATCAGCAATAGTAGCAATTAAACAAAGCATTAAGTGAATTACCCCTGCTTTTCACAGCCCGCGGCGCTCACAAACGCACTTACCTACTGAGGCTGGCTGATAAATTACAGCTGTTTTCTGAGGAAAATTACATAGTTGAGCTATAATTATTTATGGGAAGCATTTTTGCCGTCCAAAACAATAACTTGTCCTCTAAATGACTTACTCAGTCACCATTAATCATCGATGTCAGCTACTGTAAATACATCTCAGCATGGTTTTTATTTTATAGCATCTATATTTGTGATATACATAGCCTTCCTCGATAAACGGGCTATCCAACACTAAAATAATTTTTCTATTCGAACTTCGAACCAGTAGGTATATGCTCCTGACATTAGCGCGTTCAAAAAAAACAAACTCTTCAGAATAGAATAGAATAAAACTTTATTGACACCAAAATGAAAAATAACGGTTTTTACAAAACTGCTAATTTTATGCTGCTTCAGCTTTGTAATATTAGTATAGATTGAGGTGGTCATAATTTTAAGTTTATTCGGAACCTAAATTAGCCTAGACTAGATCTATTGACCTAAATTAACCAACTAGCTTCGTTTTGGCATAGTCTCAGTGGCACCAAATCCAGTATAAATAAGTAATCCGGCCTCATATTCCTTTGAAACTACGATAGACCAGTTCAAGGCTAACCTACCACTGATGTGCTGTCGGCTGTGTGTCTTATTACCCTGTATGTACTTAGTACTGAATATTTGTTGAATGTAACAATGTTTTAATTGTTCTCGCGATCGCAAGCGGGACTGATGAGCGTGGGTTCCTGGGTTCGATTTCTGGTTCGAGTAAAAAGTGCAATTAGGTGTTCTTATTAGAAATTCTCAGTAGTTTGGAAATTGGCGGTATGATACTCCTTTGTGACGGAAAGCACGTTAAGCCATCAGTCCTACACTTGATCTATCTCCGGTTGTATCGGATTGCCATCCTAAAGCAAAGGACCAGAGAGTGCACTATAATATCTCCCGCGCTGATGGCTATTCTCCGTTGAGATTGGCCGCCGTAACCAAAAACGGTATGTTAGTTTAACGGGTCTAACAAAATCCAATTGCCAAACTTACTGCGAAACACATAACGGCGTTTTACACGCAGCCGTGATTTTGCAAAGTTTTCAAACTACCGTCCTATTCTTAAATAACGGTTAACTCTAACGGCGTACCTAACCCTTAACAGCATTGTGTACAGTACGTGGTGAGCCGGCACCAGCGGAGATTATGCGGCGTTAACCGAATTAAAAGTCTTTAATCGCTTATTATCGTCCGGTTTGCAGGGCTAGATAAAACGAATTATACGAAAAAGTAGACAAGGCCTTAGATTTTACAAAAAAAAACAGGAAATTTAGTAAATAAAAGTCAGGTAATTACAGAATCATGCAAGAGAGGAGCTCGTGGCTAAATAATAACAGCCGCACGGGTCGATCTTTAAGGTTAAGCCGTGCTTGCCGAGGTTGGTCCGTGGATGGGTGACCATAATTACATACCGAGTTTCCTCCGTGCTTCAGAAAGCACGTTAAGTCGTTGGTCCCAGCTGTCATTTGCCGGCTGTCATCTGTATATTTTTGACAGTCGTTACGAGTAGTCAAAAGTCTGACATCCAGTCTTACAAAGGGGTATCGTATTACCCGGGTACTCGGTTGAGGAGGTCAGACAGGCAGTCGCTTCGTTCGTAAAATACTGGTACTGAGCTGCATCCGGTGAGACTGGAAGCCGACCCCAAGATAGTTTGGGAAAAGGCTAGGCAGGTGATGAATTACAGAATCATGCTTTGCATAATAAATATCACACCTTTTGCACGTGTTTCCTGCAACTAAGCCAGGACTACTTAGTGGTGTACCGTGTATGTGAAATCAAAACTCAAACTGCTTGCTTAGCATTTAAATTAAATTCGATGATATCATGTTATGAATACGACTTTCTGGTTTTGCATTATTTTTGTCACTCTAGCTCTTGCGTGTAGCCATATTTTTTATATACAAAAATAGGCTGACGTTTGACCGTAGGTAACTCGCCTGACGTGATGTAGTGATAGGGCCTAGGGTGGAACACAACACGCTTGCTTAGTTAGAAGAAACCGATTCACTTGACATTTGAATAGACCCAGATTATATGTAATAGTATATAGGTGTCGATGAAAAAATTATTAGGTCAGCTAATATTTATTTTGTTCTAGAAAGTCCTAACTGCAGTCGAAGCTCGGAAGCTCTGAAGATATCCAACAGAGGCGGAATTAGCAAGAAAATAATGGTAGGGATCTCTTTAATAAATTAATTACAGAGCAGAATATAAATATATGAGTGAAAAGTCGCGACGATGGACGCTATGCAAGTATGCATACCACAACTCTGCTTTAGTTACAAACATATAAAGGTAGGCTATTGTACAGGTTGGACCCAGACTACATACATAGGTATAGAATAAAATGTTATCTGTGATTCTAAACTTGAAAGCCAGATTTAAAATTATAGTCGTTGTGACTTCTTTGTCACGCTCCATCGATTATATATTTTAGGGAGACGATGGAATATCGCATGTCTACCTAGGAGGCTGTCGTATGCTTAACTTGACTATCCTGTGGGTGGCTTGAATAAAAGGCCTCCAACCAGAAACATAAGAACTAAGCGACTACACACTAAGAGCACCCTTCGGGGTACGACGTCTTAGGGCGTCGTTCGGAGAGAAAGGCAAGGGAAAGGCTGGATCTAAACCAGCTCCATCTGTTAAACGAAAGCTAGGATTATAACTACCTACGAGTCCTGTACTAAATCGTAAATTTTTGTTCCTTATTTTTCCAGCGTTTCATCAGCGTGTTGGGCGCGTGTCGCAGCGTGCCTCTCATCGCCATGGTGTACTACGTGTGCGGTGCGGCTACGTTCGGCCTAGCTTGCGGGAAAACTACGCTAGACATTGCTATGTTCCCGCTGGAGTTCACCACTAGTGGAGGATTGGATGGCGTGAGTAGTACAGCTTACCATGACAGTTGTCGTAGAGTTTATCTATAAACAATCGACGGTTTCTCCGCTCGGTAAGTCAAACTTGGTACATTTATTTTAGTTTGTTGGCTGTATTTAAGGTGGAGGCGACAGGGTAGACCGCAAAATTCAAATTATCTTACCATTTTTGCAATTTGCCAGTGTCAGCCTCTATGTTGAACAAAATTTGACCTGCGGCCGTAATACACATGTATTAACAGATAATAAAAATCATGCTACCGTCTAATTGTTTATTCCATTAGAGGTGATACTTTACCTAGCACACTATAAATAGAACGTCTACATAGCGTGGGCCATAATGATATTCTTGAAACGGAACTGGACGTACCTACTTGCTCATGAAGTTTTTTTACAGTAAATAGGCTCACGTCTGGCCGAAACTCACCTATTGTGAAGGGATGATGCAGCCTAGGGTGGAGCACTTCTCAAGAACAAACTGATTCACTCGAACTATGAAGAGATCCAGATAATAATGTTCGGGAATCGAAGAAGCGGAACAGCAGTGTATTCCACAGGCTGGTTCCGCACAATATACCATGTGGAAGCAAATTTTAGCGCTTTGTTCGGGTCTGTGGGACTTCAAACATATGACGGTGCTATAGGCTTAGACCCATATAGAGGCGTTCACTTTCGATGTCTTACAACAGGATGAACATACCTAAGCTTTTCGGTAGCTTAAGGCAAGCCACATCTAACACAGCATGGCATCGAGCGAGCTGCCGAGCGCATCATCGATGTCTGATCTTCGAGCTGAGAAGCATCCCATTCGTTTATTGACTGACGTGTAGTGCGATTCTCTCCTCAAGAGCTATCCCTCAACGGATAAAACTAACCTACTAGGCTGAGCTGCAAGCGGCTTCTGCTTTAGTGTGACTAGTGCTACGCTATACCTGACCCAACTTCCTCTTTTTTGCTTTGTAAAATGAGTAAATGCAGGGCACTGTCCTTACTAATATAATACGTGCGTCCATTTATTCACAGATAAAAGGCCACGTCCGGATCCTGTACGGTTGGTACGTGGAGGGCGCTATGATGCTGTTGTCTTGCGGGCTGGCAACGTTGCGTCTACACAGCGGCACCGCCATCAGTTGCATGGCGGAGAAGTACAAACTTTTTGAGAGCGAAACATGAAGTGGGAAGGTTTATCCTATCAGAACAATTTTAGGGTTTATTTAGGTGCTGAAGTATGACTCCACGTATGTGCACAGTATATGCGCTTGTACACTTTCAGTGCCGGGAAATAACCTGGATGGTTCGATCAAGGTCGGACTTGCGGTCCCAGGAACTCTCCATGTTGGTTCGGTTCTGCACAAGTGCTAGTGCCAGTGACCCTCCTGGTTGGTCCACTAGCAATTCGTATGGCGGGATGGTATCATTCTGTCGTCTCTAAGAAAAACGGGTGAACTCGAATATGTTAAAGCCGGGACATCACGCTTGGGAATCTAGAAAAAGTACTAAATCCATATTAAACGTTGGTCGTGATACCTTCCTGTAGGTAGGTGTTTTTTAGGTTTTTTGTAACGTCTACACGTCAATTCTTCATACAGAACATATGCAGTAAATAACATGACAAATGAGCACGAGGGTACCGCTTATTTGTTTTAGAAATCTATTATAATCAGAGGACTCTCATCTTTGTGTATGTATGTGTGTGTGTGTGTGTACTTCTTCTATGTGTCACACAAAGAGTAGAATACTCATACCAAACGGGTGTAACACAGGATTGTTTAGGCTAGTTTGCAACATTAGAAGATAATGCCCGTTTTCACTAAAAAAAACTAAGCGAATGCCTTAAGATTATTTCACTGTTGTTGGAATATCAACTTCTGGGTGTGAGGCGAGCGTTTGAAAATTCAACAGTACACGTCATTTGTTTTGGCTTTCGAGAAAACGGGCATCCTGATGGTGCATCCACACATGCACGGCGGGCACATGCATCTTTTAACACATGCATCTTCTAAGCCGGCGGCAAATTCAGCGGTAAAGCCGGCGGTAAAAGCCGGCGGCATGTGTGGATACGCGTTGACGGTCAGTTGAAATAGAACGGAAAAACCTCGCGCAATTTACTGGCTGCATTGAAAAAAGGACCGTATTACCATCGTTTGAAGTAGAAAATTCGTTGCTCGCGACTCGATCGCGCGCCTTTATACCATCGTGATACGTGTGTGTGTCTTATTTTGATGCAGCCAGTAATTTGATCGCGCATTTTTCCGATCCGTCTGAACTGACCCTTATAACTAAATTGAGTTAAATCTTTATCACTGCCACAAATTTAAGCATTCAAGTCAAAATAAAACAAAGCTTTACGTAATATTTTGTAGTTTTATTTATCTACCATTTCCTACACACTAGTCAACGGCTATGTACAGCATCCTTGATTATAATTACTTTGTGAAATGTCCACAAAACATGAATATTCAGACAACAGCAACTATAACATTTTATTCGCAAATTTAAAACGAAATGTTTTTGTAACTGTAAGATCCCGAATATCAGTCAATCTTAGGATTTACCGTGATTCGGGCTTTTACAGTAACTTTTACACCATTCTTCTCGTATCACAGAATCGTAAAGTAACATACAAAAGGGTGAATACCTTTTTTTTTTTTTGGTAAAATCAAATACATCATTAAACAAAATAATATAATAACATTGTCCTAAAGAGAAGCGAGAATTTAATAACCTAATTTTTCGGAACATTTTACTATGAAGAGGCTAGAGGCAAGCGCTTTGGTGACAAGTTAAATTAATAAAGGTATAGTCTATTCGGTCCCTTGCATAGTTCACATTTAGAAATTAACTAATTTGAAAGACGCTAGAATTTTTAAATTCAACGTCTTATCATTTATTTTTTATTGAATTTTATATTTTGTACCACAGAGCAGTACGCAAATGGAGTAACAAACGCGAAATACCCTCCTTTGCTTGTAAAAACCCACACTTCTTCGATCGAGCATCATATTCCGCGGGTACCTAAGTAGCGATACTTTTATACAAGACTACAAGCTTGGCTTACCTTTATAACCTCTCTTAATTTTGTTGGGGTCTTTGAACAGCCTGCTTGTCTTATGGTATTGCCATATTGTTGGCCCCTAGGCACGCTATTGGTCAAATGCGTGTATAAGATGTGGTCAAATTTGAGGGTGTAGTATATACTATCAAACTGAACCAGCTTCTCGATGGTACCTACGCCGTAAACGCAATAATATAATCAGCTGGATAATTTATTCGCGATTACGATGTTGGTCCCATGGAGAAAGTTGTTCAGTTTGCTGGTCTGCTACACGCTGAATGTTCGACGAAGTGATCAATACACAACATGCGCCTGAGTTATCCATTTACTAACTACTCCTATAATTATTCTATGCTCACAGCACATGTATATATAAGCACTGTAACCGGAGATCCCAGTCCCAAGCGATGTTGTTCCGGTTTTTATGTATGTTTGCAGCAAGGAGTCTCAGAAGAAATCCAAGACCGCCACGAGTTGGGCGGCGATGCTGATCTTGAGCAGTGCTTACGCCAAACGCCTCACTCGAGTGAACCATTCACTGATTTCAGTTTTATACGTAGACGTCGAGCTGAAAACAGCGCTACTTGACCATGTTTTATCAGCAAAGCGCTTCAAACCTTTTTGCATTATACAGATAGAATAGACGCTATCTACGCCTTGCTTCTCTTAGATTCTTCGAGCACCTCTTCTTCGGTGGCCGTTCCCTCAATAGACTTTTTTCCTCTCAAGGCCTCTTTGATGGCGTCCACCATTTCAGGCTCGGATATTGAGTGTTTCTTACCTGAAATTGTGAGGAGAATTCAGCTTTATTAAAATGCTTTTGTAGGACCTTAAAGGATGCACAGAATTGACATTACGGCATGCGAAACCCGGTTTCGTTCCCATAGAAAATCCGGTTTGGATTTTACTATGGGATCGTAACCGGGTTTCGATGCCCTAATTGTTGGCATGTTTAAAGAAGATACTTTGTAGCACAGCGCAAACAAGGCAAAAGAGTGCTCGAGGCGCTTTTCTCGAACTAAATCAGAAATGGAGTCAAAATAAGATAAATATACAGTGCGGAAGGGACACCGAAGCGAAAACGCTTACCACGTTAGAAATATTTCATAGGTAATTTTTTTTAATCTTTCGTGTCCTACCATACAAAAGTGCAATAACTACACGATCAATTATGTACGGAACAGAATTATGTACTGAGTACGTGATAAGCGTTTTCGCGGAGGTTTCCATTCCAAAATGAACTTAAAAAAAAAGAGAAAGCAAAGATCATTTCCGATCGTGATCAAATATTTTGCTACGCTGCGTTAAGATTTTATACATTGCCTTTAAGTTATATCTAAAGTATATTCCAAATCCGGTTTGGATTTTACTATGGGATCGTAACCGGGTTTCGATGCCCTAATTGTTGGCATGTTTAAAGAAGATACTTTGTAGCACAGCGCAAACAAGGCAAAAGAGTGCTCGAGGCGCTTTTCTCGAACTAAATCAGAAATGGAGTCAAAATAAGATAAATATACAGTGCGGAAGGGACACCGAAGCGAAAACGCTTACCACGTTAGAAATATTTCATAGGTAATTTTTTTTAATCTTTCGTGTCCTACCATACAAAAGTGCAATAACTACACGATCAATTATGTACGGAACAGAATTATGTACTGAGTACGTGATAAGCGTTTTCGCGGGGGTTTCCATTCCAAAATGAACTTAAAAAAAAGAGAAAGCAAAGATCATTTCCGATCGTGATCAAATATTTTGCTACGCTGCGTTAAGATTTTATACATTGCCTTTAAGTTATATCTAAAGTATATTCCTGGGTACACTCCAGACACTCCACATTGAAATGAACAAAATAATGTTTTTAAGTTATATTACTTCCAAACTTATAAAAGGTTTAGACGGAGTCATGAGGATGGCAGCACCAAAATGATCACACCATAAACTACAGATACAAGGCGAACTTTAATTCAAACGCTAGCAATCTTATGTGATACACTACTTTCCAAGTCAAATTGTGATTAGTGATTATTATTTTAGTACATCTGAAACTCAAAACGGTTTAGGTACACAAGGGAACATACTCAAACTAATAGTTTAAATGCAAATAAATTGATCTACTCTATGGAAAAAATCGATTAGTTTTACAGGTACAACTTACAATTTTATTTTACCTACAAGAAGTAAGGTCTATTAAATTTGATCGTTATTTCTTGTTCATTGCTCCTGGAAATCAATGCATAATCACCACATTACAATATTTTCTACTTTTTTTGCTACTTTTCCCTTTTGTAGTATTTTGTAGGTTATGTTGCTTAAACAATACTCTCAGACTCTTTCATGTAGTAGTAGTTTTTTTTTTTTAAACTCAATCACAAAGCACTTCACCAAATACGACATTCACAGGCACTTTTTAATTGTCTATGAAGCCATTGACGAGCTACGGTCTAACTTTACTATACTACGGCGCAGAGCGCAATATAGTCTCTTCTATCTAGGCCTTGGAAATGTTTTTAACACTATACTTGGCCTAATGGACCACGAGTATTTTTCTATTAACTCTGGGCGTAAGACTGACAGAATTGAAATATATCAAATAGAAGCTTACAATTTTTTTAGGAAATTATATAAAAATGTAATTAATTTGTATAGATTTAAATAAAGGACGAGAATCCAGTTTGTATAAAGTTCTTACATTCATTTTTAGAGCTAAAATTAGCAAACAATTAGCGACAATTCGATCATGACCCCTTCTTAAAATAGATGTAAGTCCCGCGGTACTAAGGAGCTGCTCCTCATTGATATGGCCGTTAACAAACAGGTTCGCCGTTCCCGAAGGGATCTGTCGACATGTTGGATAGATTATAAGAAGGCCTATGACTCGGTGCCACATACATGGCTCATGAGGGTGCTAGAGTTGTATAATGTTGATGCAACTCTGCGCACTTTCCTGATGTCGTGTACGAGGCAATGGTGGACAGTGGATATGAAGAAAAACTAACTTGTGTGGTAACTGTTATGTGGGTACCTACTTATTTATCATAACCAAATAAGTAGGGTAGACTTAAGGAACTTAGTTTTAAGAAAACGACTGCTGCGTCAGTCCAATATATGAGCTTGTACGTATCGGTTGCATTATTTCAATCCTCGCCCACCTTCGTTTATAACAGTTGGCGACGAGGTCAAAGTACAAGTTACGCGTATATCGTAAAATGGCAAAAGTATCCGCTACAGTTTCGGTCGGCACATTAACAGTGTTTAACCATGAACATCAAGAATGGCAACTGTATAAAGAACGACTCGAACAGTGGTTTCTTGCAAACGAAATTGGGGTAGATGTGGATAAAGCCGGTTGTAAACGACGAGCTATTCTACTTAGCAACTGCTCGGAATCAAGTTACAAATTGATTCGTGATCTAGCTTTACCGCGGCAGGTCGGTACCTTGAGCTATGATGAAGTAGTAGCTTTATTGGATGGACATTTCAAGTTGAAAAAGTGCACGTTCGCGGAAAGATATAAGTTCCACAGTGCCACGCAACATGTCGGCGAAGGATTGCCAGAATGGGCGGCACGAGTACGTGGATTAGCAATACACTGCGGGTTCGTGGCGTTAATTCTTGATGAGCAGCTTCGCGACCGTTTTGTGCTGGGTATGGCACCCGGACCTGAGAGAGATAAGTTATTTACCAAGGCGATGTCGGAGTTGTCGCTCAGCAAGGCCTTGGAAATTGCTGAAGCCGTACGCAGTGCGCGTATGGGGGCACAAGAAACAACTCGACAAGCAGACATGAGTGCACCACTTCAAGTGATGAAGATGGACACGGCAGCACACCCTAGCACAACACGCGGCAGAAGCGCGCCGCGCCACGTGCAAGGCGCAGTAACACCCACGGCTAGCGGCGAGCGCGCTCAAGGTGGCGCGGGCGGCAGCGGCAGCGGGTGCACAGCCTGCGGCTACGCGGGTCACGAGGCATCGACGTGTCGGTTTGTGAGATATAAGTGCAAAAAGTGCGGCGTTCAAGGACATCTTAAGCGAATGTGTAAACAAACTATAAGTAAACAACATTATGTCGAGTGCTGTGGGGATGAAGACGATGATGGTAAGCATGTGTGCTATAATATCCGCACTATTCGCGGAGAACCGATGCGGGAATCTGTTTGTGTTAATGGAATTGAGCAAATTTTTGAAATAGATACGGGTTCACCAGTAACCGTCATTTCTGAGCAATTGTATCGTAAACACTTTTTAAATATAACGTTGGAAGCCAGTGATCTTATTTTGCATAGTTACAATGGTGATAAGTTACATATTGTAGGTAAAATAAATCTCATGTTCACTTATAATAACAAATCGTTCAAAATAGGGGTATATGTTGTGCGGAACGGAGGCCCGCCCCTATTAGGCAGAGATTTCTTTTCTCGGTTTAACTTACAAATATGCTCGTTGAATAACTGCAACGATTTTTTATCGATTAATTCTTCTAAGTACCCACAGTTGTTTGGAAATAAATTAGGTTGTTTTAAGGGCGTTAAGGTGGATTTAGCATTAAAACCGGACGCAAAGCCAATATTTTTTAAGGCTAGGCCCTTACCTTTTGCTGTTCGGGAAAGTGTGGAAAAGGAACTAAACCGTCTTGTAGATTTAGGTGTGTTAGTACCAGTGAAATACGCGGAGTATGCAAGTCCAGTAGTGCCGGTTTTAAAGCGGGATGGTTCCATACGTCTCTGTGCCGACTACTCTGTGACTATAAATAAACAGTTACTTGTAGATAAATACCCATTACCTAGGTATGACGAGCTGTTTACTAAACTACATGGCGGAAAGTTTTTCAGTAAATTAGACCTTTCGCATGCATATAATCAGTTATGTCTAAATGAGAAGTCACAAATGCTCACTTGCATAAACACTCATAAGGGGTTATATAAGTTTACTCGCTTAGTGTTTGGTCTGGCTAGTGCGCCAGCGATTTTTCAGCGTAATATGGAAGCGCTTCTGTCAGGACTAGATGGTACTCTTTTATTTCTTGATGATATTTTAGTGTGTGGGGCGGACAAAAATCAAATGATGAGAAGGTTGAATGAAGTCTTCCGTAGGTTACAGGAAGCAGGTTTAGTTTTAAACATAGAAAAATGCACCTTCTTTCAAGAATCCGTGTCCTACTTGGGTTTTGTCATTGACCGTAATGGTATACACAAATCTCCGGAGAAAATAAAAGCAATTCTGCAAAGTCGAACTCCAACTAATACAACAGAATTAAAATCATTTTTAGGCATGGTCAACTACTACCGCAATTTTATTAAAAACGCATCATCGATTTTAAGTCCACTACACGATTTGCTTAAAAAAAATGAGCCTTGGTTATGGACTAAGAAACATGACGAAGCAGTATCGTCAGCTAAACGCGCATTAGTTTCTGATACCACCTTAGCACATTTCAATCCGGAAGCTTTGTTAATCGTAACGGTTGATGCGTCACCAAGCGGGTTAGGCGCTGTGTTATCGCAGGTCGAAGGTGGTATAGAAAAACCAATCTCGTATATTTCCCGTTCACTGAATGCAGCAGAAAAACGATACAGCCAAATTCAAAAAGAGGCTACTGCTATAATATTTGGAATCAGGAAATTCCATCAATACTTATATGGTCGAATAAAACCTTTTGTTTTAAGAACCGACCATAAACCTCTCGTTTCAATTTTTAATCCGAGCAAGGGCATTCCCGAGATATCAGCAAATCGTTTACAGCGTTATGCTATTTTTCTATCCGCATACAATTATAATATAGAATACGTAAGCAGTGTTCGTAATTGTGCTGATTTTTTAAGTCGATCGGTAGCTGAAGATTCTAAAACGGCTGACACGCACCCGGCGCGTGATGAGTCATTACTGGACAAATCTAGTTATGTTCGTTTTGTTTACGAAGGTGAAAGATTTTTGTCGCCGACAGATATCAGGAATGCACTTAAATTAGATAAGGTTTTAACAACCGTCGTTGACTATTTGTCAAATGGTTGGCCAAATAAGATTAAAGAACCGTTAATTAAGGATTATTATAGCCACCGATTTGAACTATCTGTAGAAAATGGTTGTCTCATGAGGGGTCACAGATTAGTAATTCCTACAAGTCTGCGATACAAAGTATTAAACGAGCTACATTTAGGTCACTTAGGAATTACAAAAGTGAAAGAAGAGGCACGCAATAGATTTTGGTGGCCGGGCATGTCTGTCGCTATTGAACAGCACATCGGCGCGTGCGGCGTTTGTGCATCGCAGCGCGCTTCGCCCCCGCGCACCCCCCTCACTCCTTGGCCTTTCCCTGCGCAGCCGTGGCATCGTGTTCATATAGATTTTTTAGGTCCGATTAACGGCAAAACTTTTTTAATTGTAGTGGATGCGTATTCAAAATGGGTGGAATGTTTTGATGTTTCATCGAGTGGTAATTCGCGAGTAGTTATAGAAAAGCTCTGCGAAGTAATGTCACGATTTGGCTTATTTCATACAATTTGCTCAGACAACGGCGCGTCATTTTGTTCTCATGAATTTAAACAATTTTGTACTCGAAACAATATTTCACATTTAACGTCTCCAACTTACAATCCGGCTAGCAACGGACAAGCGGAGAGTTACGTTAAGATTATTAAAAAAGCTATTAAATCATATTTGTTATCAGGTTCATGTTTGAAAGATTTAAATATTAAAATCTCAGAATTTTTACTTAATTATAGGAATTCCAAACATTCGACCACAAACAGATCTCCTGCAGAAGTTTTGTTCGGTCACAAGTTGAGATGTAGGTTGGATCTTTTGACGCCGACCACCACGACACCATCCGACGCAGCACTCGACACAGCTGTTAAAGTTAAGCAGTGTTCGCAGATTGACAATTATCGTGGTAGCCGTAAAGTTTCGTTCAGTGTGGGTGACCAAGTCTTAGTGAAACTTTATAATCAACAAAAACATTATTGGTCACGCGGCAAGATTATTAAATATATTGGCAAAACAATGTTCTTAGTACAACTTAGTGAATCGGATCAAACAGTGAAAAGACACGCAAATCAGTTGCTCAAATTTAGAGGGAGGGAAGATGGGTCATGCGAAGAGATCGTTCCCGCATTTGTAATGCCATCACAATCGACTAGCTCCGGGCAGCTGCCATCTGAAGTGGCTGATGAAGAACTACTAGTTGAGTCCGAAACGCCTGCATCAGAGCTTCTTCAAGGCGATCAATCCGCTGAAAGGGAACAGATTCTAGCTCCCTCCGTAGAACTGGAGCCCGACACTCGATCAAAACGGCATAGAACTGTGGTCGATTATACGAAGTTTTTCTAATTAAAGGTGGAGGGATGTTATGTGGGTACCTACTTATTTATCATAACCAAATAAGTAGGGTAGACTTAAGGAACTTAGTTTTAAGAAAACGACTGCTGCGTCAGTCCAATATATGAGCTTGTACGTATCGGTTGCATTATTTCAATCCTCGCCCACCTTCGTTTATAACAGTAACTTGTTACGATATTTCAGTTCTTATTTCACTAATCGCTGTGAACGGGTTGTAATTAACGGTTTGATGCTATCGAGGTTACCTCTGGCGTCCCTCAAGGCTCTATTCTCGGTCCTCTTTTATTTATTATCTTTATAAATGATATTGGTAACTGCTTTCACAACTCAAAATATTATTTGCAGATGACCTTTAGATACCTATTCGAACCATACATGATTGATTGTCATCTTCTCCAAGAGGACTTGGATAGACTGACGGACTATTGTTACTCAAGTAAGCTTCTTCTAAGCATCCCCAAGTGCAACTATATAAATTTCACCAAAAATAAAAACATTATTAGGTTTACATACTCTTTGTGTAATACTTACCTCACTAAATAAAATAAACTCGGTATGTGATTTAGGCATATTGCTCCATTCTAAACTCTGCATGGATTTATATGTCGAACAAATCATGATTAAGGCATACAAGATGTATGGATTTATAATGAGATCCACTCATGACTTTAAACGTATTCGTACCTCTGCCTATATAAAACTATAGTCCGCTCACAGCTTGTATACGCCGTACCCATCTGGAACCCGTACTACAAGAAGTATATTGATATGTTAGAAAACCTACAACGCAGCTTTCTTCGTGAAATGTCACAGAACATATCTACCGTATGACCGGTTGCTCTAAACTTTTGACACCCGGCTCCAGAAGCAAACAATTAGAATCAGTGACCTTTTATAATATTGTTAATGACAATTTTAACTGTATCGACCTGACTAATGTATTGTGTTACATACCGGACCGAATCCCACTGCTAGGACACAGGCCTCCTCTCTATGAGAAGAAGTGGCCTGTAATCCACCACGCGGGCGCAGTGCGGGTTGGTAGATGTCACATGTCTTCGAATTTTCAGTTCTAGGACATGCCGGTTTCCTCACGATGTTTTCCTTCACCGTTTTTTGAGAGCAGCGGTGATGAAATAAATTACACAAAGTAATGCGGCCTGGGTTCGAACCCACGGCTTTCTGTTCGTAAGTCGGGGCTGCCACCAATGGGCCACCGCTGCTCTCCTGATTATCTAATACTGGCCAACGATGACTAATTCGGCGAATGGCAGCAACATACAATAAAGAACTCGAACACATCGATATATTTACATGCTCCATGAAAGTTTCGAAGCCTTTTGTATGAGGCACTTGAGCTCTTGACTTTAATATTTTTATTTTGTAATTATAGTATAAGTACAAAGTGTTGTTTTGCATCCTCGTCAAAATTCAATAGGATTAACAAAAGACATAAATAATCAATTAAAATTACAGTCTCTAGTTAATTACTAATAAACATTGGTTATTTTGGTTGTTTAAGTTTGTTAGAATTTCAGAATAACCCCCTTAACGTGGTTTAGGGAATAAGAAATTATCGAATAAACGTTTGGGATTGTTTGTATTTATGAAAGCGCGGTTATAGGGCGAGGATCAGACGGGCCGCGTTTAAAACACGGGTGTTTCACAGTCACACTTACCGATTTTCGTAAATAAAAAAAAAAAAACATGAGCACAGTTACCTCCTTAAATTTGACGAGGATGCAAAACAACACCTTGTATAAGGCTTTTTTTTTGTATTTTTATTAATTTTTGATTTATTATTCTAAATAAATCTAATTCTGGTAATCTGTGAACAGTGCTGTGGGCTACATTATTATTTAAGTTATTTATGTTATCATGATTGTAATGTCGCATAATGTAGCTGTTTGTTGTTCCTACCTATTTGGTAAAATAGAATAAAATTGATACTTGTCACAATAGTATCAATTGGAGAACTTGTTTAGAGCTATGATTTGAGATATATTTCAATTCTGTTGAACTGACGCCCAATTTGACCAAGACCCTTTGTTTAGAAATTTTGGATTAACATACAATTGCAGAATGTTTGTGCTATGCCCTTGAATGATTTCATATCTGGATTATAGCATGATGGTGCAGGATAGTAACAGGTTATAAATGAAACAACATTTAAATTAAATTTCGTGTATTCATGAAACAGGCTACATTATTTACAATATATTTTTGACTATAATGTATGACCATCATACTATAACCGTTATAAAACTATGTCTCTCCACTTTCGCAACACTTTCATAAATGCTCTCAGACTATTAAATATTTATACATGACTTATTTACATTCAATATTATACCAAAATTAATATGGAAACTATTGTTAGGAAGAAAATTGCCAAAAGAATTTCGTATCACATATTCCTAAAAACACAATATTTCTTAGGAAAATTATGAATCAGGAATTAGCCTAGTACAACTTTAAAATAATAAATAACAAATATTCATATTATACATTAATTCTAGCCCATTTGAAGACCCCAAGATTGTTCTCATTTCAAACAAACATATATTTAAGTTACTTTGCTAGCCAAATAATGAACTGCTTTAATCTTTAAAATCGCGCATCAAGAACATAAGGAAAGTACGTAGAGCCAGAACCTTAAAAAAAAATATCTTTGGAAAGCGTGGCCTACTAAAGTCACTGATATACCAAAGACAATAGTAAACAAAAATGTCAATAAAAAACACCTCTCATACATCCTTATACAAATCTGGATGTAATTCCCTGTCCCGCTGAAGCGCTCTTTCATACCCATATGGCTTATCAATCTCCCTGCCTGGTCTATCCTCTAGCTCTCGGAAATACTCATACGTACCATAGCGATCATTTGGGTCATTCGACATAGCAATCACACCCATAAAGACAGCCATACAGAACCCGGTCACGAAATACACTTTGTTGTTCTGAAAAGTCTCTGTCATGCTGTCAAAAAACGTCCACGCTTTCGCTCTATCCCTTTTGACATCGTCGTGATCGCGGTTCGCGTCGTGTATCTTATCCTTAGACTTAGACCGCGTACCTGTTTCTGTTTTACTGTCCATATCACTGCTAGTCTTTGCTTTTTCTGTAAAATAAATGTTTGTCTATACATTGCTAATTTTGCCAGACCTTTTACTGTCGCTTTTGAAGCGCTAAAAAATGGACATTGAAATAGGCTATATCTCCTAACCTGTTTTTGATTTATACTGAAGTATTATCCAGGATATTCTTCTTTGCTATTGCTGTCAGTTTTGTAAGCGTCATCTAGTTAAGTAAGCTGGTTGTCTACGTAAACTTCTTGGTCATTTCTTACCATCTCTGTCGAGGGAGACGCCGTGGATCTGTCCGGGGGTGTCCTCTTCCAATTCGGCGTAGGCGTACATCAGCGCTTTTTGCTTGCTCGACAACGTTTTTGGTAACTGGGGGGGAAAGGTATGATTTAAAGACATAATATCACCAACATCACGCCTGTAATCCCAAAGTGTTATGCAGAGGTGTGCATAGGAGCGAGCCTTTTACAAACACAGTGAAATTGGTTCGTTAATTTGTCACGTTAGACGATTTTTCACCTAATAATTAGACTAAATCGAGTCGTTTTCTAGACAAAATTATTTTATTACGGGATCCTTATTCTGATTTGATTAGTAGTAAGTACTCAGTTTATATGATGACCAGTGATCGGATAATCGGATGCATATTTACCTAAAGTGTAGGTGTTGGTTATTATGGAATGCACTTTTGTATCGAAAAAATCCCGGGAATTCGGAATCAACAATTTAGTTTTTTTACTATAGAATCAAATCGGGTGTAGGAATATTTACTTAGTTTAAGGTGTTGGATAATATTATGGAATGCACTTTTGTATCGAAAAATCCCGGGATTTCGGAACAAATTTACTGTTTCTATTATAGAATCAAATCGGGTGTATCAAATCGGTTGTGGTATTTACTTATTTTAACTTTTCAACACAGACAGTGTTAACGTCAGATTTCAGTGACTAAATCACAGTAATATAGTGATTAAAATTGTAGTAACTGAGGTAATATTTACGCCCAATCAGGATATCAGTAGGGCTGGTTGGAAGATTAATTTTGAGAAACAAAATTCTGTTTTAACTATATGGGACTGACCTGTATTTTAATATGCACATAGTGATCCCCGTAGCCATGTTGGCTGACCCTCTTCATGCCCTTCCGCGACAGTCGGATGATGCTGTGTGATGACGTGCAAGGCATTATCTGCAACAAATGTATTAGTTTTATACTTGAAGTAAAAAAACGTTTGAGGTTTCATACTGCTATGGCAGTTCGAATCTGTACATCGCTTTCCTTGCCGGAAAAAAAAGCAATCGTTGAGCGAATACGCGGTCGTTGGGCGAATACATTATCGTTGACCGAATACATGATTGTTGAGAAAATACGCAGTCGTTGAGTGAACACATGATCGTTGAGCGAATACTTGTTCGTTGAGAGAATACGCGGTCGTTGAGCGAATACATGATCGTTGACTTGTATAAAACAGGTAAACACTAACCTGCAAAGTATGATCTTCATATAGCCCTTGTATCCTGACGGTGCCACCCAATAATGCTTGTGACACGGAAATCTGAAAACAAAACCATCAATAAAAGTTTTGGCACCTGAGTTAAATTGAGGCCAATGCTTGAAAGCATCGACCATCAAACAGTCAACATCAGTTAAAAATCTGGTCGTAATTCGCATTAATAACATAACATCACGCCTGTACTCCCCAAGGGTTAGGCAGAAGTATATCTAACAGTACACGCACATTTCGCCAGTTATGTTTAGGTCCCATGTAACTGGGAGCGAGCCTATTGCCATCAACCGGGCACAAATCCGTGGCTGCTACTGAGAAATTCCTGATCGAAAAACCCAATAACACTTTACCCAACCTGGGAATCGAATCCAGGACCTGCTCAGCAGTCACACTTGTGACCACTAAACGAACGAGGTAGCCACAACAGAGGCAAGACGAAGAAGAACAACGACACGAAGACGAAGATACGGGGACAAGAAAGCGAGGAGCTCGAGGCAGTCGAGGTAGTCGCATTAATCAAGATAGAAAATCCCTTTACTTACAACACAATCGGTATGCACATCAGGTCCATCCCTCTTGAAGTAATTGGACTTCTCCACCTTGAAGGTGATGAATATCTCGTTGTTGGACCCCACAGCCATGCGAACGGTCTGGCCATCTTCTACACCAGCTGGCACCGGCACTGTCACCTTTTTACGTTGCACCTGTTGATGGACATTATTTTGGTATTAAGAAGTGTTTATCACTTTTACAATAGTTGGAAAATTGGATAAACTCTGAGCTCACGGTATAAGCCTCCCAAAAACTAAACCTTATAGAACATTTTAGCAAATAACTGGGTAATGCTAGCAGAACTTTAGAATCATGTTAACGGAATAGGAGCCTCTATTCCGTTAACACGATTCTATAGTCAATAAAGCCCTATGCAGAAATTGACCAATCACATGGGTTCAATCAACATCTTGACTCCTGTGGTTGATTTATACACTTGCTTTTCTCAGATATGGTGGCAAACGGGCCTTAAGCAACCGGCTAGCCCGTGCACAGTCTAGTCATGATTAGTTAATTCGCCAACAAAAAAAAAGCATCAAACATCATTGACTATTTTTCTACCCTAACGGGGAGCCAGGGGGTACCTCATATTTTAATCAAAATACAACTGAAACTGATCTGCAAATAGCAAAAAATATAACAACATTTGAATTTCACAAGCCACCCTGGTGCTTCCACCTTAAGATACTTACAGACTGTCCTTTGCCCTCACACTCGATGCAGGGGAACTTGATTAGCATTCGAGAACCATGGCAGTGTCGACAGGTGGAACGCATCACAAATGGACCTGGGAAATTTGTTCAATAAGTTTAAAAACAATGTTTTGAGCGTGGATATAATACCAAGCTTCTATGGGGCCGTCCATTAAACACGTGATTTTTTTTTGCAGTTTTTAACCCCCCCCCTCCCCCTTGGTGATACGTGGTGAGTTTTAAGACGAACCCCCCGCCCCCACCCAAAATCACGTGTATTTTTAGTACCTACACAGAATCTTGAAATTTTTAGAATATTATATTTAAATACAGGTACTTCGATTGTTGCCTGGAAACGGCGTGTCAAGATCACTACAAGCCGCTTTCGGTTTAGAATCGCGCGTTTGACGAAAAAATATTATACACGTGATATCTTACTACACCCCCCTCCCCCCTTGTGATATTTCGTGATTTTCGCTAAACCCCCTCCCCCCCTTTCAAGCCTCACGTGATTAATGGACGGTCCCTATAGTGTGCTGCGTTAGCGTGATTGTTTTCCCGTTTGACCAATGCATGGGCGCCGAGAGGGGGAATAGGGTTTGAATTTCAGAGTCACTAGGTTGCAAGTTTACATCATTTATCATTGCTTTTCTGTAAGTTTTTAATTTGGTTAAAACTACCTCCATTTTTCAAGTGTTGTCAGTTCTGATAGAAACAACCTCTGTTTTTACAAGGATTAAAATAATGCTTATTTTATTTTCTAAATAACACACAACTAATATTAGGTTAATAAACACACTGCATCACTCTTAAAACAAATTGATTACCAATCATACCTCGGGAGAAAGTCTCCATGCCTGTTCCATTGCAGTATGTACACTTGATGGACTTAGTACCGGGCTCACAACGAGAGCCACTGCACTTGGGACATGTGTCTATCACGTTAATATTTATCTCCTTGTTGACACCACGTGCAGCTTCTGTGAACTTGAGATTGACTACCACCTGGAAAGTGAATAGAAGAATGTTAATGAATTATTTAATAAAGGGAACTATATTTCTTGTCACCAAAATTTATATTTGTAATCAAAGTTGTATCACCTAATAAATAGATCTATCGCCACGAAATATTTTCGTTCTCAGATAAATAAAAAGTATTCCCAGGTATGAATTATCAAATAAATGTTGATATATGTGTAAAATAAGAGATAAATTACCAATAAAATTTTAGTGCATTAGATGAATATAAACTTCGTTCTTATCTATAATAATAGTTTTATTACATAATGACTTTGTGCTCAGAGATCTGTCACCAAATAAATAGATCAGTTCCTTATTTCTATGAAGAAATGCCTAATATGAGACATAGGGCACATCAACTCGGACAGGTTAGGTTCGAAGGGGATGGCGGGGTCTAGTGAGCGAGCGGAGCAAGCGAACTAAGACCCCGACGTCCCCTTCGTGTTAGGTTACTTTAAACCCTGCAGAGAGAAATAGGAGCCCCGCGTAGCGGGGCTCCGTCGACTACGCCTTAGTTTGGACCTGTGGTTTGGAGTTTTATGTAAACATTTTTACATTGTTTGATGATTCAATTTTCGTGACACTTCTATTATTTTGAAACCTAATAAAATTACTTGATGATTGATATTATTTCCAAGTAATTCTTAATTAATATTTAGGTAAGCGTTTTGATATTATTTGATGATTCCATTTAGGTGACAGATCTACTATTTTGGGAACAAATATTATTTATTATGTTAATAAAAATGCATTTATTAGGTTATTGATAAAATCATACCCTTTAATAAATAGATGTTGGATATTGTTGTTGAAGACTAACAACATGTAAGTCAAAAATAGCAACTTTACAGGAGAGCGAAAAACAATATAATTATACCTAGGTAATGGTACAATAACATTTTATCATTTGCATTCACTTCCATTTAGATAGAGACATTGCTTGTTTCTTTGATTGACTGAAACTATGCGTCTCCCAATTCTCATGTTATTAAAAAATAAAAACTACGAAAAATTTACTTATGTGGTGTTAGAATTTCAACAACAATTATATTACCTTAAGAATTCAATGTATGTTATGTAAGGTGGTAGTTTTGTAACAATAACATAATATAATAGACAAGTTACTGTAATGGCATATAACAAAATGATGAAGGATATGTTAAATGAAGGTACATTCAAGTAGATGAGTTAATATTATGGAAAGTATCTTGTCTCTGTTCATGAATCTTTTAAGATCTATGATGTTCTTATGAAAAAAGAATACCATAACATTATTACTTTACCTCTTGAGCTGCACCAAACCCAAACTTGGACTCAGCAAAGTCACTGAAAGCATCACTCTTGAAGCCTGCATCTCCAAATATCTTCCGGAACAGCTCCTCAGGGTCTATGGTGGACTTGTACTGCCATTGGTGAGTGAAACCTTCAGTTCCTGTTGGCCCAGCTCCCATGCCCATGTCATCTGTAGTGGTGCCGTATGTGTCATACTGCTTGCGTTTGTTTTCATCAGAGAGGATCTGTATGAGAAAAAGAAATATTTTTAGTTTTCTTTCGAAAGATTTGATCACCAAAGACAAAAATGTACTCTCAAATTAATTTATTTCTATTCCAATAGGTCAGCTGTTTTAGGTTACTTTGTTGTTGACATTGTTTTCAAGCAGTACAGAAAAAGAAAAGACATATTCTGGCAAACATAAATACCTCATAAGCCTCTGACACTTCCTGGAACTTCACAGAAGCTTCTGGATCAGACTTGTTCGCATCAGGGTGGTACTTTTTAGCCAGCTGGTAGTACGCCTTCTTGATGTCTTTGGCTGAGGAGTTCTTAGCGACACCGAGGACCTTGTAGTAGTCAGCTCGAGCACTGAAGATGTTCGTCGTGTGAATAAATCGATGTCTGGCACCGACATTATCTGAGGGACGAAATAAGTGCGAAAGTTAGGTTATGTTTCATGAAATGTCAAAGTACTTTCGCAATTGATAACTTAAAGAGTATATATTATGCGGAAGGCTTAACTAATAATGCATTCTACTCGTTTATTATGTTCTTAATTAAATATATCGAAACCGGTGATGTAATAAAAGCATGTAAAACTTACAATTTTTACGTGTTAAAGAAGCAATAGATACGGGGTGTCCCCCTAATAAATTGTCACAACTATTACACCCATGCACATAACGAAGAGGAGTTTTTACAATACTATTGTTGAAAACAGTACTAATAGTTTTTGGGTTTAAAAATCCTAAAACACTCCGTTTTGGAGCCATCTTGAAAAATTAAATGACAGCAGACAGATTGACAGAATAGAATGGACAGATGAAGAATTTTGAAAGATATATCAATGTTTCCACCAAAAATAAAACATTTTGCCCTTGATTGATACAGAGTTACACAATCCATAAAAATACTTCAGCATATTAATTAAGCCATAAAACCTACAATTAAAATATATAAAATAGTATATTTATGTAGTCTATAGGATTCTTATTACGTTCGTAAGAGCACGCAACGATTTTTATCAGGCTACAACGGAGTCCACGGAGCAAAATGCCCCAAGACAGTGGCTCCCAAGCTTTGTTTGACTACGGACCATTTTAATCCTGTTTTTAAAAAGAAATAACGAAAGCTGCACAAAGTAAATATAGGAAAATGTCAGGTGCCCGCCTCGTATATTTTTGTTTGATCATAGAAACAACTTCTTGCACAAAAGAATTTACAATAATAAAGAATTAAAAAACAAGTATAGCGAGTTTGAACATTAGCGTTTTGCTTGTCGTAAAATTATGCTGAATAGCTTCAAAAAAACATTTATGCAAACATTGGAACGGCAACTCAAGTCAGCCCCCGTATTCACAAACGCTCGGATTTGATTTTGATTCGGAAACTCGTATATCTATCTGGCTCGCTTTCATAATGCCAAAACAAAATAGGCATACGACTTATTGCATCGAAATCGAATCCGAGCGTTTGTGAATAGGGGGCCAGATTAGATAATTTGCCAAAAAATGGGTAAAATATTTTGTCGTAGGATCACTTTTAATGCCAAAAATAACTCTTTCAATAAACTATAAAATTAACCCAGCTAGAATATATTTTGAGAGAACCTAGGTTGTGTAATTATTTAAATATCGACATTTATGCGGCATTCGAGTAGTTAGTTTTGTTTTTTTTGAAAAACTACTATTTAGGAGAAGGACAAAGCTCTATTCGTTGGCAACACTATTTTCCTGGGCAACGGTAGGCAAGATGATTTATAAACAAAAAATGAGCTTACAAAATGCCAATTATTGTATTGAATTTTGAGATAAAAGTTAATACTTTTACAACTAAACTGTAGTGCGCTGTAGTTAAAGTTAAATACGAAGTAAATAACGCATACGACCATGGCTTCAATGCGGGATCAAAAAATCGAACAGCAAGTAAGTGGTTTTAAAATTTATTTTATTTAGTCACACATATTTTGGACATTTGCATATTTTATGAAGTGGTTTTATCAATATGTGCTAAGTACTTTAATGCATGATGCGTTGTCATTTAATCTTACTTGTAATTTTAGCGCCAAATGATGGAACAGAAGATGAAACAGAAACGCCAAAATTCTGGTATGGTTCAAGCAAATGATCTAAGGGTAGGGTCTGCAAAACGTCCAATATCAGGCAGCCGTTCCCGCGAGCTACATGGTAAGTGTTTTTCTACATAATATCCGTAATAACCAAAATTTCTCAATGTTTAGTTGACTCATGCATGGTTTTTTGATGTATATTTTCGTTATGCGCATTTTCTTTTCCTTTCATAACAGGCTATGATGGCCCGATGCAATTTCTTATGTCGCCAGTCAATCCGGACCAAGTAATACCCCTCCAAACAAATAGAATATCAACATATGATGGTAAGTAGGAACGCTAAGCTTACTTTTCTTACAAAACATTATACTTACGCTTTTCTGTGTACATTATTTTACATTAGCATGATTTGGTGACTGTGTGTTATATACTTACTAATACATAATATTTTAGAGATACATTACTTTATTCATTATTAAAAATTATACTGCCAATGTTACAAGCAGCATTCTACCAGTGTGCGTTCAAAAATTACTTGGACTTGTATGAAAATGAGCCCCTTAAGATTGGTCAGCCAGTACACATAGACTGAAGTCTCATTTCTACCTAGTCCTAAGGCCAGGGCTCTACCAAAGTGAAGACGAGCGGAGCGAAAAGGAGATATGCGAGACCTGCCAATCACATTTGTTAAATATCTCGTCTTTCACTGCTCCTATGATTGGTTGAATATTGCACATGTCCTCCATGCTCTGCGCTGGCTTTAAAATTGGTATAAATTCAAAAGTATGACAAATAAATTTTGATTTTTAGGAAAGACGTGTAAATTAAAATATACTTCACACTTTACTATCTTTACATAAAATGTTTAGAAACAATAGAAGTATACTTGCAAATCCACATAATTCAAGTTTCTACTATTGCATAGTACACTTGCGACCTTGTTCTATTGATGCTATTCAAGTATTGATATGGTGAATCATAGTATTGGGAATGAGTAAATCTGTTATTGAAGAACAGAAAAACATATTATTCATTCATGACTTGTTAAGCACCTAACTGGTTTTACAATGAAATACTATGCCATTGTATGTGGAGCAAGAACTTAGTATATTTATTTGATATGCAATAAAATAATAAGGAAGTTCTATGAAATAAATATTTTGTAGTTTTAGAGATATGTATAATGTTTATTTGCTCTTAAATGTTTATTAAATATTATTCTTCTTAGAGTGTTGATGGCAATCTATATTTTGTGGCCCAGAACTGAGCCACTATATTGGCTCCTTCAGTAGTGTTTATCAGTTCCTGTAATGAACAAACAACAGGAGACACATAGTAGAAGTAAATAAATTCAATAAAATTTTTCATTGTGAATTGTTTTATTGGTTTTAAAATTATAATTTAAATGGATTTTGTTATAATAGTCATGCAATGAAGGCCAAATATAATGGTTTTAAATGAAAAATGGAAATAATTATATTCACTGAAAATAGAAACGACACTCCATTTAATTTTATTCAACTTGAAGCAGTCTAACACTTAAAGTAATTATGTTGTCACACAGTAATAAAACTCTGTAATTTATGTTGATGGTGTAGTTTCAACACTGCTAAACAGAATCAATATTTGGACAGTTATTATAGCTACCGGATTTGTATAATGCTGCTGCTATGCAACTTTACCATTGCTGTTAATGAATGGGCAATGATGAGGTATACTGGTTGTGGTGATTAACAGCACGCATAGCATGACCACTGTAGAAACGAGTTTTGTCTACGGAAGAATCGACATATTGATAGATATACAATGGCAATGTGTCAGTTTGTCGATTCTTCTGTCGACATAGCCCGTTTCTACGGCGGTCATGCTACGCGTGCAGTAAATCACGGCGATTTTATTTCGAGAATGTTTACTTACAGACAGGACTAAGTGCTGTACACCGAAGCACTGATTGACCAACTGCCAAAATAAATCGACTTTATTCCAATTGAATTAAATTCGAAAATAGATAATTTAATCATCAGCTTGTTGTCACAAATGGCTGTAAATGCAATAAAAAACTACCAACAGAAACTTTACAACTTGACTCAAATTGGAGATTAAATAATGTCACACACATGGGTAGATAACAATACTTACTAATAAAGCCAATCAATAGCCACGTTGTCATGTAAACACTTCAAATTGTACTCTTCTTCACATAAACCCACACTTGGTATTTTATTAAGGATACTGTGGTATTCTAATAAACGTAGTGGAGCTTTGAGTTTACGTGTCAACCAGTCCATGCTTAACTCGGGCAGCGAGAGCACGTGGGCCTAAAGTCATTCATCTACTTACTGATAATTTGGTGGTTTTATTCTAAACCCTAACTAGTGAACACAACAGATACTATTGCACCTAAATTGACTAATAAATGCACCTCAAAATAGTTACAACTTCAGTGGTGGTACACACTGGCTCGGCTCGGGATATTCGCAGCAATTACTGCAAGCTTTGATTCAGGTCATGCCGATCGTCGAACTGTTCAGCATCTACCATCGCTGAATTATTTCGGTTAAATTGTGAAGCTCTGCTATGCCGAAAATACGTATAGCACAGCACCTCTCAGATCATATTTTGATACACTGGAAATCGTATGAATCTATCCACACAATAACAGAACGAACACGGTTGGCCCGAATCTCGGAATAGTCGGTATTTGGAATATAGGAAATTAGCTAGCGAACCTATCGCGATAAAACAAAAATGTCAAAAGTCACATCGTTAGTAGATGTGATTTTTTGGGGCCACCGACCCTAAGTAGCTTGGTTGCTTGAGTCTAGAAAATCGGTTTTCACACTACATATTATATGAACGTCACTACCTTATCTAATTCGATCCAGTGTGTACAAGGACAAATAAGTTTTCCAAACAATATGTTGGTTCAGTGGGTCGTCATAGGGGCGGATTTGTTGACCCTGACTGCAAACTCGGAAGGCTCTGACGGTGCCACATGTAGGAACATATTATCATGTGGTTATAATAGACACGTATTTCTTCATTGGTATCAGTGTCTTTGTTTCGTAATATCACTTCAGTCTCTTGTGAGCACAGCCTTTGAACATAGCGGAAGCAACAACTTCACTTAAGCACAGTCAACCTCACGTCCTAATAACAATTTCACTGTGACAGCGCCTTTATTGTATATCAGTAGAAGCGATTTCCGTGTCACTTTGACGTGCGGTTGAGAGTACATTTTAAAAAGGTATTTTTTATTTATCACGATTTTTCCTAATGTTTTACAGAGCTAGGGAATCAGATAGAAGTACTGACTGTAGGCGAAGGGGACGGGAGCGGGGAGGAAGACGATGAAAGTGTTCCCGTCTGTAGTGTGGGGAGGGAAGCAAGTACTGATGATGTTTGTGCTGATGCGGCTGTAGCACCTCTGCATGATAAGCCGAGGAGGGATAGCTCGCCTAGTCAGGTGAGTTTTGTAACCATTCCTGACTAACCTCAACCCCTTTTCGACAGCAATCTGGACCCCTTTCCGACAGTAGTTTGGACCCCGACCTGACAGTAGCTCCCGTTCTTTTTTTTATTTTTACTGAAGTACCACTGGTTATTGCTTTAAATAACTTGCTCCCGCGCTATGGTACTTTACGACTTGATCTTTTTTAGGGTTTCGTACCCAAAGGGTCAAACGGGACCCTATTAATGAGACTTCGCTGTCCGTCCGTCCGTCCGTCGGTCACCAGGCTGTATCTCATGAACCGTGATAGGTAGCCAGTTGAAATTTCTACAGATTATGCATTTCTGTTGATGCTATAACAACAAATACTAAAAACAGAATAAAGTAAATATTTATCCCATACAATAAAGTGATTTTTTTGCTCGTTTTTATAAATAATGGTACGGAACTCTTTCTGCGCGAGTCTAACTCGCACTTGGCCGTTTTTTTTATAGTATAAGCATAAACCTCGTCTATACGGGAATTTATGCCCGTTTTCTGATAGCAACATGATATAACTAAAATCTGTCAGCGATAGATAGTGTACCCAACTGAAATACAAAATGTAATCAGCTTTCCAATTGCGTAACAAATTGTTCAATCTCAATCGAGAAAATTTCTCATTATTGTGTTTGCCAAATTCGTCTGCTCGACAACTTGAATTGAGCAAAGTTGGTTGAATTGTGAATATGAATAGCATTGGGATTGTGAGTGTGTTACACAATTACCCTTCTGGTACTTCTTTAAGGCGCTTATAGCAGTTTTGACGCACTTTTGTTCAAGTTCCAATTGATTTTATAAAGAACATAAAGGGACTCGTGATTAAATAATAACAGCTGCATGAATCGATCTTTAAGGTTAGACAATGCTGGCCGAAGTAGGTCCGTGGGCCGGTGACTGTTCATTGCATACCGACTTTTCTCCGTGCCTCGGAAAGCAGATGCCTTAGGTCCCGACTGTGATTTTTAAGAGCTTTTACGCGTTTCGGCATTTCATACAAGCTTTCAAGTCCATCTTCCGAAATGACTGAACCAATTTTAATGGAACTTCATACGCATAAGCATGTTTTTTAGTAACTTTTTAGACCTATGTATCCTACATAGGTTTAAAAAGCTACCAATTTTTTTTTTTTGAAATGCTTTAAAAAAAAAAGACATTTCAAAAATGTTGAAAGTTCTGTTTCTATAGATAATTTATAATCGGTCTAATTTAGCTGAAACATTATTTTTCGAAAATGTTTTTTAGTAACTTTTTAGACCTATGTATCTTGCTTATGCGCATGAAGTTTCATTAAAATCGGTTCAGTCATTTCGGAAAATAAGGACTTGAAAGTTTGTATGAAATGTCGTAAAGCTTAAACGCTCTTAAATGTTTTACAGTTATTACAGATGTCAGAAGCCCAAATCCGACAACCAGTTTTACCAAGGGGTATGGTATTACCTAGTAACTTGGTTGCGCAGGTCAAATAGGCAGTCACTGTATCTAAAATGTACTGTTCTGATACTCAGCTGCATCCGGTTAGACTGGAAGCCGACCTAACATTTGGGAAAGGGCTAAGCATATGATGATGATGATGATGAACTGATATATTCTTTCATTTAACAGACAGCAGAAATAGAAGGCTCAGTGGAAGGCGCAGTCGAAACTTTCGTGGTGACTCCAGCAAAACACGGGACCCTATACAAATGTCGTATAGCTCGCGATCGCAAGGGCATGGACAGAGGCCTTTACCCTACCTACTTCTTGCATCTAGAAAAGGATTATGGGAAGAAAGTGTTTTTGCTGGCTGGTGAGTAAAAATTTTTTTTTTCCTCTGTTCAGAACTTATGCACGGAGTTTGTCTTCTGAAAACAAGACTGGCGGAAAATTATCGTAGGGACTAAACGCAGAGCATTTTTAACCCCCGACCAAAAAAGAGGGGTGTTATAAGTTTGACGTGTGTATCTGTGTGTCTGTGTATCTGTGTGTCTGTCTGTGGCATCGTAGCTCCTAAACGGATGAGCCGATTTTGATAAAATTGGTTTCGTTTGAAAGGTGTTTTAATCGAGAGTGTTCTTAGCTATGTTTCGACAAAATCTGCCCAGCCGTTTGAAGGTGATCACCACTTTTCTAGTTGATGGGTATTAAACAACTTTCCCAAGTCTGGTCGATTCGAAATTTGAAATCTTGTTACTTGTCACTATGGGCATCGCTGGGGGGGGGGCTGCACTCCCCCGCTCCCCCCTAATAGCTCGGGTTTTTTTTAATTGATAAGTTTTCTTGTTTTCTTTAAGTTTTCGTTAAGGTTAAAAAGCATGAAATACAAATTAAATTAAAAAAATTAAAAAACCCCCGACACAGCACCACGACTAAGTAGACCGCTTAGTACATACAAGCACAAAACAAAGCGGACCTCCGACGCTAAGACGCTTGGATTATTTTATTTTAGGTTTTTTAGAGGTTTTTCGTGTCGGGGGTTTTTAGCATAATTCTTTCGTAGATAGTGGCAATAAGATACAAATTCCAATGTTCAATCTTTCTTTATCGTGTGGTTAGTGCCTGAGTTAGAACCAAACCTAGTATCACAGTTTTTATGCCGCCCATGTGCCTCTGACTTGGCTTTACATGCCGTCGAAAAATATCTCTCAGACTGGGGTTCCTCACGATGTTTTCCTTCACCGAAGCAATTGATAATGTTCAATGCCGCGAAGGGAAAACCATTTATATGCTTTGGAGTCGATATCTAAAAACTGTTATGTACTGGGTGATAATAAGTTATCATCGTGGGGCGACTGGTGACGTACAGGCTATTTCTTCCTCCATTATTGAAAAATAATTGTCTGGTAATAATGGTGTTTTCTTTTTCAACATAAATATGAACAAATGTGAACTAAGTTAATGCCTAAAATTAGAATCTATCGCGTCGGCTTGCCGTAAACCTAAATCCAAGTGATTGATCGCCACTAACGCCCTTTCACTGTTTACAATACAAATAAAAATGTTACAGTAGAAGGTCAATGTTTATCAATAATTAACATCGAACCTACTCTGTCTCTCATTTCCCATTCATGTTAATTGGTTACCTTGATTAAATACTCACTGATCGATTTCCATTATCCAAATTATTGAATGTAAATATATCTTGAAAACTGCCATACTTTGACCAATTAAGTCGATGTAGGTACTTGGCTTGATTGAAATGGACTATTACAATATATTAATAACCTTAAAGGCAGTAAACTTTTTTTGTCTAACCACAAAATAATAACACTGGAGACCAAAGTGTCAATTATGTAATGAAGAGATGTTTGTATTATTATTTATTTATCAGACTACTTATATAGGGTGTAACGGAAAGGGTACATACTTAAGGGTGTGCTACAGACCATCAAATTGAACATGTTTCTCCATCAGTCTGTAGCACACCCTTAAGTATGAATATAGGTACCCTTTCCGTTACACCCTGTATAAACCGGTCCACTTTGTTAGTAACAATATAACTTAGCCTATGTTAGCACTTAATAGCTAGAAGAGTTCAAGTGCGATTGGTTAGCGCCCACACTAGCGGGCTGTCTGCCTGGACGGCTATCGATTGTAGGATAGTGTTGGGACTGTATGCATAAGTTACCAAATGTTCGACATACTGGCCACGTAGCCAGGCTTTATATCTACTGCTATGACTAAGCTTGTGTTTGCTTATTTCTCTACCTACACTTTGCTCGACTGCGTCATTCTCCTGGGAACCGTTTAGATGAGGCGCCGAACAACAGCCATCATAACTATGACGAATTTTAAGAGAGATGATTGATGTTCGAAGATTTACTGTTAGTTTAGTTAGTTACTTTTGTCTCTTCTACCTCTGTCTGTAAAGATTTCCATGCATTTTTTTTGTGCCCTTTAGGGGCCATCCATAAATTACGTCACACGTTAAAGGGGATGGAGGGGGTCGACAAAGTGTGACGAGACCTGAATTTCGTGACGTCACATTTCAAAATCTATTATAGTCTAAGTGTTAAAACACAAACTTTAAACTATTACTTTACGAAAACTTCAAAAACATATACAACTATATTAAATTGTAATACAACTATACTATGTATGATAATATGCGTTTGGTGGCATTTATCAAAGGGCACCTAGGCGGTCGGCGCGTAACACTAGTAGAGCGAGTGGTCGACAAAAAAATTGGTATCTTATATTTACGCAAATACATACTTTCATTAAAAAAAAAAAAAAAATGGAAATAAAACCGATTTCGGAACCACTGTTTTCATTCAGTAATTTCTAAAAGTAAATTTGCAAAATATGTGACGTCACACCTGGGAGGTGGGTTGTCTCACAAATGTGACCAGCTGTGACAAGGACGGGGGAGGGGCAAAAACACATGCCATTTGTGTGACGTAATTTATGGATGACCCCTAACTCGGCTTACCGCTCGTCTTTAACCACTCCCCTTCATAGCCTAGCCTGTCCCACTTTTCTTAACAGTACAAAATTATCAAAATTTCCCTTCACAGCCCGCAAACGCAAGAAATCCGCGACATCAAACTACCTAATATCGACGGACCCCACCGAACTAACACGCACAGCAGACAGCTTCGCCGGCAAACTGCGCTCCAATCTACTGGGGACTGCGTTCACTGTGTATGATAACGGCAAGGCGTGGAGGAAGCACGACCATGCCCACACCAGGCATGAGCTGGCAGCTGTTGTTTATGTAAGTATTTGGTGTCTCTTCTAGGACCTGGACCTGACTCTTCTGAGAATCCTCAAAAGAGGCGATCTAACATCACGCCTGTAATCCCCAAAAGATTAGACAGAGGTGTACGTAATAGTACATCCCCATTTTGCCAGTTACGTTTAAGTCCCATGTAATAGGGGGCGAGCCTTTTGACATCAACCGGGCACAAATCCAGACTCCGTCACTGCTACTGAGAAGTTCCTGATGCAAAAACCCAATAGCAATAACGAAACGACTGTCAAAGATCTACAAATGACAGCCGGGACCAACAGCTTAACATGCTTTCCGAGGCACGGAGGAAACTCGGTATGTAATGGGTGGTCACTCATCCGCGGACTTAACTAGACAAGTGCGGCTTGATGATCGACCCGAGTGGCTGTATTATTATATAATAACAATTTGGCCGACACGCGAATTGGACTCAGGACCTTATGCTCAGCAGTCGCGATTGCAAACACTTGATCAGCGAGGCAGTCCGGTGATCTGGGGGGTTACTATGACGCTTAAAACATTATTGTTCCATTCCTATTCCAGAGTGGGAAAGAGATGGAGCTAGACGACCTGTATAGCTCCGTCTCTTTTTCACTCTGGAATAAGAATGGAACAATAATGTTTTAAGACGTCATGGTACGCCGCCTGGTAGTAGAACCAAAATTGACCACATAGCTCATAGAATAAGCAGGTGGCAATAGGTTGGCCATATTTGTCTTAGAACCGATGGCCGTTGCACACAAGATCTTGAGTAGAGACCGCGAATCGGCAAACGATAATCTCAGCAGAGTGCAGGATGACAGTTGACGAGAATCAAGTTGATTTGCGTTCGATCAGTGAAGCCTATGTCCAGTAGTGTACGTCTGTAGACTTAAGATAAGGTCTCTATATCCCCTTTTATATACAGTCTAATCGAAGGTACTGTTAGTGCATTAGCTGCAGTAGACCTTTTTTTTTTTTTTTTTTTTTTTCCGGATGGGAAATCATCATATGACTTCTCCCGCTCTGGGCGGAGCGGGAGGGAGTGTCAGACTTGTACTGACTAAAACCCACCCATGTTCCTTCTTCGCCCTTTGTGTTCCAGGGCCGCGGTATCTCTTTCGAACAACCCGCAGAGCTGCAGTAGACCTTCCATGCAGTTAGGATACGTATAGTAGTTACAAATGGAATCGGTGACACGTGTGATTAGATTTACGTTCCCATCCGATTGAAGAAGTGGATAACCACACATCAATATCGTCTTACAGAATGAATAACTTTTGAGATGAATGGCCTATGTCCAGCAGTGGACGTCTTTCGGCTGAAATGATGAGATGAACGGTGACAGATTCTACATAACCTTTTGGGCTCATTATCAACTTTCAAACAATATTATAATCCTAATTTGCAGAAATAGTAGTTCGTCAAAGCAAGGTAACTGGGAATACATAATTTGAACAGAACAAACAGTACATTTACTTAGGAAACTTTACAAATGTACATATTGTTACGTATTGTTGTTTACGTGGGCTCTCTGCGGTTAGGTACACAAGTTTTCCTCTTAATTATTCAGATGGATGACGTCAGTGCTTTGAGAGATCTTAGAACACATTCATACGTATTTTAAAACTAGCTAGCTGACCCGCGCGCTGCGTCACATTTTCCCCATTTTTGCAACATTTTTCATTGATGCTCCGCTCCTATTGTTTCGAAGCGTGCTGTTATACAAGGTGTTGTTTTGCTACCTCGTCAAAATTCAAGAGGATGTCACAAAAGACCTAAATAATCAATTAAAATTACGGTAGCCAGTTAATTATAAATAAACGCTGTTTTTTTTTTGGGTTTTTAAGTTTGTCAGTATTTCAGCATAACCCCCTTAACGTGGTATAGGGAATAAGATATGATCGAATAAATGTTTGAGATTGTTTGTATGTATGAAAGCACGGTTATAGGGCGAGAATCAGACGGGCCGCGTTTAAAACACGGGTGGTTCAAACTTACCGATTTTCGTAAATAAGAAAAAAAAAAAATACCTACCCCTTTTATTATTGATTCGGGACGAGAATCAGTAGCATAGTCACCTCCTTGAATTTGACGAGAATGCAAAACAACACCTTGTATATGATTCGAACCAGTAGTTCCCGAGATTATCGCGTTCTACCAAACAAATAAACTCTTTAGCTTTATAATATTGGTATACATAGATTGAATTCTTCTTCGTCGTTCCCTCACTGCTGAGGATCGCGACCACATATGACACGTCTCCAAGCCGTGCTATCTCCTGTAGTGTGAACCGCTCGGTACAGGCTGCCCACTTGATCGCGTTTAAACATCTGACCGGTGGTCTGCCCTGCCAATGCACAATGCCTGAAAATTTAAATAGGAAGTAAATATTGTGTGAACGACTTTATTCACAGCCTCGTTGAGCAACTTGGAGTCTAGCCAAGTATCGGAAAGACCAGAGTATTTTTATCCAGTAGATGGAATAATCTCGAACTTAGACTTTAAACTCGTTTTCACCAACACAGCTACACTTTATAAATGCCCAAATTAAAACGCGGCGCCTAAATTTAATAGAGCTGTTGGATTTCCAATGCTTTATTCAGTGTAGAAAGTTGGTGATCCAATAATTCGTTTTTTTTTTATGCTGGTTTATATTAATGAAAATGACAGTGCAGACCTATGCCTACAACTCTAGGGGAGAACCAGCGTGCTCTTATGTTATGTTACTTTATACAAAGTGCTTTTACTGAGCGTCTACACCTTACGTTATTTCATAAAAACTTTAAAGTCCTTTAATCCGAAATGACTGAACCGATTTAAATGAAATTTAATACGCATATTTAAGCAGGATACGTAGGTCTAAAAAGTTACTAAAAACATCTACGAAGTGTCTTTAAATAAAAAATATAATTGGAAATTTCTGTTTCTATAGATAATTTATAATCGGTCTAATTTAGCTGTGGCAATATTTTTCTATAATGTTTTAGTAACTTTTTAGGCCTATGTATCCTGCTTATGCGTATGAAGTTTCATTAAAATCGGTTCAGTCATTTCGGAAGATAAGGACTTGAAAGTTTAAATGGAATGTCGTTAGGCGTAAACGCTCTTAATTTATTCAAGTTAAATAAGGTTTATTGTCAATGAATGCTCGTTATTAACCGTTGACACATTGAAATGTAGTAAATTAATATTGTATGGGAATTATGGTCAATGAAAAGAAATAGCATGATTTTAATATTTAAATGAGTCACCTCACCTCAGACTCGACTAGCTTGCGTATAATTATGGACGTTATCAAAAAAGGAGGAAGCTCTGTGGTCAAAACCGTAAGTTTTTGTATGAGTATGTGTGTATGATTCACACTCGTTTTAGGTAATTTTGATAGCAATTGCATATAAATTGGTTATGGAGTGTCTTGTTTTATATTAGCAATTATAATAATAATAATAATAAAGCCCTTTTATTCTGACCACGTTCATGAATACATAATTATCTTTTTGATTTTTATAAAATATCCCGTAGATCAGTGTGCCTCTTGGCATAGGCCTCCTCTAACGATTTCCACTGGGTTCTGTCTCGCGCTACTCTTCTCCAATGTCGTCCAGCCGTGAGCTTTAGGTCGTCTTGCCATCTGATTTGTTGGCGACCTCTTTTTCGTTTGCCGTCCCTGGGGTACCAGTCTGAAACTATTGTGCTCCATTTGTTTTGTGGGTCTCTTATCATGTGACCGGTCCATCTCCACTTCTGTAGGTCTATCCGAGTAAGTATGTCTGCTACTTTTGTTATTTCTCTTATTTTGCTACTTCTCACTTTGTCCTGTTTCTTTATTCCTGTCATACTTCTCTCCATGGCTCTTTGGCAGCGTTCCAGTTTTTCTCTGTGGTGTTTGGTGAGTGACCATGTTTCGCATCCGTAGATGATGACTGGCAGTATACAGGTGTCGAAGGCTTTCCTTTTTGTTGAAATACCTAACTCTTTGGATTTCATGATCTCTCTCAGGGACCAGTACTTCTTCCAACCATTTGCTATTCTTCTGTTGATTTCTTTAGTGGTTTGGTCACTGTGAGAGATTATCTGCCCCAGGTAGATATATTCTTGTACGTATTCGAGTGGTTGGTTATCGATGTTTATAGCTATTGGCTTGGAGTTCGTGAGCAGCTTTGTTTTACTTTTGTACATATGCAAACCTATTTTCTTACTTTCCTTTTCGAGTGAGTTTATCATTTCTTCGAGATGTAGAGGATTTTCTTCAAGCAGGACTATATCGTCTACAAATCTCAGATGGTTCAGTTTTACTCCATGTATGTTGAGGCCAAATTCATTCCAGTTCATTTTGCTAAAGATTCTTTCGAGTACGGCCGAGAAAAGTTTCGGTGCCAGGGGGTCACCTTGTCTAACCCCCCTTCCGATCTGAAACCTTTCTCCCAACGTTTCTAGTTGTATCCTTGCTTCTGTGTTTGCATAGATGTTCTTTAAAATGTCTATGTATATTGACTGTACCCCTTGTTGTTCTAGGCTCTCCCATATTGCTTTGTGACTTATACTGTCGAAGGCTTTGGAGTAGTCGATAAATGCCATGTATAGGTTCTTATTGTATTCTTTATATTTTTCTATTATTTGTTTCACTGTGTGAATGTGGTCTAGAGTTGAATAGTTTCGTCTGAAGCCAGCTTGCTCTCGTGGTTGGTTTTCGTCGAGCTTTTTGGTTATTCTTTCCAGGATCACTTTGGAGAATACCTTGTAAATATTTGACATCAGACTTATAGGTCGATAGTTGCTTATGTCCTCTTTAGGTCCTTTCTTAAAAATAAGAATGATGTGCGATGTTTTCCACTGTGCTGGAATTAGACCAGTGCTCATTATTTCGTTGAATACAGACGTAAGTATGGGTAGTAGTTCTTCGAGGGTACCTTTGAGGAGCTCATTTGCAATTTTGTCGGGGCCTGGAGCCTTTTCCAATTTCTGGCTAATTATAGCTTTTTCGACCTCGCTAGGCAATATGTCTGGTTCTGGATCTTCTCTGTGTTGCCTTTCGTTTGGTTCGTTTTTATGTCCGTGATTTTGATTGTCATCTAGTTTCGAGTATAGTTCTTTGTAGAGTTTAGTTGGTAGAGTTTAGTTTTTCCTTTTTTCTATAAGTTTAAGTGTTGTGTCGGTCAGCCTGTATTTCTTATCTCTCTTAGTTTTGGTTTTTATTAGAGTTAGCTGTTTTTCTAAATTATCATACTTTGTAAGGACATTGGCATTTTTGTCTTCTAGTGTTATTTCTTGACCCAATTCTTTCAGTGATTTGGCCACTTTCTTGAATGTTTCGTTGCAGTATTGGTCTGTTTTGTGTGGAGTAACATGTTTTCGAGATTGGCGTGGTGGTTCTGTTTTTAAGGAACTTCTTACCATGCGGTGGTTCGTGTTGAAATTAAATTTAGTTACTACTGCTGTGTCTGTGAAGGCATTTGGGTGGCTTGTAGCTATATAGTCAATCTCGTTTTTATATCTGCCGTCAGGGGATATCCAAGTCCACTTGTTCTTCCTGTTTTTCTTGTATTTACTGTTGAGTAACGTTAGGTTATGTTCTAGTAAGAACTCCACTAGTAGTTCTCCGTTTGGGCTTCTTTTTCCTTGCTCAAAGTTACCCAGGACGTACTCTTCCTTGCTTTGTTTTTCACCGACTTGTGCGTTGAAGTCTCCCAAGAAGAGAAGAATTTGCAATTATACGTGAAACAAAAATATATTAATATTCTAAGGTAATAGTGACCAACCGAAGCTTCGGCTTCGGCCAAAATGACCGAAGTTTTGGCCGAAGCCGAAGGTTTCTGTTCTGGAAGCGCCGACATTCAAAGAACTATTAAGAATTCGAACGAATTATTTGACTGCCTTGCCTTGCATTGATCTAGCCGTCGTCGCTGACTGCTGAACGTGAGGGCCTGAGTTCGATTCTCTAGTTGGGCAAATTGTTATTGGGGTTTTCCCATCAGGGATTTGGCCACGGAGTCTGCATTTGTGCCCAGTTGATGGCACTAGGCTCGCCCCTATTACATAGGACTTAAACATAACTGGCGAAATGTAGGTTTACTACCAGGTTCAACTCTGCCTAACCTGCTTAACTAATTCGCGAGATCAAGACAGAAGAGTAGATGCCGAGACCACCTACTGCGTCACCTAGAGATACCGCTAGAATCCATACTAATATTATAAATGCGAAAGTCACTCTGTTTGTTTGTTTACCTTTTCACGACTAAACGGCTGATCGGATTTTAATGAAATTTGGCAAGAAGATAGATTTCAACCTGGGGAAGGACATAGGCTATATATCATCACGCTACGACCAATGGGAGCGGAGCAGCAATGAAAAATGTTGCGAAAACGGGGGAAATGAGACGCAGACGAAGTTGCGCGGGACAGCTAGTTCATCCATAAATCCACTGTTTGATTATTCTTATGTATAATGAAAAGTCTAATCATGTACACGGACGGACGCAATAATACATAGTTTTATAGTGCGACATATCGAATGCAATTAAATTCATCCATTATATTGTGCCTGTAATGGTTGAAGAATTTAAAAGGTATTGCTGTCGTTGGGATGGCCTTTTTGTCACACACATACGTACAAGGAACATAACATCACGCCTTTAATTACCGATTGGTTAGGCAGACTACGTTCTCATAATATTATATTCTATTCCTATTTTTATAAACACCAACATCAAAGCTAGAGAGACTGAATACATTTTTGGCAAAGACACAATTTAAACAGAGCAAGTTGTAACATGATAATTTCAAGATCAAATTATTTAGTATTGTGAAAAGAACTATGAATTAAATATTTAATAAAACTGAAAGAGCAATTTTAGTTAATTTTGGAAAATAAATTATAACTGCGTCGTTGTTTTAGTGTTTGCAAGTGTGACTGCTGAGCAGGAGGTCCTGGGCTCGACTCCCGGGCAAAGTATCCATCACGGGGTATGGATATCTCGCCCCCTATTACATGGAACTTAAACATAACTAGCGAAATGTGTATTGTCTGACACTGGGTATTTAATTTTAAGTCAACTTTATAATTTTAAGTTTAGTATGATAAACGAGCGCTTCTCGCCATCAAACTGTTAAGTTTTGCGAGTAAAAACTGTAAAAAAAATACTTGTATTTTAAATATTAAGATTAATAAAGAAAACAAACTATTAGGTACAACTCTGTCTAACCCTTCGGGACTTAGAGGCGTGATGTTATGTTTATACAGGGTGTAACGGAAGGGGTATATACATACTTAAGGGTGTGCTACAGACCCTCAAACTGAACATTTTTCTCGTCATAAAACATGTTCAGGTTGATGGTCTGTAGCACACCCTTAAGTATGTATATACCCTTTCCGTTACACCCCGTATAAATCATTTTTTATGATATCAAATCTAAATCAGCCCAGAACTTTTATCAGTACCAACAAAAAAAAAACATTTTTCTCTTTTTACAGGACACAAACGTCTTAGGCTTCAAAGGTCCAAGAAAAATGACAGTGATCCTCCCGGGAATGACGCCAGACCGTCAGCGAGTCACGATCGCCCCTCAAGATGACAGCGAAACACTCTTAGAACGACTCAAGAGCCAAAGTTTAGACGACATAGTCGTTCTACACAACAAAACCCCAGTTTGGAACGACGAAACTCAGTCATACGTCCTGAATTTCCATGGAAGGGTAACCCAGGCAAGTGTGAAGAACTTTCAGATAGTACACGATTCTGAGCCAGAATACGTGGTTATGCAGTTTGGAAGGATTTCGGAAGACGTGTTTACAATGGACTATCGGTATCCACTTTGTGCGCTGCAAGCGTTCGGAATCGCGCTCAGTTCGTTTGACAGTAAGCTGGCTTGCGAATGATCTCTTTTTTTTGAGTTTTATATTCCAATGTGGCTGTAGCATTTTTTTTTTTTTTTTTTTAATCTTGAGGCTATAATTTATATTAAAACAATTTTATGAAAGTACGTCTCATTTATAATACGTAAATGGAATTATAAGACTATACAGAATTATCATCACAATTAATCTGAAAACGAACTGACCAGGACAATTAATGATCATAGAAAGGTTGTACCTTCCGAATGTTGCCCGGGCCCATTTGACGCTGCTGTCGTGGTCATATAACGTGCGAGAGAGACAGTGCATACTTCTACGGGATTTTCAAAATCTATAATATCACCCGTACACCAACCCACACTGGACCCGCGGTGTATTTTGATGGCCGACTCCCTCACATAGAGAGGAGGCCCGAGTCCCGGCTGTTAAGCTGATTATGCTATATTTTCGTCCCGCTCCTACGTTTTATGACCTCGCCGTATACACTTTATAACAATGGTAATCGTAGCAGAATTAATTACAGAAAACATCACAATAATCAATTTTCTGCTTTACTTAGTCGGTTAATGAGCTTAAAGCCCCATGATGCACTTAAAGTATTGTGTTATTTTTGTAAACAAACGCACATTATTTAGTTTTCGGTGCTTGTTGTGACGTAGGTTGTGTTGTTCCGTGTTTCGACTTTCAACGACGGTGTTTGAACGAAGTCTGTAGCGTAGATGTGTTTATAGAGCCTAAAATGGCTATGTCTAAGATATATGACCACTTTTCCCCTGTCTTTTAGTGTAAAAATGGCTTAGTAAATATTTTGAGTATTTATCGGATATAATACAATAGTAATTTATTTCTCTCAAAAGGTACAATTTTGGACATAGTATCTAGGTCACATGCAAATTCAAACATTAATTTGTGAGAGCTGGAGTCTATACTGCGTTCGAGACCCTTATGAAAAGATCTCCTGGCTATAAAACGAGGTTGTCTAAAGTATTAAATAATAAGACGCCTTCGAAAATAAAATAGCAATGATTCCACATTGTGGAATAAATTGCTTCACTCTTGTACAGTTTTTCATTGAGGAGGAACAAGATAATTAAAACAATCTGTTCTGATATCTGCTTAGCCAACCACTCACCCCGACTATATTGGGGTCGGCTTCCAGTCTAGCTGGATGCAGCTGAATACCAGTATTTTACTTCGAGCGACTGCCTGTCTGACCTCAAAACAAACTGTTCAAAAATAAAAGAAGAGTGGCCACTCTTGTTTAGATAGTCAGCCTAAAACATGGTCATATTTCTTAAACATAAAATTAAGTGTAATTTTTGTGGTCCAAGGTATAAATCCAAGGAAAATTGCACATATGCATGTACTTTCATATCTGTTTCAAGTAGAAAATATGCAATGAGGGAATTTATTTTATAACTACATACTCTCTTTACTGTAGCTGCAATTACGTACTTATTTCGCTTTTGTAACCAAAATAAATATATTAAAATAATGTATCTAAAACGTATGTGTATAAAAATCTTCAGAATATTGAATGTTGTCATAAAAAAAAAAACAAAGTAGTAATTCAAATATCTATGATTTCAAGCGGGAAAGTCAGCGCTTATTTGATAGTATTGGTTGTTTCACAACTGTGTATGATTTTATAAATAATGGGGTAAATAATGTTCCTTCATCATCTTAAAACGCACATGCTTGCACATTTCTTATGTAAATAGGTATTGGTAAATACCTAACTTATGTATTATGTAGTCAAAACGGTATAGGAATCAGTCAACTTGTTTGCTCATATCAAGCTCACTTTTTGCTCAGTATTCTTGGGTATCCACATAGCTTTTGGTCGGCGAGCTAGTAATGAAATTTGGAAAGGCATTTTAAGCACTCAAACATCTTGCTTAGCCCAACTATAATAGACAAAAAAGATTGACTAGCTGTTTGCCTATGTTAAATACAAAAATGGCTTTTGAATTAGTACTTGGCGAGACTTCTCAAAGTTCGTTACCAGCTCTTGGACTATTTGAACATGATGTCATACTCTTACATGGCCAATAAAATCTATTGCCATATTCGTAACCAATCAACAATTATATGTACAAACTATTCTTAAGCATCATATAGCATTAGTTTTGTATCCTAGTCAATTTAGCTTTTAGTTAATTTTAATTTAGCACTAGATATTCATAATTTGAATGCACAAATTACTTTAAGGAATTATGTCTATACTTTAATTATTTAGTGTCATAAAATAATGTATAAATGTTTGAATACTGCTGTTGTGATAAATTTGTTTTTATTTTTTTTAGATGCTTCTCACATTATTTTGCGTGTCATCACTATTGAACAATGATTTTTTGAGTCCTATCTGAAATGTACTTGATTTGACAATCTTAAGGGGTGGCTACTCACTTGTTTGACATTCGAATCGTCAGAGTATTTTTTGGAAAACGAAGTCTGATTCGAAGCTTGTACTACTTACACACATCTGGCTTGTTTGGTATCTACAGTCACTAAATCATACATGATTATGTAAGGGTTGGCTCGGCATTATGTGAAATTAGCCAAACGTGTTTTTCCCGAGCACATTTGATTTTGCCGTCTGACTTTGCCGAATTACACCAACGTAAACATTTGCCTAGCACCCCCTAAGAATCATGTAAATCGCAATATTTTACTTTGACCCCCAAATAATACTTATGTTATGTCTATATTAGCCAATAAGACCACACCAGTATTAATTTAATTTCAACCATTAATTTATATACCTGACAATAATAATGTACATTGTATCCACTGCCTTCTCCCTGCTGAATTAAAAAAAAAAAAACAAATAAGTTTTATCAAAGAAAATGTTTATAAAATTGACTATTAGAATAAAATAAATGTGCCTATTATTAGGTTACGTGTTTAGATAGCTAAAAGGGAAAAAAACTTAAATGAAATTTGTAAAATATTTAAATGATAAAATGTCAATGCGTCTATGTAATAATGTCGCGAGCTTCTTGTAGTAAATCGTGGTAGATATAATTAATGGGTATTGTTCTAGTACTATTATTGTCACTTCAAACCACACAGCACGGAGTCGCCTCGGCTGTAGAGGCGGCATTGTCAGCACTTTACATGCAAACAGTAAGTACAAAAAGTGTGTCACTGTTGCTCTTACCACGACAAACATTGAAAGCGGTCTATGGTAAAAGTTGTGCGCTAAAAGCACTTTAAGCGTCACAAATTTTATAAGTACTGCTAGACGCTGCGGCGATTCCGCGCTTTGTGCTTCAAATCAATCGTCTTATATTTCACAATAAGTTCTTTAAACAAGAAAGTTTATTATAAATTGCATCCCTTTATCAATTGTTTGGATTCTTCACTCTTTAGTCTCTTTTTCTGCAGTCTATACGAATTTGAATCTTCAAATATATGCTGCACTTAATCTGAACCTACTTCATTTTTGAATAAGGTCCAATATGGCTTAAAATATTATGATTTCAACTTCTAAGTCGGAAATCTGCATTGACTGTCTGCACTGCCAGAATGAGACAAAGTTGAGTAAATTCGTTAAGTTGCATTTCATTTTTCTTAGTCCCCATAATTTAATAGTATTTGAAAATGATTAGGATTATGGCAACCATTATCATATTCCAAAGTAGCTTTGTCAAGTGTTTTGAGTATTTTAGTGATTTTGCCAATCATGTTTTTAGGTTTTTGATTGGCAAGAGCGGAAGGGCTCTATAAAGTGTGGCGGAATATGTTATTAAAGTACCAGTGAATATCCACGGGATTGCATGGTATATCTTAAGAGCGTTTACGCCTTACGACATTTCATACAAACTTTCAAGTCGTTATTTTCCGAAATGACTGAACTGATTTTGATGAAACTTCGTACACATAAGCAGGATACACAGATCTAAAAAGTTACTGCTTATGCGTATAAAGTTTCATTTAAATCGGTTCAGTCATTTCGGAAAAAAACTACTTGAAAGTTTGTATGAAATGTCGTAAGGCGTAAACGCTCTTAAACGATTCGTACCAACATGGACTTCGGCAGCAAGTAACAATATCCCATTTCTTTAGTTAGGCATTTACAAATAAAATGACACTTCATTTTGTAGAATTGTAAATACTAAAGTATGAATTTTGGTGTATTGTGCCTTTGGTAACGATAGGTTAAATGTTTGTGCCTTTTATTTTCATGTTTACTATGTATTTTGTACCTGGAGCTTTTCGTAGGCACAGAACCCCTCTTTACTAGCTAACAAATCGCTTTTTACACCTTGAAGATGTTAGATTATTTATTTAGGACAACTTAAGCAAAGCTGTCTTTAGACTAAAATAGATGTAGTAGTGAATGAATGTTACGTAAAATAAATGAAATTGTGTAAATTAATTAAACTAATAGTCTTTTTGTAAAAATTCATGAGAATGTCCATTTAATTGACTTGTGAATTTATGTAAAATTTTGCTCATAGTAATTGTGCAGTATGTGTATAGTTAAATGTTCTAAAAATAACTTGAAAACTGCTTACAAAGAATATTCCAGATCTCTGAACTTCGAATGGTAGAAAATGCCAATTATTTTGCTATTTATTTTCGACAGTAGTTTAGGCCAATTTTATTTTATTTGACATTATTATTATCAATAATTCACAATCATGACTCTAAAATATTTAAAAATATGAATTTAACATAATAATGTAAATTATTCTTTACATTTTTTGATGTATAAAATATTTGTGATATCTATTGTAAATAGTGACGTTTAACTGAAATATCGAACACAATTATTTCTAAGCAATGTTTTGTGTTACTAGTGAAGCACTGTGCATTAAATGTCCGTTAAAATTATCATGAAATATAAACTAAACTGACTTTGATATAATTTTGTGGTTCTCTGTAATTTAGATCATGAATTCATTACATAAATGTTATTATCCAGTGAATTGTTCAACATTCCTTGTTTGTGATTCAAAAATCATGTTTTTGTTATCAATAAATTATATTGGTGCAACAAATCTATTATATTCTGCCCACCACTCACCTTCCTGCTATCTCCAGTCCCTACTTTCACATCTTCAAACTCTTCTTGTACTCTGTACTCAGATATACTTCTGCTTACCCTACAAGAATTATAGGTGATGTTCCGTTTCCTCCTTCCATAAATACTATATCTTGATTTGGCTCGCAAGGTTGTTGAACTCTGTGATCATTGTGCCAATAGTCATGACAGCCAATGGCTTAATTAATTGCAAAGAGCCTCAAACAATACCTGAGGAGGCTGTCATTAGGCAGGATCAAGAGCTTGAATCAGAAAGCAGCACATCTGGAAACAACTTGGAACTACTTAGGTGGTTCCTCTCACAGGAACCCTGACCACTGGGAGGTGGGACCCTGGTACTGGTGTGCTTTTTATTTTAAATGTTTTCTTTGTATGTTTTTTAAAAATATATGTAAAACTAGCTGTACCCGGCATGCGTTGCAATGCACTTTTTCCTACCTACCGATCCTATTCTACCTACCTACCCTACCCTACCTACCAACCCTACCCTACCTACCAACCCTACCCTACCTACCAACCCTACCCTACCTACCAACCCTACCCTACCTACCTACCTACCCTACCCTACCTACCTACCTACCCTCTCTACCCTACCTACCTACCCTACCCTACCTACCCTACCCTACCCTACTCACCTACCTACCTACCTACCTACCCTACCGTATCCTATGTCCTTCTCCTGGCTCTAAACTACCTCCCTGCCAATTTTCAGCTAAATCGGTTCAGCCGTTCTTGAGTTATAAGTGAAGTAACTAACACGACTTTCTTTTATATATATAGATGAATGAAGAGAAGCATATTATTAGCATTTTGAATGGTAAATTACTCAATATTGCAAGAGTGGTATTGATTCTCTCAAATGCTAAGTAAATACCGAAAACCACCAATTTAATATCTTTGATAAACAACAGTTCATCAGCTTATACAGTACAACACTAAGGAGTTGCAAAAATTGTGTAACTTAACACCAATTATGGTATCAGATGATTTCCTCCGAGAGCTCATTCAAAGTTTTACCAGGTCAATTGTTTTTTACTGATATTTTATTCTTTTGATAAATTAATTTGGTAAATTGAAATACAAGTAAAATAGATACTAATGCACTTTTTACTGACAATGTGACCATGCATGCTGCAAATTCGCTTGATAGCCCTCTATGTCAACAAGAAATAGTGTCAACATTTCAAAATTGAGTTCACTAATAGCATATTTTAAGGAAAGTTGTTTCGGAAGGTGGGTTAAATTTATGAAATAACAAGATTAGGTAGGGTTTTAAGGTTTTTTTTATTGTCAGCTTACATACAAAGTTTATTCGGTCTTGGCGGCCGCTGCTTTAGGCTTCTTGGCCTTGATGGGCCTCTGAGAGCGTAGGATGGCTGATGCACGGCGGAGGGTAGCCTTGGACAGGTCAGTGCGGTAGTGGTTGGCTTTCAGCAACCTCTTTACCTTGAAAAGCGATCTTCTCGCGCCGGCTTTGAATTGGCGGCGCACTGCGTTCTTGGCGGGCTTGTTTGTTGCCTTAGCCTTCTTGTACACAACTGTGAAACCTTTCCTGTCAGGATTCTCGACGACGCCGACAGCCTTCTTCTGGATCAGACCATTGTATCTGTACGAGTTGAGGTTAGTCACATTGTTCGGCTCCTTGCTGAACGGCTTCCTTATGTTGCGCTTTTTCACCAGGAAGGCGTTGTTGTTGCGGATAATCATCCAGTTAAGATGAGACGACATTTTTGCAGTTTTATTCTAAAAACTACACCAAATACAACGTGCTCACAACGTGTCCGTAGACAAAAAGAAGGAAGAAGTTTGTCTATGCTTTCGCTAATGTCAAACCTTGCTGTCAAAGTTAATGTTGTCAATAATCTTATCGACATTACCCTTATTTACCATTTAATGTGGGAAAAGACATGAGAATACGCCATAACGCAACCCTCTAAAACAAAAACGTGGAAAATCAATGTTTATTTCATTCACAAGTAATTGATCAGGTTGATTTATTGTGTTTTGGACATTTCTATGTAGATTGGCGTTTTCTTTTAACTCCCATTTATTTAAAGAAATGTATATAATTATATAAAATAACTTGAACAGCTGGAAATAAAACGAAGAGTGTTTCTGAAATGAGAAAAAAAAAGACGCGAAAGATCCATATTCAATCATGTTTTTAACTTGGTTACACCTACATTAAACCAGAGACAGTTTGCCAACAATGTACGAACCTCTGTGGATGGGCTTTATTAAAATAACGTATAATTATTTATCAAAGCCTTTAACAAGAACCTTAAAAATGCATATGTTTATTTGCGATCATCATAATATTTAAAAATATTAAGTTTCATAAATTCACTCTTCCATCTTTCCACTATTCTCTATGAATTTTACCGTTGACTTCTTTCATTTTATTCATCCTTTTTTTGGCATTTTGCTTATGGTGATATGTCAAATTCCAAACTAAAACTTGTCTGGGACAATTCGTGTTGGTTCTTATTATATCTTTTTTCTTTATTATATTTACAGTATTCCTTATAGTAAATGTAGTTCTTGCGTGAAATTTATATGTGAACGAATAAAGTGCCAAATTGATGTCTCGTTATTATTGGTATCATGAATCAGGTTGATCAAAATATAAACAAAGATATGTTTGATTCTGATCTGATCGACGTGGAATCTTTGGATTATTCCGATAATCAGACGTGGTGAGTACTTTTGAGGAGTATTTATGTAAGAGAATATGTCGCATTATGTGGTGACGAATATTTACGGGGTCATGCATGTCTTGTGTCCGGTCGTAACGTCAATCTATCTGTCGACTGTCGAGTCGTGATGGATATTTAGCTCGTTCCAATTAATCGTTGAGTTATTTATTTCCAGTCTAACCACTATAACCAGTATTTTAACATAGCCACCTTGCACAGGCACTAGACCTATGTTTTTGCTAAGTTAGATGATTCACCTTCACTCAGGTGTTTTTATTTTGTTTTGGATGAACTTACATTTCTTTGCGAAAGCTGAAACTGGACAACTTTCAAAGTTACTATATTCTTTAGAGGCATGCTTATCTATAAAAGTTTCCAGCCCACTTGGCTGTGATGTGATCACCACACCTACACTGATTTGAATATTGATGAAAACAAAATAAAAAGCATTTAAATATGAGTGAATTTCAGTGTTTTAACTAATTAATTGTAAGTTTATGTATCTACCCTCACATTATTTCTATAAAAAAAGTGTAAAACATGTTTTAAAAATATTGAAAACATCTTTCACATACATTTCTCTTGTTTTTTTTTTTTGCTTACTAGCAAATTATCAAACTGATTAGATTGCCTTTATTGTCATCACTTGACATGAATTGCACTTCAATTAATATGATAAGTTTTGTGATAATATAAAACCTACTTTTAGTACTTATATAAATGAATTAATTCTGCTTAATTATATATATATATGTATTGATAATTATACAGCTCTTTGTATACTTTATTATTTGATTCAAAAAGTTTACAGTGACTCCTCATTTCTATGCTGTTTTCAGTAGTAAAACTATTCAATTTCATCAAATCTATCTTCGCAAGGGCTCTGTCATGGGTTTTTATATCATGTTTATTTTAACTCAGAAGATGTTATCCAATTAATAATGTCCAGACCAGTAAATGATACAAGTTTACTTTACTTTAAATCAAAATAAAAATATTTTATTTTACATAGGCCTACATGTGCACTTATAAAAAATTGACAAAAGGTGCAAGGTTCAGATTGTTTGTTTCCTATGGAGAAGAACCGGCAAGAAACTCCATGGTTACTCTTTTAAAATCATTTGGTTTTACAATATTTGAATGTTATAGCGTTAGTACCTAAGTATGGGAGGACAGCATAGCCTTGACAATATAAGTTGTTGCTTACTACAAAATGTAGATAAAGTAAAAAAAAGTCTCCACAACCGCCATATACTTTTCAAGGCATAAAAAGGAGAGACAGACATTTGGCCTTCATTAGGACAACACAGTCTACATACAAAGTATACTAGGTCAAATCAGCAAGCAAAACTTTGTTCTTTGGATATTGATATCATAACAAAATAAAATAAGGACAAAGTAGATATTATGATAATTTTAGGGGTCAATGACAGCTTGTAATCTAATCTAATTTTTTCTGTATACTTTAATATTAGGGTTTTTTTTTCAACCCAGGTTGTACACAGTTCCCCAAGACTCAGGACAGAGACTTGACGTAGTGGACTGGAACTTATCCTGTGACTGGCCCATCAAGGAGGACAATGATTACCTTCAGTTGGAGAAGACGCTCTACAGGGTACTTGACAATATACTTAAAAGTAAGTTCTGCATAATATTAAAGTTCGGCAGACAAATGGGCCAACAGGTTGTCTATGCAAACTGTCACTGTGACAGGTAGCGGTGGTAGGCGTAACCAACAAAATCTTTTCACAAAAAATTCAACAAATGCACTGTTATGCGCTGGAACTAACATTTTTTCAGCATACAATTTTCCTCTTTCTGTCTAGGTGATAAAGCTTTATTTCGTTTAAAACTTCTAAATCTACTTCGAAGCAGTTATGTTACGTTGACAGCGTTTTCACGAAGACCATCCTTTTGATTTGAAGTATCTATTGCATCATTAATTAAATTAGAACACATAAGATAAGACAACATGTTCAAACTTGTATAACATGTGTGCATTATTTAAATATTGACCCATGTGAGAGGTCAATGTTTTTTCCTCATTACAGTCTTGTTATAAATGTAGACATTGAGCTAGGATATTTTGCCTTCACCTATTTAATGTTAAGACAATTTTTATCTATGCTAATATTATAAAACGGGCCAAGTGCGAGTCTTACTCGCACACAGGGTTCCATATCCCCAAACAATATAATGACAATGTTTTGAACGGTCATTCATTAGTAAACCTTCACTCAACCGCAAAACTAAATTTGTTTTTCATAGTAAGTTAATGAAAAACAAAGTTACTGCTGCAGTTTGGTGAAAAAGTCCCATATCTCAAAAACTACATATCAAATCTTATAGCAACCTATTTTCGTTGAAAGTTTTTTTTACGGTCTACATCCCCATATTTTTTTCAAATTTTTTCTCCTGTTACTTTAGAAATTAGAGGGGGGGGACACTCGTTTTACCACTTTGGAAGTGTCTATCTTTCAAACAATTGACTTTGAAAAAAATGGTTTCAGGAACCTCAATGTCATTTTTAAAAACCTATCTATAGACACCCCACACGTATAGTTTTGATAGTTTTTTTTTTTTTAGTTTCAATTTCATGTATGGGGGGATATCCTTATCTATATTTTTTTTTTTAAATTTTGTACAAAAATCATAATGCGGTTCACAGAATACATCTACCTACCAAGTTTCAGCTGTGTAGTCCTAATAGTTTCGGAATAAAGTTGCTGTGATACGGACGGACAGACAGACAGACATGACGAATCTATAAGGGTTCCGTTTTTTGCCATTCGGCTACGGAACCCTAAAAAGTGGACAAGTGCGAGTCGGACTTGCGCACAAAACGTTCCATGGCACCTCATTCATATGTCAATTTACACTTAACAGTAACACTAAATTTGTTTTTCACAGTATGTTAATGATAAACAAAGTTACTGCTTCAGTTTCACGAAAAAGTCACATATCTAGAAAACTAAATATCAATTCTTATTCAAACCAATTTTCGTTGAAAGTTCTTTTTACTTTCTAAAAATCCGTTTTTTTTTTTCAGAATTTTCCTCTTATTTTAAAAATAGCTAGAATTGTATAGGCTTGCATGCAATGTAGTTTATGTTATCTTTACACATGAAATTATTCAAATAGACAATTATGTAATTACAAACAAACAAACTTCTAAATGTTAATTAAATGAGATTTATCTTTCGAGAAGTATTTGCATTTTAGATAACAACATCACAAGTTCTTGTAAAAGTCTTATAATTTATGAAAAAATTATGTTATCAATGGATTAAGTTAAAAGACTGCAGTTTTCTGTAATCTAAGAACTTATCTAATAATTATGAAACAGCTGTTTAATTGCCTGCATTATGAAGTCATTTCTGTAGTGGTTACAAGTATTGCATATCCACGAAATTATGTAAGATAATGTACACACATTCCTCTCTGCATATTTGAGGTGAATAGTTTTAAAAACCGGCCCAGTGCGAGTCGGACTCGCGCACTAAGGGTTCCGTACCAATTTTTATAAAAAAACGAGCATAAAAATCACTTTTATGAATGGGAGCCCCCTTTAATATTTATTTTATTCTGTTTTTAGTATTTGTTGTTATAGCATCAACAGAAATACATAATATGTAGAAATTTCAACTGGCTACCTATCACAGTTCATGAGATACGGTCTGGTGACAGACGGACGGACGGACAGCGAAGTCTCAGTAATAGGGTCCCGTTTGACCATCTGGGTACGGAACCCTAAAAACCAACTACAAAATACTTAATAGTACACTGATCTTTGCTTTTTTTTCTCTAAAATGTTTTAAGGAATTATGATACCTGCGGCCTTGTGCATATGACCCACTTTATTGTGAAGATCATTTCAAAAGATGTCTATCTCAGGTAGGTATCGGATCATAAATTCATGTTAAAAAAATTATTACAATTCTCGGACATTAGTCCTTCTTGCACCTGGAATGTGCTGATATGAACTTTATGAGAAGAATCAAGTTACCTAGTAATAATCTTAGCGCACATCAGGCCAAACGACCTAATTGCAACGCACATAAGGATGTTTTTATTTAGTCGCTGCTTCTTTACACTATAGCACATGTGTCAGTCTTACTTGACAGCTAACTATGCAATGCTTGCAAAGTCCACATAATGTCAAACTCAAAATTTTACATAAGTTCTACTAGCTTATGCCCACGGCTTTTCCCACGGTATCGTCGAACCTGGTTAAAAAGTATATATCCTATTTGCTATTCCAGACTATTATTTATCCCTGTGACAAATTTCATCCAGATACTTTCGAAAGTTTTTGCGTGAAAGACTAACAAACATCCATACATCCTTACAAACTTTCGCATTTATAATATTGGTAGGATGTTGTCTCTGGCCAAGTCTACAGAACAATTTGGAGCAAATTGTTACTCATCTGAGACTACATTTACTTAGTACACAGTCATACATTATCATTCAAGATAAGTAGGAAGTGCTATAATCAGCTGCATAATTATCATATTTAAACTTAACCTATTTATAAACTACTTAATTAACAAAGTGTTTGTATATTTGACAAATAATCTTCCGCTTCTTCTTCCATTCGTACAAATCGCTTACTCAGTACTCTCCCTCTTTTGCCCTAAGTACTTGTTAATTTTTCCCATAATCCATCCATTATTAACAACTCGAACAACTGATATAACCGGCAAGGTGATGGTAAACGACCAAGAGGTAGCAGCCTTTTGCGATGGTCCGACCAGATAAGCTCTGCTCTTGACACAAAATTCCACGATGCGCTTTACTTGGCCCAGAATAAACAGAGATGGCGAAAAATGGTCTCGAAAAAGACGTTTGCAAGGGTTGATCATGACTCTCAATAATGAGGAGCACGACTTGAGGAGGATCCATCACAGTCATACCCAAAACTTTTCTTACGACGTGTTGTGACATTTTGGTGAGCAATGGCTGCTGAAAATATTTTGGAAACCTTCCTCTCTTTTACAATAACACTTAACTTAATGGTGGATAAAACATCATTTCGTCACACCTCGAAAAAATGGCAATTAAAAGAGCAATGATATTCGTCGGCCAGTCATTAAACAAAGGATATGATCATGAACAATTGGTAGCTGATCTAATGACATTCGTCACGGCTCATGGGTTCAGGACAAAGATCTGATATCGAGATATGAAATCAGGGTCTGTACACTGTATAGTACAAGAAAGACATTATTAATTTTGGATTGTCCCACACTCGGAATTTCTCATACATCGTGGGTGCGTTTACAATCATTTAAACTCGCATACACAAACAGCCATACCAGGAACAACAACCTGTAGGCCATACAAATATTTGTTCCATGCGGGAATCGAATCCGCATCACGCAGCGCAGCAGTTTATCGCTCAGCCAAAGCGCTAACCGTATCGTCAAAAAAAAATTTTCAAAAAGTTTTCTTTGTCTTTCATCTCAAATTTTACAGCAAAAGGCTGCACTTTCCCAAAACTTGGGGATTTTGTCCACTAATCTCTGCGTTAGATTGGAGTCGATTTCTTCCTTTATTCTTCGTCTTGGCGTACATTTGTTACTTGATGCCTTCGATCAATATTGATCGATGTTTGACGCTGCTGAAACCTGACTGAGGGTCTCACACGCACACGTTTTGACCGACGGCGTTCGACGGTTTGTCCATACAAAAAGAGCACAAAGTATGGAACGCCCTGCGCATTTTTTTGCATCGACTCGACATACGAGCCCTAATCATAAATGGTTATTATAGTTTGTATTCTTACAGCCACTCTAGACCAAAATAGATTGAAATAATACACAAATAGCTTGCAACAATTTACTGTATCAGCAAAAGTATTGTGTAATTATGGCTGTAATTGGCTATAAATACATCTAAGTTGAATTAAATATCTAGATAAAATATTTCCATGGTATTTGCAGGCTGTGGGCGGTTAAATTGCTTAAGTTTGGACCAATTTCAAAGCTCAAAACTTCCTTATGTTGGCAAAACTTCGTTACTGCGAATTCTACCTTCGCGTGGGCGGCTAATTGCTTGATTATACAGTTTTTGGTCAACCCTGCAAAAGTGCAGACGTAGAATTGCATATATAAACCCTTAACGATGATGGCAGTAATATAATATCAAGTTTATAATACACTCATGCAAGATCAGTGTCAAATTTCGCGTTCGGACTTCGCGAGCGTCATTTACATAGAATGCTTTGTCAGTACGAACTGAGATTCAGTTTATTAAGAACTAGCTTTTGCTCGCGGTTTCCCTCGCTTAGGGGTCGGAAATTAGGAGGTAAAGTAAAAAGTAAGTAAAAGTAAAGTACTTACTACCTGGATAAAGATAAAAGTGTCCTTCGTCTACCTGCCCAAGGTCATCAATGCGTCTGCTAGATTTCATTTGAATCCGTTCAGCCGTTGAGAGGTCAGTAAAAAGCAGAAAGACAGAGTTAATTTCACGTTGTATAATATTAGTATGGATTCCAAGAAATACCTGTGGTATTTTTTTTGAGTGGGTAATCATCAAATGACTGCTCCCGCTCTGGGCGGAGTGGAAGGGAGTGTCAGACTTGTACTGACTAAAACCCATCCATGTTAATTCTTAGCCCTTTGTGTTCCAGTACGTCTACCATGAGTTTTAACAATCTATACTCTCTAGCGTCTGTAGTTAAAAAAAATTATAAAAACTTTTACAGCGCCTCTAGCGGATAGTTGGGTACTAAAATGCGCAGTATGAGTCACTATAGTTATCTATCCTACGTCACCGTGTAGTAAACTAAAATACAGCGACTGCAAGTTTGGGCTTCATTTGCTTAGAATTTGGTAGTAAGCACTAACACAGCTCATGGTATCATTGAAAGAGCTAACTATAGTATTTGCTTATTGACGGAACTATTGCAGTTACGTCAAGCGATCTAACTATGACAACTCATGGTAGACGTACAGGGCTACGGTATCGCTTTCGAACTGTCCCGCAGCCCTGGCCCCCTATTCACAAACGCTCAGATTCGATTTCGATTCGATAAGTCGTATGTCTATCTTGTTTTGGCATTACGAAAGCGAGCGAGATAGGCATAAGACTTTTCGAATCGAAATCGAATCCGAGCTTCTGTGAATACGGGAGTTGGCAGGAGAAATACCAATGAGTATACGATGTAGTTTTATCTACACTTTCGTTCAATCAATATTTAATAGTTTTAATTTATAATGTAATGGTTTTAATTCATAATGACAGTAATTTATCGGATAAAAGAGGAATACAATTGAGTAGACATTAATCCGGGATGACATTATAATGCATAACACACTATACTACTGAAAACACAATTATAGCTGTGATTATAGTTATAGTATAAACTAGCTGTTGTCCGCGGATTCCGAAATTATTATAGAAATATTATTTCCCAATGGGAATCTGATTTTGTTAACAAATTTTGTGGTTATTTTTCTTGCACGGAACCATAACCTTGTTTCGAAAATAAAAGAAGCCTAAGTTACTCCCTATAACATCAGCTATCTGCCAGTAAAAGTCCAGTCAAAATCGGTGCAGCCGTTTCGGAGAATAGCCAGAACAAACAGACAGACAACAATAAAAAAATAAGTACCTACCGCATATACTGTCATATGCTTTTTTAGTAAAAAGCTGTTATTTTTTTATTACGAACACAAAAATACACTTCAATTTTATTTATTTGTTTAGATTATTATTACATTTAAGATTTGAAGTTAGGTACGATGTTTTCAGTGACGAGATCAGTATAGGTAAGTTTTGTGTATACTAATGCTGTACACTATAGCGCATTAGTATCTAGTCCAAAGTACGTTGTAAGCCGTAGCCTCGGAAGTGAACCAAATGTCGTTTACCTCTGACCTCTAACCACGCTAGAATTTACATTAAAGTACATTCAAGCTTCCTTTAACTCCCAAATAACGCGCTAATAGGACCAAACTGACCCACGTTAATTTCTTAATATTTGATACTAGCATTTGAAGATTTGTGGTGCTGTATAGTGTAGCTATAACAGAAGAAATAACTCTCTCCATATCAAATACAAACTTCTGCCCACGTGTTCGTCCGCGTCGCTGAATCGTAATACCATGGCACTTGATATTAGTAAAGCTTTCAATCATTGATAGATTTTTTAAATCGGATGAGTCTTTTTGGAGCTCCATATAGTCCTTACTGGACTATATGGATCTCCTTGTCGCCTGAAAGTACGGGGCAGTTCTGATTTTTTGCGCAATCTCTGATGTATAAAGTAACTGGACTAATACATCCAAACTTACAAATTTTACCCGTATTCTTCTTAACACTCCTATACACGGTGTAAATCACCTCATCACGAAGCCGTCAACCAAGCATCCTGTACATGAAACTAAATAACTTTACGCAAAAATTATTGCTGGGAAACGACTTTTTTTTGGGGGTGTAAAATAATGTTTTGTGGTAGAACTCAATGTAACGCACTCAAAACATTGTGATGATGGACGGATTGAATAGTACGGGGGTCGTGGAGGTGTTTAAAGTCAAAATCTTACATTAAAAACTTGTATTTAAAAAAATACTTGTCAAAAAGTTGGGACTTTGACCCCTAATATCTCCGTAACTAGAAGGTTCCCAGGTATGGTTTAGAACAAAAAAATGATCGCAAGGACAGGGAGAACCAGTGCCTTTCGGCTTCGTTAAGAGGTGTTTTACACCCTTTATAAGATGAGTAATGTTTTGGAGATGGCCCTCTATTTTCAATTCTACAAGCTTTACTTCTTTAAAATATTAGTAATAATTGTTTCTTGAGAGAAATCTTTCAGTTAACTGTGTCTATCAAAATCACAAGTCATTGCAACATCATGAGACGGCGAATATTTTTTAAACGGTATACAATACCATTTCGTATTTGGTATACTAGTACACTTAGATAATTCCAGTACTGTTCAATGTCACTAAAGCAATCATCCAATTACATTGAGATCACTTCGTTGCTTTAGATCTGCCATAGAAATCTGGACTCTATCATCCTTCAACTAAAGTCAGTTTTTAGATTCGATCCTCTAAATAGATTTTGCACAGGAAAATACTGTCGGAAACATTACTTTATGTATTGACATTAAATAGTGACAATGCAGTATGCTAATATTGTAATATGTCTAAAACAGGATAAGTACTAGAAGATGATTCGAGAATTTTAATACTGTCATGAGATTTGACTTACATTTTGGGATTTGGGAACCTCCTAATATAGACGCTTTCTATTATCCTTAATGGTTTCGCCGTTCCTATTTCATTTGGAAAAGCTACCAAGTCACCTACATTGCGTAGTTAAAGTTCTAAGAACGAACACCACGTCAAAAATAGCAACTTTACAGGAGAGTGAAAAAACTACATAATTATTCCTAAGTAATGGTATACTATCACTGGAACGGTAACTTCAAATTTGATAGAGACATTGCTTTTCTCTGATTGGCTGGAACAACGTGTCTTACATTTCTATAGCAAACGGCAGGAAATTCAAAAAAAAACATTTCAAATTGTCAAAACCGCTTCAATGAACTGGCCTAAGAACTCTTCGAAGTATCAGTCTTCGGTCTGACACTCAATTAAAATGTACTTAATAATAAACAAGAGAAAAGGTCCACGACTTCTTGAACCCGGAATCCTTGGCACGTGAGTTGTATCAGCTAACCCAGAAATGAATCATTCGAAATCGGTTGCACATCAATTTCGGCGGAAAATCTGTTGTTGTTTTGTATTCTGAAAAGCTTGGCTTCGTTCATCTTCAAAAGTCTGGTTACTTAATCAAGATCTTGCATAAAACTACCATCCATCCAAAAACTCTCTTGAACTTCTCTTCGCTTTTTTGTTTTTTGCAAAAGAATGAGGGTTCCTGGAAGAGCAATTCCAAGCCTGCAAATAGTGCAAGAATTTGGCCAAATATTTGCAAGGCAACTAAAAAAAAGTTACCAGCGCTAAAACTACGGCCTTCTTAAAACGAGTCAGCGAAATCACTAGTGGGCGTTACGTTCTTAGCGCATCAGATTTCGCGTTAGTGTAAAACGTATAGCGCATTTCCTTATGCTTTGCAAATCTTTTAGTTTTAGAAGTAAGCTGTTTTGGTCCTTAAAAGTTCTGCTTTTGTCTCCCGGTCGCAAAAAATGCGAGTCACATTGAAAACTAGTCCATGACTAATCCTCCACATAAAGCCCGAGAAATCTTCACAGAACGGAAAATAAAAAAGTTTTTTATTGCCAGTTTCTATAAAAGTAGAAACGAGGCAAGATTCGAAGCTAGTTGATGAATTACCGCAGGAAGTAATAACATAGGAACACTAAAGCCTCTTTCAGAGCGAGGACGGCGCGCGCGGCCGCCCCAGGCTGCGCGTTTTGATATCCATAGTCTTGTATGATAGCGTTCACTGTTCATCGTGCGCCGGTCGGCACGTCGTCATCGGGACACGCTCGATCGGCCGAAAGTTAAACCTGCGCCCGTGCCCGTGCGCCGATTGACGCGACGACGGCCATTAAAGGCTTAGGAAACGTTCAGAGAGAAAGAAAGACGAGCGTACACAAGGCCAAGGTCTATAAACCTCTCTATCGAGATCTATAAAGCTCTCGCTTTGAGTTAGACCTGTTTCTGTCTCTATTTTGAAGTTATAATTTGGCAGCTGTGCGACAGTGACAAAAATAGCCACTTTATTCTGAAACTATTAGGACTACACAGTTGAAACTTTGGTAGGTATATTGTGAACCGCTTTACGATTTTCATACAAAAAAATAAAGATTAGTTGGGGCTCACCATACATGGAACTGAAAAAAAACATCTAACCTGTACGTGCGTGTCTATAGTTAGGTTTTTAAAAATAATACAGAGGTTTCTAAAACCATTTCTTATCTAAGTCAGAAGAGAAAGATAGCCACTTCCAAAGTGGTAAAGTGTGTGCTCTACCTCCCCTTAAAATTCTCAAGTAATAGGAGGAAAATTAATATTATAATACAATTTAAAAATGAGCCTTCAAAATATTTTTATTATATTGTTTGGTGCTGTGGAACCCTGTGTGCGTGTGAGTACGACTCGCACATGGCCGGTTTTTTTTCCTGTTGTTGTATTCTCTGATCACATGAAATCTTGGATCAGAGAATTCAAAACGAGTCTAGAGGTGTTATTGTTTACCGCTCACGTAAGACTGTGAGTAAACTCTTAGAAGTGAGTCTGTCTGTATCGCCGGATATTGTAAATTGAACTGCGCGATTTTGCGATCTTCCCACGCATTATCGATTATAGGCTTGTTTTACCTTTCGATAATGGAAACAATTACTCTTGTTATACAGGGTGTAACGGAAAGGGTATATACATCCTTAAGGGTGTGCTACAGACCATCAAACTGAACATGTTTCTCATCATAAAACATGATTTTCATAAAAAAAAATATCTGCTGCCCCATAGAAAATTACAATACCTATTCGACCCAAATGTATAAAGCAGCTGATATTTTTTTTGCTGCAAAAAACTGTTTATGTTGAGAAACATGTTCAGTTTGATGGTCTGTAGCACAATCTTAAGGATGTATATACCCTTTCCGTTACACCCTGTATACGGCCGAAGAAATTCTGTACTAGTCTTTTATGCTTTAGGGACAAGACTGATTTGTTTTATGTCAAAGACTTGATAGACATTAGCAAAATACAAACGAGCACGAAACAAGTACACAGCCAAGAAAATAGGTCTAGAATACTCAATGTACAACGGAGTAAGAAGGTCGTCTAGTCCAAAATGGGCATAATATTTCCAACAACTTAAGTATCCAGTCAGAAGCACATTTACATACACTAGATCCCCAGTCAGTATTCTAACAAACGCAATCCATATAGCAATGGTATTGCGGCCCACACGACAATTAATATTCGAAACTTGTACAATAAAAGTTTCACTTTCTACGCATATGCTGGATTGAGATGAATTAACAGACTAACGAACATTTAATAACTCTTTTTAGACGTAACTGGGATTTTTTTGTGTGTAACGAAAATGAATTTGGATTTATTCTTCTCGGATAAAATCCTCTGAACGGTTAAATCGATTGTAAGTTGGAACTAATGGTCGGTTGTGTGGGTGGGGTTTATGCAATGGAATTGTTTTATTTCTTCCGCATTGATATGTTAAGGAAACAACGTGATGCCATCCTGTCAGTCAGTGTTTTGATAGGGGAAAGTATTTATAACATAACATTTTCCTTTGTAAAAAGGCGATGAGTTTCATCAGATATACCTACAAATGCCTACTAGACCAGAACGGTTTGTAATCAAATCAAAATCAAATAGGATTTTTCCATTCCACCGTAAGAAGGATTAGACCAACTCAAAAGTCACTTATCCAAATAAGGCCAGAGATCAGCAGTTTTTAAACATCACTCATGTAATCCCCGAAAGGTTGGGCAGGGTGTACCTTATAGTACAGCCACATTTCGCCACTGATGTTTAAGTTAATAGGGGCGAGCCTATTGCCATCAACCGGGCACAAATCAGTAGATGCTCCTGTGGAGAAATTCCTGATAGAAAAACCCAATAACACTTTGCCCATCCTGGAAATCGGACCAAGGAACCTCATGCTCAGCACCACACGCGACCATCAAACCAACGAGACAGTCCTCCAAAACGCTCTTCATCACTGTTTTTTAGTTAGAGAGATGAAGTGGCGAAACAAACTCCCCAGCAACAATCGAACAGATTTCCATCCACGGTTTAAAACACTGCAACAGCCGTTTCCAGCAGAACACTGTCTTATCAACTGTATCATACGATCTTCTTGCTCGTTTTCGTTTTCGATACGTCATCTCCACTTGAGGTCAGGCTCGCGTCAGTATGTCAATATTGTGTTTGTCAACACACTTATTCGCATCTGCTTGAACGCATTCAATTAGTACACAGTCGTAAGGACTATCCTACTGAAATACCTACTGCTATTGCTTACATATGTAATAAGCATTACCTTTGTACCTATTTTCTTTTCCTTTCTTCTTTTCTGTATTTAGTGTGTACATAAATTGTTAAATAAAATAAATATGTATAGGAATGTTTGTAAAGCAAATTGCACTTGACTTTGTGTCGATATCGTAAAAAAAAGAAGGTTCTAGTTGTTTACAGCCCATCTTGTTGCTAGTCATCGAAGATAGGAAATGGAGGAGCAGAATCAATCGACCGATAACGTCTCTACTAGTCGGGTCTCGGACACGGGTGTCCTCTCCGGAGTTTCTAGAATTCTTTAGTTTGTAGGCTAATCCAGTCTGTGTTCTCTCCAACACAACCATTTTGCGAAGTAACAGGATGTATCACATAGCTTTCTTCCACCTGCCCTTTCACGGCGTCAATTCAAAGGAGCATTGTCATTCGCAGTCGCCTCACGCATTCCTATCATAACATTAGAACAGCTGTCAGAGCCGTTTCCTGACCACTTCCCTTCTAGCACACCAAATGCAAATTGTCCACCAATTTTGGTGCCAATTAAACTACGTTTCTACGACGGAGTGCGTTGCGAACTGAATTTCGACGCTTTTATTTGGTTACCACTTAACGCTAAACACATTTCAGACTAGAGTATACCTTAATGTGTAGGTGTACGGTTTATAATTGTGAGATTTGTGAGACCTTAACGAATACTAAGCTTTGAGATGCGATTTTAATGGTTTTGTTGAACTTCCTACTGGTATCTTCCGCGTTTACTTGATCTATTGATAAATAAGAACCTAATTCGGAATGAATTGGAGATATTCCAATTCTTTTTGGACAAGCCACAACCCTTTGCCAATCTTCATTCTTCTTAGGGCTTGAATATGTTGATTAAAACTTTACAAACTATTGTTTGATGTATGAACGCAAACCTAAAGACATTGTATTGTATCACTATCTTCGTGGTCTTTTGTTTTTTTTCCCGATATGAGAATTACAACCGATATAATGATAACGTTATGATTGTATGAATACCAGTGGCCAAAATATTTTCAATGGAGATGTCCAAAGGTGGCTCGTTAAAAAGAGCCAATTTGTGACGAAGCTTTCAATAAAGAACTTCATTGACTGGCTCTAGAACTGAAACTTATTTGACACTGTCTGCATCCCCATTGCCATAAACTTTATTTCTAAATAACTATTTCTCTTCCAGATGATATCCTCTCAATACCAGACAAACACAAATTCGACTCTAGAACATACGTGAAGCCAAAGAAACGTACGCACAGGCCGAGCATTCAAAACATAGTGGAAAGTTCCAATCCTCCTTCTATGTCGTCAATACCGCCGCTCGCCACAATCCACCAGTCTTCCAACATGGCCCACTTGTCGGCGAACTTGTCGTCGAACATGGGCAACCAATCGGCGAACAAGTTCCTGACGTATAACAAGTACAATAACCCGTTGGGTGCAATCAGTCCGATGTTGAGGCTGAAGACGTTTAATGTGGATGTGAATTCGGAGAACAGCCATGCGGTCAAGGAGTACGCGATAAAGAGGAGGAGTTTAGTGCAGGATGATGACCCGCAGGTGAGTCTGAAATAGGCTATAGTAAAAGACTTAAGGATCAGCCAACTGGTCGGAAAAAATTGGGGACACTGGATACTGATATGTACTTCAGTAAATATTTGTATGAAGATGCCCATGTCTGGAGCCGCATCTGCAAACGTACCTGATTGACTGAACCTTTTCATTAGTATTTAAACGATGTCTCCCAAAGTAGGAGCTTTAGCGTTGTAGCGGTACAACATTGCTCTGGTACCTTGATCTAATAAAGCAGTCAAGAATTCGGGATCACGTAAACTAGGCTGCAAGGGGAAGTAAAGTCTATTGAAGTATGCACCTACTCGTAGATGCTAGAATATTTAGTAAGGCATCTAGCTCTACTACTAGCATACAATGAACTACTGTATAGATAGGTCAAAACATTCCAAATGATGATCATTCGATTTCAAAGCATAATGCATCCCATATTATTATGATAGTTTATACGCCGCTGCAATGCGTAAACCATTCATCAATTCTTGTAAGCAAAGTGGAATCACATAACCAATGAGATGTGCGTGTGATCTACAACGCACGCAGCGACGCTCAGTCATATTTTATTCTGTTATGCAAGTTAGCGTCGTTAATCGTTTTAATAGCTCTGAATGTAAAACAGGAGGTGTTCTTAATGGCAGTCTAACTTGGAAGAATAAGTAATTTGTGGTTTTCATGCGTTTGAAGTTTGGCTCTAAGCAACCAAAAACATTAAAGTTAACCCATAAAGTCAGGATGCACTTGAAAAATGTTAATGCCCCTGAAACAAAACAAAGAACATTGGTATAACAACAGTTTTTTTAGTAGATATAAAAATCTGAATCTGTTTTATATTTCGAATGCCTTGTTTATTTACGTCTGCTTCCAATCTAAACGCACTCAATACAAATACAATGGAGTCTCCTTTACGGTCGACTTCATTCGTCCTTTACGGCCATGACACTGAACTTGCATAATAAATGAGATCACGGCTGGTTTAAAATCATCGTGTACACTTAACGACACAGTTTTAAAAATGCAGACGTGTCTCGTTCACTCTTTATTCATGGAATAAGCGACGCACGCAAAATACGTCCTTGGATGAAATTGAATTGTAAATCATGTATGGATGTCGTGCGTTATTTTCAAACGGATTCCCGCGCTTATGATTTGAATATATAACCCCTACAATCTAGTGGATCTATATTTGAAAACTCTGGGGCTTAGATTTTTTCAAAGTGTGTCAGATGAATTGGATTTTACACCAAAAAGTTTGATTCCAATCTTACCAGGGAGTCTCAAGGATATTCAGCTGCATCTGGTAAGAAGGGAAGCCGACCCCAACATACCAAAATGTTTGACTGGTTCTTGATATTTTGACCCGCTAATTTAATAATCTGGGGCAGCAGATTTATTGAACAGATTATATCAAGTATTCATTCAGTAAGGGGTAAATCCGGTATAACCTTACTTCCATTTCGGCTTTATGAGGTTCTTCAAGCAAAACATCAATGTTTTGACTAGAAACATTATTAAACTTTTACACATCGAAACCAGCAAAGCTTTGCAATCATCCTTTCATGTATGACCCATAAAAATCCTCTAAAAAATCCGACGTCCATGCCTTAAAATTGATGACCATGCTTAATACCGTAGTTAGTACCCGCTTCACGGCTGATTAAGAGTAACTGCGCTCAAAGGCCGTCAGCCCAAAAATAGTTTAAAATCATTAAACGGTTTCGTAGAATCGAATCTATTAAATGTCAGTTCTTGAAGTCTAATCGGGTTTAGCTTGGCGAATCGGATTAAAGCTAGATGATAACTAAGTGTCTTCAAAATACTTCAAAAGTACTTCGACGATTTAGTTTTGTTTTTAATAGTCCATGACCCGGTGAATCATTGTATTGCAGTTGTTGTGATTTCCAAGACATTCCTGGACAATGATGCATCTTTAAATTTTTATTCAATGGATTGAAGGCCATCTAACAGTAAAAATCCTCCATTTTTTTTACCCGAAACAGCAGTCGTTAACAATGCTTATAAGCCACCAAATCTCATCTACAAGCTTATATCGCCCGCAGCTGCCGCTTTGCCCGTAACACACATCCAGACTTCCATACATCCTCACGAACTTTTGCATTTATAATATCAATATTCAGCCTATGATGTTCCCACTGCTGGGACACAGGCCTCCACTCTATGAGAGGAAATGGGCTGTAATCCACCACGGGGACCCAGTGCGGTTTGAGAGATGTCACTTGTCTTCGAATTTTTAGTTCTAGGATATGCCAGTTTCCTCACGATGTTTTCCTTTACCGTTATGAGAGCAGCGGTGATGAAATAAATTACACAAAGTAATGCGCCTGCCTGGGTTTGAACCCACGGCTTACTGCTCGTAAGTCGGGGTGCTACGACAATATTAGTAGGATTTATACACATTTAAGACCTCTTCAAGCTAACACGACAGACAACAATTTAAAATAGATTTAATGAAGCCTTCATCAAATTGTAACTAAAGCATAAAGGAAACGGTTCGATACAGTTGAGTGCACGCAGCATCGCTTGCAAAACTGACTGGGACCAGCACGTATTGTTACTGCACAGCTTGGCATAGGTACGGCGAAATACAACGTTGGGGATACACGTATTTTGTAGTAATAGAAACCTTTAAACTGAGGGACTGTTGAAGGATGCTATGGTTAGAAAGGAGTCGACGAGTAATAGAGAAGTATGGAAGAAGAAGACATACTACGACCCCAAATAAATTGGAAGAAGGACAGGAGAATGATGATGAGAAAATTGCTAACTATTTGGAGAAAGAAAATAGTGTAAAAACGATCGAATTAAGTACGTATTAAAAAAAAATGCAAAAGGTCTGCATTTTAAACATTTTCGTTAGAAGTCAGACGGCTTCTAAAGTCTGGTCTGTAGCTGTAACCTTGTTAGAATTAGACCATAACAGGTTTTTTTAGCAAACTAGGATCCAACCAAATTTCTTTAAATAATGTTATTGGATGGCTTTGACAAAAAACAGAGAAAAGTGGAAGGAATAGGGGGAGGCCTTTGCCCAGGAGTGAGAAAGCTCAAGCTAACTAAAAAATAAAATAAACTTTTATAATACGGTACCCTATACAAGGTGTTGTTTTACATCCTCGTCAAAATTCAGGAGGTTGTTACAAAAGACATAAATAATCAATTAAAATTACGGTAACTAGTTATGTGTAAACACTGTTTTTTTTTTTGTTTTTTAAGTTTGTCAGTATTTCAGAATAACCCCCTTAACGTGGTTTAGGGAATAAGAAATTATCGAATAAACGTTTGAGATTGTTTGTATGTGTGGAAGGACGGTTATGGGGCGAGAATCAGACGGGTCGCGTTTAAAACACGGGTGGTTCACACGATTTCTGTAAATAAGAAAAAAAAAAAAAAATTACCTACCCATTTTATTATTGATTCGGGACGAGAATCATTAGCATAGTAACCTCCTTGAATTTGACGAGGATGCAAAACAACACCTTCTAAATTATACCTTTCAACAGTATAGTCCAAAACAACTGAATTTGGACACATTCTCGACATTTCCCCGACAAGCCAGCAGCGATAAACTCCAAAGATATACAGGGCGATATCGATGTTGCAACGAAACTACTGACTGAAACTAGAAACTATAGCAAGTGCTAGTAAATTGACTCACTGTATAAATAATAAGCTCGGGCACAGCTGCACAAATACAACAGTATGTTATGGTATCGTACGTGATGAAAAAGTTTTATAATAGAACATAACATGGTTAGAAGAAAGGTCGCAACTGCTATAGTAATTTCTCTAGAGAGTATTGAAGGATTGCGATGGCTGGAACGTTTCATCTTGTTGGTGTTTTGTCCAGAAATTGCTTGGACTTTGGATCTATTACGACTAGAAATAGAACTAGTTCTAGTTCGTTTTTTTTTTTTTTGCTAGTTTATGTTTTGTCCTACTGATGGGAAAAAGACTTTCCCCTGCTCCTTTCAAACCTCTTTGTCTTGTAATATCAGTAGCCATATTAACCCTTATTCTTGGCTGACCTTATCTCTCTTGTAAGTTGTGTTAATACAAGGTGTTGTTTTGCATTCTCGTCAAAATTCAGGAGGTTGTCACAAAATAAATAAATAATTTAAAGTTAATTATTAATAAAGGCTGATTTTTTTGGTTGTTTTTATTTGTCAGTATATCAGATTAACGTGGTGCAGGGAATAATAAATTATCGAATAAATGTTTGAGATTGTTTGTATGTGTGAAAGCGCGGTTATATTGCGAGGATCAGACGGCCTCGTTTAAAACAAGGGTGGTTCACACTTAGGGTAGGTTCACACCGAGACGCAACGCGACGCGACGATACTTGTAGAGGCCAGTGATTTTGCGCTGCGTCGCTCTACGCCGCGAGGCGTCCCGCGGCGCAGCGCTGCATGGCGCAACGTATTCTGAATTCTACTGAAATCTAACTCACGAGGCCGCTCAACGCAGTGCGACGCCGCGCTGCGTCGCTCTACGCCGCGCGGCGTCGTGCGGCGCAGCGCTGCATGGCGCAACGTATTCTGAATTCTCACAACGAAATGTGTATCTTTTCGTGTAGAAAATAAAGTTATATTTTGAATCGCTCTTTAAATGTGTGCGCGCAGCGTCGCGTCGCGTCGCGTCTCGGTGTGAACTGACCCTAATGATCATAGCAGGTAGTAATCTTTAGTTCCGACACAAGTGACGATTGTGCGACAATTTACATAATGTTACGTATGTGCAATAATGTACAGAGTTCTATAGCGCAGACCTAAACATACATACTCAATGAATGAAATTATCTCACTAACCAATTGCCTTACATGTCGTGCAACACTAATGTGGGTAATCCCATTCAAATGTGGTTCTAAACTAGACTTGCATTAAATCAGTCCTCTCAGTATTAACATAAATTACGGCTACTGTGTATGCGAACTTGTAAAGCTCATTTACCAGTGAGACACGACCTTGAGGGTGCTTTGAAAAGCGGTGACTGAGTGCTTAATGAGTTGTGAGTAAACAGCTGTCTTATAGCTTCTGAATCATTGAGTGGAGAAAAGCCAAAATATGGCCTAAAAGCGCAGCTTTGACTACTCATTCCTTTATTAATTTACTATTCTTTATTTGTGCATCATTCATAATCGCCAAGAAATATCTTCTGTTAACCTTACATTACACCATTTTGTTTGGCAGACGAATTGTTGCAAATATCCATTAAGAAAACCACCTGACGTCAATATCGCCTGGTCAATGTTTATGTTACACGTCCTACAACCTACAATAGCCATTAAGTATAAGTACTAATCCTACACAGGCTTTCATTTTGCGGTCGATAGCCTCTATATAATTATACTAGCTAGGTTTAGTCTGAGCGGCCTACATACGACCTGCCTTATAGACACTACTCACTTACAGATTGTGTCCGGAACTCAAAGTTCACATTTAAGCCGCATGTCGCTTTGCCGTTGGTCCCGACTGTCATTTGTAGATCTTTGACAGTCGTTACAAGGAGTCAGTGACCCGAAAGTCTGGCAAGTCTTACCAAGGGGTATCTTATTACCCAGTACCAACTTGGCTGTGGACGTCAGATAGGTCGTCGCCAATACTGGTATTCAGCTGCATCCGGTTAGACTGGAAGCCGACCCCAACAAAGGAAAAGTCTAGGCCATTACTTTTGGGCTGAAAAGGGGTTTTAGGTGCTTTTATCGTTTGATAAACCCATAGCACTGGCGTTATAATAGTTGAAACTAGTAGCTGTCAGCTGAATAATAGAATTAGTATCAAAAGTATTCGGTCTACAATCAACCAAGGGGCTTGCGCATCAAATATTTCCGATCACCAATCCAAGCATAGTACCACACTATGCTAGTCTTTTGCTATCCAGAACTTCCTTAATAGCGGTCAATGAAAGACACATATTTACTTCTTAGCGTGTCGATGGGAATCTAAATAGATTCAGACCAAAAGAACATCGGTCATATATGACCTGACCAAAATATGAATCGACCATCAATGATTGATACGTCAAAAAATTGTGACTTAGGTTTATATTAAATTACGGGGTTCAGCATATTTTAATGGAGCCGGTAAAATAATTTAGCTTTGTAATAAAAACCTCATTTCCTTACTAGTTTTTATAGGTTTTGAACGCATCTAAACCCGTCCCGTTTTTATCTGTGGTACACGTTTCATCATAACACAAAAGTCACACTACCATTATGCGTTTACCTTTTTAGGTACTAGAATTTAACGTAGTTTTATTTATTTATTTTTGTAGTGTATTATCAGTAACATCATTTTTAGATGGAAATATGGATTAAGATTAAGAGATTATTCCGAAATTAGTTGCAAATGATATGTTGACATTTGCACTAATACTTAGAACGGAACGTATTATGACATGAGAGCTGTCAAAGTGTTTCGGGTTTTAGCTGAGGTTGTCATCATGGCTGCAGACTTATTTACTTACACTACATCATAACCTCAAAAGTGACGAAATTCATAAGAGTTACGTTCCATGATCCTCGGCTTTTAAATAAAATATTTTCAATTTAGGATTCACGATTATGCCTAGGGGAATAGATTAATCCATACACTAGTCGTGTTCGCGATATTTTATATCCAGGTCACAGCATGTATGGGCCGTGACCGATGTTCTTTGGCGACTAGTTTGGCATTTTCAGTAACCTGGGGTGCATGAAATATACATGCATATTAAACGCCCGGCACACCTTGGGCAGCCAGCTAGGCCCCACGCTGCCTAGCTCATCGCTTCACCACAATGGCAATCCCAAGTACTTCTATAAAACCTGCTTTGTGCGTAGTCTCATCGAAGGGTTCTATCAAAATAATTTGGAAATTATTTTTAACTTGAAACGCAAAACTCATATTTCGCTGATGATAACGCAAATATATTTGACACATTACAACTAGTTTTATCAACGATAGCTTCTTTTAAAGCACATGTTTCAACCGGATCGAAAACGGCTTTCGGCTATTATATGACAACCGGCGAACTTGATCCCACAGTTCAGTGTAAAATATCCACAAGAGATAGAACTCATAGAACGAAAGTGACAGTAACGAACTAAGCTATAATGTCTAATGAAAGCCACATTTATTGGTTTTGTCCATGTTTGATGTTTCTATAACGGTACTTCTGTAGTCGTGATTGGCATGAAATAGTTTCTTTGCTAAATTATGAACGTGACCTTGTTTTTTAGGCACTTTCATAATCATAATTTGTATTACGTAAAAAGTATTTAGGCTTGGCTTCTTAGTTGTGCTGTTTCATGGGTCACGCAGCGTTCTATTGCAAATTTTTCGGGTTGGAATTGCTATGAATCGAAATTGAACTTGATTCAAATTTATGATTTTTGTCGCGAGCTTTGTTCTTGATGCTACTAATCTCAGACATTCTGCCGAAATACGTCCAGTGGTAGAAATACGTTTCCCCTTCTTTCTCTATCGTGTGGTTCTGGCCCAACCTGGTGTCGAGACTTTTTTTTGCCACTCATGGGAATTTCCGCATATTTTTTTCATCATCTTGAAAAGTCATTTTCTTCTTCGTCGTTAGCTCATTGCTGAGGACCTTGACCACATATGACACGTCATGCGGTCTTCTGCAATAAACAAAAAAAAAAAAGAAGAACCGCTCGGTACAGGCTGAAAAAGGTTAAGAGCCCTCTTACATTTCGGCTTTACGGTAATTTAGGTATTTTACGCACCGAGCGGGCGGCGACTTACGCGAGCAACACTTTCTTTCATTCTATTCTCTCGCTCGCACCATTTTACTGCAAGTATTCCGACTAAACGATCTTGATCTTCCGTTGTACAAGTTTTCAAAAGATGGAATTAATTTATTTTGATATATTTTGAATTATTTAAGATTCTTAGTGTTGACGTATGTATACATAATATTTTAATTGTTACGCAGTAATCGATTGTTAAACTTTATCAGTAGCACAGAAATGGAAAAATGGTACTATAGACAATAATATGAAAGTACTTTTGTGAGCTATTTTAAAAGAGAGAGAATATTATAATCAACGCTGTTCGTATTAATAAAAAAATTCGTTCAAGTCATCTTGGATATCATTTTCCTAGCGCGGTCAAAAACGAACGCACTTGTTTTACAACCCAGGTCCAGGAATCACTACTACCTGCGCGCAAACCATAAAGGTTTACGGACAGTTAATTAGCGCTAATTGTTCACTCTAGTATTTATGATTTCATGTGTCTGTCTCAAGTGTAAAACAATGTATACCAGCGCATTTACTAATAATGATTACTAGAAAGTAAAAGCCGACCACATGAAACACAAGCATTCAGGTGTGCTCGAACAAATTTCTTTGAAAAATAAACAATACCTTTATAACATCGCATTCTATAACGATATTTGATAAACAAATATGTCTGTCTTATATATTTTGTGTGTTTAAATAATTAAATAGTACGGTTGCAACCTGTTTTAACGAATAAATCATACAAATGTTAAACAATTTTTTTTATTCGGTACAGTCAATTACCATATTTTTAAATTAGAAAAATATTTGCCGCAACGGCATTGATCGAGCTTTTCATAAAAAGCTTGTAACTTGGGTAACATATTCAAAATCCAAAATTGGTCATCAAAATTTAAAACATTTAAGTTTTTTTGTTCGAACGGCCGTGTCAAAGGTAGATCACATTTTCCTATTATAATATTTTCTTGTTTGCTCAATTGAGCTAGTGCTACGGGTTCGTTGTCTCTACCATGTTTGATGGATGAGACATTATCTAGATTATAACTATATAAAATAGTTTTAACAATAGGAGCAGAATTATGGTTAGGCCATCTTTTACATATTTTTGAAAATGTTGATGCCGTAACAATGCATCGACGCAACTCCAGCCACAAAGCGTTTTCAGCTTGTAAAATAGTAGCTCGTTCTATTTCGTGACGATTTGCACATTGATCTTGACGATTTTTCAGAAATAGAGTTTTTCCATTCTCATAATCTTCTGCGCTCATATCTGGCGCTGATATTGGCTACCATAATCTTTTTGACCAAAACTAATGCACTTGCGGCTGCGTTTGGTTCGCTTCATCAAACTACGGGCATTTTTGGATTCTCTTTTCTTCGCTTCTCAAACTGGTGTTCCAGATTCTAAAAAATAAAATAAGCAGGCATGGTAAAACAGGCACGACTAATAAAGTGTAATGCACTAAGAAAAAAATTAAAGCGTTTTTCTCGTGAAACTACGTCTTCGTCTCGTCTCTGTCGTCTCTACTTTGAGATAAGATGTTATTTAATTATGTAAGTGAAAGCACAAAAAAAAAACACTTTCAAAAGCATGTGTATATTTCAGCTAAAATCAAAATAACTATGATGAGTTAACTATCTGGTATAAATAATAACGTACAAAATTTATACTAATTGAAATATTATACTATACGAAAGTTAATACTTACAACGATCAAGAGCTGCGGTCGTAGTACTCGTAGTTGACGATACGCTAGCACGCACACACAAGCAACATTTATACGGCACTCAACGCACACCACGATAGCATCGACACGAGCAGCGCGCGAAATGAACTGACATAGATCCGACCTCGACAAGCGCTCGCGCAATACTGATCGCAGATGGCCGGCGAGTGAAATATATGGTAGTTTTACTTAATTAATTTAAAAAATATAGTAGCGATTTAAAAAGTAAAAAAAATAGTGTAATTTAAGCAAATGTTGATGATAATTTTGGTGTAAATTTTACTTCAAAATGATGTAGAACTTCGGAGATATTGAGGCTTGTTTCGAAGCCTTTTTGGTCGATAATTGAATTGTGTACAATTTTTTTTTCCTTACATGAAAGGCATATAACGAAAATTTATTCTGTGATTATTAAAGTATAGGATATTAAGGACATAAAAAAAAAAAATGATGTTCAATATTCAATAGAATCTACAAATTAGAGCTCCCAAATCATGTCTCCGTGAGTTTTTGCCTAAACATGCATCGGGAGAATGATTATTACTCAATAATTAAATAAGTTATCTAAAATTCACTCTGAGCTTATTGTAGTAGAGAGAACGAACTATTTGTAACACGTAATTGTTATTTCATGCAACTAACGGAAGATATCCAATTTCATCGAGGAAACCATGCAATCTCGCGTTTTTTTGTAATACTCCTCTTAATATAAAAAATGTTTGTGCTATCGACGGTACATCGAAGAAAAGACCTTCAAAATAGTAATCCTCGTATCTAAACATAGAAAGCAGGGGAGATTCCAACATTTATAAAATAAAGTGCATTCTCGTGACGCAATCCGGTGACGCGACGCATGGCGTGTCTGCTAAAATATCGACGGTGGAAGTTGAAATGGTGTAAGAGACATTGACCGTGCTTTTGGATTTGCAACGTTAAACTCGGCGCTGAAAGTGGAAAATCATCCAGCACTCTCAATGTCCTTTACCACGTTTGCTGTGTTTACCATCGTTGATATCCTATACTTAAAATATCTTATAGCGGGAAATGTATTACGTAAGCATAGGTGTGAAACGGATCACAAACAAATTGAGTCTCTGTTATTTGTGTTTACTCATTGTCAAGGCTTTTTTGCCTTCTTCGTAGTACTACAAACAATTGGGATAAAAAATGTAAATAAACTTACGTTGAGGAGAACTGTAGATTGGTTGAGTTTGGCTCATTTTCGTCTTTACTATTTTGTGATATGTTGTCTCAATATCGGTTGCATCCGTCTATAATATGGAAAGCATCTTGTTTTACACGAAAAGGTGACCTAAAAATAGACTTTGTTACCTAACATGATAGTCTTAGATTCACTACTCGAATTTCCGGAATACTTGAGCTTTTTAAACGGGATAGCATAATAGCTCCGCTATAGGTAAAAAGCTTACGTGTATACAGAACTCCCATAAATTACACAAAGCCATACTTAATGGCCCACTTTAGCTGCACCGATTTGCTATCTTAGCCTGAAAAAAAACTAGCCCGGCTAGGCCTCCAGTCAAAGCTCCGTTCGAAGTTGAAACTCGTGAAGCTAACACAAACTGAAAAAATAAGTAAAATGCATAATAATTTGTGGAAGTATTATAGAGGAGAAAAATGGACAAGAAACTCAATAATCAAAATATTGTTACAAAAGCTTGTTTACATCATTCATGTTGTTCCAAACTTAAATTTGACCATCTTGTCACTTCACAGCTGGAAGACTTAGACCTGACCCTCGCATCGGAGGTATCAGGGCGCTCGTCGATGGACCACGCACCTTCAAAGCCAATCAACATCGATCTATCGCAGCCCGCACACAACCTACACAACACCTTCAACAAGTTAGTATATTAAGTACTTATTTATTTTGGCTTGTTTTGTTTGAGACAAGGGTTGAGAAAGTTAATCCACATGCATTTATTTCTAAGCTATAAGTCCAACTAGGTTTGCCAGGTCTTAAAATCCAAAAGCCGGACCGTCTAGCTAGTTTAGCCTGACATTTGAGTAAAAAAGCAGGACACCCTAAGTTTTTTAGTTAGTTAGCACCTTTTTTTAAAAGTAAAACAAGGCTTTTTCATCTTTTACCATAACATCTTGTTAAATTCTAATGAAACAACAATAAAATTGAATGAATCAGTCTTGTTTATTAATAATCAAATTTAAATACATGACAAAACTGACCAAATTTAAAAAAACCTAACAAAAGCCGGACAGGCTTGACACCATCTAATTTAGCCGCACATGCAACCAAAATGCCTGTCTGTGTCCGGTTTTATCCGGACACTTGGTAACGCATAGTTCACCTGTTTCCGCCATCTCCAACATTATTACTTATCTGGTTTTTAACCTAATAAACCTTCACACTGTATCACTGAAACGGTCAATTAAAAAGCCCATAGATATTCTAGGGACTGATTACAGATTATTTATATGTTATCTAAGGTCATTGACGTCGGGGCGTAGTGATGACGGGTTAAAGAGCTCAGCTGCGCCAACTACGTTTAATCTAATCCAAAGCTTTTATGGCTTCATAACTGGAGCTGCACGTGTCGACTACTAACTACTTATACAACAAAATAAAAAGCTTTTAACACTCGCTCATTAAGATCAAATGTGCCTCAACCCTGTATTATTCAAAGAGGTCAATCAATATTGGTTTACAATTGCGAGATTGGTTCTCGCTCCGATTGCAAACGTGCTTGATTAATTAACATTGAGACAATGATACAAACGACTCTGGCCGATACTAATACAACTCGAATAGGATCTAAAAATAAATAACGGGAACGACACTATTAAGACTTACGTGTGTTACATCACTATTGAGAGCGTGACTTTTTTATTGTTTTGGCCGGTGTTTATCTTGATCAGTTAAAGATCCTTCTTCTAAAATAAAAGTAGCCTACTCCTTATAACTTCGACTATATGCCAGTATTGTCAATATCGGTCCAGCCGTTTCGGAGTGTTTGATTAGCTCGTTGGGGAGAATTAAAAGTGGACTGTATATACTATATAGGCTTGATGTATTGCCGATTAGATTGTCAATATTGCAACTGTCTCGGAAAAACATAAAATAATTAGAAAGGCGTTTGAGAAGGTCGTATGTCGCGGTGGTGTCCGAGGAAGCGAGTGTCCGCAGGCTGGCCGGCTCCCCTCGTTCGCCGATGCCGATGTTTTTTTTTTTTAAGATGGTACCGTTTATGTACTTTTATGAGTATGTTAAGTATCACCATCATCTGCCGCTGTTATTATGATTTTAAAAACAGAATTTTTTATCATGTTCTCCTTTAAAGATCTATATTAGTATGTTCGAGCTTTGAAATATTTCTGTCTCTCTTTCAAATATTGCCATTTTATTATATTAACTAGCTGTCCCCGGCATGCGTTGCAATGCCCTATTTACCTACCATACCCTACCCTATCCTACCTACCTACCCTACCCTATCCTACCTACCTACCCTACCCAACCCTACCCAACCCTACCCTACCTACCTATCCTACCACCCTACCCACCCTACCTACCTACCTACCTACCTACCCTACCCTACCCTACCCTACCCTACCCTACCCTACCCTACCTTTCTCACCTTTTAAACCTTCCCTGGACTTACACAAATAATTCAAGACCAAAATCAGCCAAATTGGTTCAGCCGTTTTTGAGTTTTAGCGAGACCAACGAACAGCAATTGATTTTTATTTATATAGATTAACTTTCTTTTTGTTATAAAAAAATATAAATCTGAACAAAAAGAAAGTAGTTCCATGTCATAACAAAAACCCAATAAAGCGACACAAACAAACGAAAGTAGACCATATTCATTTTACCGAACTACAATCGAAAACAAAAGAGGCACATTCGAATAAGGCAAAGATCATAAAATCAACAGCCAAAAGAGACTAAAACATAAGCTTAACTCCTTTTAATTAATCATAGTGCATGACTAAGCATAAGCATTGATTCCAGTACATCGTGAAAGGGAAAGTAGGAAAAGGCGGGTACGAAGAAAGCGCGAATCTTTTAGTTTTTGTTGCCATAGAACTGCGAGTCTAATGACACGTTACTTTTACTTTTGATGTTATTATGACAATCGACTTGATAAAGTATTCTGTTATAAACTTGACAGTTAAGCGCAACACATACGGGGAGAACCAAACATTATTTTCTATATCATGGGTGCGTTAAAACACATATACACAAACAGCCCGCCCCGGAACAATTACCTGTTGGCCATACAAAAATTTATTTCGCTCGCTTCGGGAATCGAACCTGCAACACGTAGCGCAGCACTCAATCGCTCAGCCACTGCGCCAAACGTGCCGCCAATTACTGCGTGACGCCATTTAATTCGTGGTGTCCATTTTAACTCTAATTTAAGTACCTAGCTTTATGACCTTAGAGTCATCTTTTTTACGATATGGGATGCACCATAAATGCATAATATGAATATGAATTTTGTATGGAGCTTTACTGATATACAAACTTAAAATTGTAACATTAAAGGGCTTAGAGTCAGCTCACACCGAGACGCGACGCTGCGCGCACCTTGAGAATTCAGAATACGTTGCGCAACGTATTCTGAATTCTCACAACGAAATGTGTATCTTTTCGAGTAGTAAATAAAGTTATATTTTGAATCGCTCTTTTAAAGTGTGCGCGCAGCGTCGCGTCGCGTCGCGTCTCGGTGTGAGCTGACCCTTAAGAGTTTTCAAATCAGATTTTTCAGCTCGATATTCTGAAAAAGTAACAAGATCTATCAACATGAAAAAAATATCACTCATAATGGGATTTATGATTATTATTTTGTCTTGTCAGAATTTTATTTAATTAGCTACTTTTTGAATAAAAAAATCGACGTTGGTCGATAGACGGCGCTTATGTTGAAAGTGTCTCGTTTGGTCATTGGTGTATGTTAGGGCCTTAAAGTTAGAAATATGGACGACATCACACAGAGTTGCGCTGGACGGGCGCGGGTCGGGTGACACGCAGGAGCCGCGCCCGTATCGCTCCCGACCCGCTCTGTTTGTGATGGCGGGCGACGGGTTCGGCTACACCACAGCACCCGACCTGCGCCCGCTTTCAGTGTGATTAGGGCTTTAACTATCAACTCAACTGCCTAGTGACTTAGTCCTATTGACAGATTTGCATGATGTTTACCCAGGTGGATATTCAATTTATACCTCAAACTGGCGCTCATACAAAGGAGGTGTCACGGTGTTGCGTCTGCCCAGAATCTGGCGCTGCACTGCTTTAGGTTATATTATATGCTTTCTAATGTCGGAAGCGTCCGGTTTCTGTGCTCATTTTGCTTCTAAGCTTTGGGATGTTATTGGCTTAGGGTGTGGTTTCTTGCTTTTATTAATGAAGCTTGAATCTTATTTGAGGGTGCGAGGGGGAGATGGTCATACATTTATTTTTTTGTTTCAATTCTTGACTTTTCAAAATTTGGCCGCTGTTATTTCAAGCAACAAATCATAACAGCTATCATAAGATTTGAATTTCGAATTACTCTAGTATCTTGATGACGTTGGTCATATCTAATTACTTTTTCTAGCTTCCAAAGCATCTTAATTAACCTCAAATAACGATCTAGCTTCAGCCTTTTATGTCATCCATTTTATGCTAATGTTAACAATAGCAAAATATGGTCTGGTCTACTTGTTCATAGTTAAACCTAGAGCTAATAAGTCTATGTAATTTTCCAGAGGCATGTCGAACATGATGAACGAGCGTCCAAGTTTGAACATGTACCAGAGTGGAGAGTCACTCATGCGCATGTCCCCGCCCAGCCTCGTGTCGTCACTGCTCATGGAAAGTTCTGGAACTTTCAACGCCGAGTCCATTGAAAGCAGGAAGTCTATGCCTTCGCATAGGGATTCAGGTAAAGAAAACATTATTCTCGTGTATACAGGTGTATACTAACCGAATCTATACTAATATAATAAAGCTGAAGAGTTTGTTTTTTTGATTTAACGTGCTAATCTCGGGAACTACTGGTTCCCATTAGCTGATAATATCACGCTACGACCAACAGGAGAGGAAAATCAATGAAAATTGCCCCATAAACGGGTTTTTTGATTTCTTATGTGACGTAGACGAAGTTACGAAATATCCATCACCATCATCAGCCTATAATGTTTCCACTGCTGGGACACAGGCCTCCTCTCTATGAGAGGGAGTGGGCTGTAATCCACCAGGCGGGCCCAGTGCGGGTTGGTAGATGTCACATGTCTTCGAATTTTTAGTTCTAGGATATGCCGGTTTCCTCATGATGTTTTCCTTCACCGTTTTTGAGAATTATACAGGCTACGAAATATACAGGCTTCAAAATACCTATTCCATAAAATCCTCTTACAACCAATGGAGATGATTCAATTCATTTATTGCATCAAATATGTTCCGAAGAGTCTGCAGTTCTTGGCCCAGATAAAAGCCAGGTGGCCTACCATGACATCTTAAAGCAGTATTGTTTTACTCCTTTTTCACACTGGAATAAGAGTAAAACAATACTGCTTTAAGGCGTCATGGTAGGTCAGCAGGTGCTTTAGGGTACGATGGAATTGTTATACACATAACGATCATAGATGATTGGTACAATGGTCGCTGAGAATGAGCTCCTGGTTTCGACTTCCGAGTCGGGCAAAGTTGAGTTTTTTCCTCAGGAATTCCTCTGCAGCAGCTTCGCAGCTTCAGCAGTCTAGATTCGTGCCCGATTACTGGCAATAAGCTCGCACCGTATTATATCATCTGCCTAGCCTTTTCCCAAACTATCTTGGGGTCGGCTTCCAGTCTAACCGGATGCAGCTGAATACCAGTATTTTACATGAAGCGACTGCCTATCTGACCTCCACAACCCAGTAACTGGGTAATACGATACCCCTTGGTAAGACTGGATGTCAGACTTTTCGGCTTCTGACTACTCGTAACGACTGTCAAAGATCTACAAATGACAGCCGGGACCAATGGCTTAACGTGCTTTCCGAGGCACGGAGGAAACTCCTTATGTAATTATGGTCACCCATCCACGGACCAACCTTGGCAAGCACGGCTTAACCTTAAAGATCGACCCGGGCGGCTGTTCTTATTTAGCCACGAGCTCCTCACCCCGTATTACATGGGACTTAGACATAAGTCGCGCAATGTGGGTGTTCTATTAGGTACACTTCTGCTTAACCCTGCGGGAATTACAGGCGTGATGTTATGTAACATAGCAAGGATTGCAGCCATGGTCTACTTTACATATATGCATTCAGGGCTGCGTTACGCAAGCATCCGTCAAGTTACCGCCTCACTGCATACATGATAATACCTACTCACATAACCTGTACGGATAGGGAAGTACTCTGTTGGTGTTGTTTACTTCAGATATACTTCTTATACTTATGGTGTTAAGAGCAGTTTCAAAATAGGTTATCATTGTATATCTTCTTTTGCCGACATCCATCTGTTTTAAAACTAGAATTGAATAAATACTTTTTCTTCCAACTACGCAGTAATGGTATCATTAATCACTACAAAACCGATCACAAAGGATGTCTTTTTTGCTTAGAACCAAAACAGTGCAGAAATGTTGTCATTACTGCACTGTTTTTTATGTTTTATCTATCTTCTATAAAAATGAATCGGACGGATTTCGCAATTTTTTTTTTGTTGTGTTTGTTATTGTCAGGAGAAGGTTCTTAGGTAGGTAGTGGGTGGTTAGTAGGCAGGTGGTAGGCAGGTCGAAGGCAGATCGTATGCAGTTCGTAGGCAGGTCTTAGGCAGGTGGTGGTAGCTCGTAGGCAAGCGGCAGGCAGGCAGGTGGCAGGCAGGTGATAGGCAGGAGCTAGGCAGGTGGTAGGCAGGTGTTAATCAGGTGAAATGCAGGTGGTAGGCAGGTTGTAGGCAGGTCGTAGGCAGTTCGTAGGCAGGTGGTTGTAGGTCGTAGGCAGGTCGTAGGTAGGTCGTAGGCAGGTGATAGGCAGGCGGTAGGCAGGTTGTAGGCAGTTCGTAGGCAGGTGGTAGGCAGGTGGTTGTAGGTCGTAGGCAGGTCGTAGGCAGGCGGTAGGCAGGTTATAGGCAGGTCGTAGGCAATTCATAGGCAGTTGATAGGCAGGTCGTAGGCAGGACGTAGGCAGGTGGTGTTAGGTCGTAGGCAGGTGGTAGGCAGGTGATAGGCAGGCGGTGGTAGGTTGTAGGCCGGTGTTAGGCAGGGTGTTGTAGTACGTAGGCAGGCTGTAGGCAATTGGAAGGCAGGTGGTAGGCAGGTCGTAGGCAAGTCGTAGGCAGGTGGTGGTAGGTAGGTAGGTAGTATATTTTGTCACGGTATGACGGTAGTTGAAAGAAAAGTAGATTACGCAACTCGCTAAAGTGAGTTATTAATGCACTCGTGTTAATTTAGTGCCCTCGCGTGCGCTCGGGCACCAACATAACACTCGTGCATTAATAACTCACTTTGCGCTCGATGCAACAATCTACTATTTTTCAGTATTTTGGAAGTACCTTATCCAAATTTTTTGACTAGGACTAATATTTTCTCTCAGCTAATACAGTGTAGAAAAATACTCCGAAATGATAACTTGGAAAGCGCTGCATAAATGCTTAATCTAGTTCACTAAATATTATTTTCCCCAGTAGCGTTCTTAAATGTGCAAAAACAGGAACTCTTCGATAATCGCTTTCTCTCTTAATTACTCTGTAAGTTGAACCAACTTAATTATTATAATATTTTTCCAGGTCTCCCAATGTCAGGTCGTGACAGCATCGACCCCATGATGACGAGCATGACGCTCAGCATCCTCGACGAGAAAGATATGAGCACGAGCTTCCTCTCTCAAACAACGTACCCTGACAACGACAGTCTCATCGACTCACTACCGCCATCCCTCGTCAGCTCCGTCAACTCATCTTACGTCATCTCCAACACATCCAAACCTCACAAAGAAAGCACAGACTCCAACATTTTCTCCTCAGCAACCTTCACACATCTAGAAACATCGGAAAAACTCCTTTCTGCAAGACCAAGATGTCAACTGTTCAACAGCTATTCGAAACGAGATTCCGCCATACGCAACTCAGAGTCATACACTAAATCTCGCGAAGAAGCATGCCAAATCGACACACCGAAAATTCTAAACGAAAATTCTGATAAGAAAGATTCACCGAAAATTGTTCCCCGTAATCCACCGCCCCCTGATTCGGCTGAACCAATCACCTTACACTACTCTAATAATAGGTTTAGTAGAAGAGGTAATGACGCAGAGAAAGAAAACTTTGAAACTGACGACACGTTCTACAAGGATATGGGGTTACCAAAGCCTGAAGATGTCGGTAGGAACAGTTTGAACGTGACATTGGGGAAGCAAGAATTGAATGAAATTATTCAAGCTCGACAGAAGCTTTCTTTAGCCAGGAAGGCGCTACCAACCGAACCGGAGAAATCAATACCGCCACCTGTAGACACATCCCCTATAAAAACTATTCAGTTACCGAATCAAACCGTTATCACAGTACCGCGGCAAAGTATGGAGAACGCGTCAGAACTGCTATCAAGACGGAGAGTGCTAAACGGCAACGGTTTTGACAGACAGGCCGAAGAACCGCCCACTAGAGAAACTCCTAAAAGAAACGCTACGTTTAAGAAGCTGTCGCCCAAAGCGAGCGCTATGGACACAACCGTTGTTTATATGAAGACAGAAGATAATCAGACTATAGATATTAATTCGGCTACGCTTAATTTAATTGATGTCGGGGAGAGGACGCTACAGCAGGACCATCGGGTATGTAATGTTTACCTTTTTATCTACTGTGAGAAACGTAGAATTGTTATCAAATTATAGTATTGGAAGATAACATTGGAAGATTCCCAATAGGGGATGATCACATTTTTTTTTCTTTGTCCGTCGGGTAGTTTATTGAAAAGTATTGGACACGTATTTTTTCTTTTTTCACGTGGTCATGAAATGGCGCATGACGTCACGTGTAGGTAAGTTTTATACCTACTTGTGACGTAGTGAGCCCCCACTCTCCAACTTTAATGAGTTTTAACCAAGTAATTTTTTGATAAAACATAAAATACGTGTCTAATATTTTTGTATTACCTGTCTGACGGACAAAATAGAATGTCGTTTTCTTTACCCAGTCCGCACCCCTATTCTTTCTTTAATTCATAATCTCAGAAAATTTACATTACTGATTAAAATGACAACTGCCAAGATGTACATAATTACGCCGATAATTTTATAAAGACTATGTTTTTTTTATAGTTTAATTTAAATACCTATGATAACATAGCGTATACTGAGTCTATAAATATGCATTTGTAATTATTTATTTAGATATGACCAAAACTACTAATCCCTCTCCAGTTTAGTCTGACTGCTGTCATTTTAATCGAGTTACATTTTATGGACTACACTTACTCCATAGAATAGACTATACCTAGGTACTTCAAACCCACTTGATTTAAAAGCATTTTTACTTTGCCACATTGTGTTCTTTGTTCCAAAACTTGACAATAACTTGACGCTTCAACAAATCTCTAATACCAAAATCTAACAAAAACATCACCTTTGTTTGCAGGATTGGGGCTCTCAAGAGCGAGCGATGGTAGGTTCTAGCGAGAGCACGGACACAGGCACCTTCAGTTCGTCCAGCCCGCCCGACAGCGTGCCGGACACTGCGCCCGCGCATGACACACGTGAGTACACCAGCTATATACACACGCACATGTTCACGTCACTGTGCGAGAGGATGAGGGAACGGTTGCTCATAAGGGGGAGGGGTCGTACTCTTATACGAGTTATCTATTGCAAACACATGATTATTTGGTTATAGGTCACAAGGTTTTTGAATATAGTGGTTGGTCATAGGGATTCTGGTAAACGCAATGCCAAAGGTCACGGGAAACGATTGGTATTAGGATGGAGGTGGGAACATTCCACTTAAAGACATCTTCTGGTTACTATGGTGATAAACTATAATGGTGTTATGCGGGTTGGGTAACTCACTATGCCAAATACTTAAGTTAGATAAACACCTGATTACGATGATGATGGACTACAACGGTGTTTTGGAGATTAGGGAACTCACTATTCAAAATTATTAACACCTAATTCCTGAAATCAATTGACTCATGTTAATTCCGTTTATCCCACGAATTAACGAGTATCTCCCCAGCTTATGGATGTGGTAAGAACCGAGGGATTTTTTAGTTTTTAGGATTCCGACATAGCCTTTCGGAATCCTAAAAACGGAGATAGATACTTAGAGCACCAAATTTACAGTAGAATACCAAAGGAAAAATCGCATAATATAGGACGACGCTATGCTTTTAAAGGCTTGGAAAGGCACAGGTAAAAACCCACAAAATCTCACATTGCAGGCCCACAAGTTGCTTCAACACCGCTTATGTCACTACGGAAAGGAGCTAAAAACGACTTACTAAACTTGCACAACACGATATCCCCAATCTACGACATGATCGACGATAAGTCCTACACAGTCGCTACCATCACTAAAGCCAATTCAACGGGAATGGAACGGACTTACGATATGCACAATACAACGGTTATCAATAGTGCGACGATGGTTAAGAAGACTTCGGTTAAAAGGGATATAATGGCGGGGAAAGCTAGCCCGGAGAAGAAGATGTTTGCGCCTAGTGTGATGCCCAAGCCGACTAGGATGATACCTCCGACCTCTGGAGGTATGTATGCGGTTTCATTTAGTTATCTACACGGATCGCACAATCCTGATTGGTTGAACGTATTCTACGAAATCTACAAAATCGCGCTATTAAGCGCTGTCCTTATAGGTCATCGTAGGAACGCAATGTATACACGTTTAGCGGTCGTCTGGCAGTTAAGGGGAAGCCTCAGGATAGACCGCGAAATTCGATTCTAATACGAGCTACCCTAACGCTTCCACTCTAATAGCAAATAACCAATCGTATCAATTCAGGATCAAACAAGAATCACATCAAACGACTTGCTAGCATCATCGTGAAAAAAAAACTTCTATTATTTTTGACCGTGATATGCCTGTCGTATGTTTTTGCCAGCGACAGCCAATAGCGAAAGCGACTAACGCCCATTTTCGTTTCTAAAACTAGATATTTTTATGGAATTAAAATAGCAGGTAGCTATTTATTTATTTCGGGATCTTACAACAGTAAAAAATAAAGAATTAAAATCACTATTTTGGCAGACATAAAAAAAATTAAATTTGTTTTTTTATTTTTTGCACTTTTCATAAACCATTTACATTTGTCGCGATTTATTTGGTCAAACATAAAAATCAAACTTCATAAACATTTATTTATTTTTCTACATATTTTATGTTATTTTAGCATCATACAGTAATATGATCCCACCGGCAGCAGTTCCAAGGAAAACAAGTTTGCCGACGTCAAAACTTAGGCAATACAGTTCACATAGGGAACTGAGCAGGATACCTGGTGGTAAGTTGAACATGCTTTTTATCTTGTCATTTTATTCGTGATTATCGATCTTAGCACTTTATTTTTTGATCAAGACATCATTATTACAAAAAAAGAGTAAAAATAAGGAGTTAGAATAGAAGAATAGAATAGAATAGAATAATACTTTATTGTACACCAAAAATCAAACATAACGGGTTTACAAATTTTACAATGTTATGGTTACAACGGCGGTCTTAACAAAGTTGGAGTTAACAAAAGAGATTTACCATACATAATTATAATGCGCACAGCGAGGGAGTGGAACTCTCTGCCGGCGTCTGTGTTTCCGAACGCTTACAACCCTAATCTCTTCAAAGTTAGAGTGAACAGGCTTCTTCTGAGTAAGCTCGTACCATCGTCGACTTTGTCTCTGTCATCTCTGACCTAGACTAAAGTCAAGAGTAAACCCGAATTGTTTTAATTTTGTGTAAATTCGTAGTAAAAATGTTTCACCGTTGGTAAAAAAAAAACAACTCCCATTTTTTTTTGTCCGTGTAAGTATTGCTCTTTTGTAGGAAGGGTTGTTGTTGCTGTGTATCGTTCCATCCGGGGCGTATGTGCTCACTGTTCTTACTATACATCTTATGATTTAAACATAAAAAGGGTTGTGTGGTTTTATGAAACCACGGCAAAAGTGAAACTTTTTTTCACACTATAGATATTTAACTAAAAAAAAATGGAATAATATTCCATTAAGGGTATAAAAATCGCTTTATCAATCTTAATTTTATACTTGCAAAATTGGAATGATAGTGGGAAATAATAAAAGTAGACTAAGTCTCCAACTAATATTTTTATTGAACTCTGTGTCTTATAGAGTACGACTTACATAATACTTAACAATTATTTAGATTATATTATACACATATTAAAAACAAAATAGCATGGAGCACTGGCACAAATGAGCAATAGTCTATACACTACATGGTCAGCTGCTGCGAACTATAGGCGCCGCCATATTGGCCTTGGCTGCTCAGACGAGCGCCTTTCACTTTATCCCTACTCCGCGGCCGACCGTCAGCGTCACGCGACATGCAACACACAGACGAAAAAGTTTGAGACGATGTAACAAAAGTTTCACTTTAATAAAGTTAAGTTATACAATCCTAGGACACCTCGTACTCACGACACGGGGTATCCTAGTATGAGGACCAGTGTATTAAATGTGTATATATATTGGTCCAATTTTTATTTATTTATTTAACAATCAAGAGCGAAATCGCGACCAAATGCCGCGTAGCATTCACTTCAACTCAGCCAGAGCTTTAGTTTAGACAATGGATTTAGTGGCAAACCTATACTAATATTATTTGCGAGGATGTATGGATGGTTTTTCCTCTTTCACGCAAAAACTACTGAACGGATTTGTATGAAATTCAGTACACGAGATACTTTTTATCCTGGTAGTACGCTCCCGTGGGATAATTACCGAATACCAAGCGTCCAAAGCCGAAGGCATGCTAGTTCGTTATTAACAATCTCGGTTCTATCGACACAGAGTGTGAGGACCGTGTATTTATTCAATGTGTATATAGGTGAATTGTTTTTATTTATTTTCGCCAGCCAGAGTCTAGAGAAGGTATTTAGTGGCAATCCAACTAAAAGGGTTATAACACTCCAGGCACGCCGGCAGCGTCTGGCATAGCAGTAGCTTCGCGCGGTCTGCCGGCGGGCGCGCGCTGCATGGTGCGGCGCGGCGTGTACGCGTCCAACCCGGCGCTCAGTCCCACCGCCAGCGTGCCGCCCGTCTCCACTGAGTCCTACATCATCACGTCAGCACATCAGGTACTACTTAACTTATGAAAGAAAGTCAGAAAAAAGAAAAAAAAAATGTCGCAGGGACATGACGTGCATACAAAATGACAAAAAAAAAGAAACAATAAACATACAAGGCTTACCAAAAATTTACAATAGGACAGAAAAATAAAAGTTGACACCTTGCACGTTGTGACTGCGATAAGTAGGTTACCCAACATGATGCTGTTTTATGAGGGGCCCACGGCACAGCGCTGGTTTTCGCCTCGTTGTAGTTACCGTAGCAAATATTTTTCGTAAAGCATGACTCTTCCATAACCTCTCTCAACATACTCCAAATGCCTCGCGTCAATCTTCCCCGTTTCAGCAAATCTTGTTATTTTCAAGCATGCAACGCATGATATGCTGAATGTATGCACTTTCCTATCACGCCTTTACATGTAACATTTCAGAAAGTTGAAGACAAAGAACCAAAACCTGAGATTCCGCCTACGCCAGCGTTAGTTCGACAAGGCACAGAGACTCTTCGGCCGCGACCACAGAGCCAACTGATAGTACCTAGGGATGTAAGTACATTACATAATCAGCCGCTTACGTTCCCACTGCTGGGACACAGGGCTCCTCGGTGGAAGGAGGAGTGGATGATAATTTCGTTAAAGCATGCAGGGTGGAAGTAATATGGACACACAAACGATTACCACATATTCAATACATCATTCCGAAAAGAAAAAAAAACTGTAATAAATTAAAAAATCTCTTACAAAATTTACTACAGCGCCATCTATGAACAATCTGAAGAATTAATATGGTCTGAATCTCGCAAGCAAAGTTTACAACGACTTAAGATTATTTAGTGAAATCCGACAACAACTGTCGGGCAGCGGCCCACCAGACATAACACCTGTCTGTTCGGAGGATCCTCCCTTTTCTATGGGTGATGAGGAACTTTACACCCTGTTCTTCATAACCCTAAAAGTGCAATGAAAAATTAAATGCTTAAAATCAACAACACTTGGAACGGGATATTTACCATGTTTATTATTTATTTATTTCGTTAGCCAACAATTGTTTACACAGTACATTTTTAATTATTATTTGTTTTGAGTTCCCGATAAACATGGTAAATATTCCGTTACAAGTGTTTATTGATAGTGACCATGTCAGTTTAAAAACTTAAATTGTCAGGAAAAGCAGTATTCTTTTTTTCTAATTACTAATGAAAAATGTTTATTTGCCGAAAACGTGGTAACCGTTTGTGCGTCGGTGTGACTTCCATCTTGTATTTTCAACATGCTTAGACGATATTATACTGCCATCACTGCTTTTGGGAGTTTGCAAAATTTTATTTCGTTCGGAAACAAAATTTTGTTTTAAGTTAAATATAATGATACCACTGTGCTTTTTTTTAAAGTGAAATTTGATAAGGTTTTATTTTGTTTGGGGCTTATGTGATATTGAAAGTTTGGAGTGGGTTTTTACGAATGTTATATTTTTGTGACTTGGGGCACTTGAATAAGGAATTATATTTTGAATATAACAGTAGAAATGCTAAAGTTACGGCCTCTTCAATTTATTTGATATAAAAAAAAGGAATTTCTTTTATATTGTATTTTGAAGAGACAAGAAAAGTCCATAATTTTGTTTATTTCATAACAATGAGTCCATAGTTTTTATTAATTTCTTCGACCAAGCTAAAATTTTCTTTTTTGTTTACATGTCTAATAATTGGTGTTGGTAAAACAGCTATAATAATATTATGTTTTAATAAAAGTTTATGTAATTTCGATTGTGTCTAAAATGTGTCCTTAATGGTGTATTTCATACATTTATTTATTAAACGTGAATAAACTAATATCATATTTTAAAATATTGTTAACTCGTTCAATGCGGCCCTGTGTTTTTGGCTTCCATGATAATATTTCACAATTCACACGTCTTCCGGCAAACATCCATAGATTTTTATATAAATTATTATGAATTCAGTATTTTCTTATTGTCTCAAGTTAAACATGATGTAACCTGATGACCCAGATGTTTAAAAAAATGGTTTAAATGCGTGTCCATAGAGTTTCTTACCCATTCTTCACTACAGAGATCTACTCTTTGGAATGGGCAACTACAATACTTTCACAAGTTATTATGACTTGTTACTGGAACTGTAGCTTCATCTTTTGTTTAATCCCTTGTTTAATCCCTTCAAAAGTGCCTGTAACGGTCTAATTGAAATAAATGCTTTGAGTTTTAAACTAATAACCCTAGTATCTCATAGTGAAATCTCAAAAAAAAAACAAATCCATCTGTCATCCCCCTAACCCGCCCCCCCCCCGGGTCCACGTTGAACATGTTACCTCGCACTAACGGCGTCACTAACTCACGGAACAGCTCCGCTCTGGCGCGCCCCGCGTCGTGCCCGTCTCCATGCGAAGCCATCACTTACCTGTGAGTGTCCACTGTTTATTTAACACTCGTGTACACAGTGGCCAACGTTGGGATATACGAGTAAGTTCCTTTTCACATGCTCCGGCCATTCAGATAATGGATAGTCAGTGCTGCGAGTGAGGTCCTCGAAAGTCAGATTCGAACTCGACTCGAAACTGGGTTTCACATGCCCTAGCTGGGACGAATAACTGGGTTTTTGGTAAATTCGGTACTTGACACCATAAACCAATAATTCTCAGAGACGACTCCTTAAAAAAAAAACATTTTTATTTAGGCCCTTTATACCTATTTGCTTTTTATTTCCTTTAAAATCAATAAATAGTATAGTCATTGAGTTACCGAACTAGTGACGTCACAGATTGCTAAACTATGGGGAAATCGCGGTTTGAAAGCTCAAAAAAAGTATGTTAATTGATAAGTGGTGTCATGTACCCAATTTTGTACACTTTTGCACTAGTCCCTGACAGTCGGAGCGTATGAAAAGGACCTACTGATGCAGCCCCGTCATCATGGTCGTATAAAAGACCTCATGCAAGAAGAAAATTATCTCGATTGCCAATTCTGCATGTTGATGAAGTTACTATAGTGCTTAAAAATTGGCCATTGTTTACAAGAGATATAATAATTGTATACATGGTTAACTGATGCCGGATAAAGATTTGAATGCGCTTTGAACGCTTGTGATTGTGAACAAGCTTCTTCATGCCACCGCTTTTTAAAGTGTGTTTTCGCTTTGCCATGCACTGATTAGGCTTTCGCCCAGCTCTTCGACTGATTCGTGGAATGGATATGAAATCTTATTTTGTAAAGTGAGGAGTTGATAGCAAAACTTTTTACCTGCTTCTGTCATCATTTATTTATGCTTCACAATTTGTTATACAGGTTGTAACGGAAAGGGTATACAATACTTAAGGGTAACTACAGACTAATAGCGAAAAAAATATCATCTGTGACCTATTCGACCCAAATGTATGGGACATTTGTATGGGGCGGCAGATTTTTTTTTCGCTATTACCATGTGTGTCCGATGAAGAAACATGTTCAGTTTGATGGTCTGTAGCACACCCTTAAGTATGTACATACAGTCGCGGACTTTAATTGATCAGCCACTTTCAAACTTTCCGTTTTTGCAGTTTTATACATTCACGAGATTACACGATTAAGCACGAACCCAAACCGCATGCTCGTAAACAAGATGACATATTACTAATAATCGGAAATAGTCTTATCATCACAAATCGATAGTGTTTCATGCACCGAATCGACCCTCCACGGGATTAAAATGTAACGGTGTATACGAGGCACTAGAACTGTTGACATAACTACTGATGATTTCAGCTAAAATAAAACTATTTCCAACGTTTGTAAAGGTAATGCTGTATAAAGAAACTGAATTTGAGCTTGATCAATTTTAATACCAAATAATTTAAATTCGGCATCAGTGTATCCTGCTTTGTTTGTTTTATCTAAAGGCATTTTCAAGGTATTTTTAAATTGACTTGTAAAATGTATTTTAGTGCTGGGCATAACTGTACCAAAACTTTTCTTTATATTACTTGAAAATTAATTTTCCTGCGACGAAAATGTTTCCTTACTATAAAAAAAAAACTTTTTACTTACCTATTCAGGCATCCTGCATTTTGATATATTCTTGACTTTTTGCTTCATACAATTTTCAATTTTCCCCTCCCTAACTTCTTCTACTTCTTTATTTAAAATTCCTTCGGATTTAAGCTTCATATTTTCACATTCCACCTACCAAAAAAAAAACGATGCTGTCCATCTTTAATATCTATGTCTAACAAACTGGTCCAGGTAACTAAAAACGTGTGTGGTATAAGGCTAACTCTTAACAAAACCAACTTTTACATATGAATATGGAAATATAGTAGTTAGTAACATAAGGGACATTGTCCTTGTTGAATTTTCATCTTTCGGCGCTGGACGGAAAGTTGGAAATCCAACACGCGTTCAATGTCGCTTACTAAATTGTTCAGAGTCTGTATGTCAGTGTGACGTTCCAGCCACCAACGACACGGCCGTACTCGATAGCAGCGCCGTCACAGCTTCAGCGGAACAACACCATGACGAGGCCTGCCTCCGGTCCCGTACCGTGTAAACCAGCTCGTAAGTACATTCTACGTTATCATACATTACTTAAATAACATCATACCTGTAATCCCTGAAGGGTTAGGCAGACGCGTACGTAAGTAAGTTATGTTTAAGTCCCATGTAATAGGGGTCGAGCATATTGCCATCAACCGGGTAAAAATCCGGAGTCCGTGGCTGTGGATAAATTTTTGATGGATAATCCCAATAAAAATTTGCCCGACCCGGGAATCGAACACAGGACCTCATGCTCAGCAGTCGCGCTTGCGCCCACTAGACTAACGCGAGGCAGTCTTTCTACGTGTCATTATTCTCATCAGCATATTAGCCCAGAATCACTCAAAGCTGGGTGTAAGCCTCCCCGTTCTTCTGCAATACTTCCCGATCCTTTTCATCTGATTATTATACGTAACTGAAACAATGTCATGTCCAAGGGTATTATTTTCATGCTGTTAATTGGCATAAGTTAAAGATCAATTTGAAAGTTCCGAAATCAAATCCCAACCCCGAAAATATATCGCTGGCCCTCGGATCGAAAACAGCGCGCGTTGTGAACGTAACGTTAATACGTTAATTTAAAAAATAAAATTACTCGTTTCACATATAGTATACTAGCTTATGCCCGCAGCGCCGCCCGCGTGGAGTTCGATAATTGTCCCACGGGAACATACTATCGGGATAAAAATTACCCTATGTGTTAATCCAGGTTATAATCTACAAGTGTGCCAAATTTCATCCAAATCCATTCAGTAGTTTTTGCGTGAAAGAGTAACAAACATCCATCTATCCTCACAAACTTTCGCATTTATAATATTAGTAGGATGAATAACATTTGAATAAAATCTATGGATGATACTGATTGTGCTTGTTGCAAACAATTTAACTAAAACTTTACGGCCTCGGTGCGAGCAAAACAATAATATATTTTGCAATAACAGAGAAATGCGATTTTAGCTTTCTCCAAATGACCATTAAGGAAAATAACCCTGACAAACTTTACAGGGCATAGTATTATTTGAATTCTACCTATGTAACTAAAAACAAAGTTCAGTAAATTAGTCAATTACTATAACATAAAACATACTGTGTTCTGCCTCGTTAACTTGTAATAAAACATACAAGGTGTAAATCACCTCATCACGAAGCCGTCAACCAAGCATTCTGTACATGAAACTAAGTAACTTTACGCAAAAACTTGGGAAACGACTTTTTTTGGGGGGTGTAAAATCATGTTTTGTGGTAGAACTCGATGTAACGCACTCAAAACATTGTGCTGATGGACGGAATGAATAGTACGGGGCTCGTGGAGGTGTTTAAAGTAAAAATCTTACATTAAAAACTTGTATTTAAAAAAATACTGGTCAAAAAGTTGGAACTTTGACCCCTAATATCTCCGTAACTAGAAGGTTCCCAGGTATGGTGTAGAACAAAAAAATGATCGCAATGACAGGGAGAACCAGTGCCTTTCGGCTTCGTTAAGAGGTGTTTTACACCCTTTATATATGTTTCCAGCCGCAGTAGTGGAGCAGCCGCGCCCAGCGTCCAGCAACGACACGCGCGTGTCTGCGTTACCGCGGCCCTCCCGCCTCCCCGCGCCACGCCGTGCGCTGCGGTAAACTACATGACAACATGACCTCCCACAACGCTGCCACGACAAAGACATGTCACATGACCGGCCGCTATTTATACTAATATACCCCTACCCTAATCTCTTCAAAATTGGAGTGAACAGGCTTCTTCTGGGTCAGCTCGCTCCATCGTCGACTTTGTCTCTGTCATCTCTGACCTAGGCTAGGGCAAGAGCAAACCAATCTGAAATAAACAAAATTTTTTTTTATCTAAAGCTGAAGAGTTTGGTGAAACACGAAATTTCAGGAACTACTGATCCGAATTGAATAATTCTTTTAGTGTTGGATAGCCCGTCTATCGAGGAAGGATATAGGCTATATAAAATCACGCTACGACCAATAATAGAAGTGGAGCATCTATGAAAAGTTAGCACGGATTAGCTGATCCGGGCAACAGTCTTGAATCAAACTAGTCGGACGCGTTTCTTACTGGCGTCTGCGGCCAAAAGCCGTGGTCGTGGCCGCGTAGTGTGCGAGGTCCTCTAATCTGACTGAAGACGAACTTCACCAACGAACACTGACACTGACAGCTCTTGAGAACCGTTTAGAAGTGCCAATCCCGTTCTGTTTCATTGGAGAAGCCATTCTGATTGCTCTGAAGTGGATCGTGGCTCGGAAGTATCAGTGTTGTTGAAAAATAAAAGTTATCAATCCAAAAATCAATTTGATTTTTAGAAAATTAATCTATCATTTATACTAAGTTTAATACCACAGACCACAAAGGATATATTTGAATGGGAACAATCAAATTTCTTATTAATTAACTTGCCAATAAAACCACACGATTCAGCAGTTACATTGTTTTTTGGTCTTAGTATAACTTACTAACCGTACTAACAACAATTTTATTCCACAGCCCACCGTCAGTATACTCAGTCGCGCCGACGGCCGACATCGACCACTACTGACATTTAGCCTGTTGTGCCAACCTGCTGGGGCGGAGACCCTAGCACTAACTAAATTATTGTACACACGTAACATGACTGATGAACTATAAACACGGTGTCTTTAAAAATTTTGTACTGCCTAGAAAATTTAGAAAAATCCAATTAATAATTTTTGGCTTTTACTAAAAAAACATTTTTTAACCATTTATTTTTTGGTAACATTTTACCTAAGTATTTTAGACACTGGTAACCCTAACATTAACGTAGTATTGACCAATTCGGTGAACGAACAATTTGGGCACGTATCAGTAATGCGGAGACAATAATTTGTTAAAGTTTTAAGACATTGATATTTGAGATTCTGTAAGTTATTCGTCATTTCAACTTCACTCGTTTTCATGTTCATTTCATTTTTGAATGCTGTGATGTCTGCGTTCATTTTAATTTATAAAATTTTGTATTTAATTTTCGGCATACAAAATTTTTCTCGTGAAAGTTTTGCTAATGTCTTTCAATAGGGGTGCGAAATTACCTTTTCAGATGATGAAAAGTTGGACATTTTCAACCTCTAGCTGTTGTGGACTGTATGTATCTCTCATCAAAGCTCTCTCGCACCATTCTCATGTCAATGAAGCTCAAAATTGTAAAATTTCTATCTAAATCATGATTTGGTACAAAGACATACAAATTAAGATATTATTCCTATATTATTATTTACAAATTTAGTGAGTAGTGTATCAAATGTTGGTTTAGTAATTTATATCATAGTAAGAATTTTGCATTTTGTTTTAACTTAGAAATTGTATTCATATAGGACATGTAATTTAATCACGCTTTAGATATAACATTAATATACGATTATTAATATAACGCTCCTTTGTATACTAACTAATTGTAATATAAAAAGTTGTGTACACGGCACATTTGACACATATTTTTAATATAGTAGTAAAACTTACAAAAAATATATCGAAATTTTTGCGCCATTTTTATATCTCACCTTCACATCGATAGCACAAATTTTATGTATATTGAAAAATATTCTGTTGTACATTGTGTAAATTTCAGTGTTACTGTTCTTGTAAAGCTTCATAATTAATGTTATCAATCCTCTACTTCCAACCACTTGTATATCAATCAAATAAATATTTAAACTATAACATATCGACGTTAAGAGACTTGTGCATAAGTTGTATAACCGAAGTATTGCGGCGTTCACTGTCTGTCGACCATTTTTCGACCTTACTTCTCAGGGCATGAGGGTGAAAACTCGTCGACCGTCAGTGAGCGCCCTAGTACTTCGTCCTTGTTTCAAATGCTTTATATAAATGTGTTGCTGTTAAAAAATAAATTTTAGTGTTTATACATCGATGTTTTCCGGCCAAATTACAGTATTGTGAGCAAGTTTCATGCAATCAGCAATAAATAGTTTCGCAGTGGCATTATAATTGTATATTTTGTAAACAGCATATGTATGTACAGGGTTATTTGATTTATGTGAAAGTCTACGTGCATATATGTGCTATTCCTTGTTCCCCGTATCGTGTGGCGAAGCGACCAGTGTACCCCGCTGCGCGCCTGTTGGCACACGATTCGTTAGAACACGTCGTGCCTTATTTAGGTAGTGTAAGGGATTTTGTTTTCATTTTCTAATAAAACCTATGTATTTAATAAAATTGTTTTACTTACTTCAACCCGAAACAAAAGCAATAGAGATCCCCGTGATGGAACCGTTCTTTTGGGAGGAAATCCTTTGGAGATCTGTCTGGGAAGAACGGAGGGTGAGGCCTGGCTTTTCCTCCATTACCATGTGTTGGAGGGCCGGGAGATCATGCATTATCGTTATTATCCCACCGCGCCATGCCTATCACCAAATGCAGCCGATCCGACGTTATGACGATTGCACATTCTCCCATTCAACTCAACTAGTCGAGCGCCTAAATCGCGAATCAAAAACAACTTGCTCAACATAATACCATTCATGCATTATATAATTATGTACATACATATTCTAAGTATTTATTTTGATATGCAAAACCTGACAGTAGCTTTAGCTGTCTATTATTACGAATTTCTACAGGAGATTCAGTTATTACCTCCCGCTTAGGTGGTCTTACATTACAATGACTTAAATAACAAGCCTTGCTGGTCTTAGTGTTTGCAAGCGCGACTATTGTACTAGATGTCTTGGGTTCGATTCTCATTTTAGGCAAAGCGTTACTGGGTTTTTTCCATCAAGAATTTCTCTTTAGCAGCCACGGAGTCTGGTTTTGTGCTTGGTTAGGCAAAGGTGTACCTAATAATACTACCCACATTTCACTAGTTATATTTTAATCCCATGTAATAGGGGGTGGGCCTATTGCCATCAAACGGCTGCTACTGAGAAATTCCTGATGAAAAAGGTCAATAACTCACTCAGAAGCCAATAGTTCAATAGTCACTCAGAAGGAACTTATAAAAAAAAATCGTAGGATTTAGAATACCTATGTCGTGTTCGTCGGGTTAACAAACTATCGTAGCCCATCTCGTTAAGTTTTGGGTACTTGTTTGCAAAAGTTGGATTCCACCAATAACGTGTTGGAATAAGTTCCCAAAGGGCAATAAAAAGCCTTGCGTGATCAAATCAGAAATGAGGACATTCGCAAGAGAACCTATATTACAGAAATAGCCCGAAGAATTGCCAAACTGAAGTGGCAGGTGGGCAGGGCACATTGCTCGCAGAACGGATGGCCGGAAGACGTTGCATTGGAAGGCGTCCCACTAGGTGGATCGATGACCTGTGGAGGTTGCGGAGATCCGCTGGATGCGAGTCGCACGGGACTGGTCAAAACGACACGTGGGAGAGGCCTATGTCCAGCAGTGGACGTCGGCTGAAATGATGAGGATGATGTTAATAATTTTTGAGAAGTCAGAGGTTCAACTTGGAGATCCTTTTGCTTATGCTATTGTGCAGAGCCGCAAAAGCTCATCGTTTGTGGTACAATATATATGATGATACCTTTGAAGATGGCTGGATGGATGGATTGGAAGATGGATCATGAAATCAGAGGTAACAATAAAATTTATGTCCCATTTCTTCCATATACGGGCGTACCAAACGAAAAAAAACAATCCATTACTATGCGTAAGTACTACCCCCTGATTGGGCTCAATCGGGACTTCCCAAGCCCTTCTCATATTGATAGTCATGTATTAATGGGTAAGCCCCGGCTATCATGTAACTCCAGGGAGTTACCACAACTCCTTAAAAAACAGTCAAGCCAGGACCTTCGCAGCTTCGTCGAGTGTAACTAGTGCAAGTGGTCAAGGGATAGTTCACCCATCTAATTTCAAACTGAAAGTCACAAGTCAATTTTAACACGATGAAATAAATACATGTACTTAGATTCAAAAAAGTTTTAAAGCTTTTTCTAAAAGATTATATAAAAATATACAAAACAATCAGACATAAGCGTCATCATCTGCTAGAAATCAGAACGAAAGACAGAAATATCAAGAGAAAATAAAATTGGGACGCCAAATCCAACGTAAGTTGCATGTTCTGCTATTCTTTTTTCCCGTAATTCCCATGAGTTTCACGAATTCCCGTTTATGTCCACCGCACTTCCATATTTTCATCCTATACGGTTGCGGTCACTGACAAAAAAGTTTGTCTATCCGGTCCGGTAAAAAACATTATAAACAAAAATAGGGATTACCTTTAAAATGAGGATTATTCAAAACTATTTAATTTTTTTGGGACCGTGGAATATGAACTATATCGGTCCGAAGCCCACTAAGAAGTTCCATCCAATACGGAAACTATGCTCAGTGTTGCAAAAGCTAAATAGAATACAGTCGGATTCGGACCTACTTTTACGACGCTAGCGCCCAACTGTCACCTTGACTTTAGTTGTGTGTGTGTGTGTGAACGAAATCGCACGTTACGTTATGTGAGTGTGCGACGTCTTGAGTGCTGTCTACGAGTAATTTTTGCTTTTTACCTTTTTATTTTTATAAATAACCGATGTAGACGAAGTGATTAGTAATGTAATAACCTCAAGTGATAAGATTTGTGATATATCGATGCAATGGCTCTTAAAATACGCAGTGTTTTCATCTACTATGTGATCCCATGCAATAACTCGTCACTTCGGTTGTTTGTCAATGACGTCTGCGTTTAGCGCAGCAAAAAGTGGAATTTTAGTTTGATTGTGACAAGTAGTGCAAATATAAATTATATAAATCGTGTAAATAGATGAGTGATCGTAAAATGGATGAGTGTCTTCTTCATTGGAACGTTCTTTTATCAACTGGGGCCAACAGAGGTGGCTCATGAAGAAAGGGTTAGTTTACCTGTTTATGTTTACTTTATAAATCGTACACATCCGTGATTATACATGTAATGTCTATTAATATCTTATTAACGGCATCGTTGCAAAAGTTGGATGTATAATTATTTGAGGGGCATAGGTTATAAGGTACAGAAGTTGTTTGTTGACTCACAGACCTTTAATTATATAATTTGTTTTTTTGGTGATTTCTTACGTGTAAGTTAGTTACCATAAATGCGGATGCAGTTACTACTATGTATTGAGGCTGGGATGTGTTATTTTTCTTTTGTTACTTTCTCTTATCCATGGAGTGAAGGGAGTGAGAGAGACAGAGATATACCCGGTATGCGGCGTGTGAGAGAGACGACGCTCTACAGAGCAAGTTGTATGGCCATGTTTAGATATCCACTAGTAACATGAAAAGTTTACTTTTGCTGTTTTACTTTATTTGGTCAAATAATATTACTATTTAATATGATAAAAGGTTGCAGAATGCTTTAAATGTTGCATTTGAAAACAAAATGGGTAATAGGCTTGTGTCTGGCCATGTCTTAGCATAATCTGGATTTATTTAAATTGCTAATTTCTTAACTCTTAAAACAGGTACAGTTAGTGTTATTGTCAATGAGAATTTGTTGTTTCATTACCACTGTGTTAGCGCATAGCAGTAAAAAATAATGTTTTGGTATTACTCAACGTTAGATAAAGATTATAACAATTCAAAGTCCTATTAAATGCAATAATCTTGCATTATAAAGTTACAAAAACTTGTATAATCCTTATAATTTACGTAAATATCTGTCTTCTTCATTAAACTCCAGTTTGAACATTATTCTCAATGTGGCCCAATCATCTTCACACACCTAATTGATAAAACTTTTTTGTTTTCATTTTTAGCCCTTTCCTGGCTCCGTCAACACCTTGCAAGAACCACTAACAAGTGGTCTAACTCTTTGTCACTAGAAAATAATTAAAATAAACCATTTTAGCTTTCAGTTCTGCTTATTCACTATTTGCTCAACTAAAACTCAAAGCATTTATTTCGATTAGACCATTACAGGCACTTTTGAAAGTCAAAAAAACAAAATTAAACACGAAGCTACAGTCCCAGTCACAAGGCATAATAACTTTATGACAGTACTGTAGTTGCCCATTCCAAAGGTTAGATCTCTATGGAGAAGAATGGGCAAGAAAGTCCATGGACACTGTTTTAAATCAAAATATGTTACAAATTCTTGGTTACATATCACAAGAACAAGCATTTTGATTAAATAGCAGTGACTGATAAATGACCTACAGATCCTCTCTCTCATAGAGAGGTCAGTGACCCAGTAGTGGGAACATCAGAGGTTGATCATTCTTATACTAGATCCTCTGAACTATAAATATTTGCATTAGAAACTTACTTTAAGTACTTACTTACATACAAAATATAAAAAGGCAGATAAACAAAATTATTCAAGATTATTGCAGCAGTTTAGCAAAGCAAAAAGTAAAGTTCTTTTATAATTATGACACTTAGACAGAAAAAAATGTTACATTAGGTAACAATTGTCCATATCCACATCTGTCTGGACACAGTTATAAATAGTCTGGACATCATATATAATATCAAAATGAATACAAAAATATTCAAGATTGTAATTGCAGCTGTATTAACTACACACTTAAGTAATGGCATGCATTTATTATTGACACTGCTTAATATATTTGAATAAATAATTGCTCCAATATAGATGGGAGTATGTATGCCATATTTTTACTGGCAACATCTTACATTTATTTATCAACTGTAATAGGTACATTTGTATAGTTCACTGTGGTTTGGAGACTTTAATAGCAGAACTGATAAAAGCTATGATAAAAATAACACTGAAAACTTATTATTAATATTGTGTTGCTTGCTTCACATTATGAAATTACCACAATACAAGTAACCACAACATACTGAACTCACAGATAAAAATAGTTAGAAACAATTTAGAATAAGAAACAATTAAATTGAACATTTAGTCAAGTACTAATTAATTAACTTAGGCTATAAAGCATTCAAATCTTCTTTTAACAGTAAAACTCAAATACTCTACTGAAAAAGTTTTAGTTCAACTTGCTTGAGTTCTTCCGTCCCTTTCTGTTTGTAAGTGCAAGTGCAAGTAGCGATACTATTATATTGGTTTGAGTACTGTATGTGATCTCAAAATTATAACAAACAAGGGTTACAATACTACAATTTAATTTGGGCACAGAATTGCTTATCATGCAAAACTTCTAGAAAGAAAATTATTTCTGCTAGGATTTATAATACTCTTCTCATACTTACAAGAAGAGTCCTTTACCCTACAGTAGGGCAGTGGTATTTTTATAGCCATATTTTAAAATGTAACAAAAGTCTTACAAAACAAGTCTATAACAAGACAAAACAGCTTCTCAAACAACAGTCATTATTACTATTAAATTCTCCATTTGTCAAACTTCACACTACATGATAATCAACATCATTCAATTACACCAGTGCTGAAAGATCACATCTAGTCATTAAATGTAGTCATTCTTCCTCTAATAACATGTTGAACACTTGATTATATGTTTGCCGAATGAATAGACTTTGTAGCATTAAAATTGAAAACCTTTGTCATCATCATCACTCACAGGATAATGTGCATTGTGACACACACGGTAAGGTATAATTCAGGCTTTATGTAATTTACTTGAGTAACTGTATTGGTACGGAAATGAATAGAGGAGGCCTGTGCCCTAGCAGTGGGACGGAAAAGGATAATAAAAAATAAACTATTGGTTGACAGCCCAATGAAGGGCATTAAATCCATGTTTGGATCTTTTTGTGCGAGAAAACAATAAACTTTTGGAACGAAGTTCCTTATCGCGCGTTGTGAAAGGGGGCTAGACGGAAAAAAATCTTACGAAAAGTTGTCACGACATTTTTGCTATAGTAAGCTATTGTAAGCTTTATTTCTTAAAAATAAAGTTGAAATTTCCATAAATTACGTACAATTGGGGTGTGTATGTGAGTAAGGATAGATATGATTATTATTTTGAGTGACCGAACTACAAAGTACAAATTCGGTTGTGCAGTTAAGCAAGACGTATTGCTTCGAATTAAGGATTAATCTTCCTTAAATTAAATATTTTATTTTTCGCACACTAACTTAAATCTAAAATGTATTGATATTATGTATGTGAAAGGAACTTCGTTCTATCCGGGTGTCCCTTGACACCTCTCAAGTTTTTTGTTACAAAAATTTAAAAGTAAAAACTTACTTAATTAATATGTGCAATCACCAATCAACACTGCATCTGTGCTCATGCCTTCTGTGTCATGCAAAAATGCCTATACCTTGCTGTGGGACAGTATCAGACTAGTATTCTATAAAACTATTTTATGAAAAAGTCATTCATTGCCATATTAGTAACGGCTGCATATCATATATCATTCAAAATAAAAACTAACATTAACTGGCAAATTGCAAAACGTAAGAAAATTTGAATTTCACAGGCCACCCTTTCGCTTCTACTTTTTGCTTAGAGCCTTATGCTTAGTTAAGTAAGTATGTAAGTAAAGTAAGTCTAGTATTTGAATAATATAAAATCAGAGTTCTTAGAACATGTATAGAACATTATTCATATAGGTACACCAGTTTCCTAGAACTGTTAATGCTAGAGTAACATCTTTTATAATTGCTTCTGACAGAATAATAGGCACTACACTTTTTCCCAACAAAGTTTTTATTCAATACTTCACCATCTCGCAGGTAGTTTGGCATTTATCTCTTAGTTTCCAACACAATATTAATTACGACATCATTAAATCCCTCGCACACTTTGAAAGCAGTTGTCAATATCACCTGCATGCTATTATAAGATTTATGATCCTAATTAATGACTAATAATAACTTGTTATCCCATTAAAGTACCTTGAACACACATTATTAGTAGTAGTATTCAATCTTTGACATTGACTTTGTATCATTTAAGTAGGAAAATAAAAACAAAAACTTTTTGCTGTATAAATTACGAGGTAAATACAAAGTTTTTTTGTAACTAGTAACTTCTTACTAAGCTGCCTTGCTCTTGTCTCAGTTTAAAAGTAACCCTGAAAATAATGGTTCAACAATGAACCATTAAAGGATCATCTTAATTGTGATAGTCATCACACTGCAGACAAATTGGTGAACACTCATCATGATTTATTTATTTGGCTGACTAGACTAGAAGGATGGAACTGCCCTTTTTTTTTTTGGACCAGAATCATCACACATTGGGTGCCTGAAAACGGTTGTCACTGAGGCAGGCCCAAGAAATGCTGGTGTGACTCTTTCGACTCGTTCCTAAGTGATTGCCCCAAGTAGGCAAACAACTGACAGATTTGCAATCAAATGGTGGAGGCAGTTGCCCAGCAATGGGACAGAATATTATGTTAACAAAACAAAAAAAACTTTAAATGTTAGTGTTTTGCATGATGATATTTTGTGATCTGCTAATTTACTTGTCCTAAAATATTATATATATACCACACCAATTCATTTAAAAAAGTTTACCTGGTGATTACAGGACAAAAATAATAAAATGAGTATAGCAAGGAAAATCTTTTAAGAATTTTTAAAAGCTTATCAACACAATTAATTATCAAATATCTTATCAGATAATCACTACAGTGTTTATTGATAATGTTATAATATTTGCATTTATTAAAACAAAGGACATTATCTTGAATAGAAGTGTTAAATCTTATCTGAGATATTTAATATTAACCCATTTTGAAGTCTTGATTTTCACTGCTACTAGATGGACTTATTTATGATTAAATAAATACAATCAAATTCAGATCAAATTTTACCATAATATAATTAAAATACCATGTTACCTACCTACATACCTACATTAGGACCATAGAATAGTGGGTTATTACTTTGCTACCTCAAAAGGAGTTTATTATAATAATAGCTTCATTCATCATTATCCTCTATAATATTTATGTAGGTATTTGACATACTTATGTATTAGTATTTAATTAAAGTTCATTTTCGGTAAAACTCGAATGAGTTTATGTTGGCACCATCTCAAATGAAATAAATGTATGTGTACTACTGTAAAAATTAATAAAAATAATAATTTAGGAATGCACTGGTCCGTGTAATAGACAACTACTTATATTATTTTGTTAAGCCAACTAAAATCTAGCACTGCTTTACTTAGTCTTCAATCCTCAGTCTGTATTAAGTATCCATATTTTTTGCTATACTCATGTAATAAATTACATATTGAAAAGGTTCCCTATGCTTTTTTTCCTCATTACCATCAAACAACAGCTGTACCGTTATATTTCTAGAAGCCTCATAACAGTTCCAATTACAAATTAACATTAGGTAGTATGACAAAATACTTGTCATATGTATAATATTGTTATATTACCTCTGATTTTGCACAACATTGACCTTTATTAGCATTATAATAAGGTTTAATATCAGTATACCATACACACATGATAGCATCATCTTCATATAATAAAAATGCATCACAACTTGTAAAGCTACAAGGTAAACTCGGTACAAAAATAATGCATTGAGTAACCAGTATTCCCCAGATTTCCTTGCTCTATAGAAATTCCATGCAAGTTCGGTGAGGACAGTATGAACAATTTGGACAAGTGGGTTGCCTTGACCTCCACAAGTGGCACTGTGTCAAGGGCCAACCGCTTCCTTTAGGGGAGAGACTTGTCTTTTTGAGTTATATCAACCGGTTGAAGTATGGGGTTATTATCTTCTATAGACTTCTGGTTTGTTTTGTATTTTTGCAAGGTGTATTACTTATCTTTATTTTGCCATGCATTTTTTGCTTACTGTTTTTTTTTTTATTATTCTGTTTGATCTGATATAATAGTTAATGTGGATGATTTTACTAAAGCTAAAACTGAAATTGAATGAACTCAAATATTTAAATAAAAAACTGGGTGTTAATGTAAGTATTTCATAAAAAGTAATAATACACAGTCCACTAATTACTATAAATGATATTTTAAAATATATATTTAATTAAAATTATATAATTATAGTATTTCCTGTTGGTCTTCAAAGGTAACTGTGCCATAAACCTATTCAAGCAAATGATATAAAGCGTTTTCACTAACAGTGACATTTAGGTGAATGCCTAAAAAAATAAAAGTTGCTGAGACCTACAATCTGTGTCAGATTGTAGGTTTCCAATAGACCAAAACCTTAAATAAATACCAACAGTGCAATAATATATTATGCTTTTATTTAAGTGTAAGCAACACTTTTAAATGAGATAACTGACACCAAAGACACAATTTTCTTTCATGTTTCTCCTTGTAAATGATTAATTAAATTATTGAAAGAAACCATCAAATTACTTTAAAAAATCTTGTATTTTCAGACAACATGGCCTTAATAGTTTAGTGTAGTGTTAAACAATTGCTTAGACCTACGTTAGTAGACACGGTTATTATTATAATATTAGTTGTAATTATCTCGTTGTCGTCTCTGTCGTTTAACGTTATTATAAATTTCGTAATGACACGAACTTTCTTTACAAGAAATGTGCACTAAAGATTTCCTACCATTGTTAAAACATGTGTTAAAAGTCAGAGTAACTATCGATTCAAGTAACATTTCGCTGTCGATACTCTGATAGTCAATAATGGCGGCAATTAAATTAATCGCAGTTGCGCACGCGTCAATCTTGTAACAACCTCGTTATCAGACTTTTACTTCGATTGGTCGACTCTTTATACCTACATCTAAAAACTAAAAACAACGGACTTATGTTTATGTTTCTACTATTCGAGATAAAACTATGTACTATCATGTCTAGGTAATAGAATTCATAGGTCAAACCATATAAAGTAATACTTGTGTAACAAAAACTATTGTTATTTAACAATTTTACGTCGCAAACTGTAAGGGACACTTGTGTTTACATAACACGTGAATTCGAATGTGACTCAACAAAACCTTTGTTGAATAGGTATATAAATACAGACAAGACTGCTAATAGTTTTCAAGTAAATAAATAGTGCCTACAAAGAGATATTAATGAGCTGGCTAAGTGGACATGAAAATTGGATATCACAAACTACCATTAATGTACTTAATCCACGAAGTTAGTCGTGAACAATGAGGGAAATACTCTACTATTACGTAAGCATAACTAGTCGGCAGCGGACATTGGACCACCCAGCTTTGTTTGTTTTTGTTACCGTCTAGCTAGCTGTATTAAAAGATCTTCCACACCCTCCCGATCCCTTCGCCATCGCAGCCACGAGACGGGGGCATCGATCATCCGACACGTCTCAACATATATCGGTCGTTGTAACTGACACTTTAAAACTATCCACTTCAGTAGGGTGAAATACTTTTTAGTCGACCTTTTTAACGTCTGGGGTCGTTAAACTTTTAAGTTTTTTTTTTGCTGGCAATTTTTATCCTGTTCGTGTCAATGGTCAACTGTCATAAAGTTCTTAACATTATGTGATTATGGTTAGTTGCAAAAAGTATGAGCTTCAGTGCTAATTAAGGTTGTTCCAACGTTCACTTGTGCTTACTGGAAAAGCAATTAGTCTAACGTGAATAATGATGTTCTTGTACTATAATTAAAAAAAACTTGAACTCAATAACTTCTTAGTACTCCATTTAATACAGGATGTAGGCATGTAATTTAATTTACTATATCAAACACGCCAAAATTGTTATGTTTGTGGCGCTAATGTAATTACTAACACAGATAATTATTTACATACGAATAGTAGCTGTTCTAATTAATTTAATCCTATATTTGCTGCTATCAATTTGAAGTCGTTCACTGTAATGTCGTTGCGAATTAGAACTTTTTTTTTTAGCCTGTCCTTTCCACGCCTGGGCAAAAGGGCTCCCGCCATTCCTTCCACTGTTCTCTATTTTGTGCCTCTTCTCGCCAATTAACGAGAAAGCCATCCAAGGCGTCCCACCATCTTGTCCTCGGTCTGCCGCGACCCCGTCTAGATGTCTCAGGGCTCCAGTTTTGTGATATGCGGGCCCACAGCTCAGCGACACACATGGCCTGCCCAGTCCCATTTTAGTTTGGCAGCTTTATGAGCTACGTCAGCAACTTGAGTTCGGTAAGTTTAACGTTAAGTATGCTGCGCCCCATTGCCCGTTGGCAAACTTTGACTTTGGACTTCTGGATGTTAGTCAAAGACCAAGTATGTGGACCATATGTCAGTATGGGGAGAATACACGTGTCCATAAGCTTCCTCCTTTGAGGGAATGGGTAAATAGTCCTTGAATAGCTCTTTCATTGACCAGTAGCTCTTCCAGGCTTTTCCGTGCGTCTTGCAACTTCTTTGTCTTGTCTCGCCGTCAAGGTAGATGTATTCTTGGACATAGTGTATTTTCTCCTCGTCTTTGTGCACGTTTATCGGTGAGCTGTTGGTCATGAGCTTAGTCTTCGACATGTTCGTTGACAGTCCAACCTCAAGGCTTGCATTGCTTAGCTCTGGAAGCATCTCTTGCAGTTCTGCAGCTGATAACGAGAAGAGGACAATGTCAGCAGAAAAGCGCATATTTGTTAATCTCGCCTCGCCAAAACAAATACCTCTCTCCTCCTTCGAGTTTAGGAGATAGCGGGTCGCCTTGTTTGACTCCCTTGAGAATTTTGAATTTTGGACCTATCTGTTCTAATTTTATAGCTGCTGGACTGCTGATATTATAAATATGCTGTAAAAGGTGTATTTAAGTTGATTCTATATTTTGTTTACTAAGTGCATTGAAAATGGCTGAGTATATGATACTATCAAATGCTTTCGAGTATTTCAGTATTAGAACTAATCTCGCTTAATAATTCGGTTGAAGGCAAACGATGAAGCCAAACACAGTGAGCGAAGTTCTGACAGTATTATTGTAGCAGTCCATTCAAGTTCAGAGGCGAGAGAAGATACTAGAGATCCGAGAATAATTGCAATAAATAGCGAACATGGAGTAAGATCTTCAGTCTAAGATTGCTGGCACGACGCCCAACAACAGCTCCGTTAATGCCTAACTCTACTTATAAACGACGACGGTTAATTAATGTCGCAAAAAGAGTGTCAGAGACGAAATTTGAACAGATTAAAAGCCGCTTCAGAACAAACTATTTAGTTAACACCAACAAAATGGGAGAGAGTTTTTACGAATTTCCCGAATGGGATTGTACCTGGAAGCTTTGATTGAGGAACGAAATTTAACCTGAGGGGTTATCGAGCTGATAATGTATCTGTCATTATTGAACTGATAATTGAAGTAAGTATGTAAATATTTTCAACTCTTTTAAATGATTTTTAAGCACGTAACTTTTTAGTTCGCCTGGCTGCGGTAACATTTATCGTGAATTAGGAAATATCCAATTTGCATAGCGTACTTATAAATTCGATAGTTGTTTTCAATCCGAACATAACAAGAATTTGTTATGTTTTCGGATGAGCAACGCAAACGATTATCACTGTCTTAGTCATGTGCAAAATATTTGGTTTGTCCAATACGAATAAGCAGTAATAGTTGCGCAGACAAATTAAATTAACCGAAGCATCGGATCGTGTCTAATCTCTTCTCTGCAGCATCGATCCTTCGTCTAGCGAAAGTATCGGACTCACAGATTGCAACGGATATGTCAATGAACGCAGCAACGACATTCATTACTTCCCTTAAATTAGTCTCGTCTTCTTAAACGAGTAACTAAAACTAATAATAGAAAAGGGAAACCAATTCATTAACCCTCGCAGGGGGCACGCCCTGGGAGCTTTCCGTTTTTGGGGGGTGTCTTTCTTGGTAAAACTTAGCTTTGGAAATTTCGACGAAATTACAAAACCATCGGTTGGAAAATATCAATCCATAAGTTGTTTTTTGGGAAAACAATTACCAAACAAAAAAGTTCATTTTGCGGGTTGTGGTTGATTTTTAAATGATAAAAATTCTTTTTTTTTTTTTATAGTCTAGATGTTTTATTCTGTACTATAAGCTATATTACTCTAAAGTTTCGTCAAAATCCGCGCAGTAGTTCTATCTATCCATCCTCCGAAACGTGTATAATAACAGCAAGATTTAGTTAATTAATGAAAATGTAAGTAATGTAATGCTTTTAATGGTTTGCAACTTTGCAGTCAGCCAGGCATCGCTGCGTCGTTGTAATTATCCCAAGCGCCTTGTTACGGGAAGCACTTGATAAATAATTTAATTACACCATGCTTCATTATGTTAATTAGTAAATAAATGTATTATGATTTTGCGAAACGGAACGCGATCAGCTAATTTAGATTTTGTTCAAGAACGGTCAGTTTCAATAACAATGATGACGCCGACACCGAACGAGCTGTGGAACGCGGTTTGGATGGGCTGACCGCGTTCTGTTTGAACTGTGAAATCGAAACTTATTTGCAAAGAATCTTTGGTTTAAAAAGCTTAATTTGATTTAAAACAGAATGACGACGTGATATTTTATCTTGTGGGTGAATATTAATTCATGGAGATTAATCAATAATCATTTTGACTGAGTACTTACTTTTGACTCAACTCAATATCAACTCTTTGACAGTTGTATTAAATATAATGGCTATAACACGGCAATGTAGTGTCAATAACAGTAATGTTTTTTCCCGTACTTACCAGCCCTAAAAAAGACACTAGTATACAAGTACAAAGCACTTAAGTACCATTAATTTTGATTGTTATTGTTTTTGTGACCCTACGTCAGAAGTCTTTAATTTATCGGCATGACAAGTTATTTGTTATTCTTATATTTATCGTGTATTAAAAATTAAACCTTACCGCTTCCCCATTATGACACACTCACAGTGGTTACGTAGTCAAAAATAACTGAATAATTATGAATATCTAAAACTTTGTGTGACTTAATTAAATGTTAATTAGAAGAATTATATTAATTATTAAAAAGGCCACCTGTTACAATATACTGAGCAAAGAATACAAACTGCCAATGGTTGCTCGGATGCAAAATGTATATTGTTAAAGCTTACTATATTAATCGACTACTGGTCACATACTGGGGACTTAAAATGGCTGGTTTAGCTGAATCTATACATCTGATACAAATAAATAAAATAAAAAAAAAAACTAAATATTTTTTTTGTTAAATTCTACGCAGACGAAGTCGCGGGCACAGCTAGTCATAAATACGACAAATCATAATCACGTTAAAGTTCTTAAAATGATCACAGACGCAGTTAATATTATGAATTGTCACTTTGTGGCCATTTTACGAATTGTAACGTAATTCAAAGTATTATCCTATTATGATTCTTTTAAAGGGGCCAGTTTAGGCCCCTTGGTCCTGACTGATCTGAAAAGTACTGTAGACTCGAAAATGAAAAAAAAAAACACTAGTCAAAGCATAGCTGAAAACATTTGAATGTGGAAGGTATTTTTTCGAAGAAGACAGTCGCCTTGCGATTGGGATTATTATGAAATGTCACAATAAAATATGAGGTCTACTTCACCCTATTGCTTGGAGTATTTTTAGAACCAGTGGCTGGTTGCGTAAGATGTCACATTGTTTGTACAGGCACCCAGATGAAATAAAGCTTTTATACAATCTTAGACTATTATAATAAATAAATATTATAAAATAGTCTAATAAGAACTTTTCATTTAACAGAATGGTTAGTTCTTGGTCTAAGGTCTTTAGTAGAACAAGATACACGTAATCAGGATGAGGACGCTTTGACCTTTGCCCTCTTTTTCATCATTAACAGCCTTGTTCCATCCACTGTTAAGTCCCATCTTGTGCCATGCTTCTCTGGTCTGTACTAGTTTTAACCAAGCTTTACCATTTACCCTGCTGTGGGAAAAATAACCCTATTGCCAAAACATTACAGTATTTATATCTGGAAAATATAGATTTCATTTTAGCTTGAATTTACAAATATTCGATAAAGGTCTTGGATTTGAGCGCCCCGTTTTTGTAAGGGGGAATATGGCAGACACGTTTCTGTGAAAACAGCGGAAAAATGTGTTGACATTTGAACTTTATTGCTATCACGTTTAAGTACATGTTTTGTTAAGTTATACACGTGTAAGGAAAACGTTTCATTTGCCAAATAAGTTCCTTTATTTGATCCCTAACACATTTAAATAAAATTACTTAAATGAACTCTTCATAATAAGTTTTGTTGACATAATTGATTTTTTACGGGATTAAATATAATGAGCACCAAAAAATACTTTGAGATCCTAAGCTACGTTACCCAAAAAAAAATACTAAACACCAAAAAAATTGTATTCAAAGACCAAATATAGTAAATGATCACCAAATATAGTAAATGATCACCAAATATAGTAAATGATCACCAAATTTTGTGGCAAGAAGAACTTAGGAAGCAAGTGCGAGCAAAGCGAGCTCGGGATATTGGGCACCCCGACTCGGACAGGTTAGGTTCGAAGGGGATGGCGGCATCCCCTTCGTGTTAGGTTACTTTAAACCCTGCAGAGAGAAATAGGAGCCCCGCGTAGCGGGGCTCCGTCGACTACGCCTTAGTTCGGAGCTGTGATTTTCAGGTTTTTAATTCTGGTGATCATTTACTATTTCTGGTGATCATTTACTATTTTAGGCAGTATAAAAATGTTTTTTAAGGTTATATTTACTTTATCTGGTGTTATGTTAAACATAAGCCATTTTTTACACTCTTTATCCTTATTTATTCAAAGTCACGAGTTTTGAACTATTCGTTAAAAGCGTGTTAATTTAACCGGAGTCTGTTTATCTTTTATTTCGTCAAATATTTATATACAAATTAAACGCTCGAAGGTACCGACCGACGTAGTTCTTAATTAACATAAATCTTATGAGATGAGGTTTGGGGGGATTAGTTTTATCTTTCTATCTGTAATGGATGCTAACTCCAATACTTTACTTGCTTGGTGTAAAAGTTAAACCTCCCTATGTTCACATCTACTGACAACTCTAAATCAAGCGTATGAGTATAAGAAAACTGCCAAGTGCGAGTCGCACTCGCGCACGAAAGGTTCCGTACCATTATAATTATAAACGAGCAAGAAAAATACTTTAACATTTTTGTATGGGAGCTTCCTTAAATATTTATTTAATCTGTTTTTAGTATTTGTTGTTATAGCGGCAACAGAAATACATAATCTCTAGAAATTTCAACTGGCTAACTATCAAGGTTCATGAGATACTGCTTGGTGACAGACGGACGGACGGACAGCGAGGTCTCAGTAATAGGGTCCCGTTTGACCCTTTGGGTACGGAACCCTAAAAATTAGCCCAGTTTTCAGATCTTTTTCAGTTCAAAATCACTTAAAATGCAACAATATACTGGTTACTCCCCGGCATACGATTACCAAACAACACAACTTACTACTAACAAACTATAGAATATTGTATCAGCACCCTAAAGTTAATTCCAGTTCAAATAGACCCATTCCACTTATTTAACGGTAAGTGGTGCTATACAATTTTAACAGCACCAATATTATTAATCAATATTCTATCTATCCATCCCTATCGATTGTGGTGCTACCCTCGCTAATATTTCCCGGAATGAGGACCCACTTTGTACTAACTTCATTTTATTACTTTGAATTTAAATAATGCGGCCATATTTTGTCACTTTTAATTTTAGAGGATAGTTCCTGAATGTGATTAAAAGTTTGGAGTTTTAGTCTTTAGTGGACGCAATTTATCAGTTTTCTTGCTGCATTACAAAAAGATATTGTATAGCCGCAAATAAATAACTTTGTTTAAAAGCTAAAAAAAATTAAAGGAACTTCCCTAAACGATACTTGCTAACAAGATACACGTATAAGTTATCTCTTCCTTTTAAAGGCCGAAACACACTTACGTGTCGTGGCGTGTCGTGACGCGCCAGAAGCATTCGGTTTCATACATCGTTGCGACACGACACGCCATGCTAATATGTTCCTAACCATATTAAATGTATGAAACCGATTTGCTTCTGGCGCGACACGACACGCCACGACACGTAAGTATGTTTCCGTCTTAACTCTTGTTTTATTTTTAAAATATTTTAACTAACGAGCGGAGCTATTTTCACCCTCGGTAACCTAACAAGAGTCCCTATTTTTAACTTACAACCGAAATTGCATTCTATTTCGGGCCATTGATTGTTTGACGGTATATTTTATTTGTTATTTTCGAATGGAAGCTTTAAGGTTCGCGGCGGCAGGGTTGATGCACCCCTCTGTTTTCTCACCCCCCTAAGATTGTAAAGTTGACATTTTGTTCGTTTAAAAGGAAGTGATTGTAGTAAAGCTCACGTGAAATATTGGTAGTGTCAAGACATTATTACGGTATTTTTATGGCTTTAAAAATGGGTCTCTGTAGACCGTTATCTGTCGTGTGTCTGTCATTTAAAGTCTATGAGTTTGTTTTATAGAAGTTGGCTCATTATAGAGATGACGATTAGAGTTGACAAGTAATAGATATATAGGAAAAAGATGACATGCTACGCTGACTCTAAATGAATTGGGATAAGGGCAAGATGATGATGAAAACAATTAACCGGCCACTCAAAACAGTTCATTTTTAGACTGAAGATTTAATGACACATTGTCGCCGAATTTAAATGCTCAAAACATCTTACTGTTTCGTACCTTGGTAACACACAAGCACTGTACGACAACAGGACTGACAAACCATAAATTGTTATTTATCTTAAAATATTAGCCTAACCTCTTATGTAAGCTAAAATAAGTATAAACGAAATAATAATATAGCAAGGTAGGTAAACTTGTTTTAAGTAGAGAAGTAAGCAGTCCAGATCGTGAACTACTTAATTAATAAACTAAGTAAGTTACCGCCGAGAACAAAGACCCATTTGGAATTGAAAAGAACTTCAATTATTTCTGTCTTCTCAAACAACATTGTTCGCACTCACAGAGGGAGTTTGTATCCCAGCAGTGGGAATGTTGTAGGCTGATTATGGTTCAACATTGTAGTGCAGTTCTGTCAACTTGTTAAGGCTTTTTTTTTATTATATCAATGTCATAATTTTAATAAACCGGTCGGTTCTCCTTTTTTCTTGAAATCAACATGACAGCCTTTTTGGTCGTAGTTGTTGCAAGCGCGATTGTTGAGCATGGATGTCCTGGTTCGATTCCCGGGTCGAGCAAAGTGCCAATGGGCTTTTTATTATTTCTCAATAGTAGCCACGGAGTCTGGATTCGTGTCCAGTTGATGGCAATAGGCTTGCCCCCTATTACATAGGGATTTAAAATAAATGACGAAATGTGGGTGTACTATAGGTGTGCATACTGGACACATTTGTTGCTGGGTTGGTAGGAAATAAAAGTACTTGTTGCTTCAATTCTTCAGGATAATATAATCTTCAAGACTGCTTGCCGGTGAATGGTACCGAATGGCTCAAATGGCCCTATTTTTATATATTTTTTCTAAAGCTATCAACCAATTATAATAGATTGAAAAACGCGGGAAAAGCTTAAATCCAATAAGAAACTAGAAAAAAAGCGGGAAAAAATATCGTCCCTTAAGCTTTAGTATGAGAAAACGTTACTGTAACGAGAGCCGCGGTTTAACATTCATTATTCGTACTCTAAGTACTGCGAAACGTTACCGTAACGGGGACCGCGTAACAATACAATAATCGCGTTTATAATATTCTTAGGTTTACTTATGTACTAAATAAGCCTTAGTGACTTCTATGTACAGAATACTATTATATAAAATCATAAAATTAAGCAAAACAAAACATAACGGCTTATTTTCTAAGTTTGTTATGTACATGAACAAAAAACACTAAACTATCAGTCTATGGACTTAGTCTTACTTATATACTACGTTTTGTTGTCCCGCACAATAGGGTACACCTCTGTCTAACCCTACGGGGATTACAAGCGTGATGTTATGTTATATGATCATGGGTAGAGCTTTTAACGCTGTATCCGTATAAAGGCATATGAAACCGAGTTTCGGTCCCATCGTAAAACCGGTTTTCTAGGGTTTTACTATGCTTCCGCAACTGGGTTTCATATACCCTAATCCGTACATCATAAGCATAGCCAAATCAACCTATATTGTTCCCAGTCATCAGTACTGCATGCGTGTATTCAAGCCTATCAGAGGGCAGTAACTACCACGCGGGCTCATTACCGGTTGGTAGATGTCACCACATCCTTGTCTTCGGATTTCTAGTTCAATGCCATGCCATTTCCCTCAAGATTTTTTCCTGTATCATTTTGAGAGCTCTGTGGCAAACCCAAATTAGCGACTGCTCTATTGAAAACCAGCACTGGATACTAGATAATGAAGTGTTTAAGCTAAATATCGGTTTAGTGTTACTGGATTCCAGCACTAGAATCAGATACTGGATCAATGCTAATCTTATTAGGGAGCCAGCAAAGTGGTAGCGTGGCTAAGACACGTGAAGGCTTAATGCACCCCATTTTAACTTCGCAAAATTTTGCACAACAGAAGTTGATTTGCCATTGTTCAATTACACAATGCTTGTAAATCCAGAAGTTAGGGCCCCCAAAAATAATACCAAGAATTCATTTGTGTTTCAAAACATAGTTTTTTTTAGCATTTTCTAAAGCAGTTTTATAAGAACTGTTTGTTAGAAAAATATGAGTTTTCTTTCTCACTTTGTTTCGATAATACTTTTCTCGTAAACGATGGAGTCATGTTTATGCCTTTTATCCATACTGATCCATACTTCCATACTAATATTTAAATGCGAAAGTCACTCTGTTTGTTTGTTTGTTTGTTACCTTTTCACGACTAAACGGCTGATCGGATCTTAATGAAATTTGGCAAGAAGATAGATTTCAACCTGGGGAAGGACATAGGCTATATATCATCACGCTACGACCAATAGGAGCGGAACAGCAATGAAAAATGTTGCGAAAACGGGGAAAATGTGACGCAGAAGAAGTTGCCCGGGTGCAGCTAGTTAAGTCATAAACTGAACAAATTAATTTTTATATCATTAGAACTGTACTTTGTAACTGCCACGTTACTATAGTGGTCGCAAACGCGACTGTTGAGCATGAGGGACATGGGTTCGATTCCCAGTTCGGGTAAAGTGTTATTGGGTTTTTCCATCAGCAATTTCTCAGTAGCAGTCGCAGTGTCTGGACTTGTGCCCGGTTGATGGCAATAGGCTCGCCCCCTATTACATGGGACTTAAACATAACTGGCAAAATGTGGGTGTACTATCAATAAGGTACACCTCTGCCGAACACTTCGAGGATTATAGGCGTGATGTTATGTTTGTTACTAGTAATATCCTCGGAATATTCTAGAGCCTCAGATACATTTCAGTAATGGAATCGTGAATAGCTTGTTGATTAAATAGTTAGTTAATTTTCAATAGTAACTTAATTCAAACGTTCAAGCATATTCGTATGATTCCTTGTACCAATTTGGTATTAAAACCCATTGCTACTTATTTATGAATAACGTATCCATTTTGCTAACGAATTAACCTTGAACTCCAGCTTACGGTATAATGTTTTGAACAGAAACAAGCACTTAAGTACATATATATATTGTTTGTTTACAGACATTTTCACGTAAAGATTTTAGGAAAAGACAACCAATTTTTTTCTAATATGCTCTCATTGTAAGCGCATTTCAAAACTTGGATGGTGATCCTCGTCCTGCATTTACTTAACTTTACTATCAGGTGGCGTACCATGACGTCGAGAGTGAGAAAGAGATGGAGCTAGACGACCTGTATAGCTCCGTCTCTTTTTCACTCTGGAACATTATTGTTCCATTCTTATTCCAGAGTGAAAAAGAGACGGAGCTATACAGGTCGTCTAGCTCCATCTCTTTCTCACTCTGGAATAGGAATGGAACAATAATGTTTTAAGCGTCATAGTAACCCCCCAGGTCTACAGTCCGACGGATTTTTAAGGAGATTCGTAATCCATTGCATCCATCATAATTCTCCTGCCCCTTCTGATTTGATGCCGGCGCAGCATGTCTTCTTCCATACTTCTCTATTACTCGTCATTTAAGAAGACACCTCCTTTCTTACCATATCATCCTTCACACAGTCCATCCATCGTTTCTTTGGTCTTCCTCTACTCTTATAGCCATTCACATTCATACTCAAAACTTTCCTTGTATAGTATGCATATAAATAAAGGGTGTAAAACACCTCTTAACGAAGCCGAAAGGCACTGGTTCTCCCTGTCCTTGCGATCATTTTTTTGTTCTACACCATACCTGGGAACCTTCTAGTTACGGAGATATTAGGGGTCAAAGTTCCAACTTTTTGACAAGTATTTTTTTATAAATTATACAAGTTTTAAATGTAAGATTTTTACTTTAACACCTCAACGACCCCAGTACTATTCAATCCGTCCATCAGCGCAATGTTTTGAGTGCGTTACATTGAGTTCTACCACAAAACATGATTTTACACCCCCCAAAAAAAAGTCGTTTCCCAGCAATAATTTTTGCGTAAAGTTACTTAGTTTCGTGTACAGAATGCTTGGTTGACGGCTTCGTGATGAGGTGATTTACACCGTGTATAATGTTAGTAAAATTCTTCTACTCGAGAACGTACCTAATGCAACGAATATTGCATTGTCAATATGTATCCAGTTTGTAAGTATGTATGGATGGATGTATTGACGTTTGTTACTCTTTCACGCAAAAACTACTGAATGGATTTGGATGAAATTTGGCGCACGGGTTAGTTTAAAACCTGGATTAACACATAGGATACTTTTTATTGCGGTAGTACAATCCCGTGGGACAGAAACCGAACACCACGCGTGCGGAGCCGCGGGCATAGTCTAGTTAGAAATAAGAGTGTGTTACGCAATTATCCCTCTAGTTATCTTCCATTTCCAATGTCTTTAGACAGTCAGGTGCGTAGTACTCACAACTGGCGTGCCAGTATGAATGATCAGATGTATGACTAGGACGAGGCGAAAGGAGTATTAAGAATCGTAGAAGGTGGCGTACTGTAATTTCTTCATACCCCAATGGGAAAAACGAAAAAGGCGCCAGTTTATGTATGTGTATTCCCAATGTCCCCCTTTTGCCGATGCATAGTCGTCACAGCCACTGTATTCTGCTATTTGTTTAGTTAATCTTATTTAATCCTTGTCAAAGGTATACTTTGAGATTGTCGTGGTCCTTTGATCTACGTTATGGTCCGCAAGACGGACCTAGCGCGTGTTAAGCCCCCCTGTTGCTTTGTTACCTCTTTGGATTATGGATCCGCGACCGAGGTACGAGTCTTTAACACCTCAGTGAAAGTAAAATTCTTTAACTCGCAACACATCCGTTTCCACAGAAGGATTTAAGCCTAGTTCAGAACGGTACCTGTTGAAATAACATAACTTCACGCCTATAATCCACGGATGATTAGACAGATGTACAAGATCACCCACATTTCGTGAGTTTTGTTTTGTAAAAGTGGCGAGCCTATTGCCAGCAACGGGGCACAAATTGAGACTCCGTGGCTGCTACTCAAAAATTCCGTAGGGAAAAACTCAGTAACAATTTTCCCTACTTGAAAATCGAACACAGAACCTCATGCTCAACAGTGGCGATTGCGACCAACAAGGTAGTCTCTTGAAATACTCCAGCCAATATTTTATTTAGTTAGTCTTGCATTTTGAATGGCCACAGAAGAAACCCGAAACCGTCCCCAAGATGTTCCTTGAATAGAAATAAGATCCCACCTTAAAAGTGTCGGATGTTACAATAGAAAGTACTATGCATTTTCTTTCGTACTATTTCCGGCACATTGTAGCCGGGTTTAGTTGCTAGAATATCCGCTACTCGAATAATAAACTAGTGTAATCTAGGCTTTAGAGCTGGTCGTCTCGTGCCGTGCGTCCGGTTGGATGTTTTTCTAGAACTCGATTGAGTCTAACACTATAAGACAATGTATTGACCTTTGTTCACCGGTTTGTTGTTAAACCAGTCCGTTACCATCAGAACTATTAAGTTTTTTATCGATGTTAGTCTTTACTACTACGAATGTCTGTGCTTATTTTTAGGGTTCCGTACCTCGAAAGGAAAAACGGAACCCTTATAGTCCGTCCGTCTGTCTGTCTGTTAAGACCCTTTTTCTCAGGAACGCGTGAAGGTATCAAGCTGGAATTTATACCAAATATTCAAGTCTACTGTCTCTTAGAGCTGTGAAGAAATCAAACTTTTAAGCTAACGCAATCAAAAGATACAGCTGTTTATGCCGCAAATTTCTGCAAACTTTCTACGCTCGCAAGGGAATCAAAACCTACAGGGTACTTCCCGTGAACTCAGAATCTTGAAATTTGGTACGATGCAACTTCATATAGCACAGATATAGAAAAAATTGCGATAACCGTAAATTTACCGCATTTTTAATTAAATATTTTTATACGAAAAAAAAAAAAAATTACCTTTGACTAACAGGTTTGTACGGAACCCTCGGTGTGCGAGTCCGACTCGCACTTGGCAGTTTTTTTCATAATAGGGTTCATACTTCATACACAGTTTTACGTTCACTAATTGCGAGTATTGTCTTTAATGAAGGTTACGTTAAAACATGCCTGTATCAAAGCACATGTTAAGTTTTAATAATGACCTTATTTTAATACAATACTGTCTGGTTTCTACCCTTTGCCCTTAGTTAAAGCGTTATTATGTAACCCTATTGTGTTTGATAACTGATGTTGGGACACAAAGTGATCTATTTTGTACTACACGTCTAAGCGCCTTCGATTTCACTATTCTATTGACGCGCATAAACGTAACTTGCAATTAAGTCTTGTCACGACTTCGTACTGATTCTTAATTGTAAGAAAAACTTTTGTATGTAACAAAACGTAGGTATACTACGTAAAAATAATTAAACATGACAAAGGTACGAAAAACAAGAGAATTGATCTTTTTTTTTTTAAATAAAAGCTGATCTACTTTTTAATCTGCGTTTATTTAAAACCGAGATGAGGGTTGTATCATCCTTGAGTGAATTAATGCCGGAAGCTATTATTATCATAGCACTTAATCTTTACATGCATTGCTTACTTACTAGAAATGTGGAAATATTAAAGAAGCTGTTAACACTTTACGCCCTATAAATTGCAGGTTAGTTGGGAATAAATTATATTCATCGCTCGTCGCGGCTGATTTATCGGTGGAAGGTTGAATTAATAGTTTCAGGATGTCGACGGGCGTAGAACTGAGGGACGGTTCTTTGACACGCGTTTAGTGACAGACTCGTCTTAAAATAAACAAACCAGGAATTTCTCTGCCCATATGTGTTTTGGAGCAGTACTCACGACGACCTATCAAGCTATGCAATACTAGAATCTGGTGATATCTCATTTTAGGGGAAGCTCATTGAAAGCGAGGTCAGGTTATACTGGATAAATGTAACTTGATGTGTCGCCGTCTGTAACGATGCGTCCTAATACCCTTTCGAACCTAACTCTTAACTCCCACGTTACGACGAAAACCACTTAAGAATTAACCGATTATTTCACTCAATTATTCGATCTTGCCTTCATAACGACGCGACGTGTTTCAAATAACAAAGGATGTCATAGGAATAGTTAATTATTTACCTCTACTTTCCGTCTAATTAAACATGCGTTATTGTATGCCATGTGAAGTCCTGTCAATTATCGTGGCAGGAAGTAAATTAATCGCTCGAGATGGAATCGTTCTTTGTGAGTGTGAGCTAGCTTTTATTATCGTCATCGTATTTTTAGGGTTCCGTACCCAAAGGGTCAAACGGGACATTATTACTGAGACTTCGCTGTCCGTCCGTCCGTCTGTCACCAGGCTGCATCTCATGAACCGTGATAGCTAGCCAGGTGAAATTTCTACAGATTATGTATCTCTGTTGATGCTATAACAACAAATACTAAAACAGAATAAAATAAATATTTAAGGGGGCACCCATACAAAAAAGTAAAATTGGGTAAAACCTTGTAAACAGCGCCATCTAGTAGTTATAAAGAGAAATTGCTTCTGATAAAAAACAATTAGCATGTCGATGTGGCCGTATGGCAACAAACGCCATTTAATTATTATAATATTAAATTACCCTAAGTGTATGAGGACTATATTATTTTTTCAAGTTATAAGATTTATAATAAAAATTCCGTGCAGAGCGGCAGTTTTGATGAAAGCGCCATTTGTGCTTATATAGTTGTACTAATAACGACTTAACCAACTCAGTGTGTAACAAAGTTCTGCTGCTTTTTATAAATAATGGTACGGAACCCTTCGTGCGCGAGTCCGACTCGCACTTGGCCAGTTTTTTAATTTACATTATCACGTGTGGAGTTTTATTATTATGCTGATAGAAATAAATATGTAACATATGTTTTTCAACGATACAACTTTATTGATTCATTCAAATCCATGCATTGCGTAAACATCGTCATTTTATTATGCCTTATTAGTTGGTTGATCTTCAATAATTTGTTATCTATTATTTATTTACTGTTTTCTTGATACCGTCCTCTATCGGAGTTTCGAAATCGTGTCATTAAAATAAGTCGAATATTTTATTAATTTCATCCCAGGTATCTGTTGCTAACGGAATTTTTACGATATTTTTTTTCCATTGCATATTTTGGCATTGCAAAAACCTGAGCGGTCGCATACTTCTCTAGAGAAAGTGAAAGGTCGCACTCCTTCCCCCGTCCGTGATGTGTTATACGACTATTTTATGTGTACCCAATTATTGATGAATATCTATAAAAATACGTGGTGTATTTAATTTATCCGAGTTATTTCTTGCGTGTCATTAATTAGTTATTACTAGCGTTGCGTTGTCAGGCGCTTATGGAATGCCAGAAGATTGTCTTACGGTTTCTTATGTGGCCGGGTTTCTTGATAATATTTGTTCCACATCTTATTAAGCTTTCAAATGACTTACATTTTCCATCAGAGCGTTATAACTTCGTGGAATAGAGATGAGCACTTTCTGATTCGGGTCGCCTACCAAACATCATTTTCTACAGAATATTTGGTCCAAATTGGATATTACTTAAATTGATATCCGATGTAATGAACTTTTTCTTTTCAGCTTATTAAACTTGGTTTGCCTCTTCATAAGTTATTGTGATGTTACTGGAAACAATCTTGTGTTTTTAATAAAATTTTGTAGATATAAATGTTTTAACAGATTTTCGCAGAATTGGGAAAGAGAAAATCACATAGTAACAAAAAATAGGTATACTTTGTACTATTATTGCAAAACGTATCCTGCCGCTTGAAGCGCTAAATACTTGTAATGACAATGCTTTTCATTTTGAAAATGCACCAATCGAAGCTATTATTTAATCTCTAGTAATGTATGTACTTACCAGGATCTAATTACTGTACAAATTGGCCCAGTAATGCAGTAGAAAATGAACAAAGCGACCAGTGTGGTGTTAGTAACCGGTCAAGTAGCGATCTTAATAGACAAACAATAGATCCTGTTGACTATGAATGATTGTCTCGCAAACGGCGAGTTATCTGATTAGCTTGGTAATGCGGAATGCATGGAATTGATGCTGAATTTATATTAAGAAGGAGTCAACGTAGGACGTTTTGTCTAATGCTAATGTTTAAAGCTGCGTCTACGCTAGGCGAGACAACAAGATCGGAGCACAAATTCGCTCAGCGTAGACGGACTTGAAGCCCCGAGCATTCCCGCCAAGAGAATTGCTGCTAATCGTCATCTAAGAAGTTACCCTATTTCTATCCATATTTTTTATTTTATTTATTCGGTACAATAAACATACACTCACGAGGAGCTCGTGGCTAAATAATAACAGCCGCCCGGGTCGATCTTTAAGGTTACGCCGTGCTTGCCGAGGTTGGTCCGTGGATGGGTGACCATAATTACATACCGAGTTTCCTCCGTGCCTGGGAAAGCACGTTAAGCCGTTGGTCCCGGCTGTCATTTGTAGATCTTTGACAGTCGTTACGTTACGAGTAGTCAGAAGCCAAAAAGTCTGACATCCAGTCTTACCAAGGGGTATCGTATTACCCAGTTACTGGGTTGTGGAGGTCAGATAGGCAGTCGCTTCATGCAAAATACTGGTACTCAGCTGCATCCGGTTAGACTGGAAGCCGACCCCAAGATAGTTTGGGACTTGGGAAAAGGCTAGGCAGATGATGGTACAATAAACATACACTAAAATTTTACCATCAAATATAAATTGACTTTAACACACTTTATCCATCATTTTTCTTTAGGTTTCCCTAACTTCTATAAACATCCAAGTACCTCGCGACCTTTGTGTCTTGTGCAACGTTTGTACCACTTCTAAACGTTGCAAGTCCCGTATTATTTTGGGGAGTAATAGTGTCTTCGTAGATCCATTTGGTTGTAAACATATTTTCAACTAACCGTTCTTTACAGTGTCCTAAGAAGTTCTTGATTAAGATTAAGTATATTCATTCTCATGGTCCAGTGTACGTTTACTACACATGGTATGATGTAACAAACAAAAAGTTTCCCCTTTATGAGTATTAATAGATTCATTATGATTGCGACTTTCAAAGATGTGGATCGTATCGAGTTTTTTCGCGCGTGATGTATGATTTGTATATGAGTCAACAATATTGAAATGAGTCAGTCTTCCCAGTAATCAGTACTTGTGATCTTTATTGGACTTTATGGACTTGTCAGAATTACACCTACAGTGCTGAAGGTTCGAGGTGCAAGGTTGGTTTTATACGGTGGCTTGATATCCATCTTTTATATAATATGGAGCCAGAATATGGTCTCCAAAACTTGCTGTTGTAACTCTCCTGCCCTTTGCCAATTTATTTGGAGTCGGCGCAACATTTTCTTCTTCTAGTCTTCACTATGATTCCTCATTTCAGTAGTCCATCCATAGTTTATTTGGTTTTCCCGAATTCTTATACATTCTCCAAACATGTCTCAAAAACGTGCCGTTGGTGTTTATTCCTGTACGTTCACTTTCATAGAACACCTTTAATATCACCTACTGTTCTGCTCATCTGCAGGTGTATCATAAAATATAGCCTGAAGATATGTTATCCTTCTCAATAAAGCCGTCTAGTTTTATCTTCATCCTAGTGATGTAGGCCACTATTTGTCGATCACGACGTATTTATTGCTACTGCCATTTATTTTGAGATCTTACTGCTTAATTGGATTAAAAAATAATCCCTTTGCTACATTATGCGTACGCGCCGGCTCTAGGTATCGACGCGAGTTCGGCGAATAAGGTTGCCACTTGTAAAAATGTTTAAGGGGAAAGTGGACTAAACAAAAAGGTATCTTATTTAGAATAAATTTCTTTGTCATTGAATAATGCTTGCTTCCATTGAATTAATCATACATAAGGAAATAAGACGAACGAGAGTGAATGCTGATGCCATCGTGCATTAAAACGGTTGGCAACCCTGTTTTATTATAACAACTGGGCACACCGGCCAAGTAATGTATTGTCGTGACGTAGCTATTGAATGACCAATCCTTTAATAATATACAAATTGCTACATTATTTCATTGTATATCTAGTTGTAGATAAGACTTGGAACTACGAAAACAATATTGTCGATTATTATGTTAAAATTATTTCATTGGCATGTTCCGGTAATGCTGATAACATATGAGGTAATGTTATTATATTTACGTTTTTTGTGGATTTGAATTACCCAAAATGATTTTGATAAACAGCTTATGAGATTAACTTTATCAATATCAAAGATTGTAATGATAACATCTCCATCATCAGAAAATGAATTTTAATAAGTTCAGATTTAAATCAAACTGATGACACGAAATTCAAAGAAAGCTAACGGATTTGTGATTGAAAATGAGCTCTTCAAGAAAATACGAATAAAAACACATACTACAACATGTATTATTTTTAACCTACTTGGTTACGTAACCTCAATGAATAAAATTGACTTGGATGAATAAGAACCGTCACCTACATACATTGTGATGACATGACCGACCTGCACCTACGGCTAGCGTAGGTACGAAGATGTCCTAAACAATTCGTCTTATTTAATTAATGAATGTTGTCTGCTGAGCAATAAGTCCTAGGTTCGATTCCCGGGTCAGGCAGTGTTATTGGGTTTTTCCATCAGGGTTTTCTCAAAAGCAGCCACGGAGTCTGGATTTGTGCCCAGATGATGGCAATAGGCTCACCTCGTATTACACTGGACTTCGAACCCAGAACGGGTTCAATTCCCGGGCCGGGCAGTGTTTTTGGGTTTTTCCATCAGGGTTTTCTCAGTAGCAGCCACGGAGTCTGGATTTATGCCTGATTGATGGCAATAGGGTCGCCTCCTATTACATGGAACTTAAAGAAAATAATACTGGCGAAATCTGGGTGTACTATTAGGTACGCCTCTGCTTAACCCCTCGGGGGTTTAGGCGTGATGTTAGGTTAGTGACTGTTGTATCGCTAACCGTACGTCCTTTATAGTTTGTACAAATTAGCTTAAATATTAATATTGATTGGATTACTGAACTTAATTATGATATTTAAAGTGTTTCTAAAAGTGATATTTTCCCTATTGAACATATTTTCCACAGAATTATGTTAAATAAATTTATTTGGTATTCACCGTGACGTCAAAGCTTTTCAGTAGAATGGGTAGAAAACCAAAAACAGGTCATTAGTTTTTTTTTTTAATAGTAATTAGTAAGAAATAATAAGTTGATACCTTTAACCAGAATTTAGGAGAACTTTGCCAATCATTTAAAGGAAAAAAGTTCAGAAGTCAGTGTTTTTTGATAAAGAAGTTTTTTCCTGATACGTATTTTAGCATTTCTAGCTAATCTTAAAATAATGAGAATTACACTATTAGTCATCATAGCTGCTCGCTTTATTATACACATTATTATATTATAGCTTCTAAACATACAATAGGCTTACTTTGCTTAATTCCTTTTTATTGCTTATCTTCATTGTATTTATTAGATGAATAAATGAATTATTAGCCTTTTTTACAATAGGCTTACTAAGCTAAAATAAATTATAACGAAACTTGGGTTACGACTAAGTATAACTTTTTCAAATTCTGTATCCTGTGACTCTTTAATGTTCGTTTAAATAAATAGCCAATAAATAATTTGCTCTACTGCAACGCCGTTGAAGAAAAACAAATTGAAACAGCTCCTCGAATAAGAGCTTAATCGAATATCCCAACCCAACAGGCCCACGTTTTCACAAACGCGTAGATTCGATTTCGATTCGGAAAGTCGTATGTCTATCTCGCTCGGTTTCGTTATGGCAGAAAAGGATAGACATAGGACTTACCGAATCGAAATCGTATCGAATGATTTGTGAATACGGGGGCAGAATTGCTTTTTGAAGTGAAACTTCTTATGCGACTTCCAATAAGTTTAACGCTACCATGGATGGGGAATATTTTCTATAACTCATTAAGAGATGGCAGTATTACAAGATTTGTGACTACGTAGTTCTACTAGGTACGCAAAATGGCGTGCAAACAGTCATGCATTCGACTCTTCGGTGTGACCAGCCTTCGCTTAATTTCTATGGGTAGAATAACCTCCATAAACTTGTTATTATAAAAATTTCATGCTTTTTAAACTTAAATTATTTTTTCTTAGCCTTGACTGTCATAGGGCATGTGGGCATAGGCCCTTTGCGTTCAAAGAACTAATAGAATTAAAAAAACCCGGACTTTAAGGGGGAGGGGTGAGGGGGGGCAGTCTCTCCCCCCCGGCGATGCCCATGGAAACAAGTAACATCATTTCAAATTACGAATCGACCAGACCTGGGGAAGTTGTTTATTTCCCTTCAACTAGAAAAGAGGTGATACCCTTTGATTTACCCTTTGACCTTATGATTTTATAGAGTTCTTTACGTCTACCATGAGTTGTCATAGTTAGATCGCTTGACGTAACTGTAATAGTTCGGTCAATAAGCAAATACTATAGTTAGCTTTTTCAATGGTACCATGAGCTGTGTTGGTGCTTACTACCAAATTCTAAGCAAATGAAGCCCAAACTTGCAGTCGCTGTAGTTTAGTTTACTACACGGTGACGTAGGATAGATAACTATAGTGACTCATACTGCGCATTTTAGTACCCAACTATCCGCTAGAGACCAGGGCTTGTTAACGTTACCAACTAACAAAAAAATATCCGTTACTAAACGTTAATTCCAATGTGATACCTTATTAACTTTACAAAAATATAACGTTAATTGATAACATTACCAGTAATTTAACGTTAAATACAATTAACCTAATATACGATAATAACGTTACTGTACCGTTAATTTAGCTAAAACCCGGTCACATTCAAGGTTGTGAGTGGTATGTGAGATGCTAAGTTGCTAACCATATACTGACTCCCTTAAGCATGACCTAGCGACCCACGAAATGCGGCGTTCGCAAGGTTTGTTGCAATTAACGGTTATAAAAATTAACGATAAAAATTTGCAAAAATAACGTTAAATCTATTAACGTTATTTTAATATTAACGGTAACACTGACAAATGAATGTAACGTTACGAAAATTTTACCGTTATTTAAAGCCCTGCTAGAGACGCTGTAAAAGTTTTCATACATTTTTTTAACTACAGACGCTAGCGAGTATACATTGTTAAAACTCATGGTAGACGTACTACCATTGTTTTTCAAGGTCATTTAATGTAGGACTACATTGAAAGACCTTTGAAGTGAGGAGGTTGTATTGATAATTTTAATGATATAATTTTGTAAATACATGCGTATTACGACCGCAAATCATATTTAGTCAAACATACAGCCTGTCACTTGCCTGCAAATTGCAAAAAACGTAAGACAATTTGAATTTCGCGGGGTAGCCTGACGCTTACACCTTCTTAATTTGCGATTCAGTTAAGTTACAATATCAAGTGAGCCGTCCAAGATTCAGTACTAAGTAATACCGTATTAGGGCGGTTATGGTTTCGCGATGCAACGCCACCTGTCGCCCACAAACTACATCACGTCAGCGACACAACAGATGGTCTTCTAATCGCCTTCAAACAATATTGATGAGAAACTTGAACATCGAAGCCTAACATGTGTTGAAAACTTTTACACAAACTCTCCAATGTTATTCTAACATTAATTTTAAATGGAATAATGGTTAAAATTAAACTTGGAGAATTGCCAAACATAATAATACACTTGAATACGTTAAACAATTTACGCTGCTTCAATTGGTACCACTTATGTCAATGTTCGAGCTTACAAATATTTGCAGTAGTACAGCAAGCTTTTACGCTAAGCTTACCAACATGACATTACGCCTATAATCTCTGAAGGGTTAGGCAGAGGTGTAGGTACCTAAAAAGTACACCCACATTTCACCGGTTATGTTCAAGTCTAGCAACCGGGCACAATCCAGACTATGTGGCTACTACTGAGAAATTGCTGATGGATAAACCCAATAACATAGACGAAACCACGACCTCATGTTCAGCAGTCGCTATTGCAAACACTAGACCAACGAGTTAATCATCAGCCTATAATGTTCCCACTGATGGGACACAGGTAGTGTCCTACCGAATGTTCGGTTTCGGTCGAGTTTCGGCAAAAAAACGAGTTTCGGTTAAGTTTCGGTTTCGGCAGCAAACCTGCCGAAACTACGACCGAAACCAAAACTGCATTCGGGAGTTCTCGCGCTGCGATCGGTCATGTTCGGTGCGTTGAATCAAGATAAAAAAGATTATTTTGTTTAGTTTTTTGTTTATTACTTAAATATTAAGTACCTATGCCGAAGACGGCATAGCCATGTGATAAAAAAATACGTGTGTGAGATAAAAAAAAAAACAAACGACTGACTGATTATAATAACGTTTTCTTCATATTTCCCTCAAAACATGATCCTTGTAGGGAAGTTTCGGTTTCGGCCGAAACTAAGACCGTTGCCGAAATTCGGTTTCGGTTTCGGTCGTTAAAACTAGTTTCGGTCGGACACTAGACACAGGCCTCCTCTCTAAGACAGGGAGTGGGCTGTAATCCACCACGCGAGCCCAGTGCGGGTTGGTAGACGTCACATGTCTTCGAATTTTCAGTTCTAGGACATGCCGGTTTCCTCACGATGTTTTCCTTCACCGGTTTTGAGGGCAGCGGTGATGAAATAAATTACGTAATGCGCCTGCCTGGGTTCGAACCAACGGCTTACTGCTCGAGTCCCTAACTCGACTCTAAAACTCAATAGTTTCACGAATTAGAATTCGCAAATAAATTCAGTTCTAACTCAGTAAAACTTTTAACCTTACGAACACCATTATCACATATACGTGACAAGCAAGCGCATGCCCTGTACGCCAACGACACAAATATGTGACAAAGAATGTGGTGCACTATAGCACGAAATAAGCAATTAAAATCATTACTTTTCTGTGTGTTATTTAAATATCTTTAAAATGTGATATATTATATCTTAAATATTAAATGCCTTATTAAGAAATAAGTTAACAATTATTAACTTTTGAAATCCCTTTTTTAGGGTTCCGTAGCCGAATGGCAAAAAACGGAACCCTTATGATTCGTCATGTCTGTCTGTCTGTCCGTCCGTATCACAGCCACTTTATTCCGAAACTATTAGGACTACACAGCTGAAACTTGGTAGGTAGATGTATTCTGTGAACCGCATTATGATTTTTGTACAAAATTTAAAAAAAAATATAGATAAGGATATCCCCCCATACATGAAATTGAAACTAAAAAAAATAAACTATCAAACCTATACGTGTGGGGTGTCTATAGATAGGTCTTTAAAAATTACATAGAGGTTCCTGAAACCATTTTTTTCAAAGTCAATTGTTTGAAAGATAGACACTTCCAAAGTGGTAAAACGAGTGTCCCCCCCCCTATAATTTCTAAAGTAACAGGAGAAAAATTCTGAAAAAAATATGGGGATGTAGACCGTAAAAAAAACTTTCAACGAAAATTGGTTTGAATAAGATTTGATATGTAGTTTTTGAGATATGGGACTTTTTCACCAAACTGCAGCAGTAACTTTGTTTTTCATTAACTTACTATGAAAAACAAATTTAGTTTTGCGGTTGAGTGAAGGTTTACTAATGAATGACCGTTCAAAACATTGTCATTATGGGTCATTCTAAGTTAAGAGGTACTTTTCATGGCCAGGACAAAAAAATACTTTTTTTTAATACTAACTTCCTTAATAACCTATTTATTACTTAAAACTAAATGTTTTCTTCATGCTCACTTAAATTTATTACAGAAATGTACGTAGTTTAGTCACAATAAGTACTAATATAAGAAAAAAGTCTCTCCCCTGGTCTGTCCCCAAACCGACTTTATTTGTAAACCAGTTATTACGAATGTATTAAAATTCAATAATTACTTTATCATCGTTAATTTTATACAGAAAAATAACTTAGTCGCAATGTCTTATAAGTAAAATTACTTATATTCAAATTTTTCATAAATAATATCAACGCCAAAATTTGTCCTCCGTGTTTCGCGTCTCGTCCCCTGGCTTTTTGTTTTCGTTTAAAAATCAATTTTGTTTTGCTAGTTTGAGGAAGTTGTGACCTTGAGTGCATAGGATGTAACGTGAAGCTAGCAGCAAGCGGCGCATAAGCCGACTGCCCAGCCATTTTAACGGCCATTTAAATCACGCCGCTCGCTGGGTGTAGAAGTGTTGAGTGAATGCAGTCTTTCCTCTGGTAAGTTTTATTTAGCATTTATTTGTTAAAATACTAATATAGACTTAAATATTCACTATGAATAGTGCATACATTGTTACGTTTGATTGTGAATTGCGTACGAGAAACACTTTAACGGTTATTTTAGATATTAGTCGAAAATGTATCTCCCCTGGCGTATTTCCCCTGGCTCTTTTGATGGCAGGGGAGATACTTAATGTCCAGGGGAGATACATTTGTATGCGTTTTCATGAATACTTCTACATTTTTCTCTGAACCTTTGCTTGGCATTATGTTTATCTTAGCTTTACAATTGAATATGACTTTTTTACAGAAAAAATGGCACCTAGAAAAAAAATGACGCGCGAAGAACGGCTCGAAAAAAAAAGGATAGCGGAACGATTAAGATACCAAAGAATTAAAAATGACAAAGATAAGTACGCTCAACAAAAAATCAAGGAAAGGGAGAAATATGAAAAGAAGAAAGAAAAAGGAGTTATTAAGACAGTTCAGCAAATGACTCCCAGAGAGCAGCGGAAGGTTAGAAAAGTATGGAGGGAAAAAGCAAAAATTCGTAGACGTCGTTTAGCACTCCAAGATATAAGCAATGCTCCTGTAACACCACCATGTTCGGATAATGAAGACCCACCGCCCCCTCAAAATATAAACAGGCGAGCGCAGGCAGCACAGCAAAAGTCAATTCGAGCAAGAAGAGCAAGAAACCTGATAATAAGAAAACAAGAGGCTGAAATAGCTCAACTTAAGTCTGCAGTCCAACGCTACAAGAAACAAATACAACGGATCAAAAAACCACCAATTAATAACACACCCAACACCAAAGTAAATTCACTTATAACAGCAGTAAGTGCAGGCGACAAAGAAACTATAAAGAAGAAACTGCTTTTCAGTGAAGTTATTACTCAACAACTTAATGAAAACTTTTCAAATCTCAACACTGTACAAGAAAAAAGAGTCTTCAGGAGAGTCTTAAGCGGGAAAATAGTAAAAAAATACAATGTTTTACCGAAAGAAATGAAAATAAAACCTTTAAGTAAAATAGGCAAGAAATTAAGACTGCTGGATACAAAGCGCAGCTCAAGAAAAAATTGTGAGAATTTGAAAACGTGCATAGTAAAATTTATGGAAGATGATTCGAGCAGTAGACTTTGTGCAGGAAAAAAAGACTTTATAACAAAGAAGGGCGAGCGTAGGCAAAAGCGAGTTATGCTAGATACGTTACTCAACTTGCACAAACGTTTTGTGGAAAAGACACACATTAAAATATCTTACCCAATGTTCTGCAAACTCCGACCATTTTGGGTCGTCCAACCACGCTGTGACGGTCGTAACACTTGCATGTGTGTTATACACAGCAATATAGATTTAATGCTGAAATCACTATACAACGCTAAGATACTATCTGTGTCGAATTACGTGGACCTTCTAAACCAAGTTTGCTGCAACAGATTCAACGAAAAATGTTTATCACGCGAGTGCAAGACGTGTTTAAACAAAGGTCTACATTACAAAGAATTCGATAACTCCATTCAACTATTTTACAGCAAGTGGCAAAGTGTACGCCAAGATATCGTGGATTTAAAAACTCAAAAACCACGAACTGTAACGAAATGCGTTAAAAGCTCACTACAGATTCCACCAAAGGACTTGATTTTGGATTTGGAATCAAAGATGGAAAAGTTTTTGAACCACGAACTAAACATAGTGCACCAACATCAAACTATAAAATTAAAAAAAGAGTCCCTTACTGAGTCAGAAGCAATAATACACGTAGATTTTAGTGAAAATTACCTAACAAAATACGCTGAAGAAGTACAATCCTTTCATTTCGGAGGATCGAGACAGCAAATAAGTATGCACACTGTTGTAGTCTATACTAAAGATGTTGACCAAGAGCTAAAAAGCCAATGTTACTGCACTTTGTCACAAAATTTATTGCACTCACCTCCTGCAATTTGGGCGCATTTACAACCCATACTTGACTGTCTGCCGGCTACTGTTACGACTTTACATTTCTTGAGCGATGGGCCAGTCACCCAATATCGTAATAAAATGATGTTCAAGGTTTTGGCAACAATGCTAGAAGATTTCTACCCTAACCTTCAAAATTTCACATGGAATTTTCATGAGGCAGGTCACGGTAAGGGAGCTCCTGATGGAGTGGGTGCTACTTGCAAGAGAACTGCAGATAGATTAGTTGCGAGTGGCACCGATATTTCATCAATAGATGATTTAGCTAAAGCCCTAGAGAAAACCTGCCCGAATATTAAAATTTTCACCATAGATGATGCAGACATATCTGAAAAAGCAGCAAAATTAGGTTCAACTGAAGGTATAAAGACTTTTTCAGGCACACTAAAGGTTCACCAAGTTACCGGTTGCGTATTTATACCTAATTGCCTGACATTGAAAAGTTTGAGCTGCTTCTGTGACTCAGAGCTATGTCGTCATTTTCATTTGGGTACTTTGGATTATCCTCAAACACATTCTAAAAATCGTCTACGAGTTGATGATGTATACGGAGCTAGCGATTCAGAAGATGAACCACTAATCAATTTCACATCTCAAGAACACAGGGAGAAGCCTGAAGAAACACTACAGCATTTTGGTCCTACCAGTATTAAAAACAAACTGCACAAAGATGATTCAAAGCCCTCAACATCTGGAAAGAAAACATTCTGCAATGGGGACTTTGTGCTGGTTAAACTTCAAGATACAAAAACAGAATATCGTTATGTTGCTATGTGCACAGGTGTTGAAGAAGATGATGAACTTCAAGTTATATTTTGTAAAATCTGTGATGAAACTGGAAAAAAGTTCAGAATTAATGATAACGATATTTCTTTCATCACCTGGGATCAGGTTTTAAAAAAACTACCCTCCCCTAACTTAAAAATGAGAGGGCAGCGTATTTTTTATGCATTTAATGAATCTATTGATGTCTTTGAACGTGGGTTTTAGAAAAAGATTTTATTTAAATGTTTTTAGAGTTTAAGTACAAGAAAAATTTAATATTGTTACACAGAGAAGTTTTTGTTTCTTTTTATTTAATTATTGACTATTGATAGTAAAGTTATAGATATTTTTGTTTTTATGGAAAGGTAAAAGAAGAACCTTTTTATGTTTTGTACCTAGCGCTTAAGAAACATTTATCTTTATAAACGACTGCTTACAATTACGACTTAATTTGAAAAAGACTGCTAAGAAATGACAAGTCTGATTATTTATAATTAATAATATAAATTAAAATAAATAAATAAAGTTGATTCTTAAAAATAACCCTGTTTTAAATATGCCTATCTCTCTTCCCTGTCCATAAAGTATCCTCCCCTGTGCATTTTGTCTCTACCCTGTACTGAGTATTTACCCTGGTCACTTATAAAACGAGATAAAACCAACAAATTGACTGGCCACTTTGTAAACGTTTTCAACTTAGAAGTTTCCATAAAAAATATGTATAGTTAAGTAAAAATATGAAAAAAAAATGCCATTCCGTCACTTCATACAACATATGACCTCTTAACTTATAATGACCCTTATATTGTTTGGAGCTATGGAACCCTGTGTGCGAGTAAGACTCGCACTTGGCCCGTTTTATTTGTAAGTATTTGCGGTGAATTTGTGGCTTTTCTTGGAGGGCACGCGCGTGCGTTTATGCTTTGGCGTTCAAAAGGTTAAGGAAGATTGACAATTAGCAAATTGTGCACGTCACCACGACATGAAATAACTCCGCTTATAGGTACTGAATGACCTTGCTTCCAGACCAATGTTAATGAACTGTGTTTAAACGCTAACTTGCCACTTCCGAATTAGCACCTTATTGCGCAGACATTACTGGTCACTGTATTAATTTAATATGTTCTTGTTCGTGCACTCACATCGCATTCAAGACGAACCTTGATTATGTTTACTGCGGTGGTAAGTAAATAACTCGTTTATTTTTGGAACACAAATTATGGCAAGGTAAATCAATTAAAATATCTTTACGTGGACTTTTGTTTTTCATGTTTTGTCCTACCGATACCAGCTCGTCCTTTCATAATTTTTAATTCATTATGAGCCTTATGTGTCCACCTGCAGGGGAAGACCTCCCTTCCCTCTTTATTTTTCTCTCTCTTTGGCTATTTGGGCCCAATTCTTTTAGTAAGAGTTCAGCTCGTCAAGCCATCTCCTTCTGGGCCTACCTCGTCGCCGCGTTCTGTTGTTAGGACACCAATCTGTTGGCCCAATTTTTTCATAATCTTTTTTCAAAATGGATACGATGTCAACCTTCTTTCATCTTGAAATCAAGAAAGATCATTAAACCGAGATGATTAGACATTGTTCAGGTTCAGATACTGTCTCGGCTCTTTAATTGAGATTCCGGGTGGCACACCCGACTCAGCAGGAATCAGTCAAACCATAAATTCTATATCCTTAAACAGCTAAGGTGTTTAATTGTAAAGCAGTAATATTGCAGGTCCTGTCTCTGCTTTAACTTATATCTTAAGAAGATATCTCTGGTTAAGATATATCTTAAGAACTGTGACGGGTTTTACTACAGCCGTTTTGTTCTTCAATATTGCCTTTGTGATAAACAATTGATTTTTGATCGAGATTATTCTCAGATTAGGGTCTCATACGGTGAAAGCGAAAGGGGTAGGTCGCGATTTTTTTTATTTGCATTGAATGACTTTTTAATGAAATACCTAGTCATTGAATGGTATCAAATGAACTTTAGACTTACTGGTATTGATTATTAATTCTGTAACTAAAAACGTGTTACGGTCGCAAATAATATTTTATTTAACTTACAGTCTGACAATGTCCTGCAAATTGCAAAAAAAAAAAACAGTTTGCGTTTCGCGGGGTACCCTTTTTTTTGTTTTTTTTTGCAGATGGGAAATCATCAAATGACTTCTCCCGCTCTGGGCGGAGCGGAAGGGAGTGTCAGACTTGACTGACTAAAACCCACCCATGTTCCTTCTTAGCCCTTTGTGTTCCAGGGCCGCGGTATCTCTTTCGAACTGCGGGTTGTTCGCGGGGTACCCTGGCGCTTAACCCGGCGGGAGTGTGGTGACAAAATATTTCATCGAGCATGTGGCGGGGTATGACATGCCCGTAAACTAAACTGCCTGTATATGATTATAATAATCATAAACTAGTTGAAATTTTAATTTTATTTATTAAAACACAATCCCTATACTTATATTTATATGAAAAACTTAGTCATATTATTATATTTTCATAGTTTTTATTACCAAAGTTCAGGGACAAATTTTAAGTTTCAAATCAAAACAGTCTTCGATAAGAAGCATCAATCCTATTAAAATAAACAAATATAACTAAATTAAACAAAATAAAACTCTAAAAGACATAAAGAACAAGAGTTCTTGAATAAAAAAACATTAAAATAACTAAAGTTATCATTAAGAACTAGATTCAGAATTAGCACCGTTTTTGCAGGAAAAAAAGCGTGTTCAAGACAAATGGCCTTGCTCGATTCATCTGAAGAATTTTCTAATAGATCGTATAACATAGGCCTAAGTCTATTTTCCCTATTGTTTTCACCCATATTTGTCAAAAGACTAAAAAAGACAAGAAATAATAAAATTAAATGTAAGAATGTTATGATTAAAAGCACACGTAAACTATGTGGCGGGGTGTCACATACCCCATACATATAATCGTGTGTATCTCGAACGCTGACTGACGCCACACTTCGATCACGCCACTGTGCCTTCCTGCACAACCTCAGCTCCAGCTACGCGAAGGCGCTAACACGTAACTTACAATAATAAAAATGTACGCCAGCAAAAAGAATTGGTGGGGTATGCTACACCCCGCCACACTCCCGCCGGGTTAATCTAAACCAGTCCTTCAGTAATTATCGAGAAAAGGATTTCTAACTTGCTTTATTTAACCTGATCGAGTCTCACAGAGTATAACTAGATTCATAGTATGATAACAACACCATGAAGATCGTTTCATCGTTCACATTTTGACTTGTACAAATATTCACAGCAAGGACAATAAATAATCTGAGACTCGTTGCATTATCGATTTGAAAGTTCCGCAGTTTAACTCGATAAGTTTCCCATGGTTTTCCGTATCGCTGGAGATTTTCCCACGGTGACTTTATAAGTACGTGGCACGCTACCAATTACCGGCTAGATAGAACTCCTACATTACCCACAAAAGAATCACTTAGAAGAACCTATTATGTCCGGACTATTGCTTTGTTCATTACTCTTCTATCGAGTTCCGTAGCATCGGTAATAATATCCACTACCTATACTTGGTTGCTATTGTTTATCGCATGATGTCATTACACCGGTTCTGTATTATTATACATATCCCATTACCATAATTCTATGGGCATTATTGCTTACGTCACAGACTCACAGTCCTTGCTGCATTAGGCAATAGTAATAAAAGAAAGCTTTTAATACGGCCGGTTATGAGTGGGTTGTTGTTTGACCGGCATTATTACCGACAAGGGTTGCATACCCATGGGAAAATTTTCACACGTATTGACCCCATTGTTTCGTATTTTGTGTTTACTTATCTAGATCCGAGGACCAAACACGAGCGCGCAGTGTAACACGTAACGTAAATACGTTTAGGAAAGTTTTGAGTATGACTGTGGATGGGTATAAGAGTAGAGGAAGACCAAAGAAACGATGGAATGGACTGTCTGAAGGATGATATGGCAAGAAGGACATGACATCTGGCAACTGGTTTTCTTTCAGTACCAGTTTTCTGTCTATATTGTCTTTTTTACAAGCTCCACTCTAGGAATTTCTCCTGTATCGTGATTGCGTTTACAAACATTGAAACTAACATACACAAACAGCCAGCCCGGAACAACTATCTGTAAGCCATACAAATATTTGTTCCTTGCGGGGATCGAACCCGCAACACGCAGCGCAGCAGTCAATCGCTCAAACACTGCGCCAACCGTGCTGTCAAAATTATACTAGACTCGATTATTATACTAGACTCTAAAACACCGTCTATAAATAAATTCTACTTTATTAAAGTAAAGGTCATTAAACTAGACAACATGAGAAGAAGTATTAGTTCTAAGTTAAGCTCTACAAAATCATACAATAGTGGTTTAAAACCTCTTTCGACAGTTACCTTGATATTTCATGAAAGACGTCGAAACTTCAAGTTCTCTCAACTTGCGATCTTGCTACTGAACAGTTATATAAAACTTGGAACCAGAGCAGCCAGTAACAAAGAGTAAGCCATAAGTGAAACCAATCATTTCCCATAAAGTATAATAACTAAATAATTACTCCATTGTTACACTTGCGTAACCATAAAGAGTGTTAATTTATTCTATAGCAACAGAACTATAGAAACCTTTGAGTTATCGTTGTTTTCTTTTATTGTTTCATTTTTTAGGGTTCCCTACCCAAAGGGTCAAACAGGACCCTTTTACTGAGACTTCGCCTTCGTCCTTCCGTCCGTCCTACCGTCCGTCCGTCCGTCTGTCACCAGGCTGTATCTCATGAACCGTGATAGTTAGCCAGTTGAAATTTCTATAGATGTTTTTATTTGTTTTTCTGTTGATGCTATAACAACAAATACTAAAAACAGATTAAAATAAATATTTAAGGGGGCTCTCATGTAACAAGAAAGTAATTTTATTGCTCGATTTTTTAAATAATGGTACGGAACCCTTCGTGCGCGAGTCAGACTCGCACTTGGTCGGTTTTTTTTTTTAATATAAACGATACAAGGTTTTTTTTTAAGTATACCACCATATAAGGGAAACTGTTTTGCTACTGAGGTCCATTTTCATGATGTAGATAATTTTTTTTTTGGTCTTCATTACCCGGGTGTCATTTACCTCTGTCATTTACTGCCTTCGAATAACCTTTGAGTTAGGAGTATGTAGGTGGATGCTGCTATTTATTCACCTGATATAATTCCTTAATCGCCTATTACAACTCCCACGGGAAGAGACTAGGTGCCGCCCTTTTAATATCCGGGGCTTTCAAGTCTATGCTTACACTACACATATTTAATGTGTTTTGCTTTTAGTCAAGACAAAGGGTTATGAAGACGCCAGAGATAATGAAGTATGGTATATTGGATTATATGTTCTTTCAAAGGGATAGATTCTCAATCAGAATATAGTTGAAGACGTTGTAGAACCGATGTTAATAACTATTCAAAACGTTATCAAAATAAAGTTGATAAATGTTTATATTATTGTCAAATGGCAAGAAAAGAGGTGTCTGATGAGATGACGAGTAATAGAGAAGTATGGAAGACATGACATGACAGACATGCCGCGTCGACCCCAAATGAATTGGGATAAGAGCAAGAGAATCATGAGAAACATGAATGGCCTCTGTCAGACAGATTTGCATAAAACCTGCTTGCATCTGCTTCAGAATTGTTCGAGAAGACAGGCTTCGAAACAGATGATAATTGTGGTTTAGAGTCACATATCGGCTACTTTGTGGTATGCAAGGTTGCGACTATTAAAAAGTTTGTAACTTAGCCTGACCTACTGCGTCATATAGCTTGCTTGTAGCCAGTCGATCACCACTATGATTAATCACCTCTTCACTTTGGGAGCCTTAAGTTTGCATGAAACGACAAGATCTTCAGATCAGCATTAAAGTCGGATTGCATTCCAAAGAAAGCCATTGGAAAACTAAAGTTCGTAGTGTATCTTTGACCTAGTTTTTATTGGTTGTTTTTGGAGTAGTTGTGATGTTATTTACTGAATGGAACAGCGTTGGGTATCAAGGAGTGCGTGGGCTGGCCCCCGTTGTCGGAAGTGGCTGAGCGCATCCCGCCCAGAGCGCCATTGTGAATGCGAAATGCAAACGTGACTGCCTCGTGTGACGACCGCTTTAGTGCTGCATTTTAATATAAAACTTTTGATTCACTTTAAACAGGCCTTGTATTACAAGTGCTCAGTCCGCTTTTATACGAATTAAGAAGAAAGATTTTCTCTAATGTTAGTGAGTGGGTGAAAGGTTGATTATATTAAACTCTCTACTCTTTAACTAGTCTTGTTGAATGCCACGGTTAGCTTGCGTCAGCTTCCTACTGTATCTTTTTAATGTCATGTAGCTTTATGTTATCTTTCTCGTCCGTTTACCTGCTTATCAATGAGATTGCGCAAGCCAAATGTGATAATGATATTGCAGATTACAAATTGAATACATTCTTTGCAATATCTTATCTGCAACTACAAGTGATTTCAAGATGTATTCTAATTTCGTAAGGTGCAAAGCGGGTGTGACAGGATATCGCTTGCATTTAAATGCATTTCCTGCTATTAAGTGGCATTTTAACGTTATTTCTGTGTGACAAGACTTGCATATCTTAATATCTCACACTGGCGTCGTCCCAAGGCGTGGGTGCAGGACCTCGGTTGTCGGAAGTGGTATGGACCATCCCGGGTTCATGCGGAGTTATGAACGAGATCACCACGCGTGTTTGTTGATGCTGACTAATCTGATGCTGATAATCGTCGCATATGCTAACAAAACAATCTGTAATTGTTTTGTTTGCGTATGCGGCAATTATCTTGAAGATTTACTGGAGCAAAAAGACCTAGGTCTAACTTGTTTACTATTAAAATATCGCAAGGAAGGCAGACAGTCCAGTGTTTTCATTGGAAATTATATCATAAAGACTGCTAGATCTTGTGCATATTTTGAGTCTTAAATCTTCTTTGAAATCAAAGGTAAATAAAAAATTGCTTCAGTTCGATGACCTCTTTGCAAGGTTGTTAATATCGGTACAGTAGACTTGTATTAAGACCTCAAATTATCATACGTTTGACCGGCATGACGTGAAGATATTAATTAGTAAAACTGGGATTACCAAGACCCACCGCAGACCCATTCGATTACGCTCGAACATCACATTCAAAATAGTTTAAATCATTTGGGCTTTCAAGAAGCTTTTATGGCAATTACAATATTATTAATGCCGTAACATCCATTTTGGAACGTTAATTTTACTGAGAAAAGCTGGCGAGCAAGTTTTTCAACAACTAAAGATTTCAATCTTTGAAAATTCCGTCTGCATTTTATTGAAGTTAAAGTTTGAGTAAAAGTGAGCTTGTCAATATTGGATGCGGTATTGTGACTGGTGTTAGGAATGCTTTTATGGGAAGCTTGTGTGAGGTAGATAAGTATAGTGATAAGCGTAGACCCTCAGCAACAGTTGTCACGGACGAATGGACGGACAGATGAACCGAGTCCGCAAGGTTATGCCATTGTTTCCGACCGTATAAGTAGTTTACTGATAAACCGAAATGATTTATTTATAGTGGACCTTTGTGATTTGAATCACATTAGTTTTAGTTTTCATGGGAAGACTTTTATGGCCGAAATTTTCCATACCATGATAAATTCAGCATGATTTCCTGCATTCATGACTAATACTAACTACTAAAGTTGTGGAAATCATTCTGTACGTCTACCATGAGTTGTCATAGTTAGATCGCTTGACGTAACTGCAATAGTTCCGTCAATAAGCAAATACTATAGTTAGCTTTTTCAATGTTACCATGAGCTGTGTTGGTGCTTACTACAAAATTATAAGCAAATGAAGCCCAAACTTGCAGTCGCTGTAGTTTAGTTTACTACACGGTGACGTAGGATAGATAACTATAGTGACTCATACTGCGCATTTTAGTACCCAACTATCCGCTAGAGGCGCTGTAAAAGTATTCATACATTTTTTTAACTACAGACGCTAGCGAGTATAGATTGTTAAAACTCATGGTAGACGTACTGATATCTATTTGAAATTGAAATGAATACGTTTCATTACTTAATACTGTTAATATGTCACTATAATATAATCAATTATTCTGCAATAACATTTAGACTCCTCAACTGGCTACTTAACATTCATATTAGGTGCGTAGCATACACGGCGTAGATTAACAGATACATAACTAACATACGTCTATGTCACAGCCCGGCAGTTATAACATAAATTAATTGTGAGCCGCAGTCTATTGGCTGAATGTAAATCTTCCAGCGACCTCAGTCCCGCAACAAAAACCGCGCTGGGGGTTATCGCCTTTGCCCTCAATGTTTTTTTTTTGTCGCGTTGACGTTAATATTTAGTACGCTATTAGAGACACTTTATGAATATTCATACGCTTTTTTAAATTGTGCAGGTTGTGTAAGATTGTTGAACAGCTTTTTGCCCGTGTTTTCTTTTTTGCTATTTGTTTGAAATTATATTAACATCTCATTATGAGCGCCTCTGTGTTAAATTTCATTTGCGTTCAAGTTCAGTTCTTTCTTATTAAGATCTACTAATATTATTTACTTAGTATTCAAGGTTTGTTTAAATTGTTGTTTTAGTCAATTAATTATAACACAAGCTCCGGAAATCGGCATAATTAATCGTGAAACGTCGAATTAAATATCATTGATTCGGACGTGCAGCGTTCGAAAGCGTGAAACAAGCTTGAAGCTATTTAACGAAGGGCGAGAGCAATGAGCGGGAATTTCACGTCTTCCTGAAAATTAATGAGAATGCCGCTTACGACGTTTAGTGCTCGCACCTCGTCTCCACAATACGGCGACGGTGGCGCGGCCGCGAGCTGCCTGCCCGGCGACTAATGACTACTGCGCGCAACAACAAAAACATCTCCGTCTTCGTCGGGCCCCGTGACCGGCCGCCGCCCGTCTCCCTCGCACCGCACCCGGAGCGGCAACCACGCGCTTCAACCCGGATAAATTACATCCTATTAACTTCGTTCCGGTGCTCGATTTAAGCTTTAATGTCTCACAACGTAAGGATTGAAATTGCGTAAGAACATTTATTTGATGTTAAATGTTTACCTTAGGCTTTATTGCTTACATTATAAAGTCGATGTTGAATCGTTGCGGGTGTCAGTTAAGGCGTTCCGGTCTCCCGTACGATTATTAATTTGCTGTCAAATAAAGGGGCCGCTCACTTGGGCGTGCGTGTCGGCACAAATTTCTGCCATACTTCGGAATCGGTGATTATTTTTTTGTTGCCTTGACTTTGGATTCGCAGACTGACAGACATTTAGTGCACTATTATTTTAGGCTCGCAACATAGGTGGAATGGCCGCCTGTTTCTAATTAGACGATGTCGATGGCGCTTGGAGATAACATTGTTCGTTTGATTCTGACCTGGATGTGTGCGTGAGGTGAAGATTGATGGATCAACAATTTAATTTGATTAAACAGGGAGAAGTTACAAATCATCCTCTTCTTACTTTAACGCGAGATCAGTGTGAAGGTGTGATTGTTTGCGATAAGCATAGATAATGAAATAAATACTTGACAATTAATAATAAGCTGAGTAATTATCACTACCTGGATGTTAGTGAGCTTGACGCTGTTATTAATGGAAGTTGCGTAAAGTTAACTACACTTTGCTATTATGGCCACACAATTTGTTAGTTATTATGGCTTGCCTCAACTATGCAGATGGTCCCCCTACCCTACCTAAGGTAGGTATACCGTATGCAGATATTTTTTACCATCGAGCGACAAAAACAAAGTCCCATGGCCCCACATATACGCCTCCCATAGATTTTATCTCACTCTGATCCAATTTGACCTCATTTTTATTCAACTCACTCTGGCTCAAACATATTCTGGTACATTTCGAATGCATTAGGATTTTTTTACCGAATGTGGATAAATATTATGAATGTTTTGTTATGGAAATAGTTGCTTCCGTTATTTAAAAGCTACTGATCTACATACAAAGTGAATACTAGCCGAGTTAAGTAATTAGTTAAGGATGGCTGACAGTGAGCATCCTGCCTGTCATGAACTGTCCCACAGTTGCAAGACGTGAAACTTTGAACTATTTCATAAATAAAGTTCCTCGGAGAGCAGGGAACTAGCTGTGGTTAAAATATATGTTTATTGTAGAAGATGCAACAACAGTTAACAACGAAGGATAAGGAATCCCCAAAAATACATCAACAAAAGTATAATTTTGTTCTTAACTGAATACGGCACTGACGGCACGGTTAGCGCAGTGGTTGAGCGATCGACTGCTGCGCTGCGTGTCGCGGGTTCGATCCCCGCACGGAACAATTATTTGTATGGCCTACAGATAGTTGTTTCGGGTCTGGCTGTTTGTTGTATGTGAGTATTAATGTTTGTAAATGCACCTACGATACAGGAGAAATGTCTAGGCTTATTCCTAGGAAATTCCTAGGTTGGGGCAAAGTATTTAAAAAGATATATTAAAAATAACGTATCGTAGTAATAAATATGACAGAAAATGGGTTAAGGACACAGCCATAGCCTACTTTTTATTCCAAGAATGTACGTCTGTACTACACAAACAAAGCCGAATTCATTACTCCATTTCCACTTAATTTCATCTTTCAAAGAACATCTACAAGTAATATAAAACACAGGCGAGACTTAAGAACGAATAGTTATTAAACTTTCAGTCGGTTGTAGATTAAGATAGTTAAACATTTAAAAGAACCACCCACGTAACGCCTCATTCAGATATAAATTGCTCTTTAAAGGTGGAAACTTACTTATTTTAAAGTAAATTAATACACTTCCCCAAATTATTTACAAAGGAGAAAAAAATACTGACTCAGCTGAAAGCCCGCAAACGACTCACTCAAGTTTTGGGATCCATAGCAGCGAAGATTCCTTTGCGGAATTATTTTATTTCGAAATCAAAAGATGTGGTTATTAAAAACTGAGATGATGGCCCTGCGAGAATTGTATCATTTGTATCACAATTCCGTAATAAGAAAGAATTCTCAAACAAGGCGCTTGGGACCGAAATCACAAGAAACGTCAAATTTTGAACGTCTTCTTAAGAGCGTTTTTGCATTACGACATTTCATAGAAACTTTCGAAGTCCTTATTTTCCGAAATGACTGAACCGATTTTAATGAAACTTCATACGCATAAGCAGAATACATAGGTCTATAAAGTTACTAGGTCGAAAAATAGTTTAGCAGCTAAATTTGACTGATTATAAATTATTTATAGAAACAGATTTTTTTTTATTTTTTTTGGAACGAAGTTCCTTATCGCGCCTTGTGAAAGGGGGCTAGACGGAAAAAAATCTTACGAAAAGTTGTCACGACACTTTCTGCTATAGTAAGCTATTGTAAGCTTTATTTCTTTAAAATAAAGTTGAAATTTCCTTAAATTACGTACAATTGGGGTGTGTATGTGAGTAAGGATAGATATGATTATTATTTTGAGTGACCGAACTACAAAGTACAAATTCGGTTGTGCAGTTAAGTAAGACGTATTGCTTCGAATTAACCTTTTGACCGCCACGTCAAAAAAGAAAAAGCTTGCCCTCAGCGCCAAGCTCCGAATTCATGATTTAATACCTACAAAATAATAGTGAGGGCGAAATTATATCGATAAAGCTCATAGAAACCTGACAACATTTTTTTACATGGGTTTTAATTTCAATAAAGATTATTATACCATCCTTGTGTTGAGTTTTATTTCATCGCGCTTTGTACTTTATGACATAAATGTAATAATCTGTGTCACAGTTACGGCGTTTATTCCACAAATAGAAACAACAATCGATAAAACCAAGTCAATAGTATTACAGCACTATTGTCCATCATGACGTAATTTTTTGTCACCCTAAGACGACAGTGGCGCAGTTGGCACGTATTTCTTGAAATTGCTCGCTTCTTCTCTAGAGGTGCGACACCGATACTTATTAATAATATCGAAATATTTTATTTTGTTCGTTTTGTACTTTTAACATTGTCAGCTAATAAAATTTAAGTTTCTTTGGAAGAACAAGCAATATTAATGCTTTAGTATAACGCCAGTCACTGATGACATCAGTGCAGAAGTAAATACCGTTTACTGTGTTAGTGTTGTTTACTTTCGAATGTAGACAATTTACAACACTGTAATGAATAGGAAATAATGAGGAATAATGGTACCTAAGTGGACAAAGTTTCTTAAGCGTCACAAACATGAAGTTCACAAAAGATAAAATAAAACATTTTATAAAAATCAGTTTTTTAATTAAAAAGTTGGGTGGTAGAAATTGGTAGAACATACACACCATTTTTAATACCTTCACACATTATATACCGTTCAATATGTATAAGACAATCAACATAAGTTTAATTCAACAATTGTATATTGATTTATATCGATATACGTATGTATTTTTAGGTAGGATAGTATTAAAAAAAAACCATTATAAACGTGTCAGTATCGACTCCTTGCAATATACTTAATAAGTCTTCACTACTCATATAAAAGTTATCCATTATTAATCATGTATACAGTAAACAATAATAATAACAGCAAAAGAACTACTCTATTCAAAAAATTTCCTCGTTTGACGTCATGGGACTGTCAATCATAGACGACTGTGGCGTTCCCGGCACAGACAATACAGTGGGTGATAGGGATGGGCATTGCAGTCATTACAATCAATCGATAATCTATTAACACTCGACTTTTAAAGAGCGCATAGTTCAGTATTATAAAATTTTCTTGATTTCTCAAACATGAAAGTTCATTATCAAATGTTTTATTTGTTTAATAATGCAGAATTCAGAGTAAATCAAATATAACTTGGGTTGCCGTCGAGGTCGATATTCTTGTTATATTGACTGCTGCCTACATCACTACGTGTCCTGTTGAGGTGACTGTGGCTTTGAGGGCACGAACTTTTTAACTGGTTTTCTTTTTTGTCATCTTATGTTACTACAGATGAAATCTAATGAAAGCAGTTCACTTCAAATAAATGAAGAAGAGTCAAGGTAAATAATTAACAAGGGAAAAACACAAAACAATGCTGTTTAATGACATTTATTTACGTTTAAAATTCTGTCAACCATTCGCGACCGTGGCGTGCTGGGCACATTTTGGTTTGTCGTCTACACACGACTGTGGCGGTCAAAAGGTTAAGGATTAATCTTCCTTAAATTAAATATTTTATTTTTCGCACACTAACTTAAATCTAAAATGTATTGATATTATGTACGTGAAAGGAACTTCGTTCCATCCGGGTGTCCCTTGACACCTCTCAAGTTTTTTTAAATACATTTCGGTAATGTTTTTAAGTAACTTTTTAGACCTCTGTATCCTGCTTATGCGTATTAAGTTTCATTAAAATCGGTTCAGTAATTTCGAAAAATAACGACTTGAAAGTTTGCATGAAATGCTGTAGGGCGTAAACGGTCTTATTTCTTACATTTGTCAACGTAAAATAATAATATGAAGGTGTACATTAATCATACCGTACCATCTTCTTTAAGCCAATGCTGAAACTGGTGATAGAGATAAGTAGATCTATATACAAACAACAAAAATAATGTGTGCTTTGTCCAACCAAAAAATACGTAAAGAAAAGGTTAGCACTGATAGCAGCATAAATAATATACATACAAGCATCATGCATGAGTTCTTTGTAGAAGTATTTTTCAAAAATAATTGGATATATATACGAAGTGAATATCACCAGATAATTTTTAACTTAAATTTTATACACTGATGACATATTATCATTCCATCTGCTTCTAAACCTACGTGACTCACATATCTCCATGTCCTCATTTTTAACACATGGTTAAGTTAAAAATTTCGCATCGCAAAACACCGCGAGAAGCATTCTAATATCTGGAGCACCTGTACCAATATGTAATATAAGTTCATGCATTTTCGAATAAGTACTTTAGCTGGAAAGCTCTTAAGCTTATTACTTTTGTTAAACTCAAAAACTTGTATCACACTCAATTATTTTATTTATGTAATGTGCCTGTTGGCACATTACATAAATAAAATAATTGAGTGTTTCATTGCTATAAAAGCTGCAGAAAAGACCAAAAATATTTAAGTAAACTCTTCAGAAATTCACTCTTCATCTAGTCTATATTTTTTGTATACTAATCTTTATGTAATTTTGTTTTATTGTTCATGTAAACATTTTGTTTTGTCCTATGCGAGACAAATAAATACTTTTTATTTATTTCATCTCCTTGGGGATATCTTGCAACTGATGATGAGTCTTGTTTTCTCACCAGTCTTCGTGCCTTGGCCAGTTCTTCGACACTTTCGTTGTACATAATATTAGTTCACGCATGCATGCAGTATTAATTATCACGGATGGATGCTGTTGCTCATTCACTTGATCTAATCTCTCCATCGCCTCTTACGACACCCCGGATTCTTACCCATTAGATTAGTTTCTATGTACATAAACCTGTAATGTACACCACTTTAATTAAGTACCCTTGATAAAATCTTAAAGCTTTACTCTCGTGTAAATTGAACTAGAAAGTTATCATCGCAATGATTGGCTGACGCTGAGCGTTTAATTAATTTATCGGGGAGGAATTATGTAATCATCACGTTAGTAAACAGATTAGAGCTAAATCGATAGGCCGCTTTCCAGCGATGCGGTCTGCGTACTTGTTAATACATATTGAACTATGTTATGGGATGGGTGCTCAGTCAGTCATACACGCACGCTTTAAGATAATACACTCGTTTTTGTGAAATGTCAAGTCTTAAAATAATTTGCAAGCTCACACCCGTGCAAATAAAAACAATACCCTACTCGTAGCTCTTGCAATACTCGTGCATGACCCAAATGAAAGACAAACAGGATTAAATTATTATAAGCCGGAGCCGACAAGCGGCTTCTAGCAAAGAGTTAAATTCTTACATTAAAACCTCATTCGAAGATCATGAGGTTGTGTGTTGCAAATGGTACTTAAATCTTCTTCACGATAATGTAGGCTTATCATGTAGAAGATAAGATAAACACGAATGAGAACTTTGTTCCATTAATAGCACCGCTTTTGTTAATTGTCCAGAAAATTTTAGAAGTCTGTTGACCTAAACGATATACTTTAGAACTCTTTGGCAATGGTTTACAGTATTCAGTACAGTTACAATGTTACGACTTTTACAGCGACACTTTAATGTGCTGTAAACACATTGGCACTGTTTGAAATCCTAAACGTTTAAAATTATCATTAGGTACTAGCAACCAAAGTACTGCTTTACAATCTTTAGTCGCATCTGTTGAAATCAGTAACCTTACAATGCCTCGGAGAAGTGCCTTGGTACGTTCCCAGCATTTATTGCATGAAATAAGTATCCTACCGACTCCCCCATACACATTTGTGTCAGTAGAAATATAGAATACACCAATGTTCGCAATATGTAATATGAAAACTACACCCGATGAGCATTTAAATGTGCTCGCGCCAGATAAGCTCAGCACAATAACAGTTCTGATAACAGAACAGATCTCGGGTAGCAATTGACACAAGCAGAATAACAATAATATTTCCATAAAATCGTTAAGCCAGGATTTCCTGTTACCAGTCCAAGAAAATGTTCGAGCACATAAATCATTGCAATGGTGCACCATGTAATAACGCGTTGCTAGGACGTAGACTTGGAGGTAGGTGTATGTGAGGCATTGTAACCCTTTTTCAACTTAACGACTTGCATCGCGGATGTACATTTGCTTTTTATTCCAGCAAGAAAATTTCACACAGTAATTGTGGATAAGCATTTTAATACTCATAATATGTGGAACCTCTGAAAGATGACACGATCTTAACACTATTGTATATGCGAAAGTTTTGGATGCATGCATGTTTGTTACTCAATCACGCCAGAACTGCTGGACGGATGTTGCAATTTGGCACAGAGATAATATGTAGATTTTAGCTTGGAATAGCACATAGGCCATTTTTTTTCTAACACCAGCACATCATAGAAAATTACTACGTGAACGAAGTCGCGGGCAACAGCTAGTAAGTTCATTCATACGTCACGTAGTTAACCGATCGAAAAAGCTCTTTACACAAATCAAACGGCCGAAACTCCGAACAATAGTCAGGAAATGTTATAACTTGCCGATTATACCAGCTAGTTGTTGTCTTGGGAACCAGATACTGCAGACGAATTGGCAAGTACTGGCTTGGCATCTATGTGTCGATATTAGTTCCAATGGATTTATTACTTAGGAAGCTGCCGCTGCTCTACGAAACTGAACTTTATTTCTCTAGAGGAAAGCTTAATTTGGGCCATGATATGAATACTTATAACAACTATGTACGTCTTATTTATAATGCTTTGTTTGTGACTAGACTAGTAAGTTACAACACTAGATGAATATCTTAAGTAATCGAAAGACATTTAAAACGTGCTATATAAGCTATCACTCTTCACATGATAGAAATAATAATGCTTAATGAACTCATTGGTAACAGTAGTGCAGTGTATAGGTATTGTGAGTTAAAACAAAAAGGTCAAACAGGCAAGGCCGTTGGAAAGGAACTTATCGCCGCTTGGTACGAAGTGAAGACGATGAAATTGCGATAAAACGTCAGCTTTTGGTCTAAAATTATTACCGTTTTAAATTGGGATCGGGCGGTGGATATTTGGTTTTCCATTTAGGGGAAATGCGTGATTATGATTCGACTGAAATATTAAATGGTTTTTCTGTTTTGTTACAGGTATGTTAACGTTGCAGAACAGTATCATCGGAGAAAGAATCACACAACTATGTGTCTGACAGTATTTGTGGGAGTATTTACGCCAGTTGTGGCTGTCGTACAATCTTATTCCGTAGCAAATAAAATATGAAATAGTGTAAAACGGCATATATACCGAACGAGTATACTAGTCTCTCGGAAATTAGTCGCCGGGAGGGGTGGTGAGGGTTTTCAGATTGCAAGCTCCCATTCCACCCTCTCACTTTAATATCTCCCTGTGTAGGCTGGATCGTTGAATGCATACTGTGTCGAGACCAAGTTTCGTGCACAAGTGCATATTCATAGTTCGATAAATAAATCAGTATGCAGGTATTAAGCAGGAGAAAAAAATGCACCTTTTTCTTCTCTTGATAATATTGAGATCGACTAGACTATTAGGCGTCTGCAGAATTTGTTCACAATATATTCTGGGGTTAAATGTCTAAAGCAGATTATTATCTTAATACTGTGAGTGGATTTTACTAGGGGTGAATGGCAAATTAACAGAGCCAAAGGTATGAATTCCATTTAGAACGTCGGCCATCATGAATGCCAGAGTTTTAACAGACCGTTTGCACAAATGCACATATTTTAATTGTCAGCTTTAGTGCTGTAAAATATTATCGTAGGATTACTAGATAAGGGATTGTTTAGAAATCCGTGCTCTTTACTGGCATAATCACGCTATCTCGTAAACCTCGTGTAGTAAGAAGAAAAACGTGTTTACTTTTCGTTCAGATAAGATACACTTCTTTGAAAGCTGTCCATTGTTTCCCGAGGCCGTTTTTATTACTATTTTAACAACCTCTTTACCGAGACTAAAATTCCTTACCATGGCATAAACTGCAGACCAAATGCAGCAGACCAAATGTTGACATTCTCAATACCTCTGAAAACCGAGCGGGAAATGAGGGTGTACAAAGCTACAACTCTGTTTTATCGATCAACAAATACATGATGGTATATTTTGTAAACTTAATAAAATTATAAGTAAAAAGAACTTTTTAAAAAACAAGCTTACATAATGATTATTAATGATGCACTGAAAAGAAGAAAATAAATCTTGGAGTAAATGAAAACGATAAAGGATAGTTTTTAGAAATGCTTTTCGCGTATAGTTTGTATGGCATTTACCATTCACGCAAATTCTCATGTTTGTGCTATGAAACGTTGAGGAGTTCCCTCCTGAGAAGACGATCCTGGCTGTAGGATGAGTTCATGATACAAATCGTGATTATCCATCAAATATGAACCTATGTACAAAGTTTCGTGTCCACACTATTAACCGTTGAGGAGTTCCCTCGTGAGGAGACGATCCTGGCTGCAGGATTAAGTTATGTCTGTCATAAGAATGTATTGTGCTTAGAACCAAAGGTGTGTCCAAAATTTCAGCTCAATTGGACATCGGGAAGTGGTTCCAATTTAGCTTCCAAGATTCTAACCGAACAAACATACTTACATACATACATTGAAGGTTACAAAAAAAGCAAGATGACATGATCAAATTGCTGTCAAAACTAAATCTATTAAACGTGTCTGGGACCTGAATGGACTTTAATAAAACTTGAAGGATTTTTCTAAACTTTACAGAGAAAATAATTTACGCCAGAGTATATTTGCAAAAAAGGTATTACGGTTTGTGTGAATTTATTTTGTCTAGACCAACAGACCTCTAGAACTTTCGATTATGATAAATAGATCGTCTTCAACGGTATTAGACTTAAAGATTAAAGAGATTTAGGTCTCGCTGCCCCTTGTGTGGTCTCCGGTAGTAAGCCACTTTATCTCTTCATTTAGGAGATGACGCTATAAATAAGTGGATGGGTCTGCCTGATTGATTAGAAGGTTTTCATAGTAGGAAACCTTTCAATTTACTTAAATCATCAACTTGTCTATCTGTCTCTGTACGTTGGAAATTATTGCTGGTAATTGATTTTATTACTTATTTCTGTTTATCCTAAAGATACTTAAAGGTTTTAAAGCCGACCGAAAGATACGGAGCTCTTTACATTTTGGATCTTACCACTTGATAATTTATCAACCTACCTACATCAATTTTATGACGGTCTTATACAAAACATAATTTGAATTGAAACTCCTTCATTCGTTAAGCAACACAAATATTTAGTGTTATTGGATAATCTTTCAGTAATTAAAGGTGTCCAATTCATGAACTGCAGTGGCCGCTTTGCCGCTCTGTGGGGAATTCCACAAACTGCGGGAAATTTTAAGCTTTTTGAGGAATTTGCGGCCGGAACTCTGATGGGGGTTTTCGAATAATAAAGCCCTTGGATATGAGTGTTTTACTTTACACAAACTTTTTGAAATGTGTACCCAATATTGCTTTGTTCTACATGAATTGTTGATGGATAAATGAAAAGTTATGCAGTTGATGAGGAGGAAAACGTTGATAAAATACGAATACAACAAAAAGAAGAAGTAGTAGGAAAATAAGAAAATCTCCCCACAAAGCCTCCACTCCAAAGTGTAGTTAACAAACAAGAAGTAACTTGCTAGACCATCCCTTAGAAACAACATCGCAATTTTTATCGAAACCTCAGCAGGTAATTGCTCCTGTAATGCGATATTAAGAGACCTATTTAACGGATTAAGTAAACATTGATTATAGGATATTCTCGTATGTTTTAATATCCAATTGCTACCAACCTCCCACGCAACGCGCCTACGAGCGCGTGTAAGATTTGTGATGTGGCTGCGTAGACTCCTGGTAATTATATTATGAAATTAGACTATATTAACTATTCGCTTAGTGATAGAAGAATTCATAAAATCTATCCCAAATACACTTAATTAAAAAAACTTTCTTGAAATTGTGACGGGCTCTGTAACAATCTCTTCTAAATGACACATACGATGCTTTTGAAAGAGATCTTAACCGCTAATAATTATGTTCATATGATGTTACGATTTAGTATATAATAAATAAGTGTGTTACATAAATCGGAACTGATAAAAGAGAACCCGATTACACAGTTTCTAAATGCAAGTCATTCACAGCCATAAATTGAAATTAATACCCAGTTTACAATTCTAAACAGTAAATAACGTTAACATAAAAGCACGGTATGTGAAAATGCGTTTAATGAAAGAATGTCCACAGTCTGGTAAGTTTCTTGGAAAGGCTCAACTTCTGTGTTAGAATCTCGCTCGGCGATATATCGCGGGATCTCGAGCTCAGTCGAAGCATCGGCCACATTACGAGTTCTGAGTAAACCTTGTCGACACACATGATAAATACACGAGCGTATAAATAACGTCTCCTTTGAATACACACATACTCTTTCTTGTTATTATTTAAGCTCAATAGATAAAGAAGCTTTTGAATGTCAACAACTTGTTTTTTCTGATCAAACTTTTGCACCGGAAGAATCCTCAGTCGATCGAATCGAATAACTATTACAAACAGTAAGACGCTGTTACAAATGATCACTTCCGCAACTACACTTAATTCTGGGAACAAACCGGAGGATGTCACGACATAGTTATGTTACGTCCCTCGGTTTCTGATGTCATAATAACTTGATCATTGCTTTATGCTATGTCAACATTTGGCAGGCACCGGTTGCATATTTACTTATTTAGATTTATACTTAAAAACTGGGTTCATTAACATAGAAATGAGGTGCATATGTTCAAAAAGTGGGCTAAGCACACAGGCTTTCGTTTTTAGCAATTAATGGAGATATTCAGATAAGTAATGCAGATGTAGGCGACGCCCAGTCTAGTATTAACTGCTCAACCAAAGATAAATGTTTGCCCATTTATTGAGGTGCTCTCTCGGATTTCATTCCACGACTTGTCGCGAGCACCGACTCGGAAACTTGTTTAGTTCTTGAGAAATACGTTAGATGGTGTCGCGTGTCTGTCTTATTTAATGTCTCAACTTATTCTTCTACTCAATTTTCGGGAATTACTCAGCGGTCGTTAAGTAAATATGAAGATTACTTTGTCGTCTGTTCAACAACTTTATTCGGGATTGATAAATTACTACTTTTATATCTTCTGGATGGTTTTATTTCTTTTTAACTACAAAACTGGTTCTGATGAAATAAAGCTGATTAAAAATAAGCATTTGTCTTGTTCTACTAACGTTGGAGTCGCTTCCAAAATGAATAACGAAAGCTCGCATTGTGACGTGAAATGTAAAAACGCCGGAAACACAGTAGACACACATTGTCTAGCAGACTTGTGTCAATAAACGCCTGTCTGTCGGTAGCTTTATATCGGTCGTAATCATTTGTTTTATTGGTTACCTTTACTACGCCAGTATAATGTTCTTTGTCCACAATCATGACGAGATCATGTCTGACGTACATACATACGTACTTACGTAACGGTTAGCGATTCTGTTTATAATGGTCCCAATTACGTGGAAAATCTGCTTCACAAATGTAGTTTTTCCTCTTTTATTTGGAATAAGAAAGTCATTGAGCGAGCACCAAGTAACTATTACTATGAAACCCACAATTGAATTGATGACGTCTCATGTTAATCTGAAGAATGGAAGTAAAATAGAGCGTATCGGCACATCTTGCTTCACGTGAGATATGGGTCACCGCCGGTGCTCGAAAGCGGCGTTTATCCTAGCACAATGTGTAAGTATGTGGCATTGGACGGCCACCATACTTATTTTTACCGAAACTCCTGGAATAAATGTTACGTAAGTTGCGTGGAGCTTCATCAAACTCAAGTTTTTACGACTAGAATTTATGACGTAGGTGAACGTTGGCGTCATGACAAAGCTGAGGACTAACTTGGACACTTAGTCGTTAAATGCTCTAACCATCAACCTAGCCCGTCAGTGTAAACAATATTATCTGAGTTCGGAAGTTTGCCTTGCTATTCACCCGCAGCATTTCCATTTCTAAAGGAATCTAGAAACGGAAATGAATATTGTGGCGACTGGTCCAGGTTGGAATCACAGGATAGAGCTCTGGCGATGCATATCTAACAATCTGGGAACGATTGTGATAATCTGATGGACCGGTTCAACAAGATTCAAACATATTCTTTTCTCTTTATCAGAAGGATTAGAAATACAACTTTTCTTACATTGCATGAACCTAATCTACCACAATCACTCACAACTTGCGGCTGATCAAAAACAGCTGATTGTCACTATCATGGCATGCAAAAGAAAGTGGAGTCACGTTTGAACGGAGAACTTCCTCATATAATAAGAATGTTGCCATAATCACCAAGCTCAAGACCGGTTTGTGATCCCACAAACTTTAATGACTTGCTTACGTTCATAGATCGTCACGAAACTATATAACAATCTTCCTTGATAATGATATCTAACGGAAGTTTGTAGCTCTAATCATCACGTTCCGTGGAGCCGCCATATTGGGATTGTCCGAATGCTTTCTTTCGTAGATCATCACTCGAATAGTAGTAACATTCCAGTTTTGTTTCGACAAAAATATAATAACCACCCACGAGCAAAACCAGTTGGTGACCCCCAAACAGCTGACATACTACTTTCATTCATCGATTCCGGTTCTACAAAAAACACTGTTACAGAATCTGTGCCGGAAGACGAACGTAACTGAACAGCACTGACGGCGAATGCGAATTAACTGATTAATAATTTTATGAATCAAGAAAGAATGAAAACTTAAAACGTAGTAAATGACTCCTTCCTATCAAATAATGAGCAGCTATAGACCTGTATTGATTGACTAATGAAGTGCTAAAGCAGATGGATTAGAAGGGACTGAAAGCATTTGAGTAAAAGACCATGTTGGATGGAGAGGGAGAGGAAGACCAAAAAAGATATGAAATGATAGCGTGATGGAAGACAATGGTGCATAAACACAACCTAGTCCAGAACTGCAATTGCCAAAAACAAAAAACGAGTCGGTGTACGATAAAGAGCATCCTCTTAAAGACAACGAGGTATTCCACATCTCGTGTCAGAAAATCAGTATTGTCCAGGAAGAATGAGATCATTCAGCATCGGCACGCTTCGCAATTGGCTGCGATGATTGATGTTGTCGTGAGTGTGACGTACGGGAGGCCGGACAACGCGCACGTCGCGAGCGCACCGTATCCGGCGATGCACGCGTACCGTTATGCGGTTGCGTGTACGCAACGTTGTGTAGCGCGATTGTAGGCTAATGCTTGTAGTTAGGCTTCTTCATTATTTTTGTTTGTAGCTGTCTTTTTTGGCCTCAGAATAATGTTATGACTTTTGATATCTTGGATATATTATGGACTTGTTTGTGTTGTCGAGGTCAGATGGGCAGTCGCTCCGTGTAAAGTACTGGCATTCGGCTGCATCCGGTTAGACTGAAAACCGACCCCAACATATTTCGAAAAAGGCTAGGCAGATGATGATGGTTCAAGGAAATGATAGACTGTTGTTGATGCTTGAGAAATTGAAGACGGCGGACTAATAGGAACATAATTTCCGCTTCCTTCTTCGGGTATGCTTTCATACTTATAATCATTGGAGTTCACAATAAGGTTAAGAATAATACAATTGAAATCTTTATCTTCACAAGGGTTACGTATCATAAATTCGAAAAATGTTTGACCGAATTTCATTTCACCTAAAACTTTTTAACTATTACTGTTACGTTTATTTTTACTTCATCGAAGTCACGTCAGCCACTGTATCAGTTAACCTATTATCAATTCGGATATTTTTCGTTACTCCGACCTTTCATTTGGTCGAAAAACTTTTTAACGAACTTACACTTAGCCAAAATAACAATTATTCGAAGTATTATGTTTCCGAACATTCATTATATCTCTGTTTCATGCAGGCATGCAAGTAGGCATGCAGCATTAAAGCAGGCATGCAGCGTACAAGCAGTCATGCAACATGCAGCAAGCATTGTTTCTGTCACGCGGCGGCGCTGCCGGGTTTGGGCGGCCCCCATGCGAGCTCATCGTCGCAGATGGTTTTAACACTCACCACCGCAGCTTCAGCTTGCTCGCCTCCACGCTTACGCGGGTTTAAATTACACTGCGTTTTTTGTTGTTGTTTAAGTTTGTCAGTATTTCAGAAAAACTCCTTTAACGTGGTTTAGGGAATAAGAAATATACGAATAAATGTTTGCGATTGTTTGTATGTGTAAAAGCGTTGTTATAGGGCGAGGATCAGACGGGCCGCGTTTAAAACACGGGTGGCTTATACTTATGTAAATAAAAAAAAAAATACGTACCCATTTTATTATTGATTTGGGTCGAGACTCATTAGCATAGTTAGTCATTATTTCCTTGAATTAGACTTTGATGCAATGCTTGTATACACGGTGTAAATCACCTCATCACGAAGCCGTCAACCCAGCATTCTGTACATGAAACTAAGTAACTTTACGCAAAAATTATTGCTGGGAAACGACTTTTTTTTTGGGGGTGTAAAAGCACGTTTTGTGGTAGAACTCAATGTAACGCACTCAAAACATTGTGCTGATGGACGGATTGAATAGTACGGGGGTCGTGGAGGTGTTTAAAGTAAAAATCTTACATTAAAAACTTGTATTTAAAAAAGTACTTGTCAAAATGTTGGAACTTTGACCCCTAATATCTCCGTAACTAGAAGGTTCCCAGGTATGGTGTTGAACAAAAAAATTATCGCAATGACAGGGAGAACCAGTGGCTTTCGGCTTCGTTAAAAGGTGTTTTACACCCTTTATTTGTGACCAAATAATATTCCGTAAAATGTTGTTTCGGTGTGGTAATAAATAATATAATAAAAAAAACCGTCCAAGTGCGAGTCGGACTCGCGCACCGAGGATTCCGTACAAACCAAAATAACTGAAGAGAATAAATAAAAATATGTGATATAACTAAAAATTTAAGGTTTTCGGAATTTTTCCTTTATATGTGCTATAAAACATTGCTTCATGCCCAAATTCAAGATTCTAGGTCGACTGGATGTACCCTTTAGGTTTTGATTTGCTTGCGAGTAGTTGCGAGTTTGAAAATATGCGGCTTAAATTGCTGTTTCTTTTGATTGCGTCGACATAGAAATTTGATTTTGTTATAGCTGAAAGGTATTATAGACTTGAATATTTGGTATGAATTTGAATTTAATACCTCTACACGTTCATGAGGAAAGGGGTAGTAAGTTTAAACTTATTAATATTTTTATTACTAGCTGTCCCCGGCAAGCGTTGCAATGCACGTTTTACCTACCCTACCTTTCTCACCTTTTAAACCTTCCCTGAACTACGACAAACATTTTAAAACCAAAATCACCTAGATCGGCCCAGCCGTTCTCGAGTTTTAGCGAGACTAACGAACAGCAATTGATTTTTATATAAATAGAAGATAGAAGATATGATATAACTAAAAACTTACGGTTTTCGCAATTTTTCCTTTATCTGTGCTATAAGACGTTGCTTCATACCAAATTTCAAGATTCTGAGTTTACGGGAAGTACCCTGTAGGTTTTGATTCCCTTGCAAGTGCCGAAAATTTGCAGAAAATTGCTGCATAAACGGCTGTATCTTTTGATTGCGTTGGTTTAGAAGTTTGATATTTTCACAGCTCCAAGTGACAGTAGATTTGAGTGTTTGACATATTCGTTCCAGGTTGATACCTCTACGCGTTCCTGAGAAAAATGGTCTTGACAGACAGACAACAAAGTGATCCTATAAGGGTTCCGTTTTTTCCTTTCGAGGTACGGAACTTTAAAAAGTTCATGAGAGTCTTCGGCCAATAGCAAAAAGTTATTTTGTAAATCTGCGAAATAAGGTTCGGTAAATTAATACATTATAACATACTTCGAAGATCTAAAAATATGGCAAATTACGCATATAGCAAAGAGACGTCGCGACGAGACAACTATTGACCGACAACTATTGACCCGACGCGTCGGTCAATAGTTTTCGGTAAAATGAAATTCGATCAAACAAAATTCGGAAAAGTGATCGGTTCCCCTCTACAAGCTAATCCAACACTGTATCAAGGTCTGTACAAAACCATGTCAGGAGTTGCCATTTTTGGCATTCGCGCTTCCATCTTTGTCCGATCGTCATACCTTATATGGTCGCCAATCGTTATCTACCAATTCAAGTTGTACTTAGTATCACTAAACCCGCTTGTGGTGCTAACTGGGTTACGAATCTAATCTTATCGACGAAGTCCCATAACTGGGAACACTCTTCCCCTTGTGGACACGCTCCCGGATTCCATTTAATTTTGTTCTAACTACATTATAATTGTGTCGCCATGAGAAAAAAACAGGATGTCCCCGATCAGTTGATTATCGTCCCGCGCAGAAGACGTGTCTAACTATAAAATAGGTTACCCTATTTGTTTATTTAACATTTTAAGCACATAGTGCAGAGGCGAACTTAATGACATAGGCATTTTCTACCAGTCAACCTTTGGCTGATGCAGAGACAAACACTATGGTGGTCGTAGGCGAGTAGCGAGTTGATGTTGCTTGAGTACTAATGCGGTTTTTGAACCCAGTGTGTACTGTAATTGACTCCAGGCGGTGAGAACTGCCTTGATTTGCTTGCTTTGTAGTACTACTCGGACTGCAAGAAAACAAACGCGATCATCGATATGGGGAAGGCTTTCAATCATGTTTGGCTGCTAGCTATTTGTCTTTTTTTTATTATTTTCCTCAATTAAGTATACGAATGTATACAGTGTTATTAAGATTCATTCGTCACTCAAAAAATCCTGAACCGAATTTATAATTAAGATTCAACTAAAATGTTGGCACATTTAATTATAAAACAAATAAGTGGTAGTTAACAATTCGTCTCCGCCGTCATGAATTCACAATTTGTTTCGAAATCTGTTTATCATTCGCTGTCGAGACTCGTAGTTCAAAAGCGGTAGTGAGACTATTGTTTCGCAAGCAATGCCCGTGCGCAATCATGTATCAAATAGCTTAGTGACCGATCGACTCATTTAATGTGGCTCACGATTCTCACACGCGTTAATAAACATCAATTATGATGCTAATGTACGTGGACTTGGGCCTCATTTAACGAATACTCAAAATATTAATCGATTTGCTTTTATAGTTATCACTTCTGAGCCCAACCATACGATTGAATTTAGATAATATATTTTGATGGATAGCTAAAATGGCCTCGATAAAACTGCACACACTAGCAGCTATTGACTGAACTAAATGGTAGTCTCCGTCCAAACGATAAGTGCGCCTTCGAAGACGTATGAGTTGCGAGAAGGCCACTTCGTATTAAATCGGCTTTGTTCGTGTATAATCGAGTTCGGGTACTAGGCTTGCAGTGGGCAATAGGAAGCCAGCTAGAGTTCGCAGGTCAAGGCGGTTTGTGCCGCCGTCGCCGCCGCCACCGCTGGCGCGGGTCGAGGACCGCGACGCGCCGCCCGCCACTCACACTGGGTTCCGTTACTCCTCACTGCGATATTATCCTGGTACCTACAATTTGAAATTATAGCCTTGCCTCGCTAAAGTAATTCAATCAATAGCGTTGTACGATACGATTCTGATAAAGATAAACGAGTGTTCTACCGTTCTGGACAAACTGTTAAATCACTTAATCAATGTTTGTGGGTCAACTTTGATGCAATCGACAAGTCAGTCCATTTCGTTACACTGTTTACTTCGTTGTAGTTTAATGTACAATAAATTCACGCACACGTCTCTCAATTTGAAGTGGCTCATTTTATAAATGATTCGGTAATGTTGTGTGTTGTTATTTGTTGCGTGGCCGCGTGGGAACGGAACACAGGAGCGAAGCGTACGGCCGAGTAGCTTATCTTGAAATATCGCCGCTGACAGCACGAGTCGCGACAGACCCGCCGCTCGTGGAAAATTGTTAGCGTTAACAACCATTAATTTTATTTAACCATCAACGAATGCCACGCCGTTTTTATGACAAATTTTAATTATAACAATAAATCTTTTAATTTTAAGTCCACCTAAGGAGTGGTTAATTCTGCCAATCTCGAGCAAGTCATTTTACTGCGGCAGTTGCGTAAAGTTTTAGTGGGAACGCAGCCGGGCCGTACAAACTGACAATAATAACCTAAGTCGGAATGATAATTATTAAAATACCATATTTAGCGGTTGCTTTTGCGTCGGCTTTATGGCAACACTGGCTTTTATAGTGCACGCTTGATTCGCTGTATTATCGAAGTGACATCATCGCTGGTTACCAATATCAGGCAAATAAAGGTAAGCGTCCACATGTCCGCATCGGACGCATCTCATCAAACTCAATGTATTTTGTATTCTGTCTTAATAAATGCGGTTTCAGGATGTCAACCAGAAAAGTGAATTTAGCTTGAGACATACGAAAATATGATTATCACAGACAAACTGTGAAAACGGTTTTGTGGGGCTTAGTTTTTAAATAAAAGTTTGTTTTAAAATTGTTTAATAAATAAATATAAATAAATATATAAAAATTGGAAGAACTTGGCGTCATCGTTTAATAAATCCGGAAATAGTGTGTGAAATTTCCCATATTTCGAACTTTGCTAAAAACAAGCAATTATGAATTGTTCTTCTTCGCTTTCCTCTATTATCTCACAGACACATTTCGCACGAGTACTTACGTTCACTACGAATATCCGAATGAAGCATCAGCAATCCGATTGCTGGTATAGTAGTTGCGTCGGAAAATCCTATCGCTGCCGATACAGGGGACGGGACATTGTGAAAAATTCGTCCGTTTGATGCGATGCGTCCGATGCTTACGATGCGAATATATGGACGCTTAGCTTAAGTAACCATTGTACGAGTACGTACAAATATATTTGGAAATACACACACAGTTAGCTTTGAACAAGATTATTAGAATTATAATTATGAGAGTTTCACAACAGGCTTGCTCAATATGGCGTTTTTATAGCCTACATAAGGTAGCGTCAAATGACATCTTATCATGTCAGTTAATCGAGGAATGAGTTGATATTGCGTGTTTGTGTACATTGCTATAATAAAATAGTCTTAAATAGTTTTAATGCATTAAAGATTGAAGTAGTTAGAGTTGTTGGCTCACGTCCAGGGCACCCTGAGCGGCCTACGAGACGCGTTCTCCAAGAAATTTGAAAGCGTTGCGAATTTGCTACATGCTTAATAAACTCCATTATTGTCATGGCCGCCGATCGCCATGATTGATGGACTTCACGCTCCAATCGCTTTGCTCAAGATAATTGCTATTTTCGTTACAAGACAAATATTCTGCCCATACGATAACCTCACTAGGCCTCCAGCCTTGGAATTTAGATTTATAATGCCATAAAAGTGTCACATGAACTTTTATGCCATTTTATTTGTCATCGACCTATATTTTACTTGCCTTGTGTGCACAAGAATTTACATATTGGCAGTCAATGAGGACAGCGGTTTTGAATAACCCAATTTTATTTCTATGTTGATAATCATTTTGTTCGTTTTAAAGTGTTACGAGATTCTAAATATAATTTCGATATTTACCTGAAAGCTGATACGGATTTTGAAACGTGTGACCTGATTTCAAACAAATGTTGTTGAGGATAACTCGAATTCGCGATCTTCTCGTATCTATCATGCCACAGACCACCACAGACAGACTGAAATGAACTGATGACATTGTACAAGATGGATCCTAGGAAGAAAATATTAAAGTAGGAAATACCATAAAAAGCAGGAAGAATCGTCAAGTTCTTATCTCTTCCTGTGTCATCAGAGCTTCAAGCCGTGCCAACACTATTCGTAAGTACATTGGCACTGCTCAAAGACATATACTGCATAAGCTCTTCAGGTCAACGACCGCCACATAGCAAATAATCGTATGGTCTATGATCGCTAGGCTAAAAATTATAATTTGACTTAAAACTGTCAATAGAGAGCAAACATATGCTCTATGGTTTTATTAGCTGAGTAATTTCTGTCTGTTTGTACATTATTTATGTTAGTGGGCACAAATGATATGATAATAAAGGAAGGAGTATGTCGTCTGTGCCGATGACAAGTGGACGTCGCTCGACGCAGATTTACGCTATGATTGCGTCTGATGTGTCATGGGTATATGAGTTGGTATTACGGCTAGTTTAAATGGTAATTTGCACGTAATTTTTCAAACAAACATATCGTTGGAGCTTCCCTATTAATGCAAGTGACAGCCGAGTGACTTCACAGTTATCATTATTTAAAATAGTTTACTTTCGAAATAATGATAGTGACCAAAGCAATGTGCTCCAATGTTTCTGAAATTATTAATAATTAAGGCAATAAAATATCAACTTCAGCTGAAGTATTATCCTCTACTTTTCCTACTGATTTTGTAAATTTCCAGACTCAAAAATTTGTTTGCAAAAACGGTATTTATAACAGTCTATTAAATAAGTAGTAACTTACTGTTGTGAGTGCAGAAGCGCAATAAATTTGACAAATCGCCTCTGTTATGGCAATAACTGTTTCAGAACTTACTTACCGAGTACAAATGTCCGTATAAAGAGTAGTCGCGATTGTCGCCTACCCTGCAATAAAGAAATATTGTAATGAAGAGACCGATACAATACGTTTCACCTCACTCCCAGTTTCTGCCGACAAATGAATGGATGAATGTAAAATAGTTGGGTTGAAATTTACATTTTGATTGGAAATTCTATGAATCTGCTCCTCGATTGTGCTTGTGTGGTGGGTTGGGAAAAGTTAATTCACAGTTGGGACACGGTAACGAAGTAGGGAATCGATAGCTTTGCGCACAAAGGTGTAATGTGACTTGGTAACAATGACGTGCCTGATGCCTCGCTCAAATTGTTATCCTTATCCCTTCCTTAATTATGTGTTGTTACATCACTTCTGTTGACTGTTGCCAACACTGGATCAACGCTTGTTACAAATTATCCGTCTCTAAATTCAGGGCCATTTCCTTTGTCCTCGTCTTCTCTTTCAGATTCATCTCTTGTATTTAATGGTCAACGGTCATGTATTATTTGTCCTATATCAATTTCGCTGCACTATTCATCAGCTTTACTTATAAAACTTGTTTATACACATATCCCATTATAAAATGCAAGTAAATAAGCAAAGCAAGTATTAAGCAGCTCGTATTAACTCTGAGCAGTATTTCACCGGCTCGCAGACACACATTTATTCAAGTTAAAAGTATTTCGCTTAATAAAAACAAACCGAAACGCCATAGTTATGTAAATGAACACTTTAATCGATCGTAAATCCATTGGATCTTATTTCTGGAATTGCTTTTAAATGTAATGTCTGAGGATGCGCTTGGGACTGAATGGACAAACATACTACATAAACTAGTTTTGTCGCTGGATTTATTATTAGGTGCCCAATTCTGTGAGAAACAGAAATCTCTACTAGTATCACTGTGCCAGTATGCATAATGTGCTAATTTAAATAAAACACTTGCAAGATGAGGCTGCATTCCCCTAAGAGTATAAAAGTAAAAAATAATTGTAAATTGCATTGAACTGACCAAATATTTGAATAACGAAGTGTTAAAAAAATAAGAACTTGATTAAGACTAAAGTCTGACACGAAAAGAACAGTCTTTTATTTAGGTCAAAAACCGTTGCGTGTCAGTGATTCACATAATCCTAAATTTCTCGGAGCCTAATCAAAAACTATTTTCGTAATCGTATATTCCTTACAATTTTCATATTATTATAACAAATGTAATCATCATTGGTTTAAGTTATTTCAAATATAATCGCGTCCATAATGGAATTCAATCACAGCGTAATTACGCCGTTTGATGTCTCAGAATTGTATTACATTATGATATTAAAATTGTAAACGATATGGGAAATATCTATACGTAATACAATGGAAGTAGAAAAAAGGTTGAGGTTAATCATGTGATTAATTAAAATAATGCATATGAGCATCCTCTTGAAGTCGCTTAACAACCACATGCGGTTGACAAAACCAATCCGTTTGCAAATCGCCATATTGATGGCAATTATTCTATCGTTAATCTTTTTTGAGACCTTTTTGGAAATCGTCATTCGAATGAACAAATATAACTGATTGATACACATCAGCTGACGTCCAGCGAAAGTTGATTTAGCATATAAGCGAATTGGTAGCAAAATGTATAATGGTAGTTAATCGATAGTGTGCAGAATCGAAAGCTGCAAGGTCGACGAAGGCAACCAGTCTGGTCGGACCGGGTGGTCGCTCGCTACCAGTTCCAGCAACACTTGCACGCGCCTGTCCAAACTGATTAATTAACATTTAAATATTGTTGTGATTTTCTCACTGTATCTAGTTTCATTCTTTATGATGTGCGTGCCTGTTATTCATCGCGTTTTAATATTAGTGGATTTAGAATTTTTCATTCCGGTTCTCCGAACAATTTATGTTTTTTTGTAACTATTCTTCAATTTGACGCAGCAGCTTGCGCAAAATGAGCTATAAACATGTCCTCGTACACTCGTTTCAATGCTTCAAAAACAAACGTTAAACTCACCTTCTTTTAGACAAAATACACAATAGGAAACTAGTTTATCTAGAGGTAGTGCAGTGACAAGTACATTGTTATCTAGGACGGCTTCACACGTTAGCACACATTAAAGCCTGAGCGCACGCATCCAACTGGTAATCTCGACGAGTCATTACTGTTTGCTCTTTGATTTACATGACGGCTGTGTGTCTGCAGCCGGGTTATATGTTTCAAACCGATCGGTTGCCCGCACACACACTAATTACACCACTCCAGTCGGATATGGAATTAGCGAAGTTTGTCATAAATTGTGCCGACAGTGTACAATCCCCCCTGCTCCTTCGACGCGTGCAGGCATCGCTTTGATACGCTACGCTGAACAACACACACACAATTACAGAATAATTATTACAATTATTTGTACACACGACTGCTTTCCGCATTCGATGCAATGTTGGGTAAAAAGCTTACTTGTTCAGAATTCAGCGGGCTCTCCGTCTCCGTGCTATTTGTTCTAAGACTGCGTTCATGTTCAAAAGTTTTGCCGGATTCTTTTTAACTGCTCTACGTTGATTTTATTACGTGGGACAGGAGATCTTTTTCTATATCCCTTTGTTAGATTAGCAAAATGTTAAAGACAACCATAGAATTTCATTTTGTGACTTGAACAAAGAGCTGATATTTAATCCGTGGTGAAGGTAGTTTTGCAGCGTAGACAACTTCAACGTTAACAAATAGACAAAACACTCATCCGCTTACTAATAAGGCCCTTCTTTCGAGAAGTGCTGTTCGGTGCGACTGTCTCCCTAACCGCAGCATGCTTCCCTCGCTTTGCTAATGAGACCCTAGAGATATTCTTTCTATTGCCATCTCAGAGGGTTACAATCGCGCCGACGTCGACCATACCACATTTACAACTGCATTTTTTATTCTCTTCTCATTGACCTCATTTTTAATTACATTGTTGAAATTGCTTATTTTCTTCTAACCCGTTGTAAATGGTTTGAGTGGCACAAGAGACATTTCAAAAAGAGTTTTTACTGTTGACCATTCGTTCCTGTTAATATGTTCCATTCACATAACTAGAAGAACTGCGAGAGACAAAGCAATGCCATAAAAATCGAATAAAAAGTTGAGTGAAGAATTCCTGGTACCTTGAGTGTTTTAAAAACTTTCGGACGAAAGTACATTGTCTTCTATTATACTCAGTTCTTTGACATCTAAACGTCAAGGTCGGTAACGCTATCAACCGAACGATGAACTCCTCTTCCGAAAATTCCAAATTTTTATTTGCAAAAAGCTTTCGATACATCCGCTACAAATTGGAGGGCTCGAAGCTCGAACGGTTTTCGTTGACTGTCCATCCTCAGTTATTAGTATCCCGTCGTTTGGCTAATTCATCAAAACAAAATTACAGACCATTGAGCCGACTGCCGATGTAAAAAGGCTCTTAACTTGAGTAAAATGGGAATGTTGAATCGAGATAATTCGGAGGAAAGTCAAGGTTTTTTTTTTAATAATTGAAACGACGAGATGTAAACATTACCAATTCCGAATTAAATAACTATGTACTCCTATAAGTATTGCGAAATGCCTTTTGAATCATAAGTTCGAGGTAGCTGAGAGCTTCTTCAAATAAAAAGTTTTACGGAAGGGAAAATCGATTTTGTGGCTTTCGTCGCGTGAAATTATAGTCAAAACATTTCATCACAATGAAAACCATTCACACGGAGTTTATTTAAACTCGTTACTTGCATAGTAGCACTACGCATATTCACCTTTATATTTCAGTATATTTGCGGTTGAATTCAGTGTGTTTTGTACTAGTACGTTGTAAATCGTTCATTTGCAATTCATATGCGAATGTTAATTCAATTGCACCTTCTTCAACAGCCTTGGCGCTTCAATTTTTTTTATTACTTGACAATAGAACGAAACAATGGAAACTTTTTATGAGAACAGTTTTTCTTTCCGTAACAGAAGCAGTTTATCGTTCGGCACAATATTAAACATTCATTTTCAAAACAATAATTTCTCGATGATGTTCAGATTTTTTGCAGAACCCAAGTTTTGCCTTTCAAACAGTTTTTTCCCTCGACCGGTCTTTGTGGAATACCGACATCCTCATTCATAAGTCGGACAGCTACCAATTCACTACACACTTTATCGTTTTGGGTTATATAGTGCAGATTAGCTTGGCCACTGTATGTTTTTAGATGGGCGATGCTAAGTTATGGCGGTACTGAGAAGGTCCAAAATTGCTTGAACCTTTTTGGAGCAACTTGTCCAAAGAGAGTTCAGGCAATTGCAATTTTACCTGCTCTAAGCCTAACAGGATGTCAGATAACCACCGATGGCCTGGGGATTGTTACGTTTTCTATTGTAAATTGATTTATTATTGAGCACTGCCGCAATTAGTAAATGGTATGATTGAGTAGTTAGTTTCTTGCATGCTCATGTGATGAACCTTATGAAATATAACGTTTATATTATATTATAGCGGACGTTAACTTCGTGTAGAACAGATTTGCAAATCTCGGAGTAATTCTTCAAAATTTTTTTACTTATTTCCAACCGAAAACTGCCCAATTGTGTTTCATTCGTACACGTTATTTCAGTTTTATTGCTCAATGCTGTACCCCGGCATGCGTTTCAATGTACTGTTTGCTACCTAACTGCCTACCCACCTACCCTACTCTATTCTACCTTACACTATTTACCTTTAAAACCTTCCTTGGACTTCTATAAATATTTCAAAGCCAAAATTTGCCAAATCGGTCCAGCCGTTTTCGACTTTTAGTAAGACTAAAAAAACGTCATTTAATTTTTATATATACGGTTTTATATTTACGGGGTTAAGTGAAAAATGTTGGAAGTTGAGATGACTTCTGTGATTTGAAAGTGAATATTTCGTGTGGCGTAGACTCGACCGCACAACTGGATGACAGGATGCGGTTAAAAGTGATAGGTGCCATGACGGTAGGGACTGGTTCCCAGTTCCCAGTGACCAATTGTTCCTGTGCAATCATACATATTTCCCGCAGTGGTTTTATAGTCTTTCCATTTGAGAATTTACGCCGCGCGCTGTCCCGGCTGCCAGCAATCGATATCACACGCTGCACTTATTAACATTATTTATTAAAGCCTCAACGACTAAAACATCGACTTCGAAGGAAGCAATAATGGGAAATAGAATAACCGGAATAATATTATTTTTTTATGGTCAAACTACTTTCCTCGTTGCCATAACAAAGAATATGGCACAAAGCAATTCGGAATTGGAAGAAAAGTATCATGTCATATCTCACACAAGATAATGTATTATATCAGCTGCAGAGCCTCCAAAATTATTGGCGATTGATAAAAGATAAGGCTTGTATGTAACGGGACAGGCGTTGCCATTGGAGTCAACAATACAATGACCTTCGCGACCTTGACGATGCTCGCGAGGTTTTACATGGTGAGTGGAATATCCCTCGCGTGACGTGTATTTCAGATATGCGTGTAAGTTTCCTTTAGTATCTACTTGCTACTTGCTCATTATTAATTGTTACTACTTATGGATTATTTTTTTCGAGTTCGTCTTTACTTTATCTATTGTAGTGTTTTTATTGGATAGTATTTAGTTTGTTACTGTTGTAGGCTGTAGATAATAAGTAGATATAATGTTTTCGTTTACTTTGATGATATCTTAGTTTCTTTTCACACCACCTGCTCGATAATGTCAAATTATATGTCATGCAAACCTAACCTAAAGTAAGTCATTAAAGACCTGAGACGGTCTAGCAGGGCAATAATATTGTACTGAATTTCATTATGACCCGCTGGTCAATAATGTGATTTGAATTTGGAACATAAATCGCATACGAATATTCACGCATTCACCATCATTATCTGCACAAAAAAATTAATTGTTCAAAAATCGAACTGGCCACCACGAGTTAGAATATAATTAGAAGAAAAATAGAACACAAATTAAAAAGAGGCGCGAATACTGGAAATTGCTTTGCTTTGTTCATTGTTATTTTTTGTTACAAATTACATAAAATATTGCAAATTCTCACAAAAATGTTGAGTGACGATAGTGATTTGACTCCGGAATACTTGATTCTAGTACTACTGCTTTTATTCTCTCGTAGATGGTGTGAAAAGTACAGTATTCACCTCGGGGATAAAGGTGCCTTCGTCTTGGGCGACCTTGATTCCCACGCTGCACTCAGGATTCTTGTCTTAACTCCCTCGCTTTGCTCGGGAGTTAACTCTAAACTCCCTCGCTCCACTCGGGAGTTAACGCTAAAATCCTTCGTTTTGCTCGGGATTCAATACGGCGCCCGTTACATAAGACACTACTTTATCCCCTTGGTGCATAATCTACTATTGTGTAAAGCCCAATCATATTATAGTACCTTATTTAGAGCATGTTTATTTTCATTAGCGTGGTATATTTAAAAGAAAATTAATAAGCGTTTAGTTTTAGGTTTCTTGATAAACAAAATAATTCAAACGAAAATTAATAACTTCTACTCGTAAACCTTGAAGTAATTGTATAAAAACAAAGTATTATTTAGGTCGACAGCTTTAGTGAAGACGTTGAAACGAGGTTTTCATAGCGCACCGCTTAGTTCATATCGCATCAACCTTGGACTAACCACATAATTAGCGTACCGGGGAATTCAACCTCGTTCACCCTACCACGAAGATGATTTGCCAAACACGATTCCGAGAAACTGTAACACCTCACAAAGCAAACGCACTTACAAAATAAGATACGCCATCATAAAATAATCCATCTGAAAGATTGCCTCTATAAAATACACTTTGGGTTATACAAAATGTAATAAATATTCTGCCCGAGGTGATCGCTTAATACCTGATGGTTAAACGTCTGCAACCTTTTCCAGATTATTACCGATCGCTAGGTCTTCGTACTAAAGTTTTCGTAAAACATGATTTACTTTTGTTAATGATCTATTGTTTTCGCACACACGCTCAGTGCTCACGTTCCGATACGGTTACGCATCAAAGTGTGCATATTCTTATTTACATGTACAAATGTGTGCCAGTGTATGTTATTTAGTTGGTAATTGTCTCCCTTTGTTAAAGTGTTTATTTTTCTGTTTACAGGCCACACAAAATGATGCTCGAGTCGAGCCGGTAAGTCAACTCCGCCACCAATATCTTTTTAACGTATTTCGTTCACATCTATTAGCATTACATTATTAAAACACGTTTCATTGGCACATTTGTCCGTTTTTCTGTGGCTGTTGACCCGTCAAACTGTTGGAAAATGTCTAACAACTTTTCTTATTTTACTAACCCTTAAAGGCGATTTATCTCGTCTAGGTAATTTAGTTGACGTCCCTTTAAATTGGTCGATTCTTTTAAAAGTATCATCGGCATTGTTTTATGTATCGATCATTGAACTGTGCAACAAAGATTTCTTCGTAGATTGTCCGTGTATTGGTGCAGTTGTCGGCTCATAATTAGTTTCGCTTATTCACTCACCGACACAGGTGCGTACTATAGGAGCATCAATTACGTGAAAGTTGCGCGTTTTCTAATTTCTAATTTAATTGCGATGTACGACCGTGCAATACCTTTACTAGATCATTTGCAATTAATACTTCGCTCTGATTTGTGAGGCTCGTGTTATACTGTAAGCAAGAAGGCTAATTAATTACATTGCTTTGATTTTTGTGGTGGTAAACGAAGCCTTTGCTATATCCGATTTGTTGAGAGATTTCAACAAATCCATATGTATGGTAATATGTTATCGTACTCGTATTTCCTTCGACAATTTTCCTTATTGTTCGTACTGTATTATTCAGTAGTTTATTTGAAGTTCCAAACTTACATGTCTAAAGAAAACTAAAATTTCAAAGTAAGTACAATTATTTCGTCCTTCTCAAAGACTATTAGATCACGCCGTATCATACGCTCATTAACCCGTACATTTGACTAAATAAGTAAATTTTGAAAACTCGTCCACGATAAGCCACGCAAACGAGATAAAATAATTATTTTATAGCGTCATAATCATGATAAACGGACTGGCACTAGCACAACATGTAGTAAGTAGCCGCCGCGGTTATGTAAAGCTTTAGTCACTATAAATCACCACCAGACAGAGAAAGAATAGCAAGTCCTAAATGGAAATCGTAACAAGCAAGAAGGAGACGACGCGAGTACGTGCGTACCGATACTGATCGCGGCCGTGAACTGTGAAAGTAAACATAAGGGCATTATAGAGTTTAATTTATTTACAGCAATATTCTTTTATTTCTCCTTTACTTGTTTATGTAACTAAATATCAACGTCACGTGTTCCATTAGAATTTGTAATTTTTCTACCATTGATATCGCTGTCGTAAATGGTCATTGCCAAACAACTGTAAACTAAAGAAGTACTCGGCGATGGCGATAGATGGAGCCACCTGTAGACGTTTTTTGTTTTAATGCCAATGAGTTTTCAAATTAATGCCTTTAAAATAAAATTGTACTTAAAGTAAAATGCCCTTTAGATATCTGTTTAACTTTGACCACAGACATAATTGTGAATAACATAGTTCATATAGGGCATGTTTCTTAAGAATTTCTGGTGTATCACCCAGACAGCGCGCTATCATCTAATACTCGCATTATGAGTCCGGTACAGGAATTTATGTGCGCGCACTAAGTTTACGATGTATTTATTGCTCCATCGTCCAGCAAAAGGAGAACCATTGTAGTACTTAATGTGGAGCCATGTCGAAACGGACAAACAATGGGGGCGAGCAGACTCGTCCGATTCCAAGTAAACGCCGATTCCAGAAGAAGGTGCATCTAATCAATCACTGCAAGTCGCCACAGTGAGTCAAATGCAGTGGTCTCGAACGTCATAGTGCGAATAAAATCGGTATAAGACAAAAAAATAATAATTTAATATTGTGTTTTATAATTATCAAAAAAATAATTTACAGTTTTATTTCTATAGGTATTTTATGTGTGTTGTTACTAGCTAGTTTTAAATGCTTTAAATTGTAATCTGTAGAGAACGTAGTGGGTAGCATGATTGTTTCAAAATGTAATATTTAAGATATTATATGACTAATTCTTATTGTGCTACTGTTTGTTTTTTAACCGACTTCTAAAAGGAGGAGGTTATCAATTCGACGGTATGTTTTTTTTTTTGTGTGTATGTTACGCGATTACTCTGCCAATTGTGGACCGATTTTCAAAATTCTTTTTTCGTTCGAAAGGAGATACTTCTGAAATGGTCCCATATTCACCAAGTCGGGATCTGATGATGGAATCTTGGCGAAATCGAGGGAACTCTTCAAATTTTATAGGAAAACGTACAGCGATTTTGGTATTTTCTACAACAAGTGAAGCATTTGCGTCAATAAGAACCATTCTATCATCAGATCTGATGATGAATCCCAGAGACAGGCACCGGAACTCGATAATAAGACAATGTATCGTAGCTGTGTTTGGGCTAGTTGGAATTGTAACGGTATGTACTTTCTAGGTGTAGGTACAAGAAATAATTTAAAAAAAAAAACTTTTTCTTTTTTTAACCGACTTCTAAAAGGAGGAAGTTATCAATTCGATTAGTTTTTGTTGAATGTACACCGATTACGCTGAGATTTATGATCCGATTTGCGTAATGCTTCTTTAGTTTGATGCGGAATAGTTGCTATTTGGTCCCATAAAAATGTGATATAGTTTGGCCCCGTAGTTTTCATTTTATATGTTTTTTATTTTAATTTTATTTGTATGTAAATTTATCACGTACACCTATTTCTCTATGATGACTGGACCGATTTACATGATTCTTCATTCATTTGGCAGAGAAAGCTTGCCCGGTGGGCCCATATGAATTTTATTATCTTTGCTTAGGTACTTTTTGAGTTATCCTCTTTATTATGCATTTTGTGTTGTGAGAGCAGCGGTGGCCCAGTGGTAGCAGCCCCGACTTACGAGCAGTAAGTCGTGGGTTCAAACCCAGGCAGGCGCATTACTTTGTGTAATTTATTTCATCATCGCTGCTCTCAAAAACGGTGAAGGAAAACATCGTGAGGAAACCGGCATGTCCTAGAACCAAAAACTCGAAGACATGTGACATCTACCAACCCGCACTGGGCCCGCGTGGTGGATTACAGCCCACTCCCTCTCATAGAAGAGGAGGCCTGTGTCCCAGCAGTGGGAACATTATAGGCTAATGATGATGCATTTTGTCCTTTCACGTATGTATGTACGATGTGCTGGTGTCTAGTTACAAAGTAAAAATGATACTAGATAAGAATCTAAGTAAGAACTGAAAAGGGTAAAATAAAAACTTTTTACAAAAAAATATAACCGACTTCAAAACAAAAAAGTTGAAAATAATTTTACTTTCGGAAGTCGGTGGCAAACAAGTACATGAAACAAACAAGTCACCGACTGACGAAAGTAAAATTATTTTCAACTTTTTTGTTTTGAAGTCGGTTATATTTTTCCTAAAATACATTACATCAAACACACTTAAATATAATTATATTTTACGATCTCCGGGATCATATAATTATTCTTTGGCCATAGCCGCGGTCATCTTTGAATTAATTTCCAAATCATAACAATTAGCGTCATTAAAGAGTCGTTTTGCATGCAATATACTAGTGATTGACTCAGTAGAAAAATCGTTGCATTTCAGTATTTCGGTAGGCCCATATCGGTAGAATTACCGAAAAATGGGTAGGTTCGAGACCACTGTATGAAAAGGTCGTTTTTTCCGGCGGCTCATTTGCATTGACGTTTGTCTCGCTTGCACTTTTCACAAAAACGAAAAGACGGAAAGAGACAACGATTTTGTCGCAATGACCTTAGCAACGTGCGCGTGCGTCGCGTCGGTCCCGTTGTGCCGTGAGAAGGAATTTTTGTACGGTTTAGCCTCTCAGCTGGCAATATTGTAATCTCATATCTTATTATGTAAGTAGATCTAGGTTTATGTAATGTATAAAAAAATATATTTGGTTATTTTTTAACTTATCTTGCACCAACGTGCATAATCGGGGGACCGTGTTTCTATAACAAAGCAAAATCAATATTGATTCCTCTTATTAGTGTAATCGTTAGGGGGGGGGGGGTTGAGCACGAAGTTTATTATGTACGGTTATTGAAACGATATGCGCAAGCATACCATCACAGTTAATACTACGTAATGCGTTAAGGAAATCGTGATCGCCCTACATTACTAATGATTTTAATAGAACGATATGTGTGTCACATCTCACGTCAGACATTTAACAAATGATACTCCGCAACTCGGAAGTGTCTTCATATTTTTATTCGGAGTTTTCCCAAGATGGCGGTGACGTGAGTAAATCGCACTAAATCACCGTTGATACATTTTTTTCTCTGATAGAATAATGTAGCTGATCTAACAAAGCGAACAGGCTTGATTAACTGTTCGCCTTTAATGAAATTGCCCTCATTTGCACGTCCGAGCATATCTTAAAATTTCTCGATTTCTAGTTCTACCGTGCTTCCATATTTTTTATATTGTGCGGTATGTTTGTTTTATTTAGATTAAGTATATTTGTCCTTGTGCCGCATACGTACTGACTTCTTCTGACCGAAATACTAAACTAGCTAAACCATTAAACATCATTAAATTAACAGTTGTAAAACCAAAGGGTTCATATAACACAGCTAAGAAGACTCAGCCAAATGAATCGGTCGCTTATCAAATTGTTTAACTAATTACATAAATCACGTTTGTTGATAATGCCCCATCGATAAGGCTTACATCGCACAACCGTTGACTACACACGCCGACCTCTTTAAACATTCATTTTAGCCTAATCTGTTTGGACAATGCCCTTAAGCGAATTTATTTTTGTTGTGATCAAGAGGCATAGAAGGAACAATTCTAATCAACTTTCCATTTGGTATTGAGTTGTTGGCTTAAACAATGGTTTCAATACGTTTACATTGCACGCCGACATTTAGATACGCCATGTTGACGAAAAATTTAATAATATTTCAACGCTTTCACTTACTAATGTATTCGTGACGTCGACGCTGTGATGACATAAGTATTAAGTTATTGTCTGAAAGGCAGCTTGGAATAGTTCACTGGGGATGTTTCAAGGCTTATTAAATACGATGACAATTTCATTTTGGACCAAGGAATACCATTAAGTACGATACGTTTTTGCTGATTCATGGTCGTGTAGAAATAATGGAGAAATGTAGAGTGTGTTAGCAGCTTGTCTCTGGGTTGAAGACATTTGAGGAAAACGGGTCATTATGTTGTTAAAGAAATAAGAGGTCATTATTTTTGACCTGGTTATACTTGGGGCTGCGGAGGTGCAATAGTAGTAGTATAGTAGTTCCGCTAAGTACAGAAACTTGGCATATCATTAACAGAAACTAGTCCAATACGCTTTAATGAAGAAAACTATTATACTGAACTCAATGCTATTATTATTGATGATAACATAATCGGTGATACTGGTGAAACGAACGCACACAAAGCTGTTTACTTAGCTGTGTTTCACATGGTAACATATCCGATTCAAATCAGACAATATGTAAATTAGACAACGCGATACGGTACCTTGGCTCATATAAAAAAACCGTGCGATAAAAAGTTTGATTATTTTCCTATACGTTTCATATTTATCTACCTTCGAATGCACGTGTCTCATGCAAACTGATTAAAATGTATGAAGTGTATGAACCCATGTAATCTCTGATGTATTCGCCTGAAAGATACCAATATATTTTGTCGTGATTTTTATTTTAGTAAATGTATGATGTTATTGTATGCTCAAGTAGATACCAGAACCGGTATTCAAGTAAATGTTGATCACAATGATATGCATATCCATACTTCAAGGTGAGAAATCTATAGGTTTTTTTCTCTTAATATAAAAGTAGTCTTTTTTTGTTTTGAGTTTTTCTGAAGTGAATAATGTAGTAGCATATTTACGGAGTTTGTAGTGTCTAAGGTCAAGTTGAAATGGAATCAAAATTCTATACCTGTTTTCCTTGACATTGGAGAAATGTATTTGACATTTTACATACTAACAAGGAAATGATTTAATTTTTTAGCTAAGTTTGTGTTTGATTTACTTGGAACCATCATTACTAAATAAATATACTACATGAAACTCATAAATGTACCAGGATTTTCCTCTGCACTGTCCTTAAATGCAAGAAGGATAAATATTGAACCGTTGTCATTGACGCCTCTTTTATTTGCTTTTACCTTTTTAACTCATAAGCGGACTTTATGTCAGTAAACACAGATTTACCAGGACAAGCGCATAAACTTCTTATTTACAATTAAAAACGGGCTGAAGATAGCCCCTTGCGGCATTCCTTTAAAAGGATAACGCGCAAGGATAAATGCTCCTATAAAACTGGATTGACTGGACACGTCATCAATTTGCAATTCGAAGACTCGTAATGAACTAATGAGTTTCATATAAATAAATTAGGAATGCGGTGCTTGCATTATAATTATATGCCATCTCTAGTCGCACATCGTTTTATCGATGTGACAATAACCTTTTTCTTTTATCTTTTTGCTAGATTCTTTATTAGATATTGTATCTTACGGAAAACAATTCTGTATTTCTGATGTCTTTTCTTTTAATAGCAATATTGATAGCGGTACTTTTCGGTGCGTCATGTTAATATTGTGTAGGTACTCGATGTTGCTATCAATGTTATCATTTGGAAATTCTGGAACTAATATTTTAACACTTAACAATTCTTTAATGCAAAGTTTATATCGTGACAACAATTTCGCACTAATATCAAATAAACTAGTCGGTTGTTTGCTAAAGGAATAGAAAAATACCACCTTTAATGAAAAGTCTAGACAAACGTTGCATAAACGACAATTTTGCTCAAGTATGTGTTTGTCACACGTAAATGTATGAAGCGTTTATGCTGATACAAATTAGAGCATTATGTACGCAAACATGATCCAGTACGTTTAACCGATGATGTCATTGTATGACTGTTGTCTAAGGTAAATATTGGATGTCCAGTGGCATCGCGTGCGCATCAATTATGCATTGCCGAATTCACTGTCTTATACATACATATAGCTATATACTAATATCATTGCATTGTAATGTCCTAATCGGTGTGGTCATTAGGTGGTGTTGAGTTCAAAAACTACTAGTTCTTTTGACAAGGTGACTTTAACTGAAGCTCTAGGTCAACTACACGTTCAGTTGATATGACAGGTAATACGACGCTCTGAATTTATCCTACGTATTTCGCGGCATAATCTGATATGATTAAATATCATTTTCCCTGATCCAGGTCCCTGTTTACTAACAATCGGAAAGAAAGCTGATATTTTAAAAGCCCATGAAGAAACTCTTATGAACAAAGATAATCCTGGGACTGGTTCAAAGTGTCTGTCATCTCTGACCTAGGTTGTAGTCAAGAGCAAACCCGTATCAAATAAAAAAAGCTCTCAGTTATGGAGTCTCAATAAAGGTTAACTTAATCCATATACAGTACATGATGATACCCTATAAATCCGTCTTATTGCTGCATAAATCTTCAACAGAATCTATATGTTGGATTTCTAATACAACATACACAATTTAATTAACTGTAGAATGGCTTCTTATACGGGGTGTATGGGACACCGACGCGAAAACGCTTACGACTGTTGTTGCACTGTTGCTGTTTTCTTTTATAGGGGAGTTTGAAACATTTATTTATAGGGGAGTTCAGAATGATACACTGATTAAGTTGTTGTCCCTTATACCTTGTATAAAACGCCACTTGAATGTATTGGAAGAATTTCATATTATAATATTGTATGTTTTTTTTTAAGTAGTTAAATGTTATAAGGATTGCTACGGTACAATAAAATAATGAAAGCACTTAATGTTTTTTTTTAATAAAAAAAATACAAATAATTGAAATGATGATAATGTCAAAACTGGAGTTAAGCTTACAAGTGGCGATACAATAACAATAGCAACTCATGAATGACCTAATAGATAACGACTAAACATTTTCTGTAAAGCTGTATCTGCCAATCCACCCGATATCCACCTCATGACGCGGTGAACCCATAAAAAAACAACAAAAAATATCCAGTATTTATAACCTTTGCCGGTGTATATCGTAACCCGCTTAGCTAGTGGCTACACTCTGTTTTGTCCAGCTATGAGATTTTAAAATGGTTCGGTTAAAATTAAACTCTTTTCTATTTCGCTTTACTCGCTTCGGGTCAATAGTGAAATTATTTTCCGTAGCGTTGGTTTTATCCTGAATTAGTTTTATTTGGTTTGGCTGGCTTAATCGTTTGTATTTTTGTTTGCTATCCTTAAATTCTTTTGTGTTGTATCATTACTGATATCATTAATTTCCTCAAGAGATTAGGATGATAATGCTGTTGTTGGACTTTTTTGAATGATTCAGTTGTCTTTGCAATAGAAAGGCCTTGAGACCTTATAAATTAACCGCGTTACCGAAACGCATAGTCGGCGCTTCATTTAATTTCGTCATTAATTCCATTTCAGTCTTCAATAGTATCTTTAATCATTCCTTCCTAAATTAATACCGGTCTTATTTCCAATTACATCTTCAAAGTTATCACGACCTTTTGAATCTTCAATAATTAATCTGATGTTTGGTTATTCAGTGTATTACACCATATAGGTCAGCATTAAGGAATCAACAGGTTTATATTATTGGTTTACGTCAGCATAGCAGTAGACAGTAATTGATTAATCTAGACTTCGCCGTAGCTATAACAGCGTTGTCTGTAATGGAGATGTGCCCGTCTAATAGCTCATGTTTACGTTGAATTGAGCTGAACAGCTGTACATGTGTCTAGTCTAGACGTGTATTCATTACAACGTTATTAAAACAACTTGTTTTGTTTCGCCATTTTGAGTAGGGAGCTTGAATTTAGTAGAAACTTTCAAGAATGCTTTAAGGTTCTGTAGACAAATAAATGTAAGTTTATTGGCAGAGTCTGTGTTTTGTTAAAAATTTGGTCCTACAGTACGGAATCTTTTCTTCGTTTTGTAATGTTTAGTTGGTAATAGATACTAATTCTAAAAGCAGATGAAATGCATATCACAAACGTGCTTAGAACAAGATGAAAAAAAAACATTCCTACTGCGGGCCATTTAATTTTACATCCAATTAAACAGAACTGAATGAATTGCGTTCAGTATTACGTGACATTCCTGAGTATAAACATAACTCCGAGTATTATCATAGCGGCAATATCGAATTACAGTACAATATTACGTACAATACGTGCTCGGGCTGCGTTGGATTCGAACCGCGTTGAATAGAACGGGGAATAAAAACAATGAGTGTTTGAAAAGTCGTCTCATATGAAATATCATCTCGTTCTTCGTCCTGACACAATGCGGACAAAGGGCAGTAGTTTAGTATTGAATGGCTAAAAGACGCGAATTATGATGAATAATCAGGTTTTATACCTGTAGTGTATCTATTTAATAGATATGTAAACACTATCTCAGACACACAAGTAGTCTGATAGCTGTCACTAATGTCAACTGTCAGTCACGGGGAATGGCGGGAAGTTGCATAGAGCCTGAAGTAAAACTTGGTCGTGCTGGTGAATTGTGATAGAAAGTGTATAAATAGTTTTATCAGCTCGGCTACCATCTACTACCAACGGATACTACAAAACCCATAGCGGTTGATATACTAAGTTGGCATGATATCATGACATGTGTATTGTAACATTAATAATACTACTATACAAGGCAAATAACTTAATCGCTTTTGATTGCAAAGTGTCAATTGTGTTTATGTTGTCATCTGTTACTGTGTTCGCACGAATGTGAGTAAAACTTTGCTGTTTTTATTTCTGTATTTAACCTACTTAATTAAAACCGCTAATGTCTTACCGCCGAACAGTAGGCATGTTTTCTGGGAATAACCATTTTATTAACGCTTGCAAGTAAGAAACATGTTTCGAATACAATATTGCAAAAAAAGGTTAAACAAAGTCACCGTAACCGGAAGTGATATGCACAAAATTTATTAAAATAACAAGTTATATATTGGCTATCATAAATAAACTACACACGTCACGAAGCAGGAAACCTTGTGGTTGTTAAAAGAAAACTATTAAATCATGACAACCATTTCATCAAAATGTTTCGTTGGGTAGTTGTGCGACGCTCCAGAACCCAATCCTGTCTCCTGTGACTGCCGTCAGGTATTTCAATTATCCGGCGTTCTGTCGGACGCGATGCCAGGCTAACTAGAGCCACGCGCTCTAAAGAATCGATTGCGGGACATTCCTCTTTCGAATCTCTCCCTTGTCAAGCAGCATGCATCGGCGTAAACTACTGTGTGTGCTTCACACTAATGCGTTTTGTGCTATTCCGTTGTTCCGATTGCTATGCAATGTCGACAATTGGAGACAGATAGCGAGAAATGAACCTGAAAGTGCTAAACGATTTTACACACATGGTAGCCCCGAAAATTCTGGATGAGTGTCGCAACTGTTCTACATTGTAGGATATAGGTCGTGTAACGCAACATTACTTATTCAACAAATTTTCACGCGAAAACCTGACACTGATAAAGCAACAAGTCCCTTTTTACCGCATTTGTGGCGACGTTTTGTCGACGCCTCGCCACCTTCTAGTTTAGGGGGTCGGAGATTGGAGACGAGGACGATCGGCTGGTTGGGAGGGGGGGAGGACGCAGGACGAGGGAGGGGTACCGACATGTCGCGCACTCTCACCGCCATAATTATTTCATACTTTGCATTTCGCGTTTCAAACAGGGAAACAATCGGCAACGACGTATTTTTCCGTCTGGCTAGATGGGGTTGAAAAAGTATTTTTTCTCCTTCGCTCTCTCGATAAATGCAAGCCCCTGTGATACCTCTTTGTTCTTGTTCTATATCGCGGGTACATTATGACATTGATAGGGTACGACGACTACGACGGAAGGCAATTTTTATGCTGGTATGAATATTGTAGTGCATGCCAAAATAAACCTTATCTAACAAACATGAGGACAACATAACCATACACAATGAATAGTGTTGTGGAATAAGTGATTGACTAGTTCAGCAGGATCAATTTCATATATTGAGTGTATTGGACCGGTTCACCGCCCAACTTAATTTGTTTCGGGGACTGTGTTGACTAGGGCACATTCTGCCATAGATAGAGGTTTTCGTAAAGCTTCATTCGACATTGAATCTGGGCGTGACCACCGCACCGTATACATAGATATTAATTTAATTAGCAATATACACGTAGCTAAGTATTATCGGAAACAATAATGCTTATCTACAAGATTGCCAATATCGCCGCGATAAAACAGATAAGTATTATCAGTATAATATGCTACATAGATTTATAGCGTGTCGATTTGTGTGTGGTAATAGATATCGGTTGTTTTATTTCCTTTATTTTCATATCATGCGAAATAGAGTCACAATTAATAGTCAGCTGTCATAGCGGTCTATTTCTCGTTGCATTTCCATTTATTGGCGTTTGGAGCGTCAGCGTAGGCCACCCCCTTCCCGAGGGTGGTGCAAGCGGCGACTAAGGGATTACATCAGGTGGACGGCCCGAAAACATCCATATAAAACCCCAATATATGACACGTTGATCCAACAAAACATTGGCCAAACAACAGATATTTTTACCGAACCACATGTCATATATAAATAAACTCCTCCGGCCATTGAAACACACCATGTCTGAAATAAAGCAAGTTTATAAACAGAGCGAGACATTGCCTTGAAATTCGCGTTAATACATTCGGAAACGTTTCATTTAAACGTCGCGAGTCGGCAAGATAACGAGCACAGCGATAAGGGCCGACGAATGTTTGGGACTCGCCAACCGCTAATGATATTGCGAATTTTACACCAACAATTGATTATGTATATTCTTTTGCGCTTACAGCGCGTTTTGGGGACGGCCAATAATTTGATTTCAATCTCCTTTGATTTCGTTTAATTTTGCAACTACATTTCTTTTCTTTGGTATTAGAAAGGTCATTTTTGGGTGTGGTGTGAAGTCTAAAGCATTACCTCACGTGAAAGTAGTTCGAGATCCTTTTGATCTCGAGGTCCTTAGAAGCTCTTAACGATATCGTCTCGACAACTGTTGAGTTAGGTTCGCTCCCGAAATAACACAGCGAAAGTAACCCTAGCATACGCCAATGACCTTGAGCAAACGAAACATATTCAACATAAGCGCCGTCTGTCCACCAACGTCAGTGCGTGGACTGACGTTTTCCAAAGAATAGTAAAACAGGAGCAGAACAGACACACAATTTAGTTTTTGCCCGCTCAACTCCGTGGCAGCTGATTCGATTTGCACGACCAGATTTATTGCGTGGATTTTATCTATAAACAAAGAATGAAACATGTATGTACGTAAGTATTCAAATACTTTAATGTATAATTTAAAAAAAAAACAAATCTTATTACTAAAACAAAACAAGCAGTTACCAGAATATTATTATTATTATAAGAACAACAGTGGTAGGGAACTAGGAGGGACTCCGAATAATTATTTACCATTCGACGAATACGAATACCTAGGTAATTGTTGTTATATTAGTTTAAGAAAATAATCATTGTGGTCAATGATACATTATTTTATTATTACTTTAAAAACTTCTCGTACATTTTTTGGTTTCTACTAAAAGTGACTGCAAACGATACTATTACCAATCGGCAATTACCAAATAATCAGAGCATCAACAAAATAGTATGTTCCGTAACCTACGTGAATCGGGTGCTCTGCTCAGGCTCTTCTGCACAGATAAATTGCTTAGTCTTTGACAATGTAAACTGACACACTGAACACAGTCATGATAAAATGTGACCCTAGGCGCACATTATCATCTGCCTAGCCTTTTCCCAAACTATCTTGGGGTCGGCTTCCAGTCTAACCGGATGCAGCTGAGTACCTACCACTATTTTACATGAAGCGACTGCCTATCTGACCTCCACAACCCAGTACTGGGTAATACGATATCCCTTGGTAGGACTGGATGTCATACTTTTGGCTTCTTACTACCGTAACGACTGTCAAACATCTACAAATGACAGCCGGGACCAACGGCTTAACTTGCTTTCCAAGGCACGGAGGAATCTCGGTATGTAATTATGGTCACCCATCCTGTATCTAATGTAGCTAATAAAATAAAATTCTGACAAGACAAAATAATAAACATGAATCCCCTTATGTGTGATATTTTTTTCATGTTGATAGAACTTGTAACTTTTTCAGAATATCGAGTTGAAAAACCCGATTTGACAACTCTTAAGCGAATAGCGTTTATTAACACCGTTATTGCTGCAGGGAATATATTTTTTAATTAAAGTGAAAGACCAGTGTTGCAGAAAACAGGGTTTTCTTTTGTAAGTTTGTTTAAAGGTACACAGTTTTATAGACACGAGGCAACAGAGATTTCATTCTCATTATATTGCACACTTTATAACAAGAAAGGTGCATTTCCTTCAGCCTTGAAGCAGTAGTTAAACGAGTTTCGTACTTATAAACTTACTGGAATTATAATGCGGTTTTAAAGACTTTCTACGATCAATCTACAGTACACCTCTTGTTAGAATAAAGATAGGAACACACGGAACGCTATCGCATTCAATATCGGCGATTTCGAATACAGCCTGCCATTCAATCTGCAATTTTAATGCAAATTCTCAATACAAGAGCAGTCAGGATTTATGCTCCGAGGAATTTAGCTGCCTTAGGCGATCATGTTATCGAGTGTTCGGGGATGCGCTCTTCCTCATTAACTTAGTTTAGTATCATCCATTCTGCCGAGAGTTATTTTTTCTTTATTTGTATTTTGTATTTTTCGGTGGAAAAAGTCGTGTAGCTGGGATTAAGCGTATTACATAAAAGCCTATTAGTCCCGCATAATCAAATTGCTCTTGCTTTATGTATAGGTGAAAACAAATGACAACTTCGTTGTATCTGCCCCCCCCCCCCTACCTATAAAATCTTCGAACAGTCTGTGTACCACCAGTCTTACTTAAACGCCATTTGATTTCCAACGAGCTGTTGTTTATGTATTCAGTGTAAATAGACAACTCCACGTGTTGGTACTCGATGTAATTACATTAAGGAGAACTACATTCAGTATCGTTCTTTACTAGAGTGCCACTTTCCGAAGCGGTTGGTCGTTTGCGTGCATATTTAACCAGGATGCCGGGTGAAACCCACCTCTGGCTTTCATACCGGAGTTTGGAACAATCTCGAATTTGACCTATCAAAAGCTCTTTGTGTACCTACTATGGGCGTTGTAGGGGATTGGGGCTTCGGGTTATACTCTCATTAAGTTTCGAATGATGGTCGTGATTACTGGAAGTATCGCAAACCTTCTTAGTTCTATGCTGGTCCTTTTGTCCGAATAAGAGAAAACTAGCGTTGTACAGATAGCAAGACCAAAAAGTTAAATAAAACCAAAGAGGACCAAAGAGTATTTTAAATGGAGTGCCAAAGAATAATTTGCATAAGTGTTGTAAATAGTAATATGAATGTTAAGCATATATCTTAACATAAAGCTGTTTATGTTTATCTGTGTTATTACAAAGCTCTTGAGAATTCGCCTGTTATAAATATCACAGTGACACAAGAAGTGGGTCGACCGTACGTTGACAATAAAACACTAAACGATTGTCGCAGGTGACACGTATTAAGAGAAGCATTAAACGTTAGTTCTTTCAATATTCTGTTAGGAATCACAACGTTTTAACTAGATACAGCCGGCAGCTTTGTTATGCAAATGTTTCTCTATAAACTGGCTGAAGTCTTAATGTATAATAACCGCAGAATTAACCGTTTCGAATCAATCTCAAGCAATTAGCCTCCGTCTCTTTCGTAGCTGGGCTTGGCAATTGGCAAACACTTGTTAGAGAAACCTAAGTAAGAGTAGAAAGTGGTAGGCGATTCACGAGTATGTTCCCTCCGCGGCCCTAAAGTTTCCTCTCCCCTCCCCTGGGAGGATCCGTCTAGTTCAGCCACGGCCGTCGCAGGCGCGCTCCGCTTGTCACGCCAAATTGGGTCACAACGAATTAGTTATCCGTGTGCAATTCACCTAATGGTCAATATACTACTATTTTCAGTTACCACATAGCTCGCTCCCTGCTATTTGGACGTGACTAATAATTGGTCGCGATGGAATAGTTTCGCTGGAGACCGTACTAGTATGTGCTAATTGGTGTCAGTGTTTATTTTTGTATAAACTTGCCGTACTGTAGTAATAAACGGTACGTAGCGAATGCCGTGTTAATTAGAAGCTTTGATGTCGATTCGAACGAAATTGGTTGTTTAGGAGTTTAACTCATATTGATTATAAATGTTCATTTTAAATGTCTCGACGTCGGGGAGGGTTTACCGCTATATTCAAGTTCCAAGAACACAATTTTCCGTTCTCGACGTCACAGCTCTTTCGTAAAATCCACTGCAAAAACCTCAACTGCCTAAAACATCCATCAAACAAAGCTCACTTCTTAATACGACCAAAATACCGAGAAACACTGCTATATAGAAAAAGGTGGCGGTCACCTTCTGTCCGATTCGAAACCAACCTTATTACCACAAACAACACGGCTAGATTTAAAAGCCAAGTCCAAACCGATAAAATCCAGTAATACAAAATGTGTCATATCTGCATTAATGTGAGCATTCCGATAGAGACTCCAATACAATCACGTTACGGTACACATTCGGAGGATATTCAAAATATCAACATTATTCGATTTGACTAATACTTTGCGGGCATGTGGTGGTGTTAAGCGAATTTTTGTCTTGTCATTTTGAGACAAGAATCAGATTAGCTTAACGAAACGGGCAGCGTGGGACAATAAAAATTACGGCCGGTGTTTTGCGCCGGGCGCGCGCTCTCTTCGATGAGTGATATGCTCCGCTAATACTTCTTTGTTGGTGTTTTTCAGAGGCGTGGCAAGATCTTTCAGAAATGAAAATGCTGCAATGTTTATTTACTTCATACATGGTTATAAATTTTATAGACCGAAAACTTATCCTATCCTTCACAAAAGTCCAGAACGCTCGGAGCGTTGGACTCGCAGGACCAAAAAGCTAATGAAACAAGATAGCAATCCAAAACTATTTCGAACAATAACCGGACTAATACTCAGTTAATTGAACTGGAAAATGGTCTTGATATTAATTGAAAGGAAGTAAACATAATTGATCCGATCATTAACATAACAATAGTGATCACAACACAAGAACAGATAATAAAAAAATCAGAGCGATAAACACTGATATGTTCGAAGGAAATCTTATGGAATCGGACGTATGCAACATTCGGCAGGGGGCACCGGCTTTGGGTATTCGGAGCGTTTACAATATAATAGAGAGCATTAGTCCGATCCACTTTTGACATCATTATCTGTGTAGTCGACTCACGATAACCTGCGAGCGTCGTCGGTCGGTCCCGCCCCGCGTCGAACGGCAGTCGCGCGCGTCCTCGCCTGCCGTTTGGTCGTGTACGCGTTGTGCGGCGCATGCCTATTGCTATACCTCATAGAAGGTACTTGGAGAACTCGCTTTTGGCGGGTTTTCGCACGGACGTGAGCGGTGATCGTGATGCGCTTTGCATTCGGACACGGAATGCGTGCGTGTTGTCAGCGCGCTCCGCCTCTCTGTGTGTTTGTGCGCCGTCACAGTGAAATCTGTGGCGAGGACCACCAGTGATCACTTGGATTGCAGTGTTGGATCGTAGGATTGACTTTGACGCCGCAACCGCATCAGCTTTTTGTAAGAAATGAACCGCGCCGACGGACGTTATGTCCATGATGTTGACTCATGCATGACGCACTTGATTGCTGGAACTGAGAATTTATGATTTATGATACCTTTTCAAAACTGTAACTAATTATAAATTAGAATCCGTTGTCGATACGATAGTGGAAAGAGCTTTGTTTATGTTGCCGTTCAACTTTAACGTTCAAATTAAATTGTCTTTGTATTTTTATTACAATCACGCTCTTGAAGCCAATGACAAGGTTAAAACTGTATGAATTTTAATTTAAGTACAGTCGTAAAGTCAAATCTTTTTCATTGTTGTATTTTATGTCTGAAATGAACATCCTAATGATTTTTTTTTCCTTATTATGTACCTACCTGTATCTTTGATAAGTATAACATGCACTGCAATCTGATCTCATAAAGAAAATTACTCATAATTGCGCTTGTAAAGTATTCATTTATCCCAAACATAATGAAAATACAATGTTAGTAAATAAAGTGAGTACCTAGATTCATTAATAATTAATTCAGCTACAATTATGTAGGAAGGTACAGCGCGCATTATTATCCACTTTAGTTCCACATTGAGCCACAATGTCGCTTTACGATATTACTCATGCTCACAGACTTGAATTTATTTGACCAGTCTTTAATTAATTACCTTAATGTTTTAAATATACAAACTGGATGAAATAAACAAAATACGGCTTTTTGATGTTGCTCAAGCGTCAGAAAAATATTGGCGATAGTTAAGTTAGAATAAACAAAGTTCTTTCCTCCTATTGTGCAATTAAAACACATTTTTCCTCCTTATAACTCGTTAAAAAGAACGATTGAATAAAATTGATTGTCTTCTCACGATTGAGAGACAAACGCGCAAATTCACAATGACTGTAAATTTTTCAATTTTATATTCACCATAAATATTAAGCTACGTATCAAAATCTTAATGAGCTAGATATTGCATACTAATTATTGCCTTGAATTCATATTTAAAAGCATCAAATACAATAAATATTGTGAATTATTCACAACATATCTTCAACACACACAAACATGGCTTCCAGAAATATTGCTTTCAACTTAGAACATATCACCAACAGAATCAAAACAGTCTTAAATGAATATCAATTTGCTGGTATTCATAATTTATTGCTTTTATTGTGACAATTTAAAATCCTTTACTGGGCAAGTACTGAATATTAATTGGGTGTAATCTAAATGAGTCCGGTGGTCAGTGTGCGAGACACTTATCTTGAGATAAACTGAGGTCTTCCCACGGGGACTCGAAGAGGGTTCTAACATCACAAGGGTTATCTTGAATAGTCTTGTAAAAGCTGAATAACTATCCAGCAGAATGTGTCCGCTCTACAACATTATTTATCCCTTTTCGGGGTGGTTATTTCACCGCATTACGGCCAACGGATAAAGATAAAGGAGTTGTATATTTTGCCCCTAACTTTAAAGTCTATCACAAAATTTTGGTGGCTTGGTTTTGATGAGCGAATACTTTGTCACCTCATTGTCTGCTCGGTAGATTGTTTCGTTAGCGAATCCCAGTGACGAAGTGACCACAGTATGACCTCGACTTTAAACTAGGTTAATGTTTGTCAAATGTAGGACACTCACTATTTGCCTCGTATTGAAAATTAACTAGTTTTGAACCGCCGAAATATTTGCTTTGACGACCTTGACAGACGTTCATACCAGCGTGTATAATACTGTTTGCACCCGCATGTTCGTAGCTCCGGCATTACCTGTTATTGTCAGTATTTGACCATCTGTTCTATTGTCATTCAAATCAAGTTAAATCTACGTTTCTACATTACACGACGAACTAGCATTTCACACGCCCTGTCCGGGGAAGGGTCGTTTGAACGAAAATCTATTAAGTAAAATGTAAATTTTGTGACATTCGCATAATAATATCGTTACAATTACAGAGTGTCAAAGCTATTGAAATGACACGAAGCTTCATTAGAATAAACTATATCTTCTCACAGATGGGGAAAGTTATCGGTGTGGATACCGTTATCCATAAACACGCCGTTTGCCGGAGTAGGGGTGGTGGGTCCAGTGTTCCCTCAGAGCGACGGGACGCAGATCAATCACACGAGAAAACACCCGCGTAATGGCTCCTCATGACCCTCGGCGAAAAAATACCCGCCACATTCTATTTACCCGATGTTCGCTAAATAAGGCAAAAAGTATCCGCCACGCTGCCTCCCAATTAATCATCTGACCGGGACGCAATTCCCGTAATCACCGTTTCTTTAAATTAAGATTATCCGGACGTCCCGCAAAATGTAATCCATTATCGCTAAATATCGCACTTTTGACAGACGACAGCTGTCTCACTTTGTATAAATTAGAAGACTCTTCGACACCTTTGAAGGCTATAAGCTATTTTTCATTGTCTGTCCCACTAAGTAATCTTTTCATATTATTCTCCAGTACCATCACAGCACGCGTATCATGACCACTGTAGAAACGAGTTTTGTCTACGGAAGAATCGACATAATGACAGATAGACAATGACAAGTGTCAGTTTGTCGATTCTTTCGTCGACATAGGCTGTTTTTGCGGCGGTCATGCTACGTGTGCAGGTACGAAATATTAAGTTTGACGTTTAGGTTTGTAATTAGCAGTTTCTGCAAGGTTAGATAAGCTTTGACAAGGTTACATGTAAGCTGTATAACCATTTCATGTGTGTTTTACTAAACTACGTCAGATAAATAATGTGACGTAGTAGAAACGTACATAGTTTTCCTTTTCACACAATATTTTCCTTAACACCATAAGTTATTAGACGGCGTCAAGATAATTAAAATGAATAATTGAGTATTAAGATAGTTCGTTTCGACTTAGCTGTATTTGTGATGTTTACTATTTGACCTGTAGATTGACTTCTATCAAATAGTTGCCAACGTCAGCAATCGTTCATTGAGATTCCAGCAATTAATAATTAGTAAATATCAATCGATTACAGTGCAATCGTGTGTTACATGACATGATTCGATTAACGGACCTGTTCTGAACTACATTCGTTCTAACTAATACTTGTTTTACAGTAGCCAAACTATTCGGTGTGCATTGATGGATGAAACTTTCAATCAAAAATGTTCGTTCGTGGAGTGGACTAATTGATAATATTGTGTAGTGTATTGTGAAACAGTGATATAAATACAATCAGTATTGATAAGTGTGCAGCAGATATTGCTGGTATGCATATGTGCTATGAGCGGCCACCTGTCACCGCCCTGAACGGAAGCGTTGGGTAAGCTTTTTCCTCCAATATACATATAATTGTTCGAGTGAATCGCTTTCTTCTAGGCAAGCTTGCCGTGCGTGCTCCACCCTAGGCCGCATCATCGCTTCACATCAGCCGAGTTGCGGTCAAAGGCAAGCCATTAATAGTATCAAGAAGTCGGTTACAAAAAAAAACTTATTTTGCAAATTGAAAATATGGAATAATTTTATCAAATTAATGTATTGTTATCGGTCCTCGATAAATCTACAAACTTAGAACGAAATCTGGCCGTTTAAAGTGGGTCAAAAACACGTCCAAAGGAGTCGGTTATAAACAAACATACAGGTGAAGCTAATAAAAAGCTTGTAAAAAAGGATAATAATATTTTTTATTATAATCAAATACATTGGGAATGGGAATAGCCAAGAAGTCACTTTAACAAATTTTGGTATAGACGGTATGAAAAAAGGATTCTATAATCAGGGTGTTCATACACAATATCTAATGTCCACAGTTTAACATATGAACGGCAACATACTGGAGGGTCACCAACGGTCGACCATTTTGTATTTTTTTAATTTCCTGCGAACTCGTCGTGTTGTCGTTATTTATTACTTGCTAGGAACCAACCCTGGCTGTGCTTATGCGCCAGTTATATTTTACACAACATATTTAGGTTAAACTTGCTTGCTGTATAGCCATTTAGTTTTGTTAGTCCTCAATATCGTTGAGAATCATTATCTAATTTAGTATTTTACGTGAAAATCTGTATATAATGCTCAAAGATTAATCCAGTATTTTATCATGTTTAAGACAAAACAGCCAGATATTCGTTTAATATGTAGTGATTGTTTGTTAAAAAGCAACGAAACTCCACGAAAACTATGCACATAATTAATACGAGACCAAGACAATCAACCGCGAGTCGACTTTATTCACTTTTATGGCTGGGGCAAGTGTATTTTTTGTAGCAATAGCAACTCTTTTATAAAATTAAGACGCCTTCACTGCTGGAATACTGTCTGAAAGAAGTGCATTAACAACACCACTTCGTTTACAGCGACATATAAATGAGAGAGATTAACTTGTAAGAGTCTATTTTGAACGTGTTTATGAAAACCATGAAACAGAATTTGTAAACTCGTGACGGCCATGTTAGTACGGTAAATTACTAATGAGGATTTTTAAGCATGTCTACACCAATAATGTGTGCCAATTTTAGCCCAAAACGCTAACTGCTATGAAATATTATTTGACTTTTGACTTGTATTGCTCCAGAAACATTTTTGGCGCATGATAATGTTCTGTTTTTTTAAAACCTTGTATGTCACACTTCTGGGCAAAGGCCGCCTTACCCTTCCAGGTACTCTTCTCTACCACCTCGACAATGAGAATTAAAAGGAACGAAGTAGTCATATTTTTTGTTAAAACAAAAAATATTTAAAATAGAAAACACTAATCAATACATAATCGTTATTATCAAGAATGTACAACTACAAACGTTAAGTAATACTAATAACTGTCCAGATAATATACGTGTGGCGAAGCTACTAGAAGAAACAATGCATGTTCCCAACGCATTAACTTAAGAGATCCGACTTTATACACCTGTATCATGCTATAAGTACCACGGAATCAATTAAGCGGAATTCAAATAGGTTAGCTTTTGCTCAGCGATGCGTATGTGAAGTTAAATAACTTTTTGCTGGTAAAATCATCTGTGGTTGGTTTATCGTAACGATATGTCCTTTCGTTCAATGAGGGCGGATATTAATTTGAATGTTGATGTTTAGATTTGAAGAAACTGTCTGGAATGTTAACGATGTAATCAGCGGCTCGTCAGATAGAATATGATTATATGATGGAGTTAGTGAATACTCTTCCTATAATAATCCTTTTCTTTTTTCGAGTCTTCAATTCGCCATAATATCATCTTTGGGTGTAGAATGTTCTCTCACATCCTGTTACTCGATACTTGTGTCTTGTGTACTCAATCGCATATTCTTGCAATTTCCCTCTAGGTAAAACTGTTAACATCTTCGGATATTTCCGGTTCGCGCCTCCTACGCCAATTTTATCTATCGTACTCGAGAAAAGATGTTCTTTTATGTTCTAAGTTACCTTTACATTATTTAGATTTCACCGAATCTCAATTTCACCTATTGATTATATCGTGGTATTCACACCTACACTCAAATTATTTTTCGGGCAGAATTTTCCATTGCTTTACCTTCTATTACGATTGTTGTGGCAGGTTAACAAATGAAAAATGCTCAAACATTGTGTAGAGTTGACTTCAGCCAATTATTTATATGTTGTTGTTGGCTAATGTCACGTAGTCTAAACGTTTGGCTTGGATATTAGCATGAATATTAGTCATAAGTCATAATAAGGCGTTCGGTGTTCACTGTCAACAGTGGCGACTAGTGCAAACAGCGCGTAACCTAGACGCCGTACTGCCGACAAATTGATTAACATACATACATACTTAGTTTGTGTTGCATGTATTTATTTACTTGCCGCCAAGTACTGTTTGACTAAGGTTTCTTTTGCTGGTGTTGATAATGTTTGCCTCGAGACTTCGTTTTGTTTGTAAGCAATTTAGAAGATCATTATTATTTGTGTTGTGTTAGGTTATGGTTGATTGGCAAGATGTTTCACTTCTGTTTGTTCCAGCAATATATCAGTTTCTGCTTCCGCATTTAGTTCTAGGATAGCTTCTTTACTGTTGTCTAGGTGTTCGCTTTCTATATTTTCTTCACATGTTTCGCCACGTATAGCTCCGATAGATAGTTGTCTCCCGTATCATCTTACACAACATCCTATTCGCGTTTCTCGGGACTGCTACCGACTGCCATGTAGGTTAGTGGCTTTTGATATCAATTACTAACTGATTAGCATAAGCACGGTTAACGTTGCATTTGTGGCCGATCTGTCTACTGTGTGCTTGGTTGGAGTGGCTTTTGTAAATCATTCAAAGTTAGGGAGTACATTATTTAAGTGAACAAGTGTGGTTGTAAGAATCAATTAACTCGATCATTACTGTTACGCATTGCGATCGGCCATTTTTCTTGAAATCTGATATTATCAGCGCACAAGTAAATGGTGTTGCTCGTTCATCCGATGTTAACTCTTAATCGCCGTTTGCGATAGCCACGGGACGACATACTTCGCTTTTTGTTGTAATCATTACATTTTCCAACCGATTTTTATTACTTTAAGTAATTATTTATCATTATTATTCTCAATTAGTTTCTTATCTCTATAAAACACGTTTTTACTTTATCTATTTTCAATACAGAGTGCAGTATTTAGTTTTAAAACCGCCTGCATTCACCGGCTTTGTTCTCGAACTGTGCCGTATACACGCGACGGTAAGCTCGCGATAATCCAATAAGCTGAATTGGAAGTGGCTCGAATTAACCTTCTTAGTTCTATATGAATACGCTGTAACTCAATGCTAGAAACTCTATACCAACAATTGTGGGACTGACGCGAGTTAGTGCTACGTGATGAACAAACAGGAAATAGATTAATGGAACAATTAAATTCAAGGCTTTTGAGAATTTTGGTGCTTCTACAAAGATTTAGATTAATTGTATTTCATCATTTGATATGATATCACAAGATGAACTGAACGCTTTGATCATCGATGTCATCTGCTGCCAGAAGCAGTTAGTTCCTAATAAGTAAAATTATAGTACAATTCAACCAGAAACTAATTAGTCTGAAAAAAACATTAATTTTATCCTACTTAATCCGTCAGGTTCGTTATGTTAAACACTATTAAAATAGTCTGAACTCATCGAGAGAACGTTAATTTTAATTTATCGTTTCAAGACTGGGATCTCTTACAAACCAGCCATTATAAATCGATTGTATAGAGTTAATTTATGCAAATCTTTGCGAATATCATCTGTGGAACAGAGGAGGCAATTTCACTAGTTAGCATGTTGAATAAGCTCCGGCAGACGACATCATCACACAGTACTTGCTAGTGTATATCGACTGTAATATGATTTTATTCCTGGGAATTCATGAGCTCTGCGAAATTGTTACAACAATGCTCGTATATTTACATCTGACATAAAAAAAATGTAGGGTTAAATATTTTGTTTGTCAGAGTCACATAACCGCAACATAATTACCATACTCTTTTCTACATTACTTGTGTGGTAATTAATTTATGCTGAATTCATAATTCACAACTTTTCGGCCTCGTAACGTTCTAACAAATGACATCTGTCATAATGTTTATTTCCACTCTTTCCATTTTGCCGAAACTCGTTCTCCAAAACAAAATATTTAGACCAATAAGGTTCCTCTACCTTGACAAATTAAATTTTACGTTCAAAGAAACTGGAGAACATTTCGTTTAATAAATTTTTGAAGACTACTCCAATATTCATGACAGAAAAGGGAAACGGAATCAGTGGGAACAACTTTTTAGAGCAGTAGGTACCGACCATTGTGAAGTAAGTATACTTACACACACAAATCTCCGTAGTATAGGAGCCAGCGTCTGATCTGCACACAATTTTTCGTAATAACAAAGCGTGGAATTCCAAATCCGATGTTTGTGTTCACAGCTCTAAAAGAATGTTACACGTATAATTCTCTTACTGTGAGATTGCTACCCAAGTGCTTGTACGCATGAATTTGATGATTATGTAACTGTTTCTGATACAAAATGAGTCTGTTGAGAAAGTTCATCGTTTTGTCAGTATGTCACACAAGGTTAAAAAGCTTCTCAAGAGGTTGGGAGACGCATTATAGGATTTAATACAAGTCTATTTATCAAACTTAATAATATATGATAGAAGATAAGTTTAACGCAAGGTAAGTAGGTTTCAGGAAAATGTTTTGAATAAACAACAAGTCAGACAGACATATAACTAAGCTTTCATTCACAATAAATTACACGCGACAGATTTTCTAAATTAAACATTTCGCGTTTATATCCGCACATTTAAATGCATGTATCTTATTTCGCGCTGTTTTATTCGTTCCAATGTGGCATTAACTGAGGTTATCTGTATCATAAGGTGTCTAGTGTCGGTTCCTAGACTAGGCGCACACACGTGACCAACTTATCCAATAAAATCGCTAAACAGATTGTGAAATGAGCACAATTAATGCATCCTGTATACATATAGGATGTCGTACTCACACGGGCTCGCGTACAGCCAACAGCAATGTTATTTTACCTTTATCCTCATTGACATAAGGTTTATGTCTGAAGTAACATAGCTTCGAAAGCACTGTATTCGTATATTCGGTGCTTGTTACCTCGTTTACTGCTGTCTCGGGTACTTAGTTGTTAGGTTATTACGCAACGCTACTACCAGCCGTTAATTATTTGCCAGCGAACACTTAACTATGCTGTTGACAAATGTAACTATGCTTAGCAATGCTCATTTACTTTACATTTGCGATGTTAAAACTAGGAACAGCTAACGTTTGTGAGGTTGCGGTTTTAGCTTTGAGCTGGATTTTCTCTTTATCTTTGACCGTTTTATTAGTACTGTTAGATATAAAATTATGTGTATTTATTTAAGTCTCGGGCCAGTGCATAACTCTCAAAAGTTATAGGGTAATAAAAACAAAGATTATTCTAGACAATAAAGATATTTACTTGAAATAATTGTTCAGTCAATGAACGAACATTACACAGTGACAGTATTCAAGTTGTTGAAAATTATCAAAAAGTAACGAATGATGATAAAGTTACAGTACGATTTGCTTTTTCATTTTTCTTCTTTGTTAAATGGTGGAAACCTGAATGTGCTTAACTATTTACCTGCAGGCACTATTGCGGTTTCGTGGAAATTCACCGTTTTTATAAATTGCCTTTTCTATGTTCTTTAATCTTCTTTTCTTTTATGTAGAAACAGTTTTAAGGATAAATGACCGCTTATTTATTTCTGTTATTTAATCGTTTAGAAAAATATATCATAGTGGCTGAACTCCTTACTAATACCGAAGAAATCATTTATTTAATCATTCTTGTGTACATTTTCTTAACAAATATTCAAGCTCAACAATTTGGTAATGATTCTCCCTTCAAACTGACAACACATTTGTTGTCAAAATTCTTAGTAAGTCATGAATCCTTGGTAGAACCCGGCTTTATTTAATTACATACCATTTATGAATTTGCAGGCAGGTAGCAAGATGGTGAAGGTTTAAAAAGATCTTAAATCTTTATATTCCTCCACAACACAGCATGTCTTATTATTCTTCACTCGTCAAAAATTTAAAGAAACACTAAAACAAAATGTGCCAGTTTTAGTATGTTTAGGATTGTTCGCCGCAAGTTTTAAGAATTCGTTCTCAGTCTTAGGTCATAAGTTTCAACGCTTCTGAGCTTTCAAACGGCGAAACTAAAATACTTTAGGAGTATCGAGGTTAGTTGCTTCCTCGTATTTTTCATAAATCCGTATCTGAATGCCTCTTATCTTTCATCTTAATGGTGTAATGCCTACATGAAATGGTAACAGTATTTTTCTGTTCCAATTCCGTGAGAATTTTCTAAAACTTGTTCTCCCTTCAGTTTCATCAATGTTTTGTGTTTCGATCACTGAATGGACGAATGTATTTTTGATTGGCATATTTTTTCTACGAACCCGGGGATACAATAAAAGCACTGATTTTTTATGCACAGCGCACCTGACTGACTTATTTTCACACACACTTCAAGGTTTTTGTTTTTACAATATTGTTATTTAATGTCTTATGTAGCCAGCGCTCGACTTTCAGGAATAACTTGACCTTTATTTATGTTAGCTTCTATATCATAATACCGAACCAATCATTTCTCCGAAGCCTCACGAAGTCAAAGCTATTCATAGCCCACCTAATAATCTAATCAAATCTATACAATATTAATTCTTCACCCTCATTCCTGAGTTCATCTAATAATAAAACGTCTAGAATATTTGGAAAATACAAAATACAATTCTTATATCAATTTTATTTGCGAAACGAAAGCACTCTAGTTCAATCGACTAGTCCATACAAATGGTTTTACAATTACTATGGCGGGTGTAGAAGGGCGGGATCCCCATTCAGTGCCGCTACAATGTCTGCATAACACCCACGAATAGCAACATTGAATTTTTCTATTGTGAGAATTTCAATCCCCGCTAAGCGCCCGCGTGGGCCGCTGACGGTGAGCTAGTTTACTCACAATTTACATGCATTGTTGCTAATCATACCTTTGAGCTTTATCAGAGTAACAATGGCGTCTGTTCTTATCGGCCAGTGATAAAAATGTCCTCTGAAAAATATTCGTGTCAACGACCCAGCAACCTCGCAACCTATGACACGAAATCGTTCGCGTTAGGCGTGGCACCAGTTTGTTATAACTAATCGAATTATCTTTTTACCGAAAGGTAAAAGGGATTTTGTAGACTTCCTTTTTCGTCTTTTAATATGTAATAAGGTTTTTATGTTCAGCGAAAAATGAACTGTTAAATCTTTATGACGTCAATCATTGAATTAACGAGGTGTAGATAATATGGAGATCGTTTCCGTGTTTAACTTATTATGAACCGGTTATATAGAATGCGTTTCCACGTGTGTAGATTTATTTTAAGTTATATTGGCCTCTCGGTACAGATTGGACAACAAAGGAAGTAATAATTCGTTGTATAACCCAAGGTAACTACCTGTCCTGTCCGTATAAAAATAGTTCGTCCTTTCCTGTGACGCGGGCTCTTTAAAGAAAGTTTCGTCATCAGGGCTTAAAGTGTGGGTTACATAATATAATGTTTATTAGCTGCTTATTTAGACTTTAATTGAATAGTTACAACTTAATGTTTCAAGTTAATTAATCGACGCAAATAGATTTTACTGTTCAATTAAGATAATTGAAAAGCTGTTATTGCTTATGAGTTAAAACAGAAATAGCTCGTGTGATGTTAAATGGATTTCTGCTTTTGTTTGAGGTGATAAGTTATTTAAGTTAGCGCCTTTGTTCAGAGACATTTCTAAATAATCTTTAAGGCTTGTGCAACGTTGACTTTTCCCATTACATATGCAAGTATGTCGACTGGTAAAAGCACTGGCTCTGATGTAGTGTTTGTTTTTCTTATCTTGGTGGAAGGCGAGTAAATGGCGCTTCGGTGGTTACACTGTGCGCGGATAGCGGGTCTATTGTATTATACAGGGTTGTCAGAATAAAAGATTAAATATATAGTTCCTTATATTATTATATATTCAGAGGCTTTTGGGTTTTTCGCCTTGGAAGCGGCTCTTTCTAAATGAGGTTTTAATAGGGGATCGGACTGGGTAAAGAAAACGACATTCTATTTTGTCCGTCAGACAGGTAATACAAAAATATGAGACACGTATTTTTTGCTTTAATCAAAATATCAAAAAATTACTTAGTTAAAACTCATTAAAGTTGGAGAGTGGGGGCTTACTACGTCACAAGTAGGCTAGGTATAAAACTTACCTACAAGTGACGTCATGCGCCATTTCAACTCAATATATCTCCGTAATTTTATGACCACGTGAAAAAAGAAAAAATACGTGTCCAATACTTTTCAATAAACTACCCGACGGACAAAGAAAAAAAAATAGGATTATCCCCTATTCTAGAACTTTTGGTCCGACTTTTGAATCAGATGTAGAATAGTCTCTAGCAAGCCCAGACAAGTCGTGTGTATGTGATTATATTGGATGACAAAGCATAATGCAGGAAGCCAATTCAATCAAAAGAGATTTACCAACCCTAGATTACACAGCACTCATGGAAACGACACGTCCGATAAATCGGTAATTTACCTTGATAAGCCAGTACTGCGAAAACGCAACGAAAATCACTTCTTGTTTTAATATCGTATTGGAAATTTTATGATATTTACGGTTACCTACGTTGCGATGGCGATTTACAAAAGAGCGGAATGGACAGTATTTATTGAAATGTGAAAAGGCATTTTTCATTCATGTTTTTTTGTAGGTTTCGTTTTGTTTTTTAAGTTTTAATCATGACAGACGGGAAATATTAAAATCATTTTGATAGAGTTGCTTTAATTAACTCTTCCTTTGTGTGATTTTTGGCTTTTTTTTTGTAATGAATGGATTAATTCAATTATACATGCAGCCATTTTCGTCCTGCTGCAAGGGATATAAGACTATTTTTCTCCCATTAACGCCATACTTGTTTGATTGTGTTAATTATTTGTAAAATTTTCTCTTTTATTCCAATTTGGCTTTGTTCTTGTTGTTGCTAGGCTTATTTGGGTATCCGCTTTTCGTTGTCAAAGAGACCATGGTCTACGTAAATGTGTACAGAGAGACAAACTCAACTAAATGTTTGCTAGTTCTTATTGAGTATTGTTGAGCCACCTCGTCACTTATCCGGGTGGCCGTATGACACCTTGCCTTCATACATAAGTAGATAGACCGTTCCTTTTTCTTTTGTTTTTCACAAGTGTCCGAATGTTGAGGGCGTGAGTGCCATTTATTTGTCTCTAATAGGGGTGCGGACTGGGTAAAGAAAACGACATTCTATTTTGTCCGTCAGACAGGTAATACAAAAATATTAGACACGTATTTTTTGTTTTATCAAAATATCAAAAAAATACTTTGTTAAAACTCATTAAAGTTGGAGAGTGGGGGCTGACTACGTCACAAGTAGGTATAAAACTTACCTACATGTGACGTCATGCGCCATTTCAACTCAATATATCTCCGTAATTTTATGACCACGTGAAAAAAGAAAAAATACGTGTCCAATACTTTTCAATAAACTACCCGATGGATAAAGAAAAAAAAAATGGATTATCCCCTATTTGGAGTAGACAGTATTATGCGCACTGCTTGGTAAAGCTTAATGTTTATTTTATCAGTAAAGTTAAGCATTTCTTTACGAACACAGGTTTTCCGCTATGCTTAACTATTATGTGAACTCATTAAGTAATTATTTCATTCACTAGCGCGCGGTCACTTCCTTAATCGATTATATCAGTACGATCGTGTGTTACAGAATATTTAACAATTACAAAGCCCAAGTTGTCCAGTAATTAATATTGAAATGTCTCTTTAAGAGCGTTTTCAATTATTCGTCGTGTTCCGGCGCGGACGTCCGATGTGCCATTCTGATTTATTCATTATCATCCGTGCTAGTTTATAATGTGGCGAATATCCCTCATAGTAGGCATATAGGCATTACATTATCGTCACATACATGAATTAATTTCAGGCGAAATGAAAATGATACACCCTGTATCAATAATTGTATACAGGCTGTATGTTAAAAATATTTTCAAAATCATTGCATATCTGAATATTTTGATTGTTTTGATCTTTTATTCGGTTCTGAAACAAAAAGGATAACTTAATCGGACTTCTCAACACTCAACCTTGCCCCAGAGTTTCTCAGAATATTTCGTTCGAGCTTACGCAATAACCGTCTTTGACATAATTTTCTTTCTTCTCGTGTTATTTTTACTTAACTTTTCTTAATATGAAACATTCTGACTAACTATTTAACAGAAAAGTGTTTAAATAGATCTGATCGTGCGTTATAAATATTTAGCTTTGCATACATGCACTTAATTTCGAGTAAGTAAGCGTATATTCTGTTTTTATTTGAGTGAACATATTAATTGACGCCTCGGGGTAAATCGAGGCCGGGTAATAAATCTTTCAACCAACTACTGACACGGGGAACACGTCGAAAGTGAAATTGTTCACTTGTTCTATTTCATAAATTATACAGCGTCGAAACTTTTTTTTACTGTTTTCATAACTGTCTATAATAACGTGTTATTATATTATCTTTTCAATTTAACTGGTAATAGGTACTTAAAGGCATCATTTACACGACAAAACAAACCTAAATTAAATAGAAACAGAAGCCATTTTTCGTTTGCATAATAGCGACGAGTTTATCTATCCAAACGAAGTAGTTAGTATTCAGAGACCTATTTACTTGTTGGTGTCATGTCGATCACGGTTACGTAACGTTATAACGTAAGTGCAGGACACTTATCGGTGGCAAATGTAACTGGTTTGAGAACAATATTTTATACTATTTGAACAATGGTAATCGCTCGCACACTCAATGCACTCGATCCCCGGCGCACTGCCTCAAACGGCAGTGTTGGTAGATTGTTTTTTTTTGGGGGATTTACATTTAGAAATTTTGAATTTAATAAGATGTCATTTCCTCAAAATTTCCCCTAGAGACGTTTTTGGGATAGATGAACAAGTTTAGGAAATCAATAGACATTTTACAGCGTTACATTTTAATAAGCGTATAAGGGCCGAGCGCATCGTCGATTCTGCCGCGTGCGATAGCACTCCCGGTGTTTCTCGCTCTAGAAAATGACGTTTTTGAGCGTCGGAAACTCGGAAAGGGATAGGAGCAAGGAATAATGTGATTCCGTACTGATAGATGTGGCTCAACCCTAATAAGCCGATTGTTTCGTGCTGTGTGTGAAAGACGAGCTATACATACAAAATTTGGTATCTACCTTTTGTGAATCATAGATTTACGCTTTTTAGGGTTCCGTAACTCGAAAGGAAAAAACGGAACGCTTATACGATCACTTTGTTTGCCTCCGTCAGTCTGTCTGTCAAGACCCTTTTTCTCAGGAACGTGTCAAGGTATCAGGCTGGAATTTATATCAAATACTCAAGTCTATTGTCCCTTGGAGCTGTGAAAAAAATCAAACTTTTAAGCCAACGCAATCAAAAGATACAGCCGTTTATGCCGCAAATTTCCGCAAATTTTCGACACTTGCAAGGGAATCAAAACCTACAGAGTACCTACCTCCCGTGAACTCAGAATCTTGAAATTTGGTACGAAGCAACGTCTTATTGCACAGCTAAAGGAAAAATTGCGAAAACCGTAAATGTTTAGTTACATCATATAATAAAAATATTTTTAATAATTTTAAACCTACTACCCTTTTCCTCATGAACGCGTAGAGGTATTAAATTGAAATTGATTTCAAAATCTCAGGTCTATAATACCTTTAAGCTGTAACAAAATCAAACTTCTATGTCAACGCAATGAAAAGAAACAGCAGTTTAAGCCGCAAATTTTCAAACTCGCAACTACTCGCAAGGGAATCAAAACCTAAAGGGTACTTCCAGTTGACCTAGAATCTTAAAATTTGGCATGAAGCAATTTTTTATAGCACATATAAAGGAAAAATTCCGAAAACCTTAAATTTTTAGTTACATCACATATTTTTATTTATTCTCTTCAGTAATTTTGGTTTGTGCGGAACCCTCAGTGCGCGAGTCCGACTCGCACTTGGCCGGTTTTTAGTTTTATTAATGGAATTAAATAATGGAGACAAAAAAATGCGAATTCAAAAGCTTGATCTAGCAGCCCTTTCGATCGTTGTCATAATAAATTTATATAAAAAACTCGTTCCGTAGTACAGGCATTCGTCAAGGACGGTCTTGAGACGCACAAACAAGTCGGTCACATACATAATAAGGCGCATGTTCCATTATAATGGCCACGGGGATCTTATTGCTGACGCGTGTTTATAGTGACTGACGCCGAGAACTGTACCGGTCTATTGCACTTTATACAGGGTGACGATTTATTCACCTGCAATAAAAAGGGAGTTAATAAATAAGGGAGTTATTCTAACCGTCGCTTCACACTGAAGACCTTTTCTTGAAGTGAAAACTTCTTAAGCGGCGTTGTGTGTACTTTTGTGATGGGTACAAAATGTAAAACTCGCGTCAAATCGTCAGATCGACAATTTGTAAGACGGATTGACATAAGGTTACGAGGGAATTTGAACTTTATGACATCTGTTATTGAGTTTGGGTTTCCAACACTGGATAATTATCTTATGCACAAACAAAACCTTCGGTTTCTACAAAGAGGTAATATTCGTAAGACGGATTGTAATAGTTCTGAAGTGTTAAATTTTTAATGTAACATAAATTCTCATGTTTGTGTACGATAGCGCAATAAATGAATATTGTATTTACCCCATAAATTATAGTACTTCTATACTATTCAAAAATGCACAATGTTAATATTCAAGTTTTTACTTCTGCCGGCACTCCCGGAGTGCAACTCGTTTTTTTATCAAAGCCATTTATTCGATTTCTGGAAAAAAGTCATACATGCATCGAAATCACCGGACTGGTGTTACATACCATTTTTTTAGCAAATTAAATTTGATTTCAATTGGGATAATAGAAAAGTCACCAACCCGCACTGGGCCCGCGTGGTGGATTACAGCCCACTCCCTCTCATAGAGAGGAGGCCTGTGTCCCAGCAGTGGGAACATTATAGGCTGATGATGATAATGATGAATAGAAAATTATGGAACAAGAAGACATGCTGTGCGGACTAGAGATGAAACGGATAGCTGTCTAGCCGGATACCGGATATTCTAAGTCCTTTATTTATTTATTTTTAAATTAATTACATTTTAAAAAAAATATCCCTTAACAAAAAATATAAAAAAAAAAACATTTTAAGATATAAGTAATTATTAAAGTTCAATAAGTTCATTACATGTCTAGGCATTAGCCAGGGTTGGACAAGGAGAATGTTTTTTACGTGTGACGCTGTCTACCTGAGGCGGCCATTGTAAATGTTTTAAAAAGTTGACGCGTGTCCACCAGCGGTGGCTACATTGACACTGTCCACCCGGGGTGGACAAGCAGAAGCGGTAATAATTGCTATTCACAAACAAATCTCACCAGGATAATCATCATTATCACTAGTTGCTATATGCTACTGAGATGATTACTATTGTTTTATTGTTAAACTAACCGTAATGTAACAGATAACGCTTCAAAGAACCGAGTCGATACATAAATACGTTATCTAAACTAGTGTTATATAAATATTCACTTTGAGCATTGTGTTAACAAGTTTGTAAGTACGCTTCGATGGATAAAGTTTTTAAGCTGAGGTGACTGAATTCGCAAATCCCTTGAGCGATGAAAACGATTTACAGTATTGAGCGGGACAAAACTATTGTCAACGAAACACAAACGTGATCTTTTTTTGACCCGGTAGGCGTATCTAACGATTTAAATCTATACTTCATATTCCCGATCAGTAAGAACAGATTATATGAGTATTCATTTGCCTATCTGAATAGTTTATTATTTCACCACATGTTTTCCCCTTATGTACACGTGTTATGCATATAATAACAGTCCGGATTAGTCATCCTGTAGAACATGATCATCCGCCAGAACATGAATTTTTAATCGACATTCAATTTCATAAAGTATTTCTTCTTTCTCCTTCATGAATCATCAGCTCATAGCTTTCTGGAATTCTTCATACATTCGACACAGCAATTCACACTACAGCTTTTTCATTGTTCACGGTAATAATAATCTTATTCTCAATTTATATGGTTTTGTTTTGATTGTTATTGTTAGAATTTCTCAGTCTAAGGAACCCATAGAAGTATTTTCCAGAACACGAAAACATTTCTCAGAAAGCAAGTTCAACGATAGTAGAAGTTTGTTCACCGCCTTCGATTCACAATGGGCTATTCGTAATAATAAGCAATGTTATTGTTTTCAAACACGTATGGGAATATAAGAAAAACAGGGTGTCAGCTGCTGATCTTTTTGTACAGTACAGGTTGTAAAAATGGACCGAGAGAAAGGTTCACTACCTCTGCTACTAGCGATGGGGTTGCCAACCCTGCATTGTTCGATACTATTATACTATTCCATTTTTTTTTTGTTAGTCGCTTTTGGCATTGCGAACTGCCTAGATTCAGCCTCTGCCTCGAGCTATGGATTAAAAAGCGTTACGTGAATAGTAACCTCATTCTTTATTTTGGGTAGTACGTGATATACCCTGATATCATTGATCAAGTAGATTTGTGAAAAATTGCTTTGTAGGAATCCCTAGGGGATACGAACGAGTATAGCTTTTGTGTCAAGAGTTACGTTTGTACGTGGTTTAATATAAATTTTGCTCAGCTCGACGTTACAAGTGTGAGTAATTCCGTAATTGTGCCAGGCGCGGGGTCACATGTCGGTTTAGATTAATTTCGCAGCGGTACACTTTTTAGATAGACTACAGCTGCGTTAATTAGTGTTTCTCGCAGATTTAAATTCGTCGTAGTCTTGTTTTTCATACATTACTGTAATTCCCTTGGCAAGGCGTTAGCGTAAACTACACAGTAGTCTGTATTTTTATGGAAGTGTCTACACTTTTGACATGGAATCGTCTTAAGCCCTGCGTTTAAGCCACTGCGCAAACGTAGATACTTTTTTGTCTTGTGGCGGATACAAGCTACCAATGAATATTTGATTTCTACGAGTATCAACCAGTATGAAATCAACCACTCCCTACGCAGACGCTACAGGACACAGTAGCGACGGTTTCCGGTGATGGTGTGCCGTGTCGGTAACAAAAAGTGTCTACGTTTGCACAGCCCTTAAGGTGAAGTGAGCGTTTCAAAGTGACCACATTGATAAACTTCTGCAGCAAGCATCTTGAATTCTTGACGAGGAAGCTGAAAGCATCTGAAAACTTACCCTAACAAACATTTCGTTAAAGATAGATGGTAATAGTGTAGATTGATAAATTATTTATGTGTCTAATTTCTATGTGAATTGTTTCAGGTACGACAAGTGGGACCGGGACAGGGGCGGGGGGAGCGGCGGCGGGGGCGGCGGGTCAGGCGCGTGGGCCGGCCGCGACCGCGAGCGCGACCGCGAGCGCGAGCGACAGGCGCGCGCGCACCAGATGTCGCAGGCGCACGCCGCCGAACCCGACGCATCGTCGCTCTTCCCGGCGCCGGTCAGGGTTAGTACAAACAGAGCTCAACCCTACCATCACACGCATACATGACGCGCATTGTGGTTAAAATCAAAACTCTTCTCCTTTCTTTCTTCCATGTACAGAAGCCAGCACATCAAGCTACCCAAAACTGTCAAATTTTCCCAATGTACCTAATTCTTTACCGATAAAGTTGTAAATTTATTAAAGAAATTTGACAGATAATGTTGTAGATTGATGTTCCGGCGTCTGTACCTTATGTATTTGTCAGCCTCTTGCCCTTATCCTATATTTTTAATTGGGTTTGATGCAATACGCCTTTTTCTTCAAACAACTACATACATTTGCCATCAATGTAGATTAGTTTCTTTCTGACCCATATCTTCTTTCACACAGTCACCGCATTTTTTTCTTTTGTCTGCTTCTTTATCAACTGAGAAAACGTTACCGTTAAAATGGTAACTTTCTATCATCACATTCCACATAGAAACTTATGTCAAACAGCTCTAAATAGTATTTTTCTATTGCTTCAGCTCTGTGCGAATGCATTCTGGTTTGATCTGTATTCTGAATGCCCCGACAAACTGACGCTTGCACACACATTCATACACACACACACACACACATGCACGTCCCCTTTGAAGTAATACATGACCACGGTCACACGTAAAGCCAGGCACACGTGAAAGAATCTTCCTTGCTAATGGAGCATTCCTAAAGTCGGCCCTTTATGCTTAGGATGAATTTCATGAGTTCTTGCTCTACGTACGATGTTCGGATCGAACTTGTCTACATTTTCGATTGCTGTTGGTATTTTACCAGAACATGTATCGGGGACGGGGTATTTTATCTGAATACGGAAAACCAATTATTCTGATTATAACTTCGAACTTTTTATATTTTTGTATGTTGATATCAGATTACCGGTTTGATAGCTGACAGATATTGCTTCCAAATGTTTATCCAACAGATTTTGTTGTTTTGTGTTTTCGTTTGCAAAAACACCTATACCAGTTAATTGTTCGGGGGATTACAAGTTAAAAGAACATGAATAGTAGACTGTAAATGTAGACTGATAGTGGCACAAAAATCCTCTGACCTGTTCCTAGTACCATTTTCTGTTTTCCGTACAACCCATATAAAGTACAGGAAAGCGCTCCCTGGCCCATTTTTGCAAACGTAGCGTTTTTACCTTGCGCCAACCTTAGCACAGGATAGTAAAAGTATTTTTATTAGAAATAGTGGCACCTCTTGGTAATATAAATACAATGAAAATATTGACACATTATATTTAAAGTTATTATAATAATGAAAAATATTATAGAATGGGAATACCAATTAAATCCGATTAATAGCCGTGCAAATAGGTTGGAAACAGATCTGAACGTAAAATATTAATTAAATTGACCTTTGTAGTCATCATTCGATGCTAATTAATGACTAATTTAGGTTTATAATTATTGCGGAATATGTTTTTGTACTGTTTGTAGATAACAATCCCAAAAAGCCAACTAACTACTTAATTAAGCAAATGATTTATGAAGTGATTTTCGATAAATGAATATTAACACACGAAAAAACAGATAAATTCTGTACTCACGCAAGAGGCTCCAATGTACATTGGAGCCTCTTGCGTGAGTAGTGGCTTAAGGGTTAAATCTGGTGTAAAGGGAACATCCTAAATAATACAACATCTTGAAATCTTAGTTCCTGTGGGAACTTTCATGCCACACAAAACAACTTGACATTTTGTCAAGTCTGAGCACGCTTGAAGAAAAACCTTCAAGTCCTATTTATTTATGAATGTTAAATAACAACTTAACAAGGCCATCGAAATAATTATATGTTTTTCTTTCCATTCATTTAATTCCGATTGTGAAGAGTCGTCCCAAGGATATGCATTCCGAAGCGCGAAGGACGCAACCCACGTGCAACCTTCAACGTTTGTGCACTATTGCACACTTGAAACTAATATCATATCACATCACTACCTACCGCACCCACTCCAGTGTACTCTAAAGTAAATAAAGCAAAAGAGAACATGATTCATGACGTACACGTATCTACTTTATTCACCGAAAGAGAAAATTTAAAGCCAAACCGTAACAAATCTCAGCGGGAACTTAATTCGCAGAATTGAGACTGATTCTAATTAGGGGTTTATTCATTAAACGACAATTACTTTATATACCAGCCTTGAATACAACGAATTTGGAATTTTTGCCGACATTAGTATTCAGCGACGTCGTCAAATGTATACAAAAATACATTTAAATTGAGTGTCCCGAATCGTTCTGTGTTCGCCGAATCACAGCCGGTGAAAAATGTATTCGGGGGGTTTAGCAACTCCATTTACTGATATAGTAATCGCAATATGTCAAATAATCCGCATAAATCCAATGCTGATTACATTGGGAAAGTTACTCGGAAAGGACGTGTTGTAAAGACCCAAAAACGCACGTTTGCGATTAAACAAAGTTATGTTTGTCTTATTTACATAAGAAGTTGAGACGATGTTTGCTTCTGCGAATCTGTGTAATGTTTGTATTCAAATGTTACACACGATTCCTGAAGCGAAACAAATATGGCCGAACTTCTTGTGTACTTATTATGTGTGTATTTATTATTATCACATACTAGAAGATTTCTTTCACACACTGGCTCATCCCTTTCGTTTCTTTAATATAGGATTAGACAAGAGTTGTCAATGCTAAAGAGCTCATTTCCATTCACAGAGCTTTCCGGAAAAACCTTCAATGTTAATCTGACAATTGTTATTCGGATATAGTAAATGCATGTGAATAAATATTGTGGTAGTCGCGTCTAAACCATAGTGTTTCTGGTTTGCGCATTCCTTTGTTCTCGTCGGACTCGAAGCATGCGCGCCACAGTCACGTGTCGATATTGTGCCTGCGCGTGTCACATTACAATGTCATAGCACGAAAATTCCACAGATCCAAGTACGCCGTAAGTGAAAGTTATTCGGTACTTTTGTGATCAATTTTAATGTAATTAGTTGTTACGATAGATTCGAAGCATCTTCTCTAGTTAATTGATTTAAAGAGGCCATCAAAGTCGGCGGTAGGTGGATGAAGAAGGTTTTTGGATATGTCCGGAATGCGAGAGGAATTCTAACACGTATAAAATTTTGCAACAATGATAAACTAACAAACAGTGTTAAAATAATACTCTTAACAAAAAAAAAAAGGTATAATGTACGCACAATTTAAAAGAAAAGTGCAGAATTTTCTTCAAATTTACGGTTTTTTTCTTCGGGAAAAAGTCATAGATTTGGGAACCCTATACCTAACTAAATTTTCCAGATAGATGTTCGTATAAATCTGGGCGTGAATTTTATAGTCTCAATTTCAAATACTCAAAGAGTGAAGTCTCAAATCTAGATCAGTTGCCAAACTAGTTTGAGCAGACAGGCACATAGCACAGACGGTACCTTTTATACGTTGGCAGGGAACAGGGAATAAGTATAGTATGAGCAGACGCGGACAGTCACGATGATACCGCAAACAAAAGTTTTCACATCACACTTACTGTCGTTTTACCGTCTGAGCGTTAGATCACTGAAATGAACAGAGATAATGCACGCCACGCATGCAAACTGGAGACACGTAACTTAAAATACTCAAAGCGGTTGCACAAATTACAGTTTCCACGAAGCCTATCTACTTCAGTGTCTCCACAGATCGCGTGATCGGCCGCAGTAAAAGTGAAGTATGCGGCTTTATTGCCAGCGCACGTGCCGTGTTCGGATCTAGTCGTCGTAGATACTCGGTAGTCGGTACCTTAAACTGATAGCCGGGGTTCGACCACTTCAAGCAGATCCCTGATAACGCACAAACACCTCGTCACTCATTAGTGTTGTCAAATGGGCATCGGGTCGAGGGAGATCAAGTGTGTTTGGACGCGCCACCAGTGTCAAGCAGGTTCGAGGCCGTACGCTGTTTACGTGTCGACTTCGGTAATTACGTTGATACGTTCTGTTGGAGCTATGTAAATTGCTGCCAAAATGATTTTAAAGTGCTCAAATGGAACAACAAAATTAAGATAATGGCCGTTGTTCGCCTTTAAGACTTATGTTTATTTGCTTAAAGTTGGTAAGAAGTTCGGTTGGACACGTAATTTGTGTTTAAATGTTTGAACTTCCTAACTTTTTGCATGTTCTTGCTCAATTGTGTTTAGCGATTACGAAATCTGGTGCGAGAAAGATTACGTAATGAACTAATAAAGGAGGATATATTTGACTTGAGAAGTAGTTTTCCTGGAATGCAGAATGAACGAACTGTAAACTATGTCTGAAATAGTCGTGTCAGTTATTGTAAAACAAACAGAACACTATGTAGCTAACGTAGTGGATAGTCCTGAACTATTTGTAGCAACTCAAAAGTGATTTGAAATAACATTGTGAAAATACAGACTGTTATCACTGACATCTACATCTACTTCATGAAATACGCTCAGAAAATATATTTCCTTTTCAGGATTTTCTTTAATACTCCGTAACTTCTATCCGCGCGGTTCACAATTGTATCTATCGATTTCACTTAATAACTTGGCGCCTGAGGTACTGTTTAACTATCTTCCATCGCACCTGGGCCTCGATACTATAGCAGAACGTAAATCATATTCTTGATTTAACACTTTGCGAAGTTCTCAATAACACTTTGATCATGTTTAAGAGTCTGACATAAAGTGTCGTCGAAACAGCGCCAAAACGAAGTAGAGTTATAATAACTTTTTAAAAGCGGTCGGCTTATCTGAGCTGGCGGGTGCACTCGCTCGACCCACTTTATGACATACAGTCGCACATATGTGCATAAACACAAATACAACTGTAATTAAAGCTCCCCCGCCTCCCGCTCACCCTAGGAAATGGAGCCGATAGGGGGACGACGCTAGGCACCCGTGTTTCTGGACATGTGGGACTAACTCACATGTGTGGAACACAGCCATATGCATCGCTGTATCATATGTTTACACACGATAATACTTGCGGAATGAAGTTTATTCAAATGCCGACGTCATTATTGTTATTGGCAACGCTGACTTATTTTAATTTCACTTTCGTAGCGGCGTGTTTATGAATTTTTTTTTGTTTATATCATTATTTCCATCGGCATGTTTACCTTGCTCGTAGTAAAGTCAATCGGGGAAGTTTTAATGAGAATAATTTGATTGACTCTCCGCTGATCGTGGTCGGTAATGAGCGCAGCAACCAGATCCTTCAAAGAAGGCAGACCTTGGAATAGGTCAAGAGCTTTTAAAATAAATCTACCTGTTCAAAAGTTTGCATCGTGAACTGTAAATATAGTAACAGTTTCTATAATTTATTCTGTAAATAACTTTGATGTCGCATTGTCAAGGCCGCAAATGTAAATATAAATTGCGAGGTGCTGAACGTGACTGCATGATAGCACATTTCTCCATAACTCATCCCACTCTAACTGTAAACGCGCGAGATAGAGGTTACTTTCGAAGTAACATCTATTTCCGTACCTCCTTATTTTTATACGTTCGTGGATATTCTCATTTCTTTGTGTGTAAAGTTTGTTATATTACTTTGAGTATGATAATGTGATTTGTTTCCTTTTCGCCGAAATATGCTTTCATTGTTATTGCCAGTTTCTTCGTTTGATTTCTTACCGTTCTATTGCTCTTTTTTTGTTGCAATTTAATTGATTAGTTCGGTGAGTAGTTTATCATCATTAGAATGTTTACCCACGAATATTTATAGCGGTTGTAGTTAAATCTCCAACGTGACCAGCTACAATGAACAGTCCTTGGTGTTGTTCTATAATAATCTTCATTATCAGGAGGGTCGGGAAATTCAATACCTATGATGTCTGTTGAACAAAGGAAAACGTACCTGCGAATTCTCCGTAAACCTTGAGGTCACCTTTCGGCAACCACAAGACTATTAAAATTTGTATTCAATGGAATCTATACTTATGTATGTTATAAAGAGGTAAAGTATAAATGTAGGAGGTAATCTCCGAAGCTACTCATTAGATTTCAAAAAAAGATATTTCTTATAAAGGCTACGCTACGAGGAATAGGATGACTTTGATATGTCTTATGTTAAAACAAAAAACTACACGCAGACGAAGTCGCGGGCAGAAGCAAGTATTTTATACAGCATGTAGTAGAATAAGCGCAATACCTCTTACTGATTCAGATCAAACTGGACAACTTATCCTATTTTGTAAAAAAACACTTCGTCGGTAATAAAAAATTTGGTCTACACACGGAAAATTCGACCCAAGGAACCTTACTAAAAGTCCAGTTTGATAGTCGGAATGACCGCCTAAAAGTTATAGCACTTATTTATACAACCTGTATAGAAAAACGTGAGTTTATCTTGTATTGAGCACATTTCTCGTTCAGTAAAATCAATGTAGCTTTATTGTCGATCAGGGCCCGTTTTCTGAAGTCACGTTGTACGGCGCCCGGTGGTTTAGGTCCAGCGTGACGCAAACACAGCCTGTCAACAAGGCACACATGTGGAAACTCATTTATCATCAGCACATGCATTAACACGAGATGTTCTGTGTTACAGGGGTTCTGTTTCAAGTTTTAAAAGGTTTACTGAAATTGTGGCTGGAGATAAGTGGGTTGTTTTATAGAATATCAAAAGAGTTGTAGAAAATGCTAAATTGAATGTTAATTTGGTAGATTGATCAGTCTAGCATAGCAGTCAAAGTCGATTGATAGAGGAAATCACTCGTATTCAATCTTGGTTCTCATCAAATAAATTAATATCAAGAGATCATTTGCAAAACCTATTACAGTCTTCAAGTCTTTATATTGAAAGAAATGTCAAAAGAAGTCGAGCAATCAATAACATAGTATTCGCCTTCAATCCTCAAGCCTATATAACACAATAATAAATCATTAAACTAGCAGGTTTCGTTTCAATAACGTTCGCTTGACAATGTAAACGTAGTTAATCATCGGCGAGCCGCAGTTCAGGGCAAGTCGACGACCGTTCGGAGTTCGGACACATCTCGACTATGAATAAATAATCCCTATTCAAATAATATTGACGACCTCCACGCAGAAAGCCAGAATTACACCTGTGACTGGAATTAATTCGGTCTCTCATTATTCATTAATGTAAACGATAAGTTAAGTGGTAGTGTACAATGCTGTGGAGCACAATACAATGGAAGAGCTCGGTACAAATACATTGTAGTATTCCCGACCGTCTAGACGGCCTCATTACAACCCGCCGCCCATCTCCGGCGCGCGCCCCATCCCTCCCCACAAATATCTAATGAAAATATGCCTTTTTAATCATACAGAAACACGAATTTCCACTAAACCTCGAAATAAAACCAACATTTATCTGTTAACAAACGCTTCAATATCCATAAATCTGGTACACAGATTATCCCCCGTTTATTCTCGCTGCGTAACCTGGGAACGATTTGGGAACTCGTTCTAAGTTCAGAAGACTTATTCGTAGTTCGGGGACCTATCATCTTACAGTTACAGATAAATTAGGCGTGGTTATACTAGACAATGTCGTTGACTCGATTTGGGTCGATGACTATACTATAGTAACACGGTTTCGGCCATTATTCATTGGGATCCTGTCAAACCAGGTGGTACATATTTGTATGTCGGCTATTGCCTATGCCTACCCCATCTTGTACTAATGTAAGTAATAAAACCCCGACCCCTCTGCGCGCGTCCTTTTTGTACTTATTTTGCACCCTTCTTGTGAACTCTAGGCCGTTGACTCCCCGAATATTTTTCTTTATTGTATCGTAAAATCTCTGAGTATCTACAATTGTTGTTACCTGTAATGATTCCTCTTTTACTTCGAAGAATTTATTTAATGAAATTCTTATTTACTTATTTGTAATTTTGTAAATTGTTTGAGTACTTACTTTAATTATATCTGTATCTTCTATTGCTGTTGTATTATTCATTCCGATGTTCAGAGGATTAATATCGTTTAATATTATATTAAACACACATTCATATTGTTTTGGTGCAAATCAAATAATATGCAAGCTAGCAATAAAGAAAGAAATGTCTTCCTATTATGTTGACGACGTGCTGGTATTTTCCTCACAGTGGATGCCAAATTGAAGATATGCGTGCGTCATCTTTTCTCGAGGAAATGATCGCTGTTTATTCGGAAATTCAAGGTGCAGGAAACATCCGAGAATGCAAACTGCATAATTATTACCACTGTCCTTAATAAGAATAATATCTCTATTAATGCCATGCAAATCCGGTTGTGTTGCGTTCTCGGTATTGACACACTAGTTTTATATCTTTTCAAGGGCGGAATTTCAAAAGATATCGAGTTATTTCGCAATTAAAAGTCGTTCTAGATTGAGAGAGGAGATAAATGTTCTGAAAGCGGTAATTTTATTTCCTCGTAGCTTTTGTGACATTAGCGAGTGAAATAATGTTGCTAGCTAAAAAAATTAAATGCTAGTCTCTGAAGTTTCATTAGAACCTTCCTGTTCTCATTTAAACACCCACCATGTTTAAGTGTCGTTGTCTTGTCTCAAGAATAGATAGTCAAAATTAAAGACGACCAAACTTATTCAGAGGCATGGCTCACTCGTGGTTACTTGATGTAACCGGCCCCTGAAGTACGTCCTTTCGTCCGGGCGGGCGCGGGCGGCGCCGGGCGCCCCACAGCAGTCGGGCGTTGACTCCGCAATACCACCCGTACCACGGGATTTAGATACGAATAACACGTGGTGAAATTCACTTGTTCACCTAAATGGGAAGATTTATATGACGAGGTGCGAGGCGTTCTAGATTGTTAATTCCGTACGGTGATGTGCTATCGAAAGGATTGTGCGAGACGGATCGACTTGTTGCTCCAGGCCATTTAGATTTGGCGTCGGAAGATAGCTGATATCTTAGCTATGTTTGAACTTTAAGCTTCGCACTGAATTGTTATTCAAAAGGGTTATTGAGCTCCAAATTAAAAGCTATATCGGCATAATCGGCAGGAATTTTCCTACCTAAAATTACCTCTACTTCTATTTTTTCAAACAGATCTATCTACTCTTAATCCACGTTTGCAGTCGCAACACATACGTATGTATTTCCGTAGCTGTCCGAATGATTGTTTTTATGTGCCTATTGACCTACATCTCACTTCATCTGTGAACATCGTACGAAACGAGAGAGTAAACAGTTTTATGAATTTAAACATAGACGTATTAGCCATTTGTACATATTTGGAGTTCGTGATATCAGTGCTGAACGTGTTTGGAAAATGTTGACTTGTATGGTTGAGAACACATCCCATGTTTACTTGAATTTCGAAAGCAAATAGTCAGAATATTCAATTAAAACTTCGTCAATGTTTGCCTAAAGCCTTACATATTCATAATTTTAACAATTTTATATACTTACATGCATAATGAAGGAAAAACCTTTTATATCTGTTAATAACAGCCACACCGTTGTCGTTAACGATCATAATCAAGACCATCGATGTTATCAACAATATGAAGCACTTTATACCCTGAACCCTGAACCCATAAGGGCTAACCTTAGAATTCCTACTCGAGAAAGGTCACTTTACGAAGAAAGCGAAACATACGCTTACTGAATTCCAAAGACCTTTATCGGAGATTATATTAGATCCGAATTCGAATCATTTTTTACAAAGACATAGGAGTGAAATGTGGAAACGTACAGCTAAAATAAAGATTAGTCTTCGCCGGTACACTGCAGGATTATGTGAATACAATACATAAATAAAAGGGACGTAAAAGGTACTTTAGTAAATAGCCGTGCGGAAAATACCCCGATGATTTGCCGTTTCAATCAAATCTCTTCACATTCAACGGCACACTCGAATACGTTTAGTTTATTCCATTTCGAACTCTGTTCTCATTGTGTTAAAAACTATATGGATTTGGTTTTTTTTATTTTTTACACCGGTGTGCCCTGAAATTGAATCAGATGCTCAGATTATTTTGATGTGAACTCGTTTGTGAAGATCCAACAATTTGTGTGGTCAGTTGTGGAAATGGTAGAGCTTCACGGAAGCTGTGGTTTTGTTCACTTTTTAGGTACTAGATAACTTTTACTATTTCTAGATACTCGCTAAAGAAATATAAGTACTACATCCTTATAAATTCTTTCAACAAAATGTGTATATGATGCATAAGTATCTATGAATTTAAAATTTTAATCTAGAAATTGTTATCGTCAGACCTTGTCCCAAATGATCGCTCTCTTTTGATTATTGCATCTAATCAAAGTTCCCCTTTCCTCGCAATAATATTTAAACCAGCAGAATCTAGAGTCCGATTATTAAATAAAGCTTAAACAATCATTGCGAGTGGTTCCGGTGCCGGTGGAGCGATTTAATTAATCATTTCTTGTTATAGTAACAAAACTGGCGTTATCAATTTGCCGCTCCGATTTTCAATCAATAAATCATCGCAACGAAATTGGTTTGATATATTTCAGGCTATATTTATCTAGCCACATTCAGTGAATTCCATTCCAACCAAATGTTGTATACCGAAAAATATTTTGAAATACGAGACAGGAGAAATTATAGCCAAAAATTTACCACGACTTTCTGCATAATAGCAGTTTCGAAATTCATCACGTGTCACCCCATAAGTCTTGAAAGCACTTAGCGGTAGGGGCTGAACCCTATAATAAAACCATAAAAGCCTGATCTGCCAAAACGCTCAATAACGGGAGATTATGGCAAGAATAGTGGTATTATTTGCATGCATCACCAATAAGCGTGCGCGGTGATGCTGTGAATCACGTTGGTCGACACTGAGCCGGTTTATTTAGGCCGAGACGACACATGCCGGCCACACGACGGCCTCGCGATGATACATACGCTATTTACGATTGTATTACCATTTATAAGCTTACCAGTTCTCTTTCTATACGATGCAAGTCTTTTGGTTCTTTTTTAATTGAAGTATGGGCATTCAATACAAAGGGCACGTGTCAGAGCTTGAGTTAATAGGGCGTCAAGCTTTCCTTCAACCGGCTATTATGATTCTTAAGTGTTTAACTTGGGTAAGAAGAAAAAATGCTACTAAATCACGGAGCAGGTTTGCAAAAAGTTTAACAACAGTGGCTGCAAAATCTTTAAATGCGTTGTTGAAGAACACAAAACAAAACCAAAGATCATAAGAGATGATGGTGCAAGTTTTATTTCTCAACCATATAAATATTAAAATATTGTTTATAATATCAATGCTCTCAACGGTATAAACAACGATATAAATAAGTCACCAATCAATCTTTATATCAGAGACATCCGAGTAATAACATGAAGTCCATTGCCAACGCTAAATATTAAACCAGCCAGACTACAAAATGACAGATGGAGTTGAGTATTACAACATAATTATACAAACAATCTAAACGATGTATCACACGATAAACGACAACCTAATCACAAACCATCAGAAGAGACAACTTTTTCATATAAACATTTAAAGAGTATTTAAGATGATGATGTCATCATTGATAGCTTGCATGACATTGTAATTAAAAACAATCAAAATTTTATTATGGATATATAAGGATCTTTTGGTTTTAGACAAAGCTTAACTCAAACCGAAGTTATATTTGATGAAGAGACTTCGATTTCAGGTGTAACAAATGCTCATAGCTGAGCCATATTAACTGCGCACAAATTAAAGTCAATTCAATTAAGGCTTCAGGTTACTATATAACCTGGCACTGTAGAGACAGATGCCTAGACATATTCAAGGCTGGGAAACTAGGTTATAGAGCGAGGTCAAAAATTTGGTGTGCAAGTAAACGTGAGGGAATAGGTACCTAGGTAGACCTTTGAAGCAAATTGAGCTTTGCCAACTGTTTTATTTGCCTTGTTTGTTGATATATTTGCTTTGTTATCGTTCCTTGGTACTAAAATATACAAATCACTGACACGAAAACCACTTATTTACACTTCTACATTCATACTTACACTTATTTACTTTCACTTCCTGATGCTATTAATTCTCTTTAATTTCTATCTCCGTTTTCATCTTGAACTTTCTTTCCAGACCAAATAGATCTTTACTTTATTATCTGTGCAACTTCATCCTCGAGATTTAATTTCCTCGAAAGAAAAAGGATACTGTTAATTTATAAAAGGACGACTCTGCCTTGAAGTCTGTAATATCTTAATCGTTTGTAACGACATCCACTTAATGAACTTGACCGACATTGCTGGCGGAGTTCTTTTGACCCACATTCACGTTATTGAAGACTGTAGAACTAATAGCTTGTTTTATTTGACAGGTGTCAGGCAGGCAGGATCGCGTGAGTCAGCAGATCCAGACCAAGCTCGGCGACTACCATCTCGCGCAGTGGTTCATCGATGACCCCAGCAAATCCATCGGGATCTGCGCTGAACCACCAAGTCCTGCACCATGTAAGTACTATATTATCATAAGGAGCCTTAGCAATATGCAATGTAATAAATGCTGTATAACGTTACCGTGCATTGCACCTATCAATTGTTTAGGAGGCCTGCCTATTATATTCACCCGCAGCAAGAGGGAATTTACAATTTGCCTGATGGAGTTATCGAATTTTCAATATACAAAGTAGATGAAATGGATAGAGCAAAAATATCCACTGCATTACCATTTCGCACAAGTCGGAAAGTCAATCCAGGTCATAGTTGTATACGTTCTGTATACCTTTGTAGATAGACCAGAGGCTGGCAACCTGCCACTACATTGTTATCAACTCCTAAGCTCCTATGTTTATCAAACCTGGTTTCGTAGTCCTTCGGTACAATTTGATGCCGTTGGAGATGAGAATCGTGGTATTATGTATGTAGGTAAAGGATTCTGATTAAGTCCAGTCGTAATTTGATTACGGGTTTGTCTCGTGTTGGTAGGAGGGTCGAACGCATACTGATTGAGTGCTTGTTTGAATCATCAGTTACTTTGAACTAGGCGGCAGGTTGAACGTGAAAATACTGGAGTGAAATTGTAGGAGTATCAGAGAGCAAATATGGTATGCAGAAAATGATTAAATGGTTATAAAAAATTTATTCAATTGATTGAATCATTAAATATTAAAAAGTTGAGTCTAATATTGAAATAATGGGTCTTATATTGACCTATTTTATAAAATAATTCTCAAGTATACAGAGTTTACCAACAACATACAAAATGTATGTCAAGACCGTGACAAGAAAATTATTTTCACCATGAGCTTCATAAAAAAAATGCTTGAATGAATTTAAGTCAAAGTAACTTTGAAGAAATTAACTAGGACTTCATACGTATCTAGCTTAGTCCACTTCAGAAAGTCCTTGGGGGAGGTAGTTTGAGTTTCAAGTGTTACCAACTCGTTATTACTTAATAACTTTGAAAGATTTAACATGACCAACGTAGTTTTAATAAATTGTTAAAGTGGTGGAGGCTCCTTAATCGGCTGATGAAGATGAATCGAGATCTTGGGGCTTTCTCTAGGTTTAATTCTCAGGATTGTGTGATTTGGTATTGGTCTTTTGATACATTGCATCTGATCTGCTGTCCTACCATGATGTCTTAAAGCAGTATTGTTTTACTCTTATTCCAGTGTGGGAAAGAGACGGAGCAATACAGGATGTCTAGCGCCATCTCTTTCCCGCACTGAAAAAGGAGTAAAACAATAATGTTTTAAGACGTCATGGTAATGATTGTAGCTTGATCTAACTGTTAACATTGAAATCTATATAATATGTTGAGATCTATCTATAAGAGCCATCTCATCTTTAAGTTGGATTGAAATCCACTTTAAGACATAGACCTCTTCTACAAAGAACTTGAACCCAAACCCAAACCTTTGACACGCAATTTTAAACGAACTATAGTCAAAGAGCTAGGGAAAGCTAGGGTCCATTCCATCAACATTCTCTTGACCAAATTATTGGAGTATCCGTGGAATCGTGACGCAGGCCGTACCGTTTGATCACAGCTAGTTGCCGTGCCTCCGGAAAAGACTTCGGAGATCCGTAAACCATTGGTGCGGAAACTCCATTTAATTTCGTATAGATTTCGTCTTGGCCCCGATCCGGTGACGTTTCTTTTTAGTATGAAAATATTTTGTACCTTACTTCTATTTGGTGTATAATGGGATTATCGTGGTTGTTTAACTGGAGGTGGTTGACCAGTATATGGACTTAAAAAAATTGATATTTTTCGTTACCTCAACTAATTCTTCCGTAGATTAAATAATTTTGTGGAATAACTTTTATCTTCAACTTAGGATAAAGCGCGAGCGATACACACCCACTGGTAACTAGAAATTACAAAATATTTAGAATACGGTTTCGAATATATTCAACACCAATGTTTACCTTACTAAATATTGTATAATATCCGCTAAATTAACATTGCGCAACAACGAAATTGTAATCATATTAACATTAATCGCAATATTGTTTCAATCAGACTCGGTCAAGTTACCAAACAATAAGGAAAACAAATTCCTTATAAACGAAGCAAAAAGTTTTTATTCCTCTCAAGATTATACCCAGTTGGGATAATTTCGGGGGTGGACATTACCATAACAAAAGAGGATAAGGTTATTTGATACGCGGTTGTGCCGTTTCTCCCTACAGAATCTGCCAATTTTTCAGGTGAATCTTGGGTGAACCTGAGTGGTTATCCCATATTTTTTTCCCCTTCAAGTGGATAATGTTTGCATAACGGTTAATTTGGCCCATTTGTATACCTGCCCTATGTTCGTGCTATGTATGAATGATAGACTTTATACGACGTCATTTCTCTGTGATCAACTGATCACTATCAGTATAATCATGATAAATGATGCAACAGATAAAATCTTTAAAAAAAACGGATCTTTCTTACAAAATATTTCACAAAGAATACTTAACTTTAAAATTGTCTACGTGAGTTTTATTAAGCAAACGTGACACAACATCCTTGATGCGTCCATTAAATAAATTGTGAAAATTACCAACCATTATGAAATTAATTTCATAATTTCTATTAGTGCGGTGGTGAGGCGAGAAAATTGTAAGATTGCACGGTACGGCACAAAATGGCGCGCGGGGTGTTATAAATATTAAAATGGGTTGTTTGTGATCGATGGTATCCGTACTCTGATTATAAACGATTCAGTGGTGTCCTCGGGTTTCGACCGGCCGGTCACTCTTTCACGATGACGTCACAGCGGCGCCGTGACAGCGTGACGTGTGACGCGTCACGGCACGAACGACGTGACGACAGATTGCCGGTGCATTCACAAGCCCTCTATGAGCTAACTTTGAATTGTGGTCTATTAAGCGATAAACGCTTTCAAGACTAGAGCTTATTCAGCATTGCTGTAGCAAGTCCAAGCATGCGTAACTGCGTAACGTTGACGGTCTTGTTTTAACTTATTAACAGTACTTCTTGTTTGCTTCGCTTTATCGACTCTTTTATATAAAGTATTGTTGAAGTTTTTATGTGCAAATTGCTGTGAAATTAGATTTAATGATATCAAATCAAATACGAGTAGTAATTTAGCGTGGATCATTTCTTTGTACGGTAAACAAGGTAATATAAAGGCATTCTGGTATAGTATATGAAATAAACCTTTTATTACATGCTTACAAAGCTGATCCCAAAATAGGGTAACTAATATCATTACACACTCCCTGAGCAATTTTATTCAAAACTCCGGGATTTATCCGAAAGAATGAACCGCTATAAAACGTACCCCATAAAAAGAAGTAATATATAATAATGATATTCCTCCAGAAGGAAATAATTGTAAGACATCGCATAAAGTCGAGCCAACTATCGTCGCGTTTTACGATCATTCGGATATTCTCGGTAGAGTCGGCAGCTCTTAATTAAACCGGTTGGAACAATGTACCTAACCTTATTCCAGACCTTTGATGTCCTATAAATTATACATGCAAAACACATACGCCAAACAGATTGCGGGAAAGTTCAGAGATAAATATGTAGCAAGATTACTTGCAAACGCTCCTGCATACGTGTTATATTTATGCGAGAAGCCCCATTCTGCCACTGCACATTATAGTCATTTACCGGCTTACTTGCATGCGACGAGTGCATTGTGAAAGTCACTCTTCATTGCGACTAGCTCTTTGACTATGTGCCTCTTTAAAACTCGCTCTCATGCAATGTGATTAGTTACCAAGTTAATGTCACTTTATAATGATTGTTATTTCTTTAATACTCGATCTTTATTGACCCTCGTCAATATCGTAATGGAATAGTGTCCTGTCACGCGAGACAAATTAAACGTAAAAATGTATAAGCGATTGTGGAAATCAATGAATTGAATTGCGCGTTTGTGGCCGTAATGAAGAATGACCCAGTTTTTGCGCGGCCGTCGAAACCGGTCGCAGAACGTAAACAAGCGGTTGATAAATGATTCAAAAATCGCGAGCGACGGCGACGCCCGTGTTGCGTGACAAACATTCGTGTCGTGTGATGCGACGCGTTCGCTGTCGCCCGCAAACGCGACATCGCCCCGCCCCGCCCCCCCCCGCTCACTACGTCTAATGACTGAAACAAAGCACTTGTTTGTCATCAACGCCTTTCACTATTTCCTCTGGGAAAATTCCAAACAATTATCTAATTTCCTAATTCTATTATTTACTCTCAACTCAACCCGCCTCTGCGGCGTCTGTAGTATTCTTCCAATGACTAAGAAAAAACCCAGGACATGCAATAATTAGCGCATAATAATAAACACACGTCTTTCCCGTACCGTATAATTTATCGCTTTGAAATATATTTTGCATTTTACGATACTCGCTTTACTTAAAATAACTAGTTTGAATGATCAGTTTATCGCCACAAAAGCGACGCAAGTTTGCATGGGAATTTTAATTAAAAACTCTTATTTAGGTTGAGTAATATGATCGATGACGTCACACGTACTTTCTGCATGCAATACGTGTGTAAACAATTAATGTCCGAAGAACAATGAGCAAAGTCATTAAAACATAATTCCCATTGTAACGCTACAGCTCACACCGTAACTAACTCGGTCGACCGCCTTATCAAGTAAAGCGATGGTTTATTAGCTCGAACACTTTGTCACGCGATGAGCCTTATTTGTACCTAGTGACGTATAATGATGACAACCAGCAGTTTTTGTTAACCGCACCCTGATATCGACAAACAGTGTCGGAACATGCTCGTGTAGTACGGTACACAGAAGTCTGCTCGGTGTAAGAAAACACATTTCACTGATACATGCGTCTCATAACTTACGAACGGCGACGTACTGAACCGCCGAGTTAGCTATTGCTTGACTTCCCAGTGAGTTATTGAGTTGCACGCTTGTATGCTTGGATTTCTTATTCTAAGAATATTCTACAGATTATTGAGGTCGACTACATTTACATTGAATACGCCGTATAAAATCTTTAATCAAATTGGCGTGTAGAATGCTTCGGATTTTATATGAATCGTAATCACAGAGAAAAAAATGCTGGCTCAGATTTTACAAGATAGGAATTTTAGATAGTATCGTATAACTGAAAATAAATGTCTAGACTATCGAAGAGACAGAGGAAATTGGAACAAAAGTTCCTACGAAGCAAAATAAAGCTGTCTCCTCGCAGGAGGTAGAGTATTCCACGTAAAGGGTAATTTGCCGGAGCCATTATTTAATCGTGATTATATTGACATTGCGGGCAGCAGCAACAAGAGCGTGCGATTGGACGTGCAAGGTTTAATTCCGTTAACGACTTATCTCGTCATAACATGTTCTGTGTCCATTACATTCCGATGATGATTTGATGGGCGGTCATGATAAATGATGGACATCGGTCAGCGTTGACAACCGCGGACGGTAAGCCTCGGCGACGCATGCCCGCAAATTGACTCGTCACTGCATTATTGTGGCCCTAATATCCTGCTGTGAACTGCACAACAGTCTCCTCGGCTTATGGAAATGTAGTCAGGTTCAGATGACGTTGTATGCGTTCGTTTCACGATGGAAAGCTCATTTGCGACGTCGACGCCTGACGACTTCGGATGTGGTAAATACGTGTTCTGTTTTGCTAAGAGGTCAAAGAGTAAATATGAGATTCTAAGTAGATGTTATACCAGCTTTAATTTATCTTGCTAGGTTGGACAAACACTACAACTTACGACACAGGCTAGTAAACAAGATCTTCATATAGGAGAATCATGAAAGAGATTAAAAAACTTGAGAGGTGTCAAGGGACACCCGGATGGAACGAAGTTCCTTTCACGTACATAATATCAATACATTTTAGATTTAAGTTAGTGTGCGAAAAATAAAATATTTAATTTAAGGAAGATTAATCCTTAATTCGAAGCAATACGTCTTACTTAACTGTACAACCGAATTTGTACTTTGTAGTTCGGTCACTCAAAATAATAATCATATCTATCCTTACTCACATACACACCCCAATTGTACGTAATTTAAGGAAATTTCAACTTTATGTTAAAGAAATAAAGCTTACAATAGCTTACTATAGCAAAAAGTGTCGTGACAACTTTTCGTAAGATTTTTTTTTCCGTCTAGCCCCCTTTCACAACGCGCGATAAGGAACTTCGTTCCAATATACACACCAGACTCTAACGAGAAACATCCATTCAAAGACTAATCCTTCTGAAGGATACAACGTTCCAAACGGTAATTCAATAACCTTAAGTTCTCATAATTATTGCAGTAGACTTCACGAACATTTTGAAGCCGTAATTTATTAAAGTTGAAAGGCTTTCGGTATCTCGGCGAAAATAACGCTAAAAGACTCTTCTAAATATTGGGTTATGATCACATTATCGTGAAAGAGGTTTGTAAACGAGCTAGGAAAACTGACGGACTGATAAATAAGAGGTAGGTCAGCTACGGGTTATAAAAAAGTCGTTATTTAAAGATCGTTTGCCTCAGCTTGCGCGTTTATGTGATGTACCTACATGTAATGTGATTGTAATTGAGTAAGCTCTCAGAATATCTTGATCGAGGAAAATATCTCAATCAACCATTGGATAAAGAATCTGTTTTAGCAGTTGCAAAGAGCGTAATGAGAAATCAAAATGAAAGGAATTTATTAAGGCACTTTTTTGTAAAGATGAAAAATTTGAACAATTTTCTCAGGGGTATCGATAAAGCTCCGATGCTATGTCGGCGACAAGGCGAACCGTGTGACACTTCCGGTTTTTTTTTCATGTACAATAGGACGTGTTTCCTTTGTCATTTCAACCAATCTCAGCCCCTTGTACCCCTCGAGGGTTGTATAGAGATGCTCTTTATAATAACCGCAATATTCAATTCTATAGCATTTTGCCCTGCTATTTTGAAACATACTATGATAATTACACCGACCTATATCTAATTCTAAGTAGCTCCAATAAATGGCCAAAAGAGCATTTATAATATTCCTCTCCCAATTTAGAACCAACAGTTTAAATATGTCGACACGCTCTTCAGTCAAAATAAGTTTAATTTAAAGCCGAGATTTTCGTTAAATTTTAACCGGTGGCATGTTGTATTTTGACAAGTTACCTCTTAAGGAGTCCCGAGGGGGGCATTCAAACGGATTGGGTGGAGTTTAATGTTCCTGATTGTCCCATCTAACGTTTAATATTTTAAATGAATTAAATAGAAGAAAGGATTTTCTTTCAGCTGCCATTAGTAAATATCCTGGATTTTATGATATAGTTATTTCAATTTATGCTAGTTTACAAGCATACTTTATGCATGAGAAAGGTACTTTTATACCGTAAGGAGAAATTGCTTAATGACGCACATACATACGAGCATGCAATTTTTCCTTAAGGTATAATAAATAATGATCGAGCGGTATCCCACTTGCAGTATTATCGCTTCAAGTGACTCAGAAAGCACGTTTTGTTTTTAATAACCGTATTAATAACAGGGTATTATTAAGGAAAGTTTATTTTATTTGAGACGTTTATTAATTAGCTGATAAATTATGTTATCAACTTATTTCACTTGGAAAACTGTTTACTAATTTTATTTTCTTATTAGATGGATGTAGTTTCAAACTGAAAACACTGTCTACTATTTTAATAGAAACTAGCTGTCCCGCGCAACTTCGTCTGCGTTACATTTTCCCCGTTTTCGCAACATTTTTCATTGCTGCTCCGCTCCTATTGGTCGTAGCGTGATGATATATAGCCTATGTCCTTCTCCAGGTTGAAATCTATCTATTTGCCAAATTTCATTAAGATCCGATCAGCCGTTTAGTCGTGAAAAGGTAACAAACAAACAAACATACAAACAAACAAACAGAGTGACTTTCGCATTTATAATATTAGTATGGATAAGCTGTAAAGAGAATACGAACCAATGTATTGCAATGCAACGCAATAATAAGTCTGGTAATAAAAAGTGAGGTAGTTATGAAGCGTTTCAGTGGCTGTTTGTTTTATTTACTCGTATAACGTGTTGGCAGAAAGCGGGCCGCGAGAGTTTAAGGGTTCGGGGGTACGCTTATTGGGGGGTGTAGCCTGGATATGATTCCAATAACGAATAAGCTTTGATGTAAGATTTTTTAGTTTATTTGTGAATATACAACTTAATAAAGTCGCTTATTCTGTACGCATTGATCCTACAGATAAACCCACAAAGAACTTTTTTCATAACTTATTTGATGTGACATTTGATACACCAACTTTGGTAAATCATGTCCCCTTGTTTCGCATAAAATATGTTGTCTATGTCGTCAAAAGTCGCTGTCTGCCCTACGGCACTTTGTTTCTTTCTCACCTAAATGTTATTCCGTTGTTTTCTTGTCCACAGCTTTCCTTTCTAAAGCCATTAAGGGCGAAAAAGAATGGTTTTTTTAAAATACACTGCATTCCGAAACGAAAAATTACGTGCGTTTATCATTGAAGTAAGACGTAAGGGGACCAGCAGAAAGTGAAAGCGTGGGAAGCGTTTAAGATACGTCACAGATTCTAACTAAATGTGAAGGTCCAAGATGACTCAGTGGCTTTTCACCAGAAAAACAAAAGACTCACTTCAACTGTTGACATTGAATAGAATGGACGCAGAGAGTTCACTCTTGATGAAGCGTGAATAGCAGCTCTGGCTTCTATTAAAGATGTTGTAGTACATAAAGTGACGCTGGATTTAGTTTGATATGGAATTGCAGTGTTTTGGCAATGTAGATGATGTCTTACCCATAATCAAAGCCTACATTGATTTCAAAGACTTACTATTAGAAATCTGCTACCAAAATCTGTCAGAAGTAACACTAAGTTGACAAATAAGAATACCAGAGCTTATCCACCAGGCCATACATTATACAGTGGGCATACTGCACAGTTACTTCATAGTCATGAATAGTACAAGATGTATTCGACCCAGTTGCGGAGTCAAGGTTCAATTTACCAATCACGGCCGTGGAAGGCGGTATGGCCCGTAGTGGTCCACTATTGTTCTCACCATTCATTATTAATGGCCGCATAGACGCCTACCGATGGTTTACGGGAACTGTTGTGCTTTTAATTGTCTAATGGTCAAAGTGGGCAAATACTGTCGCTTTGCACGGGGTCCATATTGGCTCACCTAAAGTTCTTTACCCGAAATTGTTCTTCCTAATGATTTGTAATCCTAATGATCACTCTTCCTAAAATTTTTCATCCTAAAGTTTTCATTCATACTATTTGTAGTGCTACCGGCGATGTTCATAACACTCATGTTTCCGAAAATTTTAATTAATAATATCATTATTGTAAATATATTTAAACTCCTACTGTTTTTTATCATAACGCTATTATCCCTAAACATAATTACCATAATATTTTCACTCATACTCAGAAAGAAACATTTACCAAGTGTAATAAATAATATATGTGAGTAGAAGTTGATATTTATAGTGCCCCCACCATGAAAAAAATACTTAGAATAATTTCGCGACCAATTTCGAGGTAGCGCTCGCCGGCCGCTGCCGCGGCACCGCTCGCTTCGCTCGCTCGGCTCGCGCGTATTTGGTCACAGTTCTAACCTAACCTAACCTATGGATATCTTTGCGGGTATACACCGTTTTAAATAAAATTAAAGAATACGCTTTAAGAAATAAATCTAAACAAAAAAGATATGACTTTGAATAATAGTGTAAAAGATGGTTATGTTGAGAAAATATAGGAAAACAAATAAAAGTATAATAGATGATTATTGCTACTGACATTAAGAAGTTGAATGCTTCGAAATTAGAACATTAGAGACAGAGTAGTTAGGAATTGCGATTGTTAGGATGAAAAATGTTAGGAAGAACATTTTCGGATTTCCAATTATCGGAGTTGAAAATTTAGGTGAACTTTGGCGCACCCCATTGCACGAGTTCTATGGCAGACGTACGATGGTATTGGTTGCTGTAGTCTCTGCAAATATTTCATCCTATAAAGCATCAGAACTTTTGCTTAAGGCGTTGAATATTAAACCTATTGCGACATCATTTTATATTTTGGCTTGAAGAAAATTGGAGACTATTTTTAAGTTAAGCATTCTCCCAGTTTCTTTGAACAATGACTCACACCTGTTAAAGGTAATGTGTAGGCAGAGATGTCACAACGCCCACAGTTAGCTTATATTTGATTGGCAGCTAGCCTATTGCTAATAATGAAGGTCGAACTTTCGGCTTATTGTGTAATGTCTAGACAGGAGTAAATGAAACTGTCATCAGTAGGATATTATGTATAAAGATCATTATAAACGGATAGAAGAGCTCTGTCATTCCTTCACCAAGTTGCGAGGGAGGCAAAAAGGTGACGGAGACGAACTGTCTACGCTAAAGTAGGTTTCTTTAAACCCTCAACGTTATTGCTTTACGCCTCGAGTACCACAGACGTGCCTGTTTTACCGCTAGCGTTACTATATCCTAATAAAATAAAAGTCCCCCTTCTTTTGGCCATCGCCTCCCCAAAACCGCACGCCTCGGCTCATGTTCATACTTTTTATATAACGCCTCAGTTTCATTTGGCTTTGTATACCTATTACTCAACTTTTCGCAGTCATTTTTGCATGTTGCACTTTGTACTCCACAAAATGCTCGCTAATTCTCGTTACTAAATAACTCGGCTTTTCGTGCAAAGTTGGGGGTAATAACGTGGTTAATAGACAGAAATTGTGAACTAAGTAAGTATTTAGAAATGTTATGCAAATCTGTCGTAGAATTATTGCTCTCTAGTGGAAGATATTCCTCCGGTTAACAGACTCACTGTCGTAATTACTTTAACTATAATTGGAATTAATAGCAACTTACAACGGGATACTGCATGCATAGTAGATATAGTACTGGGTTTATAGAAGAAAGAAAAGAAATGGGTAAAATTATTTCACAGACATTTCCCCGACCTAAGCTACGGTGTCGTGATAAATGTAAGTTCTGCACGTTTCCTTATCAACTAGTTATTTTCATTATGCGCACAGCAAAGGAGTGGAACTCTATGCCTATGTCTGTGTTTCCGAAAGCTTACAACCCTAATCGCTTCAAAGTTAAAGTGAACAGGCTTCTTCTGGGTAAGCTCGTACCATCGTCGACTTTGTCTCTGTCATCTCTGATCTAGACTAGAGTCAAGAGCATAACCATCGCAAATAAAAAAAAGAATGTAAATTACGTAACATTTTGCAAATCAGCACTATGTGGCAAGCGCTGGCCTCTGATCCGACTCGTCTATCAGTCATCATTTACACATCCATAAACGCGGATGTTTTATTGTAAGCCGTGGTGTACTCACCCTTGACATTCATTCAGGCTCCCCGGCCTTATTACACGGTAACACGGCCCTCACAAATATAATTTACATTTGTAATCGAGACTACAATGTACGTATTGTTTAAATGGGATACGGATTTTGGGGTAATATCGGGATTTACGAAATAACGACGGTAAACCGTCGCGTATACAGTTCAGGATTATTTTAATAAGTCAGTAGCTGAACTGGCGCGCGAATGAAAGATTTATGAGGGTAATTCTTCGGAGGTGGTAAAGCCGACGTGAATGTTGAATTACTCTTATTATTTCTGTTAGTTCATTCTTTTATTTCGCTCACCTCTTTGTGCGGCCGCTGTGAAATATGCATGCATGGAAATATGATAAATGTACAGGAAGCTGTGTGAGCCAATGGACTTTATTCTTCACTGCCTACCGTCGTTAGCCATTCCCGCTTTCTAGCCACATCATTATGCACTTATTACCTACGACTGTTAGAGGATTAAGCCTCATTAGTTCTTCATTCTTATTCTCACCCACAGTCGTCTTAACCCTTGAAACGGGCGCCGCAGAACATTCTTAAAATCGTCGTGGAAATTACAGCGACATAATAACATGTTTATTTGTGGATTATAACGCGTATAACAAACAACTTTGGTGGTTTGTTGGTGTGCGTACTGTCTACTTACAAAGTATATTGGCATGAGGCACGGCTCTCAGGACACCGATATGAGGTATTGCCCCCGAGGGACAGCTGGGAATTGATTCCGACGCCAGCCGAGAAAAATGAACAACATACAAAATATATAATAATATTGTGAGTATCGGGTTAGGAGTTGTGGCGTTCATAAAGTAGCGTGTAGGTCGGTGGTCGGCGACTGGACAATTTATGGCCGTTTGACACTGGACGCGTGTCATGCGTCTCGCTACTCCTATCTGCGCCAGTTACCCACTTATAATCTATTTTCATTGTGCGAGTTGGGGGACGCCGCACCGGCGGACGGGCGGGTTGGGGACAAGGGGTGTGCGCGTCTTCTGTTTGCGAATTTTCTGTAATCTTCAGCGTGTCTCTTATTCGGAAAATATTCGCCCACCCTTTGATACAAATATCAAAGCCCGACATTTGACTTCCTTTATACTTAGTTTGTTTAACGTTTGAATCAGTAAACATCGTATTTTCTTTACAGCTATAATAATTGCTACGAAATTGTTTCTATAAAATGGCTTGTGTTTATGAAAGCAATATTGTGGCACGACTGCAATCTTTAAATCTAGCGTCGTTACATATTGCTATTGCTACATATAACTGCAGCCGTGTGTTATGAACACAGCCAGGCGTTGGGTCGAGGGCTTTGTTTATCCGCCTGAAGGGAGAATGGTACTGATACCTGAATGCAGAGTTTTTGTTGGAAATAAGCAGTAATACTTATAAACATACGCTTGTTAGCGAGTCCTCTGAAATCCGCCAGTGTGTGATGTGCATATAAATGGGCTGAGTGTTGTCGGCAGACGTCGAACGTGCTCCGCCAGACCTCGAATAGACGTTGATTATATGTAAATTTCCAAGAATTACTCGTATTTTGTGCCGCGATGCCATTTTTGATGTAACATACTCTTGCACGATGTCGCAAGGCGGCCGTCTCGTTGAACCTCGGCGTCAAACATTTATTTATCGCGTTGTATATCGTAGTGTCAATTGTTACCACATTATTAAACGTATATTTTGTAACCAACGATAGTTTAATGTCAACAATTGAACACGGGTCAGCTTCAATTTTATTTATTTCTACACTAACAATTTCACAATTTACAGTACCTTCCTGCTTAATTAAATAAGGTACATCTTCTAATATTTGTATAATACTTGCGACCTTTGGTAACAAAACCACACAATTTTTATTACATACGAAAATTAAACATGACTTGTTGGACCTTCTGCGAGAGCCATTACCGCAGATATTAACCGCAACTTCGTGCATGATCTCCAAAAGTCCGTAAAACGAGTAAACGTTATGACGAATGCCTTGCTGATTTGGTGAAAACCGACTAAACTTTATGACGGATGACTTACTGATTCTTTAAAAAAACCATATAGTGAACAGTAACGCACACTACTACGGGTCTACCGTGTAGGAACTTTTTAGTACTCTTCTCTTTCTCCCAAACAGCCTTTTTCTCGATCCTCGGAATGTTTATTAAGATTATTTGTTAGCTCACATAAACTCAATGCCAACCTTAAAAAACTTTACTACCTCATCCACGTAAAGGTTAACCTAGAGAGGTTCGCATTCGGTTCTACCCATTGTTGTAATATGGTAAATTATTCTCGGACAGGATTATTGCTCGGAGGGAGCCTAAATCGTGGTTGTATCGTAACCGCCAAGCTATATGTAATAACCTCGGTACTCGTTACTAATATTCATTTAGGACACAACCCAAAAACGTAACTCCAATGAAATTATGACAAGCTATCTTCTTTTTATGACAAGAGTTGTAAGAAACGATTCCTCGACGCAATGCTGACAGGAATGAAATATGTTAGTGCTAGGATCAACGTGAAATAAACTTAGTTATTTATTGACGAGGAAACTGTGAGGGGGCCTAAGGTATTGCGAATTACCTCAAGATTACAGAAGTTGCTACGAAAAAGTTCTTTTCTAACTCATTTAATCCGTTTGCGAAGCGCAATAGATATACATCACCCCATAAGATTGGTTTTACTCGCTGTTTTATGTGGTCGCGGTAAGTTTTTTTGTCTGAATTGATCAGTTTTTTTTTCTCGTCTATAATGATAACTTACGTTCTTTCCGAAGTCTCTTCTTCTTGTGGTATTGCAACTTCCGTTACGCTATTGATTTGTAACTCACTGTTCTCTTTGTACCTAAAGTAATTTTCTGTCTCCCAAACTAAAACTATGTTTTCCGTCGTGCAAATGTCCAATAACCCACATCCTCTTTGTATCTGAGGTACTCCATTGATTGTGTCTGTGTGTTATCTGTTTATGCAGTCGCTCGTCTGCATACAAAACAACGGTCGTTCGCCACCGAGCCATAACCGATGTACTGTGATAGAAAATATATAAAAATAACTCCTCAAAGTAAATCCCTTTGTTCAGCAAATGGTCGGTGTTCTTTAATGATTTGCTTCTTGTACTTACTACCATTCAGTCGGAAAGGGTGAATGCAATTCGCTTGTTGATCACTTTGCGCGGAATTTAGTGCATTTTTACAGTAGTCTTTTTAAGTGCAACCAGTTTTGTAGGTTTTGTTATGGTTTGGCATTAGGGTCTATCTACATTGGTTTCGTAACCATATTTTGCTATGGTTCAAACAACAATTGATCATGGTTTCCAAACAAATGCCAAGTAAATTCTATAGGCAGCAACAATCACGATAATTTAAGTGTTATACAATTTAGAAAGTGGCGATAGAAAACAGTTTTTCTCTGTCAAAGGTCGTCAGAGGCGGAAGCAAGTGATGCGCCGTGTATCTGAGAATCTAAATTGTTTTAAAAATTGTGTATAACACGGACAAGTGTCGGTAATGTGAATAAATCGTATTAACTTCCTTATTGTGGAGGGAAAGGCCTCGAGAGCTGTCGTCGCAGATCGCATTGACCCGCTTACGTTACGTTTCGCGGTGATCAGCGACCTCGGACCGAACAAAGACGACGCGTGTCCCGCATTCTGCTCATCATTCTGCTTCACAAGGACCTTTATACATCAAACAATATTTGTAGTGATCCATACATTCAAATGTGATATACATATATGAAAGATACCTTTCAATACTTGTTGATAAATTCGCTCTCCGTAGCCATTAACGCGTACAAAACTCAATGAAATGTTTGTTGACATACTTTTGCGATTGACATTAAAAGCGGAAAAGCAATCGAAGTCATGGGATCCAAAGTCAATAACCACAAATTTTACAGTAATGAGTTGATTAATGTTGTCTTGGAGTTGGGTTTAAACGATTGAAGCAGTACGTGATATATCGAAAAGTTAAGACAAGGATTAAGCCCATACGTTGTCTTTGATGTATTCATCCGCCTTAACAAATACCTTTGCTTCATTGTCAAGGCTAAAAATACGCTTCCCAACTTGCGTGTTTAGGTGACAGATTATGTTCCATTCGATTCCAATATACATAAGCAAATCGTTGCTATGAATTACACTGCACTGGTATATAACCGTTTTTAATATTCAATTACGCTCAAAGAGTTGAACGGCACGGTATAAACATTATCTGTTATACCAGTTAGTAGGATAATGCCCGAGGGATGGCCAAAAATAGTGGTTCGGAAATTGTATTAAGTTTGAATTTATTTATACGCAAACATTTCGTTACGATAGGAGCTTCATATATAGTAGTATCAAGCCATCTTTCAAGCGGTGTGGGTGTTAGGACTAAGGATTGTCCTGACTGTACTGATTTAGTTCAAAGATACTTAAGAAATCGTATCGTTCTCCAAATCCTCCCCAAAACAAACCAGACTTTCAAGTGCGATACAAATTTAATCGTTTGCGCAAATATAATTCATGTAATTATCAACAAGCAGTGCGAGTCGCCAGCGAGCGCGTGCGCACGTGTCAACGGCCGCAGGTGCTCGCGTCATTGGCCACCACTGGCCATTGTTCTCACCGCGCCCCCTCCCCCCACACACCACCAACCCGCTCATATAAAACTACCCTACAAGCAATCAGGGCTGCCACTGATGGCAGCTGATCGACTCTTAATCTTTTTTCCTTTACTTCAACTTCGCTTGCAAAGAAATAAAAGGCTGTTCACACAGTGTATCGACCGTACGCCACCTGGTGTCTTTTATTTGTAAACTATGAAATTAAATTATTGATATTAATGATCGGCCATGTAGAAAAGACGACCATGTATTAACGATTAGCTATGTATTTATTCATACAGGTGTGTAACGAACACTGGGGCTAGAGATAGTAGAAAAACTTATTAGCATTGAATACATAGAGGGCGTAGCTAGCTAATCTACCGTAAAAAGCACTCCACAATAACTAAAAATAACTAGAAATGTTTGCTCGTCAGAAGGATACGGTCTTTGACCTGCAATAAAACCCTCCTAATCAGCTTCCTTTAGTGAATGACAAAAAGGCAAACAAAGTAAAATGATTTATTTGTTCTTTTAGCACTAAACATGATGACGGGTTAAGTAATGACAGTGCCGAAGGACTTGAAAAACGTAGCGTAAATAATGTTAGGTTAGGTGGTGCCGGCCGTGGTGATCAAATTGCACATTGTAGTGGCAAGTGGCGACGCCACCAATTTGTCAACGCCAACGATTTGTGGGCATCAGTAACAATTTCCATCCTCAGCGATGAAGGGGAATCTTTAGCGGGTAATCAATTTTATGACACTAATAATAAAGCCAAATGCGAATACATCAATCATGCTGCAGCAGATGAAAGGTTGTATAAACACAAACCGTTTTCATAAGCAGCGTATAGGCTTTCGTTTGCCGGAAATCTTAGAAGTGTGTCAACATAGAAATTGGCATCATTAGGTTAGGAGCATCTATTTTTCTTTGAATCATAAATTGATTTGATTTCTCACAAGCTCCTATAAATGTGATGTGTCGGATTTGAATCAACAATGGCTACAATAAAGTAAAGGTTTGTATTTGTTAGGTGATTTCGACACGCGCACCGATCTTGGGCGCTCCCGACTTGCATTGTGTCCCCGTCTTCTTTTGTCGAGGGTCTACTCCTCACTATTCAGTTTACCAATGCTACCATTCTTACTTGGATATTGAGGATATAGGTCGAGAGTTAAGCCGATAACTAAAGGGGAATGCCTATAAAATGCCTGAAATGGACAAAAACTGCAAATAGTCCTTAATTGTATTTAAAATAAAATATGAATAATGAAATTAATCTCAAGTTTGTTTAAGTAGGGTATAAAATATAGGAATCATTAAAATATTTAACTTGATATCCGTTAAAGTTATTCTTATTTTTATTGAAGGTCAATGTTTATTTGACAGGAGTAAGTGACATTCAGCCAAAAAGGAATCGTCAAATAATCCATTTCAAACTATTTTAAGGAATTAGTGCACAGTTAATAATTAATTTAACACAAGTCAACGTATGTGTACCATAAATATAATTAAAACAATATACGCATGTATATATAAATTAAAATCAAATTATTTTTAAAATGGAAAACGTATCGTAGGCTGTATGAATCATAATATATGTCCTTTGCCTTACTGACAGTTTGACATTACTGCATTTTCGATTGTTTGTTTACTTGATTCTAGGTTTTGTGCTTGTGACTGAAGATACGTACCCTACTTACTTTATGATATTTCGACGACTGTGGCCATTTTTAATGATTTTGATTTTACTTCTGCACACGATACCCATTTTTGAACACGGACTTAGATAGGACCCACCTAAACGATGACTCGGCTTTTTGAGGACAGATCTGAACCTACTTTAAATATGACGCTGTTGTGTATTTTGGACTTGTGTGTGCCCCGTGTACATTTAAAAATGGTTAGAAACCTGCACTATGTTAATTGTTATCGTTAACCTAGACTTAACCTATATTTCAGAAAAATGTTTGTAACTGACTTCTACCTAGTTTTTTGATAATAATTAAAATTGTAATGGGTTACCTACGACTTGCAGTAAAATTTGGCGTATATTTCATTGTTGTTCATTACAGGCATTTTTCTATATGGCTGATGGGCATTCCCCTTTGTTGCTCTCCGCAGAATGGTGAGATGCTGAACTTCGCTCTTTGTTTAGAAGCGTCTAAGTTTCTGATACTCGCACATAAGTTTGAGAGCTGTGATAAAGTTACGATGCAAGCACGTGTAATCTCTGCTTAATCTTAGTTCAGGAACACTAATTATTAGGTACGATATAAATGCAGGAATTGTTTTGCATGAAATGCAGTCGGAGAACGGCGAAAATGTTTTCTTTTTTGACGTTTTTCGAACGGATTGGATGCTTGTTATGATATAATGTATCTTGGAGTAACAAAAATCACTCATGTTTAAAAAACCTAAGGGTTTTGCGCATGACTAGAGCAGAAACATCCCACGCCGCATCTACTTAAAAAAAACTCAAATGAAGTATCCCAAGCAACGATTCTTTCTCACGGTATAAAATAAAATATCCAGTTATAATATCAGCTACCGAAAAAATACTCGAGTTATTGCCGAGAAGATTATCTTGCGGTGTTTTTGCCTCTAATCCAATAAGGTGGTCGGATTGCACCGATACGTGTATTGAGCCTGAGAGTTTTTGAAGCGGTTCCCGGGATAAAGCGTAAGGCGTACTGTGCAGATACGATGTTGATTGATATTGAAACTTCATGGGCAATAGAAAAATCAAATAATTTTATGATTTTCGTTTTCATCGATATTCCCATAAATATATCGTCAATATTCATATCAATATCTTTATTTGCATTTCATGATGTGTGAAGATCTTACTTGGCTTGGCTTAAAGCTAAGTTAGAATTACGGACCCTGTAGAGCTATAAAATTAATGTTTGATTTAAAATGAATACATATCAATTTACAATTTTAAAACTTGTCCTTAATATTAATATATGTGACGTAGTAAGACACACGTTTTTCTTTGTCTGTTAAGTAAAAAATCTAGTTCAAAATTTGTACCTAAAAAAGCAATTTTCTGTAAAACACAGTATTTAGTGCTGATTCCACCGTGCGTTTCCCTTACGCATCGTTTTATCGCTAAATGAGATTCAGTTATGAATGTTATGATCAGCTCTTGTTAGTGTATCTCATTAGCGGTTGTAAACTGGCAGCGGGTATAGTAATGGGAAATAGAAAATTGACCAATCACATGTAAGCATTACGTGCGTGCAAGTAATTGAACACATTCTGCACCCGCGCGCACTCAGTTAAGAGGTGGCCTCAAAATAACCAAACCATCTTATTTATTGAATGTTGCTCTAATCGAATTACGTTGTAATGCATGAGATTTTTTCTCATGCATTCTTCAGAAAATTCTTGGGAATATTTGATATGGTTTCGGTCGAGTGTTTTGATTAATACATTCCATTATAAAGTATGAATATTTATGCTACTAAATCTATTTAGTTGTACACTAGATTAATGTATAGGCAGTAAAGTAACCCAAATTATTATATAACGATGGTAGGGTCACATTCCTCCATTAACCTCCTATTATACCGGGATTAAGTTAACGATATCCGTCCCAATAATACCCGTAGAACACAAAGAACTCCATTATACCCCGCACATCTTACACATAATACAAACACTATAAAACTCATTCTATAACTTTCTGATAGAAAAAAGGTGAGGTAGCTATCTATTTAGAGGGGACTATATGGATCAGTGCGCAATCTAGGCGTCGTAACTTGGACTCCTTTGTCCTGATCGCAATCTCCATAAACCAGCTAAACACCTAGCCGAGATTCCCCTCACGAGTCCCGGGGGTGGCAGGGGGTGAACGGGGAGATCCACCCCCTTCTTTTAGTTATACGGGAGTTAAAGTGCCTTATGATTTCGAGACTTTCCTCTCTGAGGTGATGTCGGTCTTTTATGAATCCATAAAAATCTCGGTAAGTCGTAAACGTTGACACCAAACAATAATTACTTAGTCTCTTGTAGATTGATGTTTGGACCAAACAGAATAAGCTGTTGAGGTAAATTAAACAACGTTAATATCTTGATTGCGGAATCACCTTTTTTGGTGTGGCGTTAGGGCATTTTTTTTAGCAGTGTTCGTCAGAAGACATTATTGGTATTGTTAGGGTTTTGTTTATTCATTTTTCTATTTTACTTTTTTGAATTTTCCTATATAAAAAATTAAAAAGGAAACATTTATAAATATAAAAAATAGTATACCACCGGTATTGGGAACAGGGTCAAAGCTACCGGCGGTCAGGGCTCCAGAGAAAGGAACCTCCTAACAATACGAGCCGTGTCCAAGAGTACCGCTTTCTGAATCAAGCGCTTGATCATGCTGCCCAACGAGAGCGTCATCAGATATTTGTCGAGAAACGACAACCTCGTGAGCCGGTCCAGATACTTGATTTGCTTATCTTTCTCGGCTTTCACGAGGTTCTCGTCATGCGGAACCGTTATGACAATAATCATGACGCGCCGCCCTGATCGATCCACCACCACTACATCAGGCTTATTGGCTACAATATTCCTGTCAGTGATGATGGATTGATCCCAATACAGTGTGATATTGCCATTTTCGAGAACTGGGTCGGGCACATACCTGTAGTACGGCACTTTCGATTCCACGTGGCTGAATTTTAGAGCAAGTTGCAGATGGATAATCCTGGCTACAAGGTTGTGTCAATGCAAGTATTTTCCGTTAATAATTGTTTCCTTTTGTCTGTAGGCCCACCATCTCGGCGGGAGAGCGAGTTCAAGAAACCGTCACACGCGCCGCAGAACGGCGTTCGTCATCACCGCCCCCATATCACACACAACAAGGTAAACATTACGAAATATATCTATAAACTATATTACTTTAAAGCTACAGCCACCTTGCAATCTGCCAATGTTTTGTATGCGGCGCGACGGGATTTTATATGCTGCCCTCAGGGTGTTATGCAACCCGAATGAAGTTACTGTCTTAATGGAGTGAAATCTGTTTATAGAGTGTTAAGGGTTGCGCCAGATCTAGCAGTAAGGAATCGCACTTTCCATGCTTCAATACTTTTCTGTCGCTTAGAACCGCCATATGCTAGAGCGCAAAACAGAACGTGTTTCCGACCGCATAGTCTGTCCAGCTGCGTGCTGTAGCATTACCACTGATTATCTCTAGCAATTAATGACGGTTCTGAGTGACAAAAGAGGATAGGTGTATAGAAAACTGCGATTGCGTGCTGCCTGATGTGGTTCAACCCTAAATGTGTTAGCTAAGCTGATAAGACAATAACAACATAAGACAGCTCATGCAAGGTAGCGAGAATAATACGGTTATCATCTAAAAATCTAAATGAATAAATAGCTGAAATGGTTATACAGGGTGTAACGGAAAGGGTATATACATCCTTAAGGGTATGCTACAGACCATCAAACTGAACATGTTTCTCATCATAAAAAATTTTTTGCAGCAAAAAAATATATCAGCTGCCTATACATTTGGGTCGAATAGGTATTGCAATTTTCTATGGGGCAACAGATATTTTTTTTGCTGCAAAAAAATTTTTATGATGAGAAACATGTTCAGTTTGATGGTCTGTAGCACACCCTTAAGGATGTATATACCCTTTCCGTTACACCCTGTATAGATCCGGTTTAAGCTTCCCTCATACACATGTGGAAAAAACTAGAACACAATAACGTTCTATAAGGTTCTATGATAAATGAAAAGCGACACGTGTCTGGCGTTCAAACGTGCCAGATATACTCGTTATTGCGCTCCTTGCGAGAATCGAGAAAAATTTCGTTACAACTGCTTATCGGTACACAATGGTGTTTATTGTCGAGCTGTACGCTTTACAAAGCAATATCAACCAGGAAAATGTTGTGTTATCATGAAACTTTTTAAATTCCCTACCGAACTCCGTCGCTTCGGGCGCCACCATCTTTTGTGCTGGATCGCTTTGCTTCCCTGAAATATGCTTAACGACAATACAACTTTTTCCTAGTTTAACTCTTTAAAAACTCGTTTTATTATTGTGGTGCTTTATCTAAGCTTTTGTTTAGATTTAGAATGGCACCAAGAACGTGTTAGGAGTCACATTAATACTTATGGTAGCATTTGTAGGGCTGATGAAGGGGGGTCATACGATGCGTGACCGGCCTTTTCACGTCTCATTTGAAACTTCTCATGCCGTAACACAGCCACATCTTGGACTAGTTAATTCCTGTCTGAATTATTCATCAGGCGTACATTGTAATTAAGTTTAATGTGGTTAACTCCAAAACGGCGCCAGCAACTTCGATCACTCGGGGAAACTTGCTACATGTACATACGTTGATGAATGGCAGAATACATTTCATACGGAGAACTTGTAAGTTAGGAAATCGAATGTGTGTATTTTTACCTTTCAAATCAAACGTACAATCGAAATCAGAACCTATACCTATGCAGGATAAGATCTACAAACTAAGCACAATTTAGACGAGTAACGAGCCCAGATTTCGTCCACAATACGAAACAAATCCAATTCAGAGACGTCGTTTAAGAAATCCCTAAACGTAATTCTATTAAGAGGGAAGGTGAATAGAATATTAATGTATATTTTTTGGTGCAGAGCGACGGTTCCGGTTCAACGGGAGCCCCGCACAGACCGCCTCCAATCAGGATACCCAACGGTATCCAGTCACAGGTCAGTTTGATGAGGAGTCCTTAGCTCACCCCCGGAAATATTCATTGCTTCATTCATATTAGCTTCTCTTATTCATTGCTTCAACATACGGTCTCATGATAGCTTCCCTGATCATTATCATGTCATTATCATCTTTATCTTAATTCGTAATATACCTCCTCATGATCATTGGTCCTTTGATACATTTATTTAAGTTTAACATCAATAAAGTATCTGATATCTATTACTTGGCCTGACTGATGTCGACAAAACTGTCAATTAGACCAAAAATCGTGTTCGCGACATCCATACAACAGTCAATGAAATGCAGTCAACCTGAAAGCGCCAATATTGCACTAGAGCAAATTTACCATTTGTTCATAAAGTATTGGAAATATAAATAATAGGGTTGGTTTAACAACTATCGAGTGCTTTTTCGGTCCCCTGGCTAATTTCAACGTTGTCAATAATAAAGCGATCGTCATCAGTTTTTGCCTAAGCAGTTTTTATTTGCTTTCTAATTAATTATGAGAACTTCTGAAGAATTTCAGTATGCAGTTCCTTATTAATCCGTAGTATGCAGTTGTACGTAAAAAGTGGTAGCTGGAAGTCATACTAACATTCTATTAATTAGTAAAAGGGTAAGCCTGCTATAATAAAGTCTTATTCCCTGCAAAAAAAAATCCTTATTAAAGGCAGAAGAATTCTAGGAACTTGTCTTGGTATTATACGGTCCTACATCGACTTACCTAATCCGATTGGTCCATTGTTATTGTACGGTAACGATTATTGGATTAGACAGCCACAAATACAGTCAGTCAGTTCAGAAGCCTGTCCCTAATTCCCTGTAATGTTGAACGTGTTGAACTTTGAAGTTCACACCCACATCCCACACGTTCGCCGCAAGTGTTGTTCGCGCCTCCAACACCAGATAGGTCAACAAGTGGGTGTAACATACCTTAGTGTCAAAGAGCCTTTATATCTTAACTAATATATTTATGCTATGATTGCCGCCTCGTTGGTCTTGTGGTCGCAAGCTGTTGAGCATCAGAGGGAATAAAATGGCCGCTTTATCAGAACATTATTGAAGTGAAAACTTCTTTAGCGGCGTTGTGCACTTTTGTGATGGGTAAAAAAAATTAAACTCGCGTCAGGACACGTGACCGTCAAGTCACGTGTCCTGGTCGAAAATTTGTAAGACGGATTGACATTAGGTAACGAAGGAATTTAAACTTTATGACAGCTGTCATTGAGTTTGGGTTTCCAAAACTGGATAATTATCTTATGCACAAACAAAACCTTCGTTTCTCCAAAGTGGTATTTTTATACTGATAATTAAAGCATTCGTGCAAAATTATTATCAAAACTGTACAACGTTAATATTCAAGTTTTCACTTCTGCCGTCACTCCCGGAGTGCAATCCGTATTCTTTATGTCTTAGGTCTTGGGTTCGATTCCCAGATCGGGTCACCAACCGATAAGAAACCCGATATAAAAGATAGCTGATAGAAATTACAAATGGGAAAACCTAACAACACTGTAAGGTTTTTCCCATTTGTAATTTACGTTAGCAGCCTTGAATCACGATTTGTCAACGGTTGATGGCAATATAAGTCATCGCCATCAATTTCAGCGGCCCTAAATTTGACTGGCGAAATGTGGTGTACCTTTAGGTGCATCTCTGCCTAACCCTCGCGAGTAATACAGGCGTGATGGTATGTGTTCATTTTTAATGCGTTTATGGTGTTTAATTATTTCTTGGTGAGGTGTAAGCAGGGTCATGGTATTGGTTACGAAATAAGGTAACAAGTAACAAGTTAACAAGTTAACAGGGAACCTCTGAGTTTGTTTCGGCTGTTTCTTCTCAGAGTAGTCAGGTACGAAACACCGGCCCCATCTAGCTTAAAAAAAAAATGACGTGTAAAAGTGTTTGTAAAAACCTACTTGCAAAATAAACATCATTTATCATTTATCATTTATCATAAGGGGTTCTTGCGTGACTCGAATTGGTGATCAGATAAATGGAAACGTTGCGATTGCGACTACTGTTGTCGTAGGTCGACAGTTTTGAATGAACGACCCGTTTTATTAGGCAACCCCATTTGGGCGAGCTCCAAAACTTAGCTGTTATACCATACTTACACTGCAATTACTTTTTTTACTTCCATTGTGCGATTTGACCTTTATATATTTAGTTTTTTTTTTAATATATCATATTTGTGTTCTTTTATTTGAGCGGGAATGAAACGGGAATTCTGGTAACAATGTAATATGAGAGATTTTTTAAATGCAGAACCTTCTTCAGTCCCTTTTCCTTTGTAGTTTGTACCAGCTTCCTTCACAGAAGACAATTATTTATCTTCGATACTGTGTACGTAAAAATAATATTTAACCTTTCTTTTCACGTACAGCGTTCTTCAGAAACGAATGACACCATCCAATAAACGTTCTATCTCCCTCCTTCCAATTGATTTGCCGCCATGTTGTAAAAGGACGGAATAAGTTCGTCGAATTCGGCAGATTCCTTCAACAGCAACAATACAATACATTTATTGCCGTAAACTCGTAAATCATACAAGCATACTTGGCCGTAAACGGGCCCTAAGTTTAATCGCCCCGCTCCGCTAAGGAGGCATAATGTATTCTCGTAAAAGTAGTTTTATTCTTGCCAGTGCAAATTTGTCCAATCTTTTATGTGAGCAACGCGGCTTATCTCGTTATGCGTATGACTATGTATCGTGTTGACTACGTAACTACCCTTGTTTTTCACCCATATTAAATTATAAAGCGTAAAACGTTAACCGGGAAGTTGTGATGTCACAATATTTCGTCCGGCCACGTGCCCGCATTTCCCTGTGGGCGGGTGTGCGGTTCTGCCGTAGACTTAAATGTTGTACGGTATCCGGACAACAATTATTACACTTTTGTCTGTTTCTAACAGCACTGCAGTTCAATATCGACCTTATTGCTACACTGTGTATACACCAGCACATCAAGCTACCACAATCTGACAAGTTTCTTTAATATATCTATTTTCAACTTTATTGTTAAAGAATTAGGTTCAAGGTTGATTGTGAAAATTTGACAGTTTCTGGTAGTCTGGCGTCTGTCCTACGTTTTCCTGACACTTTCACAATTAACTCGAAATAATCACTTTGTTGTTTCCTTTACAGAATGCTATCGATAGCAGTCAACCGCCAATAGAAAGTATTTTAAAGGTGCGTATTCATTCAAGACAAGAATGCATTGTATCAATGTTGTTTCAGCAATGTGAAATGTAACGTTGTTTGTTATTGTAGGAGATGAAGTCTCTACCGACGCCGTTGTCAGTGATAGCTGCGACGCCGAGGAAGGAATTGGAGAACAAATTCATCTTCAACCCCTACACAAATAAGGTAAGACAGAAGTTTCAATATTCATTTACCTATTACAACAACAAGACTCAGTTCACAAGGTTCAAATACAGGTTGTTCACAAAAGAGGCACACCACGTGGAAACACCATATACAGACGACAGCACATTAACGTACAACAATCTGTCAAATATCTGAAATAGATTTTCAACTTTATGCTTAAAGAATTAGGTTCAAGAAAATTTGACAGTTGCCAGTTGTCGTCTGAAAATTGCCTTAACTGCGAAAACTGGGTCAGCAAACCTTGACCCTGTTACGCTAAAAAATGACATAAGAATAAATTTCACATTCGCTCACAACAATCGCTTGCGTAATAATAGGGACGTCGCAATAAAGCTACGCTAACAAAATTAATTAAAAACTACTAAAATCAAATTCGCACAACACTCGGAAAATATGAAAACAATTATAAATGCAAATTTCAAGTTCATGACTACACTAAAAACGTGTGTGTACGTTTGTATGCTTACCGCGCAAGGTCGAGCCACGACAAACGCGCGAAAAATACGCGCAAGCAGCGGCCATGATTTAAGGTGACAAAAGACAATTGATGCCACGCCACGCTCTGATATCGTCGGAAATATCTCGAGAATATTCCTTACGTTGCTAACTGAATAAATGTTATTTCATTTTATACCATTTATGAAACGGTTTTCGACGGTACGCTAGTTCTACGAAATGTATGATTGGATGCGTTTTGCGTAGGCATGGACACTTTATTGGAGTAGACTCGTAGCAACGGTAAAGTGGCACTAGACGGTTTACGATCATAGATTGCAAACATTTTTTTCCGTATTATTTGACGAATATTCTTAATTTGTTTAAATGTTTTTCTTTACTGAAAAGGAAAAACTTCAAAGCTAAGCTTAGCAGGATTCTGATTGTGGACTGAAGATATATTAAAAAGGAATAAGACGTTAGATAGCAATAGAAAATCGTTTAATCTTTTTTTAACGGTTTCTTTTTGTCTGAGGTCAATATTTGACCATTCTTTTAAACTGTATAATTATCTAATAAAAAGAGTACGCGTTTCCCTTTTATGCATGCCTATGTTTAACAGATGTCCCTATGTATGCAAAAGTCGTAACGAAAAAATTTATGTCCTAAATAGGCTTAACGGTTATATTACCGACAGCAATACTGCCAAAATGTATGTGTAATCCTCATCACGACGATAAAAAATATTAATTTAATTCAGGGAGGACGCCCATAACATACCACTCAAACCTTCAAACTGAAAGAACTCTTAAGGAACAGAGTTAAGAGTCGAAAATACGATGGTAGTCTTGATGAAATTCTGGAAGTACAGACATTTTTCGGCATATTGTCAAATGAATGTGATCAAGTCTGTATCATATCACTTTTAGTACATAAGGTTTGTGTTACGTTAACTTGAGTTAGTACGTACGGGAAAGATAATAATGTTTTTCTTACTTTGCCGTGAGAAACAATACCACTTTGTCTTGAATATTAAGTTTTTTTATGAGAACGAAAACGTAAATTCAAGTAAGAGAATATGAGCATTAGAAAGACTAGCGGCGCCATCTATCGTCTTCATTCAAATACTTCGAAAATGTTTGCGCTTCTGAAATATTTACGTATACTATACTATAACAGTAAAGTTTATGGAATCGATAGAGTTTTCGGTAGAACACATCTGGTTTTAAATCTAGACCCAGAATGTAGGTAATGGTAAACATTGACGTAACGCAGAAAAAATGCATATTCCCAATATTTTTATAAGCTATGGCCACTCGTAAATCTTTCTAAGAAAAACTTAATTCGAAATGCGCATCAATACTGTAAAGGATACTACGCACTGACGGAATACATAAAACGCAATATGTATTAAAAAGTAAAACAATGTTTTTCACCAACATTTTAGAGAAATAAATAGAAGATTTTTCCTGATTTGCTTGGTCTAGAGTAAGACATCTCATCATCTGCCTAGCCTTTTCCCAACTATTTTGGGGTCTGCTTCCAGTCTAACCGGAAGTGTATTTACACGAAGCGACTGCCTATCTGACCTCCACAACCCAGTTAGTAGGTACTGGGGTGATCTAGACATCTCTGTTTACTAAATATGCTTACACAGTTAACAAATATCACTTTTTCAGGTCCAAGAGAACCCTCAGTTGGCCGCCAACGATCTCAAAGCACCCCTACCTAAGCCCGGTAAGTGTGAATAGAACTTTAATGTTAGTGTTGCCGGATCTAAAAAAAACTATTACGTATTCGATTTTCAAATAATCAATTTCTAAAAATCATTGAGAACTGTTCCTCTTTAGATTGGGGAGAATTGTGAGATTAAGTGGTTATTTTATTTAGATCTGGCAACACTAAATACGATACCTATTATTGTATATTACTAGATACCCCCTCCGGTCAATTATTTGGGTTATCGGTTATTCACAAGCTTGGGGTTATCCAACCGTTTCGCTCGTTTTCCTGTTTCGTCTTTAAATTACATGCATATTTAATTCATTGCCACTCTTCCGGCATTGGGTTCCATCTTTAGGTTTCTTTTTTTTCCATCGGGCTGTGTGGTCGTGACGTCAAAGTTGAAATCTTCAGTTAATCGACATTTTCTTTCATAAATATTTACGTTGGTTGTATTCAGTGAATGCTCTCTGATATTCTCATTATTTTCAATCGATTACTGATATGGAATGTTATGATAAACATACGCTATAAATGCATTAATGCTAGACATCAAACGAACGGATATCCTGTTGGTTGTTTAGAAAATAATTACTAGATATTAATTATTGGGTTTACTTAATGGTATTAACTCTGATATAATGAGTGATCAATTGAATGAGATATGAGACAAACAGTAATCGATGCGAGAAGTCACGGATAAGTGGGATGGCTAGGCGTATCAATGATTGTTGGTACAAAAAGGTTCTATTAGCGATAAAGGACGGCGCCGTGTGAAGGCACGATGTGAAGTAGTTTATAGTGACGATAACCTCCGCAGACTAGTTCCACGTCCGCCCACTGCTATGCCTAAAATGTCGCTCCTCAAACGCGCGATAAAAAGCCTATTTTATCCTAGCAGCCCGCTAATTGGCTCATAACTTCACCGACTCACTCAACGACCAATGAAAAACCACTCGGAAAAAGTAAATTCCAACCGCTTCGGTATTTGTTGTGTAAATAAGACTCGTAAGAAAAGATTCGGTCTCACTCGAGTGTTACTTGTTAATTATATGAATAATGTACAAGTCAAACATGGCACGTTAAATGGAGTGGCTGCGATACGGTTAGGTGTAGTGCAATCGATCGTCGGGTGATGTATTAAATTCATTTTGTATCTCAAACAATAAGGTCGTAAATCGTACAGCTTGCGCGCTTTTAGGTTGACTGCGCCTAAATAAAATGTGGAATGAAATATTAACAGCCAGTTTACACGTATCGCGGGCACAGATCGCCCGGCAGCGCCACCTGTCGGCGACTTGAATAAATAAATTGTGAAAAAAAGCACAAAACGTAAACGTGCAAACTGCACACATGGCCGCATCTTCACACACATACCCGCGCTCATAAAACAAGACTGCAAGCGAAAATATTTGCGCTTGCTAACTGAATAATAATGAATATGACCGAACCGGACGTAACCGGAATCGTTTCAATGTAATTTCTACTGCTTTGTGTAACTCATTTGCTATTGCTATTATACTACGCGTTTTTAATATTTCATGTCTTGAATACGAAATTAGTGGCTTTATAATTACAGGTTTATGACAATAATCGTAACTTCACTTCATTATCGCGTCTGTATTTCAAAATGTTACTATTGCGTTAACAGAAATGTTCTTTAGAAAGTATTGCGTTCATTCGCATTTTCATTTTTACGATATGCCATAACACTCCATTCTTGTATCATTACGTGCACGCGATAATCACGAATATCTTCCTTTTTTCCACCATGAAGTTTAAAAACCCCGTTTTTTTTTCTATACGGCACGGTTATTGTCCAAAGCGAGCAAAAACTAGCTTAGCTAACCACTAACTAAACGTGTTGTATTCTCGAAATGCTATTTTTACTGTCAGCATTCCTATTATAATGGTTGAGGTCTCGTTAAATCGTCGCAGGTTTTATATTCGTGCAACGTATGGACGCAGAAAGTACGTACATACTCGTATGCATCACCTGCCAGTGCCAACGGTGAGCGGTCGCGACTCGCGAATAGAGTACGAAAAAGCAAAAATAAAAAATGTGCGAAGTGCAGATTAAAATCCTACGGTTTGTAGATTTGTTTGTACGTTCGTATTCCTTCGCGCAACGATAACGAACTGTTTCAGAATAACAGCTTAGTTGTTTTTTTTAATCACATCGATAACATGTTAACTATTACAGCCGCTTTATCGTGGCAAGTTATACATTTACTTGTAATACCCATTTAACATTCGCTTTTTTTTTCCGCAACATAGAAATTAATTCAACTTGCATTCTTTTGTAGTTTGTGTTCTCTGCCCTTAACAATTGCACACAAAAAGTGTCTAGAATTGTGCTGCGGTAATGTTAACTTTAATAGGATTTGTTCATAAAGTTCACCTGCAAACAATTACAGAGTTTTTTTAACAGTTTTATATACTTACTCACAAAGCTGACAAATAGTCCTAAAATATAATTGCTACCAGAAACTACAGAAAAACTTTTTTATAATCCAGTTTTCAGTTTATTCAATTGTGAATCGCGTTCTCGTATAGTGAATTCGTTTTGCTAAATGTCCCCGAGCCCCATATGCCTGTCTATTGATATTTCAATCGTTTAGATCGTTTCAGCGAACGGAATCAGCGTCCCTGCCTGTGACACGAACATGGGAGTCAGTTTCGCGGATTAGATTCCTCTTTTTCATCCAATAAAAACTGACTAAACCTTCCTTTTCTGTCTGTAAATTAAACTGTTTCAAAATAGTTTTTTTTTTATCATCGCAAACGAGCGATTATTTTGTCTGCCTTTTAGTCGCTCTATGCGTTTATCAATTCAGGTTAAGGTACTTAATAGTGTAGTAACTAACTAAATAGTCCAGAATTCTTCAGCGCCCGTTACAATAATTAAACATTTTATAAAACAATTTCACATAAATGTCCTCCTTTAACAAAGATTATTTTACCACTGTATAAGCTATTAAGTAAGTATGCTAACTGTCGGCACTCAATGTAACCCCTACACTAGGTTATGATAACCTAGTGTAGGGATTTCATTGAGTCATCATCATCATCAGCCTATAATGTTCCCAATGCTAGGACACAGGCCTCCTAGGCCTCCCAGGCCTCTATGAGAGGGAGTGGGCTGTAATCTACCACGCGCGCCCAGTGCGGGTTGGTAGATGACACATGTCATGTCTTCGTTTTTGTAGTTCTAGGACACGCCGGTTTCCTCACGATGTTTTCCTTCACGGTTTTTTGAGAGCAGCGGTCATGAAATAAGTTACACAAAGTAATGCACCTGCCTGGGTTCGAACCCACGGCTTACTGCTCGTAAGTCGGGGCTGCCACCACTGGGCACTAGGATATACTTAAGGTAAAAGTATCACTTAGTGATCTCTCAAGATAATTGAGAACGGAACCCTTAATGGCCGCCATAAACGATGCACTAGTTAAATATCTAAATGTTTATACCTTCCATACGTTATACTTGTTTGTAACCAAACGGTATTAGCTTACCTTATTGAGCGTCGTCTGGGATTCCTCTCAACCTTTTAGGTAAACACGTGACCGACCCTACCTTCGATGTACCTATTCCTATGCATCTAGTGGGCTAATAACTTTTTTCTGTCCTCTATAGTACGTCTATATCACATGGGTGGGAAACGTTTGTTCGTATTTCAATCTCTACGGGAGCCTTCCGCCATTTTTCCCCATATCCCCGACACATCTGGGTGCCGATAGCATATTTTATTTTTTGAATTATTTCCTCTTGGAGTGCGGATTTTTCTCCTCGCTTCATTATTCTGAAAATAAGTCAATTCCTTTCAATAAAACGTCTGCAAATCAATTTACAATACGTTGTTTTAATCCCTTTAAATACATGAAAGTTAACAAATTGAATCATGATAATTAACGGTGCATGATGCAAATGCTATAATTGATGGGAAAGGCACCAATTTGCGAACCGATTATTCCTTGAGCCTTGTTGAAAATTCCAATTTAATAACTGAAACTCGAGTAATTAAGAGAAAAGTGGAGGACTACAGGTAAAGTCCACGAGCCCACCCCAATATTGACTATACCATCCCTCCACGACTAGGTACCGATCGGTTTGCGTCAAACCGCAATATCCTTGATAGAAACTGACATTGCAAAACTTCTAACTGTTAGCATAATTAACATTTATTTATAAACGTTTCCTTTGAACCATCTTATGTAATCCGTATCCGCAACTAATATGACCTGTTGACGATGGTTTTACGACCACGCAACGTTATTTATTTCCTTGGACACTCCGGAATTACGGATCTCCCAAAACCTGACATTATCTCAGGAGTAAGCTTTGATGTCCTTCCTTTATGAAATAGTTTTTCTGCTCAATATCCAACCTCTATTTAGGAGTGGCTCAGTCCAAGTCATATAGAAAATTGCTAAATAAAACTGCTTTCCGTAGGAAATGTGTACGTACGAATTTTCTTCGAATCCCAGTGTTCAACCTTTTCTAGCCGGTGAATGAACAGTAAATGCGAATTTGAATATTTTTACAAAACTGTATTTTAATGTAAATCTTTTTATTCTTCTTTGTTTGGATATAAACGCGTTCATGTTTTTTTTTACTTCAAAACTTTTGTTTCATTATAGTGTTTTTTCAGCTGTTAGTACCGCTACAGACAAACAACATACCAATTCCCAATAAGAAAAAAAATAAAACGTTCTGAAAAAAAAATATAGATAGCTTTACCTTCTAATATAACGTATTCAAGAGAATTGTTTCCAAGTTTTACGATTGTCGAATCGTAAAACCGTTGCCGTTCGCATCTTCGCATTCCTCCCTTACCCCGTATGAGTTATGTGGAGGGTTCAGTGCTGATAAATAAATCAGTATTTAGGTCATTGAAAAGGTGTAGCTTTTATTGGACGATGTATATACGTGTGCTCTGCGATAAATAACGGACCATTATGTGATTAAACTCGGCCGCCTTTAATATGACAATGGCGGACATTATCTCGTTACATTATTATGCTCATGTCCATTACTTTGTTTATTTTATTGTTTTTCAAGCTACTCTGTCAGTCTGTTTGATAATGCACAGAAGTTTTCATTTTAATTATACAAGCTGTTGTTTTGCATTCTCGTCAAATTCAAGGATAATGGGTAGGTTCTTTTTTTTGTCTTATTTACGGAATTCGGTAAGTGTGAACCACCCGTGTTTTAAATGTGACTCGTCTGATCCTCGCCCTATAACCGCGCTTTCACACATACAAACAATCTCAAACGTTTATTCGATAATTTAAACGTTAAGGGTGTTATTCTGAAACACTGACCAATTTAAACAACAATAAATAGCAGCATTTTTTAATAATTAACTAGGTATTGTAATTTAAATTGATTAATTATTTATGTCTTTTGTGACAACCTCCGGAATTTTCACGAGGATGCAAAGCAACACCTTGAATACATATAATTTACATTTTTAAATATTTCTATATAAAATAATGTTAAAAAACATTAAAAAAATATAAACTGATTTAAATTTATTATTACAGCTCCAGGTATTTTGTAAGTACACTTACTTACTTTAATTTGCAATTTTTTCTTAGAAACATCGAAAGACTCAGCATCTTTGATTTGTGGTTGTACAAAGTTACGAAATCTTGAATAATTTAGATTTGAACTTACGCTTTAATAAAGTCAATAAGCTCACCTTCAATATCAATTGTCTCTTCTCCGAAGATCGAGAAAGCCAGTTACCTACATATAATTCTTTTCTCTTAATGTAATGTAATGAGTATTCGTGAATGAATAATAATATCAATATACGTGTCGTCACTCTCACCGTCGCGAGCTGTCCAACTGAATAATAGATGAACATGAAAGATTTGCGACACCTGAAATTGTTAAGCCGGTGAAAAATCTAATACCCCCATCCAGCCTCAAATAATCAACCATGTTTTATCGAAGAATCTTCACGGACTTCGAATAAAATCGAAACATAATTGCTTCTTTCCTCAATATTGTTTTTTAATAATCTCACGCGGCAATCAAAACAGTGTGGACTTTTCAAGCATGCAATTTTTCCAGCGATTATAAATGAAGGGCTAAACAACGGTTTTTCAACATGTTCCAGTAAACCACTAAATACGTTCGGCAAATAAGAGTTTTCATGTACTTCGCGACCAAAGTTATAAGGAGCACTAATGAACGAGACGACTAATTAAATATTAATCGATACGCGCAATACGTCCCGGATAATCGATTCTAAGTAATTAATCGGTAAGTTTATTCCGCTACCTAGTAAATTTAATTGACTAGAGTTTGTGTCTTAATGTTGGTTTATTGATAATAGGCTTTCAGTAGTACGTTTCGATACGGAATTCATTGTATTGATTAGGAAATTCCTTATAAGTTGTAGTAGCGTTCCGTTAACGTTTTTAAACAACATCAATTACAACTGTGGTTAATTATTTTGATAATGAAGAAATCGGGGTTTAATGACAGCTCGTTTTTCACTTCGAAGGGTTTTCTCATAATGTGACATCCTCATCAGTCTATAGTGTTCCCATCACTGCTGGGACACAGGCCTTCTCTCTATGAGAGGGAATGGGCTGTAATCCACCACGCGGGCCCAGTGCGGTTTGGTAGATGTCACATGTCTTCGAATTTTTAGTTCTAGGACATGCCGGTTTCCTCACGATGTTTTTCTTCACCGTTTTGAGAGCAGCGGTGATGAAATAAGTTACACAAAGTAATGCGCCTGCCTGGGTTCGAACCCACGGCTTACTGCTCGTGAGTCGAAGCTACCACCACTGGGCTACCGCTGCTCTAATAATGTGACATAGAATTTTCATATTAGAAGTTATAATAGAAATCAAATTGGAATGGCAAAACTAAACAAATTAGGTTTATTACACCCCACTAAGTTACCAATAAAATGACAGCAAAAAATATTCCCTTATAAAATATGGTGCAAACCGCCATTACTTCTTAACCGGCATGATAAACCGGTGAACACAGTATTCCTTTCATCCTCGCCGTAGAACGTGGCAGTCGTAAACTAAATGTCATCAATATTAGAATTAATATCACCTACGAGATGTTGCATAAGAGAACCGCCATCGCCATATGCAACACTATACGTGGAGAATGGAGCGAATGGAGAGATGACTGTGTGGGAGGTCGCTGTAGGATTATGAATTCTGTATTATTGTAGCTAAGATAGTCTCGAGAAAAGCTATTATTAAGTTTGATTTATTTTTAATATCGTAATAGAGGAATATCAAGAGAATTAAAAAATATAACGTGTTGCGCCGACCCCAAGTAACATAGGTCAAGGGCAGGTAGATGATGACGGGCCTGGAGAAAACCTTATAAGGGAAAGACGTGTGACAAGAGCCATAATCATTTGCGCCAAAAGCCAAAGCCCTACTACGTATTATTTACTCCTCTTTTTTTTTTTATAGGCCCGCGTGAAAACATATTCTATGGCACTCTGTAAAAATGTAGCTTTCCATAAGCGATATATTTTTTCAATTTAGATGAGTAGTTTCAGAGAGAAACTTCTACATTCAGACTTACAAACTTTACCACGTTATATTAATATTATTTTGGCATCATCTTTTGGAGAACAAGAGAAGATGAAGATGGCCTATGTACTCCATTTCCTACTAACTCCACTTCCCTGTCCAATTGTAATGTATTTATTCTTATCTACTTTGTTGCGCGCATAATTTAACACGTTTATTAAGCAACATTAGTCTTCATGAGCGCCTATGTCGTTCCGATTACCATCGACACCGTTACAGAACGTTTGGTATGGGCGACAATGAACGAAAATGGAAATCTAACAAAAGACTTTTAATATGCGTGAATATCTAAGTTAAGGCTTTGTTCCCTTTGCCGGACGTAGGCATTGTAAAATGGCGTACAATGAGCATATTGGCGGTTTAGGGAGGTACCACACTTATCGACAACGAATCGGCTTGAGCTGGACAGAATGAGCTTTACTTCCTTATAAGAGATAGAAAAAAAGACATTTGCGTCATTTCAGATGTAACTTTTTTGTCTGATGCGATGATAGTGCAACCTCTCCCTTTCATGATAAGTTTATGTATGATGTTAAGGTATCTTTCCAATACGATCGTAAATAAATATTAACTAAAACAATATCTAAACAGTTTTTGCAATCATTAAGTTACATAATGGTGCCGTATGCTGTTATGTCAGGAATGCGTTTTGTACGCGACGACAGCCAAGCTTGACTGATAAAATCATAACTTACGACTCGGTATGGAATTTTCATTCGCTCTTTTTATTGTGTTTAAATTCCCAAGACTTTTTTATGATTACCTTGTAAAATTCCATATTCTTGCTGTCATCGTGTATTTTAGAACCATAGTTTGCAAGATGTCGACTGACTACTAGACTGCCACGTTGGTCTTGTCGCCGCAATCACGACTGCTGAGCACGAGGTCCTGGGTTCAACTCCCAGGTCGGAAAAAAGTGTTATTGGGTTTTTCCATCAGGAATTTCCCAGTAGCAGCCACGGAGTCTGGATCTGTGCCCGGTTGATGGCAATAGGCTCGCCCTGTTACATGGGACTTAAGAGCTTTTATACCTTACCGCTTTTCATACAAACTTTCAAGTCGTTATTTTCCGAAATGACTGAACCGATTTAAATGAAACTCGTGCACATAAGCAGGACACACAGATCTAAAAAGTTACTAAAAAACATCGTCTAAAAATAGTATTACAGTTAAATTAGGCCGATTATTAATTTTCTATAGAAACAAAAAATTCCAATTACTTATCTCTTTTTTTTAAACTCATTTTGAAAATATTTTTTAGTAACTTTTTAGATCTATGTATCCTGCTTATGCGTATAAAGTTTCATTTAAATCGGTTCAGTCATTTCGGAAAATAACGACTTGAAAGTTTGTATGAAAATTGGTAAGGTATAAACGCTCTTAAACATAACTGGTGAAATGAGGATGTACTATTAGGCACATCTCTGCCTAACCCTTCGGGTATCACTGTGGTATTATGTTTTGTTAGTTTGCAAGATGTAAGTACAAAGACTTTTCCAATTACTCCCTTCCGTAAGTTTTTCGTCGTCTTACTGAACCAATCAACTAGTGTTGGATTATTCTCACCGCCTTATCCCCAAGTTTTATTATGTAAAGTTTCAAACTCCACAAGTTACTGCACTCTGCCGGCGACCCGCGAAGCAGTTTCGAAGTTAAGAATTTTCAATCGCTTTATCGATATTTTATTGCACTTGAATATTAAACATGGTACTCGGTTAGAACGTTTTTTTATAAAAATAACTAATATCTCGCTCCATGCAAAATATTGGTATTCAGCTGCATCAGGTAAGACTGGAAGCCGATCCCATTATAGGAACAGGCTAGGCAGATGATAATGAACTAGTAACTCCACGTGTTCCTTCCTTGACCACTGTAGGATATACTCGTAGATAAACCTCAATTTCTTTTTACCATATTTCCTGTTTCCTTGCATCCCTCACCCCCTCTTCTTATAGAATACATAGAATGTAGCAGAATTTTAATTAGTACAATTTGTAAGAAAGAAATATACGCAAATAATGATGAATTCCAGCCATCTGTGGAAGTTAAAAGAATGTATGGAAGTTGTATGTCCATAAAGCACATTGTCAAGTGGTGACGATGATCAGCGGTGATTAAAAACCCTGGCTGTCAACAAAGAAAAACAAGGAACCTAGCGTGACTGCCACCCATTCCCGTTAACAATGCAAGAGTCCGCTTTATAACTGATTAAAGTTTGAATTTTTGATTTGCAAACTATTGTTCAGCAAGGATATTGAATTCTGTGGCGCAACTTGGAGTAGTAGCTTCGTAAAAACTTTAAAACTAGCTGAATCTGAACCATTCCTACTTGTTTTGGTACCTATAGATACTTTAGATTGTTTATTATTGGCAAGGATTTACTTTCACATGTTGTCTATAAGGAGACATCGTCGTACGTGACATCTCAAGCATGTAGATAGCCTGTTTCTGTTATCTAACTGCTACTCCTATCATCATATTAATAATAATCAGTACTTGATATGTAATACAAATACCTTCCCTTTTCAATTGATGAAATCAATTAATTGTCTTTAACAAATGTGTGTACTGCAGCTCAATATGATTCCATAGGGATTTCTCATGTAAAAAAGAATATTGTTGATATGAGTACCTTTATCTTCTGAAGATAAAACGTCGTAGGGGAATATAGCATACATACTAAAATTACCATGCTTGACAAATGGATGTCTTGACGTTATCACTTATTCGCATGTTATGACACTTTGGGAAGACTGCCTTTCTTACTCCGGGAAAATTCTTGTTTTTTACAGAACCTTTTCGAATGTGGTTAATTGTCCTACTGTCTTTTTAAACCAGTTAACGATACGCTCTGCAAGAAGATTGCCCTCAGTTTTTTAAACGAAATAGATTTAAATTTACAAAGTAGTCGGGAAAGTATACATAGTATTAATTTTGAAATAGACTGATAAATGGGAATAAACAAAAGGAGTGACGGGTCGAACAAACAATTTAGTTTCGTTGTACCGCGCTCAGGCTGTGGGATTTCATAGGCGGCAATGGCGGCTGTTTACCAATATCTGGTGGATTCTAGAACAGGGATTTACTTCGCTATCTGCTTCCGTGCCCCAGATCTAGATATGACGAGATACGAATACAATTTGTAGCTTTCATATAAGTAACGTATGAGGAATGATTCATGTGGATGCCATAATTTATTGCAATGATATTGAAATTGTAGCAGTTGTTGCTTTAACATGCGTAGCCAATAATTCCGAGAAGATACACGTTTGAAGTGGTCTATAAGTTAACGATTTGATGCGCATCAATATATCCTAACACAACAATATTGCTATCTTCTTTATCGTTGTTTATTCGATCTAAGTTCTAGTCGGATTCAATTATTAATCTGAGCGATAAGTTTGAAAAGGAGCACAGCCGCGGGACGGGCGCGGACGGGCGAATAGAACGAACTTTTCATCTCCCGAGCTTCTCCTGCTAAAAAGGCGCCAATCCACACCAACTGGATTCGTTCATTTCCCTCCGCAGACATTTAAACGGACGTTTTATTTATTCAATAACAAAGTTGTCTTATCTTCTGTAACTTTTAATTAACGCGTACAGTTTGCGGTCGCAGCTTGGAACTTCTTACTTACTAGTTTATGAGCACGTTATTATTATTGATACTTGTGCTTATCATAATGAAATAAAAATTCTACGGTTATACTTAATTTTATATTCGCGCCGGCTTGAGTTAACATCTGCAACGTTGTTTGCATGGTTAAGCAGCTTGAAATTACTATTTGTTTTTAAAAAACGCTCTAAGTAGTAGAAAATATTGTGACGTCCAATTGCGTTTCGTACGTGCAGCGCATTTTATTTTGTTGAAGAATTTGATAGAGATGCGTTTAAATAAACAGAAGCGACCATTTTCCAGTAAATAAAATATTAGCGCAGTTGCGAATAGTTCTCACCGCGCAACGCACATCGTTCTCACATAATGTACCATTTCAAAATGAATTATGTAACCAAGGTTTTTGTAACGAGATTCTGATTTAAAAGAGTGTCCATGGAGTTTCTTGCCCATTCTTTTCCATAGAGATCTACGCTTTGGAATGAGCAACAACAGTACTTTCACAGTTATTATGTCTTGTGACTGGGACTGTAGCTTCATTTTTATTGTTGTTCGACTATTCACTGGCCTACTTGAAAAAAAACGAACCGAGTCGGTTTCAGCCGATACACTCATTTCAGCAAGTCCGTATCGACGACGGGAAATTGAAGGATTCCGCTATCTCAAAACAGAATCTATTACTCGACGATAAGCGTTATAAGATGAGATGTAGAGACTTGATTTTTTTATTTCACTCGAAGGAGTAATGTTTCATTTCGATCGGTGAGCGAAATAAATCGTGTATCCGATATGCCAATTTAATCTCGGGGCGCCATCTATCGTCGTCATAGGTAGGTCGGCGGGGTGGTAGGGGCCGGTGGCGGGGCAGGGGGCCCACCCCGGCCTCGGCCGTGACGCCCATACTACGCGTACTACGTTATACGAGAACGTAGCTACAGCTATTTCGAGAGCAGACACTAGTTTACTACTACTGTATTGATGTGCACCGATTTAGATTATATTGGCCGCTACAGCATCCACCGCACCGGTCAATGGGAAATGAGAGAATATTTAAAGTGAGTGGCGCAATACCGACTAACGACTCCCTTCTCATTCAAAGTTATGCTCTACTCTTGCTCCGTACGCTAACGAAGTGTAAATGGTAGATTTGTAACAATATCCCTTTCATCCCTCCGCAGATAAACGATAATTTGCAACACTAATTCAAGGCTGCCCCATGCTTCTGTCAAAGGCGTTTATGAACAGTTTAAACTTCAGACCGCATTTAATTCTCCGGTATACTTGAATAAAAGTCAATTAGGTTTTTTTTTTATTCCATTTGGTGTGGTTTATTTATTAGATAAAAGGACATTAAGGATAAGTGATGTTCTGTCCTGAATTCGCAATTTATCTGTTTGTTTATGGTTATTAAGAGGGCCGAAGTACTATGAAAATAAAGTGGTAGGGTTTACGCGTTCCAAACGAACTCTTTAATAAATAAGATGGAAACGAACGCCCTTCGTGTGACTCATTTCTTCGAATCTTGGGAACAAAGGGATTGAAGAGGTGAATTCCGGAAGGTATACGCCACAGTACAATGTTATGCTTTATAGACGGGTGAGTCGGTGATAAAACGCCTATCGTTATGTGGGTGGGGACGACAACCATGGGTTCTCGGGATTTTAACACGTTCTTGAATTTTATATTATTTTGGTAATGATGTATACATTGAAGTGCATTATCATGGGAACGTTAAAGTATCTAGTACAGCCATATACTCCCACGGAAATACTGATATACGTTGTAGAAACGCGACTCAATGCGACCGACTGACTTTTATTCGAACAAAACTGGATTAGGAAGTCCGAGCGCGGTTGTGGTCGTTATTCCTGAAGTTTATTTTATTTATTAGACGATGATACACATTATTTATATTACAGTGAGCGCGTCTTAAACACTGGCATATAAATAAATAATGAAACTAGGACGTCCCGATTGTGACCCGTATTCTAACGGTAACAACAATAATTTTGTGTCAGAAATAGAATGAATGCTGAGTTTTGTCTGGTATAAGCAGAATTTTGGAATTGGAAATGGATTTGTAGAACTGGCATTGTTTTTGTTTTGATTCGCAGTAACCAGATCTAGGCTAGAAAGTACAGGACCTACCTGACTTTTGAAATTAAACCAATACTTCAAAAGTAGGCTGTAAATGGCTGTAATATTGTGTAACACATACATTTGGTATGATAAAGAGTAAATCTATCATAAAAGAAAAATAGATATAACAAAGAATGTAATACTCAGCTAGATCGGTTGGTATTCTAGGCTAGCCCAGCAACTTTATGATAAACAGCTGACACACATCCGACTAGAAGACATTTAAAACAAAGAGATATGAGATGTACGTGTAATCGTATTGCAATCGTAGGGGCACCGCTGGATACGGGACACGGCATTAAAATGCAGCGGGCGTATGCTCTGCCCCCAGCCGTACACTTCCTCAGCTCCACGAACAACAGCCATCATTCTGTTACGCAATGTCCACACACACAAACACACATAGATTTAATCTATATAAAATTTTTCTCAGGCTACTGTTTTATAGCGCACTAATTTGAGGCCGCTCGCTTCGTTGGCGATGCACTTTCCAGTTATTTTTTAATTTTAGGTTCTTGGCCGTTCATAAGCCACGGCGTAAACGTAGATATGTTACTGCTTCTCGTTACTTTGTATTTTTTATGACAAATGTTTTCCTCTTATTTGTAAACTTCCACTTAAAGACTGCTACTGCAGAGCATTTGCTCAGATTCTACAGTTCCATCAATGTTTTAAAACCGTTACGAACCACTTCCGTGCATTCAATAATAACGTCAACAAAGATATTAGATGGGGCGAGCGAGGCTTACCTCGCACTGTGCAGTAGTGTGCAGCCCACCAACGGCGACCTCATGGAAAATTCACTACAATCAAAACTGTAAACAATCTCGTGGCGTGCATTCTACAAAATCTCTGTAAGCCCCAATACGAAAGACGAATCGCATCCACAAGGACGACTATTGACTCCACCGCGAAATAAAACGTCTCAACTACACATTTATCTAGGAATCAATATACACCCTATTGTCTTCAACCAGAAGGGACTTACCAAGCTCCGCAGAACTAGACCCTTTAAAAACAATGTGATCCCGATGAAAATTGAACTCTACAGTATCGTCGTCAAGTTATATTTCACATTAAAAAGATGGTGGCTGTTACGAAATATTGCTCGACTTAATACCGGATGAAATAATGGCGTCTGAAAGCTGAAGGCGAGGCGTCGCACTTTCCGCTTCCCGGTCGAGAGCAATTTTTTTTTCTTCGAGTTTGTCACTGCTCCGCTTTTTAGGCGATTTCTGTCGCGGCTTTAAACGCTTGCGGTTTAGAACTTGCCATAGATGGAATTTTTAAAATGCTGTTCACAGTTCACACACCGATTTGTGCTGCATACATGTGTGATTTGAAATTCTGTTTATGCAGACATTGGTACAGGAATGTTAGTTGACTGACAGTATAATATCATAGAGCTAATAGAGCATGAATGTCAGTGACGACTCATATTTATTTCCACATTTGAATCACAGTTTTACGAAGTCTTTACGTAAACAAAACGCGTTATTGTTCACGCCTCGCTGGGATCAAACCGTGTCTTGTATTGATTGTTCCCGTGATTTATAGCTGCTTGATGCCAGTGAGGGATCCTCCAATAAGGGTTTTGTTTCAAGTTTTTTAAAGGAATCTTCGAGTAGAGGCTTTATTTAAATTAACACGTGCCCTATTTACAGAGTTTGGAAGTCATCTCCCAAGTTTAATCCTGATCGATGTCAGACGTCGTCTTTTAACCCTTTTCTCGCGATAAACCGTCCGACGAGCTCGCTATTAAAAACAGTTATAAATTATATAATTTGTGCTGTAGGGCAGGGAACGACTAACTTTGCAACGGCCTTGCACCATCCCCTGTTAAACACCGGATGAGGGGCGCAAGGTGAATTTGTGCGTTAAAACAATAGTACCAACTGCACGATGCAACACATAGGTGTAGCGTAAAAACAATGAACATCCTAACTTGTTCGTATTACACCCATTAAACGATTGGAAGGGAATAGTATAAGCCGACCGATTTCAGTGGCACACTAAAGTGTAGCGAGGTAGTGGCAAACTCCGCTTATCTTATTTTGCAGAGTTTGTGCGAGGGTCAGTGCCAATGTGGCAAAGTTAGATATGCATATGAATTAGAGCCCGACGCTTGGTAGAAGCGGTCCGTTTAATTTTCCAGCGTGATATTAATTTTAGGGTAGTGATTTCGCCGCTGTATTCATGCGAGAACAACCCCTCTATTGTAGATGAGCGTTGATGATAATGTGGATCACATTGTTATTAAATTGTTGTAATAATTTATCAGGTGAGAGCTCGGCTGTGGGCTGTAGTGTTTGTTTTGTATTGTAGGTACAAAGTTCACCATTATAATGTACTGCGCTGTAACTGTGGTTTGGCGATGTGCGATAAGGGGACTATAATGTAAACCATCATACTCAATTTATCAACGAAAATGATGTCACACGGTCTAGTGGTTAGGCTAGTAGCTAGCCAGTTCATTGAATGCAGCATAGATTATTCGAGTACGAGACGACGGAATCTTAAAATAATTGCGCGCCACACTCTCCGCCTAGTTTGCATTAGCTTTAATTGATTGCTTCAACTATACTTGAGTGCCTTAACTCGATACCAAGTCTTAAATTTTTCGTGATTAATTATGAAAACGTTCAATCAAATAGCGTTGAGCGTCAAATCCAGAACTGGCAGCAGTAATTTAGCTCCGCAACAAAAGTTTTCACCCTGTCGACCTCGTGCCCGGTTATCCGGTATTTCGGATAATTTTGAGACTTAATCTGATCCGTATTTAGGTATTTGTTTACTTTAGAAGCCTTTAAACTGTTCGTTTTCTCGTTAGTTTTGACGTTTACTGCTAACTGCTCCAGATTTCATATAATGTTGTTTGTATGTATTTGTCATTGAAATGAGCTGGAAGGTGGGGTTGCAAAACATATCTTTAACATCAGCTTCGCATCGTGTGACGTACGGGAAAATCTGTATCGAAAAATAAGGTAATTGCAAACAAACACAACATAAAGAAAATGTGTTAGGTACACATTGCGTCACCATGATGTTTTTTCCAAGATAATGTTTTACACGTCAATGCCTATAAAAGTAAAATAAAGAATCTTCGCGACTGAGACGAAATTGTGGAATTAGAAATACCGAATAGGATATTTGAAAGCGTCCGTTGGCCTTGTAAGTACCTAAAGGCTCGTGAATCTTTTGTCTTCCTTTGGGATTCCGCCCCCTTACTTTGTATTGTGGCAGGTTCTAAGACTTCGGTATTATAAAAACGGCCCTTTCTCTAATTATGCAACACTTTGACAGTGAAATTTTATTGTTTCTAATACTTTGTTAAGTACTTGTTTCACAATTATTTTAGAAGTTAAGATATCTGCCAGTTTGATAAAAGACCGATTTAATCGGATCGTTTGCGTCAAATAACTCTTCAAGCACTTAACAGTTGGAGATACCAATTTTATTAAAGCAATGCGCAATAGAACTTTCCATTCCCCTAATGTTTTTAATTAATCAAAGCTTCCAAGACGGCCAATTTCCAGACGCACTAAAAGTAGCTTTGGTTAAACCAGTACATAAAAAAGGTGACAAGCATATCCCAAGCAATTATAGACCCATAGCACTGCTACCAACCTTTTCCAAAATATTTGAAAAAGCTATGTGCAATCAGCTATATATATTCCTGGAAAAGTTTAATATTCTTGACGACGCACAAAATGGATTTAGAAAATGTAGATCAACAACATTAGCAGTTTATAAATATGTTCAACAAGCGCTACAACATATAAACGACAAACAATACGTAATTGGGCTACTACTAGACATGACAAAAGCATACGACAAGGTCCTCTATGACATTTTACTCACTAAACTATATGGTTGCGGCGTACGAGGACCAGCTTATTCGTGGTTCAAATCATATTTACATAATAGGACACAAATAGTACAAATTGAAAGTTACGACCATGATAAAAATGAGATCAAAACTATTAGATCACAAGAAAAACAAATTACTTGCTCAATCCCACAAGGAAGTGGGTTAGGATGCCCTCTATTTTTAATCTATATTAATGACCTTCCCAAAATATTAGATAAAGAAAACGCTTTACCAGTACTATTTGCAGACGATATTTCAATACTAATCAAGTGTAAAAATTTAAATAACCCTAGTCTACAAATACAAGATACCCTCCAAACTGTAAATACTTGGCTCCAGATTCACAACTTAGAAATTAATAGTAATAAAACTAAAATAATACAATTTAGATCTTATAAAAAACCACCTCTCAATTTAAAAACAACATTTAGAAACGTGCAAATAGAAGAAGTTAGTACACTTAGCCTACTTGGCATTAATATTGACACACACATTAATTGGAAGTCACACATAGAACATATAAAAACAAAACTCTCGAGATTCACTTACGCTCTTTTTCAAATTAAATTAAGCACTAACACACAAACAGCCATGGCTGCTTACTACGCATACGCATACTCATGGCTGCGATATGGCGTCATGCTATGGGGTAATAGTGTACATGTAGATGAACTATTCTTATTACAAAAGAAGTGTATACGAATTCTAGCCCAAATAGATAATACGGAGAGCTGCAAACCATTCTTTATTAAATATCAGATTCTAACTCTGCCGTCAATATATATACTGGACATTTGCTTATTTACTTTCAAAAATATCAACAAATTCGTTAAAGTAGAAGATACGCACAACGTCAACACTCGACATAAAAAGAGGTTATGCGCACCATCCTCAAGAATTAAAATGTTAAGTGACAGCCCATACTATATGGCAATAAAAATATATAATAAGTTGCCCAACACGTTTAAAAATGAAAAATCAGTAACAATATTCCAAAAAAGGCTAAAGCTATTCCTAATCCAAAAATGTTTCTACTCAGTAAAAGAATATTTAGAGTCTAGCTTAAAATAACGATTATCCCTCATGTACTAAAGTGGCGATCTGTCCTACAAAACAAAACAAGATTAGTCTATCCTATTTACATTAATTTAAAATCATAGTTATAATTTGTACTACCTGAAATGGATGACATAAATATTGTTGAATAATTATATTGAATTCATAAACATTGACATTTAATTTTGACTTAAAAGAAAATGTCTCAATTTAATTGTACTGATCTAAAGGAAATAATTAATTAATAATAATATTTATTGCATGCTAATTTAGGATGAAAATTGCAATGCTTGTAAAAGGCTGCTAAGTCTTAAGTAACAACATAAAATAAAACCAACATTGTACACTTAGTTCGCAATAAAAACTTTGACTTTGACTTTGACTTTGATATTTGTTCTTCCTTGTAGTTATAAAAAAACCTATGTAACTTAAATTACTTAGGTAAACTTCGTCCTTATCGTCGCAGTCGGTTATCTTGCGGTTGACAATGATACACTGGAAAATGTTTAAATCAACCAGATAAGTATATAATATAGGTGATATAAAGTCAGTTTAACACAAGGAATATGAAAAAAAATATTGAAGCAAATCACCTATTGTGTATACAGGGTGTAACGGAAAGGGTATATGCATACTTAAGGGTGTGCTACAGACTATCAAACTGAACATGTTTCTCATCATAAAACATGCTTTGCAGCAAAAAAAATATTTGCTGCCCCATAGAAAATTGCAATACCTATTCGACCCAAATGTATGCAGCTGATATTTTTTTTTTTGCTTCAAAAATTTTTTTATGATGTGAAACATGTTCATTTTGATGGTCTGTAGCACACCCTTAAGGATGTATATATACCCTTTCCGTTACACCCTGTATATTCTACTAAGATTTTCCTCACAAACATCAAAAGAACAACCTTTAAAAACGGTTTATTTCACTAGTTAAGTACTTGTACTAGTGAGCAAGTAGAATAGCTTAAATACTTGTCGGGTACGGAAATAGATGGCGTTTGTCTGTGACTCCATGCACGTATACATGTCCGTACAATACGTACACATGTGTACGTATGTCGGCATGTGCGACCGCTGTCGATGCGTTAAACGCCTTTACTCTGGATGAAATATTTATAACGCCCGTCGCGACGCGAGCCACATTATCACCTCGCACTGTCGGGATTTCCAGTCGTCTGCCTCCTTGTTTTCATGAAAGGATAATGTAATGATAGGTTAATTCATCTGTTTAAATATAAGCGTCAGTCGCTCTTTTGAATACTCATAAAGTTACAATTTAACCGTCAAAACTACACCTTAAATTCCTTAAGTACAGTCAATAAAATTGATAAACGTCTTAATTTGCATATAAACTACTCCTAATCAAACAATTAATCAACGAATTTGATGTTCTACCCTGTCATCACCATCACCCATAAAGTTAATTCTATTAATTAACGGCCCATGTCCTTACTATTCTAACGCTATATGCACAATAGTGCAACGAATGACGCGCGTCCGAAACCCGCGCGGTCAGTACACTCGCGTGCGTCGGTGCGTCGCGACGTTCCCGAGGCGTTCCGAGCGCGACGGTACCCACGTGCCGCGCAGACAAAAATAAATAAACGCGACGCGTGCTTCATCCGCTACCTATGCACCGGTAGCCTTATCTCACTTTACTTTACCATCTAAAATGCTTTAACGATTATAAAGCGACCAGTAATTACCGATCGTGTGAGGAGTAAACAGTATAGAAGATCATATTTTGGTCCGAAAGTGCCCTGTCGGCTTGTTCTGAGACGAAATCGATGAAATGCAAACATGTTGATGTGCGAATAATCAAACCCCGATTCAACCACCCTCGTCCGTACGATGCGAGTAATAATAGCGAAGGGGCGCGGGTGGGACGTGCACCCGCTCACGTACGCCCTGCATGCATGCACTTAGCCAATTCCAATTGGGTTATTCGGTATTCCCATTGATACGGAAGTGTCATACATCAAAAATATTAGAAGCTGTTTCGTTTCGCTTTTTTGGCGCTGGATTCACGTTACAAAGTTGTGATCATTCAAATGAGAGGGGTTATTTTGCTGGAAAAACATGGAAACGCAAAAAAGATTTTTGTTTCAATTCATTAGTTTCTATAGAAAACAATTTTACTAATTGAGTTTCTTATTTCAGTCAAAAATCAATTTAAAAATAAGAACAATACTAGGTAAAGCCTCAATAATTGCCGTTTTTGTTCAATATTTTTTGGTTAAATAATTTCTAACTTAGATATTATAATCAAACCGAATGAATAGCCCTGCGACTAACAGCGGGATCAATCGGCCGACTAGTCGCAGAGCTTACTTAGTGAAGAGGGGAAGTAGGGCTCCTTTGTCACCACCTGTCCGTTGTAATAGCTTTCGGAAGACGCAACGCAGTCGCAACCGGCGCTCGCCGCAAGCGCATCTGTCTTGCTTTCGCGCCAAAAGAACATGTGTTTGTGATAGTACATTTAAAACAATGAACAGTGAATAAAGTATGTGGTGAGTTAGTGAGCAATTGCCTTGAGAAGTGTGTAGTCTTTTTTATGGCTGTGCTTGTAAAAGGAAAATGTGACAAAATGTTGGGATTGCTTACGTCGGATTTTGGTTACCAGAACCGCTTAACTTTGCTCCAGCAGCTTATCGAGTGCGGAGATGTACTCTTAGGCAGGGAGCTAGTTTACGGTATGTTTACTTTATATCGTTTATTGTGACTTACTTTTAATGATGTCATCGCTTGAAAATCTCATTAACTGACGTTTACTTAGCAATTTAATAACTCGTCTGATTCACTTTATCACTGTGTTATTTATTTATCAAATGAAGTGGCCGGCTGGCCGTTCCTCTATAATTATTTATAGGGGTAATCAATAAAATATCATGGTGGAATAAGCTCTTCATTCAGAGTCTTTGTCAGAAGTTATTGAAGTAACAAGAACTGATTCAAAGCTCACTTGTGAGATAATTCTTTTAAAAAGTAATCTAAGGAAGGTCCATATTTCCATAATCCTCTTAGGTTATTTTTTTCTACTTGCTATAAAGGTTCGATTCGATTAACCTTATAATGTCCTTCAAATTGAAGCGTGTCTATTTGTTCAGGTGTATTGTTATACCTTATGTAAAAATATTGACAGCACTACTAAGTATATTTTTATTGTAACTGCACTGAATGACGTATTTCCAACATTAACATGGCAAATAAATAAAATTGAAATTACAAGTTTTTTGTACCGTGTTAAAAATCCAATAAGTTTTAAAGTAAACATTCCATAAGTTTTCGCTTTAATGTTTTCATTATGAACCGAAGCTTACCAGTAATTTAATAATTTTCTAGAAACAATTATTTTTATTGATGACTAGAAATAAACCAAGTAACGAATTATTCAGGTATGACACTAAGTAGTAAGTTTTACTATTTTCGCATAAAATATATTATTTTGCAGCAGTCAACAAACAACCATGATTATAGGTCCAAGTCAGGTCTTCAATTCAAGTAATGTTATTAGGAATACAACGATTACATATACCTTAATACGCATGCCAGTAACTTGCCCTAAAGTATGCAAGCAGAAGGCATGCAGAAATATTCTCCAATTAGAAGTTGTTATTGCATAAAGTCATAGTCAAACCTTTTTTATTTCAATTCAGCCATTAAAACGCCGTTTTCAACGTCTAGTTTACGCGGAAATAGAATTGATTCTAGTTGCCTATTTGCAAAGGTATGTAGAATAAACTCCATCCAGCACAGCGCAAGATTGGAAGCTTCTTGCATACTTTTGTGCCAGTTACTGGCATGTATATTTGCGGCTTAAGCCAATAAAACGACGTATAAATACTGAGAATCGTCTCATATATGCAGAAGTGGAACTGCGAGAATAATGCGGCACACCGTTTGACAGGCGCACGCGCACGCGTCGCGTCGATCGTATCAATTCATTATTTATCGTCGCATTGTCCTCACATATATTCTGCTTTAATTAACTTCCATTTTAGAAGATTTATTTGTTTTTAAGTATTTTTAGTATCGTTAAAATTTACTTTCATAAGTAACATTACAAATTGAATTTAGAAAATCTCTTATTGAGAATCAAACATTCTCAAAGGGAAGAGGGAAAATTTGTTTTTTTTTTATTTAGGGAAATCAACATTGATTACTGACTAAGGCCGCGTTCCTACTACGTCGTCGACAGATTATCGTGTCGTTTAAAATGTCGTGGCTTCTGTATTTAAATGGAGGTGTTCACATGTAGGACGATACGGTTAACGGTTGCCTACGACTTTTTTTGCAGTGACGACAGGTTGTCGAATTGTCAAGTGAATCGATATAATGGTAACAGCTAGAGACGACAGCCGTCCAGCGATAAATTAATCGTCACGACATAGTGGGAACGCGCCCTTATTGGGAAGTTCGTCCACGTGTCGTCTCAAGAAAATGAAGGTAATTTCCTACCTATTGTTTCCACATAAATATACTAAAATAACTAATAATAAGTGTGATAAAACTAGCAATTTATCTGCATAATTAAATATACCGCATCCTACACTTAACTACATACATAGTATGTACTCATATCATCATCTGCATAACCTTTTCCCAAACTATCTTGGGGTCGGCTTCCAGTCTAACCGGATGCACCTGTATTTTACATGGAGCAACTGCCTATCTGACCTCCACAACCCAGTAACTGGGTAATACGAGACCCCTTGGTAAGACTGGATGTTAGACTTTTAACTTTTGAATACTCGCAACGACTGCCAAAGATCTATAAATGACAGCCGGGACCAAAAGTTTGACGTGCTTTCCGTGGCATGGAGGAAAATCGGTAAGGTTGGCTTAATCTTAAAGATCGACCCGTGCGGCTGTTATTATTCACCCACGACCCCTCGTGTAGTATTTATATAGTAACTACTCATATCAATGTAATTAGAACAACTCAATAAAAATCAATAAAGTACTACTACTACCACGCATAATCTTTTTATTATTGTTATTGTACTTAATAATAGTCGTAAATGCAATAGTGAATTGAGATTTATTAACGAAACACCCCGCAATTAATTGTTAATAGTTTTAGTCGGTTGTAAATTGCACATGTGTTTGTAATCGGCGTGTGTGCCTTTTATAGCTCTGTTGACATTTGTACATAAATACAATTATTTATCCGGACGGGCAAAGGTTTGGTCAAACCACTAGGACTGATTGCGAACACTAACATATTACAGTACATTATTTATTTATACTTTATGTACAAAAGTGATATATATGCGGACTTAATGCCACAAGGCATTCTCTACCAGTCAACCTTTGGGTTAAGTACGACAACATTGCGATAGGTTACAAAAAAAAATTAACAAGTAACGACTAGTTTTCAAAAAATCATATATATTCTTACATAGATACTAATACACATTATACAAATAAAATAGATTGATTAATATTATAACAAATACCAAAATAAAAAACGTGAAAATTAATAATAATTACTATGACTTGACTTTACTTAGGTACTTTATTTTTATAAGTGAATTTACTTACTGCTTTTGTAATGCTTATTATTTTTTATTAATTATCTTTCTTACCAAGGGGTATCATATTACACAGTACTAACTGGGTTGTGGAGGTCAGATAGGCAGTCGCTGCATGTAAAATACTGCTATTCAGCTGCATCCGGTTAGACTGGAAGCCGACCCCAAGATAATAGAGAAAAGGATAGGCAGATGATGATAATCTGTCCAAGTCCGATGTCCGAAGTCAGATCAGGTCCATTTGGTCGCACCTTTAAATAGGACAAAGGTTTTGAAAAGAAGTCTGATTGAAGTAAGCCGATTGTGATATTTCGACCTGTATCACTGACTTGGAAATATTATTTTTTCATTGTGAATCGGACAATAGCCACCTGTCTGTTCGGGCACCTACAATATACAGTGTGGGGTGGGTTAATTATACCCCACCCTCCCTTGCTCTTCCGCCCGGCAATACCTTTTATTTCTTGTCTTGGAATTGGAAGTTCTATCTTGACTATATGACTGTGTCAAATGTTTATCTATAACAGAAAGACATTATGAACAATACTGTCTTGTTATTATAGCTTGCTTGTACTGTCCCACTGCTGGGCAAGCGCATCCCTCCATTCTTTCCAGCGGTCCTGGTTCTGTCCTACTTCTTGCCAATTACTAAGGAAGACATCCCTCTCTCCTCTTCTTTCCGTCTTCGTCTTCTGCCGCGGCCTCGTCACGTGGTTTCAGGGTTTTAGTCATACGTTTGACATAAAATACATACAAATGATAGGAATTCTAAATGACAATACATAAAAGAATGTCTATGTAAGAGACAAAGAGCAGTCGAAATTACACTTTAAAGGATATTGCGACAGCATTCAAGCTTGCAATTCAATTTCACTCATATAATAAATAGCCCTATTTAAGTGAACAGCGTTTGTCAAACGAATATAATAAATAAAGTGGCAACACTGTCAACAGTCTTTTAAAGCGACAAACAGTTTGTATCGCTCCTCCCGGATACGGGTTAAATTAAATCAATGCGGCAACATTTCACGAAGTGCGGCTTTTTCAGCATTTATTATGTGAGTGACACTCTTCCGTTTAGCGGACACAATTTAGAGGCAGTTCCGACTTTTGTTATTCCACGTTGAGGTGATTGAATTATTGGACAGTGTAGCGATTTATACAGTGCATTCGGAAAATAGTAATGAAAACTGTCGTTTAATATTTTATGTGGATGGACTGGCTGGTGCATTTACAATTGATCACCATCCCTAGCTATTTATAAATGCGAAAGTAACTTTGTTGGACCGTTTATTGCCTTTTTAATAATTAATTATATGTAGGTAGGTAACTAGCTGTCCCGCGCAACTTCGTCTGCGTCACATTTTACCCGTTTTCGCAACATTTTTCATTGCTGCTCCTCTCCTATTGGTCCTAGCGTAGATATATAGCCTATAGCCTTCTCGATAAATGGGCTATCTAACACTGAAATATTTTTTCAAAGTGGACCGGTAGTTCCTGAGATTAGCGCTTTCAAGCAAACAAACAAACTCTTCAGCTTTATTATTAGTATTAGATTAAGAGGTTATTTGGATTAGACACGTTTTATTTACATTAAATTTAATGTAATAGGTACTCAACTATTTTTATCAGATCCTAACAGTTTTATTCGAATTTGTAAAACGCTGTCATGTCATGCATTATCGGCGGAACGGATTTGCATGCATGTTAGCTTACGGGTAGTAGACATTACTATGCTTTTTTTTTAATTCCAGTAGGTAATATTTTGCGGAGCTAACATGGCCAGAGATCGCCCTGGAAAGGGGAAGCCCTTGCCCAGCAGTGGGACACAACATAATGTTTAAAAAAAAAAGTATACAGGGTTATTTGTAAAACACCGACAGCCTCTCAGGACTATGTTACTAACATCATAAACAACAACTTATGTTCTATGACTTTTAAAAATTCACCAAATTTTAGTTCATCAGATTTTCATACAAAAATAAAAATATTTAAATTTAACGCTCTAAATGTTACCCTGTATATTTTCAGCCGTGCGAAGATGCTAGCAAACACAGGTCACAAATATTGAACAGTTTGAGTATGAGAAAGAAATATTTCAATGCCAACATTATTTTGGCCTCGCATTTCGTAACTAATTGGTTGCAGTAAACAAAGGGACCCAAAAGGGCCTTCCCTGTTAATATTTCACCCTTTTTTGCGCAACTAAGTCCAATTTCTAAAGACGACACATTTCTTTTGCTGTTTTTTTTTTTCAGAATGTTTGTTTCTCGTTTTGTTTTTACAAATACCCAACGTTTATTCAATCAGAATTTCATTTACTTTTTTTCCGTTAAACACACTGTTCTGATTTTGCATGGTATTCTTTTCTACGGTTAATTAAAGAGAAAAGGCATTGTGAATAATTCCAGCATAATGTGCTTTGTTAGGGAACATTGAAGGAGGTAATAAAACAACTCATATATAGACATAAATATACGTCTTGCACTTGAACAACTGAATAAATAAACATGACATTGAACACGTTGTGAAATATGTCATTTACGGTCAGCTTAATACACGCTAAATGCGGATAACTGTCTTAGGGAAATTGTGGAAAAACACAAACTTAAATCCTTGATTCAGTACCTACATGATTCACCAGCATTGAAATCGTGTATTATCTGTAAACATAAATTAAGGTAGAATCTGTCGCCCGACTTCATCTATACAAATAAATGAAATTATTTTGTTTGAATATGAAAATAACAGAATTTACTGAATGCACCTGAAAGTTTAAATAATAGGTAGGTAGTTAAGGCACATTATAACAAAGTAAATTTTTTATTTTATTTTCGTCTGTCTGTTCTGTTTTTTTCCGGCTAATCTCCGAATCGGCTGGACCTATTTTAAGTGGAAGCGACAGGGTGGCCCACGAAATTCATATTTTCTTACGTTTTTTTGCAATTTGCCGGTAAGTGTTAGATTTATGTTCAATAAAATATGATACGCAGCCGTAACTAATATGGCTTTACTGAGTTATAATCATTAAGTCATCAATACAACCCCTCTAAGTTCATTTAACCCCATAGAATTACTTGTTCATGAAAAAGACATTCATAGGAATTTAATGAACTTAAAAGGGGTTGTATTGATGATTTTCATGACTACAATTATGTGAATATGTACGTTTTACGGCTGCGTATCATATTTTATTCAATATAAAACTTGACACTGACCGGCAAATTGCCAAAAACGTAAGAAATTTTGAATTACGCGGGCCACCCCGTCGTCTCCAACATAATAATTTTTCTATGTCAGTAATTAAAGGTCAATGTACGACATTATTACGTCACTGTAATGTTCTGTTAAAAGCGCTTTTCGTACTTGATTCCCGCGACAGTATTAAAGAAATAGAAGAAGATTGTAGGCTTTTCTTTGACCTTTAATTCTAACAGACTAGACGTACTTATGTAAGATTACGAGGTATAAATAATTAAGTGGGTAGCATACATGAGGCTCATTAATTTATTATACTTGAACAACAGTTTTGAAAATATAAATGTTGTTTTACTTAGAACATTGTATAAACTAAACAATTAAAGTGGGTTTTTAGTTTATATTTTGTTGTGGGATAAATTTATCAAAGGGCACAACATACTCTCGCTCAGTTCGGGCTAACAGCACCGAATACATAATACCTAGTACAGTTAAAAATAGCCCCTTATATCCAGAATGTAACCTATCCAATAGGAAAGGTATCTACTAACCCGCACTGGGCCCGCGTGATGGACTACAGCCCACTCCTTCTCATATCTACCAACCCGCACTGGCCCCACGTGGTGGATTACTGCCCACTCCTTCTCATATCTACCAACCCGCACTGGCCCCGCGTGGTGTATTACTGCCCACTCCTTCTCTGATCTACCAACCCGCACTGTACCCGCGTGGTGGATTACAGCCCACTCCTTCTCATAGAGAGGAGGCCTGTGTCCCAGCTGTGGGAACATTATAGGCTGATAATGATGATGAATAGTAAAGGAATTTAAAAATTGAACTTTAATTACAGACAAGGTTAACTTATATTTTTCTCTGCTTATATTCAATAGGGGATAATCCATTTTTTTTTCTTTGTCCGTCGGTTAGTTTATTGAAAAGTATTGGACACGTATTTTTTCTTTTTTCACGTGGTCAAAATTTTTTTTTTTTTTTTTTTTCTTTATGTTGTAACCGAATGGTTACCTCATAACAATTACAATCTAGCCTTGAGGCTAATAAGTAATTTAAATTTAACTTAATTTGCTAGTAAATTTATACTAAAGAATGTGTCCATTGGCACTTTTCTTATTGTCTCTATTATGACGGAAGAAAACTTAGTTTTTGTGTTCATAAAAGGTAGCACTCACTGCACTCCGTAACAATCACTAAACTAATTCAAAAGGCTTAGTCCTTTTCAATCTCCTTACTATGTCCGTGGTGTCAAGGAGCTGAATAGCCTCGACATTCACATGTTTATGAAGTCTTTGTTCATGAGCTTCGGCGTATTTTTTTATAACTTTAGCGACAAGGTCCACTCCTAAGTCCCGGTGGATGTCCTCGTTTCTAATGTACCAGGGAGCGTTTACTATGCTCCGAAGTACCTTATTTTGAAATCTTTGAATTATTTCAATATTGGTGCGTTTTGTACAGCCCCAAAGCTGTATACCGTATGCCCATACAGGCATAAGTACTTGTTTGTACAGAAGTACTTTGTTGTACATTGACAATGATGAATGTCTGCCAAGTAGCCAGTACATATTCCTGTAGCGTAGATCTAACTCCAGGCGTTTCTTTTTGACATGAGCCTTCCAGCGAATTTTTGCGTCAAGTGTCATACCTAGGTATTTGGCTGTATTTTCGTAAGGTATTACGCAACCGTTAATGTATACCGGTGTATAATTAGGTCTTCGGTTTGTGAAGTCTATATGAGTCGATTTGGATTCATTTAACTTAATTCGCCATTTTTTTGTCCAGTTGGTGATGGAGTTGACAGCAATTTGTACTTTATCTACGGCTTCTTTGTGAGTGACACCTATAGCCATGATGGCTGTGTCATCTGCGAAGGTAGCAATGAAGTTGTTTTCCATTTCTGGGATATCACAGGTGTACAATAGCTACAAGATTGGGCCAAGAACACTTCCTTGTGGTACACCAGCTTTTATTTGCTTGAGATCGGAATAAGCATCTTCATGTCTGACTCTAAACGTCCTCTCTGATAGGTAGGATTCTAAAATGTCTGCAAATTGTTTTGGCAGCATTTTCCTTACCTTATAAATAAGACCCTTATGCCAAACCTTATCAAATGCCTGTGCTACATCTAGAAATACTGTAGAACAGACTTTTTTTTCTTCTAGAGTTTTTTCTATAATGTTGGTAATTCTATGTACTTGGTCTATCGTGGAGTGTTTTTCTCTGAAGCCGAATTGGTAATTTGGAATCAGTTTTCTGTCTTCTATTATAGGTTTTAAGCGTCTTACGAGTAGTTTTTCAAATAATTTTGAAATGATTGGTAAAAGTGATATAGGTCTGTATGATGTTACTTCCTGGGGTGGTTTTCCAGGTTTGGGGATCATTATGACTTCAGCAACTTTCCAGATATCAGGCACGTGTTTTAATCTGAATGTTGCATTTATAAGGGTTGTAAGTTTAACTATGGCTTTTCGTGGCAGATTTTGAAGGAGTTCACCAGTGATAAGGTCGTATCCAGGCGATTTCTTTTTGGCTAAGTTATTTATCATATTTTTTACTTCTTTCGGCGTAACTAGTTTTATATTGAGGTCATCCTGTTGAGTGACATCTAGTGTTATGTTTTCAGAGCTTTCCTCACCGCTGGTTTGAAAAGTTTGTTCTAAATGTTCTGCAAATATATTTGCTTTCTGTTCATTACTCATGGCCCATTTGCCATCTACTTTTTTAATGGGTGAAGCATGGACAATGGGCTTATTTAAACGTTTATATGTTTTCCATAGTGAGTGTTCTGTTTTTCCACTACTTGTTAATTGGCTAAGGTAATCTTTTGTAGCATCATCATGAAAGTTCTGTATTGCTTTGCTTAATCTTTTTGTAAGTCTATTCAGCATTGTTTTGTCAGGTGGATATCTAGATTGTTGCCACTTTTGTCTCTGAGCTCTCTTTGTGGCTATGAGGTTTCTTATTTCTAACGGGTAACTATGACTTGCGACTTTTCTTTTCAAGAGAGGTGTATTTCCCCAAGCGCAGCTTTGAATGTTTGTCACAAATTTGGTCATTTCTCCATCCAACTGCTGAATGTTTTTGAGTGGTACTTTAAGGTCAAAATATATTAATAACGGATATAAAATTACGGAGATATATTGAGTTGAAATGGCGCATGACGTCACATGTAGGTAAGTTTTATACCTACTTGTGACGTAGTGAGCCCCCACTCTCCAACTTTAATGAGTTTTAACTAAGTAATTTTTTGATATTTTGATAAAACAAAAAATACATGTCTAATATTTCTGTATTACCTGTCTGACGGACAAAATAGAATGTCATTTTCTTTACCCAGTCCGCACCCCTATTGCTGCATTTTTGAATCGGTTTCAATAGTAACGGGAATATTTCTATCCTACACGATATGTAAAACTTTAGAATACAGTTTTCTTCTTTAGTCAATCAAGCTTGTAAACACAAGAAAAATAATAACAACATTAAAAAAAAAACTTGATTAACGAATAGATGACTATTTCTTTTAACAAACATATCTCTAAAACTGCGAAAAATTTCAACATAAGTAAATGCGCGATCGTGGGTGCGGAGTTGAGAAAACTCAGCAGACAGCAACAGATGCCATGTTTAGCATAATTATTTGTCTTACTATCCGCTGCTCTTATTCGCGGCTTGTCGCGCTCGGAAACTGCACTCTGGGACATGATTTATGTATGCTTCCTTGAATCTTCTTCCTTTGCTTGTACATTTTAAATAGTATACGCAAAGTAGAGCTATGCCAAATAAATTGTCAACGGATTTCATTAAAACGTTGTAGTTTTTAATGCACAGATTGTACTGATATACAATTAAAGTAAAATCTTTTTCAGTCATTTACAGAAGATTAGGGTATCTCGTTAATTCTAAAGCGCTTTAATAGCTCACCCTTGGCTCGCATCGGTTATTATTTTTAAATAACCTAAAAGCATTTATATAAATTAAAACATTTAACGTAACTTATGAATTGTTAATGTATTCACCATACTAAGAATCCTATAGGTAATACAGTATCCGAATATGCGTAGGCAATTTTCCAATTGAAGCCAGAAAATATGGGTTTATTGCTGCAAAAAATCCATTTCCTTCTCATACATTTCGTTTCATAGTAGATTTCGTGTTGAATCAAGCCATAAACATGATCGTTGTATACAAATATTCAGTGGTTGTTGACCGGTGGCCGATGGTGGATGGTGCGGCCATGCGTGACGTTTGTAGTTTGTACGATTCGTAACGCTGCATAGCTATCTCGATGGTTCACGAGCCGCTACGCACTTTGTTTGTAGAACTGCGACTAATCGACGTAGATCCTAATCCTGACTTAGTTTAGGTTAGCCGGGCTGTTTCCGCACTTAGCCTCTTTACTGGGCCATTGTACGTATGAAAACCCTCTGGTTACTCCAACCATCCCAGGTCCTCCCACAAAGCAAGCAGCCTTTTCAGGCTGCTGCAGGCTTTCGGGAGCGATGCCAGCGATTGAAGAGTCCGTGCCCGTTGACTTATTATTGTACAGGGTTCGTTTACATCTCGTGTAAACGAACCCTGTACAAAGCCATCAATTATTAAGCCATCAAGTATTCTGTACATCAAACTACGGGAAACGACTGTAGGGGTGAAAAATCACGTTTTTCGGTGACGCACTCAAAACATTGTGCTGATGTCTGCATAAACGGATCATGAAGGTATTCAAAGTAAAGTAATATCCTTCAAAACAATTTTTTTTATAACTTTTGAAAAACTTGGAACTTTTACCTCCAATATCTCCGTAACTAGAAGATTTCCAGGTTTGGTCCAGAATAAAAAAATAATCTCAATGATGCACAGTGGAACGAATGTATGGGAGCGGTTGGACGTAGACATGTCCGAAAAAAAAGAGTAAAATTATGCCAAACTAATGATGCCATCTTATTCGATTACTTAATGCCTTCATAACTTGTGGTGATGAATTTCTTCATAACTCCCATATTTCGGGAGTAATTTGAGAAAATGTGAAATTTTACTATGAAAATGAGTGTATCGAGCTCTCTCCCTCCTGATTCCGGGCTTGTTTCAAGTAGCGGTCTCTAATATCATAATGCTAATACTAAGAGCTATATTTAATACTAAGACACATAGTGCGCCAAATGTGCACTTTCTGGGATAAAGAGTGATGTTTATTTTATAACACAATTTTTTTATTTTTTGTTTATTTTGTTGATTAAAACCGTTTTTCTAAAGGTTTACCTTATTACAATAACATTTCTGAGCAGCCAATTAGAGAAGATATAAGCTAATTAGGATATATAATTAGGGACTTAAGGTTTACATATAAAACTGATGCACTAATGATTACTGATAAGAACATTGCTATTATTTAATTACTAAATGGCTCTTAATACACTAATTTAGCATGCATCATTTACTAATTATCACAATAACTAATTACCTTGCAATATTTAACAAAGGATACCTGGGATACCTGGATTTTATATAAATAGGTCACTATTAGTAACTTTAAAATCAGTGTTGATTTACACCTCGTTGTATCCAAGCTAATCTCGCAATGTATTTTCCAAATTTTAATACAAATCTTGATATTCACGTTGCTTTATGCGCACGCGCACATAAAGATTTACGCGACTTTAACTATTTGTTCAGTGTTTTAAAAGATAACAGTTGTGTTCAGTTATGTGAAAGTGCTGAAACAAGTTTAAAAGACTGGTGTCGTCGATTTTGCTACCGCATTTATGCAAAATGGACACAGTCTGGAAGAAGCACAGATAAGTTTCGGAAGAAACATGAGATTTGGCTACAGGCTGCAATTCAATGGCCGGAATTACAGAATGAAAATATGGAACCTTCTACAGAAAATATAAGTGACGTCATCGAGCCCATAATTTCTCCTGCTAAATCTAATGCTTCAACTTGTACACATCCTAGTCCTCGTAAATCTTTTGAGGACCTTAGTAACCGGCAAAAAAGAAGACGCACTGAAGATAGTCTTTCATGCAGCAGTAGCAGCGCTGAAATTATGTTTTCGGCCGAAAGGGCGCTTCAAAAGGCAGGACAAAGCGATACAGCTTATGTTATGAAATACTTGACGGAGAATCCAGAAGAGGCCTCAAAAATCAAAGCCTTCATTGAAGGTAAATCAATTCAGGTACGGGAAATATCCCCTTTGAAGGCATTGGCTCTTTATGTATCGATGAACTTATCGAAATGGCGCTATAACACTCTTCGGGATTTCAACACTCAAGAAGGAGCTCTTCAATACCCGAGTTACTACATGTTGGTTAAAGAAAAAATTAAGTGCTATCCGGCCAAAGAAGATCTCACAGTTACAGAGAGCTCTGCAAAAATCAAATTACAAGCCTTGATGGATTTAACCTCAAGAAGACTTATTAGGTCGTTAGAAACCCCTGTTGATCCCAATCAACAGCTCGTATTGACCAGCAAATGGGGTTTTGACGGATCATCTAGCCAAAGCATTTATCATCAAAGGACGAGTGAAGATGAGCAAATCGATCTTGCTAGTAATTTTATGATTAGTCTTGTACCACTGCGGCTCGTCTCAAAAGGTGTAACAATTTGGGAAAACGAGCGACCATCTTCCACTTCATTTTGCCGGCCAATATTGTTTAAGTTTATAAAGGAAACCAAAGAAAATGTGCAGAGAGAGATGGCTGAAATCGAAGCAGAGATTGAAGCCTTAACTCCATCCACCATCACTGATGGAATTAGTGTCAAACACCAACTGCTGTTGACAATGATTGATGGTAAAATTCATTCCATTATATCCAATACAGCAGCTTCAGTGTGTGACATATGCAAGGCTTGTCCTAAAGAAATGAATAATTTAGAGTTAATCAAAGATAAACACGCAAACGAGGACATGTATAAATATAGCTTAAGCACCCTTCACGCTTGGATTCGCTCAATGGAATGCTTATTACACATTTCCTACAAATTAGACATAAAATCATGGCAAGTAAGGGGTGATATAGCAAAAAGGCAAGTTGATGACAGGAAGAAAAGAGTTCAAGAGGCTGTAAGAAGAGAAACGGGCTTACTTCTCGATGTTGTGAAACAAGGCAGTGGATCCACCAACAATGGCAACTCGGCAAGGAGATTTTTTGAAAACTACACTAAATCTGCTGAACTGACCGGAATAGATGCTATGCTTTTAAGAAAAATCTGTGTGATCTTGCAGTGTATTTCATCAGGAGAGAAGATCAACGTAACTAAATTCCGAGAGTTCTGCTTTGATACTGCTAAGCTTTACGTGGAGTTATACCCATGGTATTATATGCCTTCTTCACTTCATAAAATTTTAATGCATGGGCCAGACATAGTTCAGAACATGTCAATTGTGCCCATTGGTTTTCTATCCGAAGAGGCATCTGAGGCTAGAAATAAAGATTTTAGAAAATATAGAGAGGGGCATTCTCGAAAGCATAGCAGTATCTCATGCAATGAAGATATTATGCACAATCTTTTACTGTCTTCTGATCCACTTGTTACAAGTATCCGTCCAAAAGGAAATAAGTTTGTAAAAAAATCTTCTTTTAAGGAATTTTATGAGCTTACGGATTCTGAGAAAAGTGATATCGAATTTGTTAACATAAATGATTTAGCAGACATCGATTCTGAATTTGAATTAATTGATGATGATGATGATGACGAAGATAATTAAATGATGTTATTGTTTTAAAATGTGTAACTTAGTAAATTAGAGCTTACATCTTAATTATTTATTGTACTTTTAATGAAACTAGGTAATTTATTATCAACTTACTTAAAAGTCATACTCTCATCAGTTCTTGTGAATATTTTTGTTAATATATATTTCTGTATATATATAATATATTTATAGACCTCTTAATAAGTCTGTCTGCGGTTTAAAGTAAATACAAATGGGGAAAAAACGTTTTTTTTTTTTAAATTTTCATTTCCTTTTATCCCAGAAAGTGCACATTTGGCGCACTATGTGTCTTAGTATTAAATATAGCTCTTAGTAATAGCATTATGATATTAGAGACCGCTACTTGAAACAAGCCCGGAATCAGGAGGGAGAGAGCTCGATACACTCATTTTCATAGTAAAATTTCACATTTTCTCAAATTACTCCCGAAATATGGGAGTTATGAAGAAATTCATCACCACAATTTATGAAGGCATTAAGTAATCGAATAAGATGGCATCATTAGTTTGGCATAATTTTACTCTTTTTTTTCGGACATGTCTACGTCCAACCGCTCCCATACATTCGTTCCACTGTGTGATGGGGAGAAAAACTGCCTTTCGGCTTCGTTACGGGTCTATTTACACCCTTTATGTTTAAGACGGAACGTCTCTTTGTCTGGAAGTACACTATATCTGTAAAAGCGCTTATTCGATTTACCTGCTAAGAGTCAGCTCACACCGGGACGCGACGCTGCGCGCACTTGTGAGGATTCAGAATTCGTTGCGCAACGTATTCTGAATTCTCACAACGAAATGTGTATCTTTTCGTGTAGAAAATAAAGTTATATTTTGAATCGCTCTTTAAAAGTGTGCGCGCAGCGTCGCGTAGTGTCGCGTCTCGGTGTGAGCTGACCCTAAGCGATATGTAATTCTTTGTCTACGGTGTATTTAAGAGCACTATTCTACAAGCCTACAAGGCTAGTGGTATATAATTCAAACTTTCCTATAAATGAAAGGGCTTTTTCGTTGGGTAAAGGCGGATGAAGGCTTCTCCACATCCGACTACAAAGGAAAAACAGTTTTAGGTACACACAGTGACACATTATGTTATACATTTCCAGTAAACATGGCTACGCTTTGTATATGTAGATTTCCCCTACAATGAGTCCCGGATAAACTGGTTTGTATAGCTTGATTGGTCGCCTTGCTACCTCACTACAAATATTCGTCCTGATCGTCAGTGACGTCAAATTCTTTGTCATTAATACAAAAATGAAGTAAACAAATTAAACATCTATTTATATATAATACGACAAATTCTATCGTGTTACGCAAATGTATAGAAAAAGGAGCTACGAGTATCTACAAAACATGTGCTTCTGACATAGATTGGAGAATGTATAAAAATAAACATATTTTCCAAAGCCTATATTAGACTTCAATACATATTTTTATTTTTAGATCCTTATTAATGTACTAGTGACGTAAGTACTTAGACGAAATAACTTTTTGAGATGACGCGTTGTCACGATAAAAGCACTAAACGACTGGAGTACACGGTTTGAAATACTATAGGTACAAGAACAGACGGCAGCACATCAACCTACCCGAAACCCAAATTTTCCCAATCAACCTTGAACCTAATTCTTCAACGATAAAGTTGAAAATCTAAAGAAATTTGACAGATTGAAAACTGATTCAAAGTAAAATCAATATTTGCCATAAACCGTTAACAAAAAGGCTAGTTTGGCCTTTATCGCAATGAAACTGTGAAGTAATACACGCATAAATTCGTTAGCGGTTTTATGTAGTGTGCTAAGTGCTAAAACCTACTCGATATTGAGTGGTTTGCTCAACGAGTCGGATGTTGTTGTAAGAACAGCATAACACCAACTATAACAAAGGATATTGATTTGTTTACAATTTTGTTTCAATTGTACTGGACTGAGCATAGGTGGAACACATTTTGTGATCTTGGTGGCCTCGTTATGAAAATAAGAGAAATAAGATTGGTATAAAACCTTCTATTTAAGTCAAAAGGGTTGCTCCTGTAGAGTCACAATTAACCACATAAAAATCTTTTTGTAAACAATAACATAACAATTCTGTTAATAAGATAGGGAACAGTTCGATAAATAAACCAAGTAAACTGTTTATTCCGCCATGGAAACTTCTCTGAAGCCCTACAAAGTACAAATGTTGCCAACACGGCGACTCGGCCGTGTTGGCATTTATTAGTTTACTTCGCTACATTTCAAAACATTAAGCAATAACTCTCCATTACATCACTATGTCACGTTCTTCTACGCGCATTTGTAACATCAAAACAAGTATTAAACAATTCGCCATAATTTACATGATGAATTCGCAACGGTAACTTGTATACGTCACAAGAAAAACTATCGGGCACACACGCGGCTTGCCTTATACAGCGCTTATGCGACGCCTATACAGCGCGGCGGTGGATAATAAGGCCTTGGTGTAATAACGCCCACTGGCCCGCCCCGAGGAAAATAAACAAAATTATTTTATTGCTTCACGTAATTAGTTAGCTTTTGAATTTATTAGAGTGTATTGATGTAGACTTTTTGTTGATTAGTAAAAACCAATGTTTGTTTTTGAGCTTTTTTGTTACTAAGAAGTATTACTTAGCCTCGTATCTTCATCATCAATTAAGTTAGATAAACAAATCGTTTCGACGAAGTTTTAAGTAATCGTCTGATTCGATTTCAAAAGATTGCGCCTAGCTATCAATTTCCTTCAAGATTTATCTCTTGTTTATAAAACATCGCTCAATTTTAAATCCCTTACTGTTATAAGCTAGCACAGAAACGTGTGTTCGAGCCGCATCCACGTGCAAGAAAACTTCAGTAACGTGGGTGGTCATTCATTACGCAAGTTAGCGCATGTCGGACTCCGCAGCGCAGTACTCTAGCTTCCGTACCAAAGAGTACATATAACAGAAGAGTACACACGAATATTTATGGAGTCAACTCAACAGTGAGTCAGAAACGTCAGTAATAATTCGAACGCTAGCATCATACACCGGTCCCGGTCCCAGTTCAGTTAGGTGACGTCGTTGATGCATTGACACTCCATTAGTGTGGTACTCCTTGTCTTGTATCCGTAAAGCAGTTGGGGTACAGTCGCGTCACTCGCCGCTCCACGCTGTGACGCTACAAACAACGCTACAACGCGGCAACGCTAGTTTCAACCTATTTATAGCACACAAAGTTTGATGAGTGTTTTTAGTTGCTCACAGTTGAGCGTGGGATGAATGAATGAGATGTTGCTCTCTCCTGTACTCGGACGTTTATACGAACAGTTGCGACATTTGACTTTGACATTGGATTAAGCACGTTTCACTCCTGAAATTACATTACACAAAGCCATTACTTACTGTATACAAAATCTAAAAAGAACTAGGCATTCATTTTCAAGTTCACGGGTTCATACAAGTTCAAGGGTCGTAGAAATACCTATATTGAAGTAGTAACGGCCTATATAGCTTGCTTCGTAGGCTAATGGGCCGCAGATTCGGCCGTCTTCTGTCTGACACTGGCAAGTCACCGTAACCCTAGAAGTCGTTGACCCTGAAGGACTTTCGGTCATAGTCCTCGGCTTACGTCATCGGTCTCGGGGTAAATTATAGTATTCACTTCTCCCAATATGTATTCCCTCTGTTCTCGATCTCGATTGGCGGGATAAGCCGCGAATGAATGAGTGAATGATTCTGATCGACGGTATCCATTGACATTATTGATGGGATTTACAGGTGTTTACGTGGAAAATGAATGCGTAGTTTCAATATCGTTTTCATACTGTTCGTTGTTCATATTTTGTTAGATTGATTGTACTTTAGATGTCTGGCTTTTTATAGATACTTTAACATTGTGTTAATAGATCAATACATTTGTCTAGAAACGTACCTACTTACCTACGTGAAACAATTTTTCAGTACTTATCAAATTAATGTTTCATTTCACACTTAACTTTTTGAACATACAATTTGAAAATTCAAATCATTCCAAGTATTTAGACGAGGGATCCGTGAGAATTGTGAGAAGTGTAATGTTTACACTAAACATAATTATGTGCACCGTAGAGTTCAAGGCACTTTTATAGGTTGTTTAAAGTCGGTATGGTATCGGCCTGGTACCGAACCCGCTACCAGCGAGTCCACCGACATGTTTACATTTCTCTACGCCTAAGTAAACATCGGCCGCTCTCGACGCGATGCACTTATACACCGTGTATGTGCTGCAGTCAAACCACACAATTGGACTCTTTAGGAAATTACTCTCTCTGCAATGGATGGAGGGGGATTTCATTCAGTTTTTTCTCGATGTAGTAGTTTACCGATGTAGTTTGCCGATGGGCTTTAATGCACCATTGGTCAACAGGTATTCTTTTTTAAAACGATTAAATGGTGTGGCTTTTGAATGTAACCTTTGTATAATAGCAGAAGTTGTATTTCTGCATTTGTAAACTAGTGTTGATTAAAAAAAGATAATTTGATGTTATGCGTGACCAATCAAAAATGATTTTATACAAGCATAAATAGCAATAATGGTCAGACTCGAGGTTAGCTGTAGGTTGTTATAATATAGCATCCTATTCATATGCATTATTAACTTCACGTCCATTCGTCATTGAAAAATAAAGCAAAAAGCTAAAAGGAAACACATGCATTCAATGTGTAACTGCGTCCTTTAACAGCCAAGTACATAAGTCCGGTCGTTTTGAATAAAGTCTAATTTATCGAAGTAACTGCCACTTGTACAGTGGCATTTATTATGCATAGAGTTATTTGTGTGCCTTGTCGCAGCTAATGAATACTCATTGCGGATTCTGTGCCACAATCTGAGCTACCTACGTCCGTATAACCAACCTTACGAACTATGGCAGAAAATGAAAAGCTCTTAGCGCTAATATACGAAAGTACTTCGCATTACCAACGATTGTTCTTGATGTTGATAAAACCCGACGTAATTGATTTACTTATTCTGTTTCACATTTTCTAGCATTTAAAAGGCAATCTGCTTTTAGAACATAATCAGTTAAGTTTATAAGAGATTACTTAGGACAATAATCGCAAATCGCAGTCTGGATGTTAAATATGGTTGATATTTATCAAGTAATGGAGTCGGCTGTAGAATTTACGGTTGCTAAATGCTGTAAGTCTAATGTATTATAGCCTTGGGCTTTAGAGACGGGGAGCTATGGACACAGCGGTGACAAATGATCACACGAACAAATACACGACACTAATTAAGAAGAACCGCAGGAACTCCTTAATTGCACCTCTTTTAAACGAAACATTTTTTACCAATAAAACCATCGAAAGATTAATTACGTTTTTAATGAGAAGATATTGTTCATCCAACGGTACATGGTTATTAAATTTTGTGTTTAACTCAAATAAACGGAGACGATTTACATAATTGGTAACTTTACGAGTATTTTACGATGTTTGAAGTTTTGAAGCCTTTATAAATATATGTTTTTGTTTGTTGTTACAGGTTTGGACAACCGGATATCGAACTCAAGGAGTTCAGTGTCGCCGTGAGTATTTATCTCATTTTAAAAGGGTAACTCGTAAATTTCAGAGTAATAGATAAACATTGAGTGGAGCTGTGTAGCAGCTGCCTTACTTTCGAGTTGTGGGATCGATAAAGAAATATCGTTATATTGTTTTATGGAGTTTTTCTAAATATAGACTACCTATTATAGCCCTGTGCTCTATTTAATAGAACAAACATATAGCTCACGCCTTCTTTCATACGGATATGCAGACAGAAAGGTCTGAACGCCACATGTATCTGTAGCATTAGACAAACTTGGTCTATGAAGGCATGAATATCTAAACAAGTGTAAGAGTTACAACTTATCATGATTGAATGTCAAGCTTTATTAGAGCTAGAAACTGTTTTGAATCCATTCCTCTTGCAAACATATTGCATAAGCTTAAATAGATCTAGATATTTAGACCTCTAGATTCAATTTTCCTTACCCCCATCAAGGATCAAACACATTTCAATCTAGTACCTCTACACATGTTTTAGAGCTTAGAACAGCCGACATAGTGACTACCAAACAATTCACTCCGTCAGTTTCGGTGGGCCGTCCTGTAAACATACGTGTCGCTACTGCATGCAAATGAAAGGTCTTTCGGCTTTGTACAATGGAGCTACGTACACGAATGACTAGCTCGTACACATACAATACAATCACGAAAACACTAATACAGGAAGAAAGGGATATCAAGGCACAAACGGTTATCATGTATTCAGTACATAATTCCGTAACCAAACATAGTTAAGTAAAGGCAGATGTTGATGATGCCCGTTTCATCAACAAAAAGCAACTTTTGAATGAATGCGCAAAAGAATACGCTCAGTTGGATTTTCAACGGTAGTGTCAGAGTAGAGAGCTGACATTTCAGCAGTGCAGTAATATGTTTATACAGTTAAGTGCCGCTTGCTATTGCAAATATGTTTATAGGAATGAGGAACAGGGTGTAAAGTTCCTCATCCCCCATAGTAAAAGGGAGGATCCTCCGACCAGACAGGTGTTATGTCTGGTGGGCAACTGCCGACAGTTTTTATCAGGTTTCTCTATATGTATATAGTCTTTAAGTCGATGTAAACTTTGCTTGCGAGATTCAGACCATATTATTTCTTCAGTTTTATCATAGATGGCGCTGTAGTACTTTTTGTTATTATTTTCTGTTCATAGTAGTTGATAGCGGCTTAGGGCTCAAGATAAGGAAAGGAAGGAAGCTTACTTTTATTTTTTGTTAAATGTATTTTTATTTTTTGTTTCCAGTGATGTGGTGAACAAGGACCTCGGCCTATCGGAGAGCGATGACGAGGTCGCTAACACACACGCGATAGGACCGTAAGTTTCCATAACATCACGCCTTTAATCTGCCAAGGGTTAGGCAGACTGGTACCCTAGACTGTATACCAGCATTTTGCTAGTCCCTATGTAATAGGCGACGTCCTAAAACATAACATTACGCCTGTAATCCCTGAAGGGTTAGATAGGGATGTACCCTATACATACAGAACACCCACATTTTGCCAGTCCCATGTAATAGGGGGCGAGCCTATTGTCATCAACCGGGTAGAGAATTAGAGATCCAGTATCGGGGTTTTTTCCTGACACTTTCCTGGTGGAAAAACCCAATAACATTTTTCCCGACCCGAAAATCGAATCGAGGATCTTGTGCTTTGCAGTCGAGCTTGTGACCACTAAACCAACGATGCAGGTTCATTCCCGTGCTAACTAATTTACGCTATGTCTGCAGTTCCCTTTGTAAGCGCTAAGTTTTTAATTGATTTTTATCTCGAGTGGAAACTCGTAAGTTTTAAGTACGCGACTGAAATTGAATTAATTTCAACAAGTCCGAGAGCCAAGTGAACCAGAGCTTTCTTGTTTGATTTGAAAGGGTTGCAGTTTTATGAATTATGTTTCTTTATTCGTTTGCTTTTGAATGCGACAGTGGAATGGCTAAAAAGATTTCATTGATCAGGAAAAGGATTCTTTGCTTGCATAAAAAAATGATTGAAATAATAATCAAAATAGTTTGCATAATGCATACTATTTTTTATCACTGACAACAGAAATCAATCGCGTTGAAGTTAAAGTAAACTTTAATTTGTATCGAAAAATCGTATTTCCCATTTTTGACACCAGACGGCGCCACTTCGGTTACAGTGCAAATTTAAAAAATTGCGTTAAGGTGTTTACCGAGTTGGCATTCGGCACTCGCTCAAAAATCCTCTAACAAAAAAACCTGATGACAAGTTTAATGTCTCACTATAATTTTCATTTACAGGCCTATATCACCAATCGGGTCAGGCAGTCCGACCTCAGGCAGTTCATCACCCTCCGAGGATTCCGAATCTGAGTCCTCATCTGCGGAGTCCACGGCCCCAGCACCGGCGCCGGCGCCGACCGCGGCCGTCGCGGCCCCCGCGCCCCCCGCCGCCGCCGCCCAGCCCCCCGCGCAGCGCTCCTCCTGGAGCTTGTCGAACTTCGCGCCACCTCCCGCGCACCCGCCTGACCAGACTTATGACTCGGGGAAAGATGTCAGACATGCTCTTGCTGATATTAAGGGCAAGCCGGTGAGTGATGATATCTAAGAGTAGTTTTCTTGCAGCTTCGTCAACAGGTTATTAAAAAAAAAGTAATTAAAAAAACTAAAAAACCCGACTGCTGTAAAAAAACTTAAGTTAAAAATTATCCTCTGAAAAGCAGTCGGGTTTTTTATTTTCAGCATTTTTGTTTACAAATGTGAAAGATGACGATTTAGTTCTAGCAAGGAGTTTTGGTCGTGAGATTTTTTAAGTTTTATACGATTTGTCACTTCGAATTACCTAGACTTTGATAGCCCAAGCGATGGTATTGGAAGCAAAAAAAAAAAAACGAACTTCACGATATGGCACCCAAAATCCGCCATGTAGCCAGTGAAACTCGCGACATCGCCAGTAAGACGAACCTAACAACATATAATTTATCGAAATCCGTTCATCCGTTTAGGAGTTACGAGGGAACATAATTATAAGGAACGGACATACGTACAGGTCAAACACACTACCCTCCTTTTGGGCTAAAAACAATAAAGAAACAAGAAGAATATTGATACAGTACTGATCAGCTTGTGACTATACCATTCTACGATATCTAAGTATAAACAACTGCCCTATTTAGCAAGCGAACGTGTTGGAAGATCGGATGACAAGTCGGTATTTCTCGAAGCTGTCATCAACTTGTCACATGTCTTAAATTCTGAAAGTTCAGCAGGTGTTGATTGAAACTGCCAACAAACTTAGACTCGGGTGACCATAAGACTTATAAAGACAGTAACGCCACTTGCATAATCAGTGGCGTGCCTAGGGACCAACAATGCTGCAACCCCATAAAGCGGACTTTTATGAAAGAACTGACCCTAAAGTAATCAGCCTATAACGCTTCTAATGCTGGTTCGAAAACTTCCCTCTAGACTCTAGGCCATGATTCGATACGCGGGCCCAGTGCGGGTTGGTCTATGTCACCTATCGAATTTTTGGTTCTACGACATTACGGTGTCCTCATGCTATTTCACGGTTAATCCTACGTCCTATATTATAAATGCGAAAGTTTTTGAGTATGGAACTATGGATGGATGTTTGTTACCCTTTCACGTAAAAACTACTTAACGGATTTGGATGAAATATGGAACACAGATAGTTTATAACCTGGATTAACACATAAGATACTTTTATCCCGATAGTATGTTCCCGTGGCACAATTACCGAACTCCACGCTGGCGACGCCGCGGGCATAAGGTAGTAGAATCATAAACAAATGCTGAATTGCTGTAGGTACATCTACCTCTCACGGTCAAGAATGACCTGCCCAGCACTTTCCGTATTTAGCCCGCAATGCAATAGTATCTCGACTATATTAAGCGACCCTTTCCCAGGTGTTAAGTTCCTAAAGATAAACAGTTCTTGGAAACAAAGAGGCCATACGTTTCTTAGTAAGAATACTTAGTAAGCGTTTGTTACAATCTGAGTCGTAAGCTCGCGGTTGATTCTGGGATCGCGTTCGGTTCACACAAGTTGTGTTTTGAGTTACAAGAAGTTTTGTAATTGAATCCTTTTGCGAAACATTGTTTGAACGATTTAAAAATAGATCTTCTTGGCTGATTAATCTTTAGAAGTAAACAGAAAGAAAAGAATATTTCCGAAACAAGAAAATCGTCTACTCATGATTATAATAACCGCGTCAAAAAGTCAATGACATAATAAATTAACATCAAGATACAAAGTGCATCATAGCTCAAAATGGATATTTACTTCGGTCTATACAACAACTTACTTCATAAGATCATGGTTGAAAGCGAAGAAGATGTCACACAAAAATGGATCCAGCTTTCCTTACTAAAGAGTTCACTTCGCTACGGACTGATGAATTTTGAAAACAGTATCAGTGATGTGCCGTTTGAAGATAGGGAGAGGATTTGGTACCAGTACCTCAAGTTAAAGGATTTGTTGTGGCAAGCTGTGGGGGCGATTCATGGGAATATTGTGTCTACGACTATACCTAGTCTCATTCAGGTGAAAGCGATTGAAAAAGAAAGCTTGTTTTGATATTTCTTGAGATAGTAGTGATATAATGGAGCCACCATTATCACGATTATATCTAGAAACATCAAAAAAAGCATTCTTTATTTCTGTAATAGACTGCACGCGGATAACAAAGTTTGGTTGCGAAATTTGGGAGAGTCATATGCCCAGCAGTGGACTGTATTTACTGAGTTGATTGATTTGAGAAAACACAGAACCTTCCAGTTATGGAAGGAAGATTAAAATTGGAATATAAAAAAAAGACATAGAAGAAATTGTCAGTTCTTTTTTTTGTAATGGCATCTCGCAGGTCACCTCCCTATGAGGTTGGCTTCTGTTGAAACCGGACTATCCTGTGGATGCCTTGAGTGTAAAGCCTCCGGCCAGTCCAATGTCTGATTTTTGTACACGTACAGACGCTAGGACATCATGCTACAACAATAATAGATTTTCAAGTTTATCATTAAAGAATTAGGTTCAAGGTTGATTAGCAAGGTAGATTAGTAGCCTGATGTGCTGGCGTACCAAGAAAATCATCCAAGTTCTTTATTTAAACGTGTCTCTATCGTGTTGTTACAGAGTCCGATCTCGGAGATGTCGGATTCGGAGGCGTCTTCGCCGTCACCGGGCGTCGTGCGACGGAGACGCTCCATACCCACCCGCCGGCCATCGGCCTCGAGTGATGATGACGCGCCGAGGCATACGGTAACTAATATATTTGTACATAGGTACTACTTTACATATAAAAAAGCAAAGAAGGTATACACCGTGTAAATCACCTCATCACGAAGCCGTCAACCAAGCATTCTGTACATGAAACTAAGTAACTTTACGCAAAAATTATTGCTAGGAAACGACTTTTTTTTGGGGGGTGTAAAATCATGTTTTGTGATAGAACTCAATGTAACGCACTCAAAACATTGTGCTGATGGACGGATTGAAAAGTACGGGGGTCGTGGAGGTGTTTAAAGTAAAAATCTTACATTAAAAACTTGTATTTAAAAAAATACCTGTCAAAAAGTTGGAACTTTAACCCCTAATATCTCCGAAGCTAGAAGGTTCCCAGGTATGGTGTAGAACAAAAAAATGATCGCAATGACAGAGAGAACAGATGTTGTCACACTTCAATTCTAATAAGATACTGCATGGTCAGCAGTTTGGTTTCACGAAGGGTAGGTCGACAACGGACGCGGGAGTAAAACTCATCAGTTACATTTTGGAATCCTGGGAGAAGTCCCAGGATGCTATTGGCATCTTCTGTGACCTCTCAAAAGCGTTCGACTGCGTCGACCATAACACACTGATCTGTAAATTACACCACTACGGAATTCGTGGACAAGCTGCTGATCTTGTTCTTTCTTATTTATCAAACAGGCAACAAAAAGTAAATGTAAATGGGGCGACGTCCTGCGGGTCTATAGTCAAGATGGGCGTGCCCCAAGGTTCAATTCTCGGTCCTTTCCTGTTTCTTGTTTATATTAATGACCTCCCTTATATGATGGCCAAATTTTCGGATATAATTCTATTTGCTGATGACACCTCGCTAATTTTTAAAATTCATAGAAAAGATACGGACGTCTTACATGTCAACGAAAGCTTAACTATTCTCTCAAAATGGTTCGCAGCCAACAATCTTTTACTGAATACGAATAAAACAAAATGTCTTAAGTTTTCTTTACCAAATGTACCACAACGTGACCTAAATTTAAATCTTGACGGCAAAAAACTTGATGTCATAGCGGAATCTGTATTCTTGGGGATTACTATCGATTCAAAACTGCAGTGGGGCGCGCACATTAGAACTCTTTCGGGAAGGTTAAGCTCAGCTGCCTATGCAGTTAGGAAAATAAGGCAGTTAACCGATGTAGCCACAGCTAGGTTAGTATACTACGCTTATTTCCATAGTATCATGTCCTATGGCATTCTGCTGTGGGGATCGGCAGCAGACGTTGAATCAATTTTCATACTGCAAAAGAGGGCAGTCCGCGCCATCTATAAAATGGGTCCTCGCGAGTCCCTCAGAGAAAAATTTAAAGAAATCGATATACTGACTCTGCCTTCACTCTATATTTTAGAATGTATTTTATATGTCCGCAAAAACCGAGGACTTTTCAAAATTAGAAGCGACTTCCATAATATAAACACGCGCAGTAAACACGAAATTGTAATACCAAAATTTAGATTAACAAAAACTAGCAAGTCATTTCTTATAAACAGTATACGCTTTTATAATAAGTTGCCGAAGTCAGTTACAGAACTGACCGATGGAAAGTTTAAAAATTATATCAAACGTGTCCTCATTAAAAAAGCATATTACAAAATTAAGGATTACGTTGAAGATAGAGAAGTTTGGCCTGAGCCCCTACGCACATTCGGCTTCCCTGGTAGCTCATAAAACGGCACAAATGTGTGGATGTCTCTAACTATTCTCAATCTTATTTTTATTTTGTTTTTTTTTTTTTTTTTTTTATTTTCTATTTTTATTTACTTTTTTCCATTATTTTTAATCAGATGTTTTACAATAGTTTCTTAATCATTACACCATTTTGTTTAGAATAGTTACAGCACGGATGACAACATTTGTGACACTTGTTTAATTTAGTCTTTTTGCAATATCTTCTTTTTTTTTTTTTTTTTTGTATAGACTCTTTTTCTTATTTACCGATTATTTGTAAATGTATGGACATTGTAGGCCTTATAGATTCCTAGATCCTTGGTAACTTTTTATCTTGTTCTACGTTTTGTAGTAAGCAACGACTTATTGTCGGGCCTACGATGTCCACTCATACTTAAGTGCCAATGCTGTAACATAGAAAAATTGTAAAGCCAAATGATTTTAAAAGAGTAACCATGGAGTTTCTTGCCGGTTCTTCTCCATAGGAAACGACCAACCCGAACCGAGCACCTTTTTGTCGACGTTTTACAAGTGCCCATGTAGGCCTATGTGAAATAAAAATATTTTGATTTTGATTTTGAACCAGTGCCTTTTGGCTTCGTTAAGAGGTGTTTTACACCCTTTAGAAGTGTTTTATACAACGCAGCATGGTTCCTTTAGCGATTTAATGACATCGGTAGTAGGGTGCTGTTGGCAGACATTTGGGCAATTGTATGCCACACACATTGTTTGCGGCCAAATAGTACAAAATAAGCATTTTGGTAAATATTGGCTATAATATGAATATTTTATCTTCAGACATCACCCCGAGTGATTCCCACCGCGACCGCGGGAGCGGTGAAGCGCGGGCGGCCGCCCAAGGCGCGCCCCTCAGAGGAGCGGCCCGTCAAGAAGAAGCGCGGCCGCCCGCCCAAACCGCGCCTGCCCTCGCCCCCCGCGCCCACACACGCGCCCCCCGCGCCCCCCGCGCCGCTGGTGGACAGTGACGTGGAGCCCGACCCGCCGGCACACCACCATGCTCTACAAGACACCAAGACGCATATCTTCCGTAAGGTTAGTATCGAAAAGAAGATCTTCAATACCGTACCCTAAACAGTTTGGGGTCTTCATATCTTTGTCTAGTCTCTCTATAAGACGTCAGCTCTGAGTCTAGAAATATGACTACAGAGATCCACAGAGACCCACACTCATACCAAGTTTACTTTCGAAATGTTTCTCGTCCCTCCGCATAACATCATTATTACCGATTTTCATAGGAAATCAAATATTTAGTTAAAATATGAGAGTTTGTTACTTTAATACTTTTTTTGCTCAGGTTTTTACGCCGAAGAAAAGCGACGAGTGCGGTGGCAAGGGAGGTAAAGGCGGCAAAGGGAAGGGAGGGAAAGGCAAGGGTCAGGTGACCATCATCGAGGTCACAGCGCCCGAAGCCGACGAGGAGGAGAGGAGACATCGGGAGCGCTCCGCCGAGCGACGCAACGAGGAGGCTATGGCCCGACTCTCCCCGCACGAGCCCGACCGAAGATCCGACCGATCTGACCGACGCCGCTCCGCCGACCGACTCAGCAATGACCGAGTGCCTATCGAACGACCCCCGAGCGATCGGATACCCGAACGGACTTCCTACGAGAGGATACCCTCCGATCGGATTGTAAACGATCGGATACCGACCGAACGTACCTCCAACGACCGGATACCCGACCGCCCCGTCGATCGGATATCGACGGAGCGTACGTCCACGTCGGACCGATCTTCATCGGCCAGCGACCGGCTTTCGGTTGACAGGCTATCGGGAGGTCTCTCCTCAGACCGGCTCAACGACAGGCGGTCTACTGAACGGGTACCGAGCGAGAAGATGTCGATAGATCGGTTGCCGAGAGAAAGATCTCACGATCGACTATCAGGGGAGCGGAACGAGCGGACCGAGCGGAATGAGCGGATAGTCGAGAAGATATCGCACGACCGTCTTCCGGACACGAAGCCGCGGTTGTCCGACAGCAAGTTGTCGCACGACCGGCTTGAGAGCAAGGTATTAAATTCATACTTTTATCTAAGTTTTATTTTTATTTAACACTCATTGTTAATTTACAATATTATTTACGCAGTTTTTGACCCGAAGCATAGGTTCAACCTTGTTCAGGAAAATGTTACTAGTTATCTTACCACCAGGGGGTATATTTTTACCCACAAATTAGATTTGGTGATCCGATAGGCAGTCGCTCCATGTAAAATACTGGCATTCAGCTGCATCCGGTTAGATTAGAAGCCGACCCCAACATAACTGGGCTAGGCAGGTGGAGATGATGGTGCTCAATTTCCATTTTTAAGATTTTTCAATGTAAATGCCCCGTTTTTATAAATAAACCCTATTTTATCATGATAAGGTGCTGGAAAAGCCGGTAGAACGCGTGGAACGTATCCCGACGGAGCGCTACGTGCGCGCCGAGGCCGATGTGGGCTCGGGGCTCAAGTCCGGCCGCGGATCCGAGAGGCTCGAGGAAGCGTCTTCCAATGGTGAGTGGACTACTATACTGTATATATGTTTAAATCTCATACAATGACACGTGTAAGACCTAATTCGTTGATGCCCAGAGACTCCTGCACAGCTCATATAGTTCGCTTTCCTTATCGTATGTTAGATCTAGCGTGGAATATATAAATTTAAACAAAACCTTAATTTCTACGGTAGAACGGTTGGAAATGGCATGGCAAAAATTAAAACCATAGAGAACGGCACGCGACTGTACCTGAATGGGTCTTGCCCGTCCCCCGTCTTGTTTGGTCGTGTCCCCCGCGCCTCTGCTAGTGTGCTTTGGCGACGTTGTCATAGGAACTGAGTCTTACGTTTGTGAATTTGAGGATTTTTCTTGTTATTTAAAACATTTCTTATACCTACATACTTAAAAAACAGATGATTCTGGGGAGTTGCCAATTCCACCAGGGGCTTGGGGCCATGGAATATTTGCCGTTCAAAAAGTGCTGTCTGTCACCTGAATAAACGAGTTTTCTGACAATTGTTTTCCTTGTCTGTCAGTGGTCCCGCGGCCGCGCGCGCGCCTGGTGGTGCGCGTGTCGCTGTCGCGCCTGCGCGCCGACACGGTGCGCGCGCTGCAGCGTCCCGTGCGACGGAACGTGCCCAAGCGGCCGCACACGCCGCACCCTGAGCAGGTAACACACTAGTCCCTTATTATGTCACAGCTCACGTTGATGAGATCGGGTCCTTGTAGACCTGAGCTAAGGGTTAAAATCTAGAAAGATCAGTATTTTTTTGTTTTGGTTTACCTTTAGTCAACTATTGTTAAGCTACCTAAGTAAAGATAAACAATTTATGAATGATTTGACAGAAATTCAATTAAACTGGCTTTCGGACACCGAAGATTTGTCAATCGTTATTTTACAAAAACCTTGCGATGACATTATGTAGCATAAACATAATACTGTCTCTATCGTCTTCAAATAATCGCCAAACATAAACTGATATTTTAAAATGCGTTGAGCGCCACACATTCTTAGTGATTTTGGGTGCAAAAAAATCTACTTAATAAAAAAAAAAACACGCAACTAATTTGTATTATCCGTCAGGGCGGCGAGGTAGCAGCGACAAACCACGAGCGGACGGACACATACGTTGGGCAGACGCCCATCTACTTCTCCTACTTCGAGCGACTGCCCGCCGACGCGCTCTCCGACGAGGAGAGGGATCACAAGTGAGTTTCATTACCATGCTGTCAGTTAAAGTATCATTCTGTCATGGTCAATATCAGGATGTCACTATCAAATCATTTTGTCATTGTCAATATGATGTTGTCATTATCAATACCTATCATTTTGTCATTATCAATATCATTTTTTCGTGTCCAATATCAATATCACCTTGTCATCATAAATATCATGTTGTCATTATCATACAATTATCGCATCTACCCATAAAAGTCCCTGTAGATTATGGGGCAATAATAATTGTCAAAAAGCATGATTTGAGAGAAAGTTTTAGTGCGATTTGTCAAGCGATTTTAAACCGTGAGCTGAGCAGTCAACTAATACTATAAAGATGACGTGCCCTGCGCGCAATTTTGCAGACAGCTTGATTATTGTTGTGCACTGGTACGTTGCCTTCTAAGCGCCCTTACCAAGCATGCAAAAACACAAAAAATAACTCCTACAAACAATACCTACCGTAAATTTAACACTCATTACCATCATACTAATCCCATTATTGTTGTTACTAGCCGTAACGCAAACATTTCACTCGACAGATACTACCTCGAAGAAGCTACGCGTCTTCGCACGGCCGCCGAAAAGGAACAAGAACCATTACCACGAGTCATGTTGTACCTCGAATCAGTACTATGCTTCGTTCTCACTGGCCGAGTACTGGAGCTAGAACTCGACACTAAAGGCGCCTTTACAATTTACCGGGAAACCATCGAGTATATAAAGAGTATACATTCGATGCCGCAGCGGTTTAGGGCGTCGCCGCATGATACTTTCAATAAACTTGATATACTCAGGTAATTTTTTAATTTTCTTTGCTGTTTTTATCATTTTCAAAAATATGTTTTTCATTAATATCATGCTTCATTTGGGTTGTACTCAAGTATGTGTTTATCGTGTATTGATATGTAAATCCATTAGGTCCGTTCAGTTTGCCTATGTCGCTGTTTAGGGGCCATCCATAAATTGAGTCACACGTTAGGGGGGGGGGAGGGGTTCGACGAAGTGTGACATTGTGTAACAAGTGGTGGGAGGGGTCCTAAATTTCGTCACGTCACGTTTCAAAAGCTAATGTCTCAAGTATTAAAACACGAACTTAAAAATATAACCAACTCTATCTGTATGAATATGTAAAATTGCAAAATATGTGTGACGTCACACTAGAGAGGGGGGAGTCACACAAATGTGACCGAGAGCGAGAGCTTTGCCATGGACGGGGGAGGGGATTTATGGATGACCCCTTACCAATAATCACCATTCATTCAATTTGCTGTTGTAAATTATAATTTTCTAACATATCCCCGCTATATTTCCAGCCTAAGAGTCCAAGCGCTTCTATACCTGCGCATGTTCAAGATGTACAACCGCGAAGTGAAGGAGTACAACAAGATCGTTCACGAGTACCAACAGAAGGTACGTTCTGATGTCTGTATCAATTTGACTTTTATTTTTATCACTTTACAGTGTGTTTTTGTTCACTTGTCATAATATACTTGGTAAACTATCATTTCGTATTCGAATTCTCACTTGCAAGTAAGGTGTAAATGTTTTGATCTTGACCAGAAATGTATTTGGTGTAAGTTACATTAAAATCTGATTCAAATAAAATGAAATTTTAAATGGATGTCTTTATGCGTCATATTTGTTTGCCAATTGTAGACAAGTAAAGAAAAACTCACTTTAGATATATTATTACATAGATTGGCAATGCGAATAACAATAAGTTCTTTTTTTAAGTTTTTATAATGGCGAAATAAAATGAGCGGATAATCAGAAAACGTACCATAACATCACGCCGTAATACCAGAAGTGATAGGCAGAAGTTTACCTAGAATAACAATATTTCTCCAGTTATGTTTTTAAGTTTCATATAAAAGGATAATATGCAAAAGCTTGCATATTTATGACATAATAGCTGTCCCGCACAACTTCGTCTGCGTCGACTTTTCCCCGTTTTCGCAACATTTTTCATTGCTGCTCCGCTCCTATTGGTCGTAGCGTAATGATATATAGCCTATGTAACTTCTAATACCTCCAAGAATATGTGTACAAAGTTTCATGATGATCGGTTGAGTAGTTTTCGCGTGAAAGCGTAACAAACAAACTTACTTTCGCATTTATAATATTAGTTAGGAAGTTAGGATTTGTTTTCATTTAGCCGTTGCCATGTATGCAATAATATATCTATGATTTTACACTTATATACCTTTTTGTTGCTCAGTTCTTGAAGTTAATAGTAATTTTTTGCTTTTTAAATAAGTGTTGAAATACATAGTACTAAATAGTGATGTTTTAAAATGGTTGGATCTTTGCTAGTGAGATCTGGTAGCCGGTACCGATAAGAAATAAATATCATAAATGTACCGTTATCCCACAAATACAATAAAGAAATGGGTAATGGACTAACGGTTCTTTTGATCTCTGTACACCACTATATTCAAAACCAATATATTCAAAACGAGACCTGGAACTCAATTCGTTATGCAAGCACCCTAACGAAATGAAGGGCGAATTTTATAAATGAAAGTGAAGGCGATCTGCATAACAACCGCGCTCCACAATTGTCATAATTATTAAGCAATGTTGAAATTGACAGCTCTTGAAAGCGCTTTGTGTGCTGATCTAATTTAGTTTTATTGGTGGGATAAGGGTAGGAGAAACTAAAATCGACTTAAACTTAACCACGATAAAAAAAAAAACTATTCATTTTTCTCTTAAAGAGTGTTATATTAATTATTACTAAAGAAAGATACTGGCTCGCGAAGTTGTCGAAATGTGGGACGTGAGTACAGCAGTCACTGTCGATAGTCGTGTCGGCCAATGGCTTAATAGCCAAAAGCTTTGACCAACATCTGAGGAGTCTTTCGCTTGGCAGTTGGATCCAGGGCTTGATTCAGAATCACAGCATTTTAATTTGAAATGGTGCATATTTACTGTAGTTTTAAATCCCCCTCCACTTTATACTACAACCCCCCCTCTCTGGTTGTTACAGCCGGCTCTAGCCGAGTCCGTGTCCCCGCTGTCCCCGACCCCGTCGCCCGCGGGGTCGGTGGGGTCCGTGGGGTCGGGGTCGGCGTCGTCGGGCTACTGCTCGCTGGCGCACTCGGTGCCGGCGCACGCGCACCAGGCGCTGCTGCTACTGAACAAGTACTACGCGTTCTTGTACGTGGCGCATGATCTGTGGGAGCAGGCTGACTCCTTGTGCAGGCTTCGGGCTAATAGAGGTACGATATATTATGTTAATGTTTTGTTTAGCCAGTATTTGCCAAGCTGGTCTAATTTGGCGGTCATTTGATGTACCTAACCAGTAACCGGTAAATGAATACTGAGTTGGTACCGCGTAGATGTTTTCAAACATTTACCTAACGCGAAACGGCGGTTAAACTCTTGAGGTGGAGTTGAACTGATTATATCGATATCTTCATTCATTCTGGTGAAAGAAGTCAGGGAGATGTTTCGGCGAAGAAGACATGCTGCGCCAGACTCCAAATGTACTTAGTGTAAGATCTGGAGGGTGATACCATGTTGTTGGATTCGGGAAAACCCAGACAGGAAAAGTGAATACTAGTACAGTTTTACAGTCAGTTGTACAGTATTCGGGAAAGGTACCACTATACCTATTTATTGCCAGTTGTTTGTTTTGTTTCGGTTTGAAAAATGGCACGGTTGGCGCAGTGGCTGAGCAACTGGCTGCTGCGCTGCTGTGTCGCGGGTTCGATCCCCGAGGGAACAAATATTTGTATGGCCTACAGACAGGTGTTCCGGCTCTGGCTGTTCGTGTATGTGATTTTAAATACACACATTTACAGGAGAAATTCCAAGTGTGGCACTACCTATTGAAAAAAGATAAATAAAAAAACCGAAACAATAAATAACCTTGTCTCCGTATTGGCAACGTAGTTAAGATGCCTTTGACATTGCACAGCCCAGACTATGCCGACCGCTCACCCTTTGAAACATATTCCAAAATCAACCGCCTAATATTATATTTCCCTCTTCCAGATCTGTTCATAGCAGTGGACCGCAAGTGTGGTCCTCTGTCCCTGTCGTCCACGTTCCGTCACCTGGTACAGTACGTGCGACACGCCATCTCACTCCTCAAGAACGCGCCGCGCGAGTGACGACGCGCCAAGCACTGGGACTTCATCCGGCGCTGCTTCTAGTGACGACACGTGACCGCTAGTGACGTCACGTGTGACGTGGGACGTGTGACGTCAGTGACCAGTGATGCGACTGTGCATTTGGGTGATGTTGTGTTCGTGGCTACAGTATGTGATCACTTGGATTCGAAAGGATGTTGTTTTTTGAGTGTTTCAACTAAATTTAGTAAGCGCTTTTTGGAAAGAAGAGTTAATTTGTTTGTCTAAAAAGAGCTTACTTTTGTTTAGTTAAGAACTCAAAGCAGAAATAATTCGCTACGTTTTCCGTGTGTAAAATCAATATTTAGGCCAGTATTAATAAAACGTTTTCAAGTTTGGTTTTTAATGTTAAATGAAAAAGCTGATTTGATTAATGAACATATCTAAGTTGATACGTGTATGAAAAGGTGACGTTGATATTTTCACAGCAATATTTCGAAAGCGATTTATTAAAACAGGCCAAAAATACAAATTCCTAATTAGTCACATACTGTATGGTTGTAGCGATTCGATTGTGCAAATACGTAGTTATAGTTTCATTGAACGAATGAGAATGATTATCACTCATGTCGTTCAATGGGAATAGTATGCATGCTTCAATCGCTATGATTGGTGTAAAGTGGCTTGGTGTTCGCATTTATTAGAAGATCACCAGTTTGGTCGGCGTCTTCTGATATCAGTTTTAAAACACAGCAATATTAAACGAAGAGACGTATGTAGGCACAACGTTATCCCCTCAGCGCTTTAGAAGTTATCCCAAGATTACAAACGTACGGTTTTGATGCATTGGTTACCTCGCATTGTCCTACAATAATGACAGAAAACGATGCGCAAACCAACCGAACCGACTCCAAACAGAAGAACGCGAGAGTTATCTGTACGATGGTAGCTTCCAATCTTCCACTGTAGTGTATCCCACTGGCCAGTACTCCGGTCCCGGAGATACTTCCGCGATATCGCCCAACTCAACGTCTTCGCATTTCGTTCTCTTCCCAAATCGATGACCAAAAAGCAAAGTGTAAAAATTTGTATGAAAATTGTAAATAAGGCAACGTTGCGTAGCAACGGGCGGCGTCGAGTCCGATTTGATTACCGACTCTGTATTATATAAGTGATAGACTATTCATATCTTAATTGTTTTTCGTTGTAGTTTTACTTCCCTATCAATGGAAATGTTTTACTGTCGGGAACACAATATACGAATTGCTCGTTTCTTAGTGTAATGGGAGTTATACGACAAAAATAATATTTTGATCGCATGTGGGCCAATCGAGTATATTATTAATATCTCAACATGTATGGGATCACTTGTAGGTCTTCGCAATAATTTACAGATTTATACTTTCGCTATGTTGATTTACGCGAGTGAATTACGTGTAATTTGATTTATAATTTAGTTTAGATGTATAATTATAGTGCGACGGCGACAGAAAGTAATCACTCGACGATTTAACGGAACGGGGCGATTCAACAAACTGAATCCAATATTCAATTATAATTAATATTTAATTCCGCGGCGGTGAGACGAGACGGGCTACAGTTAATCGAATACAAAATACAACACCAATCTAAAACTAATAATAAAGCTGAAGAGTTTGTTTGTTTGCTTGAACGCGCTAATCTCAGGAACTACTGGTCCGATTTGAAAAAATCTTTCAGTGTTAGATAGCCAATTTATCGCTACGACCAATACGAGCGGAGCAGCAATGAAAAATGTTGATAAAACGGGGCAAATGTGATGCAGACGAAGTTGCGCAGGACAGCTAGTTAATTTTCATAATGAACATAATTACTTAAAGGCAAAATTATTAAAGGTGCATCACACATCGGTATAGTGACACCGACTGTACATTTTATCAAAATTGACTGTGCCTATGAAATGACGTGATATTTCATCTACCTCATGAAACGTTAAGGTCGCTACTTAACATAGCGTTGATACTTAACGTAGAAATACTTCCGCACTTATATACTTCCATACGGATTGGCATAGTACAATGACTTGTGGAAACGGGTCTTAAGACCAGCGATGTTTAGAAGTAAGCCGAATACTTAAACAAATAGGCTGTTTTTATTGGATAAAAGTCATTGTTGCTTCGACAAGTTTCTTTGCTTAAATAATGTTAGGCGCAGTCCATAGTTCGACCTTCATAGACTTAAATGCATTTTTGATTCCATCAATACTCAAATGCAATCTCCATGAAGGCTAGAATACATGTAAAGGGCAATGTCTAATATAGTTTTAGCGTGAATATTGAAATACGATAAATCCATTTTTTTCCATTTTATTTTAGATAACAACTTAAGTTTAAATTAAAATAGTTGGACTGTAGCGCTCGTCTCGTCTCCGCCGTCTAGCGAACAACTCCGGGAAACGTGTTCCTACATCATATAGATAAATTAATACAGAACAATGATTGAGCAAAACCCTGTTTATTGTCATGTCTTAATATTAAAAACATTATTTCGTATACATATCAAATAATTTGGGGACAAATCAGGTAGTTTCATTACCAATGTAATCGATGGCGATCTATATAATTTTGTATGCTTACAAATGATTAAAGTACGCGATCAAGACAGTCTTTTATCTCTGATCATCGCGTTTTTTTGGAGTGACAATAAAATCTCTGTTACCCCGACCTTGATTCGTTTCTATGTAAATTCCACACTGCCCTTCGAAACGCAATGGAGGATAAAAATCATTAAACATTATCGTTTCGACCGTGAAACGCAATTCTGAACAAATCAAAATAAATAATTCCTATCGTTTAATAATAAAAAAAAAGTTCAAATATATTTTAATGAATACTTTTAAAGAGTACAATATGATGCTTGACATGAACAGATTTGACTCTGCAACAAAGTGTCCATAACACCAATATATTATCTATTTCTCTCGGTTGTTTATCAAATTTATGTTGTGATTGTATATACATAATATTATTATATTATACATTTTGTAATGAATATACATGTTAGTGCCAGATAGGTTTTTGTATGAACGTTTATAGTAAGTGAGGTGAGGTGAGGCAGGAGGGCCGAGACGCGGTCACGTGTTGTTAATAAGGAGCGACAAGAGATGCCTTGTACATAGTATATTATAAGAAATGTGTAGTTTTCACTCTATATTTTAATTTATATTATGTAAACTATATTTATAGCTAAGCGGACAAGGAGAAATTAACATAATAATGTTTGTATAATGGTGCGTGTTCGAATGTGTAAGGCCTGGCGTGAGAGTGCAAGTACTCGGGTTCCCTACAATAACACACCGTTTGTTTATTTTTAAATGAAGTGGTTATTGTACTTTGTAAATGAGCTTGCAGCGTTCAGTTATTAGTATATTATAGTTTAGGTGTTAACGCGTTCGGTCCCCTGAAGCAAACTCTCGCGGTACCGTTATTTACCCTACGCTAGTTACCCGCTGTTGAGTCGCACGAGCCGGCGCATACCTTCTCTACTTAATATGTTTATTTGTTGATCCGTACGTTCAGTCGCGCACACCGCACTGTTCCTCAGCCAACCATATCGTAGACAATCGGTGCCCAGCAATAATAGAAAACTTATGAGCATCGAGCTGCGTATTGGCTCTCCGTTACAGTACTATGCCATTTGCATTTCACACGTTCAAAGTCTAGTTAAAAACATCACATAAATAGTGCCGGGAATATATTCCAATTAGAGATATAATAGTTATATTAATTAGTTTTATAGTTGTAATATTGTGCGCTCTTGTCCGAACTGTAGTTGAGAATGTTAGAGATTTCCGAAGTACGAGTTTGGCGAGTGTGTTAAAGCGTATAGGTAAGTTTAGGGACCGCCTGTTATAAAAGGTGTGTCAAGTCTTAAGATGCTAATGGATAGTACTGTAGCCGTTTGAACACTGTCGTGTAGGAAACTCGGAAGCAAAAAGTCCATAAATATACGTCGCATACTTCTAAAGATCATAAAGAAAACTGGTTCATACAATGGACGTCTGAACGTACAGATTTTTTAATATAAAGTTACGTTAATTTTGTTGGTCTTAATTGGAAATATTCGCAGCGACTTTTTGACATTATCTCGTCACCATAGGTACTTACTATCCGCACAAATGTTTTATTTTAAATTTTAGTTATTTTTTATTTATTATTGTGGCATTGTATTACTTTTAATTTTATTGCACATGGAGCGAAGTTTACTTAAATTGTAGAAGTTATTGCGAGGCATTCTATCAAAGATCTGGCATTGTCGAGTCTTGCAAACAATTGCCGTTAATTAATCGTTTTTCGTCGTTCCCGTTAACAAACATTTTTAATTTATTATTATTTTAACAAATAAACAATCATTAAATGCATCTCGTTTGGAAACTCGCGTCTATGTACTTGGTTTTTGTTATTGTTCTAGTTCATAATGAGTTATAATACAATTATTATTTTTTGTTTTGTTGCTTATTTTTTTTGTGATTAAGCTATTATTTTGGCCTTATTAAAGTATCACAAAATTATCATCGACAAAAGAACTGTGATCGAGTTATTACTTACGAATCAACAAATTATTAATGTATTATGAAATTATTCAATTACTTAAAATATTCAATTTTTTGTTGAATTTATCCAATATCTGACTTACTAATATAAAGTACACAATCGTAACCTATTTAAATTATTTCTCTAAGACCCTGTAATGGTTCGCACTTAGTTATGTGCTGCGGATTACTTGATTACATAAACTCTTCCCTCGCACATGAGTAGTATATTCTGACCATTTTGAGATGAATCCTAAATCTCAATAAAATGAGCCCTAAAATTGAAACCAAATTGACAATTATTATGCTAAGTCGATGAACAAGTGAGCGCTGGTTAGAAAGCATTAGGCGATTGTTTTAGGAAATTGTAAAATACTGTTTTCTTTTTTTTTTAAATAGCATCTTGTGTTGATAGCATGTATAATTTGTTTTTTTATTCGCGTTAAGATTATGTATAAATTTGTTTTCCTCTAATTTTATTATTTTGTGTAACTATACCTTATGTTATTGATAATAGAATACATTAATTTTTATGTATGGATTTATATTTGTTTCTTTATTTTCCTTTTCCTTTTTGTTTGAGGGGGTGTGTGGTTAGCAGATGATAGACTAATAGAGTCAATTCGAATCTTTCAATATATTACGTATAGTGAATGGGAGGAAGCTTGAGTCGCAGTCAGTTTGGATAGCGTTTTATATGATACGGACGCTTTAATTAAGTGATAGTGTAATACAAAATGCCTTTCGTCAATTTTGCCATTTGGAGACACGTACAAGCTATCGTCGCAATAATGTTGTCGTTCAGCGCAGACGCGATCGTCAGTAATGCCTTATAGCAAGTGTCTTTGTCAGCTGCCGATTTTAGAGTAATTTTGAAGCACTATTATACAGCATAGTCGCTGCGGGCTCGGTGCAGTGGCTGAGAGTGAGTCAATCTACGTGAGACGGGACACGCTTTACATTAGTATAGACTAGACTAGAGCTCTGTGTTCAGCTGTAAATAAGTAGGATACATAACTTTAATACGATGTACCTGTATAAAACACCAATCGAAACAAATACCTACTTATTGCAGAAATATTTATAGATCAATAATATCATTATATTTATCTCTGCTTCCACAGAATGTTTTAATACAACGATCAGAGTTATGTTTAACGGTTATTAACTGTTCGTATGCATTTATTAATAAGATTTTAATACATAAAATTGATGTTAGAATAGGATAAAGGATACAAAAGTACAATGGTATGTAGTTACTGAAACAGTAAATGAAAGCAATATTACTTTAGTCATCTAGTTGGGAGCGGAAGGCACTGTATGACGTTATCGGTTCCAGATAATAAATTAATTAAATACCGCGGATATACGCTTCCACTCCACTAAGTAATCGTCAAGGGAATGGTACAAACAATCGGAGTTATAAGGGAATGCCAAAATGTTATGTTAAACTGCCTACGACTATCACCACTGTACCGAGTCCACAGCATAACAAACACCAGTATGCAAAGATTATATCAATTATAAAGCTCTATATGAGGCTCGTATATTTGTAATTCTAGTTGTCTGTGTGTCGTCATTAGATTCGTGTTTGGACCGCTGCAAGCTCCCCATGCTGTGGGCCGCGTACGGTCGCGTGTGGCGGCTCACGCAACGCGCTTTTGTATACGATAGATAATAATAGTTTTGCGATAAATATGTTTACGCAGCGATCGATATATTGATAAATTAGATACTATTTATAGAGATCATTCACTTGCACTTATATTTATAGTTGACGTTAATACATAAGCGTAGGATTACTAAGGTGGGGTGCTTGTCTGAGTAACAAGTTACTTGTGACGAGTGTCGACGCGTCATGCGTATATTGTCATCTCTTTCTTACTTGTGTTTTTGTTACACTCCATGATAATCGTCATGTGACTTGGATGAGCACAACACCACATCGTTACTAAGGCAGCATTCACACGTCGCAATTTTATGAAGATTATTATGGCAATCGAAAGATTGTTTTTGGTGATTAGGAATAATAATATGAACTATGTTATACAAGCCACTCATGAGTCGATGAAACTCCAGATTAATGTCGGTTAACTAGTAGCACACCTACGATTCCAGGTCGTTATATATGTTAGAATTCATGTCTGTGCATTTTTCGCTAGTGCCCTTTCATTTTTCGTATAAAATATTCTAGTTCCTCTGTCAACGATTCGATACCCAAGCTCAACTATAGATATAGGTATAAGACAAAATTTTGCAACTTCCAACCCTAAGGACCCCTTCGAAGTCCCAAAAGTTATTTTGGAAGAAATTATATTTTTATATCGAACCTAGCGCCCTCAGTTAGAACACAAATATTAACATTAAACTTAACTTTTAACAGTTTTATACTCAAGTAGTGGTTCTGTGCTTAGAGAAGAGCTTCAAACAGTCAACACATTTACTTAGTCAAATATTTAAAGTTATGCCTGTTAATAAAATCATATTATTGTACTGTTATAACTTTGCTTAACTTAATTAAAAGTTTGTTGTCAACTTTCATTTGCTGTACCAACGCAAAGATGTCGATGTTACATTAAGACATTGACAAAACTGTGACAAAGCCAGCAATTTTATACACCAAGCAATTATATTATAAGTTACCAGTAAGCAAACCATTAAAACATTAACGTTGTATATTCTAAACTATCGACGGAATTCTAAACTGAATATCGTATGTAGTAAATGAATAAGTGGAACACGCACATTCAATATTTTTGCAGTGATTTTGATACGCGTTGATCTGTATAGATGTGGTACCGAGTGGCCCACGGTGGCTAGCGATGGTCACGCCATCGCCATGCCACGCGTCTACACAGCTTTTGGTGTGAGGAGGGGAATTGAATTCGTTTATTTTAGAATTAAATAAAGTTCAAATGGGAAATTTAAATTGTGCCTTAGTGACAAATGATTTAGCTCCAATTTCGTTTGGAATCTCTCGATCTTGAAACGATGTGTAACGTTATTTTCTTTGATGTCGGTTTGAAGTATTAACTTCGCAGTATTTCTGGTATTCACTGCACTGTACACTACTCGCACTAAATGTAAAGAGATTATACAGTGGTTTACCTGAGACCCCTTCCGAGTTATAGTTGAAATAATTAATGCAATAATATTTAAACAATATTTTTGTTTTATTGGATGTTGTGATTGATTATATTTACAATTATATATGATACGTAGAGCGGTATGTATATGTCGTAGCAATAACTTTAAGTGTGGCAATAAGGTCTAGTGCATTTGCTTTTGTGTCTCTCGAGTAAATAAATCAAACGATGTATAGAGTACCCAGTGGCGACTAGTCGAGCCGGCGCTGTACACTGCTTACATCAACATCTACGTACAATAAGTTTAAATTCTTGACGTTTTAAAAGTATATTTATATTTTATAATATATTATCTCAAGTGAAAGTAATTAGTTACGTAGTGAATCGAATGTATCGAGTCTTGTGTGTTTGGTCAATGTTCACGTTATGTTCCTGTGCCGCGCACCACGCACCTGCATACAGTGCTCAGTACATACGGCCCAGCGCGCTGCTCCGTACTCGTCGGCGAGCGGACGCGCGGCGACATAATCGAACTACTTCTTCTACTCTCGCTTTCCACCGCACGTTTCCTCACTGTCCTCTCTCTTGAGTTACTCTATATGTCCGAGACAAATTATTAGCGTAAGTGAAAGTGCCAAGAGTTGCGAATCCTTTCCTAAGTGCAATTCCTTCTCAATTACTCTGTACCTATGTATCTACGTCTGATAACCTCACGCGCACGCCAACGTGTCTCGCTTGGCCAAAGTTATCTACTACGGGATACTTCTAATCATAAACACCAATACTAATATAAGAACATTCTATTTTAAGCGTCCTAGCTTTACCAAGATTGTGTGTATCTACTAACCGTTATACTTGCCTGTTATGTTTGTATCGTTTATCTTCCTTCCGTATCTTCCTTCCTTCTGCCACTTCCCTCAACTTTTGCAAGTGTCCCGCAAGTCAAAGTGAGAAAATAATAGTGTATAAATTAACGAAACCCATAACGTTTAACTTAACGATACTAGCAGCTAACGTTAATGATATTCTAAATTATGTTTTGTAGTGGATGTTTTTATTCTCGATATGATAGGGTAAAGTACGGAGGTGGTCTTCGTATGTTGACAAATATTAGAGCAAATGTAAGTGGCGGCCTCTCGCGGTGAGCTGTGGTGGATGGGACGAGATGTGTATCGAGTCCGCCGGGAGAGGTCGGAGCTCGCGTGTGATTGCGCTACCGGCGCTTGTACCGCAGGCCGCGAGCCACAGACCAACGTCGGGCCTTCGCTGTAACACACATGGCGACACGACCCGGGGTTACGTACATTTGTAACGAGTAGAACGCGTGTATTAAAATAAGGGACAAACAAATTATAGTATAAAATTGTTTACCAGACGCCCCGTATCGGGCGTTAGACGAAATATTATTTTTCTTAGATCACATTATATTGTAATAAAATGGTATAGAAGTATGTGTGCGGCGACGCGTTTGGGGCGGCGACGCGCGCGCACGGTCGGATTAAAAAATGATATTTTTTTACGAGCGCGGCAACTCCACCCCGGTCGCATCGCACGCACGCATATTTGTTATGTTTAAGAGGAAATATCTATTGTCTATTCCAAGGGTTGAATAACTACCAACACTTTTTTATATTACAATAATTATAGAAATTATTATTGAACCTGTTTTTTTCTTTATTTTACCTTGTTATTTATCAACTACCCACTTTATGTACTTAGGAACAACCTAATGGATTTTACATCGTGGGTACATCGAGTCAAGCAGCGCGAAGTAACAAAAAGCAGTCAATAATCAGTAAGTAATCTAGGTGTGTAAGAAAAAAGGGTAACAATCTGACCCTCTGGTCCAAAAGTGTCGAAAAAAAATTGGTTGTCTGTAAAGTCGGTTTACTGACGATAGTTGAACGTGACAACGCTATAGGGACGCGTGCCTCTCACTCGCTCTCATTGTGAGCGCATAACGTGAGCGGAGCGTAACGCAGTTTCTTGAAGTGTCACCCGGCAAACCAATTTATAAGACGTTGTCACGTCAAAAACGAAAATGAGTCAAAAATCTGGATTTACGCCCGATCGAGGATGTTTAAAGTATCTGGCCAAACAGGCGAGATATTATGATATGTTTTGCTACAACAAAATAAAACGCACATATTACAAGTTCAACAATATTTATTACTCTTGATTCCGTACATGCTTCTTTTTTTTCTTCTTTTTCTGAGAATGAGCTTCTATGAGGTCATCGATCTCTTTGCTGTCGTCACCCAGACGCTTCTCGCCGCTGCAAATGAAAGGTAATAAGTATAAGGGCAATAAGATAATAATGTTATTGAAAATACAGTGTTAAAAAGACAAGAACTGTAACTGGGCCAAAATTTCGACCACCTCAATTTAGGGGACCTTTTATCGTTTAGTTGACCCCTAACAGTTCGTGAAACAGAAAGCATCCCATAACGACCCTCTAAGCATGTTTAGGAGATCGCGTAAACTTTGGGGATGTTGGTGAAAACGGGCATTAGACTGGGTAGTAAGTTGTGACGTCAATACTCTATCATACTGTTGAGACCATAACCTTTGTGGTCAATTTAGGAATTAACTCTGGCTCGTTGTAAAGAAAAAGGAAATTTAAACAATAACTGTCTCGTTGGTCTAGTGGTCCCAAGCGCGACTGTTAAGCATGAGGTCCCAGGTTCGACTCCCAGGTCGGGTAAACTGTTATTTGGTTTTTCCGTCAGGGATTCCTTAGTAGCCACGAAGTCTGGATTTATGCCCGGATGATGGCAATAGGCTCACTCTCTATTACACAGACAGGACTTAAAACATAACTGGCGAAATATGTGTACAGTACTATTAGGTACAAAGCTGCCTAACTATTTCGGGATTACAGGCGTGATTATAAGCAAAGTAGTAGGTGTCCGTCAAAGTATGAAACAGTGAATTAAAAACAACTCTTTCCAATAATTTTCTGAATCATCATCATCATCGGCCTTTAATGTTCCCACTGCTGGGAAACAGGCCTCCTCTCTATGAGAGGGAGTGGGCTATAATCTACCACGCGGGCCCAGTGCGGGTTGGTAATTTTCTGAATGTAACGTCTCAAATAAAAGGTGTTGTTTTGCATCCTCGTCAAATTCAAGGAGATAAATATGCTAATGATTCTCGACCCGAATCAATAATAAAATGGTTAGGTATTATTATTATTTTCTTATTCACTGAAATCGGTAAGTGTGAACCACCCGTGTATTAAACGCGGCCTGTCCGATCCTCGCCCTATAACCGCGCTTACACACATACAAAAAATCTCAAACGTTTATTCGATAATTTCTTATTCCCTAAAGCACGTTAAGGATGTTATTCTGAAATACTGACAAACTTAAACCACCAAAAAAAAGCGTTTATTAATATTTAAATATGTACAGTAATTTTAATTGATTGATAATGTCTTTTGTGACAACCTCCTCAATTTTGACGAGGATGCAAAACAACACCTTGTATAACGAAATCATATCTATACCTCTTGACAGACACCAGTTGTTTCTGCTTGGTGGCTGTGAGCGCCTGGCCCCAGTCGAGGTCACTTCCCTTGATGCGATACTGAGCGAGGTCCTCGCCCATCAGACGAGATAGCTCTTTACGTTGTTTGCGTTCCAAGTCCTGAAAACCACGAAATCGTTGTTTGAGACTTTCGATTATAAAGCTGGCCAAATAGTCTACTTGTTTGGATAGTTTCTTTTTATTCTTTGTTTTAAGGAAATCATTAGCTTTGTTGGAAATGAGCTGGAGGTGGTTTTTAACTTTAAACCCAGCCATAGGATGTTGTAGGTTATAAAAAATTATAGATAAATAGGTAAAGCTGACTTTTGAAATTATTAAATCATGTAGGTAAACACAATTTAATAATTAATAATACGTTGATTATGCTCCTTATGAATGATTATGCTCCATGGAGGGGGAATAGAAAGAGACAGAGTGAGAGTTAGTGCGTGGCACTCGAACGCATGCGTGTAGTATTACGAAGTTTCACTTCTTCCGCGCGGAGGGACTCTACGCACAATTTTTTTTTCATACAACAATGTTTTTTTAATCGTTTACAAACATTTTAACTGACACTCACAAACAGACCCGGAACAATTGTTTCGTGCGGGGATTGAACCCGTGACACGCAGCGCAGCAGCCTCAGCCATTGCGCCAACCGTGCCGTCTATATTCCTCTTTCACTCATTAGTTGTTTTGATGTGTCGACATAGAATTCCCATAACTACCATCTTGTAAAATATGTGCAATGCAATAAAATAAATGATTGATAATAGATTCGGTACCAAGAGCCTATCAGAACTAAATAAAACACCCAAAAACTACAAAATACTACATCATTTATTTCTAAACCACAAAACAATACTCAAAACTACTACACTTAAACAAATTACCTTAGCTGCCTTCGACAATTCATCTTGCAGGCTCTGTTTCACAGGACCCATGGTAACATCATCTGTGTTCTTGTCTTCTATACCAATTTCTTTGGCTACGGAGTCTTCTAGAACGGCGTTAAGGGATGCGTTGATCTTCTTGCAGGCTTCGAAGAACTTCGCGAGGATCTGGGAGCCTGGTAGGCCTAGTTCGGAGGCTATGTCGTCTACGTCCTTCATTTGGAAGCCCATTGCTATGAATAGGACCTGTGGAGGGAGATATGAGGTTATCAGAGAGCTGTTTTATGTTGTTACTATCATTTGCATGACCGTTAGGACCTCAAATAGTAGATTGTATCATAAGGGAGCAAAATAATATTTTTACGGCGAGGGAGCTTTTTTGAATCCAGAGCGAAGTCAGGGATTTTAGAGTAGAATCCCGAGCGTAGCAAGGGATTCTTTAGTAGAATCCTGAACGTAGCGAGGGATTAAAAGTACGTCGCCCGAGCCAAAAATATATTTTCGCCCGAGTTCACTCTGCTTTTCATCACCCACTATGAGAAAACAGGCACCTCGCATTCTATTGTAATATTATTATTTAATAAAACATAGATACAACTAAATTGATATTAAATGGTATCTAATAATAAAACAACTAAAAACTTTTATTAACATTTGAGACATTTTCGCAATTATGAAAATTTATTGTTATTCAGCTGGCTATGGGCCTTCGTACCAGCCAGTCTTTATTCAAACAATATTTGCAATTGCAACCACTACATTTGGGTTTGAAAACACTACATTTAGGTGCACTTAAAGGCGAACCAAGTCGTTTTCAAATAGATGGGATGAAAAACAATTTTTCACGGTAAAAGCTACGATTTTGTTGTCATCTTCTGCCTAGCCTTTTTCCAACTATGATGGAGTCGGCTTCCAGTCTAACGGATGCAGCTGGATAACAGTATTTTACATCGAGCAGCTGCGGCTGCCTGTCTGACCTCCACATCATCATCATCATCTGCCTAGCCTTTTCCCAAACTTTGTTAGGGTCGGCTTCCAGTCTAAACGGATGCAGCTGAGTATCAGTATTTTACATGAAGCGACTGCCTATCTGACCTTTACAACCCAGTAACTGGGTAGTACGATACCCCTTGGTAAGACTGGATGTCAGACTTTCGGCTTCTGACTATTCGTAACGACTGCCAAAGATCTACAAATGACAGCCGGGACCCACGGATTAACGTGCTTTCCGAGGCACGGAGGAAACTCGGTATGTAAAGATGGTCACCCATCCACGGTCCAACCTCGGCAAGCAAGGCTTTACCTTCGAAGATGGACCTGTGCGGCTGTTATATTTAGCCACGAGCTCCTCAACAACATAGTACTGGGCAATACTATTGTGGTCCCAGTACAATAGTATTGCCCAGTACTATGTTCCAAGGGGTATTCCCCTTGGTAAGACTGGTTGTCAGATTTTGCAGGCCACAGACTACCTGTAACGATTGTCATAGATACAATTGCTACACTGCTAAGTTCCTGTTGTCAATAACTATAAACCTCGCACAGAAATCAGTATCGTACAAGTTGTAATTTTTGTTCACTTTATTTTAAGTTCCAAATAAATTTACTTGAAATGCAGTTGAAGATCAAAGCTCATTTATCAGAAGAACTGCGAAACTTCATACTGGAAAGACTGCCTCGTTGGTCAAGTGCCCCGTTGTTTGAAGGCAATAGGGTTGCCCCTATTACATGAGACTTACAACCGGTGAAATGGGGGGGTTCTAGCCTTCGTGGAGTACAAGGTTCGCTGTAAAGTTATGTAGGAAAGAAATGGAAATTAAAACGCTAACTAACGCTACTTACTTGTTGTATAGCATCTAACTTGGCCGTCGTCTTGGCATGGAACACAAGGTTAGCTAGTGGCGCCAACAGATCGGTGATGAGTCTGTAGTCCGCTTGTTGGCGACAGTACGCCTCCAGACGCGCGATGTCGTGGCCGGAGAGGTATTGTTCTATCAGCTGCCTTGATAGAGCTGTAGAGAACGCGTATTACATGTATGACAAGATGTGTGAACGTGGGTGGAAGGAGTATATAAGGTTAGTAGCAGGTGGCGCTCTGTTGTTTCTGCCTATTAGCCTACCCCCCTGTGAAAAGGGCGCGAGTTTATATATCCCCATTGGGTGCTGCAATGCGAGTAGATTTTTTTGAAATTTTCAATAAATTTGAGATTTTTTAAATCTTTGACGTGGTTAAACGAAGTTGCCGATCGAATTTAAAACGTTATTGATTAAAAATTAGGTTTGTAGAAGGTAAAGAGAACTTTCAACGAAAATTGGTTTGAATATGATTAGATATATTAATTAATAAAATAATTGAATAACCTCATGATATTTATTAAAATAACTACATAAACTTAGATACTAGTAATATTTCCGATAATAATTATATTCGTTTAACAAACTTGCAATCCAGTATGCCTACTAACTGGATGCTTGTTTTGTCCAATCTACTTTTATGTTGCCGAGCCCTAACCGGGTTTAATGTTGGAACTTATTTACGTATTTGTAACAACTAAATGTATACACATGAATTCAATAAAGAGTTCCAGTTATTTAGGTTTTGGGATATAGGACTTTTCGTGAAACTGTAGCTGTAACTTCGTTTTTCACTTACAATGAAAAACAAATATAGTTTAGCTGTTGAGTGTGCTGTTTACCTATGAATGAGCGTTAAAAATATTATTATTATATTGCTACGGAACACTTTGTGCGCCGAACCGATGAGCCCGACTCGCACTTAGAGGGTTTTTTTTCTCCTAGCGTCTCGCATCGTGACATTTATTGATTTCAATAATAATTGTACTGAGTACTCAATAACTTAACTCACCAGGTTTATCCACCTTCACGGTATCATTGACAAGCGTAGTCAGTGCGAGCGAAGCAGGCATCTTCCTGAGCGCTCGTCCAAGGAGACGTGACAGGCGACGCCGGAAGTCAGCACTGTATGCAGTCAGCCAGGCACTGTCGCGGAGTGAACGAAGCATAATGCACGAGTGCTCGCCTGTCAGCTCGTTTGCTTTTTGGCTGTTTTAAGATAGAAATGTTTAGGGTATTATTATGTCTTGACGAAGAAGAAACACGTACTAGGAAAGCCGATTGATTAAACAACAGTGTGAGACTATATCCTAGTTGAATCCAATCCACCTAAAGTAATAAAAAAAGGACTAAAAGTACTTCTTTTCATAGTATAAAAAGACACCAATTTTATCAATATCGGTTCATCTGTTTAGGAGCTACAATTCCACAGTCAGACACACAGATACACACGTCAAACTTATAACATCCCTCATTTTTGGTCGGGGGTTAAAAACAAAGTCGCTTTCCGTCTGTACGCTCAGATCTTTTAAACTACGTAACGGATTTTGATTCAGTTTTCACCAATAGACAGATTTATTCAAAAGGAAGGTTTATAATTATGTATAATTTATCCCTGGAAATCAATCCACGCAAATTAAGTCGCGGGCAGCAACTAGTTTTGATACAAGTGGGAAAGCTTTGTCATTGCAGCCGAGGCGATATTCACACAAGAGCTGTAGGGTGATATGGAGCCGAAAACTGCAGTAACAAATGCCCATGTGCATCAAACGACGTTTTTCAAACCAGCCAGTGAAATACAAAATTTGCCTTTCAGACCTGTCCAGGCACCCTCTTCAGTAACGCTCGGATTCGATAAGTCGTATGTCTATCTTGTTTTGGCATTACGAAAGCGAGCGAGATAGACATACGACTTTCCGGATCAAAATCGAATCCGAGCGATTGTTAATACGGGGGCAGGTCCGCTACATATATCGTCAAGTCGCGGGAAACACCTGTATAAGGTAGGCACAAAACCGGGAAGTGTGGCGGAAAAAAGGGGAAGCCAACCCAGCAGTGGGGGGATTCCGGGCTGAATTGATGATGATGAAAATGCCTGCAACCCTTCAGCAGTCGGGGTTCTATTTCTTTATACATATTCTAAAAACCCTCACCATATACAATCAGACAAAAAGCTTTAATTTCCGTTAAGTAAATTTTCACTCCAGCCCCTGTATTCACAAACGCTCGGAGTCGATTTCGATTCGGAAAGTCGTATGTCTATCTCGCTCGCTTTCGTTATGCCTAAACAAGATAGTCGCCCGGATTCGATTTCGATTCGATGAGTCGTATCATCGAATCGAAATCGAATCCGGGCGTTTGTGAATAGGGGGCCAGATAAATTCAAAAAACTTTGACGACACGGTTGGCGCAGTGGCTGAGCGATCGGCTGCTGCGCTGCGGTGTCGCGGGTTCGATCCCCGCACGGAACTAATTTGTATGACCTACAGATAGTTGTTCAGGGTCTGGCTGTTTGTGTACGTAAGTTTAAATGTTCCTAAAATGGACCCACGATACAGGAGAAATTGCTAGTGGGGCAACGTTTAAAAAAACTTACCTAAGATACACAGGTACGTATTTCTGCGACTTCCAGAACTTGAGGAGTTCCTCCGTGAGACCGAAGCTGGTGCCGAGGTAGTCCAGGTGTTCAGCACGCACTTCGCTTAGACGCTTCAGTAGGGTTGGTGGTTTGGCTCTGAAAGTTCATACATCATAACATCACGCCTGTAATCCCCGCAGGGTTAGGCAGAGGTGTACCTAATAGTACACCCACATTTCGCCAGTAATGTTCAAGTCCCATGTAATAGGGAGCCTATTGCCATCAACAGGGCACAAATCCAGTCTCCGTGGCTGCTACTGAGAAATTCCTGATGGAAAACACCCAATAACACTTTGCCCGACCCGGGAATCTAACCAAAGACCTCATGCTCATCAGCCGCGCTTGCGACCACCAAACCAACGAGTTCATGCAAATGAGAGTTTCATGACTGCCACCAAATAGAAGCCTGTAGAAGATTCAAAGACGCGCCTAAGTTATAACAGCCGCAAGTGTTGATTTTCTTGGCTTGCCACGGTCAGTATTTGGATGGGTGACCATCTGCATTATACTGAGATCCTTACTTGCTTTGAAAAATACGTTTAAATGTTGGTCCCAAATGTGGTTTTTAAATCTTTGACAGTCATTCTGGTTAAGGGTGCACCTCATCCAGCAGCACGGTATCGCACTTTTCTATACTCCTATTCTTTACTGTCAGTCATTAAATTGCCAGAGAGAGAAACAGAGCGTGCTGCCAAGCGCATCGTCGATGATGCCGCGTGCTATAGCACATAACAGTTCTAAGCTATATTTAAGCTATTATTTTTATGTGACACTTACTGATTTGACATGAATATTTACTTTTTTTATTATTATTGTGACATTTATTGAAATTTTTGATTTTTTTTAAATTCATTTCGTATATTATTACTAATTCCATTTAATTATTGTGAATGTGAGGACCATGTAGGTCACATTTTTTTTTCTCCCACCGCTGTCTGGCAGTTTGAGTACTTTAAGCGACCTACCCTAATGTCCTTTCTTTTGTATTGTTCGTCGTTTCGTTGAGCTCCTTGAGTTATAAGTCGAGCTACACGATAACTGACAAATGCTTGCTGACTGACTGGACAGGTCCACTCAAATCTGTGTGGTTCTTTCTTCAAAAGACCATCTCAGACACTAATCTGCATATTCCTCATGTCAATTGAGCAATGTCTGGACTTTAAAAGAGCAACAACTTAACAGAGAACCTCTGAGTTTGTTTCGGCCTCATCAAGTTTTAAAAAAAAAATGACGTGTAAAAGTGTTTGTAAAAACCTACTTGCAAAATAAACATCATTTATCATTAAGCGACAAAAAGGACGAGAGCAAGGAACAACCGTGAATTTCTTAGTCATAAAATGTAACAAACAAGTTGGAAGAGACACGGACGCTAAAACGGTTATCACTCTTATTCAGTACAACATTCTAGACACAGAATTTTTTCATTTATAGTTTAAAAACAAAATCTGCTAGGTAGGTCTGCGTGTAGGTATTGCAGTTTTGTAAGAAACAGCTGTTTTTTAGGGTTCCGTACCCAAAGGGTCAAACAAAACATAAAACCAAACAAACAACTTTACTCCCTTACAAAAATAGTTACCATATAGTTCAGCCCTTACCTTGGCACGATAGATTCCGTCTGCAACGTATTACTGTTGCCGTTAGCGCCAGCGTCATCATCGTCGGAATGATCCTCGTCCAAACACGGCACGTCACCCGAGTAATACGCGGCTAGCTGCTGTAGGGCACGCTTGCCGTAACCCATCTGTTGGACGAAAATGACCCTTATTATTATTGTCTTTCTTCAGGTTAAGCTGCACTTGCCCAGGTTGGTCTGTGGATGGGTGTCCCATTACATACCAAGTTTTCTCCGTGCCTCTGAAAGCACGTTAAGCCGTTGGTCTTAGCTGTCAATTGTAGATCTATGACAGTCGTTACAGGTAGTCAGTGGCCCGAAAGTCTGACAACTAGTCTTACCAAGGGTATTGTTCCAGTGCTACCTGGGTTGTGGAGGTCTGATAGGCAGTCGCTCCATGTACAATGCTGGTATTCAGCTAGATCCGTATAGGGTGAATGGTAATTAGTGACCGATACTTAAACACGTGATTATACTCATGATAACAAACAGCCTTCCCAAAGAAACATTTTTTTCACACTATAGACATTTAACTAAAAATTTTTGGAATAGTATTCCATTAAGGGTACAAAACGTATAAAACGCGGAGTAGGGATAAAAGTGAAAGGCGCTCTGACGAGCGCCTTTCACTTTATCCCTACTCCGCGCCGAGCGTCACGCGACATGCAACACACAGAAGAAAAAGTTTGAGACGATGTAATAAAAGTTTCACTTTAAAAAAAAGAAGATATTGCAAAAAGACTAGATTAAACAAGTGACACAAATGTTGTCATCCGTGCTGTAACTATTCTAAACAAAATGGTGTAATGATTTAGAAACAATTGTAAAACATCTGATTAAAAATAATGGAAAAAAGTAAATAAAAAAAAAATAAGATTGAGAATAGTTAAAGACATCCACACATTTGTGCCGTTTTATGAGCTACCAGGGAAGCCGCATGTGCGTAGGGGCTCAGGCCAAACTTCTCTATCTTCAACGTAGTCCTTAATTTTGTAATATGCTTTTTTAATTAGGACACGTTTGATATAATTAATGAGTATAAAAAAATGTTTCTTTGTGAAAGTTGTTTGTAATCACGAGTTTAAGTATCGGTCACTAATCACCAATCACTCTATATTTATGTAGTTGAGAAAAGGGGTAGGCAGTTAACTTACCCTTTGATAAGAAGGATGGGTGGCTATCCTCACGACTCTAGCGCCCGACAGTTTGGGGAAGTCTTTATCACCGAACTGTTCGCAGATGTTCCAGGGGATCAGGTCGCCGGCTGCCTTGCGACCGCGGCCTAGACTGTCGCGGACTGATCTGTTGAAATACATAGCTTTTACTATAGAAAAACTGCTATAAAATATTTCCCGAAGGACCTTATATGGACCACGGTTGTAGTTTCCAAAAGCGTGAAGGCCAGAGGTGTTCCTATTTTTAACCTACAAACTAGGTTTAAGTCCCCAGTAATAGCGGGCGAGCCTATTGTCATCAATTAGCTGTTGCCCGCGACCTTCGGGCGCGTAAAATTATTTGTAAAAAAAATACTTTCATGGTTTTTTTTGCACGGAACTCTAATCTTTTTTCTAAAATAAAAGTAGACTTAGGGACTACTCACACTTATTCAACTCCATTCGCGTTTTGCTGAACGATTTTGGTCACAGTTAGGGACTACTCACACTTATTCAGCTCTATTCAGCGTCATCCGTTCAGCTTTCCGCGTCTATTCAGCTTTCGCGGCAAACAAGTATAAAATGAGGACAAATGTGTTATTATCATGCGAGTGCTAGAGTGGAGTTCAGCGCTGTTCTGCCTCGTTCAGCGCTGTTCCGCCTAGAAGCAGAACTGTATAAGTGTGACCAAAATCGTTCAGCAAAACGCGAATGGAGCTGAATAAGTGTGAGTAGTCCCTTAATGACTCCTTATAGTAAAGTATCTGCCGGTTAAAGTCTCATCAAAATAGGTCTAACGATTTTTGTTTTAAGTAGTATATCTTTTATATGCATTTACTTAAAAGCTTTCATTTTGAAATTACAAACATACTTCCATTTTATTTATTTGTACGGATGGGAACCATCCACCATTTGCCCACTTGTTGCTTTTATCAACGGCTCGGATGTCGACATTCCAAATGGTAGTGTAATTTCACATAAAACTCAAGACGATTAGTCCTGCTGCAATGAAAAACAAAATCTACGCTTACTTGTCCGAGATGTTGCCTTCTAGGCACAATTGTATGACGCACAGTATCTCCGGCATGGCCGTACTGTTGGGCGGCGTGGGCGCCAGTAGCACGAACAGGCAGTGCGCGGGCGCGTCTGCTAGGAGCTGGATGTCGTTTGGACTGTTCTGTGGGGGGAAAATGGATGTTTAAGCTGTCATAATGTGCAGTGAGTAGGAGGGTTGCTTGATGTAGTGCACACACAAAACAGGTCGTTGACCCGCAAGCGTCTCACCGTAACTTGCTGAGTGTACGAACCACTTTAACAATAGAAGTAATCACATTTTTTTTCTTTGTCCGTCGGGTAGTGTATTGAAAAGTATTGGACACGTATTTTTTCTTTTTTCACGCGGTCATAAAATTACGGAGATATATTGAGTTAAAATGGTGCATGACGTCACATGTAGGTAATTTTTATACCTACTTGTGACGTAGTAAGCCCCCACTCTCCAACTTTAATGAGTTATAACTAAGTAATTTTTTGATATTTTGATTAAAAAAAAATTCGTGTCTAATATTTTTGTATTACCTGTCTGACGGACAAAATAGAATGTCGTTTTCTTTACCCAGTCTTCACTCCTATTAGTGTCCTCCATAGGGCTATTTTTGATCAATCGTTACTTGGAACTTAGAAATTAAATCATAATCATCACGATCTTGTCCTTGTCCCAATTTATTTGGGGTCGGCGCAGCATGTCTTCTTCTTCCATACTTCTCTATTACTCGTTATCTCATCAGATCCCTCCTTTCTTGCCATATCATCCTTCACACAGTCCATCCATCGTTTCTTTGGTCTTTATCTACTCTAATACCCATCCACATTCATACTCAAAACTTTGCTCATTCCTCCGCATCACATGCCCATACTACGACAACCGATTACCACACATCTTTTCAGTCACCAGCGCCGCTTTCAGACTTCCTATTATGCACTCATTTCTTATTTAACTTAGAAATTAAATATTTAATGAATATATAACACGATAGATTTTTAGTCGTAGTAGATATTATTTGCATGAAGGGCGCTTAATCAATTCAGCCAGTTTAGTCCACAGCTGGGTCCAGACTACACTCAAGGAGCGCCACAATGCTTCTGCCTTCTGGAGCCACTCTGCTATTTAGCCGTCTTTTTTTTAAGAACACTAGATTTGAATTTAGAACATTTGTAATTTGAATCAAATCGGATGCCGTGTGCAAATGTTCTATTGAAATGTAATGTTCATTTAATCTGTTTGTAGGTTGATTTAATAATTAAAATCAACCTACAAACAGAAGAAAAGGGGAAACAATTGGACTGCTTTAAGAAAAAAAGAATTATGCGACGGTTTTGTGTAAATGGAAAATGAGCTTTAAAGTTATGCAACTAATATCAAAACTGCATGTTTTAGGTTTACCGCTTGTGTCATTGTTTCTTAACGCCATCCGATTGACAGTTTCATAAAATCCTCACCTTATAATGGCTAGCCACATAAATAGCCACCAGTCTGTGCAGGAAGGCCTCCGCCGCTTTATGGTAACAGAACAGCGCGTCCCGGTTGACGCGGTACAGCTCGCAGGCGCCGGGGGGCGGAGCGCCCGCGCCGGCGCCCGCCACAGGCGCCTCCAGGCACAGCAGCGAGTTCAGCCAGGATTCCACCGGGTCGCCCGAGCGGTAACGGATCGGCTCTTCTAGTTTAATCTGTGGAAAAGGACCCAATTATATTATATTGTAATATACAAGGTGTTTGGTAGTTTAAGTCTGTCAGTATGTCAGTATATTAGTATATCAGCAGATAGTTTCGTATTCTCTAAACCACGTTAAGGGGGTTATCATTATTCGTTAACGTGGTTTAGAAAATAAGAAACTTTCGAATAAACGTTTGAGGTTGTTTGTATGTGTGAAAGCGCGGTTACAGGGCGAGAATCAGACGGTCCGCGTTTAAAACACGGGTGGTTCACACTTAACGATTTGAGTAAATTATAAAAAAGAAAAATTACGTACCCCTTTTATTATGGATTCGGGTTAAGAATCATTGGCATAGTTTCCTCCTTGAGTTTAACGAGAATGCAAAACAACATAAAAATGACCCCTCTTTATAACATTAGTATAGATTTATCCAACTTATGCGTAGGAAGAATCTAATCGATCGACAGATAATGTTAATTGGCTATGTGAAGTAATGCAAGAAAGTATACGTTTACTAGCACAGATATTTATGCATTAATATCTCTTGCAATCTACGTAGGCAAGTCCGTTGAGTTTCTGTCGTTGTCGACCGTAATGCATTACATTTTTACACTTCTCCTTCATATGGAGTTTAACTATGCCTAATGTCAAACTCTTCCGTGCGCACAATGTTTTTTATTTATATATTTATACAGTACGTCTACCATGAGTTTTAACAATCTACACTCGCTAGCGTCTGTAGTTAAAAAAATGTATGTAAACTTTCACAGCGCCTCTAGCGGATAGTTGGGTACTAAAATGCGCAGTATTCGGCAGTATGAGTCACTGTAGTTATCTATCCTACGTCATCGTGTAGTAAACTAAACTACAGCGACTGTAATTTGGGCTTCATTTGCTTAGAATTTGGTAGCTTAGCACCAACACAGCTCATGGTACCATTGAAAAAGCTAACTGTAGTATTTGCGTATTGACGGAACTATTGCAGTTACGTCAAGCGATCTAACTATGACAACTCATGGTAGACGTACTGATACTAGCTGCACTTAGTTTGCACCAATGCGTGCAGTAAGCCAACAACATAACATTAGCTAAATAACTTTATACACAACAATACACTGACATACAGAGACGGATAAAAATAGGGGTAGTATCCATATATTTTAAAAGCTTTTTTATAACATAAGTATCAAGCAAATTTTCGTTAGACCCATTCTACCATGACTTTATATTTTTGCTCATACGGTTTAATAACATTTTTCTAATGTACAATGGGCTGGTATGGGTTCCAGCGCGTTATAAATTAAAAAAAAGGGTTATTAAGTTCTTCATTTCATTCTTTAATATTCACATAGATTACTCACCGGAGGGGGAGCATTATGCTGCGTTTGAAGCTGAGCGAACAGCTTCAGCGACAAAGCTCTGCCAGTGCCTTCATACCCCGACACCGTGGAGGACAGCAGAGCCAGCGGAGCTCGCTGTGCGGCCGCTGATACGTGCACGAGGGGGATGGCGGCCGCCTCGTCTACCAGCACAAGGTCGGCAGCCGACAGGAGGGAGTGGTCGTCTGGAGTTATGTACTGGAAGAGAGTGTTGGTTGTAAGTATAAAGAGGTCATACGTGAGGTTAGTAACTTAGGATAAGGGAGGTTTTTTATGGTAGTGACAAATTAATTTTGATGATGATTGCTGCCAGACCGGGCTACCCTTTCCAGAGACTGACTGACTGGGTGGGTTGTCACTGTCATATGTCTGAATAAATAATTAAATTGTAAACAACACACTTATTTACTTAAGCACCGTTGTTGATAAAATTAAAACACTAACAAAACTATGGACAAAGTAGTCTGAAATAAATTTTAATTTATTTATTTAAGTTTTTGAATGAAGTTATTAAGTTACTTCTAAAACTGTTTATATTATATTTTTTTATTCATTTAAGTTGCTATTAATATTGTGAAATTTGGGATGTGACGGTTTAATACAAGAAAGATAAGTGTTTCTCTTTGTAGTCAACTTTACGTCAATGTTAATCATTATCATTTGACAATAGCTATTTTTTCTTAGTTTTGTTCTAACGCAGTATTAAAATCTTTTAAATACAAAAATTCACCTGCACAGTCTGCCTCGAATTCCTCGCAATATTGACCCTTACGATCGCCTTCTTAAAGTCGGGGTTCGTCGACCTCACAATGTTGTAGTCAATGTGTTCTTGATATAAGCAAGCGTCCAATCCTTTGAGCAGGAACTCGAACAATGTGATTAAGTTCTCCGGGTGGGGGGAAGTGACGTATATGTTGACGTAGCCCAGGGCTACGGCTGCGGCGATTGACAGGCCTAGGGTAGCAGACTTGCCGCGACCTCGGGCTGCAGTCAGGCAGTGAGGTGGTCTGAGGAAGAAAGATGTTAAGTACACTATTTTGGATTTAGTACTGGCAAAACAATTAAATGTGAACTTGTACCAAAAACTCTCAATTAAAAACGATAGCTATCGTTAGCCATACTAACTGTCGCTAAATAGCATATCTCACGCGTATCATAATACACTGGTCCTGTATTCTGGTACAATTTCAGATTCAATTGTTTTGCCTAATAAGACTATATCAACATTCATTTATTTCTTGGCAACTTTGGCCCATAGATATATTAACTACTCACTTGCAAAACTGAAAAGTGATTTGCTCGTGAAATTACGGTTTCTACGTGGAGATAAGACTTATTTCGTAATAGTATGGCTTCCAAAATTCCATGTTCGTGAAAACGTAAATCATAGTATAAAAAGTTGCTGCGTGTATACATATGTAGATATTATACGTGACTGTACTACAGTAACTCACCTCGACTGTTTATCAGCAAGCGTGTTAATGAGCGCAACTAGCGCAGTGGCTTGGTCGTACGTGCGACACAACGCGACCAGCGGGCCCGCTGGCGGTGAGTCTGATAGGGAGGATATCAGTTCTGTCAGCTTTGGGTTGACTCGCTGAAATAATGAAAGAACAATCATTCAGTTAATTGTTTCACATTATTATATTATACTAGCTGTCCCGCACAACTTCGTCTGCGTCATATTTTCCCCGTTTTCACAACATTTTTCATTGCTGCTCCGCTCCTATTAGTCGTAGCGTGATGATATATAGCCTATGTCCTTCCCCAGGTTGAAATCTATATTTTTGCTAAATTTCATTAAGATCCGATCAGCCGTTTAGTCGTGAAAAGGTAACAAACAAACAAACAAACAGAGTGACATTCGCATTTATAATATTAGTATGGATTATAGCTAGCTAGCCTGTATCGCTGCCATATCCACTGCTGGACAAAGGCCTCCCTTCATTCCTTCCAACGGTTTCACAATTTACACAGTTTATTTTTAGACTTTATGAAGACTTTCCTCCCATTTATTTTACGGATCCCGAATCCTGAGATTGCTATTGGTATTGTGCTTGGTTGATTAACGCCCATACTCAATAATCTCACTTAATCACTGTAGTGTATTTAGAAAATAAGTATGGCAACACAAATTTAATATTGCACAAGAAATTGTCTATTGTAAGATCCGGAAAAAACTGAGCATCCATCTTTGAAGCCACCAAACCTAAACTAAGGTCACATTTTTATTATTAAAGTATTTTAAATAGCTATGGAAGCATTTTCATTTTATTAAAACATTAAAAAGTGTAAAGACACTTCAATCACAATCTTCTTTAATAACAAGCACCCATCAGAGACCGGATAAAAATTGGATTCATTTATTCACATTACGTAAGTACTTGCTGGAGTTATGGAAGAATAATTACAAAGTTTAATTTTTTAATGGATTTAGCAAACTAACAATATGCATCCATACTAATCCATACTTCCATACTAATATTATAAATGCGAATGTCACTCTGTTTGTTTGTATGTTTGTTTGTTACCTTTTCACGACTAAACGGCAGATCGGATCTTAATTAAATTTGGCAAGAAGATAGATTTCAACCTGGGGAAGGACATAGGCTATATATCATCACGCTACGACCAATAGGAGCGGAGCAGCAATGTTGCGAAAACGGGGAAAATTTGACGCAGACGAAGTTGCGCGGGACAGCTAGTATTTTCATAATCCTTACCTCAGGAGCAACATCAACGGGCTCTACTTGCGCAGTCTTAGACGATATCGGCAGTACAGTGAGTGAGTCATCCAGCACCAAGCACCGAGGATTGTCTGCTAATGACAACAGGAACCTCTCATTGAAACGATTCACTACTGTGTCGTAAGCTTCTGTCTTGAACCTGTGAAAAAAATTTGTTCAAAAACCAAAAAAAACATGGATTCTCGTCCTCTCAGCAAACCCTTGCATTTGATATCCATTACATGGAAATGCATAAAAATGACTAGTCCACCATATTAGATTTAGTGTCACGTCACTTAGCTAACCACGAGTATGTTGTCATCTAAATTAAACTTTGGATAGGATAGATACCTCCAGACTACCTCTAGATCAAAAGCACAATATTAAATCAACCTTATTTCGAAACTCCATGGTTGAAATTAAGTTTAGGAACAATTCACAAAAAAGAAGTGTCGGTAAAGATTTTGTTTATAGTTTGAGCCCTTTCATCAGGTATTTTTTACATAATAATTTTACTACCAAGTCTATCTATGAAAAATGTAGAAATATGTGTTTTTTTTTACTATTTTGAAATGAGATTTTTTTAAACTATTTTAAAATGGGATTATTTAAAACTATTTAAAAATGGGATTTTTTTAAACTATATTGAATTGGGACAAAAACAGAAGAATTGAACTAAACAATACCTGGAGTGAACATCCATAGTTATGGAATGCAACTGCCTCAAGGAGTCCATGGATTTGAGGAGGAACACAATCAAGCCTCCACCTTCCACTGTCTCCACTGTGCGTGCTATCAAGTTAGGCGTAAGAGCTTCAAAATCCTGAGTAAAATTGACATAACATTAATTTTTTTATAACATAACATCAGGGATGCCTGTAATCCCCGTAGGGTTAGGCAGACCAGTGACATGCCTAGGGGGTAAAAATAGTTCAAGCCCATAAGGCAAGCAGACTGTTCAGAAACCCTAACATCATGGCTTGTATGAAAGTACCGCTATTAAGGCAGAGGTGTACTTAATAGTAAATCCATTTCACCGGTTATATTTAAGTCCCATGTAACCTATTGACACCAAATGGACACAAATCCAGATTCTGTGGCTGCTACCAATAAATTCCTGATAGAATAACCCAATAATGGATGTCTAATACATTTTAGAAGCTACATACCTGTAAGACACACATTCCATATGTCTGACCCAGCATAGTGTGACTCTCAGAGTAATATCGTCCATGTATTGTAGTTGCTACTCTGAACGCATCAAATAGAGATTCTTCTGACACTTCCAACTTGCCCGCTGCTATCTTCTTTGCTCTTTTACGGCCATGACTGAAAAAAAAACATAATTTTTATATTAAAAAGATTATATTAAAAAGATTACAAAGCCTTTTTAAAGTAAAGGAAAAAACTAAAATAAATTATTGTGAATTTCCGCAAATCAAAAACTTCAAAAGGAAAGATATTATTAGACCAAAAAGGGTTCTAACCCAGTATAGCCTGGAAGCGTGGCAGAACAATAGGAGGCCTATTCCCAGCAATCTTATATATTTAAAGCTAGCGTGGATCAATCCTGCATGTAGGTGCCGAGCTTGTTTCAGCATTTTTTTCTGTATCAACATTGAGTCATGAAAAGATTTGTAATTATTTAAACTTACTTGCTTATAGCTTCATCTTTATTCTTATAGCACCATAGAACTGTAGGCCTGGCCTTAACAGTAGATTTAACTAGCATATCATATAAGATGGGAACCTGAAAGAAAGCAGAACTTGGTAGTTAACAAAAAAATATGGTTTTACCAACATGTTAGGATTGTAACTCAAAGTAAACAGATGACCCATAAGCTCAATGGATAAGCTTCTGCAACCCACTGCTATAAGTGCCATATGTAGACAGTACAGTACAGTGAGTAGCCATATTCTTAAGATTATAATATGCACTTATGAAAATGACAGAATATGCACTCAAATGAGCAAAATAAGTCAAAATGCTACTTATGGTAATATTTTATGTTTATTTTCACAAAATATAATTATATACATATGTTAATCTGTTGTAATTAATACAAGTAATTTCATAATTTAGTAATGGTGCTTGTTGCACTTGACATAACAGGAAGGTGTCGTCCTGTTTTGTTAACTAGAATTAAGTCAAGAGCACATAATATAATGTTAACATTCTTTTTAATGTTAACATTGTTAATTGATTAAATAAATTAATAAATTCTTGATATACAGTTAAATGTGGTACACGATAAAATGTTTTATTTTTATTCTATAGAGCAAACTTGGGACGTTTGTCACTTGTTGTTAATTTGTAGGCTGAAAATTACCTCTCTACTTCAACTGATGTTACTGGACAGAACTTGAAATAAAGTATAAGTTTTGGTTCTGCAAGTAAATCTGTCTCATCGTTTTTTAAAGACCAATTTAGAAGAAATTCGAGGGAGCACAAAATAATTTCCAAAAGCATAAAAACAAATAAAACAATGTGCTTACTTGATCTCTACTCTTATCCCCCACAAGGAGGATCATAGTACGATGTCCCAACTTAACACCATTCTCTATCATTACCCTAATGCGGTTATCTATTTTCTTTTTCACCATTTTCTTAGTTTATTTCACAATACAAGACGCTAAAAGATTTGTTACACTTTATAACCTAAAATGACAAATAATCACACGGCTTCAGCATGTTTATCACAAGCTGTCATTGTCAAAACATTGCCCTTGTCAACCGATATGAATTTGTGTATTTACGAAGAATGCTATAATTTATGTCTGCTACGGATATGGCACGGACTTCTGATAATCCGAACAATAAATCATGAGTTGAGCCACCACTGTGCCAATTACCCACCCAACCCTATGCACTATAATCATGCCCAAATCCAAAACAGCAAAAAGCTCAGCTTCTTATTCTACCACAATAATGACATTAGAATTTAAGATTGAGAGACCACTAGATAGCACTGCACAGCATACAGTTGGTGATACTTGGCACTTGGGATATGGCTGAGGTCATTGTAATGAATGACGGAAAATGTTGTTAACTTTTTTTTATGTATGGCATCTTGCAGTTCAACCTATAAGTTTGTTGTCTGCTTAACCAGACTATCCTGTGGGTGCCTTGAGAGTATGGCCTCCAGCCAGGGCATAAATAAACTTACAAACTAAGCGACTACACGCTAAGGGCACCCCCTGTGGGGTACGAGCCTCGGCTTAGGGCGTCGGTGGGGGAGGATTGCATGGGGACAGGCTGGATCTTAAGAATATCATTATTTAGGGGCTGATTTAAAACTACTAGCACAGCATCGCGGGCTGGCTCGAGCGAGGGTCGTGGAGGGCATGGACCGGGACGTCGCGATGGACCTCGACGGCGAGGTCGGAAAGACGGCGGTTTGTGAATGTTATGGACACTGGTTTTATGTCCTATATTCAGTTCAATGATAGATGTAGAAGTTGAAAAATCTACGAAATGTCATGCCAACAGGCCAGCAGCGTACCATCTGCCGCATGCTGATGCTTGTCTGTGGCAAAATATTCAAGCTACAGAGAATATCAGTTTCAGAAACGACATTGATTTTTCAATGGCAACAAACAAGCGTCGTTCGGTGTCGGTCCGGCTTGCTGTCAATGTCAAAGAAAACCAAGCAAACTGTTCACAATATTGAAAAATTGCGTTTTCTTTATTAGTTATGAGATAAAAAACATCAATTAGCTAATTATGTGACATGTATGTTCTTTTAAAAACAATACCATCGCGTGACAACATCCATAAGTGTTGGTATTTTGGGTTCTAAACGTGTGTTGAGCACCGTTGGGAGATACTGTTATAATGGCAAAAGCGCAAATAAATACGAAATCCAGCAACTATATTAAGGACCGGGAAAATTTTATCAAGGAGTTGAAGCAGTTCAACGAAAGTAAAAAGTGAGTACATGGATTTTACGGCACCATTTAAAAGCATATATTTATAGTACATAATTGGTACCTATATCGGTATGCCTATGCAATTTAGGCCGTATTATCTAATGGGCTTGTTGTTTTTGTAAAACTGTTAAGAGATTTACTAACTTTTTTCATACAATTTGCACAGCAAAAGTGCACCTACTGTTTTCCCTAAAAGGTGCCTACTGACGACTGTTTGTATACATACTGCAGCTAACCTAAAAACTTCTCCAGTTTAATAATTATTTTGTTGACTTTCATGATCAGTATACTCCTATTTCATTTCATTATTTAAAAAAAAAATTGTTGCTTTTTTTTAAAGGAAAATATAATATGGAAAATAAATTAAATGTTGTTTTTTTTTCAGCCTACCCACAAAACTGCCAATAGTGAATGGCATAGAAATAGATCTGTATCTTTTCTACACATTAGTACAACAGAGAGGTGGACTCGGAAAGGTAGGTCATGTAGAATAGTACCTCCTAGTATTAAATATTAAAGACTTCTTTTATGAGATTTAGAAATTGATATAATTATATGTTACCTGCCAAACCTGATTTCCGGAGAAACTAGTTTATCCTAGGCCAAACTAGGGCTCATCATAACAGGATCATATTGAAATGGGATAGGTTAGGTTAGAACTGTGACCATAAACACGCGAGCCGAGCGAGCGTGGCGAGCGCTGCCTCATCCAAGTTGGGCGCATTGTAAATTATTTGTTTGGGTCAGTATATCCTGACACAATGAGCCAGTAAACCAGTTTGACCTAGGACAAACTAGTTTTGCCTGAAATCGGGTTTGGCTGGTAACATATACATAAATCAGTTTTGTATTTTAAAGTTTATTACTTAATAAATCTCTCTTTTCATAACATCTTCAGTCGACAGCAGTCCACTGCTGGGCACAGGCCTTACACATCATGTCATTTGATTCTCAGTAAATCATCTCCTCCAGCTGCTACCAGCCAACATGTAAAGATATAAAATGCAAATATTTATTTCTTATTAGAGTTCTAATTGCAAAAAAAGTAGGATAAAATACGATAGCTGACACTGTTTCAGCTAAATAATATCAAACCACTTGTTGCTTTTTTGATAATGCATTTTATAATCTGCATGAGTTTTTTGATGAAAAATAATGTTTTTAAGACCCTCATTTTTTTAAATAATATTGTATATCCTACTTGAGTAGACTGTTGAAACCAAAAATGTAATGTTTATTAATAAGAACTTAATGGACACTGTTAAGCAATAAACATATCTTTATTTTTTAAATCTTTATCTTTTATACAACCGGTTTTTTTTTATATCCCATAACTCTAGGATATGATTAAAACCATATCAAAAAATCAACTGGCATATGAATTATGTTTCATAAACTTTTTTTATTTGTTTTATCTAATTTTCTTAGCTTTAAATATTAATTATTGGTCTGAATAAAAAGAATTACTCGTATTTATCAATGAAACTACTACTATTTTACTACACTACTGCGAAGTTTCGCAACCTCGCAAAAGTAAAGATTCGTCATACTGGTGACAATTTTTGACCTAAGTAAATTATGATTGATGATATCTCCGAAACTATGCATTTTTGGACCACCTATTCTAGGAGTTTTAGTATTATTTTTTACCTACAGAATGTAACTCTACAGTTATCACTACATAGTATAAAACAAAGTCGCTTTCTCTGCCCCTATATCCCTATGTATGCTTAAATCTTTAAAACTACGCAACGGATTTAGATGCGGTTTTTTTTAATAGATAGAGTGATTAAAGTGGAAGGTTTATACGGATAATAACTATATATTTTATACCCGTGCGAAGCCAGAGCGGTCCGCTATGTTTTTATATACAACGTTCACAGTTTTTCTGTAGTGTATTTAGTATCAGCACTGCACCCGTGCGAAGCCGGGGCGGGTCGCTAGTGGGATATAAAAAAAAAACAGGTTGTATAGTTTTGCCTTCCATCATCACTATATCATCATCATTCACCTGCCCTTATCCTTTATTTGGAGTCTGGGGTTGGCGCAGCATGTCTTCTTCTTCCATACTTCTCTATTATTCGTCATCTCATCAGAGAACTGCCTTCCACCACTATAATCACATAATTATCATTAGGATGAGTTGTGATTATCATAAATATTGATTTACAGGTAAATCAGAATGATACATGGGAGACATTTCTGCGTCCATTGAGGCTGCCGCATCCATGTATCAATGGATCTACACTGCTTAGAAGAATATATGGAACATATTTGGAGAAGTAAGATTGCACATTATGTATTTAAATTTGCTGTAACATTTTTTTTTTAGTTAGCCTGATCTTTCCCACTCCTGGGCAAAGGCCTCCCCCCATTCCTTCCACTCTTCTCTGTTTTTTGCTTCTTCTCGCCAATTAACGAGAACGCAATCCAAGGCGTCCTGCCATCTTCTCGGTCTGCCGCGAGCCCGTCTAGCTGTCTCAGGGCTCCAGTTTTGTGAAATGTGGGCCCACAGCTTTTGCTGAAGATTATGGTTATTTCGTTTTTTTTTAAACATACATAACAAATTTCGCCAGTTATGTTTAAGTCCCATATAATAGGGGGCGAGCCTATTGCCATGAACCAAGCACAATTTGTTTGATTTAGTTTAGTGTAAAGTCATACTCTGGGCGTATGATGTCTTACCTGACCGGCTCAAACAAGCTGTTGTGTGTGACTGGAAATCCCTAACTGCCTAATGGCCTTTGTAGACCCTACTTTTGTTCTCTGCTGTACAACTTTTAGAATCTGATATAAAATTTATTATACAATTTAACATTTAACAGGTATGAGCGAGCAAAAGGTCCACCAGGAAGGGATGATGACAATGACATGGATGAAGACCCTAGGCGCGGGCGTGGGGCTATGCCGCGCATATCCTTTGGAGGGGGTACGTACATATCAGGTATGTTTCGACAGGAAACATATTGATATCTATGCTTATTCTTCTCTTTATTGTTTTAAGGTTGTAAGGACATTATCACCCATTAGGATTCGAAAACCGTCATTCAAAATTTTTACTTTAAATGAAAATTATTTTATGATTGAAAATTTACCCTTTTTGCTATTACTAATAGTGTTTTATTTACTTTGCCATTTCTTTTAAATTTAAATCTAAAACCTAATATTTAATGCACATGTAGAAGCTATACAATATACATATTCATTAAAAACAGAATCTAGCAATTTACCAAGAACATTTTATGTGTATGTTTATAATCAAGTGTATATATGTCGCCTGCTTTACAAACATTTAAAAAAGAAACAACACAAAATTCATATTTAAGTAGAAATAACCCTTTCTGCTACTAACCATCAACTCGGCCACAAACGGGTACACTCTAAAGCACTAATATGTATACACTTCCCTAAATTCAAATGCAACTTTCTCGGTGATTATTTGAAGTAAAACCATCATCACATGAATTCTAAAATACTATATTATCGTAACAACATCAAGTTGCAAACAAAACTGTAGGAGAAAAAAAAAATAACATTCAACGTGTATACATGGTGGTGCTTATAGTACCTTCACAACTTTCCTTTCGTTAGACAATATTATTTATCGGCATCTAAGCATCAGGTGAGACGTTGAACAAGCGCTCCGGCGTGGCAGCAGCATCGGAGCGATTGGCCCTCTCGCTCTTATCGCCGATGCCGAACGAACAAGACTTCGCAGTCAACGTGTGCACTGTGCTTGCTGCCGACCATTCGAACAGATTGCCGTTGAGTACTACGCCGCATATATTGGACTTCTTGCTGGCGCATGCTGGGGTTTATAATCATTGTGAGTTTCATTTTATAGATCATAGTTTTAATGGAAAACGTTAAGGAAAATTTGAAAGCCATGGGGCGGCCTTTGCCTAGCAGTGGGATAGAGTAGGCTGATATAAAAAAAAAAGTTTTAATGATATAATGCTTGATAAAAAAACCAGTTGAAAAAATTCAATTCTGTTTTTTGATCAAGAAAACAACACTCAATCAACTAACTTGGGTTTGTTGATTTGATATCATACAAATCGAATTGGCTTTCAGGTTTGCGTGTAAAATAAAAGTTTGTTAATTCAGAAGAAAATGTGTTGTTTAATCCTCACACTTTTAACTGAACTTAGAACTTGTACTTCAAAAAAATCTTCTATTAGTAGTAGAAGTCAGTCCAGTTTATAAAATATCCTTGTTATACATGTTGGATATTTCAAGTGGGCGTGGAAGAAGAAATCCGAAACTATGAGGAATTGGATTTTGATGAAAACTATAACTGTATCAGTAGATTTTGAAAAATAATTATTCCTAGCCAGGCATTGAAACTGCTTATTTAATATTTCGGAAAAAAACACGGTATTATTACACCATTCGATAGTGTTGCTCATAAGGGTCAAATTCTGGGTAGTAATAAAATAGGCAAAATAGAAAAATGCTAAATATTGTTTTTTTTTTCATATTTTGTATTAAGTAATGTCAGATTTGGCCATCCACGCTCACTTAAAAACTTGAACCTGTATACAGCTCCCCTGTTCAAATACATCCACATTTAGCTAGTCAAGACATAGATTATACAAATATATATCCTATGTTCCCACCCACAGCGAGTCTCCGCGATACAATCGGCCGTTCGTACTACGAAGCGCGCGGTCGTTACCCCGACGACTTCTGGAGCCTACGAGCGGGAGGGGGCGGGGCTAAGGAATTAGCTGATGAGACCAAGTTCATGCAACCAGGGGTCGAACAACCAGACTTGATAGTGCAAGCGAGGGCGGCGTATAATACTTTGACGGATTGTCTGCTGAATCCAGCTGAAGAAGAAGAAGTGGTCTTGGAGAAGGTTTATGAGGATGTGAGTCTTTTTTTATTGTTCTTTTTAGGGTTCCATACCTCTAAAGGAAAAAACTGAACTGTCTGGTTCAGTCTAGTTATAGTCAGTGGTTTGTCAGTTCTATAAAAAACTTGTAGTTTTTAATGGCATAAATTTACTTTAAATACCTCAGTGACCCCTGTCTTATTCAATGCACCCATCAGCACAATGTTTGAGTGCCTTACATTGAGTCCTACTGTAAACCGTGATCCCAAAAAAAAAAGTCGTTCCCCAGCAATAATTTAAGCATAGAGTCACTTAGTTTGATGTCCAGAATGCTTGGTTAGCGGCTTCGTGACGCAAAGGGACCCTTCCTTTACGCCTTGCATTATTCTGACACTATTTCAACAGTCCTTGTCTCCTTCCTCCCAGGAAACAGTAGAAGACTGGATGACAGAACCGTCAGAGGAGGCCCAACTTTTCGCGCCAGAGCTACCGGGCGGCGCCTCCTGTGTTTACTCGCAGCGAGTGTTACAAATAGCATCCATCGTGCGCTCGCTGTCCTTCCACGATGAAAACGTGCAGTATTTAGCTAAGAATTCTACGCTTATCAGGTAAGAAGTTGTTCTTTTTGTACTTGCTTGTACATATTAAAAAAAAAAATAAAAAAAATACATGTGTGATATCTACCAACATGCGCTAGACCCACAGGACATAACATCACGCCTGTTATCTACTGTGTTAGGCAGAGTAAGTGTTAGGCAGAGGTCTACTTATTAGTAGTACACCCACATCTCGCCATGTAATAGGGGGCGTGCCTATTGCCATCAACCGGGCACAAATCCAGACTCCGTGGATGCTACTGAAATGAAATTTCTGGAGCAAATCCCAATAATACTTTGTCAGACCTAGGAATCCAACTATGGATCTCATGCTCAGCATTGGCGCTGGGCCCTCGTAGTGGAATATGGTCCCCTCCCTACCAAAGAGGTGGCTTGTGACCTAGATCTGTCGTATTTACGCCTTGTTACAGTAATAGACGCATGATGTACTTTTTTTTTCAAATTTTACCTTGGTGAAGCCTTGGTTACGTTAATTACGTTTATTTTTCAGGTTTCTATTGCTATGTGCAAACTCTTGGGTAGGCACATTACGGCAGTCAGGACTTGATACATTAGGCAATGTATCTACTGAACTTTTAGTCAAGGTAAAGAAATGTTTACATTCTCTTCTGCTCTGAATATAATACACCTATGGAGTTGTTAATACCTTTCAAAACAAACCATATAGTTGTGATAGAGTTGTTAATACTACACAAGATGTAAGAGTGTAACCGCCCCTAAGATGACCTACTGACCAAATAGATCCTTAACGAACCCAAAAAGTACTTGTTCTCTAAATCATTGCGATTTTTTTTTTTGTTCTGGACCATACCTGGAAACCTTCTAGCTACGGGGATATTGGAGATCAAACTTCCAACTTTATCTTTTTTTTTTTTTTAATTTTATTTTTTTATGTTTTACTTTATAAACCTCCGTGACCTGTTTACTATTCAATACATCCATCAGCACAATGTTTTAAGTGCGTTATATTGAGTTTCACCGTAAAACGTGATTTTTCACGCCAATAAAAAAAGTCTTATCCCAGCAATAATTTTTACGTATGGTTAGTTAGTTTGATGTACAGAATGCTTTACACCTTGTATTATTCTCGTGTTGCTAATACTACCCAATAACATTTTTTCTTGTTATAGGACCCTGCAACATGTTTGATATCCCGACATGTGTTGTCTACAATTCAAGCAGCATTAGTATCCGAGGATCGAGCTAGAGTGCTTGCAGCGCTTGAGCTGCTGAATAAACTTGCTCAGAATGAGGTCAATGAAGATGCCTTGCTTAAAGCGCTGGAATCTAAGGTATGTATTTAAAATAGCGAACCTGTCTTAAATTCGATCTCAGACAATTGGTTAAGTTATATTTTCGACCTTATTTCAAGATCTGCAAAGTTGATGTTTGTTTTGGCTATGAAAACCGCGTTTTGCGAAACAATATCTTATTTTTTGAGTGCAATGTATTTATACTGGTTGGCGATTTTGATTAAATCGCTCATCTGTCAAGTTAATTATTTCCTAATTATCTAATTATTAGTAATTTTCTAATTATTTTTAGAATTTATTATGTGTTTCATAGCGAAAGTCTGGCGCGATTTCATGGGCCTAATCCATGGATTACGCCCTTGACGGACGCACGTGAATAAATCGCGACCCCGTATTAATTCTATGTATTAAATAACCCCGTATTATGTATAAATCAATAAATACATTCTGTTTGAGATTTCAAAATCAAAATATTTTATTTTACATAGGCCTACATGGGCACTTATAAAACGTCAACAAAAGGTGCACGGTTCGGGTTGGTCGTTTCCTATGGAGAAGAACCGGCAAGAAACTCCATGTTTACTCTTTTAAAATCATTTGGTTTTACAATATTTGAAGTTACAGCGTTAGTACTTAAGTATGGGAGGACAGCGTAGGCCCGACAATAAGTCGATTGCTTACTACAGACGGTAGTAATAGAGAAAAAAAAAAAATAAAAAAAAATACAAAGCCTACAATGTCCACACATTCACAAAAAATAGGTAAATAGAAAGAATCTATACAAAAGTAAAAATAAAACAATAAAAGAACACTAACTTAAACAATAGACACATGTTATCATCAGTGCTGTAACTATTCTGAACAATGAACGAAAGGTGCAATTATTGAAAAACTATTGTAAAAAAAAAAAAAGAATAAAAAGAATGGAAAAAATAGTATTGGGAATATACAGCGACAGTTGACATCACACGGTTATAAAGCGGGATCAACGATTTTTTTTTCTTCAAAAATATTAATTAATTTCCAGTTGTACCACGACGTGTGCGCCCTGCTGACTCTCCGCGACATAATGGTACTAGTGTGCACGCTGGAGTGCGTGTACGCGCTGACGTCACTGGGCGACCGCGCCAGCGAGTCCGTCGCCAGGGTGCCCGGACTTATACACACGCTCGTGTCGCTCGTCACTGTCGAGGTATGTACAGTAGTGTACCACGTCTATACTCTATGTAACATAATGTGCTAGTGTGCACGCTGGAGTGCGTGTACGCGCTGACGTCACTGGGCGACCGCGCCAGCGAGTCCGTCGCCAGGGTGCCCGGACTTATACACACGCTCGTGTCGCTCGTCACTGTCGAGGTATGTACAGTAGTGTACCACGTCTATACTCTATGTAACATAATGTGCTAGTGTGCACGCTGGAGTGCGTGTACGCGCTGACGTCACTGGGCGACCGCGCCAGCGAGTCCGTCGCCAGGGTGCTCGGACTTATACACACGCTCGTGTCGCTCGTCACTGTCGAGGTATGTACAGTAGTGTACCACGTCTATACTCTATGTAACATAATGTGCTAGTGTGCACGCTGGAGTGCGTGTACGCGCTGACGTCACTGGGCGACCGCGCCAGCGAGTCCGTCGCCAGGGTGCCCGGACTTATACACACGCTCGTGTCGCTCGTCACTGTCGAGGTATGTACAGTTGTGTACCACGTCTATACTCTATGTAACATAATGTGCTAGTGTGCACGCTGGAGTGCGTGTACGCGCTGACGTCACTGGGCGACCGCGCCAGCGAGTCCGTCGCCAGGGTGCCCGGACTTATACACACGCTCGTGTCGCTCGTCACTGTCGAGGTATGTACAGTAGTGTACCACGTCTATACTCTATGTAACATAATGTGCTAGTGTGCACGCTGGAGTGCGTGTACGCGCTGACGTCACTGGGCGACCGCGCCAGCGAGTCCGTCGCCAGGGTGCTCGGACTTATACACACGCTCGTGTCGCTCGTCACTGTCGAGGTATGTACAGTAGTGTACCACGTCTATACTCTATGTAACATAATGTGCTAGTGTGCACGCTGGAGTGCGTGTACGCGCTGACGTCACTGGGCGACCGCGCCAGCGAGTCCGTCGCCAGGGTGCCCGGACTTATACACACGCTCGTGTCGCTCGTCACTGTCGAGGTATGTACAGTAGTGTACCACGTCTATACTCTATGTAACATAATGTGCTAGTGTGCACGCTGGAGTGCGTGTACGCGCTGACGTCACTGGGCGACCGCGCCAGCGAGTCCGTCGCCAGGGTGCCCGGACTTATACACACGCTCGTGTCGCTCGTCACTGTCGAGGTATGTACAGTAGTGTACCACGTCTATACTCTATGTAACATAATGTGCTAGTGTGCACGCTGGAGTGCGTGTACGCGCTGACGTCACTGGGCGACCGCGCCAGCGAGTCCGTCGCCAGGGTGCCCGGACTTATACACACGCTCGTGTCGCTCGTCACTGTCGAGGTATGTACAGTAGTGTACCACGTCTATACTCTATGTAACATAATGTGCTAGTGTGCACGCTGGAGTGCGTGTACGCGCTGACGTCACTGGGCGACCGCGCCAGCGAGTCCGTCGCCAGGGTGCCCGGACTTATACACACGCTCGTGTCGCTCGTCACTGTCGAGGTATGTACAGTAGTGTACCACGTCTATACTCTATGTAACATAATGTGCTAGTGTGCACGCTGGAGTGCGTGTACGCGCTGACGTCACTGGGCGACCGCGCCAGCGAGTCCGTCGCCAGGGTGCCCGGACTTATACACACGCTCGTGTCGCTCGTCACTGTCGAGGTATGTACAGTAGTGTACCACGTCTATACTCTGTGTAACATAATGTGCTAGTGTGCACGCTGGAGTGCGTGTACGCGCTGACGTCACTGGGCGACCGCGCCAGCGAGTCCGTCGCCAGGGTGCCCGGACTTATACACACGCTCGTGTCGCTCGTCACTGTCGAGGTATGTACAGTAGTGTACCACGTCTATACACTATGTAACATAATGTGCTAGTGTGCACGCTGGAGTGCGTGTACGCGCTGACGTCACTGGGCGACCGCGCCAGCGAGTCCGTCGCCAGGGTGCCCGGACTTATACACACGCTCGTGTCGCTCGTCACTGTCGAGGTATGTACAGTAGTGTACCACGTCTATACTCTATGTAACATAATGTGCTAGTGTGCACGCTGGAGTGCGTGTACGCGCTGACGTCACTGGGCGACCGCGCCAGCGAGTCCGTCGCCAGGGTGCCCGGACTTATACACACGCTCGTGTCGCTCGTCACTGTCGAGGTATGTACAGTAGTGTACCACGTCTATACTCTATGTAACATAATGTGCTAGTGTGCACGCTGGAGTGCGTGTACGCGCTGACGTCACTGGGCGACCGCGCCAGCGAGTCCGTCGCCAGGGTGCCCGGACTTATACACACGCTCGTGTCGCTCGTCACTGTCGAGGTATGTACAGTAGTGTACCACGTCTATACTCTATGTAACATAATGTGCTAGTGTGCACGCTGGAGTGCGTGTACGCGCTGACGTCACTGGGCGACCGCGCCAGCGAGTCCGTCGCCAGGGTGCCCGGACTTATACACACGCTCGTGTCGCTCGTCACTGTCGAGGTATGTACAGTAGTGTACCACGTCTATACACTATGTAACATAATGTGCTAGTGTGCACGCTGGAGTGCGTGTACGCGCTGACGTCACTGGGCGACCGCGAGTACTTTTTCTTTCATATCTTTACTGGCACAATCCATCCATAGTTTCCTCGGTCTTTTTTTTTTATGGCTACAACAATTTTCTGTCTTTTTCAGGCTCAAAGTTACGGCCCCCGCGCTTGCATACTCATGCGGGTGGTGGAGACTGTAAGCGGTCCGAGCGCCATCGCAGCTCAGGCGGAACGGGATGCGCAGGAGAGGCAAACTCAGCCACAGCAATCGGTAAGAAAAACCAATATTATGTTTACCGAAAGATGAGTCATTTATTTTTGTTAGTTTCTTCCTTTATGTATTCTATTGTTTTTTACCGAGTCTCAAAAATATGGATTTTCTTGAATTTGTAGTACTATAAAAAAAAACTTAATTTTATTAGTTCACTGATAGAAATATACACCCACATTTCGCCAGTTATGTTTAAGTCCGATGTAATAGGGGGCGAGACTATTGCCATCAACAGGGCACAAATCTAGATTTTGTGGCTGCTACTGAAAAATTTCCGAATGCAAAACCCAATACAGTACAGATACTTTGGCCGATCCAGGTATCGACCCAGGACTTCATGCTCAGCAGTCGCGCACTAGGCCAATGAGGCAGACTCGAGGAAAAATTGAAATGGATAGAAAAAAGATAGTTTTGATTTTGACCACGCACCAAAATATTCAAGTACAAGTAATAGATCACCTTCCCCCTTCCACCACACAGAGCACGACCCCCACGAAGCCCCCCGCGGAGCCCCCGCAGGCGACCCCGGCCCCCACGCCCGCGGTGTCGTCGCTGGCGCCCGTCTCCACCATACAACAGTCGCATCTGCAGCAGCGAACCGTACAGGTTAGTGATAGCAAGGTGAGGGCCGCATTACTTATAACTTTTCTATTGATTATTTAAGATGGAAGCGACAAAGTAGACCTCGAAATACTTTTTTTTTATCAAAAGTTTTAATCTGTTGGCTTAGTTTTTTACGTGATAAATAGTTTTATGAGTAGGGTACGGGAAAAATAAAAAAAAATAAAAAAAATGTAGAAATAATTACAACACATGTGCGGTCACAATGGCTAATGAGAAATTCCTGGTACTTTTTAACCCTTTTAAAAAAAAGCTGATCTGTAATCCTTAATTGGATGTTTCTTTCTGTACTAACATTAATTTTTATCATAGTTATGCATGAAAAACCAAGATGTAGAAGCTTAAGTAAACAAATATAAACTCACAACTATCTAAAAACCTCAGAACGCCAGCAGCTTTAACATATTATCCAAAATGGAGCCATCGTAGGAATAAGACTAATTGGTGACTCTTACGTGGATCTAACACCAAAGTAGTTTTTTAAAGTATTCTAAAATGTAATCAACAAATGGTAAAAATACAGCATGTATTAGAAACTGTAGTTATTTTTTTAAGCTTATGGTACAGACCATCAAATTTAACAGTTTTGCCAAAACATATTTTTCTGATACACGCTGTATACAAGGTATAAGCAGACCCTTCCGTCTGAAGCAACCAAGCATTTTGTACCTCAAACTAAGTAACCCTACATAAAAATACCTCCAACATCTCCGTAACTGGAAGGTCTAATAACTACTAACTGGAAGGCCTGGTATAAAACAAAAACAAGTGCTTTTCGGCATCGTTAAGGAGGGTACGTTTAAACCCATTATGGAAACGGTATAAACACTGTAAATTATAAAAATATACTATTAAAAAAAACTCCTACAGGAAAACGAACACTTCGCTCAAGCGTGGCTCCGTTCGGCCTACGAAGTGTTACCAGCGAACGACAACAGCGCGTGCGACGCTAACGATATGTACCGACAGTACGTCGCCTGCTGCACCAAACTGTCTAGGAAGGGAGTCATCGCGCCTGCGCACTTCCCTAGGCTTGTCAGGTAAGTCAGCATCATAATTCGGTTGGAAGACGCCATATGCTGCACATAGGCCTAGCATTGTCACATCGACCGGCCTTTCAGTGTATCTCCACAACGTTCAGCAGGCCAACAGAAGGAAATCATCAAGACTACCTAAGAAATCGCACTTTTCCATGCTCCTATAATTTTCTGTTGCACAGAACCGTCATTTGTTACAGTCAGAAAGTCAGAAGAAGCAACTGGACACATAAAAATTTTACGTTTGCGCAGAGAGTGGCTGATTTCATGCTGGTCACATAGAAATCAAATATTCATTGTTAGCTTGTATACGACACAAGACACACGTTTGTGCGGCGCCTAAACCCTGGCTTATCCTTATAACCAACTACTCTTCATGATGTTAGGGATTTTGAGCAGTCTGCTTGCTTTATGGGCTAAGGGAAAGGGAAAGTCTGACACCCAGTCAGCCAGTCTTACTAAGGAGTTTTGTACCACTCAGTACCCAGTTAGTACCCAGTACTGACTGGGTTGTGGAGGTCAGATAGGCAGTCGCTCCAAGTACAATACTGGTACTCAGCTCCAGCCGGCTAGATTGGAAGCCGACCCCAACACAGTTCGGAAAAGACTAGGCAGAGGATGCTGGCCTTATGGGCTTGCAGACTTGTTGGCCCATAGGCACATCACTGGCTGACTTCTCTAATTTTAAACAATAGGGGTGCAGATTTATGAAAATATAAATAAATTACTTAGTTAAAACTCATTAAAGTTAGAGAGTGGGGGCTCACTACGTCACAAGTTGGTATAAAACTTACCTACATGTGACGTCATGCACCATTTCAACTCAATATATCTCCGTAATTTTATGACCACGTGAAAAAAGAAAAAATACGAGTCCAATACTTTTCAATAAACTACCCGACGGACAAAGAAAAAAAAATGTGATCATCCCCTATATTTCTCTTCATAGGACGGTGTTCGGTGGGACAGTGGGACCAAATTCCGTGACATTATCTTCGGGCGAGACACAACAGGCGTATATTGGCATCAGATCGAGGACCATGCAGAATAGGACTGCTCCGGCAACAGGTTTGTATTGTTTTTAATAGGACTTTAAAAAAAAACTTTCTCCTTATATGAGACAGCCAGAATAAGTATTAATTGTTAAAAACATTAAAAAAAAATGTTTAACTATCTTTATACTTTCGGTTTCACCCGCATATAGTTCGGTATTTGTCCCGCGGTGTCGTACTACCGGGATAAAAATTATTATGTGTTATTACAGGTTTTAAAGTATCCGTGTGCCTAATTACATCAACATGCGTTCAGTTTTTGCAGGAAAGAGTATTTTTTTTAAAACGTTGCCCCATTCTAGGAGTTTCTCCTGTATCGTGGCTGCGTTTACAAACATTTAAACTCATTCACAAACAGCCAGACCCGGATCAACTATCTGTAGGCCATACAAATATTTGTTTCGTGCGGGTATCAAACCCGCGACACACAGCGCAGCAGTCAATAGCTCAAATACTGCGCCAACCGACAAAATCTGATAATAATCAGTCTGTTCTCACAAATTATAATAAACAGATAAGGTGACCTGTCGTGGCTAAATAACACCAGCCGCGCGATCTTCATGTCAAGCGCGTGTGGGATGGTCTGTGGATGGGTGACCACCTATTACATACCAAGTCTCTTCAGTGCCTCGGAAAGCACGTTAAGCTGTTGGTCGCGGCTGTCAATTGTACTTCTTCTTCCCAGCTAAAACACTAGAAAGTGGCGAAGCGCGTTTTGGGGGACTGTCGCTTGTAATTTTGACGTTCAAAAAGTGCTGATTATCAGCCTAATTTGAATAAATGACTTGATTTTGATTACGTCTTTGAGAGTCGTTACGGGTAGTCAGTAGCCCGAAAGTCTAACAAAGAGTAGTTGTCAGACTTTCGGGCTACTGACTACCAAGGGGTATCATATTACCCGACCTCAACTACTAGTTGGGAACAGCTAGGCAGATGAGGTATGTTTTAAGGTTAATATTTTCTTTGTGTAGGACCATCATCGCCGATACTGAAAGCGCAGCTAACGAACAAGGCAGCAGCAGAAGCGAAGCCCGTAGTACCTCAGCCTCAAGTTCAGGTAATATAAAACAATCCTTTTTATGCTTCAATTAGTTATCCGCCTTTGTTACCATGGGTCGCCACATCAATCTACTGATGTAATGTTTTTAATTTTTTTTATACATATTGTTTAACCTTTTGAACGCCAGAGCATAAACGTTAAAAAAGAGATTTCAAAAGTATTATTAACTTATTTCTTGATCAGACATTTAATATTTAAGATATTTAGATCACATTTTAAAGATATATAAATAAACACACACCAAAGTTATTATTTAAATTGCTTATTTCGTGTTATAGTGCACACCATTTTTTGTCACATATTTGTGTCGTTGGCGTACAGGGCACGCGCTTGCCTGTCACGTATATGTGACAATGGCGTTCAAAAGGTTAACTTCGACTCATGTATATTCACCTTGTAAATTACCTCATCACGAAGTCGTCAACCAAGCATTCTATACATGAAACTAAGTAACTTAACGCAAAAATTATTGCTGGGAAACGATTTTTTTTTGGGGGGAGTAAAATCATGTTTTGTGGTAGAACTCAATGTAACGCACTCAAAACATTGTGCTGATGGACGGATTGAATAGTACGGGGATCGTGGAGGTGTTTAAAGGTTTAAATCTTACATTAAAAACTCGTATTTAAAAAAATACTTGTCAAAAAGTAGGAAAATTGACCCCTAATATCTCCGTAACTAGAAGGTCCCCAGGTATGGTGTAGAACAAAAAAATGATCGCAATGACAGGGAGAACCAGTGCCTTTCGGCTTCGTTAAGAGGTGTTTTGCACCCTTTATATATATTGACGGTATCTCTGCTAAAACTAATTCTAGCCGTGCAGGCCTGGCGACCTGTAATACAGGTTTTTTCCATAAAACCTAAATCAGGCACCAGTCTCTTACAGAGGTGTAATACAGCTGAAACAAATTTGTACACATTACTTTAAGTCAACTTTGTGAAGAGAAAATAAATGCTAAATTATAATTCTTAATTATAAATTAAGGAATGAGTTTGTACGAGGACGTTGCGGTTTAAAAGAAAATGCAGTTACTGCAATTGAAAAGAGTTTGCGTAGATGGTTTGGTCATGTGGAGGGAATGAGTGAAAGGCGACTAATCAAAGGTATTTACAAGACAGATGTGAGTGGCATTATAGGGTGGGGACGCCCTAGAAGGACACACACTGACCTTAATAGTGATGTTCTTCAGAAAGGTCAGGTACGTAGTACACGCAACAGGCGTGCGTATGTGACCAGATGTACGAACGTGGACGAGGCAAAATGAGTATGTAAGGATCGTAGCAGGTATAGGCTAGCTCACCGTCCGTCCGTCTCATGACGACAGGCCGTGTCGACGGCGCGTTCGTGTTCCACGCGCGCCTCAAGGAGATGTCAGCTAATCGGAAGGGGTCCGAGCGGGCCGATGACTGTCAGAGCTGCGGGAGTATTCGAAAGAGATACCGTGGCACTGGAACACAAAGGGCTAAGAAGGAACATGGATGGGTTTTAGTCAGTACAAGTCTGACACTCTCTTACGCTCCGCCCAGAGCGGGTGGAATCATTTGATGAATTCCCAACCGTAAGAAAAAAAAAAAATAAGATCGTAGCAGGTGGCGTTCTGTGGTATCTACCTACCCCCATGTGAGAAAGGCGTGAATGTACTTCCTTACAAAGCTTTCGGAATCAAATCTTATAAAGACGACAACAGTCCTACAGTTTATAAAAAATAAACAGATAAGCAACCAGACCTTTCGCTAAAACGGGCTTTCTTTGTGCTATTCTTTTTCTCAGTCCATCACAAAAATATAGTTTATAAACTGACATCGTCACTAATACTATCAAAAAAAGGATTGTGTGGTTTTATGAAACCACGGTAAAAGTGAAACTTTTTTTCACACTATAGCGCGGAGTACTCCGCGGCCGACCGTCAGCGTCACGCGACATGCAACACACAGACGATAAAGTTTGAGACGATGTAATAAAAGTTTCACTTTAATAACAGTAGACACGGGATATTGACCATGTTTACTATTTGTTTTGAGTTCCCGATATGGAACAAACATGACAACTACATGACATGATAAAATGGTAAATATCCCGTTTCTAATGTATAATAATTACTCTAAACATATCCTCAGAATCAACAACAGCCCCCACCAACGCACCCTCACCTCTCGCAAGCCCTCGAGTCGAGCCCGTCCAACACGACGCTCATCAAGCACTTGTTAGCGCACAAAGTAAGCCCCGCACTACCGCCAGCGCAAGTAAGTGATACTAACAATACTAACTGTGTACTTGTAGCACTGTTTTGTATGGATGTGTGAGAGAGATGAAATCTACCAATGTAGAGGGGGTAGGGAGTGGAGTTAGAAACTGGCATCATTTTTTTTTTAAATATCGAATATCAATACTATGGTGTTACAGATAGTACTACCACAACAACTTTTTGAGAAAAAGAAAAAAAAAACTCGCATATACAAGTTAGAAGAAACACCGACGTACAAACGCTTACCACGTATCCAGTACATAATCACGAAACGAGTTTTTTAGAAGTTTTCAAAAGAGCAAAACCTACACCGTCAAAATGTATGAAACGGCTGTTTTTTTCAATTCATCATCATCATCAGCCTATAATGTTTCCACTGCTGGGTCACAGGCCTCCTCTCTATGAGAGGGATTGGGCTGTAATCCACCATGCATGCCCAGTGCGGGTTGGTAGATGCCACATGTCTTCGAATTTTTAGTTCTTGGACGTGGCGGTTTCCTCACGATGTTTTCCTTCACCGTTTTTGAGGGCAGTGGTGATGAAATAAATTACACAAAGTTATGCGCCTGTCTGGGTTCGAACCCACGGTTTACTGCTCGTAAGTCGGGGCTGCCACCAGTGGGCCACCGCTGCTCTCACCTTTTTCTTCGGTAATTTGAGCACCTCTGCTTAAATTACCTTAGAAAAATGTCTGTCTAAATGAGGGAGGGTGATGTGTTGTTCAGAAAAATGTACTTGATTATGTGGTAAGCGTTTGTGCATCGGTGTGTCTTTCACTTGTATATCAGATAGTTAATTGCACCTTTGAAAAGTGACTTTTGGTCGGTCTCTAGGTGACAGAGTAGGGAAAGGAGCAAAGTAGTTCGTAAGATGCAGAAGAGTTCTGAGTTGATGCATTATGAATGTGTTCAATATTATGTACTTATTTTGTGACGTAATGTGTGGTTGAAGAAGGTGAACTGAAATAGTTTTATTTTATTTACTTTTAAATCTACAACGAAAAATAGTCACTATAAATGAAAACGTTTGGTGTATTTACAAAAAAATGTATAGCTGTTCTTAAAATGATTTAATGCAGAATTAAGCGAATTAGTTTTACATAAATATATTTACCATCGCCAAGCCCATATTTTTTCATCATTCTATTCGACTTTATTTTCTTTTATAATTTCTCAATTTACTTCTTAACTTAGACAAAGGCAGGTGACGTGCATTTCATGAAGAAAGGTATAAAAAACGAAAATATAGTGAAAAATTAACAAATTGCATGTTATTTTGAGTTTCTGAACGTTATAACAAAGATTTTGTAGTTCTGTTCTGAACTATTAAATCCAGCATGTATTGTATCAAAGTAATTTTGGACTAAACGCTTGAAAGTCTAAAAGTAGGCCTAAGTAAGAAAGAAAAAAATCTCTGTAATACTGGCCGAAAACAAAACAGGAATAGAGTTGCCTGAGTAAAAAAAAATTAAACAAAAATTTTGCATATAGCAACATTCCCGAGTAGTGGCAGTTAAAAGCGACGTAGAAAGAAATGCCAAGTATCACTAGTTAATAAACTAACATAATAAAATAACTGTTTTGAAACGGCATGAGTATTACGCTAGCTTTTGTTGAGCATGGATTTATTATTGTTGTTCTTTTTAGGATCTTATGAAAAACTTGACTATATTTGTATTGTGGTACCAGTTCTACAGAAAGCTTTATTTGCAAATACTTCAAGCAGACGCTCATTTAGAAATAAATATTTTTCTAAGACGCATAGAACGCAAAGATATTAGATATAATTGAAATCGGTTTGTTTACAATTAAATGCCATTTATAAACTCACGAAATTTTAGTTACCTACATTTTTTTTCTTTTTTAAATTTCATTTCTTAATTCATTCTAATTTTTTCATTTATTTTATACGTAGGATCAGGGACATAAAAAAATCTGGAACATTTAATTAAATATATTTTTTATAAAATATAGGTTGCGCAAAGACAACAAAGTCAGCAAAGAGGACCCGCTGCTCAGAGTTCCGTTGTGGTACAAAATCCTCAGGTAAGTTTGCTTCATTTTATTTAATATTGTACACAAGTTTTGTACTTACTCATTTTTTTTCTGCATTTTTTCTACTGTCGTTAGCAAACGGAACGTAACTGGGCCAAATATTAAACGTACAATAAGACTCATTTTCTCATATTGCCTTGCCTCAAATGCTACGTGAGAACATGAGTATTAAAAAATGAGTGTTGGAAAATGGGCCGCCCCCCTACCGGTAGCTTTGATCTGCTTATTTTGATTCGAAAGTTGACTTACAGATAACATTTTGGGTGCGTACCCAGTCGTTATAAAACTACAAGGTGTTGTTTTGCTTCCTCGTCAAAATTCAGGAGGTTGTCACAAAAGACATAAATAATCAATTAAAATTACTGTAACTAGTTAAATATTAATAAACGCAGATTATTTGGGTTTTTTAAGTTTGTCATTATTTCAGAATAACCCCCTTAACGTGGTTTAGGGAATAAGAAATTATCGAATAAACGTTTGAGATTGTTTGGTAGTGTGAAAGCGCGGTTATATGGCAAGGATCAGACGGGCCGCGTTTAAAACACGGGTGGTTCACACTTGATTTCCGTAAATAAGAAAAAAAAAAATTACCTACCCATTTTATTATTAATTCGGGACGAGAATCGTTAGCATAGTTACCTCCTTGAATTTGACGAGGATGTCAAACAGCATCTTGTATATTGTCATAGATTATCTTGAGCTTATCCCAATTTATTTGGGTTCCGTGCAGCATTATTTCTTCTTCCATACTGCTTTATTACTCTGCATCTCATTAGACATCTCCTTTCTAGTCATATCATCCTTCACAACGTCCATCCCTCATTTCTTTAGTCTTCCTCTACTCCTACTCTAGCCATTCACATTCATACTCAAAACTTTCCCCATTCCTCCGCATCACATGCCCCACCAAGACCTTCAATTAACACACAACTTTTCAGTCACCGGCGAAAGTTTCAGACTTCCTCTTATGTACTCATTTCTTATTTAATCCATTCGAGTAACAACCACATGCAATTGCTTCTCATTCCTCGCTTTTTTGGGTCACACTCTGATCCATACAACACAGCATATCCAATCATTATTTTATAAATAAGTCCCTTAAGTTTAAGGGGAATGTGGGAGTCGTAAATTGTTCCCGTGACCTGCCACCATTTCAGCCATCCAGTATCAATTCTGTGCTTTACACTTCGATCTATTTCACGAGTCATCCATCGCTTTTCACCAGTAAAAGTCGGAGCATCCCGGGAGAACCGTCTGCCAGCGCTTCTTTGCGCTTTCTTCAGAACTGGACAAATCGGCAAAATTTCAGAACATGCATTCGGTTTTAGTTCTGCTGATTTTCAAGCAAACATTCTCCAGCGTCTGTTGCCATTTCTCCAATCTGCTATGGATCTCAGGTCCAACTTCACCGACAAGAACAATGTCGTCGGCTACCAAAATGCACCAGGGTGCCTTTTCCGTATGTCCTACGCCAAAGCGTCCATAATCAACAGGAAAGAGAAAGGACTTAAAGCCGACCCCTGAATTCGACGGTGTTGCCATTTTCATTAATTTATTATCAAATGTATCACAACTATATTGTCTCGAGGGCAATGTTATTAAAAATATTAAACCCATACAGGTTATGGACGTTGATCCCGAAGCATTGATCAAGTGTACAACAATAACTCCCGGCGGTGTTGCTAGTAGTACACCAACTGATAAGGTAGGTTTGCATACATGTAAAAGTATCAATTTTCCCAACAAATCGATAAAAGCATCCAAAGAGTAAACCCCATCCTGAGGTCCGTTCAAATCCTTATTTCCAATTGATGTTACGCTCAAAATATCAACTTAATACTAGTGCAATAGGGATGATGACTGGGTAAAGAAAACGAAATTCTATTTTGTCCGTCAATCTGATAATACAAAAATATTGGATACGTATTTTTTGTTTTATCAAGATAACAAAAAATACTTAGTTAAAACGCATTAAAGTTGGAGAGTGGGGGCTAACTACGTCAGAACTAGGTATAAAATGTACTAAGACGTGACGTCATGCGCCATTTCAACTCAAAATATCTCCGTATTTTTACGATTACATGAAAAATGAAAAAATACGTGTCAAATACTTTTTAATAATCTACCCGATAGACAAATAAAAAAAAATGAGTCACCATCCCTATTAAGGTTGATATCAGTATGACTAGTTCCATTGAAAAAGTCATAAAAATGTTTGAAGTTGTATAGCAAACTAAACTCTACGTAACAGTTTTAAAGTGGTTCTTCCAAAAACTAATTTATTTGCACGTTTGGAAACTAAATCACGAACACCGTTTAAAACTATTCAGGCTGGAAAGGACATCGATGCGTAAATGTTACCACGTATTCAGTACATCATCCTGAATCCCCACATACATAGAAATTATTCATACGTTATTTAAAAAAAAACAGGCCTAGTGCGAATCGGACTCGCGCACGAAGGGATCCGTGCCATTATTTATAAAACGCAAAAGCAAAAAAAAAAAAAACACTTTTTTGTATGAGAGTATTTGTTGTTATAGCGGCAACAGAAATACATAATCTGTAGAAATTTCAACCGTCTAACTATCACAGTTCATGAGATACAGCCTGGTGACAGACGGCCGGACGGACAGCGAAATCTCAGTAATGGGGTCCCGTTTGAACCTTTGGGTACGGATTCCTAAAAACAGCTGTTTCCTACAAAGTGCAATATTATACCTACATGGTCAAAATATATGGAAAAGCTGTTTTTTTTTTTTTTTTAATTTACTTGGAAATATTTCTGTGTATGGCTCAGAATGATGTACTGAATACCCTTACTAGGTTCTGGTAACCGTTTTCGCGTCCGTTGTCCCTACCACTCTGTATATTCGCATTATAATTAACTGCACTATTCTGTTATTTACAGGTCCACAATCAGCAAGAAGAATTAATTGGTAAATTTTCATTCAAATAATATTCAATGATCACTTATTTTTATAACCTCATGGTGTTCACTTTATTTGTATTTAATATTTTCAGTACCTAAGGAGGAACCAGTGCAAATTCAGATAGATGAGCAAACACAATTGACTATTGTGAGTACCCTTTTCTACTGCAAAGTCTACTAGTTGGCAAACGTCTATAGACATGATTTTTAACCCCCGACCAAAAAAGAGGGGTGTTATAAGTTTGACGTGTGTATCTGTGTGTCTGTCTGTGGTATCGTAGCTCCTAAAGGGATTTAGGACCGATTTTGATGAAATTGGTTTCGTTTGAAAAGCGTTTTATTCGAGAGTGTTCTTAGCTATGTTTCGATAAAATCTGATCAGCCGTTTGAAGGCCATCACCTCTTTTCTAGTTGAAGGGAAATTAACAATTTCCACAGGTCTGATCGATTCGAAATTTGAAATCTTGTCACTTGTCACCATGGGCATTGCCAGGGGGGGGTGGGAGCTAACACCCCCCTCCCCCCTCCCCCCAAAAAGTTTTTTTTTTAATTTTTGCTGTTTTGTTAATTGGCGAGATGACACGCAACACCGAGAATATTGGAAGCAATGGTGGAGGCCTATGCCCAGTATTGGGACAGTCAAGGCTAAGATAAAACAATATAAGTTTAAAAAGCATGAAATAAAAATTAAATTAAAAATTTAAAACACCCCCGACACAAAAAACCTATAAAAAAAAAAAAAAAAAACAAGCGTCTTAGCGTCGGGGGACCGCTAAGTAGACCGCTTAGTACAAGCACATAACAAAGCGGACCCCCGACGCTAAGACGCTTGGATTATTTTTTTTTGGTTTTTTAGAGGTCTTTTGTGTCGGGGGTTTTTTAAATTTTTTATTTAATTTTTAAATCGATAAATAACCATGATAAAATGGTTCTTTCAAGTAAATAAAATAGCGGCGATTGTTGATAAAAAAATCAATCAAAACTTTTTGACATGAATTCGTATGAACTTCTTTTCGCAGTAAACTGGTGGTGCATGTCAAAAATGTGATAAAGACAAGTTGACTGTACTTTGCGAGCGTTATATTTCGAATCGTATAATAAATGGCGGGACGGGTACCATCGTATTAGGCATATGATTCGAAACGGGAAAGTACCGTGTACCTTGACACGCGTGGGCATAGCCTAGCAGCGTCTAAAAATAGACACAAGAAATCCGTTTTACATACGAATTCACAAAACAGTAAAGACAGCGTCGCCCAAAGTGACATTGCCAGCCGATTTTATAACACGTTTTTTTTTTATCCTCATCACGTTTTGGCTATCTTATTTAATTTGACCATGTAGAAAACTAAACGCATTTTTTTATGATAACAAATTGCTTAAATTCGACTTTCCTCTACAGAAATCAGCCCAAAACAAGATGCTAGCTGACTTACTAAAGAAAAACTCCAACCCTCCACTGCAAGTCGTTCAAATGGGCCCTCAGATCAATGCCCCTACCATCCAAATCACAGAAACAGGTCAAATCGTTCAGGTCAAGTCCGACCCAACACCAGTCATTCAATTTAACGAGTCTGGTCTGGTATCCCAAGGAAATCAATACTTTCAAATAAAGAACGAACAGGGTCAACTCATTCAGATAAAGAATGAACAAGGTATGTCTACGCTGCTGTTCTCACAGTTTTTTTTTACAAGTTTTTATTTTACTTGCAATGTTTTTATGTATGTTCGTTTAGGTCAAATCTTGTAACTGAATTTTGAAATCCCCAACCGATTGATGGGTATCAATTAAAATACTTTGCTGAGAATAAACCAGCGAAAACCAAAAACTGAAAAAATAATAATTTGTAAAAAAATATATTGGAAAACAAGCTAATGGTCTAAAACGTAGATCAATTATACAATTTATATGCTGACTTCTAAAGCACAGGATCATAAATCTTGTTTAAAAGTCAGGCTTTTTTTTCTACTATGGATCAATAATTTAATTTAAGCCCTGTTTGTTATCAAAATGTAACTGAGAATCGGAGAAATATTTTTGTATTATGGTTTAAGGTCAAATCATTCAGTTGAAGAGTGACCAATTACAAGCGCCCATTCTTCAGTACAAGAACGAACAGGGTCAGTTGGTTCAGGTCAAGTCTGAAGGTCAGATTCAGATCAAGACAGACAAGGATGGAACTGAGACTGTGGTGGCTGACCATTCGTATACTGAGCCACCTAATAAGAAAATTAAGGTTGAAGATAAGGTTAGTTTTTGTTTGTTAGAATTGTATAATGTGAAAATATCCTAAACGAAGCCGAAAGGCACTTGTTCTCTCCGTCATTGCGATATTTTTTTGTACTTTGTACCTTGTACTAACATTGTTTCGGATATATTGGAGATCAAAGTTCCAACTTTTTTACAAGTAAAACAAGTGTATTTAAAAAAAAAACGGCCAAGTGCGAGTCGGACTCGCGCACGAAGGGTTCCGTACCATTATTTATAAGAACGAGCAAAAAATTTATTTTTTTGTATTGGCACCAATACAAAAAAAAAATTTTTTGCTCGTAAATATTTATTTTATTCTGTTTTTAGTATTTGTTGTTATAGCGGAAATAGAAATACATAATCTGTAGAAATTTCAACTGGCTAACTATCACGGTTCATGAGATACAGCCTGGTGACACAACGGACGTATAGCGAAGTCTCAGTAATAGGTTCCTGTTTGACGCTTTGGGTACGGAACCCTAAAAAACTTATTGCATTTACTCGAAAATACCTCCATGCTCCCTGTACTATTCAATGCGTTCATCAGGAAAATATTTTGAGTGCGTTACATTGAGTCTTCATATAATTCTAAAATTGTTTTCAGCCACAAGAAAGTGTATCAAAAACAGCAGCGAATCTGTATGCAGCACTTGCAGCCTCAGCATTGGAAGATGAAGAGGATTTGGTAAATATAGTTTTTCATAGTATAAAATTGTTTGTAACCTCTTCATTCTGCTATATGTCTGTAATTTATTCTGTTATACGTTATAATAATATCATGGACAGTCTTATTCAAGTTTATTCATATTATTCTTGTGACTTAAAATTTACTAATATCAAGTATAAACATTAAGTTGGTTTTAGCATGACACGTAGACTTTTAAAAATGTTTGATGTATTAGCGAAAATGAACTTTATATGTATGTACAAAACTTGATTTTTTCAATACATTTGTAAACCAAAAAGGGGTGCGGACTGGGTAAAGAAAACGACATTCTATTTTGTCCGTCAGACAGGTAATACAAAAATATTAGACACGTATTTTTTGTTTTATCAAAATATCAAAAGATTACTTAGTTAAAACTCATTAAAGTTGGAGAGTGGGCGCTCACTACGTCACAAGTAGGTATAAAACTTACCTACATGTGACGTCATGCGCCATTTATACTCAATATATCTCCGTAATTTTATGACCACGTGAAAAAAGAAAAAATACGTGTCCAATACTTTTCAATAAACTACCCGACGGACAAAGAAAAAAAAAATGTGATCATCCCCTATTGCGAACATAGTTTTTGTCTTACTCTGTCATCTTACTGTGTTAGCACATTATTATTCACTAACTAAATAACGGTGTGTAACTTCAGAGCTTTTCTAAAATTTAAAAACATAAATAATAACAGCCACTCGACTTCCACAACCCAGTTAGTACTAGGTAATACGATACCCCGACAGTCGAAAATCTACAATTGACAGCCGGGACCAACGGCTTAGCGCGCTTTCCGAGGCACAAGGAAACTCGGTACGTAATGGGTGGTCAGGTCACGGACCAACCCAGGCGTGAATTAAGCTGTAGATCGACCAAAGCGGCTGTTATTATTTAGCCCGGAGAACAATTTCCTAAGTCAAATGTGCCCTCTTTATTTCATGTCTGTACATTGTGGCGTATAGCGGGCTCCACATGGATTGCTTTTAGGAGCATTGCGAGCTAAGGTCTAAACACTAACATTTTATATTTATCGTATGCACAGATTTCTAACAGAGAAGATATATCACAAACATCAATACATAGCAGATCTTTTGAATCATCTCATCAAACTTACGTAGTTATAAGCCTTGGCAACGTTCGTTCGTTTAAAGAACGTTTCTGTTTGCGTGAGTCGGCATTAAGTTTTTTTTTTTGTTTTTAGTTTTGTTAGTTTAGAAATTATCTTCGAGGTAGTTAAGTAGAATAAAAAGTAGCCTACTTAGACTTAAAGCTTTTCTTATTAGTTTAGCACATTTTTATTACTAGTCATGTACCAATGTCATATTCGTAGTCCTTGTATTATCATTAGTTCTTTTATATTATTAGTTTTTTTTTTTTTATATTAAGGTGTAAATCAGCCAGGCTAGGCCTCGAAATTCAAATTTTGTTACGATGTTTTGCAATTTGTTTTTTTTCCTAAAACAGTAATTCCATGGGATTAAATGAACTTAGAGGGTTTTGTTGATGATTTTAATTTCGAAACATATTTCTATACAGGATACATGGTTTTAAAAAGTTACTAAAAACATTTTTAAAATGTCAGTTAAAAAAAAGATCATTCCAAATTTCTGTTTCTATAGATAATATATAATTACGGTCTAATTTAGCTGTAACACTATTTTTTGAAAATGTTTTTTTTAGTTATGATGAGAAGTTTTGTAGTTACTTTTAAAACCTGTGTATTCTGCTTATGCGTATGAAGTTTCATACATATTACATTTTGTATGGAATGTCGTAAGGTGTAAACGCTCTTAAAGCTTTGTTTATAGCATAAGCAGAATGTTGCTTAGGAAATAACTTGACAATATGATAGAAGTAGTGTAGTATAGCCGTTCTAGAAAAAATAATCAATCTTGACAAAATACTAATTTGTTATTCTGTTACCAGTTGCCACCGAAACAAGATGCTGTTGAAATGATTCAACAACAAGTTTTGATGGCAGCTGGTGATAATTCCGTCATCATACAAGAGCCTATTCTACAGGTGAGACTTGACAGTTTATTAAAAAATCTATATAACCATAATATAACGCCTGTAATCCCCGAAGAGTTAGGCAGAGGTTCACTTATAGTACACCCACATTTCGCCAGTTAATTCCCATGCTATAGGGAGCGAGCCTATTGTCATCAACCGGGGACATATCCGGCCTCCGTGGCTGTAAATGAGAATCATGGATAAATCCAATAACATTTTGCCATGTTTTAAATAATCTATACATTTTATAAAAGTGGCACTATACACCGTTACATTTTAATCGTTTTAATCCCGTGGGTGGTCGATTCGGTCCATGAAACACTATCGATTTGTAGTAACCGTACCGTTTTTGTAACCTCGAACCAATTTTTGCATTAGTGAAAAAGCAACGTAAACCATTAGTAGTACCATTTGAAACTCATTTTGCACCATATGATGTGACCACACACACATTTTGCGAATATTGCGTTATCACTTGATATTTTTAGGGTTCCGTAGCCGAATGGCCGAAAACGGAACGCTTTTAGTTTTTTTTTAAGAGATAAAATGCTGTGTTAGTTGTTTATGAATAGTATTTTGAAAGTTGTATCACCCGTCCAAGGGATTAAAACGATCAAATTTTGACGGTGAATAGTAAAACGTATATCACTTTCTCTTGTAATTTATTACAAAGAAATCTTAGCGTTAACCACGCCATCAAAGTAATTAATAGTCTAAAACTATGAAGCCTAAGCCATCCAACTCAGCCAAATAATGAAACTGCACCCCTATCAATCAATCATTTTTATTATCAGGCAACTAAGGTCCATAGATAAAATACACAGAATAATCTTAGACAATAAAAATAAACTAATACATAAAGGGTGTAAAACACCTCTTAACGAAGCCGAAAGGCACTGGTTCTCCCTGTCATTGCGATCATTTTTATGTTCTACACCATACCTGGGCACTTTCTAGTTACGGAGATATTAGGGGTCAAAGTTCCAACTATTTGACAATTATTTTTTTAAATACAAGTTTTTAATGTAAGGTTTTTACTTTAAACACTTCCACGACCCCCGTACTATTCAATCCGTCCATCAGCACAATGTTTTGAGTGCGTTACATTGATTTCTGCCACAAAACATGATTTTACACCCCCCAAAAAAAAGTCGTTTCCCAGCAATAATTTTTGTGTAAAGTTACTTAGTTTCATGTACAGAATGCTTGGTTGACGGCTTCGTGATGAGGTAATTTACACGGTGCATAAAAAAAAAAAACCTTATTAAACTATATAAACACGTAATGTTGTCGGCGTCGTGTTTCGCTGCGTGGTGTCGCGTAACCGTCCTCGGAAACGTCGAAATAATAGCAAAAATCAGTGCTGAAGAAGTGAAACCTCGTAATACTACATGCATGCGTTCGAGTGCCGCGCATTCACTCTCGTTATTTTATTGAGCTTCTAAATAATTTGTTGTTTTCTTGTTGTATTATTTTTATTACATAAGTTTATCGAGGTTATTCTACTCATGAAAATTGAGCGAAGGCTGGTCACACCGAAGAGTCGAATGCATGACTGTTTGCACGCCATCTTGCGTACCTAGTAGCACTTCGTAGTCACAAATCTTGTTATACTGCCATCTCTTAGTGGGTTTTAGAAAATATTCCCCCTCCATGTTAGCGTTAAAGGGGTTTGGGTAAAAGCGGCATGATTATCTAAGTCTGCGGCCACTAATGAAAAATATTTCATTAGTAAGAATACAATAAGACGTTCATTTTCTTCTATAAAAAAATATTTCCAAAATGCATCGGAGCCGAGATATACAGGGTGAATTTTTCAAGTGGGTGGAAGGCCAAATCCGAAACTATGAGGGATAGCGAAAAAAACGAGCGGATTTTGATAAAAACTAAAACTGCATCATTGGTTTTTTGAAAAATCAATATTCCTAGCCAGGAATCGAACCAGCTAATTTTGAAAAAAAAGACAACCTGTATTATTACACCATTTGATAGTGTCACCGCTAAGGATCAAATTCTGGGAAGTAATGACATACGGCAAACGAAAGGAAATAGTTAATTTTCGATAAAAAAAAACATAATAGTATGCAAACTGTTAGTAGGAACAACACAACTTTAACATCAGATATTTCAGCTCCGATATAATTTTTGGCTGAAGTCTTTTAGGAGTAATTATTATCATATATTCCACTATAAGTTAGCAAAAATAATCATTGCGGCCGCTGTGAAAAAAAATCATGCCACTGGTCCATACAAACTTACCCAATGCCCTTTGTTGGAGTCGCATAAGAAGTTTCACTTCAATAAGGTTTAGAACTCAACTGTGTGATAGCAAGTGTGTTTGAAACCCAGGTCCAACAACCGACGATGTCGGTGCAACAGCCTACAATGCAAGTACAACAACCAACGCTACAGGTCCAGCAACCTACGTTACAAGTTCAGGGATCTACGATGCAGGTAATATTAACAATACAGTTGACATCTGATCATGACTCATCACCTGCCTAGCCATATCCCAATTACAGAGTAGAAGGGACAACCGTCCTTCCGTTTTATGACAACAGGCCGTGTCACTGACCGATACCAAACTCATGATAACAAGTAACTTTCCCTAAGAAACTTTTTTTTACACTCATTCACTTTTATCACAATAACATAACAGCCGTATGAAATTGGCGCGCGCGTGCGCCTGTGGCTTATCAGCTGTTAGCCGCTTGACGCCGTTCTGTCTCATCACTATCGTACCGTGCAACAGTGGGTAAGCAAAGCACACCGTGCAACAGTGGGTAAGCAAAGCACTCGCGCGGCTCGTAAGCCCGCTCCGTAAGCTACAGCCAGCAGCCGCTTCAGTGAATGACTATAAAAAATGTTTCTTAGGGAAAGTTGTTTGTTATCATGAGTAGAATGACATCTTCGGTATCGGTAACTAATTACCAGTCACCCTATATTATAATAACTTCTTGTTACAAAGTAAATTATCATTCAAAATTTGACATGAATTTGTGTGAGAGCTCGATTAAGATTCGCATTTTAATTATTACAAAGTGAATAGGTGTAATATGTATATTTTATACTTTTTCTTCTCTTTGCAACAGCAGACGTTACAGATGCAACAACCAATGCTACAAGTGCAGCCCATGGATGTTCAGAACATCATTGCTTCGCAGGCCGGACAACTTATTCTACAAGGTAGGATTACTTACTCTCATTTTAAACTAAATTGCTCAAAAAGTTATCTTTGTTATTTCATTTTCTATCAAGTTTTTTTTTTTAAATCAGTCCCTATTAAGGAGGTAGCGCCACAGCAGTCCGCGAAATTCAAATTTTCTTTCGGTTTTTGCAATTTGAATTTCGAGGGCTACCTTAGCGCATCCTCGTTAATATTTTTTTTATTTTTCATATTGATATCTTATGTTCGCAGAGAAAACAATATCAACTCAACCTACACAGTACATGCAACAACCAATGCAAATCATAGCCACACCCAGCAATGCCCAAGGTATAGTATTATTTTCATTTAGGGGATTCCCATAAATGACAGGTTACAATCAGCCAGTGGCATTACCATGTAATAAAATTATGTAGGGTCGAGAGTGATGTACAGTAACATAAAATCACGCCTGTAATCCTCGAAGCATTAGGCAGAGATATAGCTAATAGCTCACCCATATTTCGCCAGTAATGTTTAAGTTCCATGTAATAGGGGCGATAACCCAAGACCTCATGCTCAGCAGTCGCACTTGCAACCATTAGGGCCTTTTTACTGTCTTGCGTGTTTGCGCCCGCGTGCGGGCCAGGCACGCATACTTGTTGCGGGCCGCACGCAGAGCAGATTATTTTCGCCACGCCGGCAGGCGTGTGGCGCGCATGACAATAAAAACATGTATGATACGATAGGTTGCGGGCAGCACGCATGCGTGCCTGGCCTGCACGCGGGCGCAAACACGCATGACAATAAAAAGGCCCTTAGACTGACGAGGCGGTCCGTGATTTACAGTATTTTCGATTTAAGCATTGTGAATGCTTTAATTTGGTGTTTTGGTTCTTGTGTAGTCACAGTAGGTGTTTTTAAATAGAGAATAAATTAAATTAAACATTACAGGTGGCATAAGTTACATCGCCCAAAATATACCAGGGGGCATGATGCAGAAAACTATTATTATTGTACAAGGACCCAGTGGCGGGGGGCCTCTTACTTTGACGGTATGTATCCCTCATATCTTATTATGAGTTAATTTATTGTTAAAAAAATTATACGGACAAAATTAGTGACGATTCGATTCAGGAGTTGCAGTAACTGAAAATAGCGTGGCGGGCTTGACGATTCGTAAACGTCAGAAAAAAAATGTGTTTTAATTTGTATGTATGTATGATTGTACTTTTCGACAAAAAAGTTAAGATGGCGGCGAAACGCGGAACAACATATTTCCTATCTGGCAATTCCACGTTTTCTGTCAAACTCGGCAGTGTCATTAGCTTGTCACTGCTCAGGATTACCAGAACGTCGCTAACAACGCCCTCGTTTTTTCCAAACTGTAAAAGCGCCAAAGCCTAGTTTTAGTGGTAAAAAAAATGTTTTTGTGTTGCTAAGATCATATTGTGGGCAATGTTACATATATTTAACATATATGTAACACATATAATATATACACATATTATGTGTGTGACACGTTCCCAGCAATACTTAATCATGTTGCTGTAACAATATTGCGCAAGTCTTGTTTGCCATGAATACGACATTTAGCTGTCGTTTAACGATCCCACGCAAAGTACTGGCAACTTTATTTTGAGTACAATATTTCCAAAAATAGAAAAATTAAGGATCAACAACAAAAAAGGTATTAAAACTTAAGTGTTATGACAAAAAGGTGAACAACCCAGGGGGCCTGGACGAGGCGACGCTAAACAGCCTTATTTCGCAAGCAACCGAGGCGATAACCCAACAGCAAATTATACAGGTTACACTCAAATCAAGTAGCTAACACCCACAGTTTTATATCTCACTCCATATAGTCGGTCAATGCAATAGGGGGAATTGGAGGGTACTTACATCCCAAGTTATGTTATAGCTGTACAAGCATCTTTTGGTGCGTGGCCATATTCGGAACTAACGCTGCAGTACATTTAATAAATGCTTACTAACTCCGCCCTCTTCAAGGTTATTCGAGCACCAAAAAGTTCTTGTCACACTGTACTATTTACTAGGGGTGTGTAATTAAAGGCATTTTCTGAATGCCATTATTTGACAGTTTGAATAGTCTTCATTTGTCTCATGAGATATTAGACGATACTAGACTGTGATGTCAAAGATCTTATCTAAACTGTAAGACTCTATCATAAAACGTGCGAGCAGGAAGGAAATGCTGAGTCATATATCGTCTCGCTCTTGCGTTTTATGACCAAACATGAAAATTAATAGACTATGAAGGAATGTTTAGTAGAAAATCATTTTTGAATGACTATATGGAGTAGATTTGTTATACTGTGTTAATCTTTGCTTCAACTCATACTAAGTTCCGGATAATGCCTTATAGCAACTTTTGGGTTCTCATAAAAATAATAACGATCATTTCCTTTCTGTTTTGCTTCTTTGTGTCTAACAAACTTCTACGGGTGAAGTGGGTTCTCAAGTTTTTAACAGAGTTCTTTATACTATTAATTTGTTGTATCGTCTACATTTCTTGTGTATTATAACTAAGCGAATATGAAGTGTTCAATAATGTCGTAAAGGGTCTTTATTGCTGTCGAAGATTACGTTTTGCAATAAAGACCCAGAAATGACAGACTATTGTGACGAATATTTAAACTTGTTAAACAATAGCAGTTTAAATTGGGTCTTTACTGCTGTCGTTGAGCACACTGCAAGGCCAGGCGGTAAATAAAAGGTATATCATCACTTTGACGAATACATTTAATGAAGTATTTAAACGGGTTTACAAGATAATTAAAGATAGTTCTAAATTAAATAGTTTTCCAAACGAAACCCTAAAAATAGATAGAGTAGATATTGATGAACCAATATGATTTAATCAGACAAATTATTTTTTCAAAATTTATGGGGAATGCACGTTTTTTATTAAGTTGCGTGTTTAATTCGGCTCATTTAATCTCATTTGTAATTTATAACAATTGTCGCTTTACTAACTTATGGGTTACTAAACTATTGATTAAGTTTATTTATATCAACGGTGGTGATATTTTAATTGTTTGGTAAGTTAATTCATGTTTATGAGTGCGTACAAACGAATCTGTTATCTAACCACGTGAGACGCACACTAATAAAGGCCCTGTATATTTCGAAAAAAAAAAGGTTATCATGCTGGTCTGTACCCACACATAAAAATGACAAAACCGGTGCACGGTTTTTTTAAAATATATTTAACGGTGCAAATGCACTGCGTTTATTCCGAATATATAAATCCAACTGATTTCAGTAAAACATGACAATAAAACTAGCGACCCGCCCCTGCTTCGCACAGCCCCACCTTATTGGGACCAAAATTATCCTTTCTTTTAAGCTGGAATCGACCAAAAACATTCACAAAATTTCATTAAACGCAGTTTGGAGATTTCGGAGATTAGCGTGTATATGTATATATTAAAATAAGCGGATGGCCCGCAGTGCATAAACACCCAATATAAATTTAATTCCAATAAATCAGCACATAGAACATGTAGCAATAAGAATTGAAACTTAACGTTATTGAAATAAAATTGGTTATCGCAGAACTCGGGTGTGATACAGTCTACCCAGAGGGTGTTGTCTCAGCCAACATTAGTGAGTACTTCGCAGGCCATCACGATGGTGAAGAATGCCCTCGCTCAGGTTCCATGCACAGAATATTTTAGACTTTAATAGCTTGTGGGACAGGTTTTAGGTTTATTTGGGCGGTTTTGAACCATTTGCGAAGACTTGCCGGCCTAGCATGACCGCCGTAGAAACAGGCTATGTCTACGGAAGAATCGACAATTTGACAGATATTTCTATCGTCCCAAGCATGGCGATATTAAGAATGTAGAAAAGAAATGTTTCTTTTCTTCAGTCGACACAAGTCTACAACGTCGAGCATGACGGACGACCATATTTTCTCTTCTTTTGACATTTGGGGGTAGAAAAATTACTTCTGACAAATGTCAAACTAGTCTTATTAAAAACTAAATACGAGAAAGACGTTTCGTGGTTGCGTTGAGTTACGTTCAAAAGGTTGAAATGTTATGTAAAATATTTAGGTTTAATTTCGCGAAAAAGATCCAGGCCTGGATCCAGGATGCAGCTACACCATCCCGCCCACGAAAAATGAAAAACTCGTGCAATTGGCAACTTTTTTTTGTTAACTAGACGTAATAATATTCAGGGAATATAAACATCACGTGATACGTCCCCGTTGCTATGGAAAGAATTTCTGTCGATGTCTTCGTAGAAACGCGAGTTAACGGGGCGCGCCATGCTCGGCCAGAAGAAATGTCAAGTTGTAGAGAAAAGATTTCTTGTCGTTTCTTGGTAGAATAGAGATAGAACGGTCATGCTAGGGGGGTTGAAGGGTAATTATTTCTTAAAAATCGTATTTAAAAAAAAAATGCTGGATTGATTTGTTTGCTCTGTCTCCTTACATGATTTAAAAAAAAACAGCTTTCGATGACAAATGATTCATGCTAAGCTCTGTGAAATGCATACTGTATCGTGCAGGCCCATAAAAAAATCCTTGTGGAAACTATACAGGGTGTAACGGAAAGGGTATATACATACTTAAGGGTGTGCTACAGACCATCAAACTGAACATATTTCTCCATCGGACATACATCCTAATAGCGAAAAAAATATCAGCAGCCCCATACATTTGGGTCAAATAGGTATTGAAATTTTGTATGGGGCAGCACATATTTTTTTCGCTGAAAAGCATGTTTTATGTTTAGAAACATGATCAGTTTGATAGTCTGTAGCATACCCTTAAGTATGTATATACCCTTTCCGTTACACCCTGTATAGGATGGAAGGGCCTCCCACGGTTACCTCGTACTCAGTACATCATTTGAACATATAAATACACATATAAATTTACAATCGGTTTAAAAAAAACAGAAGTTTCCTACAAAAATGCTTTACCTGCTCTGCCAAAATGTATGGAATGGCTGTCTATGGCAGTCACTCATTATTTGATTGGTCATATTTTACAATATTATAAGAAAATTAGAAGAGGCCTTTGCGAGTCGTGACTTCTCGCAGCCTAGCAGTAGTAAAATAATAATTATAAAGAAAAATTAATAAAAAATCTTATATTTTCTAGTTTTCAAACATTTCTGAATACAGAATATGGCTATCATATTCGCATTTATGCCGTCACTTATACCTTAAAACCTGTTCTTCGTAGGTTGTTGTAATTGTCAATGTGCATGAGTACTTTGAGTATCATACAGTACTTATTATATTGTAGAATAAAACTCATTCAGTCATATGTTATTCGCCAAAGATGTTATACCGAGTATTCCTTCTATATTTTGAATGCTCTTTGCTAGCATGTCATGTTGTTTAATTTTGGACTCTGTGGCTTTATTTTAAAGTTAAAAAAGCGTAAAATACTCTTATCTTATTTACGTTATTGAGCTAGTGAGAAGTTAGAATCATCGTGGTAGCTTGGTGGTCGTCTGTTTATTTATACAATATATTTTTTAATGTTATTTTTGTACTATTACGTTTTATTCTTTGGATTTGGGCTATTTTTGTGCTTTTGGTATAGATAATTGTTTCGCAATGTACAGGCGAAATAATTGATGTATGTATAGTAAATCAGTGTATCTGTTACTGTAAAAGTATCGAATCATGCTAAATTCTAAGATTTTCTGCCAAAACCGAAGATTTCTAGAATCTAATAATTTTGAATTAAAATCCAAAAGTTTACTTGTCAAACCTAAGATTTATAAATATAAAGGCTTTCACAGTAACAAATCCATGCAAACTTGAATAAATAATAAAAATAAGCATCGGCTTATCTGGAGTGCAAATTAAGAAAGAAAGTTTTGCTTTTCTTTCTTCACTTAATTTGCACTCTAGCTAAGCCGATGCTTATTTTATGTGTTTATTGTCATTATCAAAAACAGAAACACCTTAAAAATAAACAAAACAAAAAATTAATAAAGAGATTTGATATTTTGTTCAGGTCTGTTTGGTTGGGATGAAGGAGCGTGTTTGGATAGAAGCAAGCATGTTCTACATTGTATTATACATTCATGCCTTTTCCTTATACATAGTTTATTTTAAAAGTTGTAGCATCATATAACCATGTATTGTATATTTTTTCATCAGATAGTTTTGTTGTTTTAGTAGTCTTCATTTCTATTCATGTTCAGTATTTTTGATTATAATTTATCTATGTAGCTTATCGATGTATCTAAACCAAAAAGTCAATGCAACTTATTAAATATCTATAAAAAAAAATCCACAGAACGCCCCTCAAATAACGCCAAGCCAGCAACCGATAATAACCAACCAACCACAGCCGCATAAGGCTCAGATCATGAACCAACAGCAACCGCAACAGATCATGGTTACTCAGAAGCAACCACCGGCTCTTATTAGTACTTCGTCCAGCAGTCAGATTGTAACCAGTACAGCGCAACTTATACAAGGTAAGTTAATGATTTATTTAGCAAATAGATAATTTTGTAATTTATTTAAATAATAACTAAAAAGGGTAAAATAAAACTTTTAAACCCTTAAAATACCTAAATATGTCAACAATTTTTTTGTGGTCGGTGTCAGCCGGTCGTTTCGAATTGAAATATTATTATATAGTTGGATAGCATATATTAATCGAGGACGGCTATTGAGCTAGCTATACAGGGTGTAACGGAAAGGGTATATACATACTTAAGAGTCAGCTCACACCGAGACGCGACGCGACGCGACGATGCGCGCTCACTTTAAAAGAGCGATTCAAAATATAACTTTATTTTCTACATGAAAAGATACACATTTCGTTGTGAGAATTCAGAATACGTTGCGCAACGTATTTTGAATTCTCAAGGTGCGCGCAGCGTCGCGTCGCGTCGCGTCTCGGTGTGAGCTGACCCTTAGGGTGTGCTACAGACTATCAAACTGAACATGTTTCTCATCATAAAACATGTTTTTCAGCAAAAAAAAATATCTGCTGCTCCATAGAAAATTGCAATACCTATTCGACCCAAATGTATAGGCAGCTGATATTTTTTTGCTGCAATTTTTTTTTTTTTTATGATGAGAAACATGTTCAGTTTGATGGTCTGTAGCACACCCTTAAGGATGTATATACCCTTTCCGTTACACCCTGTATAGGGTTACTGGTAATTAGTGACCGATACTTAAACACCTGATTGTACTCATAAGGACAAACAACTTTCCCAAAGTTTTATTTTTATTTTCACTCATTAACTTTTATCAAAATAACACAACAGCCGTATATTATTGCGCCTATGAGCTATCAGTTGTTAGCCGCGTTACGCTGTTGTCTCATCACTATCGTTCCGTGCCACAGTGGGTAGGCAGAGCACCCGCATGGCTCGCAACCCCGAATTTCATAATGGCTGTTGTGTTATTGTGAACAAATTGAATGAGTATAAAAAAGTGTTTCTTTGGGAAAGTTGTTTGTTATTTATTTATTTTATGAAAGGTAGCTTCACAGCTGACAGTACATAAACATAAAAAATCAATACACTAAACATTACGCCAATTACGAAGTACACAGAAAAATACTAAGCAAAGAGTGACTCGAATTAATTTACATTAAAAGGTATAGTGTGTGCCTGTGTGCGTGAGTGTGGGTGTCTGTAAATTCGTGTGATGATGTGTGTATGTCTATATACTTACGAGTAACTGGCACTAGTGGTGTAACTGATTATCCCTTTCTTGATCCAGGATTGCAACGATCTCTTTTTTAATTCGGTTCCGACTGGTATTAAAGAGGTCAAGTGTTGGGAACTTGGATAATATTATATAATGCGGGTTATCATGAGTACAATCACGTGTTTAAGTATCGGCCACTAATTACCAGTCAACCTGTCTAACATCACGCTACGAACTACGCGGGAATACAGACATAAATATAATTTATTATTTATCTAAAATTTCTCTTTATAAGGAAACCAACAACTCCTTCAAGGGAACCAGCAAATAATATCCGTATCCAACAACCAGCCGATCTTAATGAACGCTCCAATGAAAAGCAACGTGCATAGAGCCCAGCAACCACAACGGAGTCCAGTGGTTACTAGCGTGCAGAGTAACCAGGTTTCTGTCGTCAGTGAGGTGAAGACCAGCGTTATAAAGAGTTGTCCGGTGAGTTTTCATATATTATACATACTAGGTGTTGCCCGTGACCTTCGACTGAATGAAATTATCATTATTTAGGTTCCTCCTTATAACATCAGCTATTTGCCCGTAAAAGTCTCTTCAAAATCGGTACTGCCGTTTCGGAGATTACCCGGAACAAACAGACAGAAACAAAAATTTAAAAAAGTTTTTTTTTGTTTCAAGTATCGTATATACTTTCATACGCATTCAGTAAAAAGCTGGTATTTTGAAATTACAAACAGGCACTGCAATTTTTAGTTTTTGTACTATTTTCTTCAATGTAACTCAATTTTAAAAGTTTGTATTTATATAAGGGCCTTTTTATTGTCATGCGTGCAACACGCGCGCCGGCGGGCGTGGCGAAAATAATCTGCTCTGCGTGCAGCCCGCAACACGCATGCGTGCCTGGCCTGGCCAAGATAGTTTGGAAAAAAGCTAGGATGATGATGTCTAAAGATTACAGCAATATTATAAAAAAAAGGGAACTATATTTTCTATCACCAAAATTTATATTTGTCATCAAGTTGTATCACCTAATAAATAGATCTATCGCCACGAAATATTTTCGTTCTCAGATAAACAAAAATTGTTCCCAGGTATGAATTATCAGTAAAATAAGAGATCGATAACCAATAAAATTATATTGCATTAAATGAATATAAACTTCGTTCTTATAATAACAGTTTTGTTACTTAAATAATAGCTCTGTGCTCAGAATGGTAGATCTGTCACCAAATAAATAGATCAGTTCCTTAGAGACATAGGGCACATCAACTCGGACAGGTTAGGTTCGGTCCCCTTCGTGTTAGGTTACTTTAAACCCTGCAGAGAGAAATAGGAGCCCCGCGTAGCGGGGCTCCGTCGACTACTATTTGAACTTAATGCAATTTTCTAGTAACATAATATGATTTATTGGTGATCTCTTTAAATTAGTTTGCTTAAATACTTATTAGGACACACCTATTATAATACATACAAAAACATTTATTTGGTACTAGACCTTATATCTCAGGATTTTAGGTGATTTATTGTGGAACTGATTTTGCATTGTTTGGTGACTACATTTTGGTGACAGATCTACAATTTGAGGACAAACCCTATTATTTAAGAAACACAAAACTAATTAAATTGGTGATAGCTTAAATGATACCCAAAAAAAAACCTAAGAACAAGGATCATTAGTTACTAATAAAGGTCTAGGAATGTTACTCAAACTAAAATGTCAAATGTTACTTGGCTAGGTAGGGATATCCTTCTGTTTAACAGTTTTCCAAAACACAGTCAAGTTATTTCCACCTCATGGCTTTAAGAATTTATGTCCAAGTCACCAGGCATTCATTAATACCTCGTCATGTTTACAGAAAGCCACTACAGCCGGTCAGCCGGTGATGCGACAAGTGATCACCCGTCAGCCGGTGATGGTGGGAAACACAAAGATCGGTGATAAAGAGCTCGTCGTCAACCAGCCTGTTCCTGAGGTAAAACATCATCATCATCATCATTTCAGCAGAAAGACGTCCACTGCTGGACATCTCTTTGGAGGTCCCCACTCTGAACCCCGTTGACCCTAATGTCCCGTGCTTTAAATTATGCAGTCCGGGTTTCGGTGTGTTAGGCATCGAGGCGGTTGCTTGCCAGACGCCTTCTCCGACCGGGATCGGCACTCAAACGATCCCGCTCGGTGTACTTAGTACAGACGCCAGCACATCAACCTACAACAATCTGTCAATTTTGTTTAATAGATTTTCAACTTTCTTATGGTGAAATACATACTAAAATGGCGAATCACTAGTATCTACCACTCCATCGTTGATCTAGTCTAGCGACCGCTGAGCAGGTCCTGGGTTCTATTCCTAGATCGTTGAAAGTGTTATTGGGTTTTTCCATCAGGAATTTCTCAGTAGCAGTCTCAGAGTTTGGATTTGCGCCTGGTTGATGGCAATAGGCTCGCCCCCTATTACTTGAGACTTAAACATAACTGGCGAAATGTGGGTACTAACAAAGATCGGGATAGGCAGAGTTATTTTGCCTAAACTTCGAGGAAGCAAACAACATGTGGATAATACCTTCACATTGAATCACGACACGATTTTAAGTGCCGAAATAAAACTGTTGAATCGGAGGGACCCAACAAAGCACAAGTCAGTGGCGGAACTATCATACAAGCCGAAAAGCCCGGCTTGCCTAACAATCAAACACAACAAATAAGTAAAAAAAAACATTCCAAGCAAAAATAAAAATGTATGTCAAAATAATAATAACGTCAAATTTCGCGCGCATTTATCAATAATTCAAGATGCGCGACGAGAAAGCGCGGGAAACTTTCAACTTGGCGGTCGCGTATTTTTTGGATTTTAATAATATTTATTTGGAAAAAGTTCTCACATATATATAAGATTAGTGGTAGTAGTAGTAGTAGTAGTTAGAGTTAATATTTAGTTTTGTTCATTCTTCGGTAGTGGTAAGTCTCTTCAATTATAGTTTTTAGGGTTTAAGGATGAAAGATCCGCCCGACCCGGGGGACTTTGTTCCCCCGGCAGGCGTTTTTGTCACAGTTCAATCCAATAATGAATCGGGTATGGACACTGATGGGTCGTCTTCGGCTCGAAATTTAAAAAGAAGTCGCATGCATGTCTGTAAGCACTGCAATAAACGTCGTCGTACCCGTAAACAACATGGCGGTTCCGAGTCCTCGGGTTGTGGTTGTGTGGATTCACACTCAACTCAAGTTGTGGAATCTACACCTATCCATCCTGATAATGTATTGCCTAATGATATTCCCACTCCTTCCAATGTCATTCCCACTCAGATTGGTAGAAAAGCCTACGACAAAACAGACAGCGCGCCTTTTGTAATACACGTACAAAAAATTGTATCTTCACCAGATGATGGTACGACATTGCACCCAATCACATTTGGGAAGTTTTTAAAACACAACGCCTTCCAAAATATTATTAATGGTAGCGTCAAAAAAATCGGGCGCAATAGGATTTCGTTATCTTTTTCTAGTTTTCTGGACGCAAATTCCTTTATTGCACATAATAGTCTAGAAAAATACAATTTTAAAGCTTTTATACCTACTTTTAACGTTACTAGGATGGGTTTAGTACGTGGTGTTCCTGCAGAATGGTCTCCGGAGGAAGTTATAGATAATATAACAGTACCGATTGGTTGCGGTCCAATTTTGAAAGTGAGACGTCTTAATTTTAAAACCATTGTTGATGGTTCAACCATTTGGAAACCATCCCAATCCATAGTTGTTACATTTGATGGGCAGGTCTTACCAAAAAGAATTTTTATGTGCTATAATGCATTACCTGTAGAGTTATATATTTTCCCTACCATACAATGTTTCAATTGCTGTCGTTTTGGGCACACTAAAATTCAGTGCAGATCTAAACCTCGCTGCTATAAATGTGGTCAAGGCCATACTGGAGATAGCTGTGAAAGGGATGTAGAAAATGCATCTTGCTGTCTGTGCTCTGGCTTTCACTATGCTATTAATAAATCTTGTCCTGAATTCTCTAGACAGAAACAGATTAAATCATACATGGCACATAGCTCAGTTTCTTATGCTGAAGCAACTAAAGTATATCCCCCAGTTACTAAATCATATGCTGACACACTTTTATCTTCTCTTTCTAAAAACTTTGCAGATACTCCATCAATCTCTTCACCTAATAGAATGCAGGCTTCAACTAGTTATAAAAAGACTGTCTTCCTGAAACCACGTTCCCCACCCAAATCTATACAAGGCTATAATAAAGAGGCCCACAATGATATTATTAATGATTTTAAAATTCCCCAGCCATCTAATGGTTGTGCCTTTACTAATAATCAAAATAATGATAAAAATGATGTAAACTTTTCTATAAATGATTTTCTCTCTGCATTACACAATCTTCTTTCTCAGTTCAACAAAGATAACAAAGATATTCTTGCACCACACTTGACCTACATTTTTAATATGTGCCTAGAAAAGGGTTGCTTTCCTAAACACCTTAAAAAATCCCAGATCAGACCAATTCACAAGGGTGGGGCCAGAGACCGTATTGAGAATTATAGGCCCATATCAATTCTTCCGTCACTATCAAAAATTCTAGAAAATATTATTAATCGTCGCTTAGTAAGCTATCTCGAAAGCAAACACATTTTATCCGATCATCAGTTTGGTTTTCGCCGTGGTAAATCCACTGATCATGCAGTTAGCAATTTAACAGATTACATTACTACTAATCTAGACAAAGGTAATAAATGTATTTCAATATTTTTAGATTTAGCAAAGGCCTTCGATACGGTTTCTGTTCCAATCCTTGTACATAAACTGGAAAAAATTGGCATAAGGGGGAAACAGTTGAGCATTTTGGCAGATTACCTAACCAACAGAACTCAATGTGTTCAGATTGGTACCTACACTAGTTCTGATCTACCAGTTACCTACGGCGTGCCGCAGGGAAGTATTCTTGGGCCGACCCTTTTTCTCGTTTATATAAACGATCTCCTTTGTCTCAACTCATTTAATGGCAAAATTATCTCTTACGCAGATGACACTGCCCTCATTTTTGCAGCTAAAACATGGAATGAGACTTATCAGCTAGCCCAAAAAGGTTTTGATTTGGTTAAAAGGTGGCTTCGTGATAATGTGCTTACCCTGAATGTTGAGAAAACTAAATACCTGACCTTCTCGATCCGTGCGTCCTCACAAGTTAATCTAAGTTTAATTGCACATAACTGCTCATTCGACACTTCAGCTGATTTGAAATGCTCATGCAATTCTTTGGAGCGTGCAAAAACCATTAAATATCTAGGCGTAATTATTGATGACAATTTAAGCTTCAAAGCTCACATTCAGGCACTGAGTAAAAGAGTTCGAAAGCTTACCTACATTTTTAAGACATTGAGGCACATAGTTAGCCCTATATTACTGAAGCAAATCTATTATGCGCTTTGTCAATCACTGATTACTTACTGTATATCGTCTTGGGGTGGTGCACCAAAAACTACGATAAAGCAACTCGAAGTATCGCAAAGATCCATACTAAAACTCAGTACTTTTAAACCTTTTCGCTACCCTACCACACTTCTTTATGAATTCTGTGAGGTCTTGACTGTACGCCAACTATTTGTCTTAACCATCATTAAGAAGCAACATACTACCATGGGATTTAGTTTGAGCATGTTAACTAGGCGGAGAGGTTTACCTGTATGTAAGAGGATATCGCACTCAAGAACTGCTTTTATTTGTAGATTTTTTCCCTTTTTGGGCCCATTTTTATATGACAAAATCAACAAGACTCTTCATTTGTACTCTATGAATAGGGCAATGATAAAAAGATCCCTAACTCAGTGGCTGGGAAGACTAACATACGATCAGACTGAGGATTTGCTGACTATCCTAAGGTAGTGATACAACTTACTGTCGGCTTTTGTTTAAGTATTGTGGCAATATTCTATAAGAATCTACTAGCAAAAGTAATCAGATACTCTCTCACACACCCTCTCACACACATACACACACCCTTTTCATCTTACACACCCAGAGGACAGTAACCCTATTTTTTAATAAAGTATTCTTTCTGTATGTAAATATTCTAAATTTAATTTAGTTTGTATTTTAATAATGTTTACTTTTGTTCGTGAGCTCATACTTGCTTAATTAGTTTTGAGGGCTTGAGGCGCTGCGTACTGAAACACAGGCTATAAACCTAGTTCGGTAGCAGATGCTAAAAAATAGACACAATGTCAGAGGATAAATTTTTAAGATTAATATTAAGTAGCTTGTTGACAAATTGTGTGAACATATGTATATTTTTCTGGTCTAATAAATATTTTTATTATTAAAAAAAAAAAAAAAAAAAACATCTCACCGTCCAACGTTGCCTCAACTTTCAATATACCTCAATCCATTCATAATGGACAACACATCCAATATAATCCAGTGGAACTGCCGCAGTCTAGTAAACAAAAAGAGTGATGTTATATACCTTTTAAATAAATATGAGCCATTTGTCTTTGCTTTAGCAGAGACCTGGCTCAAACCAAGTCATATTTTTAAAATTAATGGTTATTTAACCATTAGGAAGGATAGATCTGATGGGTATGGTGGTGTAGCTATACTTATCAAGAACTCTTTTCCTTTCTCTATTGTTTCATTACCTCCTCATAGTGAGGAAATTTCTATTGTAGCTATTAAGGTGCACCAAACTTGTTTTGTTTCTATTTACATTCCTCACCCTTCTTCTTCTATTCTTCAAGAGATGAATAATCTCTTTTCTTTTCTTCCAAAGCCTTTCTTAATATTGGGGGACTTTAATTGCCATCATCAATCATGGGGTTGTTCTGTTTCTAATTGTCATGGTGAAGATTTACTAGATATAATAGACTCTCATAACTTATGCATCTTGAACTCAGGAGCTGCTACTCGCCGTTCAGATCCCAACCAAAACCAAAGTGCAATTGACCTTTCTATCTGTTCTCCAAACTTAGCCTCTTCATTAACTTGGCATACTCTAACCTCTACTTATGGTAGTGACCATTTCCCAATAGTTATTTCTTACCCTCTTTCCAAATCAAAGGCATCATCAAGGAGATCTAACTTAAAACATAAATTACCAAGTAGAAATAGTAGTGACTGGGACAAATTTAGAAGCCTTGTTGACAGTAAGCTTTCCTCCTTGCCTGTAATTTCTGATGGCAATGAAAACAGCTGTGCTGAAGCTTTAGCACTATTGTTAATTGAAACTGCAGATGTAGTTTTTCCTGTAAAAAATAACAATAATAGTACAATTCCCTCGCCTCCATGGTGGGATTCTGAGTGTACAGAAATAGTTAACAAACGTAAAGAGGCGGAATACAATTATAACCTTGAAATGTCTGATATTAATTTTAAAACTGTTACTAACCTAATTAACGAAACTTATAAACTTTTTAAGAAGAAAAAATTTGAATCTTGGCGTAACTTCTGCTTATCAATTTCACCGAACACTCACCCAACGATTGTCTGGTGTAATATCCGTAGATTTAGATCAATTTATAAGAACCCTTCCCCTATACCTAATTCTTTAGCCAGCGAATTTTTAGATAATTTAGCGCCGCCTTGGGTCCCTGAGGCTGTTAACCCTAACCTGCCCTTACCAATATTGTCATTAACCAACGGGTCACATAACCAAGACACCCATACGACTCTAGATGGCCCATTTACTCTTACTGAATTAAAAGGTGTTATTCATAAAACTAAGGATTCTGCACCAGGCAGTGATGGCATCCCATATTCCTTTTTTGCTAATTTAAATGAAGACGTCCTCGGTTATTATTTACACCTTATCAATTCTATTATGATCACTGGAAACATCCCTGTTGAATGGAAACGTCAAATGGTGTTGCCATTCCTTAAACCAAATAGAATCCCATCTGACGCTTCTTCATACCGTCCCATAGTTTTGTCTTCAGTTCTGATGAAATTAGCTGAACACTTAATTAAAAATCGTCTAGAATGGTTTGTTGAAAGTAAGGGCCTTTTGGCAGAATCACAATATGGCTTTAGAAAAGGTAGGAGTACCAGTGACTGTTTAGGCATTTTAACATCGGATATTCGGATTTCTTTTTCTAATAATCAATCTACTGTCGCGGTTTTCCTTGACATTAATTCAGCTTATGATAATGTTATATTATCAGTTTTACAAAATAAATTAAGAGCCCTAGGGGTTCCATTGAATTTGACAAATTTTATTAATATCCTGACTGAACGCTCTATTAGTATGCTAATTGGTGATCAAGAGGTATCTTACCTTGTGTGGAAGGGCCTACCACAGGGTTCTGTGCTCAGTCCCCTTCTATACAATATTTACACTTTTGATTTAGACTTGTCCTTATCTGACCATGTTACGGTTCTTCAATATGCCGACGATTTGTTGCTATATTCTTCAAGCCAATCCATCGAACAGGCTAGTCAGGCTATCAATTCTGTTGTTATGATGTATCAAAATAATAAAAGTATTTATATTTAGCTACTAGTAACACTATCTATTGTGCTATGTAAAAACTATACCTCTACTGCATTGTGTATTATCTGTGGTACAATGACTTGGTAATATCTTTTGGTATGAAATAAATTTTAGTCTGTTAGCGACATTCACTTGTTTCATTATAGGTTATGGGCTATCCAGAAATTATCAGTTATTTTGTTTAAAATAGATAATTAGTGAAAGTGAAATCGCGGAAATATGACTTCGAATTACATTGCCAGTGTGCCTAAACTACTAGGAAGAGAGAATTATGATGAGTGGAGCTTCGCGGCTGAAAATTTGTTGGTGCTCGAAGGGATGGACATGTACATCAAACCGACGCCAAATTTTGAAGTTAAGCCAGTGGACGATGCCAGAACAAAGGCAAAGCTAATATTGACTATTGACCCATCATTGTACGTGCATGTAAAGAACACTAGGAGCTCAGCAGAATTATGGACTACATTGAAAACTATGTATGATAATTCTGGTTTCACAAGAAAAATATCGTTGCTGAGACATCTAATATCTATACGACTAGAAAACTGTGATAATATGTCGATATATGTGACTCAAATAGTCGAGACAGCACAGCGGTTAAATGGCACGGGGTTTGCAATTACAGACGAATGGGTCGGCTCACTACTATTAGCAGGTTTGTCTGATCGTTATACACCCATGATCATGGCAATTGAACATTCGGGTATTCCGATAACTGCAGATGTCATTAAGTCAAAATTACTTGACATGGAAGTAGCCAGTGAAAATGACAGCGCGGAAACCAGAGCTGCATTTGCCGCGCGAAATAAATTTCACTCTGGCAACAGTAAGCCAAAGAAATATTTAGGCGGTTCCTCAACGTCAAACAAGAAAACAGTGACAGCAATGACAGATTCATCTAAGAAAACAATAACATGTTATAAATGTAAAGAAGATGGTCATTATCGAAATCAATGCCCGTTATTGAAGAAAAATAATAGCAAATGTGTGTTTAATGTCGTTTTCCTGAATGGAAAGTTTAATAAAACAGAGTGGTACGTGGATTCCGGAGCGAGCGCACATATGACAGCGAACGAATCTTGGATTAAAAATATGAACTGTACACCGTGTTTACCTGAAATTGTGGTAGCAAACGAATCAAAAGTGCCAGTTGTTTGTTCCGGAGACGTCGACATAGTTTCTAACCTAAAATTCAACATTACTGTGAAAGATGTGCTATGCGTGCCTAGTCTGACAACAAACTTATTATCTGTAAGTGAACTCATTAAAAATGGTAATAATGTCAGTTTTGATGAAAAACACTGCTATATACGAAACAACAGCAATGTTTTGGTAGCTACAGCTGATTTATCGGATGGTGTATATAAGTTGAGATTGGACACACAGAGTTGTATGTTAGCTGCACCGGCGTTAAGTGGTAAACTATGGCACAGAAGGTTAGCGCACATCAATAGTCAGGACATGAATAAAATGAGGAGTATGGTGGATGGTTTGTCATATGAAAACAATTTTGACATAACCAAATCTCAGTGTAAAACTTGTTGTGAGGGAAAGCAGGAGCGATTACCTTTTTCACATGTGGGTGAAAGGAGCACAGAGACGTTACATAGAATCCATACAGATCTTTGTGGACCAATGGAAGCTAGTTCATTGAATGGTGCACGATATTTTATACTATTTGTTGATGATTTTAGTCGGATGACATTTATATATTTTCTTCGAAAGAAAAATGAAGCATTTACTTACTTCAAGACATTTAAGACAATGGTGGAAAATCAGTTAAATAAAAAGATAAAAATACTGAGGTCAGACAATGGACTAGAGTACACCAACAAAGAGTTTGAGAATTATTTAAAGCAAGAGGGCATAATTCATCAAAGATCTAATAATTATACACCGGAACAGAATGGTTTATGTGAGCGGGCCAACCGTACTGTGATAGAGAAGGCTAGATGTCTGATGTACGATGCAAAGCTAGACAAACGATTTTGGGCGGAAGCAGCAAACACTGCCGTCTATTTAAAAAACAGGTCTATTGCATCAGGACTTCCCAAAACACCTTATGAATTATGGTATGGCAGGAAACCAGATATAAGCCACATACGCTTGTTCGGTTGTAGAGTTATGGTACATGTCCCTAAGGAGCGACGCTTGAAGTGGGATAAGAAGTCTGTGGAACATATATTAGTTGGATATGGTGAAAATGTTAAGGGTTACAGGCTCTACAATCCTGTCAAGAAGAGTCTTGTTACCAGCAGAAATGTGATCTTTATGGAAGAAGATTTAGATACCAAAAATAAAAAACAGGAATTGGCTATCTGGATTCCTAATGAAGAGACAACTGCAGTGGGCATACAAGAGGAAGTGAATACAGATTCAGTGGGGGAAGCATCACAGTATGTTTCAGACTCCGAAGAATGTCATTCAGATCTTTCTGTGTATGAGGATGGGAGTGAAACATTGACTGAAACTCCAACTCCAGATGACTTAGTACAAGAACTCCAGGCTACATCAACCCCAGAGCAGGAGCCAGCATTACCTAGCAAGCGTTCCAGGAGAAAACCTGATCGATATGGCTATATGTGTCTTTCCAGTACTGTTCCAGCATCTAAAGAAATTGAGTTCTCAGAGGCTCTCGAAGGGCCTGAGAGTGAACAGTGGAAGCGCGCCATGGCCGATGAGCTGCAGTCGTTTGAAGACAACGATGCTTGGGAGCTCGTTGACAACCCAGGTGATCAGACCATTGTGAAGTGCAGGTGGGTGCTTAATAAAAAGTTTGATGTGGACAATAATGTGCGGTTCCGGGCTAGACTTGTGGCTAAAGGTTTTTCGCAGAAACCTGGTATTGACTATACAAACACTTTCTCTCCAGTGGTTAGACATTCCACACTTAGATTATTATTTGCTCTCAGTGTTAAGTGGAATATGAGTATTGATCACTTAGATGTTACTACAGCCTTTTTAAATGGTATGTTAAAAGAGACTATATATATGTCAGTACCTAATGGTTTTGTGAACAAAAGTGGAGGAAAGGTTTTGAAATTAAAACGAGCAATTTATGGCTTAAAACAATCTTCTCTTGCGTGGTATGACAGAGTTAAAGATTTACTTAGTAAATTAAATTTCAAAAATAGTCAGTATGAGCCTTGTTTGTTCACAAAAACAAAGGGTGATATTAAAATTATTGTGGCCCTTTATGTTGATGATTTTTTAATATTTTCGAATAATTCTGTTGAAACTGATAATTTAAAACATGTTTTGGGTGCAGAATTTAAAATAAAAGATTTAGGACCAGTAAGGCAATATTTAGGCATGAGGATAGATGTAGATAAAAATAAAAATGTAATAACTATAGACCAACAGCAATATATTGAACAGTTAGCTTCTAAGTTCAATATGTCAGACTGTAAAACATATAAAACGCCAATTGAATGTAAATTAAATGTTGAGAAAGCTGATGAATGTATAACTGAACTTCCATATCAAAAGTTAATTGGATCATTAATGTATTTGGCAGTACTAACCAGACCAGACATTTCCTATTCTGTTAGTTATCTCAGCCAATTTAATAGTTGTTACAATCATACACATTGGCATTATGCTAAAAGAATTTTAAAATATTTGTTATATACAAAAACTTATTGTTTAAAATTTTGTAAGGATGATAGCAAGTTACAGGGTTTTGTAGATAGTGATTGGGCTAGTGACGCCTTAGATAGAAAGTCTTATACAGGCTTTTGCTTCACGTTGTCTGGATCTGCTATTTCATGGCAGAGCAGGAAGCAAAAGACAGTAGCCCTTTCCAGTACGGAGGCAGAATATACTGCTCTGTCTGAGGCAGCTAGGGAAGCAGTGTATCTTAGAAATCTTCTTCATGAAATTATAGGTAGTTATCATATGATTGAGATCTACTGTGACAATCAAAGTGCATTAAAATTGTCAGTAAGCAATCAAAGTCACAATAGATCAAAACATATTGATGTAAAATATCACTATGTTAGAGATGTTGTTAATTATAAATATATAATAATTCTATATTTATGCACTGAAGAAATGACAGCTGATGTTTTCACTAAAGGTTTATGTGCTGTTAAACATTATAAGTTTCTGCATAAATTGGGAATCATACCAAAATGATTTTATTTGTCTATTTTGATAAGTGGGGGTGTTGTTATGATGTATCAAAATAATAAAAGTATTTATATTTAGCTACTAGTAACACTATCTATTGTGCTATGTAAAAACTATACCTCTACTGCATTGTGTATTATCTGTGGTACAATGACTTGGTAATATCTTTTGGTATGAAATAAATTTTAGTCTGTTAGCGACATTCACTTGTTTCATTATAAATTCCGCTTTATCTAATTTGGAGTCATGGTTACATCTTAACGGTTTGGATATATCCACGTCTAAAAGCGCGGCAGTTTTATTCACCCGAAAGAGAAATATTCCCTTAGTTAACATATTCTACAAGGGATCACTTATTCCAGTTAAAGATAAATTCAAATATCTAGGTGTAATATTTGACTCTAAATTAAGCTGTGTTCCTCATTGCGACTATATTGTTAATAAATGTGAAAATCACTTAAACATGCTCAGATGCCTCTCAGGTGTGTGGTGGGGTGCACATCCCTTTTCATTGAAACTTATTTACAACGCAATCATCAGAAGCACTCTGGACTATGGATTATTCGTTTTAGAACCTGGTAGTGTTATGGCTTTCAAAAAATTGGATCTGATCCAGTCAAAAGCATTACGCATTATTTCGGGTGCCATGAAATCTAGTCCTATCAATGCACTGCAAATCGAATGCGGGGAAGCTCCTTTAAGCCTTAGAAGACAATTCCTGTCTGACAAATATTTATTCCGGATTCTTCAGTTCTCAAATCACCCTCTCATCCCTAAACTGGAATCTTTAATGTTACAAATTGAATCTTCAGTTTACTGGTCCCATAAACGCGCTCCTTGTTTGGTTGAAAGCTATAAAAAATTCCTCTCGCTTTCTTCGCCTATTCACCGTTCAAATAAATTGCCCCTATTTAACAATAGTTATGAGAGTTTACTGTTCAATCCCAATATTGTATATAATTGTGTAAATAAATCAGAGCCCGATTGTCATTTAAGTTTTAATATATTTCTGTTTGATCATTCGGACTTCCACCATATTTTTACGGATGCTGCCAAGCGTTCCCCGACGGGTTGTGTTGGGATTGGTACCTACCATACTCAATACAACATCGTTCAAAAAATTAAACTACCTCCGGAGACTTCTGTTTTCACGGGTGAATGTTTTGGTATTCTAAAAGCTTTAGAATATGCACGTGTTTTTAAACTAAAAAAATGTTTAATTTTTACCGATTCACAGAGTGCTCTTCTAGCCATAAGTAAATATCCTTTCGAACATAAAGTGCAGTCTCCTCTAATTTATGCAATAAGAGAATTAGCGTCCAGAACCATCTCTGAGGGTAACACACTGCAATTTGCCTGGATTCCGGGCCATTCAGGAATCCATGGCAATGTTGTAGCTGATGCACTCGCTGGTGATGCGGTGCAATGTGGGGACTTAGTTCCTTATAAGAACTTTAGCTATGACCTCGAGACGTTGCCAAAGAATTTTCTTCGTGATACTTGGAAGGTAGCTTGGGATATCAGCAGCAAATCCAAGGGCCGTTACTTTTCTTTTATTCAACCCGAGATTCCGGAAAAGCCATGGTTTGGCAAGGCAAGGTTTAATAAGGCGGAGACCTTCATTTTAATACGGTTGAGACTGGGCCATGTTTGCTCTCCAGTCCATCTTGCCAAACTTCATATCATCGACGACCCCAATTGCTCGTGTGGCACAGACGTTGGTGACCTAAATCACATATTTTTCTCCTGTCCTTTACATGACCGTTCTTCCTTTCTCTGTAACCTCTTGTCCCTTCGTATTCCTTTTCCTACCTCAATACTTTCCTTACTTTGTACAAATAGCTTTCCTGTGTATAAATGTTTAGTCTCATTCATCACCTTAAATAATATTAAGCTGTAATTTTCGCCATTGTAATTTGCTCATTATTTATGATCCTATATATCCTTTCCTAAATTCCGTTCATATTAATATATTAATATTTTTATATTTTGGTTTCCCTACCTTTGATTTTTATAAAATATAAAACCCTGACGTGACATTGGCTGAATGCACAAACCGTGCGAAGCCAAAATGGAAAAAAAAAAAAAAAAAAGATGCGCGACGTTGCCAAAAAAAATCTAATATCTCCTATACCTACCGGCCGCGAGACTGGCTCGCTCTAACACTAAACAAAAGAAGAGTTCAAGCATAGTTCGCTATGGTCGGACCCTACAGTCAATGTTCGTTCGGATGCTCCCACTCGCACTCACTGGCTTCTGTATTTGGCTTGTCGGACCTCTCTGTCTTTGCTAGTAAAATGACTCTGTCTTGATAACATTATTAGGTATTTAATTTGAAAAATTGTATGGAGTGAAAAGCTGGGCTTTTCTTTGAATGTGTGCGTGTATGTCAGTGTAAGTTTGAGAGAGTGAATGTGTGTTGGCGCCAAGAATGAACGGGCAAGCGGCGCAAAGACCTGCGCGTAGCGCGAATTTCCATAGAAAGTAAAACGATTTCAAATTAGTTCATATTTGTTTTGAGGGATTACTGGTGCATCTTTTTTTTGTGATATTATTTATGTACTTTCTTGTATTTTAAAGTTTTGCGATTAGTTTTTGCTGTAATTAACTTTGTTTTGAAGTGATTCATTTTTGTTTTGAATTCATAAAAGCATTCAAATTGTTTCTTGTGAAGGATTTTAAGTGTGTGAAATCGTTACTGTGCAAGGTAAATGTGTGAGAGTGTCTATGTGCTTTGTTTTGTTGTTTGTCATCTGTTCGTGGTAAAAAAACGAGAATGAAGAATTATGGCTGTTTACGTTGTGAGTAATCTTTACATAGTTTAAAACAAATTCACTTCCCGCCGTCTGTACCTACGCAAGAATGTTGATGCGTTTTTCATTATTATACCTACAGAATGATTCATGAGAAAGGTTATATGTAGTTATACCTAATATATGCCTGAAAAACATTAAGAATTTCCACCCTAACGAAGTCGCGGGAAGTTACACATATTTTCAATACTTTAGTAGTTAGAAACCAATTTATTGTTTGTGCGCCATCTATCGGTGTTTTTAAAATTTTGCCAATAGCGACTGTAGGGAGCGAGAGAAATAATGACGAATTGACACGAAGAGTTCAGTTGTTAAATTTAATTCAATAGATGACTCTTATATCATTTACTTGACACTGACTATAAATCAAGATATTGAAATAGTTGTAATTTTGTGACGAGATATAAAAGGCGCAGTATTTTTTTTATATTAACCACTGTTTGTATTTTTATATTTAGGCACATTTAAATAATTGGAAAATAAAACAGCTTTGAAAACCAATATCAGAACAGGCAGCGAAACTTATTTTTTACCCCAATATCGTCAGTTGTCTAGTTGGGCTTTGCCCTCGTTTCATTGGAGGCACGCCACTGGCACAAGTTACTTACTTCCTTGAAGTTTAGGTAAATATACTCTGCCTATTCCGATCTTTGATTATTAGATACATATCTGCCTACCCCTTTGGGGATTACAGGCGTGATGCTATGTTATGTTGGATCAGAATATCCCTCAACGTTATCGAGTAAATGATAAATGATGTTTATTTTGCAAATAGGTTTTTACAAACACTTTACACGTCATTTTTTTTAAAACTAAATGGGACCGGTGTTTCGTACCTGACTACTTTGAGAAGAAACAGCCGAAACAAACTCAGAGGTTCTCTGTTAACTTGTTGCTCTTTTAAAGTCCAGACATTGCTCAATTTACATGAGGACTATGCAGATTAGTGTCTGAGATGGTCTTTTGAAGAAAGAACCACACAGATTTGAGTGGACCTGTCCAGTCAGTGCAAGCATTTGTCAGTTATCGTGTAGCTCGACTTATAACTCAAGGAGCTCAACGAAACGACGAACAATACCAAAGAAAGGACATTTGGGTAGGTCGCTTAAAGTACTCAAACTGCCGGATAGCGGTGGGAGAAAAAAAAAATGTGACCTACATGGTCCTCACATTCACAATAATTAAATGTAATAATAATTAATAATAATATACGAAATGAATTTAAAAAAAAATCAATAATTTCAATAAATGTCACAATAATAATTAAAAAAAAAGTAAATATCAATGTCAAATCAGTAAATGTCACAAAGTAGTATATGATTGAGATTAGAGAACAGGTTATCAGCAAATGTGGTGTTGTGTCTTACAGGTGGAAAACAACATCCGCTCGGCGTTTTTGTTTTGTTTTTATTAGCGGCCGATGCCTTTTTAACTGACGAAAAAAAAAGGGAGGTGTTCAATTCGACATGTATACGGGATGGAGAGGACTCCGACGCGAAAATGGTTACCTCATATTCAGTCCTTACATCATTCTGAACCTACCCCACATAGAAATATTTTGTCGGTTATTTTTTTTTTTTGAAAAAAACGTTGCGCCACACTAGAAATTTCTCTTGTATTGTGGGTGCGTTTACAAACATTTAAACTCACATACACAAACAGCCAGACCCGGAACAACTATTTGTAGGTCATACTAATATTTGTTCCGTGCGGGGATCGAACCCGCGACATGCAACGCAGCAGTCGATCGCTCACCACCACTGCGCCAACCGTGCCGATTAAAAAAAAAGTGTCCCTTCCAACCTATATTTTTCTAACTGGTAGCATCTATAGGGTGTCTGACTGACCTAATAAGGCCGACAGTGTATTACTTCGAGAACTGTCTGTCACTCATCCGTTTTGTATCTTAGTTTTACGCGGATGATACGCTGACAATAAGCCTGGGGAATTAATTCTTGGAATTATTTCTTTATAGCCACAAAAGCCACTTACTCCGAAGCCGCCCGCAACCCCACCTCCCGGCCTGACGCCGGCACCACCCACACTGGTACAACCCGCCAATCCGCAAGACGAGACGCCCTGGATATGTCACTGGAGGGGATGTGGCAAGTAAGTAACAGTTAACATACCTCGACGTAATAGAATTTGTCACCATTTTGCGCTTTCGTTTTTCGTTAAAAAGACAACATTTTACCCATCTAAATTAATATTATAAAGCTTTAGGTAGAGTTTGTTTGTTTCATTGGTTGAATGCGCTAATCTCAAGAATTGCTGGTTCGAACAGTATTTTTTAGTGTTTGATAGCACATTTATCGATGAAGGATAGCATCATGTTACGATCAATAATCAATGAATTTTTTTGCAAAAAAGTGTAAAAATGTGACGCAGTCGAAGTTGCGCGGGGCAATTAGTATTATAGGCTTGCCCCATATTAATAGCGTTTACGCTTTACGAGATTTCATTCAAATTTTCAAGTTCTTATTTTCCGAAATGACTGAACCGATTTTAGTGAAACTTCATAAGTACACTTAAGTAAAATACATAGGTCTAAAAAGTTACAAAAATATTTCGTAACATCTTTAAAAAAACAAAAAACAATTTAGAAATGTGTTTAAAAAAAGATAATTTGAAATTTCTGTTTCTATAGACAATTTATAATCGGTCTAATTTAGCTGTACTTAACAATATTTTCCTAAAAGGTTTTTTAGTAACTTTTTAGACCTTTGTATCCTACTGATGCGTATGAAGTTTCACTAAAATCGGTTCAGTCATTTTGGAAACAAAGGACTTGGAAGTTTGTATGAAATGCCGTAGGACGTAAACGCTCTTAAATTGGTCTGAAATATAACTGGTGAAATGTGGGTGTTCTATTAGGTACACATCTCCTAGAAGGGTAAGGCAGATGCCTTACCCTTCTAGGATAACAGGCGTGAGTTTATGATAAGTTACGTTATCTCATCAGACTATACAAGCTGTTGTTTTGCAACCTCGTCAAATTCCAGGAGGTAACTATGCTAATGATTCTAGTCCCGAATCAATAATAAAATGGGTAGGTAATTTTTATTTTTTTATTTAATTACGGAAATCGGTAAGTGCGCGGCTCGCGGCTCGTTTGAATATCACCCTATAACCGCGCTTCCACACATACAAACAATCTCAAACGTTTATTCGATAATTTCTTATTCCCTAAACCACGTTAAGGGGGTTATTCTGAAATACTGACAAACTTAAACAACCAAAAAAAAGCGTTTATTAATAATTAACTAGGTACCGTAATTTTAATTCATTATTTACGTCGTTTGTGATAACCTCCTGAATTTTGACGAGGATGCAAAACAGCACCTTGTATGTTTTAATGTGAATGTTCTCCCATCACGATTAACATTAACACTTATCGGTTTCCAGATCATTCGCCAACGCAGCAGACGTTTTCACTCACGCAGCTCGGACGCACTGCCCGCCTTCCGCCGGGGGCGAAGCTCCCTGCATGTGGCTCGACTGCGACCGAGTGCCCCGGAAGACCTTCGCGCTACTCAACCATCTTACTGACAAGCATTGTACTGCGCATGTAAGTGAACTGATACTATATTGTAGCGTAGGAAACCAGCGTGTCTGGGAAATATTTCTCCACACGCAAGAGCGAAAGAGCGGCGAAAAAACGTCTGAGAGACCTCCGCACTGCAAGGACCATGCTTAGACCAAGATATTGACATTAGTACACGAAGTTTGGCTGCTACTAATATAATAAGGAGGTAACTATGCTAATGGTTCTCGTCCCGACTCAATAATAAAATGGGTACGTAATTTTTTATTTTTTTTCACATTGACGGAAATCGGTAAGTGAACCACCCGTGTTTTAAACGCGGCCCGTCTGATCGCCCTATAATCGCGCTTATTTTACGACTATGGTATTCAGGGTGCAGCTAAAATATTCAGTCATGATAGTAAATCAGGGTAACGTTAAAGATTGAAAATGAACGGTTCATCTAATGTCACCCGCAAACTCCTACGGCGAAAGGACTATAGTGTTACGATTATTTTACAATAATAAAGAAAGGATGGTAGTTTGACTTTCTGTTGGTATCGGTACTTTTTGGCGTTAGTCATTCGAGCGAGAGTCTCGTCTGTTCTGTTTGTATTGGCGGCTTCTATTGATGAATACAATTTTATAAATTACCTAATTGAGAGTAACTATCTTTTATCCTTTCTGAACACCCATTCTTTGGAAGGGCGCATGGCACATCTGCCGCATGTCGGAACAGAAATGGACATAAATAACCACTCAATGGATACCAAATAATAATAGCAAGAAACGACAAGCGGCAGGCCCAAAAGAAGATGGCGGGATTAGTTGGACTCGTTCTCAAAGGATTAGCCTACATTCGCACTAGATCTTCAAAAGTCGAAGGACGGAGGCCTTTTTACCTGCAGTGGGATGATATAGGCTTCTAATAGAAAATAACAATAACACCCATCAGCGATTATTGTGCCGATAGTCGTATCAGCCAAAGGCCCCTCGACCAATACCTGAGGTGGCTTTTGGCCGCTGGATCAAGGGTTTGATTCAGAAATCGATACTATTGGACACGGCTCGTATTGTTAGGAGGTTCCTTTCTCTGGAGCCCTGACCGCTGTAGGTTGATCCTTGTTCCCGATACCGATGTACTAATTTTTTTAAATTTATTTTATAAAAAATTGCTAAAAATGTAATAACGTGTATGTAAGTAAATAAACGATATAATAAACACCATTTTAGGCGCTAAAAACAATCTACAACTCCCGCCGTCACGCAGCCGCGGAAGGAACGGACGGTAAACCGGTGACGCTCGGCTATCCACCGAACGCTGCACTCGCCGCCCTTAACAAACATGCCGCCGACATGTTCAACCCGAGGGAGCTTATGGTAAGGATATCATGGATTTACTTTCTTTTAGTTCGTTATTGTGTAAATTATTTCTGTCGAACTGGTATGGGTCAAGTGAGGACGCGTCACTGGACACCGGAGACGGCACGGCTTGGACAACCAAGATGATGCGTCCTCTGCGCCCCGCTGACTTCAGGGCATTTAATCTTTACGTAAATTGATACTTAGATAGTGGTAACAAGATACAAATTCCAATGCTTAGAGATTGGCCCCAAGGCATCAAAGGGGACTTCCGTTCGCGGTGTTGAACATAGAAATCTGTATTTTGTTACGATTTGGTACGTATTAATTTACGTTGGGTAAAAATAAAATGCCCTGAAATCAGCGGGGCGCAGAGGACGCATCATCTTGGTTGTATATATAATGCGTAGACCGTCACTCTCAGCTATCTTCCAAGCCGCCATAAAATTTAAACAGTTACCAGTTTTTCCAAACCTCAATGATAAGGGTTTTTGCTGGCAGCTTTATCTAGCGCCATGTCGTGGCAAAGTTTTTAAGCAAGAAACTCCATGGCACCTGAAATAAAGTAGCATACATTTAGCGCCGTTTTCGCGGAACAACGACTTGTTTTCTTCTCCATTCATTTAACAAGATAGATAAAATAGGCGTTATTTCAAAATTGTCGGACTGTCAGACGTAACCTAGGTTGATAGTTTCGTAATTTAATAAATAATTATAAAAAAAAAAACGCATTTTATACATAAAATTGCTTATGTTTGTTCCGACTGATATTTCGTAAAGGATACTTGAATCATGGTCATTCTGCTCAATAACTCATTTTACATCTAAAGCTAATAGGCAAGGTCGAATTTCGTTAGCTTATCTATTTCATTACATCTGGCTATGGTCTTGCTTATGTTGAAAACAAAAGTTCATTCAAAAATAATTGAACCCATTAAATTTAGTGAACATCAGGGAAAATAGAGAGCTCTGCAAAAGTTTGCATATATTATCAAAAAACAGAAAAAATCATTAAAAGAATATGTCATATTGTCTAGTTACTCTTGCGTTTTATTAAGGGATTTAACTTGTGAGATACCTGGTGGATTTAATTTCAAAAACATCCATTTTTAAGATGAGCTACCTAAGCTTGCTTTAGACCCAAAAAAATAACAATAGAGGCAGTCATAAGAACTGCCGACAGAAGTGAAAACTCAAAACAATGTTCTTCTACCGTGTTCTTTTTTTGAATTTTTAAATGCGCAATACCTCACGAGCATGTCGAGGTCATCGGTGACGCGAACCTATTGGTTTTTCCTCTACCAAAAATCGTTCAACGCGACTGAAGTTTTCACTTAAAAAATCAGCTGGTTTCTACAAAAGGGCAATACCTTTACGGTGAAAATGTATGGACGGTTGTTTTTTTTACATAGTTCTCCCAATTTGAGTCCCTTACCCTCGCCTAGTCCCATCACTCATAGTCACGCTGCGTGTGACGTCACTAACGTGTCTATGTGTTTGTGCACGCGCAGCACAGGGCCGAACTCAGTCGCACGCCGGAACAACTGGTGAGACCCACCCCTAACACGTTCTAGCTTGTGTGTGTCCATTTGTTTTGTTGTGTAGTACTGCACTTCGATGTGGCTCTCAATTAACGTAGCGTAGATGTATCGCTCTCAGTAACACATAACATGAACATAAAATCACGCCTGTAATCCCAAAAGGGTTTGGCAGAGGTTTACCTAATAAAGCTCACAGATAAGGGAGCGAAATCGAAGAAAATTAACATAACACACGCCTGTAATCCGCGAATGGTTTATAGAGGTCATTTTGCCCATGCTAGCGAGCCGCTTACCGGAGATGACTCGTTGGTCTAGTGGTCGCAAGCGCGACTGCTAAGCATGAGGTCCTAGATTCGAGTCCCAGGTCGGACAAAGTGTAATTGGGTTTTTCTGTCACGAATTTCTCAGTAGCAGCCAGAAGGCAACCAGTCACAAGTCTGGATTTGTGCCCGGTTGACGGCAATAGGCTCGCCCCCTATTACATGGAACTTAAACATAACTGACGATATGTAGGCGCACTAATGGGTGCATCTCTGCCTAACCCTTCGGGGATTTCAAACGTGATGGTGTGTAAAGAACCAATAGATTTTGTGGCAAGATGAAAAAAAAATGGTGAAAAAAAATATTGCGCGATTGTTGCTTGACAAATCATTCGCCGCGTTCATAGAGAGCCATGTCGAACTATTTATGTTGAAGTCAGTTCTTATATCTTGAATGTCAATGTGTGCGTTATTTGGTGTAGTTTGTCGTCGTTCAATGTTTCATCAGTTCTTTCACTTTGTCTTAAGGTGCAACCAGACAACAATTAATAGTCGCATCCTAATATGTCACCTCATTCATCATACTTGCTGACCCGCGCAATTTAGGCTGCGTCATACTTTCCCCGTTTTTGCAACATTTTTCATTGATGCTTCGCTCCCATTGGTCGTAGCGTTGCCTTAGCCTTCCTTGATAAATGGGCTATCCAACACTAAAAGTATTTTTCAATTCCAACAATAGGGGATAATCCATTTTTTTTTTCTTTGTCCGTCGGGTAGTTTATTGAAAAGTATTGGACACGTATTTTTTCTTTTTTCACGTGGTCATAAAATTACGGAGATATATTGAGTTGAAATGGCGCATGACGTCACATGTAGGTAAGTTTTATACCTACTTGTGACGTAGTAAGCCCCCACTCTCCAACTTTAATGAGTTTTAACTTAGTAATTTTTTGATATTTTGATAAAACAAAAAATACGTGTCTAATATTTTTGTATTACCAGTCTGACGGACAAAATAGAATGTCGTTTTCTTTACCCAGTCCGATCCCCTATTAGTTCCCCAGATTAGCGTGTTCAAACAAACAAACTTCAGGTAAAATATGTCAGATTGACGGGGATCGTGTCTGGTTGCATCTGTCAAAACAGTAGATGGAAAATTTAAATGCGCTTCAGTATCTAAGTATATTGCATGTTGATTATTTTGAATCAAGCACCGTTCAGTACTTACATTAAGTGTATTTTGTTTTTCTGTATAATGTTGTGATTGTGTAAATGTTTTACAATATATTTGGATGCATGCCATTTTGTTCACGTATGCTTCGCTTCGATGCCATTAGAAACTCACATTATAAATAACAGTTTCATATGTGCTATTATAAAGGGGTGCAGGTCGACTATTTAGCTTTTTAAGTCCAAAATGAATTTCTACGAGATGATAGAGTGAGACAGGAATATTTAAAAAGACGAGCTAAAAAGAGAGGTAATAAATATGACGCGTACTGATTGCTTTAGCTGAATAGTCTGCCTGTATACATGTTTTGGTAGAAACTTTTATTGATTACAATGTTATCTGTTTGACAGGATGAGAACGAGGGTCCAGTAACGAAGAGCATACGGTTGACAGCAGCGCTCATATTGAGAAATATTGTCATTTACTCCAATACTGGACGGAGGTGAGAAACACTCAATTTGGAATAACGTCCTAAAATTTTACCAATAACCGTGTAGAAAATACACTGGTCAAGGTCATCCATTGAGCCGAAACGTACTTTCGTCGGACGACCCGTCACCATGATGTTGTAAAAATTACAGAAAAAAAGTGCCTATTCCTTTAGGGAAATACAGGCTGTCCACTGCTAATGGCCAAAACAATTCCCTGACTTTATGACCATTGCTTTAATTAATTATGTCCCTCATTTTACTCCTACTGGGGTATATGGGAAACAGTAGTAAAATCTAGATGGTCCCTCAATTTCACCGACTTTCCAGAATGTGGACAGCCTGTTTAAGTTAAATCTGGAAAAAACTGGGTGATTTGACAGAACTGATTTTAAGCGTCAGCAATGGCAAAGATTATTTAAACAAACAATTTTTAAAGTAAAACTTTTATTACATTGTCTCAAACTTTTTCGTCTGTGTGTTGCATGTCGCGTGACGGTCGGCCGCGGAGTAGGGATAAAGCGAAAGGCGCTCCCAAAAATTTTTAGTTAAATGTCTATAGTGTGAAAAAAAGTTTCACTTTTACCGTGGTTTCATAAAACCACACAATCCTTTTTTTTGAGCATATATTGTGATCTATTCAAAATTACCTTACTATTACAGACAACTCCGATCCTACGAGGCTCACCTAGCAACGATCGCGCTAAGCAGCGTAGAAGCTTCCCGAACAATCGCTCAAGTTCTTTTCGACATGAACAACATTTGAGAGTCACTCAATGGGCACGCCGCCCAAGACTAGCGTTTACGATACATACCGTCACTGTAATTAGATAGACAGGGATGGCATGTACGATGAATGAAACGAGGTTTTCTCTTTCTTGCATAGCCGGAGATTTCACAAGCAACCAATAACAACAACAAAAAAATGACACCTCCATAAATTGACTTAGATTTTATCAGCTTGCAAAACGCGTTTCTCCCATAGATTAACAGCATAACAAAATATCACGACTGTATTCCCTGAAGGGTAAGACAGAGGTGTACCAAAGTGCACCCACATTACGCCCGCTATGTTAAACTCCCATCCCCTTAGCCATAGTCAGCAGAGTAGAAGAGTTATAGTCGTCTCCCATAGATTAATAGATTGCAAATCTCGCAATCGAAATTAGGTTTGCTGTAAGAAAACCCAATTCTGGGTTAAGCTCGCCTTCGTACATTAGCTATATTATTGTAATTGGTGTGTACCTTTTAATTTTGTGCCTAATAAAGAATAAGAATTATTTAAGTATTTGGAACCTGTGTTGCCATTAATTTGCCAACTCAAATGATGATTTCAAAGCAACTAAAAATCTATTTAAAAATTAGTTAAATTTTAATTGGGCTAAAACAAAGTGTTTTTTATTTTTTATTTTAGTATATTTGAATTATTGGTTTAATGGTGCAACTTTCTATTGTTATTGGTTAAAATGTGTCTATGGCATAATCTTAAGCCAATCATAGACACGGATGTTATAGGAAAGAGAATACCTGGTTTCTTTCTATCAAAGACAGTTTGTGATGACTCAAAAAAGTGATAATTATTAAAAAGTGAAATACTTCTTAAGACAATTACAAAGTTGTGAAAAACAGAAAGATGTAGTTTTGTATGTGATTTGTAAGTGCATTTCTTGGGACGTTAGCAGACTTTAAAAACAAAAGGTGCAATTTTTTGTTGTTTCTCTTTTTATAGATATTGATGATCTGAATAAAAAAAAGTACTGTTTTGCATTACAGTTATTTATATGTGTGGAGAACACACAGCATTGAAGAATTTTTTGTTGTCTCTCTTCTTATAGATATTGATGATCTGAATAAAAAAAAGTACTGTTTTGCATTACAGTTATTTATATGTGTGGAGAACACACAGCATTGAAGAAGCATCCATCAGCAATGCTGTGTGTACGAAGCACAGATAATGCAGAAATTGAAATGTGTGCAAATAAGCCTTTCACGAATATTTAAAATTAGTTAAAATTACTGATGACAGCTTTTACACGTTTTAAGAAAACTTATTTAAAAACTAGATTCAAGCCAATTGATTGATTGAAATTACTTTTACTTAGGCAATGGGTGTCGAGAGATAAGCCAAATATTATTTTGGAATTTAAACTCTTGACGCTGAGCAGTGAGATCAAAATCAAACAGTGTGTTTACCACTCCTGGATTATATAGGCTTGCATTTAGGTATCGCTGAACGGGCCTATATCTCAGATCTATTGTTATTTTATTTAATACTAGCTTTTTATTTTTTAGAGACTCGAAAAGGCACTATCATTTTTTACAATACAAAAATAAGTGTGAACAGTTTAACATTGTAAAAATGGCTAGATCTCAGAATACAAGATTCTGAAAATACCAGATTATCTAAATACTATTTGACTCATAGTTTTCATTACTGAAGGTATTTATTGGAAAACCAAGCATTGGTTTGTGCAGTCACAAAATACCCAAAAAAAAAAAAACAAAAAGTTCCTTAGTAAATTGGCATGAGCCAAGTATAAAGTAAAGAGCCATTATTTTGTAATAGGTAACCAGTATAACTCGCATTATTAGCACAAGTATGTAACTTTTGTACTTCGAATTATTAAAGTAAAACACTTATATAACTATAGATTCTGAAGTACTTATGATTTTCATTATTGGAAGACCAAGCATTGTTTTAATTGGTTTGCGCAGTCACGACGCAACCAAAAAAAAAAAAAAAAGATTGTTTGTTTGCAATTATATGGCGCTCGTATTTTGAAGAATTCTTAAACACGAGCCCGAATAAAATATGTGAATTATAGGTTATGGTATATTGTGAAGCATATGTCCAATCAATGAATAAGGTGAGTTGTACCTTATTCATTGATTTAAGACGAACCGTAAACGGCAGCAGCAATACTGATCAATCGTAACGTAACGTAATTACACACTGCATTTGCTACTACTTATTCTATAAATGGTATAGACCGTTATCATTTTTAGACTTAGAAAGTTAACGAAATTCTGATAGGTAATATTTTGATTTTTAAGCTGTGGTTTCCTAGGAACCCTTTTTGTACTTTCACTTTTTTGTAAAAATATTTCAAATGTACATTACTGTTTAGATTTAAATTATTAGGTTAAAAGTGGATGATAAGTATTATTTTTCAAAGTCCGCGTGAATGGTTGAAAAACTAATTAAATTTAACAATGAGGACAGTGAATCGATGTAAGTGCAACGGAAAATAAATAATTTTTAGATAATTTTACTGAGTTTTATTCAATTGATGCCTCTCTCGGCTCTCTCCAAAGACTACAATATATATATGGCTCTCTCTTATTGGAGTTAAACGACATTGGTCAAGTCTGATATTCGTCAAATAGGCAATTCGTCAAATTCAATTTGGTCAAAGTTGTAGTTCGTCAAATCGTCTGTTTTCACCAATAGGGATGGTGACTAATTTTTTTTATTTGTCTATCGGGTAGATTATCAAAAAGTATTTGACACGTTTTTTTTCTTTTTTCACGTAATCGTAAAATTACGGAGATATTTTGAGTTGAAATGGCGCATGACGTCACGGCTCAGTACATTTTATACCTAGTTGAGACGTAGTGAGCCCCCACTCTCCAACTTTAATGCGTTTTAACTAAGTATTCTTTTAATATTTTGATAAAAAAAAAAACAAAAAATACGTATCTAATATTTTTGTATTACCTGATTGACGGACAAAATAGAATTTCGTTTTCTTTACCCAGTCATCATCCCTATTACGAAATTGGCCAGACATTTTTTATTAACTCATTTATTCAATTCATATTTATTTACATATAATTCATACCCAACACAACTTTTAAAAACTTTATCGCATCTAATTTTCCATTAACTTTTTTCTATTTTGGCATCTTATAAGAAGTTGGATGAAGCCTCGACTGCGTTGGTGGTACGATAACACATGTCCTGAGAAATCCTTTTTGCCATTGCTCAGTAGCTCAGTCAACAATCGAAACAAATTAAACCTCAGCTTACTCAATTACTATTTACTACATTTTGATAATGTAAATAGGAACCTACAGCAAGTGGCTTTTCCTTTTGTAAGTTCCTACAAGTTATGTGAATTTAAAACACATGTTTTCATCGACTGTACATGGACTTGACCAGTATCGTATTTGACCAATTTCGTTATTGGACAAAAAGACGACTTGACGAACTACAACTTTGACCAATATCAAATTTTACGAATTGGCGATTTGACAAATATCAGAATTGAAAATGTCGTTCAACCCCCAATAATAGCAGCAAGGCTTCATCAATGGTAAAGGTCAAGCAAGGTCATTTGAAGGTCACTCATTTATTTATTTATTTAACAATTTATGTACACACTTAATACAGAGAAGAAAGGAACAGAAAATTGGTACAAAGGTGATGCTTATTTCTAAAGAAATCTCTTCCAGCATATCTGCGAAAGGAGATATTTAAAAAAAGACATGCAGACAAAGTGTGTAAAAGAAGAAGAGAGAATTGAATAAATAAAACTTACTTAAAATAAATAACTATTTAAAATATTAAATACAATATAAAAATACACTAACTTACGTATAAATACAAAGACAAAATATATACCGATTAAAATAAATACCTATGCAACTATGACGGAATGGAAAGATAATGTTCTTCTACTCTTCTCTTGAAAAGTGCAACAGTTTTTCCACAACCGCACAGCGTGTACGGTGAAGGAGTAGGAGTAGAAGTCGGTAGAGTGGGGAGGGTGACTACGAGTCGGCAATGGGGATTTCAGGAGTTTCCTAAGATGCGACCTGCAAGGTGCATCAGAAGGAATGGAGTAGGAAAAGCGTTCCCGCAGATAGGAAGGCGTTTTAGGGTTATGAAGGATGTTAAATAGCAGACACAAAATGCGAGTTTCGGCGAAGTTGAATTGGGAGCCACTTGAGTATGTTGCGAAAGTTGGAAACATGGTCATAGGTACTTTTTAAGGTTTCTTAAATCTAGTGTCCCTGGATTGGACTGGTTCTATGATATCCTTGTCTTACTGTCTGAATCATGTTTGCTTTACCTACTTGCTTTGCCAGTTTCTTCGACAACTCCAAATATTCCAATAGAAGATTAATCTCTGGTTGGTTTGAAAAATATTTTCTGAATACGGTTGTACTAAGAAAATATTATACCGAAAGTTTGTATTAAAATTGTTTAGTAAATAAATAAATAATAATAATTAAATATAATAGACATTGATTAGATATCGGTGGAAGTGATATCTTTCTTTTCTAAATCTAAGACACCATAAGATAAAGCGTGTAAAATAATAGGACCATCTTTGCTATTGTAGATTGTTTCCGGTAAATCATCAAAGCAGACCATTTGATTGTTGATAAAACAATGACATTTGTAGTGGACGAGATTATCAGGACCCATTCCAGGAACGAATTCAATACCCACCAAAATTTGTATTTTCTATTTCTTATTAAAATCGTTTTAGGTAGATATATCCTTTATGATAACCTTTTCGACTACATTTAAATCTAAGGATATAAAATTCGAAAGTTCATAGTAACATTTGTAAGTGTTATTTACACCATTTACACTCAAGCGTTTCATTAGTAAAACAGGTTTCTTCTTCGAAGTAATTTCTTTTTTCAATTTTTCGTTTTTTTTCATCTTCGCTCAAATGCAATAACATAAAATACTGTTGCATCTGACAGGAATAGAAAAGAATAGACTAATAGTTAGCAGGTAGTATATCATCAAGTTTTAAAAAGGAGCACTCAATCCACACGCACACGGTTTGTTGCCACATCTTCAGATGTTAGGTTATAGAAGTTGAAATTCTAAGTATTTACAGCTAATCGCGATGGGTTGGTGGTGCCTATCTAAGGTCATCATCATCAAGGTCGTCAAGGTCATCAACGGTCATTTAAAATCACTGCAGCGGTCCAGCATCACAACTATCCAAGGTGATGGTATGTTGCAGTATGGAATTCCATGGAAATTATCAAGAACAGCTTGAGTTGAAGCAATACTGATCCCATGCAATGTTTAATAATGATTGTGCGTTCACCGTTCAAAAGCTAAACATAAAGCACTCAAAGATGTGAGGTGAGGATAAATGAAAATAAAGACAATCCCTTTTATGTACTCCTCTCTAACTTTTTGAATCCATGCTTACGATATAATGGCATCAGTCTTGACAAACAGCTGCTGTTGAAATAATGGTGCCCGTTTCCACACCACCATAGAGGTAAGGCACAAGGTGCGTTTTTTTATAGTGGTGTCCCCAGTAGGCCTAATCCACTCGCAACAATCACTTTACCTGGGCATGGTGGCTTCGAACCCTCCATATTGTTGCATTTATACACAGGGATGACTTTAAATCGTGAAACGCTACTCTTTGTAGCCCTAACCTGTCCCTACACTTAATACTAGTTGTGATTTAAAGCAAAACTGTCGTTCCGCTCGGTATGCATTGCAAAAGCCCAGAACTTTAGTGATTCTAACTTGGAACGCAATAGTATGTAGGTCACGTTTTTGTAGGAAATTATAATTGTCACTTTTGGTATTTTGAATCTTAATTTCAAGTGAAATTAAGACGACCTACACTGGACGATTGGAATGCATAAAATTTGTAAAATGCGGTGAACAAAGCTAAACTGCAACGTGTCAGTTACACTTCGTTCTATTGAACCTCGGATTATACCTTATACCCTTATCTGGGCATTTGTTCGTCTAGTCATCATCTCATCTTTGTTTGAGGCCTGTCCAGGAACTCAGGATAATCGCCGCCCTTAGGTAACCGCATCTCTTCGTGTTGCAACATGATTTTCTAGAAGTTTCGACTCGCATTCTTCCATTGTTTCTTGATAACCTTGAAATATAAAAAGGTTTTAGTAAGTAGAGCAAATCACACCTATTTGATTTAGCAATATGATTGATTAAGAAATACGTACAGGTCTTCATTTTTACGAAGACTATGATATGATGGATTCAAGTGCCAGCGCAGTCGTTGAGTGAGAAAATGTGTGTGGTGGAACAAAATGGTGGCAGTCGAAACTCACTCGAAAGCAAAAATGTGTGAAATGAAATGACATGACAATGACAAACAAAATTGACAAATGACAGTGTTCCACGGTTCCAAAGTTCCACATTAAAATTATTTAGTGTTGTGTTTCAAAATAAAAAAAATGTTTAAATAGTGTCGATACTCTCGTGTTATTGGGTAATCCATATCCATACTAATATTACAAATGCGAAAGTCACTCTGTTTGTTTGTATGTTTGTTTGTTACCTTTTCACGACTAAACGGCTGAACGGATCTTAATGAAATTTGGCAAGAAGATAGATTTCAACCTGGGGAAGGACATAGGCTATATATCATCACGCTATGACCAGTAGGAGCGGAGCAGCAATGAAAAAAGTTGCGAGAACGGGGAAAATGTGACGCAGACGAAGTTGCGCGGGACAGCTAGTAATTAATATTCCAAAAAAATATCTCATAATGATTAGATATCCAGTTACAATGTATACGTATAGATTATTATTACAACGATTGATGTGATTTCACTGCTTTTTTCCACATCACCATTGAGGTAAAGCTCTAGATGCGTTTTTTTTATAGTGGTATCCCCTGTAGGCCTAGTCCACTTGATTAAAAAGTTAATTCGTATCATATCGTAGGATCATACCCTAAATTGCGCAGTAAGTGGTCATATGTAAGTACCTACTAGTAAACCACAACAATATTTTCATGGGTTAAATGTACTTTTAGTCAAATTGGTTTTTATTGATATATTTTTCAGAATTGATTAGACAAGGTCAGATTTCCTACCTACGGCCCTACGCTAACAATGCCTCTTCAAAAAAAAACCTATTATAACAATGAAGATTATGACTTTCATTATTAAAACGAGTTTACCAAAATATATATCAATGATGACAATTTAATAAAAGTAGGACTGGCTGTCAATTATATACCGTTAGGTATATAATTGACAGTTGTCAATTATAAGGAAAGAGAATACTTTACATTTAAATGACTAAAATCTATAAAATTCTACTCACAACAACTTTCAGGAATTGCAGCATCTAGTCTTCGATCAGTAATTTATTGTTCATACTTATCTAAATTGCTGATCGAATTACGCTTTCGAACAGCAATTTATATTGCTATATACTGTTGTTCGGATTTGGGAGACGTAAAAACTAGGTACTTCAATATCTAAGATCAAGCTTAAGATGAATGCGATGCAACATAAAGCAAGAAAAGATACGCTTTACCCACATACAACATTGAAATCAACAAAGCTCAATGAACGAATATGAATTTGCATATATACAAAAATATAATCACATAATAAACTTTATGTAATACTTATCTTTACGACATGAGGTCCATCTTCGAAGTCCCTATCTACCTACTTACCTTCTAACCGTCATACAAACCAGAATTCCCTCGTTGAAGTTAACACATAAAGAGGGTGTTATCTTCTCTTCTTAGAGAGCACCTAGCACGTTGCTGGATCTGAAATATGATGATTTTGTAGAACTAGTTTAAGCTCGCTGCTTCACCCGACCATTTTTTTTTACACTATATATAAAAATATTGGAGACTATATTTAATTCTGAATAAGCTATAATCGTAAAGTTTCATTAAAAGAGTAACAAATATCCATCCATCATCATCATCATCGTCATACTTTCGCATTTTTATAAGTAGTAAGGTGCTCTGAACTAAGCAACTTATTCCACAAAAAACATAAAAATATGACCCACATATTAATTGCAATGAAGAAATAATCATATTACCACGCATTTCATCTGAGGAGGTTGGGTTTTCCTTCAGTTGTGTTTTCGATGAGGTGACCACGACGCAGATTTTTCTCGCAGATTCCACAGCAGACTCAATTTCAACTCGAACAACTTTACAGATCAAATAACTCTGTTCAAGTTAAGGACTTTTTCATACCTAATCTATAATTAACAGTAAAAGTAGAAAAACTAACAATTTCCATTTTTTGGCTACTTGATAGCATTAGACGACCTAGCTCGGTCAACAGAAATGAGACTGCAGTTATGCATGTGTATGGAGAGGCGTTTACCTGCAAATCAATAAATCTACGCAGCCGCTGTTGCAAAGATAGTGTTGCATTGGTTTGACCGTTGAAGTCATCTCGATGCATTAGAGACTTTAGCATAGTATTTATACCGCATAAAATTATTTTTTAAAAACATTATTTGGCTACCGGTAGGTATCGCTGACAATCAACAGGTAAAATAAATTGCCATCTGGTTCCAAGTTATACACACAAAAAATCAAAAATAATACACTTATTTTACTAGTTTAATTACATAACCTTTGGAATCAGTTTAGTAGTAGGTTTTTCTGAAAATTAGATATTATGTGTCAAATCCACTTTGTTCGTACACACGGCGACACATCAAGGTATACATTTCCAGTGTAACATGGCCTCGCGTTGCATTCAAATAATATAATAGTAAGCTATCATAAATATTAAATAAACAGGCTGTGCAAGACATTAATTGTAAAAATTAACAACCAAGACCACGGTGGGTGCAGTCTTGATATCTGTAATTTAATTTACAGTAACGTTATTAGTGTTTTTATTTTTTCGGAATATTTGAAGTGAAAACTTCTTTAGCGGCGTTGTGCACTTTTGTGATGGGTAAAAAAGTTAAACTCGCTATCAGGACACGTCAGGTCACGTGTCCTGATAGAAAATTCGTAAGACAGATTGACATTAGGTTACGAAGGAATTTGAACTTTAAGACATCTGTCATTGAGTTTGGGTTTCCAAAACTAGATAATTATCTTATGCACAAACAAAACCTTCGGTTTCTCCAAAGAGGTAAAATTCGTAAGACTGATTGTAATAGTTCTGTAGTGTTAATTTTTTTATGTAATATAAATTGTCATGTTTGTGTATGATAGCGCAATAAATGAATATTGTATTTTACCACATAAATGATAGTACTTTCATACAGATAATTAAAGCAATTCGTGCAACATTATTGCATAACCATTCCAAATTATCTGAAATGCACAACGTTACTATTGAAGTTTTCACTTCTGCCGCCACTCCCGGAGTGCAACCCGTTTTTTTTTTGTGACTTTCTTGATCACTAATGCTTTGTTGTCAACCGTAATATTTATTTATTTTCACTAGTATCAACATACAACATAATATACTGAAGAGTAATCCATAGAAAGCCAGAGAATACAATTCAACCAACACAACTGTACAGGTGGGAAAACACAGAACTAAATAAATGTACTAAGTTTGTCAAGTCGATCCATTTTTCTCGACAAGCATCGGTTTATCGATATTTCAAAATCGATGGCCGTGCAAATCTAGCCAGAGTTGCCAGCCCAAAAAAAGGTTTTGTAACTGGCTGATAAAACAAAATGATTCATGATTCTCCTTCATTTTCCAGTAAAATATTATATCAATCGTAAAGGGTCAACCTAAAGATTTTTGAGATTCCAATCAGTCGCTTTTCAGTCACAATTTACCGAGTTTGTGTTATTGCAGTTTAATGTCTGGATCAGAGATGGCGTTTTTTTCCATCAAAACTAGTTTATTCATACGATATATAGATGTCGCTATTTGCCGACTCGACCTCAAGAGTAAAAGAATGGAAAAAAGACGATTTTCGGTTGCATGATGAAGTGAAATTGGTTTCGTTTTAATGGGACTGAATCACGATGGACTAAGCCGTTCTAATTATGCGTTTCTTACATGTTATCATCACCATTAAAATAAACTGATCCTATATATCCTTTCCTAAATTCCGTTCATTTTAATATTTTTATATTTTGGTTTCCCTACCTTTGATTTTTATAAAGTATAAAACCTGACGTGACATTGGCTGAATGCACAAACCGTGCGAAGCCAAAATGGAAAAAAATAAATAAATTATGCGTTTCAAAGAATAGGAACGTCCCTCCGTATTCCTTTTCCTACTTCAGTTCTTACTTTATTTTGTACAAATAGTTTACCTGTATATAAATGTATAGCTTCATTCATTACCATTAATAATATTTAATACAAATATATTTTTATCAATTTATTGTACCTATCTCATCATTCATTAGTAATATCTAGTTAGTTATAATCCTATTGATCCTATATCCCAAATTCCGTTGTAAATATTATTATTGATAAATTCCAGTTTCCCTAACTTTGTCTTCCTACTATAACTTGACACTGGCTAAATGCACAAACCGTGCGAAGCCAGAAAAAAAAAAAAAAGAATTACCTACTATCTGTCATTTGAACAGTTTGGTGTAATTTGTACAGTTATCAAAAATATAAAATAACTTTACGCATTCTATTTATCATTACAAAAGTGATGTGTTGGTACTGAAAGGTTGTCATCTTCGAAGCTACTAATGATGATTTTGTCGTTGCAGTGCAGCGGTCTGCAAAAACGTCAATAAGTCGTTTAGATTGATAGCACAGACATTAATCTAGACTAAATGAGCAGTTATTTTCAAAAAAACTTATACCTTTGAAAAATGCAACTGACATCAATTATATTCATCCTACTATCCTACTTCCTACTATCCTACTTCCTACTATATATCCTACTAATATTATAAATGCGAAAGTTTATGAGGATGGATGGTTATTTTGTATTTCAGTGTGCACGGTGCACAGAATACAAGGAGTAAGTATTCTGTGCACCTCCAATTTTCATAGATGTGGTGCCAATTGTCACCGAATATACCGGCTGTGTGCAATCCCGATTTCAGTTTTTGATACGGCTAAGGAACCTTAAAAAGCGACAATATTTCGTTTTCTTTCATTCCTTTTCCTTTTACTATGTCGATTCCTTGATTGCCAAATCCCACAAAATTTTCTGTGAGAACTTGTTATCATGACCACTCTCAAATAAGCAGACTTTGAATTAGTTATCACTAGATTCATGTCGCACCACCGTGATGTCGATCTTCAGTGTGTCGCACAAGGGTGATGTCGAGCTACAGTTTGTCGCACAAGCGTGCATTCGACCTATAGTGAGTCGCAGTTCAGTTTTGTCGCACTAGCGTTAATCGCGCTTCCGTGTGTCGACCTCACGTTATACACTCGATGGATGGATGTTTGTTACTCATTCACGCAAAAACTACTGAATGGATTTGGATGTTGGCACACGGGTAGTTTATAACCTGGATTAACACATAGGATACTTTTTATCCCGATAGTATGTTCCCGTGGGACAATTATCGAACTCCACGCGGGCGACGCCGCGGGCATAAGCTTGTAAATACATAAACTGACGCCTTTTTTCTATGGAGTAGGTAGAACCCACAGAATGCCACCTGCTACGAATCATACATACTCCTTTCGCCTCGCCCTCACTCATACATCTGGTCACACACGTACGCTGGTTGCGAGTACTACGCACCTGACCTTTCTGAAGAACCCCGCTAATAAGGTCAGCGTGTATGTCCTTCTAGGGTGTCCCCTCCCGGCGTTGCCACTCACATCTGCCTTGTAGGTAAATACCTTTTATTAGTCGGCTTTCACTCATCCTCTCCACTTGACCAAGCATAAATCAAAAACAATCTTATTATTATAGTTAATCTTATATTAGTATATTAATTTGTTTATTGTGTATTAGTGTCTATGTGTATGTATTTTCGTAAACTAGTAGTTATTTGTAAATATTTTGTTGTACCCTATCACAAAGTTTTCGTATTTTACCCAATGGTTGACTGGTAGCGAATGCCTTGTGGCATTAAGTCCGCCTATGTATCACTATTGTACATGAAGTTTAAATAAATAAATATAGTTTCTAGGGTTCCGTACCTAGAAAGGAAAAAACGAAACCCCTATAGGATCACTTTGTTGTCCGTCCGTCTGTCTGTCAAGACCCTTTTTCTTAGGAACGTATCAAGCTGGAATTTATATCAAATACTCAGGTCTACTGTCTCTTGGAGATGTGAAAAATGTTAAGCCAACGCAATCAAAAGATACAGCTGTTTATGTCGCAAATTTCCGCAAATTTTCGACACTCGCAAAGGGAATCAAAACCTACAGGGTACTTCCCATGAACTCAGTCTTGTTTAGTACGAAGCAACGCCTTATAGCTCAGATTAAGGAAAAATAGCGAAAACCGTACATTTTTAGTTACATCATATAATAAAAATATTTTTCTTTGTCTATGTATGCTCCTCCAGCTTTCCATATTGTAATGTTATGGATTTCATTTTGCAATTAAAATACCATAACTTTAAATCGATTGTCGTGATGGGTGAACTTTTACTTATATACCTACAGGTTTGTGCAGAACCCTCGGTGCGCGCGTCCGACTTGTAGGTACTTGGCCGATTTTTTTTTTAATTTCAAGTACGAACATTTTTGAAGTAGGTACCCATATAAGTAGATATTAAATTCTCAGTTGAAATAATATAAACCGTAACATTGGTTTCACATGAAATCATAAAGTGGAATTTTGATGCGTATAGCTACCACCATTTATCATTTGAAACGCTTATATTAAAATGAAGATATAAAAATCCCGTTCTGGTTAGAAATTTCTATCGCTAGGGGTGTCACTGTATGTCAGAAAAGCGATTTAAATGAAATATTAGATGCTTGGAAAATGATGTGCAATAAAATTGTAAAAATAGTAATTTCTCTAATTAGAGTATTAGTTTAAACATCATCTCTGCCTTTTCCCACCAATGTATTGCATATTTTGTCACTTTAAACATGTAAGATGCATTAAGTTGCATTTCAGCCGATCTCTAGTGACTATACAACTCATTATCATCTGCCTAGCCGTTTCCCAATTATTTTGGGGTCGGCTTCCAGTCTAACCGGAGCCAGCTGAATACCAGTATTTTACATGGAGCGACTGTCTAACCTAGCTAGTAGGTACTGTTAATACGATACCCATCGGTAAGACCGGTTGTCAGACTTTCGAGCTACTGACTACCTGTAACGACTGTCAAAGACAGTGAGGTATGTACCTCACACAGCTTTGCTTCATCTACCGCTCCTGTCTTCAACGTATGCGTATTCCAACACCTCATTAATTTCTGATTTTAATGGTAAATCACTGATAAAGCTATTCTGCATTTAAATCCCAAGAAAATAAACCAAACAATCCTTCAAGTTGCTTTTAGCTACAAAAAGACTACATTCACAGTTAGCATAGTGAAGGAACTTAATCTTCAAGGCAGCCCTGATCACTATCAGGGCTGCGAGAGAGCGAGAGAGCACATTTAAAAGGCATCGCTTAGCTGGCTAGAATTGCAAGCGTTGTATAACAGATGTACTTTCCATTGCTGCATAAAATGGAGTGCTAAGTGGACAACTGCGTGACCTAATGGCTTTCATTTTACTAAAGAACTAATGTACATGAAGCTGTGTTTTTGAAGCAGCCTGAACTTATGGCGGTGTCTAAGAATTATTTTTTAATACACACAACGACCCATCAAGCTATACATTTCCAGTATAACATGTTCTCACTTTGTATAGATTTGCCTTGCAATTAGGGATCCGCTTATAATAGTTTTGTATAGCTTGATTGACCATCGTGCGTATAGGCCTACATGGTTTAAAACAAGTTCCCACGACTGACTTTGAAATGAAGCACATAAAATTATTTATACTTTTAACTAGTTGGCCAAGTGATAGCTACTGCTGAGAATGAGGTCTTAGCTTCCAGGTCGGGCACCGTGTTAGTGGGATTTTGATCTACAATTATTCAGAAATTCTCGCTCCTACCGCACGTTGTAATTGTATTATGTATTGCATTGCATTATGTACATATGAAATTGTATGTGAGATTACTTGCTATAGGAACAATAGTTCTTTCTTTCTTTTTTTTTGCCTTATCCTTCAGAGATTACAGGCCCAACATCACGCTGTAATGTCCGAAAATATTATAATCCTACGCTAGAAATTATCCGAAACACGAAAGCCTTCAATCGCGCCATCTCCCAAACGTTAGCATTCCATTAGTTTACTGCTCCGTGCCACTCCCTAGTATCAACTGAGAGGATTATAGACTGTGATCTCAGTTGCCATTATACGATTTACATTCAGATATATATCCGTCGCTTAACAGGATATCGGATGGAAAGCTTAGCTTGCAATCTACTGCTGTAGTTTGACAGTTATTGTAGTGCTATAGTTGCAACTTGCAACCAGTCTTACCAAGGGGTATCGTATTAGCCAGTACTAACTGGGTGGTGGAGGTCAGATAGGCAGTCGCTCCATGTAAAACACTATTCAGCTGCATCCGGTTAGACTGGATGCCGACCCCAACATAATTGGGAAACGGCTAGGCAGATGATGATGAGTTGTATAGTCACTAAAGACCGGCTTAAAGGCCAACTTAAAATTGTTGACATATGCATCTTACATGTTTAAAATATGCAACTAAAGTGCCAAAATATGCAACATGAAATAATACTACAAATTGAGATTTCCCTTTTTAGTGTATTTATTTGCTGGGGAGATGAATGGTGTAACGAACATCTGCTTGATAAGTTAGGAGAATTGTACATAAATGTGTCTCCCAGTAATTAGCATACTTATTCTTCTTCTTCATGTCGATGAAGATTAAGCTAATAATTTGCCACTTTCAACTCTTGTCTGCAGAAACCTCGCACCGCCTTGCATCTATATCCTGAAGATTCAGGTCGAGAAGAAAGTTGTGAAGTAGGTCATTATTCATGCTTGCTACTTAAAATAAGCATCTATCATTGAACCCAAACATTCAGAATATTAATACTCAGTATTCCACATAAGCGAAACTACACACATAAAAGTGATACTCAACAATTATTTACAGTGCGCTCACATTATACCGGGGTGAGTATATTTGACCCAATTCGATGCCTGGGCAAGCGAACTCGAACGTTTTAGTTGAAAAAATATTGACACAACACCGCCAAAGTAAGAAGGGAAGGTGTGAAGATTTTGAAAGGATAGTTGAAGATTCGGTACATATAGATTGTGTAATCTTGTTTCGTAAAAAAAATATCGATTTCAAAGATACTAAAGATACTTAGTAGGTATTTCAACAGGGTCCATAACATTGGTCTTAGCTTTAAGCCTTTTATAACACTGTGGAAAGCAATTAAATATAATCATGAATATTTTTCGGAGGCTCGTGGCATCGTTTGTTTTAGGTGCTTATCAGATGATGGACTATTTGATCGGCTGACATACATGAAAAGAATACTGCCTGGCCAATGATTGCAACTTTTTTTTTGACATGGCCACTCGCAGATCAACCTGCTAAGGTTTTTACTTAACCGGATTATATGATTGCTGCGTTATTTTTTCATATTAGTTTATCGTCTGTTCAGCGCTCTAAAGTTTTTTATTAAAGCTTTCTGGATAATAAGTAATAAGCTTTTTGATTTTGTACTGTTACATGTGGAAATACATGTGGAAATACCAAAGAAAGAGATGGATGGAGGTGTAAAAGATGATATGGCAAGCACGGAAGTGGTGACTGATGAGACACGACTAATAGAGAAGTGTGGAACACGTGTGGAAGAAAAAGACATGCTGGGCCGACCCTAAATACATTGGGATAAGGGCAAGACAATCATGAGTTGTGGAAATACAAAAATACGACAGGTATTTGGATGTAGGAACATGGATGGGTTTAAGTCAGTCAAGTCTGACACTCCCTCCCGCTCCGCCCAGAGCGGGAGAAGTCATTTGACGATTTCCCATCCTTAAAAAAAAAAAGGTATTTGGATGTAGGATTTTAGGGATTATGCATTTACTAACTACTTCGTTTTTTGAGCAGTTAGGTTACTAACTACTTAGTATTTTGTTGGAATGAAAAACCCATACCCATCGGATGGAAAGCCATAATAATAACATCAACTTTGGAGTTCGTTCGCTTTTTTGGTTGCAAAAATATATGTTTTTCCATCCGTAAAATGAAATGAATGCCACTGCCAATGAGTGCCGCAATTGTTGTCACCTCTTATTAATCTGTTCAATATTATATTAATTTCAGTGGGCCGCGTTCGGCTGTTATGAAAAAGATTTTTTCAATACACTTTCTCGAAAAGTTTTTTTTAGCGTACTACTATTAGGTTCAGAATGCAGTGTATTTCACACTCGCGATTTTTTTTTCATTTCTTTCTACTACTGTATTATTTCCACAGTTCAGGAGAAACTAACTCCAATGTGGTTGAATTTATATACTTGGCGGTGATTGTTTTTTTTAAATCTCAAAAAAGAGGCTTATTTACCTTCAAGGTATAAAGGATAAATAGAATTTCATAAATAAACATAATTACTTTAAAATTTATTTGCTTGAAACCACAAATTAACATTTATTTGTGTTCTAAATTCAAAAAACATTGTATATTGTACACACGTGGGCATTTGTTACTGCAGTTCTCGGCTCCATAACTCTGATGAATTCCAACTCGACTGCAATGACAAAGTTTGTACTACAAAATGTACTACCTATTTATTTTTAATAATTTAAGTACTTCCACGTGCCGTTATCTGGTTTCAGTTTATTTTAGTCTATCTTTAGATTTCGCGAGGACTGCACGTGTAAACCCACAGATTTAAAGTTATTAAACTGTATTGTGTGCAGTATTTTTGAAGGACCTAGGTAATATTAGTTTACAAACTAATCTTTTGAAAGCCAAGTTTAGAACAAACCAGCTCAAGGGCTAAAGAGGACAAGTTACGTTATTCTAGCCAATTATAATATGATCAATATTTTATCAACAAAAGGGGTTTGGGTAAAAGTGGCATGATTTTTTTAACTCTGCGGCCACTAATGAAAAATATTTCATTAACAAGAACACAATAAGACATTCATTTTCTTCTATGAACAATTATTTCGAAAATGCATCGGAGCCGAGATACACAGGATGAATTTCAAAACCAAAACTGCATCCTTGGTTTTTTAAAAAACAATAATTCTAGTCAGGAATCGAACCCGTTGATTAAAACGAATCCTGTATTATTACACTATTCGATAGTGTAGCTGCTAAGGATCAAATCTGGGAAGTAATGACACAAGGCAAACTATAGGAAAGAGTTCACTTTTGATAAAATACAAAGCAAGCAAGTAAGGTAGCAGTATTCAACGAACAACACAACTTTGACAACAGATATTTTAGCTCCGATATAATTTTCGGCAAAATTCTTTAAAGAATCATTATCATTATTAGTATATTCCACAAAATACATTTTGCGACAGTAAAAATTAATCCATACCAACTTCAAAAGTTACGAACGTATAACGTTATTTCATTACCACGTTTGACCTGTCACGTCTTCTTTATGTGGCCTAGTTCAGTACCAGATTTCTCTAGGGATGGGATAAGCCCGCATTGCGAGTCCCGTCTAGTCCCTTCATAGTGATGAGCCAGCAACACCGTATAAGTTTTCAAGGGCAATATAATTTGTTAGTTCCGTTCTGCCAATTTATAATTTTGGTTTGAAAATTACGGAATATTATGCCGTCATACTCATGAACATGGTGATCTCATTGATAATGTGATATGATGGATGGACTTTGTGAAGGATGATGGCTATAATGGAGGTGTCTGCTGAGATGACGAGTATTGGAGAAGTATGGAAGAAGAAGACATGCTGCGCCGACCCCAAATAAATTGGGACAAGGGAAACGAAGATTATGTAGGGGAACTTATTGATTTTTAAGACTAGGTGTCGAATCAAGAATTCAAGACCACGAAGGCGACGTACCTTTGTTCTGTCTAAAAATTATCATCTGCCTAGCTTTTTCCCAAACTCAAGATATAGTTTGGGAAAAGGCTACCAGTCGGCTTCCAGTCTAACCGGATGCAGCAAGAAAAATTGTACTACCTAATTGTATTATTGTAATAGTAATATTAAGCAAAAATTTAAACGGGTGTGAAGAAAAATCGTTTTTGGGCTTTGTTTCAGACGTTTTCAACCAAGCTGTGCTAACGATCCCCACTTAAAATTTGATTGGGAACCCAAGAACTTAGTGTAACTTATTGGGGTCGGCTTTCAGTCTAACTGGATGCAGATGAATACCAGTATTTTACATGAAGCGACTGCCTATCTGATATCTAGAACCCAGTTACTACTGGATAATACCAGAACAGCTGGCCTACCATGACGTCTTAAACCAGTATTGTTTTATTCTTATTTTAGTGTGGGACAGAGACAGAGCTATACAGGATGTCTAGCGCCATCTCTTTCCCACACTGGAAAAGGAGTAAAACAATAATGTTTTAAGACGTCATGCTAGGCCAGCAGATCAGAACAAAACACAGAACACTTGTGGTGGTTTCATGGGAACAGATAATCCAATAACAGAAAACACGAATAATAGTAAAGAGTAACACGTGCGAACAAAACGCCTTCAGGCATCCAAAGAACCGTTTCTGTTTAATAAAATCCTTACATTTCGATTCACACGACTGAATTCATATGGACATGCTCGCAAAATTGAAATGTCAAAATCCGTTTTAGACCAACCGTTGTAGCTTTGCCACGGTCCGAAATGGCCCGCAAATATTTAACCCCGCACTCCCGAATGCAAATTAAAAACAGTACCATGTTACCAGGCCTTTTTTGTATATCCCGGTATCTATCGGCATAACCCGCCAATAGCCGGTGTTGGTTTCATCAATTCCAGTTTTAGACGAGTTTTAAAAACGAGCGAGACGAAGACGACAGAAACGAAGTTTTTTCAATCTTTTCAATACGCTTCCCTGAAAACAGGCTCTTATCGAAGTACTATTTGGTTCTGTTTTTAGCACTCGTGGTTTTATTTTTCATATATTTCTACTTATAAACGAACTAAGTCGACCGTTGATGCCATGACGACAGTTTAAAACATCCACCAAATCGTATTCCTAGAATTTCTTGGCCGCAATTGGCGGATCTTCGAATCAGGTAGGTACGTCCTCCAGCTAGCTATCTTTGTCAAACCCATAGTTGCATTCTGCTTTAATCGATGCTAAAGAGGTCATATTATTATATCACTTTAATCAATGTTAAAGATGTATATAATTAATTGTTTTCCGGTCCTTTAATTTGACAGATGAAAAGTAGGCGTTTATATGTCAACTAGCTGTCCCGCGCAACTTCGTCTGCGTCACATTTTCCCCGTTTTCGCAACATTTTTCATTGCTGCTCCGCTCCTATTGGTCGTAGCGTGATGATATATAGCCTGTGTCCTTCCCCAGGTTGAAATCTATCTTCTTACCAAATTTCATTAAGATCCGATCAGCCGTTTAGTCGTGAAAAGGTAATAAACAAACAAACATACAAACAAACAAACAGAGTGACATTCGCATTTATAATATTAGTATGGAAGTATGGAAGTATGGATTAGTATGGATTAGTATGGAAGTATGGATTTATAAACAAACAGGATAGAATGTAGGCGTGGTTAGTCCGACTTAAGTTCGGTTCATGACTAAGAATACCAGTGTAAGTTTCTCAATTCCTGTAGTCAGCGGAGACTGCCTTTAAATCCTTTAAATCTCAGCAAAGAAATGCAAGTGCCTCTAAGCCTTTTTTTATATTTTAGTTGTGTTTTTAAATAGATTATCATAAATAAACATTATTATTTATTCAATTATTTGTTTTTATGAACAAATTAAAATTTACCTACCTATGCTACGGAACTGAGGTGCTGGATTCCTAGTAGTAAAGTGCGTAAACATCATGATACAAAGACAGATTAGAGTGTATGCGGTTTCTGCTTGAATTTTCATCCTTTGTCACAAACCTACTAAAGATCAATTTAAGTATCTAACAACCAAAGTTCCTTAAGTTACATGTGCTCTCCAAACGAAGCAATCTTGTTCTACAAGAGAATGAAACCGCTTCTTGTACAAAATGGAGCTCAGAGACGTATACAGTCTTGTGGTGGATTCATGAGATGAGAGCTTAAATTCTGCTGTGTTGTCATTTAAGTACATTGTTTTCCGAATTTGTGAATCTTTTCAAGGGGTTCGACTAGGTTTCTATGGACTAAAGACTAATGCTGTAAAGAATACGTAGGTGCTAGCTAGATTGTGAGATTAAATCTTAAGTTGAAAGCGCCAGGGTAGGCCGCAAAATTCATTAAAAGGGATTAATTAATCTAACTTAACCTAACCTGTATTGATGATTTGAATGATTGAAATTCTGTAACTACCTACGTGTCACTCTTGGTAAGACCGGTTGTCAGACTTTCGGGTCACTGAGTACCAGTGGCGAAGGGTCAAAATTTTGTAAGGGGAAGCCGACGAAAAAAATGAGATCATTAATTTTGTTTTTAAAGTGAAACTTTTATTACATCGTCTCAAACTTTTTCGTCTGTGTGTTGCATGTCGCGTGACGATCGGTCGTGGAGCAGGGATAAAATGAAAGGCGCTCGTCAGAGCGCCTTTCACTTTATCCCTATTCCGCGGTCTACTCCGCGCTATAGTGTGAAAAAAAGTTTCACTTTTACCGTGGTTTCATAAAACCACACAATCCTTTTATTCGTCATCGCATTTTTAAATTTCATTTTGATTGTCAGCGACCCCGAAAACCACGAAAATGTCACCCATGATCAGTATACACAAAAATTTTCGAAGGACCCAACTTGATCTTTTTTTCATAACTTATGTATTGTAACGATTAAATGCACAGGAACTATAGAAAATATGTTTATTCATAAAAGTGAACGCGTTTAAATACAATGTTTAACTTTCATGTCTATGCTATTAACCGTTGAGGAGTTCCCTCATGAGAAGAGGACCCTGGCGGTAGGATGAATTCATGATACAAATCGTCATTATCCATCAAATATGAACACGTATGCAAAGTTTCGTGTCTGTGCTATTAAACGTTGAGGAGTTCCCTCGTGAGAAGACAATCCTGGCTGCAGGATGAGATCATGATAGAATTCATGTGTATCCATCAAATATGAACTCGTATGCAAAGTTTCGTGTCTGTGCTATTAAACGTTGAGGAGTTCCTTCGTGAGAAGACGATCCTGGCTGCAAGATGAGGTCATGATAGAATTCGTGTTTATCCATCAAATATGAACGTGCATACAAATTTTCGTGTCCGTGCTATTTACTGTTGAGGAGTTCCCTCGTGAGAAGACAATCCTGGCTGCAGGATGAGATCATGATAGAATTCATGTTTATCCATCAAATATGAACTTGTACACAAATTTTCGTGTCTGTGCTATTAAACGTTGAGGAGTTCCCTCGTGAGAAGATGATCCTGGCTGGAGGATAAGATCATGATAGAATTTGTGTTAATCCATCAAATATGAATGTGCATACAAATTTTCGTGTCCGTGCTATTTACCGTTGAGGAGTTCCCTCGTGAGAAGACAATCCTGGCTGCAGGATGAGATCATGATAGAATTCATGTGTATCCATCAAATATGAACTCGTATGCAAAGTTTCGTGTCTGTGCTATTAAACGTTGAGGAGTTCCTTCGTGAGAAGACGATCCTGGCTGCAGGATGAGATCATGATAGAATTCGTGTTTATCCATCAAATATGAACGTGCATACAAATTTTCGTGTCCGTGCTATTTACCGTTGAGGAGTTCCCTCGTGAGAAGACAATCCTGGCTGCAGGATGAGATCATGATATAATTCATGTTTATCCATCAAATATGAACTTGTACACAAATTTTCGTGTCTGTGCTATTAAACGTTGAGGAGTTCCCTCGTGAGAAGATGATCCTTGCTGGAGGATAAGATCATGATAGAATTTGTGTTAATCCATCAAATATGAATGTGCATACAAATTTTCGTGTCCGTGCTATTTACCGTTGAGGAGTTCCCTCGTGAGAAGACAATCCTGGCTGCAGGATGAGATCATGATAGAATTCATGTTTATCCATCAAATATGAACTTGTACACAAATTTTCGTGTCTGTGCTATTAAACGTTGAGGAGTTCCCTCGTGAGAAGATGATCCTGGCTGGAGGATAAGATCATGATAGAATTTGTGTTTATCCATCAAATATGAACGTGCATACAAATTTTCGTGTCCGTGCTATTTACCGTTGAGGAGTTCCCTCGTGAGAAGACAATCCTGGCTGCAGGATGAGTTCATGATAGAATTCATGTTTATCCATCAAATATGAACTTGTACACAATTTTTCGTGTCTGTGCTATTAAACGTTGAGGAGTTCCCTCGTGAGGAGACGATCCTGGCTGCAGGATTAAGTTATGTCTATCATAAAAATGTATTGTTCTTAAAACCAAAGGTGTGCGCTAAATTTCAGCTCAATCGGGCATCGGGAAGTGGTTCTAATTTAGCTTGCTATACATACAAACATTGAAAGTTCCCTGTCGTAACTCGAAAATCTTCGGCTTACCTAGACCTTACAAAACGCTGCTGATAGCTGCGAAGTCACGTGTCCGCGTTCATACGAATTTAGTTCTGAATTCTGACACCCGAGCGTCGGCTTACTGGCGCCACATGTTGCTTTCTTTGTTGACATGAAAAATGCTGGCATTTATGTAATGTTTTCAATCCTATGATGTATTTAATGTCTGTACTGTGATGTGATAACCTCAGATGTGTACATAATTTACTATTTGACTACAGTAGACACTAGACACTACGTATAGTGCCTTGTTCCCAAAGGGAAGCCGGCAGGAATCGGCTTCTTAGGAGCCTTCGGGCCTGCTGAGTACCTGTAACGACAGTCAAAGATCTACATCATCTTTTTTTTTGTCTTGTTCTATCTTTTGTAGTAAGCAACGACTTATTGTCGGGCCTACGCTGTCCTCCCATAATTAAGCACTAACGCTGTAAACCATTTAAATATTGTACCGTGCACTTTTTATCGACGTTTTATAAGTGCCCATGTAGGTCTATGTAAAATAAAATATTTAGATTTTGATTTTATAAATTTCAGCCACGAGTTCCTCTCCTAAATTCCAAATTTTGCCTCTTATATTGTACAATGATTAAATGTTAAAAAAAGTGAAGTTTAAATTGATACATAAAATCTGTGCTAAAGAACACAACACACCAAATTAACGCAATAGGAGAACTACTATCACACTTTGTAATCGACAAACAGGCCGACTTTATCCCATCTGACAGGCAACTATCAATAAATCCGGATCAGACCGGCGATCCGTGAAACTGAGACCCTTATCAAGTGTAAACTGATCCTTTACTGTGTATTAAGTATACTTTGTATGTTGGTCAGCTGAAGGTTTTTGAAAGGGCGTTAAAGGAAAATATTTCGAGTGTAGAGAGAAGAGAGTATGACTTTGTATACAGGGTGTAACGGAAAGGGTATATACATACTTAAGGTGTACTACAGACCATCAAACTGACCATGTTTCTCCATCGGAAAAGCAACGTAATAGCGAAAAACATGTTTTATGATGAAAAACATGTTCATTTTGATGGTTTATAGCACACCATTAAGCATGTATATACCCTTTCCGTTACACCCTGTATAACCTTTTCGTTACAATATTTTAACCTGTATAAACATAACATCACGCCTGTGATCCTCGAAAGGCTTGGCAGAAGCGTATTTACAAGAACAGTACACCCATGAAACACATACCGAGATTCCTCCGTGCTTCCTGCCTCGGAAAGCACGTTAAGCCGGGACCTACGGCTTAACGTGCTTTGGCATTTGTAGATGTTTGACAGTCGTTAAGAGTAGTCAAAAGCCAAAAGTCTGACATCCAGTCTGACCAACGGGATCGTATTACCCAGTTACTGGGTTGTGGGGGTCATGTAGACAGTCGCTTCATGTAAAATACTGGTACTCAGCTGCATCTGGTTAGACTGGAAGCCGACCCCAAGATAGTTTGGGAAAAGGCTAGGCAGATGATGTTGACCTTCATTACCCGTTTACTGTTCAATGCATCCACCACACGGTGTTGTAAGTGACGGCTTGGTGAAGAGGAGAACCTTCCTTTACACAAAATAATTCTAACAATTTTTTTTTTTTTTTTTTAAATAATATTAATTAACAAAAATAAATTTTAAGTACCATAGAATACCTTGGGGCGAGGACTTCATACTCATAAACCTTATATCCTTGACTTGAATGGTTTGCACTTTTACCGTGGGCGTTTGAAAAGGCGGTCAGGGTAAGTTCGTAAGCATGTCACGGTCTTCTTCTAAAAGGCCGCCTTATATTATTAGATTCACCTAATTCGACCAAAATGTCTGGACTTCAAAATAGACTATGACCTTTTGTTCTCACATTTATTTCAGGAATCATTCGATTAGAAGCTCCAGCACTATCTCTATACAGGGTGGCCACAAAAATACGACAATAAATTGAACTGTTTATACCTCAATCAAGACGTTCTTGCATACAAAAATTCATTTGAATAAATTATTAGCAGTACCTATAACTTTGGGAAGGAGCTTGTGGCTAAATAATAACGGCTGCAAGTGTTGATCTTTAAGGTTAAGCCGTGCTTGCCGAGGTTGGTCCGTGGATGGGTGACCATAATTACATACCGAGTTTCCTCCGTGCCTCGGAAAGCATTTTAAGCCGTTGTTGGTCCCGGCTGTCATTTGTAGATCTTTGACAGTCGTTACGCGTAGTCAGAATCCAAAAGTCTGACATCCAGTCTTACCAAGGGGTATCGTATTACCCAGTTACTGGGTTGTGGAGGTCAGATAGGCAGTCGCTTTATGTAAAATACTTGTACTCAGCTACATCCAGTTAGACTGGAAGCCGACCCCAAGATAGTTTGGGAAAAGGCTAGGCAGATGATGACCTATAAAGGGAAACTGTCTTCAAAAAATGTTGTCTTAAATTTTTATCGGATACTGCCTATATCCACACAAAAAAACCCCCTTTTACGATTTTTCCTAATCTGAATATAGGCTTTCCTATAACGTAACATCACGCCTGTATTCTCCAAAAGGTTAGAAAGAGGTCAGCCTCCCCACATTTCGCCAGTTACATTCAAGTCCCATGTAATAGGGGGCGAGCTTATTGCCATCAACCGGGCACAAATCCTTGGCCGCCATTAAGAAATTCCTGATGAAAAAAACTCAATTACTTACACAAAACCAACTTCCACCACAGAGTTCCTATCTAAAATATGAAACAAGGAAAATTATGAAAAAATACGAAGAAGAAAATGTAAAACTGAGCATAAACTCAAGTTTTCACCCTACTTAAGTTTGTTTACAAAAGCAAGCAACGCTATTACATATTGAGAGACGGAGTGTATAAAGTTTCGGTATCCCAATCAACTAAAAGCACACTGTTTCAACGTTACTTGTGCAAATTTTAGGAGCTACGAAGTGCTATAATTTTATAAAATTGTATTTGTTAGAAATCTTCGTAACTACTGACTCTTTAGGGGTATGAGGAACAGGGTGTAAAGTTCCTCGATACTCCATTGAAAAGGGAGGATCCTCCCACCAGACAGGTGTTGTCTGGTGGGCAACTACGTTTCTCTATATGTATAGTCTTAAGTCGATGTAAACTCTACTTGCGCGATGTAGGAAATGGATGTTAGTTCTTCCGTCGTGTCATAGATGGCGCTGTAGTACTTTTTGTAGTAAGTTGCTTTTCAACGTCACCACAATTCGATTCGGAAAATTCTTTAACTAACGAGAAGCTATATTATCCTTAAGTGTCATAGGCTTAGTAAGCCGTTGGGCCCGGGTGTCATTTGTAGATCTTTGACAGTCGTAGCAGGTAGTCAGTGGCCCGAAAGTCTGATCGGACTGTGAATTGGCGTTTTGTATTTTTTTGAGGACAAACTATATCTTTCCGTCTCCTTTAATACATTCAGTGATTCGTGTTGTTTTAGTACAATGCATACAAGCTGTTACTGAGACCTCTAAAATGCCAGAGTGCATAGCTTAAATTGTTTGTTCCCTCCCTATTTGCGAAGAATTTAAAATTTTAACTCTCCGCCGAGTGAGATTTTCCAGCTGTATTTTTATCTTTGCTCGGACTCCCAAGGGATCTTTCCGAGAACAGATTTGGGAGTTTGGGATTTGCATGCAATGACTGTAATGGGATTGGGGCAGATAGAAAAGGGGGAAAAGGTCAAGGGCAGGTCAATGGAGAGGAATTCAATCAAGATTGGAAATCTTATTGGGTTTGGTATCATTTTACATAAATATAAAGACTGCTAAAACGTGACTTGGTCAGTAGTGCATACACAAATTAAAATCGACAACAGCGCCACCTATCGGCTCCAAAACTATCCTTCCTTTCAAGCTGGAACCATCGATCGCATTCAAAAAAAAATCATTGAAATCGCTTGAGGATAACTGTTTTAAAATTCAGTTGCAAAATTTTACCTATTACCTTATTGACGATGGAATATTCTTCTGCCCATTTCGACAGCACAAAACCTATCTGGTTTCCATATACCACCTCCATTACATCTTCGCACATCCAACACAGGTTCTAGTCTACAAATTACCCGACTACGTGAGGTGAAAATGTATGGTTCGCAACAAACAGGGCTCGTTGCCCGTCGCCTGTTACAGGTCTTAGTGAACAGCGGGACAAACGAGCTCTGTATGGTAATAGGAAGAATTTATCAATACGAAGGTTCTATTAGGAGTTCTGTATCTCCTGAAACAATAGGCATTGTGTTGTGCTTAGTTTCAGTAGTGTCGCCATCGTGAGAGCAGCGGCGGCCCAGTGGTGGCAGCCCCGAGTTACGAGCAGTAAGCCTTGGTTTAAAGGATCACACTCGAACACAAGTGGAAAAATGGTGGACCTCGACACCCGGGTGTAGGCAGGCCAAAGAAGCCATGCCGTCCCCTGATACAAAGTTGACCAGGCGCCTTCTGCGTCTGGACAGGGATGGTCTGCGTCTGGTGTCGGGGACCATCACTGGACACTGTTCACTGAACAAACACTTCTACACTCTAGGAATCACTGATACTCCCCTGTGCAGAGCATGCATGAATGCGGAGGAAACGGTGGCGCATGTACTGCTTGAGTGCACCGGCGTTACCAAGATTCGCGAGGAGACCCTGGGAACACCAAGATCCCTTGCGGATGCCCTGCGAAGACCGGGAAGTGTGATCTGCTTCTGGAGGGAGGTGGGCTGGTTGGAGTAACGGCCACCACGGCTCACGCACAATGGTCCACTTAAGGGACTAAGTGCGGAAACCTAAACCCCATAAAGAAGAAGAAGCCGTGGTTTCGAACCCAGGCAGGCGCATTACTTTGTGTAATTTATTTAGTCATCGCTGCCCTCAAAAATGGTGAAGGAAATCATCGTGAGGAAACCGGCATGTCCTAGAACTAAAAAATCGAAGACATGTGACATCTACCAACCCGCACTGGGCCCGCGTGGTAGATTACAGCCCACTCCCTCTCATAGAGAGGAGGCTTGTGTCCCAGAAGTGGGAACATTATAGGCTGTTGATGATGTTGATAATGAAGTTTCACAGTAACGATGTAGCATAATCAGTCTATAATGGGCTCTATGTACGTCGAACCTAACCTATTAACATAACATAACGACACATCACGCATGTTATCCCCGATAGTTAGGCAGAGGTGGAATGAATGGTACACCCGATTTTTGGAGGGTTTTGGCTGATTTTATACAAAGTTTCAAGCTCTTGTTTTCCGAAATGACTGAACCGATTTTAATGAAACTTCATACGCATAAGCAGAATACATAGGTCTAAAAAGTTACTAAAAACATTTTCGAAAATTTCGGCACTCGAACCGAAGACGTATAAACCACACTAGACCTTCAAAATACTCCCATTGGGATTTTTCACCCACAATACACCTTAGTAAGACCTTAACAGAACAAAGATAAATAGGTCAAGATCTTCGGCAGAAAACCTCGTGGGTTAATGTAATGCATTTCTGCTCCACATGCAAAGAATATGTAATATTCCCAGTCAGAAGTATGAATAAATGTTTTTTTTATTTATAGGCCCATGCTAGTGCCTATTCCATATGGTTTAATAAAGAGAACAGGGAGGAATATACATGTGAATGTGAATGTACAGTTTTAACCAAAATCCAAAAGGAAGGAGGTTATCAATTACTATGTTTTTTTGGTGTGTTTTTTGAGCGATATCTCTGCCAATTGTGAGTCGATTTCGATGATTCTCTTTTTGTTTGGAAGAATATTAATCATGCTGATCTTCGAAAAAATTCAACTCTTCAATAATAGACAGAAGAACTGTTGGGATTGCTTCAATGGCTTAGATATTTATTGTGTACACGATTTCATAACATAAATTCACGTCTGTATGCTCTGAAGACTGACACACCATATCCTCATCTCGCTGCTTTATGTATGTTCAACCTCATCATCGCCAATCGTAAACAAGCCAGCAGCGTAAACTAGACCATGACGTCTTAAAACAGTATTATTTTACTCTAATTCCAGGGTGGGAAAGAGACGGAGCTATACAGGATGTCTAGCGCCATCTCGTTCGCACACTGGAATTAGAGTAAAACGATAATGTTTTACGAAGTCATGGTAGGCCACCAGATTTCGATGAATCGCGACGTATTGTGAGGCATGACACCATCCCTGATGTAACGACCACGACTCTGTCAAAAGTGTGGTGACTAAGAAGAATATCAAATCAGAAACAGATCTGTGGCATAAAGACCGGCCGAAGGTTACGTTTTAGTAGGCATTCGCAACCCTAACATAAGAGAATACGAGTGGAATTTAATCGATAGTCTTCCAGTTAGATCCTAGACTTGCAAGACCGGCTCTTTCAACAGATGTTTGGGTTAGACGTAAAGGCGGAACACATAGTATTGTGGATCAGCTAGTGAACTACAACCATTTGTATTTAAAAGATGTACCAAGTCGTAGTTCAAACTTGCTCGATATTACTGAGCTGTCTCTGATGTGACCACCACGACTCTGTCAAAAGTGTGGTGACTAAGAAGAATATCAAATCAACATGCGGGTGAAGAGAAACAGATCTGTGGCATATAGACCGGCCGAAGGTTACGCTTTAGTAGGCATTCGCAACCCTAACATCAGAGAATACGAGTGGAATTTAATCGATAGTCTTCCAGTTAGATCCTAGACTTGCAAGACGGCTCCTTCAACATATGTTTGGGTTAGACGTAAAGGCGGAACACAGGGTATTGTAGATCAGCTAGTGAACTACAACCATTTGTATTTAAAAGATGTACTGTACCAAGTCGTAGTTCATACTTGCTCGATATTACTGAGCTGTCTCTGATGTGACCACCACGACTCTGTCAAAAGTGTGGTGACTAAGAAGAATATCAAAGCAACATGCGGTTAAATAGAAACAGATCTGTGGCATAAAGACCGGCCGAAGGTTACGCTTTAGTAGGCATTCGCAACCCTAACATAAGAGAATACGAGTGGAATTTAATCGATAGTGTTCCAGTTAGATCCTAGACTTGCAAGACCGGCTCCTTCAACATATGTTTGGGTTAGATGGGAAGGCGCAAGACAGGGTATTGTGGCTCAGCAAGTGAACTACAACCATTTGTATTTGAAAGATGTACGTTAAATACATACATCCCTATATTCCCGTACTCACAAACTTTCCTAGTTATTTCCGAAGTTCCCAATCCAAAATATAGGGCAAAAGTAATAAAAGCAACACTAAATAACTGCTAAATGTTGTAAGTGCGAGCTCATGAATCGGAAAGCAATAAAATGCAATGAAGCGACTGCCCTTGTTCGCAACTTTTGTTTCAATAGACATCTTCAGGAGTGCCTGTACTGTACCAAGTCGTAGTTCAAACTTGCTCGATATTACTGAGCTGTCTATAACTTCAAAGTTGATTCTCTTTGATCTAAAAAAAAAGAGGTTTGTTTAGTGTTCATAGATTGTAAAGTGTAAGTTGTTGCAGTACCTATTCATATACATAATTCTTAACACAAAGTACATACATATACCTACTTAACTGTTTTTCTTGAAAACCAGCGTCGGGCACTAGTTTGCTGAACTGGGCCTTTTTGGCGCAGCCGTGAGACACACAATATTATCTTTTTTTTTTCTGTTTAGTTTTAAGTTTTAATTAACTTTTTGTTTTGTGCACTTGTGGCATGTACCAGATAAATGTGTTTTCTTTCTTTCAGTTTTCCTTCCAACGGAATCTGGATCTATGCCCAGTTGATGGCAATCTGCTCGCCCCTTTTAAATGGAATTTAATCATAATTGGCGAAATATGGGTCTACTGTTAGGTACCTACATCTGTGCCTAACCTTTCGGGGATTACAGGCGTGATGGCGTACCATGACGTCTTAAAACATTATTGTTCGATTCTTATTCCAGAGTGAAAAAGAGACGGAGCTATACAGGTCGTCTAGGTCCATCTCTTTCCCACTCTGGAATAGGAATGGAACTATAATGTTTTAAGCGTCATAGTAACCCGCCTGATGTCATGTGTTACTACGTTTACCTTTTTGTCAGCCTGTATTGAAGTGAAACTTCTTATGCGGCTTTCAACAAGTTTAAAGCTATCATGGAGGGGGAATATTTTCTAAAACTCACTAAGAGACGGCAGTATTACAAGATTTGTGACTACGTAGTTCTACTCTTCTACTAGGTACGCGCATGTTAACAGTCATGCATTCGACTCTTCGGTGTGACCAGCCTTTTTTTTTTTTTTTTTTGCGGATGGGAAATCATCAAATGACTTCTCCCGCTCTGGGCGGAGCGGGAGGGAGTGTCAGACTTGACTGACTAAAACCCACCCATGTTCCTTCTTAGCCCTTTGTGTTCCAGGGCCGCGGTATCTCTTTCGAACAACCCGCAGCCCTGGCAGGCATCGGCCCTTTCGGACCCCTTCCGGTTTGCTGACATCTCCTTGAGGCCCGCGTGGAACACGTACGCGCCGTCGACACGGCCTTTCGTCATGAGACGGACGGACGGTGAGCTAGCCCATTACTCACCGTCCACAGGCTCGCGCCTACGGTGGCCGGGGGCCACTGGTTGCCCCCCGACGTCCGGGGCGTCTCCCGCGGCGGCTGGGACGTGAGGTTCTCTCCCTCTCCGCCACCTCCTTCGCTAGCATGACTGCTTCGCAGAAGGAGGCGACGGCTTCCCATTCCCTCTCGCTCCGGACCATGGATTGAACCAGGGCCGGAGGCGAGAGGTCACCGCCGCCAATCGCCGCTACGAGGACACGGCGGTGCTCAGCCCAAGTGGGGCAGAGCTCCACGGTGTGTTCCACCGTGTCCTCCGGCCGATCCTCGCAATGGTAGCACCCGGGCGTTTCCTCCCGCCCGATTCAGTGCAGGAACCTCCCGAAACAACCGTGTCCGGTGAGGACCTGCGTCAGGCGGAAGGTGAGGGCGCCGTGCCGCGTGGTTGCGACAGTCGCTGTCTCCATGTCGCCATGAGATCGCGCCGGAGGTCTGTCCGCTGAGCGACAATTTGCCGCGGCAGCGGAGTTTCCTCCCGGCGTAGTGCCTCCGCGCGCCATTCATGCAGGCGCGCGAGGACCATCGCCTCCAGATCCCATGGTGGCAATCCGGCCAAGAGGCTCGCCGCCTCGCCGGAGATCGTGCGGTACCCCCGGATCAGCCTTACGGCTACCACCTTCTGGGGCGCGTTCAGGTAATGGGCGGCTCGCCGCCTCAAAGAACGCGCCCACACCGGGGCCCCATAAAGGGCCATGGACCGCACGACCCCCGCATAGAGCCTCCGGCAGAAGGCGTTTGGACCCCCCAGGTTGGGCAAGAGCCGCTTTAATGCAGCTCCTGTCCAGTTTTGGGGCCAAACGTCGGAAGTGCTCAACGAAGTTCCACCGGCTGTCGAGGACAAGCCCTAGGTACTTTAGCGTCGACTCGACGCCGATGGGAACCCCTCCTACCGTCAGTATGGATCCCGACGGTGGCGCATTCCGAGGCCCATGAAAGCACATGGCCTCGGACTTGTGCAATGCCACCTCGAGACCCAGCTGCCGGATTCTCCCCACGACTATCGCAATCCCGCGTGTCATTAATTCGGCCGCCGCCTCGTGCGACCTCCCCTGTGCCAGCACCAGCGTGTCGTCAGCGTAGCAAACTACGCTGACACCGCTAGGGAGGTCGGCGCGCAGCACCCAGTCGTAGCCGATGTTCCACAAGGGCGGCCCCAGAACCGATCACTGTGGAACACCGCACGACATCTCTCGCCGGTTCCACTCTCCGTTGCGACCAGGGTAGATGACGGCCCTGTCCGTCAGGTAGTCCCCGACCACACGACGAAGGTAGGTCGGCAACCGGTGATACCGGAGTGCCTCCCTAATGCAGGTCCAGGGCATGGTGTTGAAGGCATGGTGTGTGTGACCAGCCTTCGCTCGATTTCCATGAGTAGAATAACCTCGATAAACTTATGTAATACTCGTAATTATGTAATAAAAATAGTACACCAAGAAAACAACAAAATATTATTTCGAAGGTCAATAAAATAACGAGAGTGAATGCGTGGCACTCGAACGCATGCGTGTAGTTCACTTCTTCCGCGCGGAGGCACTCCACGCACTTTTTTTTTATTGAATACCCTCAAAGGTTTTGTGTTTACCGATTTAACCGACAGAACAAAACTACACAGTCTTGAACAATTATCGTCATTTAACAAGTAATTCAAAGTTATCAACAGATGGCGTGACCATAACGCGAGTTTAACAGATTTTAATGAGAGGCTGCGATTAGAAAGATGACTGTAATCTGACAAGCAACTATTAAGTTTTGAAACAGAAATCAAAGTAATTATCGATAAGCTCAGAATGTTTCTTAGATTAGGTAGACACCGTTTTTTCTATGTCAGTTTTAACATCTCCATACAAGTTGGTTGGTCCTTTTCAGATACAGATAGGTAAAAAAAACCTAATAAATAAAATGAACTCAAATGAAGAAACCGACGCCCCCAAGAAATAAACCTGTATTATACTATTACTGACTTTTTACTGTTATTTCATTTTCGGTATCTATGGGTCGGGATACACCAACGCAATTTTTTTCAATTTTTTTCTGCGGTAATTTCCAACGGTTTTCCTTATAACACTTTTGTTCTTTGGAAATTTTCTATTTTTTATTTACTAAAAAAATAACGAAATACATTATTACAAATTAAATTCTATGGCTACATTTCGGTAAAGTAATATTACTGTAAAATATTTCAGCAAAATTTCTGGTTAACGCGATTACAGGTTTATTATCGTAAATTTTGTGGTAGACATTTTCGGTAATGCACTATTACAGTTATCATCCGGGACATAAATTTATACCTACCTATTTAAATTAGACGAAGGTATTACAGACTTAAGGTAAGCACACCAATAGACCTCGAAAAATAAGCTCCAGCACGGAATCGAGTGTTGAGAAGAATATTTCATTATTTCCTAAAGTAGAGTCTCATTACACAAGAAAAAGCTCAACTCGAGAATATTTGTCACAAGACCTCAACATATCAAAAATGCATCGTTTGTACACTGAGTGGTTTCCATAGCAAAATTATGTTGAAGTTACGATAATATGAAACCATTTTTAACATAAAATTTAACTACTTATTTTTTAAGCCTAAAAAAGATTAATGTTCTACATGTTTTGTATATGAGCAAGCAAGTCCACCAGAGAAAGAGTACACGTCTTTAGGAGAAAGCTATAGATGTCATTTAAATAGAAAAGAGAGAATTCGGCAAATTAAAAATGAAGAAAAAATAACAATTGACAAAAACGATAGCACGATTGCTATCTTTGACCGGCAAAAAGTGTTAAGTATTCCACAATCTGCTGTAGGCATTTTCCACTATAAACGCAAGTACCCTGTGTACAATTTTACTATTTTTGACGCCCTCGCCTTGCTACGTGTGGCATTACCAAATCGCAAAACGAGGCTGCATAGAAATTGGGAGTTGTTTGTTGCAATTCTTAAAGAGTGAACAGGAGCGAGGTGTTAACAAGATATATTTTAATTCGGATGGTTGTTCCGGTCCAAATAAGAACAGGTTCATTTTTGTCTTATATGCGTATGCAGCAAAATCTTTAAATTAATCTATAACGCACAGATTTTTCCTGACTGGACATAGCCAGAACGAGGGAGACTCGATGCATGCTTGTATTGAAAGGAACATGAGAAATATAGTACATTGTTACCCTAGGGGTGAAAGTAACTTATTTAATCCCTCGAACTATTGGCGCAGGTGAACTATTCGTTCGGGTGCCAATAGTTCGAGGGACTAAATAAGTTTTTAACCCGAGATAAACACTGTGCTTTTCATTACGAATACAAGGAAAATAAAAATAAAAACATGAATTAGCCAAAGAAAAATTAGTAAATTTTATTTTACATAAATCAACAACGTTTCCCGCCTATTTTGTTTTTTTTTCTGTGGCCAGCCAGCTATTCAGGCATTATTTTTCATTTTCATCATTGTATTTTCATATTGTATTGCCCAAATCTATGTTATTTTAAATAAATTGTTTAAACTGAATTTTGAAGATTCTTTAATCAATACTTAACTTTAAGTTATTTCAATTTTACATCGTGGATGCATAGAATGTTGGAACAGGGTTCAATAAAAACCAAACGACGTGAGCGAAAACCTAAGACAGACGCTTTTATAGAAGATACTGTATTGGCACATGCTTATCATCAGCCTCTTCCTATAAGCAAGGCGTTGCATACAGATTTACTGTCTTTGTGCAATAGTGGAGCGATTCCACGGTGTAACCACGCATTTTATGAATCCTTAACTTCTGTAGAAGAAAATAGTGATGATCGCGATGATAATGATGATGCCAATGATAATACCGATTAGTTTTTAATGTTTTTACTTGGCTACTTTTTTATACTTTTACTGATTTGTCTGATTTTCGTGATTGACTGATTTGTGATCTCTATGAAAACTTTGTTTCCAATAAACGTTGTAATTTTAATAATTTTTGTGAGTTTTCTTTAATTATTTCCTCGAAGATACCGATGACAAATTTATTTTACATTATCGGTTTTCAATGATTACGATAAAATGACTACCAAAAATTTTCTATAAAATACGGGTTACACTACTTTACCCTTTTATGGTTATTAAAAATTTTACCATAATAAGTCGGTAACTGAACATTACAATCTTTCTCTGTAACGAAAAAACACGTTTAATAATCCAGTAAAGCAATATTATGCCTATGATTTTTAAGAAATTTACAAGAATAATTCGGTAAGTAAACACTACATGAATAATATTGATAAGTCACGATCCTAAGATATAAATACCCTAAAAATTTTATGAAACTATTTTCGGTAATGTGTATTTTGGTGAATAACTAATTCTATGTATATTTAATAGTTACACTTAATACTATAAACTTTTCGGGTAAAAATTAGCTTTTCCATAACATAACACTGTTGTCATAATTACTTTTTGTTGAAGAGATATACCCGAAAAACACTAAATCATTTTTCCTGTAAAATTTGATTTTTGCGGTTACCGGTTTATTCCCCGGGGACGTCGAAACTTACATGGTCACGATAGGGCAAGGGCGGCGAAACTCCGCTGGCTTCTTGGGAAGTGACGTCATGAACAAACAATTGACGATCGAACATACTAACGCCTATGATGGTGTTGTCAATACATTAATTACTTGACTTTGGGAAATTTTAGTGATTTTATGTAATGATAATTTTAATATGTATGTTTTGGGTAATTTTTGTATGTGATGTTTACCTTTACGTATATTAAATATTTCTTATTCCTTTAGTAATGTCATAGGCTATGTAAAATCTAAATGCCCTGTTCGGATCGGACAGGGATATTTTATATACTGTAATAAAAAATCCATCCGTAGATATGATATACGAATAATAACTTCAGACGCGAATAACTTAACTGTCAAAGTATTTTAAGTAAAAAATATCCTTTGAATATTAAAACATCAAAGCAATCAACCTAATAAAAGTAAGTCGAGAGTAGGGTGAGGGTGAAAGATTGCACTTGCAATGTTTTTTTATTGACAATAAGGAAAAAAGGGGCAAAAGAAATGAGCCCCGGATTTTTTGAGGGAGGAAATTTATTTTCTGAAGATTAAATAAAATACACAATCTGGCAGTTTCACGACGGGAGTTTGGTTTTATCTAGCAATTCATGTGTACTTACTGAAACTCTGATTGTCCTAGGAGTTTTATCGATACTGATTGTTAAGAACTTCCTATTGGTGGTATAAAGTTGACTACCCATTGCAGATTTATGAATTTTTAAGACAAATATTTGCGTAGGTGCCTTGGCCTTCAGTGCGACAAATTGTGCCAATTCTTTGCGTCTGCCTTAATTACTAAACGTAAACATACTCGTGCACCAGCGCTTTGACTTTTGTTTTAAACCTAAGCGACCAAATGAACATTTTCTTTATAATGCCACCTGGCCACCTATTCACAAACGCCTGGATTTGATTTCGATTCGATAAGTCGTATCTCTATCCTGTTTTGGCATTACGAAAGCGAGCGAGATAGACATACGACTTTCCGAATCGAAATCGAATCCGAGCGTTTGTGAATACGGGGGCTCGTCAGAGTTTTCATACCACACTATGGGCTTTATCTTGGCTTCACAAATGCAGAAATTTCTCTCAGGCTTGGTTTGATTTCCTCACGATGCTTTTCTTCACCGAAGCAAGTGATAATTATACAATACGCACATTAATCCGAAAAATCAGAGGTCCTTGGGTTTGAACTCATGACCTCAGGACTTGGCAGTCCGTTGGGTACACCAGAACGCTATCAATGGTTTTTAGGGATTCGTACCTCAAAAGGGAAAAATGGAACCCTTATAGGATTACTTTTTTTCCGTCTGTCTGACAAGACCCTGTACCTCGGGAACGCGTGAAAGCATAGTGGAGGTGTCAAACTTCTAAGTTAACGTAAAAAAGAGATACGGCCTTTATGCGTACGTATATTTCGACACTCTCAAGGGAATCAAAATGTATAGGGTAATTTCCGTTGACCTAGAACAATGAAATTTGGCAAGTAATATCGTCTTATACAAGTACAGGGAAACGTTAGAAAACTATACATTTTGTAAATCCATATCCATACTAATATTATAAATGCGAAAGTCACTCTGTTTGTTTGTTTGTATGTTTGTTTGTTACCTTTTCACGATTAAACGGCTGATCGCATCTTAATGAAATTTTGCAAGAAGATAGATTTCAACCTGGGGAAGGACATAGGCTATATATCATCACGCTACGACCAATAGGAGCGGAGCAGTAATGAAAAATGTTGCGAAAACGGGGAAAATGTGACGCAGACGAAGTTGCGCGGGACAGCTCATAAAAGAATACGGTCTTTACAAAATACAAATTTGTACGGAACCCTTGGTGAGAGAGTCCGACTCGACACTTGGGCCGGATTTTCTACATAACATGAACCCTAAAAACTTTATTTATCAAAGTTGACATATTCCAACTTAATCCATTCTAAATCTTAAGCCACGAACTATTTGAGACCATTTAATTCCGAGTGAACAATTTTAAAGTCAGTGGTCTGACAACTAATTTCCTTGGCTTGTCCTAATTACTCTGGGCGAAGGAAAACCTTTCGTTTCAGGTTAACAGGTGATAAATTAGGGTCCCGTCAAGATTTCATAAATCATTCACCCGACTGCGTGCGCACACGATTTGTGGTTCCGTAGTTCCTTTAATACATTAAGGTTAACTAGTGGTTTTTTTATTTGCTTAATGATTTATTGACAGGCAAAATGTTTTCGACGAAATTGGGGAATAGGACGTTTGATGTTTTGGCATTGATTTGAACAAAAGGTTTGGGGGAAAGATTTTGAAAAAATTATCCTCGAATGTTCAGTTTTCAAGATGTTTTCGCGATTAAGATGTTGGTCGTGGAGAAAGTTGTTTGGTTTAATGGTTTATACCCTTAAACCTAGAACCGTATAACCAGGGTGCTCACGTACCCAGTCAGTTAGTAAAAGAGACGACATTTTTGAACATGTTGCAATACAGCTTAGATTTTTTTTTATGACATTTCATTTTTCATCTTTTAACTTGTTGCAACACAGCTATGATTTTTAATTAATTAATATATAAAATACCGCAGTCGTATTATTTATTGTTCTTGAAAATATGCTTCAATACAATACTAGCAGGGAAAGTCGTAGTATTATATGGTGGTCTAGGGTTTTAAATATGACACCACTTTTCTGAAGTTCTAGATTTTTCTGAGGTTATCACAACGCTAGCTGAAACGTCAGATCCAGAGGCCACATTGGTCATAAAAAATATTTTCTAAAACAGGACTGTTCAAAGAGAGCTCGTGGCTAAATAATAACAGCCGCACGGGTTGATGGGTTGATCTTTAAGGTTAAGCCGTGCTTGCCGAGGTTGGTCCGTGGATGGGTGACCATAATTACATACCGAGTTTCCTCCGTGCCTCGGAAAGCACGTTAAGCCGTTGGTCCCGGCTGTCATTTGTAGATCTTTGACAGTCGTTATGAGTAGTCCGTAGCCAAAAGTCTGACTTACAGTCTTATCAAGAGGTATCGTATTACCCAGTTACGGGGTTGTGGAGGTCAGATAGGCAGTTGCTTCATATAAAATATTGGTACCTACTCAGCTGCATCCGGTTATACTGGAGGCCGACCCCAAGACAGTTTGGGAAAAGGCTAGGCAGATGATGATGAGTTCAAAGATTAAAAACTGTATCATATCACTAAAATACAGTCAAATATAGTACTATATATAGTCGGGAGGTATGACAGTCCGTTGGTGAGGTCGCTAGTCACCTGTACACTGTCTGTGTTTTTAGTTAAGTACTAACATAGGTTAAGAATATTGTTACTAACCCAATGGATCTTGGTCATCTGAATAAATGAATATTATTATTAAAGCCTTACTAATTACACAGTATTAATCTATAGTATATCTCTGCCTTCTTAAAGATCTCATTATCCTAATAAATAGGCCTCAATCCTATTCATTGCGAAGGTAATCCAATAGCGGACTATTAATATCGTTCTAGTAATAATTGGCGTGGGCGACAGCGGCCCACGAAGACTGATGTGAGCGAAGACATCGATCACTGAACGGAGGTTTTATTTGTCGTTTCAGGGACACACAGGTAGGTGGATTGCAGAAGGCTAATAGCCTTCTTGAAAGAAGTTTTAATTCAACCTTCTTATAGACGGCCGCGTTGGTCCAGTTGTTGTAAGCGCCACTGCTGAGAATGAGGTCTTGGGGCCGATTCCCAGGTCGGGCAAAGTGTTGTTGCGGTTTTCCATCAAGAATTTCTCAATAGCAGCCAAGAAGTTTGGACTTAAGCTCGTTTGATGGCAATAGGCTCGCCACTCTATACGTAGGAGTTAAACCGGCGAATGTGGGTGTACTATTGTTAAATGTCTGCCTACCTTAGGGTTGCCATACGTCCGGAATTTTCCGAGCTAGTCCGGAATTACAGCTCAGTGTCCATGAGAAAAATAAGACAGTCTAAAATAAAAAATAAAAAAATAGCATCGGAATCAACAATCTTACTTAAGGGTGTTACCACAACGCGGGCCTGTGGACGGTAAGTAATGGGCTAGCTCACCGTCCGTCCGTCTCACGACGACAGGCCGTGCCGACCGACGGCGCGTACGTATTCCACGCGCGCCTCAAGGAGATGTCAGCAATCCGGATGGGGACCGAGAGGGCCGATGCCTGCCAGGGCTGCGGGACTGTTCGAAAGAGATACCGTGGCCCTGGAACAAAAGGGCTAAGAAGGAACATGGATGGGTTTTAGTCACAAGTCTGACACTCGCTTCCACTCCGCCCAGAGCGGGATGATTATATTTAATGATTTCCCATACGAAAAAAAAGGGTGTTACCGCACCAATCGATCGATCGTCGATCGATGCTATCGATCAATCGTATAATGGATTAGTCGACAATCGATCGATAGGTTTACCTAACTAATGATTTTACGTATTACCCACTACTAACTTGTTGTGGAGGGCAGATAGGCAGTCGCTCTATGTAAAATACTGGCCTTTACCTGCATGCGGTTAGACTGGAAGCTGACCCCAACATAGTTTGGAAAAGGCTAGGCCGATGAATGTGTTTACATTTATGATTTATATTTTATAAGCTAAAACGAATACTGGGCCGAAACAATTTTTTTTTTTTTTTTTCTTCAGTGTGGCATCACGCGTCAGCGTATTTCGCCATTGCTCATGTTCTATAGATTAGTCTTCAGTTTTTCGGAGTTTGACATTGGATGGTTTGGCATTTTAGTGTTGCCAAGGAATAAGGTAAAACGGGAAACGGGAAATATTTAAAACGAATATTATATTATAGAAGGTTAGTCAGAAGTGGAATTTGGGAAAAAATAATAGGATCAGGAAAGTAGTTATACGGAAAATAGGAATCTAAAGGATAACTGAAAAACAACAATAAAATATTTTAAATATGAAACTAAGAAAAACTATTACTAATACTAAAATTAAATAATTTTTAAAACCAAATATTTACAATTTAATATTATTTACAGTTAAAAAACTAAATAAAGCTTTATATATTCCTTTATGTAACGACGACAGTATGCACGACATGTTAGTGGGGAAAGGGATCTGTAAAGACTGTAATGTATTATACAAATCTGTATTATCGTAAAGAGGACAGCTCAGAAATATGTGATTAATATCCCCAATTTCAAATCCGCATCCACAGGCAGGACTCGTCTCAATGCCTAGTCTTGCAAGGTGAACGGGACTACACACATGACCTAACCTTAAGCGAATTAAACTAGAGGTGTTCTTTTTATCGAAAGATATTAATCTAAACCAAGGTTTTTTTGATATTTTGGGCTGAATATTAAAGTAATGTTTTCCTTTATATCGAGCAGTTTCTGCCCACAATTTATCCCAAGAGACTTGGAGATAAGCTGCCGGCAAAGAAGCTAAATCCTGTGTGAAATTAATGTAAGGAACGACATCACCACACCCTACCGCATCCTTGGCTAATTCGTCAGCCTTAAGATTACCTTTTATATTGGAGTGACCTGGTACCCAAACGAGATCAACAGAATAACCTTTCATCAAACATTGACGCAATTTAGTCTTGATATCAAATATTAATGGAAAATATGTTTGTGACTTAAATGGAAATCTTTGAAGAGTTTGTAAAGCACTTTTGGAATCTGTAAATATTACTGTTTTTGTTAACTTCATAAGCATCACGTATTCTATAGATTTTAAAATACCGAGGCATTCTCCTGTAAAAACAGATGACTCAGGTGGCAGTTTAATTTTCTGGACAATCTTGTACTGACTATGATATACTCCTACGCCAACACATCCGTCACTTGACAGCTTAGATGCATCGCAGTATACTTGATGCCAATTTGACCATTTTTCGTGAATAAGGAAATTAAGTTCTTTTTGAGCATCTATGGTATCTTTAGATATGCCAATGTTATCATATATTTGGAAAGGTGTAACCAATGCGTCATATTCACAACAATAAATAGGTAGTTTTGGAGACCGGTAAGTTGGAGCATTGATCCTGAGAAACCGCTGTAAACTTATCTCTAAACATGGTACATTATTTTGGTTTTCAGGTAAAAGTTCATGGAGTTTATACATTTTAGGCACTAAAGGATGGTTGGAAAACTGCAAAATTCTATAAAAAAATCTGTCTGCTAAATACTGCCGTCTTAATATCAACGGGGGTTCGCTACATTCCACTTGAAGAGCGTTAACGGGACTTGATTTCATAGCACCTGACACAATTCTTAAGGCTTTTGATTGGATGACATCTAATTTGCTGACTGCTGTTATGTTACAAGGTTCCAACAAGAATAAACCATAATCAAGGACACTTCTGATTAAAGCATTATATATTAATTTCATGGAATATGGATGTGCACCCCACCAAACACCTGAAAGGCATCGTAAAATGTTGAGAGTACGTTCACATTTCGCACTTATGTAGTCCATGTGTGGAGATCCGCTAAGTTTAGAGTCCAGTATGACTCCTAGAAATTTTATATTAGTTTTAGTAGGTAAGGTCTCATTGTTGTATCTGACATGAACTGGCGGTGGTAATCTTTTTTTAGTAAATAGAACTGTCGCACTTTTATTAATAGACAAGTCAAGACCATTCTTATCCATCCAGTTTTTTAAATCTGTTACTTTAAGGCAAGCAGTTTGTATTGATTTATCGCAACTATATATGACCAAATCATCCGCATATTGTAATATAGAGACTGTTTTGGGTAAAGATTTTTCCATATCGTGTGTGTATATATTATATAATAATGGACTGAGGGGGGAACCCTGTGGCAGACCCTTGTATAGGGTTCGATAACTTGAGTTTAATTTTAATTGTCTTCCCGTCAACATATTAATAACAAAATTAATTAGAACAGATGGAACGTTTAACTTAATCAATTTATCTTTTAAAACTGGTAAAAGAACATTATCATAAGCAGATTTAATGTCTAGAAAAGAAGCGACTACGGACTCATTATGTAAAAATGCTAGTCTTATATCAGTTATAAGAATACTAATATTATCTAATGTGCTCTTTCCTTTTCTAAATCCACATTGAGATTCACACAGCAGGTTTTTATTTTCTATATAATATTCTAATCTATTTTTTATTAAATGTTCAGCCACTTTCGCAGTAACATTTGATAGAGCGATAGGACGGAACGAATTTACTTCGGATGGGGACTTACACGGTTTTAAAATTGGTAACACTGACTGCACTTTCCAGTGCTGAGGAATGTTACCTGATAAGAAGATTTTATTAATTAATTGTAAATAATATTGTAAAGCATTATCTCCTAAATTGCTTAAAAAACTATACAATATGCCGTCTTCGCCTGGAGCTGAATCGGGAAGTGAAGACAGTACCCCCTTTAGTTCTTTTAAGGAAAAGCAGTCGGTTAAGCTTGAATTATTATCGGTGATTGGACGTGAACAGAATAATTCTTGTTCGGGTAGATAAGGAGGAGCAATTTGGTCAAGATATTCTGAAATGAGAACTGGTGGAAGTGTTGTGAAGTTAATAGGCGACATAGCGTTCTTAAATCTTTTAATGAAAGCCCAAACTTTCGTTGGAGGAGTGGAAGGTGAAATTGTAGTGCAAACATTTCTCCAGCCTGTGAATCGTTTTTGTTTTAAAAGTTTTTTGGTGGATTTTATAATATCCATTAAAGATTTGAAATTATCGTCTGTCATTTCCTCATTGTATTTTATTTCCGCTTGTTTCCTTGCTCTAACGGCCCTAGTACACTCACTGTCCCACCAGAGTGGCGAAGGTATGTTTTGACAAACATTTTTTATAGGAAAAACGGAGTTAGCTGATTCTAATAATAATCTTATAAATGCACTACAAGAACTGCTTTCGTCTGCAATTAACAAATTTGGGAGTGAATCTAAGTTGTTCTCTATATGTTCACTAAACTTATGCCAATCGCTTTGTTTAGAAACCTTATGTTTCCTTGTAGAATGGCTATGGAAGCTTTTTCTGACTTTAGAAGTGTTTAGGAAGGTTATTAATATGGGGAAGTGATCACTGTCATGTGTGGATGTTAATGTTGTCCAGTGTATTGTACTAGCTAGACTTGGTGTACAGATACTTAGATCAGGAGCACTTAAACCTTCAGAAGGGTTTGTACGTCGAGTAGGCATAGAGGTGTTTATGACACAAAGATTGAGTTCATATAAGATGTCTACTAGTTTATTACCATGGCAGTTAGAATAAGAACTTCCCCATGAAGAATGCTGTGCATTGAAGTCACCTAACACTAGAAGAGGCTTAGGAAGGCCTTTCAATAAATTACAAATACTATCATAAATATCAGAAGAAGGATGAGGAATATATATAGATACAAAGCAAATATTATTTACAATGGCGGCCACTGCAGAAAAATTAGCATTAGATGAAAATGAAATAGGAGTATATAATAATGTATTACTTATAAGAAGGGCAGAGCCACCATAACCATCTGGCCTGTCATCGCGGAGACAGGTGAATCCGGTAACTTTGAAGGTGGAGTCTGGCTTGAGCCAGGTCTCTCCTAAAGCAATTAAACTAGGATGGAATTTATTGAGTAAGTATACAAGTTCTGATTTTTTACTGCGTATACTCCGACAATTCCACTGAATTATTTTGTGGATTGGAGTTTGATCCATTATTTTGGATGTTAGATTTAACAAGGGCATCAAGAATTATGGCAGCGTGTTCTGGTTTGATAAGTTGAGACTGAGAAAGAGATTTAATAATACTAGAAATAAAATTTAGTACATTTGAAGAGTTATCAGTATTTTCTATATCTGGTGACCTCAATGCACAACCATTAGCTGGTGAAGGCATTGCATATTCTTTTATGAGCTGCCTATGGGCAACTCGGTCATATTCAGATGATTTATATGTGTTTTTAGGTGACCGAGGTTTCAGGAATACTGTCTTCTTATATGATTTATTTAAATTGTTATTTACAGTTGTAGGTCTCAGTATATTGTTGTCAGTATTAACTATGGGTTTTGTATTTAAAACATCTGCATATGATTTGGATACTGGTGGATGTAATTTAACAGCCTCAATAAAAGAAATGCAACAATCAGCCATTGATTGTTTAATAGCCACCTGCCTAGAATGTTCCGGACAGGATCTGTTTGTTGCAAAATGTTGCCCTGAACAAAGAAAGCATGTTGTACTTTCCTCCTCTACAGTACATGTACTACCAACATGGGCATCCCCACATTTATAGCAACGTGGTTTTGATCTGCATTGTGTTTTCGTATGTCCGAATTTGCAGCAATTAAAACATTGTATTGTTGGGTACACATATTGTTCAACTGGAAGTGCATTGTAACACATAAATATTCGTTTTGGCAGAATTTGTCCGTCAAACGTAACCACTACTGATTGGGATGGTCTCCAAGAAGGAGCTCCATCAACCACTACCCTAAAGTTAAGTCTTCTAATTTTAAGTATTTTGCCACATCCTATCGGAAGATTAATGTTTTCGATAATTTCCTCTGGAGACCATTCGACAGGGATACCTCTTACGAGGCCCATCCGTGTTATATTGAAAGTTGGAATGTATGCTTTGAAGTTATGTGCAATCAAGCTCTGGTGTGTTAAGAAATTATTTGCATCTGAATGCTTAGCAAAAGACAAGGTCATTCTGTTGCGCCCGATGCGTTTTAGGCTACCATTAATAATACTGGCGAAGTTATTTTGTTTTAAAAACTTTCCGAATGTGATGGGGTGAAGAGTATAATCGTCATTAGGACTTGATGTCTGTTTCTGTACGTGTACAATATAGGGGCTATTGTCTGTAGATTCGTAAGTTGTACGTCCAATAGGAGAGGGTTGCGAAGAAATAGTAATATTATTATTATTACAATTAAATGCTTGAGTCGGTTTGTCTACGGTAGTGGAAAGAACTGGTGAAGTGTTAGATGATGTAGATTTAATTTTTTTCGCCGAATTTTCATGTATAATGTCGTTTTCTGAACAGTCACAACAATTAACAGTTGCGTTGGGATCTTTATTGTTACTATATTTCTTTTTCCGTTTATTACAATCTTTACATGTCCGCCTTCGGACGCGTTTTGTTGGCCTATTTTCTGTGGTGCCAGAAGCGTCAGTATCCATATTAGATTCGTTTGTTGAAACAGTGACGAAATAAGCTGGAGGAGGACATTTTAATGATTCTGGACCGGGTCCAGGTTCAAAATTTGTACCGCCCGGATCCGGAGGGCGATTCATCTTACATCTAATTAATAAATAAAACTAAAAGAAACTTACCAATATATATACAGATAATCACTAACTAAACTAATTATAGATATATTACATAAAAACTACTTTCCTGTACACTATAAAATTATTTTTTTCGAAAATTTACAAAAAAGCGCGCCTATCCCGTTCAACGTTTCCCGCCTTTTTCGCCGAAACAATTGTTTTTGACATTAAAATATTAAGAGCGTTTACACCTTCCGATTTTTCATGCAAACTTTCAACTTCAACTCCTTATTTTCCGAAATGACTGAAACGATTCAAATGAAACTTTATACGCAGGATACATAGGTCTAAAAAGTAACCAAAAATATTTTCAAAATGTGTTTTAAAAAAAAAAAAGAGATAATTGGAATTTTCTGTTTCTATAGAAAATTTATAATCGGTCTTAATTAACAGTAACACTATTTTTCGAAAATGTTTTAAGTAACTTTTTAGACCTATGTATCCTGCTTATGCGTATAAAGTTTCATTTAAATCGGTTCTGTCAAAATAAGGACTTGAAAGTTTGTATGAAACGCGGTAGGTAAGGTATAAACGCTCTTAAGAAAGAGTTTTTCTAGTTATGGTAGGGTATTTGTTGGGTAGTCCTTTAATCACGACTATAAAAAAAAAATACAAACATCCGAATTGAGAACCTCCTCCTTTTTTAGAAGTCGGTTAAAAATGGGGATTGTATGTAATTTTTGGAGGGTCAAATTTTCTTTACTTATTAAACAAGGTGTTGTTTTGCATCCTCGTCAAAATTCAGGAGGTTGTCACAAAAGACATAAGTAATCAATGAAAATTACTGTACCTATTTAAATATTAATCATGCAGATTTTTTTGGTTGTTTAAGTTTGTCAGTATTTCAGAATAACCCCCTTAACGTGGTTTCGGGAATAAGAAATTATCGAATAAATGTTTGAAATTGTTTGTATATGTGAAACTGCGGTTATAGGGCGAGGATCAGACGAGCCGCGTTTAAAACACGGGTGGTTCACACTCACCGATTTCCGTATATAAGAGAAAAATTCAAAATTACCTATCCATTTTATTATTGATTCAGGACGAGAATCATTAGCATAGTTACCTCCTTGAATTTGACGGGGATGCAAAACAACACCTTGAGTGGCTTTGATTTTATGAAAAAGATTTTAGGGAACAACAGATTAACCTTCTCTCTATTGCTGTTTACTGTCACGGGCTCAGCGTGTGTCAAGAATGTCTTGCACGTCACACGTTAGCGAATCCTCTGGGGCACACAATTTCGTTTAGTGTACTGTTGTACACCTAATCTGTTACGTGCGTAATCCTGGAGATGGCTGGTTGTCTGCGTGATAGACAGCAATAAAGATCAGTTATAACTGTAGTTTATTAAACTGACTTTGTTTGCTCGTGGCTAAATAATAACAGCCGCACGGTTCGCGCTTCAAGGTTAAGCCGTGCTTGCCGATATTGGTCCGTGGATGGGTGACCATAATTACATACCGAGTTTCCTCCGTGCCTCGGAAAGCACGTTAAGCCGTTGGTCCCGGCTGTCATTTTTAGATATTTGACAGTCGTTACGAGTAGTCAGAAGCCAAAAGTCTGACATCCAGTCTTACCAAGAGGTATCGTATTACCCAGTTACTGGGTTGTTGAGGTCAGACAGAAAGTCATCCGTACTCAGCTGCATCCGGTTAGACTGGAAGCCGCCCCAAGATAGTTTGGGAAAAGGCTAGGCAGATGATGATTAAACTGTCTTTGTTCCTCTTAGACAGACTCAGTCTCAGTCGATCTCTGTCGTTACAGGTAGTCAGTGGACTGAAAGTCTGATAGCCAAGTCCGTCGTCTTACCAAGGGGTATCGTGTTACTAACTGGGTTGTGGAGGTCAGATAGACAGTCGCTCCGTGTAAAATACTTGTATTCACCTGTGTCTGGTTAGACTGGAAGCTGACCCCAAAACAGTTGGGAAAAGGCTAGGCAGATGATGTTCATCTTAGACGCCACTGAGATATTATTATAGCTAGCCCATGTCATCCCACTGCTGGGCAAAGGTTTCCCTCCATTCGTTCGTTCAAAGTACCACTTCTTTCCAATTCTAAAGGAAGATATCCAGTTCGTTCCGCCGTCTGCTCCTCTGTTTTGTGATCTGTACGTGCTACACAAAAAGTTTACCAATCGGGAATGAATACATGCTTACTCAAAAGTTGACAAAACGACACTCAATGTATGAAAATCAAAATACTCAAAAGTTGACGAAACGACACTCACTGTATGAAAATGTTGCCGTGTTGCTGATTTGTTTTTTTTTTTGGAGCGTGTGTGAACAAGTCTTTCAAAGATTATCCCCTATGGAGGAATGTGTAATATATGCCATAATAACAGATCATATATTATCACTTGAAATAACGTTCACATGATATAATTTTCATATGCTATAAAAACAAATAACCTAATTTCATGTGATCTAATATTACATTTCAAATAAACTTCTTTTTATATAACGTTCAGTTGACCTAATTTTCATTTGACCTAATTTTCATATTTACTCATTTTCTGCCTAAATTCTGTAGTGAATAAGTAAATATCAGAAAACATCATACTGTTATAACCTCACCTAACCCAGATGGTTCACCCACAATAGGGGGGATCTGGCACTCGGCAGCCGCTGCCGCGGTCATGGTTCTAACCTAACCTAACTCAGATAATTCACCAACCATATACGGGATCTGACGCAGGAATATATGAGGAATAATATACTAACCTAATACTATACTAACTGATTATTAGTTTAAATGTGCATTATAGAAAATATTAATTAATCCATTTAAATTAGGTAAAAGGAAATTATATCAATAATTCATTATATCATTTCATCGTTATACTAAACAAAAATTATATCAAATGAAATTATGTCATATGATCATTAGAACATTGGTCATTATAACAAATGGTACGCACCCTATAGAGGGTGTAACGGAAAGGGTATACACATACTTAAGGGTGTGCTACAGACCATCAAACTGAACATGTTTCTCCATCGAACAAAAATCAAAATAGGGAAAAACAAATTTGCTACCCATACAAAATTCAATAACTATTCGATCCAAATGTCGATCAAAATCCAAATGGGGTAGCTGATATTTTTGTCGCTATTACGATGTTTGACCGATGGCGAAACATGTTCAGTTTGATGGTCTATAGCACACCTTAAGTATGTATATACCCTTTCTGTTACACCCTGTATACAAACTTCAAACCTACACGGTTCGAAGTTTGTTTATAGGGAGTAATCTTCGCTTACAACGACTTTTACCTCTATATGTTTAATATTAGCTGTTCTCAAGTACGCTTGTGATCTTCACTTTGTATGGTATCTATCACATTCTGTGTCACCATGACGTCTTATAAGCAATATTGTTTTAATATCATTCCAGTGTGGGAAAGAGACAGAGCTATAGCAAACGTCTAGCGCCATCTCTTTCCCACTCCGGAATAAGATTTTTAAAACAATACTGCTTTAGGCTCGGTATAATTCGAGCTAAGCCAAGGGGGTTTTTTCCCGAACTTATAATATACAGTAGAGACAGAATGATTAATAACTATATCAAAAGAATGATTTAAGGTGTCCCCAAAATCGCAACGACATAGCCTTGATATTGACAAAAACATATTTATGTAAACGAGATAAAGGTCTTAACGACTGCACTAAGGCAGCTAAAGAAAATCAACTCTGTTCGTTTTGAAAAACAGTTCAAATTCCTACAAAGAATTTGATGATATTGCCGGTTCAAAGTTGGTGGTGTCATGTAGAATCAATACATCAGTTCGTATGATTAATGGTGTCGAGGACTGATTGATGGGCTCCATAAGATATTCCATTCGCCCTTATTCAAGGCCAAGCTCTCTAGTTGCCGACCAAGAAGAATATCTGAAAAGCTCCATAAGGTACCTGTACTACCGTTGACGATTAGCGACAAGCGTGTCGAAACTAGTAACTAGAAACGGGTTAGCGATTAACGAACAGCGAGTGTGCACACTCGCTGTTCGTTAATCGCTAACCCGTTTAATCGCTAACCCGTTGGCACCCTTTCGGTACGAATCCATTAAAGAAAAAGCTGACCAAAATCATAAGACACCATAAAGGGTTGCGCATGTATACATTGTAACACTAGACATACACTAGCTAGCTACTACGGTTTACAAGGTATTGTTTTGCATCCTCGTCAAATTCAAGGAGGTAACTATGCTAATGATTCTCGTCTCAAATCAACAGTAAAATGGGTAGGTAATTTTTATTTATATTTCACGTTTACGGAAATCGGTAAGTGTGAACCACCCATATTTTAAATGCGGCCCGTCTGATTCTCGCCCTATAAACGCGCTTCCACACATACAAACAATCTCAAACGTTTATTCGATCATTTCTTATTCCCTAAACCGACAAATAAAAATACTGACAAACTTAACCAACCAAAAAAATCAGCGTTTTTTAATAATTAACTAGGTACCGTACTTTTAATTTTTTTTTTTTTTATAAATTGGCTCGCGCTTGACCACTATCTCACCTGATGGTAAGCGATGATGTGGTCGACGGTGAAGCACGCTTGCCTAGAAGAAACCTATTCACTCTTGACTTGAAGACCCCCAGATTGTAGCTATCGGGAAACACAGACTCCGGCAGGGAATTCCACTCCTTAGCGGTACGCAAAATAAAAGTATTCCCAAAGCGCTTAGTGCGTATAGGTGGGATGTCCACCAAGTACCGATGGCGCATCGCCGTACTTCTGGTAGTCCGATGATGAAATGGGCTAGCCGGAATTAGGTAATGCAATTCTATCGCACACTCCCCGAAATGTAACCGGTAAAAAACCGATAGACTGGTAACTCGGCGAAGATGTTCAAGGCTCTGGAGCTTAGACTTGACCAGTGCCTCATTGCCAATGAGCCTCTTGGCCCGCTTTTCAACCGACTCAAGTGCATCAAGCTGGTATTTGGCAGATCCGTCCCAGAGATGAGAACAGTACTCCATGCATGAACGAACTTGCGCTTGATACAAGCTGAGCAGCTGTTCTGGCGTGAAGTACCTTCTCACCTTTGCAAGGACCCCCAACTTTTTGGCAGCCAGCTGTGCCTTTGACTCAATATATGAGCCAAAATTGAGGGTTGATGTCAAAGTAACGCAAAGAAGCTCAAGATGGTCTGCTAATGTGACACGGTGACATCGCGAAAAGTTGGAGCCGGGTGAAATTGGCTCTTTTTGCGGAAAAAAGACACGCCTGGGTTTTGGTAGCATTAAACCTGACCAGATTGGCATCGCCCCATTCGGAGACTGCCTGCAAGGACAGGTTTAAACGCTCCACCATGGCCTCACGGAGAGACCGGATCTGAGGCCCGGTAGCCCGTGCGTGATTATTCATGTCTTTTGTGACAACCTGCTGAATTTTGACAAGGATGCAAAACGACACCTTATATAATGATAACATTGATAACCAATAAATAAAATATTTAACATTGCCTAGACGAACTCGGCGTTGTATAGAATTACTAGGTTTTTTAGAGAACTAGCTGCTGCCCGCAACTTCGTTTGCGTGGTGATGTGTTTTTCAGTGATAATTTATACATATCTTCCTCTTGAATCATTCTGTGTATTGATGAAAACCGCATCAAAATCCGTTGCGTAGTTTAAAAGATCTAAGACGGCGGGAAGCGGAACTTTGTTTTATCCTATGTATAAAGATTATAGTATTATGTGCTTCGCCAGCACATAGATACGAATAAAAAACAAAATATAGTTAAAAATTTCAGGGGGTCCCAATCTCCCAATACAAGAACCGTGTTTTATACGGAGTTTTTTTTTATACGAAACCCTTCGTATGCGAAGCACGTGATATATAGTCGCTTCCTCGTCGACGTGGACCATCGGACAGGTGCCTTACCCGAGGGCCACGAAAATAAGTATTTTCAATGCCTGTGGCGAATAATGCCCTAAGCGATATTTTCGTGGCCCTCGGCATCAGCTCTGCCGGATCGTGTTGTCCCCACCAGTGGAGACAAGGACACTTAAGACGACGAGAAGACACCGAAAGAAAAAAAGGAGTAATAAAAACAGAATAAATGGAAAACATTTTATTATGTACCAAAAACAGAAAGTAAAAATATTATCATTTTTTAGTCTTAGCGGCTTGGATACATCCCTCTAAGGAGCCCACGCCAGTGCCACCGCTGCCTCCCATGGGATCCATCTGAGGCGTCGGTTTCTTGTCTAGACCAGTAATAATTCTTTTAAGTCTAGCAATAGCTTGCCCCGGGTTCAACAATTTAGGGCACGCTAAGACACAGTTTAGAATGGTGTGGCAGCGGAAAGCCTTGAAGTCGTCACGCAATTCGTTAATGCGATTAATTGAATCCTCGTCCCGGGGGTCCATGATCCATCGGTACGCATGCAGCAATGAAGCAGGTCCCAGGAACCTGCGGCCGTTCCACCAGTAGCTGGGGCACGAAGTAGCGCAGCAGGCGCACAGCACACATTCGTACAGACCCACGAACACCTGCCAGTCTGGATCACTCATAAGCAGCTGCCTCTGCCCTATCGCAGACGGTCCACTTGTCCTTATAAGATATGGTCGGATGCTGTTGTATTGCGAGAGGAAGTGCGTCATATCGACAACCAGGTCTCTGAGCACGTACATATGCGGCATCGGATAGATCGTGATGGTCTTCGCCTTCGGGATCGCCGTGATGCAGGATAGGCAGTTTTGTCCCTGAAGGCAGATAGCGCAAGAGCCACAGATACCTTCTCTGCACGATTTCCTAAAAGTAAGGGATGGGTCCATGTCCTTAAGTTTTATTAACGCATGGAGAACCATTGGCCCGCATTTGCTGACGTCGAGTTCCATAGTTTGTATCTTTGGCTCTTCTTTCGTTTGTATTCCTGCAAATCGATATATTTTAAACACCCTTCGAGGATCGATCGCCTTTGCAGGTGCTGGTGTTGGTGCTGGTGCTGGTGTTGCTGTACCTTTTTTTTTCTCCGCATAATACCGTTGAGGAATACGAAAACTTACATTTTCATTTATAGGGAAAATCTTCGTAGTTTTTCGTACCGCGGTTTGAACACATATTTTATAATAGATAAATTCATTACATACTAAACTAGCCATGAAATTTTTATTTTCGAAATATGTAAAAGCCTGATAGAACAAATAAACTTCAAAATAATTTTTTAATAAATTATTTGATGTGTCGTTCGTGCGTAACGAGTCAAATGTCAAGAGAAAAAAAAAGTAAAAAACCATAAATTGTAAATGTAAACCTTTTTTAAACCGACTCTGAAAAGAAGGAGTTTAGTTTCGGATGTACATACACTAGGAATACTTTATATTTATTAGTATAACTCTGAAAGTACTGAATATTTCACAAAGATTAAATCGCCATTGTTTTCCTGGCACATTTATCTTCTGTTTTCAAAAATAAAATTAAAAAAATACATTATATGACGAGATGTGGCAAAATTCAGTAAAATTCAGACAAACATAATTTTCTAATTGAAGTGTGACATTTCTTAACAAATTTTTTTTCGAACTTTTTTGAATTAAGTCAATACTGCTGCGTTTATCTAAACCATAGAACGTTGTCTTTACTTACCAGAATTTGATCGTTATTAGCGAAACTATCGAATGGTTTGTTAAGACAAACCAACAGCTTTTCGAAATTAAAGCCCCAGCTGATCTGCGGTTAGAGCAGCGGTGGCCCAGTGGTGGAAGCCCCGACTTACAAGCAGTAAGTCGTAGGTTCGAACCCGGGCAGGCGCATTACTTTGTGTAATTTATTTCATCACCGCTGTTCTCAAAACGGTGTAGGAAAACATCGTGAGGAAACCGGCATGTCCTAAAACTAAAAATTCGAAGACATGTGACATTTAATTTTATTATGTATTTATTTATTTATCACCAATTATGGCAATATCTACCAACCCGCACTGGGTCCGCGTGGTGGATTACAGCCCACTCCCTCTCATACAAGGTGTTGTTTTGCATCCTCGTCAAATTCAAGGAGGTAACTATACTAGTGATTCTCGTCCCGAATTAATAATAAAATGGGTGGGTAATTTTTATTGTTTTTATTTTTTACGGAAATCGTTATGTGTGATCCACCCGTGTTTTAAACGCGGCCCGTCTGGTTCTTGGCTTATAACCTTGCTTACAGACATACAAACAATCTCAAAAGTTTATTTCATAATTTCTTAGTCCTTATACCACGTTAAGGGGGTTATTCTGAAATACTGACAAACTTAAAAACAACCAAAAAAATCTGCGTTTATTAATAATTAACTAGGTACCGTAATTTCAAGTGATTATTTATGTCTTTCGTGACCACCCCATGAAAATCGACGAGGTTGCAAAACAACACCTTGTAGAGAGGAGGGCTGTTTCCCAGCGGTGGGAACTTGGAAGGAAAAAGGGGCCGTGGAAGATCACTAACCCGATGGACAGATGCGGTGAAGGAAGTCTGCAAAGGGTAATTTTCAGGCATCTGTCCGCATGGCCGAAAATCGTCCAGCATGGACAGCTTTGGTGGAGAAGGCGACCACCTCATGTGGACACGACCCTCAATCATGAGGAAACGAGGAAGAAGAAGTGTATAACTAGCAGTGGGTGAATTCAGGCTGGAAGATATGGTGATAAAAAGGTATGCAAGTACCGTATTTTTCTTTCTGGCCAGCTCTAGTACTCGGTCACACCGATTTGTTTTCTTTTTTGTTTGTAAGAGTATTCCCCTAAGCCGGCCCCACTCAATGTTGATCATATCTGATGATGAACACCTCCGGAGTTAGACAAATGAACTCCTTTATGCAGCAAATAACTCGCTTGTCTATGTCATGTTTGGTTTGATTACGAAATTCTTGAACTCTTCAGATTCATTTAAAAAATTCAAACAAGTCCAACAAGATCTTCTCCTCACTATCCTCAAAATCCAGAGTAAAATAATTTAAAATCAAAACAAAACCGACTTCTAAAAAAACACTCAAAATGTAATAAATAACTTTACATTAGGAAGTCGTCGACTTTCTTTGACCACCGGTATACGGATACTTACGTTTTTTTTTACCTTTAATCGTCTTTAAAGTATATATATCCTTTCACATAAATAAAGATTTTTCAAATCGGTTCCTAAATGACGGAGTTATGAGGTAACAAACAAAAAGAAGATAACCGATTAAATCTCCAAAAGGAATTACAAAATTACCTTCTAAATAAAATAAAATATAAGCCTCTTGCCGAGGGCCTAAAAATAGAAACGAAATAGACAGTCTAGGTCTCCACATGACGTAACACGTGGCCCATTATCCGGAACCCGGGCAACCGGGCATACCTGTGCCAATATTCTCGCATCAACAACCCTGTCTAGGGTAGGAGAGCCATGCTTAGAAAGTATCAGGACAGTATTTTTGATGCCAAAGAAACTAGGGCATCGTTCGACGGATTGAAGTTATCGAAGAAAACAAGATGGCTGTCACGGGGTTTATTAGGAAAAGGTTGATTTTACGTGGCATAGAGAGGGCGTCACCCCATTTCCCGTTACGGCATTCTAGTTGGTTTTCCTGCCTAGGCGGGAATATAGATGTTTCACAAGAAAGAAGCGGGAAACACCTGGATCCCTTATCCAGGTGTTTCCCGCGATGTTTATGATACAGAACGCACAGAAGATAAATTACGCACAGAACTGAAAAGCGGGCAGAAAGGTACCAAACTCTTTGAAGATTACAGTCGGAATAGGTATTATTATTTCATGGTGCGCCGACCCCAGATGAATTGGGAATAAGGGACACGGTGATAAACAGCAAAAAAAATACCAGTTCTTGTGTTTTTTTAATGGTTTCATTAATATCTTTGTATGGTAAAAAATTCTCTCTCTAACTGACTTACATTTTTGTATTTTTTTTTAACTTTGATTCTCAAAAAAAAAAAAAACATTGTCGCTAAGATTGCGATGAGATTTTAAAAGTTTCTTATTTCTGTTGTATTTTCAGCGCTCGTCTCCGAGAGTTGGAGTTCCAACAGTGCAATCATATTAAGGATATATTGATATTAAGGCTTCGTTGGTTGGTCAAGTAGTGTGATTCGCAACTTCTGAGCATGAGATTCTTGGTTACATTCCCGGTTTGGATTTTTTTTATAGGATTTTTACGTCAGCGATTCCAAAGTAGCAGCCACGGTTGATAACAATAGGCTCGCCCCTATTACATAAGACGTAAACATAACCAGCGAAATGTTGGTGTACTATTAGTTACACCTCTGCCTAACTCTTCGATGCAGGCCTAGTGTTGTGTTTTATGTTATGTATGGTTGTACCTTTGAAAGATAAAAGAAAGAAAGAAAAATAAGTTAACAGTTTAGGTTTTTGTGTTACTGAATAATAGTACAAAAGACTTAGAAGAGTTTCTATTTCTTAAATGTAAAATTTTCTAATTTTCACATGGTATTTCAGGCTTTTCGAGACATAGGACCAGATTGCGCACACTCCTGTAACAAAATTCTTGTTTGCGGATTTCTAACGTAAAAAAAAACCCCGACAGATAAAACCTCGGGATAAAACTGTCGGGAGTTTATTTAAATTTTTAATTTTATTTTTATTTCATGCTTTTTAAAATTATTTAATTTTTTCCTGAACTTGACTGTCCTCTTCTCGCTAATTAACGAAAACAAGGAAAGGTATAAATTAAAAAAAAAAAACCCGAGCTTTTAGTGTGGAGGGGTGGTGTGCAGCCCCCCTCCCTTGGCGATGCCCATGGTGATACGTGACAAGAATTCAAATTTCGAATCGACCAGAGCCGTAGAAGTTGTTTATATCCCTTCATCAACTAGAAAAGAGGTGATGAGATTCAAACGGCTGAGCAGATTTTTTCGAATTCATTCAACAACACTCTCGATTAAAACACCTTTCAAACGACACCAATTTTATCAAAATCGGTTCATCCTTTAAGAAGCTACGATGCCACAGACAGACACACAGATACACACGTCAAACTTATAAAACCCCTCTTTTTTGGTCGGGGTTTAAAAAAAAACAACTGGTCATCAAAAAACCTCTGAACGAAAAACAATTTGCGTCGTAAGTAAAGATACCTTTTTGGTACTTTCAGTTCAATACCTTCACCAATCCATTTGTAATGATTTTTTTAACTAAAAATGCTAATCAACTTTTAGAAAAACATTCTGGAGACATCCAATTTGGCCACAGCCAATGCCGCTTCGTCGACGCATTTTTGTTACCATAAATTGCTTATTTTGTACCCTTTGGGCCGTAAAATTTTTTTTCGCGACATCAACTCAGACTCGAATCAGTAATTAAATCTGTCAGTTTTTTTACCAATTTATGTAGATGAAAGAAGGCAGATAACTTATCGATCGCGATCTGATCGATGACTGACAGACAGACAGTCATCCCGTATCTGTAAAAAAATACTGGAAAACAACTTTTTTTGGGGGGAAAAATCACGTTTTACGGTAAAACTGAAATCTGAACTGACTGAAAGAAAAAAATAGTGCGTGGAGTCCCTATGCGCGGAAGAAGTGAAACTTCGTAATACTACACGCATGTGTTCGAGTGCCACGCATTCACTCTCGCTCTGTCTCTTTCTGTTCCCCCTCCATGGTAGCGTTAAACGTTTAACGCAAGCTTGTTGGAAGTCGCATAAGAAGTTTCACTTCAAAAATGAAACGCCCTTAAAACATTGTGCTGATGAATGCATTGAATAGTAAATGGGTATTTAAAGTCTTACCAAGGGGTATCGTATTACCCAGTTACTGGGTTGTGGAGGTCACATAGGCAGTCGCTTCATGTAAGATACTAGTACTCAGCTGCATCCGGTTAGAGTGGAAGCTGACCCCCAAGATAATTTGGGAAAAGGCTACGCAGATGATGAGGGTAAGAATAAGTTGATATCAAGAATGATTGATAAAATATTCTTTACCGAAAAATCCCTTGTTCATGATGGTCACCCTACATTCTACAATCCAGTGAACGTCGTCTTTCGAAACATTTTTACAATGCATCTTCAATATGTTACCTTTATATTCAAATTCAAGAAAATTATAATACTTTCTATGCACGATGTGTATTGGTTTTAAAAGAAGATTTTAAACTTGTTTTTGATTTTCGTAATCTTTTATCGAGTGTTAATGCAGTGGATTATGCGATTGACCTGATCTAAGTTTTGTCGGCACGGGTGGCGCTGTGGCTGAGCGATCGACTGCTGCGCGGCGTGTCGCGGGTTCGATCCCCGCACGGAACAAATATTTGTATGGCATACAGATAGTTGTTCCGGGCCTGGCTGTTTGTGTATGTGAGTTTAATTGTTGGTCCAGTCCAAACTTCTTACGAAGCCGAAAGGCACTAGTTCTCCCTGTCATTGCGATTTTTTTTTTGTTCTACACCATACCTGGGAACCTTCTAGTTTCGGAGATATTAGTAATTTAAACACCTCCATGACCCCCGTACTATTCAATCCGTCCATCAGCACAATGTTTTGAGTGCGTTACATTGAGTTCTACCACAAAACATGATTTTACACCCCCCAAAAAAAAAGTCGTTTCCCAGCAATTTATTTTTGCGTAAAGTTACTTAGTTTCATGTACAGAATGCTTGGTTGACGGCTTCGTGATGAGGTGATTTACACCGTGTATATTATCATGATATCCCTTTACATCGTGTTTATGTTATGTGAAACATTCAACCCGTTACTCGGAGGGATTTTAATAACATAGACAGATTAAACCAACCTATCAAATCTTGATGGTGTCATCAAGCTAGGATCTAGGTGAGCGAGCTGAGCGCTAATTCACCGTTACGAAGCGTGAATGTATTTATGTCACAGTCAAAACGGTTAATTAGTCAAAACTACTTTTGACCGGTTCAAAAATTTTAACAATAACTATTATTTACTTATAAACTCATTAGGTTTTGTTAGTGACCCTTTGAAGAACATCGTGTTGTAGTAGTTCTAGGTAATTATAAAAATATTTTTAATAGAGAAAACGCCATTTTATAAAGGTTTTGACTGATACCGGTCAAAAGAAGTTTTGTTCGATTAACAGTTATAGTCTACAAAATAATAATTATAATTTTTACATTATATTTAGTAATATTAAAACAGTATAATTTGTTAACTAGGTAACTAAAATATAAGTATCATATCAAGCACCCAGTGTTCTTCCTCCTCTCTCCTACTTGATCTTGCTGTGCCCGACAGGGTCCATAATTGTGACTTATATCATTATTTCCCTTCCATCTATGTATATATAAATTGGTAGACTTAGACGTCAAGTCGCACCACAGTCACAAGGAGTGTGAGTTTAGAATAAAGTGGGGTTTATGTGCGAGAATGACGTGAAGCTCCGTAAGTATAGGAGACCTTAGTAACTGAAAATTTGAACTTAACAATTTTGGTGACAAGCACCCTACATATGGGTCGAACAGTAATTCGTTCGGGAGCCCACATCCCGCCTCCGAGTCGTCGTTATAGTATCTATAGATGACTCGACTAGCGAGACCAAATCTATGTCGCCTTAATATATGAAGTATTTTTGAAGTGAAACTTTTTATGCGACTTCCAACAAGTTTAACGTTTTCATGGAGGGGGAATATTTTCTATTACTCACTAAGAGATGGCGATATTACAAGATTTGTGACTACGTAGTTCTACTAGGTACGCAAGATAGCGTGCAAACAGTCATGCATTCGACTCTTCGGTGTGACCAGCCTTCGCTCAATTTCCATGAGTAGAATAATCTCGATAAACTTATGTAATAAAAAGTGTACTACAATAAAATATTATTAAGAAGCTCAATAAAATAACAAGAGTGAGAGAGAGTTTCACTTCTTCCACGCGCAGGGACTCCACGCACATTATTTTTTTTAAAGTATCAGAATAAAATGTTTGTAATGCTTTTGGACAACCCTGAGCCCGGTTGGCGTGTGATGGGCAAAGGTGTTAAGAGCGTTTACGCCTTTCGACCTTTCATAAAAACTTCCAAGTCCTTATTTTCCGAAATGACAACCGATTTTAATGAAACTTCATATGCAGAAGTAGGATCATCATCATCATCATCATCAGCCTATAATGTTTTCACTGCTGGGTCACAGGCCTCCTCTCTATGAGAGGGAGTGGGCTGTAATCCACCACGCGGGCCCAGTGCGGGTTGGTAGATGTCACATGTCTTCGAATTTTTAGTTCTAGGACATGCCGGTTTCCTCACAATGTTTTTTTTTCACCGTTTTTGAAGGCAGCGGTGATTAAATAAATTACACAAAGTACTGCGCCTGCCTGGGTTCGGACCCACGGCTTACTGTTCGTAAGTGGGGTCTGCCACGACTGGGCCACCGCTGCTCTCCCGTCTCGTACAATTGCGCCACGTGGTGATGTGTCCACTCCGTTAGGCGTGTTAGTTGAAAGATGGAAAGACAAAGCTAATTTTACATTAAAAAAAATTACCATAGTCCGAATGAGATGTTCAAAACAATTATTGGACAGTTGAAGACTGTTTTAAGATGTGTTTCCTATTTGTTTAGTATAGCCGGTACTACTACTAGTCGGAGCTTCAAACACTTTGAAACATCTCTTTTGCATAACTATCATCATCCTCTTTAGCCAAGGGACTGAAAGGGGCTAATTACATAAAATACTCGTAACATCGGACACACACGCCTACAGGCGTACTGTCCCCGAAGGGCCAAGCAAAGGTGTACCTGATAGTAGTCGCGATTGCGACCACTGAACCAACAAAACAGTCTTTGTTTATAATAGGGGCTAATTCTTGTCTTTATATGACGTACACCGAAGCATGGTCAATCAAAAACGATGCCAAGTAAACGTAAACGCTTCCAAAATCAAAATCATTTATTTCAAGTAAGCCAGTTACAGGCACTTTTGAATAGTCGAAAAACAATAAAAATGAAGCTACAGTCCCAGTCACAAGACATAATGACTGTGAAAGTACTTTAATTGCACATTCTAAAGCATAGATCACTATGGAGAAGAATAGGCAAGAAACTCCATGGACACTCTTTTAAATCAGAATCTTGTTACAAAACCTTGGTTACATCCTTAGAATATATTCTAAGGTTACATCATTCATGTTGAGACGGTACATTATGTGAGAACGATGTAGCAAGACGTGCACGTTAAAAGTGTCCATAGTAAAAAAGAACAATTAAAAGATAAAATAATTAGTTCCAAAGTCCATTATCCTATGCCAAAGACCTCGAGACCATTATTCTCGTGTTTATTCATGCTAACACCAGCTGGCCAGTCGACATGTCCAGTGTAATGCACTATAGCGCACACACTGGCCATTCGTCCACCACACAATGGCTAAGGCTGGCCATTGCTACGTGTCTATGGGCAGCTTGCGGCTGAGTGATTGTTATAGTCATTGATTGCGTCCTTGAAAGACATAACTAACGGGCTTAATGGAATATTCATAGTTTACCATTAATTCAGCACATAGGTTTAAAAAAAATCACCGGTTGGCGACTGAGTTGTATCCAGTACACGTAGCATGACCACTGTAGAAACAAGTTTTGTCTATGGAAGAATCGACTTAATGGCAGATAGACGATGACGATGTGTCAGTTTGGCGATTCTTCCGTCGACATAGCCCGTTTCTACGGCGGTCATGCTACGCGTGCTATACACCCATATTTATTTCGCTACTTATATAAGTCCTATGTAATACGGGGCGAGCCAATAGGGGACCGGACTGGGTAAAGAAAACGACATTCTATTTTGTCCGTCAGACAGGTCATACAAAAATATTAGACACGTATTTTTTGTTTTATCAAAATATCAAAAAATTACTTAGTTAAAACTCATTAAAGTTGGAGAGTGGGGGCTTACTACGTCACAAGTAGGTATAAAACTTACCTACATGTGACGTCATGCGCCATTTCAACTCAATATATCTCCGTAATTTTATGACCACGTGAAAAAAGAAAAAAATACGTGTCCAATACTTTTCAATAAACTAACGGACAAAGAAAAAAAAATTGGATTATCCCCTATTACCATCAAATGGGCGAACATACCAGCTGAGGGGTGCTGCTGAAGAATTCATGATGGAAAAACCCAATAATACTTGCAAAACCAGATGTACAGCAATTTGTACTGCTAAGCCAAGTTCCAACCAGCACTGGTTATTATAAGCTTGATAATAGTGATACCCTAGACCGTCTGTGACCTTCGGACTGCCAAGTGACAGGTCTCAAGTTCGAACCCAAGACACGTACCTCAGATTTATCGGATTAATGTGCGTATTAAATAATTATCAATTGCGTCGGTGAAGGAAAGGAGCTCGTGGCTAAATAATAACAGCCACTCAGGTCTTTAAGTTAAGCCGCGCTTGCCTAGGCGGGTCCATGGATGGGTGACCACCCATTACATACTGAGTATTCTCGGGCCTCGGAAAGCACGTTAAGCTGTTGGTCCCGGTTGTCATTTGTAGATCTTTGACAGTCGTTACCAGTAGTCAATGGCTCGAGAGTCTGACAACCAGTCTTACCAAGGGCTATCGTATTACCCAGTACTAACTGGGTTGTGGAGGTCAGACCGGCAGTCGTTCATTGTAAAACACTGGTATTCTCAATCCGGTGAGATTAAAAGCCGACCTCAAACATGGTTGTGAAAAAGGCGAAGCAGATGATTCGGTGAAGGAAAACATCGTGAGGAAACCAACATGCCTGAGATATATTCCTCTACGGCATGTAAAGCCAAGTCAGAGGCCAATGGGTGGCATAAAAACACTAATTAGGCAATAGCAAAGGCAAAATCTCTCCCCTTGACCAAAAACTAAACTTTTATGAACTTAGTTGTGCCAACCCTACTTCCGGGAAGCTGTAGCCGCCATTACATAACTAGGGACCAATTGAAATTCCAAATTTTAAAGTACCAGTTACTTCCATAAATGCAGCTGCAAGAAACGACCGTTTAAGAAGAAGCTCATCACGGGAAACTCGAAATCTTGACTCCGCCAAGTTGAAAGTTTTTTGGTTTGCGCGGTTTTTACTTCGTTCCGCGAAAAAGTTTGGTGGATTTTGTGATGGAAATGTTTAGTTAAAAGTCGTTTCCTAATATTTTTTAGGGTTCCGTACCCAAAGGGTCAAACGGGACCATATTACTGAGATTTCGCTGTCCGTGCGTCCGTCTGTCACCAGGCTGTATCTCACGAACTGTGATAGTTAGCCAGTTGAAATTTCTACAGGTTATGTATTTCTGTTGCCGCTATAACAAAAAATCCTAAAAACAGAAAAAAAAAAATTTAAGGGGGCTCCCATACATAAAAGTGATGTTTTTGCTCGTTATATAAATAATGGTACGGAACCCTTGGTGCGCGAGTCCGACTCGCACTTGGCCGGTTTTTACGTTTTGAAAAGTCAGTTTTCACATAACATACCATCACGCCTGTAATCCCTGAATGGTTAGGCAGAAGTGTATCTAACAAGTATAGATACCTACACTCACATTTCGCTAGTTATTTTGAAGTCCCATGTTATAGGGGGCGATCCTATTGCCATCAACCAGGTACAAATCCAAACCTCAAGGCAGCTTGTGAGAAATTATTGATGGAAAAACCCAATAACACTTTGCCCGACCTAGGAATCGAACCCAGGACCTCATGCTCAGCAGTCGAGCTTGCAACCACTAGACCCACGAGGCAGTCCGTATGACAGATTAGCTTCTCGTCTAATAGGATGCAGCTGGATACTCGTATTTTATATGGAGCGACTGCCTATCTGACCTCGACAACTGCGTAACAGGAAAGCCTTATAAGATTTTGTTTTTAAAACGTTGCCCCACATTCTGATTTACCCCTGTATAGAACATTTAAACCGGAAACAACTATCTGTTAGGCCACACAAATATTTATTCCGTGCGAGAATCGAACCCGCGACACGCAGCGCAACAGTCAATCACTCAGCCACTGCGCTAACCCTGCCGTCAATTTAATCCGTCTTGACTTTTACACGAACTTATGATACATACACACCCACTTGACTTGTGTAGTACATAAACATTTACTTGATATTGTCTTGTAGCTGATAATGCTTCCTAGGGTAGCATAATATCGTCTCTTTGATTTCAAGTCGTTTGATCTGTCTTGTAGCAATTGATACGAAAATGTCTCATTATTCTAAATAACCTCCCGTCTTTTATGATAACACATAGGTATCTCATTTAAATTACAATAAAAATCAGTCAGAAAGAAAACGATTTTTCACATCAAAAGACAAAAATGAAACGCAAATTATGCCGCGATCAAAATGATATAACGAGGTTTTTTTTTAAATATCAAGCGCTCGCTTGTAATATCCGTTTGTTTCAATGTCTCTGAAGATAATCGTGTAGGTATCGCTTGGATCTCATTTGATTTCCACTTGGTAGGGTTGTCGTGAAAAAATGGTGATAGAATTCACTTCCAACTTTTTTTAATGCTATAAGCGAAAGTGTAGCAGCAACAAAAAAATAAAGAACTGAGTACTACTATTTATAAACTACTCATCACTTTCTGCCTTTTTCCGAACCATGTTGAAGGCAGCTTCCAGTCTAATCGGATGTAGCTGAGTACCAGTATTTTACATGAAGCGCCTGCCTATCGGACATCCACAACCCAGTTAGTACTGGGTAATCCGGTACTTGTATACTGCTATATCGTACAAGAAAACCCCTTAAAATTAAAAAAAAAACCGAATGCCAAAAGGATTTGAGCTTGAGAACACTAGGAAGTACTTTCAACTGTAGCCTACGAGTGCCGTATGCTCCCGAATATGTTTCATTTAATAATGATAAATCTGCGATGATGCTGATATTGACGGACAGTACATACAAATATGTGCTAGCTGAAGACAACCATCCACTGTATAGCAGATGTTATACTTAAGCCTTCTCCAAACGAGGGTTCTTTGCTTTAATAAAAACCGGCCCATTGCTTGTCGGAACACACACAATAAAGGTTCCCGTAGCCGGGTTGAATGATTAAATATTTTATTCCAAAAACAAAGGATAGTGGGCAAAAATGTATGAGCGGCCAATCCACGTCTGCCACAGCTTTGACTACTTTTGTTTGGAAAGTATCACAGACAGGGTGCATTTTGCCCACAGTCCTTTTCACAACCAACTAAGAACAAACTGACCGATAACACCAAGAACACTGACTGGCAGCAAAAGGACAATGAAGTGATACTATCAGGGTTCCGTTTTTATCTTTTGAGAGGTACGGAACCCTAAAAGGCAACATGCTGCGTTGGGAACAATGCGGATGACACGACTAGAAATCAATCTTGTTGCTTGAAATGAAAACCAAACAATCCTTTGGAGACTCGGAAACGTCGGAACTTCTCGCGTCTTCAGGACCCCGACACATGGCAGTAGTTGGAACAGTGGGTTTTTAGTTGGTTAGATTCCGAAATCCTTCTCCGTTCGCCCCAGATAGAGGGTATTTCAATGAGGATTTTCCCACTCAAAAAAAAAGGTCAATACCAAGAAAAAAAAAGCTGGACGTGGTTCAGAATAAACAGAATAGGGTGAACAGCGCCCACTTACTAAATAAACTGTGTTTTATAAGATACCTAGGTACACTCTCAAAATGTAGGGAAGAACTGATTTTATTGTTAAACTTACTGCTGAAATTATTTTTTTCTTCATTATCAGAATGATATTGGTACTGAATACGTAGTAAACGTTTGTGCATCAAGATCAAAATATTTTATTTTACACAGGCCTACATGGGCACTTATAAAACGTCGAAAAAAGGTGCACGGTTCGGTTTGATCGTTTCTCCATAGTTACTCTTTTAAAAACATTTGGTTTTACAATATTTGAACGTAACAGCGTTAGTACTTAAGTATAGGAGCAACAGCATAGGCCTAACAATAAGTCGTTGCTTACTACAAAAGGTATAACAAGATAAAGCAAAAAAAAATAAACAAAAAAACAACTAAGAATTTACAACGCCTACAATGTTTACAACATTCACAAAAAAAAAGTAAAATAAAAAAGCATCTACACAAAAAAAAAAAATATATATATGTCGCATCATGGGTGGCCGAGGTGCGAAGCATCGGGTCTTCTTCACGATCCGACATAGTTTTAGGTAAATGTGGGCACTGACTTGGGTATTCGAACGAAAGAACTTTTAAATTCAAATCTCAATAACTTTATTTAAAGTAACGGTTGTACAAGAAACAAACACGTGCGTTGGTACTGAGCGTCTGCCATGACTGTTGGAGTTCGACCATCCAACACTCCGTCCCTCTGCTAGGGTTCACTGCATCCCCTCTACCGACGATCGTGTCCAAGCGTTTGGCGCGCTTGCGTTTCTAGTGACAATATTGTTAATTCCAAAACGAATTGTTAGATGGCGCTGTCTGTTGCACCATGGCGCCATCAATCCACGACATATATAAGAAGACTAAATTAAACAATTGACACAAATGTTGTCAGAATACGTCGATGTTCCTTTCACCATAAAACATAAAGACATTATCCTAGCGTTCATTTATACCAGCATTTGCGTCCTCAAGTAATTCAGTGCACGTTTACGGTCTATTGCAGGCGTCTGAAATTTTATGGAAACGTCCGCCATTGTAGTAATTGTTATGGTTACTGCCTCATACTGGTCTTCGTGTTATAGTGTGGAACTTAAATATACTGCAATGTACGACGGAAAATGTTGCCATAAAGTGCACTTATGATTTTTTTTGGCTGTGCGCCTCGTTCCGTTTTTATATTCGATCTACAGCAGGCCATGTGTAACTCTTATTATTTTATGTAACTTTGTTCTCAAATGAATTGGTATTGCAAAATAAAAGCAGAATGTACAAATTTTCTTACAGCAAATCTCAAAAAAATAACTACGTGATGGAGGGGTGAGTTGGATAAAACTAACGACCACATAAGCCCTGAATACCTATTAAGAACTGTTGAAGAAGCCCAAGATTTTTATCATGGGCTTTTGCCTGGTATTGCGATGACGCAGGCTAAACTATAGGTACTATTTAAAAAAAAATAGATTTATTTTTACTTTAATAATTTAAACTAATATTATAAAACTTAAGAGTTTGTTTGTTTGTTTGGTTGAACGCGCTAATCTCTGGAACTATTGGTTCGAATTGAAAAAATCTTTTAGTGTTGGATAGCCCATTTATCGAGGAAGGCTATAGGCCAACATCACGCTGCGACCAATAGGAGCGGAGCATCAATGAAAAAGGTTGTAAAAACGGGGAAATTGTGACGCAGACGAAGTTGCACGGGTCAGCTAATAGTACCTAAAAGTCTTAGGACCCAGCGATAGTGCAATATACAAGGTGTTGTTTTGCATCCTCGTCAAATTTAAGGAGGTAACTATGCTAATGTTTCTCGTCAGGAATCAATTGTAAAATGGGTATGAAATGTTTATTATTTTTCTTATTTACGGAAATTGGTAAGTGTGAACCACCCGTGTTTTAAACGCAGGCCGTCTGAAATACAAACAATCTGAAACCGTTATTCGATAATTTCTTATTCCCTAAACCACGTTAATAATTAACTAGATGCCGTAATTTTAATTGATTATATATATCTTGTGTGACAACCTCCTGAATTTTTACGAGAATGCATAACAGCACCTTGTAGATCTCAGACCTTTGCAATCGTTTTTAGTGAATATGGTACCAGCAAAGCATATCATTCAGTGATTCTATACAATGCTTGGCTTGTCTAAGCAATCGATATTTTTTTTGCATCTACCATTAGATGCATACTTTTTACCGAAATTACGACCACCAGAGATTGTGTATTCAACACAGCACGGTTGGCGCAGTGATTAAACGATTGGCTGCTGCGCTGCGTGGCGCGGGTTCGGTTCCCGCACGTAACCAATATTCATATGGCCTGCAGGTAGTTGTTCCGGGTATAGCTGTTTGTGTATGTGAGCTTAAATGATTGTAAACGCAACCACGATACACGAGAAATTCGTAGTGTGGGGCAAAGTTTTTTTTTTTAAAAAGAAAAGATAGAAATAACACATTGCCGGCTGTTTCGGTATTTTAAAGAATCCCTAGACTTGGAAGAAAATATACTTTGCCTTAATGTGTTAGGCATTTTACGTGCGTTTACCGGATTATGTAGATTGCCGAAAACAAATAAATTTTCTCGCTAAACATAGTAAAATGATTAATGATAAAATGTTGACATTTCAAAAAACTTTTAACGTATTTTTAAGAGAAATGACCCCTTTTAACCGGAAATTAAACATTTTGGACGGACAAACGCTATGACGCAAATGACGCGGAGACATTTTGTGAAGAGACACATTTTTAACGTTGTCAAATGTCAACCCTACAGCTTTATCACGATTATATCGAAAACACTTTTATTTTGACGCTATTCTATGTTTCAATTCGATTATACGGGTGAGGGAGCTTTGGTATTGAAATATGAATTTGCTTTGCATGTAACATTTACTATTTTCGTGTCGTTGACATTTCGATGTAGAGGGCAACGACCTATTGGGGTAGGTGTTTATACAGACGACAAAATTGTTGAGTTGAGCTAAAGATTTTAGTACCATATTTCACGCAAATCTATATCTATATACACGGTGTAAATCACCTCATCACGAAGCCGTCATCAACCAAGCATTCTGTACATGAAACTAAGTAACTTTTCGCAAAAATTATTGCTGGGAATCGACTTTTTTTTGGGGGGTGTAAAATCATGTTTTGTGATAGAACTCAATGTAACGCACTCAAAACATTGTTCTGATGGACGGATTGAATAGTACGGGGATCTTGGAGGTGTTTAAAGTAAAAATCTTACATTACAAACTTGTATTTAAAAAAAATACTTGTCAAAAAGTTGGAACTTTGACCCCTAATATCTCCGTAACTAAAAGGTTCCCAGGTATGGTGTAGAACAAAAAAATGATCGCAATGACAGGGAGAACCAGTGCCTTTCGGCTTCGTTAAGAGGCGTTTTACACCCTTTATACAAGGTGTTGTTTTGCAACCTCGTCAAATTTCTGGAGGTGGTCAGGAAAGACATAAATAATCAATTAAAATTACGGTACCTAGTTAATTATTAATAAACGCTGATTTTTTTGGTTGTTTAAGTTTGTCAGTATTTCAGAATAACCCCCTTAACGTGGTTTAGGGACTAAGAAATTATCGAATAAACGTTTAAGATTGTTTGTATGTGTGTAAGCGAGGTTATAAGGCAAGAACCAGACGGGCCGCGTTTAAAACAAGGGTGGTTCACACTTACCGATTTTAGTAAAAAAGCAAAAAAATAAAAATTACCTACCCATTTTATTATCGATTCGGGACGAGAATCATTAGCATAGTTACCTCCTTGAATTTGACGAGGATGCAAAACAACACCTTGTATATATAAATCAATTGCTGTTCGTTAGTCTCGCTAAAACTCGAGAACGGCTGGGCCAATTTAGCTGATTTTGTTTTTAAAATGTTTGTCGTAGTCCAGGGAAGGTTTAAAAAGTGAGAAAGGAAGGGTAGGTAGGTAGGTAGGTAGGTATGGTAGGTAAAAAGTGCATTGCAACGCATGCCGGGGACAGCAATCTTATAATTTCTTATTGTATTCTTTAACGAAGCATGCTCCAAAAATAAACAAACGGGGACAGTAGCTTGGTTAGCAACACTAGATTGGCATTGTCCTGCCATCATCAAAAACCGAAAAATAAACACTAAAATAGGCTCAAATCGAAAATTCTATAAAGGATTTTGAAAATCGTGCACTAATCTTGCGGATTTATCAATGGATTCAATATCTTATATACTTCTTTCATATTGTGTAACGCACGTTACTTTTTATCACGTTTATCCAACTATTTCTTTCTTACTTAAATAATAATTAATAAAATACCATCATCATTTTATCTAATTTAATTTATATTCTATTTTAATCTCACTATATAATTTAATTTGTCTGTATATTTTAAAACATTTTATTATAAATAATCATTAATTGCACGATTGTATATATCATATAATATATATAATCCCCTTTCTATCAGGACCTGAGCACACATACTTATTAGGAAAAAATCCACGTATATGCATCGCTATGCCGCCGCTCCTAATCCTGCTTTTAAAACGTACATGTCGTTTTACATAGACGTACACATATGTACATGCAGGAGTTGGCATCGCGCCTAAGTAGCGTGCAAGGCTATTTAAGGGAATGCTCTGGCAGGAATTTGCTCAGAAACTGTTGGTAGTCAGATCTTTGAAGCTGGTATTTGATTGAAAGAAAGTGTCATCATCTGCCTAGCTTTTTCCCAAACTATGGTGGGGTCGGCTTCCAGTCTAACCGGATGCAGCTGAGTACCAGTATTTTACATGAAGCGCCTGACCTCCACATCCCAGTAACTGAGTAATATATTATGATATCCCTTGGTAAGAAGGCAAGCTTAACCATAAAGATCGACCCGCGCTGCTGTTATCATTTAGCCACGAGCTCCTCGACGAAAGAAAGTGTATAGATAGGATATCCTTTATTACGTATGCCATACAAATTTTAACTTACATAAAAGAAAACATTTAACGATGGGCGGTCTTATCACTAAGCTTGACAACACTTGAATGGAACATGTTAACGGGATATTTTCCATGTTTATTTGTGTCGCTGTTGCAAGAACCATGAAAATCACCAGCACCATGCACCATGATAATCAGTATGATAGTGTTAGTGCCAAAGTCAGTTTAAAAACTTAAACCTTTGCATGGATTAGAGGAAGAGGGAGGAACAATACTGCAGTGAGTCATGAGGAGCTCGTTGCTACATAATTACACTGCTCGCGTTGATCGAATATTAAACTACGTTTGCCGCGTTAGTCCCGTGGATGGGGGACCACCCCTTACACATCGAAACCTCTCCGTATATTGCAACTTTCATCTAAAGCACAACGATTTCGATGAAACTTGCAATATAAGGGTTTACTGGGGCAAAACATCGATCTAACTAGGTCTCACCTGTAGGAAAATTCGTCATCTGTATTTTCACAAACAGAGCTCAGTCGATCAGGTATTATAAATTGGGCTAATGGATAATGATGATGATGCTCTAATAACTCTGCTAAACTTGAGCTTGAATGGTGCTAATCTTGGTATTTTCTTTTGCATTCTAGGGCGATTCAGACACGACACCGCTCGTCGGCGCGGTCGTGCGGTGAAGCGGATCTCACGTTACATTGGTTTGTATGAAATCCGTTGATGCCTTACACACGTAACCGGCCAACTGCACAGACGGGCGGCGCTCACCGCCTCTACCCGCGGCACATCGCCGTTACCTTCACCGCCTCCGACGCTATCGCATGAGAATCGCCTAAAATACACATAAATCATAATACTTCGAAATATTTATAGGCTATTGAAGTACTGCTAAATAATTTTCACAGTCCTAAAACTAAATACGCAGGCAGCATGACCTTGGTCCACATCAGCGCATTAAGGGTATTACCTTGCTCAATGACCTTTAAGATTTGACCTCTGTACTAGTATTTGTTACTTTTGCGCCCTCTACAGACAAACGAACATACTAAAATAAAACGAACTGAAGATTTGGCAATAACACAGATGTGTCTCAGAGTTGTCAACGTTTTTGCCTATTTTATTCGCTCTTTTACGAGTCTCGAATCTATAATAAATTATTTAATAGTAAATAATTGTATTTTACCTACATTTTTTTTTTTTTGTGGAGAGCAGCGGTGGCCCAGTGGTTGCAGCCCCGACTTACGAACAGTAAGTCGTGGGTTCGAACCCAGGCAGGCGCATTACTTTGTGTAATTTATTTCATCACTGCTGCTCTCAAAAACGGTGAAGGAAAACATCGTGAGGAAACCGGCATGTCCTAGAACTAAAAATTCGAAGACATGTGACATCTACCAACCCGCACTGGGCCCGCGTGGTGGATTAAAGCCTACTCCCTCTCATAGAGAGGAGGCCTGTTTCCCAGCAGTGGGAACATTATAGGCTGATGATGATGATGATGTATTTTACCTGCTGACCTAGCTTTCATTCTACTACATGATACATTCTGAAGGTCTGATGATAACCAGGTAAGTGCTTATCGGTTCTCAGTAACGGTAATAGTTAGGATTACCTAGCTTTCAACATTTATGTAATTGAGTACGGGTGCTACTACATGATACATTCTGAAGGTCTGATGATGACCAGGAAAGTGCTTATCGGTTCTCAGTAACGGTAATAGTTAGGATTACCTAGCTTTCAACATTTATCTAATTGAGCACGGGTGCTACTACATGATACATTCTGAAGATCTGATGATGACCAGGTAATTGCTTTTCGGTTCTCAGTAGCGGTTATAGTTAGGACTACCTAGCTTTCAACATTTATCTAATTGAGCACGGGTGCTACTACATGATACATTCTGAAGGTCTGATGATGACCAGGAAAGTGCTTATTGGTTCTCAGTAACGGTTATAGTTAGGACTACCTAGCTTTCAACATTTATCTAATTGAGCACGGGTGTTACTACATGATACTTTCTGAAGGTCTGATGATGACCAGGTAAGTGCTTATCGGTTCTCAGTAACGGTTATAGTTAGGACTACCTAGCTTTCAACATTTATCTAATTGAGCACGGGTGCTACTACATGATACATTCTGAAGGTCTGATGATGACCAGGTAAGTGCTTATCGGTTCTCAGTAACGGTTATAGTTAGGACTACCTAGCTTTCAACATTTATCTAATTGAGCACGGGTGCTACTACATGATACATTCTGAAGGTCTGATGATGACCAAGAAAGTGCTTATGGGTTCTCAGTAACGGTTATAGTTAGGATTACCTAGCTTTCAACATTTATCTAATTGAGTACGGGTGCTACTACATGATACATTCTGAAGGTCTGATGATGACCAGGAAAGTGCTTATCGGTTCTCAGTAACGGTAATAGTTAGGATTACCTAGCTTTCAACATTTATCTAATTGAGCACGGGTGCTACTACATGATACATTCTGAAGGTCTGATGATGACCAAGAAAGTGCTTATGGGTTCTCAGTAACGGTAATAGTTAGGATTACCTAGCTTTCAACATTTATCTAATTGAGTACGGGTGCTACTACATGATACATTCTGAAGGTCTGATGATGACCAGGAAAGTGCTTATCGGTTCTCAGTAACGGTAATAGTTAGGATTACCTAGCTTTCAACATTTATCTAATTGAGCACGGGTGCTACTACATGATACATTCTGAAGATCTGATGATGACCAGGTAATTGCTTTTCGGTTCTCAGTAGCGGTTATAGTTAGGACTACCTAGCTTTCAACATTTATCTAATTGAGCACGGGTGCTACTACATGATACATTCTGAAGGTCTGATGATGACCAGGAAAGTGCTTATTGGTTCTCAGTAACGGTTATAGTTAGGACTACCTAGCTTTCAACATTTATCTAATTGAGCACGGGTGTTACTACATGATACATTCTGAAGGTCTGATGATGACCAGGTAAGTGCTTATCGGTTCTCAGTAACGGTTATAGTTAGGACTACCTAGCTTTCAACATTTATCTAATTGAGCACGGGTGCTACTACATGATACATTCTGAAGGTCTGATGATGACCAGGTAAGTGCTTATCGGTTCTCAGTAACGGTTATAGTTAGGACTACCTAGCTTTCAACATTTATCTAATTGAGCACGGGTGCTACTACATGGTGACAGGTGACATCATCATTCACCAAGGTCTTCATGACACCTTTCAAATGAGTCCAAACACGAAGGTTCTACGTAGTGCCGTCACTGAGATCCTATACCCACCTTCGGAGTCCACCATCAGTTAGGTGACATCATCATTCACCAAGGTCTTCATATTCACCAAGGTCTTCATGACACCTTTCAAATGAGTCCAAACACGACGGTTCTACGTAGTGCCGTCATAGAGATCCTATACCCACCTTCGGAGTCCAGCATCAGTTAGGTGACATCATCATTTACCAAGGTCTTCATGACACCTTTCAAATGAGTCCAAACACGACGGTTCTACGTAGTGCCGTCATAGAGATCCTATATCCACCTTCGGAGTCCAGCATCAGGTAGGTAACATCATCAGTCACCAAGGTCTCCACGAGCCCTTTCAAATGAGTCCAAACACGATGGTCCTACGTAGTGCAGTCACTGAGATCATATGCCCACCTTCGGAGTCCACCATCAGTTAGGTGACATCATCATTCACCAAGGTCTTCATGACACCTTTCAAATGAGTCCAAACACGACGGTTCTACGTAGTGCCGTCACTGAGATCCTATACCCCACCTTCGGAGTCCACCATCAGGTAGGTGACATCATCAGTCACCAAGGTCTTCATGACACCTTTCAAATGAGTCCAAACACGACGGTTCTACGTAGTGCCGTCATAGAGATCCTATACCCACCTTCGGAGTCCACCGTCAGTTAGGTGACATCATCATTCACCAAGGTCTTCATGACACCTTTCAAATGAGTCCAAACACGACGGTTCTACGTAGTGCCGTCATAGAGATCCTATACCCACCTTCGGAGTCCAGCATCAGGTAGGTAACATCATCAGTCACCAAGGTCTCCACGAGCCCTTTCAAATGAGTCCAAACACGACGGTTCTACGTAGTGCCGTCACTGAGATCCTATACCCCACCTTCGGAGTCCACCATCAGGTAGGTGACATCATCAGTCACCAAGGTCTTCATGACACCTTTCAAATGAGTCCAAACACGACGGTTCTACGTAGTGCCGTCATAGAGATCCTATACCCACCTTCGGAGTCCAGCATCAGGTAGGTAACATCATCAGTCAGCAAGGTCTCCACGAGCCCTTTCAAATGAGTCCAAACACGATGGTCCTACGTAGTGCAGTCACTGAGATCTTATGCCCACCTGCGGAGTCCACCATCAGGTAGGTAACAGCATCAGTCACCAAGGTCTTCATAAGACCTTTTAAATGAGTCCAAACACGACGGTTCTACGTAGTGCCTTCACTGAGATCCTATACTCACCTTCGGAGTCCACCATCAGGTAGGTGACATCATCAGTCACTAATGTCTCTATGACCCTTTCAAATGTGTCTCTATCCGTCAAACGAAATTCTCAAGATAGCTAAAAATGATAAAAAAATAAACACAACAGAAAAAAGTATTTGATAGGGTAGGTACTTATAATAGTTTTGGAGAGCTTGACCACACTTCACTTTAAATTTATTTTTATATTTAGGCATAGTCAGGCTTAGTCTATGAACACAAAATGAAATTACAATCTACTATAAATATATTAACAAGCTTAATTTCTATTTTTAATTTACCAAATATTTATATTTATACTATTTACAAAATGTTTTAATTCATAAAACATTCAAAAAGACAACTTTTGTATTTAATTTCGAAAAATTTACGCGCGTATAGCCCACCCGTCGCAAGAGTCATCGAGACACTAATGTATCGCGTCCCGTCGTTGCGCCACAGGCCTTTGCGGGGGTGCTCCAGCGGGGTACTGGTGAAGTTTCGGCTTGCTATTTATTATTTTAAAAGATTAAAGGATATTCGAAAAAAAAAACAGGTAGAATTGTGAAATACGACATTTCCTATTTTTTGGTACTCAATTGATGCCAAACTATTAAGCCGTTACATAGAACATTTACAATTTAGGTTTAAGAAGGACCTATTTACTACAATTTATTCCTAAAATTTGGGAATGTTTATTAAAATTTTAAACAGGAAGATGCATTTATGATGACCCTAAGTATAACATATATTTTTTATATGGAAAACGCCTAAAAGGATTCATCTACAAACTTCTTTTAACATACGGTGTTTTTGGGATTTGAGCAATGTAATCCCCTTAATATATCGTAACGTAGACACGTCCCACCTCGACAATACCGAGACAGACTGACATATTACCCCATTTATAGTATTAGAATTAATATTATATGTAACATGACTAGACGGGAGAGGGAGGGCAGTGTTATTAACTGTGACGCCTTGAGTTATGTATTCATTTTTGTCCTCGGTGAGGTACGAATGCGGGCGAAGGCGACGCGATGTAAACTTCTTTGCGGGAATTGGTCTTCTTCTAAGAGTGCAGTAGTTCTAACAGTGATAGCCTAGTGATGAGACTATCGGACTGCCAAGTAATAGGTCTAGAGTTCGAACCCAAGACACATACCTCTGATTTTACGAATCCATGTGCGTATTGTATAATTATCACTTGCTTCGGTGAAGAAAAACATCGTGACGAAACCAGCATGCCTGAGAGATATTTCTCGACGGCATGTAAAGCCAAGTCAGAGTGTATGAGCGGCATAAAAACGCTGACTCCAGGTTAGGTGCTAACCACATGAAGAAGAAAGTAAGAGTCTTTTTATTTTCGTATCGACAGTACATGTATCTGTCATAGCTATTTGGACCTAGAAGATGACCATGTTGATTGCGGCGTTAGAGGCGTCGCGCGTCGCTAAGATCGCCAAGGGTGCAAGCGAACGGAAACATGCACACCCAGAACAGCTAACACTAGGTAACGACCATTCAAAGTGACTTAATGATTTGGTTTTTCACTCCGAAGCTAGATTCAGACAATAGAATAAGTTGCATGCGTTGAATTGCTTCAATGAATATGCGATACTGAGTCCTATGTTCAGCAGTGGTTTGTTATATGTTGAGTACATTGAAAGACAAAAATCCAGGCTTTGCACTTTTCCACGCTTCACAATACGAAGATATTTGCAAAATTATAGGTCGTAGATGGCTTCCTTATGCATCAAGGAATAGGGGAAGCCTTCATATCTACGCTTTACATCTTTTCATACCTCATCTAGCTCGCTGTGTATCGCAGGTCCATGTTATATTTTCGCGTCGCATAAGTGAGACGTAACCACTTACGTTCGGCGCCATTTATTTCGCTTGGGAACGCTAAAATGTCCCTTTTATGTGTTTTATTTATAAACGGTAAGGGTAATTTATTATCTTGGTGATTCACGTGACAGTGAGAAGGACTGGCATGACTTTTAGAGCCAAATTACACTGGGACATCACAGTGACGCAAGTAAATGGGCACAGCGTACAAAATGTATCTCTTATTCAACTACGGTCTCAGCAGCTATGGGAGAACTTACCATACATACTTATTAGATATTTATAAGTTCCAATTAAGAATATTAAAAGTCATTACACCTAAACATATAACAAATAGGTAAATTAAAAAACAACGACAACGACCTGTTCAAATTCAAATACTGTAATGTTATGAATGTGTTCAATAAAGTTGATTTTTTCACCCTGGCTGAAGTCAATAGGCCCGAGCTGCTAACCGAAAAAACAAGACCAGACTTTCTGAGATCTATTACGTTTAAAATTAAATACATTCTACCAAAAGCCAACAATGTGTACGGAATGAGGGTTGCAGAATATTTAATACCTTAATTTATTAATAAACTTCCAGAAGACTTACAAACGTTATATAAAACGAGTTCGAAAAGCTATAAGTATAAATCGAAGCGCTTTTTTACACAACGGCTTGCCTTACGTAACGAAACGTTTTGATTTGTAAGTTATCATCATAGTAAGTGTTTATTATATTTAAAAAAAAAACATCAATGTCTGCTAAATTATATTAATCAATGAACGGCTCGCACACACAGATAAACCCTGAGAGGTTTGCGTTGTGTGTAAAAATCAAACTGTTATAATAATATACAAGGTGTTGTTTTGCATCCTCGTCAAATTCAAGGAGGTAATTATGCAAATGATACTCGTCCTGAATCAATAATAAAATGGGTGGGTAATTTTTATTATTTTTCTTATTTACAGAAATCGGTAAGTTTGAACCACCCGTGTTTTAAACGCGGCCCGTCTGATTCATGCCCTATAACCTCGCTTATACACATACAAACAATCTCAAATGTTTAATTGATAATTTCTTATTCCCTAAACCACGTCAAGGGGGTTATTCTGAAATATTGACAAACTTAAACAACCAAAAAAATCAACGTTTACTAATAATTAACTAGGTACCGTAATTTTAATTGATTATTTATGTCTTTTGTGACCACCTCCTGAAATTTGACGGGGATGCAAAACAACACCTTGTATATTAAGTATTTTGGAAATAAGTAAATAAATAAAATAAAAACATTATTTATCTGTGGCAAAGCTATAGATATGGCGGGTTTCTTAATAGCCATCTGATTGGTTGCGCTCCCAAATATTATTCACCATTATAAAACTTCATAATGATTAAATTTTTGACGGCACGGTTGGCGCAGTGGTTGAGCGATTTACTGCAGGGCTACGTGTAGCGGGTTCGAGCCCGCACGGAACAAATATTTGTATGGCCTACAGATAGTTGCTCCGGGTCTGGCTGTATGTGTAGGTGAGTTTAAATGTTTGTAAACGCACCAACAATACAGGAGAAATTCCTAGTGTGGGGTAATGATTTAAAAAAAAAATAGGTTTTTGGCAAGCCAAACATTATTAAGCGCCAATTCTCATAATAATAATTCTTTGTGGCCTGGGTGAATTTTCGAGTCAAAACATTGCATTTTTTCCAAGAGAAATGGCAATCGATTTAGAATGGCTTACCCTGAGAATGAAAATAAGTTACAATGCACACAGTAACTACTTACAGGTACTTTTAGTAAGTTACATTTTATATAAAGTAACAAAAAAATCCATAATTATGACACTTTGCCCGACACGAGTATCGACACCGGACCTAATGCTCAGCAGTCGCGCCACTAAACCAATGAGGTAGCTACGTTTTAATACAAGGTGTTGTTTTGCATCCTCGTCAAATTCACGGAGGTACCTGACTATGCTAATGATTCTCGTCCCCCTCGCTCAATCAATAATAAAATTAGTAGGTAATTTTTATTTATTTTTTTCTTTTTTGAAAATCGGTAAGTGAGAACCACCCGTGTTTTAAACATAGCCCGTCTGATCCTCGCCTTATATCCTTGCCTACACCCAAAAAAAAACTCTAACGTTTATTCGATCATTTTTTATTCCCTAAACCACGTTATGGGGGTTATTCTGAAATACTGACAAACTTAAACAAACAAAAAAATCAGCGTTTATTAATAATTAACTAGGTACCGTAATTTTAAAAAATGATTGATTATTTATGTCTTTTGTGACAACCTCCTGAATTTTGACGAGGATGCAAAACAACACCTTGTTTTATGAATTACAGCACCTATTTGACGAATTGACATTAAATTTCCCTAAAGCCTAATCCTAAAACGTTGCTAGTTCTAATCACGATTTCAATAAAACCACAGAATAATCTCCTTTTAAATCTAGTTATAAATCGAGATTCATTAACGAACACTGCAGCTTCAGAACTAAGTATGAAACTTACATAAAAAATTTACCTGGGCTTCTCCCAAATCTATATTTAGCTCCGTAATCTGATTACTCCGTTTCAGGGGTGACCCAAAAGGCTCAGGAGTTTCTCGGCGTAACAGAAAGTCGGTAAGATAATCAAGTATTACAATCAATCATTCAGGACAGTCTGGACGATGACAAAGGAGCTTTTAAACTTTAGACTGGAGGAGCGGTGACCAGGCATTAAGACCAAAGCAAAGAGGATTTATTCATAGGATTTAAGTACGTAGGAGAGCAGCGGTGGCCCAGTGGTGGAAGCCCCGACTTACGAGCAGTAAACCGTGGGTTCGAACCCAGGCAGGCGCATTACTTTGTGTAATTTATTTCATCACCGCTGCTGCTGAAACGGTGAAGGAAAACATCGTGAGGAAACCGGCATGTCTTAGAACTGAAAATTCGAAGACATGTGACATCTACCAACTCGCACTGGGCCCGCGTCGTGGATTATAGCCCACTCTCTCTCTTAGAGAGGAGGCCTGTGTCCCAGCAGTGGGAACATTATAGGCTGATGATGATGATGATGAGTACGTAGGAGTGTTTCGTTGGTCTAGTGGTCCTAAGCGCGACTGCTGAGCATGATGTCCTGGGTTCGATTACCGGTTCGGGCAGTCTAATTGGGTGTTCCCGCTAGGAATTTCTCAGTAGCAGCCACGGAGTCTGGATTTGTGCGTGGTCGATGGCAATAGGCTCGCCCCCTGTTTCATGGGATTTAAACATAACTGGCGAAATGCAGGTGTAGGTTAGGTTAGGTACGCCTCTGCCTAACCGTTCAGGGATTACAGGCGTGATGTTATGAATAGTTATCTATACCTTCTAACATCTTCTTACAATCGGTCAAGACAATCGTGGCTAGCGACATTCAAGTATTTGCAACAGGAGTGTTAAAAAATTGATATTTTTTTTTTTATAATTCTACTTACCATTCCAAGGTTGCCTGTCCACTGGAGCGGAGAATAGAGGTGCGGAGCTGTGCTTATTTTGACCAATATAATTGCATATAATGAGCGGAGCGAAGCGGGGTTTATATTTATGCAATTATATTGGTTAGCACAGCTCCGCTCCTGCTCTCTGTTCTGTGGCTGTGCTTACTTAGGTTTGTTCGTGGATGGGTTACATACCGAGTTTCCTACGTGCTTCGGTAAGCATTTTAAGCCACTGGTCCCGGCTGCCATTTGAAGATTTTTGACAGTCGTTACAGGTAGTCAGTGGCCCGTAAGTATGACAACCAGTCTACCCTAGGTATATCGCATTACCGTACTAATTGGGTTGTAGAGGTCAGACAGGCAGTTGCTCCGTTTGGAATACTGGTAAACCAGCTGCATGTGGTTAGATATGAAGCCACCCCAACATAGTTGGAAATTGGCGAAGCAGATGATGATCTTTGAGTGTCCGGTGTCCACAATTGGTCCTTACCATTCTCGCAGTCCGATCGAACTTTTAAAGAATAATTCCTTCCCCTAATTCCTAAAGTATAAGAAGATACAAGTAATAAATCAAGCCTTATCGAAACCCTGCCAATATATTTGGGTCAAGTCCCTATTTGGCGAGATGCAATGGTCACATTAATGGCTCTCCCACAAAGTTTTGACAACGAAACTTATTTATTAGTTACCTCGACGCCTTTTTCCGAGTTCTCAATCCCAGGAAAGCAATATACGAAGTATTTCGAGAAATTCCGGGAGAGAAATAGATCGGATACGGAATTATGTATGAGGGTTTCTTTCTAACTTTTTGATGTAGGGAGCCGAATTAGTTTTGTGATAATGTAAGGTTAATAAATAACGTATTTATCTAAGCTTTTGGTGTTTTTCACGGTTTCCTAACCATTTGCATAAAATTTTAAGACCTAATGTAACTTGGCATACTTTTGTTTCCCCTAAATATATTTTCGAATAAAATTACTTACGCATAACAACACATAATTTGTTTAACCATAATTTATCTCATCAAAATAATGATTAACCATAACATTCATAAGCATAAATTTATTTACGCATAATGATATTAAAACATGTTTTTTATGTGTGGCATCGTAGCTCCTAAACGGATGAACCGATTTAGATAAAATTGGTTTTGTAGTGATTCGTTTCTGTCCTCAACGTTTCTATTTAATTGTATGCCTAAATACAATAGTATTTAGGCATACAATTAAATAGAAACGTTGAGGACATAATGACTATTAGAATCATCATCAGCCTACCGCAGTCCACTGCTGGACATAGGCCTCTTCAATCGCTCGCCACTTAACCCGATTCTCGGCAACTCTCATCCAGTTGCTACCAGCTACCCTGCGAAGATCATCGCTCCACCGAGCCTGAGGGCGTCCCACCTTACGCTTGCCGATTCGCGGTCTCCACTCAAGAACACGTCGACCCCAACGGTCATCGGTTCTACGGCTAATATGGCCGGCCCATTGCCACTTCAGCTTACTTATTCTGTGGGCTATGTCGACTACTCTGGTTCTCTGTCGGATCACCTCGTTCCGGATGCGATCCCTCAAAGAGACTCCAAGCATAGCCCGCTCCATAGCTCGCTGAGTGACCTTGAGTTTATGGACCAACCGTACCGTGAGTGTCCACGTTTCGGCCCCGTAAGTCATTACTGGCAGGACGCACTGATTGAAGACCTTAGTCTTTAGGCTCTGTGGAATACGCGACGAGAAGACCCGACGAAGCTTCCCAAACGCTGCCCAGCCCAGCTGAATTCTTCTGTTAGCCTCTCTCTCAAAGTTGTTCTTACCAAACTGCAGAGTTTGCCCGAGGTAAACATATTCTTGAACAACCTTGAGAGGAGCGCCATTGACAACAATAGGTCCTGGGGTGACGTGTTCGTTGAACATAACCTGCGTTTTGTCCAAGTTCACCCTGAGCCCAATGCGTAGTGAAGAATCAACTAGGCCATCCAGTATCTGCTGCAAGTCGTGCAGCGATTCAGCCAGTATGACGATGTCATCTGCAAATCTCAAGTGTGAGATGTACTCGCCGTTGATGTTAATGCCACGTCCTTCCCAGTTCAGCGTCTTAAACACATCCTCCAGTGCGTTGGCGAACAATTTCGGGGAGATTACGTCCCCTTGCCTCACTCCCCGACGCAATGGGATACTCCCTGTTAGCTGGTTCTGAGTTTGGACGGTCATTGTGGCGTTTTCGTACAGACTTCTCAGCACTTGGATATATCGCCAGTCTACTTGGCATCGCTGCAGAGACTCCAGAACTGACCAAGTCTCGATAGAGTCAAAAGCCTTCTCATAGTCCACAAATGCAAGACACAGAGGCCGATTATACTCTTCGGACTTCTGTATAATCTGCCGCATTGTGTGAATGTGGTCTATGGTGCTGAATCCTCCTCGAAACCCGGCCTGCTCCGGTGGCTGAAAATCGTCGAGTCTTCGCGCTAGACGATTTGTGACGACTCTTGAAAACAGCTTATATACGTGGCTAAGGAGCGAAATGGGTCGGTAATTCTTTAATAGGGTCTTATTCCCCTTTTTAAAGAAAAGAACGACCACGCTCTTTCTCCACGCTTCTGGAGTTCTCCCAGAGAATAGGACCGAGTTGAAAAGCTTCCGAAGCTCTCTTAATATTGGACTTCCTCCCGCTTTCAAAAGCTCAGTCGTTATCCCATCCTCACCAGGGGCTTTCCCATTTTTAAGCTGTCTAAGAGCCGCCTCGATTTCATCTAGGCTGACTTCAGGCAGGTCTTCTGTGAAATGGCGGGTTAAGGTGGCTCTGGAATCCTCATTTTCGGGATCAGGTCGAGATGTATGCGATGCGTACAGCTGGCCGTAGAAGTTTTCAACTTCCGTAAGAATCTCCGGCTTCGAAACGACGATATCCCCACTAGGTTTTGTCAACTTCGTCAGGTGGCTCCTCCCAAGTGATTGGACGAACACCTTCGATCCCCGGTTCTGCTCTATCGTTTTTTCTATTGAACGTGTGCTGGAGCATCGAAGGTCGCGTCGTACCAATTTCCTAATGATTTTATTTAGTGCCTGTAGTTCTGCCGAAGTGATGGGTGGGTTTTCACGTCGTTCCGTCATAAGCTCCAGAGTCTCCTCCGAGAGTTTAGACTTCTTGCCCGTACGCCGCATCTTGCAAAAACGCGTTCCTTCCTCCCTGAGGATTTCCACCATAAGGTCGAGCGCCTGGTCAACGTCATTTGTAGTTTCCATGGCCGTGAATCGGTTCTCCAGGTCTGACTGGAACGCTTCAGATCCTAACATAGTTTGGAACATATTTGGACGTAGCCGAGACTTCATCAAACGGGTTCGCTCCAGCTTGAAGTTGATATTTAGAGAGCCACGAACAAGTCTGTGATCGCTACCGGTATTGAACCTATTGATCACCGAGACATCTCTAAATATATGCTTTTTATCCGTCATGATGAAGTCTATCTCATTTTTCGTCACACCGTCGGGGCTTCGCCACGTCCACTTCCTTTGAGGCTGTTTCTTAAAGAAAGTATTCATCACGAAAAGCCCCTCCCTCTCAAGGAAGTTGACAAGCATTTGCCCCCTATGATTTCTGCTGCCAAACCCGTAGGATCCTACTACCGATTAAGTGTTCGTCGAGCCGTAACGTGCGTCCATTATACGTCGCCAAGGTCAGTTGTTTTTGGCGGCCATTCGTAACCCGGGGATTCTTCGCACCCCCTACCTTGCCGTTACCGTGACCGCCGCCAAGATCAGGAATAGCAAGGCCGCCGGGAACTGGGGGCCATGGTTGATTTTGGCTTGCCATTAAAGGATTTGCCCATAATCTATAACTACTATTAGAATAATAATTCTAATAGTCATTATGCCTAGTAACATTATACGAATTAAATTTATGCCAAAACAAATTGGCTTTCAAGATGCCAACATAAAATGTATGCCATAAAAAATATCACTGCCTTTATGTGTGAAAAGAATGGATAATTATTAATAAGGCTAGAAAATGTCAATCAAATTTAATACTAACAAAATAATTACCGAAGCCCATGCTTCTGTAATATTTCTTTAAGAAAACGTTGCCTTACACTAGGCATTTCCTTTGTACCGTGGGTGCGTTTACAAACATTAAAACTCACATACACAAGCATTTATTTAAATCAAGTAACAGTTTTGTTTGACAAAAACATTTTATTTTGTCCAGTATTTTAAAAGTATCTAAAAATATGAAATTAATGAGAAAAGTTTAATATCAGACAAGGTACCTAAAAATAGACCTTAAGATCTAAAAAACTTTCTAAAAACTGATTAAAAACCTTTTGAATCTATTCTAAGAAAGGCCACTGAACCTCCACCATATCTTAAACCCTCGTCACGGCTCTGTTCCGATTTTTTTATTTTCTTTATGTCATTTAAAAAAAGGTTTTTAAACAACACATTCTAAATGCTTCAATGAGGGCTAGCAGTGATAGTGACAGCCGAGTGGTGTGACCGTCGGACTACCAAGTCACAGGTCACTAGTTCGAACCCAAAACACGCACTTCTGATTTTTGGGATTCATGTGCGTATTGTGTTATTATCACTTTTTTCGGTCAAGAAAAATATCGTGAGGAAACCAGCTTGCCTGTGAGATATTACTCTACGGCATGTAAAGTCAGTCAGTCGGCCTTTCGGGAATTTCATTCGTGATGTCATGTTATTTTTGGTAATTTAAAGATCGATGCCACTAACAATAGTTAACTTTTTGCACCATGAACCAACTTAAACTAAATTAAACGCGTGGGTGTAAGAAGCACAATAAAGATAAAGCAGGTACTCGTACAAATAAAGAAAGACAGAAAGAAAAATACCTAAATCCATTTGCTGGATTCGTTTCAGACAACAAGACAATTTCTATTCGGAACCGCTTGAAATTCGCCAGACCCTTTGTTTAGGCTATTGACACTATGGATACTCCCATGAATTTTATGTACTGGAAGAATTGAAAGTGTTGATTAAATGAGGTACTATTCAACCCGCGTTATGGTCTGACGTAGACGGGGCCACTTCAATGAATGAAAGTATTTGTGTTTTCCTTTTTTAAAGTCGGTTAAAAATAATGCAGAGTTTATGTTTTCTTCAGAACATTTCTCCGTGATTACAGCGATTCTGTTCTCATTTGGTAGAGGAAGCTCGCTGAGTGGTCACAAATAAATTGTATTAAGTTTACTTCGGAACATAATATGTGTTATGCTCTTTAATTTGTATCCTTTCTTCATTTCCGTGTGGATGGGTCTGGTTCATAATATGGACAGTCACATGGTATACCTTCTAGTTAAAATGTAAAATTGATAATTGACAAGGATTTGTGTGAGATAGCATAACTAAAAAGAGTAAAATAAAAACTTAGATCCAAAAAAAAAAACAAAAAAAGTGGAAAATGACTTTCCTTTCGGAAGTCAGTGAAATAAACAAAAATGAACCGACCTAGTATTATCCAGTACCAACTGGGTTGTGGTGGTCAAATATTATGCAGTCGCTCCATGTATAATACTTGTACTCAGCTGCGTCCTGTTAGACTGTACTTTCAGACAGTACTTTCACAGTTATTATGTCTTGTGACTGGGACTGTAGCTTCATTTTTATTGTTGTTCGACTATTCAAAAGTGCCTGTAACTGGCCTACTTGAAATAAATGATTTTGATTTGATTTGAAAGCCGAATTCAACTTGATTAGGAAAAAGGCTAGGTAAATGTTGAAGTTAGATCTAGCTCTGCTGAATAGCCATGGATATGAATACGACGAAAAAGAACATTGTAGTTGTCAGCTTATTTTATCTTTGCGTAATGGGTCCGATAAATGCAATTGCAAAGGAGACCGGCGAGACTACATGTATTTTGGGACCCACACTTAGAGGTAGCATTCACTATAGCAACTTATACATAGTTGTAAAACGACTAAAGACTATCAAAAAAGTAAATGGAAAGTAAGACGGAAAAGTTGGGAGAAAAGAGATATACGTCTATATACAAGATAACCTAAAAATGATACGATTAAGATTTTTAACAGTGGAATATCTCCGTAATTAAATGAATCAGAATATAATAATATTTAAGACGACTCATAAAGAAAGATTCGAATAAACTACTGTATATCCCTCACAGTTTTAGTTCTAACTTTACGTGTTTTGCCATAAGCCAAAACCCGAATTTTTACTTCGTTGCCTTTACCTAATTGACGAATCATAAAACTGCTAGACTGCAGCTACAGACTAAACTGATTACCAACAGAGTAATTAGTCCAATTACTATTAAAACTATGTCGTTACGATTTTGATCTATAAGTGAATTATAGTCAAGTAAAACGATTATTTTTACGCTGAGAGAAGATATTGTTTTACATAAATTATAACAGCCAGAGCTGACTAGCTGTACAGCTATTGAAAGACAGGGTTTGTTGAATAAATAAAAGTATAAATAATAAATCTTATTTATTGGTATTTGACATAGTTTTAATTTTATGCAACACAGACGTTACGATGGCCAAGTTGCTGTCAGGTTTCATTTTCAGGGTCGCAGCTAATCAGCCCCCAACATGAGTGACAAATGTAGTCGTCTCCTGTTATCTGGAATTAATTAATTATTTTAAAACAAATAAATTCACCTTTAGTGTAAAAAACATAAAGAGTTCCATTTATAAGTAACAAAAGTGCCTGAATCGCAGGTCTCCAGGTCCCCCACCCGAAAGAAAAACAGAATTGTCGTTTGATATGAAAGAGAATATGACCTCTGATGCCTGTGGAGCGGTATATAAATATTTCAAGATAAAATGCAACAGCCACCCATCTTCCATTTTGATGACTGAAAGATCTCAGTAAAATACACTACTTCTACTGCTGCCTCGGCCAGTCTTTTACTAATAGATTATTTGGGTCCACTTTCGCCCGTCTCCTTTACAGCTCACAGCTCGAACTCAGCATGGTCAAGCATAAATCTTCCTTAAAGCAAATCTACAACTAACTTAAAATTACATACTTTACATAAATCGAAAGCCAATACATTTCCACGAAGTCAGACTAATAATATGGAAGTAGCCACTAGCCATCACTCCAATTGTATTTCCGTAGAACCATGCTAGCCGATCGCTAGCATATAAATAAAACATTGGAGTTAGTCTTGACTTCGGGATAAACTAAAATATGTAGAACTTGCAAAAGAGCTACAGTGCAATTTATTTATTCTCTTTGGTAAAAGCTTGATCATAAAACGTTTAGCGTTCGATGTCTTTCGTTATTTGGAATAGTCGTGGTGGCTTTTAATTTTGAGTTCTGTTATCTTATCACAAGCCTAGCCTTTTCCTTACTATATTGGCATCGGCTTCCAGTCTAACCGGATACATCTGAATACCAGTATTTTAAATCGAGCGACTGCCTGACTCCCTGACCCCCACATAGCAGCACTAAACACCGTGTAAATCACCTCATCACGAAGCCGTCAACCAAGCATTCTGTACATGAAACTAAGTAACTTTACGTAAAAATTATACCTGGGAAACGACTTTTTTTTGGGGGTGTAAAATCATGTTTTGTGGTAGAACTCAATGTAACGCACTGAAAACAGTACGGGGGTCGTGGAGGTGTTTAAAGTAAAAATCTTACATTAAAAACTTGTATTTAAAAATATACTTGTCAAAAAGTTGGAACTTTGACCTCTAATATCTCCGTAACTAGAAGGTTCCCAGGTATGGTGTAGAACAAAAAAATGATCGCAATGACAGGGAGAACCAGTGCCTTTCGGCTTCGTTAAAAGGTGTTTTACACCCTTTATAATCCGATATCTCTTGGTAAAATGTGTGAAATCAAGACTGGTTGTCTGACTTTCGGGCCACTGTCTATGTGTGACGACTGTCAAAGATGTACAAATTACAGCCGAGACCAACGGCTTAACATGCTTGCCGAGGCACAGAGGAAGCTCGGTATGTAATTTATTATTGATCCATCATCTGCCTAGCCTTTTCCCAAACAATCTTGGGGTCGGCTTCCAGCTGTCTAACAGGATGCAGCTGAGTACCAGTATATTACATGGAGCGACTGCCTATCTGACCTCTACAATCCAGTAACTGGATAAAACGATACTCCTTAGTAAGACTGGATGTCAGACTTTTCGCTTCTGACTACTCGTAACGACTATCAAAAATCTGCAAGTGACAGCCGGGACCGATGGCTCCTGCTTTCCAAGGCACGGAGGGAACTCGGTAAACAGTAATTATAGTCAACCATCCACAGACCAACCTCGGCAAGCACGGCTTAAAGATCAACCCGAGCGGCTGTTATTATCTACTTCTCTCGAAAAGGATTAGAGATCCGTGGAAAAAAAGAAAACGCTTGAAACTGTTAACAAAATCCGATTCAAATAAGGAAGCAATATTTTTAAAACAATATCTAAGTACAAATTAAAACATTTACTTCTCCAGCAAAGTCGTCCGTCCACTTTAATTAAATTATATCAAGCTCACAATTTAACAGAAAACTAAGAACTAAGTTGAAGAGGAAAACATTAATTGAATTAAGTAGAACTTATTTACCTTTCATAATGTTTCCTTGAACTGAAGTATTGAATTAATTGTTATAAATGGGTGAATTTCAACAAATGCCATTTTTTTTATCATATCGGTGAACTTTTTCATTTATATTTTTTTTGTATATTTTTCAGGTTTAATGTAATCTTTAGGATATCAAATATCCCTAAATTTAATATCATCAACGTATCATTTAAGACTAAGGAGAAAATTCAGTTTGAATTCTGGTTTCCACCGATATGACAAACCGGCACCGATTATTTTTTCTGTACACCAGTATGATAAGTTTATCCACCGAAATGATGTACATATCCAGCGATATGATAATCTATCACCCTTTGAACATCAAAAAATGAAATAGTTAGTAGGTACCTATATATTTTTACAAGCGTGACTTAGAACTGAAGACCTGAACTGAGGGTCTTATGTAAGTAGATCACATCCAAAGAGAACTGAGTTCTTAGAAATTCAGTTGCAAAATATTTTTTTAAATTATGTACCTATTTTATTATATTTACTTTCTTTTTTATTATATTTACTATAGGTACCAGGAATTTAAAAAAAAAAATATCATTTTTATTATCATTGTCTTTGTGATAGTATTATACTTTACTTAACGAAATGACACGGGATCTACCGATATGATAAAACGAATCACCGAGATGATAAAATGATCTACCGATATGATAAAGTAATCCACCGATGTGACAAAACTGTGCGTTGATCATGAATCAAAACACCGATATTAGATATAAGACACCGATTGATTTTTTCGGTGTAAATTATCACATCGGTGGTAATAAAGACCACCGATTACAGCGATATGAGAACAGCGACGTGAGAAATAACACACTTTTCCGAAAATTAGAAAAAATGCATAATATCTAGGATAAATTCAATAACAGTCAATGAAGCTTATTTACTTACTAACTGTGTTAGAACCAAACAACAAAAATAAAACTACTCATTACACTAGAAAAATGCAACCACCGATACTATAAAATAATTGTCCGGGAGCAACTGAAATGGCTTACTTATGTTATTGGCGAGAATATGCAGCGATTTGTCACAAGTCCGTCCTGACTGCGCACTAGCACACACTAACGAGGAAAATAAAATTGGGGTGGGGACGCTGTCGGACTCGTCGATGTAAAGTTAGGTTTAAATTACTTTTGTCCAGCGATATGAGAACATTTTTCAGGACAGGTACGTTTGTGCCTCTCAGTAATAATAATCGTTAATTATGTAATAAAATATGCTATATATTAATAACAAAACTAATATTCTATAAAATAGAATAAGTTATATACTTAACTTACTTATTTCTATTAGTGTATAAGCTTTTTTGTTTGTAAAAAAAGTAGAGGGACAGCACCGATTTGAAAAAAATAGAGGTTTATGAATTTATTTCAACCTTTGTAAATAGTCCTAGGCAAATTATATTTTTGCCACAACCCAATAACTACCTATTAAATACTAAAAAATATAATTCAGAACGATATTCCTTTTTTCAAATACTAATTTCACCGAAGACAAAAAAATAAGTCATTTGGGAAATTCACCCAAATATTGTTAAGAACAATCGTTGGAGTCTCGTTAATTGTTAGGAAAAGTAAGAATATGTATAACTTAACATCACGCCTGTAATCACTGAAGGGTTAGGCAGAAGAACCTAATAGGACACCCACATTTCGCCAGTTATGTTTGAGTATCACATAATAGGGGGCGAGCCTATTGCCATCAACCGGGCATAAATCCAGACTCCGTGGCTGCTAATGAAAAAATCAGAATGGAAAAACCTAATAACACTTTGCCTAACCCGGGAATCGAACCCAGGACCTCATGTTTAGCATTCGCGTTTGCAACCACTAGACCAACGAGAAGAACAGTTTTCGTCCTTAATAAAATTACATAGAGTATTGAATCGTATGTCGCTGCCAACCTCTAAACAAGAACTTAAAAACTGCGAACGTTTGCGACGCAGGACTCGGATGTAAACATGAACTTAAACATTGCGAACGAATGCGATCCTGCTGTGGGAACCATCGATCTGAATCATCATCTTCCATGTCTTTTTTGACAAACTCCTGAATTTTGACGAGGATGCAAAACAACAAATAAATGACAAATATTGCTTAGTATTATGTTTGATATGATGATAACGCGACATATTAATTGCAGCATCTATATCCACTCCTATTTACAACACCAACGAGAAAAATAATCGCTTACGTCATTCCCAGACTTCAACGATCCTTTATAAAAATATCTAGCAATTATCCAACGGTCCAGATTCCTTTATGCATCGGACTTGCTAGGAAGACAAAGGGGCCTTGTGGGGTTCGCTACCGACCTTATAACCTACCGCCATTTTTATTAATTTACTATCGTCGGAATTTGTCTATTAAAATAAATGAACTTAGGTTAAATTGAGGATGATGTTTTTCCGACCATGGGACTCTGATTTCACTTTACATGCCGTCGAGGAATATCTCTCAGGCATGCTGATTTGGTTTCTCACGATATTGTCCTTGACCGAAGCAAGTGATAATTATAAAAAAATGTGCGTGGAGTCCCTCCGCGCGGAAGAAATGAAACTTCGTAATACTACACGCATGCGTTCGAGTGCCACACATTCATTCTCGTTATTTTATTGAGTTTCTCAATAATATTTTGTTGTTTTCTTGTTGTATTATTTTTATTACATAATTCTTACATAAGTTTATCGAGGTTATACTCATGGAAATTGAGCGAAGGCTGGTCACACCGAAGAGTCGAATGCATGACTGTTTGCACGCCATCTTGCGTACCTAGTAGAACTACGATAGTCACTAATCTTGTAATACTGCGTTCCATCTACCATCCCTTAGTGAGCTTTAGAAAATATTTCCTCTCCATGGTAGCGTTAAACGTTAAACTTGTTGGAAGTCGCATAAGAAGTTTCAATTATACAAAACGCACATGAATCTGAAAAATCAGAGTCGCGTGTCTTGGGTCCGAACTCAAGACCTGTCTTGGCAGTCCGACGTACACACCACTGAGCTGGGCTCCTGATATGATAATGATGCTTAGTACTATTTAATAAGCAATAAAATAAAAATAACAGTATTTACATAAACTAACTAACTAAATATAAACTAAATTAAAAACAACAGGACGTTAAGGCGTCAAAATACTCCTCCACATCGCTGTCATCTGGAAACGTGCCCAGAAGACTGGCGGCATTGCCACGTTGAATGGCAATGCTAATTCTTTGCCCAAAGAAATAGCCAGCCCTCTGGTCTCGTGAAGTGTCAACCAGTCGACGAGAGAATGCGCGCTTGGGCCCCATGAGCCAAGCGTTTCGACCCCAATCGGCTCAAAACTGTAACTGCCATTAAGATTACAGTATTTACGCCGTTTGAGGCTCTCAGCAACAGCAGCAGCAGCTGCAGCACAGCCCGCCGTACTTGCAACATGAGATGGCGCAAGGGTATCGACGCAAGTTGCGTCCCACACCAAAGGCCTACCCACCTTCCAAGGCATCAGCGTCATACCATCTGGTCTCTTCCCATCGTCACGTACCAAACCGTTAGGTTCTAAAACCGCTGGTACGCCGGCGGTGACAAGAGCTCGACGAATAATGTCGTTGATGCTGGCGTGCCGTGCCATGTACTTAGTACTATAATAATAAAATTCACCTCAGCCTTACAAAAATGCAAAAAAAACAGAAACAGAATCGTGGGCTTCGAAAATAAGCCAATGTAATCTCAATTTAACGAGAATTTGTAATCCGTCTTCTGACCTTTTCGAGAAAGATCTACTGAAGCAATTTCTTGCTATAAACAAATATTATAACCACCCACGTTCAACTTGTTGTTTTATTTCTTATTTGGTTTTTGTTTACGATATTAAAAGCGAATGTACGATAGTAAAAGTGGAATAAATTTTAGAATATTCGGCTATTTTATGTACGGTCAGTGCCTTGTAATACCTGACCCATTTTAGAAGACAAAAAGAGGAAGATGAGTCAGGTAAAGCGGGTGTAATACAAAACTAAAAATGCAATTACACTGCTTTCAATTCAATAATTGTGTATTAGCAGGTATTTATTGCAGTAGAAGGAACTTTAGTAGCGTGGAAAATGGAACTAACGCCTTGTTTTGCCAATATTTTCTATAAAATAATTAGTTGATGGTAATAAGCTCGCCATATTACATGGAACATAAAACATAACTGGCGAAATGGGAGTGCGAAATGGGTCTTCGTGGTTTGTTCCTTTGTCATTACTCCAATGGAAACAAAGGGTCTTATAATGGTCTACTTCACTCTCTCTCTCTCTCTGCCTAGTCTTGTTAACAGTTTCAAAATTAAAAAAAATAAATAGTTTTTTAGATCTATGTATTTTGGGGACGGCTTTTAGGTAATTTAAAAAAAATGTCGTTCAACGTTATGATTTTCTCCTGTATTGTGGGTGCGTTTACAAACATTTAAACTCACATACACAAACAGCCAGACCCAGAAAAATTATCTGTAGGCCATAGAAATGCGAGGATCGAGCCCGCGACACGCAGCGCAGCAGTCGATCGCTCAGCCTCTGTGCCAATCGTGTCGTCAAATATTAGGTACACCTACCCCTTCGGTGATAACAGGCGTGATGTTATGTCCATATAATAATTTCGTAAAAAACTAAATCACAATGTTCCCCAACAACCATTAAAATCGTGTTGACAACGAGATTAACACAAAAACTTGTTAAGATCTCCTTTGAAGCATAAAAAGCGACAAACAATAACATAAAAAGATTGTCCAAGTCTTAACAGATTTCACAGAGCAGAGAAGAAACGTTAATAGGATGGGAAAACGCGAATTAGTCAAAGAGAAATTTAATCTATTATATTGCCACACTCAAAACTGGAGCAAAGAGTAGATAAAGTGCAGAAGGTCAAATCGTAGATGTGTCTTCACCGTAGTCACGCTAAAATGTGTTTACGCTGAGAAAGGTCAGGTCGCAAATCCCGCATAAAACGACAGATACAATTTTTGGTACGTGGGAGCGAGACAATACTAGTCAAATGTCAAAGAAGTAGAAGCGTTATCAGTTTTTGATTTTATAGGGAGATTAAAAAAGACTGTGTCTTAAACCGTGCAGCCGGAAAAATACTCTCAGCGTTTTGGGTGGCCAATCAAGGCCAGTTAAGTTCTGTACACCATTTGTGTCGTAGTATGTGTAAACGGTGATGCCCACTAAGCCACGCTAGGTTTATATAGAAAGCCAATTCAAGTAGTGGCGGTCTGCTCTGAGGTCGGCTCCATTAAAAGTTTAAAAACAAACGCACACATAGTCATGTATATAGTAGTGTAGTACATGCACTCACGACTGTCATTTGTTTGACATTGTTTGAGATCACCGTGAGTACGCATCTGAAAATGTGTACGTGCGCTCGTTTTCGATCATCGTTTCAAGCTGGTCTTCTGCATCTATCTATTCTGTGACCAAGTCAGTGTGCGGGTACTTTTAATTTCATCATCTCCTGAAACGTTCCAAATGAATTATTCAATGGAGTCAGGATTCGGGAGTAACTCAAAGGAATGCAAAGAAACATTGTCTTTGAATATTTTGGGGTTTGCTTTAATGTTTTAAATTGAGTAAAAAGTGGTTCTTGGATGTTTTCTGATAATAACGAATGAAAAAGAAGTGTTTTTTGTTTCTATGGGAACTGTATTCCCGGTTGCTGTAGAGAACGGAGCTTTAATACGTTTAAACCCTTATAGGAACAATCTTTTTGAAGTGGATCAAATGAACATTTATCCTTTTATTTAAATTTTTTTTTAAATCGGTACCCCACACTAGGAATTTCTCCTGTATCGTGGGTGCGTTTACAAACATTTAAACTCACATACACAAACAGCCAGACCCGGAACAACTATCTGTAGGCCATACAAATATTTGTTCCGTGCGGGGATCGAACCCGCGACACGCAGCGCAGCAGTCGATCGCTCAACCGCTGCGCCAATCGTGCCGTCAAAATAACTAACCAAGTACTGGTTACGGCAAAAATCCTCCACCAAAATGAATAAATTGACCGTGAATCTCAAAAAAGAGCGATCTTTTATCTCATCAATTACCCATAATCAATATTCCATTTGAGCCGTAATAAGCTTTCAAAATCCTCAATTCTTGCATACCATTAGGCAATATAGCCCCATTTCTTCGCTTCCCTTTCGACCCATTTTGAATTCGCCCCGTTGTGAAGTCGCCCCGTTTTGAAGTCTTAATATCGGTGCACATCTTTGAAGTCGTTTCATCAAAAGCTATTGTTTCGCCTCCGCCGCGGTACTAATTGGAGTTTTTAGCCCCATTCTCTAAAGCGTCGTCGGCTTAAATTATGGATTTTGCTTTGTGTCATAATTATCTTCGTGAATGAATTGTTCCTGGTGATATTAATTATGATTTATGGATAAAGTGACGCTTTACACTTCGCTTGTTGACGTAAACATAATATACACGTTAACTAACGTAAATATTGTATGTACGACAAAATTAATATTATTGTATTATTGCACCCTGAAAGGGAACTGAAGCGAAAACGGTTAACACGTATGTAGTACATCATTCTGTGCCCCCCCCCCCCACATTAAAACTTTACATCGGTAATTTAAAAAAGAACAGGGTTTCCATGTTTTGACCGTGTAGGTTGCATTTTCGAAGAACATAGTTATTTTTCAAAATGATGGCTTGATCAAGTGGTATTCGTGTGTGTGTCGATGTCCCCCTTCCACCCAATATTTTTACTCCTGGAGCTCTTACGTATGCTATACTTACGATTCTACCACAATATCTATTTGTGATGTATATTTCGAGAAAATCCGCTCAGCCGTTTGAAGGTCATCACCTCTTTTCTAGTTGATGAAGGGATATAAACAACTTCTACTGGTCTGATCGATTCGAAATTTGAAATCTTGTCACTTGTCACTATGGACATCCCCCGGGGGGGGGGGGCTGTCACCCCTCCCTTTCCCATAAAAACTCGGGATTTTTTAAAATTTATAACTTTCCATGTTTTCATTCATTAGCGAGAAGAGGCACAACACAATTTTTTAAAATTTAATTTTAACACATGTAAATGAACGCATTATTTCTCAGACCAGCTTTCAAACATCTAACGCTACAAAAAAAACTGAACACTTTTTACAGTACCATCGAGATTTACTGCCGTGGTTCAGTTGAAATGGCGTCGAATTAGTAAGTGTCACCCACACAAATGCAATATACCGTTAAAAGCTTGGGAGGTGCAGCGCGTATATCATTGTCTGCGGGGACGCGTCAGGACTTAATGAGCTCGAGGTCTGAATGGACGAGGGATCTCGCAAGAGCAGTTTTGAGTTGCGAATTTATACTCTGTTTTTAAGCTTTCAAGGTTCATAAGCAAACTTTCATAACTAAAGAGGAGCTTGTAGCTAAATAATAACAGCCGTTCGGATCAATCTTCAGGTTCAGCCGCACTTGCCGAGGTTGGTCTGTGGATGGATGACCAGCAATTACATACTAAAAATGTTCTTAAAAAACACTACCTCTCATTGTGCCCATAGTTAACTTTGCATCTATGGAAGGACAATGGGAATGTCCATGTCATTGTCCATGAGTGTAAAATGTGAAAATGTCCTTTTTTCTGTAGCCTTACTTTCTTTTTGTTACTTTCTTTTTATTTTGTTCTTTGTTTACAATAAAATTCAAATTTTGTTAGTATTATAATATTGTGAAACGAGAACAACTGCCGACAAACTGTTTTGCAGTTTGGCAGACCTTTTGTATGTTGTTGCTATACAGATTTTGAGTAAAAAAAAAAAAAAACGAATTTCCTCTTTGCCTCAGAATGCCTCAGAAAGCAAGTTCCGGCTGTCATTTGTAGATCTTTGACAATCGTTACAGGTCAGTGGTCCAAAAGTCTGACAATCAGTCTTACCAAGGAGTATCGTATTACCTGGTACGAACTGGGTTGTTGGGGTCAGATAGACAGTCACTCCGTGTAAAATACTGGTATTCAGCTGCATCTGGTGAGACTTCAAAACAAGCCGACTCTAGGCTAGGCAGATGATATTATTGCTGTTATTTATTACACATTCAGTACATTCTTGCACGAAGTCAGGGCCAGCACCGCTACTGAATACCGGACTAGGTGATATTCTACCGAAATATCTCTCACCGATATCAAAGTACAAGACTGAACACATTTCGAGTAGTTACAAGACTAACACCGCCTCTATTATTTCAACCAACTCAAATTCTAAGACGGCTCGTCTTCCTAATATTCTCCTTTGACAGAAACAGAGACCCTAGATAGCGTCAGGTTTGAATACCGAATGCACTTCGACGCAAGATTTACATAGCAAAGAGCTGCAGTACCGTTATGGAACCAGTTCTATAACGGCCTTTGATATTATAAACTTATGGTTGAATAGATATCTATTCAACCATAAGTTGAATAGATTCGATCTGAATAGAGGATATTTTGATACAATGTTTGTGTGTACGTCGTTGTGTAAAATAAAAGAGGTTGCAAATTCACAGACACGTTTCGGGTGTTAATATCTGCTGCATATCGGTGAAGCAATAGCCAAAAATAAACAAACCTTTTCCCAACTATGTCGTACCTTTGTACTGAAATATTTCAGTTAAAATTACTTTATTTTAAATAACTACTATAAAAGGTGTTGTTTTGCATCCGCGTCAAATTCAAAGAGATAACTATGTTAATGACTCTCGTCCCGAATCCATAATAAAATGGGTAGGTAATTTTTATTTTTATTCTTATTTACGGAAATCGATAAGCGTGAACCACCTTGATTTAAAACGCGGCTCGTCTGATCCTCGCCCTATAACAGCGCTTTCACACACAAACAATCTCAAACGTTTATTCGATAATTTCTTATTCCCTAAACCACGTTAAGAGGGTTATTCTGAAATACTGACAAACTTAAACAACCAAAAAAATCAGTGTTTATTAATAATTAACTAGGTACCGTAATTTTAATTGATTATTTATGTCTTTTGTGACAACCTTTTGACGAGGTTACAAAACAACTCCTTGTATACATCACGACGATTAACAAACTTATAAATTCAATAACTTAAATAACAATAATCTATAAAAGGGCGTAAAAAAACTCCTCCTGAACGCTGTCAGCTGGTAATGTGCCCAAGATACTGGCAGCATTGCCACGTTGTAAACACAACAAACACGTTGTAAACACGGCAATACTTAGCCTCTGGCCAAAGTAAAAGTCAGATTATTAAATATTTTATGTTTTTGCTGTGTTGTCTACTATGTGTATATAAATAAATAAAAATAAAGGCAGCCAGTCAGACCTTAGAAAGCTTGCTACTAGTTCCATACAGTACGAGCAACGGTCCAGATACAAGTGTTATATATTCAAAGATCAAAAGCTGTAATGACAAAAATATTGTATAGAAACACGAGGCTCGTAGAAACTTCAATCTCCGAAGTTAGTTTACACGAGACTTCTTAAATTAAAAGTGTTATTTATTTCTCAACTCCGATAGTTGGAGAAGTTTTAAATAATTGATTTCGGTTCGCTGGCTTTCAATGCCTTTATTAGTTAAGTTGTGTTTATTATTTTTTATTGCAGCTAAGTGGGCTGGAATTTATACGTGTCCCCGGTTTGTAATAAGTAGCTTAGATAATGTTTACAGCGTTACCGTGTAAGCAGTGATAGCCTTCTGTCTGACCTCGGTATACTAAGTACGCACCTCCGATTTTCAGAATTCTTGTGCGTATTCTATAATTATCACTTGGTTCGGTGAAGGAAAAATCACGAGGGAACCAGCATTCCTGAGAGATATTTCTCGACGGCATGTAAAGCCAAGTCGCACGATAAATAAAAACCGTGTAAGAAACATAAACAATATGTAGGGACCATTCCTTTAGTGGAGACCGCAAATCGTTAAGTGGGACGCCCTCAGCCTAGGTGGAGCGACGATTTCCGAAGGGTGGCTGGTAGCAACTGGTTGAGAGCTGACGAGGATCGAGCTCATCTTAGGTCGATTCTCGTGCAACTGATGAGGCCTATGTCTAGCAGTGGGTTGCTGTAGGCTGATGATGATGGAGAGGGATGGTAGAAGATGGCGTTTTGTCATGGCTGTCTTCCAAAAAAGCGTGAGGATTTATCTAATACTAGCTGACTAACGCAACTTGGTCTGCGTCACCTTTTCCCCGTTTTTGCAACATTTTCATTGATGCTCCGCCCCTATTGGTTGTAGCGTGATGTTATATAGCCTAGCGTACCTCGATAAATAGGCTCACCAGCAATAAAATAATTCATCAATTCGAACCAGGAGTTCCTGACATTAGCGCGTTCAACCAAACAAACTCTTCAGCTTTATAATATCATTAGAATAGATATAGACATAATATACATATAATCTACTAGCTGTTGCCCGCGACTTTGTTCGCGTGGCATTTTTGGTGTGTACCGAAGAAAAACAGCCTAAGTGCGTTTCCAAACTATGTATCTCTGTGCCGTTCAGCCGTTCCGGCGGCGGCGTGATTGAGTAACAAACATCCATGCATCCATCAAAACTTTCGCATTTATAATAGTAGTAAGATGTACTGTTGGCTATTTTTTATATTTACACCTATTATTGAATGGGGTCAAGGTTAAAAATTCCACCAGAGGCCCTTGACGAGCTTTCAATGCGTTTCGTATTCCTACAACAAATTGTTGCTGCTTCAATGTCACTAGCTATCTGGATAATCAAGAGCAATATTTTCAGTCAACATAGCATCTATTGTCAATATAAATAAAGTCCAAGTAAAACTAATCGACTACGACAATGCGGCTGGCCCAGAAGGAGATGGCGGGATGAGTTGGACTCGTTCTCAAAGGATTGGCGTACAATCGTAGTTGATCGCGTAAAGTGAAAAGCAGAAAGTGTGGCTTCCCTTCCCTCCTTTCACTTTTTTGCCCTACAATGAGACAATATAGGCTTATAATAAAACTATTCGAAAAAACTGAAACTGAATGGCAGAATATACTGGACACAATAGTAAAAAAGGCCGAAAACACGTTACAATACCCTTACCGAAATCCTTTAAAAATCTTAAAAAAATTAAGTTAGCCTTAGTTTAAGTACAAAAGACGCGTCCACATAGATCAGGGCTAACGACCAATTTCCGTCCAACGTGACCAAGCCCGGGACCCGGGTCATGTCCGACAGTGCATAGAACGGTAGACGCGTTTAAAAATAGTGTAAAATGTGCTTTCAGGGTGTGAGGCCACTGGAAGAAGGTTCTTTTTGTAATATTTTTTCTTTTGTGTTGCTGTTTAGGGGATTTGATGCGGAAACTGAGTGTAGGGAGTACAAGTCGGGCTTTAAGAGGAGTGGCTCATATAAAGGGTGTAAAACACCTCTTAACGAAGCCGAAAGGCACTGGTTCTCCCTGGCATGGCGATCATTTTTTTGTTCTACACCATACCTGGGAACCTTCTAGTTACGGAGATATTAGGGGTCAAAGTTCCAACTTTTTGACAAGTATTTTTTTAAATACTTACAAGTTTTTAATGTAAGATTTTTACTTTAAACACCACGACCCCCGTACTATTCAACCCGTCCATAAGCACAATGTTTTGAGTGCGTTACATTGAGTTCTACCATAAAACATGATTTTACACCCCCAAAAAAAAGTCGTTTCCCAGCAATAATTTTTGCGTAAAGTTACTTAGTTTCATGTACAGAATGTTTGGTTGACGGCTTCGTAATGAGGTGATTTACACCGTGTACAGTAGTAGTAGCGAATTGGCAACATTTGTTTATTATTTTACCGATGCGGGACTCGTTAACCTGTCCTAGCTTATTAATTTACATCATGTGGAAAATGTTGAAAATGAAAAAGAATGTCCTGTGACTAAACTACTGGATATATTCAAAAGATTTTTTGTATGCAGACTGGGAACGTCATGAGGTATACGCAGTTTAATTTATTGTCGTATGGTCGGCGACATACTGTAGTTATTGGCATTTGAGTAAAAGTCAGTATTTTTGAGGGAAATAGATTTTTTGCCCTCATTCACTTGATAAATTTAACTGCCATGTATGTGGGTCTCAATAACACATTGGTTGACCTAGGGTTAATGCCTAGATCCTTCTACAATGCAAGCTTTTAAATCTCTGTAATCATAAGAATATACATCTTTAAACCAAGAAACCACAAAAGTTTATTCCCCTTTGACACTTAATCGTCAAAACTCATTGTCTTCAACGTGATACCGAAGACAGTGAATTTTTATAGCCCAGATTCTTATTATAATAAACTGTGGTATGATAAAATCATCATCAAATTCAGTCCAATGGTTTCTAAGATTATTCTTTGGAGATAGGGGAAGTTATAGACCCTCAATTTCACACTTAATCTGCGTAGGGCAATATAACAGGATTGAATAATAGATTACACTTAACTAACCATCTTACTTCCGATCGCTTAGATTGGATCAGATAAGACTGTGTGTAATATACGGTACGTCCGAAAATTGTTTATGCTGTGGTAAAAAGGTTTGCCACTCAGTTTTCAGTCCAGTAGCGCTAAACGTTTTAGTGCATTTTAAAATGTTTTTGTATAATCAGAAAATAAATTACCATTTCTTAAAAAAAAAAACTTTTGCTAATATAATGAAAAGTAGAAATTTAGGTTTATCTCTCAAAATTGAAGACGTTATCAAAGTTTCGTGTCTGTGCTATCTCGTGATTAGGCGATGCTGGCAGCAGAATCAAGTCATGACTGTCAGGCTTTCTTCGTTTTCCACTTCTAAGTAGTTCTCTCATCAGGCAAAACTTAGAAACGTAACACACTGTTTGGTTTCCAATCAGTACATCTTCCGATACAAAAGTACAGTCACGTTCTCAAGTCAGACTGATACCAAAGTTCTGATTTCTATTATTTGGTTTATAACAGTTCTCTAATGAAGAAAGTTGTTGGCTTCATGCCGAAAGCAAGGATTAAATGCGAGTTTCTTAAGTCATGCTTTTGTCATTATCTTTTGTTATTGCTCAATGTTCAGGTAAAGTTTCAGTTTGCGAGGCAAGAGTCTGTCTTCCTTATTTTAATCGCTATACACAATATAAAACAAAATCACTTCCCGCCGTGTCTGTACGCTTAGATCTTTTAAACTACGCAACGGATTTTGATGCGGTTTTCATCAATAGACAGAATGATACAAGATCAAGGTATATACGGTTAATTTGGACTTGAACAACACATCAAAATTTCCACGCGAACGAAGTCGTGGGTAGCAACTAGTTTGACCCTTAATAATAAAAGATTCTTCTTCTTGTCTGTCTGTTCGTTGTTAGAGAGTATATGACTTAAGAACCAATTATTTGATGGACGTAAAATTAATATATTAATAGCTAAATCTAGAGCAACAGTTTAATGCAAAGGTTTTAAAAACTGAATTTCATGCTTTCATACTTTTATGGAACCTTAATCGTGTAACGGCTAGTTTTTGTGAAATGAAGCGTTAATTGGTACCATAAAACTGTGATATTGTATTAATATAATATTTTTATTCCGTAAGCCAGTTAAATCAATACAAGGTGTTGTTTAGCAATCTCGTCAAATTCAAGGAGGTAACTATGCTCATGATTCTCGACCCGAATCAATAATAAAATGGATGGGTAATTTTTTTTTTCCTATTTACGGAAATCGGTAAGTGTGAACCACTCGTGTTTTTAACACGACCCGTCTGATTCTCGCCTTATAACCTCGCTTACACACAAAAAAAAACTCAAACGTTTATTCGATATTTTCTTATTCCCAAAACCACGTTAAGGGGGTATTCTGAAATATTGACAAACTTAAACAACCAAAAAAATCAGCGTTTATTAATAATTAACTAGGTATCGTAATTTATATTGATTATTTATGTGTTTTGTGACAATATCCTGAATTTTGATGAGGATGCAAAACAACACCTTGTATACATACCCATTCAATTGACTCTATCATAATAACAGAAGCAATGTCGAAAAAAATATCAAAATTGTCATCCCAATTTATTTGGGGTCGGCGCAGCCTGTCTTCTTTTTCCAAACTTAAATGTCGTAAAATTCGGCTTTAAATATTACACAGTGAGAAAACTATAACGTTCTTCTACAGTTCTCCCCTTGCTATGCAGGTGCAGAGTCGTTGCCAAGAAATGTTCAATCCTGCAAAACACTACGGTGCATAAGTAATCCATGTTTACGTTCAACAAGAAATAAATTGAAAGCTTAGGCGAGTATTTCATGGCTGATCATGCGATATATTTTGGAATTCTCGACAAAATCTTTTACATCACAAATGTTATTCTCAAAAGATACAAGTTGTAGTACCTAATAGTACACCCCCATTTCGCCAGTTATGGTTGAATCCCATGTACCTAATATGGGAAGGTTATTCCCATCAACCGGTTACACTTTGCCCAAACTGCTGGGAATCAAACCTAGGACCCCGTACTCAGTAGTAGCACTCGCGTCCACTAGGCCAAAGAAACAGTCAACTGGAAGCAGTAAGCCTTTGCGTCCACTCAATGTACAGAAAATATCGTTCTTTGACGTTCGTTGAAAAATTAAAGTCAAACTATTTATTTCTTTTAGGCTGCTAAAAGGCACTTTTGAAGTCAAACCACAATATTTTTTGAACTTGAATTATAATTTTAAAATAAAGTGGCGACGATGTAGGTACCTAGAAAAATCTTAACTGATACAAAGCATTTAATAGTTAAGCATTAACGAAAAAAATAAATATAGACAATAAATTGATACATGGTGCTCACATATTCACAAATATTGGACCCGGACTGGACTACATTTCCGAACATTTTAATAAATAATTGTGTGTGAACATCTAATAATTCAGAAAGCCGTTTCATCATCCCGTTTTATGTGCTAATAATAGTTCTATGATTGAAGAGTTTGTTTGGACGAACGCGCTAATCTCCGAAACTACTGGTCCGATTTGAAAAATTATTTCAGTGTTAGATAGCCCATTTATCAAGGAAGGCTATAGGCTATATCATCACGCTACGACCAATAAAAGCAGAGTAACAATACAAAATGTTGCGAAAACAGAGTAAATGTGACGCAGACGAAGTTGCGCGGGACAGCGAGTCTTACATAATATGGAAAATAAACTCGGCCGATAACGCTATTTCCGTTGCCAGAAATAAACTTTAATACCAAAACCGCGGAAATCATATCCATTTCCCTATAATCCTTCCAAACCCTTAAATATGCCATGATATGCAGACTTCCATAAAACTATTTCCGTAAATAAAATTCATAGTAGGGAAACTCAATCCGGTACGCATTTCACGGCTCGCTTGACACCCGGTTATATTTTAACAGGATAATCCGGAGTCAGTAGACCGGAATTTACTGCAAGAATATCTCTTATCCGGACCGGGTATTCCCAGGGATTAGGGAAGGATTAAAAGCATATTGGTCCGGTTTTGGAGATTGCGTATAAAGTATAGTATAAATTCAAATAAATTGACTTCTTCATATTTAGAAGTCTAAACGTTTTCTGTCAACATGATAATAGTATGTATATAGTATTTTATATGTAGGTTTATTAAACCAGGTGTTGTTTTGCATCCTCGTCAAAATTCAGGAGGTTGTCACAAAAGAGATAAATAATCAATTTAAATTACGGTACCTACATAGTTAGTTTTAGTTATTTTTAATTTTGTTTATGTTTGTCAGTATTTCAGAATAACCCCCTTAACGTGGATTAGGGAATAAGAAATTATGGAATAAACTTTTGTGATTGTTTGTATGTGTGGAAGCGCGGTTATATGGCGAGAATCACGGGCCACGTTTAAAACACAGGTGGTTCACACTTACCGATTTCGGTAAAAAGAAAAAAAAAAGTTACGTACCCATTGATTCGGGACGAGAATATAGTTACTTCCTTCAATTTGAAGAGGATGAAAAACAACACCTTGTATATGAATTACGTATATGGTAGTTAATTTAAGTTTTGAATGTACTGTTTTTGCACATACTCGTAAGTTGATCCTCTTTTGCAAATCTCGCAATCGAAAAATGGTTTGCTGTAAGAAAACCCAATTCTGGGCAAAGCTCGTCGTTGTACATAAGTTTTTATAACGCAATTTGAATGTATATTTTTTTTTGTGTGCAATAAAGAATAAGAATAAGTCTACAAGTTAACATTCTTCATAATTTTATCAGGTACTGGCTCCATTGCCACTAGCCATCTTCATCTGCCTAGACTTTTCCAAACTATGTTGGTTACGGCTTCCAGTCTAATCTTCTCCTTGTCTTTTGTGAGGTTGGGACAGCACAGCGTGCAGTTGGCGCAGCACAGTGTTCTGTCTTCACAATATTACTAGTCATCATCTGCCTAGCCTTTTCCCAAACTATCTTGGGGTCGGCTTCCAGTCTAACCGGATGCAGCTGAGTACCAGTATTTTACATGAAGCGACTGCATATCTGACCTCCACAACACAGTAACTGGGTAATACGATACCCCTTGATAAGACTGGATGTCAGACTTTTTGGCTTCTGACTACTCGTAACGACTGTCAAAGATCTACAAATGACAGCCGGGACCAACGGCTTAACGTGCTTTCCGAGGCACGGAGGAAACTCGGTATGTTATTATGGTCACCCATCCACGGACCAACCTCGGCAAGCACGGCTTAACCTTAAAGATCGACCCGTGCGGCTGTTATTATTTAGCCACGAGCTCCTCACAATATTACTAGTGTTTCTATTAAATAATGCTTTTATTTCAGTATTAATATACAAGGGTATACCAGCATTTCGCCCTGGGCAAGTAAGGAATTAAAATAATAATGTATCGAGCGAAGCGAGCTCGAAAATTGTATCAACCCGCTTTGATACTTCTCCACTCTTCATTGTCTTGGCGCTTTTCTGGTAGTTGCCACTGTTGGAGGTTTCAAGAGTTGCAGTGGTTTTGTGGCAGGCTTGTTTTACCCTCCCCAGCCCCCCCCTTGATACGCCCATGTCTAGTCCACACCTATGTCTACTTCGAATTAATTTTAAAAACCGCAGACAACAAAACTATACCAATCTGATACAATAATTTCACGTTGAATTAAACTAGAATATAAGATTACAAACATAAAACAGTTGTCTAAACACACAAATAGTCCCTAGTTAAAACATCTAGAATACCTTTTTGCGGACTAAACCGCAGGCTTTATTTTACTAGTCTCATAGAAAGTTTTGATAGTATAAAATATGTATTATGTCTGGCTATTTTCCAATAGGCTTAGTCTGCGGTCAGGATTATTTTTAGGTTTCCTAAGAGATATTATATTTTCGTTTGGTCATGTTTTGTATAAAACAAGTGAACCTAAGTTAACATCGCTAAATAATGCCGTGATTTTTAAATCATCGTTAAAAAAAAAGGGGTTTTCCTTAAAGCGCAACTATTTTTAAGCGCAAGCAACTAAGCGCAACTAAATTATTCCTCGAAACGCAACCATTAGTTGCGCTCAGAAATTCAAATTATAAATATTTTATGTTTATTCTTCTAAATACTACTACCTACAATTAACTTCTTCTGAAACACTGTCCCACAAACGAGGTATCCATTGTAGTTCCAGGTACCTACACATTCTGTCACCCCACATGGACCCATTTGCATACAAATGTAGTCTTCAACTGTCAAGGCGTCGCTTGATTGGTGTTTGGTTTTAACCCGATAGTACTTGAGCAAAGCGTACTTGTCTGAAGCAGCGGTGGTCTGAATTTGAGGGTAAGATAGTTATTCGGTGTGAGCTTCTCAATTTTAAAGCTCTTGTGTTTCTGTTTCAGCCGGCCTAGCATGACCGCCGCAGAAACGGGCTATGTCTACGGAAGAATCGACAATTTGACAGATATTTCTATCGTCCCAAGCATGGCGATATTAAGAATGTAGAAAAGAAATGTTTCTTTTCTTCAGTCGACACAAGTCTACAACGTCGAGCATGACGACCATATTTTCTCTTCTTTTGACATTTGGGGGTAGAAACATTACTTCTGACAAATGTCAAACTAGTCTTATTAAAAACTAAATACGAGAAATACGTTTCGTGGTTGCGTTGAGTTACGTTCAAAAGGTTGAAATGTTATGTAAAATATTTAGATTTAATTTCGCGAAAAAGATCCAGGTCTGGATCCAGGATGCAGCAACACCATCCCGCCCACGAAAAATGAAAAACTCGAGCAATTGGCAACTTTTTTTTGTTAACTAAACGTAATAATATTCAGGGAATATAAACATCACGTGATACGTCCCCGTTGCTATGGAAAGAATTTCTGTCTATGTCTTCGTAGAAACACGAGTCGACGGGGCGCGCCATGCTCGGCCAGAAGAAATGTCAAGTTGTATAGAAAAGATTTCTTGTCGTTTCTTGGTAGAATAGAGATAGAACGGTCATGCTAGGGGGGCTGATTTGAAAGCGTTTACGCCTTACGTCATTTCATGCAAACTTTCAAGTCTTTATTTTCCGAAATGACTGAACCGATTTTAAGAAACTTCATACGCTTAAGCAGGATACATAGGTTTGAAACGTTACTAACAAAAAAATAAGTGTCGAAAAAGTGTTACAGCTAAATTAGACCGATTATAAATTATCTATAGAAATTAACAGAAATTTCCAATGATCTTTTATTTTTAAGAAATTTCTAAAATGTTATTTTTAGTAACTTTTTAGGTAAGCTATTGTCTAGGACGAGCGTGTCAAATAAAAAAAATACTCTTGACCAAGTAACATCATGGTCTATAAAATGTTTCAGATATTTCACTGACTACATTCGGCATGGTGCTTTGATGCTACGTTAGTTGCATTAAATTAAACGGAGTGAGAGTAACACCGAAGCTAATACGCTTGCTACGTACTCAGACAATCTAATTTTTTTTTTTAAACCGGCCAAGTGCGAGTCGGACTCGCGCTCGAAGGGTTCCGCACCATTTTTAAAAACTGGCCAAGTGCGAGTCAGACTCGCGCACGAAGGGTTCCGTACCATTATTTATAAAAACGAGCAAAAAAATCGACCCGTGCGGCTGTTATTATTTAGCCACGAGCTCCTCCTCTGCTCTTATTCCAATTCATAAAAATATGAACGAAGTTATTCTAAAAAAAAACACCCCGTTTTAATATAAAGTCATGTTTTCCTTGTAAATTCATAACTACGAAGAAATGCTATTTCCAATGAAAAAAGTAATCATCCAACACACACAAACAAACACTTCACTTACACTAAACAGTTCTAAAAGAAAAACTAATATACATATTTTGTACGAAGTGCTGATGCTTTAAAAGCAAAATCTAGTTCTTTCTCAGAAATTGTTATCACGTCTTTGAATTGGTAAAATTGTGTTGTTTGTACGGTAGTTGAATATTTTCTTGTGGCTCTTAACGAGTCATAGAGTAGCTATAACTACAGAAGGTTTCTTTCATACAACGAGCAACAACGCACGCATACATTCATTACAGAGCTCAATGTTACCGTGACATATGTCAGTTGATTAAGACGTCAACTGACATATGTCACGGTAACATTGAGCTCTGTAATAACTTTATTTTAAAAATAAATAAACGCAGTGAAACCATTCAGACTAGTGATAATAACAAAGCGTGCATTGTGTAATACCGATAAAAGTGTTATCCAAGCCTAAAATCAATATCAGACAAAGTTTTAAAGTGAAATAGAATCTGAAGTGACAACTGCAATTCTGTAACAAATAGTGCAAATATGTGTTTACTGTACTCATTCATCTAAACATACAAGTGAAAACTAAATATAATCATATTCTATAAACTAATATCGTGCAAAAACCTATAATAAACAAACAAAACGATCGAACGTGATAATAACAACAACGTTCAAAAATTCAAAATTACATCCCACCCACAATAAAAATAACGAACGCTTATTATAAGAATACATATCCTCATTTCGCAGTGAAGTTGTCTGCTTAAATAGCTACTTGGTTTGGGTACCGCCTTGAGTGTAACGTGTTTCGAGTTAGAACCCCACAAGCGGTGATCACTTTTTGTGTTTTCATATTAGTCGTATGAATTGAACTCAATATTGTGAAGACAAAACATAATTGAATAACAGAAAATAAGCTCAAAATTAAATAATTTGCGTCTTGTATTATGAACTTTCTGGAGAACATTACGTTTCGTGTTCGAGGCACTCGTCGTACTCGTTCAATGTCTGACTCACAAAGCAATATCAGTCAACTTGAAAACGAAACACTAGATGACACCACTACCAGTCTCCCTGAGAGGTGTAACGACGACACATACGACCACGAAGTAATATCTAAACTAAAGGAACAAGTTGAGAAACTAACTCTTCAATTAGGTAGTGCAGAAGAAGAAATTGAGATACTTACATTAGAAAATAGTAAACTTAAACAGTCAAACCAGGAGTTGGAAAAGAAAAATGAACTTTACAAAAAAATCACCAACACTCCTACTAAGAAAACCAGACAAAAATCTTCTACTCCAAAAAAAAGGGAAGCATTGCTTAGCAAAATCACACAAACGGAGCAAGTAAATACGTCTGACAAGAAGAAAAATAGTAAGGGCACTCAAACAATTGCAATGGATACTAAAGTGTTATCTAAGCAAGAATCTGCGGTATCACCAGCAATCCTTGATACAACAAGCCATAATGAACACCGCGAAGAAAAACTTAGTAAAATCTGTATTATAAGCGAAAATAAATATAATAAAATACGTACAATTGCAGAGAATAAGTTTGAAAATTATGAATTATGTCATTACTTAACACCATACTCAGGAATAAATAATATGTTTCTCGACTTGGAACCAAAGCTAAAGAAATTCACTATGAATGATTTCTGCATTATTTTAATTGGTGAAGAAGACTTCAAATCTACTAAGGAATATTCTAGTATCATTCTGCACATAAGAAAAGTACTGGAAAAAATCCAACACACAAATGTTATTCTCTGCATGCCGACCTATAGACAATGTATTAGCAATGTTACTTTGTATAACATGAGAGTGGAAAATTTTAATAATCTGCTATACCAAGATATTTTAGCTCACGAACATGCCTACTTTATTGACTCGAATAAGAACCTTTCGTGGGACTATAAAATGTACAGACAAAATACAGGATCAGTAAATAATTACGGCATGCAAACAATTTTCAAAGATATCGCCGCACTTATAAACTACATACGTGAAAATTCCATCGCTAATACAGAAGGCGAGGAAATTACCAATATGGATGATCAACAAGCGGCAATGCAGTTTTTTCGATTATAAGCTCCTCAACGTGATACATCAAAACATTGCGGGTTTACTAAATAAGAGCAATGAGCTTATTGTATGTCTTGAAGAGATGTCAGAGCAAAATACCGAAATCGACATAATCTGTTTATCTGAACACTTCATGATAGCTGGCCATGATCAATTATTACATATTCCTAATTACATTTTGGCAGCATGCTACTCCAGAAAGGACAGTAAGAGAGGTGGTACATGTATCCTTGCAAAGAAAGGTCACCAGTTTAAAGAGCTACAAGATATAGCGAAACTCTCCATTACTGGAATATTCGAATGTTGCGCTATTGATCTGACAATGTGTAATACGATTATTGTTTGTGTGTATAGAGTCCCAAAGTCTAACAACTTACCTGTATTTTTTGAGCAATTAGAAAAAGTGTTAAGTACTATTTGTAAGAAGAATTTAAAAAGAAATGTCGTAATTGCAGGTGACTATAATATTGACTGCCTTAAGCGTAATAATACTTTGAAAGATCTGGAATGTTTGCTCTTAAGTTATAATTTAAAGTTAGAAATAAATCAGCCAACTCGACTCGAGAGCGGCACTTGTATAGACAATTTTGCACATAATGTCGGGAAGAAGTGTAAATCTGATGTGATTGACTTTGGCCTATCAGACCACACAGCGCAAGTGCTAAAATTACCGGTTAAAAAAAACATTTTAGTAAACTACTGGCGAACTAATAAACGAGACTATAATAAAGAAAATATGCAAAAATTCAAAAATTATATTAAAACTTTTACTTTTTCTGAAATTTATAATACAAATAATCCTAGCACAGCATATAATGCATTTTCGGAAGCTTTCATGATGCTGTATAATTCATGTTTTCCTTTCAAAAACATTACAATAAGAACCAAAGAAAAACCTCAATGGGTATCACGCGGCATAAAAATCTGTAGCAAAAAAAAAAAGAGAGCTTATGTGGAACTATAGGCTAAATCGTAATGAAGTAAATAAAACTAAATTTAAAAAATACTCTAAAATTTATAAAAATATAATTAATTTAACGCAACGAGCACAAAACAATCATAAAATAAAATCATCTACTAACAAATCCAAAGCCACATGGGCGATTATAAATAGATCTAAACTGAATTTACCAAAGGATAGTATTACTTCCATAGAAACAAATCATAAAACTATAAACAGGCCACAAGAGATTGCGAATGCTTTTAACAATTTCTTTATAGAAAAGATAGAACCAATAGCAGGCGCTGGTAAGGACGTAACCGTAAATATTTCCAAATCAAATCAATCTATGTTCATGGCACCAAGTACTCCATATGATATACTACAAATTATAAGATCGCTTAAAAATACTACAAGTGTTGGATACGATGGGGTCTCAACTAGAATCCTAAAGTATATCGCTTATCATATCTGTGACCACCTAAGCCATATCATTAATATGTGTATAACTACTGGATCATACCCGGAAAGTTTAAAAACTACTATCGTTAAGCCCATCTTCAAAAAAGACAACAAACAGAGTATGAACTATTACAGACCTATTGCACTTATTCCCATAATTTCGAAAATTTTTGAAAAATTCTTATATAATCAAATTTATAACTATTTAGAAAAATTCAAAATTCTTACAGAAGAGCAGAAAGGTTTTCGCAAGAATAAAACAATAAACATGGCTATTTTTGATTTTTTAAATAATGTCATGGGTAATGTGGATAGAAGGACGCCGGTATGTTCCATTTACTGCGACATGACCCAGGCTTTCGATTATGTTAATCATGACATTCTCCTCCGTAAACTGGAAGCTTATGGCATTAGAGGCAATGTACTAAATCTCATAGAATCTTACCTGAAAAATCGTAAACAATATACAGTAATTTCTAAAATAAACATTAATACCAAGAAAGAAGAAACATATGCATCAAAAAAACGGATAGTTAAATATGGAGTCCCGCAAGGGAGCGTATTGGGTCCTTTGTTATTCATTATTTATATAAATGACTTGCCATTAGTAACTAATTATCCAGTATCACTTTTTGCCGATGACAGCACAGTCACTATTCATTCTACAAATAAAGATAGCTATGAACGTGAAATTAATAAAACAATCAATTCAATAATTAACTGGTTAGATAACAATAATTTAAAAATTAATCTTGAAAAAACAAAAATTATGTTCTTTAGTCAACGTTTAGAAGCACCAAATATTAATGCTCAACACAAATTAAATGTTATAAAAAGGGTAGACACAGCTAAATTTTTAGGTGTGACCATTGACAAACATCTGAACTGGAAAGCACACACAGAAGAATTAAATAAAAAAGTATGTTCTTCTGCCTATGCCCTCTATAAATTAAAACCTATTGTAAGTACCAATGCGCTTATAACTGCTTACCATGGTATTGTCGGCTCCTTATTGAGGTTTGGAGTTATATTTTGGGGAAACTCTACTAATAAAGAAATCATTTTTAAGTCACAAAAAAGATGTATTAGGGCTATGTTTGGTTTGAAAATGACTGATAGTTGCAAACAGTATTTTATTAAATATAACATTTTAAGTCTGCCTTCCTTATTTATTTATGAAATAGCTAATTTTATACAAACCAATCCTAACCTATTTAAGAAACTATCAGACGTTTATATTCGTAATCGACGGGATAATAATAAACTATGCGTACCAAGATCAACCACGGCGTTGATGCGTAAAAGTATTTTTTGTTTAGCACCAATCATTTATAATAAAATCCCTAAACCTATTAGACAAATGCCAACTGCTCTTTTTAAAATTCATTTAAAAAAATATCTCTTATCCAAGTGCTATTATACCATTTCAGAATTTTTAAATGAACGCAATTAATTAAATAGATTCCTATAATTACGACATTTTTACAATTTGACTCTCAAATCTGTAAAAACAATACTTTTTGTTTTTTTTTAATTAGCATTAGTATTTTTTTTTTTATTAACTTCAAAGTTTGGTGTGTAGACTCAAGTTTTTCTATTCTTTTTTATGGTTTAATCTAAAACAAAAAAGAAAAAAATTGTACGCCATAAGTGGCAGAACATGCAGATCTACCTGTTATTTTAAGACCTTGCACATATTATTTGATGTATACTCATGTTTTACAATAAAATACAATACAATACAATACAATATACATTCACACGCTTAACTTCTTTGTTAATCTTATATGCTAATAATAAAGCTGAAGAGTTTGTTTGTTTGTTTGAACGCACTAATCTCGGGAACTGCTGGTGCGATTTGAAAAATTCTTTCAGTATTAGATAGCTTATTTATTGAGAATGGCTATAGCTTATATATCATCACGCTACGACCAAAGGAGCGGAGCAGCATTGAAAAATGTTGCGAAAACGGGGAAAGTTTGACGCAGACGAAGTTGCGCGGGACAGCTAGTGTTAATATAAGCATTGATAGCCTAGTGATGTGACCGTGGGACTACCAAGTCATATGTCTCAAGTGCAAACCCAATACACGCACCTGTAATTATTCGGATTCATGTGCGTATTGTATAATTGTCACTTGCTTCGGTGAAGGAAAATATCGTAAGGAATCCAGCATGCCTGAGAGATATTTTTCATCGGCATATTAAAAGCAAGTCAGAGGTCCATGGTCGGTTTAAAAACTTAAACCAGGTGGCCTACTATGACGCCTTAAATTTTTTTCTTTTTACTTTTTTCCAATGTGGGAACGAGATGGCGCTAGACATACTGTATAGCTCCGTCTCTTTCCCACACTGGAATAAGAGTAAAACAATACTGCTTTAAGATGTCATGGTAGGCCAGCAGGTGAGGTTCTAACCACACGATAAAGAAGAAGGAAGAAGACTTCTTTGTTTGAGATCGTACTACGTAGGCCTGTGTGCGTACGACATTTTTCGCTCGTTGTATTGAGTCAACCTTCTGGACCATGATATAACAGGGTGTTTGTTTGATAGTTTGTATTTTGCGCGGGAACACGATTTTGTTTGTCAGGAAGCAATATAGTCGAAAATTGGCGAGTCAGCCTGTTTTGGATCGTTAGTTAATTATCGATTTACAGAAATCGTTTTTTTTTTAAGGATGGTTTAATTTTCCAATACTGGAAATAAAAATCTACCTTTTTTGTTTGTGGTGTTTTTTAACCACATCATAGAATACCATCATAAATACACACTTTTCACTATCATAATGCTGTAAGAGAGCTCAATCAACTGTGTTAAGCTCACCTAGTCCCCTACCTAGTTCTAGTAGTACCTAGTCTTTGTATATGAAGGAATTATAGTTTCCTTAAAACTAGCTGCAATAATACTTAAAGAGTATGTAACGTATAGACATCTAGAGTGTCAATATCTAATCTGTGGTTCGCCCGTACACGCATTATCTATGGTCTCAACTCACAAGAAAATTAAACACATTTATTTCAAAGTATCTTTAATTTACGAATCCCGATGTTACATGGTGTCAGAAGTGATAATAAAGTGCTTACAAAAAGGAATAAATGAAAAAGTTGTAAAATGGCTACGAATGACGCAGTGTCTGGAATAAAGCCACCAGATAACCTACAAATTGACTCGGAAAAATCAACGAGCTGGAAAAATTGGTTACAACAATTTGAGTGGTATGCCACTGCTATTCAACTAGACAAAAAGCCACCAGCGGTCCAAGCTGCAACATTTATGGCAGTGATAGGCCCAGATGCGATTGAAATCTACAACAGTTTCAATCTCAGTGATGCAGACCAAAACAACCTGCAAATTATTAAAAACCGGTTTAAAGAGTATTTTGCACCAAAGACAAACATATCTTTTGAAAGATATATATTTTTCAAGATCGAACAAAACGAAGATGAACGATTTAACGAGTTTTTGACCAGAATAAAAACGCAAGCAAGCAAGTGTGAGTTCGCCAATTTACTCGACGAAATGTTGAAGGACAAAATAGTATTTGGTATTAGATCTAATCAAGTAAGAGAGAAATTATTGACTGAAGAAAAATTAGACCTGACAAAAGCGATAACTATCTGTAAAACAAGCGAACAAGCATCCATACAACTAGATGAGTTTGAAGGCAAAGGCAAAACAGACAAAATCTTGGTGGTGAAACATAAAAACACAAAAAAAGAACAAAACGACAATTTTGACTGCAGAAGGTGTGGTACAAATCATAACCGCAGAGAATGTCCAGCTTTTAACAAACCGTGCACTAAGTGCAATAAAAATGGTCATTTTGCTAAAATGTGCAGATCGAAGAAGAAATATGAAACTAAACAGAAAAATAGAGTGAATGTATTAGAAGAAAGCTCAAATTCTGAAGATGAGGTATACATATCAGCTATAAGCGCAGGTGAAAAGAAAAACTGGACTGAAAAAATACAGGTTGGCAATGTGAAGTTTACCGTCAAACTAGATTCAGGAGCAGAATGCAATGTATTACCAAAATATTTGATGGACAAAACAAAGGCAAGTCTGAAAGCAAGCCGAACAAGAAATTTAATAAGTTATACAGATGATAAAATGGCTGTTCTAGGCGAAGTAGAGCTACAATGTAAACTAAAAAATGAAGAATCTAATATTGTATTCAAAGTAGTTCAAGAAAAAGTTACACCAATTCTAGGACTTGATACCTGTGAGGAATTAGGACTTATTGCAAGAGTCAAGACTTTGAAGTAAGTCAATGCACAGATGATATATTTGAAGGATTAGGCTGTTATAAGGATTATGAGTATTACATCGACCTGATTGAGAATCCAAAACTTGAGATAAAACCATCAAGAAGAATTCCATATGCCATTAGAGATGAGGTAAAGCAAGAACTTGACAAAATGGTAAAATTAGATGTCATAAAACCAGAAACAGAGCCTACTCCTGCCGTGAGCCCTATGGTAGTTGTCAAACAAAAAGGTAAAATAAGAATCTGTATAGATCCATCAGGTGTAAACAAAAACATCCTGAGACGTCATTTTCCACTTACCACTATAGAAGAGATTTCAGCTGACATCAAAGGTTCTAAATTTTTTGCACTATTAGATTGCACAAAAGGATTTTGGCAAATTAAGCTATCGGAAAGACCACAAAAAATATTAACATTTGCTACCCCATGGGGAAGACCCTTCAAGAGACTCCCTTTCGGTGTATCGTCAGCACCTGAAATATTTCAAGAAATTTTAACTAATCTACTTAGTAAATTTAAAAATGTGAGAGTATCCATCGATGATATATTTATTCATGCAAACAGTAGAGAAGAACTGCGCAAAACTGTCAGTGAAGTCATCCAAGTATTAAATAAATCAGGCTTCAAACTAAACAAAAATAAGTGCATTATGGAAGCAAAAATAATTAAATTCCTAGGACACATTGTTTCAGCCAATGGATAAGAAGCGGATCCAGACAAAGTAGAAGCCATACAAGCAATGAAAACACCAACAAACAAAACAGAGCTACAGAGACTACTAGGGATGATCACTTATCTAAACAAATTTATCCCCAACATGTCAGACTTAACAAATCCACTTAGAGATTTGCTACATAAAAATATAAGTTTTATTTGGGAAATCCATCATGAAGAAGCACTCAACAAAATAAAACAAGTACTTCAGAGTCCACCAGTACTTGGACTATACGATGTAAACAAACCTGTAACTTTGACCGTGGATGCAAGTTCAAAAAATCTCGGAGCTGCACTTCTTCAAGAAGGACAACCAATAGCCTATGGGGCAAGAGCATTGTCCAAATCTGAACAAAACTATCCACAAATAGAGAAAGAAGCACTTGCTATACTGTTCGGGTGTAAGAAGTTCCATGAGTATGTTTATGGTAAAGAACTGACAGTGGAATCAGACCATAAACCACTCGAGACAATTTTCAAAAAAAACATACAATCCGCTCCAGCAAGGTTGCAACGTATAATGTTCAATCTTACACCATACTCACCAAAGGTCATATTTAAAAAGGGCTCAGAAATACCTTTAGCAGATTTCCTCAGTCGAGACTGTGATGCATCTAACCTGAAATATGAACAAGAAGATAACTTGAAAGTTTCTGTTATATTACCCATGTCATTAGATGCTAGAGAAGAATTAAATATCGCTACCAAAGAAGATCCACATCTACAGTTACTTCTTAGCACAATAATGCAAGGATTTCCAGAACACATCAATGATCTTCCTACAGAACTACAACATTATTTTAACTTTAAAGAAGAACTAAGCTACTACAAAGGAATTATTTTCAAAGGTGATAAAATTGTGGTGCCCAAATCACAAATCCCTAAAATGTTAAAGAGTATTCATTATGGACATCTCGGAATACAAAGCTGCTTAAAAAGAGCCAGACAATTTCTTTACTGGAGAGGACAATATGATGATATTATGAAACTAGTCAGAGGTTGCTCCGTTTGCGAACAAACCCAAAGGGATAATTCTAAAGATACAGTCCTAGTTAAAAAGATTCCTACACTTCCATGGCAAATTGTTGCATCAGATTTATTCGAGTGCAAAGGAAAAACTTACCTAGTAATCTGCGACAGTTATTCTGGATATTAAGATTTTCAACAGCTAAAAGGCCAGTCATCATATGAAGTAATTGAACAACTTAAAAGATGGTTTTCTGTACATGGAGTACCAGAAGAACTACAAACCGACAATGGAACACATCTTATACATAATAAGTACATATTCTAATCAATAAAAGGTTTAAGGATAATAGTTATGATATTAATATGCATGCAGAACAAGAGCAGCCTACTGTAATTATTACTTGCAAGTATTATTAAAGATCAAGTCTATTTATTGGTTTAATTATCCTACCAAATCTTGATGATCTTGGTGCTGTCGCTGGTTGAGCTAGGTTTGACTTCTGCCGACAATGGAACACAATATATGTCTAGAGAATTCAAGATATTTCGAAAAGAGTGGTCATTTAACCATGTCACATCCAGTCCACATCACCATCAAGGCAACGGGCTTGCTGAAAGAGCAGTTCAAACAGCAAAAAATATTCTAAAAAAATGCAGCATTGACAAGTCAGATGTTCAACTTGCTTTATTAAATTGGAGAAATACACCACGGAATGATCGTTTAGGTTCACCTAACCAACGTCTTTTCAGCAGAATTACTAGAACTTCAATACCCACAAATGATAATAATTTAAAACCGAAAATAATGCAAGGAGTCGCAGCTGAAATAGAACGATTGAGAAAAATCCAAACTAACTACAGAAATAAACACACCACAAAACCAGTAAAATTCGACATTAACGAAAAAATCAGACACAAAGTTGCCCATCGTCAATGGGAAGGGGCAAAAGTAATAGAAAAGCCTGAAGGCCTACCAAGGTCTGTAATAATTCAAACAGATCAAGGCCAAATCTTTCGAAGAAACTTCAGTCATCTGCATAAGACAGAAGCAGACATAACCAGTAACAGAGTGGTAGTACCTGAAACTAAATACACAGATGAACCAGCAACACAACAGGTTCCAGCACAAGATCAATCTCCTGCTGTTCCCAAGTCACTCCCAGCATCATCACACACATCACCAAGCACTTCCAATCATGTGCAGAAGTCAAACCTAGCTCAACCAGCGACAGCACCAAGATCATCAAGATTTGGTAGGATAATTAAACCAATAAATAGACTTGATTTTTAATAATACTTGCAAGTAATAATTACAGTAGGCTGCTCTTGTTCTGCATGCATATTAATATCATAACTATTATCCTTAAACCTTTTATTGATTAGAATATGTACTTATTATGTATAAGATGTGTTCCAGGAAAATAATAGAGTTATAGCTAGATCATACTGCAATACCTAATTAGAAAGATATTATATTATATTGTAAATTTTGAGTCAAATTGTAAGTTTTAACATTAGTCCTCATCTTCTCTGTTTATTTACAATGAAAGGGAGATGTAACGTATAGACATCTAGAGTGTCAATATCTAATCTGTGGTTCGCCCGTACACGCATTATCTATGGTCTCAACTCACAAGAAAATTAAACACATTTATTTCAAAGTATCTTTAATTCACGAATCCCGATGTTACAGAGTACCTTCATAACGTTCGTTTAATTAATTTAAAGATCTTGGTAAGGAATTAGTACAAAAGAAATAGGAAAGGATTTTGGGACTTCCGACCCGTACCGAATCTCAGAGCAAACTGCTGGTGCCATCCAATGAAGGATGACGTTTCTGACTAACTAAATGCTGACGAGGCAAGTCTGGGTGGCGGTCAGCCATCCTACTTACAATAGCAAGGTATACCTTAAAACAGTGTTTAAACTTTCACGGTTTTATGTTTTAAGGTTAAGCCGCGCTTGTCGAGGTTGGTCCGAGGATGGGTGACCGTAATTACACACCGAGTTTCCTCCGTGCCTCGGAAAGCACGTTAAGCCGTTCGTCCCGGCTGTCATTTGTAGATCTTTGACAGTCGTTATGAGTAGTCAGAAGCCAAAAGTCTTACCAAGGGGTATCGTATTACCCATTTACCGGGTTGTGGAGGTCAGATATGCACGGAAAGATATCCCATTAGTGATATTGTAAGTTTAGGTCCCAAACTCATAAAATCTGGAATAAAAATAAAAACTGATTTGAGCTGTAGGTTGAACAATTGAAGTGAACAACCATCGTTTCGATTGACACTCCTGTCGTCATTTACATGAGGGTTCGTGAAGAGTCGACTTTTATTACTATGTTTTTTTTCAGAACTGCTGTAAGTTTTTGTGCCACTTTTCTACGAGTAAACTTTCCGATTGTATTTTTTTTGTTTGCGCATTTGAACAACAACGTAACATGACGCCTGTAACCCCCGAAGGATTAGGCAGAGGTGTACCTAATAGTACTCCCACATTTTGCCAGCTATGTTTAATTTCATGTAATATTGGGCGAGCCTATTGCCATCAACCGGGTACACATCCAGACTCCGTGACTGAGAAATACCTGATTGAAAAATTCAATTAAATTGCCTGACCTGGGATTCGAACCCAAGACCTCATGCTCAGCAGTGGCGCTTGCTACTATTAAACTAACGAAGGAGCCAGTAGAATAATTATTTACATTCACACGGGCAAAAGCTAGAAAATCAAATATGAAAAAGTAGGTCGCGATTTTCTTATAACCTACATCGCAGTTAAATACCACATTACTGGCGGACAAAGAAATATACACCGTGTAAATCACCTCATCACGAAGCCGACAACCAAGCATTCTGTACATGAAACTAAGTAACTTTACCCAAAAATTATTGCTGGGAAACGACTTTTTTTTGGGGGGTGTAAAATCATGTTTTGTGGTAGAACTCAATGTAACGCACTCAAAACATTGTGCTGATGGACAGATTGAATAGTACGGGGGTCGTGGAGGTGTTTAAAGTAAAAATCTTACATTAAAAAATTGTATTTAAAAAAATACTTGTCAAAAAGTTGGAACTTTGACCCCTAATATCTACGTAACTAGAAGGTTCCAAGGTATGGGGTAGACCAATAAAATGATCGCAAGGACAGGGAGAACCAGAGCCTTCCGGCTTCGTTAAGAGGTGTTTAACACCCTTTATTCAGTACTAGCTGTGCCCGTGAAACAGGCCTGTGCCTCCGCGTGGAAATTAATAATTACATCAGCTAACTGTCAGTGAAAGTCCCGTCAAAATCCAGCCGTTCCAGAGATTAGCCGGAACAAACAGAGAGACATAAAAATTAAAAAAAAATGTTATTTTGGTATATTTACCGTATATACATTCACATGCATGTAGTAAAAAGCATTTTATTTTAATATTAGAAACATACACTTCAATTTCATTTATTTGTATAGATGTATAGATTCAGGTATCTATCGAAAATGGAAACTTCTTTCATTTCTCATAACTTATTTCATTAATATCGATTTTGCGTTGTGCATTTAGATTCGATTCTAGATTATAAGCAGTATTAATCGTGCATATTTATCAGCCTGAATTTTTCGAGAATATCCGGGCTTAAAATGACTGTGAAGGATGATATGGCAAGCAAAGTATCGAAGATGAAGACATGTTGCGCCAACCCCAAATAAATTACCTCATTGGTTTAGTGGTCGTAAACGGTACTGCTGAGCAATTTAAATTGGGTTTGATTCCCAGGTGCAGCAAAGTTTTCCTATCAGGAATTTTTCAGAAGTGACCCGGAGTATGCATTTGCGGTCGGTTGACAGGCTTGCCTCATGGAACATAAACATCTGGCAATATGTGGATGTACAGACGCTCGCAAATCAAGCTGGGTAGCTTGATTTTCTGGTGTGTCAAAAATTTGACGGGTGAAACTGTCAATTTTTTTTCCAATCAACCTTGAACCCTTCCTAATTCTTTAACGAGAAATTTGAAAATCTATTAAAGAAATTTGGCAGATCGTTGTGGGTTGATGTGCTGGCGTCCTTACTATAAGTCCACCTATGCTTTATATTATATTATTATTATTATATTATAAGAACTAAATGAACCTACTTACCATATTTGATGCAATAAATGAATTGAATTGGATAAACTTTTCTGTATTCATGGAGCAAATAGTGCTCACACCCACGCACTTTGTAGGAGAAAGCGCTACCCTAATAGATATTATATGTACGGACGCGCGGTATCGGAATGTTGCTGTGAACCATATAGAGGAGCTCGGTCATCACTCGTTTGTGACATGTGAAATCGTTTTTAAAAAGGAAAAAGCTTTACGAAAAAAGGTGACATATCGTGCGCTTGGAGACATATCGGCTGATGATTTCAGGAGAGATCTGGAGGCCATCCCATGGGATTATATCTGCGAGCTACAGGATGTTAATGAAATGGTGCATTGTTTTAATTCACACCTAATTAAGCTTTTCGATACCCATGCACCTATAAAAACCAAGGTATTCAAGGCGCAACCAACACCGTGGATAACGGGCGTTATAAATTTAATGTTTAAGTTAAGAAATGACGCTCGCTATCGATATCGTCAAACCAAACTGGAAGCACACAAACGTTACTACCTAGACCTCAAGCACCAAGCAATAGTTGGTTTACTTAATGAGAAAAAAGCTTTCTTCACCAAATATATAAATGACAACATAAACGACTCAAAATCTTTGTGGCATAATATAAAAAAACATGTGCTTCCAGTGTGTAAGAACGATGATGTGCTCTTAGAACAGTTTGACGACCCAAACAGTATAAATTCGGCATTCCTAGATGTTCCGGGTGACCCAAATGTTAACACCGCTCAGGAAACCTTTTTTAAATCTAACCGTTTTGGGTCCGCCAGTTTCTCCATAATGCCAACAGATCCGAACACAATTCTAAATATATTAAAAAACATATCCACAAACGCGCAAGGGATTGACGGTATATCACGAGACATGTTATCTCTCACACTTCCGCAATCATTAAATACAATTACAGAGATAATAAACAGATCCATAGCCTCGAATGAATTCCCTGTTTTGTGGCGAAATGCAATTGTTCGGCCTCTCCCAAAAAATAATAACCCACAAAGATACAAAGATCTTCGTCCCATAAGCATATTGCCATGTTTATCCAAGGTGTTGGAGAGGGTGGTGTATTTGCAGGTCACCGATTTTCTCGAAGCGCATGGTATACTGCCTGAGCTGCAGTCGGGTTTTAGAAAGGGACGCGGAACCGCAACTGCCTTGGCAGACGTGTTGGGTAATATCCTGGAAGCTCGGGACCGTGGTGAGGGATCTATCCTGGTATTGCTCGACTACTCACGGGCGTTCGACTCAATTAATATTCCCTTATTATTGTCCAAACTGTCGTATTATGGTTTTGATAGGCGGGCGACGGGATGGTTTGAAAGCTACCTAACCGGCAGGTCACAACGGGTTGATTTGCGTGAGAAAGACGGTTCCACGTTATCTTCCGTCCCACAAATAATAGCAAGGGGAGTTCCTCAGGGATCCCTGCTCGGTCCACTTCTATATATATTATATAGTGCGGACATAACTAAATGCATAAAAGACTGCAAGTATCATGTATACGCGGATGACACTCAGCTGTATGTCTCATTTAACGCCAATAACACAGCAGCCGCCGTACGTACTCTCAATGAGGAGCTTGATAGAATTGCTATGTGGTCCAAGGACAACTCTCTGGTACTGAACCCTCAAAAGTCTAAGTTTATGGTCATGGGGAGCAGAAATCAGATTAGAACAATTCTTGCTGCAAAACCAGACGTAAAAATTTTGGGAGAAAGTATTGAAAGGGTAGAAACCGCTTGTAACCTGGGGCTAACCATTGATCCAGAACTGCGCTTTGAGGAACATATAAATGGCGTAGTAAAAAACTGTTTTTATAGGCTAAAGGTTCTGTACAGAGTGAGGGATTTCCTTAGTGTTGCAGTGAGGAAGAGATTGGTGGATAGCCTAGTACTATCCAAACTAAATTATTGTGACACTGTTTACGGACCATGTCTTCTCTCACGAACTGAGCGTCTAATACAGCGTGTACAAAATGCATGTGCTCGTTACTGTTTGAATATACCCCGGAGGCATCACATCACACCGTATCTTAATGAACACAACATCTTAAAAATGGCCGCAAGGCGGAAACTACACTTAGCGGTTTTAGTGTTCGGTATCATAAAAACACACAACCCAGATTATCTGTACAGGAACATTAAGTGGAGGCACGAGCACTACAGCTACTCTGCTCGTTCCACGTCCAATCCGCTTTCGATGCCTCGACATAAGACCACAGCCTTCAGGGAATCTATCAAGTATGCCGCCACTCGCTGCTGGAATGATCTGCCACCTCCCATAAGATACCTAAAAACAAAAGAAAATTTTAAAATACATTTGAAAAAACTCCTCTTGGAAAAACAGAAGTATGAACAACAAATAAATTATAAATAAATACTCACATAAGGTATATTATCTACCGGTAAGGCATATCTTTCCAATCGGCTCGAGACGGCATCACATCTATATATATAAAAGAAAGTCGTGTTAGTTACTTCACTTATAACTCAAGAACGGCTGAACCGATTTAGCTGAAAATTGGCAGGGAGGTAGTTTAGAGCCAGGAGAAGGACATAGGATACGGTAGGGTAGGGTAGGGTAGGGTAGGTAGGTAGGATAGGGTAGGTAGGTAGGGTAGGGTAGGTAGGTAGGGTAGGGTAGGTAGGTAGGGTAGGTTAGGTAGGGTAGGTAGGTAGGGTAGGGTAGGTAGGTAGGGTAGGGTAGGTAGGTAGGTAGGGTAGGTAGGTAGGGTAGGGTAGGTAGGTGGGTAGGGTAGGTAGGTAGGGTAGGGTAGGTAGGTAGGGTAGGGTAGGTAGGTAGGGTAGGGTAGGGTAGGTAGGTAGGGTAGGGTAGGTAGGTAGGGTAGGGTAGGTAGGTAGGGTAGGTAGGTAGTAAGGGTAGGGTAGGGTAGGGTAGAGTAGGTAGGTAGGTAGGTAGGTAGCGTCGGGTAGGGTAGGTAGGATAGGGTAGGTAGGTCGGATAGGGTAGGTGGGTAGTAAAAAGTGCATTGCAACGCATGCTGGGTACAGCTAGTTTCAAATAAAAGACGATACTCGTTAAACGTCAACTGAGGCACCAATGAGTACACAGCAAGGTAGCTATCACGCGATACGCGTCACGTGACCGTGAGCACGCAGGACTCGCGCGACTCCGCCGGCCACCTTTGGGTGCCGCCGCGCGGCGGCGTTACTGACTTGTTGACGCATAGTGCGTCATCGCGCTGACAGGCGCAGAGGAGAAATGTGTACTGTGTAGGTAGTGTTGTCAAGGTATGATGATGTCGTATGATCGGCGGCGCGCGCGCGGGCGACTGCGACACTCGGGTGGGGTGGGGTGAGAGCGAGACGAAAACAAAACACGCCATCATATATCTATGTTTATTTTTGTTTAGCCTGCACACATTCCTTTATGTTTTTGTAATGTTTATTTTATCTCTTATAGTTGTTTTATATCCAAGTACTGTTTGTGTTATTTTTCTTATTCATATAATACTATGTTTACGCTGTCTTGATTTTTCACGGGTGACCACTGAAAACCAGCGCTGTGATGTGGGCACCCCATAGCACAGCATCATGCTGAGTGGTAACCTACTTGTCGCAGTCACGACGTGCAAGCTGTCAACTTGTTTACTTTTATTTTATTTTTTATTTTTTAATCTTATTGTTGTATATTTTATATTATTGTACTTTCAAAGGTTTGTTATGCTTTGTATGTATATTGTGTTCATTGTTATTTTGTATGCACGTCATGTCCCTGCGACAAATAAATATTTTTTCTTTCTTTCTTTCTATTCAAAGATGATAACGTGATTTAATGTTAAATTACCTAAAAAGATGTCCATCTTCAAAAAATAACCCCGTTAAACAGCATCTTAGTTTATCTCGTCATCATCATCAGCCTAAAATGTTCCCACTGCTGGGACACAAGCCTCCTCTATATGAAAGCTGAGCTGGACTGTAATCCAGATGTGATGAGTAGATGTCACATGTCTTCGAATTTTTAGTTCTAGGACATGCCGGTTTCCTCACGATGTTTTCCTTCACCGTTTTTGAGGGCAGCGGTGATGACTTAAATTACACAAAGTAATGCGCCTGCCTGGGTTCGAACACACAGCTTACTGCTCGTAAGTCGGGGCTGCCACTATTGGGCCACCGCTGCTCTCCTCAATTTATCTCAAGCTCCTTCTAATTGCGAAATCTACCGCATTGCGTAAGCTCCTTATTCTTATTTATTCCTTCAATTAACCTCATGAATAAACAAGGGCTTGGAGTAAATGGTATTACCTAAGCCCATTGGCATACCACTTGAGTAAAATTAGTAGTGGTATGTTCACAACAGAACTTAATTTGGCGGATTCTTGGGACATAACAAATTGGGGCCATTCGTTCTTCGGGCTTTGCTTACTGCTCTAGAGTGGTTTTTGTGAGTGGGTTGTAAACTTCCTCGTTTTTGCAGGAGTTTGTTTGTTGGTTTAAACCGTTTTTAAGATGTTTTGCATTCTTACTTTTGACAGCATTGAAAATATAAGTTCAAAATTAAAACCCGCCAGCTGAAAAATCACGCTCCGAAAAAGTTTTTGTCTGAAGTTGTTACGTACCTTCAAAAATTCAAACCATTCAGTATTTACTGTCTATTAATTAAAGAACTTAAAGGTTATACGTATATTTGAATGTGTAATAAATAATATTCATAGCGATGTTCAGAGGATAGCCGTGGTAAATTTTTAGGGTAGTATATTGAAATAAAGAAATTATTATTATTATTATTATACGACCACGGCTATTCTCTGAACATCACTAAAAATTTGTATTATTTAGTTCCCTCTTTTTGCTTCGCCGTAGTCGGGAAATACACTTTTCAGTTCAAACTCAACTCTAAATCAAAGCATTTATTTCAATTAGACCATTACAGGCACTTTTGAAATTGAAAAAACAAAACAAAACGCAAAGCTACAGTCCCAGACACAAGACATAATAACTTGTGAAATAACTGTAGTTGTCCATTCCAAAGCGCAGATTTCTTTGGAGAAGAATGGGCAAGAAACTCCATGGACACTCTTTTAAATCAAAATATTGTTACAAAATCTTGGTTACATCATTCATGTTGAAAATTACAAATATATGAGAATGATGTAGAAATACGGGCAAGTTAAGAGCGTCCAGAGTAAAATATTAAATTAGTAATTCAAAAATAATATAATGAAGATAAACCGTGGCAGCTAAGAGATGACCAGTCACAACTGACAGCGCACGTTCAACAACATTCACAACAGTTGTAGGTATGTCAAAATGTCAATATATTTTAAACTCTTTGTCTTAAGTCGTTTGGTGTGGTTTTCATAACACGGTTCTGGCGCTTTTAGCAAAAACTCTGGTTACAACAAGTTTTGGAAGTAAAAACGATCATCCCCACTTCAGTAGTGGAAAACTAGTATTATGAAAGCCTTTTACTGCTACGAAATGAAGACGCTGCCAAAGTTATCCCAAAACTGTGCGGTTGACTGTACTTTCACAGACCAAGTTTTTCACAAAGAGCTTAGTTTCTATACTTTAAGTTGTCCAGTACTTACAACTTCGAATTGATGTTGATTTTTAAGCTTAAAACCCTAAAAATTTTTTTCATAGCCTATACTATGGGCAATGCAGGGCAAAGTTCTTCCCTTTCTCCTCTCAAATCGGCAGTGCAATTTCTGGCCACGTCTGCTCCGCGAACATGATCAGATCATCACAACACCATTGCCGCTATCGACCTAAGCGCTATAATAGACCGCAGTATTTTATTGTTGTGATTTCATGATGAACTCGCCAAGTTCAAGTCGCCCAATTGAAAGATTTTTTTTTCATAACATAATGTTTGAGGCTAATTCTTAGTGACGATTCTGATGACGGTTATTCTGTTAATAGGCTCTTACCCGCCTCATCGGAATCACATATGATATGTGGCACCAGATTTAATTAGATTAAGAAAACAGACGTCGGCGATCCGTCAACGCCTTGTTAGGCGCCACCTTCCTTGATAACCACACAAGTCAACATGGCTGCCCGCAACGACTTGACGTTCCGCCAGAGAGAATTGTAGACCGCTCGTCTGTGGTCACAGTTTAGTTTGCAATGTGAATCATATGAAGCCTTTTTGCAAAGGCGCCGTCATATATATTCTGATATATTCGTGAACCATTTTGTTCAACATAAGAACTGTTATCCTGCAAATTGCAGAAAACGTAAGAGAAATTTATTTTCGCGGGCTTTCTCCCCGGAAAATAATAGACTTTTCGTTGCCGTTTGAAGTACAAGTAAGTAACTTATAATTTATTGTTCTGTCAAATATGTTGACGAAAATGAACTATAATGAGTTTTTAAGGACCAACCCGTAATATTAAGGTAATTAAGTCTGACATTTATAAATGAGTGCATGCAAAGTCATAATGGTGAGGTTAGATTTGAAATGTAATATTTATGTAATTCCTAGTGTGAGGCAAAGTTTTAAAAAAAAAAACATTTATATTTTCTGCTCGCAAGCGCGACTACTGACACGAGGTCTTGGGTTCGATTCCCAAGTGGGGATAAGTGTTGGTGGGCGTTCCTATCTGGAATTTCTCGCCATGGAGTCTGGATATGTGGCCGATTGATAGCATAATAAAAAATAAGTCTATAAGTTTGATGAGTTTGTTAAATAAAAAAAAATGATCATAAAAGTCATTGAATTGTGTTTCTATAAAATATGTTTCATTAAAGTTAATAGTAGTCCAAACAAAAATACTGGAAATAAAAATAGAAGCACCAAATATTATGTGAAACATTTTCTGGAAAACGAAATTCTGTGAAACTGTCTGTGAAACAAAATGACACCATCTTATAGCAATGTACTGTACTGATAGAAATGTCAAAATACGACATACATTGCTATCAGTCGTTTATATAGTACTAGCTGTACCCAGCATGCGTTGCAATGCACTTTTTACTACCCACCTACCCTATCCGACCTACCTACCCTATCCTACCTACCCTACCCGACGCTACCTACCTACCTACTCTACCCTACCCTACCTACCTACTCTACCCTACCCTACCCTACCCTTACTACCTACCTACCCTACCTACCTACCCTACCCTACCTACCTACCCTACCCTACCCTACCTACCTACCCTACCTACCTACCCTACCCTACCTACCTACCCTACCCTACCTACCTACCTACCCTACCCTACCTACCTACCCTACCTACCTACCTACCCTACCTACCTACCCTACCCTACCTACCTACCCTACCCTACCTAACCTACCCTACCTACCTACCCTACCCTACCTACCTACCCTACCCTACCTACCTACCCTACCCTACCTAACCTACCCTACCCTACCTACCTACCCTACCCTACCTACCTACCCTACCCTACCTACCTACCCTACCCTACCTACCTACCCTATCCTACCTACCTACCCTACCCTACCCTACCGTATCCTATGTCCTTCTCCTGGCTCTAAACTACCTCCCTGCCAATTTTCAGCTAAATCGGTTCAGCCGTTCTTGAGTTATAAGTGAAGTAACTAACACGACTTTCTTTTATATATATAGATTAAGTGTTCAGGACGCGCTGCTTGTCAATAAAAAATGCATCGGTATGTCAAACTTGGTATATTTATTAAGTTCTATGTTTTCACGCCTGTAGGAGCTCCTGGTTAATAACACCCGGGCGACAATATGTAGGTTAAGCCGAAATTGCCTGGGTTAGTCCGTGGATCGGTGATAGCCTATTACATACCGAGTTTCCTCCGTGCCTCGGAAAGCACGTTAAGCTGTTGGTCCCGGCTGTCATTTTAGATCTTTGACAGTCGTTAGAGGTACGGAACGCTCCATTAAAGCAATCTACGTCTGTTTATTTTAACAGGAGTATATCTAGCACTATACATTATCATATGTATACAATGTACAGTAATAATAATCGCCACGGGTGTTACGAGAAGATCTTACCACCCTCCAGGAAACTTTACATAATTATGTGCTGCCAAAGTTATTTCCAAGAAGGTATAATAATTATACTTTGAAATTCATACGAGGAAATATAATTAATTTTATCGATTGAATAGGAGGGTACCTACAAAGTATAATAGACATGTGTGAACAATTTAGCAACGCAAGTACTTTTCAATAATGAAAAATGTTTTTTTGCAGTGGGCTTTGCATCAATTTGACGTTCATTTAATTTCGAAGACTCATCATCTGCCTAGCCTTTTCCCAAACTATCTTGGGATCGGCTTCCAGTCTAACCGGATGCAGCTGAGTACCAGTATTTTACATGAAGCAACTGCCTATCTGACCTCCACAACCCAGTAACTGGGTAATACGATACCCCTTGGTAAGACTGGATGTCAGACTTTTTTTTTGGCTTCTGACTACTCGTAACGACTGTCAAAGATCTACAAATGACAGCCGGGACCAACGGCTTAACGTGCTTTCCGAGGCACGGAGGAAACTCGGTATGTAATTATGGTCACCCATCCACGGACCAACCTCGGCAAGCACGGCTTAACCTTAAAGATCGACCCGGGCGGCTGTTATTATTTAGCCACGAGCTCCTCCGAATTACGAAGACTAATTATTTAGAAAAGGCAATAAAAATTGCAAAGTTATTAATGAATTTAGGTTTCTAAGTAGTTATAGTATTTTTAGAAGTTCTACTGTTTTTATAGCATCATTGTTCATTAATAAATCAGTATTCTTTTGACCCTCATCGGTCTAGTGGTCGCAAGCGCAACTTTTTAGCATGAGGTCCTCGGTTCGTTTCCCGGACAAATTGTTATTGGGAATTCAGTATCAGCCATGGAGCCTGGATTTCTGCCCGGCTGATGGCAATAGGCTCGCCCTCTATTACATGGCACTTCAACATAACTAGCGAAATTTGAGTGTACTTATTAGGTACACCTCAGCCTAGCGCTTCGGAGATTACAGGCTTGATGTTATGTCATTCTTTAGAAATGAACACAATCAATCATTATTTCTTTCATATTTAAATCATAACACGACCTCTGCCAAGATATACTAAAACTGAAACAAGCGCCAAGTACTCATATTAAACAAGTCCCTACTCTAAACGCATTAAGTCGAGTTACCGAGCCTAATCACAGGGCTATTGTCCTTCACTTTATGCCAGAGACACTGGCACACTAATTGTGTCTGCTATCTGATGCCAATTAGCATATACTAAGCTCATTGTTTTATTAACGAATGAATTTACATGGGATTTATTTTCGTTTGTGATAGATTGTAGCAACCCAAATACCTACGACTAGACCAATAAGAGCGTCTCGCGGTCGCGTTCCAATAAGATACACCGAGTAAGGTTATCGCTGTCTCTTTCCCGCACGGCCCTTGACGGCGTGTGGCTGCAACGCGCGGACCGCTAGTCGGCTGCCTACGCGCAAAGCACTAGTACGTGAATCCGCTAATATATTGTCCGCGAATAACTATTCCGAACTTACTGTAAATTTAATGACTGTGAACGTGTGTATTATTGAATAAACTGTTTTAATCTCAACTCCAATCAGATACTGTTTCCGTTCCCTGAAAACCTCTTCTCATAAGATTAATTTAATTTGTGTCTCACTTTTAATTAGTGTTGGTCAGATAGACTATTGCTCCATGTAAATACTGGTATTCAGCTGCGTTTGGTTAGACTGGAAGACCTTAAATACTAAGGGCCGACATATTTGGCAAAAAGCTGGGCAGATTTGTGATGTGATCCGTGTTGGCTCTTTGACAGTCCTTTTTTTACCGATGGGAAACCATCAATTGACTCCTCCCGCTCTGGACGGTGCAGAAGGGAGTGTCAGACTTGTACTGACTAAAACTATCCATGTACCTTCTTAGCCCTTTGCGTTCCAGGGCCACGGTATCTCTTTCGAACAGTTCAGCAGCCCTTACTTATGGACTTAACTTATGGACTGTCAAAGAGCCTGCCGCTCTTTGACAGTCCATAAGTCCAGGTTATCGTGTTACCCAGTATAGTTCTGTTCAAACTTTATGGAGGCTCGGAACATTATTTTAGGTATCTACGGACCCCAGAAGACGCATCGTCTTGACTGTATAATGCGCAGACCATCACTCGCAGCTAACTTCCAAGCCGCTATAACGTTTGAACAGAACGCGATGCAGAGTTCAGGTGGCGTACCATGACGTCTTGGAACGTCTGTTCCATTCTTATTCCAGATTGAAAAAGAGACGGAGCTATACAGGTCGTCTAGCTCCATCTCTTTCCCACTCTGGAAAAGGAATGGAACAATAATGTTTTAAGCGTCATAGTAACCCCCCAGGTTGGTTCTCGATCTATTCGCTCCTTAAAAATATTTGTGATCAGCTCCCCCCAATTACTCGTAAATTGGAAGCCGAACCCAAGACAGTGGGGAAAGGCTAGGCATATTGATTGATTATATTCACGAGCTATTATACAAAGTGTAAAGAGACCCTTCCTGAAGCTGGCCACCAAGCATTCTGTACATAAAACTAAGTCATCATCTGCGTAGCCTTTTCCCAAACTATCTTGGGGTCGGCTTCCAGTCTAACCGGATGCAGCTGAGTATCAGTATTTTACATGAAGTGACTGCCTATCTGACCTCCACAACCCAGTAACTAGGTAATACGATACCCCTTGGTAAGACTGGATGTCAGAATTTTTGGCTTGTGACTACTCGTAACGACTGTCAAAGATCTACAAATGACAGCCGGGACCAACGGCTTAACGTGCTTTCCGAGGCACGGAGGAAACTCGGTATGTAATTATGGTCACCCATCCACGGACCAACCTCGGCAAGCACGGCGTAACCTTAAAGATCGACCCGTGTGGCTGTTATTATTTAGCCACGAGCTCCTCCATACATACAACTAAGTAACCCTACGTAAAAGTATTGCTGAAATGACTTTTGAATGAAAAGACACGTATAACGGTAAATCTCAATGTAAATGCACTCAACACATTGTGCTGATGGATGCAAGAACTAGTAAACACGTCATGCATGAAGGCATTTAAAGTAAAGTTCTAACCTTAAAAACTTTTTTATAAAAAAAATTTATTGTGTATTTGGAATTTTGACCTTCGATATATGCGTAACTAGAAGTTCCCAGGTATGGTCCGGAACTAAAAAAAAAACGCAATAACGGGGAGAACATGTGGCCTTTGGCTTTGTTAAGGATTGATTTACACCCTTTATACCCAGGGAAATTTGACGTGGTGTGTTGTGTGTGGTGTGTGTAGGTGTTAAGTGTGAGAGCGGCGGTGGCCCAGTGGTGGCAGCCCCGACTTACGAGCAGTAAGCCGTAGGTTCGAACCCAAGCAGGCGCATTACTTTGTGTAATTTATTGTATCATCGCCGCCCTCAAAAACGGTGAAGGAAAACATCGTGAGGAAACCGGCATGTCCTAGAACAAAAAAATCGACTAAACTAAACATCTATCAACCCGCACTGGGCTCGCGTGGTGGATTACAGCCCACTCCCTCTCATAGAGAGGAGGCCTGTGTCCTAGCAGTGGGAAAATTATAGGCTGATGATGATGATGTGTTAATATGGTCTAGAATCAAAGTATCTAGCTGTTTCGATGTGAAATTTTGAAGCTATTTCATGGCACTTCTGTAAAGTATTACAACCTTCGTTAAAACCAGAAGCAAACAATCTTCGTGCTGTGTATTTTTCAAAGTTTTAATACTTCCAAGTTTTACTTCAGTACATACGTATGGGTTTCGTACAGTTCAATAATTAATTTAGTTACTTTTAATTAAATTTGTTAGAGATCCTTTACAATATCATGAGTTTTGTTGTAATTAGTTGTTTCGAAGTAACGGTGTTCAGGCAAACTTGGTCGTCATCGAAATTATTTTAAGAGCGAAAGCAATTTTCTTATGTTTTCTTCTAGAAGTCCCACTTTTTGTTTAGATTTGGTGATGGTTTCATAATATCTATATTTTATATCTTCTGGAGAGTGCAGTCCAACATCCGGGTGGGTGGAAGACCTACAGAAGATCAGATAGATTTCACAGCACGGTTGGCGCAGGTGGCTGAGCAATTGACTGCTGCGCTGCTTGTCGCGGCTTCGAACAAAGATTTGTATGGCCTACAGGTAGTTGCTCCGGGTCTGGCAGCTTGTGATTGTGATTTTAAATGTTTGTAAACGCACCCACGATACTGGAGAGATTCCTAGTGTGGGACAAAGATCGCAGGGAAGACCTGACTCGACCAGACCTGGTAAGAATGGTATAAAGGAGAGGGGGCTTATGTAAACACGAACTAGGCTACTAATGATGATGGTCAATGATGATGAGCCGATTTTTCCAGAATTAAATTAGAGTTTACATATCATAATTTAAATTCACGTACGCTGTAATCCTCGAAAGGTTAGGCAGAGGTACACCCACGTTTATGTTTAGTTATGTTTAAGTCCCATGTAATAGGGGGCGAGCCTATTGCCATCTACCGGGCTGAAATCCAGCCTTGCATTATTTAGAGCAGTGAAATTACTAATATTTTGTTGATCTTTCAGATAGACTTGAAAACTTCTGTCACTCGAACACAGCAGTTTACGGGCAATAAAAATAAATACGAAAAACAAATCATTCCCAAAGATAGATTTCTAACAAAAACAAAAATAAAGCCATCAAATCCCATTGGAGATCAATCCAAACATTCTCAAGTATTTATGAGCAATAGACAACTTATCATTTTTTCAGATCAAAGTCTACTAACTTTGACGTCTACGTGTATTGGCAAAATATCAAGGGCGGAGTTTGACAACTTATAATAACGCACCTACACCAAAATATAAATTCTTTTACCGAACACACCTGCAAACAAAAATCTATTTTGCTACTCCAACATAAGGTGTAAAGTTTTAAAACAGCACATTCGTGAATGGCAATGAAAGTTGGTTCTGCAATAGCCTAGTTTGGAAGGCTGCCAGAACGAACATGAAAAATTCAGACAAGAATATTGTAGGAGCTTCTATGTCTAGATGTAAGAAACATTTTTAAGTTATCAGACTTGTGTGGTCTCCAATAAAATCATACTTACTTTACTTTTCATAAAGATTGGTGACGCTACTAATCCACAAAATTGTCCTACTAATAATTATTATAAATGCGAAAGTTTGTGAAGATGGATGGATGTTTGTTACTCTTTCACGCAAAAACTACTGAATGGATTTGGATGAAATTTGGCACACGGGTAGTTTATAACCTGTATTAACACATAAGATACTTTTTATCCCGATAGTATGTTCCCGTAGGACAAATATCGAACTCCACGCGGTTGACGCCGCGGGCATAAGCTAGTTATAAAATAAAATAAAAAATAGCCTTTATTTTATACTACAAGTTTTTGCTTAAACACATATAGGTTTTAACAGTATAAATATATTTTAATGTTTGAATGCATTCTTAATGTTTTTTATTTCTTACTTTATTTATAACCAGCTTATGCCCGCGGCCGCCCGCGTGGAGTTCGATAATTGTCCCACAGGAACACACTATTTCGATTCGGAGCAGGGCTCCAATTTCTGTTCGTGTTCCCAAGGTTTTTAACTATGTTAGGATCGGCTTCCAGTCTAATCAGATGCATCTGAAGACCAGTATTTTACATCAAGAAACTGGGATCATACGGGCTCCACAACCCAGTCACTAGGTACCGGGTGTCTCGGGATACTTGTTCGGCAATATTGATTGATGCACAACGGAAATTGGACATGGTCAATATAAATGTCTCGCTTTATATAATTGTCAATTTCTGTGGAATGTTGTGTAAAGGTTAGTGTAGTGCGTACAATGTAGGTATAAAGGGTGTAAAACACCTCTTAACGAAGCCGAAAGGCACTGGTTCTCCCTGTCATTGCGATCATTTTTTTGTTCTACACCATACCTGGGAACCTTCTAGTTACGGAGATATAAGGGGTCAAAGTTCCAACTTTTTGACAAGTATTTTTTTAAATACAAGTTTTTAATGTAAGATTTTTAAACACCTCCACGACCCCCGTACTATTTAATCCGTCCATCAGCATAATGTGTTGAGTGCGTTACATTGCGATCTACCACAAAACATGATTTTACACCCCCCAAAAAAAAATAGTTTCTCAGCAATAATTATTGCGTAAAGTTACTTAGTTTCATGTACAGAACGCTTGGTTGACGGCTTCGTGATGAGGTGATTTACACCTTGTATAAACCCATGTCAGTCAGACACAACAGACAATCCAACTCAAATAAATTTATCTTAAACACTTACCTTCCTTCGCGTTATTTATTTTTTATTATCATTAGTTCATTACTATTGATCTCTTTGGACGTTCAAAATTAACTTATGTAATATGTTCGTTTCTGACTCACACAATATCTTTCATCATGTTCATATATTTATTAGTATACCCGCACATACAAGAAATTTTCTAAATTAGAAAACGTGCAATTTAAGCCGACGCCGTCGGTAATTCGTGCATCACACTCGGTGGCATGCGGCGCATTGTGTTGCTACGAACTAACGATGGCGTGAATGAAACTACCTGATTCCGGTTTTAAAATAGTTTGTTTTTAACATTATTTTATTTTCATAATAAACTACATAATATTATCGTGTCGTACACAATATTTATATAATTACTGTAACTAACTGACATCCGTACACTCACCATTTAGGTTCAGTTGAAAACGTCGGGCACTAGTTGTCCGGCATTATGCTGAACTGGGCCTATTTGGCGCTGCCGTGAGTCACACAGAATTTCTTGTTTAGTTCTGAGTTTATATTTTTCTTTTTTTTATACTTGTGGCAATTGCATCAATAAACTTTTTTCTTTCTTTCTTTCTATACCTCTTGGCATAATAATTGTTTGGAAGTATAAAAGTATAAGTCAAAGACTAGCATAACAGTGACCAAGTATAATCAAGAATATACCCTAATATCCTGAAAACGCAAATATAATTCAATCATCATAAAAATGATCTTCCTTGCCGTCCACATACGTTATTCTCACAAAAACAGCAAAAAAAAGAATATGTTATTCAATACTAACATAAATTCAAGTCACTCAAAACATCCTAACATAAATAAATCCCTGCTCCGTTTAATTGATGGCTTGTAACTGTTTACCACAGAGTAAAAAACTTGATTGATACATAAAGTGTCACGGAAAAAGCGAAAGTGCACACTGAGCGAAAAATCGGCCACAGGCTAGAAAATTTATTGCCTTACCAGCAAGGCGGTTTTACTGCGCTTGTAGACAGTTTTATAACCTTGTATTTATTCTGTTTTGAACGTCTAGGTTAGTTTAATTATTTTATGAGGAAGTTTGTGGTTTGGTCTATTGAATTCTTTATTATTAGGGTTACTTTTTCGTATTAACAAAAGGGTGAGTTTGTATGTTGTATGGCTTTAAGCCTCTAGAGATTAGATGCAAGAGATTAGATCTGTTACGCTTGATTTCAATAAGTCTTAATTAAAGTTGGCACTTTTTAAAACACTTATACATCTAAAATCACTTAGAGCTTGTATTTTTGCAAATCTATGCCACCTTAGAACTTCGTTCTCCCAAAAAAGGTCTACCCACCGACTATGCATAATCATTACAATTACTTTTGAAAATAAGAGACACAAAGACACTTTCGTTTCGGTACGTCTACCATGAGTTGTCATAGTTAGATCGCTTGACGTAACTGCAATAGTTGCGTCAATACGCAAATACTATAGTTAGATTTTTCAATGGTACCATGAGCTGTGTTGGTGCTTACTACCAAATTCTAAGGTAAATGAAGCCCAAAATACAGTCGCTGTAGTATAGTTTACTACACGGTGACGTAGGATAGATAACTATAGTGACTCATACTGCGCATTTTAGTACCCAACTATCCGCTAGAGGCGCTGTAAAAGTTTTCATACATTTTTTTAACTACAGACGCTAGCGAGTATAGATTGTTAAAACTCATGGTAGACGTACAGTACACCTAATCTTGTAATTACAACAGTATGAAATCGTTTAGACTTAAAACATTAAAGTTACAAAATAACATGGTACGGTTACAAAACGTACATATCTCAAAAGAGCCAAGTTTAAAAAAATCAAACTTACAAAATAATTACACCTCAAAAAGTTCAAATTGCAGAATGTATAAGTCTCAAATCGTAAATGTTTCCACAATATGCAATTCTTTGTACGACAGTGTAGTTTACTATAGAGGACTAGAAGAAGAACTAGGCTAGCATGAACTGAACATGGTATTTCAATCGTTACTTCATTAAGTCTTATTGTTAAACAATAGTGACCCGAAACACCCCGAATATTAGATTACACACCATCTACAATTCATGCCAGCCTCGTACTTCTTCTAGACAGAGGTCTTCTCGTATTCTTTGTACGAGAGCGTGGTAAACTAGAGAGTTTACCAAGCTCTCGTACAAAGAATTATTAATTAATTGCATATTGTGAGAACATGGATGTATTGAGACAGTCGACGTAAAGCGAATCAACATAGCGTGCTACCGCGTACTTAAATACATCAGTCTCAAACTCTGTCAAAAAAACGAAGAGAATAGACAGTAAAATTCTCAGAACAAAACGGTTAAATACCTAAGTTTTTAATAACAAGTTATATCCTCAATAACGAACAATATAAAAACGTAAAAAATAATCCAAGGAACAAGAAAATTGTTCATAACATTTTAAAATTAGCAATATACCTTGTAGAAGGAAACGTTTTTTTCTTCATAAGCTTTTGTAATAAGAGAAGCGCAGTAGGATAATGAAGTTATGGCCTTTTCTGTAGCCCCGGTTGCGCTTAGCCTTATTTGTTTACGCGGCCATCTTTGTAGGCTATATAGTGCTGGGAAATTGTTTTGCTTTTGTTAAGAAGGATAGCAGGTTTGTTGCATAGTTTCTTAGTTTGTCATTTTATATTATTTTAGTTTATGTTATAATATTATACGGAATACCTACAGAACCAACGGCCAACAGCCCTGGATTGAAGGATTTGGATGTCATGGTGAGCGGACTTTGCCCAATAGTAAATAGTAAATTTTATTTCATAAAAAAAAGGAGATTGTAGTACATGAGGCATACACAAAGTTATACGTATAAGTTTTTACAATTTCAATCACAATCTGGTGGGTGGAGTTCTGCTTTCCTAGCTAGGTTATAGAATAACCTGTATTAAGGAAAAACAGTCCCTATCCCTTACAAAAAGTTACAATAAACTAGTACAAAGGTAATTTACTACAATAATGTTTATAATTGAATACGTGCGAGTGTGTGTGTGTGTGTGTGAGATTGTTTGTATTTGTGTAAGTGGTATGTGTGAGTGTACGAGTGTGTGTGATGGAGTGAGAGAGAGAGTGTGTGTTTGTTTTGTTTGTGTGTCACTGTTACTGTAACTTAACGAGATAATTTTCTGTTTCAACATAGCTTTTATTTTGAAGAAATGAACGTAGAACCTTTTTACACTTAAAGTTAGATAATCCGTAGATCAAGCAGATTTTGTTAAATTTATTGTACAGAGTCGGACCTAAGTAATTACAAAATTTACTTGCAAAGGATGTGCGAACCTGTGGAACAGTGCAAATTAAGTCTTTCCTACGCTTTGTTACTTTTTTATAAGGGGTTTTGCGGTGCTGTAGGAGAACTGTTTGAAGGATGAAGTGTTGTCGAACGTTAAGAACATTACATATACTATACAATAGATCAGTAGGAAACATGATAGGTCTCGAAGTAGCTACTTTCAGTATCGCTCTGTGTGCGATCTCGAGTGGTTTTAGTATAGTTTTAGCAGCACCACCCCAGCATGTGATACAATATGTAACAATAGATAAGCATAGGGAAAAATAAACTACACGTATAATATTTGGGTTCGCTATACTTCGGAGGGTTTTAAATATATAAATTAACTTGCGGACTCTACTGGTTAGTTGGTTAATTTGAGTTTTAAAATTAAGATTTTTGTCTATATGTACTCCTAAGTATTTTATATGATCGACTACATTTAAGGATGGACAGAGGCAAGAGGCATTTCCTTGTAGACACCTGTATTTGTGTGCTTTAATAGATACAGGACATCTTGGCTGGGTGGCGGGACTTATTGAATAGGTAATAAAGTTAGTTTTGGAGGTGTTGAGTGTTAGTGAGTGAGAATAGAGCCAATTTAGGGCTTTGTTGAAACCAGCCTGTGCAATATGCTCAAGTTCCGACCAGGAGTCAGCAACAAAGGTAATAGCAGTGTCATCTGCAAAGGTTACTATGTTAGCGTTTGCGATGTTCAGCTTGCATAGTTCGTTTATAAAAACCAGAAAAAGCGTCGGACCCCATAGTGAAAATTAACAGCCATATGGGTCGATCTTTAAGGATAAGCCGTGCTTACCGAGGTTCGTCCGTGGATGGGTGACCATAATTACATACCGAGTTTCCTCCGTGCCTCGGAAAGCACGTTAAGCCGTTGGTCCCGGCTGTCATTTATAGATCTTTGACAGTCGTTACGAGTAGACAGAAGCGAAAAGTCGGACATCCAGTCTTACCAAGGCGCATTGTATTACCCAGTTTCTGGGTTGTGGAGGTCAGATAGGCAGTCACCTCATGTAAACTACTAGTACTCATCTGCATTCGGTTAAACTGGAAGCCGACCCCAAGATAGTTTGGGAATAGGCTAGCCTGATGATGATATCGGTGAGTTAGAAGCTCTTTATCAAACACCACAGCAGTATTACAGCGCCATGATTACAGTTCAGGGATTTTTGAAGTGAAAACTTTTTTAGCCACGTTGAGCGACTTTCGGTAGGGGAGAAATGTTTGGGTTCCCGTGACCGACATGCTCGTGACGTAGTGCGCCAGACCAGTAACGCGTTTATAAATTCAGAAAAAAAACACAGTAATTCCATTGTTTTGAGTTTTCACTTCTGTAGGCGGTCCTTACAAATGCCTCTGTTTGTTTAAGAATAATTAGCAATCAGTACTTATTGTAATATAAACAATACCGGCAGTACAATTAAACGTCTCTAAGTTCTATATTATTAAAAACGTATTTGGCAATTGCGAGGTCGTTTAAAAGATAAGGAGTTATCGGAGGACTCCCCTAGTATACCCAGGCCCTGTACTATGACATGCGTGAGAAATGATATTTAGCGATAAGTAGTATGGGTAGCGATAGCTATCGTTTATAATTGCTAGTTTTTGGTACAAGTTAACATTCACCTTTTTTTCCTAATAAAGAAGGAATTTCAATATACTATCTCTTGCCCGTGGTTTCGCTTGCTTGAAGGTTGGTAATGAATCCATGGGTAAAATGCCCTGACCCAGATTATTCTACCTGTGTGCAAATCGAAATTCCAGGGACCAGAAAGTCAGACAGATCGACAGACAGAGGTATTTTAGTATCTATTACATCGTGGCGGAGTTTAATTAAGATATGCGAAATATTTTGAGAAGAATAGCATTCATTCACGGGAAAAAACCTAAATCACATTTTTTTTTCTACAAAAATAAGATACCAATTGTACGTTGACTTCCTTTACAATAAATCCTGGTTCTGTCTTTTACATTATATTTATGGTTCATAAAACAATTACGTGTGGAGTCTTACGTTTCAAATTGAATTTTATATTCGATATTATCCCAAGATTTTGCGACTTTGTTATCTTTTCTTTTTCCAATTTTCGCGGCTCTTTTGAGAATCTCTTTAGGAAGTGTTAACAATTTTATTTTGTTAACCTTAATTTTCATCATTTTGGTTTTTGTAAGTTTTTTTTGGTGGAACTTTTTTTTGGCTAAATAATAACAGCCGCACGGGACGATCTTTAAGGTTAAGCCGTGCTTACTGAGGTTGGTCCGTGGATGGGTGACCATAATTACATACCGAGCTTCCTTTGTGCCTCGGAAAGCACGTTGGTCCCGGCTGTCATTTGTAGGTCTTTGACAGTCGTTACGAATATTCAGAAGCCAAAAGTCTGACATCTAGTCTTACCAAGGTATCGTATTACCCAGTTACTGGGTTGTGGAGGTCAGATAGGCAATCGCTTCATGTAAAATACTGGTACTCAGCTGCATTCGGTTAGACTGGAAGCCGACCCCAAGATTGTTTGGGAAAAGGCTAGGCAGATGATAATGATTTTGAAGGTTTTTTTTTTAATTTGCAAGATTTTGAAACTAAAACTGTTTTTGTTTTATAATCTCATAGTTTAAAAGTGTTACTTTATGGTTTGTTTAGCAACCCTGTAATTGTATGGAATATTCTACTCTCTTTTTATGGAAACACTCTAAAACAAATACTTTTATCATACATGACTGTGTACTTACACGTTTGATAAAATGAAATGTAGGTACTTACCTCAGGATCTCAATATCGAATGCTCTCACGTAGCTTAGAGTATCTTGGTCCTTTCGGAATAGGTACCTACGAATCCTACGTGGGGTTCCTTTCATTCCTTATCGGTTAGGGTCGATCGCTGTTTAAGTCAAACAACTTCTGGAATATTCTATGGATCGGAAAAGGATAGGTTTTCATTTTTTAGAAAGCTATTTTAATAACCAGTGAATTTTCAAGTATCTGTTTAATTGTGGTCGCTCTTTCCTTCGAGCAGCAATAGTCTAGCCGCCAAAAATCAAAATCAAATAATTTATTTCAAGTAAGCCAATTACAGGCACTTTTATAATAGTCGAAAAACAATAAAAGCTACAGTTCCAGTCAAAAGATATAATAACTGTGAAAGTACTGTAGTTACCAATTCCAAAGCGTAGATCTCTATGGAGAAGAATGGGCAAGAAACTCCATGGACACTCTTTGAAATCAAAATGCGTTTTGTTTTAAAATATTGTTACAAAATCTTGGATACATCATTCATGTTGGGAATTACAAATATGTGAGAACGATGTATAAAAACGAGCAAGTTAAGAGCGTCCAGAGTAAAATATTAAATCAATAATTCAAAAATAAAGTAATTAAAATAAACCGTGGCAGCTAAAGGTACAGACTGCCACGGTTTATTTTAATTACTTTTTTACGTTCTCAGCGTAGATCTCTATGGTGCAGAATGGGCAAGAAACTCCATGGACACTCTATTAAATCAGAATCTTGTTACAAAACCTTGGTTACGGCCGACTTACACGTCGTCGTGGGCCGTAGGTTTGAATCCACAGAGGTACTTAAATTTGTTTAATTTCGCCCAACATCACCGCTATTAGCATGTGATGCGGAGGAAAAAAAAAATCAGTGCGTGGAGGCCCTCCGCGCGGAAGAAGTGAAACTTTGTAATACTACACGCATGCGTTCGCGTGCCACCGCATTCACTCTCGTTATTTTATTGAGCTTCTAAATAATATTTTGTTGTTTTCTTGTTGTATTATTTTTTTTACATAATTATAACATAAGTTTATCGAGATTATTCTACTCATGGAAATTGAGCGAAGGCTGGTCACACAGAAGAGTCGAATGCATGACTGTTTGCACGCCATTTTGCGTACCTATTATAGTAGAACTACGTAGTCTCAAATCTTGTAATACTGCCATCTCTTAGTGAGTAATAGAAAATATTCCCCCTCCATGGTAGCGTTCAACTTGTTGGAAGTTTCACTTCAAAAATGTTGTGAGGGAAGATTTGAGTATGAATGTGGATGACTTTAAGAGTAGAAGAATTGATGGATGGACTGTGTGAAGGATGCTATGGCTAGAAAGAAGATGACAGCTGAGATGACGACTAATAGAGAAATATTGAAGAAGATATGAAGCAAATTAATTGGGGTAGGTGCAGGAGACTGATGATGATCACCGCTCTTAAAACGGTAAAGGGGTTTTCCTTTACCGTTTTAAGAGCCATCGTGAGGAAACCAGCATAACCTAGACTAAGACAGCTGTGCGAACGATGTACGCTAATTAAGTACCCCTTGCCAAATCAATGGGTAAAAACCAGCAAAGTGCGAGTCAGACTCGCGCACGAAGGATTCCGTACCATTATTTATAAAAAGGAGCCCCCTTAAATATTTATTTTGTCTGTTTTTAGTATTTGTTGTTATAGCATCAACAGAGATACATAATATGTAGAAATTTCAACTGCCTAACTATCACGGTTTATGAGATACAGCCTGGTGACAGACGGACGGACGGACGGACAGCGGAGTCTCAGTAATAGGGTCCCGTTTAACGATTTCGGTACGAAACCCTAAAAAGTAGCTTATAAGGGTAAAATTCTACGGTGAGAAATGGGCACCGTTCGTCCGTCTTATGACGACAGGCCGTGTCGACGGCGCGTTCGTGTTCCACGCGCACCTCAAGGAGATGTCAGCAAATCGGAAGGCGTCCGAGAGGGCCGATGCCTGCCAGGGCTGCGGGACTGTTCGAAAGAGATACCGTGGCCCTGGAACACAAAGGGCTAAGAAGGAACATGGATGGGTTTTAGTCAGTACAAGTCTGAAACTCCCTTCTTTTCCGCCCAGAGCAGGAGGGCCGGATCATTTCATGATTTCCTATCCGTAAAAAAAGGGTAAAATTAAAAAAATATAATTAAATCATAAATCTTAATAACATGAGCCTCGGTAAAAACCTGGAACTCATCGTACAGTTCCAGTGACAACATTACGCTTCGTCACGTTCTGGGTAATGGTGGCAGCGATGCCGCTGTATGCATTAACATTAAATGACCAAAAAGAAAAAAAGTTAGACAGCTTGATTTGCCTTTGCCTAGCTGTGGCATGGCGCAGGCTAACAATAACAGTAGCAGCTCTATTGGAGCTGTTGTTACTGGTGTTCAAGATAAACTATTGATGTGGTCAAATATAAATAAGAAATACAATACAAGGTGTTGTTTTTCATCCTCGTCAAAATTCAGGAGGTTGTCACAAAAGACATAAATAATCAATTAAAATTACAGTACCTAGTTAATCCATACTTCCATACTAATATTATAAATGCGAAAGTCACTCTGTTTGTTTGTATGTTTGTTTGTTACCTGATCCGGATCTTAATGAAATTTGGCTAGAAGATAGATTTCAACCAGGGGAAGGATATAGGCTATATATCATCACGCTACGACCAGTAGGAGCGGAGCAGCAATGAAAAATGTTGCGAAAACGCGGAAAATGTGACGCAGACGAAGTTGCGCGGGACAGCTAGTTATTAATAAATGCTGATTTTTTGGTTGTTTAAGTTTGTCAATATTTCAGAAAAACCCCCTTAACGTGGTTTAGAGAATAAGAAATTATCGAATAAACGTTTGAGGTTGTTTGTATTTGTGGAAGCGCGGTTATGGGGTGAGAATCAGACGGCCCGCGTTTAAAACACACACTTACCGATTTCCGTAAATAAGAAAAAAAAACCTACCCATTTTATTATTGATTCGGGACGAGAATCATTAGCATAGTTACCTCCTCGAATTTGACGAGGATGCAAAACAACACCTCGTATAGGTACACACGGCGACAGATCAAGCATTACCAGTATAAAATGGTCTCGCAGTCGGTCGCAAAATCTATACAAATATAGATTTCCCGTACAGTGAGAGATTTGTAGGGGCTTGTAGCTAAAAATAGCTCGTGGCTAAATAATAACGCACGGGTCGATCTTTAAGGTTAACCCATTCTTGCCGAGGTTGGTCCGTGGATGGGTGACCATAATTAGATACCAAGTTTCCTCCGTGCCTCGGAAAGCACGTTAAACCGTTGGTCCCGGCTGTCATTTGTAGATCTTTGTTATTCGTTACGAGTAGTCAAAAGCCAAAAGTCTTTCATCCAGTCTTACCAAGGGGTATCTTATTAGCCAGTTACTGGGTTGTGCAGGTCAGATAGGCAGTCGCTTCATGTAAAATACTGGTACTCAGCTGCATCCGGTTAGACTGGAAGCCGACCCCAAGATAGTTTGGGAAAAGGCTAGCCAGATGATGATGATTGTAGCTAAAAAATTAAAAACAGCTGCACGGGTCGATTTTCAAGAGCAAAACTTGCAAGAAGCACTTTAAACTAAGTTCTTCCATAGTTGCAATATCTTAGTTGGCCGACAATAAGACGATAAATGAAACCTCATGACGTTCCCAGTCTGCAAACAAAAAACATTCCTATATATCTTTGTACAAGATCCCATCTTCTATCCTCAAATTTCTCCCATTCTCTATCTTCAAATGCGAACACACGATGTTCGCATTTGAAGATAAGCGACGATTGTCGAAGCGCTTACTTTTCCTGTGGAAATATTTTATCAATCGTGTATTTTGTCGGGAATTCAAGAGTCCTACCATTACGAATAAATAATGATAGATATTCTTCACATTTTATAACAAAAGTGCAAAACTTGTGTTTTTTCTTTATTTCTTAAAAGCTTTGTCTACACTAATGCCTCTTTTATACAATTTAGAACGCCCATTACCTTTGTATCTGGATTAAAATTTTTCACTCCGTTGAGTTTTCCAGGATTTCTTTGAAACTTTTATTTGAATACTAGCTGTACCCAGCATGCGTTGCAATGCACTTTTTACTACCCACCTACCCTATCCGACCTACCTACCCTATCCTACCTACCCTACCCTACGCTACCTACCTACCTACTCTACCCTACCCTACCTACCTACTCTACCCTACCCTACCCTACCCTTACTACCTACCCTACCCTACCTACCTACCCTACCCTACCTACCTACCCTACCCTACCCTACCTACCTACCCTACCCTACCTACCTACCCTACCCTACCTACCTACCTACCTTACCCTACCTACCTACCCTACCCTTCCTACCTACCCTACCTACCTACCCTACCCTACCCTACCTACCTACCCTACCCTACCTACCTACCCTACCCTACCTACCTACCCTACCCTACCTACCTACCCTACCCTACCCTACCTACCTACCCTACCCTACCTACCTACCCTACCCTACCGTATCCTATGTCCGTCTCCTGGTTCTAAGCTACCTCCCTGCCAATTTTCAGCTAAATCGGTTCAGCCGTTCTTGAGTTATAAGTGAAGTAACTAACACGACTTTCTTTTATATATATAGATTATTTGAAAACACCTTCCGTATTCTTTTAGGATTCTAACTAAATAAGGAAAAATGAGTTTGTTTGTTGTTTTTTTCTCTTTCATGAATACTACATAATCTATTTTTTTTTAAAGATTTAAATGGAAGATGTTCATTTGCTTCTGTCATCGTTATTAACTTCAGATCATTTTGTATTTTTGTCTAATTAAAACTAAATTGCTACTTTGGGTAGCAACTTAGTTTTAGGTTTAGTAAAAGTAAGGGCTTATGTCACGAAGTCCTAATAGCCACTACTTACCGAATAAATTAAGAAATGGAACATAATATGTATGAAATTATCTGCCAAGTAAGATAACGGAAACTAAAAAAAAAAAAAAAAGGTGGTGAAAAAAGCTTTTTGGTTCCCCCCCCCCCTTCGAATGGCGGCGGCGACCTCTAGCGTCCGGCCCTGGTTCAATCCATGGTCCGGAGTGAGAGGGAAGGGAAGCCGTCGCCTCATTCCGCGAAGCAGTCATGCCAACGAAGGAGGTGACGGAACATGAGAGGGAGAGAGCCTCACGTCCCAACCGCCGCGGGAGACGCCTCGGGCGGCCACCGTAGGCGCGGGCCTGTGGACGGCCTGTCGTCATAAGACGTCGATCGGAAGGGGTCCGAGACTTTGTTTGTTCGGTTTAACGCGCTAATCCCGTGAACTACTAGTTTAAAATGAAAAATACTTTTAGTGTTGTATAGTCCATTTCTCGAGGAATAATATAGGCTATATAAAATAACGCTACGACCAGTAGGAGTGGAGCAGCAATGAAAAATGTTGATCAAAAACGGGGATAATGTGACGCAGTTTAAGTTGCGCGATCAACTAGTTAGTGTACATCGTTGACCACTTATCTAACAGCTGAACGAGGTTATTATTACAATTTCCACAGATATTTTTAAGAGTATAGCTGGTTAAATAATAATAGCCACTCGGGTTGATCTTCACGTTAAGTCGCCCTTGCTTAGGTTGGGCCGTGGATGGATGGGGCACCCATTACACACCGAGTGTCCTCCGTATACCCCAGTACTAAGTGGGTTGTGGAGGTCAGGTAGGCAGTCGCTCCATGTAAAATACTGGTATTCAGCTGCATGGTTAGACTGGGAGCCGACCCCAATATAGTCGGGGAAAAGTTAGGCACATGATGATGATATATATTTTTCATTACTCATACTCTGAAAGTAGGTCTGAAGTTGCCTGAGGAGCGGGTTGAAAGTAATACCTTTCTTCCCTAGGGAGAATCGCTTTCAACTGACAGATGCCAAATTATAAAAAAAATAAACTAGTTCTATTTTCACATTTTTATTGAACCATGTTCCAACTTTCTATGCAGCCACGATGTAAAATTGAAATAACTTAAAGTTAAGTATTGATTAAAGAATCTATATTTTTTTAATAACTATATTATAATTTAGTTTAAGCAACTTCTTCAAAATAACATTGATTTGGGCAAAATATTAACCATTTTCTCAATGATGAAAATGATAAATAATGGCTGAATAGCTGGCTGGCCACAGAAAAAAAAACAAAATAGGCGGGAAAAGTTGTTGATTTATGTAAAATAAAATTTACTCATGTTTGCTTTAGCTAATTCGTGTTTTTATTTTTTACTTTCTTTTTTACTTTATTTTTTACTATTCGTAATGAAAAGCACAGTGTTTACCTCGGGTTAAAGACTTATTTAGTCCCTCGAAACCCCGTCTCGGGGCTAAATAAGTTACTTTCACCCCTAGGGTAACAATGTACTATTTAATGACCTTGCGATTACGCAGAATCAAATCTTTTGATAAATTGTTTGTCACAGTTTGGGGGAATTCCCAAAAAAAACTGCTTTGTTGACCTTAAACCTATTTACGCGGGTTGAGATAAGCACGTCAATGTACTGTGTGCTGACGTACCTACGGCATGTCGATTGAGGGCAACCCTCACATTGCACGCGAAGCAAGACCACTGTAGAAACGAGTTTTGTCTACGGAAGAATCGATATCGTTGACAATGACAATGTGCCAGTTTGTCTATTCTTCCGTCGACATAGCCCGTTTCTACGGCGGTCATGCTACGCGTGCAGCATGGCATGAGTGACAGAGAAAACGCTCTACAAAGCTGAACTTTTTCTCCGGCTTCCAGTTTAACTGGATGCATCTGAATATTGGTATTTTACTTGGAACGATTGCTTTTACATACAGACGTCAGACTTTTACCATTAACGCAGATTAATAATTAACTTATCACTGTGTATACGCGTCTAAACCCAATTATTAAAGTATTTAAGTATTTAAACCTTACTCGTAGAGTCACGTAAAATTAACGAAGTTATCGAACGTCACGAAGTTATTGTTTATGCCAGAAATCTTTCTTACGTTATCTTCAGTTTCAAATACCTAATATTCATAAATAATCTTGGGACAAACCAATTTTATTATATTATCATTGTTATTGTAGATTTATAATTTAATAACAATAACTGTGATAAAGCTATATAAGCTGCCGTTCATTGCTTACGATCATAAATATTTGTGCTGCTGTAAGCGACGCGTCTCGTTGATCACAACAATGTTTTCTAAAACTTTGTTTGTATTTCTTGTAGTGAACTTTTTATCGGATTTCTCATGTAAGTACTTCGTAGTCTAACAGCCGCACGGGTCAATCTTTAAGGTTAAGCCGTGCTTGCCAAGGTTGGTCCGTGGATGGGTGACCATAATTACATACCGAGTTTCCTCCGTGCCTCGGAAAGCACGTTAAGCCGTTGGTCCCGGCTGTCATTTGTAGATCTTTGACAGTCGTTACGAGTAGTCAGAAGCCAAAAGTCTGACAACCAGTCTTACTAAGAGGTATATTACCCATTTACTGGGTTGTGGAGGTCAGATGGGCAGTCGCTTCATGTAAAATACTGGTACTCAGCTGCATCCGGTTAGACTAGAAGCCGACCCCAACAAAGTTTGGGAAAAGGCTAGGCAGATGATAAGTTTTTATTTCAACTTGAACATCGTGCATTTAAATATATTTTAGTTCAAGTTTTAATTTCAGTGAAGTTACAAAAAGATCCTCAACGAAGCCGAAAGGCACATGTTCTCCCCGCCATTGCGGTATTTTTTTTTGTTCTTGTTCTTATCTGGCAACCTACCTCAACGTTACGGAGACAAACTCCAACGCGGTCAAACTAGATAAGATTTTTTTTATTTCTCTAAACATTGTATACATACAAGAACATGCAAGATATTATTACAGTGTTTAGCCGTAAGTATCGGCCTACAAACATAATATTTCACATAACACTGTAAAGAATTATCAATAAAAAATAACAAAAAAAAACTTAGAATAGGCAATAATATATAATAAAAAGTTTACAATTTAGAAACTCTGTAAATTAAAAATGTTTATTATGTTATCATGTTAATAAAAAAAACCATATTCATAATTTATTATTAATGTCAGGGTAAAGATAAACAGGGTAGACAATCACAATATCAATGTCCAACTTCCAACTTCTTCAAAAGTTTTTTTTTTAAATACAATTTTTTTATTGTTATAACTTTACTTTAAATACCTCCTTGATCCCCGTACTATTAAATGCACCCACCAGCACAATGTTTTAACATTACATTGAGTCCTACTTTAAAATGTGAATTTTACAGAAAGAAAAAGTCTTTTCCCAGCAATAATTTTTGCGTAGAGTTACTTCATTTGAAGTACTAAATGCTTGGCTGGAGGGCCGTTCACACGTTGTTTGCTACATTTTTTTTCTGTTACTTAGATATCCATCTTAGACAAAAAGTCTGTTCAATCGAAAAATTCAGCTTACTGTCCCTCATTCTGGATCCCTATTTGTCTTTGGCTTACAATATTTTTATTTTCTTAGGGCAATGATATAAAATGTTTTTCCGGGAGGGCTAGGACTAGCTGACCGAAGTCCTAAACTAAGGTCTGGCTATGTAACGGACTCCTGTGCTTCAACCACGTCTATTTTTTGTTAAAAAATTAGATTAAATCTTTGCCAGAACAAAGCAATATATTTCAAGTGGTTCTATTTCAGTTGTCCGTGACTTAAATAACCAGTATAGTTTTCGTCTTTGCAAACAAACCTTTTTTCAGACGATATAAGGATCGAAAATGTAATGCAGGAACTTATTCGGTTATTTAAACAAAAGCTGTTTTTATACACAAAAATGTGAACCGTTCTCACAAATTAACGCTACGTCTTTTTTGTAGATGGACAAAACGATGAGCGATTTTTCCGGACAGACTACACGTATATAGAATCTGAAGATGGTTTCTACAAGGTCCACACGACGGCACAGACCTTTGCTGATGCCAAGCAAATGTGCGCTGATGAAGGAGCCAGTTTGTTCTACGCAGAAGACCGTGATGAAGCCAACACTGTTATATCATATTGGAGCAGAGTCTGCCCTGCCATACTGTGGGTTTTTGTGGGGCTATCGGACATAAAGAATGAAGGACATTTTGAAACCGTTGACGGTACGTATACGGGGTGTAAACTTCAAAATTTCCTTACAAGTCGATTCCCAAATATGACCAAATACAGGATAATATTTTTAGTTCACCTGAACTTGAAATTTTCAGTTGTTAAAGAATCACGCTTTCATAAATATTTATTAATTTTAGGAAGGCCAATCTCTGACGTATACAGCAGATGGCAAATATTCCAGCCAGACAATTACTATAATGAGGACTGTGTGCACTTGAATGTACTAGGTCTTCTGAATGATTACCGATGTGACTCAACAGCCCCCTTCATCTGTAAGAAGAAATTCCAGTCACTTGAGAAGAATTATAACTGCGGTGAACCTTGCTTAGGTATGTTGAAATGTCTTAAAGTATGATACGATACGCAGGGTTTTGATTAACCTTATTTATGTAACTTCCGCGCAACTTCGTCTGCGTCACATTTTCACCGTTTTCGCAACATTTTTCATTGCTGCTCCGCTTCTATTGGTTTTAGCGTGATGATATAGCTTTCCTCGATAAACTGGGCTATCTAACACTGAAATGATTTTTGAAATCGGCCCAGTAGTTCTTGAGATTAGCGCGTTCAAGCAAACAAACAAACTCTTCAGCTTTATAATATTAGTATAGATTCACTGGTCGCCGTCAAAGTAGACTGCGAAGAAGGTGGTGTGACGATCTGATCTTGTTTGCGGGGCGAAAAGGGACAGGTATTGCACAGTATAGAGAGGTTTGGAACGGGAAAGGGGAGGCCTTTGCCCAGTAGTGGTACACTCAAAAAGCTAAGAGCCCGTGCCTCCTCGAACCAGGTCATCTCGTCACCTCTTTCTGGGTCGAGGAGGCACTGGAAAAGGGCTGGAATTGGGGAAGGCCTTTACCCAGCAGTGGGACAGTAAAGGCAAAAAAAAAAGGAAAAAAAATACCAGGGGCCGTTCAAGTATTACGTAAGCAGATTTTTTGGTATTATTAACCCACCTCCCCTTCGTCAGCAAAAATAAGCAAAGCTCTTACCCCCCCCCCCCCATGCTTACGTAAACATTGGTACAATTGATTGATTCATGAGCATCAGTAATAAGTGACAGACAAGTGAAGTGCGCGCGGTAATTCCCCTACTCAGTTCTAAGCGAGTACCTAAACGTATTCATTATTTGTAGGAATCCCCGAAAATGCATTTCGTTTTCAAGCAAATACAATGTGTGGGTTGCCATATTATGTGTAAAAAAGTAAATAATTACTGCTGACGTAATTAACATCTAGATACCCCCATCCCCCATGTCATCAAAAATAAGCTAAGCAAAGACCCCTGCCCCCCTATAGTGTTTACGTAATACTTGAACGGTCCCTATCTAATGTTTTTATTTCAATATTACACGCGGGGTTCGCGTGGCTGAGTTTTGGGTTAAACATATTTAAACTTTCTGCCATTGATACGTTATGAAGATTACAATAGTCATAAATAAAATTGTTTCAAAATACATTCATTGTTATAATGCGTAAATAAATCGGTGGATTCATTATAACGATTTCGAATAACAATTTTTTAAAATAAATTTTAGGTTACACTGCCAATAAAGACATTGGAAAGTGCTACAAGCTCCACACCAATCCTTTAAACTGGACCGACGCATATGAAATGTGTCGTACAGAAGATGCGTCCTTGGCAATGATCAGTAATCATATGGAAGCTGAATACCTTGCGGATTTAACAAAAACCACGAAGCAACTAAGGATCCATGAGCAATACCAAAGGGGAATATATCACATGGGATTCTACAAACAATCCACGGAATGCTGGCATACAGTTAGAGGTAGGCGACTATAGTATACTAGAGACTCGGTCGTTTAAGTCTTTAAAAAAAGGCTAGACTCATTGAAAGACTCACGACTAGCGACTATACTAGTCTTTATAGCGCGCGGCAAACAAAGTAAATAAAACAAACAAAAGTCACTGACTTCCGAAAGATTTTTTTTTTATTTAACTTTTTTTTTTGAGTTTTTTTTTTGTAAAAAAGTTTTTAAAGGCTTTTTAAAACGACTGACTCTCTTACATCACTAGAGGAATGTGTGGTTAAGGTAACAACGATCTCCTTTGGATGTTGAATTTAGAGTTCTGAAGTCGAATCATTAAATAAATACGATTTACAGCTGTTTTGTGATCGATGGAATCGAGATACAATTTTTATTTATTCTGCAGTTTAGTAATTTCAATAAGTTCTTTACTTCCTTTGACGACTTTTACTTCTTTCAAATTCTTGTCTATTACATATAAATGGTAGCATAAGCAATTACTTATACTCAAATAATAATTACTTTAACTGGGCTATAGATACCACGGTTAGTGTTAAGCGGAAACAGGGACTGCGAGAAATTTGAAAAGTAGGTAATTGAAGAAATTATTGCCGTTGCGCTGCTATTGCCTGCCCCCGGAGAGTGCGATAGAGACAGCTACAGCTCAGACCTTCTTTCACAAAAAAATACGATGTTTACGGCGATATCGATGTTTCGTATTCTCCCCCTTTTCTCCACAAAAACTTGTCCGAATCAATTATTTTTGACGTTATTTTAAGAAATAGTATGTCCTCTTCCTATCCATTTCTGTTATTATATAATTTGTCTGGTAGTCCTCCAATAACAAAGTTCAAAGGGGGCATTTTATGTTATTTTGGTGGGTCGTATTTTCTTTATTTACTAGTTGCCGAAAAAAAAAAAGAAATGATACTGACGTGTCTAAAGCAGACCTTGATTTTATTTTTAAAAAAAGATTGCTCATGAGGCATTATTCAGGAAAAATAAAGGGGAATCCTTTTGTGTGGAGAATTCCAGCCTCTGTTTCCTCCTCATATCTTTAGCAGCAGAAACAGGTACAGACAGCGTCATTAAGTAGTTACCCTCCTGGCGTACTCGGCGGGACTGTAGAGTGGTTAGCACATACTGACGCTGTATGTACCGGAAGTATTGCTAGTCGACTTGTCGTTGAGATCTTTGTGTTGATTTATCATTATCTTATCCAGGAACACCCATGAGTCTAGATGCCGCCTTCTGGTTCGACCACTACGTGCCTGATGGAAGCCATTATGTAGAGTGCGGCGCAATGTTCTCCAACGGACTTCTGACCAACACCGATTGCAATATGAAGAGCTTGTTCATTTGTGAACGCGATGTACAAAGCTCGAATTCACTTAACGAAGAAGGCTTTTATTAAAGCGGTTTTATTATATTTTTAAAAAGAAGTAAAAAAGAAGATAGAGTAATAAGCTTCTTTTATTTAAACATAATGAACAACGATTTTCAAAATAAAATGTGTGAGTCAAGCTCATGGTCCCCGTTTTATACCGACTTTTAAAAAGGAGGAGTTTATCAATTGGGCTGTATTTTTTATTTTTTTTTGTGGTTTTCATTTGGCAGAGGAAGCTCGCGCGGTGGTCCCATTAATATAAATTGTATTCACATTGCTTGGGTAGTTTATGAGTAATCTTCTATAATCCATACTAATATTATAAATGCGAATGTCACTCTGTTTGTTTGTTTGTTTGGATGTTTGTTTGTTTGTTACCTTTTCACGACTAAACGGCTGATCGGATCTTAATGAAATTTGGCAAGAAGATAGATTTCAACCTGGGGAAGGACATAGGCTATTTATCATCACGCTACGACCAATAGGAGCGGAGCAGCAATGAAAATGTTGCGAAAACGTGGAAAATGTGACGCAAACGAAGTTGCGCGGGACAGCTAGTATGTTGATATGTTAATGAATGATATGTTAATAACAATCAAGAATTTGTGTGAGATACCATGATACCACAACTAAAAACGCTGAAATAAAAAAAAAAACCCGTACCTAGCCTTCCAAAGACAGTCATCGAATGTCGGTGGCAAAAAGTGATGAAACAAACCAAAGTCACCGACTTCAATGTATATGCGTTCAAACAGCTCATCCACTTATGAGTGTATAACGTATTAATTTTCATCGTTTTTTCAACATTTTTAATCGATGCTCCTCTCCTTTTGGTCGCAGCCTTTCTCAATAAATTGGTTATACAACTTTAAAATTCAATTCAACTTCGAAATGAATAACATATTTTTTGGATATTATTTTGTGCCCCATCACAATGTTGTCCTTTTTAACCCAAAGGTTGACTGGTAGAGAATGCCTTGTGGCATTAAGTCCGCCTATGTACCACTATTGTACATGAAGTTACAAATATTAATTTTTTTTTTTAATTTTTTTATTAAACCTGCAGTTCCTGAGATTAGCGCGTTCAACCAAACAAACCAACTCTTCAGCTTTATAATATTATATATAGTATAGGCTGACAAGGGCACTCCCCAATACATCAAATAAGAGTACGTCAGGAATAAATAAAAGTCGTGCGGTGTTAGTTAAAACAACATGGCGCCTTTCCAAAATTGTCACAAGATAGTTATAGATAGTTCCGCTATCCAATTATGATGAGTTTTTTGTAAACGTGGATCCATCAGGTTTTTCATCTTCCATAATTCCAACTAGAATTCAAAAACGTTTATTTCTAACGAGCGAAACCACAGGTAATCCCTAGTATCTTATAATAGTCTTCGGCCAGTCCCAGACAGCCACAAAGGCTGTAATCTGCATCCCACAATTGGCACTGGCCGTGTCCACTCTCATATTAGCATATGAACAGCGCACCGCCCAAGTCTTATTTTTGTCGTATTACATACGCTTATATTGAAAGTTGAGGGAAAAACTTTTGTGGAACGGTGTTTTGGTAATTTGTATTGAGAAATTTGATGGATTATTTTGCAAAGATTTAAGTTTTTTTTTTTGAGTTTGTACCATCTGCTTCTGTGTGTCGTAATTTTATTGGTTTTTGTTCGATGATACACAATTTGATACAATAAGTTTCTATATCGTATGTAAGCTCTGCTGGCCTACTATGACGTCCTAAAGCAGTATTGTTTTAGGACGTCAACGAGCGGCTCGTTGCTCGCTGCGAGTGCTCCACCCCGCTGTCGGTATTTTGGCGAATCTTTTGAGTGTAAACGCGCTTCAGTCAGTACGTCGCAGCTCGTCGTGTTTTTTTAATATTGTTATAAACGACAAACCACCAGATACGTTTCTGTTCTTAAACAAGTTTGATTTCCAATAACGTTTCTGTTTTTTCTTCTTAATTTGGATTATACAATAATTGAGTAAACTCAAAAATTCCAACAAAACTTCGCTGTCCGACATCTAAACTACGAGTCAAAGTCAAAGTCAAAGTTAAAGCATTTATTTCAATTAGACCATTACAGGCACTTTTGAAAGTCAAAAAAAACAAAATAAAACGCGAAGCTACAGTCCCAGTCACAAGGCATAATAACTTGTGAAAGTACTGTATTTGCCCATTCCGTAGCGTAGATCTCTATGGAGAAGAACGGGCAAGAAACTCCATGGACACTCTTTTAAATCAAAATATGTTACAAAATCTTGGTTACATCATTCATATTAAGAATTAAAAATATGTGAGAACAATGTAGAAATACGGGCAAGTTAAGAGCATCCAGAGTAAAAGATTAAATCAGTAATTAAAAAATAAAGTAATTAAAATAAACCGTGGCAGCTAAGAGATGACCAGTCACAACTGACAGCGCCCGTTCACGAACATGACGCATGTATCAGCCATCATTCAACTCAACCATTTTGAAGGGAACTAAACGACCCGACACACCCACCACCATCAGCGTGACATTTAAGTGAGCATGACATTCACTCAACCACCAGGGTAATATCGCGTCAATGAAAGATTTAGGTACTCATTAAATGGTGGCTTTACAGTACATGGTACTCACACATGTGCTATGCAATTATATAATACTAAGAGATTGAATCTATACAATGCAAATATATTTTTACAAACTTCTGCAGCTTTCACAATAACTTCACTTTCTAATTCTGATGATTCCGATTGCCCCTATGGTTGTGGAGCAGGACCAGCATTGAGCCAAGCATTTTTATCATCAATATAATCCCCCAACTTATAATATGCTTGCCTACATAGTGTGCGTTTTATGCAAGATTTAAATTTCGTTTCATTCAGTTGTAGAATGTGGGGAGGTATTTTATTGTAACATTTTAAACAGTACCCCATGAAAGATGAGTCTACTTTAGCTAACCTGAAACCTGGCTGAACTAGTTGGTCTCTGTTTCTAGTATTGTAGTGGTGCCGGTCACCTCTTTTACTAAATAAATGCAGATTTTTCCTAACGTACATGATGTTTTCATAGAGTGGCAACGAATCTGGAGCACGGGCGAGCAAAGAGATCGAAGCGAGCATGTTACATGGAGTTCAGAACACGGTGAAACGTAACATGCTCGCTGCGAATGGTACATTACAGCCCGTAACACCGCTCTGTATCCACCTTACATTGCGTTGAATTAGGTTTCTTAACGATGTTATCCTTCACCGTTTTGAGCGCAGTGGTACTTACAGTACCGTCTCTTTTTCTTTCATTTCTAAGGTCACATCTGTTCATCAAAGATACAATACGTTTATACGTAGGTACTAATAAAAGCTTAAAGTATAGCTATGCATACATATACTTTGTTAATCATGTACCTATTGTGTCAAAGACGCCTCGCACAGGTGCGAACAAACAAATGTTGGAGAATTCATGACGAAGATTACCTGTGAGAATATCTTCAAAGCCTCTGTTAAATGTCGTATTTTACTTTATTCAACATACACAAAAAGAACCGGCGTAATCTTCGAAGAGTAAATCCAAGCCCTATTATAGTGCCTCAATATTTCGGATCAAAATTGGGTTAAGCCGCGCTTGCCTAGGTTGGTCCGTGGATGGGTGACCACCCATTTCATACAAAGATTCCTGCATGCTTCGAAAAGCACGATAAGCCGTTGGTCCTGGCGTTCAATTGTAGATCTGTACCCGTTGTTAAGTAGGCAGTGGCCTAAAAGTCTGACAACCAGTCTTACCAAGGGGTATAGTATTATTCAGTACTATCTAGGTTGTGGAGGTCAGATAGACAGTCGCTTCATGTAAAATACTAGTAGTCAGCTGCATCCAGATAGACTGGAAACCGACCCCAAGATTTTGGGAAAAGGTGAGACAGATAATGAAGATTACATCATCAACCATTTTTTAATACAATCAGTAAGAAAATCAATGCAATTCAAATTGCTTAAACTTAACACATTTATTTCAATTAGACCATTACAGGCACTTTTGATAGTAAAAAAAAAAACGCGAAGCTACAGTCCCAGTCACAAGGCATATTAACTTGTGAAAGTACTGTAGTTGCCCATTCCAAAGCGTAGATCTCTATGGAGAAGAATGGGCAAGAAACTCCATGGACATTCCTTTAAATCAAAATATGTTACAAAATCTTGGTTAAATAATTATTCATGTTGAGAATTTAAAAAAGCAGCTAAAGTACTTAGTGTAAATGAGAAACATCTCCATTTACTTTGTATGGGGTTTAAAGAATCCTTTCACTGGTTATTAGTATAACATCCCTTTGTTAATTTTAAGATTAAGTTACATTTATAAATATTCTGACAGCTGCCAGTGCCGTGGTTAATGCCCCAGAGGCTTCAAAATATCAATTAAAGATGTATAAGAAGGTTGCCAGGGTAATTAATAATCCGTTGATTTAGGCGTTATACTGGAAAAAATGTATTTCCTCTTCTTTTCAACTTTTTAATAAAATGGTTATGAAATGGGTAAAATTTATGGGTTTAACGGTTTTACCCTTTTTCAGTGAATCAATTATGCTATGTGAACTGGTGTTGAGATTAACTCATTGAATCTTGTGCATTGAATGAGTTTCGGCAACTTTTTTTAAACGATTTTTATTATGTCATCAGATTTAATTGAGGTAATAGAAATATGGTCTGACTAGCATACATTACACTAACACAACAACTAGTAATACAACTATAGTAATGTTAAAGTCTTCTATTCAACGAGTCGATGGCAAGCTAAATTGTGTTGGCTCAGAACTGAGCCACTAGTTTGGCGCCCTCTGTAGAGTCCATCAGCTCCTGTAATAAACAAACTACTGGATACGCAGGACACGGTATTAAGTGCCCCATCGTTTGTGGAACAGCAACACATTTACTCTCTAAGGCGGAGTCATAAACGAATATCCACCTCAGCAGGTTTTCCTTGCTGCTACCAACAATTGCTAAAGTAATGCAACCGTTTTCATTACTGTTAAATGAATGCTTGAATAAAGATGCAATGTTGGATTTTTAACGCTCGGTTCAACGCATAAAGGAGCTCGTGGCTAAATAAAAACAGCCGATCAGAACAAAAAATCGAAACAGTCAATCTTTAAGGTTAGCCGTGCTTGCCGAGGTTGGTCCGTGGATGAGTGACCATAATTACATACCGAGTTTCATCCGTGCCTCGGAAAGCACGTTAAGCCGTTGGTCCCGGCTGTCATTCGACACTCGTTACGAGTAGTCAGAAGCCAAAGTCTCACATCCAGTCTTACCAAGGGGTATCGTATTACCTAGTTAATGGGTTGTGGAGGTCAGATAGGCACTCGCTTCATGTAAAATACTGGTACTCAACTGCGTCCGGTTAAACTGGAAGCCGACCCCAAGATAGTTTGGGAAAAGGCTAGGCAGATGATGATGGTTCAGCGCGTAGACTTGAAATTCCAGTGAATAGACTTAACATTCCAACAGTGCAATAATATTTAAGTATTAATATCGGTAAAATAATAAATTGGGATAAGGGCAAGAGCATGACGAAGACGATAATTCATTGCGGTAACATTTTCTTTTTTTTACGGATGGGAAATCATCAAATGACCCCTGCTGCCCTGGGCGGATCGGAAGGCAGTGTCAGACTTGTACTGACTAAAACCCATCCATTTTCCTTCTTAGCCCTTTGTGTTTCAGGGCGACGGTATCTCTTTCGAACAGTCCCGCAACCCTGGCAGGCATCGGCCCTCTCAGACCCCTTCCGATCTGCTGACATCTCCTTGAGGCATGCGTGGAACACGAACGCGCCGTCGACACGGCCTGTCGTCATAAAACGGACAGGCGGTGAGCTAGCCTATTACTCACTGACCATAAACCCGCGTCCACGGTGGCCGGGGGCCACTTGGTGAACCCCGACGCCCGGGGCGTCTCCCGCGGCAGCTGTAACGTGAGACTCTCTCTTTCTTACGTTCCGCAACCTCCTTCGCTATTTGCGGTAACGCCTTGTGTAAGTAAAATAGGGTTATAATATCGTCAGTCATTATTTAAACATACGCTGCTGTTTTTTTTGTGTATCTAGTACTTGTAAATTTCCAACACCACCACCATCTACGAAAGAATTTCTTTCCAGAAGATTTCTTATTGCGTACAAATTTCTTTTTCCCAAAATAAAACTTTACGCCCCAAATAAATATCGGAAACCATTTAGCATGATCCGAATCCGCAGTCTCACGATATGTCAAAACAAACAATTTGTGCTCAATCGTGTGACGATCCGTACTGAATGACAAACATCAATCAAACGAACGGCACAATCCCGAAGATTTCCGGAGATTGCCGAACCATTTGGGATCTTCCTCGGAATAAAACTGGTATCAACAGTGAATACGTCATGCACAAAATTCATTTCGGTCGTAGAAAGATAGCGTAAGGACTTGTACACAGTTTTCAATAGGGTTGCTCGCATTTTTATGAGGTTGGTGAAACTGTGAGGGTTTGCGAGCTGTATTCATTAAAAGCGGTCTAAAGTTTTTTTGAATTCTGAGTGGTGCTTGAATATTTGACAACATTTGATTACTTTTCTACGATACATTATGGCTACCACAGCAGATTCGTAGCAATGTTCGTAGCAATATTGCTACGATCGTAACAGCGTAGCAACTGCGCGTAAAAGTTCCTTTTTAGTAAGAAGACCTCTAATTTCAAAGTGACACAAACCTTTTTACGAGGCCTTCTCAAATGTAATGTTAATTAATTTACCAGGTCTAACCAAAAGGTCAAAACTGATACGAAATCCCTTTTCAGTCCCATGTGTAACAAAGAACCAACTGAAACCTGAAACTTTTACCTTTTATTTGCGTAAATACGAGTATTTAGTTACTGGTTGAGACGGTCCTTATGTAAACAGGTCCTAAGGCAAGAATCGCTATTTTATCTATTTGACCCGATTACACAAAACCTTCGTGAACAAAATACAGAATTGCGGGAATAATGATGTACAGTCGGCAGAAGAGGTAAGTAAACAGGTTTACTATAATTTTAGTGCGTGCTGTGTTAATCTAAATATGTAAAAATCAATTCCACTTTTCGTTGTAATTTTATAACTCAAGAAGGGCTCGGCCGATTTAGCTGATTTTGATTTTAAAATGATTGTCGTAGTTCAGGGAAGGTTTAGGGTAGGGTAGGGTAGGGAAGGGTACGGTAGGGTATGTAGGTAGGGTAGGGTAGGGTAGGTTATGGTAGGTAGGTAGGGTAGGGTAGGTTATGGTAGGTAGGTAGGGTAGGATAGGTTATGGTAGGTAGGTAGGGTAGGGTAGGTTATGGTAGGTAGGTAGGGTAGGGTAGGTTATGGGCATTGCAACGCATGCCGGGGACAGCTAGTATGATATATTATTTTAGAAAGCATATTAAAAGATTAATTTAGTGATCCAAATTCGTGGCAAATGCACACCACATTAAGACTACTCGTAAGTTCTTCACTGTTAAACACTTCGAAAACGTTTCTTCTGCTCTGAATCATCATCTCTCTTTTCCCAACTATGTTAGGGTCGGTTTCCAGTCTTACCGGAAACAGCTGAATACCAGTATTTTACATGGAGAGACTGCCTATCTGATCTCCATAACATAGTAAGTACTGATAATACGATACCCATTGGTATAGGACTGGTTAAGATTTTCGGGCCACTGACTACTTGTAACGACTGTCAAAGATCTATAAATGTCAGCTGGGACCAACGGCTTAATGTGCTTTCCGAGGCATGGAGCTAACTCGGTATAAAATGGGTGCGTACCCATCTACGGACCAACCTAGGCAAACGCGGCCTTAACCTGAAGATCTAGCCTTCCTTTGCAGTGAATGTGGCTAAAAAAAAAAAAAATTACGTCATTGAATCACGCGAATGAATTTTCACTCCTTATAGTTTCCAAGTAAGTACTTGGATTGTAGTTTGCAACATGTTGTGCTCGTTCCAGAAAAATATTTTTCTTTCTTCAATTAAATTGACAAGCCAGTGTCGGTCAAATATTCGTTTCTCGTTTAAACACCAAATTCTTTTGCTAACTATACAATATCGAGAACATTAGGCCAGACGTGGAATGTACGTAGTTTCTTGATAACTAACGGTTTTATTGCGTCGTAAATTAATAAATGGACGGTATATCTTTATTTCTTGTCCAGTTAATGATAAAGAATTTTATGGTTTAGATATAAAAGTAAATCAAGGTATTGGTCGCTGTCTTACTTCTATCTTAATGCTTTAGATGGCTAAATAGAAGCTATCTACAAATGAATTCAATGAAATAAATGTAAAGAGCTAATTTAGTTACAGTTTCAATTTTAGTTTAACAATAAAGTATATTCTAATCTATTTTATAACTGAATTTAATGTAAGAATTAGCGAATATGCGGTGAGTATAGAGAACAAGTGCTTATTCCTTCTTCTTTGGCTGATTTATATTTACGTTAGTCACGTAGCGAATAGACTCAAAGTCAAAGCATTTATTTCAATTAGACCATTACAGGCACTTTTGAAAGTCAAAAAAACAAAATAAAACGCGAAGCTACAGTCCCAGTCACAAGGCATAATAATTTGTGAAAGTACTGTAGTGGCCCATTCCGTAGCGCAGATCTCTATGGAGAAGAATGGGCAAGAAACTCCATGGACACTCTTTTAAATCAAAATATGTTACAAAATCTTGGTTACATCATTCATGTTAAGAATTAAAAATATGTGAGAACAATGTAGATACGGGCAAGTTAAGAGCGTCCAGAGTAAAAGATTAAATCAGTAATTAAAAAATAAAGTAATTAAAATAAACCGTGGCAGCTAAGAGATGACTCAACTCGGAATATCCGCTTTTCAAAATGACGATTTCTCACAAATGTGCAAATGTGAAATACAAACTGATAATTGAAAATAACAATTTGTTTTGCAGATCACTGATCCGAGCAGATTTACGATATTTTCCAACACATCATGTTAATTTCCGGTTAACTTCTCTGTCTGGCAGTTAATTATGTACGATTTCTGTTTTATTTTTTTATCCACATATCCGTGGGAAGGCCTGTTTTAAAACTGTCAAGGAATGTTTATTTTTTAAACATAATATTATTATTCGCTGGCCGTTTGTGAAATTGTCCAAAAAATAAGTGCTCACATGGGCACTTATAAAACGTGAGGTGAGCCCTATGTGAAATAAAATATTTTAATTTTGGTTTTGACAAAGGCCTTCTTATTGTTGGGCGTAATTCACCATGCGGGTCCAGTCGGGAGAGTCTTCATATTTTTGGTTTCAGGCTTGCGAGTTTCCTCACTAGCAATGGTAACGGAACAAATTGGACTAAGTACAGTTCAAGAGCCTGAGTTCCTCGTGACCACAACGCTACCACATTTCTCGAACAATATTATAAAAAAAACATCACGTAAAAATGAAAATTGACCTTACTGACCGCACCATAACCAAGTTTACTTCACCTCAAAAACCTGCACAACTGCCAATCATAAATACGGCAACAAAATATTTTCATTCTTACCACGTAGTTGCATTTGAATTGCTGACTACCCTCACAGGCACGACCCGGGATTGAATCCCGATTGTATCGAACGGAGTAAAGCCTCTACTCGATATACTTTCATTGTGGACCGACGTAAGATTAGAGATCAAGTTAGGGGAGGGGGTTTGTTGTCGTTCTTTTTTCGAATATTTTCCTCGTTTTTTTTGGTGTTGCTGAAAGCGGTTTTTGTGTAAAGAGTTTGTTGGGTTTGTGGTCATTTGTGTGATGCTATGCCAGTATTGTTTGTTTTTGGGTATCAGTTATAATCATGACATTAGTCGAAAATAGTCCACAGCTGGCACACACTAAATATTTTGCGTAACATTTAAGAGCGTTAACACCTTACGGCATTTCATACAAACTTCAAGTCTTAAGACGGAAACATACTTACGTGTCGTGGCGTGTCGTGTCGCACCAGAAGCAAATCGGTTTCACACATTTAATATGGTTAGGGACATATTTGCATGGCGTGTCGTGTCGTAACGATGTATGAAACCGAATGCTTCTGGCGCGTCACGACACGTAAGTGTGTTTCCGGCTTTATTTTCCGCAAAGACTGAACCGATTTTAATTAAACTTATTACGCATAAGCAAGATACATAGGTCTAAAAAGTTACTAAAAAAACATTTTCGAAATGTCTTTAAAAAAAAAAAGATAATTGGAAATTTCTGTTTCTGTAGATAATTTATAATCGGTCTAATTTAAATGTACCTAACACTATTTGTCGAAGATGTTGACGTTGAATTCAAACCAGTTCAGTCATTTCGGATAATAAGTACTTGAAAGTTTGTATGAAATGTCGAAGGCGTAAATACAAGCATCCTTCAAATATGGCTACAACACAAACCATTCTTTTGTTTTAGTTATATCTTGTTAACGCATTATTATAAGGCGTACTAAAGCATAACATTCAAGATTCTTTATTTACATGGAATATGGACGGCATGTAAAGCCAAGTCAGAGGCGCATGGGTGGCATAAAATCTTTGACACCAGGTTAGGCCCTAACCACCCGATAAAGAAAGAAATGATAAAGTCTATATAACTACCTTTATCATTAAATCAGTAAGTATAGTTTGTTTCGTTACCCGAATGCCTTGGAGTCCAATAAAGGGTACCGTTTTCTGCTTTGACCTTTCTTCTCATTTCTCGTACTTAAGAAAGTTTTCTCCCAAAGTTTCGCCCTAAAACTCAATCTACATCGACCCTAACTTTATAACAGTGATCGAAGTCTTGTCCCCGCTTTCATCCATTGTCTTAAACCACATTCAAAACTGCGAACAGCTGGTTTTATCGCGTCTTCTCCGCCTAAACCTTTCTTGTGAAGCTCTTGACCCTCCGGATGCCACATAAATCGAGTCAACTTTTATCTTAACGACTCAAGTGCGGTTTTTATACATTTTCATAGTCGTACAAGATGTTCCCGGGAATTTTAATGAAAAAGTTTTTGGTGAATGTTTGGATTGAGAACAGAATGTTGAACGGAATTAGGAATTTTGTGCCTGTGAAGCTATTTTTAAATGTTGTTTTTGTTGAACGTTCTGGTGAATTGTGAAACTGTTTTTTTCTCGTTAATGTTTTTAAAACGGTGTGTCTGGGTCAGTCGTTGTTGGGTTCTGATTGACATGTTTTTGGCCTTAAGTTCAACCTCAAGACTCAGCATAACAACAATGAGAAAACATTGATCTAATTTATCTATTTCCTTTATATATTAAACTAGCTGTGCCCGCGACTTCGCCCGCGTGGAATTACATTTTTTCTAAAATAAAAGTAGCCTAAGTTACTCCTTATTACATCAGCTATCTGCCAGTGAAAGTCCCGTCAAGACAGACAGCCAAAAATTTAAAAAAAAGTTACTTTGGTATATGTACCGTATATACATTCATATGCATGTAGTAAAAAGCGGTTATTTTAATATTACAAACAGACACTTCAATTTTATTTATTTGTATATATATAGATGCATAGATTCTGACAACCAAGGTGTATCTTGTTACCCAGTAATAAATGGGTTGTGTAGGTAAGATAGACAGTCGTTCTATGTAAAATACTGGCATACGGTAAGACTGGAAGCCAACCCCAACTATGTTAGTAAAACGCTAGGCGGATGATGTTGATGATTTTTCTCTACATGTTTTTCCCGCAGATTTTTGTTTACTTAGTTGATTAATTGCTGATTGCACACTGACGTTTACCGCCGTGGTATCGCTATATCGACACAACGCTATTTTTCATTACTTTTGCCTCCCTAACGTTCGTGAATTGCAGCTGTAGTATGCAACAAGCTTAAATGGAATGTAATAAAAAAGTGAAATTCATGCATGACCGTGCTAGAATTGGAATCTGTAGGCAGAGTTTGTATTAAATAAAAAATATGTAGATATTTGACCCTAAAATTGAATCAGGACAAAAAATTTGACAGCCAACCGTATATCTTTTTAAATTAATGTTCGCGAACACACTCGTAAAAAGCTGGCCGTATATCGGTAATGTTTTTCCCATTGGTTGTGTTTATTGTTTGTGTGACCACAGAGAGAGAGAAGCGGTCTACAATTTCTCTCTGGCGGAAGGTCAAGTCGTTGCGGGCAGCCATATTGACTTGTGTGGTGGTCAAGGAAGGTGCCGCGTAACAAGGCGTTGACGGATCCCCGACGTCTTTTTTCTTAATCTTATAAAAATCTGGTGCCACGTATCATATGTGATTCCGATGGGGCGGGTAAAGAAGAGCCTTTGTATCCGTTATACCCTTATGTATGTTTATTTATTTATAAAATATACATATAGAAAATATTATGTAATATTTATACATCCTACTAATATTATAAATGCGAAAGTTTGTAAGTATGGATGGATGGATGTTTGTTACTCTTTTACGCAAAAACTACTGAATGGATCTGGATGAAATTTGGTATGTAGATAGCTTATACCCTGAATTAATACATAGGCTACTTTTTATCCGAAAAAAAAAACTGCGGGGCGCAGTTTGATTATAAGGTTCTTGGCAAGCGCGTCTGGGGTGGCGTGTTCGGGATTGAGGTACTAGGAGAACATAGCTTACAATGAGATAGTTGAGCGTGGAGTTGATGATTGATGCCCTGGCGCGTTATGTTCTTGGCGAGCGTGTCTGGGGTGGCGTGGTCGGGATTGAGGTACTAGGAAAACATAGTTTACCCGGAGATGGTTGAGCGTGGTAACCTTACCTACCTACATTATAATATCAGAAAAATGAAGGAATAGGGTAGGGTAGGGGTAGGTACGGTAGTTAGGTAGGTTGGGTAGGGTAGGTAGGTAGGGTTGGGTAGGGTAGTTAGGTAGGTTGGGTAGAGTAGGTAGGTATGGTAAGTTGGTAGGGTAGGAGTTAGGTAGTAGGTAGGTAGGATAGGGTGGGGTAGGTAGGCCAGGGCAGGGTAGATAGTTAGGTAGGGTTGGGTAGTGTAGGTAGATAGGGTTGGATAGGGTAGGTAGGGTTGGGTAGAGTATGTAGGTAGGTAGGGTAAGTTGGTAGGGTAGGAGGTAGTTAGTAAAAATAGAAAATAGTCTGGAATAGCATATAGGATACTTTTATCCCGGTAGTGTGATCCCGCGGGGCATTTACCGAAAAAAGGCGGGCGAAGCCGCGGGCAGAAGCTAGTAAAAATATATAGAAAGAATCAAAAGCTTTATGGTTAGTAATAAAAGCATGTTAAAAATACGTATATGGTCTTGAATAATGAGAGATTTATTACATATCTACTAACAAAATAATTCACCGCACTGTATTATTTATTTTGACGTCAACATTAATTTTCTTTATTTCTTGTACATCATAGTACAGTTCCACATTTGGCTTTATTATTCTATTCTACCCACATTCAGGACACAAAAATAAAACCCCAATAAGTACCAATGTCGGGACCTACTTTTATGTCCGCCTATGTTGAGACCTGTCTCACCGCCAGCGCTAAGCGACAAGCAAGTATTGCTAGAAACGAGCTGGCGAGTACCGAGCAACCAGTGTATAGTTCGGATGGTTTGGTCACTGGGCCATGAGCAACGTAGCGAGCGCGCCAGGCGTTTATACGTGCACAGTCATAAGGCAGCCATAATCACTAGCAGGTACGCATAATGTACCATGCGATGCGAGAGTCTTTCAGTGAATGGTCTACCCGCTAAGCGACTGTCACTGAATGAGCTGTTTTTAGGGTTCCGTATCCAAAGGGTCAAACGGGACCCTATTACTGAGATTTCGCTGTCCGTCCGTCCGTCCGTCTGTCACCAGGCTGTATCTCATGGACCGTGATAGTTAGCCAGTTGAAATTTCTACAGATTATGTATTTCTGTTGCCGCTATAGCAATAAATACTAAAAACAGAATAAAATAAATATTTCAGGGGGCTCCCATACCAAAAATTGATAATTTTTGCTCGTTTTTTTATAAATAATGGTACGAAACCCTTCTTGCGCGAGTCCGACTCGCACTTCGCCGGTTTTTTTTATAGCTGTTGTGGCGTTGACAAACGAGAGCAGAAACTCGTTGACGGTGCGAACAATGAGCATCAACATCAACAAGTAATTCAATGTTTCAGAAATGTGACGAGTTCACTTTGTGACCAATGTACAACAACCCAATTATATGGGTTAATGTTTAATTTTTACTGATAAGGGACTTAGTTTACATCTGTTGTTATCTGTGGTCGTAGATTATGCATGTGATGCGGAGAAATGAAGAAAATGTTGAGAGGAAACTTTCGAGTATGAATGTGGATGGGTATAAGAGTAGAGGAAGACCAAAGAAACGATGGATGGACTGTGTGAAGGATGATATGGCAAGAAAGGACGGAACTGCTAAGATAACGAGTAATAGAGAAGTATGGAAAAGAGCAGCGGTGGCCCAGTGGTGGCAGCCCCGACTTACGAGCAGTAAGCCGTGGGTTCGAACCCAGGCAGGCGCATTACTTTGTGTAATTTATTTCATCACCGCTGCCCTCAAAAACGGTGAAGGAAAACATCGTGAGGCAACCGGCATGTCCTAGAACTAAAAATTCGAAGACATGTGACATCTACCAACCCGCACTGGGCCCGCGTGGTGGATTACAGCCCACTCCCTCTCATAGAGAGGAGGCCTGTGTCTCAGCAGTGGGAACATAATAGGCTAATGATGATGATGATGATAACAGGACTTAATCTATTGTACGTATCTTAAGAGCGTTTACACCTTACGGCGTTTCATACAAACTTTTAAGTCCTTATTTTCCGAAATAACTGAACCGATTTTAATGAAACTTAATACACATCATCTGCCTAGCTTTTTCCCAAACTATCTTGGGGTCGGCTTCCAGTTTAACCGGATGCAGCTGAGTACCAGTATTTTACATGAAGCGACTGCCTATCTGACCTCCACAACCCAGTAACTGGGAAATACGATACACCTTAGTAAGACTGGATGTCAGACTTTTAGCTTCTGACTACTCGTAACGACTGTCAAAGATCTACAAATGACAGCCGGGTCCAACGGTTTAACGTGCTTTCCGAGGCATGGAGGAAACTCGTATGTAATTATGGACACCTATCCACGGACCAACCTCGGCAAGCACGGCTTAACCTTAAAGATCGACCCGCGAGGCTGTTATTATTTAGCCACGAGCTCCTCAAATGAAACTTAATTCGCATAAGCAGGAAAAGTGATTAAAAAACATTTTCGAAAAATAGTGTTACAGCTAAATTAGACCGATTATAAATTATCTATACATAGAAACATAAATTACCAACTATATTTTTTTTTAGAGACGAAAATGTTTTTTAGTAACTTTTTAGACCTATGTATCCTGCTTATGCGTATTAGGTTTCATTAAAATCGGTTCTGTCATTTCGGAAAATAAGAACTTGAAAGTTGGTATGAAATGCCGAAAGGTGTAAAGTGAGAAAACAGTTGACAGCTAGTGACTTCCTCGTCGACGCGACGGTGGGAATTCAGCCTTACGTGACTACAGTTACATGAAATGGGACGTAAAAGGTCTTAAAACGTCGAATGTGTTTCGGCTGGATGCCTGGAGAGAAGATTTACGTGCTTTAGTTTTTAGTTTTTTTGCCAGGAAAGTGAAATAACTCCGCTGAGTAAGCAGATGTCGGTTGCATGAAAAAACTGTCAGTAGTTCTTTATACAAGGTGTTGTTTTGCATCCTCGTCAAAATTCAGAAGGTTGTCACAAAATACATAAATAATCAACGGATGATTCACACTTACCAATTTCGGTAAATAAGGAAAAAAAAATACCTGTACATTTTATTATTTTGTGTGCAGAATCATTATCATAGTCACCTCCTTAAATTTGACGAGAATGCTAAACAACAGCCTGTATATTTAATTGCTGCGCTTCAATCATTACCTTTAAATAAACAGACAAGTCCTCAAAAATGAAATGGAACAGTTCAATTTAATGCAAGTACACTATGCTTCTAATTTCAGCACTTCCAGCTTTTGAGCCGGACTCCACTGAAGCGAAAACGAGACTTTGAGCGGCGTGCCGGTTTGCACATCTCTCCTTCACGCTTTGCACATCTCCGCACAGGTTCGGTAGATACACCCTAACTTTTACGCATCTCATCTCCGCTTTGCACGGACACTTTTCTTACGGTTTTCGGAAATAGTTCCTTATTCTGCTTCTTCAAATCGACTCAAATTATATTCGGGCAATATTTAGCCACGAGCACAGCTCTATCAGTGGCTTCGTTAAAAACCTTGAAGTTGCAGGATGGGTAGGCTAGGAGATGGGGCATGCTTTCAATGATACCTGTGTATGCTATTAAGATTATTCTTTCATCCTGGACCGAAAATTCAGGAGGTTGTCACAAAAGACATGATCAATTTGAATTACCTAGTTATTATTCATAAACGCTGCTTTTTTATGTTGTCATTTTTCAGAATAACCCCCTTAACGTATAGGCAATAAGGAATTATCGAATAAACATTGAGATTTTTTGTATGTGCGAAAGCACGGTTATAGGGCGAGGTTCAGACGGGCCGCGTCTAAAACATGAGTGGTTTAAACTTACTGATTTCCGTTAGTTACAAAAAATTACATACCCCTTTTATTATTGATTCGGGTCGAGAATCATTGGCATAGTTACCTCCTTGAATTTAACGAGGATACAAAACAACAGCCTGTATATCACATGACATGCATGGACATATTTATTTGCCACGTGAACCATAGTGCACAAGTGAAGAATTACTTAAATAAATATGTAGGTTCTATTATACTGACACAAATAATCTTTTATCATAAAGTATGTATGTTGTGAGGTATATATATATGGGCCAAAGTTGCCTGAAAATTAATGAATGTTTTATTATGTTAGTAGCTGTTGCTCGCTACCTTTGTCCTCGTGACTACAATGTTTATTATTACTAGTTCTTTAATATGCATGTATTATCCATATAAACCTTCAAATCAAATCATTTATTGCTTCCTCTTGAATGATTCTGTCTATTGATGAAAACTGCATCAAAATCCGTTGCGTAGTTTAATTAAAAGATTTAAGCGTACAGACGGCGGGAAGCGACTTTGTTTTAAACTATGTAAAGATTATGACAGGCAATCTTTATTTTTTATTTGCCTTCAGCATTTTAAAGGATGTCTTTAAAACGTAGAAGAACAAACAAAACCGATAAAACTACCAATTACACTAACCCCCAAGGGAAATGCAGAACATTTGTATTTATTCTAAAACGTGTATTTTACGGAGGCAGCTTATTACTAGAACGGTTCCTTTGTGCGACGAGACCATCTCTCTGCTCGTCTCTTGAGATTGGTCCGCACTGGATGCAGTTTTATGGTGTTTATTTATGTGGATTTCAGTCAGTCAGACCGAATTTATATAACCGACCGAATTAAGATAACTTAGGTGTTCATATTTTATTGCGCATTAAAAGGATAGGTATTTTAAAAAAAGTCAGTCAGTGTGTCGTCTTAATAAGGTAACTGTATAACATACCTCCGTATCTGATAATATAATGTAGCGGAGTTATACTTTTGAGTCAGAAATATAATTTCTGACTCAAAAATAGAACTCCTGCCCTAATTTCGGAAAAGGTTTTTTTTTTTTTGTAAGTTGAGGATACCCGCGAGAGCTAAAATACTGTCTGAAAATTAATACATTTCAGTTCTTTTGTGACTTTGGTAAGTAATAAGGTTAGCCATGTCTGAAAGCGCTTTCATAAGAACAGAATTAACAATGTTCAGTCATGTTTTATTATTTAAAGCATTCAACAAACTTTCTAAAAGCGCTGCAGCCGATTAATATTGACAAAGCCCAAATCACATAGGGAGCCGCGCACGCTCTCTGTGTGATGTCATCCATTCAAGAACATGAATTACACCCGACGTACTCCCGCACCCATCCCGCACCTGACCCGCGCCCGCTCCCTGTGTGTGTTGTGCTTATAACCTCTTGCATCACTACTTCAACCAAGACACTTAGCGGCTAAGTGTTCAGTATTCAGTTATTGCATGTAATTATTCGCATACGTGCTTAATATTCGCCACGCGGCGGCGCCTCTGCGCCAGTGTGCCGGCCCCACGTAATTTCATTCATTGGAGAGGTATTCTCATTGAAATGATTAGCAGGATAAGGTCGCGTTTACACTGGTTGATGGTGATGAATTTAGAAAAACCGGCCGGCGAATCACCCACGAAGGGTTCCGTACCATTATTTATAAAAACGAGCAAAAAAATCACTTTTTGGAGCCCCTTTAAATATTTATTTTATTCTATTTTTAGTATTTTTTATTATAGTGGCAACAGAAATACATAATCTGTAGAAATTTCAACTGACTAACTATCACGGTTCATGAGATACAGCCTGGTGACAGACGGACGGACGGACGGCCCGCGAAGTCTCAGTAATAGGGTCCCGTTTGACCCTTTGGGTGCGGAACCCTATAAAATAACAGCCAGGTTATGGTATGTGTTTCGGAATGCCCGTTAAGCCGTTGGTAACCATTTGTCATTATTTTGCAGATCTTTGATATTTGTATACCGTCGTTACAGGTAGTCAGCGGCCTGTCGCTTCGTGTAAAATACTAGTACTTTAGTTGCCTCGGGTTTGACTGGACTGGAACCCGCAACATTGTTGGTAAAAGGCTTGGCAGATAATAATTAGAAAACTGTGATCTTTCCGTTTTTGATAGTGATGCTAGCAGGTTTGGGTAGTAGATCAGGAAAGGTTGTGGCGTAAACAAGTCAAGATGACCAGCAGCGGTGGCCCTGGTGGAATACGCGAGTTACGAAGGTTATATATATAAAGGGTGTAAAAGACCTCTTAACGAAGCCGAAAGCCACTGGTTCTCCCTGTCATTGCGATATTTTTTTTGCTATACACCATACCTGGGAACCTTCTAGTTACGGAGATATTAGGGGTCAAAGTTCCAACTTTTTGACAAGTATTTTTTAAATACAAGTTTTTAATGTAAGATTTTTACCCCCGTACTATTCAATCCGTCCATCAGCACAATGTTTTGAGTGCGTTACATTGAGTTCTACCAGAAAACATGATTTTACACCCCCCAAAAAAAAGTCGTTTCCCAGCAATACTTTTTGCGTAAAGTTACTTAGTTTCATGTACAGAATGCTTGGTTGACGGCTTCGTGATGAGGTGATTTACACGTTGTATGCTTTAACTGAGGCTTGAGTTCATAATAATTCATTTTAACACTACTGCACACAAAATGATGAGACGTTGTAGAACTGAAAATTCAAAGACATGTAAAGCATGAAACAGACTGGCTCCACGACACAGGGAACCCTAATGTGGAGACCACATACCTATTTTTGATGTAATGTATTTTTGAAACAATAAAGATTTTTGTGTTTGTATGTCATGGGCCCACGTGGTGGGGTACAGCGGTTAGCATCTTCTCAGAACTAGACTAAGAGCGAAACTGTGGTCCCAGATAAAAGTAGGACAGAGTCATAATTTTCATCAATTAAATGAATGACTCAACACTTATATCTACATCCATCCTTTGTCCTATACATGACAATACCACCACTCCTATCAAAATGCAATTTACATTCAAATTAACCCAAAATCCATAGGTATGTTAATAACAAATTCCATCCATGTGTGTCCCGATGATGACCTCTGAGACCGGTGAGGGTGACAATAGACCTATTGTCGGTTCGGGCACGTTCGGGAATGATCGGCTAGAATCGATTGTTACGTCTCGGGTGATGAGTGACTCGAGTTATGCGTTTACGTTCATCATATTTTTTTATTGGGTTTTATTTGTGAGAGTATTTGCTTTTTGGGAAAAAACAGTAGTATCATCATTTTTCTGTTCTAGGCTCAAATGCACCACATGTTACCAAATTAATTTAACCGTATATTTAAAACACCGTTCTGTGTCGTCGGTCGAGTTTTCGAAAAGTCGAAACGCGACGGCTGAGCATAAAGTCCTGGGTTCGATTCAAGGTAAAGTTTATTGGGGGTTTCGATTAGGAATTTGAAAAGATGTTTACCAACAGCGGCCTCCTGTCAAAGTGATAAAAGTGCACAAAAAATTACTTAGTTAGAACTCATTAAAGTTCGAGAGTGGGGGCTTACTACGTCACAAGTAGGTATAAAACTTACCTACATGTGACTTCATGCGCCATTTCAACTCAAAATAATATCTCCGTAATTTTATGACCACGTGAAAAAAGAAAAAATACGTGTCCAATACTTTTCAATAAACTACCCGACGGACAAAGAAAAAAAAAATAGGATTATCTCCTATTGAATAACCTCCATGTTATTTATGAAAATAACTGCATAGACCTAGATACTAGTAATATTTCCGGTAATAATTATGTTTGTTTAACAAACTTGCAATCCAGTATACCTACTAACTGGATGCTTGTTATGTCCCATCTACCTTTATGTTGCCGTGCCCTAACCACGTTTCATGTTGAAACTTACCTACGTATATGTAACAACTAAATGTATACAAAATAAAGTCATCCTAATCACCATAATTATCATCCAGTAGTCCACTGCTGGGTAATCCAACCCACCACGCCATTCAACTCAATTTTTAGCATCTCTCATCCAGATGCTACCAGCCAGTGTTGTGAGTAAGAAGTATAAACCAGGCTTTACAATCAATATTGGATGAAGTTCTCACGTATGCTCTATTGGATTACCGCCGATAATTATGATTGATAGTCGAGCATGTAAGGTTCAATTTGCTGGACAAATAACGTACAAGGTAGCTAGAACCTACCTAACCTCCTTACCTCCCTGGTAAGGAGGTTAACCTATTAATTTAGACGAACTAAAAAGAAAAGAGTATACCGAATAGTATAGATACATTAGATACTTCTCTGTTCAGCTAGCCTAATAAAAACTGATTTGTACTAAATATAACCTCGTCATATTTAAGAAATAAAAATGGTGCCTTCAATTCAAAGACTCGCAAAAGTAAGGCAATACCTTAATTTTGATTCAATATACAAGGTGTAAAATATTAAATGGACGGTTTCTTTTGTGATTCGGAACATGAAACATAGAACAACATGAACAACTTTTATTGACTTTTGCAAATGCATACTTAACTTTTTTTTTAGTTTTATCATACATAGATACGTTGATCAGCTAATCGCGTCAATTTTTAAAGAAAGTTATTGTTTTTTCTTGCTGTTTTATATTATTCTTAGAAAAAAATGTTCAGTTTATGTACAGCACACGAGAGGTTCTGCGGTTATAATTTTACATCTTGTATAGGTAGGTACCCTGAAATCATTACTTTTATCAACAGCTGACAAATAAATAATAACAGCCGCTTAGGTCGACCTCTAAAGTTTAGCCGTGTTTGCCTAGGTTGGTCCGTGGATGGGTGACCATCTTTACATACCAAGTTTCCTCCGTGCCTCGGTAAGCAAGTTAGGTCGTTAAGCCGTTGGTCCCGGCTGTCATTTGTAGATCTTTGATAGTCGTTACGAGTAGTCGGAAGCCAAAAGTCTGACATCCAGTCTTACCAAGGGGTATCGTATTGGGCTGCGGGTTGTTCGAAAGAGATACCGCGGCCCTGGAACACAAAGGGCTTAGAAGGAACATGGGTGGGTTTTAGTCAGTCAAGTCTGACACTCCCTCCCGCTCCGCCCAGAGCGGGAGAAGCCGACCCCAACAAAGTTTGGGAAAAGGCTAGCCAGATGATGATTTGGTTGTAGATTCTTCAGATAGTGTAATTATCAAAACAAGACTGAACACTTACTGTAGGAGATATTAAACACCTTACAAATATTATATCGACATCAGATTGTGTAATTGAAGATCGTTACACAGACACTTGGGAAAAGAGACTTTGTTTTATACAGTATGTTAGGTTAAACGAGGGACATATTGAGGGAGGGTATTCGATTCTCGTCCCAAATATGTAAAAAACCTATAACGTATATAGAAGAATTTTTAATGTTTTGTTTAGTGCCTAGATATTTTGGACTGTCCTAAGCCAGGTAAGTTTAAAGTATGAAGGGAAAATGAATTATACCTAACAGTCATTAACCCGCTCACATGTTCTGCGATACTATTAAGTCGCTAGCGCAAGGGTGTATACACGTTGCGTGACATTTGCGAAAATTTTGGTATGGTTCTGTTTGTTATTTATCAGTGTTTTTTTATTGTTTATATTTTTATTAGTATCATGTTAGCATGTACTATTATGGGTTTGAATATGTCCCTCGTTTAAACTAACATACTGTATATTGTATAGTTTTTTTTTATTTGTGCAAAATTAGCTAATAATCATGCATGATGAGATATGGAGGGTCTTTTAAGATAGCTTATTCTGACAAAGCAGGCCGTAATGCTGTAAAAACCATGGTTGGTTTCCGACGATGTTTTCCTTCGCCGAAGCAAGTGATAATAATACAATACGCACATGAATCCGAAAAATCTGTTTGGGTTCGAACTTGAGACCAATAACTTGACAGTCCGACGGTCTAGGTTATCAGTACTAAAATATCCGCGTTTGATTCATCAGCCTAGCCTTTTCCCAAACTATCTTGAGGTCGGCTTCCAGTCTAACCGTATGCAGCTAAGTACCAGTATTGAACATGAAGCGACTGCCTATCTGACCTCCACAACCCAGGAACTCAGTAATACAATTCCTCTTGGTAAGACTGGATGTCAGACTTTTGGCTTCTGACTAGTAGAACGACTGTCAAAGATCTACAAATGACAGACGGGACCAACGGCTTAACGTGCTTTCCGAGGCACGGAGGAAACTCGGTATGTAATTATGGTCACCCATCCACGAACCAACATCGGCAAGCACGGCTTAACTTTAAAGATCGACCCGTGCGGCTGTCATTATTTAGCCACAAGCTCCTCGTTAGATTGTGGGTAATTTAATACCATGCTAAGATAACTAGCTAAATACAACCTCTAGTTTCAAATGTACAGTACCAAGCATTATTACGTCAGCTTGAACCAAGTTGATCAACTTTCAAAGTTAACTGTGCTCTTGGTTCAAACAAACTTCCCTGAAACTAACTGTAATAGGTGTATAATTGGAGCTAACTAAGGTTTAACGAGGAAATAGTGTAACTAATTCTGAAGCTAAAACAATGGGAAAGAAAACAGGATATCTTAATTATTATACTTGTGAGGATGACTGTTTGTGGCGGGCCTGTGGACGGTGAGTTATGGGCTAGCTCACCGTCCGTCCGTCTTATGACGACAGGCCGTGTCGACGGCGCGTTCTTGTTCCAAGCGCGCCTCAAGGAGATGTCAGCAAATCGGAAGGGGTCCGAGAGGGTCGATGCCTGCCAGGGCTGCGGGACTGTTCGAAGGAGATGCCGTGGCCCTAGAACACAAAGGGCTAAGAAGGAACAGAAGGATGGGTTTTAGTCAGTACAAGTCTGACACTCCCTTCTGCTCCGCCCAGAGCGGGAGGAGTCATTTGATGATTTCGCATCCGTGTAAAAATGGTGACTGTCTGTTTTTGGATTCGGTAACCAGATATTTGGATTTTTAAGATCAATATATAGGAACTGACTGTGTGCCACTTATCATCTTCCTGCTCTTGTAGTATGTTATTTGGGATCGCCGTACTGCGTTTTTTTTTCCTCTCTCCCCTGTCAATTGTCACGCTATCAACTACTCTTTTTTCCTTCATAATTATCATTCCTCACACAAGCCATTAATATTTTCTTTGGTCTTCCTCTCTCTCTCCATCCAACAATATATACAGGGTGTAACGGAAAGGGTATATACATACTTAAGGGTGTGCTACAGGCCATCAAACTGAACAGGTTTCTCGTCATATAAAAAAAATTCAGCAAAAAAAATATCTGCTGCCCCATAGAAAATTACAATAATTATTCGAACCAAATGTATGTGGCAGCTGATATTTTTTTTGCTGCAAAAAATGTTTTATGATGAGAAACATGTTCAGTTTGATGGTCTGTAGCACACCCTTAAGTATGTATATACCCTTTCCGTTACACCCTGTATATTTACAGCTCTTTTCACGCCTGTCTAAAATAGAGTGTTACAGTCACACGTGTTCCATCCCTCCTCACCGTAAGTCTATACCAAGACAGACGACTCCTGTGCATCACTGTTACCCTTTTTATTTATTTTATACGTATAGGAATCCATCAAATAACCCCTTCCGCTCAGAGTGGAGCGGAAGGGAGTGTCAGACTTGTACTGACTAAAACCCATCCTTCTGTTCCTTCTTAGCCCTTTGTGTTCCGGGGCCACGGTATCTCTTTCGAACAGTCCCGCAGACCTGGCAGGCATCGCGCTCTCGGACCCCTTCCGATTTGCTGACAATATATCCTTGAGGCACGCGTGGAACACGAACGCACCGTCGACACGGCCTGTCGTCATAAGACGTACGGAAGGACCACGAGCCCCTTAATTGCCGAAACAACTCACTGTTAAACGAACATTCTCTCTCAATCTTAGTTCTTACTACTATTATAATTGCGAAGGGTTGGATGGATGGCTGCTTGTTACTCAATCACGCCAGAATGCTGCGACGGATTTGGATGAAATTTGACACAGTAATAGATAGTAGTATAGATAGTCTGGAATGAAACATTAGTTAAACACACACCAAAATTTCCACGCGAACGAAGTTACGGGCAACTGTTAGTAATTACACATAATTTAATAACACTTGAAACGAGATATTTACCTCATTTACTATTTGTTTTGATCGTGTGTCGGGAACAGAATCGAGTTGTGAGTGACAGTGCTGGTGGTATGGAGCGCAAAAAACGAACAAGACAAATCGGTCTACCCTCTTAGACCGACCGAACACCCACCCTTTATCCGTGATCATGGTGTTTGTATCAGTGCCGAAATATCGGGAACTCAAAACAAATCATCCATATTCACACCTATTTCCAGCACTTAACACCAGTTTGACACCAACGAAATAATAATAGACTTGATAAGGATCCTTTTCAAAAATATTTACCTGTTTTCACAGTTTTGTATTGGTACAGAGATAGATTATAATCTGGATTACTACATAGGCTTTTTATTTCAGCGGTAAGATCTCGTAGGACAATTACTGATCTCTACGAGGGTGAAGCCATGTGCATAAACTAGTGACCTATAATTACCCTTGGGTAGGTCACTTGCTTATGCTTATATTAACTAACTAATATTGGATACGTAGGTCGTCCGTACGTCGCTTGGCAATTAACACTGATTAATCACGCGCTAAGCTCGGACAATTCAATTAGTGTGAACTGGAATCAGGTGAGAATGGATCAATTTAGCGTCAGTGTTAAGGTCATTAGTAGTGGTCTAATGATACAGAGCACCAGGTGAATAGGGAGAATAATAATTATTATTATTTCATCACCGCTGCTTGCTTAACGGCGTAGGAAAACATTGTGAGTTCACACTCGCAGAGAGAAGCCGGTATCTAGTCTCCGACTAAAGATCGAATTGTGGCCGAAGCCCAAGTCGAAACTGATGTTGTCTGAGCAAGTAAATATTATTATAATCCCCTATCATCGCAACCTTTAGCCGAAGTCGATGGTTTAATAACGATGTGAAATCTTTTTTTTTTTAATTTTTTTTATAATCTTTTTCAACAAGATAACACTTGCCACCCGTCCATCATCTTCAAGTATTCGTTAGAATTCGTTCAATCTCGGCGTTTGTCGAAAACTCTCAGCTTCGGTCAAAACTTCATCGAATTTTGGTCGAAACCGAAGTTTTGGCCGAAAATTGTTTTTTTGCCACGAAGGTGGCCGGATACCTACTCCTGCATTCCACTACTGCACACTCATGATAAACATTTTGCAACTTCACTGTTTACAAATTCTCGTCGCGACATCAGAATACATCAGTATTGTCCCTTTGTCTCAACAAGTTGTCAGCAAATACCCAATTAACATAGACAAAGCAAGTCAAATAGCTCAATGACTTGAGTTCGCGAGAACTTACAAAGCCAAGTTGTTCTCCTGTAGGTACACAAAGCAACAATGTCTCTGTTTTCACAATGTGGCCGTTTTATAAGAAAATACTATACTTTGGATCACAAGAGAATGAAGTGATCTGGCAATCTTATTTATTTGGGACTTCTTCAATCAATCCTCTACTGAAATCTTCGGCTGCTTAGTTGGTTCAATGGTCGCGCGACTGCTGACCATGAGGTCGATTCCCAGGTCAGGCAAAGTGTTATTGGGTTTTTCCATCAGGAATTTCTTAGTAGCAGCCACGGAGTCTGGATATGTGCCCGGTTGATGGAAATAGGCTCGCCCACTATTACATGGGATGTCAACATAACTAGCGAGATGTGGATACACCTCTCCCGAACCCTTTGGGAATTACAGGCGTGATGTTTGTATGTTCTTCAATAAAAAATGTGTTTCTATCATATAGAGAATTATTACAAGTACCTACGGAAGATGTAAACAAGAAAACCGATTCGGCGCGGAGCGGTGTTTACTGCTACGACGTAGTAGTAAGCGTAGCAATAACAAGAGCTACGCCGTAGCATTCCCGCAGACTTCGTATCAAATAGATAAGATCGGGTACATATCTTTTTGAAATCCATCATAACATCATGTCAGTTAACCCGAAGGGTTAGGCAGAGGTGTACCTAATAGTATAACTACATTTCTCCAATTACGTTTAAGTCCCATGTTATAGTGGGCGAGCCTATTACCATCAACCTGGCACAAATATAGACTCAGTGGCTGCTACTGAAAAATTCTTGATGCAAAAACCCGATACAACTTTGTTCACCCTGGGAATCGAACCCATAGACCAACGAGGTAGTCTTATTAACTCTATAAGCTCTACGGTTTTAGACTTGTTATATTGTAAATTAAATAAAAGATGATTTGAGAATAAACCGTAACTGAAATCCTGCTAGATTTACGTTTACATCATCATCATCTGCCTAGCCTTTTCCCAAAATATCTTTGGGGTCGGCTTCCAGTCTAACCGGATGCAGCTGAGTACCAGTATTTTACATAAAGCGGCTGCCTATCTAACCTCCACAACCCAGCAACTGGGTAATACGATACCCCTTGGTAAGACTGGATGTCAGACTTTTGGCTTCTGACTTTTCGAAACGACTGTCAAAGATCTACAAATGACAGCTGGGACCAAGGGCTTAACATGCTTTCCGAGGCACGGAGGAAACTCGGTATGTAATTATGGTCACCCATCCACGGACCAACGTCGGCAAGCAAGGTTTAACCTTAGAGGTTGACCCGTGCGGCTGTTATTATTTAGCCACGAGCTAAGATTTACGTGTACGTGGCTAAAAATATTCAATATTTTTTTCTTCACCACGTTCTGAAAGTCCTTTATTGGAGGCAATTTCTTCTCCTATCTTCCACATCAGAAGAAGCGATCAAAACTTTTCACGTGAAATTGCGTTTGCTATCAAACAAAATTGAAATTCGGCACCATATCGAACTAAGTGTGCAGTCTCGGCAGAATTCTTTTAAATTATGGCCACTTAGTTTAATGTTCTGTATTTTATAGTCACCTGAACGTCTTTGCAATTTTATCCATAAGAGATTCTTTTGTATAGGGGTTGAAACAGAAGATCAACTTCATACAATTCATAGTTACGTGTCAGAGATACAAATGTAAATGGTCTCGGCATGAGATACAACTTTCATGCAAGGGGGGCCGGCGTACGAATCACTGGAAGCAAATTGCTCAACCAAAACAATTTGAAGTTGGAACAAATGAAACTTTTGTTATTTCTTTCCATTTTAATCTGATCTAAAGCAATCGTACCTCGTAAACTTAAAGTGTTTGTCTGCGGCTTAGTTTAGAACTTTTCATAAGGTATTATCCTTTTGAGAGAATCTTTTGACGTGAGATCACCTTTGCAGATGAGCAAAGGAGATCTCCTGAAATAAAAGCATATGCTGTTTTTGTTTTAAGATATTTCATTAACAAAATAAAGTTCCACACACACACTTGTATAGCTATACTGTATTTGCCTATTTCTTACTAACATTATAAATTCGAAAGTTTGTGAGGATGTTTGTTAGTCTTTCACGCAAAAACTACTGAATGGATTTGGATGAAATTTGGCACAGGGGTAGGTAATAGTCTGGAATAGCACATAGGGTACTTTTCCTTATCCCGGGTGTCACTAATCTTTGGGACTTTCTTTACTGAACACCATGCGAGCGGAGTCGCGGACATAAGCATAGTATGAACCCTTACCTTTTTAAGCTCACAGCACACATAACCACTCACTTCACGCCGGAAGGAACATACTTGGATAAAATGAAATTGCCGCGTGTTTCAGAATGTATTGTTGGCTTTTATACTTTATCCTTCTCAATCATAAAATATTGACATCAATCAACGGAGAGGATATTTTTTTTGGATTTTGCCATTTTCTTTATATTTAGGAGGGCTTAGGTACCGTTTCGATAACAGAGAATAAAATTGGTACTATGGTATACTAAGGTGCAGTCATGCGGTGTGGTTCCTGTCACATAAAAAAAACGTCTTTCTGGCTCAAAGGTCTTTCTTATTACTGTTCACCACATCATCTCCCTAGCCTTTTTCCAAACTATCTTGGGGTTGGCTTCCAGTCTAACCGGATGCAGCTGAGTACCAGTATGTTACATGAAGCGACTGCCTATGTGACTGTATAAAACTGAAGGGACTTCGCAGGAATTTATGGAATTAAAAAACTCAGGATGTAGCACGCAGAGAGCCAACTTTGATTTATTGAATCTGACATTGAAAAAATAAGCAAGGACAGTACAGAAAACGCCTGGTAAAATACTTATAGCTAAAATCTTATTATCTACGAGTTGCGCTGCATTAACAGGAGCCAACGGTGGGACTGATGCGTTAACAGTGACCTCCACAACCCAGTAACTGGGTAATACGATACCCTCTAGTAAGACTAGATGTCAGACTTTTAGCTGACTCGTAACGACTGTAAAATTTCTACAAATGACAATCGGGGACAACGGCTTAACGTGCTTTCCGAGGCACGGAGGAAACTCGGTATGTAATTATGGTCACCCATCCACGGACCAACCTCGGAAAGTACGGCTTAACCTTAAAGATCGAATATTATTCGATTATCGTCCACCACATTTAACAAAAATATTTAAAACTCGCTGTTGCCCCCGACTTTCATCCGCGTAAAATTATTATAAAATATTACTTTCCTAGTTGAATCAGATTTTGTTAACGATTTCCTGAGTTTAAATTAACAGTAAAAGTATCCTACATTTCTCCTTATAACATCAGCTCAGTCTAAGTTCTGTCCAGTATAAAGCTGTTTCGGAGATCTCAAATGAAATGTCTTTCCTATTTAATCTGAGCTATCCTACGCACTTCCATTAATTGAGTCAAAGCTCAATAATATTTGAACAAAAATGCCTTAGAAGTTTTTCCTTTACTCAGGGTTTTTACCTTATTTACTGGTATTATTCTACACTAAATTAAGGCAGCCATATTAGCTGTTTGTTTGCCATAGAACAACCAAAATATGTGCTGTAATCACTTTACAAACTACCCTATAATAAAATTGTAATACGATAAATATTGTGTGTTCCAATCAAAAATAGCCCCTATATCAGCAACGTTAAGATTGAGAGTCGAATTAAGGAGGTAAAGATAAGAAGTTTAGTCGAAGCCATGTTTTGAAAGCCGATGATTGATGAGAATAGGAGGAGGTTTGATGCCAGCAGACCCCGTGTTATGGTAAAATATTAATGATGGGGTGAAAACAAAAACATGCGGGAAAGGAGGGTAGATAGAGACGAGGCTAAAGGAATAATGGACTTATCTTCGGGGTCATGGTCATTTGTGGTGTTTTTCAAGCAGTTTGGAGTTAGAGCTTTATTTACACTGGTTTAGGTAATAGTTTAGTTTGTGGTTTACGGACTTGTTTGCGCTATATTCGAAGATTACTGAAATATGATCAATAGGTTTTTGCTATTGAATGTTCCTGCAATGCCTTATGTTTGAATTTTATTAATACTTTTAAAGTGAAACTTTTATTACATCGTTTCAAACTTTTTCGTCTGTGTGTTGCATGTCGCGTGACGGTCGGCCGCGGAGTAGGGTTAAGTGAAAGGCGCTAGTCAGAGCAGCCAAGGCCAATATGGCGGCGCCTATAGTTCGCAGCAGCTGACCGTGTAGTGTATAGACTATTACTCATTTGTGCCAGTGCTCCACGCTATTTTGTTTTTAATATGTGTATATATTCTAAATAATTGTTAAGTATTATGTAAGCCGTACTCTATAAGACACAGAGTTCAATAAAAATATTAGTTGGAGACTTAGTCTACTTTTATTATTTCCCATTATCATTACAATTTTACAAGTATAAAATTAAGATTGATAAAGCGATTTTAAACACTTAACGGAATGTTATTCCAAAAAAATTTAGTTAAATGTCTATAGTGTAAAAAAAAGTTTCACTTTTACCGTGGTTTCATAAAACCACACAATCCTTTTTTTAACAAATATTTCGTATCTGTTAGATCATCTATCGAATATGCTGAATATTTTTGTCCATTTTTCTAGATCACAGTTTAACAGCAGAAACTATGCTATTAGTCCACTAATGTAATGTTGATACACTTAAGAGGAGGACGTCGTGGCTAAATAATAACAGCTTCTTGGGTCGAACTTCAGGTTAAGCTGCGCCTACCTAGGTTGGCCTGTGGATGGGTGACCACCCATTACATACCGAGTTTCCTCCATGCTTCGTAAAGCACGATAAGCCGTTGGTCCCGGGTGTCATTTAAAAATCTTTGACTGTCGTTACAGGTTGTCAGTGGCCCGAAAGTCTGACAACCGGTTTTACCAAGGGGTACCCCAGTACTAACTGGGTTATGGAGATCAGATAAACAGTCGCTCCATGTTAAATACTGGTATTCATCAAGTCGACCCCATCATATGCAGTTGGTAAAAGGCTAGGCAGATGATGAATATTGAAACACTTAACATTTATCTTAAGATAAGAAAATACCAATATTCAATTTTACTATACAAACCGTATCCAACATAAGTCAAACGCAAATTGCCTTACAATATTGAAATCCCAAAAGGCCTAAGCATAGGAAGGGAACTAACAGTGGCAGTGCAAATTTTATTGTAGACATTTAAGGTTATTCACCTGGAGGCGCAAACGCCTGTCAAATCGCGTTGCACTTGACATGGGTTAGGTAAGGACGCAAGGAGGATTGGATGAGAAAGGAATTTAAGGAAATTCAGAAACTTGTTATCTGAAATAATGTTTCATGTTAGCAAATGTACAGTTAAGTTTTTAGTTAGTCAAGCCACTGCCTCGTTGGCCGAGATAATGAGATTCTAAAAAAAAAATATCGATGAGATAAGGTTCCGACTAGATTTTTAATTTGATTCTAAAAAAAAAACGATGAGATAATGTTGCGACTAGATTTTTAATTTGATTCTAAAAAAAAATCGATGAGATAAGGTTGCGACTAGATTTTTAATTTAAAATTTGATTCTAAAAATATAAAAAATAACGATGAGATAAGATTGCGACTAGATTTTTAAAGTTTTTATTGCCATCTCTTTATATTATCTTAATATATTTATCTCTATAATTTCATAATATTCGGCAGTTAATAAATAAATGCCTCATTGGTCTAGTGGTCGCAAGCGTGACTGCTGAGCATGAGGTCCCGGGTTCAATTCCCGGGTCAAGCAAAGTGTTATTGTGTTTTTCTATCAGGAATTTCTCAGTAGCAGCCAATGAGTCTAGATTTGTGCCAGGTTGGTGGCAATAGGCTCACCCCCTATTACATGGGACTTAAACGTACTGGTGAAATGTGGTTGTACTATTAGGTACACCTCTGTCTAACCCTTCGGGTTAACAGGCATGATGTTATGATGGAGTTCAAAAAGACATGTTCCCGATCTTATCTATTTGAGACGAGATCTACGTCTACGGGGATGCTACGGCGTAGCTCTTGTTATTGCTACGCTTACTACTACGTCGTAGCAGTGAACACCGCTCCGCGCCGAATCGTCTTTCTTGTTTACTTCTTCCGTAGGTACTTGTAATAGTTCTCTTAGGCGTCTGCCTTACCCTGCGGTGATTACAGGCGTGATGTTATGGTATGTTAAAGCCGCCGTATTGTTGACGAATTCAAATACAGAATATTTCTTTGTCCTTATAAGTATTCCTTCGCTAATAAAAGTCGTGATGTTATATAAAAATACTAGATAAGGACTAAACTGGCATATGGTTTCTTGGATACAAATATTTGGTCCAAGCTGATAGTGCTAATAAGCGGTGCCGCGGTAGCACTTAATACCGCTTTATATTAAACTGTTAAAATGTTATGCTTTAAAATAATTTTATAAACCTGTTTCCATGCGATAACGAGGATTGGGTATTGGTGAATCATTATTCAGTAATATTAACGGGATGAAAGGAAAATTTTGTAGCTTTTAGCCTTTTCCCAAACTATCTTGGGGTCGGCTTCCAGTCTAACCGGATGCAGCTGAGTACTAGTATTTTACAAGAAGTGACTGCCTATCTGACCGCCACAACCCAGTAACTGGGTAATACGATACCCCTTGGTAAGACTGAATGTCAGACTTCTGACTACTTGTAACGACTGTCATAGATCTAAAATATCTAAGACCAATAATCGGCTAATTCAGTTTAAAAGTTTAAATTTATTTAAAGCTCGCCTCTCATGCATGAGGCCATAGGTGGGTTCAAATTAGGGCCAACAATATGTACCAACTTGGATTTTTCAATTCATACTATTGATTTAACACCCCAAAAAAAGGCCGTTTCCCGACAATCATTTTTGTGTAATTACTTACTTTGAGTTACGCACTCCCCCTCATACAGAGGAGGCCTGCGTCCCAGCAGTGGGAACATTATAGGCTGACAATGATTCAAATATTTTCCATCGAATTGACAGTTTGTCCTCCTGTTAGGAAAAATAAAAACCGGCCAAGTGCGAGTCGGACTCGCGCACGAAGGGCGTACCATTACTTATAAAAACGAGCAAATAAATCACTTTTTGTATGGGCATTTAAAAACAGCATAAAATAAATTTTAAAGGGGGGCTCCCCTTTAAAATTTATTTTATGCTGTTTTTATTATTTGTTGTTATAGCATCAACAGAAATACATAATCTGTAGAAATTTTTGCTGGTTAAATATCACGGTTGATGCGATACAGCCTGGTGACAGACGGACGGACGGACGGACGGACAGCGAAGTCTCAGTATTAGGGTCCCGTTTGACTCTTTGGGTACGGAACCCTAAAAACTGTAAAAACTGAAATTAGAAACCCAATCCCACCTAGCTATAACAATCCAGTCTCCAATTCAGAGATCACCTGAATCTTTAATCTCCGTCTGGCGTCGAAATAATATCTTCATTTTGGAAATGAAATTTTAACCGAAACATTTGATGTAACAAATGCAAATTGAGTCGAGTAATTCATCTATTTGGTTTGATTTTAATTCAAATATCGTGGTATCGTTGGTTTGCGAGCTTTCCATAATTTGAGTTAATAATTCCACTCGGAAAACTCACATTTAGACTTGACATTTCAACCATTTTAAAGTGGAATATTAAAAAGCAATTTTGTATGTAATATATAGGTAAATAAAAAGATAGAAGCAGGAATTTTTTTTGCAACGTGATACAAAAGCTTATAACAAACTCAATTCAAAATCTAAATGAAATAACTGCAAAGCGATAATTGTACTCACCTTCATGAATAACTTTTATAGTGAAACTAACTCGAAAACATAAATCGAGCACACGAATAAAAAAATATCGACTACTACAAACATTTATGTATCCTTCCAAATTTACACTGATTTCACGGTTGTTGTTATGGTAAAATTGTACATAATGATGACTGCAATAACCCCTTGAGAGGTTTTGAGTCACTGCAATAGGGATGATGACTGGGTAAAGAAAAGGAAATTCTATTTTGTCCGTTAATCAATCAGGTAATACAAAAATATTAGATACGTATTTTTTGTTTTATCAAGTTAACAAAAAAAATACTGAGTTAAAACGCATTAAAGTTGGAGAGTGGGGGCTCACTACGTCACAACTAGGTATAAAATATACTGAGCCGTGACGTCGTGCGCCATTTCAACCCAAAATATCTCCGTAATTTTACGATAACATGAAAAAAGAAAAAATACGTGTCAAATACTTTTTAATAATCTACCCGATGGACAAATAAAAAAAAATGAGTCACCATCCCTATTACACCGTGTATATTTCATCATCTGCTTAGCCTTTTCCCAAACTATGTTGGGCTCAGCTTAGAGTCTAACCGTCGGACCTCCACAACTCAGTAACTGGGTATAACGATACCCCTTTGTAAGACTGGATGTCAGACTTTCGGCTTCTGACTACTTATCACGACTGTCAAAGATCTACAAATGACAGCCGGGAAAATGGGCGTGCGTTTCGAGGCATGAGGGAAACTCGGTATGTAATTATGGTCACCCATCCACGGACCAATCTAGGTAAGCACGGTTTAACCTTGCAGATCGTGGTTTTTATAATTTAGCCACCAGCTCCTCTACACCATGTATATTTCTACGACAGTGAAATTTACCAACGTGGAACGCAAACATAAACAATGCAAATTCAGTCATACATTGCAAGCACAGCGGTACGGCCAGAACAATACAAACAGCTGCAATGTTGTGGAACAGTGGGTTTTTAGTCGATTAGAGTCCATCATAACCCTTCGTTCGCCCCAGGCGGAGGGTAACCATAAAGATTTGCCCACTCAAAAAAAAAAACCGGCCAAGTGCGAGTCGGACTCGCGCACAGAAGGTTCCGTACTTTTAAAACTGTAATTATTAAAAATATTTTAACTGTATGATTTAACTAAAAATTTACGGTTTTCGCTATTTTTCCTTTATCTGTGCTATAAGACGTTGCTTTGTACCAAATTTCAAGATTCTGAGTTCACGGGAAGTACCCTGTAGGTTTTGATTCCGTTGCGAGTGTCGAAAATGTGCGGAAAGTTGCGGCATAAACGGCTGTATCTTTTGATTGCGTTGGTTTAGAAGTTTGATTTTTTCACAGCTTCAAAGGACAGTAGGCTTGAGTATTTGATACTAATTCCAGCTTGATACCTTTACGCATTTCTGAGAAAACGGGTCTTGATAGACAGACAGACGGACGGACAACAAAGTGATCCTATAAGGGTTCCGTTTCTTTCTTTCGAGGTACGGAACCCTAAAAAGGTTAAGCACTGATCTATGATGCAAAGCCTCATCAAATACATTGTGCGCATTCGACCTTATATTACAAGTCAACAAAAGGTGTGTAAACAAACCAGTTTCAATATTTGGAATGAATAAATAAAGATGTCTATTTTATTTGATTAAACCTGTTTTACTGTATAGATCGGAATAATAATAATAAATAATCGGCTTAGAATAAGATGGATAAAAATTAAGCATGTAGCGGAGATGAGAATGTTGAGGTGGGTGTGTGGTGTGTAAAGATTAGAAATGGTATGTCAAGGAATGAGTATATTATTGGATCTTTATGAAAATATGGTTCTAGAACAGTGTGGCTTATGAGCTAGTTCTTCATCAGTTCCATTCCTAAAATAAGATAGAGAAAGAAGATCTTTTGCGTAAAAATTCTAGGAAATCTTAGCGATATAATGACATAGTTATTAAAATTATATGAATCTATCTTTATCGAAAACTCTATAGGTCGTATTTTCTTACTTATAAGTAGTATTTCTTGGTAGTATATATCTCTCTTTAGTATATCTCGGGTAGCAGGTGTAATCTACATGCGCGTGAAATAATTTTATTGAATATTTGGAATGAAAAGCTTTGAATTTTACACCTGCGTCGATTGACTGCAGACTTTCTTCTCTTTGTTTTTCGTTTCAGCTTGAAGTACTTTATCCTAGATATGAATTTTAAGATTCGAAAATAGAACAACAAAAGAACGTACTTATTGTGGGGTTCTATAGCAGTTAGTGTCTGTAGTTTTCGCCTATTCCCATGTGAAATAAAAAAAAACCCAGCGGACTAGTTGGACTCGCGGACGAGTCGCACTCGCGCACGAAGAGTTCCGTACCACTTTTTTGTATGGGAGCCCCCTTAAATATTTATTTTATTCTGTTTTAGTATTCTTTGTTATAGCGACAACATAATCTGTAGAAATTTCAACTGGCTAACTATCACGGTTCATGAGATACAGCCTGGTGACACAACGGACGGACGAACGGACAGCGATGTCTCAGTAATAGGGTCCCGCTTGACCTTTTGGATACGGAACCCCAAAAAAACTGAAAACCCACGGCATGCACTGCGGTACCAATACTGGAAAGCTGAAAACAGCACATTTAAAATTTAACAAAAGTAGGATGCACACGGCACTGCCATGTTTCTTTTTAAAATTTTAATATAACCAGTGACGCTTGCGCCGCGCCGTTTATAAGTTACAAGAGAACAAATAAACGGACATACATACATACAAAGAATGAAAAATAATATGCGTTTTAGTATGTACCTAATAATTAGGTTCTGCGTAGGAACATTATCATCGTATTATAACAAAGCAAATTCTGACTTCGATTCGCAGATAAAAAAGTAAACTGACTGCCTAGTCGATCTAGTGGTCTTGAGGTACTGGGTTCAATTTCCAATTCGGGCAAAGTGTTTCTTCCAAAAGGAATTTCTCAGTAGAAGCCGCGGAGTCTGTATTTGTCTCCGGTTGATGGCAATAGACTTGTCCCCTATAACTTAGGACTTGAACATAACTGGCGAAATGTGGGTGTAGTATTAGGTACACTTCTGCCTAAACCTTAGAGGATTACTGGCGTTATGATACTGATACTGTTAGCCTGCGTCATCCCACTGCTGAGCAAAGACCTCTCCCCATGACTTTCAATTATCTCGATCCAGGGCCAATGTGGACCACTGGTTGCTGGTCTTGTCTAACTCGTCCCGCCATCTTTTACGAGGTCTACCGCGACGCCTTCTGGCTGTGTCAGGACTCCAGAAAGTGGTTATTTTGGCCCACAGATCATTGAGCATGCGGCAGACGTGGCCTGTCCAGTCCCACTTCACTTAGCGGCTTTTTGAGCAACATCAGTAATTTGTGTTTTGGAGCGCAGTGTCGTATTGCGTACCCGGTCGGTTAGTTTGACGCCTAGAATGCTGCGCTCCATGGCACGTTGGCAGACCTTGAGTTTGGACTTTTGAATATTTGTCAAAGACCAAGTCTGGGATCCATAGGTCAAAATGGGAAGAATGCATCATGTCCATGATTTTGCGCTTTAGCGACAAAGGACAGGCGTTATGATGAAAGTAAAAACCTGTTCAGTTTTGTGATCATAGGTGATATTGGTAAATAGACACTTCGATAAACCGTGGATATATTCATTGTAGCAAAATTTTGAGGGTTGAACAGAGTATCTGATTGCAGGCGTGATCAGGTTCGAAATGAGTTCCGTACCTTGCATTGCAATGTGGACCTTTAAGACGAGTTGTGTGAGGCCTCTTTGGCCTGGTTTATATTGTGATCGAAAATATAGAGTGTGAAGAAACTTTGTGGGTACAGTAACTCCATTCGTGTATAATTCCTACCTATCTAAACCAAACAAAAAAAAAAGGCTGTTGGCGTTAAAGATGTGTTTATTCAAAAGAACTTAAAAGAGCAAGCAAGCAAGCAAGTAAATACTCTGAATAATGTTACTGGGTTATTATTACTTATTGTTATTATTGTCCAAGAAAAAAAGAAAAGAAAGATAAGTAGACATTTTTACGAAGTATAGTGTGGTTGGATTATGGGCCACTCCATCTTACCGGAGCACTGTGTCCCCACAGTAGGAACATTATAAGCTAATTTTAAAACTTGCAATGTTATCATAATTAATTCTGTTATTAACGGGTTTTGTAATAATATGTTTGCACATAAGTATGGAAGAGGGAGATCTTCTATTACAGCTATCTCCTTCTTTAAAAGACGGCCTTTACCAATGTATCTGTAAAAACCTGTTGATTACGAAATAAACTTTATTATTATATTATTATAATATGATCATCTTCCTGCGTTTGTCTTATTCCACTTGGGGTCGGCGCAACACGTTTTGATCTTCCATTCTCCCTCGTCAGACGTCGCGGCATCATTTACTGCTCTCTCTTTCATATCATTTCTCACGAAATCCATCCGTATTGTCTTTGGCTTTTCCTCTCCCTCATTTAATTCTTCAGGCTATTTATACAAGCTGTTGTTTTGCATCCTCGTCAAATTCAAGGAGGTAACTATGCTAATGATTCTCGGCCCGAATCAATAATAAAATGGGTAGGTAATTTTTATTTTTCTTATTTACGGAAATCGGTAAGTATGAACCACCTTTGTTTTAAACGCAGCCTGTCTGATCCTTGCCCTATAACCGAGCTTTCACACATACAAACAATCTCAAACGTTTATTCGATAATTTCTTCTTCCCTACACCACGTCAAGGGGGCTATTCTTAAATACTGACAGACTTGAACAAGCACAAAAATCAGCGTTTATTAATTTATAATTAACTAGGTACCGTAATTTTATTTGATTATTTATGCTTTGCGTGACAGCCTCCTGAATTTTGACGAGGATGCAAAACAACGCCTTGTATACTAGCAATGTAAGTAATATAAATCTAAATTGTGAGCTTTCTCTTTCCCCAACATTATAATAAATATTAATTTTCTTCTTCATCTAAAAAAGCCTTAGGGGTGATAATTTAGGTCGCGTATTTCAGAGTACCTTCACTTTATTTCATATCGCGATCAAACGTCAGAATTGTACAAACCTATCTAAATTACGCCTTTGTAAGCTTAGGCGAATGGGAAGCTTTTATTTGCTTAGTTTTAAGGCTCATTTTTGCTCGAATGATACTTATCTTCATACGAAATATCCGAGGATTTTCCTTCTGTTATTCGGTTTTATGTATTTTTATAGGATATCCTTTTCTCATTTTTAAGAGTGAAATGGCAGACTATCTATGAAAAAGTTTAAATTGAGGAACTTTTGTTTTTGATAGAAATGCGCCTCAAGATCTCGGAGACTGTACTACTGCAATCTTTAATTGGTCTGCCTAGCAGCATTTCTTTGCGCTGTTTGAAGGGATTAAAAACTGATGGATATTCGGAACTAACAGCGAAATTTTAGAATTACAATACAGTTTCACAAATATTAACTAACAACGCACCGTTGGCAACGTCATTATAGTGCCAAAAGATCCATAAATGTATGTCAGATACTTTATCATATTCAGATTCACAGGACATCGACAAGCTTCATGATGACAATTATCTATCTGTATGTGTTTAAGTTCTCCGACGTATTATAACTTACTTACCTCCAGTTAGTAAACGTCTTCGGCAACATTTACAAGAGAAGCCGCTGTAATTGCTACCCCCTACTTCAGTACTCGTCAAACAATCATATCTCTGCAAAATTTCTCTTATTTGTTCACCGTCTATATTGTTTCTTATTACAATAAATAATAGAAACGAGCCTGCTCAGCGGTGCATCTCATCGTGAACGCAAATTGTATTAGATGCGCGTCAACGGTCAAAGTGAAGACCCTTACCATAAAAAAAAACAAGAAGGTTGGCTTCGAGCAAAGAGCAAATCACAGACGCACGTACATAGCATAATCAGCCTGTAACGTTCCTACTGTTGAGATACTGGCCTCCTCACTAAGAGAGGGAGTGGGCTGTAATCCACCACGCGGGCCCAGTGTGGGTTGGTAGATGTCACATGTCTTTGAATTTTTAGTTAAGGACATGCCAGTTTCCTCACGATGCACGATGTTTTCCTTCACCGTTTTGAAAGCAGCGGTGCTAATAAATTACAAAATAATGCCTGGTTTCGAACCCACGACTTACTTTTCGTAATTCGGGTCTGCCTCTGGGCCACCGCTGCCTGCTCCCACATATAGACGTACAGTCAAACCAGAAAATGTAAGCTCTTCGATAATTTTTGTGTAAAAAAACACAAACGTCGCACGTTGCGACACAGAGTAACCTCCAACATAGGAAAAGCTTCTAAACACCACTTGCACCGCACCTATAATAGTGTGCGTTTTTTTTCTGATACACTAAATAGGCTTGCATTTGCCCTAAAATCGCCTGATGTGAAGCGATGATGCGAAGTTGTATGAAATTTTTTCTCTGTCTCTGTATAAAAAGTGAAGCCATATTATTCTGGATATGTGTCGTTTGAAGAGTCTCCGTGTATACGTCGCCGATGGGAATGCCAGTCCTGAATGCGTTTGCACACGCTCTTTGTGAAGGGTGTCTATGTGTGCGTGCATTTTCATTCGTTTTATGAAGTAGACCTTCTGTGGCATTCTATTCTGTGGTCAAAGTGAAAATGCTTTTACTAAGCAAGCGTGGTCGCTTTGTTTTTAAGTGCTATTGTTACTTATTGCGTATTTTAATGAGAATTAGCCATTATTATTTTACAGTGTTTGATCAGTGGTTCCATGCGCTTTTCTTTTAATTACAATGTTTTCCAACCTAGTGGTTTTAGTAAATCAAACTGATATTTTATTATGAGTACATATTAAATACGAGTACCTACATCGCATTTGGTAACTTTTCCATTTCGACAAAAGTGCCGATTCGTAACTATTTTGATCTTCAAAAATTGAGTCTCGTTTCGTAACCTTTGGAGTATGCGTGTATTCAATCGGAATGAAGATCAAAATAGTTACGAATCGGCACTTTTAAATTTGTAACTATGTGCAGAATGGGAATCAATTTCCCTTTTTGTAAACTTTTTGTTCGGTAAGTACAGTTAGGACTCCGGTAAACTACCAACTAAGAAATAACACAGTTAATAAACTGAAAACTCTTATTATTTTTAACTTACCGTTAATACCCAAACAAAATAGATACTTACACAAAAATAAGCGTTCCTACAACAAGAAAACAATAATATAACTTATAACTAAATAAACAAATAGTTCCAACAATACTTAAACCAAATAACTACACTTAGGTACATATTATTTTTATGTTGTTTTTAAAGTTACTAAAAAAAAAATCGATAATTGGAAATTTCTGTTTCTATGGATAATTTATAATCGGTCTTATTTAGCTGTGACACTATTATACTATAAGGCGATTTTTTATTTAGATTTTATAAATAATGATTTAGAAATAAAAATAGTTGGAAGATTAATTATTTTAGCTGCAATAACAAAAAGTGCTCGTTTTAGGGAACTATCTCTTGTAATTTTGACGTTCAAAAAGTGCTGAATATCAGCCTAATTTGAATAAATCACTTCTGATATTGTTTTTTTTTTTTAATTTTTTTTTTTTTTTTTCGAAAATGTTTTTTAGTAATGTTTTAGACCTATGTTCCTTGCTTATGTGTATGAAGTTTCATTAAAATTGGTTTAGTCATTTCGGATAAATTAGGACTTGAAAGTTTGTATAAAATGTCGTAAAGCGTTAACGCTCTTAGAAGAAAAACTACCAAACTTTTTTATTCTAACTTAGTATTACACTTCCTCTCATTGATAACAAAGCATATATTTCTACATATCTAGCTATCGCGATCATAAACCATGCCTACACAACATAGTTTCACGTCTCATAGCCCCAAATATCGCCTCAATGAATCATTACTCGGTCCTCTATCCTCCATAATCCGGACGCCATATTTTCCGCACAAATGTATCGGCTTTTTTGAGCAGCCTATTTGTATTCCGTCCGGTTTTCGGCGGCTTCAGTTGAGGGTTGACCCTAGGCTACTGATCGTTTGTATGGAATAACCCTTTGCGTTTATTAGTATCTAGTTATTTACGACAGATTTATGAGGAGATATTGTGTACGGAAATGAAAATAAAAGGAAAATTAATCATTTTTGGGACAATTATTTTTCGTGCAAAGTTCATTAGATTACTAGGCCATTTTGGGGCCAGCAAGCAATGCAACGGCTTCTGGCTAAAGATTTTATTTTAAAAAGATTATAGCTTCTCACATTATAAAATACATCCAAACTATAAAACTGTATAAGAAAAAGGGACGAATTGCATATCACTAAAAGAGTCATCATCTTCCTGTCCCTGTCCCATTTTATTTGGGGTCGGCGCAGTACGTTTTCTTTTTCTATTCTCCCCTGTCAGACGCCACGTCATCTTTAAATATATATTTCTTTAAATATTTATTTTCAAAATTTAAATTTTGAAAAATTCCAAAATTCTAAATTTATGGACAAATAAAAAAATAAAAATATTGTTTAGACTTAAAATTTCGATTTAATTTTGATGTGTACTCTTGTATGATTTTATCAAATTCAAAGTTACTTGCTAGTTACAATTAGTTTATTTTTTAATAGCTCGTAAAGTTTTTGTAAAAGAAAATTAAACTTAAAACTCAACTTAAAATAGCTATAAAAAAAAAGACTAAAAGCGATCGGGATCTTCGAATACCTTTTTAAGTTCATTTTTCTTTTACAAAAACTTTACGAGCTATTAAAAAAGAAAGTAATTGTTCCTAGCAAGTAATTTTGTATTTGGTAGAATCATACAACAGTAGACATCAAAATTAAATCGAAATTTTAAGTTTAAACAATTTTTTTATTTGACCATAAATTTTGAATTTTGGATTTTTTAATAATTTAAGTTAAAAAGTTTTTTTTTATAGCCATTCAAAGTTGAGTTTTAAGTTCATTTTTCTTTTACAAAAACTTTACGAGCTATTAAAAAAGAAAGTCATTGTTCCTAGCAAGTAATTTTGTATTTGGTAGAATCATACAACAGTAGACATCAAAATTAAATCGAAATTTTAAGTTTAAACAAATTTTTTATTTTTTTATTTGACCATAAATTTTGAATTTTGGATTTTTTAATAATTTAAGTTAAAAAGTTCTTATAAAAAAACCGGTGTGGCAAGGAATGAGTTAAAGGGCGTAAAGAGATAGCAAATGACCTCTCCTTTCGGCCTATTCGATTTGGCAAACGATGCACCAAACAGCCTGTATAATATCATACCTCCCAACATCCATTCATCTTTTTTAGGGTTCCGTACCCAAACTACTGAGACTTCGCTGTCCGTCCGTCCGTCTGTCACCAGGCTGTATCTCATAAACCGTGATAGTTAGCCAGTTGAAATTTCTACAGTTTATGTGTTGCCACTAAAACAACAAATACTAAGAACAGAATAAAATAAATATTTAAGGGGTCGCCCATATTTATTACATACATACATATATACATAGTGGCTAGAGAGGCGCCACGGCGCTCTCACCTTCCGCCTGACGCAGGTCCTCACCGGATACGGTTGTTTCGGGAAGTTCCTGCACCGAATCGGGCGGGAGAAAACGCCCGGGTGTTACCACTGCGAGGATCGGCCGCAGGACACGGTGGAGCACACCGTGGAGCTCAGCCCCGCTTGGGCTGCTCAGCCCGTCGCCTCCGCCGTGTCCTCGTAGCGGCGATTGGCAGCGGCGACCTCTCGCGTCCGGCCCTGGTTCAATCCATGGTCCGGAGCGAGAGGGAATGAGAAGCCATCGCCTCCTTCTGCGAAGCAGTCATGCTAGCGAAGGAGGTTGCGGAACGTGAGAGGGAGAGAACCTCGCGTCCCAGCCGCCGCGGGAGACGCCCCAGGCGTCGGGGGGCAACCAGTGGGCCCCAGCCACCGTAGGCGCGGGCCTGTGGACGGTGAATAAAGGGCTAGCTCACCGTCCGTCCGTCTTATGACGACAGGCCGTGCCAACGGCGCGTTTGTGTTCCACGCGCGCCTCAAGGAGATGTCAGCAAATTGGAAGGGGTCCGAGAGGGCCGATGCCTGCCAGTGCTGCGGGTTGTTCGAAAGAGATACCGCGGCCCTGGAACACAAAGGGCGAAGAAGGAACATGGATGGGTTTTAGTCAGTTCCAGTCTGACACTCCCTCCCGCTCCGCTCAGAGCGGGAGAATTCATTTGATGATTTCCCATCCGTAAAAAAAAAGGGGTCGCCCATACAAAAAAGATTTGTACTGATTTTTTGCTCGTTTTTATAAATAATGGTACGGAGCCCTTCGTGCGCTAGTCCGACTTGCACTTGGCTGGTTTTTTTTTTGCCTTCCTCTCCCTCTGCATCCATTAACATATCACAAAAAGTAACACTAAATAATGTATATCTGTATGTAAATCTTGATAGATGGAGAGCGAGAGGAAGACCAAGGAAACGATGAATGTATTGTGTTATATGAAAGAAAAAGCAGTAAATGATAGCGTGACGGCTGGCATAGGAGAATGAAAGGAAAAGCGTGTTGAGCCGACCCCAAGTAATATGGGACAAGGGCAGGAAGAGATGACCGGAATACAATTTTTATTTTTATGTATGGCATCTCGCAGTTCAACCTATGAGGTTGTCGTCTGCTTAACTGGACTATCCTGTGGGCGCCTTAAGAGTAAGGCCTCCAGTCAGGGCATAAAAACTTACAATCAAAGCGACAAAGACACGCTAAGGGCGCCCCCTGTGGGGTACGAGCCTCGGCTTAGGGCGTCGCTGGGGGAGGACTGCATGGGGACAGGCTGCCGGAATACAAAAAGTACCGATGAGTATTTATACTTAAGAGCGTTTTTACCTTACGGCATTTCATACAAACTTTCAAGTCCTTAATTTCCGAAATGACTGGACCGATCTTAATAAAACTTCATACGAAGCAGCATAGATCTAAACCATTTTCTAAACAAAAATATTTTCGCAATGTCTTTAAAAAAAAAGTTAACATTTCTGTTTCTATAGATAATTTAAAATCGGTCTAATTGAGCTGTTAAACTATATTTTGAAAACGTTTTTGTAACTTTTTGTGTAAACGCTCTTTACAGCTGAATCAGTGACACTGTGATGAGAATGACTTTCAATTCCTTGTGTGAAAAAAAACGTTGCCAATGTTTTTTTTTTTTAACAAAACGTAATAATCCTGAAATCGGTTTCCATTCCCACTTGATATTCAAAGAAAGCTGGGCTTCGATGAGTGTGCCCAAGAACACCACGGCCTCATCCCACCGGCCCCCTTTTACCATCAGATATCTAGACGAACTGCAAGTTACCATCCCTACTTTATTGCTATTCCACCAATTCGCACTGAGCATTTTCAAACGTCTTTCATAATGCGCACAGCAAAGGAGTAGAAGTTTCTCTCTGCCTGCGTCTGTGTTTCCGAACGCTTAAAACCCGAATCTATTTAAAGTTAAAGTGAACAGACTTCTTCTGGGTAAGCTCGTACCATCGTTGACTTTGTCTCTGTCATCTCTGACCTAGACTAGAGTCTGGAGCAAACCCAGCGCAAAAAATAAAAAAAAACAAAACACGCCGAGGTATTCCACGAAGCACACCCAAACGAAGCACACCCAGACGAAGCACACCTAAAGTATTCCACTTAGCACACCCGTAGGTGGGCTTCAAATATTTTTTTTAAATAAATAATTTCCTATTCCACGAAGCACACCTACGAATATCACTCGCATAGTGCGGACACTAAGAAATAAAAATATCGATAGAAGAAAATATATATTATTTAAAAGACTAACTTAAATATCTAACATCTTTCAGTTTCATTATAACAATGTGATACAATACTTGTTATTTTCATAATGTTCATATATTAATCCCATGGATAAGACGTAAAACAGGTATCTATAAGAATACTTCAACATCTCTATGGAAAACTATATTTACAATGTTTTTGATATTTTTTCAAGTTTTTATTGCAATTATGAAACAATCTGTGATTTTTTATGTTAAAGTAGAGTATTTTTATTATTCACTAAACAGGAAGCTATAAGAAAACTTTAACATACTATAGATCTCTATGTAAAACAATAATTACAATGTTTTTGATGTTTGTCCAAGTTTTTATTGCATTTTTGAAACAATCTGTGATTTTTTATGTTAAAGTAGAGTATTTTTATTATTCACTAAACAGGAAGCTATAAGAAAACTTTAACATAGATCTCTATGTAAAACAATATTTACAGTGTTTTTGATATTTGGCCAAGTTTTTATTGCATTTATGAAACAATCTGTGATTTTAAAAAGTAAGATTACAAAAATGAAAAATATTGTGTCACATTATAATAATGAAACTGAATGATGTTAGAAAAAGTTAGTCTTTTAAATAATAAATATTTTCTTCTATCGACATTTTTAATTCTCAGTCCCCGCACTATGCGAGTGATATTCGTAGGTGTGCTTCGTGGAATAAGAAATTAATTATTTAATTTTTTTATTTGAAGCCCACCTATGGGTGTGCTAAGTGGAATACTTTAGGTGTGCTTCGTCTGGGTGTGCTTCGTTTGGGTGTGCTTCGTGGAATACCTCAACACGCCGAGTATGCACGACGACCAAGCAAACAATGGATAACCAAATTAAGCTGATCTCTAATTGTTTGAGAACCTCATACAAAGTGAGGTACTTCAGAGTTCATTCACCCGCCCAATCCAACATCGAAGTAATATCATCTAAGAAAATGTCACAAAGATGTAATAAGCAGACACAAAACAAGTTATAGCTGGAGAAACACGTGGACCATATTATTAATAGTTAATAAGTCGATAGGAAGATATTGCTTGTTCGGATTATAATGAGATTTTTGTTTATTGGCCACATCTTTATTGTCAATTTTGATGGCCTTTTACCTGGTTATAGCCGTGGGCTAATATTTCTATTAGGCGACAATTTGCCTTATTGTAGACTATTATTAGCAAGTGGCTTTGCCCGTGTGGAGTACTAAATTATAAAACGCGCGTTTGATCGCCTACGCCTTAACCTACCTAGTTTATGGTAAATACAGACAGAACGTAAAAAACCTCTTGCAATAAACTGTCTGCATTTTATCGATGCTGGTGTTAAGGTAAAGCGTCGCCTCGCGCCTCGACCGCCCGCCTTAACAATGGTGATACCGTCCTATTTTTAATGCAGCTAGCAATTTGCTTGTGTATTTTTCCGTTCTATCTGTACTGATCTGTATGGTTAATTCTGAAGGTAATTTTATATGATGTTTCATATTAATTTATGATTTTACATATAGTAAGGAGTGCTTTTCTTTGATCCTTGCATCTTCAAGGGGTTTGCCATATAATAATTTAAAAAGTAAATTAGCCAGCCATTTATCGTTTCTAATTAGCTTTTGTGCAAAAGGGCTCTGCTACCAGTACAGAAAATATTTACTGTATAAAGACTTAAACTTAGGAATTCTAAACAAAAATATTTTCCTGTCTCCAGTAAGTACAATAAAAGTGAATGAAAGCGGTTCAATGTTGCGAGCGAACACCGCCAATACGCAAAACATGGTAAACGACAAAGAATTCAATTTGGCTGCGTGTTGTATCAAATTGAACATTTACATGTACGACTGCGTGGTTAGATACTGCGTTTAAGCTGTGTATGGTAAGTGGACAAGGTAGAAAATGAAAACGTTGTTTTTTATGGTGCTGCCTTGCGTAAGAATATTTATAGAGGTTCCAATCAACTGAGCCTATACTAATCAACTGCTAGACATAAGCTTAGAGCGGACAGTACAAAAATTATTACCGCGCCATCTATGACATAAATGAAGAACTTACATTAAATTCTGACACCCTATTAGTTATCCGTGATTTATAGCCGACCAGACACGACACTCGTCTGGTCGGAGGATCCGCCCTTTTCTAGGAACATTACACCCTGTTCTTCATACCCCTATAGGCCTTTCTAAAGCAAAAATAACCTCCCGCATCCAGTCCGACGCAGCCCATTGTTGGAAGTCGTCGGTCCGTCTAGCTGCTCTCACATTATACTTACTTAATACAATTGGGCCTTTTTTTTACGGATGGGAAATCATCAAATGACTTCTCCCGCTCTGGGATGAGCGGAGGGGGTGTCAGACTTGTACTGACTAAAACCCATCCATGTTCCTTCTTCGCCCTTTGTGTTCCGGGCCACGGTATCTCTTTTGAACAGTCCCGCAACCCTGGCAGGCATCGGCCTTCTTGGATCCCTTCCGTTTTGCTGACATCTCCTTGAGGCGCGCGTGGAACACGTACGCACCATCGCGTCGTGGCGGCTGGGACGTGAGGTTCTCTCCCTCATACAATTGGGCCTTCAAACAAACAAATGTAGCTGGCCGAATACCACTTAGACTTGCATACATTGCCAGTTTTATCGGAAACTCCAGGGTTTCTATTGATTGCAGAAACAAAAGTATGACATATTATGAATAAACATGGCCGGAAAGTCAACAAAGATAAAGAATAGGATGAGATCGATCCTAACGAAAAATAAATGCCAGTAGTTCGCCGCTCCAGGCAGCAAAAATTTATTTCACTGCTATCTGATAAGGCTTTATGAAACTGTATTTTTAAGACACAAAAACCATTTGATTGTTTGAAAAAAAAAACAATCAGTGCAGGCTGGTGGTAAATACACCGTGTAAATCACCTCATCACGAAGCCGTCAACCAAGCATTCTGTACATGAAACTAAGTAACTTTAAGCAAAAATTATTGCTGGGCAACGACTTTTTTTTGGGGGGTGGAAAATCATGTTTTGAGGTAGAACTCAATGTAACGCACTCAAAACATTGTGCTGATGGACGGATCGAATAGTACGGGGGTCGTGGAGGTGTTTAAACTAAAAATCTTGCATTAAAAACTTGTATTTAAAAAAAATACTTGTCAAAAAGTTGGAACTTTGACCCCTAATATCTCCGTAACTAGAAGGTTCCCAGGTATGGTGTAGAACAAAAAAATGATCGCAATGACAGGGAGAACCAGTGCCTTTCGGCTTCGTTAAGAGGTGTTTTACACCCTTTATATGTCGTGTACCGGTACCAAAACAGAATTTTACGAAAAACCCTCTTCCATTTTTTCCAACCTTACTTATTTTCATTTTCATAGTCGGTCACGAAATTCATTATTCAGTACTTTGGCAGAAGCCTGCATCTAAATAGTTCAATATTATTTCATTTCATTATAGAACAACATTCGGTCGTACAGTTTTGTTTTTCAATTAGATCGTTGTTTTCAATTTCGTATTCAATTTGTTTTCGAGCCACTTTACTGATGAAATTATTTTTATTGGCTTGGAATGAATTAAATTGGATTCTTGTGAAATAATTTTTGAATAATGAAAGTCTGAATGAATAATTTTGTTTTAAGAGAATGCAATTACCATCATGCCTTGGCGTCTAACTTGAGAATAAGGGATAATCCAATTTTTTTTTCTTTGTCCGTAAGGTAGATTATTGAAAAGTATTGGACACGTATTTTTTCTTTTTTCACGTGGTCATAAAATTACGGAGATATATTGAGTTGAAATGGCGCATGACGTCACATGTAGGTAAGTTTTATACCTACTTGTGAGATAGTAGGCCCCCACTCTCCAACTTTAATGAGTTTTAACTAAGTAATTTTTTGATATTTTGATAAAACAAAAAATACGTGTCTAATATTTTTGTATTACCTGTCTGACGGACAAAATAGAATGTCGTTTTCTTTACCCAGTCCGATACCCTATTGTAGAACGCTTAAAAATATTGCCTGAACTAAAACCTCTTGATATCTAGCAATGTATGTTTTATAATAACAAAAAGAGACAGGGAAATTGAAAGGGCAGCATTTTAGAGATTTTTTGTAGAATTTTAGAGCCTTTAAGGCTCTAAAATTCTACAAAAATTCTCTAAAATTTGACAAATCTCGTGTCTAATGTTCTGCATGGTGAGTTCTAATTACAACAATCTGCCACTTACAACGTGAACAACTTTCTTGATGGATCTAACATAACATCGTAATAGCTGGGCCACAAGAATCTGTTCAATCATTCTAGAATAGTTCAAAATTACTCCTACTCTAAGGGTCAGCTGAGCCGACCTCCGCAAGCAGCAGACCTCCACAACCCAGTAACTGGGTAATACGATACCCCTTGGTAAGACTGGATTCAGACTTTCGGCATCTGACTTCTCGTAACGACTGTCAATGATCTACAAATGACAGCCGGGACCAACGGCTTAACGTGGTTTCCGAGGCACGGAGGAAACTTGTTATGTAATTATGGTCACCCATCCACGGACCAACCTCGGCAAGCACGGCTTAACCTTAAAGAGACCCGTGCGGCTGTTATTATTAAGCTACGAGCTCCTCCACAGTTGATAATATCTATACCTAACCTATAACTGTAAAAGATGACCCTGAAAATTCGCTACAGATACGACAAGAACTGCAAATAAAGATTTATGGGACTCTGCTGATCCGATTATGGACAGTCGTCTTGATAAAGATAGATTACAGTTGAAAGCATTTTATAGAGAAATAGGTCAAAGAAAAAAACTCCCATTAGCGATCAAACTTGGAGAAAGTTCTCGTAAAGTGAATGGCTTTACTGGAACTATCTGGGTTTAAAGATTAATATTGTGGAAGCATGTGATCGTTAGTCAATGTCTTAGAGTAAGAGTATTTTAGTTAAAGAGTTTTATACTAAAATGTTCATTGCAGGTTTTTTACTCGTCTACGGCAAAGGCAAAAAGCCAGCGTGTTTTTAGCAGTCACATAAAGGGTGTAAAACACCTCTTAACGAAGCGGAAAGGTACTGGTTCTCCCTGTCATTGCGGTATTTTTTTGTTCTACACCATACCTGGGAACCTTCTAGTTACTGAGATATTAGGGGTTAAAGTTCCAACTTTTTGACAAGTATTTTTTTTTAAATACAAGTTTTTAATGTAAGATTTTTACTTTAAACACCTCCACGACCCCTGTACTATTCAATCCGTCCATCAGCACAATACCACAAAACATGATTTTACACCCCCCAAAAAAAAGTCGTTTCCCAGCAATAATTTTTGCGTAAAGTATTAGTTTCATGTACAGAATGCTTGGTTGATGGCTTCGTGATGAGGTGATTTACACCGTGTATAATTAAGTCATCATCTGCTTAGCCTTTTATGATGATGATGATCTGCTTAGCCTTTTCTCAACTATGTTGGGGTCGGTTTATAGTCAAACCACATGCAGCTGAATACCAGTATTTTACATGGAGAGACTGCCTATCTGACTTCCACAACCCAGTCAGTACTGGTTAATACGATACCCCTTGGTAAGACTGGAGGTCAGACTTTCGGCTTCTGACTACTCGTAACGACTTTCAAAGCTCTACAAATGACAGCCGGGATCAACGGCATAACGTGCTTTCCGAGGCACGGAGGAAACTCGGTATGTAATTATGGTCACCCATCCACGGACCAACCTCGGCAAGCACGACTTAACCTTAAAGATCGACCCGTGCGTATTACCTATTGTGGTTTATTTCAGTTCGGATGAATAACTTCCGAAAATAAAGAAAAAAAATATAATAACAATAAAATATAATAAATAAAATAAAGAAATACTTTAGTAAATTATTTAAATAAAATAACGAAATCCTGAATTTTATCAAATTGCGTTTTATTTATTAAAATACATATTACAATTTCTCTAAAACAAATAAACAAATTCAAACTTAGTTATTTCTTAGATTACAAATAAATGGAATATTTAAAAGTATCTTTCATTATACCGATTTATAATTTATAAATATTTAGATAGGACCTAAAGCTTTTCAAACAGAACTTTGTGTGTATCCGATAAAATATTAATAACATGCTGATTTAACTTGAAACTTTAAATAAAAAACAATTTCTTTGAACTTTGTCGCTTGGCCTAATAATACTTTGTGAACTTTTATCGGTGGCGTCTTAAAATTGTGTTTGATTTTTGTGTCATGTCGGCACAAGATCAACCTAGGAGAACAAAATCATTAGAAAGAGACTTTTTTTTTTTTGCCTTTTTAGTGTCCCACTGTTGGGCAAAGGCCTCCCCTTTCTCATTACAAACCACTCTCATCATCTGCTTAGCCATTTCCCAAGCTTTGTTGGGGTTGGCTTCCAGTCTAACCAGATGCAGCTGAGTATCAGTATTTTAATTAAAGAGACTGCCTATCTGACCTGCACAACACAGTGACTGGATGAAACGATACCCTTTGGTAAGACTGGATGTCAGAGTTTCAGCTTCTGATCACTCGTAACGACTGTCAAAGATCTACAAATTTTAATGACAACCGTGACCAACGGCATAACGTGCTTTCCGAAGCACGGAGGAAACTCGGTATGTAATGATATTCACCTATCCACGACCAACCTCGGCAAGCACGGCTTATCCTCGAAGATCGACCCATGCGGCTATTAATATTTAGCCACGAGCTCGATCCTCATTACAAACCTCTCTATCCTGTGCAATATCTGTCCACGTTCGCTCTGAAAACAATATCAAAACGTCACACCACCTTCGCCGCGGTTGGCAGACGCTGCTCGAGACAGCATTGTCAAAACTATCCGTACAAACCAAGCGTGACAGTGGGCGTCACTAGTGGCGGCACTTTTACACAAGGCTAGAATCTTGGCTTGCTCTTATAACCTGCAACGTGGAATAATAAGAAGATGTCTGCCCAGTCTGCTTGCCTTATGGGCCATGCGCCAGCTTGCTATAACGTTGTCATCTAGACACTCTACTGGGCTTCACCGTTTACTCGCACTATGACTCTGACGTATAGAAACTTTGATGGCTTCCTTAAGCCAAAACCTTTTTTGTCGGGCAGTTCGTGACTGAAGTTGTGCGCTATAAGCTCTTTTGGCGCCACAAATTTATTAGTACCTACTGCTGCCGTCTCTACACAATGACGTCATAAAAATCATCATGCCTGTCAACCCCGAAGGGTACACCCACATTTTTCACACACACACACCCACATTTCGCCAGTTATGTTGAAGTCCTATGTAATACGGGACGAGCCTATTGCCTTCAACCGGCCAAAAATAAGAACACCATGGCTGTTATTGAGAAAATTCCTAATTAAAAATCCCGATAACACTGCCCGATCCGGGAATCGAACCCAGGTCATCATACTCGGCGGTCGAGATTGCAACCACAGCTTGCGAAACAGTGGCAAAAAACACAATCTTCCTTTATGATTCTCGGCAAGAAAACAAAGGCCTTACGATTTAATGTAAACGAAGCAAATCAAACAAACGAGAACCGTATTTTATTTCTACCATGACATAAAACAGACGAATCGTGAAAACAAATGGCGATATTACAATAAAATAAATAATATTAAAGCCTTATGATGAACGAAAATCTATCTTAGTCGATTCTGACTTCAGCCGTATTAATCCGTCTTCATCAATGATTTAAATCTGTAGATACACCAAATCGTATTAAAAGGAATTGAACCACGTTTGACATGCGTTGGAAGTCCAAGTAATGTCAAGCGTGGTTCAATTCCTTTGATCGTTTGTCTCGTTTGTTTGGACATAAACTAAGTAGTTTAAGTCCAAAATTAAATACTTGGAGCATAATAACATAACATCACGCCTGTAATCCCCGGAGGGTAAGCATTCGCCTGTTATGTTTAAGTCCCAAATAATTGGGGGCGAGCCTATTGCCACCAACTGGCATAAATCTAGACTCCGTGGCTGCTACTGACAAATTCCTAATGTAAAAAACAATTACCTCATCCTGGGAATCGAACCCAGGACCTCAGGGCAATACTATTAGCAATAAAAAAAACCAGTGTGAAATACACTCAAACCATTCTGTAACTAATAGTAGAGCAATAAGAGCCACTTTTCTAGTAGTAGTGTATTTTGTACTTTTCCGTTTCTGAGAACCACTCTTTTCAGAAAGTTTACACGATCAACACAAACCCCGTTCAGCAGCTGTCAGTATCAATAATCCATATCAATGAAGACACTGACTGCTATTAAACGTAGTTTTGATGAGCTGATCGCGTACAGTTTCTTTGGTGCAACTCGCCCTCAAGTCAGTGTAATCACTTTTTGGCGTGACCTAAGGTACGTTGAGAGCACATCTAACGATTCCAATCTTTGCTCGTCGTCTTCATGAATAAATTGGACGTTTCAGAAATAATTCCTGTCTTTTGTATCCTCCACTTCGTAAGAATAACTTCACTTCATCTCTTACTTCAAAGTATTAAGAGATGAATTATTCAGACATTAGATTTGTTAGATAAATAATTCGAGTGATTGGAAGATTTTATTTTTGAGATTTCGGGACTCGAGAAAGTTTTGTGAAGAGATAACTACTCACATTTTTAAGAAATTGTAGATTTTCTTGGAAAATTAAAAGTTTGTCTGAAGCTGTGGGTTACTGGGTTAGGTATGTACTATTCGTGACCTAGGTTTTCAATCACCACCACTGAGTCTCTAGGTTTTTTAATTCAACTAATATAATAATTAGCTACAAAATTAATATCTATTCACTGATGGCGTTATCAGTACAACTTTGATTTTATTAGCCAGCAATTATCATCATCTGCCTAGCCTTTACTATTATGTTGGGATTGGCTTCCAGTCTAACCGGATACAGCTGAGTACCAGTATTTTACATGAAGCGAATACCTATCAGACCTCCACAATCCAGTAAGACCTGGGTAATACGATACCTCTTGGAAAGACTGCTTGTCAGACTTTCGAACCACTGACTACTGAAAGATCATGATCTGCCTAGCCTTTTCCCAAACTTAATTGGGGTCGGCTTCCAGTCTAACCGAATGCAGCTGAGTATCTGTATTTTACATGAATTGACTGCCTATCTGACTTCCATAACCCGTTTACTGGGTACTACGAAACCCCTTGGTAACACTGGATGTCAGACTTTCGGCTTCTGACTACTTTTAACGACCGTCAAATATCTACAAATGACAGCCGACCAACAGCTTAACGTGCTTTCCGAGGCACGGACAAAAATCGGTATGTAATGGGTGGTCACCCATCCACAGAAAAACTTAGGCAAGTGTTGCTTAACTTAAAGATCAACCCGAGTAGCTGTTATTAATCAACCACGAGCTCCTCATCCAATTCTACTGATCTAATTCACTGGTCTACAGCTTTTTTGCGCATGGGACATATATACCTTATTTTTATTGCATTTATAGCTAGATATAAGAATAAGAACAAAAAATTGCTCTGTATTTGATTTTGTGCGAAAAAATGCAAAAAACCAATTCAATAAAAATACACTACATTTTTACACAGAAATGATTTGTTAAAAGATAATGAACGTCCATTTATGATTTAATGTTTAAAAATTAATTGTTTTGGTTTTCCTGTCATGTTCAACAGAAGTTTCTCTGATCAGCCCCCAAATATAATCACCCATCACGCTTTCAGTGTACTTGCTTTGGTAACCTCTGTCATTCAAATTTAATTATATCTTGATGGAAGCGTTCCCCTTGTTCTTCCGAATAAGCTCCCATGTTATCCTTAAATTTATCCAAATGAGAATGTAACATGTGCATTTAGAGGCATTCTACCGTATGTTCTTGCCGAGGTTCGTCCGTAGATGGGTGATCATAATTACATACCGAGTTTCCTCCGTGCCTCGAAAAGCACGTTAAGCCGTTGGTCCCGGCTGTCATTTGTAGATCTTTGAAAGTCGTTACGAGTATTCAGAAGCCAAAAGTCTGACATCCAGTCTTACCAAGGGGTATCGTATTATCCAGTTACTGGGTTGTGGAGGTCAGATAGGCAGTCGCTTCATGTAAAATACTGGTCCTCAGCTACATCCGGTTAGACTGGAAGCCAGTCCGAAGATAGTTTGGGAAAAGGCTAGGATGATGCTGATTGAAGTATGTAAGCTTGATAGGCTTCGCAAATCTTTAAACTTGTACTTATATCATACTTTTTGTCTCGAACATTGATAAATTCGCCACAAATATAGCAAAACGAATCAGCGTCTCGTTTACAACCTCTCGAAGCCGTTGTGTACTGGTTGATACACGTAAGAAATACGTAAAAGACGTTTTACCTTAGTAATATGCAAACACACACTGTTTGTTGTAAACGTATTGGCGATGCGTAATGCAAAAAACGATACTGCGCGCCCCTTACTCACCTTTCGACAGCGACAGCGCGCAATCACCGACATTATTGGGCGCGAAAATCAAAAATGGTCACATCGCTATAACTTTTTTAAAAGCAAATATTTTCGATGTCCAATAGCACTTTTTTATATATTTTCACTGAAACAATCATAATAATATTAAGTAAATCCCATGCGCAAGAAATTTTTATTTTTTTGTTGACCGGTGTTATCTGCTGAGCCTTTTTCCTATCTGTATTGGGGTCGGCTTCCAGTCTTACCAGATGCAGCTGAATACCAGTATCTTACATAGAGCGACTGCCTTCTGACCTTCACAACCCAGTTAGCACTGGGTATTAAGATACCCTTTACTAATCTTACATTCCAACAAAAAAAAAAGAACAGCAACACTAGACATCATTCATCGTAAACTAAATTCGAGGCATGTTGTCAGCGAAACGTTATTTATTTAGTCAGCCGCTACTGCAAAATTAACAACGCGGGAGGCAGGTAAAATATTCAGGACGGCCCACTATGAGCGCGGCCGCCCAATATAAGATATGGCCACTACAACTTGAATAATGTAGTAGTGCTGATATCTTTCCTGTACTGGTAGGAAAAGAGGGAAAAAGCCAAAACAAAGCAACATTATTAGGATAAATTATAATATTACATCACAGCTTATAATCCGCGGAGGGTTAGGCAGAGGTGTGCCTAACAATTACACCCGCATTTCGTTATATTAACCATCAACCGAGCAAAAATTCTGACTCCGTGGCTCCCACTGAAAAATTCCTGATGAAAAAACCCAATAATGCTTTGCCGGGAATCGAATCCAGGACCTTTATGCCCAGCAGTCGCGCTTGCGACCACTTGACCAACGAGGCAGTAAAATGTGATACATTGTTAGGTAAAATTATGTTGAGGAAAATAGATAGGCCTTTTTGGGGTTGGATAAGTTCGATGTACTAAAGTACGATGCAGAAAAACACCCATATTCTTAGAGCCAAACCAAAACCATTTTTTGATTTAGTCGAACTGTATTGCCATGACAACCGTTGAAAACACGCATCTAATCGTGTTCCTTTCTTAATAATAGTAATTGCTGGAGGAGGCACCTAATTCGAATATCCATTCGAATTAGGTGCCTCCCCCAGCTACCTATCTTTGTCAAACCCATAGTTGCATCCTGCTTCAATATTTATTGAAGCAGGATGCAACTAAGCTAGAGATGTCATGTCACTATAATCAATGTTATAGATTATATAATTAATAGTTTTCCGGTACTTCAAATTTGCCAGATGAAAAGAAGGCGTTCATATGTCAATTTATAAACAAACAGGGCGGAAAGTAGGCGTGGTTAGTCCAACTTAAGTTCATGACTAAGAATACCAGTGTAGTGTAAATAGGACTGACAGACCTGCGTCTAGAAATCTAACGAACGTTTTTTGAAAAGAGCCATAAAATCGAGTGAATTAAAAAGATACTTAAAAGTCAGGATTGTTTGGTACAGTCATGCTTTTACTGTGTGGGTCATCATTAATTTAAATGACTTGATTATGATAATATATATATATATATATATATATATATATATATATATATATACGTAAAGCTATCATTTACTCCTTTTTTTATATTATTTTCTTCGATTCTCATCTGTCAAACGTAACGCTATCATTTACTCCTTTTTTATATTATTTTCTTCGATTCTCATCTGTCAAACGTAACGCTATCATTTGCTCCTTTTTTATATTATTTTCTTCGATTCTCATCTGTCAAACGTAACGCTATCATTTACTCCTTTTTTACATTATTTTCTTCGATTCTCATCTGTCAAACGTAACGCTATCATTTACTCCTTTTTTACATTATTTTCTTCGATTCTCATCTGTCATACGTAACGCTATCATTTACTCCTTTTATTATATTATTTTCTTCCATACATCTCTGTCAAACGTAACGCTATCATTTACTCCTTTTTTATATTATTTTCTTCGATTCTCATCATCTGTCAAACGTAACGCTATCATTTACTCCTTTTTCTTTTCTACTTTTTATTTTGTTTAAAATATTAATCTGCCAACGCTCCTACCTTTAGAGACGTCTATAAGAATTTAGTTTTGCGTTGTTTGTCCCCAAAATTATTTGCACTGCCATTTATTTGGGCCGAGTGCCGAATAGGGAATTTTCGGCTTTAGCGTAATGGTTTCGGCGGAACCTATGAACGAATGAAAATAAATGTCCTTCTAGAGGAATTTTGTAAACCGCGCAGTTTTTGTTGTTCAATATTTTATGATATGGTGCTATTTCGGTGCGGAAATGGATTTATTTTATCCGTATTTTTTGGGAGGAAACGTTGCTTTATTGTCGTTTCTTTCTATTGGGGACATGAAATTGTTGGTAATACATTTCTAGGCAAAGATGACTCAGACGTTTTTTGGCGACAATATAAACAAAAAAAAAAAAGGAATGTTTGTAGTTTCATAACGGTTTTTTTCTGAATGCATATTAAACTATACACGGTACTTTAAAAAAAACCCTTTTTTTAATTTATGTCTGTTTGTCTCGGGCTAATCTCCGAACTGACTGGACCAATTTAAAAAAGGAAAAAGACGAAATAGGGAATAGGGAAGTAATCTAAAGTCGCGGGCAACAGCCAGTATCTTATAAAACTTGTAGTTTAAGGTTCGATTCAAAATGAAGATCTTATGACTGCATCACTGAGAGAAGTTTGCATAATTGAATTTTGGTAAAACTCATTCATTTATTTTTTTCCATCGGCACACTTAAAAAAAAATAAAGATCTGTTTCGCTATAAAGTAAGAACCATTAGTAAAAGCCGTTATAATCAACATTTCTGCGCACATTTTTAATTATTACATATCAGGTTTTCTCCTTCAAGCTTAACTATTCAGTTAAAAAAGCAAATAAAAGTAAACTTTTCAAAGAAAAACCCAGCTAAGGCTTAAGCAGCGGATGTTAAAGCATACTTATAACAATCTTGCTTTTACTGCATTCTTCGAAGAAACTATGGATTACTAAGAAACTACGGTACAGAAATAATGAGAAATTATTTTCTTGAAGAAAAATATCTAGATGTAAAGTTCTTTGCAAATGCGACTTTTTTTTTTTGCGGATGGGAAATCATCAAATGACTTCTCCCGCTCTGGGCGGAGCGGGAGGGAGTGTCAGACTTGACTGACTAAAACCCACCCATGTTCCTTCTTAGCCCTTTGTGTTCCAAGGCCGCGGTATCTCTTTCGAACAACCCGCAAAATGCGACATCAGAATGTGTTGTAGATAAATCAAACTAAAGAAATAAAACTAAAAAATCACAACTCATGATTGCCAAGTTCAAGCTTACACTGACCTACTTAGAACTTAAAGTTGTTTGATTCACGCATGTTATGTTTTTTTGAAGTGAAACTTCTTATGCGACTTCCAACAAGTTTAACGTTCTAATGGAGGGGGAATATTTTCTATTACCCACTAAGAGATGGCGCTATTACAAGATTTGTGACTACGTAGTTCTACTAGGTACGCAAGATGGCGTGCAAACAGTCATACATTCGACTCTTCGGTGTGACCAGCCTTCGCTCAATTTCCATGAGTAGAATAACCTCGATAAACTTATGTAATAAAAAGTGTACAACAATAAAACAATAAAATAGTATTTAGAAGCTCAATAAAATAACGAGAGTGAATGCTTGACACTCGAACGCATGCGTGTAGTATTACGAAGTTTCACTTTTTCCGCGCGGAGGGACTCCACGCACTATTTTTTTATTTGAGATAGGTTTGCTCTTGACTCTAGTCTAGGTTAGAGATGACAGAGACAAAGTCAACGATGGTACGAGACCTTTGATAGATCCAAGGGTAGAACGCCTTAATGTCTGACTGAGTGACTGGCACTCAGTAACTGTATTGTGGAGGTCAGATAGGCAGGGTTAGTCTGGAAGTTGACCATATATTATTAAAAAAGGCTTGGCAGATAATGAACGATGAATAAGAGAAACTAATTATGATCCTTCTCTAACAACCAAGACCTCATAAAATTCCGAATTAAATTGAACATTTTCGGGCACCTCTACCGACTTTATCAGGCAAAGTTACCCACAAAGAGGGCAAATAATATTCCTTAGGACATCATTATCCACACCCAAAGTCCAAACAAAAGCCTTTCACAGGTTTAGTACTAAAACTCTCGCCTTCATCAAGCATCAAAAATCTACGTAATATAAAATATTTTGAACCTCACTTGCGTATATTTTAGAAAATGTTCTCAGTTTTGTAAATTGGATGAAGTAGTTCGTGTTGAAAAGTTTAGTAATTTGTGAAAATAATAAGTTTGTTTAGTAGTATTTTAACAGACAAATTAAATATACAGACTGACAATTAGCAGAGAGACCCAAAGTTTAACGGTCAATTTACACTCAACAGCAAAACTGAATTTGCTTTTCATAGTGTGTTAATTTAAAGCCGAGCAACGTACTTTGTAGAAAGTAGTTAAAAGAATTGAAAATTGCGCACTATTCGAAATTATGCATACCTTTTTCTGCAGACGTTTTTGAGACCCTGATTGTGTATTTGGGTTTTTTTACAAGGTGTTGTTTTGCATCCTCATCAAATTCAAGGAGGTAACTATGCTAATGATTCTCGACCCGAATCAATAATAAAATGGGTAGGTTTTTTTTTTTTTCTCATTTACGGAAATCGGTATTTGTGAACCACCCGTGTTTTAAATGCGGCCTGTCTTGATTCTCGCCCTATAACCGCGCTTTCAAACATACAGACATCTCGAACGCTTATTCCATAAACATGTTACAACCAAAAAAAAACAGCGATTTTCAATAAATAACTAGGTACCGTAATTAAAATTGATTATTAATATCTTTTGTGACAACCTCCTGAATTTTGACGAGGATGCAAAACAACACCTTGTACTTACTTCAGTGTGCATGCAGGAATTTTACACCTTTCAGCCAAATAAAAGTAATGAATCTAAATAGGTCAAACAAATTATAAATCTACAAAGAACTTGTCATAAGTACCTACATGTGTTGGGTAAACAGATTTTGCTACATATTTTGTATTAATTACGATAAAAACAATTCAAATAGCTAAACTAAATCTTAGTAGAAACTTCGCAAATAAAAAAATAATAGCTCTTCTCTGATCAAACAAGACGTTCAGACTTTTCTATTACATGCCATGTACTTGAGCAGAAATCGAGTGGTTGACAAAGCCTCAAAGAAATTGTTTTCTGAACAATCTAAGAGGAGGTAACTTTATTTTTAGGGTTCCTTACCGAAAGGGTAGAAGCCAGGTTCTATTTTCGAGGGTCGGTTTGTAAGTTTATAAGCGTGCTGTATCTTCCAAATCGATATATGTATATGATATACTAGCTGTTGCCCGCGACTTCGTCCGCGTGAAAATTTTGATGTGTAAGCAGAAAAAGATAGCCTATGTCCTTCCCTAGGATTTAATCTAACTCCTTGCCAAATAACATTACGATCCGATCAGCCGTTTAGTTGCGAAAAAGTAACAAACAAACAAACAGAGTTACTTTCGCATTTATAATAGTAATAGTATGGGTGGTCGGTACTGTTAATTAAAGTAACAAAAATAAGTACAAATTCCTCTGTGTTAGGGGGTTATTAAAATTATTTGTTTATTTCAGAGTAGGAAACTGTGACAAACGCATTTTATCATCGACGTATGTATGTAAAGATAGAGTCGAAACAAAATATTATTAGCATCAAAGTTGGGTTTAATGCGTATATTCTAGATTTGAAAACAAAACCGGACAAGTGCCAGTCGGACTCACCCACCGAGGGTTCCATACAAATTCACTTTTGTTATGACCGTTAATTCAATCATAAAAAAACATTTATTTTTATGATTTAATTACAAATGTATAGTTTCAGATTTTTACTTTTACATGTTAGTATACGACGATATTACTTGGCAAATTGTATAGTTCCTGGTCCACGGGAAGTACCCTATACATTTTGATTCCCTTGAGATAATGTTGAAATATACCATATATATCAACTTATATAACAGACAGACGGACAACAAAGTGATCCTATAAGGGTTCCGTTTTGTCCTACAACAAATCATGGAAAAAAAAGACAAAACATAAGAGTTTTGGTGGCACGGAACCCTTGAAGCAAAAATTCAACTCGCATAAATGCCCAGTATTTTTCCCAATAAACTGGAAAGCGGTGGTGCTAAGGAAACTGTCAAAATTCTAATAACGACACGGGGTGTTTCCTTTTTACCGAAGGTTGAACGCCCCTTTCACGGTTGAGTACTCGAAAAATTAAGTTAGTTTCTTCAGAAAAAAGGCCGCGCTCTATTTGGGATGATGGAATGGACCGTGGATTTCGGACGTTTTTGCTGTACAGTTTTGCCTGATTTAATTTTAATTTTATTTATCAGAGTTGCTTCTTTTTTTGTGACAATTTGTGATGAATGGAATGTGAGAATTATAGCATCCTTGGGAAAGTGATGATTTATCGAGTAAAGTGCAAAAATAGAAGTTCACTTTGTCATTCTGCGACATTTATAATTAAACTAGCTACTGCCCGTGACTATGCTTGTGTGGAAATTTTGTCGTGTTCTTGAGGGATAAATTTACATTTAAACCTTCTTCTTGAATCACTCTGTCTATTGATGAAAACGGCATCATAATCCGTAGCGTAGTTATAAAGATCTCAGCGTAAAGACGACGGGAAGCGACTTTGTTTTATACTATGTAGAGATATTAATTATTACAATTTTCTTTTAAAACTTTCCTCAACTTTTCGGAATATTTTGAAACTTTTTATGATGTCGCGTAAGTTAGCCTTGCCACCTGGAAGGTAACTTTAACCACAGTCCAGACACAATTTTAACTTCCAGTTTATTATTACAAACCTGAGAGTAAGTTTTGAACCAATTTCCTCTGAAAAGTGTCCATTACCTATTTCTCCGGACGCATACGTGCTACGTGGCCAGGCGATTCTCACTTCAGCTTGGCTGTTTTTGCTCCAACATCTGCAACTTGAGTCATGATTGGTTCATTACACCTTACTTAAACATAACTGACGAACTGTGCCCAATCAAAAACAACTAAATAAAACGATAGATTAAGTGAATAACATGTCATTCCCCAGCATTGTGAAAAAAAATGGTCTTACAGATATTTGCACATTCTGTTATCTCTGTTTACTTCAAATTCATCCAATTGTACAAAATCGAAACAAGTTAATTAAAGATTTCTTCTAAACAATCGTCGACGGAGTTATTCAAACCTCCCTCGACCATTCAGAATTATTCAAACGGATTCGAACAAACCTTTTGAAAAAGTTATTTTTAACGCGAACAGTCTTTGTAGTTCATTATTTCAGGATTAGTTCCGTTTCGTTTAACGATATCTATCTATATTTATTCATAGAACTTTTATAATTGAATTTACGGAAATCAATTTATGGAATTGATTTTTTTTTATTTCATTTGTTTTGGCTAAGTTGGGATAATTTTAATGAGCGCTGAATTTATTCTTAACTAGCCGACCCACACAACTTCGTCTACGTCATATTTTCTCCGTTTTTGCACCATTTTTCCTTAATGCTCTGCTCCTATTGGTCAAAACGTGACGTTATATAGCCTTTAGCCTTTTTTGATTATTGGGCAATCCAATACTAAGAATTTATCAATTCGAACCAGTAGTTCCTGAGATTAGCGCGTTCAAACAAACAAACGAACTCATTAGCTTTATAATATTAGTATAGATTCAGTCATAGTATTTTTTGTAGAGTGTAGGATGTAGCCAACATGAAATGGGATTTTCTCAAACGGCTCAAATAGGCGTGTCCGGGGCGAAACCTAGTGCGAAATCAGGATAACTAGCTACTTGATATTTTTTTCTATAACAGTTAAGATCAAAATTTTAAGAGGGGCCTGTGTAGTTTTTTAATAAATTAAATATAAGGAAACATTATGAGCTATGTTAAGAATGTCTAACAATGTATGGATATTTTTTGTATAGCAGACAATTTAACAAATTAAGAGCAGAACGGACGTTAGAGACCTGGCAGTATAATCACGTAGGATTTTTCTTCTAAATTACGGTTTCCGTAATAAACAACCACAAATTATGTTAATTTTGAACTAAAACGTACCTACAGCCATAAAAAGAGCCGACCAAGCCAATTCAACAACAAGATAGGTACATAAATCATAAAATGTGCCATAAACTAAATATTTTACTAATCGTAAATAGCAATTCCAGTTTACGATACATATCTGTCGTAAAGTGGGTGCCATAAATGTTGTATCACCTTCGCATTATATTAACCCTGAACCTGAAAATAATTTTCGGGAAATAAGCTACTTTCTCTGTATCTTAAAGGATATGCATATTACAACGCTACTAATTTAACATAATATAACATAATATATTTTCAACTTATACTTAAAGCATGCGGAGTTTACCTATAAGTGATTGTTACACTATTGTACTCTATTATATTGCATGTTACCTTTAGCATAATACCAGTGTAAACAATTGTTGGTGAACCAATAAATAAATAAATAAAAATAACATACAAGATGTTGTTTTGCATCTTCGTCAAATTCAAAGAGAGGTAACTATGCTACTGATTCTGGTCCCGAATCAATAATAAAATGGGTAGGTATTTTTTTTTTTTTTCTTATTTACGGAAATCGGTAAATGTGAACCACCCGTGTTTTAAACGCGGCCCGTCTGGTTCTTGCCCTATAACCTCGCTTACACACATGTATACAATCTCAAACGTTTATTCTATAATTTCTTATTCCTTAAACCACGTTAAGGGGTTATTCATTGAAATATTGACAAACTTAAAAAAACAAAAAAAAAACAGCGTTTATTAATAAGTATGTACCGTGATTTGAATTGATTATTTATGTCTTTTGTGACCATCTCCTGAAATTTGATGAGGATGCAAAACAACACCTTATATAAATTACCTACATTACTATTAAAATAGGTAGGTAATTTTTTTTATTTTTTTTGTTTACGGAAATCGGTAAGTGTGAACCACCCGTGTTTTAAACGCGGCCCGTCTGATCCTCGCCCTATAACCACGCTTTCACAAATACAAACAATCGCAAATAACAAAAAATGCAGCATTTATTAACAGTTAACAGGGTACCGTAATTTAAATTGATTATTGTCTTTTGTGACAACCTCCTGAATTTTGACGAAGAAGCAAAACAACACCTTGTATAATACTGCAATTTTTTTTCGCACTACTGGGAAGCAAAAATATGCAGAACTAGCTTACTTACTTAGCTTTTGTGCGATAATAGAGGTCAAGACTTGGTAAGGAAAACAAAATTCTATTTTGTCCGTCAGACAGGTAATACAAAAATATTAGACACATATTTTTTGTTTTATCAAAATATCAAAAAATTACTTAGTTAAAACTCATTAAAGTTGGAGAGTGGGGGCTAACTACGTCACAAGTAGGTATAAAAATTACCTACACGTGACCTCATGCGCCATTTTAACTCAATATATCTCCGTAATTATATGACCACGTGAAAAAAGAAAAAATACGTGTCCAATACTTTTCAATAATATAACCGACGACAGACAAATAAAAAAAATGTGATTATCCCCTATTGTCCCTCGTAGGTACTACCGGAATAAAAAGTATTCTATGTGCTATCCCCATTTTCATCCAGATTTTGCGTGTAAGAGGAACAAACAGTTTTAGATATAAACAACATAGAGACTGTTTCCAAACAAAAACAAATAAAATAATCTTGTGAAGGGACTACCGTATGTCTAGTTTAACCATTTATTTTAATACAAGTGGCCATGTATTTCACTCAGAAACCTCACAACTTTTGTGTTTTGTCCCTTAGGCAGTATACGCAGGGCTGTGACGCATATCTTTGCACAAATATTTAAAAGTACATATCACAGATTTCTCAAAATCAAAATATTTTTATTTCACATGGGCCTACATGGGCACTTATAAAACGCTGGCAAAAAGATGACCGGTTCGAGTTGGTCGTTTCTTATAGAGAAGAACCGGCAAGAAACTCTTATTTTTTTTTAAATCATTTGGTTTTAATATATTTTATGTTACCGCGTTAGTACAGGACATCGTAGGCCCGACAGTAAGTCGTTGCTTACTACAAAACGTAGAACAAGATAAAAAGTTACCAAGGATCTAGGAATTTATAAAGCCTACAATGTCCACACATTTACAAACAATCGGTAAATAAGAAAAAGATTTAAAAAAAAAACGAAGATATTAATTACAAAAAGACTAGATTAAACAAGTGTTTTATATGGACCTTTTAAAAACAAAAACAAGGGGGTGTGGGGGCGTTATACTCAAAAAAATCCACTCCTGTTTCCACGGCTGGCACACAATGCCTCTTTGAGTAGGAGTGGACTAAAACCCACCATGCAGGTACAGTTTCCTTAACAGTTCCACGCGCGCCTCAAGGAGATGTCAGCAAATTGGAAGGGGTCTGAGAGGGTTGATGCCTGCCAGGGCTGCGGGTTGCTCGAAAGAGATACCGCGGCCCTGGAACACAAAGGGCGAAGAAGGAACATGGATGGGTTTTAGTCAGTACAAGTCTGACACTCCCTCTGGGATATTTATGTGCAGGAGAATGATGTTGATCTTAGTCTCAAGTATGTTTTTGCCCCGTCTTTTGCTATACCATATCATTCAATGTTTTATACAAAGTGTTGTTTTGCAATCACGTCAAATTGAAGGAGGTAACTATGCTAATGATTCTCGACCCAAATCAATAATAAAATGGGCACGAATATTTTTTTTATTGTTTACGCAAATCGGTACGTGTGAACCATCCACCATATTTTTCATTGCTGCTCCGCTCCTATTGGTCGTAGCGTGATGATATATAGCCTATGTCCTTCCTCAGGTTGAAATCTATCTTCTTGCCAAATTTCATTAAGATCCGATAACAAACAAACTTACTTTCGCATTTATAATATTAGTTAGGATGGAAAAAGACCTCAAATAAATTCGGATAAGTGCAGAGGAATTATGATGATCTTAACTCAGATATGTTTTTGTGCCCCTGTCTTTTGCTGTACCATATCATTTAATGTTTTAAATAGGTATATCAAACCTCACAAAAAGCACCCTCCACTTGCTTATACGACACATTTAAGCCTCATTTACACGATGTGAGAACTTGCTTGCGAGTTTCATTACATTGCAGACTATTGACGGGCAATGAATTCAGTTAATCAAACAAAAACAGCAATGTAGTGAAACTTGCATGCGAGTTCTTGCATCGTGTAAATGAGGCTTAATGAAAAAAGGTACAATGACATTCTTCTATCTTTTCAAATAAAACATACGTACCTACTGTCAAGTTATCTTAATAAAATGTCTGGTTCACAACAAACGACCGTTCCCTTTGATTTGTGATGGGACGACAGTCACGGGCATAAACATGTATACAGATGAAGTTTAGTACAACATTCTATAGCGTTTTTCTGGTTGAATAATTTGATTCTTGCAACTTTGAGAAAGGAGGCAGTGGAAAGACTGCCGGCAGAACTGAAAACTCAAAACAATGAAATTACTGGTATTACTCTTTCTTGAATTTTTAAAACAATAATAGTTTGGTTGAATTATCTAAAAAAAAACATTATTTGTACATTGAAATTATTAACATTAGTCTGGTTTTCACATCTATTGTACTCCGCAATAATTATATGTTTTTTTTCAGTGTGCATGAATATAACTATGATGCAATACAAAATATCAGGCCGCTATACTTAGCGACGCTAGTCTGGCGCAATACGTCACAAGCATGTCGAGTTTATCGGTGACGCGAAACCAAAGATTTTTCCCCTACCAAAAATCGCTCAACGTCTTCACTTCAATTATTACGGATTCTAACTCTGAGTTAAGTTCTTACGGTTAATAACTAAAGTACTTGTCAAGTGACAACCCTAGAAGACGAGTTAGTAGGACTTATCAGTGCGTTTCCACGATACGGCCCGATGACATAAAGGCCGTTTGTGAGGGAATGAGTGATAAGGGTAGCTGCGAGGAAAAAGAACAGTTGAACGTTTGTGTGTTAAAGCCAAGAGTAGGCGGGGATGATAATTCATGTATTATGTACGCTGTGAAGGCGATTAAGGCTGTTTTACAGTGGGTTGAGACTGGCCAAAATAATTTATTGAAAGTCTCATTTTAACGACGAAGCTCGGGAAAAAGGAGATAGGCCAATGTAAATGATTTAAGATTTAATTTTGATAACTGTCTATCAAAGGAACAATTCTTGGAAACTTCAAGTGAATTAATATTGACGTCGTTCCTTCAAAAGCAGAATTGATAAATTTAATCAAAGACTTTTTTAAATGAAAGTGAATATTTTTTACTAAATATTGTTTATTCAAGGCTTTCTAAAATATTGATTCTAATAGATTTGCTGCCTACCTATTTGTGTAAAATAAACTATTTTTTTTTCATAAAAATTTTGCTTTTTAATTGTTTGTAGAGGATTTTTGCGACGAAACAATGAATGATGCGACCGCCTGAGCATGCATTTCTTCTAGAAACGTCACAAATCGCAAAAAAATCATTCCCATTCAAACACTTACTGTTTTAAGCTTTCACGGTGTATAACTCAACCTATACTGAACACAAATGGCAATAACCACGGATAATATAATTGGCAGTGTAAGTTCATTCCCATGCATTCCGTACCATTTGTGCATCGCGTTTTCAAGTATCATTTAAATTCATATGTAATTATGCACCCAAACGTTTTCAGTATAAATCTTATCACAAGATTATTGCTTTTCGGATAACTGGAAAACCCCAGTCAGATAAACAACTACACAAACATCAAACTGAAATCGTTCCCAATTTGAAATTCAAAAACATAAATTGCAGATTTCAAAGGAAAATTCGGATGTAAAACAAAACGGCAAAATGTCGTAAAGCTGAGATGAAACTGGGAACATAAATAGCGATGAATTTATGTCCAGAAACGGATGTGGCGGACTGATGGATAATTGCGCCTTGACTCGACGATAAAAAAAAAGTATCGCCGTAAATTGCCGAGCCGATTACTGATGGTTGCCGAGGCTTGATTAAATGGTTTCATGCTGGGTTTTGTTTTGGGGACGCGTTATTTGGATACTGATTGATCTTTGTTATGAGATTTAATTTTTTTCTGCGATCGTAAGCCTAAAGAACATCTTAACGCTTGGAAAGTACGAGTATGTCAGTTATGTTAAATTCAGTAAATTGCCTACCAATAACCTTGAAGGCCTAAAATAAAAGATTTTGTAATTAAATACATTAAAAATATCGTATAGAAAATTCTTTTCAATCAAATACAGGTTGCAGAGTACCTATGTAAAGTAATTTGAAATAGAAAAAATAAACTAACAAAACATCCTACTAAGATTTACCATGCCTTCACAAAGAAATTTACAAATCTAAACTGTTGCAATAAAACGTACAAAAACCTTTTTTTACATGAAAACCTTTAATTTTTTAATGAAAAGCTTTAATTCATGTCTAAAAATCATTGGCCTCCATTATTTGGGATTAAAGAGCAACCCCCACAATCTCTTTTGAATGGTATACAAGATAAGCAGTAATTTATTAGCTCCTGAGCCTCAGGCGAGTTAGGACGCCTACAGACAGCCGACTTCCCATCAACGTATCATAGAGTTGGTTAAATGTTCAATTAATTATGTAGATACACTACAATCTTCTTCTTCGATATAAATAAAATAAAATTTGAAAATATTGAAATCTTCTCTTGTTTTTTGAGTAGATTTAAAAGCCTCATCCACCGTTCTTTATATTAAAATTAAGTGAAGCCTGTGAAATTCAATAATATCATAATAACCTGTTAAATTTTATTGTTAAAATTTACCGTTAAATATTACTTTTATATTTTACTGTAATAGTATTCTATTGTTAATGCTTATAATACATATTATGTTACTGCACGTACTGCTACTTAATTTACTAGCGATTAGATTTTTTTTCTTTCAAATTTATGCTTACCGGTGGACAGTGTTGTGGGTTTGATTAAAGCCTATATAATTGTTTTTGTTAAACTAGTTGTAAGTTATCATAATGGAACTGTTTAAAGTCCCTTCCATAAAAAAAAAAAAAAAAAAACTTTATTAGACTAGAAAAAAAAATATGTTCACACAGTTTGTCAACATGCCACAAATTATTAATTTATAAAAAAAAATCGACGTGAAATTATACATTTCCAGTATAATATGGCCTCGCTTTGTATAGATTTTTAGTACAATGAGTGATCCGCGTAAACTGGTTTTGTATACCATGATTGGTCGTCGTGCGTATATACATTCTTGGAGTACTCAATCGATTTTGATGAAATTTTGCACTGTTGTTTAACATAAAGGAGAAATACCTAGTGTGGAACAACGATTTCTTTTTATTGAAGTGAAAACTTCTTTAGCGGCGTTGTGCACTTTTGTGATGGGTAAAAAAACGTTAAACTCGCGTCAGGACACGTGACCGTCAGCACCGACCGACCGGCCGACCGATCGAAAACTCGTAAGACGGATTGACATTAGGTTACGAAGGAATTTGAACTTTATGACATCTGTCATTGAGTTTGGATTTCCAAAACTGGAAAATTCGTGAGGCGGATTGACATTAGGTTACGATGGATTTTTTTAGTAAAAAGAAGATTAAGGGAGTTAAAGAAAACTGGCGAAAAGTTTATGTTCTTTACACCCCGATTCGTGTTGTTCCTCTTTGTGTTTTACAATTGGCTGTGTTTGGAGGCCCTAATATCCTGCCGCTGAAATGTTTGAAGAACATTCTGTTCGCTGTCCGTAGAGTCAAAAGGTAACTTAAGGAAGCCAAGTTTTGCAAAGTCTTTGGTGAAGAAAGTTTGTTCTTATCAGAATTTTAGCCAACGATCGGTAGAAACGGGTGCTGAACCGGTGAACTGTTTTGATAAATTGTGCAAGTTTCATTTGAAAATTGATTCTAAACTCAATTTTAATTAATTTCTGTTTATTAGTTTGTCAAATTAATTAAATTGAATTGAAAAAGAGGATTCTGAGTCAAGGATTTTATTTGATTGTCAAAATGAATTCAACAATAGGGTTGAAGACTGGGTAAAGAAAACGAAATTCTATTTTTTCCGTCAGACAGGTGATACAAAAATATTAGACACCTACTTTTTGTTTTGTCATAATATCAAAAAAATACTTAGTTAAAATTCATTAAAGTTGGAGAGTGGGGGCTCACTACGTCACAAGTAGGTATAAAAATTACCTACACGTGACGTCATGCGCAATTTCAACTCAATATTTCTCCGTAATTTTATGACCACGTGAAAAAAGAAAAAATACGTGTCCAATATTTTTCAATAATCTACCCGACAGACAAAGAAAAAAAAATTGTGATCATCCCCTATTACCACAATCAAAGGGACAAGTCGCAATCACTTTCAAATCGCTTTTTTCTTTTCTTAAGGTACATTCTTGATCGTGTAAACTGGTGTCACAGTTTTTATGCCGTCCATGGGCCTCTGACTTGGCTTTACATGCCGTCGAAAAATATCTCTCGGGCACGCTAGGTTTGATGTTTTCCTTCACTGAAGCAAGTGATCAACATACAATACGCTCATGAATCCGAAAAATCAAAGTTGCGTGTCTTGGGTTCGAACTCGAGACAAAACGAGCGAATACCCGTTCTACATAAAATCATATTTCATTGAAGAAAACAGACGCCAAGCATTATTAGTATTCGTTGCTCTATGATTGTTCGAAATTGTGGTTCTTATGTCAGTCCATTACATTTTCACTTTTCTATTATGTTATTGCATTAATGGCCGATTTATGTAGGTCTTTAGGAATGGCCACTTAACGCCAGAATACTGTTCGAAGGAATCGAAACAGTAACCCGAGAAGAGCAAAAGGCGATTGCTTAACCATTACGCCCACGTCTTTTTCTGTTTTAATTTCGCGATAGCAGGTGTGTGTTTCATATGTGTGTGTGTGTGTGTGTGTGTTTTACATGTGTTTGTGTCAAGTCATATATTTTCTAAAGATAAATGGAGAACCAAAAATAAAATGTCGTGTGATCCGATTATAAAGAAAGCATTTTTATATGACTAAATGGCAATAATTATTTTATAATTTGAATCACATGATCGTCCTGTCAATTCGTTCACAAATAATCTTTTTATTAATATACCGATCAAACGCTTTCTTTGTGACTTAGATAACAATGGAAATCAAATATTAATTATTATTTTCAGTAACGTAAATTATCAAAGGTAAGCGATACCTTAGGCTCTGGAAAAATAATGAGAGTGGGGAAAATTGACAAGAATTTTTACACGCACAGGTTACAGAGGTATAGAAGCAGAAATAGGCCTTTGCCCAGAACTGGGGCACGATTTAGGCAAGTTAAAAAAAACGCGCTATGCTCTTTAAACGGTGAATCATCATCATCAGCCTATAATGTTCCCACTGCTGGGACACAGGCCTCCTGTTAATGAGAGGGAGTGGGCTTTAATCCACCACGCGGGCCCATTGCGGGTTGGTAGATGTCATATGTCTTCGAATTTTTAGTTCTAGGACATGCCAGTTTCCTCACGATGTTTTCCTTCACCGTTTTTGAGAGCAGCAGTGATGAAATAAATTACACAAAGTAATGCGCCTGCCTAGGTTCGAACCCACGGCTTACTGCTCGTAAGTAGGGGTTGCCACCACTGGGCCACCGCTGCTTTAAACGGTGAATACTGGGAACATTATAGTAAACTGATAACGGTGTTTTATATAATATTGAATACAAAATTTGATGGCAGACTGGGTAGAAAACCAGTCAAAGACAAAAAGCCAAAACCCTGAAGTCTCATTCACCCAAGAGTAAACGACTATTCAAATTCAAATTCAAAATATTTATTTCAGATAAAAATTATACTACTACCAAGCATAATTAAAATCAAGAATATCAAATAACCTGACTACTTCTGAGCACTATATTAAATAACCTTGTTTGTTTTTGACCATTACCGTGCATTTTCCAAGCTAACCACATTATATGACATGACTGGCCTGATTTCGAGTCATGCTGTGTTTAGTACGCATAAAACACGAGCGTGTTTTAGTTGATAGCTAGATTGCCTAAGCGACTTGAAGGAGAACTATTATGGTCATACCTGGACTAAAATTTTGTCAAATTTAAGAAAGAATCTGTTTTTAAATAATTTTCTTATTATCGTGCCCATAATTATTTTAAGGGTTAGGCAGTAGTGTGCCTATACACTAGTACACCCACATTGCAATAAAAAAAAAAACAATTTTCTTTTTTTCATCATCATCAGCCTATAATGTTCCCATAGTTGGGACACAGGCGTCCTCTCAATGAAAGGGAGTGGGCTTTAATTTAATCCACCACGCGGGCCCAGTGCGGGTTGGTAGATGTCACATGACTTCGAATTTTTAGTTCTAGGACATGCCGGTTTCCTCACGATGTTTTCCTTCACCGTTTTGAGAGCAGCGGTGATTAAATAAAATATACATGCGCCTGCCTGGGTTAGAACCTACGACTTACTGCTCGTAAGTCGGGGCTGCAACCCCTGGGTGACCGCTGCTCTTCTTTTCTTTGTTTTCTTTTATTGATTTATTTCAAATCGTTATAAATCTTGAAGGATTACTCAGTGAGTATATATCCTTACCTATAAATTGTCACAGCTGTCAAAATAACTCCTCTCTAAAAATCTGTATACATCATCATCATCATCTGCCTAGCCTTTTCCAAAACTATCTTGGGGTCGGCTTCCAGTCTAACTGGATGCAGCTGAGTACCAGTATTTTGCATGAAGCGACTGCCTATCTGACCTCCACAACCCAGTAACTGGGTAATACGATATCCATTGGTAAGACTGGATGTCAGACTTTTTGGCTTCTGACTAATCGTAACGATTGTCAAAGATCTACAAATGACAGCCGGGACCAACGGCTTAAAGTGCTTTCCGAGGCACGGAGGAAACTCAGTATGTAATTATGGTCACCCATCTACGGACCAACTTCGGCAAGCATGGCTTAACCGTAAAGATCGACCCGGGCGGCTGTTATTATTTAGCCATGAGCTCCTCTAAAAATCTGTATATATTGAACCGAAAAATCCATCGTACCCTTGTTTCCTAATATAGATGGCATAAAGAAATAACTACTTAAATAAAGTACCTATACTATACAACATCCTATTTTAGTGACTTGCTTGATTAATGGCCAGTAGGCACGAAAGTCATTATTCTTGAAAATCAACATAAATAATAATCAGTCACTGGGACACAAACAAATGAGAGTCAAGTAACTCGGACAAAGGCAAGTAGCCGTGCGAAGAGACCATACATTTCGTTCAGGAGCGTTGCCATTACGATTACCGAGCCACTAACGATAATGATACGTTATTAAAACGATAATATCTTGGAGTTATTATGGTTTGACCAATTCTGTTTGAGTTACGTTAATTTTAGTGTTCCGTACCTCAATAGGCAAAAACAGAAACCTTATAAGATAACTTTGTTATCCGTCTGTCTGTCGGTCTGTCTATCAAGACCCATTATCTCGGGATAATAGCCTATGTCCTTCCTCAAGTCGAAATCTATCTTCATGCCAAATTTAATTAAGATCCGATCAGCCGTTTAGTCGTGAAAAGGTAACAAATAAACATACAAACAAACAGAGTGACTTTCGCATTTATAATATTAGTATAGAAGTATGGATATGGATTAATGGGCTTTCAAGGATAATAAAAATTCAAAGACGCTAAAATTCTGTTAAATTAGATTTTGTTACATATTCGTCGTGCCCAAATAGGTCATACTCCTCTCGTCATTAACTATGAGGAGACAGCTCAACATTGTCTTGAGTAAGATAGCATTATACTGCTTTTATATAATTAATTTTATGTATTTAAGACACGTAGGCTGATATTATGACATATCATTCTGTAAAAAATCGTGGTTTCCATAATATCGAAAGTTTATAGTTAACTTTTGTATTCGATGAATCGATCTGATAAGTCTCCTCAAGTTTTAAGTATGTTACATATGTACATTATTCACAAACTGCAAATAGATATAAAATACGTCGAAAAATTCGTCCACATCGCTGTCAACCGGAAAAGTGCCCAGATGGCTAACCGCATCGCCACGTTGCATGGCAATGCTGATTCTTTGGCCAAAAAAAGGCCAGCCCTCTGGTCACATGAAGAAACGAACAACCGCTTGATGATATCCCAAAACACAATGTGGGCACTTGGGCCCCATGGCTCTAGTGTTTCAACCCCAAAACGGTTCAAATACATAATTGGAAATCAAGTTATTGTATTTGCACCGTTTAAGGTTTTCAGCAACTGCAGCAGCCGCCCCAGCGCAGCTCACCGTGCTAAGAAGATGGGATGGGATGCGTGGGAAGCCGACGCTAGTCGCATACCACATCAAAGGCTTACCCAACTTCCGTGGCATTCTGGTCATACTATCTGGTCTCTTCCCGTCGACGCGTGCCACGCCATTGGGTTCTAAGACAGCACGAACCCGACGTTTTGGCAAGAGCACGAAGACTGAGATAATTAGTTAACTTTTTGTTTTAAAAGAATGGTTGAAAGGTTTATTTTATGATAAGCGGTGATCAAAGATTTCAGAACACTGGGATTATAATATGAATCTTGAAATGTTGAGCGATTATGTTTACTTATTTTCAAAATTTGGTTTTGTTCTATAGGAGGTGTTGTTTTGCATCCTCGTCAAAATTCAGGAGATTGTCACAAAAGACAAAAATAATCAATTTAAATTATGCTACCTAGTTAATTTTTATGAAACTGTTTTTTTTTTTAAATGTGTCAGTATTTAGAATTGCCCACTTAACGTGGGTGGTTTAGGGAATAAGAAATTATCGAATAAGCGTTTGAGACTGTTTAGAACTATTAGAATAGAAGAATAAAATAGAAAAATATTTATTTCTGAGTGAATGGTACATTAATATCTTAATCCAAAACAGTTTCACATACACTACCGTCGCCAGTGTAGAAATATTAAAATTATCAAAAAAGCCAGAGTGGCCAAGTTCGCATAGTTACTTCCTTCAATTTGACGAGGATGCAAAATAACAGCTTGTATTGTATTTAAATAATTAAGACTTCATGAAGATTTAATATACACTCCATCAGGTTGGTTTAGAAGTCGCCATTGCGACTGCTGAGCATGAGGTCCTGGGTTCGATTCCCGGGTCGGTCAAATTGCTCTTGGGTTATTCCAAAAGAAATTTCTCAGTAGCAGCCACCGAGTCTGGATTTGTGATCAGTTGATGGCGAAAGGCTTGCCCTCTATTAAATGGCACTCAAAACATAACTGGCGAAACGTGGGTGTACAATTCGGTACACCTCTGCCCAATCCTTCGGGAATTTCAGGCATGATGTTATATGTTATGTTTCATCTTTTTCTTTACAGCACCTTTTTTCACGGATTGGTAATCATCAAATGATCCACCCCGCTCTGGGCGGAGCGGGGGGGGAGTGTCAGACTTGACTGACTAAAACCCACTCATGTTCCTTCTTAGCCCTTTGTGTTCCAGGGCCACGGTATCTCTTTCGAACAACCCGCAGTCCTGGTAGGCGTCGGCCCTCTCGGACCCCTTCCGATTTGCTGACATCTCCTTGAGGCGCGCGTGGAAAACTAACGCGCCGTCGACACGGCTTGTCGGCATAAGACGGACGGACGGTGAGCTAGCCCATTACTCACCGTCCACAGGTCCGCGCCTATGGTGGCCGGGGGCTCCTGCAGCACCTTCATAATCAACTCGCCTCACCTAAAATATTCAAATTTAAATCCAATAAAAGTTGAAGTAGAATCCTTACCTAAAAAAAGAAAAATAATCCATTTACCCACTTGAAACCATTAATGACCCTTGGAAGCACCTGGCGATGATACAATCCAATAATTTCCGAAACAATGGAAGCAATAACAGGACAAAAAAGAAATATTTCCTTCAAGTTATTTATGGGGGATGATATAAGATTGCGATGGTGAGGTAGACCGCGCATTGCTATTAATGAATTGTGATAACCGATATCGGGAATTCGGGAAATTGGCTTTTCGATTCGGCTTTTTGGGATTAGTTATTTGATTTTATGTCGTTACAAAAATGGGCTCCATTTGGTGTTGCCAGCAATTTTTATAGAAATCATAACATAACGCCTGTAATCCTCAAAAGGTAAGGCAGGTCAAACCTAATAGTACGCCCACGTTTCTTTATGAAATTTCGTTTCGAAATAATTTTCCAGTAGTTTCTGAGATAAGCGCGTTCAAGCAAACAAACAAACTCTTCAGCTTTACAATATTAGTATAGATAAGTGTAGATTTGAAACCCAAATCAACAGTGATAGATAACAATTGATCGCCTCGTTTGTATTTTGGTCGCAAGTGCAACTGCTAAGGGGCCATCCATAAGTTTAATTATGTCACACGTTAAGGGGGGGAGGGGGTCGGCGAAGTGTGACATTGTGTGACAAGGGGGTGGGAGGGGTCCTAAATTTCGCGACGTCATATTTATAAATCTATTATAATCTAAGTGTTAAAGCACGAACTTTAAACTATTACTTTACGAAAACCTCAAAAACATATACAACTATATTATATTATAATACAATTATACTATATTCGTTTGGCGGCATTTATCAATGCTGTCAAACGAATATCAGTAGAACGAGCGGTCGACAAAACAATTGGTATCTTTTATACACAAATATATAATTTTATTAAAAAATAATTTGAATAGAAATAAAACTTATTTCGGAACCGCTGTTTTCATTCAATAATTTCTAAATGTAAATTTGCAAAATATGTGACGTCACACTAGGGAGGAGGGGAGGCTCATAAATGTGACCAGCTGTGACAAGTACGGGGGGAGTGGCAAAAATCATGAAATTCGTGTGACATAATTTATGGATGACCCCTAAGTATGAGGCCATGCGTTTGATTTCCAGGTCAGTGAAGGTTTTCTCGATGGAATCCAGAAATTTCTCAGTAGCAGACACAGATTCTAGATTAGTGCCCGCTTGTAGTGAGTTAATGGTAACTACAATGGCAATAGTCTCGCCCCATAATACATGGGACTTAAACATAACTGGCGAAATGTGTGTACTACTAGGTACACCTCTGCCTAACCATTCAAGCGTGTTGTTATGTTAATAACGGCACGGTTGGCGCAGTGGTTGAACGATTGACTGATGCGCTACGTGTCGCGGATCGATCCCCTTACGGAACAAATATTTTATATGTACACCTAGTTACCAGCTAGTTAGCACCTTAGTACCTACAGATAGTTGTTCCGGGTCTGGCTGTTTGTGTGTGGAGCAACGATTACTAAAAAAAAAATGTTTTCCTTACGAATGTTGTTATTGTATGGGCTTTAGTTAGATGAACGTTAAAATCTCATCTGAAGTCTCTGCAATTTCAACCCGTCAGCTCACACAAATGCGAGACGAAAAATAAAGATCCAATTCCAATTTCTTCGTACTAAAAGACACTGATTTATAACCCGCTGCCCATCCTCTTTCTCATAACGGGTCCTTCTTTTTGTGAGGCCTTGACCCTGTACATTGGCCTGACAGTAATGTGGCCTTACCGTAATCACTTTTCTTACCTTTCGAGAGAGGAATAAAATATATTGGAATCTACGATTGGCTTTTGTCTTTTTTCCGTTTGAGTTGGGACGGACTTATCGGAGAAGTGCGTATCTTTTGGAAGTTTTCTTTTATGGAATGCCGTTTTCACTAACATTTAGGATACTCTTAAACGAAAGCCGTCATTGTCTCGGCGCTTTTCTGGTAGTCGCCACTGTTGATTCTGGCTTACAGGAGTTGCAGTGATTTGGGAATACTGTGGCGAGTTTGACCCACAAAAAAAAAACGAAAGCTGTGCCAAATGTTGAAAATAAACGTCGTTATATTTCTTAGGCATTTCTTCAGTTCGCGTTGGTGAATACGAAGCATAAGAATAATATTTGAATTAACGTGATGTCTATTAAAAAGCATGTAGGTAAGGTATACCGTATTTATTGAGTACCGAGTTTCCTCCGTGCCTCGGAAAGTACGTTAAGCCGCTGGCTTTTTTTTTTTTTTTTTTATTATAAATAGGCTCGCGTTTGACCACTATCTCACCTGATGGTAAGCGATGATGTGGTCGACGGTGAAGCACGCTTGCCTAGAAGAAACCTATTCACTCTTGACTTGAAGACCCCCAGATTGTAGCTATCGGGAAACACAGACTCCGGCAGGGAATTCCACTCCTTAGCGGTACGCATAATAAAAGTATTCCCAAAGCGCTTAGTGCGTATAGGTGGGATGTCCACCATGTACCGATGGCGCATCGCCGTACGTCTGGTAGTCCGATGATGAAACGGGCTAGCTGGAATTAGGTCATGCAATTCCATCGCACACTCCCCGAAATGTAACCGGTAAAAAACCGATAGGCTGGCAACTCGGCGACGATGTTCAAGGCTCTGGAGCTTAGATTTGACCAGTGCCTCATTGCCAATGAGCCTCTTGGCCCGCTTTTCAACCGACTCAAGTGCATCAAGCTGGTATTTGGCAGATCCGTCCCAGAGATGAGAACAGTACTCCATGCATGATCGAACTTGCGCTTCATACAAGCTGAGCAGCTGTTCTGGCGTGAAGTACCTTCTCACCTCTGCAAGGACCCCCAACTTTTTGGCAGCCAGCTGTGCCTTTGCCTCAATATATGAGCCAAAATTGAGGGTTGATGTTAAAGTTATGCCAAGAAGCTCAAGATGGTCTGCTATTGGCACGGTGACATCTCGGAAAGTTGGAGCAGGGTGAAATTGGCTCTTTTTTGCGGAAAAAAGACACGCCTGGGTTTTGGTAGCATTAAACCTGACCAGATTGGCATCTCCCCATTCGGAGACTGCTTGCAAGGACAGGTTCAAACGCTCCACCATAGCCTCACGGAGAGACCGGATCTGAGGCCCGGTAGCCCGTGCGTTAGACAAGTATCTCTCAGCAACAGTGCTGTCGTCTGCATACCCAAAGGTGCCGGGTCTTAGCAGATCGTCAATGTGCAGCAAGAATAATGTTGCTGAGAGTACGGACCCCTGAGGGACCCCAGCATTAATATGCAGTTGGTCCGACGAGCAGCCATCGATAACCACTCGAATGGACCGATCTCTCAGGAAGTCTGCAATCCAATCACACAGACCACCGGGCAGACCGAATGAAGGAAGCTTACCGATAAGGCTTTCATGCCAGACCCTATCAAAAGCCTTCGAGATGTCGAGGGAGACAGCAATCGCTTCCCCGTGCCTCTCGATGGCCTCACTCCATATGTGAACGGCATACGCTAGAAGATCCCCAGTAGACCGATTACGTCGGAAGCCGTATTGGCGGTCACTAAGGATATCGTTAGTTTCTAGGTATGCTAGGAGCTTACAATTGAGTACACGTTCCATACTCTTACAGAGTATGGACGTTATAGAGATGGGTCTGTAGTTGGCCGGGTCAGCTCGACTGCCCTTCTTGGGCACGGGCTGTACGTTGGCTTGCTTCCAAGCATTCGGCACTTTTCCAGTCTCGTAGGAAAGACGGAACAGGCGAGTCAGGATCGGAGACAATTCAGGCGCACAGGTTCTAAGGACAATTGCTGGTATACCATCAGGGCCACTAGCCTTGTTCACGTCGAGGTTGCGGAGCACTCTGCGAACGTCGTTCTGATGGATGCGAATATCCGACATACTCGTCTCGCATCCATCAGGAAAAGGAGGGGGCCGCGCGTCACCTGGATTCAGACGTGAAGATTCCGCAAAAAGAGAGGCAAATAAATTTGCCTTCTCTTTAGCGGAGTGGGCCAGCGACCCGTCGGATTTCAGCAGTGGTGGTAGTGAGGGACGGCAGAAGTTTGACTCGACCGACTTGGCCAGGGACCAGAACGCTTTACTACCTGTTGGGTAAGAAGCAAGCTTGGCCCCTATTCGGCCAATGTGGTCGAACCGAGCCCCTCGCAACACCTTCTTGCAGGACTTGGCAGCCCTGTTCTTGCCTTCTTCTTCTGACCCACGTCACTCGCTTTGCGCGATCGAGCGTCGACCCATGCCAGGTAGGCCTCATGTTTGAGCGCGTCAGCGCGATAACAATCGGCACTAAACCATGGCCGGTCTCCACTAGACATTGTTATGTCAGAGAACGGAATATAGTACTCCATTCCCTGACGCAACACATCTGTCACGGCGTCTGCGCATGACGAAGGGTCAGCCGAAGAAAAGCAAGTAGGCCGCCAAGGATAGGATGCGAAGAAAGATCGCATTCCGTCCCAATCTGCTGACCTGTACCGCCAAACCCGCCGGGTGCCTCTTGGGCTGGGATCGGGCGGGGAGTAGACGGACACAGACTTCACCAGACAGTGGTCGGAACTACCCAAAGGTGAAGTTATCGATACGGAGTATCGGTCTGGATCTGTTGTCAGCAGAAGGTCCAAGCAATTAGCCGTGTGCGAATCTACATCCGGTACCCTCGTTGCCCCCTGGACCAGCTGAGTGAGGTTTAACGCTAGCGCAAGCTTACGCAACTCACGCCCAGCATGATCGGTGCACTGGTATGGAAAAAGCCACTCCTGGTGGTGGGCATTAAAGTCCCCCAGTAACACTAATTGGGCGGAAGGGTACCGCTGCTGTGCCGCATCAGCCGCCTCACTGAGGTACTCTGCGAGCCTGGTTGTCTCCTGATCTCCGCTGTGCGAACGGTAGACACAAGCATAGATAATTTTATCCAGACCGGCTGTCAATTGTCAATTTTCGAGAATCGTTACAGGTAGTCAGTGGCCTGAAAGTCGGATAACCAGTCTTACCGTTGAGTTGTGGAGGTCAGACAGACAGTCGCTCTAATTTTAAATCTTGTGACATGTCACCATGGGCATCGCTGCAGCTCCCCTAAAAACTTGGGTTTTACTCCGTTAAATCTTCTTTGTTTTTACGTTGATTAGAGAGAAGAAGCGCAACACCGAGGAAAAGTGGAAGGAATGGGGGAGGCCTATGGCCAGGAGTGGGACAGTCAATACTAATAAAAAATAGTACAAGTTTAAAAAGCATGAAATAAAAATAAAATAACCCCCGACACAAAAAACCTCCAAAAACTAAAAAAAAAACCAAGCGTCGTAACGTCGGGGTACCGATAAGTAGCTTAGCACAAGCACAGAACAAAGTGGACCCCCGACGCTACGACGCGCGTCGCTTGGATTAATTTATTTTTAGTTTAATAGTGTTTATTTTTTTGTCAGGGGTTTTAAAGTTTTTAATTTTCAACTCAGTTGATATTATAATGACTTAATTAATCTGGAAGATTCTTAAAGTTGAACTTTTTCTACAAGACAAACAACAAATTGCTAGCATTTTCCTCACACTAAAACATTGGAATTTTCCAAATACATTTCCCTTATCTCCAAGGACGTGGCCTATTTACATTTCTCTAATATAATAATATGTGTACGATATAAAGAATCGTTTATAGCGTTATACGGGACCATGTTCTGCGTCGTTTCAGTTTTATTGCTGTGCTAACTTTCGAACCTCCGGATTGATGCAAAGTTCTCGTACCAACGTTGTTATGGATGTATGATGAGGTTTTATGATACGAAAATTCTTCTTGTGATATGAATTTTTATGGACGTGTTTTTTGTTTTGGAGATGGTGTGAAAACATAAGTGTGGAAGTGTCTTTTTAATGGTGTTTTTTTTTAATGGTTTTACGCAAGGCTGTTGTAGCTGGCAGACAAAGTAAGCGCGTTTCAATAAAAAAAAGTAAAAAATATAGTATTTGTTGGACTCACAGCACAAGAATACAAAAATAAAACAAAACAAAAATAGAAAAAAAATGAGTACAAAAAAAAAAGGTGCAGCATGTAGCTTCGACGTTTAAAGATAGATGCCGCAACGCTGGTATTCTGGCATTCCTAACAAAACTTAGTACAGATCAGAGGAGATGATTGTATGTGATACAACTCACATTTTTTTTTATCAACATTGAACCAGGGCCTTAAGTCTGCTATTACAATAGTGTCAGAATGTCCTATCATTGATTTCATAATTGTTGATTTTGACAAGTTTGGTAATCTTTTTATATAATGGCGTCATTATGACTTCACAATGGTCAACCACTGACACTCCATTGAAAGAAATGGCATAGAATTTGACAGACCATTATGAATTTAGCAGATTACGGACTTTTAGCAAAATGACAACGGGATCGTGTTGGAATGACGATGTTTATAAAAATAGCAGACTTGAGGCCCAGGTTCAAAACACCACGTTCTGCGATCCTTTATAATTACGCACGGCTACGTCAAACCCAACTTTCCCCAACTATGTTGGGTTCCGCTTTAAATCTAACCTGATGCAGCTGAATACTAGTATTTTACATTGAGTAACTGCCTATTTGACCTCAACCCCCCAGTTAGCACTGGATAATACGATACTCCTTGGTAAGACTGGTTGTCACAGTCTCGAGCCAGTGACGCCCTCTAGGGACTGTCAAAGATCTACAAATGACAGCCGAGACCGACGGCTTAGCGGGTTTTCCGCAGCACAGAATAAACTCGGTATATAATGTGTGGTCAACCATCCACAGTCCAACCTATGTAAGCATGACTTAACCTATATCGACTTGACTAGCTGTTATTATTTAGCCTCGAGCTCCTCCACAACCTAGTTAGCACTGGGTAATACAATACTTCTCGGTAAGACTAGTTATCAGAATTTCGAGACACTGACATGACAGCCGGGTTGAACGGCTTAACGTGTTTTCCGAGGCACGAACAAAACTCGGCAGATATGCGATCAATGTCGAATGTATGTTCTTATTTCAATAACAACGCTGTCTTTATGACGATCATAAATTATTTTTGTAAGCTAGTAGGTACGTGGTTCAGAGTACATGCTATCCGCCATACCAACGCGTTCAGGAGCGTCTGGCATGCGTTGATAGTGGCACGCTAAGCTATTTGGCAACTGGCACACTTGAAATGTCAGACATTACGGACTACTGTTTTATCCATACAAATATTATAAATGCGAAAGTAACTCTGTTTGTTTGATACCTTTTCACGACTAAACGGCTGACCGGAGGGTAATGAAATTTGGCAAGGACATAGATTATATCACGGGAAGGACATATGTTATCTCTTTTTTCTCACAAATAGGTATATATCAAAATTTTCGCGCGGAGAAAGTCGCGGGCAACAGCTAGTTTTATACGTATTTGAAAACGCCATTTGGACTTGGCCTTACACGTGTACTTAGAAGAATATTCTGTAGTAGGCATTTAGACCTTTTTACTTCGAAATTTGCAGTAAGTTACATTTTTATCCAATAAAAATATAAGACAACAAAAATAAGTGCTGCGACCCTGCCAGGATTCGAACCTGGAATCTTCTGATCCGTAGTCAGACGCGTTATCCATTGCGCCACAGGGCCTGGTGTTTAAATGGCTTAATTCTCTGATCTTTTCTTATGAATATCGATTTTATTTGTCGTAAGTTTTACTTTGTCCACTAAGTCCTAAAAATAGGTAATAGTTGTTCCAGGACCATTGCTAATATCTTAAAATCTGAGAAAAAATATAAAACTGCCCAGATTGCCCATAAAGAAACTAGGGTACCTAGGTAATGAAACAAAAACCAATTTTAACATGCAATATTAAATTATGTCACTTCGGTATGTTACATAAAGAATTCCACCAATTTTTTTTCCCTCGACTTACCTATCCAGTCTTCCGTCAAATACACTACAGACGCAAAAAGGTTTAACTGAGACATCACACAGTTGAAACACGTAACCAATAAATCATTGACGATCCTAATCACTGTCAAAGTGACAAAATTTGTCACACCCTCCACATTTTTGACAAAGGTCTTGACTAATCTCACCTTCACCGTATCGATGGATAAGTACGCTAAAACGAGAAAACGTTATTAAAAAAGTTTTATTGGAAAGGCCCCTTAAGTACGTAAAATTCGTACCTACATTAAATATGGGCAACGTTTTTCATCAAAGTTCGACGAAGTTTTCAGGAAGAAGTTTCCGTATGTTTACAAGTTGTTGTATTTTAAGAAGCATATAATTCTTTTTCCTAATTTTTAAAAGATTTTGGCTTATTATTAGTCGCTTTGGGAAGTAAGGGCAGTCTGGAAAAAATATGTTTTTTTAGTATTTATAATCCAGTTTTTATATTTTTGACTATGGTGGAGGCTCCAATTATTTCCAATATATCTTGACTTCCGTACTAACTGTCAGAAACAATTATGTTAAAGCAATCCAATAATCAGCATAATTATTTGAAAAAAAAAGGTTTCCGCAGTTTTTTTTTAAATAATGCATACAGCTCTTAAAAAAATGGCACAAAAGAGGATGATGTCGCCTATTCTAACACTGAACATAATAATTATCAATCAGCCTACAGCAATCCACTGCTGAATTGCTTGGTAGCTTCTAATGCTTCCATAATTCTAATTATAACACTCAACAAAAAGATACAATACGATAATAGACGAGATGTTTATATGAAATTTTTAATTTTACTAACAACCAAAATTCTCTATAACATTCCCAAACGATGATCCACAAAACTGCGCGTGTTAAAAGACTTTTGTATACCCGGGTGTTATCTAGAGGCATTGTTTTAAACCGGGTATAATATCCGGGCCTGACCCGGTAGGGTTGTGATAGCTTACAAATCTAATTCTGGGTATCTCGCGGGGTCACTGCTGCACACGGCGTCTGTCGAGCGCGTAGGGTTGGGGTGTGGTCGATAAAATGATATTGTTTTGTATGTGCATTCGTTTTGTCGATGCATGGGGTGTTGATATTTTTGCTGTTGATTTTTATTATATTCTTGAAATAACTACGTCATTGCGCAAAGTGGGCAGGGTCTAGGATGGGACACTGACATATATTTTTATTTAATCGGATTGATCCATATGTTTTGACTGTACCTACTATTCAGTCAAAAAATATATTCTGTCGAGAAAATCAATAAAAATCAAGGTGAAATAATGCTAGAAATTTTATACGGTCAAAATTGTAAAGGGAAGAACTTAGGTGAAAAAAATAAAATAAAATATTTTGACACACACTGCGTCTACTTAGTCGTTATACAATGCACAAAATTGACACTCGACAATCAAACTACAATTCAATTTACGAGTTTTTAAGAGTTGATACGCACCTACATTCCTTAAAGGAAACTTCCTCCTTTATTTACTTGTAAAAAATCTTTAACAACAAAGCAGATATATAAGCACAATTAGTACAAATTGTCGTTGTTACTCTTGTAGACCGTAACAATACGTCCCTTTGAATTCTGCTGACTCCCCAACAAAGGATGAGGATGATCAATAGAATTGATGAAGGAGACGAACAGGGCCCCAATGTGTGATCAAGGAAAGTATGCTCCATTGCACAAAGGTGCTGATTAAGAGATTGGAAATCCTCTTTAAGCGAAGGTGCTTAATGCTTTGACGTAGGTCTTTCATTTTTATTTTACCTATCATTGAGTTAATCGGTTCTGCTGAACTGTTTGATTCTATTATTTGGTTTCTATTCTTTTGACTATTTTACTAACACACTATTGTTTATTTAGGAATTAATTTAGGGGTCACTTATTATTTGCGAAAACGAACATTTGAAAGATTAGCAGCGACATCAAAAAACCATATTGAAATATTTTATTTGTAGAACACAAGCAAAGCCAAGTCAAAATCAGATGCTAATATAGTACCTAATTATTGTATTAATATATATTTCTATTATTAACTAGATGCCTGAAATAACTGGAGTAAAGTAATAGAAGTTCATTCTGTAAAAAGATTTTTAGTCTTTAACCTATCATAAAATAACACCAGGCTCCTATTCTCCGAAGGGATGAGCAATGATTGCTCAGAAACCTACCTGGACATGCTTATAGCAAAGTCACAAATTCACACAGCCCTATTTTTGAAGAATTACATAATGAACCCTACAGTCCAAACATAAATTGTTTTCATTAAGATAATTAGTCACACAGTTGCTACTGAATGCAATAGCCAGATATTAGCTCCTGTAATGCAGAGTGGAAGTTTGGCAACGTGCCAAGAAAGCGCTGTTAAAAAGAAGAACAGCAATGTTGCCAAACAGTATATTAGTACGCTTTTGTCTGAGGACAGGAACCGGCCCTGTGGCTCAATGGATAACGCGTCTGACTGCGGATCAGAAGATTCCTGGTTCGAATCCTGGCAGGGTCACTAGTTTTTCTTTTTTAGTAATGGAAATGTTTGTGTTTTTTTTTTATATCTACTGTCTTTGTGATTTTTAGCGACAGAAAGATGCAAACAGGCTACTTTATTTTTGTTTTAATTGGCTGCCAATTAGGCACTCCCAAAATGATGTCAAGTAAAGAGGACGTAAAGTAGAATCTTATTAAATTCTTAATAAATAATGTTTTTGTAGCTTAAAAAACTCGTAAATATTTTATCGATAGTTTTTTTTTTATACTTCGTTACTACCCCATCCCTATATGTCACGTCTCCGGGCACTGCAGTCTGAAATGCGCCTCACTGAAGCCCCATCTACCGGGATTTGGTACTTTTATTTATTTTGCTATATTATCCCGACAGCAAACTGGATTCCTTTGTTTTGATACAAGTTACATATTGGATTATGGCATGCTCGTTTCGTTGTTTGAAAAGTTGGTTTAACTTTCCACTTTGGAAAAACAACGCCTTTTTTTTTAAAGTGTCGGTATTTCTGTGATTTTATCGATAGGCATTTGTTTTTTAAAACTGCGATTGAAACAATACTTTGTTTATAGTGGTTTTCGGCACGTTTTTATTGTGTTCGTATTTCTATAGCGTTTTTATTTTGTTGTCGATATCGAATTTAATGGGCAAGTTTTGAAAAAAAATTGGTTACTTGTAGTTAGTGTGTTGTTTTTGTTCGCTCGAAAACCTAATTTAAAGGATCACTAGTTTGATAAGTTTGACGAACCTAAGTAGATTTTTACATTCACCAAATACTTATTTTTTATTTTAATAATCTTGCTATAAATTGTTTTTTTTTTCTATGAAAGACAGCATACAGTCGAGATCCGCCTTTGCAGCTTTCTATAAAGGAAAAAATAAACTTTATTTTTTCATTAAACTTCTTCATTAAATCAGTTACAGACAAGCACACATTACATAACGACATCAGATATATTTGCTACATACATTAATTCAGGCCACGCCACGCACAGTGCAACAACCGAACAGCTGGTTCCGTATATAATATCTTTGTAACGAGCGCGAGCGCGTATCTTTAATCCATCAAAGTCGGGACCAGCGACAGCGTCATGTACCCACTTAAGTAAGGGACTTTGAGGCAGCGATTTTGGACACAAATATCCTTGGATGATCAACGCCTCAGAGGTCTTTGTTTTGGAACGCCAACTAGCTTTAGGCAAAGCAAAGTGGAGAGGAAATGTGCGGAAACCAACCTATCACATTGGTTAAATGAGACATAGCGTCTCTCATCTCTCCTGTGATTGGTCGAATCTTACACATCTCTCCGCTTCGCTCCTTTCCGCTTTGGTGGAGTCCAGGCCTTAGGCTCGCTTGTATCGCAACCACAACTCACAAAATGCGTTTAACGTGCGAGTCACGGCACGGTTGGCGCAGTGGTTGAGCAATCGACTGCTACGCTGCACGGAACATATATTTGTATGGCCTACAGATAGTTGTTCCGGACCTGGCTGTTTATGTATGTGAGTTTATATGTTTGTAAACGCACCCACGATAAGGATAAATTCCTAGTGTGGGAAAATGATTTTTTAAAATAAAGAAAAAGGAACACGTTTAAAACCTCATTCTGTATCTACCGATTTTTTCATATGATTGACTGATCCGGAAAGTTGATTTTAATTTTGTAACAAACTGTCAACATTGAACTTTTTTTAAAGCGTGTCAACTTATGAACCTTCTACGTTTTTACATCGGTAAAACCAACCTAAACAATATTAGTTTTTGGCGATTTAACTCGTCACAGTCGTTGGACTGTATCGACTAAAAAGACAGCAAAATTGTGGATGCCTAATTCCGCTGTCTTTAGGACCCAACTACGATCACAGCTCACACTGATACGTCATAGCAACAGTCGAGATTGTGACGTCATCATAATTTTGTGCGTTGTCACTTATTAGTTGGCACAAAACACCCTTTGTCTAATATTCAATACACCATCAGCTTGCCTTCAAACTGGTAACTGAGTCACTCCGTACTTCATTTGTAAATATAATAACTTAATTTCCATTTATTTTCAGGCAACTTTGACCCATGCTCCATAGATAACAAACATAACTACACGGTGTAAATCACCTCATCACGAAGCCGTGAACCAAGCATTCTGTACATGAAACTAACTAACTTTACGCGAAAAATATTGCTGGGAAACGACTTTTTTTTGGGGGGTGTAAAATCATATTTTGTGGTAGAACTCAATGTAACGCACTCAAAACATTGTGCTGATGGACGGATTGAATAGTACGGGGGTCGTGGAGGTGTTTAAAGTAAAAATCTTACATTAAAAACTTGTATTTAAAAAAATACTTGTCAAATAGTTGGAACTTTGACCCCTAATATCTCCGTAACTAGAAGGTTCCCAGGTATGGTGTAGAACAAAAAAATGATCGCAATGACAGGGAGAAACAGTGCCTTTCGGCTTCGTTAAAAGGTGTTTTACACCCTTTATGTATATCGGAATAATACACCTTTTTAATTTACGGATTGGAAATCATCGAATGACCCCTCCCGCCCTGGGCGGAGCGGAAGGAAGTGTCAGACTTGTACTGACTAAAACCCTTCTTAGCTCTTTGTGTTCCAGGGCCACGGTATCACTTTCGAACAGTCCCGCAGCCCTGGCAGGCATCGGCCCTCTCAGACCCCTTCTGATTTGCTGAAATCTCCTTGAGGCGTGCGTGGAACACGAACGCGCCGTCACGGCCTGTCGTCATAAGACGGACGGACGGTGATGGGTTACTTTTAAGACTTAAGTATCCTGCCTATGCGCATTAAGCTTCACTGAAATCAGTTCAGTCATTTCGGAAAATACGGGCTTGAAAGTTTGTAAGAAATGCCGTGAGGTGTTAAATGTTGCGTGCACTTCTGGTATGTGCCAAGTAAACCTATTTTCTTTGTTTTTTTCTTAATACATGCACTTGCACACAAACCCAGACTGCTACCGAGAATAGTACCGAGATACTTCATACTCAACTGTCGCACTTACAACCACTAAACTGACGAGGCAATCGAAGTCAAAATCAATGAAAAGGTTTAATTTCGTTTTGCGCTAAATTTTAAGTGATTTTTAACACAGGCGGTCTTTAATATACGACGACAACAGGTCAAGACACCCGAAACTGTCATTTTTTTTCCAATCAACCTTGAACCGTATTCTATAACGATGAGGTTGAAAATCTATTTAAGTAAGACAGATACAACACTAGCTTGATGTGCTGGCGTCGTCTATACCAAATACTTCTATAATATGAGTTTCCAATATGAGATATTACTCACTTAGTCATATTACTCTTACATCCATTTATAACGTTTTCTTTGTCACGGGGCGGAGTTAGAACACATTAATCTTGAATGGTAAGTAAATTGTTCTATTATATAAACATATACATATATGTATACATGGCACTTTTTTGGGTTCTGTTTCCAATAAACTGAACTCTTACACATTTGTACGTACGTATCTGTCCGTCCTTCTGTCTGTATGTCTGACTGTCCGTCTGTATGTAACAGTCATTTTTCTCCGAGATTGTTGCTACATAGTTGAAATTTGGGAAGTAGGTGTCATCTATGAACCGCTACATAAATTAATAATTAAACCTTAATGTAACTGAAGGCAGAAAAAAAAAACTTATGTTTTTTGTGAATGGTATCTTGCAGGTCAACCTAAGAAGTTGTCGACTGCTTAACCGGACTTTCATATGTGGGTGTCTTGAGTGCAAGGCCTCCAGCCAGGGCATAAAAACTTAAAACTACGGGAGGACAGCATGTGGCAGGCTGGATCTGAATGACTTCATTATTTAGGGGCGAATTTAAAACTACTGGCACGCGGGCTGGCTCGAGCGAGGGTCGGGGAGGTGAAGGACCGGAAAGTTGCGACGGACCTCGAAGGCGAGGTCGGAAAGACGGCAGTTTGCGTCTGAATTTTTTAAGAGTACTAGTCGTTTTACTTCTCGCCTGGACGAGGGTGATAGCATCATCGGGAGTGAGAAGGGTATGCTTCGGTTGGCGTAAGGAACTAATGCGCGAAGGTTTGTATCAGGTGGCCGATGCGATCAGGGGATTACTGTGTCTAATGGCATTATCGAGGAGACGTTTCATAGACTGAACGACGGTGGGCATTCTAAGGTGTACATATAGACGGTCATAAAAAGGGGGTCCTATGACTTAACGTAAGAACCGGTTCTGTGACGCTTCCTTCCTATGGATGTACTTAGGCTTGGTATATGCGTACACAACGCAAGCGTACATCATAATGGGATCACCGCGGTATAGAGGCGCAACTTGCACTTGAGTGACAACTTGCGTTTTACCGTTATCATGAAATGAAGCCATACACATAGCAAAGGCAGCTCGGTCGCGAGCTGCTTTGATGTGCGTCGTGAAAAACAGGTGATGGTCAAGTAGAATTCCTAAGTACTTGGCTTGCTTCTCCCAAGGGATAGGCTTACGGTACATAGTCATCGGGCTGAGCGCAGATGGCTTATTTTTACGCGGTTTGGAGAAAAGAACTGCCCGACTCTTATCAGGATTCACCTCGATTCTCCATTTCGGGAACCAAGCACCTAAGACGTTGGCTGAGGTTTGGAGGGTGCGGTAGATCTGTGTCGTCCGCGAACAAAGCTAACTGAGCCTTATTGCTGTTGGGGATGTCGCTGGTGAACAAAAATCCAGAGAGAAATTGAATTTTTACAATGTAAAAAGATAACTTTCGGCTAAAATTGGTTTAAATAAGATTTGGTGTTTAGTTTTTGGGTCAGTGGGTCGTCTTAGGGGAATGTTATGTAACACGCATATTTTTCTAAAATACATCTGATTACTTATTTTGAAACAGTGATGACTCGGGCATATCTTAATTTGTTATAATACTTGACAAAAGAAAAAAACAAAACAATAATAAAATTTTCTCACGACAGTTATAAGTTTGATACAAAAACATTTCAACTTACATTATTTCGAATGTACGAGTACACACCATGTTGAAAATCAATCCGATTCTCTCTTTTCCAAAACCATTTATTAAACGCTAGCAATAAAAATATTTTCATTGTATTTTGTGTTACATTTAAAAATAGATTATTCTTTAACACGAAAAATCACATGCGTTCCTAACATTAATTTTAATCGAAAATATACCAGAAATGACCTAAAATAATTCAAAAACCAAATAAGCATCACAAATGACGTACGAGTACCTAACTGAGTATAATGTGGTTGTGAATCCAAGATTGCATGTGCCTTTGACAAGTACAAGTAGAAAACGGCACAAATGTGGCAGACCTGACGCAGCCACGACTCCACGAGATTAGAATGCTCACTTGTTAGACGTTACTATGTATTTAAATCGAGGTAGTAGGTACGTATTATAGTTATGGAGAAGCTGTCAAACTGGTTGTTTTTTTTTTTTTAATACGTTGCCTCACACTAGGTATTTCTATCAATTTCTCGTGTATTGTGGGTGCGTGTACAAACATTTAAAGTCACATACACAAACAGCCAGACCCGGAAAAACCATCTGTAGGCCATACAAATATTTGTTCCGTGCGGGGATCGAACCCGCGACACGCAGCACAGCAGTCGATCGCTCAGACACTGAGCCAACCGTGCCGTCAAATATTTAACTAGCTGACCCGCCCAGCATTTGCGCGTCACATTTTCCCCGTTTTCAAAATGTTTCAATGATACTCCGCTCCTATTTGTCGTAGCATGATGTTATATTGCCTGATACATGGGCTATTCAACACAAAAATATTTTTTTAAATTCAAACCACAAACATAATTTTGTATATACTATTCGCGATCTATAAAATGGGTCCTCGCGAGTCCCTCAGAGAAAAAATTAAAGAGATCGATATACTGACACTGCCTTCACTTTATATCCTAGAATGTATTTTATATGTCCGCAAAAACCGAGGGCTTTTCAAAATTAGAAGCGACTTCCATAATATAAACACGCGCAGTAAACACGAAATTGTAATACCCAAATTTAGATTAACAAAAACTAGCAAGTCATTCCTTATAAACAGTATACGCTTTTATAATAAGCTGCCGAAGTCAGTTACAGAACTGACCGATGGAAAGTTTAAAAATTGCATCAAACGTGTCCTTATTAAAAAAGCATATTACAAAATTAAGGACTACGTTGAAGATAAAGAAGTTTGGCTGTAGTTCCTTCTGCTCATGCGGCTTCCCTGGTAGCTCATAAACGACACAAATGTGTGGATGTCTCTAACTATTCCCAATATTATTTTTTCCATTCTTTTTATTCATTTTTTTTTTTTTACAATAATTTTTCAATCATTGCACCTTTCGTTCATTGTTCAGAATAGTTACAGCACTGGTGATAACATCTGTGTCTATTGTTTAAGTTAGTGTTCTTTTATTGTTTTATTTTTACTTTTGTATAGATTCTTTTTATATTTACCTATTTTTTGTGAATGTGTGGACATTGTAGGCTTTGTTTTTTTTTTTTTTTTCTCTATTACTACCGTCTGTAGTAAGCAATCGACTTATTGTCGGGCCTACGCTGTCCTCCCATACTTAAGTACTAACGCTGTAACTTCAAATATTGTAAAACCAAATGATTTTAAAAGAGTAACCATGGAGTTTCTTGCCGGTTCTTCTCCATAGGAAACGACCAACCCGAACCGTCCACCTTTTGTTGACGTTTTATAAGTGCCCATGTAGGCCTATGTAAAATAAAATATTTTGATTTTTGATTTTGATGATTTTGTAAACGTGATTTTTTTCGAGTTTTGCGACCAATAATGAAAGGAGCATCTGATACTTTTTTTGCGATTTTATGGTCGGCCCCATAGAAAGTTGTTAATTTTCATGAGTAGCTACTACACACCCTAAAAGTATTGCCAACGTAAATCAATCTGTATATTATGTATTTGCATGGATTTCTAAAGGTATTAGTTTAAACGCACTAGCTTGTAACCTAAACTGTAAGTGCATTTGCGCTGGTTACTCCATTTAATTTATTCGATTACACCATAAACGCAATACCACACAAGCTCACTGGAGTAAATTTACCAACGCACTGCATTATTACTACTACCCTCCTCAGATTAAACTGTTCAGGACGACGACAACTTGCAACAATTTGTAGCAATTGTGTTCCACACAAAGCACTTTACAAGGGTACAATATAACTAAAGTTAGCTACGTTAGTTTAGTTGTAAAGAGGACTTGTAAGTCCGGCTGCATACAACAATATAGGTAAGTTAGTGTAATGTTTCTAATGTATGCTGTGGCGTGTACATAGAGTATTAAAAATGGAGTGATAAGATGCGTGACGTTATGGGCACAAGACAGTATTAGTTAATTTACTTGCTGTTCCAAGGATCTCGGGGCTAAATAACAACAGCCGCTCGGATCAATCTTCAGGTTAAGCCGACCTTGCCTAGGTTGGTCTGTGGATTGGTGACCACCCAATACATACCGAGTTTCCTCCGTACCTCGGAAAGCACGTTAAGACGTTGTTAATTTTAAGACCTTTGACAGTCGTTACAGGTAGTCAGCGGCTCGAAAGTCTGACAACCAGTATTACCAAGGAGTATCGTATTACTCAGCACTCACTGGGTTGTGGAAATAGATACGCAGTCACTCCATGTAAAATACCGGTATTCAGCTGCATCCGATTAGACTGGAAGCCGACCCCGACAAAGTTGAGAAAAGGCTAGGCTGGTGATGATATTGCTGATATGGGTATATTGTGATGATATTGGTATTGCATGGAATTTGGCCCTAGAACGTAAGATAGAGAAGAGAAGAAGAAGGATATGTCTCATGTTTTTGTTCATGTTATTTTGATTGTAGATGACGATTTTTTGATATAGCAACAGTGTTTTAAAACTCATATTATTTTCATTGTAGAAACATTAATACACCCATCAGATAAACCCGATACAACCATTTTTGCTCAATGATGCTGAACATACATAAAATAAACCCCAAACCTTTTTTGTTTAGCATCATCATAATATGTAAGTACCATAAGGTCTGACACAGTTAGAGCGAGGTGATGTATGCATTTTTAATGTCGTCGTCTGGCACTCCATTTATACCTACTCTAAAACATTGCACATGCGACTAGTTTGTAAGGCTGTTGGTACCGAAGTAACTACTTTAATTTTAATTGGCTTACGACTTGCAGACGTGAAACAGTTGTAAGGTCTGTTTTAAAATTTAAAACGCTTCCAACTAAAATATCACTATATTTTCCAGTTACTTAAATTATACAATACTAGCTTATGCCCGCGGCGTCGCCCGCGTGGAGTTCGATAATTGTCCCACGGGAACATACTATCGAGATAAAAAGTATCCTATGTGCTAATCCAGGTTATAAACTACCCGTGTGCCAAATTTAATCCAAATCCATTCAGTAGTTTTTGCGTGAAATAGTAACAAACATATTCCATCACACCATCCATCCACCCGTCCAACCATCCATCCATCCATCCTCACAAACTTTCGCATTTATAATATTAATAGGATTCTTCTATAATTATTAAACGAAGACATACAAACAATCTGAATTTATGATGGCCTGAAACACAGGTTTAAATAGGATCGGACAGGCCGCTACCAAACATCTGAATTAATTGAACTATCATTACTTGCAACTTTTCAATAAATATTTTTTACATATCAGTACTAATTATACCATTGTATGAGAAATAATACTACTGCGCCTAAATGTACACTTTTTTTAATACTTTTTTTTTATAAATACATTATTTTTATTCTTGTTTTATTATTATAGTAATCCATTGTTATAGGGACGTTTTTTTTTGGTGAATGAACATATTTATTACAGCTGATCACATTTCTTTTGGATGATAAAATTTTAAGATTAATTTAATAAGTCGGAATTCTTCAAAGTTCTTCTGGCTGTAGGTAGGTTGTGCTTATTCTCATTTATTCAAATCCCAGCCAAAAAGATACACGAAAAGTGTTCTAGATATTTATTTAATGGATTCCTAATGCCCTACAGTTCAGGGTCCTTGAGAACGTTAGAAATATTTTTCGTACTTACGTTAATTAAATTTTTACGCCGATAACGTTGCGCAATGCGTACCTAAGTCTAGTATTTACAAGTTTTTTTTTTGTATTATAAGAGCCTGGCTGTTATTATTTAATTAATGATTGGTATTTGGTATCATGAATGGTTGTTTTAGTCATATATGTTATAAGTTTTCATATGAGCTCGAGTTGTACTGTGGAAGCCAAAGCATTATAATTAAAAGTGCTACTTAATCACTCCCGATTTGTCAAATCTGCATTTCAAGAGTCACCAAACATAAATTTAAAAAATGACAAAAATTCCTGACTAACCACTGTCGCCTAACATAACCCCACTGCTGGGCAAAGAAAACCTTTCCTAAAAACTCCCAGGCGTTTGTAACAAATATTTATTTCGTGCGGATAACGAACCCGCTATGCAGCCCAGCATCCAGTCGCTCAGCCACTGCGCCAACCGTGCCGTCCTAAATACGACCATACTTTCAAGAACACACTTAAACTAAGAAACTCCCTACATTGTGATCCTCACAAGATGACGTTTCATTTTCGCAATAAAATTAAACTTCGGCTAAACCTGACACAGTATGGAAAGTAGAGCACCAGCCAAGTTTCAGCACAATTTTAAACTTTACTTGTCTTTTGTCTTCATAAAAATGTTTAGTACATAGTATTATTTAGTAAATAGCATTTTTCATGGAAATTTGGCCTTGAATTATTGCATTAAGAGCTCTAGAATTTAGTTAGATAGTTGGAATAGGTAAAAGAAACTCGTCAGAGTTAGGATGCTGACATGAGGGGTGTTCTCCCCGTCATTGCGATTTTTTTTTTGTTCATTTTTTTTTTCTTTTTTTACCTGGGAACTTTCTAGTTACAGAGATATTGAGGGTCAAAGTTCCAACTTTTCTTGTATTTTTTATTTTAAATACCTCTAAGTTCTATTTAATGCACCCATCATATACATCAGCACAGTGGTTTGAGTGCGTTACATTGAGTTCTTCTGGGTAAGCTCGTAACATCGTCGACTTTGTATCTGTCATCTCTGACCTAGACTAGAGTCAAGAGCAAAGCCATTGCAAATAATAAAAAAAACGAGAATTTTTATACAAAAAAAAAGTCGTTTCCTCAGCAATCATTTTTGCGTTGTCACTTAGTTTGATGGACAAAATGCTTGGAATGCTCGCAAAGATTCCGTTTATACCTTGTTTAGATAAATTCTGTTCAATAAAGTGTATTTTACTTCAACAAAAGGTTGGGCCTCTGCGAATAGAAATAATGAAAGATTTTTAAGGTTTTTAAGGGGAAATAATGTTCAGTGGTCCAATTTTCCAGTTTCGAAAAAAATGGGAAAGTCTGTGATTTCAAATATCATCTCCAGATAATGAGATTTAAAACTGGAATTATCTGGTGATTAATATTAATGCTTTAGATTTTAAACACATATCAATCACTTAATGCCACATTAGCATGAGCCAAGAAAATTAAATGGCCGATAACTGAAACAGATTCTCTTTTACCCTACTTATTTTCCCAAGATAATGTTATAAACTTTATAAAAATATAATTCCAGTGCCTGTAAATCTAGGCTATAGTTTTAAAAGTCTTCCCAAGTGTCAAATGTTAGAGTGGCTTCTCAAGCTTAAACTTAAACCGCTCTTATTTTGTTTTCTCTACTTACTGCTTGTTCTACTAAGTAAGGAGTAGCTTTTAAGACGAAGACTGCTGTTACTTGTAGGTTGAATGTTTTATTTTGTGCTTGCATTAAGTAAAGTTGTTCTAAAACGCAGGATTTATTAACGCTTTGCTGAATTCTGCCTTTGTCGTTCTTGTGTTCATGGAGAGAGACGGCAATAGCATTCAATAAAGTTGTGGGATGTTTATATAATCATGTTTTTCACGATCTACCTTAGCATCATAGTTATGATATGGTTATAACGGAGGTGATTACTCATATCACCCGCGTCCTACTCAAAACGATCTGTCGCGTTCGTGTTACTCATTTTGATCGATAAATGTTTCAGGTTCGCCGATCAAAATGCACGAAACGTTCGCGTCTTTGTGTGACGATTGTTAAAGCCACAATAACCCGAGCGCCGTAGGCATTCATTGCTTACCCTATCCCCCGCAAGGCGCGGCGCGGCGTCACGAAACAAATCACGATTTGCGAGTTCTGGGCCAGAGTAACCCCCCCATTACTGCAACATTCACTTTTTCTCCGAACAAAACACAAAACAAAACGACGTAAATCCGGGTAGGCCCGCCTTAAGTAATAAGTCGAAATCAGAGACGATGGTGAATTTGGGGATAGGAGCCCTAATGCACTTATCCTAAATAAATTAAGAGAAGGGCAAGCCGGCGGGTGATTCAGGCTAGGGCAGTTGAAGTGGCAGTGTCCTGGCCATGTCTGTCGAAGAATTGATGTTCCATGTAGCAAACGAGGTCTGGAGTGAAGGCCTCGTATCGGAAAGCAAAGTGTAGGACGACAGACTACAGCCAGATGGAACGATCTTCAAAAGTGGCTTGTTCAGACTGGATGCGGCAGGTGGAAGGCAAGGCGTGTATCCAGTGGTGGGCTGCGATAGGCTAAATAGATTTGGATGGCGGGTTGTCCTGTATAATTTGTAGCTGCACCTGTATGTTTGGTGTACAGAATTTTTGTTTGACATTAGCTTAGAATCTTATTACATATTTATTCCCATAAATACTCAATTCATAATTGTCTTTTGTAGTGAAATATGATATAATTAGAGGGCAACGTTAATGTTTTCAAACATAGTAGGTACCCTATCACCTTTAAGTACTGTATATATTAAAATTTACAAAACACGAGCGTGATATAACGTTTAATTAAAATTATGAAGTTCCATGGGGTGAAATATGGTCGGTATATTAATCTCAACTTAATTAGGAACGTGATAAAGTATGTTTTACAAAAATTATGTCAAATTAATGTGTTAATATTATATTATATTATATTTATTAACGACTTTGGCTTGTTTCGAAAAGGCTATTTTAACAATACTGAGCTATATATAAATGTATTTATAAAAATAATAGCATCACTTTTGTTCTGAAGACTATCTCATTGTTCTAGAGGTCGCAAGGGATACTGCCAGCCAAGTCAAAGTATTTATTAGTGTGCGAGCGTTTGGTTATGGTAACTCAAAAAACTACCCATTGGGGGCCACACACTATTTTAAAATATAAGAATTTAAAATCCATATAACATACAAATTAACTACAAAACAATAAAAAAATATTTATAGACTGTTAAATTCAATAAATTATTATAATAAATATTCAGAATACAATTATGACAAGTTTTAGAATTTGCAAGCATAATTCATACAATTAAATACATTCAATTTATAAACAGTGAGTTCTTACAATAAACCTTTAGTCATTTATTATATATACAATTAATTATTATAATAAATATTCAGAAAACAATAAACTCAAGTTTTTGGAATCGCAAGCATTAAACATCTACTAAGTTTATTACAATTTCTCAAGAAGTAATTCGTCAGTGGTAAAATAGGATTAAAAAAAAAAAAATGTTTCCGTGTAAATTGTATCAAGTTTAAATTTTTTACCTTACATTTGGTATTTTATTAAATATTTTCGGAGCCATGCAGTGAATGCTTTTGTGCTAAAGTGTTAAAAAAATAAATACACCGTGTAAATTACCTCATCACGAAGCCGTCAACCAAGCATTCTGTACATGAAACTAAGTAACTTTACGCAAAAATGATTGCTGGGAAACGATTTTTTTTTGGGGGGTGTAAAATCATGTTTTGTGGTAGAACTCAATGTAACGCACTCAAAACATTGTGCTGATGGACGGATTTAATAGTACGGGGGTCGTGGAGGTGTTTAAAGAAAAATCTTACATTAAAAACTTGTATTTAAAAAAATACTTGTCAAAAAGTTGAAACTTTGACCCCTAATATCTCCAATGTTCCCAGGTATTGTGTACAACAAAAAAAAAATGATCACAATGACAGGGAGAACCAGTGCCTTTCGGCTTCGTTAAGAGGTGTTTTACACCCTTTATACTAGCCGTTTACTTAGCCATAATCTTGACAAAATATCTGCCGCTATTTTTATTCGAAAGCACATCAAAAATACATTTTTCAGTCTTTAACACGCAATACTTCTTGCGTACACCCGCATAGGTATGTATTTTCCAGATCAAATTAAACCAATTGTGGGTACTTTAACATACTGAGTAACATAAATCAGCATTAATTCACGAACATTCTCTGTAGATACCTCGGGGATTCAAAACGCAGAGGCGCCATTATATACGTACTTCACGAGGTAATAAATCGCTTTGGGAGATTTAGTATAGGGGAAAATTCTATATTATCTGTATTTGATTAACTGGCAAAAACGTTTATTCAGGGTAAAAATTATTTTATTCTATCGTCACTGATTTCAAAACGGTGATATACAAGTTGTTGTTTTGCATCGTCGTCCAATTCAAGAAAGTAACTTTGTTAATGATTCTCGTCCCGAATCAATAATGAAATGGGTAGGTAATTTGTTATTTTTTTCTTATTTACAGAAATCGGTAAGTGTGAACCATCCTTGATTATAACGCTGCCCGTTTGATCCTCGCCCTATAACGACGCTTTCACACATACCAACAAACAATCTCAAACGCTTATTGGATAATTTCTTATTCCCTAAACCACGTTAAGGGGGTTATTTTTAAATAATGACAAATTTGAACATGAAAAAACAGCGTTTAAAAATAATTAACCAGGTACCGTAATTAAATTTGATTATTATGTCTTTTGTGACAACCTCCTGAATTTTGACGAGAATGCAAAACAACATCTTGTATAATTATGAAATCTAGTGGTCGCAAGCGACTGCGTAGTATGAGTTCCTGGGTTGAATTCCATTAGGAATTTCTTAGTATCAGCCACGGAGTCTGGATTTGTGCCCAGTTGATGGCAATAGGCTCACCCCCTATTACATGGGACTTAAACATAGCTGGTGAAATATGTGTGTAGTATTATGTACAACTCTGCTTAACAGTTCGGGGATTACATGCGTGATGTTATGTAACGTATGTGACATCTGCCAACCCGCATCGTAATCAATAAAAATAAAAAATTAAATATCGCAACCGCCCGAGGCGTGGATTACTATGGATTACTATATACTAAAAAATATGCGTCCCATCAGTGGGAATGTTATAAGCTGATCATGTTTTATAGGCTAATCTAGGAAATTTAAAAAATATATAAAACCGACTTCCAAAGTAAACACAAAAAAAGTGTAAAATAAGTGATCTTTCGGAAGTCGGTGACTTTGTTTGTTACATTGACTTTTGTGCCAGCGACTTATATCATACTATTGTCCAGTTACACAAATAACAGACAAAAGAGAGGTCATTTTATCCGGATCTAACTAGATCACTAACCCTGTAACTTTCTGAAATCAATAAAATTAATGAAGAGACCAAAAATACCCAAAATCTATGTTACAACATGTGTAGTCCTTATCCCAACTTGGCCTCCAAATAAATCATGAACTTGTTCGGTTGATATAACTGCTGTTTAATGCGAAAAGGTTTCGAATAATGGCCAACCCTACAAATGGTTTTGTAATCCAGACCACAGAATAGATAGGAAACAGAAGGCTGGATCCACATCCAGGCTTCCTGTGTTTTTTGAATTTGTTATTTTGTTTATGTGGACAAACAGAGAAAACAGGTTATTTCCAGCGCGTGAAGTCACTGTGATTGGTGGCATACATCAAGCTCTAAGCAATATCTCCGCAAAGCAAAATAAAACTTAAAAAGAAAAACAAAATTTCAGCTCAATCTCATACCAACAAGCGGTCGAAAAATGGTTTGCTTTTAAAATGGGCAATTTACGTACATAAACGAACAGTACAAATTAAATAAAAGCTTATAAAACATGCCATACGCGAGGAAGATTGCAGTCACTTTGCGTGAAGCGTGTCTATGTTTGCATGCGTTTTCGCTTGTTGTACGAAACCGAGCTTCTGGTATTATCTATTCCGTTACCTTAAGGTTAGGTAGATACGATATGTTATGTCTTCTTGTTTGTAATTACCCGACCATAAGCTAGGGTTGTGGGAATGGCTATTTAATGACCATATGTTGCAATAATATTGCTGTAAATTATGCTTAAGTATCGTATTATTTCTAGGTTAGTTAGGGGTTATTGCGTGTTCAATCTAGGAATGTATTGAGTAGGTTAGATGTAAGTTTGTCTACTAAATAAGTATAAACGTAAGCCTGCTAGCCTGGTTAGGCATATTAACCTATAGTGTTCCTACTGATGGGAATGGGACAAAGACCTCTTGTCTGTGTCTTGTGTGAGAGGCAGTGGCCCGAAATCCACTACGTGGGCTTAGTTTGGCCGCCTTTAATATTTTAACGTGATTCATATACCTTATTCTGCTTAAGCGGCCAATTTAAACCCCCAGGTTGGTTGTTGGTTTTCGTTCTTTGAGATCCAGTATACTCAAGACGTTTCAAACGCGTGATAAAATAAATTATACAAAACAAAATACCAACCTGAGTTCGAACCCACGAGACCACATTAAAATCGGGACCGTATTTGCCCAAAAGTAAATAGTGTATTTTTACCAAATAATAGTACGGGAGTGGTTTAAACCCTCAGCTAATTACATCTTTGTACATCAAGACATGACACAGAGAATATACAATGCGTTCGCACAATGGACAATCAGTCCTGCCCATGAATTAATAACATCGTAATGCATCCAGTAATCTCCCTGTCAGGCACAGCCACCATGAATGATCGAAATATTAATCTAAATAACTAAATATACTTGTTCTTGTTATCATATTGATGTATCCTGACTAATATTATAAAAGCGAAAGTAAGTTTGTTTGTTACGCTTTCACGCGAAAGCTACTCAACCGATCATCATGAAACTTTTTACACATATTCTTGGAGGTATTAGAAGTAAAATAGGCTATATATCATCATGCTACGACCAATAGGAGTGGAGCAGCAATGAAAAATGTTGCGAAAACGGGGAAAATGTGACGCAGACGAAATTGCGCGGGACAGCTAGTATTGTATAATTGATGAATCAAATGATCTCTTAGGTCGAGTGGTCGCAAGCGCGACTGCTGAGCAGTGGGTCCTGGCTTTGATTACCGGGTCGGCCAAAGTGATATAGGGTTTTTACCACCAGGAATTTCCTCAGTAGCAGCCACGGAGCCTGAATTTGTGCCCGATTGGTGGCAATAGGCTCGCCCGCTATAGCATGGGACTTAAACTTAACTGGCAAAATCTGCTTACCCCTTTGGGGATTATTAATTGAAGCTTGTAAAGTGTAAGTGTTCCTTAGCACTTACACCCAACTCTGGCTTCCTTTAAAATAAAAAATATAAAAAGCAATATGTTACCCTAAATTTAGCTGTGCCCTGACAGGGTCTACAACGGCTCTTAGCTCTAAGGCATTTATTAACACCATGTGTTTACCTTTTAGAACGCAAATAAATGAATATGAACATGAATATTTTTTTCTTCATAGAATATAAAAGCCTCTCGATATACACAAGTTTACTCTTAACTTTATTCATTTATCAAACACACAGGACCACTAAAATATGACTTGCACCACATAAAAACTAAAAGACCTGCAACAAAGAACTGGTTATGAGCCAGACATGCATTATTTACTCCATCTACATGACAAGCGCCAGTTCCACGAATACCACACAAAGTTGTGGTGAACCAATAGAAAGGGACAGAAGGTTAGTACCAGATCGGCGCAGTCGTAGTGTCAGCGAGACGGGCGTTAGGACCGGACTCCACGAAATCGGAGAAGAGCGGAGAAGAGACAAATGTGAAAATCAAATTGGTTGAAATCTACAACGCGTTTGTCGACTCTTGTGATTGGACGAATCTTGCACATGTCTCCGCTCCACTCGTGTTCGCTTTGGTGTAGTCCGGGCCTTAGACACGCTTAACGTACAGAGAGAGCGAGAGGAAGCACAAATGCGATTGACATTTGTTTTAGATCACCAGCTGCCACGCGTCACCGTTCTAAGGCCCGGACTCCACCAAAACGGAGATGACCAGAGCGGTGCAAATACTAGATCAATACCCAACCGATCACAGGAGAAGTGAGAGACGCGATGTGGATTTCAACGAATGTGATTGGATGATTCAGGGCCTTAAGCATGTAGTTAAAAAGCAACTCATTCAACACCAAACGACTTGCGACGAAAAATTTTTTAAAGAAGTGAACGCAGAACATAACTTTTGCAAAAGGTCATCCCAATAAAATACCACACAATTCACACAAATTCCACTCCATTTAATTCCACTTTCGCACAACGTCACTTTCGAAACAAATTGTAATTGATACTATTGACAACTAATAAGTAAGGGCGTTTTTTTTTTATGTATGGCATTTCGCAGTTCAACCTGAGAGGTTGTCTTCTGTTTAACCGGACAATCCTGTGGATGCCTTGAGAGTAAGGCCTCCAGCCAGGGCATAAAACAACTTGCAAACTAAGCGACTACACGCTTAGGGCACCCCCTGTGGGGTACGAGCCTCGGCTAAGGGCGTCGCTGGGGGAGGACAGCATGGGGATAGGCTGGATCTGAATGATATCATTATTTAGGGGCTGATTTAAAACTACTGGCACAGCATCGTGGGCTGGCTCTAGCGAGGGTCGGGGAGGGCATGAACTGGGACGTCGCGACGGATCTAGACGGCGGAAAGACGGCGGTTTGCGTCTGAACTTTTTAAGAGTACTAGTCTCTTTGCTACTAAGTAAGTGCGCTTGTTTTTCGCTCGTTTTATGGAATTGAACTTCTGTACAATTTTGTCTATGGTTGAGCCAAGCAAATAAAATATTTTATACTGCAAAGTGCAGTTCAAAGTCCCGAGATTTTCTCGGAAACTTCACGTACGTAAGTAGTGGTATTGTTTGCTATTCACACTGTACTTACTGTAAGTTAATATTGCGAAAGTTTGTAAAGACGAACCGACTTTTTGGTATACGGGCAACTTGCTACTTACCTGAGAAGTAAATGCCGAAGTTACCTAATACGATCACAATAAAACATACTTCAAATATAATAAATATTAAATCACTGAAAATACCCATCCCCAAATACTATCATTGGAAGAGCAGATACGGCGAAGCGTCACAGTTCCCCGGACCCGAACAATGCGGTTTTCATCCATATTTGTGGTGCGAACCCCCAGTCTGTGGAATTCATTATAATCTGGATCTCTTCAAAGCTCGAGTAAATCAGTTTCTTCTAGGCATGCTGCTCCACCCTAGGTCGCATCTTCGCTTCACATCAGGCGAGTTGCAAGCAAACGCAAGCATATAAAGGGTGTAAAACACCTCTTAACGAAGCCGAAAGGCACTGGTTCTCTCTGTCATTGCGATCATTTTTTTGTTCCACACCATACCTGGGAACCTTCTAGCTACGGAGATATTAGGGGTCAAATTTCCAACTTTTTGACAAGTATTTTTTTAAATACAAGTTTTTAGTGTAAGATTTTTACTTTAAACACCTCCACGACCCGCGTACTATTCAATCCGTCCATCAGCACAATATTTTGAGTGCGTTACATTGAGTTCTACCACAAAACATGATTTTACACCCCCCAAAAAAAAGTCGTTCCCCAAGCAATAATTTTTGCGTAAAGTTACTTAGTTTCATGTACAGAATGCTTGGTTGACGGCTTCGTGATGAGGTGATTTACACCGTGTATAGTAAAAAAAAAAGCTGTCCACCAAATAAATCGTTATACTGTATACTCAAGTACACATCAGTGGTATATTACAATTTTTAATTGATAGCGCCTTTTTGTCAGAGGAGCTTTGTGGCTAAATAATACCACCGCACGATTCGATCTTCAAGTTTAAGCCGTGCTTGCCGAGGCCGAGGTTGCCGTGGATGGGTGACCATAATTACTTACCGAGTTTTCTCCGTGCCTCGGAAAGCACGTTAAGCCGTTGGTCCCGGCTGTCATTTGTAGATCTTTGATAGTCTTTACAAGTAGTCAGAAGCCGAAAGTCTGACATCCAGTCTTACCAAGGGGTTTCGTATTACCCTGTACCCAGTTACTGGGTTGTGGAAGTCAGATAGGCAGTTACTTCATGTAAAATACTGATACTCAGCTGCATCCGTTTAGACTGGCCGATGGTGAAAGCAGAAGATGAGCGCCTTTTTGTCGATGTAGTAAAGGTAATTTTTGCAATACACATGCTGCCACGGTTTTGTGACTGTCCTTCGTTGCAGGTTAACGTAGTAATAAAATTATAAATTTTATTTTTGATACCTAATTGTAATTTGTATTGTACTTCAAAGTAACCCTTTTTCCAACTCTTTTTCCTTGTAGGCCCATTTTCTCTTACATTAGATGAAAACGAAATTAAAACCTAAATCGTGCTGTTGAATTTTCAACGGTCGGTTTAGCGTTGAAACTTGAAAATGTCCGAGTAGCGGCGGTAGACAGATTTTCCATTTCGTTGTCTAGTAAACGGATTTAAATACGAACCCCTCATTCTTTACCAGCTGTCTTGGTATATTCTGTTGTACTAACTCCGGAGAAGTTCGGAAATATGCTGTCACCAGTGCTATTTCCGATGCTTAGCACCATTTCCTTGGGTAACATCAGGCTTGTATTGTCCGAAGGGGTAGACGGTGGTGTACAACTGTCGGCTAATATCCTATAAAAATGCCGTTTCATAGTTATATGTTTTCCGTACAGTACCTACCTAACATAGGTTTGATAGTTTGATGAACAGAATGCTTGGTTGACGGCTTCGCAAAGGGTCTGTTAACAGCTTGTATTTTTTCTGATTCGAAGAACAGATACATACAAGGTGTTCTTTTGCAAACTCACCAAAAAAAAAAAAGAAAAAAAGTTATATTTTTTGTAAGAAATATGTAAAAATATAAAAGATAAGATGATAAATGAATAAAGGACATAATAATTAAATAAATAAATAAAAATTAGGATGATTTTACAAAAGACATAAATAATCAATATAAATTACGGTACCTAGTTAATTATTAAAAAAACACTGCTATATATTATTGTTTTAATTTGTCAGAATTTCAGAATAATCCCCTTAACATGGTTTAGGGAATAATAAATTATCGAATGAACGTTTGAGATTGTTTGTATGTGTGAAAGCGCAGTTATAAGGCAAAGATCAGACGTGTCGTGTTTAAAACACGGGTGGTTCATACTTACCGATTTCCATAAATTTGTAAAAAAAATACCTAGGTACCCAGTTTATTTCTGATTCGGGTCGAGAATCATTAGCATAATTACCTCCTTGAATTTGACAAGGATGCAAAACAACACTTTGTATAACACATGATACGGCAGTGTAAAGACTAGGTACCAGCAGCAAAACCACATTTGATAACGCGATCGGAACAATAGACGACAAATTAAATTATTATAGCTTAGCCAAAATTCCTTAACACCCTATTTGGCACACAATAATCGGAGAGATAGTTCTGTTTAAACCACGAACACCGGGGATGAGCGTTTTAATTAGGCATAATGGCTGCGCTTCCGGTACTCAATAGATACATTAACAGACCATTGATTTATCATTGTTAATATGTTATTGTTTACAAGTCCTGTCCAGATCCTGCCGTCGGTCTGTTAGTCGTGAGCATGCAGTTCTGGGATCGATTTCCGATTCGTGCAAACTGTCATCGGGTTTTTCCATCAAGAATTCCTTAGTAGCAGTCTGATAGAGTTTGGACTTATGGCCGGTTGATTACAAAAGGCTCGCCCCCTAGTACAAGGGACTTAAAGATCGCTGGTAAAATGTGGGTATGCTATTAGTAAACCTGCCTTACCCTTCGGTGAATACAGGCTTGATGTTTTGTGTAAGGCACTTCCCCAAGGCGACTTTTTGTAACGTGAGCGCGCTTCTACATCTCTGCTATCGCGCGAGAGAAGGGATCCAAACGCGGTACTGTTATGTCGATAGAGTCCGTCTTGCTACTGTACCGTTCACAGATATTTCATTATCGATTCAGAATCATGCTTACTTGGGCGAAAGTACACCATCCAGCGACAGTATTACGAATGCATCATGGCTGTTTTACATTTTTATCGCTTCTAGTCTAGTCTGACAAATCAGACTCGTAATCAGAATTGAAACTATTGGATGAATCATTAAAGTTACAACTAGACCGATTCAAATCAGGCAGAGCGACGGCTATCGATATAATTGAATTTCGGTATGAATAATTGGATACACTATTCAGATAGGTGTCGCTACTGGAATGGGAATCGATTTAAATCGGAAAGCTTTATCGATAGAATTTTAAATGTCTGTGGAAATGGAACGTGGCGTTCGAATGTGGAATTCCGAAGTAAATTTTAAAATATTGCAGTTGTAATTACAAGTCCTGCATGTGTACTAGCTTTTATCTTTTTTTGAACTTTTATTAATTTTAAATTATTGTCGTTTGTTTGTTCAAAGAATGTCGGCCTCGTTATTACTTTAATATTTTTGAAAATAAATCTCTGTAATACTGATAATTGGGATCGGATTCTATTGTATAACTATAAATTGCTTCGGTGGAGGAAAACATCGTGAGGAAACCAAACCAGTGTGCCTGAGATATATTTCTCAACGGCATGTAAATCTGAGTCAGAGGCTTATGGGCGGCATAAAACTGACACCAGGTAGGGCAATAACCACACAAGAAAGAAGATAACAGAAATAGTTTTGAAACCAACATGGGGAAAAAAATAACACACGTTTTAATGTGTTAACAATAAACTAAGACAGTTACGCAATATGTAGAATAAATGTTACTTATATACGTTGATACGTTGTTTAAAACGCCGGCTGTACGTTCCTTCAATGTCACCAAACTTCCCTAAACTTCTGAGCCTCGATCAGAGTTCGTGTCATAAAATTAGCCGTGAGCTCAGTTTTACGTCACAGGCCGCCATTTTGTTTGCGGACCGACTTCAGAAGTTTGAAGAACAAGGTATCAAAGAGTAATTACCTCTTTACTCTTTAGTGAGGGTCGGCATTATTGGAAGTGATAGGATTAGAGTTAGCAATGGTGCCCAGTGTGCGCGTCCCGTCTTACTTCTAGTCAGTGCTGTGCTCTTTTGTTTGTGTAATTTGTTTCATCACTACCGCTCTCGAGGAGCTCGTGGCAAAATAATAACAGCTGCACAAGTCCGATCGACTTGTTGACAAGGTTAAGCAGAGCTTGCCAATGTCCATCTGTGGCTGGGTGACCATCTTTTATCTACCGAGTTAACTACCATACCTCAAAAACCCGTTGGTCTTGATGTGTCTGTCATTTGTAGAACCCGTTGGTTTGGGCTTTCATTTGTAGATCTTTGACAGTCGTTACAGGTATTCAGTGGCCGGAAAGTCCGACAGCCAGTCTTACCAAGGGGTACCATATTACGGTAGTTGTTCCGCGTAAAAAAACTGGTATTTAGCTGGATCTGGTTTGACTGGAAGGCAGATGTTATGTTTCATCATTACAGCTTTTTAAACCTAGAGGAGGATGAATGGAAACATTGTGAGGAAATGGCATGACGACCTAAAACAACATTTTATATATGCACTGATATTTAGCATCGCACTGGACAACCGGTGGTTGATTTAGGTGACCTCTCATAGTGAGGAGGTTTGTGGCCCATCCGTGGGAGCTTCAGACGCATATTGATTATGCTGTAATAGCCTATGCCCGTAGCAAGTAAAGGCCAACGTCATTGGCTAATAATTATGCTATTTCAATAGCCAATGTCCGTAGGAGGTAGGTTGTGGATCAGCTATTAACTGGAAATAGGAATCTAAGCTCTTTGATAATTCTTTCTGATTCCGATAGAAGACTAGTTATACATACTTTTTTGATACATTATAAAAAAATATTTTTATGTATGCTCTCGTAAAAGCATGAAAAAATATTCAGTATCATTTTAACGTAATTTTATTTACCTTATTTCTAAGCATAAATTAATGTCACGACACATTTTATGCCTAAGTTAGCGTTGTCACCTTCATCATGGCTGCCAAATTGTTAATTTCGACAATTAAAACTTACTTTGTTAATTAATATGAGATCTAATATTTCAATCAAGAAGAAAATGTTTAATAATTGTATTAAATTTAGTGATGTGCCACACGATGGCCGGGAATCGGATTTATTATATTGCTCGCTTTGGTAATTAATGTGGCCCGCAGTCCGCGATTGATCCCGGGAATATATTATGGGGGATCAACAGCTTAAATCGTGGGATATAGTGATATTATTGAAATATTTGGACATCGTATTGTGGATTGAGTTGTAAATGTTGGTTAATACGTTTTTAATTATTTTAATCCTGGGGGCGTAAATTAACTTTATTTTTTATAGCTGAATGTAGACAAGCGTTCATGCCATTCTCAATGTACTTTTCATTAAGAACCTACGTAAAATAAAGCTTATATAATGCTAATATGCTTTTATGTGTCATGTTTTCAACGGCCAAAGAAAAAATTCCCATATAATAGTCGCTTCGCTTAGCAGTTGAATTAAAAATTTTCAAGCCAAGACTTTTTACAACACTCACTGGTAGACAAAAAACATCGATTACTCTCTGCGAGGAACCGTAGATATAGAATTTATTTACAATAGGTCAAGTCTAAAAGTGAAAAATGAACCATTTTTAGGTAGACTCAGAAGTGACCTAGTAACCTTATTTCCAAAGTATATATGGCCTGAGGCTGACTTTTTAGTGAAATTTAAAAGCTATTTCTAGCCATAATTGGTGTTTCAGGTGGTCCAACTTCGAATAAATAAATGTGATTATTCTAGTAATCTGGCTCAAAACAATTTATCATTACTCAAAGAATATAATTTACAGTTTTATTTGCTTGATTCTTGAATACATGTGATACAAAATTAGGTTCGAGTGGATGGGTGACCATAATAACATACCAATTTTCCTCAGTGCCTCGGAAAGCACGTTAAGTCGTTAGTCCCGGCTGTCATTTGTAGATCTCTGCCAGTCGTTACGAGTAGTCAGAAGCTGAAAATCTAATAACCAAATCTTACCCAGGGATATCGTATTACCTAGTGACTGGGTTAAATAGGTCAGATAGGCAGTCGCTAAATATAAAATACTGGTACTTAGCTGCATCCAATTAGACTGAAAGCCGACTCCAACCTATTTTGTGAAAAGTCTAGGCAGGAAACTTATTTGCAAACACTTTATTATGCGAACGTTTATCAAATATTATTGAAATGACATCATTTTATTAATCTCAAGTTCAGTAAAGTAAAATGAACATTATGCCATATCGCACATGGTTAAAATTCCTTTACACACTTGATCTATCGACCTAAATAATTATACGTATATGAATTCCTTTATTATTATTTTTTTCTAGCCTGCGCTGTCCGTCTCCTGGGCAAAGGCTTCCCTCCATTTTTTCCATTTCTCGAGAACCCGCGCGTCCTCATTCCAGTTCTGACGAAACCTGTTCAGTTCATCCTGCTATCTCCTTCGTGACCCCACATCACTGTGTCAGGGCACCAGTTTCCTGCTATTTTGACCACAGTTTGTCCGACATACGCAGACATGTCCTGCCCAGTCCTATTTGAGTCTTGTAAGCCCCGTCAGTTATATTTGTTTTGGAGCGCAGTATTGTTTCGATCACGATCCGTTAATTAAACACCTACTATATTATTATCTGCATGAAATGGAGGTGATTCATCACACATACCCTGTGCAAGATGTTAATACGGCCCCTTATAAGTGCGCGTCACTCACCCATTCCCGTGGGCGCACTTGTGTAATTGCTTTGGGTTAACGTCAGCAAACTGGCTTACTCGGATTCCAATCCCGGGATTAATCCGGGATTTATGTACGTGTCCCAACACTTTATTTTATTTTGAGTCTGTGTCCAATTTATTATTTAGTGGTTAAATTAATGAAAAGAGGTGATTTAATGTCATAATTTTTCTGTTCCCGACCCATGTTACTTGATCCCCTTTGTTAGCCATCAATCTATTCCCTTCTCCTTTGGATCAACCCTCACACAGCCATCTATTCTTTGATCTTCCTCTCCTCGATCCATCAATATTAACATTTCATTTTCATCCTTTCTCATCACATGTCCATACCAGGACAGACTAGAGAACTTTCTGTAATACAGTGGCTTTCTCGGAGTCTGGATTTGCGCACAGTTGATGGCAATTGACTCGGCCCCTATGACATGTGACTTAAAACAATAACTGGGCAAGTGTGGGGTGTACTATGCATCTCTGCCTAACCCTTCGGAGGTTATAGGCGTGATGTTAAGTTTTAACAATTTAAACAATGTCCTAGAATACGTCGCTAATAAGTTTAAGGTCAGATAGAAACCGTACCAAAATGAAATCCTTATTAAATGAGATTCCGTCAACGTTAAACGTGGTTTTGTAATCTGAATCTCATTTTAGCAAAATCGGGCTTAAATTTAATATTGATAATAATCTCATTTGAATATTAACGGTTATCATTATGACAGAAACCTCAAAATCGAGCGGCTTTTTAACATAGTGTAGCCACCTACAAAAAGCAACTTTTAACTAAATGTACAGTGCCTATGACACGACAGAAGAACTAGCAGCAATTTCCTACAAATCGCAAGCAAAGTTGACATCGACTTAAAACTTTGTAGGAAAAACCCGACAACATTCTGTCAGGCAGTTGCCCACCAGACCTAACACCTGTCTGGTCGGAGGATCCTCCCTTTTCCAAAGGAGTATAGAGGAACTTTACACCCTGTTCCTCATACCCCTAAAATAGCCTTTAATATATTATGTTACATGGACGTTTGGAACCACTTTGCTTCAATCAGGAATCGAAAGCTTCCTATTAGATGTACGTAAAAGCTGGGCTACCAAATAGAAGTATACAGAAGGTTGGTTGAGTCAGCTCCGTAGAATGACCAAAAACGCTTGACACACCAACTTAATTTTTTTTGAGATATGTGGATCGTAATCGAGAGTTCTCTTCTCATCAAGGGATCTTCATTAGATACGGTACGGTTGGTGCAGCGACTGAGCGATTTTGTGGCTGCATTGCTTGTCGGTTCGATTCCCGCACAAAACAAATATTTGCAGGTCCTACAGGTAGTTATTCCGGGTCTGGCTGTTTGTGTATATGTGAGTGTAAGTGTTTGTTAACGCACCTACGATACAGGAGAAATTCCTAGTGGGCAACGTATAAAAAAAGATACTAATATGAGGTGCGTATACGAGCCAAGTTTGCGAGCAATTTCATTTGTCAGTTTGGTCAATGCAGATGCATTGGTCTTTCACTGGCCTCATGTCAAAATAATATGATGACGGTTTAGTAAGTCTGTGAGAAATCTTTGCACAGAGAGGTTAGTACGCGCTTTTACAAGTTATTATAAACATCTATTGTACTGAAACTGAACTAGCCCTGTCTGGTGACAAAAATGGAAAAACACAAGCATTCCATTCTAGTACAAATTAAGTTTATGGCCCGAGACCCCATGTCTGCCTGGAAAGAACCATCAAAACTGTATGGAGGCTCGGGTAAACTGCCAAATAACACACAGTAACAGATCTTAAATTCAGATTGAATAAAATGGCGTAATTTTACTTACAATTTTACATTCTCTAAAGGTGTCTGGCGGGGATTTTACATCAAACAAAGTCTCTGGCAGCGGAGGGAGTGAATCATTATAGCCCTTATGTAATATCTAAAAATCACTGTTAATTTAACGCTACCGAGTATTTTTTGAGTAACAAAAATTTAATAGGCCTTGTTACATTTTTTGTTGCTTACAAAAAATACTCGTCACTGTCTCGCAAACTGACCTCGCGTCCTGAGCCAAATAGTTTGTAATCTCATGTAATCCACTATGATGCTGCAGGGAAAAGCAAGATCTCTATAACGTTATAATCACTTTATTCACACTGTTCCGAATACAATTAACAAGTCTTCACTCGATGAGTGCTCAAACTCGACTGCCATGCTCCCAAGTGAACATAAATAAGTAACCTACCGTTTGACAGCTGATAACTGTCAACCGGCCAAAGTCAGTTTAACAACTATTATTCTATGTTATTTCACTTGGGCACATGGCAACCTTACAAAATAAAATAGCAAACCAATACGACTTATAAAATAAATAATATTGAGAACATTGCCTATGGTTAATACAACTAAACAAAATAATGACAATAGCTAACACTCAATACATGTGCTTTTTCGCTTGGGTTATGAAACCGTACTTCTACACCCATCTTTTTCGTGGCCGGTCTGCGGTGAAGCTAAATTTGTTAACATCCCCTTATCGATCACCGGAGGCCCTGCGTTGTTTACCAGATTTATTAGATGCGGGTGCATATTTAATTTCCAGTATAATAACATTTTTCCTCTCTGTGCTGGGAATATGGGTATTATATATTTCAAGGTATGGAGTTTGAAAACGGCTGGCAATTTAAAAACTAGCATGGAAAATGTTATTTTTGTTATTAATGTCATTCTCTAAAATATATAGATGATTTAGTTAAGGCACTAAATAAGGCTTGTATGCCTAACTGTAAAATCCCAAGTCTAACATAATAAATTAAAATGAGAGCTGCCAAATTCAAGAGAATAGGAGCTTTGGTTATGTCGAAATAAACAATAAAAAAAATAAAAAATGTGGGTATTAATTGGTGTGCGTAGTCGCAGCGGAAAAATGTCGAATTTCCTAATTTCAGTTTAGCAGATATTTAGTGTATGACGTCGTGTAATTGTGTATGCTAATTACACATTTGTGTATCCAACCATTGGGGAGCTATTCAACAAAAACTGTTTCCGCTGGAACTACGTCATCCTAGCGGCACTTTTTTATCCTATGCACGTACATGAAAAAAATACATTCAATAATTAGTGTATAAGGAGAGGTAAATGTGTATGCTTGAATGACATTTGTGTGTCATAAAACTGCGAAGATAATCAAGTTTCCGCTGCGCTGACGTTTGGCTATTTGATGAAAATCCTATAAAACAGCTTAGTGCAGAGTTGAATTTTTTTACGCACGTTGCTTTGAATTTGTGTGTAATGTGTGTGTAAACCGAATTTGAAAAAAACATACCGTTCAGAAGATATACACGTAAAAGTAAAATAAGGTTATTAGGTCCAATTACTTAGAATAGGAACTCTAGAGCCTAACTTATTACGTTTATTTGTTTCTTGTACGGGTCTACAATGCCTTGCCAAGTTTCATTTATGTGGTCTTAGTAATTAATGAGCAATGGCATAATTTACTACGACTGGACCACTATATTGTACGACATCCGATTGCAGGACTTTTTACAGGAAAAGCAAACTAAACATAGTCCGATAATTAGTGTATTAATGCAACTATTCACATGTCAAATTTCAGCTCATTTCACTAAATAATTAAAGAGATGGAATAAAAATACCAGAACAACCTCAATACAAGGATAAACCGACCAAGTTTAAATAGCTACAAAAAAGCGGTCGTGCAGTATGTAGAGCTATCATTCTAAAATTTCCAGTATAATATCGTTATTGTCTGTAATGATTTCGTACAGGTGCTTACACAATTGTTTAGCAGAAAATAAGAGTTAAGAGCGTCCAGAGTAAAATATTAAATCAGTAATTCAAAAATAAAGTAAATAAAATAAACCGTGGCAGCTAAGAGATGACCACTCACAACTGACAGCACCCGTTAACGAACATGACGCATGTAGGGCTGATACATGCGTCATATTCCATCTCTTTAATTATTTAGTGAAATGAGCTGAAATTTGACATGTGAATAGTTGCATTAATACACTAATTATCGGACTATGTTTAGTTTGCTTTTCCTGTAAAAAGTCCTGCAATCGGATGTCGTACAATATAGTGGTCCAGTCGTAGTAAATTATGCCATTGCTCATTAATTACTAAGACCACATAAATGAAACTTGGCAAGGCATTGTAGACCCGTACAAGAAACAAATAAACGTAATAAGTTAGGCTCTAGAGTTCCTATTCTAAGTAATTGGACCTAATAACCTTATTTTACTTTTACGTGTATATCTTCTGAACGGTATGTTTTTTTCAAATTCGGTTTACACACACACATTACACACAAATTCAAAGCAACGTGTGTAAAAAAATTCAACTCTGCACTAAGCTGTTTTATAGGATTTTCATCAAATAGCCAAACGTCAGCGCAGCGGAAACTTGATTATCTTCGCAGTTTTATGACACACAAATGTCATTCAAGCATACACATTTACCTCTCCTTATACACTAATTATTGAATGTTTTTTTTTTCATGTACGTGCATAGGATAAAAAAGTGCCGCTAGGATGACGTAGTTCCAGCGGAAACAGTTTTTGTTGAATAGCTCCCCAATGGCTGGATACACAAATTTGTACTTACCATACACAATTACACGAGGTCATACACTAAATATCTGCTTAACTGAAATTAAGAAATTCGACATTTTTCCGCTGCGACTACGCACACTATTAATTGGGGCCAAATTTTCCCTATACAAATGTAATTTTAACTTTTTTAAGTCAATTGACAGGCACAGGTACGTTGTGAATTTATTATTATTTCCTGTAGAGTACGCAAATTGCATAGCTTGGTACCAATTTCATTCAAAATACTTTTTTTTTTTTTGATAAAGTTATAGTACATTATGGTACTAGTGTGTAATGTTGGTGATTACCGCTGAGGCGCCATTGAGACCCGAGCCGTTAGGTGAGGGTCTTAAGAGAGCCGAGGACGGTAATCACCGATACACACGTGTATCATACGACGTTTTTCAACACACTTGTGAATAAAATAACAATAAAAACTCATTTTATTTAGTAGATAATAGATATTTTTCCTTGGAGTTTTCAGGTAGTAAACTTTCCATAACGTTAAGGGCTTCACATATCGGGTTTATATCGGGCGGTGTACAACATAAATCATTTTACTTGTAGACATTTTAATTAATAAATAACTATAATTTCAACAGAGAAAACGAGTTTTGAAAAATGATTCGCTATGGTGGGAAAAATTAATCATTCTGCCTATGCGCGCGCATTGCGATCAGCCACAAACTAAAGGGATGAGGTTTTTTTTTTTATTTTCCGCGCATAGTGTTTGCGCTTATTCTGCCACGAACAAAATGGGGAATTTAAAGTTTTCTTTTATTACAGAGAAAGCAAAAGTTATATTTGAGTGAAAGTTTTATTTATTAAACACGAACGAGTTAATATTATCTATTTAAATAAGAAGTTGCATGAAATGAGCAAGCAATAGATTGAACACGATCTTTTTTTTGAATAAAAACTTTTTTAAGAACAAAGCAACTCAAACCAATACAATTAAAAAAAAATTTAACTAGTGAGTAAACTCACTAGTGAGTTATAGCAATGAAAAAGTCACAGTTTGATTATGGGTGTCATTCTGTGCCTAATTGCGGTGACCATAAAGACACTTTATGAGCAAGTGTGTTGAAAAATATATTAAATGACTCGTTATTTACAGTTATGCGCATAAAAATACAACACTGTAAGCTTGTTATAAACATTGAAATACTGAACACCAGTAATGCTGGCATACGCATTTTACAAACACGGAGTTCACCAACGAAAAACCGGGTAAAAAAATTCGAATAAAGTACGTTCGAGTTAATAAGACTAACTTTTGAATATAGAAGTTTGGCGGCAACCATTTTGTTTGTTCAACAATAAATTCGGAATGGTTTTTGTTTGTTGACGAAAATTGTGTGTTTTGAAATAAAAGTTTAATAATTTTTGGTTCTCTATTTTTCTTTTATGATCCTATCTTAGCTTAGATATAAATCTATTCGGTAGGGTGTGATAAGCTGATTTAACGGATATGTCAATTTATTTTGCCTAGTTAAAGCTCAGAGGTCCCATAGAACGAGCGCGCGGCGCGGTGCAAACATAAAGTAATTAGTTACGTCTACTTTTTAATTAAAAATACTCGTTTCACACATAACATTTTCATAATTCATTCATATCTATAGATGAAAACTGATTGTGCAAGTAATTAAACTAAAATCCTATGGGATAATTGTGCTTTAAATACAAAAATAAACGTATTTATGTTATGTTTGCACCGCGCGCTCGTGCACGTGGCAATGGCTCGGGCTGATTGTATTATATAACTTGTGTTCAAATTGGCGCACATAGTCGCGCGACTTCCTAATCATTAACCAATCGACGCGCGCACTCGTGTCCCAAGTTATGCACGAGATTCGCCTCCGTGCTTAAACCTTGATTATACATATGGAGTGGAGTGTGAGACGATGACAATGCCGAGTGCATTAGCAGTAAGCGTAATCTAGATGTTAAAATCAAAGACATGAAACGTCAAATAAATAAGTTCATCTCAGATATTATTATTTTTCATAATAGAATCCTTGTTCTGAATAAAGTCCCTTTTTAAACCATATCGATCTTTCTTCTAGAGACTCATAATCTGCCTGGTGGCGTACCATGACGTCTTAAAACATTCTTATTCCAGAGTGAAAAAGTGACGGATCTATACAGGTCGTATATCTCCATCTCTTTCTCACTCTGGAATAGGAATGGAACAATAATGCTTTAAGCGTCATAGTAACCCCCCTGGCCTTATTCTAACTTTGTTGGGGTCGGCTTTCAGCCTCGACAATGCAGCTGAAAACCAGTATTTCACATGTCGCAACTGTCTACTTGACCTCCACAACTCAGTTAATACTGGGTAATACGATACCCCTTGGTAAGACTAGTTGTCAGACTCTCACGAGACATATTACCTGTAACGACTGTCAAACATCTACAATGACAGCTGTCACCAACGCTTTAACGTGCTTTTCGAGGCACGGAAGTAACAAGGCCATGGAAGAAATGGTCACCCATCCACGAACTGACCTAGGCAAGCGCGGCTTAACCTGAAAGATTGACCAGTGGGGTTATGACGTCTTAAAACATTATTGTTTCATTATTTTTACAGAGTGGGAAAGAGATGGAGCTAGACGACCTTTATAGCTCTGTCTCTTTCCCACTCTGGAATAAGAATGAAACAATAATGTTTAGGCGTCATGGTAGGCCAGCTGTGCGACATTTATAAGCTACGAGTCCTAAACAAAAAACGGTTGCCATAATAATATAAGCTTTAGCGAAACCGAAGCGAAACTCACCTACAGCTTTACGGCAATGTTGTTTCTTAATCACAAAGTAAGACATAACGCCCGTATCTCCAACCTCCGTGTATCATTTCCATCATAATCCGTTGCAAGCTACATCCAACATAAACTGCTATCACAACTCTGTATAATCCTAGTAGACTGGGAGCAAGTGCGCGTGAAGTAACTTTCATTTGTTTCAACGTGGGTGTAGTTTAATTGAGGGAAAAAGATCGAAAAGTGATAAAAAATATCCGAGTACCAATTACCTTATTGATATTGTACCTAATTTAGTCGCAATTTTAATTTAGCGACATCTTCATGTCAAAAACCAGTCAAAACTTAAGGTAAAATTTACCGATACTTTTTTTTATAGATTGGAGACTGAGATTAGAATGTGTTCTTGCGCAAATTTTCTTTAAGGTAGAAGCGACGGTGGCCCGCAAAATTCAAATTTTCTTAGGTTTTTTGATATTTGCCGTTCAGTGTCCGGTTTTATGTTAAATAAAATATGATACGCGGTCTTAGCCATAAAACATTTCGCATGTCAAAAACAGGTTCCAACCATTTTTCAACGACCAATTAGCCTCGACCCCATCAACATTTATTTTCTTCTTTTACTTTCATTGAAGAAAATATAATATTTACGACGTACATAATCTATCTTTTCACTAGCTCTCTAACTATAACTGCACCGTTCCCCCGACAATTTGTAGATAACCCGACTAACTTTAGAAGCCCATGACACTATGAGTGCGTCGTTGTGCAAGATAACGTTTTATTGGGCCGGGTTATAATATCCTCGTGGAATACTGATGAACTAAGGATTAATCTTTTTGTTGTGTGTTAAATTAAGATGTGCACTGAGAAATACAGGCTGACCTAATATCGAAATGTTGTGAAGAATTTAAAATATGTAGAAATAAGAAAAACAACTGTATTATGTGTGTGTTAATATTAGTCTTTGTAAGCACACAAAAATAATCTCAAAAGGAAGGAAAATAAGCTTTTAATAATACAAGCTTTAGCCCGTGGCTTTCCTCGCGTTAAGGTCTGTAAATTATCCCACGGAACGATTTAAATATGTACAACTGTACTTCTTTATAAAAAAAAGGTCTAAAAAGACCCTTACCGAAGCTAAAAGGCACTTTTCCCGTCATTGCAATTTTATTTTTCTTCCGACCAATACCTGGTAACTTTCTAGTTACGGAGGTATTGAAAGTCGAAATCCCAACTTTTTATTTTGAGTGCGTTACATTGAGCGATACTGAAAAACGTGATTTTTCACACAAGAATAAGCAGTTTACCGGCAATAATTTTAGCGCAGTGTTGACGTACGGAATGCTTGGTTGACGGCTTGGTGAGCGGTCCGTATACACCTTGCATAAGTATAGGTAACCTAACTTGTATTAATGTTACCGACTGGGGGTCTACTATGACGTCTTAAAACATTATTGTTGCATTTTTATTCCAGAGTGGGAAAGAGACGGAGCTATACAGCTCGTCTAGCTCCATCTCTTTCCCACTCCGAAATAAGAATGAAACAATAATGTTTTAAGACGTCATGATAGGCCACCTGTACAAGTTACTTTCATGAAAGTATAGAATAGTTTTAAAGATAAGAGGCAAGTTTATCGGCTATTTTAGTAAGACAATGGCTTACTTAAGTGTATTCTTTATTGTTCTTTTGCCTGTGGGCCCTGTTTAATAAACATTACAAATTGTAAATTGTAATTGTACTTTACAAGTTACAAGTCTACAAGTTTCTGTTTAATAAAGAATACAACTTACAACTTTACCATGGTGGAAAACTGACAAAATTGTAAAATTGTACTTACAATTTTACATATTTCTGTTTGATAAACATTTTCTATATTTACAGGTGACAATTTACATATTTGTAAGGAAAACTGTTTTATTGAATGCACAATTTTAATTACAAATTTACATATTTTGTAAATTGTTGAACAATTCCGACAGGTGGCCTCACCTTGTGTCAGAACTTTACAATTTTGTACCTTAATTTAATAAGTGAAGAAATTGAATTGTTATACATTAAAAATGGTGCTAACAACTAGTAGTGGAAGTGTACGCCGTCCTAGGCATACCCTCGTCACTCCAGATGATGCTATCACCCTCCTCCAGGAGAGTAGCAAAGAGACTAGCACTCTTAAAAAGTTTCGACTCAAACCGCCGTCTTTCCGACCTCGCCGTCGAGGTCCGTCGCGACGTCCCGGTCCATGCCCTCCCCGACCCTCGCTCGAGCCAGCCCGCGATGCTGTGCCAGTAGGTTTAAATCAGCCCCTAAATAATGATACCATTCAGATCCAGCCTGTCCCCATGCAGTCCTCCACCAGCGACGCCCTAAGCCGAGGTTCGTACCCCACAGGGGGTGCCCTTAGCGTGCAGTCGCTAGTTTGTAAGTTTTTATGCCCTGGCTGGAGGCCTTACTCTAAAGGCACCCACAGGATAGTCCGGTTAAGCAGACGACAACCTCATAGGTTGAACTGCGAGATGCCAATCATAAAAAAAAAAAATAGTAGTGGAAGTAGTGACAGTAGTGATGATGAATATATGAGTGAAGGGCAACGGCGCGTAGATATTTCCAGTCTTTGTTAAAGATGCTTAAAGATTTCAACTGTTCCGCAATGTCTTTCCTCTTTTTTATTTTCATTGGGTGAGTTAGTTTTTCACTAAATTGACCGAATAAAACATCTGTAATTGTGCTCCATGACTTTTGTTATGAATCAAACTAATAGAAAAGTAAGTAAGAAAAGTCTGTAAACCAAATGCTAAAACCAAATTCTAAGATTTTTTAAATCTATCCTCGATTTAAGAATCTTCAACAAAAATTTACATTTTATGTAATTTTTAACTAACAATAACAAATTTGTAGATACAATATTGTCACCTGTAAACCATCACTTGTAAACGTTTATTAAACAGCATTTGTAATGGTAAGATTTGTAATGTTTTTAATTGTAAAATTCTTACATACTTGTAAGGTTTATTAAACTGCACTTGTCATACAATTTTACAAATATTTCACTTATTTACAAAATTGTCGGATTGTAACGTTTATTAATGGGCCCTGACCTCATTTCCTTTGATATTTTTTTTTCTTCTTATTATCACACCAGCACGCGTAGCATGACCACTGTAGAAATGAGTTTTGTCTAGGGAAGAATCGAATTAATGAGAGATAGACAATGACAATGGGTCAGTTTGTCGATTCTTCCGTCGAAATAGCCCGTTTCTTCGGCGGCCATGCTACGCGTGCAGTGCTTATTCTAGCTTATAGCCGCGGCTACGCCTCCGTAGATTAACTTTTCTTCTTTGATAGTATAATTATTTCGGATTCAGATTGATTTGTTTCTTTGACGTCTTAGGTGACTATCACAACAAAATCACTTACAATATAAAACTATTGTATTCTATCCACTAAAATAACCCTATATTATAATGATTCACAGCTCTTTCCCAATAGTTTCAAAACGTCCCCCCTGTTGTAGCAACATTGCACCCAAGTGTACGTAGAGTACGTACACTACCGTCGCGGTAATGCGTAAACAATCTGGTTCCAGAAACTTTCTTGAGAAAACAGGATAATCAATTCCTACTAGGATATCAAGTGTCCTATGTCCTGACCCAGGGCATAGTCTATCTCTGTTCAGCCGTTAAGGCGTATCAAACAAAAAAAGTCACTTTCTCATGACTGCATGTAATTAGTTAGGACTAGCTTATGCCCGCGGCTTTGCCTGCGTGAAGTTCGGTAATTGTCCCACGGGCACTACCGAGATAAAGTATCTTATGTGTTAAACCAGATTGTAAACTACCTGTTTGACGTTTTTAAGTAAGTTCGAAGTTCTTACTTGAAAGAGTTACAAACATCCAACCATTCATCCTTACAAACTTTCGCATTTATAATAATAGTAAAATAAGATAAGGAAGGTTCGATCTAAGCAGGAAAACTAATTCTATTAGTAAAATACATCACAGCATACCAAAACTACGATCTAATCCAACGCAATTCGACTTCTCAATCACCATCCCTATATACCAAACATGTTTCCCCCGAGTCAGCCGTGATTGGAAAGATCCGGTGTATCTCAGTAAAACCAGCTATAAAATAGCTCCCTAATGAAATTGCCCGGGACATCTCTCACTTGAGCAATTCGTGTCGATATTGCTCTTGTTGGGGACCTCTAATAGGAGCAGTTTCGGCTTAGGTGTCACGGTTTTTTTATCGCAGACAGGCGGTCGTTTGTTTTGGGTTGTTTTGGGATTGAAATGATGGATTACGTTATAAATATTAGGAAATCGCGCGTTTTTAATAAAAATGAGTTGGATGAAAGTTTTTGAGTCTGTATTAATATCATGAAGCTGAAGAGTTTGTTTGTTGTTGAACGCGCTAATCAGGGACTGCTGGTTTGATTTAAAAATTCTTTTAGTGTTGGATAGCTCATTTATGAAATGCAAAAAAATAATGTTGTACGAAACGAAAATGTAACGCAGAAAAAGTTGCACGGGTCAGCTAATTGTTGTGTATTACCAGGTGGTACCTAATACACAACAATTAGCTGTCCTGTGTAAAAGTTGCTCGGGTCAGCTAATTGTTGTGTATTAGGTACCACCTGGTAATACACAACAATTAGCTGACCCGAGCAACTTTTGAAGTCAACGTGGTCAACGCCAGGTAACGTTGGCCACGTTGACTGGTAGTAAATGTCTAAAGCAATAATAAATCTTTCAGGCCAATTTAATTGGGGTCTTCTTGTACCATACTTTTATCTATTATTCACTATTTCAGAAGTAATCTCCTTTCGACTCATAATCCTTCATTTTTTAGTCAGTCCATTCATAGTTTCTTTGATCTTCCCCTATTTTTATATCCATCCTTATTCGTACTCAAAACGTTCCTCATTAAATTTTCCTTATTCATTTACATTTCATGCCCCGTATAATGATAACCGACACACAACTTTTTTGTCACCGGTGCAACTTACAGTAAAAGTGATTGTTTTTATACTTAAATATTTTGTTACTTTGATCGTCAAAAATAATGATGATTAATTGTTATTAACGTTATTTTATTTAGAATTTAACAGAACAGTCTTTTTCCGTAACACTGCTATATTACGGAAGAGCTTTGAAAGCAGCAATCAATCAGCAATCAGCTTAATAAACATGCAGTCGCATAAATTAATTACAAATACAATTAAACTTATTTCAAAACGGGTATTCTTATTAGCATTGTATCACATACATACAACAACTGGACACTGGACCCTGGACTTGGTACACTGACTAAAACTTCATAACTGAGATCTTCAGAAAAGCAAATTAACTTTGCTACATAATTGCTACGACGTAGCTTGCGTAGACGCTACGCCGTAGCATGCCATAAAGTTGGCCTCCTATCTTATAGTATACACCGTGTAAATGACCTCATCACGAAGCCGTCAACCAAGCATTCTGTACATGAAACTAAGTAATTTTATGCAAAAATTATTGCTAGGAAACGACTTTTTTTTGGGGGGTGTAAAATCATGTTTTGTGGTAGAACTCAATGTAACGTAAGCCACGGACCCAAAACATTGTGCTTATGGACGGATTGAATATTACGGGAGTCGTGGAGGTGTTTAAAGAAAAAATCTTACTTTTAAAACTTGTATTTAAAAAATCTTGTCAATAAGTTGGAACTTTGACCCCTAATATCTCCGCAACTAGAAGGTTCCCAGGTATGGTATAGAACAAAAAAATGATCGCAATGACAGGGAGAAACAGTGCCTTTCAGCTTCGTTAAGAGGTGTTTTACACCCTTTATGTGCCTGTACACTGCTAACGCAAACCTATATGGACCGTAATAAAATTCTTATGTCTTGTTAATCAGGTAATACAGTCAGCAGGTCTGTACATTACTTAGTGAATAAAAATACCCTTGTACGTGGCGTGACCCCTCGGGCGCCGCCGATGACTCACTATGACAAGCCGGTCTTATCGAACGAACTAAGGAGCGGGAGCTGGGGGATCTAGGAACTAGTAAGCGTAGTTCGTCTCTGGGATCGGCTCATAAACGAATGTAGTTCGTTCGCGAACTACAGAAAACTAATAGAAAGGTCAATGACTTACCATTTCAATGACCTTAATTTCTGATGTAAAGATCTATCCACAACATACAACATAATTATGTTGGGGTCGGTTAAAGTCTATCCGGGTGCAGAGGAATACCAGTATTTTACATGAAGGGACTACCTATCTGACCTCCACAACTCAGTTAGTACTGGGTAATACGATACTCATTGGTAAGACTGGTTGTCAGACTTTTGGGCCACTGCCTACCTGAAGCAACTGTTAAAGATATACAAATGACAGTCGGGATTAACCGTGACTTGTCCATGCTACTACGAATCTTACTAACAGTAGTAACACGGGAAATTTAAAATGGGAACTATATTTTCTATCACCAAAATTTATATTTGTCATCAAGTTGTATCACCTAATAAATAGATCTATCGCCACGAAATATTTTCGTTCTCAGATAAACAAAAATTGTTCCCAGGTATGAATGATCAAATTAATGTTAATATATGTGTAAAATAAGAGATCGATAACCAATAAAATTATATTGCATTACATGAATATAAACTTCGTTCTTATAATAACAGTTTTGTTACTTAAATAATAGCTCTGTGCTCAGAATGGTAGATCTGTCACCAAATAAATAGATCAGTTCCTTAGAGACATAGGGCACATCAACTCGGTGTTAGGTTACTTTAAACCCTGCAGAGAGAAATAGGAGCCCCGCGTAGCGGGGCTCCGTCGACTACGCCTTAGTTTGGACCTGTGGTTTGGAGTTTTATGTAAACATTTTTACATTGTTTGATGATTCAATTTTCGTGACACATCTATTATTTTGAAAACAAAAACATTTATTTGGTACTAGACCTTATATCTCAGGATTTTAGGTGATTTATTGTGGAACTGATTTTGCATTGTTTGGTGACTACATTTTGGTGACAGATCTACTATTTTGAGGACAAACCCTATTATTTATGAAACACAAAACTAATTAAATTGGTGATAGCTTAAATGATACCCATTTAAAATTGCCCGTGTTACTACTTGTAGTAACATTGGTTGAATGTGACTAAAAGAGTGATGAATATAAATGAGAGAGAGGAAGAGATCAAGGAAACGATGGATAGATTGTGTGAGGATATGAAAGAAAAACCGGCCAAGTGTGAGTCGGACTCGCGCACCGAGGGTTCCGTACCTTTAAAACCGTAATTATTAAAAATATTTTTATGATGTAACTAAAAATTTACGGTTTTCGTAATCTTTCCTTTATTTGTGTTGTAAGACTTTACTTCGTACCAAATTTCATGATTCTGAGTTCACGGGAAGTACCCTGTAGGTTTTGATTCCCTCGCGAGTGTCGAAAATTTGCGGAAATTTGCGGCATAAACGGCTGTATCTTTTGATTGCCTTGGCTTAGCAGTTTGATTCACAGCTCCAAGGGACAGTAGACTTGAGTATTTTATATAAATTCCAGCTTGATACCTTTACGCGTTCCTGTGAAAAAGGGTCTTGACAGACAGACAGACGAACGGACGCACAGCAAAGTGATCCTATAAGGATTCCGTTTTTTCCTTTCGAGGTACGGAACCCTAAAAAGAAGTAAATGTTGGCGTGATGGTTGACAAAGGAGATGGAAGAAGAAAACGTGTTGCGCCGACCCAAATAACATGCGACAAGGGCAGAAAATGAGGAAAAAAAAAACAGGTTTAACAGAAAAGTTTTACGATACTTACGCAAGTATCTACAACTCTCTCATTCCAAGACAACCAATTCGTTGCAAACTTACAAGGAAATCAAATCACAAAAGAGGAAAAGCATTACACAAGTAATATATTTTTCTTTGTCAACGGCAACTGTACAAGCAGGAAAGTGACACTCTATGTCTTATTTACACTTCGCAGGGTACTTGAAATATGTTTCCTGAAAAAATATGAATAACAGAACATACAAGATATACTAGAGTATGTATCGTCGTAAGATCTTTATATGTGATGAGCTCGTGGCTAAAGAACAACAACCGCTTGGGTCCATCTTTAATTGCTTGTCTAGGTTGTTCCGTGGATGGGTGACCACCACCACCTACCCAGTTTCCTCCATGCCTCGGAAAGCACGTTACGTTGTTGGTCCTTAGCTGTCATTTATTAACAGAATTTTGACAGTCGTTACAGAAAGTTAAGAAATTTTGACAACCAGCCTTACCAGGGAGTATAGTAACAACCAGTACTAACTGGGTTGAGGTCAGATAGGCAGTCGGTCCATGTAAAATACTGGTATTCAGCTGCATTCAGTGAGACTGGAAGCCGACCCCAGCATAGTTGGTAGAAGACTAGGCAGACGATGATCCTGATCTGTCTCTGCCGTTACGATGCTCATAAGCGCATCGCACTGCACACTCAATACGTGTAAACGCGTGTACTTGCATACTCAATGCAGTGTGGAGTTTCATGGCATGTGTGCAGAATGAAAAGAGTTGAGCGCTGCTGATCCAGTGCGATACCGGTATACGTGACCGTTAAACTTAAATCTACACCAGTACGTGCTTCAATTTTATCAGCGTTTATAATCGTTTTTTATGAAACAAAAATATGTTCTCAGTTTGTTTTGTTTGATTGTATTGACCCGTTTTTTACATCATAAATAGAAACAAGCGCAACAAAAGGGATGAATGAAAGGCATTTGCATGTGGCTGAGATGAGAATGCTAAGGGGGATGTGTGGTGTTACGCGAATGGATAAAATAAGAAATGAGTACATAAGGGGAAGTCTGAAAGTGGCGCCGGTGACTGAAAAGATGTTTGGTAATCGGTTGTCGTGGTATGGGCATGTGATGCGGAGGGATGAGGAAAAGGTCGTGAGGAAAGTATTGAGTATGAATGTGGAGGGTTATAAGAGTAGATGAAGACCAAAGAAACGATGGATGGACTGTGTGAAGGATGATATAGCAAGAAAGGAGGTGTCTCATGAGATGACAAGTAATAGAGAAGTATGGAAGAAGAAGACATGCTGCGCCGACCCCAAATGAGATATATAAAGGCAAGAGAATGATGAAAAGGAAACAAGCGTGATGGGTCCAGCAGATAGGTGCAAGGTCTGCTTAATAAGGTGTAATTTTGAAAAACCGCAAGCCAGCTGTTCGATATTTAACACAGATAATATTTAAAACGTGTTAACAGGAAGTCAAAGCAGTGTTTGTTAGAACATTTGATATTATTAAATGAGAATACGTACACAGGACGTTAACAATATGTATGTACAATTCAGTTGAGTTTCATAATTATTCTATCGCATCTAAAGAGATAACCTAGCCTAGGTAATATTATGTGTCGTAACCACTTAGGGCATAAATCTTCCACAAAATGTCCTAAGAAATAGTTTGAATACCTACATATTTAGTAGGTACCCCGTGTTTTAGAATATTACAAGGTTAGCAAAAAGGTTAATATTCAACTTCGAGATATTCTAGGGTTACTGCCTGCTAACAGCGGGATCCGTGCTGTTTGACGTTGTATAAATTTACTGGGCCATCATAATTTACGTCCAGAGCAGGATCGTTGATATCACATGCGTTCAACAGTACGGTGTCGTCCCGATGTGTTCCAACACCGTTTTCGAAGTTATTATTTCTTTAGATACGTAAAACTGATTGATGTCTCCAATTTTTACTGTATGTATTTTAATTTACAACAAAAGATATGCTATAGCATTTTGCCTCACTGACCTAACATTTGTCATCGTTCATACACAATCAAAGTCACGGTACAACGTATCAAACATGGTGCGGCGCCCGCATTTAATGAATAAGTCTACTCTTAATGAATAAATCTGTCAATCTATTGTTTAGCACTTAAGCCGACTAACTAAATTATAGCCTTGCCAACTTTTGTGGACATTTTCCGACTCATTTGCGGTACTTTTAGTTCATCTTATTTGTTATTACTGCAAAATAAGCTGACAATTTGTTAAGGCCACTTTTTGTGGTAATAAATCTTGTGTAGTTCCGTCGAAAACCAAAAAGCGGTAACTCAAAAGTATTAAAATTCCGTTTTATTGGTATCTGATAGTTTAAGGCTTATGTTTAACATAACACCAGATAAAGTAAATATAACCTTAAAAAACATTTTTATACTGACTAAAATAGTAAATGATCACCAGAAATAGTAAATGATCACCAGAATTAAAAACCTGAAAATCACAGCTCCGAACTAAGGCGTAGTCGACGGAGCCCCGCTACGCGGGGCTCCTATTTCTCTCTGCAGGGTTTAAAGTAACCTAACACGAAGGGGATGTCGGGGTCTTAGTTCGCTCGCTTAGACCCCGCCATGCCCTTCGAACCTAACCTGTCCGAGTCGGGGTGCCCAATATCCCGAGCTCGCTTTGCTCGCACTTGCTTCCTAAGTTCTTCTTGCCACAAAATTTGGTGATCATTTACCATATTTGGTCTTTGAATACATTTTTTTTGGTGTTTAGTATTTTTTTTTTGGTAACGTAGCTTAGGATCTCAAAGTATTTTTTGGTGCTCATTATATTTAATCCCATAGTTTAACTGCCTCGTCGGTCTAGTGGTCACAAGCGCCACTGCTAAGCATGAGGAGCAGAGTTCAATTCTGAGGTCGGCGAAAGCGTTATTGGGTTTTCTCATTAGGAATTTTGTCAGTAGTAGCCCGAAGTTTGGGTTTATGACCGGTTGATGCCCATAGGCTCACTCAATGGTGTAACTCGTACTACATGGGACTTGACAAGGGTTAAGGCCCGGACTCCACCAAAGCGGAGCTGAGCGGAGATGTGCGAAGCAAAGAGAAAAGAGTAAATAACGAAATTCTATTCGTGGTTAGATAGACGAGAGAAGAGCAGATGTGTTGTAGATAACAGATCTTCTCTCCCGTGCATCACTGCTTCCCTGTTTACTCGAAACATAGATATAAGAGCGGGAGGGCTCGGGGATCTCAAATGATAACGATCAGACATCTTGTTAACACTTTTTATCACTCACAATAAATAACTATTCACAAAACTTAGTTTTACAGCAAGATACACACAGTTCGAAATTCAAATTAATACTGAGCCTTCTGCGACTAGAGCGAGCCTATTTAAACGTTTCAACAACTGTCAACGCCACACAGCAACGATTTCCGTTGACATTTATTTTACAATAAAAAGATTGAATTTAGTAAAAATAATGTAGGTAATTTCACACAATATTTGATTTGTAATTAATAACACTTTAAATATCTTAAATCGTAAATTTAGTTAGGTAACAATAATCATAAAATAATCATTTTATTTTAATGAAGTTATTAATAATGTTCCAATTTCTGTTTTTAAATAAATCAAACCTTAAAATTAACAAAACTTATAATGTAATGCAAAATCACTTATTTATTTAATGCAATGATTCATGTTTCCGTTACGTCATCCGCTGATATGACGTTTGTTTTAGTCTGTGGAACTGTTTTTATTTGCCAGCGCTATCATAGATTTCTTGAGTTACCGCTTCCTGGCTTATGGAGGCAGTAGGTATGTGAGTCAGTTTTTGTTTCTGTATCGATGGACGTCAAGATAGCTGTAGCTTAGCGTGTCGTTTCCTACGATATATGACTTTAATGGTTGCGTGAAAAGAGGAATTAAGTATACCGTCTTACATCGTAGAACCATTTTTATTTATTTGCCATTTTTGTAAAACAAAATAAACTACATAATTATGTTCCATAATTATTCTAGAAAGACTGAAATGCCTATAGATTTTAAAGGAATCCTTTATTCAGTATGTGGGCTAATCTAATGAAGGGTGCTAGAATGAAGTGCGTTGGGTACTGACGAAAGTCGGAGTTAAAACGCCAAGGAACGTTGGATGAAGAACGCGTAATAGTTATCATTTTGATTAAATAATGCCTAGGACAATTCATTTACTTGTTATACTAAGATGAGAAAGGTAATAATGAAGGACTTTGATCATCACCCACAGTCTTGTGCGCGCGACATTGATCTGCTCAGCCCCTCTCCTACAAAGTTACGTAACCTAAAAAGTTAGACAGGGAACTTTGTAGGTTGATTATTCTGTATCTTTTTTTAAATGGAACTTAAGATTCAGAAAAAAAAACCCCACAACATGGTTATTTTATTGATTTTTTACACAAATAAGAACAATTCAAGCCTTAATAGTCAGAAAACAATGTGAAAAAAACCTTTTACAACAGTAATACGTTATAAAATCAAACGTAAAAAAAAAATAAAAAAACTTTTGGCGATAAACACAGTAAAATAATAACTTCTAGGCGACTTAAACAGTCCTACTAAATGTCACCTCATGGTTGTACTTGTAATGTTGTGTCTATTTTGGGTTGCCTCGTTTGTCTAGTAAGCGCTGACTGCTGAGCATGATGTCCTGGGTTCGATTCTCAAGTCAGGCAAAGTATTTTTGAGTTTTTCTATCAGAAATTTCTCAGTAGCAGACACGGAGTCTAAATTTGTACCCAGTCAGTGGCAATAGGATTGCCCCCTATTACATCATCTAGCCCAACTATGTTAGGGTCGGCTTCCTGTCTAACCGGCTGCAGCTGAATACCAGTATTTTAAATTAGGTAAACGCATTTGCCTGGTAGAGACAAAGGACAAACAAGAAAAACTAATAGAATTATTCGAAAAAATAAGTCGACAGTGCTTGCTTTTAAAGGTCAACAATTTCCTTTAGAGCAGCGGAGGCCCAGTGGTAGCAGCCCCGACTTACGAGCAGTAAGCCGTGGGTTCGAACCCAGGCAGGCGCATTACTTTGTATAAATTATTTCATGAACGCTGCCCTCAAAAATGAAAATAAATGCGAAAGAAAACATCATGACGAATCCGGCATGTCCTAGAACTAAAAATTCGAAGACATGTGACATCTACCAAACCGCACTTGGCCCGCGTGGTGGATTACAGCCCACTTCCTCTCATAGAGAGGAGGTCTATGTCCCAGCAATGGGAACATTATATGATGATGGTGAAATTCCTTTAGTAGACTTATTCACTTTCAACATTACGTTCAACCACTAAAATCTCTCATAATATATCTCTCACTGTCTTAGTGAATTATGTATCTGTGGTCGAATTTAAGGATTATTACATTAATTAGTCTTTAAATTAATGTAATAATCGTTAAATTCGACCACAGAGAAATCTGTGTACTTTTAGTGTTAGAATTTAGTGTCGGTTTACGAGTAACACTAGAGGTGTCTGTTTACACTGGGACTAACTGAGTTTATATCCTGACACTTGCTGCAAATTATTGCGTTTTCGTTTTGTTACCGTACCGGTTAAATGCACTAGATTTATTTGAAATAAAGAAATGGGTAAATGGTGTTCATATAAGTCTGTGTAAGAAGGAAAAGTCGGGATTATTCATTGTTAAACAAAATAACCAACAACCAACTTAATTTTTTCAATCGAATCTTTTGACAGAGGTATGTAAATGTATCGAAATGTGTTAGTTCTAAAGTACAGGATCTCGATATACGCCAGTTCGAAAGTTCACTGGAGTGAAGTATGCAAGGCCGACGTATCGTCGACGTAGCCCCGCTACGCGGGGCTCCTATTTCTGTCTGCAGGGTTTACAGTAATCTAAAACGAAAGGGATGTCGGGGTCTTAGTTCGCTCGCACCGCTCGCTCACTAGACCCCGCCATCTCCTTTGAACCTAACCTGTCCGAGTCGGGGTGCCCCAAGTCCAGAGCTCGCTTCGCTCGCTCTTTAACAATTATGCTTTCTAACGATACGTCGGCCTTGCATACTTCGCTCCAGTGAACTTTCGAACTGGCATACATCGAGATCCTGTACTTTAGAACTAACATACGTCGACATTTCAAACTTCGACATTCAGTAGCGGAGTGGTAGTGGGTGGCCTTTGACATGACACTGTCAAAAATGTGTAAATCTGACATACAATGAATATCCTCAACCGTACCTCTGAGGAGCTCGTGAATAAATAACAACAGCCGCACGGGTCGATCTTTAAGGTTAAGCCGTGCTTGCCGAAGTTGGTCCGTGGATGGCTAACCATAATAACATACCGAGTTTCCTCCGAGCCTCGGAAAGCACGTTAAGTCGTTGGTCTCCGCTGTCATTTGTAGATCTTTGACAGTCGTTACGTAGTCATAAGCCAAAAGTCTTACCGAGTGGTATGATACGTATTACCCAGTAACTGGGTAATACGATACCCCTTGGTAAGACTGAATTTCAGGCTTTTGGCTTACCCAGTTACTGGGTTATGGAGGTCAGATAGGCAGTCGCGTCATGTAAAATACTGGTACTCAGCTGCATCCGGTTAGACTGGAAGCCGACCACAAGACAGTTTGGGATAAGGCTAGGCAGATGATGATGACCTTTGACTGTATGTATGTCGTCATCCTCTTTATTATATCCAATATTGTACAAGTGCTTTTCAGGGCATCTAACCACTGCTTCGTTGGTCTAGTGATCACAAGCGCATCTGCTGAGTATGAAGTCCAGGGTTTGGGCCCGGATCGAGCAAAGTGTTATTGGGTTTTTCTATCAGGATTTCTCAATAAACAGCCACGGACTCTGGATATGTGCCCGGCTGATGGCAATAAGGTAGCCTCCACACACATGGGACTTAAACATAATTGGAAAAATGTGGGTCTACTATTAGGAACATCTCTGCCTAACCCTTCGGGTATTACAGGCGTGATGTTATGTTAAGTTAAATAAAACGATATAATGCATATTTTAAGTAAAGCTCATATCAATATACTAAAGCATCGATTTGACAGTCCATCAAAACGCAATTTAGTAGGTTAGTCGGTGATTAGCATTGTTATCCAATTTGGCAACGCTGCCAACTCAGAATTGGGCCATCAGACAAAGTTCCCGAATATCCGGAATGTATAGGTATGGAAAGTGGTCAGGGCCTAAAATATTGGAACTGTCAGTATCGTTATTGGATTTCATATTTTAATATCAAGTATTATTCAATGAATGTGTCCTCTACGGCAATGGAGAGAAATGTTGGTAGAAGATTTGAGAAACAGGATTTGAGGCTGTTTGTGTAGATTTGAAGCTGTGTTTGTTTGTGTGTGTGTTGCTGCGGGTTGTTCGAAAGAGATACCGCGGCCCTGGAACACAAAGGGCGAAGAAGGAACATGAGTGGGTTTTAGTCAGTACAAGTCTGACACTCCCTCCCACTCCCACTCCCAGAGCGGGAGAAGTCATTTGATGATTTCCCATCCGTAAAAAAAAAAACGGCTGTTTGTGTATGTGAATTTAAATGTTTGTTTGTTTTTTTTTTTGCGGAAGTGATAGCAAAAAGTGTAAGTGGGCAGGCCATACATGCCGTCGACTGGATGGAAGAAGAAGAAAATGCTGGAGTGGAGACCACGGACGGGACGGAGGAATGTGGGAACACAACCGACTAGGTGGACAGACGATCTCATTAAAGTGGCCGGAAGAAACTGGATAGCCATGACACATAACCGCCAAAAGTGGAAAGATTTGGAAGAGACTTACACTCAGCATTGGGTGGCCAAGGGTTCAAGAAGAAGAAGAAGAAACGCACCATAGATACAGTAGAAATGCCTACTCTGAGGCAACGTTTAATTTGAAAGTGTACAGCTGTTTTCTACAAAAGTGCACTTGCCTGCGACTATGATCTGCACGGTCAAAATGTATGGAACAGCCGATTTCGGAATTATTTTTGAAGTGAAAACTTCTTTAGCGGCGTTGTGCACTTTTGTGATGGTTAAAAAATGTTAAACTCGCGTCAGGTCACGTGTCCTGATCGAAAATTAGTTCTTACGAATTTTGAGATTAGGAAGCGAGAAGCGAGATTAGGATTGACATTAGGTTTCGAAGGAATTTGAACTTTATCACATCTGTCATTGAGTTTGGGTTTCCAAAACTGTTAAATTCGCAAGACGGATTGACATTAGGTTACGAAGGAATTTGAACTTTATGATGTCTGACATTGGGTTTGGGTTTTCAAAACTGGATAATCAGCTTATGCATAAACAAAACCTTCAGTTTCTCCAAAGAGGTAAAATTCGTAAGGCGGATTGTAATAGTTCTGAAGTGTAAAATTTTGAATTACCAAATAAATTTAATTTATTTTATAAATTGTCATGTTTGTGTACGATAGCGCAATAAATGAATATTGTGTTATACCACATAAATGATAGTACTTTTACACTGATAATTAAAGCGATTCGTGCAAAATTATTCCCTAACCATTCCAAAATATCAAAGATGTACAACGTTAATATTCAAGTTTTCACTTCTGCCGGCACTCCCGGAGCGCAATCCGTTTTTTTTTTTAAAAAATCTTAAACTTCTGCATTAAACTTCATCGCTCCCTAATAAATTCAGTTCATAGCAATGTTTATAAAAATGTACAGTGGTCAGTACCACTCACATTTCAGAACAAATAACTAAGTACAGTCCTTTCAAAGCCAAGTTACCATGACTTGACTTTACTGTCTATGTCACAGTGATTTTTATTCTCATTGCAATAAGGTTGCTATCACTGATAGCCTTCATCGTAGCGTGTCGATAGCAAAAAAAAATTGGCCTAAAATTCAGCAGTTTCAGTTCAAAATTCAGCAACCATAAGATCACCAAGTGTGGAGATGTGTCACGGCATGCAGCGCAAGATAGAAAGTGGGTCATTGTCTGTGGCGACAGGCTGCATACACACTTGAAACTGGCTCTGAGCCGTCTATGGCAGGCTTGTCAGGTAGAACAGATGGGGGGTTTCTATTTGTACTGCCTGACAAGCCTGATAATAGCAATCTTTGTTACTGTTACTGTAAGGATGATTTAAGGTTGCAGCAGTCAGAGGTAAACTAATTGAAATAGACTGTACTTGCCTAATGTTGACCTTCGTTCTGTTATACGTGTTTATTCAATTTTATGTTTCTATTCAGAAAACATGTTGCGGGATCTCCGCTGTGTTTATTTTTATATGTTTCTCTTGTTCCGAAGCTCGTTAATTTATATCCATTTGCGTAATTTTAGCGTGTTTTATGTTTAAGTGAGTAATTATTAGCTTCCGGTTGGTGAGTCAGGTTTTATCTTCTTTTTTTTAATTAAACTTGTTGTGATATTTTACTTTGGCCGATAAGAGGTATATTTGATCAGTTAAGTAAAATGAATATAGAATATTTATAAATTATTTTTAATAACCTTGGTTTTGTAGATGAATAAATAGATACTTAAAACGTGCTCCATTGCATAAAAACAATTAACAAAGATCATAATATTCAAGTTACGACTGACGTCTTATCGCTATAATAGCGATTTCTACCAGACAATCTTTGGTATGTTGGCGAACAAAATTTAATAGTGCATTTCTGAAAGTTGTAGTACCATAAAAGTTTTTCCTCGTTTCCACTTGAGAAATACTAAAGACACCCATAAATCGAACGTGCCACTTTCACACGGTACTTTCTTGGTATTTTTAATTATTTTTCAGCGATAACTTACCGGACCTGCCAACAGAGGTGCATTACGACCATAAATTAAAAAGTTAAGTGGACCATAAAGACGAGGCAAAGGAAATAGCCATTAAATCATTGTACTGCCAAAGTTACCCCATTACTTTCAAGGAGGTGAGACTAAAAAGTGTTTACCTAACCTTACATAGAAAGTATTTTTATTGAGTGGCCAGCCTATGTTGAAACTTCATAAAACTTCGAGGACTGTGGAAGGCAAATGTCGTATTTAAAATACGACATTTGCCTTCCTGAGTGAATATCAAAAATATGTCATGTTCAACTATTGATGATTTACTAGTGAGCAAGTAAATAAAAACGGCGAAAACATCTTTAGACCACCACACCACCATATTTTTCCTTAATTCTATCTGTTTGGAGCTCGTGGTTAAATAATAACAGCCGCTGGGGTCGATTTTCAAGTAAAGCTGCGCTTGTCTAGGTTGGCTCAGTACGCTAAGTATGTTAAGCCGTTAGTCTCGGCTGTCAATTATATATCTTTGACAGTCGTTAAGCAGTCAGGTGCTGAAAAGTCTGACATCCAGTCATTCCAAGGGGTATTGTATTAACCAGTACTAACTGGGTTATGGAGGTCAAATAGGCAGTTACTCCATGATAAATACTGGTATTCAGCTGCATTCGGTTAGACTGGAAGCTGACCTCAACATAGTTGGGCAAAGGCTAGACAGATGATGGTGCCTTCTCTGTATGAAAAAGAGATCCACCAAGCAGTGGGACCTTTTCACCCTGGTATTAACATTAGTAAGTCTGCCAAGACAAACTGGCCATGTCACAACCACACATTGCAAAGTTTTTGTACATTGGTACTATATGAAGGTAGTCAGAAATTTTATGACTCCGGCTAGCATTGTTGTTAGCAGTAAATATTGAATGTAGTTATTGGAGGAGTTGGTTTAGCCTAGATGTTTATTAATGTTAATTAGGTTTAGGTAGTGTAACTAGTATTTATTGGTTTGCGTTGCTAATTAATGTGTTTTTATTGGAAAAGGGCTTTGCCATTTTTTTTTGCAGGACAGTATTAGCCAATGGCATTGCTTAATATTCTTCTTCTTCGTCTTCGTTCTCTTACTACTGAGGATCGTGATCATGCGGTCTACTGCAGTGTGAACTAGTCTGTACAGGCTGCCTGTAATATTTTTGCAGGATGTAAATGTGGATTTCTGAATGAAAGTGGTCTATGTAAACTGATTTTTTAACAGCAGCTTTCATTTATATGCCTCATTTTCAGGTTACACAGTTATTATTTATTTGTTATTTACCTTTCTTTGTACGTGACCTTAAAACGCCTTAAACGAAGCCAACACTATAAAAACGACTATTTTCTGGGCTATGGACACATGAAGTCAGCGGGCGCAGCGCGGTGTCGGCGCGGCTTAGGCGCGGCGGCGGCATTTTGTTTATGAATTAATTGGCAAACAATGCCAATTAATTCACAAACAAAATAGAACGGTTTTAACTACTAATTATAATATTCAACTTAAATAGTGTGACTGCTAATTAGTGACCTATACTTAAACACATGATTGTACTCATGATAACAAACAATTTTCCCAAGTTTTTTTTTTTAATATTTATCCATTTATCTACTTCGGTTTCGTTATGTTCGACTTACAAAATTGACAGCGGTTTCATTATGATACCCATAACGACATCGGGTTGCATTATGCGAAGCGTCATAAATTCTAAAACACAAGCAAAGACATTCTGAACATACAGGCAATAGTAGGGGACAATGTAAATGATGTTTTTCAAAATGGAACAAGTTTAGAACAAAAGTATCGTATACCATTTGGCTGTTGCGACTAAAAGATCTTTGCTTTTGTAGCGTTGTGAGGATCTCAAATGAAATTAGTCGAGTGATTCTAAATGTCACTATTAGTAAGTAACTAGGGACCTCACTAAAACGCGGTACAACACTAGTTCTTGACGGGACACTATGACTCTGTCATTTCGTTCCCGTTGGCTTAGCTGAATCTATCCTCTGACCTCAGGATTCCTCGTGCCCCGACTTAGGGTGAGTTCCACATTAGTTAAGTAATTCTGCCTGTCATGCCTGATTCTCTGCGCTGGATAACCTGTATGGATTTCATCACCTAAGTGATATCTGATTTCGCATGTGTCTATGCCACGTGTGGCTAGTAGTTGTCCAGCGCACAGGAAACTGTAATTGTGTATGTATTACTGCTGCATCGAGGTGTGTAGTGCTCTTCACTGTGTTATTTGTAAGTAATCATGTATACTTTATGCATATTAGATGTTCATACTTAACCTAAATTTTCATCTGTCGTGGTGCTTGCTATGTTTGCCCACTTTTATCTGTAAACCGCTGCGATGTACTGAGCCTTCACCTACAATACTTCCCACACCGTCCCTTGGCCTACAAAGGGGAGAAGCTGGTACATCGCATGCGGCTTGCTGCCAACTGCGTCGCAACGCATCTAACATGCACACCCTATGGTGCTTCCAGGGTTCTTCCCACGGGCTTGGGGCTGGGCCCCTGGCCACTCCTGCACGCTGCCTACTACTGCACGCTACCTTATGCTCGCTACCTACTGCTGTGCCAGTGCGCAGCCTACCCTGCGCACGTGGCTCTTCGCCCAGGCCATGACCGGCCTACCTGTGGCATACCCCACGGGAGCCGGTGCCTGCGCAGTCTACACTGCGCAGACCTGCCTTGACCTGCCTACCTACCTGCCTACCTGTGGCCTACCCCACGGGTGCCTGCGCAGCCTACCTTGCGCGGCCCTGCCAGTGCGCTGCCTACCTACCTGCCTCCCTGTGGCCTACCCCACGGGAGCCTGTGCGTGCGCAGCCTACCCTGCGCAACCCTAGACGCTACCGTTCCAGAGGCCTACTGCTGAGCCGGTGCTGACCGGCCATCACGTCTGCACGTGCTGCCAAGGGACGGTACCCTTTTTATTTAAGTGATAGTGAACGGAACAGGACAAGTGACAATTACCCGCGACCTAGCCTACTGTTTATTATATGTATTAACTGGTCCAGCTGTTTTACTCTACCTACCTACCTATTTGCTAACGGCCTGCGCAGCCTACCCTGCGCAGCCCTAACCGTTACACTTTTTACTCTGCCATTATTGTGATTTTATTGACATTGTAATTTTTATTAACCCCCGACCAAAAAAGAGGGGTGTTATAAGTTTGTTTTAACATAACGATTTATATTTTTGACATTGATATATTAGTATGTTTTGTTTTACATTATGATTTATGTTCTAGAATTAACCATTATTTTTTTGTTATTATAAACAATGCATTTTTAATTAATCTTCAACAGTTTAAAATTATAATTCAAATTTCATATCTTTATATAATATTCTTGAAAAGTACCAAGTTTTGATTTGCATGTACCTTATTATTTAATATTTCTACAACTCCAATGGTAGGTTGTGTGAAACTAAGTTCAAAGTAAGATTTCAATGTACCGTATATTAACCTCTCCAGCCCCGTGGTTCCCATATGGGAACGCCGAACAATTCGGTTGAGCCCCGAGGTTCCCATATGGGAACGCCTCGTACAAGCAAACTTAAACCCTTATCGTACGTACAGTAAGGGTCTAATTCGTTTGTAAAAATTTACGTCTCTGGCCAACTAGAGTTCGATTAAAATGAAACCAAACATACCAACCTAACAACTGCACAAAATTATTAAAAAAATAAAGAAACGCGTCTTTGTCGACTGTCAAAATGAGTCATGGCGGCCAGTGTGGAACGGTGGTGTTTTGTTTTGGAATGCAGTGAATTTTTTGTGTTTTGTGTTGTTAAACTTTGGTAAGTAAATGTATAGTATGTTATAAGTGTATAATGTAACTTTTTAGATAGTCATTTGCTGGAAAAAATATCTAAAAATTATGTTTTTGACCCAAAACTTTCTCCAAAAATTCCTTTGTTGTGAAGTTCGTCAGTCGAAATTGAAAATATGAATTTTACTCTTTTACAATGAAATATGGTCTTGGAAACATTAGTAATAAGCGAAAAAATAGTGATAATTCATAATTTCATGCATTCGAGGCATATTTATTCATATTTATTGATATTTCAAGTATTTTCATGCATTGAACTGCGCAGTTAGAAAATGGCCGATTCTAATAAGACGTTTGAATTGGAATCTTGCAAGAATAATTTATGTAGGACTCCTAAAAAACACTGTCATTAGATTACTTGTATATTTGTTATGTTAGATCTAAAGTTTCGTGTAAATTGATTCAGTAGTTTTACCAAAAAAAAACAAACTACGACAACAGTATGTTTGCGGCGAGCTCTCTGAATTCTATGCGATGTTTATAATTCTAAAGTAGTTATAAAACAGTTGTTTATATTGTAATACATGGTCTCGTTAATCAAGAACCCGAAACTGTTTACCGCTTGAGATAAGAGCTAATAGAACTCGCGCGATAAGCTTTTTATGAGCGCAGGACACTTGACACGCTCGATGACGTCATTGTGAGGCCGGCTGGGTGTTTTACCGTTTAGCCGCAAGGTTGGAGAGGTTAAAAAATAAATACAATACATTTCTGTGTGAATATCGGGAAAACCAAGAAATAACGAAAGAAACTTTCTCGGTATCCTGATATGGACATAAACAAACGCCACTAAGGCAGTAACAAATGAAACTCATTAGCAAAAGACACTGTAAGGAAATGTACTACATTAGTCCTACTCCCCTTAGTTCTGCTAAAGTTCCTTTGAAGTTTCCTTGCAAGGGTGCACAATTACAGGCTGAAATTATTGTACATGTCGCTCAAAACGGAACTAAGTTTCTTGTTATGCGAATGAGGGCGCTCTAAGTAAGTACTTCATCACCTACCAAAATTTTTGCAACATGTTTGGGTAGTCTTTTAGTTTTACAGCTGAATACTAGTACTTAACATGGAGCGACTGCCTATCTGACCTCCACAACCCAGTTAGTACTGGGTCATACGTACCCTTGGTAAGTCTGGTTATCATGAGGGAGAGAGCCTCACGTCCCAGCCGCCGCGAGAGACGCCTCAGGCGTCGAGGGGCAACCAGTGGCCCCCGGCCACCGTAGGCGCGGGCCTGTGGACGGTGAGTAATGGGCTAGCTCACCGTCCGTCCGTCTATGACGACAGGCCGTGCTGACGACGCATTCGTGTTACACGCGCGCCTCAAGGAGATGTCAGCAAACCGGAAGGGGTCCGAGAGGGCCGATGCCTGCCAGGGTTGCGAGACTGTTCGAAAGAGATACCGTGGCCCTGGAACACAAAGGGCTAAGAAGGAACATGGATGGGTTTTAGTCAGTACAAGTCTGACACTCCCTCCCGCTCCGCCCAGAGCGGGGGGGGGGGGAGTCATTTGATGATTTCCCAACCTTAAAAAAAAAAGTCTGGTTATCATACTTTTGGGCCACTGACTATCTGAAACGACTGTCAAAGATCTACAAATGACAGCCAGGGCTAACGACTTAATGGGATTTCCGAGGCACGGAGGAAACTCAGTATGTAATGATGATCACCCATCCATAGACCGATCTTGGCAAGCGCGGCTTGTTTTGAAGATCAACCCGAGTGGCTAGTATTATGTAGCCACAAAAACTACAGACTACAATCGTTATAATTATATGTGACGGTCAAACACGCACGCCAGTTGCAACTACAACGTACCCGAATTTTCTGAAGAACTCTTACCAGGATCGGCAGAAACACATCATCATCATCAGCCTATAATGTTCCCACTGCTGGGACACAGGCCTCCTTTCAATGAGAGGGAGCGGGCTGTAATCCACCACGCGGGCCCAGTGCGGGTTGGTAGATGTAACATGTCTTCGAATTTTTAGTTCTAAGACATGCCGGTTTCCTCACGATGTTTTTCTTCACCGTTTTGAGAGCAGCGGTTATGAAATAAATTACACAAAGTAATGCGCCTGTCTGGGTTTGAACCTACGACTTACTGCTCGTAAGTCGGGGCTGCCACCACTGGGCCACCGCTGCTCTCGGCCAAATTTTACTTTTTTATTTGATCTCATGTGAAGCATTACCCCATTTAATATCATAACGGGTGATATAAAGACAGTCTCCTTCCATTACGATCACGTAAACCACGAAATTACCCTACCTGCGTACTATAAAGGTAGTAATTTTGAGTATTACAACACAAATGACAGCGCGCGACACCCGATGGTGACATTTCGTAATGACACTTGATGAGAAATGGGGCAGATTCGTCAATGACACCTTCGGCACCAACTTAGTGTTTCCACCAATCATTCGAGTTTCAACCTTAGCAGTAAGGACATAAGGGTTGTAAAGATGTAGGTGGTAAGTTTGTAAACGCCTAATGACGTCTTCTAAGGCGATTGCAGTGACGTCACTTTCGGAACGGTCAAATTTAATAGGGCGTTGGATGTTTGTTTGCAAGGGATCCTTTGTTTATATCCGATTTTGGGAATATTGGTTTGAGACGTCAGTTTTTATTATTTGTATAAGAATTTATAAATCTGGCGCGTTGAAAAATTTCGACGGTGCCTTCACAAAAATCACTTTAGACCTAAGAATTTTGGAGACATTATTTTAAAGTCACTTAAAGCATTAGTACTAAACTTGGCACTAAGTGTTCTTCATCAAAGTTCATTATGTTCTAAGATTTATTAATAAGAAATAATAAAACATTAAAGATAACCTTTTTGTAATAAGTAAGGTTAATATTCTGCACTTAGTATAAAATAATGCCAGTTTTACCAAGGGGTATCGTATTACCCTTAAATTATTTTGTGTATTTCAGATATCTTATCTTCGCGAGGAAAAAAAAGATTTAAGGTAAGATACTGGTATTCAGCTGCATCCAGATGAACTGGAAACTGTCACCCAACTTATTTGAGAAAAACCTTGGCAGATGATGAGGAGTTCAAAATATTGTAAAGTACGATGAGGTCAAACTCCCTGAAACATTTTCTGATCCAGCCTTTTTTACCTGAAAACTCTTCAAATATGTAGTACAGCATTATGAACGAAAATACTCTACCAAAATGTCAACAAAAACCCTTCGCTCCTCCCCGTTCTTCGTACAAACCGCGGAATTTAGATTCCTATGCTAATGTCAGACGGATGAATTCAAAAAGCCTTCTCTGAGTTATGTCGGTGATTATTCAACGACGCTGCAGCGTGTACCTTTTGTTTCATCTCCATTTTGATGGTTTTGGTACTGTGGCATGTAAATTTTGACGATCAAGAAGGCTTGGTCGGTGTTTGTTTACATAATGTAATTACTGTGCAGTTAACGAAATGAGGAGTTTGTGGTGGCAAACGTGACTCTTGATTTTTTACTTTGTCTAAAATTCGACCAGGTTCCGACTCATGTAGCGCACCAATACCAACATGACCAAGGCATAGGGGGTAAATATTTCGAGATAGTATCTCTCACTCTTACAGCCTACTTCCTTTTGAACCTTGACTTGGTCGACCAAGTAACTCCTGTATGACGGATTAAAACAATTCTAACCTGTCCAGTGTCCAAGGTAGGGTGTTAAAAATTTCGAGCTTGCTTCGCTTGCTCTTGGAGCATTAGATCTTTCGTTCCTGAAATTGTCTCCCTCAGTCAATTAAGTAACATCTACTGTAAAGAAAAACTAACTTTTGTTTGTTTGTTTTTTAAAAAACGTTGCCCCACACTAGGAATTTCTCCTGTATCGTGGGTGCGTTTACAAACATTTAAACTCACATACACAAACAGCCAGACCCGGAACAACTATCTATAGGCCATACAAATATTTGTTCCGTGCGGGGATCGAACCTGCGACACGCAGCGCAGCAGTCGATCGTTCAACCACTGCGCCAATCGTGCCGTTTTCTGGAGTAGAGAGCTTACATTATTCCAGATCCTAGACTTTTGAAATCAATCGACAAGATATGTAACTTCTGCTTCTATTTGAACAAGTTAAGATCTAACCAATCTGAGGTGCTAACATTTTAGGTGGCCATTGCATTTTAGATTCTTATAAGAACTTCAGTTGCAGCGTAAATAGTTTTAACCCATATAAATGTTTGTCTCATCCTTCAGCCAAGGGGGGGGGGCTTAGATAAAAAGCTGGCGACTCCCTTGGAAAGGGTGTTACCCAGTATTAACTGGATTGTAGAGGCCAGATAGACAGTCGCTCCATGCAAAATACTGGTACTGTTCTGCACCCGGTTAGACTGGAAGTTGACCCCAAACAAAGTTGGGAAAAGGATAGGCAGATGATGGTAATGGCTAAGTTAACAAAATACTAGTACTAGTGGCCCAGTAATAATGAGTCCTACTTACGATTAGGTCGTGGGTTAATCCTAGAGAAGCCGGCTTTTTTGTACAATTTACATTACTAGCTGTTCCGCGCAACTTCGTCTGCGTCATATTTTCTCCGTTTTCGCAACATTTTTCATTGCTGCTCCACTCCTGTTGGTCGTAGCGTGAGGATATATAGCCTATAGCCTTCCTCGACAAATGGGCTATTTATCACTGAAATTTTCAAATCGGACCTGACCTGAGATTAGCGCGTTCAAGCAAACAAACAAACTCTTCAGCTTACTATATTAGTATAGATTTCATTACCACTAGAAGAGAAAATCATCCTGACGAAACCGACGTTTCCTAGAACAAACATCAAAGATAAATGTTTGATTTACCAATCCGCAACGGGTCTGTGTTTTTTTTTCTACAAAAAGTAGGCTTGACCAGAAAACCGATTTACTTGAACTTTGAAGAGCTATAATCTGGAAGGAATTCTGTGTTCCATATGTGAAAACTTTGTAGGCTGATCATGCCATCAACTATTCTAAAGTGTCTCATATTAAACGGATTCAAGAAAAAGCCGGACCATATTTTTGAGGGTACCAACCCTTAAAAAAACACAATGACATGAAAATTCGGGAAACAGAAGCCAACAAACGAAATCCAACTCCTTTCTGGCAATAGGGAAAACAATTAATTCAAATCTATGTAGGCTGGAATAAGCTATTTAGGCCGCGAAATTTTATTGGCCCATTAAATTTCATTTATTTTGGTTGGCGTATTGTTTTTGTAAAAGGAAAAAGTGAGGGTGATGGTATTGTAATGTCTAAATAAACAATTCTGCTGTTTGTTTGTTTTTTTGTTGATTTTTTATTGGTTTTTGAATTTATGGTGCGGCCTATGGTGGTGGCGCGCTTGCCTAGAAGGAACCTATCTACTCGAACCTTGAAGTAATCTAGATTCTAATGATCGAGGAACAGTTCGCACAGTAAATAAATAAAACTTTTATTTTCAAGAGGCACCAACCCAGAAAAGTCAAAGGAAGCATATTATTTAAAAATTTGCCTTTCGATTTTTAAAAAGAAAACTACATATTATTTTATTAAATGTTTAGGGGTATGAGGAACAGGGTGTAAAGTTCCACGATACTCCTTAGAAAAGGGAGGATCCTCCGGCCAGGCAGGTGTTGTGTCTGGCGGGCAACTGCCCGATAGTTGTTATCGGGTTTCTCTATATATACTAAAGTCGATGTAAACTTTGTTTGCGAATTGTAGGAAATTGATGTTAGTTCCTTCGCATCCGCATCATAGATGGCACTGTAGTACTTTTTGTAGTATGTTGCTTTTTGTGGTCGCTACAAATGCCTAGGCAAGTTAAGCATCTTTAAATCAGCAGCATCATATGAATAAAAAAATCGTCTAGTACTATACAGGTACAAGACGATGTATTTATTCAATGTAGTTATTTACTATAATAATTTTTGTGGGGGCGACAAGCTCCTATTTGTATATCTCGCTAAGCCGTGATTTACTGACGCAATGCAACCCACAAGAACACACCCCAAGACGTGTAAGGTTTTCACTTTAAAGCCGCGTTCACTGCCTCGGGCATTGCAACTTGCGTTCCTTTGCGAGAAAACCGCCGCGTCGAAAGTTGTTCATAGCATGCTCTAAGCGACTTTTATTATTAATTTTTTGTCTGCAGTTTCAGTAGTTGTCGTAACACGCATGTCGCATGATCGTGTAGTTCGTGGCTAAGCAGTAAGTTGCCGACGAAATGCAAGCCGCAAGAACTCGCCTAATGTAAGGCAACTACAGTACTTTCACAAGTTATTATGCCTTGTGACTGGGACTGTACCTTCGCGTTTTTTTTTTGTTTTTTGACTTTCAAAAGTGCCTGTAATTGTCTAACTGAAATAAATGCTTTGAGTTTGAGTTTGAGTAAGGCTTACATTTTGCTGTACTTTTTTGTACAGAATAGTGTTCTTTGTTGCATAAAATGTGATTTTTAAGATAATTATATCATCTCAAAAATCACATTTTATGCAACAAAGAACATCACGGTGGTAATCCTCAAAGAGTAAGGCAACTGTGTATGTACCTAATAGTACACCCATATTTTGCCAGTTGTGTTTAAGTTCCATGAAATAGGAGCGAGCCTATTGCCATCCACTGGTCTGGAATCCAGACTCCGTGGCTGCTGCCGAAAAAATCCTGATGGGAAAATCCAATAGCACTTTGCCCGACCTAAGAATCAAACCCAGGATCTGATGCTCAGCTGTCGCTCTTGCGGCCACTCAACCATCGTGACAATCATTGTGATTTTTCTTTTAAGTAAATTCATATATTTTTGTTTCCCTTGAAGTCTTTAAGTCCCGCTGAACCTAATAATTATCGTGGAAAACTGATGTCTGGGTGACTTTGAGTCTGAGATCTGGTTGAGATCTCGAAGTTCCACAGTTTTTCCACTTAATTATCATACGACTCATGAGTATGCAAGGTGTTGTTTTGCATCCTCGTCAAAATTCAGGAGGTTGTCACAAAAGATAATGAATAAAAGCTGATTTTTTTGGTTGTTTATGTTTGTCATTATTTCAGAATAACTCCAATAACGTGCTTTAGGGAATAAAAAAATATTGAATAAATGTTTGAGATTGTTTGTATGTGTGGAAGCGTGGTTATAAGGCGAGAATCAGACGGCCCTCGTTTAAAACACGGGTGGTTCACACTTACCGATTTCATTCTATAATTGATCTCATTAAATTGATTCAGGACGAGACTCATTGGCGTAGCTACTTCCTTGAATTTGACGAGGATGCAAAACAACACCGTGTATAGGTAACCTTTTGGAACTCTCTCCAACCACAAAAATATAATACACGAACTAAATCACTTAAAATGTTCTCCTACATCCAAAATACATAAAACCTTTTTGTTTCGGGGGTTAGAATATACCCAAACGGTGGTTTCTCTCACTGACAATCCACGAGTCACAGTATATATGCAAATAAGGCATACTGTATGCACATATGTAAACAAAAGCCGGGCTTACACACACCACTCGCGACCAGACGGATCTGCATTGGTAATTTATTTTGGCATTGCTGTGTTGGTCATCTATTTTGTATATTTGCTATCGTGTAACGTTATTCTCTATCCATTTCCAACGGGTTATTTCGATGGAAGAATAGACAAAATGACAGATTGTCATTGTCTATCTGTCATTATGTCGAATCTTCCGTAGACAAAACTTGTTTCTACAGTGGTCATACTACGCGTGCTGTAGGGTAAAAACAACGTCTTATACTTACAGAGAAAGAACAAGGATTGGCCACTAACCGCTCGACATGCACCCCACCCGCGGTTATAAAAGATTCGACGGCTCACCGGTTCGACGGATGACGTCACCCCGCCGCGCGCCAGATGGCCGGCGCACGAAATGTTTTTTTGTCGCCTCGTTTGTAACGGGAGTCGTCTCAAGTGTTGTTTTTATTCAAGCTAATGAATGGCTCTTTCGAGTTGCGTCAAGTGTTTGTTATCGTTTCGTTTTTGTTTGTTTATATTTAGCGGTAAATATTGACGTAAGTAGAAAAAAAAAAAAACACGTTATGTGAATTTTAAAGAGGTTTATTTTAAAAAGTAAATCGATGACATATATATATTCTGACTTTTATTGGTAGAAGGGTTCTATCTACGTACGCAAAAAAATTATATACATACTTCATGGTATAAAAATATTTATTTACATGCATAAGACTGGCATTAAATATTTGCCGACGGCGAATAATTTTTCAACCAAATTAAAAAAAATATTACGACTAAACCGTTTAACGTAAACTTAAAACATTGATATTATCTAAAAGCTACATTCATAGAGGAACTTATGTGTAAATATGAAGTTGATAGGTTAATCTACTACAGAAATATATGGGATTGATTGAAGGAACTCCCGCTTACGTAAAAACGCACATAACAATTCTTGTATTTTTTTGATCAGTGAAGTTTGAGTTAAGAAAGTACATTATATCTAACCATTTTCTACAAGAAATGCTCTTTCCAATGAGGTCTAACACATCTTATTCAATAGCCATCGAAAAAAAACAAGTAAAGAAATATCACAAAACGGGAGAATGGACAAAAAAAAAAGAAACCACGTGATGTCATAAAGGCGGGGTAACAGTGAATACACATCCACATCCAGGTTAAAAGCTATTGTTTTTATATGTGATAAAAATAAAAAAAATGTAATGAGGTCACAGGTCCCAATCCCTGTTTCAATGGAAAGATGAAAAACAATGTGATGATTTTTATTACCCGACTGCAAAAAAAAGAGGGTAATGTTTTTCGAATGTATGTAGGTAATTATTATAATTTACTCACCTGACTGCAGACTGGGCGGCACTTCTGGGGTTCCCGGCACCAAAGGGCGCGGCACTGACACACCACACACTATACACCACACACAAGACACCACACACCACACCGGCACTGAATCGAGTCAAAATGTGCACTGTGTTCCAGCCTTTATTGGTGGCCGCCATCTTGTTTGTTTACGTTTCGCTGTTTTGCCGACTCAGTTGAACAAAAATTATTATCTTATCACAAATTTTGTAGCTTTGGTATATGTTTTGCTTGAAAACTATTATCGAATAAATATACAATGCAATATTATTACTAGTTTTTACACAGAATCGGTCGCACTATTTAATAAATTACGATAGAATTCCGCCAAATTCTAGAACCGTTACGAGTGCATTGAAAACCATATAAAAATAGAAATATCCTTAGCCTCAGGTCAAAAACTGGTTGCTCACACATAAACTATATTCTAATTAACTAATTAAAGCAGTTATTTACTCAAAACACTCATTCACAACCGAAAAAATGCATTTAATCCGCGGAACAACTTTCGCGTGTCGCACGTGAACCACAGACTGACTTTGACATTATTTTTTTAAATCAAAATGAATGATTGGTGAACTGTTGTCGTATTTTTAGCATGAAGGAACTCACTATGGTTCAAGTAGAAAAGAGAAAAAGGATATTAAACACCGTGAAATAGAAAGAAATAGACATAATAAGACGCCGTATCGTTACATCATTCTTGGGTGACTCTAGTCACCCAGGTGCGATCTACGGTATATTTTTTTTTGGGTAGTGTAGTACTCAAGAGAGGTCTAGCGGGGTAACTCAGTATCCGATTCGGTTTTTTCACTTTCGGTATCATTGCCAAGCGTTGAAAATCCCAAGATGGTATGGTGGAACAAACTATAAATTAATCGTTTAACTTCTGTTAAACGATTTATACAAATAGTAATAGTGTTAGTTACAAGTAGTATTAGTTCTCATCTCTGGGACGGATCTGCCAAATACCAGCTTGATGCACTTGAGTCGGTTGAAAAGCGGGCCAAGAGGGAAGGTTTTTTTAATAACCTTTGTTCAGTATCTCTCATCATTCTGAATCCCGCCGCAAAGTTTTTTTCTTGTCGGTTATTTAAAAAAAGTAAAACAGTTTTTTCCATAATTTAAACTTCCTCTATAATTGTCAGGGAGGTTATAGAGGTTACAGCAAAAATTGATCTCCACAGCCAGTATCAAAACCGTCACAAAAAAAAAAACAAGTGCAGAAAACGGGTATTCCACAGCCGATTTGCAATCTATTTTGATGTTCTGACCACGACAGCCTACAAAGTATCAATTTCTAGAATTTTATTGCTCACAATAGCACCCTTGGTACACTCGAATAGGGTTCAATAAAGGTTGTGGCACACGATCGGAACTACAGGCCATAACCATAGCAATTTCACAGCGGACGCATTGGTATAGACAATCTTTTGAACGACTTAGTCGTGGTTAACTTTTTGTAGAGAAATGTAGAAGTTGAAGAGTGTGTGTTCTCTTCTAGTCTATTTAATGCCTGTAAAAAAAAAAAATTGAAGTGTTTGTTTAGTATTTAAAAATAACGGGTTTTCTGAATGCTTGTGAAAGTATAAGGGTAGGGTTTTATATTATTTGAATACTATGTGTATAATATATAATTTTCGGAGTGATAATAAATTACTTGTTTGGTATAGCTTATAGGTGGGAAAGGTCCTTTTTTGGAAGTACTCGTACATTACTTTTAATAATATCCGTTGCGCTGTTTCAACATCAAGGAAACTGTTTTACGCCTCCTTCCCCCTTTAAATAGAGATACAATATATTATAACAGATTGAACTAGCGAGATATACACTTCATTTCGAAGATTTCTGCTGAGCGACTCCTTGGGACTATGTGTCGCAATATTTTAAAAATCCAAATAAATTTTCGTAATCTAGCAATAATTTATTTTGAGGATAGGTTGTCAAAAGGCACATAGTGGTACAGACAGCGTCTTTAAGTAGTTACCCCCTTGGCATACTCGGCGGGACTGTAGAGGGGTTAGCACATACTAATGCTGTCTGTACCAATTGAATGAACTATTTGAGGTGACGTCATCAAAACTGCTAATTCTAGCAGGAATTTATTAAGCTTGTTTTAAGGACGTGATGGTGCAAAAACGCAAAGTAAGGTTAAAATAAGACTACTTCCAGAGGTCATAGTAGGGCCCCAGGACAGGCTTTGGTCCAACCTGACGTGGTTAAATTTAGTGATGGTTGGACAGTTGCACACAATCGTTACCAATCGTCCTCCTACACTCATGTATTTTAATGTTAAAATTAGGTTCTGGTTGGAAATTTTTATATTAGTTCGTGTTAACGTAAGAAGATTAGTTTTTACCCATGAAAACACTTGCAATATACCTTTTCTGTGTTGGTTTTGGTTTCAGCACAGGTTGAGCCAGTGAACACGATTCCGGTGTCGTCGGCATTCGAAAATATCTTTGCACTATTGATTGTCATATTACATAAGTCGTTTATATTTGCTAAGAAGCTTTCACAGGGAATAGAAGGAATTTCCGTATCGTGACTGAAATAACTCTACTGTTAGGGCCCTTTTTCTGTCATGCGGCAAACGAAATCTTTGTCCTGCGGGAGCGAGCTATCACTCGCATGCGGACCAGATTCACGCGCGGGCGAAAATGCGCATGACAGGAATAGGGCCCTTAGTGAGTCACTCACAATGGCTTTGAATGTATTGTAAGATTGTGGCCAATTTTTCAACTTTTTTTAATAAAAAAAAGATTAAAAGGTAAACCTCCTTTGATGGTTGACGTCACAATTGAACGCTTTGATCACATGTAAAATGGCTGTCATATGTCAACAACTATTGTGGCAACAATGGAAAAGAAAATAAATAATAGGAGAAAAAGCTATTCATTACTTTTACAGGATTCAAAGTTAAAGTTCAAATCTAAAATTTATGTTTTCAACTCTATTGAATAGCTCGGCTCTAGCAATATTATAAACTTTATTGCAGAAGCCAGTGTCTTGTTTTCCTTTGAAATTACTTGAACCTATTACTCTGCCAAAGACATTTAAATATTTAAAAGCGATAGACGGGACAAGACAAAGAAAAACGTAATCCAATATTCTGCATAGTGTCATTCGCCCGCTTGGCAGGTAGCATTCTTGTATCAATCTCGAAAATGTTCTAAATCAAAATTTTTGTGTGAAAATATTCCCTATGTCCGCTCTTTAAGTCTTTTAAAATCTCTTTGTACTCTGCATATTACAAATGTCACGTACCACAAATACAGGTTGGAAGGGGACAAGAGCGCTGTACCTAGACCGTCAAAATTTCTGGTACACATAAAAAAATTTCATCGATAATTTATTTTGTACAGCGACGCAGAAACGGTTAATAAAAAATAACCGTTTGTGCGTCAATGTCCCTTCCACCATGTATGTAAAAACAGAGTCATGCAGTCGGACGGACATACTGAAACGATAAGATGTCCGTTTTCCCGGATACGGAAATGCCGAGCCAGACACATGACATCTTACTATAGCTTTTTCTAACTCTAATCTACATCGCCGTTGACAGTGTTCGGTGTTTTTTTTTCCATACTAAATAGGCTAGCGTTTGGCCGCAACTCGCCTGTTGTGAAGCGATGATGCGGCCTAGGGTGGAGCGCGCTTGCCTGAAAGAAATCGATTTCATGGCCGGTTTACATTATTCCAGTCCAGCGATCCAGTCCAGTACTGGATTGCTTACTGGAATTGCTTTGGAATAATGTAAACCGGCACTGGAATGAACTGAATCCAGTAAGCATTCCAGTCCAGTAACTGGATTCGCGGTCTACTTTTGAATTCAGTGCGATCAATCCAGTGCAACTGGAATGATGTAGACGGCCAATCCGTGTTGGTTGTTTTTGCGGACTTTTTTTGCGAAGAAAAAGTATTTAACAATGGTGAGGAAGTTATCTGAAGACGAAACTGTAAAGTTTGTCACTATAAACAGAGAAAATCCGTGTTTATGGGATATAACATTGGCAATCGAAACATACGACTGAGGCTTCTGTAACTATCTCCAGTAGTTAAAAAAGAAAGAGTGACTTCTAATTTTATTTTTGCGGGTATAGCATCTCTGAACAACGTATTCTTAAGCTGGATATTAATCGAAACTAATGATAACAGTTCTTCAAAGTTTTCTGATGTCATTCTCAGTGCCAGTCTATATTCATTGGGATCTTCTACCTTCAGTTGTTGCAAAAGCATTACTGACCCTCCTTTTTGATCTCTTTCGCTGATCCAATTTCTCACCCAAATCCGTTCCTTTTTTTTTAGTTCCTTATCAACCTCATTAATAACTTCTTGTAGCAAGAGTGATTGAGCACGTTTGAAATATTTTCGAAACTGATCTCTTCTTGAAATCATTGTCACTGTAGTGTTCAAACTTCAACGGCTTCTAAATAACTGGAATAATGTAAACGTTACAGATCCAGTCCAGCACTGGACTGGAATCGCGCTAGATCACTGGACTGGAATAATGTAAACCGGCCATCATGTTTAGTTTGGATGACGATGCATGGTTAGCTAAGTGACGTCATTCTAAATCCAAAATGGCTGACTAGTTATCCGAACTTCCCAATCCTAATCCTAACTAATATTATAAATGCGAAAGTAAATTTGTGTATGTTTGTTACCTCTTCACGCCTAAACCACTTAACCCATCAGCCTGAAATTGTGCATTATACATTGTCAGGTTAATTAAAACGGACATAAGGTACCTTTTATCCTAAAAAAAGTTTTGTTCCTTTATTTTTTTTTGCGGATGGGAAATCATCAAATGACTTCTCCCGCTCAGGGCGGAGCTGGAGGGAGTGTCAGACTTGACTGACTAAAACCCACCCATGTTCCTTCTTAGCCCTTTGTGTTCCAGGGCCGCGGTATCTCTTTCGAACAACCCCCAGCCCTGGCAGGCATCGGCCCTTTCGGACCCCTTCCGGTTTGCTGACATCTCCTTGAGGCGCGCGTGGAACACGTACGCGCCGTCGACACGGCCTGTCGTCATGAGACGGACGGACAGTGAGCTAGCCCATTACTCACCGTCCACAGGCTCGCGCCTACGGTGGCCGGGGGCCACTGGTTGCCCCCCGACGCCCGGGGCGTCTCCCGCGGCGGCTGGGACGTGAGGTTCTCTCCCTCTCACGTTCCGCCACCTCCTTCGCTAGCATGACTGCTTCGCAGAAGGAGGCGACGGCTTCCCATTCCCTCTCGCTCCGGACCATGGATTGAACCAGGGCCGGACGCGAGAGGTCACCGCCGCCAATCGCCGCTACGAGGACACGGCGGTGCTCAGCCCAAGCGGGGCAGAGCTCGACGGTGTGCTCCACCGTGTCCTCCGGCCGATCCTCGCAATGGTAACACCCGGGCGTTTCCTCCCGCCCGATTCGGTGCAGGAACCTCCCGAAACAACCGTGTCCGGTGAGGACCTGCGTCAGGCGGAAGGTGAGGGCGCCGTGCCGCCTCTCTAGCCACTCCTCAAAGAGGGGACTTATCGCCACTATTGTGGCGTGCCCTGCACGTGGTTGCGACAGTAGCTGTCTCCATGTCGCCATGAGATCGTGCCGGAGGTCTGTCCGCTGAGCGACAATTTGCCGCGGCAGCGGAGTTTCCCCCCGGCGTAGTGCCCCCGCGCCCCATTCGTGCAGGCGCGCGAGGACTATCGCCTCCAGATCCCATGGCGGCAATCCGGCCAAGAGGCTCGCCGCCTCACCGGAGATCGTGCGGTACCCCCGGATCAGCCTTACGGCTACCACCTTCTGGGGCACGTTCAGGTAATGGGCGGCTCGCCGCCTCAAAGAACGCGCCCACACCGGGGCCCCACAAAGGGCCATGGACCGCACGACCCCCGCATAGAGCGGCAGGAGGCGTTTGGACCCCCCAGGTTGGGCAAGAGCCGCTTGAATGCAGCTCCTGCCCGTTCCAGTTTTGGGGCCAAACGTCGGAAGTGCTCTACGAAGTTCCACCGGCTGTCGAGGACAAGCCCTAGGTACTTTAGCGAACTCCTACCGTCAGTACGGATCCCGACGGTGGCGCATTCCGAGGCCCATGAAAGCACATGGCCTCGGACTTGTGCAATGCCACCTCGAGACCCAGCTGCCGGATTCTCTCCACGACTATCGCAACCCCGCGTGTCATTAATTCTGCCGCCGCCTCGTGCGACCTCCCCTGTGCCAGCACCAACGTGTCGTCAGCGTAGCAAACTACGCTGACACCGCTAGGGAGGTCGGCGCGCAGCACCCAGTCGTAGCCGATGTTCCACAAGGGCGGCCCCAGAACCGATCCCTGTGGAACACCGCACGACATCTCTCGCCGGCAAAGGCTTATCCGGGTACAGGGGGCACTGCCCGGATGGACCTCGTATTTCCCCCACACTCGTGGGACCAATATGGGAAAACCAAAAAATATAAATCAAGCCGGTGACGGCAAAGAGAGGGAGAGGAGGGATGCGGGGTCGGAGTCCGACGCCGCGTCCAGTGAGGTTAGCGTGGGAAGCTCGGAGAGCTCCCGCTGCGCGAGGATCGGGGCTGCTGCGGAAGACCGCAAGCGGTCTCGAAGAGAGAGCGAGATTTTCAGAGCGAGTCATCGAAGTAAGCCTCGCGGAGTGATGGTTTTAGCAGAAGGAAACAAAATGGCGAAAAACTACAGTTTCGGAATGTTGGAGTCATAAATAAATAATCTTCTTCTTAGCGTCTCGATGGCAATCTAAACTGTGTCGGCCCAGAACTACATAGATAAATAAATCATATTTATTTCTGTAAATTAGTTTTAAAAACCCTTTCACATGTCACATCATGTCATGTTTTAAAATTAGATGGGGTCGGTGTTTCATACAGCCGAAACTAAGCCAAATGTCACTGTCTCTTTTAAAGTCCTATGAGGTCAAAACATGAGGACCATGAGTGTCAATGATGGTCGAAAGAGTGTCTGAGCTGGTCTTTTAAAAAATTAACCACACAGATTTAAGACATGTCCTGTCAATGTTGGTCACACATTTTTTATTCTTCTTCATCAGCCTATAATGTTCCAACTGCTCGGACACAGGCAGTCCTCTCTATGAGAGGGAGTGGGCTATAATCCACGCGGGCCCTGCGGGTTTGTAGATGTCACATATCTTCGAATTTTAGTTCTAGGACATGCCAGTTTCCTCACGATGTTTTCCTTCACCGTTTTTAAGGAACATTGCCTGTCTGGGATTTTCGAGCCGTTTGGGGTTGACACTCTGGGGTCGTGGGGTCCGAGTGCTCAGAGCTTTTTTAAGGAAATTTCGAAACGCCTAGTTGACGCTTCCCGTGACCCAAGGGCTGGCTTTTACTTTGGCCCGAGGCTAAGTATTGCCATACACCGTGGCTATGCTGCCAGTCTCTTGTGCACATTACCAGCTAACAGCGTTGAGGAGGAGTTTTTTGACGCCCTTTTATAGTTTATCGTTGTTTTAGTTATTTAATTTATTACTTTGTTTCGATGCAAAATATAAAAATATAACTATACAGTTATTTAAAATAATGATATAACTTCATGCTGATGTAACAACCACTATTCACCTGCAATATTTAAGTGACATTTAAATTTGATCCAGCATACCTGTTATTAGGGCATTTAAAGAGAAGCTCGTGGTTCAATAATAACAGCCGCTCGGGTCGACCTTAGGTTAAGCCGCGCTTGCAGGTTGGTCCGTGGATGAGTGACCATCCATTACATACCGAGTTTTCTCCATGCTTCGGAATGCACGTTAAGCCGTTGGTCCCGGTTGTCATTTGTAGATCTTTGACAGTCGTTACGAGTAGTCAGAAGCCAAAAGCCTGACATCCAGTCTTACTAAGGGGTATCGTATTACCCAGTTACTGGGTTGTGGAGGTCAGATAGGCAGTCGCTCCATGTAAAATACTGGTATTCAGCTGCATCTGTTATGACTGAAAGCGGTCCTCAATATAGTTGAGAAAATGCTAGCAAGGTGATGATTGAGGCATTCAAAGAAAATGCCAAATAACAAACCACAATGCGGCTTCTTTAAAAATATATGGTTGAAAATATCCCCAATAATATTCATTCGTGTAAAATCTCCTGTACGTTTATAATGAACGAACAATTCAAAATTATTGGGACTGTCAAAACTCTTTTATTGTGGCTGAGTTACATACTGGAAAATCGGAATATGTGTTTAATAAACCAATTTTTTAAACCAATACATTTTCCAGTTTATTCTGCGAAGAAAGTGTGTGTAAAATAATTAAATTATCAACACTCATGGAGCATTAATTAAACTACGCGTGGTTCAATTTAAAGGGGTGCCAATTTACAATGCATACCTAATATCATTACTGGAAAAAGGTAGGTATGTAATATCCTTCCCCTCCAAAAAGCACAAATATGTGAAGTTATAATTAGTTTTTACCATACACCTTTAGTCACCGGCAACACTATCAGACTTCAATTTTTTTTTCGTAAATACAAAGCTTTACATGAATACGTAAAAAAATAATTATATTTAATACTATACTGTGTGAAACTTCTTTGTATTTCAACAAAATATTCGCGTTTGAAGTAATAACAAAAACTTCTAAGGACTCACATTCCTAGAAACGCTGAGTAAGCCTCTTGGCTTTATTGGCATTAAAGAAGAAAAATAATTGCAACATTGGCCCAATTGTCGCTTGTTCATAGACGTTGAAGATACAGCAGAGTATCAATGTGACAAGCTCATATGTCTCCTACCACTCATGATTTAAACGTCGCAAGTGTCGTGGGAAGCGGATGAAAAAGGTATGCAGAGAATAGAGAAGAGTGGCAGTAGAAAAGGGAGGCTTATACCCAATTGCAGAGGGTGATACCGGTTCGGACTAAAACGATGATGATGATGATGAAGTGTTACAACACAGTGTTTTCACCGAAAGACACTTTTCCAAAATACAATATTTAAAAAATAATAATTTAATGATTTATTATATTTTACAAATTAATATTATTTTTAAAACTAGATAACTATTAATACAATATTTGTTTATTTTTATTTTGTTAAAGTGTCTTTTTACAAATGTCAACACAGCAAATTACAATTACAAATTTTATATATTGTTCAGGTGAGCATGTAAAACCTGTACGAGAATCATAACTTTTTCAATTACTGTTTTGAGATACAAAAACATTGTTAATGTGACGATGGATAGGCAATATAGTATGCAAAAGCAGTCAAAACTGAAGGATAAAAAGTTCTCTTAAACAGTGGTTATTGACAGGTTACCTATGCGTGGTATAAACCCCTTATAAATTAATCTGAAACTTCAAAAAGTCTTCAACTGCATCCTGTTCAGTATGTAAGAGTGTATACTTTACAAAAACGTGTTATTGAAGCAGTGTACGTGATACAGCTACGATAAGCATGACTCATTGATTCCCTAACTTGTCTTCTAATACATATTCATAAGCGCTCTATATCACATTCATACTATAACGGGCCTATCGCATTGTTTTTCTCACAAAGGAACAAAGAAGTTCGCCGACTCAAAGACGCGCAAACAGTCGTGTAATGACAACTACGTAAGGGCGAGGGCACAAGGCAGTAGTTTTGGAAGTCATTTAAGTTTTTATCTACTATGTTCCCATAGGATAAGTTCCGGTATTCAAGTGGATGTAGCCAAGGGCAACAGTTAGTAGGTTATAAGGTCGGTCGATTTGGCGACGCTTGGGAATGGCCTATGTCTAGATCTGGACAAATTTCGGCTAAAATGATAGATGTTTTAGTTCCCTTCAATATGGTTCAGTTGAATGATGGCTAATACGTGCGTAATGTTCGTGAACGGGCGCTGTCAGTTGCGACTGGTCAGCTCTTAGCTGCCATGGTTTATTTTAATTACTACTTTTTTTAGTTACTGATTTAATATTTTATTCTGGATGCTCTTAACTTGCACGAACACGAATTACAAATATGTGAGAACGATATAGAAATATCTATATCTTTCTCACATATTTGTAATTCACAACATGAATGATGTAACTACGATTTAGTAACATATTTTGATTTAAAAGAGTGTCCATGGAATTTCTTGCCCATTCTTCTCCATAGCAACTATAGTACTTTCACAAGTTATTATGCCTTGTGACTGGGACTGTTGGTTTTTAACTTTCAAAAGTGCCTGTAATGGTCTAAATGAAATACTTTGAATTTGATTTTGATGTAGAACTTCCTTATCGTTTCTTACTTTGGAAGAGACTGGACCTCATGACACAGGGTAGCCTAGTGTTAAGTCTAATATGTAAAAATCTAGCGCTTAAGGATCATTGTCTTTTGTTATTAGCTTTTTAATATTGTTCCTTGTTATGCGAACTGCATAAACTTTTTTTTTGTTGAATAGAAAATGGATTATCCTTCAAACTAAAATGCACTTACATATACCATAGGTTGTAGTTATTTTCTAGAAGCAATTGGATTCAGAAAACGGAGGGTTGATCGCAGAATATTTTTGCAAATTTTCTGCAATATTTCCTTCGTCTTCTTAATTAGGGCTGTCGTAAAAGCTTTGACATAAACCTGAGGTGTAATAAAAACGACTTAATTGCTTCAGCCCCACGTCATCTTTGCACGGACCTGCAACCATGGGGTTATTCCCATGCGAACCAAAACGACTATTTTTCAAAAAAAATAAAATCATTGCTTCCTAAGAGCTACATCATTTCAATTGGTAGTTTAAAAAAAAAAACAGTTCTCATCGGCTCCGAAACAAAATTGCTTACGAGCGTTTACACCTTACGGCATTTCATACAAACTTTCAAGTCCTTATTTTCCGAAATGACAGAACCGATTTTAATGAATGATTTAGCTGTTAAACAATTTTTTGAAAATGTTTTTTCTACCTACCTACGATGCTTGAAGTTACGATGATTAATGTTAAATATTTTTGTTCCTCACTGTTCCACCGCTGACGGATGCACTCGTTATTTGCATACAGGAATCAGAAGACAGAAATTTTTCATCATCACCATTTATTTTGAGCGTGTCGGTTTTGCAAGTTTTGTAGGAAAAAGCAGTTCTCTTTTTAATAACCGACTATAATTTTCTATGGTATGGTGTATTCTTTTTTGCAATTAGAACTTTAACATTTTCGGAGCTTATGGGAAATCTTTCATTTAATATCATCTGCTCTTTTGTTTTGGAGCCGTCGGGAATACAATTTTGGAGCGCATGGAAATAAGCCCCCTTATGAGGTTGTGTACTTTTAATTGAGGTGACGTTTCTTTAAGACCATGTGTGTTTACTTTGTTCTACAAGGTAACTAATTTGTATGGTGATTTGTGACCAAGAAATGAACGCTAGTGTGGCTTGTCAGAAAACACTTATGTTACGAAAATCCACCTTATTGTTACGAAACAAAGGCGTTTCTATGTAAAATGTTTAGCACTGAAGTCCTGTGAATTTGTATAGCGTGTTTTGAAATGATTATTTGTTGTACTGGTTTTAGGTTAAGTCGTTACTTAAATGGGCCTATTTAAACTGAGTCTAGCTTAAGAAGGAGTGGTGTTCCGTCGCTTCCGCGGGCAAGTGCCACATGAACGCACAGTGACGTAGTGTGCAAGTGAAGTGCTACTAACACATGTAGTTTTAAGGTTTTAGTTACTAACACAAATTGTATTTTATCATATGTATGTTAGACTGTAAGGTATATATCTATGGGCCAAAGTTGCCTGAAAATAAATAAATATTATTATTCCTTTATTCATTTTCTAACATATAATTTACATTTTTAAATATTTTTACAAAATTATATAAAAAGTTTTTTTAAGTAAAGATTTCAACATCTATTAAGTTTACAACTGACTAACAACCGAAGCACTTAATAAAATTTTCCCCAAGAATTTATGCTACAAACATTTTTCAATCTCACTACAAATTCGTAGAAATATAAAGGGTACAAAATGCAAGTCAATTTTTCCACGCCCGTCCACAAATTGCGACAGCATTGTACAAAAAGGCCTCAAAATGGACTAGACGCCGTCAGTTGCGGCCTGGCCTGCCAACAGGCCATTAGGCAACAAGAGCAACATAACAACAACAGATGGTGTTGCCAGATTTAAATTGGAAATTCCGTATTTTTGATGTGTCGGTATATCAAAGTGTTAAAATTCGGGCAGTTTTTGAATGCGCCCGCCATATTTTACAGCTGTCAATCACCACGTGAGTTGTGGTCATACAATTTTAGTAATCTTTTTGTGAAGTAAATATTATATAATGATAACTTTTTTGCTTTAAAAATGGGTTTAGTAGAAAATCGGAGTTGAGTGTAGGTACTTCCTTGCCGGAGTCTGTATTTCGAGATAGCTATAACCTTATTTGGATATTTAAGAACCTAAGACATGTGACAACTAAAAAAATGTTAACAGAAATCTATGTCTCTCTGGCTCAATCAATTCTAATCTACTGCATACCCGTGTGGGGCGGTGCGCCAAAAACGAAGTTTCTGGAGCTAGAGCGAGCACAGAGATCTCTCTCTTATCATGGTCATGTACACCAAACCGTTCAGATTCCCGAAAAATTAGTTATACTCCCTAAGCGGTATTCTCACAGTCAGAAAATTGTACATACTTCACGCTATCTTAAAATTACACAAAGTCCTGCCATATGACCCTAACTCTCAGGAAAGAAGAAGAAAGCACCGTGTTGCACCAGTAGAATTCGCTAAAACTAGTTATGCAAAAAGACAATTCAATACAAATTCCGCTACCCTGTATAATAAAATAATTAACATCTATCCCATGACTACTAAAGACTGCAAAAAGGCATTAGTTCAATGGCTAAAACTGAAGACCTATGATGACATTGAAATATTTCTGCAAGTATCGTCAATATGAGTTGAAAAAAAACACACACGCACTCACACACATACAGACACGCATGCACACACACGCACTCACACACATACGCACACACACACACACACTATTATAGGAGTGTTTTCAAAATTCTCTATTTTATAGTTTTTTAATTTTAGATATTACTTTTAATTTCTTGTTTAAATTTTAATTTATTTATTTTTACTAGAGTGAATACTTTTCTAGGCAAGCGTGCTCCATCGTTGACCATATCATCGCTTGTCACGGTTTGAGACAGTGGCCAACGAGACTATAAATTTTGAAAAAAAAATAATTAAACAATTATTATTAAGTATAATGTCGCACGTTTAATGAGGAAAATTTCGTGAGGAAAGTTTAGATTATGAATTTGGATGGGAATAAGATCCGAATCTGATAAAATACCTACAAATATAATCACTTGGTTAGAAAAACTGTCGGTTGTAAATATTTCTCTTGGTCAAAACAAAATGAATCAAATGAGCCACAAAAGATTATTGTTCTTCCTAAGTACATTGAAAGCGAGATCGTTAATAAGGTAATTTAGCATGTTTACAAAAAATACCCAGGTAAGTTTTTTGTATGAACGTGGATGCGTGTAAAAGTACAGGAAGACCAACGAAACTATGGATGGACTGTGTAAAAGATGATATCGCAAGAAAGGAGGTGTCTGATGAGATGACAAGTATAAGAGAAATATGGAAGAAGAATACATGCTGTGCCGACTCCGAAAATGATGATGATTATCTCGCCCAGTTAACAGAATTAAAGATAATGAACAATCTTCACCCACTTTGTTTCCTATAAAAATCTAACCTTCTAACACTTCGTATTTTATAAAATAAGTGTGCAATACCAGGAACACTGAAGGCCTGCAATGAATTGCATAGCAACTGGCAACGAAAGGAACCGCGCTGTAACCCCTTGCCAAAACAAATGCATGCCAAAAACACCAGGGACTTACCGCTGGAGTGTCAAAAATTATTACTTGTATGAATACATTGAAAAATGCCGTTTATATAAAGTTTGGCAAAGCCGCAAAATCTACAAACAGCTTGCTATATTTTTGAAGTCGACACAGGAAATATTATTGTCGTGAAAAACGAGTATTTTGTTGTTGATTTTATGTAGGCAAATAGGTGAAGGCTCCCATGAAAGTCGAACGTAAGAGAAAGTGTGGTTACTCTTACCAGTGGGAAAATGAACTCGTACAGGAACAATTTAGTTCAAATGTTTATCTTTTTGAAGTGAAAACTTCTTAAGCGGCGTTGTGCACTTTTGTGATTGGTAAAAAAAGTTAAACTCGCGTCAGGACACGTGACCTGATCGAAAACTCGTAAGACGGATTGAATTTAGGTTACGAAGGAATTTGAAATTTAAGACATCTGTCATTGAGTTTGGGTTTCCAAAACTAGATAATTATCTTATGCACAAACAAAACCTTCGGTTTCTGCATGGAGGTAAAATTCGTACGACCGATTGTAATAGTTCTGAAGTGTTAAATTTTTAATGTAATATAAATTGTTAGTTTGTGTACGATAGGTCAATAAATGAATATTCTATCTTACCACATAAGTGATAGTACAGTGCCCCGCACCATTACCTGACCCATCTCACAAAATAAAAAAGAGGCAAATGGGTCAGGTAATGCTGCTCACTGACTGTACGTTTATACTGATAATTAAAGAATTTCGTGCAAAATTATTCCCTAACCATTTTAAAATATCAAAAATGCACAACGTTAATATTCAAGTTTTACTTCTGCCGGCACTCCCGGAGTGCAAACCGTTTTTTTTTTTTGGTAGATTTCGTTTTTTTTTATTGTTTTGTCCTGTGCGAGTCAAATAAATACTTATTTTTCTTTTTTTAAACGGTCTTCTCTGCTTTTTTGGTCAAACGACTGAAACTTTATAATTTACGGCATTTTTCTCTCTCCGTCAACACTTAATTTTCTAAAACAAATTTTAAAGTGAATCAATGTTAAACCTTTACTTATAACAACACACACCACACCCGAAATTAATCTGCATAATACAAGCGATATCAATCAGGTCAGCCTTCAGGTAGCATTGATTAGGGACCGGTCAATCAGTGTTTATATTGGGTCTCTAAAACAATAGGGAACGATTGACACTTGACACCTAAGCATATTACAGAATCGAGGATAATGCTGGCATCACACGGTTCAATTAAGATGAATCAACCAGTTTACCCAACACGCACTGGCGTACGGTGGATTCTGTCTTACAGAGAGGTCTGTGTTTTAGCCGTGGGAAGGCTGATTAAATGATTAGATTAACTAATAACTAATTGAAACGGAATAAAAAATAGTCCTTCAACGTTGACCGTGTGAATAGATAATAAATATGGAAAGGATAGAATGTAACGTGGCAAGCAATTAAAAAAAAATTATAGGGGAGAATAGTAGCAGAAGCCATTTTGAGCCAACTCCGAGAGAAATTGGAAAAGGCATGTACTTGCCTGCTCTTTTATCTCAGGTCCAGATAAAAACCAGCGCCAGGAACTTTACTGCAGTTTGCTGAACTTGGCCTCTTTAGCACAGCCGTGGGACATACAATATTATCTTTAATTTTGTTTTTTTTGTTGTGTGCACTTGTGCATCATGTGCCAAATAAATATGTTATTTTTTTCTTTTTCTTTTCAAGTCAAATTTTAATATGTTGAACCGTGTAATACTGCCCTAATATAAACAATACGTGCATATTTAATCAAGGTATCCGATTACTCGTTGAGTTGTCGGTCCAGGATTTGATGTGGTTAAAGGGTTTTTGATGTGGAGAAATCGAGTTGCCTTTTGCAGGGACAAAGTGTACCTTGCCCGACCAAAATATTTGGTTTTGGCACAATCTCTAATCGATTTTCATTAGAATAACAAGTTCCTTGGAAAAAGACCTTTCGGAAACATTATTTTTCCTGGAAAAGAAACCCTGTTTTGTCTTTGAGAGTTTAAAGTGCCTTTCCCTTTCACATACAAATGGAATTCCTTCGCTACTGAAAGGCTACTCAACTTCTTATAATTTTCAAAATTTATGTAAAACTAGCTGTGCCCGCGACTTCGTCCGCGTGGAATTTAACAAAAAGTTATTTACTTTATTTAGTTTTTTTTTTCGTGTTTGTTTTTTTTTATGTTTATTTATTTTTCTAAAATAGAAGTAGCATAAGTTACTCCGTATTACATCAGCTATCTGCCAGTGAAAGTCCTGTCAAAATCGGTCCAGCCGTTCTAGAGATTAGCCGGAACAAACAGACAGACAGACGGACAGAAAAAAATGTAAATAATGTTATTTTGGTATTTGTACCGTATATAGGTACATTCATACGCATGTAATAAAAAGCGGTTATTTTAATATTACAAACAGACATTTTAATTTTATTTATTTGTATAGATACACGCTTCTGGGAGATATCGATTGTTGCACTCTACTAAAAACACATTTAGGTCGATGATATTTAAAGTGGATTTAAGTACAAAATATCATTGCAATACACGCAATTACATGATGCCTGTAATCCCCAAGGGGTTAAGCAGAGGCGTATCTAAGAGTACACCCACATTTCGCCAGTTATGTTTTTAAGCCCCATGTAATAGGGAATAGGGGATAGGGGGCCTTTTACCATAAACCAGGCACAAATCCAGATTCCGTGGCTGCTACAGAAAAAATCCCAGTAGTAAAACCCAATAACATTTTGCCCGACTCGAGAATCGAACCCGCGACCTCATGCTCAGTAGTAGCGCTTGCGACCACTCGACAATCATTGTCCTGTTGTTTGTTCATAAAACAAACTAATGGAGATATAATACAGAGGGCGCCAGACAAGTGGCTCAGTTCTGGGCCGACACTATTTAGATTGCTATCGACACGATGAGAAGATTGCAATACTGAGAGCATAAAACACCACAATAGTAATCCTTATACAATGTGTTGTTTTGCATCCTCGTCAAATTAAAGGAGGTAACTATGCTTATGTTTCTCGACCCGAATCAATAATAAAATGGGAAGGTAATTTTATTAACGGAAATCGGTAAGTTTGAAACCCCCATGTTTTAAACGCGGGCTGTCTGATTCTCGCTCTATAACCGCGCTTCCACATATACAAACAATCTCAAACGTTTATTAATTAATTTCTTATTCCCTAAACCACGTTAAGGGGGTTATTCTGAAATACTGACAAACAAACAACCAAAAAAATCAGCGTAATTAACTAGGTACAGTAATTTTAATTGATTATTTATGGGTTTTGTGACAACCTCCTGAATTTTTACGAGGATGCAAAACAACACCTTGTATATACATAGACTAGCGACCCGCCCCGGCTTCGCACGGGTGCAATGCTGATACTAAATACACTACAGAAAAACTATGAACGTTGTATATAAAAACATAGCGGTCCGCTCTGGCTTCGCACGGGTATAAAATATATAGTTATTATACATATAAACCTTCCTCTTCAATCACTCTATCTATTAAAAAAATAGTGCGTGGAGTCCCTCCGCGCGGAAGAAGTGAAACTTCGTAATACTACACGCATGCGTTCGAGTGCCACGCATTCACTCTCGTTATTTTATTGAGCTTCTAAATAATATTTTATTATTTTATTGTTGTACACTTTTTATTACTGTTACGCCGACTGCTTTACGAGAACATTCTAGGACTACGGTCGAGTCTAGAATGTTCCACGATGGAAGTGTCTAGAAAGTTCGAGAAAGTTCTGAACCTTTCTGGAACCTTCTAGAAGGATTGGTTCCACTATAGAGCCATCTAGAAGGTTCGGGAAGGTTGTAGAACTTTCTCGAAGGATGGGTTTCCCCTAAGGAACTACCTAGACATTCACGGAAGTTGTGGAAGTTTCTCGAACATGGGTCGGCCGTATAAATAGGCGACGGGTCAGCGGAAGTGAGTTAGTCTGATTTTGGCTACGAAACGAAGCGATCGAAGTGAACGACTAGTGCGATATCTAAGTGATTAGTGATTAAGTTTAAGTGTTTGTGAAGTGTTTTAAACTGTTTTAAGTTAATTAAAGATTTTTAGTGTTTATTTGGTAGTGTGTTAATTTATCCTATACCCAGCTCGTAACAAATTGGTGTCAGAAGTGGGATAAATTATGCCAATTCTACCAAAGGACGATACAGACGGTGTCCGCACCAGAAGTCATCGACAGCAAGATATGGACCAAAGGAGGTTTGGGGATTCTCCGACACAGACACCGGCTGGTGTCCAGCCTACGTCGGAGCCAGTCGCTGGCTCATCCGGAGTTTCTCCAGCACCTGCGGTGCCAGACTTGACTGTTTTAATGGCACTACTGCAGGACCAGGCTCGCCGTCAAGAGGAGCAGGCTCGCCAGTTGCAAGATCAGTTGCAACGAGATAAGGAGGAGCAGGCTCGTCGTCAAGAGGAGCAGGCTCGCCGTCAAGAGGAGCAGGCTCGCCAGTTGCAAGATCAGTTGCAACGAGATAAGGAGGAGCAGGCTCGCCGTCAAGAGGAGCAGGCTCGCCGTCAAGAGGAGCAGGCTCGCCGTCAAGAGGAGCAAGCTCACCGGTTGGAGGAACAGTTACAGCGAGATAAAGAGGAGCAGGTCCGCCGCCAGGAAGAACAGATGCTCCTGATAAAAGATCTTCACGCAACCTTTGGCAAAGATCTTAAGGTGATGAAGGAACATGTCCACCAGCATGAGAATCGTATCTCGGAGGCCGAGGTTCAGATTGCTGGTGTGAAGAAGGCCTTAGACGAACTTAAGGCTGGAGATGGGACTGTGGTTTCCATGGTTGCTGCACCTTCAGCACGTGGGTTTAAAGTGCCTCCATTCGACGGAACATCTTCGTGGTCGGCCTATAAAATCCAATTTGAGGCCGTTATGAAGGCGAATGGCTGGACCAAAGCGCAAGCCATGACCGCGCTCACCTTGGGCCTCCGAGACCAGGCCCTAAACATCCTTGAGGCGCTCGGCAAAGATGTGACCTACGAGCAGCTGCTGGAGGCTTTAGAGTCCAGATACGGCGATGCGCACCTGGAGCACGTATTCCGAGCTAAGTTGAAGGATCGCGTTCAACGCAGTGCCGAGAATTTGCAGCAGTGGGCCCTGGAAGTTGAAAAGCTGGTCCGCAAAGCATACCAGTCTGTCCCTGCACTTATCAATGGGAATCTGGTACAGGCTTTCATCGACGGAATACGCGACTTGGAAGTTAGAGCTGCTGTGAGACTTGGGCATCATGAGACGTTGAAAGACGCCTTGGCCCATGCCTTAGAAGTAGAGGCAGTGAGGCAGGACCACCGAACACACCGCATCAGGGAGGTTGTGGCGTCACCTGTACGTGACCGTCCGCAAGGGTACAGCCCTAGGTGTTACACCTGTGGAGAAAGGGGTCATCTTCGGTCAAGCTGTCCTAAGCGAAGCACACTGAGAGAAGATCAATCTCAGCAGGGGAGAGTAGCTGAAGTGACTGCCCAGCCACAGCAGGGAAACGAGTAAATGCCAGGACTGGGGGGCGGGTGCTGGCTGGTATTGAAAGAGCCCCGAGGATCTTGATCTCACAAGCTCATGACGGGAACAGCCTGACCATCAAAGGCGAAGTCAACGGAATACCATGCAAACTGACGTTAGATACTGGAGCTTCTCACACGGTCGTCAATTCTCACCTAGCAAGTCGGTTTCTTGGGGACTACTTCAATAACCACGACCGTATGCAATTGTTTACAGCTACCGGTCAGCACATAACCGTCCGAGGCAAGAAGGAAGTGAAGTTAAAATTGGGTGACAGAATTTACTGTCACAATGTCATCGTGGCCGACATAGTGGACGATTGTATCCTGGGTTTGGACTTCATGCGGAAACACCGTTGTGAGATCGACGTTGATCAGGGAGTACTGAAATGTGGCTTAGAGGAAGTCTTCATGGAAGGTGCACCATCAGGGAAGGTGTACTGCTTGAAGAAGATTGTTCTTCCTAGCAGATCAGAAACGATCGTGCCAATTCGTCTACCTCAGTATTCTGGACACAAAGTTCGAAGTGTTCTGATAGAAAGGGCGAACAGTGACTTTCCATGGAAGACGGCACGAACTCTGGTAAAAGCCACCAACGTCGCAGCAGTACGCATACTAAATCCAAGTGACAAGGAGCAAGTGATTAAGAAGGGCACCATGATCGGCACTTGCGAAGAAGTAGCTTGGATGCGTCCATTACAAGATCGGCCTACCGGAAATAAAATTCGTTGTGCAAAATTTGACGTGTCAACGCTTTTGGAAAACTGCGATTTATCTGAAGGAGAAAAGGACAAGGCTATGAAAATGTTACTTCAGTACGCCGGCATTTTCTCTACAAATGATGCTGACATAGGGAGAACTGGACTGGTTCAGCACAAGATTAATACAGGCAACGAGTTACCTATCCGTCAGCGACCAAGAAGACTGCCTGTTGCACGGGAAAAAGAAGTGGAAACCATGATTGATGGAATGGTGAAGGACGGTGTTATAGAGCCTTCATCCAGTCCATGGTGTTCTCCTGTAGTCCTGGTGAAGAAAAAGGACGGCAGCATGCGTTTTTGTGTGGATTATCGACGACTGAACGACGTCACGAAAAAGGACAGCTATCCACTGCCTAGGATCGATGACACACTGGATACGCTGACTGGAATGAAGTGGTTTACCACGCTGGATCTGAAAAGTGGCTATTGGCAAGTAGAAATAGACCCCAAAGACAAAGAGAAAACTGCATTCTCAACAGGAAAGGGGTTATGGCAGTTTAAAGTTATGCCATTCGGATTGTGCAATGCTCCTGCAACATTTGAAAGGCTGATGGAGCAAGTACTCGCCGGATTGATTGGAGACGCATGTCTTGTCTATCTAGACGACATAATCATCGTGGGCCGTACATTTGAAGACCACCTTAAAAACCTCAACCGAGTGCTGTCGAAAATCCAAACAGCAAATCTCAAGTTAAGTCCGAAGAAGTGCTCGTTTTTCCGGAAACAAGTGAACTTCTTAGGACACATAGTTTCGGGGGAAGGTGTTCAAACAGACCCGGAAAAAGTAGTCGCCGTCAAGGACTGGCCAGTTCCGAAAGACAAGACACAGGTCAGAGCATTTTTGGGTTTGTGCTCCTACTATCGACGGTTCGTAAAGAATTTTGCCGACATTGCGAAACCTTTACACAAGCTCACTGAGGAAAAGCGACAATTCTGTTGGGACGAGAGCTGCGACGTCGCATTTCAGGAATTGAAGAAACGTCTGTGCAAAACACCTATTTTGGGATATCCTGACACTGAAAATGACTTCATAGTTGACACAGATGCAAGTAATACTGGAATTGGGGGCGTACTCTCTCAACGGAAAGGAGACCAGGAGGTTGTGATTGCTTACTTCAGCAAATCTTTATCCAAACCGGAAAGAAATTACTGCGTTACTCGACGGGAGCTGCTTGCCGTAGTAAAAACATTGCAGCATTTCAGTAAATATTTGCTGGGGCGGAAATTCCAGCTGCGAACTGACCATGCTGCCTTGAAGTGGCTATTACAGTTCAAAAATCCGGAGGGACAAGTGGCGAGATGGATTGAGCTACTGCAAGAGTTTGACTTCGTAACTGAACATCGCAGTGGGAGAACTCACGGTAACGCAGACGCCTTGTCAAGAAGACCTTGTCCTGAAGATTGTAAGCACTGTGCCAGGCAAGAGACTAAGGAGGTAGCAACCGTGAGGATGCTTAGAACAGATCTCAGCGATGAATGGAAGGAAACCCTACAGCAAGCTCAGCAAAATGACTTGGACATCAAACCGATTTTCGAGTGGATCACAGCTGGTGCTCCTAAACCCAAGTGGAGTGATGTGGCAGCGATGAGTTCCATCACAAAGAGTTATTGGGCACAATGGGACAGCTTGGTTATCCAGGATGAAGTCTTGTGCCGTAAATGGGAAAACGCTCGAGGGGACAGGTGTCATCTACAAATGGTTGTCCCTAAAGCTAAAGTACCGGATGTTCTACGGCTATATCATGATGGATGTTCAGGCGGACATATGGGGGTAAAACGGACTCTACTGAAGATCCGAGAGCGGTTTTACTGGATCCACTGTCGAGAAGATGTGGAGGACTGGTGTCGCAAATGTACCACTTGTGCGGCTGTGAAAGGACCCCAAACACGCAGCAGAGGTGCATTAAAACTGTACAACGTTGGAGCCCCCTGGGAACGGATAGCACTCGACGTTGCGGGACCATTTCCGGAAAGTGAAAGCGGGAACAAGTACTTCATGGTTGTCATGGATTACTTCACCAAGTGGCCAGAAGTGTTTGCCATTCCTAACCAAGAAGCTACAACAGTCGCAGATAAATTGGTTCAGGAAGTTTTCTGTCGTTTTGGAGTACCCTTGGAAATTCATAGTGATCAAGGAAGGAATTTTGAATCACAAGTATTTCAGGAGACTTGCCGATTGATGGGTACCCACAAAACCAGAACCACCTCTTACCACCCACAATCTGATGGAATGGTGGAACGTTTCAACCAAACGTTGGAAAGATATTTGGCAAAAGTCGTGGAAAGCAGGCAAAGGGATTGGGACAAGCACATACAGCCGTTTCTTTTGTCCTACCGTAGTGCAGTCCACGAAAGTACGACTGTGACACCAGCCTTCGCGAACTTTGGAAAGGAATTACGGTTGCCAGCAGATTTAATCACTGGAACTGCTCCTGATGCTCCACGCAGTGTAAGCGATTATGCAAGTGACTTGCGTAACAAGTTGAATGACGTGTATGAGCATATCAGACAATCCGGCCAACAAATGTCTGAGAGGATGAAGACCCGTTATGATCGGAAGGCAAACAGTAGAGGGTTCGACGTGAATTCACTGGTGTGGCTGCATAACCCAGTGCGTAGCAAGGGGAAGTCTCCGAAATTGCAAGCAAAATGGGATGGACCATACCGAGTCGTGACCAGGATCAACGATGTCACCTATCGGATACAGAAGGGTCCACGAGGTGCGCCTAAGATCGTACATGTAGACAGATTAGCGCGATACTACGGGACTAACGATGCTCGGGACGAGCATGTCTAAGGAGGGGGCAGTGTTACGCCGACTGCTTTACGAGAACATTCTAGGACTACGGTCGAGTCTAGAATGTTCCACGATGGAAGTGTCTAGAAAGTTCGAGAAAGTTCTGAACCTTTCTGGAACCTTCTAGAAGGATTGGTTCCACTATAGAGCCATCTAGAAGGTTCGGGAAGGTTGTAGAACTTTCTCGAAGGATGGGTTTCCCCTAAGGAACTACCTAGACATTCACGGAAGTTGTGGAAGTTTCTCGAACATGGGTCGGCCGTATAAATAGGCGACGGGTCAGCGGAAGTGAGTTAGTCTGATTTTGGCTACGAAACGAAGCGATCGAAGTGAACGACTAGTGCGATATCTAAGTGATTAGTGATTAAGTTTAAGTGTTTGTGAAGTGTTTTAAACTGTTTTAAGTTAATTAAAGATTTTTAGTGTTTATTTGGTAGTGTGTTAATTTATCCTATACCCAGCTCGTAACATTACATAAGTTTATCGAGGTTGTTCTACTCATGGAAATTGAGCAAAGGCTGGTCACACCGAAGATTCGAATGCATGACTGTTTGCGTACCTAGTAGAACTACGTAGTCACAAATCTTGTAATAGCGCCATCTCTTAGTGGGTAATAGAAAGTATTCCCCCTCCATAAAAACGTTAAACTGGTTGAAAGTCGCATAAGAAGTTTCACTTCAAAAACCGCAACAAAATCCGTTGCGTAGTTTTAAAGATTAAAGAATACATAGGGATATAGGGACAGAGAAAGTGACTTTGTTTTATACTATGTAGTGATGTGTGGGAGGCCTATTACCACATAATATCCTCAGATGAAGATAACTCCAATCTCATGCGGGTAAGACACATATTACGAAGTTTACTCGTCTAACTGTCTGTGAGAGTATATCCCCGTAACTATCGAACTTGCAATCGCGATGAGATAACTTCGCCGAGATATCGAGTTCTACTTACATTGTGATTGAGATTGAAAGCTGTTATAGAATCTTGCTTTTGTGTTATTCTGTGTTGGGAGATGAGATTGTGTGTCGATTATTAGGTTTGAATATTTTATTGATCATGAGATTTGTTTCTGGCTACGGCACGGTTAACAGTTTTAAAGCTTTTAATTGCGAGCCGTACCTACTTTGAAAAAGAAAAGAAAGACGGTTTGTTTGTTTTTTTTTTTTTTTTTTTTGTACGGTGACATTGTTACATAGGAATTTTACAATACACCTCCGTCATGGGTGCAAAGTATTGATGGTAAAATTTCAACAAAACGGAAACCGTATCAAAATCCATTATCTACTTTAGAAGAACTATGTGGATGAAAAAAAAACTGCCCAAGTGCGAGTCGGACTCGGGCAGGAAAGGCCATTATTTATAAAAACGAGCAAAATAATCACTTTCTTTGTTTGGGGGCTACCAAAAATATGTATTTTATGTTGCCACTATAACTAGTGGCAACATAAATACATAATCTGTAGAAATTACAACTGGCTAACTATCACGGTACATGAGATAAAGCCTAGAGACAAACTGACGGACAGTGAAGTCTCAGTAATGGGGTCCCGTTTGATCCTTTGGGTACCCCTAAAAAGGACACGAAAAGGGCATATGTTTTAAATTTTCACCATTCTTCGATGTGGGCAAGATGATATAGAAAATGTAAACGCGATGGGAATTCCCATCGGTAAAAAGGACGAACTTTCCCGTACAAACTTTAAACCTTTATTAAATTCCCTTAGAAGACTTGCCCTTTTTTGTGCTGCTTTAATTTGTGCTCACCTACGTTATAAAAGAAACTCCTATTTTTTTTTTTTTTTTGGGAATGACATCTCGCAGTTCAACCTATGAGGTTGTCGTCTGCTTAACCGGACTATCCTGTGGGTGCCTTAAGAGTAAGGCCTCCAGCCAGGGCATAAAAACTTACAAACTAAGCGACTGCACGCTAAGGGCACCCCCTGTGGGGTACGAACCTCGGCTTAGGGCGTCGCTGGGGGAGGACTGCATGGGGACAGACTGGATCTGAATGGTATCATTAATTAGGGGCTGATTTAAAACTACTGGCACAGCATCGCGGGCTGGCTCGAGCGAGGGTCGGGGAGGGCATGGACCGGGACGTCGCGACGGACCTCGACGGCGAGGTCGGAAAGACGGCGGTTTGAGTCGGAACTTTTTAAGAGTGCTAGTCTCTTTGCTACTCTCCTGGAGGAGGGTAATAGCATCATCTGGAAGAAACTCCTATGCAACATTGTTTGCTTTTAAACACAGCAGTTTAGGTTGTGCGTTGTCTATGGTGAGTCAATGATTTACATTGAGAGGCTTAAAAACAAAAGGAGCGAGTGGCTTAATAATAACAGCCGCAGGGGTCGATCTTCAAGGTAGCCAACACATATCGAGTTTCCTCCGTTCCTCGGAAAGCAGGTTGTCAATACCCGGCTGTTTATTGTAGATCTTTGATAGTAAGTGACTCGAAAGGCCATCCCCTGATACAAAGTTGACCAGGCGCCTTCTGCGTCTGGACAGGGATGGTCTGCGTCTGGTGTCGGGGACCATCACTGGACACTGTTCACTGAATAAACACTTCTACACTCTAGGAATCGCTGATACTCCCCTGTGCAGAGCATGCATGAATGCGGAGGAAACGCATGTACTGCTTGAGTGCACCGGCGTTACCGAGATTCGCGAGGAGACCCTGGAAACACCGAGATCCCTTGCGGATGCCCTGAGAAGACCGGGAAGTGTGATCTGCTTCTGGAGGGAGGTGGGCTGGTTGGAGTAACGGCCACCATATCTCACGCACAATGGTCCACTTAAGGGACTAAGTGCGGAAACCTGAACCCCATAAAGAAGAAGAAGAAGTGGCTCGAAAGTCTGACAACTAGTCTTACCAAGGGGTATCGTAAACTCCTTCACAAACCGGTACTAACTGGGTTGTGGAGGTCAGGAAGGGATAGTAACTCCATGTAAAATACTGGTATTCAAATGCACCAGGTTAGACTGGATGCTGACCCCAACTTAGTTGGGAATAGGCTGGGCAGATGATAGGAAGCTTACTAGCCAATGACTGTCTATCTTTAAAAACGCAAGGAAAATAAAGATGATCATTTTACAATAATTATGTAACATATTATACATACTTGAGCTGATCAGCCTAACCGTCACTAAAACAACAAACACTGAAGCACATTTTCTTATTATTAGGATCAGTTAAAATATCAATGATATTAGCTAGAATCGTTAATTTGGCATTACCTTTTAATACCGCTGGCAGTAATTACATTGGAAATCTATTTATTTTAATCTGGTCGGTCTCATTATTGATACGTTTTAGGGGTGCCACATTTTAAGATAAAAGAACCATGCTTTTTGGACTAAACTAAAAAGCTTTCAAAGCAATAGGTATTATCACTGTTGAGAGTTGGTGTCAAATGTATGGCGCGGTGCCCATGATATTTTCAGGTGGTACTTTTTGGGTAGGCTGACTGAACTTTAAAGCATTATAACCAAATTGTGGTAGATTCTCTACAAAGACTAGTAGTCCAAAAAATCAGTAGCCGACCAGAGACAACACCCGTCTCCTCGGAGGATCCTCCCTTTATAAAGGTACGAGTATGGAAAGCAATGTTTGAAGTTTTTCATCTGCAATAGAAAAGGTCGCGGATAGCTTTTAATAATTAGAAAAAAGACATTCAGAATGTTGATGTTTGTTCTTCATTTGCGTCATAGATGGCGCTGTACTTTCGTATTATGTAAAACTAGCTATCCCTCGCAACTTCGTCTGCGTCACATTTTCCCCGTTTTCGCAACATTTTTCATAGCTGCTCCGCTCTTATTAGTCGCAGCGTGATGATATATAGCCTGTGTCCTTCTTTAGATTGAAATCTATCTTCTTGCCAAATTTCATTAAGATCCGATCAGCCGTTTAGACGTGAAAAGGTAACAAACAAACTTACTTTCGCATTTATAATATTAGTTAGGATGCAAAGATAGGTAGCAACTGATCTTTGCATTTTACATCAGACTATTTTATCTACAAAAGGAAAAATATTATTGCAGTAACATTTTTGATTCAAACATTTCACTCGACCACAGCTTTTCTGTCAGTTCGTTGTCTCGAAGCAAACACTATGCAGTCGAGAATACAAATATGAACGTGAATACTGAATTTCAAAACATAAAAGAAGTAAACGAAAAGTTACCATCTGTTATAATGCACTACGCTGTTGTGACGTGCCACGATGAAGTCTTGGAGTTCAAAAACTGTATCTATTGAACTCCAAGACTTCTCATGAGATCTTTTTCAATAACACAATGGTTGACACTAACATTTGAATAGTACTGATATTCTAACTCATACTGAGAATCCTGGCATTCCATGTTTGATGTGCCAGCTTGCTCTTTTCAGAGTAATCTCAGTTTCGTGCAACCTAAGTTCAAGGAGAGTGCATCCAATGAAGCCTAAATACCAAAGCGGCATGTCAACTTAACGCCTACGAAAGTTACCAACACGCCACGGCTTTGGTTAGTAGGCTCCATCACGTTTTTTTTTTTTTTAAAGTGATTAGTTTTTTTTTGAGTTCGGCAATTTCTCCACTGGATCGTGCTACATGGAATAAAGTAAAAAGTATCCCGAGTTCCACATTCATATTATTCCAGGTTATAAACTGTTTGCCAAATTTCATCCAAATCCGTGCATTAGTTTTTCTGTTAAGAGCGTTTATACCCTACGGCTTTTCATACAAACTTTCAAGTTGTTATTTTCCGAAATGACTGAACAGATTTTAATGAAACTTCCTACGCATAAGCAGTATACATAGGGCTAAAAAGTTACTAAAAAACATTTTCGAAATGTCTTTTAAAAATGAAGATAATTGGAAATTTCTATTTCTATAGATAATTAATAATCGGTCTAATTTTGCAGTAACATTATTTATCGAAAATGTTTTTTAGTAACTTTTTAGACCTATGTAGACTGCTTATGCGTAGGAAGTTTCATTAAAATCTGTTCAGTTATTTCGGAATATAATGACTTGAAAGTTTGTATGAAATGCCGCAAGGTGTAAACGCTCTTAAGGAGCCAAAAGCGTTAACTATGTTGTTCTTACTATCGCAATGTAAGCTGCTCATAATCTGCGTAGCCTTTTCCCAACTATTTTGGGGTCGGCTTTCAGTCTAACCGGATCCAGCTGTGTACCAGTATTATACATGAAGCAACTGCCTATCTGACCTTCACAACCCAGTTAGTACTGGGTAATACGATACCCCTTGGAAAGACTGGTTGTCAGGCTTTCAGACCACTGACTACCTGTAACTGCTGTCAAAGATCTACGCATGACAGCTGGGACCAACGGCTTAACGTGCTTTCCGAGGCATGGAGGCAACTCGGTATGTAATGGGTGGTCATCCATCCACAGACCAACCTAGGCCAGCGCGGTTTAACCTGATGATCCACCCAAACGACTGTTTTTATTAAGACAAAAGCTCCTTAATCACAATGTAAGTTACTGCCTCACGAGAATGCTCCTTATTTCTTTTTCATCACACATGCACGTAAACAGTGTCATAACATACAGGTTAACTTGGCTGTAATGCCCCATATAAAACCCTAGGGTGGTAAGTATTTTTTTTTTAAATTTACAGCACAGCATGACAGCCCACAGTTCATGCAAGTTCAAGTAAGGAGTTTACAAGCAATTGAAAAATTGTCTTAAAATGTAATCTAAACAGGAATTTCATTCAATCTAATCTAATCGATTCAATTACTCAACTAATGTTCTAAAATCTAAATAATCGATAGTTTTTTTTGTATCAAAACGTCGATTTTTTTTTTCATTCCGTCATGGCTGTATAACTAGGTAAGTATTTGCCTTTAACGTTTCTGAACAAAACATTTGTATAATCTGTGGTGTGGGCAAACAGCCCGCCATCCGCTTAAAAATCAGTTTACGTATTTCGTAATAATATTTGTGCTGACTTCTGTATATTCATAATTATTAACTCGCAAATGTGATGAAAAACATTGTATGTTTCACGGGCGGTACGGGAATTACGAACCTCGACTCAGAAAGCCCTCAGTCTTTGACTTCGGGCTTCTACGTGAGCCTCGATCGTAATTCCTTACTTACCGCTTTTAATGTTGTAATGTCCAGGTGACTATAGTTACCCGTTGCGCATGTCCACGCCCACTCGGAAACTTTGCTGCGCAAGCGCCCCCGGGCAGCTTCCCATTTAAAGCTTATTATCTCGTAAACTACTGCAGCTACACCAATATAAAAAATACGGTGTATAGCTGAAACTATACGGAATCTACATATGCTAAAACTATATCCAACAACTCGAGAGAATTACTTAGAAAAAAATGTAAACTTGAGAATATGTGTTGAATATCAGTAAAATATTTGTTCTTACTAAGTTTTTACCAATAATTTTGTAGTTTGTGTCAATAAAACCTATTTATAATGAAACTAGACTATATAACCTTTTTTTTGATACCCATATGTCCTTACTTGGAATGTTCTGAATAGCACAATGAACCAAAACAATAGACCCTTTCCCTCATTGATTCGATGCCGGCGGCGGCCTGCGTATGTGTGCGTGAGCGTGTGTATGTGTGCGTGAAAGATGGCCGCCTAAGGCTAGTTTACAAAGGGATTGAATTTCATGTTGTGATTTGTGTTGAAATGAGACACTGATGGGATATTGTATTTATTTAATATTTTACAACAAAGTAGGTATTGAAAATGGAATGCTGTAATGTCCGCGTAACCATGGTTACCCAATATTTTTTCCGCTTAAATGTCCGGGTAACCACGGCTACCCAATAATTTTACACCGAAACGTCCAGGTAGACAAAGATTGCATTTCAATTTCAATTGGTATGTAGGGTAGGTAGGTAGGTAGGTAGGGTAGGGTAGGGTAGGGTAGGGTAGGGTAGGGTAGTGTAGGTAGGTAGGGTATGGTAGTGTAGGTAGGTAGGGTAGGATAGGTAGGTAGGTAGGGTAGGGTATGGTAGGTAGGTTGAGACTTGACCGCTTTGAGACACCTGGCTAGGCCAGTGAGAGCAGCCTGGGGCTGGCTCATCTGCTGTAACTGGAGCTCCAGCTTCATCAGCTGTAACAAACAAACTTGTATTATAACCTCATTCTTACAAAGTCTTATTATGGCACAAACTCTATGTTGGCGATGGCGGGGAGATCTATAACAATCAAGACGTAAGTTACTAAGGATGATACAGTTAAAAAACTATTTTACTAGAAGAATGGGACAGCCTGGGCGTCTAAAGTATACCTTCGGCTACCGGTGGGCTAGCAGCAGCCATAATACATGGCTACCGTTCAGGAGATGGTTGTCCGTTAAACAAAAAAAAACTGACAAACTTCTTTGCAGCTAGGATTCAGCGAATAGCTGGACAATAAAGAAAAAAATAAATTACCATGTTGCCCGCTTGCGCGGTTTGACATCGGGCATAAGCATCAGCTCAAGCTGAGCGCGCTGCTTCCACTCCTTAAGCTCCTGCCAGGCTTCAGCTGAGAGTGCATTCACCCGGTGTAAGAAGCCCTAACTGGAGCGAGCGGATCCTCCAGAACGGCACTGCCAAAAATTATATGCAACATTAAAACATAACGACATTAAACATACTAACTTGCACATATTAATTATCTTAAAAACACACTGAATAAGATACATACGGCTGCGCATCCACCTATGCCTCTCCCTCACCACTCTTTCTACAACACCCCGGTCCCCGGGCTGGTGCTTCATCTAACGCCTGCCCCAAATCACGGCTTTCATCATGAGACCTAAAACATAGACATAGATTCTATAGTTTATTTTTAAAGATACACATGCACACACACAGGGCCACACACAAGTCTGAAGAACTGAAAGAAAATTTGAGTTTCAGGTAGCCTGACCTGCTGGAGTCTATAATTCCATTTCGAAAATCATTGAAATTATTATTATTGGGTAGCTGTGGCTACCCAGACAATACAGAGGATAACAAAACACCAAATACAAGAACAAAAATCATAACCTTCCTTTTTCGTTCGACGTAGTTAGGCAAACCAAAACGCAGTTTTTTATGAGTAGTAAAACAGCCTTATTTATCGTATTTGTGTAAATACACAGGTAAAAACCGTTAAATCTGGTTTTTAAAAATGTTCTAAAAATTGCTTGGGGAACAAAATTTTTAACACATAAAATATTGCAAAATTTCGTTGTATTTTACTGTTTTATTGTGTGTAAATACTAATTATGAACTAATTTCCATATTACGAGCATTATATTAACGATTTTCGCAATAAATCCATTAAAAACAAATAAAAAACTTTACGAAAATCACCACGGTCAACATGGCGGATTTTTTTCACATTTTCATTTTAATATTATCGTTTCAACATACTTTGAACCTACGATATTTATAGTTAATTGTAAAGCTTGGATATTGAGGTTTATTTTGATATAATACACTATATGTATTGGGTTACAAATAAAATTATACTTACATTTTAAAGTCGGCGATCACTTTGAGTCAGAGCAATAAAATTTGACACTGAGAAATTGAAGTTTGACATTTTATTTCTCAACAAATATGCCGACTTGGACACTGGGGTTTTGAGCGTTTGACGCGTAATTTAATAGAGCAACACAGAGAATAAATTTGTCCTGATATTCTCGACAGCTGACATTTTTTAGAACGTTTTTTTGGAACAATTCGAACGCACTACAAATGGGTAACTATGGTTACCTGGACACTTGACCGGAAAAATTATTGGGTAACTATAGTCACGTGGACATTACAGCGGATACACAATGTACTATTACGACATCGCCATAAATTCTAATATTTATATTCCATGCAGGAAACTACACTAATAAATAAAAATCAAACCAATATCGTGTCTACATTGACAGCCCTGACAGCAGGTACAGTCGAGGCGTGAAATTAGATGAGTGCTAGTGTTAATAGCGGGGAGCGCGGCCCATTTGCCGCTGTATTCAATTACATTATGTGTTTTGTGTGTGATAGTACCTTTTGTTTGGTAAAATATATTATTATTTTCTGGTGGCGATGGGTCTAATGGGCTAGGAAACGCCCGATAACGCCATCAGGCAATTTAAAAGGAAGCAGGCTAATGAACGAAATATCTAAGGTGTAAAAGGACGAAAGGACGAACTTCACGAAGCCATCAACCACACATTCTGTACATCAAACTTAGTAACTCAGATCTAAATAAGTGCCTGCAAAACTGCCTCTACTTACTTTTCCTGCAATGCATGCACATTCAATCAGAAAACAAAACTAAATAAAGTTACTAAGACCAACCAAAAGTACTTGGAAACATGATTTTACATGACAAGGTGTGCAATTTCTGCAACTAGCCCGTCAGAGCTGTCTGGCGTACCACTCTGCCACCTAACAAGCAACTTAATTGCATGAGCAACAAAGTTCAAACTCTACCGTTGAAGATTTCCGTTCTATGTGACAATACAAATTGTAATAGCGGAACGTTGGTTAAGCAAAAAGGGTGCAACTGAACAACGGTGTTACTGTAATTTTAACTTAACATTTTCGTCCATAAGATTTACTTTTATGTGTAGGGTAGATTGTTATAATTTTTCTTGATGTAGAAATATTAGAAAATGCTCTCGAATGCAATCGTTTGTTCGAGAGGGCTTGACGATGTTATTGGTTGGCTTATTTTAAAGTAACTGTAAATACCGCTTGATGAAATTAGGGTGGAAATGTATGTGTATATTGGTAATATTGAAAATTAGTGCAGTTTGGATCGCTATATTGTGGAAGTTATTCACCGTGAAACTGATACGAGTGGTGTTGCGTTTATTCTGACGGCATGGTTGGCGCAGTGGCTGAGCGATCGACTGCTGCGTTGCGCGTCGTGGTTTCGATCCCCGCACGGTAAAAATATTTGTATGGCCTACAGATAGTTGATCCGGGTATGGCTGTTTTTGTATGTGAGTTTAAATGTTTGTAAACGCACTCTCGATACAGAAGAAATTCCTAGTGCGGGGCAAAGTTCTTAAAAAAAACATATTTTGTTACACCCTATATATGTCGGCATCATCTTGTTCCTACCATTCGCATCGGCAAATAAATAAAATATTTAGTTGGCCTGTTTAAATAAGGACGATAGAAAAAGTCCTACCATCATTATAAAAATCACTCCTCGATTCTATTAAACTCACTCAACTTTCCCCTATCACCAAAGATGACAAACGAAAGTATCCAATGTTTTCCCATAAAAATAACTGTGTAACTGAATCACAGGGTGCCGACACGCTCCAGTTTAGCTGACTCAGCGACTGGTACACGATGATTGATTGGATCCTGGCTAGTAAACTGGAAAACTTTTTTTAAAGCTATTGATAAGAGAAGGACTATGTTTTCGGGAGTTTTGTTGTCCTAAGGCTTTAGCATGAGCGCGCACTGTAAACGTAACGTAAATGCGTCGATTTTAAAATTAAAAATACTCATTAAATGTTCTCCCAATTTTAAAAATATTCATATTATGAAGGGTTTGGGGATCGTGCTTGTTCCAAAAAGAAAAAACTAAAATGCTATGTATATTTGTAAGTATTTCCGATTTAAAAATCGACGTTTTACGTAACCCTTACACCTCACGCTCGTGCTAGTGCCTCTTGTCTCTTATTTTAGAATTCATAGAAAGCCACTACGTCTATCACTAAAAGGGTAGCTAGACATAATAATCACACATTTCCCAAGTTGTGTTTTAAGTCTTAGTAATAACTAGTTGCTACTCTGTCTCGATGGTCTACTGGTTGCAAACACCACTGCTGAGCATAAGGTCTTGGGTTCAACTCCTATGTCGGGCAATGTTATTTGGATTTCCGTAGTTTCAGACTCCAACATAACTTGCAAAAACTGAAAGTACTCCTACATTTCGCCAGTAATGTTCAGTCCTATGTAAGGCCTTTGAAGCCTTTTCCTGTAATCCAGATTACATATAAAATACATCCAGACACCGTGGCTCCTTCTGAATATTTCCTGAAGGAAAGAACCAATAGTACATATTTTGCCCGAGTTTGTTTGTCTTTAAAGGAGAACCAAAAAGAGACTTCCAGATTTAAACAAATTAGAATCCAAATGCAACACAGAACCCCAGAAAATAAACTCACAGAAAATAAAGATTTTTGCTTTTCTCTGCAAAAGGAACATTCGCTTCCTCTGTAAATCTAACAGGGGCCGTTTCAACTGATTTTAATCCTACAGAACGAGCTAAATTGATGTATCCCAAGCCCCTTTGCGCAGTGTTGCTCGTGTATAGGTAACGAAATGAGCGTGTTTTGTTTTTTTATTGAGAAAAATAAAATGCAAGTGTATGGTCACTGTTGTAGTTGTAGCATGTTATAGTGGAGCATTTTTTCTTTGTTTCAATTTAGGTCATTGAAAACGTAGGTGGATTCGAACCAATCAAGCACTGTAGATAGTAATTTACAATCTTTTCTCTTCTCTTAGTTGTAAATTCAGCAGTTATCTTTTCTGCTCACATCACCTTGCAAACGGTCCATCCATCGTTTCATTGTTGTTCCTTACTTTTATAGCCGGCCGTAATATGGTCATAAGACGTATTTTGGTCATTTAATTACAGGAAAATCTCCTGCCCTTATTACAGGCTTCAGGTAATTACCCTCTAAGTTCTCTAACTCTATCTAGAGAATAGTTGACTAACGTTCTGCCTGTCTTATTGTCCTTGTATCTGTCTTATTGTGTGGTGTGTATTTATTTGTCTCTGATTTTTAAATTATTAACATTATTTTTAAGTGTACCTTCTAACAAAATTATGGATTATTGTCTGAGAATAAATTATTTGAATTTTATAATCCAAATTTGGAGTCTGCGCAGCATGTCTTCTTCTTCCATACTTTTCTATTACTTGTCATCTCATCAGACATATCTCTTTTCGCTTTTGCACAGTCCATTGATCGTTTCTTTGATCTTTCTCTACTTTTACATCCATCCACATTCAAGTTCTAAGTTTTAAGTATTCAAAACTTTCCTGGCTATTTTTGTAAACATGAAAAATTACCTTATCGAAGATCTCGCTTTTAATGTACTTAGGAAGAAAAATAACATTTTGTGGCTCATTTGATTCATTTTATTTTGACCAAGAGAAATATTTACAACCGAAAGTTTTTATAACCAAGTGATAAAATTATATTTTTGTTTTCGTTGATAAATCTATAGTTTGTTTTGTGGGCTATTATGTGATAAATGTTTGATTAGGACTATAATAGTAAGACAGCAATCCGTATTATTACCTAATAATATTTGTAACGGTCAGGAAATAAGGTTGATTTATTTTGATGTTGTGTTCATGTTACTGTATTATACTTTGGTACGAAAAACCCATATTGAAAAAAGGGTTTGACCTCTTTGGTACGAAAAAACCATTAAAAAAAAGTTTGTCCTCTCTAATTAAACTGATTAAAGCACAAATAAAAAAAGAATATGAAAGCATTTATAGATAAAAAAAGAAAATCGTCATAAAAAAATCTGATAACACTTTGCCCGAACTGGGAATCGTATCGAGAACGTTATGCCTTGCGGTAGTGTTTGCAACCTCCAACAGACCAACTAGCTTAACATCGAACTACATAACCATTTCCATTTGAAATATTTCGTTTTATTGCCGCCAATAGTTTCAGGCCTTCTTCGACTGGCTCGTTGGTGGACTGCTGAGCATAAGGTCCAGGGTTCTATTCCCGGGTTGGGCAAATTGTTATTGAAACCCAATAACAATTTGCCCAACCCATTACACATTTCTCAATGGCAGTCACGGATTCTGAATTTTTACATGGGACTTAAACATGACTGGTGAAATGTGGCTGTACTATTAGGTACACCTTTGCCTAACCCTTCGGTTATTAAATATTGTTATACAAGGTGTTGTTTTGCATCCTCATCAAATTCAAGGAGGTAACTATGCTAATGATTCTCGTCCCGAATCAATAATAAAATGGGTAGGTAATTTTTATTTTTCTTCTCTTTCACGGAAATCGGTAAGTGTGAACCAACCGTGTTTTAAACGTGCGCCGTCTGATTCTGGCCCTATAATTGCGCTTCCATAATAAGTAGGTAATTTTTTTTTCTTAATTACGGATCAGTATGTGTGAATCACCCGTGTTTTAAACGCGGGCCGTCTAATTCTTGCATTATAACCATGTTTCGACAAATACAAACAATCTCAAACGTTTATTCGATAATTTCTTATTTCCTAAACCATGTTAAGGGGTTTATTCTGGAATAAACCCCTTTGGTAAAAAACCAAAAAGTCAGGGTTTATTAATAATTAATTAGGTACCGTAATTTTAATTGATTATTTATATCTTGTGTGACAACCGCCTGAATTTTGACGAGGATGCAAAACAACACCTTGTATTTAGCTTTATTTCCGCAAATAGGTTTCATGCAGACCCTCTCGCCTGCAAAAATATGCCAATGCAGGAAGTGTCAAAAATAATCATATGAAATACATCCAAACCACGGCCACATCAAACATTATCAATTTTCTGTAAAGTAACTTCGGATTCCTTATCTGAAAACCACTAAGCTGTATTTGTGAAAAACCTTTCCAACCCTCAACACGATATTCAAGCATTTATCTATCACAATAACTCACGAGTGATAACTCAATATAAACGGTGAAATATGGTTTGCAAAGGCGAAGTATGAAACTTATCGAATTCCAGATAAGAGCGCTCGAGTGAAAGCCTCCGTGTATCATATTGTAGTGTTAGATGTAATAGTACGAAATAAATGTTTTAGATTATATGGATATTTGAGGACTTTTTTTTTTAAGTGAAACTACTTATGCGACTTCCTACAAGTTTAACGCTACTATTTCTAAAACTCACTAAGAGATGGCAGTATTACAAGATTGGTGACTACGTAGTTCTACTAGGTATGGAAGATGGTGTGCAAACAGTCATGCATTCAACCCTTTGGTGTGACCAGCCTTCGCTCAATTTCCATGACTAGAATAACCTCGATAAACTAATAATAATAGGGGACAATCCTATTTTTTTTTTCTTTGTCCGTCGGGTAGTTTATTGAAAAGTATTGGACACGTATTTTTTCTTTTTTGACGTGGTCATAAAATTACGGAGATATATTGAGTTGAAATGGCGCATGACGTCACATGTAGGTAAGTTTTATGCCTACTTGTGACGTAGTAAGCCCCCACTCTCCAACTTTAATGAGTTCTAACTAAGTAATTTTTTGATATTTTGATAAAACAAAAAATACGTGTCTAATATTTTTGTATTACCTGTCTGACGGACAAAATAGAATGTCGTTTTCTTTACCCAGTCCGATCCCCTATTATGTAATAAAAATAATACAACAAAATATTATTTAGAAGCTCAATAAAATAACGAGAGTGAATGCGTGGCACTCGAACGCATGCAAGTATCATTAGGAAGTTTCACTTCTTCCGCGCGGAGGGACTCCACACACTATTTTTTGTGTAAATAAGTTTTACCCATCAGGATTTTCTCAGTATCAGCCACGGAGTCTGAATTTGTGCCCGGATAATGCCAATAGTAGCAGCGGTGGCCCAATGGTGGCAGCCCCGACTTTCAAGCAGTAAGCCGTGGGTTCGAACCCAGGCAGGCACATTACTTTGTGTAATTTATTTCATCACCGCTGCTCTCAAAAACGGTGAAGGAAAACATCGTGAGGAGACCGGCATGTCCTAGAACTAAAAATTCGAAGACATGTGACATCTACCAATCCGCTCTGGGCCCGCGTGGTGGATTACAGCCCATTCCTTCTCATAGAGAGGAGGCCTGCGTCCCAGGAGTGGGAACATTATAGGCTGATGGTGATGAATGCCACTAGGCTCGCCGGCATATGACATGCGACTTAAACTGTCAAAATGTGGGTGTATTTTTTTGTTATGTTTTTTATTAATTCTAACTATTAAGTACACTTCTGACTAATTCTACTGGGATTACAGGCGTGATGTTATATTAATGATGTTTTTGGTGCTTGATTTCGTTGTGTAAGCTGATGGTCAAAGATCCGAGGGCCGATAGACCTTACTTATTTTCAGATTAACAGTGTTAGTACGTACTGCGAATGTTGCTAACCATATATATATTATTTTTCGTTTTGGGTATCATCATCTGACCATGGATTGAACCAGGGCCGGACGCAAGAGGTCGTCGCCGCCAATCGCCGCTACAATGTTGCGACCCTACGGTTGGTCTGGCTGCTCACAATAAAAGCCGAAGCACACTTACGTGTCGTGGCGTGTCGTGACGCGCCAGAAGCATTCGGTTTCATACATCGTTGCGACACGACACGCCATGCAAATATGTCCCTAACCATATTAAATGTATGAAACCGATTTGCTTCTGGCGCGTCACGACACGCCACGACACGTTAGTATGTTTCCGCCTTTAGTTGTTACCGGAACGGTACCTTTGAGTATCTATACATCTATACATACAAATGAATAAAATTGAAGTGTCTGTTTGTAATATTAAAATAACCATATAAATGAATGTTCTTATATAGTACAGTGCGTATACATATTTTTAAATTTTTGTCTGTCTGTCCGTCTTTCTGTCTGTTTGTTCCGGCTAATCTCTGGAACGGCTGGACCGATTTTAACGGGACTTTCACTGGCAGATAGCTGATGTAATAAGGCTATTTCTATTTCAGAAGTAAAATAAAAATGCAAATGAAAAAAAAAACTAACTAACTTTTTGTTAAATTCCAAGCGGACGTAGTCGCGGGCACAGCTAGTCAAATATAAAAATGAAGACTCAGTGCATCTCTGCATTGATTATTGATCTACATCATTATTATTTTTTTCAAGACGCATTCACGGAACCCGCTTTGCATAATGGAAACGTCTACCTTATGCAATCTCTTGGGAAGCTAGCTACAAATTCTTGTTAAAGATGTTCGTGTGCAGCTGATTTCTTAACGAGACATGTGGGACATGTTGTTGAATATCTCGTACAAATTAAAATTTATAAATTTCGGCGTACTCTTGTCATATTTCTTCTGTATCGTGTGGTTTAATTCCTAACGTGGTGACAAAGTTTTTATGCCACCCATGGCCTCTGCCTAGGCTTTACGTGCCGTCAAAAAAATTCTTTTAGGCATCTTCACGATGTTTTCCTTCACCGAAACAAGAGATAAGTATTTTTCGAATTCATGTGCGTATTATAATACGCACATGAATTCGAAAAATGAGTCATGCATGGACTCTTACCGAATAAAATCTCACTGTTCGTTCTTCTAGCATGTGTCCGGGGCCCGGCAGATACAAGTACATTCGCGCGCACCCCCGACAAGAAAGATCCTACCCTGCTTATTTTCAATTGTGAGTTCATTACGTTCGTAATCAATCGAACCAAAATATTTTAAATCGTACTTTCACACTTCTCAAAAACATTTTTTTTATGATACCGACTATATAGTATATTAAGGAGAATCGAGAATAGGGGATAATCCTATTTTTTTTTTCTTTATCCGTCGGGTAGTTTATTGAAAAGTATTGGACACATATTTTTTCTTTTTTCACGAGGTCATAAAATTACGGAGATATATTGAGTTGAAATGGCGCATGACGTCACATGTAGTTAAGTTTTATACCCACTTGTGACGTAGTAAGCCCCCACTCTCCAACTTTAATGAGTTCTAACTGAGTATTTTTTTGATATTTTGATAAAACAAAAAATACGTGTCTAATATTTTTGTATTACCTGTCTGACGGACAAAATAGAATTTCGTTTTCTTTACCCAGTCATCATCCCTATTGCGATAGGCTCACTCATTGCAAAAATGAATACACACAATTGATCTACACACGTTTTATTCTTATTATTAGCAAAAAAACAATAAAAACAGCCTTAAAATCTAAATGATTAGATATCGTAGGTACTCACAAGATATTCTAGTCAGAACGCCAGTTGTCTTCCTAAATTCTCTTTTCAAATGTGGCGTGATGGCGTCGCAGCGGCTTGCCCTTTCAATACCAAAAAAATGGCGTCGTCGTTGTGAAGTCATTGCAAGTTGGATCTTGGTCATCTGAATAAATGAATATTATTATTATTACACATCTTTTTCTAAACAAATTGCAGATGACATTGATTGAAGTAACAAACTGTAATTTGTTAATTAGTTTTACTATTTTTAGCACTCTATTTTAACTTTCAACTATTTTATTTTTCATTAGTGGCCGCAGACTTAGATAATCATGCCAGTTTTACCCAAACCCCTTTGAACTTAAAGTTACTATTTTTAAAGTTTACGTTAGCCTTGCGTCGATATATATATTATCCCGAAATCCTTCCAGCAAAATCCCTAGAGAAACAAACCTAAATATAATTTCAGGCCACATTTTGCCAACCGTATTGTGCGGTACTTTCACCTCCCTAAGCCTCAGGAGATTATAATTTATTTAATTTGGCACGCTACAATTGACAGTTTTATAGGTTACGAACGCTTGGGGATGTATGATAGAGGTCATAACAGGAAAAACATTTTTAGGTCTTATTTAGTTCAAATGAGGTGATGAACAAAAGGTTTTTAAAGGACAGGTGGCGTACCATGACGCCTTAAAACATTATTGTTCCATTCCTATTCCAGAGTGGGAAAGAGATGGAGCTAGACGACCTGTATAGCTCCGTCTCTTTTTCACTCTGGAATAAGAATGTTTTTTCTTGAAATTTTAAGCGTCATAGTGACCCCAGATGTTAGTTAAAACTAGACTGTCTCGTTGGTTTGGTGGCCGCAAGCGTGACTGCTGAGCATGAGGTTCTGGGTTTGATTCCCATGTCGGTCAAAATTTTGTTGGGTTTTTCCATCAGAAACTTCTCAGTAGCAGCCACGCCTGTAATTCTCGAAGGGTTGGGCAGAGGTGGTACCTAATAGAACAAATATCGTCATGTTTTTTTAAGTCTCATGTAAAAAGGGGCGAGCCTATGGCAATATTGCTATTAAACGGGGTCATATCCAGACTCCATAACTTCTATTCAGAAATTCCTGATGGAAAACCCCAACCACGCATTTTTGACCTGGGAGTCAAACCCAGTTCCTATTGACTACTAGATCAGGCATTGTAATGTACTTACTCAAATTTAAACTACCAATTCAGCGTGTTGTCAAATGGCCTAAATATACATCTTCAGTACATCTATATAAATAAATAAAATTCAAATGTCTGTTTGTGATAGTAAAATAACCGCTTTTTACTACATGCATATTAATGTATATACCGTATACGGTACATACCAATTTTTTTTTAAATTTTGCTCTATCTGTCTGATTGTTCCGGCTAATCTTTGGAATGGCTGGGCCGATTTTGACGGGAGTTTCACTGACAGACAGCTGACGTAATAAGGAGTAACTTAGGCAACTTCTTAAATACACGCGGACGAAGTCGCGGGCACAGTTAGTCATATATATTATTAAAATACATGTTGTCATAATTATGTACTTACGTGGTTATATAGCTAGGTAAATGGTATGGAAAATAGCACGAAGCGACACATAATTTGATTAATAAAATGTGTTACATGAGGATCGTCGGGAACGAAATTGTTTTGAAATATTTTTATTGGACTTAATTATGTGGCTTGGTAGGAGTTTATTTTTTGCCGACTACGTCTAAGAATAGAAAAGATAATGATCAAAAAAGGAGAAGAAAGTTTTTTTTCATACTTGTATTACAATATGATTTTTCACCATTAATTGGTAGATTGCGATGGTGCCATTTAACTTTTTGCTAGCTGTTTTAGCATTATGGATTTGTCTGCCTGTCCGTCCGTTTTCACCCGAGCAGAACTCGGTCGCCCATGCACTAGTTTTAATAAAGGTTAAAACCCTTTGACTATGGGGCTAAAACAAACTAAAAACACAATCGTAAACATGAGAACACGAAGACAAAACAAATCATTTAGTAGCCACGCCCCTAATGACTGAAACAAAAAACGTGTAAACAGTTTTCTCCCCGAACATACGTGTCCATTACTAAATTAACTGGTGACATTAACAAATATTATTCCTATGTCACAAACTCGCACTGCGAACCATTTGTGATGTCATTTGACATTGAATTAGTATAATATACTGCGGTAAAACTTTATTGTTGAAATCACCTGTAACTTGGGTGCTTAGTTACCACGTGAAATAATTACCTACGGAGTAGTTTTTTGTAATCATTTTTTATTCGCACAACGTTTTGTTCTGTAAAATTGCAATTAAAATGGCTTTTAACAAAACATCGCGCCTGTAATCACTAAATGTTTAGAACAAAGGTGTACAGAGGGTTTACTATGACGTCTTAAAACATTATTGTTTTATTCTTATTCCAGAGTGGGAAAGAGATGGAGCTAGACGACCTGTATAGCGCCGTCTCTTTCCCACTCTGGAATAAGAATGAAACAATAATGTTTTAAGACGTCAGAGTAGGCCACCTGGTAAGGTATAAAGGTATCCGAGCCTATTGCCAAAAACCGGGCAGAACTCTAGACTCCGTGGCTGGTACTGAAAAAAATCCTGACGGAAAAACCCAATAATATTAAGCTCGAACGAATGCGAAGCGTTTCCGCATCGGTCTCTCTTCCACCCTGTATAGTAAGTAATGCCACTATAAATAGTAATACAAACGAAATAATAAAAAAAAATAGCGGCGATCAATGCTTTTTGAACCTTATTTAGACGGCATAATATATTATGTAACATGCTAACTCCCACTAGATTTGCCCCAAAATATCAACTAAATCCATGAGCTGTCGCATAAAAGATACTGACTGTCCTGAAATGAAGACAAATAATGTCGTAAGGGATGCCTGTACAACGGAAAAAATAATATATACAATAAGGTAAATCTTTGGTGAATAAACGTCAAACAATAAGTGATTGCCTGAAGTTGCCCGACTTAGAATCGATCTAAGCCTATAAGTATGTACTTTTTTGTTAAGTGTAACAAATACAAATAATAAAAACAAGATATTTATTTGAGTTAAGAAGAATAAGTACTTTGACATTACAAAACAACCATTACCTGTATATAGTTTTGTATTTGGAAAAGAGAAAAGAAAAACAGAATGGCCAACAAAAACAATTACTTTTTACGCGAGTGGGTCCAGTTGCTCAAAGACTCTTTGATACGTGATTCAACAGAAGCGCAGATTAATTTTCTCAGGAACTGCATGAGTATAATTAGCCTGTAATGTTTCCACTGCTGGGACACAAGCCTCCTCTCTATGAGAGGGAGTGTGGGCTATCATCAACCACGCGGGCCCAGTATGGGCAGCTATCACATGTGTTCGAATTTTTAGTTCTAGGACAGGCCAGTTTTCCTCACAATGTTTTCATTCACCATTTTGAGAGCAGGTAGTGATGAAATAAATTATACAAGTAATGCGCCTGCCTGGGTTCGACCCACGGCTTACTGCTCTTAAGTCGGAGCTGCCATCACTGGGCCACCGCTGCTACTTAGTCGTTATTGATACTTCTTCCCTTGGATCTTCTTAATTTTCGATCAAAGTATAGTAAGACCACTTTAATTGTGCAGTTCAAAGTGGCGCTGCTTGTCAAGAAAATTTGCATCGATATGTCAAACTTGGTCGATTTATTGTAGTTCTGTGTTTTCCTACCTGCACATAGAAGTTGGTTGAAGTGTAAATGTTATACAAGATGCTGTTTGCATCCTCATCAGATTTAGAAGGTAACTATGCCAATGATTCTCGACCAATATATCAATCAATAATAAAATGGGTTGGCATTTTTTTTTGTCTTATTTACAGAAATCGTTAAGTGTGAACCACAACAACCGCAAACGTTTTTTCGAAAATTTTATTATTCCCTAAACAACGTTAAGAGGTTTTTTCTGAAATACTGACAAACTTGAACATCAAAAAAGCAGCGTTTATAAATAATTAACTAGGTACCGTAATTTAAATTGATTATTTATGACTTTTGTGACAACCTCCTGAATTTTGACGAGGATGCAAAACAACACCTTGTATAGTGAAGACTGACACGGGCTACTCTTTATACTGACAAAATGCATGATCCCTGTGGCATTAGATAGGGAATGAAGTCACACATAAAAACCAAATAGGATGTGGAAACCAGAAATAGCTCACGGATTCAATAACTAGTTTGATCTAAAACGAATTTAGATTGATTGATTTTGATACATACTCGTATATTTAGCTGTTGCAGATGCTTCGTCTTTATATTTAACTGCTAGCCACAAGGACACGTACCTATTTATGAAACACTTTAGGGATTCGTAAATCAATTTAGTAATGTTTCTTGCATCAATGTTTGTTGATTTATTTCATAATCTCTGCTCTTGGTAATGGAAAACAAAATGAGGAATCCAGCTTTATCATCTGCCTTTTCCCAACTATGTTGGGGTCGGCTTCCAATCTTACCGAATTCAGCTGAATTTTAAATGGAGTGACTGCCTATCTGACCTCCACAACCCAATTAGGACTGGTTAATACGATACCCCTTGGTAAGACTGGTTGCCAGACTTTTTGGGTTTTTTTTTTATTATTATGTCTTAAAATTAAATACTAAATATTAGCACATCAAGCATGTTATTATTCCGCCATGATCTTATTCACACCTCAGTAGCCAAGTAAGTAATTAAGTGTAACACAATCTGCATATATTTACAATAAAATAAACTGAGCACATTCTAGTACGAATTTGCTGATTTCACACACACATACATAATTATACACTCAACAACACGCACCCACTCACTCACTCGCACACACATACACAAACACGCATGCATTGAATAAGATCATAGAGACTATATTAATTAAATATTTTTACCAGCTTTGCATCTTGGCTGGGTTTAGTTTTATTTTTTATTCTTTTCTTTTTTATAATTTAGTCTCAATACTGTATTAAATAAGGGAAATAGCGAGTCAACCCCAACACAAGTAATTTTAATTACTTACTGGGGCTGTATCAACTCATGTATAATATGTAACTTTTGAGACTGAATAAACATTTTTTTTTTCAAGTGTATTTAACGTACATAATGTTGCGCTTTCTCGTCTCAAAGATGTGCAATGCATGTGTTACTTCACTAATAAGCTAAGCGGATACGGATACTGTAATTTTATTCTCATAATTATGTTGGAGCGAGACGTGTTTGTAAAATCAACATAATATTGTAAATAGAGGGTTCTTTGAGAGATCAAATACTACAAAAGGTTTTTGTAGTTACGGCTGATTTTCCCAATGCCAAATTCGAGGAATTATTTCGATTTTCAACAGGTTTTCCATACAAAATTGTCAGACGACAATTTTCTCTTTGATGCTTTCATTACTTTTATTAAAAAGTAGTGTATTGTAAATGAAAAAGTTAAAGAAACTACAGCTCTGACTGGTAAAACTTTGTTCCTTTACATTTTTAATCTGAAAGCATTTCTTTTCAAAAAAGACTTTCAGCTTTAAATAAGTAGCTGGATATTTGTTTTAAAAATCCTCTTAAGAGGAAGTTCCAACTACTATTTTAAGTTTGTAACTTCAAGATTGACGTTCAGAAGTTCTATATACTGTGTCAATACATAGTTTTGTTCTTCCTATCGCATAACGGGAAACACTGTAATGAATTTTAGGGGTTACCTATGTTTCATCGAAAAGAAATTGACAAATTATCACTTCCCAAACAATGTTCCGCATAATTTAATTTGCCAAATTATTACTTGGCAATAAATCTTTTCACAAATTATTGTAACGCAAACCTAATGTTTGGTAAGTGAACGTTTAAACAATAAATTGTTTACCAACTAGTACTTTTACCAATTTTCATGTAGTCAAATATTTCAGTTGGAAGAACACATTTTACGCAAAATAAAATAAGGCAAATATTTAGTATCGCCAGTTTTCAATTTACCATTTCAATTCCGTCAATTGCTTAGTTAATGACAAAAGAATTGCATCTATATGTTAGTTGCACAGAATATACAAATTAAATTACAATGTGTACTGTTAAGTGGGTAGATGGTAAAACATAAATGTCGCTCAATGTGGGTTAGTGTGTTTTCCATATTTATTTCTATATAATCTAGTCGTTTCTGGCACTCGCCGGCCGCTTTCGCGGCACCGCTCGCTTCACTCGCTCGGCTCGTGCTTAGGCTTAGGTCACAGTTCTAACCTAACCTAACCATTTTTCTTATAATAATTAACCCCGTCTAACTAGTTCGTTTCTCGATAGCCTGCTAAAAATAATCTCTCGTTTCCTTATTTTTCTAGTCGTTTCTGGTACTCGCTCGGCTCGTGCGGCTCGTCCGGCTCCCTGTAACCTAGCCTAACTTTTTTTTTTCTTTTTTATGTTCCATAAATAACCTAATTAAACCTAGTAACCATTGAGTAGCGAGCGATGCGCACTCGGAAACGGACGCGTTTGCGCTACACGCCACGAATATTATATTCACGATTTACGCAGCGGTAACCGTTGCCTGATTTTGTACGCAATGGCTGCGAAGCAGCTCATTGCGAACGAGCTTTTGGCATTCGTCAAGCATGCCATCGATTACATGGACGAGGTCAGCATCTTGCAGATCTGCAAGTCATCTTTCAAAGAGGAAGACGTATGCAGTGCCAAGTTGCTGCTATTTCAGTCACTCGACCAAGTCGGACAGATGCCATCTCGCCGAAGGGATGGTGGCGAGAAGAGTCTGCAGGACATCATCGACCTGCTGAAGAAGACTGATCCGGATGACGTGCCAGATTTTGTGGCGAAGGAGCTGCACAAGCTGCCTCCTGTCACTTTCGACCACGTAGACGTCACCAGGCTGCTGAAGGACATTACGTCTCTGAAGGTGAGCCAGGCTGAGATGAAGTCCAAGTTGGAGTCATCAGATGTCATCATTGGTGAATTGCGAGCCGAAGTAGCGTTGTTGCGCAATGCTATTCCTGCAAGTGGGTCACCGGAAGGCTCCAACGTAAACCTACGTCGCGGGGCACAAAATGCTTCTGTTTGCAGTTTTCAGTCGGCGAGTGAATCAACGTCATCGGCTGTCAAGAATGCAAGCGTTGCATCGTGTTCCGCTGATCGCGTCGTAACCGCCGGAGAGGCGACGCGTGTTATAGGTACATCGACCCCCAAATGTGCCTATTCTGCAATTGTCGCCAAGACGAAACCTGCTGTGTCGCAAGCAAAACGACAAGCAGAAAAATCAAAAGGGGGAAAGCAGAGTCGCTCAGCAACGAGCGCTACTAAGGGCGCTGTGATGGACCACGAACAGCAGGTTCCAACGAAGAACACATGCGATGGGGACGGCTTCATCAAGGTGGAGAGAAAGAAGAGGAAGCCTACGTATCGCAATCAGTGTGGGACGGCGCCGGCAGGATCTAACATGCTGCTACGTCCTGCAGTACCGACGACGCAGCTATATGTGTCCCGTTTGCACCACTCTACGAAGACTGAGGACATCGTAGAGTACATACGGGTGAAGACCAACTGGACCTTGAGGGTGGAAAAGCTGGAGGCGCGCCATAACACCAATTTCAAGTCGTTTGTGGTGCGCGTTCCGACTCATCATTTGGTGACCTTCCTCAAGGAAGAGTTTTGGCCGAAAGGTGTGCTGTATCGGCGTTTTCGCGGCCAGCTACGTGACACCTTGCAGCGTAACATGACGCCGTCACTTCGTGTGCAGTAGTTGTTATTTTTGTATAAAGTATTTATTAGTTTATAGTTATTGTTTTTTTATACTTATATATGTATTGTGTTTTATGGGCCCTAGTTGCCTGAAATAAATGATATTATTATTATTATTAGTATTATTGCTTCAGACAAATTCAATCTTATTTCTGCCTTTTTATTTTTTGTCATAGAAAATCTTTTGACCTAACATTTATTTTCTAAAGATTGTTTGCTGTAATAAATCATTTAATTAAAGACTAAATGCCATAATGAAATTATCTTTGGTAATATTCTGCCAAGTAAAATTTGACCAAATGAAAAAGTGCGTTCTAAAATCATTCCAAATGTTACATTGGTATAAAAAAGGTTGCTAAAATTTGTTTGGGTAGTGAAATTTTGTCAAAATCTTTTCGGCGAAACGGTAGGCTCCCGAATTTTAGAGCAGCTTATTTACTATATTCTATTTACTTCATTCTATAAGCACTCAAAAATAATTTCTAAGAGTTCATAGACATTTTCTACCATTCAACTTTGGGTGACTTAAATTAAAATTATAATGAAGAGAGCAAACAGGAGTTCGTAGCTGAGTAAGTTAAGTAATAGTTAAGAAAAAAACCAGCCAAGTGTGAGTCGGATTCGTGCACGAAGGGTTCCGTACCATTATTTATAAATATGAGCAAAAAAATTGAAAAAATATTTGTTGTTATAGCGGCAACAGACATACATAATCTGTAAAAAATTTCAACTGGCTTACTATCACGGTTTATGAGATACAGCCTGGTGACAGACGGACAGCGAAGTCTCAGTAATAGGTTCCCTTTTTTTTTTTGTGGATGTGAAATCATCAAATGACTTCTCCCGCTCTGGGCGGAGCGGGAGGGAGTGTCAGACTTGACTGACTTAAACCCACTCATGTTCCTTCTTAGCCCTTTGTGTTCCAGGGCCGCGGTATCTCTTTCGAACAACCCGCAGCCCTGGCAGGCATCGGCCCTCTCGGACCCCTTCCGGTTTGCTGACATCTCCTTGAGGCGCGCGTGGAACACGTACGCGCCGTCGACACGGCCTGTCGTCATAAGACGGACGGACGGTGAGCTAGCCCATTACTCACCGTCCACAGGCTCGCGCCTACGGTGGCCGGGGGCCACTGGTTGCCCCCCGACGCCCGGGGCGTCTCCCGCGGCGTCTCCCGCGGCGGCTGGGACGTGAGGTTCTCTCCCTCTCACGTTCCGCCACCTCTTTCGCTAGCATGACTTCTTCGCAGAAGGAGGCGACGGCATCCCATTCCCTCTCGCTCCGGACCATAGATTGAACCAGGGCCGGACGCGAGCCAGCAAAGCTCGCGGGCCAGCGAGCGAGTAATAGGGTCCCTTTGACCCTTTTGGTACGAAACCCTAAAAATCCCAGTTTCTACTTCCCTCCGCATCAAGCAGGAGATAGAACAGAGCAAAACCAAAATTCATGAAGTGTTGTTCACGACTGGGATAAGCCAACGTTAAACCTCATTTTTGTGAAACACCAAGGCAAATACCAAGTTTCGAACGACCATTTCTGAACATAACTCATGCACATGGCGTGACCCGGATTTCGAACCTATGTTGAAGTTCACGAGGTTATTGCCATCAATCGGTCACAAATCCAGACTACGTGGTGACCTGGGAATCGAACCCAGGACCTCATGATCAGCAGTACCACCACGAGAATAATGAGGCAGGCGATAATTTATTTTCTACTAAATACCGACGTGAAAATTCTCATACCAGCGTGACATTGACCCACTTTAACATTTTAAAACCTGTGTTCCAGGAAAATCCTTTCAGGAATTCATTGTTAAGGAGACATAATTAGCGCTATTACGAGCCAACAAAGTGTATATCACGCTAAAGACTAAGTAGCCTAAAAATACTCTTTATATTACAAAGTCAAAGTCAAAGCATTTATTTCAATTAGACCATTACAGGCACTTTTGAAAGTCAAAAAACTAAATAAAACGCGAAGCTACAGTCCCAGTCACAAGGCATAATAACTTATGAAAGTACTGTAGTTGCCCATTCCGTAGCGTAGATCTCTATGGAGAAGAATGGGCAAGAAACTCCATGGACACTCTTTTAAATCAAAATATGTTACAAAATCTTGGTTACATCATTCATGTGGTCTTGGTTACATTGTTCATTACAACTGCCCACTTCTCTGTTTTCCGATCATTTTAATCTGCGTCTCTTCAAAGTTTTAGTCAAATGGTTTCTATTCCACCCTAAGCCGCATCATCGCTTCACATCAAGCCATTTGCGATAAAACGCAAGACCATTTAGTGTAAAAAAAGACAACGTAAAAAATCTTCAAATTTTTTTCGTCCAAAATATAGCAATTTATCACCAAATAATAATACCTAAAGAAGAAAATATTCCCCACAACATTGAGGACGCCATTTTCCTCATGGAAGGATTAAGCCGCCTTCAATATTAAATATTTCAATAGAAATTCTTAACGTAACTGTGGTTATTAAAATGGCGGCAAATTATCGGCAAATAACAATTATGATAAATATTTTATACGCCACAAAAATTAAGGCTGTGAACAGAAAGGAGACAAGCGTTTTTCTGGTTAAAATTTCGAGCTAAATTCCTGTTTTTAGTTACACTTAGCAGAGAATGTCATGTGGAATTTAGTCTACATAAACATATAACTACTGTGCCTAACTTTAAATAACCATTTTTAGGGTTCCATAGGCTAATGGCTAAAACAGAACCCTAATAGATTCGTCCTGTTCGTCTATCTGTCCGTCCGTAAAAGTCATAAGGTTAGTAAACTAATATTAATGGTGTTTTATTTTATAAAACTATTGTCTAGTAATTATTTTCGTATTTCTTTAATATCAAGTTCTTTGTTTACATAGTAATTACTGTCCTGTTAATAAATCTCTTTTGTTTTCAAACTTTCAAAAGTTCTGTTATAAGAGGATTTCGCGTTGGAGGATTTACAAACAAAGAAGTAAAATATGAAGCAAACATTTCCAGATTCATTTCACAGAATAATGAAATAACAGTACGCTCACACATAGATACTAACAAACAGTTAAACCAGAAATGTTTTGCGCTTCTGTAAACGTCGTGTTTCCGAATTAGCACTTAGGTACGACGCACCATAAAGTAGGGAGTACTCTCACACGGGCAAAATTTCTGCTTATATTAGTCGAATGCCTTCTATCTCTAAAAGGTTTTGAAAAGTTTATACAATTGCTTCTGAGATCTGTACAGAAGCCGTATCATTATACCAATCTCATTCACTATTCAGTCCAATAAAAAAGATGTTTCATTCAAAATTGTATCGGCCTTCAGAATTAAAAATAAAGTATTAGCTCCAAAGTACTCGTACATCATTGACGCTCTTTACACGAGTTTTTAGAATGAGTATAATCTCGCTTTTTATGCTTTATACCCACGCATTCATTAGATGTCTAACTTAAGTCCTGCCGCGTGGGGGTATGTGTATTTTTGTAACATTATACGGGTATTAAGTTCGAGGAGCTCGAGGCTAAATAATAACAGCCGCACGGGTCGATCTTTAAGGTTAAGCCATGCTTGCCGAGGTTGGTCCGTGGATGGGTGACCATAATTACATACTTAGTTTTCTCCGTGCCTCGGAAAGCACGTTAAGCCATTGGTCCCGGTTGTCATTTGTAGATCTCTGACAGTCGTTACGAGTAGTCAGAAGCCAAAAGTCTGAAATCCAGTCTTTCCTAGGGGTATCGTATTACCCAGTTACTGGGTTGTAGGCCAGATAAGCAGTCGCTAAAATACTGGTACCCAGCTACATCTGGTTAGACTGGAGGCCGACCCCAAGATAGTTTGGGAAAAGGCTAGGCAGATGATGATACGGGTAGAACTAGACGGGTAGTATTCTCAGTACTAGCCACTTAGTCTGGATTTTGTGCCTGATTTATGGCAATAGGCTGACCCCATACTACATTGGACGTCAGTGAATTCACTTATTACTGAAGTCACCCACTTGTTAACAGCGTCCAAAAAAAAGTATCACATACCTACAGTTTTTTTTTTTTTTTTTTTTTCTTCTCATTTATCTGCGATCAGCTGTCTAGCTATAATCAGATGTGGTCTTCGTTTGAGTTTTTTTTTTTTTTGTGATGTTCCAGTAAACAATCACATTATATGGTTCTGTACTAAATATTAATTGAAGTTGTCACTGTCTCTGGTCCAAGTTTAGGATTTGCCATCTCTTTATGAGGATTATATCCCCTTGTCTGTTCAGGAGGTTCTTGGCTAAGACATTGCTGTGTTTGCTCAGTCTCTGTTTATAATTTTTACATTTTTCACATAGTTCTTCTTTCACTCTTGGTATATTTAAGTGCTTGTGTATTTCTGTGTTTCGGACAAACCAGGGTGCAATTGAGATAGTTCTTAGGGCTAAATTTTGGAACCTTTGCAAAATTTCGCTGTTGGAGTGGCTAGCCGATCCCCATAGTTCTATTCCGTAAGTCCAGATGGGTTTAACTACAGCTTTGTAAACTAGTATTTTGTTACTAATGGATAGTTTCGATTGTCTTCCTAAGAGCCAGGATAAGCTTTTCATTTCAATGGATGCTGCCTTTATCTTGGCCTTAATATGGTTGGCCCAGGTAAGCCTTCTGTCTAAATGTAGCCCTAGGTATTTTACTGTGTTGCTGTTTGGCAGTGGTTTGCTTTCCATGCACACTGGGGTACACCTACAGTTATATGCGTAGATTTTTTTAAACCTTCTTTTACATTTACTTATTCACAATTTCACATCACTTTTGTGTAGCGGTTCGTAGAAGACACTGCTCTCTAAATTTCAACAGTGTGGTGCCAACATTCGCGGCGGCTTTTGTTTATTCTTTTTTTTTTGTACTTTTGGCCACGGATCACTAAAAAGTATATTGATAGAATAAAAAAAATATTTCACCAACAGGAAAACCAAAACGAAATCTTTATAATCACTAACAAAACCTTCGCGCCATTTGTTATGGATGTAATAATGACGAAGATATTTTATAGTCACGCGAGGAAATAGTCATGGTTGGACGTATTTGCAACTAAAAATCTAATTCTTGCTAGGTATTGTTCACCGCACTTTAACCCGTTGGCGGCTTTCATTTGTAGGCCTTTGACAGTCCTGAAAGGTAGTCAGTGGCCCGAAAGTCTGCCACCCAATCTTTCCAAGGGGTACCGCCTAGTATTAGCTGGGTTGTGGCAGTCGTTCCATTTTTCAGCTGCATCCGGTTAGACTGGAAGCAGATCCCACCATAGTTGGCAGGTGGCTACTGTGGCTAGGCAGATGGTGAGGTACTGTTCACCGCACATTGGTGACAATAATATTTGACCTTGACCTGGCCTAGCGTATACGTCATAATTAGCCCATAATGTTCCTACTATTGGGACGCCCGTAATACGAAAATTCAGTATCAGCTCAGCATAAGGCTTCTTCAGGCTTTGTTAATATTGCTGTGTGGTCTAATGTTTAACACTGGTATTTTAAAACGAGACCTCTAGTTGTTAGTTAATTAGCGGATTTTCTACTTTTGGTTTTTATTTTTTTAGCCTAGCCTTTTTCCAACCATATTCAGCTTTTTCGGACCAGTCAATCCGGATTCAGCTGATTACCAGAATTTTACAGAATTTGATTAGTTCAACCTGTGGCTCTTAACTATTAATGTGATCCGCATTTAATTTTCTTACCTAATTTAACGAACTAGGCTGAAACGTTAATTTTAAAAATTTTCGCAACACGAAAATGCTTACAAAAAATATACAACCATTTTCAGTAAACATTTAGTGTCAAGGAACTAAGCACCAAATTCTTCTCACAACCCAGATTATATCAACAAATTGAAATGCCAAAAAAGATTACCCATTTCAACAAAACTCTCGACATAGTAGAAAACGCACGGTTCCAACCCAATCGCACCATCTGTAGCGAGCCTAAGCTTGCGCACTTCGCATCATCGTAGGTAGCGTTCGCCGGAGCAGCAGTGCCGAGTAGACCTCACCACAGATGCTACGTCTTATCGGCTGCGAAAACGCCCGATCGCGTACTGAAATTATAAAATTTAATATCCGTGTTAATTCTAACGTGTATAGTGTGTTTATTAATTTATAAAAAAAATATTCCAGACTTACTAGTGTTGTGTTTTATGTGACTGTTGTTTTTTTTTCTTTTTAATTTATGTGGCTTCGCAAAGTTGCTGATCAGGTTCGTACCTACTATTAAATTGGATTAATTATTTACTTTCGTTTCGAGATTCTCTGAAAGTTACTTCGTGGTTAAGGTTATTAAATTTTGGGGTTGGGGTGTTGAAAACTTGTTTATTAAGGGTTGGAGTAATTATTTTACGAAATGTTATAATTCATTGGAAAAAAATGTCATTCAATTCTTTATCAGTGCGGCAAAAATAGCTTAGATTTAAGTCCGATTTTGGTCTGTAAACTGGAAACCCCAAAACGTTTTTAATTGGCACCATAAATTAATATTAACAAGATAAAAATGTAAAATGTAGGTATTATTTTACTGAGGTTTAGTTTGAAATCGTTGACAGAGTTGGTAATTGTTCGTGTATTTTAATTAGCAACTTGTTTTAATTGGCTTATGATTTGTTATTATAGTTTTTTAGTGAAATATTCATTCAGTTGTACATACATGTTTCGATGATTTCTAAATTTATGAAAAGTTTTTATCGTAGAGATTGCCAGTTATGGAAAAGAGGTTTCAAATCACCAGTTTTTTTGGGCAAAGACAAGTCAATTTCTACTTAGCCGAGGCCGTAGCCAGGATTTATGTTTGAGGAAGGAAGGAATGGACAGTTTCAGCCCGGGACTAGATAGCTAGCAGAACAGCCGCGTTTGAAATTTTTTTGAGACATACGGAAGCAGCGTCTTGAATATTAACGCGAGCGCAGCGATCGCGAAATTTCTCGATTCTTTTCCGACAGACCTGCCCACAGAACCCGAACAGCTGACTTATTGACCGGGACACAGTGTTCCCCACTAGATTATGTCACGGTGTGCCAGGACCTAAGGCTGCCATGCTCTTCTCTTTGTGGTTTTTAGCTTACTTCAATACAACGCTAAATTTTAATTTTGAAGAAAACATTGCTTTTGACATTAGAATACTACTTACAAAGAGAGAAAAATAATAGAGGAATCTGGAATCAAATTCCAGATTTGTTATTTTTTTCTTGTACGTCTGTATGACTTAAAAAAGAAAAGGAATATAAATAGAATAGGCTCTGTAATTCAGTAGGACTTTTCATTTTGTGAGTTATTTTAGGGCAGATAATCAAATAGAAATAACTTATCTAGCAAATCTCTTTCGTCTAAAAATTAAAATATAAAAGAAAGATTCTGTAGAAACTCGCTCTACAATGAAACTGTACATTCGTAAAACGTTGTTGGAGTGAAAACAAAACCTAGTTTTTTTACAAGGAAGAAAATAAAATCTTGTTAAGAAATTGCATTTGGCAACATTTATTTACGTTCTGCTTTCGGAAAGAAACGAATGAAAAATTCGAACGTTTTAAGGTAATAAAGGTACATTTTTGTTTTTCCAGCATTTTCAGGCCTCTTTTACTATTAACTTAGCAGTTATCGCGTCGCATACTTAGAATAGTAATAGACTAATTATTATTATTTATTTTCATATTACTGATATTAATTGTCTGCTTAGCAAGAAGAAGTCAGACATATTAATCAGTGATTGATTGGAAAAAGGGAGAGTGTATTGTCTCTGGAAAAAAAAACCACACATCGGATGATAGGAAAAAAACAGAAAAATAATAGTAAAAAAAAAAAAAAATTTTAGCTATCGAATAGCTAAAATTGTTTTTTTTAGTATTGTTTTTCGTCTCTTTTATAAAATATTAAACAGATCTCGCGACGCATCGTCTAGAACTAATTTTTATTACTTAATTAAATATTCCGACGTTTATGGGCTACTGATTAGTGGCCGCTTAACAATGGCTTCTTTTAAGACTTCTTTATCATGAAAGGTAATAAAAAAAACACACTTCGGATGATAGGGAAAAAACAAAAAAATAATAGTCTAAAAAATCAATTTTAGCTATTGAATAGCTAAAATATATATAACCAAAAATGAAATAACATTGATAGGTAGTGGATTTCATTTTTGTATTGTTTTTCGTCTCTTTTATAAAATATTAAACAGATCTCGCGACGCATCGTCTAGAACTAATTTTTATTACTTAATTAAATATTCCGACGTTTATGGGCTACTGATTAGTGGCCGCTTAACAATGGCTTCTTTTAAGACTTCTTTATCATGAAAGGTAATCATCATAGGCATTTAAAAATATCTAAAATGCCCCCGAGGAAACATAAGGGACAGACTGTAAGATAAACACTACGTATTAAAAAGTATTAAAACAATACAGTAAAGTACAGTGGAATCCGTTTCAAATTACGTCGAAGGGAATTGACAAACATCACGTCATACTAAGCGGGGGTCATACAAAGCATTTTTTGAAAAAACAACCTTCTTTTTTTAGGTAAATACTTATTTTGATAGAGAAAAAATCAAAATTGCACGTAATACGTGTACATGTATTTTATGTACATTTTTCATTTTTTACTTAAGAAATTTGTAAATTTTTGTCTGCTTTTGTTTTTTCATTTTATTGTAATAACAGTCTCTAATACTATTGTCTATGGCAGCCATTGCCATAGTCCAATTATAATTTTCAGTATTGCTGTAAACAAATCGTGATAATAATTCAGCAGCCTTTAATACCTCTTCTGCGGTAGGTAATGGTTCTTCCTCGACTTCCTCTTCCCTATTACTTTCGAGTTGTTTTATCGGTGGGTTCTTTGGACGTGAGGAGAGCGAAACAAAATATTAAAATTGGGTCATAATAAGCGACATGTCACTGTAAGCAAATTCATTATATCCGACTTTGTTACAAAGAATTTTACATGAAAACCAAACTTCAAGTCAATTGGTCAATATAGGCGGAGTCATAATAAACGGATTCTACTGTAGATAAATTAGATCTACGAATTTTTTTAATTGGTTTGCGGAAATATCAACAGCTATTCAATTCATTTAACATGATGATTTTGACGACTAATGTGGAACAGTGGAGGGGCTTATGGCTAAATAAAAACAGCCGTCTTGGTCGATTGAAAATGATATCTACACTTGCAGATTCGAGATCCGTCGTGTTTTAAATTCGTTACGGATAATCAGAACCCCGAAAGAAAATCTGAAAATTATGAGTTAGAATAATTTATATAAAAAGTGTACATTTAGGCACAGTCGTATTATTTGTCATACAATGGTATAACTAAAATATATTTAACCATTACAAGTAACAATGCCTATCTAAGTTTATTCAAACCTGTGTGGGCCATCACTTTACATAGTGAAGTTAAATTGGGACAGTTATTATAAAATAATATGTCATACGTATCGTCGGCTTTGCATACTTCGCTCCAGTGAACTTTCGAACTGGCGTACATCGAGATCCTGTACTTTAGAACTAACATACGTCGACATTTCAAACTTCGACATTCAGTAGTGGAGTCGGATAATTGGCATTAAAGTAGTATGTAACATCCTTGATAATTTTGAAGAAGTCAATACATTTCACACTTCGAAAGTTAGATGCTCTTAATAAATGTATAATTATATACCTACCCTTCAATATGTAAATGAAGGTGTTAATTTACTAGGGTAATTACGACCGTGATTATATAATCAGAATCTTGTAGGTGGCTTGATGTTAGTAGTAATTCCTTTTACTTGATTCAATCGAATTTATGTTAGAGTTTGGTGATACAGGTTTTAGGTATACTACATTACTACCTGTCCTTTTTCGTGTCTTGAAGAAGTGGTTGTTGATGACGAGCGGAGGTGACACTCCAACATACAGTAGAACATATTATTAAACAGACATAGGTGATTTACAAGTGAATTATTTAAAACGTGACTATACAAGAGATATACCATCATTTAGAGTAAGTATTTATTCCCAAAGGTAAATATAGATAGTTTAACTTAGGTATTGAAAAGAAGTCTCGATGTTTCATGCAGTTTAGTTCTAAGTGTTCAGCAGTATTATACGGGGGTTGTTAAATCAATGAGATCCCGATATTCCTGCGGTGTTGCAAGCGAGATGATCTAAATATTGGGAACAATATTAATGATAAACATGGTTAATATTCCGTTTCAAGTGTTCATGATAATGTTAGTAGCTATGTCGGTTTGAAAATTAAATAAAACAGCTTAATACAAATGCAAGTAACTGTAAAACCTCGATTCTTTTAGTTGTTTTTTTTTAACATAATTGTTCGTTTTATAAATAACAAACCGATATTAAAATAATGACCTCTATTTCAGTCCTTGAAAAAGAAAGACACCCGATTAAAATAAACTAAAAATTCTAAATGTTTTAGTCATTTTGCTAACGCTAACAGCTGCCTTAGATTTCACGACATTCTCTTCCAGTCCCGTAATAGTTTCTAGTCTGTTTTTTCCTTACTAAACCTCTCGAGAATCTTTGTAACGTCCTCCGATTTACCGCCTGTCGGGAAATTCTCGAGAATTTTCCCGCATTGTTCATGTGATCAGTGCAATTTGTTTCTTTTCTTTGGCGAGCTCTTGTAGTGACAAATGAAGCATCGCCATTTTATGAAAGGAAGCTTTTTAAAATATGATAATGGTTGTTGTGTAGTGTGTTTTGCATGATTTAGGGGTAAACGTTTTCGTTGGGGACACAGAAAAAGAAAAAAAGAAAATGAACAGTTTTTCAAGACGTCTGCTATGTCTTAAATAATGGTCTTTCTTTCTTTATTTTATGTTCATCAATAAAAATAAGCCTTTGGTCTTATCACAAAAGCGCCGCTTTCGAAAAGCTTACTGTTTACAGTCCATCGGAACTTAGTACTGTTTAAACTGATCGATATCAGAACGATTTACTTATGAATTTCCGTTCACTCACAAACGACTACATATACGAGTAGTAGGCACTAAAACTCGTATAGAACAATACAATTAGGTACCTACATCACGTAAGAAAGACTACAATATAAGCCCATCCCCAAACTTTATCATTATGTGCTATGCCAAGTAAATTCAGTAAGGTCAAGGCAAGTCTTGGAGCCGTATCTAGGAGTCTTGGCTACAATTCAAAAAAAAAAATCAATTGTTATTTGTAAACTTGTATATTAATATACCAATGCAATCGTTGCGGGATCCAAGACAATTGACCAGAGACTTAAAAACACCTTCATAAAGGTTACAGAATTATAAGTTTTACGTGTTGAATTGGTAACAGAATCAAATATGTAACACTTTTAAATGTGTTTTCAACCGTAACATATCTGTAACAGATATAAAAGTGTTAATAAGTGTAACAGGTAAGCGCAGCTAGCGTACTAAAGCTATAATTGATTATATCAGTTACTCATATTAACAATTATTAACACGTATAAAAGGTTACACTGTGATTCGGTAACATTATTGTATCTGTTACATTTCAAAGTGTTTTTCTGTTATAACTGTTTTAAAAAACACTACGGTTACAGTTTGAGTCCCTGCAGTTGATAATTGTTTCTCTAGGACTTAGTCGAGTTTCATTGTCTCGGCGCTTCTTTGGTGGTCGCCACTTTTGGTTCTGGGTTTTAAGAGTTGCAGTGGTTTGGGAATAGGGTGGGGGGTCGTCCCAAAAAAATAACAATGCAATAGAGGGTTCACAAACGGATTCAACTAGCAGACTTCTGATACACACAAAAAATCAAACTGGCTGTTCGTGAGATCAGGTTAGCACTATAAATTAAGATTTTTAATTTGATAAAAAGTAAGCTTTTATGTGAAGTATGATGCTGATCATCATCAGCCTATAATGATCTCACTGCTGGGACACAGGCCTCCTCTTTATGGGAGGGAGTGGGCTGTAATCCACCACGCGGGCCCATTGTGGGTTGGTGGATGTCACATGTCTTCGAATTTTTTTAGTTATAGGTCATGCCGGTTTCCTCACGATGTTTTCCTTCACCGCTTTGAGAGCAGCGGGGATGAAATTAACTACACAAAGTAATGCGCCTGCCTAGGATCAAACTCACGGCTTACTGCTCGTAAGTCGGTGCTGCCACCACTAGGCCACCGCTGGTCTCGTAATAATGATCGATTGAAACTAAAATGAAACAAGTAAAGAGACAAATCTCACACACGGTAAAATAATTCTGAATTCAATACAGGATGTGGAAAACGAAAGATAGCAAAAATCCGTAATATCTGGCCTACCTCACACGATTTGGATGTAGGTATGTTATAATAAAAATACGATTCGTATTGCGAACGAGAAAAATTGTGTGGTAATTTATATTTCCTTAAAGTCTCTGGTTTAATTTATGCTTTGCTATAAAAGTTTTCTATGGATGATTTCAGTAGCGTCTGATAAACTTTCTTATGTAATTAATGTATTAAAAGAATTTTATAAATAAAAGTGATGTTAGGTTTTTCGATTTGGCAATCCCCAGTATTAGTCTGGAATTTCTAGGTATTCTATGAATAAATTTTCATTCCATAAATAGGAATGGTTTTGGCACTTGGGACTTTGGACCAACATTACTTAACTTGGATCAGGGCAAAATAAGAAAAAGTATGTGTTTAATGCCGGGGTGCGTACCATTTGTTATAATAACAAAAGTTTTAATGATCTTATGACATATTTTCATTTGATATAATTTTTGTTTAGTATAACGATGAAATGATATAATGAATTAGTGATATAATTTCTGCTTACCTAATTTTATATGGATTAATTAACATTTTCTATAATGCACATTTAAACTAATATTCAGGTAGTATAGTATTAGGTTAGTATATTATTCCTTATATATTCCTGCGTCAGATCCCCCCTATTGTGGGTGAACCATCCGAGTTAGGTTAAGTTAGAACCATGATCCTAAGCGTGCGAAGTCGAGCGAGTTAAGCGAGCATGCCGCGGCAGCGGCCACCGAGCGCCAGATCCCTTCTATTGTTGGTGAATCATTTGGGTTAGATGAGGTTATAACAATATGATGTTTTCTGATATTTACTTATTCACTACAGAATTTGGGCAGAAAATGAGTAAATTTGAAAATTAGGTCAACTGAACGTTATACTAAATGTTATTAGAGCAAAAGAAGTTTATATGAAATGTAATATTAGATCAAACTCAAACTCAAATTATTTATTTCAATTAGACCATTACAGGCACTTTTGAAAGTCAAAAAACAAAATAAAACGCGAAGCTACAGTCCCAGTCACAAGGCATAATAACTTGTGAAAGTACTGTAGTTGCCCATTCCGTAGCGTAGATCTCTATGGAGAAGAATTGGCAAGAAACTCCATGGACACTCCTTTAAATCAAAATATGTTACAAAATCTTGGTTACATCATTCATGTTAAGAATTACAAGATCACATGAATTGAGGTTATTTGTTTTTATAGCATATGAAAATTATATCATTTGAACGTTATTTCAAGTGATAATATATTATCTGTTATTATGGCATATATAACACACCCTTAATGCCGCTAGAGGCATTAACAGATGTAATCCGACTGTCAATTGTTATGTTTTACTTTGACCATTTTTATGCTAATACAAAACAGGTGCGCTTAACAAAGCTGGTGCGCAAAATAGTGAGCTCTATCTATTCTTTGCTAAGTGCAACATTTGCACTTTGCATCAATTTATTTGGAGAGCACATTTGGATTCTGTTTTTAAGATAGCATACTATCAAGAAATATTAGCTATAGCTAATGCTTGCTACCTTCGTCCGCGTGAAATGATAATAAAAATTCCATAGAGAAGTAATATTTTTATCAAAATTCGATTCAAATAGTTGAATCAAATTTTGAAAGCAATTTTAAAGGTTTTAATTATTTTATAACATACTTATTCTAAAATAACTCCGTATAACATCAGCAACCCGTAAAAGTTCCGTCAAAATCGGTGCACCTGTTTCGGAGATTAGCCGGAACAAACACACAAATGAATGTCAAAAAAAGCTTTTTTTGTTATATGTGCCGTAGTTATATACCTACTTACTTTCATAATAATTCAGTAAAAAGCTGCTATTTAGAAATAACAAACACTTTCGAACAGACACTTCAATTTGATTTGTTTTTAACCGACTTCATATTTTGTATGTTGCACGAAGAGCTTTTGCACTATTATAATAATATTCACGTTCTAGCTGGAACTACTAACTACTTGGAAGTTTGGTAATGAGTGCATATTTAACTATTAAGCAATTCTTGGAAAAGCAGCTGCAATGTAACTGCTAGGTTAGAGGAAAGCATAATTATAAGTACGTAGGTTGTTTTAGACGAAATTGCAAATGAGTTCCTTTACATATTATTCTAGAATATTCTATAACATGCATATTTCTCATGAATTTGCGAGAAGAAACGCAACATTAAGTTGAAGGATTGCAGGAAGGCCTTTGGCCAGGATTGGGACAGTTCATGATAAAAAAAAAAATCATAATCAGCACATCTATGACACAGGCTTCTTCTCAGAGGGACCGAACCCTGAAATAATTGAATTTACACCACCAGAGACAGAACCTGTGTTTAGATAATAATAAGTGTGTAAATTCTTATAATAGTTCATGAGTGAGGAGCTCGTGTGCTAAATAGTAACAGCACGGGTCGATCTTTAAGGTTAAGCCGTGCTGGCCGAGGTTGGTTCGTGGATTGGTCACCATAATTACATACCGAGTTTCCTCCATGCCTCGGAAAGCACGTTAAGCCGTTGGTCCCGGCTGTCATTTGTAGATCTTTGACAGTCATTACGAGTCGAAAGCGAAAAGTCTGACATCCAGTCTTACCAAGGGGTATCGTATTACCTAGTTACTGGGTTGTGGAGGTCAGATGCAGTCGCTTCATGTAAAATACTGTTGCTCAGCTGCATCCGGTTAGACTGGAAGCCGACCTCAAGATAGTTTGGGGAAAGGCTAGGCAGATGATGAAATTCTATTAACAGTTCAAATCATTTGAAAGAAACAAACATTCTGTAGGTAACATAAAATCTTCATAACCAATTTATTATTATTTTAAGAGCAGATAACACTGACAAAAACGATTAAAACAAGAAGCTAGTTGTAAAATAAATTGCTGGTATCATATTTTTTCTTATGATATTTTACTTTTAATAGAAAATTTGTTTCTCTGAAAATGAAACATGTTTTCTATTAGGTTGATTTAAGTGATTCAGGCTCTCATCAAAATTCTTGGAATATCAAGAGAAAATTGTTCATTTTCTTGTCAGAATTGCGTTGTATATAAGTCGCTAGTAATAAGTTCCTGAATCAGTATTTATTTTTTATTTAACTCAAAGAGCTTGGTTTTTATTACATAATGATCAAAGAAATATTTGCAAACAGTTTTATTGCTACATTTTTTTTTGTTACTATAACAACTCGAAAGGAGTTTATATACCTTATATATACCTTGACAAATATCTGATTATTTTTGAGACATATGCATACTATTGTATTTTTTTTAATAATGCTTTCTTTCTTGCTCTGTTGCCAAGCAATCAAATCAATTGGATTTTTAATTTTGCAATATGCTATTAATATTTTGTTTGATTAATTGTTTAATAAATACCAATTGAAATTTATTCAATTATTTATTATTAATGTGTTGTTATTATTGTATTATTTATTACCTATCTAGTGGCACTCATTATCATATTTGGTGGACTGCAATATTGTTTATATTTTATGTTATCTATATTTCCTCTGTTTCAACACATATTGTAGCTGTTTATTATTCCTGAATAAATAAAATATACCAAAAATTGTTAGACAAAATAGGCCATTAACACAATGAGAGGAAGTGTTTTTTAAGAACAGTTTTAAGTTGGTTGATTAATGATTACATCAAGCTACATAATTACTTCTCAATTACCACTCAAGAGACCTACACAACAAAAAAAGGTTACCTTGTTAGGTACAAGTATAGCACTCGTATATTTCCCTTCGAGCGTAATTAGAACCCCTAGCCACTAGCCACTCAAATCAGGTAGCGTCGATATCGAAACGGGTCAAGGAGTAACGCATCGGGAGGGTTATTGCTATACCCAGGTATTGACAGGTTGATTACTTATTGCGTGTGCGACAGTTAGCTTTATTGCTCTGTGGAGAAATCGTTCGCTTTTCGGTTAGAGAAAATATTGGTTTTCAAGTATCTGATATATTTTTTTAAAGCAATACCAATCAAATTTTTATAATGCGATACCGTGAATAACATTTTTATAGTCAAAAATTTATCTAAACTAATATCATAAAAAGGAAAGATTAGTTTGTTTGTCACGATTTAACTCAAAAACGACTCGACCAGTTTTAAAAAAATCTTTCACCATTAGAAAGCTACATCTTTACCGAGTAACATAGGCTATATTATATAACAATTTTCGCGGGCGAAGCGCTAGTTATTACATAAATTCATGCCTTTTTCCAATGTGGATTGGCAGAAACTACTGATTGACCATCATCTGCTAAAGTGCATGTACTTACGTCATCCTTTTGCTTCGTTCAAGGTCATAAAAAATAACTTACTTCATAATTGTAAAGTTACTAGCTGACCCGCGCAATTTCGTCTCAGTTTTACCTATCGTCAGTTATTTTCCCCGTTTTTGCAGCATTTTTCATCGATGTTCAGCTGCTCCTATAATTCATAGCATGGTTTTATATAGCCTATATCCTTCCTCAATAAATGGCCTATCCAACAGAATTTATCAATTCGAACCAGGAGTTCCCGAGATTAGCGCGCTCAACCAAATACACAAACAAACAAACTGTTCAAATTTAAAATATTATTAAGTATAGATTATAATACGTCTGAAGATGCTAGCTCGTGAGTAAAAAAGTCCCTAAGTACCCGATTTGCCCTATTGTATTACTAACTCAAACTTTTATTATTTATAAAGCCACATAATAACCTAAAATTTTCATGTAATCTCTTTGGACCGAAATAAAATAGAAAAACAAACACAAATCCGCTTGAGGGATCTGTGAGTATTAGACCTGAAATAAAATTAGCATTCTGGTCAACCCCGATGTTTGAATACGAAACACTCATAATTAACACAGAACTTATGTATTCTCAAAATCCACGACTAGATTTGAATACAAAATTCAGGGATGAAAATATAAAAAAAAAACAACAAAACATAATCTTAAATACCCGAGGGGATAAGGCACCAGGCTTAGGTATCAGGCAACTAAGGCTAAATACACTTTAACCTCATACATAATAAACTAATACATCATCAGCCTATAATGTTCCCACTGCTGGGACACAGGCCTCCCTTCTATGACAGGGAGTGGGCTGTAATCCAACTCGCGGGCCCAGTGCGGTTTTAGTAGACCTCACATGTCTTCGAATTTTAATTTCTAGGAACAAGCCGGATTCCTCACGATGTTGACCTTCACCGTTTTTAAGGGCAGCGGCGATGAAATAAAAGACACAAAGTAATGCGCCTGTCTGGGTTCGAACCCACGGCTTACTGCTCGTAAGTCGGGGCTGCCACCGCTGCTCTCCCTATACTAAAAAAAAACACATTTAAATTAATTAAACATTTTACTTATCTCAATCCGGTAACAAACTTTTATACGATAGATTTACCATAATCAAACCAAAATCATTTTAAATATTCAAGGGCGTTGTACAAAATATCGTTCCCCTAATATAAGAAAAGCTCTTACGTAAACGCGTAAGTTCACGTTACTGCCCGTAAAACACTAACCATAATTCACCTCAAGAAGATGTTAACAAAACGTTGTATATTATTGTTGCTTCTTATTTTGGGTAATCTGCGGTATACTTAAGTGGATATTTGAGTGATGAAATATTTAGTAAACAAAGCGTTGTGTTGTAAGATAAGTGATCCATCAATCAATCGGCATCAACTGTTTATATCCGTCCATTGATGGACAATGGCCTTTACAGAATGGTGCCACGTCGGCCCATCCTAGTTACATATACCTAGATGAGAAGTAGGCGTCTTAGTGATACTGACAGTCTAATCTGACAAGGCTTTGTGAAAGGCCTATCGTCTGTCTGCGGGGATATTGTAATCTAGATTGAAAATTTCTGACCTAACATATGAATCAGTTGGCTCAAGTTTTGAATTATTGTTTAAAAATTAAGCTAACTCTGTTGTTGCAATAAAAAATTCTTCTCCTTTCGTCGTTCCCTCACTGCTGCGGATCGCGACCACATACACGGTGTAAATCACCTCATCACGAAGCCGTCAACCAAGCATCCTGTACATGAAACTAAGTAACTTTACGCAAAAAATATTGCTGGGAAACGACTTTTTTTTGGGGGGTGTAAAATCATGTTTTGTGGTAGCACTCAATGTAACGCACTCAAAACATTGTGCTGATGGACGGATTGAATAGTACGGGGGTCGTGGAGGTGTTTAAAGTAAAAATCTTACACAAAAAACTTGTATTTAAAAAAATACTTGTCAAAAAGTTGGAACTTTGACCCCTAATATCTCCGTAACTAGAAGGTTCCCAGGTATGGTGTAGAACAAAAAAATGATCGCAATAACAGGGAGAAGCAGTGCTTTTCGGCTTCGTTAAGAGGTGTTTTACACCCTTTATGATACGTCTCCAAGCCATGCGGTCTCCTGCTGTGTGAACCGTTCGGTACAAGCCGCCTTCAGCAGCCTTCTTGATTGCGTCTGTCCATCTTGCCTTGCGCCCATTAACCATCTGCCCGGCCCAGTATTATAACCCTTTCCAGACAATGCCCAGACGAACTAAAATAAAAAAATAACCCTGATGAATATTGCAGAATTTTCTAATAACGTTTTATCTAGCTATGGTCTATAGAATATCACTTTGTTAAAGCCCTCTTGCGTGTAATAAATTATTAAAACCATAAATTTAAAGTATAATTTTCAAATATATTAAAAACTAGCTGTCCCGCGCAACTTCGTCTGCGTCACATTTTCCCCGTTTTCGCTACATTTTTCTTTGCTGCTCCGCTCCTAGTGGTCGTAGCGTGATGATATATAGCCAATGTCTTTCCCCAGGTTGAAATCTATCTTCTTGCCAAATTTCATTAAGATCCGATCAGCCGTTTAGTCGTGAAAAGGTATCAAACATACAAACAAACAGAGTGACTTTCGCATTTATAATATTAGTATGGATGTATGGATGTTTTCATCACTATAGAGGATGTTAAAAGACACCGCACGAAGCCGTCAACCAAGCATTCTGTACTCAAACTAAGTAACGCTCTGCAAATATTTTTGCTAGGAAACGACTTTTTTTGCCGTGAATTATTACGGTTTTCATCATCTTCCTGCCCTTGTCCCATTTCATTTGGGGTCGGCGCAACACGTCTTTTTTCTCCATACTCCTCTGTCATTCGTCATGTTATCATTTACTCCTTTTTCCCTCATATCATTTTTCACACATTCCATCCATCTTTTCTTTGGTCTTCCTCTCCCTCTCCATCCATCCACATTTCTATTCATCACTCTTTTAGTCACATGTGTTCCATCCCTCCTCATCACATGTCCATACCAAGACAGACGACTCCCTTTCATCTTTTCTGTAATAGGTGCCACTTTCAAACTTCCTCTTATATGCTCATTTCTAACTTTATCCATTTTAGTCACTCCACACATCCATCTCAACATTCTCATCTCTGCTGCATGCAATCTTTTTTCATCCGTCTTTTTCACTGCCCAGCATTCCGATCCATACAGTACGACAGGTCGTATCACGGACTTGTATATTTTCCCCTTTAACTTGAGGGGCATCCGTGGGTCGCAAGTTGTTCCAGTGACCTGTCGCCATTTCATCCATCCTGAGTTGATCCGTTGCGTTACGTCCCGGTCTACATCACCATCTCCTTGGACAAGCGACCCGAGGTACCGAAATTACGGTTTTCGGTAGCGTTAAATGTAATACCCTCAAAAAATGTAGTGATGGATGTGAATAATACAGGGGTCACAGAGGTATTGAAAGTAAAGTTGTATTTAAAAAAAAGTGTGAAAATGTTGAAACTTTGACCTTCAATACCTTCGTAACTAGAATATGGATCCAGAATTAAAAATAATATTTAAATGACGCGAATGCTTCTCGGCTTCGATAAGGGTGGGTTATTTACTCTTAAAACAATATTAGAAATGATTGTAGGTATAGGTTAGGTACTGTCTACCTTAACAATAAGCAGCTCTGTAAATTAGTTTCAAAAGACGTTGTATAATTTAGAATTTGGACAGCCAAGACAAAGGTAGTGGTGCCAAAGAAGCCGCAGAACAAAGTTTAAGCTGCTATATTGTTATATTACTCAGCCAAAGTTTTGCCTTGGAAGCGTTTAAGTAGGTGGGTAGCTACTTAGTAGCGTGCATGCAATCACTTTAATGCCTTTGATAAAAAGCCGACGGTTTCTTTCATTTAGTTTACGTTATTTGATTGGTCAGTATTTTCGTGGAAAGTTTGTTAAAGCATAAAATAAGAATGGTTAGTTTTTATTGGGAACTATATTTTCTATCACCAAAATATATTTGTCATCAAGTTGTATCACCTAATAAATAGATCTATCGCCACGAAATATTTTCGTTCTCAGATAAACAAAAATTGTTCCCAGGTATGAATTATCAAATTAATGTTAATATATGTGTAAAATAAGAGATCGATAACCAATAAAATTATATTGCATTACATGAATATAAACTTCGTTCTTGTAATAACAGTTCTGCCCTCCTTATTGCAAACGCAGTACTTGCAAAATGGCGGTTTGGAGATAAACGCGCAAAACATATTTTTTGATATCTAGACAACAAGACTATGTTATTTAACTTTTGAATTGTACCTAAAAAACAAGAAAAAAAACAAGCTTTCTATTGACATTGTTTTTTCCTAATTTAACAGTCTCATTTGGACAAAAAGCGCAGTACTGCATTTTAATCTACCATGTCGGCTGGTGTGCACTGCATTTGGCCAGTATAACTAAGGCCAAATGCAGTATTCGTGTTCATTACTGCGTTTTTAGTTAGCAGTCATGTCCTTTTCTCATGCCCGGTACTAGTTTAAAGTTTGGTAAGCTTCTGTAAAAATAATTTCAATAGATTACAAAAGGTTTTTTATTAAAATCTATAAATATTAATAATAATATTGGCACTTGATTTTGTAAAACCATGTAATTATACAAGGTTTCACAAAATCAAGTGCCAATATTTTCAGTGATTAACTTACATAAGATATTTAACAACTTGTCCCAAAAAAAAAAAAAGGCGAAGAAAACTTGTTCAATTTTGCCATATTTTTCATATTTTTGGCCTGCATATACTTTGTGTTCTCACTTATAAATTAAAATTACTCAGAAAGCAGAATGGGTCCTGAAGTAAGGCATCTGCCCTAAGGTCTAACAACCATAGGTAAGATTTTTGCAAAGCATAATTAAAAACAGCTTTTCAAGGACAACCTTGCTACTAACACAAGTTTTGGCAATTCGCAGTACGTTCGGAGTTATTGACCTAAATTGATGACAAGCAAACGTTAGCCATAAGATAATTATACACTATTGAATAGAGCTTTTTAATTAAAACTTTTACTAGGTACTAGCACCAGTTATACTAATTCGTAGTCTGTTCGGAATTATTGGCCTTACTATGTGACTCATAAAGCAACGAAGTTAGGATTTTTTGGGGTGACTAGTTAAAGTTTTCACCAATGGTGTATCATTGGAGAAAACTTTAACTACTTACTAATACAACTTTTTCTAACTCATGGTCTGATCGGAGTTATTGACATTATTGATTCGGGACGAGAATCATTAGCATAGTTACCTCCTTGAATTTGACGAGGATGCAAAACAACACTTTTTATATATGTTACTGGTTGGACACCGTAGTTAAGGTTGTTTGCAACCAATTAAGATTTTCTTGGCAACCAATAGTAAAAATTTATAAAGCTTTTCAAGGAATAGTGCCAGTAACATGACTTTCGCCAATTCGTAGTCCGTACGGAGATTTGAAATAGGTGACTATTTGAGCTCCGTAATTAAGATTTTCTGGGTTACCAATAACACAACTTTTGCTTTCTCATGGTCTGTTCGGAGTTATTGACCTAAGTAGGTGACAAGTTGGATACCAAAGTTAAGATTTTATTTGCAACCAATTAAGATTTTCCCTACCACTAGCTATAAGATATACAATATTGAATAGAGCTTTTTAACGTGAACCTTTGCTTCTAGCACCTCTTTAACTAATTCGTAGTCTGTTCGGAATTATTATCCTAAATACATTAAGGACCGAAGCGAAGTTAAGATTGTTAGGGTGACCAATAGCAATACAATTACACCATTTGAAAGTGCTTTTCAATGAAAACACAACTACTAATACAACTTTTGCTAATTCGTAGTCTGATGGGTTTTATTGATCTAACTAAGTATTTGATTGGGCACCAAAAAGTAGCTCTTCTCTGACTATTAATCAAGAAACGTTGTCAAAGCAAGATAAAATCTTCTTGAAGAGATCGATCCATTAATTACATCTTAACGCTATTGGGCGTTGGGGCAGAATTAACGATATGTCCAACATACTTTTAAAAGGATTGGCGGAGTGGCTGAGCCCCACACTTGTTCAGTCCGTGGATGACGTTGACGCACTGATGTGCTAGCACTAAACGCGGCACTGTACTTTGCGGCTTCAGTGTATGAGTAGCTCTTTGTTTCCCTCGCTACTCTCAAACGCAGCACTGTAGAATACTGCGTTAAGTTTTGGAGGCGCAAGAGTAGCTCTTTATAATACTCGCTACACTCAAACGCAGCACTGTAGAATACTGCGTTTAGTTTTAGTTAGTGTTGGTTGCAAAAAACTTATATGCTAAATGAAATTGCAGTAAACGTAGCAAGTACTGCACAACCTTGTAGCACATGTTGAATGCTGCATATCTTGTTAGCAAAAGCAATATTTTTGTGCAAGTACTGCGATTCTCGTTACATAAAAAACATGTTTATTATAAAAAAAAAAATGAGTATTATTTTTTTATGTATAGATTAGCCCCTTGAGGTGTCATTTTTGCAAAAAAGTGAAAATCCATAAAATGTCGATTACTGCAAGTACAATTAGCAGGGCAGAGTTTTGTTACTTAAATAATAGCTCTGTGCTCAGAATGGTCACCAAATCAATAGATCAGTTCCTTAGAGACATAGGGCACATCAACTCGGACAGGTTAGGTTCGAAGGGGATGGCGGGGTCTAGTGAGCGAGCGGAGCGAGCGAACTAAGACCCCGACATCCCCTTCGTGTTAGGTTACTTTAAACCCTGCAGAGAGAAATAGGAGCCCCGCGTAGCGGGGCTCCGTCGACTACGCCTTAGTTTGGACCTGTGGTTTGGAGTTTTATATAAACATTTTTACATTGTTTGATGATTCAATTTTCGTGACACTTCTATTATTTTGAAAACAAAAACATTTATTTGGTACTAGACCTTATATCTCAGGATTTTAGGTGATTTATTGTGGAACTGATTTTGCATTGTTTGGTGACTACATTTTGGTGACAGATCTACTATTTTGAGGACAAACCCTATTATTTAAGAAACACAAAACTAATTAAATTGGTGATAGCTTAAATGATACCCGTTTTTATTTACAAATATTGTAATACATATTATGCAGCTTAGTGTTTTCATTACAGGTAATTAAAATAATACAATATTATAGTTTAAACATTTGCACAAATGTACGTTTTCATATAGTATTTGTTGTGATAACATTAAGAATAACAATAAATTGGCAATATTCTTCATTTCAATTTTAATTGAAAGGTTTATTTCGCCTAGGCCTAAAATTAAATTAATTATTATATTAGAAGACTGAAGCATAGTCAGTAATCGTGGTATGGACATGGGATGCGGAGTATGGAAGAAGAAGACATGCTGCGCCAACCCCAAAAAAATCGGGATAAGGGCAAAAGAGTAACAGAACATAAGTTTTTTTTTTCCTTTAATATTAATTAATTATTTAATGTAATTATTTAATAAGCAACTACTTATTGTCGGGCCTACGCTGTCCTCCCATACGTAAGTACTAACGCTGTAACTTCAAATATTGCAAAACCAAATGATTTTAATAGAGTAACCATGGAGTTTCTTGCCGGTTCTTTTGCATAGGAAACGACCAACCCGAACCGTGCACCTTTTGTTGACGTTTTATAAGTGCCTATGGTAGGTATATGAAAAAAAAAAAAGATTTTGAAAAATTTTGAAGACCCTGAACAACTACCCTGTAGGCACGACAAGCAGCGCAGGAGCCAGTCGCTCAGCCACTGCGCCAACCGTTCCGTCAAAATATGTATTAAAGGAAAAATGCAAGATCAGCCGATATTAGCTAAAATATACAATAACTTCAAGCATGGCCATTCTTAAAATATAATCCACTCTCTACCTACAAAGTTTGAATCGCCCTATTTCCCTCAAATTCGAGGCCAAAGGCACAATGAAATAACCTTTTCGCTTGAACACTCAAGTAATATGTAAATAAAACAATTAATATGTCTCAAGGTGATATTTTTCAATTTTAATTAAAAAATACTTTTTCTTTTTCATTTTAGTAATCACGTGTAAAGTTAGAAAAATATGTAGCGTGACTAAATCGCGTGTTTGTAGCTTGAGTGAGAGAGAGAGAAAGAGTGCTGGTAGCTTGTTATGATTATGCATAATACATGAAGATACAGACTTGCTGCATGTTTATTCCTGCGAAATTTGGGTGTGGGTGTATGTGTTGGGTACATCTCTGCCTAACCCTTCGGGGATTATAGGCGTGATGTTATGTTATGTTATGATTCATGTTTATTCCACAGAAGCTTGCTACAGACAAATAAATAAAATTGATGTGTCTGTTTGTAATATTAAAATAACCTCTTTTTGCTACATGCATATGAATGTATATGTCGCAGGCAATTTGTATGATTCGGCGTTTTACAAACGGCGTCGTCCGTTTAAAAACGCTCGCTGTTTTAAAATATGCCGAAGGCAAAATGTAAATTGCCTTGTCACTTTGTAAGATGCCACAATATTTGATAGACAATTTAATCGCCGTTTACAAAATGCCGCGGCAAATTGAACTATTAAAGTTTTTGATGTTATCCGGCACGTAAAAAACGCCAAGGTATCCATGGAATCTGGTGCTCGGAGGACTTCTGCGGAATATTATTGGTTCTATATTCGCCTAAAAAGCCTAGTCGACGTAGCTTCTATTTCTGTCTGAAGAGTTTACAGTAATCTAACACGAAGGGGATGTCAGGGTCTTAGTTCGCTCGCCCTTCAAACCCCCTTTTAACCTAACCTGTCCGAGTCGGGGTGCCCAAGTCCAGAGCTCGCTTCGCTCGCTCTTGCATCCAAATTCACCTGGTAGCAAAAGTAACACAACCTGTTTTTTATGATGGCCACCCTACTATAACATAGAATGTCGAAATTTTAACAATTGAACGAGTAGCCAATTTGCCTTAGGCATATTTTATAACAGCGAGCGTTTTTAAACGGACGACGCCGTTTGTAAAACGTCGAATCATACAAATTGCCAAAAATTACATTTTTACAATTTTTGTTTGTCTGTCTGTCTGTTTGTTCCGGCTAATCTCTGGAACGGCTGGACCAATTTGGGACGGGACTTTCACTGGCAGATAGCTGATGAAATAACGAGTAACTTAGGCTACAGTAACTTCTTAAATTCCACGCGGACGAAGTCGCGGGCACAGCTAGTGTAATTTATGGGTGGATGTTATTTATTAATTTCAGTACACATACATACCAAACAGGACATAATATAAAGATAAAAAGAGCACAAAAGCACTGCTTATTTTATAAGAAATTTCTTCCAGCAAACCTGCGAGGGGAAAGTTGGATTAGAAATGTCATTTGATATGAATATCGAGGTTAGGAGTACTGTGTTCATTTTGCGAATCTGATCTTATCTCTTACTCTTGCAACTATTATAAATGCGAAAGTTTGTGAGGATGGATAATGGATGGGGTGGTGTTTGTGACTCTTTCAAGCTATAACTACGAAACGGGCTTGAATGAAATTTGGCACACAGATAGTTTTTGACCTGGCTACTTTTTGTCCAGTAGTACGATCCCGTGGGACAGTAATAACTGAATTCCACGCGGACCGAGCCGTCGGCTTAAGCTAGTTCATCATATGATAGCCCTACCAGCAGTTCAGAAATTAATTTGAGTAATTGATGTAAGATTTTTGCGGAGTAGACCTTATAACTGCTGTTCACTAAGGTTTAATGTCACTTGCACGTCATAAAACCTTGTAGTTTGTAGCAGTAAGATTGTTTAGATCATGAGGCTTGTGAAGTTAAGATAGTTTCAATCTTATAGAATATTAATTTAGCAATTGTTTTAAAAAAAATCACATTATCATCTTTTCTGTTCCTTCGGAAAATATTTATCACGTGATAAATTGATTACTTACTTAATTATAGTTGTTACAAGAGTACATTGTTACCCTAGGGGTGAAAGTAACTTATTTAGTCCCGAGACGGGGTTTGGCGCCCGAACGAAGTGAGGGCGCTAATAGTTCGAGGGACTAAATAAGTCTTTAACCCGAGGTAAACACTGTGCTTTTCATTACGAATAGTACAAGGAAAGTAAAAATAAAAACATGAATTAGCTAAAGAAAAAATGAGTAAAACCGTTTGCCGCTTTCCCGCCTGTTTTGTTTTTTTTTCTGTGGCCAGCCAGCTATTCAGTCTTTATTTTTCATTTTCATCCTTGAAAAAATGGTACATACATATTTGACCCAAATCAATGTTGTTTAAAAAAACTGTTGAAACTAAATTATAATGAAGTGTTTTAAAAATATATATCCTTTAATCATACTTAACTTAAGTTATTTCAATTTTACATCGTAGCTGCATAGAAAGTTGGAACAATGGTTCAATAAAAATGTGAAAATATAACTAGTTTTTTTTTATAATTTGGCATCTGTTAGTTGAAAGCGATTCTCCCTAGGGAAGAAAAGTATTACTTTCAACCCGCTCCTCAGGCAACTTCAGACCTACTTTCAGAGTATGAGTAATGAAAAAACAATTTACATACATAATAATATGCTCGTATATTAAAAGCATCAATTTACATCGTAAAATAAATTATATTTTATCTGACCTTCCATACTTGAGTCAACACAATTTCACGCTATTACTTACCTCCCACCCTAGGCCTTGGACTAGAATATGTGGGGCCTGGCGCGACAGAGAAATGGCCTCGCGGGATTGCATTCCCTCTAGTTCTGTAGTGACGTGACACGAATAATATTATTGTGTGATGCTCGCATTAATATTTATTACTTATTGTAGAGATGGAAGCTTCCTTATTATGAATGTTACGGCAGTTGTTTGTGTAAATACTTTTTTTTGTAGAAATAAGTGTAATGGTGTTTCATTCCCCAAGGACACGTCGCTTTTCGTCATTAAAAAATCCAAAGCTGTACTTTAGGAATTCATTTTAAACGATATTGATCTTTTCCGTACCTATTTGAGACAACCTAATTTCACGCTATTATTGACTGCCTTCTCTAGGCCTTGGACTAAAATATGTGCGGCGTGGCGCGATGGAGAAATGGCCTCGCGGGATTGCATTCCCTCTGGTTCTATAGTGACATAGCACTAATAATATTATTGTGTGAGACTCACATTAATATTAAGTACACAGTAGTGAGGGAAGTTTCCTTATTATTATGAATTTCCTTAGTATGAATATTCCTGATGTTTTTGTGTAAAAACTTTTTTTCTTGCAGCAATAAATGTAATGGTATTTATTCTCGAAAAACGTCGCTTTTTATCATGAAAAAAATTTAAAGCTTTGCTTCTATTTACGACTTAGTTTTTCACAATATTGGATCTTTTTTTTCGTACCTACATGAGTCAACCCAATTTCACGCTATTAATGGCTTATTTAGAATATGTGACAGTGAAATGGCCTCGCGGTAATGCGTTCCGAGTCCATAGTGACGTGACATGAATAATATTATTATTATTAATTTTTAGAAGGTCTTTGGTAGTTAGGTAAAAAAATATGTTTCTTTCAACTGTCACAGTAGTGTTTGCATTTATTGCTCAAAAGTGGATGAAGTTTCAATAAAAACATTCAATGGTTTATCATGAATGTTACTGCGTATAATCTTATAATAATAAGTGATTCTGTTTTTTTGAAAATCGTGGAATGTATCGGGATCATTCCTAAGTTATATCAGAAAACTAGGTTGTTTAAGATTGTTTTATTATTTTACTAGCTGTCCCGCGCAACTTCGTCTGCGTCACATTTTCCCCGTTTTCGCAACATTTTTCATTGCTGCTCCGCTCTTATTGGTCGTAGCGTGATGATATCCTAATAAGTGTGTGTGTACTTCTAATACCTCCAAGAATATGAAGTTTCATGAAGATCGGTTCAGTAGTTTTCACGTGAAAGCGTAACAAACAAACTTACTTTCGCATTTATAATAGTTAGGATAGGATAGGACTAGTAAGTTACTTTTTTGGAATAAAAGAATAGAATAGAATAAAATAAAATATTCATTTATTTGCTCAGAATGTAGGTATTTACAATAAGGTGGTTACAATAATATTAAAGAATCCTTGTACATTCTACCATTATGGCATGCAAACATTGATGCAGTTCATTATCAAGCATACAAAAATTGACATACAACTAAAATATATCAGCTAAAAAGTCCGATACGGAGTAGTAACATTTATTTAATAGAAGTTCAGTTAGTTTCTTTTTGAATGTTGTAACTGGTTCCTCTTTTATGGCATTAGGAACGTGGTTAAAAATAGCCGAAGCCATACCAAAAACACTTTTTCTCAACAAAGCAGTCCTATAGCCACCTGTGCGTAACAAGGAGTGGAATGAGACTCATTCTCAATGGAAAGCATCTCTAGTTAGATATCGTCGTGACACGAATACATTAGTGTATGTTCATAGTGACATTTTATAATAGAACTTGGTAGTAATTTGCTTAACATAATTATCACGCCTGAAATCCCGGAAGGTTAAAGCAGAGGTGGTACACCCACATTTCGTCACTTAAGTTTAAGTCCTATTTAATAGGGGGCGAGCCTATTGCCATCAACCTAGTTTGCTTAAGTTTCCTAATATAAACAATAACGTGTATAATTAATGTAATAGTAGTTTATTGTCTAACTATTTTATTTACGCAGTAAACGAGGCCTTTCATGTATAAAATAGATCGTAATCATGAAGTTTTTCTTCTGCCTTTAAGTATAATTTTTTTTTGTCAAATAGTGTCATGGGTAATAAGGATGGGAATACCAAAAAAAGATAGAAAAATTGTAAGTGTTAGTGTGACGGTTGGCAAGAGAGAATCATCATTATCTGCATAGCCTTTTTCCCAAACTTTGTTGGGGTCGGCTTCCAGTCTAACCGGATGCAGCTGAGTATCAGTATTTTACATAAAGCCACTGTATCTGACCTCCACAACCCAGTAACTGGGTAATACGACACTCATTGGTAAGACTGGATGTCAGACTTTCGGCTTCTGACTACTTGTAATGACAGTCAAAGATCTACAAATGACAGCCGAGACCAACGGCTTAACGTGCTTTCCGAGACACGGAGGAAACTCGTTATGTAATTATGGTCACCCATCCACGGGCCAAACTCGGCCCGCGCGGCTGTTATAACTTAGCCTTAGCCTTAGAAAAAAAAAATTGCGCCGACCACATTTAGGTAACGAGGAACTAGGACAGCAAGATGTATTTACTAGCTTATGCCTACGGTTTCGCCTGCGTTTTGTTCGTTAATTGTCCCATGGGATCGTACTACCGAAATAAAAGTATCCTATGTGCTATTTAAGACTATTATCTATCCCTGTGCCAAAAATCCATAAATCCTCTCAAACTTTCGCAGTTATAATAATAAGCTGGATATTCTATCTCTAATTCATTTGACATAAACCACTGCCAAATAAACTCGGATGTAAATACAGGCCAAACTTTCAACTATCCTTGACATAAAATTCTACAAAACGTACAAACGTTTACTTTCTCCGTCCAATTTTCCCAATTTACAGCCCTCCACATTTTATCTAGCCGTGTCATTGAGAAAATTCAGTCTTTATTGAGTTTTTGGTCGAGGCCTTGGACTGGGCTCATTTGCCCGACGTTGGCCTCGTGGAAGCTGCATCTCCGTAGTTTAACGGTGACGTGATGTGAATGCTAAGAGTGCGTGATCTTGCTCTATATTCGAGGGACGTTTTAATGTTAATCGCTGCGTGTTTGGTTGATAATGACGGCACGGTTGGCGCAGTGGTTGAGCAATCGACTGCTTAATGCTAATCGCTGCGTGTCGCGGGTTCGATCCCCGCACGGAACAAATATTTGTATGGCCTACAGAAAGTTGTTCCGGATCTGGCTGTTTGTGAATGTGAGTTTAAATGTTTGTAAACGCACCCACGATACAGGAGAAATTCCTAGTGTGGGGCCACGTTTTTAAAAAAAATATGTGTGGTCGTTTTTATTTTTTGATGAGTGTTACTGGTTACTGTATTAAAAGTATAATATGTTTGTACACAAACTATCACGACTCTAATCCTTGGAGGCTTTACATCAGTGCACTCTTAAGGTTAGCTACTTTTCTCCAGTTATGCTTGAGTTCCATGTAATAGGGGGCGTGCCTATTAACATCAACCGAGCATAAACCCAGGCTTGGAGAGCCTGGGTTAAAAGAAATAATATATATGTCGTAGTGAGGTGATTTTATTTCGTTAGACACGGTCTTCACATGGGCAGAACATGGGTTTCATGCTATGAAAACACACACCACACACAGTACACTGTTTTTATCGAACTAACAAATTACTTGAAATTACAATCCAAAACAAATAACACTAGGCACCATGAATCGGGGTACAGTTCCGGGACGTCTTGACTCCGCCGCGATCAGACATTCCACTGTCCTCCTTGCAGAAGAGTCGTGATGTTTCGAACTCGAAACATCACGACTCTGTAGAAGCGCACTTAGGTGTGGGTAGACTGGTAAGTAGATCGCCTTTGGCGCGCTTTCCCGATTCAATTTCTGTCCATACTAATGACTGTCTCCGACATATAGAAAAAACATAAGAAATTCAAACATATTTTCTTATCATATTTTTTATGCACACTAATGTAAAAAAGTCAGTCAATTTGAAAATAATCTTTTGATTACTTCTTTTTAGGCAATATTTTTTTCTCAAAACAAAACTATTTCGATATGGATTCTCAAGTTCAACATTTACGTGATACGAATGTTAATTAAACGTGATCTTTCAACGTATATAGGTACAACATTCTGATGCAGCGCAATTTGTATGTCCTTGTCTTCATTGTGTGCTAATTTGACCAATCAAGAAAATCAAGCAAGTATATACACTGCATTGATTACATCGTATTTACCGTTTTCAGGTTGTTTCTGTTCGAAAATCATTTTGACACAGATATCAGGCGCCATTTTGTCTATAATATCGATTTATTCTATTTTTGATTATCGTTCATTATTTGAATTCAATTTACCTATTCGCTCAAAAATAACCACAAAAAGTTTTACTCAAGGGGTAGCGTATTACCCAGTACTAACTGAGTTGTGGAGGTCAGATAGGCAGTCGCTCCAGGTAAAATACAGGTATTCAGCTGCATGCGGTTAGACTGGAAGCCGACCCCAAAATAGGTGAAAAAAAGCAGCAGATGATGATAACAGGGGATCGGACTGGGTAAAGAAAACGACATTCTATTTTGTCCGTCAGACAGGTAATACAAAAATATTAGACACGTATTTTTTGTTTTATCAAAATATCAAAAAATTACTTAGTTAGAACTCATTAAAGTTGGAGAGTGGGGGCTTACTACGTCACAAGTGGGTATAAAACTTACCTACATGTGACGTCATGCGCCATTTCAACTCAATATATCTCCGTAATTTTATGACCACGTGAAAAAAGAAAAAATACGTGTCCAATACTTTTCAATAAACTACCCGACGGACAAAAAAAAAAATAGGATTGTCCCCTATTATTCCTTTTAGCTCGTTTAAATACTTTCTTAGAAATATGAGATCTGTTCTACAAACCTAAAAATTTGAGGGCACGGTTGGCGCAGTGGTTAAGCAATCGACTGCTGGGCTGCGTACAGAAAGTTGTTCCGAGTCTGGCTGTTTGTGTATGTGAGTTTCAATGTTTGTAAACTCACCCACGATTCAGGAGAAAAACCTAGTGCGGGAAAAAGTAAAAAAACAAAAAAAAATAACAGTCAGTAACGGAGCATAAAAAAAAATCCAAAAGAGCTTATTAAAAATGCAATCATTCCAGAACTTCCAATCTCAATGGTAACCTCTTGAAACACCAAGCACTACTTGATCATGCGAAAGGCGAGTTGGAAAATTGACTCAGTATAGGGCGTCGTAAATCATCGGGTATTTCCGAGTATTCTCGGAAACTGTCGGTTTACGAGAACGAATGATTTGTTAGTGGTAAAGAACGACGTTTTTTATTTGTTTTTTCACTTTGGGTTTCAGCTTTGAAGTGATGCATTTTTGTTTTTTTAAACAAGTTATGATGATAATGTGCAGTTGGATTTGGTACGCATGACGACCAATAATACTATGTCAAACCAAATTAAGCTGATCTCTCATTGTACGGGAAGCTCAAACAAAGCGAGCTCTGGTAATACTAGATATGTGTGGCATAATGTGTCGCTAGTAGACATTATGTGGGATTTAGTCGTTTATTCTATTGCAGTCAAACAATGACTCCTTTTGATGTTTGCGATTCTAGCACTATGAAAAATACCCCAATAAGTTAACAAAGCACGACAATTTGGATTTTTACAAAATAAATGTTTCACATTGTGCTGCAAAACTTGACTAAAAAACAGTCTAGTAGTTTTCAGTCTAGTTTTTTTTTTATAAAATCGATGAGTCATGTCATCGATTTTATAAAAAAAAACTAGACTGAAAATAAAAAATACATCAAATACAATAAACAGATATAAAAATACGCGTTGAATTGAGAACCACCTTTTCTTTTGTCGTTTAAAAAGAGAACAGTGGTATAAGATAACCACTCCGAACAAAGTAAACCAACGCATTTTTATTTGTTGTACAATGCTACTCAAAGAACTGCAACGGGCATTCTAAAAGTCCGGTTTTATTTGTATTTACACAGTTCATTTGTACTCTTGTTTGCCTTGATAAGTTCCTGCAAGTCTCTACGTAAAGTTTAACAATCGTTAAGGACTGAAGGGCTGTATTATCGGGTTTGATGACGGAATTAAAATATTATTATACACGGCTAACCTTTTTTTTTTTTGCGGATGGGAAATCATCAAATGACTTCTCCCGCTCTGGGCGGAGCGGGAGGGAGTGTCAGACTTGACTAACTAAAACCCACCCATGTTCCTTCTTAGCCCTTTGTGTTCCAGGGCCGCGGTATCTCTTTCGAACAACCCGCAGTTCTGGCAGGCATCGGCCCTTTCGGACCCCTTCCGGTTTGCTGACATCTCCTTGAGGCGCGCGTGGAACACGTACGCGCCGTCGACACGGCCTGTCGTCATGAGACGGACGGACGGTGAGCTAGCCCATTACTCACCGTCCACAGGCTCGCGCCTACGGTGGCCGGGGGCCACTGGTTGCCCCCCGACGCCCGGGGCGTCTCCCGCGGCGGCTGGGATGTGAGGTTCTCTCCCTCTCACGTTCCGCCACCTCCTTCGCTAGCATGACTGCTTCGCAGAAGGAGGCGACGGCATCCCATTCCCTCTCGCTCCGGACCATAGATTGAACCAGGGCCGGACGCGAGAGGTCACCGCCGTCAATCGCCGCTACGGCTGGCCTAATTCATATTTTTTTAGTGTTGAACCAACAATTAAAACACCGGAGCCTTAAAAAAATGTTTCAACTTTTTTGTACCTATGTATGTTTTATAACTATGTACACTTAAAAAGGTTTAGAAACTGCATCGTCTTATAAGATCCTTATGCCGGCGTTCTGTAACACTTAAATACTCTTTTTATAAACTCCTTCGATTTCCAACAGTTGGTTCAGCGTTAATAATTAAAAATTCGACAGCCTGCTTTTATTTAGACACTAGCTTCTACCCGCGACTTGCCCGCATGAAATACATTTTATGGCACTCGGCGATAGTGTGGCTATCCAGTTTTTCTGCTGGAGGATTCCACTTTTTTCCGAGCGGTTTTTTCCAGCGGTTTTCTCTCACAAACATCTCTAAGTCATCACGTCAGCGTTTTTTAGGTCTCCTTCGGCGATGACCGTCTCTTGGCAGCCAATACGTGACGACTCTGCCCCATCAGTCTTGATGCAGTCTATAGACAAGGCCCACCCAATCCCACTTGCAACTCTTTTAACACTACTTTTCAAATCAGATGTGTGGTGACAGAGATGATCTCTTACATCCAGACTTACAAACTAGTATTGATTCGTTGGTAAAAACTCGGGAAACTGTACAACAGAAACACATTTAACCGCTTGTCGTATATAATGGGGATTTAACTTAGTTAGTCTGCATTTGTAACGTTTTGTTCTGGATCTTGAATTTTGCAATTGTTTTTCCAGTGTAAATGAGTTTTTTCAATAAATAGGTGCTTTTGTAGAAGAAATAAAAACCTCCTTTTTAAAAAACTCTAAATATTTTATTTCACATAGTTATTAATGCCCTTTTTGGGCGGGTACTTGTTAAACGTCGACATAAAGGTGCACGGTTCGGGTTGGTCGTTTCCTATGGAGAAGAACCGGCAAGAAACTCCATGGTTACTCTTTTAAAATCATTTGGTTTTACAATATTTTTATGTTACAGCGTTAGTAGGTACTTAGGTAAGTATGGGAGGACATCGTAGGCCCTCTTAAGTCCTTAGCTTTAGGTGAATTCCTCTCTTGAATGTTACAGTTTTTATTTAATCTGTAGTTGAACAAAGTTTCACTATTTTTTATCATCATTAATTTTATATTGTTATCAGTCAAACAAACGTTCACATGAACGCCTTTAAGATATGCTGCTCTAATTCAGTTATAAGCGTATTTGCTTTAACACCTTGTTACAATTTTTGGGCTTTAAACTAATATTACACGATTAAAATCACTTACAGCCTCTCTAAACTAGACACCAACTTTAGCTCTAAAATAACAACATCGATTTACCTTCACATCTCAAATGCGACCTACATTGCAGTCTAAGTTTTGGGCCTGTGGGTCTACCTAGGCACTAGGCAGCTATTTCTGGAAAATAGGTCGTTCGGCCAGACAATGTGAAGTCAGTGAGTTATACTTTCGTCGTGGACGCGTCGTTCCAGCTTTATGTATGAATAAATAGGAACTGAGTAATGAGGTGCTGGGTAGTTAGTTATTGTTGGAGTTGAGTGGTTTATGAGCGTTAAACCTTAAGGCATTTCATATAAACTCTCAAGGCCTTATTTTCCGAAATGACTGAACCGATTTCAATGAAACTTAATACGCATAAATACTATGCCTGATATTACCCTAAACGGCGTGAACGTCAAAAGAGTGACAACTTTCAAATATCTAGGGCATCTTCTCGCTGACGACCTTAAGGACAATGTTGATATTGAAAGAGAGCGTAGGGCATTGGCGGTCCGAGGTAACATGTTGGCCCGAAGATTCGCTCGGTGTAGCAGTTTAGTGAAAGTAACACTGTTTAAGGCATATTGCCAGAGCTTTTACATGGGGAATCTTTGGGTCAACTATACCAAAAGAACGCTGGATGACCTACGCGTACAATATAATAACATTTTTAGGATGCTGTTGGGACTGCCACGATGGTGCAGCGCTTCTGCTATGTTTGCGCAAAACCGAACTGATGGCTTCCACGCCGTCATTCGCTAGAAAATCGCGTCGCTGTTGTCAAGATTGCGGGCAAGTGGCAACAGCATTCTAAAAACTGTGGCGGAAAGTATCGCCTCTCCGATTATTAAAGGTCTTGTGAGAAGAACAATCCCTAAACATTAATTTGGGGATGTCCTTTTCACAATGCTATCTAGTATATCTGGGTTTTTCTGTGTTGTAGTTTAAGTACTAACACTAGTATTAAGTTATTTTATTGTTTACTAACACGCTAAATCACTGTTGTCCGAAAATAAAGAATATTATTATTATTATAAGCAGGTTACATACGCCTAAAAAGTAACTAAAAACAAATTCGAAATGTCTTTTAAAACAAAAAGATAATTAGGAGTTTCTGTTTCTGTAGATAATTTATAATCGGTCTTATTGAGTTGCAACACTATAGTTTGTATGATACGTCGTAATATATGTATTTCAGCTAATAATGATTACGCTGTACGCAGTTGAATTTTTGAAAAGTGGCTATCGATATAATGATTGATGGGATACAGATCTTCTGTATCCTCTCTCTATCTACAGAGTAAACAGTATTAGCTGAAATGTAATTATTTGTCAATCGTTGTTCAGAATAGGCCTTTCGCTACTTATGCTACAATACAATATCGGTTTGTAAAACAAACACAGACATACCTTCCTTCGTAAAATCAACGTAATTTGTGAAAATGTTCCTCGTAATTAGCATAATATCCGTAATTTAAAAAGTAGTTCATATTGTTCATTGTAATTGGAAACAAAGTTACTTTTAAATCATACTTGTATAACACGAATTAGCGTTGTATGAAGCAAATGAGAACCAAATTACATTGTCAACACCAATTTACCTTATACGCACCTACCCCAAAATCCGTTTACTCTAAAATATTTCACACGCAAACCAGAACCATCTATAGGTTGAAGAGATAGAGTAAGAAATTGTGTGGTGAAAAATGAGAAAAATTATCAATGAACCACGAAATTTGTTCGGGAGCTGATTCCATCACGAATATCGTGTCGAGTTAATAATCCATTGTCAGAATTTCTTGGAAAATTCGTCGGTTATTTTTTCATATTTTATCATGTATTGGTAAAAGGTTAACTTATAGGAATGTTTAGTACATTAATAAATATGTTACCTAAAAATGGGAATACAAATTGATTTAGATTTTTGGAAGATCCATTTCATGAAAGGTAAAAAAGCCTGTTGAATTTGTTTAGTAATGAAATAATCCTTGCCTACTATTTTATATGAATTTAAAAAACGGCTCATTTTAAAACAATATTTTCATTTCGAGCGATTGCTTTTGTAAGAATTTCATTTCATAGCCACATGTACCATGTTCCACTTTGTTCCACGTTATGTACCAAATATATAAGTATAGAAAAAACTGAACTCTCGTGTCGAGTTGGTGACAAACCTGAAATTAACTGTATAAGACTTTTGCAAAGATTAGCAATTTTCTTTTATTTATGGTTTCCTTAAATGGCTGCAACCACATCAACCGTAACTATAATATACGGTATATCGCACCAAAACAAAAAACCACCCAAACCGTCCAAATTCTTCTTATCGAATTAGTTCCACAAAAACTTTCTAACTTAACCAATAAAACTTCACAAAAACAAGAGCGAATCTAACATCAATCACGAAGTAACACATTGCAAACTACCCTTTTTATTGCCTACAAGAACATCCCCAATAGAACCAATCGGTTTCAGCATTTAATCAGTGGGGGTGTTAAATGTTCCCCTTACACCCCCGCTGATTAAAGACTTGGGTGACTACTCATCAATACCAATCGTATAGTGACAGTAGATATTACCTTATGGGCAATAAAAATATATTAGTACGATTGGATAGGCCGTCACATAGAATGGCCTCTTAAAAGGATAGCATTATGATCCTATTAATAGGGTTTTAATGGAGTCATTTTGAAGTCCCGTAAAGTATGGACAACGATCTGACAATATTGTGGGAACATGAAAAGTTATTTTCGAAATAAACTGAAAACTACAGATGTGTCTTTTTATAAAAAAAAGTTGCCCCACACTAGGAATTTCTCCTCTATCGTGGGTGCGTTTACAAACATTTAAATTCACATACACAAAAAGCCAGACCCGGAACAAATACCTGTAGGTCATACAAATATTTGTTCCGTGCGAGGATCGAACCCGCGACACGCAGCGCAGCAGTCAATCACTGCGCCAACCGGGCCGTCCAGATGTGTCGTAGTGTTTCAGTAAAAGATGCAATGGTGTTATTTTAACCGGGTTTATGTTATAAGTATCATTCAATTATTCGGCAGTTTGCTCAGACCTAAATGCCCCAGGAAACCGTAATTTTTAGACATAGTTACCTTATTATCAATTGCTATGGTTGATTATTAGCAGTATTGTAAAACCGTTTTGTTTCAATTTTGGTTTCCAATAAAGTACTTATATTGTATTCTAAAATCCGATTATATTCACTATTTTCTATTTGTGTTGATAGTATTTGACTACTACTATACTTTAAATAATAATATTTCACGAGTCACACTGCAGAACCATTATCACAAAGTAGACATACCCTTGACAGAATTGTTATGAGATGCCTCACAAATAGGTGCAAATAAAGCCCGAAATAGATAGACAATAGCGGCAGACCATTATGGTGTTCCTTCTATAGGGTAACGGTGCACAATATGAGCAGGACGGAGAGGATGGGGGGGGGGATATAAAATCATTGATGTTTAGTAGTCTGTTCCTATTGATCATCTGTTTTTAGAGAGATCAATGTCATGGATGATCTATTGTCACAAGTAGGATTTGTTATTACGTAACATCACGCCTGTAATCCCCGATGGTTTAGGCAGGGATGAACAGTCACGTCTAATAATATATATTCACTTAGCAAAACTGAAAAGTGCTTTGCTCGTGAAATTACGGTTCTACGTTGTGATAAGACCGATTTCGTAATAGTATGGCTTCCAAAATTCCATGTTCGAGAAAACGTAAAACCTTAATCAATACAGTAGGAGAAAATCACTTTTAAAAGTTGCTGCGTGTATACATATTATTAGACGTGACTGTACACTCACAGTTCGCTAGTTATATTCTAAGCCCCAAGATACAGGCTGTGCCTAGTTTCGGGCCCACGGCTACTTCTACTTGGAATTCCCTTAACTTTGTTCATTTTTTTTTTTCTATGTTACCTATGTTGTGTGTGTTAATAAATTTAATTTAATTTAATAGGAGGCTATTGCTATCAACCGGGCACAAATTCAGATTCCGTGGCTACTGAAAAAAAAAAAAACGTTTACTGGCACATGTCACAAGATATAAAAAAAAAAAAAAAAAATACTGCATGACTCACGGTTGCACCAAAGAGGCCCAGTTCAGCAAAATGACAACAAGTGCCCGACGCTGGTTTTCAACTGAACCTAAATGGTGAGTGTGCGGATGTCAGTAATTATCTTTATATTGTGTACGATATTAAAATATTATGTACCTAGTGTGTATTCCAAGGCCAAAGACCAAGGCAGTCATTCGCTGATTTCTCACTACTGCAGCTAGTTATTTTTGGTATGGATGGCGAATCGTAGTAGATTGCATTCTGTCTTTTTAGGGTTGCGTACCCAAAGGGTCAAACGGGACCCTATTACTGAGACTTCGCTGTCCATCAGTCACCAGGCTTGTATCTAATGAACCGTGATAGTTAGCAAGTTGAAATTTATACAGATTTTGTATTTCTGTTGATACTATAACAACAAATACTAAAAACAGAATACAATAAATACTTAACGTGGGCTCCCATACAAAAAAAGTGATCTTTTGCTCGTTTTTATAAATATTGGTACGGAACCCTTCCTGCGCGAGTCTGACTCGCACTTGACCAGTTTTTTTACTTTGTGACGAATGTACAATAACCCCTTATAGATATGAGTTTATGGATGATGTTTTGTTTTCGCGACTAAGATTCTAATGCAATATAGCTATAAATATTATCAAACACAGGGATGTCTTTTAGACCATCTAAAGGAGGATGTTACCTTAAGATTTTAAATATAGAACGAAGGAGTTTTGCATGCCATTTAACTAGCCCTAATCAGTTGGCTGTAACTTACAACCGTGAAAAAAATAGAGCAAATTCTCTTTGACATTTGAAAATGTTACTATACGTAAACATGTCAACAATTGCAACCTACAAAACAATTGCAGAACTGTATCAAGGCCAGCGATGACGTCACCTCACATTCACTTACGAAGCATTCTTATTAACCAATGACGTCATATGCAAGGACGATGGTTAATTAACTTTAGGGATTATAATTATACTTATTACACTGTTCTTCGTGACCGCTAGTAATTAGAAATTAACATATTGACCTGACCTACATACTACATTGTTATTTCAATAAATGTTGCTATTGGAGGAAATTGAGGACATACTTTAAGAATAAGAGATTATTGATTGTTTTAGTTTTATAATAATCTTCTTAATCTTGTTAATATTATTGCATAAAATTCTGTAATATCTAATTACACAGGTCTTTGACCTGGCACAGGAGTCAGGGACTTTATACAATTTCGTAACCAGTTTCTTGTGTCATGAAGATTACCTATTGATTACTATTATCGATTATAAATGGTATTTTGATTTTCACTGGGATTTTACCTCTTCTTAGAGAGCAGCGGTGGCCCAGTAGTGGCAGCCATGTGTTCGAACCCAGGCAGGCGCATTACTTTGTGTAATTTATTTCATCAGCGCTGCCCTTAAAAACGGTGAAGGAAAACATCGTGAGGAAACCGGCATGTCCTAGTACTAAAAAATCGAAGACATGTGACATCTACCAACCAGCCCTGGGCACGCGTGGTGGATTTCAGCCCACTCCCTCTCATAGAGAGGAGGCCTGTGTCTCAGAAGTGGGAACATTATAGGCTGATGATGATGATGATGATGGTTACCTATTATATGTATAAAAAATAACACTCATTTTTTTGGCAGTCGTGTAAAAACAAGTATTTAGATAAACTTTTGCCGAAAAACCACAGTAACTAAAGATTGTACTGCTATAAAGATACCAATGATTTTAAAAGTAATTCCAAATCAGAGGTAAAATCCCTATCTATGAAAAGACTTTACGCACGTATTACTAAATCAAACATGCGGCATCTCATAACCTATCAAACGAGTGAAAATTGCTAATGTAAATTTGAAAAACTGGCGAGAAAATTCTCCTCATTCCACCTAAAATGACGGTCGTTATCCATAAATGGGGCACTTATAACATTTTTCGCTTTCAAATCCCACCATTCCATTTATGTCACAATTACCGATTTGAATCCTTTGATAATGGAATTTATCCATGCGATAATTATACATATATTTATTGGACAATTCAACTTCGTTGTGAATTTATTTAGTCTATAAAGAAGCCAGGTATGAATTCAATATGGCCGTATTTTATCTTGGCAATTGGTACTTTCTCTGGGGACATGAAAGGGAGGGGAAAAAGTCTATGTATTGATGCTTTTGTATTGATCAATGAATCTTCAAATTAATGAGTATATAAGAGCCAGTTAGGTAATAGGTGAATTGGCTTTGATGCTTATTGAATGTAATATTGAAAAAATATTTATATACCATATAATAGGAAAGGTGATATCTCAGATATGTCTAACTATCGACCCATAACATTAGCTACAGTATTGTCAAAAATATTTGAAAGGTTAATAGAACCACGAATACAAAAATACTTGAACCTTAATAGCGCTCAATTTGGTTTTCGTGCAGATCATGCAACTGACACGGCAATTTTTGCCCTAAAGAAAACTGTTAGATATTATCTGGACAGAAAAACAAATGTATACGCATGTTTCCTTGATTGAAGTCGTGCATTTGACACAATTAATTATAACACGTTATGGGATAAAATGTACAAAATCGGTATACCACATGACATTGTTAACATAATGAAGTACTGGTACGAGGGACAAGCAAACGTAGTAAAATGGGGAGAGGCAGTGTCTAGCGAATATGTTCTTAGAACGGGCGTGAGACAGGAAGGATTAACATCACCCATTTTATTTAACCTGTACGTAAATGACCTGATAGAGGAGCTGAGCAGAGCCGGAGTCGGCTGTTCAATCAATAACGTGTCGGTAAACAATCTTAGTTACGCCGACGACATGGTTCTGCTCAGCCCCTCTGTTACGGCCTTGCAAAAGCTGATTAGGATATGTGAGTTATATGCGGATAAGCACGGCCTTAAGTATAATGTTAAAAAGAGTCAAACGATGTGTTTTCGATACGACAACAGTGCACTGCATGTGCCTGACATGTTTCTTTGTAACGCTAAACTCGAATCAGTTAAATGTTTCACTTATTTGGGCCACATACTGACCGAGAAGCTTAAAGATGATGAGGACATCGAAAGACAAAGACGTTCCCTCGCTGCTAAAAGTCATATGCTGGCAAGGCGATTTGCGAAATGCTCCAACCAAGTGAAAATAACCCTGTTTAACGCATACTGCCGGAACCTATACACATGTGCCCTATGGTACAAGTACACGCAGCGTGCTTACAATACGCTGCGAGTTCAATATAACAACGCATTCAGATGCATACTGGGGCTGCCATGGAGGTGTAGTGCGTCCGGCATGTTTGCTGAGAACAGGGTAGATGACTTTTACGCTGTCATGAGAAAGGCACAAGCCTCCTTTATGAGCCGAATACATCAGTCTGACAATGGAATATTAAAGGCCATATACGAGGTAAACTACTTCTTCGTGTATGGCAATTAATATTCCAGCTATAATAACCAAATGTATCTGATTATGTAATTCTAAATGTAATTGTAATTGTAATAGTAATGTATGTAATAATGTAATTTTGTAATGTAGTGAAATGTAATTTTATTTTATTCTAATTCTTATCCGCTGTATTATAATTGTTGTGTATGGGTACTTCTGCCTGAAATAAATAGTAAATAAATAAATAAATAAAATAAAATATGTAATAATTAATAATTATGTTTGTCGGATCCGGTCATTAGTACGGACTGGAAATTAATCGGCAAGCGCTAAAGGTGGCATCACGCGACCTACTTACCAGTATCCACACCAAAAGCGCGCTTCTACAGAGTCGTGATGTTTCGATCTCGCAGCAAGGACGACAGTTTAGTATCTGATCGCGGTAGAGTCAAGACGTCCCAGAACTGTACCTGATTGGTGCCTAGTATTATTGTGTTGGATTGTAATTTCAAGTAATTTGTTAGTTCGATAAAAGCACTGTGTAGTGTGTGTTTTCATAGCACGAAACCCATGTCCTGCCCACATGATGACCGAGTCTAACGGAATAAATCCTCACAATACGATATGTTTATACACGCACACGATTTATATTACCGTTTATTTGAGAATAAAACATCTTTCTTACTTTAAAATCGTAACTTATGTTAATTTATTTGATGAAAATAATTTGTTCACAAAGTCAACAATAGAAAAATTGGTCTCAAAGAGACATGAAAAATTATGTACCTATAACCTATGCTCGGATAACTTGGAATAGCATACTAATAAACTATCAATCAGTTTGAAATACTATTTTATAATACATAAAAGTAACTAAGATAGCTTCTTAACAAAAAGCGGGCTTTCAAATATCACTTCTTTCAAAGACAGAAACATTCAAAAGATCAAAAGAAAACCCGAAATCGGACACTTAATCATCTCTGTCGGCCATATTGAATCCTCGATCCACAAAAATAAAGATTAAAATAGCCAATGAAAGGCAAAAAATCCTCCAAGTAGGCAAGTACATAAGCGTTCTTTCAGTACGAACGTTTCTTAGAGGCTCTACTCACTTGTTTGGGAAATTCGATTCAGCAATTATTTTTGAACAACTTAGCCGAACATGAGGAGCTATGTTCTTAAAAATAATCGACACATGCCGATCGGCAAACTAGTGTCTGCATCTTCCATCGCTGAAACATGTACGAAACGATGGCCGAATCGCGGAGACATTTGGAACTAAGCTGAAAGGCCTTTTTGCAGAACATACAGCTACATTATTATCCTCGAAATTCCCGCAGACTGTGTGTAGCATACTTTATACAAAATGGCGCTTATTTATATGACACTTTTTATACCTTTAATTGTACAAGGAAGTTGCCTTTCGAATGATAAATATACCATAAACTTGGAAAAAACTCATCGAGAGTATTGGCAAACAATTTATTGATGATAAATTATGTACTTTAGTAACGTCTGTAGATACGACTTTGAGCTTTATGTGTTTGGGGTAAAGGTTATTTAGGAATATAGGAATGTTTATAATAATCATGCTGTAATAAATAACGGGCAATGTTGGCGAAAGTCGTAAAGCAAATGCGCCAACTTTGCCCATGCAAAACGCATTTGGTTTGGTTATGCATACTTACGTGGTTAGGTTTCGATTAATGATTCGTATATTTCGTATTATTCTGGTAAATGTTACGTATTATCACGAGGTTGAGTTTGAGGTAATAATAGTTAAGTTTCATTTTGGGGTACCTTTACGTATTTGGTATTTAAACGTACCTTATCGTGACTGTACGTGTCTCAGCCCGATCACTATGTACGGTAAGTCAAAGTCAAAGATCTTTATTGTGAGACAGTGGTTACAGAGTTGTTATTGTGTTTTAGATGTGCGGTTGCACTGCTCCGCCATGTTAGGCATACAATTTTTTGAACAATTTGTTTAATTTATATATATTCAAAACATACATTTTATTTTGGTAAAACATAATACTTTGCATCAAAACATAAAAACAGTTTGGCACTCAACTCAACTCATCACGAATCTGTCGGACAAAAATTCATGTATTGTATAATATGGTCTATTTACCAAGAAGTCATTCAATTTTTTCTTAAATTCATAAATGTTTTCAATTTCTCTTAATTGCTTAGGAAGCTTATTATAAATTCGTGAAGACATTCCGAAGAAACTTTTAGATAGTAGGGCTGTTTTTGAGGGCATGTTATTTACTATTTTGTCGGCATGGTAAGCCTATCCCTTGGGAGAAGCAAGCCAAGTACTTAGAAGTCTACTTGACAACCACCTGTCTTTCGCGGCGCACATCAAAGCAGCTCGCGACCGAGCTGCCTTTGCTATGGGTAGGCTTCATTTCATGATTTCGGCGAAAAGCAAGTTGTCACTCAAGTGCAAGTTGCGCCTTTATACCGCGGTGATCCGCCCCATTATGACGTACGCTTGCGTCGTGTACGCTCACACCAAGCCTAAGTACATCTATACGATGCAAACTTTGCAGAACCGGTTCTTACGTAGAGTCACGGGAGCCCCTTTTTATGTCCGTAATGACCGTCTACACGTAGACCTTAGAATGCCCACCGTCCTTTAGTTTATGAAACGTCTTTCGAAGCGTTTCTTCGATAACGCCATTAAGCACCGTAATCCCCTGATCGCAGCGGCCACCCGTTACGAACCCTCGCGCATTAGTATAGTACGCCGTCCTAGGCATACCCTCGTCACTCCAGATGATGCTATCACCCTCCTCTAGGAGAGTAGCAAAGAGACTAGCACTCTTAAAAAGTTCCGACTCAAACCGCCTTTCCGACCTCGCCGTCGAGGTCCGTCGCGACGTCCCGGTCCATGCCCTCCCCGACCCTCGCTCGAGCCAGCCCGCGATGCTGTGCCAGTAGTTTTAAATCAGCCCCTAAATAATTATACCATTCAGATCTAGCCTGTCCCCATGCAGTCCTCCCCCAGCGACGCCCTAAGCCGAGGTTCGTACCCCACAGGTGGTGCCCTTAGCGTGCAGTCACTTAGTTTGTAAGTTTTTATGCCCTGGCTGGAGGCCTTACTCTTAAGGCACCCACAGGATAGTCCGGTTAAGCAGACGACAACCTCATAGGTTGAACTGCGAGATGCCATTTACAAAAAAAAAAAAAAAGAATTTACGTGTACATTATTACTATACCTAATTATAGTTTACAAATTAAAAAAATAAATATTCCGGTTAAGTTAAATAAATAATTATTCAAATTGCATAATACTAGTGTTCTATGGTGTTTTTAAAGATGGTTAATTGTTGATAACTTGAGATCTCTTCAATTTATAAAATGTAAAAACTGAAATAATAACGAAAAACTTTTACATTAAATATTAAATGGGTTTTTTTTATCACTAATATTTAAAAATGAATAAAATTTGCATGTATAAACGAATAAAGGACGAAAAAGTGACTTACGAGTTTGATTTTTTTAATTTTAGGAAGCAGTTAAGATATAACGACCTCATGTCAATGTACAGTAGGTAACTAAAAAAATATATTAAAGTAGACAAGATAGGTACTTCAAGGCACCAAGAACTTTCATTACTATTCCGAGCACGTTGGTACCCAAAACTTAAGAAACTTAAAAGTCGTCGGGAAGTTCCAAATTCGGGATAAGTTCTGTTAATGACTAGAACTGGACGCTTAATGGCCTGCGCGAAGGTCTCCCCCTTATTTTTATTGAGTTTATTTAATAGTAGACAGTGGTTTGACGAAAAATAAGCATAAGCGAGTTATATAGGGTAACTGATAATTAGTGACCGATACTTAAACATGTGGTTGTACATCAGCAAACAACTTTTCCAAAAGATTTTTTATTTTCACTTATTCACTTTTATCAGAATAACACAACAGCCGTATGAAATTCGCGCGCGCGTGATCCTGTGACCTATCAGCTGTTAGCCGCGTTACGTTGTTGTCTCATTACTATTGTTCCGTGCATGGCTCGCCACCCCGAATTTCATATGGCTGTTGTAATATTGTGATCAAAGTGAATGAGTACAAAAAAATGTTTCTCTGGGGAAGTTGTTTGTTATCATGTGTCAATCACGTGTTTAAGTATCGGTTACTAATTACCAGTCACCCTATATTTATGACAATGATTTGATCCTACTAATTCTAAACGATTCAGCAGCAGCAAACTGCAATGAAAACCGATGCTGATGGTGCTGCGGCAAAACGCCTTTAGAATTGTACCAGAATTCGTTTGATGGATAATATCACCGTTAAAATCACTGAAAATCTGTGATAAGGACCAATGTGGAGCACTGGTCGCTGGCCTTGTCCAGCTCGTCTCGCCATCTTCTACGAGGTCGGCCGCGACACCTTCCACTCACCTAATATTTATACGTTTTAATCTAAGAAATGGAGAGAGATCTAAAAATGTTGGTGGGTTTGGGGCTATAGAATGTTCTTGATTACAGATATAGGTCCAGCCCAGGTATAGGTCCAGAATCTATACATCTTCTATCTGCATATACAAATAAATAAAATTGAAGTGTCTATTTGTAAAATTAAAATAACCGCTTTTTACTACATGCTTATGAATGTATAAAACACACAGATCAAAATAACATATTTTTCAATTTTTGTCTGTCTTTCTGTATGTCTGTTTGTTCCGGTTAATCTTAGGAACCGCTGGAGTGATTTTAACGGGACTTTCACTGACAGTTATCTGATGTAACAAGGAGTAACTTACGCTGCTTTTATAAAAAAGATCATAAAAAAATTAAATAATTTTTTTGTTAATTTCCACGCGAATGAAGTCGCGGGCACAGCTAGTTAGTTATAGATTCGCATGAATTCTGTTACTTCCAAGAGTTTGTATTACATATTATAGTGGTGAAGTTGTGGTTTGCATGCATTTAACGACTCAGTGGGAATAATATATCAAAATTTATTGGATTCGGTCTATCAAGTTGTAAATGCCAACTGCGGGCTATTACTGCTTTCATGGCATGATAACCAAGTATATTCCCGCATGCAGTTTTGCATTTTATTGCTCTATAGAGCAAAGCAAGGTTATTGCAGTTGAAAATCTTTAGGAGAATCTTTAACTGAACATTGTTAAATTAGTGACAGTTGGAAAAGTACGCATAACAGTAAAATTTTAAAGACAGGGTCTTAGCTAAAGCTCGTGTTTATTTTTATTACGAGCCTTATGTGTCCCACTGCAGGGCAAAGGCCTCCCTTTCCTCTTTCCATTTATCTCTCTCTTTGACTATTTAGGCCCAATCCTTTTGGTAAGAGTCCAGCTCGTCATGCTATCTCCTCAAAAAACGTTTATGGATTTCAGCGTAGAAGTTCTGTACGAGCACCTTTTATTTTATGGATGGGATTTCATCTAATGGGCCCTCCTGCTCTGAGCGGAGAGGAAGGGAGTGTCATACTTATACTGACTAAAACCTATCCATGTTCCTTCACAGCCCTTTGTGTTCCAGGGCCACGGTTTCTCTTTCGAACAGTCCCGCAGCCCCGGCAGGCATCAGCCCTCTCGGAAACCTTCCAGTTTGCCGACGTCTCCTTAAGGCGCGCGTGAAACACAAACACCGTCGACACAGCCTGTTGTCATAAGATGCACGGACGGTGAGCCAGCCCATCACTCACCGTCCACAGGCCCGTGCCTACGGTGGCCGGGGCGTCTTCCGTGGCGGCTGGGACGGGAGGCTCTCTCCCTCTCACGTCCCACCACTTCCTTCGATAGAATGACTGCTTCGCAGGAGGAGGCGCGGGCTCTCCATTCCCTCTCCCTCCGGACCATGGATTGAACCAGGGCCAGGTGCGAAAGGTCGCCGCAGCCAATCACTCGACACGGCGGTGGCCAGACTAAGCGAAGCAGACCTCTATGGCGTGCTCCACCTTGCCCTCGGGGCAATCCTCGCAGTGGTGACACCCGGGCGTTTCCTACCGCCCGATTTGGTGCAGAAACCTCTTGAAACAACCGTGTCCGGTGGGGACTTGTGTCAGGCGGAAGGTGAGGGCGCCGTGGTGCCTCTCCAGCCACTCCTCAAACAGGAGACTTATCGCCACTATTGTGGCGTGTTCTGCATGGGGTTGCGACAGTCGCTCTCTCAATGGTGCCATGAGATCGTGCCGAAAGTCTGTCCGCTGAGCGGCGATTTACCGCAGCAGCGGAGTTTCGCCCGGTGTAGTGCCGCCACGCGCCCCCCGCGTAGAGCTTCCAGCAGGAGATGTTTGGACCCCCCGAGTTGGGCAAGAGCCGCTTGAAGGCTACCCCAGACCGTTCCAGTTTGGGGGCCAAACGTCGGAAATGCTCCACGAAGTTCCACCGGCTGTCGAGGACGAGCCTTAGGTACTTCAACGTTGACTTGACGCCAACGAAAACTCGTCTTACGTAGTGATTCTGACGGTGGTGCATTCTGAAGCCTATGAAAGCACATGGCCTCGGACTTGTGCAATGCTACCTCGACCTAATCGCTGGATCCTTTCCACGACTATCGCAACCCCGCGTGTCATGAGTTCGGCCGCCGTCTCGTGCGACCTCCCTTGTGCCATCTTCAGCGTAGCAAACTACAATGACACCGCTAGGGAGGTCGGCGTGCAACACCCAGTTGTAACCGATTTTCCACAAGGGCGACCTCAGAACTGATCCCTGTGGAACACTGCATGACATCTCTCGCCGGTTTCATTCTCCGCTGCGACCGGGGTAGATGATGGCCCTATCCATCAGGGAGTCTCCGACCACACGACCAAGGTAGTTCGGCACCCGGTGATACAGGAGTGCTTCCCTAATGCTCCAGGATGTAAAAACAGGTCTAGGGTATGATTTTGAAGGCGTTGGCGATGTCAAGAGCTACTGTCAACACGACCCCACCCCGGAACACCGCATCTCCCGTCGTGAGATTCCTCACGCGCATGATGGCGTCCACCGTCGAGTGCCCTTTGCGGAAACCAAAATGGTGTTTCACAAGATCCGGCCCCATCCCCACAAGGTGTCCGGCAAGGCAGTTGGCAATGACTCTTTCAAAGAGCTTGCCCGCCCACCTTATCGAGCAACACGATGGGCCGGTATGTGGACGGAGAATCCGCAGGGCGTCCCGTCCAGATGAGGACTAGCTTCCCCGTCTTCCAACGAAGTGGGAACTGGCCTCTTTGCAAGCATGCGCTTAGGAGCCCTTCCAGTCGGGGTCCGAGAGCCTCCGAGGCCAGGAACCACGCTTTGCCAGGAAAACCATCGGGTTCCGGGGCTATTTTCGCCCTTAAGCCTGCCTACCGCCACTCTTAGGACTACTCCCTAACGTCGTTATCGTCCTCAATGTGGTCCGCTTCCGCTCACCACGTCCACAAGCTGAGGGTGGAGCCTCTGCGTCAGCGCACCATCTTAGAAAGGCACCCCCACGTATCTCTGTCGAGAGTCTCCAGCATCTCGTCGCGGTTCAGATTCAGTCTTCGCTGCTAATGGCTGCGGAGCCTGCGTTGCCTGGCGTATAGGTACCGTGCGGCGACGCACACGCTTACCTAACACTATGATAATAATAATAATAATAACTCTGTGTGCGTCAACACGTCAAATCATTCTTATTCTTTTTTGATTATAAAATATTTATTTTAATATACAAATTGTAAACCAACAGTGATTATATTGGATAGAAAACTTTTAAACCCCAAAATATTTGAAAAGAACTCAAAGAAACTACAATTTATAAGCCAAAAACAAGATCGCAGAGATATGACGTCTGTCAAAATTCTAACGGCGAAAACAAAAAGGAAAAATTCATTCTGTGAAAATGGTATGATTAGATGATGATAACCAGAGCTGCATCACAACGCGCACGCCTTCCACCCCCGGACTTGTCGCTGAGCTCCGCCTCGCCGCCGTCGGACCCCGGATCACCTGAGTCTCCGGCAGTGGCAGTAGCGTCGAGTTCCAGCGACGAATATTTCTCCCCGCCGACGTCGCCCACACCTGTACGTCGGCCGGGGCGAGGCCGGCCACCGTTAAGCTTCGGACCTAGGGGCCAACTGGCCCCGAGCCGGGTCCCCGCTGCCGGTGGTTGTGTGCAGCGCATGAGATGGACTCAGTCTATAAACGAGAACGTCATGCGCGCATATTACGGGTCTACAGAGGGGGGAACTAACCTCACTGCGTACCGTGTTAGGATGCTGTCTCTTTTTCAGGTTCTTGAACCAACCGTCAACGTCTCGGCCCAACGACTGTCGGATCAGGTGCGGGTCATCCAACGCAATCACATGTTGGACGACGCTGCGCTTGATAGGCTGCGCTCAGAGGTACCGAGCAACCACATCGACTTGACTCCGGTGCAAACCGCGGTGCAAGCGTCAACTATTGACGCAATACCACCGCGGTCTAATCTTGCTGCTGTAGATGAGGGTGATAGGGTTGCCACGGTAAGTAGCCAGTGCAACGAACGTTTGAGGAGCGCTCTGGAAGATGCGCTTCACGAGTATCGATCCACTCCTACCCAACTTAGGCCCCGTTTACCACGGCTTCCCATGCATAAGAAAAATAGGGCGTTGGTGTGTACCTTGGACTCGCAACTCAAGAATATTTTTGAGAGTAGCGAGGACCTCGTTGATACGCACTCGATACTGTATTGTGGGGCTGTAGCGGCCTGTCGTTTAGCTAACGTCAAATTCCCAAATTATGACGTAGCTACTCGACCAAAACCAGCCGTACCAGCTTGGCAACGCAGGATCGAGTGCCGTATCGACGGGACCAGGGTGCTCATCGGCAAACTATACTGCTTCAGGGAGGGCAACACACGACCACGTGTGATGCGCTTTGTGAGGCGGGCATTCTCGGGGACTGGAATCAGTCCTCAAGAATACATGTCCCGTGTCACAGAGCGCATCGACTTCCTGAAGCAGAAAGTTTATGCATGGGCGAACCGTATTCGGCGGTATAAGCGTAGGGTTGATAGGTACTCGCAGAATCGCATGTTCCGGAGCGATGAGAGGTGGGTATACAGAGCTTGGGAGCGACCCGAACAAAATGTGACAGACGTATGCCGTCCAGATGATGCCGCCACTAGTTCATTCTGGCGCAACATCTGGTCGGTGCCCGTCTGTCATACTGAAGCTGACTGGATGCGAGATGTCGAGCGAGTGTGTGAATCTATACCAGAAATGGATAAAATTATAATAACGCCATTAGATGTTGCCAGAGCAGTTCGTCCGTTACCGAACTGGAAATCTCCGGGACCGGACGGACTGCACAATTTCTGGCTCAAATGGCTAAGTAGTTCACACACTTGCCTGGCATCTCAATTCCAGTCATGCTTAGAGTCTGGGTCGCTACCAGAGTTTCTTACAACGGGTGTTACCCACCTGCTCCATAAGTCAGGTAGTCCTACGGAACCCAAGAATTATAGACCGATCACGTGTTTGTCGACGGTCTATAAACTTCTTACATCCATTTTGAGAGAGAAAATTAACAAACACATTGATAATAATTCTATTATGTCGGCCTCTCAGAATGGATGTAGGAACGGGTCCCGTGGTACTAAGGAGCTACTCCTCATCGACATGGCCATCAGCCAACAGGTTCGTCGATCCCGCAAGGATCTGTCGACATGTTGGATAGATTACAAGAAGGCCTACGACTCTGTGCCACATACATGGCTCATGAGGGTGCTGGAGTTGTACAAGATTGATGCAACTCTACGCGCCTTTCTTGAGTCGTGTATGGGGCAATGGAGGACAGTGCTTCGATATCCAGGATGTCGACAGATCCAGGGGAACGATGAGCCTGTGTGGATTAAACGGGGAATATTTCAGGGCGACAGTCTGAGTCCACTTTGGTTCTGTCTGGCCCTGAATCCTCTAAGCACATTGCTGGAGGATTCAGGCCTAGGCTACCGGTTGAGGAGAGGTGGTCAGGTCATATCTCACCTTCTTTACATGGATGATCTGAAACTCTTTGCTCCTAACAAATTACAACTGATGAAGCTACTGAAAGTAACTGAAACTTTTAGTAGCGCCATCAGGATGGAATTTGGTGTGGACAAATGTGCAGTCATGTATGTAAAGCGAGGAGAGATTATGGAATCCGAGGGAATCCAACTGTCGGATTCCATACACCTCAGATCTCTCTCCTCATCCGAAAATTATAAGTATTTGGGTATGTCGGAAGCGTTAGGCATTAACATGGCTGACATGAAGCAGTCGTTGAGGGAGCGCTTCTTCGGTCGCCTGAAGAAGGTATTAAAGAGCCTTCTTTCAGGCGGAAACAAGGTGCGCACCTTCAACGGTTGGGTCATGCCGGTTATAATGTACTCTTTCGGCATACTCAAATGGACTCAGACCGAACTGGACGCCCTAGATAGGAGAGTCCGTACATTGCTGACTGCAAACCGGATGCATCACCCACGATCATCGGTGATGAGACTGTACATCCCGCGGAAGTGCGGGGGTCGAGGCTTTTTAAATGCGAAGACCCTCCACAACCGTGAGGTGTGCAGCCTCAGAGAATATTTTTTGAAAACCGAGGTGGGTATGCACCGAGATGTGGTCGCAGTGGACAAGGTACTCACCCCGCTGTCCATGGCTAAAGAGAACTGGCGCAAACCTGTTGTACTTAGTACCGATGACCGCAAGGAAGTATGGCAAGGCAAGGTGCTTCACGGTCGCTTCTACCAGGCTCTTCATGGGCCCGATGTAGATTTTCTAGCGTCCGTGTCCTGGCTACGATTCAGCGACCTCTTTGGGGAAACTGAAGGTTTTGTCTGTGCAATTATGGACGAAGTTATGCTAACGAACAACTACCGGAAACATATTATGAAGGACGGGACGGTGGACGTGTGTCGGGCATGCCACTGTCCGGGTGAGTCTATCAGACATATTATTTCTGGTTGTTCTCGTCTGGCTAACGGCGAGTACTTGCACAGGCACAACCAAGTAGCCAGGATTATTCACCAGCAACTTGCCTTGAAATATAAACTTGTGGAATCTGAGGTACCGTACTACAAGTATGTGCCCGACCCAGTTCTCGAGAAAGGCCATGTCACGCTGTACTGGGATCAGTCTATCATTACTGACAGGACTATTGTTGCCAATAAGCCTGACATAGTGGTGGTAGACCGATCAGCGCGCCGCGCAATGATAGTCGATGTTACCATCCCGCATGACGAAAACCTCGTGAAAGCTGAGAAAGAGAAACAAATAAAATATCTTGACTTGGCTCACGAGGTTGTCGATATGTGGAATGTGGACTCGGCTATCATTGTGCCGATTGTCGTAACGGCCAATGGCCTTATGGCCAAGAGCCTCGACGAACATCTGTCGAAGCTCTCACTTGGCGGTTGGATCAAGAATCAGATTCAGAAGGCAGTACTCCTCGATACGGCCCGCATTGTGAGGAGGTTCCTGTCTCTGCAGCCCTAACCACCGGTAGCTTGGACCCTGCTCTCGTTACCGGCGGAAACCTGTTTTTTATATTTTTAAATGTTTTTTGTTATTTTTTTGTAAGAAATATGTAAAAATATAAAAAACAAGAGTATAAATGAATAAAGGACATAATAATAATAATAATTTCTTTATTCGAGTATCCATGACTCAAAAACTGTTAGTAAAACTTAAGACTATGTTAGTAAGCACTAATAAAATAAACAACACAATGGATCACCGCTGCGCCAACCCGTGAGAAATCGCACAACAGCGACCAACATAAACACAGTCTAGGCGACTTGCTATCATGCTTAGGATACTGTTGGTGCTGCCCCACACCCTGCGCACCAGGGAAGCGCACCTTTTACGCATTATCGTGTAAAAACAATCCACATGCGCATCTGCGAACATCCCCGACGCACTACAGTAGCGGGGCAGCCCCACCAGCATCCTAAACGCGTTATTATACTGAACGCGGAGAGCACTGTATGATCTTCGCGTACATCTAGCCCACAGGCTGCACGTGTAAAAAGAAGTACAGTACGCTCGAAAGAGCGTGACTTTGACTGGAAGTGAGCATCGTGCAAACCTGCGAACCAACATGTTCGCTCTAACCGACAATGCCCTCCGCTCACGTTCAATGTCATCATCGACTTTGAGGTCAGGGGTCAACACATGACCAAGGTATTTAAACTTTTGGACTCTCTGCAATGGTGTGCCATACAACAGTACAGGAGGCACTCTGTCAGGGCTTTTACCCCCAGCCTCAAAGACCATGACCACAGATTTTTTACAATTATACGCCAATCCATGTACTTTGGCGTACGCCTCACACTGGGCAACCAACTTCCTCATTCCACAGACTGACGCACTCAGCAGCACCATGTCGTCAGCATAACTGATATTATTGACACAGATACCGTCCACGTAGCATCCAACCCTGGTACTGCTGAGCTCGGCAATCAGCTCGTTTATATACAGGTTAAAGAGCGTAGGTGAGCTCAACCCACCCTGCCTCACCCCACATTCCAACCCGTATGGACGAGACAACGACCCAGCCCATCGTACAGCGTTGATCTGGTTTCCATACCAAAACTTATAAATATTTAGAAGTTCTGTGGGTAAATTAAGCTGTTCTAACTTACTCCATAACACATCATAGGAAACCAGATCAAAAGCCTTAGATAAGTCCAGGAAGCAGGCATAAATAGGCGTCTCACGCTTCGCGTAGTACGTGACAGCATGCTTAAGACACAACACTGCACTCTCAGTTCCCAACCCAGTCTTGAAACCAAACTGGTTGTCATGTATGGTTATTCTTTTATTCAGTTGTGCATTAAGCATGCTGTCAAACACTTTTGACAGCACAGTCGCTAGCGAAATGGGCCTGTAGTTACTGCTGTCAGAGAGGTCACCAGTTTTATTTTTAGCGATAGGCACAACCACTGTTCGCATCATCTCACTAGGCATATAACCATGACCTATACAAAAGCTATAGAGCATAGCAAGTACCCTAGGCAAGTGAGGGCCAGCATATTGGAGGTGCTCGATGCTAAGCCCGTCATGGCCGGGGGACTTACCTCTAGACATTCGTCGAATCGTTCGAGTAATCTCTGCAGCCTTAAATTTAACCCCTATTTCCATCCCGGGCGTAACATCGGGCACCGACCGCGACGTGCCTAGAGGAGATTTTACAAAAAACGCCTCTTTAAAAAGATTGGCAATGTCTTCTGGCTCACTCATGCCACCGACGCTCACAGGAATGCCCGGTCTGGCTTTCAGTTTATTTGTATTTTTCCAAAAACTACGAAAATCATTCTTAGCGTGATGTGATGCTAGAATGTCCATTTTAACTTGGTCTTCATGGTCTTGGCACCACTTCAACCTCGACTTGAATATTCTTCTAGCCCCACACATTTCGTTATAAAATATCCCACTCGTAGGTTTACCATACCATGCCCACAACAGATATTTCTGCCTAGCTTCCCTGTGAGCCTCAGCAACATGTTTGTTCCAGCCAACAATTACGCGCCTTGAACGTCTATCGGCGCTTCCCCGACCCGCCAAATATATAGATAGAATACCTTCTTATTGTGATATACAGGGTTATTTGTAAAACACCGGCAACCTCTTAAGAGGTCATTCTACTCATCATTATGAACAACTTTTACTATGAGACCAAACCTGAAATCGCGAAAAAAAAATCAGCTGTTCCGTACTTTATGTTCACATAACTCGTCAAAATGTAGGGTAACAGCAGAATATTTTTTTCACGATATCGGATTTGGTCTCATAGTAAAAGTTGTTCATAATGATGAGTAGAATGACCTCTTAAGAGGTTGTCGGTGTTTTACAAATAACCCTGTATAGATAAACAAATACACATACAGATTTACAACGCAGGCGGGGTAAAATGGACCTGATTTTTAACTTTTGGCTGCAAACCTCCAAAAAAAGAAACGAATTACATATTCTATTTTCCTCGTAACATATTTCTGATTTGATCATAATATTAAAAAATATATCACAACCAGCAGTAAGCCTTCCTCAGAAGTGGTTATATTACGAGTATCTTGTTATAAAATTACCTACCTCTTTGCCTCTTACATAAAAAATACGTCAATTTTATCAAACGCGGGGACTCAAGATAATAAATTCTACACTGAGCCTTAGAATTTTGATGAAACAGGGTAAATTTTCACTCGCCTGTCTTGGTACAAAATGGTGGATAAAGAATTTGACGACGAGGCTTGTACGCATCGTTTGGCTTGATATCCGAGGAACTCATTTAGACGGTCGAATAACAAACAATATTTGAAGTTCTTGGCTTCTCTGAATTATAATTTTTTGTGTTGTGAAAGAGGGTGGGGAATTGTAGCTCAGATTTAAATGATAAAATATAATGATAGACTAAGTTTTTCCAGAAAAATGTAAACAAGAAGATTACTTTACAACAAAATAAGGGCGTTTTTTTTTTTTAAATATCTTGAATCATGACAAGGTTAAGCCGCGCTTGCCTAGATTGGTCTGTGGATGAGTGATCAGCCATTACATACAGAGATTCCTCCGTGCCTTAGAAAGCACGTTAAGCCGTTGGTCCCGGATATCAATTATAGATCTTACGTAACAGGTAGCCAGTGGCCCAAAAAGTGTGACAACCATTCTTACCAAGGTGTATGGTATTATCCTTAACTAAGTTGTGGAGGTCAGATAGGCAGTCGCTCTATGGTAAATACTGGTCTTAAGCTGCATCTGGTTAGACTGGACGACCCCAACAAAGTTGGGAAAGGCTAAGCAGAGGAGAACGTCAACATTAAAACTTACAGTCTCCTAGCACACAAATTCATTACCACTTAACAGCTTCTAGCTGGAGTGAAGTGTTAGAACAAAGACCTCAGCAACAGTACTGATCTTATAACTGTTAATTTGCCCTCTTAGTACCGTTTTATCATCGCAAGTATAAAATAACGACCCTGCCAGGGCTGCGGGACTCTTCGAAAGAGATACTGTGGCCCTGGAAAACAAAGGGCTAAGAAGGAACATGGATGGGTTTTAGTCAGTACAACTCTGACACTCCCTTCCGCTCCACCCAAAGCGGGAGGGCATGTGAGGATTTCCCAACCGTAAAAAAAAAAGTATAAAATCACGCCTGTAATCCTCGAAGGGTTAGCCAGCGGTCTCAGTAGCTGTTACTTCAAAATTCTTGATGGAAAAATCCAATAATAATAGGGATGATGGGGGTAAAGAAAACGAAATTCTATTTTGTCCGTCAATCAGGTAATAGAAAAATATTAGATAGGTTTTTTTTTGTTTTATCATGTTAACAATAAAATACTTAGTTAAAACGCATTAAAGTTGGAGAGTGGGGGCGCACTACGTCACAACTACGTATAAAATGTACTGAGCCGTGACGTCATGCGCCGATAGACAAATAAAAAAAAATGAGTCACCATCCCTATTTGCCCGACCCAGAAATCGAACCCAGGTCCTCATGCTCAGCATTCGCGATGACGACGAGCACACCAACAAAGCAGTACCGATTTATCAAGAGCATAACATTTTAAAGTATCCGAGGCAGGTACTTACATTCCTTAGCTATAAAATTCAACGTCTAAGCTTCCTCAGCTGTGGTTACTAAGTATTTCTACTAAATAACTTTGGTATTTAAACTCGACTTACATTATAAAATTTACCACAGCCTGGCCTTGAGGCTACGTACAAGATTTTCTAACGCAGACGTTTTAGGCACATAAAGTTTCATGTTTTTATGAACGTACCATTTATTAGCGGCAGTCGTACTGCAGTGCCAAAATTAAAACTTGGAGATGTAATGGAAATCATTTTAGCGCATTTGGGGTTTTGATACAACCCGAAATGAAGTATTTGCACTTAAAAATTTTAAAGTCGTATTTCCTCTTACTGTTACATAACCGCAACCATATTTTTTTTTTATCAGAAGAATGTGCAAATACACTCACCATATATAAATGAAATTAAATTCTCCGTCTTTACAAATCTTATTTCTGATGTGAGTTAGGAATTTTTTAAGACAGGAATGTTGCACTAATGTTAGTCCAATTCCAAATTGTGTATGAAATCCAAACTAATATTATAAATGCGAAAGTAAGTTTGTTTGTTTGTTACCTCTTCACGCCTAAACCACTGAACCGATCAACCTGAAATTTTGCATATACATTGCTAGGTGTACAAAAACGGACGTACCTATTCCGAAAAAAAACGTATTATTCCCGGGGAAAACAACAATAATTTTCATATGATAATAAATGGCGCCACGTGTCCGAGATGGTTATAGTCAAATTCCAAAATTTACGGAAGCGCAGCCGGGCATAAGCTAATTAATCATAAAATAATAAAAAAATGACATTTGGATTGTACTAATTACCTGAACATCAGCTATTACAAAAATGTAACAAAATTAGCCTAAAAATGCTACTACACTAGTGCTGGGATACACGAGAGTCACCTATAATTTACTAAGTTTTTATAAAGAAATATGTAAACATATAAAAAATGAGATACTAGATGAATAAAGGAAATAATAAAGTAATTACAAAAAAATAATAATAATAAAAAATAAAAAAATTGTAAAAAATAAATAAACAATGAAAATAATATGTACATAAATGAATAAACGAGAGTACATATCTTAAATACAAATACACATTATTCACCCATTATGTCATTCAACTGAAACCAACTTTCTCCAAAGGTCCCAAAGATGTAAGATATCATGAAACTTGCAGGTTCTCGGAACTTGTTCTGTGTTGTATTAATGTTCAGTGGCGTTGTGTTGAATGGCACTCCATCATGACATGTATTACGAGGTTTCAGCGTTTGAACTAAGTTCTAAGAAAACTTGGTTTGACATTTGCAATAGGTAGAAAATTACTAATGTGGGGATATGATTTGATAATACCAACCGCAACGGTGAATTGGTTGAGGTCAATGATTGGATTGATGGCCTTACATCACTTTCCAAGACCCCTCAAAACATGTGAAGATAAGACCTTCTGGTTGGCTATCTGGGTACTTATGTATTCGAGGATTTTTGGCAATCGTTACGGGCAGCAGTCTTGATAAGCAGTATTTACGTGTTTACTGCAAGTGGGTTATGGAGATCGGATAGACAGTCTCGCAATGCTGTTATTTAGGTGCATCCAATCAGACTGGATGCCGTCCCCGACATAGTTGGGAGAAGGCTAGGTAAAAGATATGACACGGCTATGCATACTTAAAAGGCATTTGAAATAGGAAAAAATAATATTAAAACACTATGCATATAACTCTCTGGAGCCCTTTTTTTTTTGCGGTTGGGAAATCATCAAATGACTTCTCCCGCTCTGGGCGGAGCGGGAGGGAGTGTCAGACTTGACTAAAACCCACCCATGTTCCTTCTTAGCCCTTTGTGTTCCAGGGCCGCGGTATCTCTTTCGAACAGCCCGCAGCCCTGGCAGGCATCGGCCCTTTCGGACCCCTTCCGGTTTGCTGACATCTCCTTGAGGCGCGCGTGGAACACGTACGCGCCGTCGACACGGCCTGTCGTGGTGTCGATGGACGGACGGTGAGCTAGCCCATTACTCACCGTCCACAGGCTCGCGCCTACGGTGGCCGGGGGCCACTGGTTGCCCCCCGACGCCCGGAGCGTCTCCCGCGGTGGCTGGGACGTGAGGTTCTCTCCCTCTCACGTTCCGCCACCTCCTTCGCTAGCATGACTGCTTCGCAGAAGGAGGCGACGGCATCCCATTCCCTCTCGCTCCGGACCATGGATTGAACCAGGGCCGGACGCCGACTCTCTGGAGCCCTGACACAGCTAGAAGACGTCGCAGCAGATGATGGCGAAACGAGCTGGACAAGACCAGCGACCAATGGTTTAGATTGCCCCTTTTTTTGTTACGGATTGGAAATCATCAAATGGCCCTGCCCTGGGCGGAGCGGAAGGGAGTGTCAGACTTGTACTGACTAAAACCCATCCATGTTCCTTCTTAATCCTTTGTATTCCAGGGCCACGGTATCTCTTTCGAACAGTCCCGCAGCCCTGGCACAGTCAGTCCTGAACAGTCTCGGACCCCTTCCGATTTGTTGGCATCTCCGACAGAAAAATATATTTTCTATTGTGTATTTGATCAAGAATGTGGTACAGATGTACAAACATTTATGTGTATGCAAATATAAACCTTTTTTTTAATTTGACGTTGTTCTTTTTTGTTTCTCGATTAAATAAATTCACAATCGAACTAATGAGAAAAAAAATCTCAGTAGCTCGACGGTCGAACAAATGAGAAAAAAAATTCTCACTAGTTCGACGATCGAACTGATGAATCGAACTAGTGAGAACAAACGTTATAGATTGGCCCTGGATTGAAACAGGAGAGGCTTTTGCCCAGCAGTGGGATGACGCAGGCTTACAGTATCAGTATGTATATTATTCCTAAACTTAAGCAAGAGAACCCCACATATCCTAAATAGAAAACCAAAATACTTTCACAGAAGAACCTAATAGAAGAAAACCAATTTCGTGAACCAAAACAAAAGACTACGAAGACAAGAAAACAGCCATAACTTTTAATAACGGTCCGCGTCCAATTTTCTACGAAGCCTTAAAACAGTTTAATAAGTAAAGGAAAAGACAATGTCTGCATTCTGCAGCAATGCAGTGCAATATAAACTATATGATTACATGAGACTCGAATCCTGTAACTAGGCAATCGTTTGGTTTCTAGGACATATTTTTTGTCTTTTAAGGATCATTTTGCCGTGACAATACCAAAGAGATTTGTAATAGTAATAGTAAATTTTATTTCATTAAAAGGAGATTGTAGTACATGAGGCATACTTAAAGTTATAATTAAAGAGATTTAGGAACATCATTCCGAATCCGAAAAACATAGAAAATACACTACCATACATTTTGAGGTATTATACTTTTGGTTGAGATGATGCATATAATATTGTTTCCCGTGTAAAAGATTTTCAAATAAATTCAAAAGGGTGTCAAATGATAGTATTTTTGGCCAATACCCAGAACAATGAATCGTAAAAGCTGTCTGAGTTACAATACTGTATATCCGCTTTGGAAGTTATTTGAGCTTGCAGAGTCAGTGTTACATAGCTATTTTATTGTTTTATGTATTTGAACATTGCTATCTAAAATATGCTTTTTTCCCTATCTTTGGATATATGCACTTTTTTTTAAGTTAATTTTAATTTGATATAGCATTGTTTCATTGTTTTAATTCTCGGTAAATCATGCTTAGGTACTAATTCTAGCTTAGTTTGTTGGTGAAGAATTAGGAAATTCTGGGTAACAGCTTTGAGTCAAGACTTTCCGTTTCAGGCTATTACTTCGTATCTATTTTAAGAGACACAACTTGATAATCTGTGGGAATGTGGTGTGTGTTAAAATATGATCAAGGTCAAATTAAATAGCTGGTGCAACTCCGCGGACGTGATAGGTGTCGGTATCTAAACAAGACAAAAACAAAGAAAAAAAAATTCGTTTACGAAAATCTGAACTCTTGCTCAGCAGAGTTTCACTAGCTAATTTAACACTGTGCACTCCTTTAGGTACATTTATGGGTAATCCCATATCTATTCTTATAAAAAGACGCCGAGTCTTAAAAAAAAACAAACTTGAGATTGACAAATAATAACATTAAGAAAAACTATAAACAAATAGCATCACCATCTGATAAATAATTCCAATATCCAATATCCCTTTCTTACTTAATAAATTCAACCTGACTCAAAATGGCTACCCTACCTGAAATACACAAGAAAGGTCAAGATTGAATGGCGATCCCCAAGGCCACATGTGGATAGAATTGGGCAAAGTCGGGACCCTTAGACGAAACGTGCTCCTAAAGGCTCGCAATAATGTCAGGCGAAAATGGTCCTAAATGGCAGGAAATTGGCTATCTGATCCAAATATTGAAGCAAGGAAATAAGTTGAATCAAACTGTTCTACTGTTGTGAAATGTGATATATTTTTCTGCTTTTTTATTCAGATTGAAATCAGCGATTTTCTTTGGCGTATAATATTTCTGTCAAATTGTTTGCAAAACCAACCAATGCGTCGAACGGAACGGTCGGATTGGTTGGTTTTGCAAACAATTTAAGTGTTATATTCCTTTAATAAGTTATTTCTAGTGGACAAGTCTTAAGTCTAAAATCGCAGACCTTCCTTGAGCAAGCGTGGTGACCGAAGCTGTAGGAGAATGGCAAAGGTCTTGTCCAACAGTGGGACTGTAATAGACTGGTATCATTACAATTGTCTAAATAAATAAAAAAAACTTAATTAAAGGTATAAAAAAAAGAATAACCAAAAGTAAAAATGTAACTAAAAGTAAAAATGAAAAGCCATAAAACTCATTTGTATTTAGAAAAAAAAAGCAGATGGCAATCAAATTAAGAACACCAATTTAAAAAAAGGTTAGCAAAAAACATTAGTGCCTCTTTAGGTTTGTCGGTATCAGGTTCTCGATGGCAAAACGTATGTATGTGTTTGTTTTAAAAGCTTTTTACACGGCTTACCCATTCATACAATAGGGATGATGACTGGGTAAAGAAAACGAAATTCTATTTTGTCCGTCAATCAGGTAATACAAAAATATTAGATACGTATTTTTTGTTTTATCGAGTTAACAAAAGAATACTTAGTTAAAACGCATTAAAGTTGGAGAGTGGGGGCTCACTACGTCACAACTAGGTATAAAATGTACTACGCCGTGACGTCATGCGCCATTTCAACTCAAAATATCTCCGTAATTTTACGATTACGTGAAAAAAGAAAAAATACGTGTCAAATACTTTTTAATAATCTACCCGATAGACAAATAAAAAAAAAATGAGTCACCATCCCTATTGCCACCGGCTTTCCGGGGCTGGCCAGGTATCCGGCAGCCGGGTTCGGTCGTGTGTGAAGGCACTTAAGTGTACACAAAAATGATACGAAATAACATGGAACATTCCTGAAATATTTTTGTAAGGCGTACGTATTTGTTCCGTGTTTTGGATGTTGTATGTCATATATTATTTGTGATGTTTGTATGTTTGTGCTTGTAATGGCATGTGTGACACAGAATGCCGAGGGTTGCGGATAAAAGTGTTTATTTATTGTATTATTGTTTACTTGTATTTCTATTTGCTGCGTCTATTTCGGGAATACAAGCTATCGAAGTAGGAGAGATTATGAAAAAAAGAACCTATTTATTTTTTTGGGGAAAAAACATGAACTCGTTCATAGTCAACTATGATTTAATTTGTATGTTTGTATTTTAGTTGTTTTATCGATTAAACCCAAAAAATATGGGTTGGAAGGGACACCGACGCGAAAACTGTCCCCATTCTGACCACATAGAAATTATTCATCGAAATTAAAAAAAAACCGCTTTGTCCTACAAAAGTGCCATACCTACACGGTCAAAAGGTATGGCTAAGCTGATTTAAAAAAAAAAAAAACACGCTCTTAATCCCCGCAGGATTAGGTAAAGGTGATACCTAATAATACTCTCATTTTGCCAGTAATAGTTTAAGTCCCATATAACAGGGGACGAGCCTATTGCCATCAACCGGGCACAAATTCAGACTCCGCGGCTGCTACCAAGGAAGCCAATAACACTTTGCTCGTCTGGGGAATGGAACCTTATACTTAGCGGTCGCGCTTGCGATCACTCGACCAACGCGCAAACTTATAAAAAAAAAAACTCTACAGTATTGTTACCTGTCAGCCGATTTTCGCAAAATATAGAATAATAATAAAATTAACATAATCATCATATTCAGCCTATAATGTTCCCACTGCAAGGACACAGGCCCCCTCTCAATGCAGGGAGTCGGCTTTAATCCACCACGAGGACCCAGTGCGGGTTGGTAGATGCCACATGTCTGCGAATTTTTAGGTCTAGGACATGCCGGTTTTCTCACGATGTTTTTCTTCACAACCTTCTTAGAAACCGGCATGTCCTAGAACCAAAAATTCGAAGACATGTGACATTTACCAACCCGCACTGGGCCCGCGTGGTGGATTAAAGCCCGCTCCCTCTCATAGGAGAGAAGGCCTGTGTCCCAGCAGTGGGAACATTATAGGCTAATAATGAATAAAATAGTAAAAAATAAATAATAGGCTAACATTCATGAAGTTTTACGAATAAACACAGCATTTTATTCCTGGGCCATCGTTGTGCAAACAGTCAATTTAAACAGAATGCAACAATGTTTTGCCTCGGCGCCTTTTTGCGATGCAGATGATTCAGGGGTTCAGAGACCGAAGCGGTAATGAGTTGCTGGTAAATAAATATTTAATTTACTTTTAAGAGCTGCTGGAGATGAGTACCAAATATCGATATCTGGATTATATATTTATTTATTATATGTAATCGGGTATCTGTATCATTTACGTGATAACTTTTGGCTTTTGTTTCGCTCGCGTTAATTTAGATTTTGGCAATCAATTCGGGTTGTACTCATCATAAGAACGTTATTGTTATTTTCCTAGGGAACAGTATTTTTCTTTTTTGGGATAAAAGGTACCCTATGTCAGAAACGGACATAGGGCTTTTACCTGACAAAGTTTAAGCAACAATTCGAGATGATCGGTTCGGCTTAGGAGTGAAAAGGTAGCAAACAAACACACTTACTTTCGCACTCATGATATTAGTTACGATTATTGTAGAATTGTACTGTATATTGGAGAGAGGAAGACCAAAGAAACAGTGCATAGACTGTATGTAGAATGATATGGCAGGAAAGGACGTTTCTGATGAGATGACGAGCAATAGAAAAGTATGGAAGAAGAAAACATACTGCACCGACTCCCAATGGGCGAGAAAATATATACAGGCTGACTTTGAATAAATGCGACATTTAAGTACGAATTATCGGTACCCCAGCAAAATAAATTAATATGCAAAATAAATAAGAAAAATTAAAGTATCAAAAAATCTCGTCCTACTCATCGCAGTGCACAATAATCCCGTTGCCGTTCATAGCGGTCATTTACCTAATTTTGCCTATTTTCTAGTGTAAGTATCGCGCGACGTTGCCAAACCTCGCATGAGCGCCAGCGCCGACATCCCCTCCCGCCGACCGCCCCGCCGCCCACCTTTCCTTAGTTCATTAGTCGTCCTAAAACGTTTGTAGGTCATGGTCGCGCGCGCATTCCGCAAATCCTACTTTACGTATTGCGAATAATTTGTATTTTTGTCTTGTGTTTGTCATAACAATGCCTAGGACGAGACGAAATAGTTGTGAACCGTTAACAAACCTACAGTATCTTGATATTGTCGTGTGGTACAACACCGTAAGAAATCTACGTGAAACGCAGCGAAGATTTCGGCTAAAATATCCTAATGTCCCACCTTCATTGGGAAGAATTCTAAGAATCACTCAAAACATGCTGGACAGACGAGCTAAAAAACAAAAAATCAGGAGTGCATTCGAAACTGTAAAATCACAAACTTTAATTAATAAAACTTAAGGACAATTTGCGGCGCCGGCGCCGTGCTCAATTGTGTTTACAAAACTGAGGTGGACATTTTGGACAATTATTAAAATACACGTAAGTGTACTACTGATTTGATTTAGTGTAAATACTTAATAATTATTGTAAATACTGTGATTCCAACTTTTTAAATACGCTTATAATACAATAATTGATTTGTTGTTGTAACAAACATTATTCAGGTTATACCTCTTACTAAAACATTGTTTTACTATTAATTTTATTGTATTTTTGATCGTCCTCAGCCGACAAAAGTATGAAGGGAAATTTGGTTTCACAAAATTTTTATTTATCGTGCGCGCGGGAAAGAGATGCGCGGGCGGCCGGGCGGACGGGGGCGACGCGATTCATTCATAGCGAGAATGTACCTAATTCGTGCCCACTACGCGAAAACGGTAGTACGCGAAATTCTTTGATACTTTAATTTTTTTAACGTTTTTCGTAACACTGTTAGATTCTTATTAAATTTTACATTTGATATGTTCTAAATTTTGTTGACAACACGTATTATTGTATATTTAAATTTGTCGCATCTGTTCAATTTCACCCTGTCTATTAAATAAAAATTAATATTAACTATTTGAATTATTAAAGGAGGATCTCGTGGCTAAATAATAACAGCCGCACGGGTCGATCTTTAAGGTTAAGACGTGCTTGCCGAGGTTGGTCCGTGGATGGGTGACCATAATTACATACCGAGTTTCTTCCGTGCCTCGGAAAGCACGTTCAGCCGTTGGTCCCGGCGGTCATTTGTAGAACTTTGACAGTCGTTACGAGTAAACAGAAGACAAAAGTTTGACACCCAGTCTTACCAAGGGGTATCATATTACCCAGTTACTGGGTTGTGGAGGTCTGATAGGCAGTCGCTTCATGTAAAGTACAGGTACTCGGCTGCATCCGGTTAGACTGGGAGCCGACCTCAAGATAGTTTGGGAAAAGGCTAGGCAGATGATGATGGTGATGTACTGTTACCTATGTAATTATTGTATTGGTGATATTTTTACCATGTAGAATTTATTGAAAAAACTGTGCAATGTGTGTAGGTAATTCAAGGCGTTGGCAAAAATTAAAAAAAAAAATTGAAAGATGTGTGCTTCACTATTTTCTGAAAACGAAGAACACATGTTCTGATGCAAGAGCATCAGGCAGCATCAAAGTAGTTAATCAGGTGAGGTCGTCATCGTGATTAAAATATCATGGTGATTAACCATCATATTGTTATCGTTGACTGAATCTAGTATTATTGCCAAGAACAACGTCACAAAGAAAAACAGCAATTTTCAAAACAATGTAAGAATCCTTCGAACTGCCTTCATGTTTTTTTTGGCCTGTTTTCCCGCAAAACAAAAAAAAAATGATGATTTTTTTATAAAATCCCAAAACCATTTCAGTACACAAATTGGAATAACAAGGCGTCTGCCAACTTCAAAATAACACAACATTTAAACTCCCTAGAAACTGGGAAATTGTACGAACACAACTTTAGGGAGTCCATTGTAAGATTCCTGTTTAGTTATAATCTAACTAAGCCAATTATTATTATAGGTAAAGTTATAACAAGGCCGTCTACTCGGGCGCTCAAGTAATTTATAGGTACTTTTGTTACCGTAGGCCTAGACCGAATGCGCGTAGTGAACGCAACTTATATTCGTTCGAGCTTACGTTTTTGAAGTGAAAACTTCTTTAGCGGCGTTGTGCACTTTTGTGGTGGGTAAAAAATGTTAAACTTGCGTCAGGTTACGTGTCCTGATCGAAAATTCGTAAGACGGATTGACATTAGGTTACCAAGGAATTTGAACTTTATGACATCTGCCATTGAGTTTGGGTTTGCAAAACTGGATAATTATCTTATGCACAAACAAAACCTTCGGTTTCTCCAAAGAGGTAAATTTCGTAAGACGGATTGTAATAGTTCTGAATTGTTAAATTTTTAATGCAATATAAATTGTCTTGTTTGTGTACGATAGCGCAATAAATGAATATTGTATTTTACCACATAATACTCATGTTTTGTACTGATAATTAAAGCAATTCGAACGCAAAATGATTCCCTAACCATTCCAAAGTGTCAAGAATGCACAACGCTAATATTCAAGTTTTCCCTTCTGCCGGCACTTCGGGAGTGAACCCGTCTTTTTTTTATTATTAGGTTAAGCGCGCCACACTTTTCCCAAACAACTACAGGACCTGAAAGCCTGATGCAACCGTGGCAACTACCAGAAAAGTGCCGAGACAGTGAAGATCGAGGAAGTCCCATAGAAACCATTTAACTGTATTGGTTCCATCAAAGAAATTAATCAGAGACGAATAGCCGAGGGATAGGAAAAACAATGGAGAAATGGGGAAACAATGAAGTGAAAATTATGTATTTCCTACTCGAGCTTAGGTTTATTATTTCATCCCACACACGTCCACTGCTGGACAAAGGCCACTCTTAATGGTTGCAACACCACACACAACCTATATTTTGGCTCCCACACTCAGCAGATTCTTGCTTTCTTCAAAAAGGCATCGGTTGAAGGCCACCGGTTATATAGGTGAAAGTTAAAAAAAAAACAAATGCTCTATGAAAGTTCGATTTTGATTTTAGAACTCGTTCGAATTCTCGTAAAGGTATACGTCGCGTGTTTGCGATAGGCCCTCTGGGTTCGCTTCAACTTCAAGAAGATTTAGATTTCAGATAGAGATTTTATTTGGTTTATCTTTAAATTGGTTTTCACTCATTTTTAAGGGCGCAGGGACTTTTCTTCTTTCAAGAATACTTAGATTGTTTTCGATCTAGAGGTGTGTTTGAGTTGTAAAGAAAGTCTGTTCAATTTAACCAATTGTATAATTTTTTAAAGTGATTTTGTTGGAAGTTCTTATTTGATCAATCAATCATAACCGTGCCAGATTGGATACGATAAATTACTCTTTTAAAACGCGAAATGTAACGTTACGTTACGAAATTAGTGATCTTCAACAGTTACTGATTGGAGAATCAGACTCTAATCAATTTTAGATTTATTTAACCACTTATCCTATTGAATCATTATCAGTATTCATTCATCTTTCATACTCATCCTATAATTTTCTCACTGCCGGAAATGGGAGTCATGCCACAGATTTGAGCTCCCATTCAGCATGCGGGTCTTCGAGTTTTCGGTTTTACATGCCGTTTTCCTAACTTATTTTCTTTTCCCGTTTTGAGAGCAGTGGTAAAGAAATTATTTACACATAAGTGGCTGCCTTGGCTCGAAACTATGATAGCTACCCACACATGACTAGTATTCTTAATGGTGACTCCAAGCTTAAATGAAGCTCGACACGCCCTGGATCTGACCCATTAAACACATTTACAGCTATAGTTTGTAAGTTAATAAATTGACATACGCCCACGACAGTTTTCATCAGGAATAATCTTTAAAAGAGGATCTCTTGCAGATCCCCTTTGACAGATCCCCTCCATATATTTTGGGCTATTTTTTATACAAATTCATTCCATGTTAAAATATTACTTAAAAAAAAACTAAACTCCAAATTAATTTTTGAACTAAGTCGACCGTTGTTGCCATGAAAACACTTGAGAATATCCACCAAATCGTATTCCTAGAATTTCTTGGCAATTAGTGGATCTTCGAATAAGGTACATCCTCCAGCTAGCTATCTTTGTCAAACCCACAGTTGCATTCTGCTTCAATCAATGCTAAAGATGTCATAATTATGTCACTTTAATCAATGTCAAAGATGATTATATAAAATTAATAGTTTTCCGGTACTTCAATTTTGACAGATGAGAAGTTGGCGGTTATATGTGAATTTATAAACAAACAGGGAGGTATTTAGGCGTGGTTTGTCCGACTTAAGTTCAGTTCATGAATAAGAATACCAGTGTTAGAATTCAAGTGATATAGTTAATAATTCTACGTATCACATCGAAGAAGTATTTATAAGAAAGAAGGTATACATACAAGGGAGTGTCCTCGGAGAAAATTGCCAATAAATGATGGCCTCGCATATAATAAGGATTAATAAAACTATTTGCTCAATATTCATCACGACCTAACTATTGACAAATTGGATTTCTTGTACGGATTAAGATTAATACCGGTTCGTGTGATTTATAGGCAATTTATTGACGTAATCGTTTTCTCTAATTGATTTTCATACGGTTAATTTTGCTTTGTACCTATAAAAGCAGTAGGTTTTGACCGCGTCTTCGCTAGTAGAAGTCAGAAATTATCACACAGGTTCATTCTACCGGTACGTCCTAATACCTAGGATTATCAGCCGTTAATAAAGGAAAAGAAAGGTAACACAGAGTTACTTCATAATAATACAAGATGTTGTTTTGCATCCTCGTCAAATTCAAGGAAGTGACTAAACTAATGATTCTCTACCCGAATTAAAAATAAAATGGGTATGAAATTTTTATTTTTTGTCTCTTTTACGGAAATCGATAAGTCTGAGCCACCCGTGTTTTAAACACCACACGTCTGATACTCACCCTATAACCGTGTTTTCACACATAAAGGGTGTAAAACACGTCTTAACGAAGCCGAAAGGCACTGGTTCTCCCTGTAATTGCGATCATTTTTTTGTTCTACACCATACCTGGGAACCTTCTAGTTACAGAGATATTAGGGGTCAAAGTTCCAACTTTTTGACAAGTATTTTTTTAAATACAAGTTTTTAATGTAAGTTCTTTACTTTAAACACCTCCAAGACCCCCGTGCTATTCAATCCGTCCATCAGCACAATGTTTTGAGTGCGTTACATTAAGTTCTACCACAAAACATGATTTTACACCCCCGAAAAAAAAGTCGTTTCCCAGCAATAATTTTTGCGTAAACTTACTTAGTTTCATGTACAGAATGCTTGGTTGACGGCTTCGTGATGAGATGATTTACACGGTGTATAAACAATCTCAAACTTTTATTCGATCATTTCTTATTCCCTAAGCCACGTCAAGGGGGTTATTTTGAAATATTAACAAATTTAAACAACAAAAAAAAGCAGCGTTTTTTTGAATAATTAACTAGGTTCCGTGAAATTTGATTATTTATGTCTTTTGCGACAATTTCCTGAATTATGACGAGGATGCAAAACAACACCTTGTTTATGTGTGGATATAGATGGAGCAGCAAAAACTGGGTTGATTATTCATTAAGAGCGTTTACACCTTACCGCATTTCATACAATCTATAAATAAAGACTTGAAGTCTTTATTTTCCGAAATGCCTAAACCGATTTCAATGAAACTTCATACGCATAAGGGTCAGTTCACACCGAGACGCGACGCGACGCGACGCGGCGCGCACACTTTTAAAGAGCGATTCAAAATATAACTTTATTTTCTACACGAAAGGATACATATTTCTTTACAGGCGTCACGCGGCGCAGCGCTGCGTGGCGCAACGTATTCTCACAACGTTAAATTTTGAATCGCTCTTTAAAATGTGCGCGCAGCGTCGCGTCTCGGTGTGAGCTGACCCTAAGCAGGATACATAGGTCTAAAAAGTTACTAAACAACATTTTCACAACATGTCTTTTAAAAAAAGATAATTGGAAATTTCTTTTTCTATAGATAATTTATAATCGGTCTAATTTAGCTGCAAAACTACTTTTCGAAAATATTTTTTAATACAACTTTAGATCTGTGTATCCTGCTTATGCGTATGAAGTTTCATTAAAATCGGTTTAGTCATTTCGGAAAATAAGGACTTGAAAGCCCATCCATCGAAATCATAAATAAACTAAGAAGTAATCATTTTAGATCTTTGTTGAGTAATTAACACTCCCTCAATATTTGTTATTTACTGACCTTCCTCAAATATTTGAAACAAGTCCTCGACCATTATGTTATTTACTCAAGTAAAGGACCCACTATTTGCTTTGGGTTCTTGGCTACATTTACATTTGAATATACAAGTTTCTGTTTATTTTGACTAAACATTTCGGGATTAGTAGTTTAATAAGTATGGAGTTAGAAGCCGACGATGTTATATCTTGCATGCTCTTGTATGTATGCAATGTTTAAACAAATAAAGATATGTTTTCTTAGCTCAAAAAAAGCCAAATCACTGTGCCGTTTAAATGATAATCTTTTTTAACGTGATTAACGGCGAAGGTGGTGTGACGATCTGATCGTAAACATGGCTAGATATTGCACAGGATGGAGAGGTTTAGAAAAAAAAACAGAGGAGGCCTTTGACATACAGTGGGACACTCAATAGGCTAACAAAAAAAAATACAGGTTGCACTCCGGGAGTACCGGCAGAAGTGAAAACTTGAATATTAACGTTGTGCATTTTTGATATTTTGGAATGGTTAGGGAAAAATTTTGCACAAATTGCTTTAATTATCAGTATATAACTACTATCATTTATGTGGTAAAATACAATATTAATTTATTGCGCAAACATGACAATTTATATTTTATTTAACACTTCAGAACTATTACAATCCGTCTTACGAATTTTACTTCTTTGGAGAAACCGAAGGTTTTTTTGTACATAAGAAAATTATTCAGTTTTGGAAACCCAAACTCAATGACAGATGTCATAAAGTTCAAATTCCTACGTAACCTAATGTCAATCCGTCTTACGATTTTCAATCAGGAGACGTGACCTGACGCGAATTTAACAATTTTACCCATCAGAAAAGTACTCAACGCCGCTAAAGAAGTTTACCTTAAAAAAAACTATGTTTAAAAAGTATAAGATTGAGGACCGAACAAATCATCATTTCTTTTTCACCTGATTACAATTAGTAGTGTCGGGATGGGCTGTATAGTAATCGTTTTTAGCAACTAAAAGCAATCAGCCTAATTGGCTGGCAAAGTACAACAGAATAAGAATCCCTTCGTGTTCAAATCGGAACTATCGACGCCATCTGCTTTTTTTATAAAGTTCGTCTGCCAAAACATTTTTTATTGATCCTCTGCTCCTATTGGTCGTAGGGTGATGCTATATAGCCTATAGCCTTCCCTACATAAACAGAAATAGGCTCTAACACTTAAACTCGAATTAGAAGCTCCCGAAATAAGCGCGTTTAACCAAACAAGCAAACTCTACAGCTTTATATTTTGGTATCGATTTCAAATATACTTCGCCCTCTTATCGACGTAATTTTGTCGCCAAAGTATCTATGCATCATTGTTATAACAAAACATTTTTTTTCTTTTCAGAAAACATCTGTAACGTGCCAGTGTTATCTCAGTGTTCGAACCTTCCCTTAAAATCAAATGACTTGAAATCAGCACCATTTCTCAACCAACATGGCGTGTCCGTTCACCCGCGCATCCTCTGAACATCAGTTCGCCAATGGGAGTGGATCCAGCGCTAAGAAACCGGAGTTTCGCTACCGACAGTCCTCAGTCCACCTCCCAGGCCCTGAAGAGGAAGATGGGGAACGAAACACATTAACACTCAAGAACTTGAGTGAAGCACTTCAACTTCTTACGGCGCCTTCGGTAAGTTATTCCGATGTATTTTCGACTGTATTTTTGAGAGACAAGATTGGTTTTGAACTGGAGGTTTAGCGAGAAAATTGTTGGGTATATTTATTTTGTCTTGCATAGGAAGATGAAACGGGAAAAGTAAGCTTAGCGCCTCTTAGGATCGCTGAGGCGAGTAACTGCGTATCTGAGGCCTGCTGTACAATTCTAAACTTTGTTACAAAGACATAAAGTTGTATTTAGAAACTCTTTTCGCGAGTCATCGGTGCATATCTTAGAGGATAGCAAGTAATAGCTGCCGACTGTGGATCTGGTACATCGTTCCGTTCCAGTTTGAACTTTATCACTCCATCTTAAGGTTTTCTTTCGGAACTTTGTTTGAAACTTATCGTTGAGGAACTCTGAAACATATTGATGCTGAAGCGCTTAAACGAAGCGTTGCAGCTGCTGACTGCGGCTTATTTGAATTTTTCCATCCCAAATTAATCCTTATCACGTGGGCATAAGACTTCTTTTAATGAAGTGGCAGTGCCTAAGACGATTAAGGGAACTTAAACCATAAATATTGTAACGTACGTTCGGCGTGAGTTCCGTAGAGACGTAGACTGTTTTAATATTTTATCGCAAGTTAAGAGTTCTTAAATCAACTGCAAACTTTGGCGTATAGGATATTATGACAGGCGACTTTAAGTCAATGCAAACAGGATTTTACACACGAAATAAAAACTGATATAGGTTTAGGATTAATTTTAATGACTCCAAGTCGCCTTTCAAAAAGAAGTAAAAACACTGAAAAAAGCGCTGTTTCTTTGATTATTTATTATTACATATTTAGATACTGAATCAAAATTGAAAACAGAATACGATAAATATTCTTAAAATGAAGCATTTAATTTTCAGTTTATTTTCCGCGAGTATAAGGTCGTTTTTGTAAGCGCGTATAGGAGCGCCACTTGCCACACGTGCAACACTAAGTGCCCATTTACGCAGGCGCGGCGCGTGGAGCGGGGCGGTGCGCGGCGCGTTCCGCTTTAAATTCAAACATAAGGCGATGTATGAGAGCGTTTACGGAGAAGCGGTCTGACGCCCGTTTGTTTGAGATATAGGCGGCCGACGCGGCGTTATGTCAAACAGACAATACAAGCAAACGGCAGTGCCCGGGTTCGATTCCCATACGGAACGAATTTACAACGTCGTAGTTTTATCCGAAAATAATCATTTTGTTTTTATTTTAAATTTTGTAATGATTTTTTTTTCGTAAATTGTTCAGTTTTTACTAGCTTTTATTTAACTTGCAATGTATGTATGTATGTTTGTTTGGGTAGAATCTTGGAAGCTAAATTAGAACCACTTCCCGATGTCCGATTGAGCTGAAATTTTGCACACACCTTTGGTTGTAAGAACAGAATATTAATATGACAGACATAACTTAATCCTGCAGCCTGGATCGTTTTCTTACGAGGGCACTCCTCAACGGTTAATAGCACAAACATGAAACTTTGTATAGATACGTGTTCCATTTTGTTGAATAAACATAATTCCTGTCGTTTCCACGACCAGGATTTTTTCTCAAAAGTCCTCAACGGTTAATAGCACGGATATGAAAAAAGTGTTGCGATAGTGATGTGACAGAAACGATTACAGCAAATATTAAAAAAGTTTAAAACAAACTTTTATAATGATGCACCGAAAAGAAGATATCTAATCTTGGAGTAAATGGAAACGATAAAAGATAGTTTTTATAGCATTTACCATTCACGCGACCAGCTTATGTGAAAACTATTCTTTATCGTTTATGTAAGGTTTAATTTAAGTAATGTTACAACAAAAAAAAACACAAATATTCTTAATGCCTGTGATTTGATCCTGCAACTTCTGATTTTCAGTCCAATCGCAGTGCCACCAGGCCATTTACTACGTTCTATTCTAATACGTGATAATTATGACGATTGTCAGTTTTCAAACAGTTGATGAATATGGTCCCACGTTGGGCTACAAGCGTTCGACGCCGCGTCCGCCGCGGCGTTATGTCAAACGCTCAAATACAAGGAAGTGGTCCCACGTTGGGCTGCAAGCGGTTGACGCGGCGTTATGTCACTCGGACAATACAAGCATACGGCAGTGCCCGGGTTCGATTCCCATATAAAACAAATTTACAATGTCGTAGTTTTATCCAAAAATAATCATTTTGTTTTTATCTTAATTATATTTGTGTTTTTTTTCGTAAATTTTGTTCGATTTTTATTTGTTATTCATGATTATCTAACTGTTTTTGAATGGTTCAAAAACTAAAAGTATATATTTTTAAACTAGATATTTTATGATGATTTGAAAACCCTACATAATGCATTAAAATAAAACAGTGTCCTAGTTTTAAAAAGTAATATTTAACATGATAAAAAAAAACACAAAAAGAAAATCCTTACTTGCTAGGATTTGATCCTGCACCTTCTGATTCACAGTCCGGTCACAGTACCGTTAGACTATATACTTCATTGACACTTGAGCCGAAATAGACATTCTATTCTAATGCATGATATGAAAATTGACAGTTTTCAAACAGTTGAAGAATATGGTCCCACGTTGGGCTACAAGCGTGCGACGCGGCGTCCGCCGCGGCGTTATGTCAAACGCTCAAATACAAGAAAATGGTTCCACGTTGGGCTGCAAGCGGTCCACGCGGCGGTATGTCACACGGACAAGTTTCCAGCATACGGCAGTGCCCGGGTTCGATTCCCATCCGGAACAAATTTATAATGTCTTAGTTTTATACAATAATAATCATTTCATTTTTTTTTTTTTTTTGAGCGTTTGTATATCTGACCTCCACAACCCAGTTAGTACTGGGTAATACGATACCCCTTGGTAGGACTGGTTGTCAGACTTTCGGGCCACTGAAATTATTAACTAGTGATTGCTGATGATAAAAACGTAAAGTACGAACGAAACTTTTTTTCGAGAATTTAGCTAATATGGCAACAATTATCGTCAATCAAAACAAAAATACCATATTTGTCATAAATATTGTCACTTCTCTGTCTTGATCAATTAAAATCGTAATGTTTGGTTTTGTTGTGAATAGTTTTGCATATTATTTATTTACCCGTCTTATTTGTTTCGTGGTGAAGTAGACAACACGAGAATGTTAAGGTGTGCAGAGATGATGGCGACTAAAACAATGTCAAAGATTACAGTTGTGGCTAGCATGTGTGGGGAACATCGTAATACGATGTTCCCATACTATGGGGAATATGGTAATGCCGATGCTGATAGAATGCCCGCGACGCCGGGCTCTCTCTTATTTGAAGAAGTTCTAATAAGTTCACAATGATATGCTGCTTAAAATAAATGTTTTATTCAACTTCGTAATTCATGTTTTATTTTTGCCTAGTCCATGGCGCAAATACTTGGTCGTTGCCCGAATTCGATTGCCTTTGGAATTCATCAAACGACCAAGTGTAAATGAAAGCGGCCGAGTACGCGAACACACTCGTCCAACTACATTTTTTTTCCACTATTGTAAGCTTCTATGTATTCCATTGCGATGACTAGTGTAATTACGCCATAGAAGAATCACCGCTATATGGCGGTGATTCTTCTAGGCTAGGCAGACGCCTAGCCTTTTCCCAGCTATGTTGGTGTAGTGGTATGTAACCCACACGGTCGATTTTCAGTCTATGCAGATGCAGCTGAATACCAGTATTTTACATGGAGCGACTGCCTATCTGATCATTAAAGAGTAAGCGACCCAAAATCATTAAATATCGTGATGAGTTGTGCAAATGCTCCGCAGCATGGATAACAAGACAGGCCTGAAATTTTACGTAATTAGGTTACATTGGATTGTCAATTAAGATGAAATTATCATTCATCTTATAATAACAATTATAAATTGTCCGATTTACGATATAAAATAAACACCATTTTTTTTTTTAAATAAAAATAAAATGATTATTATTGGATAAAACTACGTCATTATAAATTTGTTCCGTATGGGAATCGAACCCGGGCACTGCCTTTTGCTTGTATTGTCCGTGTGCCATAACGCCGCATAGACCGCTTGCAGACCAACCTGGATCCATTTCCTTGTATTTGATCGTTTGACATAACGCCGCGGCGGACGCGGCGTTGCACGCTTGTAGCCCAACGTGGGACCATTTTCTTCAATTGTTTGAAAACTGACAACCGTCAATTATAATGTATTAGAATAGAACGTCTATTTTACACAAGTATCAGTGAAGTAATTGGCCTTGTGGTATTGCGGCCGGACTGTGAATAAGATGATGCAGGATCAAATCACAGATGTTTAAATAATTGTTTTGGTATTTTTTCTTTTTGTTCTTTTTTTTATGCTGTAAAATATTACTTTTTGTAACTAGGTGTTCTGTTTTATTTATATGCATCTGTATGATTTTCAAATCATTATAAAATATGTAGTTTAATAATATATACTTTTAGTTTGTGAACCATTCAAAGAACAGTTAGGTAATCGTGAATAACAAATAAAAAAAGAACCAAATTTACGAAAAAAAAAACACTAAGAAAATTAAAATAAATACAAAATGAGTATTTTGGATAAAAGTACGACATTGTCAATTTGTTTCGTATGGGAATCGAACCTGGGCACTGCTTTAGGCTTGTATTGTCAGTGTGACATAACAAATCAAATGGTCCCACGTTGGGCTTCAAGCGTTCGACGCGTCTCCGTAAACGGCAAAAACGCCAGACGCGCCGCTCGACGCCTATTGCAACGCCCCGCGCCACGCGCCGCGCCTGCGTAAATGAGCCCTTACAAGCGTTGATGCGCCTTATTAGCTCGTATAAGCTAGAACCCGACGAATTCCGATCTATTGCCGGAATAAGCGCACATAAAGTAACGCGCGTGTAAGCACGTAAGCCGATGGTAGCTTATAGGCGCAAAAAACGAAAAAGCTAGTCTGAAACTGCTCTAAAAGTGTTTCATAATAATCCACAAGCAAACATAATTATTTCTATGAACAAATGAAGATCAATAGAGGACCCAAGTGTTGAAAAGAGATTGTTTTTTTTTGTTGTGAAATAATTGCATTGTCGAATACTTAATTGATTTAAGCGTATACAAACGTCCATCAAACACGTTTCAATTTATTATCATGGCCGGAATTACTAGTGTGTGTTTTGGATGAGTTAGTTCGACTCTGTTATGATTCCAGAATATTGCTGACGACAGAAAAGGTTTAAAAATATTTTATGATACTTAGGAACATCACGCCTCGAGGAGCTCGTGGCTAAGTAATAACAGCCGCACGGGTTGATCTTTAAGGTTAAGCCGTGCTTGCCGAGGTGGGTCCGTGGATGGGTCACCATAATTACATATCAAGTTTCCTCGGTCATTCAGAAAGCACGTTAAGCCGTTTGGTCCCGGATGTCATTTTTAGATCTTTGACAGTCGTTACGAGTAGTCAGGAGCCAAAAGTCTGACATCCATTCAGACCATAGACCATACCAAGGGGTATCGTATTACCCAGTTACTGGGTTGTGGAGGTCAGATAGGCAGTCGCTTCATGTAAAATACTGGTACTCAGCTGCATCCGGTTACCCTGGAAGCCGACCCCAAGATAGTTTGGAAAAGGCTAGGCAGGTGATGACATAACATCACGCCTGTATTATCCGAAGGATTAGGCAGAGGTATGACTAATAGTACACCTCCATTTCGCGAGTTATATTTTGAAGTTCAATGTAATAGTGGGCGAGCCTATTGCCATCAACCGGGCACAAATCCAGACTCCGTGGCAGCTACAGAGAAATTCCTGATGTAAAACGCAATAACACTTTGCCCAATTCAACTTAGGACCATTTTTCATCCAGTAACTTTTTAGACCTAAATATCCTGCTTACGCGTATGAAGTTTCACTAAAATTGGTTCAGTCGGAAAATAAGGACTTGTCAGTTTGTATTAAATGTCGTAAGGCGTAAACGCTCTTAAAAATGATATTTTTTAAGTAAGCTATTCTACCCCTGTGGGTAGGATGAAAATAAAGGCAATATCTGTCTGTTGGCTTTATTTTTTAAAACAGATGCTTGGGTCGATCTTCAAGGTTTAGCAGTGCTTGTTGAGGTCGGTCCGTGGATAAGTGACCAACCATATACCGAGTTCCATCCGTGGCACGACCGTCCGTTTCGTGACACGTTAAACCGTTCCCGGATGTCATTTGTAGATCTTTGACAGTCGTTACGAGTACTTAGAAAATCGAAAGTCTGACAATCAGTTTTACCAAGGGATAGGTAGGTATTGTATGAATATTACCCAGCAATTGGGTTGTGGAGATCAGCTAGGCGTTCGCCCTATGTAAAATAACGTTAGTCAGATGCATCCATTTAGACTGGAAGCCGACCCCAACATAGTTTGAACAAGGCAGATAATGCTGAGTTTGTTCGTTGAATCGTAGAAGTTAGCGTTCTTCTAGTAGAAAACTTAGCTAATAAATAACTAAAATAAATAGAATTATGTTTTAAGAGTGGACCCTAGTCCCGAGGAACTTGAAGAATAGGTATTTGATGAAAATATTGCCGTCGCTCCTGCACCCGACCTTAAAGTATAAAGTGCGAATAGGACAACTGCAGCTCAGGCTGATTTTTCCTACAAAAATCTTGACCAAAAGACGTTTTGTATTCCGCTGTTTTCTTCTTCAAAACTAAGCTGATCTAAATAATTGTTATATCAAAATTTACAGGAAAAGTATATCTATGCTTCTATTATTTTCATTTTAGTAAAAAACTTATCTAATTTGTCTGATAGTCGTCTGAACATGGCGGTAAAAACGGGCTTTTTTTCGGGTTTTTGGATTGTCATAATTCTTTTGGTGATTATGTTTTGAAAAAAAAGTTGCTCTAAACGCATTTATCCACGAAGAAAACAACGGAATACGTTTGTATGGAGAAAGGCCCACTAGAGATCCCTCTTAAGAGTGTAATAGTTATTTGTGCAACGAGAGAGCAAATTTATTTTTTGCTGCGAGTGCTGATTTTGAATCCTGAGTGTGGCGAGGGATTCAAAGGCACGAGATGCAAAAAGCTTTGCTCTCGTGTAACACACATAATTTTTCACTTTAGCAGCGAGAACACATTAGGAGATAATAAATATTTACAGGTTAAATATCAGTTTTATTTGCAGTAAATACCTATTTGCAGTAAATACCTATTTACAGTTTAAATGCAACAATAATAATTCAATAAATTACATTAAAAGACATAAAACTAAATTAATTAGCTAGTACGAAATTTCGAACGTGTTTGTCTTTGAGGTCGAATTCAAAATCGGAACTTCGAAAGGGCTGGTCTTTGTCTCTCTCTCTTTCTAATGGCGGGAAAGAGATAGTTTCGAATTGTATGATTAACTCAAGGCTGAATAAGATACTCGCAGCTTTCTGAAAAAAATAAAAGTCACTTGGTCTCACTCAGTAAGCAAACTCACATTTTGCTCACTGATTTCAGGCAGCTAAACCTACATGTTTGAAATACTGAAGTGAAAAATATGTTTCTGCCTGTTCGATGGGTGGGCTTCAAGACGTATGACAAGTATGCCAGTACACTCCTTTCTATATTGATAAATATATTGTTCCGTTTCATAACGGATCACTGTCGACCACAATAAATTAGGTACCAAACAGGGATTCAAATCCTGACTTATTAAAACTTCAAACTGATCACGTCAGTGACGAGGAAAAGCAGTAATAATAACAGCAATATCGACATCATTAAGTATATTACTGTCGTTATTCGTAAATACATACATTGAATGGCTTTGATGACATCATACAATTTTACAACGTGATTAAAATGCAATCCGCGTTCTGAAATGGTGCCACATACATACATGGATACATATTGGCATAACTTTCTTCTACGATGTCGGTTGTGTTTGAAACATATATTATTATTATTTTTTAAACTAAACTAATCTGTCTGACTGTCTGGAAAATATCGCTATAAGCTATAAGACCGCTGTTGTACCCATAAAATTTGCAATTTTGTAAACCCGTTATGTTTGATTTTTGGTGTACAATAAAGTTTGATTCTGTTCTATTCTACTCTTAAAAGTCTAAAGCACAATAATAATTATTATATCCAAAGAAATAATCTGGTATGACATAAATAAGAGTGGGAATTTAAAAGAGCGATAAGAAAATGTGCCTTATAGACTATTATAACTTACTAGTGGTCCCCGGCATGCGTTGCAAAGCACTTTTTACCTACCCTATCTACCTACCCTAACCTTCCCTACCCTAAACCTTCCCTGGACTACGACAAATATTTTAAAACCAAAATCAGCTAAATCGGCCCAGCCGTTATTGAGTTATAAAATTACAACGAAAAGTGGCATTGATTTTTATATATATAGATTTATCACTATGAACTGTGTGAAGGATGATATGGCAAGAAAGAAGGTATCTCATGAGATGACAAGTTATAGAGAAGTATGGAAGAAGAAGACGCCAAATAACAACCCCAAATAAATTTGGATAAGAGCAAAAGTATGATGGTGATTATTATACAGCCAAAGTTTACACACAAAATTACTTCCAACAATTCTGTTACTATCAAGCCACAATGTACACACACACGGACAGACTCATTCAAATAAAATTTGCATAGCATTGTGTGGTCATCGCTGTGTGTAGTCTGTACTTCTGTAGTACAATAGGTCTATAACACTATTACAGACTGCGCGTAAAAATGTTACGACTGCAATTTTTCCTGTGAATGTGGTAATACGATTTTTTGCTACCATTGTATTGTGAGTTTTCCCACAGTACAGGTGAATACATTTTTCAGTAATACTGTAAGTACTAAGACAGCATAAACGTGGTTATACGAATGAATGATGAGGATTATATTGCAGTAGGTGATCGGCGCAGCGCCATTTTGTGGCCTTGATGTATTTGGAAATGTCTGCTTCTTTATTTTGTATGTTTTTAGTTAGCATATGTTATGCCACTACTAGACAAAGGCCCCCCTATTCCTTCCAATTCTGTCGATAGTGTTCCCCTCGCCAAACCTCATGGAAGCCCCCCAAGGCGTCCCGCCATCTTCTGCTCGGTCTGCCAAGAGCACAACCCCGTTTAGCTGCTGTGTGCTTCTTCATCCTATAAAACCTATATTAATTTTCATAAATGTTTTCTGTGCTGATCTTGATTCACCGAGTTTGACGTTGCATGTCAAGAGATGTCGCTAGTTGTAGGTACTTAGGTTTATATTGTTTTCAAGCCACATTAAATAATAAAAGTTAGATAACTTTAGCATTATTTTGATAAATATATTGTATGAAAATGTTACACCTGTTGATCCACCAAGTAAGAACTGATTTAAAAAAAAAAATATTCAGCAAATAATTTTACATTGTTTAAATATTTGCAATTCCTTTAAATATTTTAAATAACAGTGACGGTATTGCAGCTTCCCAGGAACGTGACGAAGAGCTTTTTTATTTCGCTAGATGTAAAATATTGGCATTTCAAAGTGCTGTTCAGTTTTAAATGTAATTGAATCTCAAGAACTTATAAGCCTGAAGTTGATTAATGAAAATAATTATTTTTTAATTGGAAAAATCGCCCGGAAATAAAAAAAATTGGGTTCACTGTAAGTGCTTGTGTGAAATTAAATATTTCGGGCTAATTAGACTTTTACAGTAAATTAAAATTGTGTCAGAGTAAATACTCCATGGAAATGAGGATACTGATTCTTGATCGCAATTCAAATGCACTGAGTTCAGTTAATTTGGCGAAAGGAACGTGGGTATTTTTGATCGGATTCTGAGTCGCGGTATTAAAGTTATTCGTGACCTCAGAATATTAAAGAAAAACCCCGACAACAACTGTTGGGCAGTACACCACCAGACATAACACCGGTCTGGTCAAAGGATCCTCCCTTTTCCTTTTAGTTGTTAAGTACCAATGTAGTCGCAAAAACCGGCCAAGTGCGAGTCGGACTCGCGCACGAAGGGTTCATCATCATCACTCATCAGCCTATATTGTTCCCACTGCTGGGACGCAGGCCTCCTCTCTATGAGAGGGAATGGGCTGTAATCCACCACGCGGGCCCAGTGCGGGTTGGTAGATGTCACATGTCTTCGAATTTTTAGTTCTAGGACATGCCGGTTGTTTTCATGTTTTCCTTCACCGTTTTGAGAGCAGCGGTGAAGAAATAAATCACACAAGGTAATGCGCCTGCCTGGGTTCGAACCTACGACTTACTGCTCGTAAGTCGGGGCTGCTACCACTGGGCCACCGCTGCTCGAAGGGTTCCTTATCATTATTTATAAAAACGAGCAAAAAAAAATCACTTTTTTGTATGGGAGCCCCCTTAAATATTTATTTTATACTGTTTTTAGTATTTGTTGTTATAGCATCAACAGAAATACATGATCTGTAGAAATTTCAACTGGCTAACTATCACGGTTCATGAGATACAGCCTGGTGACAGACGGACAGCGAAGTCTCAGTAATACGGTCCCGTTTGACCCTTTAGGTACGGGACCCTAAAAAACTCTTTCACAAAGATTCCACAAATCAAACAATGCTTTCAATTTAGAAAATAAGAATTCTTAAAAACTCTTAGTATTAATTTTAAGACGATATAGATTCTTGTTTTCCCGAAAAGAGTGGTCGGAAAAACAAGGAAATAAGTTGAAACTTAATCTTTAGATATCTAGTTTCTAATCTGAAGTTTGCCAAAGTAATTAGGACAAAAAAATACTTCGGCCTACGCCTTTGATGATAAATTCGAAAGGAAAATGTTTGAAGATAATTCATTACGAAAGTACCTAGGTAGTTATTCTCTTTCAATAGTATTAATAGAAGAACTCAAGTTAATTCTTTAGATTCGTTTTTAGTAAAATCTTTAGAGCGAAGTTTCTTTGAGTAAAACTCGAATGATTTGGCACAATTGACTGAGAGGAAAAACTTAAGATTTAATTGATTTTACTACGTTTTAAATTCTAACATTTTTTTTTTTGAAGAAAAAAAACTTTAATTAATTAAAAATATTATGAAAGCACATAAAAGAGATTACTCAAATTCATTTCAAGAAACAATCCGTTTGACTAGAAGTCTTTTCTGGTTTCTTTCCGGTTTCTCTTAAAAAACAGGCGTAATGTTATATAATAAGCAATAGGGGATGATCACATTTTTTTTTTCTTTGTCCGTTGCGTAGTTTATTAGAATATTTTTCTTTTTTCACGTGGTCATAAAATTACGGAGATATATTGAGTTGAAATGGCGCATGACGTCACATGTAGGTAAGTTTTATACCTACTTGTGACGTAGTAAGCCCCCACTCTCCAACTTTAATGAGTTTTAACTAAGTAATTTTTTGATATTTTGATAAAACAAAAAATACGTGTCTAATATTTTTGTATTACCTGTCTGACGGACAAAATAGAATGTCGTTTTCTTTACCTACCCAGTCCGCACCCCTATTAAATCATAACCCCTAATAAAATCACGCCTGTAATCGTTGTAGGTTATGTAGAGATGTACCCAATACTACACTCACATTTTGCCATTTATGTTCAAGTCCCATGTAATGAGGCGCTCGTGGTTAAATAATAACAGCCGCGCGGGTCATTCTTTAAGGTTAAGCCGTGCCTTCCAAAGTTGGTCTCGAGTTTCCTCCTTGCCTCGGAAAGCACGTTTAGCCGTTGGTCCCGGCGTGTCATTTGTGGATCTTTGACAGTCGTTATGAGTAGTCAGAAGCCAAAAGTCTGACATCTAGTATTACCAAGAGTTATCGTATTACCCAGTCACTGGGTTGTGGAGGTCAGATAGGCAGTCACTTCATGTAAAATACTGTTGCTCAGCTGCATCCGGTTAGACTGGAAGCCGACCTCAAGATAGTTTGGGGAAAGGCTAGGCAGATGATGTAATCGTAGGCAAACCTATTGCCAAGTATTAAATCAGTCAACCAAAAGTTAAATACCTCAACCAAAACCTTACATAACAACCTTTTAAGGTCCAATTTACAATGTAACGACGACCTAGTGGGGTCATACCATTAATAATTGAGATTCATTTGTCTGGGTCAAAACATACATGTTGACATGATACAGCATCCCTGGGGTGTCGTATCCTTTGATTGGCAATTTACGCGATGAAGCGTATGTATCTTATTTTAAATGATGTAATGATTAAGGTTTTATTTTTTTCGTCACTTTTTTGCTGTCAAACAAGGTTTGGGAATATAAAGGAGGCCTGTGCCCCAACAGTGGGAACGTTATAAGTTGATCTATGCTATGAGACTGTATTGCTAAAATAAAGGAACATTTACCCCTCTGTCTGATCTCTGATTGCGTAATAGATAATTGATTGTATTTTTTAATATCATGTTAATTATAAGTATATTTCCCATATATTTTTATTTGGAGTCTTTTAAAATTACTAACAAACTACATAATTAAAAATTACCTTAACTTACCAAAAACCATGTTATATCATCAAAAATTCCTCCTCAACGCTGTCAATCGGTGATTTTTGGTTATCTACATGGTTAGGAATTGAGTTTTTTCGTCTCATTTACACCACAGTACTTTAAAGATCAGGATATTTCATTTTTTAAGGCGTCTCTGTCCCTTTGGCAATGGCCTCCCACCACTCTTGCCTTTTCCCGAACCCGAAGTATGTTTATTATTTACTAGCGACCCGCCCCGGCTGCGTCGCACGGGTGCAATGCTGATACTAAATACACTACAGAAAAACTGGGAACGTTGTATATAAAAACATAGCGGCCCGCTCTGGCTTCGCACAGGTATAAAATATATAATTATTATACATATAAATCTTCCTCTTCAATCACTCTCTATTAAAAAAAAACGCATCAAAATCCGTTGCGTAGTTAAAAATTTAAGCATTGATCAGTACTGCAATTACGTACAAATGCCTGCAAAAACAAGTCCAAAGCCACGACAGGTCATAATATGACGCAATACAATCTAGACTACGTGGGAGTCGAAATAATGAACTCTAAACTAAACTCATTACGATAATAAGAAACATTCTACTAACCTCATTTCAATTTCACTTTTTTGTTCCGTCGAAGCTGACGTGTTTTAGAATCAATCATTTAGCGAAACGTTCTCCATTTTCTCAAGCGAACATTATTAAAGCAAATAATTTGATTGTCAGTTATACCCGTTTGTTTGACTTCACTCTTCCTCTACATATCTTTAGAATATGAGGGGTGCTACACAAGATTAGTTCTTGATCGGGAGTTACTTTGAGTAAATTGTAGCGATAACGTCGGGGTCACCAAAAAAAAAGAAGCGACCTACAAAAAGCAACTAATTACAAAAAAAAAGTATAACAACGCCATCTATGATAAAACTGAAGAACTAATATGATCTGAATCTCGCAAGCAAAGTTTACATCGACTTAAGACTATTTAAAGAAACCCGACAACAACTGTCGGGCTCAACAAGCATCCTAATAACGCGATGAACGTGCGACGCGGGCTCGCTACTCACTCGCTTACAAGAGCGGCGTTACACAGTACACTGCCGCTCTAACACATTCATTACGGCCTCTTAGTCTGGAGCGTGATCGGCTAGCTCTGAGATCGTTGTGGACGGGGGCCATACATTCTTAGCGGTAGGATGCGCCACCAGAGTCACCTCTGTCGCAGGTCGTCATCCGCTGGGCCTCCTCCGGGCAACCGGAGGTCTCACCTGGCGGTGACAGACCGCCGAGGTGGCGTGAAGAAAGCGGCGCTCGTTACGGTAAAGTTTTATCGTACGAAAGCGCGCAGCGCTAGCGCCGCTGGCGCCTCCTACCGGACAAAATGACAACCACACATAGGCGAGCCGCGCCATAATAAACTAATTACGCGCGCTCGCCCCCATTCATGCCTATATTGGCCACCAAAGGAGGTGCCCGTATTTACGGGCACAGTGAACAAATTCCGCGGGGAAAGGGTTTTACCCATATCCCGCCAGCCGCGCCCCTCTGCGGGGGCGTAGCGATATCCCGAGCGCAACTGTCGGGCAGTTGCCCACCAGACATAACACCTGCTGGTCGAAGAATCCTCCCTTTTCTATCGAGTATCGAGGAACTTTACACCCTGTTCCTCGGACTCCTAAAAAATCTTTGATAGCGTCAAAAAGATTTGCTAAGTCATCAAAAGTTACGCAACATACTCGTATCAATATCATCTGCCTATCCTTTTCCTAACTAAGTTGGGGTCGGCTTCGAGTCTAACCGCATGCAGCTGAATACCAGTATTTTACATGAAGCGATTGCCTATCTGACATCCACAACTCAGTTAGTACTCGGTAAAACGATACCGCTTGGAAGAACTGGTTGTCAGACTTTCGGTTATGCAACATATGATGGGTGTACAAATACCCTGAACGAAGCCAAAAGGTACTTGTTCTCCCCGTCACCTTTTATTTATTTCAGGTCGAAGCGCCAACTTTTTCACAAGTTTTTTTTTTAATACTAGTTTTTGATCCAAAACATCAATGACTAGTATTAAAAAACTTGACTACTTTAAATATGGAGGTATTTAAAGTAAACAAACAACTAGTTACGTTTAGTTGACCCCTGCACTATTAAATGCATTCATCAGCACAATTGATTGCGTTACATTGAGTTCGACTGTTAAGCGTAATACTAGGTGTTGTTTTGCATCCTCGTCAAATTCAAGGAGGTAACTATGCTAATGATTCTCGACCCGAATCAATAATTAAATGGGTAGGTAATATTATTTTTTATTTTACTTACGAAAATCGGTAGGTCTGAACCACCCATGTTTTTAACGCGGCCCGTCTCTTCCTTGCCTTATAACTTCGCTTACACACATACAAAAAAATCTCAAACGATTATTCGATAATTTATTATTCCCTAAACCACGTTAAAGGGGTTATTCTCAAACACTGACAAATTTAAACAACAAAAAAAAGCAGTGTTTTTTAATAATTAACTAGGTACCGTAATTTATATTGATTATTTATGTCTTTTGTGACAACATCCTGAATTTTGACGAGGTTGCAAAATAACAGCTTGTATTTCACCTAAAAAGTAGTTTCGGATAACCGAATATGTGCATTAATTGCTTAGCGTCGGATTTGTTGTTAAATATGTGTGAAGCAACCCTGATAGTTCGCCTTAGTCCTACGCAAAGTTACCGCACCTTGCAAATACTCTATAGTGTTGTGGTCGACCCAACTTTTGATGGCACAACGACTCATGCTGCCAACATTTATGGAGTTCCTCCAACTTCCACAAACTTCTGCATGGGTTTTTCACTGAAGATCAGCGAAGAAAATTGTTTTACAAATACGTAATGGTTTTAAACTTTCCCCCTTTGATCTTATGTTCAGTAAATGGAGTGTGTTTTACGGATGATTTGGTCTGTGAATGTGAATTGTTTTTTTTCTGGTATTTTTGTTCACGTTTTCCGGATTTTAACGTTGTCTACTTATCCTGCTGTGTTATCTTTCATTTTAAAACGTGGAACTCTAGAATTCATTTTAAGAATGAAGACTAAATTTTCAGTGCAGACCGCAATATTCTCTTAGAAAGCACATTCTAAAGGCATTTATTCTTTTGTGCCCATAAATTCACATTTCAATTCAAAAGACTATATTCTTAGTGTGACGCGTGATCTAACCCGTTCGCAGATGCCGTGTGGTATATACCAACCTTATGAATTCCTCAACCATTGCTTTGTGACACCAATTGAATTGCACTCACACGATGTGAGCAACGAGTATGTATAAGTTCTTTCGTCAAGTGCCCTTTGATATTTGTCAAAGGACATTTTTGCGACATTTTCATTATATTCCCTTTCAGGAGTTGGGTTTGAAGTAATTTGGGAAAGAATTTGGTTTTAAATCAAATGCCGTGAAATGAAATCTTTATGAAAGGCCTCAGTGGCCTTCTGTTTGATCATTACAGTTGACGGTAACGTTATTTGAATAAAGCCACGAAATGGAAGCAGTATTTTGGGAAATATTAAATGAATTATTCAATATTGTTATGGTTTTTTTTATAGAAACGCTGAAATTACTAAAATGATAGTCAAACACTATCATAGATACACGTCAACTATAAGGTGTTGTTTTGCATCCTCGTCAAATTCAAGGAGGTAACTATGCTGATGATTCTCGTCCCGAGTCAATAATAAAATGGGTAGGTATTTTTTTCTTATTTACGGAAATCGGTAAGCCCTATAACCACGCTTCCACACATACAAATAATCTCAAACGTTTATTAGTTTTTTTTTTCTCTAAACTACGTTAAGGGGTTGTTCTGAAATACTAACAAACATAAACAACCAAAAAATCTGCGTTTATTAATAATTAACTAGGTACCGTAATTTTAATTGATTATTTATGTCTTTTGTAAGAAACTCCTGAATTTTGGCGAGGATGCAAAACAACACCTTGTATATTTAAAGTACCTACTGTAGAAAATTACAAGTATAGTGTGACGAAGTGTTATATGTAGGTATCTATCTTCTTACATCTACTTATTACATCGTAAAGTAAATTAATTTACAAAATTAGTCCGAAAAGTTTCAGAAGCATCGTTAATTAAGCAACTTTAACGTCGACAGACCAACGCAGTAAATCTCTTTAATACTCTTCATGTTCCTCTGAAACTCGATCATGAATCTCGATGAATAAATCACGAATCGAGAAAAAGATAACGATTGAACAGAACTTTTGTGTTAGCTTACAGTCTTACACACTCGATTGCTTGCGTTCGAGATTAGAGAAGCTCTAGATTCTATTTTTGGGCGTTAATTAAACTGGTCTTAAGATTCGCGGTTTAATTTCGTTAAATCTGTGTCACCCGGCCGCCACCGACGGGTTAGAGCCGGGGTGGGTTATCTGTCTCTGTCGGTGCTATACTAATGAAATGTCCTGGTTTCTAGCGTACTTGGGTAGTGATGTATGGTTGAAACGTTCTTTGTTTCAGTGTTGTTTCCTAGTAATTCTGCGATTGAATTAGCATTTGCTGCGAGTTTTATTTCGTACGATATGGTTTTATTAACCATCAACTTTATTTTACCGACATTCTTAAAACATATTTAATACGAATTCTAATAAGAACTATTGAATAAACTAACAACAAACTATGAAAGTAAAAAAGGTCATCAAAAACTCCTCGTCAACGCTATCAGCAAGTAATGTGTCTAAGGGACTGGCGGTGTTGTATGTCAATACTCAGCCATTTTTTTTACGGATGGAATGTCATAAAATGACTCCTCCTGCTCTAGGCAGAGCGGAAGGGACTGTCAGACTTGTACTGACTAAAACCCATCCATGTTCCTTCTTAGCCTTTTGTGTTCTAGGGCTACGGTATCTCTTTCGAACAGTTCCGCAGCCCTGGCAGGCATCGACCCTTTCGAATCCTACCGATTTGCTGATATCTTCTTGAGGCGCGCGTGGAATACGAACGCGCCGTCGTCGATACGGCCTGTCGTCATAAGACGGACGGACGGTAAGCTAGCTCATTACTCACCGTTCACAGGCACGCGCTTTCGGTACCTTTACTACGTTAGCCTTTGGTCAAGATAAAAGCCAGCCCTTAATTCACGAGAAGTGTCTAGTAGGCGTTTCGAAATTTCATTAAACAGATTGTGAGCAGTCGACCCCACGAATTCTAATAAGTTTTCCATTATATTGCTTAGATAGAGACACGATTAATTAAGAGAATTAATTTGAGCAAAATTAATTTTCGAGATCATATTATTTTGAATAAATAAAGATGCATTCATTTACATCTTCATCATCCTCTTGCCAACTTACTCCGATTAATTTCGGTCGTGGCAACATTTTTCATTTTTAACCGACATCTGAAAAAAGGAGGAGGTTCTCAATTCAGCTGTATTCTTTGTATGTTTGTTACCTCACAAGTCTGTGATCTACTGGGCCGTAATTATTCTTATTTTATAAAGGAAAAAACGAAATCCTTATAAGCTCACTTTGTTGTCCGTCTGTCTGTTTGTCTACCATGACTCTTTATCTCGGGAATGCGTGGAGGTATCGAGTTGAAATTAAAACCATATATGTAGATCTACAGTCCCTTCAAGCTGTGAAAAAATCAACTTCTAAGTAATCGCAAAAAAACGTATATTTCGATACTCTCAAGGGAATCAAAATGTATCCAGGGTACTTCCCGTTGACCTAGAAATGATATTTGACAAGTTATATCGTCTTATACTACAACACACAGGAAAAAACCTGGAAAACGATAGGTACATTTGTAATTAAATAATTAAAAAAAAATATATACATATATTTTTTTTTTTTATTTAATTAACGCTCATAATAAAAGTGAATTTGTACTGAGTCCCCGGTGGGCGAATCTGACTCGCACTTGTCCGGTTTTTTTTTTAACCGACTTCTAAAAAAGGAGGAGGTTCTCAATTCGAATGTTTGTATTTTTTTTTTTTTTTTTTTATGTTTGTTCGCGCATTACTCCGTCGCTTGCCAACCGATTTGGAAAATTATTTTTTTGTTGGATAGGGTATACTTCCGAAATGGTCCCATAGTCACCAAGTCGGGATCTGATGATGGAATCTTGGCGAAATTGAGGGAACTCTTCAAATTTTATAGGAAAACGTACGTACGTAGTGATTTTGGTATTTTCTACAACAAGTGAAGCATTTGCGTCCAATAAGAACCATTCTACCATCAGATCTGATGATGAATCCAAGAGACAGGCTTCGGAACTCCATAACAAGGCAACGAATCTTAGCTGTGTTTGGGCTTGTTGGAATTGTAACGGTATGCTCTTTCCAGGTGTATACACCGATTACACTGAGATTTATGATCCGATTTGCGTGATTCTTCTTTAGTTTGATGTGGAATAGCTGCCATTTGGTCCCATAAAAAATTAATATAGTTTGGCCATATAGTTTTTATGAACATTTTTTTTTATATGTAAATTTTTCACGTATGTACACCGATTTCTCCGTGATTACTGGACCGATTTATACGATTTTTCATTCATTTGGTAGAGAAAGCTTGCCCGGTGGAGCCATATGAATTTTATTATTATTGCTTAGGTACTTTTTGAGTCATCCTCTTTATTATGCATTTTGACCTTTGTCGTATGTATGGACGATGTGCTGGTGTCTAGTTAAAATGTAAAAATTATACTTGACTAGGATTAAAGTGAGATACCACAACTGAAAAGGGTAAAATAAAAACTTTTTTACAAAAAAAAAAATAACCGACTTCCATAAAACACTAAAAAGTGGCAAATAATTTTAGTTTCGGCAGTCGGTGACTTGTTTGTTTCATTTACTTTTTTGCCACCGACTTCCGAAACTAAAATTATTTGCCACTTTTTAGTGTTTTATGGAAGTCGGTTATTTTTTTTTTTGTAAAAAAGTTTTTTTTTTAATTTGATTAAGGAAACTCGCTTGGGTAGTTTAAGAGTTATCTTCTATAATACATATTTATTTTTCTGTGTCTATGTGGATGATCTACTAAATAACTTTTAGTAACAATAAAAATTAAAACTGGACAAGAATTTGTTTGAGATACCATGACACCTTAAAGCCAAAATTATTATTACTAGTCAATGAAACGAGCAGCCGTCACTGACTTCCAGAAGTAAAGTTATTTAATACTTTTCAGCAATAAGTTTTTTATTAGAGAAATATTAAAACAATCGATCAATTATGGAACATTCGCAGGAAGATCATAGTGAAAGAAACATCACAAAGGTATTACCATGTCGTGTTGTTGCTACCTTTTGTAGAAAATACAAGGAAAATTACAACAAAATTCATTCATTGACAACAATAACAGACGTCAACAATGACAGCTGTTGTACCCATCAATTAGTAATACAATAAAACAAAACAATGAGCGATTAGCGTCTTAATAGACAATCACAAAAACGCTACGCAGGTGCATAGCGTTAATTTGTTCAGGCCATTATGACGATAAGTGAATTCTTTGAAAATACTTACTCATGTTGGTATTCATCGGCCTGCATAAATATGTTTTTCGGTTTTTACGCAATCACACTGCACACCAATATTATAATGGCAAAAGTTTGTGAGTGAGTGTGTATGTTTGTCACTCCTGCACGCCTCAATGGCTGAACGGATTTGGATGAAATTTGGTATGCAGATAGCTTATACCCTACATAAGCTACTTTTTATCCCGATCTGCGCGGGTGAAACCGCGAGGCGTAGTTTATAATGTGCATACATCTGTTATTCTGATATATATAAGCTAAATTAATTAATTTTCAGTTTCATATACACATATTCTAATTACTACATGTGGAAACTTGTAATTGGCCATATTTTGTATAAACTATTACTAATTGTCTGCTTAGCTGTAAGTTTTCCTAAAAATAAATAAATAAATAAATTTCAGTACAGTTTTATAATTATCGGTTTAATAGATTTAGCTTAAAATAATAACAGACTTCCATAAATCCCTAAAAACTGAGGCACTAGTCATATTTTTAAGTTAAAGTATTAAGCAAGAAGTAAGTACGAGACATGGAAACCTACACTTTCTTCAAATACCTAGTGTAGTTTAGTCTTCTTTGAGGTATCTTAATTAATTAAAACAAAGACCTTATACCTTAATAGGAGAACAGGCCCCCTATTCACAAACGCTCGGATTTGATTTCGATTCGATAAGTCGCATGTCTATCTTGTTTTGGCATTATGAAAGCGAGCGAGATAGACATACGACTTTCCGAATCGAAATCGAATCCGAGCGTTTGTGAATACCAGCGGGCAGGAGTGGAGAAAACCAGCAGAATCCGCGCAACTACGGATACAAATCACATGACTTTTTGGAGCGATCGCATCGATTGGAGGCGAACTGCAAATCACACAGTCAACACGAAAGTAACCCAACTCCAAATTACGGAGACTTGCGTTAAAAACTAACTCTTAATAACATATATAGGCTATCGTTTAGTGAATCAAACAGCGACAATATCGTGATAGAAAATTACAAACAAAAAAAAACGTCACAAATGGAAACACCCTATAACACGTACCACAATTTTGTTATTTCCCAAAAAACGCAATTTTTATGTGATAAGGAATCGCTTACTTCAGGTATTTATTCAATTCAATTACTTTATTTCAATGAACAATTTTTCATCATATAAGAGCACCAGGTACGTTAAACAAAAAATATTAGAAAAACAAATTAAAATAACACAAAACACATCACACACTTTCATTATTAAGTACAATTGAAATTGGCAGAGTCAACAAATTAAAATTATATTAAAAATTCTTCTTCTTTTCTTCAGGTATTTACTTGAATCATCATCTGCCTAGCCTTTAGGTACCCAACTTTTTGGGGTCGGCTTCCAGTCTTACCGGATGCAGCTGAATACCAGTGTTTTACATGGAGCGACAGCCTATCTGACCTCCATAACCCAGTTATTACTGACTAATACGATACTCCTTGGTAAGACTGGTTGCCAGACTTTCGGGCCATTGGCCTCCTATAACAACTAAATTTACTCTATATTATAGAATAAGAGTGTAAATTACTTATCAATTCATAATTATACAGTATGTTAGGTTAAACGAGGGACATATTGAGGGAGGGTATTCAGTATTCGATTCTCGTCCCAAATATGTAAAAAACCTATAACGTATATAGAAGAATTTTTAATGTTTTGTTTAGTGCCTAGATATTTTGGACTGTCCTAAGCCAGGTAAGTTTAAAGTATGAAGGGAAAATGGATTATACCTAAGAGTCATTGACCCGCTCACATGTTCTGCGATAGTATTAAGTCGCTAGCGCAAGGGTGTATACACGTTGCGTGACATTTGCGAAAATTTTGGTATGGTTCTGTCTGTTATTTATCAGTGTTTTTTTTTTGTTGATATTTTTATTAGTATCATGTTAGCATGTACTATTATGGGTTTGAATATGTCCCTCGTTTAAACTAACATACTGTATAGCACAAACAACCAATATAGTATTATTAATTTAAGGAAAACCACAACAATATCTCTTTCACTTATAATAGGCTCCGATGTGCGTTGTATTGAAAAGCAATACATATTGCCATTGGTAAATGGGCCCCTAAAGGAGGCTATCAACGGACCATCCTAGGCAAGCACGACTTAAAATAAAGATCGACCCCAGCGGCTGTTACTTCACTCCCGATGATGCTATAACCATCCTCCAGGAGAGTAGCAAAAGTTCAGACGCAAACCGCCGTCTTTCCGACCTCGCCGTGGAGGTCTGTCGCGACCTCCCGATCCTTGCCCTCCCCGACCCTCGCTCGAGCCAGCCCGCGATGCTGTGCCGGTAGTTTTAAATCAGCCCCTAAATAATAATATAGTTCAGATTCAGCCTGTCCTCATGCTGTCCTCCCCCAGCGACACCCTAAGCCGAGGCACGTACCCCACACAGGGTGCCCTTAGCGTGTAGCCGCTTAGTTTGTAAGTAGTTTTATGCCCTGTTTGGAGGCCTTACACTCAAGGCACCCACAGGATAGTCCGATTAAGCAGTCGACAACGTCCTAGGTTGAACGAGGAGAAGCCAAACACAAAAATTGTGGAGTGGAGTCGTTCCGCGCGGAAGAAGTGAAACTTCGTAATACTACACGCATGCGAGACAAAATAACGCACTCTTTCGAGTGCCACGCATTCACTCTCGTTATTTTATTGAGCTTATAAATTATATTTTGTTGTTTTCTTGTTGTATTATTTTTATTACATAATTATAACATAAGTTTATCGAGATTATTCTACTCGTGGAAATTGAGCGAAGGCTGGTCACACCGAAGAGTCAAATGCATGACTGTTTGCACGCCATCTTGCGTACCTAGTTGAACTACGTAGTCACAAATCTTGTAATACTGCCATCTCTTAGTGTGTTTTAGAAAATATTCCCCCTCCATGGTAGCTTTAAACTTGTTGGAAGTCGCATAAGATATTTTTGACATATGTATGGGATTTAATATTTTTAATATTGTTAAGTAATATTTTAATTTGGGATTATTATTTTTGATTATTATTTGTAGTGGATGATTCTGATTTAATTTGAGTTTACATTATTTATTTGATATTTGCTTTTTAATTTATTTATTTGGTAACTGTTTTATCACTGATTTTATTGTAATTCTTTAATTTTAATTTGTAATTTTGTGTAAAATTTCGATACAATGTAAAAATTGTTACTGAAATAAATGAATGAATGAAAGAAGTTTCACTTCAAAAAAACCGCTGTTTTTATTTAGCTACGAGCTCCTCCTAACTGCCTAAGCTATACAAAAGCTGTTAAATACTTAGATAAATACAATCTAATTATTTAAAAGACTAAGTAAAGACTAAAACTATATACCTACATATTCACGTTAGTTATTTGCAAGTTGCCAACTTTCAGAAAACACCGCTTAAAATAGTTGCACAGCCACGGAAATCGTATCGAATGTCTAATGTACCGATCGCATCGATTGAAAGCGAACTGGAAATGTGCTAATGCCGTGATTGGGCCTCGCTTAATTGGACTCGGATCTTTGGAGCGATTGAACTCACCTATTTCGGATTTTGTGTGCACATTGAGTGGCAAGTTAAGTATTACAGTGACGTGTAGTGGTTATGTCAGGTAGGCATAATTGATTCGTTTAAGTTTGTTAGGTTGGTAGTGCTTCTATCGATTATTTCAAAACGATCCAGACAGCGGATGGATTGAGTACCTAAATAGGTAATAAATAAACATAAAAAGACAATAACATCACGGGTTTTATACCGGAAGGATACGGCAGAGGTGTATTTAATAGTTTACCCACATTTCGCCAGATATGTTTTAAGTCAGTAATTTCAGTAGTCAAGTAATTTGATTTAATTCATTAATTTATTTCAGTCATTGTCCATACATTATGATAAAACTAAAATCCCATCAAACAGTCTGTATAATGGCAATTACGTTATTTGCTACATTACGTTAACATTTATTAACCAACCATTCAAAGCAAAAAGGATTTATTCGTAGAATTTGACTGCTCTTGATTAACAAAAATACCTACTCACAAAAATATTCTGTTTCTCACAGTAATTAAAAATGAAAGGAGAACAAAACACACTGGTTGCCGCATGAAAGCAAACGCTATCGTTGTTATTGGCTTGATTGGCTCGCCTTCGGATAAAGTCAATCGTCAATCGCTTAAACTCACTGGAGTTTAAGCGATTGACGATTAGTCCGTTGGTGGAACTGTGCCTTTATGGCGATGCAATTTCGAGTCTGTCCACGATGAGCCGTTAGCAATTACCATGTGGGATGAGTATACACCGTGTAAATCACCTAATCACGGAGCCGTCAACCAAGCATTCTGTACATGAAACTCAGTAACTTTACGCAAAAATTATTGCTGGGAAACGACTTTTTTTTTGGGGGTGTAAAATCATGTTTTGTGGTAGAACTCAATGTAACGCACTCAAAACATTGTGCTGATGGACGGATTGAATAGAACGGAGGTCTTGGAGGTGTTTAAAGTAAAAATCTTACATTAAAAACTTGTATTTAAAAAAATACTTGTCAAATAGTTGGAACTTTGACCCCTAATATCTCCGTAACTAGAAGGTGTGAGGTATGGTGTAGAACAAAAAAATGATCGCAATGTCAGAAAGAACCAGTGCCTTTCGGCTTCGTTAAGAGGTGTTTTACACCCTTTATGTACCAACTGGTTCTGAAATGAAGGTACCTATCTAACGTTTACTTATACAGTGTAAGCAGACCCCTCACGAAGCTGTCAACCAAGCATTCTGTGCACAAACTAAAGATCTCTACGTACAAATTATTGCTGGGAAACGACACGTCACGTTTTACGGTAGGTAGTACTCAATAGACCGCACTCAAAACATTATGCTGATAGATGCATTGAAAACTTTAATAAAAAATAAAAACATTAAAAACTTACATTAAAAAAAAAAAGTTAGAACTGACCCAGAAAATCTCCATTACTAGAAAGGTTCCCAGGTATGGTCTTTCGATTTCGTGAAGGATACACTTTTACATCAATTATTTATTCTGCCTTTCTAGTATCTCCATGTTACCCAATAGTTCATACACCTTAAGTACATTTTGGTAATTGCGTGGCCATGGTATTTTTTTGAGTCATTGTCTAGTTATTGTCAACCTAATAAGATACAATATATCGCTGTAAGATAGGCGGTAGAGGGGGTGAGGGAAAGTTCTTACCCAAAAGAACTATTTGGAAGGGAAAAGAGCTCCTTATAATATACCTGGTAAGTAGTAGTTATTCATAATTTAATATATATTCAAGATATGCGACAGTAAGTAATAAACACGCAATATGTTGATAAATAAAAATACATGTCAGTAAAATTGTTTTATCGACATGCCACTTTGTACTTTTGTAGCAATTATTGGTAATTGTTCTTTTACAAATGGAAAAATACAATACAATTGCATAATTCCGGTTACTACTCAGTAAAGCTGATTGCCATGAGTCTAATTACAGACAGAAGAATAAAACGTGTAACTGGCGAAGATATCATGTATTTTATTTTTACAAAAAAAAAACGGTGTTTCATCATGCTTCTGATCCGTAAAGGTATACCTTATAGTACACCCTCTTGTGAAACCTAAGTTTTATTAGTTATGTTTGCATTCCATGTAATTGGGGACAAGCCTATTGTAATCGGTCACAAATCAGACTCCGAGCTACTACTGACAACCTTCAAATGGAAAAACTCAATAACAACTTGCCCAACCAGAAAATCGAACACCAGTACCCCAAGCTTAGCTTAAGCGCTTGCGACCGTTTGCTAACTAAGTAGATAGATTAATATTTCAAATATTTGAAAATATTTTTAGAGCTGACGTCAAAGAAAACCTTTTAACAGATCATTTTCCACCAAACGCGAGTGTTGTTGTCAGCTTCCATTCATCAAATCAATATTACCGGAAGAGAGGAAATTATAATACCAATCAATATCAGCCATTAGTCAGTTTGACAGTGACAGCTAGGTGGCTGTCAAACTGAGTAGGAATGAATGCACAGTTGTTTTCTATGAAGTATGTGAGTTTGTGCTCCATGGATTGACTATTGTAGCTGGTCTTGGATGGCCTGGAAGTAGGCCATTATATCATACACCATGCAGATTATGGCCAACTCTTTTTCATACAAAAGACTGAATTGTCATTTGATGTCCAAGCTGTTTGTAAAATATTTCGTTAACAATTTAAACAACATTATTCCATTCATACTTTCAAAAAATTCTTCACCTTGTTTTTTTCGAGTATTGCTTGTTGAAATCGTGCTATTGTAATTTATTTCCCCAAAAAAAAAAAAATATTTTCCATAACTTAAACTCAGCATTATAAATTTACTCACGAAAAGACGCTACTGCCGTTATTCTGAGCGTTATCCCTTCTCAAAGTTATCCTTCAGTTTATTTATAAAGAAAACCCATTATCACTTGAAAGGGGCACAGAAGGAGAAGGAGATAAGTTGTGAGCTCATAAAAAAGGTTCTTGTTATGAAAGTTATAAGTAGTTTCGAATGAAATCTCATTTCTCATGCTATGACGTTCAAAAAGCGGGACAAAAGCTATACAGAACCCGATGATAGGCCGCTAAACAAGCGGGCGCAGTCCGAGCCATAGCGGCAGTAACAGTTGAACGAAAATGTTATGTTGGAAGTTATCGTAGCTAAAAGTAATACGATAATCTTCGACTAACTCAATGTTTTCATACAATGAACTTTAAGATACGGAAAAACTTTTTGACGTGACAACGTCTTATAAATTGGTTTGCCGGGTGACACTTCAAGAAACTGCGTTACGCTCCGCTCACGTTATGCGCTCACAATGAGAGCGAGTGAGAGGCACGCGTCCCTTCCACTCGGGCATGGTTAGCCCGCCTAAGAGCGAGAGAGACAGACATAAAAAGTGAAAGGCACGCGCAAATAAATGTTTTAAATTGTTACTATTTCATCCTTCTTCCTACTATACGAATGAATATTCACATTAAAATTATTTTACCACTCAAAGTCGTTGTCACGTAAAACTTTCGCCCGTATACCGACTTTACAGGCAACCAATTTTTTTTGTTTTTTTTTTTTTGTGAAACTAGCATAGTTATTCTATTATTCGACAGTTATTATATTTTTTGTAGCGGCACTACAAAAAATAGTACAGCAACATAGTGTAAAAAATACTACAGCGCCATCTGGCCCGGAACACAGGTTTAAATAAACCTAGATCGGGCAGGTCGCTGCCAAACATCTGAATTGAATTAACATTTGACTTTTGAATATGTTTTAGTTATAGTTTACTTAAAAGTACTATTTATACCATTGTATGAGAAAAATACTACTGTGCCTAAATGTAAACTTTTTGTAATACTTTTTTAATAAATAAATTATCTAATAAAAAAAAATTATCTAATCTATGACAAAAATGAAGAACATACATCAAAATCCCCGTGACTTAAGAATATGTATAGAAAAACCCGACACCAACTGTCGGGCAGAACCCCACCAGACATAAGACATAACACCCGTCTGGTCGGAGGATCCTCCTTTTCCATGGCATATAAGAAACTTTAGACCCTGTTGTTCATACCCCTGTATGTTACTTGAGATTGCTAATTTAGTGGAGGTCAAAAACTTACAAATTGAACGACTTTTGAATTAGGGCATCGATACCAGGCTTGACCCGGGTTTTATTAAAGGACCGAAACCGGATTTTGCTTGCCCTATTTTGAATCGAATAAATCTAACTTACAAAACCCCATCAATGACGACATACATACTATCATGTATTTTGTGAAAATTTAACCAAATACTTATGGTTAGAAAAATGATCTTGTGACAGACGGAACCTTGAAAGATTGAACCCTAAAGAACCAACAGAACTTCTAATTATTTTCTAATAGCAGGTAATATGTCGCATAAGTGGTTGATCAAAGAACAACCATTAAAGGTGAATTGAAACCATAGCTGAACAGCAAACCTGTTGCTTTGCACCATTATGTTTCCCCGTGGAAACATCAATTTAAGTTCTGTAACTCCTGCCATGCACTGATCATTTTGTGTTACGTAAATTATGCCGTTTATTAAGAGGGGACTCTAGTGGGTTTTTCTCCATATAAACGTATTCCGCTGTTTTCTTCGTGGATAATCCGTCTAGAGCAATGATATTTTTCCAAAAAATCTAGGTCTTATTAGTACAAATGCATATCATTTCCTTTTTTTAAAAACATAATCACTAAAAGAATAGGGGATAATCCAATTTTGTTTTTTCTGTGTCCGTCGGGTCGTTTATTGAAAAGTATTGGACAAGTATTTTTTCTTTTTTCACGTGGTCATAAAATTACGGAGATAATATATTGAGTTGAAATGGCGCATGACGTCACATGTAGGTAAGTTTTATACCTACTTGTGACGTAGTAAGCCCCCACTCTCCAACTTTAATGAGTTCTAACTAAGTAATTTTTTGATATTTTGATAAAACAAAAAATACGTGTCTAGTATTTTTGTATTACCTGTCTGACGGACAAAATAGAATGTCGTTTTCTTTACTCAGTCCGATCCCCTATTATGACAAGCCAAAAACTCCAAAAAAAAAGCCCGTTTTTACCGCCATCTTCAGACGACTATCAAACAAATAAGATAAATTTTACACAAAAAAATAAATAAAAGGAGCATAGATATACTTTTCTAAATTTTGATATAAGAATTATTTAAATCAGTTTAGATATGAAGAAGAAAACAGCGGAATACAAAACGTCTTTTGGTCAAGATTTTTGTAGTTAAAATCAGCCTGAGCTGCAGTTGTCCCTTTCGCTCTTTCCGGGGGCTTGGTCGAGCGCGGCGCGACGGCAATAGTTTCTTCAAATACCTATTCATCAATTTCCTCGGGGCTAGAGTCCCCTTTTAATCTTATTTCTTACGCTAGCTAGTTTTTTATCATTATCATCATTCTCTTGCCCTTATCCCAATTCTTTTGGGGTCGAAGCAACATGTCTTCTTCTTTCAAACTTTTCTATTACCCGTCATCTCATTAGCAACATGAATAAATTCTCTGATCATCTATGTAGTTATTGTAGGTACTCGATAAAATATAGGAACTTTTTTCCCAGAAAATAAAAATAACAATGATATTGAAAAACAAACTATCCCGGCTGCTGCAAATTAAATCTACAAAGAAAACAGCGTATAATTGAAAAATAAAAGCACGCCCTTTATATTCAAACCTTGCTAAGAACTTAAGCTTTGGATTGGAGCCATGAAGTACTCAAACAGTTTATTATAAAACAATACTGAATATTCATCGTAATATTAAGTTTTTCTGGGGAAATCTTGTGAGATAGATATTTAAAGTATCATTACTAATGATAATATTTGATCCACCGCTTGGGTACAATTTTTTTTTTTAAATGGCATCGTCACTAGCACTAAAATTAATACTAAATCGGGATTACAAAATAAATATTAAACATGGTAAATACCCCGTTTTTGGTTTTATTGATAGTATTTCTGTATTAACTTAATAATATGTACCTGTCTGTTGAATGCAACTGTTTATTTCAATTGATACTATAGGCCTCTGAGTGAGGTAAGAAAAACGCATCCAACTCATGCTATTATCACATACTCGACATGCAAGATAAGGTTTTCTAAATGAGAGAGCAGAATTATCGCAGGCAGTGATCTCTGATCTAACTTACCGGTTCACTGGCTTTCCAGCCCTCGAATTAACAATATAGCCTTATCAATACAATCTCATTAATACACACGATCATTTCTTATATTCATTACTAATTAATTCCCCAATTCTATCAGGAGGAACCCCAAAATTATGTAGTCGTGATTAATGAGTCTCTTTTATTTCATTCTCGGTTCCGTATCATTTATACGTACTTTGCTTTTTGTGCTGCCAATCGGAGCCATTGATAGAATTGGTGCATGGGGTTGTAAATAATAGCTGTCTGTGAAGATGAAAGGGTTTTGTGTTCTTTGAGATGATAACAAAAGTGAAATTAATACAATATGATAGGAAACTCCTGATTTAATCATTCACCGTCGTCTATAGGCCTAAAAATTTTTAATTTTGTAATTTTGTATTTTTATTACCTTCACGTTGTGACAAGGAATTAAGGCCGATTTTAACGACGTTCTAGAACTTTTTAAATGCCCTATGAATAGGTTATAGCAGTACCTATTTAGAGAGCAGCGGTAGCCCAGTGGTGGCAGCCCCGACTTACGAGCAGTAAGCCGTGGGTTCGTACCCAGGCAGGCGCATTACTTTGTGTAATTTATTTCATCACCGCTGCTCTCAAAAACGGTGAAGGAAAACATCGTGAGGAAACCGGCTTGCCATCTTGTCGTTGAGAAAATGTCTTATAACTAAAAATTCGAAGAAATGTGACATCTACCAACCCGTACTGGCCTGGTCTGCGTGGTGGATTACAGCCCACTCCCTCTCATAGAGAGGAGGCCTGCGTCCCAGCGGTGGGAACATTATAAGCTGATGAGTACCTATTTATAGTTACTAACAAACGCCTGGTATCATGAGAGAGTGGAGCGGTGCCGAGGAAACGTGCAGGAATCGACGAATCACATTGAGCAAATTCCACATCGCACCTCTTGTCTATCCTGTGATTTGTCAAACCTTGCACATCACCTCTCTGGTGACGAACAGGATTCACTTTTGTGGAACTGGGCTTAACGCAGTTAAACTATTTTTATTTTCTTTTTTAACAGGTGTGTTTGTCCTACACCTGGGTAATTGAAAAAACAGATAGAAGTATTTATTTAACAGTGTTTGAAGCGAACAAAGCAATATACTTCAATCAATGTTTGTTTGACGAACTCTTGATTTTATTACAACTTTAGTTGTTTTATCTCATAAAAACAGTTCATTATTTTTACGTACTTTGAAAAAGAGATTTTAAAATAAAGGTTTTATGTGGAAATCAAAATCTATTTTCAGTAGTAAGAAATCGTATGTAATTCAATTTGACGACACGGTTGGCGCAGTGGCTGAGCGATTGGCTGCTGCGCTGCGTTTCGCGAGTTCGAATGACGCACGAAAAAAAAAAATTAAGGGCCTACAGGTAATTGTGTCGGGTCTGACTTTTTGTGTGTGTAGGTTTAAATGTTTGTTAACGCACCAACGATATAGGAGAAATTCCTAGTGTGTGGCAACGAATGTATAAAAAAAAACCTGCCAAGTGCGAGTTGGACTCGCGCACCGAGGGTTCCGTACAAACCAAAATTACTGAAGAGAATGAATAAAAATGTAACTAAAAATTTACGGTTTTTGCAAATTTTCATGTAACTGTGCTATAAAACGTTGCTTCGTACCAAATTTCAAGATTCTGAGTTCACGGGAAGGGCCCTGTAGGTTTTGATATCCTTGCGAGTGTAGAAAATTTGCGGCATAAACGGCTGTCTCTTTTGATTGCGTTGGCTTAGACGTTTGATTTTTTTCACAGCTGCAAGGGACAGTAGACTTGAACATTTGATATAATTCCAGCTTGATACCTCCACGCGTTCCTGAAAAAAGGGCCTTGACAGACAGACAGACGGACGGACGGACGGACAGCAAATATCCTATCCTATAAGGGTTCCGTTCCGTTTTTTCCATTCGAGGTACGGAATCCTAAAAAAGATGTTTATTTCAGGAAATAGATTTTCTAAGACACTTTATTTTTCATATTCCTAACTAAAAAATCCCTGAAAAAGAAATGTTTCCAGTATAGGAAGTGTCTATGATCAACATTTCATTACCAATATTTCTTTTACTCTTTAACAATTCTGAACGATGAATACCCCCATTTATAAACCACAGGTGCACTTTAATTATAACTTTAATGAATGATATCAATTCTCATCCCGTATGGTTCGACTAAAACTTTCTCTATTCCTGAAGGAATGTTTCAATTGAAATAGTTCAGAGTTTCAGAACGAAATGGATGTCGCTGAACACATTTTACCTGTGGCCGGAAAGTTCTGGAAAATATTTGACGTGCAGTGATTTATTTTTCTACTAGTTTGATAGTTTAGTTGGGTGGAAGAAAAGTTTGCTTGATTTGAAAAATGGTTGTTTTTTTTTTAGGTATTCCATGTGTTACATAAGTATTATAATAAAAATAATAATCACGAGATATGCAGTCTCAGGCAATATTTCCTAGAAGCCGACGTGGGGATTATTTATTTATTTATTTATTTATTTATTTATTTATTTGAAAAGACATGTACAATATAACAGAAAAATCCAAGTAATTGTACAGTGAAAAGAAACATATTTAGAATAACCTATGATAAAACATTTAAAATAAAGTATATACTTAAAATTACAACAACAAAAAAAATCATCTTTCAGTCATCCTCCTAATTAATGAATTAATATTAAATGCACAGTAAAAAGAAACATATTTAAAATAAAGTATGATAAACATAATAAAAAAAGTACTTAAAATTACAACAACAAAAAAGTCATCTTTCATGCATCCTCCCACAGAAAAAGACCAAAAAAAAATCATCATTCGTTCATCTTCTCACAGAAACTCAAACACCCACGACATACGTCTACCCAGCTCGAGGCAAATAAATCACACTCCGGTGTCGATGTCAGAAGAGCGTTCAGCATTGCCAGGGCGCGAACCATGGGAGAATTAGAATGCGAAACTGTGCGTGCAAACGGAACGTCCAACAATCTGTGTCCACGGGTTCTAAGTTGGTATTTGGGCACAGGGGGAACAAAAAGCCTTACAAGCTGAGCTACTAGTTCCGGACAGTCAGATTCACCACGAAGTACCCGACAAGCAAACATTAATAAAAAGAAATTACGCCTGACTTCAAGAGAGTTGAATTTCAACATTCCAAGTAAAAATTTTGTGGGGTACAGAAAAGGATAGTACCCGAACAGTTTCTTAAATAAAAATCTAAGAAATATTTTTTGGACCTTCTCCAGAAGCAAGGCGTAAGTACTTTCATAGGGATTCCAAATAATTGAAGCAGACTCTAATTTACTTCTGACTAAAGCCATATAAACTAATTTTATTGCCAGAGGGTTGTCAAATTCACGCACATTTCGGATAGTAAACCCTAGTCTTCTGTATGAATCAGCAGTGAGAGATCGCATATGTTCATGGAAGGTTAGTCGTGAATCAAAAATAACACCAAGATCTCTAACTGAATTAACACGAGGAATCGGTTCTACTCCTAAAAAATATTGCACAAGTCGAGGGTATTGAGCACGACTATAAGACATAACACTGCATTTAGCTGTGTTAAATAAGAGCTTGTTTTCAGTACTCCATTGGAACACTGAGTTAATGTCCTCTTGAAGAGTAACTGTGTCGGCCATCTCCTCAATACCGTATATTAACTTGAGATCATCAGCGTAAAGTAAACACCTGGAGTGTTTGAGAACCTTCTCAAGATTGTTAACCATAATTCCGAAAAATAATGGTCCTAAAATAGAACCTTGGCTTACGCCAGATCGCGTTTGATATGGCTCCGAAACAAAACAACCATGTCTAACACACTGTTGACGATCACGCATATAACTCGCGAAAAATTTTAAGAGTTTAGGTGAGAAGCCGATGTCTCTAAGTTTAGACAATAATACGTCATTATCTATACGATCAAAAGCTTTTTTGAAGTCAAAATATATGACATCAACCTGTATGCCATTGTCCAAGTGCTTTGATATTAGATCTACAAGCGTTAAGAGGTTAGTAGTAACTGAACGATTCAAACGAAAGCCATGCTGAGAGTTGCAAAGAAATGGTCGGATCTGGTAACTAATTAATTTGTGTAATATAGATTCAAACAATTTAGGAAGAGATGACAGAATGGCTATAGGCCAATAGTTTTCTACATGTGAAGTTTCTTTAGTTTTTGGAATAGGTTGAACTCTCGAAACTTTCCAACGACGTGGATACCGCCCTGTAGAAAGAGCTAAATTAAAAATATAAAGTATAGGTGTTTTAAAGTATTCTTTACATCCCTTTATGATATATGCGGGAATGTTGTCTGGACCTACAGCAGAATTAGGTTTAAGTTTATTAATAGCAGACTCTACATCTTGTAGTTCTATTGTATTAATATGCACGAAGTTTGAATGGTTGTCCTGGTCACTATAGTTTTGATTTTTATAATCAAGAAGAGGGACGTCGGGCAAAAAAACGCTTGCGAAGAAGTTGGAAAAAGCCTGTGCTGTATCTTTCCCGACTTGCTCAATCCCATTGTACTTTAACCTGGGTTCAAAGCCACCTTTGACTTTAAAGTTATTTATGTGCTGCCAAAAGACACGAGGGTCCTTTCTAAGTTTAATTTGGATGCGCTTTATGTATTCATTGTAGGCCAGAGATACTCTATTTTTAATGCTAGACCTTAAAAAAGAGAATTTATTATAAAAAATACGATTCTGAGAAGCTTTCCACTTTCGGTGCAATTTAGCCTTGCATTGAATGTCACTGATTATGTCTACCGTAAACCAAACTGGGTAGCGCCTACACGGTTTTTTAGGCCTGTGTTTTTTGGGTACACATTCGTCAAATATAGTATACAAAATGTCATACATATGTTCTACGGCAGTGTCAACATCGTGAGCAAGTAATACCTCATTCCATGATGCTTCAGAAATTAGTTTGTACATTGCTTCAAAGTTTCCTTTGGAAAAATTCCAGTCCTTCTGTGAGTCAAGGTTACTAGGATCTACTTTTTGAGAGCTTAGTCGGTACGCTGAGCCGTTAGGAGTTAAACATATTTCTAAAGGTGGGTGATATGCGTCTGGTCGTGGGACAAGACCGTCCCCATCAATCTCAGCAACAGTAACAGAAGTGATGCTATCTGACACCAAAACCACATCCAACTTACCTCCATACGCATTCAATACCTCATTCCTCTCAGTTAGACCACAGAAAGCTAGAAAATAACAATAGTAATTTAAAATATCTTTAGATGTGCGATTAGCATTAATATTTAAATCGCCAACGATTATCACTGTACTTTTTAAGCTATCAATAATGGATTCCACTTTTTGAAACCATTGCATATAAATTTCATCAGACGCTCTTGGATGTATGTACACAACACAGACATAGAACGCAGCAAAATCTGTGGTGAAACGAGCCCATAGGTCTTCGCCCGCAGGAGTTTCCAACTCACAACAGCGTGTCATGGTGATACCGGGTCGTGCGGCGAGCAGTACGCCTCCGCCGACACCAGTACTGCGGTCTCGACGTAACACGCTCCATCCTTGGATCGTAACCTCAGAGTCCAGGACTGAGCTTGTGAGGAACGTTTCTGTTAGAGCTATGACATCACTGGGGAGGGTCAAGAGATTATGTTTAAAGAAGTTCAGTTTAGTGTTCAAGCCTCTAACATTTTGGTATGCTAAGCTAATTATCTGGTTATTGAGCAATGGATTCAGATCGTGTTTGTTGGGGTTTAATTGTTTGTCTACGAAAAAACCATTCCTTCACTCTTGCATTAGTGGACCATGTATCCGACGCCGTGGCTTTTTGAAAGAATTCTGCAGGGACCCCAATCTTGAATGACTTATATTCACCTTTAGCTTTCAGTTCTTCAACAGTGCAATTACCCCATGGACACAAACTTTGTAGATAAGAAAGAATTTCAGTTGCACCAGACATCATATTCCATAAATGAATAAATTTACGATGTTCCACAGCTTTAAGAGGTGTAGCCTCAGGTCCCGCAGTGCCACAAACATAATAATGTTTAGGTTTACGTTTCCGAACCTCTACCCATTCATCATTCGCAGTATTTTCATCGGTTGTTGATGCGGGAATTCTGACAGGTTTATCTAGTCGGAATGTAGCTTGAACTGGTTTAGTAAGGAAGGGGGAGGAACTAACAGGTGATAAAGCTGAGTCGAGTCTAGCACTTTCAGCATGCACGGAAATGGCACTACATGGCCGAACTGTCGTTTGCTCGTCTTTACAGTGAGGACTGTGTTCCTTAATCTTCGGCTTTGTGATAAGTATTTCACTATACAGATGTCTGCTGCCTGCACTTACTGTCTCCTGTTGAGTGGGTATGCCTGCCGGCATGATATGGCAGCGACTGCATACTGGTGTACTCTCTAATTTATTAAGCTTTTCGTTGCAAGCTTCAATTTTTCTCGTACAATCAGTAAGCGCCACGTGATACTGTCCGATAGTAGTGACAGCATCAGTAAGCTGTTCAGTTAGAAAATTTATTTGCTCACGGAGTTGCTGCATTTCTAAACCCATATGATAGGACAAGTCTCCTGGAGATAGCGGGGGTGGATGGGATTTATTACGGGCAGATACGTTTTTCATTGTTATTGGCGTGCTTACAGAGATCGGTTGTTCATTGTAACAAATACCTTTCCTTGCTGCATAACATTCAGGGCATACCCAAGTTGCTCTTTCTTCAAGCGTTAGTTGCCGGTTATTGCACAGGTAATGGTAAACTTTAGTGCATTCATCCACTGCGCATTCAAGAAAAGCATCACCCGGTAGTAGTTCTTTGTAGCACGCTGAGCAGATCATTATTTCGCTTTTTAGGTCAAGTAAGCACAGCAAGCAAAATAACAATAGTAAAATATAATAAACAATAACTATAAACATGAATGGTAAAAACAAAATTTAGAAGCAAATAAAAACTTGTTTTTTAACGAAGGGTTTGGAACGCGCCCGGTTGTAGTTAAAACTTGGTGGTGTGACCTTTTTTCTAGTTTGTTTTAGGTTGCTATGTATACAAACTGACTTTGAATTATTGAGATATTAAATGTTTTAGAAACAGTAGAGGAGGCCTAAAAATTCAATCACCGAAACAGACACACCGTTAACAACACGTTCACCAATTATTACGTTTTCGTATGGTTTTTAGATATTTTTAAATTAATTTATTTGTGAACTCATGTGACAATCAACCAGTCACAACTGACAGCTTGACAATGACGAGTGGGGATGCACCGAGATGTGGTCGCGATGGACAAGGCCCCGCTCTCCTTGGCTAAAGAGAACTGGCGCAAACCTGCAGTGCTTGACACTAATGACCGCAGGGAAGTATGGCAGAGTAAGGAGCTTCACGGACGCTACTTCAGTGCCCTGCATGGACCTGATGTAGACCATGCAGCGTCCGTAGCCTGGCTACGTTTCGGGGAACTCTTTGAAGAAACCGAAGGTTTTGTTTGTGCAATTATGAATGAAGTTATGATGACAAATAACTACCGGAAATTTATTGTGAAGGATGGCACGGTTGACATATGTCGGGCATGCCACCTCCGGGCGAATCGATCCGTCACATTATATCCGGGTATTCTCGTCTAGCCAACGGAGAATACTTGCATAGACACAACCTTGTAGCCAGGATTATCCATCAGCAACTTTCTCTGAAATACAGCCTTGTGGAATTGGAAGTGCCGTACTATAGGTATGTGCATCACACTGTAATATCACACTGTATTGGGATCAATCCATCATCACTGACAGGACTATTGTAGCCAATAAGCCTGATATAGTGGTGGTGGATCGATCAGAGCGGCGCACAATGATTGTTGACATAACGGTTCCACATGACGAGAACCTCGTGAAAGCCGAGAAAGATAAGCAAATCAAGTATCTTGACTTGGCTCGTGAGGTTGTCGACATGTGGGATGTTGACTCAGCGATCATTGTACCGATAGTCGTATCAGCCAATGGCCTAATTGCCAAGAGCCTCAACCAATATCTGATGAGGCTCTCGCTAGGCAGCTGGATCAAGGGCTTGATTCAGAAAGCGGTACTCCTGGACACGGCTCGTATTGTTAGGAGGTTCCTTTCTCTGGAGCCCTGACTGCCGGTAGCTTGGACCCTGTTGCCGATACCGGTGGGCTACTATTATTATATTTTTAAATGTTTTTTTTATTACTAATGATTTTGTAAAAATATTTAAAAATGTAATTAATATGTTAGAAAATAAATAAAGGAAATAATAATCCATTTATTTCAGACATTTTTAGGCCCAGCGACAAAATACACAAAATAATCTTAAACAATAAAAATAAACTAATACATATTAAAAAACCTTATTAAACTATAACTAACGTAAAGGTAATGTTGACGGCGTCGTGTTCCACTGCGTGGTGTCGCGTAACCGTCCCCGGAAACGTCTATAAACGACACCTTTCGGCCAAAAGTCCTCTCTGAAGCAGATCTGTAGATGTTGTGTTGGAACTCGTACCACAAACGACTTAAGTTGACGTTGTGGCGCGATTTCAACCTTTCGACCCTCAGAGTCCAGTTGGTCTTCACTTTCAAATACTGCACTACTTCCTCAATTGAAGTGGAGTGATGCAGACGTGAAGTATAAAGCTGCGTCGTAGGCACAGCAGGGCGCAGCAGCATGTTAGGCCCACTCGGTGCGGTACCGCACTGGTTGCGTGAACAGGGCTTCTTTTTCTTCCTTTCCACTTTCGTGAAACCCTCTTCATCGACTTAGCCCGTTCTCGGCAAGGAGCTACCGTCCGTAGTCAGGGCAGGTTGGGCACCCTTCTTCTGCTTATCCCCTTTTGGTTTTGTCGCTTAGGCTGCGACGCACATGATTTGTCGGTGGTGACAACAGCAGCGTAGGCACGTTTAGGGGTCGACGTACCTACGCGTGACGTCTCCGCAGCCGGTGTTGTGTTGCGGGCGACGGCGGCGGCGGGCGGCGCTTGCTCAGCATTATCAGCAGCTAGTGACTCACAAGTGTTCGCCGATTCAAAACTGCCGATTGATGCATTTTGCACCCCTCGACGTGTGTTCACCTTTGAGGCTTAGGTGACCCAATTACTGAATTCAGTTTGCGCAACAATGCTATTTCTGCTCGAAGTTCAGTATTGTTTTTTTCCGAAACCTCCATTCGGGACTGCAACTTGGTCACCTCCACTTTCAGGGTGGTGATGTCCTTTAGCAGCCGTGTGACGTCGACGTGATCGAACGTAACGGGAGGAAGCTTACCCAGCTCCTTCGCCACGAAATCTATTAGTATTAAGGATGATGCATACTTTGAAATCTTAGTTCCGTTCAGAGCTATGCTTTATAAATGTATGCGTTTTACATCCCATAATATCACCGCATGGTCGCCACCCAAGAATCCTTTTTAGGTGTCAGGTGAAGCCCAAGGTGAGTCGGAGGGTATGGCTGTACCATTAGCTCGCATAGTTTTTTTTTTTATCCAGTAATGTATTACATATAGCTCCGATGTGGACATTGGAGGGTGGGACCAGAGCTCATACAAATCCTGGCATCGTCCAATAACGTTCTCATCTCTGCGTTAAACAATGTCCAATATTTAGATTTTGAGGAATATTTGACAGGATAGTATGAAAAATATCATACGCAATCTCAATCTGGCCAGCTAACTGGCCAATTATTAATTGGATTAATGATACTGTCTATCTTCTTCTTACCGTGTCGATGGCAATCTAAATTGTATTGGCCCAGAACTGAGTCACCAGTTTGGCGCCTTCAAAAGCATCCTTCAGTTCCGTAGTAATGAGCAAACAACAGGACCCGATATGTGAAACTGCACCACATTTACATTCCAGGGCATAGTGATCAATCAATTTTCACCAGGGGGGTTACTATAACGTTTTAAAGCAGTAGTCATTCCGGTGTGAGAAAGAAACTACTAAGGAGCTACTAGGAGCTACAGAGGACGTCTAGCGCCATCTCTTTTCCACTCTAGAATAACATTAAATGAACACTGTTTTAAGACGTCATGGTAAACCACCTGAACAGACTATGAAGAAAATCTAGTACCAATAAATAATATGTTTATGGTTAGTCCGGCTGAAAATGAATATTATAGTTTTTGTTTTTGCCTACCGGCCTAGGGCCCACCTAGAGGCACCATCAATTATTTCTCAAACAATTTAAATCAGATTTTAGGAGCGAAAACCCAGAGAAAACTAGACCCACTTGCTATGTAAACAAACAAATCTTTATTCATAAAGGTTATTAATGTATATAAAACGATGCCTCGTTAAATATTCCATGGCTGCGCGAAATACCGGGCGATAGCACCGCAAGTCGGAAATTAGGTGCCGCCCTAATACCAGAAGCACGTACTTAATGTTTACATTAACAGGAGTCAGCAAATATTTACGTCTTTACTCAGTTCCTTCAGAGGTATAACTACGTATAATTTTAATATACTCCCCATATTAAAATGAATGGTTGAATGCCATAGAATATTCAGCTGACAAATATGTTTCCGTTAGTATACTTTTGCAGTATAATTATGTTAAAAAAGTACGATATTAGACTATCAATTTAACTATGTAAAAACAAACTTACTAGTTAAATTCGACCCTCTTCCTGGTTTCCGCTTGAGCTGAAATTTTGCATAAGAACATGTTTAGTTTCGATGACATGGCAGACTCTCAAAGATGGCGGACCAGTTATTTTTTATGCATTCGCATGATTACCTGTATCAGATGAAAGGGTTTGCTAGGAAGAATTCTAGAAATAAACTCTAATTTCTTTGAACTATAATGTTTTATTTTTGCCAATACACTTTTCCTGACAAATGATAATGCACTAAATACGTGGTATCAGTTTTAGCGTCGGTGTTCCACCCATTGCCATTTCTATCATGTTCTGTCAGTTTACACATTGTAACAATAGGGATGGTGACTCATTTTTTTTTATTTGTCCGTCGGGTAGTTTATTGAAAAGAATTGAACACGTATTTTTTCTTTTTTCACGTAATCGTAAAATTATGGAGATATATTGAGTTGAAATGGCGCATGACGTCACATGTGGGTAAGTTTTATACCTACTTGTGACGTAGTAAGCCCCCACTCTCCAACTTTAATGCGTTTTAACTAAGTATTCTTTTGATATTTTGATAAAACAAAAAATACGTATCTAATATTTTTGTATTACCTGATTGACGGACAAAATAGAATTTCGTTTTCTTTACCCAGTCATCATCCCTATTGCTGTCGCTTTGTGTCCTTTAAAATACACAAAGTATTTGCTACTCAACGTATTCGCGCTTTTACACTGTAGTTATAAATGAGTACGTTAGACGTGCGTAAAAAAATGTTCTTTATTTCTTTTTTTGTTTTTGAGACATCATCTGCCTAGGCTTTTCCAACTACATACGTTGGGTTCAGCTTCCAGTCTTACTAGATGCAATTGAGTACCGGTATTTTACATGGAGCGACTGTCTCTCTGACCTCCACAACCCAGTCAGTACCGGGTGATACGATAAACCTGGTGAAGACTGGTTGTCATACTTTCGGACTTCTACGAAGGACGGCAAGTACCAAAACGGCTTAAAGTACTTTCCGAGGCACGTTGGAAACTCGTTGTATAACTATCAGTCACCTATCCACAACCGGGAAAGCGTTGCTTAATCTTGAAGATCGACCTGTGTGTATTGTCACGAGACATTTGCTTTCTCTTTTATAAGTAACATAAGCACTATAACTTTTTTATGGATTCTACTGAGAAATTCTTGAAGGATAAAATACAAGGTGTTGTTTGGCATCCTCGTCAAAATTCAGCAGGTTGTACACAAGAGATAAAAAACAATTAAAGTGACGGTACCTAGTTAATTATTAACAAACACTGATTTTTTTGGTTGTTTATGTTTATCAGTATTTCAGAATAACCCCCTTAACGTGGTTTAGGGAATAAGAAATTATCGAATAAACGTTTGAGATTGTTTGTGTTGGGGAAGCGCGGTTATAGGGCGAGAATCAGACGGCCCGCGTTTAAAACACGGTTGGTTCGTACTTACCGATTTCCGTAAATAAGAAAAAAAATCGTTACCATTTTTTTTTGATTCGGGACAAGAATCATTAGCATAGTTACTTCCTTGAATTTGACGAGGATGCAAAACAACACCTTGTATAATAAAAAAATCCCAACCCGGGAATCGAACGCAGGACATCATGCTTAGCAGTCGCGATTGGGACCACTTGACCAACGAGGCAGTAAAAAGTAGTCTTTCAAAAATATACCTATAACAAAAAATATTGAACTGTACGCAAATCAAAGCCAAACCAACGAGTCTAATAATTGTGCAATCGACAAAGAAACAATGAAAATGACAAAATTACTTCTGCGTCGACTTATGAGAGCGCTTTATTAAAGTTCTAATAGGAGTCACCTGGGACACTTGTCATAAGACATCAATTACGACAGTACCAGAGATAGATAGCGTATAATTTAATTTATTGTACGTTTTTTGTATTAAACGTATTTCATTCTCCTTACTAGTATTCATTCTCATGAGACTGAATCTTGATTAAATCATATTTTTATTGTGAAACTTCTATTGGCACGCCTTCGCCATAAAATTGACTCGTATGCCGTGACGGCAAAGGTATACCGAATACCACGCCCACATTTCGCCTATTTTGTTTATATTACACTAGCTTCTGCCCACGGCTTCGCCCGCGTTTTTTCGGTAATACTCCCGCGGGATCACACTATCGGGATAAAAGTATCCTATGTGCTATTCCAGACTATTATCTATCCATGTGCCAAATTTCATCCAGATCCATTCAGTAGTTTTGACGTGAAAGAGTAACAAACATCCATCCATCCATCCATCCCTCCATCCATACTTACAAACTTTCGCGTTTATAATATTAGTAGGATATAATAGGGGGCGAGCCTATTACAATCAACCAATCACAAATCCAGACTCCGTAGCTGCTACTGATAAATTCGTGATAGAAAAACCCAATAACAGTTTGCCCGACCCGGGAATCGAACCCCGGACCTCATGCTCAGCAATCACCATTGCGACCACTAAACCAACGAGGTAGTGGATGGATATAAATTTTTCTAATAACGCCTTTGGATTAACCCTTGTAGGACATCCACCAAAGCTAACATCATTCATCATTTGCCAAGCCTTTTCTCAAACTATATTGGGGTCGGCTTCCAGTCTAACCGGATGCCACTGAGTACCAGTATTTTACATGAAGCGACTGCCTATCTGACCTCCACAACTCAGTAACTGAGTAATACGATACCCCTTGGTAAGACTGGATGTCAGACTTTTGGCTCCGACTCGTAACGACTGTCAAAGATCTACAAATGACAGCCGGGACCAACGGCTTAACGTGCTTTCCGAGGCACGGAAACTCGGAATGTAATTATGGTCACCCATCCACGGACCAACCTCGGCAAGCACGGCTTAACCTTAAAGATCGACCTGTGCGGCTGTTATACTTTAGCCACGAGCAAATACATCACCACCTACACGTTCAATTAATAATCAAACGGCTCATACAATGACTCACAACAAGTAATGAATCCATAAATTGGCAACCTAAATGGGTTACCGAAGAGAAATCAAAACAAACTTAACACCCCATCCATTAGAAACCCGATAGCTGCGTCAGTAACGGCCTTTTTCCTTCCATTTCCAGCCATTCATCTATCTGTGACGTCACTTCACTTAAGGTGTTCTATTACATGCTCGGTCTAAGTGAAGTTATGTTTGGTCCTTGATAATTATAGTCTTTTTTGGGATGGAGAGAAGTGTGAGCTTCGAGTTACTGACCTCTTTAGTGTTCAGTCTCTTTAGTAACGTCGTAGCATTTGAAGGCTACCGTACGCTGAATAGTCGGCCAGTATTTTTTTTTTGCATTAACTTCTTTCATAATTTAAAACATGATAATTAAAATCAACGAGAGTTTCAGTTTAGTTCGGTGGTGATAACCCACGAAGGCCAAATTCCCGCAATAACTTCTCTCTTATTTTAAAACATGATAATTAAAATCAACGAGAGTTTCAGTTCAGTTCGGTGGTGACAACCCACAAAGGACGTTAGGACGTTGGTCCTGGCTGTCAATTGTAGATCTTTGACAGTCGTTACTGACTACCGTCAGTGGCCCGAAATTCTGACAACCAGTTTACTAAGAGGTAACGCATTACCCAGTACTAACTGTGTTGTGGAGGTTAGTTAGGCAGTTACTTCATTTAAAATTCTGGTATTCATCCGCATCTGCCCCCGTATTCACAAACGCTTCGATTCGATTTCGATTCGACAAATCGTATGTCTATCTTGTTTTGGCATTACGAAAGCGAGGGAGATAGACATAAGACTTTCCGAATCGAAATCGAATCAAAGCGTATCAAAATCAAAAAAATCAAAATCAAAAGTCATTTATTCAAACTAGGCTGATAATCAGCACTTTTTGAACGTCAAAATTACAAGAGACAGTCCCCCAAAACGCCCGCCCTTCGCCACTTCCTAGTGTTTTAGCTGGGAAGAAGAAGTGGCGGAACAAACTCCCCAGCAACACATCTGTCTGTTAGGTTAGAAGAACCAGATTCTATACAAAAGTGTTCAAGTTTATATAAACAAGGAATCCATTATATCAAATTAATGTCACATGTCAGCTAGCACACACCAATAATAAAAAATAAAAAAAATAAAAAATATACTCAAGAATAAATAAAGCCTTCAGACATAAAGGGCGTGCCCGCTTACACGTGCATAGACGAATAAAATAAAAATAAAGTAAAATGAAATAAAAAATAAAGTTAAAAAAAATCTACGCGTGAGGTTATATAGTACCAGTAAGCTAATTTGGAGAAAGAAAGAACATAAACATTGTCTTGAGTTCAACCCAGCGACCAACTATTCTTATCGTTTAAGTAGTCGTTAATGGAATAGTAGGCCTTTGAACAAAGGTTAGATTTCACTTTAGTTTTAAACACATTAAATGGCAAGTCTAAAAAGGAAGATGGTAGCTTGTTGTAAAATGTTATACCAAGCCCTACGAATGAATTATGAACCTTATGAAGCCGGTGAAAGGGAGCACGTAGTTTATGCTTATTTCGAGTGTTTATGTTGTGAATATAACTGTTTTTACAGTAAAAATGGATATTTTGTTTATGAATAGGGGGCCACGTTAGACTGGAAGCCGGCCCTTGACATCGTTGGTACAAGGCTTGGCAGATGATGATGATGGACCAGTAATTGAACTACTAATATGCCTGAGGTTCTGTAAGAAAAAAAAAAAGATCAAGACTAAAAGTTTCAAAAGATAAAGAAAAAATAAAAAAGTTTCAAGATTTTTTCAGTAAGGAGATTTCTTTAAGGTCGTTTATTTCAATTCGACATTCCGGAATAAAATTGATTTACATTTTCAATAATATGCTGCATGCATAAAATGCTTTATCAAAAACAGAAGCAATGTTATGATGTTATGTTTTTGTAAATAATGAAGCTCACTCAATAACCAATTTCCCTAAATCCACTTTATCCATTAAAACTTACACTAAACTCCAATATTGGCACCCTGTCATTGTTTTGTCCCCTTCTTGTTAATTAGAAAACCCTTTAACTGTTTATGAATAGACTCAAGCCGACACCGCCAATCCAGCAATTAATTCGAACGGGCAACTTGTTTTGATTGATTCATTTTATACGACAGATAAAACTGTCAAAAGTTTTTATTTAATTGATTTAGGCGAGTCCGGGATTCAATTGGTCGTTGAGTTGATTAATTTTTGTTATTGGTTTGAATCTTTTGATGATTTTATTTGAGCAGTATTTTTTCAAACGAATAAATTCTCATTAGTTCGACGATCGAACTAATGAATCGAACTAGTACTAAGTGTAGTAGAGCACACGGATTAATTTGGAGCACCAATATTTTAATTATGTGGAAAAGCAGTGATAGCCTTGTATTGTGACCTTCGGACTGTCAAGACATAGGTTTCGCGTTCGATCCCAAGACATGCATCGCTGATTTTTCAGATTGACATCAATCTATAATTGCGCATTGTATAATTATCACTTGCTTCGGTGAAGGAAAACATCGTGAGAAAACCAAACATGCCTGAGGCAGGTTAAGCCAAGTCAGAGGCCCATGGCGACATAAAAACTGTGACACACAGGTTAGGCAAAAATCAATGGTAAAAGTTAGTGATTTTTAGGGAAAAACTGCACGCGTAGAGGAGCCGTAGAAACGATCTATGTCAACGGAAGAATCGAAAAACTGACACATTGTCAGTGTCTATCTGTCAATTCTTTTGTAGACAAAACTCGTTTCTACAGTGGTCATGGTACGCGTACTGAGTCCTTTAGTGCTGAACAGTTAATTGATTTTTATTATAGTAAAAAATCATTTCTAAGAATAATTTCACAACAGAGTTTTATAATAAAATTGACTAATAACTAACTCAGGTAAGGCAAATGTTTTTAAGACTCTTTGTAAACAGATACTTGGCCAGACAGACTGAGTAATCAAGGACGACATTAAAGTGTCGGGGCTGAATTTTCCATTATGACAGACAAGATTTTTGCAGAAAAAATAACATTGTTTTTTCTTCGAGGTCGTTGTTGACTATAAAATGAAAGGGATTTTAATTATAATCACTGAATTCCTACGTTTTTAACGTTATGACTTAACTTTCACTGCTGTTTTTATGTAGTTCTAAAATTTAGATAATTATGATGATATATCATCAAGTCTGTTGTTTCTGACTGGTCAGGCAGAGGTGTAGCTATATTTGACCAACATTTTTACCAACAAAGCAAAATAAATACACAGAGTTATATGCGATTTTTTTTAAAGACTTCTTCCTAACGTACCTATCACCATCATCAACCTATAATGTTCCCACTGCTGGGACACAGGCCTCCTCTCCATGAGAGGGAGTGGGCTGTAATCCACCACGCGGGCCCAGTGCGGGTTGGTAGATGTTCGAAGACATGTACTTCGATTTTTTACTTCTAGGACATGCCGGTTTCTTTGCGATGTTTTTCTTCACTGCTATGCCCTTACATATACCTTTAGACTAGTCAAAGTTTATATAAAAGACAAAAAACTCTTTATATCAGATTTACGGAATCCATAGAACTTATACACGCACGTCTTTTTATTTATTTAACACTTCAAGCACATAGTACAGAGGCGGACTTAATGCCATATGCATTTTCTACCAGTCAACATTTGGGTGATGCAAAGACAAACGGTGGTAGGTAAGAATAAGAATAAGAATAAATTTATTAAACCATAGTTACAGTAATTTTCTTAGTCTAACATCATTAAGGATATCGGTAACAAGTTTTATTTTAACAAACTTAGATAACAGTGGACCCCAAACTAGGCTGTGCCTGTATCTTGGGGGCCGGAGTTGCGATATCTTTAAATTAAAAACATTTATTTGTCGTTTTAGGTGAATATCTATAAAATATTATTCATTGAATACAAACTACAAAGGATATACAAAATACTATAAATATATATCAAAATATAAATACTAATATAAAAGGACAAACAATGGGGAAAATGTTAAAGTTGTGACGATACTGCTAGCTTTTTCCGAATGTACTCACGAACTTTAATTTTAAAAGATAGACGATTCGTAGCCATCATGATTCCCTGGGGAAGCGCGTTCCACAGATAAATAAATTGAACGAAGAATGATTGGTGAATAAAGTCAGTGCGGTGAGCTAAAGTCTTACAAAATTGCCTTTTAAAATCCTCTAGAAGTATCACCTACAAGGTACACGTCAAAATATCCGTCGCACCCAGAACTAGATCAGCTGTTAACCGGATCACCGGGTACGGTAAGCCGACTAGTAAGGACAAGAAGCCGTACTATAGAGCTGCAAGTCGTCGGCTGTATCGATATTATAGTATATATGGTATTACGAGAGAGGCTATTTTTGTAGTAGAATATCTTCGGTCGTTTATTCCTTGGCAGGTTAAGTTGCCATCAAACAACGGAGTTGTGTCTAACAATAAACATTGAGGTTTTAGTTAGGTTCGGTTATAATCCTCTGTTCTCTCTAACCGGAGAAAGATTTTCCCATACCAAAAAAAGGCAGATAATTCCTTTATTAAATATATTATTACCGTGATCGTGTAGGAATTAGACATAACTCCAGTATACAAGGTACCATAAACAAACAAATCAGACACAAAACGCCTAAGGATTACGGTCGTCTTTTGTTTACCACGGCCAATTCATCAAGACACCGCATTTAAAGCGCCCAGGGTACGCGCGCGCCTCGTCAAGAAAATGTGGGGAAATTGGTCCCTTCACGCTTCGTTGCGAATAAAAAGGGATGGTTAATTTTGTATTTGAAAGCTTGTTGCTACATTTGATCTTTAAAATTTTGTGACAATTTAAGGTGGATAGTAAATTATGTAAGCGAAAGAAAAAAAAAGATAAGACAATAAAAAATTAAAAAAATATTTGTCGCAGAGACATGACGTGCATACAAAATTTAAAAAAAGAAAATCGTTCGTAGTCATTCTATTTCGATAAGGATATAGTTGGCTGTCATGGGTCGAACGACAGACATATCATTTATGTTCTAAAATATTTAGAAAAAATGGAGCTGCGTGTAAAGCAACGATTTAAAATAAATTAAACTCACAAAACAAGCTTTCATTAAAATTTTAAAGAAAAAGAAACGTTTATCAAACAACATTGAACGCGTAATTAAGACGTGAAGTCAGCCTGTGGTGTATGATGATAAATCTCAACCTTTTAACATCCTAAGAGATGATAAATATGTCTAACGCAGATCTATGAATATCTAAGCATGCATCACATATTATTCTAACCTACCTCTTTACTTCCAGAATGAATGCCTCCACACAGCGGTGACTGCACTCACGAAGAACCAAGCAGAACACTACGACAAATATAACTGTTTGTAAGTATAGCTACCTACCTTATTGTTTTACACTTAAGGCCTGTTTTACCTTCTCCACATAGACACATTTACTAGAGATTTATCTGTCCTATGTATGTGTCTGCTTTGGCCGACAAGCGCAATGATCAAGTTCTTGTGAAATCTTATTTATTATCAGTCGAGAATTTTGCACCGAATTTCGCATTATGGTATGCAATAAAAAACTGAAAAACGGTTTAAATAATGACGTATTATATAAGTTATCCGAAACTTATCCAGAGTTGGACAAACAGGTCTTTAAAACACCACAAAATCACCAAAACACAATCACCATCCATTTCAACCTGTAAACTTCACAATATGATAAATTAAAAGATCTTCAAAGACTTGACTAAAACCCTAACTATTCTGGTCCTAAGGGTCGTCTACCAGCCTAAACAAATATGGATAAATATATCCAAGTATTTTATGAGGATCTACGCCAGTAAAACATCAATAAATCGTGAGTGAGTAATATTGTGATTCTTTATCATTGTAATTAAATGTGCATAATCGATGTCAGCTTTTGAATCACCATATTTGTCACAAACACTGCTTTGGCACAAAGTAATATATCCACAAATATTGGCCACAAATCGCCTAATTACGAAATGATGCGTGCGGCGTATTATCAAAAGTAATCAGACAAACTGTACGCCAAAAAGTACGTATGGAAATGCAACTTGCATTGCACAACACACTGTATATATAAACTGTCACTTCCCTTTAATCGGTGCAACCCTAGCCGGACATCTGGTATTACGGTGGGTCCCTGGTGGTACGGTGGGCGGACCCACTCTACCTTGGCCATAGGTGGTGCAGTGAACCCCCGGCAACTATACCACCCACTAAATAGCGTGGTAACGATTGCTAGAAATTACATACTTATTTACCAGTTTGCCACCACTGGCGAGCTAACTGAAATTGTTTTGTTAATTATAACCTAACAAAAAGTACTAGGCAAGCATAAGTTCAGTGAGGACACCCCCTAAAAATGGTCACCGCCTCTATCAAACACTGGAGCGGCAACATTTATCATGGTTGAAATCAAACGCACACAATTGCGAAACGACAAGCCACCGCAAACTCTAAGATCAAAAGCTTTATTCCACAATGAATGTATGTAAATAAGAAACGTTTAAATTAAAGGACACCCCAATTGTGAATAAGCATCGTCACTAATTAACTTCCACTTCCAAGATTAAATTTAATTACGAGGACTACTTAAATTGGCCGTGTAACACGCTTATGGGATGTACGAGTAATTATTGTTATGTTTGTTTGCTGCTCCATATTTGTTTTTAGACACAGCTCATAGTGGCTTTTAATGAAATGGTGGAGAATTCAAGAGAAATGTTTAACTTGAACTTATTGTGGCACTTATGACATTCATTAACATCTCTAACAAACGAGCCTACAACGATTAATCTTAGGGAATCTGAGATTGTGTCTACTTAAAGGCAGGCCTAAGGATCAAATGAGGTTTTAGTAGATAATCTTGTAAGGGAACTAGGATAGACTACCGTAATTAAGCTGTAAATGTAGCAGTATAATGTAGAATTAAGAAATGAGAACATTTAGATGTCGTATCTTTGTAGACAGCACTTGAGCTTTTAGTGTGTGTAGTATTCAGATACAAACACGTTACGTCATGTCGCTGTACTAACATCAATTTATAAAACTCAAAATGTAATTTATCACAAACAAAACGTAAAACAAAATAGAAACATTCTCTTTTATTGTTATTGCCTACCCATTCCTTTCTTAATGAAGCCAAAAATATAAAAGTACCCATTTTGTTTCAGACGAAGACTACCAGACGATGTTAAAACTTGTAGGAATTACGCGTATTTACAAGAAATTTACGATGCGGTACGAGCTACGGACAGTAAGTATCCATCCATCACTAACCTAAATAATGGACACATTAATTCTGTACAGACAACGTTTGAACTAGATATTTGAGACAGGCTAAATAAGCACTGAACAAAAAAAAACAACAGAAGCAGTCATAAGGACTGCCAACGGAAGTGAAAACTTAAAGCAATGGAATTACTGTGTTCGTTTTTGAATTTTGAAATGCGCAATACGTCACGAGCATATCGAGGTCATCGGTAACGCGAACCCATTGGTTTTTCCCCTATCAAAAATCGCTTAACGCCGCTAAAGAAGTTTTCACTTCAAAAATGTATTGCTCTATTTTGATAAAATAAACCATGATGGCCGATAATTAAAATATCAGTGAGCTGTGGGTCTTACACAACATGTGGAGCCCAGCTCGCGGCAGGCTCTGTAGAAGATGGTAGGACGAGCTGGACAAAACAGAACACCAGTGGTCCATCCAGGATTAGATAAAAAAAGCTGGAAATAATTGGGAGAGGACTTTGATTGTATTTGGTGGCTGACAGTATAATACAAGGTGTAAACAGATTCTTCAAGCATTTTTCGAGCATTCTGTACATCAAAATAAGTAACTACGAAAAAACTACTCTGCTTTCGGTTTCCTTAAGTTATGTAATCTCGTATTATAACTAAGTGTACTCTTAGCTTTGGTGTCTGTTAAGCCTAGAGACAAAGCCCTTCAACTATCGTCAAACTTTGTTATTATATGATCTTTTATTTATTTCATAGATCAATTTATTCATCTCTTTTTATCCACCATAGGAGACTAGTTAACTTGAGAGGTAGATTTCAAATAGTTTCGTATTCTAATGATTATTTTTTTACTTCTTAATATTTTGTATAATTTTAATAGAAATCCCAACGTTTATCGTCACCATACTAACGATTTAAGTGTCCAAAATCGTTGACATTAATTTCGTTTCCCTTTCGTTTGTAACTCCGTCTGTCACGGAGTTGGCTAACTTCTGACAGCTTGTCATAATTCAATTTTGTATGAAAGTTATATTAATAAGAGGGTTATGCGATGTCACACGGCCTCTTATTTATCACAGTGATATTTTGGTAGATGTATTCTGAAATTCGTTAAATGGTACCGTATGGTAGCGACACGGTAACCCGCAAAATTCAATTTTTCTGGTTTTTTGCAATTTGCAGGTGAGTGTCAGGGCTATCCTCTCGCTTCCACCTTAATGATTTGTAGAAAAGCTTCATCAAAGTTAGTTTTTTCATGTTGAGTGACTGTCCAGGCTTTTTATTAAATTGCATAAATGTGAAAACCAGTGTTTGTTATTTGACCTCCATATTGATGTCTATATCGTTAGTTTTATTGAGAGAGCAGATAAAGACGTTTTACATTCTTTCATAAATGTCTATTGTAACCTTCAAATCGTCATTTTCCATTTTTGAACCGACTTCCCCTATAACTTCACACTTCTCGCCATTCCTAACTAAACAATCACCCTTCCTTCATCATGGGACTAAAACCTGACTTCGATCTCAAACACGATGACGTCACAGGTCGCACATTCAGTGTTGGCACATACAAAAGTTTGCTTTGTTACAAAGCCAACATGGCCGTCATAGACCGTCGCTTTGAAGTAACATTGTGTCAACGTGAAACCGAGATTCATAGTCAGACATAAATGACTGACATCTGACGACTGGAGCACATGGAGTTTGGAATAGGTTTTTTTGGGAAATGGCTCGAATCGAGATTACATGATGATAACGATGGAACTGCTAATCTAGCTTTGAATGATAGATGAAACATTTAATGGATAAGTGCAAGATTTTTATGTACATTTCAACACTTTAAAAGGATCAGGCCTCCCCACGTGTTCCGTAGCTAGCGGGTCCAGTTGACCAAAGACTCCTGTAACTGCCTCGTCAGCCTTGTGGTCAAGCGCAACTAGTGAACTTGAGGACCTGGGTTCGTTTCCCGGGTTTCACAAAGTGTTTTCTCCATCAGGACTTTCTCAGTATGAATTAAATAACTGTATGACGGCACGGTTGGCGCAGTGGTTGAGCGATCGACTGCTGGGCTGTGTGTCGCGGGTTCGATCCCCGCACGGAACAAATATTTGTAAGGCCTACAGATAGTTGTTCCGGGTTTGGCTGTTTGTGTATGTGAGTTTCAATGTTTGTAAACGCACACACGGTACAGGAGAAATTCCTAGTGTGGGGGCAAAGTCTTTTTAAAAAAAAAAAACTACGGAGTCCAGATTCATAACCGGCAATAGGCTCCCTCCTATTACTTGGGACTTAAAACATAACTGGCGAAATTGGGTGTACTACCTCGAGTTATGTTGTTTTATTATTTAGTTCGTGCGGTTTAATAGTACTGGTATGGATAAATTATGAACATTATTAGGTAATGGCTAACAACACTTTTTAAAGTTGTATGAAGCCACACGATAAGTCTCGATATCGATATACCAACTTGATAAACATATCAGGATAACAACATAGGCATAGGCAACATAAAGATGGCACGTTGGCACAGTGGCTGAGCGATCGACTACTGCGCTGCGTGTCGCTGTCGCGGGATAGATTCCCGCATGGAACAAATTTTTGTATGGCCTACAGACTGTTTGTGTATGTGACTTTAAATGTTTGTAAATGCACCCACGATACAGGAGAAATTCCGAGTGTGGGGGAAATTAAAAAGAAATTTAAAATTACCTAACTATGCATTTATATTACAAGCGAAGAAATAAAAGCCAATTAAACAATGGTAACACCAGTAGTGTAAAACCTAGAAAGATTTTCATCCATTTACGAATCCGTTTGTGTAACCACAACATAATTATATATATTCAACACACATATATATATATTCTCATTCAACTCAAAGATAGCATACATTTACCAAATTTAGCCGTTATAATAATATGAACTGTAATTGTTCAATTTACGCCAGTTAAGCCGTTAAAATCTATGTTGTCTATGTAGGTGGATTAATTACCATAAATTGTTACACGTAAAGCATCTTGTTTCATACATGATAATAAGTCTTTAATAATTATTATATTTAGATTTGATAGTCTCTTATACGATGGATTAGTTCCAAATTGCAATCTAATATAATTTTCAGGAACATTCTGAAAGTCTCCAGGAAAAGGATATCTTTTTAGATAGCTGATAAAACAAGCATATTATTCTTGTAATTTTACATCAGACGTAGTGGAGAAGCTCGTGGCTATAATAACAGCCGCCCGGGTCGATCTTTAAGGTTAAGCCGTGCTTGCCGAGGTTGGTCCGTGGATGGGTGACCATAATTACATATCGAGTTTCCTCCGTGCCTCGGAAAGCACGTTAAGCCGTTGGTCCCGGCTGTTATTTGTATATCTTTGACAGTCGTTACGAGTAGTCAGAAGCCAAAAAAAAAAGTCTGACATCCAGTCTTATCAAGGGGTATCGTATTACCCAGTTACTGGGTTGTGGAGGTCAGATAGGCAGTCGCTTCATGTAAAATAAATAATAAATAGTTTGGAAAAAGGCTAGGCAGATGATGATTTACATCAGACGTTGTATTATTTATAGCAATAGACAACATTTTTTAAAAGTAATAAAAAAAATTACTATAAAACAATGTTTGATTCGTGATTTTTGCCAATATTGTAGGCATTTTTAACTTTAAATAATTAACAAAGATTTGCTACGGCATCAACTATGATAATAGTTTAAATTTCAGTACATTCGCGCCGTAAATCATTTTTAAATTGACTTCAAATGATTTCATCTGGGATTTATTATCCAAAACTAAAAATCGGTTTAACTCAAAACTTGTGAATTTCGGTTGAACCTTTGGTTGCTTAATTTGTTGCATTTTAACCATACTATGACATCCTGCAAGGATTACATCGATTTACCAGTAACCCTGTATAAAAAGCTTTTACAAAAGATCTATGTTGCTAGACAATGACGAAATATTTAAAACGATGATGAAAATGAAAACACAGCTCAGATTTTTTAAAAACAAACAAATTTCGTCGACACCAAAACCAGAAGTAGATAAGGAAACTAATATACATAGAAATCGTTAAATAACCAATAGTATTTTTCGTTGCATTGTCGAAAGGCTGCGTACACCTACATTTGTTAAGTACCCAGACGAAGTTCATTTCGATTATTTACAATTCAGTTGCTTGACCTCAAACTGCTTTCTCACAATGCAATTAGGTTAAAACAAAAGTCTTCCTTGTTGTCACCTGTTTCTGCGAAGCAGTCATGCTAGCGGGGGAGGTGGCGGAACGTGAGAGAGCTTCATGTCCCAGCCGCCGCGGGAGACGCCCCGGGCGTTGGGGTCTACATGGGCTAGGTAGGTCCGTCCGTGCTCGTCCGTGCCGGCTGCGGGACTATTCGAAAAAGATATTGCGGCCCTGGAACACAAAAGGCTAAGAAGAAACATGCATAGGTTTAAGTCAGTACAAGTCTGACAGTCCCAGAGCGGGAGGGTCATTTGATGATTGCCCAACAACAAAAAAAAAGTCTTTCTTATTGTCTGTACTTGAGTGTTAATTGTTATTGACTCTCATTTCTGACTCTCAGACTGTCGAACTGTGGGTGTACTGATGGGAAAACCTCTGCCTTATCTTTGGAGATTACAGGCGTGATGATGTTATGTTATCTTTAAAATTTTCATCAGTTTAATGTCATGTTTGGCTAAGTTTTTATCACTCTCCGGCCTTTTTACTAATTTATTTGGGGTTGGCCAAACATGACTTCTTCTTCCAGACTTCGTTTTTGTGTGCGGTGGTTATGGTTTTTATAATCCTTTTAAGTCTAAAATTCTTGTATTATTTATTTTTCATGTTAACCCCAGACACCTTCAACATTCTATAACCTAGACAATAATTTTCATTCAGACAGCTTTAATGGGAACATTGCCATCTTTAAGCACTTTGAAAACTGCTATAAAAATTCTAAATTCAATTTCGTCCCAAAATAAATGTATTAAGTGCATACGTCAACCATAATATGAGTTTTATTTAAGTACCATTATGTTAATAACTCACTAAAGTTTCTATCGCTTGTTGCAGGTGTTAGCACTAAGGACTTTATGGCGAAATTAGGAGAATATTTAATTTTAACGGCGTTCTCACACAACTGTCGACTTGAGAGAGCTTTTAAATGTTTAGGCACCAATTTGACTGAATTTCTCACTACTTTAGACAGCGTTCACGATGTGTTACATGACCAGGTAAGTGCAACCTTTATGTATGCTATTCATAACTTGGAACTACTATCAATAGCACTGGAAACGGGATACTAGTATTTACCATATCTAAAATCTGATGAACTAAAATATGATGAATTTTTAAAAGTCATAAGATAAAAAAATAAAAAAAAATATTAAAATTATTATTTAATTAAAAAAAAAAGGTTGATTATGATGTTAGTAAAATAGTCCTGAGAGGTTGTCGGTGTTTTACAAATAACCCTGTATATTCATTATCTTGCACGATTTAAATGAAAAACAAAAGAAATGCTTGAAGATGAAGCTAGTATTAATACTGTAGTTTCAATTAAATCCTTTGTATATCTTGTAAATCTTTGTTACGAAATGAAGTAAAGTTATAAATTAAATTCACAATGAAAAAACATTGTAAAATTTTAATTTTCTCATCTCTATGATTTATAAAACGTTTTGTTTCAAACCTGTAATTCCAATTAAAGATCAAAAGAAGTCATCAAACAAATTAAATTGTAAGACATTAACTTAAAACGTTAATGAAGAAATCAACATGATTAATGATACCATTGTATTTCCACAGGATGATGCTCAGAAAGATGAAACAATGGAGTACGAAGCAAATTTCATTTGTACAACATCACAAGATGGAAAAATCCAGCTTCATTTGACGACAGAAAGCGAACCTGTCGCATACATTCTAGTTGGCAGCTTGAAATCAATAGCTAGGCTGTTATATGATACACAGACGGATATAAGACTGACGAGTTATACTAACGACCCTAGGAGATTTAAGTAAGTATAGAACTATAAGCTTAATGCCGATGCCTTTGATGACCGTTAACTGTTTATACACCGTTTAAATCACCTCATCACGAAGCCGTCAACCAAGCATTCTGTACATGAAACTAAGTAACTTTACGCAAAAAATATTGCTAGGAAACGACTTTTTTTTGAGGGGTGTAAAATCATGTTTTGTGGTAGAACTCAATGTAACGCACTCAAAACATTGTGTTGATGGACGGATTGAATAGTACGGGGGTCGTAGAGGTGTTTCAAGTAAAAATCTTACATTAAAAACTTGTATTTAAAAAAAACTTGTCAAAATGTTGGAACTTTGACCCCTAATATCTCCGTAACTTTCACAGGTTTTTTTTTTAACGTTCTCAGGTATGGTGTAGAACAAAAAAATGATCGCAATGACAGGGCGAACCAGTGCTTTTCGGCTTCGTTAAGAGATGTTTTACACCCTTTAGAAAAACGTCTATCTAGAGTTTATTTTTAAACTGACAGACTTCTCTCGAAAAATTTCACGAAAAAGGTCAAAGCTTTTGACACTTAACAAAATGTTGCCAATCATCGTCATCTTTCTACTGCCCTTAGATATTCGAATATATTTGGGGTCAGCGCAGCATGTCTTCTTCTTCCATACTTCTCTATTACTCGTCATCCTAGCATTCACCTCTTTTCTGGCCATATAATTCTTTACACAGTCCATCCATAGTCTTTTTGGTCGTCCTCTATTCTTATAGCCATTTAACAGTCATACTCAAAATTTTCCTCATGCCTCGGCATCATATGTCCATGCCACGATAACCGATTACCACACAACTTTTCAGTCACCGGCGCCACTTTCAGACTTCCAATATCATCATCTGCCTAGCCTTTTCCCAAACTATCTTCGGGGCGGCGTCCAATCTAACCAAATGCAGCTGAGTACCAGTATTTTTCATGAAGTGACTGCCTATCTGACCTCTGCAACCCAGTAACTTGGTAATACGATACCCCTTAGAAAGGCTGGATGTCAAACGTGGCTTCTGACTGCTCGTAACGACTGTCAAGATCTACAAATGACAGCCGGGACCAACGGCTGAACGTGTTTTTCGAGGCGCGGATGAAACTCGGCATGTACTTATGGTCACTTATCCACGGACCAACCTCGGCAAGCACGGCTTAACCTTAAAGATCGACCCGGGCGGCTGTTATTATTTAGCCACGAGCTCCTCCAATATCTTTCGTTTTATTATTTTGTATGTGTTTGTTCTTTTACGAAAAGTAATAATTACAGTACCTGACAGTACTCGTATGGAAAATAAACAATTCGTTGTTCAGTTTTTAATTGAAAAGTTTTCAGCAAAAGTGTCAGTTGCACACTTCACGGATATGTGAATTCCAAATTAATTATTCCCTGTACCAGATAACAAGTTCAGTAAAGACTGAAACAATAATTAAAACTGTTTTAATTAAAATGAAAACCATCTCAGTTTTGAACCTTAAAACCGCTGTATTGAAATAAATACGATGTCGATTGCACAAGGCTGATAGTCATATTTATTTATTATCGAAATTAAAATTCATTTCTGGGTATCGGGATTTTGAAAGTAACAAGTAACAAGTAACAAAGTAACATTAAAATCTGAACTTATAATGACATCGGCATCTGTATTCAGAAATGGAAAACGTATAATTTTATCCTCATTAATGCGGATATCTACCAAACCGCACTGGGCCCGCGTGGTGGATTACAGCCCACTCCCTCTCATAGCGAGGAGCCCTGTGTCCCAGCAGTGGGAACATTATAGGCTGATGAAGATGATGAATGCGGTTTTATTCAGATATAATTAAAACAGTTGATATTTTAACTGAAGCTTTGAATTTTACTTACGACATTATTATATGCGAAATTTTGTGACGATATTTGTTACTTTTTCACACAAAAACTACCGAACGAATGTAAAAGATATTTTGCATACAAATAGTTTATAATATATAAAGTCTGGATTTATGGCCAGTTAATGGCAATAGGCTCACCCCTATTATATGGAATTTAAGCATAACTGGCGAAAAGTGGGTGTACTATTAAGTATATCTCTGCCTAACCCTTCAGGAATTACAGGTGTGATGTTTTGTTTTACTTTTTATCTTGGTAGTACGATCCCGTAGTACAATTACAGAATACCATACGGGAGAAGCTGGGAGTATAAGCTAGTATTTCTTAATGCTTTGTATTTGGTTCCGCGTGGGTCTGATTCATTTCGGTTGGCATTTTAAGGTACTCTGTTTTTACGCTGGTATCGTTCGAGTTGGGTAACAAAATATTTTAATCTTAGCCCTCTAATGGGTATATTTCATTTACTAACATCAATATTGTGCCTAGTTTGGTTAAATAATTTAACGGTACTGTCCAGTACCGTTAATAATGATTAATTTTATTTAGATAACAAAAAGACAGTGCTTTTTTTCTTTTAACAATACAAGGTGTTGTTTTGCATCCTCGTCAAATTCAAGGAGGTAAATATGCTAATGATTCTCGGCCCGAATCAATAATAAAGTGGTTAGGTATTTATTTTTTTCGTTATTGTCGGAAATCGGTGAGTGTCAACCACCCGAGTTTTAAACGCAGCCTGTCTGATACTCGCCCTATAACCGCGCATGCAAACAATCTCAAACGATTATTCGATAATTTCTTATTCCCTATACCACGTTAAGGGTGTTATTCTAATATACGGACAGACTTAAACAACCAAAAAAATCAGCGTTTATTAATGATTAACTAGGTACAGTAATTTAAATTGATTATTTATGCCTTTTGTGCCAACCTCCTGCTTTTTGACGAGGATGCAAAACAACACCTTGTATAATAAATAGCTACTTCTTTATAGAAACAGAGACCGTTCCTCGTTGTTTGACTGCATTGTTGGTCTAGTTTTCACAACTGCGGCTGCTGAGCATGAGGTCCTAAGTTCGATTCCCGTGTCGGACAAATTGTTATTGGGTCCATCAAGAGTTTTTTAGTAAAGCCCCGGAGCAAACACGGAGGGTTCTTGGATTTGAGCCTGGTTTATGACAATAGGCTCAACCCCTATTTCATGCTGTCCCGCGCAACTTCGTCTGCGTCACATTTTCCCCGTTTTCACAACATTTTTCATTTCTGCTCCGCTCCTATTGGTCGTAGCGTGATGATATGTAGCCTATGTCCTTCCCCAGGTTGAAATCTATCTTCTTGCCCAATTTCATTAAGATCCGATCAGCCGTTTAGTCGTGAAAAGGTAACAAACAACCAAACAAACAGAGTGACTTTCGCATTTATAATATTAGTATGGAAGTATGGATTAGTTCAGCTCTGCCTAATCCTTCAAAGATCATTTGGAGCCCACGGTCTAAGGCATAAAAAAATAAGAAAAATAAAAACAAAATATGATAAGAAAATAGAAAGAGCGAACGAATAATGAGTCATCTTGTCCAACTTGGAAATTAGTTATTATTTGAGTTCCTTCCTTCGATCAACTTCCATTAGGAAGGCGATCCTTTTTTAATTGGTTGGAAACTTGTCTATGGAAAGAAGATGTAACTGACCTTTTTGATGAAAAATTTAAAATACCTCATTGATTCTTTTCCCAGATTTTTATTACGAGGCTTTAAGTGTTTTACCAAAGCGGGACGTGTTATATTGCTTGCAAATAATTGGATCGATTCGTGTTTTAAATAGTGAACAAAAATAATGTAGTATTATTTTTCCTGTCTTGTGTGGGCCCAATAGATACATTTTCATCCTTATTTTTTATTGAAAATTATAACTTATGAATAAAAATATATAAATTGTATGTAATAGGCTCGCCTTAACAGCCTTTGCTGCGTAGCATGGCCATCACAAAAACGCAAGAATCGAAATAAAATTACTGATTGTAATTCTAGAAAGATTTTTACGGAGTGATGAGACAAAAAATAAGAAAATGAAATGTCACCTTGAATGGAAAGAGATAGAGTTCTACGTGGGTATTTTAGCTCGCATGGTCGACTAGGAGCTCGTGGCTAAATAATAACAGCCGCCCGGGTCGATCTTTAAGGTTAAGCCGTGCTTGCCGAGGTTGGTCCGTGGATGGGTGACCATCATTACATACCGAGTTTCCTCCGTGCCTCGGAAAGCACGTTAAGCCGTTGGTCCCGGCTGTCATTTGTAGATCTTTGACAGTCGTTACGAGTAGTCAGAAGCCAAAAAAAGTCTGACATCCAGTCTTACCAAGGGGTATCGTATTACCCAGTTACTGGGTTGTGGAGGTCAGATAGGCAGTCGCTTCACGTAAAAATACTAGTACTGAGCTGCATCCGGTTAGACTGGAAGCCGACCCCAATATAGTTTGGGAAAAGGCTAGGGAGATGATGACTTTGAATGGAAAGAGATAGAGTGCTACGTGGATATTTTAGCTCGAATGACGTCGAATAAGGGCGCTGTTGGTAATCGTTAACGAAATAGTTTTACGAAATGTATTGCAAAAACGAAATGGCGACGTAAGTTCCGAATTTGAACACGCGCTTAAGGATCTGTGTAAATCGACGTCACATCAATCTATACTTTTCCAGTATAACATGGCCTTGCTTTGTACAGATTTCCCGCACAATGAGAGATCTGCATAAACTGGTTTTACGGTATAGCTTCATTGACCTCGGCTCGGCGTCATTTCGCCGTATGTTCAGCATAATAGGGGATAATCCTATTTTTTTTTTCTTAGTCCGTCTTGTAGTTTATTGAAAAGTATTGGACACGTATTTTTTCTTTTTTCACGTGGTCATAAAATTACGGAGATATATTGAGTTGAAATGGCGCATGACGTCACATGTAGGTAAGTTTTATACCTACTTGTGACGTAGTAAGCCCCCACTCTCCAACTTTAATGAGTTCTAACTAAGTAATTTTTTGATATTTTTGTAAAACAAAAAATACGTGTCTATTATTTTTGTATTACCTGTCTGACGGACAAAATAGAATGTCGTTTTCTTTACCCAGTCCGATCCCCTATTATAATATTATCTATTCTTCGTAGAGTAAGGAGGTCATAAGTACGTGGGCGGTACGTCCCGACTTTTTTTTCTTCTTTATTTTAAAAACGTTGCCCCTCGTTAAGTTTTTTTTAAATGTTTGTATCGTGGGTGCAGTTACAAACATTTAAACTCACATAAACAAATAGCATTTTCAATACCTCAGCACTTTATACAATCTTAATATGTTTTAGGTACGAAATAAACGCAGTGCCACTACATCAGAAGTCAAAAGACAGTGACTGCGAGCAATCAGAAGCATCCTGTATCGCCACGTCAACAAAAGTGACAGATTTGAGGATCGGAGTGGCGAGCTTCTGCAAGGCGTTCCCGTGGCATTTTGTTACTGACAAGAGATTGGAGCTGGTGCAATTGGGTATGTATTATTTATTATTTCTGGTGTTGCTTAAGTTTTCAAACCAATAATTATGATGATGCAATCATTTACACAAAGCAAAGTATGCCTAGGCACTTTGCTTTATGTAGCCACGAGTTCCACAAATCCAAAATTGCGACTCAACTGCTCTCCAAAACGTTGAAGAAAAAATATGACGACCACGAATTCGATGACATGTTGCATTCACCAGCTCACTAGGCTTTCGTGGCGGACAATTGGGCAAATCGTTCTCACCGAGGGAAAAGTTTGTAAACCAGCAGTAGGACATCACAGGTTGATGATACTTAATATGCCATATAGTCGTATTTCTAATGTATAAAATTCTCGTGTCGCGATGTTTGTTACAAAACTCCTCCGAAACGGCTGATCCGATTTGTATGAAATTTTGTGTGCATATCGGGTAGGTAGGTCTGAGAATCGGCCAACATCTATTTTTCAAACCCGCAAAAAAAAAAACACGCGATTGAAGTCGCGTCCTGGAGATAGTTTTCTTATAGAAATAGTATGTATTATTAAGATATAATACATACTATTTCTATAAGAAAAATATAGCTCTTAAAACAAAAACGGAACTACACCTACTCCGTCAGCATTCGTATAAGAACATGTACTCCTTTATCAAATAATTTCCACTAACGACAATAAGACACGCGTTTTCAGTAAAGTAATTGAAGATCTTTTTGCCATTATGATTTGATATTGAAAATTCTTCTAAGAGCACAAGTGTTCGTCTGGAATTCATCCAAATAAATAAAATTATATCAAAGGCACGTTAAGAAACAGCAATAAAATTAATGAGAAAATAACCGAGAAACATATTAAAACTGTTTCTCTTTCTAAAAGTTTCAAAGAAAATGTGTGAGAAATGAGATCATTAATAGCCCCATACTTCTTTATAATACCATCATAGTGGTTTCATGGGCGATACTAAGTACATAATAAAGTGGCATTTAGAAGAATATTTTATTGCTCTGTAAATCAGTGGAGGCCGTCCAAGGCTAAGGAGAAAGCTCCGGAGATGAATCGGAATATTTAGAACGAAGCAACAACAAATTGGTTTAAAAAAGATTCGAAGTTGAAAATCTCAATCCATTTAATGGACTCAAGGAAGTACAAAAGATAATAAAAGTTTTTTTTTTCAAGTGTAACTTCTAATGTGACTTCCATCAAGGTTTCGTTAAACGTTTAACGCTACCATGGAGGGGGTATGAAAGCACTGTTGCGTTAAACTTTCAACGCTCCTGGGGAGGGAATAGAAAGAGACAGAGCGAGAGTGAATGCGCAGGCCAGCGCGAGCGTTAACATGATTTCACTAAAAATCAATTTCTACCCCTTCCAAATTAGAAAATTCATTTCCACATTACGAAGTTTCACTTCTTCCGCGCGGAGGGACTCCACGCCCTATTTTTTCTTTGAAGTCTTATCGAATACCCTATCTGACTGTCTCGTTGGTCTAGTGGTCACAAGCGCGACTGCTGAGCATGAGATCCTGGGTTCGATTCCCAGGTCAGGCAAAGTGTTTTTGGGTTTTCGCACGGATCCCTAATACTTTTTCCAACATCAAAAAAGTTACTCCTTATAACATCAGCTATCTGCTAGTAAAAGTACCGTCATATGCAGATAAAAGCTGTTATTTTGTAATTAAAAACGAACACTTCAATTTTATTGATTTGTGTGTAAATGTATTGATGAGAAAGTAACTTTGTCTGTCGGTTACCGTACTAAACTGTTTGTGTATGAAATTTGGTAGAAGGATAGAATATGACCTATTGAATCATTTACAAAGGAACAAACTCATCCTAATTTTTCAACTTTTAATTTTTCTCCTTTTTTAAGATTTAATTTAAATCTATATTTGGATAGAATACTTTTTACTTCAGCAATACGTTCCCTCGGAATAATTCTCAACATCCACGTGGGTGAAATCGCGGCCAATAGCTAGTTTAAAAAAAAAACACATGATACTTATATCTATTAATGATTGTGCCCTTTTAGTCGGCAGAAATGAAATTCCCACAACACTGTGTAGGTACAGTTCTCATTCCTATAAAAGGTATTTGCAAGTTTGTCATATTAATAAAATATTATATTCATTTCCATTCCACTGGTAAGGATTTCTATTTTAAACAAGTGCTATTTCAGTAACCCATAAAGATCGTTCTTCAAACATTATGGATTCATCATCATCTGCCTAGCCTTTTCCCAAACTATCTTGGGGTCGGCTTCCAGTCTAACCGGATGCAGCTGAGTACCAGTATTTTACATGAAGCGACTGCCTATCTGACCTCCACAACCCAGTAACTGGGTAATACGATACCCCTTGGTAAGACTGGATGTCAGACTTTTTTTTTTGGCTTCTGACTACTCGTAACGACTGTCAAAGATCTACAAATGACAGCCGGGACCAACGGCTTAACGTGCTTTCCGAGACACGGAGGAAACTCGGTATGTACCTAATTATGGTCACCCATCCACGGACCAACCTCGGCAAGCACGGCTTTACCTTAAAGATCGACCCGGGCGGCTGTTATTATTTAGCCACGAGGTCCTCAAACATTATGGATTAAAAAATTATTATTAAAAGTGATCAAAAGTTGGCGGAAAATGAACAAGATATAAATGTGTATTATAAGACTTCACACATAATAATTTAATAAAATAAAAACCGGCTAACTGCGAGTCGGACTCGCGCACAAAAGGTTCAGTACCATTATTTATAAAAACGAGCAAGAAAGCACTTGTTTGTATAGGAGCCCCCTTGAATATTATTTTTTTGTTATAGCGGCAACAGAAATACATAATCTGTAGAAATACCAACCGACTAACTATCACGGTTCATGAGATACAGCCTGGTGACAGACGGACAGACGGAAGGACGGACAGCGATGTCTCAGTAATAGGGTCGCGTTTGACCCTTTGGGTACGGAACCCTAAAAAGCAGTTATGGTATTAGTGGTGTGACCATCGGACTGCCAAGTCATAGGTCTAAAGTTCGAACTCAAGACACCGCCATACATTTGATTTTTTTCAAATTCGTGCGCACATTGTATATTTATTTATTTATTACAAAAAGGTTAATACAAATCTTTATTTAAGAACTATGCTTCACAAAACTTTTTTTACGTTTTGTCTGTGGAAACGGAACAATATGTATAAAGAAAATGTTAATAGTGCGGACACTTAATTAATACTAATATTACTTGTAGCTAACAATCAATGAATTTTTAGAAACTACTTATTTACCCTCCTCCAAAAATCTGCAAACAATTTTCCAAAAAAAAATTGGTTTACAAACTCCTTACGAAGAACAGTTTAAGCGATTTGGCAAACATACCTTTCATTTTCTGACTTCTTATATCAAATTATAATTATCACTAGCTTCGGTGAAGGAAAACATCGTGAGGAAACCAGCATGCTTGAGAGATATTTCTCAACGGCATATAAAGCCAAGTCAGAGGCCCATGGGCGGCATAAAAACTCTGACACCAAGTTAGGCCCTAACCACACGAATAAGAAAGAAGATTAGAAGTAACAGCACTAAATTGTGTTTCATATTTCCAAAAACTCACAATTTGATCTTGTAAAGGAGAAAGAAACAGTTTAAAAGATTTTCAATGAACTCGAAACTATCGAAGACGATATTTCTATGCTAGAGAAAATAGTGTAAATACAATATGAACCACGTCATGAATAACTCTCTGTACGATTTTTCATACAAAACGTTCGTCTGTGAATAGAATTCTATAACGGTTCATCTGAAAATATCCACGTATGACCTCGACTCGGATATATTATTTACATTTTATTGATTTATGTTTTTCGGACGCTGCATTTATTACGTGTCCGGATTACGTTAGCTTACAAATGAAATGTTTGTAACTGAAATAATATTACTCGTTGAAGGCCAAAAATAGCTTGATTATGAATCTTTATGATGTTATTGTGCTTCGTATGTGGAACCAGAAGAAAGAAAATAATAAAAGCCGCTAGGCTCGATTATCGGGTTAAACTGCTCTTGCCTAGGATGGTCCGTGGATGACTTACCGCCCATTACATACCGAGTTTCCTCCGTGCCTCGGAAAGCATTTAAGCCGATGCCGGCTGTCATTCGTAGATCTTTGACAGTTAGTTTTACAGTCGTTACAGGTAGTCATGACTACCTGTAACGACTACACACAGTACAGCCGGCATCGGCTTAAATGCTTTCCGAGGCACGGAGGAAACTCGGTATGTAATGGGCGGTAAGTCATCCACGGACCATCCTAGGCAAGAGCAGTTTAACCCGATAATCGAGCCTAGCGGCTTTTATTATTTTCTTTCTTCTGGTTCCACATACGAAGCACAATAACATCATAAAGATTCATAATCAAGCTATTTTTGGCCTTCAACGAGTAATATTATTTCAGTTACAAACATTTCATTTGTAAGCTAACGTAATCCGGACACGTAATAAATGCAGCGTCCGAAAAACATAAATCAATAAAATGTAAATAATATATCCGAGTCGAGGTCATACGTGGATATTTTCAGATGAACCGTTATAGAATTCTATTCACAGACGAACGTTTTGTATGAAAAATCGTACAGAGAGTTATTCATGACGTGGTTCATATTGTATTTACACTATTTTCTCTAGCATAGAAATATCGTCTTCGATAGTTTCGAGTTCATTGAAAATCTTTTAAACTGTTTCTTTCTCCTTTACAAGATCAAATTGTGAGTTTTTGGAAATATGAAACACAATTTGGTGCTGTTACTTCTAGTCTTCTTTCTTATTCGTGTGGTTAGGGCCTAACTTGGTGTCAGAGTTTTTATGCCGCCCATGGGCCTCTGACTTGGCTTTATATGCCGTTGAGAAATATCTCTCAAGCATGCTGGTTTCCTCACGATGTTTTGCTTCACCGAAGCTAGTGATAATTATAGATTGATATAAGAAGTCAGAAAATGAAAAGTAAGTTTTCCAAATCGCTTAAACTGTTCTTCCTAAGGAGTTTGTAAACCAATTTTTTTTTGGGAAAATTGTTTGCAGATTTTTGGGGGAGCGTAAATAAGTAATTTGTAAGATTCATTGATTGTTAGCTACAAGTAATATTAGTAGTAATGAAGTGTCCGTATCCACATAATATATTATTATTGCCATATTGTTCCGTTTCCACAGACAAACCGTGAAAAAAGTTTTGTGGGGCATAGTTCTTAAATAAAGATTTGTGAATAAATAAATAACTATACAATGTGCGCACGAATTTGAAAAAAAAAAACAAATGTATGGCGGTGTCTTGAGTTCGAACTTTAGACCTATGACTTGGCAGTCCGATGGTCACACCACTAATACCATAACTGCTCAACTGCTTTTTAGGGTTCCGTACCCAAAGGGTCAAACGGGACCCTATTACTGAGACATCGCTGTCCGTCCGTCCGTCTGTCCGTCTGTCACCAGGCTGTATCTCATGAACCGTGATAGTTAGTCGGTTGGTATTTCTACAGATTATGTATTTCTGTTGCCGCTATAACAAAAAAATAATATTTAAGGGGGCTCCTATACAAACAAGTGGTTTTTTTGCTCGTTTTTATAAATAATGGTACTGAACCCTTTGTGCGCGAGTCCGACTCGCAGTTAGCCGGTTTTTATTTTATTAAATTATTATGTGTGAAGTCTTATAATACACATTTATATCTTGTTCATTTTCCGCCAACTTTTGATCATTTTAATTATTTCCATAATGTTTGAATAACGATCTTTATGGGTTACTGAAATAGCACTTGTTTAAAATAGAAATCCTTACCAGTGGAATGGAAATGAATATTTTATTAATATAACAAACTTGCAAATACCTTTTATAGGAATGAGAACTATACCTACACAGTGTTGTGGGAATTTCATTTCTGCCGACTAAAAGGGCACAATCATTAATAGATATAAGTATCATGTGGTTTTTTTTAAACTAGCTATTGGCCGCGATTTCACCCACGTGGATGTTGAGAATTATTCCAAGGGAACGTATTGCTGAAGTAAAAAGTATTCTATCCAAATATAAATTTAAATTATATCTTAAAAAATGAGAAAAATTAAAAGTTGAAAATTAGGATGAGTTTGTTCCTTGGTAAATGATTCAATAGGTCATATTCTATCCTTGAGCCAAATTTCATACACAAACAGTTTAGTACGGTAACCGACAGACAAAGTTATTTTCTCATCAATACATTTACATACAAATAAAACACATTGAAGTCATCATCATCATCATTTCAGCCGAAAGACGTCCACTGCTGGACATAGCACTTAGCTTAGCTTAGCTTTACAAAAAAAAAAAAAGTTTTCGTTTTTAATACAAACTAACAGCTTTTTACTGCAGCATATGACGGGACTTTTACTAGCTGATAGCAGATGTTATAAGGAGTAACTTTTTTTGATGTTAGAAAAGGATTAGGGTTCCGTACAAAAACCCAATGCCTGACCTGGGAATCGAACCCAGGATCTCATGCTCAGCAGTCGCGCTTGTGACCACTAGACCAACGAGACAGTCAGATAGGGTATTCGATAAGACTTCAAAGAAAAAATAGTGCGTGGAGTCCCTCCGCGCGGAAGAAGTGAAACTTCGTAATGTGGAAATGAAAATAGGAAGGGGTAGAAATAGATTTTTAGTGAAATCATGCTAACGCTCGCGCTGGCCTGTAACAGGTATACTACACGCATGCGTTCGAGTGCCACGCATTCACTCTCGCTCTGTCTCTTTCTATTCCCTCCCCAGGAGCGTTGAAAGTTTAACGCAACAGTGCTTTCATAACCCCTCCATGGTAGCGTTAAATGTTTAACGAAACCTTGATGGAAGCCACATTACAAGTTTCACTTGAAAAAAAAAAACTTTTATTATCTTTTGTACTTCCTTGAGTCCATTAAATGGATTGAGATTTTCAACTTCGAATCTTTTTTAAACCAATTCGTTGTTGCTTCGTTCTTAATATTCCGATTCATCTCCGGAGCTTTCTCCTTAGCCTTGGACGGCCTCCACTGATTTACAGACCAATAAAATATTCTTCTAAATGCCACTTTATTATGTACTTAGTATCGCCCATGAAACCACTATGATGGTATTATAAAGAAGTATGGGGCTATTAATGTTCTCATTTCTCACACATTTCCTTTGAAACTTTTAGAAAGAGAAACAGTTTTAATATGTTTCTCAGTCATTTTCTCATTAATTCTATTGCTGTTTCTAAACGTGCCTTTGATATAATTTTATTTATTTGGATGAATTCCAGACGAACACTTGTGCTCTTAGAAGAATTTTCAATATCATACCAAATTCATACAAAACGTTCGTCTGTGAATAGAATTCTATAACGGTTCATCTGAAAATATCCACGTATGACCTCGACTCGGATATATTATTTACATTTTATTGATTTATGTTTTTCGGACGCTGCATTTATTACGTGTCCGGATTACGTTAGCTTACAAATGAAATGTTTGTAACTGAAATAATATTACTCGTTGAAGGCCAAAAATAGCTTGATTATGAATCTTTATGATGTTATTGTGCTTCGTATGTGGAACCAGAAGAAAGAAAATAATAAAAGCCGCTAGGCTCGATTATCGGGTTAAACTGCTCTTGCCTAGGATGGTCCGTGGATGACTTACCGCCCATTACATACCGAGTTTCCTCCGTGCCTCGGAAAGCATTTAAGCCGATGCCGGCTGTACTGTGTGTAGTCGTTACAGGTAGTCATGACTACCTGTAACGACTGTAACGTTACTGCAGTAACCCGAAAGTTCGACAACCAGTCTTACCAAGGGGTATCGTTTTACACAGTACTAACTGGGTTGTGGAGGTCAGTTATGCAGTCGCTCCATGTAGAATACTAGTATTCAGCAGCATTATTTTAGACTGAAAGCCGACCCGGCAGATGGTGATGATGTGGAACCAGAAGTTCTGAACAATAAAGCTCATATTCTGTTAAGTCATCTATTATGTATTCGGAGTTAGCTTTCAAAATTGGATTTGCATTTGCTGAAAGTGTCAGATGGCACAGACGATTTGGATTTTCAAATGTCAGAGAGAGCATTGTCTATTTTTAATGCTTGTTCTAGATTCCTTTCTGGGCCATTGTTCTTTTTTTATTCATTCTCAGTATCATCAATCATACTGACAATAGCATCAACTAATGAAGTATTTTAACCATTAAGCTCTTCGAAACTTGCAACTAGAGATCGTAGAGGAATAAAATCTAAAAGACTTATTACAGTATCAGCTTAAGTAATAAAACGTCCATTAACATTATTCATCTCTTTTCTCTAACACTTTTCTTTGGCACCAGCGTCGTTCTATCTAGTCCCAGTTGAATCCAGATCTACCTCGGTCAAGACATTAATTATTTATTTTCCCACAGGATTTCTGCTTCCATATTCTTTTGCAAGATTTATTTTGAAAAAAAAAACATCTACCTGGGAAATAGAATGAGTAATGTCCAGATGTTAAATGGTCTTGGTTAAAGTATTCCACCAAGAATCGGTAATTAATTAAAAAAGGCTCTGAGGAAAAAAGTTCGTTTGAAATCGTTTATCTACTTAAGTTTTGAATGAATTTTTACGTTCATGAATATTAGATTCGAGATGCCTTTGATTTTGAAATTTGAGTTCAAAGGGTTTTTAACAAATAGGGGTGCGGACTGGGTAAAGAAAACGACATTCTATTTTGTCCGTCAGACAGGTTATACAAAAATATTAGACACGTATTTTTTGTTTTATCAAAATATAAAAAAAAAATACTTAGTTAAAACTCATTAAAGTTGGAGAGTGGGGCTTACTACGTCACAAGTAGGTATAAAACTTACCTACATGTGACGTCATGCGCCATTTCAACTCAATATATCTCCGTAATTTTATGACCACGTGAAAAAAGAAAAAATACGTGTCCACTACTTTTCAATAAACTACCCGACGGACAAAGGTTGGATTATCCCATATTGTGGGTAAAGTTAAGATTTAAGAATAGATCGAAAATTGATATTTATCTTGCCAGTACTAAAAGAAATAAATGATAGTCTGACGAATGACGGAGGAGAATGAAAGAAAAAACGTGTTGCACCAACCCAAAATAACATAGGACAAGAGCAGGAAGACGATAATGATCTTGCCAGTACTAGAATTTCACTAAAGTCGATTTTTGTGAAAATAAACAACAGTATACCGTTGTTGTGATATTATCTTTATAGTTTTTTCGTCAATAAAAGCTCAAAGGAAAGTAAATGGACTTGTTGTCCAGTTACTGTGAATTACTGTCTAGTTTCTACCCTACACTTGATAGGGTTCTCAAAATAGGGTCGTTAAATATACGGCAAGGGGAGGTGATTATCGGCAAAAGGTCTTTTACTATGGTACCTTCATTTCCTTGCCTTTGTTGGTGGCCGTAACAGTTAACGAGGATACTCGTACTTTTTAAGGTGATTATGTTGTTGGTAGTTTTCGGTTATGGCTCTGGGATAGATTAGAAACTTAGATAGAATTTCAAACTGAGATAATTTATTTTCTTCTGTATTTTATTTCAACGTGAACCACCTAATCATTGACTGCTTGATGATAATAATTGTGACTTTTTGATGATTACTATGCTATGGTGCTACTTTGCTATTGGTAAACATCAATTTAATCATCATAATACAGCATTTGCAGTCACAGATGGTTAGGCAGAGGTATTTCTTATGTACACCCAGATTTCTCCAATAATAATTATGTTTAAGTCCCATACAATAATAGGCCTATAACTAAGCAAAAACCTAATAAAAAAAAAATTCATTTAAAAATATTTAAAATCATTTTACAACGCTAAAATATATTTATTAAAAAATATGAGAAATCAACTGAACAATTAGATTATATTACTAAAGAGCAGTCTAAGCTTACCAAAGTAAATTAGATCTAGACAAGTAATCAGACTATCTGAATTATTTATAGAAACGTCTAGTTCACGCAAGCTCTTAGTCAATTGAAGGACAATTTATATTAGGCTGGAGACAAAATTAGACTCATGAATATCTTGAAATAACTATAAAGTATTTCTGACCACTTCACTTCAAAAAATCTTTTTGACGTATATACAGTTAAACCAGAAAATTTATACGCTTCGATATTCTTCATGATTTTGAAATACTCAAAAAAAACAGACAAAACTTACAAATATTAATACCTCGTGTGGGATGAAGTAAATCTCAAAAGAAAGCACTGTTCGGATTTCAAAATCTGTAATTTATAATATACCCTATTACTAGCTTGCTCTTTTAAAATTAAATTTAAACAAAATTATTCTTATTTGCAGATATAAGAACACAGCTCTATAGATATTTTATAAAAGCAAAGTGTGTGAAAGTATGTACTATCGCGGTTTCCAAAAAAAAAAAGTTAAACTGAAAAAGGTTTTAAATTATGTCAAAAGGAGGGATAAAGTAGCTGTACGATAAAAGTAATAAAATATATAAGAAAATTTTATTTTCCAAGAACAATGTTGTAGAAAAAAGAACATGTGGGTAGGTTAAGTTGTTGTAAAACTGAATTTTTATTCTCCTCTTAAAATTTAAGCGTAAGTACTGGGTAGTTGCTGCTGAAAATTTTACGATCACTTTGTTATGTTACCCGCAAGATATTATCTGCAGCCATATTTGCTGTTAGGAACTTTTGCTACGTTAAACAAGAAGTTTTGGATAAGGTGCTTTGGTAAATTTTTAAACATGGAACATGCTCAAAAACTAGGTATAATATAATAATGGGTGTAAAATGACTCTTAACGAAACCGAAGGAACTTGTATTCCTCGTCAGTGCGATATTTTTTTTTGTCGACCATACTTTGTATTATTCAATATTCAATATTCAATGCAAATTAGCTCCATGTTTTGAGTGCGTTAAATTGAGTCCTACTGTAAATCGTAATTTTTAAGATTATATTATAAGTGTGTTTTGCCAAATAAATTTCGGAGCAACAAGATTCTGCCAGATTCGTCGTATGTTGACAATGACATCCAAGTTTTTAATACTTAAAAAAAAATACAGTTTTGAAAAGGTCCCATTAATAGTTGCAAGGTTTGCAACCAGCATTCTCATGGAGGAAAAGCAGGCCCCGTAAAACCTCTGAGTCAAGTAAGCACATTATATTAATCACAAAATATGAATGAATCACAGCAACGTCAAAACAAGGGAGAGCTTTGTCGGAAACGCAATTTGACGAATTGCCTCGAATGGGGGACACTGAACAAATAATAAATGAGGATACTCATATAACGTTACAAATGTGCGTTACATTTGCCAAAATAAACGTACAAAACACGAACAACTTAAAAAAATGTAAGAATGAAATAATTTTTTGATTGTTATCGTATATAAAAATATTTTATTTTCTGACATCATGTCAAATATTACCCCACGGGAATGAAAAATTATCCTGTCCCCTAATAGGTCATGGTCTATCTGTGCGTTCAAATTTATTGCTTTTTGTTCGGCCGTTAAGGCGTAAAAAGGTAGCAAACAAAAAAAAATCTGTAAGTGCCAAATAGATCCACTTCGGTTTCTACGAATCCTACTTCAAAAATATAGTTTTGGTTTCATGATAAGGTTGAAAAAAATGATGAGGGTGTGCCAGGCTACGATTTAATTTAGCCACTAGTCATAATTATAGGGCTTTTGCGAAAACAAATTCAACAAACAAAAAACTAATTTTCCCTTGACATAAGTTAAGTTTTTAGGTTTTCATTATTAATGTTGGCTTGACAAATAATATTAGACTTGATGTCCCTTTGGTGGCAGCAAAAACTAATTTATACGAGGTCACTATTGAAGGCTGTGTATAATTTATTGTCTTCCATTGTTACTTTATACTTAATGTAATTGTTGATATGTTACAATAATGGAAAGAGTGAAATAATATTAGTGAAAGCCTTTAAACGACGTCCTTTTTTATGCAATACCTACTTAATGCCTTTTTTTAACACTGATATACGCAACTAATCGCGTTTATGCTATATCTGTCACTATGGTAGTGGCTTGGTATATGCGTTAAATTGATGATAGTCGCATTTGTGCATTAATTAACGGCGATAGTTTGTATATAAATAATGTTCCCACTTGTATAACTACCGCTCTTCCAACCAAAGTACGCGCTTCGGAAATTATCGTCTAGCTACAAAATAATGCACGATGGTAAAATCTGATTGTAGAGTTATACCAACCATGGAAACACCTATTGTATTATCGTCTTAATAAAAAAAAATGTGGCGTTGACGAGAGTACATAATCCAACGCATGGAAAGCGTCAAACAGACGCGTAATGAAAGGTACACTATGATAAAACGCGACTATACAAAACTGTTAGGAATTATTCTATGACGCGATGTTTACTGTAATTCGGAAATGCGAAGATTACCGAAGCGCATAATTATCTTCTATAGTTTAACTGTATTTTCTATACAATTTTGTCCCTTTCTCATATTTTTTTTTTTGTCTATTAGGTGCTGGCTTCATGCGTCTCTTCGGGACCTACCTCGCATCCCACGGTTCCTCTCTAGGCACATACTTCAGGTTGCTGCGTCCCAGAGGAGTTCCTCTCGACTTTCGCGAGATTCTGAAGAGAGTGAACACTCCATTCATGTTCTGCTTGAAGGTGCCAGGGTCTTCATCTCCAGCTGAGGTAAGTGATTCTGCTGGTTCTTTATTAAAGGTTTATCGAAGTAATTATTTTCAGCCATGAAGATAGATGGATCACTCAGTTAATTATTTTCGTCAAGACATAAGTATTAGATCCTTTAATCCTTTAAAATCGAAAGTCGTTGCAAAACGAATGAAATTTGAAATTTTCACTTTACTTTTCTTAAGTTAATTTCCGTGGTTCGTTGGTCTAGTGTTCCAAAGCACGACTACTGAAAAAGAGGTCCTGGGTTTGATTCTCGGGTCAGGCAAAGTGTTATTGGATTTTACCATCAGGAATTTCTTGGTTGCAGCAGAGTCTTGATCTGCGCCCGGTTGATGTAAATAGGCTCGCTGTGACTTTAACAAAGATTTTTTGTGACTTTAACAAACATTTGGATGTACTATTAGGTACAGGCGTGATGTTATCCTTTGTTTATGACTTTAAAAAACGAATCTTAACCGAAGGTGGTTACACTAACTAGCACAGAGGCCATAAACTACTTAATTTAGATTACCCAATCAAAATCTAATACACCGTTCAAATTGAACGCTAAGCTCCTAAGATTAAGTTAGGAACTCCTAAGACATGATGAAAATCGAGACAGTTATAATCACCATTAAATGAAGCTAGCCTTTCCACGAGGAAAAATGCTGAATACCTTCACTTTTTTAAGAAAGTTTGAAGAAAATTTTAATTAGAATACGCTTGCCTCGTGTAAGAAAAAAGTATTAAAAAGTTAATGAACGTTTGCTATGCTAATCTTGAAGAAATAGAGCTTATTTTGTTGCTGAAGCAGAAGAAAAACAGATTATGACTTAATGAGTTTTAGTTTGTTATCATAAACATACTCTGAACACAGCACTTGTCGGCAGTCTTAGCTAAGTAGGTGAGTTTGCAAAAGGACTTTTTTTTTTTTTGAAAACTTCATCTGATTCTGTTTCGGTTTATATTCAAACAAATGAACTTTAATAACCAAGTTATAAGAACCCTAGTGGTACTTCACTATTGAAACCAATCGCAATCAGTATCACTAAACTGTGTTCAAGAGTTGTTAGTTCACATTGATCGCGTTCATTCTCATTGGCATTCAAGTTTGCACTAAGTCATCTTCCTAATATAACTTTTATGTTTAATTTTTCAGTCCCTCTAAGTCAGAAGCTATTTAAATATGAAACAAGTTATCTTGGAAACAACAAAATGTTATCCGGAATAATCTCATTTTCATCGTTTTTAACAAAATTTTGTCGCCGAGGAAACGGAAGTGTCGCCAACTTTTAATTTATTATTCACAATTTTCCGACGTTCTACAAAGTTAGGATAAAATTGTTTCACTTTGAAGTTCCTTTTTTGCCTGTTCGTGATTGGAAAAAGTAAATATTAGCGCAAGTTATGTTTTTAAAACTACTAGTCATTTGTATTAGGTTCGGTCAAATTAACGTATGTAAAGTTGAAGTTAATAACTAAAACTTGACATTAGAATCTCTGAAATCAGTTTTTTTTATTTTATAACTAGCGCTTGGCCCGCGACTTCGCCCGCAAAAATTGTGATATAATATTATATAGCCTATGTTACTCGGTATAGATGTAGCTTTCTAATAATGTAAGAATTTTTAAAATCGGTCGCGTAGGTTTTGAGTTAAATCCTACCAACAAACAAAAAATCGAATATTTTTTATACTATCAGTTTAGAAAAAGAACTAAGAAATACTATCGTCTCGTCGTGTTGTTCAAAATCAAAATAGCCTTTATTTACTGCTACCAAAACTTGACAAAAGATAAATCTACTTTCCCCCCTACTTAAACATGAACAATACAACCATGTAAACTGGCATCACACCCGGATTGCTATTTGGATGTTCACACATCCTTTACAAAGCACAATAGATCCCAAAAACACATGTACCCAAACCCTCAGTAACTATGTTTATCCGCTTTTCTTTGTCTGCCCACCCTTCAAAACACATCTCAAGACCATCCCTTTGTGGGTAGGCACTTTACTTAGTTTGCACACAATATAACGTTCCGAATGGACACCATCGAATTTTTTGCTCTCTGACCAAATTTGTTTAGGTGTTTCGTAGATAAGATCAATACAAATACACTTACACAGCCCGTGATTAAACCCTGTTTCAATATTGATGGTTCATCCCGGTGTTAAGATGATTACAAAGGCTATGATAGGAGTGGGATTATGGAAATAATTGGGGCTTGTTTGTTTTGGAAATTGTTTTGTAATAGAGTCTTCGAAGTTTTGTTTTTGGAGGTAAGGAAAACTGTTTTGTTTGTGGGTGTAAAGAAATTTATAATGTTTACTCGTTTTTTCTTGTAAAATTTACACGTTTTTTTGGAAAATTACCTTTCAAACAGTAAGTTACAGGTAGGATTACGATCTCACCAGTCAATTATTGAGAAATGAAATGCATGATCTACTTCGGTATGATTACGCACAACAGGGCGGTATAATCAAATATGTACATTTGGGAATAAGCCACTGTACTAAGCTCAAATTGTGCTGTGCCACGAACATGATTCAGCGATATTAATTATACCGAATGGAGTTAGCCAAATGAGAGCCGAATATGAGTAGCCAGATTTGTGATTCAACAAATACTAGCGAATCGAATGTGTCGACCCGTTTAAATTAAGAGCCTCCGGATGCGATAAATCTATACTTTAATATTATAAAATAACGCGGATCAGTATTTTTTACTCAATCACGTAAAAACGGAACTGAATGAGATTTAGACTAGCACAGAGATAGGTTATAGACTGTAATTGCAAATAGGCAACAGGGACAGCGTTGTTTTTCACACATACATACAAAAATTTCCACGCAAACGAAGTCGCGGGCAACATCGAGTGCAAACTTCGCCCCCCTAGCTCTGATTACGTATCAAGAAAGGAAAGTGCTGGCTAGACAAAAGCTTGTGACAACAGTTTTTCCAGTGACCTACCTTACAAGTATGTCACACGAGACCCCGTACCCGACTAAACGCGTAGGAATATGACAATAGACTATTAATGTCTTTCTGTGGACAATGGTCTGTGAAAATTGTGTAGGTATGGATAATTTTGTTCCTACATTCATGTTTGTTACGAAGTATTATTTTATAGAGTATGTGTTGTGAAACTCGTGATTAAATAATAACAGCCACTCGAGACGATCTTTTGGCTAAGCCGCGCTTGCCTAGGTTGGTCTATGGATGGGTGACCACACCCTTACACGAAAGGTTTCCTCCGTGCCTTGGAAAGCACGTTCAATTTTAGATGTTTGACAGTCGTTACAGGTAGTCAGTGGCCCGACAGTCTTTTCCTTTTTTTCGTAGAATGAAGACGTTAAAATCTTATTTCATTTGATGATTATTTTGTTAAAATTTCAATTTTGGCATGAAGAGCTATCGTTTTCATTATTTGCAAAACATGATTAGTAACTTGATTATCTTCTGTTGGCTATTAATTCAAATCATAAACAACATTCTTAATTTATTGTTTTGCTTGCTCTTGTGATATCATGAGCATAATGTGCTTTCACCGCACTTAGTTTAGGAGCTGACCTACACTCACGTATTTACGATTCGTTTTTGGAATCACAATAACAAAATCCATGGCTTTAATACGGTTTTGGTCGTAAAATGATGAGGCAAACATTTTGTTGATTGGCTCTCGTACTAAATGTTTTCTGCACAAAATTTTCGTGAACAAATGTGCAGCACAAAAGTTCACACAAAATTTTCGTGGAACTGCAATATAAAAGCTTCGCTGCCAAAAATTTCTATTTAGTTCCATAAAATAAATGCAGCTTGTTTATGATGAACCTCTATCACTAGCATGACCTTCATGCAATCGAACTAGAAAATAAAGCCCGTATCGAAAGGGGCTCGTTACTTTAGATTTATTAGGTAATGTAAATAGCAGATCCGTCTGTTTGTTCGTTCCTTAACTGTGTTTGGTTAAGGAATTGAGCTGGATGCCCAAACGGTTTGTACGAAGATTACGTTCGTCCGATTGGGGATTATTCTCGTTATTTTGAAGAACTTTGCTCTTCAGGTGATTCCTTCAATGTATTACTGTAATGTAGCTTATATAGCTTTAGAAAATATCATTATCTGCCTAGCCTTTTCCCAAGTATGTAGGGGTCGTCTTCCAGTCTAACCAGATGCAGCTTAATACCAGTATTTTACTTGCGAAATTTAATCAATTAATATAAGAACATTTGCTAGAAATCCACAATTTTTTTTTTCTAGTAAATGTAATTTTGAAAGCTGTATTGATGTTTAAAGCGAACTTAATATAATATAATCGCCACGCATTTAATTTTAATGACATAGCAACATCGCTATTAGCCAAATATATAAAAAAAATGGAGAATGTTGTTGAATCGGATTCATGTGCGTTTTGTTATTATAACATCATGAAAACATCGTGAGGAAACCAAATATGAAGAGATTTCTCGACGATATAAAAATACCAGGTTAGGCACACAAAAAAGAAGAAGAAGATAATTTAAAGACTAATACGAATCGAAATAACAACAATTATTGGTGTCTATTCAAAATTTCGAAATATTTATAGCTTTAAGTTGATTTTCATACGTCATTATGACAATGCTTAAACAGCAATGATTTCATACCCACGTAATGCAATTCAATAGATCGTCTGACAGTGCTTAAACAGCAGCAACAGTAAATGGTTTCGTATCGGGATGTCACCAGCAATATATCAACGTCATGTTGACGTGCAATGTTATGGATACCACTCTAGTATTCATTTATTTACATCAGTCTAGTTTCAGATTGTAAACGCCTGGATATTCATTATAGCAAAATAAACAGTTTCTATGGTTGTGAAATAAATCAATATACAAGGTGTTGTTTTGCATCCTCGTCAAAATTCAGGAGGTTGTCAAAAAAGACATAAATAATCTATATTAATTATGGTTCCTAGTTAATTATTTATAAACGCTGCTTTTTTTCGTTGATTAAATTTGTCAGTTTTTCAGAATAACGCCTTTAACGTGGTTTAGGGAATAAGAAATGATCGAAAAACGTTTGAGATTGTATGTGTGAAAGCTCAGTTAAAAACCGCGTTTGAAACACGGGTGGTTCACACTTACAGATTTTCGTAAATAATAAAAAAAAAATACCTACCCATTTTATTATTGATTCTGGTCGAGAATTATTGGCATAGTTACCTCCTTGAACTTGACGGGATTACAAAACAACAGCTTGTATTACAAAAGGACGCTTAGGCATCCAAATACACCTCCACATCCCTGTCATCCGGAAACGTGCCCAGAATACTGGCAGCATTGCCACGTTGAATGGTAATGCTAATTCTTTAGCCAAAAAAAGAGCCAGCCGTCTGGTTGATGTGTCAAGTAAAAGTACAATCGATTTCAATATTTTGTAGTCTTCTTTAGTTTAGCTCTGCTAATAACTTTTTTCTTCAGTCCCAAACAGGACTTTATTACTAACACTCCGCTATTTGTCCGTCCGTCTGATATTTTATAGAGCTTTTATTACTTTGGGCGCTACAAAAAGAAAAATTATTCAAAAAAATAAAATAAAAATAAATCTTTTAAAATTTTTATATTTTCTCTCCTAAATATCTAAATATGTTGGAGTCGGCTTCTATTCTTAACGATTACAGACTGTCTATTTGTTATTACTAAGGAGTTGCGAGTATGTCTATTGCGTGCTTAGAAACAGTCGTCAATCTTAGTTCTTTGGTTTCCCTTGGTTCTTTTATCACCTCCAAGTACTCAACTATAAGTACCCCGATATCATTAATCAGTTTGGTAAAAACCTTTTAAGTAACATAATGAAAACACTTTTCTCTGAAGATTTCGTACTTTACCCTATTTTTGTTAGTCTTTTGGACAAATGGATTAGGATTACTTTAGTCGACTTCTTGTTTACAAAAGATTACCTTATCATTGGTATCTTTTCTTTACCTTTGTGGTCTATCAAAGCTCCTCCCTTTTATTTAAAATTATGGCGGCTTTGTTAGATCTCTTTCTCCCTCTCGTTTCATGTTTCTCTCCAAAACTTAGCTGACTGATGGATCTGTCTATAACGTTTAAATCCTGGCGCACACTGGCAATACGGTTCGGCTGTGGATCCTTTAGTATACTTGCATGTAAGCGCATAAGTCGCTTGCGGGGCACAGGCGCTGTCTTGCCTCCCGGCATCCCAAAGACTGCTGAAACGTATCGAAGGATGCCGAGGCAATTCAAAGGCTCCGTTACGATTACTTATTTTGAGCTACGTAGTCATTGATACAAAAAAATGCAACGTTATCATTGAAATTTAAACGTTAAGTTACTTATTCATCACCAAAAATCTCTTGGCATTCGTCAGTGTGCGCTGAGGCTAAGACTGCTATCTGTTTCTACCGCAAAATTAAAATAGACTAAAACTTAGTTCTGTGTCTAACTAGACACTAGACATTTGGATCTATCCAAGCGCCAATCTGCACACCATCCCCAACCTCCTTTGTTTTATACCGCACAACTTTTGGCGCATTCATTTGCGTTTATTCGCGAAAGTTGCCGGCACAAGTTTGTTTCGAAACTGAGGGTAGACGGAAGTTTGTTTGGTTATATAGTAAATGAGCCATTGTTTGGAATCAAACGGTTGGAAGGTCGTAAATGTGTTGTGAATGCTAATAGCTTGTATTTGTTAAGGTGTGATTGTGATGAATTAATAATAATGGTGATTTTTATTACTTTTAATTATACATCAAAATATTGTTCAGATCGTGAGCTCAAATCTAGGTGACTTAACTTCGTGTAATTTACTGTTTTACAACTTCTCTGATATTTATGGAGGCCCACTCATATTTTTTTTTTCTTCATATATATAGCTTCCAGAACTTACCCACAGATATGCCATGTTCAATTAATTCCTCTATCACGCTGAGCCTGACCGTCTACTGAAGCGGTAAGTTCAAGTTATGTTCTAAGTATTATTAAACAGGAATGGGTGTATCTTCCAGGTGGTAGGAGGACTAAAAAACGTTGGCTTTAAATAGTGGACTGTACATATATTATAAATTTAACAGAGGATGACTAAACGGTCAATTTGAATCGGCGAGAATGAAAATATAGTAAGCGCTCAGTTATGTGGACGATGACGCAGTGCCGAGCCGGCCGGTGCGCGGTCACAGCTCGAGTCCCCGCCGCCGCGCCTCAGCTCACGGCCCGCGGTCGCCCGGCGCGGCGTGTTATTCTCGACATGCTCCCGGCGTGGCGTGATATTCTCAACATGCTCCCGGCGTTGAAGACTTGTCTTCAATGGTTATACTGGAAGAGGACAGATAGTGTTGTAAGCGCGTCGGACTATTCCCTTTTTCGTCCTTACGTCTGCAACTCTGCTTATTCCGTCCCTCCCAGGTATGAGACGTACGATGCGACCCAGTGGCCACATAAGTGGTGGAGATTGTTGCTCCTTGAGCATCACCATGGCTCCTTCTTCAAGCACCCCATCGGAGGCCGTCCACTTGGTTCTCTGTTGGAGGTAAAAGATGTACTCGTTAGAGAATCTATTCCAGAACTGTTGCTTCAGGTGCTCAATACGCTGGAAACGTTTCAGGCTGGAGATGTTCTGGTTTGTGACTTGCGGATGCGGCAGGGATGTGAGAGATCTCCCAATAAGGAAATGGGCAGGAGTTAACGGGTATAGGTCTGATGGATCAGTGGAAAGAGGAGTGAGAGGACGAGAGTTTAGAATTGCTTCAACCTGAATCAAACACGTAGACATCTCTTCGTAAGTGAGATGTGCGAGGCCTAATATGCGCCTCAGGTGATGTTTAATGGATTTTACGGCCGATTCCCACACTCCACCAAAATTCGGACTGTAGGCCGGGATAAAGTTAAATTTGATACCTGTATCTGCCATTTCTGAAGAAAAGTCCTGTTTTAATATGCCAGCTATTTCGTTACAGGTGCCAATAAAGGTTGTACCATTGTCGGAGTAAATTGTGTTTGGTTTACCACGACGAGCAATGAACCTATTCAGTGCTGCAATAAAGGCATGTTTAGTTAGGTCGGAGACAAGCTCCAAATGAACCGCCCTTGTGGCTAGACAAACAAAAACACAAATGTATGATTTTACCAATCTACATCCTCTACCTTTGCGGTCAGCTAGAAGGATGGGTCCGGCATAGTCTGTGCCAGTCTCTAGGAAAGGAAACTCCAACTGAACCCGTTCCTTAGGCAAGTTACCCATGATGGGTTGAACTGTTCTACCGTTGAATCGCTGACACTTAACGCACTTATGAACGGTTGATTTGGCAAGGTTTCTACCACCCAAAGGCCAATACTCATGTCTAATTGTGGCTAAGAGTAGCTGTGGACCAGCATGAAATAGGCGTAAATGATATGCATTAAAGATAAGTTTAGCAAGATTATGTTTGCTGCAGATAATAATAGGGTGCCTGACATTATAATCGTAGCAAGAATTATCTAATCTGCCTCCGACTCGTATAATACCAGACTCGATAAAAGGTGATAATTTCTTAAGGCGATTTTTATTTGGTAATGGTTTACCTGATGAAAGTAGTTCGTACTCTTCAGGAAACATTTCCCTCTGAACTGTTTTAATTATGAAATCAGCGCTGTAGGACAACTCTGAATAAGTAAGAGTAAGACTATGGCTATGTACTCCTTTTAAACGATTAATGAATCTAAATACGTTTGCTAATAGGCGTCGTAAATGTGAATAGTTAGATGAATTATTAATTATGGTTTGAAATAAATTATTGTGTATAATATTAGGATTAGTGATAGGTAATGATTGGTTATTAACATTTAATGGAATGTGATTTTAAAAGTTCAGGTAGTATGGTGTTCACATCTGTGTTAGGCATTGAAGGCCAAAGAGATGGGTCTGTAAGTAAGAATGAAGGCCCTGACCACCACATGGATGATTGACCTATGAGGTCAGCGCTCAGACCACGAGAGACAAGATCTGCAGGATTGTCCTTGGACGGCACATAGCGCCAGGTGTAGGCACCAAAACCTTCCCGTATCTCCGAAACTCGATTCCTAACAAACGGCTTAAGCGTGCCAGGTGAAGCAGACAGCCAACCTAAGACAATCATTGAATCACACCAAAATATGCATTTGTCAGGTTTAAGTGTTAATGATTCTAGCACCTTCGCACACAACCTGGTCCCTAATAAGGCGCCGCAAAGCTCTAATCTTGGGATTGTAGTCGACTTTAACGGTGCAACCTTACTTTTAGACGTGAGCAGATGTGTATGGACTGTGCCGCTAGTAGCTACAGAACGAATGTATAGGCAGGCTCCATAAGCCTTTTCTGACGCATCTGTAAAAACGTGTAGTTCCACGGATAAAGGGCTATCACATACCACCCAGCGTGGTATGCTGAGAAGGTTAAGCTGTGGTAAAGTCTGTGTGAACTTCAGCCATAACTTTTTAATGTTCACATTAACCTCGTCGTCCCATGCACACTTGTCTATCCATAATCTCTGCAATATTATCTTGACCTCGATAATACACGGACTGACAAGACCCAGAGGATCGAATACTTGCGCTATTGTGGAAAGTATGTGTCGTTTTGTGATTGTAGCATCTGTATGTTTAGGTATATTAATAGAGAATGTAAGACTGTCAGTATGACAACGCCAATTAAGACCGAGGGTTTTGCTTGGCTCATCTATACTCAAGCTGACTGTGTTATGTGTGTCTGTATGCGTTGTTGTGGACGTGGTATGGGAAGATGAATCTAGTGTGTTTGTAGCGACTGCCTGAAGTATTTGAGTGTTGTTAGACTGCCACTTGCGAAGATTGAGCTGCGCTGTCTTAAGTATGCTGATGACATCTCTACAAAGCGTTATAGTGCTCTCTATAGAGTCACTTCCAGACAGAAAATCGTCGACGTAAAAATCGTGCTGTATGGAATGCTGTGTACGCGTGTGCGTTGCCTCCTTTGCTAGCTGAGACAAACATCGTGTAGTAATGAACGGTGCGGAAGCTGTTCCGTAAGTAACCGTGTTTAATTTATATGTTTTAAGAGGTAATGAAGGATCAGAGCGCCACAGTATCTGCTGTAGCGGTCGCTGCGATTCTTCAACTATGATTTGTCGAAAGAATTTCTCGATGTCTGACGATATGACGTATTTATGCTGGCGAAACCTCAACAATATGGATATTAAGTCATCCTGAACTACGGGTCCTATGCCTTGAATGTCGTTGAACGACTTACCAGAAGTTGTGACGGCTGATGCGTCGAAGACAACTCGAAGTTTGGTTGTTGTACTGGACTCTCTGAAAACACCATGATGTGGAAGGAAATATACATGAGATGAACAAGGCTGAGATACTTCGCTCATATGACCTAATGCTTCATACTCCTGTAAAAATTCTACGTAGCGATGCTTAAGTACTGGGTCTCTCTCAAGTCTACGCTCTAATGACAGAAAGCGACTCTTAGCCATCTCAAAGGAGTTACCCAATGCTTCAGGAGGTTCCTTTAAGGGAATGGTGACTATGAAACGGCCATCTGCATTACGCCTAGTAGTGCTTACGTAGTTCTGTTCACATGCTCGCTCCTCAGATGTGAAATTGAACTTAGGTGGGATTGAGTCAAGTTCCCAGAATCTTGAGAGATCTATGGGTGCTTGTATGTGCGTGGTGTGTTTGTCATGCGCGAACATACACACTGATGCATTAGTAATGTTAGGTTGAGGCATGGCACCTGATATGAGCCATCCGAGCTTAGTCTCGAAGAGCGTCGGCATATGCCTACCTAACTGTATACGGTTGCGACCAATCACACTCCAAAAGATGTCGGCTCCAACAAGTATGTCGATGGAAGAAGGGACATTGAAATCAGGATCAGCCAGACTTATACCAGCTGGTAGCTGTAAGTCAGTTAAGTCTATGTATGTATGAGGTATATGAGTGGTTATGTTGGGCAAGACAAAACAATCAATGTCAATGTGATAAGAACCATCACACGATTGTAAATGTAAAGCACATGATTGCGTAATGGTAGACACTTGACTGTTTATGCCTGCAACGTGTGAGCTTACATTACGAATAGGTAAATGTAGCTTACCACAAAGGTCCTTGGTAACAAAACTTGCCGTGCTTCCATTGTCAAGTAAGACTCTGGCGCTATGCGGCATCCCGGAATGGTCCGTGACTCTTACCAAAGCTGTGGAAAGCAATACATGACGAGATGAAAATTCATGGTTAGTGCCTGCTAAAGTTATGTGCTCCTTACTAGAGCTATAATCATCATCGTGAGAATGCAACATTGTATTATGCCTTTTTGTGCAATACTTGCAGTGACCAAGTGGACAAGTAGCCTCCAAATGACCTGGGCGTAAACAATTCAGACAAAGTTTGAAGTCTTTCACCTTAGATAAGCGTGCAGCGACTGTAAGCGCCTTAAATTGATCACAACTAAATATGTGATGACTTTGTTTGCACATGGGACATGAAATAATAAATTTTGCCTTACTTGAAGAAACAGCGAAGCTTTTTTGCCTACTGTTCGATGACTCTGGTTTCGACTTACCACTGTTAGTCTCCTCAAGCGTTTCTAAAAGATTGCAGCGGTTAGAAATAAATTTGGTAAACATGTCCAAGGACGGATACTCAGTCAGAGTGTTCCTATGTTCTTCCCACTGTCTGCTAGTAACCGGGTCCAACTTTGATGCCATTAAATGTATGACCATTTCACCCCAATGCTGTACTAATAAGCCTAGCGTAGCCAGTGAACGCAGGTTTTTGCTGGTTGCATCAACAATCTGCCGTAAACCCTGACTTGTCTCCTTTTGAAGTGGTTCAACATTAAATAATGCTTGAATGTGGTTGTTGATCAATAACTGTTTGTTGTCGTACCTTTCGCACAACAATTGCCATGCATTGTCGTAGTTGTCCCCTCTGAAATCTAAACTTTTAATGACTAGTGCTGCGCTGCCATTAAGTGACGAACGTAGGTAGTGAAATTTGTTTATGTTATCTATACTTTTCTCCTCATGAATCAACGAAATATAAATATCCTTGAACTCTAACCAATCCTTATAGCCGCCGCTAAAGTGAGGTAAATTTATTTTAGGAAGTCTTACATTATTATGTCTAGTAACCACTGAAAGTTGCTCATTGGAGCTTACCTTAGACGCTAGTTGAGCGCGATGCTGTGACAGAAGCGCGCGAGCAGATGCTAGTTGCTTGTAGTAGTTGCACTCGAATTGCTCACGTTCGGAAAATTGCTCGTCGGGCTTGGCAGAGAGGTACTCCAATTGACTCTGAAACTGATCATAAGTGGCATATAAGGTAACGATCTTCTCAATTCTTATCTCTAACTCAACAAGTTGTTCCTCACTAAGCTGTTCGCATGACTTAGTGGTAGTTATAAAAGTTGTGAATTGAGTAAGCTGTGATTTTACTGAGGCACGCTTTTTTGTAAGCTCTTTAATCTTGAGTTCTTCAGTCATGGCTAAATAGGCAGGTAGCTCTAAGCGCTAAAGGAAAAGCAAGTAGGCAAGAAAAAGAATGATTGAAGAATAGATGCTTATAGCACTGAAATATGCGCCTGTGTAATAGAAAAGAGCAAACAGCTGATTGATGAAAGCGTTGCTATTCAAAAGTAGTAGGCGGTTAGGAAAAAAATATTCGAATTCTAACTGTCAAACTGTGAAGGAAAAAATAACAAAAACCTGTTTCTACATAGGGCACTATAATACAAATGTTAAAACTAGATTAATAAGCACTTATTACTAATTATTATTGGGCTTTTATTCTACTATAATGGGACAAAATCTACTTGAATGGGTTTAAATATGACACCAAACAAAATTGAAAAGGACAATATGTACTGAAGAAGTATGATTCTATATACTGGATCAACAAGCTAACAAAAAGCAAACTAATGGTATGCTACTGGTAGTAATCACTAATACGAATGGGTACTACTAATGTATGATTCACTGGTCTAATGCACTATCTAACACTCTAATGGAATGAAAGTTAGTATATGAATTATGTACAAATGTTAGTAAGATAATGGAAAGATCTCACGAAATCCGTTGACTGCGAGTCCAAACTGAATGTTTCCTTGCTTCAAATGGATTGCGATGTTCTTGGCCACTGCTTGGGCTGCTACGCTGCGATGACCCAGCTACGATGACCACTGAAGAACTGCTTGCTCCAATAAAATACGCTTCTTGACAAAGGCGCCGAAGATGATGAGTTGATGACGGAAGACTGGAACCAGATTCGCACGAAGGGCGAGAAGTCGTCTTGATCTCGAAGTCCAGTTTTCTAACGGCCTTTTTCAAATTTTGAAAAACCGCTTGTCACTCCCCGTCGCTGCTCAATTACTTTTCGAAGGACCATAAACAGGAATGGGTGTATCTTCCAGGTGGTAGGAGGACTAAAAAACGTTGGCTTTAAATAGTGGACTGTACATATATTATAAATTTAACAGAGGATGACTAAACGGTCAATTTGAATCGGCGAGAATGAAAATATAGTAAGCGCTCAGTTATGTGGACGATGACGCAGTGCCGAGCCGGCCGGTGCGCGGTCACAGCTCGAGTCCCCGCCGCCGCGCCTCAGCTCACGGCCCGCGGTCGCCCGGCGCGGCGTGTTATTCTCGACATGCTCCCGGCGTGGCGTGATATTCTCAACAATTATTCAATTCGATTCATTTATTTAGTCAGATAGAAAATCCATACAAAACTTCAACAAAACATAAAAATATTAAATACCATAAATAATAAAAATAAAAAATATCACAATGTGTACATACAGCAAATTAAAATAATAATAATAACAAAATAACGAATTTAATTTATACATAAAATTCAAAATATGGAAATTAATTTTAAAAACATAATCATTTAAAATAACATACTCTCAATCATCTCCCCCATGCCCTAAATATGGGCGCATGTAGGGCCAACCAATGCCTCATGAATGGCCCGTCTAACCTGTCGGCGACGACGGCGAGGAGACTGTTGCCGCTGCCCCTCACTCTGCCCGCTATGGAGGCTGCCCTCTTATGTACTCAATACACTATTTATGGTCCAAATATAACTTACATACAACTAAAAATAAATTCTGTAACACACAACTAGCAAAGCTTTTATTTAGAAAATATACCAAACCGTAAATGACAATGACAATATTTCATAAAAGGTATCCTGAAAAAACAGTTTTCCACAAAACTAACATTAAGCAAAAAGCATGAAATCCAAATGTCGCGTAAATCCCCAAAGTTTTTTTTTTCTGCAAAATTCATTCTTTGTTCTGTATCTACTAAATCTAGAAAAGTAATAAAAACGAATAAGAAGTAAATGGATACAAAAACGATTTAGTCACTAAAAACAGTAATATTTTCTTATGTTTCCTTTTCTTGTTTAGTTTAATCCCGACTAAAAATTAGTCCAACTATCGTTTCCCAAAGGTATCGTTGGAAACAACTAATGGTTCTAATAATCAGTAACAAATCCGTTTGTTTCCTGAATAAACGAAAGGAAAATTAGTTGCAACTTATGCAATCCTTTTTCCCCCTCCCTAGCCGTAAAGCCACAACTAATGGAAATGGTTTAATCCGAGTTTTGCCCCGGATTCACTTAATCAGCCACAACTCCTAGGCTGTGTGTTTGTTCTACTATTTAAACCGACCCGACCCTACGATTAATTCATTTCGAGGCCCGTCGCGACGTCCCGGTCTTTGCCCTCCCCGACCTTCGCTCGAGCCAGCCCGCGATGCTGTGCCAGTAGTTTTAAATCAGTCGCAAAATAATGATATCATTCAGATCCGCTTGTCCCCATGCAGTCCTCCCCCAGCGACGCCCTAAGCCGAGGCTCGTACCCCACAGGGGGTGCCCTCAGCGTGTAGTCGCTTAGTTTGTAAGTTTTTATGCCCTGGCTGGAGGCCTTACTCTCAAGGCATCCACAGGATAGTCCGGTTAAGCAGACGACAACCTCATAGGTTGAACTGCGAGATGCCATTCACAAAAAAAAAAAAAACATTTCTTAATTGCTAAACGGTTCTAAAGTGTTACTGATAAATATTTTTTATTTATATTATCGCGCTAATAATTAAGGGGCATGAGCAATATTGCATAACGTCCATATATCTTAACTGACAACAACTGTCATAACATGCATTAGAATAGAATGGCTATTTTAGACCAATTGTCATCGCAGTAAGTAAATATCCTGACGACGCGTTCCCACTATATCGTGACGATTAATTTATCGTTGGACGATTGTCGTCTTTAGCTGTTCCCATTATACGATTGACTTGACAATCTGTCGTCATTGGAAAAAAATCGTGAACGACAGTAGATAGGTATTGCAAGTTCTAATCTCAGTCAGTACCAACTTTTTGTGATTATTTTGATATTTTTAATGCTGTAAGAAATAAAACATAACTTAGTCATGCAGAGGTGTACCTAATAGTTTATACCCATATTGTATCAGTTATGTTTTTTATCTCATGTAACGAGAGAAAGAGATTATAGCCATCAATGGGTGCAAACCCGGAATCTGTAGATGCCACTGTGAGATTCCTGATGAAAATACCCAATAATGCTTTGCCCGGGATAAAGGAATAAAAAAAAATTAACGTTAACTACAAATGAATTATCCTTAAATGATTTCGATTCCCATTTTTCTTTTAAATAGAGGCACATGAAAAGAGCAAACATTTCGATTCGTTCTCATGGGATTAAAAAGACACAATGATTCGAGTTGATGTATCAAATTTTTTGAATAAATACATTTTCTTTTTTTTGTATCGGTTTCCTGAAAGCTTTTAAAAGCACACATTAATAAAAATCGAAAACATTTTACTCGGAACAGAAATACCTTAAAAGCTTTTGTTTTCTAAGTGGCATTTATGAAATGGATTGCAAAAGCTGTTACGAAATGAAATTGATATGTAAAAATATTGACCTTAAAAAACTATATTATGAAAACCAGTAACAGTAAAATCTATAATAAAGCCACTTTTCCCTTTTAAGTTAGTTCGGTTCACACCAACGGTTCATTCTCTTGCACTTATCCCGATTTATTTGGGGTCGGCGCAGCATGTCTTCTTCTTCCATACTTCTCTATTACTTGTCATCTCATCAGATACCTTCTTTCTGGTTATATCATCCTTCATACATCCACTCCATCCTTCGTTTCTTTGGTCTTACCCTACTCTTATACCCATCCATTCATACTCAAAAATTTTAGTTCGATACTTACCATCAAAAAATATTAAGTAAGATAGTAGTTCTATGCCGTGTCGACAGCGCGTTCGTGTTCCACGCGCGCCTAAGGGAGATGTCAGCAAATCGGAAGGGGTCCGAGAGGACCGATGCAGGCGCCAGGGCTGCGGGACTGTTCGAAAAAAATATAGTGGCCGTGGAACACAAAGGGAGGAACATGGATGGTGAATACATGGATTTTAGACAGTACAAGTCTGTCACTCCATCCCGCTCCGCCCAGAGCGGGAGGAGTCATTTGATGATATCACATCCGTAAAATAAAAAAAAGCTCTATGAAACAAAAGTTAACACGTAATTCCGTTACAATACAATTCGTGATTTTACCATCCCACATAACATATAGTATATTATTTTGTCTATAGAATAAAATCCTTTACCGAATAGAAGGGATGGGGACCCAACCTTTGTTTGTAATGTAAATAACTGGGCTGACCCGGAAACTTCTCACACCTTGCCATCCCCACTGAAATACTGTTTTATTTTTGTTTTGAGTGAAAAGGAAAATAGTAGACAATTTTAATATGAAAAAAAAAGGATTAAGAAACACATTTATTTTTAATTTGATAAATTAAGTAACTCGTCGTCGTCGTCCAGATAATTTATTATTTATTTATTTATCAAACAATTTTTATACAAACTTTCATTTAAAAAATGTGCAAATATGTTAATTTACATTTTATCGTCACGTTGCCAGAAAGCTTATAATTTATTTATCATACCTTCAGAACCTACCACCAAAAATAACAAAATTCTAAACCACTACGCCGAAAGCTGTGTTACCCTCAGTCCAGTTCCATGCTCCGTATATTCTTAACGGTATTACGGGCAAACTTTTATCTTTTACTTACAAAAACAAGAGCCAAAGTGGTGCACTAACCACGTTTTACACGACGCCCTTCTAAATTGCCTGCTACTACCGCATCGTTGGAACTTTTGAATGGACTACCCGACTACTACTTTCATCAGAACGTGTTCAGAGGTAGAAAGAGGCTTTAAAGTAAGGTCTTATGTTTTTTAACCAAAAGTTTTGCTCGCACCATCTCTGTTAAGCTCTGTTATGTCTGTCAAAAAATTTACATCTCCTAATTTTTTGGTGTTTGTTACCAAACTCCTCCGAAACGGCTGAACCGATTTATATGAAATTTTGTGTGCATATCGCGTAGATCTGAGAATTGGCCAACTTCTATTTTTCATGCCCCTATAACCCATCAAATTTTCCACACGAGCGAAGTCGCGGGCAGCAGCTAGTAATCTTATTTTTTTTTATTGACCGTTCTAGACCTAATGTTTTAAACAAAAAAATACGTTAGGGTTTTTTTATTGAAAGCTAAAGGATGTGGATTGATGAAGGTTAACTATAACTGTAGGAAAACAACAAAACATAACATCATGTCTATAATCCCAGAAGGGTAAAACAGAGAAATCACTCCCGCTATGTTGAATCTCTTTACGTCGACTCCCTGATTTTTCTTGGTTTTGATGCATTATCTTTTGTTTCACCTCGGTGTTGCTGTCACAGAGTACAGTCAAGGTGTACTAAATAGTACAGTCTGTTGTCAACATTATCTGACCCACCCTAAAAACAAACGAATTTGGACCCTCTGTCTGTAACATTTATTTGTTTTTAGGGTGGGACAGATATTGTTGACAACAGACTGTACACCCTATTTCGCCAGTTACGTTTAAGTCCCATGTAATAGAGGGCAAGTATATTGCCATCAACCGGGCACGAATTTAAACTCCATGGCTGCTACTGAAAAATTCTTCAAGGCATAAACCCAATAACACAGATAAAAACAGGTATATCTGAGATGAACATGATAATTGTTTACCTATAAAGTTTCGTAACAAAATATTCTTGGCACTGCTCCATATCAGAACCACAATCAGGCTCTAATTTATTCGTCGACGTATTAAGTTTTGGCTTTCAGCGTAAAACAACAAAGTAGATAAGACTTAAGAGCTGGCCTATCTGTGTTTAGTAACTAAGCTTCTCTTTGTTGTTCGGATTCAGGATTTTATAAATTATTGTCTTTGCGTGATTTTACCATTCAAATGTAGTCCAAATATCCTTCAGGGTTTTTGGTGGTTATTCTTTTTGTGAATATCCAGATGTTCTGTGGCTAGATTTTAGTTTACTTAACAAAATCATTTATTTCAAGAAGGCCAGTTACAGACACTTTTGAATAGTAGATCAACAATAAAATTCAAGCTACAGTCCCAGTCGCAAGACATAATAACTGTAAAAGTACTGTAGTTGCCCATTCCAAAGCGTAGATCTCTATGGAGAAGAATGGACAAGAAACTCCATGGACACTCTTTTGAAGGGAACTGGGTGTACCCTCAGGTACCCCCAGTTCCCTTCGGGGGTTACAGGTGTGTTGTTATCTGTACTATCAATTGTCTTAAACCCATTATTTTATTGCCAACAGGGTCTGGAGATCAAAGGTCAGATGGTGTTCTGTTCCGAGTCAGACTCTCTTCTCTTTGTCGGATCTCCTTTCCTTGATGGACTTGAGGGTCTGACTGGTAGAGGTCTCTTCATTTCTGATATACCTCTGCATGATGCAACGAGAGATGTCATCTTGGTTGGAGAACAGGCAAGAGCTCAGGTAAGATTGTTCATTACTTATTAAAAATATATTTTTGCTTTTTGTTCTTGATACTTATTTTTTTTTTTGTAAAAAAAAAAACTTTTTAGAATAATGTTGAACATGTTAGTTTTTTGACCAGATTTAATACATGATAGTTAAAAGAAAATTTATGGATGGTACACTCCGTTTATTTATGAAAACACGGTCCATGAAATACAATGTAACATCACAGCAACATATGACAACAGAAAAAATGTACTCAAAGAATAAAACTAAATATTTATCCCACAAAAAATCTTCATATTCATATCTTTATTTGCATTCCATAATGTGTGAATATCTTACATTGGGCTCAAAGCTAAGGTACAATTACGGACCCTGTAGGGAACAGCAAAAATTAACCTTGAACACATGAACACAACATCATGCTTTTACTACATAGTCGTTCAAGAATTACCAAAGAAGTATCAAAAGCTTCAGCAGCATTAGTTGAGAAGTAGTTTTAAAACACCAGTTTAAAGTTCCACACTTGTTGATCGTCTTCAAGTCCAATGTCTCCGGCAGAGTGCTTGAAACTTACTTTGTGGAGACAACAGCTCGCGTTAAGCTCAAGATGACAATGATTATTTATTTTTCCGACCTGCTAGTGCAGTTGATGGGAATTAATTGGAAAAATAAAAACATACACAAATTATACTTGGAGTTTGAGTATTTTTATTTATTTAATGCACAATGTACACAATCATACAGGCTGGGCCTGAAACTAGTGCATGACCCTGTTAGCGCGCAGCAAAATAACTTAAAACTAATAACGTTGCAGTGAGTACCTTTTATGTAATGTCACTTAAACTAAGAACTTTTACAATACCACTAGGGAAATCTGAAGAGTTTTGCAAAGTTCATATGTAAACTAAAGTCTTCAGATAAACCCTTTGAGAAAACGGGTGTGATATGTCATTTTGTAAAATAAAGAAAATGAAAATTAATAACACAAGCAAGACAAGACATGACTTTTGACTTTAAAATTTAATAAAAATATTTTTCTTCCAAAAAACCAACCTCACGCGACGGTCGACGATCACCCATTCACTCCCGATGTTGCTTAAATTCGGTGATCGAAACGTGAACCAGTGTTCTCATAAAAGATGGTCACCCATCCACAGACAGACCTAGGCAAGCGCGGTTTAACCTTGAAGATCGACCCATGCGGCTGCAATTATTTAGACACGAGCTCCTTCCTCTATGACCATTGGAGCCATTTAGTAGGAAGCTTTTATATTTATCCATATTTTTCTTTCAGGATGGACTCCGAAGACGCATGGACAAGCTAAAGAACTCAATAGAAGAAGCCAGCAAAGCCGTTGACAAAGAAAGACAAAAGAATGTCAGTCTACTACATCTAATATTTCCTCCACACATAGCTAAGAGACTGTGGTTAGGTAAGTTTGTAAGACAATTATCTGTTCGTAGACTTTGAAATTGATTTATGTATGGTTTAATTTAAGTACGCACTATGTTTAATTAAAGTTTGCATCGTGGGAATTGAAGTGAGTTAGGCGTTAGAGGGAATTTAGCGAGTCAATCTTGTTTCGAAGTGGCATCTTGCGTAGTTTACTTGTGTTTTAAGGGTTATTTAGGGGATTAAATATAATGAGCACCAAAAAATACTTTGAGATCCTAAGCTACGTTACCCAAAAAAAAATACTAAACACCAAAAAAATTGTATTCAAAGACCAAATATAGGAAATGATCACCAAATATAGTAAATGATCACCAAATTTTGTGGCAAGAAGAACTTAGGAAGCAAGTGCGAGCAAAGCGAGCTCGGGATATTGGGCACCCCGACTCGGACAGGTTAGGTTCGAACTAAGACCCCGACATCCCCTTCGTGTTAGGTTACTTTAAACCCTGCAGAGACAAATAGGAGCCCCGCCTAGCGGGGCTCCGTCGACTACGCCTTAGTTCGGAGCTGTGATTTTCAGATTTTTAATTCTGGTGATCATTTACTATTTTAGGCAGTATAAAAATGTTTTTTGAGGTTATATTTACTTTATCTGGTGTTATGTTAAACATAAGCCGTTATTTAGTGAGTTTTGGTACTGGAGTTTTATTATTATTATCTACTAAAACTTTTGTTTCCTTTATCATGAGATTAGAACTTTCTCTCTTTGGACTTTTTAGATTAGTAAGGCCCAGTAAGTGACCTCGTCAATAGCAATTTTAAGGCCTTTGGGAATGCATTGCACTTTTCAAAGTTGTGTGCCAATATTGTCTGTAATATCTAAAGGGTGTTAATACAGATACACCTTTCAGGAACCGAAAAGCTTATTTTTCCCGTCATTGCGATCTTTTTTTTTTGTTCTGGAACCTGGGAACCTTCTGGTTATGGAAATATTGGAGGTCAAAGTTTTAACGTTTACACAAGTTTAATTAAAAAAAAAATCTAGTTTATTATGTTTTAACTTTACTTTAAATACCTCCATAGCCCTTATACTTTTCAATGCATGCGTTGAGTTCGTTACATTGAGTCCTACCGTAAACCGTGTTTTTTCTCCCCAAAAAACAAAGTCGTTTCCCAGCAATAATTTTTGCGTAGAGTTACTTAGTTTGATGTCCAGAATGCTTGGTTGACAGTTTTGTGAGGGTTCTGTTAACATGTTGTATGTTTAATTCGTATCTTTCATGATTCTTTTTAGTTGCAAACTGATACGCCCACCAGCCAAAGCAAGTTGACCTACATCACATTGTTCAAACACCAAAATACAGATCACTATCTCTTACCACACATAAACGCTTAAGATTGAAGCCCTAAGTTCCACGAACCCTTATTACAATCATAAACCAAAACCGAGGCGTCCCATTCACTCAACGATTTTGTTTCCTTAGACACGACGAATTGCGTGACGCACCCAGTTACCACGCAATTTTGTCATGTAAACTGACTGATGTTGATGTCAAAATGCTTACAAAACCTTATTTCGAGTAATATTGTCTGTGGAGAGTTTTACTCTGAACAATTTGTCCTAGTTGTCTGCGTGGGCTTGAGTTTAAGTGTCATATAAAAGCGAATTATTATGATGCTGAATAAGTAAAAGTTTTGCTAGAATTATGACTTTTATTGCTTCGTTTTAAGTTGGTGTAATAAAACAGTCAGTTGTTCTATTCTCAAAGCTGATTTGAATGTTTGCATATACCTTAAATATTTGAGTACTTGAACAGCTATGATCCAGAGTATGTACTCTCACAGATCAGTGAAAGTAACGGACATACTAACAACCCGAAAGCCACTGACAGATAACTCAGTAAGTATTTGTACAGAGGTGCCTTGTCCGCAATTTATATGTACCAGTTTTCCAAACCTTTATACGTCAAAAGCTTTAATCCAATCCACATTTAACTTACAATTTTCTTGCTGTGTAAAAATATCCAAGCAGTATTTTCTACGTAATTTTTTTTTAGTTTGGCGTCTCGCAGTTGAACCTTAAAGGTTGTCGTCTGCTTAACCGGATTATCATGTGGTTGCCTTGAGTATAAGGTCTCTAGCCAGGGCATACATAAACTTACAAACTAGTATTATCTACGTTAACTTCAATCTTGTCTACAGTAACGCAATGCCGGATGATGACGTCACCACAAGCTCAGTGACGAAAACATAGTTAAATTTAACAACTGCATCTCAAATTTATCATTTTACGAAGTTTACGAAGCTCATTCAACTAATGATGCCTTTGACAGGTTACACGATACAATTATCCTTTTCTACAATCTATGCTTTCCTATAATTAAAGTCAAAATGACTTGTAAACAAGTGAAAAATAGAGGTCTAACCAAGGGTATTAAAAGATGCTGTATTAAAAAACGAACATTATACTTAAAATATCATCTCTACAAACACAACAAAAAACAAAACAAAAAAAAATATGACGACTACACGCAAATACTGAAAAAATGCATACACAAGGCTCAGCAGCTAAATAGCTTAGACTACATTAATAAGGCCAAAAATACAAGTAAAGCGGCCTGGAACATGATTAAAACAAACACAGATAATATGACTAGTAACTCTGAAATTGACACAATTAATGCTAATAATAAAGTTTATGACAATCCAAATCAAATATGTGACTTATTTAATGACTATTATATATCCCAAACAAAGACTACCAATAAAACTCATAGAAACATCCAATATGACAAGAAAATAACTACTCCTCAAAATTCTAAAAGCATCTTCCTTACACCAGTGGATGAATCAGACGTTTACAAAATAATTCACAGTCTAAGAAACACTAACTCGACCGGGTATGACGACCTGAGCACTAAAGTATTAAAAATATGTTCAAAGAGTTTAGTGTCGCCTTTAACATACATTATAAATTTGTCTCTAACAGAAGGAGTATTCCCAACACGTCTGAAAAGGTCAATTGTCAAACCACTTTATAAAAAAGGGGTAAAGACTGACATGAGCAATTATCGCCCAATAACTTTGATCCCAATCCTATCCAAAATCTTTGAGAAAGTTATGTGCATTAAAATAGAAAACTTTTTAACAGCATGCGATGTTCTAAAAAAAGAACAATTCGGTTTCAGAAAGGGCAGTTCCACTGCTTTAGCATGTTTTACGCTAATGAAACACATAACTGAAAGTTTAAATAAAAAATCTAAGATAAGTTGCGTGTTCCTAGACATGACAAAAGCCTTTGATTTTGTTAGCCATACAACACTACTCTCAAAGCTTGAGCATTATGGAATCCGGGGTAAAGCCAACGACTGGATCAAAAGTTATCTTTCTGAAAGAGTACAATGCGTAGAAATAACTAAAACTTATCAAAATAAAAAAAAAACGTTTAGGTCAGAATTTAAACAAAATAATCATGGCACCCCACAAGGAGGTATCGTATCCCCACTACTCTTTCTAGTTTATATCAACGACATTCCAGAGGCGATAGGCAAAGATTGCATACTATTCGCCGATGACACTACAATAATCGTTAAGAGTGACTATAATAAAAACTTAGAAAATGAAATCGTCCAAGCCCTGGATAATGCAATCGATTGGCTAGAAAAAAATAATCTACAAATAAATATGACCAAAACAAACATAATACAATTTCAGACATACAATGCAAACATAAATAAACTAGACATTCACTATAAAGACTCTCACTTGACCACAGTCGATAATTGTGTATTCTTGGGTATAACGGTCGATAAAAATTGCAGTTGGAAACCACATATAGATAAAATTCTTGCAAAAATAGATCGCTTTACATATGTCTTGAAAAGAATTAAACAAACAGTTAATCATGATACTGCAATGCTGGCTTACCATGGTTATGTATCATCAGTACTAAGATACGGTATTATAATATGGGGTAACTCAGTAGATTTCGATAGAGTTTTCAAAGCTCAAAAAAAATGTATCCGAGCAATTTGTGGTGCTCATTTTTTAGACAGCTGTAAGCCATTGTTTCAGAAACTTAAAATTCTACCTTTGCCATGTCTATATATTTTTGAAATGTGTATTTTTGTTAAGAGTCATTATAATCTGTTTGAAACGAGCACAGTCAGGCCAAATAGTCGAACACGGCATAAAGATAGACTTCAACTGCCACAAATAAAATTGAAATTATTTAAGAAAAATGTATACTGCATGTCGATTATTGTTTACAATCATCTACCAAATAGTTTGCAAGACTTACCTCTGACAATGTTTAAAAAAATACTCTTCAAACTATTGCTCGTTAAAAGATACTATAACATTAAGGAATATTTAGAAGACAAATTAATAGAATCTGTTATTGGTACTGGTTAATGTTTTTTTTTTTTTTTTAATTATGAATTTTGACATTATATTTTTACAATACTTTGTGTGTGTAATTGTGTATGTATACCTATTGACATGTGTTAGTATTATTTTTTATTTTTGTTTAATCGTTTGACATTATATAATTAGTAAACTTTGACTTTTCAGTCTTCTTTCCAAGTTGACATTGTATTAAAATCATATTACGGTTACATTAATGGGGATATACCTTTATTTAGCGTTTTTGATGACAAACTATTATAATTATTTTGTTGTGGCCTAGAAGTTTGGCTTCTTATGCTAATTTTAATATTTCTACACCGGCAACGGTAGTGTATGTGAAACTGTTCCTAGATTAAGATCCTAATGTACCATTCACTCAGAAATAAATATTATTCTATTCTATTCTATTCTATTCCACTGCACGATAAAGCCCGTCATCACCATAACATATCATAAGGCTGTATATTATATGTCCTTCTCTTATACCGTCCTTTATACCGTCACACACCCTTCACTACCACAACAGGGTTGTAAACTATTGTTAGTTAGCGCACATTAATTACTAAGTTTAATCGAAGTTTGAGTGAGCACTTTGTAACTTTGTATGCCTTTGCACATGGCAACTTTTTGTGGCGCGTGTTTTATATACACTTCGCGCATCAAGTCGTATATGCAAGCGATGCAATGCGCGTCAAGACAGCTACTATATTGATACAAACACGAGACCGTATATTTACTAGGCCACCTACAGCGATACCCTACAATATCGACAATGGTGTTCTGACATGTCCGCTTAGTGCTCGGAGCTTTTCGGCCAAAGTTGAATATGCCAGCCACTTGAGAGCACATGAAAGAGCAGCCCACCAAAGCTCTTGACAACCACCCTAAAAATCAATCGAATGCAGTCGCTGTCGAAATCATCATCATCACTTATCTGACGACATACAGGGAACTGAGTCATTTCTGTATTAATACTGAATCGCGTTTCCATCGCGACTAAAGCGATTCAGATTTGTGGTAATGGGGGCGAACGTACTCAGCCAGCGACTGCATCGCGACTGTGCATGTATCTGCGTATGACATGTGCTTGCATTGCTACTCCATCGCTGCAAAAACTCCCCGTTGGCAAAGATCCGAAGACAAGTGCGCCCAGCTTTTAATTTCATTAACTATATAACCGGCTGGATGAATAATTTGAGAACATTAATTCTGCCCTGCTAATTGTACTTGCAGTAATCGACATTTTTGGGATTTTCACTTTTTTGCAAAAATGACACCTCAAGGGGCTAATCTATACATAAAAAAATAATGCTCATTATTTTTTTTATTATAAACATGTTTTTTATGTAACGAGAATCGCAGTACTTGCACAAAAATATTGCTTTTGCTAACAAGATATGCAGCATTCAACATGTGCTACAAGGTTGTGCAGTACTTGCTACGTTTACTGCAATTTCATTTAGCATATAAGTTTTTTGCAACCAACACTAACTAAAACTAAACGCAGTATTCTACAGTGCTGCTTTTGAGTGTAGCGAGTATTATAAAGAGCTACTCTTGCGCCTCCAAAACTTAACGCAGTATTCTACAGTGCTGCGTTTGAGAGTAGCGAGGGAAACAAAGAGCTACTCATACACCGAAGCCGCAAAGTACAGTGCCGCGTTTAGTGCTAGCACATCAGTGCGTCGACGTCATCCACGGACTGAACAAGTGTGGGGCTCAGCCACTCCGCCAATCCTTTTAAAAGTATGTTGGACATATCGTTAATTCTGCCCTCTTCAAGAAGATTTTATCTTGCTTTGACAACGTTTCTTGATTAATAGTCAGAGAAGAGCTACTTTTTGGTGCCCAATCAAATACTTAGTTAGATCAATAAAACCCATCAGACTACGAATTAGCAAAAGTTGTATTAGTAGTTGTGTTTTCATTGAAAAGCACTTTCGAATGGTGTAATTGTATTGCTATTGGTCACCCTAACAATCTTAACTTCGCTTCGGTCCTTAATGTATTTATGATAATAATTCCTAACAGACTACGAATTAGTTAAAGAGGTGCTAGAAGCAAAGGTTCACGTTAAAAAGCTCTATTCAATATTGTATATCTTATAGCTAGTGGTTGGGAAAATCTTAATTGGTTGCAAATAAAATCTTAACTTTGGTATCCAACTTGTCACCTACTTAGACCGTGAGAAAGCAAAAGTTGTGTTATTGGTAACCCAGAAAATCTTAATTACGGAGCTCAAATAGTCACCTATTTCAAATCTCCGTACGGACTACGAATTGGCGAAAGTCATGTTACTGGCACTATTCCTTGAAAAGCTTTATAATTTTTTACTATTGGTTGCCAAGAAAATCTTAATTGGTTGCAAACAACCTTAACTACGGTGTCCAACCGGTAACATATATAAAAAGTGTTGTTTTTCATCCTCGTCAAATTCAAGGAGGTAACTATGCTAATGATTCTCGTCCCGAATCAATAATGTCAATAACTCCGATCAGACCATGAGTTAGAAAAAGTTGTATTAGTAAGTAGTTAAAGTTTTCTCCAATGATACACCATTGGGGAAAACTTTAACTAGTCACCCCAAAAAATCCTAACTTCGTTGCTTTATGAATTATGAGTCACATAGTAAGGCCAATAATTCCGAACAGACTACGAATTAGTATAACTGGTGCTAGTACCTAGTAAAAGTTTTAATTAAAAAGCTCTATTCAATAGTGTATAATTATCTTATGGCTAACGTTTGCTTGTCATCAATTTAGGTCAATAACTCCGAACGTACTGCGAATTGCCAAAACTCGTGTTAGTAGCAAGGTTGTCCTTGAAAAGCTATTTTTAATTATGCTTTGCAAAAATCTTTCCTATGGCTGTTAGACCTTAGGGCAGATGCCTTACTTCAGGACCCATTCTGCTTTCTGAGTAATTTTAATTTATAAGTGAGAACACAAAGTATATGCAGGCCAAAAATATGAAACCCTTTCATTAATATGGCAAAATTGAACAAGTTTTCTTCGCCTTTTTTTTTTTGGGACAAGTTGTTAAATATCTTATGTAAGTTAATCACTGAAAATATTGGCACTTGATTTTGTGAAACCTTGTATAATTACATGGTTTTACAAAATCAAGTGCCAATATTATTATTAATATTTATAGATTTTAATAAAAAACCTTTTGTAATCTATTGAAATTATTTTTACAGAAGCTTACCAAACTTTAAACTAGTACCGGGCATGAGAAAAGGACATGATTGCTAACTAAAAACGCAGTATTGAACACGTGCTAGATGATTTTGCAGTAATGAACACGAATACTGCATTTGGCCTTAGTTATACTGTAATGCACACCAGCCGAGATGGTAGATTAAAATGCAGTACTGCGCTTTTTGTCCAAATGAGACAGTTAAATAAAGAAAAAAATATGTCAATAGAAAGCTTGTTTTTTTTCTTGTTTTTAGGTACAATTCAAAAGTTAAATAACATAGTCTTGTTGTCTAGATATCAAAAAATATGTTTTGCGCGTTTATCTCCAAACCGCCATTTTGCAAGTACTGCGTTTGCAATAAGGAGGGCAGAATTGTGATGAATCACTTTATATAATAGGTCATGTGTGTCATAGAAAGCTGGCAGGCGTCAAGAATGTTACGTTGTTATGACGAATTGCTGCTGTTAAAAAAAAACAAGTACATGATTCAGTTATTTTTTTTATATAGGTCTCCCTTTTCTTCTGCCACTCTTCTGTGTTCTGTGCGTCCCTTAAATATCCGCCGATCTTGACTATATCTTCAACCTAACTCGCTTTTGGACAGTCCTGGTTTCTTAGGCCCAACCTTCGGCACCATTCTGTCAAAACCTCACTCCATCGCCTGTGTTCGCGGCTAGCCAGATGTCCTGCCTGATTTCCTTTTTTGTTGTAAAGTTATGCTGAGCACGGCTCGCTCCATCGCCCTTTTTGCAACTCGTATTTGGTGAACATCTCCTTTGTGAGAGTCTAACAACCATATTCTAAAAGCCTTCCCAAATCCATTTTTGTACTAACTCGACCGTTGTTGCCATGACTACAGTTGAAATCACTCTCAAAATCGTATTCCTAGAATTTCTTAGCCGCAATTGGCAGATCTTCGAATAAGGTACCTCCTCTACACTAGCTATCTTTGTCAAACCCATAGTTGCATTTTTCTCCAATCAATGCTAAAGATGTCAAATGTCACTTTAATCAATCTTCAAGATGTTTATAATGAATAGTTTTCCGGTACTTAAAATTTGACAAATGAAAAATAGGCGTTTATATGTCAATTTATTAATATGGGTGGAATGTAGGCGTGGTTAAGTCTGACATAGTCCAGTTCATGTCTAAGCATACCAGTGTATGTCTCTGCATTATTGGTCAGCTGTTAATAATAATCAAAACATCTAACAAAGCAATTCCTTTCAAAGGTGAGAAGATCGAAGCCAAAAGTCACGACGACGTCACAATGCTGTTCAGCGATATAGTTGGCTTCACTTCGATATGCGCTACAGCCACGCCGATGATGGTCATCGCCATGCTTGAGGATCTGTACAGCGTGTTTGATATCTTCTGTGAGGAGCTGGACGTTTATAAGGTAAGGTTATAATTCTAATCATCATCATCATCTGCTTAGCCTTTTTCCAACTACACTCAGCGGCACAGAATTTAGCCCAAAATTTTACAAACCGATAACAGGCGACTGCCTATCAAAACCAGTACTGGGTAACGTGATAAGACTGGTAAGACTCCCCCTTGGTAAGACTGGTTGTCAGATTATCAGGTTACTGACAACCCGTAAAGACTGTAAAAGATCTACAAATGACAGCCGGGACCAACTGCTTAACGTGCTTTCCGAGGCCCTGTGGAAATTCGGTACGTAAAGGGCGGTCACCCATCCACGGATCAACCTAGGCAAACGCTGCTTAAACCTGAAGATCAACCCAAGTGGATGTTATTATTAAGCCTCAAACTCTTCTGTATATGGATGATGATGATGATGATGTATAATATACAAGGTGTTGTTTTGCATCCTCGTCAAAATTCACGAGGTTGTCATAAAAGACAAAAATAATGTATTAAAATTACGGTACCTAGTTAACGCTGATTTTTTAGGTTGTTTAAGTTTGTCAGTATTTCAGAATAACGCCCGTAACGTGGTTTAGGGAATAAGGAATGATCGAATAAACGTTTGAGATACTTTGTATGTGTGGAAGCGCGGTTATAGGTCGGGGATCGGACGGTGCGCGTTTAAAACACGGGTGGTTCACACTTATCGATTTCCGTAAATAAGAAAAAAAAAAATTACCTACCCATTTTATTACTGATTCGGGTCGAGAATCAGTAGCACAGTTACCTCCTTGAATTTGACGAGGATGCAAAGCAACAGCTTGTATTATCACAGTAATCAATTCCACCACAACGATCATGTCAGAAACCCTACATTCTCAAATTACATACCGAAGACCGTTAGAATATTGCTCTCTTTACAAATTCAAATTAACCTAAACAGTTCGGTAATTTGAAACAAGGAGCATACAATTACCGCTAGTAATTAGAATTAAATACTGCCTTTTGAAAACAAAATACTTGGTCCGTCCGTTCTGAAGGAGTTTTGGGTAGGCCGTCCTATGGAATTGAATCGTTTTATAATTAATTTTTGATTCTAGAAAATAAAGGTTTGGTATCGGGATTGAAAATAATTTTCATATGATTGAAGTGTTAGCAAATGTTATACAATATTATTTCAATGAAACAGGCAAGATAAAAATATGGTTTTAACGTTGGTGATATTAACGTTGAATTTAAAAATGAAATAGAAGAGAAAGACAGAGTTGAATTAATTTATGCAAGTGCATTTCTCAAAATCACAATATTTTTATTTCACATAGGCCTACATAGGCTCTTGTAAAACGTCGACAAAAAGGTGCTCGGTTCGGGTTGGTCGTTTCCTATGGAGAAGAACCGGCAAGAAACTCCATGGTTACTCTTCTAGAATCATTTGGCTTTACAATTTTTCTATGTTACAGCATTGGCACTTAAGTATGAGTGGACATCGTAGGCCCGACAATAAGTCGTTGCTTACTACAAAACGTAGAACATGTCCATACATTTACAAACAATCGGTAAATAAGAAAAAGAGTCAATACAAAAAAAAAAGAAGATATTGAGATATTCTCCAAATACACTCATCATCTTCCTGCCCTTGCCCTATTATAATTGGGGTCGGCGCAACACGTCTCTTTCCTCCATTTTCCTCTTTCATTCGTCATGCTATCATTTACTCCTTTTCTTTCATATCATTTTTTATACAATCCATCCATCTTTTCTTTGGTGTTCCTCTCCCTCTCCATCCATCCACATTTATATTCATCACTTTTTTAGTCACATGTGTTCCCTCCCTCCTCAACACATGTCTATACCAAGACAGACGACTTCCAAATATAATGAAAAGTTGTTTTATCTCACCATTTTTAAAGTTAAAAAATCTTCATCATCATTCTTCTGTGCTTATTCCAATTTATTTTGGGGTCGGTGCAGCATGTCTTCTTCTTCTTTATGCTTATTTATTACACTTCATCTCAGCAGTCATTGCCTTTTTAGATACACCGTCCTTCAAAATACTCTAAAAAACTTTAATTATAAAACAAGAAAATAATCTAAACGACGGACGGTGCACCTATTTTATCGTTAAAAAATACATCAAACTTAGATTGAATTGGGATTTGTTAAATTAGATCTTAACAAGTACTTTAAAATCGTTCAACCCCTTGTCTCAAAAGTTGATTTTACTGACGAGGAAACGATGAAAGTTTGTAATCCATCTTTCATGCACGTTAATGAAAATTAAGCTACGACAGCTTAACTTGATCAAAAAGGATTTATATTTTTTATTAATATTCTTTATAATATATCCTATAAGCCATAGTTTTGAATATACTATGTAGTTATAAATGGCCAACACGACGATTTTAAAGGAAAAAAAAAATGTAAACAAGGCAGATAGGTAAATGATGTCACATCATGGCCGCGATAGCCACGAACGTTTGAACTGTAGTAGAAAATTGTACGACTTACCTTTTTTTAGGGTTCCGTACCCAAAGGTCCAAACGGGTATTACTGAGACTTCGCTGCCCGTCTGCCGTCCGTCCGTACTTCCGTCTGTCACCAGGCTCAATCTCATGAACCGTGATAGTTAGCCAGTTGAAGCTTCTACAGATTATGTATTTCTGTTGCCGTTGTACCATAAAATAGAAAAAAAATAATATTATTAAAAACAGTTTTTTGGGGCTCTTATACAAAAAACTGTTTTTTTTTTGCTCGCCCTTAATTATTTATTTTATTCTGTTTTAATAATTTTTTGGTCGTTTTTATAAATAATGGTACGAAACCGTGGTTCGTGCGCGAGTCAAACGTAGCCAGTTTTTTTTAACTACAACAAGCAACCCAGTAACTGGGCAACTCGTTTGGTTATCATGACAACCAATTTATTTGTACCACTTTGAAAAATGAAGGAGGAGGGTATTAGTTGAGGACTCGTGGCTAGATAATAACAGCCAAACGGGTTGATCTTCACGGTTAAACCGCGCTTGCGAAGGTCGGTCTATGGATGGGTGACCATCTTTACATACCAAGTTTCCAAAGTGCCTCAGAAAACGAGTTAAGTTGTTGATCCCAGTTGTCATTTGTAGATCTTTTGACAGTCGTTAGAGGTAGTTAGTGACTCGAAAGTCTGTCAACCAGTCTTACCCCTTGGTAAGACTGGTGTACATAGTAATACCCCTTGGTATTAATATGTACACCTGGTACTCAGCTGCATCCTGTAAGACAGGAAACCGCCCCCAAAGATGATGACTTTGTAAAGTTATTACAGATTTAGTTGTTCCTAAATTCTTTGTATCTTATTGCCCAAAATTGTATAGAATTTAACATTTTATTCCACTTCAAAAAGATAGACCTTCAAGTGTCAACCTTTCTCTTTGTTTTGATATCTTTTTTTTTAAATTGAAACATCAAACAGCGTTTAATTATGTGACACCTAAGTAAGGCTTTGTAGATCAAATATACAAAAGAAATTGTTGCCAGTGATCCGTGCTCTAATTTAATAATAATTAAGACATAATTATAATTACTGTTCTATGTAATTAATAGTCGTTTACTAAGAATAATTTACTCTTGTTATTAATCTGTTTGAAGGATGTCGGATGAAAAGAAGCTTTATATTTATGAAAGTGTGTTAATAAATAACCTTTGAAGATTTTTTCTAGGAAAATGACAGGAACTTAAATTTTCACGGGAATAGATTCAGATTATGATTATGATTTTATGTGTGTAAATACAAGGTCATCGACAATAAAGGAATGGGGGTACTGTCTCTTTGGTCTAGTGGTCGCAAGTGCGGCTGCTGAGCATATGGTCCTGGGTCCGAGTCCGAGTAGCAGCCATGAAGTCTGGATTTATGCCCAGTTGATGGCAATAGGCTCGCTCCCTATTATATGGGACTTAAACATAACTGGCGAAATTTTGGTGTACATTAGGCCTCTGCCTAATTCATCGGGGATTACACGCGTGACGTTATATAAAATACAAAGATAATTTTTGCTTCACTCTGCCTTTGTCCGAATTGACTCCTGATGACGGAAACTCATATTCCATATTAATTTAGTAGGTATGTGAAATTAGTCCCAATTTTTTTTTTTTAAACTCGTGTTAATTTTCGTCTTTCAACCATTTTTGTTCAATAAATCCCGGTTAAGTTATCTAGTATCAAGATCAGTGAATATGAATTTAAATTTCGTTAAAATGTCACATTCGCGCGTTTCAAGCATTTACTATACTTTATATTTTATTTTAAAATCATTCAGTATTATTAAGTAAATCTGGACAAATTAATTAAATAAAATACAGTTATTGTTCAGTGGTTTTCAAACTGTAAACGCACTAATGAATTTAATTATTAATTGTCCAGAATTCACGAATGAATTTAAACACATGCGCGATTAAATTGTGAATTAATTGAATGATATGAATAAGGCCTAGTCTATTTTGACCAAACCGACACTTCGTTAATTCTGATTAATGGATTCAAGCATAATATCATCCTCAATTAATTGACATTTACAAGACAAGACAAGACATTTATTTGTGGAAACATGAGTCAAGGCATGCAGGTTGTTCATAAACAAAAAAGATCCATCATGTACGGCCTTTGTGGCATACAAATATACAGGGTGTAACGGAAAGGGTATATACATACTTAAGGGTTTGCTACAGACCATCAAACTGAACATGTTGCTCGTCATAAAAAAATGTTTTCAGCATAAAAAAATATCTGCTGCCCCATAGAAAATTGCAATACTTATTCGACCCAAATGTATGGGGCAGCTGATAATTTTTTTTGCAGCAAAACATGTTTTATGATGAGAAACATGTTCAGTTTGATGGTCTGTAGCACACCCTTAAGTATGTATAAAGGGTGTAAAACACTTCTTAACGAAGCCAAAAGGCACTGGTTCTCCCTGTCATTGCGATATTTTTTTTGTTCTACACCATACCTGGGAACCTTCTAGTTACGGAGATATTAGGGGTCAAAGTTCCAACTTTTTGACAAGTATTTTTTTAAATACAAGTTTTTAATGTAAGATTTTTACTTTAAACACCGCCACGACCCCCGTTCTATTCAATCCGTCCATCAGCACAATGTTTTGAGTGCGTTACATTGAGTTCTACCACAAAACATGATTTTACACCCCCCAAAAAAAATTCGTTTCCCAGCAATAATTTTTGCATAAAGTTACTTAGTTTCATGTACAGAATGCTTGGTTGACGGCTTCGTGATGAGGTGATTTACACTGTGTATACCCTTTCCGTTACACCCTGTACTATAGGTAGGAAAAGTCATTACAAATAACAGAGCTAAAAACATTTTGAATTCTCATACAATACATTTAAATCTTATTCCTATAAAACATAGGTACTATCTATGAAAAAATACCAGTTCTGCCTATCAGTACCTATGTTGGAAATGTAGTGAGATAAATGTTGAGTAGGAAGGTAGATAGCTTTAAGAGTAGATGAAGACCAAAGAAATGATGGATGGACTGTATCAAGGATGCTTTGGCAAGAAAGGAGGTTTTTGATGAGATGACGAGTAATAGAGAAGTGTGGAAGAAGAAGACATGCTGCGCCGACCCCAAATAAATTGGGATTATAACAGGAGAATGATGAGGAGCTCGTGGCTAAATAATAACAGCCGCACGGGTCAGTCTTTAAGGTTAAGCCGTGCTTGCCGAGGTTGGCCCTTTTTTTTTTCATGAATGGCATCTCGCAGTTCAACCTATGAGGTTGTCGTCTGCTTAACCGGACTATCCTGTGGGTGCCTTAAGAGTAAGGCCTCCAGCCAGGGCATAAAAACTTACAAACTAAGCGACTGCACGCTAAGGGCACCCTCTGTGGGGTACGAACCTCGGCTTAGGGCGTCACTGGGGGAGGACTGCATGGGGACAGGCTGGATCTGAATGGTATCATTATTTAGGGGCTGATTTAAAACTACTGGCACAGCATCGCGAGCTGGCTCGAGCGAGGGTCGGGAAGGGCATGGACCGGGACGTCGCGACGGACCTCGACGGCGAGGTCGGAAAGACGGTGGTTTGAGTCGGAACTTTTTAAGAGTGCTAGTCTCTTTGCTTACTCTCCTGGAGGAGGGTGATAGCATCATCTGGAGTGACAAGGGTATGCCTAGGACGGCGTACTGTACTAATGCGCGAGGGTTCGTAACGGGCGGCCGCTGCGATCAGGGGATTACGGTGCTTAATGGCGTTATCGAAGAAACGCTTCGAAAGACGTTTCATAAACTGAAGGACGGTGGGCATTCTAAGGTCTACGTGTAGACGGTCATTACGGACATAAAAAGGGGCTCCCGTGACTCTACGTAAGAACCGGTTCTGTAAGATTTGCATCCTATGGATGTAGTTAGGCTTGGTGTGAGCGTACACGACGCAAGCGTACGTCATAATGGGACGGATCACCGCGGTATAAAGGCGCAACTTGCACTTGAGTGACAACTTGCTTTTTGCCGAAATCATGAAATGAAGCCTACCCATAGCAAAGGCAGCTCGGTCGCGAGCTGATTTGATGTGCGCCGCGAAATACAGGTGCTTGTCAAGTAAGACTCCTAAGTACTTGGCTTGCTTTTCCCAAGGGATAGGCTTACCGTACATAGTGATCGGGCTGAGCCGAGGTTGGCCCGTGGATGGGTGACCATTTTTACATATCGAGTTTCCTCCGTGCCTCGGAAAGCACGTTAAGCCGTTTGAGCCCGGCTGTCATTTGTAGATTTTTGACAGTTGTTACGAGTAGTCAGAAGCCAAAAGTCTGACATCCAGTCTTACGCAGGGGTATCGTATTACCCAGTTACTGGGTTGTGGTGGTCAGTTAGGCATTAGCTTCACGTAAAATACTGGTACTCAGCTGCATCCGGTTAGACTGAAAGCCGACCCCAAGATAGTTTGGGAAAAGGCTAGGCTGATGATGACGAGAAGGAATGGTGCTGACTACCTACCTATGTTTTAAACAAAAATATATCTGCAGTACGTCTCCCTCTCATAGAGAGGAGGCGTGTATCCCAGCAGTGGGAACATTATAGGCTGATGATGATGATGATGATGACGTCTCTATTGCCGCTGATGCAGTCTAAACATAATGTTCTGCGCAGGTGGAAACAATAGGCGACGCATACTGCGTGGCGAGTGGGCTGCATCGTAAGATCGACACGCATGCGCCTCAGATCGCGTGGATGGCACTGCGCATGGTTGAGACGTGTGCGCAGCATTTGACGCACGAGGGGAACCCTATTAAGGTATGTATCTTACCCTATCGCTCTCCGGAAAAGCCAAGAAGGTAGTTTTGATTTCAGTAGGCTATGTTTGAGTCTTCTTTTCGCTTTCGTGTGGTGGCCTTACCTAGTGTCAGAGTATTTATCCCGCCCATGGACCTTTGACTTAGCTTTTACGTGCCGTCGAAATTTCTCTTAGGCATGCTGATTTTCTCACGATGTTTTCTGTCACCGAAGCTAGTTATAATTATACAATACGCACATTAAAGGTTTTTAACGGAGAGCAGCGGTGGCCCAGTGGTGGCAGCCCCGACTTACAAGCAGTAAGTCGTAGGTTCGAACCCAGGCAGGCGCATTACTTTGTGTAATTTATTTCATCACCGCTGCTCTCAAAACGGTGAAGGAAAACATCGTGAGAAAACCGGCATGTCCTAGAACTAAAAATTCGAAGACATGTGACATCTAACAACCCGCACTGGGCCTGCGTGGTGGATTAAAGCCCATTCCCTCTCATTGAGAGGAGGCCTGTGTCCCAGCAGTGGGAACATTATAGGCTGATGATGATGAACGGAGAATCACTGACTCCTAAGACACAGGCACATAAACCTAGTTTAGGAATCAGAGCATTAACATTATTGTAACCTAGTTATAAGCCTTATATGTTCTTAGTCTGTGGATCATGTACTGTGATGGGTTTTGGTGAAATAAAGAATTTATTTATCAGAAAAATCAGAGGTGTCTTGTTCGAGCTCGACACCGACAACGACGCTCACACCACTATCACTGCTTTTTTAGTGGTAGCATGTTTGAGCGATATTGTGTTTTGTTTGATTTGATATTTAAGATACTACCGCTAACTTGTAAAGGTCTTATCCTGTTAGTGCTCGCCTACACACTCTATGCGGTCTTTTAATGACACATGAAGTAAATAGCTGACATTTTATACAGGAAGTTGGGTGTATTCTTAGCCAAATTGAACGGGCAAAAAGAAGGGGTAATTTGCTATCTCTTTAACCCCAATAATTACTCATCCTTCAGTTTTTTATCATTATTTTGTTACATCGCAGAATTAAACATTTATTCTACAATAATAGTCTCATACTTTTCAATACAAAGAATATGGTTCTAAACCCAGTATAGCCGCATATTTGTCTATACAGTAATTTATTTACCTGTCAACAAGCATCAACATGACATTTTAATACTAATGAAAGCACGTTATAAAACTACTAAAGATAGCAAGTCTGTGTGTACACGCAACCTATTTCCCTCAAAGAATCAACAGTTTGCCTCGGAATGTAAACATCTACGTTTGCCCTCACACGTTAGCGATGACGCAAAGCTTAATTAAAGTTTTATAAACTTTACAAGTAAGAATTTAGTAATTTTTGTTTTTTTTTAATTCTCTCTAAAGGGAATTGCTCACTTTGTTAGGGTAACTTGGCTTAACGTGGATATTAACTATAATATTTTATGACAGGGGTTTCTAATAGTTTATACCTCTAAGAAACGAATTATAGTAATAAGATTGCTGGAAAGTGTAAAAATAGTTCATATTTAGCATGTGTAATGATAAGGCTTGTCGCTGAAAAAAGATAGTTATGAGTATTTTATTTCCAAAAAACATGATTTGTAGCTTTCCTATAATGATATTCTCTTCCTTTTAATGTGGTAGTAACTCATCCTGAGGTCATTTAAATGGAAAAAAATAAAAATAATATATTTTTTCAATAACTTTTATTCCGAATCATAAATAAATAAAATATTATCTAAAAACTGGGCAGGCAGTCTAATATTATTTTGCCTGCCTATTGTTGTGCCTTGCCTAGCTTAAGTACCATATTATGGTCATAACATGAGCACAGCAGCCCGGCGTTCTTAGCTGTACAAGGCAATTGCAACAATACTGAGTTATTGCTTCTCTGCCTTGCAGATCATTATTAATTATGATATAAATATATTTTTCGGCTTATGTGCCCACTTTGAATTTTTCCTCGTAACAAAGCGCAATTGCCAGCTAAAGGTAAACCTTCAAGGAGGTTGCTGGCTCTCTCCCCCTTAGCAATGTTGGGATACTCAATCGCTGCGATGAGTCACAACAGGGACAAAAACAAAAAGCCTGTGTATCAGATGCTCTAGTATAATCTGGTAAGGTTATTGTTTCTGCTTATGCTGGTACATTTGCAGATATTAAAGCAGAAAGTGGTGCTCTATCAGCACATTGCCAACATGGATGGCAGATGCGGTCAGATCCATGAACCTAAAAGAATTTCATTCATAGTCACTGGTTGAAACACAAACTGACATCTTTTTTTTCCTCACACATAATGTATTACATATTTTCATTTCCCTGATAGTATTCTTTATTTAATATATTCTAAATGGAAACATAAAATACATAAAAAGGACAGTACCAGCCATGGTGATATCCACTCCATAATTACATTTCTTATGTGTGTTTCTCTTTCGGAATTTGTATGCAAAACATGATATCTAGTATGTAGTATTGAACATCCACAATTTACACATAATTGTCGTTGCTGACCACTACTTGGGCTTGGTTCATTTTCTTGAGCCGCTGCGTTGTTGAGAGCCAACATCCAGCAAGAATGACCGACAAAGCTCTGGGCTGTAACCTACAAATAAGACATAAGCATATTTATTTTTATTCAGTTTGTATGGATAATAGCAATGATTATTTTAAAAATAATAATAGAACATTAGCTTACCACTTGTGGAGCAGTCCAACGTCGAATAGGGGATCGGACTGGGTAAAGAAAACGACATTCTATTTTGTCCGTCAGACAGGTAATACAAAAATATTAGACACGTATTTTTTGTTTTATCAAAATATCAAAAAATTACTTAGTTAGAACTCATTAAAGTTGGAGAGTGGGGGCTTACTACGTCACAAGTAGGTTAAAACGTACCTACATGTGACGTCATGCGCCATTTCAACTCAATATATCTCCGTAATTTTATGACCACGTGAAAAAAGGAAAAATACGTGTCCAATACTTTTCAATAAACTACCCGACGGACAAAGAAAAAAAAAATAGGATTGTCCCCTATTACTGTTAGTATTTCAATGGGTTCCAGAGTGCGACTTCTGCGATAAATAATATCAATGCCGCAATTGACACATCGCATAGGTTCGTCATTCCCGATAAGGGCAATAAGATCCTGCACAGGAGCGTCAATGTTCATGCCAAGGTTTTCATTTCAAGCCGGTTCAATATTTAACAAAATAGCGCCAGGGTCATCGTCATGAGCAGATACAGTGTCCAAAGGTAAACCCGGGTCTTCAATAGGAGCCATTATAACAAAAACAGAAAAGTTCGCAATGATGTCTTTGCTCGAGGCAAAGCGAATGTACCTAATGTTTATTTTTACTGTACGTCATTATTGACAGATGACAGGTGTTGCCAAAAAAAAACGATTATACAATAATCGATTTATTATTAAAATCGAATGGAAAATGATTTGCAGGTCAAAAACGATTAGTGTTTTGTTCATTTTTAAAGTACTGAAAGGAAAATAAACACAGATGCGTTTGAAAATCAGTTGATTTGATAATAAATTCTCAAGAAAATACATATTTTTGACTCGGATTTAGAAATCGATTATTATCTTAAAAAGAGAACTCACTATTATTATTAATGTGGCAACACAAAATCAGCCTGTAACCAAAAAGATGGCGACTCTTTTGTAACTCAATCGGATTAAATACTTTTTAAACGACATGTTTTTAGATTTACTTTCCAACTACGAGTATACAAAAAATATTCATTTTAGATTTAATTATATTTAATCGTAAAAATCCTTTTAACTGAACAACTTGTCCACGTTAAAGCCAAGAATGAACAATACCCTTTGATTCAAAAGTATTTGTCTCGCACAGGACAAAAGAATACTTTGATGAAAGTTATAAATGTACAAATTTATACAGGGTGTAACGGAAAGGATATATACAAACTTAAGGGTGTTCTACAGACCATCAAACTGAACATATTTCTCCATCGAACACATGTTCAGTTTGATGATCTGTAGCACACCCTTTAGTATGTATATACCCTTTCCGTTACATTTGTATAAAGCAAATAAAAGAAAAAATACGACTGAAGAACTTAATTGGTCCCCTAAAAAAACGGAAGTTCGTTATTCAAAAACTCTACTTTAGCATTGCTGAATGCGATTTCTTCAATTTAATCAATTATTTCTCATTCTTCCCTAGATGCGCATAGGCCTGCACACCGGCACAGTGCTAGCCGGAGTCGTCGGCAAGACGATGTTGAAGTACTGTCTGTTCGGGCACAATGTCACGCTTGCCAACAAGTTCGAATCCGGCTCTGAACCTTTGAAGATTAACGTCAGTCCTACTACTTATGAGTAAGTTGTTAATTTTATCTTTTAATTAGTCGGTTTGTTGTAAAATTGCTGGATCAAAGCAAGCACATTATTTACAAACTAAAAATTAGATCTAAAATATTAATAAAAGTATGTACCAAAATGGGAAAAGAAATAAAGGGCGTCAAAAAAGAGAGCACCGCTTCTCTCTAAGAACAGAGAGAAGCGGTGCTCTCGGTAAGAAAATGTCGGGTGTATATATGCGCGGACGACATGTGCCTCGTGTACTCCTCTTAAAACATTCAAGAGATCAGCTTACCAGGGCTGTGCTGCAGGCTGACATCGAGATTATTGCCCGGTGGGCGCACGTTTCATGAAGAAATTGTTACATCTGCAGTCACCGCACAACTTGGTAGCGAAAAATGTCAAGACCGTGGATATAGTTATTGTGGGACACACTTATGAATGCATGCACCTTAGAAATGTAAATTGTTTCTGTCAAAAGCTTGAATATGTTAGTACATTTTCACACCACCTGCTCGACAATATCAAATTATATGTCATGCAAACCCAACCTAAAGTAAGTCATTTACGACCTGAGGTCTAGCAGGGCATTAAAATTGTACTGAATTTCATTATGACCAATAAAGTGATTTGAATTTGGAACATAAATCGCATACGAATATTAACGCATTCACCATTATGATCTGCACAATAAAATAAATTGTTCAAAAATCGAAGTGGCCACCACGAGATAGAATATAATTAAAAGAAAGAAATTCAAAAGAGGTGCGAATACTGAAAATTGCTTCGCTTTATTCGTTGTTAGACAACAAATTACTTAAAATATTGCAAATTTAAACAAAAATGTCGAGTGACGATAGTGATTTGACTCCGGAGTACTTGATTCTAGTTCTACTGCTTTTATTGTCTCGTAGATTGTGTGAAAAGTAGAGTATTCACCTCGGGGATAAAGGTGCCTTCGTCTTGGGTGACCTTGATTCCCACGCTGCACTCAGGATTCTTATCTTAACTCCCTCGCTTTGCTCGGGAGTTAACTCTAAACTCTCTCGCTCCGCTCGGGAGTTAACGCTAGGATTCTTCGTTTTGCTCGGGATTCAATACGGTACCCGCTACATAAGACACTACTTTATCCCCTTGGTGCATAATCTACTATTCATTTACCTAGCCTTTTCCCAAACTATCTCGGGGTCGGCTTCCAGTCTAACCGGATGCAGCTGAGTACCAGTATTTTACATGAAGCGACAGCCTATCTGACCTCCACAACCCAGTAACTGGGTAATACGATACCCCTTGGTAAGACTGAATGTCAGACTTTTGGCTTCTGACTACTCGTAACAACTGTCAAAGATCTACAAATTACAGCCGGGACCAACAGCTTTACGTGTTTTCCGAGGCACGGAGAGAACTCGGTATGTAATTATGGTCACCCATCCACGGACCAACCTTGGCCAGCACGGCTTAATCTTATAGATTGACCCGTGCGGCTGTTATTATTTAGCCACGAGCTCCTCTCACATTTGAAACCTATTTAAACAGTATAAAATCGCAGCAAATTCGCTTTATGAAATACCTTATTTATAAAGATTTATTTATGATTTATAAACCCACAAACGAAACTTACGTTTAAAGATAATTATGAGAAGCTCTTTATTATATTTAAGGTGTTTCCTATACATGAGAAGGTCAAGTAGGTAGCTACTGGTTCTAGAACAGAAGATAATGAATGTCTTATTGAACTAATGAAATATTTTTCATTACTGGCCGCAGACTTTAAAAATCATGCCACTTTTACCCAAACCCCTTTCATTTTGTTTTCAAATTTCTAAGATGGAACTAAATAATTATCTACTTCAGATATAATGAATTTTACTTTGTCTTTGATTGTCGCATACGACTCAAGTAAGGGTCATAGAAGAACGATTTTTAATTCACAAACAGTTATATGGATAAATCAGTATTCATGAATTAATTTAATAAAATACTGTTCAGTAGTCAGTATTCGTCGTGCTGAAGTTACTTAAATGGAAGATTTAAATTATGAATTAATTGAAGGCTATGATTTATTTTATCTGAAACTGCTATTCCATTACATTTAATTTACAGTGATAGATGGTTAATTGCGTAGTTACCCACTCGTATTCATTTTGTAAACGCTATTCATTTTATCATCGTACATTCATCACGTTTTATAGGGTTCCGTACCCAAACGGTCAAACGGGACCCTATTACTGAGACTTCGCTGTCCGTCCGTCCGTCCGTCTGTCACCAGGCTGTATCTCATGAACCGTGACAGGTAGCCAGTTGAAATTTCTACAAATTATGTTTTTCTGTTGATGCTATAACAACAAATACTAAAAACAGAATAAAGTAAATCTTATATGTAAGGGGGGCTCCCATACAAAAAAGTGTTTTTTTTGCTTGTTTTTATAAATAATGGTACGGAACCCTTTGTGCGCGAGTCTAACTCGCACTTGGCTGGTTTTTATTTCAAACAAACAAGGTGTAAACGTACCCTGCACGAAGCTGTCAACCAAGCACAGCACGCATACATCTAACATAGTCCCACTGGATAGTCCGTCAGGTAGAACTGCGAGATGCCATCTAAAAAAAATAAAAAAAATGGCCCACTGAAAAATTCTCCAACCCAACTTGAGCAAAAAAATCCAAGATAAGGCATATTTCACCGTTTGGGTTCTGTTCTACATCATACCTAAAATCGATTGGCCAATTTATAACAATGATGATCTGAAACCAGTCTTGAATACGAAATGCTTGCCCACTGGACAAATTCGCTGGAATTCGATTCACGGCTCAAATCACGTCAGTGCATCTTAGCAAGACAGATTGGCACCTTAATATTGCGCAATGTTCCTTGAAGGCCGTCCATAACGGGAATTGGTCTAGAGGTATAAGTTACGCTTACATTTTCAGCAATAACGTGCAATATAATAACTGGAGGTATTAGGAACTACTGAAACGATAAGTCAATCTTATTGTTAAGATTGACAAATTGGTAAAAGTTTTCATTGACGCTAAGTTTCATAACACAGGATGGAAAGTTCAGAATCAATGTAAAAAAAATCTTCCGTTCCATACATTATACATATATAGTACAGATACTGGCTTGAGGAGCTCGTGGCTAAAAAATAACAGCCACACAGGTCGGTCTTTAATATTAAGCCGCTTTGCTTCCGAGGTTGGTCCGTGGATGGGTGGCCATAGTTACATACAGAATTTCCTACGTGCCTCGGAAAGCACGTTAAGCCGTTGGTCTCAGCTGTCATTTGTAGATCTTTGACAGTCGTTACAAGTAGTCAGAAACCAAAAGTCTGACATTCAGTCTTACCAAGGGGTATCGTATTACCCAGTTACTGGGTTGTGGAGGTCAGATTATAGGCACTCGCTTCATGTCAAATACTGGTACTCAGCTGCATCCGGATAGACTGAAAACCGACCCCAAGAAAATTTGGGAAAAGGCCGGGCAGATGATGAGGGTCCCTGGCTCCCAAACTTGGTTTACACCTGTGACATGAGAGACAGTGTTTCTCCTTTAAAAAAGTCATATTCTACATTGATTCATGGATTACAGCCTACTCCCTCTCATTGATAGAAGGCCTGAGTCCCAACAGTGGCAAAATTATAGGCTGATTATGCTTATGTATGTCATAGCCACATAATAACCAAAAATATAAATTGACCGTGTAAATACACCTTAGTTTCTATCAACGTACTTTGAAGCTAGGTTAGTTAATCAAAGAGAACGCTTGGTAGATCCTGCGATGCTCTAGAGTAACTCTCTCTATCGGCTACCGAACCGGACTAGTTGCTATGCCTTTGATCGGTGAATATAATGCATTCAGAACGGAATTAATACTGAATAGGGGTCATACAATACTGAATAGGAGTCATACAATACTGAATAGGGGCATACAATTCTGACTCGTCTGTTAATAAACGGTAGATTATTTTTAATGTGTGGTATTTTCATTAAAATAATTAATTAATGTACAGTATAATCAGCCTCTAATGATAAAGGCTTCCTTTCTATGAGGAGGAGTGGGCTGTATGTAATCCAGTCGACGCCGACGGTCCCAGTGCGGGTTGGTGGGTGTCATACTATTTCGATTTTTTGTTTCTAGGAGGAAGGAAGGTTTAGTCATACACAAAATGTTTACATATATGTATAGTTTGAATCTTTATCTAACACCGACATTCCACATTCATGCCTTCCCAACTTTGACAAAGGCCTCCTCCATTTCTTTTCACTCCGTTCTGTTTTGCGTTCTCCTAGTCCCTATTGTTTCGACTCCCGACCTTCGAAACTATCTACCTCGATTTCATTTCCTATTTCTTGGGTACCAAAACGCTTTTTTTTTGTTCCACTTTTCAATGCCCATTATTATAGTGCCAGTCCACTTCCACTTTAGTCTTCTTATACATGCTACGTGTTGAATTTTCGTACGTTTTCTGATAGTTTTGGTGTCGTTCATACTTTAATTAAGAATAATGAATGGTTATAAAAGACTGTTAATTAACTTTATCGAATTTAATATTGCCTTAAAAAACCACTACCTTTTAATTATTTTCATTAGAAAAGCGATTTCCTCGAACTAAAACGGGTAATTTTGCGTAACAAAGAGCCTAATACAAGGTGCTGTCAAAAAGGGCACTTTGTTCTTTGAAAATTAATTGCGGACTTTCAGTTATGATCCATTAGTTTTAGGCGTGAAAGGGGTGTGTACTTTATGACTTCACTGCGTACATTTTTTAGGGTGTTATATGGGCGTATGAAAAATTTATGATATGACGTTCATACATAACCTAGCGGGAAAAGATATGGAATGGATTTTCCTGTTGGATTGAGAATAAAGTTGTCTATGCAATGTGCTTTCTGGCTGTCCGTGTACGCTGCACCACGCAACGAAAAGTGATGGTTTCTGGGCTTAGTAGGAAAGACAAAGCAAAACTGACAGTTATTTGGCTCAAAGACAGATGTATTGCTGGGTAGCTTGTCCCACCATTTCTTATGCCTTCTCACAAGAAGAAAATGACGGTTCTTAGCGACAAAAAAGAATATGAACATGGAAAAGTGCGAGTCCGTGCCGCCAGAGAAAGCTTAACCCATGTAGCTCGTCATGACATTCAAAATTCAAATAATAATATTAGTTTTATATTTAATATTTAGTTTTATTACATGTCTTAGTACGACATGTAATAAAACTAAATATCGCCTGTACAAAACTGTCCATGGCCGCCCTACAACCAAACTCTTTTGTTAACTTTACATGAACACTGAATCACTTTGCTACGGAAGGGACGGACAGTTTCTTAATACAACTTTTTTGACAGGTGGCTAATAAAATTCCCGGGCTTCGAGATGGAGCCCCGGGACCGTTCCTGTCTCCCGAATTCGTTCCCCAAGAGCATCCCGGGAACGTGTTATTTCCTTCACAAGTATATGCACCCAGGTACCGACCCTACGGCTACTCAGGTGAGTTATTTTCTATTCAGTTTACATCGACATTTTGTGTGATAGATTATATAGATTGAATGATTGATTAAGACTGTTGTGACAGTTTAATTAATACAGGACGGCAACGACGCACAAACGGTGTATTTTTTTTGGCTGTTTAATTTTGGTAGCAATGAATTGTTTTTGTCTGTTTCTTACCTATTACGAAAAAATCTACTTCTTAGAATTGGTTTATAAGTTTGTAGTTACTAAAATAACTAAAATTAATCAGATAAGGTTGACGTGAAACACAAAATTAAAGATTGTCTGACGAAGATAAAATGTCATCTTTAAAAATGTACATAAAAAAAAATCCAAGACAAAAAAGCTTCGCTTGAATTTTGGTAACATAATTACTTGACAAAATTCACCCGTTGCATACCAAACGAGTTTGGATATAATAACATAGACCTACATTCACTTTATAATGTAGGTCCTACACAACGCCTTGAATATTCATCAGGTACTTAAAACTAATTACTGTTAGCCTTAGTTCATATTCTTGTAGATATTTCTAAAGTTATAAAGAACCTTGAGGCGAATAAAGGTCAGGGGACAACAAAGAGTTTCGCTACCAAAAAAATTAAATAAAAATAAGGTGAAGGCTAAAATTGAAAGGAAAAAGTGACACTGAGATTTTATAATTAGGAGCTTCGCGGTTTTATAATTATGACACATCATTAGTTTAGAAGAGACTTTTTTTTGCTATTTATTTTCTTTTACATAAAAATGTGATGAGAATAATAAAGAGTGGAATTCTGCGAAAAAATAGAACGCCATTTGTAATTGCATCTAACTTTATGTTTGCTTAGGAAATAAAGTTAAATAAATCCAAAGGCTTTTTTACTTTTGATATCAAACAAACAGAACTTTTCAATTCTATCAAAGTCATTCGAGCATTCCTATTTCGATGAGTTTCATACTTCCTACAGATATTGGATAAACTTTATGATTTTTCTATGAATGTTCGATGTAGTAGGAATTTATATGGATTTCTTTACTTATATTAACTTCAAGTTAGTGTTATGTTCTTTTCTTTATTTTGAGTTGTTCCTAAAATAAAACTTTTCTTTACATGGTTTTTCTTTAACAGGTCAAGCATATACAGGATGCGTTGAAAGAATTCAACATAGGTCAGACAAAGCCAGATGATATTGAAAACGACGAATCCAGTGGCGCAACTGAGTCGCAGAATTAAAATGAGACCGAAATCTTTTCAAGTTTGGAGCAAACTGTTGACATTGTAAATACTTACATTGTAATTGCTTTGTAAAGCATTTATTAAAAACTTTGTTCATCAACTGTTTTGTGTAAAAATGTCACTTGGAAGTTTTAATACTCTTTATATTTTAAGCTGTATTTTGGAGGCATTCTGTTGAGAACAACATTTTTGGGAGCACTTATTTCTAAAGCACCCATTATATTCCATATTGTGCACCCACTTTGTGATTTCAGCTTGGGTTTTGCGTACTCAATTTGAATTTTACGCACTCTTTTTGGGTTTGGCGCACTCACTTTGGCCATTGCGTTCCGACTTTGGGTTTTGCGCACCCACTCTGCGCGTTGCTCACACACTTTTAATGTGGCCCACTCAGTTTAGATGTGGTGCGCCTGTTTTAGGTGTTGCGATCCCTCTTTAGGTGCTACTTGCATAGGTACTCTTAAAATAGGAGCTCTCAACGAAATGCCTAGTTTTTTCCGTGTTTAGAATTAAGAATTTTATGGCTGTTGTGGTTGATACTGAATGCTTTTCTATTAGATGTAATTATAGTGCAAATGAAGATGCTGATATATTACATAAATTAATAGCTAATGGTATGTTCTAAATAAATAAATTTCTCACTGTTATTAGCCATGTAAATGTATGCATAATTTTTACCTGTGAGCTATACTTTGAGCTCAGCTCTGTTTATACCAAATACTGTATTGATACTAGTATCACATTTGTTTAAGAATAGCTAAGTGAAGATCTTTTCGGGGTAAATAAAGTTAAAATAAATATCGCAAAAGTAAAATAATAGAAAAATCTCAGACTTATCTGGAAAGTAGCCTTTAAAACTCATTTAATACGTAGTTCATGTATCTCTTATCGTGTTTGTACCAACACATTTTCATATAGATGTAACTAATAATAATCTGTGTGAAGCTTTACTATATAATCGTAAGGAATATGTACATGAAGTTGAACCTGGGATAATTACGACTTACATAGATTTAAAGCGACGCTGTAGATAAACTAATTTTAGGCAAAATGTGTTTTGCTTCTAGACATAATTCAATCAAATTATTAGGGGAAATAATAAAATATATAAAGTCATAACATAGCATACCTAATAGTTGAAACGAATATTGCTGTAGATTTTTTCAGGATCATAGATTATTTAAAAATAAAAGAAAACTTGTTTTTGCTTATTTAAATATTTCATGCCTGAATTCAGCTTTGTTAAATAACTTGGCTTATTTTAGAAATGCCAAATAATTAATGAAACAAAACAAAAAAAAAATGCATAGAAAAAATCATGTCTCTTCTACTGACTATTAATTGATTTTCTTCTGTAGTCTTTAACATTGCTAAAACTTCTGTATAATTGGCGGATTATTATAACGAAACTTGTTTATAATCTTTGTACATATTAATTTTTATTATATTTCTCAATGGAACCAAAAAAAATTGTACCTAACTCGACGCTAAGGTTTTCAAAACGAGAAACTTTTATACTACTTTTTAATTTATCATATTTATTAATAGTCTTAAGCATTGTATATAATAAGACTTCTGAACAATATACATACTTACAAAAAAGCGTATGTTCTAAAATAGTTAATGTGCTTACTGCGATACCTTGAATACTATTAGATATTGTAATTTAAAATGTTAAATAATACTTTTTTTTTCTTAACAAACAAGATTTGCATTTTAAAACACTGCGTTCGCATATACCTCATGTTTTAGTAAACAAGAACCATGGATAATGGTTCATGTATATTATATACAGGATGAAAAAAAATGTCGTACCGAAAAAGAAAATATCATCAATATTTAGGGCACCGTCTTTCAATGCCCATTCGTTTTTTCTATCCTGTATATCTTCGACCCAAAGAAATATATTTTAGTCAACTTTATTTCAAAGGCTCTACTAAACTATCTACCCAAATAAATATTGGCTTACGTTGATATATCGAGAACAGTAAAGTCCCATCTTACACGGCCATTTTAGCCTCAATTTTCTTTTAAAGCGACCCTATAAAGACCATAATGGCTTACTCCAACACAATTTATTCTAGGCAGAAATCTATATGTACTTACGGGTATAATTTAGTTACTTATCGAGCGATAAGCACTCTTATAGCATTAAAAACATTCCACTCGTAAATATGTTTAAATTTTGCAGTGTTGTGATTTAGCGTACTTGATTATAAATCGTATGATTATAAGGTTAAGATTCATTATGCTATGCTTTAACGTGTTTGCGTCACATATCGCATAGGATACTTTTATCAGTCTCATCTAGTCACTAGTTGTAAGTAATTTTAGTGTTTCGTTATTTTGTATGACTCTGAAAAACAAAAAAATTGTTTAGTTTGTTTATAATAGAAATTAATTGTAATTATTGAATCTCATTTAAAAGTAAAAAAAAAGCTTCTTGTACCTCTATAGGTAATAATAATTATAAAAATAACTTGTTTGGATAAACAATAATAATAACGAACTCAAATATCGCATTGCTTTTGCAGTCATACAAAATAATATCAAATAATAATAGTTTTGACTAGTCATCGTCATTATAGAATTTAGAGGATTATATTAAAAATAGAAGTTTCAGTAACCATTACAATAGACAATAAAGAATACACTTCAACTCCAAAGCAGTTCGCCATAGATTTTTTTTTTTTTATCTCAAAAAAATAACAAATAAGCGTAGACAAAAACTAAGTAGGCCAGTCCAACTATTATAGAGAATATATTATATTATTAATTTAATATTATTAATTGAATTACTAGAATATAATATATTACAATATACAGGGTTATTTGTAAAACACCGACAACCTCTTAAGAGGTCATTCTACTCATCATTATGAACAACTTTTACTATGAGACCAAATCCGATATCGTGAAAAAAATAATCTGCTGTTCCCTACATTTTGACGAGTTATGTGAGCATAAAGTACGGAACAGCTGATTTTTTTTTCGCGATTTCAGGTTTGGTCTCATAGTAAAAGTTGTTCATAATGATGAGTAGAATGACCTCTTAAGAGGTTGCCGGTGTTTTACAAATAACCCTGTATTATATTCTAGTAATTCGTGAAACAAAAAAAAAACAAAAATTTTACTTATTTAGAAATAATAAATTAATTTAAAAAAATGTTTGTGTATGTCACAGTCAAAACTGTTAATTAGTCAAAACTACTTTTGATCGGTTGAAACTATTTTCAAAATAACTAACATTTAGTGAGAAATTCATTAGGTTTTTTTTTGTAACCCTTTGAAAAACATCGCGCTGTCGTAACATAACAGAATATCACGCCTGTGCTCCCCGAAGTGTTCGGCAGAGGTGTAGGTGCCTAATAGTATAGTGTAGTAATTCTGGGTAATTACCAGTGATGATATTTGGTACTTGTATCATAAACGCACACAGAAAGAATAACATGGATAAGCCATTTTTCCGGAAAGTAATTCCGGTATTTCCGGATTCGATTAAATATTGTTAATGTTGGCAGTGATATTATTACTACTCAATTCAAAATTTAAAGGAAGGTATCAAAACTAAATTAATTAATTTAAACTAAATAAATCATGAAGAATATAATATTGCTCAGTTTAATACAATTCCTTCCTAAGTTACGGTTTTTTTAATAATCAATCAATTCCGGAGGAATGTCCACATTAATATATAAATTATACGTTTCGGATCAATGATCCCAATACAATCTACCTACTCCGATCACTGGTAATTACTGAGGTGTTCTCCAACAAAAAGTTTTTAATACGGAAAGCGCCATTTAACTTAAAAAGGGTTTTGACTGACTTCGGTCAAAAGTGTTAGGTCATACATACATACTATGATGACATTAAGGAGAAACTAGTCCACCCGAGAATTTATCCAAAAAAATCATACCTTATTATAACTAAAATTTAACTAGAGAACTATTCATTACTTGTATATAAGTACCTAGATTTACCTTCATATATATATATGTATATCTAAGTTCATATACATTTTAAATAGGCTTAATATATATTACGTAATTATAATTTATATAATATGTATATTATTGTGAACTTGAAATTTTACTGTCCTTAAAAAAAATGTAAATCTTGTAGAATACTTCTGTGCATCGTTAAGTAATGCGTAATCTTCATTAATTTATATAATTATTATTATTAATGCCTAAGAACACGGCCTTCTGTAGTAAACAATAATAATAGTCACGAATCTTTAAGTCTAATAAAATTAGAGAAAAGTATATATTTCACTATCAAAGTAAGCTATTTGTATGTCACGCTATTTCGAAAATGTATGTTTTGTTTCCTTTTAATTATTAATAAATAGTTTCTTGCCGTAAGAAACTTTAACTGTGAATGCACTGTTAGTGAAAAACTATAAAAAAATAAAATGTTTCTTTCATAAAGTGTTTTTTTTTTGTGAATGGCATCTCGCAGTTCAACCTATGAGGTTGTCGTCTGCTTAACCGGATTATCCTGTGGGTGCCTTAAGAGTAAGGCGTCCAGCCAGCACATAAAAACTTACAAACTAAGCGACTGCACGCTCAGGGCACCCCCTGTGGGGTACGAACCTCGGCTTAGGGCGTCGCTGGGGGAGGACTGAATGAGTACAGGCTGGATCTGAATGGTATCATTATTTAGGGGCTGATTTAAAACTACTGGCACAGTATCGCGGGCTGGCTCGAGCGAGGGTCGGGAAGGGCATGGACCGAGACGTCGCGACGGATCTCGACGGCGAGGTCGGAAAGACGGCGGTTTGAGTCGGAACTTTTTAAGAGTGCTAGTCTCTTTGCTACTCTCCTGGAGGAGGGTGATAGCATCATCTGGAGTGACAAGGGTATGCCTAGGACGGCGTACTGTACTAATGCGCGAGGGTTCGTAACGGGCCGCCTTTCATAATGTGATTCTTTTATTTTAATTATAAACTCGCCCCAACCCCCTCGAATAATCGGCAATAAGCTGCCTCCCATTGCATGGGACAAACATAACTGGCGAAATTTGTGTGTAAGGTAGGTTTTTCAGCCTTATGCCCTGTAAAAAAGGTTGAAAAATGGTCGTTCGTCAGTGAACGTGGAGTACCTACCGTACACCCAAATTTCGCCAGTAGTACATCTCTGCCCTTCTATTAACCTATTAAGTACTACAGGTGTTTGCTTTTGTAACCCACTTGAGTCTCACTAATCAATAATGATAGTCTTATCTAATCATACACAAGTAACCAATTTGGTTGCACTTTTATTATCATGACGCAATGACAAGCTGTTAATCGTAGTAAAGTCCCATAAGACTTTGACATCCACTATCTGCTTATTACGTCACCCACGATTTAGAAAATTGCTCTGCTGGGAGACATAATAGGATCAAGATACATTTATAGACGATCGTTGGTTTAAATTCTATACTAACCATGCTAATTATATCCATGCTAATACTAAACATACTAACATTTCGACTTTCATTCGTCGGTGGTTTCAAATCATACTGCACTGCACAATCCATGCATTGAAAAGTAAGAGCGCGTTCCTGCTATGTCGTGACGATTAATTTATCGTTAGACGACTGTCGTCTCAAGCTGTTCCCATTATATCGATTAACTTGACAATCTGTCGTCGCTGGACAAAAAGTCGTGGAAGACACTTAATTGCTTCGTCTTTGATGTGAACACTTCCATTGTAATACACAAGCCACAACGCTTTAAACGACACGATAATTTGTCGTCACGGTATGAGTGGGGACCCGATCTAATAGTAAAATTAGTAAGATATCAAAGTCTGTTAGTGGAGTGAGATTTTAAAATCGCCAACTAGTCGCCGACACCTAAAATCTAGCGTTAGTTTTACACTATCACTTTTCCTATGGTTTCCAAGAACGTTTTTTTTTAAATTAAATAAGTACACCATGTTTAAAAATTATATTATACAGAGGTTCTCTGAGTTTTCAAAATCTCAACAATTTGCAGTGCTCAAAACGCCATGAATTCCAGCAGTATTCTGACTTGGTAAGTACGCACGTACGTAATTTTGTTTTACTACTCCGACAAACATAAGGATTTTTTTAGGAATAATACTATATGTACAAAAAGGGAGAATATACTGTTTACGTAAATTAAACAAAGCATTTATTTCATTACTTTTGATAAACATTCTTCAGGATTTTGATAAACAGACCTACAGACAGCTATGGCGCTATAAAGCATTGTACAGACAGCTATGGCGCTATAAAGCGTTGTACAGACAGCTATGGCGCTATAAAGCGTTGTACAGACAGCTATGGCGCTATAAAGCGTTGGTTTAGTGGTTGCATGTACGCCCTAAGCCGAGGCTCGTACCCCACAGGAGGTGCCCTTAGCGTGTAGTTTGTAAGTTTATTTATGCCCTGGCTGGGGGCTTTACTCTCAAGGCACCCACAGGATAGTCCGGTTAAGCAGACGACAACCTCCTAGGTTGAACTGCGAGATGCAATTAAAAAAAATACTATGGCGCTTTAAAGCGTTGGTTTAGTGGTCGCAAGTGAAGTGAGCATGAGGTCCTGGAATTGATTCCCGGGGCGGGCAATGTTTAATTGGGTTTTTCCATCAGGATATTCTCAGTTCAAACTGAGAGAACTGCACTACACTGCAAAGGAATCTAAATTTGTGCCCGGTTGATGGCATTAGACTCACCACTTATTACATAGGACTTAAACGTAACTGGCGAAAGGTGGGTGTATTATTAGGTACACCTCTGCAATATTGTCAGTCATTTACATGAACGAGGAAAAACCTACACGAATAACAACACAAAACAGTCACGTCTCTTCTAAAGTGAGTAACAAAAGGGGTTTTTGTTAAAAAAGTGCCAGAAAAAAACGTTCGCATGTATTAATCAAGGTTGTTTCTTCCTTGTTTGGGAAAATTCCGGGACATCGCTCAGTTTGGCATGAGTTAACGTGACGTAACCATTTTATTCGTAGGTGAATAAAGTTTTTAGATAAATGTAGCAGGTTTAGAAACTCTAACAAAACAACATATCAATTTGATTTTTGCGAGACTCTAGAATTACAGTCAACATTGAAAGTAATTGTGTTTCATTAGGGACACCATAAATTAATGATCAATGGAAATAGTAATTACTGTAGCGAAATAAAAATCAAGGGGTTCGGCACTGGTACGTTTAATTTCTTGTAAAATGTTATCATTAAAAAAAATAAAAGGTACGAAAGAATATGGCTAAAAGTTTTGTCGTGGAATAAGTCAATTTCTTTATTGTATCTAGAAATTCTATATTCCTACAGGCAATCGCAAAAGCTTTCAAAGAATGAATCCTAGTGTCAAACTCCCATAAAAGTACCTACCTACTACGCTGAATGCAGAATGGTGGTAAAAAGGTTATGATTAGGCATGCTCATACAAATTTTGTAGGGCTATATAATATATTATGTACTTATCAGAATTGTCAACCAAATCAAAACTCAGCACCCCGTCTTTCTTGTTTAAAACGGTGAGTCATAAAGTTCATAAAACTGCCATATCTTAGAATGTTTTCAGTGCTTCGAATGGCATTTTTTAATGTAGGTAGGTATTTCAGTTATGAGTACAAAATATTTGTTTTGAATCGCGCAGTTAAGGTTATCCGCGACTTAAAACTATGTGCATAGCCATATAAAAGCCGAACAACAACTACGAAGCCCACGAGACACACAAGGAGGATCCTCCTGTTTCTACGGGTATAAAGAACTTTACACACTATTCATCATTTCCCTAAACTGGTAACCCAGAAATGGACGTCATCGCAGTCTTCACTTCCTCCAGCTTTCCAGCAGCGAGTCACACAGCCAGCCAGCTTCGAATGGGTACCGCTGACCACTAATCACATTCAGCGGCACTATTCAAGGTGTTGTTATTATAAATAAATTAAGGAACCTAGTTAATTATAAAAAAACTCTGCTTTTTTGTTGTTCAAATTTTTCAGTATTTCAGAATAGCCCCTTAACGTGGTTTTAGAACGAGGGGTTCCCTAATAAGAAATTATCGAATGAACGTTTGAGATTTTTTGTTTCTGTGTAAGCGAGGTTGTAAGGCGAGGATCAGACGGGCCGCGTTTAAAACAAGGGTGGTTCATATTATTTTGATTTCCGTAAAAAATACCTACCCATTTTATTATTGATTCGGGTCGTAAATCATTAGCATAGCTACCTCCTTGAATTTGACGAGGATGCAAAACAACATCTTGTATAACCATCGGGCAGCAGCCTACCAATGAATACCCGTTTGGTCGAGCGATCAAATTTTTCTATGGGGGCGATGAGGAACTGTTCCTCAATACCCCTAAAAATTCTGTCAAAAAATGAAAATTTTTTGCGGTATAAAAAAATAATAAAATATAATAATAATGCAAAATACAAAAATATTTATTTTCCTAAAACACTGTGCCATGCATAAACTGAGGCAGCCGAAGTAAGCTACAATAGTACTTGTGTCGGAGCTGTCTCGCATTATAGGTAAACTTTATGAGTGTAGACTACGAGTATACGCAGTGTGAGCAGACCCAGTATATAGTAGTAGTATAGTACATAAGAAGTTGTTTTGCATCCTCGTCAAAATTCAGGAGGTTGTCACAAAACACATATATAATCAATTTAAATTACGGCACCTAGTTAATTATTAATAAACGTTGGTTTTTTTTTGTTATTTAAATTTGTCAGTATTTCAGAATAACCCCTTAACGTGGTTTAGGGAATAAGAAATTATCGAATAAACGTTTGAAATTGTTTGTATGTGTGGAAGCGCGGTTAAAGTATATCGATTCAAACATATCGATTTCCGCAAATAGGAAAAAAAATAAAACCCATGTTATTATTGATTCGGGACGAGAATCTTTAGCATAGTTACCTCCTTGAATTTGACGAGGATGCAAAACAACACCTTGTAGTATTGCGCTGGTAGCGGGCAGTACAGAAGCGGTCGTTTTGACGATGCTTTCAAGAAGATCATAGAAGTCACCACTTTCCTTACGAAGCAAGCTTGTCATTATTTGCATTACGATGCATTTAAAGTATGTATAACGGTGTTATACAGTTTGAATTATTCAAGCGGGCGTGGATGGCCTAATCCGAAACTATGCGGAATTGCGAAAAATACTCAAAGGAGGCTTGGACCCGATTTCGATGAACATTAAAACCGCACCGTTGGATTTTTGGGTTTGTCACCAACTTGACACGAGAGACTGGATACACGTGTGTCCAGTTGGTTAAACTCAAAATAAGTATCACTTATTATTTCGTCATCTTGGCACGCCAAGATTTTTACGTGTGTCCATATAGTGAAACTTAAATGAAATCAATTTTATGTTTTCGCCAACTGGACACACGTAGGTATGTCGAGTCTCTCGTGTAAGTATTCTAACGTTAGTTATATACTAACGTTAGAAAACTTATACAGTATTTAGTCAACAATGAGCTCTTTCCTTTATTTTACCTTTACTACCAGAATTCGATCTTTATCAGCGATATGTTAGCGAATGGTGTGTATTATCGTGTTATATGTTTTATCAAAATTGGGCCTGAAATCGATTTGAGTATTTTTTGCTTTTCCTCATACTTTCAGATCTGGCATACTTTATGCAACGCGATATTTTGGTCACGAATTTTATAAGTTTTGCCGTCTCTAGACGCTGAAGGCGCGATTCCGTGATACGAATACTGAAAAGCAGTGGACGTCTTCTGAAGATGATAATGGACAAACAGATTGTGGAGGCCAGATAGGCAGTCGCTCCATGTAAAATACTTGTATTCAGCTGCATCCGGTTGGACTGGAAGCCGACCCCAAACATTGTTGCACAAAGCTCTATGCTTCACTTTGTACATCGTACTTGAAGTATTAAATAAATAGTTGCACAAAGCTCTATGCTTCAACATATATTGTGCGAATCGCCAGTCAGTTTAATTCACTACCGGTTTCTCTGTTTCTCTGTTCCCTGATCATTATAAAACCTGGATCTCTGTGAAACGGTTTCTTGTAGGCAAGCGTACTCCACCCTAGGTCGCATCATCGCTTGACATCAGGCGAGGCCAAACGCAAGCCTATTCAGAATTTTAAAAAAAGTTAGGAAAAGACCAGGCAGATGATGAATGGACTAACGACAATTTATAAGTACCTTTCTATGAGTAAGTAGCCAGTATCATGCACAAACGCTGAAGTATAGGAAAAATTAATAAAAAAACTTGAGAGGTGTCAAGGGACACCCGGATGGAACGAAGTTCCTTTCACGTACATAATATCAATACATTTTAGATTTAAGTTAGTGTGCGAAAAATAAAATATTTAATTTAAGGAAGATTAATCCTTAATTCGAAGCAATACGTCTTACTTAACTGCACAACCGAATTTGTACTTTGTAGTTCGGTCACTCAAAATAATAATCATATCTATCCTTACTCACATACACACCCCAATTGTACGTAATTTAAGGAAATTTCAACTTTATTTTAAAGAAATAAAGCTTACAATAGCTTACTATAGCAAAAAGTGTCGTGACAACTTTTCGTAAGATTTTTTTTCCGTCTAGCCCCCTTTCACAACGCGCGATAAGGAACTTCGTTCCAAAATCACCAAAATACACACATTCGATGGCAACTCCTAACTTTCACATTTTAATTAGTTTGTCTTGGACTGAACGTGCTTTATCTACGAGTAGCATGAACTTGCCAAGAAATATGGTAGAGGTTTTCGTACCCTATTTTACGCTAAATTTTCTATTTAACCGACTTCCAAAAGCAGGGGTTGTCAATTCGGATGTTTGTATTTTTTTTGTACGTTTTTTTCTCTTGAACGACAGAGCATAAACGCACGCGCGTGCTATCCACGCCAAGCCACAAATTCACAGCAAATACTTACAAATAAAAAAAAGATTTTAAAAGTATTGTTTACTTATTTCTTGATAAGACATTTAATATTTAAGAAATATAGATCACATTCTAAAGATATATAAATCTAATCTAAATCTCTTTAATTATTCTTTTTTATAGTTTATCTAAATAAGTCTAAACAAGTAAATTTTTTGAAGTTTATTTTTAGTTTCATAAGTTATTCACAGAAGTGCCTTATTTTTTTTTTTTTTGCGGATGGGAAATGATCAAATCGCGGGACTATCCCGGGATCTCGAGATTAACTGTAGCTAATCCCGTAATCCCGGTATTAAAAAAATCGACTGGGATTGAATCATCTAGTCGTGACACAACTAAAAATGGAAAACTAAACAACATTTTTCCAAAAATAAAAGCAGTAATTATTCACTGTTTTATGTTTTTGAAGTCGCGTTTTGCAAAAATCTTCACTGCCAGCCAATACTTTGTAGGTAGCTTTATTTTATTTTACAAAGCAAAAAAAAATTTTTTCTTTTATAAAGCAAGGATCTGTTTTTGAAAGCTTGTTTGTTCATTAATTAGATGATTTAGCAAAAATGGTTGAGTGGTCTCATTTTAAATAAGCTTCATTTGTACATTTATCATCAAAAATTGATCGTTTTTAGGGTTCCGTCCCTCGAAAGGAAAAAACCGAACCCTTTTAGGATCACTTTGTTGTCCGTCCGTGGAATTTATATCAAATACTCAAGTCTACTGTCCCTTAGAGCTGTGAAAAAATCAAACTTCTAAGCCAACGCAATCAAAAGATACAGCCGTTTATGCCGCAAATTTTCGACACTCGCAAGGATATCAAAACCTACAGGGCCCTTCCCGTGAACTCAGAATCTTGAAATTTGGTACGAAGCAACGTCTTATAGCACAGATAAATGAAAAATTGCGAAAACCGTAAATTTTTTGTTACATCATGTAATAAAAATATTTTTAATCATTTTAAACTTACTACCCCTTTCCTCATGAACGCGTAGAGGTATTAAATTGAAATTCATATCAAATAGTCAAGTCTATAATACTTTTAAGCTGTAACAAAATCAAACTACTATCAACGCAATAAAAAGAAACGCAATAAAAAGCAATTTAAGCCGCATATTTTCAAACTCGCAACTACTCGCAAGGGAATCAAAACCTAAAGGGCACTTCGAGTCGACCTAGAATCTTGTAATTTAGCATGAAGCAATGTTTTATAGCACATAATTATTATGAAGGAAAAATTCCGAAATACTTGAATTTTTTGTTATTTCACATATTTTTAATTATTCTCTTCAGTAATTTTGGTTTGTACGAAACCCTCGGTGCGCGAGTCCGACTCGCACTTGGCCGGTTTTTTTATTAATCAGATACCTTTTCTTCTTATGTCACCGGGCACTGCATTTGATTTACAAGACACGAGTTTCTGAATGTATTGGATGGTCACCCATCCCACCTCGTCGGACGTTGCTTAACCTTGATGATTGCCACTTGCAGCAGTTGTTACTTAGCCACGAGACCCCGAAAAAGACAGTGGTTATTAAAAAACTATCACTTACTTAATTAAAAACCTTCTTCAAATCACTTTCTCTTAATTAACACAAAACCCCAAAACCTTTAATTAGAACCGAAACCTAATATTGCCGAAACAATTACACAAGTTTGTAAACATACTGAATTTTCTCAAGAGTGTCTCAGAATCTTTGTGTTTACGTTAGATCGAGATAATGATCCCTAACGGGTGGGGCGAAGTTACAATTTAATGTGTGAAAGTGTTAATTAAAACCACGTTTTCCCGAAGTTTTAGTAATTATGGTTTGAAGATTATGTTCAGTTGGAAATAGGGTAGCTGGTGGTTTCAGTTCGGGATCTTACTATCAGATTACAAGATGTTTAAAGGTCTTGAAGTAATTACGAGTTCAACATTATAACAAAAAAAAGATAAGCAGACGACAACCTCCTAGGTTGACCAAAGAGATGCCATTAAAAAAAATGTCATACAGTCCTACGGTTTTACCTACGAGAGGATAGTGCCAAAATTACTCGACGGCGCATATTTACTTTTAATAAGAAGATGTCTTTTAAGAAAGAAATGAAAACAACTGAACGAGACTATAGTAGAATCGCTGGCAAAACAAGGAAATGAGAACTTGTACCAAAAACTCACATGGATTCAGGACTTGTGTATAAATGATACGCGTACGATAAAATATTTTACGACAGTTAATATGGATAGCGATTCATTTGTTTTGCCAGCTAAGCGATTTGAGTATACCCTACGACTTTGTATTTGAAAAACGAACCATCACGGCAATAACACCATTTATAAAATGTTCACAGAACATCACCCTTACAACCCAAGCCATCCCTTTGATCCTTATTAATTACTATAAGTGCATCAACACATTTAGGAATGGTGCCGTCCCTTATTTTGGGCTAATGTTTCGGTCCCTAATGTAATGGCGTGTGAGGAGGACATTCTTGTCATTGATTCTGTTATAGTTACTTTAGTTTTAGGTTGTCTTTGTTTATGGTAGATTAGGCTCTTCACTGGTTTAGACCGTTTTTTTTTAAATGTGTGATATGTGTGCTAGTTAAAGTGGACGCAACAGAGTGGCCCGCGAAATTCAAATTTCTTACGTTTTTTGCAATTTGCCGGTCAGTGTCACGTTTTACGAGATTATAAATAAAATATGATACAGGGCCGTAAAACGTACGTATTTACATAAATGTAGCCATTAAAATGACCAATACAACCCTTTTAAGTTCATTTAATTCCAATGAATGACTATTTCATGAAGTCATTCTATGGGGTAAAATGAACTTAAAGGGGTTGTATTGATGACGTTAATGATTACAACTCAGTAAAGCCATATTAGTTGCGACCGCGTATCACATTTTATTCAACATAAAAACTGTCACTGACCTGCAAGTTGCAAAAAACGTAAGAAAATTTTAATTTTACGGGCCCCCATGTCGCTTCCAACTTAAATTCCAAGAATCATGCAGATAACATTGGTCACACACGACAAACACACAACAAAAGTGGCCCCCGGCCATCGTAGGCGCGGGCCTGTGGACGGTGAGTAATGGGCTAGCTCATTGTCCGTCCGTCTTATGATGATGACAGGCCGTGTCGACGGCACGTTCGTGTTCCACGCGCGCCTCAAAGAGATATCAGCAAATCGGAAGGGGTCCGAGATGGCCGAGGCCTGCCAGGGCTACGGGACTGTTCGAAAGAGATACCGTGGCCCTGGAACACAAAGGTCTAGGAAGGTACATTGATGGGTTTTAGTCAGTGCAAGTCTGACACTCCCTTCCGCTCCGCCCAGAGCTGGGGAGTCATTTGATGTCTTCCCATCCGAAAAGAGAAAAAGGTGAACAAAACTGGTTTGGATATCGTGCAACTTTCAAGCACTGTGGACTGCGTCGTTGGTCTAATGACCGCAGGCCCGGCTACTGAGCATGAGGTCCTAGGTTCGATTTACGGGTCGGGCAAAATGTTATTGAGTTTTTCGTCAATAATTTCTCCATAGCAGCTGCGAAGTCTGAATTTATGCCCGGCTGATGGCAATAGACTCGTTCCCTATTACGTAGGACTTAAACATAACTGGCAAGAGATGTAACTACTATTAGGTAAACCTCTGCCTAACCCTCTGGGATTACGTGGCGTGATGTTATGTTATGTTCCGTGAAAACTTTGAGCAGTTTTGCGACAGAACTTTCTTCATGTTAATATATTTTGTGGCCAAAATCGAGAATATTTTTGGTTTGATTCAAGTTCTTGGTTCGAAAGAATTGGAAAATATCTCACCACATATTACGCCTCCACTATGAAAATACAAACCATGTAATTACAAGACAGAAGTACAAGGCAGATTAAAGCTACTTTAGTAACTTATTCTGAATGGTCATCTAATTGTTCCCTGAAAATACGTTTAATTTCTAATCCTTGAAAGTCACGTACCTTGTGAAGAGGAAAAATACGAATCCTAATTGCCCAATTGAAAAGATGATTCCAAAGAACAAAATTAAGAAACCTCGTAATGAATTTAAATAGTCTTATTATAAAACTTTTTGGTGAAAGTGGCGTAGATATGGATCGCTTTAGTGGTCCCAAACTTGAGAACTTAAATTCAGAAAATTGGCTGGTTTCAGTATTGAGAGTTTTCGTATTTCATTGTTAAGTATTGGACTCTTGGTCATTAAAGACATCTGTTGAAAAGTGTAGGAAATATCAGTACCATAATAAGTTTAAAAAAAGTATGATGTCACCATTTAAATGGAGTTTAGGGATTGCAGATGCAGATTTTTCTACATGTTTCTTTTCATAAGCTATGAGAAGCTAAGCTTTTAGTAAACTAGAAGAAGAGATACTTATAAGAGCCACGTGCGAAAGAGAAAGTTATATTTTTGAGAGAATATCCTGCTAAACTCTAATTGGACTCTCTCTTCTCCCTAACTGGGTTGTGGAGGTTAAATAGGCAGTCGCCCCATGTAAAATACTGGTATTCAGCTGCATCTAGTAAGACTAAAAGCTGACCCCAACATAGAGGGTAGACCGATTTGTCTGCTCATAAACACCCACCCGCAATAACTTCAGTTTATCCGTGATCATGGCGTTTGCAACAGCGCCGAAATATCGGTAACTCGAAACAATTAATAAACATGGTAAATATCCAGTTACAAATGTTATTGATTGTGTTAGTGACCATGTTAGTTTAAAAACTTAGATCCCAACATAGTTGGGAAAGGACTAGACAGATGATGATGGTCCTTCTAAACTTTCAAATTCTAAGACGACGCACAAGTAGGTACCAACACACACCGGGCTCGCATGGTCCCACTCCCTCTCATAGAGAGGCCTGTACCTCAGGAAAAGGACTCAGACCCCAACACAGTTGGGTAAAGACAAGGCAGATGATGGTGGTCCTTTTAAACTAAGTTCTAAGACGAGGGACAACTATCAACGCATACTGGGATCGCATGGTCTCACTCCCTCTCATAAAGAGGCCTGTATCTTCGCAGAAGGAACAATTCTAGCTGGTTATCCTAAAATACAAATCCAACAGTTACGAGTACATAATAGAAACGTACCTACCAACAAAATGTACGAAAAAATTACACATTTAGGTGCCTAATAAAAAAAATCCCAACACTGCTGAAGGGTAACACAAAAACTCATAAATATTAAGAGATTTATTACTGCTTCATCTCGGTACCTGACACGAGAAGCAAACGTAGTCGTATGCTACTCGGCGTACAGTCGCGAGCAAAAATACAGAATTAATAAATAGTATCTCGAGTGACATGATACTTGGAGCTTAAGGTAGAGACTGTTTGAGAGTTATGAGACTTAAAGATTTAGCCCACTACACCGTTGCATACAACGACGGTGATATAATAATAATAATAAATTATTTATTTCAAGTAACTATGACTCATATAAACGGTTAGTAACAATATTTACTTAAGACTATGTTAGTACTTTATCATATTAATTACAAAGAAAACACTACAAAACGAACACAATATTAATCAATGCTGCAGAACACCACTCAAAATTCTGGAGCAACGATTAACAATACAACAATCTAGCCTATCAGCAATCATGCCCAGGACGCTATTAGAGCTGGCCCGCACCCTGCGCACCAAGGATGCACATTTTTTCCGCATTGTAGCATAAAAGCAATCTACTCGCATTTCCGCGAACATCCCTGATGCGCTACAGAAGCGAGGCAGCCCCATCAGCATCCTAAAAGCATTATTGTACTGAACGCGAAGAGCGCTGTACGATTTTTGCGTAAAATGTACCCACAGGCTGCAAAAAAAAAAAAAAAAAAGAGGTACAGTGAGCTCGGAATAGCGTTGCTTTCACGGTCTTAGAAGCACGCGCAAACCTGCGGGCAATCATATTCGCCCTCACCGACAGCGCCCTCCGCTCTCGTTCAATATCGTCATCATCCTTGAGGCTAGTAGCCAACACGTGCCCAAGGTACTTGAACTGCTGAACCCTTGTTAAAGGTACACCACTCAGTCTGATAGGAGGCACAGCTTCCGGATATTTACCACCAGCCCCGAAGACCATAACGACACTTTTTTTGACATTATACACAAGCCCATGCGCTCGAGCATATGTTTCACACATGTCCACTAGCTTCCTCAAACCACATACTGAGGCACTGAGCAGCACCATGTCATCAGCATAGCTTATGTTATTAACACATATGCCATCAATATAGCATCCGACTCTGGTACTGCTCAGCTCCACAATCAATTGGTCCATATGATATGAACGTATGAGGCAAGAAATATACTTAATATTGAAAAGTATGAGGCTATGCCCACTAGACCGTTCCGTCGCCGACCATCAGCGTCACGTGCCTTGCACGTAGCGTTTCGTCACTGATATAATATTCTCGCCAGCATTCCTGACGCTTTCTGCATGGCACGCTACACGGATCGGTCTAGTCGGCAGAGGCACATACTTTTCAAACAAAGAATACCGGTTTATCCGAGCATGAGGGGAGGTCCAGGAGTCCACCCCCCTGTACTTCCTTTTTTTGTTTGTTTCTTCTTTTCAGTCAGGAACCTACTCTTATGAATCAGTATCTGAAAGCCTATCCAAACAGACCGACATTCTAACAACCATAAAGATGACGGGAATCTTAATTTATATTGCATTGACAAAAATATAAAAGTTTCGGAAAACCTTATGTCAAGTCTGTTGAAAGTAGTTTTTGGGAAACGACAAGCAGTGAACTTAAACTATTGCAACTTTTCTAGGCTCATTGGAGCGATTTGGGGATTACTTTTGTCCAGCAATGGGACAGTAGGTAAATAATATAGATGTATACAAATATCAGTAAAAAGTATCTAAAAAAAAAGAAAAAGTAGAGTAAAGTGAAAAGTATCTAAATAATTTCACAAATTACACAATAATTTATTTATATTTACACTGCTGTGGATGCCGCCCACTTGCACCAACCTCCTGTAGCACGCACCGCTAACGCGCGCGCTACTTGCACTCAATATAGTGTCACAACAGATTGACTGCTTGTACTCTGAGTGAATTCACACGGGCCGCATTTTGCACAATTTATCTTGTTAGTTGTAAATAATACCTACCGCTAACAATTAGTCTAGATTTATGTTTAATTTAAGCTATTAGAACTATAACTACACTGTTGTATTAGGTAAGCCTGTAATGATAGTGTATGTGTTTTTAAATAAATAAATAAAAATACAAATTCAAGAACTAAAAAATGCTTTATCTTTGTCCTCTTTCAGTCGTATATTTACGTAACCTACTAACATTGTTTCAAAACGAACGCACTAAACGCCACAGCAACATCTAAGCACAAACATATCGTTCCAACAGAAACTTCTAATAACTGTAAAACGAGGTATAATATCGTAAATTCTATGCGTACAGCACTTAAATTTATGGAACTCTCTAGACGTTTATGAGGCATTCTGGTTAATGCGCACACGATATTGGTTTCAAACTGTACCGTAATTGAATATAAAGGCCGGCTTTTAAAATTATTTCCTGCGGGTATGTGTGACGGTTTACGGCTGAATTGGCAGTCGTAAAGTCAAAACAAATATCGTAAACAGTCTGTAAAAGATGTATTAGATGCAGTGTTTAGGGATGCGAAATAGTCTTGGAGTCTTTATCGGGTAGTTAGCCTAACCTGCCCCCGGACTCACAAACGCTCGGATTCGATTTCGATTCGAAAAGTCGTATGTCTATCTCGCTCGCTTTCATAATGCCAAGACAAGATAGACATACGACTTATCGAATCGAAATCGAATCCGAGTGTTTGTGAATAGGGGCCTGGTGCGAGTTTTTATGCGGCCCATGGGCCTCTGATTTGGCTTTACATGCCGTCGTGAAATATCACTCAAGAAGCTACTTTCCCCACAACGTTTTCCTTCACCGAGGCAAGTTATAAATTGTACAATACGCACATAAATCCGAAAAACCAGAGGTGCCAGTCTTGGGTTCGAACTGGCGACCTATGACTTGTCAGTGCGACGGTCACACCACTAGGCTATCACTGCTTACTACTTATTAAGATTAATGCCTCCGTCCGAAGCTGTCATATCTTAACCAGGGATGTTACGAAGCTTCGACTCCGACTCCGTTAAGTCGGCCCTTTCGATTATTATTACACCTTCGGTTCCGAAACCTTTAAATCGGAGGTCGAAACGTAACAAATAGCAGCGGCGGCCTGCGTCGACCGATATAATATAATAAAAAATATATAATAAATAATATGGTCTTTGGGAGTATTTAATTTAATTTGTTATTTATTTGGAAACATGTTATTTTTTTACTTTTATTGTCTGGTTAACGTGGCGTCACTTGGGGGAGGCCTATGTTCAGCAGTGGACGTCTTTTGGCTGAAATGATGAAAATGATGATATCGAGCGACTGCCAATTTGACCTCCGGTTAGTAATAAGTTATAAGGTACCCCTTGGTAAGACTGGTTGTCAGACCTTCAGGCCACTGACTACCTGTAACGACAGTCAAATCTACAGTAAAATAGACACCCGTGACCAACGGCATAACGTACTTTCCGGGGCACGGAGGAAACTAGGTTGGTAATGGGTCAGGCTTTATGTTGTACAAAATATGATTTGCGACCGTAAAACGTATGTATTTATTTAATTATAACTATTAAAATCTATAATACAAGGTGTTGTTTTGCATCTTCCAAAATCACATTTTGTACAACATAAAGCCTGACCCATTAACCCTCTAAGTTCATACAATGCCATTGAATGACTTTTTCATGAAATAGATTCGGGCAACCGTGGCGTTTCCCTCTTGACAAACAGATAGGTATATCAATATCTGTTTATGTGTATGTAGGTACTTTAACATAACAACTACCTACCAATCACCTCTTTTCTTCCACCTGATAAAATTACATTTTGGTAATTGCCCCTAGTCTGGGCCCTAACTCGATTACCTACATCTCATCTTTAATTATGAACTATGAAAGTGCTCTCTCGAGGATTCAAGTTATAATCAAACTGTTATTGGCATTGATTGGACCTTTTTGGGGATGTAGGGTCTAGCTTAATCTTGGGAAGAGTTTTCGTTTTAGTCTTCTCTCGCCGCCTGACCGCCGTCGCGTACGGACGTGCCGCTACCTGCTCGCATTCCCGCTCGCTATCAGTGTGTGTCATCGGTTCGTCGCTTCCCAGTGTCGTGACGTCATCAGTAGTCCCTCGACTACACCCCCGAACAATTGCTGTCTTTTTATTAAGACAGCACTTGCTCATTTGCTTCGGATATTATTCCGATTTAACTTCCTTTGCCCCATCAGGGAAAAGTCCTCAGTTTCGAGGTTCTTGGTGGGAAACCTAACGGTGCCAACGAAACCGAGAGAGGGTGGTGACCCAATCCGCCCGCCTAACCCCTTCAGGGTCTAGGTGAAAAATTGGACTCCGTCGCGAACACATGTGCCGCCGATATACTGTGCTAGTGTTTCCCGTTTTAACAAGTTCCTGAAAGCAAGTTCCTAAGATTGGGGTTGGAGTTGCTACCAAACCAGGACCTTCGGACTGTGGCTGCGGGAAGGTTGAAACGGGTGAGTCGCTGACCCAGTAAATTCCCTACATAATTGTTCAAGGAATTAGGTTGCTAAGCGCGCTGAGCTTCACTCAAATGTCCGCTAACTTTTAGCCGATGAAATGTCGTCCCTCGACGAGACAGAAAAAGCCCTTTTGCGCTTTTTCTTGCGCATCGTTGCGACCGACCCAAATTTTAAAAAATATGGGTCTGAAATTGATGCTATCCGGCAAACCAGTGATAACGTCACTGACTTCAGTGACGCACTTGAAAGCCCTTTGTCTCCGCCGCCTGCCGACAGAGGCTTACCACCAGCCGTCGCCGCCGCGATTAAGGCTACACCAAGACCCATTATTGTGAAGCCCACTGTTTCACAAACAAAGGCCCAGCCCGCACCTGCGTCCATTGTTCCCGTTTCCGAGAACATGGACAAAGGCTTACCGCCAGCCGTCGCCGCCGCGATTCCGGCTAAACCGAGTCCCATTGTTTCGAAACCTTTTGTTTCGCAAACAAAGGATCAGTCCGAACCTGCGTCCATTGTTCCCGTTTTCGAGAACATGGACACAACTGAGCCAGTCTCCGACTCAGAGTCAATTTTAGACTCGTGTTCTGCCGCCTCGTCCTCTGAAGACGACTATCAAGTCGTCGGAAAGGGCAAGAGGAAGAAGGGAAAAAACTCCCAGGCCGCCATGGCTAAAAAGATCGTCGCGCTCCCTTCTGTCCCCTCTCCCGCGGCCTCCCGTCCCACCTCCCCGGTCCCCGTACCAACGTCCGCCGCTGCTCATACCAGCAGGCCAGCCAGCCCTAAGGCTCACCCTTCAGCCGCTTCTTCAAAGAAGCTGAAGCCCCCTCCCCCGCTTTTCATTCAGGACAAAGGGAAATGGACAGACGTGTCCAAAATGTGTGTTGAGCGCCGCATACAATATACAAGCGCAAAAAGCACACAACAGGGCATAAAAGTGGTGGTCCCTACGACCGCTGACTTCAGGGAACTAACCCGTCAGCTGATCGGAAGGCACATAGCCTTCCATACTTACTCCCTTCCAGAGGAGAAGCCCACCCGCGTGGTGATCAGGCGGATCCCGAAGGAGATATCCACGGAGGACATCCTAAATGACCTCCAAGGCCAGGACATCCCGGTCGCAGCCGTCCACCGCCTTCATAAGGCGAGAGGCGGAGCCCAGTACGATATGGTACTGGTCATCTGTGACCCAGTAGAAGGACACCACCCGATCTTCAAAGTGAAGTCGGTATGCTCCCTCACAGGCATCTCAATAGAGAAGCCTTACCGCTCAGCCGTAGTAGGGCAGTGCCACCGCTGCCAGCTGTACGGACACAGCCAAGCCAACTGCCATGCGCCGCACAGATGCGTAAAGTGTCTAGGCGACCATGGTACGGCAGACTGCCCCCGTCCCAAAGACAAATCGCTATGCACGGAGCCACCGAGCTGTGTGCTTTGCGGCCAGTCGGGCCACCCGGCTAACTACCGCGGCTGCCCGAAAGCCCCCAAAGGCTCCTCCTCTAAACTGGCGAAGCGTGCAAACGCCCGCCAGCAGAGAGAAAGCCCATCGGTGAGGCTACCAACTGCACAGATGCCGGAGAGACTCAGCCCTCAGAGGCCCTCTCCCTGGACCTCGCTGAACCACCAGAGAGCCTTCCCGGCACTCGGCAAAGCAAAGTCCAGCCCCATTCCCGGGCTATTAGATGCCCCTGTCCCCACTCCCGTGGCCCAAGCGAGCGCACCGGCGCCCGCTCGTCCCGCGCCTCCCGGCCCCGCGGCCGCGGTCTCCTCTCCTAACGTAACTTTAGAAACGTTAGCAAAGTTAGTCACCCCCGAAGCAGACCGCATGGCGGCAGATCTCAGGGAGGCTAACACTGACGGTGATAAGCTTAAAATTATCCTCAAGTCCCTAATCAAGTTAGGCGAAGCCTTCAGCGGCATTAATCTTTAATTTCAATGGATAATACGAGATTAACGTGTACCAAACCCCGATCCCTTAAATTAGGGTACTTTAATGCCAATGGCATTAGAGGCCAGCGTGATGAAATCGCCACCTTCCTCCGTGACCATCAAATTGATATCCTCCTCATACAGGAGACCTTCCTCAAGCCCAGTCACCGCGATCCGAGAATTGCCAACTATCGCATAGTTCGCAACGATCGGTCACGTTGCCACAAGGGCGGTACTCTAATCTATTATAGAAAAGAACTGCACTGCATCCCCTTAGATCCCCCTCCCATGGAGTCTCTACTCGAGACTTCAGTGTGTCGACTAGGCATGACCGGTCATCAACCGATCACTATCGCCTCCGCGTACATCCCTCCCGGCGGCACGTCCGAGGAGCACACTCTGTTCACCAAAGACCTTGCCGTCCTCTTCGGCTTGAGTGACTCCGTTATCATAGCGGGCGACCTCAACGCCAAACACCCCGCCTGGAACAGCACGACGACCTCTGCCAGAGGACGTCACGTGTATAACCTGGGTGAGTCCCTCAACTTCGATCCCATCGCTCCTATGGAGCACACTCACTATCCCCACGACCCCGACCAACGTCCGGACGTTCTCGACATAGCGCTACTCAAGAATGTCAACCTTATGTTGCATTCCATCGAGACTTTACATGAGCTTAACTCAGACCATCGACCAGTGCTCATGCACTTAGTTCCCCGCTCGGGTCCCTCTGACCCCAGCCAGCCCCCGCCAACCCAAGTGATAACCGACTGGAGGAAAGTCAGCGAAAAGCTGAAATCCACCACGTCGTCTCACCTGGAGTCCATCCCCGGCCACATAGTCTCAGTCGCAGACACGACGGCCGCCATCAACTCGTTTACAGAACACGTGCAATCCGTACTGAAGGATTGCTCACGAGAAGTTCCAGCATTGAGCGATCAACGCTGGATACTACCCGCTGACGTACGTGAACTGATAACCGAGAAGAACGCGGCCATCCGTGCCTACAGCAACTTTCCCTGCGACGCGAACAAAGCTCACATGCGTCATTTACAGCGTGCTGTAAAGAAGCGCACTAGTGAGCATCGTTCAGATCAATGGGACAAGACGCTTAGCGAGCTTGAGCCTACCCACCTAGCCTTCTGGCAGCTGCAACGCAAGTTGCGCTCCACCGAAGAGGCTTCGATGCCTCCCCTCACGCGACCCGATAAGAGCGTTGCATTCGACGACTCTGAGAAGGCCGAATGCCTAGCAGACAGCCTAGAGTCCCAGTGCTCCCCCAGCTCTCAACCAGTAGACAAGCGACATCTCGATGAGGTGAACGCATTCGTCGAACGTAGAGCCGCCCTACCCCCTGTAGAAGACCCAGATGATCCTCTGCCTCCGGTCACAGCTGACGAAGTGCAAGACATCATTAATAAGCTTCAACCGCGCAAAGCACCCGGCTCCGACGGAATCACCAATAGGGTGTTTAAACTCCTCCCCGCTCAGCTCGTCGTGTTAATGGCGGCCATCTTCAATGGCGCCCTGAGCAACAACGCTTTTCCCCAAATATGGAAAGAGGCCACTGTCATCGGTTTCGCCAAGCCAGGCAAATCCAAGTCTGAGCCCTCGAGCTACAGACCTATCAGTCTCCTGAACGCACTCGGCAAAATCTACGAGAGACTCATTTATAAGCGACTCAAAGACTTCGCCGAGGCTAAGAGTCTCATCCCCAACGAGCAGTTCGGCTTCAGAACCGGACACTCTTGCATTCAACAGGCCCATCGCATCGTAGAGCACTTGAGCGCTGGCTTCCAGCGTGGAGCGATGACGGGTGTGTTGTACTTCGACATAGCAAAGGCTTTCGACAAAGTCTGGCACAACGGCTTATTATATAAGCTGTACAAACTGGGAGTGCCGGACCGTCTCGTGCTCATCTTACGAGACTTTCTGTCGGATCGCACCTTCCGCTATCGCATCGGGAAGGCACTGTCTTCTCCCCACCCCATTAGAGCAGGAGTCCCTCAGGGCTCCGTCGTCTCTCCCCTTATCTTTACTCTGTTCACCAGTGACATCCCCAAGAGCAAGAAGGCTCAGTTAGCCCTGTTCGCGGACGACACGGCCATTTATTACACTGGCCGCAGTCACGACGCTATCTATAGCACCCTCCAAACCTCAGCCAACGTCTTAGGCGCTTGGTTCCGGAAATGGAGAATCGAGGTGAACCCCGACAAGAGCCAGGCAGTTCTTTACTCTAAACAGCGTAAAATTAAGCCACCCGCGCTTAGCCCGATCACTATGTACGGTAAGCCTATCCCTTGGGAGAAGCAAGCCAAGTACTTAGGAGTCATACTTGACAACCACTTGTCTTTCGCGGCGCACATCAAAGCAGCTCGCGACCGAGCTGCGTTTGCTATGGGTAGGCTTCATTTCATGATTTCGGCAAAAAGCAAGTTGTCACTCAAGTGCAAATTGCGCCTTTATACCGCGGTGATCCGCCCCATTATGACGTACGCTTGCGTCGTGTACGCTCACACCAAGCCTAAGTACATCCATAGGATGCAAATTTTACAGAACCGGTTCTTACGTAGAGTCACGGGAGCCCCTTTTTATGTCCGTAATGACCGTCTACACGTAGACCTTAGAATGCCCACCGTCCTTCAGTTTATGAAACGCCTTTCGAAGCGTTTCTTCGATAACGCCATTAAACACCGTAATCCCCTGATCGCAGCGGCCGCCCGTTACGAACCCTCGCGCATTAGTACAGTACGCCGTCCTAGGCATACCCTTGTCACTCCAGATGATGTTATCACCCTCCTCCAGGAGAGTAGCAAAGAGACTAGCACTCTTAAAAAGTTCCGCCTCAAACCGCCGTCTTTCCGACCTCGCCGTCGAGGTCCGTCGCGACGTCCCAGTCCATGCCCTCCCCGACCCTCGCTCGAGCCAGCCCGCGATGCTGTGCCAGTTGTTTTAAATCAGCCCCTAAATAATGATACCATTCAGATCCAGCCTGTCCCCATGCAGTCCTCCCCCAGCGACGCCCTAAGCCGAGGTTCGTACCCCACAGGGGGTGCCCTTAGCGTGCAGTCGCTTAGTTTGTAAGTTTTTATGCCCTGGCTGGAGGCCTTACTCTAAAGGCACCCACAGGATAGTCCGGTTAAGCAGACGACAACCTCATAGGTTGAACTGCGAGATGCCATTCAAAAAAAAAAAAAAAAAGTTTTAGTCTTAGACGTATTTTACGAGGACGTATAGTGTTTGTGGTAGGTTCGGACCCAGGCAGGAACAATATTTTGTGTAGGTAGGTCTTTAATTTATTTCCAGACCACTTTTCTCAAAACTGAAAGAATAAATCTTGAGAAAACGAAATGTGGCATTAACTAACTAGCGCTAGGCTCCAAAGCAAAGGAGCTACAGTGTTTGAAATATCATAGGCCGATTATTTTATCGTCATCATCATCATCAGCCTATAATGTTCCCACTGCTGGGACACAGGCCTTCATTTTATCAGAAGGAATGGGCTTTTAATCTACCACGCGGGCCCAATGTGGGTTGATAGATGTCACATGTCTTCGAATTTTTAGTTCTAGGATTCCTCACGATGTTTTCTTTCACCGTTTTGAGGGAAGCGGTGGTAATGAGCCTCTTCGTAAGCCGGGGCTGCCACCACTGGGCCACCGCTGCTATCAATATTCTCTGATAATTTTATATTATGTTATAATTATTGCTATTAGGGCGTAGAAGAGACACCCCCGCACAAACGCTTACCACGTAATTAGTACTTCATTCTGCACCCACATAGAAATTTTTCATTGGTGATTGCACTTTTGTAGGGAACATATGAGTTTCGTGTTGTGAATGATGTACTGAGCCGTAAAAAAATAAAAGAAAAAAATATACTCAGCAATTTTGAAATTTTAACAAAAAATCAGTTACGATTACTCTTAAATTCTCCAAAGTCTACGAGATAATTCTTGATGTTTCCGTGTCTATAAAAGGAGACCGGTTTATGAGTCTCCAGGGCTTAGCAGAGAAGTTACTTTTAATCCTATAGTAACTTGCGAATAAATGGAAGATTATGGAAATGTTGTCAGGTAAGTCGGTCAGTTTATAAGATGATTTGATTTGTTTTGGGGATTATTTTTTCGATGATGCCTCACTCTAGGAATTACCCCTGTATCGTGGATGCGTTTAAAAACATTTAAACTGACATGCACAAACAGCCAGACTTGGAATTACTACGTGCGTGAATCAAACCCGCGACAACCGCCGACGGTGTCGACAATTTTCTTATGTTATGTCGTATGTATCGGGGTGGTTTTAGTGAGGTAAAAATCCCAAAGTCCTTGGTCTTATCCCTTAACACCGGTTGCTTTGTGAAGGTTTACCCCGAAAACAATAAAAAAGGTGTTCGTATTTTGAATGTGAATGTCATTTATAAAAAAAGAAACGGCTAAATACAATAAGCTCTTATTCGTTACCGTAAGACATCTTACTATGTTTTAGTAACATACTCATTTTAATTCTGTTTATTTAGAAATTCAAAAACATAATCTTAATTCAGAAATGATTATTCAAGCATTGGTTTCTTTTAAAAATATACAATCACGAGTTGGCAACAAATTGAAAATTAAATAGAAAACTAGTTATTTTAATTAAAATATTTACACAATTTTTATTTATTTTATTTCAAAATCAACACTGCAATATATTTAACAATAATTAAATGTGCAGATTTCCCTAAATCAAATAAATAATTTCTGCCACAGACTAAAAATACCGCGAGCTATGATTTACAGCACCACATAATATAAATATAAAACGATATTTCCGCTGGCATAATATGCCAATACAAACATATGGTTACCATCATACAGTACTTTTAATGTAAATATTTTAATTTGATACGATACTAAACTAAAAATGTTTGAATATAAAATAAATTGGAATTTACTTGACTGACATTGCACATACATACCAATATTTGTCTGGCCGTTGGTAGTTTCCAATATAGTGGATTTTTTGCTACCTAGATATCTATGCAAATAAATAAAATTGAAGTGTATGTTTGCAATTCCAAAATAAAAGCTTTTTACTAAATGCATTTGAAAGTATTCTATAGGGCACATTTTATTTTAAATTTTTGTATGTCTGTTTGTTCTGGTTAATCTATGAAATGGCTGTACCGATTTTGATGGGACTCTAACTGGCAGATAGCTTTTATTCTTTTATGAACAAAAGGTTGGGGCAGCAGATGATTTTTACGCTATTACGATGTTTGTCCGATGGAGAAACATGTTGTTTGATGGTCTGTAGCACACCCCTTTTTTTTCGGATCGTAAATCAGCAAGACGGACGGACGGTGAGCTAGCCCATCAATCACCGTCCACAGGCCCGCGCCTATGGTGGCCGGGAGCCACTGGTTGGCCGCCACCGCACGGGGCCTCTCCCGCGGCGGCTGGGACGTGAGGTTCTCTCTCTCTCACGTTCCGCCGCCTCCTTCACTAGCATAACTGCTTCGGAGAAGGAGGCGACGGCTTCCCATTCCCTCAATCTCCGGACCATGGATTGATCCAGGGCCGGACGCCAGAAGTCGCCGCCGCCAATCGCCGCTACGAGGACACGGCGGTGCTCAGTCCAAGCGGAGCAGCAGACCTCCACGGTGTGCTCTACCATGTCCTCCGGACGATCTTCGCAGTGGTGACACCCGGGCATTTCCTCCCGCCACATTCGGTGCAGGAACCACCCGAAACAACCGCGTCCGGTGAGGACCTGCGTCAGGCGGAAGGTGAGGGCGCCGTGGCGCCTATAAAGTTTATATAATTTATATATTATAATTTATTAACAGATGAAATTATATTTTTATTTTATTTATTAAAATGCACAAGTATAAAAAAAAAAACTGAACGAAGGCGGACTTTATTCCTTGGGCATTTTCTACAAGTCTTCCTTAGGGTGATGCAAAGATAAAACATAGTAGGTGCAATATAACAAATGGTAGGAAAACATTTACAAATAAAATATAACGATACGTACATACATATAAACAAAAAGTAAAGAGAGAGACAAACTAACAAGAAATTAATTATGAGATGAATCTGCCAGCTACTTAAGTAAGTGTTCGCGAGCTTTAACTTTAAATGTGAACCGACCGTTGGCGAACCTGATGTTCAGAGCGAGCGCATTCTGAAGGAAGACAGCCTTTTTTTTTTTTATTATAAATAGGCTCGCGTTTGACCACTATCTCACCTGATGGTAAGCGATGATGTGGTCGACGGTGAAGCACGCTTGCCTAGAAGAAACCTATTCACTCTTGACTTGAAGACCCCCAGATTGTAGCTATCGGGAAACACAGACTCCGGCAGGGAATTCCACTCCTTAGCGGTACGCATAATAAAAGTATTCCCAAAGCGCTTAGTGCGTATAGGTGGGATGTCCACCATGTACCGATGGCGCATCGCCGTACGTCTGGTAGTCCGATGATGAAACGGGCTAGCTGGAATTAGGTCATGCAATTCCATCGCACACTCCCCGAAATGTAACCGGCCTGGACAAAGAAAGACGACTTGTTACTGTGACGTGTTACTTGTTACTGTGACTTCTCACTGTGCGCAGAGCATAAATATTGAAAATGAGTAGTCACAAAAGAAGGAGAATTGGGCTTATTAAGAAGTGAAAATAGGGTAGTCAAAGCTCTCAACGCTCTGCGCTGTCGGATTCTATACTTTAGACATCAAATAAAATATTACTGCCTATCACAAACAGTTTCTCTCCAAAATAAACTCCACGAAAAGAAAGATTATCCCATTTCTCCGACCTTTATGAAATTCCGTCATAAATATTTCACCTACAAAAATACCTGAGAGACTCCAGATTGAGCAATAACGATGAAAAATTCAACTTTATTCTCAAGGTGCTAACTGACAAGCTATGAACTATGACATTTTGATAAGTGTAAAGGGACTTGTAGAGTTACATAAGATCCTAGGAGATTGGGTTTATTTATCAAACTAGCTAAATTAAGCTTCCAACTGGGCATTGGTGACCGTAGCCAGTTAAGAAATAAAATAAATAAATAAAGCTTTTATTTGATTACTTACATTTCATATTTATGCATAATCATTAGAAAGCAAACAAAGAATGGAATTATATTCATTTGTTGCAAGGACATGACTTGCATACAAAATGGCAAAAAAATAATAAACAAACAACGCTAACAAAATATTTATAAAAAAAAACAGGACGGGATAAAATAGTTGACATTTTGCACGTCGCGTCGTGACTGCGACAAGCAGGTTACCACTCAGCATGGCATTACAAACATTAATTATTCAACGGACCTTGTTTAATAACTCGTTGGGTAGAAATAATAGTGGACTGTATAATAGGTATAGGCTGATGTATTGCCGATTAAATTTACAATATTGAACTGTCCCGGACAAACACGAAAATAATTTAGAAGGCGTTTGAGAGGATCGTCCGTCGCGGTGGTGTCCGAGGAAGCGAGTGTCCGCAGGCCGGCCGGCGCCGCCCGCAGCTCCCCTCGCTCGCCGATGACGTTGACGATGACGCGTAGGTCGGTCACGTCGCTTGCGCGTGACGCTGCTCGTGCCGACCGCGTGTTTGTTGGGTGCGATTCCCAACATGCTGCCCGGGTTGAAGTGAACACTTCAAACATCTGGAAGGGGGCAAATATTATTAAAAGCCCTCCTTATGGTGCCCCTCTTTGTCTTCACCTCTGCAACTCTCGATATGCAGTCGCTGCCAGGGTAAACTTTTGTGACTCTTCCCAAAGACCAGAGTAGAGGAGGAAGAGCTCTGTCTTTTATGAGGACCAGGGACCCTAACTTCAGCTCAGTCTTCGAAGACCGCCACTTCACCTTCTGCTGCAGTAGCGCTACGTATTCAAGTGAAAAACGTTGCCAGAAGTGCTGCTTGATGTGTTCTATCCTCTTGAAGCGCTCCAGACGATTAATATTGGAATCAGAGACCTGTGGATGAGGAATAGAATTAAGTGGCCGTCCAATGAGAAAATGTGAAGGTGTCAGAGCGGAAAAGTCAAGGGGTTCTGAGGAGAGAGGAGTAAGAGGACGGGAGTTTAGAACAGCTTCTATTTGAGTGAGGCATGTAGCCATTTCCTCGTAGGTGAGATGAGTGGATTGCAATAACCTTTTGAGATGGTGTTTCGTGGAACGAACAGCTGCCTCGGCTAAGCCGTTGAAGTGAGGACTATATGCAGGTATAAATTTAAATTCTATACCTTCTTGAGATATCTGACCCTCAAGGTCTGATTGAACAAGGAACTTTGATAGCTCATTGTAAGTGCCGACAAAGTTGGTACCGTTATCGGAAGTAATACTTTGCGGTTTCCCCCGACGTGACACAAAACGATTAAGAGCGGCTAAATAGGCTTCACTAGATAGTGCAGTAACGAGCTCGATATGGCAGGCTTTTGTCGAGTTACAGATGAAGATTGCCATAAACGATTTAATTAGTCTGCAACCTCTGCCTTTCCTGTCCGCTATCATCACTGGCCCTGCGTAGTCAACACTACAGTGTAAGAAAGGGTACTCTAATTCAGTTCGAGTTGTCGGTAACTGTCCCATAATGGGTTGCGCTGATTCCGCCTTGTACCGACAACATCGGACACACTTATTTACAATAGCCTTGGCTAGGCTTCTGCCACCCAAAGGCCAATAAGTTTGTCTAGTGTTTGCTAATAAGAGCTGGGGACCAGCATGTAAATATTTTAAGTGTAGATGCTCAAATAGTATCTTGGTAAAATGATGCTTGCTACACAACAAGATCGGATGTTTAGTATCGTACGTGTATGGGGAATTGTCTAACCTACCACCGACACGTAATAGGTTATTGGGGTCTAGAAATGGGGACAAGGAGCTAAGTCTATTCTTTTTATGTAATGCCTTTGACATTTTAAGAATAGCATATTCGTCAGGAAACATTTCCAACTGAACTTTGTGCAAAATTAAATTTAAAGAACCTTTAAGTTCGTCAACTGAAAACGGACCAGTACGTTTGTTGGTTTTGTTTCGGCAATTGTGTACAAACCTTTGTAAATATGCTATTGATCTTTGTAAATGAATTAAATTAGATCTATTATTAATCAAAGTACTAATAGAATCTACATTAAGAAGACTGTTAGTCACTACGACACTACAAGAAACCAATTCTGGTAGATCGTGTCTCTCGTTGTGGTTGGGCATTTTTGGCCATAGATGTTCATCTTTCTTTAAGAAAGTGGGACCAGACCACCACAAGGACGAACCACTGATGGAATCAGCCTTCAGCCCGCGAGAAATAAGATCCGCCGGATTGTCTTTCGACGGTACGTAGCCCCACACGTGACCCTCTGTGCTCTCTTGAATTTCGTGGACTCGGTTCCGAACGAAATTTTTTAGTTGTAGTGGGGGTGTAGACAACCACCCTAGTACTATAGTCGAGTCACACCAAAATCTGCATTTACTTACCTTTAGAGTAAGAGAGGTTAATACTTTTGTACACAACCTTGCAGCCAACAAGGCTCCGCAAAGCTCTAGACGAGGTATCGTCGTAGGCTTTATCGGCGCTACCCTACTTTTGGAGGTTAAGAGGTGTATCGTTGCTAAACCTGATTGATCCACAGAACGAATGTACAGACAAGCGCCATACGCTCGCTCTGAAGCATCTGAAAAAACATGAATTTCATGAATTCCTGAACTATCACTAAGAACCCATCGAGGAATTCTTAAGTGATTCAGAAGAGGTAAAGTGTCAGCAAATGCAAACCATAAATGTTTGGTGTCTTGTGAAACCTCATCATCCCATGAGTATTGATCGATCCACAATCTTTGCATGATGAACTTGGCTTCGACAATACAGGGCCCGACGAGTCCCAATGGGTCAAAGATCTGACTAATAACTGAAAGTATATGTCGTTTTGTAACCTTTTTATTTAATTTTATATTAATTGAAAACGATAACGTATCCGAATCACAAATCCAGTTAAGACCAAGAGTTTTTGATGAGACATCCATATTAACTTGTGAAAAATCTAAAATATTGTCATCTTTATTGTAATCGGGTGAAATTTGCTTTAAAATTAATTCATTATTTGATTTAAATTTCCTTAATTTAAATTGGGCTGATTTTAAAGTAGATATAACTCCCTTGGCAAGATCGATTGTTTTATTTATTGAATCAGAGCCACCTAGATAATCGTCAACATAAAAGTCTCTTTGAATCGATTGTTTGACGTCATCATCAGGAGCGTTGGCAGCTAAACTAACCAAACATTTGGTGGCTAAGTAAGGCGCACTTGCCGTGCCATAAGTCACTGTATTTAGTGTATATGTTTTTAAAGGCTCTTTTGAATCAGAGCGGAAGATTATTTTTTGCAGAGAGCGTTGAGAAGGATGAAGATCAATCGCTCTGTACATTTTTTCTACGTCACCTGTTACAACATATTTGTGCTGGCGAAAGCGTAGCAGTATTGAAATGATGTCTTCTTGTACAGTCGGACCAACCATTTGGATATCATTTAGTGACACGCCAGTACTAGTGGTAGCCGATGCATCGAAAACTGTACGAAGCTTCGTAGTTGTACTTGACTCACGGATGACGCCGTGGTGGGGTAAAAAATAACTGTTTTGCTGAAGACAGCCTGGCAAAGACTCCTTATTCTCAGTCATGTGACCCAGGCGTTCATACTCTTGCATGAACTCAACGTACTTGATTTTGAAGGCAGGGTCTCTAAGAAACTTACGCTCAAGTGACATGAACCGACACTTTGCCTTTGAAAAGGAATCGCCTAAGACTGATGGATCTTTCTTCAGTGGCATGGTTACGACAAAGCGTCCGTCGTCTTTACGAGTGGTATGTTTCTTAAAGCTCTGCTCACAGGCACGCTCCTCGGGAGATAAGGAATGCTTGGCTGCAATGGTATCTAATTCCCAAAAACGAGTTAAGTCTGGGTTGGCGTCCTCATTTAAAAAATGACAAACGGGAGATGAAGAGTGTGACTTATGACGGGCAACGTACCCTGACACTAACCAACCCAGTTTCGTTTCATATAACTTAGGTTGATTTTTACCTAAGTCTATAGAATTATTGCATAAGACGAACCAAAATACTTCGGCCCCAACTAAGATGTCTATAGCTGACGGTATATTAAATGTTGGGTCAGCTAATTTTATTCCCAATGGAAGAGGAATATGATCAATGTTTATAAAAGAAGACGGCAAAGCTCTACTGATCTGAGGCAGAATATGACAGTCTACAGTAATTTTACAGTCGTCATCATATTGGGACATAATAGTAAGGCTGCAAGATTGTGCACAATAAGAGGTATTATTATTTATGCCTGTCACGGTGGCGCTCGCACTACGTCGAGACAGACCCAGCTTACCGCATAGTGACTCATCTACGAAGTTGCCCGTACTACCGTTGTCCAGGAGTGCGCGCGCAGTGTGCACGTCACCCTTGCTGTCAACCACTCTCACGATCGCTGTGGAAAGCAAAACATTCGGAGGAGTAGTAAACTGCTCAACATTAGCCGAACCGGCAAAATTATTGACGGGAATAATTGACTCAGGACTAGGAGTTGTTTCTGCCTCATGCGAATGAAGCAGAGTACTGTGGCTTTTCTTGCAATATTTGCAAGGTACAAGATTGCACCTTGATTCCACATGCCCTGGTCGTAGACAGTTAAGACAGACCTTTGCCTCTTTGGCCTTTCGCATACGAGCTTCAACAGACAGGGCTCTAAAGGCATCACAATTAAATAAATAATGAGTCTGATTGCACATAGGACATGTATATTTTGTTTTATGATTGTTATTGTATTTTTTATTTTTACTATTGTTGTCATTAATTTTTTTATCTGATTTTGTAGCTGTAAGTAAATTAGAATTATGTTTATAAGTGTCTGCCTGATGTATTTTATTGCTATTTATGTTATGTTCTTGTAAAGTTTCTAATAAGTCAGCTCTGTTACTAAGGAACTTCAAAAAAAAATCTAATGAGGGTGGATTATCTAATGTGTTTCGATGTTCTTCCCATTCCCTACGTGTGACACTGTCAAGTTTTTCGGACATCATGTGGATTATGAGGGTATCTCGTAAATTAAATTCAGTGTCCTGACCTAACGTTGTCAAGGCACGAAGATTTTTATTAGTGACGTCTATAAGGTTACGAATAGAAGAACATGATTCACTTTGCATATATTCAACACTAAACAATGCACGAACATGATTATTAACGAGCAATCTTTTGTTGTCGTACCTTTTACACAATAAATTCCAAGCGGACTCATAATTCTGAGCTCTAAAATCTAAATTCTCTATAACTAGTAACGCACTACCTTTAAGAGAAGCACGGAGGTAGTGCAACTTATTAACGTTATCCATGTCCTTTCGTGAATGAATGAGTGAAATGTAAGTGTCTCTAAATTCAAGCCAGTGTTGATAGTGACCGTGAAAAACTGGTAAATTTATTTTTGGCAACCTAACATAATTTGATTTAAAGCCACCTGCCTGTTCATCCTCGTTACCCGTTACATAACCATCCTGTTGATTGCCAGACTGGGGTGATCGAGCGCCGAGCAGACTCTGCGCCGTCGCCACCAGTTTATAATACTGATTCTCAAACTGCTCACGCTCCTTGATCTCGTCATCGGGGTGCTCCAGCAGCATCTCGATGTCATACTGCAATTTGTCGAAATCTACATATAAGCTATCAAATTTATTGTATCTGGTTTGTAAGTCTAAAAGTTGTAAGCTGCTAAGTTCGTCGCAACTTTCAAGCATGTGAAGGTAGTTGCCAAAAATTGTGAGCTTAGATTTCATACAGCTGCGTTTTTTAACGAGTTTTTCAACTTTTTCGTCAGCCATAGCGATAGAAACACAAGCAATAAATCACAAACGAACTAATGAAAGATAAGAAACCAGTTTATAAAATGCGAAGAGAAAAAAAAAGTGTAGCTAGCTAATGAGGTATGACGCAACCGTGCGAACAAAAGAACACCTGATGCGCAGGTGTGTCGCCGAGCGATCAGCTGTTATAGACAAGATGCGAAGTAATCGCAAGGGGTTATGTATATAAAGGTTATACTATGATGCTTTATAAGCAGAATAATTAAGATTTAAGAAATGCAAGGCTATGAATAAGAATGATTTGCCACTTAACGACTTGAAAATAAAGTAATTGAAAGCACTCACTTAAATATTGCTATTTAAACATGAAATATGATAAAGAATAGGAAAACATATAAGGGAAAAATTGGAACGAACTCACAGAATGTCTAAACCATCCACAGGATAACTGATGATGTTGCAAGTTCTTGTTCTTGACGATGACTCGAAGTTTCGACGGGGTCCAAAGTCCGCTGTACGGCCGACCTCTAGATAACTTCTTCTCAGGCGTTTACGGTAGCTGTGCGTTGTTTCGGCAGGAAATAGAAGACTCCTGCAAAACTGTCGCCGCTGAAGACCGCAATCGAAGACCTTTGAGCTTGAAGTATCCTTCCAAGACCGTTACTTTTTGTAAAAAAACCGGCGAGATCCTTGAAGGACCAATGTTTAATAACTCGTTGGGTAGAAATAATAGTGGACTGTATAATAGGTATAGGCTGATGTATTGCCGATTAAATTTACAATATTTAACTGCCGCGGACAAACATGAAAATAATTTAGAAGGCGTTTGAGAGGATCGTCCGTCGCGGTGGTGTCCGAGGAAGCGAGTGTCCGCAGGCCGGCCGGCGCCGCCCGCAGCTCCCCTCGCTCGCCGATGACGTTGACGATGACGCGTAGGTCGGTCACGTCGCTTGCGCGTGACGCTGCTCGTGCCGACCGCGTGTTTGTTGGGTGCGATTCCCAACAGACCTTATAAATACGCAATTTATAAAGAATTTAAAATTCATTATTAGCTCATTGCATTATAATATCTAAAAGAACACAATAGTATACATAATATTAAAATATTAATAACTCATTTAATTTATTTAGTAAAAAAATATATATAGCCTATGTGCCAGTCTATCTCTGTTGTAAATTCCATCCAGATTCGTTCAGCCGTTCTGGCGTGATTGAGAAAGAAACATCCGTCCGTCCAAACTTTCGCATTTATGACAGTAAAATACTTGATAAATATATACATGAGTATTTAAATACCTGCTTATAGTTCGATAAAAAGGGCCTATAAAGACATTGTCTATTGGTACATGCGGTATTTTAGAGATTACTGAGCTGAAACCCAGGTCCTTACGGTAAATTGAAGATTTTACGGACGCGCCCCATACAAAGTGTAGAGTCAGTAGTAATTTACAAGAAACACCGTAGAACCTCAACCTATACGAACAAACACCATATATTATTTTATCTACTTCGGTTTCGTTATATTCGAATTACAAAATTGACAGCGGTTTCATTATGATACCCATAACAACATCGGGATGCATTGTGCGAATAGTCATAAATTCTAAAACACAAGCAAAGACATTCTGAACATACAGCCAGGTACCAATAATATTACTTCGAAATCGAGACAATGTAAATGATGTTTTTAAAAATGGAACAAGTTTAGAGCAAAAGTATCGTATACTATTTTGCTGTTGCGGCTACAAGATCTAAACAATAGTCAGTGTGTTGTTAAGTTTCTATTAAAAATACTTATTTGTCTATATCTGTGTTTTATTCCTTCCTTCGTAGATAAAATCTTGTATGCAACTGTACGTCATTGGTCTTTTAATAACTCGTGCCCACCTATTTCGGTACGCGCTAAGCTTGTACAGAAAAATGGCACTCGTATTAAAAGACCGTCCATAACATAACAGTTGCATAAATAGCTATAAATAACTGACTGTCTTGATGGTCGAGTGATCGCAATTGCGACAGCTGAACAACGTCATGGGTACGATTCCCAGATCGGTCACAGTATTGTTTGGTTTTCCATGCAGGATTTCTTAGTACCAACCGCGGAGTCTAGATGTGTTCACTCGCTATTTTACTTGGGGCTTCAACATAACTGTTGACTGTAAGATAACATGATTGTTATATGTTTTGTCTTTGTATGTAAACGTAAGTCAGTATGTTCTTATATTGTATTTTATGTTTTAAATAGTAATTTGCTTTATATTTTATATATTCCATTTTCTCTTCTTCTTTCACACACTTTGTCTACATCTCTTTTTTTAGTATCTCCTTTCGCAGGTATGCTGAAAGAGATTTCTTTATAAATACGCATCACCTTTGTGAGTTATTACAGTCTCACAAAACCCAAACAGATAGCAAGCTGAAATCCATTCAGACGGCCATAATTGAAATCAAGGAGCAAAATGCTGGAACAAAGATTCTGTCGACCACATCTCTAAATAATACGATGATGTGGTAATTCAACTGCAAAAATTGGAAGCGGAACGAAAAACTGACCGCTCTTACATTAATCAGCTTGAAGAGAGAGTGGAAAATCTCGAGCGGTTGATGAATTCGTCTAAAATTGAGATTAAGAACATCCCGAAAAAGCAAGGCGAAACAAAGGAAGACTTATGTAATATAATCACAGAAACGGCAAGCGTTCTGGAAACTCACCTGCAGCGCCAAGATATAAAAGATGTCTACCGTCTAAATAAAAAGGATGGCGTTTCCACTATCATGGTTGATTTTACTACTACAACACCAAAGGATAGCATACTAAGGATCTTACGACAATTCAACAAAAATAACAGCCAAAATAAACTAAATACTACCCACATTAAAAAGGAAGGTCCATCAAAACCAATATATATTACTGAAATTCTGACCCTTAAAGCACAACGTCTTTATTACCTTGCTAGAAACTATGCTAAGGATAACGGCTACAAATTTTGTTGGACGTCATTCGGAAAAGTTTTTCTACGAAAAATTGAAGGCGGTAAGCAAATTTTGATTAAAAGCGAATCTGACATCCACAACCTTCGTCTGAACAAATGACTAGCGATTATGTCAGGTTTTTATCTACTGATGTTTGTCATGTTATTGTTAGTTTATTATAATGTTTTATCCGCCCAACCCAAACCCACACATTTTCAATACACACTACAACACAATTATACATTTCACACAAATACACACAACCACATATTATCATACCAATTAATGCATTGCACAAATAGAATTGCAAACATACCAAGTGACAAAAACATGCCTGAACTATTCCAAGCATTCCATTATTACAAATTTTTAATTGACAAAGCCCCAATTATATGCGACATGATCTCCAATTCTTTCCCCAATGGCTAATAATTCCAATACAATTTTATTCGATTTAGATACTATCTCTGTGGCAAATAGCTATTTTTGTGATCCTGAAACTTGTAATTCTGTGTTACAAAGCACTGCAAAGTCTTTGAAAATCTTAACACAAAACATTCGCAGTATTTACAAGAACTTCGATAATTTTGAGGCCCAACTAGCTAGATTCTCTTTTGACATCGACATAATAATCCTCACTGAATGCTGGCTTAATGAACACAAACCTATTCCTATTATCGAGAACTACGAATCTTTTTCTTCCAAGAATAGGCTTAATCAAAACGGTGGCATCGTTATTTATGTCAGGAAAAATATAAAATGCACTGTTGATGAACCTATGTCAAATGACGCTAGTTTTCTATTGCTTCAAGTTTACCCTGATATTAACATATTAGCTGTGTATAGATCCCCATCTGCACACTGCACAAATAGCTTTCTCACTTCATTAGATGCGATCATACGTCCTATTAAAGCTAAACACACAGTTATTGCAGGCGACATAAATATCGATATTAAATTGAACAATACTGACAGAAACAGCGAGTCTTACCTTAATCTAACTGCAGAACTAGGACTACTTCCAGCGCACACGTATCCAACGAGGCTTGCAAACTGTCTAGATCATATAATGGTAAACACATCCTATTCTGCTGCGGCCTTTGTGATTGATTCAACAGTGACTGACCACGCCTCAGTCCTCTTAAGCCTTTTTTGTCTTAATCCAGACATCAGCAGAAATAATGTGTACAAGAAGGTTGATTATGATGCTGCCCTTGCACACTTGCAAGCTGTTAATTTTTCCTTTATCAACAGTGACTGTGACGCAAATGATGCCGCCGCACTTTTTGTTGATCATCTATCAAGTGCATTAATACAACACTCGATCACAATTTGCCGACCCTGTAGGAAATTTGCTGAAACCCTGGCTTACCCCTGGATTACTGCGATGTATCCGCCACAGAGATAAGCTGCACAAAATTCATACGAAAAATCCACAAAATACATCTGATGAATTAATATACAAAAGGTACAGAAACTTTTGTAACGGTCTTCTGAAAAAGATAAAAAGGAATTACGAAAAATCTTTACTAGAAAATGCAAACTGTAATAAAGATAAATGGAATGCTGTCAAATCCATTATCAGTACCTCAAAACAGAAAACTGCTGGGGACCACCTTTTAGCACCACAGAAAAGTGGTGAAAGTGCTGTTAACGAGATAAACACCTACTTCTCTAATATTGGTAAACAGCTAGCAGATAAAATACCTCTGCCTCAAAATAGTTATAAATTTGACATAACCCCCATCCCAAATTCAATCGTGTTACTTCCGCCAGACGAAGCCGAAGTTGAAGCGTTGATTATGAATCTCAAGAATGACTGTGCTACTGGTTGGGATTCTATATCAGCCAAGTTTCTTAAATTTGCTAGACACATTATCGTCCCTCATCTGACTAATCTAATTGAGATCTGTCTTACCCAGGGTGTTTTTCCGAAGGTCTTTAAGAAGTCCCTTATTACTCCTGTCCACAAGGGAGGAAAGAAGGACGATGTTGGAAACTACAGGCCCATCTCAGTTCTTACTACTCTATCAAAAATACTAGAAAAGGTTCTAAACAAAAGGCTCACAAACTTTCTGCAGCACAATAAGATACTGTCAGAAGCCCAATTTGGCTTTAGGTCAGGGAAAAGCACTGAAGATGCCGTAAACCAACTGATAGATGACGTCACACTTAAAATAGATCAAAAACAGAAATGCGTCGGCATATTTCTTGACCTGGCCAAAGCTTTCGACACCGTCATGATTCCTCTCCTTGTGGACAAGTTAGATAAGATCGGTGTTCGCGGAAATGCTCTAAAAATTTTTAAGGATTTTCTCTGTGACCGAACGCAAAGAGTTAAAATAAAAGAATACGTTAGCTCTGATGCTGGGGTTACCTATGGCGTCCCACAAGGCAGTATTCTTGGCCCGAGTCTCTTTTTGATTTATATAAATGACCTGTGTCAGCTGCGTCTTGTAAACGGCAAGGTCGTTACTTATGCTGACGATACGGCATTAATATTCCATGGGGGGACCTGGGACGAAGTTAAACGAAGTGCCGAACTGGGCTTGCATAAGGTGAGCCATTGGCTAAGATCTAACCGACTCACTTTAAACCTTTCCAAATCCACACTTCTCCAATTCTCTTTTTCTAAAATTAAACCACCGAATTTAGATATTAAATTACATGTCTGCAATTTGGCTTCTTCAACGACATGTTCATGCTCTGCGCTCACTAAGTATACACATGTAAAATACCTTGGTGTGATTGTCGATAAAAAACTTGGTTGGCGACAGCACATAGACCTCACTACAACGCGTATCAGGAAACTTATTTGGGCATTCAAAAAACTTAGACACGTAGCTAACTTCGAACTTCTTCGCACTGTGTACTATGCGCTCGTGCAATCAGTCTTGGGATATTGTGTTACTGTATGGGGTGGTGCATGCAAGACTTTTATGATTCACCTGGAAAGGGCCCAAAGATCTCTACTCAAAGTCATGACATTCAGACCCTTTAGATTTCCCACCAAAGTCTTATACGAGAAGTGTGAAGTACTCACAGTAAGACAGAATTATATTCTGCAAATTGTTTACAAGCAGCACAGTATTACACCTTATAATGTACTAAGTAATAAGAAGCGCACTATACAAAACGTTTGCTTACCTTTACGCTGTCACACGGCGTCCGCTAGGCGACAGCGGGTTTATCTTGCCACTTTTCTTTATAATAAGTTAAACAAAATCCTGAACATAAATCCCCTTACGACTCGTGAAACAAAAAAGAAGATAAAAATCTGGCTACTGACACAGGACTACAACGCAACTGAAAATTTATTGCAATCATTATAAATATATAAGAACACAAATAAATGGTATTCATACACACCCATACACTCACACACCCACACACATCCACACCCTCACACACACATACACATTCACATACCTGCACTCACTATTTCTAATCTAATTTTGTTTCATCCTGGCTGTATTGTAATTTGCTCTAATTAAATCTTAATTTTACTACAATCTTTATTTTAAAATCAATTTTTTATTTTTAATCCTTATTTTATTCGATTATTTAATAAGATTATTTAATTTGTTTTTGTTCTAATTTCATTTATTAATTCTATTTTTAGTGAATAATTAAATGTAATGTTAATGTTAACTAATAAACTTAACTTTAAGTAATATAATTTTGTCATCTTTTGCTGCATAAAACTTACAATTGTAACCTAAATGGAAAGAAGTCACTGGCTCCTGAAATACAGGTACTCTAACCTAGCTCTTGAGCCAGGGTCTCAACAAACTGTAACCTGTTTTTACGGCAATAAAGAAATTTATTATTATTATTATTACCTTTGTACCTTTTTTTCTTTTCCTTTCTTCTTTTCTGTGTTTAGTGTGTACATAAATTGTAAAATAAATAAATAAACTAGTGAAATGCGGGTATTACAGCTTTGCCTAAGCTTTTTGGAATAACAGGATTGATGTAATGTATGTCTCAATAAAAAAAAGCTACGGCATCCTATACATCAGTTATCCATTAGATAAAATAACAGCAAAAACAAATGAAACACAGTTTCCCGATACGAAGCCTCAAGCTACAAAATTCAGTAAAGCTGAAAGTACCAGCAAAATCACTTCAAAATCAATTATGCCATAACCGTACTCTTTTAAAACAGTATATTAAATGAATAAACAAGATTCTGATAATATTTATTGTCGCCTGAGGTAAACATAACATTTAAGGACCATTTACACGAGGAGAGATCCTCGCTTCAAGTGTTTTATCGAAAGCGAATAAAAGTTGACTTGTGTAAACTATACTTGAAGTAGTAGGTATGTAACAATCGTTTCACTTTCAAAATTTATTAGAAGAGTAGGCCACGTTGTCAGAGTAAAAAAATTGGAATTTTAAATCGCTATTCCAAAAATCGCGTGCTAAAACAGACCATTGTTTGTTTTCGTGTGATGAGTACCTGTCAGAGTTTTTATGCCACCCATGGGCCTCAGACTTGGCTATACATGCCATCGAGAAATATCTCCAAGGCATGGTTGGTTTCCTCATGATGTTTTCCTACACCGAAGCTAGTGAAATCGGAGGGGCCTTGGGTTCGAACTAGTGACCCATGGGCTCGGCAGACGGTCACACCACTAGGTTATCACTGCTGCACATACACAAACAGCAATCTACAACAGACCATATTATTTTCCCACTGCTGGGATTAAGGCCTCCTCTCTTTCAAAGAAGAGGCCCATACTCCGACTACCCAGTTTAAAATCTTGCGAAAAATCTCCTGATGTGTCTCGAATGTAAAACACAAAGTAGTTGACGCATCTCGTACAAAAAAAAATCGAAGCTCTGCGGGCGAGAATAAACTCATATAAATGAGCCTGTAAATGCAAAAAATTAAAAGGTATCAGGTTCATGCAAACATCACTCGAGCAGATAGGTATCGCGTATGAAAAAATATATTTGAAAATGTGTCACCATATGAAAGGTAAATATTTTGATATGGAGTGGATGCATGGTATTATGTCAGATATGAATTTTGTGAAATGAGGGAAATATTTCAGAGGTAGTTTTTATTGACTTGGTAAGCTGTTAAGTGAAATTGAGTTTGGAAGCGTTTTTATACTAAATCGGCTCACGTTTGGTTGCAACTCGCCTGATGTGAAGCGATGATGCGGCCTAGGTTTGAATAGATTCAGATTATAATTTTATTTATTTATTTGCCGTAGAGCAGCGATGGCCCAGTGGAGGCAGCCCCTACGCCTGTAGGGGCTACCACCACTGGGCCAGGTGCATTACTTTGTGTAATTTATTTCATCACCGCTGCTCCTGTCCTAGAACTAACGCACTGGGTCCGTGTGGTGGATTAAAGCCCACTCCCTCTCATTGAAAGGAGGCCTGTGTCCCAGCAGTCGGAACATTATAAGCTGATGACGATGGTGATTTGCCATATCTTCGATCGTCCGTGGGGGAATTAAATGGTGCAATTCCTAAGCGCATTCCCCGAAATGTAAGCGATAAAAAACCGATAGTCTGGCAACTTTGCGATGACTTTTATCAATCTGAAGTGTCTGAGCCACGAGCCGTCCTCTATGATGAATTTACTGTACTACACGATTGTTTTTCTCCGAAGGGTTAGCACGTTTCACCATTGCCATAAACCAGACACAAATCCATACTATGTACTGCTACATAAACCCATGAGCAAATTTACCCGACCTGAGAATTGGACCCAGAATCTCAACTGACATAACTGCCCAGTGGTCACTACATTCAAGAGGTAATGGATTTTATTTTATGATAAATATTTTTTGTTGGCCCATTGTGTAATCCCCAAAGTGTCTATTCTTATTTTGAATTTTGAATGTAATGTGAAAATGGTTATGTTTTCAAAACATAGATGGCACTTGACAATACGGTACAATCCTGAATCGCCGTGTCAAGATTTCCCGCGTTTAAACGACCTTCCAGCGGTACATGCAAGCAAACTGTCTTACTCTGAAAGTTGTTGTGTTTTATTAACGTATATCGGGAGATAGTTCTTCGGGAAGTGTACACCAATTGAGTTTCCCACCGCTGGGCAAAAGCCTCCTCTTCTCCTCCCAAACCTCTCTATCCTGTGCAATTTCTAGCCATGTTCGCCCCGCAAGAAAGTTCAGATCGTCACACCACCTTCGCCTTGGTCTACTTCGACAGCTACATCCTCCGACAGGCGTCCAGTGTGTGATTATCGTTGCCTATCTCTCCGAGCGAAGTCGTGCTACGTGGCCAGCCCACTCCCACTTCAGCTTAGCTGTTTTTCATCAACGTCTGCTACTTGAGTAGTGAAGCGCAGTGTAGTGTTTCTTATGCGATCGTTTATGAACTGAGTGACCTGTATTGGTAAACAAATCAAGGAAAAAGAAAAAAAATACTTACCTATCCACGTAAATATGTAGCCTGGAAACCACTAAGATACAGTTGCAAATGGCCAACAAAAAACACCGGGTATACCGTAACTACCTTTACTAAACATATTTCATTCTATTTCACTACTGTCCCAAACAATGTAAAAGGGTTAAGCCCACCTCCGCAATATAAACTGAATTTATAACCCAAAAATTTCACCACTTGGCCATGCTGACATCTCAAAATCGAACCTAAATATTTTACCTTCATCAACTGTCTACAAACTGGCACTTTAGCCAACGGCTCAAACGTTTTAAGATCCAAAATGAGGTTTTATCTTTTATCTCAGTTCGGGAAATTGTTTGGGGTAACTTCCTTTGTTCCAAATTTACTCAAAGTAAGTACTTAGTTATTTTTTGTAAAAGTTGAGTAGATTATCTACAAATGCTGAAGATGAACCTAAAAAAATGTTGCATCATCAGTTTAGCCTGGAATCACCCTCTACTGAATCTACAGTCCAGTACAAAGTGCTTCCTATTGTTCCTTTATTGTATGCCACGCTTCCCGGTTTTCACGGTGCAGTGAGTTTGAACTCTGAACTACTAATTACGACTGTAATAGTACGACTTTGTAATAATATTCTGACAAATAAATGTACTATTACTAAAACTTCTAATTGTTTAATACGGGCGTTGGTCATCCGCTGTATTTACTTTACTTGTTTCACCATTTCAATTCAGATTAGTATAACCTAAATACAGCCTAACATTCCATCTCGATTTCCGATAAATGGCCTATTTTAAAACCACAGCATTATTGAAGCTGAGAGCATACAAAGGTACTTAACATCGGCAGGGACGGCTAGACCTTGAGAGCGTTTACATTGCATGCATTTCATAGAAACTTTCAAGTCCTTATTCTCCATAATGACTGAACCGATTCTAATAAAACTTAATACGCTTATGTAAGCTATATAGGTCTAATAGGTTACTAAAAAAAAATCGAAAGGTCTTTTAATAAAAAAGAAAATTGGAAGCTTCTGTTTCTTTAGATAATTTATAATCGGTCTAATTTAGCAGTGACACTATTTTTCGAAAAGATTTTTTGTAACTTTTTAGAACTATGTATCCTGCTTATGCGTATGAAGTTTCATTAAAATCGATTCAGTCATTTTGGAAAATCAGGACTTCTAAGTTTGTATGAAATGTCGTCTGGCGTAAACGATCATAATACGCCTGTGGTCAACAGCTGTATTTTACTTGTTTCACCATTTCAATTCAGATTAGTATCACCTGAAAAAAGCCTATTATTCCATCTCGATTTCCGATAAATGGCCTATTCTAAAACCGCAGTACTTATTGAAGCTGAGAGCAAACAAGGGTACTAAATATCGGCGGGGACAGCTAGACTTTAATTTATTAACAAAACGTAATGAAAGAGGCCATTAATCGGGCTATTTACCGCTAATTTGCTGTGTACCGGTTAGTAGGAAATTATAGATTTTTGGCACAGGATATTGAATAGATAGGGAAGCATTTTTATAGCAGAATATTGTGTCTGTGCTCCCCGTAGAGTTAAACAGAGGTGTGTTTAATAGTACACCCTTATTTTGCCTGTGATTCAACAATCAAAATATTTTATTTTACATAGGCCCACATGAGCACTTATAAAACGTCGACAAAAGGTCTACGGTTCGGGTTGGTCGTTTCCCATGGAGAAGAACCGGCAAGAAACTACATGGCTACTTTTTTTACTCATGCTCGGTAGCTCTTGTGACCACTAGACCTATGATGAAGTTCAGTTTGAAGTATTTTCATCATTGGAAATGTATAGTAACTAATACCAATCATCATTCTCTTGCCCTTGTCCAAATTTATTTGGGGTCGGCGCAGCATGTCTTCTTCTTCCATACTTCTCTATTGCTTGTCATCTCATGAGACACCTCCTTTCTTGCCATATCATCCTTCACACAGTCCATCCATCGTTTCTTTGGTCTTCCTCTACTCCTATACCGATCCACATTCATACTCAAAACTTTCCTCACGACGTTTTCCTCATTCCTCCGCATCACATGCCCATACCATGACAACCGATTACCAAACATCTTTTCAGTCACCGGCGCCACTTTCAGACTTCCCCATAAGTACTCATTTCTTATTTTATCCATTCGCGTAACACCACACATCCCCCTTAGCATTCTCATCTCAGCTACATGCAAATGCCTTTCATTCATCCCTTTTGTGGCCCAACATTCTGATCCATACAAGACAGCAGTAACGAATATCAATATGTAGAAATTTAAAAGCGATTTTCTCGAGAAATATCAATTTCAACATTGATTGCTTTTAATCTATGACATGATAATTCAATTCATTTATTTCAGATTTTTTTTTTATCATTTTATAATGAATTCGAAAATATTATGTTTACAACAGCACAAAATTGCAATAAATACAGTCGTAGAAAATCACATTTAAAGGTTGCTTATTGTTTAAAACACTCGAAACTTTGTTTATTTTTATTTATAAAAATTGCAACAAAAATAAAAACAAAATCAAACAAAACTCTATTGCATCGGAACTTATTGCTTTGTACAGGCAGCAAAAAAAAAGATTATACAATGGGTCGGTAATAACGAAAATGTTTACTCGTTCTCTCTCTGCAGCAAATAAAATTCCATTTTTTTTTCATAATGTAGTGAAAATAAACGCATTTTAATTTAAATAATATTTAAAATAATTACAAGTGAACCTCTTTTTGAAAATTTTGTCTTGTCAAAAAATAAGCGAAAAAATTTAGTTTGGAACTTTTTTAGTTTAGTTCAAAAATATATTGCACTCAAGAAAATTAAATTACATTTTTATCGCGAAATATTCCGAAACAGATTTTTGGATGATGTAATTTTATGCTTTCAATTTACTTTATCTAGAGTGAAAATGTGTTCGCCGAAAATATGCTTTTTTCATTTTGTATTTCATATACCGAAAAAGTTCTACGTACAGAATAATAAAATTAAGATCAATTTTCAATAATGTGTTCTGAAAATATAGATGGAGTATTAAAACCTACAAAAACATTTTTCACAAATAGGTATCAAAAATATTTTTATCATTATGATGTTACTAAAAATTTACGATTTTCGCAATTTTTCCTTTATTTGTGCTATAAGACGTTGCTTCGTTCCAATTTTCAAGATTCTTAGTTGACGGGCAGTACCCTGTAGGTTTTGATTCCCTTGCGAGTGTCGTAAACAAAATTTGCGGCATAAACGGCTGTAACTTTTGATTGCGTTGGCTTAGAAGTTTGATTTTTTCACAGCTCCAAGGGATAGTAGACTTGAGTATTTGATATAAATTCCAGCTTGATACCTCCACGCGTTCCTGAGAAAAAGGGTCTAGACAGACAGACAGACGGACGAACAACAAAATGATTCTATAAGGGTTTCGTTTTTCAGGGCTGCGGGTTGTTCGAAAGAGATACCGCGGCCCTGGAACACAAAGGGCGAAGAAGGAACATGGGTGGGTTTTAGTCAGTACAAGTCTGACACTCCCTCCCACTCCGCCTTGAGCGGGAGAAGTCATTTGATGATTTCCCATCCGCAAAAAAAAAAAACATCAAAAAAAAAAAGGGTTCCGTTTTTTCCTTTCGAGGTACGAAACCCTAAAACTACTAAAAAAAAACTTGAGAGGTGTCAAGGGACACCCGGATGGAACGAAGTTCCTTTAAGGTACATAATATCAATACATTTTAGATTTAAGTTAGTGTGCGAAAAATAAAATATTTAATTTAAGGAAGATTAATCCTTAATTCGAAGCAATACGTCTTACTTAACTGCACAACCGAATTTGTACTTTGTAGTTCGGTCACTCAAAATAATAATCATAATTATCTATCCTTACTCACATACACACCCCAATTGTACGTAATTTAAAGAAATTTCAACTTTATTTTAAAGAAATAAAGCTTACAATAGCTTACTATAGCAAAAAGTGTCGTGACAACTTTTCGTAAGAATTTTTTCCGTCTAGCCCCCTTTCACAACGCGCGATAAGGAACTTCGTTCCAATATATTTTGAAAAATCCTAAATTTACGTTTATCTCATTAGAATTATTTTATTATAAGTTTCAGAAAATCTTCTAATCCATGTTTGCCCGCGGCTAACAAGGTATGCGAATGTCATCCAAATTACCATAAATAAAGTTTTAGTCCACTCTTAATACGAAAGGCATGTCTTTTCTGCCAGTTGTCATTTCAAATCTCTTTGTGGTGCTAATTATAACGTTTGAATCTAGTTTGAGTTAAGTGTGTTCGCTTATAATCATAGTAGTGTGGGTTGGCTTTTAGTAAAATTACATTTGGTTGATGCTCTTTTGTTATTGTCGTTGTTGAGATGGAAGGTGTTGCAAATGAAAGTACATACTTATTGTGTTGATGCTTTGCGACGAGCTTTGTTTCGGGTAATCATGAAAGCAGAATTAAAAGAATGCAAAATCTAGGATTTGCTGTTGCGGCACTAAATTTTTATTAGCATATCCTAAAGTAAACCATACCTACTAAGACAGCATAGGTAGCTAATCTTTGATCATACAGCTAAAGTGTTTAGATTTCAAAGTTAATATATAGGTTGAAAGTTTATTCGGTGTAACTAAATACGATATACACATGTGCATATAAATTAGGGTCAATTAAATAAGATCACAGAATCCCAAAAAAAAGTCGTATAAGGCCCGATTACACCAAAGTCGTCATTATCCGAGAATAACTAGTCCAGAGATAAAATTATGCGCCGCGTTTAATCTCAGAATAACCCATAGTGCGTTTCACAACTTTATAATTACAAGACGTTAGTCCTAGTATAAGTATTTTTTGATAAGTACTTTTTGGTTATCTGTGGCGCGTTGAATGTGAGGTGATGAGCGAATGAATGTGAATGCAGACAAATTAAATAGGCTTGTCGTTTTCTTAGTTCAGTATATCATTCAAGGACCCTTTTAAATTTAGTCGTCAGATCGTCATTAGGCAGATCAGCTGATATAAGAAGTTGACACCAATTTGATTTTTATCCTAGGAATAAACCTGTTATACCAATAGAGTTGGTGGTATAAGAAAAAAAAAATGTTGTATAACTTCGTTATCTTTAGGATAAGTAGGTAGTTTGTGAAACGAAAACATGGTTATAGGAGAGTAAATAACAGCTTTATCCTTGGAATAAAAGATATTCTAGTTTGGTGATATCGGGCCTAAGTCAGTTTTGTTAGCATTTGAATTATTAATTAACTTTAGGTTGTCTAGAGCGGTGTTTGAAATAAAAAAAAAGTGGTTTTAATAATCTCACAAACATTTATTGAAAACTGAAGCACTTAATAAACCAGATATAACTAGCATCAGCAAATGACATTACATCCTAGGATTAAATTAAGTCACACGGCACAAGTAATTTAGAAAGAACCATCAATAGTACTTATACATCTTAAACATTTTAACATGAAATTAACTGACCTGGATAGGAATATTTCTTCACAGCGTGACAGTATTACTTTTAGGTATTTACACTTCGGCGTCGCAGCAACAACTGAGCTGCGGACTTTTTTTTTTTTTTTTTTTGAATGGCATCTCGCAGTTCAACCTATGAGGTTGTCGTCTGCTTAACCGGACTATCCTGTGGGTGCCTTTAGAGTAAGGCCTCCAGCCAGGGCATAAAAACTTACAAACTAAGCGACTGCACGCTAAGGGCACCCCCTGTGGGGTACGAACCTCGGCTTAGGGCGTCGCTGGGGGAGGACTGCATGGGGACAGGCTGGATCTGAATGGTATCATTATTTAGGGGCTGATTTAAAACTACTGGCACAGCATCGCGGGCTGGCTCGAGCGAGGGTCGGGGAGGGCATGGACCGGGACGTCGCGACGGACCTCGACGGCGAGGTCGGAAAGACGGCGGTTTGAGGCGGAACTTTTTAAGAGTGCTAGTCTCTTTGCTACTCTCCTGGAGGAGGGTGATAGCATCATCTGGAGTGACAAGGGTATGCCTAGGACGGCGTACTGTACTAATGCGCGAGGGTTCGTAACGGGCGGCCGCTGCGATCAGGGGATTACGGTGTTTAATGGCGTTATCGAAGAAACGCTTCGAAAGGCGTTTCATAAACTGAAGGACGGTGGGCATTCTAAGGTCTACGTGTAGACGGTCATTACGGACATAAAAAGGGGCTCCCGTGACTCTACGTAAGAACCGGTTCTGTAAAATTTGCATCCTATGGATGTACTTAGGCTTGGTGTGAGCGTACACGACGCAAGCGTACGTCATAATGGGGCGGATCACCGCGGTATAAAGGCGCAATTTGCACTTGAGTGACAACTTGCTTTTTGCCGAAATCATGAAATGAAGCCTACCCATAGCAAATGCAGCTCGGTCGCGAGCTGCTTTGATGTGCGCCGCGAAAGACAAGTGGTTGTCAAGTATGACTCCTAAGTACTTGGCTTGCTTCTCCCAAGGGATAGGCTTACCGTACATAGTGATCGGGCTGAGCGCGGGTGGCTTAATTTTACGCTGTTTAGAGTAAAGAACTGCCTGGCTCTTGTCGGGGTTCACCTCGATTCTCCATTTCCGGAACCAAGCGCCTAAGACGTTGGCTGAGGTTTGGAGGGTTCTATAGATAGCGTCGTGACTGCGGCCAGTGTAATAAATGGCCGTGTCGTCCGCGAACAGGGCTAACTGAGCCTTCTTGCTCTTGGGGATGTCACTGGTGAACAGAGTAAAGATAAGGGGAGAGACGACGGAGCCCTGAGGGACTCCTGCTCTAATGGGGTGGGGAGAAGACAGTGCCTTCCCGATGCGATAGCGGAAGGTGCGATCCGACAGAAAGTCTCGTAAGATGAGCACGAGACGGTCCGGCACTCCCAGTTTGTACAGCTTATATAATAAGCCGTTGTGCCAGACTTTGTCGAAAGCCTTTGCTATGTCGAAGTACAACACACCCGTCATCGCTCCACGCTGGAAGCCAGCGCTCAAGTGCTCTACGATGCGATGGGCCTGTTGAATGCAAGAGTGTCCGGTTCTGAAGCCGAACTGCTCGTTGGGGATGAGACTCTTAGCCTCGGCGAAGTCTTTGAGTCGCTTATAAATGAGTCTCTCGTAGATTTTGCCGAGTGCGTTCAGGAGACTGATAGGTCTGTAGCTCGAGGGCTCAGACTTGGGTTTGCCTGGCTTGGCGAAACCGATGACAGTGGCCTCTTTCCATATTTGGGGAAAAGCGTTGTTGCTCAGGGCGCCATTGAAGATGGCCGCCATTAACACGACGAGCTGAGCGGGGAGGAGTTTAAACACCCTATTGGTGATTCCGTCGGAGCCGGGTGCTTTGCGCGGTTGAAGCTTATTAATGATGTCTTGCACTTCGTCAGCTGTGACCGGAGGCAGAGGATCATCTGTGTCTTCTACAGGGGGTAGGGCGGCTCTACGTTTGACGAATGCGTTCACCTCATCGAGATGTCGCTTGTCTACTGGTTGAGAGCTGGGGGAGCACTGGGACTCTAGGCTGTCTGCTAGGCATTCGGCCTTCTCAGAGTCGTCGAATGCAACGCTCTTATCGGGTCGCGTGAGGGGAGGCATCGAAGCCTCTTCGGTGGAGCGCAACTTGCGTTGCAGCTGCCAGAAGGCTAGGTGGGTAGGCTCAAGCTCGCTAAGCGTCTTGTCCCATTGATCTGAACGATGCTCACTAGTGCGCTTCTTTACAGCACGCTGTAAATGACGCATGTGAGCTTTGTTCGCGTCGCAGGGAAAGTTGCTGTAGGCACGGATGGCCGCGTTCTTCACGGTTATCAGTTCACGTACGTCAGCGGGTAGTATCCAGCGTTGATCGCTCAATGCTGGAACTTCTCGTGAGCAATCCTTCAGTACGGATTGCACGTGTTCTGTAAACGAGTTGATGGCGGCCGTCGTGTCTGCGACTGAGACTATGTGGCCGGGGATGGACTCCAGGTGAGACGACGTGGTGGATTTCAGCTTTTCGCTGACTTTCCTCCAGTCGGTTATCACTTGGGTTGGCGGGGGCTGGCTGAGGTCAGAGGGACCCGAGCGGGGAACTAAGTGCATGAGCACTGGTCGATGGTCTGAGTTAAGCTCATGTAAAGTCTCGATGGAATGCAACTTAAGGTTGACATTCTTGAGTAGCGCTATGTCGAGAACGTCCGGACGTTGGTCGGGGTGGTGGGGATAGTGAGTGTGCTCCATAGGAGCGATGGGATCGAAGTTGAGGGACTCACCCAGGTTATACACGTGACGTCCTCTGGCAGAGGTCGTCGTGCTGTTCCAGGCGGGGTGTTTGGCGTTGAGGTCGCCCGCTATAATTACGGAGTCACTCAAGCCGAAGAGGACGGCAAGGTCTTTGGTGAACAGAGTGTGCTCCTCGGACGTGCCGCCGGGAGGGATGTACGCGGAGGCGATAGTGATCGGTTGATGACCGGTCATGCCTAGTCGACACACTGAAGTCTCGAGTAGAGACTCCATGGGAGGGGGATCTAAGGGGATGCAGTGCAGTTCTTTTCTATAATAGATTAGAGTACCGCCCTTGTGGCAACGTGACCGATCGTTGCGAACTATGCGATAGTTGGCAATTCTCGGATCGCGGTGACTGGGCTTGAGGAAGGTCTCCTGTATGAGGAGGATATCAATTTGATGGTCACGGAGGAAGGTGGCGATTTCATCACGCTGGCCTCTAATGCCATTGGCATTAAAGTACCCTAATTTAAGGGATCGGGGTTTGGTACACGTTAATCTCGTATTATCCATTGAAATTAAAGATTAATGCCGCTGAAGGCTTCGCCTAACTTGATTAGGGACTTGAGGATAATTTTAAGCTTATCACCGTCAGTGTTAGCCTCCCTGAGATCTGCCGCCATGCGGTCTGCTTCGGGGGTGACTAACTTTGCTAACGTTTCTAAAGTTACGTTAGGAGAGGAGACCGCGGCCGCGGGGCCGGGAGGCGCGGGACGAGCGGGCGCCGGTGCGCTCGCTTGGGCCACGGGAGTGGGGACAGGGGCATCTAATAGCCCGGGAATGGGGCTGGACTTTGCTTTGCCGAGTGCCGGGAAGGCTCTCTGGTGGTTCAGCGAGGTCCAGGGAGAGGGCCTCTGAGGGCTGAGTCTCTCCGGCATCTGTGCAGTTGGTAGCCTCACCGATGGGCTTTCTCTCTGCTGGCGGGCGTTTGCACGCTTCGCCAGTTTAGAGGAGGAGCCTTTGGGGGCTTTCGGGCAGCCGCGGTAGTTAGCCGGGTGGCCCGACTGGCCGCAAAGCACACAGCTCGGTGGCTCCGTGCATAGCGATTTGTCTTTGGGACGGGGGCAGTCTGCCGTGCCATGGTCGCCTAGACACTTTACGCATCTGTGCGGCGCATGGCAGTTGGCTTGGCTGTGTCCGTACAGCTGGCAGCGGTGGCACTGCCCTACTACGGCTGAGCGGTAAGGCTTCTCTATTGAGATGCCTGTGAGGGAGCATACCGACTTCACTTTGAAGATCGGGTGGTGTCCTTCTACTGGGTCACAGATGACCAGTACCATATCGTACTGGGCTCCGCCTCTCGCCTTATGAAGGCGGTGGACGGCTGCGACCGGGATGTCCTGGCCTTGGAGGTCATTTAGGATGTCCTCCGTGGATATCTCCTTCGGGATCCGCCTGATCACCACGCGGGTGGGCTTCTCCTCTGGAAGGGAGTAAGTATGGAAGGCTATGTGCCTTCCGATCAGCTGACGGGTTAGTTCCCTGAAGTCAGCGGTCGTAGGGACCACCACTTTTATGCCCTGTTGTGTGCTTTTTGCGCTTGTATATTGTATGCGGCGCTCAACACACATTTTGGACACGTCTGTCCATTTCCCTTTGTCCTGAATGAACAGCGGGGGAGGGGGCTTCAGCTTCTTTGAAGAAGCGGCTGAAGGGTGAGCCTTAGGGCTGGCTGGCCTGCTGGTATGAGCAGCGGCGGACGTTGGTACGGGGACCGGGGAGGTGGGACGGGAGGCCGCGGGAGAGGGGACAGAAGGGAGCGCGACGATCTTTTTAGCCATGGCGGCCTGGGAGTTTTTGCCCTTCTTCCTCTTGCCCTTTCCGACGACTTGATAGTCGTCTTCAGAGGACGAGGCGGCAGAACACGAGTCTAAAATTGACTCTGAGTCGGAGACTGGCTCAGTTGTGTCCATGTTCTCGGAAACGGGAACAATGGACGCAGGTTCGGACTGATCCTTTGTTTGCGAAACAAAAGGTTTCGAAACAATGGGACTCGGTTTAGCCGGAATCGCGGCGGCGACGGTTGGCGGTAAGCCTTTGTCCATGTTCTCGGAAACGGGAACAATGGACGCAGGTGCGGGCTGGGCCTTTGTTTGTGAAACAGTGGGTTTCACAACAATGGGTCTTGGTGTAGCCTTAATCGCGGCGGCGACGGCTGGTGGTAAGCCTCTGTCGGCAGGCGGCGGAGACAAAGGGCTTTCAAGTGCGTCACTGAAGTCAGTGACGTTATCACTGGTTTGCCGGATGGCATTAATTTCAGATCCATATTTTTTTAAATTTGGGTCTGTCGCAACGATGCGCAAGAAAAAGCGCAAAAGGGCTTTTTCTGTCTCGTCGAGGGACGACATTTCATCGGCTAAAAGTTAGCGGACATTTGAGTGAAGCTCAGCGCGCTTAGCAACCTAATTCCTTGAACAATTATGTAGGGAATTTACTGGGTCAGCGACTCACCCGTTTCAACCTTCCCGCAGCCACAGTCCGAAGGTCCTGGCTTGGTAGCAACTCCAACCCCAGTCTTAGGAACTTGCTTTCAGGAACTTGTTAGAACGGGAAACACTAGCACAGTATATCGGCGGCACATGTGTTCGCGACGGAGTCCAATTTTTCACCTAGACCCTGAAGGGGTTAGGCGGGCGGATTGGGTCACCACCCTCTCTCGGTTTCGTTGGCACCGTTAGGTTTCCCACCAAGAACCTCGAAACTGAGGACTTTTCCCTGATGGGGCAAAGGAAGTTGAATCGGAATAATATCCGAAGCAAATGAGCAAGTGCTGTCTTAATAAAAAGACAGCAATTGTTCGGGGGTGTAGTCGAGGGACTACTGATGACGTCACGACACTGGGAAGCGACGAACCGATGACACACACTGATAGCGAGCGGGAATGCGAGCAGGTAGCGGCACGTCCGTACGCGACGGCGGTCAGGCGGCGAGTGTGTGTGAGCTGCGGACGGCAGTTTCTCCGTTTAAATAAACTATGTTTCGCGCGCACAGACAGGCGTCGCCAGCCAACCGTTACATGATTCAAACAAGAAGGCGGTAGTTGATAAAATAAATGACAACTGTGCATTATGTTTACTAAAATCCTAACAGCTCGGCCATCCTGTTAGAGCAAGTCCCTTCGCTCTTTTATTTTCAGAAATTATTATTTTATTATCAATATTAACATTATCATCTAGATACACTTTAAATCATAGAATGTTAACTATTTGTATAGATCCATTATTGGTAATTAATACCAATAGACATGCTTAAATTAGTATATCAATGAATATTACAATATTTGTAGTTTAGAAATAATTTAGTTATACAATTAAAATGATTTATAAAAGATCTATAGAAGAATTATAAGTATGAAAAAAAATACATTAACAATAAGGAAAAAAAAGAAAAGAAAACACTAATTAAAAATACAGAAATACAAAATTGCAATACAAAAGAATAAATAATTGTGTCTTTTTATAAAGATGTAATTTTGATTAAATCGTTTTACAATTTTCGGTTATGGTTTTTTTTTTTGTAATATTACAATTTTAGCTTAAATATAAATCAATTCTGTAAATATCAATGTTATTTACACAATAATCAGAAAATGCATTACGTATTCAAGTAATATTTCCTATGATGTATCGTTTGATTGTTCGGATTCAGATGCAACGTTGGCACATTCGGAATCCGAACTACCAAAGTTTTGATTGAAACTAAGCCATGGTTTCATTTTATCCACTGCAATAATGTTTTCGTAATTACGACTACCTTTTTTTCGCGTAAGAGGAGTATCTGTTACTAAATAACGATCATTGGGCAAAACTTTAACGATCCTATAGGGTCCTTGAAATTTCATAGTTAATTTTTTGGACTTACCAGTATTCGGGATTTCCCTTCTCACACTTACCAAATCTCCGGCTACATATGATTTGTTCTTAGTACGCTTTGAGTCAAATCTTACCTTATCTTTTATCTGTTGGTTATTGATCCTTTCTCCCGCTTTGCTTCTTTCTTTTTCCAAATCTTCTGGCGCTATGGATTCTATAACTTCGTCGATGACTTCACTGAGCCTGTTCTCAGTCAGACTTTTTAATCGTACCCCAAATAATAGCTCTGAAGGGGTCTTACCTGTAGTTTTGTGCACCGTAGTGTTCAGTCCAATTTGCACGTCAGGGATAAATTCGTCCCATGTTCTTTCATCATTACCATGCGTTTTAGTTGAAAGGGCGTCTAAGATTGTTCTATTAAATCGTTCCACCTGACCATTGGCTCGCGGCGTGGCAACCGCGTTTAGGATATGTTTTATACCCAACGATTTTGTAAATGTTCGAAAGTTATTACTTGTAAAAGACGTACCTTGATCGGTGATTAACCTAACAGGCGTTCCAAAATAACTTATATGTTCTCGTAAAACTCTTATAGTGGTCGATGTTTTTGTATTCTTGACTGGTGAAATGTTAATGAACTTTGTAAAACCATCTATTATAACTAGAATATAAACATTACCTCGTTTGCTACGAACGAAGGGCCCCAGGTGATCAGCATGGATAGTGTGGAAAGGTATCTCTACCTTTGGGATCGGGTGTAACTCACCTTGCGGTCTCCCCGACGTGCCTTTGTGGTGTGCATACTCTATACATGATCGGACGTATTTTTTTACGAAATGTCTCATCTTAGGAAACCAAAAAGATTGTTGAATTTTAGAAAGGGTTTTTTCGAAACCAAAATGACCGATGTCATCGTGATTCATTTTAACAACTTGCCAACGCACCCCTTTTGGTACTACCCATCGAACACAATCACTCCCATTATAATTTAGTAAACGATATACTTTACCGTTTTTAAGTTTGTAATTCCTGACTATTTCCAAAATGTTTTCGGATTCCGGGTCAGCCAAAATTTGTTTAATTCGGGAGATCTCTTCGTCGGTAGATTGTACCGTTGCAATCCAATCTTCCGATTCGATTGATAGAATGTCAAGTACGTGATCTTCTATAACCGCCTTATCCACTGGATTTCTACTTAGAGCGTCTGCGTGCATCATACTTGTACCCGGCCTATACTCTATTTCGCAATCAAACTCTTGAAGTTGAACCCACCAACGAGCAATTCGTGAAACTAGATCACGCTTTATCAGCGTTGTACGAAGCGCGTTGCAATCCGTTAATATTTTAAATGGAATTCCAAGAAGATAAACACGGAATCTGTTAAGAGAAGCTACAACCGCAAGAGTTTCTAATTCAAAGGAATGCATTCGTTGCTCATCTGAAGTAGTTTTCCGACTGAAGTAAGAAACTGGCTTGAAGAGGCCTTCATCACATTTTTGCATTAAAATACCCGCAACGCCGTATTTGCACGCGTCAGTGTGTAACTGAGTCTCCCTTTTCGGATCGTAAAGAGCCAATATCGGACGAGAAATAAGAGCTTGCTTCAAAGAATCGAATGAGTCATTTTGTTCTTTAGTCCATTTCCACGAACAGTCCTTTTTCAAAAGGTCTGTCAACGGTTTGCAAGTGACGGCAAAGTCTTTTACAAATCTTCGAAAAAAACTAGCTAAACCAATAAACTGCCTCGTTTCGTGTTGGTTTTTTGGAACTGGGAATTTGGCCACTGCTTCGATTTTGCGAGTGCCTGGTTTAATACCTAGAGAGCTGACTTCGAAACCTAAAAAATCTATTTTGTCAAAGAAGAAGTGGCATTTGGAAAGTTTTAATGTTAGTTTTCCTTTGCGTAAAAGAATTAGCACTTCTTGAAGCCTAACGAGACCTTCCTCAAACGTTCGCGCTGGAATGAGGATGTCATCCATATAGACCAGAGCATATTTGATCTTAGCTTCGGAAAGTATTGTATTTATAGTTCTTTGAAAAACTGACGGGGCATTCACCAAACCAAACGGCATTCTAGTATATTCATATTGACCATCCGGGGTAACGAATGCAGTTTTATGTTGTGAAGATGTGGAAAGAGGAATTTGATAATAGCCGGATGCCAAATCAAGGGAAATGAACAATTTACTTCCTGCAAGCTGATCTAACTGATCTTCAACTCTGGGGAGAGGATAATGATCCTTCTTAGTCCGTTTATTTAGAGCGCGGTAATCGACGCATAGTCGTTTTTCCCCGGTCTTTTTCTTTACAAGCACGATCGGACTCGCGTACGGCGACGAGGACTCTCGGACTATACCCGCGTCAAGCATTTCGTCAACCATATCGCGAACAAGGGTCCTCTCCACAAAAGACATCCGATAAGGTCTGTAAACTACCGGTTCAGAATTTTCTAACTCTATTATCATTTCTCCCGCAGAGGTAAGTCCTAACTCTTTCAAATTAGAGGAAAAGCAATCTTTAAATCTATTGAGTAAACATTGTAATTTAACTTTTTGTTCATTAGTGATTGCGGAACCAACGAGTAAGTATTCATCTAAATCCGATTTGTCTAAGGAGACCGCAGAAACCTGTTTAATGGAGTTACTAGAAAAGGCACGCGTCAACAACGTATTTTTGGCAAACACTATTGGTGAGTTATTGCTCATATTGAATAAGATTAGTCTACCAGTACCTGATTTAAGATCGTATTCTCCCGGAAATAAATAATATTCGCTACCAGAGGCACCTCTAACAGAACCATTGACATATATTTTTCCATTGTAATGATTGCATGAATGTACTGGAATAGAAACTATTTCGCATGGTGCTAAAGAAGTTACTTCCGAAACCCTCAAAAATAGTTTACTTTCTACACTAGCCTTTTCAAAAATTATTTCACTAGGTGTTTTGGTAATGACTATGTCAGGTAATTCTGTAAAAGTGTGTCCCAGTAGTACAGGATATTTTAGAGCGCGATTTTCGACTATTAGAATTTCAATATTTTCTTCTATACCTTGAACGTTAACATCGACTTTAGACCTACCCAACGGCCTAACATAATTTCCACCTATTGCCCTCATCAAGGGTAAATCTTTGGTGTCAAAGGATAGATTTAAGCTTTTAGCTTCATTTTCCCTAATAAGGCTACATTGGCTACCTAAATCAACGTGACATACTAATTCCTTATTGTTAATCAGAATTTTAAAGATATATTTAGAGTTAGACTCACCTGATGTCAGTTCTGAAACTGATTTTTCTTCAACAGTGTCCTTTTGATTGCCGTCTTGCGCCTTTTGTTTCCTGAACCTGCAATAAGTACTTAAATGGCCCAACTTACTACAATTAGTACACGTTGTTGGTGTCTTCTGGCATTGGATACTCTTGTGACCATCTTCGTTACAATTGTGACATACTAGCCTTTTAGGTTCAGGACCGTTTCGCCTGGTGGAAGAAGTTGTTACAGTAGCTCTCCTGTCCTGTTTTCGATTCCTTTCCCCAGCATCCTTAGTAGAACCTATTTTGACCGTTTTTATGTACTTAAGTACCTCTTCAGGCTCCCGAAATCGAGCAGCCTGAGCACCGACTCTGACAGCGCGATCATCGATCCCGTTAAGAATACAGTCTACCGCTTTGCGACCTTTTATTCCACACCTATTTAGTAGATTAATTTTTTCGTAAAAGTAGTGCTCCAATGATTCGCCATATCGGGCTTTTTTAGCTAGCATTGCTATTAAAAGTTCCGCGTAATCGTCACGACAAGGAAAATTCTCTACCAATTTTCTTTTCCATTCGGTCCATGAGTAAAGGACTGTGCTGAGACCCTGGTACCAAATCTTTGCAATACCGGTTAACTTTGGTAGGGCAAAATGGATGGTTTCTCTTTCGTCCCATAGATCTCTGCACACTCCTCCACCTTAGTAAGCCACACCAAGATGGTCTGGTCTTTAGTCATTGGATCAAATTCTGGAATGACGTTATTCAAAGAAAGTTTGGAGCTAGATCTACCTTTTACATCTTTAAGAATATCTAAAAACTTATCTAAGATACTGTTAGTATTATCTTTATCATCTAAATTAGTGTTTACATGTTTGTGCGACTGTACGTTCGGGGAATAATGACGTCTTGTTCTGTGTTTACTATTAGGTGAATGATTAGAATTGCTATTAGTTCGCAGTCTTTTATTCCCCTCACGTCTGCCGCATATAATATCATTAGTTTGACGCTTTCGTTGGTTAAGTCGTTTACGCGCTGAAGACCGACTGCCAGAACTACTACTAGAATAATCTACGCACTTTGAAATTCGGCGTCTGCGTACTCGTGATTCGCGGGGCTTACTACATTGTCTAGATGTATGTTCCGACAAGCGTGACTTGTGACAGCGTTTGGGAGAAGACGTCCTTGGTCTTTGAGGTTGACCGTTACAAGGATGGAGTATTATAGACTCATCGCTTGAAGTATGCGGTGAATTTCCTCGTTGCCGATCTACGACTGCAGCCGCTCCTCTGGTAGACATGACTTCGTGCCCACTAGACAGCGGCACCGTGCCCAAGTTTCTTATACTTGATAACAGCACTTGTGCCCAAGCCTTATTATACTTGATAGCAGCACCGATGTTTAACGTGCCCAAGCCTTATTATACTTGATAGCAGCACCGATGATTAACGTGCCCAAGCCTTATTATACTTGATAGCAGCACCGATGATTAACGTGCCCAAGCCTTATTATACTTGATAGCAGCACCGATGATTAACGTGCCCAAGCCTTATTATACTTGATAGCAGCACCGATGATTAACGTGCCCAAGCCTTATTATACTTGATAGCAGCACCGACGATTAACGCGCTTAAGCCTTATACTTGATAGCAGCACCGATGATTGGCGCGCTTAAGCCTTACGCTTGATAGCGGTACCACTACGACTAACTGAAATTATTAGTAATTATTTATAACGTCATCATTCCAATGCTTTGAAAACCCTTACTTGAAAGTGACCCACATTGGTGAAGCAATTATTAGAGGGTATGCATACGGGTGAAACAAAAAAACTTTTTACAAAAAAATATAACCGACTTCCAAAAAAAAACAAAAAAGTGAAAAATAATATTTTACTTTCGTCAGTCGGTGACTTGTCGGTTGTCTTGTTGTTGTTTCTTTCTTTTTTTTGCCACCGACTTCCGAAAGTAAAATATTATTTTGCACTTTTTTGTTTTTTTTTGGAAGTCGGTTATATTTTTTTGTAAAAAGTTTTTATTATACCCTTTTCAGTTGTGGTATCTCACTTAAATTCTTGTCTAGTATCATTTTTACATTGTAACTAGACACCAGCACATCGTCCATACATACGACAAAGGACAAAATGCATAATAAAGGGGATGACTCAAAAAGTACCAAAGCAAAGATAATAAAATTCATATGGGCCAAGTATCATCCCATTAAGCCGACCCCAAGATAGTTTGGGAAAAGGCTAGGCAGGAGAACCGGGCAAGCTTTCTCTACCAAATGAATGAAGATTCATTTGGTAGAGAAAGTAGTAAATCGGTCCAGTAATCACGGAGAAATAGGTGTACGTGATAAATTTACAAATAAAATAAAATGAAAACTACAGGGCCAAACTATATAACATTTTTTATGGGACCAAATAGCAACTATTCCGCATCAAAGTAAAGAAGTTAGTAAAGTAATAAGTCTCAGCGTAATCGGTGTACATTCAACAAAAACTAATCGAATTGATAACCTTCTCCTTTTAGAAGTCGGTTAAAATAAAAAATAAAAAAAGATTTCTATTTTTTTTTAATTATTACTTGTACATACACCTGGAAATTGCATACCGTTACAATTCCAACAAGCCCAAACACAGCTAAGATACATTGTCTTATTATTGAGTTCCGGTGCCTGTCTCTAGGATTCATCATCAGATCTGATGATAGAATGATTCTTATTGAACGCAAATGCTTCACTTGTTGTAGAAAATACCAAAACCGCTGTAAGTTTTCCTATAAAATTTGAGGGTTGCCCTCGATTTCTCCAGGATCCAATCATCAGATCCTGACTTGGTGACTATGGGACCATTTCAGAAGTATCTCCTTTCGAACAAAAAAAGAATTTTGAAAATCCGTCCACAATTGGCGGAGTAATCGCGTAACATACACACAAAAAAAAAAACATACCGTCGAATTGAGAACCTCCTCCTTTTTTGAAGTCGGTTAAAAAGATAAAAATGTTAAAGCGTTGCAATAGTGAAGCATTTCCAGAGGGTAGCCCTGGCAAAGCCGTGTTATGATGAGCGCTTCCAGAGTGTAGCCCTGGCAAAGCTGTGTTTATGATGTATTGCTTCCAGAGGGTAGCCCTGGCAAAGCTGTGTTATGATGTATTGCTTCCAGAGGGTAGCCCTGGCAAAGCTGTGTTACGATGTATTGCTTCCAGAGGGTAGCCCTGGCAAAGCTGTGTTATGATGTATTGCTTCCAGAGGGTAGCCCTGGCAAAGCTGTGTTATGATGTATTGCTTCCAGAGGGTAGCCTTGGCAAAGCTGTGTTATGATGTATTGCTTCCAGAGGGTAGCCCTGGCAAAGCGGTGTTATGATGTATTGCTTCCAGAGGGTAGCCCTGGCAAAGCTATGTTGTGTTATGATGAAATGCCTCCATATTGCAATTAAATATCATTAAACCCTTGAATTAATTATATTAAATATTGAATAGACAACGCACTGACCAATATATCGAATAGAATTAACACAACATACATAATTTTAAATCCAAACAAAAAAATAAATTAAAGTAGGTACTGTGCCTTTAAGTTCACTAAGGTATAATGTCATCGCTTGCTTTAAAATGTATTCATTACTCACATACTTAATTCGCAATAAAGATCATTCGATCCCTATTTAGACGATTAACTTATTTTTTAAAAGCAGAGAAAAAAAAAAACAAAAACTTTTCAACCGACAAACACTCTGTGGACGGGATAAACAAGTATCTAGTATAGTTTTGACTTTTACTCGTTTATCTCACTTCTGAAATGTTAGCATTTGAATTATTAATTAACTTTAGGTTGTCTAGAGCGGTGTTTGAAATAAAAAAAAAGTGGTTTTAATAATCTCACAAACATTTATTGAAAACTGAAGCACTTAATAAACCAGATATAACTAGCATCAGCAAATGACATTACATCCTAGGATTAAATTAAGTCACACGGCACAAGTAATTTAGAAAGAATCATCAATAGTATTTATACATCTTAAACATTTTAACATGAAATTAACTGACCTGGATAGGAATATTTCTTCACAGCGTGACAGTATTACTTTTAGGTATTTACACTTCGGCGTCGCAGCAACAACTGAGCTGCGGACGGCAGTTTCTCCGTTTAAATAAACTATGTTTCGCGCGCACAGACAGGCGTCGCCAGCCAACCGTTACATGATTCAAACAAGAAGGCGGTAGTTGATAAAATAAATGACAACTGTGCATTATGTTTACTAAAATCCTAACAGTTTGGAACGATCAAACGTACATAACCTATACTCACTAAAAACTAAAAAATAGAATATAATCAAAATAATGGTAATGGGGCCATGAGACTTATGGCATTTCCAACGTTTGGTCAACACTTTCCATGACGCCAAGGGCTTGCTTTTACCTTTGCCAGAGACTAAGTATTGCCCTACAGCGTGACAATGCCGCCAGCCAGTCTCTTGGGCACATTATCGGTTATTACAGAGTTTAGAAGGAGTTTTGTCATGCTATATTTCAGTTTAACGTACAACTACATAATATCAGGTAGGTATGAGTCAACACAATGCTAATGTGTCAATAGCAAGGCGACGACTGCCCAATACAATTGCCAAGGACATACCCAAAACACCTGACTCACCAAACCAACTGCCAATAGTGCACGCATTCATCAAATCATCACCCATAATAGATTTAATCGCGATTACATTGTATCACCTATTAAGACACGAAAACTGCTAATTAACGACTTTTAAGGTGTGAAAAAACCATTTGTCGTATCACAATGGATGATTGCGTATTGAACCGTGACAGCTTGGCATTCTAATCGGCTCGTTAGGGATATAGAGCGTGAAGATATCGGTGTTGATGATAAGGATAACGAATGATAGGTTGATATTGTTTTGAATGTTGGCTGTCGAATTTGAAAAGCACTAACTGAGTTTTGGTTTGGACAGGCTGGATGCAGAGAACAGAGGTGGGTGCGGTGCATCTCTACAAGGTGTTGTTTTGCATCCTCGTCAAATTCAGGGAGGTAACTATGCTAATGATTCTCGTCAAGAATCATTAATAAAATGGGTAGATAATTTATATTTTTTTTCTTAATTACGAAAATCGGTAAGTGTGAACCACCCGTGTTTTAAACGCGGCCCGTCTGATCCTCGCCTTATAACCGCGCTTTCAAACATACAAACGATTTCAAACGTTTATTCGATTATTTTTTATTCCCTAAACCACGTGAAGGGGGTTATTCTGAAATACTGACAAACTTAAACAACCAAAAAAATCAGCCTTTATTAATAATTAACTAGGTACTGTAATTTTAAATGATTATTTATGTCTTTTGTGCCATCTTCTTGAATTTAGACGAGGATGCAAAACAACACCTTGTATAACATAATAGGGAAAAGGCTAGGCAGATGATGTCTCCCTAATCGATAAAAATATCTGGTATGTGGGCTGCTGAGAATAAGGAAAATACTTTACCCGGACAGAAGTTCGAAAGCATATTCTTCACTTATTCTTATTCACTTCTTCTATTCTTATTCACGATTAGTATGCCAGTAGATTTGATTTAAAGTAGCAACTACTTTGAAAAGAGGTGGAAAATAATAAAAATGTCGTGCCAAAAACATCCTAACATCTTTTGATGACACGCCAAAAGACTTATTAAAATTTAAGAGCTCTAGCTTCCGTCTTGTTTTGGCAAGAAATGGCCAATTTACCTTAAAGATTATTATGTGAATTAAGATAAGGTGAATAAAGTCTCACTGAAATTGTATTATTTGTGTAATCCAAAACCACGCTTTAAGAAACAAAAAAAGAGCTTAGTTTTCTTTTACTTGGCATCACTGTAACGAGTCGCCGGTGCTGAAAAAGAACGGGAAGAGGTGGCGAGACGAACTAGCAAAAACAATATTCGTGTTTAGTGTTTCCAATTTCAAACCAGTACAGACCAGAACCAAAAATTCGAAGACATGTGACATCTACCAACCCGCACTGGGCCCGCGTGGTGGATTATAGCCCACTCCCTCTCATAGAAGAGGAGGCCTGAGTCCCAGCAGTGGGAACATTATAGGCTAATGATGATGATGATGATGAAAGACCAGTTTTCTCGCAATGTTTTCACAATAATTTTTATTTTCTCGAATTCTATTTAATGTTTAAGGGAACTTATGTGCTTTTGTACGTATAACTTCAGGCGTTTGAAGCCCTTTGAACCTTTCTTAAATACAAGAGGTGTTTTGAACGTGTCAAAATAAGGTAGTACTTGTTTGTTTTTGTCAAGGTAAGTATGTTACAAGTTAAAGCCTTGTCAACATCGTAGTAAGTGATTTGTGTGTTAAACCAAATGTTTCTTCGTACTTTTATGGCGGATATTAATTTTCAGCGCATCTAAACTGTGTTCAAGAGCGGTCTCTGTCATAGAACAATGACACTGACATCTCTTAAACGCCGTTTAGTTCTGCTGATCGCGTTCAGTTTCATTAGTGAAATTCGGCCTCAGTTGATTAACGCTATAACTGTGAAAGACCTCACAGGAGCGATTAAATGCTGCGCTGCGTGTCGCGGGTTCAAACCTGCATGGAACAAATATTTGAATGATCTACAGGTAGTTCTTCCGGGTCTGCTTGTTTGCGTGTGTGAGTTAAAGTTTTTATAAACGCACCCACGATACAGTAGAAATTGCTAGTTTATACAAAGATGCAGGCACAATACTTAATAGACTGTAAACAAGTTACTTTGTCAAGGGACTATTGTGCTCAGGTGTCTAATCTAGGGAGTCAGATTCAGTCACAAGAATGTGATGCCTTCTAAATCGTATATTGCTATGAACGAAACAACAAATAACTGTAAATACATGAAGAAGACAGTTCGGTAAGGCTAAATTTGAAATGCAATACTGGTTGATGAAGCGGACATGGGCAAGGCCCTTCTACAATAGTTACCCGCAATAGTCAAACTTCATAACATACATAAACTACTACACTATGTGTACCTCGCTTTTTTTAGTATCTCCTTTTGCAAGTATGCTGGAAGAGATTTCTTTAGATATAAGCATCACGAACCTATATTCTTCGGTTCCTTTCTTCTTTTCTGTATTAAGTGTGTACATAAATAGTTAAATTACCTACCCCTGTGGGAGAAAGGCTTGATTTTATGAATTATTATTTGGCCTGTATTGTCCAGCTCAAAAGTCAAAGACCCCCCCTCATTCTTTTCACCCCTGTCGATAGCGTGCTTCTCTTCGCCAATTCACGAGAAAGCCATTCAAGGTGTCGCCATCTTCTCCTCAGTCCGCCGAGACTCTAGCGATATTCGGCCCCACAGCCACACAAATTAATAAATAATATATAATAATTAATATAATTATATTTGATAATTAATTTAAATAAATATAAACACATATTCTCATAATCCAAAATGATTCCAATCTGTAACGATCGATTAGCAAACACGGATAGAACTTAAGCTTACCATTTCAAATTTTCATTAAAATTTAATCCACATCTATCCACATGTATAAACGATATGATAGTTTTTTTACGAATGGCAAACTGAAACGTGATTTTTGCAGGTTTCCAATTGTAGTTGTGACTTGATTTTTTTTTGTAGTTAATTCAGTAAAAGCATTTTTGTGCTATGAGCAAGTTGGCTGGGTCAAACAGTCAGACAGTATGTGAAAGATGGAGGACCGGGTGTCTTAGTGCAGACTTGAGAGGACTATGCCCAACAGTGATAGGTACAGTTGGTCGATGGTTTTAAACTGTGTAGAATTCGTAGAAAATAATTAAGTTAAAAGGTTTGAATTTAATACTCTTGTTTATTCATCATCTGCCTAGCCTTTTCGTAACTATGTTTGGGTCAGCTTCCAGTCTAACCGGATGCAGCTGAATGACAATATTTTTCATGGAGCAACTGACTATTTGAGCTTCATAACCCAGTTAGTACTGAGTAATATGATACCCCTTGGTAAGACTGATTGTCAGACTTTCGGGCCAATGACTATCGAAGACCTACAAATGACAGCGTTTAACCAACTGCTTAAAGTTTTTTCCAAGGCACAGATTAAACTTGATATGTTATGGGTAAGAATTGTATGAGAGAGAATAAAAACTTTATTATTATCTCCTTTATTAATTTTACATCTTATTTTATATATATTATTATTTATTAAGGGTGATCAATCCACTGTCCAACCTAGGCAAGCTCAGCTAATTCAAATTTCATAAAAACTTCAATTCCTCACAAAAGTCGTCGACATTTTGCTCAAGCAAAATGTTCAAGTTTCAAATACAAGCGTCGGAGCGTAACATTTTATCTCCGAGGAATCTGTTGACGCGAAACGATGTGTCGGACAGATACACTGGGTTGGATCATAGCTGCGACATTCTTGATGTTGACTTTAAGTAGCACAAAAAATAAAATTCTCACATTGACTTGAAAGACATAAGAATTTAGATTTTTGCTTGTCAGTTTGGCCGTGGTGAGGAGCTCGTGGCTAAATAATAACAGCCGCACGGATCGATCTTTAAGGTTAAGCCGTGCTGCCGAGGTTGGTCCATGGATGGGTGACCATGATTACATACCGAGTTTGCTTCCTGCCTCGGAAAGCACGTTAAGCCGTTCCCGGCTGACTTTTGTAGATCTTTGACAGTCGTTACGAGTAATCAGAAGCCAAAAGTCTGACGTCCAGTCTTACCAAGAGGTATCGTATTACCCAGTTACTGGGTTGTGGAGGTCAGATAGGCAGTCGCTTCATGTAAAATACTGATACTTAGCTGCATCCGGTTAGACTGGAAGCCCACCCCAAGATAGTAGGCAGATCATGATATGGACTGTATTGTTACAGATATAATCAACATTGGTTTGTATGTACGAAATGATGTGTTCAAGATTTTTTGGCACGTGGTCAAAATTAGATCTGTCAATGTCATTCAAGCCGCAAAAGATCTTTCTAGACCTTCAAATGCCTACTGGTATTTAGGCTGCTTTGATAGACTGGAAGTTGACGAGGAGTTCGTAGCTAAATAAAAACAGTCAAACTGATGAATCTTCAGAATAGCCGCGATTGTTTTTTTTTTTACGGATGGGAAATCATCAAATGACGCTCCCCGCTCTGGGCGGAGTGGGAGGTAGTGTCAGACTTGTACTGACTAAAACCCATCCATGTACCTTCTTAACCCTTTGTGTTCCAGGGCCACGGTATCTCTTTCGAACAGTCCCACAACCCTGGAAGGCATCGGCCCTCTCGGACCCCTTCCGGTTTGCTGACATCTCCTTGAGGCGCGCGTGGAACACGAACGCGCCGTTGACACGGCCTGTCGTCATGAGACGGACGGTCGGTGAGCTAGCCCATTACTCACCGTCCACAGACACGCGCCTACGGTGGCCGGAGGCCACCGATTGATTGGTCCGCGGATACAACCATCCATTACACACCGAGTTTCCTCCGTACCTTCGAAAGCACGTTAAGCCGTTGGCTCCGGCTGTGATTCGTAGATCTTTGACAGTCGTTACAGGTAGTCAGTGGCCTGAAAGTCTTAACAACCAGTCTTGCCAAGGGGTCTTACTGACATTTAGCTACATCGAGAGATTGAAGCTGACCTCAAAACAGATGGTCTCAATGAGAAAAACAGGCTATATAAGATAACTAGTAATAAATATAGCCTATGTTAATCAGGGATAATGTAGCTTTGTAACGGCAAATGATTTTTTGAAATCGGTCAAGTAGTTTTTAAGTTTATTCGTTATATAGAAAAATGCAAAACTTTCCTCTTTAGAATATAAGTGTAGAAATGTGGTGTCACCTTGTTTCGCAGACAGAAGTTTCACAGAATTTCGTTTCCCAGAAAATGTTTCACATAATATTTGGTCCTCGTTTTTTTATTCCGAATATTTTTTTTTCAACTACTGTTTACTTGAATACATCATATTTTACAGAAACACACTTCAATGAATTTTATAATCACATTTTTTTATTTTACAAATTTATCAAACAGTAGAATTGCTTTTTAACGAATATTGTTTGTTCGATGTATGTTTCCATGGTATTTTATTTCAACGAAATTATTAACCTTAAATTAGGTGTCACCTTGTTTCGCAGGCAGAAGTTTCACAGAATTTCGTTTCCCAGAAAATGTTTCACATAATATTTGGTCCTCGTATTTTTATTTCGAATATTTTTGTTTCAACTACTATTTACTTGAATGAAACATATTTTACAGAAACACACTTCAATGAATTTTATACTCACATTTTTTTATTTAACAAATTTATCAAACAATAGAATTACTTTTTAACGAATATTGTTTGTTCGATGTATGTTTCCATGGTATTTTATTTCAACGAAATTATTAACCTTAAATTAAAATAATTATTGTCCTTAAAAGTCAATATGTTGTACTACAAAATTTAGTGACAAAAACGAATGGCTGCAAAACTGACTCCACGTAGTCTTGTCTGCCCTACTCCTAGAGTGTAAGCTGAGGAGCAGGTGGTATCTATCGGTTGCCGCCGCGGCTGAGGCTGGCCGGCTTGCCGGCGAGCCGAAGCTGCGGTGGTGAGCGTTAATACCATCTGCGACGATGAACTCGCGTGGGGCCGCCAAAGCCCCGCAGCGCCGGAGCCGTGACAGAAACCATGCTTGTTGCATGCTTGCTTGCATTCTACACAGGAGGGTATGTATTTTTCAAAGGTATGAGTTTTAGAAACTGTCACTCGATAAAATGTAATTCTTCGTAATAAGTTTTTTGTGAAACAAACAATATGTGGATAAAGAATATTTGATTTGTTATTCTATGATATGAATATTCTAAGATTAAACTTTATTTGAAACAAAAATTTATGATTTAAAATGCTTCAAAGTAAGTATTCTGCGTATTGATTATTCTATGAAATGATAATATGAGAAACAATTTATGTGAAACGAAATTCGATGAAACAATTAGCGACGAAACAACGCACAACCGTAGAAGTATAGATGAAAATACAAGGAAAGAAAGCAAACAAACAGTTCAAAATGAGTGCGTACCAACGTTTAATCTGTTAAAAAAAAGAACAAATTTCCAAACTCCCTTTTTCTGAATTCATAACATAAATTCAAGCGACGAGCATACTCAATTCAGATAAAAATATGTTCTCTTGAACGAATGTCTCATTCTGTAACAATTTCTCAGAAAATGAGCAAACGACGGACGTCTTTGAAGAAAATCGATAGAAAGATATTTCGGTAACATGCGAAAGGGTTGATGCTGCATCCGGTTTGAATCAACGCTTTCGGCTTTATTTCTTATCATGTTATCTGTCGTTCACGATACCGGTATGGTTTTGATTTATGACTACAAGGTATTGTGTTATACAGGGTTATTTGTAAAACACCGGCAACCTCAGAGATCATTCTACTCATCATTATGAACAACTTTTACTATGAGACCAAACCTGAAATCGCGAAAAAAAAATCAGCTGTTCCGTACTTTATGTTCACATAACTCGTCAAAATGTAGGGAACAGCAGATTATTTTTTTCACGATATCGGATTTGGTCTCATAGTAAAAGTTGTTCATAATGATGAGTAGAATGACCTCTTAAGAGGTTGTCGGTGTTTTACAAATAACCCTGTATAGTATTTTATTTTTATGTTTTTTTTACAGCGATTTGAAATTTCACTACCTACCATTGGTCGAGTAATCATAAGCGCGACTGTCGAGCATGAGGTCCAGGGGGTCTACTCTCTAAGCACGAAATCCGTTGTTTCGGCCGAAGTTACGGTTGTTTCCTACTCCGTATCACTTACGGACATCAGATTCGTTAGGGGTCCGAACTAAAAAGTAATGACAACACAATTGGACAGTTGCCCTGACTTGCGATGTGTTTTCAAAACTCATTTATCCGAAAATATTAGGGAGTAAGGTTCATTTCGAAGTATAAAACTATTTACGGACGGACCCGTATTTTCGTTGACGGACTTAGAGAGTAGACCTCCTGGTTCGATTCCTGGTTCGGGCAATATGTAATTGGATTTTTCCATCAGAAATTTCTCCGTAGCAGCCACGGAGCCTAAATTTGTGCCCGGTTGATGGCAATAGACTCGCCCTTAGCGGGCGAACATAAAATGTGACAAAACTACGAATTGTGGGTATACTATTAGGTACAGATCTGCCTAACTCTTTCCTTTGTGCGTGCCCATATCTTTCATATACTTACTTCTAAAATAGTTTTTCACACCACCTGCTCGATAATGTCAAATTATATGTCATGCAAACCTAACCTAAAGTAAGTCATTAACGACCTGAGGTCTAGCAGGGCAATAATATTGTACTGAATTTCATTATGACCCGCTGGTCAATAATGTGATTTGAATTTGGAACATAAATCGCATACGAATATTCACGCATTCACCATTATTATCTGCACAAAAAAATTAACTGTTCAAAAATCGAACTGGCCACAACGAGATAGAATATAATTAAAAGAAAAATAAAACACAAATTAAAAAGAGGCGCGAATACTGGAAATTGCTTTGCTTTGTTCATTGTTATACAACAAATTACTTAAAATATTGCAAATTCTCACAAAAATGTTGAGTGACGATAGTGATTTGACTCCGGAATACTTGATTCTAGTACTACTGCTTTTATTCTCTCGTAGATGGTGTGAAAAGTAGAGTATTCACCTCAGGGATAAAGGTGCCTTCATCTTGGGCGACCTTGATTCCCACGCTGCACTCAGGATTCTTGTCTTAACTCCCTCGCTTTGCTCGGGAGTTAACTCTAAACTCCCTCGCTCCGCTCGGGAGTTAACGCTAGAATCCTTCGTTTTGCTCGGGATTCAATACGGCGCCCGCTACATAAGACACTACTTTATCCCCTTGGTGCATAATCTACTATTAAAGAAAGTGAACAAAACTTTAACCACGTACTTTTTCCATTTATCTGCGCTTTACTTATATTTCAAAATAAAAATATAGCCAAAAAACAGGCTTACTCATGCTGTTTAATAAACTAAACAACAGCAAAATCTAGGCGTACACATGGCGACATATCAAGCTATGCCTGTATAACAAATGGCCTCGCTTTGCATAGATTAACCGTACCATGAGAAATCCACTTATACTGGTTATGCAAGCACCCATAACCATGTCGTGCGTACAATTTCATCTCTGCTTAACCCCTTGAGCGAGAGTATAATACCGTCGTGTTATCACCGAAAAAACGTCAAACAAAAGCCTACAGATCTGTTGATCCAACATAATGTATCAACATTTGTGTATGCAAATACGAAACTATTGTTTAAATAAGAGCCTTATGTATTGCTGGCTATGCTTGTATAGTGAGTGTTTATTTTAGTTAAGCATGCGTAATGGACAACGTATCGAATTCATGCAGTCGCCGATATTGGAATTTCAGCTGCTTTTACCATGAAACATTACCGGTTTTCATAATTAACGATATTGGATATTATGTAAAGTAATAAATAAGTAAGTAAGTTGATGATGATGATGATTCGGAATTTCTTAGTAGCAAATACGAAGAAAATATATTTGTTTTTACATACTAATAAATACTAATCCTACTATATAATTATTATAAATGCGAAAGTTTGTGAAAATGTATGTTTGTTACTCTTTCACGCGAAAACTATTGAACGGATTTAGATTAAATTGGCACACCGGTAGTTTATAACCTGGATTTACACATAGGATATTTTTTATCCGGCTAGTACAATCCAGTGGGACAATGACCGAAGTACACGCGTGCGAAGCCGCGGGCATAGGCTAGTGTATACTAATACTAATGTATGTAAAAACAAATACAGTGACACAAAATAAGACTTCTCAAAAAAACCTAAAAAAAATCAAAATCGAAAACCTAAAGTACTCGTGAAAAGTCAATGACCTACTCAAAATACAATCGCAAACACGGGATCAAAAAAAAAAAAAACACTTATTTTGCGATGTTTAAATTGTCCGCTGTTTTCAGGACTTGACATGGTACTGATTTCCCTCGAGACCCCAGTCCCCGATGTCAAAGGTCCTTGTAAACGGATAATAACTTAGATTTCTGATAATATAAATATGCTAATAGATGTATTCTGGGATTTAAAGAACGTTGGACAAGGCAACTATAATTTTGTGAATTGGCGCCCAATTGGGACTGGTGGGCCCGACTCTTAAATCAAAGAGAATGCCGCCATAATTCATTTTTTTTTATATGTTAAATTGTAGAGAGACTAAAAATGGGTGGTATTTTTTTGCTAAATAATGATGAGACAGGGGAAAAATTCGGAGTGATATTGCAATAGTCATTATGTGATAAAAAACCTGATGACTTTAATAAACTCAATTGTATGCAGACATGAAAGATGAAGATTAATTTGATGAATGTCTTTGTAGTATTTTAAGCTCAAAGTTACACCTAAAGGTTTGTTAAGAAAAAAAATAGAGCTTAAATATCAGTTGTGACTCCACATTCTTCAAATAAACATGACCCTAATCTCAACCTAGGTAAATCTCAACATCAAACACTTTGAATTTCTTTACGAAAAACGTCGCGTAAATACACTTATAGAGTATCCCTGATAACAGTGTACAAAAACATTTTCTTGTCAACAAATTTTCGCACTTCGCTCTCAGTAAGCCAACTTGGAAGACCCACGCAAGCTTATTTCACGCAAGGTCTTTGTAAATATCAATCGCCCTGAAAATTGAAAGAACTTTGATGAAAAGTATTTCGATAAAAGTTTCTTTTATTTGTAGGATTTGAAACCCACATTGGATTTTTTCGTCCTTTGATGATAGTATTTCTTCTACCCAGTCTTTGAAAGTCAAAGAAAGATTAGCTTATAAATTAGCGCAATATTGGATGGAATTTTCCGTCATTGACAAAACTAACAAACTTCCGTACAAACTTTGATCAAACATCATTTTAGTGCTCACTTATAGATAATTATTAGCTGACAAAACAATTGAACGTAAACAATTGAACTTGTACCAAAAACTCGCAATTGTAAACGATATTTATCACTACCCGTACTAACTGTCGCTAAAAATCAAATCTCACGCGTGTCATAAATTCATAATACAGGACCGGTGTATTAATATTTTTACGAGTGTGATATGATGTATAGCGACAATTAATATAGATAGTGATAGCTATCGTTTACAACAGCGAGTTTTTGGTCCAAATTCACATTTAGTTGTTTTAACTAGCTGAAGCGATTTGATTATGGATTAAGCGATTTCGGCTGTGCTTTGTTTGATAGTGAATGAATGATTACAAATTTTTATTTCATAGTCGTGGCCTGTTTTAGGTATTTTTATAAGCTTCGATAATCCAAAAACCATATGCTTATGGAAAAAATAACAAACATCTTTGGTTTCTTATTTAGATTCTGCATATTACGTTATATGCATTGATTATCCTGTTCATCTTAAAGAGTTCTTTCTTATGGCTGCCATATTTAAAACCTTATTACTAACTAGCTGTCCCGTGCAACTTCGTCTGCGTCACATTATCCCTGTTTTCGCAACATTTTTCATTGCTGCTCAGCTCTTACTGGTCGTAGCGTGATGATATATAGACTATGTCCTTCCCCAGGTTGAAATCTATCTTCTTGCCAAATTTCATTAAGATCCGATCAGCCGTTTAGTCGTGAAAAGGTAACAAACAAACAAACATACAAACAAACAAACGAACAAACAAACAGAGTGACATTCGCATTTATAGTATTAAGTATGAAAGTATGGATTTTCTGTTTCGACAGCAATTTTTAGAAAATCATAATAATGATTCAAAACTTCAACACAGGTGTGACATCACGCGCGCCTCAGGGAGATGTCAGCAAATCGGAAGGGGTCCGAGAAGGGCGATACCTGCCAGGGCTGCTCGACTGTTCGAAAGAGATACCGTGGCCCTGGAAGACTAAGGGCTAAGAAGGAACATGGATGGGTTTTAGTCAGTACAAATCTGACACTCCCTTCCGCTCCGCTCAGTGCAGGAGGAGTCATTTGATGATTTACCATCCATAAAAAAAGGTGTGTCCTTCCATAATTTTAATCATTTTCAAAATTAAGTATCTAGACACAACAAAGAGTTACTACCAGTTTCCCATCAAATGGAAATCCAATTTTGTCCCCGATCTCATTTGAGCGCAACGTTTAATAAACACATCCTGCTCTCAGCCTATCGGGAATTTAATATCGGCACTCACTTCATATACATAAATAAGGTTTTAATGGATGGAGGAATTGACAATTCTTGGATGAGAGGGAATGTAGTTTTTGAAATGGAGTCTGTATAAGTCGCTCTTCCTTCTTAATTGTTTGGTTAGTGCTTATCTGATGTCAGAGTTTTTATGCCGCCCATGGGTGGGCTTCTGACTCGGCTTTACATACCGTCGATAAATATCTCTCAGACAAGCTGGTATCTTCACGACGTTTTCCTTTACCAAAGCATATGGTAATTATACAATACGCACGTGAATCCAAAATCAGAGGTGCGTTTCTTGGGTCTGAAGTCGAGACTTTGACTTGGCAGTCCGTCAGCCACATCACCATTACAAAGGCTATCACTGCTTTATAAGTCTTGATACTTTTTTCGTTTTTCGATAACTTATATTTTATTGTATAAGGCAAGTAAAAATAAGTAATAGAGAAGTATGGAAGAAGAAGACATGCTGCGCCGACCCCAAATAAATTGAGATAAGGGTAAGATATTGATGATGATAGAGGCAAGTGAATCTAATACATAAAATTCTCGTGTCGCGGAGTTTGTTACCAAACTCCTCCGAAACGGCTGAACCGATTTGTATGAAATTTCGTGTGCATATCGGGTAGGTCTGAGAATCGGCCAACATCTATTTTTCATACCCCTAAAACCCATCAAAATTTTCACGCGAAAGAAGTCGCAGCCAGCAGCTAGTATGTATATAAAAATCTAGTGTCACATTGTTTGTTACCGAACTCCTCCGAAACGGCTTGACCGGTTTTTATGATTTTTTTGTGTGTATTTGGTAGGTCATAGGCATACTTTTATACCCCTGGGTGATAAGGGTAACACTCTTCCACGAGAACGAAGTATTAAATAAATCTGAGACACAAATAGTTTATATGCAATATTAAAACTTAAGTCATGGTCATTTGGTTATTTTCACTAACGTCACTGCTTCAATTCTCTAGAGTAAAACCCCATACCTACACTTAAATTAATTCTGTAAATGAATTGGGTTTAATATGTTGGGAGAACAATTTATCATTTCCATTAGCTTGGCAAAGTTTTTAATTAATTACTATTCGTCGGATATTAATTTCATCAACGTATTGCAAAATTGAATCCATTTCGCTTGCACTTGCTTGATTGCAATTTTCTGTGTGAGCATCCATATTGCTTTTATGTTTGTTAATGTATTCTTACATCATTTTTTGTTCATCATTTGATTTAATGTGTTTATCTTAGGTAGAATAGTATAAAAAACCCAACGCATTAAGTCCGCCTTTGTACATGTTTTTTATACTTGTGCATAAAGTTTTAGTAAATAAAATATATTTTTTACTTATCAGAATCACTCCCGTATGTCATAGCTACCCGAAAACAAAAAGTTGCTTCCTAGTAATGTATTTTGCGTAGAGTTACATATTTGGTGTACAGAATACTTGGTTGGCAGAATGTTTGGTTGTTGAATGCGGCTTCGGCATTTACACTTTATATTTAAAAACTTAATTCCTGAATACTACTGCGTTCGCTCAGCGTACTACAAAAAGCAACAACAGCGAACAGATTCTAATGAATCGTAATAACAGTTTCAAACAACAAGAGTAAACTTCCGATCGAAAGGCCATGAGTTCGATTCCGGTTTGAAACTATTGTTGCAAACTCGACGTCGGTAACGACAACACATTTAACTTTGGCTGCGATACCAGCAAAAGCGCTGGAAGTACTTTCTGGTGTATTAATTTTATGAAATGCATTTTTCTATTTTCTATTGGCTTTTGTTATTGTGGAATGGAAAATGTAAGCAGTGTTTACAGAGACATAGAAAAAACCTGTTTAATATGAACATAAATAAAATTGAAGTGTCTGTATGTAATTTCAAAATAATTGCTTTTTATTGAATGCATTTAGTGTGTATTCAGTACATATAACAAAAACCATTTTTTTTTTGTTTTTTTGCTGTCGGTCTGTTTGTTCCGGGTAATCTCCGAAACAGCTGGCCCGATTTTGACGGGATTTTTCACTGGCGGTTGGCTGATGTTATAAGGAGTAACCTAAGCTATTTAGAAAAGCATTAGAGTGCTGTGCAAAAAAATAAAGACCATGAAATTATTAACAAATTCGATTCAAATAGGGAAGTAATCTTTTTATAATCATTTATCAGACAAAGGTAACAGCTAGTTTTTTGAATAAGCAAGTACCTGTAGTTATGAAGAAGCACCAACAGTTCGATAAAGTTGTAAAAAAAAAGTGAAATTGTAAAATAAAAAGTAGGTCAATGAGAATTGACAGATTGATTTATTCTCAGCCTCGATCTTCACTGCTATTTTTATTAAAAACGAGAGTATTCCATTTAAATCTTAATCACCAAAGCTCTTCCTTGAACATAAAAATTCACATAAACATAACATCACGCTTGTATTCTGCGAAAGGTTAGGTAGAGGTGTACCCATTTATATACACCGTGTAAATCACCTCATCATGAAGCCGTCAACCAAGCATTATGTACATGAAACCAAGTAACTTTACGCAAAAAATATTGCTAGGAAACGACTTTTTTTTGGGGGGTGTAAAATTACGTTTTGTGGTAGAACTGAATGTAACGCACTCAAAACATTGTGCTGATTGACGGTTTGAATAGTACGGAGGTCGTGGAGGTGTTTAAAGTAAAAATAATATTATATTAAAAACTTATATTTAAAAAAATACTTGTCAAAAAGTTGGAACTTTGACTCCTAATATCTCCGTAACTAGAAGGTTCCCAGGTATGGTGTAGAAAAATAAAATTATAGCAATGACAGGCAGAACCAGTGCCTTTCCGCTTCGTTAAGAGGTGTTTTACACCCTTTATAGTACACCCAGACCTCGCCAATTATGTATGTTGAAGTTCCATGTAATAGGGGGCTAGTCTATATCAACTGGGCACAAGTCCAGACTCCGTGGCTGCTACTGCAGAATTCCTGATAAAAAAACCCGATAACACTTTGCTCAACCTGGGAATCGAACACAGGACCACATGCTCAGCAGTCGCGCTTGGACCACCAGACCAACAAGGGAGTCAATTCTGAGGTCAGTGGCATCAAAAATATCACCATCAAATATCTAGTCCAACCCCATAAAAACTAAGTGGTGTTCTAGAGTTTGCCAAACTTGAAGAAACTATCAAACTGATCGAGTTTATTCAGACATTCGTTTAGTACGAAGATAAACTTTATTCAGTAGAAGTTTTACCATATTATTTTATCTGCTACTTGAGACTTTCCGAGTGTGTGCTATGTTACGAGTACTTACGAATAATATTTTGAAAGAAGGAAGAAGTATTCTAGCAACTTCTATTCCATGACTATAAGAAAAATGTTCGAAACTTGTATGAAACTACCTGTTTCCAATAAAAAAATATCTAAAAATCTATACCAATAAAAAAATTGAAAAGTGTCTGTTTGTAATATTAAAAGGCTTATGTTTAACATAACACCAGATAAAGTAAATATAACCTTAAAAAACATTTTTATACTGCCTAAAATAGTAAATGATCACCAGAAATAGTAAATGATCACCAGAATTAAAAACCTGAAAATCACAGCTCCGAACTAAGGCGTAGTCGACGGAGCCCCGCTACGCGAGGCTCCTATTTCTCTCTGCAGGGTTTAAAGTAACCTAACTCGCTCACTAGACCCCGCCATCCCCTTCGAACCTAACCTGTCCGAGTCGGGGTGCCCAATATCCCGAGCTCGCTTTGCTCGCACTTGCTTCCTAAGTTCTTCTTGCCACAAAATTTGGTGATCATTTACTATATTTGGTGACCATTTACTATATTTGGTCTTTGAATACAATTTTTTTGGTGTTTAGTATTAGCTTAGGATCTCAAAGTATTTTTTGGTGCTCATTATATTTAATCCCATATTAAAATAACGGCCTTTTACTACATGCATATGAATGTATATACGGTATATATACCAAACTATTTTTTTTACAATTTTTGTCTGTCTGTCCGTCTGTCTGTTTGTTCCGGCTAATCTCTGGAATGGCTGGATCGATTTTGACGGGGCTTTCACTGGTAGATAGCTGATGTAATAAGGAGTAATTTAGGCTTTTTAAATTCCACGCGGACGAAGTCGCGGGCACAGCTATTTTGAAATAAATTTTTAGAAGACTTAGGTACAAAAAAAAACGATTTATTTCAAATTTATTTGAAATTTTTTTTTTGGAAACAGGTACGTGAATTAGCACACTGACTTTTATACGCAATCCGTTGGATTTTCAAGCAAATTTCAATCTTCGTTAACCGTAAACGAATTTTTCAACGCTTGAAATTGCTTCATGGAAATTAAAGGCATTGCAAGTGTAAATACGCAATCACTCCGCCGTGTCTGCGAAAATGTTGCGCATGACTGTTTTGTTTTACTCACGTTGGCGCGCTATGCATAAATAGGTCACGCTGTAGTGAAAATATTAACCAACTAGTGAAATTGAGAACTCTCAGCAAAAATTCCTGTGCAATGTTAATAAGTTTCATGTATAAAATGTTTGGTTGACGGCTTCGTGAAGGCGTTTTCACCCTGTGTTTAGGTATTCAAGACGTTTTGTATCAGTGGAAACAGTCATCAATCCGTTTTCAATCAGTCTTAGGTACCCTTTAAAATAATTCCCCGATAGTAAACAAAGGATAAAGATTGCAAAAATAGAAAGTAAACAAAAACAAGGAAAATGGAAAGTAACGTTTCAAATAACTTTGTTATTTGAAACTTACGATACCTTCCCTGGAGATAGGTATGTTTTCACGTCTTGTACAGTCAGCATCAATAGTCGATGATCATTTCATTTGATTATTTTGGTCAAGCAATTTCGTTATTGTTCATAATAAATCAAATAATCCTTAAAAATGTTCTCTACTTTTTAACAGGTAAATACATTGTTAGATTAAATTGATGAGAACTCTTTTGAAACCACTTTTTATTGCCATCATCTTAAAACAGTGAATGAAAATATCGTGGGGAAAGTGGCATGTCCTAGAACCAAAATTTTGTAGACATTTCTACTAACCTGAACTGCGCACCGGTGGTTTATTACGGCACGCTACCTCTCACGGCGAGCAGGTCTGTATCCCAGCAGTGGGAACGTTATAAGCAGATTACGCCTTTAGGGATATGAAAAACATGGTGTAAAGTTCCTTATCCTTCATAGAAAATGAAGGATCCTCCGACCAGACTGGTATTGTGACGGGTGGACTACTGCCCTCCAGTTGTTGTCCAGTTAAATTTTCTATATAATCTTTAGTCGCGTTTCGTAACATGAATAGCGCGATTCAGAATTTGGATGTTAGTTATTCATTTGTGACATAGATGGCGCTGTAGACCTTTTTGTAGTATGTAGCTGTAGTACTTTTTGCTATCCTGCTTTTTATCTTTATCGTGTAGTTAATGACTAATCAGTGTTTTCAGAGTATTTTGCCGTACATGGGCCTCTGAGCCTTATACAATACGCACACGAATCCGAAAAATCAGCGGTGCGTGTAGGGTTCAAACTCTCGACCTCTAACTTGGCGGTTCGATGGTCACACCACTAGGTTATCAATGCTTTCCCGCTACAATCCTTACAAACATCAGATAATGTTTAACAATGGCACTCCACAATAGTGGCCATCTTGCCGCCATGGTGCCCTCAACTTTTGCCTGACGCAGCTCCTCACCGGACAAGGTGGTTGCGGGAAGTTCCTGCACTGAATCAGGTGGGAGGATTGCCCAGACAACACGGTGAAGCACATTTTTTTTTTTTTTTCTCTGCACAAGTTACTTAATGCTAGGGTTACAGTGGAGCATGAACATGGAATTAACTAGTGAGAGACTGGTGCTTGAGGTAGGTATCTATAAGAACCTGTATTACAAGTCACCAGGGCCCTCCCGCAGCTATTAGCCTGCTGTGTACTACATTAGAACGTAACAAAATTTGGATATTAATAAGAGTGCAGGACACTAAGACAGGTTGGATTATAATTAAAAGACACACAAAATAAAAATAAAATAAAAGTAAAGTAAAAGATAAAAAACAAAAAATTAAAATACACAATGCTTAAGGTAGTTTCTGTACGCGGTGAGTACTTGAAGAGTGTATGTGAGTGACTGTAGTGTGAGTGACTGTAGTGTGAGTGAATGGTGTGAGCATGATTCAAGGAAGATTGCAGTTCGAGTAATATAGTTTGTAAAAGCAGCAGGAGACGATTAGTTAAAGGGGTTATCTGTCTGAGGGCGATCAAGAGTTTTTCTGTTTCATGATAATCTAGTGTTTTCAAGTAGGTAGTGACTGAGGTTTTGCATTTGTATTTTGTTAGCGGATATATATTTAGTATTTTGTTAAGCCTATTATACATGTATGGTCCGAGAAACATGAAGAAATTGTGGGAGTGAGCACAGTTGAATGCTTGAGTCTGGCAAACCCTGCCTTTACGGCGCTTGTTCTTTTGGAGATTCGGGTTGTACTCCAATAAAGAGTGTTCTTTAAGCACTGTACGCAAAATGAATGACTGTCTTACAGTAATCACATCCCACTCTTTAAAAAGGTCTACAGTACGGAATAAATAAGGAAGCCCGGCGCCGACTTTGAGAATAGCTCGCTGTGCTCTCTCGACCTAAAGTACGTGAGTCTTGGCGGCACCTCCCCAGGATGTTATACAATAGTCGATAAGGGATTGACATAAGGCATCGTAGACCATCTTGGTTACCCGTCGGTCTGCTGCGTGTCTGAGAGTTTTGAAGATGTAGATTAGTTTACGCAGACGGGCTACCAGGGCATTTATATGCGGTTTGAAGGTCAGGAATTGGTCTATAATGATACCAAGATATTTGGTCTCATTGACCCTTTGTAGAGTGGGACAAGGGCACGAGGAGGTGTCATGGTCACAGGTATGGCAGGTTATACTAAGAACTGGTGGAGGCAGTAAATTTGACCTATGGGCAAACGTAACATATTTGGTTTTGCTAATATTCAAGGTCAAAATGTTCAATCGTAGCCATTGGCAGACTTGGTTAAAACCCTTTTGAGCCGTTTGGAATAGATCCTCCCAGCTCTGCCCACTAAAGAAGAGGGCGGTGTCATCAGCGAAAGTAACAATTTTGCCACCTTGGAGCTGTAGTTGGCAGAGGTCATTGATATACACCAAAAACAACGTGGGGCCAAGTATGCTGCCCTGGGGCACACCGTAATCGACACGAGCCTCATTGCTCAGTCTACTGTTGATCCGAACTCTTTGCTTTCTGTCTGAGAGGTAGTCTCTCATCAGTTTTAAGGGAATACCTCTAACACCATCGTGGAGGTCTGCTCCGCTTGGTCTGAGCACCAGCGTGTCCTCGTAGCGGCGACTGGCGGCGGCGACCTCCCGCGTTCGGCCCTGGTTCAATCCATGGTCCGGAGCGCGAGGGAATGAGAAGCCGCCGCCTCCTTCTGCGAGCACCAGCGCGGACGACGGCGACGGGGGCCACCTAGTGGCCCTCCGCCACCGTAGGTACGTGCCGCTGGACGGTGAGTAATGGGCTAGCTAACCGTCCGTCTCATGACGACAGCCTGTGTCGACGGCGCGTTCGTGTTCCACGCGCGCCTCAAGGTAATGTCATGAAACCGGAAGGGGTCCAAGAGGGCCGATGTCTGCCAGGGCGGCAGGACTGTTCGAAAGAGGTACCGTGGCCCTGGAACACAAAGAGCTAAGAAGGAACATGGATTGGTATTACAAGTCTGACACTCCCTTCCGCTCCGCCCAGAGCAGAACCGTCATTTGATGAGTTCTCACCCATAAAGAAAAACGTAGTTTTTAGCAATTTTGGTTTCTGACTGTACAATGAAGTACTTATTTTAGTTGCTGACGAAGGGAATGTATGAAAATCGTTCAATATTGTTGACTTTAGCGTATTGGGAACGAGTAGGAATGTTTGGATTTAGTTACACGAGTTTAGGATGGAAGATTTTGTTATTTGAGTAAGTGATCGATCGGCTTACCGGCCTCTGATCCAGCTAAAAGTTATTTTTAACTGCGACCTGCAAAGAAAGAAAGAAAGAAAAAGTATTTATTTGTCTCGCACAGGACAAAACAAAGTGGTTAAATTAATAAAGAAACAACATTATATAAAAAAGTGAACATTAGGCCCCTGTCTCAAGGGCTGCGGGTTGTTCGAAAGAGATACCGCGGCCCTGGAACACAAAGGGCGAAGAAGGAACATGGGTGGGTTTTAGTCAGTACAAGTCTGACACTCCCTCCCGCTCCGCCCAGAGCGGGAGAAGTCATTTGATGATTTCCCATCCGCAAAAAAAAAAAAAAGGCCCCTGTCTCAGCATTGTGCTGTACCATTTAAAAAATATGTCACTTCGCTGGTATTTTGAAAAGGCCCATAGTGATGCCACGGTCGGATAAAAAGGATTTTAAGTCTACAGATAAATCATAATCACTCTCAGAAAAGTATTTACTTTATTTTCTATTAACACTTCCACTAAGGTAAAATATTTTTTCTTTTAGTGCCTCTTACTTAGTTCAAGTAATTAGATCCTTAAAATTAGATGGTTCAGCAAGTCATTAGAAGATACGTAGTCATCGAAGTCCATAAATGTTTGCATAACAATCTAGAGTCAACAACAGCCTAACAGTCAACTGCTGGACATAAGCCTCTTCAATCGCACGACACTTAACTCGATTTTCGGCAACTCTCATCCAGTTGCTACCAACCACAGTGCGAAGATCGTCGCTTCACCAAGCATAAGGTCCCACCTGATGCTTTCCGATTCGCAGTCTCTACACAAAGAAACACAAATAAATCTAGAAATTAATGTCCAATATTTGTTTTAATATAAATAAGTAGTTGGTTTTAGTTGGTAATGTTTAGATGCAGTTCAAATGTCCCATGTGGTTGAATTTAAAATAAGTTCAGCTTAGAAACCCAACTTTTGAGTAGGTCAAACTCAACAAAATCGACTAGAAATATCAATTTATTTATGTAAACCTATGCATAACAAGACAAACTAATGCAATCTATCCAACTAAGCAAAACCTTCCTGCTGCCTACAACGTACGCCATGTCACTTGGCAATCCGCCACGAAGTCTGGCAACCCGGCCAGGCTGCCACATTGAATGGCAACGCTTATACGTCCGAGGTAAATGCCATTTCACTGGCAAGACGAGTTTTAAACAGCCATTATCCCTGGCAAATTTTTCGTTTGAAATTTTATTTCCTGGAGCTTTTATACTTCAATCAGTTTTATCAAAGTAGGTAACCGTTTTACAGTCGTTTCATTAAAGTATAGAACGGAGTTACTTGTTAGGTTTTATTCAATAATTCGTTATGCTTTCGGGGACATTGGTTCTAATTAAATGGAACAATATTTTATATCAAACACGAATCCTAGACTATCCTGGAAGGCACCCAGGCACACAGGATAGTCCGGTTAAGCAGATGACAAACTCTTAAGTTGAACTGCGAGATGCCTAAAAAAACGAAAACAAAACCGGCCAAGTACGAGTCGGATTCGCGCCCGATAGGTTCCGTACCTTTATTTATAAAAACGAGCAACGCTTTTTTGTATGGGAGCCCCCTTAAATATTTTTATTTTTAGTATTTTTTCTTATAGCATCAACAGATATACATAATCTGTAGAAATTCAACTTTACTACCTATCACGGTTCATGAGATACAGCCTGGTGACAGACTGACGGACGGACGGACGGATGGACAGCGAAGTCTCAGTAATAGGGTCCCGTTTGGCCCTTTGGGTACGGAACCGTAAAAAAAGACGATCCTGGTTCAGATTGCTTTAGATGCTAAACTATATATAAACTATATATACTTAAATGATAGGTCCTCATCTCCAAATATCTTTCTCTTGCTGTGCCCGACAGGGTCCACGATTGTTTCTTTTTTAAATGTTTACCACCTAAGCCTACATTGTGAAATGCAATAAAGAATTGAGTATTGAGTATTGATGTCTCGCTTGATGAAAGCCGCAACCGCCTGAAATCATCAACTGGGCATTAGAAGATTTTCAAAAAAGCAATAATGGTAACTCTAACATGCTACCCATTAATTTCGGGGTCAACACGTAAGACTGGCAGCATGCAAATGTTCGCGTGTTCTTACCCTGTTTACCCACTGCTAACCCTAAGTAGGTACCAACTTACTGTTTTAGAATAAGTATAAATACTAAGGTTTAGTAGACTCGGTAAAAAACTGTTGAAATGTGTGACTAGAATTTCGAAATGGCCCTGCTATATTATTTGGTAATGTGTCTAAAAACGTTTCACGTTCGAGTTAGTTGGTTTGTTGGTTTAATTTCGGCATCATGTTAGAATTTGTGAAGAGTTCTTTTTCAAAATTGAATAGATATAAGTAGGAACATTTTCGGTTTTGAATCTTTTTTCGAACTAAAATTTAGAAGGGGCGATTTTGTTACGTACAGACGCTAGCAGGGCAAGCTAACCGAAACCGTTTAATTTTCCCAATTAACCTGGAACAGTATTTTTAACCGACTTCAAAAAAGGAGGAGGTTCTCAATTCGACTGTATGTTTTTTTTTTTGTGTGTATGTTACGCGATTTCTCCGCCAATTGTGGACGGATTTTCAAAATTCTTTTTTTGTTCGAAAGGAGATACTTCTGAAGTGGTCCCATAGTCACCAAGTCAGGATCTGATGATTGGATCCTGGAGAAATCGAGGGCAACCCTCAAATTTTATAGGAAAACTTACAGCGGTTTTGGTATTTTCTACAACAAGTGAAGCATTTGCGTTCAATAAGAATCATTCTATCATCAGATCTGATGATGAATCCTAGAGACAGGCACCGGAACTCAATAATAAGACAATGTATCTTAGCTGTGTTTGGGCTTGTTGGAATTGTAACGGTATGCAATTTCCAGGTGTATGTACAAGTAATAATTAAAAAAAAATAGAAATCTTTTTTTTATTTTTTATTTTAACCGACTTCTAAAAGGAGAAGGTTATCAATTCGATTAGTTTTTGTTGAATGTACACCAATTACGCTGAGACTTTTTACTTTACTAACTTCTTTAGTTTGATGCGGAATAGTTGCTATTTGGTCCCATAAAAAATGTTATATAGTTTGGCCCTGTAGTTTTCATTTTATTTTATTTGTAAATTTATCACGTACACCTATTTCTCCGTGATTACTGGACCGATTTACATGAATCTTCATTCATTTGGTAGAGAAAGCTTGCCCGGTGGAGCCATATGAATTTTATTATCTTTGCTTTGGTACTTTTTGAGTCATCCCCTTTATTATGCATTTTGTCCTTTGTCGTATGTATGGACGATGTGCTGGTGTCTAGTTACAATGTAAAAATGATACTAGACAAGAATTTAAGTGAGATACCACAACTGAAAAGGGTATAATAAAAACTTTTTACAAAAAAATATAACCGACTTCCAAAAAAAAACAAAAAAGTGCAAAATAATATTTTACTTTCGGAAGTCGGTGGCAAAAAAAAGAAAGAAACAACAACAAGACAACCGACAAGTCACCGACTGACGAAAGTAAAATATTATTTTGCACTTTTTTGTTTTTTTTTGGAAGTCGGTTATATTTTTTTGTAAAAAGTTTTTTAACGATAAGGTTGACAATCTATTAGATACGTGAGGTCATCAAGCTTATATCTGAAGTAGTGTATGAAAAGTGAACGGAACATTCGCTGTAAATCCGACTCCACGCAGTCTTGTCTGCTCTACCTCTAGAGTGTAATTTAAAATCGCGTAGGCGCGGAGGGGTGGTATGTTGTTTGTTTTAAGAAAGGATTCCAAGTCTTTATTGTCAAATTCAGGAGTCACAACAGACACACTGACTGACTGACGGACAAACCGGTGACACGTATTCAGTACAGTACATCATACCAACTCCCCCCCACGTAGAATTTTTCAAGAAATTGCACTTATGTAGGGGACAGCTGATTTAAAAAACTAAATTACCTTTGAATAATTTCTATGTAGGGGGGGGGGTCAGTTTGATATTATTGACAGTTTAAAAAAAAAACATGGTAAATGTCCCGTTACAAGTGTTGTACAAGATGTTGTTTTGCGTCCTCCTCACATCCTCATCCTCCAAATTACGGTACATAATTAATTATTAATAGATGCTGATTTTTTTGGTTGTTTAAGTTTGTCAGTATATTAGAATAACATTAGGGAATAAGAAATTATCGAACGAAGAAATTATCGCACGTACAATACAATAATACAATAGGGTGAATCAAATCAAATCAAATCAATCAAATCAAAAGTCATTTATTCAAACTAGGCTGATAATCAGCACTTTTTGAACGTCAAAATTACAAGAGACAGTCCCCCAAAACGCCCGCCCTTCGCCACTTCCTAGTGTTTTAGCTGGGAAGAAGAAGTGGCGGAACAAACTCCCCAGCAACACATCTGTCTGTTAGGTTAGAAGAACCAGATTCTATACAAAAGTGTTCAAGTTTATATAAACAAGGAATCCATTATATCAAATTAATGTCACATGTCAGCTAGCACACACCAATAATAAAATAAAATATTAAAAAATATACTCAAAAATAAATAAAGCCTCCAGACATAAAGGGCGTGCCCGCTTACACGTGCATACAGACGAATAAAATAAAAATAAAGATAAATAATAATAAAGATAAAGTAAAATAAAATAAAAAAAAATTAAATAAAATATAAAGTAAAAAAAAACTACGCGTGAAGTTATATAATACCATAAGCTAATTAGAGAAAGAAAGAACATAAACATTATCTTGAGTTCAACCCAGCGACCAACTATTCTTATCGTTTAAGTAGTCGTTAATGGAATAGTAGGCTTTTGAACAAAGGTTAGATTTCACTTTAGCTTTAAACACATTAAATGGCAAGTCTAAAAAGGAAGATGGTAGCTTGTTGTAAAATGTTATACCAAGCCCTACGAATGAATTATGAACCTTATGAAGCCGGTGAAAGGGAGCACGTAGTTTATGCTTATTTCGAGTGTTTATGTTGTGAATATCACTGTTTTTACAGTACAAATGGATATTTTGTCTAATATATAAAATGTTAGCTAAAATAAATTGTGAAGCCACCGTGAGAATACCAATCTCTTTAAAAAAATCTCTCAGAGATACTCGTGCACCCAGCTGGTAAATTGCACGAACCGCTCGTTTTTGAAGAACGAATATATTTTGGATATCAGCGGCTTTGCCCCACAGCAGAATACCATAGGTCATAACACTGTGAAAATAACTAAAATAGACTAACCGTGCTGTATCAACGTCAGTATATTGTCTAACTTTTCTGACGGCGTATGCGGCCGAACTAAGTCTCCCCGCCAGGCTTGATATGTGAGGACCCCATTGTAATTTTGAATCTATTGTTATACCCAGAAACACAGCTGAGTCAACCGTTTTAAGCTCGTCATTGCCGAGAATAATGTTGGGACCTAGATTTTTAACATTAGGTAAGGCGAATTTAATACTTTTAGTTTTCTTGGCATTAAGAACAAGGTTATTTGTTGTGAACCAATCCGTGACTTTTGATAGAGCGCTGTTTACTTCTTCAAAATCGTGTCTATTCCTATCTACTTTAAAGATAAGAGAGGTATCATCTGCAAATAGTACAACGTCACAAATACCCTTCAAATAATATGGTAAGTCATTAATATAAACCAAGAATAAAAACGGTCCCAGTATTGAGCCTTGAGGTACACCTAGCTGAACAGGTAGCCCGGACGATTTCGCGCCGTTAACATCTACACATTGGAATCTATTTTGTAAATACGAATCTATTACATTTAGGGCTTCATTTTGAACACCGTAATAACGTAGTTTCCGTAAAAGCGTATCGTGGTGAACGCAATCAAAAGCTTTTGAGAGATCGCAGAAAACACCAATTGCATTTTGCGCGTTTTCCCATGCGTTGAATATGTGTCTCAACAAAGCAACACCCGCATCTGTAGTTGAACGACCTTTTGTAAAGCCATATTGATCGTTATGAAGAAGGTTGTTGAGATTAAAATGTCTTAGCAACTGTTTAAGTATTAACTTTTCAAAAATTTTGCTAAACGCAGGTAAAATAGAAATTGGTCTGAAGTTGCCAATATCATTCTTACTGCCTGATTTAAATAGAGGGATGACTTTACTGCTCTTCATAAGGTCAGGGAAAGTACCTAAATCAACGCATTTATTAAAAGTAACAGCAAGATAGGGGGCTAAGATTTCGATTATATTACTCAAAAGTTTAATGGAAATGCCCCAGTGATTACTGGGGCATTTCCATTAAACTTTTGAGTGTGTTTGTGAGAGTCAGACGGGCCGCGTTTAAAATACGGGTGGTTCATACTTATCGATTTCCGTAAATAAGAAAAAAATAATATAATTACCTACCTATTTTATTATTAATTCGGGTCGAGAATCATTACCATAGTTACCTTCTTGAATTTGACGAGGATACAAAACAACACCTTGTACTGGTTATGTGGTAACCGGTTTTCCATCGGTCTTTTTTCCACTATGTATATCTGTTTGTTGTTTATACAATTCGTTTATACCTATCTAGATCAGAAAGTAAACCCTATATAATTCTTATCTATACGTCTTGCTCAGTAATTTACGATTTCATTCATTCAAGACCTGAATCAAGTAGCTACCTACGTTCACAGTTAAACCAAATACTTTTTCCTGTATCTTTCACCCAGATCTCATTCAGGGTAAGATATTCAAGCGAGGCGCCAGACAGACTTGTACAAGGATTCCAAAAGCAGTAATACATTTCGGTTTTTATTGAAGCAACTTGAAGAAGTTTTGGAAAGAAACTTAGAAGTGGAATGGTGTTTACTTTTGTGAAGAGGAGTTGGTGCTTTTTGGGGTTTTATTGAACGTTTTATGTAGATAATCTATAAGTGCTGGTGTATGTGTATTTATTACAAGCACAAATGTTTTGTGTATATTATGACGTTGGCGTTTTGTGAGGAGTTCGTAGCTAAATAGTAACAGCAGATCGGGTCAATTTTTAGGTTTAACCCGTGCTAACCACGGTTGGTCCGTGGATAGGTAACCACCCTTTTTTTTTTTTTTTTTTTTTTTTTTATCTTTATTTATTAAAGGGGTTTTTATCCATGAGGATATGCTAACCCTATCGTACCTTATGAACTATTATTAAACACTTTGAATATAATCTACTTACTCTAAGCTACTTACTATGCATTAAAAGGAGAATCATTGATTAGGCCTCTTCACCAAGCCACACAGTCTTTTAGCAATCATTGATCTGGGATTTGCTAAAATGTTTTGGATTAGCCCAACGTCCAGAATGTTTAATTTAAACTCTCTTATCAATGATTCCCTTTCATTCTTGCTCCTTATACACTCCATCAGCAAATGTTGCACATCTTCAATTTTGTTGCATATGTCACAATTAGGTGATGCGACCTTTCGCATTAGGAAAGCAAACTTTGCTGATGGATAGTGTCCAGACCGCAGCCTTAGTGCTAGCTTAACATAACTTCTACCCAAACTTGTATCCTCAAACCAGGGCACACGAGGAGGCTCGTTCTGAATTACTTTATACCAGATTCCTTTTGCTTTAGATATTTCATCGAAGTTGTTTCTCCATCTGTCAAAACATGTCAGCTTGAACTTGGAGCAATATTCCCAGTAATCTGGGATGTAGGTTATTTCGCTACCCGTTGTTACTGCAAGCCTTGACAGACGGTCAGCCTCCTCGTTGCCCCGTAAGCCTATGTGTGCTGGGACCCATTGCAATATTACCCTAGTCTCGTCTTTGTTAAGATGATATATCAGTTTGAGTATATCATAGGCTATCGATGCACCTCTGCAACCAGAGACGCATCGAGCCACATGTTGTATGGCACTCCTGCTATCAGTGAAAACAACTACTTTATTAAGTTTTTCACTTACCGCATAAGCCACTGCTTGATATATTGCAATGAGCTCCAGAGACATTATACAGACAGTTGCATTAATTTTAAAACTAGCTTTATGGCCTGTATTTTGAAAGAAAAAGGCAGTTCCGCACCCACTTAAACTTTTTGAACCATCTGTGAAAATTTTACACCAATCACTGTACTTGGCAACTAATTCTGATGTCACTTCATGAACCAATATATTGGGATTATAATATTGTTTTGATTGCTTGATACATTCCAAATCCGTTTTGATGACCATTTTAATTTCTATAGCGGATATCCAAGTATCTAATGTATACATTTTAAGAATTTCCGCAGAATTAATTTGTAGTTGTCCCACTTCGTCAAAAGTAGTAGCAAGTAAAGGTTTCTTTTTATTTGACCAGTACCTATGATGACTAAAAGAGCTCAATTCTGAAATCGTGTTTAAACAATTACTACTAGACCATGAACGTGATTTTAATATATACTTAAAAGCAAGATATTGACGTCTTATAACTAGTGGTGGTATGTGTAATTCACTTTCCATCACATGGATGGGGGTACTTCTAATGAATCCTCCTATTACTCTAAGGGCTTGATTTTGTAGCTTATCCAATTTGGAAAGATGTGTCTTTGTACTGGAATCATATAAGTAACAGGCATAATCAATACGACTTCTTACCAACAAGATATATATTTTACGTATGTGTTTGGTATGGACACCCCAGGAGGACCCTGCTAATACTTTTAATAGATTTAGGAATTTTGTACATTTACTGACTATTTCATTAATATGTTTCCGCCAGTGTAAACTTCTGTCTAACCATATACCCAAGTATTTAACACATTCCACCATTAATAGCGGTTGCTCATAAATTTTTAAGAAAGGCACTATTCTTCTTCGACCCCTACTAAAAACACAGTAATTGGATTTGCTTGGTGATAACGTCAATCCAACCTCACCCAGTAAAGTTACTAAACAGTTTAACGCATTTTGTATATTACGTTCAGATGTTTTTATTTGTTTGTCGCTTGTATATATAACAAAGTCGTCGGCATATTGCGATATCATGACATTTTGAATTTTATGACAGATTTGATAAGTAACCAAGTTAAATAATAAAGGGGAGAGAGGGTCCCCTTGTGCTAATCCTCTGTTAGTCCATCTGACGCCAAGCCCTTCACTATTGAATGACTTAATTTTTAAGTGCCTTTCATTCATAAATGACCAAAGGTAGACACAAATTCTAGACCCGACCTGAACCTCATCCAACGCTTTAGTAACTGACTCAATTGAAACGTTGTTATACGCATTTTCAATATCCACAAAACATGCCACTGTCGAAACATTTTTAGTGAAACCAATTTGGATGTAGGAAACTAGACGAGATAGTGAATCCAAACAGGACTGGGCTTTTCTAAATCCTATTGTGTTTGGGGATAGAAGTTTGTTTTTTTCTATGAACCATTCTAACCGTTTGCAGATCATTAAATGAAAGGTTTTGCATACACACGAGATAAGCGAAATAGGCCTTAATTTACTGTCGCTATTCTGGTTGTTTGCACCTTTGGGTATAGGGATAATTTGTATGTCACGCCATTGATGGGGAACGGTACCAGATATAAAAATGTAATTGTATATTTTAAGTAACAAAAATTTTCCAGATTCCGGTAAATTGTGTAACATTGAATAGGATATGCCATCTTGCCCCGGGGCCGAATCCTTTTTTTTTAGACAATTATCTAGTTCCTGTCTAGTAAATTCAGCTTCTAAAAATCCATTTCTTGAGTTGAAATTGGGGGATAGATTAGGAGCGTAATCGGGTGTAAGTGAGCGTAACAGTGCAGTTTGTTTTTCAATGGGAGAACATGGTCCTTGCTGCTTAAATCCTTTCATCCATCTCATACGCCGCCACATCTCAGGTACAGTTGTTACTTCATCAATAGAATCACAAAATTTTTGCCAACCACCGTACCTAGCTTTCTTAATTAAAGTTTGCGATTCCAAGGTCTTGGATTCCAATTTGTTTAAATTTTCAGGGGTGGGGTTTTTCCGAAAATTTGACAATACTAACCTGCGTTGTGCGACTATTTCTGATAGTTTAGGATTCCAATAATTTCTCGGTTTAAATTTTTCCTGTATCTCTAGACTAAATTTATAATAGGGTATATGTTTATTAGCTGCGTATTCAATTATATTCTCGAAAAAATCATACATTTGTTGAACATCTACCCTATTACTACATTCACCCGTAAAATTAATTTTATCTGAAATTGCTTGACGGAATTTAGTCCAGTTCGCATTTTTCCAGTTTCGTTTTCGGCCAGTGTGTATTAAACTAGATAAGTTTGCAGTCATTTTAATGATCAAGTGGTCGCTGCCGAGATTTTCATTAAATACTTGCCAGGCAAATTTTATAGCTACGTCAGAGGTGACAAACGATATATCCGGGGAAGATTGCTGTACATTGCCATTTACTAACTTAATCCGTGTTGCCATGCCGTCGTTAAGGGAGATAAAGTCGTTTTCTATGGACGAGTCCAAAACCTGAATACCTCTCGTATCAGATTTGATCGACCAGTTTGTATGATGGCCATTAAAGTCACCCGCTATTAATGTTTTACGCGTAAATTGTGAAAAAATTTCATTCCAATCCGAAATCTGAGTTCGTACCGAAGATGGGCAATAAACCGACACAACATATTCTAAGTCTTTGCAATTTACCAACTTAACACAAATTAGTTCGATACCCACATTATTAATATTAAACGACACTAGGTGAGATTGAATCGACCGGTGAATCAGTAAAGCTACACCGCCATAACTATCGTATCTATCGTTTCTATAGACATTATACCCGCTAATGTTTATATTAATGTCACAGCTGAGCCATGACTCACTTATTATTGCGATGTGTATGTTTTCTTTTAATAATAGTTCAGAAAAGGATACAAGTTTAGGCCGTAAACTTTGTGCATTCCATTGGAATATGTTTATCTTTATGACTTTTTTTAAATTATCCATTATTAAAACAGTTTATAATATACCTCAAGATTTCTTCTCCGAATATAATATTAGTCAAAAAATTCTTTATTTCCTCGCCAACAATTTTCAACAATGATAATATTTTTTCTTTCATTTTGAGATTCGATTTACAAATACCTTTTATCTTCAACCATATCTTCGCCCATTCAAATTTATACAACAGATGTGCACTTTGCCTACGATTTCCTTCTTCTTCCTGAGACCTATTTGTTTCGGCACTGATTGATTGTTCTAGGAGTTCATCATATTGCGGTTGCTGTGTTTTCTGCTTATTTGATTTTTGTTTTGTTCTTTTAAAATTTTGTGGTGGATTTACACTCGTAACATTTTCTTCTTCTTCTGTATTAGATAGTATTTCTTGGTGTATTATGGCATTGGCCAATACACTACTATAGGTTTCCTTCCCAGTGTTCATTAAGGTTGCAGATTGATTGTTATTATTTTCCTCTTCCTGCGATATCTCCTTTGTTATTTGTTTTTGTTTCACCTCCTTTAGCAGTTGTAAGGCTCTTCTGTATGTAACATGTTCTTCACTCATGATGTTCCGGATAGTTCTTTCTTTCAGGTAAACGGGACACTTTTTATCCAGGACAAAGTGGTTCCCCTTACAGTTAAGACATTTGAAATCTGTTATGGTGCAGTTTTCGTGACTTCCTCCACACTTTGGGCATAATATTTTTTTTGTAGGGCAAAATTTTATGAGATGTCCAAATTGCCAACAGCCCGAACATTGCGATACTGGGAACACATACGCTTCAACTTTGAATCGGCAATCGTAGGCATAAATATACTCAGGTAACACATTACTTTTGAAGCTCACTCTAACTGACTCACAATCTATCCATTTCCCTTCTGGTAGAAGACGTTTTAATCTCCTTACTGATAAAACATCAACGCTCGCTTTCAAAATGTTCATGAGTTCTTCTTCATTTAGTTCAAGGTCTATTCCTTTCACTATTCCATAAGATATCGACATTTCTTGAATTAATTGGCAACGCAAACCTATTTCTTTTAGTTTTTTGCATTCAATTAGTTTTATAGCGTCTTCCTTTCTCTGAAATTGGATGAGTACCTTATTGGCACTTTTATATTTTATTTTAAGTATATCTTTAATATTTTCGCCACGAAGTAATTTAGCAAAAGCTATTGGTTTTGGTAAATTCTCCATCGAAGTTACACAAACTTCGTGATTAGCTACGATTTCGGATGTGCCACTATCTTCCTTATGTTTCCCTTGATCATGGCTTTTGTCCAACGAGTTACTTCTTATAAACCGTTTAGGTTTACTTCTGATTACAGTAATAAAGTCATCTTCACTATTATCATCTTCCCGTTCCTTTCTCTTCTCTGCATTTCGTACAGTTCCACCATCATCACTTCTTCCGCTTTCTGAGTTTGCCTCATCCATCTTATTCATCTCATGTAGTTGTTGTTCGCACTTATCCAAAATTTCTGAATCGCTCAGATTTTCACCACTTGAATCACTTTGCATTTTACGAACAATGATTCGTAGATATGCGTAAAAATTGGATGACACTCGCAACGAGAGGCAACAGCGCGTGCGCACGGCCCAGCGTCACAGCGCAAACTGAGGTAACCACCCTTTGTTTTTTTTACTGCCTTGGGCTTTGGTCTTTACTCCAGTCTATATCAGAGATGACAGACAAAGTCGACGATGGTATGTACGAGCTTACCCAGAAGAAGCCTGTTCACTCTAATTTTAAAGAGATTAGGGTTGTAAGCGTTCGGAAACACAGACGCCGGCAGACAGTTCCACTCCTTTGCTGTGCGCATTATGAAAGACGTTTGAATACGCTTAGTGCGAATTGGTGGAATAGCAAGTCTCTTTGTCTCGAAAAGCCAGTTATACCGTTCGTACCTGCGGTCATTTGTAGAACTTTGAGAGTCGGTACTGGTAGTCAGTGCCAGTCAAGTCTGACAAGTCATAGCAAGTGGTATTGTATACCTGCCAGGGCTGCGGGCTGTTCGAAAGAGATACCGTGGCCCTGGAACACAAAGGGCTAAGAAGGAACATCGATGGGTTTTAGTCAGACAAGCCTGACACTCCCTTTCGCTCCGCCCAGAGCGGGAGGAGACATTTGATGATTTCCCATCCGAAAAAAAGAAAAAGGGGTATTGTATAATCCGGAATTCTCTGGGTTATAATATAATAATAATATAATATATATTTATTCAAAAATAATATGGGCATAATAAATACAGTTAAATCTTAAAAATAATGAAGGTATCACAAAGTTCGATGCCTGTACTAGGTTAATCCTGTATCACAGGCGGCTAAATCTAATAACTACTATTTGGGCTAGATTTCTTAACAATATTTAACATAATAATGGAAAAACATAATTGTGAAATAAGTTAATATGAGTTAATATATTATGATATACCCAATGCACATTAACGCTATACGAACAAAAATAATCTATCTTTATGGAGGCAAGCTGGCAGTATTTTTATGTAAGATAGTGGTTTTCAGCTGCATCCAGTAAGACTGGAAGTCGAACACAACCTAGTTGGGAAAAGGCTAAGCAGATGATGATGTAGATGGGCTGATATTCTAAGTGCAGGTGTATGTGTTCAAGCATATGATTGGTGTAATTTCACACAAACATGGTTTAGTTTTGCAAGAGAAAGATAAAAGCAATAATTCAGTTACGGCATCAGGTTTAAGATGTTCCATTTTGAGGCTTTCTTCTGGATTTTCTACTAAAGTATTTAACACAAAATTTCCACACAACATAACATCACGCCGATAATCCCCGAAGAGTAAGACAGAGGCGTACTTAATAGTACACACATTTCGCCATTTATTTTATAAGTTACATTTAATAGGGAGGAAGGGAGGGAGCCTATTGCCAGTAACCAGGCACAAATCCAGAAGCTTGGCCGACCGGTTTTCGAACCCAGGTCCTCATGCTTAGCAGTCGACCATCGAGGCAGGTCTACATTTATATAACTGTAATTTACACGGCGTACCTACATGTTCAAACTTCATATCAAGTTGTAATGTCATCTCGTCCATTAATTACTTAATCAAACACCCTAAATCGTTTAAATTAAACATTCATCCTAAACAAAGCAATGCGCATTTATGCCAATCTAACTGGCATTGTCGTTGAATCCCCAGAGATGGCACGACGTGGCAACTGGCAATGTTCGTGTACCCAAAGCGACTGGCAATAATCAGTTTATGGCAACCATTTCAATGGCCGACTGTACTCCACGATATTAAAGCTTATTACTCCAATAAAAGGTTTTAAAAGCGATGGTTTTCGAGTTTTCCGGGCGTGCTTCATTTGTTTTTCTTTTGTGTGTGTCGGGAAAAGAGATTTCAGGATCACAATTTTAAAATAAGAATGTTGTTGTGAATTGGCCAATTCCAAGGAACTTATATTTATTTATTTATTTATTTATTTATACAAGTACTCGCTGCACTTACAGTTTGCACCAAAGCGTGCAGCAAGCCAAAAACATAACATTAACTAAAGAAATTTACAGAATAATTCAGCATAGCCTTATTGCTGCACGTAAACACATCAAGATCAGGTTCCTGAGCAATCAAGGCGTTAAGCAGATTTATCGCCTGGGCTGTGGGCGCATATCGAGCAGTTTGGGTACGCACAGAAGGAGGCGCGAACAAGCCCCGTGAGAAACAGGCCCGCGACCGCCGCAGCCGGTCCGGAGCAAACAATGAACAACGAGCTAGAGTAGTCGCGTCGTCAATTTTATTATTTAGTAATTGATAGTAGTGCATCAACAGCGCACACTTACGTCTCAGTTCTAACGTGTTGATGCCTACCATTCCTGAGACAAACAGAGACGGATACAAATAGGGGTAATATCCATATATTTTTTTATATAGGTAGCGAGCAAATTTTCGTTGGACCCGTTCTATCATGAGTTTATATTTTTGCTATATACAACTGGAGTACAAACAAAATGTCAATATAAAAAAAAACCGTTTAAAAATGAAATTTATCTCAAACAAGTAGACTTCGCATTATTTTAATGAATACGAACACTATGCCAAAGAGAGAAAAAACTTTAGAGTGAGATAGCTAAGAGGTGGATTGTGTCCTTGTCTTGCAATTGTACATAATTCCACTTAAAAAATGGTAAAATTGTGTTCTGTGAAGGGGTGTAATAGTGAGGGGTTTGCTGGATGTGGGATTTATTTTTTCAGTTAAGTTCTTTTAACTATGTTTGCAAATAACGACTAGGGTGACAATGCTCTAAATCTATAAACGGAGATCTTGAAAATATTGTAAAGAAATTGCCTTGCTACCACGTAGGTGATCCTACAGTGTCCCCTTATTACCCTAATAAGTAGGTGTCGGCTTCGTCAAATTCTTTTACACCCCGTAATTTTGAATTAATTCTACCGGGTGCCAGCAAGTTATAACACAATAATAACCCAAATGTAAGTACAAAATAATGGATACCCTATTAGAAAAAGATGGCATCCACTCTTGAAGTTTTCTCGCTCAGAACGCTTTTGAGTTGCTCGTACTCATTCCAGATAGTATATAAGTTCCTTAGCTTTGGCATTTTCATTTTTTTCATTTAATGTAATTTCGAATGTGATTTTTAATAATTATTTTTTTTCTGTGTATCTTTAATCTTTCATGTAATTTTTTTTATGGAATTGTTAAATTTTTTAATGTCATTGTTTAATTTATTAGTGATTTTATAACATTTTAATGAAACAAAGAACTCGTTTTTTACTAACACAAGTTATGGACCAATGTCTGAAATAAAAAGATTTTATTTATTTATTTTTTATTATTTTGATTTCGTTCATTGGGACAAAACAGCTTATAGTAATATTATAAAGAGGTAAGTTTGTACGTTAGTAAGTTTTTAATATAAGTAGGGAGTAAGTAATCTTCTGAACTACTGATTCGATTCCAAAAATACTTTAGTAAAGGAAAGGTAGGATAGGACGAGTGTTTCAGAGTATATTTAAAACGTTTAATTTCAACGGTAAACGGTAAAGTTTTATTTTCATAATATAATTTTTGTCCATTAGACAAGCGAATCTGCGGGCAAAAGTTGGCTTTTAGATTGAAAAATAAACAACATTTCTCGAAGATGCTGGTAACAAACTTTTCTGAAATAAATCGCCCAACAATTTCAACGTGCCCCTTACAACCATATTAAAAGCCATTGTTTAACAGAAAATAATAATCAGAATCACTTTTATATCAATTTGTGGGGTTCTAATCGCCGCCATCTTGACGTTAATGGTCTATAACTAAGATTTATAGTAACAACTCTTTAAATGAAGAAAGTAGTTAGTGCTCGTCTGCTTGACCCCAGTATTTATATCGCAGTTAACTTGAATGGTGTGAATAAAACGCAAATAAAATCACTAAAACATGTTTTATGGCGTGTTGTTAGGCTTGGTACTTGAATACACTTACCAGGGTTCGAAATTATTCGGTATTTATTTTTCTGTAATTTCGTAACTATCACTCTGGACCCGTAACGAACAAAACGGAACAGAATTGTGCAAAAGAAATCTGTTTATGGATTATAGTGACCTTTTTAAAGGTGACACTAATAAGTGTCACCTTTAAAAAGGGTCAACGCAATAGCGTTCGAAGCAGCAAATACCGTTCGGGTAACCGTGCTAAAGTGACATTCATAAGTATCATTTTTGTGATGAGTACAATTCCTATTTGGAATTTTCCGTCACATAGCAATCGACGCAAACTTTGAGAAAAAATTGCAAACTTATCTCATAAATAAGTTCATCATCATCATCAGCCTATAATGTTCCCACTGCTGGGACACAGGCCTCCTTCCTATGAGAGGGAGTGGGCTGTAATCTGCTGTAGTAATCAGCTGTAGCGGAGTTGGTAGATGTGTCATGTCTTCAAATTTTTAGTTCTAGGTCATGTCGGTTTCCTCACGATGTTTTCCTTCACCGTTTTTGAGGGCAGCGGTGATGAAATAAATTACACAAAGTATGCGCCTGCCTGGGTATGGAGCTGCCACCACTAGGCCACCGCTGCTCTCGAAATAAGTTCAACATTATTTTACTATGAAATTTTCTAATCATTGCGAGTTATATTCCCAGGTTGGCCTCACTAATTACTTTGGTAATAATTTAATGCACCGTGCGCTCCCGTGGTTTAACTTAATAAAACTAGACAGCTAGGCATGTGATAATAGGGTAAGGACTGTGTGACGAGCGGAGCGATGAGCGGGAAACAAGCGAAAGTGCTGGATGAACGAATCATCAATTTTCACCTTGATCACAGTGTTCGAGGCCTTATATCTCTGCATCCATGCTGTCTACAGTAATCATCATAATTTACTTAGGGGTTTTTTGAAGTGAAAACTTCTTTTGCGGCGTTGTGCACTTTTTGTGATGGGTAAAAAATATTAAACTCGCGTCAGGGCACATGAACGTCACGTCACGTGTCCTGATCGAAAATTCGTAAGACGGATTGACATTAGGTTACGAAGGAATTTGAACTTTATTCTTTTATAATATCATTCCTCACACAATCCACCCATCGTTTCCTTTATCTTCCTCTGCGTCTCCATCCATTTCAATTCATCCATGCTGTCTAACGGAGATCGGGCAGACTTCTATGGACTCTGGTCCAAGAAGCTTTGTTGATTCTAGGATACTCAAATCACTTGTTGTGTTTGATGCTTTTCAGTTACCAATGCTCGTGATAATCGTTTAAAAAAAGGGTTCAAATTATGCTTTTTGTAAATCTAACTCTGCCTTTTATTTAAGAGTAATACAAGGTGCATTATACTAGGAGAAGCTCATGGCTATATAATAACAACCGCAAGGGTCGATCTTTAAGGTAAAGCCAAAATGTTTTTTAGTGGATACATAAGTTTAACTTTTTAAACTTATGTATCCTGCTTATGCGTATTAAGTTTCATTAAAATCTGAAAATTTGAAATCTGGTAAGGTGTGAATGCTCTTAATACAGTTTAGCTTCTCAGTACGATTATTAATCTAATCATTATCTTCTGTTACTGCAACATACTCACTAATTAATCAGTAAATAATTTAACGCTACGAGTCTCGCGGTCGCCTTCACTAAGGAGATTAAACAAGGGTACAAGCAAAATATTGCGTCGTAAGCTTTAGAGGTAAACTCATGCTTGTGACACTTCAAATTTTGTGCTAAGGGTAATTACGTAATTGATCGCGCGATATAATGTACCTATACAAGGTGTTGTTTTGCATCCTCGTCAAATTCAAGGAGGTAACTATGCTAGTGATTCTCGTCCCGAATCAATAATAAAATGGGTAGGTAATTTTTCTTTTTTACGGAAATCGGTAATTGTGAACCACCTGTGTTTTAAACGCTGCCCGTCTGTGTCTGTTTCAAACGTTTATTTCATAATTTCTTAGTCCCTAAACCACGTTAACCTCTCCGACCTTCCGGTTCTAACGGTAAAACACCCAGCCGGCCTCACAATGACGTCATCGAGCGTGTCAAGTGTCCTGCGCTCATAAAAAGCTTATCGCGCGAGTTCTATTAGCTCTTATCTCAAGCGGTAAACAGTTTCGGGTTCATGATTAACGTGACCATGTATTACAATATAAACAATTGTTTTATAACTACTTGAGAATTATACACATCGCATAGAATTCAGAGAGCTCGCCGCAAACATACTGTTGTCGTAGTTTGTTTTTTTTTGGTAAAACTACTGAATCAATTTACACGAAACTTTAGATCTAACATAACAAATATACACGTAATCTAATGACAGTGTTTTTTAGGAGTCCTACATAAATTATTCTTGCAAGATTCCAATTCAAACGTCTTATTAGAATCGGCCATTTTCTAACTGCGCAGTTCAATGCATGAAAATACTTGAAATATCAATAAATATGAATATATATGCCTCGAATGCATGAAATTATGAATTATCACTATTTTTTCGCTTATTACTAATGTTTCCAAGACCATATTTCATTGTAAAAGAGTCAAATTCATATTTTCAATTTCGACTGACGAACTTCACAACAAAGGAATTTTTGGAGAAATTTTTGGGTCAAAAACATAATTTTTAGATATTTTTTCCAGCAAATGACTATCTAAAAAGTTACATTATACACTTATAACATACTATACATTTACTTACCAAAGTTTAACAACACAAAACACAAAAATTTCACTGCATTCCAAAACAAAACACCACCGTTCCACACTGGCCGCCATGACTCATTTTGACAGTCGACAAAGACGCGTTTCTTTATTTTTTTAATAATTTTGTGCAGTTGTTAGGTTGGTATGTTTGGTTTCATTTTAATCGAACTCTAGTTGGCCAGAGACGTAAATTTTTACAAACGAATTAGAACCTTACTGTACGTACGATAAGGGTTTAAGTTTGCTTGTACGAGGCGGTCCCTTTTGGGTTCGCCGGGGTTCAACGGAGGGGTTGGCGCGATCCCCGATGGGCTCGCGCGGGCCGGAGAGGTTAAGGGGGTTATTCTGAAAAACTGACAAACTTAAACAACCAAATAAATCAGCGTTTTTTAATAATAAACTAGGTACCTTAATTTTAATTGATTATTTATGTCTTTCGTGATCATCACCTGAAATTTGACGAGGTTGCAAAACAACACCTTGTATAAAAAAATTACTTATCTTTTTTTGTAATAAAGTGATTTGCTTCTTACGGCTGCGGTTCAGATTACGTTGAACAGCGACAAGAAAAAAACAACACATTTTTACGTCTTTTCATTCCAAATTAGCTATTTAAATGTGTCAGCGAGTGGTAATACTTTAATGTAGTTTCGTACGACGACCATTCAAGCTATGCAAAACCAGTTTATGCGGATCCCTCAAAGTACGAAAAGTCTATAATTAAAGTGGCCATGTTATACTGTACATGTATAACTTGACGTCAGCACTCTCTGGTTATATCTGGATTAGCTAAAATTTTTCATTTTTTTTTCATTTCACAACTTTGTTCGTGCCCGACAAATGTGCGAAAACAGTTACACAGTGGGTGTCTCAAAATGGATTTCGTAACGTCTTATTTACGTTACGACGTCTATTTTCAGGCCTAAGAAACGTTAGAATAAGAATAGATAATTAGGGTAAGAACGAGTAATCGATTCGATCAATTGATCGAATAAAGGAAAACATAAAATGATTGGAAAAGTATTAAGAAATCCTTTGCCCAGGAGTGGGACAGAACAGGCTAATATAAAAAATAGTTCGTGCCGATACAAAACAATAATTGGGTCATGTGTAGTAAAATACTGGTTTATTAGTGGTATTAAGTAACAACGGTACGAGTACCATTATTCTTATGTCGTACCCCTATTTTTCATTATTCCACCTTGTTCCAGTCATCCTGTTCGTTCTTTATTTCCTCCTATTTTTCTTGTCACCCAATTTTCGATCGTAAAACGTTCACTGCATCTTAAGCGAAACGTCTTGTATGAATACTTGAGTATCTACAGTCAGCCTCAAAAAGATGTGTAATGTTAGTCAAAACTGCTGTTTTGACAATTGCTAACAATAATTATTGGATTGTTAGGTTTTTTTGCGACCCATTGAAAAACGTGTTGTAGTAATTCTAGATGATAATAATTGTGACGTTCTAAAAAAAAAAACATATTTTTCGAAGAGAAAACTGCATTTTAACTTAATCCGTTATTATATTAAGTTAAAATGCGTTTTTCTGATAACAATCAAAATTTGTTTTGTAAGATTAACGTGGCAACGCCGCATATATGTCTCTTGGGCACATTACTAGCAGACAGCGTTTTTGATGTCTTTTTATAGTTATTTTTAGTTTTTTTTTTTTATTTACTAGTTTTTAATTGTTATATGATTTATTCAGTTTCTCTACAAATAAAAACACAATCATAAGTAAACTATACGTTATTTACAAAGTGTAATTGTAGTTACACATTGATAAAGTATTATGAAACACAAATTGTAGACAATCAAATGAATTCTGCCACTGTACACATCTTGACGCTGACTGTACCTTACATCTTACCTCGTTAAGTCTATTCCTTCGTGTTTACGTCTGTTTTGTGTTCTCATGGTTTTTATGGAGATATATTTATATAATATCTTCCAAATGTTTGTTCTTGTAGCACGGTCATTACTTACAAACTATCAAACGACATAAGAGTGAAAGCTGCAAGGAGCTGGACGCCACTCGCGGCTAAATAAAACAGCCAATCGGATCGATATTCAGGTTAAGCCACGCTTGCCTAAGTCGGTCCGTGGATGGGTAATGGGATTACCCATTACATACCGAGTTTCCTCCGTGCCTCGGAATTGGTCCCGGCTGTCAATAGTAGATCTTTGTCAGACGTTACAGGTAGTCCCGTGTAAGTCTGACCACCAGTCTTACCAACGGGTCGTAGTACCAATAGGTAGGTACTTACTGGGTTGTGGAGGTCAGATAGGCAGTCACTCCTTGTAATTTAGACCGGTTAGACTGGAAGGCGACCTCAACATAGAAAAAACCTAGGCTGACGAATAGCGAAAACTGCATAACTGCAAATATCGAACTAAAGGACTGGACCAATAAACCAAATTAGTACGGAACATGTACTCCAAAAAAATATAAAAAAAAATGATCTGAAGGCGATATTCTGAATTCAAATCATTCGCTTCCTACAAGCAACAAAAATATACATAGTTACACGTCCACAAGCTACCAACCCTGATTCAGATTCCACTGATTCTGTGAAAATACAACATTATAATTTAAATTGTACACCACAAATCCAGTTTCACGTCCCATTGAAGTAAATCCGTTGATGCACGAAATAAAGCTAGAAGTGAACAGTTCAACAAACATGTTCAAAAGCTAAAGAGATTAACAAACATGTTCAGAACCACTCCGTATTCTAAGTTGTTACTACGAGTGAGTTCCTGTACAGCACTAAAACGCATTTAGTCTGGAAATGATGTGGGTTAACAAATAAATGCCAAACTTGCCTGTTTGTGGCTTTTGTGGCAAATTTTGCTAGATGTTGCGAAGAATTGCTGGAAATGTCTTGTATTTGTAAGAGGGTGAAAATGGCCTTAAACATAATATATTGAGTATAGGCAATTGGACAATTGTGTAAAAATGTTTTTAGAGGCAGACACTATTACATACGGCCTTAATTCTATTAACAGGCGACGTACGAAACGTCAACTAAACACAAATATATTTTGAAAAAGTTTTATCACTGTTAAAATGATATAGATTTATAGAATTTCAGAAAGAACATTGGAATAATTCAAAAGGCAAAGTAGAATTAATAGTACTTACCTACATAGTTGTTGTTGAAATGTTCGAGTCATCAATAGCATTATGTCATTTAGTGACCGGTGTCGGGAGCAGGGTCGCAGGCTACCGGTGGTTAGGGCTCCAGAGACAGGAAACTCTTCACAATTCGGGCCGTATCGAGGAGTAGTGCCTTCTGAATCAGGCCCTTAATCCAACCGCCTTAGCCTCGAAAGATGTTCATCGAGGCTCTTGGTAATCAACAGATTTTTAGGGGAATGAGGAACAGGGTGTAAAGTTCTTCATACCCTATAGAAAAGAGAGGTTCCTCCGACCAGACAGGTGTTACGTCTGGTGGGCAACTGCCCGACAGTTGCTGTCGGGTTTTTCTATATAGCCTTAAGTCGATGTAAACTTTGCTTGCGAGATGTAGGAATTGAAGTTAGTTCTTCCGTCGTGTCATAGATGGCGCTGTTGTACTTTTTTGTTGTATGTTGCTTTTTGAAGGTCGCTACAGATTGAAAATCGACACAATAGTAGCACACAGTAATACTAAGTTCACATTCCACAGTGTGCCGAGCGTGCCGTGTCGAGATATTTTTTTTTTTTCAGTTTCTCAGCTTTCACGAGGTTCTCGTCATGCCTTTTTACAAGCTTTTATTTAACTTTTAAAGTATGTATGTTTGTTCGGGTGGAATCTTGGAAGCTAAATTAGAACCACTTCCCGATGTCCGATTGAGCTGAAATTTTGCACACACATTTGGTTCTAAGCACAATACATTCTTATGACAGACATAAATTAATCCTGCAGCGAGAACTCCTTAACGGTTTATAACACAGACACGAAAATTTGTATAATGGATAAACATGACTTCTATCATATCTAATCCTGCAGACAGGATCGTCTTATCACGAGGGAAACTCCTCAACGGTTAATAGCGTGAATAGGAAACTTTGCATACGGTTTCATATTTGACGAATAATCACAATTTGTATCACGAAATCATCCTACAGCCAGGATTGTATCCTTACGATGGAACTCCTCAACGTCGGTTAATAAAGGTTAATTTAGGCACAGACATTCATGTCTGTGCTATTGACTTTGTACAGATAGTAGTTCATTTTTGATGAATAAATCTAAGTTCTGTCGTTATCTGATCCCATTAGCCAGGATGTATAAAAAAAAATGTTAAACTAAAATTATAAGTTAAAAAACACTTTTGAAAAAATACCTTCAATAATTATGCACTACTTATTATAACTATTCTTTATCGTTTTCATTTACCTACTCAAAGATTTATTTTCTTCTTTTCAGTACATCATGAACAGATGGACGCTACAGAAGGCGCCAAACTAGTGGCTCATTTCTGTGCCGACATAATTTAGATTGCCATCGACACGCTAAGAGGAAGCAGTGCATAATTATAAAAAAAAACTGTTTTAAAAAAAGATTTTATTTGTAGTTGATTTTGTTTATATATTTCTTTCTTTTATTTTTAAATGGTGCCGCAGACTAGGAATATCTCCTGTATTGTGGGTGCGTTTACAAAAATTGAAAGTCACAAACACAAACAGCCAGACCCGGAAAGTCAAACTATCTGTAGGCCATACAAATATTTGTTCCGTGCGGGGATCGAACCCACGAAACGCAGCGCAGCAGTCGACTGCTCAACCACTGCACAAACCGTGCCATCACTTATAACTTATAAATCGCAATTTACAAAAAAAACAGTACTTTATTTCTAGTCTAAAACAAAATAATTATAATTTATTCGTTAGTTATAAATACATAAATGATAATTATAACACCTCTCACTTAGAAACAGTAGGTATATTTACATTTTATAAAACCACACAAACATTTAGTATAGAATTCAAAAGTCCGTAATAAAGTTGGGGCCCGGGGGTCTACTCTCTAAGCACGAAGTCCGTAGTTTCGGCCGAAGTTACGGTCGTTTCCTACTCCTTATTACTTACGGACATAAGATTCGTTAGGCGCCCGAAATAAAAATGAATGACAATACGATTGGACAGTTGTCCTTACTCCCGATGTGTTTTCAAAACTCATGAATCTGAAAATATTAGAGAGTAGGGTTCATTTCGAAGTATAAAGCTAGTTACGGACGGACTCGTAATTTCGTTGACGGACATAGAGAGTAGGCCCCCCGATTCGGAGTATTCCGACATGACACCTAAAGTTGCCAAATGTTGACCCAAACCCCGTTTTGCTAAAATGTGTTTATTTGTGTAATACCTGCGTATAACTTTTTATTGTACAAAAGGATTTTTCGGAATAAGTTTGCTTTGTTAATTATGAGTGTTAACCCATTAACGAAGCCGAAAGCCAATTTGTTCTCATTGTCACTAGATTATAGCTCAGAACCTTCTAGTTACGGATATATTGGATTATATAAAAAAAAAATACTTGAGAAGAAGTTGGAACTTGTACCCAGTTCCAACTTTTTCATTCAACATTTTTTTTATAATTAGCCATTATTTGTCGTAAAAAGTAAATGAGAAAAAAATGTTATTTTGGTATATCCATAAGAGATAGACATATACCATCGCGGAGTTTTCTGTAGACCGACAGCACTGATGATAACATCTGTGTCGATTGTTTAAGTTAGTGTTCTTTTATTGTTTTACTTTTATTTTTGTATAGATTCTTTTTATTTACCTATTTTTTTGAGAATGTGTGAACATTGTAGGCTTTGTTTTTTTTTTCCATTACTACCTTCTATAGTATGCAATCGACTTATTGTCGGGCCTACGCTGTCCTCCCATACTTAAGTACTAACGCTGTAAATTCAAATATTGTAAAACCAAATGAATTTTAAAAGAGTAACCATGAGTTTCTTGCCGGTTCTTCTCCATAGGAAACGACCAACCCGAACCGTACACCTTTTGTTGACGTTTTATAAGTGTCCATGTAGGCCTATGTAAGATAAAATATTTTGATTTTGATTTGACGTTTTCAATGTGTAAATCTCGTAGGGTTCAGCCTGCGTTTGCAATGTAAGCGGAAAAAATGTAATTATTTACGACATCACATTAGAAACCTCAAAAATAACAGTATTTCTCCACTACTCAATGGATGTTATTATACATATAAACCTTCCTCTTCAAACACACTATGTATTAAAAAAAACTGCATCAAAATCCGTTGCGTAGTTTTAAAGATTTAAGCATACATAGGGATATAGGGACAGAGAAAGCGACTTTGTTTTTTTTTAACCCCCGACCAAAAAAGAGGGGTGTTATTAGTTTGACGTGTGTATCTGTGTATCTGTGTGTCTGTCTGTGGTATCGTAGCTCCTAAACGGATGAACCGATATTGATGAAATTAGTTTCGTTTGAAAGGTGTTTTAATCGAGAGTGTTTTTAGCTATGTTTCGATAAAATCTGATCAGCCGTTTGAAGGCCATCACCTCTATTCTAGTTGAAGGGAAATTAGCAATTTCCACAGGTCTGATCGATTCGAAATTTGAAATCTTGTCACTTGTCATCATGGGGATTGCCAGGGGGGGTGGGTGCTTACCCCCTCCCCCCCAGAAAGTTTTTTTTCATTTTTTGCTGTTTTCGTTAATTGGCGAGATGACACACAACACCGAGAAAAGTGGAAGCAATGGGGGAGGCCTATGCCCAGTATTCGGACAGTCAAGGCTAAGATAAAACAATATACGACACAAAAAACCTCTATAAAAACAAAAATAAAATAATCCAAGCGTCTTAGCGTCGGGGGACCGCTAAGTAGACGCTCTTAACTTGCCCGTATTTCTACATTGTTCTCACATATTTGTAACTTTTAACATGAATGATGTAACCAAGATTTTGTAACATATTTTGATTTAAAAGAGTGTCCATGGAGTTTCTTGCCCGTTCTTCTCCATAGAGATCTACGCTACGGAATGGGCAACTCCAGTACTTTCACAAGTTATTATGCCTTGTGACTGGGACTGTAGCTTCGCGTTTTATTTTGTTTTTTTGACTTTCAAAAGTGCCTGTAAAGGTCTAATTGAAATAAATGCGTTGACTTTGACTTTGAATTTTTATACTATGTAGTGATGATAAGTTCGCCTTCTATAAGGTACATACAATTTAAACATAACCGAAATGTGTATGTACTATTAGTAAGTGTACCGTTACAGGTGTGACGAGTATATCTTAAAAGCCAGTAGGTAATTACTTATGACTGAAACAACATCAAGTAAATACGTACTTACTATATTGATGACGCCACATACCTAGTTATTGATTGTCGCACTAGCGATGCTGGTACGGTTCTGTATATTACACTCATCATAATAATTTATTTATTTTTCTAGCTGTCATTTTTGTTGATTTTAGAATCACTTGAATTTATTTCGAAAATTATGTCCAAAACAAACTCCAAGATGGCAGCTACTAAAAAGTTCCATTATTAACTTTGAGGGTGTCATAATAATATAACAATTGTGAAGAGTAGGCTAATAAACGCGTTTCACAAAATATTAAAGTGCAGATTATAGCCCTATAGTTACCATAGACTTTCATAAAACACACATTCTAACTTTAACCATCAAACAGAAGTAAGCAAACAATATTAAAACAGACAGATATTAAAACAACCTTTGGCACGATTTTATTACCGGCCATAGTCCTGCCTCGACAAACAAGGTTTATTTAAAAACAAAACAAAACTATTTCAATATAACCTACTTGTTTATGCCAAAGCCGTGTACACTGCAACCAACTTACCTATGTAGGTGGGAAAAAATAAAAATAAAATAAATGTGAGAAGTTTGACTTATGGATCCAAATTTCATAAAATGCAACTAAAGGCCTTCCACAGTTATTTTACATTTGGCATAGACCTTATGGTAACGCGAATAAGGGTGACTATCTTGTTCTTATTCTTCTTCTTAGCTCTATCCCACTTTAGATGGGGTCGGCTCTCCTAATTTTCATGCGCCAGGACAATCTGTTCGAGTTTCGTCATGCTAGTCCACCGTCCTCCATAGATAGAGGTAGAGGTACCTCTCTTATGCTAAGGTAGTTGCAATGCTTTTTTCACTATATTATGTTCTTTATCCAGAATAAAGGTCAAAATGTATAAAAGTAATAGTTTCCTTAAGTATTACTTTTATCCTATATTTAACCCCTTTAGGGGAATAATTTTCTAAATCTTTCCTTAGTGCTCACCTTTGTTAAGTAATAATCTCTTGAGCAAAAAGTTATGCTTTCAGACATAGATTTAGGCCTTCAGTTGTCTGTCAATGAATGTGTCAGTGATGTAATTATGTCTAGATTTTTAGGTAGATTAACAAAAGCTACTCACACCAAAATTAAAAACTCAGGCGTGAAAATTAGGTCAACATGAGCTTAGAAATTTGTCCACCTAAAAACTTGATTAGAAAAGTTTAATTGCAGCATTCAAACCTATCGTATCAATTAATCATGAGCATTTTCAATTAAACAGTAAATAAATCTAAGTTCTAGAATGTATAAATCGAACGTTTGAACAGCGATTAATTACCAGCCATAAATTAACGTTGAACGTTTGATTCCGAATGCATATTTTCCTGATTTTTAATTTGTGTTTAAAAACAGAATATGTTGAGGAAATTTACGGCTAAGCCAACAAAATATTGTGGAAACAGGTTGTGTTTACCTTGCTGTTTATTTGTAGCTGTGTGTAATATTTATATTATGAAGGCGTGAAAATATGGTCCAATAAAATTATGGTTTGAAATTATGATACACCGTTTTGCGGTTGTGTGTGAAGCTAGGTTTGGTATGCGAAAATAGAACAGGTTACTTTAAAGTAAATATTAGTCGATAAATTGTCTTCTCGCTTTCAATTTGATGACCCATTTGTAATTGAGCATCGGTTTTGTTATCGTTTTTTGCAAAAAGTATTTGCTGATATTAAAGAACCTGTTGTTAATGTGCGCTTGCGACCTATATATGAGTGTTACGGTAATAGGGGATAATCCAATTTTTTTTTCTTTGTCCGTCTGGTAGTTTATTGAAAAGTATTGGACACGTATTTCTTCTTTTTTCTCGTGGTCATAAATTTACGGAGATATATTGAGTTGAAATGGCGCATGACGTCACATGTAAGTAAGTTTTATACCTACTTGTGACGTAGTAAGCCCCCACTCTCCAACTTTAATGAGTTTTAACTAAGTATTTTTTTTTAGATTTTGATAAAACAAAAAATACGTGTCTAATATTTTTGTATTACCTGTCTGACGGACAAAATAGAATGTCGTTTTCTTTACCCAGTCCGGTCCCCTATTGGACCATGGAGGTGTGTATGTGGTGGAATGATTATTTGAAGACAGTAGGTATTAATTTTTTTTTTTTTGAATGGCATCTCGCAGTTCAACCTATGAGGTTGTCGTCTGCTTAACCGGACTATCCTGTGGGTGCCTTTAGAGTAAGGCCTCCAGCCAGGGCATAAAAACTTACAAACTAAGCGACTGCACGCTAAGGGCACCCCCTGTGGGGTACGAACCTCGGCTTAGGGCGTCGCTGGGGGAAGACTGCATGGGGACAGGCTGGATCTGAATGGTATCATTATTTAGGGGCTGATTTAAAACTACTGGCACAGCATCGCGGGCTGGCTCGAGCGAGGGTCGGGGAGGGCATGGACCGGGACGTCGCGACGGACCTCGACGGCGAGGTCGGAGACAGTAGGTATTAAACGGAAGCAATTGTATTTGTATGGACCTTCAAATGTTGGGAAATCTACTTTTATTGAGTCTGTTATAGGCCGAGTTAATATGAAGTATGTTTTTTAATCCCGGGGTGGGAAAGTTTTTTTTGCAGGATATCACAAAATTATATTATTTGAGGAATTTTCTTATAAGTTTTCTGTTCCAAGTATTTTGAAAAGACTCTTGGAAGGTTGGAAATATGCTTATCCTGTTAAGTGTGAAAGTGATATGATAATATTATCTTTTCATGGTCCAATAATTTTTGTTTCTAATGAGTTGGATGAATCTATGGATGATGATTTATTCTATTATACTCGTAAATCAGGTGGTTAGAAGATAGGTTTCCTGCAACAAAACCACACTGGGTTCGAGACTCTGCGTTTATTAAACTAACAATTTAAATGGCATGAAATTACAATTTGACATGAAAACACTAGGCACTGAATCAGGTACAGTTCCGGGACGTCTCAGCTCCAGTGCTATTAGACACTCCATGTCGTCCAAGCAGGCTGTGATGTGGGTAGACTGGTAAGTAGGGCGCGATTCATTTAATGTCCATCCTAATGACCGGATCCGACAAATTCATAAAAAGTCATAGTAGCATTTCTAATTTTCAATAAAAAAAGTCTACCAATGTTAACTTTATTTTACCCAAATTCATGCGTAAAAGTATAATTTTATTTATCAGAAGCGGGTTCTGGAAACAGCCTGAAAAAGAATCCAATTTGATTTATTTCAAGAAACAATGTTTTTGCCAAAGACCTTTTCAAGGCTAATTTATGAAACCACAATTTTGCTTTGTGCTCCAAACGTAAGCTGATTTCGTAACCATATATTTAAACAGACGAACCTAATCTAAAAGAAAAATCTTGGGGAAAGGGAAAACATATTCACAATCACGAATGAATCAAGAGAAAAAAGCTATTTCTTGGCAACGCAGGCGAAAACCCATTATGTTAAAAATCAAATAAAAAAATAAAACATTCACGGGACGTGTTCCCCTTTCTCGTTCCATTTTTGCAAATCGTTGCAGATAAGAGCTACGATCGAAGAAACAAAAGAGATATGATTGGGAAGTACATATTCGTGACACGAATATTTTTAGATTTCATTTCATTTGTCTGTCTTAAATTAAGGTGATACTCAAAAAAATCTGTCGAACCGTGTTCTTCGCTATACAAGGTGTTGTTTTGCAACCTCGTCAAATTTCAGGGGGTGGTCACGAAAGACATAAATAATCAATTAAAATTACGGTACCTAGTTAATTATTAATAAACGCAGATTTTTTTGGTTGTTTAAGTTTGTCAGTATTTCAGAATAACCCCCTTAAAGTGGTTTAGGGACTAAGAAATTATGAAATAAACGTTTGAGATTGTTTGTATGTGTGTAAGAGAGGTTATAAGGCAAGAACCAGACAGGCCTCGTTTAAAACAAGGGTGGTTACACTTACCGATTTCCGTAAAAAAGAAAAAAATATAAAAATTACCTACCCATTTTATTATTGATTCGGGACAAGAATCACTAGCATAGTTACCTCCTTGAATTTGACGAGGATGCAAAACAACAGCTTGTATATCTTTTTGTTAAATTAACTTTTTTTGTCGTCCTTTCTCAAGAAAAGCTTGAGAGTTTATAGGCCAATTAATATTAAGAGTAGTATGTCTTTAACTACTCAGTAATTTCTCTTGGGTTAAAATTCTGAAACCGTCTAGTAAGGTACTAACGTAAGTTTATGTAAGTCTTACCTACCAGTGATGCTGCCACACACGGATATTGCCAATCATACATTCAATATCAAAATCAGTAAGCACCCAAAATCTAGCATAAACTTTTAAGGCTTCCAATATGATTTCGAAACCACTATGATTTTCGTCACAAAATATCACCCATATTTTCAAGATTGAAAAGTAAAAGATAGTCACATCTGCTTTTAACGTGGTGGAAATATGAAACAGGGAATGGGAGAAAAAAATGCATCAAAACATCGAAGTAACCGATCGATGTTTTGATGGAATATTTTCTCCCATTCTAATTTTTGGCTTAGTGGTGTTAGCTGTGTACATAGTATTCTTATTAAAGTCCACTAATGGAGTACCTATTTAGATTCCGTAATCGAAAACTTTCAGTAAATCGAGACTGTATTTATTGTGAAATGCGATTCGATTAGTGAAAGTTAGTTCACTTTTAACCGTAGCTTCGATTTAAGTATTCCTCTTTCGAAATTTTTGGAGTGGATTAATTTACAAGCACGAGGACTGCTGACTTAGATGGTTTACCTATCTAAGCTAATGATGATAAGTTGTTGCCATTTAAAGGAACAGACTAAAATAAATATTTATGTGGATTGATAGTTCAAAGGAACAATGGAATAGGCGCAGTTACAACCTGCTTTCTGGCATTCTCCTTTGTATACATTATAGTAGCTACAAATACGTCAAAACAGGGAAGGGTTGTGCTTCAAAAAAGTCAACCGCATGCTGAAAGAGCTTTCAATGACTTAGCAAAGGTGATTAAAGGTACCCACCCTTATTCACCCAACTAGATAAGTACTGGTTAACATGACATCACAAAATAGAGGATTTCCAAACACCGATGGCTTACGTCATCCGTTATCTCAAGGGAAATAATATAGTACAATAATAATGGCATTATTGTACACACCGCCGCGACACATCAAGCTATATATTTCCAGAACATCATGGCCTCGTTTTGTATAGATAAACTTTACTTCAGACTTTGATCAATATGATGTCAATAATATACACTACTTATAAACTACGTTAGTAACAAACGAAATAAAAGATTTTAATTCATATATCTGCTGCACTCACCTAACGCACCGGGTATGTGTACATGTACCCAATGCGCCATGATGGTGCAGCACGGCTTTTCACTAATGACCTTCAGAATGTCATTGCTGCTGCTATGTACCCTGCGCATCATAGAAGCAATCTTTTTACGTAAGATGGTACTTAAAACGTCAGTACGTGCTTCAGCAAACATTCCTGATGCGCTACAGTAACGTGGGAGCCCGAACAACATCCTGAAAGCATATTTGTACTGAACTCTCGAGGGCGTTGTATGCCCTCTGCGTTTATCGAACCCACAGGGTGCACGTGTACAACGACCGACAATAAGCCTTAAAAAGAGTTATTTTTATTTCTGGTGTGCAACGTGCAAACATATTACATCGGACAGACAACGCCCTCCGTTCTCTTTCCATATCAGCATCTTCCTTTAAGTCTTCCGTAACTATGTGCCCCAAGTTCTTAATTAAAATTTAGCACTTTTTCAAGGGCCACACCTTGAAAGAGTGCTAGATTTTATGACAGATCCGCGTAAATTGGTGTTTAATAGATTGATTGATCGCCATGCGTTCATGGCTTGGCAACAAGTCCCAATAATAGAAAGGACTACAAAAAACTGCGCACGTAAGTAATACCAGCCTGGATAAAATATCTAGAAATGAAGCACGCAGTTTAGATATATTGTAGCTGTTCTCGGGTTGTGTTCTAGAAAATTGGGACGAAAGAGATCAGTGCTATAGAACACTCGGCTCCCTGTCGTACCGGGTAAGTATTTTATGCACAATGTACGTCTGTTTTTTATGACAGTTAAAAATATATTTTTCTACACCGGATTAGTAAAAATTAATTCAATTATCGTAAAGCTATTTCATCGTTTCGCACCACAAGCGGTTCGGACCGCGGAGTGAGTTACCCAAGAGCTCTTTTTGAATGGGACCTTTCGCACCGCGTTGGTTGGACCGGTGTGAATGGCCAAATATATCTTTTAGAAATGGTCTATTGGGACCACGGGGCGAAACGACCTAATGCTACTTACAACTTGCGATTGTAGCACAGAAAAAGAAAGAAAAACATTACAGTGATAAATAAAACATTAAAAATATAAAGTAAAAATAATAAGAAACAAAATAACGCAAGAAAAGTACTAGGCTAGCATAAGTTTATAGACATAATTGTAACTGTATGTAACTTTTAAATTGTTTTCTGTTTGTGCCTGGTTGTACTATAAGGGATTTGTAATAGGCTCTACATAAATCTTCTGTGTCCGAATTAATCCATCCAAAAAAGAGAACCGTTCCCCACTGCGGTCCGAATCGACCCATTGCAAAAAGTTCTTGGGCGATTCTTACCGCGGTGCCAAAGGATCCTTCAAAAAGAGCTCTTGAGTAATTCACACCGCGGTCCGAACCGTTCGTAGTGCGAAATGACTAGAGACCCTTTCCGGGTCGGGTCAGGGTCTTATAAGTAGGCAAATAACAAAAGCCAATCAAAGCCTTGAGAAGATTTAACCAAAGATCCAATCGATTTCGAAAAATGTCCAGTGGTCTCAAAATGGCCAATTATCACAACGTTCAATTCGTAAATTGTCCTATTCGCAATGAATGTACTGATGACCGCGGCAACGAAACCCGATTGCATCCAGTCACGACTCCGCTGGTTTATGTGTAACGATGTAAAAACAAAAGCGTTTTAAAAGAGTTAAAAAAAACCAGCCAAGTGCGAGTCGCGCACAAAGGGTTCCGTACCATTACTTATAAAAAAAAAAAACACTTTTTTGTATGGGAGCCCGCCTTAAATATTTATTTTATTCTGTTTTTAGTATTTGTTTGTTATAATGGCAACAATAATTAAAATCTTCGTCTTCTGTGGATCTCGTTGCCAACCATGGTCAGGTCGCTGCACCTGGTTTATCCAGACACGATCTGATTTATTTGTCCTACAATATTAAACCCCCTAAGCAGCGGCCTGCTATTATTCATCTCCGGAATTTTGTTAGATTGGACAAAGAAAAACTCAATTCCGATGCAGAGGCACTTAATTGGGTAGATATTGCACAATCATCATCAGTGGATCAGAAAGTGGAAATATTTAATAGACTTGTACTCAAGCTCATTGACAAGCATGCGCCACTGAGGGCCGTTCGTGTCAAGCGTCCCCCTGCTCCTTGGATTACCCCTGGAGTTCGGATGGCAATGAGACGACGTGACCGGGCTTTTAGGAAATATAGGCGGGACCGCAGCGAGGAACACTGGAACCTGTACAAGTTGGCTAGAAACCGCTGCAACCAGATGGTTCGAGCATCCAAACGCCGATACATTTGTGAAAATGTCCTGATATTTAAATGGCTGATATTTGGAAGTTTCTAAAATCACTTGGCATATCTAAGTCCTCCTCTAGTGTTGTATCTCTTAATCTGCCTTTAAATGATCTCAATAAACATTTTTCAACGTCTGCTTTGCTTGCGGATGACGTGAAGAATAATACTATTCTTGGTATAACTTCCAAGCCAATGCTTCCTCCTAACTCTTTTTCTTTCTCCCCCGTGACTAACCTTGAGGTTCTTAAATATTTTACATCTATTAAGTCTAAGGCTGTTGGCTGTGATGGGGTCAGTCGAACTATGCTATCTTTTATGATTGAGAACTTAATTCCAATTATTACTCACATCATCAATTCATCTCTGGAAACTGGTGTGTTTCCTGCAATGTGGCGTAAGGCTTACATTATCCCTCTTCCTAAAATTTCCAACCCTAGTTTAGCCAATCACTTCCGACCGATCTCCATTCTCCCTTTCCTTTCCAAGATCCTAGAAGCAGTTGCCCTTAAACAGTTATCTTCCTACGTATTTAAGAATCACCTCTTGTCCAGTTTCCAATCCGGTTTTCGGCCTAGCCACAGCACAGCCACAGCTCTGCTTAAGGTTACAGAAGACATTAGGGATGGCTTGGAGAATTCGAAGTTAACGGTCTTGGTTTTAATAGATTTTTCCAATGCTTTTAACACCGTTGACCACGACATTCTCCTAGCCATATTGTCTCAAATTGGGGTGTCTTCGTCGTCACGAGATTGGTTCTCATCTTATCTTCGTGGTCGCCAGCAGGCAGTTCATGCTGATCAGGATTTCTCTGATTGGTGCGACCTGGTAACTGGTGTTCCACAAGGCGGTATACTCTCTCCTCTCTTATTTTCTTTGTTTATAAACTCCCTTACTGCTTTCCTCAAATGTTCTTACCATCTGTACGCTGATGACTTGCAACTATACGTTCAATCAGACATTGCCAACCTTGACAATTGCATTTCTTCACTCAATGCGGATCTTCAAACTATCGCAGAATGGTCCGGCAAATTTGGGGTTTCTGTAAACGTCGGGAAATGTCAGGCCATTCTCATTGGTAGTTCGTACTATTTGAGAGTTGTGAACACTGGTCAACTTATGCCACTGATGTTCGAGAACTCCGTCATTTCTCTTTCAAAACACGTTAAAGACTTAGGTCTGTACATTGACGACAGTTTAAGTTGGAGTAAACACGTGGCGCAAGTGAGCCAGAAAGTCACATTCTCGCTGCGGTCGCTCTATAGATTCAAGCATTTTCTCCCATCTAGCACGAAAATCACTTTGGTCCAGTCACTTGTGCTTCCCATTATTGACTATGCTGATGTTTGTTGTTCTGACCTATCCCAAGAACTTCTTAATAAATTGGATCGACTACTCAATAATTGTATTCGCTTTGTTTTTGGCCTTCGAAAATACGATCATGTTTCTTCCTTCCGTTCTCAGCTTAAATGGCTGCCTATCTGACTCAGGAGATCCCTCAGATCTCTCTGCATGCTCTTCACTATATTGAACGATCCATGTGCTCCTGATTATCTGAAAACTTATTTCACAGTGTTGGGCAGTTCTCATAGTCGTAACCTTCGAGCTTCCAAAAATCTACTTCTCCAAATTCCTTCTCACCGCACTGGTTTTTTATCTAATTCTTATGCTATCTCGACTATAAAACTCTGGAACGCGCTACCCATTAGCATTAAAAAAGCAGAAAGTAAATTCACTTTTAAAAAGAAAGTTCGCACTCACTATTTAAGTCAGACTAAATAGCTTTTCATTTAAAGTATAGTCATAGTAATTATTATTAGGTTTCTCGTTTTTATTTTGGTATTTGTTATAATATATATTAGTATATTTATTTGTATAATGTGTATTAGTGTCTATGTATTTGTAGGTATGTATTTTCGTAAACTAGTAGTTGATTTTTTTATATATTTTGTTTTGTACCCTATCACAAAGTTTTCGTATTTTACCCAAAGGTTGACTGGTAGAGAATGCCTTGTGGCATTAAGTCCGCCTATGTACCACTATTGTACATGAAGTTTAAATAAATAAATAAATAAAATCAAAATCAAAAGTCATTTATTCAAATTAGGCTGATAATCAGCACTTTTTGAACAAAATTACAAGAGACAGTCACCCAAAACGCCCATCCTTCGCCACTTCCTAGTGTTTTAGCTATGAAATACTTAATCTGTAGATATTAAACTGGCTAACTATCACGGTTCATGAGATACAGCCTGGTGACAGACGGACAGCGAAGTCTCAGTAATATGGTCCCGTTTGACCCTTTGGGTACGGAACCCTAAAAATATCGTGAGGAAAGTTTTAAGTATCAATATGGATGGCAATAAGAGTAGGGGAAGACCTTAGAAACGATGGATAGACTGTGTAAAAGATGATGATATAGGCGACTCATTAGATAACGACTAATAAAAAAGTATGGACAAAAAAACAAATGCTTCGTGGACCCCTAATAAATTAGGCTAAAGACAAGACAGTGATCATTTGATGATCATTGAAATGATGAAACCCATTCATACTTGACATAGTGTTCCTGCAATTGAATCTGTCACTGAAATTGGGTATACGGCTTCGGCTTCTTCCAGAAGAGTACCTTTAATGGAAATGTGTTTCCGCCTTAACGTCCCACGTCCACAATAAAAAACTTGTATGGACTCACGAAACAAAAGTATCCGAAACACGATTTAATTATAAATTGCAGCCCCATCTAGGCGAAAACTCGCTTAACAAAAGTTATAATTTATTTGTTGAGCCGATCCAAACTTTTATCCCAAAACTCGAATCTAAATCAAAAACACGGACGATACGACTCTCGTTTTGAATTTAAAACTTCTCTTAACATATGAAGCTTAATACGGATTACAATGGAACCTCGTAATTCCGTTGTTTATGTTCAAAATTGTGGAAGGAGGGAAAGGGATTTGGTAAGCATGGGAAAGTTTTTGGTTTAAGAATGAAAAAGGAAGTGGATTTTGAAGAAGTTGGTAGTTGATTTACGTTCTTGTATAATCGTTTTTATACACCGTTAAATTTTGATCGTTTTACTCATTTAGACGGGTGGTTCAACTTTCAAAATGCTATTCATTAACACAGTACACAGCATTGTATCTCTTAAAATAAAAATAAAAAATCTATAAGGGTTCCGTTTTTTACCATTTGGCTACGGAACCCTAAAAATATCAAGTGATAACGTAATATTCGCGAAATGAGTGTGTGGTCGCAAAGTTTAAGTCAAGGGGTATCGTATTACCCACTTATTGGGTTGTGGAGGTCAGATAGGCAGCCGCTTCATTTAAATACTGGTACTCCGGTTAGACTGGAAGCCGACCCCAAGATAGTTTGGCAAAAGGCTAGGCAGATGATGATGATAATATTCTAAGTCTAAAACGATCCCACTGCTTGAACACAGGTCTCTGTTAGAGGTAGTGAGGCATCCACCGAGCTGGTTGGTGAATATTACGACTTAGACAGAAAATAAATCTATACATCCTTACAATTGAAAAAAAATGGAAGTGACTGTTTGTAATATTAAAATAACCGCTTTTAACAATTTTTGTCTGCCTGTTTGTTTGTTCCAGCTAATCTCTGGAACGGCTGGACCGATTTGAGGTTTCACTGGCAGATAGCTGATGTAGTAAGGAGCAACTTAGGCCACTTCTATTTTAGAAAAAAACTAGCTCCAAGCGTACGAAGTCGCGGGCACAGCTAGTTAAATAATAATACTGCGAAAACAGCAAATGAAATATGCAGTAAGCATTTTGCTAAACTGTTTAAATTCTCTACATCCCCAACATTTTATAACGTTAGTTATATCCCGCTAACATCTCGAGGGATCCGGAAATATTTATTCGCGTAACCGGAAAAACTGCGGAGTAAATGTATGAGAAAATTGTAAGTCCCTTACTGCGGGATCCTATTACATAAAGCTTGATACTTGAAAACGGATAAATCGTGGCAAGGAATAGTGATGGAGGTGGAAATTGTTCGGTACTTAGCAAACAGGACAGTTTCCAGTGGAAAAAAGACTGTAGTAAAAGTGATGCGATTCGTCATATCATCACTGTCCTGCCGTATCATAGAAGATACGGCAGGACAGTAACAGGATACATAAAAATCAATTGCTGTTCGTTAGTCTCGCTAAAACTCGAGAACGGCCGAACCGATTTGGCTGATTTTGGTTTTTAATGTTTGTCGTAGTCCAGGGAAGGTTTAAAACGTGAGAAAGGTAGGGTAGGATAGGTAGGTAGGGTTGGGTAGGGTAGAAAGGTATATAGGGTAGGTAGGGTAGGGTAGGGTAGGGTATGGTAGGTAGGTAGGGTAAGTAGAGTATGTAGGGTAGGTAGGTAGGTAGGGTAGGTAAGTAGGTAGGGTAGGGTAAGGAGGTAGGTAGGTATGGTAGGGTAGGGTAGGTAGGTAGGGTAGGGTAGGGTAGGTAGGTAGGTAGGGTAGGGTTGGTAGGTAGGTAGATAGGGTAGGTAAAAAGTGCATTGCAACGCATGCCGGGGACAGCTAGTTTTTTTATAGTTTCCTGAATGTTTTTTTTTATAGCTGCTGCTAAGCATGAGGGCCTGGGTTCAATTCACGGGTCGGAAAAATTGTTATTAGGTTTTTCCATAAGGAATTTCTCATTAGGAGCCACAGAGTCTGGATTTGTGCCCGGTTGATGGCAATAGGCTCGATCCCTATTATATGGGACTAACACATAACTGGCGAAATGTGGCTGTACTATTAGGTGCACCTCTGCCTTACCCTTCGGGAATTACAGGCGTGTTATGTTTATTCCTGGTCAAAGTTCTGTTTTTGAAGTGAAAACTTCTTTAGCGGCGTTGTGCACTTTTGTGATGGGTAAAAAATGTTAAACTCGCGTCCTGATCGAAAATTCGTAAGACGGATTGTAATCGTTCTGAAAAGTAAATTTTTTAATGTAATATAGATTGTCATGTTTGTGTACGATAGCGCAATAAATTAATATTGTATTTTACCACATAAATTATAGTACTTTTATACTGATAATTGAAGCAATTCGTGCAAAATTATTCCCTAACCGTTCCAAAATATCAAAAATGCACAACGTTAATATTCAAGTTTTCACTTCTGCCGGCTCTTTTTTCTGTTTTCGGCTTGTGGCAGGTTTTTATAAATTCTTCGGAAGATGTTCTAATGCCTATTTTTATCACACCTGGTCAACTTTGAACGTCTATGATAGGCTTTTTAAGAAATCTGAATCGCCTTAGTTCTGAATTAATTTATTAATTTAATACCTTTAAACTTTCTTCGATTTTGCTTCTACCTTTTTTTTTTTTTTTTGCGGATGGGAAATCATCAAATGACTTCTCCCGCCCTGGGCGGAGCGGGAGGGAGTGTCAGACTTGACTGACTAAAACCCACCCATGTTCCTTCTTAGCCCTTTGTGTTCCAGGACCGCGGTATCTCTTTCGAACAACCCGCAGCCCTTTTGCTTCTACCTGTGTCACCAACTAAGCCTGGTTATTGCACCCAGCCTATCCGACTAGCTTTGATCAAATACCTGCAATACCTGATGTTTTCATCGCGTGACAAACAGGTATCATCGTTCTGAAATCAGCTGTTAAATCGAACGCCATTTTGTTTCAGTGACTTTACGCGGAAACGTTATTGGAGTTTTTGCATTTCTATGTATTTTACTCGTTTATTTACATGTATAAACGGTGTTTCAGTTAACCTGTTGATTTTATCGTAGTTGTTGGTTGTGGGTAGGTATCATTAGTTGTGATATGAAACTTGACTTCCATGTACTGAAATATTGTTCTGAATTATCGTTTGATTTCGAACAAAAACTTACTACTTACCTACCTACTCATATCACTGTTGTAGATAACTCAGAGAAAAGTTGATCTTAGAGACCAGAGATCGTATTGGTACAACCTCTTTGCATGATAAAGTCCTGGGATTCTCTATCAAAATACTATAAACACATACGATATTGAAGATTTTATTAGATTTTATTATTCTTTTGATTGTTGAAACTATCAACAATCAGCTCAAGTAGCGTGGCGAGAGTGTATTTTCTGCAGTCGCGTGGCAACGTCAACTTTAAGGCGTTTGTGGTTCGAATACCTACGTGCTATCTGCACCTTGCCTTGGAAGAAGACTTTTGGCCGCAGGGAGTGGTGTTCCGACGTTTCCACGGGCAAGTGCCACATAAACGCACAGTGTCATAGTGCAGTGAAATGCAACTAACATAGTTTTTAAGTTTCTATTTACTAACACGAGTTGTATTTTCGTGATATATAGTCTGTAAGGTTTTAATCGATGGGCCAAAGTTGCCTGAGAATAAATGAATGTTATGTTTATGTTATGAACATTTATTAAATTAGTTTATCTTTTTGTTTTTTGGACATGAATAACATCAGTGAAAGAAAAAATTCATGAGGAAACCAGTACTTACTTACTTTAAAATGAAGAGAAGTCTGTAATCGCCAATGATCGTAGAAACCAATGATCACTTTCTAAATATTTATGAGAAAAGCTTTATTTATATGTAAACTAGCTGTCCCGCGTAACTTCGTCTGCGTCACATTTTCCCCGTTTTCGCAACATTTTTCATTTCTGCTCCGCTCCAATTGGTCGTAGCGTGATGATATATAGCCTATGTCCTTCCCCAGGTTGAAAGCTATCTTCTTGCCAAATTTCATTAAGATCCGATCAGCCGTTTAGTCGTGAAAAGGTAACAAACAAACTTACTTTCGCATTTATAATATTAGTTAGGATACGATGATATTACTATTATAATTACGGTACAGATCAAAGATCCAATCCATAAGAATATTGTTTTACTATCGAAAACTCTAAATTGCATTATAATTCCAACTTGTAACAATGCATATATATAAACAGGATAACAAGCTACAGAATAAAAGATGAAAGAAAGAAAATTACATAAAATTAAATGAAGGAATAGGGAGCAGAGAATAATGTCTTATTTTTAAGTCAAGAAAATTGAGGATTTGTACAATAGTCATAGTAGAAAAATGTTTGCGTGGTGCAAGGGTTAAGAGGTTGTCTGGAAAAAGTTAAAAGTTCATAAATATACTTATGAAGGCGTTCAAAATGAAATATATTTAACTCAATTTTATGGAACTAAATTGAATTTAATCAATAATTTAATGGAATTGATATAATTTGTATATAATACTATTGAATTTGAATGGAAATTGATTTAATTAAGTATTTACTATTAGAGACATCCATCACAGAACGGTCTATACTCTATAAAATATGCTGTCTACTATAGTCATGAACCATTATAGTCTGTTATCCTTTTGTTAATATGTGGATATTGGTATGGGTTGCATGCCTGATAACTTTAGCTTTTAAGGATTATTTGTTTTCTGTAGCATGTAACTGTTTTATATCCCTGAATAAATAAATAAAATATTTTTATTTTAATGTTTTGTGCTACGGAACCCTGAGTGTGAGAGTTCGACTAGCACTAGGCAGGTTTTTTTGTTTTATCTGCTCTCTGATTTGAATACCTAATTGTCTGTCAGTAAATCTGAAAAAAAAACGAAACATATCCTTTTCACCAACAAAAGGAAGTAACCAGAACTACAGTTACTATAATTATTCAATACCAAACTCTCCCTATCAACACAAGTCAAGTATTTGGGCGTCATACTTGATAACAAATTGAACTGGGCGAGTCACATCGATGCAAAAATAAAGAAAGCCTGTATCGCTTTTGGTCAGTGGAATTGTTGAATGGAGAAACAGTGTAACCTGCAGGCAAACAAAGAGTGCAATTCCAGAAGCATCAAAGAGCCATATCCGCAGCATCACTAGCCTGAAACGGGACAAAATTCGCAAGATTACAGGTATCGTAACCGCCTCTGTCTCCTAAACAAACACCTATTTACCATAGGTGTGACAGACAATCCTCTGTAAAGAGGCTGCATGGAGGCGAAGAAAACACCACAGCACGTGCGCATGGAGTGCAGAAGCGTGGCAGATCATTGGGCACAGACTCTTCAATCACCGGCAGTGCTCCCGGAAACCTGCAGCAGCCTGAAACGGCAGCTAGCTTTCTGGGAGTACCTGGGATGGTTGGAGTAACAAGAGGATTTTCAGACGTACAATGACCCAATAAAGAGGCTAAGTGCGGAAACAGCCCAGCTAACCTAACCTAACCTGTACTGTCGTGAATCCCGATTAAAACGTAACAAGAATTTTGAAAGTTAAAACTGTTAACATGAACTGAGTTGCAGGAAAAGTTGGGTTAGCAAACAAAAAGATAATTCCTATAAAATTTGAGGGATGTGTTTAAAGTTAATACAATTTTCTATTACCTGCACACTAGTCGCAATGCAGTCTTCTGGGATTTCCTATACTTTTCTTAAAATACTTATTCGTTGATCTAGCGGTCGCAAGCGTGTCCGCTGAGCATGAGGACCTCGGTTCGAATCCCGGGAAGGCAAAAGTGCTACTGGGATTTTCTATCAGGAATTTCTCAGCTGTAGCCACGACGTCTGGAATTGTGCCCAGTAGATGGCAATAGGCTCGCCCCCTATTACATGGGGTTAGGTTACACATGTCTGGGAAAATGTGTATATCTGAGACTATGTTATGTTCTTTGATTTTTCTCCGCTTTTTCTTTTGTTTTATGGGCGTCCATACGCCAGTCACGTCGGTGATTGCATCACGAACAACAGATGCAAGCCAGCAGCTGCTCAAACCTTAAGGACTCACAGGAAAAGTCTTCGTTGCAGTAGATAAAGTACTTTGAAAAGAAGTATATACGTGAACCTCGTTATTGCTTTACGACTTTTGACATATAATAAGCTCATAGGAAAATATACCTTAGGACCTTGACTGAATGAAATTTATGTTACTACTAGACTATGCCCGCGGCGTCGCCCGCGTGGAGTTTGATAATTGCCCCACGGGAACATACTATCGGGATAAAAAGTCCTATGTGTTAATCCAGGTTATAAACTACCCGTGTGCCAAATTTCATCCAAATCCGTTCAATAGTTTTTGCGTGAAAGAGTAACAAACATCCATCTATCCATCCATCCATCTATCCATCCATCCTCACAAACTTTCGCATTTATAATATTAGTAGGACTAGCTTATGCCCCACGGCTTCGCCCGCGTGAAGTTCGGTTATTGTCCTATGGGATCTTACTACAGGGATGAAAAAGTATTGTTTGTGCATGTGTATGTGCCATCGACATCCATTTAGCCGTTCTCGAGGGATTGAGTAACGAGAATTCAAACGATGGAAAATCGATCAATTCTGATAAATATGGCAGTGCCATTGGTCAAGGTTTCCTTAACATTTTATAACGTAAAAGTGAGAGTGATCTTCAACCTTATTTGAAAATCCATCATTATGACTTGACAAGCAAACAGCGTCCTACTAACTTATATCCTTCCTGAAGCTTTTAATTAAAACTGTGCCTACAAATCCACGAACATTTATTACAAAACCCTTTTAACTGTTCATTTTGCCAGTAATTTGTAAGCAATTAAATCCTTCGAATATAATTTACATAAACCTATTACCTTAAACACATTAATCTACAATATTAAATTAACATAACACGCGTATCACTTGATCACATTCATAGTACATCATATTCGATACATTTACATCTGATTAACTACAGAACATTTGCATATGAATACGTGATAGTAATAACTAACTTATTGTTGCAAACTTAACATAATATAATATGTACTCGCAACCGTCGTTCATGTATGACCTGAGACCCTAGCACGAGCATGCGGTGTATAAACGTAATATACAAGGTGTTGTTTTGCATCCTCGTCAAATTCAAGGAGGTAACTATGCTAAAGATTCTCGTCCCGAATCAATAATAAAACGGGTAGGATTTTTTTATTTTTTTTCTTATTTACGGAAATCGGTAAGTTTGAACCACCCGTGTTTTAAACGAGGCCCGTCTGGTTTTTACCCTATAACCTCGCTTACACACATACAAACAATCTCAAACGTTTAATTCATAATTTCTTATTCCCTAAACCACGTTAAGGGGGTTATTTCTGAAATATTGAAAAACTTAAACAACCAAAAAAATCAGCGTTTATTGATAATTAACTAGGTATCGTAATTTTAATTGATTATTTATGTCTTTTGTGACCACCTCCTGAAATTTGACGAGGATGCAAAACAACACCTTGTATAATGTATTATTGTTACTGAGAGAAAGAGGGCTATCCTCTCTCCTAATGTTGCTGTATGTAACCGTGGTCCCATACTGATATCTTATTTGATAACACCATCTTTGTAATACATATGGAATGCAGTCAACAATTGAGTATTGAGAATGTAAATACGTCGATTTTAAATTAAAAATACGCATTTCACAGATAATATTTTCATAATTTTAAGGTTTTATTCATATCTTATGATGATACTGATTGTGCTTGTTGAAAACAATTTTACTGAAATGCTATAGGATACTTATGTTTTCGATTAAAACTGTATACGTATACGTGTTTAAACACCGCGCGCTCGTTCTAGGGCCTCTGGTGTATGACCGAAAACGAAGGCGAAAATAGTAGCTTCATCATCATCATCATAATATTCCCACTGCTGGGACTCAGGCCTCCTCTCTATGAGAGGGAGTGGGCTGTAATCCACCACGCGGGCCCAGTGCGGGTTGGTAGATGTCACATGTCTTTGAATTTTTAGTTCTAGGACATGCCGGTTTCCTGACGATGTTTTCCTTCACCGTTTTTGAGGGCAGCGGTGATGAAATAAATTACACAAAATAATGCGCCTGCATGCCTGCCAGCGTGGGTTCGAACCCACGGCTTTCTGCTCGTAAGTCGGGGCTACCACCACTGGGCCACCGCTGCTCTCCAGCTAACAACAGCTTGTATAGTCACAATCACTCCCCAATCAACAACTTATTAACCTAATTAAAATAACAATTGAACACAATTAATACAGTCCTAATCAAACTATGTTGTCAAGTCAGCAAAATGAATGACTCCCTGTTGACTAGGTATGTTAATGACGATCATAAATTACTGACGACTGACGGCAATAATTAATATCCGGCTTATAATTATGGCTGCGACACCGCAGTGTCGAATGGCATACTGTTTTCCAGTGTACTAGTAAAGCTATTTATAAAACAGCATGTAGGTGTCATGCGGTTTTGTGCTGTCACGGACTGAACTAGATGAATGTTGTTTATGTTAAAGTTTTAGAAGAAAAAATCTTGAAATTTGTATAATAATGCAAATTTTTAAGGGTAAGTTGTGATATTGGTTGGCTGACTAAGGCTTATCATAAAAAGAAAAACTTAGGGAAAACGACTATCAGGATTAGATAAGGTTTGTAGATCTGTAAGGTTTATCCAAGTTTATTTCAGTTTATAGGCTACCGCATCACAAATCGACGATTTGGCATTATGAGCGAACCAATTTAGTTTTTAAAAGTTTTTTCACTTTACAAAGGCTTGCGTTTGGAGAAGCTCGTGGTTTGATAAAAACAGCCACACGGGTCGATCTTTAAGGTTAAGCCGTGCTTGCCGAGGTTGATCCGTGGATGGGTGACCATAATTAGTTACCGATTTACCTCCGTGCCTCGGAAAACATGTTAAGCCGTTGGTCCCAGCTCTCATTTGTAGATCTTTGACAGTCGTTACGAGTAGTCAGAAGCCAAAAGTCTGATATCCAGTCTTACCAAGGGGTATCGTATTATCCAGTTACTGGGTTTTAGATATCAGATAGGCAGTTGCTTTATGTAAAAAACCCGTATTCAGCTGCATCCGGTTAGACTGGAAGCCGACCCCAAGATAGTTTGGGAAAAGGCTAGGCAGATGATGAGGCTGCGATTTGCCTGATGTGAAGCAATGTTGCGGTCTAGAGTAAAAAAAACAACTGCCTAGAAGAAAATGAAAAAAAAAAAAAAACGAATTATTTTGGTGTTCGATTAATACAATATATCATTTTAACCAGTTTTATTGACTGATTCAGTGTGTCCATAAAGATCTCGAAGAAAAATAAAAATCTGTATGTTGGCTTTATAAATTACCAATTACTACCTAAAAACAAATCACCCAGCAAAACATTTACCCTCCTAATGTAAACAGCATTTTAATTGAAAATAATTGATATTTGCTTTTAATTTAGTTAATTTCCTGATCAATTAAAATGTGATAATACAATTGGATTTATCAGATGTTCGACGAATGGTTTAATATGGTGATTCACTCGTTTGAAATACCGCGTCGTTGCCTGTATCGGTGGTTTATTCAACTATGTTCTGTGTTATATCTTCTTCTTCTTACTCGTTCACTCTTGACAGAGTGGTCAAGGAGGGTCGCCCGCAACTGCAGTCGCTGCCTTCGCGATCCTTCTCCACAGGTGACTATTGGCCGCATGGCGAGCGCATTCTGCCACAGGGAATTTGGTGACAGATTTGTTGGAGTCTACCCATCGGGTTGGTGATCCACCACGTGGTCTCGTGCCTTCGACTTTACCCTGAATCACCAAACGCTCCATGGAATCTTTGTTGCGGGTAACGTGTCCAAAGAAACTGAGGATTCGTAATTGCACAAGCGACGACAGTCTCTGTTTAATGTTGAGTTCTTTGAGTATTGACACGTTAGTCCGACGAGTGGTCCAGCGTATCCTGAGCATGCGTCTCAAACACCACATCTCCAGGGCGTCAATCTTGCGTCGGTCCTGCATTCGCAATGTCCCTGTCTCCAAACCATAGAGGAAGATCGGGAAAACAAGGGTATGCGGCGGTCTCTCTAGATTTTGTCCAACTTTTGTACAGCCGATGTAGTTATGGCGCAACGTCGTCTAATCTCGATGTCAAAGTGTGTTATATCACCCAGGTCGTCTTCATTTCGCTTCGGAAGAATTTCCCCTAGGTGATAATGGTGAATTAATTCGACTAAAGTGGACGCCTTTGTTTACGTTGAAATTTATTCACCCAGGTGAACAAACGCAACTTTTAGTATTCATGTGGTGGACTTTTATCACCCACTTATATCAATCTTGTCTTGTTGTTTTTGCTAAGTGGCAATATTTAATCCACCAAGTGTTTGTTCATAGTGGAATAAACCGTATCGGTGTCCTGTTATAATTAAGCATGTTTTAATTTTAAATGCAAATGTGTCTAAAGAAGCGTGGGTGCGTTTTCAATTTAAATTTAAATGAAACTGAAAATGCTGCAAAATACTACAGTTAAAAATCAACTTTAGTACGTGTGTGGACAGTTAAAAATGGTGAAACAAAACAAATATTAATAATTTTCTGAGCTCGTCTTAATTTAAAATTGTAACAATATGCAGTACTACTGTAAAGATTTAAATCATAATCTTCCTGCTCCTATCTTAATTTATTAGGGAGATGCGCAGCATGTCTTCTTCTCCCATACTTATCAAATAATAAAGAAATAAATCACATTAATTTAACACACAAAACATTCTGTATTGGTCGTCAGCTTAGTAGTCACCCTGTTTCTGATACCCCCGTGCTTCGAAAAATTAAAACCTCCGGCGCCTTTTGTGCAGAAACCTCTTCGGGCAGGGTATAACCGGTACCTACCGTTGATAAATGCGTTAACTTTTTTATTACTTAAATACCCGAATTTTATACAAAGTGTTGTTTTGCATCCTCGTCAAAATTCAGGCGGTTGTCACAAAAGACATAATCAATTAAAATTACGATACTTAGTTAATTATTAATAAACACTGATTTTTTTGGTTGTTTATGTTTGTTAGTATTTCAGAATAACCCCCTTAACGTGGTTTAGGGAATTAGAAATGACTGAATAAATGTTTGAAATTGTTTGTATGTGTGGAAGCGAGGTTACAGGTCGAGAATCAGACGTTCCGCGTTTAAAACGGGTGGTTCACACTTACCGATTTCCGTAAAGAAGAAAAAAATAAAAATTACTTACCCATTTTATTATTGATTCGGGACGAGAATCATTAGCACAGTTACCTCCCTGAATTTGACGAGGATGCAAAACAACACCTTGTATAGAACAACATTAACAATTGAAAAAAACACAATCGATAAAAAAGAATTGAAAGGTGCCAAAACACTATACTAATAGCGATTTATGCAATTGCATATGCAAACATGTAAATAATACTATAGTGATTGAAATAAACTTTAACGTAGAACCAGGTGGATCCATCCATCATCTGCCAAGCCTTTTCCCAAATACATATGTTGGGGTTGGCTTTTAGTCTAACCAAATGCATCTGAACACCTGGAGCGACAGCCTATCTGACCTTCACAACCCAGTTTGTACTGGATGATACGATACCCCTTGGTAAGACTGGTTCTCAGACTTGCGAGCAGCTGACTACCTTTATCGACTGTCAAAGATCTACAAAATTAAACTTGGGCGTCATACTTGATAACAAATTGAACTGGGCAAGTCATCATCATCATCAGCCTATATTGTTCCCACTGCTGGGACGCAGGCCTCCTCTCTATGAGAGGGAATGGGCTGTAATCCACCACGCGGGCCCACACTAGTCGCAATGCTGTCTTCTGGGATTTCCTATACTTTTCTTAAAATACTTATTCGTTGATTTAGCGGTCGCAAGCGTGTCCGCTGAGCATGAGGACCTCGGTTCGAATCCCGGGAAGGCAAAAGTGCTACTGGGATTTTCTATCAGGAATTTCTCAGTTGTAGCCACGACGACTGGATTTGTGCCCAGTAGATGGCAATAGGCTCGCCCCCTATTACATGGGATTTACACATATCTGGGAAAATGTGTATATCTGGGACGATGTTATGTTCTTTGATTTTTCTCCGCTTTTTCTTTTGTTTTATGGGCGTCCATACGCCAGTCACGTCGGTGATTGCATCACGAACAACAGATGCAAGCCAGCAGCTGCTCAAACCTTAAGGACTCACAGGAAAAGTCTTCGTTGCAGTAGATAAAGTACTTTGAAAAGAAGTATATACGTGAACCTCGTTATTGCTTTACGACTTTTGACATATAATAAGCTCATAGGAAAATATACCTTAGGACCTTGACTGAATGAAATTTATGTTACTACTAGACTATGCCCGCGGCGTCGCCCGCGTGGAGTTTGATAATTGCCCCACGGGAACATACTATCGGGATAAAAAGTCCTATGTGTTAATCCAGGTTATAAACTACCCGTGTGCCAAATTTCATCCAAATCCGTTCAATAGTTTTTGCGTGAAAGAGTAACAAACATCCATCTATCCATCCATCCATCTATCCATCCATCCTCACAAACTTTCGCATTTATAATATTAGTAGGACTAGCTTATGCCCCACGGCTTCGCCCGCGTGAAGTTCGGTTATTGTCCTATGGGATCTTACTACAGGGATGAAAAAGTATTGTTTGTGCATGTGTATGTGCCATCGACATCCATTTAGCCGTTCTCGAGGGATTGAGTAACGAGAATTCAAACGATGGAAAATCGATCAATTCTGATAAATATGGCAGTGCCATTGGTCAAGGTTTCCTTAACATTTTATAACGTAAAAGTGAGAGTGATCTTCAACCTTATTTGAAAATCCATCATTATGACTTGACAAGCAAACAGCGTCCTACTAACTTATATCCTTCCTGAAGCTTTTAATTAAAACTGTGCCTACAAATCCACGAACATTTATTACAAAACCCTTTTAACTGTTCATTTTGCCAGTAATTTGTAAGCAATTAAATCCTTCGAATATAATTTACATAAACCTATTACCTTAAACACATTAATCTACAATATTAAATTAACATAACACGCGTATCACTTGATCACATTCATAGTACATCATATTCGATACATTTACATCTGATTAACTACAGAACATTTGCATATGAATACGTGATAGTAATAACTAACTTATTGTTGCAAACTTAACATAATATAATATGTACTCGCAACCGTCGTTCATGTATGACCTGAGACCCTAGCACGAGCATGCGGTGTATAAACGTAATATACAAGGTGTTGTTTTGCATCCTCGTCAAATTCAAGGAGGTAACTATGCTAAAGATTCTCGTCCCGAATCAATAATAAAACGGGTAGGATTTTTTTATTTTTTTTCTTATTTACGGAAATCGGTAAGTTTGAACCACCCGTGTTTTAAACGAGGCCCGTCTGGTTTTTACCCTATAACCTCGCTTACACACATACAAACAATCTCAAACGTTTAATTCATAATTTCTTATTCCCTAAACCACGTTAAGGGGGTTATTTCTGAAATATTGAAAAACTTAAACAACCAAAAAAATCAGCGTTTATTGATAATTAACTAGGTATCGTAATTTTAATTGATTATTTATGTCTTTTGTGACCACCTCCTGAAATTTGACGAGGATGCAAAACAACACCTTGTATAATGTATTATTGTTACTGAGAGAAAGAGGGCTATCCTCTCTCCTAATGTTGCTGTATGTAACCGTGGTCCCATACTGATATCTTATTTGATAACACCATCTTTGTAATACATATGGAATGCAGTCAACAATTGAGTATTGAGAATGTAAATACGTCGATTTTAAATTAAAAATACGCATTTCACAGATAATATTTTCATAATTTTAAGGTTTTATTCATATCTTATGATGATACTGATTGTGCTTGTTGAAAACAATTTTACTGAAATGCTATAGGATACTTATGTTTTCGATTAAAACTGTATACGTATACGTGTTTAAACACCGCGCGCTCGTTCTAGGGCCTCTGGTGTATGACCGAAAACGAAGGCGAAAATAGTAGCTTCATCATCATCATCATAATATTCCCACTGCTGGGACTCAGGCCTCCTCTCTATGAGAGGGAGTGGGCTGTAATCCACCACGCGGGCCCAGTGCGGGTTGGTAGATGTCACATGTCTTTGAATTTTTAGTTCTAGGACATGCCGGTTTCCTGACGATGTTTTCCTTCACCGTTTTTGAGGGCAGCGGTGATGAAATAAATTACACAAAATAATGCGCCTGCATGCCTGCCAGCGTGGGTTCGAACCCACGGCTTTCTGCTCGTAAGTCGGGGCTACCACCACTGGGCCACCGCTGCTCTCCAGCTAACAACAGCTTGTATAGTCACAATCACTCCCCAATCAACAACTTATTAACCTAATTAAAATAACAATTGAACACAATTAATACAGTCCTAATCAAACTATGTTGTCAAGTCAGCAAAATGAATGACTCCCTGTTGACTAGGTATGTTAATGACGATCATAAATTACTGACGACTGACGGCAATAATTAATATCCGGCTTATAATTATGGCTGCGACACCGCAGTGTCGAATGGCATACTGTTTTCCAGTGTACTAGTAAAGCTATTTATAAAACAGCATGTAGGTGTCATGCGGTTTTGTGCTGTCACGGACTGAACTAGATGAATGTTGTTTATGTTAAAGTTTTAGAAGAAAAAATCTTGAAATTTGTATAATAATGCAAATTTTTAAGGGTAAGTTGTGATATTGGTTGGCTGACTAAGGCTTATCATAAAAAGAAAAACTTAGGGAAAACGACTATCAGGATTAGATAAGGTTTGTAGATCTGTAAGGTTTATCCAAGTTTATTTCAGTTTATAGGCTACCGCATCACAAATCGACGATTTGGCATTATGAGCGAACCAATTTAGTTTTTAAAAGTTTTTTCACTTTACAAAGGCTTGCGTTTGGAGAAGCTCGTGGTTTGATAAAAACAGCCACACGGGTCGATCTTTAAGGTTAAGCCGTGCTTGCCGAGGTTGATCCGTGGATGGGTGACCATAATTAGTTACCGATTTACCTCCGTGCCTCGGAAAACATGTTAAGCCGTTGGTCCCAGCTCTCATTTGTAGATCTTTGACAGTCGTTACGAGTAGTCAGAAGCCAAAAGTCTGATATCCAGTCTTACCAAGGGGTATCGTATTATCCAGTTACTGGGTTTTAGATATCAGATAGGCAGTTGCTTTATGTAAAAAACCCGTATTCAGCTGCATCCGGTTAGACTGGAAGCCGACCCCAAGATAGTTTGGGAAAAGGCTAGGCAGATGATGAGGCTGCGATTTGCCTGATGTGAAGCAATGTTGCGGTCTAGAGTAAAAAAAACAACTGCCTAGAAGAAAATGAAAAAAAAAAAAAAACGAATTATTTTGGTGTTCGATTAATACAATATATCATTTTAACCAGTTTTATTGACTGATTCAGTGTGTCCATAAAGATCTCGAAGAAAAATAAAAATCTGTATGTTGGCTTTATAAATTACCAATTACTACCTAAAAACAAATCACCCAGCAAAACATTTACCCTCCTAATGTAAACAGCATTTTAATTGAAAATAATTGATATTTGCTTTTAATTTAGTTAATTTCCTGATCAATTAAAATGTGATAATACAATTGGATTTATCAGATGTTCGACGAATGGTTTAATATGGTGATTCACTCGTTTGAAATACCGCGTCGTTGCCTGTATCGGTGGTTTATTCAACTATGTTCTGTGTTATATCTTCTTCTTCTTACTCGTTCACTCTTGACAGAGTGGTCAAGGAGGGTCGCCCGCAACTGCAGTCGCTGCCTTCGCGATCCTTCTCCACAGGTGACTATTGGCCGCATGGCGAGCGCATTCTGCCACAGGGAATTTGGTGACAGATTTGTTGGAGTCTACCCATCGGGTTGGTGATCCACCACGTGGTCTCGTGCCTTCGACTTTACCCTGAATCACCAAACGCTCCATGGAATCTTTGTTGCGGGTAACGTGTCCAAAGAAACTGAGGATTCGTAATTGCACAAGCGACGACAGTCTCTGTTTAATGTTGAGTTCTTTGAGTATTGACACGTTAGTCCGACGAGTGGTCCAGCGTATCCTGAGCATGCGTCTCAAACACCACATCTCCAGGGCGTCAATCTTGCGTCGGTCCTGCATTCGCAATGTCCCTGTCTCCAAACCATAGAGGAAGATCGGGAAAACAAGGGTATGCGGCGGTCTCTCTAGATTTTGTCCAACTTTTGTACAGCCGATGTAGTTATGGCGCAACGTCGTCTAATCTCGATGTCAAAGTGTGTTATATCACCCAGGTCGTCTTCATTTCGCTTCGGAAGAATTTCCCCTAGGTGATAATGGTGAATTAATTCGACTAAAGTGGACGCCTTTGTTTACGTTGAAATTTATTCACCCAGGTGAACAAACGCAACTTTTAGTATTCATGTGGTGGACTTTTATCACCCACTTATATCAATCTTGTCTTGTTGTTTTTGCTAAGTGGCAATATTTAATCCACCAAGTGTTTGTTCATAGTGGAATAAACCGTATCGGTGTCCTGTTATAATTAAGCATGTTTTAATTTTAAATGCAAATGTGTCTAAAGAAGCGTGGGTGCGTTTTCAATTTAAATTTAAATGAAACTGAAAATGCTGCAAAATACTACAGTTAAAAATCAACTTTAGTACGTGTGTGGACAGTTAAAAATGGTGAAACAAAACAAATATTAATAATTTTCTGAGCTCGTCTTAATTTAAAATTGTAACAATATGCAGTACTACTGTAAAGATTTAAATCATAATCTTCCTGCTCCTATCTTAATTTATTAGGGAGATGCGCAGCATGTCTTCTTCTCCCATACTTATCAAATAATAAAGAAATAAATCACATTAATTTAACACACAAAACATTCTGTATTGGTCGTCAGCTTAGTAGTCACCCTGTTTCTGATACCCCCGTGCTTCGAAAAATTAAAACCTCCGGCGCCTTTTGTGCAGAAACCTCTTCGGGCAGGGTATAACCGGTACCTACCGTTGATAAATGCGTTAACTTTTTTATTACTTAAATACCCGAATTTTATACAAAGTGTTGTTTTGCATCCTCGTCAAAATTCAGGCGGTTGTCACAAAAGACATAATCAATTAAAATTACGATACTTAGTTAATTATTAATAAACACTGATTTTTTTGGTTGTTTATGTTTGTTAGTATTTCAGAATAACCCCCTTAACGTGGTTTAGGGAATTAGAAATGACTGAATAAATGTTTGAAATTGTTTGTATGTGTGGAAGCGAGGTTACAGGTCGAGAATCAGACGTTCCGCGTTTAAAACGGGTGGTTCACACTTACCGATTTCCGTAAAGAAGAAAAAAATAAAAATTACTTACCCATTTTATTATTGATTCGGGACGAGAATCATTAGCACAGTTACCTCCCTGAATTTGACGAGGATGCAAAACAACACCTTGTATAGAACAACATTAACAATTGAAAAAAACACAATCGATAAAAAAGAATTGAAAGGTGCCAAAACACTATACTAATAGCGATTTATGCAATTGCATATGCAAACATGTAAATAATACTATAGTGATTGAAATAAACTTTAACGTAGAACCAGGTGGATCCATCCATCATCTGCCAAGCCTTTTCCCAAATACATATGTTGGGGTTGGCTTTTAGTCTAACCAAATGCATCTGAACACCTGGAGCGACAGCCTATCTGACCTTCACAACCCAGTTTGTACTGGATGATACGATACCCCTTGGTAAGACTGGTTCTCAGACTTGCGAGCAGCTGACTACCTTTATCGACTGTCAAAGATCTACAAAATTAAATGCCAACCGTGACCAACGGCTTAACGTGTTTTCCAAGGCACGGAGGAACCTCAGTATGTAATGAGTGGTCACCCATCCACGGAGCAACCCATACAAGCGCGCCTTAACTTGCAAATGAACTCGCGCGGCTGTTATTATTTAGCAACGTTCAAGTTGGATTCCGTCCATTCTACTGAAATAAACTTAGCAAGATGACTCCTTAACTTCAAAGTGTCAAAACGAACGTTTTACCGTTTATTATTTAATAGCCCCTTTTAAAGCAAGATCACGAATGTTTTATCAGCTAACTCAAGAGTTTTGTGATATAAATGTTTAATACTAAAAGTTATAACTTTGAATCCCCTAAGCCAAGTGAAATTTCAGACTGGCTTTTGAACTAACTTAAAAATATGCATCACGGCGTTATGTGAATGTTGAAGGTCGATTTGATGCTTCATACAAAGATACAAACTTGAAGATTGAATTTTAAAAAGTATTGAAAAACATAGAAGATTTTCTTTTTGTTACCTCGTAGCAACACATCGGGTGTTATAAAATTGACTTAGGTCAGCACTAGAAAATAAGTTATTTATTTATTTTAAAAACTTGCTTTTACTACATAAAAACCACATAAATTGCAGAAGTATAATATGTACACACTGCACATCAGCAATAAAAATGCCAGCAACTTATGAAAGCGCTCGCCAAAATAGTGAAATATGACTAGTTTTGATATTAGTAATGTATGAGATATACGTACTAATGTGTCTTTTTTTTTATTTAGATGCTTTTATTTGAGTACCAATATCACGTTATAATTATGACTGTTGTGTGTGATGTTTGAGAAGAAATAAATATTTTTGTATTAAAATTTTTCTTTGGAATGGCCTCTGGGTAAATAAACTTAAAGTAAAAACTTAACAAGAAATCACATGCTCTACGGCGTAGCAAATATTGAAGCTACGACATACGGTTGCTACGCAGTCGTAGCAGATTACCGATCACTCAATCTTCAATTTATATTGGTTGCTTAGTTTACAAAAAGAAGATATTGCAAACTTTGTATAGGTCTTATAAGAATATTCTGACGAACTACTGTAACAGTCCGCTGCAATAACATAATATCGACACGAAAAGAGGCCTTTGCTCAGAAATTTAACTGTAATTGGCCGCAGTCATTTATAAAAAAAAAAAAATATCTTTACTTCGGATAAGCAACATCCATATGGGTTAGTATACAAAAAGATAACTTATGATAAATGATAAATGATGTTTATTTTGCAAATAGGTTTTTACAAACACTTTTACACGTCATTTTTTTTTTAAAACTAGATGGGGCCGGTGTTTCGTACCTGACTACTCTGAGAAGAAACAGCCGAAACAAACTCAGAGGTTCTCTGTTAACTTGTTGCTCTTTTAAAGTCCAGACATTGCTCAATTTACATGAGGACTATGCAGATTAGTGTCTGAGATGGTCTTTTAAAGAAAGAACCACACAGATTATACCTATGTTAGTAGACTAGTGTATCTATTTAGTTAACAGGTTGTTGTTCAAAATGCATCTTTGATCAACATCACCTAGCAAAGGAGAGTCGTACCTGTCTGCTACGGTCTTCAGAATGGAGTTGGAGCTGCCCCGCACTCTGCAGAGCAAAGAGGCAGATTTCTGTCTGACGATGGCGTGGAAGCCATCGACGTGTGCTTGCGCAAAACATACCTGATGCACTGCAGAAACGGGGGAGCCCCATCAACATCCTGAACCGGTTATTATATTGGACCCGCAGGGCGCTGATAGCCCGCTGAGTATAGTTGGTCCACAGGCTGCACGTATAAAATACTTGGCAATAAGCTTTAAAAAGCGTTATTTTTACTTCCTTGCTACATCGTGCAAACCTGCGAGCCAACATGTTACATCGGACTGCCAGCGCCCTACGTTCCCTCTCAATGTCCACTTGGTCATTGAGGTCGTCGGTTACATAATGCCTTATGTACTTGAACTGGTACACTCGCAATAAGTCATTCCCATTTAATTTAATCGGGGGCACATACTCAGGACATTTAACACCGCCAGCCCTAAAGACCAAGAATTCGCTTTTATTAATTATAAACTTACTGTTACTGTACAGTTTAAAAAATATATATAGTAACATTTTAAATGCGAAATGTTGTTACTCTTTCACGCAAAAACTACTGAATGGGCTTGGATGAAATTTGGAACAGGGATAGATAGTCTGGAATTGCATATAGGATACTTTTAATGAAAGTAGTACGATGCCGTGCGATAATCAGCGAACAAAACGCGGGCAAATCCGTTGGCATAAGCTATCACAAATATTCCAAACACAATGCCATGATTACATTTTTATTCACAAAAGAAATCCTATTTTATTCCCTCTAGATCCACAACTAAGTGCAGCACCAAGGGTCGTTAGCTATGCGCTCTCAACCTATGACGTAACACCATTAACTATTTAGTGCTTAGAGCTAAGCTGTCATATTAATGGTTGGAGCATTAGAGTGACGTCATCTCAATTTTAAAAGTCATGTTTCTATTTAGAAAGTAAAGTACCTAGTAGTTTATTTAATTTTAATGGCCTGATTTTTTTGTGTGTTCTATCTCGGGACTAAGCCTTGTAGATAACTAAAAACTTCTACACTGGTCGATTGATGGTTAAACTATGCTTTTTAAGGTCTGTCCGTGGATTCAAAGTCAAAGTCAAAGCATTTATTTCAATTAGACCATTACAGGCACTTTTGAAAGTCAAAAAAAGCAAAATAAAACGCGAAGCTACAGTCCCAGTCACAAGGCATAATAACTTGTAAAAGTACTGTAGTTGCCCATTCCGTAGCGTAGATCTCTATGGAGAAGAATGGGCAAGAAACTCCATGGACACTGTTTTAAATCAAAATATGTTACAAAATCTTGGTTACATTGTTACATGTTAAGAATTACAAATATGTGAGAACAATGTAGAAATACGGGCAAGTTAAGAGCGTCCAGAGTAACAGATTAAATCAGTAATTAAAAAATAAAGTAATTAAAATAAACCGTGGCAGCTAAGAGATGACCAGTCACAACTGACAGCGCCCGTTCACGAATGACGAATGAACGATTGGTGATCCACGTTTACGTGTTGCTTTCTTTCGTACCGTAACCGTTGGACCAGGCTGTCATTTTTAGATCTCATTAGACAGTTGCAACAAATAGTCTTAATAGCTCGAAGGTAGAAAGGGATATAGTGTGATCAAGTAAGTCAGTTCTGGTCGAGGTCAACTGACCCCATTCCTAACATAATTTAAAAAACGCCTAGCACATTTCGGTGTTTTATTAAATTTTATGGTTTTCTCGCCACATAAGTTGTTTCACACAATATATATATTTAATATTAGCAGTTTGTCAAAACCTTTTTAAATGACTATTTTGTTTATGAGTTTTATCTTGACTTCCAACCTAAATAACACGTGGAAACATAATCTACAAGATTGAAACTAAGAAAAAAAAAATTCAAGCTGCAGCTTCGAAAACCTTAAAGCTTCAAGAAGAATTAGCCTTCAAATTAGCTCCAGTTATGTTTAGCACTTTCTATGCAAAAGCGTTGAAGGCACATTCAGATTTGCTTTGACTGAAACTCACACAAAGAGCACACATTGCCATGGCAGCGAATTAATTGCATTTTAGTTTAACAACGCTTTATTCTTCATTTTCTCTTTCTTTCAATTATGACACCTGGTTACCGTTATATTTTTTAAATTACATTTTGGTGAATATTTAATTTGAAAGGGATTAAAAAAAAAGATTTTATTTAAATAAAATTTATATCTTGTGGTCAAGAGCTGTCAGTGTTTCTCTTGTGGTGCAATATTGGCACTGACAGCTGTTGAACGGGTTTTAGTTGGTCCTACTCATGATTAGTTTCATTAGTGAAATCCGGATTCTCATTAAAATTCTATTGGTAATCGTAATGGTTAGTTGGAAAGGTTTACTTGTTTCTGGAAGTCCGGTGGCAGCTGTTGCTAAGAGTAAAATAATTTACGAGAAAGATTTTTTACAGTAATCACTGGATTCAGGATACGCATATTATGCGTATTGCACGCCGCTTCTTTGTGAACAAAGTATTAAAGGACTAGCTGGCCGCAACGCTTTGTGCGCCGCCACGTCGATCATCGCGTGCGAAGCGGTGATGTCATCTGCGGGCTCCGACACGAATAACGCTGCATTTTAAGCAAACGCTCTCTTATACTTAAATTAATTGTGGACCACGCCGGACTATGCGCCGTGTCTCCGAGAATGAGCAAAAACAAAAATCATTTTAATGTAAAACTTAATACATTTCCGGCAGGCACACACCACAAAGACCAAGCATTCTCTTAACTAGGCGAACAAAAGTAAAAAGTTTATTTAAAAGTGAACCGATAACGAGAAACAGTAAAATAATTTCTGTAAAACAAATTTTCATTTACCGGTTGCGCGCCCGAATCGTTTTAAGCGCTTATTTATTTTGCACGTCCGAGCAGTTATAGACACAAAAGGGTTACAGTGGCAAAGAGGAGAAGAAAAAGTCCTTTTAAAGTAATATAGTAGCACCCCTGGATGTCTAAAGTAGGGTTGCTATCCGCACGATTCGTGTTGAAATTTTAAGTCTCTAAGTTTTAGAGCGAAAATGGTTTCCGTAAAAGTGGAAAATAGAAGACGGGAATTCGAAATCTTGACGGATGTAGGTTTTAAGGTTGTGCTTGTAAAGTGTTCGGAGATAGTTTGAAAGTGGTTTTATAGAGAAAATTCTCGGCTTTAAAGTGACACGTGGTTTAAATGTCTATTCATAAGGTGATTAGAGATGTTACTTGGTATCCTACATTATATTTGTTAAGCGTGTAGTCGTGACAGAAAATCAATAAGTAAACGATTTATTATGTGTCATCCAGAAATCCATCTTTTGTAAAGTTAAAAGAGAATCATACTACATTATGTTTTCAGTCAGTTAGGTTCATTTGTATACATGAAAAATTTGACATCGCTCACGAGCTCAAGATTTCCTAAAAAACGTTCCATAAAGGATTTAATACTAGGCCACTACGTTTTGAAGTTTCATCACCTTAATTAAAGAATAAATTAGACTATGAAGATTTCTATTGAAGTTCAAGTCTTTTTATGGGTTTTTTATAGACAAATAGCTCATTCAATATATTTATAAAATTCATGCCAACCACAAAGCCAAAAAGCCTCATAAAACAAATTGTTGTTAGTTAAACAAAATTGTATCGAAAATATCAATCAAAATCGAGATAAAACGTTTCAAATGGTCGTTAATATCGTTTCGATCATCTAAAATGTCACGTACCTTACAAATGGCTGTACAAAAACAAATTAGCGTACCATTTGCGTGAGACCTCGGGCTATTCGGTGAATAGGTATTTGAATCCAGTTACGGGAGATTAATTTTGCAATATCCTTATAATTTAATGAATCTTAGTTTTGAATCGACTTCCAAAAGGAGGTTCTCTATTCGACTGTATGTATTTATTTGTTTATGTTTATTTACCGATATCTCCGCCAATTGTGGACTGAACGAAATCCTATAGTCCTGAGGTAGTCCCGTTGTCACCAAGTTAGAATCTGATGATGGGATTCAAGGCAAATCGAGGGCAACCCTCAAAAAAGGCACATGCAATGTTTTTCATATACTTTATAACGCAATTCAGATATTTGTCAGGTAATCAACATGTCATGTTGCTAAGCTATCCCAGGTAAATTAAGGCAACGAACAAATTAAAGGGCATTGTTAGAAACAGTATAATACTACTCATGTGGTCCCATGGTCGTCAGGTCAGGATCTGATAATGGGATCCAGAAGCAATCGAGCGAACTTTCCCAATTTTATAGGCACACATAGTCAGTCTGCCTGGTAATCATGTTGCTGAGCTGATAGTGAAAGGTATATGTCGGTGGTTGCGTTTAAATTTGGTGAAGATCTGGTGCTGATCTACGCAGATATATAATGGAACTCTTTAATAATAGACGGCAAATCTGTCGTGATTGCTGCAATCGCTTAGATGTTTGTTGTTAACACAGTATCATAACATAACATCACGCCTGTATGCTCTGAGAAGGTACGCAGATATGTACAGTACACCCACATATCGATAGTTAGGTAGATCAAGTTCCATTTTATTGGGGACAAGCCTAATTACCATGAAATGTATTGTTAACAATGTATTCTATAAAAATATTCAAATATTATATTAAATATTTATTATAATCAATTATTATACATACATAATAAATAATGTAATAAATATTAAATATAATATTTGAATATTTTTATAAAATATTATCTCCCGACTACATTACACCACTACGGCGGAGGACATCGTGGAGTACGTGTGTTAGAAGCTTAAGTACGTGGCGAGAGTGCAGCTGCTAGAGTCGGGTCGCAACGTCAACTTTAAGGCGTTTGTGGTGCGAATACCAATGTGCTATCTGCACCTTGCCTTGGAAGAGGACTTTTGGCCGCAGGGAGTGGTGTTCCGACGTTTCCACGGGCAAGTGCCACATAAAAGCACAGTGTCACAGTTCATAGTGCAGTGAAGTGCAACTAACATAGTTTTTAAGTTTCTATTTACTAAAACGATTTGTATTTTTAAACCCCCGACCAAAAAAGAGGGGTGTTATAAGTTGGACGTGTGTATCTGTGTATCTGTCTGTGGTATCGTAGCTCCTAAATGGATGAACCGATTTTGATGAAATTGGTTTCGTTTGAAAGGTGTTTTAATCAAGTGTGTTCTTAGCTGTGTTTCGATAAAATCTGATCAGCCGTTTAAAGGCCATCACCTCTTTTCTAGTTGAAGGGAAATTAACAATTTCCACAGGTCTGATCGATTTGAAATTTGAAATCTTGTCACTCGTCACCATGGGCAATGCCAGGGGGGGCGGGTGCTAACCCCCCCTCCCCCCAGAAAGTTTTTTTTTTTAATTTTGCTGTTTTCGTTAATTGGCGAGATGACACGCAACACCGAGAAAAGTGGAAGCAATGGGGGAGGCCTATGCCCAGTATTCGGACAGTCAAGTCTAAGATAAAACAATATAAGTTTAAAAAGCATGAAATAAATATTAAATTAAAAATTAAAAAAAAAAATCCAAGCGTCTTAGCGTCGGGGGACCGCTAAGTAGACCGCTTAGTACAAGCACATAACAAAGCGGACCCCCGACGCTAAGACGCTTGGATTATTTTATTTTTGTTTTTTTAGAGGTTCTTTGTGTCGGGGGTTTTTTAAATTTTTAATTTAATTTTTTATGATATATTTGTTAGTCTGTAAGGTATTTATCGATGGGCCAAAGTTGCCTGAGAATAAATTAATCTTATGTTATGTTTTGTTATTATATTTAAATACAGGAAAAAAAAATCGAAAGTCGGTGGCAAAAAAATTGAATGGATGAAACAAAAGTTGACTTCTGAAGCTAAAGTTTTTTTTTCTGTTTTTGAAGTCGGTTTTTTTTATGGATAAATTTAAAAACAATAATAGCGAAATTACGCATATAATGTTCCCTTTGCTGGCAAACAGGCTTTCTCTCTCTCTCTCTTTTCTCTCTTATTTGTAGAAGAGATGTGGCCGTAACATGTTACATCCACGAGTCTAGTAACACAGTAGAAGACAAAAAATATACCGAGCTCACACGTTCTGCATCAAGCAACCGACTTAAGTATTCATAATAGCAAAAGACGAATAACAAAAAACGAAGACCTTTAAGCTAAATGGTTGGCAAAAACAAAGATCCTGAGTTGTTAGCACAAAAAAAAAAAATTAACAGAGACAGTCGTTTTGAAAAAATCGTTTTCGTAGCGGCCGCGGCAGTCGTTTTGTCTGTATCAAACAGAAACAGGATAAAATATTCTAAAGAGAAACATCTTTGAGAGAGTAAACAGAAAAAAATGCGACAGCTTTATAACAATATTTGTGCTCATTGTACAATTTTATAGTTCGACCTACTTTCTTAATAATTTTGGGACTGGTAAAAAAAACAGGACCAGTGTGACACCCTCTAGGTGGGCGAGTCCGAATCGCACAAATTTGAGGGTATTTTAAGTAAAGATTTTTTTATGATTTAATTACAAAATAGGTATACTTTTCTCACTTTTGCCTGTACTTGTAGTATAAGACGTTATTACTTGCCAAATTTGTTTATGAAGTTTGAGATTAGTTCTAACAATGGTCAGTTGGTTGCGGAGAAGATGGTTGGACTCTGTTAAGAAGTATATGAAAGAGATCGGAGTAAATGACGTGACGTCTGACTGAAGAATATATTGTAATAAAAAAAAACTTCCCACTGACATGCTTAACAGGCTTTGTCTCTGTGAACCTTCAGGCCACATGACTCCGAATTTCGGTTTTAGGGTATGTTTCACGATGTGTTCCTGTACAGATAGACTGATCATGGTCTAGATTAGGACATACGATAATTTTGATCCCATAGTAGTCCCGTTCCTGTAGGATAAATATCTTATCTCTAGAAAAAAAACCGCGGCCAAAACGTAATGAATAAACTTATATAATGAAAACGGCACGAAAATTACAGGGGCTTTCTAAAATAACCAAGAGATAACGTAAAATGTTATAGTTAGGATGTTTTTTTCCAGAAGATAATAAATTCACCAAAATAATACCTCAATTTAAAATCAAAGTGATCCAATAGAATGTTTGGTAGAACGTTGGTTTCTCAAGTTTTTAATGTAACTACTTTAAATATCTTCTTGACCGTCGTATTATTCAATGCATCCACCACCACAATGATTCGAGTGCTTTACGGTAAAACGTGATTTTTCACCCTAAAAACCCACCCCAATCCCAGCATTTTTTTTTGCCTAGGGTTACTTAGTTTTATGTACAAAATCCATGTTTGACGGCTTCGTGAAGGGAATGTACGCCCTGCATAATATTCAATTGATAACACGAAAGCAGTTAATGCCACATAATCCTCGTTAAATCATTCATCCTGGTCATTATAATCTGCCAGTTAAATATGACAGTTGGTTTGGCGATCTCGGTATGTGTTTAATAAAAGCTCTGAAATTGTTCGGTACATTGGTTATTTTGAAGGTAATTTGATTAAACGTTTAAATTATGATTTATGTGCTCTGGTATTTTGTAAATTTATGTGTCATATTTTAATTAATTTTTGCAGTTATAGCCAAGTGGTGTGGCCGTCAGACTGCCAATGCGAGTTCTAACACAAGAAATGCTATTAGGCGGGCCTGTGGATGGTGAGTAATGGGCTAGCTCACCGTCCGTCCGTCTTATGACGACGGGCCGTGTCACCGACGCGTTCGTGTTCCACCCGCGCCTCAAGGAGATGTCAGCAAATTGAAAGGACCGAGAGGGCCGATGCCTGCCAGGGCTGCGCGACTGCTCGAAAGAGATACCGTGGCCTTGGAACACAAAGGGCTAAGAAGGAACATGGATGGGTTTTAGTCAGTACAAGTCTGACACTCCCTCCCGCTTCGCCCAGAGGAGTCATTAAAAGAGTTCCTACCAGTAAAAAACTGGCCAAGTGCGAGTTGGACTCACGCACGAAGTGTTCCGTACCATTATTTATAAAAACGAGAAAAAAAAAAACACTTTTTAGTATGGGTGCCCCCTTAAATACTTTTGTGTGTGGGTGCCTCTTTAAATATTTTCCTGTTTTTAGTATTTGTTGTTATAGCATCAACAGAGATACATAATCTGAAGAAATTTCAACAGGCTAGCTATCACGGTTCATGAGATACAGCCTGGTGACAGACGGACGGACGGATGGACGGACGGAAGGACGGACGGACGGACCGACGGACGGAGTCTCAGTAATAGGGTCCCGTTTGACCATTTGGGTACGGAACCCTAAAAAAGGCATGCTTTCAGCGGTGGTTGTTCTGATTTTTCGGATTCCTGTTGTGTATTGTATTATATAACTTGCTTCGGTAAAGGAAAACATCGTGACGAAACCAAACCAGCATACCTGAGAGATATTTCTCGACGGCATGTAAAGTCAAGTTAAAGGCATGTGCGGCATAATAACTCTGACACCGGGTTAGGTTAACCACACGAAAAATAAAGTTTCATTTTTGAAGAAAATGAAGGATGGTCGTAAAGCAGACTTTCTATGTCGTGTCTTTCCGTGAGACTTACCTATTATACCTACGCTACGGTAGACCGCATCGCAACGTTTTCTTTGTATCATGTGCAATAGTCACGTAGTAAGAAAGTTTTGCTACGTGTAATGTGAGATAGCGTCGCCATTTTGAATTTAGTGTGAGGCGCAGTTTCTTTCTAACTTATTAGTTTATACAATGTATATTATCACGCCTGAAATCCCGACAGGTTAGGCAGAGGTGTACCTAATAGAACACCTAATTTTCGCCAGTTATGTTTAAGTCCCGTGTAATGGAGGGAGAGCCAATTGCCGTCATCTGGGTACAAATCCAGACTCCGTGGCTGCTACTGTGAAATTACTAGTGAAAAAAACCAACAACAATTTGCCCGACACGATCATCGAAGCCAGGACCTCATGCTCAGAAGTCGCGATTACCACTAGACCAACGTCAATGTAATGTATGGTAAAAGTACAATCGGTTAAAAAGGGCGATACGAATCCTATTGAGTCGTGGGTAGGTTTATAAAGAGGCTACTTTAAAAGTCAGAAAAAGAAACCAAATCTTTCATGGCACTATTACCGACTACTAAATATAAAAATTCGAACTTTTGGAAATTCAATTAGAATTTTTGGGATCAGTTTCCAATTCAATCCGATCTCGGGATCGGTGGTGACAAACCCGAAATTGGGTAACGAGGATAATGTTTCTCTTTAGCCGGTCCCATCGAGGAGCCTATTTTTGTTCACTATAAGACTCTTATGTAGGGAGCTGAAAATATTACGCATAGATAAAAAAACATTGATTTTAAGTTTTATCAGCAAAAAACGATTTTACATAGTTGTAACAAGATTCACGAAACGACATAAAAAAACCTCTCTAAGTTTAAGCAACACACGCATTTATTCAGCAAACAATATAAATCACGATTGCCAGACATGTTTATGAATCAGCCTATACCTTAACACAATCGTGTTTCACGCACGAAAACACATTTTGTGAACACCTTTTATATGGGTTTTTTCTTGTTATTTTTATTGGAGCCGTTTGTTGACTGTCAATTGTCCAATAGTGCCTATCCAATGTGTACGTCTTTGTGTAATCTTGAGGTAATCGAAGTCAGTCATATTCCTCGGAGATTATTCGCGAAAACGCGAAATACACAGAAAATAAACTGAACTGATCGTCTCATTTAAATAAATTATTCTCCTTGTCTATGTTTGTGTGTCGATTGGTGACCATCCATTACAGTGATTTTGCTCCGTGCCTCGGAAAGCACGCTAAGCCGTTAGTCCCGGCTGTCATTTGTAGATTTGAAAGTCTTTACAGTTATCCAGTGGACCGAAAGTCTGACAACCAGTCTTACCAAAGGCTATCGTATTACTCAGTACCCACTGGGTTGTGGACAGATATGTAGTTGCTCCATGTAAAATACAGGCACTCAGCTGCATCCAGATAGACTGGAAGCTGACCACAAGATAGTTTGGGAAAAGGCTAGGCAGATGATGAATAAACTAACAGACCGGGTTTGGAATACCTAAGATAACTGATGTCAATCGAAAAGCTACAATAAAAAATGTCTTTATTTCAGACCCATTACATAGTCCATAGATGGTTAGTGTGTTAGTAAATTATGCATTACTAATTGCAATACTAATTGTAATTTGGGCTGTACTCATTTGCCGTATGTCAGATAACCAATGGGTGTTAGTCATGACCCAATAGATACATTTGAAAAACAATTGACAACGTGGCAGGCTCAGACAGAGATGGCGGGATGAGTTGGACTCCTCCAATGAAAACAGGATCTAAGAAGCTTTAAACAGAGAGAAGTGGAAAGAGAATAGGGAAACTGCCACCCTGCATTTAGACACAACAAAATTCTAGGTTACGTTTGAGTCTTAAATTTTCTACAATGGGTCTAGAAGATTCGAGAATAATCCTAGTGTTACACTATTGAGATGTGAAGAAGGTTCGAGGAAGTTGTGGAACAGTCAGTTAATTTTAGCTATTCAACGTATTCATAGTATTGACTGCAATTTTATGTTACTAGGTTATTACGAGCATCTTGATACAGGGTGGAAGAGACACCGACACTAAACATACGGATAACAAAGTGATTCTTTCTGATTTTGGTCTAAAATTAGAATTCGTTCATCTCAAGGCTGTGTGCCGACATTCTTTAGTCTCACTGTCTAAATATGAAAATAATTATGACGGTCACACTCTACTAGCTAGACAACCGGAAATTACTAGTACTCATACTAATCATAATTCTCTATAATATACCTTAAAAAAACTACTTTATCTCAACGACTTCGTGAGCATGGATAATGTTGAAATGTATATCACCAACATAGCATAATAAAAATCCAAACCACCACAAACAAAGCGGATCGAAGTGAGCTACAAGTCCTATAGGTATTTAAGTAAATAGTGATCAGTGGTGAATTTGTGATTGAGTTAAAAGTGTTTTGTGAATAATAAACAGATTTGCTGTTTAATCAGTAGTTTTTAATTTATCCCATACCCATCTAGTAACAATGCTAACATAAAGCTCGTTTTCATTCCAATAATAATATTAAACCAGTAAAGAATACAAGGAGGCTATGGTACAAAAAAAAATACACTTATCATATTTATTTTTTATCGTTTTTCAATAATTTTATGTTATGTAAATAAATTCTTGTTACACATACCAACACAGACAGCGAAATGAATTTTGACTTACATTTTCGCAAGCCATTACTGGTGCGAACCCGAGAATGAAAACAGAAACAAATGTGAAGGCTTTTTAATTAAAAACTAAATTGCATTGTTTAAAGAGATATACCTTTATTTGTTTACTGAGAAAGATTACTTTAGAGACTTAGTTTTCATCCTCAAAGTCAATTTATTCTTTTTTTCAACGTAATGGTTGCAAAACGAACACGAAGTTTACAAGAAACCCCTTTTTACCTGTATCGTCTTTGTTTCGAAAATAATTAATTTACGATTAAAGCCTTTATGATATTTACTTTTACGACTCACTTCCCCTTAAACATTTAATCTTATATTCTAATTAGCTATATAAAAGAGGAAACATGATAAGCTTTGTGACTGCGTCAGCCCCATTTCCTCCACACCGCAACAATTCGCCAGCTTATTTAAAATTCACAAAACGCGTCAGAACTTATTATTATAAACTCTAAAAATAAACCCAAAACATTGTTTATTAGTCCCCACAAACATTTTAATTACGAAACGGAGGGGTTCTCAAAATTACTTGCGTACTTTTTTCGCAATAGACCTCGGATACCCAAAGAATAAAAAAAGGGTACAGATGAGAAATACCCGCCTTTAAAGCATTTCTGCCTATAGTTTAGTTTAGAGGCTCCAAGTGATTATACACCTACAGTTTTGAAAATCTATTCAACGCCTCTGATTCTCCGATCTTTGTAGACTTTAAAAATGTATCAATTTGTAACTTACATAATTATAATTATGTAATATCCCCGTCGTCATTCGGTTCAATTCATTACGAGTACTAGACATAATTATTTTATATGAACACGGATATAGCATTCTTTATTAGGTCATGGCAAAAATATCAACAACATCATCTCTTTATAAAGCGATTTTCAAACGACACTAACGACACCAGTGGCGGTGAAGTGGATCTCACGTCCATACCATCGATCGATGATAGAATGGATAAGTTGACAATCGATCGATAGGTTTACCTAGTAGAAACTATTGATCGACGTCGACTACTCCATTCTACCATCGATCGATGGTATCGATCGACGATCGATCGATTGGTGTGGTAACACCCTAACATACGTATCTACACCGTCCGACCGCGAGGACAAGCACCGCTCACCGTCTCCGTCCAAACACGTGGACGAGCTGTGCCGTATGAAAATCGCCTATAACCATATACACATATTATATACCATGTCTCATGTATTAATCCTTGATTACCGTAACATAGAGTTTCGCGTCTACACAATTTAATTATTCTATGTGCAGGGTTGGCACAAACATGTGAATAATTCATAAATACCTACATGTTTGTTTACGTGATGCCTCCAAAATGTTTAAAGAGACTTTTTTATATTTTAATGTAGCTCTCGTTTTTTTTAACACGAGTAATTTAATATGATAATGTTAATAAAGACTTTTTGCTGGTGTAAATAAATGTTGCTTTCATGGTAATGTTCAGTAGGTTCAAATACGGGAAAATACCAATTTAACTTTTTAAATTAATATGTATATTATAGGGCTCTACCATAAAGTTTAACAAAACAATCGTCCTTTTTTTTTTTTTTTACGTGTGTGAAATCATCAAATGACTTCTCCGGCTCTGAGCGGAGCGGGAGGGAGTGTCAGACTTGTACTGACTAAAACCCACCCATGTTCTTTCTTCGCCCTTTGTGTTCCAGGGCCGCGGTATCTCTTTTGAACAACCCGCAGCCCTGGCAGGCATCGGCCCCTTCGGACCCCTTCCGATTTGCTGACATCTCCTTGAGGCGCGCGTGGAACACAAACGCGCCGTCGGCACGGCCTGTCGTCATAGGACGGACGGATGGTGAGCTAGTTCAACCGTCATCTTCCTGCTCTTGTACCATGTTACCAATCGTCCCTGACATCGATAAAGAAAGAAATCGCGAGGAAACCTCATTGCCAACCCGTCCTGAGCAAGCTGGTAATCTATGCCTTCTCTGTATTAGAACAGGCCTTTGCCCAACAGTGGAACAGCCATCATCATCATCATCAGCCTATAATGTCCCACTGCTGGGACACAGGGCTCCTCCCTATGAGAGGGAATGGGCGTAATCCACCACGCGGGCCTAGTGCGGGTTGGTAGATGTCACATGTCTTCGAATTTTTAGTTCTAGGACATGCCGGTTTCCACACGTTGTTTTCTTCACCGTTTTTGAGAGCAGCGGTGATGAAATAAATTACACAAAGTAATGCGCCTGACTGTGTTTGAACCCACGGCTTCGAACACAGGCACAGTAATAAGCTGATATTATTAATATCTTTATGTATCAAGTATATGCGGTACAAGGATTTTTTTTAATGAAAATAGAGTCCTCACAAAACATAAACAGTGTTGATTATTAGGAAATGTTTCATGTTTCCGTTGAAATTCCAAAAAAAAATTGAATTAAAGAAAACGTGCAGATATCGAAAACATGCAGATATCGGCCAGAATTGATAGCAAAAATATTAATTAACAGATACAAAGTGGGATTATTAGAAACTCGAGTGGCACTCTGCCAATGCCTGGCACAATAGGGCCGCTGCCAGGCCGCTGGGCCTGCCAACATCGTCATTAGCAAATGGAGTTTCACCGCAAACTCAGACCAACCATGAATTTTGAGAGCCCACGTCGCGCGTCGGTCAAATATTGGTTTTGGGAAAGCTTTCGACTTTATTAGGATTTTCTTCTTTTTGAATATCTCGAGTTTCGAATACTGATCAATCTGGTACAAAATCTAGCTCGCTTTTGTTTTTTTAAGTGAAAAATTCCATTCATTTAATTTTCCAGTCCATCTTTTCAAAATATTTCCAATTCTTTTTTATCCTCTGTTCGGTTTGCAAACATAACTAAAATATACCTAACTGAACACAGTTTGAATTTTCTCCATCTTTTAAACAATTTTAATTTTGAAAACCTATAATTTGTGTGCTGTGTATTTAAAATCTAAATTCAACCGCCACCTTAAAGCTAGAAAGTTAATAAAGCACTTTTAGAAGGTAAAACTAATCTTACATAACAGGTTAAGTCTGCAAGTAGCATAGATGGACCTCTGCCTATGTGTCAAACTTGTACTGACAAAAACCCATCCATGTTCCTTCTTAGCCCTTTGTGTTCCAGGGCCACGGTATTTCTTTCGATTCTTGCAAACAGTCCCGCAGCCCTGGCTTCTGATTTGCAGACATCTCCTTGAGTCGCGCGTGGAACACGAACGCGCCGTTGACACGGCCTGTCATCATAAGACGGATGGACGGTGATCTGGGCCATTACTCAACGTCCACAAGCCCGCGCCTACGATGGCTGGGGGCCACTGGGGGGCCCTCGACGCCCGGGGCGCCTCCCGCGGCGGCTGGGACGTCAGGCTCTCTCCCTCACACTTCCTTCCTCGCCTCCTTCGCTAGCATGACTGTTTCGCAGAAGAAGGGACGGCTTCCCATTTCTTCTTAATCCGGACCATGGATTAAACCTGGGCCGGACGCGCGAGGTCGCTGTCGCCAAAATAAGCCTGACCTGACCTCACACTACGTTTTGTTTAACAGAAATAAAATTGTGATATAACGGATCGTTTAACACGTCGAAAAGAGCAGGAACTTTCTGAGGACCTTTCAGCAGGATGCCGAAAAACATTCCCCTTAAATAGATAATATGTCTTGTGTACACAATTTTGTCTGTGCCCTCAATGTATTTATTCTTCCATGAGCTTCTTACAATGTACTTAGAAAGGAACATAAACTGGAACCCGTTTGGTAAGCACGTGCGCCATTTATTGTCTCGACAGATGTGTCTGAAATGGCTTTGCTTTTACCGAATCTTGAGAAAAATTGTGGTTTTTGATACTCTGAAAGTATGTTGTGGAGAGATTTGGCTTTAAAGAATATGGTCATAGTATTTTGGTTCAAAATTAAACAGATATTTTATATTGCCTGAAAAATCCTGATGTATTTTGATTTTATGAAAAAAATTAACATTTAACTGAATGCATCGTTTGTCTAGTGGTCGTGATTGCTGAACATGAGGTCCTGGGTTCAATTCCCAGGTCGGGCAAAGTGTTATTAGGTTTTTTCATCAGGAATTTCTCAGTAGCAGCTACGGATTCTGGATTTCTGCCCGGTTGATAGCAATAGGCTTGCCCCCTGTTCATTACATGGGACTTACAACATAACTGGCAAAATGTAGGTGGACTATAATTAAGCACACCTCTCTGCCTAATCCTTTGAGGACTACAGCTCTGATGTTTGGTGTTATGATGTGTTCAATTGGGTACGTATTAAAATCCCGAAATTCTATACTAACTGTGACTAAAATACCGACGTCCAAAACAACGAAATACAAAATACCGAAAGTTTTAAATGCCGATAGTAGTTATATCGAAACATAAAATACCGATGTCCAAATGCCCAAAAGGATGAAACCCCAAATGGAAGAAATCCCGAAATCATATTGTTTTGCGTAACGATTTCGCATAAGTTTTAGTAGTATAATATTATTTATTATTTTAGGACCCAAGGAGCTTAGAGCACCCTGACACGGATAGGTTAGGATTTTAAACTTTCGACCAAACTAAAACAAATCATTCGGCGTTAAATATTTCGGAATTTCGTCCATAGGTATTTTAAATATCGGTCTTTTAAATTTCGGTATTGTAATACGTACTCGTTCAATCTTAATATTATAACTAGTGTAATAAAGCCTTGCTGCAATGAATCTTCAACCTAACATTTCTTTATCGATATGTCATAAATATATAATTAGTAAAAACCAAACCATACTGGGCATGTATTCGAGCAGTGGGAACAACTTAATTTTAACTTATTCGACGAAATGCCATTAACTTGCATTATCATTATTAGAGCTATTAATTCGTCCTAAGCTAATAATATTAAATAGTCACCATTTCATCAGACAAGTATGAGCAAAGATCATGTTCTTGCAAACAGGTGAAATTAAAACGGAAAATTTAGCAAGAATTAAAATGTCAGAGCCACTTAGCAATTAGATCGTGAACTTCGTTTTTCTGTCATAAATCAACATAAAACAACGTGGAAGCGACACCATGGGTCAACGTGGTTCCGTAGAGATTTATATTCATGTTATACGATTTGTAATCGCTGTTTCTGGCGTTAAATTGTTATTTACGACTGTAATTTAACTTACTAGGCTGTGGAAATGGATGAAAAATGTGCTGGTCTTCCCAACCACTACTTTTGTCAGCTATCTTGAGGTCGGTTTCCATTCTAACACGATACAGCAGGACGCTAATAATTGACATGGAGTGACTAGCTATCTGATCTTCATAACCCGGATTATCGACAGCACTCCTAAGTTAAGACTGATTCCCAGACTTTGGGCCTCCTTAAGAGGGGAATCTAGCCCCGAGGAATTTGAAGAATAGGTATTTGAAGAAACTATTGCCGTCGCCCTGCTCCCGACCTAGCCCCCGTAAAGTGCGAAAGAGACAACTGCAGCTCAGGCTGATTTTACCTACAAAAATCTTGACCAAAAGACGTTTTGTATTCCGCTGTTTTCTTCTTCAAAACTAAACTGATCTAAATAATTCTTATATCAAAATTTAGAGAAAAAATATATTTATGCTTCTATTATTTTCTATTTTTGTTAAAAACTTATCTGATTTGTCTCATAGTCGTCTGAACATGGCGGTATATTCTGGTTTTTTGGATTGTCATAATTCCTTTCATGATTATGTTTCGAAAAAAAGGAAATGATAGGGGCATGTATTAATAAGACCTAGATTTTTTGGATAAATATAATTGCTCTAGACGCATTATGCACGAAGAAATCAGGCGGAATACGTTTGTATAGAGAATTCCCACTAGAGTCCCACTAGAGTCCCCTCTTAATACTCGAAACAACGATCGAATATCTACAAATGACAGCTAGAACCAACGGCTCATTCAAGCTTTCAGAATGTGTAAGAGATGGCTACCCATCCACAGACCGCCTATGCTAGAGTAACTAAGGATTCGATCGAACCATGCAGATGTTACTGTTCCACCATGCGATTGAAGGACATATTATTTTAAAAATTTCAATAGTTAGTTTATTTGATTACAAATACGATAGCAATATAATGTTTACCAAAGCCTAGCTTAGAACTGCGAACTTGAGGGTAAATCCGCGCCCAACATTTCCGAAGTTAAGCGAACCGCCCACGCTTCCTACAAATAAATTTTTCGCAAGAATGCGGAGGCATCAGGTATGTACCTACTTCACATTGAGCGCGTTCAAGCGTAGGTTGGAATGTCCAACGACCCCTAAAACAGCTCAGCCATAGATATCTTTTCAAAATCACTCGTAGTAAAAGCTACAATATTTAATAAATAAAACAGATATAAAATAAATTTCGTGGAAAATTCTAAAAGGCAAACTCATGAATATTTTTAACAGCGAAGCTTTAGGTATTTGTTACAGCTTCTAAGTTAACTAAATCTTGAGTTAAGAGTTGTGTATTTTTGTGTTGGGTATACGTTTCCATGATTGGTTTATCAGAACTTGTTCTTTTGAGAAGGATCGATTTAGAAGCTACTTCTTCGATACGATTGTACAATTTATGTGTGACTAGTAAATTGTGAACTAATTTCAAATAGAAGTCAAAGACGTTCTGAATATAAATTAAAAACATTTTTTTAAAAATTATATTAAAACTTATGGAAGTTTTTAAGTAGGTTTTTAATGATTGACTCATTATATTGAACTATAACTTATTTATGCTTCATTGCTGGCTCAAACAAAACGCAACACAACTCTCGAAATTGATTGTTACGCATATTGACACTACGTCAATTTGTGATGTTATAGCCACTTCATTTCAAACAATGACAGTCATATACGGGTACTTTCATAATGATATTCAAGTTGCTTAAAATTATTATCTCTGAAATTACAAGAGCTTGACAATCATTCACTTAACCATTTCAATTAAAACACAAAGAATAAAACGCATTTTCCTCAAAGGACACGTAACTCAAGATCTGCAATATAAAAATCCTTGGCTTATAAATTCTTTACACACACGCGTTGCATATAAATATGATATTATTATAAAATTTCAGTGAGGTCAAAAGTAATAAAGATTTCAGGGACTTACAGTGCGGTTATGTACATAATTTTGTGCATACTAAAATTATTATTGGTAAAGTTTCTGATGTCCGAGTATGTTTGAATGTCATCGTCATCTGCCTAGCCTTTTCCCAACTTTTTTGGGGCTGGCTTCCAGTCTAACCAGATGCAGCTGAATACCAGTATTCTACATGGAGTGACTAATCATGAGAGCAGTGGTGGCCCAGTGTTGGCAGCCCCGACTTACGAGCAGTAAGCCGTGGTTTCGAAACCAGGCAGGCGCATTACTTGGTGTAATTTATTTCATCGCCGCTGCTCTCAAAAGGTTCCCTATCCATTTACATAAAATTTTAAGACCTAATATAACTAAGCATAATTTCGTTAGGCATAATTATATTTTCGCATAACATAATTACGCATATATTTTTTTTAAGCGTAATTTCTCTAACCATAATAATGATTAACCATAATATTCTAAAGCATAAATTTATTAAGCATAAAGTTCTAAAGCATAACTTTTTTATAAGCAAGCATACAGCATGCAAGCAAGCATGCAAGCATGCAGCAAACAAGCAAGCATGCAGCATGCAAGCAAGCATGTAGCATGCAAGCAAGCATGCAGCATGCAAGCAAGCCTGCAGCATTCAAGCAAGCATGCAACATACAGCAGGCAGGGTTTCTGTCACGGCTCCGGCGCTGCGGGCCTCCGGCGGCCCCACGCGCCTACGCGATTTTAAATTACACTCTAGGGGTAGGACAAACAAGACTACGTGGAGTCGGTTTTGCAGCAATTCGGTTCGGTCACTAACTTTTGTTGCACAGCATATTAAATTTTTAACCTAGTTAGTTTAATTTTTAGGCCTTCTAACGTTATGCGAATCAAATTTATGCCAAAACAAATTAGTCTTTAAGATGATTATGCCAACATAAAATGTATGCCTAAAAAAATTATGCCGAAATATTATTATGCCAAAACAAATTGTGCCAAAATCGTTATGCCAAAGTATATTAGGACAAAGAACATTATGCGAAAAGAAAGGATCCTCTCTCAAAAACGGTGAAGGAAAACATCGTGAGGAAACCGGCATGTCCTAGAACTAAACATTCGAAGACATGTGACATCTACCAACCCGCACTGAGCCCGCGTGATGGATTACAGCCTACTCCCTCTCATAGAGAAGAGGCTTTTGTCCCAGCAGTGGGAACATTATAGGCTGATGATGATGACTACATATCTGGCCTCCTCAAACCAGTCAGTACTGGGTAATGCAATACACTTTGGTAAGACTGGTTGTCTTGTTTGAATGTACTACGCTAATATTGCATACCAGACTGAATATTGAATCAGACTAACTACTCCCACGTTGGGCAATCGCTACGTCCCCGACATGGGGGCGTGGCGGGCGGGATGTGGGCAAGCCCTTTCCCCGCGGAGATCAAAATGTGCCCGTTACAACGGGCACCTCATTAGAGTGCCATATAGGCGATAGCAGGTGGCGAGCGCGTGTAAAAGGCGCGACTCGCCAATGTGTAATTGACATTTTGTCCGGTAGGAGGCGCCAGCGGCGCTAGCGCTGCGCGCTTAGCTACGGTACAACGTTACCGTAGCGAGCGCCGCTTTCTTCACGCTACCTCGGCGGTCTGTCACCGCCAGGTGAGACCTCCGGTTGCCCGGAGGAGGCCCAGCGGATGACGACCTGCGACAGAGGTGACTCTGTTGGCGCATCCTACCGCTAAGGATGGTGGCCCCCGTCTGCAGACGCTCTCAGATCGAGCCGATCACGCTCCAGACTAAGAGGCCGTAGTGGGTGGGTTTGAGCGGCAATGTACTGAGTAACACCGCTCATGTATGCGATAGAATAGCGAGCCCGCGCCGCTCATTCGTCGCGTGGGTTTAGATGCTTGTGGAGTCACGTGGTGTGTGGTCGGTGCGCGTCATGCCTATATTAACTTAGACACAGCGCGCTTCGAGTGCATGTTGTGCATGTGGAGTCATTTTGTTTAGGTAGGTCGCGTGTAGATGTAAGCGACTTACCCGGGTGCGTCAATCAGGGGGGGGGGGTGGCGATAACACGTCCGCAGGCACGAGATCGCGCAGTAGGCGGCATGTGCGCCCCGCGCGCCCCGCGCGCCCCGCGTTAGGCGGGCGCGTGTGCCACGGCGCTATTTGCGCTAAGTGGGGCCAGGCAGAGGCGTCGGCGCGGGCGAACATGCGTGACGCGAGGCGGCAACAAAAGTCGTCCAGGCTCTCAATCCTCATGTCCCGCTGTATGGTGGCATTCCTCACATAGCGAGGTGCGGGGGCGATGGACCGCAGCGCGAGCGATTGCTGCGCGCGGAGCATTTTCTTGGTGGACTCGCTAGTGAGGGCGAGCCACGCTGGGGCGGCGTACGTGATGAGCGGGCGAATGTACGTCTTGTACACGCCCAGCTTGGCACGCAGCGGGAGGCGGGACGAGAGCACTGGGCGCAGCTGGAAGCGGGCATTCCTGCATTTGGTGATTGTGCTGCGGACGTGATGTACCATAGAGAGCCGGCGATCGATAGTGACCCCGAGGTATTGCCTGAGGTGACCATGCGATGTCGGCTCCCTGTAATGTCAAGGGTGGTGGGAGTTTGGTGCCGCCGGTGGCCAGCGCCTGTGTCTTACCCACGTTCACCGACAACCTCCACTTGGACAGCCAGTCGGGAAGCAGGTCTAGCGCGCGCTGCATTTTGACGGCCGCGTGCCGCGTGTTAAGCGATGTCGCTATGTACGCGGCGTCGTCGGCGTACAGCGCGAGCGTGGTGTCAGATGTGGTAGGGATGTCGTCGGTGTAACATGAGTAGCAATGCGGCGAGACGCAGCTACCCTGCGGCACTCCTGCGGCGATCGGACGGGCGCCCGATAGCGCGCCGTCGACCACCACCCGGAAAGTCCTGTTAGAGAGGAAGGAGGAAACCACCTGCACTAGGCGACGAGGCGTGCCAGCCTGTGCCATCTTGTACAGCAGGCCGGCATGCCAGACGCGATCAAAGGCCTTCTCCATGTCGAGGAATACTGCTACTGCTTGTTCCTTCTTGTTAAGGGCCGCGGTGAGCAGATGCAGTACCCTCGACAACTGGAGCGTCGTAGAATGTTCGGACCGAAACCCGAACTGCTCTACTCGTGGAGTAAAATGTTGCTTTAGGTGTCGCAGCAGGAGTTGCTCAAACACCTTGGAGGTAATGGACAGAAGCGTTATCGGCCGATAGCTCTCCGGCTTCAGCACGTTCTTGTTCGCCTTGGGCAGCATAATAACGCGCCCCTCCTTCCACGAGGTCGGGAAGGCGCCCGAGCGCAGTATGGCCGTGTACAGGCGCGCCAAGGCCGCTACCGTTCGGTAGGGCAGGTGGCGCAGCGCTGTGTTGGTCACACCGTCCGCTCCGGGGGCCTTCCTTAACTTTGTGTTAAGGATGGCGCGTCTAACCACGCAAGGCGAGAAGAAAATAGGGTCTTCGTCGGGGGCTATCGGCGAGGAGAAGTACTCTCCAAGGTGCCTCTCGACTGCTGCGATGTGCTCGGTGTTGGCAGTTGGGTTTGGTACGAATTGACGCTCCAGGTGCTCGGCGAAGATCTCCGCGCGGTCTGGCGCGGAGTATCTAGGCGCCCCGTCGCTGTGACATAGCGGGCGTACCGGAGCCGGGGTGTTCGTTAGCTGGCGACACAGCTTGTGTAGAGACGTCCAGTCGCCTTCTGCGGCGTCAATACACTCTTCCCAGCTCTCGGCGCTGAACTTCTGTAACTTGGCCCTAACCTTCTCCGCAAGGCGGTTCAGGTCGCGCTTAATGCGTGGACATCCTGTCGTTTGCCACCGCTTGCGAAGGCGCCTCCTCTCGGCGACCATTCGCTTCAGGTGGGTAGGCAGAGGCTTGTAAGCAAGCCCCTGCGGTTGCGTGTTGATCTCGGTCGCCTCTTCGTGGGCGCGCTGGATGCAAGCGGTGATCTCCTCAGCTAGCCTGTCGACGTCCGCGGCGGCGACTAACTACTCCCGCTGACCCGTCGTCTATTTATATGGCTGACCGAGTGCCTATAAAGGGGTACGAACCTTTGTGGCATATCTAGCCGCCGCCATCTTGTTTTTTTAACGCCGCCGCCATAATTATAGTCCATATGACACAAATGGCGATCTTTACTTCCAAATATCTCGGAAACGTGACACTTTAGGATACCATGTTATCTAACATTTTTTGTTTGTATAAGTGTCCTGTATCCAAATATACCACTTTTATCGTGCTCGGAAATTTTGAAAAAAAAAAACAAGATGGCGGCGGCTAGATATGCCAGGCTCCATACAAAAATGTTCGAACCCCTTTCCACAACATCCCTGAACGTCTAAGCAGTTCCTTAGGAGAAGCCCAGCCTTCGAGAAAGTTTCACAACCTGCTTGAACCTTCTAGATAGCTCCATAGTGGAACCAATCCTTCTAGTAAGTTCTAGTAAAGTCCAGAACTTTCTCGAACTTTCTAGACAGTTCTCGAATCTTCTAGACATACTAGATCATTGTAAACTCGAACGTAATGCTAGAATGTTCTCGACGTTACAGTTAATTTATTAATAATAAGTAATTATAAAGACCTGGGAAACCTATTAGAGGGTGGTTGCAACGTCTACGGGTTTTTCTCGCATTCCCTACGGGTTCTTCCCAAGACGTATTTTCCGCAAAGGAGAAAATATATCGCGCAGCATTAATGTAAAATACAGACATTATTAAACACTGAGAATGTACGGTTTGCTGCATGTCAGTGGTCGCACTTTCAACGCCAGATGGCCTAGCGTAGTAAGGAGTTTCGATAGAATACGAGGCCAAGTTATAGTGGTTTTGGTACGACTGACTGCAGCCTCCTGTACATGTACAATTGGCAGTCTTATTGCTCATACTTCCACTGGTTTATTAAAGCCATAATTTCAGTAAAACCACGTTTAATACGATCATACCAAGACTAATAATCATGAAAATTTTTTCATGGCTTTACCTAAACCGTTATTATTGACACTATAATTTTTAACACTATACTAAAATGTTTGGACGATAATCATATTGTCGGTGGCTCTGTGACTGAGAGTACAAATAGACCACAAGAAAAATGGGAATATAGGCATTTTTTGAAGAAATTTTTACTGTAGGGGTCCGCTTCCAGTCTAACCGGATGCAGCTGAATACCAGTCCATGGAGCGATTGCATATCTGACCTCCACAAAGTATCTTATGTGCTATTTCAGACTAATCTATCTCTGTGCCAAATTTCATTCAGATCTGATCAGCCGTTCTGGCGTTATTAAGTAACATAAAATAAGTTTAGTTTTTTTGAAGTGGTTTTTTTCTGGTTTTTTTTTTATTATGTGTACCAATTCACAGAGTCCAAAGTAAATATCAATGTTTTGTAATACGGCCTAGTCGACGTCCGGTACTTTAATCAACCTTACGTTAATTAATTGCAGTACAACAAACCGCAGGTGAATTCTCCTTTATGATTGTTACGTACAGACGGCGACACAAGGCATACATTTCTAGTACATGACCTCGCTTTGTAAGGATTTACCATTCATAAATTGATCGCAGTGCGTCTCACGACATTTTAAATTCTTTTGACCGATATTTTTGCAATCTACGGCGTCGTTTGTAGCAGCGCAGAAGTAAGTTATTTTGACTGCTTGTTTTTGGGGCAAAGAGAGAAAGAGCTTCTACTCTTTGCAGATTCGAGGATGAAGTTAAATCTTCCCTCGGTTACATAATTTATAATATTGATATGCCCATAAAATTTGAGGGTTGCTCTTGTTTTTTCTGAGATCCCATCATTAGATCCCGACTTATAATAATAATATCATTTATTTCAGGCAACTAGGGCCCATAAAACACAATACATATATAAGTATAAAAAACATAACTATAAACTAATAAATACTTTATACAAAAATAACAACTACTGCACACGAAGTGACGGCGTCGTGTTACGCTGCGAGGTGTCACGTAGCTGGCCGCGAAAACGCCGTACAGCACACCTTTCGGCCAAAACTCTTCCTTGAGGAAGGTCACCAAATGATGAGTCGGAACGCGCACCACAAACGACTTGAAATTGGTGTTATGGCGCGCCTCCAGCTTTTCCACCCTCAAGGTCCAGTTGGTCTTCACCCGTATGTACTCTACGATGTCCTCAGTTTTCGTAGAGTGGTGCAAACGGGACACGTACAGCTGCGTCGTCGGTACTGCAGGACGTAGCAGCATGTTCGATCCTGCCGGCGCCGTCCCACACTGATTGCGATACGTAGGCTTCCTCTTCTTTCTCTCCACCTTGATGAAGCCGTCCCCATCGCATGTGTTCTTCGTTGGAACCTGCTGTTCGTGGTCCATCACAGCGCCCTTAGTCGCGGTCGTTGCTAAGCGACTCTGCTTTCCCCCTTTTGATTTTTCTGCTTGTCGTTTTGTTTGCGACACAGCAGGTTTCGTCTTGGCGGCAATTGCAGAATAGGCACATTTGGGGGTCGATGTACCTATAACAAGCGTCGCCTCCCTGGCGGGTACGACGCGATCAGCGGAACACGATGCAACGCTTGCATTCTTGACAGCCGATGACGTTGATTCACTCGCCGACTGAAAACTGCAAACAGAAGCATTTTGTGCCCCGCGACGTAGGTTTACGTTGGAGCCTTCCGGTGACCCCCTCCAGGAATAGCATTGCGCAACAACGCTACTTCGGCTCGCAATTCACCAATGATGACATCTGATGACTCCAACTTGGACTTCATCTCAGCCTGACACCTGACTGATCTTATACCTTACATCATCAGCTCGGCAACATCAGATGTTGATTACCAGGCATAATGCCTATGTATGCCTATAAAATTTGGAGAGTTCCCTAGATTTCTCCAGGATCCCAATATCAGATCCTGACCTGATGACCACGGGATCACATGGGGAGTATACTGTTTCAAACCATGCCCATATTTGTTAAGGGGCCCTTCGTTTTTCTGGGATCCTATCATCAGATCCTGACTTATAACCATTCATTGACAGCCCAGCAACACGAGATGATGATTACCAGGCACAAATATCTGAATTGCTTTAGAAAGTATATGAAAAATATTGTATGTGCCTATAAAAGACAGTTGCCCTCGATCTCCCTTGAATTCCATCATCAAATGCTGACTTGGTGACAATGGGACCACCAGCACAAGAGAATAGGCATTCGAATAAAATAATTTTGAAAATCGGTCCACAATTGGCGGAGAAATCGGATCGGAGAATCGAATCGAAATCGGAATCCACAATTTTGAAGTCCGTTAAAAAGAATAGATATACAGAGTTTTTATTAACAGAGATTTTTCTTTCCCGAAAAAATAACTGTCCATAAAGTAAATTAAATTTTAATATTCACATATTAATTATCACACAATCCAATTTACCTGAATACTTATTTATGCAATAAAATAATTTAATCCCATTAGTTATAATGATAGCCATCAAGTTTTAGTATTTCACGCTATATTTACAGCTGTAGCTGACATTAGGACTAAATTGCTGAACTCATTACGACTATGAAATTCTTGGAAGTAATTTACAGCTACGAAGCGTTTTATGTCATCAATTAGCTAATAGGTAGGCAGTGTTTATTGAGTACGGACCAACAGTTGTTTTGTGATATTTATATATTTATCAAATTCAAAGTCCTGACTGACTGAGATATCAACGCACAGTCTAAACCGCTGGTTCTAGAGACCTGAAATTTGGAGGATGTGTTCTTTGTGAAGATTAGGTATCAAAGGGTTTTCCGAAATTCCACCCCTAAAGGCCTAAAGGGGTAAAATAATGTATGTATAAAATCAGTCATTTTCAAAGTTAGAAGTATGAAATTTCATATAAAAGCTTCTGGTTAGAGATAAATAAACACGAATTTACACCCTAAGAGAGTTATATGTTATGTTTATAGGTGTTGGAAGTTTATATGCGGAATCCGTCATTTTTTAAGTAAGAAGAATGAAAAAAAAATTTGAGGTTTAAAAAAAAAAAAAAGAATTTGGTATTTCGTCGTTTTTACAAACTCAACCCCAAACGGAAGAAAAGGGGTGGAAACATTAGTATGACAAAATGGCCTGATCTGCTTGAAGATAGACTCGTGCGGCTGTTATTATTTAGCCTCGAACGCAAGTTAGTCATGGACACAAAATGAATGAGGCTTGTAATTCAAAAGCGTTTTTATTTAATGTAACATGCAGAAAATATGCGATTCTTGGAATTTACCTAACACTTTTGACGACACAAAGTAGTACAGTAATTAAAAACCACAGTTTATAGCCGTGGGAAATTTAAGTTGTAGTAAGTAACTGAATAGGTGGCTCTTTTTTATCCAATCTGCTTTGTACACTTCTCTGTTGGAATTTCTAAAGCGATCGGTCTTTCCCTTTTATATATCATAAAGGACTCCTCTGTGATTTTTTTTTACTCTCTAGTCAAAAGGAGTAGACTTGGCGTCGATGAGTCATACAATGAGTCAGTCAGGACTCTTAAAAAAAAATAGCTTTTCCGCCCGCGACCTTCGTCTGCGTGAAGTTATTATAAAATTTTACTTCCCAATTATTTTTTTTAATATAATCTGCGATCAGCATCAACTACAAGCAGATGTGTTGTAGGATGTGGCAGTTTGAGTGTGTCCTCCAGTCAGGTCATCTCATCATCAGTAGACCATAGTAGTGGATTATAATATGGTCAATAAATATGTTTTGCCGCTTTTGCCGTTTTTTGTAGCTTCTAGTTGTTAGCTTAGCCGCCAATTTCTTCCCTATATGAATATATTCTTTATTAAAATTATATTCTTTATTGTCTTTTTGAAATAAAATTCCCGTTAAAATCGGTCCAGCCGTTTCGGACATTGGCCGGAACAAACAGAGAGTCAAAAATTAAAACCATTGTTTTTTTGTTCAACGTTCTATACAGTATGTTAGGTTAAACGAGGGACATTGAGGGAGGGTATTCAGTATTCGATTCTCGTCCCAAATATGTAAAAAACCTATAACGTATATAGAAGAATTTTTAATGTTTTGTTTAGTGCCTAGATATTTTGGACTGTCCTAAGCCAGGTAAGTTTAAAGTATGAAGGGAAAATGGATTATACCTAAGAGTCATTGACCCGCTCACATGTTCTGCGATAGTATTAAGTCGCTAGCGCAAGGGTGTATACACGTTGCGTGACATTTGCGAAAATTTTGGTGTGGTTCTGTCTGTTATTTATCAGTGTTTTTTTTTTGTTTATATTTTTATTAGTATCATGTTAGCATGTACTATTGTGGGTTTGAATATGTCTCTCGTTTAAACTAACATACTGTATATACTATATGCAGTCAGTAAAACGCTGTGAGCTTGAAATTGAAAACAATCACTTCAAATTTATTTATTTTTAAAAGCGACTTTGTTACTACTATGTTAGAAATACAAGTTGGATATCCCCTGAGAACCACGTATACCTAACACACTACCAACATAAACACAGACTAGACTACTCTAACATGCTAACTAAACACAGGTTCAGTGGCCACCAACCAATCTTTGTTCCAAACTCCGAGAGTAATCAGAACTGTGTCTACAGGGTGCTCCAACTTACTTAGTTGTTCCTTTATCATGTTTACATCAAACAAGATGGCTGGTTTTGATATGGAAGCTCTGACTGACAGAAGCATTACAATGGCACTGTACAATGGCTGGAACAATAATTTGATTATATTGATAAGCTGTTTTTTATATTAGTTGTGAGTGGTCACTGGTGCCATAATACAGGGCTGCTGGAAATGTTTTGAATTTATAGGCTTCAGTGTTGAAAAATGGCGTGAGGAAAGTTTTGATTATAAACGTGGATGGCTATAAGAGTAGAGGAAGACCAAAGAAAAGTTGGATGGACTGTGTGAAGGACGATATAGCTAGACGAGAGGTGATTGCTGAGATGACGAGTAATAGAGAAGTATGGAAGAAGAAGACATGCTGCGCCGACCCCAAATAAATTGGTAAGATAACGATGATTAATGATGATAGTGTTAGCTTCAATGTCTCACATTAAAATACCATTAGATCATCGGATATTGTTGGGGTTAATAATTTTTGAAACTCTAAATAATATATCTATAATAATGCGTTCCGGTTATTGATGGGGCTGTTCCGCTTCTGTAGCGCATCAGGGATGTTTGCTGATGCTCGTGTCAATTGTTTCTACACCACGATGCGAAAAAGATGCGCTTCCCTGGTGCGCCGGGTGCGGGCCAGCCCCAACATTATACTGCAGTGTGTTGCGAGCAGACTGGACTGTTCGTATATCGTATGTAAATCGTTGCTGCAAGCTTTCTACATCGGTGTTGAGCTTGTAGCAGGGATTCTCATATCTATAAGGCAGTGTAGGTTAAGTGTGAAGGTTAAGTTTACTAACGTACATAGTTGTTAAGAAACATTGTTACTAACTTAATTTGAGTCATGTTACTTGTTGTTATATAAAATAAATAAATAAAAATAACTGTAAATGTGAGGCATTTAAGTTCTTGTACCACCACTAAACAGTTGGCAACATAAAACTCGAAGGCTTATGTAAATGAATACGACATTACTATACCTTACACTCAAGTCTCTCACTCTTTCGCCAGTTATGTTTGAGTCCATGACTAGGGGCGAACCTTTTGTCTTCGTAAAAAAACTTCTGATGGAAAAACACAATAATTTGCCCGAATTGGTTACAAAAGTATAAAGAGACCTTTTAAAAGTAACGCCACTTGATTCCGTAAGTTAGCCAAGTCCTGCTATTGTTTTAATCAGTTGTAGAATTAACGCCCTTGAATCCTTTAAAATATTGTTTGCTATCATAATGCGTAGCTAGATAGAAACACAGTAAAAAAGGACAAAAAAGCCAAATACCGTCATGAAATGTTCACCGATGTAAAATTGTCCTTTCAGTGAAGACGATAAAATCTCTACGTGACTTGAATTACTTAAATGAAGATTTCACATTCTTTTTATTTACTTAATTCAATATATTATCATCTGTACTGGGTTGAAGAGTTTTGTAAATGTAAGCTGAGTTGGGGCCATTCGCAAGCTATTTAGTATTTTAATGCGGTTTTGACACACTAGGCAGTGTGTCAAAACAGTACTCAAATATTTGGTGAAAGTTAGCCAAGTTTTGCCGGTAGTTCAAGGCGTTATTTATGGTTATTGTTTTTGATGAAGTATCATAGGTAGGTAAAAACCTGGCCAAGTGCAAGTCGGACTCGCGCACGAAGGGTTCCGTACTATTATTTATAAAAACGAACAAAACAATCTCTTTTTTGTATGGGAGCACTCAAATATTTATTTTTAGTATTTGTTGTCATAGCGGCAACAGAAATACATAATCTGTAGAAATTTCAACTGGCTAACTATCACGGTTCATGAGAAACAGCCTGGTGACAGACGGACAGACGGACGGACAGCGAAGTCTCAGTAATAGGGTCCCGTTTGACCCTTTGGGTACAGAACCCTAAAAAAGGTATTCAACTTAACGGTACAAAACAAATAACAGAAATATCTACTATCTTTTTAAATTAATTTAAATAATTCACTGAACGACAAAAAGTTGTAACATACTTTTAATTGTTACACGGTAAAGAAGCTAACTCAATCGCAGTTTTTTCTGGTTTTCATTTGAATATCTTTGACAGTCGTTATAGGTAGTCAGTAGACCGAAATTCTGCCAACCAGTCTTACAAAGAGGTATTGTATTATTACCCAGTGTTGTGACATCACTAATTAGTATGTTACTAATGGTCAAGCTCTAGTGATTATCTATGGTTCACATCCTTCCGGAGGCCATAACTTGGTCTCAACCCGTCTGTGACACTACGCACTGTCTGTATATTTATATTATTAAAACCTGTGTCCTGTGAATATTAAACTAAGTATACCCAACGGTATCTTTTATTACAACCTTCCAACATAACACCCAGTACTAAGTGGGTTGTGGAGGTCAGATAGGCAGTCGCTCCATGTAAATACTGGTCTTCAGCTGCATCCGGTTAGACTGGAAATCGACCGATAGGACATTCCATCAAACTCACGGCTTGTTACCTACTGGCATAAAACCTTGTAACCGAAAAATCTATTCACCATGAATGGAACTTATTCCAACCATTCTCATTATTTAAAAAACCAATGTAAATTCAGTTAAAAAAGGGTCAACCAACAATATCAAAATCTAAAATTGCATCGAAGATTTGTAAACTAAAGGGCGAGGTGGCCCGGTCGATGCCATTGTAAGCGGGTTTTCATCAATATTTGATATTCGAGAGGTTCCAAAGCGAAACCAGGGGGTCTACTCTCTAAGCACGAAATCTTTAGTTTCGGCCGAAGTTACGGTAGTTTCCTACTCTGTATCACTTACGGACATGAGATTCGTTAGGCGCCCGAACTAAAAATGAATGACAACACGATTGGACAGTTGTCCTTACTCCCGATGTGTTTTCAAAACTCATGAATTCGAAAATATTAGGGAGTAGGGTACATTTCGAAGTTTAAAGCTAGTTACGGACGGACCCGTATTTTCGTTGATGAACTTAGAGAGTAGACCCCCTGGTACGGAGGTGGAAATTCCTTTATTAATATTGTGTCTCGCTTTAAGTTCCAGTATATTTTGTGTGCTTCTGACTTTACACAATTTCTTTTATACAATTTCCGTTTTTCGATATAAGTGCACTTTGTAATTTAGTGCTGGATATTGACCTGTTTTACAAAGGTTTTAAGTTCTTATTTAAATGATTGTGTTTTAGAATCGTAAAGATCGCGCGGGTCATTCTCAAGTCTGTCTTCGAATTTTCATGTCAATAGTAATAATATCTTAACAAGCAAAATTTTTGTGTATCTAGCGAGTAGTCTCTAGATACACTAAAGTTTTTTCAACTACAAAAAACAGGCAGTATAAAAAGTACTTCAGCAACAGTACAAAAAGTACTACTGCGCCATCTATGCTACAACTAACTTCAACATTCTAAATCGTACTATATCGCCCAACGACATGTGTCGGGCATTCCACCAGTCAAAACATCTGGTCTGGTCGGAGGATATCCCTTTTCTATGAGGACCAAGACCTTTATACCCTGTTCTGCTTCTTCCTTATACTTGTTTCCATTGTGTGAATACCGTAACTGCGCAAGTCACATCTGGAAGGTACAGCACATCTTCGTTCAATTGTTTTCCACGCAAACGCTGTTGAAATCTCTGTATTTTTTGAGAATGTAGTCAGCGTTTACAATAGGTGACGTGCTTTAACCTATCTTTCAATCAATAAACTCTCAAAAAAAAAACAATAATTCATCGGCTATCGTTTATTGCAGCGTTTTCCAACTGGTGGGTCGCAACCCGGTAACGGGCCACCAAAATAAAAAAAGGGTCACAGCTTTTGTATCCTGTTTAAAAAAATAAAAAAAAAATAATGCACAAGTTAAAAACTATATAAAGGCGAAAGGCGGGCTAAATGCTTTGGCCATTTTCTCCCAGTCCACCTTAGTCGAAATTGGTCTATTCACACAAAATAGGCGATGCAGATCTACACACATCAAAAGTGTCTAGGGATCAAGCATTTTTATGCGGATTTCTTGAGATTGAGATGTGGCTTTGTAATAAATTTATGATTTTATAAATTTATATGGATCCTTTTTGGTGCATTTCATAATTTGAATCAGGAACTGTGAATCAAATTCGAGTAAAAGATGAAAATCAGCTGTCAATATTTTCCCTATAAAAACATACAACGCATTGAAGACATTATTAGTGCTACTGTTTCCCTACTACTGATTAAAACCAACGTTATTATGGAGCGGCGACGTCATTTAAGCAGGGAAGAAATGCTCAGAGCCGTGGGAATGATAGAAGCTGGTTCCCGGCAACGTACTGTGGCTTTAGCTCTGAATACAAGTCAGAGTGTTATCAGTCGACTTTGGACACGTTACCGAAGCACTGGTACCGTGGCTGAGCGCCATGGAGGACGGTATCGCTGCACCACACGGAGACAAGACCGATACATTCAAATCTTAACTCGAAGAGCTCCAACAATAACCGCCATGATGTTAGCCGTGAGGCTTCATCACTCTTCAGGGAACTTAATTAGCGACCAAACAGTCAGAAACCGCTTGCATGAAGTGAACCTTCATTCCCGAAGACCGCTACGGGTACCACCTATAGCAATGCACAATCGTAGGATTCGATATCAATGGGCTCTTGAACACAGAAATTGGGCAGAAGAACAATGGCGTTTCGTGTGCTTTTCTGATGAGTCTCGTTTTGGTATGAGACCGGATACAAGACGTATACGACACTGGAGAACCCCTGGACGCCAACAGCGATTAAAATCCTGCCAGGAAGTCCATCCTTATAGTGGTGGAACCATCATGGTATGGGCGGGTATTTGGATCGGCGGAAGAACTGAGTTGATTTGGATCAGAGGCAACCTCAACGCTCAAATTTATGCTGAGACGATTGTATCAGACGTCATCGTTCCTCTACAAGTGCAAATCGGTCCCTTATTTCAGTTAATGCATGATAATGCACGACCGCACACCGCAAGAGTTGTAAGACAGACTCTCGCCTCAGCTAACATCAATGTCCTGCCCTGGCCTGCTCAGTCGCCAGACTTGAACCCGATTGAGCATGCATGGGATATGCTACAGAGAAGAGCTCTGCCGAATATGGAGGGTATCCAGTCGCAAGAAGACCTTTTTTTGTTGTTGCAACGAACATGGGCGGCCATTCCACAGCGTGATTTGGATGAACTCATTTTGAGTATGCCAAACCGATGTTCTTGTGTTGTTAGTGTTCGCGGTAGAAACACGGATTATTAATTGTTTAAGTTACCCAATAAAATTTTAAAGAAAACTGTGATTTCAGTCTTTTTTTCTAACTTTAATGTTAGTGGTTCAAATGTCAAAAATCCCTTTATTAGAAAATGGCAAATTTCTTTATTAATGCAAAGGTGACTTGGTTTATCGTTACTGTGACAAACGAAAACACTTTATTTGATGAATCCTTAAAGAAAATTTTAATTAATATCAATCAGGAGAAAAGTTATTGCAAAATATATGTTGATCCCTAGACACTTTTGATGTGTGTATTTTAATTAATGAAATCAGCGGGGGAAGAAGTTTTATAGAATTGAGTAGGTCACTAATAATAATAATATTTATTTATTTTCAGGCAACTTTGGCCCATAGATATATACCTTACAGTCTAACATACATATGATAAAATACAATTTGTGTTAGTAAATACAACCTTAAAACTACATGTTGTGTTAGTAGCGCTTCACTTACACACTACGTCACTGTGCGCTCATGTGGCACTTGCCCGCGGAAGCGTCGGAACACCACTCCCTGCGGCCAAAAGTCCTCTTGCAAGACGAGGTGCAGATAGCAAGTTGGTATTCGCACCACGAACGCCTTAAAGTTGACGTTGCGGCGTGACTCAAGCAGCTGCACTCTCGCCACGTACTTGGTCTTCTGGCGCACGTACTCCACGATGTCCTCCGCCGTAGTGGTGTAGTGTAGGCAGGAGATATACACCGGAGTGTTCGGCTTCGCGGCACGAATAGGCACGTTGGGCTCCGAAGGAGCCTTGCCGCAGCAGTTCTTGTTGGTCCGTTGACGGCGTTTCCTCCTCAACACCGTCTCAAAACCATCATCAGCCCCAATCGGTGCCTTTTCAGGCACGGGTTTCACAGCGGGAGCAGTTTTGTTCACTAAGGGCCAGTGTGACATTTACCGGTACATGGCTGAATAATGTTTGGGAAACACTGGTACACTGCATTACTCTCCCAAGTTAGATCACAGGACCCTGCCCTCCACCTCCCACATCTAGTCTGACCCAGCCTCATAAATAACACTAGCACAAACACACAAAAGCTTATACAATACATTACACCGTCAGTCGGTCAACGCAACATAATACAATAACCCGTATTATAAATCCCTCACATTTAGAAAGCTCTCCCTCCCTGAGGACAAGCAGAATCACGCAGTATTATCATCTGTCCTCACATACTTAACGTGTTGCTTTGTTTGCGTCCATTTTTACTTGGGCGCCTTTATTTTTCGTGGAAAATGTAATAAGATTAAGGTAGTATTATTCTTGTCTGCCTTGAGTTTATTAAGGACATGTTAATGTCAAGTGAAGGGTTTAGGGACTTAAGCTTTTATAGAATTCGCGTTTATTTTTTAGAATAATAGATAGGTGCTACTCTGCTTACTTGTCAACCACTTTTCACCCTTACTTAAGGCCTGAGTAATAAGGTTTAAAATCACGCCTTTTCCCCATGATGGCAAGCAGATACTCTAACGCCACCTGCAAAGACCTTAAATACGAGTAATTCTTTGGATTCGTCGGGGTGGTTGATGTCAAAAGATAAATACTGTCATTATAGTGGCTGACTCGGCTCAATTCCAGTTCGACACGTTTACACTCCGCCTTATTTAAAATATTTGACAAAATAATGTTGACAATCAAGAAAACATTCGATAGAATGGCGATATAATTTTACATGATTAAAATGCACACCTTTAACATTGAATTAAACAAAATGCAACTATGGGATTGATAAAATTGCTTGTTTAAGAGGTAACGTACGCCTACCGAGAAGTTATCTTCGATGCCTGTTGCAACTCAGAATATTCCGATTAGGTGGGTGTTTGACTTGACTCAGTTGTCATGGGAACGGTTGCCATGACAACTGAGTCAAGCTGAACTGATCAATTGACAAAAGACGCGTCTTAGAATATCATTGCTAGTCATACACGCACACTACTGGTTGAGAGTACTACACACCTGCCATTTTTGAACAACACAGTCATTCGATCTAGTACATACTAGCTATAGAGCACTAAGAAAGGATTTTTGAAATTGACTCTCTAAGGGGGATGAAAGTTCGTCGTTGCTTTGATGAAATATGCCATCGCTGCATCGGCCACAAGACTCGTTTAAATAATTTTCATTCTTCAAATTCGAATACTCTGAAGTCACAATTGCTTGTACAAAATAGTTTTTACTTTTGGAATATCGATTTTACTGACTTTCCTAGCAATACTTAACAATACAAACGATAACGAATAAGTACTTATCGCAAATAAAAAGTTCAAATGAACTGAGAACCAATTAAAAGTTTAACTATTCACTGTAATTGTGAGTAGGAAGGAAAAATAAGAAGCTTAGCATTCTCATTAAACTTTATAAATGTAAGAATGTTTAATTAATGTAGTATCTAAATAAACATGATTTGATATTAAAAAAATATATATTATTTAATGTAATAAAAGTAGGTAAGTAAGTACCTAAATTGATTACGCCCCGTCTGCGACTTTGGAAGATGCGATTTACGACGTGACAAGCACCAAGCGACACGCGCCCGGTCATTGGTACATCGCATTAAAAAAACAGCAGATGTTCCATACATTTTTACCGAATAGGTATTGCACTTTTAAAGGAGACAGGCTGTTATTTGTAAAAATAAAGGTTATTTGTTAACGCTCGTAAAACATCCACTATTTGGATGAGGGGGTTGGAATTATGTACTGAATACGTGGTACGTGTGTGCGATGATGTCATTTCTTAATTCACCCTGCATAATTAATTCATACAATTTAAATCAGTATGTGTGTTGCATTTATTCGTTGAGCTCCTTGAGTAAGTCGAGCTACACGATAACTGACAAATGCTTGCACTGACTGGACAGGTCCACTCAAATCTGTGTGGTTCTTTCTTCAAAAGACCATTTCAGATACTAATCTGCATAGTCCTCATGTAAATTGAGCAATGTCTGGACTTTAAAAGAGTAACAAGTTAACAGAGAACCTCTGAGTTTGTTTCGGCTGTTTCTTCTCAGAGTAGTCAGGTACGAAACACCGGCCCCATCTAGCTTAAAAAAAAAAATGACGTGTAAAAGTGTTTGTAAAAACCTACTTGCAAAATAAACATCATTTATCATTGTATTAAAAGGCTGGTGTTCGCCATTCTACGCCCAAAGCGCGTTATTGCGTACAAAACACATACCTGCCATATAAAACAACATAATTATTATATGAATATGTCGGGGTAGTCTTAATTTTCATTTTAGTCGGACCTGATGGAAATCTGAACATAGCACTCGGTTGTTGTTTAGTACACTGATTTTTTAGGGTTCCGTACCAAAACGGTCAAACTGGACCCTATTACTGAGACTTTGCTGTCCGTTCGTCCGTCCGTCCGTCACCAGGCTGTATCTCATGAACCGTGACATTTCTACAGATTATGTATTTCTGTTGCCGCTATAACAACAAATACTAAAAACAGAATAAAATAAATATTTAAGCAATCAAAACTAATCGTTAGCTCTATCCGACATAGAATGCCGCTTTGACACGTCTCGCCTGTCCAAGTCAACGAGCTGTCATACGTCATCTGTCAGCTGTCATCGGTCGTTGGTAATCGCGTCTCCGCCAAACACACTCAAGCAATAATAAAATGTTCTAACTGAACGACAAAAATTGCTTAACATTAAATTATATTCCACATTCAGAAACTGCGCTCTGCGATAATAGGTACTTTTAAAAGTTGAAGTCCTGTCCACGCTATAGTGTTCTTTGTTACAACCAATCGCATTCGAGCTGACGAGATTGATTGGTTTCGGTGCGAGACTCGGAAAAAAAATAGATCTAATAGGTATAAAGATTTAGATTTAAGTATGCTCCAGTAGATATTGCTATGGTCAGCTGATCTCTTAATGTGCTTGCAACATCAGTTTTTCTAGTAATTTAATTTAACTTTAAGAAACTCACATATTATTAATTTATAATTTCTTCTCTCTTCACAAAGCTGATTTAGAATAATGTGACAAAAAAATAATGTCTCAGCTGTATTTTTTGTGTACGTTTTTGGGAAAACCTCTGTCAACCGTAAATATGTTTTGAATTCATTGATATTCATACTTGAAAATCATAAGGCCTGTTTCCAAGACAATACTACATGTTATGCAAAAGAAACACGCAGCAAAACGCTGGCTATTTCAAAATCTGTTACATCTTTGGCATCGCTAGCGACTAATCGATTGTCAAAGTCTGCGTTTCAACGTGAAAGCAAAGTCGGCCCGTGTGTAAATAGCATTAAAATCAAATTAACACAAACATGAAAAAAGAAATGCATTACTGGCATTTATGTTTCCTACGTTGTTGTTTAAACAAACAAGCCTATTTACCCCATCTTTGTATCCGACAAACAGCCGGGATACGCCGTAGCTCCGACCGCACCTGCCGGAAAAACTTGCATTATTGAACGTGTTTAAACCGCACTCGGTTCCGAGAAATGGCTTAATAAGCGCTTAACAAAATAACCTAGCTTGACATACACATAATCACCGGGCTTGGCAGACAGATCGTATTACGTTATTAGCATAGAGTAAGAATACTTAGATGGGAAACTTCGAGATTGTGTGACTTCATGGGGAAAATAGTACTATAGAAAATAAGCTCTTGACTTAGTCTAGGTCAGAGATGACAGAGATAAAGTCGACGATGGTACGAGCTTACCCAGAAGAAGCCTGTTCACTCTAATTTTGAAGAGATTAGGGTTGTAAGCTTGCGGAAACACAGACGCAGGCAGAGAGTTCCACTCCTTTGCTGTGCGCATTATGAAAGACGTTTGAAAATGCCTAGTGCGAATTGGTGCGAAGCTAGACTGGGGGAAAGGTATATCCATTGACAAAAAATTACAATATGGCGAACAAGGACAACAGTCAAACATTATAACTCTTATAATATTTTTAAAGACTTCATGTATGTCATCATATGTCATCATAATCCATATTACCTTTTTAGATTTAAGCAAAATTTATATTATATTCAGATTGTATGTTTTATTAATAATATTCTAGAATTTTATGTTGGTTTCACTATGGTGAATGCTGCGTATACCTGTAATAGGCGTACATACCAGCACTTTTATTTTAATTTTATTGTTTTCTGTAATGAATTGTATGTATTGCTGTTGGTGTACCTAATAAATAAATAAATGGAGAGATGGGACACATATGACTAAAATATTGATGAATATAAATGTGATAAATGGAGGAAGAGGAGAGGAAAACCAAAAAACGTATGGATGGATTGTGTGAAAAAAGATTTGAAGGAAAAATTTGTAAATCGTACTTTGACGTGAACTCGGTTTTTTTTATTCTCCGGGGAAAATGAAAGAAAAAAACGTGTTGCGAAAACCTTAAATAACATAGAACAACGGTAGGAAAATGATGATTTTTAAAGACTTCAAGTTTCTTGTCGGTTCTTATCCGTAAGAAATGAAAAATTTGAATAACGCACCTAGCTTGTGGTCATTCAACTCATGCAGCACGCGTAGCATGACCACTGTAGAAACGAGTTTTGTCTACTGAAGGAACGTACACGTAGGAACATACGCGCTTCAAGCCCAATCATCGACGGGATAAAAACCCCGTTTTGCTTTGGCACATTTTAGCAAATTGGTTCATTATCTCAGCAGCTTCAACACACGCTCAAAAGAAAATAGGATATCCGGATCGAAGGACCATGTTTAGATTAGAAAAAATAAATAGAATAGAATAGAATAGATGCGGTATTTTTGTCAGAACATAGAAATTGATCCTAAAATTAGGTAACATTTTCCTTATCTGAGTTTTTTATTAAATAATCTACTTTCTATAAAATATAAAACTAACCTAGGCTCATTTTCTTCGAATCTGAACAGAAGGTATTAATGTTTATTTTTATATTAGAAAATCACTAAACGAGAGTTACACATCTATACAGATTTCTTGTTCTATGTTATTATGAGTACAGCACAGGTGCGCTATTACCCGTCCCTCCTGCATAATCTTTTTCAGAGTACAACGTCATGTGAGCTTTATAGGGAAACATTTTGTTGAGGGATTTTATCATGGCAGCTTTTAAGGGTCCAGTCTAGAAAATTTGACAGCCAGTCGGGCGTCGATATATTCGCGCAGGATTACAAGGTTTTCTTCACTAAAGTTATTAATGAATAGGGGATCGGACTGGGTAAAGAAAACGACATTCTATTTAGTCCGTCAGACAGGTAATACAAAAATATTAGACACGTATTTTTTGTTTTATCAAAATATCAAAATTTTACTTAGTTAGAACTCATTAAAGTTGGAGAGTGGGGGCTTACTACGTCACAAGTGGGCATAAAACTTACCTACATGTGACGTCATGGGCCATTTCAACTCAATATATCTCCGTAATTTTATGACCACGTGAAAAAAGAAAAAATACGTGTCCAATACTTTTCAATAAACTACCCGACGGACAAAGAAAAAAAAAATTAAATTATCCCCTATTGCAATTAATGAATTTTTAGTGCAACATAATATTGGTTATATGCCTTATAACTTCGTATTTTTTCGAAGTTCAAAAACTCACTCTTGTTGGGTAATCAACAGGTTCCATTCTCCGCTGCAACCGGGGTAGATGGCCCTATCCGTCACGTAGTCCCCGACTAAACGAAGAAGGTAGATCGGCACCCGGTGATACCGGAGTGCCTCCCTAATGCAGGTCCAGGGTATGGTGTTGAAGGCGTTGGCGATGTCAAGAGACACCGCCACGACGACCCCACCCCGGGACACCGCATCCCCCGTCGTGAGAGCCCTCACGCGCAAGATGGCGTCCACCATGCAGCATCGAGCGCTCCTTGCGGAAACCAAATTGGTGTTCCCCAAGATCCGGCCCCATCCCCACAAGGTGCCCAGCGAGGCGGTTGGCAATGACTCTTTCAAAGTGCTTGCCCACCTCGTCGAGCAACACAATGGGCCGGTATGCGGACGGAGAGTCCGCAGGGCACCCCAGCTTCTGGATGAGGACCAGCTTCCCCGTCTTCTAACGAAGCGGGAACTGGCCTTTCTCCAAGCATGCGCTTAAGAGCCCTTCTAGTTGGGGCCCAAGAGCCACCGAGGCCAGGACCCAGGCTTTGCCAGGCAAGCAATCGAGTCCCGGGGCGGTAATTTCGGCCTTAAGCCTGCCTACCGCCACTTCCAAGGTCTACCCCGGTCACCTCCGGAACGTTGTATCGTCCTCGATGTGGTCCGCTTCCGGCACCGCAAGCAGCGGAGTCATAGGCGGAGGAGAATTTCCCAATCGCAAACAGAACAGAGTGCTCACCACGTCGGGCGAAGACTCTGCGTTAGTGGGGGGCCCAGATAGGAGTTTGTCCCGCACCATCTTGCAAGGGCGCCCCCACGGATCTCTGTCGAAACTCTCGAGCATCTCCTCGCGGGTCTGGTCCCTGGCCCGCTGGACAGCCTCTTGGATGGTGGTCTTCGCTATTCTTTACCCCTCGCACGATCGAGGCTTCCAGTAGGAACTCCCGGTCTAGCTGCTTCAGCGCCCATCGCGGACCACTTGGGGCCTGCAGGCTTTGGCGGAGACATCGAACCGGATGTACCGGTGGTCGGAATAGATTTCCACCCCCTCCATGACGCGCCAGTCAGCGGCACGTGGTGACAAAGGGAGGCTAGCGAACGAGATGTCCACCACTGACTCGCCCCGCATCCGCGCACACACGTGGGGACAAAACCCCGATTTAAGATGACCAGGCCCGCCTCCAGAGCCTAGTCCTCCACCATCCTACCCCGCGCGTCTGTGCAACGAGAACCCCAAGCCAAGTTTTTGGCATTAAAGTCCCCGAGCACTTAAGAACATAAAGATCACGCCAGTAACCCCCCCTTAAGGGATAGGCAGAGGTGTACTTAATAGTACACCCACCATTCACCATTATTGCCATCGACCGGGCAAAAATCCAGGCTGAGAAATTCCTGATGGAAAACCTAGTAACAATTTGCTGACCCAGGAATCGAAGGACCATCTGCTCAGCAGTCACGCTTGCGACGACTAAACCAACGAGGCAGTCCAAAAAGCCTATATGGCCTAAATGTTGCTTAATGGATCAAACTGACCTTGATTAAAACAAGTCCTGAGACCGAGTATTCGCAAGCCTAATGAGACACCTCTTAGCTATTATGGACCTCCCTGGGACGGACTGGCAGAAAGCAGAGGGCTGCGTGCTGTGGCGCAGGTTGAGAAAAGCCTATGTATAATCTCAGCTGAAAACGTGATGTAAAAAAGAAAAATATTGTTACTTAGCAAGGCTATTTTTTTCTTATGTTATCTTTTTACATAATTTTGTTTGATTGTTAACTTAATCATTTTGTTTTGACCTTTGCGAGATTAGTAAATAATTTTTCTTTCATTCTTTATCAAAACATAAACTTAATTGCTTTCGTAACCCTTGAACTAGTCAAAGATAAATAAATTCTTTAGAATAGTTTCGAAAGATTAATCATTTCTTTGCAAGTTAGTCAGCTTTTTTTCAGTAATTACGAACGTTTGATTAATGAACCCTTGTCTCATTAGACCGCCGGCCATCAAAGATGTCTTGAAAGTTCAAATTTTGTGGAACTCATGATTAATTATAAGTTATAACAGGTAATAAGAGGAGGTGGCTGCTGAGATGACGGACGAGTAATAGAGATGTATGGAAGAAGAAGACAGGCTGCCCCGACCCTAAATGAATTGAGGAAAAGGGTCATAAGGGACGATGATGATAATGAAGCTAATGAGCTGTATCATAACGTACAGAAATGTTGTGGTGAAAGTTCAAGAAAAAAAAACACGCATGCGGTCGAGTGCCACGCATTCACTCTCGTTATTTTATTGAGCTTCTAAATAATATTTTACTGTTTTATTGTTGTATACTTTTTATTACATAAGTTTATCGAGGTTATTCTACTCATGGAAATTGAGCGAAGGCTGATCACACCGAAGAGTCGAATGCATGACTGTTTGCACGCCATCTTGCGTACCTAGTAGAACTACGTAGTCACAAATCTTGTAATAGCGCCATCTCTTAGTGGGTAATAGAAAATATTCCCCCTCCATGAAAACGTTAAACTTGTTGGAAGTCGCATAAGAAGTTACACTTCAAAAAAGGAATCTTTAAATGTGTTACGGATATTTTTGATCGTCTAAATATTTGTTTTTTCAGTGCTTGCGTGCCTAATGTTTTATTTATCAAATAATTCGGGACGAAAAAATTCGTAAAGGAAACGTCGTAGCTCATTAAATCGAATAGCTCTTCTTTCCGCCAATTAAATAAATATCTAAGAGATTTTTATGTTAACGAGAAATCAGATTGTTAAACCCAAAATTAATACCTAAAATTTCTCTAACACATCTGCTCCTCCTGCTGCATCCTGCTGAGCTTTTTCCAACTGTGTTGGGGTCGGCTTCCAGTCCAACCAGATACAGCTGAATACCAGTATTTTACATGGAGCAACTGCTTATCTGACCTAAATTTCTCTAACATGTTAAATTTTATTAATATTAAGTTTAATTATCGGCACCAAATCCTTTACTTCCAATATTTGAGCACACTGAGCGATGTGCTTCGTCTCAAAGGACCAGGCTTTTAGAATTCGTGGGAGCTGTGGAGTAATCTTAATTACCGGGAGTCCGTTATCACTGCGGCTGAGTTACGAAGAACACGTACACAAACTAGGATAGCAGGTCTAAAAGTCTGATGTTCGTATGACCAGTGTCAAACCGTCATCTTCTTGCCCTTGTCCCATATTTTTCGGGGTCGAGGCAAGTCGTTTTTAGGGTCTCGTACCCAAAGGTTCAAACGAGACCCTATCAAAGACTTCGCTGTCCGTCCGTCCGTCTGTCACCAGGCTGTATCTTATGAACCGAGATAGTTAGCCAGTTGAAATTTCTACAGGTTATATATTTCTGTTGCCGAAAATACTAAAAACAGAATAAAATGATTATATTTTGCTCGTTTTAGTAAATAATGGAACGGAACCCTTCATGCGCGAATCCGACTCGAAATTGGCCGGTTTTTATAAAAAAAATGGTACGGAACCCTTCGTGCGCGAGTCCGACTCGCACTTGGCCGTTTTTTTTTCTTCCATTCTCCCATGTCATTCGTCACGCTATAACACAACAACAAAAACAGATACCTACTATCTAAATTCAATATTAGTTTATAAAGGATTAAAATACTACTTTAATAAATGAGACCGGTGAAGTAATCTTAGCAATAATATAGGGATGATGACTGGGTAAAGAAAACGAAATTCTATTTTGTCCGTCAATCAGGTAATACAAAAATATTAGATACGTATTTTTTGTTTTATCAAGTTAACAAAAAAATACTTAGTTAAAACGCATTAAAGTTGGAGAGTGGGGGCTCACTACGTCACAACTAGGTATAAAATGTACTGAGCCGTGACGTCATGCGCCATTTCAACTGAAAATATCTCCGTCATTTTACGATTACGTGAAAAAAGAAAAAATACGTGTCCAATACTTTTTAATAATCTACCCGATAGACAAATAAAAAAAATTGAGTCACCATCCCTATTACCGGTAGATCGTTAGCATGGCGGCTGAGTTACTAAGAAATAAAACTACTAGCTATCTAGCCTTCTATAGTTTTCCTTTGTACTAGGATTGCGATAGATAAGGGATACCAGTGAATCCACGTAAGATCTTTGTTCATTCTTAGGTAAAAAAAACCGGCCAAGCGCGTGTTTGCTTCGTACACAAATTGTTCCATAGCATAGAAAATATAATATCAATATTGTAACGCTCATTTATATGTCAATTTGGATTCAACAACAAAATAAAATTTGTGTGTCATAGTATGTTAATGAAAAACTAAGTTACTGCTGCAGTTTCACGAAAAAGTCCTATATCTCAAAACCCAAAATATTAAATCTTCTTCAAAACAATTTTGGTTTAAAGCTCTTTTTACGCTCTGAAAACGAAATTCAGCTAATGAAATCCAAGTCGTGGACGCTTATCAGATTTATTGGTATCAGCAACAAAAATCCTGATTATTTTCGTCGATCATTTATGTCCAAGTATTTACGTTTCTAAGGTTCAAATTCGAAAGAACTAGTTTAAAGTTATGGAGCGAATTTTTCTAATGAAACTGAAACACGGTCAATGACACTTGAGCTGCATTCATGAACTGTGCGTGTCAAAATATTATAAGACACCGCGCCTTGTAATCCCGAAAGGTTAGTCCAGAGCTGTACCTAACAAGTACTCCTACATTTTGCCAGTTATGTTTAAGTCCCATGTAACAAGGGGCGAGCCTATTGCCATCAACCGGGTACAAATCAAGACTCCGTGGCTGCTACTGAGAAATTCCTAATTGCAAACACCAATCCCGACCCCGGAATCGAACCTTCCTAGGTTCGAGGTCCTCCTCATGCTCAGCAGACGCGCTTGCGGCCACTAGACCAACGAGGCAGTGCGACTGTGTCATAATTGCTACGAAATATTTCCAACTAGCTGTCCCGCGCAACTTCGTCTGCGTCACATTTTCCCCGTTTTCGGAACATTTTTCATTGCTGCTCCTTTCCTATTGGTCGTAGCGTGATGATATATAGCCTATGTCCTTTCCCAGGTTGAAATCTATCTTCTTGCCAAATTTCATTAAGATCCGATCAGCCGTTTAGTCGTGAAAAGGTTACAAACAAACAGAGTAACTTTTTTCAGATTCGCAAATCGTGTTAATACGAAAACCAAAGTTTCCTCATAATTTTCTCCGGATAAAACATAAACCAAAAATCCTCCTTAATAGGAATATTCGAGATTTTCATCTCGCTCACAGCTGGCTTTACGGAAAGCCACAGAGTAATCTCACCAATTACAGACAGATCGTTAACTCGCCGTATTTCTGAGATAAAGAGACTAGTAATAAAATAGTGGGCGGATTGGTCCTTTGAAATTATGCTGTACTTTCCGAATTCATTTGTAGATCTTTGACATACATTACAGGGCTACAGACTAGTGGGCGGGAAGTCTGACAACCAGTCTTACCACGGGGTATCGTATTACCCAGTAGTAGCTGGGTTGTCAGATAGGCAGTCGCTCAATGTAAACTGGTATTTAGCTGCAACCGGTTGGACTGGAAAGCGATGCTAATAGAGTTGGAAAAAGGCTATGCAGATGAGCAAACTTGGTGTTTGAAAAACGCTGTGTCAAAATTAGACTTACATTTTGACTTGACAAAAAGTTTACATCACAACTATAATATTGTTCGAACACTTAGGTAAACAATGTATAATAAACCCACTTTTCATTAATTAAAATTAAAAAAAACATCTCTAAGTGTACTTTTAGAAACAATTACTATTTCCAAAAAAGCTAACATATTACCATCTTTCAGGCAAAAAACCAGACTCCAACCTGACACCTGAATCATCTACTTATCAACATCCTTCCCATTTTTTGTTTTATATTAACCTCCGTATTCCACTTTTAGAGCCGTAATACAAAGAGATAAGTCGCCAGATAACTTTCAAAGATACACAAAGGGACTACCAGGCATCGCGGCATCCTTTGCGTAATCCTTAAAAGGGAAGTTTCAAATGAAACATACCCTTTCCCTGATAACGTCTTTAACGATTTAATTAACCGTTGAAATTATTTAGTGCTTCATACATTATATTTTCTTTATTCATTATATTTTAGACATTATATTTTCGAGCTTCCCGTAAATTTATAAGCACGTGGTATAAGGATAACCATAATTAAGCATCTTTAATTAAGCGATTAATAAATTAATGTAATAAAAGGAAGATTTCAAGATGGTTTAAGTTAAATAGAAATACGTTGAGGGAATCTATTGATATTGGGAGTGTAGAATTATTGTGTTGATCTTTTTTTTTTGTCTGGCATCTCGCAGTTCCACCTTTGAGGTTGTCGTCTGCTTAACCGGACTATCCTGTGGGTGCCTTAAGAGTAAGGCCTCCAGCCAGGGCATAAAAACTTACAAACTAAGCGACTACACGCTAAGGGCACCCCCTGTGGGGTACGAGCCTCGGCTTAGGGCGTCGCTGGGGGAGGACTGCATGGGGCAGGTTGGATCTAATTGGTATCATTATTTAGGGGCTGATTTAAAACTACTACGCAACATCGCGGGCTGGCTCGAGCGAGGGTCGGGGAGGGCATGGACCGGGACGTCGCGAAGGACATCGACGGCGGTTTGAGTAGTGGTTAGAACTTTTTAAGAGTGCTAGTCTCTTTGCTACTCTCCTGGAGGAGGGTGATAGCATCATCTGGAGTGACGAGGGTATGCCTAGGACGGCGTACTGTACTAATGCGCGAGGGTTCGTAACGGGCGGCCGCTGCGATCAGGGGATTACGGTGCTTAATGGCGTTATCGAAGAAACGCTTCGAAAGACGTTTCATAAAGTGAAAGACGTTGGGCATTCTAAGGTCTACGTGTAGACGGTCATTACAGACATAAAAAGGGGCTCCCGTGACTCTACATAAGAACCGGTTCTGTAAGGTTTGCATCCTATGGATGTACTTAGGCTTGGTGTGAGCGTACACGACCCAAGCGTACGTCATAATGGGGCGGATCACCGCGGTATAAAGGCGTATTGTGGTGATCCAGGGAAGGGCTATATTTAACAGTAGACTAAACCAGTGTTCCACAAACATTTTTTGTTCAAGGTACATCTAGAAAATCCGAAAGTTTGGGAAGTACACCATAAATGAAAAATCTATCGCGTCTTTTGCGACTGTTTAAGTAGGTTATTTTCTTCCCTGTATATATTCGACTTATAGAGATTTTTCTGAGGCACAGCAACTAATGACCACGTTTCACCGATTTGCTTCGGCACACACTTTGCGGAACACTGAACTAGACCAGTAGACTATTATATGGTTGAAGTTTCACGTCCGAAAAACAGCGCTATGCTTCCACATTTATTATGATTTATTCTGTGTACAAAATACACAAAACCGCTTTATGATTTTTATACAAAAATAAAAACAAAACTAAAAGGTAATAAATAGTGCGTGGAGTCCCTTCCCGCGGAAGAAGTGAAACTTTTTACTACACGCATTCAGTCTCGTTATTTTATTGAGCTTCTAAATAATATTTTATTTTAATATTTTATTGTGTACAAGTTGTAGTAGTTAACTCCGTACACCGATTTGTCGTGAAGGTTTTTTAGTTAGTATAGAGAAACACGTTCCACTAAGATGCACTAAATAGTTACGTTTTTTTAAGTTAATAGTAAGTTGCAGTACTAGAGTGGAAGGCGACTAATTCTCTCAGTTGTTGATAGCTACCCAGTTATAAGTTCACTATATTTAAATTCGTTTGTCATGTTGTTTTATTATGTTGAATTATGACGCGCATCGTTGACCTAAAGTAGGTCACCGAGTAAGCAGAAAAATGTACGGCGATGAGACCGTACAGTTTTCTTGTTGTAATATTTTATTACATAATTATTTCAAAAGTTTATGGAGTTTATTCTACTCATGGAAATTAAGCGAAGGCTGGTCACACCGAAGAGTCGAATGCATGACTGTTTGCAAGCCATCTTGCGTACCTATTAGAACTACGTAGTCACAAATCTTGTAATTCTGCTATCTTTTACTGAGTTTTAGAAAATATTCCCCCTCCATGGTAGTGTTTAACTTGTTGGAAGTCGCATAAGAAGTTTCACTTCAAAAACAACAAACCTCTACGTGCGGGGTGTCTTTAAAATTATATTGTGGTTCTTAAAACTATTTTTTGTCAAAGTCAATCGTATAAAAGATAGACACTTCCAAAGTGGTAAATGCGGGGGGCATTTTACCACTTTGGAAGTGTCTATCTATCCCCCAAGTCTATTCAATAATATTTATTAATTAATTTGATAATTTCTAAATTAAGTGGAGGAAAATTCTGAATAAGTTTAGGTTTGTATAACGTTAAAAAAACTTTCAACGAAAATTGTTTTGAATAAGATTTGATGTTTAGTTTTTTGAGATATGGGACTTTTTTATCAAACTGCAGCAGTAACTTTGTTTTTCATTAACATACTATAAAAAACAATTTAGTTTTGCTGTTGAATGTAAAAGAATAAAACATATAAATATTGTTCGGTGCTACGTAACCATGTGTGCGTGTGAGTACGATTCGCACTTGGCCAGTTTTTGTTCAGAAGATTTAAAGTATTCTGTATGTAATGTATGTTATTTAAACATAATACATACCTACATGAAAGAAAAGGTTAGATAGCTATTACTCATACAATATTACAGCTTCGTACTCTGCTTCTGACGCAAAAAAGACGCCGATTCATATAAAATTCGACATCTCCATAAAAGTATATTGAAAATGGTGATTGCCAAAGACTTGAAGTTCGTAACAAAGTAATTTTATGTAAGAGGTAGGCGTTTGCCAAAAAAGCGAAGGTTTTAGTAAATGTATTTTCACTGGCGTCTAATATAAGAAGGGAATGGAAAGAACACCTTGAAGTTTTTCACAAAATTATCTCATCATCTGCCTAGCCTTTTCCCAAACTATCTTGGGGTCGGCTTCCAGTCTAACCGGATGCAGCTGAGTATTTTACATGAAGCGACTGCCTATCTGACCTCCACAACCCAGTAACTGGGTAATACGATACCCCTTGGTAAGACTGGATGTCAGACTTTTTGGCTTCTGACTACTCGTAACGACTGTCAAAGATCACACAAAAAAATACAACACAAAATTTTTCACAAAATTATCTGCAATGCAGAAAAATGTTAATGAAAAAAAACATCCAAAGGAACGATGGATGGACATGGGAAGTATGATATGGCTAGAATGTAGAGGTGTCTGAGATGACGAGAAATAGACAGTGTGTTAATCGCCTAAGTTTCCTAAGTCTGCATTGCGGATAATCATCACCATCATTCTCTTAACCTAAACCCAACTCATTTGGGGTCGGCGCCTAACTTACATCAACTCAAAGCGTGTCTGCTCAAATTTTAAGAACGTATGTATTAGGATGCTACCACACCAATCAATCGGTCGTCAATCGATGTCATCGATCGATGGTAGAATGGATTAATCGACGATCGATTGGTGTCGTAAGACCCTTAGAAGATAGTTAAGAAGAAAATCCTAAAACAAACGAAAATATTGTGAGGGTAACTTCCAAGTATTCAAAGAGATTCTCAATGAAAAAAAAACCTAACATCACGCCTGTAATCCCCGAAGGCTTAGGCAGAGATGTACCCATTAGTACACTCTTATTTCGCCAGTTATGTTTAAAGTCCCATGCATTAGGTGGCGAGCTTATTGCCATCAAGCGGGCACAAACCCAGACAGACTCCTGATGGGAAAACTCAATAACACTCTGCGTGACCCGGGAATCGAACCCAGAGCCTCCTGTTCAGCAGTCACTGTTGCGACCACTCGACCAACGGGGCAAAAATTGAAAAATAACCCTTTTTTAATTACACAAGTTTTACCTATGCTATAAAGATTACGGAGAGCAGCGGTGGTCCAGTGGTGGCAGCCCCGACTTACGAGCAGTAAGCCGTGGGTTCGAACCCAGGCAGGCGCATTACTTTGTGTAATTTATTTCATCACCGCTGCCCTCAAAAACGGTGAAGGAAAACATCGTGAAGAAACCGGCATGTCATAGAACTAAAAATTCGAAGACATGCCTGGTGCATTTGGCAGCCCACTCGGATTTTGTAGAGAGGAGGCCTGTGCCCCAGCAGTGGGAACATTAGAGGCTGATGATGATGATAAAGATTACGAAAACTTCGTCTATGAAAAATTATTGCCAAAATATCATTTACGATATGAAATCATCTAAAATGGTTTTAAGAACCAGCAGTCAGTTAAGGCCCTTACATACGCCAATGACCTTGAGCAAACGAAGCATAATATTCAACATTAGCGCCGCCTATCGAAGAATCGATTATAATACATTTCTTGTTATAGAGATTTTGCGGGCTAATAGGCGTTTGAAAGACATATTTTTATTCAAAATGTAGCTAATAAAATAAAATTCTGACAAGACAAAATATTAATCATGAATTCCCTTATGAGTGATATTCTTTTTAACCCCCGACCAAAAAAGAGGGGTGTTATAAGTTTGACATGTGTATCTGTGTATCTGTGTGTCTGTCTGTGGTATCGTAGCTCCTAAACGGATGAACCGATTTTGATAAAATTGGTTTCGTTTGAAAGGTGTTTTAATCGAGAGTGTTCTTAGCTATCTTTCGATAAAATCTGATCAGCCGTTTGAAGGCCATCACCTCTTTTCTAGTTGAAGGGAAATTAGCAATTTCCACAGGTCTGGTGAAATATTGTCACTTGTCACAATGGGCATTGCCAGGAGGGGTGGGTGCAAACCCCCCCCCTCCCCCAGAAAGTTTTTTTTTTTTAATTTTTGCTGTTTTCGTTAATTGGCGAGATGACACGCAACACCGAGAAAAGTGGAAGCAATGGGGGTGGCCTATGCCCAGTATTGGGACAGCCAAGGCTAAGATAAAACAATATAAGTTTAAAAAGCATGAAATAAATATTAAATTAAAAAATTAAAAAACCCCCGTCACATAATCAGGAAAGGTTTTTGGCAAAGATTTAGTGTCGGGGGTTTTTTAAATTTTTATGTTGATAGATCTTATAACTTTTTCAAAATATCGAGTTAAAAAACCTGATTTGACAACTCTTAAGCCCTTAATCAACCATACTAACTGAATTGATCAAGAAGATCGCGATACACTTCCGTTATCTCGAGAATATCGCAAAGCCCTCAAGCGATATCTACCTACGATGCTACATCAAACAAAATGAGTACCGAATGTAGGTACACATCAAGCCAAACATATCCAGTATAACCTAACCTCGCTTTGCAAGACCTTTCCGTACAATGAGAGATCCACAAAAAAGCTTGATTGGTCGCCCCACGTACATTGGGGTTATTACTCGATAAAATATCACGTGTATTTCTTATTGCCTGTGGGCGTAGAATCTGTGAGCATTAGGGTTGAAAATTGGTCTTTTGTATGTATTGTAATTTTTTCGATTGAGTGTTGAAGGGAAACGGCGTGTAAAAAAAGGTTTTTGATTGTTTTATAAATTTACATAACATCACGCCTGTAATCCCCGGGGGGTTAGGCAGTGGTCAGGGCTGCGGGACAGTTCGAAAGAGATACCGTGGCTTTGGAAAACGAAAGGCTAAGAAGGAACATGGATGGGTTTTAGTCAGTACAAGTCTCTGACACTCCCTTCTGCTCCGCCCAGAGCAGGAGGGGTCATTAAAATTTGATGATTTCTCAACCCGAAAAAAAAAGGTTAGACAGAGGTGTACCTAATAGGACATACACATTCAAGCCAGTTAGGTTTAAGTTGACTTTTGATTTGTTTAGAGCTGCGAGGCCTCCTCTCTTTGAGAGGGAGTGGGCTTTAATCCACCACGCGGGCCCAGAGCTCGTTGGTAGATTTCATATGTCTTCGAATTTTTAGTTCCAGAACATGCCGGTTTCCTCACGATGTTGTCCTTCACCGTTTTGAGAGCAGTGTTGATGAAATAAATTACACAAAGTAATTCGCCTGCCTGGGTTCGAACCTACGACTTACTGCTCGTAAATCGGGGCTGCCACCACTGGGCCACTGCTGCTCCATAAAATAATAATTTCAATAAATCCTAAATTGATACCTCTCAGACAAAGGGTCTTGAGAGACAGGCAGACAGACGGAACACAAAGTTATCCTACAAGGGTTCCTTTTCCCTTTTGAAGTGCGGAACCCTAATAAGTAGACCACTACCACGAAGAAAGCTCTAAACCAAATTGAATAAAACTTCTATTTCACGATTCGCAAAAAAAAGGTTTACTATAGTTACTCAATACTGTTTCAAATATTTTTTGTTAGTAGAAAAACATAAAAGACTGTACGTTACATAAATCAGTAAGTTTTTCTCTTACCCTAGTGTTTAAGTGCTGTGTAAAAGGTGTGTTTTATTTTATTGTGTGTTCTATTTTAAGTTAAGTAATGGCTATTGCAGTTGTACGAGTATTTGCTCTAACTTTTTATATCTTGTAGGAATAGTTCTTCGTAGTTACCCTAAAGTTTTTATTGCTTTACTCATTTCTATGATTTGTATTGCGTTATCCAGTTAATTAGTAGGTTTAAAAATTAACTTAACAAAAACTAACATCATGACGAACCATACTAAAAGACCTGTATATCTCGAAAATTCACCTTTAATATATGTCGATGCCTACATTTATCTCGGAAAGCAAGTTTCATTCAACCAACAAAATCACGAACTGGAAGTAGAGAGAAGAATCAACATCACATGGAAAAAGTTCTGGAACCTCAAAGAAAAACTCAAAAGCGACATGACTATACGGTTGAAAACTAAAGTCATGAACACCTGCCTACTCCCCTCATTAACCTTCGCCTGCCAAACTTGGAAATTTACCAGAAAAACAAAAAATAAAATTACATCCTGCCAAAGGAGTAAGGAGAGAAGCATCTTGAAAATTAAGAAAATCCAAAAGATCCGCCACACTTACATAAGACAAAAAACTAGAGTCATTGACGCTCTCAGCTATTCACAAAAACTCAAATGGCGATGGGCTGGACATGTTGCGAGACTTAGCGACAATCGCTGGACTAAAAAGACAACAACATGGGCAGGGCCACTAGGACAGAGAAAGAGAGGAAGACCAAACGCACGCTGGGCAGATGACATCGTAAAAGTAGCAGGTACTCAATGGCCGCGAGCGGCAGAGAATAGAGAGTACTGGTCATCTCTGGAGGAGGCCTTTACCTTTCATTGAGAGGGTTCTTGCTAAATAAAAAACTTTAACTAAATAATTAAATCAATGTTTATTAATATTTTATTTTAAATCTAATATTTATTTAACCATATGAAGTCATAATTAATTGAAATAATAGGTCTTTACCTATGAAATTGCCGTATTGCAGTACAGACTTTTTCAAACAAAAAAAAGTTTTGATTGGCTATGAGTTCTAAATTCAAATTAATTTTGTTTTAAAAATATGACATTCTATTTACAAAATCAGTCTTTTGTTTATTCATTAGCGTTGTATTTTCATTACATTTCAACATTTTTCCTCATAATGGATACTTTGAAATTTCGTGTAATTATGGAATATGAGTTCCGTCGTGGCACCAACGCGGCACAAACGACCCGTAACATCAACGACGTTTACGGAGAGAACTGTACAAACGAACGCACAACCCGTTATTGGTTTGCTCGGTTTCGTTCTGGGAATTTTGACTTGAAAAATGAACCTCGTGGTCGTCCGGAAACTTTGGTCAACAATGATGAATTAAAGGTGATTGTTGAAGCTGATGAAACTCAATCTACAGCTGAGCTGGCAGCAGCTTTTGATGTTAGCATTAAAACAATATTGGTCCATTTGCGACAGATTGGCAAGATAAAAAAGCTTGATAGATGGGTGCCCCACGAACTTAACGATCGCCAGCGCAACGTACGCGTCGAGACTTGCCTTGCGCTGCTTAACAGGCACAGAAATGAAGGAATTTTGAACCGAATTGTTACGTGCGACGAAAAATGGATTCTTTTTGACAATCGAAAGCGCTCAGCAAGTTGGTTAGATCCTGGTTCGGTACCAAAGCAATGTGCAAAACGAAAAATGACCCCTAGAAAGGTGATGGTCACAGTTTGGTGGTCTAGTGCTGGTGTGATTCATCATAGCTTTTTACAAAACGGCGAGAGCATTACTGCAGATGTGTACATTGAAGAACTGACCACAATGATGGCGAAACTCGCACGTCTGCAACCAGCTTTGGTCAATCGGTCGTCTCCACTGCTACTTCACGACAACGCGCGGCCCCATACTGCACAACAGACCGTCTCTAAGCTGCATGAGTTGGGTTTGGAAGCTCTCCCTCATCCGCCATACTCACCAGATCTTGCGCCTTCCGACTATTACTTTTTCCAAAATTTGGACAACTTTTTAGCGGGAAAAAAATTCAATTCCCGAGAGGCAGTACAAAACGCCTTTGAAGAGTTTGTTGTCTCCCGTCCAGCTGATTTTTTCAAGAAGGGCATCCATAAACTGCCACAGCGTTGGCAAAGATGCATTGATTGCAGGGGTGATTACTTTGAATAAAAGAAATAAACAAGTTCGAAAAAAAAAATACTTTAACTTTTTTCAAACAAAACGGCAATTTCATAGGTAAAGACCTAAATATAAACATAGTATTATAAAATTTAATCTTAAATATTTTTTTGCATGTTAACTGTTACTGAATACTGTACTTTAATTAAGCAAGTAATAAAAGGCTTTTTTATTTTTATTTTTATTTATCCAGTTAATTGGGTTATTTAATTTAAAATTTGTGTATATTGTTTTCACATACCTAACTTTATAGTGATTTTTATGCTCTCGAGTAAAATGTAGCGAACTAACCATTTCGATGAACGATGATGTCCTGGGTTTGATTCTGTACGGCCCAAATGTTATTGGGTTTTTCCATCTGGAATTTCTCAGAAACAGCCACGGAGTCTGGTTTTGTGCCCGGTTGATGGTATTAGGCTCGCCACCTATTATACACATGGGACTTAAACATAACTTACCGTAGTGTCTCAAGACGAAAGTTTATGACCAGTATGTGTTGCCCGTGATTACATACGGGACCGAAACGTGGTCGCTCAGAATAAGCATTATCAGAAGGCTTAAAGTCACCCAAAGGGCAATGGAGAGGGCTATGCTCCGAGTTTCCTTGCGTAATCAAATCAGAAATGAGGACATCTGCAAGAGAACTTACCGACGTAGCCCGAAGAATTGCCAAACTTAAGTGGCAGGGCACATTGCTCGCAGAACAGATGACTGATGGGGCCGAAAAGGTCTGGAATGGCGACCACTAACCGGAAGACGATGCGTTGGAAGGCCTTCCACTAGGTGGACCGATGACCTGGTGAAGGTTGCAGCGATCCGCTGGATGCGAGTCAATCGCACGGGACCGGTCAATGTGGGGACACTTGGAGGAGGCCTATGTCCCGCAGTGGACGTCTTTCGGCTGAAATGATGATGATGAAACATAACTAGCGAAATCTGCGTGTACTTCTAAGATACTACTACATTGTCATAGAGGAGATGAAAAAGTAATAAACCTTTTCATTAAACTCTAAAATCTAAGTTAAATATACAACGGCCTCAAGACAGGCCTAAAAGCGACTCTTTGCAACAAAGTATTATTTCTCTCACAAATTTAATTAAAACTAGTCGGCCAGTAATCTGAAATTTAACTGAAGGCGAGTTCCGCGGAGATGTCTCTTCTGAGCATCCCGGTGTTAATCTCTCTTAACGTTTAGTTTAGATGAATTTAAACGTTGATTTTAATGACTAGAAGAGGCTTGGAGTAAGGAATTTAGGTCATAATTTCGAACGTTGTGCCGTGTAGGTATTTACTGTCTTTTTATTCTGGTGCTCGTCTCTATCAGTCGAAATACCTCTATTTATTACTAATGTAGGGGTATGAAGAACAGGGTGTACAGTTCCTCGATATTCCATAGAAAAGGGAGGATGCTCCATGAGACGAGAAGGATGGAGGATGAGACCAGATGGGTGTTTTGTCTGACGCAACTGCTCGACAGCTGTTATTGTCGGATTTTTCCATATAGTTTTAGTCGATGTAAACTTTGCTTGCGAGATTCAGACCATATTAATTCTTTAGATTGTTTATAGATGGCGCTGTAGTATTTTTTGTTGTAGGTTGCCTTTTGTAGTTCGCTAAACTAAACATAATTTTTACGGGGATTGATTGGGAGGTAGTGGAAATGTTTAGAATTAGCTTTATTGATATTTAAATAAAAATCAACTAGTTTCTTTGACATGAACTCTTACCTAAAAATAATCAAAATCAAAATATTTTTATTTCACACTAGCACTTCGCCCGCGACTTCGTCGGCGAAAATTGGTGATATAATATAGCCTCTGTTACTTGGTAAAGATGTAGCTTTATAATGGTGACAGAATTTTTAAAATCGGTCGAGTAGTTTTTGAGTTAAATCGTTACAAACAAACAAACAATCTAATCTTTTTCTTATACTATTAGTTTACATAGGCCTACATGGGCACTCATAAAACGATGAAAAAAGGTGCACGGTTCGGATTGGTCGCTTCCTATGGTGAAGAACCGGCAAGAAACTCCATGGTTACTCTTTTAAAATCATTTGGTTTAACATTTTACAATAACTTTAATTCCCCACAAAACTTCAAAACGAAACCATCTAATAATCCTATTTACTTAACAAACTGGAGCCTATCTTCTATCTACATCCAGATTAAAATTAAACAAGTCATTAAATTTAATCCCAAAATGGAAACTCACAAGATAATAGTACAAGTACTTACCCTAATGAATTAACTGCTACTTACTGATAAGACTATGAATCTTTGATAACATAACTGAGCTTAAAGCTTACTTAGATGTAATTTACAATAGGATTAGTGGAGATAGATTATTTTGTAAGCAACTATAATTTATCGGGAGCAGTCAAGTATTAACTAATAGGGGATGATCCAATTTTTTTTTCTTTGGCCGTCGGGTAGTTTATTGAAAAGTATTGGACACGTATTTTTTCTGTTTTCACGTGGTCATAAAATTACGGAGATATTTTGAGTTGCGCATGACGTCATAATACATGTAGGTAAGTTTTATACCTACTTGTGACGTAGTGAGCCCCCACTCTCCAACTTTAATGAGTTTTAACTAAGTAATTTTTTGATATTTTGATAAAATAAAAAAATACGTGTCTAATATTTTTGTATTACCTGTCTGACGGACAAAATAGAATGTCGTTTTCTTTACCCAGTCCGCACCCCTATTGTAAAATAAATTATAATCATTATTATCATGACAACAAAACCGACCATCATAACATTATTTTATTTTTTCATTCTTAGTAGCAACCCACGGAGTCTGGATTTGTGCCCGGTTTATACCAATAGGGTCACCCCCTATCACATAGGACTTAAAGTATATCTAGCGAAATGCGGTTGTGCTATTAGTTACACCTCTGTCTAAGCCTTCGAGGATTACAGGCGTGATGTTATGTTATTGTAACATCCTAAAAACCGTCCAATAGTGAACATGAATTATGATAGGCACTCCCCATTTTCTTTTGCCGGAGTAAATGAATCTTAAAGACAAAACGTTAAGTCTTAAACAATTAAGAACACTCTTTTCATAGTCGAGTCATCCATACAATTAAATAGTTGTTAGATTTTAATTAGTTTTAGTTTTCATTTTCATAACGTTCCATTTAATGTTGCAACGCTTTGGTAAAACCGAATAGCTAGGCCGCCGGTTCTCTCTACATCGTATAGTCTAATTATCCTAATACGTCACTCACAGCAAAAAACTACCTACCCAAAAAATGCCATTCAACTACTCCACTACAATTCAGATTTATTCTCGCAGTCTCGACATAATTCTCGTAGTTTTGAATTATCAAACCGACACTACACGACAAAGAGCCCGTCACAACCCATCCAAAATTCGACCTCAAAGGTAACTAAGTCCAACCGAGGTCTATTTTGTTAGGCCCCCGTCTCGCTGCTGTCCCAATTTATGGGACATACTGAGTCCAGTTGAAATCACAAAGGCGTGTGTGTGTGGCAGAATGCCAGACCTTTATACATCTCCCCGCCGTTGAATTTATGTCATCCTGGTATTTCTACACCTGTGAATTTAATAGAGGTAACTATAATTTAGTCGGTGTGTAATTTATGTTAAAGAGGAAAGTGAGTCTGCCTGCCTGTTTGTGCCGTTTTCACAATAATTTCAATAAACCATTCTATGCTATTAAGTTAGCTATTCTTTGCTGATGAATTTCGTTACGAAAGATCCAAGACAGTCAAATTGTTTCTCTGGGACTTCGTCGAGCACTTTCAGGAGATGCAGTGGTTTGGGAATAGTGTTGCGGGATTGTCCCAAAAAAAAACTTCCAATTGCGAGTCGGACTCGCGCAACGAGGGTTCCGTAAAAACCTGACCTCTACGCGTTCATGAGGAAAGGGAATATAATTAAAATATTTTAATAATTTTAAACTTCATCATCATCATCAGCCTATATTGTTCCCACTGCTGGGATGCGTCCCAGCAGTGGGCCTCCTCTCTATGAGAAGGAATGGGCTGTAATCTACCACGCGGGCCCAGTGCGGGTTGGTAGATGTCACATGTCTTCGAATTTTTAGTTCTAGGACATACCGGTTTCCTCACGATGTTTTCCTTCACCGTTTTGAGAGCAGCGGTGATGAAATAAATTACACAAAGTAATGCATCGCTGCTCTGCGGCATAATAATTGTATAATTTTAAACTTCCTAGTTTAAAATTATTTTTATTATATTATGTAACTAAAAATTTACAATTTTCGCAATGTTTGCTTTATCTGTGCTATAAGACGTTGCTTTGTAACAAATTTCAAGATTCGTCCGTAGTAAGTTGATTCCCTTGCGAGTGTCGAATATTTGCGGAAATTTGTGGCATAAACGGCTGTATCTTTTGGTCGCGTTGGCTTAGAAGTTTGATTTCACAGCTCCAAGGGACAGTAAAGTATTTGATATAAATTCCAGCTTGATACCTCCACGCGTTTTTGAGAAAATGGGTCTTGACAGACAGACAGACGGACGGACGAACAAAACAAAGTGATCCTATAAGGGTTCCGTTTTTTCCTTTCGAGGTACGGAACCCTAAAAACACAAATGGTTGACCAAAATCCTGCTTGACGTTTAGCACCCCCTGATTCATGGGACATAACGGTTGACGTGTGGGTTTCCTACTGGCACATCTCTGCCTTTACTTTCAGCGTGATGTTTTATACTATGTTTAAATATACTTTTTTTAAGGATTAAATAATGGCGAGTGAAATATTTTAGTAACCTTGTAAGCCACTCAAAAAGAGTGACAGGGTCGATTTTAATCAGGATCCGTTTTCTTTGAAGCTTATTTTTGTTCAAGGACTTTATTTAACTACCAAAACATTACTTACAGTTTATTTTACTTATAGAACAGACCAACATTATCGAACATAATGAACCTTTGTGCTCTTTTGCCTATCTAAATGTTTTAATATGTGTACAGCCACGATTACCAACACTTTAAAAAGCGATTTTCGCGAGAAATAACTCTGAGGTAGGATCTACTTCATAAAAATATGAGTTCCAAAATACTATTTTCGCAACAACATGAAATTTTAATAAGAACAGTAGCAGATAATCTTTTATTTTATAGTTTTTAAGTATTTTTATATTGGTGCTAGTGACTGTACATAAACAAAAGGGTAAAACAATATTATTAAACTAAAACAAAAGAATATCGCAACTTATCTAGTATCATAAATTCTCTGTCTTTCATAAATTCCAAGAGATTTCCTGAAGCCGGTCGGTGCATCATTCTTACTGTTCCTATATTTACCCGAACTTTGTCATCTGAACATAAGTCCTGAGTTTATAAGTTCTCTATAGGAGGCACTGGGTCTTAATCTTTCGTTATTTTACTTGCTTCTTAACTGTGTGTTAAGTTCTGTTGAGTTCGATAAGTTTTGTAGTTTAAAGACAAAGTTGGTGCAACTTAAAGTCGTGAGGAACTTATACCATCTTAGTGCTATGAAAAGACGTCGGATTATGTGCACTTAAAATGCCAAAATGTGCAGGCAAATATGCATTAAAAAGGGCGAAATATACACAAAATATAGGATTTTAAAAGATACGCGCGAAAAACATAACCCTTTAGTATAGAACTTTGTTATTTTTCCCAATGGAAGATTCCATTTAGCATACGGCGCTCGCAAATAATAATTTTACAATTTTTATTTGTAATTATACTAGTCTAGGTCAGAGATTTAGAGACAAAGTCGACGATGGTACGAGCTTACCCAGAAGAAGCCTGTTCACTGTAACTTTTAAGAGATTGGGGTTGTAAGCGTTAATTTTAGGAGAAACGATCCCAATATCTATTTAAGAAACGTCTGAAGGCAAGGCATTAATAAAAAGGGGAAGCAAAATAAGCCTTTAGATTTCAATTTAAACAGATATACAGTATGTTAGGTTAAACGAGGGACATATTGAGGGAGGGTATTCAGTATTCGATTCTCGTCCCAAATATGTAAAAAACCTATAACGTACATAGAAGAATTTTTAATGTTTTGTTTAGTGCCTAGATATTTTGGACTGTCCTAAGCCAGGTAAGTTCAAAGTATGAAGGGAAAATGGATTATACCTAAGAGTCATTGACCCGCTCACATGTTCTGCGATAGTATTAAGTCGCTAGCGCAAGGGTGTATACGCGTTGCGTGACATTTGCGAAAATTTTGGTATGGTTCTGTCTGTTATTTATCAGTGTTTGTTTTTGTTTATATTTTTATTAGTATCATGTTAGCATGTACTATTATGGGTTTGAATATGTCCCTCGTTTAAACTAACATACTGTAGAACTAAATATGTTATGATCTACGAAATTATTTGATGCATCAATTTAACGTAGACACCACAGATTATTATCGCCTGAATATTCCAATATAATTCTGACGCCAATATTCAACTATTCCATTCCAAGTTTTAGTTACATCCCTTTACATGCCATTCATTCCAACCACAATAGTTGGAATGAATGGCATTGTGGAAGGCTTAATTCAAGACCACAATGGACTGTCCTAACTAATGGGGGAGGCCTCGTTATTCTCCGGCGAAGGTGCTATGATTTTAAACGAACTTAATCTCTTAAGGCAATTTTACATGATCAGTTTTGATTTCAAGTTCGTCTTATCATGTAAAAATTTTGACAGCTTGCTGGTGAATCATACAGCAAAGATTTAAATTAGTATATTCCTTTATTATTTTATCGTCTCATTTTGTAATTTTTTACATATTTTTTAATAAAATAAAATAACAAAAAATATAAAAAACAGGTTTCCGCCGGCGTCGGGAGCAGGGTCCAAGCTACCGGTGGTTAGGGCTGCTGACACAGGAACCTCCTCACAATGCGTATCGAGGAGTACTGCCTTCGGAATCTGGCTCTTGATCCAACCCCCAAGTGAGAGCTTCGACAGATGTTCGTCGAGGCTCTTGGCCATAAAGCCATTGACCGTTACGACAATCGGCACAATGATAGCCGAGTCCATATTCCACATATCCACTACCTCGTGAGCCAAGTCGAGATATTTTATTTGTTTCTCTTTTTCAGCTTTCACGAGGTTTTCGTCATGCGGGATGGTAACATCGACTTAAACAAGAAACCGATTCACTTGACCTTTGAAGAGATTCAGATTATAATGATCAGGGAACAGAGAAGCCAGTACGAGTAATGCTACTTTTTGACCGCTTAACGCTTTAGAAACGGGCTATGTCGACGGAATAATCGATAAACTGACACATTGCCATTCTGTCGATTCTTCCGGAGACAAAACTCGTTTCTACAGTGATCATGCTACGCGTGCTGCAGTAAAATCCACATTGTAGTTATTTTGTCATTTATGCTATTTATAAAGGGTGTAAAACACCTCTCTTAACGAAACCGAAAGGCACTGGTTCTCCCTGTCATTGCGATATTTTTTTTGTTCTACACCATACCTAGGAACCTTCTAGTTACGGAGGTATTAGGGGTCAAAGTTCCAACTTTTTGACAAGTGTTTTTTTTTATACAAGTTTTTAATGTAAGATTTTTACTTTAAACACCTCCACGACCCCCGTACTATTCAATCTGTCCATCAGCACAATGTTTTGAGTGCGTTACATTGAGTTCTACCACAAAACATGATTTTACACCCCCCAAAAAAAAGTCGTTTCCCAGCAATAATTTTTGCGTAAAGTTACTTCGTTTCATGTACAGAATGCTTGGTTGACGGCTTCGTGATGAGGTGATTTACACCTTGTATTTTATCACACACTGCCAGCCGATTACTGTCTACTAGAAGCAATCATTATTACTGATGAGAGTATTTCATCAAACCAACCGAAACTGATGCCGATTTTCCGGTTCAGTTTTGCCTCTCGTGTGTAACGAGCTTTAGGATTCGGTTACAAATTAATGGGGGGAGTGAATAGGTATTTGTTTGTTTGTTTTAGGGATGAATTCTAATTGGATGCGAGGTGTGGCGTAGATAATTTTAGGGATGCTTTTGTTGATAATTTCTGATAGCGTGCGTGGAATCGGTGTTGTCATTGTTATCCTAATCGGTATTTGTTTAGTTAGGTTAAATATGTGTGTTGTATTTGAAATTACTTGAATATGATGTGAAGAATATATTCAGAGGATCTTGTTCGTATTGTGAGTTTATGTTTATTATGCACTGAGATATTATGGAAGTTAGTTGGTTTATTTTAGCGAGCACATAACCAAGAGCACGAATGGTGAAGGAAAACATCGTGAGAAAACCGGCATGTTCTAGAACTAAAAATTCGAAGACATGTGACAACTACCAACCCGCACTGGGCCGGCGTGGTGGATTACAGCCCATTCCCTCTCATTGAGAGGAGGTCTGTGTCCCAGCAGTGGGAACATTATAGGCTGATGATGATGATAACCAAGAGCATGAAGAAGTGAATTATAATTAAACTAGTATACAATTTTAAATCACTTAGTATTAAATCATTGTTAAGGGCAGCTAACCCAATCGGGTAAAGGTTTTTTTTTTTTATAAGCTTATATTGTCCCACTGCAGGGCAAAGGCCTACCTTCCCTCCTTCCACTTTTGGCGATCTAGTGTTATTGTAGGTCAATCCTTAGAGAACGAGTCCAACTCATCCCGCCATCTCCTTCCGGGCCTGCCGCGTTGTCGTTTCTTGCTATCTGGTATCCATTGAGTGGTTACTTTTGCCCATTGCACCTCCGACATGCGGCAGAGGTGACCCAGTTCTACTTCAAACTAGCAGCAGTAAAGCCAGCATCCGCTATTTGGGTTTTGGAGCGAAGTATGGGGTTTCTGATGCGGTCCCTAAGTTTGACACCCACTGTAAGCCCTGGGTGGGTGTCTGGCTTACTATATTGCTTATTATTTCAATGATGAAGTTCATTAAAAAGGGCGTGCGATCAATAGGATTGTAGCAGGTGGCATTCACGCTTAGTGTCAGTTTCCGCTCCTATTGGTCGTAGCGTGATGATATAGCCTATAGCCTTCCTCGATAAATGGGCTATCTAACACTGAAAGAATTTTTCAAATCGGATCCGTAGTTCCTGAGATTAGCGCGTTCAAGCAAACAAACAAGCTCTTCAGCTTTATTATTAGTAAGTATATTAGATTAGGCAATTACCACTAGGAGGAGGTTATTAATTCTCCAGAATGTTTTTTGACGTTTTTCTATATTTCGCTAATTGTGAACCGACTGTTTTTGTCAGTTGACTTTGACTTTTCACACCCTCAACAAAGCTTGGATTGCATTTTATAAAAATAATAATAAAACAAAACAACAAAATTGACTTTTCCCTATTACCACTAACGGTTCCAAAGATAGATTAATAATAAAATAAGAAAACAATATAAAGGATGTTGTGTGCGACATTTCACTAAGATAAAGGTAACGACAGTCCCCATATGTGCCAATCTAGCCTACGGCCCTGTAGGCTTTAGTAGGGTCAAAGAAAATATCAGTAAGTCAATTGAGAGAAAATTGGATGAGAAAAGGATAACAATTGAATAAATTGGTCGGATGTGAACGCGTAAATTTTGCAGGCTGGATTTATGCTGCCGAATCTTTAGATCTTGGGTTGGTTAGTATTTTCATTGTATAATCGTGGACAATGGGGGATGACCACTTTTCAATTGAAAGAAACAACAAAGTATGAAATATCTTTTTTTTTGCGCTAGACGTTGCTCAATACGGCCTGTCCCCCATTCCAAACTTTTCAGTGGTAAAGTAGAGTTTTAGGATGTTTTACATTTGTCGAGATTTTTCAGGGTTCTTTTTTTTTCATTTTTTTATTCGAATACGGACAAAAGTTTGGTTAGGTTTGGGGAGCTCGTGAATTAAATAATAACAGCCACTCGATCTTTAGGTTAAACCGCGCTTGCCTAGGTTGGTCCATGGATGGGTGACCACCCCTTACATACCGAGATTCCCTCGTGCCTTCCAAAGCGCATTTAGCCATGCGTTGGTTGGTTGTCAATTGTAGATATTTGACAGTCTTTACAGGTAGTCAGTGTCTCGAAAGTCTGACGACCAGTCTTATCAAGGGGTATCGTATTATCCAGTCTTATGGAGTGTGGTTTATAGAGGTCAGATAAGTAGTCGTTCCATTCAAAATACTGGTGTTCAGCTGCATTCGGTTAGACTGGAAGCCAATCACAATATTGTTGGAAAAAGGCTTGGCAGATGATGCTTAACGTAATGGATTTGGGCAAAACTGACTTTGGTTGTAAAATATGTATTTCTAACCAGAAGCTTTGAATGTTTACTTTGTTCTATATAACTACTGTATATATTATAACGACTAACAAACTATTAATTAAATAACTAAAATAACAATAAACTATAAAAGGGCGTCAAAAAACTCCACCTCAACGCTGTCAGCTGGTAATGTGCCCAAGAGATTGGCAGCATTGCCACGTTGTATGGCAATATAAGTATTGCTGTATCAATGGTACTATAAGTGTAGCATATTGCACAGAGGCCAAGGCCTCTGGCAATATGTTACATTTATAGTACCTTTACCATGAAATGAAACATATCCTTTGAAAGTCTATCTATTACAAGTCTTAATACCATGTTGAATCATAATATTTTTTCCAGAGACTGATCTTAAACTCACCTTCTGTATGTTTTTATTCATGGTTAACAATTGCCCTTGGAGGCAACTGCGTGTTAACTTTTTATGTGTTATAGCGGACATGTGACGCTTCCGCTAACAATATCAGCGGCCATGTCTCTTTGTTTGTAGCTACCGGTTATAGTTTGTGCAATGATCAATATTGCTCTCATGTTACGTTATTCGTAGTTATCTATCTAAACTAATATTGTAAAGAGGAAAGATTTGATTGTTTGTTTGTTACGAACGAACTCAAAAACTACTTGACCGATTTTAAAAATTCTTTCACCATTAGAAAGCTACATCTTTACCGAGTTACATAGGCTATATTGTATCACAAATTTCGCGGACGAAGTCGCGGGCGAAGCGCTAGTAACACATAAAAAATCACGTCTGTAATCCCTAGAAGGTAAGACAGAGGTGAATCGAGAAGGCCGAGGGAGCAAGGCTTCAGGCACAGTGACGTAGTGTGCAAGTGAAGTGCTACTAACACATGTAGTTTTAAGGTTTTATTTACTAACACAAATTGTATTTTATCATTATGTATGTTAGACTGTAAGGTATATATCTATGGGCCAAAGTTGCCTGAAAATAAATAAATATCATTATTATTATTATATTTATTTATTTCTATACATATAATTTACATTTTTAAATATTTCTATATCAAATAATATTTTAAAAAAAGCTGGCAATACTAAAGTCAAGACGTCTTCCAATTTCATTCCATAGTTTTAATCAATTTAAATTTTTAAAACAGTTTATTTTTCTAGTCTGTTACTTACCCTATTTTATTTCCACAATCAATTAAGTCTTTATCAACTCAAAATTACACCATAAAATCCAAGACATATATTTAAAATACTGAAAATAAAACTGGACCTAAAACTATTATTATTATTTAACCACGGTGGCCCAGGTTAGGCCAAAGAAACCAGGGACGTCCTAAAACTCATTGGGACAAAAGATTTCGTCAAAGTCGGGAATCACCTGGATAGAGGACGCTCAGAACCGGGAAGTGTGGCAGAAAAAAAGATGGGATATGATTGAGAACATATCAAAGAATCAACTGGCATATGAATTATGTTTCAATCATACTTTTTTTTTTGTTTTTTTTTTTCGCATTTTCTTAGCTTTAAATATGAATTATTGGTTTGAATAAAAAGAATTACTCGTATTTATCAATGAAACTACTACTATTTTACTACACTACTGCGAAGTTTGGCAACCTCGCAAAAGTAAAGATTCGTCATACTGGTGATAATTTTTGACCTAAGTAAATTATGATTGATATCTCCGAAACTATGCATTTTTGGACCACCTATTCTAGGAGTTTTAGTATTATTTTTACCTACAGAATATAGCCCTAGAGTTATGGGATATCAAAAAAAATAGGTTGTATATGTCCAGCAGTGGATGATTCTGGGCTGATGTGATGATGATGGCACCCACACTTGGCTAGTAATGTTTAAGTCCTATATAACAGGGGGCCAGCCTATTGCCATCAACAGGGCAGAAATCATCAAACTTAAGTGGCAGTGGGAAGGGCACATTGCTCGCAGAACGGATAGGCGATGGGGCCGAAAAGTTCTTAGAATGGAATGGCGACCGCGAACCGGAAGATGATGCGTTGGAAGGCCTCCCACTAGGTGGACCAATGACCTGGTGAAGATTATGGGGATCTTTTGGATGCGAGTCGCACGGGACCGGTCAATCTGGCGACACTTGGGGGAGGCCTATGTCCAGCTGTGGACGTCTTTCGGCTGAAATGCTGATGATGGGCAGAAATCTAGACTCTGTGGCTGCTGTTGAGAAATTTATGAGGGAAAAACCCATTTTAACGTTACATTTTCATTACTAAATCAATAAAATAAATAACGTAAGTAGACCTAATTCACTATGGCAAAGGATTGCAGATTGCATGAAACATACTTAATTATAAAGTCAGAACACAAGTTAACAATAAAAAGAAGCAAAATAGTGAACTCATTCCGTTGTTGCTCTGTATAATAAAGTAATATATTAGGTACTCTTGTTTATTTATACCTAGCTTTTACCCGCTGCTTCTCCCGCGTTGATTTCGGAAATAATGCCACGGAAACATGTTTACTACCTAGATAAAAAGTGCCCCAGCACATGTATACATAACCTATGCCATATCATGTATGTATACCTATGCTGGGCACACGTTAAAATTAAACAACATAAATGAACAAAACTATTAATGCCAAAAGGCCTAACTCAACTCAGCATAATACCAGATCGCATCACAAGGTATCGCCTGTGGGACTGTTGGGCTGCGAGACTGTTCGAAAGAAATTCCGCACTGGAACAAAATTGGATAAGAAGGAACATTGATGGGATTTAGTCAGTACAAGTCTGACACTCCCTTCCGCTCCGCCCAGAGCGGGAGGAATCAGTCATTCGATGAATTCCCATCGGTAGAAGAAAATTTATGCCATTATCACTAATTTAGCTGCTGCCCACGAGTGCCATACGCTCGAAAACATAAACAAACAGACATAAAAGTCTAAAATATTACATCAATAACCGAACTATTTGCGTGTAGTTTTTATTGATTGAACCATTTCAATCCCTCTCTATAAAATTATTCAGCCTTCGGCCTCTGTACGTTAAAATGTCAAAATAACACTTTAACACTTTCACAAAATGTCCGCTTCGTTACGTCCGTAAAATAACAACAATATGCACTGAAACTGAATTAATGTAATAAAATGTACTTTATTTTCTGACTGCACAACGGCAATTGACCATGTTTTTTTCAAATGGATATCATTGTTTGTTATAAAGTTATGATTGCATTAGTTATTGGTGTGAGTAAACTTTTGATTGATCAATTCTGCATCACAAGTAATCTGGAGAGTAGATGTTTATGCATTACAAATGCGTCTGACTTCGCTTATACGTTTTTGTAATTTATTTTTAATTAATCTAATTTTTAGACCAGAATCAGACAGTGTGATATATACACACTAAACGAGTTGTGGAGCCACATCATGTGAGTTCTTTCGGAGTTTATTTACCTACTTGGGCTCCGTTTCATTTAAATTCATTAAAAAAAATTGGTTGCCTGTAAAGTCGGTATACGGGCGAAAGTTTTACGTGACAACGACTTTGAGTGGTAAAATAATTTTAATGTGAATATTCATTCGTATAGTAGGAAGAAGGATGAAATAATAGTAACAATTTAAAACATTTATTTATACAAAGAATTATATTTAAAACATTAATTTATACAAAGAATCTCGCACTGAATTTCATATTAACAAAATTTTATTTTTACCTTTACACATACATACGTATTTATATACAAATATACATATATAGAGGCACGCGTCCCTTCCACTCGGGCATGGTTAGCCCGCCTAAGAGCGAGAGAGACAGACATAAAAAGTGAAAGGCACGCGTGCCTCTCACTCGCTCTCATTGTGAGCGCATAACGTGAGCGGAGCGTAACGCAGTTTCTTGAAGTGTCACCCGGCAAACCAATTTATAAGACGTTGTCACGTCAAAATGCCACTGCTAACTTAAACATTCCACGAAGTCTATAGATCTATAGCAATTGTAATACAGAAACAACACGGCCTTATGTTAAAATTCAGTCATTAAATACCGAATTAAAAGTACTAAGTATTGTTCGAAACTAAACTGTTGTCACGTAGGCAAAGTTATGGCATTCTAGCGGCGTCAGCTTCAACCAAACGGAAATATTTTCTGTTTCAATTCCACCGAACATCGTTTATATTCTATTGTTTTGTTTTACCACTGTTCTTGATTGTTTAAACAAACTTCTGTATTTTGTTTTCGTGGGGTAACATTTTTGAAATTATTATGCTTGGAATGCTTCAACGTTCCAAGCATGATTTTGATAAAGTTTTGGAGTTTAACTTTATTTGAATGTCTAAGATTTCCTTTGATTTTGTTTCTCAGAAAGCATCTTAGGAATCTGATTGAGTACACAATTAGCTAGCTGTGTGGGTTTGATTGTAGCCATAAATTAATTAAATACTCCCTTTACGACACGCGAGACCCGCTGCTTGTTTCTGCAGCGTCTGCAAAATCTTGGCATGTTCATGTGGATTTCCGCGGGCAAGTGCCACATGAACGCACAGTGACGTAGTGTGCATGTGAAGTGTTACTAACATATACATGTAGTTTTAAGGTTTTATTTACTAACACAAATTGTATTTTATCATATGTATGTTAGACTGTAAGTTGCCTGAAAATAAATGTATGTTGTTGTTTACTTTGTCTTTTAGTTAATTCTTCACAATTCAAGTTGAAAACTTTCATGAGGTCTGGATAAGATTACTGAATTGAGTGAGTCAGTGCGACACTAACAAATCTTTTTATGATAAATGATGTTTATTTTGCAAATAGGTTTTTACAAACACTTTTACACGTCATTTTTTTTTTAAACTAGATGGGGCTGGTGTTTCGTACCTGACTACTCTGAGAAGAAACAGCCGAAACAAACTCAGAGGTTCTCTGTTAACTTGTTGCTCTTTTAAAGTCCAGACATTGCTCAATTTACATGAGGACTATGCAGATTAGTGTCTGAGATAGTCTTTTAAATGAACTTGTTGCGACCAAATGTGAGGTCACAGTTAAAGCGCTCACGACACCGCTCATTCGCGCGGTCGTATGCACTGTGCGCAGCGCGGAGAGACGGTGAGCGCCGCTCGTCGGCGCGGTCTGACTGTGTTCGTGTGTTAGGCACCAACCGATTTCATACATGCCAATGGGTCAAATGGCGAGATCCGCTTGAATGTACTATCTCCCAGAGAACAGGCCTGTATCGCAACAATTGCACGCAGTAATTACTCAGAATGGAGGCAATAGACGCCTCGATTCGCAGGATGACATTTCGAGTAACTGAACACAGAATATGAACTCGATGACGATTCAATTAAACCTGTCAAAGCTATACCTGTGTAATACCCAAAATAAACACGGAATGTCCACAAACATACGCTTGGAGCCAATATTTGTCGTGCACACAACGTCCAAGGCGGTATTACACCACCGGGGTCGCCAATCTGTTACGACTTAATTTATTTCTGGCTTAACTTACGGAGTTACTGCTTGCTTACGCATGCCTGGGGTTCATTGGGTCTGACGGTTCATATTAAGGGATGAGCTTGTATTGTAAGGTTGTGAAGATTCTACTGCGTTGGAAGATACAGGGAAAAGGTGTAAGGAAGAGTGCTAAAAGAAAATGGCTGCATTATCGACAAACCAATCACGATGTTTGAGTGAAAGCTTTAGAGGAGATTTAGGTCAGATTTAATCTTAACTATAATATTATAGTTTAGGTTTAGAAACAAACAATCAAATCTTTTCCAATTCCACAGAGTCTAAAGACGAGAGTTTATAATCAGTGCGTCCTACCCGTCATATCGTACGGTGCCGAAACGTGGACACTCACGGTAGGGTTGGTCCACAAATTTAAAGTCGATCAACGTGCTATGGAAAGGGCTATGCTCGGGGTTTCTCTGAAAGATCGAGTTCGTAACGAGGTGATCCGACAGAGAACTAAGGTTATCGACATAGCCCACCGCATAAGCACGCTGAAGTGGCAATGGGCCGGCCATATAACCCGAAGAACCGATAACCGTTGGGGTAGACGAGTTCTTGAGTGGAGACCACGGATCGGTAAACGTAGCGTAGGACGTCCTCAGACTCGGTGGAGCGATGATCTTTGCAAGGCGGCTGGCAAGAGCTGGATGAGAGTGGCCGAGGATCGTGCTCAGTGGCGTGTCATGGGAGAGGCCTATGTCCAGCAGTGGACGAATACAGGCTTATGATGATGATGATGATGAATCAAATCTTTCCCCTTTATAAAGGGGAAATATTTGATTGTTTGTTTGTTTGTTATGATTTAAATAAAAAACTACTTGACCGATTTAAAAAAATCTTTCACCATTAGAAAGCTACAACTTTACCGAGTAACATAAGTATAGTCTATCACAATTTTCGCGGATGAAGTCGCGGGCGAAATGCTATAGTTAAGATAAAATAAGTAAATGATAAAAATTGACTGAATTGTAATAAATACGGCTAATAAATCAAAAGTTTAATCTCTCTGTTTGACTTGCAATTTAATCTGACTTAGGTAACACAAGAAATATTTTCAAACAACTACGATAAGGAAAATGAGCATCACAATTGACGTTGTACCGATAACAGAAACTTTACGCTAATCAGCATAGTTATCAAAAACAACTAAACTGTTCCTGCTACGAGTACGAAGAACAGTTATGGAAAAAAATAACACAATCTGACGAAAATTCGTGAAGGAACAAAAGTGCAAAAGTGAGCCTCACTTCTAATCAAGACAAAGACAAACACGACGAACAATATGCTTTTCATATTCTTCCCAAAACAAATGACTTCCGAAGACCAGAAAATAAACCAAAATCTTCAAACCCTGTAATCCAAACACCAAACTCACTATCCCAGATCAATTTACTTTAAACTCAACTGTCCCTAGAACTAACAGAGGAAACAGTTTATCCGCCATTTTGTCTACTCATGTCCTTCGACAAACATAATTATAGTAACACAAACATCCCGGATTTGCCTACGGATAGATTTAATACCTTGTACAAACTTCCAAAGCTTCCAATAGGAGTTTTTTCGTAACATATGCTGCACGGAAAGAAATGAAAAATGGTGTTTGCACAAAGACTTTTAAACGCATCATTGGGTTGAATGAAACAAGCTAAAAGCTTTGGTTTGAATTTTTGAGAGGTTTGGTGCAAAGATTTAAATCGTTAGATCTGCTCACACCGTACCATATTTAGATTTCGTAAAATCATTTTTTTACGAAATCTAAATAGGTACGGTGAGATGATACTGAGAAGAGTGATCTCGTCATTCAACTTGGTACAATTTCATTTTATGAGTTTCAAACTCAAAGCATTTATTTCAATTAGACCATTACAGGCACTTTTGAAAGTCAAAAAACAAAATAAAACGCGATGCTACAGTCCCAGTCACAAGGTATAATAACTTGAGTACTGTAGTTGCGCATTCCGTAGCGTAGATCTCTATGGAGAAGAATGGGCAAGAAACTCCATGGTCACTCTTTTAAATCAAAATATGTTACAAAATCTTGGTTACATCATTCATGTTAAGAATTACAAATATGTGTGAACGATGTAGAAATACGGGCAGGTTAAGAGCGTCCAGAGTAAAAGATTAAATCAGTAATAAAAAAATAATATAAAGTATTAATTAAAATAAACCGTGGCAGCTAAGAGATGACCAGTCACAACTGACAGCGCCCGTTCACGAACATGACGCATGTATCAGCCATAATTCAACTCAACCATTTTGATGGGAACTAAACGACCCGACAAATCTGCCACCATCAGCGTGACATTTAAGTGAGCATGACATTCACTCAACCACCAGGGTAATTTCGTGTCAATGAAAGATGTAGGTACTCATTAAATGGTGGCTTTACAGTACGTACATAGTACTGATACATGTGCTAAGCAATTATATAATACTAAGAGTACATAGTATACGTGAACAAAAACACATAGACAGGTTATAGGCACTTATAAAACGTCGAGAAAATGTGCATGGTTCGGGTTGGTCGATTCCTTTGGAGAAGAACCGGCACGAACAAAAACACATAGACAGGTTATAGGCAATTATAAAACGTCGAGAAAATGTGCATGGTTCGGGTTGGTCGATTCCTTTGGAGAAGAACCGGCACGAAACTCCCATGGGGTTTCGTGCCGGTTCTTTTAGAATGATTTGGTTACTCTTTTAACCCGAACGACGTAGCCCGAAGAATTACCAAACTTAAGTGGCCGATGGGGCCGAAAAGTTCTGGAATGGCGACCGCGAACCGGCAGACGAAGCGTTGGAAGGCCTCCCACTAGGTGGACCGATGACCTGGTGAAGGTTGCGGGGATCCGCTGGATGCGAGTCGCACGGGACCGGTCAATGAGGCCTATGTCCAGCAGTCTCTTTACACAGCAGTGGACGTCTTTCGGCTGAAATGATGATGACAATGATGACTTTTTTAAAATGATTTGGTTTTATAAACAATATTATCATGTTACAGCATTGGTACTTAAGTAAGAGGGGAAAGCGTAGGCCCTAAAATAAGTCGTTGCTTAGTATACAAGAAAGACGAAACGCCCATACATTACGTTTCACCTAGTCGGTCGTGTAATATTCCAACACCCTCAAAGATTAACACCAAACTGTTTAACCACCGCCCACTCTTATTTACCAACCCTAACAAACGAACCGTTGCAAAGCTCCATTCACAGTTCACACCCAGGCTTACACAAGTTGGCTAACTCGTAATTACACTGGAACCAAACGTGATACCTTGCCTCACCCTCCACGCAGTTCCAAACACAAGAATTTATGAACACCGTGTCCCACAGTGTCTGAAAACTCCGTGACTTGCCCGTGCTACTACCATTCTTAATTCTTACCTCTAGCGAGTTGAGACAGACTCTGTGTAGTTGGAAAACTTAATAAAATTTAACCCGACTCATTTAAAATGCACGACGAGAAACAGGGCATTCTATGCCGTGGCATTTTCTCTTGACTCTATTAATTATAAAGGCGAACTAAAATATTAATTTCGCTTTTAGACTATTTTAGAGGCTCCATTGGTGTTCATATTCTCGGTTTTAAATGGCGTATGGTTTATTCGTTTAGCTTTTGAACTTATACAAAGGAGAATAATTTAATGTTTTCGCTGAATTTCGCTTTGGAAAGTCATCTGTCTGTTTAATTCAAAGTTAGCTTTGAAAGATTGTTGAATGTTTGAAATGTATTTATTTTCATCGTAATGTGGTAAATGTCTCTCATTTCTGTTTGCAGGTTGAAATTAATAATTCATCTTTTGTAGTCATTAATTAGAGAAATATACACAAATTAGGTGGTAGTAAAATATTAACAGCATGAGGTCCTGAATTCAATTCCCGGGTCGGGCAAAGTGTTATTGGGTTTTTCTATTAGGAACTTCTGAGAAGCAGCCACACATTCTGGATTTTGCCCAGTTGATGGCAATAGGGTCGCCCCTTATTACATGGTACTCAAACATAACTGGCGAAATGTGGGTGTACTATTAGGTACACCTCTGCTTAACACTCCTGGAATTACAGGTGTAATGATTATATTATGTAAAAATATTTAATTCCTTAGCTTCACTTACATCTCTTAAATTAAGTCCCTACCTAAATAAAGTCCCTTCATTTAAAAAGTCAATTCAAAAAATATTTAGCTTAAATTAATCAAGTAGGCAAGTAAAGCTTTTAGTACTTAAGCTAGGTTCACACCGTCCGCAATAGCCCGAACGTGCCTCCATCACTGATAGCCACCGAAGATAATTTTTGGCTCTTAAACTGATACGTGTTACAACGTACCATTACGTACACCTACATTACTAGCCCGAGTCAGTTATGTGTTCCTACCTTAACTTCATGATTCTTTTACGGTGTTTAGTACTTGCTTACGACTGCGAGTGCCTTTAATTGTTTGAATGAGGTTCTAACGATTTTTAGTTCGTTTGACGGTAGTTTGAACTAGTTAATTTTACTTCCAAGTGGTCATTACGACTGGTTGGCTGGTTTTAAAATCGCTACGTTGTATAAATTAGAGAAAATTTAGTTTTGATTTAACGTCAACTTTCCTCCAGATGTCTATAAGATTATAAAATGTCTGAAAACGTAGCATATTGTTACAAGCACTACACAAATTAAGCCTTACAGCCGTCATCCTTCAACTTTAAGATGGAAACGCTAAAATATTCAAGCGAAGCACTCTTGAATCTTTATGACGGCTATACACAAATAAAACGAGGAATTCTTTTATCTTGACGATATTATTATTTTGAAGTCATGACGAGAACATTTTCCTTTGACATCCTGTAATACAAAAAATCTTGCACCTTCTGGATTCTTTCTAGTGAAAGCGGAAAATGTTGAAGCTCAAAGAGAATGGTCTGGTTTTTGTATTAGAATTAGTTTCGTTTTTATGAAGAAGTTGATGCATTCTAAACGATCTCTTCCGTTGAGGGTCTTGGGCGATTGTGGCTCGTTTATTTTTTGCGCTGGCTGATTTATCAAATGCTTTGGCTTTTGTTAGAGGAATTAGTATAAGAAGATACGTGTGATCCGATGTGAAAGCGGTGCTCCTGGATCATATAAATAGTCAGAGTAATTTTACCTATGTTCTAACCATCCTAACAGACTATGTCCAATTTACTGCGAAGTTCCATGTTTCCTTAAAAAAGCACATTTCATGACAAATAAAAACCGGATTATTTGTCCGGTGTGCTGTTTAATATGGCCTTCTCAATAACGAAAAGTTAATTCTAGCATGGTTGACAAAACTGAGCTGCACTTCAAATGTGCCAAAACAGTGGTCATATACTAACCCAAATGGACATTATATCTTTATCGGACTGCAAAATGTACGTATTTATATGCCACTGAGTGAATATTTTGCCCGTGACCTAGTTCCGTAATAGCCAAGTCAGCGTAGCCTAAAAGGCAATCGATAGTTTTAATGTAACGTAACAGTTATGTGCCATGCAAATTTGTACTCTAAAAGACTGAGTATATTTTTGCTTTCAGTTTAATTGGAACTAGTTTCTTTTAGTATTTGCATGAACTGATTGAATGGTAAATGAAAGAAACAAAATTATACTGAAATGTATACCTGTAACTTTTGTTTCTTGTTTTCAACAGTTTTCCCTTTATAATTTAGTTCTGGTAAAGTATGTGATACTATTATGTTTTGCCAGAAATAAGGTTTTTTGTTTTTTATTTGATTTACATAACATCACGCCTAAAATCCCCGAAAGGTTAGGCAGAGGTGTACCTAATAGTTCATCCATGTTATCAATGAAAGTTGATTATATATATAAGAACTAGATCCTTTAAAAAATTGTAAAATCAGAAATCATGGCACTCTGATTTAATTCAGTTCTGAGTTGCTAACACAACTTAGTCTTTGAAAAGTAATAGTCTACTTTGAGTTGACGAAGAACTTAGTTTTGCGCTACATTTCGGCTTCCAGTCTAACGGATGCAGCTGAGTACCAGTATTTTACATGAAACGACTGCCTATCTGACCTCCACAACCCAGTAACTGGGTAATACGATACCCCTTGGTACTTGATACTGGATGTCAGACTTTTGGCTTCTGACTACTCGTAACGACTGCCAAAGATCTTCGAAGGCCAGCCGGGACCAACGGCTTAACGTGCTTTCCGAGGCACGGAGGAACCTCGGTACGTTATAATGGTCACCCATCCACGGACCAACCTCGACAAGCACGGCTTAACCTTAAAGATCGACCCGTGTGCCTGTTATTATTTAGCCACGAGCTCCTCTGATTTGAAAGCGACAGTAGTCTTATAAATTAATCTATTGTTTGTTGGTAAGTCCAGGAAACGAAGAGGTTTTTATGGCTTCATTAAGTAAAATTGCTTTTTCTTCGAGTTTTGGCAGTGTGGCTCAAAAATGGCTTTATCATCTTTTGTAGGTACAAGAAAATAGAAATGACGATCTTGTACTATTCAAATTAAACACTATTTTAAGGTTTCATGGTTTAAAACTAACATTATACTGTCACTTTCGGAGTATCTTCGGCGTCGAAATTTAGGGAGCTCGCAATAGTAGAAAATCACGTAAAATTTCGCGTAAGTGACAGTGTAAGTATATTTTTTTAGTTTATTTGTTGTATTGAAAAAACGTAATACTTATAGAGGTTTGCCTGAAGCTCAACATCCTAAATTGCAAGACCTACCTTTACCTTTTCCGAAACTTGGCAGTTTTACGAGTAATTGTGTTTTTGTTTTGGAACAGCAGCCTTAAACAATTACGCCATTTGTTTAATTTTAAGTTCATTCAAAAAATTACCTGTGATGGATTTCTAGCAGCATTTGCCTTGCAAGAGATATTTAAATTAAAATATTAAAATCCAATAGTGCCACCATAACTGTATAACTTAAAAGAACAAGAGCGCAAATGCGCTTGTGCAATATTCAAAAAATATTGCACAAGCGCATTTTTTGCCAGTTTCGTTCTAGAGTTAGTTTTAGTTTAGATCAATGAACTAACTGTACCCTAATTAATTTTTCCTATCATCGATTATGGTGATGTGTGCTACTTTGACCTTAATGCAGATCTCCTCGATAAACTTGACCGTCTTCTAAATAACTGCATTTGACTCGTTTTGTTTTTTTTTTACTGATATACACCTACCATTGTTTGTCTCTGCATCACCCAAAAGTTGACTGGTAGAAAATACCTATGGCATTAAGTCCGACTCAGTTTTTTGTGCTTGAAGTGTTAAATAAACTACATAAAACCGTTAAGATGAAATATGATCCAGGGATTCTCAACTTCAAGTCCGGACATTTTCATACAAAAACCAAAAAAACGCCTTTAAAAAATACGGACTCAATTAAGACTTCCAATTAACATCCACCATCCTAATCAAGGTCTTAATCAAGGAAATTTAGGGGTCCGTATATAGTACCGTAAAGTGGGAAACCCTGCCCGGATTAATTACGTTACACTAATATCCGGGCTAACTAGTGGCCGGTTAACCGGGGTCGGTTGAAACATTATCTAGAACACGTTTTCATGTTGTGTTGTGTGGGCTGTATCGGCTTTTGTTCTATTTAGGAATTCCCGGAAATGCTTTTAAATGTGGTGATTGATTTTTAACCGACTTCAAAAAAGGAGGAGGTTCTCAATTCGACGGTATGTTTTTTTTTTTTGTGTGTATGTTACGCGATTACTCCGCCAATTGTGGACGGATTTTCAAAATTCTTTTTTTGTTCGAAAGGAGATACTTCTGAAGTGGTCCCATAGTCACCAAGTCAGGATCTGATGATTGGATCCTGGAGAAATCGAGGGCAACCCTCAAATTTTATAGGAAAACTTACAGCGGTTTTGGTATTTTCTACAACAAGTGAAGCATTTGCGTTCAATAAGAATCATTCTATCATCAGATCTAATGATGAATCCTAGAGACAGGCACCGGAACTCAATAATAAGACAATGTATATTAGCTGTGTTTGGGCTTGTTGGAATTGTAACGGTATGCAATTTCCAGGTGTATGTACAAGTAATAATTAAAAAAGAATAGAAATCTTTTTTTATTTTTTATTTTAACCGACTTCTAAAAGGAGAAGGTTATCAATTCGATTAGTTTTTGTTGAATGTACACCGATTACGCTGAGACTTATTACTTTACTAACTTCTTTAGTTTGATGCGGAATAGTTGCTATTTGGTCCCATAAAGAATGTTATATAGTTTGGCCCTGTAGTTTTCATTTTATTTTATTTGTAAATTTATCACGTACACCTATTTCTCCGTGATTACTGGACCGATTTACATGAATCTTCATTCATTTGGTAGAGAAAGCTTGCCCGGTTCTCCTGCCTAGCCTTTTCCCAAACTATCTTGGGGTCGGCTTAATGGGATGATACTTGGCCCATATGAATTTTATTATCTTTGCTTTGGTACTTTTTGAGTCATCCCCTTTTATTATGCATTTTGTCCTTTGTCGTATGTATGGACGATGTGCTGGTGTCTAGTTACAATGTAAAAATGATACTAGACAAGAATTTAAGTGAGATACCACAACTGAAAAGGGTATAATAAAAACTTTTTACAAAAAAATATAACCGACTTCCAAAAAAAAACAAAAAAGTGCAAAATAATATTTTACTTTCGGAAGTCGGTGGCAAAAAAAAAGAAAGAAACAACAACAAGACAACCGACAAGTCACCGACTGACGAAAGTAAAATATTATTTTGCACTTTTTTGTTTTTTTTTGGAAGTCGGTTATATTTTTTTTTTTAATAAATTAACAAGTGTGTAGTTATAAGTTCTTTAAGAGCGTTTACGCCTTACGTCTATTCATACAAACTTTCAAGTCCTTATTTTCCGAAATGACTGAACCGATTTTCATGAAACTTCATACGCATAAGCAGGATACATGGGTCTAAACAGTTACTATAAAACATTTTCGAAAAATAGTGTTACAGCTATATTAGACCGATTATAAAATAATTATGTATAGAAACAAAAATTTCCTACATTATACAAGGTGTTGTTTTCATCCTCGTCAAAATTTAGGATGTTGTCACCTGGCCCGCACGCGGGCGCAAACACGCATGACAATGAAAAGGCCCTCAAACCATTTCATGGTCCATGACTTACAATTAATTGTTTTTATGCCATTCGCCTATTTCATTACAACGCAGCGGATCGCCAAACGTTCAATTACGATTAAACAAAAGGTTTTTGCGGCCACACTATCACTGAGGCATGAAACAATTCCACTCTTATATCACAGGCTTAATCCTGGCTAGATTCAAAACTGTGCCCACTTTATAGCGTATAAAGCCGTATAAAGACATTGTGAGGCATGCGCCGCGAACAACGCACAGCAAATGCCTCGCTAGGTGTGTACCTTTGTATTCGTGGCGAGGCATGTGCTACGCACGTGCGAGGGCGAGCCAACGTATGGCCGGGGCATTCGTTGTGCGCCGTTCGTGGCGCATGCCTCGCAAAGTCTGTATCCACCTTAACAGTAGTCGCGGGTTTACAGCGCGGTTTATAAACTTGTTAGAGGGCCCACAGAGAATGAAGTACATGGAGTGGAGTTAATAAGTAACCTGTTGGTGCGCGTGTATGTTGGGGTAATTGATTTAAAATTAGAATTGCACAAATTCTAACTCTCGCCAAGCCATCATAATAATATCATAATAATCGATAACTTGCTACTTCTACTATTGGTGAATCCAGATCACTGAGTTAGTTTTAATACATTCTCCTATACTATCATTCAAAAATAAATCATCAAGATGAATGATGATAAACATCGATTGTGATGTAGTTAAAAAAAAAGTTGAGCCTCGTTGAAAAAGTATTTAATAGGCGGAAGTTTCTTTTTGCTTGACTGTACGCTAGTGACTGAAGGAGTATATTAGTTATTATGTTAGGTTTCAATACAAATGTCAGCTTCTTTTCGACATCTAATGAGTGACAATTGAGGTGGAGAATAAGAATGGAGCTTCCTAATTGCAATGTACATTTATATTTTTTTGGTGTAATGATATGATATGGTAATGTAATCCTAATTGCAATGTACATTTATATTGTTTTGTAGTTGCCACTACACTACTATACGTTACTGGACATATATTGCAGAAGCTTGTGGGCGGAAATTCGGTTACAGACAATAATGATGACTCTATTTGCTAACAACTCTGTGTAGTGCATGTGAACTGGCTTGCAATAACCGAGTTATTGCTGACACAAAACGAATTAATTGCCACATACCGGCCATAGAAGCAACCAGAGGGGTTTTATATTTAATGTGGTGATCGCGAGGTAATGGCCCAGTTTATACTGTTTCTGACCTGTGTTTTCTTGTTTGATTTAAAATAGAGATTAAACTTGATGGTGTGGTTATTGCAATTTTCTTCATATTTATAGCCGTGGCCCGGCCAAATAGAGAGAAAAATAAATATAATATTATAAATGCGAATGTCACTCTGTCTGTTTGTTTGTTTGTTACCTTTTCACGACTAAACGGCTGATCGTATCTTAATGAAATTTGGCAAGAAGATAGATTTCAACCTGGGAAAGGACATAGGCTATATATCACTACGCTACGACCAATAGGAGCGGAGCAGCAATCAAAAATGTTACGAAAACGGGGAAAATGTGACGCAGACGAAGTTGCGCGGGACAGCTAGTATAATAAAGCAGTGGTCACATTGCTCCTAAAACGCTGAAAACAAAAAATCCTGAGGAAATCGATACGTCCTTCAACCCAATTGTCGAAGAGATGTGACTTTCACCAATCAACGTGGGCTTACACTGTACGTTACATTGTAATACGTTACAGTGTAAACCCACGTGCCCCGGCTATGATGATGCCCCATGAGCCCCGGCGGCGAATTTACAAAGGCTATACTATTTGAGTCTTGAGCCAGACTCTAATAGATGAGCTTTTGTTTGTGCACATTACTCGTCAAAACCTAATCTATCTCAGTAAAAAAAAATGACTCAAATAGATTAGCTTTTGGCCTGGATATTTTCAAAGAAAATGCACGGATAAAACCTAGTACTGTATGTCGGCGTGAGCAAATTATTACGACTTAAAACGAAACGGAACGCTCTGTGACATCATCGCACCACTCAGTGAATCAGGCGAGTTGTGGAAGGGGTCGGCCTTTATAATACGGAGCGCCGAGCGATGCGGGGCACACTCGCCGCCTGACCGCCGTCGCGTACGGACGTGCCGCTACCTGCTCGCATTCCCGCTCGCTATCAGTGTGTGTCATCGGTTCGTCGCTTCCCAGTGTCGTGACGTCATCAGTTGTCTTTCGACTACACCCCCGAACAATTGCTGTCTTTTTATTAAGACAGCACTTGCTCATTTGCTTCGGATATTATTCCGATTTAACTTCCTTTGCCCCATCAGGGAAAAGTCCTCAGTTTCGAGGTTCTTGGTGGGAAACCTAACGGTGCCAACGAAATCGAGAGAGGGTGGTGACCCAATCCGCCCGCCTAACCCCTTCAGGGTCTAGGTGAAAAATTGGGCCCCGTCGCGTTCGCATGCGCCGCCGATATACTGTGCTAGTGTTTCCCGTTTGAACAAGTTCCTGAAAGCAAAGTTCCCTGGACTGGAGTTGGAGTTGCTACCAAGCCAGGACCCTCGGACTGTGCCTGCGGGAAGGTTGAAGCGGGTGAGTCACTGATACACAGTAAATTCCCTAAGTAATTGGTCAAGGAATTAGGTTGTTAGGCGCGCTGAGCTTCACTCAAATGTCCGCTAACTTTTAGCCGATAAAATGTCGTCCCTCGACGACACAGAAAAAGCGCTTTTGCGCTTTTTCTTGCGCGTCTTCACGACCGACCCATATTTACAGAAATATGGGTCAGAAATTGCTGCCATTCAGCAAACCACCGATACCGTCACTGACTTCAGTGACGCGCTCGAGAGCCCCTTATCACCGCCGCCTGCCGACAGAGGCTTACCGCCAGCCGTCGCCGCCGCGATTAAGGCTACTCCAAGACCCATTGTAGTGAAACCCATTGTTTCGCAAACAAAGGTCCAGTCCGCACCTGCGTCCATTGTTCCCGTTTCTGAGAACATGGACAAAGGCTCACCGCCAGCCGTCGCCGCCGCGATTCCGGCTAACCCCGGACCCATTGTTAAGCAAACAATGGATCAGTCCGCACCTGCGTCCATTGTTCCCATTTCGGAGAAAATGGACACAACTGTGCCAGTCTCCGACTCGGAATCGGTTATAGATTCCTGCTCTGCTTCCTCGTCCTCTGAAGACGACTATCAAGTCGTCGGAAAGGGCAAGAGGAAAAAGGGCAAAAACTCTCAGGCCACCATGGCCAAAAAACTAGTCGCGCTCCCTCTCATCCCTTCTCCCGAGGCCTCCCGTCCCACCTCCCCGGTCCCCGCACCAAAGTCCGCCGCTGCTCATACCAGCAGACCATCCAGCCCTAAGGCTAACTCTTCAGCCACTTCTTCAAAGAAGCTGAAGCCCCCTCCCCCGTTGTTCATTCAGGACAAAGGGAAATGGACAGATGTGTCCAAAATGTGTGTTGAGCGCCGAATTCAATACACTAGCGCAAAAAGCACCCAGCAGGGTATCAAAGTGGTAGTCCCTACGACCACCGACTTCAGGGAACTAACCCGTCAGCTGATCGGAAGGCACATAGCCTTCCATACATACTCCCTTCCAGAGGAGAAGCCCACCCGCGTGGTGATCAGACGGATCCCGAAGGAAATCCCCACGGAGGACATCCTAAACGACCTCCAAGGCCAGGACATCCCGGTCGCAGCCGTCCACCGCCTTCATAAGGCGAGAGGTGGAGACCAGTACGATATGGTACTGGTCATCTGTGACCCAGTAGAAGGACACCACCCGATCTTCAAAGTGAAGTCGGTATGCTCCCTCACAGGCATCTCAATAGAGAAGCCTTACCGCTCAACCGTAGTAGGGCAGTGCCACCGCTGCCAGCTGTACGGACACAGCCAAGCCAACTGCCATGCGCCGCACAGATGCGTAAAGTGTCTAGGCGACCATGGTACGGCAGACTGCCCCCGTCCCAAAGACAAATCGCTATGCACGGAGCCACCGAGCTGTGTGCTTTGCGGCCAGTCGGGCCACCCGGCTAACTACCGCGGCTGCCCGAAAGCCCCCAAAGGCTCCTCCTCTAAACTGGCGAAGCGTGCAAACGCCCGCCAGCAGAGAGAAAGCCCATCGGTGAGGCTACCAACTGCACAGATGCCGGAGAGACTCAGCCCTCAGAGGCCCTCTCCCTGGACCTCGCTGAACCACCAGAGAGCCTTCCCGGCACTCGGCAAAGCAAAGTCCAGCCCCATTCCCGGGCTATTAGATGCCCCTGTCCCCACTCCCGTGGCCCAAGCGAGCGCACCGGCGCCCGCTCGTCCCGCGCCTCCCGGCCCCGCGGCCGCGGTCTCCTCTCCTAACGTAACTTTAGAAACGTTAGCAAAGTTAGTCACCCCCGAAGCAGACCGCATGGCGGCAGATCTCAGGGAGGCTAACACTGACGGTGATAAGCTTAAAATTATCATCAAGTCCCTAATCAAGTTAGGCGAAGCCTTCAGCGGCATTAATCTTTAATTTCAATGGATAATACGAGATTAACGTGTACCAAACCCCGATCCCTTAAATTAGGGTACTTTAATGCCAATGGCATTAGAGGCCAGCGTGATGAAATCGCCACCTTCCTCCGTGACCATCAAATTGATATCCTCCTCATACAGGAGACCTTCCTCAAGCCCAGTCACCGCGATCCGAGAATTGCCAACTATCGCATAGTTCGCAACGATCGGTCACGTTGCCACAAGGGCGGTACTCTAATCTATTATAGAAAGGAACTGCACTGCATCCCCTTAGATCCCCCTCCCATGGAGTCTCTGCTCGAGACTTCAGTTTGTCGACTAGGCATGACCGGTCATCAATCGATCACTATCGCCTCCGCGTACATCCCTCCCGGCGGCACGTCCGAGGAGCACACTCTGTTCACCAAAGACCTTGCCGTCCTCTTCGGCTTGAGTGACTCCGTTATCATAGCGGGCGACCTCAACGCCAAACACCCCGCCTGGAACAGCACGACGACCTCTGCCAGAGGACGTCACGTGTATAACCTGGGTGAGTCCCTCAACTTCGATCCCATCGCTCCTATGGAGCACACTCACTATCCCCACGACCCCGACCAACGTCCGGACGTTCTCGACATAGCGCTACTCAAGAATGTCAACCTTAAGTTGCATTCCATCGAGACTTTACATGAGCTTAACTCAGACCATCGACCAGTGCTCATGCACTTAGTTCCCCGCTCGGGTCCCTCTGACCCCAGCCAGCCCCCGCCGACCCAAGTGATAACCGACTGGAGGAAAGTCAGCGAAAAGCTGAAATCCACCACGTCGCCTCACCTGGAGGCCATCCCCGACCACATTGTCTCAGTCGCAGACACGACGGCCGCCATCAACTCGTTTACAGAACACGTGCAATCCGTACTAAAGGATTGCTCACGGGAAGTTCCAGCAATGAGCGATCAACGCTGGATTCTACCCGCTGACGTACGTGAACTGATAACCGAGAAGAACGCGGCCATCCGTGCCTACAGCAACTTTCCCTGCGACGCGAACAAATCTCACATGCGTTATTTACAGCGTGCTGTAAAGAAGCGCACTAGTGAGCATCGTTCAGATCAATGGGACAAGACGCTTAGCGAGCTCGAGCCTACCCACCTAGCCTTCTGGCAGCTCCAACGCAAGTTGCGCTCCACCGAAGAGGCTTCGATGCCTCCCCTCACCCGACCCGATAAGAGCGTCGCATTCGACGACTCTGAGAAGGCCGAATGCCTAGCCGACAGCCTGGAGTCCCAGTGCTCCCCCAGCTCTCAACCAGTAGACAAGCGACATCTCGATGAGGTGAACGCATTCGTCGAACGTAAAGCCGCCCTCCCTCCCGTAGAAGACCCCGATGATCCTCTGCCTTCGGTCACAGCTGACGAAGTGCAAGACATCATTAATAAGCTTCAACCGCGGAAAGCACCCGGCTCCGACGGAATCACCAATAGGGTGTTAAAACTCCTCCCCGCTCAGCTCGTCGTGTTAATGGCGGCCATCTTCAATGGCGCCCTGAGCAACAACGCCTTTCCCCAAATATGGAAAGAGGCCACTGTCATCGGTTTCGCCAAGCCAGGCAAACCCAAGTCTGAGCCCTCAAGCTACAGACCTATCAGTCTCCTGAACGCACTCGGCAAAATCTACGAGAGACTTATTTATAAGCGACTCAAAGACTTCGCCGAGGCTAAGAGTCTCATCCCCAACGAGCAGTTCGGCTTCAGGACCGGACACTCCTGCATTCAACAGGCCCATCGCATCGTAGAACACTTGAGCGCTGGCTTCCAGCGTGGAGCGATGACGGGTGTGTTGTACTTCGACATAGCAAAGGCTTTCGACAAAGTCTGGCACAACGGCTTATTATATAAGCTGTACAAACTGGGAGTGCCGGACCGTCTCGTGCTCATCTTACGAGACTTTCTGTCGGATCGCACCTTCCGCTATCGCATCGGGAAGGCACTGTCTTCCCCCCACCCCATTAGAGCCGGAGTCCCTCAGGGCTCCGTCGTCTCTCCCCTTATCTTTACTCTGTTCACCAGTGACATCCCCAAGAGCAAGAAGGCTCAGTTAGCCCTGTTCGCGGACGACACGGCCATTTATTACACTGGCCGCAGTCATGACGCTATCTATAGCACCCTCCAAACCTCAGCCAACGTCTTAGGCGCTTGGTTCCGGAAATGGAGAATCGAGGTGAACCCCGACAAGAGCCAGGCAGTTCTTTTCTCTAAACAGCGTAAAATTAAGCCACCCGCGCTCAGCCCGATCACTATGTACGGTAAGCCTATCCCTTGGGAGAAGCAAGCCAAGTACTTAGGAGTCATACTTGACAACCACTTGTCTTTCGCGGCGCACATCAAAGCAGCTCGCGACCGAGCTGCGTTTGCTATGGGTAGGCTTCATTTCATGATTTCGGCAAAAAGCAAGTTGTCACTCAAGTGCAAGTTGCGCCTTTATACCGCGGTGATCCGCCCCATTATGACGTACGCTTGCGTCGTGTACGCTCACACCAAGCCTAAGTACATCCATAGGATGCAAGTTTTACAGAACCGGTTCTTACGTAGAGTCACGGGAGCCCCTTTTTATGTCCGTAATGACCGTCTACACATAGACCTTAGAATGCCCACCGTCCTTCAGTTTATGAAACGTCTTTCGAAGCGTTTCTTTGATAACGCCATTAAACACCGTAATCCCCTGATCGCAGCGGCCGCCCGTTACGAACCCTCGCGCATTAGTACAGTACGTCGTCCTAGGCATACCCTTGTCACTCCAGATGATGCTATCACCCTCCTCCAGGAGAGTAGCAAAGAGACTAGCACTCTTAAAAAGTTCCGATTCAAACCGCCGTCTTTCCGACCTCGCCGTCGAGGTCCGTCGCGACGTCCCGGTCCATGCCCTCCCCGACCCTCGCTCGAGCCAGCCCGCGATGCTGTGCCAGTAGTTTTAAATCAGCCCCTAAATAATGATGCCATTCAGATCCAGCCTGTCCCCATGCAGTCTTTCCCCAGCGACGCCCTAAGCCGAGGTTCGTACCCCACAGGGGGTGCCCTTAGCGTGCAGTCGCTTAGTTTGTAAGTTTTTATGCCCTGGCTGGAGGCCTTACTCTAAAGGCACCCACAGGATAGTCCGGTTAAGCAGACGACAACCTCATAGGTTGAACTGCGAGATGCCATTCAAAAAAAAAAAAAAACGATGCGGGGCATTCAAATTCTAGCGAGCGACCCGTCCACAACTCTAATTGTGACACGGTTCACGCCTGAATCATATTATCATCAGTTTAAATTTAATTATTGTTTTAATTCATTATTTTGTAATCATTTTTAAATTCGTATTAAAATGTTTTGATTTAATATTGATTTTCTTTAAAAATAATGGCAAATGACCATTCTCAACACGACATGGACCCCGTAAGAATTCAGTGTCCGTCACCGATAATCCAGTCCGGCTATACTCGCGCCGAAATCAGAAGCGGGATCAACCGGGACATATCTTCGGTCCCATCCACCCTCAATGATGGAGAAACGGATGGCTCTAGCACAAAACAGATGCTGGCCACGGGTGATAAATAAGACTGTAGCTCCGACGCGAAGACCAAGATTACGTGACATCTATATAGCATCCTACAATCCAGATGGTGATGTCCCAATTCGAGACTGGTGCGAGCACGTCGATCGAGCCAAAGCACACCGGGAGTTGGCTGACCACGAAGTTTGTATTAAGATAGCGAGTCTATTGCAAGGACGAGCCAAGACTATTGGTGATGCGTGGCTTGTAAAATCACCTGTCTGGAGGGAGATGCGAGAAGCATTGATACAAACGTTCGAACCTGAAGCACGTTACTCCACTGATGTCCATAAGGTGAGCAACTTCTAATTTGATGTCTAATCTAGCAGAATCGATAACCGAAGGTGGCATAGTTGAAAACGAGTGATAAGCGGCAATAAAGATACTGACGCTGTGGAAGCCATTGCATTGTATTGTATAGCGGGCTGGTTTCCGCAACTCCACGTCTAAAGCGCGTATTTTGCGTACGGGTGGGAACTTTATTCGATCCACCCTAGTTCCCCGAGGGTTACCGAAGTACTTTGCCCTCTAAGTTGCAACCTCTAGGCAGTGTAGAGTTCGTTGAGGACGGAGGGCCTCCTTGCTCTTAGTAATGTGTTTGAGTTGTAGCCATTTCATATTATTATTGAGATTTCGTTGAGGCCGGAGGCCTCCTTTCTCTTAATAATATGTTTGGTTGATGTTAATAACACCAGTTTGTTGAGGACAGGGGCCTCCAAACTGAGACTGATAAAATTTGTTGAGGACAGGGGCCTCCGAATTTTTGACGCTGTTATTAAGAGTTCGTTGAGGACAGGGGCCTCCTTGCTCTTAGTAATGTGTTTGAGTTGTAACCATTTCATGTTATTATTGAGATTTTGTTGAGGCCAGGGGCCTCCTTTCTCTTGATAATATGTTTGGTTGTAGGCAAAGATGACCCGTTCATTGTGATAGTTGTGTGATTTTTTGATACTGTGGTATCTTTTCTCTTATTGCAGAGTTATGAGGTCAGTGACGACCTTTTAGCAGAATGGCCGTGTCGGCGTGAGCAAATTATTACGACTTAAAACGAAACGGAACGCTCTGTGACATCATCGCACCACTCAGTGAATCAGGCGAGTTGTGGAAGGGGTCGGCCTTTATAATACGGAGCGCCGAGCGATGCGGGGCATTCGGACTCGCCGCCTGACCGCCGTCGCGTACGGACGTGCCGCTACCTGCTCGCATTCCCGCTCGCTATCAGTGTGTGTCATCGGTTCGTCGCTTCCCAGTGTCGTGACGTCATCAGTAGTCCCTCGACTACACCCCCGAACAATTGCTGTCTTTTTATTAAGACAGCACTTGCTCATTTGCTTCGGATATTATTCCGATTTAACTTCCTTTGCCCCATCAGGGAAAAGTCCTCAGTTTCGAGGTTCTTGGTGGGAAACCTAACGGTGCCAACGAAACCGAGAAAGGGTGGTGACCCAATCCGCCCGCCTAACCCCTTCAGGGTCTAGGTGAAAAATTGGACTCCGTCGCGAACACATGTGCCGCCGATATACTGTGCTAGTGTTTCCCGTTTTAACAAGTTCCTGAAAGCAAGTTCCTAAGACTGGGGTTGGAGTTGCTACCAAGCCAGGACCTTCGGACTGTGGCTGCGGGAAGGTTGAAACGGGTGAGTCGCTGACCCAGTAAATTCCCTACATAATTGTTCAAGGAATTAGGTTGCTAAGCGCGCTGAGCTTCACTCAAATGTCCGCTAACTTTTAGCCGATGAAATGTCGTCCCTCGACGAGACAGAAAAAGCCCTTTTGCGCTTTTTCTTGCGCATCGTTGCGACAGACCCAAATTTTAAAAAATATGGGTCTGAAATTAATGCTATCCGGCAAACCAGTGATAACGTCACTGACTTCAGTGACGCACTTGAAAGCCCTTTGTCTCCGCCGCCTGCCGACAGAGGCTTACCACCAGCCGTCGCCGCCGCGATTAAGGCTACACCAAGACCCATTGTTGTGAAGCCCACTGTTTCACAAACAAAGGCCCAGCCCGCACCTGCGTTCATTGTTCCCGTTTCCGAGAACATGGACAAAGGCTTACCACCAGCCGTCGCCGCCGCGATTCCGGCTAAACCGAGTCCCATTGTTTCGAAACCTTTTGTTTCGCAAACAAAGGATCAGTCCGAACCTGCGTCTATTGTTCCCGTTTCCGAGAACATGGACACAACTGAGCCAGTCTCCGACTCAGAGTCAATTTTAGACTCGTGTTCTGCCGCCTCGTCCTCTGAAGACGACTATCAAGTCGTCGGAAAGGGCAAGAGGAAGAAGGGCAAAAACTCCCAGGCCGCCATGGCTAAAAAGATCGTCGCGCTCCCTTCTGTCCCCTCTCCCGCGGCCTCCCGTCCCACCTCCCCGGTCCCCGTACCAACGTCCGCCGCTGCTCATACCAGCAGGCCAGCCAGCCCTAAGGCTCACCCTTCAGCCGCTTCTTCAAAGAAGCTGAAGCCCCCTCCCCCGCTGTTCATTCAGGACAAAGGGAAATGGACAGACGTGTCCAAAGTGTGTGTTGAGCGCCGCATACAATATACAAGCGCAAAAAGCACACAACAGGGCATAAAAGTGGTGGCCCCTACGACCGCTGACTTCAGGGAACTAACCCGTCAACTGATCGGAAGGCACATAGCCTTCCATACATACTCCCTTCCAGGGGAGAAGCCCACCCGCGTGGTGATCAGGCGGATCCCGAAGGAGATATCCACGGAGGACATCCTAAATGACCTCCAAGGCCAGGACATCCCGGTCGCAGCCGTCCACCGCCTTCATAAGGCGAGAGGCGGAGCCCAGTACGATATGGTACTGGTCATCTGTGACCCAGTAGAAGGACACCACCCGATCTTCAAAGTGAAGTCGGTATGCTCCCTCACAGGCATCTCAATAGAGAAGCCTTACCGCTCAGCCGTAGTAGGGCAGTGCCACCGCTGCCAGCTGTACGGACACAGCCAAGCCAACTGCCATGCGCCGCACAGATGCGTAAAGTGTCTAGGCGACCATGGTACGGCAGACTGCCCCCGTCCCAAAGACAAATCGCTATGCACGGAGCCACCGAGCTGTGTGCTTTGCGGCCAGTCGGGCCACCCGGCTAACTACCGCGGCTGCCCGAAAGCCCCCAAAGGCTCCTCCTCTAAACTGGCGAAGCGTGCAAACGCCCGCCAGCAGAGAGAAAGCCCATCAGTGAGGCTACCAACTGCACAGATGCCGGAGAGACTCAGCCCTCAGAGGCCCTCTCCCTGGACCTCGCTGAACCACCAGAGAGCCTTCCCGGCACTCGGCAAAGCAAAGGCCAGCCCCATTCCCGGGCTATTAGATGCCCCTGTCCCCACTCCCGTGGCCCAAGCGAGCGCACCGGCGCCCGCTCGTCCCGCGCCTCCCGGCCCCGCGGCCGCGGTCTCCTCTCCTAACGTAACTTTAGAAACGTTAGCAAAGTTAGTCACCCCCGAAGCAGACCGCATGGCGGCAGATCTCAGGGAGGCTAACACTGACGGTGATAAGCTTAAAATTATCCTCAAGTCCCTAATCAAGTTAGGCGAAGCCTTCAGCGGCATTAATCTTTAATTCCAATGGATAATACGAGATTAACGTGTACCAAACCCCGATCCCTTAAATTAGGGTACTTTAATGCCAATGGCATTAGAGGCCAGCGTGATGAAATCGCCACCTTCCTCCGTGACCATCAAATTGATATCCTCCTCATACAGGAGACCTTCCTCAAGCCCAGTCACCGCGATCCGAGAATTGCCAACTATCGCATAGTTCGCAACGATCGGTCACGTTGCCACAAGGGCGGTACTCTAATCTATTATAGAAAGGAACTGCACTGCATCCCCTTAGATCCCCCTCCCATGGAGTCTCTACTCGAGACTTCAGTGTGTCGACTAGGCATGACCGGTCATCAACCGATCACTATCGCCTCCGCGTACATTCCTCCCGGCGGCACCTCCGAGGAGCACACTCTGTTCACCAAAGACCTTGCCGTCCTCTTCGGCTTGAGTGACTCCGTTATCATAGCGGGCGACCTCAACGCCAAACACCCCGCCTGGAACAGCACGACGACCTCTGCCAGAGGACGTCACGTGTATAACCTGGGTGAGTCTCTCAACTTCGATCCCATCGCTCCTATGGAGCACACTCACTATCCCCACGACCCCGACCAACGTCCGGACGTTCTCGACATAGCGCTACTCAAGAATGTCAACCTTAAGTTGCATTCCATCGAGACTTTACATGAGCTTAACTCAGACCATCGACCAGTGCTCATGCACTTAGTTCCCCGCTCGGGTCCCTCTGACCCCAGCCAGCCCCCGCCAACCCAAGTGATAACCGACTGGAGGAAAGTCAGCGAAAAGCTGAAATCCACCACGTCGTCTCACCTGGAGTCCATCCCCGGCCACATAGTCTCAGTCGCAGACACGACGGCCGCCATCAACTCGTTTACAGAACACGTGCAATCCGTACTGAAGGATTGCTCACGAGAAGTTCCAGCATTGAGCGATCAACGCTGGATACTACCCGCTGACGTACGTGAACTGATAACCGAGAAGAACGCGGCCATCCGTGCCTACAGCAACTTTCCCTGCGACGCGAACAAAGCTCACATGCGTCATTTACAGCGTGCTGTAAAGAAGCGCACTAGTGAGCATCGTTCAGATCAATGGGACAAGACGCTTAGCGAGCTTGAGCCTACCCACCTAGCCTTCTGGCAGCTGCAACGCAAGTTGCGCTCCACCGAAGAGGCTTCGATGCCTCCCCTCACGCGACCCGATAAGAGCGTTGCATTCGACGACTCTGAGAAGGCCGAATGCCTAGCAGACAGCCTAGAGTCCCAGTGCTCCCCCAGCTCTCAACCAGTAGACAAGCGACATCTCGATGAGGTGAACGCATTCGTCGAACGTAGAGCCGCCCTACCCCCTGTAGAAGACCCAGATGATCCTCTGCCTCCGGTCACAGCTGACGAAGTGCAAGACATCATTAATAAGCTTCAACCGCGCAAAGCACCCGGCTCCGACGGAATCACCAATAGGGTGTTTAAACTCCTCCCCGCTCAGCTCGTCGTGTTAATGGCGGCCATCTTCAATGGCGCCCTGAGCAACAACGCTTTTCCCCAAATATGGAAAGAGGCCACTGTCATCGGTTTCGCCAAGCCAGGCAAACCCAAGTCTGAGCCCTCGAGCTACAGACCTATCAGTCTCCTGAACGCACTCGGCAAAATCTACGAGAGACTCATTTATAAGCGACTCAAAGACTTCGCCGAGGCTAAGAGTCTCATCCCCAACGAGCAGTTCGGCTTCAGAACCGGACACTCTTGCATTCAACAGGCCCATCGCATCGTAGAGCACTTGAGCGCTGGCTTCCAGCGTGGAGCGATGACGGGTGTGTTGTACTTCGACATAGCAAAGGCTTTCGACAAAGTCTGGCACAACGGCTTATTATATAAGCTGTACAAACTGGGAGTGCCGGACCGTCTCGTGCTCATCTTACGAGACTTTCTGTCGGATCGCACCTTCCGCTATCGCATCGGGAAGGCACTGTCTTCTCCCCACCCCATTAGAGCAGGAGTCCCTCAGGGCTCCGTCGTCTCTCCCCTTATCTTTACTCTGTTCACCAGTGACATCCCCAAGAGCAAGAAGGCTCAGTTAGCCCTGTTCGCGGACGACACGGCCATTTATTACACTGGCCGCAGTCACGACGCTATCTATAGCACCCTCCAAACCTCAGCCAACGTCTTAGGCGCTTGGTTCCGGAAATGGAGAATCGAGGTGAACCCCGACAAGAGCCAGGCAGTTCTTTACTCTAAACAGCGTAAAATTAAGCCACCCGCGCTCAGCCCGATCACTATGTACGGTAAGCCTATCCCTTGGGAGAAGCAAGCCAAGTACTTAGGAGTCATACTTGACAACCACTTGTCTTTCGCGGCGCACATCAAAGCAGCTCGCGACCGAGCTGCGTTTGCTATGGGTAGGCTTCATTTCATGATTTCGGCAAAAAGCAAGTTGTCACTCAAGTGCAAATTGCGCCTTTATACCGCGGTGATCCGCCCCATTATGACGTACGCTTGCGTCGTGTACGCTCACACCAAGCCTAAGTACATCCATAGGATGCAAATTTTACAGAACCGGTTCTTACGTAGAGTCACGGGAGCCCCTTTTTATGTCCGTAATGACCGTCTACACGTAGACCTTAGAATGCCCACCGTCCTTCAGTTTATGAAACGCCTTTCGAAGCGTTTCTTCGATAACGCCATTAAACACCGTAATCCCCTGATCGCAGCGGCCGCCCGTTACGAACCCTCGCGCATTAGTACAGTACGCCGTCCTAGGCATACCCTTGTCACTCCAGATGATGCTATCACCCTCCTCCAGGAGAGTAGCAAAGAGACTAGCACTCTTAAAAAGTTCCGCCTCAAACCGCCGTCTTTCCGACCTCGACGTCGAGGTCCGTCGCGACGTCTCGGTCCATGCCCTCCCCGACCCTCGCTCGAGCCAGCCCGCGATGCTGTGCCAGTAGTTTTAAATCAGCCCCTAAATAATGATACCATTCAGATCCAGCCTGTCCCCATGCAGTCCTCCCCCAGCGACGCCCTAAGCCGAGGTTCGTACCCCACAGGGGGTGCCCTTAGCGTGCAGTCGCTTAGTTTGTAAGTTTTTATGCCCTGGCTGGAGGCCTTACTCTAAAGGCACCCACAGGATAGTCCGGTTAAGCAGACGACAACCTCATAGGTTGAACTGCGAGATGCCATTCAAAAAAAAAAAAAAAATGCGGGGCATTCAAATTCTAGCGAGCGACCCGTCCACAACTCTAATTGTGACACGGTTCACGCCTGAATCATATTATCATCAGTTTAAATTTAATTATTGTTTTAATTCATTATTTTGTAATCATTTTTAAATTCGTATTAAAATGTTTTGATTTAATATTGATTTTCTTTAAAAATAATGGCATATGACCATTCTCAACACGACATGGACCCCGTAAGAATTCAGTGTCCGTCACCGATAATCCAGTCCGGCTATACTCGCGCCGAAATGTATCATACGTATCCAGGAGAATTTGGCTGCAAGAGCGAGCGAAGCGAGCTCTGGACTTAGGGCACCCCGACCCGGACAGGTTAGGTTCGAAGGGGATGGCGGGGTCTAGTGAGCGAGCGGAGCGAGCGAACTAAGACCCCGACTTCCCTTTCATGTTAGGTTACTGTAAACCCTGCAGACAAAAATAGGAGGGCTACGTCGACTATGCTTTATAAGCGACTATAAATTTTTTTGAGGTTAGGTTACAATAATTAGTTTTTCTCAAGAACAGTGCAATACCTTTTAACGGGAGTGGTCCCAGGGGAAAAGGGGTACACACCCCCTCACCCCCCTCCGCCTGCCAAAGAATTCTAGATTTCTACCAAAATAATACCAATTTCCACGTAATTATCCGCCTATTATTGAAGCTAACGATTGGTAAATATCGGTATCAAATTGAATAGCATTTGTTGCTGCAATATTAGAAGGAATTTGTCTAACAAAGTCTACGCGATTTCGGTCAATTTCTGTACTAGAATGGATTAGAGTTTTGGCAAGTTTTTGTCAAACAAAAGCTAAGCCAGTTCAGTTTGCACTTTCACTCTAATGGTATAGCCTTTGTAAACACGCGCCCCGGCGCAGTTGGAGCGCGTTAGCGCTCCCACCGCGCCTGTGTTCCAGCAGTGCGACTATAATGGGCTGATTTTGACGCTGATGTTGAATTTTATGGCAATGCTTATCCTAGGCACCAATATGGTTAGTCTTCTTCTTTTTGTGTGGTTAGTTTCTAAGCTGGTGTCATAGTTTTAATGCCGCTGACTTGGCTTAATATGCCGTTGAAAAATATCTCTTATGCATGTGGTGGAATATGGTGGTGTATGTTCAACACTGCAGGTCTATTAAAAATGCCAAATAGTTCTTCAACAATTATGTTCCTCCATAACATGAAGAATTTAGTATAAGATGATAGGTAGTTATTTAAGTGGCTACAATGATAGCAACTAATAGACAAGTTTGGAAAGGGATTCTTAACATACCAAGCTTTTCAGTTGTTGTGGTGGCAATATTATTTGGGGGAAAAGAGGGTATTGGCCCAAAGAAGACATCATTCAAATATACCCAAGTCTTAATTCATGTTTTCTCGAGGCGACCGTTAAAAACTTTTGATTACAATTCCTACCACATAAAACGGTCTCACAAGCGTATAAGTACGCTTTACGGATAAGTAATTTCATTGAAAACTTCAAACTACCTACAAAACGACCATTAAAAGATATGGTTACCTTTATAATATTTCTTTGTGAAGATACGACTTTCAGAAGTAAGTGATAAAGTAGATTGTTTTAACTTTAATAAAAGAGAAGCCATAAATCTTAGATGATGTACCGTTATTAAAAAGTTTGTTAAAATGAAAAATGAGAATGTATGCGCACTTTTTATAGTTTTAAGAAATCTTTCAGACTATGTTTTTTACTAGATTGAATATGGAGTATTTTTATTAATATTACATAATTATGTACATTATTTACAGACTACAAATAAATATAAAATGAAAATAAAATATGTACAAGTATCAAAATTACAGGGCGTCAAAAAATTCGTCGACATCGCTGTCGACAGGAAAAGTGCCCAAAAGGCTGGCCGCATTGCCACGTTGGATGGCAATGCTGATTCTTTGACCAAAAAAGAGGCCAGCCCTCTGGTCCCGTGAAGCATCGACCAACCGCTTGGCGATATCCCGAAACACAAGATGGGCACTCGGGCCCCTATATGGAGTTAACAAAATTACGTTTGAATCGATTTACTGGTTCAAAATTAGTGTTTCGTTAGCAAAGTGTTTTCGTTTCAATAAGGAACTTATGATAAAAGATGCAATCTTGAAGGATTAAAACCAAAATAAAACATATCAAAATGACCAAATTAATACACACTTTCCCAAGAAAACTAGAAAAACTATATAATTTTCTGTTTTATTCATATTAAAATCACACTCATATTATAAAGGCGAAAGTTTGTGAGTCAGTGTGTGTGTTTGTTACTCCTTCACGCTTCAATGGCTGAACGGACTTGGATGAAATTTGGTATGTCACCCTGGATTAACACATAGACTTTTACGTTCAAAAAGTGCTGATTATCAGCCTAATTTGAATAAATGACTTTTGATTTTGATATTTTATCCCTGTCTGCACGGGTGAAACAGCGGGGTGTAGCTAGTTCCTTATAAGTTTAAAAACAAGAGATAAAGCTCAATAGCTTATCCTTTTACATAACCTTTGCGAAAACGAAGATAAAAATCTAATCAATATTTTAAATAAAAAACTTTTTGCAACAAAAAAGCCGACTACAAAAAACAACAAAATAACTTTTCGGTGGCATAACAATCAATGAAACAAACAAACAAAGAAACAAGTATTTTTTTTGCAAAAAGTTTTATTTTATGTTACCCTGTTTAGTTGTAGCCACAAAAAATTATAAGTAGAAGTTAGTTGTAAATACGCAATTTACTTTACTTGGATGACATATTTTTACCAGGTATTTTGATTTAAAACCTAACTACTGAACCTTTTTTGATGAAACTTGCATTGTTCTCTAAGTTGGACTATACTCTATTGAACTAAAACAAATTTCCAATCCGACAATAACACTTTTTAAGATATGCGTCGACTAAAATACAAACAAATACACTTATGACACACATGTTTATAAGCTGGTATATAGACTAACATATACAAAAACAGTGCAATTCTGACTATATTCCATACATACAAGTCGAATTGATAACCTCCTTTAAACTTCGGTTAAAAACAAATGAGGACAATATCTATTTTAAAAAATATATAAAGGCTAACGTCCGCCACATCGGAATTACTTATGATATGTGGCACCAGATTTGATAAGATTAGGAAAACAGACGTCGGCGATCCGTCAACGCCTTGCTACCGGCCATCTTCCTTGACAACCTCACAAGTCAATATCGCTGCCCGCAACAACTTGACGTTCTGCCAGAGAGAATTGTAGACCGCTTCTCTCTCGTCTGTGGATCATATGAAGCCTTTTTGCAGAGGCGCCGACACATATAAAGAATCCCAAGCTTTCAAACTGATTAAGACCCACTTACCTCAACCCTACTGACGCCACCTTTCATAGATCTCAACATTTACAAAGATTAATTAATGAAGTTACCCTTAACATCCCACGTCCTTCCAATATCTATATTCTATACACCCCTCCACCCGTCTATGCATTGGAACCCTTAACTTAATTACCGTATCCTTGAGCGTTGCGGAGGTTGAAAGGAATTTCATTAAGATCCCACGGCACCTTGCGTACCACGTGAGAATTTTTCAATATCGGAAGATTGTACACCTACGTAGGTACCTATTACGTTATGCCGTGCTTGGGTTCTGTCGATTAGTGCTTAACTTGAAGGGTTTTTTTTAGTTTTTATTTTAGATTGATCTTTTCCTTTTTGTTGTACCTACAAGGTATAAATGGATCCTTCACGAAACCCTCAAGCATTCTGTACATCGAACTATGTAAATCTAAGCAAGAAAATATTTTTAAAGTGCAATAGCACTTTTTGCATTTCCACAGTTGGTACACGAACTGATTTTGGATCCTATCTAAAGTACCATGACGTTACCGCGTATAACAGCTGTGGTAACATCATATTATGCTATCATACTTGGCTTACTCCAAGCAAGAAGCATTGTTTCCGAAAAGAAAATTATGAAATCACAAATTCGAAAAAGGGCTTGAGGGCCAATAAAATTTTTGAGCTTTCAGGTAAGTACAGTCACAGTGATTTTCCCCTTCTGTATTGATTAAGGTTTTACGTTTTCACGAACATGGAATTTTGGAAGCCATACTATTACGAAATAGGTCTTATCTCAACGTAGAAACCGTAATTTCACGAGCAAATCACTTGTCAGTTTTGCTAAGTGTATACATATTATTACACGTGACTGTACATGTTTTTTTTTTACAATTTTTTTTCATCATTGTCAATACTTTATAATACGTTTAAAAGTAGGTACTTTGTTGGTGACAGACACTGCAATAATCAAAGCAGACGCTGAACCAATATCTAATGCGAATGCACCCTAATGAAGTCCATTTTGTACAAATGAGTTTTGACAACGACTGTACCTAACCCTGTACAATGCAATCGTGATTGTATTTTAAATTAAACTTTTTCCCATCGAAGTGTTATCTGGCTAGTTCCAATATGGCACTGGCCATATGCTTAATTATCACGCGGAGGGTTCCAAACTGGAAGAGCACAGCATTCAATGTTGAAATTGCGTGTTTTGTCTTGGCAAGTTCTACCAAAACATTGTTTTTTCTTCTTAAGGGCCATACATGGGTAGAACGGCTTATAAGGCGAAACAAAGTGACAGAGGATAATGGCAATATGTAAACACAACGCTGTAATTAGCTGAAGAGTTTGTTTGTTCGTTTGGTTGAACGCGCTAATCTCAGGAACTACCTCTAGAATTAACCTATTGGTCGTGATAGGCTACAGGCTAGCTATTGGAGCGCATGGGAATAAGCCAAAATAAATCCCTATAGTTATGCTCATCTCAGTCATATGGAGCTAGAGGGATAAGAAGCAGGAAAAGGTTATGATGATATAACCAGCCAGTTAAAAAGTTAAAGAGTACTTTTTTCCCCCTTTTTCTTCAAAAGAAGTTGGTATAACCAAAGAGTCTTTAGTCTTAAGAGACCGGGCACGCCAGTAATTATCGTCGAGCCGGAACAATTAAAGCGTGCACAGCTTTCAGTTTCATTTAATTATTTCCGACGTTATTTTATCGGGTTTCAGTAATTTGTTTATAGTAACTAGTTACCTAGGTATTTTGCATCGTGAACTTTTTAGTATTTGGTCAGGTTACGGTACGGTGCTGGTACATAAAGATGTCTGTAGTTAAAAATTATCAGTAAAAAGATCTATACAATTGTATTTATTAAAAAAATAAGAATATAATTTTAAAAAAACTTTTAAATATAACTAGTCCGCCATCTTTGAGAGTCCGCCATATTGGATTTAGAATGACGTCACTTAGCTAACCATACATTGTCATCCAAATTTAACATGTATGCAAAAGTGCAGTTCAATCGGTTGAGATAACTGTCGAAACATTCAATTGCAAGATTTGATCTAAGCAAATAAACAAACATACTAAGCGTTGCAAGTTAAAAAAGTTCAAGTCACTTTTAGTGTCTGTGTGTGTGTCCGTTGTTCTCCTAAACTATGCAAAAGATTTTGATGCAGTATTCCAGGTGTGTGAATAATACTCATAATACAGAAATATTGCTGGTTTGTCTTTAAACTTGTTACACGGGCGACTATAGTCTCATTACTATAGGAATAAATGAGAGCGCGATCTATAATTTATTCAGAAGGAAACGCAAATAATCAACAACATAAAACAAATAAGTCTTTCAAAAGTAAATGTAACTTTTCATAATATAATTAAATGACTTAGCTTTTCTAAAAAAACCTATTTTTATTTTTCTTCTAACTTGTAATGTACAAAAAAAATCTAAAAGCCCGCATACAGCTGCTTGCTGACAAATACAACTCGTCTAATGAGTTCAGCACTTCAGCCACAAAACAAAAAATAAACAACGTCAACACACAATACGCAAGTCTCTTTCCGAAAACCTGGTCAATTTGATTTTTCTGATTTACAATAACTTAAGTCAAATCAATGAGTGTTTTTAAACCTCCATAACGAATAAGTTACACCAGTTTACGTTAGCTACCCGAGGAGAATAAAAAACTTGAGAGGTGTCAAGGGACACCCGGATGGAACGAAGTTCCTTTCACGTACATAATATCAATACATTTTAGATTTAAGTTAGTGTGCGAAAAATAAAATATTTAATTTAAGGAAGATTAATCCTTAATTCGAAACAATACGTCTTACTTAACTGCACAACCGAATTTGTACTTTGTAGTTCAGTCACTCAAAATAATAATCAAAATCATATCTATCCTTACTCACATACACACCCTAATTGTACGTAATTTAAGGAAATTTCAACTTTATTTTAAAGAAATAAAGCTTACAATAGCTTACTATAGCAAAAAGTGTCGTGACAACTTTTCGTAAGAATTTTTTCCGTCTAGCCCCCTTTCACAACGCGCGATAAGGAACTTCGTTCCAATAACAGCCGCTCGCATCAATTTTCAGGCTTAGCCGTGCTTAACTAGATTGGTAAGTGAAATGTGTACACCCGAAGGATACCGAGTTTCCTCCGAGCCTCGGAAAGCACGTCAAACCGTTGGTACCAGCTGTCATTTATAGATCTTTGACAGTCGTTACAGGTTGTCCGAAAGTGTGCCAATCAGTCTCACCAAGAAGTATCGTATTACCCAGTACTAACTGTGTTGTGGATTTCAGATAGGCAGTTGCTCCATGTGAAATACTAGTACTCAGCTGAATCCGGTTAGACTGGAAGCCGACCCCAACATATTTGGGAAAAGGCAGATGATGAGTAAGCTATCGGAAAGTATCCAACTTTCGTTAAGTCCATTCAAAGGTTGTTTGGAAAATTTCGATACGACTACAATTATAGATACCACTATTTTGTCACAATTTTAGCGTGCAACGATGCACACTATATGTAACAGTAAAACGTATACAGCCGTAATTTTAAAATTTTCATGAAATAATTAGAGGGTTATTTATACAGAACTAATGTGAAAGGCAGCTTCCTTAGCACGACAGTTTAGAAATCATTTAAGAAAATCATTCCCGTGGAGTCTTAAAAACAAAATAGAATGCGGAAAATTGCCAGAATTTCAATACAAAAAGTTCCTAACGATAAATGGCACTTCTGCACATTCAGCTAACTGCGAACACTTTGGCGTTGCGACGAGCAAATGGTTTAACTCACAATATAACGTTTAATTGCACACTCCAGTTTACTTCGTAACAGTTTATTCTTGGATTTATGAGTTTTGTGGATGTTACCGCTTTGCCGGTTCGATGTAACTTTGGCCGTGTGATCGTGTCTTACGGTCTTATGGATATGGAATATTCCTTGGTGCAAGGTACTTATTCTTTAACTTGTGAATGGCTAGAAACATTTGTCTTCCCCTACGCCGACGACAACCTAAATAATGGATGAGTGAGATAATATGGCTAAAATGGGGATGACTCATGAGATGTCGACAAATATACACGGTGTAAATCACCTCATCACGAAGCCGTCAACCAAGCATTATGTATATGAAACTAAGTAACTTTACGCAAAAATTATTGCTGGAAAATGACTTTTTTTTTGGGGGTGTATAATCATATTTTGTGGTAGAACTCAATGTAACGCACTCAAAACATTGTGCTGATGGACGGATTGAATAGTACGGGGGTCGTGGAGGTGTAAAAATCTTACATTAAAAACTTGTATTTAAAAAAATCCTAGTCAAAAAGTTGGAACTTTGACCCCTAATATCTCCGTAACTAGAAGGTTCCCAGGTATGGCGTAAAACAAAAAAATTATCGCAATGACAGGGAGAACCAGGAGGACTACTCTGTTTCTCCGAAACGTAACTTCGGCAACGAACGAAAATTAAACGTAGTTACGTTTGTGACCTTACTCGATATAATTTGCGGACGCACACAATAACATTCAATACATTCGTTGTCTGTGAATTCGAACTTCTTGTATGCGTCCGCAAATTATATCGAGTAGGGTCACAAACGTAACTACGTTTAATTTTCGTTCGTTGCCGAAGTTACGTTTCGAAGAAACAGAGTAGACCTCCAGTGCCTTTCGGCTTCGTTAAGAAGTGTTTTACACCCTTTATAATTATGTAAGAAGGAACCTGCACCGACCTCAAATATATTGGTATAAGGACAGAAGAATAATAGTCACATAATATTATAACCATGACCTGTATAAGCATTTAGTCTTCATTATTGTGATACTTTAGAGTGAAACCAAGGGCAAAAGCTAGTATGAATTCCTAATCATAAAAAAAACAAAAGGAAATAAAAGCACAAATCTTCAAGTACCGTCAAACTGGGTGAAACGGGGTACGAGGGTGAATCGCGACAAAGCTTTGAAAGGCATTTTCAGGTTATTTCAATATTATTGGTAGCTTAAAAATACTCTATTGTTTATTAAATTAAAACAGAAATGATCCCAAAAGCTTTTTAGTAACGAATTATTTGTATTCAATGATGAAATCCTATTCAAAGTTTTGTCCTTATTCACCCCCGGGTCCATAATCACCCCGTGCAATTGTAATGCTTTGATTTTCAAATCACTCCTCTACAAAACACTCGATCCTACCTTAAAACTTGAAAGCGAATGTTTTAAGCTCTTCACTTTTCACGTAAATTCATATTTTAGCAATAAAACGTCTATGAATGTTCCATATTTGGGTCATAAGCTTTTTACGATACATAACACAGCACTTGGCTTTTTTTCAATACTTTTCATACAATGTTCTTTATATGGTTGTAATAAAACCGTTGGTTTTTATTTGGTTTTGTTGAAGCCAAAGAAACAAAGCTTAGTTATGGAAATAAGTTGTTACTTTGTGTCTTTGTGCTTATATGTGTAACATTTTGATTAGCTTTACTTTGAAATTCTTAGTCTGCTTTCATTATTTAATATTTAAGAATTATTTTAGTAAGGTTCTGCGGTCTTTTGACTGAATTATGTTGATGTTACTTAGGTCTTATAATATTTTTGAGTGGTCGCGAGTGCGTTGTTGAGCTTTTCTATCAGGATTTTTTCACATTAGCAGCCACGGAGTCTGTATCTGTGCCCGGTTGACGGTAATATTGTCGCCTCTAGTTCCAAGGGACTTAAACAGTACTGGCGATGTGTGAATTCTATTAGGCACACCCCCACATTGCCACGTTTCATGACATTGCTGATCCTTTCGCAAAAAAAGCCAGAAAGAGTTCTGCCTTTTAACACCAACCAGACCAGACCGACCCAGACCCGAGCGTGACCAGAGGGTCACGGAAAAAGTTAACCAAGCTTGGTGATATCCGAAAGACTAGATAGGCACTCTGACACACAGTCTATTAAGGTGAAAGCGCCGGGATGGCCCAAACATGGGAAATTCAAAATTTTCGCATGTTTTTTGCCCTTAGTGTTGGATAATAGAATAACCTGTATTAAGGAAAAACAGTCCCTGTCCCTTAAAAACAGTTACAATAAACTGGTACAAAGAGAATTTTAAAAGGAAAGCAGAACTCCACCCACCAGATTGTGATTGACATTGTAAAAACTTATACGTATAACTTTGTGTACCTATGCCTCATGTACTACAATCTCCTTTTTCATGAAATAAATTTACTATTACTATTCTATGTTGATGAAAATATGATTCGCGACCGTAATAAAAATAAGTTTACTGAGTCATGATCATCAATATAGCTATAATTGAAAAATGGAATTAAATGAACTAAGAGGTTAGTATTGATGAGTTTCATGAGATCAACATACAGTCTCAAACTGACCTGCAAATTGCAAAAAACCAAAGAAAATTTGAATTTTGCGGGCTACCTTGGCGCTTTCCTCTTAACAAACTAACGAAGCTAGCAATCATGATTCAACATTGTATATAACCACTCCAACACAATCATCAACAAACTACATCAAATACTTTCCTCGACTACCTACCTACATTTAATAATAGAATTACCATACTCTGCTGACTGGGCTGTCGATAAAACCGGATGGCAGCTGCTCAATTTAATTCAATGAGTGTCCACGTTGCATATTCCAGCGCCATTTTATTCAAATTAAATGCAAGAGGTATTTTGATGATATTAATGGCGTGATAGTGGAGGTATTGCGAGAGGCTTGTGGCTAAAGTGGTCTTTGAGTTTAAAGCAACGCTTGCTGAGGTCGGGTCGTGGATGCGTTAACATTTCACTTTAAGCCGATGGTCTCGGCTGTCATTTGTAGATCTTTGACAGTCGTTACTGGTAGAAAACAGAAAATCTGACAACTAGTCAAAGGGTGTCGTGTTACCCAGTTATTAATTTGTGGGTGATATTTAGCATAATTATAGATACACGTACACGCATGAATGTGTTTTCTTATGCCTTCATTAAAATTGCATACATCTGCTGCAAGTTATTGCTGAAAAAAGTTATCATTTTTGTCCATGACTATTTCCGTGGTATACCAAAATTTTTGGTATAGCACTTATTTCATACAAATTCTATGTTTAGGATAAGTAATTTCGGTATAAGAACCGTAACTTTGAAGAAACCCGAACCCTTGCTTGATAAAAATGTAAATAAAACAGTTTGCGACGCCTCGGCGGGCTTGGTCAAAACATCTTCATAACAAACTGATTTTTCTTATGAAATATTGTTATGCTATTTATATTTTCTTTCGGAGGTTGTACTTATTTCCTGCTTAAGAAAGGATAGAAGTATATTCACGGAGTATATTACAGTCGCAAGCGCGACATCATTTGATTTTTCAATTACGTATTTCGCTATCGTTTTTTAGGGGGTCAACCATGCACGTGTAGCGACGTACAGAAAGCAACTTACTACAAAAAGTACTACAGCGCCATCTATGACACGACGGAAGAACTAACATCAATTTCCTACATCTCGCAAGCAAAGTTTACATCGACTTAAGACTATATAGAGAAACCCGTCGACAACTGTCGGGCAGTTGCCCACCAGACATAACACCTGTCTGGTCGGAGGTTTCTCCCTTTTCAATGGAGTATTGAGGAACTTCACAACCTGTTCTTCATACCCCTAAACACGGATCAAGCTGGGGAAGCGCAGTTTAACCTGAAGATCGACCCGTGCGGCTGTTATGTTAAGCCACGAGCTCCCCTCCAATGACGTCAGTCTACTATCAAACACACTTAAACTGTAGTAGATGTTCACAGAGCATTCGGTCTCTAGGGTCTTTAGTCACAGTGGCAGATAGTAGGCCTGGTTTGTCCCAACCCTTTGACATGTCCCAAAGGTAACTAAGTAACTTAAGCCACATCCTCCAACACCTTAACCATGGTTGGTGTTACGTGACCCTTAGGTACTAACTACTAACACCCACTGGACGATCGACCACTTTAAGCTCTCATGCACTGAGTTAAAAGGTTGAAAATTGGTCGACCATCAGAGAACGCGATAGTGTATGCTGCCGTTGTATCCTAAGTGATAACTTTAAGCACGCTTTAAGTTTCTACTAAATGTACTACTGTCTACCCTAGATGTATATTTGTACATAATTATGGCTGGTTATTGAATATCAAGAAAGTTTTTCTGCTGGGTGGTAGTACTCACCCGGAAGAATATGACCTTTCCGTTTGATAGTTGACATTAGAAGCATAGTATAAAAATTACAAGAGACTTATTCGTAATTGAATTTAAAATGAACGTTAAACCTATTTGCAACATAATTTTGTACCTGTCATCTTCAAAAGACTGACCGAAAAACGAAACGAAGTTCAAACGTTTCAGTGATTGGTGGTGCAAAGGCGTCTAAGGCCCAGACTCCACCAAAGCGGAGACGTCAGAAAGGAGATGCTTAGCTTAGAGCTAGGGTGTATCCACTGAAGCTGTGGGAAATGCATAGTGGCTAGACTGGATCAACACATCTCCTTTCTTCTCGTCTCGGCTACGGTGGAGTTAGTTTTTAGGGTTCCGTACCCAAAGGGTCAAACGGGACCCTATTACTGAGACTTCGCTGTCCGTCTGTCACCAGGCTGTATCTCATGAACCGTGATAGTTCGCCAGTTAAAATTTCTACAGATTTTGTATTTCTGTTGATGGTATAACAATAAATACTAAAAACAGAATAAAATAAATATTAAGGGGGCTCCCATACAAAAAAGTTTTTTTGCTCGTTTTTATAAATAATGGTACGAAACCCTTCGTGCGCGAGTCCGAGTCGCATTTGGCCGGTTTTTAAGTCTACCAAAGACTCCAATCAGAAATTTTGTTATACAATCGTTTAAGCGTAATCGTTTTATTGTATGCCTATTAGGCAGGACATATTGAAATTTTAATTTATTTTTTAGACCTGTAACTAACATATGCCCCACAATAAAATATTTTGAATTTGAAAGCTATTGTGATTTTTCGACTGAAATTAATATAGCCTATCAAATAAATGGACATGAAATTTGACTGAAACACTCTTGGAGATGCCCACGGAATTATGAAAATTAAATGGAGTGATTGACCCAGCACTTAAGTGTGATAGAGCTGGCAGTGTCTGTAACAGGGTTATAGTGATTTTCAACACCCTCTCAAGGATGCAATTTCACTTTATTGCGATGTCTATTTTGCATTTACACACTAGATTTCAGCAATATTCATCTACGTACAAGTATCGAAACTTATTTTATATTGATAGTATTTTATATATTGTTAAGTTGTAGTTTGTCATTGTAATTGTAAAGTTTATGATTTTACTAGCTTATGTCCGCGGTTTCTCCCACATGGAGTTTGGTTATTCTGTCAGGATATCGTACTACCGAAATAAAAAGTATCCAATGTGTTAATCTAGGTTAAAAACTATCTGTGTTCACAAATTTCGTCCAAATCCGTTTGGTGATTTTTGGTTAAAAATAAAAAAAAACATCCAACCACTCACCCTCAAAAACTAAGCATTCATAAAAGCAGTAAGATTTTTATGATTAAATTAAGAATGCTTCATAGATACACCATGTATCAAACGAATACTCAATATTATCTAGAACTAGTTGTGACCCGCAACTAAACTCGAAATCGAATCAAACAAACAGACAGACAGATAGACAAAAAAAAATTGGTAAAAGTTTCGTATATCGTCATTCAAAAGCTGTTATTTTGAAAGTAATGCCAGATACTTAATTTTTGGAACGAAGTTCCTTATCGCGCGTTGTGAAGCTAGACGGAAAAAATTCTTACGAAAAGTTGTCACGACACTTTTTGCTATAGTAAGCTATTGTAAGCTTTATTTATTTAAAATAAAGTTGAAATTTCCTTAAATTACGTACAATTGGGGTGTGTATGTGAGTAAGGATAGATATGATTATTATTTTGAGTGACCGAACTACAAAGTACAAATTCGGTTGTGCAGTTAAGTAAGACGTATTGCTTCGAATTAAGGATTAATCTTCCTTAAATTAAATATTTTATTTTTCGCACACTAACTTAAATCTAAAATGTATTGATATTATGTACGTGAAAGGAACTTCGTTCCATCCGGGTGTCCCTGTGACACCTCTCAAGTTTTTTTTTTTAACGATTTTGCTGACAGACTATTATTTTAAAAGTATTTCACAAAGCTAAAAATAAATTGAAAAGGTAGGTTTCCGTTGCTGTGGTCAGCGTTGTTCGATTTGTCACAGTCACACCCGTTTTTATGTGAGCAGTGTGACATGACCTAATTACGGGAATCTAATTACTCTTTTATGATAGGAAAAAGTTAAAATATTTATGTTTTGTATCTATTTACAGTTTTTAATTGGACTTTCTTCAAACAGAGGTCATATAATGATAGGGAAAAATATGGAAACAAACGTTTTTGATAACGAAAACTGTTTAGTTAGAATGTTTAAATGCACCAAGATAAACTAGAACAACATACTCTTAATGTACAACCGACGAAGTTGGCGGTTGACTACTTTGGCCACCGAAATTTGATCGCTTTTCAACATACCCAAGGGTTGTTTATGTTGAAAAGTGATCAAACGCTAATTTAGCCGACAGTTAGTACTTCATCTGCCTAGCCTTTTCCAAACTATGTTGGGTTCGGCTTCCAATATAACCAGATGCCGCTGATTATCAGTATTTTACATGTGGTGACTGCCTGTCTGACCTGACATAGCAAAGGCTTTCGACAAAGTCTGGCACAACGGCTTATTATATAAGCTGTACCAACTGGGAGTGCCAGAAGATTTCGTGCTCATCTTACGAGTTTTTTTGTCGGATCGCACCTTCCGCTATCGGATCGGGGTGGGGGGAAGACAGTGGTCTTCCCCCCACCCCGTTAGAGACCCCATTAGAGCTGGAGTCCCTCAGGGCTCCGTCGTCTCTCCCCTTTTTTTTTTTTTTTTTTGCGGATGGGAAATCATCTAATGACTTCTCCCGCTCTGGGCGGAGCGGGAGGGAGTGTCAGACTTGTAATGACTAAAACCCACCCATGTTCCTTCTTCGCCCTTTGTGTTCCAGGGCCGCGGTATCTCTTTCGAACAACCCGCCGCCCTGGCAGGTCGTCTCTCCCCTTTTCTTTACTCTGTTCACCAGTGACATCCCCAAGAGCAAGAAGGCTCAGTTAGCCCTGTTCGCGAACGACACGGCCATTTGTTACACTGGCCGCAGTCACGACGCTATCTATAGCACCCTCCAAACCTCAGCCAACGTCTTAGGCGCTTGGTTCCGGAAATGGAGAATCGAGGTGAACCCCGACAAGAGCCAGGCAGTTCTTTTCTCTAAGCAGCGTAAAAATAAGCCACCCGCGCTCAGCCCGATCACTATGTACGGTAAGCCTATCCCTTGGGAGAAGCAAGCCAAGTACTTAGGAGTCTTACTTAACAACCACCTGTCTTTCGCGGCGCACATCAAAGCAGCTCGCGACCGAGCTGCCTTTGCTATGGGTAGGCTTCATTTTATGATCTCGGCGAAAAGCAAGTTGTCACTCAAGTGCGTGACGTACGCTTACGTCGTGTACGCTCACACCAAGCCTAAGTACATCCATAGGATACAAACTTTGCAGAACCGGTTTTTACGTAGAGTCACGGGAGCCCCTTTTTATGTCCATAATGACCGTCTACACGTAGACCTTAGAATGCCCACCATCCTTCAGTTTATGAAACGTCTTTCGAACCGTTTGTTCGATAACGCCATTAAGCACCGTAATCCCCTGATCGCAGCGGCCGCCCGTTACGAACCCTCGCGCATTAGTACAGTACGACGTCCTAGGCATACCCTCGTCACTCCAGATGATGCTATCACCCTCCTCCAGGAGAGTAGCAAAGAGACTAGCACTCTTAAAAAGTTCCGACTCAAACCGCCGTCTTTCCGACCTCGCCGTCGAGGTCCGTCGCGACGTCCCGGTCCATGCCCTCCCCGACCCTCGCTCGAGCCAGCCCGCGATGCTGTGCTAGTAGTTTTAAATCAGCCCCTCAATAATGATACCATTCAGATCCAGCCTGCCCCATGCAGTCCTCCCCCAGCGACGCCCTAAGCCGAGGTTCGTACCCCACAGGGGGTGACCTTAGCGTGCAGTCGCTTAGTTTGTAAGTTTTTATGCCCTGGCTGGAGGCCTTACTCTTAAGGCACCCACAGGATAGTCCGGTTAAGCAGACGACAACCTCATTGGTTGATTTGCGAGATGCCAATCACAGAAAAAAAAAAACTGTCTGACCTCTACTGTAACATATAACCCTATTCCTTATTAATACAATACCGCTTTGGTAAGACTGGTGTCAGTCTTTCGGCCTTCTGACCTCCCGTTACGACTGACAATGATCGATGTAATCTTGGTATGAGTTTTACTTTGCTGGCTTTTTTTCTCTATCCCCTAATCGTTGCTATAAAAATCTACAAGGAAATCCGATGCTCACATTTTAAGTTGCGTGCTAGCGATAAGGGCTGGGTTCGATAGTAAATGTTCGCGAATTTATCTTGTCCCATTAAATAGATCGAGAACACCATGTTTTGGTGTTAACTTTAGTTTTTATTGATCGTTGTTTGATTGTAATCTGGATTAAATACTGACTAGATTACTGTTTTTATCGTTGAGAAGTATCTTGACTGAAATTTCTGCTGTAATAAACATTTCAAATGTTGGCCTTACTTCCTAATGTAAGTTAAAAAAGACATATACCCAAAGACCTGGAAAATTTGCAGTAGCTTTTTATGCGTTTCATATTTCTGCAACGGCTTACATAATACACACATCTTTGACTTCACCTATATTTAAAGGACTGACACAACAGACAATATAAAATTTTCATGGAGAATCAATATATGGAGTGCAAATTAACCCTCCACGAAGCTTACGCGTACGTAAGCAAAGATACGATTACAGAGACATTGAAGGTAAGTTCCAATATTATAATATATCACAACAGCCACATGAATAACGGGGTTGCGAGCTGTGTAGGTGCTCTGACTACCCACTGTGGCACGGTACGATAGTAATGAGACAGAACGGCATCACGCGGCTAACAGCTGATAGATCACAGGTGCACGCGCGCGGGAATTTCATTTAGCATTGTTACCTCCTTGAATTTGACGAGATTGTAAAACAATAGCTTGTGTAGACAAAGTGACCTTCAAGATTGTTAATGGCAGTACGAGTCACTCAATTAAAGTGATTGATGGTATAGCTATTGCATTAACAGTTGAAGTTTTGTTACTGATCTTAAATTAATGGAGATGCTTGAGCTAAGTGTTTATGGCGTCAATATGCTTATGATGAGAGTAGGCAGATGATGTTTATTCAATAATGATGTGTAAAAAGTGCCAAAAGATATCTAGAAAACAACTGAGCTTTTCAATAGGCTAGCAAAATTTTAATATTCCTCTTCTGTGTCGTGGGTGCGCTTACAAATATTTAAATTCACGTACACAGTCAGCCAAAACAGTTCAAAAGAACAACGTGGTCACACAGACAACAGCCACTTTATTTATTACCTACTAGCTGCTGCCCGCGAGATCGTTCCCGTGAAAATTTTCATGTTTTATTTAGGGATAAATAAAACATGAAAAAAACTCCAAGTGTTGGACAGGACTTTCATTTAAAGATTTTAAGTTCAGTTTAAAGGAATCTATATCGTAACGCCCCTAAATTACTTGTCAGCGAAATTATCCCTTAATTATTCTTGGTACAAAATAAAGTATTCCAAATCAAAAATATTCTATTATCCTATATAAAATATTATAAATGCAAAAGTTTGTGAGGATGTATGGATGTTTGTTACTCTTTCACGCAAAAACTACTTAATGGATCTGGATGAAATCTGACACAGGTATAGATAATGGTCTGAAATAGCACATAGAATACTTTTTGTCCCGGTTTTACGATCCCGTGGTATATTACCCGAACTCTACGCGGGTGAAGCCGTTGGGTATAAGCAAGTAAAAAATAAATTGCTTGTCTATTCCAGCAGTAGCAGATCGCCAACATTTCTACCATCGGCGCGTTCTATAATCGCAGTGAACAATAGGAGAACATATCGATTCCTTCGCGCGTCTATTGTGTGTAGAAATAACATTGTCAGTGCGTTCCATGAGAGATGAGCTTGTGTTTGCGGTTTTGTAGTAAATTGGGGTTTAGAAATAGAATGTAATGGTGTCTTCTAGGTATTTTAGTTATGTAATGTATTCGCTATTAAATTAAGGATTAATATCCAAACAAAGGTCTGAATCCAAGCAAACTGAAAAAAAAAAACAAAACAAATTGTAATTGTGCACACCCCATCATTCCTATTAAGAAAACGGCATCTGCCATGCGATCACTTCATCCAACAATAATCCGTTCAAAAATATTCCAGATTCAAAAATCCTGAATATTTTTAAATCTCTCTGTGGTGTTTCGTTGCGGTCAGATCGGATTTCACAAAGAATTCGACTGAACTTTGAGCGTTGCGGTTAAAAGAGTGGTGTTAGCTTGATAACCAACTAGTTGGTATTTGTTTGTAACCGAAACTGTGTGTTGTGGGTCGTGTTTGTTTAAAATGCTAGACTAGATAATGTTCCATTGAAAATAACGAGAATTATTTATTTTTTGGTGTTTTTGGTCTATTTAAAGAATGTTGTATAAGTTTGTATTGTTGATGAAGTTCTATATGCTTATGCCTAGGCTTAACAATTTTGAATAAGACGTGTTTTGTTAATTATTTTTTGTATTTTTTTTATTACTTTAATAAATCTTTATACGCCAACAAAAGTATCAGTAAATTGCTCAAAAATAATCACACATTCACACACTACCAATTTACAACAGTATTTCATATTTTAACACATATTTAAAACTTAATCTTTCAAAAAAGAGTCTCAAACGACGCGAAAGCACGTGATGGCTTCAATTTAAAAAGCCACTTATTTTTAGCAATTAACTGTTAAAACTAGCTCTTTTGTGGTCACGCTACGGTTTTGTTGAAGTCTAAGGGTAGATGTACACTCTTGCCGAGACACCCCGAGGCAGGGCCAGTGCGAAAGGGTGGGTATAGACTCACAGGATGGAAATGACATAGACGTACAAACGATTACCAGGTGTTCAGTACATCATTAACCACTATAGATTTTTTTTTATCGTTAATCAAAAGAAAAAAATTACAACTACAAAAAAATGCAATACATTACACGGCAAAATTGCCGGTGAAAAAATTCTGTGTTTTCGGAATACAATGTACTGAACGTATCGTTTATGCGTACTGTACTTGTAGTGAAGAGCAACAAGAAAAAGAAAAACAGTTGTGCGACGGTGACAGAAACAATGCTCAGTCAAAGTACGTGCTAAGTAACATTTATAGATCTCAGTCTCAGACTATAATAAGTATGGTAATGTGGTCGTTATTTTTAACCACACTGGAGTTAAGGACTAACACGTATTCTTAGTCGTGAACTGTTCAGTCCATGACTAAGAATACCAGTGTTAGTCAACTGATTATTTAAATATTAAAACTATTAATTATATGTTCATTAAATATTACATTATCGACAAAATCTCATAGGACATCAGCTTTCAAAGGTAGTTTCCGAAACGCTGCATCTAAAGTGTAGAATAATATTCCTCCTCCATTACGGGTACTGGGCACTATTCACACGTTCAGAACACGACTGCGACAGTATTTGATAGCACAGCAGAAACTGGATATGGTCGCAATTAATGTTTCAATCATATAAACGCTCAATAATTACAGACTGCATCGTGTACGTATACGCACTGTACGTCATTATGCATACATGCGAACTATTGCTACTCTGCCCGTCCCACGGCCAATCTGCTCTCAATTCCTCGTCATAAGTCCACAGCCTGAATGAGATGCTTTGTAGTTATACTGTTTTTTTTTTTTTTGTACTTACCTAGAATATTTATTTATTCAGTCTTAAATATTTATTCTGTCTTGGTTTATCTCTGTATTTATTTCAGATTTTTTATTCTGTCTTGGTTTATCTCTGTATTTATTTCAGATTTTTATTCGTCATGATTTTTACTTGTCAGAAAAACTAGATTAGTCGCTTTATCAGTCTTTGGAAAGTGTGTATCAAGAGAAAAAGAACAAGAAGAAAGAAAACATATTTATTTGGCACAAGTGCACACAACAAAAAAAAACAAAGCTTAAAGTTGTGTGTCTCACGGCTACGCCAAAAAGGCCCAGTTCGGCAAACTGCCGAACAGCTAGTGCCCGACGCTGATTTTCAACTGGACCCGAGATAATGACGAGATGGACGAAAAACAGTTAAATAGGTATCTAGGTACTTTGTGTTATGAATTATGTGTATGAATAGGTATGTTCTTATATACAATAAATATCAGTGCAATTGAGACATCTGTCAAGATGACACATCAACATTTTTCGTTTTATCAAAATAAATTCTAATAATTAATTTTGCGCGATATAGAAGCAGATCTTTATCGGCGTCTTCTGCCGATTCCTACAGTTTTACATCATATACTGTGGTCCCAAGCGCCACTGCAATATTTGAAGCTCAGAGCTCTATCGGAGATCCAGCCCATTTGGGGCTTTTCCGTTGGATACGAAAAATTAATTAGAAATTCGTTTGAAACAACCCGGATTGAAGATAAGTGCTGGAGCTTAACAGGCTGAGCTGAGCACGTGACACCTGGCGCACCTGGAGCTGCTGCCGAGGCTGCGCCTCAATGTATGCATTGGCGGCGAAGCGCCCAGAGCCCCCTCAAGACAACGCCACTGCCGCCTTCGTTTTATTTAATATAAGTGTTACTTCAGTGTTTTTATATTAATTTAGTTTATTATACTTATTTTGTTAAGTTTTTTTTTATGAATAATAGCAGCAGCGATGTGGTGGGTAATAGTGCATGTCTATCTTCAACATCGCTGACCACCCTGGAGAGATGCCCGCTTTGTACCCAAGCACGGTTTTTTAAAGGTAAGCGGGGTCTGAATGTACATATTGGAAAAGTACATAAACTTCAAAATGCACCTACTTCAGACCCTGTTTTAACACCCTCACCCACAACACAGGACATATCTTCTTTCGACCCACTTTGGAAAACCCTGTCAAAATTCAAAAACTCTGTTCCTATACTAAAGCGAGTTCCCCGAGGCGCTAGACCACTTGTAGCACAAAACCTAGCAGGTTGCGTGCGCCTTGCCGTCCGGGAGAACTCGCTAAGTGCTTGGGAACAACTGCTCACCTTCCCTTATCGAATTCTTCACGTGCAAAAAAATTTGGCAAACAAAAAATCTTTGACATCACAAATTAAAGAAAATTGTAATATTTCGGCTCAAGATTTAGACACCAAATTACCGACGCAGAGATATAGCTCTTCAAGAGGTATATCCCATTTGGTGGAAACCAAGTTAGGGGAAGGTGACATTAGTGGAGCAGCCAGGATTCTTTTCAGTAGCGATGTGCTGGCACCGTGCTCCCCAGAAACACTCGCAGCTCTGGAGACCAAACACCCTGCCCCAGCGGATGGCCTTTCTTTTCCCGACCCCCCTGACTCTGACATACACTCCCTCACTATTACAGGTCGAGAGGTGGTCACAGCTGTTTGCTCCTTCCGGAGCGGCTCCGCCGGTGGCCTCGACGGCCTAAGTCCTCAACACCTAAAGGACCTTATCTGTTCAGGCGCCGGGGAAGCTGGTGAGCTACTCTTGAAGGAACTCACAGCTTTGATTAACCTCATGCTCTCCGGCAAGGTGAACGAGGCCGTCATCGACGTCCTATACGGGGCAAATTTATGTGCCCTGCGTAAGCGGGATGGCGGCATTCGTCCTATTGCCGTGGGAACTGTCTACCGTCGTATGGCAGCCAAGATTTGCTGTAAATTTTATGGTGAGGCTGTTTCGAAAAAATTTCAGCCCCTACAGCTAGGTTACGGCTCTAAAGGGGGCTGTGAGGCTGCCGTACACGCTTTGTCGACCTACCTAAATTCTGGCAAATGTGAGGTCATTCTGAAGGTTGACATAAAGAATGCCTTCAACTCAGTAAATAGAGACACCTTGTTAACAGAAACTAAAAATGAACTACCCCAAATTTATAGTTTTCTTTGGCAATGTTACAGACACCCTTCAAAATTACTTTATCACAACAACCTTTTAGAATCTGCTGTTGGCTGTCAACAAGGTGACCCCCTCGGGCCAGTGATTTTTAGTTTAGCTATTCACCCAATTGTCCGTCAACTAAATTCTAAATTTAACGTTTGGTATCTTGATGATGGAACCTTGGGAGGCGATGTAGATACCGTGTTAAATGATCTAAATTTCTTAAAAAATGAATTTCATTCCATTGGCCTTGACCTAAATCTTTCGAAATGCGAATTATTTGTAGAGGACAGTATCGACAGACAACCGACTATTTCCAAATTTAACGCAATAGCCTCTGACATTAAAATTATTGAGAAAAGTTCTCTTCGTCTCCTCGGGTCTCCAATCCTTGAAAATTCTTTTCCCGATTTTATAGAGGAAAAGATTCAAAATTTTAATGATGTTTCGGAAAGATTGCTCCAAATTAACATGCATTCGGCTATCACCCTAATTCGTTACTGTTGTTTCGGCCCTAAATTAACATACTTCCTTCGTGCTTCCCCTTTATGGAAGCACACACATCTCTTGGACAACATGGATCAAATTATCAGACATACTTTATCATCCATTTTAAATGTGGCTTTGGACGACCGAGCTTGGGCACAAGCAAGTCTTCCTATTCGCATGGGAGGACTCGGCGTCCGCAAAATTTCTAGTATTAGTTTACCTGCATTCATATCCTCGGTCTACGGCACTGAAAAATTAATCAGGAATATCCTAGCTTCCACACTGATTGATTTTGATGTGCCGTGTTTCTCCGAGGCTATCGATGCTTGGAAACTCGCTTGCCGTAATACTGAAAAACCCGACAATCCATTATCCCAGAGACGGTGGGACGAGCCGCTCTGCAGAATAGTTCAGGAGAATTTACTCAACACGTCTGCTACTACTGCTGAGCATGCGCGACTGCTGGCTGTGGGTGAGTGGGAGTCGGGTCTTTGGCTTCTCGCACTGCCATCGTCGAGCATAGGCACTTTGTTCGACGACACGACCTTCCGCCTCGCTGCTTCTTTACGTCTTGGTGCCGCCTGCTGCTCTCCTCATCGCTGTTACTGTGGTGAAGCTGTCAACAGCCTCGGACACCACGGCCTGTCATGCAACCGAAGTGCGGGACGTTTTGCGCGGCACGCGAACATAAATGACATCATCCGTCGAGCTCTTGTTACCGTCGGCGTTCCAGCTATCTTAAAACCCAATGGCTTGGCACGCGACGATGGCAAAAGACCGGACGGCATGTCTTTGTTTCCTTGGAAGATGGGTAGGCCTTTAGTGTGGGACGCAACTTGCGTCGATACTCTTGCGCCATCACATCTTCCAAGCTCATCGTGCTGTACAGGCGCTGCCGCTGCGGCTGCGGAGAACCTCAAGCGGCGTAAATATAGTAACCTTTGTGGTAACTATATTTTCGAGCCGTTTGGGGTTGAAACTCTGGGGCCGTGGGGTCCGAGTGCTCACAGCCTTTTCAAGGAAATTTCTAAACGCCTAGTTGACACTTCCCGTGACCCAAGGGCTGGGTTTTACTTTGGCCAGAGGCTAAGTATTGCCATACAACGTGGCAACGCCGCCAGTCTCTTGGGCACGTTACCAGTTGACAGCGTTGAGGAGGAGTTTTTTGACGCCCTTTTATAATTTGTTGTTATTTTAGTTATCTAGTTTTAAAAATAATATTAATTTGTAAAATGTAATAAAATATAAGTTTATTCAGTGCAATAATCTATACTTATAATAATATTATATTTCAGATTTATTTATTGTTACCAGTATTTTTTTCTTACAAAATAAAATACTTATTACTTACATTTACTCGATATCTATTTATTGTAACCATTTATTTATAGAATATGTTTGAAACTGTTTTCTGTTTGTTACCTACCCCCTCAAGGTTCATTGGAAGACCAGCGTCAGACAGCATCACCTGTCTGGCATGAATGCTGAAATGGACCTTTTTGGCGCAGCCGTGAGGCACACAGCACCCTATGTATATTCTCTTTTTTTTGTAACTTTTTTTTTTAATATTATTATTGTGTGTGTGCGTGACTGACGTCAAATAAACATTTTTTCTTTCTTTCTTCTTTTCTTTCATCTTTAACATTGATTCAAGTGAGACATGACATCTTTAGCATTGATTGAAGTAGGATGCAAATATGGGTTTGACAAAGATAGGTAGCTGGAGGGGGTACCTTATTCGAAGATCCGCCAGTTGCAGCCAAAAAATTCTAGGAATACGGTTTGGTGTGTGTTTTTAACTGTTGTCGTGGCAATGCAGTTCAACTAAATCTATATGTGTATGTATGGCTTTTACAATATGGGTGTAGAGCTAGATGGTTTAATAAGAAATGCAGATTTTTGTGACAGAGAAGCTTCAATTGTTTGTAATTATTTTTATGTTCAACTCCGAATATTCTCAGACGCCTAGATGTTTTGCATGTCACCGCGATTCCAGAATTGGAAAAGTTTTAAGATTGTCACCTTTCAGGATTTCCCAGATCCCAGAAACCAGGTGACATTTAAATCCAGCCAAGTTACACTTGCTTTTTGTGACGGCGCTGCTTGCAAAAGTCATTTTCCGTTTTCTAAAATTTTATATTCAGAATATTCACTAAGAATTAGTGAAATTGTGCCTTGGTGAATCAAGATTATTAGTATACATAATCTCTGTTCTAATCTGTTAGTTTATTTATGTAATGGCTATTTCAATAGCAATGACTTTTTAGTATACTTACTTGACTAATGAATTGCTTTTATATCAGAAACAAATGATCCATAGAGTGTTAGTAACTTAATATTAAAATAACTTAATATCTAATGTTAGTTCCAATTACCCTTTGCACAGAACGTTTTACAATAGGGATGATGACTGGGTAAAGAAAACGAAATTCTATTTTGTCCGTCAATCAGGTAATACAAAAATATTAGATACGTATTTTTTGTTTTACCAAGTAAACGATAAAATACTTAGTTCAAAAGCATTAAAGTTGGAGAGTGGGGGCTCACTACGTCACAACTAGGTATAAAATGTACTGAGCCGTGACGTCATGCGCCATTTCAACTCAAAATATCTCCGTAGTTTTACGATTACGTGAAAAAAGAAAAAATACGTGTCAAATACTTTTTATTAATCTACCCGATAGACAAATAAAGAAAAATGAGTCACCATCCCTATTGGAGAGCTAAAGCTCTCCGCTACTGTTCTCTAATGCCCGTAATCACCAACACTAGGCACAGGTGTACCACACTATTAGATTGCCAACACTGATTTCTAAGTGTCAGCATAGTTCGCAGAACAAGCAACCTGAATTGGCAATAAATGGGCTGGTCATATTAACCTTAGAACCAAAATAATGGCCGTTGGGATAAACGTGTTCTTAGACTCGTCAATTGGACATGCATACGTCCAGCCGTGGACTGCTGTAGGGTGAAGATGGTGACTAAGCACTAAGAGTTGAAAATGATACAAAAAATTATGAGACCCAATGTTGGTGTCTCCTATAGTTCATTAAATATAAGTTCATTAAAATAACAGCTTCCAAACTAAAGGGACTAGAAGCTTTGGCCATATCGAAATAAATCTATACTATATATAATATTATAAAGCTGAAGAGTTTGCTTGTTTGTTTGTTTGCTTAAACGCGCTAATCTCAGGAACTACTGATCCGATTTGAAAAAATATTTCAGTGTTAGATAGCCCATTTATCGAGGAAGGCTATTAGACTATTTTCGACATTATTTTGGGGGGTTAACGCATATGTGGGCAATTGCTGAACTTCACGCGGGCAAAGCCGCGGGCAGAAGCTAGTAATTACAAATGCATATTTATGAAAGCAGTATTTTACGCTATGTCATTAATGTAGGGCCCATTAAATTCAATTATAAAAAAAAATAACCAAAAATTAAAAAAAATATCGGATTAATTATGTACATCATCAATCAATCAAGTTAAAATTGTAAGAAGTATAGAGACAGTGAAAACGGACTTATGGGTCAAAAGAGAAAATAAAAAACAAAGGTAACAAAAATACCTCTGACCTCAATTTGAATGCAACCACTGACAACTTTTTACCGAAAGATAAGAAAACTGATAAAAAAAATCGCTAAAAAGAAACATGAAATGTAAATGTCGCCAGTTTGCAAAAAAAGCAGGCAGGAAAAAAAAATAGGGCAACACAGTTTTTAAAAAAGCGGTAATAGGACTTAATTGTATAATACCTTCAGCGGAACCGGAAGACGGAAAAAAAACTAATTCTCTTAGTTGTACGGCGAAACTAATTTCGGGCTGAAATTATAAATCTAGTTTCTTTTGAAGTAAAGGTTTCTGATTTTATCGTGTTATGAGAACGTCGCTATATTTTTTGGGGTCAATCTCTGAATTCCCTTTTGGAGAATAATTAGTTCATAATTTTTTACTAGACAAGTTTTTATTTGAGGTTCGGTTATGTAACGATGGTTTTAAAACAAAACAAAACTTAAATGCAAAATTTTGAAGTAACAAACGATATGTTTCCACGCTTCCACGAATAAAAACAATTTCTAATTTTATTCGGTAATTTCTTATTCCCTAAACCACGTTAAGTGGTTATTCTGAAATACTGACAAACATAAACAACCAAAAAAGAACAGCGTTTATTAATAAATAACTAGATACCGTAATTTGAATTGATTATTTATGTTTTGTGTGACAACCTCCTGAATTTTGACGAGGATGCAAAACAACACCTTGTATTGCATTATGGTTGATACAAAATACTGGTATGTGGGCAGTTTTTCATCTCACACAATGTAAATGGGAATACGTTTTTACCCTGCACTGAAATTACAGGTTAATTTTATTTTACTTAATCCTCGTCATAAGCTAAATTTAAACCATTCACTTGCCTTCCTTAGTTCATCTTTTCCCAACAGGGAAGCCGGTAATAGACAATCTAAAGGGTGTAAAACACCTCTTAACGAAGCCGAAAGGCACTGGTTCTCCCTGTCCTTGCGATCATTTTTTTGTTCTACACCATACCTGGGAACCTTCTAGTTATGGAGATATTAGGGGTCAAAGTTCCAACTTTTTGACAAGTATTTTTTTAAATACAAGTTGTTAATGCAAGATTTTTACTTTAAACACCTCCACGACCCTCATACTATTCAATCCGTCCATCAGCACAATTTTTTAAGTGCGTTACATTGAGTTCTACCACAAAACATGATTTTACACACCCCAAAAAGAAGTCGTTTCTCAGCAATAATTTTTGCGTAAAGTTACTTAGTTTCATGTACAGAATGCTTGGTTGACGGCTTCGTGATGAGGTGATTTCCACGGTGTATAAGAATGCACAGTACCTTTATCTACTATGTTTATGGAAAGAGGCTATTACCCTGCACTATCGCAGTTAAATTACAGAGGCTAGCACGAGTGCACGTTGTAAACGAACCGTTAATAATCACGTTTACATCACGCTGGTTAATTTTTTTGCGACATCATCAATTATTATCACCAATAGATGTGGATACATCAAGTAAATTTTAAAAGTGTAATGAAAAATTTATTTTTTTAAATGAAATGGTTCTTATTTACACCATGTTTACACCGAGCGCTGGTGCTATTTTGTTAAGTTTAACATTGAAATTCTCAGAGGAGCTCGTGGCTTAATTATCACAGCTACTCGGATCGATCTGCAAGTTAAACTGCGCTTGCCTAAGTTCGTCCATAGATGGCTGACTGCCCTTTACATACCGAGTTTCGTCCGCGCCTTAGAAAGTACGTTAAGCCGTTGGTCCGGGCTGTCATTTGTAGATCTTTGGCAGTCGTTACAGGTAGTCAGTGGCCCGAAAGTAAGATAACCAGCCTTAAAAAGGAGTATGATCGTATTATCAAGCACTAACTGGGTTGTGGAGGTCAGACAGGCAGTATTGTGTGCGTTGTATCCGGTTAGACTAAAAGCCGACCCCAACATAATTGGGAAAAGGCTAGTCGGATGATGGTCATTCAAATTCAGAATACTTCTTTTCACTTATATCTTCAAGGGCAGTTATGAACCCAGTGATTCCCGGTCACCGTAGGCGCGGGCCTGTGAACGGTGAGTAATGGGCTAGCTCACCGTCCGTCCGTCTAATGACAACAGGCCGTGTCGACGGCGCGTTCGCGTTCCACGCCTGCCTCAAAGAAATGTCAGCAAATCGGAAGGGGTCCGAGAGGTCCGATGCCTGCCAGGGCCGCGGGACTGTTCGAAAGAGATACCGTGGCCCTGGAACACAAAGGGCTAAGAAGGAACATGGATGGGTTTTAGTCTGACACTCCCATCCGTTCCCAGAGCGGGTGGAGTCATTTGATGATTTCACATCTGTGAAAAAAAGGGCATTTATGGAACATCAAAGCCTACATAGGAGCACCTATCATCATTCTAAGCCAAACTCTCACAAGTCATTACCATCCATTTGCTTCATTAACTTGACTTCTTCCTCTACACATCAACATAAAATTAGCAGTCAATTAGGGCCAGCTTAATTCCATAAACTAATAAGTATAAAGTTGGCACCGAATACCAAAACACGCGAGCCATGCCCAGTGATTTGACAGAACGTGAGGGTGTGGCTAGTAATTACACAAATGGATTAATATCACACACCCTTATTTACGAATTAATTCGTTTTGGTGTGTGTATGTATGTGTGTATGATGTGGGTTTGTTATTGTTTTAAGTAGTTGTGGGTGTATTGTAGTTGGTATTACACGTTGCGGAATTAATAGCATCATCATCTGTATAGCCTTTTCCCAAACTATCTTGGGGTCGGCTTCCAGTCTAACCGGATGCAGCTGAGTACCAGTATTTTATATGAAGCGACTGGGTAATACGATACCCTTTGTTAAGACTGGATGTCAGACTTTTGGCTTCTAATTACTCTTAACGACTGTCAAAGATCTACAAATGACAGCTGGGACCAACGGCTTAACGTGCTTTTCGAAACACGGAGGAAAATCGGTGGCACCCACCCAAGAACCAACCTAGGCAAGTAAGGTACAAGCTTTTTGAAGTGAAACTTCTTATGCGACTTCCAATAAGTTTAACGCTACCATGGAGGGCGAATATGTTCTAAAACTCACTAAGAGATGGCTGTATTACAAGATTTGTGACTACGTAGTTCTACTAGGTATGTAAGATGGCGTGCAAACAGTCATGCATTCGACTTTTCGGTGTGACCAGCCTTCGCTCAATTTACATGAGTAGAATAACCTCAATAAACTTATGTAATAATTATGTAATATAAATAATACAACAAGAAAACAACAAAATATTATTTAGAAGCTCAATAAAATAATGAAAGTGAATGCGTGGCACTCGAACGCATGCGTGTAGTATTACGAAGATTCACTTCTTCCGCGCGGAGGGACACCACGCATAGTTTTTTTTTTTTTAAGATTAAATTAAATATGATATGATTAAATTAAATAAAGAGAGATTCTACAAGAACCTTTTATTTTTTATTTTTTCAACCTGTTTCCAATTGTTACGCAAAGGACTCATATATTATGCTTCTATATATTCTTCCAGTGGTCCAATTTTCTCCAACCTTCTCCCCGAAAAGCCTCTAAGTCATGATGACGCCAGTGCAGCAGTGTTTTCTCGGACACTGCCCGTTTTCTAGCACCCAAGGCGGTTTTTGCAACAAAATTACAAAGGCAAATGTACCGCATTCTCTACCTCAACCAAATTAATACCATAACATAATTGAACAATTCAATGATGTCGCGCTTGCGACAGTAATATACTCCGTGAATATACTTGTATCCTTTCTTAAGCAGGAAATAAGTACACCCTCCGAAAGAAAATATAAATAGCATAACAATATTTCATAAGAAAAATCAGTTTGTTATGAAGATGTTTTGACCAAGCCCGCCGAGGCGTCGCAAACTGTTTTATTTACATTTTTATCAAGCAAGGGTTCGGGCTTCTTCAAAGTTACGGTTCTTGTACCGAAATTACTTATCCTAAACATAGAAGTTGTATGAAATAAGTGCTATACCAAAAATTTTGGTATACCACGGAAATAGTCATGGAGCAATAACTTGCAGCAGGTGTATGCAATTTTAATGAAGGCATAAGAAAACACATCCGTGTACGTGTATCTATAATTATGCTGAATATCCCCCACAAATTAATTACTAGGTAACACGACGCGCTATGACTAGTTGTCAGATTTTCTGTTTTCTACCAGTAACGACTGTCAAAGTCAAAGTCAAAGCATTTATTTCAATTAGACCATTACAGGCACTTTTGAAAGTCAAAAAACCAAAATAAAACGCGAAGCTACAGTCCCAGTCACAAGGCATAATAACTTGTGAAAGTACTGTAGTTGGTAGTAGAGAGGTAAGGCATCATCTTCCTGCCCTTGTCCCATGTTATTTGGGGTCGACGGAAAACCTTGTCTTCCATTCTTCTCTGTCATTTATCACGCTATCATTTACTCCTTTTTCCTTCATGTCACTCCAAACACAATCCATCCTTCTTTTCTTTGGTCTTCCTCTCCTCCATCAATCAATAATTATATTCATCACTCTTTTGGTCACATGTTCCATCCCTCCTCAAAGAGACACAATATTTTTTTATAAAATATTTAAGCAACATAATGCCAAAATTTGGCCCTGATCACCTAAGGTAGTCAGTTGCGCCATACACTGTGCTGACTGGCAAATATTTTCACCTCACTGATTCTGTATACCTACCGTATTGTATACCAATACTGCTAAATAATAACAGCCGCACGGCTCGATCTTTATGGTTAAGCCGTGCTTGTCGATGTTAAAATCATCAATACAACCCCTTTAAGTTCATTTAACCTCATTGAATGACTTTTTCATGAAATAGTCATTCATTGGCATAAGGACGTAAGAAAATTTGAATTTCACGGGACACCCTGTAACTTCCAACTTAAGTCGTTGGTCCCTGCTGTCATTTGTAGATATTTGACAGTCGTTGCGAGTAGTCAGAAGCTAAAAGTCTGACATCTAGTCCTACCAAGGAGTATCGTATTACCCAGTTACTGGGTTTTGGAAGTCAGATCGGCAGTCGCATCATATAAAGATACTACTACTCAGCTGTATCCGGTTAGACTGGAAGCCGACCCCAACATAGTTTGGGAAAAGGCTAGGCAGATGATGATGGTCATGATTGTATACCGTATTAACGTAATTAAAATCATAATGAATGGCCCTTCTTAACTAAATTAAAAGCAACGAATGGAAAAAATCAAAACAAGCTCCTATTTTTAACCTTTCACGGTCATTTAGTAAACAATACTCTGTATGATCTGCAAGCATTAAAACAATTTCAAGGATATTCCATTTCATTTTCTCTTTACAGTGATTCCCAAAGGACAGTGGATACTTAATTTTCATGTGGGCGCAGCCGCGAGCATAATCATAAGCATATTATTACAACCAATTATCTCTGTCATGGAAAATCATAAAAACCGGCGAATAAAACTTCGAAATAACTACTACTAACTCCATCTATTATCGAATAGTATAACTAAATTCGTTCCTGAAAATTCCGCCAGACTGCCAAATGTAAAATCAGTTTTATAAGCAGTAAAACAAAGAAAAGTGTGTTTTTAATTTAAAAAATTAAACAAAATTATATCTTAATATTTTTCAAATATGAATATTGAAGGTTTTGTAAGTATTATCTTAATTTTGTACGTAATTACGCGTTAGTCGTTCAGCCAATGATAGCCGTACGTCAGTTGCCGCCAGTCTCTTGGCGTGTTTGGTAACGTGGAAGGCTGCTACGTCGGCCTAAAACGAAAACAAACATCACGTATTTAATTTATATGGCTTCGATTATACCGACTTTGTAAACGCTGTGAATTAGTATTCAACTTTCGGATTTGAAAAGGTGAGTTATACTGAGTGAACTTAATTGGCCTAGTTTTAATTTTTAGTGAAGGAATTTGTTTTTTATTAATGTTTGATCGAGTTGTTAATTTTGATTGTTGTGTTTATGTTGATAATTTAATTGTTTAATTGGGTTGTTTTGTTTTTTTATTTATTTTAATTTAATTTCTAGTGGTTAGGTATTGTACTTTTTTTTTGTCATGATTTCGTTTAAATATTTTAAATACAATTATATATCGTCTATCTACACAATTTATTTAAATTAACTAAGTAATCATCCGTGTAAACAGTCATTTAATTCTTGATTCAAGGAAGCTTGATTATTTATACAACATTTTTTTTTCTTTTCTACAAAACATGCGCAATACAGCGCCATCTAGTGAGTAATAGAATAACAGCGAAGTTAGTAAATGTGTGATGGTGCTGCCATCTAGTGGCGAGTAACTCAAATAGTTTAAGCGAATAGGAAACAAAGTGGAGAAAATAGGACTGTTTTAATAGGGATACTAGATGATCACAGACTATGATCACAGACTATGATCACAGACTAGTATGCAAAGAAAATTTGATCCCATAATGTTATTGCTTTGTTATGGTAATGTCAATATTAAAACATCATCTACCTTCTTCATTTATGTATCCACTTAGTAGTGCACAAATAGGGTCGATGGTTTGTAAACAAAAACATGAAAGACATACAGTATATTACGAAATATGGCTTGATAATGTAATAAAAATAAGTATTAATCATTGTGTGCAAATACCTTCAAAGAGAATAGACAAAGACAAAGCTCATTTAAGTCTACACTTTCTCCCTAAACAGTGCCCTCCTCATTCATAAAATATCAAAGAAAAATATAAAAATGAATAAATTCTCGAGATCGTAGGAAAGACAATTAAAACACGAACCGCTTCTTTTGTTCTCAAGACGTGAGATCGTGCGAAGAAAATGAGTTTTCTGCCCAATGAAGTATGAACATTTTCGCCTTTTGGTATAAAATATTTACTAGGTTTTGGATCGTTTTCTGTCATTATTAGTTTATGGGAGGTAGAGGAAAAGTTGGATTCGGAAGACTTGCATAATCCATATTTTGACATGTCTTTCTTATTCGTGTGTTTAGTGCCAGAGTTGAACGTTTTGAGATGTAGATATTTTGCAACTTGGAGGTTTCGAGACTTGGGTCTAATGAGATTTGAACTTTTTGCTACCATATGTTATTTTGCAACTTGAACGTTACGAGACTAAAAGTTTTTATGCTGCCCATGGGCCTCTGACTTGACAACCAGAGAAAGAAAACGTATTTATTTGGCACATGCCACAAGTGCAAGCAACAAAAAAAAAAAAAAACTTAAAGCTAAACAGAAAAAGAAAACATGTGTGTCTCACGGCTTCGCCAAAAAGGCCCAGAGGTGTCGAACTCGATACTTATGACTGCATATATGCAGTCCGACGGTCACACCAATAATCACTGCTAATACACTAGGTACTTGAATAAATTATGTTTATCAATGAGAATGTAACTACCTTTTGTTTGATTGTGGAGAAAGAAGATAGGTACCTAATTTGGAACCTGGACAAAGTCATAGACTACTATTGATTATTTATTTGCATTAAAAAATAGTGCGTGGATTCCCTCCGTGCGGAAGAAGAGAAACTTCTTAATACTACACGTATGCGTTCGAGTGCCACGCATTCACTCTCGTTATTTTATTGAGTTTCTAAATAATATTTTGTTTTTTCTCTTGTTGTATTATTTTTATTACATCGCCTCTTTGCAAGAATACTGTGATATTTCAGAAAAATCGATTTTTTTTTTATTCCATAATCAAAACCGCCGTATTGAACTTTATTTTCGATAAAAACGAGGTATTTTTTCGACAATAACGGTGCGTCTATGAGCGAAAGAGACAAGACAACTGCAATATTTTGTGTTGTCGCGCTGTCTCTTTCTGCCTCGTGATTTGTTTCGACAACGTGTCCCATCAGTCGGCGCGTGCCATTTGGAGGGAAGGGCGCTCTCGTATTTGTGCAAAAACGTGACATCACGAAGATACCACATTACGATTGCTAAGGTAAGTTTGAACTCTTTGATATTTTTTTATTAAGTAATGTGATATGTTGAATTGACACAGTTTTGTTGAAAATAGTATGCAATTTTAACTTGTTATTACTTTTGATATCACGTTTTCGTTGAAAAGATATCGTTTTTGTTTTGTAACATCATAAGATGACGCGTTGTTGACAATGAAATATTTTACAAACCATAAAATGGATTCGGAGTATTTTGTAATGTTACTTTTTTCTAGATAAATTATAAGTTTTTTTGTAAATTAAATCGTTATGTCACGTTGTAAATACTAAAACAAATGAATTATAAATATTTATTTTTTCAGATGGGATCGCGGTCCAGAAAATTAGTACAATTAGCAACTATGCAAAACGTAGTTGATAGTAACGTAAATGATAGTTCCAGTATCCAAGCCGAGGAAGTTGATGACTCTAATATAAACGCAATGATTCCAGAAGGTAAGACTTAATAATTTTGTTTTTTAAAGAATATTTTTGTAAAGACTAAATGCCACCTATGTTCGGTCCCATGTAACAAGGGGCGAGCCTGTTGTCATGTAGTTATTTAAAATGAGTACCTATTAATACGAAACGAACTTAGGTGCTTACATTTTCATAGATTTTAAACAAATTGGATTTCCAATATTGGAAATCCATACATGAGGCCTATGCCCAGCAGTGGACGTCCATCGGCTGAGAAGAAGAAACAAATTGAGCAACATTATAAGGAGTCTTAGTGTGTTTTCTACAGATAATTATGTAAACACCTCGATTTTAGTTTAAATTTTTGTTTTAAATTAAGAATTTAAAACAAAAATTTAAACTATTAGGTACTTATGTTTCATAAAGTTTTTCTATTGTTTAAGTTATTATTATTTATATTTCTTTTAGACAAAAGTAACGATGACTCAAAACATCGTCGACGTGAGTCAACTAGTAGTACCGGTAGCTCTTCAAGTAGCTCTTCGAGTTCTTCTTCGAGTTCCTCCTCAAGCAGTGGACCATATTTTTATGAAGGTAGTAAGTTTTTATATAAATGCATTTATTATATTTCTTAATACATACATACATTATAATTGAGGTACCTAATCTTATACAAGGTGTTGTTTTGCACCCTCGTCAAAATTCAGGAGGTTGTCACAAAAGACATTGGTAACCAATTTAAATTATTATTGTCACGCCTTTTTCCCATTGGGGTAGGCAGAGACTACTATTTCTTAATAAATGCACTTATTCAATTTATGTAATAATTTGTGTTCAATTCTGTGCATTTCGGATGCCGAACGTTTGCAACGTAATTATTTGGGACTAATTTTCTTTTAACTTTTCCCCAGATAGTGATGATTCCGTAAAGGATCCCAATTATATTCATGATTGCCCTGTATTTATATGCCGTACAGACCTTGCCTAACCTGAAATCCATAACACACAAATATCTTGTAAAAGGCCATACCCAGAACGAAGGCGACTCTGCCCATTCCCAGATTGAGAGACAAGTAAAGAGGCTATTAAGATCCGGTCCTATATACACTCCCGACGGATTTATCGGTGCTATAAAAACAGCCAGGAAAAAGAGTGAGCCAATACACGTCAATGAAATGTGTTTCGAAGATTTTTATGATTGGAAAAGTGTGTGTAATCAAATTAATTTTAACTTAACAAAAGATGAAGATAACCATGTAGTTAAACTATCAGAAGTAAGAGTAATAAGAGTTAGTAAAGATGATACAAATGCTATATTTTATAAAAATTCTTATGCCGAAACGGACTTTAAAAAAGCCGTCGTTTTGAGAAAAAAGAGAAACAACAATATAGAAATAAAAAATGTCTATAATAATAAACCCGGGATAGCTGAACGAAAAAAATCGGACCTAATGGATTTGATTAATAAGAAATTAATTCCCGGAGTTCATAGGAGCTTTTACGAATCGCTCTAAGAATGTTTTTATTTTATTTTTTATACTATTTTTGTAATTTTTATAACAATTATTTTTTATTACTTTATGTGAGATAAGTGAAACGTCGGTTCCTTTAAGTACAATACCTATGTGATATTTTATAATGAAAAGTTCCTAAGTCGTAATTTTATAGTACTTAATGATAAATACTCAAGTTTTTAATACATTTTGCAAGTATATAATACTTATAATTTTAGATACTTATTTTTAAAACCTATCTCAATATGAATAAAAATATTTTTAGTATGTATTATTATTCTTATTGAGATGGTTTTGTTTTAGTTAAAATATAGATTATGGTCCACCTAAAGTAGGTTTAGAATAAACCTAGTGATTATTTACAAAGACTAATGTTACGAAGAGACTGATTGGTTAGCTAGATCTAAAATAATAATAACAAATTTAGTAATAACAGTATACTTTTAATTAAGAACTGATAGCTATAGTTTCATTTTGTTAACTTTGTTGATTGTTAACTGTTGAATTACTGTATTTAAGTAGGTAACTGTATATCCTACCTACGTTATAATGACTAATGTTTATGCTTGATTTTCATTTCCGACAAATTTTTCATTGATTTAATAAACATTTTTATTTCTAAAATGTGTTTTTATCATATAACCTAACACAACACAAAAAAATATATTATCAACAATGTGACAAGTTCATATGTCACATCGATCCTTGAAAACTTTTTCAGTAATAGTGTGACAAAATATCCCTTTTTTTTTAATCCTGTTAATTTATACCGAAAAATAGCCAATAGCGCAACAATTACTATAGTTTTAGATGAATTAATAGTTAAATTATAAATCACTAGAAGGTTTTGTTGCTTTAGCTCTATTATTTTAGATTTTATAACATTTCGAAAGTTTAAAATACGCGTCCTGTAAAATTGCCTTTTTTGAGATGTTACAGTATTCTCGCAAAGAGGCGACATAATTATTACATAAGTTTATTGAGGTTATTCTACTCATGGAAATTGAGCGAAGGCTAGTCACACCGAAGAGTCGAATGCATGACTGTTTGCACGCCATCTTGCGTACCTAGTAGAACAGCTACGTAGTCACAAATCTTGTAATACTGCCATCTCTTAGTGAGTTTAAGAAAATATTCCCCCTCCATGGTAGTGTTAAACTTGTTGGAAGTAGCATAAGAAGTTTCACTTCAAAAAAAAGAAAGTGGGTGCAAAGCTTAAGCTGGTCAAGTATAAAGTAGATGTTTTTTTGAGAGGCTCTTACTACAGCAATGGCCATTATCATCTTTCTGCCCTTGTTAAATTTTACTTGGGGTCGGCGCAACACGTTTTCTTACTCCATTCTTCCCTGTCAGACGTCACGGGACCATTAACTACTTTCTATTTCATATCATTTCCATACATTCTTCCATCTTTTCAACCTACCTCTTTCTCAATCTATCAACTTCTGCAACAGTTGTACAAATGAATATTATTATAACGGTGAAATAAAATTCTGTTTCATTCCATAAATAACACAGTTCAAGATAGTTTTAAATGCCACATTATTTATTCTATTCCTTTTGTTACAGGACCATAAACAAAGTTACAACATGGTAAGTAAATAAACAACATCATCTGCCTAGCCTTTTCCCAAACTATCTTGGGGTCGGCTTCCAGTCTAACCAGATGCAGCTGAGTACCAGTATTTTACATGAAGCGACTGCCTATCTGACCTCCACAACCCAGTAACTGGGTAATACGATACCCCTTGGTAAGACTGGATTTCAGACTTTTTGGCTTCTGACTACTCGTGACGACTGTCAAAGATCTACAAATGACAGCCGGGACCAACGGCTTAACGTGCTTTCCGAGGCACGGAGAAAACTCGGTATGTAATTATGGTCACCCATCCACGGACCAACCTCGGCAAGAACAGCTTAACCTTAAAGATCGACCTGGGCGGCTCTTATTATTTAGCCACGAGCTCCTAAGTAAATAAACAACAAAAACTATAAATGATTTAGAATAAAGGAATTAGTATCATAATTAACACAATCATCATCATCATTCTCTTGCCCTTATCCCAATTTATTTGGGGTCGGCGCAGCATGTCTTCTTCTTCCATACTTCTCTATTACTTTTCATCTCATGAGACACCTCCTTTCTTGCCATATCATTCTTCACACAGTCCATAATTGACACAATATTCTTGTCGTTTTTCAGTACGGGTTTGTGAACTACGCCCTCGAGTTACTTGTGACCAAAACTTTTAACGAAGAGACATGGGAGACGATCAAGTAAGTATTTTTGGTCGAAAAATTTCTGCCTCGTTGGTCTGGTACTCGTAATCGCAACTGCTGAACACGAGGTCTTGGGTTCGATCCCTGGGTTGGACAAATTGTTATTGTGTTTTTCCATCAGGAATTTCTGAACACTCACACATTCTCGCTCAAAAACGTACTTTGCGCTACTGTTACTGAGTTATTTGTAGTACAAAAATTCCCTTATTAAATTGGAACTTTATAAATGACTTTATCTTGATTTTTTGTATACTCCAGTAATTCGAGCATTCTCATAATCTGGCAGAGCATGGTTTTTATTAGTGCCAGATTAATGAGCTTCTACTGTATTTACCAATAGGTATCGGCATTTGAATTATAAGCTCAACTTCTTATTCTTAGCATGACAAAATCGGGCCAAAATTTGTCGATTAGTAGCAATTTTGGTAGCGTCTATCTACTCCTGGGCTGTGTAAGCAACAAAACAGGCCAAATAAAACATTTATTTATTGAGAAGTTTTTTTTTTTCTTTTTTTTTTTTCTTAAAAAAATCTTTGCCCCACACTAGGAATTACTCCTGTATCGTGGGTGCGTTTACAAACATTTAAACTCACATACACAAACAGCCAGACCCGGAACATACTATCTGTAGGCCATACAAATATTTGTTCCCTGCGGGGATCGAACCCGCGACACGCAGCGCAGCAGTCGGTCGCTCAACCACTGCGCCAACCGTACCGTTGAAACTTTTTGAACTTGATGTTATAGAATTTTAAACTGACATGGTTATTAACACTATCATCATCATCTGCCTTGCCTTTTCCCAAACTATCTTGGGGTCGGCTTCCAGTCTAACCGGATGCTGCTGAGTACCAATATTTTACATGAAGCGACTGCCTAACTGACCTCCACAAACCAGTAACTGGGTAATTTGATACCCCTTGGTAAGATTGGATGTCAGACTTTTGGCTTCTGACTACTCGTGACGACTGTCAAAGATCTACAAATGACAGCCGGGACCAACGGCTTAACGTGCTTTCCGAGGCACGGTGGAAACTCGGTATGTAATTATGGTCACCCATCCACGGACCAACCTCGGCAAGCACGGCTTAACCTTAAAGATCGACCCGTGCGGCTATTATTTTTTAGCCACGAGCTCCTCCTAACTACTAACACTATCAATAACACGGTAAATATCCCGTTTTTAGTGTTAATGATGTTATGTCAGGATTGTAAAAAAATATTTCCATTTGCACAGGAAAAAGGCGGATGTGGCGATGGAAGGCAGCTTCCTTGTGCGGCAGATCTATGAAGACGAGATCACCTACCATCTGATCACGGCTGCTGTTGAAGTGCTGCGTAAGTAATACAGTTTGGAAGGGACACCGAAGCGGAAACGGTTACCATGTCCTGAATACATCATTCTGTACGTCTACCATGAGTTTTAACAATCTATATTCGCTAGCGTCTGTATTTAAAAAAATGTATGAAAACTTTTACAGCGCCTCTAGCGGATAGTTGGGTACTAAAATGCGCAGTATTCGGCAGTATGAGTTATATAGTTATCTATCCTACGTCATCGTGTAGTAAACTAAACTACAGCGACTGCAGTTTGGGCTTCATTTGCTTAGAATTTGGTAGCTTAGCACCAACACAGCTCATGATACCATTGAAAAAGCTAACTGTAGTATTTGCGTATTGACGGAACTATTGAAGTTACGTCAAGCGATCTAACTATGACAACTCATGGTAGACGTACTGAACCCCTTCACACAGAACCGTTTGCGCGTCTGTGTGAAGGGGTCCTTGTCGCCTTGTAAAATCTGAGGTATAACAATATACCTTCAACAAGTAATGACCAACCCGCACTGGGCCCGCGTGGTGGATTACAGCCCACTCTCTCTCTCATAGAGAGGAGGCCTGTGTCCCAACAGTGGGAACAATATAGGCTGATGATGAAGTAACGATTGTTTTCATTCAGTTTCTAGGCTGTCTACTGAAATTTTAAAAAACAGAAATATGAATCAGCGTTAATGCAATAGATAAAGTATTTTTTATTCTGGAGGTATCAGCATTTTCAGCTTGTGTTGAAGAATTTTTCAGTTTTTTATTGTTTCTTTTGTATTTTGTTTTCGTTTTATAATATCATAGTGTTTACTTGATTACAGAAATCCCAGCTGATGCAATTCTGGAGCTATTTGGGAAGACTTTCTTCGAGTTCTGCCAAGACTCCGGATATGACAAGATTTTGCAAGTTTTGGGAGCTACACCACGAGATTTCTTGCAGGTGATTTCATATCTTAATAGTATTTTAAATACGAAAGGATAGATAGATGTTTTTACTCATGCAAAATTACTAAATGGATTCGGATTACATTTGGCACACAGATAGTTAATAACATGGATTAACTCTTTAGGATACTAGAATATCGCGGTAGTACGATCCCATGGGACAATTACCAACCTCCACGCGGGCGAAACTACGCGCATAAACCAGTAAAGCATTAATTTTACGAGTACCTATATTTTTCGCAGAGTAGACGAAAATCAATGCGGTCCATGCTTGACACCATCGTAGAATCAGAGTGATTGAAATTAGCGCCATCTATTAGCGAGATGTTCAACTAGTACTTTTACCAAAAATACTACCTTTTTTAATATCAAAATTCTAGAACTTATTAGTCTTCTAAAATACGTTTGCTTTTATCTTGGTCTCAAAATAAAAAAAAAACCATTAAGACTGACTGACATCATCATTCATCAATAAATGTTTACGGTCGGATCCACGCGTGGCGCTACTGTGCAGTTGTCTGTTGTTACCTCCGATAACCCACAGCTGTTTTGTGATATTCTGAAAATTCAGTTCCAATAATAGTAAATTTTATTATTTCAACAGTAGCAGTTCGTTTTTATAGAAAAGTGTCATGTAGTAAAAGAGTCGTTCAAGTTCATAAAGGTAGGTATTACATAGTGATATCGAATCTCAGTTTTGTTTGTTGTTGTTGATAAGAAGTCTATCAACATTCATGTGAATAGTGTTAACACTGTTTCAGATCTGTTCGGATCTACTACCTTCCTGCAACATATTTCTTGAATAAACCCATATTACTATAAATCACATTGGAAACTGGATATTTACGATGTTTTTCATGGCGCTCGCAACAGCGCCGAAATATCAGGAACTCAAAACTAATAGTAAACATGTTAAATATCCCGTTTTCAGAGTTATTGATAGTGTTAGTTACCATGTAAGATGCAAAACATTAATTTATAATATCCATTTTATTTTTCCAGAACTTGGACGGTCTCCACGACCACCTTGGTACTTTGTACCCTGGCATGCGATCACCTTCCTTCCGATGCACGGAACGCCCTGAAGACGGAGCTTTGGTGCTGCACTACTATTCTGACAGACCTGGTTTAGAGCATATCGTCATTGGAATTGTCAAGGTCAGTAATATTTCATTATCCTGAAGTGAGGCGTACCGTACATTTGAGCAAAGGTTTTGAATTTTCGTTTCTCGATCTCCTACTAAGAATAATAACGGGTCTTTTACTGGGGTCTTCATGGTCCTGATGGAGAGCTCTTGACAAATGTAGAATGTCTACATTTTGATTAAGTCTTTGGGGAACTCATCTATCTAACTTCATTGCAAAAACCATACATATCGATGTCTTGTTTATTTACTTCTGTCCCCGTTTTTGGCATTTGTGTATACACGGTGTAAATCACCTCATCACTTAGCCGTCAACCAAGCATTCTGTACATGAAACTAAGTAACTTTACGCAAAAATGATTGCTGGGAAACGACTTTTTTTTGGGGGGTGCAAAATCATGTTTTGTGGTAGAACTCAAAGTAACGCACTCAAAACATTATGTTGATGGACGGATTGATTAGTACGGGGGTCGTGGAGGTGTTTAAAGTAAAAATCTTACATTACAAACTTGTATTTATAAAAATGCTTGTCGAAAAGTTGGAACTTTTACCCCTAATATCTCCGTAACTAGAAGGTTCCCAGGTATGGTGTAGAACAAAAAAATGATCGCAATGACAGGGAAAACTAGTGCCTTTCGGCTTCGTTAAGAGGTGTTTTACACCCTTTATTTTTCAAAAAAGGTTTGTGTATTCGGAATTGTACCCCCAATATTTCTTTGACTAGAAGGTACCAATGTGTGGTCCAGAAAAAAAATGCAGTAACGGAGAGAACAATTATTGCCCTTCGGCTTCGTTTCGGACCTTTTTGTACACATAATTTAGCCTACATAACAGGCATTCTTTGAAGAGAGGATAAGAGTGGAATTGTCAAGGTCTAGGTCAGGTCATCAGGAAAGCAATAAAGAAGAAAATTTAAGTAAAAGTGTATTTTATTACGTCACTGTGTCGCGAACTTTTACGGCAATAACTCGACGGCTTCTTTTGTTATATGGCTATATCCCGTTTCCAGTGTTTATGATAGTGTTAGTGACCTAGTGTTTGCTATACCTAAGCTGGCGTCACGTGGCCTTTTCAAACCAAAAGATTTAACAATGGATCAGTTATTTTCGGTGAGCCTTCAATCGTTGCCACAGGTGCTGTGTTTACTGGAGGCTCTGTAACTTTAAGATCATTTAATTAATTTCCTTCAATTTCTCGAAGCTTTAACTATATTCCAATATTATAAAGCTGAAGAGTGTATTCGTTTGTTTGGCTGAACGCGTTAATCTCGGGAACTACTGAAAATATTTAAGTGTTGGTTAGCTCATTTATTGAGAAAGGCTATATAACATCACGATGCGGTCAAAAGGAGCGAAGCACAAAATGGGAAAAATGTCCCTGTGAATACTTGGTCCGACTGCTTAATCCGATCGATCGGACAACGTAATGTTTTTTTCCTGTTTGTCCGATTCATCGTACAAAGTGTAATCACAAATTCTCATAGTCCGATAGATCGGACAACGTGGAATCACAAATTCTGATAGTCCGACCGATCGGACGTTAACTTTTTTTTTTTCACTCCGTGTTTTATCAGTAATTTGAGAAACGTTTCCAAGAACTATTACGAACATTTTAAAACAACCAAATCAGTCCAGGCGTTCCCAAGTGCTGCGCTTACCAACGAACAGCATTGCATTTTAATTTATAACTGTCGCAGTAAGATAACACTACAGGCATGATACAGTTAGATTCGTAGGGATATAGCAATTTTTCGGAAAATAGTAACATGTAAATATTTTGATTTTAATTGGACCAAAAGGAAAAAAAAAACACGTCATCCGATCAGTCGGACCAAATGTTCTAAAATGACGATAGTCCTCTTGGTGTGACTCCTTAATCGGACCAAAAGGAAAAAAGATTTCACGTCGTCCGATGGATCGGACTAAGCAGTCGGACCAAATGTTCACAGGGGAAAATGTGACCAGACGAAGTGTGCGGGTCAGCTCCCTCACTGGGATCATTCGCTTGTAATGTAACAATTTAGGTTCGAGCATTACATTAGTGAGTGAGCAGAACAGAACATTGCTGTGCGCAGTTTGTAACTATATAATTTATAACAATTACTTGTTTCTGTCAAAACACGGAGAGAAGCATGGAAGGCTATGAGGAGGCCTTTGCCCAGCAGTGGGACAGTAACGAAAAAAAAGAAGTTTTCTGCACAAACTTGATTCGATTGTTACATTCCAGCTGGCTTACCATGACATCTTAAAGCAGTATTGTTTTACTCTTATTCCAGTGTGGGAAAGAGACGGAGCTATACAGGATGTCTAGCGCCATCTCTTTCCTACACTGGAAAAGGAGTATAACAATAATGTTTTAAGACGTCAAGGTAAGCCAGCTGGTCAATGCAATGAACATCTATTTATTTTGCAATTCACAAAATCGAATTTTGGATTGTTACTTTACACAAGCGAATGCTTCGGTGAGGAAGTGCCTTGATACGAGATTCTTTTGCTTTAAGTTCGAAGTCGGGTATCTGAAGGTAAACAAGTTATTTAAATAAAAAGTTATGTGAGACTTCGTAGGTACCTGCTAATGGCTTCTGTCCTTCAATTGGTGTTGGACCCGTTCTTATGACCGGTGTTCCAGTTTTGATCACGTTTTGATCTGAAAAATCAAATACACTAAGTTAATATAGTTCAAGAAATTATATAGAGAATAGATTCATGACAAAATTTCGACCAGTTATTTTATTTAGAACTAGAGTTTTTGAAATCAGAAGTTTGAACTCGAGACCTTGACTTATCAGTCCGACGGTCACACCACTATGCTATAAGTGCTGAAATATGTATAGACATAATTATTATAATCGTACCTAGAGGCGGTAATGTGGCAGTGTCTTCAATAGAAGTGGGACTGTTAGTAGAAAATCCGTACTGAAAGTAGACGTCACTCTTGGCGTTGACGATTATGTGAACTTCCTCCATGCCTTCGATTTCCACCTCATAGTCTCCGGGTGTTAAGTTACTCAGTTTCTTGACCTATCGACACAAATATCTATTAAATAATAATAGTAGTTGGTACCACCAATAAATTAGCCCTTGCACAGGATAGTGCGGGTGACTTTAGATGAACCGATGTCCCTTTTCAACAAATTTACTACAGATACTGATTCCGTATTCTGCGACTATGGTATTCAGGGTGTAGCTGAACTATTCAGTCATGATGGTAAATCAGGGTAACGTTCAAGATTGAATCGGTTCATCTAATCCTAATATCACCCGCACCATCTTACGGCGGATGGACTATAATTGAGCTGTCAAAACGCGGAACTGATTTGCCAACTCAATGGCTCAACTGTTTATTGATTTCATAGAAGCTTAAAATCAAAGAGCTTTGAATTATTTGGCCTGCCTAACTCCGCCTTTTTATTTTATTTTCAAAATAGCGGCCACGTATGAAAACTGTAAAAATCAATACCGTATCCATACTAACCAGAGTAATGTATGAGGCCAAAGCATCACGTTTCCGAGATATAAGCTATCAAAGTTAGAATCTATTCACTGATGGCACAGTGCATCAGTGCAGCTTTGGGTCTTAAGCCACGCATATGCAGGCAGTCACTTCATGTAAAATAGTTAAATTGGAAGCTGACCTCAAAAACTTACTTCAAAGATTAGATTATCTTAGAAAATCTTATGGAAATGTTAAGCTAGTCAGCAAGCTGCGGGATATAAATCCTGACTGCAGGCAAGTATTATGTGATAGGTTAGTAGGTACGCACCGCCATTCTAGCTTTGCTGGAGACAATAGGATCCGTGAGTGTTTTGATTCCACCAGGACCTGTAACTTCTCCGATCTTAGAACCCAGTCCAGTCAGAGAAATTAGCACGTCGCCATTATGGGCATCGACATTAAACTGAAAACAAAAAAAAAACCCTATTATTAATTTTGTTTAGATAAAAAAATACTAGAAAGAAAGAGAGAAAATCATAGGACCAATAAAACTAAAATAATAACAGAAAAAAATTAAAGCAAGAAAGTGAAAACAAAGACAAACTTAACTAAATTAGTCCTGTACAAGGCCAGAAGGCTCAAAATCTTCAAAATAATTGTCACATAATATAATGCCCACCCCATTATTTTTATTAACACAAGCTTTTGCCTGTTTTTTAGTTAGGAAATTTTGCCACGGCAAAGTTCAAATAGTCTGTGACACTCGGAAGTAATGTTCCTTCCCATTAGTGAAAGAATTTCAGATCAGTAGCTCCGAGGATTACCCCTACATTCAAAATAACAAACTTTACCTCTTTATAAATACTATTTATAAATATTCGTAAGCAAAGTTTTGAGTGTGAATGAGGAGCTCATTAAAAAGTATCATTAAGTAGTATTCAAAAAGTAACAGCCGCACGGGTCGATCTTTAAGGTTAAGCCGTTGGTCCCGGCTGTCATTTGTAGATCTTTGACATTCGTTACGAGTAGTCAGAAGCAAAAAGTCGGACATCCAGTCTTACCAAGGGGTATCGTATTACCCTATTACTGGGTTGTGGAGGTCAGATAGGCAGTCGCTTCATGTAAAATACTGGTACTCAGCTGCATCCGGTTAGACTTGAAGCCGACCCCAAGATAGTTTGGGAAAAGGCTAGGCAGATGATGAGTTTTGAGTATGAATGTGGATGGATATAAGAGTAGACGAAGACCAAAAAAATAGATGCATGGACTGTGTGAAAGATTGAATGGCACAAAAGGAGGTATGATGAAATGATAAGTAATAGAGAAGTATGGAACAGGAAGTCATGCTGCGCCGACCTCAAATTAATTAGGATAAAGGCAAGAGAATCATTATCTGCCTAGCCTTTTCTCAAACTATCTTGGGGTCGGCTTCCAGTCTAACCGGATGCAGCTGTGTACCAGTATTTTACATGAAGCGAATTGCATATCTGACCTCCACAACTCAGTAACTGGGTAATACGATACCCCTTGGGAAGACTGGATGCCAGACAGAAGAGAATGATGATAATGAAATATTATTATTAAAGCTTGTAAAAGAGAGCCGCTGGCCTGCCATGACGTCTTAAAACATTGTTTTACTCTTTTTTCAGTGTGGGAAAGAGATGAGAGACATCATGTATAGCTCCGTCTCTTTCCCACACTGTAATGAGAGTAAAACAATACTGCTGACGTTATGGTACGCCAGCTGTTCCTAGAACGAAACTAAACTTTTCTCTGTATTACTAACTTTAACTTTATGGCTGCCTGGTGGGTACTTGCTGTTGACGACAGGAACTCTTCTGCCCGTTATAGACTCCTCAATATACTTTAAGATCTGTTGACAAAGTAACCACAAGTTAGTAACATAATTCAGAAATAATTTAAATTAAAAATTAGGATTATAAAAAACAATTCAGTGTTCAAATATAACATTATGCAAAAAAAAGTATTTTTTTATTTTAAAATCTACGTTATTACGTCATCACGTTAATTTTAAAACGTGCACTCATGCTCTGGGGGGTAACCATGACGTCTTAAAGAAGTGTTGTTTTAATTTCACTCTAGTATGGAAAAGAGATGGAGCTATAGAGGACGTCTAGCGCCATCTCTTTTCCGCTCTGGAAAAAGATTAAAACAATACTGCTTTAAGACGGCATGATAGGCCACCTGCACGCGTAGCATGACCGCCGTAGAAACGGGCTATGTCGACGGAAGAATCGACAAACTGACACATTGTCATTGTCTCTCTGCCATTATGTCGATTCATCGGTTAACAAAACTCGTTTCTACAGTGGTCATGCTACGTGGTCGCGAGTCACTCGATAAATATTCCCGTATGTTTGATATGACTGAAATAGCTAGAAATTCTAGCTATTCTAGCTTAAATTGCTGTATTCTAGCCTAGAATATAAAGAACTTTACGTCTTTGACGTCGTCTTTTGTCATTTGGAACACTTGTCCACCCGTAGCCTGCGCCACCTGGTGATACACTTGAGATTCAGCACTACTCGGTAATCCACATTGGCCAGTCAGTATAAAAACTATCTGAAAAGAGAAGTACCAAATAACATTTACACATGGAACGAAACAACTAAGTACATATTATTATTGTATGAGTATATGCCACAGTCAAAACTGTTAATTAGTGAAAACTACTTTTGGCCGGTCACACAACACTAAGAACACAACTATCACTAAGAAATTCAATAGGTTTAAAAGTTTTTTAGTGAATCTATCAAAAACTTCGTGTTGTACCAATTCTAGTTGGCCAACGCAGGCCTTCTGAAACAACATTTTTTTTTAATAGCAACGCATTTAAAGGGTTTTGACTGACACCGGTCAAAACTGGGTTGGTCTGATTAAACGTATTGACTGTAACATATACCTATATGATTACAAATTAAAAACGATTTAATAAATTAAACTAACAACAAGCCATACAATGGTTTCAAAAAACTCATCAACGCAGGCTGTCAGCTCGTAATGTCCCCAAGAGATTGGCGACATAATCATGTCGTTTGCTAACCCACTGGCCAGGTAAAAGCCAGCCCTTGGGTCACAGGAAGCGTCAACTAGGCATTTGGAAATTTAAGAGGGGACTCTACGGGGCCTTTCTCCATACAAACGTATTCCGCTGTTTTCTTCGTGGATAATGCGTCTAGAGCAATGATTTGTTTCCAAAAAGGTTTTATTAATACATGCCCCATCATTTCCTTTTTTTCAAAACATAATCACTATTATAATTATGACAATCCAAAAACCCGAAAAAAAGCCCGATTTTACCGCCATGTTCAGCCGACTATCAGACAAATTAGATAAGTTTTTAACAAAAAAGAAAATGATAGAAGCATAGATATACTTTTCCTCAAAATTTTGATATAATAATTATTTCGATCAGTTTAGATTTGAAGAAGAAAACAGGGGAATACAAAACGTCTTTTGGTCACGATTTTTGTAGGTAAAATCAGCGTGAGTTGTAGTTGTCCCTTTTGCACTTTACAGGGGCTTGGTCGGTCGCAGCGACGGCAATAATTTCTTCAAATACCTAGTCTTCAAATTCCTCGAACCTAGAGTCCCCTCTTAACAATACCGACTTAGTTTTGATACCAATGTGCCTCGTTGGTCAAGTGGTCGCAAGAGCAACAGCTGAGCAAGTTCTGGCTTTAATTCGCAGTTCGGGCAAAGTGTTATTGGGGTCAATCAGGAATTTCTTAGTAGCAGCCACGGAGTCTGGACTTGTCCCCGGTTGAGGGCAATAGGCTCGCCCCCTATTTACATTTGACTTAATAATAACTGATGGTATGTGGGTGTACTTTTAGGTACATCCCTGCCTAACGCTTCGGGGATTACAAGCGTGATTTTATGATATGTTTCAAGTCGATCGACTTGTCCAAAAATAATGACCTGAATCTGTTTCCTCTGCGCAATACTCTTGATTTGTTCAAACATTCTGTAGTCCTTAGCTGAAGCATCAGTGAACACATACAAGTAGGAAAGCGGCAAGCTGATTGTGAGCGCTTTCTGGATGCCTGTCATGGCGTATTCGGGACAGTCACTGCCCCCATGGACACGTATGTCTGCCAAAGCCCTTCTAAACTCGCCTTTGCCTTTGGTGATGGCTCGTACTTCGGAATCTGAAAGACAAATATTAATATTACAATTCCGTTTATTGTTTTTGAACTTTAGGCAAATAAACTGCACCTATTCTGATCTCTATTTTTCAATAAGAACCTATTTATTTATCTATACTCTATTCAAATAAATAAAATTCAAGTGTCTGTTTGTAATATTATATTAAAATAACCGCTTTTTACTATACATGCATATGAATGTATATACGGTACATATTATCTTGTATAGATAACTAAGTACCGTACATACATACATCTATACATACAAATAAATAAAATTGAAGTGTCTTTTTGAAATATTAAAATAACCACTTTTTACTACATGCATGTGAATGTATATACGGCACATATACCTAAATAACATTTGTCTGTCGGTCTGTCTGTTTGTTCCGGCTAATCTCTGGAACGGCTGGGCCGATTTTGACGGGACTTTCACTGGCAGATAGCTGATGTAATAAGGAGTAAGATAGGCTACTTTTTAAATTCCATGCGGACACAGCTAGTTTATTATAAGGAGGCAGGTAGTTCTGTGGTTTCTGCCTACCCCCATGAGAAAAAGGCGTAAAAATATGAATGTTTGTATGTAAGAAGCTATTAATTTCTAAATAGGTAATCTACGCAAAAAAAAATTGTAGCGATAAAGTGAGCACATGACATTTGCAGTGACAACAAACTTAATACTCTAAAATAACAAAACTTCGATTGTCTTCTTTATCGTGTGCTTAGTGTCTAACCTAATGTCAGAGGTGACAAAACTTCGTTAGAACTCAAAGATAAAAACACGTATCTAATTCATAACATTATTAGATGTGTTTTGAAGGAAATCTAAAAAAAATTGTAAGATAACGACAATTTTTAGACACTAGGTACAGATGCCAACAGGTCAAGCTACCCGAAACTGTCAAATTTTCCCAATCAACTTTGTACCGTATTCTTGAACGATAAGATTGAAAATCTATTAAAGAGATTTGACAGATAGTTGTAACTTGATGTGTTGGCGTTTGTACAACGGTTATCGCTGACAGATATCGCTGTACTCATAGGTCAATGATAACAGGTCTTGTACATTTACGGTTCTGCCAAATATCTAGAAGCAGAAACGCGAATCTGCAGGCGGTAACTCGTAGGTAACTCTGTCTGTATGTGTCTTGGTAAGCAGGTTCCTAGTCATTCATCTGCCTAGCCCAGCAAAAAGACCGCGGAAGATCGAACATTGGACCGCCAAATGTTTTTAAATGTACATACCTTGCTACTCCATTTAAATAATATTTGAATACATAGGTACAACTAAACAGGGTGTAACGGCAAAGGTATATACCTTCTTAAGCATGTGCTACAGACCATCAAACTGAACATGTTTCTCCATCGGACAAACATCGTAATAGCGAAAAAATTATCTGCTGCCCCATACAAAATTTTAATACCTATTCGACCCAAATGTATGGGGCAGCTGATTTATGTTTTTCTGATGATCTGTAGCACACCCTTAAGTATGTACATACCCTTTCCGTTACACCCTGTATACGTTTTAAAGCCTAGAATCTAGCCGATACCTGGCCTAGCCTTTTAAAGCCTAGAATCTAGCCGATACCTGGCCTAGCCTAGAATCTAGCCGATACCTGGCCTAGCCTTTTCCCAACTATATTGGGGTATAACACCATAGATTCAATAATGAACTGCCTAAAGGAAAACAATCTAACAGCTAATGTTTCTACAACCAAAATTCTACAATTTTCGAACTATAACAACACCCAAATACAAACTTTAGACTAACATTATAATAACGTTAAAATCGAAGATGTCCTTGACACAAAGTTCTTAGGCATTACCTTAGATAGATACTGTAATTAGAAAGCTCATACAAATCGCATTTGCTCTAGTCTAAACAAAATTATTTTTGCACTCAGAAGGCTTAGAAAAATGTCAAGTTTAAAAACTGCCATGTCTGCGTACCATGACTACGTTAGCTCAATACTCAGATACGGTCTGCTTATATGGGGTAACTCTACCTTCGTAAAAAAAGTATTTATAACCCAAAAAATGTGTCAGAGCCATTTGTGGCGTTGGGCCGCTCGATCCATGTAGACCTCTATTCAAAAAGCTGGGCTTACTTACTGCTAGCTTATACATTTTAGAAGTAGGCATGTTTGTTAAAAAGCACCCAAACTTATTTACTAAAGTAACAGAAAATAAAAAGTTTCTCTCTAGAGATCCCACCAAATTGGCCATAACAAGATGTAGAACACAATCACACTCTCTTCCAAAACAATTTCTATAGTATGTCGGTCAAAATATTCAATAAAATTCCGAAACAAATCAGAGAACTGCCAATTAACTACTTAAAAAACAAACTGCAGAAGTGGCTCTGTAATAATGTGTTTTACACAATAAATGAGTTTTTGATTTAAAAACACATTTGTTATGGTTAAGTAGCATAAGTTCCACATTTTGAAAACTATTGTTCCTATTTTGACATTCTTTTAATTATTATTTTTTTTAAATTTTGTTGATCAAAATCAAAATCAAAATATTTTTATTTCACATAGGCCTACATGGGCACTTGTAAAACGTCGACAAAAAGCTCGGTTCGGGTTGGTCGTTTCCTATGGAGAAGAACCGGCAAGATACTCCATGGTTACTCTTTTAAAATCATTTGGCTTTACAATTTTTCTATGTTACAGCGTTGGCACTTAAGTATGAGTGGACATCGTAGGCCCGACAATAAGTCGTTGCTTACTACAAAACGTAGAACAAGATAAAAAGTTACCAAGGATCTAGGAATCTATAAGGCCTACAATGTCCACACATTTACAAACAATCGGTAAATAAGAAAATGAGTCTATACAAGCAAATAAAAAAAAAGAAGATATTGCAAAAAGACTACAAGTGACACAAATGTCGTCATCCGTGCTGTAACTATTCTAAACAAAATGGTGTAATGATTAAGAAAATATTGTAAAACATCTGATTAAAAAATAATGGAAAAAAGTAAATAAAAATAAAAAAGTAAATAAAATAAAACATAAAAATTAAAAAATATAAGATTGAGAATAGTTAGAGACATCCACACATTTGTGCCGTTTTATGAGCTACCAGGGAAGCCGCATGTGCGTAGGGGCTCAGGCCAAACTTCTTTATCTTCAACATGATGTTATAGCTGTTCCTTGTTATATTTTTTTCTAATTTTATTACTGTATCCTGCAGGCCTGCAGGTATCCTACACACAAGTAGGTATATTAAATTCTAAAAATGTTTTGTTTTTTAACTACGTCTAGAAGTTTGATACCTAAACGCTACGCTCTTAACTTGCCCGTATTTCTACATTGTTCTCACATATTTGTAATTCTTAACATGAATGATGTAACCAAGATTTTGTAACATATTTTGATTTAAAAGAGTGACCATGGAGTTTCTTGTCCATTCTTCTTCATAGAGATCTACGCTACGGAATGGGCAACTACAGTACTTTTATAAGCTATGCCTTGTGACTGGGACTGTAGCTTCGCATTTTTTTTTTGTTTTTTTTTGACTTTCAAAAGTGCCTGTAGTGGTCTAATTGAAATAAATGCTTTGACTTTGACTTTGAATTTTAATGTCGACTACATTTTGTTATGTTCTCTAATTTAATTTTAAGTTTGCATGCTGAAATAAGTCTTCGAAATATGTGAAACCTTTTTTTTACGACCATATTATGTACCATATTTCATGCAAATAAAGAATCTTGAATCTTAACGGAATGCTGAGTACCATTATTTTACACGAAGCGACTGCCTATCTGACCTCCACAACCCAGTTGGTAGGTACTGGGTAGTACGATACCCGTTGGTAAGACACAGTCGGGGCCAAAGGCTCAACTTGCTTTCCGAAACATGGAGGAAATTCGGTACTAAATGGATGGTAACCCATACATAGACCGACCTAGCCAAGCGCTGCTTAACTTTTAAGATCGACCCGTGCGGCTGTTGTTTAGCCTTAACTCTTCCTAAAACCGTCATTCAAAGATACTGGATATGAGGTCATGATTACAACTTGTCGTTCTACCATGGATAGATTCTAAACTCCTCATCATCTGCCTAGCCTTTTCCCAAACTATCTTAGGCTCGGCTTCCAGTCTAACCGAATGCGGCTGAGTACCAGTATTTTACATGAAGCGACTGCCTATCTGACCTTCACAACCCAGTAACTGGTTAATACAATACCCCTTGGTAAGACTGAATGTCAGACTTTTAGCTTAAACTACTCGTAACGACCGTCTTAGATCTACAAAAGACAGTCGGGGCCAACGGCTTAACCTGCTTTCCGAGGGACGGGGGAAACTCGATATGTGATTATGGTCACCCATCCACGGACCAACCTCGGCTTAATCATTTGTAAATGGGTTAATATTATAAATGCGAAAGTTTGTGAGGATGTATGGTTGTTTGTTACACTTTCACGCAAAAACTACTAAATGGAGCTGTACGAAATCGATCTAGGAATAAAATAATAGTCTGGAATAGCACATAATTATTATACCGTTAGAGCAGCCCCGACAGTGGTGGCAGCCCCGTCTTACGAGGAGTAAGCCGTGGGTTCGAACCCAAGCAGGCGCGTTACTTTGTGTAATTTATTTCGGCATGTCCTTGAACTAAAACTTCGAAGACTTGTGACATGATGTACCAACCCGCACTGGGCCCGAGTGGTGGATTACAGTCCACTCCCTCTCATAGAAAGGAGGCCTGTGTCCCAGCAGTGGGAAAATTTTAGGCTCATAATGATTATACCGTTAGTACGATCCCGTGGAAGAATTATCGAACAAAATGCGGGCGAAGCCGTGGACATAAGCTAACTATACCGAAATTTTCTATCTGCGATGCATTGGAACTCGACACCTTCTCAAATATTGTGTTGGCTTCCTCAGTCAGTTGACGTATTTCATCCGCCATTGATGCCGTATCGTCGATAACAAATGTTAAACTGCTTTTTATAATTTCTCCTTGTACGAAAACGGAACATGTTTGTACAGTTAGCACAACAAGAAGAACAAACAATCCGTAAGACGCCATGGTTAATACTGATGCTAGTGATAGTGGACAGAGATATTTAAATGCTCCACTATTACGACATTTTAATTAAAAAGTATCATGTACAATTGATAAGAGTGACCCAATGATAAAAATGCGTGTGCGTGTGATCTTCCGGACCAACTGATATTTCACAAAATTAAAAATTATAGGATTTAGTAGTAGACTGAAAACAATTGTAGAAAAAATCTGGGAATTTCTTAACAAATATATTAAAAACTACAGTTTTTAAACTGTAGTCCCTCACTTCTCACAGACGGTCAGCCAGATCTTGGAAAGCATCTGAAAAATTAAGATATTTACTAAAAAACAGACCACAAAGCATCAAAGATAAAAAAATATATATAACGTAACTAGTTTATAGTCCCTCATTCGACACAAAAAAAAAGATATAGGCAAATTTACTAACGGTAAAAGATTTTTTTCCAGTGCCATTCCAATCGAATGATATTATTTTTGAACGCTCGTAATTGTAACTAAGTTGGTTAATTACGAGTACATTATCTTTCTTTATCTGCCGATATCACTGTTTTATGAACGAGTGTTCGTTTTGCTATGATGATTAATTTACACAATTATTGCATTTACTCTGAGGAGTGAGGGACCACACTTCAAGGGCTGTAGTTTTTAAAATATTTGTTTAATAATTCCTAGATCTGTTCTACAATTGGTATCAGTCTACTATTTAATCCTATAATTTTTATTTTGCAAAATACCAGTTGGTCCCTCAGTTCAAACGCACATGAATGCGAGAGTTCAACTGATTTTTTTTTTTTCAGTATTTAAGTCGGGGAATTCCAGAAATATAAAGTGTCGCAACAATTTTTAGTGTTCCCTAATCAACAGCGTCGAAGTTCAATGTCGTTTACATAAGATCGCGCCTGTAATCTCCGTCGGCTAGGCAGAAGTGTACCAAATAGTACACCCACATTTTTCTAGTAATGTTAAACTCCTATGTAATAGGGGGCGAGCCTATTGCCATCAATCGGGCAAAGATCCAGACTCCGTGGCTGCTATTGAGAAATTCCTAATGGAAAAACCCAATGGACCGAACCGGGAACTGTCATGCTCAGCAGCCGCGCTTGCGACCACAAGACCAAAGAGGGGATTTAATGTTGTTTATTGTATTAACTATCCCATTTACTTAATCATTTTCATCGATGAGACGTTTCCATTTGAAGATTTACCCATGTAGCTCAGAGAATTGCTAAACTTTTAAAGTGGCAGTGCGCGGGGAAAATTGCTATTAGAAAAGTTTGCGGAGAAGTTTTGCGGGAATTTGCTGAATGCAATACCGGTCGTTGTGGCGATCTTTGGGCAGTCTCCTTCCAGCTTTGGACGTATTTAGTTTACTTGAATTAACAATAACCTCTATGACCCGTTTGTTATCCAATGCATCCATCAGCACTAAGTTTTGAGTGCGTTGCATTGAGTTTTACCGTAAAACGTGATTTTTCACCTCAAAAAAAAAACAGTCGTTTCCCGGCAATAATTTTTGCGTAGGTTGATGTACAGAATGCTTGGTTGACGCACGTACTTTGTATAAATCTTTGGCTGTGATCTCCCTTTGGACCGCTATCAGAAATAAAAGCTAGATTGATGTGCATGTTCATGTAGTTCCAAGACATAAACATCTATACGACTATTCAAAATATGTTTGTGAAATTCATGTCCTTAAATAATTTCTGTTACAGACGGTCGCCAGCAAGCTCCATGACACCGAGGTCAAAGTCGAGATCTTGAAGACGAAGGAAGAATGCGACCACGTACAGTTCCTCATAACTGAAACGTCTACGTCCGGACGAGTGTGCGCCCCTGAAATGGCTGAAATCGAAACTTTGTCTCTGGGTAAGAAATCTTATGCTTTTATTGGTGAATCTGTCGTTGCCTATTGATTTAACGATTCTGCTGAAATGCCATGATACCAGCTTGAGCTAATTGAAGGTTTCCGGTTTTTTGTTCTGGTGAGCAATTTAAATTGTAATTGAATCTTTTTAAACAAATTGTTGGGATTCGCACCCAACAAACACGCAGTTGGCACGCGCAGGCGACACGCACAAGCGACGTGACCGACCTACGCATCATCGTCTGCTAGCTGTGGTTGGCACCGGCCGGCTTGCGGACACTCGCTTCCTCTGACACCACCGCGACGGACGACCCTCCCAAACGCCTTCTAAATTATTTCATGTTTGTTCGGGACAATTGTAATATTGTAAATTTAATCGGCAATACACCAAGCCCATACCTATTATATAGTCCACTTTTATTTCTACCCAACGAGTTAGCAAACATTGATCCGGCTCGAAGGACCAATATTTGCTAATAATAGGTAGCGTGCCATCTGCTGTTCTTTTATATGTGTTGGGAATCGCACCCAACACACATAAAAGAACACGAATTGTTTCAAGCCCTTGGACAAGTTCCCTTTGTTCATTAAGTCGCTAGTTTTAAAATACAACCCATTGCTTCACACACTCGCATTCCATTTTGATACAATACCAAAAACCATTGCGTGTCACGTCGAGAAGACATTGCTTCGATTAATATTATAAGCATTCGTTCTTGTATTAAACGAAGCAATGTAACACACTTTTTTTTCAAAAACTTGCAGAATGTAACAGACAATTACTGTGTTACACAATTGTGGTGCAAGGTGCTAACTCTTGTATTTAAAATTATTCAAAATTTAGCTTTTGCCCGCAGCTTCGCACGCGTTAATTGAACTTAATAAATTTAGTAGAACTTGTCAAAAATCGGCTCGGACTTGTGGCGCCATCTATTATCGTTATTATTGTTTTCCTCGGGAACAGTAGTTTTTTTTCCGGGATAAAAGGTACCCTATGTCCGTTTCTGTACAACTGACAACGTATGAGCAAAATTTCAGGATGTTCAGTTCAGTGGTTTAGCCGTGAAGAGGTAACAAACAAACAAAGTTACTTTCGCATTTATAATATTGATTAACATTAGGATAGGATACAATCTGTGTAAAAATCGTTTTTTATCTGTAATATTATTTTGACATGAAATTAATTAACATTATGAATGCCTCTTTTCTTTGCTTACTTTTCAGAGCCCAAAGTGAGTCCAGCGACATTCTGCAGAGTATTCCCATTCCACCTGATGTTCGATCGGGAGTTGAACATTGTGCAAGCTGGACGGACTGTGTCGCGTCTGATGCCGAGGGTCACCAGACAGGGGTGCAAGATCACTGATGTTTTAGATACGGTAAGTTATATAAAAATACAAGCTGCTGCCCGACGACTTCGTTCGCGTAGAATTTTTGAAATGTTGGCCGATTCTCAGACCTACCATCGGGTAATTCTGAGAGTCAGCATGCACGGCTATGCACATAAAATCTCATACAAATCGGTTCAACCGTTTCGGAGGAGTTTGGTAACAAACACCGCGACACGAGAATGTTATTATTTTAGATTCGATAGTGGTAAGGGAGCTCAGATAGTTTTTCAGCAAGCATAGTCAGCACGAAAACTTGATAGCTGTGTTTACTATGAAAAGACTTTCAGTTTTCGAAAAGGGCCTGAAACTAACAACGAACTGTTCAGCAATGTTTATTTTCATCTCATCGGTCCTGAACTTAACACACTTAAACAGGCAAAACTCGAAGACATTGTGACTTTCCACTAATTCTGACTCTGCAGTCATCTCTCACTCTGATGAGGTCCTGAGTTCAATTCCCAGGTCGATCAAAGTGTTATTGGGTTTTTCCTTTTTTTTAACTTTTTAGTAGCAGCTTTGGAATGTAGATTTGTGCCAGTTGGTTCGCCCACTATTACATGGGACTGAAACATAACTCGCGGAAGGTGTGTAATATTAAGTACTCCTTTGTCTAATCCCCCAGGGATTACAGGCGTGAAATTATGTTATTTAAAAAGAATTGAGGAATGAAAATAATATTTCAGGTGCGACCACACCTGGAGATGACATTCGCCAATGTACTCGCTCACATCAACACGGTGTATGTCCTGAAGACCAAATCAGAAGAGATGACTGTCACGGCTCCTGACGAAGATATCGCTTCCCTACGTCTGAAGGTACTGGTGACAAATTAATATTGAATATTTTAACTATGGACATTACATCAGGTCGTCGGTTAGGGAGGCCTAGAAAACGCTGGCGTAACGACCAAGACGGGTTTTGAGAGACTAGCTGTCTCGCGCAACTTCGTTTCTGCAACATTTTTCATTGCAGCTCCGCTCCTATTGGTCGTAGCGTGATGATATATAGCTTATAGCTTTCCTCAATAAATGGGCTATCTAACACTTAAAGAATTTTTTAAGTCGGACCAGTAGTTTCTGAGATTAGCGTGTTCAAGCAAACAAAGAAACTCTTCAGCTTTATTATTAGTATTAGATTGGCCGGAGAAAATCGCACGGAGAGAAGAGTGGAAGGTTAAAGAGGAGGCCTTTACCTAGCAGTGGGCAATGACAATATAGCCTAAAAAAAAAACCTTACACACAAAACTTCAAATAGTTCCTCTGTTAGTCTTGTACTATTTCACGATGAGTCGTAGACAGAATCTATTTCGTAACTGGTCAGATCGCAATCGCTCCATGTAAAAGAGACTGAGACTGTCACTTAGCTGCATCTGGTTAGACCAAAATCCGACCCCTTGCCCGACCCTCGGGGAAGAATAATAGAAAGATAATGGAATTTCTTGCCGGTTCTTGTCCATAGGAAACGACCAACTCGATCCGTGCATTCTTGAAGTATTAATAAGTGCCCATGTAAGCCTATGTGAAATAAAATATTTTGATTTTGATGATTCTTTTACACACATGATTATAACTTTTCCCACGTGTACCTTCTTTTCTAATTCCAGGGTCAAATGCTGTACATTCCGGAGACAGATGTGGTTGTATTCCAATGCTACCCCAGTGTGACTAACTTGGATGATTTGACACGGTAATTTGTACTTAAGGCCCGATGCCTGCCAGGGCTGCTGGACTGTTCGAAAGAGATACCGTGGCCCTGGAACACAAAGGGCTAAGAAGGAACATGGATGGGTTTTAGTCAGTACAAAGCTGACACTCCCTTCTGCTCCGCCCAGAGCGAAAGGAGTCATTTGATGATCCTATCCGTAAAAAAAGGCCCCTTATAATTGTAGAAATGTTTTTTTTATATTTGTTATTATACCCGTATTTAACCGGCTAATCCTCCTAAAATAACCAGTTTACGGACATATTTCATTTCATTTTTGTACTTAAAAATATGCATAAAATAGACAAAGTTAACCAGCGCATAGTGCTTAGCCTGTTTAATTCTGGTTAATCAGCAATATTTATATAATAGTTAATCAAACACAAGATCTAAACTTTTAACCTTTTAACCCAATCAATTGTGATTTCAAATATTGTAACGTCTATAACTGATATATCCACGCAGAAATTTTGTTTCCAGATTTACATAATTTAATTCTATGTTACAGTCGCGGCCTCTGCATCGCAGACATCCCTCTCCACGACGCGACTCGCGACCTGGTCCTCATGTCAGAGCAGTTCGAAGCTGACTATAAGCTCACTCAAAACCTTGAGGTGCTCACTGACAAGCTGCAGCAGACCTTCCGAGAGCTGGACTCCGAGAAACAAAAGACTGACAGGTATTTCGTGGACTTTTAATTGTTCTTGGTCACGTACAGCGTACAGTGCTCGATACGCGCCTCGGATTGCAATGGACGTGTCAAATTCTAAGCACGCGCTCCTCTAGCGAACATCTTCAAAGGTGTCCAAACTATCTTCTTAGCCTGCACGCAACTGTTCGTGTTCGTGACAGATCTTTGTAACTTGCAAGCGAACTGCTCGCTAGCCACTCGCGAACACGTACAAAGGTGTCCAAACTATGTGCTTCAGATGCACGTGAACCACACTGTTCGTGTACACAATCACTGTTATCTTCATAGTATATTTATATATACTTAATATTATCACTACTTAGTCGTCTAACACCGATATGTCCCTAAAAAAGGAGGAAGGAAGGAATTAATGATTATTCCCCCAGAACAATGAAGAAAGTTTCATCTATCTAGGTATTTTACCGGATACATTTCGGGAAGTGTGCTTTGAAATTACACAATCGAATTCCTCCATCTCAATTCTATCATCGGACGAGCAGAGATACGGCAAATCGTCACCGTTATATGGTTGAAGTTCCACGGACCCGAACAAAACGCCATGTTTCCATATTTAATGTGCGAACCGCCAGTCTGTGGAATTCACTGCCGGCTTCTCTGTTCTCTGATCATTATAATCTGGATCTCTTTTGATTGAATTGGATTCTTCTAGGCAAGCGTGCTCCATTCCACTCCTAGGCCGCATCATCGCTTCACGTCATTTATTACCAAACTCAAAGCCTATACAGTAAAAAAATACCCAATTTTTAGTAAATGCATACAACCCAGAGTGCAACAGGCTTTTTCTGTATAAGGTCGTTCCATAGTTGATTTGTCTCTGTCATCCCTCACCTAGAAGCCACGAGCAAATCCTAAACAAAAATGTGGTGTTTTAAAACCAGTACCGAGTAAAACGGGGTGAATAGAGACGCAGGGGCTTATAGAGACGCAGAGTTGAATAAGACAAAAAGTGGAAAATATATGACATAATTTGCGACGTTGCCAACTTTCAGAACGGGATCTCTTAAGGTGATTGGATTACCTATGCCTCATCATCTTCCTGCCCGTGTCCAATATTACTTTGGGGTCGGTGCAACAATTTTTTTATCTTCCATTCTCCTCTGTCAACCGTCACGCTATCATTTACTCCTTTTACTTTAATATCATTCTTCACACAATACATCCATCGTTTCCTTGGTCTTCCTCTCCCTCTCCATCCATCAACATTTGTATTCATCAGTTTTTAGGGTTCCGTACCCAAAGGGTGAAACGGGACCCTATTACCTACTGAGACTTCGCTGTCACCAGGCTGTATCTCATGAACCGTGATAGTTAGCCAGTTGCAATTTCTACAGATTATGTATTTCTGTTGCCGCTATCACAAAAAATACTAACAACAGAATAATATATAAATATTTAAGCGGAGCTCCCATACAAAAAAAGTGATTTTTCGCTCGTTTTTATACGTAATGGTACGGAACACTTCGTGCGCGAGTCTGAGGTTTTTTAGTTCAGAGTTTTTTGTCACGGATTAAGCATATCTCAATAACCTTATTCCAGGCTCCTCTACTCAGTCCTGCCAATCAGCGTAGCTACGGAACTGCGTCACCAGCGCCCGGTCCCAGCCCGGCGGTATGACACAGTGACGCTACTATTCAGCGGTATCGTTGGCTTCGCAAACTACTGCGCACGTCACACTGACCACAAAGGCGCCATGAAGATCGTCAGGATGCTCAACGATTTGTACACCGCTTTCGATGTGCTGACTGATCCGAAGAGGAATCCTAATGTTTATAAGGTAAGATTGCCTGGGTCCTAAAACCAGAGATCGGAATAGGCAGAGTATATTTAAATAAACTTCAAGGAAGTAAGTAACTTGTGGATTACACCTCCTTCTGATTTGACATCTAAAAATTTACGTGTGTATTTCGGCACCTAAAAATCATTCCGTGATTTTATGCGGAGGTAGTGACGGACTTCCTTAAAGTTTAGGTAAAGTCTGCCTATTCCAATTTCTGACTATAAAATAACACATTATCACGCCTGTACTTCCAGAAGGGGTGGTGGTACTTTGGAAGAGGTGTACCTAATAGTACACTCACATTTCGCCAGCTATGTGTAATAGCCATATAATAAGGGGCAAGCCTATTGCCATCAACCGGGCACAAATCCAGAATAAATGGCTGCTACTGAGAATATTTTAATGGAAAAACCCAATAAATTCTTGCTCGACCAAAGACCCGAACTCAGGACCTCATGTTGAGCAGTCGCGCTCGTGACCACTGGACCAACGAGGCAGTAACTAAAAGTATATTTACTGTAAATCGTTGTACTACCTAAGATGAACCTATAAGTCATCATGTGCCTAGCCTTTTCATAAACTATCTTGGGGTCGGCTTCCAGTCTAACCGGAGGCACCTGAGTACCAGTATTTTACATGAAGCGAGTGCCTATCTGACCTCCACAACCCAGTAACTGAGTAATACAATACCCCTTAGTAAGACTGGATGTCAGACTTTTAGCTTCTGACTATTCGTAACGACTGTCAAAGATCTACAAATGACAGCCAAGACCAGCGGCTTAACGTTCTTTCCGAGGCACGGAGGAAACTCGGTATGCAATTATGGTCACCCATCCACGAATTAACCTCGGCAAGCACGGCTTAACCTTAAAGACTGACCCGTGCGGCTGTAATTATTTAGCCACGAGCTCTAGCCTAGTGAACCTATGAATATTAAATTTTAATTTAAATTGCAGGTGGAGACAGTTGGAGACAAATACATGGCGGTATCTGGTCTGCCGGAGTACGAGGTGGGCCACGCCAAACACATCTCTCTTCTTGCTTTAGAGATGATGGATCTGTCTGAGACTGTCACCGTGGATGGAGAACCTGTTGTAAGTAACTAGAATTCTTTCTTTGTATCAGTACCTTAATAATTGGGAACTTGCTTTGTTTTATAACAAGTCGTTCATTTCAAAGTAAACTATACTCGCTTAACCTTTTGAACGCCAAAACATAAAAGAACGCGCGTGCCCTCCACGACAAGCCACAAATTCACCGTAAATACTTACAAATAAAAAAATGAGATTTCAAAAATATTATTAACCTATTTCTTGATAAGACATTTAATATTTAAGATATTTAGATCACATTTTAAAAATATATAAATAAACACACACAAAAGTAATGATTTAAATTTCTTATTTCGTGTTATAGTGCACCACATTTTTTGTCACATATTTGTGTCGTTGGCGTACAGGGCCACGCGCTTGTTTGTCACGTATTTGTGACAATGGCGCTATCTAGTATTCGGCTAGGTTAGGTAGACTGGAAGCCGCCCCAACTTAATTGGGAAAAGATGATGATAATGCTTTTTGTGCTTACGTTTGGCCGCAACTCGCCCGATGCGACCTAGGTTTGGAGCACGCTTGCCTAGAAGAAACTGTTTTACTCGAGCTTTGAATAGATCCAGATTATAATGATCAGGGAACCGGTATGCAGACTGAATACGGACACTGGTCTTACGCAGATATTTCAGAAAATTATCAATCAAAAACTCAAACTCAAAGCATTTATTTCAAGTAGACCATTACAGGCACTTTTGAAAGTCAAAAAACAAAAAAAAAAACGCGCAGCTACAGTCCCAGTCACAAGGCATAATAACTTGTTAAAGTACTGTAGTTGCCCATTCTAAAGCGTAGATCTCTATGGCAAGAAACTGCATGGACACTCTTTTAAATCAAAACATCTTACAAAATCTTGGTAATTAATGTTAAAAATTACAAATATGTGAGAACTATTTAGAAATACGGGCAAGATAAGAGCGGCCAGAGAAAAAAAAAGGCCGGTGTCTAGTAGAGTCTGGTCCGAAATCAAGTCATCACGATCGCTTCTTTAGTTATTCCATAGTTCGACCAGTACGTCTACCATGAGTTGTCATAGTTAGATCGCTTGACGTAACTGCAATAGTTGCGTCAATAAGCAAATACTATAGTTAGCTTTTTCAATGATATCATGAGCTGTGTTGGTGCTTACTACCAAATTCTAAGCAAATGAAGCCCAAACTTGCAGTCGCTGTAGTTTAATTTACTACACGTTGACGTAGGATAGATAACTATAGTGACTCATACTGCGCATTTTAGTACCCAACTATCCGCTAGAGGCGCTGTAAAAGTTTTCATACATTTTTTTAACTACAGACGCTAGCGAGTATATATTGTTAAAACTCATGGTAGACGTACAGCATAGTGCATGCTGAAGTGCTAAACAGCACTATTTTAGCAAAGCATAACCATCCTCTAACAAGGTGCAAGCGACAAGGTTGCCTGCGAAATTCAAATGTTCTCACATTTTTTGCAATTTGCCGGTCACTGTTAGGTTTCATCTTGAGCATTACCGGTCACTGTCAGGTTTAATCTTAAGCAAAATATGATTAGCAGTAATCATCATCATCATCAGCCCATAATGTTCCCACTGCCGGGACACAGGCCTCCTCTCTATGAGAGGGCGTGAGCTGTAATCTACCACGCGGGCCCAGTGCGGGTTGGTAGATGTCACATGTCTTCGAATTTTTAGTTCAAGGACATGCCGGTTTCATCGCGATGTTATCCTTCACCGTTCTTGAGGGCAACTGTGATTAAATAAATTACCCAAAGTAATGCGCCTGCCCGGGTTTGAACCCTCGGCTCACTGCTCGCAAGTCGGGGCTGCCACAACAGATCCACCGCTGCTCTCTTATAGTACCTATTGTAGTCATTAAACTCATCCATACAACCCCTTTAAGTTTATTTAACCCCTTTGAATGACAATTTCAAGAAAAAGTTGAATTTCGCTTGCTACCCTGGCGCTTCCACCATAAGTTTTTGTCTCTTTAATATTAATAAGCCTTGTTTCTCTTTCTCTAACTTACACTTCTTCCTTACCCAGGGCATCACAATCGGCATCCACACAGGCGAGGTGGTGACCGGAGTGATCGGTCACCGCATGCCGCGGTACTGTCTCTTCGGGAACACGGTAAACTTGACCAGCCGCTGCGAGACCACTGGTGTGCCAGGCACTATCAACGTTAGCGAGGATACTTATGGGTAAGTATTGTTTTTTTAAGTAATACCCTTGTTACCTTAAGGATAAGGCTTAAATTGAGAAGAAACGGAAAGTCAAAAAGCCTCTACCCTGCAGTGGGACACGACAGAGTCATTATGCATTTGAAAACGACGCAAAGATAGTCTCTTTGACTATAGAATTTAGCCTTTTTTTTTTAATGATGGGAAATCATCAAATGGCTTCTCCCACTCTGGGCAGAGCAGGAGGGAGTGTCAGACTTGTACTGACTAAAACCCATCCATGTTCCTTCTTAGCCCTTTGTGTTCCAGGGCCACGGTATCTCTTTCGAACAACCCGCAGCATAGGTTGTAGCCTTCAGTAAGAAACAAATGAGGCGAGTGATAGTATTTTTAAGTATAGTAAGCCTCCTAGGAGAATGATTGAGACTCTTTGATTAGTCATCTTTTTTGATAGACTTGACTTAAGACGCATAGTGTGTTTTGTAACAAATTTTGATGAACTTGAGGCGAAAAGACAAAACTAACAAAAACAAGACAATGTTCGAAAAAATATTGTAATCGGGCGTTAAAAAACATAAACATAGACAACATAATTATAAAGTGGCAAGAATGAAAAAAAAATGTGTCAACTTTGAAAGGTACAAATATTCAATCTTCACACAGATCTAAATATCGTTGCAAAGTTAACGGAATAGGCAACTTCTGTATCCCAAACGGTAGCTCAAAATTCTGCCAAAGCATCTGTCTGATCGCACATCTAGCAAGATGCTTTAACTCCACTGGTTTCAATCCACATCTAGAAGTTGGCACAAGATGATCTGCCAGAATATCTCCATACTTCTCCAACATTAGTTTCCTTTGATAATTATAATCATCAGGCAGTTCCATTTCTTTAAACAAAGTCTTGTTTATCGATAACGAAATCCTTGGGACCGCTCTCATAGCTAGCTTGAGACAAGATACTAATTCATATGGATATTTTCTGTTATATTCGTTCAGTCGATCTAATATGGACTCTACTGGGTTGGTAGAAGCTGCATCTGACGTTATTCTTGCTCCAAATCTTAATAGTATCATCAGCATTTCTGAAGCTCCCATCTGTATCACAACTCGCACTGGTGAAGCATGTCCACAACTTTCCAAAGGCACGTCTATGAAACGATAAGTCTTACCATTTTCTTTGTACTCGAGGTTGGCATTAGTTGCATGGTCTAGGTAGTAAACTAGAGCGTGTACATTTTCTTCCTTGTCCATAAAGTCTGATTTCCAACCGGCTAAGAAGTATGGTGCTGATGTGCCGAATATTGCTCCTGTATAAACAAAAAAAGGTCTTATTAGTTTCTTGTCAACATTCAAAATTACGTGGTGAATTTTAGTTGTCGATGCCTATAGCATCATTGACAAACAACGTTCCCACTGCTGGAACACAGTTCTTTATGAGAGTAGGTGGACAATAATTCACTATGCACGCGCCGTTTACCAATATGCGGTGATTGCAACGTGTCTCCGTGTGCTGGTTGTTTCTGCCACCGTTTTAAGTGTGTTATGTGTAGTTGGAACCTTTTTAAAACACCATACACTTCTGGAGTCGAGTCACAATATCATATTTAAGCTCAAAAACATATTAAACACAATAACATACCCAAAAATATCCTTTCAAAGGTTTTCTCACAGGCGTATATCTCATCCAATAGCGCAGCCATCACCTCATTATCCTGCAAGCTCCAATCAAAGGCAAGTTTCATGGCCACATACAACAGGTTATGGTACTTCCCCATTCGGCATACTTCCCCGTTTTGCGTCTTGCAGTTGTTGTGGTATTTCAATGCTGACGAAACGAAATTCTTGCATGATGTGTTGTCTGAATGATTTTGACCTGCAAGAGGATAGCAATACAAGGTGCAGTTTTACAATCTCGCCAAAATTCAGGAGGTTGTCACAAAAGACAAATAAATAATCAATTAAAATTACGCTACCTGGTCAATAATTAATAAACGCTGATTTTTTTAGATGTTTAAATTAGACAGTATTTCAGAATGACCCCCTTAACGTGGTCTAAGGAATAAGAAATATAATTATTGAATAAACGTTTGAGTTTTTTTATGTGAGTGAAAGCGCGGTTATAGGGAGAGGATCAGACGGGGCCGCCTTTTAACATCAGTGGTTCCGATTAGCATGGTAACCTCCTTGAATTTGACGAGGATTTGAAACAGCAGCCTGTATATTTAAGGCCTGATTAATAATTGGATCTTTCGGAATCTGGAGGGCGAAATACTCTAAAGGATAACTAGCTTATGAGTAGTCAGTTGACCCGCGACTGGGCCCGCTTTTTAACAGACTAATCCCACTCGCCCAATATAATTTCTGAATCGGTTCACTTCAATAGTTACGTACAAAGATTGAAAAAAAAATACAAACTTGCATATCTACCTATTAATTTTAGACTAAAAGGACCTGATTTTATCATACAAACTGATTGTCAAAGAGATGAATTGATATTTCCCTATCAAGTCTTAACTCCATCTTTAGTGTCACTGATAAAGAAATCGCCATCGTCTTTTTGTTATATATTAAATTACCTACCAATGAAAATACAGCTTTATAACACAATTTTCTGAATAAAATTTCATTGAATCACAATCAATCAAGTCTCATAAACTTATAAAGAGAAAGCTTTTATTAATAGATCTAGGTAATAACTAGTTTTGCCAGACTATCATAATATTTTACTTGAAATTATATTTATGGCTGAAAACGTTTCTCTGTGAATCTTCGAAGCTGTGTTTTCTTTCTTAAAGAGCAGGGTAATAATGTGTGGGTTAAAATAGACCTTTGAAATTATATTTCTGTGACTTGGTATTGAATCCTATGTTTTTACAATTTTGAGCTTCGCGTCATCTGCATTTGTCACATGCATAATTGGAATGTGAGTTAGGATGAACCTCTTTTCTTGAATATGTAATGTGTTCTTGAATGGGTGAGCCTTTGTTTGACTCCTCCCGCTCTGGGCGGAGCGGAAGGGAGTGTCAGACTTGTGCTGACAAAAACCCATCCATGTTTCTTCTTAGCCCTTTGTGTTCCTGGATACACGGTATCAAATAGTCCGGCAGCCCTGGCAGGCATCGGCCCTCTCGACCCCTTCCGATTTGCTGACATCTCCTTGAGAACGCGCCGTCGACACGTCGGCCTGTCGCCATAAGACGGACGGACGATGAGCTAGCCCATTACTCACCGTCCACAGGCCCGCATAGGGGGCGAGCCTATTATATAGTCATAACCAGGCACGAAGTACTAGAAATAACCAATAAAACTTAGCCCATAGTGTGACTTCAGAAGGCAGTATTCTTAAAATTTTTAAATCACGGGTTTATTATAAACCGTAAAAGCTAAAAACATTGTTTAAAATAAAAATATAACCTCTCGCACAGCCAGCAATGACAGTATTGAAGTATTCGACGAGTTCCCGCCGTTTATACCTCTCGTTCAAACAGTCGCGATCCATATTACTGAAGACTCCTTCGAAATAATATTCCATGAACGTATCCATAATGATCACAACAATTTTTCAGACAAAACAAATAAAAACACCACTAATATTCACAAAATTACAAAAAGTTTTGCAAAAATTTCGAAAACATCATTTTGACTTTTGATTTTATTGGCACCAGTAACAAAGTTTTATGTTTATAAACCTTTCTCTTTGTTAACGTTTTGAACACTTTAAATTCGATTATCAACGAGTAAACATTCAAAGAGGAACTGTCCACCACCTTTGTTAGCGAAGGAATAGCCATGAAATCAGTTTTCACCCCTCGGTTTTTACTAAGAAAACTTGCAAGTGCAGTATAATCCTCTTACCTCTGTATTGGGAAGCCATACTCAGTGTTAGTAGTCTATTTTATACGAGTAAGTGCGATAGTTACGAGACAGCAGGAAGTCGATATTTATTCGGTCTGTTCTATTTAAAAGTCAATCCTTTAAGTATAGGTATACTGTGTACCGTTTTGCACCTGTAGTCGAAGGACGAACGATTGTCTTTTGTATTTGATTGTCGATTGTATGTATAACGTTAACGAGTTAACTCCCTCGCTTTGCTCGGGAGTTAACGCTAGAATCCTTCGTTTTGCTCGGGATTCAATACGTCCCCCGCTACATAAGACACTACTTTATCCCCTTGGTGCATAATCTACTAATACAGATACAGGTGTATCTATCCCTCACCACATTTAGTCTGTTCTATAATTACGTAATAGAGAGCGATTTGCCCTTAAGCGGGTAATTCAATTTTTCTTATTTTTTTTTTGTAATATACTGCACGCGTAGCATGACCACTGTAGAAACGAGTTTTGTTTACGGAAGAATCGACATAATGACAGATAGATGATGACAATGTGACAGTTTGTCGATTATTCCGTCGACATAACTCGTTTCTACAGTGGTCATGCTATGCGTGTAGGTCAATGTCGGGTTGTACCTGTGTAGATTTGCGACCGTAAAAAATATGGCTACACATAGTTAAAAATCAATAAAATCATCAATACAACCCCTTTTACTCCATTTTTTTTTTAAAGAAATAATTATTGGATGGGATTAAATAAATTTACTTATTGCCATAAAAACAGGTTACAGTTTTGGGAGACCATGGCTCAAGATCTAGGTTAGAGTACCTGTATTTCAGGAGCCAGTGAAACTAAACTAACTTAGATGGTTGTACTGACAATTTGAATTATAATGATTCTGGAACTACAGAAGTGTTACCGTCGCAAATCATATTTTGTTAAACAAACAGCCTGACATTATCATGCAAATTGCAAAAAACCACTTCACACTTAACCCGCCACAAAATCAGTCTCTAAGCACTCACTGAAAGGTTAAGGGTTAAAACTGCGTATGGTCCGCAAATTAACCCTATAGCCTATGATCCCGCAGTTTATGTATGTTTGATATTGTGTTACTTCAGAAATAGATATCGCATTAATCATTTACATTGCAGTTATGACTTGGCTCGCGAGGTTGTCGACATATGGGATGTGAGCTCAGCGATCATTGTGCAGATAGTCGTTTCAGCCAATGGCTTAATTGCCTTAAGAGCCTCGACCAATACCTGAGGAGGAGGCTCTTGAAAGGAGAAAGCGGTTCTTCTGGATACGGCTCGTATTGTTAGGCGGTTTCTCTCTCTGACCGGTAGCTTGGACCTTTTTCTTGATATGTAATAAATGTATAAAGAAATAAATTAACACATCCTAGAGAATATTTTTAACCACTTTTACCACGAAATTCTATTAAATCTATGCCGCTCTTTTCAGATACCTGCTGCGCGAAGATAACTTCGATCCAAGATTCGAACTAACATACCGCGGCCACGTATCCATGAAAGGGAAGGCAGAGCCGATGCAGACCTGGTTCCTGACCAAAAAAAAGACCATAATCTAACAAAACATGTGAATGATCCACGACCTAAAATATATATCGAAGAATTAAATGTTAGCAGGCCTAAAATAAAATGTCATGATAAATCAAATCTTTAGGATTCGTTAAATGAATGTCAAACTGTTCATTCCGTGTCTACTGTATGATTCGAATCATCTGTTCCTTAACTTCTGAGGAAAGTAATCATCAGTCTTACTAAACTGGTGTCTAACTGTATCAATTACACTGAAAACGGTATATAAAATTCCCATTCCCCGTTTCCAGTGTCATTAATACTGTTAAGCCAGTTTTAAAATTTTACCCAAGAATTTTAGGATCAGCTTCCAGTCTAAAATGCCTATTTCACCTCTATAACCAAATAACTGGGTAGTTAAAACTGAGCATATGTAACGCAAAAAGTGCAATAACTAAGAGGTAGACGATCATAAAAATAAACCAATTGGACTTCTGATACAAAATATCGTATGTACTGACGCAATTAGTATAAAGGGTCCATTTTTTTATTATTGTCCTGTTCCAGTCCAGGTGGCTTACCATGACGTCCTAAAGCAGTGTTGTTTTAATCTTATTCCGGAGTGGGAAAGAGATGGCGCTAAACGTCCTTTATAGCTCCGTCTTTTTCCCACACTGGCATGATAATAAAATAATACTGCTTTAGGATGTCATAGTCTGAATCACCACCAAAGAGATTTTGCGCTTTTTGCGTTACACCTTGTATACCCTTTGAAAAGACTGGTTGTCAGCGTTACAGGCTTGTCACTACCCGAAACGACTGTCAAAAATATACGAATGACAACCGAGACATTGATGATCGACTCGTACAGCCAGGATGGAATTTTTCAATGCCATCTGGAGAGATACTTCTCTAAATACTGGAGATAGCCAATTTTACTCAAAGGTACCATTCCTTTTTTTTTTTTTTTTAAACTTAACTGCATTCAAATGTTTTTGAAAAATCGCCTGCCACACTCGGGAATCGAACCAGCTAATATTCGAAAAAATAATACTGTTTGCTTTTTATTGATCGATAGCGTCAATCATATGGATCAAATCTCTTTAAAAATCATGATCAACTAGACGTAAGAAAAAACCATGATATCTTAACAAGTAACTCTTTTTAAAAGTACAGCATGTATTTTTTTCGGATTTAGCTGGTTCGATTCCCGAGTGGCAAGCAAATTTTCGAAAAATTTTGAATCCGTGTTGTGTTGTATGTGTTTCTTTTGAGTGAAATTTGCAATCTTCAGCATTAAGAGTGTAGTAGTCCCTCCAGGTGGCATTGAAAATTCCACCCTGTATAGCCACTCTATCTGCCGGAATAAATGACAAATTGTATTGCGTTCTGTACTTATTAGCACGTAACAATGATGTTTTTTCTTTAGTGATTTCTATTGTGATTAAATGTCTACATAGAACTAGAGTATTTTCGGGTTTTGTGTTTGTATTTCTACATATTTGTGAATTGTGGTCTGCTGTTACTGCTACTCTTCTAAAGAGGTCATTTATGTTTATATTAATATCTTCAAATCCACTTTTTTTTTATGTGTTGATATATTCCATTTATCTTTTTCTGTACTCATTACAAAGGTAACATTACATTCCTAGAGGACTTCGAGAATCTCAATAGTGGATTTCTTCCTTTTAGCCTTTTAAGGATGGTCTAATATATACTAATACTATTTTATTATTATAATAGAAATAGGATCTTTATTCTTCACTATTTACTATTGTTGCTTTATACGTTCTGTTGGTTATTCAAATGTTTATTAAAATCTAGTCAATCTGTATTTAGTTGAAGCTTTAATATTTATTAAATGTTTTAGTGTAATAAATTGTACTTCATAAATACTAATGGTGTTGTAATATGTAATATTATTTCTACTATTGTGATAAATATCCATGTCGAAATTATTAGAAATAAAAAAATAAATTACAGCTGTTACGTGTTTTGATGATTACTATAACCAATATGATTCCATTTTTGTCGTTAAGGCTTTCCATATCCTCATCATCTGCATTCAACAGTCCACTGCTGGACATAGGCCTCTCCAATCGCATGTAACTTAACTTGAGTCTCGGCAACTCTCATCCAGTTGCTACCAGCCACCCTGTGAAGATCGTCGTTTCACCGAGCCTGAGGGCGTCCCACCTTACAAATGCCAATTCGCGGTCTCCACTCAAGAACACGAGTTCCCCAACGGTCATGGATTCTATGGCTAATATAGCCGGTCCATTACCACTTCAGTTTACGTAATCTATGAGCTATGTCGACAACTCTGGTTCTTTGTCGAATCACCTCGTTATCATTCCGTCGCCTATCTTTGAAACGTTTACCGAAGGTAATAACTTACAATGTTTTCATTTCTGTGTTTGGCGCCACTTTTGAACTTCCTCTAATCTATTTTCTTACTTCATCTATTCTTGTCACTGCAAATATCCACCTTAACAATCTCGTCTTCGCTACATGCAATATGTTTTTAACCCCCGACCAAAAAGGAGGGGTGTTATAAGTTTGACGTGTGTATCTGTGTGTCTGTCTGTGGCATCGTAGCTCCCAAACGGATGAAGCGATTTTGATAAACTTGGTGTCATTTGAAACGTATTTTAATCGAGAGTGTTCTTATGTTTCGAGAAATACGGCTCAGCCGTTTGAAGCTCATCACCTCTTTTCTAGTTGATGAAGGGATTTAAACAACTTCTACGGGTCTTGTTGATTGGAAATTTGAATTCTTGTCACTTTCTCACCATGGGCATCGCCCGGGGAGTAGGCTGCACACCCCCCCTCCCCCTATAAGCTCAAGTTTTTTTTTTTTAATTCATATCTTTCCTTGTTTTCGTTAATAAGCGAGAAGAGGCGCAACACCAAGAAAAGTGGAAGGAATGGGAGTAGACCTATGCCCAGGAGTGGGACAGTCAAGGCTAAGAAAAATTATTTAAGTTTAAAAAGCATGAAATAAAAATTAAATTAAAAATTTAAAAAACCCCCGACGGACAAAACCTCTAAAAACCAAAAATAAAATTAATCCAAGCGTCGTAGCGTCGGGGGTCCGCTTTGTTTGTATATATATTTTTATGTACTAAGCGGTCTAATTAGCGGTAATTTTTTATCTATCTTCTTCACAGTACAGCGTTCAGATTCATACAGTGCGAGAGGTCTTTTCACGAAATTTTATAATCATAATTATAATTAATTTAATTACCTAGGAAAAAAGTCGAGAAAAATATTTCAACGGCGATGCATCAGGTTAGCGATTATCGCAAAACTGATGAGTAAGTTTTGAAATCTTAACTTCTCCAGTCTTTAATGAATTCTCTACACTTCTGTCAGCAACAGTTAGTATTATAAACATAATACTTCGATTTCTGATCAGCGTAAACAGACTTCTGTCGGCTGTAGGTACTAAAACCTTTTTTACTAGTAACAGACGTTGGCATGGTATTCCATAACATAACCGGCACACAATTAAGGTAACGGTCTGTTGTCTGATCGTGTTACGTATTTTTCAGCACGCAACTATTATATTTATATTTTGAGTTCAACGGCCGATGTAAGCTGGAGGCAATACTAATATTATGTGGTACAATATAACTGTAAGTTTATAAGCAACCCAATGTATAAGCTTTTGTCAAGAGGTTGTGAGGTCAAACTTCACTTCATATCTTCATAGTTATATTCAACCTTAATAGTAAACCATTGACATTATCATTTAGTGGCAAAATTGACATTATCATTTAGTGGAAAAACGTTCACTTCTGGTCATAGACCTCTCTCAAGTATAACCACAACAAATAGGCCAGTGCCTCTTTCGGCCAATGGATTTCCTTGACCTTCATCAGACCAGTAGATAAGTTCAGTAACAACCCCGAACAAAATATTGATTGGATTGAAGAATTGTAAGATCCACGCAATTTTTTATCCATGCGAGGTTCTTGTTCTTCTCGTATCGACGACTTATATTTGGCCCGGTCAATACGTAATAACATTTACAAGTTTGTATACGACCTCCAAGTAATAACTATGAGAACTCTGACGTCAAAATGTGCCAGTATAACCTTGAAAGAAGGTGCTGTATATCCGCAACTATCGTCTTCCATTATAAAATCCTCTTCCTCTAAATCAAAACCATAGGTACTTAAATCTTGCATCTACAGTTAAATAAGATTTACTGTCTATCTTTACATTATCTAATTCTACTCATACATCAAACTGCCTAGCACCTTCCATTTTGTTTTTTCTGCAACCACAGCCACATAATATGTGTGGTTGTTATTAGCGAATGCCTAAAAATAATCATTGATATGGAATGTTGCCTGGCGACCTCCGCCATCCGTTGGTACGAACTTGACGACCAAAGAAACAAGTTTTTGTTTATCTTCTTACTTTTACGGATCCTTTTTATGGTCCCTTTTTGGTAGTGTTAAAATCTTGATGCTTCAAGTTTTTGAAGTTTTATGTGTAGTCATTTCAATGCCGAGCTTAGTAATTTTAATTATTTTATAATAGTGATAACTGTAGTCCTAGTATGCATCCCAAAATAGTTACTATCTTACTTCGACTTTAGAAATTTCAAAAAAAAAACAGCATAGATTCTAGATTTAAACATTTTTGGAAAGTATGTCAGATACTCAAATCCAAAAATTTATGCATACGCAAAAAAGAAAGCAAAAGTAGTTCAATTAATATATCGACCACATTTTCTAGTCTGTTTTTAGAATATATTTGTCTGACATTCTTGCATACCTAAGCTTTACTCCGACAGACCTTAAAACGCGTCGATTTGTTTAACTGTACTTGCTCGCACATTTCAGAACCTTGGCCAATAACTGGTCGTGGTACCTGTTTTAAGTTGGGCCCTTTTCTTGAGTTCACGCATTTCGAATACCTATTTGGAATTCTGTGATTATTTTTGTTTGTTTTGATTATGTTTTGTTTATACTTAATTTTGATTAGGTACTTTGACTAGGTTGTCTAGCTAGTGGAGAAGCGTTACTGCTAGGTCCGGGATTCGACTACCAGATCGGCCAGAGTGATGTTGGGTTTTTTAACCTACTTCCAAAAAGGAGGAGATTCCCAATTCTCTGCAAATTGTGGACCGATTTTCAAAATTATTTTTTTACTCGATACTCCTGAGGTGGTTCCATGTACTTACATCATGTCAGAATCTGATCATGTGATCTCGTCGAATTCGAGGGTAAAACACAAATATTGCTTGATAGTCATTATTTAATATTGCTGAGCTGATGATGAAAGGTATAAGTAATATGATAATAGGATTCCAGGAAAATCAATCAATCAACAAGATGAGGTTATCAATTCGTCTGAATGTTTTGTGTGTAAGTTCAGCGATATCTTTGCCAATAATTGTGAGCCAATTTCAAGGTTTTTTATTGTTTGGAAGAATATTATTTCGCGGTGGTCCCCTTTAAATTTGGCGAAGATCTGATGTTGATCTTCGCAGATAAACAATGGAACTCTTTTATAATAGACGGTAAATCTGTCGTAATTGCTGCAATCGCTTGGATGTTTATTTTTTACACAAATTATCATAACATAAAATCACGCCTGCATGCTCTGAGGGGGCACGTAGTAGATAGTTATATATGGTAAGGTCCATTTGATATAAATCAAATCAAATAACTTTTAGCTTCAGAAGTCGGTGGCAAAAAAACTCAATCAATGAAACATAAGTCACCGACTTTAGAAGCTAAAAGTTATTTCCCACTTTTTGTGTTTTTGAAGTCGGTTTATTTTTTTGCAATTATTTGGAATTTCTTAGAAGCAGCCGCCACTGAGTCTGAACTTGTGCCTAATAAATGTTCGCCCCCTATGGCATGGGATATGAAACTTAGACGTACCTGACGAAATGGGGGTGTACTATTAGGTACATAGCCCTAATCCGTTAGGTATGTTTTTTGACTTAAGGGCGTAGGCATTTAGCTCAATCTCCGATGGATGATGTCTACGATAGAACTAGCATGCCAGAAGATGCATGTTCAATTGTGTTTTGAAACATAATGGGTTATATGAGAAAGGGAACACGGACGCTGGCAGAGAGATCCTTACTTTGGCGGAGGCCTACTAAATGTGGATGACAATCTCTAAGTGTTTAACAGAATTTGAATCTATTTCCGTAGATCTTAACATGTTATTCTGACACTCTTTATTTTAATGACGCACATATTGACATTTGTTTTATTCATACTTATTTTAAATTTAAATACCTATCACATTAAACAACATATTGATACTGCGCATTTTCCACTTATAAAATAATAAAACGACACACCTTTTTAGAATACAAAATTAGTCGTGTCAGAGACAGGCAGAACAAAATAAAACTCCCTATCCGTGTAATTGCAAACTTCAAAATGTGATAACAAAAAATAATAGCACGTCTATTATTTTTTAATATCACATGCTTTGCATTTGAGTTTACTTGGCAAGCTTCGAGGAACTTCATAGAATTGTATGTAGTATTTACTAAAATAAATTTGCCTATATTTGTGCACAGTGTACACATTTAATTAGGTTACAAAGTATTTATATATTAGCATTTTATAGCACAAGCCAAAAATCCATGTATAGCGATACCACTGCCGGGACCCAAGCCACTTCCCTTCGAGGGTAAATTCGGGTACTAGAATATGACAGTTTTCACACGAAGTTTTTTTTTTTTTAAATTAGGGAAAATAAAACTCCCGATCTATTTATTTGCAAACTTCAAAATATGATAGCAAAAAATAATAGACGTGGTTGTATCGTGAACATTGTAATTAGAAGGAAACATTTTGCATGAATTGATATGGCGATAAACCCAGGAGCCGCTCAACATTACTTGCTCTTTAGAAAAGCGAAGTAAGACATCGAAGTTTTCAAGATCTGTAAAAAAAACTGGCGGTATTAGTTTGTTCAACACATGCTTTCTTGGTTAATGAAGTACGATATTAGACAGAGTCTGCGTTCGATAGGTTTTTAAAGGAAATATATTATAAAGGGTGAAAAACACCTCTTAACGAAGCCGAAAGGCACTGGTTCTCCTTGTCATTGCGATATTTTTTTTGTTCTACACCATACCTGGGAACCTTCTAGTTACGGAGATATTATTAGGGGTCAAAGTTCCAACTTTTTGACAAGTTTTTTTTTTAAATACAAGTTTTAATGGATTTTTACTTTAAACACCTCCACGACCCCCGTACTATTAAATCCGTCCCTCAGCACAATGTTTTGAGTGCGTTACATTGAGTTCTACCACAAAACATGATTTTACACCCCCCAAAAAAAATTCGTTTTCCAGCTATAATTTTTACGTAAAGTTACTTAGTTTCATGTACAGAATGCTTGGTTAACGGCTTCGTGATGAGGTGATTTACACGGTGTTTTGTTTTGTAAAATAAAACTTATTTCAGTTCATAGCCTCAGGGGAAGCTCCACTGGGTTTCTGTCTACGAGGAAAAAACAAAGTCTGAAAAACAAACATAACTGCTTAGACATTTATGCAAGTTATAAGTGAAGGATCGCTACATTGATCGATAGTTAGCTTACTGGAACTGGTTGTGAGAAGATGTAACCCGACGGGAGTGTGGTGGGGTGTAGCATACCCAACCAATTCTTTTAACTGGCGTACATTTTTATTATCGTAAGTTACGTGTTAGCTGCTTCGCGAAGCTGGAGCTGAGGTAGTGCGGAAGGGAACAGTGGCGTCAGCCGGTGTTCGAGATACACACGAGTATACGAACGTGGGGTAAGTGATACCCCACCAGATATTTTGCGTGTCTATTTAATCATGACGTTATTTACATTTTTTTTAATGATAATAATATAAGTCTAAGGATTGTGTTTTAATAAATAAAATTTAAATTTAAATAAATTTTGATTATAATAATCATATAATATTTGAGTTTAGTTTACGGGTATGTCATACCCCGCCACATGCTCGATAAAATATTTTGTCACCACACTCCCACCGGGTTAAGCATAATAACTAAATATTACCGTAGTCATAGAAGTAACACCAACATCGGCTAGACCTAATGCCTTCACATGAACAGGTTCCTGCACATTCATGAGGAAGATGACCACAGTTCGCCTGTTCCTTGTATCCATGCACTCCCAGGGTAAGCCATATACAGCGTCCTTTAATCTCTCACTCTGCAATAAACAACGTTAAAGTACAGCAGTCATTTGACAGTTAACTATTTTAACTCTGACAGCAACAATCTGTGAGCAAAGTAATAGGTAAATTAACTATAGGACTTTACGCGGATATTTTTGGGCCTTAATAACATTGAAAGTGGTAAACATTTAGTAAAAATAAGATGTCGATGTTAATTCCAATGTTAGCCACACACCGAAAGATGCTATAATGTCATTTTTGGAGTTTTAGACGGCTTTAATCTACGAATTGATTAATCTTCAAACATTTAAGAAGCTAAGTAATTAAGAAATATTTCGTAATTCGGTTGGATTCCCAAGTTAAGCTGTGTTATTTGTTTTTTCAGTGACCAAATACTCAAGAGCCCGGAGCTTGGAATACTAATACCGGTAAGTGAATAGGCGCGATATTAAATTCATCATCTGCCTAGCCTTTTCCCAAACTCTCTTGGGGTCGGCTTCCAGTCTAACCGGATGCAGCTGAGTACCAGTATTTTACATGAAGCGACTGCCTATCTGACCTCCACAACCCAGTAACTGGGTAATACGATACCCCTTGGTAAGACTGGATGTCAGACTTTTTTTTTTTGGCTTCTGACTACTCGTAACGACTGTCAAAGATCTACAAATGACAGCCGGGACCAACGGCTTACCGTGCTTTCCGAGGCACGGAGGAAACTCGGTATGTAATGATGGTCACCCATCCACGGACCAACCTCGGCAAGCACGGCTTGACCTTAAAGATCGACCCGGGCGGCTGTTATTATTTTGCCACGAGCTCTCTAGGCACGATATTAAATTATCGAATCAAATATTTTCCTTACGACACTGCCAATAAGCTCGAAGATGATCGACAGCTGAATTACTTGTTGAAACACGATGAATGTGAGCGGTAAATAACGGGCCAGAGCTGCGGCCGTCTGAAATAAAAACAGCGAATATAACAATAACATTCTGCTAAATAAGTATAAAATAAAATAAATTTTGGGGTATGCAACACTTCAACTTTGACTCAATCACGACCAAGTTAGTTTATCTTATAGATAAACTATTTGCTTTCCGCGGCGATGTTAGCGTGGAAATTTTGATGTGCTTTTCAGGAATAAGTAAAACATATAAACCTTTCTCTTGAATCATTCTGTCTATCAATGACAACCGCATCAAAATCCGTTAGGTAGTTTATAGGATGAAAATGCTCATTAATGGAGACACGACGCGTCGGGCGTATATGCCGTTTACAAAGACGCGGCGCGTGCCTAATATGGTAATGTACAATGTTTTTTACGAAGACGCGCTGCGGTACCCGCGGTGGATCTTGTAGCCCGACATGTGCCATATGCCATATTCCTCGATAGCTTGAAAACTGACAACTCTCACATCATGTATTAGAATAGAACGTCTATTTAAGACCAAGTGTCAGCGAAGAAAGTATCCTGACGGTTCTGCGACCGGTTTATGAATCAGACTTTGCAGGTTCGAATCGCATCCAGTAAGTATATAATTTCTGGTTATTTTGTTTTTTTTTTTTCATGCTGCAAGATTTGAATTCTTATAAATAGGTATATTATTACTATTATTATAATAATTATTCTTGGCTGGCCAATAAAGATAAAACCTACATCCTGACTCACATAAACAATGATCTCAAAAGTATGTAAAGGTGTACAAACTGTGTTCTGTTTACAAACTGCTACAACTGACCATTTGCGAGCACTCCAGCAGCAGTAAGCATCCACTTGCCTGATGGAACCCGTAGTAAGCTAACAACATTGGCCCAAAAACCTCCGACATTTTGTCTGTAAATCTAAAGTCACAGCAAAAAATACGTTATTTCGAGGGTTACTTTAAGTAGTAGTAATTAGAGTAAATTCAATAATATTATGCGCATCGATCTATTTTGATAACAGAACATAAAACTAGGCCTGTTATCCCCAAAGGGTTTGTAAGAGGTACACTTCATAATGTATTACACCCACATTTTGCCAGTTATGTTTTAGTCCCATATAATAGGGGCGAGCCTATCGCCATCAACCGGGCACAAATCCAGATTTCCTAGCTGCTACTGAGAATTTTCTGGTGGAATATTTTGCTGGACCTGTGAGTGGAACTCAGGACCTCAAGCAATAATGCAATTGATGTAATCTCAACTTACTTGACAATGTTTCGATGATATTCAATCAATTCAGTTAACTGAACACTAACTCTTTTCAGCTCATGGGGAGAAAACATTTCATAACTCATAGTCGCATTACTTTCTTCTATTATGAAACATGTCTTAGATGAGGGCCTCGGGAAGTTGTCCAGATTATAAAGTATGATCTTAAAATGTCCCCAAATGTGAAACACCATTAAGGATAAAAAGCAATCGAGCATACATAACCAGGTTGAACATAGAATGGAGGCAAACCTGCAATAAAACCAGTATTAAAATGAGACTAACTTTTTGGGGGTCGAGTCACCCACGTCCGTAGGAGTGTACCCTTTGTTTCCCTACACGTGGTCCCCGGGTGGTGCAAATCAGGTGACACTAACTGGTGGTAGGCTTCGGCCGAAGGCTTGCGACCACCCACCGGGCAAAGACGTACCGCCAAGCGGCCTAGCCGTGTTCCGGTATGATGCTCGGTGTAGCCAACTAGTGGAGTCGGGTCGAGACAGTTGTTCCACTGTAGGCAGACCAGCCTGACGCGCGCTGTTATGGATGTATCGGGAGACTAGTCGCGGAGGGTAGCGGGATCCGAGGCACGGTGCGCCGCTGGCCGACCGCAGGTAGTTGGGGGCCCAAGTAGTGTGCCAGCCACACACGAAAGGCTGCCCCGCCAACTGTCGAAAAATCCCGGAATGTTCCATCGTGCTGGTTGGCGACCAGTTGGGAGGGCCCGATGGTCATTCCGGGGGGGCTCGGGCGTCCCCGCAGTCTCCAGACTAGTGCCCCAATGATGATGTCCTTTCAGTGCGTGTCTTTAGGTCAGCAGCGTGGAACCTCGTCTCACTGCCTTCTCCTCTCCTCCCTTCACTCTTTTTTACAATAATATGGCAAGGAAAAATAAATCTCGAGTCCAACAGCGGCTGCACCCCCTCCCACACAAAGTGCACTTCACCAACATTAGAGGTCTGCACTCAAATCTATCTGCAGTCCACTACCACCTAGAGACTGAGAAACCAGCGCTGTTTTTCCTAACGGAGACGCAGATAGCGAGCCCGTCAGACGTGTCGTACTTATCTTACCCTGGGTACACCCTGGAGCACAATTTTAAACCACGCGCGGGGGTGTGTGTGTATGCCCGTGACGACGCATGCTATCGGCGTCTTCGTAACCTTGAGGACTCCAGATTCACGACGCTTTGGGCATTGGTGGACACAGGTCTGGATAAAATTATCTATGCTTGTGTCTACCGTTCGCACAGCGGAGATCAGGAGACAACCAGGCTCGCAGAGTACCTCAGTGAGGCGGCTGATGCGGCACAGCAGCGGTACCCTTCCGCCCAATTAGTGTTACTGGGGGACTTTAATGCCCACCACCAGGAGTGGCTTTTTCCATACCAGTGCACCGATCATGCTGGGCGTGAGTTGCGTAAGCTTGCGCTAGCGTTAAACCTCACTCAGCTGGTCCAGGGGGCAACGAGGGTACCGGATGTAGATTCGCACACGGCTAATTGCTTGGACCTTCTGCTGACAACAGATCCAGACCGATACTCCGTATCGATAACTTCACCTTTGGGTAGTTCCGACCACTGTCTGGTGAAGTCTGTGTCCGTCTACTCCCCGCCCGATCCCAGCCCAAGAGGCACCCGGCGGGTTTGGCGGTACAGGTCAGCAGATTGGGACGGAATGCGATCTTTCTTCGCATCCTATCCTTGGCGGCCTACTTGCTTTTCTTCGGCTGACCCTTCGTCATGCGCAGACGCCGTGACAGATGTGTTGCGTCAGGGAATGGAGTACTATATTCCGTTCTCTGACATAACAATGTCTAGTGGAGACCGGCCATGGTTTAGTGCCGATTGTTATCGCGCTGACGCGCTCAAACATGAGGCCTACCTGGCATGGGTCGACGCTCGATCGCGCAAAGCGAGTTACGTGGGTCAGAAGAAGAAGGCCTTCAACAGGGCTGCCAAGTCCTGCAAGAAGGTGTTGCGAGGGGCTCGGTTCGACCACATTGGCCGAATAGGGGCCAAGCTTGCTTCTTACCCAACAGGTAGTAAAGCGTTCTGGTCCCTGGCCAAGTCGGTCGAGTCAAACTTCTGCCGTCCCTCACTACCACCACTGCTGAAACCCGACGGGTCGCTGGCCCACTCCGCTAAAGAGAAGGCAAATTTATTTGCCTCTCTTTTTGCGGAATCTTCACGTCTGAATCCAGGTGACGCGCGGCCCCCTCCCTTTCCTGATGGATGCGAGACGAGTATGTCGGATATTCGCATCCATCAGAACGACGTTCGCAGAGTGCTCCGCAACCTCGACGTGAACAAGGCTAGTGGCCCTGATGGTATACCAGCAATTGTCCTTAGAACCTGTGCGCCTGAATTGTCTCCGATCCTGACTCGCCTGTTCCGTCTTTCCTACGAGACTGGAAAAGTGCCGAATGCTTGGAAGCAAGCCAACGTACAGCCCGTGCCCAAGAAGGGCAGTCGAGCTGACCCGGCCAACTACAGACCCATCTCTATAACGTCCATACTCTGTAAGAGTATGGAACGTGTACTCAATTGTAAGCTCCTAGCATACCTAGAAACTAACGATATCCTTAGTGACCGCCAATACGGCTTCCGACGTAATCGGTCTACTGGGGATCTTCTAGCGTATGCCGTTCACATATGGAGTGAGGCCATCGAGAGGCACGGGGAAGCGATTGCTGTCTCCCTCGACATCTCGAAGGCTTTTGATAGGGTCTGGCATGAAAGCCTTATCGGTAAGCTTCCTTCATTCGGTCTGCCCGGTGGTCTGTGTGATTGGATTGCAGACTTCCTGAGAGATCGGTCCATTCGAGTGGTTATCGATGGCTGCTCGTCGGACCAACTGCATATTAATGCTGGGGTCCCTCAGGGGTCCGTACTCTCAGCAACATTATTCTTGCTGCACATTGACGATGTGCTAAGACCTTTGGGTATGCAGACGACAGCACTGTTGCTGAGAGATACTTGTCTAACGCACGGGCTACCGGGCCTCAGATCCGGTCTCTCCGTGAGGCTATGGTGGAGCGTTTGAACCTGTCCTTGCAAGCAGTCTCCGAATGGGGAGATGCCAATCTGGTCAGGTTTAATGCTACCAAAACCCAGGCGTGTCTTTTTTCCGCAAAAAAGAGCCAATTTCACCCTGCTCCAACTTTCCGAGATGTCACCGTGCCAATAGCAGACCATCTTGAGCTTCTTGGCATAACTTTAACATCAACCCTCAATTTTGGCTCATATATTGAGGCAAAGGCACAGCTGGCTGCCAAAAAGTTGGGGGTCCTTGCAAAGGTGAGAAGGTACTTCACGCCAGAACAGCTGCTCAGCTTGTATCAAGCGCAAGTTCGATCATGCATGGAGTACTGTTCTCATCTCTGGGACGGATCTGCCAAATACCAGCTTGATGCACTTGAGTCGGTTGAAAAGCGGGCCAAGAGGCTCATTGGCAATGAGGCACTGGTCAAATCTAAGCTCCAGAGCCTTGAACATCGTCGCCGAGTTGCCAGCCTATCGGTTTTTTACCGGTTACATTTCGGGGAGTGTGCGATGGAATTGCATGACCTAATTCCAGCTAGCCCGTTTCATCATCGGACTACCAGACGTACGGCGATGCGCCATCGGTACATGGTGGACATCCCACCTATACGCACTAAGCGCTTTGGGAATACTTTTATTATGCGTACCGCTAAGGAGTGGAATTCCCTGCCGGAGTCTGTGTTTCCCGATAGCTACAATCTGGGGGTCTTCAAGTCAAGAGTGAATAGGTTTCTTCTAGGCAAGCGTGCTTCACCGTCGACCACATCATCGCTTACCATCAGGTGAGATAGTGGTCAAACGCGAGCCTATTTATAATAAAAAAAAAAAAAAAAAAAAAAAAGACTAAGAACAATAATATTTGTCATCGACCGCTAAGAAAAAGAAGAATAAGAAATATATATTATATAATTGTCCCGCAGGCCTGAGCTACCGGAATAAAAAGCCTATGTGCTATTCCAGACTATAATCTATCTGTGTGTCAAATGTCATCCAGATCCGTTCAGCCATTCTAGCGTGATTGAGTAACAAACATCCATCCATAAGCCATAAGATAATTAATATTTTATTAATTGTAATTCTCTTTACTCATCATTTTAGCTGATCCCTATACACTCCTTGACTTAATTAATTTCAAATTACACCATAACACTGCACTGAGCCCAGACGAGCCACATCGCTTTGCATTTGCGTTTCCCACAGCCACTTATTTAAATAATTGATATACCAAAACTTTTTTGGAAGCTTATATCCAGTGCATTTTTAACTTGCCTACCATTGCTATCGCTGATATAATGGTCCTCCTTTCATAGGTAAGTACATGGTGACGACTGTTCGAAAGATTAATCATTTATTTACGAGTACATATTTTTTGTAATGAAGTATGATGTCTACCTACTAGCTGCTTGAAGGATTTGAAAGTTATGAGGGAGGGGGTAGTATTTTGGATTTTCAGTATACTTACCAAGCAATGAAGTTACTAAAAATATACCAGTCCAAATCTGTCGACGCAGGAAATGGGTAAGCATAATAAAGAGCGTGTTCATATGTGGCGTTCCCCTGCAATCCACCACTGGCGAATTTTCCAGCGGAATAGTTATTGTACGTGGGAATAATATTGAATAGCGAGAGGCCGGCTACCATTTGAACGGTTATGCATAATGTGAGGACGTGGGAGATCCTATGAACTTTCTTGTGAATCTGGAAAGAAAAGGATTAGTTAATATTATTGACGGCACGGTTGGTGCAGTGGCTGAGCGATTGACAGGTGCGCATCGTGTCGTGGGGTTTATTCCCGCACGGAACAAATATTTGTTCCGGGTATAGCTCTTTGTGAAAGTCAGCTAAAATGTTTGAAAACGCACCCACGGTAAAGGAGTAATTTCTAGTGCAAGGCAACGTTTTTTTTTTTAATGAAAGAAGAAATAATATAAAATAGAAGGTACAATTCGGAGGCTTGACGACAGAACGCAGACAGCAACGGCTGTTCCGCTCAACCGCAATCACGTTATTGGTTCTATAACAATCATGTAGATTTTGAAAATGGCACCGGCACTGCAGTTAAGCTGCGACTGCAGACGGCATACCTGCCTGTAGTATTGTAGTCTTTGACTGCCACAAAAAGAGCGCAACACGTCGTGTTAGACTTTAGAAAATAATGTGCTAACCATTGTTGTCGATGATGTATTTGAAATTACAACCGCAGCAGCACTGCCACTTCCAAGTCTGACCAACCGCGACAATGCTGCATTGCGATCAACATTAAGCAAACCAGTGAGGATCCATTTTTGGATGTGTAACTTGAATTAAATAAATCTTACCTTCATACAGTATTCTGAACGATCTTTGTAGTAGAACAAATGGATTTTTTCCAAAAAGTCTCTGGCAACGACTACGTACTCATCAGAAAAACAAAGTGTAGTGATTCTAGACTGCAAAATATACGAGATATTAGCTCAATTATAACATAACATGACGCTTGTAATCCCCGATGGGTCAATATGATGTGAAAGGAGGCGAGCCAGTTGCCACCAAACGGGCACAAATCAAAATACGGGGTCCTGGTTTTTTCCCCATACAGCTGCCCTACAGGTGCAACTGACGTTCGTGATGGAAAAACACAATTACACTTTGCCCGACCCGGGAATCAAACCCAGGACATCATGCGCGAAAAAAATTTGACATCCACCATCTTGGATTTTCATTTATGCATCACCTTACCCATTAACATGAACAAAAACTATATCGGTTTGTGGATCTTTGAAAAAGGGTCAGAACGCGTTCTGGCAATTCGTCATTGTAAGAATGCGTTGTGTTCGTTTTTAAAATAGCTACAACGTGAATTTCGCTAGTTGGTCGTTTTATAATTGCCCCAACGCGTTGTGGTCGCTTTTTTCGCTGAATAAGCGTTTCCGGCATTTGAGCGTAACATATGTACAGAATGCTTGGTTAACAGCGTGGTGAAAGATGTCTTTACACTCTGTATAATAGGAAAGCCACGAAAGATCCATAATTATACTCACAAAAACAGCAATAGTCATAAGCAGAGATATATACAAATGGCCAAGCTCGAAGAAAGTCATCGTATTTTTATGCCGCAGTACATAAATGGCCGCGCCAAAGATTGTCGTCAAACATTCAACTATATGGAAAATCCTTTGGATAGTCACCCAGATCTTTCTTCTTCGAATAGCACCTGTGTCAAGCGGATCCAGTAGCTTTAGAGGCCAAGAGCTTACCACTGTGAGTAGGTGACGAAGCAGTATTAGATAAGGGTAGTCTGCTGGTGACGTGACGTCCCTGAAAGTAAATTTTACGATGTTGAAGTTCACTTTAGAACTACACCAGACTGCTTATACACTAGAAATAAACTCGATATCGAAGTACAGTCCCAATAGGCTATTATATTATAGGCCAAGAGCCTATTGGGACATACGGCATAAATCCAGGCATCGTGGCTGCTACTGCGAAATTCCTATTGGGAAAACTCAATTACATTTTGCTCGACCTGGAAATCAAACCCACCTTTTCTTCCCAGATATGTTGAATTTTAGACTTCATGCCCAGCATTCGCGCTTGTGACCAATACACCAACGAGGCATTCTGAGTCGGTCACTTGATATCGTAATAGATACAAGGTGTTGTTTTGCATCCTCGTCAAATTCAAGGAGGTAACTATGCTAATGATACTCATTCCGAATCATTAATAAAATGGGTAGGTTTTTTTTTTTTTCTTTATAAAGGTAATAGGTAAGTGTGTACCACCCGTGTTTTAAACGCGGGCCGTCTGATTCTCGCCCTATAGCCGCGTTTCCATACAAACAAACAATCTCAAACGTTTATTCGATAATTTTTTATTACCTAAAACCACGTTAAGGGGGTTATTCTGAAATACTGACAAACATAAACACCCAAAAAAAACAGCGTTTATTAGTAATTAACTAGGTACCGTAATTTTAATTGATTATTTATGTCTTTTGTAACAACCTCCTGAATTTTGATGAGGATGCAAAACAACACCTTGTATGGTGTAAAGAAACACTTAACAAAGCCAAAGTTAAATTTTCTTTCCACATTTGTGATCATTGCTTTGTATTAGATCATTCGTGGGAACTTTCCTTTATTATATGTATTAGTGTATAATGAAGGCCAAAATAAGTTTTTTTTTTTGCAAAACCTTGCACTTTCCAGCCAAGTTCAAATAATTAATTTTTACTTTTTTTATTTATTAATCTTAATATTTAAAATACAAGTTTTTTTTTACAGTTTTTACTCGCCAAACTTTACAGTTTGATGTCGAGAAGCGCTCGTTTATCATACAAAACTTACTTGACTTAAAATTAAAATACCTAGTGTCAGACACTAACGCATTTGTACCAGTAGAAATAATTATTATCTATCTAAGAAAAAAAGGGTTTCCTCAGATAAACACGCCAATTATCCGACACTTGGAATGTAAACATAATACATAACCTACCACCAACTTAATTTTTTTATGCTACATCTCTCTCTCGACTTGTTAATTTATTTCTCGACAACGGCAGACCGACACCGATGTACAACAGACAATGAATTCCAAACCAGAGTGACCAGCTGGAGCTGGCCACTCCGGCCTAGAACTCACTGCCTATCACAGCTCGATGACGTATCCGCGTTCTCCAGAAATAAATTCTTCAGTTTTGATTTTTTCACACCATTGCTTAAATACTTTTGGCACCATATATTTAGACGTTCTTTTTTTCTCTCTCTCACACTCCTTGTGTTGTACTTATTTTTACAAAATACTTTGAAGGTATCACTATAATAATGTTCTAACCCTATCAAATAGTCAACTTTCAAATCTATAATTCGATTTTACAAATAGAGAATACTAACTACTTGTATGCAATAATTTCGTAAAGCGACGACTCGGGACGATTACTCCCAATAGAGCTATAGCCAATAGTCCCCTCTAGCCCTGTCCTCCGGGGTGAGAGCTGGGAATTGTCTTCCCAGTTGTCCGGGGTGACAATTTGTGCCGACTGTTCCCTTTGAAAACTGACTAGAGGGGACAAATGGGAAGTCTGTTTCTCAGTTGTCACCGCGGGGGGGGGGGGGGCTGGGTGACATTTGCTACGATTCCATATCAACGAATTTTATATATGAATTTAGGTGCTGGGTGATAATTAAATGACGGAATTCTTTTTAAAGTTTATATTAAAATATTTTCAAATACTATGAAAATCATATTTTATGTCAGAAACCTAACAAGAAGGCGGATTGTGGTCACACAAACGAATTATTGTCCGGCTTTGCACCGAAACTGTTCGATACAACAGATGGGTATCGTTTGGGTCCATGCAACTGCTTGACCCATTTGCATCTACCCAAGAGCATAACTTACGTTCTCGAATCGCCAACAAGCAACGAACAAATACGTGAATACCTTTCATAGTTCAGCCGAAAAAGCTCTATCAAACTGTAATTATGAATTTGCCAGTTAACAAATAAGTTTAAAAGCTACAAAACTTACTCTTGAGGTTCAATCTCAAAGAAAAAATCACGCAAGCTAGTTGTAGAAGACATTATCGCAAATTAAACTGCCTGCAACTGTATGAAAATGAATTTGTGGAACTTTCAGCTTATATACTCGTACTGAAAACCGCTAATTACTTTATGAGTAAGAATTCAGCCACACACTCATGAAAATGATTTTTAACTTGCAGTAAAGTAACACCAAGCTTGGATGATTGGTTATTGATTTATTAAATATTCTTCTTCGTGTCGTTGAGCTCTTTACTTTTACGAAGTCGTCGGTGGCAAAGCAGAGTTAACTTAATTCGAACTTTTTGTTTACCAACTGAATATTCCTGCTCCAAATACACTTATTGTATAATTTGCTTGATGTGCTGCTCGGGGGTAGCTTAGGGGCTGGTTGTCTTCCTCAAACAGTGAAAGTCGAATACTCAAGGGGCACAGTTTATTTTCTCACCACACACACACAGTACAGCGTTATATTTATATCACTTATTAGGCACTAAAGAAACTGTTCTTTACTATAATTTATATAATTTTTCACCACTAGGTTATAATATTAGGTACGGCAGCGCACCGCACGCCATGGAGAGGAGAACGGAAGTCATTGGTGTTGCCAAAAACTAAAATTAATAATATTTGTGTTGGTGTTGCCAACACTTATCGATAAACCTTGTTTGCTTTTTGTTACACCTGTGATGTTTTTATTCTTCAATTTTCATAGTGTCGGATTTTCAATTTAAGATTTTTTTTCAACTTTCGATTTCAGAAAAGTTTATTTATGATCGCATAATATTCGTAGTTTTGATACCAGCTGTAATAAAGAAGTTTGTAGAAACGGACAATAAAACTCTAAATAAACACAGTAAAGGTGTGGCTCTACCTTAACAGTATTCTTAGCCAATCATTATTAAAACACACTACAGTTCTCAGCCTTGAGCTTTCTGCATACTGTGTTAATTTCAATGTCAAGCGTCGATAAACTTCATTAAAATAATAATAAGAATAATAATAGTAAACCTAATTTAATCCTTTATGCATCCCAAAATAGTTACTGCCTAACTTCGACTTAATTATTTTTATTTATGCAAAAACAACAGCATAGATTCTAGTTTCCAACATTTTTGGAAAGTATGCCAGATACTCAAATCCACAAATTTATGCATACGCAAAAAATAAAGCAAAAGTAGTTCAATTAATATATCGACCACATATTCTAGTCTGTTTTTAGAATATATTTCTCTGACATTCTTGCATAGGTACCTAAGCTTTACTCCGACAGACCTCAAAACGCGTCGATTTGTTTAACTGTACTTACTCGCAAATTTCAGAAGCTTATCCAATAACTGGTCGTACCTGTTTAAGTTGGGCCCTTTTATTGAGTTCACGCATTTCGAATATTTGGAATTCTGTGATTATTTTTGTTTGTATTTTGATTAAGTTTTGTTTATACTTATGACTTTTTTTTTATGACTAGGTACTTTGACTAGGTTGTTTAGCTAGTGAAGAAGCGTTACTGCTAGGTCCGGAATTCGACTACCAGATCGGCCATAGTGATGTTGGGTTTTTTAACCAACTTCTAAAAAGGAGGAGGTTCCCAATTCTCTGCAAATTGTGGACCAATTTTCAAAATTCTTTTTTTACTCGATAGCCCATACTCCCATGACTATCACTGGCTATACTATCACTGGTCCCATGTACACCATGTCAGAATCTGATCAAGTGATCTCTTCAAAATCGAGGGCAAACGTACTCGCCTATAAATATTTGTTTGTTTCAGTACTAAAGCTGTGCACTTGGAAGTCGTGAGCGACTAAGTTGCAATGCTTGAATCTTATGCTTGCGTAGATTTATTTCACGACGAGGTAAACCTCACACTATATAGTGTGATAGTGGTATTTTTTTTTAGGAGCTTATAAAGTACTGAACTTACTGCTCAGAGAACGTGAAACATCAGTTTGCGACAACGCGAGCAAGGAAGCTATGCACCGCATTTCAGCAGGATCTGGAAAGAAGGACTCAAACGGGAAAATATAATTGAAAATCAAAATCAAAATATTTTTATTTCACATAGGCATACATGGGCACTTGTAAAACGTCGACAAAAAGGTGCTCGGTTCGGGTTGGTCGTTTCTTATGGAGAAGAACCGGCAAGAAACTCCATGGTTACTCTTTTAAAATCATTTGGCTCTACAATATTTCTCTGTTACAGCATTGGCACTTAAGTATGAGAGGACAACGTAGGCCCGACAATAAGTCGTTGCTTACTACAAAACGTGGTACAAGATAAAAAGGTTTTCAAATTGAAAACGGATAGCGGATAACTATAGTTTAAACTTTGAAGAGCTGTACAACACAGTTTGCATAGATATATGCTATTATGAACTCACGTCCGACAACTTCAATGTCTGCTGATCCATCTGATCTGTCAGCAATTACACTTGGGAACTTCCTTGTGGGTCGGCCATTGACCTCACTACCTTCACCCGTTACTGAACGAGTCAGTATCAACAGATACCAGTTAATTGAGCGCTTAAGACAGCACTTCTGGTCCCGATAGACAAAATACTACCTAGTCACTCTGCAGCAACGCGTCAAATGGCAGGGAGCACAGCACCACGTTCGTGTCGGCGAGACCTTTATCACGTTTACCGTTACCTCAGTAGGGTCGTTCTGCGGACACAGGCACCGTACTTAATTTAAATTTAGTTGAAGCGGCATTGCCTGTTTGTTATAAAGATATTGCAAAAGAGACGGAACGCGATACATTACTATGTAAGATTAAAGCTTCGGGTGGCCCTCGGCCCCGAGCTGCGATGCAGAAAAAAACATATTTTTTAGAAAACAAGATTCTTTAGTAGACCAAGGGTGTATCATTCACACAAAAGTTTATCCCGAAACTATATTAATTAGGCGAATTTAGATAGGGATATAGAAAAATTGTGTAAAACGTGTGCGACGCGCCGGCGCCGTGCATTTACACCCTTGGAAATTTCCGCAACACCCGTGGCAACGCGTACATGCCGACTTCGCGGATTGTGGAGGCGTTCGATATTTAGTTATGGTAGGCGCGCACTCGAAGTGGATTGAGGCGTTACCAATGAGTATAACAAGAAGTGATTTTGCGCTTTTGGGTTACCATCGCAGCTCGTGACCGACAACGGACCACCATTTTCGAATAGGTTTACTGAATTGTATTGTATATTTCGGCGCGAGTATGGCCGGACTGGATTATCGGTGACCATGTCGTGTTGAGAATGGTCATTTGCCATTATTTTTAAAGAAAATCAATATTAAATCAAAACATTTTAATACGAATTTAAAAATGATAACAAAATAATGAATTAAAACAATAATTAAATTTAAACTGATGATAATATGATTCAGGCGTGAACCGTGTCACAATTAGAGTTGTGGACGGGTCGCTCGCTAGAATTGGAATGCCCCGCATCGCTCGGCGCTCCGTATTATAAAGGCCGACCCCTTCCACAACTCGCCTGATTCACTGAGTGGTGCGATGATGTCACAGAGCGTTCCGTTTCGTTTTAAGTCGTAATAATTTACTCACGCCGACACGGCCATTCTGCTAAAAGGTCGTCACTGACCTCATAACTCTGCAATAAGAGAAAAGATACCACAGTATCAAAACATCACACAACTATCACAATGAACGGGTCATCTTTGCGCACAACCAAACATATTATCAAGAGAAAGGAGGCCCCTGGCCTCAACGAAATCTCAATAATAACATGAAATGGTTACAACTCAAACACATTACTAAGAGCAAGGAGGCCCCTGTCCTCAACGAACTCTTAATAACAGCGTCAAAAATTCGGAGGCCCCTGTCCTCAACAAATTTTATCAGTCTCAGTTTGGAGGCCCCTGTCCTCAACAAACTGGTGTTATTAACATCAACCAAACATATTATTAAGAGAAAGGAGGCCTCCGGCCTCAACGAAATCTCAATAATAACATGAAATGGCTATAACTCAAACACATTACTAAGAGCAAGGAGGCCCTCCGTCCTCAACGAACTCTTAATAACAGCATCAAAAATTCGGAGGCCCCTGTCCTCAACAAATTTTATCAGTCTCAGTTTGGAGGCCCCTGTCCTCAACAAACTGGTGTTATTAACATCAACCAAACATATTATTAAGAGAAAGGAGGCCTCCGGCCTCAATGAAATCTCAATAATAACATGAAATGGCTACAACTAAAACACATTACTAAGAGCAAGGAGGCCCTCCGTCCTCAACGAACTCTTAATAACAGCATCAAAAATTCGGAGGCACCTGCCCTCAACAAATTTTATCAGTCTCAGTTTGGAGGCCCCTGTCCTCAACAAACTGGTGTTATTTACATCAACCAAACATATTATCAAGAGAAAGGAGGCCTCCGGCCTCAACGAAATCTCAATAATAATATGAAATGGCTACAACTCAAACACATTACTAAGAGCAAGGAGGCCCTCCGTCCTCAACGAACTCTTAGTAACGGCATCAAAAATTTGGAGGCCTCTGCCCTCAACAAATTATATCAGTCTCATGGTTTGGAGGCCCCTGTCCTCAACAAACCATATCAAATAAAATGTTTGGAGGCCCATGTCCTCAACAAACTTAAATAAGTCATTACAGAACACGGGTACAAAATGCAAATAGTGTAAATGTAACTTAACTTGAGTTCACCTTCCAATGTTATAGACTCATCTTTCGCCGACACGGTACCCTGGTCGATGCATTCTCCAAGTTTCGGTGCTAACCGTAGCTGGTCATGTGCCACTTAGTTTGGTCTTCCTCTGAATAGTGTTATATAGGTAATAGTAGTTAGTTTTCCTCTTCATTAGTGAAATCGGTTTCCAAATTGCTTAAAGCGTCCTCAGTAGCTTGAACCGTTGAAGGCGAGCTTCTTACTACTTAAGCATTTTGTTAAGTAACCAGAATATTCAAGCCAGTGCCTTTTATGATTTTAGTTCAAATCATTAGATCATATGGTGTTTCTTGATCATCGACAATGTGAAACGTAATGACAGCGAAAACATTCTTTATCCAATGCCATTGGGGTAAGTATTTCGTCATGTTCCAGTGCTACATTGACTTTTTCAGCTTCGTTTGTCATCTTCCTAAAACATTTCTCTTCAATGTGTCCAGTTTTGTTGCAATAATTCCATTTGAGTTTTGGGCGTTCCGTTCGAATCCCAGACTCCTCTCTGGTGTTTTCGCTCAGTAATGGCTTTGGGTCGTTCAGTTTGCCATTTGCTTTGTTGCAATTTGCTTGAACTGTCTTGCCACACTTGAAGCATACTATCGGTTCTTCTTGATCGTTCCTAAGCCTGGGCCGTTTGGCAGGCGGTTTGCCTTGGCGTGGTTCTTGTGGCCTGATTGTGGCTGCAACAGAAATTAATTCGGGGACAGTTGTGCACTTACTGGACAGCAATTTTGAGCAAAGATACTCATTATCCATGCAGCCAATAACGGCTTCAACAGGCGCTAAGCATTGTGGATGGTGCAGGGAATACGACCTTTCAGTCAATCCCACTAAAACTGAATTAGTCATGTTTACCCATAAACGAACTTTAGGGCCTTATCGCCTACCTAAATTATTCGATACAGAACTTCAGTCAGCTACTGTAGTCAAACACTTGGGAGTCATCCTAAACAGTAAGTAAAACTGGAGCAGTCACTTACACAACAAAATTAACAGGGCATGCATCACCCTCTGGCAGTACAGGAGGATGATAGGTAAGAAGTGGGGCCTATCCCCCAAAATGATACTTTGTCTATACTGTGTGTTGATCAGTCCCATGATCTCGTACGGGGCAGTGGTCTGGTGGCCACGCATCACACTCGTCTCAGCATCGTACAAACTTCAACGCATGCAGAGACTTGCCTGCATGGCAATTATAGGCTGCATGAGGACCACTCAGACAGCTGCTCTTGAAGCCATGTTGGAGCTTCCGCCGCTCTATCTGTTCATACAACAAGAAGCAACAATGGCGGCCGCACGCCTCAGAACACTTTCAACTCTGGTGTAAAAAGACACGCAGTACACCGCGGTACTGGAAGGATTCTACAACGAGTTCCCCCTGGTGAGAGCCATAAACGATCTAGTACCAGAGTCGAGCTACACGATAACTGACAAATGCTTGCACTGACTGGACAGGTCCACTCAAATCTGTGTGGTTCTTTCTTCAAAAGACCATTTCAGATACTAATCTGCATAGTCCTCATGTAAATTGAGGAATGTCTGGACTTTAAAAGAGTAGCAAGTTAACAGAGAACCTCTGAGTTTGTTTCGGCTGTTTCTTCTCAGAGTAGTCAGGTACAAAACACCGGCCCCAAATAGTTAAAAAAAAAATGACGTGTAAAAGTGTTTGTAAAAACCTATTTGCAAAATAATCATCATTTATGATTTACCCAAACAATTTATATTCGACAAAAGTACAAGATCCAGCTCCATGAGGACCACCGCTGTGAGGGGTTAAATCCAGCTGAGCTGCGGATCTCAAAATACATATAGCCGTAACACTGTGGGTCCATAACACGGTATTTCAGGCAGAATGCACGTGTATTTCCCTAGCCGCATCAGCCATCCTAGCAAAAAAAGGTTTAGGACCACTATTCGCATACTTTTAGACATCAGGGCTGAACTGTTAGCACTAGACAACCACACGGTCGACTCCGGGTTAATATAAGAGTGTCACCAGCGCCTAAACCAGGTCGGTAATCACAACAACATAGCCATACAATGGATTAAAGGTCACAGCGATTCCCGGGGCAACGATGCAGCGGACGAACTCGCCAGAACGGGTTCGAGCATGGCAGCAGTGGGTCCAGACTCCTGCCACTGTCCTTCGGGTATCTACGAACTCTGGTAAGGAAATGCACCAATGAACAACACCACAAACTGTGGCAACACCACGGTGAGTGTAGGCAGGCCAAGGAAGCACTTCCTACTATAGACGGCCGCTTTACCAAACGAGCTCTCCGGCTGACAAAGCTACAGCTCCGCACAGTCACAGCCGCCATTACTGGGCACAGCTCCTTTAATAAACACCTCCTTGTCCTAGGAGTCACAGATAGCCCACTGTGCAGAGCCTGCATGGAGAAAAACGAGACAACAGCCCACGTGCTTCTACACTGCCTAGAGGTTGCAATTTAGAGGGCAAAGTACTTGAGTAACCCTCGGGGAACTAGGGTGGATCGAATAAAGTTCCCACCCGTACGCAAAATACGCGCTTTAGACGTGGAGTTGCGGAAACCAGCCTGCTATACAATACAATGCAATGGTTTCCACAGCGTCAGTATCTTTATTGCCGCTTATCACTCGTTTTCAGCTATGCCACCTTCGGTTATCGATTCTGCTAGATTAGACATCAAATTAGAAGTTGCTCACCTTAAGGACATCAGTGGAGTAACGTGCTTCAGGTTCGAACGTTTGTATCAATGCTTCTCGCATCTCCCTCCAGACAGGTGATTTTACAAGCCACGCATCACCAATAGTCTTGGCTCGTCCTTGCAATAGACTCGCTATCTTAATGCAAACTTCGTGGTCAGCCAACTCCCGGTGTGCTTTGGCTCGATCGACTTGCTCGCACCAGTCTCGAATTGGGACATCACCATCTGGATTGTAGGATGCTATATAGATGTCACGTAATCTTGGTCTTCGCGTCGGAGCTACAGTCTTATTTATCACCCGTGGCCAGCATCTGTTTTGTGCTAGAGCCATCCGTTTCTCCATCATTGAGGGTGGATGGGACCGAAGATATGTCCCGGTAGATCCCGCTTCTGATTTCGGCGCGAGTATGGCCGGACTGGATTATCGGTGACCATGTCGTGTTGAGAATGGTCATTTGCCATTATTTTTAAAGAAAATCAATATTAAATCAAAACATTTTAATACGAATTTAAAAATGATAACAAAATAATGAATTAAAACAATAATTAAATTTAAACTGATGATAATATGATTCAGGCGTGAACCGTGTCACAATTAGAGTTGTGGACGGGTCGCTCGCTAGAATTGGAATGCCCCGCATCGCTCGGCGCTCCGTATTATAAAGGCCGACCCCTTCCACAACTCGCCTGATTCACTGAGTGGTGCGATGATGTCACAGAGCGTTCCGTTTCGTTTTAAGTCGTAATAATTTGCTCACGCCGACATATAATAAAAATTGTATTAAACATTCAGCGTCGGTTTCTTACAGGCTGCAGGGAAATCGCGCGGTGGAAAACGCGAAAACAATTAAAAAGGTGATCAAAAGAGCGTTGTACGAAAATGAGAACGTAAATGCGTCTCCAGCACGGGTAGGAATTTTGACGCGGGGTACTCAGTATTTTGATTTTGAGCGGCGGTGGCCCAGTGGTGGCAGCCCCGACTTACGAACAGTAAGCCGTGGGTTCGAACCCAGGCAGGCGCATTACTTTGTGTAATTTATTTCATCATTGCTGCTCTCAAAAACGGTGAAGGAAAACATCGTGAGGAAACCGGCATGTCCTAGAACCAAAAATTCGAAGACATGTGACATCTACCAACCCGCCACAGTCAGAGAAGCAATCGCCTATGCCAGAACTGACACCGCCTGGTGTATCTGCGCGCTGTGCACTGCGTGTGTAGTGGTATGTAACCCACACATGCACACACCCTGTAAACTCAACTACTTAAGACGTTGCAGTCTGTGAGTCTGTCATTGGTTATATACCGTGTTTAGTTACAGTAACTCGCATCATTAAACTCATTGTGTAATACTAAATGATCATTTTCATTTCATATTATTATAATAGAACCTATATCTCACCATACCAAAAGTTCTTTAATGTGTGACCCCGACAAAAGTTCTATACGTGCGTTCAATAGAGCTAAGCGTTTTAATGATTAATATAAGATTAACTTGTTATTAGATTAGCTTACATATGTTTAATTTTGTATACTTACACATTTAACCTAACATAATACTTTTGTTTAAGTTTAGATTAATCTTGAGTTGTTACTTTCTTGGTGAGGAGAGATGTGACGACCGAAGTACCTATGCTAAGGTAAGACTAGCTGTCCAGCGCAACTTCGTCTGCGTCACATTTTCCCCGTTTACGCAACATTTTTCATTGCTGCTCCACTCCTTTTGGTCGTAGCGTAATGATATATAGCCTATAGCCTTCCTCGATAAATAGGCTATCTAACCCTGAAAGTTTTTTTCAAATCGGATCATTAGTTCCTGAGATTAGCGCGTTCAAGCAAACAAACTGTTCAGCTTTATAATATTAGTATATATTAGACTAATATAATACAGTGTCGGGTACTGTGGCTCGAATAAGCAGTTTTTGCTAACCACCGCCTTTCATTGACGTCCCATTGCAGGTATAAATGGTAAACAGCGCTGGTGTTAACACACTGCCCTGAGGAAGGCTGTTCTTTTGCCGTCATCATCTACTCTTACCAGACTGAAAACAAACCTGAAGCGCCGATTATAAAGGAGTTCGATTTGGATTTTTAAGAAGCCTTGGTCGTCAGTAAGGGGAACTCCCTTCCGCGAGAAGCCTTTTATGTTAATGTTGTCGTTAGCTGCAGAAAGTTCAATAAATACGACACCAGTGATTCTGTTGGCGTCGTAACCATCCTCTAAGTACTGGGTTAGACGAAAGACCGGACTGGAACATGATTTTTCGGGTCTAAAGTCAGCCTGCTTAGTTATTAGTGTTAGCTCAATTACTGCAGACGGGTAAGCAGTAAAGTTTCGAACTTATATATGTGGCCTGTAACTTTTGGGGTCTGGGGATCTTTCTTGACACTTAGCAATCTGTGAGGTTTGCCATTAAGTAGCAGCTGATGAGCAATATGATTAGCTGTGACGAATCCCTGATTGTCAGGTATTGGAGGGTCTCCAGTGAGTCTCTGTATTGTGGACCATGCTTTCTTGTTATTGTGGGTCATATCGATGTTTGTTGTTGACCCATTTCCGCTGTATATGTATTAATCCATTGTATTAATATTACATGTATTAATCCGTTTCCGCTTCCGATTTCCACCAACCATAGAAACCAACAGTCAGTGTATCCTCAGAAAAAGATTGTTGTGATCCAAAGAAAACTTGGTCGCCGACACGAACGTGGTGCTGTGCTCGTTGCCATTTGACGCGTTGCTGCAGAGTGACTAGGTAGTATTTTGTCTATCGGAGCCAGAAGTGCTGTCTTAAGCGCTCAATTAACTAGTATCTGTTGATACTGACTCGTTCAGTAACGGGTGAAGGTAGTGAGGTCAATGGCCGACCCACAAGGAAGTTCCCATGTGTAATTGCTGACAGATCAGATGGATCAGCAGACATTGAAGTTATCGGACGTGAGTTCATAATAGCCTTACTCTATGCAAACTGTGTGTACAGCTCTTCAAAGTTTAAACTAGAGTTACCCGCTATCCGTTTTCAAACATTTTATGCCGTTTTGAGACCTGCTTTCCAGATCCTGCCAAAATGCGGTGCATACCTTCCTTGCTCGCGTAGTCGCAAACTGATAATTCACGTTCTCTGAGCAGTAAGTTCAGTACGTATAACGTAAGCTCCTAAAAAAAAATTCCACTATCACACTTTACAGGCTGTTAGTGTAAACACCGTTATCCTTGAAACCAGTGGTTTAGTTTCACTTATAGAACATAAATTCAATGAAAAAAAACATTTTTTTTTAAAGTACAATCTCCTTATTTCCTTAAAATTATTTCTCGAAAAACATTCTCTCTGTGACGTCTTAGCTATGAGTACCAAACTACCAATGAATTGTTCAACTCAGAACAGGGAAGCTCACCATTTAATTTAGTATTCATTTTTTTAAATTTAATTTTGTGAATCTTAGTGTATACAAGCAAATATTCTTTGCAGTTTATATAGTTTAGAGTATTTTTGAAATGGTACAATGTTAGTAGAAGAGTTTTAATATTAAATAGTACATTGTGTATTAAGGGCGGTAAGTAAGGAATTACGATCGAGGCTCTAGTAGAAGCCCGAAGTCGAAGACTGAGGGCTTTCTGAGTCGAGGTTCGTAATTCCCGTACCGCCCGTGAAACATACAATGTTTTTCATCACATTTGCGAGTTAATAATTATCAATATACACAAGTCAGCACAAATATTATTACGAAATACGTGAACTGATTTTTAAGCGGATGGCGGGCTGTTTGCCCACATCACAGATTATACAAATGTTTTTTTCAGAAACGTTAAGGGCAAATACTTACCTAGGTATACAGCCATGAAGGAGTGTAAAAAAATTAAAAATAATTTCGACGTTTTGATACAAAAAACTATCGATTATATCGATTTTAGAACATTAGTTGAGTAATTAAATAACACGTAGTGAGATTGAATAAAATTCCTGTTTTGGACAACATTTTAAGACAATTTTTCAATTGCGTGTAAACTCCTTGCTTGAACTTACATGATCTGTATGCTGTCATGCTGTGCTGTAAATTAAAAAAAAATTACTTACCACCCTAGGGTTTTATATGGGGCATTTCAGTCAAGTTAACCTGTATGTTATGACACTGTTTACGTGCAAGTGTGATGAAAACTTATTTTTATTTCAGGTTAGGTGGAAGCAGTAGACTTAAATTGGGGCCACTTGACTCATGTTCAGACTTGACCAGAAAGGAGGGAAAATGCCACCAAAGAGTATTACTATAGAGAAGACGCGGTTCAATGCCCCTAGACGCCATATCAGCAGGATTATGTTTAGAAGGTTTATGACGCCAAGTAGTTACGTATTTCTCGAATTGAATGAATTGTTATTCTCGAATTTGTTCAATCATCATCAAAATATCGTAAGTTTTAAAAGTTAAAGGGAATATAAACAACAACAAAAAAGCAGCGTTTTCAGAATCAGAACTTTATTTGCTATGAATGTAGGTACAGTTATAAGATGTTGTACATTAATTAATGAGATCAACTAGAGTCTATCTTACGGCGTGCAAATTATTACATATGACGGCGCCTTTGCAAAAAGGCTTCATATTATTTACGTTGCAAACTAAACTGTGACCACAGACGAGAGTGAAGCGGTCTACAATTCTCTCTCGCGGAACGTCAAGTCGTTGCGGGCAGCCATATTGACTTGTGAGGTTGTCAAGGAAGTTGTGCGTAACAGGGCGTTGACGGATCGCCGACGTCTGTTTTCTTAATCTAATTAAATCTGGTGCCACATATCATATGTGAGTCCGATGAGATGGGTAAGAGCCTTTACATACATTAAAATATTAGGTAATACAAACAGATGAATGTAAACAAAACAAACAGAAATTAAGGTGAAGTCAATTAATAACATTATAGTCAGGTACATAAGTCTTAAATGGACAAATTTGCAATTAATTATACAATGATAATCTGGACAAAAATTGTCATTAAGAAAGTCTTTCACTGATTAATAACATTTGCCCACATGTAGCAAGTTCTGGTATTGGGATCTCAAGCTGCCATTTGCGTGTTCATAAATTGGCCAGTAACGAAAATAAATTGAGATTGATTTTTACAAAAATTGCCACCGCTAATATGTACAGACATGGAAAAGTCACTATCCTCAGAGACTGAAACACAGGTTCGTAGCTGTCTGTGCTTTTAAGGTTTGTTTTTGTTTAGTTTACTAATGATTAAAATTATTATTAGATCATTTAAATTGACTATTTTATGTCTTTAGCGACCACCTCCTGAATTTTAACGAGGATGCAAAACAATACCTTGTATAAATACTGTCGTGCCAGCGACAGGCAGAACAAAATAAAACTCCCGATCCGTGTAATTGCAAACTTCAAAATAAATTATAACAAAAAATAATAGACGTGGTTGTATCGTGAACATTGTAATTAGAAGGAAACATTTTGCATGAATTGATTTAGTGATAAACACAGGAGCCGCTCAACATTTACTTGCTCTTTAGAAAAGCGAAGTAAGACATCGAAGTTTTCAAGATCTGTAAAAAAAACTGATGGTATTATTTTGTTCTACACATGCTTTCTTGGTGAATGAAACACGATATTGGACAGAGTCTGCGTAGGAATTATAGTTTTATTTCAGTTTATAGCCTGAGGGGGAGCTCCAATGGATTTGTGTATTCAAGAACAAACAAAATCTGGAAAACAAACATGGCTGCTTAGACATATGAAAGTCATGAGTCAAGGATTGGTACATTGATCGATAGTAAGCTTACTGGAACTGGTTGTGGGAAGTTGTGTTTATCCCGGCGGTAGTGTGGTGGTACACCCCACCAATTCTTTTAACTGGCGTACATTTTTAGTATTGTAAATTACGTGTTAGCGGCTTCGCATAGCTAGAGCTGAGGTAGTGCAGGAGGGTACAGTGGCGTGATCGAAGTGTGGCGTCAGCCAGCGTTTGAGATACACACGAGAATACGTACGTGGGGAATGTCATACCCCGCCACATGCTCGATGAAATATTTTGTCACCACACTCTGACCGGGCTAAGCATAATAACAAAATATTACCTTAGTCATGGTAGTAACACCAACATCGGCTAGACCCATTGCCTTCACATGAACAGGTTCCTGCACATTCATGAGGAAGAAAGCCACAGTTCGCCTGTTCCTTGTATCCATGCATTCCCAGGGTAAGCCATATACAGCGTCCTTTAATCTCTCACTCTGCAATAAACGACGTTAAATTACTGAAGTCATTTCACAGTTAACTATTTTAACTCTGACAGCAACAATCTGTGGGCAAAGTAGGCAAATCAACTATAAGACTTTACGCGGATATTTTTGGGTCTTAATAACATTGAAAGAAGAGCACTGTTCGTAGTAAAAATAAGATGTCTGTGTTAATAACAATTTTAGCCACACACCGAAAGATGTTATATTGACATTATTGTAGTTTTAGATGGCTTTAATCTACGAATTGATTAATCTTCAAATATTTAAGAAGCTAAGTAATTAAGAAATATTTCGTAATTGGGTTGGATTCTCAAGTCAAGCTGTGTTATTTGTTTTTTCAATGACCAAATACTCAATAGCCTGGAGCTTGGATTACTACCGGTCAGTGAATAGGCGCGATATTAAATTATCAAATCAAATATTTTCCTTACGACACTGCCAATAAGCTCGAAGATGATCGACAGCTGAATTAGTTGTTGAAACACGATGAATGTGAGCGGTAGATAACGGGCCAGAGCTGCGGCCGTCTGAAATAAAAACAGCAAATCTAACAATAACATTCTGCTAAATAAGTATAAAATTAAATAAATTTTGGGGTATGCAACACTTCGACTTTGACTCAATCACGACTAAGTTATTTTATCTTATAGATAAACTATTTGCATTCCGCGGCGATGTTAGCGTGGAAATTTCGATGTGTTTTTCAGGAATAAATTAAACATATAAACCTTTCTCTTGAATCGTTCTATCTATCAATGACAACCGCATCAAAATCCGTTACGTAGTTTAGAAGATGTAAGTGCTCATTTACGGAGACGCGGCGCGTGCCTAACATGGCAATGTACAATGTTTTTTACGGACACGCGCTGCAGTACCCGCGGTTGATCTTGTAGCCCGACATGTGCCCATATTCCTCAATAGCTTGACAACTGTCAAATCATGTTTTATAATAGAGTACGTCTATTTCAGACCAAGTGTCAGCGAAGTAAGTAGCCTGACGGTTCTGCGACCGGTCTATGAATCAGACTTTGCAGGTTCGAATCGCATCCTGTAAGTATATACTATCTGTTTATTTTGGTTTTTTTTTCATGCTGCAAGATTTGAATTTTTGTAAATAGGTATATTGATTTTTACAAATAAAACAACAACCTAATTTTGTATACATATACAAGGTGTTGTTTTGCATCCTCGTCAAATTCTAGGAGGTAACTATGCTAATGATTCTCATCCCGAATCAATAATAAAATGGGTAGGCATTTTGTTTTTTTTTTGTTATTTACGGAATTCGGTAAGTGTGAACCACCCGTGTTTTAAACGCGGCCCGTCGGATTCTCGCCCTATAACCGCGCTTCTACACATACAAACAATCTCAAACGTTTATTCGATAATTTCCTATTCCCTAAACCACGCTAAGAGGGTTATTCTGAAATACGGACTTTTATTTATTATTAACTAGGTATCCTAATTTTAATTTATTATTTATGTCTTTTGTGACAACCTCCTTAATTTTGACGAGAATGCAAAAATACACCTTGTATAGAACGAGGTGGTTGTAAATTTCTTTTACGTGCAAGGCACCAGTACATTGTTAAAAGAACACACGAAACTGGTTTGTGTATAAACTCAATTGACTTGAAGACTGCTAGTCTTCTGAAAATCAGAGTAAGTAAATGACTTGTGTTAGTTTTGTTTGTTTAGAACAAAATAATTCCTGACATAATATGTTTTTTTTTTTTGTTAGAATGAAACAATCGCCGAAGAAAAAGTTCATTCATGTACACCAAATTTTATGTGGAACGAAGTCGCAGAAATATTACAAAATTGCAAAGACAAGATTGTCCAATCTGATTATCCTGCCGTTCCCACAACTGACAAACACATTGTAGGAGCGATAAAAACCTCAAATGAAGATGTCATTGTGAATATTCCTACATTTAAAATCATCAAATCAACGCTGTACATGCACAGAAACTCTACAGCAAACATTAACATTATGAGTGGTTCGAGTTCCAAACCACTCATAGTCAATGAATTGCTGGCATTAGTCTAGTCCATGCCATCGACTTCATGGATGAGGCGAGCAACCTGCAGATATGCTGGTCCAATTTCAAGGAGGATGAGATCAGCAGTGGTAAACTGTTCTAGTCACTTCGAAAGCTGAACCAGTTGCCGTCTCGCCACAGAGATGGAACTGAGAAGAGTCTTCAAGATATTCTTGATATGTTGAAGAAGACCAACCCGGACGACGTGCCAGATTTCGTTGCGAAGGAACTGGGTAAGCTGCCTCCCGTCACGTTCAATTACGTCGACGATACACTGCTGCTAAAGGACATCACTACCTTCAAAGTGGAATTGACCAAGATGCCCCATACTATGAGTGCATTACGTTCTAATTGATAGTACGCGTCCATCGCATGCGTTGCACACTTCCGCGGGAGCTGGGAACCCTATCAGAAGCCGGTGGGCCTCGAGGTCCTAAGCCGTCCGGCGGCCGGAGTCCTCCCCGTCGACGAGCAGGTGGTGGCGTCGTGGGTGGAGAGAAGTACTCGTTGCTGTCGTTCGACGCAACTGCCACGATCGGTGTCACAGCACTCACGGTGAGGCTGGGTGCCAGCGGTGGCGAGGTGGATTGGGGTGATGAGTCCGAAGGCGGTAGACACAAAGAGCAGCTGTTGATCTAGTCAACATCGTTGTTCTTCATTTCATTGTGAAAATTTTGCTTTTGACGTGATCTGCGATGGCAGATCAATCGTTTGGGGAACGGTTGAGGTTTTTTGTTTTTTCAAAAGTACTTTGCCATTTCATTGATAATTCATATTCGAAAAGTCTATTTGAATTCGATGGTGTACATTAAAATCACAGGTTCAACTAATAAAGTTTTTTTTTTTTTTTGTTAAAATGGTAAATTAGAATAGAAGACATTTATGTGACGTAAGTGTTGCCAGCATCATCATCATTTCAGCCGAAAGACGCCCACTGATGGACATAGGCCTCCCCCAAGTGACGCCTCATTGACTGGTCCCGTGCGCCTCGTATCCAGCGGATCATCAGGTCATCGGTCCACCTAGTGGAAGGCCTTCCAACGCTTCGTCTTCCGGTTCGCGGTCACCATTCCAGAACTTTTCGGCCCCATCGCCCATCCGTTCTGCGAGCAATGTGCTCTGCCGACTGCCACTTAAGTTTGGCAATGTTTCGGGCTACGACGGTAACCTTAGTTCTCTTGCAGATGTCCTCATTTCTGATTCGATCACGCAAGGAAACTCCGAGCCTAGCCCTCTCCATTGCCCTTTGGGTGACTTTAAGCCTTCTGATGAGGCCCATTGTTGCCAGCAATATTATTTTTATTATACCCTGACTGGTAAGAGAAGCTATTGAAATGACCAAATATAAGAACTTCAACTGGAAGGATGGGTTTCAACTGTCAAGAGCCTAGGATTCCAGTGGTTCAACTGTGTAAAATCCGGAAAAGTTTCATAAAAAGTTCGCGACCGGACACAGTGAGTTTTATGTGTTGGTAACCGAATCAAGATGTGAGTGACAGTTTTGGTGGTATGGAGCGCAAAAAACGGAACAAAAAAGAGAGTAGACCGATTTGTCTGCTCATAATAAACACCCATCTGCAATAATACAACACATGGTAAATTTTTCGTTTTTAGTGTTAATGATTTGTCCCTTTATAAAGAAGTGAAGTCCGCGCAGTCGAATTGGTTTACATATTCTTGGCTGGCCAATAAAGATAAAACCTACATCTTGATTCACATAAACAAAGTATGTAAAGGTGTACTGTCATAGACTAAATAAGTGTTGCTTGGTTACCGTTCTTGACTAGAGATATGTCATTGAATATAATACTGCTATCAAGAAATAATATGTTTTAATTCATATATAATATTTGGCGACGATGCCGATCGATATAAAGAAAGCAAAACGTTCGCGAGCCATCCTACGCGGTGTGCTAATGAAAACTAATAACGCATTTCAAGCAGAACAAAATGTATATACTCATGAAGAAATAGAAACACCATTACTGACACTTCAAAATACTTACCAAGGACTGCAAAACGTACAATTACAGATAGAACAGGAAACCGAAGACGAATACCTCGAATCCGAAACCGATTACAGGTACGAAGTGGACGAACTTTATACAAATTTACGTACAAAAATGATTCGACTAATGAACACTTTCAAACCTCCTGAGCCGTTACCCAGTGTACCTTCCACACAACATGCGCACGAATTCACGAACATTCATCGAGACGTACATCCCAGACTCAATTTCCAACCGTTTCAAGCAAACGAATTGTTTAAAAACTTTGTAAAAAGACTGCGGGTTTACATGATGCTCAACAATATTACGGATCCCACAACGAAGGTCTACACCCTGCTGTCCACTTTACCACCTGACATTCATGAAAGAATTTACGACCTGTGTTCACCCGACGACCCCATCGAGAAGTCCTATGAAGAACTTACTGATATCTTGGACAATTTCATTGATCCAAAACCTAGCATATGGGCCTCACAGCACACCTTCATATCAAGGCTTCAACAAGTGGATGAATCGATTACTGTTTACGCGTCAGAACTAAAAAGACTGTCATCAAAATGTGATTTTATGTGCTCACATTGTCTGAAGCCCAATCTCGATTCATTTTTATCGTTACAATTTATACGAGGATTAAAAGATGGATAAATTCGCACAAAAATTCTACAAGCAAAACAAACAGCGCCATTTTCAGAATTAGTTCGCACTGCCACATCTATGGAAATGGGAAAAAATGAAAATTCGACCATATCTACATCTATTCGTCTACCGGAATTACAACACTCACCGAATAAAGCACGTTCAATTAAAAGACCGACTTCTATAAGAGAGCTTAAAGGTAAATGCTATCGCTGTGGAAAAGAGGACCACAAAGCAAACGAATGTGGGGCCATTAAAACTACATGCCGAAGGTGTCAAAAGGAAGGACACCTAGCACGAGTCTGCCTTCAAGGACACAAACGCAATGAAACGAACTTGCTGAATGACGACTATGCAAGCAGCGCCAGTACCGACAGCATCGCAGAAATCAACTTTGTAAAGAGTGAAATCTCTGACAAATACATCATAACTATCGGAATTGAAGGGAAGAAAATAAGAATGGAGTTTGACACGGGTGCAACACTTTCTACCATCTCAGTAAAGGATTTTAAGAAACCTAATATTCAAAAAAGACTATTTCACACGAGTATCAAATTTAGTACTTATACAGGCGAAGTTTTTAAGCCTATCGGTGTCACGTTTGTACGATGCAAATATAAAAACCTACTATTCTATGGAAAACTATACGTGATTAACAAAGACGTGAAACCCATCTTGGGTAGAAGTTGGATGAAGGAGTTTAACATTAAACTAGCCGAAATAAATTTGGTTGATACATGCAAGAAGACACAAAATCTTGAAGAATTACTTAAAGAGTTCGAACCCACCGTCTTCACTACAACCCTTGGTGAAATCCCAAACGTTCGAGGCCACCTGACTCTTAAAGATAATGCGCAACCAATATTTATTACACCTCGGCGAATTCCATATGCGCTACGATCTAAAGTAGATGAAGAAATCGACCGACTTGAAAAACTGAGAATGATTACAAAGATTGATAACTCCGATTGGGGCACTCCCGTCGTCCCAATAGTAAAACCAAACGGAAGCATCAGACTGTGCGCCGACTACAAAATTACCTTAAACAAAATGATAGAAGACGAACAATATCCAATACCAATAATTGAAGATATTCTAGCTGAAATGAACGGTGGGCAATTTTTCTGCACCTTAGACATCACGCAAGCCTACCTGAACATGGTGATGGATGAAGAAAGCGCCCTGCTGCAAACCTTGAGTACACACAAAGGTACTTTCAAAGTGAACCGACTCATGTTTGGAGTCAAAGTAGCCCCAAGTCTCTGGCAAAAATACATGGACCAATTACTACTGGGCCTTGACGGTGTCAAGTGCTTCTTCGATGATATAATAATTCAAGGTTCGACAGAAAAACAATTATTATCCAGATTGAAACAAGTTTTGCTTAAACTTCAAGACAGCAACCTGCGTGTTAATAAAGAAAAGTGCCAATTCTTCAAAAGAAGTATCAATTACTTGGGACACACGATAGACAAAGAGGGTTTACATAAAAATCAAGACAAGATAAAAGCAATTTTAAATGCACAACGTCCAACTAATGTAAATGAACTAAGAACGCTACTAGGCATGGCAAATTATTACAACAAATTCATACCCAATCAAGCATCCATCACTGCTCCTTTAAATGCACTCTTGAAGAAAGGAGCAAAATTTACATGGTCTACAAAATGTGAAGAAAGCCTGAAGAACATAAAAAAAGAAATACTAAGCGAAAGAATTCTAATACACTTTGATCAGAATAAACCACTTATACTGGCCACAGACGCTTCACCCACAGGACTTGGTGCCGTCCTAAGTCACAAACTACCTGATGGCTCAGAAAGACCAATAGCATTTGCTTCTAGATCCCTGACCAGCAGCGAAAAGAAATACAGTCAAATCGATAAAGAGGCGACAGCTATTTTCTGGGGTTTAAAGAAATTCTTTCACTATTGTTACGGCCGGAAATTCACCCTAATCACAGACCATAAACCACTTACATCAATTTTTCACCCGCACCAAACCTTACCAGCCTTGAGTCATCATCATCATTCATCATTTCAGCCGAAAGACGTCCACTGCTGGACATAGGCCTCCCCCAAGTGTCGCCAGATTGACCGGTCCCGTGCGACACGCATCCAGCGGATCCCCGCAACCTTCACCAGGTCATCGGTCCACCTAGTGGGAGGCCTTCCAACGCATCGTCTCCCGGTTCGCGGTCGCCATTCCAGAACTTTTCGGCCCCATCGGCCATCTGTTCTGCGAGCAATGTGCCCTGCCCACTGCCACTTAAGTTTGGCAATTCTTCGGGCTACGTCGGTAACCTTGGTTCTCTTGCGGATGTCCTCATTTCTGATTTGATCACGCAAGGAAACTCCGAGCATAGCTCTCTCCATTGCCCTTTGGGTGACTTTGAGCCTTCTGATGAGGCCCATTGTGAGCGACCACGTTTCGGTCCCGTATGTAATCACTGGCAGCACACACTGGTCATAGACTTTCGTCTTGAGGCACTGCGGTAAGTTGGACGAGAAGATACCACGCAGCTTTCCGAACGCTGCCCAGCCGAGTCGGATTCGACGATTGACCTCTTTCTCGAAGTTAGACCTACCCAACTGGACCGTTTGTCCCAGGTAGACATAATCGTCTACAACTTCGATAGTAGAGTCTCCGATCTTGATAGGAGTGGGTGTTACATGGGCATTCAACATGACCTTGGTTTTGTCCATGTTCATTTTAAGACCCACTCTTTCGGAAACTCTACTGAGGTCATCGAGCATTGTACTGAGGTCCTCCATGGTCTCAGCCATGACCACTATATCGTCGGCAAATCGAAGGTGAAAGATGTACTCGCCATTAACGTTGATGCCTAGCCCTCTCCAGTCCAGAACCTTGAAGACATCTTCCAGTGCAGCGGTGAACAGTTTCGGAGATATGACGTCTCCTTGTCTCACACCTCGCTGCAGAGGGATAGGTTCCGAGGTCTGGTCCTGAAGTCGGACTGACATGGTGGCGTTTTTGTACAAACACTTCAACACCTCGATGTACCGATAATCAATTTGGCACCGTTGGAGAGACTGCAGTACAGCCCAAGTCTCGATCGAATCGAAGGCTTTCTCGTAGTCCACAAACGCTAAACAGAGAGGCAGGTTGTACTCTTCGGTCTTCTGTATAACCTGTCGCAGCGTATGTATGTGGTCTACGGTGCTAAAACCTTTTCGGAATCCGGCTTGTTCGGGAGGCTGAAAATCGTCAAACCTGCGCGCGAGACGATTCGTGATGACTCTTGAAAACAACTTGTAGACATGGCTCAGAAGTGAGATGGGCCTATAGTTCTTCAACCGGGCGTTGTCACCCTTTTTGAAGAAGAGTACCACCACACCCCTGCACCATGCCTGTGGCGTTTTCCCCTCGAGTATGACGGAATCAAACAGCTTCTGAAGGGCCTTAAGAACCGGTTTTCCACCCGCCTTCAGAAGTTCGGCCGTAATTCCATCATCACCCGGTGCTTTGTTGTTTTTAAGCTGTTTCAGAGCCATCCTAATCTCATACAGGCTGAGGTCCGGGATGTCTTCGGTGTAGTGTCGGGTCAGTCTAGCTCTTGGGTCATTCGCTAGATTTACAACGGGTTTCCTGGTTGACGTGTACAACTGCCCATAGAATCTCTCGATCTCTCTCAGTAGCTCCGGTTTGGCGGATACGATTCTGCCATCGTCGGTCTTCAGTTTCGTGAGCTGGCTCTGCCCAATAGCCAGATCTCTTGCAAATACCTTTGAGCCTTTATTCCGCTCAATGGCGTCTTTGATACGCTCGGTATTAAAGCGGCGGAGGTCGCTCTTCAAGGATTTAGAGATCCGTCTATTGAGCTGCCGGTATTTCCACGCGTCGTCTGAAGACTGCAGGACCATCTCACGCCGTTCCTTCATGAGCTTGAGAGCCTTGAGTACCATGAGACTATTCCACTACGCACATTTTCTATCAGGATTTGACTACCATATCGAATATAGAAGTTCCTCAAAGCACTCCAACGCCGACTACCTTTCACGTTTTCCCGTTGAGAAGATTAATGAGAATAAATATGACCAGCATTACATATTCCAGCTGAATCAGATAAACGCATTAAATATTTCACCAAAACTAATAGCAGAAGAAACAAGAGAAGACCCAGAATTACAGAAATTACTTGAAACACTTCAATCAGGCACTTCACTTAGGGAGTCCGGATATAAAGACAATGAACTAACTCTTCAGAATGACTGCATCTTAAAAGGCTTGAGAGTTATAATTCCACATAAACTTCGCCCACGTATCTTAGATGAACTTCATGCCGGCCATGTCGGGATCTTGAAAATGAAACTTCTTGCGCGGAGTTTTGTGTACTGGAAGAACATTGATAAAGATATCGAAAACAAGGTTAAATCGTGCAGAACCTGTCGATTAAACCAGAATGAACCAACAAAAGCCCCTCTGCATCACTGGGAAGACCCTACTGGCCCATGGCAAAGAATACACATCGATTTTGCAGGTCCGATATCCGGCTATCAACTTCTAATTGTCGTAGATGCATTTTCCAAATGGGTAGAAATAATTCCTACAAAAACTACGACGAGTGCATTCTGTATTCAGAAACTAGACGATTTATTTGACACCTTTGGATTACCCTACACGCTGGTGTCGGATAATGGAAGACAATTTGTCTCTCAAGAATTCCAGACGTTCTTAACTTGCAATGGCATTGTTCATAAAACGATCGCACCTTACCATCCCGCAACTAATGGACAAGCTGAAAGATTTGTTCAGACGGTTAAGAAATCACTGCACAAATTAGAGGGGGAGAGTGTTGGGATACTGCACAAGGTTTGTACAGTTAGAAGTATCCTCCGGGCTACGCCAGTCATCTCAGGCGACTCGCCCTATATGCTCATGTTCGGAAGAGAGGTAAGAACGAGATTGGTAGCCAAGATTAGAGCTCCACCAAAGGCACTACATAGGGGCAAAAGAGAAGGGGTGAGAGAGTTTGCAGTCGGAAGCAGAGTGCAAGCTCGCAATTACTCTGTATCAGGAAGGAAGTGGGAGGTACAGTGACCCGCCGACTGGGAAACCTCCACTATGAGATAGAGATCGACAGCGGACGCACATGGATGCGCCACCTCGACCAGCTGCTGCCGGCGCCTCTGATTCGTGGGAATCACGGCGGAGGCGTGTCATAGACTAAATAAGTGTTGCTTGGTTACCGTTGTTGACTAGAGATATGTCATTGAATATAATACTGCTATCAAGAAATAATATGTTTTAATTCATATATAATAACATGTACAAACTGTGTTCTGTTTACAAACTGCTACTACTGACCATTTGCGAGCACTCCAGCAGCAGTAAGCATCCACTTGCCTGATGGAACCCGTAGTAAGCTAACAACATTGGCCCGAAAACCTCTGTCATTTTGTCTGTAAATCTGAAGTCAAAACAAAAAATACGTTATTTCGAGGATGACGAGAATTTAAGGTGCAGTTTATTAGAGTAAATTCAATAATATTATGCGCTTCGATCTATTTTGATAACATAACATAAAACTATGCCTGTTATTCCCAAAAGGTTGGTAGGAGTAGTTCATAGTAGTACACCCACATTTTTCCAGTTATGTTTTAGTCCCATATAATAGGGGCGAGCCTATCGCCATCAACCGGGCACAAATCCAGATTTCCTGGCTGCTACTGAGAATTTTCTGGTGGAATATTGCTATATTTGCTGGACCTGTGAGTGGAACTCAGGACCTCAAGCAATAATGCAATTGATGTAATCTCAACTTACTTAATAATGTTTCGATGATATTCAATCAATTCATTTAACTGAACACTAACACTTTTCAGCTCATGGGGAGAAAACATTTCATAACTCAGAGTCGCATTACTTTCTTCTATTATAAAACTTGTCTTAGAAGAGGGCCTCGGGAAGTTGTCCAGATTATAAAGTAAGATCTTAAAATGTCCCCAAATGTGAAACACCATTAAGGATAAAAAACAATCGTGCATACATAACCAGGTTGAACATAAAAAGGATTCAAGCCTGAAAAAATAAAAACACTTTAAAATGAGACTAAATACAACGATACAAATATTGTCATCGACCGCAAAGAAAAAGAAGAATGACAAATATATATTATATAATTGTCCCGTGGGACTGTGCTACCGGAATAAAAAGCCTATGTGCTATTCCAGACTATAATCTATTTGTGTGTCAAATGTCATCCAGATCCGTTCAGCCATTCTAGCGTGATTGAGTAACAAACATCGATCCATAAGCCATAAGATAATTAATATTTTACAATTACCTTTACTCATCATTTTAGCTGATCCCTATACACTCCTTGACTTAATTAATTTCAAATTACACCATAACACTGCACTGAGCCCAGACGAGCCACATCGCTTTGCATTTGCGTTTCCCACAGCCACTTATTTAAATAATTGATATACCAAAACTTTTTTGGAAGCTTATATCCAGTGCATTTTTAACTTGCCTACCATTGCTATCGCTGATATAATGGTCCTCCTTTCATAGGTAAGTACATGGTGTAGACTGTTCGAAAGATTAATCATTTATTTACGAGTACATATTTTTTGTAATGAAGTATGATGTCTACCTACTAGCTGCTTGAAGGATTTGAAAGTTATGAGGGAGGGGGTAGTATTTTGGATTTTCAGTATACTTACCAAGCAATGAAGTTACTAAAAATATACCAGTCCAAATCTGTCGACGCAGGAAATGGGTAAGCGTAATAAAGAGCGTGTTCATATGTGGCGTTCCCCTGCAATCCACCACTGGCGAATTTTCCAGCGGAATAGTTATTGTACGTGGGAATAATATTGAATAGCGAGAGGCCGGCTAACATTTGAACGGTTATGCATAATGTGAGGACGTGGGAGATCCTATGAACTTTCTTGTGAATCTGGAAAGAAAAGGATTAGTTAATATTATTGACGGCACGGTTGGTGCAGTGGCTGAGCGATTGACTGGTGCGCATCGTGTCGTGGGGTTTATTCCCGCACGGAACAAATATTTGTTCCGGGTATAGCTCTTTGTGAATGTCAGCTAAAATGTTTGTAAACGCACCCACGGTAAAGGAGTAATTTCTAGTGCAAGGCAACGTTTTTTTTTTAAAGAAAGAAGAAATATTATAAAATAGAAGGTACAATTCGGAGGCTTGACGACAGAACGCAGACAGCAACGGCTGTTCCGCTCAACCGCAATCACGTTATTGGTTGGTTCTCTATTGTGTCACCCAACTTTTTTATCCATAATTTAAAGTGACATAACTTTTTTTGTCCTAATCATCATTTGTCCGAATGATAATTTACCCGAACTTAATATCACATTATATCACATGCCATAAAATTGAAACCCCTAAATTTAATATGTCCTAAATCCGTTTGCCATAAATATTATAATCAATAATATAAAAAAGACATAAAAACGTTTTCTATAAAAGTTATAAGTACTAAATTCAAATAACAATGTTTATTTATAATAATAATATTCTTAGAATATTTTTTTTATTTTTTATACATAAATAAATATTTTATACATGTACTCAATAAAGCAGTTGATTGTGAACATGTGGCTTTTGTAAAGCAAGCAAGCAAGCATGCAGCATGCAAGCAGGCACGCAGCATGCAGCATGCAAACATGCACGTAGCATGCAGCATGCAAGCAATCATGCAAGCATGCAACATGCAGCAGGCATGGTTTCTGTCACGGCTCCGCCGCTGCGGCGCTCCGGCGGTCCCTCGCGAGTTTATCGTCGCAGATGGGTTTAACTCTCACCACCGCAGCTTCGGCTTGCTGGCCGGCTCAGCCGGCCAGCCTCAGCCGCGGCGGCGAGTGTTACAACCACCTGCTCCTCAACTCGCGGGCCGCCTAGCCCCTCCGCGCCTACGCGATTTTAAATTACACTCTAGGGGTAGGGCAGACAAGACTGCGTGGAGTCGGATTTACAGCGATTCGTTACTGTCACTAAAACCTAATTTTTAGCATATGTTTTAGGACTAAAAAAAATATTATAAATGAACATTCGGAATAATACACATTATTAAACACAATACTTAGGACATATGACTTTCGGTCGTGTAAAATTAGGAGATTCAATAATTATAGTACTTGATATTATGACAGAATACTTTTAGAACTAAAGATAATTATGTTAAACAAAATTTTTAAGCTGCGACTGCAGACGGCATACCTGCCTGTAGTATTGTAGTCTTTGACTGCCACAAAAAGAGCGCAACACGTCGTGTTAGACTTTAGAAATGTGCCAACCATTGTTGTCGATGATGTATTTGGAATTACAACCGCAGCAGCACTGCCACTTTCAAGTCTGACCAACGGCGACAATGCTGCATTGCGATCAACATTAAGCAAACCAGTGAGGATCCATTTTTGGATGTGTAACTTGAATTAAATAAATCTTACCTTCATACAGTATTCTGAACGATCTTTGTAGTAGAACAAATGGATTTTTTCCAAAAAGTCTCTGGCAACGACTACGTACTCATCAGAAAAACAAAGTGTAGTGATTCTAGACTGCAAAATATACGAGATATTAGCTTAATTATAACATAACATGACGCTTGTAATCCCCGATGGGTCAATATGATGTGAAAGGAGGCGAGCCAGTTGCCACCAACCGGGCACAAATCAAAATACGGGGTCCTGGTTTTTTCCCCATACAGCTGCCCTACAGGTGCAACTGACGTTCGTGATGGAAAAACACAATTACAGGGTCCATATTGGCTCACCTAAAGTTCTTTAACCGAAATTGTTCTTCCTAATGATTTGTAATCCGAATGATCACTCTTCCTAAAATTTTTCATCCTAAAGTTTTCATTCATACTATTTGTAGTGCTACCGGCGATGTTCATAACACTCATGTTTCCGAAAATTGTAATTAATAATATCATTATTGTAAATATATTTCAACTCCTACTGTTTTTTATCATAACGTTATTATCCCTAAACATAATTACCATAATATTTTCACTCATACTCAGAAAGAAACATTTACCAAGTGTAATAAATAATATATGTGAGTAGAAGATGATATTTATAGTGCCCCCACAATGAAAAAATACTTAGAAAAATTTCGCGACCAATTTCGAGGTAGCGCTCGCCGGCCGCTGCCGCGGCACCGCTCGCTTCGCTCGCTCGGCTCGCGCGTAGTTGGTCACAGTTCTAACCTAACCTAACCTATGGATATCTTTGCGGGTACACACGGCTTTAAATAAAATTAAAGAAGACGCTTTAATTAATAAAAAATAAATCTAAACAAAAAATATGTGACTTTGAGTAATAGTGTAAAAGATGGTTATGTTGACAAAATATAGGAAAAGAAAAAAAAGTATAATAGATGATTATTGCTACTGACATTATGAAGTTGAATGCTTCGGAATTAGAACATTAGAGACAGAGTAGTTAGGAATTGCGATTGTTAGGATGAAAAATGTTAGGAAGAACATTTTCGGATTTCCAATTATCGGAGTTGAAAATTTAGGTGAACTTTGGCGCACCCACAATTACACTTTGCCCGACCCGGGAATCAAACCCAGGATATCATGCGCGAAAAAAATTTGACATCCACCATCTTGGATTTTCATTTAGGCATCACCTTACCCATTAACATGAACAATAACTATATCGGTTTGTGGATCTTTGAAAAAGGGTCAGAACGCGTTCTGGCATTCCGTCATTGTAAGAATGCGTTGTGTTCATTTTTAAAATAGCTACAACGTGAATTTCGCTAGTTGGTCGTTTTATAATTGCCCCAACGCGTTGTGGCCGCTTTTTTCGCTGAATAAGCGTTTCCGGCATTTGAGCGTAACATATGTACAGAATGCTTGGTTAACAGCGTGGTGAAAGATTTCTTTACACTCTGTATAATAGGAAAGCCACGAAAGATCCATAATTATACTCACAAAAACAGCAATAGTCATAAGCAGAGATATATACAAATGGCCAAGCTCGAAGAAAGTCATCGTATTTTTATGCCGCAGTACATAAATGGCCGCGCCAAAGATTGTCATCAAACATTCAACTATATGGAAAATCCTTTGGATAGTCACCCAGATCTTTCTTCTTCGAATAGCACCTGTGTCAAGCGGATCCAGTAGCTTTAGAGGCCAAGAGCTTACCACTGTGAGTAGGTGACGAAGCAGTATTAGATAAGGGTAGTCTGCTGGTGACGTGACGTCCCTGAAAGTAAATTTTACGATGTTGAAGTTCACTTCAGAACTACACCAGACTGCTTATACACTAGAAATACACTCGATATCGAAGTACAGTCCCAATAGGCTATTCTATTATAGGCCAAGAGCCTATTGGGACATACGGCATAAATCCAGGCATCGTGGCTGCTACTGCGAAATTCCTATTGGGAAAACTCAATTACATTTTGCTCGACCTGGAAATCAAACCCACCTTTTCTTCCCAGATATGTTGAATTTTAGACTTCATGCCCAGCATTCGCGCTTGTGACCAATACACCAACGAGGCATTCTGAGTCGGTCACTTGATATCGTAATAGATACAAGGTGTTGTTTTGCATCCTCGTCAAATTCAAGGAGGTAACTATGCTAATGATTCTCATTCCGAATCATTAATAAAATGGGTAGGTGATTTTTTTTTTCTTTATAACGGTAATAGGTAAGTGTGTACCACCCGTGTTTTAAACGCGGGCCGTCTGATTCTCGCCCTATAGCCGCGTTTCCATACAAACAAACAATCTCAAACGTTTATTCGATAATTTTTTATTACCTAAAACCACGTTAAGGGGGTTATTCTGAAATACTGACAAACATAAACACCCAAAAAAAACAGCGTTTATTAGTAATTAACTAGGTACCGTAATTTTAATTGATTATTTATGTCTTTTGTAACAACCTCCTGAATTTTGATGAGGATGCAAAACAACACCTTGTATGGTGTAAAGAAACACTTAAGAGGAGTATTACAAAAAAACGCGAGATTGCATGGTTTCCTCGATGAAATTGGATATCTTCCGTTAGTTGCATGAAATAACAATTACATGTTACAAATAGTTTGTTTTCTCTACTACAATAAGCTCAGAGTGAATTTTAGATAACTTATTTACTTATTGAGTAATAATCATTCTCCCGATGCATGTTTAGGCAAAAACTCACAGAGACATGATTTGGGAGCTCTAATTTGTAGATTCTATTGAATATTGAACATCAAAAAAAAATTATTTATGTCCCTAATATCCTATACTTTAATAATCACAGAACAAATTTTCGTTATATGCCTTTCATGTAAGGAAAAAAAATTGTACACAATTCAATTATCGACCAAAAAGGCTGCGAAACAAGCCTCAATATCTCCGAAAATCTACATTATTTTGAAGTAAAATTTACACCAAAATAATCATCAACATTTGCTTAAATTACACTATTTTTTTTACTTTTTAAATCGCTACTATATTTTTTTAATTAATTAAATAAAGCTACCATATATTTCACTGCGCCGGCCATCAGCGATCAGTATTGCGCGAGCGCTTGTCGAGGTAGGATCTATGTCAGTTCATTTCGCGCGCTGCTCGTGTCGATACTATCGTGGTGTGCGTTGAGTGCCGTATAAATGTTGCTTGTGTGTGCGTGCTAGCGTATCGTCAACTACGAGTACTACGACCGCAGCTCTTGATCGTTGTAAGTATTAACTTTCGTATAGTATAATATTTCAATCAGTATAAATTTTGTACGTTATTATTTATACCAGATAGTTAACTCATCATAGTTATTTTAATTTTTAGCTGAGGTTTCTTACCTGTCGAAATGGGGAAAAATAAATACAAGTATCAATGCGTCACTAAACGTAAAAAAAGAAATATCCTTTTTCTGGAGAAGGCAAGAGAAGCAAGGTAAGGTTTAATTTTATATAATATTCTAATCACATGTTCGGTAGCCCGCTATCATTGTACCTATTCGTAGAAAGTTCATTGCCCCCGGGCGTAATCTAAACATTCATAAAGCATTTTGTTACCATTAATTAATTTAATTGACCTTATACATAATAGAGAACCACGATAGGAACAGATCTATGTGTACAGAAAAATGAGTAGGTATTCATGCTTTATAATTCTTATAGAATGAAAAAACGAGGTACTCCGGAGAATACTGTTGCTTCAACCTCAAGTAATCTCGTCAAAACGATGGATATGGTGAGAGACAATTTTTACCATTTTATCTATAGATGTGGAGAGAATAAGTTCGATAGTTTTTTTAAGTCTTTATCACACTGGAGCCGAGCTTTTCAAAGTGAAAATACTTAAAGTTTAGTTTTTAATCCAAGAAAATATCACTTCTAGGACGAAACTTCATGAATTATCTATGTACAGTTGCGAGCAATGAAATATACACATGCTTTTGAAAGTGTTTGTTTGTGCTTTCACTTACATAATTAAATAACATCTTATCTCAAAGTAGAGACGACAGAGACGAGACGAAGACGTAGTTTCACGAGAAAAACGCTTTAATTTTTTTCTTAGTGCATTACTCTTTATTAGCCGTGCCTGTTTTACCATGCTTGCTTATTTTATTTTTTAGAATCTGGAACACCAGTTTGAGAAGCGAAGAAAAGAGAAGCCAAAAATGCCCGTAGTTTGATGAAGCGAACCAAACGCAGCCGCAAGTGCATTAATTTTGGTCAAAAAGATTATGGTAGCCAATATCAGCGCCCAGATATGAGCGCAGAAGATTATGAGAATGGAAAAACTCTATTTCTGAAAAATCGTCAAGATCAATGTGCAAATCGTCACGAAATAGAACGAGCTACTATTTTACAAGCTGAAAGCGCGTTGTGGCTGGAGTTACGTCGATGCATTGTTACGGCATCAACATTTTCAAAAATATGTAAAAGACAGCCTAACCAAAATTCTGCTCCTATTGTTAAAACTATTTTATATAGTTATAATCTAGATAATGTCTCATCCATCAAACATGGTAGAGACAACGAACCTGTAGCACTAGCCCAATTGAGCAAACAAGAAAATATTGTAATAGAACAAAAAACCTAAAACGTTTTAAATTTTGACGACCAATTTTGGCTTTTGAATATGTTACCCAAGTTACAAGCTTTTTATGAAAAGCTCGATTAATGCCGTTGCGGCAAATATTTTTCTAATCTAAAAATGTGGTAATTGACTGTACCGAATAAAAAAAATTGTTTAACATTTGTATGATTAATTCATTAAAACAGGTTGCAACCGTACTATTTATTTATTTACACACACAAAATGTATAAGACAGATATATTTGTTTGTCAAATATCGTTATAGAATGTGATGGTATAAAGGTATTGTTTATTTTTCAAAGAAATTTGATCAAGCACACCTGAATGCTTGTTTCATGTGGTCGGCTTTTACTTTCTAGTAATCATCATTAGTAAATGCGCTGGTATACATTGTTTTACACTTGAGACAGACACCTGAAATCATAAATACTAGAGTGAACAATTAGCGCTAATTAAAAACCTTTATGGTTTGCGCGCAGATAGTAGTGATTCCTGGACCTGGGTGTAAAACACGTGCGTTCGTTTTTGACCGCGTTAGGAAAGTGATATCCAAGATGACTTGAACGAATTTTTTAATTAATACGATCAGCGCTGATTATAATATTCTCTCTCTTTTAAAATATCTCACAAAAGTACTTTCATATTATTGTCTATAGTACCATATAAATTCCATTTCTGTGCTACTGATAAAGTTTAACAATCGATTACTGCGTAACAATTAAAATATGTATACATACGTCAACACTAAGAATCTTAAATAATTTAAAATATATCAAAATAAATTAATTCCATCTTTTGAAAACTTGTACAACGGAAGATCAAGATCGTTTAGTCGGAATACTTGCAGTAAAATGGTGCGAGCGAGAGAATAGAATGAAAGAAAGTGTTGCTCGCGTAAGTCGCCGCCCGCTCGGTGCGTAAAATACCTAAATTACCGTAAAGCCGAAATGTAAGAGGGCTCTTAACAAAGCCAAAGTTAAATTTTCTTTCCACATTTGTGATCATTGCTTTGTATTAGATCATTCGTGGGAACTTTCCAGGTATTATATGTATTAGTGTATAATGAAGGCCAAAATAAGTTTTTTTTTTGCGAAACCTTGCACTTTCCAGCCAAGTTCAAATAATTTTTTTTTTATTTTTTTTATTTAGTAATCTTAATATTTAAAATACAAGTTTTTTTTTACAGTTTTTACTCGCCAAACTTTACAGTTTGATGTCGAGAAGCGCTCGTTTATCATACAAAACTTACTTGACTTAAAATTAAAATACCTAGTGTCAGACACTAACGCATTTGTACCAGTAGAAATAATTATTATCTATCTAAGAAAAAAAGGGTTTCCTCAGATAAACACGCCAATTATCCGACACTTGGAATGTAAACATAATACATAACCTACCACCAACTTAATTTTTTTATGCTACATCTCTCTCTCGACTTGTTAATTTATTTCTCGACAACGGCAGACCGACACCGATGTACAACAGACAATGAATTCCAAACCAGAGTGACCAGCTGGAGCTGGCCACTCCGGCCTAGAACTCACTGCCTATCACAGCTCGACGACGTATCCGCGTTCTCCAGAAATAAATTCTTCAGTTTTGATTTTTTCACACCATTGCTTAAATACTTTTGGCACCATATATTTAGACGTTCTTTTTTTCTCTCTCTCACACTCCTTGTGTTGTACTTATTTTTACAAAATACTTTGAAGGTATCACTATAATAATGTTCTAACCCTATCAAATAGTCAACTTTCAAATCTATAATTCGATTTTACAAATAGAGAATACTAACTACTTGTATGCAATAATTTCGTAAAGCGACGACTCGGGACGATTACTCCCAATAGAGCTATAGCCAATAGTCCCCTCTAGCCCTGTCCTCCGGGGTGAGAGCTGGGAATTGTCTTCCCAGTTGTCCGGGGTGACAATTTGTGCCGACTGTTCCCTTTGAAAACTGACTAGAGGGGACAAATGGGAAGTCTGTTTCTCAGTTGTCACCGCGGGGGGGGGGGGGGGGGCTGGGTGACATTTGCTACGATTCCATATCAACGAATTTTATATATGAATTTAGGTGCTGGGTGATAATTAAATGACGGAATTCTTTTTAAAGTTTATATTAAAATATTTTCAAATACTATGAAAATCATATTTTATGTCAGAAACCTAACAAGAAGGCGGATTGTGGTCACACAAACGAATTATTGTCCGGCTTTGCACCGAAACTGTTCGATACAACAGATGGGTATCGTTTGGGTCCATGCAACTGCTTGACCCATTTGCATCTACCCAAGAGCATAACTTACGTTCTCGAATCGCCAACAAGCAACGAACAAATACGTGAATACCTTTCATAGTTCAGCCGAAAAAGCTCTATCAAACTGTAATTATGAATTTGCCAGTTAACAAATAAGTTTAAAAGCTACAAAACTTACTCTTGAGGTTCAATCTCAAAGAAAAAATCACGCAAGCTAGTTGTAGAAGACATTATCGCAAATTAAACTGCCTGCAACTGTATGAAAATGAATTTGTGGAACTTTCAGCTTATATACTCGTACTGAAAACCGCTAATTACTTTATGAGTAAGAATTCAGCCACACACTCATGAAAATGATTTTTAACTTGCAGTAAAGTAACACCAAGCTTGGATGATTGGTTATTGATTTATTAAATATTCTTCTTCGTGTCGTTGAGCTCTTTACTTTTACAAAGTCGTCGGTGGCAAAGCAGAGTTAACTTAATTCGAACTTTTTGTTTACCAACTGAATATTCCTGCTCCAAATACACTTATTGTATAATTTGCTTGATGTGCTGCTCGGGGGTAGCTTAGGGGCTGGTTGTCTTCCTCAAACAGTGAAAGTCGAATACTCAAGGGGCACAGTTTATTTTCTCACCACACACACACAGTACAGCGTTATATTTATATCACTTATTAGGCACTAAAGAAACTGTTCTTTACTATAATTTATATAATTTTTCACCACTAGGTTATAATATTAGGTACGGCAGCGCACCGCACGCCATGGAGAGGAGAACGGAAGTCATTGGTGTTGCCAAAAACTAAAATTAATAATATTTGTGTTGGTGTTGCCAACACTTATCGATAAACCTTGTTTGCTTTTTGTTACACCTGTGATGTTTTTATTCTTCAATTTTCATAGTGTCGGATTTTCAATTTAAGATTTTTTTTCAACTTTCGATTTCAGAAAAGTTTATTTATGATCGCATAATATTCGTAGTTTTGATACCAGCTGTAATAAAGAAGTTTGTAGAAACGGACAATAAAACTCTAAATAAACACAGTAAAGGTGTGGCTCTACCTTAACAGTATTCTTAGCCAATCATTATTAAAACACACTACAGTTCTCAGCCTTGAGCTTTCTGCATACTGTGTTAATTTCAATGTCAAGCGTCGATAAACTTCATTAAAATAATAATAAGAATAATAATAGTAAACCTAATTTAATCCTTTATGCATCCCAAAATAGTTACTGCCTAACTTCGACTTAATTATTTTTATTTATGCAAAAACAACAGCATAGATTCTAGTTTCCAACATTTTTGGAAAGTATGCCAGATACTCAAATCCACAAATTTATGCATACGCAAAAAATAAAGCAAAAGTAGTTCAATTAATATATCGACCACATATTCTAGTCTGTTTTTAGAATATATTTCTCTGACATTCTTGCATAGGTACCTAAGCTTTACTCCGACAGACCTCAAAACGCGTCGATTTGTTTAACTGTACTTACTCGCAAATTTCAGAAGCTTATCCAATAACTGGTCGTACCTGTTTAAGTTGGGCCCTTTTATTGAGTTCACGCATTTCGAATATTTGGAATTCTGTGATTATTTTTGTTTGTATTTTGATTAAGTTTTGTTTATACTTATGACTTTTTTTTTATGACTAGGTACTTTGACTAGGTTGTTTAGCTAGTGAAGAAGCGTTACTGCTAGGTCCGGAATTCGACTACCAGATCGGCCATAGTGATGTTGGGTTTTTTAACCAACTTCTAAAAAGGAGGAGGTTCCCAATTCTCTGCAAATTGTGGACCAATTTTCAAAATTCTTTTTTTACTCGATAGCCCATACTCCCATGACTATCACTGGCTATACTATCACTGGTCCCATGTACACCATGTCAGAATCTGATCAAGTGATCTCTTCAAAATCGAGGGCAAACGTACTCGCCTATAAATATTTGTTTGTTTCAGTACTAAAGCTGTGCACTTGGAAGTCGTGAGCGACTAAGTTGCAATGCTTGAATCTTATGCTTGCGTAGATTTATTTCACGACGAGGTAAACCTCACACTATATAGTGTGATAGTGGTATTTTTTTTTAGGAGCTTATAAAGTACTGAACTTACTGCTCAGAGAACGTGAAACATCAGTTTGCGACAACGCGAGCAAGGAAGCTATGCACCGCATTTCAGCAGGATCTGGAAAGAAGGACTCAAACGGGAAAATATAATTGAAAATCAAAATCAAAATATTTTTATTTCACATAGGCATACATGGGCACTTGTAAAACGTCGACAAAAAGGTGCTCGGTTCGGGTTGGTCGTTTCTTATGGAGAAGAACCGGCAAGAAACTCCATGGTTACTCTTTTAAAATCATTTGGCTCTACAATATTTCTCTGTTACAGCATTGGCACTTAAGTATGAGAGGACAACGTAGGCCCGACAATAAGTCGTTGCTTACTACAAAACGTGGTACAAGATAAAAAGGTTTTCAAATTGAAAACGGATAGCGGATAACTATAGTTTAAACTTTGAAGAGCTGTACAACACAGTTTGCATAGATATATGCTATTATGAACTCACGTCCGACAACTTCAATGTCTGCTGATCCATCTGATCTGTCAGCAATTACACTTGGGAACTTCCTTGTGGGTCGGCCATTGACCTCACTACCTTCACCCGTTACTGAACGAGTCAGTATCAACAGATACCAGTTAATTGAGCGCTTAAGACAGCACTTCTGGTCCCGATAGACAAAATACTACCTAGTCACTCTGCAGCAACGCGTCAAATGGCAGGGAGCACAGCACCACGTTCGTGTCGGCGAGACCTTTATCACGTTTACCGTTACCTCAGTAGGGTCGTTCTGCGGACACAGGCACCGTACTTAATTTAAATTTAGTTGAAGCGGCATTGCCTGTTTGTTATAAAGATATTGCAAAAGAGACGGAACGCGATACATTACTATGTAAGATTAAAGCTTCGGGTGGCCCTCGGCCCCGAGCTGCGATGCAGAAAAAAACATATTTTTTAGAAAACAAGATTCTTTAGTAGACCAAGGGTGTATCATTCACACAAAAGTTTATCCCGAAACTATATTAATTAGGCGAATTTAGATAGGGATATAGAAAAATTGTGTAAAACGTGTGCGACGCGCCGGCGCCGTGCATTTACACCCTTGGAAATTTCCGCAACACCCGTGGCAACGCGTACATGCCGACTTCGCGGATTGTGGAGGCGTTCGATATTTAGTTATGGTAGGCGCGCACTCGAAGTGGATTGAGGCGTTACCAATGAGTATAACAAGAAGTGATTTTGCGCTTTTGGGTTACCATCGCAGCTCGTGACCGACAACGGACCACCATTTTCGAATAGGTTTACTGAATTGTATTGTATATTTCGGCGCGAGTATGGCCGGACTGGATTATCGGTGACCATGTCGTGTTGAGAATGGTCATTTGCCATTATTTTTAAAGAAAATCAATATTAAATCAAAACATTTTAATACGAATTTAAAAATGATAACAAAATAATGAATTAAAACAATAATTAAATTTAAACTGATGATAATATGATTCAGGCGTGAACCGTGTCACAATTAGAGTTGTGGACGGGTCGCTCGCTAGAATTGGAATGCCCCGCATCGCTCGGCGCTCCGTATTATAAAGGCCGACCCCTTCCACAACTCGCCTGATTCACTGAGTGGTGCGATGATGTCACAGAGCGTTCCGTTTCGTTTTAAGTCGTAATAATTTACTCACGCCGACACGGCCATTCTGCTAAAAGGTCGTCACTGACCTCATAACTCTGCAATAAGAGAAAAGATACCACAGTATCAAAACATCACACAACTATCACAATGAACGGGTCATCTTTGCGCACAACCAAACATATTATCAAGAGAAAGGAGGCCCCTGGCCTCAACGAAATCTCAATAATAACATGAAATGGTTACAACTCAAACACATTACTAAGAGCAAGGAGGCCCCTGTCCTCAACGAACTCTTAATAACAGCGTCAAAAATTCGGAGGCCCCTGTCCTCAACAAATTTTATCAGTCTCAGTTTGGAGGCCCCTGTCCTCAACAAACTGGTGTTATTAACATCAACCAAACATATTATTAAGAGAAAGGAGGCCTCCGGCCTCAACGAAATCTCAATAATAACATGAAATGGCTATAACTCAAACACATTACTAAGAGCAAGGAGGCCCTCCGTCCTCAACGAACTCTTAATAACAGCATCAAAAATTCGGAGGCCCCTGTCCTCAACAAATTTTATCAGTCTCAGTTTGGAGGCCCCTGTCCTCAACAAACTGGTGTTATTAACATCAACCAAACATATTATTAAGAGAAAGGAGGCCTCCGGCCTCAATGAAATCTCAATAATAACATGAAATGGCTACAACTAAAACACATTACTAAGAGCAAGGAGGCCCTCCGTCCTCAACGAACTCTTAATAACAGCATCAAAAATTCGGAGGCACCTGCCCTCAACAAATTTTATCAGTCTCAGTTTGGAGGCCCCTGTCCTCAACAAACTGGTGTTATTTACATCAACCAAACATATTATCAAGAGAAAGGAGGCCTCCGGCCTCAACGAAATCTCAATAATAATATGAAATGGCTACAACTCAAACACATTACTAAGAGCAAGGAGGCCCTCCGTCCTCAACGAACTCTTAGTAACGGCATCAAAAATTTGGAGGCCTCTGCCCTCAACAAATTATATCAGTCTCATGGTTTGGAGGCCCCTGTCCTCAACAAACCATATCAAATAAAATGTTTGGAGGCCCATGTCCTCAACAAACTTAAATAAGTCATTACAGAACACGGGTACAAAATGCAAATAGTGTAAATGTAACTTAACTTGAGTTCACCTTCCAATGTTATAGACTCATCTTTCGCCGACACGGTACCCTGGTCGATGCATTCTCCAAGTTTCGGTGCTAACCGTAGCTGGTCATGTGCCACTTAGTTTGGTCTTCCTCTGAATAGTGTTATATAGGTAATAGTAGTTAGTTTTCCTCTTCATTAGTGAAATCGGTTTCCAAATTGCTTAAAGCGTCCTCAGTAGCTTGAACCGTTGAAGGCGAGCTTCTTACTACTTAAGCATTTTGTTAAGTAACCAGAATATTCAAGCCAGTGCCTTTTATGATTTTAGTTCAAATCATTAGATCATATGGTGTTTCTTGATCATCGACAATGTGAAACGTAATGACAGCGAAAACATTCTTTATCCAATGCCATTGGGGTAAGTATTTCGTCATGTTCCAGTGCTACATTGACTTTTTCAGCTTCGTTTGTCATCTTCCTAAAACATTTCTCTTCAATGTGTCCAGTTTTGTTGCAATAATTCCATTTGAGTTTTGGGCGTTCCGTTCGAATCCCAGACTCCTCTCTGGTGTTTTCGCTCAGTAATGGCTTTGGGTCGTTCAGTTTGCCATTTGCTTTGTTGCAATTTGCTTGAACTGTCTTGCCACACTTGAAGCATACTATCGGTTCTTCTTGATCGTTCCTAAGCCTGGGCCGTTTGGCAGGCGGTTTGCCTTGGCGTGGTTCTTGTGGCCTGATTGTGGCTGCAACAGAAATTAATTCGGGGACAGTTGTGCACTTACTGGACAGCAATTTTGAGCAAAGATACTCATTATCCATGCAGCCAATAACGGCTTCAACAGGCGCTAAGCATTGTGGATGGTGCAGGGAATACGACCTTTCAGTCAATCCCACTAAAACTGAATTAGTCATGTTTACCCATAAACGAACTTTAGGGCCTTATCGCCTACCTAAATTATTCGATACAGAACTTCAGTCAGCTACTGTAGTCAAACACTTGGGAGTCATCCTAAACAGTAAGTAAAACTGGAGCAGTCACTTACACAACAAAATTAACAGGGCATGCATCACCCTCTGGCAGTACAGGAGGATGATAGGTAAGAAGTGGGGCCTATCCCCCAAAATGATACTTTGTCTATACTGTGTGTTGATCCGTCCCATGATCTCGTACGGGGCAGTGGTCTGGTGGCCACGCATCACACTCGTCTCAGCATCGTACAAACTTCAACGCATGCAGAGACTTGCCTGCATGGCAATTATAGGCTGCATGAGGACCACTCAGACAGCTGCTCTTGAAGCCATGTTGGAGCTTCCGCCGCTCTATCTGTTCATACAACAAGAAGCAACAATGGCGGCCGCACGCCTCAGAACACTTTCAACTCTGGTGTAAAAAGACACGCAGTACACCGCGGTACTGGAAGGATTCTACAACGAGTTCCCCCTGGTGAGAGCCATAAACGATCTAGTACCAGAGTCGAGCTACACGATAACTGACAAATGCTTGCACTGACTGGACAGGTCCACTCAAATCTGTGTGGTTCTTTCTTCAAAAGACCATTTCAGATACTAATCTGCATAGTCCTCATGTAAATTGAGGAATGTCTGGACTTTAAAAGAGTAGCAAGTTAACAGAGAACCTCTGAGTTTGTTTCGGCTGTTTCTTCTCAGAGTAGTCAGGTACAAAACACCGGCCCCAAATAGTTAAAAAAAAAATGACGTGTAAAAGTGTTTGTAAAAACCTATTTGCAAAATAATCATCATTTATGATTTACCCAAACAATTTATATTCGACAAAAGTACAAGATCCAGCTCCATGAGGACCACCGCTGTGAGGGGTTAAATCCAGCTGAGCTGCGGATCTCAAAATACATATAGCCGTAACACTGTGGGTCCATAACACGGTATTTCAGGCAGAATGCACGTGTATTTCCCTAGCCGCATCAGCCATCCTAGCAAAAAAAGGTTTAGGACCACTATTCGCATACTTTTAGACATCAGGGCTGAACTGTTAGCACTAGACAACCACACGGTCGACTCCGGGTTAATATAAGAGTGTCACCAGCGCCTAAACCAGGTCGGTAATCACAACAACATAGCCATACAATGGATTAAAGGTCACAGCGATTCCCGGGGCAACGATGCAGCGGACGAACTCGCCAGAACGGGTTCGAGCATGGCAGCAGTGGGTCCAGACTCCTGCCACTGTCCTTCGGGTATCTACGAACTCTGGTAAGGAAATGCACCAATGAACAACACCACAAACTGTGGCAACACCACGGTGAGTGTAGGCAGGCCAAGGAAGCACTTCCTACTATAGACGGCCGCTTTACCAAACGAGCTCTCCGGCTGACAAAGCTACAGCTCCGCACAGTCACAGCCGCCATTACTGGGCACAGCTCCTTTAATAAACACCTCCTTGTCCTAGGAGTCACAGATAGCCCACTGTGCAGAGCCTGCATGGAGAAAAACGAGACAACAGCCCACGTGCTTCTACACTGCCTAGAGGTTGCAATTTAGAGGGCAAAGTACTTGAGTAACCCTCGGGGAACTAGGGTGGATCGAATAAAGTTCCCACCCGTACGCAAAATACGCGCTTTAGACGTGGAGTTGCGGAAACCAGCCTGCTATACAATACAATGCAATGGTTTCCACAGCGTCAGTATCTTTATTGCCGCTTATCACTCGTTTTCAGCTATGCCACCTTCGGTTATCGATTCTGCTAGATTAGACATCAAATTAGAAGTTGCTCACCTTAAGGACATCAGTGGAGTAACGTGCTTCAGGTTCGAACGTTTGTATCAATGCTTCTCGCATCTCCCTCCAGACAGGTGATTTTACAAGCCACGCATCACCAATAGTCTTGGCTCGTCCTTGCAATAGACTCGCTATCTTAATGCAAACTTCGTGGTCAGCCAACTCCCGGTGTGCTTTGGCTCGATCGACTTGCTCGCACCAGTCTCGAATTGGGACATCACCATCTGGATTGTAGGATGCTATATAGATGTCACGTAATCTTGGTCTTCGCGTCGGAGCTACAGTCTTATTTATCACCCGTGGCCAGCATCTGTTTTGTGCTAGAGCCATCCGTTTCTCCATCATTGAGGGTGGATGGGACCGAAGATATGTCCCGGTAGATCCCGCTTCTGATTTCGGCGCGAGTATGGCCGGACTGGATTATCGGTGACCATGTCGTGTTGAGAATGGTCATTTGCCATTATTTTTAAAGAAAATCAATATTAAATCAAAACATTTTAATACGAATTTAAAAATGATAACAAAATAATGAATTAAAACAATAATTAAATTTAAACTGATGATAATATGATTCAGGCGTGAACCGTGTCACAATTAGAGTTGTGGACGGGTCGCTCGCTAGAATTGGAATGCCCCGCATCGCTCGGCGCTCCGTATTATAAAGGCCGACCCCTTCCACAACTCGCCTGATTCACTGAGTGGTGCGATGATGTCACAGAGCGTTCCGTTTCGTTTTAAGTCGTAATAATTTGCTCACGCCGACATATAATAAAAATTGTATTAAACATTCAGCGTCGGTTTCTTACAGGCTGCAGGGAAATCGCGCGGTGGAAAACGCGAAAACAATTAAAAAGGTGATCAAAAGAGCGTTGTACGAAAATGAGAACGTAAATGCGTCTCCAGCACGGGTAGGAATTTTGACGCGGGGTACTCAGTATTTTGATTTTGAGCGGCGGTGGCCCAGTGGTGGCAGCCCCGACTTACGAACAGTAAGCCGTGGGTTCGAACCCAGGCAGGCGCATTACTTTGTGTAATTTATTTCATCATTGCTGCTCTCAAAAACGGTGAAGGAAAACATCGTGAGGAAACCGGCATGTCCTAGAACCAAAAATTCGAAGACATGTGACATCTACCAACCCGCCACAGTCAGAGAAGCAATCGCCTATGCCAGAACTGACACCGCCTGGTGTATCTGCGCGCTGTGCACTGCGTGTGTAGTGGTATGTAACCCACACATGCACACACCCTGTAAACTCAACTACTTAAGACGTTGCAGTCTGTGAGTCTGTCATTGGTTATATACCGTGTTTAGTTACAGTAACTCGCATCATTAAACTCATTGTGTAATACTAAATGATCATTTTCATTTCATATTATTATAATAGAACCTATATCTCACCATACCAAAAGTTCTTTAATGTGTGACCCCGACAAAAGTTCTATACGTGCGTTCAATAGAGCTAAGCGTTTTAATGATTAATATAAGATTAACTTGTTATTAGATTAGCTTACATATGTTTAATTTTGTATACTTACACATTTAACCTAACATAATACTTTTGTTTAAGTTTAGATTAATCTTGAGTTGTTACTTTCTTGGTGAGGAGAGATGTGACGACCGAAGTACCTATGCTAAGGTAAGACTAGCTGTCCAGCGCAACTTCGTCTGCGTCACATTTTCCCCGTTTACGCAACATTTTTCATTGCTGCTCCACTCCTTTTGGTCGTAGCGTAATGATATATAGCCTATAGCCTTCCTCGATAAATAGGCTATCTAACCCTGAAAGTTTTTTTCAAATCGGATCATTAGTTCCTGAGATTAGCGCGTTCAAGCAAACAAACTGTTCAGCTTTATAATATTAGTATATATTAGACTAATATAATACAGTGTCGGGTACTGTGGCTCGAATAAGCAGTTTTTGCTAACCACCGCCTTTCATTGACGTCCCATTGCAGGTATAAATGGTAAACAGCGCTGGTGTTAACACACTGCCCTGAGGAAGGCTGTTCTTTTGCCGTCATCATCTACTCTTACCAGACTGAAAACAAACCTGAAGCGCCGATTATAAAGGAGTTCGATTTGGATTTTTAAGAAGCCTTGGTCGTCAGTAAGGGGAACTCCCTTCCGCGAGAAGCCTTTTATGTTAATGTTGTCGTTAGCTGCAGAAAGTTCAATAAATACGACACCAGTGATTCTGTTGGCGTCGTAACCATCCTCTAAGTACTGGGTTAGACGAAAGACCGGACTGGAACATGATTTTTCGGGTCTAAAGTCAGCCTGCTTAGTTATTAGTGTTAGCTCAATTACTGCAGACGGGTAAGCAGTAAAGTTTCGAACTTATATATGTGGCCTGTAACTTTTGGGGTCTGGGGATCTTTCTTGACACTTAGCAATCTGTGAGGTTTGCCATTAAGTAGCAGCTGATGAGCAATATGATTAGCTGTGACGAATCCCTGATTGTCAGGTATTGGAGGGTCTCCAGTGAGTCTCTGTATTGTGGACCATGCTTTCTTGTTATTGTGGGTCATATCGATGTTTGTTGTTGACCCATTTCCGCTGTATATGTATTAATCCATTGTATTAATATTACATGTATTAATCCGTTTCCGCTTCCGATTTCCACCAACCATAGAAACCAACAGTCAGTGTATCCTCAGAAAAAGATTGTTGTGATCCAAAGAAAACTTGGTCGCCGACACGAACGTGGTGCTGTGCTCGTTGCCATTTGACGCGTTGCTGCAGAGTGACTAGGTAGTATTTTGTCTATCGGAGCCAGAAGTGCTGTCTTAAGCGCTCAATTAACTAGTATCTGTTGATACTGACTCGTTCAGTAACGGGTGAAGGTAGTGAGGTCAATGGCCGACCCACAAGGAAGTTCCCATGTGTAATTGCTGACAGATCAGATGGATCAGCAGACATTGAAGTTATCGGACGTGAGTTCATAATAGCCTTACTCTATGCAAACTGTGTGTACAGCTCTTCAAAGTTTAAACTAGAGTTACCCGCTATCCGTTTTCAAACATTTTATGCCGTTTTGAGACCTGTTTTCCAGATCCTGCCAAAATGCGGTGCATACCTTCCTTGCTCGCGTAGTCGCAAACTGATAATTCACGTTCTCTGAGCAGTAAGTTCAGTACGTATAACGTAAGCTCCTAAAAAAAAATTCCACTATCACACTTTACAGGCTGTTAGTGTAAACACCGTTATCCTTGAAACCAGTGGTTTAGTTTCACTTATAGAACATAAATTCAATGAAAAAAAACATTTTTTTTTAAAGTACAATCTCCTTATTTCCTTAAAATTATTTCTCGAAAAACATTCTCTCTGTGACGTCTTAGCTATGAGTACCAAACTACCAATGAATTGTTCAACTCAGAACAGGGAAGCTCACCATTTAATTTAGTATTCATTTTTTTAAATTTAATTTTGTGAATCTTAGTGTATACAAGCAAATATTCTTTGCAGTTTATATAGTTTAGAGTATTTTTGAAATGGTACAATGTTAGTAGAAGAGTTTTAATATTAAATAGTACATTGTGTATTAAGGGCGGTAAGTAAGGAATTACGATCGAGGCTCTAGTAGAAGCCCGAAGTCGAAGACTGAGGGCTTTCTGAGTCGAGGTTCGTAATTCCCGTACCGCCCGTGAAACATACAATGTTTTTCATCACATTTGCGAGTTAATAATTATCAATATACACAAGTCAGCACAAATATTATTACGAAATACGTGAACTGATTTTTAAGCGGATGGCGGGCTGTTTGCCCACATCACAGATTATACAAATGTTTTTTTCAGAAACGTTAAGGGCAAATACTTACCTAGGTATACAGCCATGAAGGAGTGTAAAAAAATTAAAAATAATTTCGACGTTTTGATACAAAAAACTATCGATTATATCGATTTTAGAACATTAGTTGAGTAATTAAATAACACGTAGTGAGATTGAATAAAATTCCTGTTTTGGACAACATTTTAAGACAATTTTTCAATTGCGTGTAAACTCCTTGCTTGAACTTACATGATCTGTATGCTGTCATGCTGTGCTGTAAATTAAAAAAAAATTACTTACCACCCTAGGGTTTTATATGGGGCATTTCAGTCAAGTTAACCTGTATGTTATGACACTGTTTACGTGCAAGTGTGATGAAAACTTATTTTTATTTCAGGTTAGGTGGAAGCAGTAGACTTAAATTGGGGCCACTTGACTCATGTTCAGACTTGACCAGAAAGGAGGGAAAATGCCACCAAAGAGTATTACTATAGAGAAGACGCGGTTCAATGCCCCTAGACGCCATATCAGCAGGATTATGTTTAGAAGGTTTATGACGCCAAGTAGTTACGTATTTCTCGAATTGAATGAATTGTTATTCTCGAATTTGTTCAATCATCATCAAAATATCGTAAGTTTTAAAAGTTAAAGGGAATATAAACAACAACAAAAAAGCAGCGTTTTCAGAATCAGAACTTTATTTGCTATGAATGTAGGTACAGTTATAAGATGTTGTACATTAATTAATGAGATCAACTAGAGTCTATCTTACGGCGTGCAAATTATTACATATGACGGCGCCTTTGCAAAAAGGCTTCATATTATTTACGTTGCAAACTAAACTGTGACCACAGACGAGAGTGAAGCGGTCTACAATTCTCTCTCGCGGAACGTCAAGTCGTTGCGGGCAGCCATATTGACTTGTGAGGTTGTCAAGGAAGTTGTGCGTAACAGGGCGTTGACGGATCGCCGACGTCTGTTTTCTTAATCTAATTAAATCTGGTGCCACATATCATATGTGAGTCCGATGAGATGGGTAAGAGCCTTTACATACATTAAAATATTAGGTAATACAAACAGATGAATGTAAACAAAACAAACAGAAATTAAGGTGAAGTCAATTAATAACATTATAGTCAGGTACATAAGTCTTAAATGGACAAATTTGCAATTAATTATACAATGATAATCTGGACAAAAATTGTCATTAAGAAAGTCTTTCACTGATTAATAACATTTGCCCACATGTAGCAAGTTCTGGTATTGGGATCTCAAGCTGCCATTTGCGTGTTCATAAATTGGCCAGTAACGAAAATAAATTGAGATTGATTTTTACAAAAATTGCCACCGCTAATATGTACAGACATGGAAAAGTCACTATCCTCAGAGACTGAAACACAGGTTCGTAGCTGTCTGTGCTTTTAAGGTTTGTTTTTGTTTAGTTTACTAATGATTAAAATTATTATTAGATCATTTAAATTGACTATTTTATGTCTTTAGCGACCACCTCCTGAATTTTAACGAGGATGCAAAACAATACCTTGTATAAATACTGTCGTGCCAGCGACAGGCAGAACAAAATAAAACTCCCGATCCGTGTAATTGCAAACTTCAAAATAAATTATAACAAAAAATAATAGACGTGGTTGTATCGTGAACATTGTAATTAGAAGGAAACATTTTGCATGAATTGATTTAGTGATAAACACAGGAGCCGCTCAACATTTACTTGCTCTTTAGAAAAGCGAAGTAAGACATCGAAGTTTTCAAGATCTGTAAAAAAAACTGATGGTATTATTTTGTTCTACACATGCTTTCTTGGTGAATGAAACACGATATTGGACAGAGTCTGCGTAGGAATTATAGTTTTATTTCAGTTTATAGCCTGAGGGGGAGCTCCAATGGATTTGTGTATTCAAGAACAAACAAAATCTGGAAAACAAACATGGCTGCTTAGACATATGAAAGTCATGAGTCAAGGATTGGTACATTGATCGATAGTAAGCTTACTGGAACTGGTTGTGGGAAGTTGTGTTTATCCCGGCGGTAGTGTGGTGGTACACCCCACCAATTCTTTTAACTGGCGTACATTTTTAGTATTGTAAATTACGTGTTAGCGGCTTCGCATAGCTAGAGCTGAGGTAGTGCAGGAGGGTACAGTGGCGTGATCGAAGTGTGGCGTCAGCCAGCGTTTGAGATACACACGAGAATACGTACGTGGGGAATGTCATACCCCGCCACATGCTCGATGAAATATTTTGTCACCACACTCTGACCGGGCTAAGCATAATAACAAAATATTACCTTAGTCATGGTAGTAACACCAACATCGGCTAGACCCATTGCCTTCACATGAACAGGTTCCTGCACATTCATGAGGAAGAAAGCCACAGTTCGCCTGTTCCTTGTATCCATGCATTCCCAGGGTAAGCCATATACAGCGTCCTTTAATCTCTCACTCTGCAATAAACGACGTTAAATTACTGAAGTCATTTCACAGTTAACTATTTTAACTCTGACAGCAACAATCTGTGGGCAAAGTAGGCAAATCAACTATAAGACTTTACGCGGATATTTTTGGGTCTTAATAACATTGAAAGAAGAGCACTGTTCGTAGTAAAAATAAGATGTCGGTGTTAATAACAATTTTAGCCACACACCGAAAGATGTTATATTGACATTATTGTAGTTTTAGATGGCTTTAATCTACGAATTGATTAATCTTCAAATATTTAAGAAGCTAAGTAATTAAGAAATATTTCGTAATTGGGTTGGATTCTCAAGTCAAGCTGTGTTATTTGTTTTTTCAATGACCAAATACTCAATAGCCTGGAGCTTGGATTACTACCGGTCAGTGAATAGGCGCGATATTAAATTATCAAATCAAATATTTTCCTTACGACACTGCCAATAAGCTCGAAGATGATCGACAGCTGAATTAGTTGTTGAAACACGATGAATGTGAGCGGTAGATAACGGGCCAGAGCTGCGGCCGTCTGAAATAAAAACAGCAAATCTAACAATAACATTCTGCTAAATAAGTATAAAATTAAATAAATTTTGGGGTATGCAACACTTCGACTTTGACTCAATCACGACTAAGTTATTTTATCTTATAGATAAACTATTTGCATTCCGCGGCGATGTTAGCGTGGAAATTTCGATGTGTTTTTCAGGAATAAATTAAACATATAAACCTTTCTCTTGAATCGTTCTATCTATCAATGACAACCGCATCAAAATCCGTTACGTAGTTTAGAAGATGTAAGTGCTCATTTACGGAGACGCGGCGCGTGCCTAACATGGCAATGTACAATGTTTTTTACGGACACGCGCTGCAGTACCCGCGGTTGATCTTGTAGCCCGACATGTGCCCATATTCCTCAATAGCTTGACAACTGTCAAATCATGTTTTATAATAGAGTACGTCTATTTCAGACCAAGTGTCAGCGAAGTAAGTAGCCTGACGGTTCTGCGACCGGTCTATGAATCAGACTTTGCAGGTTCGAATCGCATCCTGTAAGTATATACTATCTGTTTATTTTGGTTTTTTTTTCATGCTGCAAGATTTGAATTTTTGTAAATAGGTATATTGATTTTTACAAATAAAACAACAACCTAATTTTGTATACATATACAAGGTGTTGTTTTGCATCCTCGTCAAATTCTAGGAGGTAACTATGCTAATGATTCTCATCCCGAATCAATAATAAAATGGGTAGGCATTTTGTTTTTTTTTTGTTATTTACGGAATTCGGTAAGTGTGAACCACCCGTGTTTTAAACGCGGCCCGTCGGATTCTCGCCCTATAACCGCGCTTCTACACATACAAACAATCTCAAACGTTTATTCGATAATTTCCTATTCCCTAAACCACGCTAAGAGGGTTATTCTGAAATACGGACTTTTATTTATTATTAACTAGGTATCCTAATTTTAATTTATTATTTATGTCTTTTGTGACAACCTCCTTAATTTTGACGAGAATGCAAAAATACACCTTGTATAGAACGAGGTGGTTGTAAATTTCTTTTACGTGCAAGGCACCAGTACATTGTTAAAAGAACACACGAAACTGGTTTGTGTATAAACTCAATTGACTTGAAGACTGCTAGTCTTCTGAAAATCAGAGTAAGTAAATGACTTGTGTTAGTTTTGTTTGTTTAGAACAAAATAATTCCTGACATAATATGTTTTTTTTTTTTGTTAGAATGAAACAATCGCCGAAGAAAAAGTTCATTCATGTACACCAAATTTTATGTGGAACGAAGTCGCAGAAATATTACAAAATTGCAAAGACAAGATTGTCCAATCTGATTATCCTGCCGTTCCCACAACTGACAAACACATTGTAGGAGCGATAAAAACCTCAAATGAAGATGTCATTGTGAATATTCCTACATTTAAAATCATCAAATCAACGCTGTACATGCACAGAAACTCTACAGCAAACATTAACATTATGAGTGGTTCGAGTTCCAAACCACTCATAGTCAATGAATTGCTGGCATTAGTCTAGTCCATGCCATCGACTTCATGGATGAGGCGAGCAACCTGCAGATATGCTGGTCCAATTTCAAGGAGGATGAGATCAGCAGTGGTAAACTGTTCTAGTCACTTCGAAAGCTGAACCAGTTGCCGTCTCGCCACAGAGATGGAACTGAGAAGAGTCTTCAAGATATTCTTGATATGTTGAAGAAGACCAACCCGGACGACGTGCCAGATTTCGTTGCGAAGGAACTGGGTAAGCTGCCTCCCGTCACGTTCAATTACGTCGACGATACACTGCTGCTAAAGGACATCACTACCTTCAAAGTGGAATTGACCAAGATGCCCCATACTATGAGTGCATTACGTTCTAATTGATAGTACGCGTCCATCGCATGCGTTGCACACTTCCGCGGGAGCTGGGAACCCTATCAGAAGCCGGTGGGCCTCGAGGTCCTAAGCCGTCCGGCGGCCGGAGTCCTCCCCGTCGACGAGCAGGTGGTGGCGTCGTGGGTGGAGAGAAGTACTCGTTGCTGTCGTTCGACGCAACTGCCACGATCGGTGTCACAGCACTCACGGTGAGGCTGGGTGCCAGCGGTGGCGAGGTGGATTGGGGTGATGAGTCCGAAGGCGGTAGACACAAAGAGCAGCTGTTGATCTAGTCAACATCGTTGTTCTTCATTTCATTGTGAAAATTTTGCTTTTGACGTGATCTGCGATGGCAGATCAATCGTTTGGGGAACGGTTGAGGTTTTTTGTTTTTTCAAAAGTACTTTGCCATTTCATTGATAATTCATATTCGAAAAGTCTATTTGAATTCGATGGTGTACATTAAAATCACAGGTTCAACTAATAAAGTTTTTTTTTTTTTTTGTTAAAATGGTAAATTAGAATAGAAGACATTTATGTGACGTAAGTGTTGCCAGCATCATCATCATTTCAGCCGAAAGACGCCCACTGATGGACATAGGCCTCCCCCAAGTGACGCCTCATTGACTGGTCCCGTGCGCCTCGTATCCAGCGGATCATCAGGTCATCGGTCCACCTAGTGGAAGGCCTTCCAACGCTTCGTCTTCCGGTTCGCGGTCACCATTCCAGAACTTTTCGGCCCCATCGCCCATCCGTTCTGCGAGCAATGTGCTCTGCCGACTGCCACTTAAGTTTGGCAATGTTTCGGGCTACGACGGTAACCTTAGTTCTCTTGCAGATGTCCTCATTTCTGATTCGATCACGCAAGGAAACTCCGAGCCTAGCCCTCTCCATTGCCCTTTGGGTGACTTTAAGCCTTCTGATGAGGCCCATTGTTGCCAGCAATATTATTTTTATTATACCCTGACTGGTAAGAGAAGCTATTGAAATGACCAAATATAAGAACTTCAACTGGAAGGATGGGTTTCAACTGTCAAGAGCCTAGGATTCCAGTGGTTCAACTGTGTAAAATCCGGAAAAGTTTCATAAAAAGTTCGCGACCGGACACAGTGAGTTTTATGTGTTGGTAACCGAATCAAGATGTGAGTGACAGTTTTGGTGGTATGGAGCGCAAAAAACGGAACAAAAAAGAGAGTAGACCGATTTGTCTGCTCATAATAAACACCCATCTGCAATAATACAACACATGGTAAATTTTTCGTTTTTAGTGTTAATGATTTGTCCCTTTATAAAGAAGTGAAGTCCGCGCAGTCGAATTGGTTTACATATTCTTGGCTGGCCAATAAAGATAAAACCTACATCTTGATTCACATAAACAAAGTATGTAAAGGTGTACTGTCATAGACTAAATAAGTGTTGCTTGGTTACCGTTCTTGACTAGAGATATGTCATTGAATATAATACTGCTATCAAGAAATAATATGTTTTAATTCATATATAATATTTGGCGACGATGCCGATCGATATAAAGAAAGCAAAACGTTCGCGAGCCATCCTACGCGGTGTGCTAATGAAAACTAATAACGCATTTCAAGCAGAACAAAATGTATATACTCATGAAGAAATAGAAACACCATTACTGACACTTCAAAATACTTACCAAGGACTGCAAAACGTACAATTACAGATAGAACAGGAAACCGAAGACGAATACCTCGAATCCGAAACCGATTACAGGTACGAAGTGGACGAACTTTATACAAATTTACGTACAAAAATGATTCGACTAATGAACACTTTCAAACCTCCTGAGCCGTTACCCAGTGTACCTTCCACACAACATGCGCACGAATTCACGAACATTCATCGAGACGTACATCCCAGACTCAATTTCCAACCGTTTCAAGCAAACGAATTGTTTAAAAACTTTGTAAAAAGACTGCGGGTTTACATGATGCTCAACAATATTACGGATCCCACAACGAAGGTCTACACCCTGCTGTCCACTTTACCACCTGACATTCATGAAAGAATTTACGACCTGTGTTCACCCGACGACCCCATCGAGAAGTCCTATGAAGAACTTACTGATATCTTGGACAATTTCATTGATCCAAAACCTAGCATATGGGCCTCACAGCACACCTTCATATCAAGGCTTCAACAAGTGGATGAATCGATTACTGTTTACGCGTCAGAACTAAAAAGACTGTCATCAAAATGTGATTTTATGTGCTCACATTGTCTGAAGCCCAATCTCGATTCATTTTTATCGTTACAATTTATACGAGGATTAAAAGATGGATAAATTCGCACAAAAATTCTACAAGCAAAACAAACAGCGCCATTTTCAGAATTAGTTCGCACTGCCACATCTATGGAAATGGGAAAAAATGAAAATTCGACCATATCTACATCTATTCGTCTACCGGAATTACAACACTCACCGAATAAAGCACGTTCAATTAAAAGACCGACTTCTATAAGAGAGCTTAAAGGTAAATGCTATCGCTGTGGAAAAGAGGACCACAAAGCAAACGAATGTGGGGCCATTAAAACTACATGCCGAAGGTGTCAAAAGGAAGGACACCTAGCACGAGTCTGCCTTCAAGGACACAAACGCAATGAAACGAACTTGCTGAATGACGACTATGCAAGCAGCGCCAGTACCGACAGCATCGCAGAAATCAACTTTGTAAAGAGTGAAATCTCTGACAAATACATCATAACTATCGGAATTGAAGGGAAGAAAATAAGAATGGAGTTTGACACGGGTGCAACACTTTCTACCATCTCAGTAAAGGATTTTAAGAAACCTAATATTCAAAAAAGACTATTTCACACGAGTATCAAATTTAGTACTTATACAGGCGAAGTTTTTAAGCCTATCGGTGTCACGTTTGTACGATGCAAATATAAAAACCTACTATTCTATGGAAAACTATACGTGATTAACAAAGACGTGAAACCCATCTTGGGTAGAAGTTGGATGAAGGAGTTTAACATTAAACTAGCCGAAATAAATTTGGTTGATACATGCAAGAAGACACAAAATCTTGAAGAATTACTTAAAGAGTTCGAACCCACCGTCTTCACTACAACCCTTGGTGAAATCCCAAACGTTCGAGGCCACCTGACTCTTAAAGATAATGCGCAACCAATATTTATTACACCTCGGCGAATTCCATATGCGCTACGATCTAAAGTAGATGAAGAAATCGACCGACTTGAAAAACTGAGAATGATTACAAAGATTGATAACTCCGATTGGGGCACTCCCGTCGTCCCAATAGTAAAACCAAACGGAAGCATCAGACTGTGCGCCGACTACAAAATTACCTTAAACAAAATGATAGAAGACGAACAATATCCAATACCAATAATTGAAGATATTCTAGCTGAAATGAACGGTGGGCAATTTTTCTGCACCTTAGACATCACGCAAGCCTACCTGAACATGGTGATGGATGAAGAAAGCGCCCTGCTGCAAACCTTGAGTACACACAAAGGTACTTTCAAAGTGAACCGACTCATGTTTGGAGTCAAAGTAGCCCCAAGTCTCTGGCAAAAATACATGGACCAATTACTACTGGGCCTTGACGGTGTCAAGTGCTTCTTCGATGATATAATAATTCAAGGTTCGACAGAAAAACAATTATTATCCAGATTGAAACAAGTTTTGCTTAAACTTCAAGACAGCAACCTGCGTGTTAATAAAGAAAAGTGCCAATTCTTCAAAAGAAGTATCAATTACTTGGGACACACGATAGACAAAGAGGGTTTACATAAAAATCAAGACAAGATAAAAGCAATTTTAAATGCACAACGTCCAACTAATGTAAATGAACTAAGAACGCTACTAGGCATGGCAAATTATTACAACAAATTCATACCCAATCAAGCATCCATCACTGCTCCTTTAAATGCACTCTTGAAGAAAGGAGCAAAATTTACATGGTCTACAAAATGTGAAGAAAGCCTGAAGAACATAAAAAAAGAAATACTAAGCGAAAGAATTCTAATACACTTTGATCAGAATAAACCACTTATACTGGCCACAGACGCTTCACCCACAGGACTTGGTGCCGTCCTAAGTCACAAACTACCTGATGGCTCAGAAAGACCAATAGCATTTGCTTCTAGATCCCTGACCAGCAGCGAAAAGAAATACAGTCAAATCGATAAAGAGGCGACAGCTATTTTCTGGGGTTTAAAGAAATTCTTTCACTATTGTTACGGCCGGAAATTCACCCTAATCACAGACCATAAACCACTTACATCAATTTTTCACCCGCACCAAACCTTACCAGCCTTGAGTCATCATCATCATTCATCATTTCAGCCGAAAGACGTCCACTGCTGGACATAGGCCTCCCCCAAGTGTCGCCAGATTGACCGGTCCCGTGCGACACGCATCCAGCGGATCCCCGCAACCTTCACCAGGTCATCGGTCCACCTAGTGGGAGGCCTTCCAACGCATCGTCTCCCGGTTCGCGGTCGCCATTCCAGAACTTTTCGGCCCCATCGGCCATCTGTTCTGCGAGCAATGTGCCCTGCCCACTGCCACTTAAGTTTGGCAATTCTTCGGGCTACGTCGGTAACCTTGGTTCTCTTGCGGATGTCCTCATTTCTGATTTGATCACGCAAGGAAACTCCGAGCATAGCTCTCTCCATTGCCCTTTGGGTGACTTTGAGCCTTCTGATGAGGCCCATTGTGAGCGACCACGTTTCGGTCCCGTATGTAATCACTGGCAGCACACACTGGTCATAGACTTTCGTCTTGAGGCACTGCGGTAAGTTGGACGAGAAGATACCACGCAGCTTTCCGAACGCTGCCCAGCCGAGTCGGATTCGACGATTGACCTCTTTCTCGAAGTTAGACCTACCCAACTGGACCGTTTGTCCCAGGTAGACATAATCGTCTACAACTTCGATAGTAGAGTCTCCGATCTTGATAGGAGTGGGTGTTACATGGGCATTCAACATGACCTTGGTTTTGTCCATGTTCATTTTAAGACCCACTCTTTCGGAAACTCTACTGAGGTCATCGAGCATTGTACTGAGGTCCTCCATGGTCTCAGCCATGACCACTATATCGTCGGCAAATCGAAGGTGAAAGATGTACTCGCCATTAACGTTGATGCCTAGCCCTCTCCAGTCCAGAACCTTGAAGACATCTTCCAGTGCAGCGGTGAACAGTTTCGGAGATATGACGTCTCCTTGTCTCACACCTCGCTGCAGAGGGATAGGTTCCGAGGTCTGGTCCTGAAGTCGGACTGACATGGTGGCGTTTTTGTACAAACACTTCAACACCTCGATGTACCGATAATCAATTTGGCACCGTTGGAGAGACTGCAGTACAGCCCAAGTCTCGATCGAATCGAAGGCTTTCTCGTAGTCCACAAACGCTAAACAGAGAGGCAGGTTGTACTCTTCGGTCTTCTGTATAACCTGTCGCAGCGTATGTATGTGGTCTACGGTGCTAAAACCTTTTCGGAATCCGGCTTGTTCGGGAGGCTGAAAATCGTCAAACCTGCGCGCGAGACGATTCGTGATGACTCTTGAAAACAACTTGTAGACATGGCTCAGAAGTGAGATGGGCCTATAGTTCTTCAACCGGGCGTTGTCACCCTTTTTGAAGAAGAGTACCACCACACCCCTGCACCATGCCTGTGGCGTTTTCCCCTCGAGTATGACGGTATCAAACAGCTTCTGAAGGGCCTTAAGAACCGGTTTTCCACCCGCCTTCAGAAGTTCGGCCGTAATTCCATCATCACCCGGTGCTTTGTTGTTTTTAAGCTGTTTCAGAGCCATCCTAATCTCATACAGGCTGAGGTCCGGGATGTCTTCGGTGTAGTGTCGGGTCAGTCTAGCTCTTGGGTCATTCGCTAGATTTACAACGGGTTTCCTGGTTGACGTGTACAACTGCCCATAGAATCTCTCGATCTCTCTCAGTAGCTCCGGTTTGGCGGATACGATTCTGCCATCGTCGGTCTTCAGTTTCGTGAGCTGGCTCTGCCCAATAGCCAGATCTCTTGCAAATACCTTTGAGCCTTTATTCCGCTCAATGGCGTCTTTGATACGCTCGGTATTAAAGCGGCGGAGGTCGCTCTTCAAGGATTTAGAGATCCGTCTATTGAGCTGCCGGTATTTCCACGCGTCGTCTGAAGACTGCAGGACCATCTCACGCCGTTCCTTCATGAGCTTGAGAGCCTTGAGTACCATGAGACTATTCCACTACGCACATTTTCTATCAGGATTTGACTACCATATCGAATATAGAAGTTCCTCAAAGCACTCCAACGCCGACTACCTTTCACGTTTTCCCGTTGAGAAGATTAATGAGAATAAATATGACCAGCATTACATATTCCAGCTGAATCAGATAAACGCATTAAATATTTCACCAAAACTAATAGCAGAAGAAACAAGAGAAGACCCAGAATTACAGAAATTACTTGAAACACTTCAATCAGGCACTTCACTTAGGGAGTCCGGATATAAAGACAATGAACTAACTCTTCAGAATGACTGCATCTTAAAAGGCTTGAGAGTTATAATTCCACATAAACTTCGCCCACGTATCTTAGATGAACTTCATGCCGGCCATGTCGGGATCTTGAAAATGAAACTTCTTGCGCGGAGTTTTGTGTACTGGAAGAACATTGATAAAGATATCGAAAACAAGGTTAAATCGTGCAGAACCTGTCGATTAAACCAGAATGAACCAACAAAAGCCCCTCTGCATCACTGGGAAGACCCTACTGGCCCATGGCAAAGAATACACATCGATTTTGCAGGTCCGATATCCGGCTATCAACTTCTAATTGTCGTAGATGCATTTTCCAAATGGGTAGAAATAATTCCTACAAAAACTACGACGAGTGCATTCTGTATTCAGAAACTAGACGATTTATTTGACACCTTTGGATTACCCTACACGCTGGTGTCGGATAATGGAAGACAATTTGTCTCTCAAGAATTCCAGACGTTCTTAACTTGCAATGGCATTGTTCATAAAACGATCGCACCTTACCATCCCGCAACTAATGGACAAGCTGAAAGATTTGTTCAGACGGTTAAGAAATCACTGCACAAATTAGAGGGGGAGAGTGTTGGGATACTGCACAAGGTTTGTACAGTTAGAAGTATCCTCCGGGCTACGCCAGTCATCTCAGGCGACTCGCCCTATATGCTCATGTTCGGAAGAGAGGTAAGAACGAGATTGGTAGCCAAGATTAGAGCTCCACCAAAGGCACTACATAGGGGCAAAAGAGAAGGGGTGAGAGAGTTTGCAGTCGGAAGCAGAGTGCAAGCTCGCAATTACTCTGTATCAGGAAGGAAGTGGGAGGTACAGTGACCCGCCGACTGGGAAACCTCCACTATGAGATAGAGATCGACAGCGGACGCACATGGATGCGCCACCTCGACCAGCTGCTGCCGGCGCCTCTGATTCGTGGGAATCACGGCGGAGGCGTGTCATAGACTAAATAAGTGTTGCTTGGTTACCGTTGTTGACTAGAGATATGTCATTGAATATAATACTGCTATCAAGAAATAATATGTTTTAATTCATATATAATAACATGTACAAACTGTGTTCTGTTTACAAACTGCTACTACTGACCATTTGCGAGCACTCCAGCAGCAGTAAGCATCCACTTGCCTGATGGAACCCGTAGTAAGCTAACAACATTGGCCCGAAAACCTCTGTCATTTTGTCTGTAAATCTGAAGTCAAAACAAAAAATACGTTATTTCGAGGATGACGAGAATTTAAGGTGCAGTTTATTAGAGTAAATTCAATAATATTATGCGCTTCGATCTATTTTGATAACATAACATAAAACTATGCCTGTTATTCCCAAAAGGTTGGTAGGAGTAGTTCATAGTAGTACACCCACATTTTTCCAGTTATGTTTTAGTCCCATATAATAGGGGCGAGCCTATCGCCATCAACCGGGCACAAATCCAGATTTCCTGGCTGCTACTGAGAATTTTCTGGTGGAATATTGCTATATTTGCTGGACCTGTGAGTGGAACTCAGGACCTCAAGCAATAATGCAATTGATGTAATCTCAACTTACTTAATAATGTTTCGATGATATTCAATCAATTCAGTTAACTGAACACTAACACTTTTCAGCTCATGGGGAGAAAACATTTCATAACTCAGAGTCGCATGACTTTCTTCTATTATGAAACTTGTCTTAGATGAGGGCCTCGGGAAGTTGTCCAGATTATAAAGTAAGATCTTAAAATGTCCCCAAATGTGAAACACCATTAAGGATAAAAAACAATCGTGCATACATAACCAGGTTGAACATAAAAAGGATTCAAGCCTGCAAAAATAAAAACACTTTAAAATGAGACTAAATACAACGATACAAATATTGTCATCGACCGCAAAGAAAAAGAAGAATGACAAATATATATTATATAATTAACCCGCGGGACTGTGCTACCGGAATAAAAAGCCTATGTGCTATTCCAGACTATAATCTATCTGTGTGTCAAATGTCATCCAGATCCGTTCAGCCATTCTAGCGTGATTGAGTAACAAACATCCATCCATAATCCATAAGATAATTAATATTTTACAATTACCTTTACTCAGCATTTTAGCTGATCCCTATACACTCTTGGACTTAATTAATTTCAAATTGCACCATAACACTGCACCGAGCCCAGACATGTGGCTCGCTTTGCATTTGCGTTTTCCACAGCCTCTTACTTAAATAATTGGTATATATATATCTACCATAACTTTTTTGGAAGCTTATATCCAGTGCATTTTTAACTTGCCTACCGTTGCTATCGCTGATATAATGGTCCTCCTTTCATAGGTAAGTACATGGTGACGACTGTTCGAAAGATTAATCATCTAGTTACGAGTACATATTTTTTGTAATGAAGTATGAGGTCAACCTACTAGCTGCTTGAAGGATTTGAAAGTTATGAGGGGGGGGGGTAGTATTTCGGATTTTCAGTATACTTACCAAGCAATGAAGTTACTAAAAATATACCAGTCCAAATCTGTCGACACAGGAAATGGGTAAGCGTAATAAAGAGCGTGTTCATATGTGGCGTTCCCCTTCAATCCACCACTGGCGAATTTTCCGGCGGAATAGTTATTGTAAATGGGAATAATATTGAATAGCGAGAGGCCGGCTACCATTTGAACGGTTATGCATAATGTGATGACGTGGGAGATCATATGAACTTTCTTGTGAATCTAGAAAGAAAAGGATTAGTTAATATTATTGACGGCACGGTTGGCGCAGTGGCTGAGCGATTGACTGGTGCGCAACGTGTCGTGGAGTTGATTCCCGCACGGAACAAATATTTGTATGGCCTACAGATACATGTTCCGGGTTTGGCTGTTTGTGTATGTGAGTTTAAATGTTTGTTAACGTACCCACGATACATGAGAAATTTCTAGTGCGAGGCAACGTTTTTTTTTTTAAAAGAAAGAAAAATTATTATAAAATAGAGGGTACAATTCGGAAGCTTGACGACAGACCGCAGACGGCAACGGCTGTTCTGCATAACCGCAATCACACTATTGGTTTCTATAGAATGTAGATTTTGAAAATGGCACCGACTGCTGCGGTTAAGCGACTACAGACGGCACACCTGCCTGAAGTATTATAGTCTTTGACTGCCACAAAAAGAGCGCAACACGTCGTGTTAGACATAAGATGGGAGCTGGCCGCTGTTGACGATTATGTGTTTGGAATTACAACCGCAGCAGCACTACCACTTTCAAGTCTGACCAACCGTGACAATGCTGCATTGCGATCTACGTTAAGCAAAACAGTGATCGCGGTGAGACAATGATGAGGATCCATTTTTGAATGTGTAACTCGAATTACATAAATCTTACCTTCATACAGTATTCTGAACGATCTTTGTAGTGGAACAGATGCATTTTTTCCAAAAAGTTTCTGGCAACGACTACGTACTCATCAGAAAAACAAAGTGTAGTGATTCTAAACTGCAAAATATAAGAGATATTAGCCCAATTATAACATAACATGACGCTTGTAATCCCCGATGGGTCAATATGATGTGAAAGGAGGCGAGCCAGTTGCCACCAAACGGGCACAAATCAACATACGGGGTCCTGATTCTTGCCCCATACAGCTGCCCCACGGGTGCAACTGACGTTCGTGATGGAAAAACACAATTACACTTTGCCCGACCCGGGAATCAAACCCAGGACATCATGCGCGAAAAAAATTTGACATCCACCATCTTGGATTTTCATTTAGGCATCACCTTACCCATTAACATGAACAAGAACTATATCGGTTTGTGGATCTTTGAAAAAGGGTCAGAACGCGTTCTGGCATTTCATCATTGTAAGAATGCGTTGTGTTCGTTTTTAAAATAGCTACAACGTGAATTTCGCTAGTTGGTCGTTTTATAATTGCCCCAACGCGTTGTGGTCGCTTTTTTCGCTGAATAAGCGTTTCCGGCATTTGAGCGTAACATATGTACAGAATGCTTGGTTAACAGCGTGGTGAAAGATTTCTTTACACTCTGTATAATAGGAAAGCCACGAAAGATCCATAATTATACTCACAAAAACAGCAATAGTCATAAGCAGAGATATATACAAATGGCCAAGCTCGAAGAAAGTCATCGTATTTTTATGCCGCAGTACATAAATGGCCGCGCCAAAGATTGTCATCAAACATTCAACTATATGGAAAATCCTTTGGATAGTCACCCAGATCTTTCTTCTTCGAATAGCACCTGTGTCAAGCGGATCCAGTAGCTTTAGAGGCCAAGAGCTTACCACTGTGAGTAGGTGACGAAGCAGTATTAGATAAGGGTAGTCTGCTGGTGACGTGACGTCCCTGAAAGTAAATTTTACGATGTTGAAGTTCACTTCAGAACTACACCAGACTGCTTATACACTAGAAATACACTCGATATCGAAGTACAGTCCCAATAGGCTATTCTATTATAGGCCAAGAGCCTATTGGGACATACGGCATAAATCCAGGCATCGTGGCTGCTACTGCGAAATTCCTATTGGGAAAACTCAATTACATTTTGCTCGACCTGGAAATCAAACCCACCTTTTCTTCCCAGATATGTTGAATTTTAGACTTCATGCCCAGCATTCGCGCTTGTGACCAATACACCAACGAGGCATTCTGAGTCGGTCACTTGATATCGTAATAGATACAAGGTGTTGTTTTGCATCCTCGTCAAATTCAAGGAGGTAACTATGCTAATGATTCTCATTCCGAATCATTAATAAAATGGGTAGGTGATTTTTTTTTTCTTTATAACGGTAATAGGTAAGTGTGTACCACCCGTGTTTTAAACGCGGGCCGTCTGATTCTCGCCCTATAGCCGCGTTTCCATACAAACAAACAATCTCAAACGTTTATTCGATAATTTTTTATTACCTAAAACCACGTTAAGGGGGTTATTCTGAAATACTGACAAACATAAACACCCAAAAAAAACAGCGTTTATTAGTAATTAACTAGGTACCGTAATTTTAATTGATTATTTATGTCTTTTGTAACAACCTCCTGAATTTTGATGAGGATGCAAAACAACACCTTGTATGGTGTAAAGAAACACTTAACAAAGCCAAAGTTAAATTTTCTTTCCACATTTGTGATCATTGCTTTGTATTAGATCATTCGTGGGAACTTTCCAGGTATTATATGTATTAGTGTATAATGAAGGCCAAAATAAGTTTTTTTTTTGCGAAACCTTGCACTTTCCAGCCAAGTTCAAATAATTATTTTTTTATTTTTTTTATTTAGTAATCTTAATATTTAAAATACAAGTTTTTTTTTACAGTTTTTACTCGCCAAACTTTACAGTTTGATGTCGAGAAGCGCTCGTTTATCATACAAAACTTACTTGACTTAAAATTAAAATACCTAGTGTCAGACACTAACGCATTTGTACCAGTAGAAATAATTATTATCTATCTAAGAAAAAAAGGGTTTCCTCAGATAAACACGCCAATTATCCGACACTTGGAATGTAAACATAATACATAACCTACCACCAACTTAATTTTTTTATGCTACATCTCTCTCTCGACTTGTTAATTTATTTCTCGACAACGGCAGACCGACACCGATGTACAACAGACAATGAATTCCAAACCAGAGTGACCAGCTGGAGCTGGCCACTCCGGCCTAGAACTCACTGCCTATCACAGCTCGACGACGTATCCGCGTTCTCCAGAAATAAATTCTTCAGTTTTGATTTTTTCACACCATTGCTTAAATACTTTTGGCACCATATATTTAGACGTTCTTTTTTTCTCTCTCTCACACTCCTTGTGTTGTACTTATTTTTACAAAATACTTTGAAGGTATCACTATAATAATGTTCTAACCCTATCAAATAGTCAACTTTCAAATCTATAATTCGATTTTACAAATAGAGAATACTAACTACTTGTATGCAATAATTTCGTAAAGCGACGACTCGGGACGATTACTCCCAATAGAGCTATAGCCAATAGTCCCCTCTAGCCCTGTCCTCCGGGGTGAGAGCTGGGAATTGTCTTCCCAGTTGTCCGGGGTGACAATTTGTGCCGACTGTTCCCTTTGAAAACTGACTAGAGGGGACAAATGGGAAGTCTGTTTCTCAGTTGTCACCGCGGGGGGGGGGGGGGCTGGGTGACATTTGCTACGATTCCATATCAACGAATTTTATATATGAATTTAGGTGCTGGGTGATAATTAAATGACGGAATTCTTTTTAAAGTTTATATTAAAATATTTTCAAATACTATGAAAATCATATTTTATGTCAGAAACCTAACAAGAAGGCGGATTGTGGTCACACAAACGAATTATTGTCCGGCTTTGCACCGAAACTGTTCGATACAACAGATGGGTATCGTTTGGGTCCATGCAACTGCTTGACCCATTTGCATCTACCCAAGAGCATAACTTACGTTCTCGAATCGCCAACAAGCAACGAACAAATACGTGAATACCTTTCATAGTTCAGCCGAAAAAGCTCTATCAAACTGTAATTATGAATTTGCCAGTTAACAAATAAGTTTAAAAGCTACAAAACTTACTCTTGAGGTTCAATCTCAAAGAAAAAATCACGCAAGCTAGTTGTAGAAGACATTATCGCAAATTAAACTGCCTGCAACTGTATGAAAATGAATTTGTGGAACTTTCAGCTTATATACTCGTACTGAAAACCGCTAATTACTTTATGAGTAAGAATTCAGCCACACACTCATGAAAATGATTTTTAACTTGCAGTAAAGTAACACCAAGCTTGGATGATTGGTTATTGATTTATTAAATATTCTTCTTCGTGTCGTTGAGCTCTTTACTTTTACGAAGTCGTCGGTGGCAAAGCAGAGTTAACTTAATTCGAACTTTTTGTTTACCAACTGAATATTCCTGCTCCAAATACACTTATTGTATAATTTGCTTGATGTGCTGCTCGGGGGTAGCTTAGGGGCTGGTTGTCTTCCTCAAACAGTGAAAGTCGAATACTCAAGGGGCACAGTTTATTTTCTCACCACACACACACAGTACAGCGTTATATTTATATCACTTATTAGGCACTAAAGAAACTGTTCTTTACTATAATTTATATAATTTTTCACCACTAGGTTATAATATTAGGTACGGCAGCGCACCGCACGCCATGGAGAGGAGAACGGAAGTCATTGGTGTTGCCAAAAACTAAAATTAATAATATTTGTGTTGGTGTTGCCAACACTTATCGATAAACCTTGTTTGCTTTTTGTTACACCTGTGATGTTTTTATTCTTCAATTTTCATAGTGTCGGATTTTCAATTTAAGATTTTTTTTCAACTTTCGATTTCAGAAAAGTTTATTTATGATCGCATAATATTCGTAGTTTTGATACCAGCTGTAATAAAGAAGTTTGTAGAAACGGACAATAAAACTCTAAATAAACACAGTAAAGGTGTGGCTCTACCTTAACAGTATTCTTAGCCAATCATTATTAAAACACACTACAGTTCTCAGCCTTGAGCTTTCTGCATACTGTGTTAATTTCAATGTCAAGCGTCGATAAACTTCATTAAAATAATAATAAGAATAATAATAGTAAACCTAATTTAATCCTTTATGCATCCCAAAATAGTTACTGCCTAACTTCGACTTAATTATTTTTATTTATGCAAAAACAACAGCATAGATTCTAGTTTCCAACATTTTTGGAAAGTATGCCAGATACTCAAATCCACAAATTTATGCATACGCAAAAAATAAAGCAAAAGTAGTTCAATTAATATATCGACCACATATTCTAGTCTGTTTTTAGAATATATTTCTCTGACATTCTTGCATAGGTACCTAAGCTTTACTCCGACAGACCTCAAAACGCGTCGATTTGTTTAACTGTACTTACTCGCAAATTTCAGAAGCTTATCCAATAACTGGTCGTACCTGTTTAAGTTGGGCCCTTTTATTGAGTTCACGCATTTCGAATATTTGGAATTCTGTGATTATTTTTGTTTGTATTTTGATTAAGTTTTGTTTATACTTATGACTTTTTTTTTATGACTAGGTACTTTGACTAGGTTGTTTAGCTAGTGAAGAAGCGTTACTGCTAGGTCCGGAATTCGACTACCAGATCGGCCATAGTGATGTTGGGTTTTTTAACCAACTTCTAAAAAGGAGGAGGTTCCCAATTCTCTGCAAATTGTGGACCAATTTTCAAAATTCTTTTTTTACTCGATAGCCCATACTCCCATGACTATCACTGGCTATACTATCACTGGTCCCATGTACACCATGTCAGAATCTGATCAAGTGATCTCTTCAAAATCGAGGGCAAACGTACTCGCCTATAAATATTTGTTTGTTTCAGTACTAAAGCTGTGCACTTGGAAGTCGTGAGCGACTAAGTTGCAATGCTTGAATCTTATGCTTGCGTAGATTTATTTCACGACGAGGTAAACCTCACACTATATAGTGTGATAGTGGTATTTTTTTTTAGGAGCTTATAAAGTACTGAACTTACTGCTCAGAGAACGTGAAACATCAGTTTGCGACAACGCGAGCAAGGAAGCTATGCACCGCATTTCAGCAGGATCTGGAAAGAAGGACTCAAACGGGAAAATATAATTGAAAATCAAAATCAAAATATTTTTATTTCACATAGGCATACATGGGCACTTGTAAAACGTCGACAAAAAGGTGCTCGGTTCGGGTTGGTCGTTTCTTATGGAGAAGAACCGGCAAGAAACTCCATGGTTACTCTTTTAAAATCATTTGGCTCTACAATATTTCTCTGTTACAGCATTGGCACTTAAGTATGAGAGGACAACGTAGGCCCGACAATAAGTCGTTGCTTACTACAAAACGTGGTACAAGATAAAAAGGTTTTCAAATTGAAAACGGATAGCGGATAACTATAGTTTAAACTTTGAAGAGCTGTACAACACAGTTTGCATAGATATATGCTATTATGAACTCACGTCCGACAACTTCAATGTCTGCTGATCCATCTGATCTGTCAGCAATTACACTTGGGAACTTCCTTGTGGGTCGGCCATTGACCTCACTACCTTCACCCGTTACTGAACGAGTCAGTATCAACAGATACCAGTTAATTGAGCGCTTAAGACAGCACTTCTGGTCCCGATAGACAAAATACTACCTAGTCACTCTGCAGCAACGCGTCAAATGGCAGGGAGCACAGCACCACGTTCGTGTCGGCGAGACCTTTATCACGTTTACCGTTACCTCAGTAGGGTCGTTCTGCGGACACAGGCACCGTACTTAATTTAAATTTAGTTGAAGCGGCATTGCCTGTTTGTTATAAAGATATTGCAAAAGAGACGGAACGCGATACATTACTATGTAAGATTAAAGCTTCGGGTGGCCCTCGGCCCCGAGCTGCGATGCAGAAAAAAACATATTTTTTAGAAAACAAGATTCTTTAGTAGACCAAGGGTGTATCATTCACACAAAAGTTTATCCCGAAACTATATTAATTAGGCGAATTTAGATAGGGATATAGAAAAATTGTGTAAAACGTGTGCGACGCGCCGGCGCCGTGCATTTACACCCTTGGAAATTTCCGCAACACCCGTGGCAACGCGTACATGCCGACTTCGCGGATTGTGGAGGCGTTCGATATTTAGTTATGGTAGGCGCGCACTCGAAGTGGATTGAGGCGTTACCAATGAGTATAACAAGAAGTGATTTTGCGCTTTTGGGTTACCATCGCAGCTCGTGACCGACAACGGACCACCATTTTCGAATAGGTTTACTGAATTGTATTGTATATTTCGGCGCGAGTATGGCCGGACTGGATTATCGGTGACCATGTCGTGTTGAGAATGGTCATTTGCCATTATTTTTAAAGAAAATCAATATTAAATCAAAACATTTTAATACGAATTTAAAAATGATAACAAAATAATGAATTAAAACAATAATTAAATTTAAACTGATGATAATATGATTCAGGCGTGAACCGTGTCACAATTAGAGTTGTGGACGGGTCGCTCGCTAGAATTGGAATGCCCCGCATCGCTCGGCGCTCCGTATTATAAAGGCCGACCCCTTCCACAACTCGCCTGATTCACTGAGTGGTGCGATGATGTCACAGAGCGTTCCGTTTCGTTTTAAGTCGTAATAATTTACTCACGCCGACACGGCCATTCTGCTAAAAGGTCGTCACTGACCTCATAACTCTGCAATAAGAGAAAAGATACCACAGTATCAAAACATCACACAACTATCACAATGAACGGGTCATCTTTGCGCACAACCAAACATATTATCAAGAGAAAGGAGGCCCCTGGCCTCAACGAAATCTCAATAATAACATGAAATGGTTACAACTCAAACACATTACTAAGAGCAAGGAGGCCCCTGTCCTCAACGAACTCTTAATAACAGCGTCAAAAATTCGGAGGCCCCTGTCCTCAACAAATTTTATCAGTCTCAGTTTGGAGGCCCCTGTCCTCAACAAACTGGTGTTATTAACATCAACCAAACATATTATTAAGAGAAAGGAGGCCTCCGGCCTCAACGAAATCTCAATAATAACATGAAATGGCTATAACTCAAACACATTACTAAGAGCAAGGAGGCCCTCCGTCCTCAACGAACTCTTAATAACAGCATCAAAAATTCGGAGGCCCCTGTCCTCAACAAATTTTATCAGTCTCAGTTTGGAGGCCCCTGTCCTCAACAAACTGGTGTTATTAACATCAACCAAACATATTATTAAGAGAAAGGAGGCCTCCGGCCTCAATGAAATCTCAATAATAACATGAAATGGCTACAACTAAAACACATTACTAAGAGCAAGGAGGCCCTCCGTCCTCAACGAACTCTTAATAACAGCATCAAAAATTCGGAGGCACCTGCCCTCAACAAATTTTATCAGTCTCAGTTTGGAGGCCCCTGTCCTCAACAAACTGGTGTTATTTACATCAACCAAACATATTATCAAGAGAAAGGAGGCCTCCGGCCTCAACGAAATCTCAATAATAATATGAAATGGCTACAACTCAAACACATTACTAAGAGCAAGGAGGCCCTCCGTCCTCAACGAACTCTTAGTAACGGCATCAAAAATTTGGAGGCCTCTGCCCTCAACAAATTATATCAGTCTCATGGTTTGGAGGCCCCTGTCCTCAACAAACCATATCAAATAAAATGTTTGGAGGCCCATGTCCTCAACAAACTTAAATAAGTCATTACAGAACACGGGTACAAAATGCAAATAGTGTAAATGTAACTTAACTTGAGTTCACCTTCCAATGTTATAGACTCATCTTTCGCCGACACGGTACCCTGGTCGATGCATTCTCCAAGTTTCGGTGCTAACCGTAGCTGGTCATGTGCCACTTAGTTTGGTCTTCCTCTGAATAGTGTTATATAGGTAATAGTAGTTAGTTTTCCTCTTCATTAGTGAAATCGGTTTCCAAATTGCTTAAACCCAGGCAGCAATTTTTCGTCCTCACGACGTACATTCAAAGTCATTTCCGACGTAATTGACGTCGTAAATAGTCGTCGCATGGACGTACAAAATGACGTGTATATGTCATAGCCCCACGACGTCTCTTACGACCTCAGTAGGACGTCTTATAAAGACGTAATATGAACGTATTATAGAAACGTCAGTAGGTCGTCTTCTAGACGTCAGTAGGTCGCCTCCTACAGACGTTAGTGAGTCGTCTTCTACAGACGTCAGTAGGTCGCCGCCTACAGACGTTAGTGGGTAGTCTTCCACAGACGTCCGTAGGTCGTCTTCTACAGACGTTAGTAGGTCGTCTTCTACAGACGTTAGTAGGTCGTCTTCTACAGACGTTAGTAGGTCGTCTTCTACAGACGTTAGTAGGTCGTCTTCTATAGACGTTAGTAGGTCGTCTTCTACAGACGTTAGTAGGTCGTCTTCTACAGACGTTAGTAGGTCGTCTTCTACAGACGTTAGTAGGTCGTCTTCTACAGACGTTAGTAGGTCGTCTTCTACAGACGTTAGTAGGTCGTCTTCTACAGACGTTAGTAGGTCGTCTTCTACAGACGTTAGTAGGTCGTCTTCTATAGACGTTAGTAGGTCGTCTTCTACAGACGTTAGTAGGTCGTCTTCTACAGACGTTAGTAGGTCGTCTTCTACAGACGTTAGTAGGTCGTCCCTGAAGACATTTGTAGAACGTCTCCAGAGACGTACCCTCAAAATGATGTCTAATTGGCAATTACAATGAATTTCATTGGAATATCACTTTACGCCTGCAAAAAGGACGTTTTTGACTATGAAGTTGACGTCATTACACCACACAGGAAAATGTTTTCGTATGTGCAATGATGTTAACTTAGATCATTGACCAAAAGCACTTAACAATAATATTTATCATGTATATTGTAATAGCCAATCAAACGTCAAGCTGGACGGGATGCAATGCAAACAAGAAAAAACAGAAAATCGAATAAAAAACTAGTTATATTAAAAAAAAAACAGAAAGTGAGATCAAAAGAATATTTTTTTAGAACAACTCGTCCTAACAACAAAAACCTTCTAAGCTCTGTGGCTTCCCATTAAGGCTGATGCTCCAGGGTAGCCCGCAAAATTAAATTTTCTTACGTTTCATGTAACCCGAGGAACTACTTTTTGAAGCTCAAAGTTGTTCCTCGAGTTACTGAACTTAGAGGGTTGTATTGATTTTAATGATTATAAATCTGTAACGACATACGTCTTACAGCCGCGTCCAATATTTTAATCAACATGCAACCTAGCAGTGGCCTGCAAACTGCAAAAAACATAAGAAAATTTGAATTTCACAGGCTACCCTGGAGCATCAGCCTTAATCATAGTTTACATGGAGGACTGGGAAACAAACAGAATAATTACTATTTGTCTCTTGGGGAAAAACAATACATTTAGAAATAATATCATTTATAGAAAAGAGTTTGTAATCTAAACAAATTTCAGAGACTTTGAAAATACTAACTAATGCAGAATCATAAGGATATGTATAGTATGAATCATACTTAATAAACTCTTTTCCATAAATGAACAAACATTCCTTTTCATTTATTTTACATCTCAGAATATTATGTATTTCGACTACTTTGCCTTTTGCATAACAATAACAATCAGCTACACGATTGGATTTGGCATACAATGCAAAACCGTCACATACGAGTTTCTTAAAGCATTCGTAAACATTGTTATCAATAGGCATTGGTCCTACACTATTACAATATGAAACAGCTGGTAACTGCTCTTCAGATTTTGGCAGTAATGGCTCCATTTCTTTTAATCGTTTAACAATTTGCAGTAATGGTTTGTTAGGTGACCTAACTAAATGCTTTAACATACCCAAGTAATTTTCAAACGGAAATGCAGAGTAATTGTCCAAAGCCCCAAATAAACGAACATCATCACACAAATGACTTAACATATGAACATTATAAACTAAAAACTTCCAACCATAAACAGTTGCAGAGTGTTTTATAAACATTAGTAACAACTCGTGTGCTAAATTTGTGCCTATTCTATGGATGTGTTTAGGAGAAATGAGAATTGTTATAGCACAGTGAATCAACAAAAAATTTTCATAAAGTGAGATCGGAAGAATATTTTTTAGAACAACTGGTCCTGTATACAACAAAAACATTCTAAACTCTGTGGCTTTCCACCGAGCCAACTCATTGATGCTTCGTGGCCGCCTGTTAAACTCCACAGGAATACTACTTGCATTGTTAAGCAATTTTTCCGAAATAACTTTCACTAATCGACTACCTAAACGAACATTCAAGTCACCACTGACCCATACATTTAAAAGTTTTCTCATGACTCCTAAACATACGGCGTGCATGTAATCAATGGGAAATAATGCAACTAAATCTATAGGAAGGGTCGCAAGTGGAGATTCACCAAGGTGATGGTCTTCATCAGACTGTAAGCGAAACTGTAAATCTGTTCTCCTACTAGCAGATACAGTCTTATAAATTACTCTGCCTTGAATATATTCACCTGGTTCTACACATTTGTCACATGATGAGTATCCACCGTGTGATTTAGTGCATTTGATAAAAGCCCTAGCTGGTGCGTCGCAGACAAAACTATGTACTTTGACTGTATAATGAGTCCCTTCAAAATCAATTCCATCACTAAGTAATTTACACAGTTCTCCAACAAAAGGTTCCAAATACAGATTCAGGGGAGCCGGTTTAGAATTTCCACAGAATAGAGATATTACAAATGGCTGTGCAGACTGAAAGTTTTTTATCAACCCTAGTATGGGCCATAGTTGTATATTCGAACTTTTAAAAAGGGGCAAACCATCCACATTAAAAGACAAGAATATTTCTCTATTTTCAATGTTGTCAACTCGGTATAATTTTAGTTGTGCCAGTATTTGATGAAAGAGACCAATGTGCACCATTTCTCCAGTTTGCAAAGAGATAGTTATTATATTCATTGGCGTATTTAAAAAGGTTCTACTATCTTTAGGTAATTCAGGACAAATTGGATTTAGAATTTTCAACAGACTGTCAAGAGCATTGTGGGGAATTTTGTGTTTTACAGTGGCCCAACGTTTTAATTGAGATGGCAAATCTTTTCTACTATCAGATTGTGAGGCATAGTCATATACATAATTATTTTCTACTGATTTATCAGATTTTGTGACATGTTCATAAACATAACTATTCCCTAAAGATGCATGCAAACTTGAAATGTTTTCAGCAAAACTTGTCTCAGAATTGGTTCTATATTCAGGAATACTTCTATAATCTGTATAAGTGGATGTACTTTGTAGAGATAATAAATTACTTAATGATGGCTGTAAGGTATTTCTTAGCTCACCAGACTGGTGTATCTCCAAAAGAATTTTTTGTTTTTCCTTTCTTACTCTTCGAAACATTTGACGCTCACCTACCACAGTTTTTTTATTGTGTGGCATTTCTATCATCTACATTCTACACTCATTGGATAGTTGATTGGCGAAATTGTGACAAGCGCTTTTTAGTTCGTTCCGGCGCATGCTTGAGCCACACTTTTATACTGTCTTCAATGTCTTTTTGTGTGGTTCCAGTACTTTTTAGCTAATCTGTAAAGAAAAAAAAGGCAATAACATGAATACTATTCCAAAATGGAATGTTAACTAAGTTAACTATAAATTAAACACTTACCAACAATAGACGCTTGAAGACATAGCTCTGAAAAGGCTTTTTTGTTTGACCTCTTTCCATAGAAATTGTACTTGCTTGCCATAGAGTCAGATATTGCAACTTTCATAACTCTTGATACTTTATTGCTAATGCCCTTTCCACCAAGACTCTTAAAGTAAGCTACCTGCAAATGAAAATACAAAACAGAATTTGTTAACTTTAGTAAAAAAATGTTTGCTTTACATATCTATTGTGGAATGAGATATACAGCCGTTTAAAGGACAGACAGACAGACAAACACACTATAGGCTTAGTCATACGGGTCCTTTGACACATGTTGGGTACAGAACACTAAAAATACTACTTAATACTTGCGCTTATCATACACACTATTTTCCTAAAACGAGAATCAAATGTGGGCCCACAAGTATTGTTGATAACAGCTATCACATATCAAACTTCAACTTACCGCATTAGCATAATTCTCTTGGACAGCCAATAATCGTTCTACTGTGTCCAAATCTTCCGGTGTTTCCAAAAGAAAATTTAAACTCTGTCTTCAGCTGGCATTCTGGCATCGGCATTTCCTTTTTCTTGCAAAATTGACAGAATCATGTCATTTTGGGTTTTTATGTGCGCCAATAGTGACAGAACTTTATCTTGAAGACCTGAACGAATAATAATGAGAGTAATGTAATGAGGCTACATGGACAAGTTAAGTGATAAGACAGAATCCAGTTCCCCTTCTTTAATAAAAGTAATCAAAGTAAGTAACAATAAATATCAGTTATATGACACTTACCACATTTGGAATTGTTACAAACAGGAAGAAATCCTGGTGTGCATGAGCCAAGTTCAAGATCAGAGGAGCCTGGAAGTTCACTATTATTATTTGTTAAATGATAACTTTCTGATATCTCATTGCTGACTCCGGGTGAGGTCAGAGCTTCGCTGTTATTGTTTGAAGCATTGGTACTATTATTGATCGAAGCATTGGTATCAAATTTATTTGATTGAATAGCATGTGGTATCAATCCACTGTTACTTTTATTTAACCTTGGAGAGTGAAGATCTGCAATACAAAATATAGCTTTAAAAACAAAAGTAAATGTAATAAATAAAAAATAGTAGAAGCTAGTTAATTACAGCTGCTTAAAGGTTTCTTTAAGGGTGGAGGCCGTGTAAGTTTACACTCATCTTCATCATCTGATGATGATACATATCTGTTATTTTTTTTTATTGTGCGTTTGCTCGCTGTAATTTCAGATTCTTCCTCCGTCTGGATATCTGATGTGAATTCCACCAATTTCAGCTTTTTCTTGGCCTTATCCAACTGATCTAAAAGCCGAAACAAACATGTATTGGTAAAGAAGTTAACACAATTTATTTAATTGTAGGTATTCCAAGGTTCATGGATGTCAGACAAGGACATTGCAATGGTTGGCGGTGTTTTCAAATCTCGTAGCTATGGAGCTACGGATCTTTGAAAGGCGTACGAAGGAATGCACTAACATACAGTAAAATTATCTTTAAATGAGACCACGGTCACATGATAGGCGCTAGTAAAAAATTACATTGAAAATCCGCCCGACGACCCACTGACCGAAATAAGTCTTGTCTTATTTACCTAGGGCTCGTGATGCGTGCTTGCGACATGTCGCGGGCGGCATCGGTGGCGCCGACTTGTTACAAACGACAGGACTGAAGTATCACATCGCCTGCGCGCTGCACAACACCAGCACCTAATTATTATACTAAACGTGGTACAATCAGGGTACAATGGTTACCAAACGAACTCACCACCACAGTGGCGTTCTAAGGAATGGGTTTTAATCGTGTAGAGGAGGCGCTTTCACTTAGAATGCTAAAGTATGATTTTGAAAAACTTACCTGTTTCATAGAACACCCTTTCAATTCCATACAGTGACCATCGCTCGTTTGGAGAAGCGCACTGAAGTAGCAATTTATCAAATGCTTTAACTTCCTTTGTTGGCGGCCAGTAAATCTCAGTTTTTTTTGGAGTTAACCACAACAGATACCGTTCCTCCTTCTTTTTCAGAAAACTGTACCACATTATACATACTTATGTACTTCTTTGTAAGCCAATGTAAATTCGCAATTCAAGTTTCGACGCGACGCCAACGGCCAACGTCGCTTTGCAGTTTGCACAGACAGTTCCCGCCAACTCAAAAACAGTTTTTTTTTTTTTAATATTTCTATTCATGACCATAGATAATAGTCTTTCAGTCGTATAAATGGGTTTTAACCATGGAGCCAACAACCACTGGTTGTTGTGCTACGTAATCAAAAACTGTTGAAAGTGTTGCCAGATGACCGTCTCGCGTTCCCCTCAAACTTTCCCCGAAATCCCCCCAAAATTCAGGTTTTGATGAAAAAAACCCCCACAAATCGCAAATTTTTTTTTGTTCATAAAATTATTACTAAATGAAAAAGAAAAACATAGTTTTCTTTTTCATTTAATAATAATTTTATTGATTTGATTTTTCAAGGCCATACAGTTTACAAACGATCTTATTCTATTTGTACACAAATCACGATTTATATCGTCACAGAGGCTGCTATCGCCGTAATAAACATTAAAACATGTTATTACTAAATATTATTTTACAATGGTTGAACTTACTTAATATTAAATGTTCAGCTACGGGGTATGTGCAAGTCTTAATACGGACCCACATAAGTTAAAATATTTAGTTTTACAAAATGTACGCTATTATTATAATATATTATAACTAATATAGGGTAAGTAGCGGGTAGTTCGCAAAAAGATCACATATTCTCCGGCCGGTCGAGCGGCGTCGGCTAGTAAGCGAGCTGTCGTCATGATGCATCACGGAGGAAATAGTGATGGTCGGTATCGATTGTACGTACGGGCGTACGGTAATGTACTGGGTCTAGTTTTACCAATTGACAATATTATGATGTTACGGTGTGCTGGGTTTTTATACAAATAAAGTTTACGCGAAGTTTTTAAAATGTAGTCTTTTATGAGTGGATACTTTAAACGGTCGTGTAATTTTCTAAGGTAATTTTTTAAGGTTTAATAATTTTATTAAAAATCTTCTAATTAAAGTGAAACTTTTATGACATCGTCTCAAACTTTTTCGTCTGTGTGTTGCATGTCGCTGTGACGCTGACGGTCGGCCGCGGAGGAGGGATAAATTCAAAGGCGCTCGTCAGAGTGCCTTTCACTTTATCCCTACTCCTTGGTCTACCTACTTCGCACTATAGTGTGAAAAAAAGTTTCATTTCTACCGTGGTTTCATACGACCATACTTTTAATTTTCTATTTAAAGTCAGATTTTTGCGAAAAAAATATCAGCTGCCCCATACATTGGGTCGTATAGGTATTGAAATATTGTATGTGGTAGCAGATAATTTTTTCACCGTTACGATGTTTGTCCGATGGAGAAACATGTTCAGTTTGATGGGTCTGTAGCACACCCTTAAGTATGTATATACCCTTTCCGTTACACCCTGTATATGTATTAGTATGTACCTAATTATGTATATCAGTTTATATACATGATACCGACGTCAATATAAAAAGTATTTAATGACTCTGACTTTAATTCAGACGAGAGAAATAAAATCATCCCAACTTGTGTTTTTGGAAGTAAACCTAAAAATTTTATTTCCAGACTTTTATTGTACTGTTTTGTTGGCGTCATTTATATGTAGATTTATCCATGCCGATTTGTGCACTTAAAATAAATTTTATAATCTGTCAAATAAACAGACACTTATTTTTACACCATTTATGTTTCAACTTTTCAGATAAAGCTTTTTAAGTGTCACTCCGGAACGAAGAGTAACGAACAATAGCATCTCAACGTAGCGTAAACCGTCTGATTTACTGTGTCTGTTTGTTTTAAAATAATTGGAATAATTCCATTCAAGTGTTACCAACATACCGAATTTTTCGCAACATTTTGGGAATTTACGAGTAAGTAGGCCGCGCTCAGTGAGTATTGAGTAATAGGATAGGAGGTTTTTCTACCGTGGTACTCGCAAACGTAGCAGTAAGGTTTGCATACTCTATGTTAGTCGCTCAGGAGTGGGAAAGATCAAGATAGTTGCTCATAGCAATCTGTAGATGTTTTTGTCAAAATTACTGGGTTCTGAGGAGAGAATATGCAAAATATTTTTACGCTAACAAAGTTCGCTATCTTTTTCTTACCCTAAACATTAACCTGTGCTTTTATTTTTACCCTGAATTAAGGGTAAATTACCATACATTGGCAACACTGCAAAGCAGGTGACAGCTAGGACCTGTGAGAATTTTAAATTAAAAATTAGACTTCTTGATTTTTTTATATTTAGGTTCCTTGTTTATTCAACTTTACAACATCATCATCATCAGCCTATTAATGTTCCCACTGCTGGGACACATGCCTCCTCTCTATGAGAGGAACTTTATAACCGTATGTGTCATTTTGTCACAGTAGGTAGGTACCTTGTAGTTTGCGAACCACATGTGTTTTGTATCGCCGCGGTCGGAAGCGGTCAAATTGCCGCGAAATCACTGGCGTTCGTTCGAGCTTGGCGTCTGCGTTAGGGATGAGACGTATTTACGCAACCAGGTTTTGAAACCAGGGCTTTGCTTCCAACCAGGGCGCCCTGGTACGAGTGAGAAAAACTTGCAAGTATTAAAGTTTTAGCAAGGCGTGGCCGCGCGGGCAAGTTAGATTAGAAGAAACCAGACTTGAAAGGTACTTGCATAGGAAATTAACCCTTGCCTTCATATGAATAAGGCGCACAATCGTATCTGCGAAAAAAAAAAATACTTTGAAGTTAAAAGTTTTTTTTTTCGCAAATACGATAATGATCCTTATTTGTAAGACGACATGGATTGTTATCCTATGCAAGTATTTGAAACCCTGGAAGTACAGGGCTTAGCGCGGGCGGCGCAAGTCTCGCGGCGCGGTTGCGGGAGCAGGGCTCGCGGCGCAGGCGGCTCGAGGCTTGCGCCGCGGGGCGGTCGCGGTCGGTTAGCGGCATGGGTAGCGCAGCCATTTTGTAGACTTGTTCGCGCCATTTTTCCATACTGATATAGAAATAAGACACATAATAGCGTGAACGAAAGTATAGTATTACTAAGTTACGTTTCAAAACAAGTAAATATTTTGTTTTCATTTTGTTTTCGTTAGTTGTCGTTGAACTGACCGTGACGTACCTAATTCATTTCAAAGAAGTTATTTCGCGAGTATACCTATTAAACAATTAGAAAAAGTGTGTAAATAAATAAAACAGTTTTTTTGTGTTTTTGTTTTTTTATTAAATAGCGAGGAAATAAAACTCTAAATGAAAATATAGTCGCCATTCTATAAACATGCCTAAGCAGACAGTCTAAATATTATTCTGGCACGGTAGGATAGGAACTAGACCGAACTCTACCAAATACTTTCAAGTATTTTAAAACCTGGTTTTCGACCCAGGTTTTTTTGCACACTTGTACTGGAAAGCCCTGGTATTGAATATGGCAAGTATATTTCATGCCTAGTCTGCGTGGATTATGACGTTTTCTTTCCACCGAATATAATATACCTCCAGAAAATATTCAGATAATGATTCATATTTTACATCAGTAAGACGTTCTTTTTCCACTGACTATGGTAGTCCAGATTCTTACCCTTATTTGACGTCAGCAAGACGTTTTCTTTCGGCCAAATATAGTATGTCCTCATAATGACCCTTATTTGACGTCAGTAAGACGTTTCCTTTTGGCCAAATATAGTACGTCCACATAATAACCCTTATTTGACGTCAGTTAGACGTTTTCTTTCCAACGAATATAGTACGTCCAGATTCAGACCTTAATTGGACGTCAACAAGACGTTCTCTTTCGGCCAAATATAGTACGTCCACATAATGACCCTTATTTGACGTCAGTAAGACGTTTTCTTTCCACCGAATTTAGTACGTCCAGATTCAGACACTTATTTGACGTCAGCAAGACGTTCTCTTTCGGCCATATATAGTACGTCCACATAATGACCCTTATTTGACGTCAGTAAGACGTTTTCTTTCCACCGAATCTAGGACGTCCAGATCCAGACCCTAATTTGACGTCAGCAAGACGTTCTCTTTCGGCCATATATAGTACGTCCACATAATGACCCTTATTTGACGTCAGTAAGACGTTTTCTTTCCACCGAATCTAGGACGTCCAGATCCAGACCCTAATTTGACATCAGCAAGACGTTCTCTTTCGGCCAAATATAGTAAGTCCACATAATGACCCTTATTTGACGTCAGTAAGACGTTTTCTTTCCACCGAATCTAGTACGTCCAGATCCAGACCCTAATTTGACGTCAACAAGACGTTCTCTTTCGGCCAAATATAGTAAGTCCACATAATGACCCTTATTTGACGTCAGTAAGACGTTTTCTTTCCACCGAATTTAGTACGTCCAGATTTAAACCCTAATTTGACGTCAGCAAGACGTTCTCATTCGGCCAAATATAGTGCGTCCACATAATAACCCTTATTTGACGTCAGTTAGACGTTTTCTTTCCACCCAATGTAGTACGTCCAGATTCAGACCTTAATTTGACGTCAACAAGACGTTCTCTTTCGGCTAAATATAGTACGTCCACATAATGACCCTTATTTGACGTCAGTAAGACGTTTTCTTTCCACCGAATATAGGACGTCCAGATCCAGACCCTTAATTGGACGTCAACAAGACGTTCTCTTTCGGCCAAATATAGTACGTCCACATAATGACCCTTATTTGACGTCAGTAAGACGTTTTCTTTCCACCGAATTTAGTACGTCCAGATTCAGACACTTATTTGACGTCAGCAAGACGTTCTCTTTCGGCCAAATATAGTACGTCCACATAATGACCCTTATTTGACGTTAGTAAGACGTACGCTTCAGACGAATAAATTACCGACCTTAATATGACCTATGACTGACGTCACATATACGTTGCTGACGTCAGCTTGCTACCTGGGAAGCGTCCTCAGTAGCTTGAACCGTTGAAGGCGAGCTTCTTACTACTTAAGCATTTTGTTAAGTAACCAGAATATTCAAGCCAGTGCCTTTTATGATTTTAGTTCAAATCATTAGATCATATGGTGTTTCTTGATCATCGACAATGTGAAACGTAATGACAGCGAAAACATTCTTTATCCAATGCCATTGGGGTAAGTATTTCGTCATGTTCCAGTGCTACATTGACTTTTTCAGCTTCGTTTGTCATCTTCCTAAAACATTTCTCTTCAATGTGTCCAGTTTTGTTGCAATAATTCCATTTGAGTTTTGGGCGTTCCGTTCGAATCCCAGACTCCTCTCTGGTGTTTTCGCTCAGTAATGGCTTTGGGTCGTTCAGTTTGCCATTTGCTTTGTTGCAATTTGCTTGAACTGTCTTGCCACACTTGAAGCATACTATCGGTTCTTCTTGATCGTTCCTAAGCCTGGGCCGTTTGGCAGGCGGTTTGCCTTGGCGTGGTTCTTGTGGCCTGATTGTGGCTGCAACAGAAATTAATTCGGGGACAGTTGTGCACTTACTGGACAGCAATTTTGAGCAAAGATACTCATTATCCATGCAGCCAATAACGGCTTCAACAGGCGCTAAGCATTGTGGATGGTGCAGGGAATACGACCTTTCAGTCAATCCCACTAAAACTGAATTAGTCATGTTTACCCATAAACGAACTTTAGGGCCTTATCGCCTACCTAAATTATTCGATACAGAACTTCAGTCAGCTACTGTAGTCAAACACTTGGGAGTCATCCTAAACAGTAAGTAAAACTGGAGCAGTCACTTACACAACAAAATTAACAGGGCATGCATCACCCTCTGGCAGTACAGGAGGATGATAGGTAAGAAGTGGGGCCTATCCCCCAAAATGATACTTTGTCTATACTGTGTGTTGATCAGTCCCATGATCTCGTACGGGGCAGTGGTCTGGTGGCCACGCATCACACTCGTCTCAGCATCGTACAAACTTCAACGCATGCAGAGACTTGCCTGCATGGCAATTATAGGCTGCATGAGGACCACTCAGACAGCTGCTCTTGAAGCCATGTTGGAGCTTCCGCCGCTCTATCTGTTCATACAACAAGAAGCAACAATGGCGGCCGCACGCCTCAGAACACTTTCAACTCTGGTGTAAAAAGACACGCAGTACACCGCGGTACTGGAAGGATTCTACAACGAGTTCCCCCTGGTGAGAGCCATAAACGATCTAGTACCAGAGTCGAGCTACACGATAACTGACAAATGCTTGCACTGACTGGACAGGTCCACTCAAATCTGTGTGGTTCTTTCTTCAAAAGACCATTTCAGATACTAATCTGCATAGTCCTCATGTAAATTGAGGAATGTCTGGACTTTAAAAGAGTAGCAAGTTAACAGAGAACCTCTGAGTTTGTTTCGGCTGTTTCTTCTCAGAGTAGTCAGGTACAAAACACCGGCCCCAAATAGTTAAAAAAAAAATGACGTAAAAGTGTTTGTAAAAACCTATTTGCAAAATAATCATCATTTATGATTTACCCAAACAATTTATATTCGACAAAAGTACAAGATCCAGCTCCATGAGGACCACCGCTGTGAGGGGTTAAATCCAGCTGAGCTGCGGATCTCAAAATACATATAGCCGTAACACTGTGGGTCCATAACACGGTATTTCAGGCAGAATGCACGTGTATTTCCCTAGCCGCATCAGCCATCCTAGCAAAAAAAGGTTTAGGACCACTATTCGCATACTTTTAGACATCAGGGCTGAACTGTTAGCACTAGACAACCACACGGTCGACTCCGGGTTAATATAAGAGTGTCACCAGCGCCTAAACCAGGTCGGTAATCACAACAACATAGCCATACAATGGATTAAAGGTCACAGCGATTCCCGGGGCAACGATGCAGCGGACGAACTCGCCAGAACGGGTTCGAGCATGGCAGCAGTGGGTCCAGACTCCTGCCACTGTCCTTCGGGTATCTACGAACTCTGGTAAGGAAATGCACCAATGAACAACACCACAAACTGTGGCAACACCACGGTGAGTGTAGGCAGGCCAAGGAAGCACTTCCTACTATAGACGGCCGCTTTACCAAACGAGCTCTCCGGCTGACAAAGCTACAGCTCCGCACAGTCACAGCCGCCATTACTGGGCACAGCTCCTTTAATAAACACCTCCTTGTCCTAGGAGTCACAGATAGCCCACTGTGCAGAGCCTGCATGGAGAAAAACGAGACAACAGCCCACGTGCTTCTACACTGCCTAGAGGTTGCAATTTAGAGGGCAAAGTACTTGAGTAACCCTCGGGGAACTAGGGTGGATCGAATAAAGTTCCCACCCGTACGCAAAATACGCGCTTTAGACGTGGAGTTGCGGAAACCAGCCTGCTATACAATACAATGCAATGGTTTCCACAGCGTCAGTATCTTTATTGCCGCTTATCACTCGTTTTCAGCTATGCCACCTTCGGTTATCGATTCTGCTAGATTAGACATCAAATTAGAAGTTGCTCACCTTAAGGACATCAGTGGAGTAACGTGCTTCAGGTTCGAACGTTTGTATCAATGCTTCTCGCATCTCCCTCCAGACAGGTGATTTTACAAGCCACGCATCACCAATAGTCTTGGCTCGTCCTTGCAATAGACTCGCTATCTTAATGCAAACTTCGTGGTCAGCCAACTCCCGGTGTGCTTTGGCTCGATCGACTTGCTCGCACCAGTCTCGAATTGGGACATCACCATCTGGATTGTAGGATGCTATATAGATGTCACGTAATCTTGGTCTTCGCGTCGGAGCTACAGTCTTATTTATCACCCGTGGCCAGCATCTGTTTTGTGCTAGAGCCATCCGTTTCTCCATCATTGAGGGTGGATGGGACCGAAGATATGTCCCGGTAGATCCCGCTTCTGATTTCGGCGCGAGTATGGCCGGACTGGATTATCGGTGACCATGTCGTGTTGAGAATGGTCATTTGCCATTATTTTTAAAGAAAATCAATATTAAATCAAAACATTTTAATACGAATTTAAAAATGATAACAAAATAATGAATTAAAACAATAATTAAATTTAAACTGATGATAATATGATTCAGGCGTGAACCGTGTCACAATTAGAGTTGTGGACGGGTCGCTCGCTAGAATTGGAATGCCCCGCATCGCTCGGCGCTCCGTATTATAAAGGCCGACCCCTTCCACAACTCGCCTGATTCACTGAGTGGTGCGATGATGTCACAGAGCGTTCCGTTTCGTTTTAAGTCGTAATAATTTGCTCACGCCGACATATAATAAAAATTGTATTAAACATTCAGCGTCGGTTTCTTACAGGCTGCAGGGAAATCGCGCGGTGGAAAACGCGAAAACAATTAAAAAGGTGATCAAAAGAGCGTTGTACGAAAATGAGAACGTAAATGCGTCTCCAGCACGGGTAGGAATTTTGACGCGGGGTACTCAGTATTTTGATTTTGAGCGGCGGTGGCCCAGTGGTGGCAGCCCCGACTTACGAACAGTAAGCCGTGGGTTCGAACCCAGGCAGGCGCATTACTTTGTGTAATTTATTTCATCATTGCTGCTCTCAAAAACGGTGAAGGAAAACATCGTGAGGAAACCGGCATGTCCTAGAACCAAAAATTCGAAGACATGTGACATCTACCAACCCGCCACAGTCAGAGAAGCAATCGCCTATGCCAGAACTGACACCGCCTGGTGTATCTGCGCGCTGTGCACTGCGTGTGTAGTGGTATGTAACCCACACATGCACACACCCTGTAAACTCAACTACTTAAGACGTTGCAGTCTGTGAGTCTGTCATTGGTTATATACCGTGTTTAGTTACAGTAACTCGCATCATTAAACTCATTGTGTAATACTAAATGATCATTTTCATTTCATATTATTATAATAGAACCTATATCTCACCATACCAAAAGTTCTTTAATGTGTGACCCCGACAAAAGTTCTATACGTGCGTTCAATAGAGCTAAGCGTTTTAATGATTAATATAAGATTAACTTGTTATTAGATTAGCTTACATATGTTTAATTTTGTATACTTACACATTTAACCTAACATAATACTTTTGTTTAAGTTTAGATTAATCTTGAGTTGTTACTTTCTTGGTGAGGAGAGATGTGACGACCGAAGTACCTATGCTAAGGTAAGACTAGCTGTCCAGCGCAACTTCGTCTGCGTCACATTTTCCCCGTTTACGCAACATTTTTCATTGCTGCTCCACTCCTTTTGGTCGTAGCGTAATGATATATAGCCTATAGCCTTCCTCGATAAATAGGCTATCTAACCCTGAAAGTTTTTTTCAAATCGGATCATTAGTTCCTGAGATTAGCGCGTTCAAGCAAACAAACTGTTCAGCTTTATAATATTAGTATATATTAGACTAATATAATACAGTGTCGGGTACTGTGGCTCGAATAAGCAGTTTTTGCTAACCACCGCCTTTCATTGACGTCCCATTGCAGGTATAAATGGTAAACAGCGCTGGTGTTAACACACTGCCCTGAGGAAGGCTGTTCTTTTGCCGTCATCATCTACTCTTACCAGACTGAAAACAAACCTGAAGCGCCGATTATAAAGGAGTTCGATTTGGATTTTTAAGAAGCCTTGGTCGTCAGTAAGGGGAACTCCCTTCCGCGAGAAGCCTTTTATGTTAATGTTGTCGTTAGCTGCAGAAAGTTCAATAAATACGACACCAGTGATTCTGTTGGCGTCGTAACCATCCTCTAAGTACTGGGTTAGACGAAAGACCGGACTGGAACATGATTTTTCGGGTCTAAAGTCAGCCTGCTTAGTTATTAGTGTTAGCTCAATTACTGCAGACGGGTAAGCAGTAAAGTTTCGAACTTATATATGTGGCCTGTAACTTTTGGGGTCTGGGGATCTTTCTTGACACTTAGCAATCTGTGAGGTTTGCCATTAAGTAGCAGCTGATGAGCAATATGATTAGCTGTGACGAATCCCTGATTGTCAGGTATTGGAGGGTCTCCAGTGAGTCTCTGTATTGTGGACCATGCTTTCTTGTTATTGTGGGTCATATCGATGTTTGTTGTTGACCCATTTCCGCTGTATATGTATTAATCCATTGTATTAATATTACATGTATTAATCCGTTTCCGCTTCCGATTTCCACCAACCATAGAAACCAACAGTCAGTGTATCCTCAGAAAAAGATTGTTGTGATCCAAAGAAAACTTGGTCGCCGACACGAACGTGGTGCTGTGCTCGTTGCCATTTGACGCGTTGCTGCAGAGTGACTAGGTAGTATTTTGTCTATCGGAGCCAGAAGTGCTGTCTTAAGCGCTCAATTAACTAGTATCTGTTGATACTGACTCGTTCAGTAACGGGTGAAGGTAGTGAGGTCAATGGCCGACCCACAAGGAAGTTCCCATGTGTAATTGCTGACAGATCAGATGGATCAGCAGACATTGAAGTTATCGGACGTGAGTTCATAATAGCCTTACTCTATGCAAACTGTGTGTACAGCTCTTCAAAGTTTAAACTAGAGTTACCCGCTATCCGTTTTCAAACATTTTATGCCGTTTTGAGACCTGCTTTCCAGATCCTGCCAAAATGCGGTGCATACCTTCCTTGCTCGCGTAGTCGCAAACTGATAATTCACGTTCTCTGAGCAGTAAGTTCAGTACGTATAACGTAAGCTCCTAAAAAAAAATTCCACTATCACACTTTACAGGCTGTTAGTGTAAACACCGTTATCCTTGAAACCAGTGGTTTAGTTTCACTTATAGAACATAAATTCAATGAAAAAAAACATTTTTTTTTAAAGTACAATCTCCTTATTTCCTTAAAATTATTTCTCGAAAAACATTCTCTCTGTGACGTCTTAGCTATGAGTACCAAACTACCAATGAATTGTTCAACTCAGAACAGGGAAGCTCACCATTTAATTTAGTATTCATTTTTTTAAATTTAATTTTGTGAATCTTAGTGTATACAAGCAAATATTCTTTGCAGTTTATATAGTTTAGAGTATTTTTGAAATGGTACAATGTTAGTAGAAGAGTTTTAATATTAAATAGTACATTGTGTATTAAGGGCGGTAAGTAAGGAATTACGATCGAGGCTCTAGTAGAAGCCCGAAGTCGAAGACTGAGGGCTTTCTGAGTCGAGGTTCGTAATTCCCGTACCGCCCGTGAAACATACAATGTTTTTCATCACATTTGCGAGTTAATAATTATCAATATACACAAGTCAGCACAAATATTATTACGAAATACGTGAACTGATTTTTAAGCGGATGGCGGGCTGTTTGCCCACATCACAGATTATACAAATGTTTTTTTCAGAAACGTTAAGGGCAAATACTTACCTAGGTATACAGCCATGAAGGAGTGTAAAAAAATTAAAAATAATTTCGACGTTTTGATACAAAAAACTATCGATTATATCGATTTTAGAACATTAGTTGAGTAATTAAATAACACGTAGTGAGATTGAATAAAATTCCTGTTTTGGACAACATTTTAAGACAATTTTTCAATTGCGTGTAAACTCCTTGCTTGAACTTACATGATCTGTATGCTGTCATGCTGTGCTGTAAATTAAAAAAAAATTACTTACCACCCTAGGGTTTTATATGGGGCATTTCAGTCAAGTTAACCTGTATGTTATGACACTGTTTACGTGCAAGTGTGATGAAAACTTATTTTTATTTCAGGTTAGGTGGAAGCAGTAGACTTAAATTGGGGCCACTTGACTCATGTTCAGACTTGACCAGAAAGGAGGGAAAATGCCACCAAAGAGTATTACTATAGAGAAGACGCGGTTCAATGCCCCTAGACGCCATATCAGCAGGATTATGTTTAGAAGGTTTATGACGCCAAGTAGTTACGTATTTCTCGAATTGAATGAATTGTTATTCTCGAATTTGTTCAATCATCATCAAAATATCGTAAGTTTTAAAAGTTAAAGGGAATATAAACAACAACAAAAAAGCAGCGTTTTCAGAATCAGAACTTTATTTGCTATGAATGTAGGTACAGTTATAAGATGTTGTACATTAATTAATGAGATCAACTAGAGTCTATCTTACGGCGTGCAAATTATTACATATGACGGCGCCTTTGCAAAAAGGCTTCATATTATTTACGTTGCAAACTAAACTGTGACCACAGACGAGAGTGAAGCGGTCTACAATTCTCTCTCGCGGAACGTCAAGTCGTTGCGGGCAGCCATATTGACTTGTGAGGTTGTCAAGGAAGTTGTGCGTAACAGGGCGTTGACGGATCGCCGACGTCTGTTTTCTTAATCTAATTAAATCTGGTGCCACATATCATATGTGAGTCCGATGAGATGGGTAAGAGCCTTTACATACATTAAAATATTAGGTAATACAAACAGATGAATGTAAACAAAACAAACAGAAATTAAGGTGAAGTCAATTAATAACATTATAGTCAGGTACATAAGTCTTAAATGGACAAATTTGCAATTAATTATACAATGATAATCTGGACAAAAATTGTCATTAAGAAAGTCTTTCACTGATTAATAACATTTGCCCACATGTAGCAAGTTCTGGTATTGGGATCTCAAGCTGCCATTTGCGTGTTCATAAATTGGCCAGTAACGAAAATAAATTGAGATTGATTTTTACAAAAATTGCCACCGCTAATATGTACAGACATGGAAAAGTCACTATCCTCAGAGACTGAAACACAGGTTCGTAGCTGTCTGTGCTTTTAAGGTTTGTTTTTGTTTAGTTTACTAATGATTAAAATTATTATTAGATCATTTAAATTGACTATTTTATGTCTTTAGCGACCACCTCCTGAATTTTAACGAGGATGCAAAACAATACCTTGTATAAATACTGTCGTGCCAGCGACAGGCAGAACAAAATAAAACTCCCGATCCGTGTAATTGCAAACTTCAAAATAAATTATAACAAAAAATAATAGACGTGGTTGTATCGTGAACATTGTAATTAGAAGGAAACATTTTGCATGAATTGATTTAGTGATAAACACAGGAGCCGCTCAACATTTACTTGCTCTTTAGAAAAGCGAAGTAAGACATCGAAGTTTTCAAGATCTGTAAAAAAAACTGATGGTATTATTTTGTTCTACACATGCTTTCTTGGTGAATGAAACACGATATTGGACAGAGTCTGCGTAGGAATTATAGTTTTATTTCAGTTTATAGCCTGAGGGGGAGCTCCAATGGATTTGTGTATTCAAGAACAAACAAAATCTGGAAAACAAACATGGCTGCTTAGACATATGAAAGTCATGAGTCAAGGATTGGTACATTGATCGATAGTAAGCTTACTGGAACTGGTTGTGGGAAGTTGTGTTTATCCCGGCGGTAGTGTGGTGGTACACCCCACCAATTCTTTTAACTGGCGTACATTTTTAGTATTGTAAATTACGTGTTAGCGGCTTCGCATAGCTAGAGCTGAGGTAGTGCAGGAGGGTACAGTGGCGTGATCGAAGTGTGGCGTCAGCCAGCGTTTGAGATACACACGAGAATACGTACGTGGGGAATGTCATACCCCGCCACATGCTCGATGAAATATTTTGTCACCACACTCTGACCGGGCTAAGCATAATAACAAAATATTACCTTAGTCATGGTAGTAACACCAACATCGGCTAGACCCATTGCCTTCACATGAACAGGTTCCTGCACATTCATGAGGAAGAAAGCCACAGTTCGCCTGTTCCTTGTATCCATGCATTCCCAGGGTAAGCCATATACAGCGTCCTTTAATCTCTCACTCTGCAATAAACGACGTTAAATTACTGAAGTCATTTCACAGTTAACTATTTTAACTCTGACAGCAACAATCTGTGGGCAAAGTAGGCAAATCAACTATAAGACTTTACGCGGATATTTTTGGGTCTTAATAACATTGAAAGAAGAGCACTGTTCGTAGTAAAAATAAGATGTCGGTGTTAATAACAATTTTAGCCACACACCGAAAGATGTTATATTGACATTATTGTAGTTTTAGATGGCTTTAATCTACGAATTGATTAATCTTCAAATATTTAAGAAGCTAAGTAATTAAGAAATATTTCGTAATTGGGTTGGATTCTCAAGTCAAGCTGTGTTATTTGTTTTTTCAATGACCAAATACTCAATAGCCTGGAGCTTGGATTACTACCGGTCAGTGAATAGGCGCGATATTAAATTATCAAATCAAATATTTTCCTTACGACACTGCCAATAAGCTCGAAGATGATCGACAGCTGAATTAGTTGTTGAAACACGATGAATGTGAGCGGTAGATAACGGGCCAGAGCTGCGGCCGTCTGAAATAAAAACAGCAAATCTAACAATAACATTCTGCTAAATAAGTATAAAATTAAATAAATTTTGGGGTATGCAACACTTCGACTTTGACTCAATCACGACTAAGTTATTTTATCTTATAGATAAACTATTTGCATTCCGCGGCGATGTTAGCGTGGAAATTTCGATGTGTTTTTCAGGAATAAATTAAACATATAAACCTTTCTCTTGAATCGTTCTATCTATCAATGACAACCGCATCAAAATCCGTTACGTAGTTTAGAAGATGTAAGTGCTCATTTACGGAGACGCGGCGCGTGCCTAACATGGCAATGTACAATGTTTTTTACGGACACGCGCTGCAGTACCCGCGGTTGATCTTGTAGCCCGACATGTGCCCATATTCCTCAATAGCTTGACAACTGTCAAATCATGTTTTATAATAGAGTACGTCTATTTCAGACCAAGTGTCAGCGAAGTAAGTAGCCTGACGGTTCTGCGACCGGTCTATGAATCAGACTTTGCAGGTTCGAATCGCATCCTGTAAGTATATACTATCTGTTTATTTTGGTTTTTTTTTCATGCTGCAAGATTTGAATTTTTGTAAATAGGTATATTGATTTTTACAAATAAAACAACAACCTAATTTTGTATACATATACAAGGTGTTGTTTTGCATCCTCGTCAAATTCTAGGAGGTAACTATGCTAATGATTCTCATCCCGAATCAATAATAAAATGGGTAGGCATTTTGTTTTTTTTTTGTTATTTACGGAATTCGGTAAGTGTGAACCACCCGTGTTTTAAACGCGGCCCGTCGGATTCTCGCCCTATAACCGCGCTTCTACACATACAAACAATCTCAAACGTTTATTCGATAATTTCCTATTCCCTAAACCACGCTAAGAGGGTTATTCTGAAATACGGACTTTTATTTATTATTAACTAGGTATCCTAATTTTAATTTATTATTTATGTCTTTTGTGACAACCTCCTTAATTTTGACGAGAATGCAAAAATACACCTTGTATAGAACGAGGTGGTTGTAAATTTCTTTTACGTGCAAGGCACCAGTACATTGTTAAAAGAACACACGAAACTGGTTTGTGTATAAACTCAATTGACTTGAAGACTGCTAGTCTTCTGAAAATCAGAGTAAGTAAATGACTTGTGTTAGTTTTGTTTGTTTAGAACAAAATAATTCCTGACATAATATGTTTTTTTTTTTTGTTAGAATGAAACAATCGCCGAAGAAAAAGTTCATTCATGTACACCAAATTTTATGTGGAACGAAGTCGCAGAAATATTACAAAATTGCAAAGACAAGATTGTCCAATCTGATTATCCTGCCGTTCCCACAACTGACAAACACATTGTAGGAGCGATAAAAACCTCAAATGAAGATGTCATTGTGAATATTCCTACATTTAAAATCATCAAATCAACGCTGTACATGCACAGAAACTCTACAGCAAACATTAACATTATGAGTGGTTCGAGTTCCAAACCACTCATAGTCAATGAATTGCTGGCATTAGTCTAGTCCATGCCATCGACTTCATGGATGAGGCGAGCAACCTGCAGATATGCTGGTCCAATTTCAAGGAGGATGAGATCAGCAGTGGTAAACTGTTCTAGTCACTTCGAAAGCTGAACCAGTTGCCGTCTCGCCACAGAGATGGAACTGAGAAGAGTCTTCAAGATATTCTTGATATGTTGAAGAAGACCAACCCGGACGACGTGCCAGATTTCGTTGCGAAGGAACTGGGTAAGCTGCCTCCCGTCACGTTCAATTACGTCGACGATACACTGCTGCTAAAGGACATCACTACCTTCAAAGTGGAATTGACCAAGATGCCCCATACTATGAGTGCATTACGTTCTAATTGATAGTACGCGTCCATCGCATGCGTTGCACACTTCCGCGGGAGCTGGGAACCCTATCAGAAACCGGTGGGCCTCGAGGTCCTAAGCCGTCCGGCGGCCGGAGTCCTCCCCGTCGACGAGCAGGTGGTGGCGTCGTGGGTGGAGAGAAGTACTCGTTGCTGTCGTTCGACGCAACTGCCACGATCGGTGTCACAGCACTCACGGTGAGGCTGGGTGCCAGCGGTGGCGAGGTGGATTGGGGTGATGAGTCCGAAGGCGGTAGACACAAAGAGCAGCTGTTGATCTAGTCAACATCGTTGTTCTTCATTTCATTGTGAAAATTTTGCTTTTGACGTGATCTGCGATGGCAGATCAATCGTTTGGGGAACGGTTGAGGTTTTTTGTTTTTTCAAAAGTACTTTGCCATTTCATTGATAATTCATATTCGAAAAGTCTATTTGAATTCGATGGTGTACATTAAAATCACAGGTTCAACTAATAAAGTTTTTTTTTTTTTTTGTTAAAATGGTAAATTAGAATAGAAGACATTTATGTGACGTAAGTGTTGCCAGCATCATCATCATTTCAGCCGAAAGACGCCCACTGATGGACATAGGCCTCCCCCAAGTGACGCCTCATTGACTGGTCCCGTGCGCCTCGTATCCAGCGGATCATCAGGTCATCGGTCCACCTAGTGGAAGGCCTTCCAACGCTTCGTCTTCCGGTTCGCGGTCACCATTCCAGAACTTTTCGGCCCCATCGCCCATCCGTTCTGCGAGCAATGTGCTCTGCCGACTGCCACTTAAGTTTGGCAATGTTTCGGGCTACGACGGTAACCTTAGTTCTCTTGCAGATGTCCTCATTTCTGATTCGATCACGCAAGGAAACTCCGAGCCTAGCCCTCTCCATTGCCCTTTGGGTGACTTTAAGCCTTCTGATGAGGCCCATTGTTGCCAGCAATATTATTTTTATTATACCCTGACTGGTAAGAGAAGCTATTGAAATGACCAAATATAAGAACTTCAACTGGAAGGATGGGTTTCAACTGTCAAGAGCCTAGGATTCCAGTGGTTCAACTGTGTAAAATCCGGAAAAGTTTCATAAAAAGTTCGCGACCGGACACAGTGAGTTTTATGTGTTGGTAACCGAATCAAGATGTGAGTGACAGTTTTGGTGGTATGGAGCGCAAAAAACGGAACAAAAAAGAGAGTAGACCGATTTGTCTGCTCATAATAAACACCCATCTGCAATAATACAACACATGGTAAATTTTTCGTTTTTAGTGTTAATGATTTGTCCCTTTATAAAGAAGTGAAGTCCGCGCAGTCGAATTGGTTTACATATTCTTGGCTGGCCAATAAAGATAAAACCTACATCTTGATTCACATAAACAAAGTATGTAAAGGTGTACTGTCATAGACTAAATAAGTGTTGCTTGGTTACCGTTCTTGACTAGAGATATGTCATTGAATATAATACTGCTATCAAGAAATAATATGTTTTAATTCATATATAATATTTGGCGACGATGCCGATCGATATAAAGAAAGCAAAACGTTCGCGAGCCATCCTACGCGGTGTGCTAATGAAAACTAATAACGCATTTCAAGCAGAACAAAATGTATATACTCATGAAGAAATAGAAACACCATTACTGACACTTCAAAATACTTACCAAGGACTGCAAAACGTACAATTACAGATAGAACAGGAAACCGAAGACGAATACCTCGAATCCGAAACCGATTACAGGTACGAAGTGGACGAACTTTATACAAATTTACGTACAAAAATGATTCGACTAATGAACACTTTCAAACCTCCTGAGCCGTTACCCAGTGTACCTTCCACACAACATGCGCACGAATTCACGAACATTCATCGAGACGTACATCCCAGACTCAATTTCCAACCGTTTCAAGCAAACGAATTGTTTAAAAACTTTGTAAAAAGACTGCGGGTTTACATGATGCTCAACAATATTACGGATCCCACAACGAAGGTCTACACCCTGCTGTCCACTTTACCACCTGACATTCATGAAAGAATTTACGACCTGTGTTCACCCGACGACCCCATCGAGAAGTCCTATGAAGAACTTACTGATATCTTGGACAATTTCATTGATCCAAAACCTAGCATATGGGCCTCACAGCACACCTTCATATCAAGGCTTCAACAAGTGGATGAATCGATTACTGTTTACGCGTCAGAACTAAAAAGACTGTCATCAAAATGTGATTTTATGTGCTCACATTGTCTGAAGCCCAATCTCGATTCATTTTTATCGTTACAATTTATACGAGGATTAAAAGATGGATAAATTCGCACAAAAATTCTACAAGCAAAACAAACAGCGCCATTTTCAGAATTAGTTCGCACTGCCACATCTATGGAAATGGGAAAAAATGAAAATTCGACCATATCTACATCTATTCGTCTACCGGAATTACAACACTCACCGAATAAAGCACGTTCAATTAAAAGACCGACTTCTATAAGAGAGCTTAAAGGTAAATGCTATCGCTGTGGAAAAGAGGACCACAAAGCAAACGAATGTGGGGCCATTAAAACTACATGCCGAAGGTGTCAAAAGGAAGGACACCTAGCACGAGTCTGCCTTCAAGGACACAAACGCAATGAAACGAACTTGCTGAATGACGACTATGCAAGCAGCGCCAGTACCGACAGCATCGCAGAAATCAACTTTGTAAAGAGTGAAATCTCTGACAAATACATCATAACTATCGGAATTGAAGGGAAGAAAATAAGAATGGAGTTTGACACGGGTGCAACACTTTCTACCATCTCAGTAAAGGATTTTAAGAAACCTAATATTCAAAAAAGACTATTTCACACGAGTATCAAATTTAGTACTTATACAGGCGAAGTTTTTAAGCCTATCGGTGTCACGTTTGTACGATGCAAATATAAAAACCTACTATTCTATGGAAAACTATACGTGATTAACAAAGACGTGAAACCCATCTTGGGTAGAAGTTGGATGAAGGAGTTTAACCTCTCCAGCCCCGTGGTTCCCATATGGGAACGCCGAACAATTCGGTTGAGCCCCGAGGTTCCCATATGGGAACGCCTCGTACAAGCAAACTTAAACCCTTATCGTACGTACAGTAAGGGTCTAATTCGTTTGTAAAAATTTACGTCTCTGGCCAACTAGAGTTCGATTAAAATGAAACCAAACATACCAACCTAACAACTGCACAAAATTATTAAAAAAATAAAGAAACGCGTCTTTGTCGACTGTCAAAATGAGTCATGGCGGCCAGTGTGGAACGGTGGTGTTTTGTTTTGGAATGCAGTGAAATTCTTGTGTTTTGTGTTGTTAAACTTTGGTAAGTAAATGTATAGTATGTTATAAGTGTATAATGTAACTTTTTAGATAGTCATTTGCTGGAAAAAATATCAAAAAATTATGTTTTTGACCCAAAAATTTCTCCAAAAGTTCCTTTGTTGTGAAGTTCGTCAGTCGAAATTGAAAATATGATTTTGACTCTTTTACAATGAAATATGGTCTTGGAAACATTAGTAGTAAGCGAAAAAATAGTGATAATTCATAATTTCATGCATTCGAGGCATATTTATTCATATTTATTGATATTTCAAGTATTTTCATGCATTGAACTGCGCAGTTAGAAAATGGCCGATTCTAATAAGACGTTTGAATTGGAATCTTGCAAGAATAATTTATGTAGGACTCCTAAAAAACACTGTCATTAGATTACTTGTATATTTGTTATGTTAGATCTAAAGTTTCGTGTAAATTGATTCAGTAGTTTTACCAAAAAAAAACAAACTACGACAACAGTATGTTTGCGGCGAGCTCTCTGAATTCTATGCGATGTTTATAATTCTCAAGTAGTTATAAAACAGTTGTTTATATTGTAATACATGGTCTCGTTAATCAAGAACCCGAAACTGTTTACCGCTTGAGATAAGAGCTAATAGAACTCGCGCGATAAGCTTTTTATGAGCGCAGGACACTTGACACGCTCGATGACGTCATTGTGAGGCCGGCTGGGTGTTTTACCGTTTAGCCGCAAGGTTGGAGAGGTTAACATTAAACTAGCCGAAATAAATTTGGTTGATACATGCAAGAAGACACAAAATCTTGAAGAATTACTTAAAGAGTTCGAACCCACCGTCTTCACTACAACCCTTGGTGAAATCCCAAACGTTCGAGGCCACCTGACTCTTAAAGATAATGCGCAACCAATATTTATTACACCTCGGCGAATTCCATATGCGCTACGATCTAAAGTAGATGAAGAAATCGACCGACTTGAAAAACTGAGAATGATTACAAAGATTGATAACTCCGATTGGGGCACTCCCGTCGTCCCAATAGTAAAACCAAACGGAAGCATCAGACTGTGCGCCGACTACAAAATTACCTTAAACAAAATGATAGAAGACGAACAATATCCAATACCAATAATTGAAGATATTCTAGCTGAAATGAACGGTGGGCAATTTTTCTGCACCTTAGACATCACGCAAGCCTACCTGAACATGGTGATGGATGAAGAAAGCGCCCTGCTGCAAACCTTGAGTACACACAAAGGTACTTTCAAAGTGAACCGACTCATGTTTGGAGTCAAAGTAGCCCCAAGTCTCTGGCAAAAATACATGGACCAATTACTACTGGGCCTTGACGGTGTCAAGTGCTTCTTCGATGATATAATAATTCAAGGTTCGACAGAAAAACAATTATTATCCAGATTGAAACAAGTTTTGCTTAAACTTCAAGACAGCAACCTGCGTGTTAATAAAGAAAAGTGCCAATTCTTCAAAAGAAGTATCAATTACTTGGGACACACGATAGACAAAGAGGGTTTACATAAAAATCAAGACAAGATAAAAGCAATTTTAAATGCACAACGTCCAACTAATGTAAATGAACTAAGAACGCTACTAGGCATGGCAAATTATTACAACAAATTCATACCCAATCAAGCATCCATCACTGCTCCTTTAAATGCACTCTTGAAGAAAGGAGCAAAATTTACATGGTCTACAAAATGTGAAGAAAGCCTGAAGAACATAAAAAAAGAAATACTAAGCGAAAGAATTCTAATACACTTTGATCAGAATAAACCACTTATACTGGCCACAGACGCTTCACCCACAGGACTTGGTGCCGTCCTAAGTCACAAACTACCTGATGGCTCAGAAAGACCAATAGCATTTGCTTCTAGATCCCTGACCAGCAGCGAAAAGAAATACAGTCAAATCGATAAAGAGGCGACAGCTATTTTCTGGGGTTTAAAGAAATTCTTTCACTATTGTTACGGCCGGAAATTCACCCTAATCACAGACCATAAACCACTTACATCAATTTTTCACCCGCACCAAACCTTACCAGCCTTGAGTCATCATCATCATTCATCATTTCAGCCGAAAGACGTCCACTGCTGGACATAGGCCTCCCCCAAGTGTCGCCAGATTGACCGGTCCCGTGCGACACGCATCCAGCGGATCCCCGCAACCTTCACCAGGTCATCGGTCCACCTAGTGGGAGGCCTTCCAACGCATCGTCTCCCGGTTCGCGGTCGCCATTCCAGAACTTTTCGGCCCCATCGGCCATCTGTTCTGCGAGCAATGTGCCCTGCCCACTGCCACTTAAGTTTGGCAATTCTTCGGGCTACGTCGGTAACCTTGGTTCTCTTGCGGATGTCCTCATTTCTGATTTGATCACGCAAGGAAACTCCGAGCATAGCTCTCTCCATTGCCCTTTGGGTGACTTTGAGCCTTCTGATGAGGCCCATTGTGAGCGACCACGTTTCGGTCCCGTATGTAATCACTGGCAGCACACACTGGTCATAGACTTTCGTCTTGAGGCACTGCGGTAAGTTGGACGAGAAGATACCACGCAGCTTTCCGAACGCTGCCCAGCCGAGTCGGATTCGACGATTGACCTCTTTCTCGAAGTTAGACCTACCCAACTGGACCGTTTGTCCCAGGTAGACATAATCGTCTACAACTTCGATAGTAGAGTCTCCGATCTTGATAGGAGTGGGTGTTACATGGGCATTCAACATGACCTTGGTTTTGTCCATGTTCATTTTAAGACCCACTCTTTCGGAAACTCTACTGAGGTCATCGAGCATTGTACTGAGGTCCTCCATGGTCTCAGCCATGACCACTATATCGTCGGCAAATCGAAGGTGAAAGATGTACTCGCCATTAACGTTGATGCCTAGCCCTCTCCAGTCCAGAACCTTGAAGACATCTTCCAGTGCAGCGGTGAACAGTTTCGGAGATATGACGTCTCCTTGTCTCACACCTCGCTGCAGAGGGATAGGTTCCGAGGTCTGGTCCTGAAGTCGGACTGACATGGTGGCGTTTTTGTACAAACACTTCAACACCTCGATGTACCGATAATCAATTTGGCACCGTTGGAGAGACTGCAGTACAGCCCAAGTCTCGATCGAATCGAAGGCTTTCTCGTAGTCCACAAACGCTAAACAGAGAGGCAGGTTGTACTCTTCGGTCTTCTGTATAACCTGTCGCAGCGTATGTATGTGGTCTACGGTGCTAAAACCTTTTCGGAATCCGGCTTGTTCGGGAGGCTGAAAATCGTCAAACCTGCGCGCGAGACGATTCGTGATGACTCTTGAAAACAACTTGTAGACATGGCTCAGAAGTGAGATGGGCCTATAGTTCTTCAACCGGGCGTTGTCACCCTTTTTGAAGAAGAGTACCACCACACCCCTGCACCATGCCTGTGGCGTTTTCCCCTCGAGTATGACGGAATCAAACAGCTTCTGAAGGGCCTTAAGAACCGGTTTTCCACCCGCCTTCAGAAGTTCGGCCGTAATTCCATCATCACCCGGTGCTTTGTTGTTTTTAAGCTGTTTCAGAGCCATCCTAATCTCATACAGGCTGAGGTCCGGGATGTCTTCGGTGTAGTGTCGGGTCAGTCTAGCTCTTGGGTCATTCGCTAGATTTACAACGGGTTTCCTGGTTGACGTGTACAACTGCCCATAGAATCTCTCGATCTCTCTCAGTAGCTCCGGTTTGGCGGATACGATTCTGCCATCGTCGGTCTTCAGTTTCGTGAGCTGGCTCTGCCCAATAGCCAGATCTCTTGCAAATACCTTTGAGCATTTATTCCGCTCAATGGCGTCTTTGATACGCTCGGTATTAAAGCGGCGGAGGTCGCTCTTCAAGGATTTAGAGATCCGTCTATTGAGCTGCCGGTATTTCCACGCGTCGTCTGAAGACTGCAGGACCATCTCACGCCGTTCCTTCATGAGCTTGAGAGCCTTGAGTACCATGAGACTATTCCACTACGCACATTTTCTATCAGGATTTGACTACCATATCGAATATAGAAGTTCCTCAAAGCACTCCAACGCCGACTACCTTTCACGTTTTCCCGTTGAGAAGATTAATGAGAATAAATATGACCAGCATTACATATTCCAGCTGAATCAGATAAACGCATTAAATATTTCACCAAAACTAATAGCAGAAGAAACAAGAGAAGACCCAGAATTACAGAAATTACTTGAAACACTTCAATCAGGCACTTCACTTAGGGAGTCCGGATATAAAGACAATGAACTAACTCTTCAGAATGACTGCATCTTAAAAGGCTTGAGAGTTATAATTCCACATAAACTTCGCCCACGTATCTTAGATGAACTTCATGCCGGCCATGTCGGGATCTTGAAAATGAAACTTCTTGCGCGGAGTTTTGTGTACTGGAAGAACATTGATAAAGATATCGAAAACAAGGTTAAATCGTGCAGAACCTGTCGATTAAACCAGAATGAACCAACAAAAGCCCCTCTGCATCACTGGGAAGACCCTACTGGCCCATGGCAAAGAATACACATCGATTTTGCAGGTCCGATATCCGGCTATCAACTTCTAATTGTCGTAGATGCATTTTCCAAATGGGTAGAAATAATTCCTACAAAAACTACGACGAGTGCATTCTGTATTCAGAAACTAGACGATTTATTTGACACCTTTGGATTACCCTACACGCTGGTGTCGGATAATGGAAGACAATTTGTCTCTCAAGAATTCCAGACGTTCTTAACTTGCAATGGCATTGTTCATAAAACGATCGCACCTTACCATCCCGCAACTAATGGACAAGCTGAAAGATTTGTTCAGACGGTTAAGAAATCACTGCACAAATTAGAGGGGGAGAGTGTTGGGATACTGCACAAGGTTTGTACAGTTAGAAGTATCCTCCGGGCTACGCCAGTCATCTCAGGCGACTCGCCCTATATGCTCATGTTCGGAAGAGAGGTAAGAACGAGATTGGTAGCCAAGATTAGAGCTCCACCAAAGGCACTACATAGGGGCAAAAGAGAAGGGGTGAGAGAGTTTGCAGTCGGAAGCAGAGTGCAAGCTCGCAATTACTCTGTATCAGGAAGGAAGTGGGAGGTACAGTGACCCGCCGACTGGGAAACCTCCACTATGAGATAGAGATCGACAGCGGACGCACATGGATGCGCCACCTCGACCAGCTGCTGCCGGCGCCTCTGATTCGTGGGAATCACGGCGGAGGCGTGTCATAGACTAAATAAGTGTTGCTTGGTTACCGTTGTTGACTAGAGATATGTCATTGAATATAATACTGCTATCAAGAAATAATATGTTTTAATTCATATATAATAACATGTACAAACTGTGTTCTGTTTACAAACTGCTACTACTGACCATTTGCGAGCACTCCAGCAGCAGTAAGCATCCACTTGCCTGATGGAACCCGTAGTAAGCTAACAACATTGGCCCGAAAACCTCTGTCATTTTGTCTGTAAATCTGAAGTCAAAACAAAAAATACGTTATTTCGAGGATGACGAGAATTTAAGGTGCAGTTTATTAGAGTAAATTCAATAATATTATGCGCTTCGATCTATTTTGATAACATAACATAAAACTATGCCTGTTATTCCCAAAAGGTTGGTAGGAGTAGTTCATAGTAGTACACCCACATTTTTCCAGTTATGTTTTAGTCCCATATAATAGGGGCGAGCCTATCGCCATCAACCGGGCACAAATCCAGATTTCCTGGCTGCTACTGAGAATTTTCTGGTGGAATATTGCTATATTTGCTGGACCTGTGAGTGGAACTCAGGACCTCAAGCAATAATGCAATTGATGTAATCTCAACTTACTTAATAATGTTTCGATGATATTCAATCAATTCAGTTAACTGAACACTAACACTTTTCAGCTCATGGGGAGAAAACATTTCATAACTCAGAGTCGCATGACTTTCTTCTATTATGAAACTTGTCTTAGATGAGGGCCTCGGGAAGTTGTCCAGATTATAAAGTAAGATCTTAAAATGTCCCCAAATGTGAAACACCATTAAGGATAAAAAACAATCGTGCATACATAACCAGGTTGAACATAAAAAGGATTCAAGCCTGCAAAAATAAAAACACTTTAAAATGAGACTAAATACAACGATACAAATATTGTCATCGACCGCAAAGAAAAAGAAGAATGACAAATATATATTATACATATAATTAACCCGCGGGACTGTGCTACCGGAATAAAAAGCCTATGTGCTATTCCAGACTATAATCTATCTGTGTGTCAAATGTCATCCAGATCCGTTCAGCCATTCTAGCGTGATTGAGTAACAAACATCCATCCATAATCCATAAGATAATTAATATTTTACAATTACCTTTACTCAGCATTTTAGCTGATCCCTATACACTCTTGGACTTAATTAATTTCAAATTGCACCATAACACTGCACCGAGCCCAGACATGTGGCTCGCTTTGCATTTGCGTTTTCCACAGCCTCTTACTTAAATAATTGGTATATATATATCTACCATAACTTTTTTGGAAGCTTATATCCAGTGCATTTTTAACTTGCCTACCGTTGCTATCGCTGATATAATGGTCCTCCTTTCATAGGTAAGTACATGGTGACGACTGTTCGAAAGATTAATCATCTAGTTACGAGTACATATTTTTTGTAATGAAGTATGAGGTCAACCTACTAGCTGCTTGAAGGATTTGAAAGTTATGAGGGGGGGGGGTAGTATTTCGGATTTTCAGTATACTTACCAAGCAATGAAGTTACTAAAAATATACCAGTCCAAATCTGTCGACACAGGAAATGGGTAAGCGTAATAAAGAGCGTGTTCATATGTGGCGTTCCCCTTCAATCCACCACTGGCGAATTTTCCGGCGGAATAGTTATTGTAAATGGGAATAATATTGAATAGCGAGAGGCCGGCTACCATTTGAACGGTTATGCATAATGTGATGACGTGGGAGATCATATGAACTTTCTTGTGAATCTAGAAAGAAAAGGATTAGTTAATATTATTGACGGCACGGTTGGCGCAGTGGCTGAGCGATTGACTGGTGCGCAACGTGTCGTGGAGTTGATTCCCGCACGGAACAAATATTTGTATGGCCTACAGATACATGTTCCGGGTTTGGCTGTTTGTGTATGTGAGTTTAAATGTTTGTTAACGTACCCACGATACATGAGAAATTTCTAGTGCGAGGCAACGTTTTTTTTTTTAAAAGAAAGAAAAATTATTATAAAATAGAGGGTACAATTCGGAAGCTTGACGACAGACCGCAGACGGCAACGGCTGTTCTGCATAACCGCAATCACACTATTGGTTTCTATAGAATGTAGATTTTGAAAATGGCACCGACTGCTGCGGTTAAGCGACTACAGACGGCACACCTGCCTGAAGTATTATAGTCTTTGACTGCCACAAAAAGAGCGCAACACGTCGTGTTAGACATAAGATGGGAGCTGGCCGCTGTTGACGATTATGTGTTTGGAATTACAACCGCAGCAGCACTACCACTTTCAAGTCTGACCAACCGTGACAATGCTGCATTGCGATCTACGTTAAGCAAAACAGTGATCGCGGTGAGACAATGATGAGGATCCATTTTTGAATGTGTAACTCGAATTACATAAATCTTACCTTCATACAGTATTCTGAACGATCTTTGTAGTGGAACAGATGCATTTTTTCCAAAAAGTTTCTGGCAACGACTACGTACTCATCAGAAAAACAAAGTGTAGTGATTCTAAACTGCAAAATATAAGAGATATTAGCCCAATTATAACATAACATGACGCTTGTAATCCCCGATGGGTCAATATGATGTGAAAGGAGGCGAGCCAGTTGCCACCAAACGGGCACAAATCAACATACGGGGTCCTGATTCTTGCCCCATACAGCTGCCCCACGGGTGCAACTGACGTTCGTGATGGAAAAACACAATTACACTTTGCCCGACCCGGGAATCAAACCCAGGACATCATGCGCGAAAAAAATTTGCCATCTTGGATTTTCATCTAAGCATCACCTTACCCATTTACATCGACAAGAACTACATCGGTTTGTGGGTGTTTGAAAAAGGGTCAGAACTCGTTCTGGCATTTCTTCTTTCTAAAATGCGTTGGGTTTGTTTTTAAAATAGCTGTGACGTGAATTTCGCTTATTGGTCGTTTTAAAATTGCCCCAACGCGTTGTGGTCGCTTTTTTCGTACAATAAACGTATCCGGCCTGTGAGCGTAACATATGTACAGAATGCTTGGTTAACAGCGTGGTGATAGATCTCTTTACAGCCTGTGTAATAAGAAGGCCATGGAAGACCCATAATTATACTTACAAACACAGAAATAGTTATAAACAGACATATATACAAATGGCCAAGCTCGACGAAAGTCATCTTACTCTTATGCAGCAGTATATACGTGACCGAGCTACAGATTGACGTCAAACGTTCAATCATATGGAAAGTCTTCTGGATAGTCATCCAGATCTTCCTTCTTCGAATAGCGCCTGTGTCATGCAGATCCAGTAGCTTTGGAGGCCAAGAGCTTACCACTGATAGTAAGTGTCGGAGCAGTATTAGATAAGGGTAGTCTGCTGGTGAGGTGATGTCACTGAAAGTAAATTATACGATTTTGAAGTTCACTTCAGAACACGAGACTTCCTATACACTAGACAGACACTCTATATCGAAGTACATCCAAATTTCGCCGGTTATGTATAAGTCCCATGTAAAAGGGGCGAGCCAATTGCAACCGGGCAAAAATATCCAGACATCGTGGCTGCTAATGAAAAATTCCTATCCCAATAACATTTTGCCCAACCTGGAAATCAAACCCACCTCTTCTTCCCAGATATGTTGAATTTTAGACCTCATGCCTAGCATTCGCTGAGTCGGTCCCTTGATATCGTGTTAGATAATGTAAAGAAACACTCAAGCCAAAGTTTAATTTTGTTTCCACATTTGTGATCTTTGTTTTGTACTAGATCATTCGTGGGAACTTTCCAGGTATAATATGTATTAGTACAAAAACTTATTTTGGCTTTTCATATACATGGAAGGCCAAAATAAGTTTTTGTAAGAAAACTTTTTAACTTTCTTTTTTACGAAAATTTGCAAGCCTGCCAAGTTCAAATAATCCATTTTTACTAGTATGCAATAGCTTCGTAAAGCGACGACTCGGGAAGCCGGTTGTGGTCGAACGAGCGAATTATTGTCAGACCTATATGCTGGATACTTAACACCGAAAGTGTTCAATACTCCAATGGGTATCGTTTGGGTCCATGCATCTGCCTGACCCATTTTCATCTACCCAAAAGCATAACATACATTCTCGAATCAAAAATCAAAATATTTTATTTTACATAGGCCTACTTGGGCACTTATAAAACGTCAACAAAAGGTGAACGGTTCGGGTTGGTCGTTTCCTATGGAGAAGAACCGGCAAGAAACTCCATGGTTACTCTTTTAAAATAATTTGGTTTTACAATATTTGAAGTTACAGCGTTAGTACTTAAGTATGGGAGGACAGCGTAGGCCCGACAATAAGTCGATTGCTTACTACAGACTGTAGTAATAGAGAAAAAAAATATTCGCCAACAAGCACCGAACAAATACGTGAATACCTTTCTTAGTTCAGCCGAAAAAGCGCTTTCAAACTGTCATTATGAATTGACAGTTAAAAAATAAATGTAAAAGCTACAAAACTTACTCTTGAGGTTCATAGTCGAAGAAAAGGTCACGTAAGTTAATTGTAGAAGGCATTATCGCAAATTAAACGGCCTGCAACTGTATGAAAATGAGTTTGTGGAACTTTCAGCTTTTATACTCGTGCTGAAAATCGCTAATTACTTCATGAGTAAGGCTTCAGCCACACACTCATGAAAATTTTAACTTGCAGTAAAGGAACACCAAGCTTGGATGATTTTGGTTTCTATTCTTCTTCGTGTCGTTGACCTCGTTCCTTTTACGAAATCGTCGGTCGCGAAGCAGAGTTCACTTTGACTGCAAGTTTCAGGGCACAGAGGGCAGATGAAGAAGTGAGTATCTAGTATGTGAAAAAAAAATTGTTGCCACTAATTCGAACTTTTTGTTTACCAACTGAATAATCCTGCTCCAAATACACTTATCGATAAAGAGATCAATCTTCAGATTGTTTTATTCTTCAGCTTTCATATTTTGGTGTTTTCAATTTAAGAGATTTTTTTTCACTTGCCGTTTATAAAAAGTTTATTTATGATCGCTTAACATTCGTAGTTTTGTTACCAGCTGTAATAAAGGAGTTTGTAGAAACAGACAATAAAACCCTAAATAAAAAACAGTTAAGGTGTGGCTGTACCTTAACAGTATTCTTAGTCAATAATTATAAAAGCACACTACAGTTCTCATCCTTGAGCTTTCTGGATCCTGTGATATTTTACTGTCGGTTATGGTTGCCTTTAGTACTTGGCAAGCGTCGAGGAACTTCATTAAATTGTATGTAGGTACCTACTAAAATAATATTCGTTTATCAACGTTTGCACGAGCCAAAAATCCATCTATAGCGATACCACTGCCGGGACCCAAGCCAATTCCCTTCGAGGGTAAATTCGGGTCCTAGGTTATGACAGTTTTGTCGTGAAGATTTTCTAATTTAGAGAAAATAAAACTCCCGATCCGTTTAATTGCAAACTTCAAAATATGATGACAAAAAATAATACATGGGGTCTGTATCAAACCCAGTCTGTTTTAAACCCAGGTGCCGCTCAACATTTACTTGTTCTTTAGATAAGCGAAGTAAGACATCGAAGTTTTCAAGATCCGTAAAAAAAACTGGCGGTATTATTTTGTTCAACACATGCTTTCTTGGTGAATGAAGCACGTTATTGGACAGTCTGCGTTCGATAAGTTTTTATAGGAATTATAGTTTTATGTCAATTAGTAGCCTCAGGGGTAGCTCCACTAGGGTTGTGTCTTCAAGTACAAACAAAAACTGAAAAACAAAAATGACTGCTTAGACACACGCAAGTCTTAAGTCAAGGATCGCTAAATCGATCGAAAGTTAGCTTACTGGAACTGGTTGTGAGAAGATTTAAGCATAATAACTAAATATTACCTTAGACATAGAGCTAATGCCTTCACATGAACAGGTTCCTGCACATTCATGAGGAAGAAAGCCACAGTTCGCCTGTTCCTTGTATCCATGCATTCCCAGGGTAAGCCATATACAGCGTCCTTTAATCTCTCACTCTGCAATAAACAACGTTAAAGTACTGTCGTCATTTAACTATTTTTACTCTGACAGCAATAATCTGTCAGCAAAGTCATAGGCAAATTAACTGTAAAACATTACGCGGATATTTTTGGGCCCTGTTGATAAACATTTAGTAAAAATAAGATGTCGGTGTTAATTTCAATTTTAGCCACAAACCGAAAGATGACATGATGACATTTTTATAGTTTTAGACGGCTTTAATCTACGAATTGATTAATGTTCAAACATTTAACAAGCTAAGCAATTAAGATATCGTAGTTGGGTTGGATTCCCAAATCAAGCTGTGTTATTTGGCTAAAACTAAACTAAACTATATTTCTTTATTGATTAGTTAAATAGCAGTATAAGTAACACAAATATTTTTATCCATATCTGTTAGTTGATTTTGAATACATAGTAGGCAGGCTTTGGTTGAAAATGGTTACGTGCCGTATTAGTTTATAGAAACCTTTTTATGGGAGATTTTATCTTGTTTTTAAAATAGTGTTTTTTTTTAGAGAATGTGTGTTCCTAAATGGATAAGTGTCCTTGAATTTAAGGAACAGCCATTCCATGAGTATCTACGTTTCGGGCATAGTCATAACAGGCAGGACACACTGATTGAAGAACTCTATATGCTCTGTGGAATACGTGACGAGAAGACTCGACAAAGGACTAGAGAATATAATAATATTAATATGGCTTCGTACTCCACCGTGTCATTAATAGAATGGCTCGAATGATAAAGATAGTAGATAGCTATGTATTAGAAAAGAAGAGCTCGTGGCTAAATAATAACAGCCACACGAATCGTTCTTTAAGGTTAAGCCGTGCTTGCCGAGCTTGGTCCTTGGATGGGTGACCATAGGTCAGGTAGGCAGTCGCTTCACGTAAAATACTGGTTTTGGACTGGAAGCCGACCCCAAGATAGTTTGGGAAAAGGCTAGGCAGATGATGGATGAACTGGTTTATGGCATTCTAGTTAATGTCATGATTATTACTTCAATAAAAAAAGTAACTACATGGGTGATAAACAAAACGGTGAATGAAAATATTGTGAGGAAAAAGGCCTAATATTGAACATTCGAAGATATCCTGATGACCATCAAACCGCACAGGGCCGGCGTTGTGGATGTCCATCCCTTCTGCATATACCTGATTATGTCCTACTAATATTATAAATGCGAAAGTTTGTGAGGATGGATGGATGGATGGATGTTTGTTACTCTTTCACGCAAAAACGACTGAATGGATTTGGATGAAATTTGGCACACGGGTAGTTTATAACCTGGATTAACACATAGGATACTTTTTATCCCGATATTATGTTCCCGTGGGACAATTATCGAACTCCACGCGGGCGACGCCGCGGGCATAAGCTAATACAACTATAAAGTCTTTGTCATCATCTTCCTGCCCTTGTCTCATGTTACTTGGGGTCGGCACAACACGTTTTTTTGAAGTGAAACTTCTTATGCGACTTCCAACAAGTTTAACGTTTAACGCTACCATTTCTAAAACTCACCAAGAGATGGCAGTATTACAAGATTTGTGACTACGTAGTTCTACTAGGTACGCAAGATGGCGTGCAAACAGTCATGCATTAGACTCTTCGGTGTGACCAGCCTTCGCTCAATTTCCATGAGTAGAATAACCTCGATAAATTTATGTAATAATTATGTAATAAAATTAATACAACAAGAAAACAACAAAATATTATTTAGAAGCACAATAAAATAACGAGAGTTAATGCGTGGCACTCGAACGCATACATGTAGTACTAAGAAGTTTCACTTCTTCCGCGCGGAGGGACTCCACGCACTATTTTTTTCTTCCATTGGCCTCTTGTCAACCGTCACGATATTATTTACTCCTTTTTCTTTCATATCATTCTTCACACACTCCATCCATCGTTTCCTTGGTTTACCTCTTCCTCATTCAAAACGGGACATTTACCATATTACATAATTACATACAATTTTATCATGTTTTGTAACATGGTAAATTATATTTTAAATATTATGTTCATAGTATTTTGATAATTTGTTATAGTATTTTGATATTTTTTTATAGTATTTTATATCCTTTGTAGTTTGTTTTAGTATTTAATGAATAATATTTATAGATATACACCTACCATTGTTTGTCTCTGCATCACCCAAAGGTTGACTGGTAGAAAATGCCTATGGCATTAAGTCCGCCTCTGTACTATGCGCTTGAAGTGTTAAATAAATAAAAATCTCGTTTTCAGTGTTAATGATTTAAGTATAAATACATATTCCTTCTCCCTCTTCATCTATCGCCATTTATATTCTTCTCTCTTTAAGTGACAAACGATTCGTCCCTCCTCATCACATGTCCTTACAAAGACAGTCGAAACGCTTTCAACTTTTCTGTAACTGGCGCAACTATCAAACTACAAACTAAAAAGTAAACTAAGGAAATTATTTATAAACTAGTTTTTTACAGAATTGCACTACATTGTGTGAATTACAAAACATTAATAATAGTCATAACGTGTTATGTTTTACTGCGGCTTTTAACCCCATATAAAAAGTTAAATAATTATTATGAAATGCACTTCACACATTAATTATTTTTAATTTTATATAAAAATTCCTTACTAAGAAAAATGTAACCATTGTTTATATTTTAGTGAGATATCAAACACGTTGAAAATGCTACCTAAAGCAGGTGAAGTTAATGTTTAAGTTACAATAAAGTGTTTTAATGAGTAGGTTACCTTGACAACGTTTTAGCTGACTTGTTGTTTATTACAAAGAAATCAACGATTACGACTAGGACAAAAATATTAATCATAATTAATATGTTTATTTTTATTACATAAACAGCAGAATTAAGTTTAAAACTTTCTTTAATCATTTAATATAATTGCAAAGTTTTATTTTATATAATACTTATTTTATACTATCGGTATTTTATACCATTTTTTATGTAATCGTTCTGAAAAACATTGTAAGCCATACTTTCATTATTTTTTTTCTACCATTATATAAAAAAAAAAAATGTACGAAGAAAATTAAAACGAGACATTGCAAAAAAGTGTACTCCTGGCCATGTGAAGGCGACCGAGGTGGCAGAGTGTTTCTTTTTGAGAAAAATAGGCTTAAGCGCCAAAACTACACAAGGGGAAGATACCTTGTAAAAAGATTGTTAAGGTTGAGATTCGTGCACAGCAGAAACAATTAACTTGACAGTGTGAATGGAGAAGGCCCGTCAACCACCACTCATTTGAGAAACTGCCTCAGTCCGCGACAAGCGTTCGACGTCGATGTACGCATGCGCGATCTCCTCACATTGGCCAATTTGAATTTCGAATTCGAACGTTCTAACCGACCGACCGGCCAATCGCGTTCGATCGTTTGATTTCTTTTCGTGTCGACTTTTTGCATGTACGTTTGTGTTCCGTTACCGTGACCTGTGCTTGTGACATTCGAAGACAGTGTGTATTAATAACGGCTGATTGTTATATGCCAGAAGGTTGGATGTTTTCTCACGTTTTCTGGTAAGATATTTAAGATATCATTTTGCTGTTAATTGTACCATTCGTCTATTTTTTTGTGTGGATGACTCTTATCTGCATTCACACGGTTGTTGCTTGTTTCTGTCTAAGATTTCGAGATAGCTTAGTTTTGAAATTGTTACGACAATTCACTGTCATGGTTGCAATTTCTCAACCCACATAATTACTACAGCCACAAAAACACCAACATTTTTATGTAGGTATTTATTTTAATTTCCAACAATGAATATTTATTTAGCGGACTTTTGTACATACAAATGTCTGATTAAATATATGCCTGCTGAGATCACCGGTGGAGGTAAAACGTGATGTTTAAATACCTACATATTAGAATGACCTCATGAGACGTAGCTTGAGAGATTCACATCACTAGCTAATAAAAAGCTTAGCGTGTTGCGCATCACTCATTGCGTCCATTAACCGGGTGAGAACAATGAAGAAAGATGATTTATAATGCCTACAACAAGGGAGATACCCTGGTCAGAGTACAGTGTTATTGAACTTGTTAATGTCAAACGTATATAAATATTGATCTAAATTCGATGTAACCACATACAAATCGTAATAATTGATTTCAACAAGTTGTGTAAAAAACTCTCATACATGTATGGGAACTTGTGTTGTTTCAGAAATGGTATTCTGTTGTAAACAGTTGTAGCATAACTTTTAACATACTTGAAAATTTCACTGAGTTTTCTACAAGTTTTGTACAAAACATGTTAACAACTTGTTTAAAAAGTTTGCATAACTTTATTAAACACTTGACAATTAGCTATATATGTATAAAGCAATTAAAAACTAGATACTTAATAGAAAAAGTAAAATAACAAAAAAAAAATAAACGGGCGTCAAAAAACTGCTCCGCATCGCTGACAGCTGGTAACGTGCCCAAGAGACTGGCGGCGGAGTTGCTACGTTGTATGACAATACTTAGCCTCTGGCCAAGGTAAAAGCCAGTTCTTGGGTCACGGGAAGCGTCAACTAAGCCTTTAGAAATTTTCTTAAATAAGCTCTGAGCACTCGGATACTACGGCCCCAGAGTTTCATCCCCAAACAGCTCGAAAATATAATTACCACAAAGGTATATTAACGTCGCTTGACATTCTTCGCAGCCGCAGCGGCAGCGTCAGCACAGTACGATGAGCTAGGAAAATGTGATGGCGCAATCTTCCGATCTTCCAAGGAAACAAAGTCATGCCGTCCGGTCTTTGCCACCGTCGCGTGCTAAGCCATTGGGTTCTAAGATAACTTGTTCTAGGTGGAAACGAAAAACGAACACAAAATGTAGAAGTTTTATACCTCAGTGTACACGAGGAGTAATAAAGATGAATTCAATTTTGCTGACTAAAAAAACGTGCGTTTTGGACAAAAACAAAAGACAACGTTACTTACTTGAAACAGACAAAAAGGAGACGGATACGCTTTCATACAATTTTGGGCCTAGACGTAAAAAGATGAAATTGGTGTCAATTGATAGCTACTATATTAACAAACAATCACTGAAAATTTTACAGATTTTGAAAATCTGAGAGCTGAGATAAAAGAGATTTAGCAAAAGTGAGGTTACGTAAGACGGAGGTTACACGTTCAATCTGGCATCAATCTGATCCATGATTGAGATCCAGATTGACGGGAAATTGAACGTATAAAGCGTAGATTGATGATCAAGATTCTATACAATCCTGTAAATCTGAGCTAATAAACAGGGAGTGAGTAAGTACTTACAGATTGGGGTGCACGCCATTGTCGAATCAGTGCTAATATCATTTCGTCATCCAAAGCTCGACGACCTAGTGTACAACAGCGACTAGTCGCGATGCCACAATTTACACAACGATCCATGATGTCAATCAATATCCAAACGGCAGGCGTCGTAGAATCCAAAATAACAAGTCCAAGTTCAACGTTTAAGCGGGGTTCTCAGAGTCCGGTATGGTAGCAAGGCAAGGGTCGTACAAGAAGGAAGATCAGAAGTCCGTAGGAAAGCAGAGGTCGAGGAAAATATCAATAAAATATGGGAGGAAACGCACTCAAACGCACACGCACTAGACCAGTGGTTCCCAACCAGTGGTCCGTGGACCACTGGTGGTCCGCAGAAGCCAAAATATGGTCCGCGAAAACACTATCTAAAAAACCTCACGCGGTCGGAGAAACACTCGTGAAACCGTGTTTGATCAAAGCCGTCGTGGAAGTTTTGGGATTAGCGGCCAAGAAAAAAATTCAAGAAATACCTCTGTTCAATAACACGGTCAAAGCTCGAATTGAACTTATGTCAAATCAGCACCTGTTTCAAGAATCAAAACGTCACCATTTTTCGCTTTGAAGTGTGATGAATTGACCACCATTTCGAATTGTTGTCAACTACTTGTATTTGTCCGTTTTTTAGACGACGACAACATAATTAAAGAAGAATTATAGATTTCACGGAAACTGGAAACAACATCAAAAGGTATCGACGTCATGAACTCAATATCGGATTATTTTGAAAAACATAATCTTATGTGGGATAAACTCGTTGCCCTCTGTACTGATGGTGCTCCGGCAATGTTGGGATCACGTTCCGGGCTGGCAACGTTAGTTATACAGAAAAATCCTAGTGTAATAACAACGCACGCACTGTATCATACATCGCCAGGCGTTAGCTTCAAAGACTCCTCCTGGATGCCTTAATGATACGCTGCGAATGGCCATAAAAATTGTAAATTTTATAAAAAGTAGCGCCCTAAATAAAATACACGCCTTTTAAAAAAATTGTGCACTGAAATGGACTCTAACCATGAGGCACTTCTCTTTCATACAGAAGTTCGATGGCTATCGAAAGGTAATATGTTGGGAAGATTATATGAACTGAGAGCAGAGGTTGAGATTTTTCTGGTTGACAAAAAAATAATGATTTGTTGAAACAGTTTACTAATCCGACTGTCAAATGAATTTAGCTTATCTTGTGGATATTTTCACACACATAAATAAATTGAATCTGCAACTGCAAGGTTCTGGAAATAAACAATTAGAAAACGTCGCAAATATATTCATTTTTGAAGATAAACTTCGAGCTTTTATTTGTGGTTACGTAAAATTGAAGAAAATAATTATTCTGCGTTTGCGACATTAAACGCACTTGTGGAAGACAAAAAGTATGACGCTTGTAAAGCAAATATACAAGACAACATCAAGGCAAAAGTTAATATATGAATTCAATCGTTACTTCCCAAAATATTTCATAAAATTCCAAAATGACAGAAACTGCAAAGACGCATTTGAATCGAATTCACTTGAGTCGTTTTGGTGCAAGAAAGCAATTTCTTATACTTAACTTCCAGAAATCGCCTTGCGCTATTTTATGGTTTTCTCAACAACTTATTTATGTGACCAAGGATTTTCTGCTTTGTTGATAATTAAAAACAAGGCGAGGAATCGTTTGAAAGTTACTGACGATTTGCGCGTAGCTTTGAGTAACAATATTACTCCTAGGATAGCCGAACTCGTGAAGAAGGTGCAAGAGCAGAATACACATTAATACTAAATTACAGAAGTTTATCCTAAAAATATTATTATTTCTTTTTATGTAATTTCCTATTGAGTTTTTAATTAAAGTTTCAGTTTGATTATTGCAGTTTATTTTTATGATACCTACATAGTGGTCCCTGCTATTAAGAATAATATAAAAGTGGTCCCTGACCAAGAAAAGGTTGGGAACCCCTGCACTAGACGATACGAAACGATTGTCAATGTCATGTCAGGCATCTGAAGTCAGAGTTAGCACAGATTAAAAATACAATAATCGATTAGTAAAAGTGAATCAATTTATCTTAATTATGCAGATATTTAATAAGATTAAAATCTTCATATTTTAATTCTAATAGATTTCCTTATTTTAATTGAATTAATCATCTGGTGAAAGCATTTTCGTTAATAGTAGGAGCTCTGTAACGTTAATCGATTATAATTTAATCGATATTCCAATATTACTTCGTAACCTTAACTTAATTTTTGGATTTCTCAATTTCTAGATTTTAAATTGAGCTGATTTTTCACATGTCGAAATAAAAAAATATAACCTTTTTTTTAAACCATACCTCAACTTACTACATTCAGGCCCAAAAGTCCCCGTCTCCTTTATAGGAGATCTCAGTATTCAATAAAGAAAAGAAAGATGTAGAAAATAATAATTATTTTTAATGTGCTGTTGCCGTTTGTACGTAACAGAAGTCGTTAATATGGATGATAGGAAACGATTTCTCGTTCTCCAGGAATGAGGAAAACTGAACTGTCATAGCATACTTTATTTACTCTCAATTACATTATGATCTTCCATTGATCCATGGTAAAGCTAGCTTCAGATATACAACACTTTTTATAATAATACCATCTTTAATTTATTATTCCCCACTCGCATGAATAGCATAAATAAACACTAGAAAGAGCAATATCGGGAACTGAAAATAAATAGTAAACTTGGTTAATATCCCGTTTCTAGTGTTATTGATAGTGTTAATGACATATCAAAAAATTATACAGCGCGGCGTTACAAACCTATGCTGTACCAACAATTTTTTGGAATAGAAAATACGTACAAATTTTATTTTGCATTCAATTTCTGTTATTTTGCAATATAGTTTTAGTTAAAACTTTAATATGCTCACATTTTTAAAAAAAGTTCTGAATATTATTGCAATGAGAATCTTATAATATCTTATATCATACAGTATTTCGCTTCAAATTGTTATCAAACTCAGCTTCGGATTATAGGCAAGGAGCTAGAGACCTATTCTCTCACGCCATCTTAATATAACTCATATTTGACTGTTATTGTCGTATGCAGTTTTGCTGCTGCATTGACAATCTCTTTAAAGACATAAGTCTTTATAAGTCTTTATGAAAGAAAAAACTTATTTCTTGTAGATTCTATTCAAAAGTAGCATTGAATTTTAAGGTAAGGCACAAGCTAGTAAAACTATTTTAAACTATTTTAATTAAACATTAAATTGAGGTAGGTGCTTCCACCACACAATTGGCCCTAATTATTTATTAACAATAATTTTACTTAAGTTTGTGTAGCAGTTTATGCAAGACACCCTGCTCTCCTGATTCCAACTGTGTGGTGCTAATAGTCTTGGACTAAAATGGCTGTGACATACGGCCGGACGGACACAGAGACAGACGGGCAAAACGAATCTGACTGTTCCGATTTTTACCAATCGGCAACGGAACCCAGAAAATTAAATGATACTTACAATAATTTTTACTCAAAGACAATGTTTACTTCACGACAATCATAGTCAAAGGCGAAGGTTTTAAAGTATGTTTAATCACATAACGCTAAAAATGCTTTTATAGCACCTTAATGTTAAAGCCGTAAGGTCGGTTGTCGTAGTGCGAATGTACAGTTGATTGTTATGTGTTAACTACAGTTACTGATTCACGTTATCATAATTATAATGACTAAGTAACAATCTTAATTATCTTTGTGCCAACATATCCTTAAGGCCATCGAGCCTTGGATATGTCCCAGTTAGTACATGCTACCGCTAACCCAGATGGAATGGGGGTAAGCAGGTGTATAGGTGTTAGTGTGTAAGCCAAGTTTGTTTGATTAACTTGTGCTTAAGTGTAATGGGGTAATGAGAAAAGATTAATTAGCATTGGTTTCGCATGCGTTGTTGATATATTGGTTAAATTTACTGTTATTAATTTTATTTTTATTGAATTCCACCTGTATTTTTGTTCTATTCTATTCCTCGTGGGTTTGTTTAACATTTAAACACACATACGCAAACAGTGGGTTTGAATCCAGGTAGGCGCATTACTTTGTGTAATTTATTTCATCATTGCTGCCCTTAAAAACGGTGAAGGCAAACATCGCGAGGAAACCGGCATGTCCTAGAACTAAAAATTCGAAGACATGTGACATCTACCAACACGCACTGGGCCCGCGTGGTGGATTACAGCCCACTCCCTTTCATACAGAGGAGGCCTGTGTCCTAGCAGTGGGAACATTTTAGGCTGATGATGATGATGATGAACACAAACAGCCAGACCCGGAACAACTACCTGCTGTGGGTCATACAATATATGTTCCGTGCGGTAATCGAACGCGCGACACGCAGCGCAGCAGTTTTGTGGTTGAAAGTGGGGAAACAGGCTGGACAGTCTGTAGAACTCAGTAATACTATTGATTTCGTAAAACTGTCTTCTAAAGATGAGACCAGTCACTCTAAAACAAGTTTTTTTTTTTACCAATTATTATGTAAATGTATTCAGTTCTTTTAAATGTCACCTGTATGTACAGAATATCTTTTGGAACTCATACATAAATACATGGACGTGAGATTGTCAGTAATTATACGAATGTCTCTAGATGATTCTATATAATACAAAACACGATAATTTTAACTAAAATTACTAATTTACATACAAATCATTTTAAATCTCATTTATTTTTGTAAGTGTTTTGTGGTCATAAGCGCTACTGCTGATTATGAGGTCTTGGGTTCGATTCCTAGGTAGAGCATTGTGATTTCCATCTGGAATTTGTCAGTAGCAGCCACAGATTAATGGTAATAGGGTCGTCCCCTTTTTTTTTACCTGGAACTTAAACAAAACTTGCGAAATGTTGGCGTAGACGACACGGTTGGCGCAGTGGCTGAGCGATCGACTGCTGCGCTGCATGTCGCGGGCTCGATCACAGAACAAATATTTGTAAGGCCTACAGAATATAGTTGTTCCTTCCGGGTCTGGCTGTTTGTGTATGTGAGTTTAAATGTTTGTAATCGCACCTACGATACAGGAGTAATTATTCCTATACTAGTGTAGGACAAAGTTTAACAAAAAATAATAAAGTGGTTTTTACTTTAAATATACTTAATCCTTTAAAGAACCAGGTGTTATTATGTTACAAAAAAACAAATTCTCAAACAAAAATAACGAAAAGTTTAAAATGAAAAGTAACTTAAAATGTCAATTATTTTCTAGACTGCTTTACTCCAAGGCCTTTCTAATAAGTTGCTCAAGACCATTCAAAGAAAGATGTCCCAACTGTTGTTTTGCCAACTAGTGTTAAAAATGGACTGAAAATTAAATAATACTCCGAGTTTACACTTGTTAAAATGTCAGTAGAACATTGAAGTCGGTTGTGCAAATGTGACCTTTGTTTTGAAAGCGATACGGTATGCTGATCAGATCAATTTTGTGATAGGTTCGTTTGTGACTGTGCAGGGTCGGTTGTGAATTTGTCATTTTGTAACAGGGCTGTTGGGCTAATTAGGTAAGTAGTAAATTATTTATGAAACAAAAACCCCAGCTAGATGGACCGATTTAAAATCTGGGTCAGACTGGATGTAGATGGTTAAGGTCAGGGTGTTGAGGAGAAGCCTGGGAGCTAAGTTTAAAAACTAATATTATCAATGGTTATGTAATTCGTTATATAACTGATTTAAATGCTCACTTCTTTGAATTAGAGAAATGTTTTAATTTTGCTCTTACGCTGTTTTTAATTTGTTTTTCGTTGTTTATGTTGCATAGCAGACATTCTTTCTCTTTTGTATTTGCGAGATGAAGAATGATTGCACATTCTAGTTTCAAATATTTCATTTACCGCAACGTTTTTGTAATGCCTGTTTTACGAGACTCTGCTTCATCATCATCTGTCTAGCCTTTTTCGAACGATTTTGGGATCGTCTTCCAGTCTAACTGGATCTAGCTGAATACCAGTATTTAACATGGAGCGACTGCTTATCTGACCGTTCAACCCAGTTTGTAATGATACGATCGGTAAGACCGGGTGTCAGACATTGCTAAATTCCACTGCTTAATCGTCTTGGCTTGAAAATGGGATCAAAAGCTGCTACATCTGTTAAAACATGATTTTGATTGATTTTAAGATAGAACCTCCCTATGAAATTTGACAACAATTTTACAAAATAAAAAACTTAAATAAGAAATCCATGACAAAGTCCAAAAGTTACCATATTCGATTAATCAGAGATACAAAACTATCATGCCACTAAATTACTGAAGTTATCTCTAGTTACCTACACTTAAAATAACACCCCTCTTTTTTGGTCGGGGGTTAAAAATAGTGATATTTTTGTACACTAGCTGTGCCCGCGACTTCATCCGCGTGGAATTTAAATTATAGCCTAATGTACTCCTTATTACATCAGCTATCTGCCAGTGAAAGTCCCGTCAAAATCGGTCCAGCCGTTCCAGAGATTAGCCGGAACAAACAGACAGACAAAATAAAAATTGTAAAATTTATTTTTTGGTGTTTGTACCTTATACGTTCTTATGCATGCATTCACCCTTTATTTCAAGCCATTTTTGTTTGGATTTAATCCTTGATTTTAAAGTTGAAGCCGGACATTTTTAGACCTTACTGATAAAACTATAGAAACAAGTACCTCATATTGTGATAAATTTGACAATATACCCAGAAATCTTTTAATTATGGTTCCTTCTTATATTCACACGTGAATTACGGTAAAATTATTTGATCGAACAACAGCATACTAATAGTTTATTGGTCTTAATTAGCGCTCGTAATTTCACACACGGTCAATTAAACAATGAAATTGTTTGACTAAATGACAGACGACATTTAAACGAACTTCTTTAAAATTGAAAAAAATATAAATAAACATCCAATCTGTTATGTTACTACCTACTATTATAAGTGTGAAAGTTTTCTCATGCAAAAGCAACTAAACGGATTTGGATGAAATTTTGCTCACAGATATTTTATAACCTGGTTTTGGCTTTTTATCCTAGTAGTACGTTCTTAAGGGTGAATTATAGACCTCCGCCCGTTTCCACAAAACATCGGAATTATTTAAATGTATTTAAAATTCCTAAAAAAGTTTTTGTATAACGGAACTAAACCCTACACTTAACAGATTTGTATAATATTAATTTTGTAAAGAATAATATAAAATGAATACATTACATAAATATTAATTATATCGACACTAATTAAATTCATTTTAAATGGCACTTGTTTAACCTACCAGTTTACACTCCTTAACAAATCACTAATAATTAAAATGATCTAAGAGGATTTATTAAAATTAAAAAAATAACTGATATCCTGCTTAAATATCTTGAGTCATATTTAGGACTAGCTGTGCCCGCGACTTCGTCCGCGTGGAATATCCTTATATTAGTAGCCTAAGTTACTCCTTATTACATCAGCTATCTGCCAGTGAAAATCCCGTCAAAATCGGGCCATCCGTTCCAGAGATTAGTCGGAACAAACAGATAGACAGACAGACAAAAATTGGAAAAATAATGTTGGTATATGTACCGTATACATTCATATGCATGTAGTAAAATTAATATTACAATACTTAATTAATTAATATTTCAAACAAATAAATAAAAATTGAAGTGTCTGCACTTCAATTTTTATTTATTTGTTTAGAGTATAGATGTAGTCGGTAGGTATAACTCTAGCTGTGTTTGATATTAGGTAAGCCTTTGTGGGGAATACTGCTAAATGTATACTAAAGTCAGAATATAACAAAAAGTGGGTGCGCCTTATGTTATGATATTTACTAAGCTAACTCATGTGATAAATTAAAATCATGGTGTATATTCTACTTTTCTTTTTGATATATCTGCTTCGTAGTGATTATGCTTTACCTACCTAAAACATTAATTAAAATCATAAAATATAATTAACTTGTCCTCGTGTTTAGAAACAACTTTAATTAACTAAGAAACTTGCAAATGACGCAACACTTTATTTTTCCAATCCATACTAAATATCCATATTTTACCACTAATATTTCAACGCGTCTGTAATTTAATTTCGTTCATGTATGAAACATGAGACTGTATTTCTCTCTTATATTCGCCATTTTTCACACCGTATCGTAAAATGTTTATTTTTTTGCGAAGTTGCATGTTACAGTGTTGTTAGATGTATTACTAGCCATTAGGATATCAATTAATATTTCTCTGTTTATTGAGTGAATGGTACACAAGTTGTATTTGTTTATGTTTTGCTATATTCTGCATATTATGTATTAATATTTATTACTGAATCATCATCTGCCTAGTCTTTTCCCAAACTATCTTGGGGTCGGCTTCCAGTCTAACCGGATGCAGCTGAGTACCAGTATTTTACATGAAGCGACTGCCTATCTGATCTCCACAACCCAGTAACTGGGTGTATTACGAAACCCCTTGATAAGACTGGATGTCAGGGCATTTAGTTCCCTTCAAAATGGTTGAGTTGAATGATGTCTGAATGGAATGGATCAGCATCCATTCGTCATGTTCGTGAACGGGCGCTATCAGTTGTGCCTGGTCATCTCTTAGTTGCCACGGCTTATTTCGAACTAATTATTTTATTTTTTAATTGTCTTTTTTTTATTTTACTCACTTTTAACGTGCACGTCTTGCTACATCGTTCTCACATAATGTACCATCTCAACATGAATGATGTAACCAAGGTTTTTGTAACAAGATTCTAATTTAAAAGAGTGTCCATGGAGTTTCTTGCCCATTCTTCTCCATAGAGATCTACGCTTTGGAATGGGCAACTACAGTACTTTCACAGTTATTATCATATTATGTCTTGTGACTGGGACTGTAGCTTCATTTTTATTGTTGTTTGACTATTCAAAAGTGCCTGTAATTGGCTTACTTGAATTAAATGATTTTGATTTGATTTGACTTGATTTGATTAGACTTTTGGCTTCTGACTACTCGTAACGACTGTCAAAGATCTACAAATGACAGCCGGGACCAACGGCTTAACCGAGGCACGGAGGAAACTCGGTATGTAATTATGGCCACCCATCCACGGACCAACCTTGGCAAGCACGGCTTAACTTTAAAGACCGACCCGTGCGGCTGTTTTTATTTTGAGCTCCTCTCGTGCTATTGATTACTGAATAAAGATTAAAAATTGAACCGATAAAATCTTCTCTTTACTGTGTGGTTAGGGCCTAAGCTGGTGTGGTATACCGCCCATGGGCCTCTGACTTGGCTTTACATGCCGTCGAAGTATATCTCTCAGGTATGCTGTTATCCTCACGATGTTTTCCATCACTTAAGCAAGTGATAACAATACGAACATGAATCCGAAAAATCAGAGGTCTTGGGTTCGAATTTGAGCCCTATGACTCGGCTCACTTTACTAGCTAGGCCATAACTGTTTTTTTTTTAAGCTAAAATTAATACTAAGTACTGGTACTTCCCAAGCACTCCAAAACTTTTTAGTAGTCGTTATGCAGTGTTATAGTGGGCAGACTTTTTGAGTCAACCATAACAATCCTACGCTATCCAAAAAAATATAACGAATAAGTCTTACCAAAAGAATTAGCAGCAAGAAACTCGATAACAAACCCCTTTGCATCTATCTACACTATCGATCAAATGAGCCAATAAAGCAATCTAATACACTTATTTCTTTTATTACTATATCTCCAATTATTACCGTGTGAGTTTCTCCAAGAAACTGTTCTATACGAGTGTGTAAAGTTGCCTACAGATTTGTTCGGTTTTCTCCGATCATCATATTATGTGATCATCCTAAATTGTGTCTCAAAGTAATGTAGTAATGGTTGGAATAATATTTTTTGTTCTTTGCCACCGTTAAAAGTTTTAATATAAATCGAAAATGTAATTATTACAGAGAGGGGGGGGGGGGGGGTTCAGAAGAAACATCATTTAAAACTCTTGAAAAATTCAACTCAAACACCACTCGTCATGTGTTATTGAGGTTATATCGCACAATGACATAATAGGGGATAATCCAATTTTTTTTTCTTTGTCCGTCGGGTAGTTTATTGAAAAGTATTGGACACGTATTTTTTCTTTTTTCACGTGGTCATAAAATTACGGAGATATATTGAGTTGAAATGGCGCATGACGTCACATGTAGGTAAGTTTTAAACCTACTTGTGACGTAGTAAGCCCCCACTATCCAACTTTAATGAGTTTTAACTAAGTAATTTTTTGATATTTTGATAAAGCAAAAAATATGTGTCTAATATTTTTGTATTACCTGTCTGACGGACAAAATAGAATGTCGTTTTCTTTACCCAGCCCGCACCCCTATTGTCGGGGTCTGAAACATTGCGAAAAACCAACATTAGCTAGTTGATTAATGCAAGTAGATTAAAATGTGGTTTGCTTTATTCCGTAACACTAGTTTAGTTTTTGCCATGTGATGCTTTATTTAAACCTTACCTTTGAATATTACCTTTTAAGTTAAGGACTATTAACGATCGATATCAATATCAAGGTTAAAGGTTGTATCAGCCTAAATAAGATTATGGATCAATGATCGTCAAAACTTTTCGCACCAAGCGACAAAAACGATCGTCAAAAATCTAGCCTATCTGTAGCCACCTTAGGCGATTAGGTTGTAATGTGTCGATACACGATGCGCTGGAGCAGCATACACTACATGCTCTTGCGCAGTTATGGCAGTTACCATCACTTTCTTCGCAGTTACGATGACAGATGATGTTGGAGGCGAAAATGGCGTCTTTACCGTATGGTTTATTGCTTACTTTGATGTTAAGAATGGCGGTAAAGAAATAGCGAAAACGACAGCTAGCAACTATGTTGCAGGTTATTAGGAAAATCATGCTACGATTTTAATAACGGCATTTTTCTTCTTGGTTGTTTTTTCAGTAATAATTACAGAAACGGGATAAATGATTGAAAACCGACTCGACCCCAACATAATTAGGAAAAGGCTTGGTTGATGATAATTTCTAGTCCGATGAAGTAACACTACAAGTACTTTTCATTCCTATTATAAATAATTATGTCAAATATGCACGCCGAAATTAATGGCAGAATAAGACATTTATATCTGCTGTACCTTATTTAATTAAGCAAATAAATGATTATAAATATTGAACATTAAAACTTCGAACTATTTGAGAACGATAAACAAAAAACAACTCAAAACTTACGTATAACAGGGACTTTTGTATAGACTTGTACACAAAAGTGCATATCGGCGCGATGCGAATTCGCAACGCAGAAGAAACTGTAACTGCTTGTACTGTTTGAGCTCGTAGATTTTTACGATGCGACGTCGCATCGCAGTTTTGTGTACAAGCCCTATTCTGTCAGTTAGAAAAAGGAGTAAATATTACCTGACCTGTATAGCTCCTCTTTCCCACTTCTCTTCTCACTCAGGAATAAGAACGAAACAATAATGTTTTAAGACGTCATGGTAACCCCCCAGTCTGTAACATTAATACAAGTTGGGTTACCTATACTTATACAAGAGGTATACGGACCCCTCACAAAGCCATACGGCCATACGCAAGCCTATTTTGTATTAAAAGAAATGCACACAACCAACTTACAATAATTATGATCATCCTAAATTATGGCGTGTCAATTGATTTTACGATCAAACAATTTTCACAAACAAACACGCATACTATAATTTAATAAAAACACATGATTTGTTTATAGACAGAGTCACGCACAAAACCTAGTCCACATTTCTGTCAAATCGACTCTCACGCATCGAAAGTAGTTTAACGAGAACAGTGTAAATAATCTTATGAAAAAGTTTACTTCGAAACGGTATTGCGGGTTCATACACCGGTCGTGAGAGCAACGGTGGCCCACTGGTGGCAGACCCGACTTACGAGCAGTAAGCCATGGGTTCGAACCCAGGCTGGCGCAAGACTTTGTGTAATTTATTTCATCACCGCTGTCCTCAAAAACGGTAAAGGAAAACATCGTGAGGAAACCGGCATGTCCTGGAACTAAAAATTCGAAGACATGTGACATCTACCAACCCGCACTGGGCCCGCGTGGTGGATAACATCCCACTCCCTCTCATAGAGAGGAGGCATGTGTCCTAGCTGTGGGAACTTTATAGGTTGATGATGATGACACCGGTCGTAAACACAGCAACACATCAACATATGCATTTCCAGCATAACATAGCCTCGCTTTGTATAGATATCCTAAACAATGAGAGATTCGGTTATACTGGTGTTGTATAGCTTGATTGGTCTTCATACTTACTTTCAATGTGTGAGGTAAAACCGAAGATGTATACAATCAATATAGTAGAGTAGAGTAGAGTAGACTAGTATATTCTAATATTTAAAATGCTCATGTTGCGGTGTTTGTTACCAAACTCCTCCGAAACGTCTGAACCGATTTGTATGAAATTTTGTGTGCATATCGGGTAGGTCGAGAATCGGCCAACATCTATTTTCATACCCCTAAAACCCATCAAAATGTCCAAGCGAACGAAGTCGCGGGCAGCAGCTATTACAAGTACCTATAAAGGGTGTAAAACACCTCTTAACGAAGCCGAAAGGCACTGGTTCTCCCTGTCATTGCGATCATTTTTTTGTTTTTCTACACCATACCTGGGAACCTTCTAGTTACGGAGATATTAGGGGTCAAAGTTCCAACTTTTTGACAAGTTTTTTTAAATACAAGTTTTTAATGTAAGATTTTTGCTTTAAATAGCTCCACGACCCCCTTACTATTCAATCCGTCTATCAGCACAATGTTTTGAGTGCGTTACATTGAGTTCTACCACAAAACATGATTTTACACCCCCCAAAAAAAAAGTCGTTTCCCAGCAATAATTTTTGCGTAAAGTTACTTAGTTTCATGTACAGATGCTTGGTTGACGGCTTAGTGATGAGGTGATTTACACGGTGTATAAGTAATGTACCACATGGGGCATTATTTTAAAGATTTGTTGTATGACTGTATTGTTTTGTTTTTTGTTTTCTGTGTGATGCTCTTTTGGAATATAAAACAAGTTATTTATTACTTAGAAAGTGGTGAACACTGACTGCTTCGTTGGTCTAGTGTTCGCAAGCGCGACTGCTGAGCATGAGGTCCTGAGTTCGATTCCCAAGATGGGCAAATGCTATTGGGTTTTGTCATCGGAAATTTCTCAGTGGCAACGACGGAGTCTAGATTTATGCCCGGTTGATAAATATCAAAAGGTGTAACATAAATTCCAAAGATGGCAAATGCTATTCTTTATTGTATGCACTCATCATCTGCCTAGCCTTTTCCCAAACTTTGTTGGGGTCGGCTTCCAGTCTTACCGAATGCAACGAAATGAATATCAGTTTTTTACATGAAGCGACTGCCTATCTGACCTCCACAAGCCAACTGGGTAATACTAAACCCCTTGATAAGACTGGATGTCAGACTTTTGGCTTCTGACTACTTGTAACGACTGTCAAAGATCTACAAATGACAGCCGGGAGCAACGGAATAACGTGCTTTCCGAGGCACGGGGGAAACTTCGTATGTAAGAATGGTCACCCATCCACGGACCGACCTCGGCAAGCACGGCTTTACCTTGAAGATCGACCCGTGTGGCTGTTATTATGTAGCCACGAGCTCCGTATTGTAAGCACTATTAACACAAGCATGCTCCCAAAAGACGATTGGTTTACAATGTAATTACCGGATAAGAAGTGACAATTCCACGAAATAATACGAAATATCGTATCACATATTTTGATATGTCGTAAGGCTCAATTTATAAGTAAATTGTAATTTAACCTCATTTAAGCAACACGGCATTCCAAGAAACAGAACATTTAAGCAACTACTGCCTGAAGTAAAATAACTTCAAATCACGAGGGAAAATAACATGTTTTTGCTGACTAATACTTTATACCACAAGAAACAGATTACAAGAAAGCACTTGTCATTACTCTGCAGTGATAAAATCTAGGCTAATGCGAGATCAGATCTCATCTAGATTTAAAATGATATCTGCAATATGGCATTTTGTGTTGAGAAAATCATCTCAGATGTCGTTAACTGCAATGTTGTTCTAGTTGTTAATTAAAAGCTAGATTCTGAATTTCACAATTAATGTCAGATTACACCTTACTAAACTAATGGTCTAGTCATTTTAGATTCAAAGTTCTTCATCTTTATTATTAAAATCATACTTACTGTTGCTTAAGATCAAGTACCATATCATTTCAATGAATTTTAATAATGTATACGTTTAAGTCAAGACAGGCCAATACAACCCACACATGGAAAGTAATCTCTTAGTCACTCCAAGTTGAAAAGTAATTTCGTTTAGATCAGCCGTACCTACGCAGCAATATCCAGTTTCAAAACTTGACTTGGAAGTCCCAAAGGTCAATGAAATTTACAAAACATAATTACCGAGCCTCATAATCAAAACTCATTACGTTTACATTACTGTAATTGACAAAAGCAAACCACATCAGAATCTGATTAAAATTCAAAGCTTTAAATAAATACAACGATCGCGGATACCGAACTGCGTGTGCGCACAAACAAAGGCTGAGTTCATCAACACGTTTAGCCGCAGTGACAGACTTGCTAATATAATAATGGCACTTTGTATAGAAACTTATTCAAAAACGAAAAAACTTGTAACAAATCATATTGGTAAAGAGGACACATCTGAAGAAATGACAGGCATTTAAAAATTGACGACTTTGAAATGAATGAGCTACGGAGACATAGATACTGACGGAGATATAGATGTACCTGACACTCAGTATAACAGTAATCAGGATAAACCAGTAGATGAGCATGGTCATGTAGAATTGGCGTGATTTGCATTGGAAATCACGGAGTTGGTCCGGTGGCAAGAGGTCAATGCTGTAAAATAAACTATTACAACCAGAATGTAAAGGTCAGGATTTGATCATCGCATATCGTATGCGACTCATGTTGTTCTCGAAAATAAGGCGTTTAGAAAGAATCATTTAGATTTTTAGCAAAGATAAAAATAATCATAAAGAATATTAATGCAAAATTAAATTCTTGTTTTTGCAAAATTCGGCTTCCGATTGAACAAATTCCAATTACAATCCTTATAACTTTTTTTTTAAAGTAAGCTTTCTCACGGAATAATGTAGAAAATTCAACGAAGTCTTCGATTTCAGCAAACCTTTGTCCTTGATATTGTCCTCTTGCGAGCCCTTTCGTGCAAACGTGAGCGCGAATACAAACTGGTTCCAAAAAGCTATAACTTTGAGTCTGACGCCACCGATGCATAAATATGTTGCGCTCGAAGATGCCAATGTGATAATTGGATCCCTGACTAATGGGCTGAATGTATAGTTCTGACAGAATTCTGAAGCTTTATTCATAAACGGGTACGTGTCAAAAGTAGAAATATTTTTAAAGATCTGCAACAATTTTATGAGAAGAAATGGTTCTAAGCGGATGTCTTTTGAAGGCAGGAAGGTTATTAGACCATTGTCTATACGCTTTAAGAGAGAGAAATCTTTCTCAGCAGCGAAAGAGGAAGTTACATCTCTATCCAATGTTAATACATACGTTTTTATATGCCTTTCATTATTTTATCCTAACATTAGAACTCAGCTCATTGGTCGGTAATCACTTAGTATGCAAAGGGTACCTTTTATAGATACGGAAGAGGAACTTGGAAGACTTATTGCATCATAACTAGTATTTAAATCAGTCAAGCAAGGTAGAATTGAACGTAATTGCAAGACCAAGTAGCTCTAAAAATGATTTGCGAATTGACATCAAAATAGTAAGTCAAAATGAAGTAGATGTGGCGTAAAATTAATTAAATGAAGAGAAATATGCAAATGATATGGATGCACGGGGTGAGTCTTTTATTTTAAATAATATAGTTCGACAAAATGTGATTTTAGCACAAGCTCATGACACTTATTAAATGAAACGTGCTGATGATTAAAAATTGTGCATTTACCAAAATTTTCGTTCTGTAGCTGTCTCAAAGCATCATTTGTTTTTACAAAAAATATCCGACAGTATTATTTATCATCCTTTTCTCCGAAATCACCTGCCATGTCCAGTCTTCCAGTTTCATTCTCAGTTCCCGGAACGCCCGCCTCGAAGAGCGGTGAGGCGAATCTTTAAAGACTTGCTTTTATTTTCGGATTCCTAACGAAGCCTTATACGGAGTCAGGAGCTCCAGAGTAAGATCGTCCGATACCTTTAATAAATTGTTCTTGATTGCGTACGTCGCCTTGAGGTATAATCCCCATCACCTGCTTTTGTGGAGCTATTCATTCACTGTCTTTTGTTGGACTTGCGAAGATTTCTAGGCTGGTTCTTGTTGAATAATGTATAAGGTTCAGGTTGAGATAACGTTTGGGATTCCAGACAATGTTTAGTGTTATTGATTTAGTTGACTGAATGTTAAAAAAAGAGTATCAGTTTTATGCCAATGACTTCTAAATGGTTTGTCGTAAAACTGACTACACAATAGTCGTTATTTAAAGTGACCTAACAATGTCAATTAGCTATTCTAAGACCATCAAGTTTCACACTACTCTCACTATGCCTAATTTAAATTGAAATTATCAAACAATGTGGCAGTTGCAAAAACTACTCGCATTGGATCCGGTGAACCAATTCTATTCATATTTGCAATACTATTACGTTTTGACCATAACTGATCTGGCCTTTTTACTTTTAATATTTAATTTGCATGCATTTTATTCTAACCGGGCCCGTTATGAAATGCGGAAAACGTTTAAATAACAATGGCGTGGTATATATGGAATTTCACTGACTTTACAGTTGACTGGGTGTACGATTGTTCGATACTTTTCGGTTTTGGCCACTCCTCTGCTATTGTCGTGTTTTCCAAAGTTAGTGGTATGTTGGGCAACGATAGGATGAGAAACTGCCACACCTGTTATTGGAGCTATAAACGCATGAATTGTTTATTTCGTTTCTGGGTTTATTGTTTCTTAGAATGTGTTTGTGTCCTTACTCGCCATTTTATTTAAATTTCTTTTAGCGTGGGAGAATTTCTCAGTAGTAGCTTTGTGGATGAACTTGACCTGCCATTCAGGAATTTCTACTAAGTAATATTTAGAAGTTTTTTATTACGAAAAAATGGAATTTGAGTTCATACGTTTTAGGCTTTATTTTACTTACATATTTTAAGAAAGTGCTTATTTTATTTTGTTTTTAAATACGCGTGTAATGACTATGAACCAGAAGCAAAATCAACATTGTGTCAGTATCTCAAATTTCTTCAAACTGAATCGATTAAAGAGAACATGCCTGTTTACTTAACAAGCAGAAAAAATCTGTTAATCAAATTCATTAAAGCCTAGGTTCTCTCACGAAACTATTAACATTTCAGTTCAGTGTTAGAAAATTGCAATTATTTTGTTATGTAATAATTCGAACTGACGGACTAACCACCGTTTACGCATTATGGCTGCGCGTAATAATTTATTTTGAAATGGAGCCATTTGCTTGAGCGATTATTTAACCTAGTTTTATTGAAACTTATCTAATAGTTTTAGAATATTTTAGAGATTTACATACGATCTTTTTTGACAGGAAGTAGACGCATGTTTGATGGTTGGATGCTTTAAAAGAAAATTAATGTTGATGAAGTTTAAATATCTTAATTAATTTTAACATATTAAGTAATTATAGCCTGTAATGCCCGAAGGGTTAGGCAGTTAAGTATCTCGGTAAACGTAGTAGATACACACATTTCGAAAGTTATTTTTAAGGTGAAAGCGCCAGGGTAGGTCGCAAAATTCGAATTTTCTTACGTTTTTTGCAATTTGCAGGTCAGTGTCGGATTGTATGTTGTTGAACAAAATGGCTTTACGTCTTTAATAGACTTGCGATTGGCCCCTACTATTTATTATTAAACTATTTACTGTTGCCATAAATCGGGTACAAATCTATACTCCGCGACTTACTAAGAAATTCTAAATAGAAATCCTCCTGATAAGTTCTTTCTGGGAATCAAATCCGGAACATCATGCTCAATAGTCACGCTTACAACCACTAGATCAAACAATTAATTTCAACTTACTTGTAAGCTATACAAGGAGTTGTTTTGCATCCTCGTCAAAATTCAGGATGTTGTCACAAAATATATAAATAATCAATTTAAATTACGGTACCTGGTTAATTATGAATAAACGCTGATTTGTTTGGTTGTTTAAGTTTGTCAGTATTTTAGAATAACCTCAACGTGGTTTAGGGAATAAGAAATTATCAATAAACTTTTGAGATTGTTTGAAGGTGTGAAAGCGCGGTTATAGGGTGAGATTCAGATAGGCCGCGTTTAAATCACGGGTTCACACTTTCTGATTTCCGTAAATAAGAAAAAAATAAAAATTACTTAACCATTTTATTATTGATTCGGGTCGAGAATCATTAACATAGTTAACTCCTTGAATTTGACGAGGATGCAAAACAACACCTTGTACAATGATTTATGTGTTTCGTTAAAACATATAAATCATTTAATGTACTCTTATTTTTTGATAGTCAGAACTGCTAGGTTGCCATTAAATAAAAAGAACATTAATAACACTCGAACTTCATTCCAAAATCCAGTTCTTTGCCATCTTCCAGTAATTACTTATTGATGTGAAAACCAGTACCGATTCGGTGGCAGGACTACAATCCTGTAGGTTGAATGACCTGAAGACTTCTCATGGTCAGTAGCTTTGGGTTATTACAATGGCGTTAAGCTTATTGTTTGTTCGGGAACCGGTGGGTTGAAAGTTGAATTATAGGCTGGGATTTAAAAGACAGGGAATGGATAGGCTACTGGATTTTATTATGAAGAACGGTTGGCATTTGAGAGTGATGAAAATAAATAATGATGGATGGAGAGACAGAAAGAGACCAAAAAAATAAATAATGATGGATGGAGAGACAGAGGGAGACCAAAAAAAGATGAATGGATTTTGTGAGAAATGATTTGAGGGAAAAAGGAGTAAAAAATAGCTTGACGAATGACTGGGGAGAATGGAAGAAAAAAACATGTTGCGCCAACCCCAAATAACATGAGACAAGTGCAGGAAAATGACGGTTGAATTAGCTCACCGTCCGTCCGTTATGACGACAGGCCGTGTCGACGGCGCTTTCGTGTTCCACGCGCGCCTCAAGGAGATGTCTGCAAATCGGAAGGGGTCCGAGAGGGTCGATGCCTGCCAGGGCTGCAGGTTGTTGGAAAGAGATACCGTGGCCCTGGAACACAATGAGCTCAGAAGGAACATGGATGTGTTTTAGTCAGTACAAGTATGACACTCCGTTCCGCTCCGCCCATAGCAGGAGGGCTCATTTTGATGATTTCCCATACGTAAAAAAAGGGCAGAAAGATAATGGTTGGCTTTTGTTTCTACTCTGTTCGAAACTCAAAATATTTTATGATGAAAAAACGAAGAACGCTAGTCATTTGTTAATTTAAATTTGAAACTTGGAATCATGAGAAGAATTTTCATTATTATGTCAACGGAATGCAGAGTCAAAACACCATGATGAATACAAATGTGGTCAACAATTAAATCTTTGTTAAAACAAAATAATAATTAAATTATTCATATAATAAATATATTCAAGTAATAATACTATTCTATCTTTAAACATAAAAGAATTGAAATTGTTTAAGGTATGCATATCATCAAACATCTTGACGGTCGACCACTATTCGACCTTATTACTCAGGGTATAAAGGTGAAAGTGGACGATTAGCAGTGAACTCAGTACATAAATTGCTTGCTCTTCAACTAAGCAAATACTTTGAGATTCTAAAAATATGCATCACTTTACATTAAAATTTAAATTCTGTTCCTACATGAAATCTGATCATAATAAGCTCACTGAATTACAAATAAGTACGCCACCAAACGAATCGTGTTTCCAAAACACGAACTCAAAACCCGATCATCATACAGTTACCGACATAAAAGCGATACGGCACCACATCTTCAAAACATGCAAGAGAAATGCAAAGTCATCAATTTTTTTGCTTAACCATTAGTAACAATGACCACTCAGTAAATCATTATTCAGCCAAGGTCGGGTTTTTAATGTGTCAAATGCAGATAAATTGATGAAAGTATATTTTGTAAAAAAGTATATTGTGGGAATAGAAAATGATCATCATCTGCCTAGCCTTTTCCCAAACTATCTTTGGGTCGGATTGCAGTCTAACCGGATGCAGCTTAGAACAAGTATTTTAAATGAAGCTTCTGCCTATCTGACCTCCACAACCCAGTAACTGGGTAATACGATACCCCTTGGTAAGACTGGATGTCAGACTTTTGGCTTCTGACTACTCGTAACGACTACCAAAGTTCTTCAAATGACTGCTGGGACCAACGGCTTAACGTGCTTTCCGAGCCACGGGAGAAACTCGGTAAGTAATTATGGTCACCCATTCACGGACCAACCTCCGCAAGCAAGGCTTAACCTTAAAGATCGACCCGTGCGGCTGTTAATATTTAACTACGAGATCTAAAAAGATGAGGGAATAGAAAATGATATTAATGAGGAATATGTAACTAGATAAACTGCATCCTTGGTTTAGTGGTGGCAAGCGCGATTGCTGAGCATGCGGTCCTGGGTTCGATTCCCAGGTTGGCCGGTTATTAATAAAGTTTCTCCATCAAAAATGAATTTGTGCCTGATTGATGGCAATATGCTCGCCCGCTAATACATGGGACTTCAACATAACTGGCAAAATGTATAAAAATGTATAAATGTAATAATAGGTACACACATAGATAAAGAAATGCGTAGGTAGGCTATACACAAGGTGAACCGAATCGAAGAAGTTGAAGGTCACGGTAATCCATTGGAAGTAGGCAATGCAGTTATGCGAGCCTAGTCTTAGCCCAGTATTGGGGCGTCTTACAGTAAAAAGGATAAAGGAAAAGAAAAATGTTAAACATGAAAAGAATGACCCCAATAACAAAAACGAATCTCCTAATCATTTAACAATTAAGAATAAATAAATTCGAAACGTTGAAGATAAAGTTCAAAATGACCAACAGAATCTAGCTATAATAATTAAAATAAAAAAAGAGAGTTCAGATATTAGCAATGAATATGGAGTTGAATTTTTTCAACACATTGAAAGTTCAATGCCGTTTAACGATCTATCGTGACTAGCGGATTGTCTGTGATATAGACTTGTCTGTGTCTGCAGACATTATATTCAGGAGGTTAGAATGATCTAAATACGGTTTATAATACTAGGTTTTGAAGACGTTGGTCGTCCAGGGCGAGATGAGCACTGGGTAGACGAGATAGTTGACATCGCAGGTAAAACTTTTTTGAGGCTGATTCTTGGCATAAACAAAGGGACTTCTGGTCTGGCAGCAGTGGGTGAAGTCGGACTGTAGATGATGACGGATTAATATGGCTATGTTTGATAAAGAGGCACAGAAAAAAGGCAGTAACGTCGGTAGAATTTCCAAAAATATAGATAATTTTAAAATAACAGAATTTAATATAAAAGGTGTTGTTTTGCATCCTCGTCAAAATTTAGGAGGTTGTCACAAAAGACATAAATAATCAATGAACATGACGATACGTTGGTCAGTATTTCAGAATAACCCCCTTCGTGGTTTAGGAAATAAGAAATTATGGAATAAGCGTTTGAGATTGTTTGTATGTGTGTAAGCGAGGTTATAGGGCGAGAACCAGACGGGCCGCGTTTAAAACACGGGTGGTTCACACTTACTGATTTTTACAAATAGTAAAAAAAAATAACAATTACCTACCCATTTTATTATTGATTCGGGACAAGAATCATTAGGATAGTTACCTCCTTGAATTTGACGAAGATGCAAAACAACAGTTTGTGTAGCTAAGTTTGACAAAGAAGCACGAAAAAAAAAGTAGTAACGTAGGCAGAATTTCCAAAAATATCGATCCTTTTAAGAAACAGAATTTAATATATGTATAGAAATACAACTTGTGTGGCCTTTCTATAAATTTTTCCTTGATTAACAAAATAAAATTTCAATTACTTTGAAATAGAAAGTCAATCGGAACGAGGAGAAACTCGGAATGTTTTAAAACAGTATATACAACACCAATCTAAACGCGGTTAATCACGTCTATCTAGAATCTAGGATTCTAGATGAATTCCATAATGTAAGATCAAATCGACGGCTATCATTATCAAGATAGAAAACTCGATACAAAAGATTAGACACGAGGTAACATAAAACTTAATGCTGGCAGGCATGGTAAATGAAAATATGCTTAATGTACTTGATTAAACAATAAAGGAATTAATGAAATGGGACCATTCCGGAACAAAAAATAATTTTGCAAATTCGTCATACATGACGGAGATATGCGCGAACAAACAAAAAAAAATACAAATGTCCGAATTAATATTCTCCTCCTTTTGAAAATCGGTTAAAATTTATTTAGCAGATAAAACAAAACCAGTCTTATATTTTAATCTGATTTTTTTTTTTTCTTTCAAAATCAAGATATAATTTATAAAACAAGCAATCATGGAATTAAAATATCTGTATCTTCAATTAACAAGTGTGGAAGAAGACGACATGCTGCGCCGACCCCAAATTAATTGGTATAAGCGCAAGAGAATGATGATATCTCCATTTGACACATTACCACTTTTACCTACCTTACCGTCTTTGCCAGCAGCGCAGCTACCACTACAACCAGAACAACAAACAGCTGACTATCCAAGAATTTCTTGTCAATGTTACTACAAAAAACTTCCGCTAATTTACATTTTTATTGGTCAGCCCGACCACCAAGCAAGCGTTACGCATCGGTGAACGAAATATTTTTATTATTCATTCTTGAGTGAAAGTGGTTGACAAGACAGTCCCATTTGTTTCGTTGCTTGTGTACTAAACAAGAGTTTTTGCTACTATAATTTCCTTATTAGCTACGGAAGAATTTTTACAAGGCGAAAATCGGTCACAATTTTAGCAAAGTTGACCGTATCCAAGGTTGATGAACTGGCTTTTTTGGTTGAGGAAGAAAATAATTACTGTGGCCGGTATTAAGTGAGTCTGTTTTTGGGTAAATTTGATTACCGATAATGGAGAGTTATTTTCGTAGTCGATGCTAATTTGACGACAGTTATGAATGTGAATTGTTATATTGATAACTGTAAAACTGTTTATAGTGTAGACTATGTTTGGATTTTAATAAGAATAAAAATGCTGTTTCGAATTTAAAAACTCTTTTAGTGTTGGATAGCCCATTTATCGAGGAAGGTTATAAGCTATTTATCATCACATTACAACCAAAATGAGCCGAGCATCAATGAAAAATTTTGAAAAAACGGGGAAAATTTTGTCGCAGACGTAGTTGAGCTGGTCAGCAATTTTGTATATTCAGCAACCGAAAGCTACACATGAAGTGCATGATACAGAATTCTTTGAACTTCCTTATAAAAATCTACTTGTAAATTTCAATGAACGAGATAAAGTAGTTCGTGAAGTGTAGCATCTTGTTTACCAAAATAACTATCTATGACTCATTAGACTGCACGGTTTGGTGTGCTTTTGTTCCACTTTTAGCTTCCTCCTGAACTCAGAACGGAAATTAATACATGACTGTTTAAATTAATATAATAGAAACCAATATCACAGACTCAAGTATTTTGGTGAAATTTTTGTTCAATTACAAAGCTTAGTTGCAAAAATCCAATGGTTGATAATAATTATGTACTTGTTTCATTATAGAAGGTGGAAAGTTACCCACGCTAAAACGGTTACCATTCCATACCTCCACACCATACCACAGAAAATTTTCATCGGTTATTTAAAAAAAAATCTGCTTTTCCATATATTATGACGGTTTTTTTTTGTGAATGGCATCTCGCAGTTCAACGGAGGTTGTCGTCTGCTTAACCGGACTGTCTTGTGGGTGCCTTGCGTCTAAGGCCTCCAGCCAGGGCATAAAACAAACTTACAAACTAAGCGACTACACGCTAAGAGCACCCCCTGTGATGTACGAGCCTAGGCTTATAGCGTCGCTGGGGGAGGACAGCATGGGGACAGGCTGGATCTTAATGATATTATTATTTAGGGACTGATTTAAAACTACTAGCACAGCATCGCGGGCTGGCTTGAGCGAGGGTCGGGGAGGGCAAGGACCGGGACGTCACGACGGACCTCATATATTTTGACAGTGTAGGTATTGCAGTTTTGTAGGAAACACCTGTTTTTAATGACTGACGATAAATTCTGTCCCCGCCCCTATGTTCATGTATTGCGAAACATGGGACTTTCCTATGTTTCAAAAATAGTTTTCCGGCATTTTACGCATTTAATACTGTCTGTTTTCCTCAAAATAATCGTTATTTTTATGGATGAGACGAGAGGAAGGTCAAACAAAAGTGGGATAAATTGTGTAAGGAATGATATAAAAGAAAAGGCAATGAATAAAAAACTTATCATCATCATCTGCCTAGCCTTTTCCCAACTACCTTGGGGTCAGGTTCCAGTCTACCCAGTCTTCCAGTCGAAGTCGAAGCGACTGCCTATCTTACCTCTACAATCCAGTTAGTACTGGGGAATACGATACCCCTTAGTAAGACTGGGTATCAGACTTTCGGGTCACTGACTACATGTAACGACTGTCAAAGATCTACAAATGACTTTCTTAAGACCGGTCAAAATTAAGGGAAAAAGTCATCATCAAACTTATCAAGTGGGTACGATAAGCATACGATACCATTCTCATATTTCAACAACACAGATGTTCCACGTTAACAGAACGCGAGTGAATGACCTCGCTGACCGAATGATTATCCGATCCATTCACTCAATGGTTATTTAATGTCGAATATGGTGCTGCCAGCTTTCTTATTTATTGGCTTTCTTGCGAATTACTTGTGAAAATTTAGGCGGCAATTCTGATGAAATGTGAATGAGTCAAGTGGTTTTATAATGGTTATAAGGAAAAAATCAAAATGGAGGATCAAGTTTCTTTTTTACCCGAGACTACGAAGAAGCCAAAAGGAATGGTAATGCTTTAAGCAGCTTATGAGAACCTGTATTGAAAAAACAGATGAGGAGACCATAATAAATGGTCTCCTCATCTGTTTTTTCAATACTGGTTGTGTGAAATGTTTTTTTCAATAGTTTAGAAAATGTTACGGGATCCTAGAAAAGGCCAAAACTGCAACTAATTTTGCTTATTTTATCTTACTTTTTTTATTGGTTGTGCAAAAAAATGCCAAAAAAGTAACAATTTTGTTGTGTATCATTATTAATTATAATTTTTATTATTTGTTGTAACAGCGAATATCTACTTATTTTCCTTATTTTTTTTTTTGCAGATGCTCCGCTTTTGCTGACGGCTGCAGTAGTAACTTTGTAAGTATTACATATTTAATTAAGTTATTGCATTATAACCAATTTTATTAAGAAACGATCGTAGATCAGGCATTAAAATATTTTTTCAACACATTTCATTGCTGTTTTTAATATCGATTCTCATTAATTAATTTTGAAATAACTCTTTCAAATTGTGTTTGATTGCTGTGCCTTATGCTAGCCACATTAAGTTTTTTGCATTCAAAATATTTTGAGGTAACCAATCACGTTTATGCGTGGCCTTGTTAGTTCGTGAGCTGCAGTGACGGGTAATCAGACAAACTGACGGACTTATTATTATTATATTAGTTGGACAGTTCTTATATCTAGATCTTCTAATGTACCGACTTAGATTTACTTGTAAGTAAGAGGCCCTTGTGGTACGGTCTTTAGTGTTAGAGCATCAAATATATATACATAAACCATTAGCAATCTATAACTTAATGTAAACACAAAACTACGAACAAATGAATTATGATTCATTGATTCGTCGACAAAGGGATAAAAAAGACTTTTAGAGCGGACATTGAGAATATTTTCATGCGAAAATTTTATATTTTGACTTACAATGCTACTTGGCAAGCGGGTGTATGACACTAGACAGACCTATTTTTATACTACTTGTACTACAAAGTTTGACACAACATTGGATTACGATTTCCTTCGGCTTGTCCCGTCTATCGCTCGCAAATATTTGAATGTCTTTGTTCGTCGACCAATCAAGCTATGCAAAACCAAATTAAGCTGATCTCTCATTCTACAGGAAGATCTATGTGCAGTTTGGCATAAAGGGTGTAAAACACCTCTTAACGAAGCCGAAAGGCACTGGTTCTCCCTGTCATTGCGATTATTTTTTTGTTCTACACCATACCTGGGAACCTTTTAGTTACGGAGATATTATGGGTCAAAGTTCCAACTTTTTGACAAGTATTTTTTTAAATACAAGTTTTTAATGTAAGATTTTTACTTTAAACACTTCCACGACACCCGTACTATTCAATCCGTCCATCAGCACAATGTTTTGAGTGCGTTACATTGAGTTCTACCACAAAACATGATTTAACACCCCCCAAAAAAAAGTTTTCCAGTTTCCCAGCAATAATTTTTGCGTAAAGTTACTTGGTTTCATGTATAGAATGCTTGGTTGACGACTTCGTGATGAGGTGATTTACACGGTGTATTGCTGAGCTTTTAGCCTTTTTGAATGGTTTTGTTAGTTTCATACATCAGATTGAGTTTTCTAGAATGTTCCGTTATCATATGTAAAAACATGATTAAGTTATTTGATTTAAGAATGTTTTTTTTTTTTTGAGAGACGCTTCTAGCCTGTCTTTTGACACTTCTTGTGACATCACTCGTGTAATGCCTACCTTCCCAATTTAATAAAAAATCACAATCCCCCAAAAGAATGTCGAGAAGTTTATAATCAGCTTCTTTACGCCCAAGTGAGTTGTATAACAGATTTCTTGTTTCGTCTTGTACCAAACTTGATTTTTGAGGTGAAAGTCCGCAGCACAGGTGTTACGCGAGTCGTATCGAATCATTTGGGTATAACACGCAATGGATAACTTAATCACATGTAGGTCATTCGACATTTAGATTAATTGATTTTGGTACGTGTGTTTAGAAACTGTTAGAGTCTGATTTTCTTTGAGAAGTGAGTTTGTTGAAGTGTTATAAATGCAATGGAATTGCCCATAGTTATACTAGAGAACAGAGACATTAGTTTAAATGTATCGATGGCCAAAACAACACGAAAAAAAACGTTGTCTACCAGCAACGAGTCAAGATTGGCAATTATGTCTTAGCTCCAAAAACTGACGAAAGGGTTTTTTTTATCAATTCTGTTATTCAGCTGAATTCGGTTAGACTGGAAGTGGACTTCAATATTGTTTGGCAAAGGGTAGGCAGATAATAATGACAATAATATAATGATCATATTTTCTTCATGATCATCATCATGAAGACATGTTGACGAAATTTTCAAGGTTACTTTGACAAGTATCATGATAATTAGCGAACCATGCTTCTTAAAGGATATATCTATAGTATTAAAAAACACTTGGCTATATGAGAAAAATGTGAGTTTTGAATGTATTTCGGTTAAAGTATATTAACTATTCTCAAAAGCAACTATGGCCATATGTATAATAAGACCAATGATATTATTTTGATCAAGCTACTAATATTTGGTCGTTTAATAATACATACCCGCTGTAATGTCCAGGTGACTATAGTTACCCGTTGCACGTGTCCACGCCCACTCGGAAACTTTGCTGCGCAAGCGCCCCCGGGCAGCTTCCCATTTAAAGCTTATTATCTCGTAAACTACTGCAGCTACACCAATATAAAAAATACGGTGTATAGCGGAAACTATACGGAATCTACATATGCTAAAACTATATCCAACAACTCGAGAGAATTACTTAGAAAAAAATGTAAACTTGAGAATATGTGTTGAATATCAGTAAAATATTTGTTCTTACTAAGTTTTTACCAATAATTTTGTAGTTTGTGTCAATAAAACCTATTTATAATGAAACTAGACTATATAACCTTTTTTTTGATACCCATATGTCCTTACTTGGAATGTTCTGAGTAGCACAATGAACCAAAACAATAGACCCTTTCCCTCATTGATTCGATGCCGGCGGCGGCCTGCGTATGTGTGTGTGAGCGTGTGTATGTGTGCGTGAAAGATGGCCGCCTAAGGCTAGTTTACAAAGGGATTGAATTTCATGTTGTGATTTGTGTTGAAATGAGACACTGATGGGATATTGTATTTATTTAATATTTTACAACAAAGTAGGTATTGAAAATGGAATGCTGTAATGTCCGCGTAACCATGGTTACCCAATATTTTTTCCGCTTAAATGTCCGGGTAACCACGGCTACCCAATAATTTTACACCGAAACGTCCAGGTAGACAAAGATTGCATTTCAATTTCAATTGGTATGTAGGGTAGGTAGGTAGGGTAGGGTAGGGTAGGGTAGGGTAGGGTAGGGTAGGGTATGGTATGGTAGGGTAGGGTAGTGTAGGTAGGTAGGGTATGGTAGTGTAGGTAGGTAGGGTAGGATAGGTAGGTAGGTAGGGTACCCTATATGGTAGGTAGGTTGAGACTTGACCGCTTTGAGACACCTGGCTAGGCCAGTGAGAGCAGCCTGTGGCTGGCTCATCTGCTGTAACTGGAGCTCCAGCTTCATCAGCTGTAACAAACAAACTTGTATTATAACCTCATTCTTACAAAGTCTTATTATGGCACAAACTCTATGTTGGCGATGGCGGGGAGATCTATAACAATCAAGACGTAAGTTACTAAGGATGATACGATTAAAAAACTATTTTACTAGAAGAATGGGACAGCCTGGGCGTCTAAAGTATACCTTCGGCTACCAGAGGGCTAGCAGCAGCCATAATACATGGCTACCGTTCAGGAGATGGTTGTCCATTAAACAAAAAACAACTGACAAACTTCTTTGCAGCTAGGATTCAGCGAATAGCTGGACAATAAAGAAAAAAATAAATTACCATGTTGCCCGCTTGCGCGGTTTGACATCGGGCATAAGCATCAGCTCAAGCTGAGCGCGCTGCTTCCACTCCTTAAGCTCCTGCCAGGCTTCAGCTGAGAGTGCATTCACCCGGTGTAAGAAGCCCTAACTGGAGCGAGCGGATCCTCCAGAACGGCACTGCCAAAAATTATATGCAACATTAAAACATAACAACATTAAACATACTAACTTGCACATATTAATTATCTTAAAAACACACTGAATAAGATACATACGGCTGCGCATCCACCTATGCCTCTCCCTCACCACTCTTTCTACAACGCCCCGGTCCCCGGGCTGGTGCTTCATCTAACGCCTGCCCCAAATCACGGCTTTCATCATGAGACCTAAAACATAGACATAGATTCTATAGTTTATTTTTAAAGATACACATGCACACACACAGGGCCACACACAAGTCTGAAGAACTGAAAGAAAATTTGAGTTTCAGGTAGCCTGACCTGCTGGAGTCTGTAATTCCATTTCGAAAATCATTGAAATTATTATTATTGGGTAGCTGTGGCTACCCAGACAATACAGAGGATAACAAAACACCAAATACAAGAACAAAAATCATAACCTTCCTTTTTCGTTCGCCGTAGTTAGGCAAACCAAAACGCAGTTTTTTATGAGTAGTAAAACAGCCTTATTTATCGTATTTGTGTAAATACACAGTTTAAAACCGTTAAATCTGGTTTTTAAAAATGTTTTAAAAATTGCTTGGGGAACAAAATTTTTAACACATAAAATATTGCAAAATTTCGTTGTATTTTACTGTTTTATTGTGTGTCAATACTAATTATGAACTAATTTCCATATTACGAGCATTATATTAACGATTTTCGCAATAAATCCATTAAAAACAAATAAAAACTTTACGAAAATCACCACAGTCAACATGGCGGATTTTTTTCACATTTTCATTTTAATATTATCGTTTCAACATACTTTGAACCTACGATATTTATAGTTAATTGTAAAGCTTGGATATTGAGGTTTATTTTGATATAATACACTATATGTATTGGGTTACAAATAAAATTATACTTACATTTTAAAGTCGGCGATCACTTTGAGTCGGAGCAATAAAATTTGACACTGAGAAATTGAAGTTTGACATTTTATTTCTCAACAAATATGCCGACTTGGATACTGGGGTTTTGAGCGTTTGACGCGTAATTTAATAGAGCAACACAGAGAATAAATTTGTCCTGATATTCTCGACAGCTGACATTTTTTAGAACGTTTTTTTGGAACAATTCGAACGCACTCCGAACGGGTAACTATAGTCACCTGGACATTAAGGCGGCTATAGGACGTATTTATTTTATTTTACATAGGCCTACAATGGCACTTATAAAACGTCGACAAAAGATGCACGGTTCGGGTTGGTCGTTTCCTACGGAGAAGAACCGGCAAGAAACTCCATGGTTTTAATGGTAAAGCATATTAGTCTTCACTTTATAAACACAAGGTTTAATCTAGCTTTTGTAACTTACAATGTAATTACAAAGAATTCAGTAAGTAAACACAATTATAAAAATACTTTCATTAGCTTATATTTCCGACCTCGCTCTAATTCATAAGAATAATTGGATTTTGCAGACGTTTTATTTTCCTCATATTTTTATTACTTAGGTACTTACCTACACTCCAAATTATTATTGAGAACAACCACGAAATTTATCTGAAGTGATTATGACTCAGAAACATCCGAAAATAACATAACATCGTTACCCGAAAAAAGAGGCAGAGGTATATACAGTATGTTAGTTTAAACGAGGGACATATTCAAACCCATAATAGTACATGCTAACATTATACTAATAAAAATATAAACAAAAAAAAACACTTATAAATAACAGACAGGACCATACCAAAATTTTCGCAAATGTCACGCAACGTGTATACACCCTTGCGCTAGCGACTTAATACTATCGCAGAACATGTGAGCGGGTCAATGACTCTTTGGTATAATCCATTTTCCCTTCATATTTTAAACTTACCTGGCTTAGGACAGTCCAAAATATCAGGCACTAAAGAAAACATTAAAAATTCTTCTATATACGTTATAGGTTTTTTACATATTTGGGACGAGAATCGAATACTGAATACCCTCCCTCAATATGTCCCTCGTTTAACCTAACATACTGTATACCCTATGCCCACATAGACCCTAACCTGCAACCAAATTTTGCCAGTTATTTCTAAGTTCAATACAGACTGGAAGGGCCATCGACGCACAAACGATTAGCACATATACAGTACACCATTATATTTTGAATTCCCGTACTGTTTGTTACCTACAAAAGTGCAACACCTACGCTATCAAAATGTATAGAACAGCTGCTTTAAAAATAATCCCCTTTGTGATTGGCATCTCACATTTCAACCTTGAAAGTGGTCGTCTGCTTAACCGGACTATCCTGTGGTTGCCTTGAGTGTAAGGCCTTCAGCCAGGACATTACACGCTAAGGGCACCCCCCGTAGGATACGAGCCTCGGCTTAGGGCGTCGCTGGGGGAGGACACCATGGGGCAGGCTGGATCTGAATGATATCATTATTTAGGGGATGATTTAAAACTTCTGACACAGCATCGCGGGCTGACTCGAGCGAGGGTCGGGGAGGGCAACGACGGGACGTCGCGACGGACCTCGATGGCGAGGTCGGAAAGACGGCGGTTTGCGTCTGAACTTTTTAAGAGTGCTAGTCTCTTTGCTACTTTCCTGGAGGAGGGTGATAGTATCATCGGGAGTGACAAGGGCATGCCTCGTACAAACAATTTATATGTGGGGTTTGGAATGTTCTACTGAATACATCGTGGTAACAGATTGTAAGTCGCTGCGTTTCCACCCTGTATAGGTACACGGGAACCGAGCACAAAACCAAACTCCAGTCTACTACTAAGAAATTCCTAAAACAATAACAAAACAATAAAAAAAAAACAATTTGGCCGACATGAGGATCGAACCTAAGGCCTCACATACCTTATTGTCAGCCGTAACGCTTGCGATCACTGGACCAACGAGCCATTTAAAGACATAACCATATTTTATGAAAAAAGGGAAGAAATAACCATCTTTAAGGCTATTAAAAACCGATTGGTTCTTCATTATAATTCCATTGGTTACAGGTGAGTAACACACAAAGGTATCATTAATTTTATACATCCAACAATGGTTCCAACCTTATGCATTTTTTTCCTAGGTATGGGAATATTTCTACTACTTTTTTTTTCTTCATTGTAAAGGTAAGGTCTATGGAATATCTTTCTGAGAATAATTCGCACATAATACGGGACTTTAGATTAGTCTGCATGTTGCAGACCACTGCTGGTCATAGACTTCTGGCTGTCGGAGCTCATCCACACTACTTCATCCATTTAATTCATAATGTTTTTGCGTTTTTAGTTGTAGTTTCTCAAAGAAATCCTTGTCCAGTTACATTTTACATTGTAACTAGAAAGTTACGCACATCATCCAAAAACATCAAGAAGAAAAAATGCATATTATAAAGCATAACTTTACTAAATGAGAAAATAATCACTAAAATCGGATCAGTAATCATGGAGGAACCGGTAAAAAAAGGTTGGTCGTTTTGAAAGGCCCCATTGTAAACCATAGAAACGAACATTTGATTGAAAACCTATTTTGGTCTAAACAAATCTTTTCTTTTACCAGATTTCACATACCACATAGTAGCTTAAACCAAGTAGCAGTATTTACAACTACACAAGTATTACATTACAAAGTATAAAACAACAAAAAAAAACCATCAACAATACTTAGCGTGCAGTCGCTTAGTTTGTAAGTTTTTATGCCCTGGCTGGAGGCCTTACTCTAAAGGCACCCACAGGATAGTCCGGTTAAGCAGACGACAACCTCATAGGTTGAACTGCGAGATGCCATTCAAAAAAAAAAAAAAAACCATCAACAATACAAAAACGACTACCAACTGTCATCCACCTCGTTCCAGAGAAATACGATGCGTCTTCCGTTTTTTTTTTTTAAACTCCTAACATTAAGAAAGGTTAGTTGTTATGCTCAGACGCAGGTAGCCAGTATTTCCGGTCTATTATTCATTCGGTGGCGGGAAGTAAAAACTACGTGTAAAGGGAGCTTAGTTTATTTATTGGCTACTTTTTTATTGTTTTAAATTCAAATGGCTAACGGCTATAATTATGTTAAAATAACTTACGGCTTTGTCCGCGTTTGGTTCGGTAATTATCCCATGGGATCGTTCTACCGGGATAAAAAGTATCCTATGTGCTATTCTAGACTATTATCTATCCTTGTGCCAAATTTCATCTAGATCCATTCAGTATTTTTTGCGTGAAAGAGTAACAAATATCAATAAAAATCTCAAAAAAATTAAAAAAAATAGAATATATTAGTAGGAAGTAGGATTCAAAACGGTTTCTGTAACGTCAACTTAGGTTTGAACTTCATCAGGCAGCAAGGAATCGCACTATTCCATGCATCTTTCCTTCTCTGTCGCTCAGAACCGTCATTTGCTAGAGCGAGATACACAACGGGAGTGCTGTGTTTCTATGTTCAACCCTCATGCGGCTAGTAGGGACATGTTGTCCCAAACATAAATTGAATTGAGGTCAGGAGGATAAGGAAGTTATGTGATCTTAAAATGAGGTACCGCTCTGTTCGCGGGCCTGTGGACGGCGATCAATGGGCTAACTCACCGTCCGTCCGTTTTATGACGACAGGCCGTATCGACGGCGTGTTCGTCTTCTACACGCGCCTCAAGGAGATGTCAGCAAATGGGAAGGGGTCCGAAAGGGCCGATGCCTGCCAGGGCTGCGGGACTGTTCGAAAGAGATACCGTGGCCCTAGAACACAAAGGGCTAAGAAGGAACATGGATGGATTTTAGTTAGTACAAGTCTGACACTCCATTCCGCTCCGCCCAGAGCAGGCAGAGTTATTTGATTATTTCCCATCCGTAAAAAAAATAAGAAAGTACCGCTCTGTTTGATGAAAATAAAAAATGTAGGTGATTTACATGAGTTATAGAGAAGCTTATTCCTCCGTTTGTCCGTCGGTGTCTCTTGCTCCCTGTATTGAGAACTTTTGTATCATAACTAAAAGCCTTCCTTTCTAAAAAAGTTTCCTCAAGTCCAAATAGGTATAATGTTCTAACTGACTCAGTTTCATAATGTCGTTGGTTACTAATGCATTTTAAAATGGGACCCGGATTGTAAGTTCCTCCAGTGATTCACTCTCAAAAACATTTCAGTTATTCATTGTTGGGGCGAGATCGCATAGCAATGCTTTTTAATTTTTTTTCTGAGCTGACCTTTCTTTTTTTTGTTAATTCTATATAATCATAATCTGCCTAGCCTTTTCCCAGACTATCTTGGGGTCGGCTTCCAGTCTAACCGGATGCAGCTGAGTACCAGTATTTTACATGAAGCGACTGCCTATCTGACCTCCAAAACCCAGTAACTGGGTTATTACCCAGTACCCCTTGGTAAGACTGGATGTCAGACTTTTTGGCTGCTGACTACTCGTAACGACTGTCAAAGATCTACAAATGACAGCCGGGACCAACGGCTTAACGTGCTTTCCGAGGCACGGAGGAAACTCGGTATGTAATTATGGTCACCCATCCACGGTCCAACCTCGGCAAGCACGGCTTAACCTTAAAGATCGACCCGGGCGGCTGTACGACGACTTTTTACGTTTTGTTGTTTTGTGTTTTGTACGACTTTTTTGTTAATTCTATATAAAGAAATATATTTATACTTGAAGCACTCAAAATGAACAAAAGTGGGCTTATTAAATGGCAGGTGCATTGAGATCATAATCACAAGAAATCTAACCAATCCATACTACGCTGCGATAGTCAGAATGTTCTTTTAATTCAGACGCCAACAAATTAAGACGTTATTAATTCAGTAAGTTCTTTGATCAATTACTGATCTTCTTCTGATGAATGCAACAAACGAATGCACTAATAATTACCACACACTACTTTCAGACAAATCGTTTTTCAAGTGTAATCAATTAAAGACATCGATCAACAATTGGAAACACAAGATCCATCAACTAATGCGCTTCCGTCTGACACCTTAACACATGACACTCACCGTCCTCTCACTCACACATCGTCTCTCCCACTCACTCACACATATACGTCAGTGTATGAATGTATTGATGAAAGCCTGCGCGTGAGTTGCATGTTAACGTTCGAAGCCGTCAATGGACGCTTTCGAGCAGCAACTTGTTATTGAGTGGACTAGTTTGATTTATGACGGAGTTGGGATTTTATTGGGTTATTAATTGATGTGTTTTTCAACGGTTCGTCTTCGTTTAAGCGTGTTTTGGTGTTTGAGGAAAAGTTACATTTAACAGATGATGCCTATTTATTACACATTTTTTTTTCGGACGGAGGTTAAGAAGAAACCATAACGAACCCGATAGACACTTGGTCCTCTTAAACATTGCGATATTTTTTATAAGCTTATATTATTCTATTTTTATACTTTTCCCCACACTAGGAATTTCTCCTGTATCGTGGGTGCGTTTACAAACATTTAAACTCACATACACAAACAGCCAGACCCGGAACAACTATCTGTAGGCCATACAAATATTTGTTCTGTGCGGGGATCGAACCCGCGACACGAAGCGCTGCAGTCAATCGCTTAGCCACCGTCTGTTAATACTACTTGCCACGAAGGAACTCGTTAAACAAGCTGAAAGCTTGGAAAAGCTTGTCGCGTATAGTTTTTTTTGGCTTTATCTATTAACGCGACCAGCTTTTATGAAAACTATATTTTTTTCGTCTTTTTTTAAGTGTATTTTTATATTTTTTTTTTTTAAAAGCTTTTTTAATTCATAATATTTTTATGAGGGAACAGATAAGCATACATACATACCAGTCAAAATCATTAACCTCCTTTTTGCTTCGCCTTAGTCGGATAAAAATAATGCAAACATTAAAGGGCATATAATATGAGATAATTACTGGCATATATGCAAACATGATACAGAGTGTATGATTAATTTAATGATTTACTTTGAACATGCAATGAGTAGGAAGAGAATATGAAAACAAACCACGGTTCTAATAAATTAATTATGTGAACCGTTGTTTGTTTTGATAAATATTATAAGGGTGAGACTACAAAACATTAAGATAAGCGTAGTTTATCGTAAAAAAATCGCTCTTAGATTGTTATCTGCAAAGCTTTCTTATTAGGTACCAATAATTGCAACGAATAATTTTAGATTCAACGGACAGTGATGAAGGAAAATATTTTGAGATAATCGTCATTTTCTAGAACCAGAGATTTAACAGCCACCAGCCCACACTGGGGCGTGGTTAATAATAGAAAGAAAGAAAGTGTGTATTAGTCTCCCACAGGACAAAAGAATGGTAAACATAACAAAAAAAATATAAAAAATAAACTTAAGAAAAATAAATTAAAATAAGACAAATAAAACTGGTCCAGCCGGCCTAGCATGACCGCCGTAGAAACGAGCTATGTCTACGGAAGAATCGACAATTTGACAGATATTTCTATCGTCCCAAGCATGGCGATATTAAGAATGTAGAAAAGAAATGTTTCTTTTCTTCAGTCGACACAAGTCTACAACGTCGAGCATGACGACCATATTTTCTCTTCTTTTGACATTTGGGGGTAGAAACATTACTTCTGACAAATGTCAAACTAGTCTTAATAAAACTAAATACGAGAAATACGTTTCGTGGTTGCGTTGAGTTACGTTCAAAAGGTTGAAATGTTATGTAAAATATTTAGGTTTAATTTCGCGAAAAAGATCCAGGCCTGGATCCAAGATGCAGCAACACCATCCCGCCCACGAAAAATGAAAAACTCGTGCAATTGGCAAATTTTTTTGGTTAACTAAACGTAACCTTTTAACTTTCCATAGCAACGTCCCCGTTGCTATGGAAAGAATTTCTGTCTATGTCTTCGTAGAAACGCGAGTCGACGGTGCGCGCCATGCTCGGGCAGAAGAAATGACAAGTTGTAAAGAAAAGATTTCTTGTCGTTTCTTGGTAGAATAGAGATAGAACGGTCATGCTAGGGGGGCTGTACGAGGCCAAAAGGCTCCTATCTCAGCATGAAGCTATAACATTTTTAAAAAGTCACAGCGCCAAAGAGATGACACTCAAATTCATCTTGCACTCTCTCTCCCTGAGAGGAGGCCAGAGGGAACTTTGTCGATTACTTATACTTACTATTTTTTTATTTTTTTACTATCTTTTGCCACCGTGGTCACAGCTTTATCCGTAATTTTATGTTTATAAATCCTTGAAAAGAATTAAAATATAAACAGACACAAAGCTAATTCGTGACCATCACAAGCACTGCTAACAATAAGGAGAGAGCTCTGGAATTAAAAGTATACTTCAAATAGGATTGAGGCAGACGTCGTCAATTTTATTAAAATGAAGTTACGTAAACTTCTTTGCGAAGAGGAAGCTCTACGGTAGGTTTTTTTCAAACATTCATTTTAGCATTCTGTTATTAATTTTTACCCAAACAAAAGTTGTTTCCCAGCAATATTTATTGTGTAGAGTTACTTAGTTTTATGTAAAGAATACTTGGTTGAAGGCTTCGTGGGGGCCCTTTACATCTTGTATAAATACGAGAGTATAAGGATTGACATGCAAATTTATTTCCAACCTCGCCGTCAAGGTCCGTCGCAACGTCCCGGTCCATAGTGGTTTTAAATCAGCCCCTAAATAATAATATCATTCAGATCCAGCCTGTCCCATGCAGTCCTCCCCCAGCGACGCCCTAAGCCGAGACTCGTACCCCACAGGGGGTGCCCTTAGCGTGTAGTTGCTTAGTTTGTAAGTTATCAAGCTCTGGCTGGAGGCCTTACTCTTAAAGCATCCACAGGATAGTCCGGTTATGAAGACGACAACCTCATAGGTTGAAACTGCGAGATGCCATTCACGAAAAAACAATACATGCAAACCAAATGGGAACATAACGACAAACTAAGGTTTCGATTATAGGACCTCTCACATTTTCAAAAATATCTGAAATAAGTATATCAAGAATTACAAGGTAGTAACGAGAATAAAAAAGGCAAAAATAAAATTAAGCGGTTCACATTTTGAAATACCTTAGTAAAAATTATGTGTGCGCAAAAACAAAAAAAAAACAACTATCTGTATTTATCCCGATATTGTCCAAAAAAGACTTAAAAACATCAACAACTTCGTACCACTATTTCAACTTCATTCATATTGACATTTAGAAACAGCAAAAAAACTCTCAATCCAAAGGTCGCTGAGAGATCGAATGGAAAAAAACCGTAAAGGATATGAATATTTATAAAAAAAAAAACTGTGATAGACGTATATTATTTCAATTGTTTTTTTTTATTTACCAGAAAATTCTTGTGCCATTCAAGTTTTGCGCGTTCACTAAGTTTTATGGCTCAATAATCATTGCCAATTAGCAAAAATATGCCTATTTTTATGTTGGAATAATTATAATTACAACAGGCATATAAGTTTTAAGTATTTTATTATACAGGTTTTTTTGCTATAAGCTTTTATTTAACGTGTCTTGTTAGTTTATGTATTGGTCAAATATTGCAACTGAATTTCTTACCAGTTCCCCGCAACCGATTGAGCTGAAAATTTGCGGACACCTTTAGTTTTGGTGACAATACATTTTTATAACAGACATTACTTAATCCTGCATCCAGGATCGCCTCTTCACGAGAGAACTCTTCATCAGCTAATAGCGTGGACACGAATCCATACTAATAATATAAACGCGAAAGTCACTATGTTTGTTTGTTTGTATGTTTGTTTGTATGTTTGTTTGTTTGTTACCTTTTCACGACTAAACGGCTGATCGGATCTTAATGAAATTTGGCAAGAAGATAGATTTCAACCTGGGGAAGGACATAGGCTACATATCATTACGCTGCGACCAATAGGAGTGGAGCAGCAATGAAGAATGTTGCGAAAACTGAGACGCAGACGAAGTTGCGCGGGACAGCTAGTCTTTATATACGCGTTCAATTTTGATAGATAAAGATAATTTCTATCGTTACCTCATCCTGCAGCCAAAATCGTCTTCTCGCGAGGGAACTCCTCAACGGTTAACAGCACGGATTCGATTTTTTAATTAATGCTTTTATTACTTACCAGAAAATTCTTGTCCCATTCAATTAGCATAAATATAATTATTCTATGTTGGGATAATTATAATTACATAGGCATTTACGTTTGAATCGTTTTATTATACTTACAGATTTTGTATAAACATACAAACTTTAAAGTTTTAAACGCTCCTGAACGCCGTTAAAGTTTTGATGTACAGAGTCATATAAAGTAGTAATGAAACAAAAAACATTTTTTATGCACGAACTTGCATAGGCCCCGACGAGATTCGAACTCATTATCTCCTGTGTACTAAACAGGCACTTTAACCAACTAAACCACGGCGCCGCTTGGTGTGAAACCTCTACTTTCCAACCTTGTTTTAGCCAGAACATTTAATTTAAAACAACTCCACCAAATATGTATAATTGTTTCCAAACTCCATGTTTTTCATTTCAAGACATTTGTAAAAGAAAAATTTACATTTACAACCATATCAACGAAAAACTAATTATGAAACTTATAGCTGGTTACACCATAACGGCATTTAAAGTTAATGTTTATATTTAAAACATAATTGTGGTTCTGTCATGTTAAAACAATGATATTTTAATTGTTTCAACGTATTAAGCGATTTGTAAAAAGAAAGTTTTAATAGCGGGCCTGAAAACCTTGTAAAAATGACTTTAAAGTTTTCATTCATATCGGGTGACGATGTCTCCTACAAATCCTGCAAATCCAGTGTTTTTCGTCATCATATCGTCATAATAAGTTTTTAGTCACTTTTTTATATGGGAGCCCGAGATAACGTTATAGTATTATAGCGGCAACAGAAATACATAATCTGTAGAAATTTCAACTGGCTAACTATCACGGTTCATGAGATACATCCTGGTGACTGACGGAGTCTCAGTAATAGGGTCCCGTATGACCCTTAGAAGACCCCTTGGTAAGACTGGATGTCAGATGATGATCAGATGACTAGTGGATGACTGTTGTCCGAAATAAATTAATTTTAATTTAAGAATGCTTATTCAGCGAGTTCTTTCTAACATTCGGAAGATGACATTGAAAAAACTATATTCAGCCAACATAATCATTAGCTGAAAGCAAAATGGCTTTCAAAAGAGCAGTTCGGAAGTACTATTTGAAGTCAGACTGAATTGCTCGCAACCTAGTTTGTCAGTCTTAGTATTTATTGTAAGGTTTCTCGTTTTAGGGATTATTTGTATGTATTATAATATATATTAGTTTATTTGATCAGTATATATATTTATTAGTATGTACCTATTTATGTAATGTATATCAGTTTTAGTTAGCTAAATGGTATTTTTCATATTATTATTTTTTTGTACTCTACCACAATGCTGTCATATTTGACCCAAAGGTTGACTGGTAGAGAATGCCTTGTCGCATTAAGTCCGCCTATGTACCAATGTACGTGAAGTTTAAATAAATAATAATTATTCTACTGCCCTTGTCCCAACAATCATTAACAAAAGAACATGCCGTACCAAAATCCCTTTGAAGCTGTTTTTAAACCATATCTTGTAACATATTCAAACAACGATGAACATGTCCGTGGCTAATGATGATATTCATTACGTTTCTTACTGTCAACAAGACACTTACGATCAAATCGCCTAACACCATCAACCATTGCTCCGCCGATGTATAACAACGCTATAAAACTTGTGAGGAATCGATCAGTGGATGTTAAAGCTTAGCTTTGGACGTCATGGTATGCCAGTGTATAATCACTACAAAAAGTGATGCGCAGGTAAGTGTAGTGAAGTGAATGATAGAGATGGATGTATATTTTGTTTATGGAAGATTAGTTTAAGAAAAAAAAATATGGATCATTTGTTATTTCGGGAACCTTTTCATCTATTTTTGCCACTTTATCTTGCGTTAGAAAAGGTTTTTTTTAATAGCTTTTGTTGGTTTTTTTTTCAAGATAAAGCCATTAAAATTTTCTCACACGCAAATTAAATTCCAATAGACGAACAACTAATTCTTCTAACCTTTTTATACAAGGTTGCCAGTTACCACAAATCAAGAGATTCAAAAAATGTGGCACCTTCATCCAGCAATGTCAGTACAGACAACCACACGTAATGCGGCAGATTTCAACTAAGAACACTGTTCATTACTTCAAATTAAAGGCGTCGTCAAAGTCAAATTGGGAACTTTTCCGTGCTGTTGATTGTAGTCGTCGCGTGCGCGTCAGTACGGCCTTGACAGCGTGACTTTTGAGACCCAAGTAAATGTCGGGATCGGTAATATCAAAGGCCAAAGCCATTATAATATCATAATACTAGTAATGTGTTTCGTATTACATGTATTGTAATTATATGGACATCCGATTAATTGCGGGTTTGTGCTTCTAAAGAAGATGCGTTTGATAATGTTCATTGTTAAATTTTTATTAGTAAGTTTTACAGATTTATAATAAATTAGCGTATATATATCAAACATTTTTTTTAAGCAGGCAATAGAAAAGTATTTAAATAAATTGGGATAATGGCAAGAGAAATACACGGCGACACAACAAAGTATACTTTTCCAGTATATCATGGTCTTGTTTGTATAGATTTCCTGCACAATGAGAGATCCGCATAAACTGGTTTTGTATAGCTAGATTGGTCGCTGTGCGTACCATTGCTGTATAAAAACACTTTCCTAAAATTATTTCTTGAATAGGGATGAGTAATGCCTAGCCTTTTCCCAAACTATCTAGGCTTCCAGTCTAACAGGATGCAACACAGTACCAGTATTTTACATAAGGAAACTAGGCAGTTTCCTTCCTTTCCGTCTGACATCCACAACCCAGTAACTGGGTTATACGATACCTCCAGGTAAGACTGGATGTCAAACGTTTGGCTTCTGACTACTCGTAACGACTGTCAAAGATCTACAAATGACAGCCAGGACCAACAACGGCTTAATGTACTTTGGCGGAATCTCGATATGTACTTATGGTCGCCTATTCACGGACCAACCTCGGCAATCACAGCTTAACAATAAAGATGAACCCGTGCGGCTGTTATTATTTAGAACTTCTACTATTGGGATGAGTAGCACTTGATACTATTTAAATTCAACGTTTTTAAAATGTAAAAAAATGATTTTAAATGTGTCATATAGAAAATGTGCATGGTCAATAATCACAAACCCATATATATATATATCATAATTATTGCCGAAGGGTGAAAATAATGGTAACGGAAAAAACTTAAGTATTTGCACCTGTCTAAAATCCTTGACCGATTGATAATTAAAACACAACTATGCCATATTAATTGAGTTACGGTGTGTACTTAGAAACAGAAAATAATCACCTTAGATGTTTTGATTAAGTATATTTTTTTACAACCTCATATTTTTTTTTATTTAAATTATAATTGTTGAAACTTTTACGGCTTGCATTTAGATGTCTTAAGTATTTTTTCCATTATTTTTTGTCAATAAGTAAGGCAAATCTGCATAAAATATACAAGGTGCTGTTTTGCATCCTCGTCAAAATTCAAGAGGATGTCAAAAAGACATAAATAATCAATTAAAATTACGGTACCTAGTTAATTATTAGTAAACGTTATTTTTTTTGTTGTTTAAGTTTGTCAGTATTTCAGAATAACCCCCTCAACGTGGTTTAGGGAATAAGAAATTATCGAATAAACGTTTCAGATTGTTGTACGTATGAAAGCGCGGTTATAGGGCGAGAATCAGACAGCCCGCGTTTAAAACACAGGTGGTTCACACTTACCGATCTACGTAATAAGAAAAGAAAAAAAAATACCTTCCTATTTTATTATTGATTCGGGGCGACAATCATTAGCATAGTTACCCCCTTGAATTTGACGAGGATGCTAAACAAGACCTTGTATTGTTAGATAAGAGACTGAAGTCCCCAAAGGTCATCAATTCTACGGCTAATATGTCAGGCCAATTAAGCTATGTCGACAACTCAGGTTGTCTGGGATCACTTCTTTCAGGATTCGAACCTCAGATAGATTCCAAACATATGGTTTTCTATACTTATACTTCTAGATAGTAAACCGTTTGTTGATATAATGTTATTTAAAATAATTAAACTGTTTAAATATCGATTGCTTGCTTATTTGCAGGAATATACAATTACGTGACTGTTATGCAGATTAATAATAATAATAAACCTGTCAATTAAATAATAATGTGTAAGTGAAGTACGAGTATTAGAGCGAGTACTCACAGTACGGGCAAGGTTAAGTGAGCAATTTTATATCTAGGTTAGAATATTTTTTATAACAACAAATAAACACTTCAGATGACTAAAATAAATTAAACAATTATTATATAGTAGGTAAGACACACTTTAAAAATACCACTAACGGAGCCGTAAGGCATTGTTCTTAACGTCCATGCGAAAATTTATATAATATTTTCAGAAACCTTCTAAATTTTCAAACGTTTAAAAAAAAAGTTTGTAAAATTATCACTTTACTTAAAAGAACTGTACGACCCCTCCCTGTATTATTTATTACAGGGAGGGGTCGTACCTGTATTTGATTGTTTGTATTTGTGGAGGCGCGGTTATAGGGCGAGAATCAGACAGCCCGCGTTTAAAACACGAGTGGTTCTCAATTACCGATTTCCGTAAATAAGAAAAAAATTACCTATCCATTTTATTATTGATTCGGGACGAGAATCATTAGCAAAACAACACCTTGTATATCGTGTATTTCTCACAAAAAAAAAAAAAAAACTTTTCCCAGAAGTAGTTATCGCGCACTGTACTAAGTACAAAATCCTTGGTAGACGGGTTCGTGAACTGTCGTGAAGTGTCCTTTTAAACCCTGTGCTAATTAGCAGTTGTATGTGGTTTCAAGTAAAACTCCCAAAAATATTGTGTTATTGTGTTGTTGTAGTTATTATTTTTAAAATCCATAGCATCTCTTCTTATACTGAAGGGTACGGAATAAACGTTCCGCATGACGCTGTCCTCACCGGACACGGGCGTTGGGGGCCACCCAATGGCCCCCGGCCAACGTAGGCGCGGGCCTGTGGACGGTGAGTAATGGGCTAGCTCACCGTCCGTCGGTCTTATGACGACAGGCCGTGTCGACGGCGCGTTCGTGTTCCACGCGCGCCTCAAGGAGATGTCAGCGAATCAGAAGGGTTCCGAGAGGGCCGATGCCTGCCAGGGCTGCGGGACTGTTCGGAAGAGATACCGTGGCCCTAGAACACAAAGGGCTAAGAAGGAACATGGATGGGTTTTAGTCAGTACAAGTCCCTTCCGCTCCGCCCAGAGCGGGAGGAGTCATTTGATGATTTCCCATCCGAAAAAAAAATGGTACGGAATAAAATCATAAATTACACATTGCACAACACGGGATCGATCCCTAAACACAACCGTCAGCAGTCAGTCTTGAAACCACAATACCAAAGTCTCTCCTATTCTAATAAACTTCACTGCTTGGAAATAAACTTGTTATAATAATACGGATCTCAATGATAAACACACATCGCCTGTCACCTGTCAACTCGTGAAGTCAAACGAGGGTAATGTGTCATTACGGTGCAACAGACAGACATATAACATAACCAGTTAGTTAGGCCGAAGACACACAGACGGTAGCGTGACTTTGTAAATTCATAGCTAGAAATAAGAAACTAAAAGTCCGTCTCAAAATTACTCAAGCGTTACTTAACATCGGTTTTCAGCATTTCCAGCCAGCTGATTGGTTGAAACTTCTTCTAAAATAATAACACACGAATATTACGGTTTAGATTCTAAATCCAAATAGAAAACATACCCGAAATAAAAAGAAAAACGATATTTTTATAAGAAACATAATATCACGTATTTCCTCTCCAACGGGCTAAACAGAGAAGTACCTTACTTAGTACACCCACTTTTCACCAATTTTGTTTTAAGTCCAATGGGAACGAGCCCATAGTACCTTCAACCGAGCTCAAGTCCTGACTGCGTGGCTCCTAGAGAGAAATTGCTGATGGAAAAACCCAATAACCCTTTGGCAATGAAGATGGCCAGATTCTTATAAATAAAGAATTAAATACTGGCCTTGCTCGTAAGTAATGGCTAGAGCATGTAACCAAGTATGCAGTATTGTCCTAAGCAGCAAGCTGTAGCTTTGCAAGTGTGTATTTGACCTTATATAGACATGACATCTTATTTACCGTGGTCACGTGTCTATGTATTTAACTTCGCATATAATTGCTAAATGTAATTCATGGTTGATTAAATTCCTAGGTTCATGTAATTTGACTTGGAACCTAGATTATACCTTATGTTAAATTCCTTATGGTCTAAATAATTATAAACTTATGTGACTGTCATGCCGCGAGAAAATTATTAGTAAAAAACCTTTATATAAATAATCTTTAATAAAAATAAACTTAAAAAAAGAATATAAACCTAGGGGTAAGTGGAAAAAATATGAAAAGTTTTCATAAAGGCTTGTCGCGTGTTCGTTTTCATATGATTTTAATTTTGCCTTAATTATTTCTGATAACACATCAATATCACAACACTATTTTAGTATCCACGCTATTAACCGTTGAGGAGTTTGCCTATCAAAATTGAACGCGAACACGAAGTCTATGGCCGCGCTAATAATCGTTGAGGAGATGAGGATGAGGTCTTGGTAGATATCATGTTTATCCATCAAATATGAACGCGTTTAGAATCCGTGCTACCGTCTAGGAGTACCCTCATGAAGAGACGACCAAGGGTGTGTGCAAAAATTTCAGCTTATTCAAATCGGTTGGGAGCAACTGGTTTGAAATTCAGTTGCAAGATTTGACCAATACATACTAATACACTAACAAACTAACTAAAAAGGCAAGTAATACAAAAGTTTGTAAAAAGGACTGCCTCTCTGCTATCATTTGAATTGACGACAACCTTAAAACATCAAAAAAAACCTAAGACTTAAAAAAATACTCCTCGAAAATGTAGCGTTTTTGTACGTAATTAAAAACTATGATAGAGTATATATATATATTTAAATATGTAAATAAAAAATTTATATTTTTCTTTCAGAGACGACATTCAAAAAGTAACCCAATATACATACATAAAAATCTTGCGTTTTAATTTAGCAAAAGTAAATGCATGGCCTGGAGACGAAATCGGGGAGAGCCATTCCAAACACAGGCTTTTACAAAGTTTTGCGCAGATTAGTGCAAATCTATTGTGTTTTATAACTGGTGTTGTCTTTATGCTGCAAAATCGGGATAAGAGTTTTTTCGAACTAGGACATATGATAATAACATTAATGATGGGATTTGTAGCGCTGGTGAGTACTTTATATTAAAAAAAAAAAACTCGAAAAGGGAAAGTATGATAGTTTGAATCGAAAAGGGAAAGTATGATAGTTTGAAGTGCATGTTTTCACGGCTGCATACTGTCTGGTAACTTTCCTATTTCGACAACCAAACAAAAGTCGTGCAAAACCAGCGAAAAATGGTGCCCAAATTGAGTTCCGTTTCGTCTCCCATCAAATTCAACTTTATTTTGTACGGTACGGTACAGTCAGCTCCCAAAGTTACTACTAAATTTTTTCTTGATGTTGTTATTTTTGGTCTCTCTCTCTGGCACACTTGGTTATTCTAAAGCGCTCCATTATTCGAAAGTTTCCTGGGCCTCCAATTGGTTAAAGGTGGCACTGCATATTCCTTGTGTTATTATTTCTTGTTTTTTCTCCCGAGTCCTAATTGTACTTACCAAAAAAAAAATACAAATGGTAATGAATACACGCACACTCGAAAGTTTACGAAAAGAGACTCAATGTATGAAAATCTAAATAGTTACAAAACAGCACTGTTGTGTTGGTGTTTTGTTTAGTGGTCGAAATGAAAAAGTTAACAAGCGGCATATAGCCGTTTTTAACCTCGAACAAAAAAGAGGGGTGTTTTAAGTTTGACGTGCGTACGAGTATATGTGGTTTTGTAAACGGATGAGCAGATTTTGATAAAATTGGTTGCGTTTGAAAGGTGTCTTAATCGAGATTGTTCTTAGCTATGTTTCAAGAAAATCTGCTCAGCCGTTTGAGGATCATCACCCCTTTTCTAGATGATGAAAAGATATAAACAACTTCCGCAGGTCTGGTCGATTCGAAATTTGAACTCTTGTCACTTGTCACCATGGATGGATGGAGGGGGGGCTGCACCTCCCCCCAAATAAAAGCTCGGGATTTTTTATAACTTTTCTTGCGGACGACACGGCCATTTATTACACTGGCCGCAGTCACGACGCTATCTATAGCACCCTCACAAACCTCAACCAACGTCTTAGGCGCTTGGTTCCGAAAATGGAGAATTGAGGTGAACCCCGACAAGAGCCAGGCAGTTCTTTTCTCTAAGCAGCGGAAAAATAAGCCACCCGCGCTCAGCCCGATCACTATGTACGGTAAGCCTATCCCTTGGGAGAAGCAAGCCAAGTACTTAGGAGTCTTACTTGACAACCACCTGTCTTTCACGGCGCACATCAAAGCAGCTCGCGACCGAGCTGCCTTTGCTATGGGTATAGGCTTCATTTCATGATTTCGGCGAAAAGCAAGTTGTCACTCAAGTGCAAGTTGCGCCTTTATACCGCAGTGATCCGCCCCATTATGACGTACGCCTCGTCGTTTACGCTCACACCAAGCCTAAGTACAACCATAGGATGCAAACTTTGCAGAACCGGTTCTTACGTAGAGCCACGGGAGCCCCTTTTTATGTCCGTAATGACCGTCTACACGTAGACCTTAGGATGCCCACCACCCTTCAGTTTATGAAACGTCTTTTGAAGCGTTTCTTCGATAACGCCATTAAGCACCGTAATCCCCTGATCGCAGCGGCCGCCCGTTACGAACCCTTGCGGTCCATGCCCTCCCCGACCCTCGCTCGAGCCAGCCCGCGATGCTGTGCCAGCACTTTTAAATCAGCCCCTAAATAATAATATCATTCAGATCCAGCCTGTCCCCATGCAGTCCTCCTTCAGCGACGCCCTAAGCGGAGGCTCGTACCCCACAGGGGTGCCCTTAACGTGTAGTCACTTAGTTTGTAAGTTATTATGCCCTGGCTGGAGGCCTTACTCTCAAGGCATCCACAGGATAGTCCGGTTAAGCAGACGACAACCTCATAGGTTGAACTGCGAGATGCCATTCATAAAAAATAAAAATAAAAACTTTTCTTGATTTCGTTAACTATCGAGAAGAAGCGCAACACCGAGAAAAGTGGAAAGCATGGGGGGCACCGCTAAGTAGACCGCTTAGCACAAGCACAAAAAAAGCGGACTCCTGACGCTACGAGGCTTGAATTAATTTATTTTCGGTTTTGAGAGGGTTTTTTTTATGACGGCGGATTTTTTACTTTTAAATCTTACAATTTTTATAAAAATAACGTTGACAGGAACTTTATAAACTTCTAATAATTAACCGTAATAATTGTATTTTGTCTGCAGACGAGAATATTATTAACGCTACCTCAAGCTAAAAAATACAGAAACCTGGCCGCTAGATTTCTGACTGAAATGCATTTACTGTTCTTCAAGGATATGTCTGAATATGCAATGACGGTAAAAATAATACTATACTATAATAATACATTTTATACACAATAATTAATGGCAAGTGCAAAAATGAAAGTTATTTAAAAAAAAAAACTCAAAAATTAAACACAACTTCTACAAGCTTGTATTAGAAAGGGAAGTCAATTTTAAGGCTGTGGGAAAAACCATAAAAAAAATCAGCAGCCTCAAACATATTGGTGGACTAGGTATTGCAGTTTTGTACTGCACAAAAAGTTGATCAGTTTGTTGGTCTGCCCACCCCGCCCTTAAATATTACCACAACTTTCTCATACATGCTGTATAGCAAATTTGAGCGATCACCCTAAAGAACTCTTACAGATTCTTACATTTAAAATCAGAGCCTTTGCAATATATACTTTTTATATTTTTTCAGATACACAAAAAAGTTCATTTAATGTCCCACCTTATTACCATTTTTTTGACAGGACAAATGATCGGTGGTTTTGTCCTGTTTAATATTATTCCTATGTGGAGCAACTACTCTTCAGGGAATTACAAACAAAGAATCCTTTATAACACAACGTATGAACATTCCCTGTTCCTTTCTATACCAGTGCTTAAAATTTATACGCACTTCGACGCGTATTTGGTCGGTTTCTTTTATAATTGGTAAGTGTTCAACAAAATTTTTTTTTTAATAAAAACAAAATCAGTTTCGTCCAAAAACTCATCGCATTAGGTAACCACATTACCAGCAATCGGTTACCCCGTAATCACTTGTATTTACTTCAAAAAAGTTATCAGTTCCAATTTTTTTAAGCATAATTCTCTTGTCCTTATCCCAATTTATTCGTGGTTGTTGCAGTATGTCTTCTTCTTCCATACTACATAAAATATTATTTTTTCTGCAGGTTAATGTCATACTTATGTTCAGTATCTTTCTGTATGCTGGATCTGCTACTATCACTGATGGTTTTTAATCTGTGGGGACATTTGAAAATACTACTTCATGATTTAGAAACTTTTCCATTGCCTGCTAATAAAGTGGTCGTATCAATGGACGATGGATATGCTAGTGTTTCTGCAGAAATGTATTCCGAAGATGAATTGGAACAAATTAATCAAAAGTTGAAACATTGTATAGAGTATCATCGGCTTATAAAGAAGTAAGTAGCATCGAAATCGATATTAAAATTAAATAAAGCCTAAAAATAAAATACATAAAACAACAAAAAAATATATATACAAAAAAAAATAGGTTTATGGTAAAAATGTGTTTATGAAAAAATAAAATTTTCTTAACTTCAAGGAAAATTAGTTTAAAGGTTGAACGTCTTTGTTTTTAATTTTGAACATTGACTCATGTACGTTTAAATTAGCACACTTATTTAAGTTAAATTATCTTTATTTATCCCAAAATGTTAAAAAAAAAATGTGCACCCGTACGAACGAAGCCTGGACGGGCCGCTAGTTACTAATATTTGTCAGAACAGAGAAGTAGCGGTTTTTTACTACACTTATGTTACAGCCTCATGAGTTTCAACAACCAATTTCTTTATTATAGTTTCACTGATCAAATGTCAGAAGCCTTTGGTCCGATGTTGTTCATTTATTACGCATTTCATCAAGTGAGCGGGTGCTTACTTCTTCTCGAATGTTCGCAAATGGTCAGTAGTAATATTTACATTTTTAAGGATTTTTGCCGATTATATCCAGAATAAAGTGGTCTAACTCTGGAACTGTCTATTTTTGCAGACAACAGAAGCCTTGATGAGATACTTACCGTTGTCAGTAATATTATTTCAACAATTAATTCAGCTGTCAGTCATATTTGAGTTATTAGGAAGCACGGTAAGAAACTAATTTATGTTTTTTTTTTTTTTTTTCTAATTATGGACTGTTTCATTAAACGATAGTTAAATAATGTTTAACTCTAAGTTTACACAAATGTATACAAAATCTTTTGGATGACATAGAAGAGGAAATCATAAAATTATATACTTAGTAGGCTAGTAGGCATTAATTTAATTATAAATTACTTTTGAAACAAAATATTTTCAGAGTGATAAACTGAAGGATGCCGTTTATGGTATCCCGTGGTACTATATGGACACAAAGAATAGAAAGATCGTTGGCATATTCCTGTATTATGTTCAGAAGCCAATACATGTGAAGGCACTAGGCGTTGTTAATGTTGGGGTCACTACTATGGCTTCGGTAAGGTTTTGTGAAACCTATGAGATATTGCGACGATTCTGTGTCTGTGGATTCATATTTTAATTAGAATATTTTTTCCGCATCTGTTTCAGATTTTGAAAACGTCGCTGTCTTATTTTACATTCCTGCGTAGCATGTAAAACAACAGGACAGTTATTTTAAAAAGCACTTGATGAAAATCTATTAAAGAAATTTGACAGATTGTTGAAGCTGGATGTGCAAGCGTCTGTATTTATGTTGTTTCAAGTAATACCTACTGGCAAAAAACTTGTAATGCAACCATAGGGTTGCATTAAAAGTTTTGTCCTGATAGCAGCACTTCTTATATACGGAATAAAATTTAATTACAATTTGTTCGTCGTTTTTCCGACCTGGGATTGATCCTAAACACAATGGTCAACCGTCGCTTTTGTAATCACTATACCAACGTCTCTCCAATTTTAAAAACGTCGCTTCTTGTAAATTAACTTGTTCTAATAAACATACGTTTAAAACTTCTAATAAACATACGTTGAGTTTGAGTTAAGTTTCAGGCGATGTGTATGTTTATCATTGAGATACCTCAATGATAAACACACATCGCCTGTCACCTGTCAACTCGTGAAGTCTTACAAGGGTAAAGTGTCATTACGGTGCAACAGATGACATATAACAGAACCAGTTAGTTAGGCCGAAGACACACAGGCAGTAGCGTCACTTTCCGAATTGCATAGCTATACTCCCCGCCACGAGAACATATAAATATTTTCAACACTTTGAGGAGTTTTCGCAACCTTAGGATCAAATGATCACCTAATCTGCGAAAACAAAACAAATAAATTAAAACGCGAATGACGGCCTAAATGTTTACGGTCTAGTAAGTCAAACGCGTTTCAGTACGACAAAATATTAGACGACCGAGCTTTATATCGCAAAAATACAACCCGGCAAAGTGTAATTGCTCGTTAGTTTCGTGCTACACGTGCGTTAGTTTGAGTTGATTTTATTTGGGATTATTTGCTGTGTATTGATTTGTCGCTACGTAGCTTAGTAGATGTTCTTTGTTTCTTAGTTCTCGTGGCAGGGAGCATAGAAATAAGAGACAAGGCCCGCATCACAGAACGTCACTCAAAACTCACGCATTACTCTTGAAACTAGATTTTAGTCAATGGATTGGTTGAAACTAATTGTAAGTCATATTTGAGTGACGTTCTGTAAAATAGGCCTAAGGGAGGATGAAAATGAACGAGATTCACGAATCTAAAAAACATTTCAGAGTAATCACTTACAGCTCTTGAACAGAGGCTTAGGTCGCGTTCATTGTTTGTTATTTTCCAATATTTGTGTATTATTAATTTTGAATTTTTCTCTCTTTAAATCAATATTTAAGTTATAATACTAAATACTAATAATAACTACTAATAGTTATATCTATTCTACACACTGTGTCTACATTTCTAATCCATCTTTCCACTCGCAGGTCTGCTGGAAGAAATTTCTTTAGAAATAAGCAGTACCTTTGTGCTCTTGTATCTTAATGTATTATCCTGTTAAGTTTTTGTGTGTACATAAATAAATAAATAAATATAATCTCCATCAATTTAAAAAGCAATCATAAAAAAAATGTATAACCAAAAAAAAATATGCACTATAGTTTTAGTTCTTTCTCATATGTTGAAAGTGAAAATATTTGATATTAATTACATTGCTTTATTACCTATTTGCCTATTTGTTAATTCTTTAGTGATTCATTATAACATAAATAAATTTATCTTTAAAACGTGTTTTTTTTTCACTATTTTATATCTCGGCGAGGACGCTTAATAATTAAATAAGAAGAAAATGAGTTATCCTATCTTTTAGTGTTGACTTTGTCTTTGTTTAGTGTTGACTACACGCATATGACAAACATAGTCTACACGTGGTTATACTGTATGACGTATTATTGTTTGCGTGGAAACACACATACGCAAAGATATGCGCAGAACTGTGCGAGCGAATATGAACATTGAGATGCTACACTGGACTTATGACCTTTGACTGTACTTAATACAGCCAAAGGTCATAAGTCCAGTAGCATATAGCAGCTGAAGAAATATTAGTTTACAGTTTGCTGAACACCCACATTTCGTCAGTTATGTTTAAGTCCCATGTTATCGGGGCGAGCCTATTGCCATCAACCGGGCACATATCCAGACTCCGTGGCTGCTACTGTAAAATTCCTGATCCAAAACCTCATGCTCATCAGCCTTGCTTGCGATCGCTAGGGTAGGAAGTAGTTTATTTCTGCGTAACCCTGTCATTTGCATTTGCTTTACTAGAAGAAATTATACAATTAAAAAAATATATCGAAGAAAAGTGATTATCCACCTTTATTATTCATTAAATAAAAGCGGTGAGTGCACTTATTATCTACTTTTAATGGCTGCTAATTGAAAATAATTAAAATAATAATATGAAAAGACTGGCTTAGTATCATTCAGCCATCATTGGAACAGAGGATAGCCTTATAACTTAAAAAAAAACGTGTTGGAACAATGCAAAGACTTAAAGAAGATGTAGCGCTCTTGTACGTAATTAAAACTATGATGGCAGTACCTAAAATACTTTTTTTTTTTTTATATTTTTCTTTTAGAGGCGAGTAAACAATCTTAGAAGTTAAATTTGACCCACGTTTAGTTTTCCGATTGAGCTGTAATTTTGCATACATACTTCGTTTTGATCACAATACATGGTTAGCTAAGTGACGTCATTCTAAATCCAATATGGCGGACTCTCAAAGATCGTGGATTTTATGCATTCCATGGGTTTCAAATGAAAGGGTTTGCTGAGAAGAATACAAGAACATGTATGTTTTTTTTTTATCTATAACATTATTTTTTATACAGGTTAATGTCATACTTATGTTCAGTATATATCTGTATGCTGGATCTGCTACTATAACTGATGGTTTTTAATCTATGGGGAATTTGGAAATACTACTTCATGATTTAGAAACTTTTCCAATGCCGGCTAATAGAGTGGTCGTATCAATGGAAGATAGATATGCTAGCTTTTCTTCAGAAATGTATTCCGAAGATGAATGAGAACAAATTCATCAAAAGTTGAAAAAGTGAATAGAACACCATCGGCTTATAAAGGAGTAAGTGGTATCGATATTGATAATGACAATATTTAGAAAACAGGGACCGTTTTTAGAGATAAAAGGTTAACCGGTTAGACCTCTAACCCATAATTATATTTGATTAACCATTGTACGGGTTATCCTTCATAAAATCGGGTTAATGAAAGGAAAGAGACAAAGCACCAAGCGCGGGCTCATTCTGTCATTGTTCTGCAAATATTTTTTAATAACAAAAATGATGTTTGTGCGTGAACCGTTTGGGCTGACTAACCTCATAATGCGGGCTATCCTTTATTATACGGGTTACCTTGCCGGTCCCTCCGAGAAAACTTTATGTTTTGTCGTAATTTAATTTTGTGGTCATCAGTGTCATTACTTACATTTAACAGACAAGAGAAATATGTGTTAATCTTTTTAGTGTCATGATGTGAAAATGACTTTTAGGTGACATCAAATAACTATTGAGAAAATGGTTGAAAAGAAACGAAATAGGCAGCTAGCATAGACTAGCGACATATTTCTACGAATAATCATTGTTTTATAACATCTACGGGATAAGGAAATAGCGCGGATGCTGGTGTTGTAAAAAGATCAAATCTTGTAATCACCTTTTTACCGCTTTGTCAACTTTCTTTCACCATCTTTGTTTAGAAGAAGTTGTAAATAGACTATTGTGTTCAGTGGAATTGAACTTGTGTTGTTTAAAGACAATGAAGTGAAAATATTGAATTATTCAATGTTATCTATGTAAAGAGAGGAGGTTTTGGCTAATACGTACAGTCAGCGACAAAAGTCAATAAACACGTTTTCAGTATTTTGAAAATATTTAGTTTTGGTCTCCTTTGTGTTCATGGACTCAATTTTTTTGCAGTCAATATGTAGCCACCGGGACGTCAGTGTAGTCATTATAGGTAATCAGTGGCCCGAAAGTCTGACAACCAGTCTTCCCAAGGGGTTTTGTATTACCCAGTAGGTACTAACTGGGTTGAGGAGGTCAGATGGGCAGTCAGTCCATGTAAAATACTGATATTGCTGCAACTGGTAAGACTGACACCCGCCCCCAACATAGTTGGCAAAGGCTAGGCAGATGATAATGTAGCCACCGCCAGAAAAAGAAAATTGAGCAGAAAAATCTCAGATTTTTCTCAATAATGAAATTGATATTCAGGCAAATAATCTCATATGAGGACTTTCTGGCACATCCTAATAAAAGGAACTAAATTAATTACAATAAACGTAGCTAATGTTTTAACGATATAAAATATATCTTTTGAGCATAATACCAGAATGGAATAAAAAATACGAAACTGCGGTAGGTATGGCCAATCCACCATGCAATTAGAGCTGAACCATTTTTTCACAATAGGTATGCCTTCGATGTTTCCACGATTCAGTTATGTGTCGCAATTTTATAAGTGTGACAAATCAAATTATGCAAAGTCAACGAGGCTTGACAGTTAGGTATATTTTTATTTTTTTTATTATAGTTCCAAGGGACAATTTTTTACTTTCCATGCAACATAGTTCTTTTTTTTATTGATTTTACATTTTTGACATTTTTTATTGACATCAAGGGTTGATGTCTTATCAGATAACTTTTATTTAGGGAATACATGTGACTATTTGGACATAATCCATACTAATTCCGTACTTAATATTATAAATGCGAATGTCACTCTGTTTGTTTGTATGTTTGTTTGTTTGTTTGCTACCTTTTCACGACGAAACGGCTGATCGGATCTTAATGAAATTTGGCAAGAAGATAGATTTCAACTTGGGGAAGGACATAGACTATATATCATTACGCTACGACCAATAGGAGCGGAGCAGCAATGAAAAATGTTGCGAAAACGGGGAAAATGCGATGCAAACGAAGTTGCGCGGGACAGGTAGTTTTTTATAAGTACAGAAATTATCTCAGCATATCTTTGATCCCTTGGATTAAACAGCCATTTTTTTCACAAATCAAGAGACATCATGATCTTCCTAGTCTTTCCTAAACTAAGCCAAGCCAAGTAAGGTCAGCTTCCAGTCTAAGTGGATGCAGCTGAATACTAGTATTTTACATAGAGCCACTGCCTATCTGACCCACAACCCAGTTAATACTGGGTTGGAAAAACGGTCAAAATGAATGGGAACAGCTGATTTTCTATCTGGGGGGATTCAGAATGATGTACAAAGTACGTGGTAAGCATTCATAATTATTTTCATTGACCAATTTATTTAATGACTAATTTCAAAAAAATATGCTTATTGAATTGTAATTATACCTAATCTGTAATGAATAATGATGAAATGTAATTTTTGTGAATATTATCACGGTTAATGCACCATCTCTTCTTACCAATTTGTACGCCACGACATGCGGCTGAACATGTTAGAACTTTTTTGTATCCTATTATTATCTTGCATGCAAGATTTCATGTACACCATGTTTCAACAAATAAAATTTACTTACTGACTTAAGCGTTTTCGCGTCGCGTCGGTGTGCCTTCTACCCCGTTTAACTCTTTTTGATGATGTCCGAGTGCATTTACCTGAATGTACTACTGACTACAGGTTACGTTGTCTAACTGGTTGTAATAATAATAAAATCACGCTAAACATTAATATCAAGGCTATAAAAGTTACATTGCGAGTATTTTCCACACTAACAAGTTAGAAACGGTTTATTTTAACTGTTAGAGGATTACCTGTTATGTATCACATTCAATGCTTCTTGCACTCTTAAGGGTCAGCTCTCACCGAGACGCGATGCTGCGCGCACACTTTAAAAGAGCGATTCAAAATATAACTTTATTTACAACACGAAAAAATACACATTTCGTTGTGAGAATTCAGAATACGTTGCGCAACGTATTCTGCATTGTCAAGGTGCGCGCAGCGTCGCGTCGCGTCACGTCTCGGTGTGAGCTGACTCTAACTCGGCTACGGCGACACATCGAAGTTAAAAGTCAAAGATTTTTATTGTGAGGTAGTGGTTATAGAGTTGATATTGACTCAACTTTGGTGTGCGCCTGCTCCACCATGTTAGGCATACAAATCGGAAGGGGTGCGAGAGGACCGATGCCTGCCAGGGCTGCGGGACTGTTCGAAAGAGATACCGTGCCCTGGAACACAAAGGGCTAAGAAGGAAGATGGATGGGTTTTAGTCAGTACAAGTCTGACACTCCCATCCGCTCCGTCCAAAGCAGGAGGAGTCATTTTATTTCACATCCGTAAAAAAGACACGTAATAATTATTACAAAAATATTCCTTAATCGCCGGATGCGCTGTACGTTTGACAGTTAATTGGTCATTTTAGTAGATTTATTTCAAATATTTAAGACAAGTCTTAATGGCTTTGATAATAACGCTTTAACGATCAGTAGGTGGAACTCTGCATTTTGTAATCACTGGCTAAATTATTGAAACACTTGAGGTTTTTTAAAAATACACTATTTGCTTAAAAGCGGCGCACTCATTCTATAATCGAGCACGAGCATAGATACGGAGAGGCGTCACGTTCTTCGGACTCGAACAAATCGCTTTGCTTCATTTACGATTAAAATTATCTGCCGGCTTCTATGTCTCCTCTGATCATTATAATCTGGATCTCTTCAAATTTAGGCCGCATGATTGCTGCTCATCAGCCAAGTTGCTGCCAAAGCCTAAAATATTTAAAAAAAAATCTTCACCGAATGTGAGAGATCAAAAGCAGAATAATTGTTAAAACAATACAATAATATCTAATAATGAACTTTATAATATTCTGATTAAGAGATTAGTAGAATGAAAGAAAAACGTTTTTAGAATCAATTATTCATTTGTATGCTGTTTCGCCGTCAAATAGTTTTCCTTCAGAAGCGATGGATCGTGAAAAATATTCAGTGTTTACGCACATCAATGACGTGACAACCGGTCATTGTGGATAATGGCCACATATTTGAAAAAGAAATATACTGTAAAAGCAAAAGAAACATGCTGTATATTCAGAAAGAATCATGCTGTATATGCAGAAAGAAACATGCTGATATGTAACGTGCCCACTTATGTGTTGTCAAGAATGTTTAGTTTGCACATTGATATTACCATGAACGCTAATTATAATAGTGAAGGAGGCTAGTACCGGAGTGGAGACCTGGACGTGACGGAGGAATGTGGGAAGACAACCAAGTGTCTATAATCACCGCATGCACAAAAAAAAAAACAATAATTTTTCAAATTCATGTTTTTTTTACTTATCCCGTTGGGATAAGTGTTTGGTATTATAAAACTCAACCAATGCAGTTTAGCGACAGTTTTGAATGACGTGTGATCTCTAACGAAGTTTTGTGGACTTTTTGGTACAAGTCAGATCAATGACCTTTATTTTTTTTTCTTATCTGGCGGAGACTATGGGTAGAAAGACGATCTCATAAACATTAAAATATAAAAATCAAAATCAAAATATTTTTATTTCACATAGGCCTACATGGGCACTTGTAAATTGTCGACAAAAAGGTGCTCGGTTCGGCTTGGTCGTTTCCTATGGAGAAGAACCGGCAAGAAACTCCATGGTTACTCTTTTAAAATCATTTGGCTTTACAATTTTTCTATGTTACAGCGTAGGCACTTAAGTATGAGTGGACATCGTAGGCCCGACAATAAGTCGTTGCTTACTACAAAACGATAAAAAACAAGCATTCAGACTTGCAACAGAAGGGACTTGAGAAAATATACTTTCACTACTTTCTGATGTACCTGAAAAATAGTTTCTTGAGCAGGGAAACCGAGACGAACCTACTACAATCATATAGAAAGTGCAAGTGGACACTGCGATATGTCAAGCTGTATATTTCCAGTATAGTATGGCCTCTCTTTGTATAGATTCGCCGTACAATGACAGATCGGCTTACACTAGCTTGTAATGTATGACTAATATTTAAAAAATGCTATTGTAAACAAATGGCGATTTTCACTGTATTACCTTCGGTGAATAGTAAATTTAGGTCTGTTACTTTATTGCCTATGTATAAAGTAATGCCTATACTACACTAGCTGACCCGCGCAACTTCGTCTGCGTCACATTTTCGTAAAATTTTTCAATGTTGCTCCGCTCCTTCTGGTCGTAGAGCGATGTTGTATAGCTTATAGCCTTCCTCAATAAATGGGCTATCCAGCACTAAAATAATATTACAATTCGAACCAATTGTTCCCGAGTTAAGTTTAAACCAAACAAACAAATTCTTCAGCTTTATAATATTACTACAGATTAAGTGGACACAAGCAAGAAATTATGGTATTGTTAACTTTTTTATTCAAACAAAAGGTTTTTTAAAACACACTGCTATAAAAGGTGGAGATGACAATACGACAATAATTTATAAAATAGATAATATGATAATATATACGATGACAAGCAATAGAGAAGTGTGGTAGAAGAAGACATGCTGCGCCGACCCCAAATGAATTGGGAAAAGGGCAAGAGCATGACTTTTCTACCTCATTTCCATTGCACGGACAACAATAGAATAAGCCGTTGGTACGTAAAATAACTCCAGCCTATCAAATTCCACTTGTTAGCCAGTACAGTAAGGCTCCTGTCACACCGCCAGCGTTAAGCGAGTAGAGTCAGTAACATCATTAATAGTCTTAGTTTTTTTCAAGCTACGTTAGAGTCAGTTTTCAGTCTAACTAGATGCAGCTGAATACCAGTTTTATACGTGGAGCAACTGCCTATCTAACCTCCACAACTCAATAGTACAGCGAGTAGTATATTTGTTTGACAGAATTCTAGCACGTGCTGTGAATAGTCAGCGATCAACTATTTAAATACGGATCTCTTTTACTATCTCCACTGTGAATATGGTATCATAATCCCCGAGACGACTCTCTAGTTTAGGGCTCACTGACAAATAATACTGTGTCTAGGTGTGACAAGTACTAGCACTTCGGCCGCGACTTCATCCGCGAAAATTGTGATATAATATAGCCTATGCTACTCGGTTAAGATGTACCTTTCCAAAGGTGAAAGAATTTTTTAAATCGGTCCAGTAGTTTTTGAGTTAAATCGTAACAAACAAACAATGAAATCTTTCCTTTTGATAATATTAGTTTAGATGATTTAACCACATCCGTGAGTAGCTTAATGATATTACCTACAGCTACTACAGCTAGCTGTACTGATGTATGTGGATTTAATGGCGACGTCAAATTAGACTCGATTAATCGCCGATGGTGAGACCAGTGCCTTACCTCCACGGACCGAATGTCGGACACCTGGTCGTCAGTGAAAGTATAAAGTGCCATATTTTGTCAACAACCAATGGTTAAAGTTACGCAAGAAGTATTTGATTGTCCGTAAGTAGTACTGTTGGTAACTGGTAATAAGGTGAAGAAACAGTTATTGGCTTATTATTTTGTTATTGTTTTATAACTAATAATGAAGAATTCGTGTAGGTTTAGAGGTTTGAGAGATCTGTTTTCCAATAACGTTGATGCGGATTTGAGACATGTTATCAATATATCAATATAAAATTTTATGTGTTTCGAATGGAAATGGATGGAACGTTTTGTTTTTCCTTTTATCAGTGTTATGAATAGTGTTATAGACCATGTCATTTAAAAAACTTAGATAGCATTTTTTTATGCAATTTTATTATTTTTTACGTTCTGAAATTTAAACAAAAAAAGGATGCCCTTTTTTTTTTTTTTTTTCCGGATGGGAAATCATCAAATGACTTCTCCCGCTCTGGGCGGAGCGGGAGGGAGTGTCAGACTTGTACTGACTAAAACCCACCCGTGTTCCTTCTTCGCCCTTTTTGTTCCAGGGCCGCGGTATCTCTTTCGAACAACCCGCAGCCCTGGCAGGCATCGGCCCTCTCGGGCCCCATCCGGTTTGCTGACATCTCCTTGAGGCGCGCGTGGAACACGTACGCGCCGTCGACACGGCCTGTCGTCATAAGACGGACGGACGACGGTGAGCTAGCCCATTACTCACCGTCCACATTTAAACGCCCAAAAAAAAGGATGCCCTTACAAACTGATTAAACTTGATGAAAAACGTAACATAACATCACGCGTGTAATCACCGAAGGGTTAGGCAGAGGTGCATGTATCTAATGGTACACTAACTTTTCGCCGGTTACGTTTAAGTCCCACGTAATAGGGGGCGGGCTTATTGCCGTCAATCGGGCACAAATCCAGACTCCATGGCTGCTACTTTCCTGATGGTAAAACCCAATAACACGTTGGCCGACCGGAGAATCCAGCGCAGGACCTCATAAACTGCAGTCACGCTTGTGACCACTAGACCAACAATACCTGGAAAAAAAAACCTGAAGTAATAACAAACGTTAAGCAAATGGGATCGTCAATACTCGTTATTTCGCTGTTTGTGAGCGGCATTACTTTTGATTTAAACCGGTATTAGAATTAATATTAATTTTGTTCGTAAAAGGTTGAAAACGCAATGTCATTTACGTATTATAAAAATTTTATAAAAATATTTTGAAATATAATATTTATATATATAGTTTTTGAGTAGAAATGACTAAAATAATATGTGAATAACACAGTATGACGTCAGTTTTGTTTATGTCCGTTCGTCACACGGCCGCACCTGTTTTACCTCATGTACCGTTTACTATAGAAAGTTAAAAGCTCAGTTCTAAGAAACGAAAGATTAAACTGGTACTAAACCAGGTTAAAACAACACTAGACCTGTTCTTTTTAATTAATTTAATTGTAAAAATTAATTCGGTCTTTAATAAAAAAGAATCCAATACTGACGCTGCGCAAAAATCTTAAAAAAAAATACAAGAAATGACTAGCTTTCCGCCTTTGGGTTCGCACCACGTAATTCTCTTTTAATAATCTATGATTACTAAATTACTAATATTTTATAGAAGTTATTTTTTGAAGTTTGTATTGTGGGTAACTACTAATCTGATTTTAAAAATTCTTTCACTAACTGGAAGCTAAATTATCCCCGAGCGTCAAAGGCTACAAAAAACGTTACCGTGCGTTAATTCCCGTGTTAAATGGGAGCAAAACAGCGAGCAAAACCTATATAGTGCCTTCTCAATATGTGCAGAAGTTTGTTTTTTGCCAATAGAAAGTCCCATCAGGCAGGACTTGTAACTTTATATTAAAATAAAAACAATTACCTTCATGATTTGCAGCCAATAATCTAGCGATTTTCTACAAGAACATTGTTAGAAAATTAAATAGCCGATGAGTTATTAATTTTATGAATCTTTAAGAACTGGTGCTAACAACCTGTTTATGGTTTTAGTCATAAAAAACGGAAGTAATTAATTACTTTCACTTTTATAATTCAACACTATATTTATTGTCAGTTTACGTCATAATCTTATATTATACCATCGTATTATGTATCGATTATGTCATCCCGATTAGGAATTAAATCGTTTTAAAATTCATTAATTTGTTATTTTGATGATTTATTTTTAATCTTATTAGCGTTTACATATCATTATTTTATTAATTTTCTTAAATTATGTTCGCCAAACTTCAGGTGGAATCTCTTTATTGGACAAAATTCCATTTCTCTTTTTACATACAGTAAGTTTTTAATCTTATTTATATCAGCAATCTAATAATATGCTTTGTAAATTAAAAATAAACATCAACAGTAGACTGAGAGACGAGACTTAAGTGTAATTTATTTTTAACACTGCTCAACAGTGAAGACGGTGATAGAAAACATCGTGAGGAAACCGCCATGTCTTAGAACCAATAATTCCAAGACATTTGTGACATCTGCCAATGCGTATTAGGCCTGTGTGTGTGGTGGATTACAGCCCATTCACTCTCATAGATACCTGGGGACCTGTGTCACAACAGGGGTAATTTAAGAGGGTGATTATGCTTTACAAATATCAAAAATACCAGCTGTTGCCCGCGACTTTGTTCGCGTGGTGTAGCTACTCGTATGTGTGAGAATCCCAATTTTATCCAGATCCCCTCAGCTCTGGCGTAATTGAGTAACAAGCATCCATCTATTCAAACGTTCGCATTTATAATAGTTACAAGATTGTATGAAATTCTTTTCGCTCTTGAAATCATCACGACACAACAAAGAGACGTAATAAGCGACTTAATAATTTTGTTCGTAAAATAAGTAGGTACAAAACAATACAATTTTACCAGAATACTATGAAATGATTTATCATCAACTGTGATCACTACATGGAACAGTGATTTATTAAGTATTGAGATGGCAATAGAATGGGATAGAGATTTCGCTTGTCACTTAATTATATCAAATTATATTTTTTACAAAGATTTAAAGGTTTAGATGTGCCCGCACCCATCGCCCGTGAGTGAAGAGCTCGCAAATCCCATATGAATGATAGATATGATTTTCAGTATTAGCCAGCAAGACAATTATATTGTCATCAAATCTTAACTAGAAAGAGTGAATGTTAACGTGAAAGAGCGAATCTTTATGATTTTAATCTTTGGTGTTGTAGTGTCAAACTGCCTTTATGGATTGTTATCATAAACCAAGCTGGTTAAAAGTGTCCATAGACTGAAAAAATAAAGTCTTGACACTGGTGACAACTGTTAAAAGCTTCGGAGTTTTTACTTGTTTCCCTATCAAATTTTTGGTAAGGTTTATGCATGTGTGTGCCAGCAATGGATAGTAAAAATTATCTCATAATTCAAACAAAAAAAACAACAATAAATTCAACTGTTATTTAATGATCAAATTTCATGCAAACACCAAATTAAAATTAGGAGTTTAATGAGTGAAAAATTATAATTGTTCTTTTTTTTACTTTAAACAATGTTATGAAATTTATCAGTATTGACACTTCAGCAGTTTTTAAACGTTCACTATCAAGACAACACGTACACAGTTTTTTTATATAATTACCTAGTACACCACGGACTACCCCCTTTATAGTTAAAATCCATCCGATGGTTGTCTGGAAGACCACGCCATGAGAGAATATGAAGACCGGGAGATAAGACCCGTAGAACCAGCAATATTTCAAAAAGACAGGGTATCGGTCAAGGTAATTTTACTGTGCAACAAAGTATATTCTATGAACCTATCTACTATTTGAAAAATTGTAATCCTTATACAACAAAAGGGATGGTATAGATATTAAAGGGATATTATTATGTTGCAGAATTAAATTTAAAAAAGATTTATTTAAAATGCTAGACCGATAGCCATTACAATAATAGCAATAGCCACCGGTGTCTATCGTCATACACAACATAATCCAAAACAAATCGTTCTGAGCATAAAGAATTCATTAGAAAATCACAATTCGCACCGATATTTGTAAAGCGAAAGTATTTTTTATTGTGTTTTGACGAATCATTCGTATTGTTTAGCAATAGCCGTGATAATAATTGAGATACCAGTTTATTGGAGCAATTTATTAGAATGTTACTTTTTCATTGACATCTGCGTAATTTATTGCAGTAGTTCTCTATTAATAGGTTCAAATCTAACTTTAGTTGAGAAACAAAAGATGAAAGGTTTCTAGTTTCAAACCCAAACAAACATACACTCACGGCTTTTTATCATGGGAGTAGGCAGAAACTATAGAACGCCACCTTCTACAATCCTTACAACTCCTTTAGCCTGTTCCACGTTCATACATCTCGTCATATAAGAACGGCGGTTGCGGTTGTTCAAACCCAATATACATAAAAACATGGCTGACTCATTCGATTCTCCTGATCCCGCATAAATCGATTCTAAATCGATTTAAATTTTAAATCGACTCAACTCATAATCGATTCTAGACGTGTACATACTGTACATGCAGATCTGCCAGTTGATCTGGTTATCAGTTGTCTAGATATACCGTATCATTTACTTACGTGAAGACATGTGCGCGTGAGTTACATACAGAGCGCTTTTTAGAGTGCACTGGCTTTTGTTTCTTTCTTTAGAGTGTTAATGCAAGGTCAAGGTATGCGTTTGTACGTCTTAAACAATAGGTTGGATGAAGGTTGAAGTGATATGGTTTAAACACTTTTGTTGGGTTTTCTACAAGTTGGAAGGGACACCGACGCTAAAACGGTTACCAAATATTCAGAACATTCCATAGTAATTTTTCATGGGTAATTAAAAAATCCGGTCAAAATGTATGCAGATTTTTTTTAAATGACTGAATGAATTTTGATGTGGGTGGTTTAGAATGTGTGTAGGTACTGTCTTTTTCACCCTGTATAGTTAATTCTACGCGGATAATTTTAAAACTAAACTTTTTCTTTAGTTATGTAACAGAAGACATACATGCTAAATGCTATGTAGTTGTAGTATTTTTTGTAATGCCGCTACTATATTTTTAATTTACTTTGACAATACTTTCATTAGAGCAAAAGCCAATACAATAATCACATCCGCGATCCATAAAAGGCTTAGACTCTCTCCAAAGGGTAAAGCAGTCCTTAGCAATGTCGACGTCAGTACCCATGCTTGATGACAGTAGTCAATCCGATATGATTGGCTTAATCCAAATATGTTCCAACTTTCTCTAGATATTTTTTTTTAATGTTAGGTGTGCTCGCCTCATACCAAGAACCTTATGAGCCCCGGAAAACACGTTAACCCGTTGGTCCGTGCTATCATTTAAAGATTTTGACAGTCGTTAAATCTGACAATGCAGCAGCAATGTAACCGAGTAAATGGGTTGTGAACTATCGCAAGAGTCACAGAATCCCTTCCCTTCTATAATGTTTTTTTTTTTTAATGTCACTTAATTTTTTTTGTTTTTCTTTTTTTGACTTGGAGGTCAAATAGGCAGTCTCTCCATGTAAAATATTTACACAAAATTTAGTTTTACTAGAAATCGATCTCAATTTAATTTGAAATGGGCTGAGCAGGATCTGATCGTGAGTTGTTATTTTCGATATATTTTTTTTGCGATTTGTCATTTGATGGTAAGTAATTGTTGTCAGTTGTTGATGGTTCATGATTACCTGGAACTATCTGGAGTCTACATGTAATCTAGGAAGATTATTAGCTAGACTATCTATACATATATTAGCTATAGGGCTGTAAGAAATGCCAATACAATCTAATAAACCATACTTACTTTTTAACATTCTCTAAAGACTTCGAAATATTCTTTATTCGCAATGTCAACAAAGATTACGTCAAAATAGAATTGTTCACGGCTAATGTTGTGTGTCGAATAGTTTTTACCTATTCTTTGTTTGCAATTCAATGTTTGTGAATGTTTCGATGATTCGTCTGTGAATAATTGATGTTTTATGGTCATCTTCTGTTTAAAGATTACTCTCTATTTTTCTTCTAAGTTTGCCGAACAATGTTGTAATAGTTGGTTAAGAAATTTCTATATCCCGTTTGCAGTGTTAATGATAATCTGTATTTAAGTACAAATTCACACTCCGATTTACCATTTTTTTATTGAAACTTCGGGAAATCAAGCTAAACCTTTAAGTAAGTAACTACAGTTACCGAATACTTCATAAATTGTTACTTTTTCGACAGCCAAATAAATATATAACTTGATTGAATATTACATATTACGAGCTACGTAACATTATCGCCTTCAAAATCAAGAAACACCTAATTAGGAGGTTGTAAACACGTTATTTACAAGAGAATAAAACCTTTCCGATCAAATTAAATTAAATACATTCCTCAATTAACAAAAAATATGGAAAATCATTCACCATTGATATCATGTATTACGAAAGTATAAATATTCAGACTCATTCGTGGGAGCTTCCATATTAGAAAATTTGATTACGGCTCAATTTCCTGTTACAAAAACAAAATTATCGGCTACTTATGCAGTATTCAACCTTAATGCTCTGATTATAAGGTATAATGATGATGAGGAACACATTATGGAAAAGACACGTTGTTTTATTGGAATAACTATCGCGCGTTGGTATAAATTACTCCACATTTGCGAGTATATGTAAGATGTTGCGTCAAAGCTTTGAAAAATGTCTTCGACTAAATTATTGACGATAAATATTGCGTTGGTGGGTGGTGCCATTTGTATGTACTTACGTGACTTTTGTAGGTTTTAGAAGTATTTTCAAATCGGTTGTACCAAAATAGCTTGAAATATTTTGAAATACACTTAGTAGTACGCTTTGCAGTTTATTTAGTTTTATTTGCAACCTTTCACCAACATACAATAATCAGTGTTGATATAATAGCATTGTGTTAATATTTTGCATATTTCATTACTCCAGTATACTAACATACAAATTCTCCTCTTTCCAGATGTGACAACGCGCAAGAAAAACAGGCCACCTGAGCGGATTATTGACCCAGTCACGAACGGTCACCGGAACCATTATGCCTTATATATCCAAAACTATCTGAACGGACCTGACCAGCATTGAGAACGGGAAGCACCGTTAATTATGCCAATTTATTAGCAACCACAATGATGGAAGAAGTAACGCCACGCCCCAGCGTCGAATACATCCCTCCTTTACCCCCAAAGGTGAAGCAAAGAGGATCAACCACTTATACACAAATAACTAGTGACGAAGCCACTATGAACACAAACGGGTTCACCGCTACCGACGTCCGGATGGATTCGCTAAGTTCGATGCACTCACTCGTCCTTAATTCTAAGACACCATCTGCAACGGTATTCGTAGCGGCGACCCAGTCAGATCGACCCGCGAGTACGCCTAGCACGGACGCTCTTAACGGGCCACACGTGGTCACTATCAGAATAAACACCGACGCAGACAAACCAAAAGCACCAAAAATATCCAGTGTACACCTCAAGAGCGACATCGACTTTGAAACCTTCAAGATTAACGACGTGTGCAAGAAAAACAATAGCTTAGTCAGAATCAATGGTGATGAAAACAGACCGAAAATTCTAGAAAACGAAGATCATCTGAAAACGGATAAAGCGCCATACATCTATTGCAATTCCTTCGTGAATTCTATGACAAATATGGTTATGTCAAGCGGTCAGTGCTCTCCTAGTGATACCCTCGACTCAGGAACTTGCAGCGACCTTGACGGCACTCCTCCACCTCTACCCAAAAAGAAGACCTCAAAAACTAGTTCAATAAAGAAAGCCGTATCTGTAACGCTAATCAGCTCGAGAAACGGGAGCAGCCAAAGCGAAGTGGATTTTGAAGACAACGACTCGAACATATCATGCGATTCTCTGAATAGTAGCGAGCTGAACATAAGCGTGCACGCCGATGAAAGTCATAGCGAATATAGTAAAAAAGAAAAGAAACAGAGTGCGGAATCACCCGACGCGCCAGAGACGTTCGCCAAAGCGAACAATAAAGATAGTAGCTTTCTACCGCTGGGTCTGCTGCAAGACATAAGAGATCGGTCAGCGAAACTAAATACGGTCGAAACTGAAAGCGAGGTGAAGCCCGAGCCTCGCGAGGAAGCGAACCAGAATATTAATGAGGATGCTAATATTTCAAAAGAAAGCGCTCAACTCACGTCGTTCCGTCTAGTTTCTCAGTTTAATAGCGAGTGTAAGAACACGACGGAGTCGCTACCCGCCAACTTGTGTTCCAAAACACCACTGATTAGCGAGAGCACTTACGAGGACCGAAAGCAACAGGACAAGATGAAACAAGAACAAATGTTCTACAGCAGTCATTACTTTGATACGGACAAATTTTACGATTTCCATCTGAACGAAAAACAATTTGATGATGTGAAAAGTGTTAGTGTTGGTGCTAAAAGTGAGTGTGAAGTGTCTGAAGTGGAATACTTCGCTGGTGTGAAGGATTATAAAAACGAGGAGATGCCGTCGACGATAAAAAGTTCCAAAGGAACAATAAGGGGCGTGAAGAACCGCGTACGCGCGGGCATAGCGACGTTTTTGCAAATGCAGAGCACGACAAAGGTAATTTTTTGTGATTGTTTTTACTTTTTAATTTTAGTTCGCTCCGGTTTTATGTCGACTGCCACCTCGTTATACACGTACTGATTTTAGAGGTCACAACTAAATGCATTCGAAAGTATTATACGCAAGCACGTATTCTAGTTTATTAAAATTGTTATTTTTAAATGGCGCTCGTGAAAATTTTCGATATGGAGCCTTCATGGTAGATTGTCGTGAACAATGGAAGGGTGAAGGAACAAAATGTGTAAACAATTGGCAGTTTTAATTACCATTGAGAATTATGAACGGACGTCGGAGTTTCTTGGTCCAAAAGCTTTTGTACGACAACAATCGTCATTGTAAAGACCTCGTGTGATGTAATTGCTGGAAAACGTGTTGTGATAGCTCATATCTAATTTGTAGACAATCGAGCTTTTTCTATTGGATTTACCGTTAAGGTTTCTTAATAATCTTGATTTATTTGCTTTAAAATGAGTTGTTAAAGACTTCTCTATGGGCAAATTATTGTAGATATACAAGATTTTCTTATTACCCAATTTGGATTTAATCAAACCATTTAATTGATAATAAATAATTTCGTCATCAAAAAGTTGGGAATATCTGGCGTTAGATACGGTATAAGAACTTTAGTTTCACTTTCGCCAGACGTAAAAGTTGACCTAGGTTAGAGGTTACTAACAGGTAGTTTACCATTAAGTGGACCAGTTACCTCAACTTAAATTACCATAACAACAGACAAATATTCTGTAGACCTGCTCGTTTTAAACCTGAATACTAGTTAGGTTCACATTTAAACTTTACTAGCTCTGAAGCTATCTTTTTCCTACCTGCCTAGTTTGTATGTGTCCCTCCACTGCTGGGCTAAGACCCGTCTCACCCTTTTCTAACGATTCCTTGTCTCTGCTATTTAGGGTCAATCCTTTCGGGAGGATTATTCTGACACTGTTGAGCAAAGACCTTCCTCACTTTTCTTTTAAAACAATGTCATTTTTTAAACTGACATCGTCACTAAAACTATCAACAACCCCAGAAACAGCATATTTACCAGTGTTTACAATTTGTTTGTTCTTGTTTGTTTATTCGTGATCATGGCGTTTGCAACAGCGCCAAAATATCGGGAACTCAAAACAAATAGTAAACATGGTAAATATCCCGTTTCCAGTGTTACTGATACTGTCAATTTTTACATAAACAGACTTAACTCATAAATTGACAGTAATCAACTCGACTGCAAAGAAGTCTACAGAAATAACCCTTAATCCATTATTACCTTACCAACCATCTCAACACTTTTTCCTATTAATCTGTATCAGTTATAATCATAACCGACTTCCACGGCTATAATTGCCCCAAGATCACTTTCCGCTTTTCTATCATCTTTAATTATGGTAAAATTGTCGTTTCCTTCAGCTTGGGTCTTACGTCTGGCTCTAAGTGTGTCGGAAGTGTGTAGTAGCTTCTAGTAGTTTTCTATTCTATTGAACTAGTTTATAAAAAGCTAGAAAAAATTGTTGATGACAATAACTGGTGCTTTTGTTTTAAGGGTGATTGTTGTTATGAGATGATTCTTTATAAAGTGTGTGCAGATGATGAAGATTTTGAATAGGAGGATAATTCTTGTGTAAGTATTTGTTTTTGCAAATCGATCGTAAATAATAACATACTCGTAGAAGATATCTAGAAAATACAATAACGTTTAATTGTTGTACTAGCCGCTGCCCGCGACTTTGTATTCGTGGTTATTTTTATGTGTTTTTCAGTGATAAATTATACATGAAAACCTTACACTTTAATCATTTTTTCTATTGATGAAAACCATATCAAAATCCGTTGCGTAGTTTAAAAGATCTAACCGTACAGAAAGCGACTTTGTTGTGAACTATTTAAAGATTTCTCTTAAATTACGTGAAAAATACTCACTTACACTTGTGGTCAGAATAAATTTCATGTGATTGATTAAAATGCAATAACAAAACATTCGCAATCGTTAGTGGTTACCACACAAGCAGTATATTTTGTGAAATAATTGGTTTTGTTGACTTAGAAATAATTTTAAAAGTTATCTCTTATATCCTTCTCAACCAAGAAAGAGTTTGTTTAAAAAAACAGACTTAAGACCGCTAAATCTTTCCTTTTTCATCTACCTATCTTGAGCATTAACTGAATGAAGTATGTAACAATGGTTGTTATCAACTCTTAATACTTTGCATTAGCTCTTTACTTTCTTTTCTTTTTACCTCTCATGGCGGTTTGCAACAGCGCCAAAATATCAGGAACTCAAAATATCTTAATAGATTTTAATTCGAAACTTTATTTCCTAGTTCCTTCTTATTCAAAGCAAACAACACCCGTCTTAGACCTGTTTCGCAATATTTCTGGTCTTCTCCAAAGAGTAATTTATCAACATGATGAGCCCAACTTTTACCTGCAATAGCTTATATGCAAAAATTACAGCTCGTGAACTTTTCATTCATGGAACGGTGCAAATTATTCGTACCACATACGACCTAGATATGACCTCTATAATTATATCTCTAGACCAATGGACAATGTTGTACACTTTTCTTTGTAACAATTCAATTATTCATTTCGTCAAATCTGTGACATTGTGCTAGATTTGTGACAGGTGTGCTTTTGTGCAATTTCAATGATTAGGTCCATTAAGAGTTTCTAGTAGGTAAGGTCTTTAGAAGTGCATTAAAAATATTTTTTACAAATGGCGTCTTCGGAAAGTAACTCAAGAATTAGGAGTGTTTAATTTAATTGAAAATTGCTAATGATTCTGTCCTGAATTCCAAAATCTCTAATCGCTTTTCAAATCGTTTTGTATTACTACACTGACAACTTGCACTACAGTGCAATAGCACTGCTACCTGCTGAAAAACAGCAGGTAGCAGTGCTATTCTGCGACCTCTCAAAAGCCTTCGACGTCGCGGACCACGGTGTGCTAGCACTGAAGATGAAGCATCTTGGTTTGGAAGGAAAAGCGTTGGAGTTGCTGCTTGACTTCTTAAAGGGCAGATCGCAGGTCGTAATAGGCGACAGCGGAAAAGTTAGGTCAGACCCTCTCAACATCACTAAGGGTGTGCCACAAGGCTCCTCCCTTTCTAACATCATTTTCAGTCTATTGTTAAACGACTTACCTGAAGCAATAAGTGAGGCGGAAGTTTTTATGTACGCGGACGATGTGGCTGCGGTCGTGTGCGCTCAGTCGATGGAAAGGCTACAGGAAAGACTCAACTTGGTGGTGGGTAAAATTAATAACTGGTTCAAAATAAACGGCTTGATACTGAACACAACCAAGACCCACTGCATGCACGTTAATCTTTCCGGTCGAACGTGTACGCCACTGTCACTTCGAGTAGGAAGCAGTGTAGTCGAACAGGCGCAAGTTACCACATTTGTCGGCTTCGAACTGGACAGTTCTCTCACGTGGGGGCCGCATATTGACAAAATGTGCGGCAAACTTGGACGAGCATGCTTCGCTCTGGAGCGATTAGCGCAAACGCTTCCGCGTAAAATGTTGAGAGGGTGTTATTTCGCGTTGGTACACTCAGTCCTTCAGTACGGCGTTGAGTTCTGGGGCCGTGCTGCGGATTGGGAGCGAGCCTTCAGGATGCAGAAGCGTGCCGTAAGAGCCATTACACGGTCGCACTGGGATGCAACCGCGAGACCACTTTTTAAAAAATTGCAAATACTGACAGTTCCCGCTATGGTGATATTGCAGGTGGCGGTATATGTTAGGGAACATTTAAACGAATATAGGAAACGTGGCGATAGGCATGACTACTGTACTCGTGGTAGAAATAAATTAGCTGGTTTCCCACACACCCTATCTAAGTCTGGAAAGTTGATCCATATAATGGGTCCAGCGGTATACAACCGTCTACCAGATGATATTTTGAGTTCGACGTCTGACAATGGTTTCAAACGTAAACTAAAAGGCTGGCTAACCGAACACGCATTTTATGACCTAAAAGAATGGTTTTAGGTATTTGAATTGAGTATGTTTATTTATTTGTTGACAAACGATTCGTCTATATTGTTATTATATTTCTCGAGTAATTCTTAATTTAATTTAGGTATTATAATTTGTATTTTCATTCTAATATGTATTGTATGATCCTTTAATGATTTGTGCTGTTATTGTATTTTTATTGCTAAACAACTTGACATGTAATTTTGATAATTATTAATAAATAAACTAAACTAAACTAAACTAGACTTTCGAGAGGATTGACTTACCTAAGCTTTGGATAGCTAATGTCAACCAAATATATTTCTTACTGCTTCACCATCGCTATTGGGATGGAATGTCACTTTATTGGGTCCTCTGGCATACATATATGTTCTAATAAGAGTTCTTGATCTATCTAATTATCAAAAAAAAAAGTTCATAATTGCGAACCCTGGTTCTAATAACATAATCTATACACAATGTCGAATTAATAAACACATACTACCAACAAATTCAGTTTAGATCCGAACTTAATAAATTCAGAATACTGGCCCCACACACACATTCCAAGTTGAAAACTTCCTCATACTGCCTTCCGTGTGCTACAATTTTTAGCCTTGGCTTTACTTACGTTCACTGCTCGCTTCATTAAACTAGTTATTATGAACTGTTTGTTTTTGAATCATTCGGTAAGTAGATGTAATACGTTTATAGATGATTGTTTTCACGATTCTTTTGGAGTAATCAATTAGAATTAGTTACCATGTTGTTAGTTGAACTTGAAGGTAATGTGGCTCCTGCCCTTGCACATTTGGTTGGCTTAATAAGATGTAATTTTGACTATTGAATGTTAACTCTTGGAGGTTTTATGAGAGGATTAAGCTTGTTTTAAGTGATGAAGTACAGAAACAGACCATTTCCTAGCACAGAGAGAAGACCTGTGTCCTAGCTGGAGGCAATATAGGCTGATTATGCTTGAACTTGTGTCGCAAATATCGCGAAAATAGATGGTCTAAGTAACAACCACATATACAAACTACAGTCTTTCGACAAGTAGTCTGTCTGGTCAAGACCGGACATTATTATTATTTTAAATCATCATCAATGATGATGCATCATCCTATAATGTTCCCACTGCTGGGACACAGGCCACCTCTCTATGATGGGAGTGGACTGTAATCCACCACGCGGGCCCAGTGCGTGTTGGTAGATGTCACATGTCTTCGAATTTTTAGTTCTAGGACATTTCGGTTTCCTCACGATGTTTTCCTTCACCGTTTTTGAGAGTAGCGGTGATGAACTAAATTATACAAAGTAATGTGCCTGCCTGGGTTCGAACCCACGGCTTACTGCTCGTGGGTCGAGGCTGCCACCACTGGGCCACTGATGCTCTCTCTGCTGTTACTTTAAATAATTTCTCTCAAAAACCTACATGATGATAACAATATCAAAGATCACTAATGGCACCGACGCTAGCTGCAATATTATTGACATAAGATTAAGATTATCTAGTTCAAAGTGATTATTTACTTTAGCGCCTACATATTTCTTCAACGACCTAGATCTCATTTGAAACTTGTCATTTACGCCACGAGACGAAAGAATCTTAGGTTATCCGATGCATTTCTCATGTTTTTATTGCAAACGATTTGGTTTTGAAAGCCGATTCTAGAAGTCTATATTGTAATAAGAAGTACGCTATACGTTGCTTTATTAATAGAATAACTGGATATAAGTACTTCAACTCATACTTCTATTATTACAGTACTTCTATTGTTTAATTTCCGCATTCTTTTAGAAATCTGATTTCCGCAGTATGAGATTATGAATGTAGACCTAAGTGATGTTTTTAATTAGTGAAAAGACAGGCCCTCTTTGAATCCGTGAAACCAACACAACAGAACACAACAGCTCGTGGAGCTAGACCAACTCTGGATTGGACTTGTTTGCTGATGAATGGAAGACGATTATGTTAGAATGTTTGTGGTTCTGTGAGAAAGCTGAGTAATTAATAAGGATTACCTAAATAGGTACTAATGGCTTATGCTGTACTAATTGTGATAAATGAACAAATCAAATAACCGTATCGATTTTATGATTTGGAGGAGCTCGTTGCTAAATAATAACAGCTGCCCGGGTCGACCTTTAAGGTTAAGCCGAGGTTGGTCCGTGGATGGGTGACCATAACTACATACATAGTTTCCTCCGTGCCTCGGAAAGCACGTTAAGCCGCTGGTCCCGGCTGTCATTTGTAGATCTTTGACAGTCGTTACGAGTAGTCAGAAGCCAAAAAGTCTTACATCCAGTCTTAACAAGGGGTATCGTATTACCCAGTTACTGGGTTGTGGAGGTCAGATAGGCAGTCGCTTCATGTAAAATACTAGTACTCAGCTGCATCCGGTTAGACTGGAAGCCGACTCCAAGATAGTTTGGGGAAAGGCTAGGCAGATGATGATCGATATTATGATTCCACACAACACATTGGCACCGCGACAACCTTTTATAAAATAATTTGTGCCTCTTATTTTATTATACAACACTCTTATGTTGCCAACATTACATTATATTTTATTTTATTATTCAACTCTCTTATGTTGTCAACATTAAGAGTTCAAGATAATCTTGCTGCCCAAACTTTAAATTATTATCTTTGTCAGAATCTTACGGTGGTGGTGCAAACATAAAAAAAATTGAATACAAAATAAAAACCCCATTCTTTCTTGTTTTCACAGATTCTCCCAAACGTTCATGTTGTATGTTGGTTCCCTGCAGGCAATATACAGTACGACCACTTTAAGTGTGCAGTTGAAGGTTGTGCTGCTTGTCAAGAAAAAATGCATCGTTATTTGAAACTTGGTACATTTATTTTAGTTCAGTGTCCCACCTCGAGCCTGCACAGATAAGTTAGCTGAAGTTCACTTTATCCACCAGTTAAATTATTCCTTAGTGGCCAGTATCAGACAAAAGCGCCACTGGGCACTCAAGAAACCTCCACCTCAGTATAAAGCCATTTAATAATAAAAAAATAAACGTCCTGCTTTAATCACACACACCAGCATTCTTCGATAGTGTCTTTGTCCAGCAGCCTTGACTTTTCATGTGTACTTTCGAGCGAGACCAAAAATAGCATATAGAGCGTCATCAGAGAAGTGTCGTGATCGCGAAAAAAGGTGAATATACCTTTGAAGCTGCTCTTTTCAATATCTACTCGACTAAATGTCTAAAAAGGCTGGACAACTTACATGGGACTAGGCAGGTCATATGAGTTTTTAAACTGACATGGTCACTAACACTATCAATAGCACTTGAAACGGGATATTTACCACATTCACTAGGTCATATGAGTTTTTAAACTGACATGGTCACTAACACCATAAATAGCACTTGAAACGGGAAATTTACCGTGTCCACTAGGTCATATGAGTTTTTAAACTGACATGGTCACTAAAACCATCAATAGCACTTGAAACGGGAATTTTACCGTGTTCACTAGGTCATATGAGTTTTTAAACTGACATGGTCACTAACACCATCAATAGCACTTGAAACGGGAAATTTACCATGTTGACTATTTGTCTTGAGTTCCCAAAATTTCGGCGCTGCATTCTGTGTGTGATAAACCGTACACATTGTACATCTCCCCTTTCAAGGGTTATTGATAGGCAGGTCATGTCTTCTGGATGCTAGATTAACTGTGGGAAAAGTATCACAGAACTGCTGGCCATCTCATGGCACCAGGTGGCCTACCATGACGCCTTAAAACATTATTGTTTTACTCCTTTTCCAGTGTGGGAAAGAGATGGCGCTAGACATCCCATATAGCTTCGTCTCTTTCCCACACTGGAATAGGAGTAAAACAATACTGATTTAAGACGTCATGGTAGGACACCTGGTGCCATAAGACTGTAAGGTTGGATCGCGGCAATCTAGAAGGAGATGGCGAGATTAAACAGCCCGCGCGTCTTCTTTTTAATTCTGACGGAACCTTTTCCGCCTGGATTGAAGAGAAGACGCGCGGGTTCGCGATATGTGGAAGGAGTTAAGTGGATAGGAAATAAAAAATGTTGCTCCTATTGGAGAAAATTTACCAGTTTGATGGTCCATATCATTTTCTTAAATATGACCACATAGTTCTGATACATGCTACTTGTATTTACATGTTTTATTGCTAACATTGTTTCACCTTCTCTTCGTGTTGTATATGCTTCGGTCTGTCGCGTTCTTGGGGTTCGTTTTAGTTTATTTATTTTTTCACTTTAGACTTTATTTATTCGTTCTTTAGGTTTACTTTTACTTTGATGATTTTAGTTGGAATTATTCAGTCGGGGATGAGATCAGTTAGCACGGAACTGCTTGCCCAAACCTTTATACGTTTATGGCAGAAAATTCCTTTTTTAAAAGCTTTTTTTCATAATTTATTTAAACGATACGGCGCCGTTTTCAAATAATTAAATACGTATTTAAAAGAAAAAAAAACAAAGAGAAGGCAAAAAGATCAATATGAATACGTTGAAGGATTAACGTGAAATATATTTTACGTTAAATAGTCATCACAAAGATTTGGTTTTAACTAAACTCATACCCCACATACTTCACATAAGAAGAAAGTGATATTATAACCACTGAAGCGGCACTCAATCCCCCTGTTCTACAAATAGACCATAGCAGAAACACTGATAGTCTTAATTCAATCATTTTAGCTCAGCATACCTAATTACGATAAACAAGAATGGAATGGTTTTTGTTAGAATATAGCTCGTTGGTCACACAATGTTGTTGGTCACAGTAAAATAAAGACAAAGTAGATCAATGTAATCATTTTATGCGAAGGAATGAAGAAAATGGCGTGGCAGTTTTGAGTGAGAGATGAAAGAAATAATGGAAGGACTGTGTGAAGGATGATATATAGCTAGAAAGAATCTTCTTTCACTGCTGAGATAACAAGTACTTAATAGAGAAGTATGGAAGTAGAAAAGTTGCCGCACCATCATCATCTGCCTAGCCTTTTCCCAAACTTTGTTGGTGTTGGCTTCCAGTCTAACCAGATGCAGCTGAGTATCAGTATTTACATGAAGCGACTGCCTATCTGACCTCCACAACCCAGTAATTATGTAATACGATACCCCTTGGTAAGACTGGATGTCAGACTTTCGGCTTCTGATTACCCGTAACGACTGTCAAAGATCTACAAATGACAGCCGGGACCAACGGCTTAACGTGCTTTCCGAGGCACGGAGGAAACTCGGTATGTAAAGATCCACGGAACTACCTCGGCAAGCACGGATTAACCTTGAAGATCGACCTGTGCGGCTGTTATTCTTTAGCCACGAGCTCCTCAAAACTTGGTGCGCCGATTCCAAATTAATTGAGATACGGGCAGGGGAATGTCTGGTCTTATGATTTTCTTCAGCCCCAGCTACGCATTTCTATTTGCTAGTAGCTTTTAATTTGTTACATTTAACTGAGCTTTGTAATCCGAGCAACTATTCAAGACTCCACCGTGCCTCTGAAAGCACGTTAAGCCCTTAGTCTTTAGGTCTCAGATGTCAGTTGCAGATCCCTGATCTCTATGTAGAATACTTGTTTCCAGCTGCATTTGGTTAGACTGGAAGCCGTCCCCAACATACCTATTTGGGAGAAGGCAAATGGCTATAAGAGTAAAAATCAACGGGTAACTTTTTCCAACACGGCTCGGAATAAGAATAGACCTATGCCCAGGAGAGGGATGATACAGGCCATAGACAACAATAACCAGATAAAAAATGTAAGAAAGTTTTGGACAACATAAAAACCCGCATGTCTTTCACAAACACAAGCAACTTTACCAATCAACACTTCAACCAATCATTACCTTCTCCAATCCCTTCTTAAACTTAACAATTAAATCATAAACACCCAAACGTGGATTGGTAATACTCGTAGCAGCAATGACGGTGCCAATTGCATAATTACACGAATATTGACACTTGATTACATGGATTTGACATCGGTTACTAAACAAATGACAAACGCGACTCTTGCTGTCAAGACATAGCAGTTGTAAATAATGAGCGTGCATTATGAGACTTTATGTCATTGGCGTAAGATTGAACGAGAAGAAGAGAGGTATACTATTGTTGTGTAATAGTTCATGGATTGTAATAGATGACGCCTGTCTACTTAAAAATGGTGTTATATCAATATGTACAAAATTCGTAAGTGCTTGCGATGAAACCTGTACTTAACAAAATATTTAAATAATGAAGTTGTAATGTAAAAGGCTTTGTGTTTTTTTTTTATTGACATTTACTTTCATTGTGGCCGGATCTGAAAGTAGGTCTGCCACGTAATAACAGGGTAAGACCCAGAAGCAAAATTTCATACAGTCTTGACAACACCAGACTTTTTTGTGAGCTGAGAAATCTGTTGTTAGTTAGTTATTGACCAGCCATAATCATTTCATTGACAAATCAAAGGCCTCTTCTTGTTTAAGAAATGAACTCAGATGCATTTCCAACCTTGCTTTATTTGGATGAACTTGCTATAACTTCCTAAAGATCGTCTTAAGTTCAGTCAAAAGCTCAATCATATTGAAAACTCTCTCTAACGGATTTGTAACGTGCAAACATTAACTAAAGTTAAACTACTGTACAACACTTTCTCGGCGCCTGCACAGCGTATAATCTAATTACATACGCGCGCTTGCATGTTTTTACACACACGGCTTAGGAAGAATTGATTACATGGTTGTGAACGCTTCCTGCGATATGCGACCGATCGTGATCGCGGCCGCAACTGGTTGCCGTCGCGAGTTGCGACTAATCGATCTAATGATTGCTTTGAGAAAGATGATTTGTGCAGACATGTGATAGGATTGTGTGTTGTGGGAAGTGTGGGTCTGAATTTTAAGTTTGTTTCGTGCTTTCTAATTAGTTATAATATCTAATCTATCTGTTTTAGAGTTACTGTACTAAAGAGTTTTTTTTAAACACGTTTATTCGGAATTATATATTTTATATAATTTATGATCTAAATTTTAATATTTATCATTTTACAAAAAAAAAACGATTACTTAAAAGGCAAACTAAAAAGATGGAAACAAGATTATTACGATTTACTTGCTACTCATGCTCTTAAATCATGCAGTGCAGTCGGTAGCTAAATGTATAATGGTTTTGGTCTATCAGCGTGAGAATATCAGATAATCTATCAAAGTCGACCATTTTATAATCAATTTTATTATCTATAAATTTTTCGATAAACCCCACTTCTGAAAACTTTCATATATCAGTAACATCATTATCACAGATAACTTTCTCACTAGACATGATCAGACAAATTAATGAGATTCAACCAATATTCATGAATTACTTTCACCAAATATATATGTTTAATGTAGAATATTTCTAACTCTTAGTGACGACTGTAAAGTAGGTTTGTGGAATGGACAGGTTTTCAACTGTTTTGTGATCAAAACTATTGGATGTTGTGGTTTAGAGATTCTTGGAGATTAGGGTTGTCAAGAAAAGATAGATGGATAAATAAATATGGGAATCACCCCATCAATTAAATCATCTGATATTTCTTGATTGATTTGCACAATATTAATTAATATTCTTGTTTCTTTAAAAAATTACTGTTAGCTGTAAGCCGTAATTACTTTCATTCCCTAGGTTGGTGAAAGCTTAAAAAAGTATCTGGAAGGTAGTCAAACCAACCAGGGCTGCGGGTTGTTCCAGGGCTGCGGGTGGTTCGAAAGAGATACCGCGGCCCTGGAACACAAAGGGCTAAGAAGGAACATGGGTGGGTTTTAGTCAGTCAAGTCTGACACTCCCTACCGCTCCGCCCAGAGCGGGAAAACTCATTTGATGATTTCCCATCCGCAAAAAAAAAAAAAGGTAGTCAAACCAAACCTGAAGACTAAAGATTTCTTAAATAACCAAGCGGTGTTATATTAATTTACTTTTAATTTACCTAAGTAATGGTACACCAGCAACTTATGCTAGCAAAATCGCCTAAAGCTAAATTTATAGATCAAAACAAAAAACAACCGTATGTACACTTCAGCCAACTTATCTGTGCAATCGGAAAAACCCAGAACTAAAATAAATGTACCAAGTTTGACATATCGATGCATTTTGTCCTGTCAAGCAGCGCCATCTTGTACTGCACACTTATACAAAGTCTTGTTTTGCATCCTCGTCAAATTCAAGGAGGTAACTATGCTAATGATTCTCGTCGCGAATCAATAATAAAATGGGTAGGTAATTTTTACTTATTTACTTATTTGCGCAAATCGGTAAGTGTGAACCACCCGTGTTATAAACACAAGCCGTCTGATCCTCGCCCTGTAACCGCGCTTCCACACATACAAACAATCTCAAACGTTTATTTGATAATTTCTTATTCCCTAAACCATGTTATGGGAGTTATTCAGAATTACTGACAAACATAAACAACCAAAAAAATCAGCGTTTATTAAAAATTAACTGGATACCGTAATTTTAATTGATTATTTATGTCTTTTGTGACAACCTCCTGAATTTTGACGAGGACGCAAAACAACACCTTGTATAGTGGTCAAACTGTAACTTCGAACCTCTTGCATCTAATCCATCTCTTGTCAACTGTCACTTACCTACGCCATAGACGATATCGAATGTCAATAGACAAGTATTCAATTATACAGACCGTATTCGTATCCATAATTGTTTTTTAATAAGGTTACAGCATGTATAACTTTAATGTCGATGCTGTTTGAAAGGTTAATCAGGTCTCCCAATTTGGAAAGATTGAACTATCGGGTTGCTACATCATTAATGAGCCTTGCATAGCTTCTCAATACAAATAATTAATAATGATTGAAGACTTAGATAATTATTGTTCATCTGTATAATAGGGGATCGGACTGGGTAAAGAAAACGACATTCTATTTTGTCCGTCAGACAGGTAATACAAAAATATTAGACAAGTATTTTTTGTTTTATCAAAATATCAAAAAATACTTAGTTAAAACTCATTAAAGTTGGAGAGTGGGGGCTTACTACGTCACAACTAGGTAGAAAACTTACCTACATGTGACGTCATGCGCCATTTCAACTCAATATATCTCCGTAATTTTATGACCACGTGAAAAAAGAAAAAATACGTGTCCAATACTTTTCAATAAACTACCCGACGGACACATAAAAAAAAATAGGATTATCCCCTATTCCCATAAATAGAAGAAACAAATATTGATGCTAAGTTATTATGTACCTATTTTCGTGTCGTTAATGTCATATTTTGTTCGACCAGTAATCAGATATCGATAAGGTTTCTTCGGATTCTCTGTTTCAAGATCATTATAATCTGGATCACTTCAGAGTTAAAGTGAATCGGTTTCTTCTAAGCAACCGAGATGTTCCTTAGCCCGCATCATCGCTTCACATCTTGCGAGTTACGGCAAAACGCAGGGCTATTTGGTTAAAAAAATAATTGCAAAATAGACTCTACGATGTTTTTCGTCACTGTAGGCCAGTGCTATTTATATACAAGGTAGAAGGAACACCGTCGCGAAAACGGTTACCACGTATTTAAAAAAAAACCGGCCAAGTGCGAGTCGGACTCGTACACGAAGGGTTCCGTACCATTATTTATAAAAACGGGCAAAAAAATAACTTTTTGTATGGGAGCTCCCTTAAATATTTATTCTATTCTGTTTTTAGTATTTTTTGTTATAGCATCAACAGATATACATAATCTATAGAAATTTCAACTGGCTACCTATCACGGTTCATGAGATACAGCCTGGTGACAGACGGACAGCGAAGTCTCAGTATAAATATGGTCCCGTTTTACCCTTCGGGTACCGAACCTTAAAAAACAGCTCTCTACAAAAGTGCAATACCTACACGGTCAAAATATTTAGACAAGCTGATTTTGAATAAATTTTGCTAGTTATGTTTGCTGATGATATTCGCGGGGCAAAACTAGCCAGTAAGCGTACAAAACAGAAAGGTTTGGAAGTAGAAAAGGGTGCCCTTTGCCCAGCACTGCATTAGATAAAAATATGCTAGACCTGGCTAAATATATAAATGAAATATAGACAACTCTGAGAAACATTTTTTTTTCTTTTGACAAATATGGCATCCTTAGATAACATGAACATTGTATCAAAATAACAGAGATTGGAAGTAACAGTAGATTGCAGAATCATGCCTCGTCTATTATTGCGGTTGAGTAACATAGAAAATCACACAAATAACTTTGTTCTTGATTTACTATTGTAAAAGCTTTTTGCCACAAAAAATACATGGGTTGAGCCTCTTTACCCGACTGCTTACAGAGGGAAGGTTGTATTTTTCTCCAAATAAAAAAAAAATATCACTACATAGTATAAAACAAAGTCGCTTTCTCTGTCCCTATATCCCTACGTATGCTTAAATCTTAAAAACTACGCAACGGATTTTGATGCGGTTTTTTTTTTAATAGATAGAGTGATTGAAGAGGAAGGTTTATATGTATAACTAGCTGTCCCGCGCAACTTCGTCTGCGTCACATTTTCCCCGTTTTCGCAACATTTTTCATTGCTGCTCCGCTCCTATTGGTCGTAGCGTGATGATATATAGCCTATGTCCTTCCCCAGGTTGAAATCTATTTTCTTGCCAAATTTCATTAAGATCCGATCAGCCGTTTAGTCGTGAAAAGCTAACAAACAAACAAACATACAAACGAACAGAGTGACTTTCGCATTTATAATATTAGTATGGATAACATCCATTGCATAGTGGATAAATACTGTTATTTTTGAGGTTTCTAATGTGATGTCGAAAATAATTACATTTTTTCCGCTTACATTGCAAACGCAGGCTGAACTCTACGAGATTTATCAATATAATGTACTAAGTATTGTACACATTGAAAAGGTCTACAAAACACTCCGCGATGGTATAATTATGTCTATCTCTTATGGATATCCCACAATAACCTTTTTTTTTTAGTTTATTTTGTTTTTCAGCATTGCACCCGTGCGAAGCCGGGGCGGGTCGCTAGTAATTGATAAGAGGTAGTTTGGTCGATATCTTCGCCATTAAGGGTGCGTTTTTGACGCTGTTTTCAGCATTTTAAGACTTTAGTGGGCCTCCGCCTACGTTCTGACAATATTTTACCACCCTAGAAGCGTTTTCAAAAATCTTCCCTTACGACACTTAGAAATTTTTTAAAATTTCAGACAAAATCTTCCAAATTTAGTGTTTATACAAATTTTCCTTGAGAATTGACGTTAGATAATAGTTACAATAGTACTCACCTACCATCCCTGCGTTCCGGTGCCCGTTTCGTGTCCCGGACTCAAGGTTGGGGGTTGAAAACCAAAAGGTTTTTTGAGCAAAACCCAAAATTTTTGTTCGGCACTCACCCCTTTCTATTTCGTAGTTAGCTTGCCCGCGCAAAGCCGCGTCTCTGGACACTTCACTCGCGGGTCGGGTGGGATTTTCACCAAAATTTATTTTATTGTTTTTATTTATTTTTGGCCTGCAGATAAGTGTTATAAGGGAACCAGCGCTTAATTTTGACGTTACGCCGTTTATACAGCGGATTTCACATATTTTAAAAGTATTTTATTTATTTTGACTACGTATTGTGCTTCCCCCTATAAAGGAACACAGAAGTACCATTGTTTTACAGTTATTTTAGTGTTGACGGTTATTCTTAGTAATTTTAATTTGTAATAAATAATATTATCTATTAGTAATTTGTTTGTTAGTAATTTAATTCGTCGAAACATTTTAATTTCACTTTCAGTTAATTACTTACTGAGTTCCCCCTTTACAGGATAAGAGGTAGTTAGTTATTGTAGCAGTGGCTAAATAATTACAGTCCCTTGGTTCGAACTTCAGGTTATGCTACTCTTGCCTAGGTTGGTCTGTAGATTTTCGTCCGTGCCTCGGAAATAACGTTAAGCCATTGGTCCCGGCTGTCATTTACTGCTGTGGTATAGGTACGTCGGTACCAACCCGCACTGGGCCCGCGTGGTGGATTAAAGCCCACTCCCTCTCATAGAAGAGGAGGCCTGTGTCCCAGCAGTGGGAACATTATAGGCTAATGATGATAGGTACATCGACGACGATCTTTGACAGTCGTTACAGGTAGTCTATGGCCCGAAAGTCTGACAACCAGTATCACCAAGGGGTAAAACTGGTTCGTATCGCCCATGGTTGGTATCGTATTTCCCAGTTACAACAGGGTTGTGGAGGTCAGATAGGCAGTCGCTCCATGTAAAATACTGGTATTCAGCTGCATCTGGTTAGACTGGGAGCCGACCCCCACATAGGTAAACTCTAGACAGATGATGATAGTGTAAAAATGTATGCTACTAATTTTAAATTAATACGACAAATTCTCACTTTGCTGTTCAATTGTGCTGGTCACTCCGGTCAAAACACTGGTCTATTTATTGTTCAGATTATAATCATAACAGTCGAAATAAACACTTGTATGTAAAGTGCCATAAAGACTTATTGCTGTAGATTCAAGTGATAATTTGAAGAAAGTGTGCAAACGTATGATGAAACGTTTTAAATGCAAAGTTATTGCATAAAACATGTTAACAAAAGAGTTTCAAAGAATTTTGTAAAGCGTTGTGTAAGTTATTTTCTTTTTCTGACCGCTTCAATCTAGGTAGGGAAAACAAAATAATACAGCAGCTAGAAATGTATCTATATCCACACAAAAAAATGATTGTGTGGTTTTATGAAACCACGGTAAAAGTGAAACTTTTTTTCACACTATAGACATTTAACTAATAATTTTTGGGAGCGCCTTTCACTTTATCCCTACTCCGCGGCCGACCGTCACGCGACATGCAACACACAGACGAAAAAGTTTGAGACGATGTAATAAAAGTTTCACTTTAATAAATACAATTGAAGTGTCTGTTTTTAATATTTAAATAACCGCCTTTTACTACATGCGTATTTAAGGTACACATACCAAAATAACATCTGTCGGTCTGTTTGTTCCGACTAATCTCTGGAACGGCTGGACCAATTTTGACGGGACTTTCACTGGCAGATAGCAGATGTAATAAGGAGTAACTAAAGCTAGTCGCGGGCACAGTTAACCAGTGTGCCCGTGATTTTGTCCGCGTGGAATTTAATTTCGATGAATTGCGATATTTATTCATACTTAAAATAATTATCGTGCCTGTAATCCCCGAAGGGTTGTACCTAATAGTACACCCACATTTCGCCAGTTATGTTAATCTTATCATCTTAAGTAATAGGGGGTGAGCTTATTGCACTGGGCATAAATCCAGACTCAATGGCTGCTACTAAGACATTTGTGAATGAAAAACCCATTAAAACTTTGCCCGACCTGCTGGCCTACCATTCCACTACGTCTTAAAGCAGTATTGTTTGACTCTTATTTCAGTGTGGGAAAGAGACGGAGCTATATAGGATGTCTAGCGCCATCTCTTTCCCACACTGGAAAAGGAGTAGAAGAATAATGTTTTAAGACGTCATGGTAGGCCACCTGAGAACCGAACGCAAGACCTCGTGCTCAAAAGTCTCGCTTGCAACGAGGCAGTTAGAAAAAATAATTATGTTTATATCTAACTAGCTGTCCCGCGCAACTTCGTCTGCGTCACATTTTCCCCGTATTCGCAACATTATTCATTGCTGATCCGCTCCTATTGGTCGTAGCGTGATGATATATAGCCTATGTCCTTCCCCAGGTTGAAATCTATCTTCTTGTTAAATTTCATTATAATCCGATCAGCCGTTTAGTCGTGAAAAGGTAACAAACAAACATACAAACAAACAGAGTGACATTCGCATTTATATTAGTATGGATTAGATGAATTGCTAAAAACTATGATCGTCATTCTCTTAGCTCCTTATTTTAATAGTTTAAATAATATAAAAGAAAGGAAAGGAGCACACATAAAACGTAGACTTTCACTTAATAATCATACTTTATAAAAGTTGTTAATTTGAATAAATACGAGATTGTTATCAACATTCATATCTTTTAATAGTACAAAACTAACGAATAAAATATTGTTTACTTTTACCTAACAAAGTGCACAAATTATAATGTTTTATAAATGTTGCCAAAACAGATTCCTTCACGTTCACTTTAAGTCTTTTGAACCGATTTCTAAAAAAACTTTTTTTGGAAGCCGGTTATATTTTTTTGTAAAAAAGTTTTTATTTTACCCTTTTCAGTTGTGGTATCTCACATAAATCCTAGTCAAGTATAATTTTTACATTGTAACTAGACACCAGCGCATCGTCCATACATACGACAAAGGAAAAAATGCATAATAAAGAGAATGACTCAAAAAGTACCTAAGCATAGATAATAAAATTCATATGGGCCCACCGGGCAAGCTTTCTCTACCAAATGAATGAAGAATCATCTAAATCGGTCCAGTTCTCACTGAGAAATAGGTGTACATACGTGAAAAATGTACCTACATATATAAAAAAAATTAAAATAACCGACTTTATTTACCGTAAATGTTATTAAAGATTTTTCCTTTTTTCGACTTAAATACTAAAATAATAATAACTCTCTGTCAGCATCTGTGTTTCCGAACGCTTACAACCCTAACCTCTTCAAAGTTAGAGTGAACAGGCTTCTTCTGGGTAAGCTCGTTCCATCGCCGACTTTGTCTCTGTCATCTCTGACCAAGACTAGAGTCAAGATCAAACACACCGCAAATAAAAAAATTAAAAAAAAATCTTTTTTAAATTATTTCATGTCTCAAATAAGAGTGTCACAACATTACTTGGGTCAATGTACTTTCAGCCTTATCAATCGCTACAAAAAGGTTTATTTCATGTTATGAAATATAAAATAAAAAGTTAGCGTGGGAAACTTTTTATCTGTTACTTCTTTCATTGATAAGGGTCACTCTCAATGATAGTGATATTTTTCTTCCAAAGGCTTTTTAGCAATAAGGTGTATCATCATTATTGTGAAAAAATCGCTATGAATACCAGAAATAAATCAAATAATCAAATTAAAACCGGCTAAGTGCGAGTCGGTCTCGCGCACGAACGGTTCCGTACCATTACGCTTTTTTGAAAGCACGCATTTAAGGTTAGGTGGTAGATAAGTAAGCTGACTTAATTTCAGTGAAAACGGACATACAGCCCATATCTCCAATTATGTCGTTATTTCCAACAATTTTACAATCATTACACACCCACCTAGGCGTGATAAGGAAAGTGTCAGGTGTAATCATAATCATACTTATCAGCGCAGTCGGTTAACCAATGTGAACTAGGTCAGTGTGTGCTTGAGCGAAGATAAGCTCTAGTTATCTTGTGATTATTTGGTGTGGGATTCACTTGAGAAAATCGACTGGTGACAATCTAAGATAAGGAAACTCTATGAGAAGCTTAGCTAAGGAATTCTAGGTAGGTAAAAAAGTATTTTCATCACACTTGTACGTAAACAGTGTCTTAACATTAACATACAGGTTAACTTGGCTGTAATGCCCCATATAAAACCCTAGGGCGGTAAGTATTTTTTTTTTTAATTTACAGCACAGCATGACAGCACACAGGTCATGCAAGTTCAAGCAAGGAGTTTACACGCAATTGAAAAATGGTCTTAAAATGTTATTTAAACAGGAATTTCATTCAATCTCGCTACATGTTATTTAATTACTCAACTAATGTTCTAAAATCTAAATAATCGATAATTTTTTGTATCAAAACGTCGTTTTTTTTTATACTCCCTCATGGCTGTATACCTGGGTAAGTATTTGCCTTTAACGTTTCTGAACAAAACATTTGTATAATCTGTGGTGTGGGCAAACAGCCCGCCATCCGCAAATCAGTTCACGTATTTCGTAATAATATGTGCTGACTTGTTGATTCATAATTATTAACTCGCAAATGTGATGAAAAACATTGTATGTTTCACGGGCGGTACGGGAATTACGAACCTCGACTCGGAAAGCCCTCAGTCTTCGACTTCGGGCTTCTACTAGAGCCTCGATCGTAATTCCTTACTTACCGCCCTTAATACACAATATACTATTATAGGTTTGGACTGTCATCATCTGCCTAGAGCCCTGGCTGGACGCCTTAAATTCTAGGCATCCACAGGATTTACCGGCTAAGCAGAAGCCAGCCTCAGAGGCTGAACTGCGAGATGCCATACACAAAAAAAAATCTGCCTAGCCTTTGCCCAACTATGTTGCGGTTGCCTTCCAGTCTAACCGTATGCTGCTGAATACCAGTATTTTACATGAAGCGACCGTCTATCTGACCTCCACAACCCAGTTAGTATTGGGCAATACGATACCACTTGGTAAGACTGGTTGTCAAAGTTTCGGGCCACTGACTACTGTAACGACTGTCAAAGATTTAAATGACAGTCGGTAGCAAGAACTGAACGGGCTTTCCAAGGTGTGTAGTGAGACACTCCATTACACACCGAGCTCACTACACAGTGAGCTCGGTGTGTGATGGGTGGTCACCCATCCACGGACCGACCTAGGCAAGCACAGCATAACCTAAAAATCGTCCCGTGTATGAGTACGTGGCAAGACAAGTTAACAGAGAACCTCTGAGTTTGTTTCGGCGGTTTCTTCTCAGAGTAGTCAGGTACGAAAGACCGGCCCCATCTAGCTTAATAAAAAAATGACGTGTAAAAGTGTTTGTAAAAACCTACTTGCAAAATAAACATCATTTATCATTCATCAATAACAGCCGCCGAAGTCATTATAATGGACCTCCTTATCATCCACCTCACTATGATGGACCTTTTTATTGGACCTCCTTATCATCCACCTCACTATGATGGACCTTCTCATCACCGTTGTAATTTTTTTTTTTAAGTTGTTATAAAAACCATTAGAACTTAATAAGTATTCACAGCATTGTTTTCTATCCTGTTACGACTAGGTCAAACAAACAACCTTTTGTTACAAAGCCTAGTCCGTTGGTCATCCCACACAAACGTCAAGTTATCTCGTCTAACTAGTTCCTTTTGTACAAATCGTGGGCGTTGGTATTAATCTGTCACTTGTTCGTAAGGCGCCTAAATGACGATTAGTTTTGGAATTTGTGAGGTATAAAATAAGGCTTATTGTTGATATTTTATTTATTATAAAGGGTGACTGGTAATTGGTGACCGATACTTAAACACGTGATTATACTTACTTTTATTTTATAAAACATTTTGTTATACTCGTTCACTTTTATCACAATAATACAACATCCGTACAAAATTCGCGTGCACGCTCCTGCCTGTGGCCTATCAGCTACTTTCAAGCTTGTGTAAAATGTTTCTATGGGAAAGTTGTTTGTTATTATGAGTATATTTAATCACGTGTTTAAGTATCGGTCACTTAAACACGTGGTCAATTACCAGTCACCCTATAAAGGGTGTAAAACATCTCTTAACGAAGCCGAAAGTCACTGGTTCTCCCTGTCATTGCGATCATTTTTTTGTTATACACCATACCTGGGAACCTTCTAGTTACGGAAATATTAGGGGTCAAAGTTCCAACTTTTTGACAAGTATTTTTTTAAATACAAGTTTTTATTGTAAGATTTTTACTTTAAACACCTCCACGGCCCCCGTACTATTCAATCCGTCCATCAGCACAATGTTTTGAGTACGTTACATTGAGTTCTACCACAAAACATGATTTTACACACTCCAAAAAAAAGTCGTTGATCAGCAATTATTTTTGCGTACAGTTACTTAGTTTCATGTACAGAATGCTTGGTTGACGGCTGCGTGATGAGGTGATTTACACAGTGTATAGCCACGGAGTCTGGTTTGTGCCCGGTTGATGTCAATAGACTCTCCCCCTATTACATGGGACTTAAACATAACTGGCAAAATGACACACCTCTGCCTACCTCTTCGGGGATTACAAGCTTGATGTTACGTAAATATTATAATTTGACTCTAATTCTCACTTTTTTCATGCCCAAAAGCACCTATACACCTACCTACCTGCCTGCCTATACACTCTACAATACAGCTACTTCGATAAATGGGCCCATCCCATGGTTACGGTACCCAAGAGCTCCCCAGAGCAGCCGCTTGCCACAGGAATGTCGCTTCATGGGCAGGACACCTGTTCCAATCGGCTCGAGGAGTAGGTGGGATGGATGCGGCATATGATTTGAAAAGTGATGTAAAATTGGTCGTCGTACCGGAGTTTGCATAAAGTACTGTTAAGTATGTGGATTTTAATGACTCTGATGACTTTTATCTATGTTCTTCAGCAGTTCGCCTAAAGTATATACTCGTGCCATATCTGTAAAATAAGCCTGCAGAATGCAAAAAGTTTATAAGTTTTTGTCACCTACTTAAAAGTCCAACAGACACATGTCACGAAGAAAACACTATCGCTCTAAAACAATAAACTAACAAGGTGTCTTATCAAAACAATCAACAACACAAAATGCTTTTGTTATGTCATTTTTATCAGCTCTTATTAAAACCCTATCGTTGCCTTAGGCTAACCGTGGGCGACCCAAGGTGGACATGTTTTATATGACATTCATAACTCAGCACCATGGCTTAATGGACGTAATGAAACATAATACTGGGGCTAATCCGCTAAGCATGCTGTTAGCATAAATATTAAGACTACCGTATATGGAGAAATCAATTTTGAGATCGGTCAAAATGTATTTTCTACTAGCTCGCTGTTTCGCTGCCGATTTGAACAGACATTAATACATTTAAAACGTTTTAAATGTAGTCTATGATACAGTTCAGAAGAATCAGTTCAGAAGATCAAGACGTACAAATAATTTTACTTTAAAATTTCAGTATAGATAAACAAAACAACTTCATCACCACATAAAGTATTCCATTATACCGTATTTCAAACAATAGACAATCGTCTGTCAGATTGCAAATGTCATTTTTGAATATCGACATAAAATACACAGTGATCGATCTATGAAATGCCAGAAATGCCTTCTCAACTATGTCCATTCTCTTATCGCTTCCATGTCATAGATCGCATCGATGTGGGCGCGCCGTGACCAGGGTTGTCAATTGCACTTTCTAGCTGTGTAAGAGGCGAATCATTTGAAGGGATGTTGATTTATTTTAATTATTGGTAATAGTCTTCTTGTCTGAATTTCGGTGATGGTAGTATATCTCAGCAGAGACATCTCATTTGCCTAGCCTTACCCCAATTATGTGGAAGTTGGCTTCTAGTCTAACCAACAGGATACAGCTGAATAACAGTAATTAAATAGGGTTATTGGTAAAACACCAATAACCTCTTAAGAGGTCAGTCTACTCATCATTATGGACAAGTTTTAATATGAGACCATAACCGAAATTGTGAAAAAAAAACAGCTGTTCCCTACATTTTGACTAGTTATGTGAACATAAAGTACGGAACAGCTGTTTTTTTTTCGCGATTTCAGGTTTGGTCCCATAATAAATGTTGTTCATAATGATGGGTACAACGACCTGTTTAGAGGTAGTTGGTGTTTTATCAATAACCCTGTATAGAGTGACTACCTATCTGACATACGCTTGGGTAAGACTGGCCGGGAAACTTTCGGGCCAGTATACAAGGTGTTGTTTTGCATCCTCGTCAAATTTCAGGAAGTGGTAATGAAAGACATAAATAATAAGATCAAAATAATATGACAGCTGGGACCAACTACTTTTCTGAGGCACGGAGGAAACTCGGTATGTAACGTATGGTCACCTATCCACGGACTGACCTAGGCAAGCGCAGCTTAGCCTTGAAGATCGACCCATCATCATCAGCCTATAATGTTCCCACTACTGGGAAACAGGCCTTCTCTCTACGAGATAGCGTGGGCTGTAATCTACCACGTGAGCCCAGTGCGGGTTGGTAGATGTCACATGTCTTCGAATTTTTTGCTCTAGGAACGTGCCGGTTTCCTCACGATGTTTTCCTTCACCGTTTTTGAGGGCAGGGGTGATGAAATAAATTACTGGCTGATGTCTTAGTGCTCGTAAGTCGGGGCTACCACCACTGGGCCTACGCTGGTCTAAGTTCGACCCGTTTGGTTGATATTATTAAGCCCTACAAGCAACCCTAATAAAAAGCGTCCCAAGGCAGGCGGCGTTCTTGCCATAACTCGGCAGCCGGCACCATGAGTTACCGACTAGTATTAAGTAATAATTGTTAATTCGCATTCATTATAGTGTGGGCTGTAATTAATTCTAAGATTGTGTTAGTAGATTGCAGTTTGAGAGTCAAATGGAAAGAAAATAATAGCTTGGGGATTTTATTTTGTAACTTCTGTAATTTCAAATCTACACTACACATGGAACAAGGATATTCATCATCATCATCATCAGCCTACCGCAGTTCACCGCTGGACATAGGCCTCTTCAATCGCTCGCCACTTAACCCGATTCTCGGCAACTCTCATCCAGTTGCTACCAGCTACCCTGCGAAGATCGTCGCTGCACCTTGCCTGAGGACAAAGGATATTGGTGAGGTTTAAACCAGTTTACACCTACATAACATCACGCCTGTAATCCCTGAAAGGTTAGGCAGAAGTGTTACCATTAGTGCACCCACATTTCGGCATTAAGTCCCATATTATAGGGGGCGAGCCTATTGTAATCAACCGGGCGCAAATGAGAAATTCCTAATGATGGAAAAGCTCAATAACAATGTGCCCGACCAGGGAATCGAACTGAGGACCTTATGCTCAGCAATGGCACTTGCAACTACTAGACCATACCAGACCGAGGCAGTACACCTTAATTTACAATAATTTTATACTTAACTTCAAAGACTTACGAGCAGTAAGCCGTGGGTTTGAACCCAGGCAGTCGCATTACTTTGTGTAATTTATTTCATCACCGCTACTCTCAAAACGGTGAAGGAAAACATCGTGAAGAAAGCGGCATGTCCGAGAATTATAAATTCGAAGACATGTGACATCTACCAAACCGCACTGGGCTCGCGTGGTGGATTACAGGCCACTCCCTCTCATAGAGAGGAGGCCTGTCCCAGCAGTGGGAACATTATAGGCTGATCACGATGGATACTTAACTGAGATATAGCACTGAAACTCGATGTTTTGACCCATTGCGTCGCCTCATAAACAGCTGTGCGATGCCAAAAATACTGGTACTTTATAAAGCAAGTTGTACGCAAACAATGGAAAGCAGTCCGTGTAAATTAAGCTCTAACGCCACATAAAATCCAGCAAACAAAAAAGCGTGAAACCACACATTCTAATGACTAAAACGACATAAAAGAAAGAACTTCCTATATTAACCTAATTACATGCATTCCGTGTCCAATTAACGTTTAAAACCGAGTCATATCGGATTTGTCGGCGCACGCGAATTTTTAACGTCACGAAAATTAATTAGAAAGAAAAAAAAACGGACATATGCTACTTGTGTTCATGAATGTGACAAATGTTAGCTCTCAAAAAAGAGTAATTTTTCGGATGAGTTATGTGTGGTTTTTTTTTGCGCTGGTTTACGCTAGAGTTAGTTGAATCTTGAAAGTATTTTTTCTTCGTTTGGCTAATTGGTACTTACTTACTTAGTTTGTACTAAGTTGTGCAGAAAATAACAGTGTTAATCGAAACTTTTTGTACCTATAAGCTGATAATGAGAATGAGTGTCTAACTGAGAAATGAATAAAATATTTAAACACCCCGCCACTTTATACATGGGAATTAAACATATCCCCTAAATAATGATATCATTCAGATCCAGCCTGTTCCCATGCTGTCCTCCCCCAGCGACGCCCTAAGCCGAGGCTCGTACCCCACAGGGGCTTAGCGTGTAGTCGCTTAGTTTGTAAGTTATTTTGTGCCCTGTTTGGAGGCCTTACACTCAAGGCACACACAGAACAGTCCGGTTAAGCAGACGTCAACCTCCTTGCTTGAAATGCGAGATGCCATTTAAAAAAAAAGTTTAGAGTTCCGAAAAATGTTTTACATTGATACGATATACTTATTACTGTTTATGTTGTTCTGTGGACTGCCTGGTTAGTCTAATGGTCGCTGAGCATGAGGTACTGGTTTCGATTCTCGGGTCGTTCAATGTGTTATTACTCCAACAGGAATTTCTCAGTAGCAGCCACAAAGTATGGACTTGGGCCCGATTGATGGCAATAGGCTCGCCCTATTATAACATTCGTCTTAAACATAACTGGCGTTATATGGATGTACAATTAGGTACATCTCTGCCTAAACCTTCTAGGATTAAAGGCATGATGTTTATGTTCATAATAAAACATGGTCTTCTAACAAAACAGTGGCGTTACATTCGTGAGAGAATGATAAATTGCTCTCATTAACAGTTTCATGCGTTAACAGAACGAGATGCCGATCATTTCATTCATTCATTGATCAGTCTTATGTCTTTATTTATTGACATTCTTACAGTCACGCTAGTTAAGTATTTTTTACTAGGCATATCTCTATTTGAAACTATTGCTCTCGTTCGGATTAAGTAAAACCAAGTACCACAAATATAGCTAGCCGAGCTGATCTAAGAGAGTAGCGGTGACCCAGTGGTGACAGCCCCGACTTACGAGCAGTAAGCCGTGGGTTCGAACCCAGGCAGGCGCATTACTTTGTGTAATTAATTTCATCTCTGCTGCTCTAAAAAACGGTGAAGGAAAACATTGTGGGGAAACCGGCATGTCCTAGAACTAAAAATTCGAAGACATGTGACATCTAACAACCCGCACTGGGCCTGCGTGGTGGATTACAGCTCATCACCTCATATAGAGAGGACGCCTGTGTCCCAGCAGTGAGAACAAGTGATGATCTAGTAGTTGAAAGTGTAACAGTTGAGCAAACACTTGGTTCGATACTTGGGGTCGGGAAAATTGAATGGATTTTTTTTCAATTACGAAATAATGCTAAGCTTAAATATGGATTTCTCTGGCTAATGGCTGAAGTTAGTGCAAGTTCTGTGTATCAGAGAAAGGTTTCTCTGCCTATCTGTGTTACGCAGGACTTGTGCCTGATGTAATTAGCAAATTGCAGAGTTGTAACAGACTAATCTCTTCTGATCACTTTTTATTGAGAATTTATGGTGATGTTACATTTCAAATCACAAGAAATACCACTATAATTAACATCAAAAGTGGGTTATTTGCGATTTGTTAACTATTCATTTTGAGTTCCCGATATTAATTTTCACTTACATTAAAACTAAAATGGGATATTTAGCTTGTTCAGTATTCATTTTGAGTTTCCGATAAAAATGAATTAAATATCCCGTTTTCAGTGTTAATGATACTGATCATTAACACTGAAAACGGGATATTTAACATGTTTATTATAATTTTGAGTTCCCGGTATAAATATTCATCAACAACAACAATATGTTCGCAATCACGTAAACGCATCACTTTTCATCACGATCATCATCAAAATAAATAAACCACACACCACCATCCAGCGACAGAACAGACAACGCTTTGCAGTTGCAGTACAGTAATTCATTACTTGTCTTGTCAGAACGAACAAAAAAACCGTTTTGTAATAATTAGTGAGAAATTAATTTCATTCGCGTAGCGTGCAGTTATTTGTGGCACTTGCTGATATAATATAGCGAGACGAAGCCAGCGTTGCCACTCTGCTGGCCAATCTTGATTCTTGATCATTGATAAAATTGCATGAATGTGGTAGTGGAATTAGAGATTTTGTTAGTATCTAAGTATACATTATGAGACTGTACTGTTTCTAGACAGTATTTTACATGGAGCTGGCTACTCCGACCTCGCCGTCGAGGTCCGTCGCGACGTCCCGGTCCATGCCCTCCCCGACCCTCGCTCGAGCCAGCCCGCGATGCTGTGCCAGTAGTTTTAAATCAGCCCCTAAATAATGATACCATTCAGATCCAGCCTGTCCCCATGCAGTCCTCCCCCAGCGACGCCCTAAGCCGAGGTTCGTACCCCACAGTGGGTGCCCTTAGCATGCAGTCGATCCACAGGATAGTCCGGTTAAGCAGACGACAACCTTATAGGTTGAACTGTGAGAGGCCAATCCCAAAAAAAAAAAAAAAGGAGCTGGCTATTCGACCTCTACATCTCAGTTATTGGGTAATGGGCAGTGGAAGAGCGATCGACTGGTGCGCTGCGTGTCGCGGGTTCGATCCCCGCATGGAACATATTTGTATGGCCTACAGATAGTTGTTCCGGGTCTGGCTGTTTGTGTATATGAGTTTTAATGTTTGTAAATTCACCCACGATACAGGAGAAATTCCTAGGGTGAGGCAACGATTAAAAAAAAAAATGATACCCATTTATCGTTCTTTATCGTGTGTGATTAATACCTAACGGGCCTCTGACTTGGCAGATACCCCATTATGTTATATTTACGTAAGACTGGTTGTCGGACTTTTCGGTTATTACTATTCGTAATTACTGTCAAAGACGAAGACAAAGACGGACTAACGGCTTAACGTGCTTTCCAAGAGATGGAGGACCTCGAATTGTGATGGATGGTCACACATCCACAGACCGACCTTAGGCTGTAGCGCGGCTTAAGCTGAAGAGATTGAACCAAGCGGCTGTTATTAGCTAGCCCCAAGCTCTTTCATTAAGAGGGGACTCTAGGCTCGAGGAATTTGAAGAATAGGTATTTGAAGAAACTATTGCCGTCGACTGCCGTCGCTGCGACCGACCAAGCCCCCGTAAAGCGCAAAAGGGACAACTGCAACTCACGCTGATTTTACCTACAAAAATCGTGACCAAAAGACGTTTTGTATTCCGCTGTTTTCTTCTTCAAATCTAAACTGATCTAAATAATTTTTATATCAAAATTTAGAGGAAAAGTATATCTATGCCTCTATTATTTTCTATTTTGTTAAAAACTTATCTAATTTTCTGATAGTCGTCTGAACATGGCGGTAAAAACGGGCTTTTTTTCGGGTTATTGGACTGTCATAATTATTCTAGGGATTATGTTTTGAAAAAAAGGAAATGATAGGGGCATGTATTAATAAGACCTAGATTTTTTGGAAAAATATCATTGCTCTAGACTCATTATCCACGAAGAAAACAGCGGAATACGTTTGTATGGAGAAAGGCCCACTAGAGTCCCCTCTTAAAAAAGGGAGTCGGAACCGAAAGTTAAGTAAGCTGGGTCTGCCTTTAAATTCCTGTAGGCAAAATAAAGATGATTTTATTCATTGTATTATGCGTTACAATGAATAAAATATCATCTTTACACACTACCACTATGTATATCTCCAACACAGACCATCTCGAATCATCAAGCTATTAAACTTAACATGATCGATAGCAGTTCATGTTATGTTGAACATCGGTCACCGTTAGTACTGTAATGTGGAATACCGTTCGTATTGATGACTAAGCTTAGAGGTAGGTACTTATGGCCGAATGCTGTTGATAAGAAAAAAATGTTAACTGTTATGGGTTAGAGGAAAAAATACTGTACTTACCAAACTGTCTTATGAAAAACAAAACCGGCCAAGTGCGAGTCGGACTCGCGCACGAAGGGTTCCGTACCATTATAAAAACGAGCAAAACATATCCCTTTTTTCAATGGACGCCCCCTTAAATATTTAATGTATTCTGTTTTTAATATTTGTTGTTATAATGGCAACAGAAATACATAATCTGTAGAAATTTCAACTGACTAACTATCACGGTTCGTGAGATACAACCTGGTGACAGACGGACGGACAGCCAAGTCTCAGTAATAGGGTCCCGTTTCACCCTTTAGGTACGGAACTTAAAATGAAATTGAAATAAACTATATCTGAGGTGTACTGGTCGCCAGGGCTGCGGGTTGTTCGAAAGAGATACCGCGGCCCTGGAACACAAAAGGCGAAGAAGGAACATGGGTGGGTTTTAGTCAGTACAAGTCTGACACTCCCTCCCGCTCCGCCCAGAGCGGGAGAAGTCATTTGATGATTTCCCATCCGAAAAAAAAAGGTGTACTGGTCGCAAATACGACATGTTTTAGGTTTCGATTCTCGGAACAGGATTTTTTTAGAAACAACTCGTTGTTGCGTTAAGAGACCAAATAATGGCAATTGTTTGGCATATCTAGCGAACTATGGGTTATCCATCATACGCTCGCTGTCTATTCCTTGTTGCTTGTATTTGTTTCTCCAAGGCCCACGACTAATTGTAGAAGAAAGAACAGCGGGGTTTTAGTTGGAAAGAGTCCGACATACCTCTTGGTTCTCCTCAGACGGATTTTCCCGTAGAAAAAAAAAGGTAGTCGCACTTAAAATCATCAGACTTACAAAAACCCTGTCATTAAATAATACCAAAACTAGTTCAGTAACAAATCAACAACCATTGCATCGAACAGCCCTGAACTTATCGAAGTGAACGTACAATAATTCGATAAAAAAAATTGATCAATAAAAACGACAAATTAGCATGTGCGCAAATCTAATAAAAAGTGGATTACATACCAAGGTTGACACTGGAACAGCCATTCGATTGTTTTTAAAGTGTTAAAGTGATCGATCCACAGTTTGAAAATCGTGACACACGTTCGATTTTTCAATCGATTAAATGTCCTAATGTGGCATTGTTTGGTATATGTGGCACTGTTTGGTGTGTGTGGCATTGTTTGGTATGTGTGGCAAACACGAGATGAAAATTGTTTCAAGGTCATTTGGTTTAGGTTTGAAGGTTATGTTGAATTTGGGAAACACACTTTTGGTAATAGATTGAATAAAGTCATTAAATTAAAAAGGTCAGCATTTTGCTGCTTTCAGGTTTAGAAGGTCGGTGATTTTTAATGTGTAATGAAATCCAGTTTAAATTTATAATACTTTAAGTCCTGACAAAAATAGATTACACTTATAGTAAAGTGGAGTCAGTTTATTCATTAATTTTACGCCAAAATACGTGTTTGTTAACGCTGCTAGATTTCACCGTATGTATGTAGGTCTATTATTTATTTATTATGTTTATTTATTTTCTTATAAATTATGTAATGTGTATTATGTATGTTCCTTTACACAAATTGATTCAAAACCAAAAAACTTCTTACAAAAACTAATAAAACAAAAACATTTACAAATATAAAAAAAAAATAGCGTATGTTCCTTTACACAAATTGATTCTTCACAAATTGATTACATTTTTAAATATTCCTTACAAAAATTAATAAAACAAAAACATATAAAAATATAAAAAGTTGTAGCCCACCGGTATATCGGGAACAGGGTAAAAGCTTAGGTGTATTTATTAGGTATTATGTAAGTTAACGTCAATTTTAACTACTTCAATCTATTAAATGCCACAGAATGCAAATAAAATATGTAGGTGACGACTGGAACGACATTGAGAATCCTACATTTTAAACTATAGGGCAAAAAAATCTTAACTATACAATAAAAGCCCCCACACGACCACAAATGTTAACATTGGCCGACTATAGATATCGGCAGATTTACATAATTAAAATTCCTTTCATAAGGTAAAAAATATGGAAATAACACACGGAAAAGTCTTGAGATATTGGCAATTCCCTCCATAAAAATTTAAATAGTATGGCTTTTTATATTATTATGATAATATTTGACATAAATTTATTCTCAATATCAGAAGAAGATACAATAACTTTATTTTATTTACTAGTATTATATTTGCTAAGCGCCTTTTTATCTGTTACTAGGCTCTATGTTAAAAACCCAACGAGCAAAACTTGTTGATTTTAAACATTACTATTCATAAAATTCATATTATTCTACGCCTAAGAACCTGTAAATTCTACTATTATTAATATTTATTTGAAGTGTCATGACTCCCAATAAATATAAAAATAATCAAACCGTATCTTGCCGCGTTATCAAAGGGAACGCAACTTTATAAAGCCGGCTAAAATCTAAAAATGCATAGTATACTCAGCTTTTAAGGTTCCCACTGCTGGTACCCAGGTTATATTCCTAATCACAGTTTGGAGGTTGTCACACGTCACCGAAGTATTGGTGCTAAGAGCTGTCTATTTCCTTTCGACGTGCTCACAGTTGATGATGATATGCGTTGATGAAATAAATTGAACAAAGTGAAGATGCGAACGAAGAGTAACGAAAGAACGAAACGAACGGAAGAACGAAGAGTTCGAACACTTAAGCTCTGTCCAGAAGCTTACATATCTTTTTGACCAAGATTTGTGATAATTTCATCTACATCAACAATTTTAAAGTGATTATAGCCACATCTCATTTAGCTCAAGAGCCTACAGACACTGTTGAGCCAAAAATTCTTGACCAAGGAGTCCAAGGACGTCTAATCACTTAACATTTAGCGGTCAAATACTACGATGTCGACACACGCAAGAATGTTCATCACGCATGCGCTACTCTTGCCAAACGTCAACTTGAAAGCGTGGGACGGACATAACGCCACTGTTTGTAGCTAACATTTCTATTGCATGGGTTTATTTAAATCAATTTGTAAAGAGGTTTTTATGTAACATGTGAAAGAATGATTTGCCTTGTGAGCTGCTTATTCGTTTAATTATTGGATTTTAAAATACGAACAGGCCTAATGTAATAAGGTGGCTAAGGTTTCGGAAAAAAGAACCTCACTGTACAGACCCCAGCACGTCAAGCTACCCGAAACTGTTTTTTCCCAATTAACATTGAACCGCATTCTTTAAACATAAGGTTGAAAATCTATTAAAACAAAATGACAGCTGACTTATTGACCTGCCAGTAGTAATAATCAAATACTGATTATTACTACTGGCAGGTCAATAAGTCAGCTTCGAGTATACATGAAAGATGATATTCCTGAGATACAGATCAATGGCTTTTTTTTACGGATGGGAAATCATCAAATAACCCCCTGCTCTGTGTTAGATTTGTACTGACTAAAACCCATCCATGTTCCTTCTTAGCCCTTTGTGTTCCAGGGCCACGGTATCTCTTTCGAACAGTCCCGCAGCCCTGGCAGGCATCAGCCCTTACGAACCCGTTCCAATCAATCTTGAACCGCATTCTTTAAATACAAGGTTGAAAATCTATTAAAACAAAATGATAGATTGTTGTAGCTTGATGTGTTGGCGTCTATACCGCTTCCTGCATCGTGCCCTTTACCCAATAGTTTACCGTAACGCAATCCTAATAACAAGCACTTTTATTTTCACAGTTCAATTAAATTCATTGTGTTTGGGTTGCCTATCGTGAAGACGGATTTCGAAACATCTGGAGTAATGGATATTGCTGAAAATTTTAAGCGATTTCCAGTGTTTTGTTTTTTTTAGGGTTCCGTACCTCGATAGGAAAAAACGGAACCCTTATAGGATCTCTTTGTGGTCCGTCCGTCTGTCTGTCAAAACCCTTTTTAACCCCCGACCAAAAAAGAGGGGTGTTATAAGTTTGACGTGTATCTGTGTGTCTGTCTGTGGTATCGTAGCTCCTAAACGGATGAACCGATTTTGATGAAATTAGTTTCGTTTGAAAGGTGTTTTAATCGAGAGTGTTCTTAGCTATGTTTCGATAAAATCTGATCAGCCGTTTAAGGCCATCACCTCTTTTCTAGTTGAAAGGAAATTAGCAATTTCCACAGGTCTGATCGATTCGAAATTTGAAATCTTGTCACTTGTCATCATGGGCATTAACCCCCCCCCCCCAGAAAGTTTGTTTTTTAATTTTTGCTGTTTTCTTTAATTGGCGAGATGACACGCAACACCGAGAAAAGTGGAAGCAATGGGGGAGGCCTATGTCCAGTATTCAGACAGTCAAGGCTAACATAAAACAATATAAGTTTAAAAAGCATGAAATAAAAATTAAATTAAAAATTTAAAAAACCTCCGACACAAAAAACCTCTAAAAAAACAAAAATAAAATAATCCAAGCGTTTTAGCGTCGGGGGACCGCTGAGTAGACCGCTTAGTACAAGCACATAACAAAGCGGACCCCCGACGCTAAGGCGTTTGGATTATTTTATTTTTGGTTTTTTAGAGGTTTTTTTTGTCGGAGGTTTTTTAAATTTTTAATTTAATTATTATTCCCAGGAACGCGTGGAGGTATCAAGCTGAAATTTATATCAAATACTGAGGTCTACTGTCCCTTGGAGCTGTGAAAAATCAAACTTCTAAGCCAACGCAGTCAAAAGATACAGCAGTTTATGCCGCAAATTTCTGCTAATTTTTGACACTCGCAAGGAAATCAAAACCTAGAGGGTAGAGGGTACTTCCCGTGAACTCAGAATCTTGAAATTTGGTACGAAGGGCCGTCATAAAGCACGGTTAAAGGAAAAATTGCGAAAATCGAAAAAAAATTGTTACATCATATTTAAAAATATTTTTAATCATATTGAACTTACTAATCCTTTCCTCATGAACGCGTAGAGGTATTAAATTGAAATTCATATCATTACTATAACTCGATTGTCGTGATGGGTGAACTTTTACTTATATACTTACAGGTTTGTACGGAACCCTCGGTGCGCGAGCCCAACTCGCACTTGGCCGGTTTTTTTATTTGGCTTATTGGTTGCAGATGATTTTATGGTCATTTTGTTATAACTGGCATTTGTGCTCATTATTACTACTGGCAGGTAAATTAGTCAGCTTCGACTATGCATCATCATCATCAGCCTATATTGTTCCCACTGCTGGGACGCAGGCCTCCTCTCTATGAGAGGGAATGGGCTGTAATCCACCACGCGGGCCCAGTGCGGGTTGGTAGATGTCACATGTCTTTGAATTTTTAGTTCTAGGACATGCCGGTTTCCTCACGATGTTTTCCTTCACCGTTTTGAGAGCAGCGGTGATGAAATAAATTACACAAAGTAATGCGCCTGCCTGGGTTCGAGCCTACGACTTACTGCTCGTAAGTCGGGGCTGCTACCACTGGGCCACCGCTGCTCTCTCGACTATGCATGAAAGATGATATTCCTGAGATACAGATCAATGGCCTTAATTACATTTTGAATCACAACACACAACACAGAATGAGTTATCAACCTTTTAAAAATAAACAAAACAAAACAACCCGATATTAATTACACATAAAATAATTAAGTAATAATATTGGATTACAATTGTAAAGGTGTACATTTCACAAATGTATGTTTGGCAATATAATACCGTTTTATTGCATTGGTTGCCCTTGTCGTATAATATTGTAATTAGATACATGCTTAGTCATTTGTGTTGGTTTGTAAACAGCGGGGAGTACGTGATGAAATAAGTGTATGGACTAATTGGATATCTTTATTAACAGTTAAGTTATGTTTGTTATTTTTTGTGATTGCTGTTATAAATATTTAGTTTTGTAATCTACCGATTGAGAAAATACACATGTCATGACAGTACTTTGCTTACGAATATCTATGTGTTTGCCTGGATTTTCACTGACTACACTGTTCCAAAACGCTATTTGTTGCAAATAAGTAATCTAAAGGTAGTCCTGGCTCAAAAGAGTCTGCACAAAGTTCTCATATTCTACTCCTAGGGTTACTTAGGAGTCAAAAATGAGAACTTTTTGGAGCCTAATGCGAATCAAAAACTAAGTTATAGGCCTGTCTCTACTAAATAATATAGTAATTAATACCAAGTCTTACCGTTACCCTGCAACCCTCATAACATAAACAGAAGGCATGAGCATTAATTAATGTCTTACCTAGTCCTACTAATATCATAAATGCGAGAGTTTGTGAGGATCAATGGATGGATGGATGGATAGATGGATGGATGGATGGTTGTTTGTTTCTCTTTCATGCTAAAACTACTGTATGTATCTGGATGAAATAAGAAATAATAGTATGGAATAGCACATAGTATACTTGTTCTCCGGTTGTGCGATACCGAACAAAACGCGGGCGAAGCCGTGGGCATAAGTTAGTACAGTCATAATTGTCTTTATCCTACCCTCATCCTAATTTATTATGTGTTCTTCTGCCACGTTGAATGGCATTGCAAATTTTTTAGCCAAAGAAAGAGCTCTTTGGTCAGGCGAAGTGTCGAGATTGCCTTTAAAGGTGACGCGCACAGTTATCTTTTATATAAAACTAGCTGTCCCGCGCAACTTCGTCTGCGTCACATTATCCCCGTTTTCGCAACATTTTTCATGGCTGCTCCGCTCCTATTGGTCGTAGCGTGATGATATATAGCCTATGTCCTTCCCTAGGTTGAAATCTATCTTCTTGCCAAATTTCATTAAGATCCGATCAGCCGTTTAGTCGTGAAAAGGTAACAAAAAAACAAACATACAAACAAACAGAGTGACTTTCACATTTATAATATTAGTATGGAAGTATGGATTCTCGTGTCACAATGTTAGTTACCATATTACTCCAAAACGGCTGAACCGATTTGTATGACATTTTGTGTGCATATTGGGTAGGTCTGAGAATCGGTTAACATCTATTTTTAATACCCAAAAAAAAAAAGCCGCGTTCGAAGTCGTGGGCAGCAGCTAGTAGGTAATATATAAATTCGTCCGTAAAGGTAATATCTTTGGAAGCTCGCGTGACGATCAACAGCAACACGGACCGTCCATTTCTATTTACCAATGGACGATGTCACACGTATAGTCGTATGTCTGACATTAGAATGTCAGCGGCATTGTATCTATTTCCCTGAAGAAAGTTTCTGCTGATTGCGGAAACGGAATGGATTTGCTATAATATTAGCGTTCGGTGTAGTATTTGTGATACTGCGGATGTTTAATACTTTCAGTGCTAAGCACCCAGCAAATGAGTCGAACAATAATTCGTTCATATGCAGACAACCTGCCTCCCGAGTCTTCGTTATACGTAACTATAGATGGCTTGTGCATACAAGTAAACATGAATTATTTGAACTTGTCAGTGAAAGTCATCATCATCATCTGCCTAGCCTTTTCCCAAACTATCTTGGGGTCGGCTTCCAGTCTAACCGGATGCAGCTGAGTACCAGTATTTTACATGAAGCGACTGCCTATCTGACCTCCTCAACCCAGTAACTGGGTAATACGATACCCCTTGGTAAGACTGGATGTCAGACTTTTTGGCTTCTGACTACTCGTAACGACTGTCAAAGATCTACAAATGACAGCCAGGACCAACGGCTTAACGTGCTTTCCGAGGCACGGAGGAAACTCAGTATGTAATTATGGTCACCCATCCACGGACCAACCTCGGCAAGCACGGCTTAGCCTTAAAGATCGACCCGGGTGGCTGTTATTATTTAGCCACGAGCTCCTCCTTGTCAGTGAAAGTGTTCACTATTGATAAACTGTTTCATTTATTGAGTCTGAGAATAAACATGTTCGCTAACCAGAAAAGAAAATCATAGTGACATAATGTTTTCTAAGTATTAATGATGCCTTCCATGTCAAAGACTGCACATAGGCCTTCTATTAACAGATATAGAAGCAATGGACGGCCTTATTTAAATTTTAAAAATTTTAATTAATCGCCGAAATATCCACAATTCATAAAGAAAAAAAGATGTTATTGCAAATATCATGACCAAGTTGCTATTTAAAGCAAAAAAAAAAAGAGAGAACGAGAAAAGATAAGACAGAAGAGTTAATGACACACAGCAGTCAGCAGTCATTGCACTCTTCATTAGAAAAATAACATATCTCATAAAAACTAAAAGAAAATAACGCTGTTTTAGTTTTAACTAAACTGCTACTTATTTAAATTATTTTTTTATTAATCGCCGAAATATCCACAATTCATAGTGAAAAAAAGATGTTATTGCAAATATCATGACCAAGTTGCTATTTAAAGCAAAAAAAAAAGAGAGAACGAGAAAAGATAAGTTGAAGAGTTAATGACACACAGCAGTCAGCAGTCAGTGCACTCTTCAATTAAAAATTAGCATACCTCATAAAAAACTATCGCTGTTTCTTTTAGTTTTAACTAAACTGCTACACAAAATAACTACTTAAACTATGTTCACACACGCGTTTACTTTTTTAATCACCAATCCCACAGCCCTTCGAACAGCATAAACAGAATTCACCAACATTCCACAGCATTCCAAGTCATACAAACTTTCACATACAAATTAATGATATCCACGGTTCCCTAGTTTCCCCGGACCGGTTCGTACCGGTTCGGTTTCAGACTGGTTAGCCTCGCAAGGTCGTGTACTAAGATCATAGAAGCGGGAGATATGCCGTGGGGTTAAACGGGTTTTAGAGGCATCAGGTTTTTTAGGTTAGCGGGTTCTTGATTGGTAAGACGTGAAGACATTTTGTACTTTATTTATACCTACCTATTTATCATTTTTGAAAGCGTTGATTCGTATTCTTATTCTTTATTGCACAATTTTTATGAAAATACACATACAAATTGCAATATAAAAACGTATGTGCAACGGCGAGCTTAACCCAGAATTGGGTTTTCTTACAGCAAACCATTGAATGAATCTTGATTCTTTTTCTTGTTTTTTTTTATGTTTTAATTTTTTTTTATTTTTCGTCATTCTTTTTGTTGCTATTTTCAAAAAGCCTTAATTGTGAATTATACGGTGACGGACATCGACGAACTACCAATTGCCATTAATTTATTACAGTTGATATGGTTTATAGTCACAAGAGTGTAAAAAAATGATGGGTGAACTACAAAAAATCTGACAGTCTAGTTTTTTCTGTCCAAGCACGTAGTATTTTGGTAGCCTCATAAAAAATGCCCAAAAATAAATCGAAGTTATTGAAAAATAATACTCAAAATCTTTTTTTCAATTTTATTCTTCGAACAACAATGTATAGTATGTCAATCTGACCGTACGCATATAAAGTCGCCATATTTCTTTGCCACATCTACCATGTTTTCTACACTCTTTGGCATGGTAACTAAGTCGTGACCAGATAGACTCAGTTAGATGTTTATGTTAGTTCTTAACGCTGATGGTAAATTCAATCAGGCACATTATAATGAGGTATGCAAGTATAAGTATGGTGTTCTAAGTTACAGGTGTCAGGTGGCATTCTTCGTGGTACTGCACGGTGGTTTATTTGGTGTCTCGCTTTATGAACCTGCAGTTCTAAGCAGCAGTTCTTGCAGTTGTTAGAGATGTATTAATAGTGTTATGCCCGTTATACAAGATGTTGTTTTGCATCCTCGGCAAAGCAAAATACAAGATGGTTCTTTTTTTACTGATTTCGGATATTTCTGAAAACAGTCGTAAGATGTTACATGTAGTCAGAAGCTCGAATGTCTGACTGTAGCATATTACCTAGTAGATCCACAGCTTGAAATCAGTAAAACAGTTTTCACTAGATCCATCATGGATCTATCCAATGGATCTTCTGAGATTGAATGATTGGGTGGTGGAGGTCAGATAGGCAGTTTGAACATCTGGGAAGACTGGAAGCCGCCCTTAAATGATGATAAAATCGTTCATTATGATATTTACTATAACTTTTTGCCAAATACCATATACATTGGGAGATATGTTATATTTTGTTGAAATTTTCAACCTGTATAAAAGTCTACCGAAAAACTTAACCTTCTGAACGCCAGAGCACGCGCGTGCCCTGCACGCCAAGTCACAAATTCACCGCAAATACTTACAAATAAAAAAGGTATTTCAAAAGTATGTTTAACTGATTTCTTGATAAGACATTTAAAATTTAAGATATACGTACCTCTAGATCACATTTTAAAAATATTAAAAGAAACACACACCAAAGTAATGATTTAAGAATTATTGCTTATTTCGTGTCATAGTGCACCATATTTTTCGTCACATATTTGCGTCGTTGGCGTACGAGGCACGCGCTTGCTTGTCACGTATATGTGACAGTGGCGTTCAAAAGTTTAAGTAAACTACAAGCTAGCTGCATTTACCAACAGTGGTCGGTAAATTACAGTAATAGCTAGACCATTCAAGATAATTTACTAACGAAATTTACGAGTAATTACCCAATTACCACATTAAGATTTATCTACATCATTACATATTATTTTATATACAGTCAAAGTAATTTCCCAACAACCAGCTTTCAATACTGTCTGAAATTATATTATATCTGTAGAATCAATAGCTATATTAGTCTTGTTATTTTGTAAGGCAAACTTGCATTAGTTCTGGGTGTTACTGAATTAAATATTTAGTAATGAAAATGCCATTATGCAGAGCGGTGAGAAAAAATAAAAAGTTAAATGAAGGTAATGGCTTGAATGGGTGGGTTGAGCTTGTGGCTACATAATAACAGCCGCACGGGTCGAACTTTAAGGTTAAGCCGTGCTTGCCGAGGTTGGTCCGAGGATGGGTGACCATAATTAAATACCGAGTTTCCTCCGTGCCTCCGGCTGTCATTTGTAGATCTTTGACAGTCGTTACGACGACGTTAGCTACTGGATCAACTTACTAGTCTATACTAATATTATAAACAGGTAAACTGGTGGCTAATTTGTTTGTTAGTTTGTATGTAAGGGGTAATCTTCGGAACTACTGGTCCGATTTCGAAAATTCTTTCACTAACGGGAAGCTACATTATCCCCGAGTGTCATAGGCTACGTTTAAAACTAAGTTCCGTGGGTTAATTTCCGTACATAACGGGAGCGTAGCCACGAGAAAAAGTTAGTAGGTAATATTAAAGAAGTCTAGCAGTCTTAAATTACACTTTCCTTGTATCTGTGATTTACGTACTTATGTTTTATTAAAAATATTAACCAAAGTTAGTCATCAAAATGAAAAAGAGCTGAGTGCCTAGGGTGCGTCGACTCATACATTTATGTCTCGTCATTGACAAATTCCAACGCAGTTTGTAAGGTTATTGCTAAACACACTAACACACCAAATGCGTATGCTCAGTTCGGCAATATACATTGCATTTAGAGATTTTCAGATTATGATCTTTCTTAAAAAGCATTTGTATTGAGATTGTTATTTATTTGTGAATGGCATTTCGCAGTTCAACCGGGCTATCCTGTGGGTGCCTTGAGTGTAAGGCCTCCAGTCATGGCATAAAGAAACTGACAAACTAAGCGAGTTCACGCTTACGGCCACCCCCTGTGCGGTATGAGCCTCGGCTTAGGGCTTTGCTGGGGGAGGAAAGCATGGGGACAGTCTAGATCTGAATGATATCATTATTTAGGGGCTGATTTAAAACTACTGGCGCAGCATCGCGGGCTGGCTCGAGCGAGGGTCGGGGAGGGCAAGGACATCGCCGTCGAGGTCGGAAAGACGGCGGTTTGCGTCTTTTTGGGGGTACTAGTCTCTTTGCTACTCTCCTGGAGGGTGATAGCATCATAAGGGAGTGAAATGATTGAGATTGCTTTGACAGGTCAACTTTAAACTTCTATGATTTCCGCAATACCTAAGAAAGTATGCATCATTATCGAACACACCGGCTGATTGACATTGCCAACAGTATTTAAAAAGCTCTATCTATGTTTAAGTAATCCATACGACATATCCGTACATTGACTATTGTTCGTCTATGTCCACCCCTGCCACGCTATTATTTCCGCTAATGGCCGCATTACCAACAGGCATTAATTTCACATTCAATAACCGTGTCGAAGTCAACTTCCTACTGAGTAATAATTAATTATTAGCAATCTTAGTACGACATGCAAATTAATGATACAGTTCGTTGCAGAAAGGGAAATAAAAAAGTTTAGATTTTTGATTATAGATTTTGCAAGACTTTAGTGAGTCGCAATCATGAAATGATGTGATAATAATTGATCAATAGATAATTGAACCTAGTTATATGGTGGGAGCTGGATGCATCTGTTAATAATCCTGATCTATAATCATCGAAATTTCTCCACTAGAGGAGCAGCTTCTACTTTTTCTTTTACGAAGGGATCAACGATCAGTCTCAAAAAATTACGTCACTTGCCAAGAATCGTCATATACTTAATTCCGACAACTATTTGGCAACACATGAGTCTCACTCAACTTGCAGCTAAAAGCTGTGCTTAATCTCACTTAGTGAGCAATGTCCACTTAGGTTGCATACCGGTGACGCAAGTAGCGGCAAAGAATACGAAAATTGAGAAGAAGACCGAAGAATTAGTCACGCACATGGGTACAAAACAGGGGTACAAAACGGGGTTTACTATGACGCTAAAAACATTATTGTTCCATTCCTATTCCAGAGTGGGAAAGAGATGGAGCTAGACGACCTGTATAGCTCCGTCTCTTTTTCTTTTTGGTACGCCAGCTGGTCTTTTATAATAGATGTGTAACGGACCCTACAAAGCCGAAAGCCTTGTTCTCGCCATTGGTGCGATATTTTTCGAAGTGAAATTTCTTATGCGACTTCCAACAAGTTTGCGTTAAACGTTTAACGCTACCATGGAGAGGGAATAGAAAGAGACAGAGCAAGAGTGAATGCGTGGCACTCAAACGTGCATGCGTGTTGTATTACGAAGTTTCACTTCTTCCGCTACTTATACATGGGAAGTTCCAAAATTTGCACAAATATTTCTTAAAATACAAATTTCAATAATGTTATAAATTTACTTTAAATACCTTTAATACTACTCAATGAGTGCATTAGTTTTTACCGTAAAACGTGATTTTTTATCTCAAAAATAAACAGTCGTCGGTCGTTTCCCAGAAATATTTTTTGCATAGAGTTACTTAATTTTGGGTATCATTTAAGCTATCACCAATTTAATTAGTTTTGTGTTTCTTAAATAATAGGGTTTGTCCTCAAAATAGTAGATCTGTCACCTAAATGGAATCATCAAATAATATCAAAACGCTTACCTAAATATTAATTAAGAATTACTTGGAAATAATAGCAATCATCAAGTAATTTTATTAGGTTTCAAAATAATAGAAGTGTCACGAAAATTGAATCATCAAACAATGTAAAAATGTTTACATAAAACTCCAAACCACAGGTCCAAACTAAGGCGTAGTCGACGGAGCCCCGCTACGCGGGGCTCCTATTTCTCTCTGCAGGGTTTAAAGTAACCTAACACGAAGGGGATGTCGGGGTCTTAGTTCGCTCGCTCCGCTCGCTCACTAGACCCCGCCATCCCCTTCGAACCTAACCTGTCCGAGTTGATGTGCCCTATGTCTCGTATTAACTGATCTATTTATTTGGTGACAGATCTACCATTCTACCATTATTTAAGTAACAAAACTGTTATTATAAGAACGAAGTTTATATTCATGTAATGCAATATAATTTTATTGGTTATCGATCTCTTATTTTACACATATATTAACATTAATTTGATAATTCATACCTGGGAACAATTTTTGTTTATCTGAGAACGAAAATATTTCGTGGCGATAGATCTATTTATTAGGTGATACAACTTGATGACAAATATAAATTTTGGTGATAGAAAATATAGTTCCCCTTAATTTTTAATGAGAGCAGCGGTGGCCCAGTGGTGGCAGCCCCGACTTACGAGCAGTAAGCCGTGAGTTCGAACCCAGGCAGACGCATTACTTTGTGTACCTAATTTATTTCACACCGCTGCTCTCAAAAACGGTGAAGGAAAACATCCTGAGGAAACCGGCATGACCTAGAACTAAAAATTCGAAGACATGTGACATCTACCAACCCGCACTGGACCCGCGTGGTGGTTTACAGCCCACACCCTCTCATAGAGAGTAGGTCTGTGTCCCAGCAGTGGGAACATTGTAGGCTGATGATGATGATGACTTAATTTGATGTATGATTTGATGCAGTACCTACCTACATACATGCGAGTACGTCTTCTTCGGCTACATTCTGGTTATCGTTTTTAGCTAGCCTGATAATTTTTAACGTTCACGCCCCAAAACATTACACATTTAAAAAGCATCTATAAATTCTTATTCTATGGCAGCAGCGGTTAGCGGTTCGTTCTTAATAGCTCCAACTATGGTTACCGTAAACATGGCAAAAGGTTTGGACATACTTGTCTGTTATTCATACGAGGGACGCACGTGCCGTATCGATGTCACACGCTCTCATGCCGAATTCCTGAGTTAAAAACCAATATTTTTAAGCCTGTATTTGTTATATTTCTGGTGTGAGTATACCACTAAATATACCGTTTTATCGATTACTCGTTCATTTGTTTTCTGTTATATTACTTTTAGGGCCTAGAAAAGTGACGCTATTTTTTTTTTCAATTTTTTTTTTGCGTGTACCGAATTTTCAGATGCCTAAGTGGATTGTGACATCGGTCGTCAAGATTTGAGAACTGGTGGCCTACCATGAATTACGTCTTAAGAAATTATTATTTTACTCTTTTTCCAGTGTGGGAAAGAGATTGCGCTAGACACCCTGTTTATCTCCGTCTTTTTCCCACATTGAAATAAGAGTAAAACAATACTACTTTAAGACGTCATGGTATGCCACCTGAAGGCAAGAAGGGTCGAAATAGTTACTCGGTTACTGGAAACCAATATCTTAATGATAATTTTTTTAGAAGAGAAACAAATTACAAATGCATGGGTTATGAAATTGTTGAAGAGAAAGATGATGATTACCATTTATTGCATATTGAACCGAGTACAGTAATTATGAACCCGCGATAGTAATACTTATATTACTGACAGTATTCTCTCAAATACTCTCAGTAACATAACTATCGAAAGGAAGTCGTTCATTTAGTTAGAATCTTTCGACGAATCTGTGGGCCCCATTATATAAGAACTGCCTAGTATCCGGTGATTGAAATCGGAACTTACACCATAGAACATTATGTAACCGACGGATAGTGACTGTGGTGACCCGGCTACCGGGTCAGATTGGTTGGTAGCATGACAACAAATATCAATTAACTATCATTAGAGCTATTTAAGTTTTTAAACTGACATGGTTACTCACATTATCAATAATACTTGTAACGGATATTTACCGTGTTTATATTTGTTTTGAGGAGCTCGTGGCTAAATAATAACAGCCGCATGGGTCGATCTTTAAGGTAAAGCGGTGCTTGCCGAAGTTGATCCGTGGATGGGTGACCATAATTACATACTGAGTTTCCTCCGTGCCTCAGAAAGCACGTTAAGCCGTTGGTCCCGGCTGTCATTTGTAGATCTTTGACAGTAGTCGGAAGCCAAAAATCTGACATACAGTCTAAGGGGTATCGTATTACCCAGTTACTGGGTTGTGGAGGTCAGATAGGCAGTCGCTTCATGTAAAATACTGGTACTCAGCTGCATCCGGTTAGACTGGAAACCGACCCCAACATAGTTTGGGAAAAGGCTGGGCAGATGATGATGATTATTTGTTTTGAGTTCCCGATATTTCGGCGCTATTGCAAACGCCATGATCACGTATAAACTGAAGTTATTGGTGGATGTTTATGAGCAGACAAATCCACCCTCAGACCACCGACAGACAGTCTACCCTCTTTCTTGTTTTTTTTTTGTGGTCCGTACCACTAGCCCTGTCACTCAGTCAGTCAGTTTATGTTAACTTCAATTAAATTCAGTTAATGAATTGAATTGAACTTAAGTTAAACTGCTTTTTTTCACATGTTTTGCACGACTTTAGTTTAGTTCGAGAGTCGGGAAAGTTATCTAACGGGATGTAGCCAAATAGACGGCTTGACTCCACTTTGTTCAATTAAATTAAATCAAATCAAATGACACATCTCTTGGAATTTGGACCTCCTCCTTTAGTTCTCATTATTTAGTCAAATATTCCGAAAATAAAATATAAGGTTCCAATATCTTTATGATTTGTTGAAAATAAAGTCATTTTGGCAAGAAGTTAGCACTCACCTTTAAAAGAGCAACGAAATTACATAAAACTTTTTAAGATGAATTTAGTGTTTTGAAATATTTTATTATTTCGTGTGAATTCATTTTGCAATTCCGTGCAAGGTTAATAGATGAGGTCAATTGATTGGTTGCGGTTTTACGGTATGTGTGAATGTCCACGGTTAACGTTAGCCGCGTTTAGCAGAGCTTGAGGCAATAACTGTTAAAGTGTTAAACGCCAATTAACTTTGAGTAGAACGAAGGAAATATACTGAAGGTAGTGGTAGTTATTGGTGTTTTTTATAGAACTAAATGAACGTAATAGGCGAGTAAATCATAAACTCGATCATGAAAAATAAATCATTAGTATTACCATTTTCTTTAAAAAAAACGCACGGGGTTTTAAAAGGGGGGAGAGGGGGGAAGGGGTCTTAAAAGGATTAAATAAGGAACTGTTAGGACTTCCTTTATTTTTACTGATGGGCTTCATCAGGCACTCGGCTTATTCTGTAATAAAATTTGCACTGCAGTAGCATGTGTTGCCTTAGTCATCTTTAGTATGGCGGGACGAGCTGGACAAGACCAGGGACCAGTGGTCCACATTGGCCCTGGATCGAAGCAGTTAGAAGTCATGGGAAGAGGCTTTTGCTCAGCAGTGGGATGACCCAGGCAGACCATGGCATACAGTATGATACTGTAAAGGACGCGTGTACAACCTGGTTAGTCCGTGCTACCAATCACACTAATTAAAAACCCCCTGATTTACTCTAAGACACACCCGTTCTCAGATACATAATTAAAACAGAGAGTAACTACAGTCGTATGTATATGAGCAATCTGAATACGTCATCTGCTTAGCCTTTTCCCAAACTATCTTGAGGGCGGCTTCCAGTCCAACCGGATGCAGCTGAGTACTAGTATTTTACATGAAGCGACTGCCTATCTGACCCCTTCCCTTTGGTAATAATGGATGTCCGATTTTTTGCTTTTGACTACTCGTAACGACTGTCAAAGTTCTACAAATGACAGCCGGAACCAACGGCTTAACGTGCTTTCCGAGGCACGGAGGAAACTCTGTATGTAATTATGGTCACTCATCCATGGACTAACCTCGGCAAGCACGGCTTAACCTTAAAGATCGACCCGTGCGGCTGTTATTCAAGCTCCTCTTCACTTTAAAACATTGGAACTGTGCCAATGTCTCTTAATTGCATGTATTCAGAAAAAAATAGATTGCTCGTATACAACAAAATACCAACAACAAAACTTGTATAATACTCAGGATAATATGGAATACCTTTCTAGTAATTTTCTAGTAGTTTCCTTCACGTTAACCAGTAAATTATGAATGTTGTAACTAAAGAAATGTTGCAAGCTTGGAAAACCACTAAACTCCGGGTCTTAGGGCAGGTGACGTAATGCGAACAGCTGGAGAGAGGTGACGTAACCAGTGGAAAATCTTTGTCACCTTTTAAGGTGATAATTTAATGAGTTTGAGTCAACTGTGGGTGATAAATTTAGTCCAATGAGATGGTGTGACTTTCGTTTCCCATTCTAAACATATAAGGTGTTGTTTTGCATCCTCGTCAAATTCAAGGAGGTAAGTACGAGTATGCTAATCGAATCAATAATAAAATGAGTTGGTACTTTGTTTTTCTTATTTTCGGCAATCGGTAAATTTGAACCGCCCGTGTTTTTTACGCGACCATCTGATCCTCGCCCTATAACCGCGCTTTCACACATACAAACAATTTTAAAGGTTTATTCGATAATTCATTAGTCCCTAAACCACGTTAAAGCGGTTATTCTGATATACTGACAAACTTAAACAACCAAAAAAATCAGCAGTTATAAATAACTAGCTGTCCAGCGCAACTTCGTTTGCGTCACATTTTCCCCGTTTTCGCCACATTTTTCATTGCTGCTCCGCTCCTATTGGTTGTAGCGTTATGATATATAGCATATGTCCTTCCTCAGGTTGATATCTATCTTTTTGCCAAATTTCATTAAGATCCGATCAGCTGTTTAGTCGTGAAAAGGTAACAAACAAACTTACTTTCGCATTTATAATATTAGTTAGGATAGTACTGATTATCATCTTCTTGTCCTTATCCCATGTTACTTGTGGTTGGCGCAATTTATGTTTTTTCTTCCATTCTCCTCTGTCATCCGTCACGCTATCACTAACTGTTTTTCCTTTTAAATCATTCCTCATAGAATCTATCCATCGTCTCTTTGATCTTCCTCTCTCTCTGCTGCAAATATTATGAAACGATAAGATGAACATCCCCGTATGCTGGCTATACAATATTACGAGTAAGAGGGCTACTGATACTGAATTTAGAATGTTAACGTGGTATAACATCACGCCTGTAATCCCCGAAGAGATAGGCAGAGGCGTACCTAGTATACCCACATGTCGCCAGTTATGTTTAAGTCTCATGTAATAGGGGGGGGGGGAGCTATTGTTATCAACCGGGCATAAATCTGGACTCCGTGGCTGCTACTGAAAAATTCCTGATGATCCTAAAATAACCATCATTTCAGCCGAAAGACTTTACGTCCACTGCTGGACACAGGCCTCCCCCAAGTCTCACCACATTGACCGGTCCCGTGCGACTCGCATCCAGCGGATCCCCGCAACTTTCACCAGGTCATAAGTCCACCTAGTAGGAGGCCTACCAACACATCGCCTTCCAGTTCGCGGTCGCCATTCCAGAACTTTTCGGCCCCATCGGCCATCCGTCCTGCGAGCAATGTGCCCTGCCTACTGCCTCTTAAGTTCTTTTAATTCTTCGGGCTACGTCGGTAACCTTGGTTCATTTGCGGATGTCCTCCTAAAGTAATGATCCAGCAATAACATACAATTCTGTTTTTATATTATGCATATTACCGGAATAAAATATCGTACTGATTTTGTCCGCACCAGTAATAAAATTCCATATTTAGCCTAAAGTAAAGTAATACACGAACAGGGAAGGCCGTGTTATGGTGCGGTTGCATATGTAGGACTACTGACGTAAGACGAAAGTATGTTGACTGTGTATCAGCTGGTCTCGAAGTAGTGATATAACTGAGAATGCAGTTTTCGGCATTTTTTTTTAAATGAAACTTCTTATGCGACTTCCAACAAGTTTGACGCTACCATGGAGGGGGAATATTTTCTAAAACTCACTAAGAGATGGCAGTATTACAAGATTTGTGACTACGTAGTACTACTAGGTACGCAAGATGGCGTGCAAACTGTCATGCATTCGACTCTTCGATGTGACCAGCCTTCGCTTAATTTCCATGAGTAGAATAACCTCGATAAACTTATGTAATAAAAATAATACAACAAGAAAACAACAAAATATTATTTAGAAGCTCAATAAAATAACGAGAGTGAATGCGTGGCACTCAAACGCATGCGTGTAGTATTACAAAGTTTCACTTCATACGCGCGGAGGGAATCCACGCACTATTTTTTTACGGCCCGAGTATCGTCCGTGCATTGCGAAGCACGTTAAACCGCTACTCCCAGTTGACATAAGTAGATCTTTGACAGTCAAAACACTTTGTGGTCCGAAAGAATTACCCAGTACTAACTGGGTTATTGAGGTCAGATAGGCAGTCGCTCCATGTAAATACTGATATTAAGCCATATCCGGTTAGACTGGAAGCCAACCCCAACTTAGTTGGGAAAAGGCTGGGCAGATGATGATGATGGTTGCAAATGCCCTTAAATTAACTAAAATTTTTGGGTTTGATTTAGGGTTGCCATCTCTAAAATTTGCCAACTAGGACAAGACTCGTGAAAACCCCGGATCTTAGAACCCGGACATTTCAAAAGGTTTTTTTTAAACATAGATTAATAAAAAACAGTTGAAAATGTCAAAAATTACCTTTTTATTTATTTTTTTAGACATTAAAATTAAATTTAGCGAGTCGGTTCGTGGGTTGATCGCAGCGTGCGGGCACAGTGCGTGTGGGAAGTGTGCTATGAAGCCTCACCCGGACGCTCTCCGGATGCCCTCTAAACTAGGACAAATCCGGGGAAACCGGGACGTATGGCAACCCTAGTTTGATTCCTAGTTCGGGCAATGTGTTATTGTGTTTTCCATTAATAATTTCTCAGTATTGCCTGGAGTTTGAATTTGTGCCTGGTTGAAGGCAATAGTCCTATGAGAAACGAGAAGATTAATAGCAAGCAATAATACCTACCTAGCTAAAAAGCCGTTTTCTATACAAACTCATGATAGTGGCCATGAAAATGAATAATAAAGTTGCTATAGTGGAATCGTGAAAATTAGCTTCACTTAAATCAAATTAATGCATCGCGAGACTGGAAAAACATATCAATAAATTAAACTATCATGCAACAGCAGTCTAAACATTTATCCATCTATGAGGCTGGGCCGGTGTTACATAACTTTACAAAAGACATCTGTTTATAATAGTAAAAGCAGGTGTAGAAACAGGTGGACAGTCATTCTTAGACAAGCCGACACAAAAAATATTGCCTGTTGAATTTTCAACGCTAAACTCAGCGACGACAGTGGATAATCCAATGTGTAATATTTAGGTATGTCGCTTAGTCTTCGTAAAACCAGGCATATTATAATAAGCCAGCAAAAAAGAAGTTACCTTATGGATTATGTCGTAAGGAATAATTTAGGATAACTAGGCTTACGTCTATTCGTTTGTGTATGTAAGCCGATTAGTTCCAGGAAGGGCACGTGGACATAACAGGATTGCTTGTTTCGCCAGTCTGCTGAAGATAAGACTTATGAATATTATTTTGTCATGCTGGCCTACGATGACGTCTTAAAGCAGTATAGTTTTACTCTTATTACAGTGTGGGAAAGAGACGAAGCTATACAGGATGTCTAGCGCCATCTCTTTCCCACAATGGAAAAGGAGTAAAACAAAAACTTTTTAAGACGTAATGGTAGGCCACCTGATGTTGCAAATTCACGCACAATTATGTTACAAATATGATTTGAAACCGTAACTAATATGGCATTAAATGACTTTTTCATTTAACAGTCTTTCAATGGGATTAAATAAACATAGAGGATTTTTGCAGGATTTAAATTTCTCTACAGCCAGTTCGAAAACAAAAAACCCAAATTGACACTGTAAAAGACCAAACGCATCAAAACGCGCAAAGACTAAAGTATCAAATAAATTGGTTCCTCTTATTAATACATGCCACGTTGTGGAGCGTGTCATCTAATCTATTGGAGATGTGTTAGGTACCCGATTACGTCATCAATGGATAGTAGGTATCAGTCGAAATTAGTTGCGTCACTGTCATTATAAAAGTACTGGTGGTAAGTTAAACGTTTTTGAACTTAGTTTTTGAAGTGAAACTTCATAAGCGACTTCCAACAAGTTTAACGCTACCATTTCTAAAACTCACTAAGAGATGGCAGTATAACAAGATTTGTGACTAAGTAGTTCTACTAGGTACGCAAGATGGCGTGCAAACAGTCATGCATTCGACTCTTCGGTGTGACCGGTGTGAGTATTACAAAGTTTCACTTCTTCCGCGCGGAGGGACTCCACCACTATTTTTAAAGTATTTCTTTAGTTATATTTCAGCGGCATGTAGCCAAGTCAGAGGCTCATAGGCGGCATAAAATCTCTGACACTAGTTTAGGCACTAAACACGCGATAATGAAGAAGATTAGAACAGTATGTGCTTATCTACAAATGTCATTGTTTTCTTGCTTTTATTTTTTTTGTGATTTAGTCTATACTTGTTTAGGAACCAAAAAGTACCCTGGTAACGTTATCATTTAACACAGCATTTTAGATTTGAAAAAAAAACTTTTAACTGGTAGCGCCAAAATATCAGGAACTTAAAACAAATAGTAAACATAGTAAATATCTTGTTTCAAGTTTTATTAATAGTATCAGTGGATCTTTATTTCATAATCCTCTAAGCTCTGCACACACATCACATACTTATAATATTTTTTTCCATAGTTTAATGCATTTAATCACTAACTCGATCGTCATGGCCACCAATCGTAAAACTTTTAAACCCATCTGTACAAAAACCAATAGGAAGTTACGTAAACCGTTTGACCGATACTATCGTAAAACATGTGAATTTGTAGCCGACACTTGACACTTCGACGATATAGTAGCACCTGTATGTAGGTTTCGGATAGACAGGTTGCACAAGATGTGACATTTCTCAGAGGTGTTAATCTTTATAGGTTTGTGGAACTGTAAAAACGTAGAAGAAACGTTAATTCCTGTTAAAGTCTAGACACAATCAGTCAATAACTGTTACCTAAGGTTAATAAGGTTCAAAACATTATTTATTGTTGAATCTTTTGATTCCACCATCAGTAAGATTTGATGCAGTCAAATCAGATTCAGATCATCATATTCAGACGGAGGTCGTCCGAATTTGAATTTTTTGGAAGACCGCCGTCTATCGAGAAAGTCCTGCACTATCAATTCAATTTCAAAAGCTATGACCATAACAAAAGTGATGGACATATTAGTACACATACATTCTAACAGATGGCGCTATTCTTAAGTTCGCTCAAGCGCCATCTTTACTTTCACTGCAAATATATATGTTCCCGCCTTTTTACTTGTTTTTACATAAAGTAATAAATATTTTTTTCTTTTTCCGCAGAGTTACAAAGAAAAAGACGCTGGCAAGGTGGTAGTTTACACGACGACGATGGGCATCGTCCGGGGTACGTACCAACGATGCGTCCTCGTGAAGAAAATCCTGAGGAACTTACTGGTGAAGTACGAAGAAAGGGATGTCTTCATGAGCACGGAGTATCAAGACGAGATCAGGGACAGAATGAAAAGCGACCAGATCTTGGTCCCACAGCTGTTTCTTGATGGACAGCATATTGGGGTGAGTAAAAGTCAAACTTGTAATAATTATTAAGTTAGACTTGATATTTCCATTTAAAGGTAGGTACGTTCCATAAAACTGTGTCAAGTTCCTGAACTAATAATCATCTTCTTTATCGTTCCCGCATTGCTGAGACTTTCGATCACATAAAAAGACGCATCTCCATACTATGTGGTCTTCGCATAAATAATAGAAAACTCTTATTGATGAAAAACTGAAGTAAGAACATATTAGTCATACGTACCCCCCTGACTACCCCAACTAAATATGTATTTTGCTTTCCAGTCATAATAATATGAGAACTTCCTCCTACTTTACAAAGTCAAGAATGTCTCAGAATAGGACATTCAACCTCTGATTTTTGAATTAAAAATATTAGACAAAGCTAATTTTAACCAAATTTTCCAAGATATTGTTATAAAGTTTTTGGGTCACAGTGTAAAGGCGGCCAAAGACCCGTATTGTGTTACCTCGGAGCTACTTACGGATTATGAAAGTTTAATAAACTTTCTCTCAACGGTTTTGTCTGGGAAAGACGTTTTCAGTAAGCGTATTTACCGGGATTTTCTGTCTTCGAAAACTTTCCATAAGTAAGAATACCCAAAAGTTAGGACGGACCGTTTTGTTGTGAAAGATAAACAAACGTGTTTTGAATTGGTTTGACTATAGATACTTTGTGGAAAACGTATTCGAAATCAAGGAGAAAGGTCCAAGATACGTTGGATCAAGGTTTAATTCAAAAGTCTCTACTTCTCGATACGGCTCGTATTGTGAAGGAGGTTCTTGTCTCTGTAGCCCTAACCACTTGTAGCCTATGGACCATGCCCCTGACACCATTGGATCACTATTATTATATTTTTAAATGTGCATAGAAGACGAATAAAGGAGAAAAATAAAATAATAATGAGGCACGCGGTTTGTTTTCAAAATTAAACCCTAGTTTTTGTAAACTACGTATCAATATTTTCTGTTTTTAACAACAACAAAACAAACAGATTTCAAAATTAGTCCAATTAGTTGCCAACCACCAAGTTTCGCATAATTGGAGCCCCATTTTGACAGCTTTTCAATACTAATACCCAAACAACCGGCTTTCAAGGATTACTAAGCCTTTCAAGGTCTCTCAAGATTTACAACAACCGCAGATTATAATCGTCCTTCACAAGATTTGCAATAACTGAGCCAATTAGAATCCTTGAGACGTTTCGAGGTCACTTGTTTTAAATCTATCCCGTAATTCTGCTTAAACCAAAATAATAGTCGGGTGTGTTTGATCAGTGTTATTTGCACTGTGGTGAAAATCATAATTGCTTGTAATAAATACGACTTAGCTGATGTCTGTTATTTTTCGGGCTGCTACTGAGAAGTTCTAAATGTAAAAATCCAATAACACTTTTGAATTAAAAGAGTGTCCATGGAGTTTCTTGTCCATTCTTCTCCATAGAGATCTACAATTTGGAATGGGCAACTACAGTACTTTCACAGTTATTATGTCTTGTGACTGGGACTGTAGCTTCATTTTTATTGTTGTTTGACTAATTAAAAGTGCCTGTAACTGTCCTGGACCTTGAAATAAATGATTCTGATTTGATTTGATTTGATTTGACCGATCCGGGAATCGAACATGATTTAACGCTCAGCAGACGCGTTTGCGATCGTGAAGACGAACGGAGCAGTCAATAAGCAAATTATAACTTCTCAACGCTCATAGATGATCACGGTTTAAAGTACTCCCCTTATAAATTTATTAAGTTAAAATGGCACTCTCTCTGTTATCATAACATAAAACTCGGAAAAAACAAAAAACTCGGAAATGTTTAATCCAAATTAAGCGTATTTACTTTGTTTTTCCTAATATTTAGGATGAGAACCTCATTACCTTAAATTTTCGGAAAAACTCGTGTAAGGTTTCTCAGAACGACACTTTTCTCAGAAAATGATTTTCAGTATAAATGGTCAAATAACGTATAGATTTCCTCATCATTTGTTTTCTTTGTGATTTGGATTAATTAAAAAGATAAGTATTTTTATTTCCAGTACTACCAAGCGGTATCGTATTACCCAGTACTAACTGTGTTGTGGAGGTCAAATAGGTAGCAGCTTCATGTAAAATACTGGTATTCAGCTGTGTCTGGTTAGACTGGAAGCCGACCCCACGACCCTGTTAGGACAAAACGCTGCAACCCGGGTTACATCGTTTTGTGGGAATGCAACTTAAAGTAATCTACGCGACGTAAGCTTGGTACGAGTTCGGTCTACAGTTCAATAACGGTTCCCAGTAACAAAATAACACAATATTACACTTCACTGTAACCCGAAATTCGAACAAATATTTTGGCTAAACGCTGTAATTCAGCTAGATTGCAGCGTTTTAACGTGATATGAAGAAGGTTGCGGACGCGCGAGTGAGGCGTGCGCACATCAATATAGTGGTTTTACGTCTTTGTATTTTGGTAAAACGATGAACTTTATGTTTTACTTTACAAATAAGTACCTGTTAGAAAGAGTACAGAGTAGTATGAGTGTTAATCTGTACAATGTCTACTATCTACATTATCTTTAATATATGTATTTTTACTTCTGGTATGAGTCAATTTAAACGGATATCCTTACTGGATTAAAGGACCTTGAGAAATTTTGGACCAATTACTCAACAGTGATAAAACCTATCCCATATGCAAGCTTTTAGGGTATTATTAATTTCTTATTACGGCAGCTACATCGAATTCGAGCGCGAACATGGTGTTTTGGAACGTTTTCCATACTGACAAAGCATCAAAATTCATAGTGTCGAAACTGTAAACAAAACATTTTTTACTATAAATAACATTTGTAACGGGATATTTACCATGTTTACTATTTATTCTGTCAAAGTTGAAACACAAAAAAAAAAAAAAAATTAACAGGCTTTTCTAATATGTTAATATCGGCTCTTAACCAAGGAACTAGGATGGATTTTGAACTTTTAGGGTCATTAAGTGAGAGTGACATGATTTTTTGGACTGGACTTAGAATTGAGCAATTTAATGCAGTTGTAGAAGAAACTTCTTCACTGAGCCAAGTGGCTAACCGTCCTCGTATTTGGTATTTATTTGTCCAAACTTCGTACAGATGAGTCCAATGAACGATTGGCGAGCCTATTTAATATGTCACGCAGAACTCTGGAAAGGAAACTGGCACTAGCCAGAGAACATTTGACTGGAGATTTTGTCATGGTTTAGGCATGGACAACATAACTAGAGAAAAGGAATTCACTTTTACCAAAGGGTATTTATGGTAATGACGACAAAAAGCGATAATTATCTGTGATGGGACGTACATCTTTATTGACAAAAACAGTATTTTTTTCTTTCAGAGGCTATCAAATAGCCATCATAAGTTCGAAAACCTCTTAAAACCATTTTTAATAGTTAGTAGTGACGGTAACATTATAGATGTTCTTGGTCCGTACCCAGCTACAACAAGTGATGCAACAATAATGGCCAACTTGTGTGATGAAAATCACGCTTTTCATTGGTTTTTTGAACCAAATGATGTTTTTATATTAGATAGAGGTTTCAGGGACTGTATTATAGATTTAGAATCACTGGGATATGAAGCACATTTTCCTCCTAAAAAGGATGGAAATGAAAGTCAGTTGACGACAGAGCAGGCTAATAAATCTAGATTAGTAACAGCAATAGGGGATAATACTATTTTTTTTTTCTTTGTGCGTCGGGTAGTTTATTAAAAAGTATTGGACACGTATTTTTTTCTTTTTTCACGTGGTCATAAAATTACGGAGATATATTGAGTTGAAATGGCGCATGACGTCACATGTAGGTAAGTTTTATACCCACTTGTGACGTAGTAAGCCCCCACTCTCCAACTTTAATGAGTTCTAACTAAGTATTTTTTTGATATTTTGATAAAACAAAAAACACGTGTCTAATATTTTTGTATTACCTGTCTGACGGACAAAATAGAATGTCGTTTTCTTTACCCAGTCCGATCCCCTATTCGCTGGCTGGTGGAAGTAGTCAATGGCAAGTTTAAGAATAGATTCAAATTGCTTTGCCATGATTATTTTAATAGAGCGTTGCCACATATTATATACATAATTATGTTTACGGATTTTAGAATTTCAGCTGTGCTAATTAACGCGTTTTATAGAGTAGCCGTAAATAATAGATTTTCTGGAGACATTATGCGCATTATAAATGCTAAGATCAACACCCCGAAACTTTTATTTGACCATGTGACATTAAAAAATCTTAACAGACAACCTGTTGCGTTTGAAAGGATAGATGCTCGTCTTCCTCAGTTGCAAGACTTCCCGGTATTAACGGATGATGATTAAGTACTTCTGTCCCGTGGTTCATATCAGTTGAAACTTGCACGTACATACACTAGCGATTCCCAGCAATAATTTTTGCGTAAAGTTACTTAGTTTCAGGTGATTTACACGGTGTATACCTAAATATGTAAAAAATAAAATTGAAGTGCCTGTTTGTAATATTAAAATAACCGCTTTTTACTACATGCATTTGAATTTAAATACTGTACATATATACCAAAATATTTTATAAAAATATTTTTTCTGTCTGCCTGTCTGTTTGTTCCGGCAAATCTCTGGAACGGCTGGACCGATTTTGACAAGACATTCACTGGCAGATAGCTGATGTAATAAGGAGTAACTTGGGCTACTTCTGTTTTAGAAAAATCTAAAATGATTATAAAACTAAATAACTTTTTTGTTAAATTCCACGCGGACGAAGTCGCGGGCACAGCTAGTTCAAAATAAAATGTTAATCAATACACGAATAAACATGTTGTTTTATTTTTGTTTATAATAATATGTTCAGTTCCTCGCTAGAACCTACCAATATTTATATTTTTTGATGTTCGAAATCACCTTGTTGGCGCTCGATTTCGGGTTGGCTCCCATAGTAACAGTTAAATAATACCCCAAAATCTTTCTTTTGGAGTAGGTTTCATTAATGTTGAGGATTTGGTCCAGTCTCCATACAAATTGCCCATGGTCAAATTGTTTAGTAACGAGTTAAAGATGTAAACTTTTGACCTCGTTTTTCTCAAATTAGCGTTTCACAGATTGCCGCGTTTTGTCCTGACAGGGTCGCCCCACATAGTCGGGGAAAGGCTAGGATGTTGATGATTAGTGTTTCCATATTGCTTAACTTAACCTTTTTATTTCAATGCAAAATCTAGCTAATTGCCTGTGCAAACTTATACGTAACAAAGGACGCTAATTAATGTAGGTTTAATATTCATGTATGTATTATTCACACGAATAAACCGTTCAGAAAAAAATCTAATATTACGGAACATCATGCATGTAGTCCGCGAAGGGTAAGGCAGCGGTGTTCTTAATTGTACACCCACATATTGCCAGTTATAACAACAACAATATCATTTATTTCAGGCAATTATGGCCCATAAAACACAATACATATATGTTACCAGTTATGTTTAAGTTCCATGTAATAAGAGGCGAGCCTACTCGTATTGCCATCAATCGAGCACAAATCCAGACTGCTTGGGTGCTACTGAGAAGTTTCTGATAAAAACTCAATAAAACCTTGTCCGACCCGAAAATCAAATGAATGGAATGCTCATAAATACCATAGAGGCAGTAAAAACAAATGAAATATAAACAATGTGGTTATAGCCACGTCAAAATCTGTAAAAGAACAACTCAGTCACCAGACAGACACAAAAATAATACACAGATAAACAAGTAACTTGTAACTAAGTAACTTGAGAGCAGCAGTGGCCCAGTGGTGGCAGCCCCGACTTACGAGCAGTAAGCCATGGGCTCGAACCCAGGCAGGCGCATTACTTTGTGTGATTTATTTCATCACCGCTGCTCTCGAAAACGGTGAAGGAAAACATCGTGAGGAAACCTGCTTGTCCTGGAACTAAAAATTCGAAGACATGTGACATCTACCAACCCGCACTGGGCCCGCGTGGTGGATTACAGCCCAATCCCTAGAGAGGACGCCTGTGTCCCAGCAGTGGGAACATTATAGTGATGATGATGAAATAAGTAACTTGACCTTTAAGATAGATAGTGCGCCTGTAGGAGCTAGCATCAATGTTCTATGTAAATAATAAAGAGTATTTAATTCGGTTACCGCCTCCATGGATAGTCATCAGATTGACAGACGTCAAGTGCTCTGGAATAAAATTGAATCCAAATATTTTACGTTTTATTTATTATTCTGTCGACTGGTAAATTGGTGACCCCGACGTGATTGGAAATGGCAACCAACAATGAGGTAGCGACCGTCTCCTTAAAGTCACGCATACCAACTTTTTGGCGAGACAAACCACTTCTTTGGTTTGCACAATTTGAAACGGTTGTTAACCCGCAAAAACCCGGCGATGAAGCAAAGTTCAGCCTCCTAGTAGCTCACATCGAGAAGACGGACGTCGAACAAATAGGTGACATCATCATGGACAAGACACGCGCTGGCCGCTACGAGGAGGCTAAGACGAGACTGTTGTCCGTTTATGAAGAGTCGGAGACGAAACAACTGGAAAAGTTACTCACCGAGATGTAGTTAGGAGATCTGAAACCGTCCCAGCTGTTGCGTAGCATGAAAGAACTAGCACGTGACAAGATGTCTGATACAACCCTGCAGATATTGTGGATGAGACACCTGCCTGCCTCCACGCGTGCTGTACTGTCGGTCAGCGAAAACGCCACTCTCGATGTGCTTGCTGCCATGGCCGACAAGATGCACGAACAAACTCGAGAAGTACATTCAGTTTGTGGATGCAAACAGCCGTCAACGTCTACGTCACGGCACGAAAGCAGTCACTTGCAGCCAGAGCCAGACCTTCGAGAAGCCATTATGCAGCTCACACGGGAAATTGCGGTAATGAAAATGGATAGATCAAGACAAAGAAAATCATTCCGCTCAAGATCACGTTCACAATCCCGAGGTCGAATGAATTTGTACCAGCGAACGTCAGGCGATATTTGTTTTTACCACACTCGTTACGGTAAAGAAGCACGCAACTGCAGATCTCCGTGCAAGTTTAAGCGTCAGGAAAACTAGTCGCGACCTTGGCTTCGACGGGACCCGAGGTTAATGAAATATCACCATACCGTCTACACGTTTGCGATAACCGACATCATTTGAGATTTCTTGTGGACACCGGGGCCAACGTGTCGGTCATTCCCAACACGAAAGGAATGAAGCGGGTGGAAGAAGTGTTGTATGCAGCGAACGGCACACCAATTTACACATATGGCGAAAAGAGGCTGGAACTCAACCTGGGTCTACGCCGCCCCTTATCATGGCAGTTTATCGTTGCTGCCGTGAAACGACCGATATTGGGCGCCGATTTTTTGCGTCATCACGACCTTCTCGTCGACCTACGTGCCAGGAAACTCGTTGATAAGAAAACAGGACTGGCAATCGACGGTTGCATTGCAAACAGTGCCGCTACCCCTACCGTGCTTACTATCAACCTCACCGACCGCCGAGATAACTTCCTCGAACTTTAGCAACACGAAGAACAGCGAAGTTGAACATCATATTGTTACTCACGGGCCGCCCGTGTACAATAAGGCACGACCGTTGCCGCCTCACAAATATCAAGCGGCGAAGAAGGAGTTTCAAGTAATGCTTGAACAGGGAATATGCCGGCCATCAAAGTCACCTTGGGCAAGTCCACTCCACCTCGTAGAGAAGAAGACTGGCGAATACAGACCATGTGGTGATTACCGTAGACTAAATGCCGTCACCAAACCGGATCGGTACCCAATACCACGTCTTCGTGATTTCACGTACCATCTCGAAGGGATGAAAATATTCTCGAAGATTGATTTGAAGAAAGCGTATAATCAATTGAGAATACGCGAAGAAGACATCGAGAAAACGGCAGTCATCACGCCGTTTGGGCTGTTTGAATTCCCACGAATGTGTTTCGGTCTATGCAACGCCGGACAAACATTCCAACGACACATCAACAATGTACTCGGCAACATGGACCACGTTTTCCCATTCGTCGACGACATTCTTGTCGCCTCTCCAGACCAAGAAACCCACAGAATTCACCTGGAAGATCTTTTCAAAAGACTCAAAGAGCATAGTCTAAGAATAAACTTGTCGAAATGTGTTTTCGGACAGAAAAAATTAGAATTCCTTGGGTACATATTAACAGAAGCCGGTATTCAACCAACACAAGATCGTGTGAAGACTATATCCGATTATCCTGAACCTACCACAATTCAAGAATTACGACGATTCCTCGGTATACTAAACTTTTATAAAGAAAATATTCCACACGCCGCACATGTTCAGGAAAGACTATACAAATATCTACGAACATGCAAGAAAAATGACAAGACTATGATCAACTTCAATAGTGAAGATAAAGAAGCATTTCAAGCTTGTAAGAATAGCATCAAAAGTGCCGTCACTTTGTCACACCCATCAATTCACGCTCCGCTATCACTGATGTGTGACGCCTCAAATACCTGCGTCGGAGCCACGCTACAGCAACGTGTAGGAAAAAGCTGGAGACCACTCGGTTTTTACTCAAAGAAACTGACAGAAGCACAAAAAAAATACAGCACGTTTGACAGAGAGCTACTGGCGATCTACCTGGCAATAAGACACTTTCGACGCATGTTTGAGGGTAGAGAAATAACAGTTTACACGGACCACAAGCCATTAACGCACGCACTACTGCGGATAAATAGCAAGACTGAAACACCATTACGAACGAGGTACTTGCACTATATCAGTCAATTCACAATGAATATATGCCATATTGAAGGAAAAGACAACATTGTGGCTGATGCATTATCAAGAATCGAAGCAATATCCACTCCGTCACCAATAGACTACGACGAGCTGGCTCGCCTACAACACAGCGACAGGCAACTCACTGACGTCACGAAAAACATTTCGCTCACATTCGAGCGGCTTCGTCCACTCAACGCAAGAAGCCCAATATTGTGCGAAACATCAACTGGTCATGTACGACCTTACCTACCGCTACAGCTTCGAAGGGAAGTTTTCGACGCCATACACGAGCTAAGTCACCCCGGCACCCGAGCAACTAAGAAGATGATCGCACAACGTTTTTTCTGGCCAAGTATGAACAAAGACATCAGTACGTGGGCCAAATGTTGCATAACCTGCCAACGCACAAAAGTGCAGCGACACACAATATCGCCGCTAGAACAATACCCACCAGCAGATCGATTGTCGCACATACATATAGATATCGTCGGACCACTACCCATATCAGATGGAAGACGGTATTGCGTTACCATCATCGACCGAGCAACTAAATGGCCAGAAGCATTCGCAGTCAGCAACATAGAAGCCAGCACTATCGCCACGGCCATTTATGAAGGTTGGATAGTGCGATTTGGTTGCCCAGAACGGATCACAAGCGATCAAGGACGACAATTCGAATCTCATCTATTCAAAACACTGATGAATAGAATGGGTATCGAAAAAACACGAACTACTGCCTACCATCCACAGGCAAACGGTATGGTTGAAAGATGGCATCGAACGTTCAAAGCAGCACTGACGGCACGACTACACAACTCAAGCTGGACGCAAGAATTGCCAACTGTTTTGCTGGGACTTCGCGCTGCAATTAAACAGAACACGGATGTATCATCAGCAGAAGCACTATACGGTAAAACGCTACGGCTACCCGGTGAAATGTGTGGAGAAACGTCGATATACGCGAACACAAATACGCACTTTAGCGAAGTCATAAACAACGCAATGAAAAAGATGCAAGCCGTTCGCCGGAACACTGATCGCCGCGCAATGTTTATACACGATGACCTACATGTATGTACGCATGTTTTTATACGTACTGATGCGTACCGCCGACCGCTGACGCCAACCTACGAAGGTCCGTATCGTGTCTTGAAGAGACAAAACAAGGTGTATACAGTGAAAATCAACGACCGACAGGTGAACATCAGCATAGATCGATTGAAGCCTGCATTCCTGCCTAACACCGAAGAAGCTGTATGTCCTTTAAGTGACCAGACACCATACATCACACGATCCGGCCGGACCTCGAGACGCACAGTACGCTTCGCTGGGGGGGAGCTATGTAGGAGCTAGCATCAATGTTCTATGTAAATAATAAAGAGTATTTAATTCGGTTACCGCCTCCATGGATAGTCATCAGATTGACAGACGTCAAGTGCTCTGGAATAAAATTGAATCCAAATATTTTACGTTTTATTTATTATTCTGTCGACTGGTAAACGCCGGTATATTATGTGACAAAATACTTACACATTTAAAATTCTATGGTGTTTGTCAACCATGCTAATACAGCCCACTCACGGTATATTGCAATTTTGACCACCATGACCCAATGTGTGTCGCATGGTGTTGAAACAACCATGAATGCCATTCGTTAATTTACACGTCCATTATACCATCTAAACTTTAGATGAGCTAGCCTGACACCTGGCTAACTTAGTTGGTCCCTGTTTCTATTATTATAGTGGTGTCGGTCATCTCCTTTACTAAATAAATGCAGATTTTTCGTAGATGTATTGGCAAGGTACCGTCATAATGTTAATTTCCTTAAACAGTTGCCTTAGATAACTGCGCCTTAGTAGATTATACATGGCTCTGACGGCTCTAGTTTGCAGGATAAACATAGACTCGATCTCTGCAGCCCGTCCACATACTAAAATACCGTATGACATAATACTATGAAAATAACTAAAATACACTAGCCTCGCGGAATCTACATCAGAAAATTGACGGATTTTTCTGTCAGCCTATGCTGCTGAACTCAGCTTTCCTGCAAGAGACGTTAAATGAGGACCCCATTGTAGCCTTGAGTCGAGCGTGATTCCCAAGAAAACAGTTTCATCGACAAATTCAAGTTTCTGTTTATTCAATACTATGTCACAATCACTACATTTGACATTTGGTAGAGTAAATCTTATCCCATTTAATACTAAATTATTAGCAGTAAACCAGTTGTGGACCTGCAACAGAGCGTTATTTACGCCGTCGAGGTTTGTGGCACATCTGTTTATCCTAATTATTAAAGAAGTATTATCAGCAAACGACACCATTTGTGGTTGGTAATAAGGCTTTAACGATTCAAAGATCTACAAATGACAGCCGGGACCAACGGTTTAACGTACTTTGTGCCAGGGCTCGGAGAAAACTCGGCATGTAATAGGTGGTCACCTATCCACAAATCAACCTAGGCATTGCGATGATCCAAGCGGCGTGTATGTAGCCACGAGCTCTATTCGCCATACCAATATTATACAGGGTGTAACGGAAAGGGTATATACATCCTTAAGGGTGTGCTACAGACCATCAAACTGAACATGTTTCTCAACACAAAAAAATTTTTGCAGCAAAAAAAAATATTAGCTGCCTATACATTTGGATCGAATAGGTATTGTAATTTTCTATGGGGCATCAGATATTTTTTTTGCTGAAAAACATGTTTTACGATGAGAAACATGTTCAGTTTGATGGTCTGTAGCAGACCCTTAAGGATGTATATACCCTTTCCGTTACATCCTGTATAATATTTAAAAACGACTGAAACAATTAACAAAAGCTACATTTCAATGGTCGGTACAAAGGCTGCAAACTCAAAACAAAAAACATTTTTGCAGCCCAGTATTGCAATGAAATTGTCCCATGTAGCCATCCATATCTTTGATGAAGATGTTACGCCCTGCCTCGCAATTAACGTTATAATATATAAAAATAGACACTGCCACAATGAGACCGCTCGTAAAGGAGAGCTATCGCATTAAGGTAGGGTTGATACGCAATACAAAATATAAAGAAAAGAAAAAAAATGTTTCGGAGGTAATTATATTTTGGCTAGGATTACAGGTATGACAAAATAAGTAATAAGCTTTTTTCAACTAAGAATCTTTGCAGACAGATTCTTCAGATCCACTGATACAACAAGACTGGAAATAAAATGAGTTGTTACTTTTTGACTTTCGATTCTGTTTACTGCTAACATGCTTTACACCCACACACACTCACACACAAACGCCCACTCGCATACGCACACATACAAATACGTGCCTCTAAAACTTTTTAATTTATATATCTACTCATTACTCTCGTCATTTTCACTTTAAAGAAAAGTGTCACAGCTCCGAAACAAGTACTACAATTGCAGCTTACTGGGGCTACCTCAGTTTTTGTTTGACATAATGTTTAAGCTAAAATAAATATTCTTTCCATTTTTTTTGGATAGCATTGTCTATTGGTCGCTAGTGCGACTGAGCAAAGAGGGTTCGATTCCCAGACCGGGCAAAGCGTTATTGGGTTTTTTCAATCAGTATTTTTTTAATAGCAGCCACGCAGTTTGGATTTGTGCCCGTATGATAGTTTCAAGCTCGCCCCCTATTACATGGTACTCATTTAAACAAAACTGGCGAAATGAAACGAACTGGATGCACTATTAGGTACACCTCTGCCTAACCCTCCGGAGATTACAGGCGTGATGTTATGTTACGTTTATGTTAAAACTCAGTGGTTTTTAAACCCAGCTCAACCCTACGTTTGCTAAAGTCATAACCGCAGGTAGGATATTCAGGCGTCCATTGCGCGCAGTTATCAACTTTATTGCAACTGTCTGCGTTACCAGACGTGCCCACTTATCTTTATTTATATGTATGTATACTGGTTCGATAATATAAAAACATGGGAGTAGAAATGTAGGCGTAAAGGAATAATGTCCTGAAATTTGGTCGAGAATGATGTACTGAATACGTGCATATATTCATAAAACAACAAACAAAATTAAAACTGCTTATTTCAAGTTATACATAGTTTGCTTTTAGGGAATGCGGATATGCAATAATGAGCAAGATAGATAATAAAAAAAATGTTTTAGAAAAAAAAATACAAATAAAAAATATATATAAATTATTATCTTATTCTAATAGTATCAATCCCCCTAGCTAGGTACCAGCTTCCTTTTTTACAATACCCAAAATGTTATCATCGGTTAAAACGTTTACATTACTGAAAACTTTTAACGACAAGATATATTTTTACGAATGACTTCGGATTAATTTGATTGACGGCACGGTTGGCGCAGCGGTTGAGCTATCGACTGCTGCGCTGCGTGTCGCGGGTTCGATCCCCGCACGGAACAAATATTTGTATGGCCTACAGATAGTTGTTCCGGGTCTGGCTGTTTGTGTATGTGAGTTTAAATGTTTGTAAACGCACCCATGATACAGGAGAAATTCCTAGTGTGGGACAACGTTTTTAAAAAAAAAAAAAATTGTTGCACACTCAAAATTAATTGGGCATTCGATTATGCAAGAAAAACAGAATTTCATTTTATTTTCGTCACAACTAAATCCTCCGCATACATAAGTTACTTTTATTTTTGACGAAGGTTTGGTCAAATTAAGTGTAGAGACCATTAAAGTAATCTTTCTGCATGGGATCTATATCTTTATGGCGAAAAAATAACCTTTTAGTAGGTATTGAAGTTAGGCGGGTGATAATTTTTTCACCATCAATTTTATTTCACCAATTTTATTTTATTTATTTATTTATGTACACACAAAACACTTAACAGGACAATACATTAAAATACAAGAACACAAAGGTACTGCTTATTTCATAAGAAACTTCCAGCAGATCTACAGCGAGTGGAAAGTTGGATTAGAAACGAAGACACAGTGTGTAGAAAAGATAAAACAGGAAAAAAAATTGAGCTTAAAACAAACATTATACCTATATAAAATAAACATACATATAAATACCCATGTAATAATAAAAAATAAAAACATATACCTAGAATACCTTTTTGATACATGCTGTTTATAATTATTCCCCCACAAAGTCGTCATATGCCTAGCCTTTTCCCAACCATGTAAGGGTCGGCCTCCAGTCTAACCGGATACACGAAAACCTGTATTTTACATGGAGTGACAGCCTATCTGACCTCCACAACCCAGTTAGTACTGGGTAATACGATACCCCTTGGTAAAATTGATTGTCAGGCTTTCGGGCCACTGACTACCCGTAAGGACTGTCAAAGAGCTACAACAACTGAGACCAAGAGCTTATCGTGCTTTCCGAGGCACGGATAAAACTCGTTATGTAATGGGTGGTCACCCATTCACGGACCAATCTTGTCAAGCGCGGCTTAACCTTCCCCCCCCCCAAAGATTGACTTGTGCGGCTGTTATTATATAGCCACGAGCTCCTCGATCTCCACAAAGTACCTAACATGCTTGAAAAAGCTTTAACAAAATTATGAAAACCTCATTAAGAAACTTATCTAGGAACCTAATAAGATTTTCCCATAAAATGGACTAACCACTGTTAACGCCCGTTTTAAGTGCTATTAGTTTTTTAAACTAACGAAGAGCGCATTTTAATTGGTTCAGTGTGTCGTTAAAAGTTACTACGGAATACTATGTTGTAAACTGTTGCTACCCACCCACGTGTGTTTTTCAGTGTGATACTGTAAAGAAGCAGCCAGTATTTTTATCATATTTATATTTTTTACGCCCAGTTAACCGCCTAACCTTTTTTACCAAGGGGTATCGTGGTACCAAATAACTGGACTGAGGAGGTCAAATCTATGCATCCGATTAGACTGAAAGCCACCTCCTGGAAATCGGCTTGGCTTAAAATTTTTAGTGCGGTTAAGTATGATGACAATCGTAGTTACGAGAGAAGATACTCGCAGAGGACAAAGGGTTATGTAGTCTATTAAGCTTACTTATAAGAAATATGATACTTTAAAAACAAGAGGCAACAGTGGGACGTCATTTTATTTCTCGTATTCCTTTCAGCAAAATAATTATTTCATTTGAAAGCTATATCATGGGAATGCATAAAAAATAACCACTCCGCCATCTTTGCGAGTCCGCAATATTGGGTTTAGAATAAATTCACTTAGCTAACCATGCATTGTCATCCAAACTTCACATCTATTTAAAATTTTAGTACTATCGGTAACCAGAAAGTGGGTCAAATTTAACTTCTAAGATTTTTTTACACAGTTACAGGTGTAGCTGTTAAAAGCGTGTTAATATAAGTATTATTTGCAATTTGATCGTTTCTTAAAGATAGTGTATCTTGCTTACAGCCTACTCTTGTCTCGTCTATTGCCAGGATGACCTTGTGCTGTAAATTTCCATACAATCCATCATTCCTTGAACTTAGGTCCATCCAACATATCTCCTTTGCTATGTGTGAATAAGGCCATTATCTCGCTTGATGTGAACAGGTGATCGCAGGAAGGTGACGTCAGTGCAGTTAAATACTTCCGCCCATCCATATCTGACAATCGCCTTTAATGGGAAGAATGGTTTGACGCTTTGAGAGCGTTTACGCCTTACGACATTTAATACAAATTTTCACGTTCTTATTTTCCGAAACGACTGAACCGATTTTAATTAAACTTTAAAAAGTTACTAAAAAACATCATCTTCTTGCCCCTATAACTTGGGGTCCGAGCAACACGTTCAATCTTTCTTTCTCCCCTGTCAACAGTCAGGTGGCCGTTCACGAGACGTCGCGTAATGATGCCATACGAGCCAAAAAAATAGCAGTCGTGGCGTATTGGGTTCTGGTAATAAGTTGAGTAAAAAGAGACTAAAATGATAGCTTATCAACTAGAACACAACACGTGGCCACAAATTACATCTTTATCACCTCACAAAGCCTTTTTCGTAATCAATAGACATCCGATCCAATCTTCTTTCAGGCGTTAAGATAAATATATAGTTAATTGTATAAAACGCCACCTTAGAGGTACGCGTGAGGTTACGTTGCTTAGCTCGATAACTGGGACAAGATTATGTAGAAATAAAACAGTCATGTTTTGAGATTTTTCTTCTTTTTACACTTTTTAGGGTTCCGTACCTGGAAAGGAAAAAACGGAACCCTTATAGGATCACTTTGTTGTCCGTCCGTCTGTCTGTCTGTCAATACCCTTTTTCTCAGGAACGCGTGAAGGTATCAAGCTGGAATTTATAACAAATACTCAGGTCTATGGTCCCTTGGAGCTCAAACTCAAACTTCAAAATCAAACTTCTAAGCCAGCGCAATCATACAGCCGTTTATGCCGCAAATTTCCGCAAATTTTCGACACACGCAAGGGAATCAAAACCTAAAGGGTACTTCCCGTTAACTCAGAATCTTGCAATTTGGTACGAAACAACGTCTTATAGCACAGATATTGGAAAAATTGCGAAAACCATAATTTTTTTGTTACATCACATATTTTTTACTACCAATAATTGTACGGAACCCTCGATGCGCGAGTCCGACTCGCACTTGTCCGGTTTTTTATTATTATGCTACTTACACGGGTCAAACAAACCACTGGCATCATTGGATATCTAATGCTTATGCGAAGTAGTTTTCATGCGAAGTACTTTGTGTACAATTAGTGTGTTTGTCTTTTGACAAACCAAGGTGTGGAGAGAAAAGTCCAACAACTTACTTACTACTACGAGAAGAAACGAGTACCTATTCCCCAATTGCTTTTATTTTCCGTAATATCCATAAAAATAAGATAGCTAAAAATTACTTTAACCATCGCCATCCCATGTTCCTAGCTCGGTGAGCTGCGCTGGGGCGGCTGCTGCAGGTGCTGAAAACCTTAAACGGCGCAAATACAATAATTTAATTGGTAATTATGTATTTGAGCCGTTTGGGGTTGAAACACTAGGGCCATGGGGCCCGAGTGCCTAACTTGTGTTTCGGGATATCGCCAAGCGGTTGGTCGACTCTTCACGTGACCAGAGGGCTGGCCTTTTTTTGGGCCAAAGAATCAGCATTGCCATCCAACGTGGCAATGCGGCCAGCCTTCTGGGCACTTTTCCTGTTGACAGCGGTGTCGACGAATTTTTTGACGCCCTGTAATTTTGATTCTTAGTCTTGTACATATTTTATTTATATAGCTATTTGTAGTTTGTAGAAAATTACTTTTTCAGTTATTCTATGAAAATTAGAGATGCTTCATTATCTTTATTTGATTTGTCTAACTAACCCGAAGACGAAAATTATCATGGTCATGACAAAATTTTGCTACATGGAGGAAATCAGCTCATTTGTATGCGTTCGACGTGATAGCGAGGGCATTGTTATAAACATATGTTACGGCCTAGTGGCCTCCTTTATTATGTTTTTTATGTCATCTATAAAATATAATATTATAAAGCTGAAGAGTTTGTTTGTTTGCTTGAACGCGCTAATCTCAAAAACTGCTGGTCCAATTTGAAATTCTGTCAGTGTTAGATAGCCCTTTTATCGAGGAAGACTATAGGCTATATAATCATCACGCCACGACCCTTCTCCGCTCCTGTTGAGCGGATCAGCAATGAAAAATGTTGCGAAAACGTGGACAATTTGACGCAGACGAAGTTACGCGGGACAGCTAGTGTTTTATATAGGAATAAACAACGTATTTATAAGTCATCATAACAACATGCCTGTAATCCCCGAAGGGTTAGGCAAAGGTGTTACCAAGAAATTCCTGATGGGAAAACACGTTGGCCAACCCGGGAATACAACCAAGGACCCCAAGCTCAGTAGATAAACTTGTGACCACCAGACCAACGAGTCAGTCAATATAAGCAGTAATGGCAGTTTTTATTAGTGCCATGGTTAATATTAAATTTATGAAATAAATAGTACACCAGTTGTTAAAAGTTGCTATCTCAAATAACCTAGATATTTTTGACAGCGATGTCGACGAATTTTTTGACGCCCTTTAATTTTGATACTTGTAGTACATATTGTATTTTTATTTTATATCTATTTGTAGTTTGTAAATGATGTACATATTATGTAATATAATAAGGGTTTCTTATACGAAAAACGTCATTTGAAGATAAAAAAAAAATATTGTGACCAGACCAGTGTTTTATGCTTCAGCCTCTGGGTGATATTCCGTTTATTGTCCGTTTAAGTTAAATTCTGAGCTTTATATCAAGTAAAATACGTACTTACTACTATAAAATTCCTAGTGTAATTTTGTTCTTGGTTCCCTCTGAGCCCTCGACGACCGGCACGAGTCATCCACCCTGCATCCACGTGCATCCTCTGACCTAGACCCCTCTCGTGCGTTGCCGGTGTTGTTTGTTTTGTTTCGCTGATACTTTGCTAGCGTAAGTGGAGTTTGAATAGTGGTTGTACTTAGCAGGGGGTATTAATGAAGAGTAAGTTGTTAGGGAAAGTTATAAATAGGTGTGCTGTTATCGCTCGTGTTGTTATATGACTAGGGTAGGTTATGTAGGTATGGTTGATGCTATATCGGTGATGAAACTTTACAATTGATCTGGCTAAGCGTAGTACGGACTTTTAATAAAATAAGAGGTCAGCTTTATACTAAACACTACTACAAATTTTCCAGCCAGCAAAATTAGACAAATCTTGCGATTTGAAAGATGCAGTTTTTTATTACTATAGCAAAAAAAAACTAACCTAGCCAATTATTGTCTTAATAAAAGCGCGCAGCTAGAATTTACCGCAACTAGAATAGTGTTGAAAATCCAGTAACGTACTTTCAAAATTAGTAAGCAAATGATAATTGCTGCTAGTTTATATTAAGCTAATTTTATTTTTATTGTAGTAGAAATACATGTTGAGGAAAATGTTTGACCATTCAAGAGATCGTCTAAGGTTTTCGACCTCAAAACAATTGAGGCCGAGTTGTCACTTGTTTGATAATAATCTGACACTTTGTAAATAATGCTAGCAACGTGGAATACAAAGTAGAGACCAAGTGTCATTACTATGTAAGTCCATTTAAATTAGTCAGAATCTCTATTCCTTAAAACTTAGGGTTTAGAGTCCAATTCCTTAGTCTTTCCTTTGGAAACACACCAGCAAAAGATAGGAATATTGTCCAGAGAAACAAATGTTTGTGCAGATTTGTGAAACTCATTCCTTAATACCCCGGTTTTAAAGCCCAATTTCGCTAAAACCGCCAACGTAAATATGATTTTGTCCAGAGAAAAATGAGCGGTTGATGCCTTAAAATCAGTCCTCAGACAATATGAAAAGCCTAATTCTAAATTTATCCTTTTAAAGCACAAAGCTTCAGGAAATATAATAGCTTTTACGGAAACAGGCCTGCGGAAGACGAAGAGAACATTTTATAATAAAACCAACATAATATACTGACATACTAGAAATGAAACTTATGACAATGAAGCCATTAACTCTAGAACTTAGAAAACGCACCTTAGTTCTAAGTGATAAGGTGTAAATTACAGTGTGTTTAAATAATAATTTTCCCAGAAGATTTTCTTCAATAGTCTCATTAAGTGCAATGTAAAGAAAGTAGGTAAAAGTTTGTAGTTACCGTCAAATAGATTAAGATCTTTAGTCGGCTTAAACGAGTATTTAACGAGTTCAGTTTATACAGGCTGTAACGGAAAGGGTATATACATCCTTAAGGGTGTGCTACAGACCATCAAACTGAACATGTTTCTCATCATAAAACATGTTTTTCAGCAAAAAAAAATCTGCTGCCCTATAGAAAATTACAATACCTATTCGACCCAAATGCCAGCTGATATTTTATAATGGCAGCTGATATTTTTTTTTGCTGTAAAAATTTTTTTATGTTGAGAAACATGTTCAGTTTGATGGTCTGTGCAACACCCTTAAGTATGTATATACCCTTTCCGTTACACCCTACTGTAGATTACTGTACTGGTGTAATCGTTTTTAATATTGTTATGGGGCTAGCTTAATTTTAATAGAAAATTATGGAAGTAAAAGGAAACGATTATTTTCTTTTAAAACTTCATTATACTGTTAACGCTACTTTGCTTCAAAATGAGGCAAAGTTTTCGTCAGGTTTTCGTTCGTAAAAAACATAGCCTTTGAATCCTAACTAATATTATAAATGCGAAAGTAAGTTTGTTTGTACCTTTTCACGACTAAACGGCTGATCGGATCTTAATGAAATTTGGCAAGAAGATAGATTTTAAACTAAGGAAGGACATAGGCTATATACAATCACGCTACGACCAATAGGAACGGAGCAGCAATGAAAAATGTTGCGAAAACGGGGAAAATGTGACGCAGACGAAGTTGCGCGGGACAACTAGGAATTTTATAAAATAAAATGTTGATAATATCCCTGTCTGGCAAACGGTAACGTGTCATCAATCTGAATTAAATAAAACTGTCCGCATTGAAAAAATAACCATATGGCACTCAGTAATTGCTTTTCATCAGTGAAATATTGATAAAATTAGACCAGCAGCTTTGGATGTTACCTCCTAAAATCATCAGCATTGAATCCTTGCCCTTATTCCAATTTATTTGGGGTTGACGAAACATGTTTTCTTCTTCCATACTTTTCGATTACTCGTCATTTCATCAGAAACATCCTTTCTTGCTATATCATCCTTCACGCAGTCCATTCACCGTGTCTGCCTCAACTCTTACCAAGGGACGTCAGACGGGTCGCGTTTAAAACACGGGTGGTTCACATTTACCGATTTCCGTAAATAAGAAAAATAATAAAAATTACCTACCCAATTTAATATTGATTCGGGACGAGAATCAGTAGCATAGTTACCTCCTTGAATTTGTCGAGGATGCAAAACAACACCTTGTATATGTATAACTTAACATAGACAACGCTTGAAACAGTACAAAGGACACGGGCGAGACTACATGTATTTTGGGACCCACTCTTAGAGGTAGCGTTCACTATAGCAACTTATACATAGTTATAAAACGACTAAAGACTATCAGAAAAATAAATGGAAAGTAAGACTGAAAAGTTGGGAGAAAAGAGATATACGTCTATTTACAAGATAACCTAAAAATCTTACGACTAAGGTTTTTAACAGTGGAATGTCTCCGTAATTAAGATTAATCAAAATATAATAATATATAAGACGACTCATAAAGGAAGATTCGAACTACTGTATTTCCCTCGCAGTTTTAGTTCTGACTTTACGTGTTTTGCTTCTTGTCATAAGCCAAAACCAGAATTTTTACTTCATTGCCTGTACCTAATTGATGAATCATAAAACTGCTAGACTGCAGCTAGAGACTAAACTGATTACCAACCCTGTAATTAGTTCAATCACTATTAAAGCTATGTCGTTACGATTTTGATCTATAAGCGAATTATAGTCAAGTAAAACGATTCTTATTACGCTGAGACAAGATAATATTGTTTTACATAAATTATAACAGCCAGAGCTGACTAGCTATGTACAGCTATTGAAAAGCAGGGTTTGTTGAATAAAAAAAGTATAAGTAATAAATCTTATTTTTTGGTATTTTTACATAGTTTTTATTTTATGCAACACAGACGTTACGATGGCCAAGTTGCTGTCGGGTTTCATTTTCAGGGTCGCAGCTTATCAGCCCCCAGCATGAGTGACAAAGGCAGTCGTCTCCTGTTATCTGGAATTAATTAATTATGTTAAAATAAATAAATTCACCTATAATGTAATAAACATAAAGAGTTCCATAAGTAACAAAAGAAAAACAGAAATGTCTAAAGATGATATAGAGGTCGAAGACCTCTGATACCTGTGGAGGGGTATATAAATATTAGGTATAAATATTTCATGACAAAATGCGACAGCCACCCATCTTCTATTTTGATGACTGAAAGATCTCAGTAAAATACACTACTGCTACCTCGGCCAGTCTTTTACTGCATACTGTTTTAGTCCGATAAAGTATAGGGCAACAGTAAGAATGAGCCTAATATAAGATTACAACAGTATGTATTTATACATATAAAAGCTAAACGAATCTCAGTTTGTTGTTCAGATAGATATCTTAAATAAGTTCTTAACTTATGATATAAATACATGTTTTTTTACAAATATACTTACATCACGTGGATCTCTGAACTTTTTCAAAGCCCTGAGCACCTCCATCAAAGAGACGACACCTTTGTAAGAGCGTAAGTCGTAAGAGAAGAAGAAATTAACGCAACGCATGTTTGTGGTTAAAATCAAAGTCCAAATCAAAAACAACTCATTGTCCAATATCCAGAGAAGAATGCGGTAGGTAGTCTATGACAGGGTGCATTATCTTCAGTTCAAGATGTAAAGGCCAAGTCGTCGAGAATCTACAAAATCGCAATGATAAACATAAAATCCCAGACAAAAATACAAACATGACGATGGACTAGATCATCACAGATCTGACAATGACAGTAGTGACGGGACTCAATCGATCATCATTGATACCGTTCCTTTATAAGAAATACTATAAAATCGCCATCGTTCCATTTTTATTAAATGCTTTTGCATTGTTATTTGGCGTTTTAATATCAGGTTTGCATGTTATTTTTTTATGAATTTTTGACATAATAGAATGTATAAAAACTAAGAGAAAGAGCCATTTGTAGTAAGAAAACCCTTGAGCAAAAACACATGTCATTGGATTGGAACGTAATCGGAAAAAAGTTGCGTTTTATAATTGCACGATTACTTAATTTTAGTAAATTGAAAATATTTATAACTTTTGATTCCCGAGTCATAAAAATTCAATATTTTAAAAATAAATATCTCATAAAACTGTAGTTATAATTATTTTATATTTACACTGGAACGGAGTTTAGTTAATTTTTAGATTCTTTGGGTCCATTTTCGCCAGCCTCCTTTAAATGAATTTGACAAAACATTCTTTTCAATACTTTGGCCCTTATGTCTTCTCTAGTGGTCGTCATTCCACCGATCACATCAAGTCAATGCCTCATTACCTTGACAGTTACGCTTCCAGATTATTCAGCGGCCAGTAAAATCGTATGCGATATTGAGTAGACCGTTTATCACTGTACTAAGAAAACATGCGAAGTTTTTACTGGAAATTTTCCCAAGGTACCTAACAATAGTATCTCGTTGTAAAGCTTGATGCATATTGGAGATGATTAATGAATTGTGATTGATTATTTTGCACCGAGCATGAAAATTTTGAGCGAGATAAAATTAATATTACCCCTGTAATACCAGAATAATACCAGAATATTCAATAACCGAAAATCAGAAATCCATATTGTTAGTAACATATCTTATACCTAGTGTGAGTACATATATATAACAGTTTGACTTTCAGAAGCATTTTGCACAAAAGATGAAAAGTTTTTACTCGGTCATCTTCTCCACAAAATGCCTCAGAAAAGGGGAAAACACACTCTCGGCCACTGTTTTTTTAAGAATGCTGTTGTTACCCACTGGCCAGGCTGCGAATTTACAAAGGCTATACTATTCGAGTCACGAGCCAGACTCTAATAGATGAGCTTTTGTTTATGCATATTACTCGCCAAAACCTAATCTATCTAGGATAAGCTTTAGACAGAGTAGTCAGAAGCCAAAAGTCTTACATCCAGTCTTACCAAGGGGTATCGTATTACCCAGTTACTGGTTTGTGGAGGTCAGATAGGCAGTCGCTTTATGTAAAATACTGGTACTCAGCTGCATTTGGTTAGACTGGAAGCCGACCCCAAGATAGTTTGGGAAAAGGCTAGGCAGATGATGAGATGATGATTGTTGATTCATTACTTAAATGACCGCTGTCTCAATCTACATAATATAGGTGCGTACACACTTATACGTGCCCAGAATAAAGTGGTTCACCAGTAAATTATTTGAACAAAAACTTTGATCGGCTTTTGTTTACGTTACCTATTGATCAGTTACTACTAGTACTTAAAAAAATAATCACGAAGTCTTGTGCTCGTCTGTGAATAATAATTTCAAGGTCTGTTTTGGTAAAACGAAAGGAATTCTAGATGATAAAAGGTTGTAATTGTTATTTTAATGGTTCAACACAAAATAAAAGAAACGCGGTGTTGAATTTAAGTTATGATTGGAAAGAAGAGACTAAACTTATTGTTTATTTTCATAAGCACAATATCTTTTGTAAAATTCTAAGACGAAATAATTTTGGTTTAATTAATTTTCGTACAAGCATACAACATCAGGGAGCAGTGTTGGCAAAACATAACATTACATAACAACATTCATTTCAGTCCACACTTTCCCATAGATATGTACCTTATAAACTAACATATTACATCATCAACATCTTCCTAGCCTTTTCCCACACTATCTTGGGGTCAGCATCCAGTCTAACCGGATGCAGCTTAGTACCAGTATTTTACATGAAGCGACTGCCTATCTGACCTCCACAACCCAGTAACTGGGTAATGCGATACCCCTTAGTAAGACTGGGTATCAGAGTTTTAGCTTCTGACTACTAGTAACGACTGTCCAAGAGTACATTATTTCATCGCCAGTAATCTCAAAATTATGAAGGAAAACATCGTTTTGAAAACGGGATGTCATAGAACAAAAATTCGCAGACATGTGACATCTACCAACCCGCACTGGGTCTGCGTGGTGGATTACAGCCCATTGCACCAGCATCATTTACTTCTCCCTCTTTCATATTATCATTCCTCATACAACACATCCATCTTTGCTCCAATATTACAGGCTGATGCTCATACAAAATCCAAGCAAAATTGTATATTAAAATTTGCCGACAACATGGCAATTTTCATCGTGTAACCAAAGCCTTATATATTTCTAACACGCTAACAAACAATAGTAGTAATTTTATAATGTGAGAAAACAATGTTTTTATTGAACCGATCACTATTATCCACTGCCATTCATTACGATGTCAATAACCATAATTACTAGGAATTGTAGAAAAGTTATAGCTAATCGTTTTTACTATTTGCATTACTAGACGATTGTGAAGAATTGTGCAATAGCTTCTTTTTTTGTGACGTATTCCAAGATACAATATACCGCCTCAAATTCCATGATTTCACGTAAAAGTCATTTTTCAAAAGGGTTATTCCTCTAGGGGTATGAAGAGCAATGTGTTAAGTTATTCATCTTCTATTGAAAAGAGAGGATCCTTCAACTATACAGTTGATGTTGTGTTTGATGGACTACAGCTCAAATGTTGCTATAGGGTTTTTCGGGTACTAGGAGCGTTTAAAAATTACGGCATTTCATACAAACTTTCAAGTCCTTATATTTCGAAATGAATGAACCGATTTTGATGAAACTTCATACGCATAAGCAGGAAACATAGGTCTAAACAGTTCCATAATCATTTGATTATGATCATGGTGAAATATGTTGTGTTGGTATCGTTTTGAAAAGTTACACAGAGCTGTATTTTGTAAAAAAACGCGAGTGAATTCTGATTTTCGCTAGATACCTTGGCATTTTCGCTTTTCACTTTTTCAAATGAGCTTTAAATGTTAAGCACACGTATTCCATTAAAAACCCAACGGCAGAAAACCAACCAATGGGTATGACCTATTTAAACCAGATCAGGAAACCTTTTAACCCGAAACCCATGACCATTACAGGCCTGCTTACAGTACCTAATCCTTTTTTTATCTTTATACCACGAGCAATAAAAGTGGATAGCGTAGTATTACAGTACACATTAACATACAAACTAGAGCCCAGGGCAAAGATTTAAGAAGCAAATGGACAAGTTTCCCACAATAGGAATTTCTCCTGTATCGTGGGTGCGTTTACGAATATTTAAACTCACAAACACAAACGGCAGGATGCGAGGCGCACGGGAGCGGTCAATGTGGCATCACTAGGAGGAGGCCTATGTCCAGTAGTGGACGTCTTTCGGTTGAAATGATGAATGATGAAACACAAACAGCCAGTCTCGGTACAACGACTTGTAGGACAAAGAGTTATTTTTTCATTGCGGGAGTAAAACCCGCGACACTTAGCGCAGTAGCGAATCGCTCAGCCACTGCGCCCACCGTGCCTAAGACATTGATCTTCAGAGTAAGTTCCTAGTAGCTTGAAAGTCTTAGACAAGGTGTCAGTCAGTTTCTAGCGTCTTATATTTAAACATCGCCGTTTAATAACGATTGACGTGATTGAGTTTTTTCATTAGTAGGTAATATCTAAATAGCATCCAGTAGCCTCTGAAAGCACGGTAAGCCGTTGCTCCTGTGTCTAATCTGTTTTCCTGTAGTTTCGGACTGCTGTCCCTATGGAGTATAACCCTAAAAGAATATACAAGATGTTGTTTTGCAACCTCGTCATATTCAGGGAGGTAACTATGCTACTGATTCTCGTCACGAATCAATAATAAAATGTGTACGTAATTTTTGCTTTTTTTTCTTATTTATGGAAATCGGTACATTTGATCCACACGTCATTTAAACGCGGGCCGTCTGATTCCCACCCTATAACCGCGCTTCCATAAATAAAACAACCACAAACGTTTATTCGATAATTTATTATTCCCTAAACCACGTTAAGGGGGTTATTCTGAAATACTGACCAACGTAAATAACCTAAAAAATCAGCGGTTATTAATAATATGAGATCAAACGAACTTCTTGAAGTGAAGTTCGATCATTATTATATGAGTCGCTTCATTCGAAGATACAAATAACCATGTAGTGCCTTTATTCTACAAGGCTCTATTCGCACGTTAAAAGAATCGACTTTAGTCGATTGTCATTTTTTTTTTTTTTTTTTTTTATCTGTCAACCTCACTAGCGTGGCGTGATGTTCGTGCTATAAGCTTCATTCTTGTTTAGAGATCAGTTTTCTACGATGGGCTTGGGTGGGTGAGGACTTTGTATCTTCGAATGAAGCGACTCATATAATAATGATCGAACTTCACTTCAAGAAGTTCGTTTGATCTCATATTATATTTCGTCGCTTCATTCTTCAGATACAAATAACCATGTAGATGTTTAGAGATAGGTTTCCAGATTTGTAAATAAAACTTTACTTATCAGTAGAAAACTTTAATTTGGGTAACAAATAAAAACAATTTGTTCTTAATTGTAAATAATTATTATAAATTAAGTACCTAATCATACAAAAACAGAAAAATAAAACAATAAATACCTAAATGTATTTTGATTTAATAAGTTTGAGATTTATATATTATATGGTAATTTATTACTCAAGATTTAAATTACTTATGGCGCAGACAGATCGAGCAAATATTGCATCATCAATTAATGGTCGGTTATAGAACCGAGCAAACGTCTCAGACGAGCTAGCCCAGCCAGCTGTCTTCCTGATGGTGTCAACACACACTCCGGCGGAGGCCGCCGCCGAGGTGGAGGCGTGGCGCGTGCTGTGCGCACTGAACACTGTGACGTCGACGCCGCTCTCCGCTAGGGTCTGCTTGATCCACCTACTAATTGTTTGTGACGATGCCTTTTTATGTGGTCTTTTAACTGTAAGCAAAAGACTATCGGTGCCTTCAGTTCGTAAAGCAGATGTTACCTCGAGGTAATCATCGAGAGTCTTTGCAGGGCATATCCCCGGGTTTTCTACGAAATACGGTAAATATAAAACAGGTTGTTCTCGATTTGCTGCTGAAGTCTTTATCATGTCAGTTATATATATCTTTATACCAGTGGGGGATCTATTGATATTTTGCACTCTTATAAGGGAGAAAGTTTGTACTCGGTGGGAAGTACATAACGCTAATAAAATTGACATTTTTTTTGTTAGTTTAGTAAGGTCAAGATTGGTATTTGGGTACCATTGGGAAACGTAATCCAGTATTACTTTTGGGTCCCAAGTTGTATTATATTTGGGACGAGATGGTTTTTGCCTGTAAATACCTTTGAGTAGACGTTTTATTCTCTCGTCTGCTCCAATGTTATTCCCGAGGAGTAATGAAAGGGCAGATCGATGGCTATTGATAGCACCGTATGATGCTCCCTTGTAAAAAAGATCAACCAGAAAAGCTATAACCGATGATACTGAAGCTTTAAAGGTATTAAGGTTATTTTCGAGACAATATTGCCACCAATATTTGTATGTGACGGAATATTGTTTCATAGTATTATCCGAGATGGAGCCCAGCATCAAGTCTAGCGCTACATCCGGGGTATTCAGTCTCGTAAATGCTGCCCTGAGAGCGTCGCGGCCCCCAGTGTAAGGCTGCTGCGAAGCGGGTGGCAAGATCTGTAATTTGAATGCAAAAGGTCCTCTTTAGGATCCAATAAAACAATATCTGACATGAGCATTCTTTTCAGCAATGGAAACCAAGGTTGTCCAGGCCAATAAGGGAAGACTAGGATACCGGTGGCTGAGTCGTCAATGATTTTTCTCAAACATTTTAGAATCAAAGCAAACGGTGGAAAAGCGTAGAAAAAAGCTGATTGCCAACTAACTGTAAAAGCGTCAACTGCTATAGAATCAGGATCTGGTCTCCATGAAATGTACTGGCTACATTTGGTATTGGTGCGGGAAGCGAATAAATCGATTTTTGGTTCACCTAGAGTTTGAACTATCGTTTGGAAAGCCCAATCCGATAGTTCCCATTCGGTGTCTGCATTAATTTTCCGAGATTCTTCATCGGCTTCTATATTGTCATGTGTATTTATATACGACGCAAATAGAAATATATTTCGCTTTTCACACCATTGCCAAATGGTTTTGGTCAGTTCGTTTAAATGTGGGAACCGAACTCCTCCCATACGGTTAATATAGCTGATAGCAGTTGTATTATCCACACGAAGCAATACGGAACAATTAGAATGCAAGCTTGCAAAGCACTTCAAACCTAGAAAAACCGCTAGCAGTTCGAGGTAATTGATGTGGAAAAATAATTCCTGGTTTTTCCAGCCACCGTTTGCTCGATTACCATTACAGACTGCCCCCCAGCCGGTCCTAGAAGCATCAGTGTAGATTTCTAAATCGAAATGTTCATATCTTCTCAACGCGTTATAGGTTAAGTTGATGTTACGTCTCCACCAATCTAGGTCGGGTAAGACGACTTCCGATAGCTTTATTTTTGCTTCAAAGTCACCGTACTTTTGAAGGGCCAAATATTTCTGACGTTCAAGAGTTTTAGTGTATAACCAACCATATTTAACTGCCGGGCAGGCTGCAGTAAGTACTCCGAGCAACTGTGATAGTTCCCTAATGGAACACTTAGGAAGAGAAGAGAACTTAATGACCAATTGCATAATCCCTGTTCGTTTGTCATCTGGCAAGCCTAGTGACATATCGACACTATTAAATATGAAACCTAAAAACTTACAAATTTGTAGAGGTACTAGACAACTTTTTTCGTAATTAATGACAAAACCTAAGCATTTGAGCAATGTTATTGTTTCATTAACGTTGTCACGACATTCATCGTAAGTATTTCCGATGCAAAAAATGTCATCGAGATATATTACTGACCTATAACCCCTGTGTCTTAGATGGAGAATGACCTCCTTCATTAACTTCGTGAAAACCCTAGGAGCAACAGATAGACCATAGGGCATTGCGTTGAACTCGTATGTTTGATCAAACTGAAAACGTAAGTATTTACGATGTTCTTTGCAAATTGGGACTAAAAGGTATGCTTCCTTTAGGTCAATACTTGCCATGAAACCATCTTTAGGTAAAAGTCTAGCTGCAGTCCTATGGTCCTCCATTTTAAAGTGAGCAGTGGAAACAAACTTATTGAAAGCTTTTAAATTTAAAATAAACCTTTTGCCTCCATTAGGTTTGGGAGTTAAGAATATTTTGGAAACGAAATCATTTTTAGATCTGTGACATGGGGATATAGCTCCCAGCTCTAATAATTTTTTGATAGCTTGTAACATATGCGGTTGGTCGCTCGGGGACACAGAATTAGGCATGACTGATACTTGTTTTACTTTTTTAAGAAATGGAATGGAATATCCTTCTGATATCCACTTAAGAATTAATGGATTACCAGTAATCTTAAGCCAACAATTATAAAAATGCTGGATTCTTCCAGCGTGTACCTCTATTGTTGAGCTGTCGCACGCTGTTTGCTCTGGGCAGATGACTTCTGATGAGCTGCGCCTGTCTGGGGCTTGCGAGGTGCTGGGGCAGTCCTCTTCGGCCCTCCCCTCCCCCCTCTGTGCGACGAGAAGCGAGGAGGGCCTCCCCAGTTTCCCTGGGAGCGCGGCTGGTTCGATGTTGGCTGGTATGAAGTAGAAGATGTTTTGGGAATCGGTGCGGGCTTCTTGATTTGCAAGCCATGTTTTTCAATCACTTTTGTGGCCTTTATCTTTTCCGATAGTTTGCTTCCAAAAAGCAAATCATCACGGTCACTATCTTGCATGATATTTAAAAATGATTTATCCAGGCCCGGAGTGACGAATTTCTTTCTCGCCTCCGTTTCTTCGAAGTGCAGATCGCACAGTAAGCGACAGCTGTCGCTTAAAAATTTAATGACCTGAACTTTGTCGTTGCCGTCATTAAGAAGCAAGTCTAAACCTTTGTTAAGAGCGGCTATTCCGTGACCTAATTGCTGCTGTACTGCTTCTACTCTTTTGTCACGAACACGAGTACCTTCATTTACTGCTGCCGAAATTTCTGGGTTTAATTTAGGCGCTTGTAATAATGGGCAATTCTCAGGAATAAGGTATTCTTTGTGAAGCCGCTCCTTCGTTTCCTTATTCATCCCTTTGCGGAGAATAGGTAACCAAAGCCGCGATAGGTTTTCATGAATTTTTTGGCCAAATTTTGGCGTCTCTTCCGTGGTCTCACCTAAGGCGTAGAGAATATCAGGATTCAATTCCGGTACCGGGGTTGATTCCTGTTCGGCATCAGCATTCGTCTGCTCATCAGGTGATATGTCGTTAATGCCATTGTGGTCTATTAACCCTATAGGGTCTGGATCGGTGTCATTACGACGTGTGTCGTCTAAAACAATAAAATAATAAAAGTAAAAAATTGAGGGTAGACGTAATTTTTATTTGTTACCTTGTATTAACACGCGGTTAAGCTCTCAGGTAATATTACAACGCTATGGCGGTACTAAAAATAACCGTCGTGAGGATACACGATCCACCTCCAGGTATTTTATTTGTTTTAACGTAATCGTCCTTTAAACAATTACGGAAAACCTTTGTGTTAACACGCGGTTAACCTCTAGGTATAGTAAGTTACCTTCGTGATGACACACGGTCAACCTCCAGGTATTATATTAGAGATAATATTTCTCTAAAATATTTTTCCAGTAACGTACATTATCACTTAATAAATAACGATTTACTAACCTGAATTTTCATCGGAGTCTTCCGATGACGAATAAATAATTCTTTTATATTTTCTTTGTTGATTTTCCAGTTTTTGTATTTTACGTTGATAACGATCAATTCTTTCTTTATTTCTTCTTTTCGGCATTATAATGACGATTTTTGAGCACGAAATATTCACTAGTTATAGGCACGTGCGAACGATGCCTCGCAAGAAAAAAGGAATGAAGCTTATAGCACGAACATCACGCCACGCTAGTGAGGTTGACAGATAAAAAAAAAAAAAAAAAATGACAATCGACTAAAGTCGATTCTTTTAACGTGCGAATAGAGCCTTGTAGAATAAAGGCACTACATGGTTATTTGTATCTGAAGAATGAAGCGACGAAATATAATTAACTAGGTACCGTAATTTTAATTGATTATGTATGTCTTGTGTGTCAACCTCCAGAATTTTGGCGAGGATGCAAAACAACACCTTGTAGAGTGCACCTGTGTTTCCGCACACACTTGTGCACTATATTATAATATTTCCTGTATCTCTTGGATGAAGATTTCTAAAGAATGAAGATTTCTAAAGAATGTCAGGCTGTATATTGATTACGCGAATCATATTTTGTTTGACATACAGCCTAAAACTAATCGGCAAATTGCAAAAAAAAACTTAAGAAAATGTACATTTTGCGTGCTATCCTGGCGCTTCGGCCTTTATTTCGGCCAGGTGGATATTAATTACTAGCTCTCCCGCTCAAATGCGTCTGCGTCATGTTTTACCTGTTTTCGCAACATTTTTCATCGCTGTTCCGCTCCTATTGGTCGTAGCGTGATGATATATAGCCTTCCTCGAGAAATGGGCTATCGCATACAAAAAAAAAAATTTAGACCAAATATCGGACCAGCCCCCCTAGCATGACCGTTCTATCTCTATTCTACCAAGAAACGACAAGAAATCTTTTCTTTACAACTTGTCATTTCTTCTGCCCGAGCATGGCGCGCACCGTCGACTCGCGTTTCTACGAAGACATAGACAGAAATTCTTTCCATAGCAACGGGGACGTTGCTATGGAAAGTTAAAAGGTTACGTTTAGTTAACAAAAATGAAAAACTCGTGCAATTGGCAACTTTTTTAAGTTGCCAATTGCACGAGTTTTTCATTTTTCGTGGGCGGGATGGTGTTGCTGCATCTTGGATCCAGGCCTGGATCTTTTTCGCGAAATTAAACCTAAATATTTTACATAACATTTCAACGTAACTCAACGCAACCACGAAACGTATTTCTCGTATTTAGTTTTTATTAAGACTAGTTTGACATTTGTCAGAAGTAATGTTTCTACCCCCAAATGTCAAAAGAAGAGAAAATATGGTCGTCATGCTCGACGTTGTAGACTTGTGTCGACGAAACATTTCTTTTCTACATTCTTAATATCGCCATGCTTGGGACGATAGAAATATCTGTCAAATTGTCGATTCTTCCGTAGACATAGCTCGTTTCTACGGCGGTCATGCTAGGCCGGCAGTAGTTCCTGAGATTAGCGCATTTAAAAAAACAAACAAACTCTTCAGCTTTAGGTATTATTATTATTAGATTAGATTAATTTTTCACACAGTTTTTATTGCTGTTACCATTAAATTTGTCACTACGAAAGTACCGCATCCAATACTAACAACTGCATACATTCAAGCCAAAGTGGGATAAAGCTGATAAAACCTAGACCGTACAAAGGCCGCCTATCGGAACCTGCATTACCGACGTACTACCGACCTGCCCGTACGATAATGCACTCCTCACCGCTTCCTGGCTTTACCTGCGTATTGTTGTTGTTTTTGTTTTGAATTTACGAAGGGGATTTTATGGAATCATTGTAAGTACTGAAATAGTAAGATAAAATCGTTTTACCGCAGCTATAATATTAGTTATAGTTGAAAAAAACACGCTTTTGCATTTCATTTGGTACCCTATATCATGTAATGCATAAAAATAAAAAGTACTAGTCCGCTACTTTGGAAGTCCGCCATATTGGATTTAGGATGACGTCACTTAAGCTACAAGACAAGTGCCATTTGGCATCGTTAAGAGTCTTTAAAACCCTTTAATTATACTTAGACAGATACTAGCTGTGCCCACGACTTCGTCCGCGTGAAATTTAACAAAAAAGTTATTTAGTTTATTTTTTCGATTTTGCATTTCAATTTTTATTTATTTTTCTAAAAAAGGAACAGCCTAAGTTACAACATCAGCTATCTGTCAGTGAAAACTCCGTCAAAATCGGTCCAGTCGTTCCAGAGATTAATTAGACGGAACAAACAGATAGACAGACAAAAATTGTAAAAAAATATATTTTGGTATATGTACCGTATATACATTCATATACATGTTGTAAAAAGCGGTTTTTTTTTAATATTACAAACAGACACTTTAATTTTATGTATTTGTTTGTATAGATGTATAGATCATAACTAGATATATTTGCAACACGTAAACATTTCAATTCTTCGCGAACACTATCAATATTTCTTAGACTATTAAAATTTCAAAATTGCAAACAATTAATAATGCTTCATAGATCTCAGCAAAGGGAACGTGTGAGTAGTTCCGAGCTTCCTATTGTCGGATGTTTTCTCTGCCATTCGTTACTGGCTTTTACCTGTCGTTGCATTTCCATGGAAATCGAGTGTCTGCGGAAAAGCTAAGCGAAATTTATGAGAAGCATTTCTTTTTAAAATGAGACATCATAAATAATGTTGTTTTGAAGTATTATAGACGATTGTGTTGTATGGTTTAAGTAAATGTGTTTTGGAAATGGATGATATATTGAGTGCCTGGTAATTAGTGATCTATACTTAAACACGTGATTGTACTCAAACAAATTTCCTAAACCAACATTTTTTTTATATTTGTCGTAGTTAGGGTTGATTTATTCCGTTAGACTCGTTCACCATGTGGGCAAAACATGGGTTTCGTTCTATGAGAACACACACTACACACGGTACACTGCTATTTTCGAACTAACAAATTACTTGAAATTACAATCCAACACAGTAACACTAGGCACCATGAATCGTGATACAGTTTCGGGACGTCTTGACTCCGCCGCGATCAGACACTCACTGTCCTGCAGCGAGTAAGAAACATCACGACTCTGTAAAAGTGCGCTTAGACTGGTAAGTAGGTCGCGTTATGACACCTTTGGTGCGCTTTCGATTAATTTTCTGTCGGTACTAATGACCAGATCCGACATACTCATTCACTTTGATCAACAGCCATATGAAATTCGGGGTTGTGAGCCGTGCGGATTCTCTGCCTACCCATCAGGCACGGTATGATAGTAATGAGACAGAACGGCGTCATGCGGCTAACAGCTGATTGGTCACAGGCGCACGCGAGCGTGAATTTAATTTGGCTGTTGTGTTATTGTAATAAAATTTATGACTATGAAAAAAAATGTTTCTTCGGGAAAGTCATTTGTTATCATGACTACAATCATGTGTAAAATATTGGTCACTAATTACCGGTCACCCTATATATATATATATATATATATATATATATATATATATATATATATATATATATATATATATATATATATATATATATATATCTACATAATAATTCAAGTTTTGAAACTGACATGGTCACTAATAACATTATCATTATCACTCGAAACGGGATATTTACCACGTTGACTATAACAGCGCTGAACTATCGGCAACTCAAAACAAAGACTAAATATGGTAAATATCCCGTTTCCAATGTTATTGATAGTATTATGGGTGATGTTTTAAATTGTTTTAAGCATTGACAAATTATTGTATTGATTTAAAGATTTTGACGATGAAAGAAGAGGTGCGGATTCGATGTATTTTAGTGGTGTCAAAGAGTTTTAAAACATGACCGTTTTTTTGCATTGAGGTTCTAAGAAAATTACTGTATTTTTGCTTGTTATAAGAGCGTTTACGCCTTGCTATATTTCATACAAACTTTCAAGTCCTTATTTTCCGAAATTACTGAACTGCTTCCAATGAAACTTCATAATTATGCATAAGCATAACATAGGACAATTTTTTTTTTTTTGAATCAACTGTTTTTAAATTAACTATAGATACAGAAATTTCCTTTTTTTTAAAGACATTTAGAAAATGTTTTTTAGTAACTTTATTTATTAATATTTTAATAACTTACGCGTATTAAGTTTCATTAAAATCGGTTCAGCCAATTCGGAAAATAAGGACTTAAAAAATTGTATGAAATGCCGCAAGGTGTAAACACTCTTAATTCAGGCAATATTAGGATCCAGTAGCATAACATTAGGTACCTAAAAGTAATAAAGAAAAACTAAAAAAAAAACAAATGATACCACAAAGAAATCACGAAAAAGTCTCACAAACTTGCTACATTTTTAATTTGCAAGGCAACAATATCACAGGATTTCCCAGTGTCAAGATCACCAAGCTTGCTTAATTAGAAACTTTTTTAATTAAATCTCATTTTATTTGGTTTCAGGATGCAGACACTGTGGAGAAACTCAACGAGAGTGGAGAACTGAGGAAGATGTTGAAACCTTATAAGGTAAATAATAAGTTTTTTTTTTGTTTCTTTTTTCGTCCTATTCGAGAACCGAGAACTAGACGGGCCAGATATAGTCCTGTCATTTGATGATTTCTTTATCCGACTTCTTGATTGTCTTGACTCTTCTTGATTGAGTTGGTCTTGTATTTCGACAGCATATTTTTTGTTCATGGATTTAGACCGATTTCTCTGGGATTACCGGTCCCAAATTTTTTTGGAAGTCGGTTATTATTTTTGCAAAAACGTTTTTTTTTACTATTAAGGTCACGGTAAGCTTCATCAATACGAAGATCTTAATATCATGATGTGACCTAGAACAGAATGAAACTGATACTAAGCTGTCTATAATAACAATTTCATTAGGCTGTTTTTACCCCTCTTTTCCTATCAAACCTCCCTATCTTGGGCTTTTTTTAACGTTTTATTTATCTTAATAACTACTACTTACTTTAAATTTAGCTTTAGAACCATGAGACTTCTCGAGTTATTTCTAAAATGCCAATTATTTTTTCTTCTGCATCTGTTTTTTTTTTAATAGTGCGCATAATGTAGCTTTATTAGGCTTTTTTGATGGCAACATAATTATCTGTCCTAACTACAAAATTAATCCTACTAATATTATAAATGCGAAAGTTTGTGAGGATAGATGGACGGATGTCTGTTACTCTTTCACGCAAAAACTACTGAATGGATTTGGATGAAATTTGGCACACGGGTAGTTTATAATCTGGATAACACATAGGATACTTTTTATCCCGATAGTATGTTCCCGTGGGACAATTATCGAACTCCATGCGGACGACGCCGCGGGCATAAGCTTGTTTTGACATAATGTTAGTTCTGTTGTATTCGACGTTATCCAAGGTGTGCAAACATTTTATGTAAACTGGGTGAAGTTAATTATGATTTCTGCGAAACATTCATTACTGACAAAGTATTCTCCAAAGACTATGATAATGAAGCTTTCGAAACCTCTCTTGTTAATATAACAATATCAATGTTCCATAATCTGGCTTATGATAGCAGTATATTTTAATTGATTCGAAGAATAATGTCGCATGCTCATCTGTTTGACGCTTACACACATACAAACAATCTCAAACGTTTATTTCATAATTTCTTAGTCCCTAAACCACGTTAAGGGGGTTTTCTGAAATTCTGAAATACTGACAAACTTAAACAACCAAAAAAATCTGCGTTTATTAATAATTAACTAGTTACCGTAATTTTAATTGATTATTTATGTCTTTCGTGACCACCCCATGAAATTTGACGAGGTTGCAAAACAACACCTTGTATAAATTCTAAATAAAAGGACAAACAATGAGGAAAATATCAACGTTGTGACGATACTGCTAGCTTCTTCCGAATGTACACGCGAACTGTAATTTTAAAAGATAGATGATAAGTTGCCATCCTGATTTCCTGGGGAAGCGCTTTCCACATAGAAATAGACTGGACGACGAACGATGAATGTCGGCACGGTTGGCGCAGTGGTTGAGCGATCGACTGCTGAGCTGCGTGTTGCGGGTTCGATCCCCGCACGGAACAAATATTTGTATGGCCTACAGATAGTTGTTCCGGGTCTGGCTGTTTGTGTATGTCAGTTTAAATGTTTATAAACGCACCCACGATACAAGAGATTTTCCTGGTGTGGGGCAAAGTTTAAAAAAAAAAAATCGGTGAATGAAGTCAGTGCGGTGAGAGGAATATTGATGAACACGGTTTAACGCATTTCTCCGCATCACATGCCCATACCACGGCAACCAATTACTTCACAAATTTCAGTCACCGGCGCCACTATTAGACTTCCTCTCATCTTTGGTTTTCGATAGTAACGTAAAAAAGCAAAATTCGTGTAGCCTTTTTTTATTTTACATGGAGCGCCTGCCTATCCTGATTTGTGAATAGGTAGACCTCTGACTACTTACAAATTAGCCCAAATGCCTGTCAGAGTAAAATTACGGCCGCACGGGTCGATTTTCAAGGGTAAGCTGCGCTAGCCAAGGTCGGTCCGTGGATGGGTGACCGTCCTTTTTATACCAAGCTTCTTCCGTGCCTCTGAAAGCACGTTAAGCAAGTTAAAGTCTGTCATTAAACTACCTTTGACAGTGGTTACAGGTAGTGAGTGGCTTGCAAGTCTGACTACCAATCTTATAAGGGGTATCGTATTACACAGTACTAAGAGGGTTGTGGAGGTCAGATAAGCAGTCGCTCCATAAAAATACTAGTACGCAGTGGCATCCTGTTAGACCTACCCCAACATAGTTGGTAAAAGAATAGGCAGAAGAGATGACTGTCAAACAAAGAGTATAATACTTTTACCAAACGGCTGTCAAAGATCTACGAATAACGTTAAATTAGGAGAGGTTGTAATATTTTTTACTTTACAATAAAGGTTTTATCAACAAGGTTTATCCAGAATCAACTTGTTTTTTTCTGTTTGTGTATTCATAAAAGAAACAGTTGACATAGTAACAGAGTTTTCCTGAGGGCGTTTTGTCATCAAACATTTTTTAAAGCTTTGTTTTTGTTTGTTTTGTGAATACTAGTTAGCAACACATAATCGTATTACAGTCCAATGAAATTAAGTACTGACAATACATTTACGGTATTTGATGTTTTCAAATTTAATTTAGGAGTTCCATGTAACAATTAATCTCGAGCAGACCGTGCTTAGTAAAATCTTTCGTGTTCATCTGCCACTATTTTTCTATCGGATTAATAAACGTCCAAGGTTTTACAGTAGCACTTTATGTAACACACTCAAAACACTGCTTTTTACACCCATTATCTCTAATATATAAAATTCTCATGTCAACGTGTTTGTTACCAAACTCCTCCGAAACGGGTGAACCGATTTGTAAGAAATTATGTGTGCATATCGGGTAGGTCTAAGAATCGCCCAACATCTATTTATCATACCCCTAAAACCCATCAAAATTTCCACGCGAAATCGCGGGTAGTTTTAGGAGCAGCTAGTTTATTTATATATTCAGAAAAACATTCTGAGCTTACAGTTTTTAACCAAAACCTTATGTGCCTTCTACCATATGGTCTCATCGACGCCGACGCCAGATTTTTCGCTATATTAAACAATGAATCAGTTTTCAGGACATTCCCCGAAAACAAATACATTAATCATCAAGCTACTCAGAAGAGATACTACTTCGTCCATCTAATCCATCAGTATAGACTGTATCCACATAGCGACTGTAACGCTTTTACACAAGGTTGAGACCGCTACACAATGTTTACTTTGGTACGTAATTCACCGCATTATGGTACCGCAAAATAGGGAGATATAGACTGACTTCATATAAAGGTATGAACAATAAGATGGAAAGTTCATAGAAAGGAAGGATCCATGGAAAGGCCTACTGGGCTGCTAAACGGTTACTATCCAGTTTTTGAATAATACATTCAGTCAAAAAAGTATCGGGAATGAGTGATTTGTTTATGGTTCCAAATTCAATTTCTTGTTCTTTTATGGTTGTTAGATTGGCACAACTGTTTTCCATTTTGGCGCGGAGTTTGAGTAGCATCTGTTATTTATGTTAAATACAGTGCTGTTTTTAGTTAGATCATAATCTATTGTGTCTATTGCGAATTTCGGACAGAAACATTGAACAAAAAGTTTGTCTTAAATTTTGCATCGCCTATAGCATTATGTGGCCGGAGACACTGAAAATGTTACAGAAGGCTAACAGTGAATCGACTTTAACAAAACACGTGCTTATGAGTGGTACAAAGCGTTCAAAGTCGGTCGAGAAATGATTGAAGATTTGCCTCTCTCTAGTAGGCCATCAACGTCTTCAACTGAAGTTAACATTGCAAAAGTGAAGGAAATAGTGACTGAAAATCCTCATTCAAGTTTGAGAGAGATAGCCGCTAAACTTTCTGTGTCTCACGAGTCCATCTGTACCGTTTTTAATAATATATATCTAAAACATGTTGCCGCTCGGCTAGGCCCAAAAGATCTGAATTTTCTCCAAACACCTAATCGCAAAAGAGTTGTTGCGGACATGCTAGAACGAGTCAATTCCGACCCAACATTCATGAAACGCAACGTTATTGGTGACGAAACGTGAGTTTACGAGTTTCACATGCAGACTAGTCAACAAGCTTCGGAGTGGTGCCTTCTAATTCAAAAAGTCGATCAAAAGTTAATCTTTTATAAAAAATCTGAATCGCGCTATTACAGTTATCTAACTATACATACCCACCAGATACACCACCCGCCTGGTCAGAGAATACTCTCTTGTCTTGTCGTTATTTAAGATACGATAAAGTAATTCGTATTTGGTGGTATAGAACAATGTTGCCTGACAATTGATGATGATCTGACAACCATCGAGAACCAGTACACTACACATATACAGATACGTTGCACGTACAACGAGTGCGAGCGCACTGGCGACTGGCATTTGTTTCAGATTTCTTCGTATCTATGTGTCACATACAATGGTATGAAGTGGTTCTTCTGTAGCGATTTGTTCTCTGTAACTAGGTTCGAACTGACAAGCTTGTGAACGACTCGGGTGTCTAATTTGTGTTGATCAGGTTTATAGTTCGGAGCTTATAAATGAGAACTTCGTTAGTCTAGTCCAATTCTAGATCAGAGATTTTGGATTTACCAAAAACCAAAGTAAGGGACGGGTAAGAATTATTTCGTTATTACAATGTTGGTCCCATGGAGACAGTTGCTCAGTTTGGGGGTCCGATTCACACTCTGAAATATGACCATTTTTGTGAAACAAGCTGTATAGGTACAATCAGAGTCAAACGAGGTGTATATTCACACGCCCGCGACATGCAACGATACGCAAAGCATATAAAGCAGAAATTACCATTCATTTTGATTTCAGATTCACATTTCATGTTAAATAGCACTGTGTCATGTAAATGCTACATCTAGTTAACAACAGCCCTAATTCGTGTTGTATAAAAGCTCATCAGTAAACTATGACGACGTTTTAATTTATCGGGTAGGTCTGTTCTATATAGGGTGAATGGTTATTAGTGGCCGATACTTAAACACGTGATTGTACTCATGATAACAAGCAACTTTCCCAAAAAGATATTTTTTTTTATACGAATTCTCTTTTATCACAATAACACAACAGCCATATTAAATTCGGGGTTGCGAGCCTGCCTACCCACTGTGGCATAGTACGATAGTAGTAGATAGTGAGACAGAACGGCATTACGCGGCTAATAGCTGATAGGTCTCAGGCGCACGCGCGCGAATTTCATACGGCTGTTATGTTATTGTGATGAAAGTGAATGAGTATGACATTGTTTAATTATAAATATTGTACTCATACCGTTTTTTTTTGTTCTGAATAACGATTTATTATTATATTTATTATTTTATATGTACTGATGTATCAGAAGAAGAATAAGAGAAAAATTAATATTAATATTACTGTTAAATAAGAGACGAATAAATTTGTGGCTAAATAATAGTAGCCGCCCGGGTCGATCTTTCAAGGCTAAGCCGTTCTTGCTGAGGTTGGTCCGTGGATGGGTTACCAAATTACATACCGAGTTTCCTCCGTGCCTCGGAAAGCACGTTAAGCCGTTGGTCCCGGCTGTCATTTGTAGATCTTTGACAGTCGTTACGAGTAGTCAGAAGCCAAAAAGTCTGACATCCAGTTTTACCAAGGGGTATCGTATTACCCAGTTACTGGGTTGTGAAGGTCAGATAGGCAGTCGCTTCATGTAAAATACTGGTACTCAGCTGCATCCGGTTAGACTGGAAGCCGACCCCAAGATAGTTTGGGAAAAGGCTAGGCAGGCAGATGATGAAGAGACGAATAAATTTCGCCAACGAAATTGAAAAAAAACATGAGCTTTGTTGATATCGACCCTTATGCTATGAGGTTAGCAAAAAGTTTTTATCTGTGCTTCTCACTGCAGGGCCAACATTTTACTTTCCTTTTCTTGCGCCAACATGGTCCCATTTAGGTACAGCCGTCAAGCCATGATGTTAGGTTGAGTAAAAATACTACTTAAAGGCATGTAACCAGTCTTTTTGCTCCTTACCAATAAGAATCTGACCTTATTGGTAAGGTTCTTCAGAAAGGTCAAGTACGTAGTACGCGCAACCGGCGTGCTTGTATGAACGCAGAGGAGGCCCAAGGAGTATGTACGGATCTTAGCAGGAGCGTTGAGTAATTTCTGCCTACCCCCATGAAAAGGCGTTAGTTTATGCTTGTATGTCATGTATGATTATATTACTATAAGGTGTCCGCAATCAGCGCGTCACTTATGTTCCGAAATACTTCCTACGCAAAAGAAATTGCATAAACAAGTAAAATCGATTCCTTGTCCGCTGTCAATTATTTTAGTTAGCACAAGTAATGACTTGTGACAATATTGCGTGTGGCACACTGGTTGTGTAATAGGAAGTGCCAAATAAAAGTACACTGTGTGGCCAAGCAAACTTTTTAGCTGGAAAGGGTAACACTGTTAATTAAATGGTCGATTGGTGCAACGGAATATAAAAACCGGCCAAGTGTGAATTGGACTCGGGCACGAACGGTTCCGTGCTATTATTTATAAAAACGAGCAAAATAATCACCTTTTTGTATGGGAGCCCCCTTAAATATTTATTTTATTCTATTTTTAGCATTTGTTGTTATGGAGATAGTAGAGCAACAGATACATAATCTGTAGAAATTTCAACTGGCTTACTATCACGGTTCATGAGATACAGACTGGGGACAGACGGACGGACGGATATCAGTAATGAGTACCTAGTAACCCTAAAAATAAGATAAAGAAAATTTGACAAAAGAATTTTTCAATGTATCATAGCTGCATGATAGGTTGTCTTTGTTTGTTTTATTAGTGATATTTAAGTTTGAATAAAAACTTTTTAAATAAATATTAAGAACTTCAAAAATATTAAATGAAAGTTAAGTTGAACTCGTTTCTCAATAAATAAAATGTCATAACTGCTGTTAAGGAAGTCAAAGTTATGCAATCGTTTACATTCTTGAGGAATGTAATTCTTTTATTTTACATATTTACATTATTTACAAACTAAAAATATATCTAAAATATGTACAAATATCAAAATTCCAGGGCGTCAAAAATTCGTCCACATCGCTGTCAACAGGCAAAGTGCAACCGCTGGTCGCATTGCCACGTTGGATGGCAAAATATATTTTGCTTGCTTTTAAATCGGTGTCGTAGACATGTGATTTAAAGTGTAAGTGTAATAAAGACCTATGTACATCTCATCGATGGTCATAAAGACATAATAAAATATTATTTTGGAAAACAAGGGAAAATATATTATTACTATTTTTGCATAGCTGTCTGTCTTGGTAAGGGTGACATCCAGTCTTACCATGTGGTATCGTATTACCCAGTACTAATTATTTTTTGAAGGTCCGATAGGTAGTCACTCCATGTAAAATGTATTCAGCTGCATCCAGTTAGCCTGGAAGCTGACCCCAATATAGTTGGGAAGAAGTTAGGCAGATGATGATAGCTCTGTCTCTTTGTCTAGGTCATAATGGCTACTAGTTTTTTTTTTCAGTTTCTTACTTCCGTATACCTGAAGTCGGTTGCAGCATACCCTTTAGTTAAAGATGTAAATCATGCTGACAAATATTTGGAACATTTTCCTCTAACAAGTCAGGCAATTGCCGTGTTTTAATTTTAACGAACCTTTAATTGAGTCTTGTAGCAAAGAGGAAAGGTCATAAAAACAATGTACCACGAACGAAGAGATCTACAAAGGTCGTATATACACAAGACATTTCAACAGTTTCGAACTTCGTATCCGACCGTCAAATAGTACCTGTTTCCTTCATTGGAAACGACCTTCAGTTCACCTTTATTAAATTAAACGCCTCACGCAACGTTTATTACGATTACCGTGTAAAAACAAATATTATCATGTTCGACATGTTTTGTAACTTGTTCGAGGTATGTGAATGTTCTTGCATGAGTGCCTTGGCCATATTGTAACATTTTTTTCTGGATTTTGTTGATTGGCTATCTCATGTCGGGAAGTTAATTGGTTGGAACATAAAAATGATTGATAGATTTGGCGGTGTTTTCTGATATATTTTTAATTTTAATTTGGTGTTGGTAATTTTTCTTTGGCTGTCAGCAATAGGGGATAGTCCAATTTTTTTTTCTTTGTCCGTCGGGTAGTTTATTGAAAAGTATTGGACACGTATTTTTTCTTTTTTCACGTGGTCATAAAATTACGGAGATATATTGAGTTGAAATGGCGCATGACGTCACATGTAGGTAAGTTTTATACCTACTTGTGACGTAGCAAGCTCCCACTCTCCAACTTTAATGAGTTTTAACTAAGTATTTTTTTGATATTTTGATAAAACAAAAAATACCTGTTTATTATTTTTGTATTACCTGTCTGACGGACAAAATAAAATGTCGTTTTCTTTACCCAGTCCGATCCCCTATTGTACTGATACGATCAGCAGTATTTTGCATTTCATATTTTTTCTCTGAAGGGATAAGGATCCTTTAAACCTCCTGATACCTCGTTGCAGGGAACGAGGTATGAGGAAGTTAACAAGCTATTCCTCATACCCTTGAACAGTTATCGATGCGAAATAAGCTTGAGTCAGCCAGAAAGAAATTTATGTCCATGCAATAAAAGCGATAGTCCGACGCAGTTAAAAAGCAAAACAATGTACGCAATGTATAAACCCAAGCCAAGCATAAAAGTACGCCAAAATTCAATCGCACTGCACTCTGTCCCGCACATGGCTGACTTCCTCAATATTTACCGAACGTGCATCTTCCTGTACACATGATGACATTACAGATAGTTTACCTGAAGTGGTATGTGGTAGAAAGGAAAAGGGAAGAGCGGACTAGATTTTTGTGTGCTGAGAGACTCCATTTTCGTCCTCATAATTATTCGTAAGGGTCTTACTGGACTGCATTTGCTAACCGGCAGAAGCAATGATTAACGTTCTATGTTAATAGATTATACGTGAATAAAGAGACGGTAAATAGACCTAAAACTATGCTCATTGATGCAGAAAGAGCCAGCTGCGAATGTTATCTACATAGTGGTTCAGTTTGAGCGTAAACATGGACGAACTCTTTCGTCCGTACCATCCTTGATCCAATGGAATCGACACCACTACGACTGGATGAGGTCTAGATGCAGTGTCTTGTCAAACGATATCTATCTGTCCCCTATCACCGACCTTCAGGTCATCCACTACTTTGCCACTAGGGAAGGCATGGCGGTCTAAAAATAACAAAATTAAATCCCAAAAATTAAGGAACCAAACTGGAGGAGCTCGTGGCTAAATAATAACAGCCGCACGGATTGATCTTTAAACCGTGCTGGCCGAGGTTGGTCCGTGGATGGGTGACCATAATTATATACCGAGTTTCCTCCGTGCCTCGGAAAGCACGTTAAGCCGTTGGTCCCGGCTGTCATTTGTAGATCTTTGCCAGTCGTTACGAGTATTCAAAAGCCAAAAGTCTGACATCCAGTCTTACCATGGGATATCGTATTACCCAGTTACTAGGTTGTGTAGGTCAGATAGGCGGTCGCTTCATGTAAAATACTGGTACTCAGCTGCATCCGGTTAGACTGGAAGCCGACCCCAAGATAGTTTGGGAAAAGGCTAGGCAGATGATAAAATCCCAAAAATTAAATAAGTAACCAAGTAACTAATGTGTGATGTCTTTTCCTTCTATGAAAAGAGGTCTTTGACCGGCCGTGTAAAATCCAGACTGATATTTTCCGTTCCTCAGACTCAATTTTCTTTACAATACCCCTACATCGGGAATTAATCCTGCCAGTACTAATCAATTGATGAATAGTACTAACAGACATTAGTCTTGTAGGTTTCCCTAGCTTTCTTACAACTACAATTTTATCAAGTAAATTAGATTTAAATACCCGGCAGGGGTCGGGTAAAACCCGTCTAGACGAAGAATAACTTATCGAAATACCTATATACCTATACAAACTCTTTTCGAGTTCTTAGCCAATAACTAAATTTATTCTATGGAAGTAGAAATGATTTGTATACTCAGAAATGGCGACGTCTAGGCAAACAGTTTGATCTGGGATGAAAGGGTAACATAGAATGTATTTGTCGTTTACGTTAGATGTAAAATGAGGATTTCATTGAAAGGAAATGTGATTTTGATTCAATATTGCGATGTCAGTTTGAATACCGTTTCATATTCGATGTCAAAGGAGTGTGTTTGTTTTGTTTTATAAATCGATGCTTTTATTTGAGAAAATGTTCGGTGAAATTTTTACAGTAACGGCCCAAAACAACGTGCACCTATGGGATGTAGCCCCTAAATCGTCTACGAGAGGATTTGACAGCAAATTATCGAATTCAAATCAAAACTTATTAATGCGTATTAAGCTGAGAATACGCTCTTTTAAACATCAAAATAATAAGTATAAGACAATCTCCCGAAATTATTTTATAATGTTTCGGGGCCGGGGTTTTGATAACATCATATATTACATCACTAACTCCTAACGTTTCTCAATTCCAGAGCCCAGACGCCTGCAACACCTGCCAAATGTGTGGCGGGTTCCGCCTTCTCCCCTGCAGGATCTGCAACGGATCCAAGAAGAGCCTTCACAGGAACCACTTCACGGCAGAATTTGTGGCTCTCAAATGCATGAATTGTGATGAAGTGGGCCTCGTGAGGTGCGAGGCATGCTGCTAAGGGATTACATTTACAATAAAGAGAAAGGACACAAAAGGACATGGACTATAAAGAGCAAATGGATTTTTATGATCCAAGTTTTACAAATAAGGACAGAATTATTGATGCTGAACATGGTTTTAGAAAAACAAAATTAATTAGAATAAAATAAAAAATGTTTTCTATTTTTTAGGAATTTCGAAAAAAGATTGCTATTTTATTTCATTTACGTACATTTTTATATGTATAATGTCTAACTAAGTCTACTGAATAATAAACATTAGGTGCGATCGCTGTGTTAACTAAATAATTGTTATTTAATAATTTTTAATCTGTTCATGAGCTCAAAACGAAAACACGTATCGAATTTAAAAAAAATGAATTAACAAATCACAACGGTCAAGAAAGTAGAAAATTAATGAAACAACATCTAGCGTTGTTGTAGATTCATTTTTATTATGCTAATAATATTCAATGCAATTAGTAAACTGCTTAATTTTTATATAAAAAACAGCATATAATAATACATTATTGTTATAATATGGGAGACGAGCAAACAAAAGTTATTTCTTAACATTTTCTCTATGTTTTATTCATTAAAACTTGCTCGATTCTCCAACGGGCATTTTTTTTATTCTTAACCTTAGCTTATTCTAGAAAAATAAAAAAAGATAAAAGATAAAATAGTAAATGGTTGACCAACTTTTTAACTCCATTTATTTTTGTATATAGCGAAATAGGTCAACCTTTGTTAGTCGAATATATTCATAAATATATTATTATCTTCACGATTTATTCCTGTGAGAGTAATTTAGGGTGTATAAATTATAACTTTTGCTACAGTACATTTAACCTCTATTAGCGGCTTAACGTCAAACTATAAAAACAGTAATCTTGGGCTTCTATTGCACCACTAATACCACTCGACGGCAAAATAAAAAAAAGTATATTTACAAAAAATACAAAAATCATTATAAACGTAATTTTGTATTCAAGAAACGTCGATAATTCATCTTTGGAATAATGGAAAAATTGCAGAATATTACTACACATTTAATTAATGAAATAATTGTAAAGCTAAAACTTATAAACGTTTTCTCTTACGGAGATCGTGAAGTAATTTTGCAGAGAAAATTATGAGTATTTTATTGGGTCTGTTTTTAGTCCGCCAGTGCAGCAGCTGATACTGATACTGCTAGCCTGCGTCATCCCACTGCTGGGCAAAGGCAGAGCTGCCTTTGCCCAGCAGTGGGATGACGCAGGCTAGCAGTATCAGTATCAGCTTACTTTTTAATAATCTACCCAATAGACAAATAAAAAAAATGAGTCACCATTCTTATTGGAAGTCATGGGGAGAGCCCCATGACTTCCAATAGGGATATTAAAAAGTATTGGACACGTATTTTTTCTTTTTTCACGTAATCGTAAAATTACGGAGATATTTTGAGTTGAAATGGCGCATGACGTCACGGCTCAGTACATTTTATACCTAGTTGTGACGTAGTGAGCCACTCTTCAACTTTAATGCGTTTTAACTAAGTATCTCTTTGTTAACTTGATAAAACAAAAAATACGTATCTAATATTTTTGTATTACCTGATTGACGGACAAAATAGAATTTCGTTTTCTTTACCCAGTCATCATCCCTATTATCTCGATCCAGGGCCAATGTGGGTTAATTTTACTGTTGAAGATTGAGCGTCTAAAATGTTTATTCTTTGTTATTTTTATTCTTATAAGCCGCAGGTACAAGTAAAGTCCTACTTGCTCCCTATTCAGATAAGCGTGAAGAAATAATATGCATAAGTAAGTAAGTAAGTAGTGCATAAGTGCCTGAAAAAAAATCAGGAATTATAAGGTTAGGTACATACTTATATAATATGCCATAAATTAGCTGCAATATTTTATTCTTTTTTAAACAAATTTTTATAGATTTTTGTTAAACTTAAGATAGTAGATAGCATTATGTGTATGTATAATTTTAAGTCATTTTAACAAATGAAGCATGAATTCTATATTGTATTTATTTTTTAAATGTGGATAAAATACTTTTTTATATAAGTCAAGGTGATTTAAGATTCTCTATGTTATGAGAATAAACTTTTGCATGTTTATGTTTATTGTTTTATTGCCTTTATCTTGAACTGGTGTGTAATAATGAGACAATAGTAATACCAATAGAAACATATCTGCCCAGAGCAGTCTAATCTCGTTGACTGGTCCTAAAGAGCTTATAATTAGAAATGAAGAAAAAAGAGACCCTTAATTAGAAATGTACCTCTTTTCTAAGTATGAATTCATTGTCGGTGACCCACTGAAAGATGAAATTAATTTTAGATGTCATCCTGCAATAAGAATAAAATTAAATAATATTACAACCCTGATATAAGAATAATATGAGCTTCTTCTTCTGACTTCCCTTAAAAGATATACACCGCTGATATTGGACAATGGTATAACATAACATTACATCAACAGAGCAGACAGCAGAGGTGTATCTAATAGTACACCCACATTTCGCCAGTTATGTCTAAGTCCCATGTAATAGGGGGCGAACCAATTGCCATCAACCAGGCGCAAACCTAAACCCCGTGGCTGCTATTTAGAAATACCTGATGGAAAAACCCAATAAAAATATACCCGACTCGGGAATCGAACACCTCATGCTCAGCAGCCTCGATCGTGACCACTAGACCAATGCAGACACTGGTATATTCCTCTCTTTATGCAAACGAAAACTTTATAAGCACACCATAATAATCCAATTTTTTTTCTTTGTCCGTCGGGTAGTTTATTGAAAAGTATTGGACACGTATTTTTTCTTTTTTCACGTGGTCATAAAATTACGGAGATATATTGAGTTGAAATGGCGCATGACGTCACGTGTAGGTAAGTTTTATACCTACTTGTGACGTAGTAAGCCCCCACTCTCCAACTTTAATGAGTTTTAACTAAGTAATATTTTGATAAAACAAAAAATACGTGTCTAATATTTTTGTATTACCTGTCTGACGGACAAAATAGAATGTTGTTTTCTTTACCCAGTCCGCACCCCTATTCCCAGAATTTTCTCTGTGACAAAAAAAACTAATACTACATTATTAGTCAACGATCAAAGATCATCAGAAGGCTGTTGTTATCATATACTGGATTCTTTTTGAGTAATTATACGATACTAGGTCTATGTAGATTTTCTTTAAGGCCAAAGCATGTTGGAGTGAAGCTAAACAATAATAGTAGATTATGCACCAAGGGGATAAAGTAGTGTCTTATGTAACGGGCGCCGTATTGAATCCCGAGCAAAACGAAGGATTTTAGCGTTAACTCCCGAGCGGAGCGAGGGAGTTTAGAGTTAACTCCCGAGCAAAGCGAGGGAGTTAAGACAAGAATCCTGAGTGCAGCGTGGGAATCAAGGTCGCCCAAGACGAAGGCACCTTTATCCCCGAGGTGAATACTGTACTTTTCACACCATCTACGAGAGAATAAAACCAGTAGTACTAGAATCAAGTATTCCGGAGTCAAATCACTATCGTCACTCAAAATTTTTGTGAGAATTTGCAATATTTTAAGTAATAAAAAATATTTTAAGTAATAAAAAAGTTGTAACAAAAAATAACAATGAACAAAGCAAAGCAATTTCCAGTATTCGCGCCTCTTTTTAATTTGTGTTCTATTTTTCTTTTAATTATATTCTATCTCGTGGTGGCCAGTTCGATTTTTGAACAATTAATTTTTTTGTGCAGATAATGATGGTGAATGCGTGAATATTCGTATGCGATTTATGTTCCAAATTCAAATTACATTATTGACCAGCGGGTCATAATGAAATTCAGTACAATATTATTGCCCTGCTAGACCTCAGGTCTTTAATGACTTACTTTAGGTTAGGTTTGCATGACATATAATTTGACATTATCGAGCAGGTGGTGTGAAAAGTAAATAATAAGCACTACGCAACTCGCTCATATGGCTCGAAAACCACTTAAGCAGCGTGTGGCTAAATAATAACATCCACACAGGTCGATCTTCAAGGTTGTTAAGCAGTGCTTGCCAGACCAGTCCGTGGATGGGTGGAATCGGATAGCACGTTAACCTTTGATCCCGGCTGTCATGTGTAAATCTATAACAGCCATTGTAGTTGGTGGCCCGAACGTCTGACAACCAGCCTCCCCAAGGAAATTGTATTACCTAGTGCTAACTGGATTGGGGAGTTCAGACAGGCAATCGCTAGGAAGCCGACACCGACATAATTAGAAAAAGGCAGATGATATGCAGCCATCTACATTATCTTCTTCTAAGCGGGGTGTATAGTTAGTAATGTACACTCATCATCATCTGCTTAGGCTTTTCCCAAACTATCTTGGGGTAGGCTTCCAGTCTAACTGGAAGCAGCTGAGTACCAGTATCGTCATCATATACGAACATTGCACGTATGCATCGCTTTTGCATTTTAAATGCCATCTCTTTATTTGATGAGTTACCCCAAAAGATAATGCCATATCTGAGGACAGATTCAACAAGTCCATACTGCTTGTCTGTTGTAAATGCAGTAAACTTCCTAGACTTGTCATCTAAAGACAGTTGATAATAACCTTGACTGAGATCTAATTTTGAAAAATAGATGTTATTAGATAACGAATCTAGAATCTCAGTGATGTTTGGTAACGGAAATTTATCATCCTGTATCCTATTATTGTGTTGGCGATAGTCCACTACAAGTCTCCATTTCCTTTCTCCTGACCTATCTGTCTTTTTAGGTACTAATAGAACTGGACTTGACCATTCTGAAACTGTCTCTTCAATGATATCGTTTGTAACCATTTCATCTATTTGTCTTTGTACTTCGCTTTTCAATGCTTTAGGCAATCGATAAGGCTTTACGTACGCTGGAGACGTATTTTCCTTTAGTTTTATAGAATGTTCTATTAAATTAGTAGTAGTGAGCTTATCTCCTGGCAAATGGAAAACATCGGCATATTTAGCACATACGTTTTCAATGCCTCTTTGTTCCTCTTTATTTAAATAGGTATGAAGTTGTAAAGTAGTAAGCAAAGTTTTGACTCTATCCACTGATTTACTATCGTGGTCAAACTTGCAAACATAAAATTCATCTAGGCTACTAATAATTAAATCTGAAATCAGTTGTATTTAAAATCCTAACAGGAATAATTCCATTATGTGGCTTCGATACTACACCCGCTGTGAACACACCTTTGTAAATTTCCTTTGACAAAATGACGCAATCACTGTTGTGTGACGTCGGGATATGTTTAATTACTTCGCAACGGGGCGGAATTGTAAACAAATTCTTATTAACATGAATACTAACAGACTGGTCTCGGGTTTCTAAACTCAGAGTACCATTTTTATAATTTAATACCGCGTTATATCGCTCAAAAAAATCCTGCCCGAGTATACCTTCTGCGGCGCACGATAAGTGTTCAAAAATGTAAAACTTTTGTCGAAAAGTCACATTATTAATTATAATATCTAAATTAATATATCCCAATGACTCTAAATTACCACTAATTCCTTTAATAACTATCTTATCGTATTTTACTAAATTCATTAAATTCCTATGTCGCGACAACCATTCATACTTTAGCACACATAAACTTGCTCCACTATCAATCAGTAAATTAAGATCTACATTACTCTTATTTAATTGACAATTAACTATACAAAAATTACAAAAACTAAAAATTGAATGAGTGTACGGTTTAGGTACGAAAAAATTCTAGTCTTTCATGACTATTTGTGTCATCATTGCGCAAGGTGTCTTCGACATTGGAATATTGCTCGTTATGCTGAACCCGCTGACAATGCACCGGACGTCCGCGTAAATGCTGATTCTGACTACCTGAGTGTTTACCTCGATTTACACTGTATGAAGTTCTTTGACCTGTGCTTTTTGCATGGTTTTTGTTAACATTATGATTAGACATTTTATTGTTATAAAACTGTCTATTTCCTCGGCCTCGAGAACCTCTAAAGCTTCCACGTTTATAGTTTTGGTTAGCCCTAAATTGCATAACCTGATCTTGTGGCTGGACAGACATGGATTGCTCATCTACCGCAGCCGTAATAGCTTCGGACAACGATGCAAACTGTCGTGAGGCAATGATGGTGCTGAGCCGCTTGTCGGCCAAACCATCGCTAAATCGCTTAATTGCAGTCTTCTCGTTGAGTGGTCGCAAAATCTCATAGGCATCACGATTATCGTTAGCCTGAGCAATCGTTAAATTCACAAACAACTCCTCGATCTCTGTACCAAATTTTTCTATACTCCTACGACCTTGAGTAGCCTTAAACAATTGTGTTTGTAAAGCAACAGACGATTTTTTCGGTAACAAATAAACGCGTATATCTTTTACCAAACTTTCAACACTTGTGTAAGTAGTTTTGAGACGCAATTTTGCACTAGGCGAGAGACGCGTTTTTAACACAAATAGTATCAATTGACTTTTACTGGCATCATTGATAAGCGAACTATAAAGCAAGATATTATATATCATAAGCTGATTGGTCACCTGCTCCTGGCCATTCATCACCGGCAACAGAGAAATTGCTGTTCTAATATCGAATGCGTCAGCCATTTTTATAACACAATCTGAATGTTCTATAAAATCCTTAGAATTAGTTTGACTACTACTATCTACTAAAGAAAGTAAACCTTTTATTTTCTGAAAATTTGATTGCACTTCATGAATTAATGTTTGGAAAATCTCACAAGCTTCTTTGTCTAACTTGCGATCTTTAACTTCTTGGTTCAACTGAGTCAAAACACAATCCAGTTTATTATATTCCTTTTCTGCTTCTGCTAATTTCTTATAAGCTAAGTCTTGTCTACGCCTATCTGGACCTAGTTTTACTAAATATTCTCTTAAATATTTTAATTTTCCGTGCAACTCTTGCAATTGTTGGGACATCCCTATTCTCCAAAACTAAATATTAAATAATACAGCATGCTCTAATTACAATTACATGAGAAAAAATCTAGAATAAATAAAATTGTTAGCTGTGCAAAACTTACATTGCAGTAGGTACATATTTTACTGACAACGTATATGTAGGTCACGACGTCTCACGTGGCATGGATGAACGGACTTGGACTCGAGCTGACTCCCAGCTGCTCCACATCGGACCCGAACAATTTATCTCCCGGCGCCCTGCATATCCTCTCATCATAAGGCTTGAGCATTCTCCCGGCACCCGGCACCCGGCACTCCTGCTTCTTATTTCATGTTTTTAGTTGTTTTCAGTTCTTCATACAAATTCTTCTGTAATGATTCTGTTTCTTCTATAAACTTTAAAAATCTTTTTTGCTTTCTTCCTTCTAATTTTTTTCTTCTTCATAAACTTCTATCAGTATAAATCTTCGTGATTTTTTCCCAACTTCAGACATTTCCGCTTTGTTCGTTAGTTGCAAAATTTTAATTGCTGGCTAAGGGTCGCCATGTATTAGAGCGATGTAGGCAGAATAAAAGAGAACTGTTCAATTCAACGATTCGTGTAATAATGCGCATAATTAGTGTGTGCAGTTACAAATATAAGGTTAGGTGAGCTGCACACTACACTATCCTCAAGTGCTCTTACCATCTGTACGCTGATGACCTGCAATTTTACGCTCTATCTGACGTTGCCAATCTTGGCAATTGTATCTCATAATTGAATGCTGATCTACGAACTATCGGTGAATGGTCTGGCAAATTTGGGGTTGCTGTCAACGTTGGGAAATGCCAGGCCATCCTCATTGGTAATTCGTACTATTTGGACACTAGCCAGCTAATGCCACTTATGTTTGACAATTATGTGATCCCTCTCTCACCATACGTAAAAGACTTGTGCCTGTACATTGACGATACTTTCAGTTGGAATAAGCAGGTAGCTCAGATTAGCCAGAAGGTCACTTACTCACTGCGGTCTCTCTATAGATTCAAACATTTTCTCCCATCGAGCACTAAAATAACTTTAGTCCAGTTACTTGTGCTTCCCATTATCGACTATGCTGATGTTTGTTATTCTCATCTATCTCAAGAACTTCTGAACAAATCGGATCGTCTTCTCAACAATTGCATTCGCTTCATCTTTGGCCTTCGTAAATACGATCATATCTCTTCATATCGTACTCAGCTTAAGTGGCAGCATATCCGACGTAAGAGGTCCCTCAGATCTCTCTGCATGCTCTTCACCATCATGTACGATCCATGTGCTGCTGATTACCTAAAAAAATATTTCAAAGTGTTGGGCAGTTCTCACAGTCGTAACCTTCGAGCTTCTAATAACTTACTTCTTGAAATTCCTTCACACCGTACTGGTTTTATGTCCAATTCTTACGCTGTCTCAACAATTAAACTCTGGAACGCGCTACCCCTTGGCATTAAAAAAGCTGAAAGCAAAATGGCTTTCAAAAGAGCAGTTCGGAAGTACTATTTAAAGTCTGACTAAATTGCTCGCAACCTAATCTGTCAGTATTGGTAAATATTGTAAGGTTTTTCATTTTAGGGATTATATGTATGTATTATAATATATATTAGTTTATTTGATCAGTCTATATATGTATTAGTATGTACCTATTTATGTATCAGTTTATTTTAACTAAATGGTATTTTTCTTATTTTAATCATTTTTTTTGTACTCTTCCACATTGCTGTCCTATTTGACCCAAAGGTTGACTGGTAGTGAATGCCTTGTGGCATTAAGTCCTCCTATGTACCACCAATGTATGTGAAGTTTAAATAAATAAATAAAAACAAAGTTACTGCTGCAGTTTGATGAAAAAGTCCTATATCTCCAAAACTAAACATCATATCTTATTCAAACCAATTTTCGTTGAAAGTTTTTTTTACGTTCTATAATCCTAAATATTTTTAGAATTTTAATCCCCTTACTTTAGAAATTAGAGGGGGGGGGGGACATACACATTTTACCACTTTGGAAGTGTCTCTCGCGCGAACTTATACACTTTAGAAAAAAAATATATCAGAAACCTCAATATCATTTTTGAAGACCTATCCATAGATACCCCACACATATGGGTTTGATTTTTTTTTTTTTAGTTTCAGTTCTAAGTATGGGGAACCCCCAAAATTTATTGTTTTTTTTTCTATTTTTGTATAAAATCTTAATGCGGTTCACAGAATACATCTACTTACTAAGTTTCAACAGCATAGTTCTTATAGTTTCGAAATAAAGTGGCTGTGACATACGGACGGACAGACAGACAGACATGACGAATCTACAGGGTGATTGGAAGATGGGTGCAAAGATTTAAGGTGAAGATAGTATAGACAATTTAGGACCATTTAAGCCATGGTTGTCTTAGACGAAGTCTTACCAAATTTTTTTAACCAAATTTTTAAGTTTTTTTTCGGAAATTCTCAAAATTTAATGTAAACTGCATAATTATGGCCAAATTGAATGATAAATGAATTCATTTTTTATTTATTTAATTAAAGTAATGTGTAAGCAATCAAGCAAAACATGTTTTAGGCTTCTGTGTCATTAGACATTTTTTTTACAGACATTTAAAGATCAGAAAAAATAAAAAAATTGTACAATACGTCTTTTAAACCTTATTCAAAAAAAAAACGGAGGGTGCTTTTTTTGTTCAAACCTTTTTGAAGACATGCTTGATAATCGCTCTTTCTTTTGAGGTATCATTTATGCGGATATCTTACAAATTATTGAAATTAGGACCTAATAAACCAAATCGAGGGAGAAATTTTAAATTTTAGGCAGTCTAACAAAACACAAAATTTTTGCTTAAAAGAATACTTTATGTGCTCGAAATGATAACATTGTTCAATTCTAAGAATTTTTGGCACATGCAGGAACCAATTGAGGGGAACCCATTGAGGGGATTCTCTAAACAATGGCCACCGAGCGCGGTGCGACGGCATTTCCAGGTAGAACGCCCAATGAATAGCAAAAAGCGATAAAGAGTTGGTTTTTACAGCAAAATGGTCTTAGTTACTGAGGCAACAAAGTCGTTTTTCTTTAGTCAGGGTCAGTCGGTCCGTGATGAAGCCGTTACATCTTTTACTTATTAGTCAAACTACTGCCCTTGTGAGTGGACGTTGTCGTGTTGATTCACAATTTACCGTGTTCAGTTGTAGCCCTTTGCGTTCCTGCACGTGTTGTTTGCGTTAGTTTTGAACTTTTTTGTTTCACCGTGTCCAGTCGTAGCCTCGCGCTCCTGCACGTGTTGATTTTTGACTTAATTGTGTTGAGTTGACGTTTAGTGCGCTCCTACGCCGTTTTTCTTAATTGTTAAGTGACTATGGCTACTTTTTCCAATCAAGAATATGCGGATATCGTATTTATGTACGGTAGAGCAGACGGCAATGGATCTTTGGCGCGACGGATGTATCAAGAGCGCTATCCGAATCGCAGGATACCGAATGTCCGAGTGTTTTACAACACGTTTCGTCGTCTTGCCCAAGATGGGTTTCACCGCGTGGAACCTGGAGTCAACCCGGGCAGACACGAAACTGCCGTCGACGAAGACATTTTAGCAGCATTTCAAGCGGATCCTACTACCAGTACTAGAGCAGTAGCTCGAAATTTAAACATTTCTCAATGGAAGGTGTGGCATACAATGCACCAAAATGATAAGTATCCGTTCCATGGCAGGAGTGTGCAAGGTCTAGTAGAGCAAGATCCTCAAAGAAGAATTCAGTTCTGCCGTTTCCTCCTCAACAGAGACATCGAAGATGCGTGGTTTCTGAAATCAATCTTGTGGACGGATGAAAGTAAATTTTCAAGGGAAGGTATTACAAACTTTCACAACATCCATGAATGGGCCGACGTAGACAACAATCCACATTTTAAGAAGCAGGTGTCATTTCAGATGAAATTCTCTGTGAATGTATGGGCTGGAATAATTGGCAGAACATTGATTGGGCCCCACTTTTTGCCTGATCGATTGAATGGCGAAAATTATTTGCAATTTCTGCAAATTGATTTACCACTGCTGATAGAGGAATCAGGTGTCCCGATCTTCGAAAGAGACCGAACAGTCATCTTTCAGCAAGACGGCTGTCCAGCGCATTGGACTTTAAATGTAAGGGAACACCTCAACAATTGCTTTCCTGATAGCTGGATCGGCAGGGATGGACCCATCCCTTGGCCCGCTCGCTCCCCAGATCTGACCCCGTTGGACTTTTTCGTGTGGGGCCGGGCCAAGGAACTGGTGTATAACAACAAAGAAATTAACACTAGAGAAGAATTGATACAAAGAATAAATTCAGCGTTTGAGACAATGAAGCAGGAGATGATGTTGAAAATAACGACTACAGAAGTTAGAAGACGGGGCCGTGCTTGTATTAGGAATCACGGCCGTCATTTTGAACATGAAAAATAAATAATTTTAATTCAAATGTTGTTTTAATTAGTCTGCCTAAAATAAAAAAAAATCTCCCTCAAATTGGTTTGTAGGCCCTAATTTCAATAATTTGTAAGATATCCGCATAAATGATACCTCAAAAGAAAGAGCGATTATCAAGCATGTCTTCAAAAAGGTTTGAACAAAAAAAGCACCCTCCGTTTTTTTTTTGAATAAGGTTTAAAAGACGTATTGTACAATTTTTTTATTTTTTCTGATCTTTAAATGTCTGTAAAAAAAATGTCTAATGACACAGAAGCCTAAAACATGTTTTGCTTGATTGCTTACACATTACTTTAATTAAATAAATAAAAAATGAATTCATTTATCATTCAATTTGGCCATAATTATGCAGTTTACATTAAATTTTGAGAATTTCCGAAAAAAAACTTAAAAATTTGGTTAAAAATATTTGGTAAGACTTCGTCTAAGACAACCATGGCTTAAATGGTTCTAAATTGTCTGTACTATCTTCGCCTTAAAGCTTTGCACCCATCTTCCAATCACCCTGTATAAGGGTTCCGTTTTTTGCCATTCGGCTACGGAACCTTAAAAATGACAGTTCCGCGTATATGAACTTGGAGTTGGAATCTTATAAGACTAATGTATGTAGGACCCCTATTTTATTATCCAATTAGAATACTTGTTAATTTGTTATGTTAGATCTAAGTTAAGTTTCGTGTAAATTGATTCAGTATTTTTACCAAAAAAAAAATAAGACACGGCAACAAGCCCATTGGGGGCGAGTTCTTTGATATCTATAGGATGTTTATAATAGAGATGATGACAGGGTAAAGAAAACAAAATTCTATTTTGTCCGTCAGTCAGTTAATACAAAATTATTAGACACGTATTTTTTGTTTTATCAAGTTAACAAAACAAATCTTAGTTAAAACGCATTATAGTTGGGTAGTGGGGGCTCCCTACGTCACAACTAGGTATAAAATTTACTTAGCCGTGACGTCATGCGCCATTTCAACTCAAAATATCTCTGTAATTTTACGATTACGTGAAAAAACAAAAACTACGTGTCAAATACTTTTTAATCATCTACCCGATAGACAAAGGAAAAAAAATCAGTCACCATCACTATTCTAAAGTAGTTATAAAAGAATTGTTTATATTGTAATACATGGTCTCGTTCTTCAAAAACCCGAAACTGTTTACAGTTTGAAATAAGAGCTAATAGAACTCAAGCGATAAGCATTTTTGTGAGCGCAGGCCACTTGACACGCGCGATGACGTAACCGTGTGAGGCGTGAGGTTCGCAAGGTCTTGAAAGTACAAGCATGAGAACTGTAGTGTGTTTTATAATTATTGTGGAGCATACTATTAAGCTAGAGCCATACCTGTCACCGGTTATTTTTTAGAGGTTTTATTGCCTTTTTTACAAACTGCTTTATTAAAGCTGGTGTCAAAACTATGATTGTTAAGCGGTTGTTAATAAATCTTAAAAAAAAAACATTAAACTGAAAACTCTAGCTTAAGAAGGATAAAGAATAAAAAGCAAACAAGATTTGTCGATAAATGTATGTGAGCAGCATTATTCAGGTAAAAAAAAATAATATAAGGTCGACTAAGTAGCAACCAAGTGTTTTTTTTGTTGCAATAAATTGTTAATTAATTAATTAACAGTTAAAATAATAATTTTTATTTTATTGTTTAAGTTTAAAATATTTTTTAGGAGTGTGTGGATGAATCCTTACCTATCGACGGGTCCTACGTATACTAGTGCAAGTGCAAAAACACAACTTTACAGGAAATTGGTTTAAAGATTCAAGATTCTTTATTTGCATGAAATATGGTACATAATGGTCTTATAAATAAAAAGGTTTCACATATTTCGCCGACTTATTTCAGCATGCAAACTTAAAATTAAATTAAAATACCTAACAAAGTGTAGTCGACATTAGGTATCAAACTTATAAACGTAGTTACAAAATAAAACATTTTTAGAATTTAATATACCTACTTGTGTGTAGGATACAGGATAAAGTAACAATATTAGAAAAAAATATAACAAGGAACACATATAACATCAATAAAATTTAAAAAAAATAATAAAGGAATGTGAAAATAGGAACAATAGTTTTCAAAAATGGGAACATATTATGCTACTTAACGATTACAAATGGGTTTATAAGTCAAAAACTCATTTATTGTATAGAACACATTATTGCAGAGCCACTTCTGCAGTTTCTTTTTGAAGTAGTTAATAGGCAGTTCTCTGATTTGTTTCGGAATTTTATTGAAGATTTTGACCGACATACTATAGCAATTGTTTTGGAAGAGAGTGCTTCTGCATCTTGTTATGGCCAGTTTGGTGGGATCTCTAGAGAGAAACTTTTTATTTTTTGTTACTTTAGTAAATAGGTTTGGGTGCTTTTTAACAAACATGCCTACTTCTAAAATGTATAAACTAGTTAGAGTAAGTAAGCCCAGCTTTTTGAATAGAGGTCTACATGAATCGAGCGGTCCAACGCCGCAAATGGCTCTGACACATTTTTTTTGGGTTATAAATACTTTTTTTACGAAGGTAGAGTTACCCCATACAAGCAGACCGTATCTGAGTATTGAGCTAACGTAGCCATGGTACGCAGTCATGGCAGTTTTTAAACTTGATAATTTTCTAAGCCTTCTTAGTGCAAAAATAAATTTGTTTAGACTAGAGCAAATGCGATTTGTATGAGCTTTCCAATTACAGTACCTATCTAAAGTAATACCTAAGAATTTTGTGTCAAGGACATCTTCGATTTTTACGTTATTATAATGTAAGTCTAAAGTTTGTATTTGGGTGTTGTTATAATTCGAAAATTGTAGAATTTTGGTTTTAGAAACATTAGCTGTTAGATTGTTTTCCTTTAGCCAGCTCATTATTGAATCTATGGTGTTATTTAATGAAATCTCGTATTTAACATCTGGTTGGTCTGGTACAATAACCGATATGTCATCTGCAAATAGGATACATTCATGTGTTGTTACTTTAGGAACGTCATTGATGTATATTAAGAAAAGGAGTGGCCCTAGTACGCTACCCTGGGGTACTCCAAATTTATTTGTTTCAAAAGTTGATCGGAATGGGGTAGACATAAGTTTATCATTTAAGTGGTTAATTTCAACGCATTGCTTTCTATTGCTTAGGTAGCTTTTAATCCATTTCAGTGCTTTACCACGAATTCCATATCGCTCGCATTTGTTGAGCAAGATTTTATGATCTACAAAATCAAAAGCTTTGCTCATATCAAAGAATATGGCAGCCACTTTGTTACGTTTATCTATATTTTCTGTAATTTTTTGGATGAGTGAGAATGCAGCTAGTGTTGTAGACTTGTTTTTTTGACAGCCATTTTGATTGTTTAATATAACGTTAAATTTGTTCAAGAAGTTTATAATCCGAGAGTGCATGATTTTCTCAAAGATTTTTGATAGGATCGGAATTAATGTAATGGGTCTATAATTGTTCATATCAAGTTTGGAGTTTTTCTTATGAAATGGTTTTATTATTGATAATTTTAATTTTTCTGGAAAAGATCCTTGTGTAAACGATAGATTTATCAGATGACTTAAAATTTCCGCAAGCTCTTTACTGCATGTTTTAAGTATCGATGTTGAAATGTAGTCATATCCTACAGCTCGTGTGTTATTTAATGAATTGATGGTTCTCCGAACTTCTTCACATGAGGTCGGTCTTAAATAAATTGTGGAGTCGAGTGAGTCTATTAATTTGTAATTAGGTCGAGTATGATTATTCTTGTTTGTTATGGAGATAAAGTAATCATTGAAGGCTGTTGCAATTTTTTTTGGGCATTCAATATTTTCATTATTACAGTTTATTGATTTTATTGTTTCAAATGTTTTTGTGTTATCTGTTTTGTTTTTTATTATGTCCCAGGTAGCTTTACACTTACTTGTTGCATTTGTTATATAAGTGTCGTTATTTAGTTTTTTAGAATTCGATATACATTTTTTAAATAATTTATCATACTTTTTGTATGCTTTCTTGTTTTCGTTTGTGGAATTTTTGTAATAGCGGTACCTTATTGTTCTTTTGTGATAAGCTGATACTTTCAGCCCTTTTGTGATCCATTTCGGGGCTTTGACGTTAGAATGTACTTTTATTTTATTAATTGGGAAGCTAAGATTATAATAAAGTTGTAAAGTTTCATGAAATATATTAAAAGCCTGATTGAAGTTTTCTTGTTCTAATACTTCAGACCAGGACAATTTGGACAGGATGTCTTTAAATTTTATAGTATTTTCAGTGTTGAAGTCCCTTTTCATTTCAAACCAGAAGGGTAGTTTTTGTTCATTATTCGTCAAAAAAGAAAGAGTTTGACCAGTGTTGTGATCTGACAGGAATAATGGGTGGACATCACCTTTCGCATTTTTGATATTACTAAATATATGATCTATGCAGGAGTCTTTACGCGTTGGTTTATTAATGTGTATTTGCAAGTTATTATTCAATAGAATGCCTTTTAAGTCTTCTGAAGAAACACTTGACTTAATTGTATCGATATTAATATCTCCAGCTATGATAATCTTTTTATCCTTGTGTGAAGTTAATTTGTATAGTAAAGTTTCTAATTTATTTAAAAATGTTTTTGTGCTTGAATTTGGAATCCTATAAAGACACACTAAAATGCATTTCATGGTTGGAATTTCTATTCCACAGCATTCAAATTGTTTTTCAGTTGATATTTTATCGCAAATATTAAGTTGTTTATAAGATAAAGATTTTTTAATTAGTATGCAAACTCCACCGCGTTTTTCATTTTTTCTAGAAAAGTTATTTGCTACGATGTAATCTTTCATATATATGTTGTCCTCGTCCCCTGATTTTACAAAAGTTTCAGTGAGACAAATAATATCAATGGAGGTACCGTGTTCTTGAAATTGATTAAGACATATCTCTAATTCTTCTTGTTTGTTTAATAAACCTGCGATATTTTGGTGGAATAGAGTAGTGTTACATGGTCTAGTCTCGAAAAAATAATTTATTTTTATTTGGGGTGTTATTTATTTTAGTTATAGGAAAATAGTAAGGAATTGTGCCTTTAATCGGAATAATTTCTGGAATAGTCTTTTTAGTAATTCTATTAATGCTACTAGTTTTTGTAGGGGATGTTTCTGTATACTTGTTAGCAACGGTATTTACAGCGACTGGCTCTTTGTGCGACAGAAAAGCATGGTTGTAATAGATTGTGTCTATTAGGAAGTTAAGCTTTTTACATGTATCAAATAAATAACGTTTTTTGCTATAGTAATGTTGGCCAATTTCCAGAAAGGTGCAATTTATGAAGTTTTTTGACATATGTTTTAACAGATTATTTAATAACATTTCATTCAAATGACTGTTATGCAAAACATTTAAAATTATAACATTTGTGTTTTTAATACATTTTAATAAAGAAGCTAATTCTATAATTATTTTGTTCGGATTGCTATCATTTTCACCAATGCATAAAACTAAAAAGTTGTCTTTACAGTCATTTAACTTACAATTTGGCGACAATATTTCTTCAGTCATCGCATGAGGCTTTACCGTTGAGGTTATTCGGTATTTCTGATAATTGGTGTTGCTTCTCGAGTGAATTAATGCTGAAGCTAAATCTGTGCATTGTTGCCCACCTAATATTTGAATTTTCGGATTTTGGTCCAAAATTGTTGACAAAGTGCTGCCCTCTATTGGGTCAATATGTGAAATCGATTTCTTATTGAACACTATATTAGCGCCATCTAGGTGATGTGCGCGTGTTGAATTTAGTTTGGCGGCAGCAGCGGCGGCGCCATCCGAATGCGGGCGAATAATATTGCTCGTCACATCAGCAGCGCCTTCTTGGTCTTCCTTGAGAGTTAAATCCAGCTTGGCAGCATTGTTAACCGAGTGTGGGTACACTTTTGATGGAGAAATTGATGACCGTGTAGAGTGTTTGTTTTTATTCGGTGCAGACGTTACTTGAATTGCTTGATATTGTGCAATAATATGTTGCTGTTCTATTGTTTGTGATTTTAATGCACTATTTTCAAGTAGTAAAAAGTCTATTTTGTTTTGAGCTTGTTCTATTTGCCTTTTAAGGTCTAATATTTCATCCTTTTGAGTTTCAGTGGGATCATTTCTTGTTGATAGATCTGGTAGACTTTTAGTTAGATAATCGTCCGCTGACAGAGTTGATAGGAATGAATCATTCAAAGAATCATTTATTACAGATTTCTTTTTACGTAGTGTAATATTTTCGTATTCCATTTTTGTTTTACGTAAAAAAACAAAAAATAAAAACACAAAAAGTCAAAATAGTTTCTATCGAGGTTTGATCTTCGGAATTATAGATTAGTGCTTTAAGACGAGCCGCCGGCTATACGCTATGTGTGCACAGATTGATCAGTCGAAATAGCGTAATAGGTGGAAGTGAATTATGATCGTTAAAAGACGCCGAGAAGCGCGTCGTTTTAATATTTGAATTTGTTTGAAATTGTTTTCATTATTAATTTCACTTTAAGTTTAGGTTTATATCACTTAAAGTTCACTTTGTTTTAAATATTTATGATAGTTTTATGTTTTTAGGCGTATTTGGGGCAATGTTTATATCCAAATATCACTTATATTTATAAACGTTCTAGTAATATTGTTTTAAACTGTTTTTACACTCAATACTTGTTAAAAGTTGTTGCAAACGTTTTATAGCAACTATTGTTCGTATACGCACAAATTAAACACAATTTTAGACACTTTTACACTTATTTACTATTTTTTATCATTTTAAATACGGAGCTAATAGTTTACGGTAGCAGTGGCGCCACCAATTTAAAGATTCTAAAGCTTGTAATTTTGACATAAATCGGTAAAAAAAATGAAATTTTGGAATGTAATATTTGAATATCATGTGAAAAAAACTAAATACTACGATTTTCTTATTTTTGTAAACTTTAGAAATTAGCATCACTTGCATTGATGTAGCTTGTTTTCTTTAATATGCTAGAACCGGTAAACTGGTACAAGTGCCACTGATACCAGTTTATACTGTACTTATTAATATATAATTGAGGAAAATACAAGGATATTACTATTTTTAAATACATTATTTTATCTATTGATTAATACAAAGCTTACAATATTAACAAAAACATATTCTTTTCTCTACTTTTAAACACTTGCAACAGTTTACTTAGTACTGGAAAACTACTTGCAACAGTTTACTAGTACTGGAAAACTACTAGCAACAGTTTTCTATATGGTTCTTTTGTAATTAACCTGAAATATTTGAATGTGTATAGCAGTAAATGAAAAAAAAAATATTTAAAAGTCAAAATAAAACTTTTTTTCATTTTAATAACCTCACCAAACCTTAATAAATAGTAGTTTGATGTTAATTTATTATGTCACACATGAAGAAAATTTTATATCACTGGCCTTGCCATCTTTAAATAATAACATATTCTTCTTAATTTAAGAAGTAAAAGTTGTTAACTCTATTAATTATTCTAATTTTTTATGTGTGATTAAGTCGGAAAGGCTGATTAACTGTATAATGAGAATGACAAATCAGTCTTTCCGACATCATCAAGATATCGTCGAGTCAAATCTATCATAACAACAATCACAGTAGGTTACGGTAGAAAATAACAAAGACATTTATAAAGAGAAACAACTTCTTAGAAAAGAAAACTAGGCTTATTCAACATTTTACTTATTCAGAGACATCTACAGAATGATATTCAAATTATTAGTAAAAATATGTGGTCCGCTCAAGAATCCTATTGGATTTGCAAAGATCTTGAAGATCCTTAATTTTTTATTGTAAATTTATTGGTATCAAACTTTTATAAGCTGCATCCAATCCGAGAAACGTTTTGTATACTGCCACGTGTTAATATTTCTCAGACATAGTTTCGTTAGCCTCTTTTTTAAACGCTTATTTATCATTAAGCATAAAAATAATCTTTGGCAACCTAACTCCACAAAACAGCAATATTTCTTTCAGATATCAACAAAGGCACTTAAAATCGAAGACAAAAGATAGAGTTACTTCATTAACAATGTATGGATTTGCATTATTAGCTGTCGCCGTTTTGAAGGTTAGGGTCCACTATTGTGGAGTATTTCTGGGTTTCCTTTCTATAGCTAAGTGAGCGCTCTCATCCTTATTTTGAGTACGGCTATCAGCAAGAAATCTATAGGCAATGTGCGCGTTAAATTTCCAAAAGCAATACATATGAATACATATATAAAGAAAAATCCTATTTCGATTCTGGCATCAACAAATGTCCGAATTAAAGTTTGGGACCTTGTTCCACCTTCATACCAATAAAATTGAAAATACAGCTGGCAATTTTCAATGGCTCATTTTTAGTAGTCTGTTCGCCTAACAAGCTAATTAAGTTAAATTTCTTTATACAACAACAAAATATTTGAAGCTATAAACCTATAGCTGTAAACCTATATTAATAAATAAATAATTATCTTTAGCTTTAAGTTTGTCTTTTTTTAACAATTCCGCACTTTGAGGTAAGGGGGAATCTCATGACGATATAGTGTAAGGTGGAAGGGGCACCGACACTATACGGATAGCACGTGTGCAGCACATCATTCTAATCACCCACATACAACAGTTCGATCGGTAATTTAAAAAAGAAAACAGCTGATCCATACATTTTCACCGTGTAGGTATTGCAGTTTTGCAGGTAACAGCTGTTTAGGAATGGTATACTGAATACACAGTAACCGTTTTTGTGTCGGTATCCCTTCCAGCCAGCATAACAATAAATAATTAATTGCTGCTAAAACATATAATAAAATCATCATTTCTTGTTGATAGATCTGGTAGACTTTTAGTTAGATAATCGTCCGCTGACAGAGTTGATAGGAATGAATCATTCAAAGAATCATTTATTACAGATTTCTTTTTACGTAGTGTAATATTTTCGTATTCCATTTTTGTTTTACGTAAAAAAACAAAAAATAAAAACACAAAAAGTCAAAATAGTTTCTATCGAGGTTTGATCTTCGGAATTATAGATTAGTGCTTTAAGACGAGCCGCCGGCTATACGCTATGTGTGCACAGATTGATCAGTCGAAATAGCGTAATAGGTGGAAGTGAATTATGATCGTTAAAAGACGCCGAGAAGCGCGTCGTTTTAATATTTGAATTTGTTTGAAATTGTTTTCATTATTAATTTCACTTTAAGTTTAGGTTTATATCACTTAAAGTTCACTTTGTTTTAAATATTTATGATAGTTTTATGTTTTTAGGCGTATTTGGGGCAATGTTTATATCCAAATATCACTTATATTTATAAACGTTCTAGTAATATTGTTTTAAACTGTTTTTACACTCAATACTTGTTAAAAGTTGTTGCAAACGTTTTATAGCAACTATTGTTCGTATACGCACAAATTAAACACAATTTTAGACACTTTTACACTTATTTACTATTTTTTATCATTTTAAATACGGAGCTAATAGTTTACGGTAGCAGTGGCGCCACCAATTTAAAGATTCTAAAGCTTGTAATTTTGACATAAATCGGTAAAAAAAATGAAATTTTGGAATGTAATATTTGAATATCATGTGAAAAAAACTAAATACTACGATTTTCTTATTTTTGTAAACTTTAGAAATTAGCATCACTTGCATTGATGTAGCTTGTTTTCTTTAATATGCTAGAACCGGTAAACTGGTACAAGTGCCACTGATACCAGTTTATACTGTACTTATTAATATATAATTGAGGAAAATACAAGGATATTACTATTTTTAAATACATTATTTTATCTATTGATTAATACAAATCTTACAATATTAACAAAAACATATTCTTTTCTCTACTTTTAAACACTTGCAACAGTTTACTTAGTACTGGAAAACTACTTGCAACAGTTTACTAGTACTGGAAAACTACTAGCAACAGTTTTCTATATGGTTCTTTTGTAATTAACCTGAAATATTTGAATGTGTATAGCAGTAAATGAAAAAAAAAATATTTAAAAGTCAAAATAAAACTTTTTTTCATTTTAATAACCTCACCAAACCTTAATAAATAGTAGTTTGATGTTAATTTATTATGTCACACATGAAGAAAATTTTATATCACTGGCCTTGCCATCTTTAAATAATAACATATTCTTCTTAATTTAAGAAGTAAAAGTTGTTAACTCTATTAATTATTCTAATTTTTTATGTGTGATTAAGTCGGAAAGGCTGATTAACTGTATAATGAGAATGACAAATCAGTCTTTCCGACATCATCAAGATATCGTCGAGTCAAATCTATCATAACAACAATCACAGTAGGTTACGGTAGAAAATAACAAAGACATTTATAAAGAGAAACAACTTCTTAGAAAAGAAAACTAGGCTTATTCAACATTTTACTTATTCAGAGACATCTACAGAATGATATTCAAATTATTAGTAAAAATATGTGGTCCGCTCAAGAATCCTATTGGATTTGCAAAGATCTTGAAGATCCTTAATTTTTTATTGTAAATTTATTGGTATCAAACTTTTATAAGCTGCATCCAATCCGAGAAACGTTTTGTATACTGCCACGTGTTAATATTTCTCAGACATAGTTTCGTTAGCCTCTTTTTTAAACGCTTATTTATCATTAAGCATAAAAATAATCTTTGGCAACCTAACTCCACAAAACAGCAATATTTCTTTCAGATATCAACAAAGGCACTTAAAATCGAAGACAAAAGATAGAGTTACTTCATTAACAATGTATGGATTTGCATTATTAGCTGTCGCCGTTTTGAAGGTTAGGGTCCACTATTGTGGAGTATTTCTGGGTTTCCTTTCTATAGCTAAGTGAGCGCTCTCATCCTTATTTTGAGTACGGCTATCAGCAAGAAATCTATAGGCAATGTGCGCGTTAAATTTCCAAAAGCAATACATATGAATACATATATAAAGAAAAATCCTATTTCGATTCTGGCATCAACAAATGTCCGAATTAAAGTTTGGGACCTTGTTCCACCTTCATACCAATAAAATTGAAAATACAGCTGGCAATTTTCAATGGCTCATTTTTAGTAGTCTGTTCGCCTAACAAGCTAATTAAGTTAAATTTCTTTATACAACAACAAAATATTTGAAGCTATAAACCTATAGCTGTAAACCTATATTAATAAATAAATAAATATCTTTAGCTTTAAGTTTGTCTTTTTTTAACAATTCCGCACTTTGAGGTAAGGGGGAATCTCATAACGATATAGTGTAAGGTGGAAGGGGCACCGACACTATACGGATAGCACGTGTGCAGCACATCATTCTAATCACCCACATACAACAGTTTGATCGGTAATTTAAAAAAGAAAACAGCTAATCCATACATTTTCACCGTGTAGGTATTGCAGTTTTGCAGGTAACAGCTGTTTAGGAATGGTATACTGAATACACAGTAACCGTTTTTGTGTCGGTATCCCTTCCAGCCAGCATAACAATAAATAATTAATTGCTGCTAAAACATATAATAAAATATAATTTTTCGATTTATTGTTTTAGCAAAGAAATATTAGTGTAAAAATAATGTGACTTATATCAGTTTACAATACAAATGGAAAAAAAAAACATCAGATGAGACCTTGTATACTGATACAACTGTAAAAAATCTTAAAAACAATTCATAAAGAACAAAATCCCTTCATGTATCTGGTATAGTCTCTTTACTTGGCTTTTCTATTAGAATTTTATTTATAAAATATTTTTTTTTCATATAATTCTGTTTTCCCTGGTCCTGTTGCGCATTTTAACATTTAGGTCTAACTCATCACATATTTCGCGTGACGGTACTGTAGGCGGATCTAAAATAAATCAAAATTATAGTGTTATTTTTTTTTAATATATATTTAAAAACAATCGTTAAAATTTACTTAAACCACTATACAAACTACGCGAGTAAACAATATAAACCTTGAATACTGGTGTAAGTGAAAATATAAATAAACTATACTTATTTTAATTAAAATAAAATTATATCCGATCAGAGAAAACAAAGTTCAGCTTTATAGTATTTAAAATAGTAAACTGATACCTACCTTCGTAATTTTCTGGCGTGTTTATTTAACTGCACTTATTTTCGAATAAATCTATCATTAAATGACCTCATGAACGCTTCATTGTTGTTATTTCTTACCACTGTTTCTAAAGACTAACAAGATACGAGTATTTTTTTAATAATTGACTAAGGGCCGATTTTTCAATCCTCAGATAAACAACTAGATAGCGTTTATTCGTTGAATAGCAATATTTTTGGTTTTTCAATGGTCAGATAGTAGTTAACTGTCTAATAAAGCCCCTAACGGAGGAATAAAGTTAACTGCTACTATAAGGGCCAGTTAGGGTTTTATCTCCCCAATAAGTGATGATTTGGGTTATGTTGGACTGTTTCATTCGTTTTGGTAAAACGACATAGGTACGGTGGTTTGTTATGAAGGATGTGTTTGAACAATGGATGATTCAGAAATCGAGGAAGAACGTGAATTCCTTAATTATTTAATTACCTGAGAGGAAAAACCGACTTTTACAAGAGAAGCCTAAAAAAAAGCCTGAAGGCAAAATTCATTGTCGTTCTCATGACGACAATGAATTTTGGAGAAGATTTTGCTTGAAATATGATACCATAACCTAATTTCATTAATTGAGAATAAAATAATAATTCATTTACTTATTTAAGGAAAAACAAACAGCAACACAATAAAAACTAATCATGATATTATCTTAAATATTACAATCAAACACGAAACAGTTTTTTTTTTCAAACAAATGTTAAGCGAACAATTGTTTACAATAATTAAATCAGAATTTTTACACATCAATACTATAACTACTAACTAATCACCCTACGATTCTATGCAACTGGCATATTTTAAATAACAATAATAAAAGTCTAACCATTGTTTTCTTTTTTCAAGCAAGTTCTCCAAAATTGTATTCATGTCGTCCCATGTGTTAAATGCACGTTTTGTTGTCATTCTTGTCTAACACGTTGTATACTGTATCTGTGCATCTCGCTTGCACATCAATAGTGTGAAGTTGGCTAGCATAGACCACTGATAGCTATTCTGTAGATAAAATACGATTGAAAAATTGAAAACATTTATTTGCTTGATAAACAGACAGATAATTTTAAACGCTTGATAGTTATTCGACTGTTTAACTGAGGATTGAACAATCGGCCCTAAGTAAACTAAGACGCATCGCATTTATACCAGTGTTTGTCGTTCTCCCTACAACGTCGCCACGCGCATACTGGAGTAAAGTTCACTTGCGCAGTTGCGCTCACGCGCCGCGTCGTGCGCGACAACGTAAACTGGTGCAAGTGACTTACACCAGTGTAGGTAGTCGTGAGGCTTAAAATGATGTCACTTACACCAGTTTACAAGTTTGTAACTTTGAAACTATTTGATAATTTAATAAATCATTTACAGGATACAATTAAAAGGTAATTTTAAGGCATTTGATGCAAAAAAACGGTTTTCGTTGTTTTGCTGGTTACACCAGTATACGTAGGACCCGTCGCTATAAAATAATTTGCGCTTTTAAATACGAGTATATAATTAGAAATATCCACACTATCATTTTTATACAGTTGCAGGCAGTTTAATTTGCGATAATGTCTTCAACAATTAGCTTACGTGACTTTTTCTTTGATTATGAACCTCAAAAGTAAGTTTTGTAGCTTTTAAATTTATTTACTGTCTATTTAATAATTTCAGTTTGAAAGAGCTTTTCCGGCTGAACTAAAAAAGGTATTCACGTCTTTATTCGTTCCTTTTGGCAATTCGAGATTCAAGCAGTTAGATGGACACAAATAATACCTATTGGAGGTATTGAACACTTTTAATGCACCCAGTAAACGGGTCAAACAATAATTCGTTCGTGTGACCACAACCTGCCTCCCGAGTCGCTTTCGGTACTTCCCCAGTGCTTAACTAGATTGCTCAAATAGTTGAGCAGTAGGACATTGTTCTTATTTACGTAGTTATAGATAGATGCATATTAGGAAAAAAAATTGACTATTTGAACTTGGCATCATCATCATCTCTAGCTGCCACGATTTATTTTCAATTACTTTATTTTCGAATTACTGATTTAATCTTTTACCCTGGACGCTCTTAACTTGCCCGTATTTCTACATCGTTCTCACATATTTGTAGTTCTTAACATGAATGATGTAACCAAGATTTTGTAACATGTTTTGGTTTCAAAGAGTGTCCATGGAGTTTCTTGCCCATTCTTCTCCATAGAGTTCTACGCTTTGGAATGGGCAACTACAGTTCTTTCACAAGTTATCATGCCTTGTGACTTGGGACTGTAGCTTCGCGTTTTATTTTGTTTTTTTGAATTTCAAAAGTGCTTGTAATGGTCTAATTGAAATAAATGGTTTGAGTATGAGTTTGGCAGCGAAAGTTTTAAGAGTTATTTTTATTTTGGCTTTCAATATTGCCATACCCAGAAAGTAACTCGCAGTTTTCAAAATCGTATAATTTACTTTCAGTGACATCACCTCACCAGCAGACTACCCTTATCTAATTATGCTCCGTCACCTACTATCAGTGGTAAGCTGTTGGCCTCTAAAGCTACTGGATCCGCTTGACACAGGCGCTATTCAAAGAAGGAAGATCTGGGTGACTATCCAGAGATCTTTCCATATATTAGAATGTATGATAACAACCTTTGGCGCGGTCATGTATGTACTGCTGCATAAAAACACGATGACTTTCTTCGAGCTTGGCCATTTGTATATATCTCTGCTTATGACTGCTGTTATTTTTGTAAGTATAATTATGGGTCCTCCGTGGCGGTCTTTATTTTAGGGTTTCAAGAGATCCTTTACCGCGATGTTAAACAAGCATTCTGTACATGTGTTAGCCTCAAAGGCCGGAAACGCTTAATGAGCGAAAAATCAGACCACAACGCGTTGGGGCAATTTCAAAACGACCAATATGCGAAATTCGCATTGAGGTTCTTTTAAAAACGACCACAACGCGTTCGGACCCTTTTTTAAACAGCCACAAACCGATGTAATACTTGTCAATGTTACAATGACTGCTGTGATGTGTTAATACCAAGATGGTGGACGTGAATATTTTCGCGCATGAGGTCCTGGGTTTAATTCCCGGGTCGGGCAAAGTGTGATTGTGTTTTTCTATCAGGACTTTCTCAGTAATACCCATGGGGCAACTGTATAGGGCACAAATCAGGACCCGTATCCTGATTTGTGCCCAGTTAATGGCAACAGGTTCGCTCCATTTTACATCACATTGACCCTTCAGGGATTATGCGTCATGTTATGCTATAATTGAGCCAATGTCTCTTATATTTTGCAGTCTAGAATCACTACACTATGTTTTTCTGATGAGTACGTAGTCGTTGCCAGAGACTTTTTGGAAAAAAACCATCTGTTCTACTACAAAGACCGTTCAGAATACTCTATGTAGGTAAGATTTATTTCATTCAAGTTACACTTTCAAAAATGGTTCCTCATCGTTGTCTCACCACGACCACTGTTTTGCTAACTGCAGACCGCAATGCAGCATTGTTGCGGTTGATCAGAATCGCATGTGGCAGTGCTGCAGGCTGCGATTGTAATTCCAAACACATCATCGGCAGCAGCGGTCTAACATAAAGTGTTGCCGCCCTCTTTGTGGCAGTCAAAGACTATAATACTACGGGTATGCCGTTTGCAGTCGCAGCTTGACTGCTGCAGCCGGTGGTATTTTTAAAATCTACATATCATAGAAACCAATAGTGTGATTGCGGTTGAGCGGAACAGCCGTTGCCATGTGCGGTCTGTCGTCAAGCTTCCGAATTGTACCTTCTCTTTTATAATAATATAACTACCTTTCCTTTTCTTTTCAGGTTCACAAACAAGTTCATAGGATCTCCCACGTCTTTACATTGTTGCTAGCAGGTCAAATGATGGCCTGCGTCATCCTTTTCAATCTTACTCCCATGTACAATAACTATTCCGCTGGAAAATTCGCCAGTGGTGGATTGAAGGGGAACGCCACATTATGAACACGCTCTTTATTTCGCTTTACCATTTCCGGCGTCGACAGACTTGAAATGGTATGTTCTTACTAACATCATTGCTTGGTAAGTATACTGAAAAAACAATATACTACGCCGCCCCCCTTCCTCATCCTTTTCAAATCCTCAAGCAGCTAGTAGGTAGACCTTATGCATCATTACAAAAAATATGTACCTGTAACCAGATGACTAATCTTTCGAACAGTCGTCACCATGTACTTACCTATGAAAAAAGGACCATTATATAAGCTACTAGCTTATGCCCGCGGCGTCGTCGCCCGCGTGGACGACGTTATAAACTATCTGTGTTCCAAATTTCATCCAAAAGTAGGAGTAGTTTTTGCGTGAAAGAGTAACCAACATCCATCCATACATCCATACTCACAAACTTTCGGATTTATAATATTAGTAGGATAGTAATGGTAAGAAAATTAAAAATGCACTAGACGTAAGCTTCCAAAAAAGTTATGTCACTTATTTTTATAAGTGGCTGTGGAAAACGAAAATGCAAAGCGAGCCACATGTCTGGGCCAGACAGCTATGTTGTTGAGTAAGGGAAAGTGTAACATCTTAGTTTTCTTATGGATTATGCATATATGTTTGATACTCAATCACGCCAGAACTGCTGAACGAATCTGGATGACATTTGCCACGCGGATAGATTATAATCAGGAATAGCACTTAAGCTGTTTATTCCGGTAGTAGAATCCCCTTGGACAATTACCGAACACCACACAGGCGCAGCCGCGGGCATAAGCTAGTATTTTCTCATTCTTCTTATTTTTAACGGTCGACAAATATTTTTGTACTAAGTCTCAATTTGAACTGGTTTTATTGCAGGATGGTCTCCTATCTATGTGCAACCTGGTTCTGTATGCACGATTGCTTTTTATCCTTAATGGTGTTCCATATTTGGGGAAATTTTAAGATTTTACTTTATAATCTGGAAAACTTCCCGAGGCCCTCATCTAAGACAAGTTTCATAATAGAAGAAAGTAATGCGACTCTGAGTTATGAAATGTTTTCTCCCCATGAGCTGAAAAGTGTTAGTGTTCAGTTAACTGAATTGATCGAATATCATCGAAATATTGTCAAGTAAGTTAAAATTACATGTATTTGGGACTGGGTTCGATTTCCAGGGCAGACAAATTTTCCACCAGAAAATTCTCAGTAGGTAGCAGCCAGGGATCTGAATTGGCCCCGGTTGATAGCAAAAGGCTCTGAACGGGCGCTGTCAGTTATGACTGGTCATCTCTTAGCTGCCACGGTTTATTTTAATTACTTTATTTTTGAATGGGATTAAATATAATGAGCACCAAAAAATACTTTGAGATCCTAAGCTACGTTACCAAAAAAAATATACTAAACACCAAAAAAATTGTATTCAAAGACCAAATATAGTAAATGATCACCAAATATAGTAAATGATCACCAAATATAGTAAATGATCACCAAATTTTGTGGCAAGAAGAACTTAGGAAGCAAGTGCGAGCAAAGCGAGCTCGGGATATTGGGCACCCCGACTCGGACAGGTTAGGTTCGAAGGGGATGGCGGCATCCCCTTCGTGTTAGGTTACTTTAAACCCTGCAGAGAGAAATAGGAGCCCCGCGTAGCGGGGCTCCGTCGACTACGCCTTAGTTCGGAGCTGTGATTTTCAGGTTTTTAATTCTGGTGATCATTTACTATTTCTGGTGATCATTTACTATTTTAGGCAGTATAAAAATGTTTTTTAAGGTTATATTTACTTTATCTGGTGTTATGTTAAACATAAGCCTTTTTGAATTACTGATTTAATCTTTTACTCTGGACGCTCTAAACTTGCCCGTATTTTTACATCGTTCTCACATATTTGTAATCCTTGACATGAATGTTGTAACATATTTTTATTTAAAAGAGTGTCCATGGAGTTTCTTGCCCATTCTTCTCCATAGAGTTCTACGCTTTGGAATGGGCGACTACAGTACTGTCACAAGTTATTTTGCCTTGTGACTAGGACTGTAGCTTCGCGTTTTTTTTTCTTTTTTGATTTTCCAAAGTGCCTGTATTGGTCTTATTGAAAAAAATGCTTTGTGTTTGCATAGTTATTAGTACATCTCTGCCTAACCATTCAAGAATCAGGTACAGTTTTATATTACTCTTATTTAAACTACTACAATCATAAAGATACCGTTGTCTTAGAAATAACGTATTTTTTCTTTGAATTTAGATTTACAGATAAAATGTCAGATGTTTTTGGGCCAATGTTGTTCGCTTATTACGGGTTCCATCAGGTTACTGGATGCTTACTGCTAATGGAGTGCTCGCAAATGGTCAGTATCTAGTACTTTATACATCTTTAACTCTTTAGCTTTATAATATTATAAGTATAGATTGTCCTCCGACAGTTAAGCTGCGAGATTAACTTACATCATCGAGAGGGGAGAGCAAGTGGCCCAGTGGTGGCAGCCCGGACTTACAAACAGTAAGCCGTGGGTTCGAACCCAGGCAGGCGCATTACTTTGTGTGAATTATTTCATCACTGCTACTCTTAAAAACGGTGAAGGAAAACATCATGAGGAAACCGGCATGTCCTAGAACTAAAAATTCGAAGACATGTGACTTCTACCAACCCGCACTAGGCCTGCGTGGTGGATTACAGGCCACTCCCTCTTACAGAGAGAAGGCCTGTGTCCCAGCAGTGGGAACATAATAGGCTGGTGATGATGATGATCGTGATTGAGTCAACTTTAGACTTTTAAAATACAACATTTTTTAAGTTTTGCTTTCACCAAAATCAATTTTTATTCACCTTTTCTTAAACAAGCAACATATTATTATAATATTTGTTTTTTTTTCAGACGGCTGTTGCTCTGGCCCGTTATCTTCCGCTCACAATAGTCCTGTTTCAACAACTAATGCAGCTGTCGATCATCTTCGAACTTATTGGCAGTATAGTATGGAAAATATTTGATTTGATAATTTAATATCGCGCCTATTCACTAACCGGTAGTAATCCGAACTCCAGGCAATTGAGTATTTAGTCATTGAAAAAACAAATAACACTGCTTGACTTGGAAACCGAAACCCAATCACTGAACTAATTCTTAATTGCTTAAAAGATAAAGATTTATTTAGTTGCACAAACATTAATTTGGAGATAATATACATAGTATGATGCTTATAATAGGCTTATTTTCATACAACATCGCGCAATATGCCATACAAATAGGGTAGTTTGTGTGTTTGACGATCTATCAATTCGTAGATTAAACCCATCAAAAACAACGGAAATATAATTATAAGCTTAAGTCATAATAATATAATGTTTAAATTTACTAACCGTTTTTGAGTCATGGATACTCTAATAAAGAAAAATACTATTTTATTCTGTAACACCTGTCGGTGTGTGGCCAAAGTTGGATTTAAGAGGAAACAGAGCTAAGAAACTATTGCCGTCGCGCTGCAATTGTCTTCCCCGGGAAAGTACGATAGGGACAGTTGCAGCTTAGACCGATAATATCACAAAAAAAAACCCTTTCTTTGTAGACCCGACAATTATTATTTTTCCGACATCTTATTTTTACGAAATGTTTACCGACATTACTCCTCTTTCAATGTTATTCAAGCCCCAAAATATGCCCTATGACTTTGCTGACAGATTGTTGCTGTCAGAGTTAAAAATAGTTAACTGTTAAAATGACTGCAGTAGTTTAATGTTGTTTATTGCAGAGTGACAGATTAAAGGACGCTGTATATGGCTTACCCTGGGAGTGCATGGATACAAGGAACAGGCGAACTGTGGTCATCTTCCTCATGAATGTGCAGGAACCTGTTCATCTAAAGGCATTAGGTCTAGCCGATGTTGGTGTTACTTCTATGACTAAGGTAATTATATATTTAGTTATTATGCTTAAATCTTCTCACGTCGACCCAGCCTGTCGTAATAAGAAGGACGTGGATCGCAGTGGTAACACCTGGGCGTTTCCTCCCTCCCACCAGGAGGCTTGTCCGCTGAGCAGCGATTTGCCGCGGCAGGGTATTTTCCTCCCGGCGTAGTGCCTCTGCGTACCATTCGTGCAGACGCGCAAGGTCTATCGTCTCCAGGTTGAGCTCACCCTGAGGGTACTAGTTGAAATAAACTAAAATAACCTATCTAATGCAGATTCTGTGCAATATCGTGCTTCGTTGATCAAGACAGCATATATTCAACAAAATATGACTACCATTTTTTTTTACAGATCTTGAAAACTTCGCTGTCTTACTTCGCTTTTCTAAAGAGCAAGTAAATGTTGAGCGGCACCTGGGCTTATCGCCAAATCAATTAATACAAAATATTCCTTTTAATTATAACGTTCACGATACCACCACGTCTATTATTTTTTGTTATATCATTTTGAAAGGAGAATGGGCGTTTAGTCCCTAGAGCAGTTTTGTGCAGGAAAAAAACTATGTTCGAATTTCTTTTGGTTTACCAGGATGATACGTTCCTTAGTTTTTTGAAGTGAAAACTTCTTTAGCGGCGTTGTGCACTTTTGTGATGGGTAAAAAATGTTAAACTCGCGACAGGCCCCGCGTCAGGACACGTGACCGTTAGATCACGTAGGTTGCGAAGGAATTTGAACTTTATCACATCTCTCTTTTTGAGTTTGAGTTTCCAAAACTGGATAATAATCTTATGCACAAACACAACCTTCGGTTTCTCAAAAGAGATAAAATGTGTAAGACGGATTGTAATAGTTCTGAAGTGTTAAATTTTTAATGTAATATAAATTGTAATGTTTATGTACGGTAGCGCAATAAATTAATATTGTATTTTACCACATAAATGATAGTACTTTTATACTGATAATTAAAGCAATTTGTGCAAAATTATTCCCTAACCATTCCTAAATATCAAAAATGCACAACGTTAATATTCAGATTTTTACTTCTGCCAGCACTCCCGGAGTGCAACCCGTTTTTTAATTACGACTTCACAAATTTATACCAATCGCAGCCCCCTGAAAATGACAAACAAAACCCTTAGAAGACCAAGGGTCAAAATATTCATGCAACACCCGAAATGACTGCCGTAACTAACCTAGTGCACGACCCAATGGATGTTTTTTTTTTTGCCAGAATTTGAACAACTTAAATAACGTTGTCGGAACGCTAAGTCAGCTTGAACGTCGTTCACATGCGCCACACGATGCAACAGAGTCCAAAAACCACCCCCCCGCATACTCAATGACTGAATCAACAGTAATTCATTCGACGCTTAAACCGATAGCGTTCAGACAGCTTTGTTAATATTGCTCAAAGGTTCGGAAATAATGAACATATCATATCATAAAGGGGAATAAAAAAAAACATAGTTCTTTACCTGCACAAATCTGGCTGTAATTACCATGCAATAAAATAAAGCTAACATTATGACCTTTCAAATGGCATGACGTACCAAAACTTGGTAAAGCTCTGGGGACGGAGCCCATGCAAATGCGTCCATTCTCCTTTGCAATTAAACGGATCGCGAGCTTTATTTTTCCTAATTTAGAAAAGCTTCCTGAGAAAACCGTCATATCCCAGGACCCGAATTCGTCCTCACAGGAAAGAGGCCTGGGTCCCGGCAGTATCGCTATAAATGTTTTTTTATGGATTTTGTTCGTCGATAAATACTAAATAACTAAACTCTATCTTTGTACGCTCGCTGTACACAAAATATTGGCCATGAATATTATTTTAGTACCTTTATAAATTAAACTAATTTCCTCGATGCTTGCCAAGTACTGAGACCAACCGAACTGACAGTAAGATAATAGACAACTAATGATAATCGACGGTACTGGCGATTTCAACTGATATATTTGGTATTGGAATGTAATAGACCTCCTGACCGTTTTTGGTAAGCCAACAAGGCCAAGACTTTCAGCAGATTCAAGATTCTTTATTTGCATGAAATATAGTACATAATGGTCTAATAAATAAAAAGGTTTCACATATTTCACAGACTTATTTCAGCATGCAAACTTAAAATTAAATTAGAACACCTAACAAAATGTAGTCGACATTTAGGTATCAAACTTCTGGACGTAGTTACAAAACAAAACATTTTAAGAATTTAATATACCTACTTGTGTGTAGGGTACAGGATAAAGTAATAAAATTAGAAAAAAAATATATAACAAGGAACAGATATAACATCAATAAAATTAAAAAAAAGGAATGTGAAAATTGGAACAATAGTTTTCAAAAATGGGAACTTATGCTACTTATCCATTACAAATGGGTTTATAAGTCAAAAACTCATTTATTTTATAAAACACATTATTAAATAAAATAAATAAATTAAAGTTTATTTCAGACTACAGTCCATAGCTTTGTTAGTATTTTATTGTTAGTAACAATGGTGCTTAAATAAGTAGATTCAAGATTCAAGATTCAAGGTTCTTTATTTGCATGAAATATGGTACATAATGGTCTTATAAATAAAAAGGTTTCACATATTTCGCCGACTTATAGTTGACTTGTCGCCGACTTGTAGTTTAGTATTGTTAGTGTTTACAATGTTTATTATTTACTAAGACCTATTCCTATCTCCACCCAGTGTCTCTGGAAGGGACAGTCCGGTCGTGCAGCAATCATCTTCGAAATGCTGTTGTCACTACCATGCAGACGCTGTAGTAAGGAGGCTGCTTTCTTTCGAAAGATAGCGTGGAAGCCATCTGTGCGAGACTCCGTGAACATTCCTGACGCGCTACAGCGCCATGGCAGTCCCAACAACATCCTGAAGGCATTATTATATTGGACGCGCAGGACATTGTAGGCTCGTCGAGTGTATGACACCCACAGGCCACTCGAGTAGAACGATTGACAGAACGCCTTAAAGAGGGTTAGTTTGACATCTGTACTACAACGTGCGAACCTGCGGGCAAGCATATTGCTCCTCACAGACAACGCCCTGCGCTCCCTCTCAATATCTCCGTCATCCGTCATTACAGAGCCACTTCTGCAGTTTCTTTTTGAAGTAGTTAATTGGCAGTTCTCTGATTTGTTTCGGAATTTTATTGAAGATTTTGACCGACATACTATAGCAATTGTTTTGGAAAAGAGTGCTTCTGCATCTTGTTATAGCCAGTTTGGTGGGATCTCTAGAGAGAAACTTTTTATTTTCTGTTACTTTAGTAAATAGGTTTGGGTGCTTTTTAACAAAGATACCTACTTCTAAAATGTATTTAAGCTAATTAGAGTAAGTAAGCCCAGCTTTTTGAATAGAGGTCTACATGTATCGAGCGGCCCAACGCCACAAATGGCTCTGATACATTTTTTTTGGGTTATAAATACTTTTTTTACGAAGGTAGAGTTACCCCATACAAGCAGACCGTATCTGAGTATTGAGCTAACGTAGCCATGGTACGCAGTCATGGCAGTTTTTAAACTTAATAAAGAGAGATTAGCCATCAGATCACGAGATATTTTTAAACAATGTATACAGTGCAAAGTGCTATGTTTTTAGTGAAATAAATACTTATTATTATTATCTCTTATAGCCCGATGTCTCATAATCCGACGCGCCGTGTTCTATATCTGACTGCGAATATGAACAATCCGCACATCATACTTAATGGTAGTATAGTATTTGGCAGAATGCACGCAATGTTATGTTGGATAGTATACAGTCGCAGAATTCAATAAGGGATCGGACTGGGTAAAGAAAACGACATTCTATTTTGTCCGTCAGACAGGTAATACAAAAATATTAGACACGTATTTTTTGTTTTATCAAAATATCAAAAACTTACTTAGTTAAAACTCATTAAAGGCGGAGAGTGGGGGCTTACTACGTCACAAGTAGGTATAAAACTTACCTACATGTGACGTCATGCGCCATTTCAACTCAATATATCTCCGTAATTTTATGACCACGTGAAAAAAGAAAAAATACGTGTCCAATACTTTTCAATAAACTACCCGACGGACAAAGAAAAAAACATTGGATTATCCCCTATTGATGAACCACTTTCAAAATTTCCAATTTTATACATTCATGATATTACACGATTAAACACGAACTCAAATCGCATTCTCGTAAACAATATGTTACTATATTACTATACTATGTACAAGTATATTACGTACAGTACAAGTTCCGGAACCGGAGCTATTTACTATATGGACCTTGTGGAAACTAGAACAAATTTTCGTGTGTTCAAGCGTTTTAGCCATATTATTATATTAATAATATATAGTAATATATATAAAGTATATATAATATAAATTATGTAACAGCTCACAACTAAGGACCCATTTATATTAATGACAATATTTATCTGTGGTGCTAGGCAACTGGGCTTATCCCAGTTGTCGTACCATTGTGCCTACTGGCCTTGTTTCTTTCTGTGTCTTGCTGATATGGAGAGATGTGAAATTTCTAATGCGACTTCCAGTTTGACGTGTGTATCTGTGTATCTGTGTGTCTGTCTGTGGCATCGTAGCTCCTAAACGGATGTACCGATTTTGTTTGAAAGGTGTTTTAATCGAGAGTGTTCTTAGCTATGTTTCGAAAAATCTACTCAGCCGTTCGATGGTGATCACGTCTTTTCTAGTTGAAGGGAAATTAAGAACTTCCTTCTGGTAACTTTCTTCTGGTCGATTCGAAATTTGAAATCTTGCCACTTGTCAACATGGGCATCGCCAGGGGGGCGTGGATGCACCCCCCCCCCTCACCCCATTTTTTTTTATTTAGCTGTCTTCGTTTATTGGCGAGAAGTCGCGCAACACCGAAAAAAGTGAAAGCAATGGGGAGGCCTATGCCCAAGATTGGGACAGTCAAGGCTTAGATAAAATAATATAAGTTTAAAAAGCATGAAATAAAAATTAAATTAAAAATTTAAAAAACCCCCGACACAAAAACCTCTAAAAAACCAAATAAAATAATCCTAGTGTCTTAGCGTCGGGGGACCGCTAAGTAGACCGCTTAGTACAAGCACAAGACAAAGCGGACTAATTTAATTTTTTTCCACATTGAACATTTTTTCCGCGCGGAGGGACACCACGCACTATTTTTTGGTTTTTTTCTACTCCTCCGCCTTTTAATCCCCCACCAAAAAAAGGGGTGTTATAAGGGCTCAGGCGCAATTTGACGTGTGTATCTATGTATCTGTGTGTCTGTGTAGGTATCTGTGTGTCTGTCTGTGGCATCGTAGCTCCTAAATGTATGAACCGATTTTGACAAAATTGGTTTCGTTTGAAAGGTTCTTTAATCGAGAGTGTTCTTAACTATGTTTCGAGAAAATCTGCTCAGCCGTTTGGAGGTCATCACATCTTTTCTAGTTGATGAAGGGATATAAACAACTTCTACGGGTCTGGTCGATTCGAAATTTGAAATCTTGTCACTTCACCATGGGCAAAAGAAAATAATAATTGAAGTTTAAAAAGCATGAATTAAAGGGTCCGCTTTGTTTTGTGCTTGTGCTAGGCGGGCTACTTAGCGGTCCCCCGACGCTAGAACGCTTGGATAAATTTGTTATTGGTTTTTCAGAGGTTTTTTTCTGAAGGGGGTATTTTTTTTTTTGATTAATACATTTTCTGATTTTCGTTGCGGTATCCAAGTCAGTTAAATTCTTTTTCAGAGACTTCGTTGAGCTTCACTGTCTCGGCGTTTTTTAGTGGTCGTGGCTTTTGAGTCTGGCTAACAGGAGTTACAGTGGTTTGAGAATAGTGTAGCGGGCTTGTCCCATAAAAAAAAATGGGCCAAGTGCGAGTCTTACTCGCACACAGGGTTCCATAGCCCCAAACATTATAATAACAATGTTTTGAACGGTCACTCATTAGTAAACTTTCACTCAACCGCAAAACTAAATTTGTTTTTCATAGTAAGTTAATGAAAAACAAAGTTACTGCTACAGTATAGTGAAAAAGTCCCATATCTCAAAAAACTAATGGCAAATCTTATTCAAATCAATTTTCTTTGAAAGTTTTTTTTACGTTCTACATCCCCATATTTTTTTCAGAATTTTTCTGCTCTTACTGTAAAAATTAGAGGGGGGGGACACACACGTTTTACCACTTTGGAAGTGTCTATCTTTCAAATGATTGAGTTTGAAAAAAAAATGGTTTTAAGAACCTCCATGTCATTTTTAAAGACCTGTCTATAGACACCCCACACGTATAGGTTTGAAAGTTTTTTTTTTTTAGTTTCAGTTCCATGTGGGGGGGGGGAATATCCTTATCTATTTTTTTTTGTACGAAAATCATAAAGCAGTTCACAGAATACATCTCTCTACCAAGTTTCAGCTGTGTAGTCCTAATAGTTTCGGAATAAAGTGGCTGTGACATACGGACGGACAGACAGATAGACATGACGAATCTATAAGGGTTCCGTTTTATGCCACTCGGCTACGGAACCCTAAAAATGGCACGACCAGAGAGTGATCAGGCGCAAGATTAACGGCTTAACTTGCTTTCCGTGGCGAAGGGTATCATGTATTTATGTTATGTGCTTCTTCTTCCTGTCGCTGGCTGGCTAACAATACTCCAGTATTGTTGTCTGTTGCTTGTCAATACTCCAGTATTGTTGTCTGTTGCTACATCTATGACTTCTTTTCGGTTATTTACGGATTTGTCCTTACAGTTTAAGCTATCTATCCAATATTTATTTGTTCTTACTTCCTTAAGGGCCTTTTTTGAGCTTTCTGCTTTTCCAGATGTTTTTCGATAGTCTTGATCTGTAGCTTTTGTAGTCAAGTTTAATGTATTTACTTATTAGTTTGTATAGAGCTGATAGTTCATTTTTTGTGGCTCGAGTTTTTATCTTAGCATGTTGTAACTCTTGTCTTCTCTTGATAAGTTCCAGTGTACGCTCTTTTAGAACTTTATGGTTACCTTTTGATATTTCGTTGGGGTTTCGAGCGTCCTGTAAGCTCTGGGTTATGGCCTTTGTTTAATGAGTTATAAAAAGCCTGTACTGATGTTTTTTCTTGGCATTTATGTAAATCCTGTAACTGAGATGAGATGTTTAGTTTACAAGATAATATTTTTTGTTCAGTTTTCAGTGATGAATATCGATTGCTTTATTACGCTGTGCGTTTTTTCTTGTGCTTTGTGATAGACATTGTTGTTCTGGTTGCTCTGTGGTCGTGACGGTTGGTTCAAATTTAAAACTTCTATGTTTTGGAAGACGTTTGGTTGATTTTACAGTACATAATCTATTTCATTTTTGTATTTATCATTCGGTAATTGCCAGGTCCATCTTTGGTTTGGTTTATTATGAAAGAAAGTATTTAAGATGGCAAGTTTGTGTTCGAGGGCGAAATCAATTAGCCTCTGACCTCTCTAGTTTCTTTCACCATACCCGTTTGGTTTCATTATAAGATGTTCATCTTTTCTTGGTTGACCTATTTTCGCGTTAAAATCACCCATTATTATAAAGTTCTTGTAAGCTTTGTCTAGAGCTCTATTGACATTTGAGTAGAAGGTGTTAATCTCTTCTTCACACGCTATTTCAGCCGGTGAGTAATCCTTCTATGTTTAAGTTCAATAATGCTACTCTATCATTTATGCCCATGAAACTTTCAATACAGTTCTTGCGTGTTTTATTTATCATGAAACCGACTCCATGTTTGCCAGTTGTGAGTCTCGTGTGGCATAGTATCAAATTATTATATTCTTCTATACGGGTATCCGCCCTCCTAATTTCACACAATCCAATTATGTCTCTAACGAGTGATTCGCTAAGTTCGACTAAGCGTTCGTAAGTAGAGTTGATCCTTCTTCTTTTTGGGTAAGTTAAGTATTTCTTGGGTTTGTCTTTCAATTCTTATTATTAAAAAGTTTGAGAGGTCTTCTTTAGAGGGTTTTGGTCTTGATCTTCCACGATGACCAGCCGGATTGGAAGATGGTTTTCGTTGCTTAGTTGAAGTTGATTGAATGTTGCATCATTGAGGGAGGAGGGAGTTGGTTGCTATGAATGTAAGTTATTGGTTGTATTGTCGTTGGTTTGGTTATGTGGTGGGTTGACGTTATTGTTAACTAAGTAGCTTAGAATGCTTGGTTTTAGAACTCCTTCTGAGACACTGTTTGATCTGGGTCTAGATGGGTTTTATTGTTTTATTTTGTTTTTCTTGATGGGTCTTGTTGTACAATTCCAACTAGTGCTTGAGAATTGGGATCTGACTCTGGTCAAGTCAACAGTGTTCTTTTGTTGTTTGATTTTAATATAACAAGTTTATCGTATTTTATCCTGACTTTATTTCCTTTCTCGCACTCTCTATTTGCTTCTTCCTGTAGTTCTTTCCTTTTTTCTAGTAAGAATTTAGGGTAATATTTGTTCAAGTTATATTGGGTGTCTTTTAATAATCTTTTTTGCTTGAGAATGCTGGTCTTTGAACTCAAGGCGAGTTGCAATCAACCAGCCATAAATCAGGACCCCGTGTCCTGATTTGTGCCGTATCCAGCTGCCCCACGGATGCCACTGAGAAATTCTTGACGGAAAAACAGAATAACACTTTGCCCGACCCGGGAATCCAACGCAGGAAATCATGCGCGAAAAAAAAAATTACCCATCACCTAACCCATTAACATGGACAAGAACTACATCGGGTCAGAACGCGTTCTGGCATTTCGTCATTGTCAGAACGCGTTGTGGTCGTTTTTAAAATAGCCACAACGCAAATTACGCTTATTAGTCGTTTTGAAATTGCCCCAACGCGATGTGGTCGCTCTTTTCGCTCAGTAAGCGTTTCCGGCCTTTGAGCGTAACATATGTACGCTCAAAGGCCGGAAACGCTTATTGAGAGAATGCTTGGTTAACAGCGTGGTGAAAGCTCTCTTTACACCCTGTATAATAAAAAGGCCACGGAAGACCCACAATTATACTCACAAACACAGCAGTAGTTATAAACAGACATATATACATATGGCCAAGCTCGAAGAAAGTCATCGTATTCTTATGCAGCAGTATATATATTATGACCGTGCCAAAGATTGTCATCAAACATTCAAACACATGGAAAAACTTCTGGATAGTCACCCAGATCTTCCTTTTTTGAATAGCGCCTGTGTCAAGCTGATCCAGAAGATTTAGAGGCCAAGAGCATATCACTGATAGTAGGTGACGGAGCAGTATTAGATAAGGGTAGTCTGCTGGTGAGGTGATGTCACTGAAAGTAAATTATACGATTTTGAAGTTTACTTCAGAACACGAGACTGCTTATACACTAGATAAACACTCTACAGGGTGTAAATCACCTCATCACGAAGCCGTCAACCAAGCATTCTGTACATGAAACTAAGTAACTTTACGCAAAAAATATTGCTGGGAAACGACTTTTTTTTTGGGGGTGTAAAATCATGTTTTGTGGTAGAACTCAATGTAACGCACTCAAAACATTGTGCTGATGGACGGATTGAATAGTAAGGGGGTTGTGGAGGTATTTAGAGTAAAAATCTTACATTAAAAACTTGTATTTAAAAAAATACTTGTCAAAAAGTTGGAACTTTGACCCCTAATATCTCCGTAACTAGAAGGTTCCCAGGTATAGTGTGGAACAAAAAAATGATCGCAATGACAGGGAGAACCAGTGCCTTTCGGCTTCGTTAAGAGGTGTTTTACACCCTTTATATCGACTAGCGGGCGAGCCTATTGCAACCGGGCACAAATCCAGGCATCGTCTACTGAGAAATTCCTATTGGAAAATCCCAATAACCCTTTTGCCCGACCTGGAAATCAAAATCACCTTTTCTTCCCATTTTTTTTAACTTTAGGACCCAAAAAAAAAAAAAGTTAATTGAAATAGTTAACTGTGAAAATGACTGCAGTAGTTTAACGTTGTTTTTTGCTGAGTGACAGATTAAAAGACGCTGTATATGGCTTACCCTGGGAGTGCATGGATACAAGGAACAGGCGAACTGTGATCATCCTCCTCATGAATGTGCAGGAACCTGTTCATGTGAAGGCATTAGGTCTAGCCGATGTTGGTGTTTCTTCTATACCTTTTTTTTTTTTTTTTTTTTTTTTTTTTTTTTTTTCCGGATGGGAAATCATCATATGACTTCTCCCGCTCTGGGCGGAGCGGGAGGGAGTGTCAGACTTGTACTGACTAAAACCCACCCATGTTCCTTCTTCGCCCTTTGTGTTCCGGGGCCGCGGTATCTCTTTCGAACAACCCGCAGCCCTGGCAGGCATCGGCCCTTTCAGACCCCTTCTGGTTTGCTGACATCTCCTTGAGGCGCGCTTGGAACACGTACGCGCCGTCGACACGGCCTGTCGTCATGAGACGGACGGACGGTGAGCTAGCCCATTACTCACCGTCCACAGGCTCGCGCCTACGGTGGCCGGGGGCCACTGGTTGCCCCCCGACGCCCGGGGCGTCTCCCGCGGCGGCTGGGACGTGAGGTTCTCTCCCTCTCACGTTCCGCCACCTCCTTCGCTAGCATGACTGCTTCGCAGAAGGAGGCGACGGCATCCCATTCCCTCTCGCTCCGGACCATGGATTGAATCAGGGCCGGACGCGAGAGGTCGCCGCCGCCAATCGCCGCTACGAGGACACGGCGGTACTCAGCCCAAGCGGGGCAGAGCTCCACGGTGTGCTCCACCGTGTCCTCCGGCCGATCCTCGCAATGGTAACACCCGGGCGTTTCCTCCCGCCCGATTCGGTGCAGGAACCTCCCGAAACAACCGTGTCCGGTGAGGACCTGCGTCAGGCGGAAGGTGAGGGCGCCGTGCCGCCTCTCTAGCCACTCCTCAAAGAGGGGACTTATCGCCACTATTGTGGCGTGCCCTGCACGTGGTTGCGATAGTCGCTGTCTCCATGCCACCATGAGATCGCGCCGGAGGTCTGTCCGCTGAGCGACAATTTGCCGCGGCAGCGGAGTTTCCCCCCGGCGTAGTGCCTCCGCGCGCCATTCATGCAGGCGCGCGAGGACCATCGCCTCCAGATCCCATGGTGGCAATCCGGCCAAGAGGCTCGCCGCCTCGCCGGAGATCGTGCGGTACCCCCGGATCAGCCTTACGGCTACCACCCTCTGGGGCGCGTTCAGGTAATGGGCGGCTCGCCGCCTCAAAGAACGCGCCCATACCGGGGCCCCATAAAGGGCCATGGACCGCACGACCCCCGCGTAGAGCCTCCGGCAGGAGGCGTTTGGACCCCCCAGGTTGGGCAAGAGCCGCTTGAATGCAGCTCCTGCCCGTTCCAGTTTTGGGGCCAAACGTCGGAAGTGCTCCACGAAGTTCCACCGGCTGTCGAGGACAAGCCCTAGGTACTTCAGCGTCGACTCGACGCCGATGGGAACTCCTCCTACCGTCAGTATGGATCCCGACGGTGGCGCATTCCGAGGCCCATGAAAGCACATGGCCTCGGACTTGTGCAATGCCACCTCGAGACCCAGTTGCCGGATTAGACCCAGTTGCCGGATTCTTCTATACCTAAGGTAATATTCAGTTATTATGCTTAAATATTTTCACAACCAGTTCCAGTAAGCTAACTATCGATTGATAGTCTTAAGTCAATGATCGCTGAGACATATTATGTCTAAGCAGTCAGTTTTGTTTTTCAGATTTTGTTTTGTCCTTGAAGACACAAACCCAGTAGAGCTCCCCCTGAGGCTACTAATTTAAATAAAACTATAATTCTTATAAAAACTTATCGAACCCAGACTCTGTCCAATATCGTGCTTCATTTATCAAGAAAGCATGTGTTAAACAAAATATGATGAGTTTTTTTTACAGATCTTGAAAACTTCGCTGTCTTACTACGCTTTTCTAAAGAGCAAGTAAATGTTGAGCGGCACCTGGGTTTATCACCAAATCAATTAATGCTAAATCTTTCCTTCTAATTACAATGTTCACGATACAAACCATGTCTATTATTTTTTGTTATTATATTTTAAAGTTTGTAATTAAACAGATCGAGAGTTTTATTTTCCCTAATTTAGAAAAACTTCGTGAGAAAACTGTCATATCCTAGGACCCGAATTTGCCCTCGAAGGGAAATGACCTGGGTCCCGGCTGTAGTGTCGCTATAGGTGGATTTTTGGCTCGTGCAAACGTTGATAAATACTAGGTTACCTAATTCAATGTTTGTACAATGGGCGCAAATACAGGCAACGAATTATACAGGCAATTAAGTTTCTCGACGCTTGCCAAGTACTGAAGCCAACAGTAACTGACAGCAAGATACCAGATTCCTTATGTTAATCGACGGTTGTGTAAATGGCGATTGACCTATTTGGTATTGTTATTTTATAGTTCTCCTGTACGTTTACCATGAGTTGTCATAGTTAGATCGCTTGACGTAACTGCAATAGTTCCGTCAATTAGCAAATACTATAGTTAGCTTTTTCAATGTTACCATTAGCTGTGTTGGTGCTTACTACCAAATTCTAAGCAAATGAAGCCTAAACTTTCAGTCGCTGTAGTTTAGTTTACTACACGGTGACGTAGGATAGATAACTATAGTGACTCATACTGCGCATTTTAGTACCCAACTATACGCTAGAGGCGCTGTAAAAGGTTTCATACATTTTTTTAACTACAGACGCTAGCGAGTATAGATTGTTAAAACTCATGGTAGACGTACTGATCGTTTTCGGTCATGGCGGACAATCTCAGCAGAGATTAGCCATCGGCGTGAGATATATTATTAGAGAGATTATATTATTACATGTTTCCCACCGAGTGGAAAAGCTCTTGGCTAAATATTAACAGCCGCCCGGGTCGATCTTTAAGGTTAAGCCGTGCTTGCCGAGCTTGGTCCGTGGATGGGTGACCATAATTACATACAGAGTTTCCTCCGTGCCTCGGAAAGCACGTTAAGTCGTTGGTCCCGGCTGTCATTTGTAGATCTTTGACAATCGTTAAGAGTAGTCAGAAGCCAAAAAGTCTGACATCCAGTCTTACCAAGGGGTATCGTATTACCCAGTTACTGGGTTGTAGAGGTCAGATAGGCAGTCGCTTCATGTAAAATACTGGTACTCAGCAGCATCCGGTTAGACTGGAAGCCGACCCCAAGATAGTTTGGGAAAAGGCTAGGCAGATGATGATGTTCCCCACCGAGTGTGTGCGCGCTGGCACAGGTGCACTCCCTCTTCCCTGTCTCTCGTAGTCCTATGGGACGAACAGCAATACAACACGACTGGAGCGAGATCAAGCGCAGGATTAACGGCTTAACTTGGTTTTCGAGGCACAGGGGTATCATGTACATTCAGTCAAAAAAGTATCGGGAATGGGTGATTTGTTTATGGTTCCAAATTATTTCTTTTTTTTTTGTTAACTTGGCACATCTGTTTTTGATTTTGGCGCGTAGTTTTAGTTGCATCTGTTATTTAAATTAAAATGCTGTTTAAAGGTAAATCATAATCTAGTTTGTATTGCGAATTTGAAAAAACTCTTTGTTCGATGTTTTTGTCCATTATGAAGGACACAAACATCGAACAAAGAGTTTGTCTTAAATTGCCAAAGGCATTTCGTTTTCGGAGTCCCTGAAAATATTACAGAAAGCTTATCGTGAATCTACTTTTTCAAAAAAAGGTGCTTATGAGTGGTACAAAGCGTGCTAAAGTGGTTTAGAAGTAATGGAAGATTTGCCTCGCTCTGGTAGGCCATCAACGTCTTCAACTGAAGTTAACATCCCAAAAGTGAAGAAAATAGTGACTGAATCCTCATTCAAGTTTGAGAGAGATAGCGGCTGAACTTTCTGTGTTTCACGAGTTATTCAGTTTCATGGTACAGATCGAGTACCATTTTAAATAATCCCTTGGGTATGAAACATGTTGCAGCTCGGCTAGCCACAAAAGACTTGAATTTTCTCCAAAAACTCAATAGCATAAGAGTCGCTCGGGACATGCTAGAACAAGTCAACTCAGACCCAACAACATTTATGAAACACATTGTTACTGGTAACAAGACGTGGGTTAAAAGTCAAAGTCAGGTTGACCGGTTTCTTTGACTACCACGGTGTTGTGCATTCGGAATTTTTGCCGGAAGGTCAAACAGTAAATAAAGAGTATTGTTTGAGCACAATGCGGCGTTTAAGAGAGCAGATTAGACGAAAAAGGCCAGATTAGGGATGGATTTAGGATTCAATTTTGCACCACTATAATGCGCCTGCGCACAAGGCCATGTGAACTAAATTCCGGACAAAAAAGTTTAAAAATGTTTTGATGATTGGATTATTCGTAGACGTAAGTGTTTCTAAAGTTGATATTTAGAGCGCCTCGACCAAGTTTGCAATCACTACCGGTATTGAACCTGTTGATCACCGAGACATCTCTAAACATATGCTTTTTATCCGTTATGATGCAGTCTATCTCGTTTTCATCATTATGTTGGGGCTTCGCCACGCCCACTTTCTACGGGACTGTTTCTTAAAGAAGGAATTCATCACGAAAAGCCCCTCCTTCTCAAGGAAGTTGACAAGCATTTACCCTCTATGATTTCTGCTGCGAAATCCGTAGGATCCTCCTACCGATTCACTGCAATTCTGTATTCCCACTTTAGCGATGCAAACTCCCATAAGAACAGGGTATGTATGTCTGGGTAATTGTAGTGGGCCCTATTAGTAGAGTGCAGGGCCTTGGAGGCCTTGGATGTCCTCAAACATTTCCTCCACTACGTCATCTGACTGCCCCGACGTCGGTGCGTAGACCTGAACAACCTTGAGGCTATACCTCTCGGTTAGCTTCACTATGAGGTACGTAACCCTGTTCGAGAAACTGGAGATTTCTACCACGTTGTCACAAAGGAATTTGTGTACCCGGATACCGACTCTGCCTTGGGATATCTGCCCCCGTATTCACAAACGCTCGGATTCGATTTGGATTTGGAAAGTCGTATGTCTATCTCGCTCGCTCGAATAGGGGGTCTGGTCTTCCTCTCAAAAATACATCAGGTAACCCGATTCAAGGGTTATTTCTCAACTCCCTCTCTTCGGACTTCGCTCAATGAATATGTCACCTTACTTTTCCGATTTCTTCCTCAAGCTGCACTACGTGTTCGCGGAGCCGTGACGTGCGTCTATTATACGTCGCCAAGTTCAGTTGATTTTGGCGGTCATTCGTAAACCGGGGATTCTTCGCACCCTCTACCTTGCTGTTACCGTGATCGCTGCCAAGGTCATTGTGGCTTGACATTAAAGGGTGAGCCGATAATCGCCACGCTGGGCATGCGGGTTGGCGATTGCAGATCGCAGCTTACCGCACTAGTGACGCTACTACCAGTCACTAGTCTGCGCTATTTAGCTGCGAACGTTCCTATGGATGAATAACGGTGTTATCATTTATAACACCGTTATTCATCGGTCGTAAGAGCCTCATTTCTTGTTCAGCAGGATTCACCAAGAGCAGGTGAGGTTGACTTGGGGCACTGAGATGATAGATGCGCCCACTTACATCCCAAAATTCCATCATTGATTATTAAAGAAAAAATCACGAAAGAGTGTTTTATCGATGACCCAATTTCAGTTTTCGCAATCGAGCCGGCACCGAATATTGCACGAACGTGTTAGTGCGTGTAATCGTGCATAGATATCACAATCGACAAAAATTTCTTATACGCGTACAGCCAATATTTTTTTAATGTCAAAAAAAAAAAAACACTTCTATCAGTGTTTTTTTCGGTTGGATAACTTTGGTTAGACGTACTGAACGCTGTGTTAAAATTTGACGATCTATTTTGTTACGTACCGTTCTCTTTATGATAGGTATTAGGTACCTACTTTTTGCATTTAATCTCAGGAATTTAGATAGCCTTTTGTTTCATCCCACATCTAGTACTCAAGCCTTTGTGTGTGGTAAAAAGGATGTGATTTGATTAATTTGCCGGCTTGCTCATCGTCTATTCGCTGAGCAATCCAATTGGTCCACGAAGGGTGACAGCAGCGCCGCGCTTCCGTGTGGATTTTCACTTGTACCAATCTACAACTCGTAAAATAACGTGCTCCGCGCGAGAATAACTTTCTTCTAATAAGAAGTGGTCCTTCAGTGTTTTGTGCTACAAACCCTCCAAGATACGAACAATAACATTAACCAACCCCTGTGGAAATAAATGTGAAGTGAGTTTTAGCTGGATTTAGGACGACGACGCCGAGCCCATGCACATGAGGTGCGCGAGGCAGTGGGCGGGAGTTCGCTGGTAAGCTTTTTCAAATTCACACCAAAACTACTGCACATATTTTAATGGGACATTATAATAAGTAGCCGTCAAAAATCTTGACAAATGCTGTATTATTAACTTAATGAAAGATCACAGGATCCAGAAAGCTCAAGGATGAGAACTGTAGTGTGTTTTTATAATGATTGGCTAAGAATACTGTTAAGGTAGAGCCACACCTTAACTGTTCTTATTTAGAGTTTTTATAGTCTGTTTCTGCAAACTTCTTTATTAAAGCTGGTTTCAAAACTATGAATGTTAAGCAGTCATAAAAAAACTTTTCTGAAACCGAAAATTAATTAAAACTCTTAAATTTAAAACTCCAACATATGAAAGCTGAAGAATAAAAAATCTCAGGTGTAAAAAGGGCAAACAAGGTTTGTCGATAAGTGTACGTGGACCAGGATTATTCAGTTGGTAAACAAAAATTTTAACAATAGTTCGATTTATTGACAACCATAATTTTTTTCTGTCATAATATGTCTGGTATTGATTTCTCAACCTGCTCTCTGTGCCCAAGAACATGCAGTCAAAGTGAACTCTCTGTCGCCACCGACGACCCCGTAAAAGTAACGAGCTCAACGACACGAAGAAGAATATTCTTATTCATTTATTTTGCATTCCATATTGTAAAAAAGATGTTACCAGGGGTTTAAAGCTAGGTACATAGATGGACCCTGTAAGGACACGGCAAAGTAGGAGACTGGGAGGGGGCTTTAATTTTATTATTTAGTGAGTATACAATTGTAACAATATTTACAAAAATACGAAATAAAAACTATTTAGTTAAAACTGTAACTGCCATTAAGGTTACAGTATTTACGCCGTTTGAGGCTCTCAGCAACCGCAGCAGCAGCTGCAGCACAGCCCGCCGTACTTGCAGCATAAGATGGCGCAAGGGTATCGACGCAAGTTGCGTCCCACACCAAAGGCCTACCCACCTTCCAAGGCATCAGCGTCATACCATCTGGTCTCTTCCCATCGTCACGTACCTAACCGTTAGGTTCTAAAACCGCTGGTACGCCGGCGGTGACAAGAGCTCGACGAATAATGTCGTTGATGCTGGCGTGCCGAGCTATGCGACCTGCGCTTCTGTAGCAGGACAGGCCATTGTGCCCGAGATTGTCGACAACTTCACCGCAGTGACAACGATGTGGAGCAACACAAGGTGCGCTTAAACGAAGGCTTGAAGCGAGCCGAAATGACACATCATCCATCATAGTGCCTATAGTGGATGACGGGATTGCCTGAAGCCATAAGCCTGACTCCCATTCCCCCACGGCCAGGAGACAGGCACGCTCCGCAGTATTAATTGACGTATTTAACAGATTATTCCCTATAATACTGCAGAGCGGCTCGTCCCAGCGTCTCTGGGAGGACAGGTTGTCTGGCAAATCCGTATTAGGACAAGCCATTTTCCAAGCGTTCAACGCATCGGACAAAAACGGTACCTCAAAATGAACCAGTGAGGAAGATAAGATGTTCCTGGTTAATTTTTCGGCACCGTGGACCGAGGAGAGGAAGGCCGGTAAACTTATACTTGAAATTTTGCGGACGCCAAGACCACCCAGGTGGATGGGAAGCGTGGCGTGCTGCCACGCACGGTCGTCCAGGGCCACATTTAGGATTGAAGAAAGTGTATTCCTAATTATTTACCAATTTTTTCTAAAATTTGAGGGTGTTTCCAAAGATGGGAGGAGCGAAGGGTATAAGTAAATTTAGGTCCAAAGCAACAAAAACGAATAAGAGTGAAAGCCGAATGTATATTAATTTTGAAAAGTCCTCCGAGACATCATTAAAATTTTGATTTTTTTCCTGAATAAAGGAGGGAAATGACTCACCAAAAATTGGACGGGGTGTCCAATTTTTGGTGAGTCATTTCAGTCATGAGGAGGTGAAGAGAATGTTTTTCTGTAATTTTGATATTGGGAGCTATAGAATTAAATTTTGAAATGATACTCAGTCTCTCAGTGGTCTGGGGAAGATAAATTTCACATTTTGACAAGTTCAGCTCTAGACCAATAGAACTAAATTTTTCTTTTAAAAAAGTTAAATCTTAACATAAAAGTTAACCATATTAATTTAAAATTTGTCATTTAGGTATTCATTAATATTATAATAGCATATACATATTAAAAATTGTTCATTCATTTTTAATTGTTTCGGGTCATTTATTATAAACTTTCATTGACATGGCTAGGGCACTTGTTGAGTGCATTTTTAGCTTAGAGCTCGGTAGGTTTAGCCGATTTTTGTGACGTAATATGTATCTTGACAGTATATTTTCTCGTGTAGTAGTAAAGTGGGGTCACTTTCGGATATATTTGCAAATTTCTAGAATGTATAGGCAGGGGAGGGTTAATATTTTATGTTCTTGGTAATAAGGTAATAAGGTTAACAGCTGTCGGTGTCTTCTATATTTACTAATATTCTTATTAGTCTTTTTTGTAGAAACCAATAACGAAATATCCAAGCTGGCTGTTACTTTACTGCAATTTCAAATTCTTTTGCATGAGTTTGTGGCTGAAGCCTTACCTAAGAAATAATAAACGGTTTTCAGTACATATATAAGCTGAAAGTTCCTCAACTTCGTTTTCATACAGTTGCAGACAGTTAGATTTGCGGAAATGTCTTCTACAACTACCTTACGTGTTTTTTTTTTTGGTGGTGAGCCTCAACAGTAAGTTTTGTAGCTTTTACGTGTATTTATTAGCTGTGAAAATAAATAATTTAAGTTTGAAAAAGCTGTTTCGGCTAAACTAAGAAAGATTTGAACGCATTTGTTAGTTGCATATTGGCGATTCGAGAATGTATGTTATGATTTTGGGTACATGCAGTTGCATGGACCTTAATGATACCCATCGGAGCTGTTTACAATTTTTCGTAAAAATGTCGTTCTGACCTTTACTAGTCAGGACCAGAAAGTTCCCATGACTGATCTAGTAAAAAACCATCGATTTTATCCTTAATTCCCGTCTGCCCTATAGATGCTGGCGGGAAAAATTCCGAATCATTCCCGTCGAATATTTCGGAAGTATTCCGAAATATTCCGAAACTTTGGGAATATTTCAACTGTCAAAAAACGTGTTTGCTTGCAAGGTTTTCCTTTATTTGTTTTTATTGACTGGGCTATTATACGAGTTAAGTAGGTAGCTAATGATTAATACCTACATTTGCGACTCGCGATGCGTATCGAGCTACATACAAACTAACAAAAACATATTTATGTAATCCTTTTTCAAAAAGCAAATCAAATCAAATGCTAGGCCTGTTTTTTTATTCCACAACTGACATTTATAAAAATAGCATTTGATTTCGAAATAAGTAGGTACCTACCTACCTACCTAAAAACAAAAGAATAAAAATCCTGTTAATCGCAGGCTAACATATCTACCTATAAAAATATCAACAAATACTTAATCAATCCCATTTATAATAAAATAAACATTTATATTTTAGTAACGTATGTGCCACTGAACAATAATTAACTCACCCACCACACCCCAAACAAACACGTTTATTCCAATTGAATTATTCGGGCGAAATATTCGCCAAAAACATTCGATTGCGGGGTACAAATCTTTCTCGCGGGGGGAAAACTTCTCCGGGGAGCATCTCCCCCCTTACTGCACCCCGCACCGCCATCGCCATCGCCTGCACGTACGACTCGTCACTCGTGGCAGTCGGGCGCGCGTGGCGCGGCGCCCGTGCCAGCGAAGGTGACAATCGAAGCAAAATACGTTTTTTCAGAAAAAAAAAATAACAATCTTAATTAAATTCATTTTGAATAATTCTGACTTAAAGAAACTTTCCCAGAAGTATTCCGGAATTATTCCGAATTTTTCAGAAGTTTTGCAAACTATAGTCTGCCCCCACCGTTTGCCCCAGTGGTGGCTGTTGCATCTATTTTTTGCATCTAACACCACTGGTGGTGGTTGCGTCTGACTCAGTCACATTCCCTCCTGTCTCCGCCACCACTGGTGGCAGAATCGACGAACAAGTAGCCATTTGACCTTTCTAGGCCAAGCTATGAACTACTTGAAATATGTGAAATAAATAGGTTGAACAAATTTAACTTCACCTTTGTTCAGTGTGTTTTTTACACCATAATTATTTAGTATGATATGAAGTGACCGAGTCGATATCGAATGTATAGGCAGTCTCCTGTTCGGAACTGAACTTCAAAATCATATAATTTTCTTTTCAGTGACATCACCTCACCAGCAGACTATCCTTATCTAATAATAGTTCGTCACCTACTATCAATTATTAGCTCTTGGCCTCTTAAGCTACTGGACCCGCTTGACACAGGAGATATACAAAGACGGAAGATTTGGGTGTCCATCCAGAGGTCTTTCCATATGTTTGTTTGTTTGAGCTCAACCGCTGCTGGGTTGGTTTACATACTGCAACATAAGAGTTCGATGACTTTTTTCGAGCTTGGTCATTTGTATATAACTCTGCTTATGGGTACTGTTGTTTTTGTAAGTATAAGTATGGGAACCGTTTTTATTATACTGGTTGTAAAGGGATCCTCGACAAAGCCTCAACCAAGCATTCTGTACATCAAACAAAGTAACACTGCGCAAAAAATATTGCTCACGTTTTACGTTTAGGCAAAGTAGGTATAACGCACTTAAAACATTGTGCTGGTGCATACATTGAATACATAAATAATTAATGATTAATTGTACAGCGGTCATGGAGGTACTTAAAGTAAACATAAAAAAAATTGTATTAAAGAAAAAACGTGTGCAAAAGTTGGAACTTTGACCTTAAATTCCCGGAACTTGTAAGTTCCCGGACATGATCCAGAACAAAAAAATGATCACAATGACGGGAAGGTCACGTGTCTTTCGGCTTTGTTTAGGGCCTTTTCACACCCTTCATATTTAAATTAAACTCCTGTTATTATCTAAGATAAATTGGAGGGAGACCCCTGGGTTTAAATAAGAAGAAGAACTTAGATGGATGAATTATGAGCTGTTTGAAATGAAAATGATGGACGGGGAGGACAATTGCACCCTATTGGAGTCCGCAAAAGTCAATATATCTAGGCTGCCCCGTTGGTCTAGTGGTGGTAAACGTAGGTCCTGAGTTCGATTCCCGAGTTGCAAAGTATTATTAGATTTCTCCATCAAGTATTTCTCAGTAGTAGCCACGGAGTGTGGATTTTTGCCCGATTAATGGCAATCGGCTCGCCCCTAATTACACAATATGTCCTTTCGCGGATAACAGGTGTGATGTTTTGTTATATCGAAACCAATATTTCTTATGTTTTGCAGTCTAGAATTATCACACTATGTTTTTCTGATGAGTACATAGTCTTAGCCAGAGACTTTTTGGAAAAAATCCATCTGTTATTTTACAAAGATCGATCTGAATACTCCATGACGGTAAGATTTATTTAATTCAAGTTACACCTTCAAAAATGAATCTTATTTGTTGTCTCACCATGATTTATATTTAGCTAACTGCAGACCGCAATTTGCAGCGTTGTTGCGGTTGATCAGAATCGAAAGTGCCAGAGCCGTTGCGGTTGTGATTCCAAACTCATCATCGACAGCAGCGGGCAGCTCATTTATATTGTTTAACACGACGTGTTGCCGCTCTCTTTGTGGCAGTCAAAGACGGGGCGGGTAGGGAGGGGCGGCTACTTGTATGCCGTCTGCAGTCGACATTTTCACAATCTGCATAGTTATTATAGAAACCTATAGTGTAAATGCAGTTGAGCGGAACAGCCGTTGCCATCTGCGGTCTGTCGTCAAGCTTCCGAATTGTACCTTCTCTTTTATAATAAAATAACTTCCTTTCCTTTTCTTTTCAGGTTCACAAACAAGTTCATAGGATCTCCCACGTCTTCACATTATTGCTAGCAGGTCAAATGTTGGCCTGCGTCATCTTTTTCAATGTTACTTCCGTGTACAATAACTATTCCTCTGGAAAATTCGCCAGTGGTGGATTGAAGGGGAACGCCACATATGAACATTCTCTTTATTACTCTTACCCATTTCCTGCGTCGACAGATTTCAAATGGTATATTCTTGCTAACATTTTAAATTTGTAAGTATACTGAAAATACAATATACTACGCCCCCCCCCCAATCCTCATCCTTTTCAAATCCTCAAGCAGATAGTAGGTAGACCTTATGCATCATTTAAAAAAATATGTATGCATTATCCGAGAAAAAAAGGATTTTATTCAGGAACACTTTTAACTAGACGTATTTCTTGCAGGACCTCATAGTAGGGTTAAAATGAAACAAATTAAGCTACTAAATCTTCTACCGAAATTCAGTAGTATTGAGTTGCTCCGTTTTTTTTTTGTTTTTAATGAAAAATCCCTAATTAAATCATTTGAGCCAATTTAAGAACGATTTTCCATGCGACTGATAGTTGATGCCATAGCAGACCTTTGTTAATATTTTAGCTAACCCTACTATGACGACCTGTGCGGAATACGTTGAGTTACCAGTAACCATAAGAAAGATAGATAGATAATCATTTATTTGCCTGAAATAGGGTATTTTACAGATTTTATAACATATATATACACAATAGTTCTTCATATTCCGCCTATTAAATTCGGCATGCAAATTTTGTGACAGTAAAAATGATTCAAATAATTAAATTCCAATGTGAAACAAAAAAAAAAATAAGTACTAAATCAAGAAAATTGTCTAAATGATCAAATTACAAATGTCAAAAAATAATAATAATTCAATAAAATTTTTATAAACATCAACTTTCAAATGATAACAACGAAAATTAAATTACAAAATATGAAAATAGCTTAAAATAAAATATATCTAACCTACTAATATATACTCACAAAGTTTCGCATTTAGCGAAAGTTTGTGAGTATGGACGGATGTTTACTCTTTCACGCAAAAACTACTAAACGGATTTGAATGATATTTGGAACACAGATAGTTTATAACCTAGATTAACACATAAGATACATTTTATCCCGATAGTATGTTCCCGTGGAACAATTATCGGACTCCACGCGGGTGACGCCGCGGGCATAAGCTAGTATACTATAATGATGTTAAAAAAAAAACCTGCCCGATCCGCAAGGTTGTTATTAGGTATAGAGATTAGATTCTATTTATTAACTCCTTTTTGTATAACAAGTAAAAAATACCCCTACAAAAATTAAATAAAATGATTCAGTTAAATGAGGAAACTGACATGGCAACACAGAACAACACTCCGGTCTCTTCTCAGTTACATAGTGAAGTCATAAACAAACAACTGACGATCGAACATACTAATGCTGAGAAAAGTGTTCTCACGTAAAGAAGTTTGTTAGATTTTAGGATATTGGTGGTAATTTGGGCACAAATATCGTGTTTTTAATATTCACGTTGATATTCAGGGTGTTTGGTGCATCGTTTGCCAAATCGAATAGGCCGAAAGGAGAGGTCATTTGCTATCTCTTCACGCCCTATAACTCATTCCTTGCCACACCGGTTTTTTTATAAGAACTTTTCAATTTAAATTTTGAAAAATTCCAAAATTCAACATTCTACGTCAAATAAAAAAAATTGTTTAAACTTAAAATTTTGATTTAATTTTGATGTGTACTGTTGTATGATTCTATCAAATACAAAATTACTTGCTAGGAACAATTACTTCCTTTTTTAATAGCTCGTAAAGTTTTTGTAAAAGAAAAATGAACTTAAAACTCAACTTTAAATGGCTATAAAAAAAAAAAACTAAAAGCGATCGGGATCTTCAAATACCTTTAAAAAGTTCTCTAGTCTGTCCCCTTTCCAACGGTATGCAATATGCCCAAAAAAATGTGTGGAAACCACGGTAAAAGTGAAACTTTTTTTCACACTGTAGACATTTAACTAAAAATTTTTGGAATAATATTCCATTAAGGGTATAAAAGGCCGAGCGTCACGCGACATGCAACACACAGACGAAAAAGTTTGAGACGATGTAATAAAAGTTTCACTTTTAAAAAAAAGTTTGAGACGATATAATAAAAGTTTCACTTTAAAAAACCGAAATCACTAATCTTGTTCGAGTTGTCCACCACTGTTGCGAATGCACGCGCGGCATCTTTGCCTTATCTCGACTGTAGTTGACTCTGTTAGATCTTTACGTCTAAGAACGAGCCAAAGAAATAACGCCACGGAAGTTGAGACTAGGGATGATTTAGTCCAACGCATTGATGCGGCTTTCGTGACTATCAAAGCAGAAATACGTTTACGCTCAACTACAGTTGAGATAAGATGAAGACGCCACGCGTGCATTCGCAACAGTGGCGGACAACTCGAACAAGATTTTCTGTTTTTTTTTTTTAATTTCATATTCTTAAAACGTTGGTTTCTGTTTAAGAAAATAACAGTATCTGTCTACTTACTTGAGGCATGTTATTTATGCTAAAACTACTGTTCTTACTGTAATGTCGAATATCAGCCTAGTGTCTCGATTACACATTTAGTTAAAAATTAAAAGATATTAAACGTTTTTTTTGACATATTGCATACCGTTGGAAAGGGTACAGACTAGAGAACTTTTTAAAGGTATTCGAAGATCCCGATCGCTTTTAGTTTTTTTTTTCATAGCCATTTAAAGTTAAGTTTTAAGTTTAATTTTGTTTTACAACAACTTAACGAGCTATTAAAAAATAAACTAATTGTAACTAGCAAGTAATTTTGAATTTGATAGAATCATACAAGAGTACACAACAAAATTAAATCAAAATTTTAAGTCTATATAATATTTTTATTTTTTTATTTGACCTAAAATGGTGAATTTTGGAATTTTTCAAAATTTAAATCAAAAAGTTGTTATAAAAAAACCGGTGAGGCAAGGAATGATTTATAGGGCGTGAAGAGATAGCAAATGACCTCTCCTTTCGGCCTATTCGATTTGGCAAACGATGCACCAAACACCCTGTATAATATAAAGTTGAATATTTTATGTTTCTAATTTATTCGGTAATGTCATTATTATACGTACATGCCCCTTCCGGAACGGACAGGTTTTTTTTTTAGATATTGTATAAACCTATTTCGGTAGGGCAATCCCGTTGGTCAATTACCAAATACCACGAAGGCGAAGCCGCGGGCACTCAGTATTATTATATTTCTATACAAATATTGTTGTACTTATTCTCATTTTAAACTGGTTTTATTGCAGGATTATCTCCTTTCTATGTTCAACCTGGATATGTATGCACGATTGCTTTTTATCCTTAATGGTGTTTCATATTTGGGGACATTTCAAGATTTTACTTTATAATCTGGACAACTTCCCGAGGCCCTCATCTAAGACAAGTTTCACGATAGAAGAAAGTAATGCGACTCTGAGTTATGAAATGTTTTCTCCCCATGAGCTGAAAAGTGTTAGTGTTCAGTTATCTGAATTGATTGAATATCATCGAACAATTGTGGGGTAAGTTGAGATTATATGAATTGCATTTTTGCATATGGTCTTGAGTTCGACTCCTAGGTCCGGCAAAACGTTCCACTAGGAAATTTTCAGTAGCAGCAAATTTGGATTCGTGCCTGGTTGCTGGCATTAGGCTCGCTCGATAGAGATGGGACTTAAATATCTGGCAGATTGTGTGTACTACAAAATTATGAAGTGTTTCTCTACCAAACCCTTCGGGGATTATAGGCGTACCTAATGTTATGTTATCAAAATAGATCGATGTGCATAACATCATTAAATTTACTCTAATAAACTACTACATAAAGTTCTCGTTATCCTCAAAAGAACGTATTTTTTCTTTGATTTTAGATTTACAGACAGAATATCGGACGTTTTTGGGCCAATGTTGTTAGCTTACTACGGGTTCCATCAGGCAAGTGGATGCTTACTGCTGCTGGAGTGCTCGCAAATGGTCAGTATCTAGTACTTTACCTTTACATACTTTGGTCTCGTTTCACCTAAGGGCTTAAGATTTTTCTGCCCCGCTTGGGCTGAGCACCGCCGTGTCCTCGTAGCGGCGATTGGCGGCGGTGACCTCTCGCATCCGGCCCTGGTTCAATCCATGGTCCGGAGCGAGAGGGAATGGGAAGCCGTCGCCTCCTTCTGCGAAGCAGTCATGCTAGCGAAGGAGGTGGCGGAACGTGAAAGGGAGAGAACCTCACGTCCCAGCCGCCGCGGGAGACGCCCCGGGCGTCGGGGGGCAACCAGTGGCCCCCGGCCACCGTAGGCGCGAGCCTGTGGATGGTGAGTAATGGGCTAGCTCACCGTCCGTCCGTCTTATGACGACAGGCCGTGTCGACGGCGCGTACGTGTTCCACGCGCGCCTCAAGGAGATGTCAGCAAACCGGAAGGGGCCCGAGAGGGCCGATGCCTGCCAGGGCTGCGGGTTGTTCTAAAGAGATACCGCGGCCCTGGAACACAAAGGGCGAAGAAGGAACATGGGTGGGTTTTAGTCAATACAAGTCTGACACTCCCTCCGGCTCCGCCCAGAGCGGGAGAAGTCATTTGATGATTTCCCATCCGCAAAAAAAAAAAAAAAAGCTTAGTAAGGCTTAAGATTTATCTAAATTGCTCATTTTGTAAGGCGATTCTCAAACGTACATTTCTCTTCGCGCGGTAAAGCGAGCTCCTTTATAGGTTTTCTCCATTACAACAATTTGTGAAACGATCTTTAGGTATTTCAACAGTAGGTCTTTTGACCGTAGTTATGACGAAAATAGTTATAACAAGTTAAGTTATTATAATACGTAACTCGCACACTAGACCGCGCCGAAAGAATCTACCGGGCTGGGTGGTAAATGGGTTGTTATCCACCACGCGGGCCCAGTGCGGGTTTGTAGAGACGTCCTGATTTCCTTACGATTTTGCCCTTGACCATTTTCAGAGCAGTGATGAAGAAAATACGTTACACAAAGACAACTTTAGACTTCAAAAACAAAACTTTTTTTAAGTGTTCCTTTCCCCAAATTCTATTTTTGTTTACCTATCCTTAAACAAGGAGAACGAATTTGTTTGTTTTTATTTCAGACGGCTGCAGCTCTGGTCCGTTATCTACCGCTCACAATAATCCTGTTTCAACAACTAATGCAGGTGTCGATCATCTTCGAACTTATTGGCAGTGTCGTAAGTATTTTATTTCATAATTTATAATAATATCTTTCACGTACGTGTATTAATCCGAATTCCAGGCTTTTGAGAATTTGGTCATTTGAAAAACAAATAAGACAGCTTTACTTGGCAACCGAAACCCAATCACTGAACTAATTCTTAATTGTTTATTTTCATATGACATCGCGCATCAAGCAATACAAATAAGGTAGTTTGCATATTTGACGATAAATCAAAATAGGAATATAATTAAAACACCGTTCAGTGTGTGGCCAAAGTTGGATTTAAGAGGGAACAGGGCCTGTGAAGAATTTGAAATATAGGAATTTGAAGAAACTATTGCCATCGCGCTGCAATTGCCTGCCCCCGGAAAGTGTGATAAGGGACAGCTGCACCTCAGACCGAATATATAAAAGAATATTGACGAGATGAACGTCTCGTAATTTCCTTTTTTTCTACTCGAAAACACATTTAATTCACTTTTTTTATTTAAAAATTTTAAGCAAGAGTATGTCTAGGTTCTTATTTCATGATAAATACTTTTTTCATTCGTCTGGGAGTCCTATAATCACGGCGGTAATAATGGGGCACTTTATGTAATTTTTGGTAAAACATTTTATCTATGCTTTGCTGCAAAAAGAGAAAGACAGGGCGTGCCTTCAGCAAACCCTTATTTTATGCAAAAAAATTTTGCTTTAGAGGCATAATTCAGGAAGAAAACAGGGGAATACATTTTGTATGAAGAATCGCAGCCGACATCTTATTTTTACCAAATATTTACCAACAGTGCTCCTCATTCAATGTTAGCCTCATAAAATATCAGCTACCCCATACATTTGGGTCCAATAGGTATTGCAATTTTGTATGGGGCAACAGATATTTTTGTCGCTGAAAAACATGTTTTATGATGAGAAACATGTTCAGTTTGATGGGCTGTAGCACAACCTTAAGTATGTATATATTCGTTACACCCTGTATAGTTAGCTAGCAGCCCGTTCCGGCTTCGCACGGGGGCAATTTTTTTTTTTACATGTTGGGATAAATAAAGATAATTTAACTTATAAGTATGCTGACTTAAACGTACATGAATCAATTTGTCTAAATGTTCAAAATTAAAAACAAAAACCTTCAACCTTTAAACAAATTTTCCTTGAAGTTAAGTTTTTTTTTTTTAAACGTTACACGTTTTTACCATAAACCTATTTTTTTTTTATATATTTTTACATTTTATTTATGTTTTTTTTGTTGTTTTATGTATTTTATTTTTAGGGGGTGTTATTTTTTTACTCATGGTAGCTTTTTAATTTCTTTTTGTATTTTTTTAATTTTAAGGCTTTATTTAATTTTAAGTTTTTAAATTTTTATTTTGTAATATTTTTGCCTAAAAGCTTCAGTGTATACTATGCTGGCAGTGGTATTTGTAGGTGGCAACAAAACATATGATTTTCAGGAGCCTACTCGAGAAATAGCAAAATACAATTGCCCGTGAGAAAAGCACTCTTTCCTTAGGTCGATGCCAACCATCGAGAAAGATTGTCCCTGGTATTTATTTATTGTAAACGATATCTTTACAGGAAACTGTAACCTTTTAAAAGATTTAGGCAAATCCGTCGGTGTCATCAGGATCCACGGAATATGAGCGAGCTGACCGGCCGCGGGGCCCGTGATGATAGTTGCTACAATCACATTGTCTCTTAATTCCTTTATCAAAAATCTTGCACCATTACACATACTGGGAGGGCTTAAATTTGTCAACAGCATACGGGGAGTACTTTGAGACTTTTAATTTTAGTTCGTGAGGTGGCAAGCTGGCAGGAATGAGGGAGTTTTAAAGTTCTTGTGGGTAGTGCACTGTATCTTCGATGTTGCCCACGGTGTCAACAGATTTGTAACATTTAAAATCACCGGGTGCTTTTCCATAATCATATTGTTTATCTCATTTACTGAGGCGTTTCTTGGTGACAATATCGCTCTCGAACAGAGCCAATAGAAATTATTTCTGAAAGATTTTTGATGTCGGGATAGATTGTGTCTATAAGAATTTCTAGACTATGAACAGTTTGAGCCAATTCATTATCCAACAATGCTTGGGAACTCTCGTCTCCTAATTTAAGTATTTTTTTGTGAGTAATTGCCACCGCTGTTATTACTTAAATTTTAATGTGCTCTCATATTCGTGCGCAAATTAAAAGTTACAATTGATTGCCACAAAAGTGATGATTTGAGGCACGCTTTAATAACGTCAGCACGTGTACTATTTCTGCAAGGAGCCACACCGGGGCGCGGCGCGTCGGCGTGTATTTTTTGTTTAAATTGACATTTTTAATTTCGTAACATCTTTTGAATGGAATGTCCGATTTCGATAATTCAAAAAGTAATCAACAGGTATTGAAACAGTCGTGAACACGAAATTTATTTGAATTGGCATTAATACAAAGGTATGGATAACATGGTCTCATTTTGATCGGCATTTCCATCAACTTTTAAAATGTAAAAGTAGTTATAGTGACATAACTACAATAGTTGGAGATATAGTCACACGAATTTTTTGTTGATTTTGATATGTTCTATTATATTGTAAAACAGTTTTTGTTCTATTATCAGTACTTTCCGCAGCGCATGCGATGAAAGACATTTTATGGCTCATTTTTTTACACTGAGGTTTTGTTTATTAGAGATTTCTTAGGATCTCTAAATGTTTCTAGTTATAAATATAGCCTATCTTACTCAGTGATAATGTAGTTTTCTAACAGAAAAAGATTTTTTGAAATCGGTACTGTAGTTTTTGAGTTTATTCGTTACAAACAAAAATACAAATCATTCCTCTTTATAATATTAATTATTATTAGTGTCGATTTAGATTAGTGTAGATTTACCTATAACTTTGCTAACAGGTGGTGCTGCCAGAGTTGTTTGAAGTTGAACGTTGTTTATTGCAGAGTGACAGATTAAAGGACGCTGTATATGGCTTACCCTGGGAGTGCATGGATACAAGGAACAGACGAACTGTGGTCATCTTCCTCATGAATGTGCAGGAACCTGTTCATGTGAAGGCATTAGGTCTAGCCGATGTTGGTGTTACTACTATGTCTACGGTAATATTTAGTTATTATACTTATATCTTCTCAAAGTCACTTCCTGTAAGCAAACTATCGATCAATGTAGCGGTCGTTGAATTAAATACGTATATGCAGTATCGGCACAACTGAAAGTTCTACAGCGCCATCTATGACAGACATAAATAACTAACATCAAATTCCTACATCGATCGCGCAGTTTAAGTTTTCCGCGACTTATAGGAAAAACCCGAAAACAACTGTCAGGTAGTTATAGCCCACCAGACACAACAACCGTCTAGTCGGACTATCCTCCCTTTTCTATGGAGTTTTGAGGAACTTTACACCCTGTATTCATACGCCTACAAGTCATTTCTATTTGACAGATTTGTTTGTCCTTGGAGACACAGATCCAGTGAAGCTCTCCCTGAGGCAACTAATTACAAGAAAACTATAATTCCTAAAAAAACCTTTGAAAGAGACTCTGACCAAAAATAATGCTTATCATAACAACAAGAAAGAATGTGTTGAATAAAATAATACCGTCAGTTTTTTTTTTACAGATCTTGAAAACGTCGATGTCATACTTCACTTTTCTAAGGAGCAAGTAAACGTTGAGCAGCACCTGGGTTTACCACCAAATTAATTAATGCAAAATCTTTCGTTCTAATTACAATGTTCACGATACATACCACGTCTGTATTTTTTTGTTATTACATTTAAGAGGATGCTATTAAACGAATCGGTAGTTTTATTTTCCCTTATTTAGAAAAACTTCGTGAGAATACTGCCATTTCCTAGGACCCGAATTTGCCCTCGATCGGGAGTGACCTGGGTCTGGCAGTGGTATCGCTATAGATAGATTTTTGGCTCGTGCAAACGTTGATAAATACTAGGTAACCTCGATGCTTGCCAAGTACTGAAGCCAACCATAACTGACAGTAAGATATCAGACAGAAATGCAACACGTTCGGAGAGAGATCAGGCGCAGGATTAACGGCTTAGCTTGCTTTCAGAGGCACAGGGGTTTCATGTATGTTATGTGTTTCTTCTTGTCGCTGGCACGACACTATTTATACAAGGTGTTGTTTTGCAGCCTCGTCAAAATTCAGGTTGTCACAAAAGACATAAATGGTCAATTTAAATTACGGTACCTAGTTAATAATAAATTAACCAAAAAAACAAAAACCTTAAAAGCACAGACAGCTATGAACCTGTGTTTCGGTCTCTGAGAGTACTGACTTTTTCATGTTTGTACGTATTGGAGGTGGCAATTTTTCTAAAAACCTGTAGGGTACACAACTTTTTTTTGTTTTTTTACGGGTTGTAAATCATCAAATGACTTCTCCCGCTCTGGGCGGAGCGGGAGGGAGTGTCAGGCTTGTACTAACTAAAACCCACCCATGTTCCTTCTTCGCCCTTTGTGTTCCAGGGCCACGGTATCTCCCAGGGCCACGGTATCTCTAGGGTAAACACCATACATTTAGTTTATGTATTTGTATTATGCAATAACACAATACAACACATTTATACAAAAAACATAAACACATTATATTTACATTTATTTATAATAATAATTTATTACACATCACCGGCAACTTCTGACTCCTAAGACACAGGCACATACACCTAGTTAAGGAGTCAGAGCATTAACATTATTGTGACCTAGTTATAAGCCTTTTATAGAGTATATTAGAGAGTATATAGAGAAACCCGACACCTGTCTGGTCGGAGGATCCTCGCTTTTCTAAGGATTATTGAGGAACTTTACATCCTAATGCTCGTACCCCTAAAAACTTCCAAATGATAATAACAACATATTAAATTCAAAGGGTTTTTTTTTTCTGTAATAAATAGTATGTATTGCTGTTGGTGTACGTAATAAATAAAAAGTACTAGTAGTAATAAAAAGTAGTAACTTGTGCCTCCGCCATATCTTAGGAATGCAGCGAACTCATTTCTTATTTTGTTGACAATGATCATGGTGTGTTTTGTTTTTTGTTTTTCACCGCACCATCGGAATCACATATGATATGTGGCACCAGATTTAATTAGATTAAGAATAAAATTAAGTTTAAAAAACCATTTTAAAAAAAAAAGCTTTTATTTAAATGCTCTAAAAAGAAAATTTTAACTATCAACTTATAACCTCATTATACACAATTTATATGATCTTAAAAGCTTGTCGCGAGGATAATTTAAAGTTGGAACTCAATCAGCCAACAAGGCTAAAAAGCAATACATGTATCGACAACTTTGCACATAATTTTGGCAAGAAATGTAAAGCTGACGCAGTTGAACTTGCCTTATCAGATCACACCTGTCAAATACTGAAATGTCCTGTAAAACGAAACTTCTGTTAAAGTTACTGGTATATCAAATGAAAGGATCCATCGGCTGCGGAGTGCCGGCTTAAGAATAGCACTCCCCCAATTCTTCGCGGGTGTCGTAAAAGGCGACTAAGAGACTTTTGGGACCTATCACATATCGGTCCCACCGGTGTCGGGCAGCAGCGATACCGGTGTGAATCTACTGCGATTGCCAACCCGCCTGCTCAGCGTGGCAATTAGAGCGAACCCTTACCAATGGCAAGTCAACATGGACCACGGCCCTCAGTTCAAACCGTCTTGCGCGAAGACTCGACGAGTTTCAGCCTCCCGAACCAAGCCGGGTTTCGATCGGGGTACGGCACCATAGACCACATCCATACTGTGCGGCAGATTATACAGAAAACAGAAGAGTATAATCGGCCCCTGTGCTTAGCGTTTGTGGACTATGAAAAGGCCTTTGACTCGATCGAAATCTGGTCGGTTCTGGAATCTCTGCAGCGATGCTAAGTCGATTGGCGATACATCCAAGTGCTGAGAGGTCTTTACAACGCCGCTACTATGGCCGTCCAAGTCCAGAACCGGCAGTCTAAGCCTATTCCCTTGCATCGTGGTGTGAGACAAGGGGACGTTATATCCCCCAAATTGTTCACAAATGCATTGGAGGATATATTCAAGACGCTGGACTGGAAGGGGCGCGGCATTAATATAAACGGCGAGTACCTCTCACACTTGCGATTTGCAGATGATGTCGTCATCATGGCGGAAACGCTGCAAGATTTGCAACATATGCTGAACGGCCTAGTTGATTCTTCTCAACGCATTGGTCTCCGGATGAACCTAGATAAAACCAAGGTTATGTTTAATGAACATGTCAGTCCGGAACCAATTGCAGTTCAAGGCAGTATTCTCGAGGTTGTTAAGGAGTATGTTTACCTCGGGCAAACTATGCAGTTGGGTAAAAACAACTTCGAGAAAGAGGCCAACAGAAGAATACAGCTGGGCTGGGCAGCGTATGGGAAACTGCGTCGAGTCTTTACATCGCCAATTCCACAGAGTCTAAAGACGAGAGTTGCAGTTGCGCCCGCGCACCTCCCCTGTGCGGACGTACTATTAATCTTTAACGGAACGACGCGCATCGCGTATCGTAAATCGACATGACGAACGTAGTAAAGTGTGCATCTTGTAACATCGTGATTGATGAAATGTTAGCGTACATACAGAACAAAGTGTCAGTGATAGATGAGGTCACGTTAGTTCGAATTTGTACATCTTCATTCTCTAAAGAAGAAATTGAAAAATCTAAATTATTGTTGTTCGAGTCTGTGCCTGGGATTAAAATAAAACGTAAAAATAAGGGCAAGGAGGAACGGGACCTAGCTGATATAGTGCAGGTCTTTAAATCGGAGGAACCGGATCTGTTTCCGATCTATGTCGCCAGGGAATTAGAACGTCTCCCTCCAGTGCTGTTTGATCACCTGGACTGCACGAAACTGCTTAAGGATTTACTCCTAGTTCAAGAACAAGTGAAGAATATCAAGCCTACATATGTTTCGCAAGTTCAGTTCGATCAATTAAAGTCTGAATTATCACAAATGAAATATGACTCCTTGCTACCGAATTCAGAAAACGTAAACAAACGACGAGGTGCCTGGATGCTAGATAGTGGTCCTATAGGGCTTTCACACATCGATCATTTATCACTGGAGAAAAGTAATAGTAGCTTGTGTAAGCAACAGGAATTCGAAACTACTCCAACACAATTTAGAGATATTGTGGGGGTAGCTGAAAATAATGAGCGCAACGGATTAGCTTTTTCTCAACGGTCGGCTATTGTAAAACCGGTTGCAGATAGCAGTACTAATGTCACAAAGCCGTCTACGTCTGCATCGAGTGACAAGACGGTTACCATGATTCAAAAAATTCTACGAATTTCTACTTGCAAAATGTTATTATACAATTAACGATTATTTGAATGACAGATACTAGACCTGCTAGATCCGATTTATTTTATTAATTAAAACTTATTTATGTATTAAATTATTGAAATCAAAACGTAATACTTATCTGTATAATTATGTGACATCTGCTTATTCTGATAATTTAATTGTTTTATTTAATTTGACTTGATTTTTTTGTTATTTTCTTAAATATATCCTTATTTTAATTAATGTAAAACAAATGACTAGGTACCTGTGCATCTTTTATTGTTATTGGATTGCTTTAATTTAGTCTTATTAGGTAGTTAATTTTGAATGATTTTACTATTTTACATAAAATTTTAATAACAAATTATATTTAAAATATTTGTATGCCGTTAACGGCAAGACATAGCGCTCATATAATTACTATTGACATCTGTACTTTTATTACCTATGTTCTACAAATAAAAATATTTGAATTTGAATTTGATGACGTCACCACCGCACTCTAATGCAATCCAGAATAATAAAAAGATTGAAGCCGCGTCGAGTGCTACTGTACTTAACGTAAACTCGAAGCGAAATGACCATGATAATAATAAACATAACGACTGGCACGTAGTGAATTATCATAAGAAACCTGTGAGATATCGCTATACAGGCTCGGCGGGAGTATGTCGCGACAATGAGGGTAAATTTAAAGCGGCGGATAGAAAGATACCGATTTTCATTACCAGAATACATAATGATACCGGGTGAATTTCCCAAATGACTTATTTTTTTGTCTTCGGTGAAATTTGTATTTGAAAAAAGGAATATCGATCTGAATTATATTTTTTAGTATTTAATAGGTAGTTATTGGGTTGTGGCAAAAATATAATTTGCCTAGGACTATTTACAAAGGTTGAAATAAATTTATAAACCTCTATTTTTTTTAAATCGGTGCTGTCCCTCTACTTTTTTTACAAACAAAAAAGCTTATACACTAATAGAAATAAGTAAGTTAAGTATATAACTTATTCTATTTTATAGAATATTAGTTTTGTTATTAATATATAGCATATTTTATTACATAATTAACGATTATTATTACTGAGAGGCACAAACGTACCTGTCCTGAAAAATGTTCTCATATCGCTGGACAAAAGTAATTTAAACCTAACTTTACATCGACAAGTCCGACAACGTCCCCACCCCAATTTTATTTTCCTAGTTAGTGTGTGCTAGTGCGCAGTCAGGACGGATTTGTGTCAAATCGCTGCATATTCTCGCCAATAACATAAGTACGCCATTTTATTTGCTCCCGGACAATTATTTTATATTATCGGTGGTTGCATTTTTCTAGTGTAATGAGTAGTTTTATTTTTGTTGTTTTGTTCCAACACAGGTAGTAAGTAAATTAGCTTCATTGACTGTTATTGAATTTATCCTAGATATTATGCATTTTTTCTAATTTTCGAAAAAGTGTGTTATTTCTCACGTCGCTGTTCTCATATCGCTGTAATCGGTGGTCTTTATTACCACCGATGTGATAATTTATACCGAAAAAATCAATCGGTGTCTTATATCTAATATCGGTGTTTTGATTCATGATCAACGCACAGTTTTGTGACATCGGTGGATTACTTTATCATATCGGTAAATCATTTTATCATCTCGGTGATTCGTATTATCATATCGGTAGATCCCGTGTCATTTCGTTAAGTATAATACTATTACAAAGACAATGTTTTTTTTATTTTAAATTCATAGTACCTATAGTAAATATAATAAAAAAGAAAGTAAATATAATAAAATAGGTACATAATTTAAAAAAATATATTTCAACTGAATTTCTAAGAATTCAGTTCTCTTTGGATGGGATCTACTTACATAAGACCCTCAGTTCAGGTCTTCAGTTCTAAGTCACCCTTGTAAAAATATATAGGTACCTACTAACTATTTCATTTTTTGATGTTCAAAGAGTGATAGATTATCATATCGCTGGATATGTACATCATTTCGGTGGATAAACTTATCATACCGGTGTACAGAAAAAAATATCGGTGCCGGTTTGTCATATCGGTGGAAACCAGAATTCAAACTGAATTTTCTCCTTAGTCTTAAATGATACGTTGATGATATTAAATTTGGGGATATTTGATATCTTAAAGATTACATTAAACCTGAAAAATATACAAACAAAATATAAATGAAAAAGTTCACCGATATGATAAAAAAAATGGCATTTGTTGAAATTCACCCTACCACAGAAAAAGATATAATAGATCACGTATTCAATAAAACTAAGGAAAAGATTATGTTAGAGAAAATATCTTTTAGGTACGAAAGGGAATACAAGGCCTATAAATTCTTTATATTGGAAAGCAAGTCGTCATTATTCCTCGATAGCGGTTTATGGCCTCAAGGAATCATATTCAGGCGATTTGTGAATTTTAAGCGCAAAATAATGAACGACGAGGTGCTGCCGCGTCGTGACTGGTCTGAGAATTTAGTAGATGGATAAACACAACCTGTACACATTGGTTAGCTTAAATTGTAAAAGTGTCAAGCGATCGGTAGACTATGTCCGGCAATTATGTCATACCTCTGATATAATAGCTTTGCAAGAAACGTGGCTTCTACCGAATGATATACATTCGCTAAGCGACATTGATCCTGATTATGGGTATGTGGGGACGTCAGCTGTGGATACTACGGCGGGCATGCTCGTAGGCCGACCGTATGGAGGAGTGGCGATATTGTGGAAGAAGAGTGTCCTACAGAATGTGTCTATAGTGCAGTGTGACAACGCTCGCGTCTGTGCCATTAAAGTGGAGTTAGGGCAAAGGTCGTTTTTAGTGTTTAGCATTTATATGCCTACCGATTGTGTCGCGAACCTGCTAGAATTTACGGATTGTCTTAGCTTGGTAAGTGCTATTATTAATAATGAACATACGGAGACGGTTTATTTACTCGGGGACTTTAACGCTTATCCGGGCCAGTTGTTTTTTAACGAGTTGAAAGACTTTTGTACGGAGGCTGAGTGGATATGTGCCGATGTTGAATTACTTGGACTCTCATCTGATACGTATAGCTTTATAAGTGACGCGAACGGGTCTAGACGCTGGTTAGACCATTGTCTAGCTACGATGTCGGCTATGCGAACGATTGTTAATGTAGAAATTAAGTATGATGTCATTTGGTCGGATCACTTTCTTGTGTTTATAAATTGTAATTTAAATAGTATTAAACCTAAAATAGCATGTAATAATATCGAACCATGTAATAAAATACGTTGGGGCGAGAGAACATCTGAACAAATTGCACTATATAATAAGTTATGTAATTGTTGTGTATGTGCGCTAATGATGTCTATGTGTGCGTGGCTGCGCCCACGCGATATGTCTAAACCGTAAATACATCAGTGTGTCAATAGCCGTCTTGCGTTTCACTTGTGTCCCGTAGTAAGAACTTAACAGTGGCGACGAGGTATGCCCACATCGTAGATTAATTATCGAAAATGAATAGTTTTGGCATTTTGTCTACATTCGATCACAATGTGCAAGAATGGAAGTCGTATAAAGGTCGAATTACGCAATGGTTTATTGCAAACGACATCGTCCTGAAGAATGATACAGCTGGAGCCAAGAGACGGGCGATCCTGCTCAGCGCACTTAGCGAGGGTACTTATAAGTTGGCAGCGGATCTGGCACTGCCAAAGGACATCCAGGAAGTACCTTATGACGATATAGTGCATTTATTGGATGAGCACTTTCTTCCAAAGATATGCGGGTTCAGCGAGCGTTACAATTTTTACGCGGCTGTGCAGCAGCCGGGCGAGACCTTTACGCAATGGGCGTCAAGGCTACGAGGACTTACAGCACATTGTAGATTTAGTAACGTCGAGGAAGCGTTACGAGACCGGTTCGTGATGGGACTGGTAGCAGGCCATGAACGAGAGAAGCTGTTCGCGCAGGACATCGACAAGCTGACCCTGGCTAAGGCAGTGGAGCTGGCGGAGAGCGTGCGGTGCGCGCGCGTGGGCGCGGGCGCCGCCATGGCTACGGCTGTCCTTGGGCAGCAGACGCCGGTGTTCCAGATCGCCAAACAAGTGAATAGTGCTAAAACCAGTAGTGCCGGTAAAATAAAGTGTACAGTGTGCGGGCGTAATAACCACGAATCATCCCAATGTCGGTTTGCACGCTATAAATGTAATAAGTGCAACACCAAGGGTCATTTACGTAAAATGTGCAATAAGGTTAATTACGTGTTGACAGGTGATGTGAGCGAGGACGACGACGGTAAGTCATTGTTTAACATACGCTCAGTCCGTGGGGAACCTATGACAGAAACAGTTTCAATTTACGGGAAAAATGTACAATTCCAAATAGATAGTGGATCAGCAGTGACTGTCATATCCGAGGGTACCTATAAAAACTTGTTCAGTAATATTCCGTTACTAGATTCTGAGAAAAGTTTTTTTAGCTACACCGGCAATATTATGAAATGTGTAGGGTACGTAAGCTTGCCAGTGACGTACTTACGTGACACTCAGGCATTGGACTTGTACGTCATTCGCAATGGCGGACCTCCGTTATTAGGCAGAGATTTTATAGCAAAATTTAAACTTAAATTGACGCCTTGTAATTTTCTGAAGGGTGAGCAGAGTATGATGGATCAATTGGAATCGCGTTTCCCGGAAGTGTTTTCGGATAAGCTGGGTAAATTTAATAAATATCGTGTTAAATTAAAATTAAAGGATAACGTGACGCCGATATTCTGTAAAGCGCGTCCACTTGCGTTCGCGTTACGTGATAAGGTCGACAAAGAGATTTCACGGTTAGTGGATCTAGGTGTTCTTAAACCGGTTTCGCACTCTGAGTACGCGTCACCTATTGTTCCCGTGCTTAAGCACAACGGTTCGGTTAGATTATGCGCCGATTATTCGGTTACTATTAACAAACAGCTATTGATTGAACAATATCCTCTACCCACGGTACACGAACTATTTTCAAGACTGCACGGGGGCCATCAGTTTTCAAAGATTGACTTGTCTATGGCCTATAATCAATTTTTGTTAGACGAAGAGTCTCAACCGGTCACATGTATCAATACACATCGGGGCCTATTTAATTATACTCGTCTAGTTTTCGGGCTGTCCAGTGCGCCGTCTATATTCCAACGCGCTATGGAAACGATGCTTTCAGGGCTAGACGGGGTCCTTTGTCTGCTGGACGACATTTTAGTCACTGACCCGACCCCAGAGGGGCATTGGAAGAAGTTGAACATAGTTCTGCAAAGACTTCAGGATGCAGGGTTAACTGTGCAGAAAGAAAAATGCGATTTCTTTAAAAATGAGATTAAATATTTAGGTTATATAATAAACAAAGATGGATTACAGAAAGATCCGGCAAAGGTAAAAGCTATAGCTGATGCGCCCGTTCCTTCCGACGTTAATACGTTGCAATCATTTTTAGGACTTGTAAACTACTACAGGAATTTCGTGGCTGGAGCATCGGGTATCTTGAGTCCTTTGTACGACCTATTAAAAAAGGGGGTTAAGTGGAACTGGTCTACGTCACATCAGCAAGCGTTTGATAAAATTAAGAAATGTTTGACGTCTGATCAGGTTTTAACACACTTTAATTCAAACGCCAAATTAGTTTTAACTGTCGATGCTTCCCCGTGTGGCTTAGGTGCTATTTTGTCCCAAATAGACTATGACGGGTTAGAGCGACCGGTAGCATTCGCTTCCCGCACGCTGAACTCGGCAGAGAAAAATTACTCACAAATACAGAAAGAGGCGACTGCAATAATATTTGGAATACGTCGGTTCCATCAGTATTTATATGGCAGATCAGATCCATTCATATTACGCACGGATCACAAGCCGTTAATTTCTATTTTCGGCCCACATAAAGGTATACCGGAGGTTTCGGCAAATAGATTACAGAGATATGCGATGTTTTTAAGTGCATACAACTATATCATTGAGTATGTTCGTAGCGCAGACAACAACGCGGATTACCTGTCTCGTGCGAGTTTAGAGGGGGAGGCAATGCGGACTCGCGCCAAGAGCGAAGGAGACAACATCGGTACGCACGCCGCCGCGGCCGCAGCTCCCATTGATCGCGCATCGTATGTTAACTTTGTTGTCGAAGGCGACATGCCGGTGACCCTGAACGAGTTACGCAAAGCTACTAAAGAGGATACTGTATTACAGTTAGTGATAAATTATGTCCAAAACGGTTGGCCTAAAAAAATAGGGGACTCACAGTTGAAACCCTATCATTTATGTAAGACACAATTATCATATGAGGAGGGTTGTTTAATGAGGGGTCATAAGGTGATACTTCCCGAATCTTTGCGGTCAAAGGTTTTATTAGAGTTACATAGCTCGCATTTAGGTATCGTAAAAACGAAATCAGAAGCTAGGTCACGGGTTTGGTTCCCAGGCATTGATGCAGCGCTAGAAAAAATTATATTCTCGTGTGAAATATGCAAACAGTTACGGCCCTCGCCGGCTAGGGCGCCGTTAGCACCATGGACGTTTCCCGATACCCCGTTCCATAGGTTACACGTCGACTTTCTCGGCCCGCTGAATAATCAAGTGTTCTTGGTAGTGGTAGATGCACACACCAAATGGTTAGAAATATACGACGTGAGCACTTCTACCACCTCGGCGACCGTTATTGAAAAACTATATGATTTTATGTCTAAGTACGGATTACCTCACACAATTGTTAGCGATAACGGTACTGCGTTTACATCCGCAGAGTTTAAAAAATTTTGTTTATTAAATGGCATTGCTCATCTTACATCACCACCTTACAATCCTGCTAGTAATGGACAAGCAGAAAGTTTTGTAAAAATTGTAAAAAAGGGCATAAAGTCAAGCGTTTTAGGTTCTCGCAATAGGAATGAGAGTAGGCTAAAAGTGTTGAAATATCTGTTTGACTATAGGAATTCAGTTCATTCTGTCACGGGGTTCTCACCGGCTGAGTTGGTGTTTGGGCGAAAGCTCAGAACACGTCTAGATTTACTGAAACCAAAGATATCGTCGACCCCACTCACATCACTAATTAACGATGTTAAACAAAAGCAGTGCTCGCAAATTAAGTGCCATGGCGGCAATAACAACCAAGTGTATAAGCCGGGCGATGAAGTCATGTTTAAAAAATTTCTGAATAACAGCAAATTTATGTGGTGCAATGGTACAGTTATAAAAAGACTCGGTAAAGTATTGTATGTGATTAAAGACCATGGTTCTTCTTCTCAAGTCAAAAAACATAAAAATCAAATTGTATTAAATAAAGGTATGTCTCCACCCGGGTATTTGGACGATTTTATGTTGGATAGTGACCCAATCCAAAGCGAACCCATCAGTTCTCAGTCGCCAAATAGTGGGGAGGGAGAAAGAGATGAAGTGGAATTATCATGCTCCCCTGCTCTTCAGAATTCGAGATGTTCCAGCAAACTGTTGCGGGATATACCCAGAGTTGATTATAAGCAGTTCTTTTAAAAGTTATTTTCTATTTATGTTAAATAGGGGGAGGGACTGTTGTGTATGTGCGCTAATGATGTCTATGTGTGCGTGGCTGCGCCCACGCGATATGTCTAAACCGTAAATACATCAGTGTGTCAATAGCCGTCTTGCGTTTCACTTGTGTCCCGTAGTAAGAACTTAACAGTAATGAACGATTAAAATTAATAGATTTTCCGAGTGATTTAAGTAACTGTTGTGATTTCTCTTGCGATGATGTGAAACATAAGCTTATTATCGACAAAATGTATGACGAGATTGTTGACATCTTAGGTCGAGCAGCTAATGTCAGTTACTCTGGTAGTAATAGGATATGTAAGAAGAAACCTGTAGTAGGTTGGAACAGACATGTCAGTAGTGCTCACCGGGAGGCCAGGTCTAGGTTCCAGTCATGGATATTGTATGGTAGACCGAAGTCGGGTCGTATTTGGAGTGAGATACAAAAAAGCCGTAAAATCTTTAAAAGCCGGTTAAAGTGGTGTCAAAATAACAGTGAGCAACTTAAAATGGACATTTTGGCAACGCATCACGCCAAACATGATTTTCGGAGTTTCTGGAAATCTACTAACAAAGTAAACAGTAGACCGGGCTTGCCTGTGAGCGTTGGTGGCATTACTGATCCAAAAAACATATCTGAAATGTTCAAAAGCTATTTCATGGTAACTTCACCATTGGGACCATCACGATCGGGACTTGAAGGTGTGACTAGGGGGCAAGAACTTAGTGTAAGGTTTACGGCCAAAGATGTTAGAAAGGTTATCACGGCCATGACCCGAGGCAAGTCTCCTGGCCACGATGACTTGAGTATCGAGCATCCTAAATATGCCGGCGTCCATCTTCCAAGGGTTTTGGCTATGTTTTACTGCCTATGTCTAGGACATTCATATCTTCCTCCAGCTATGATGCAGACCGTGGTGGTACCGATCGTGAAGAATAAGACTGGTGATATAAGCGAGGCCAACAACTATAGACCTATCTCTTTGGCTACTATTTTGTCTAAGGTATTTGATAGTCTTCTTAACACACTGATGAGTGGCTGCCTCGAGCTACATGACAATCAATTCGGTTTCAAATCGGGACTCTCCACCGAGACAGCTATTCTGTGTTTGAAGCAGATTGTCAATTACTATACTGATCGCAAAACACCAGTCTATGCTTGCTTCCTCGACCTTACGAAAGCGTTTGACCTGGTTTCCTATGATATCCTCTGGGATAAGCTTAATGGCACATCCCTGCCAAGCGAATGCATTCGTATTCTGAAATATTGGTACGGGAACCAGGTCAACGTAGTTCGATGGTCGGGGACACTGTCTGAACCATACAGGTTGGAGTGCGGGGTGAGGCAAGGGGGGTTGACCTCACCAACTCTCTTCAACCTTTATGTAAACGCACTCATCGAGAGGCTGAGCAGCACGCGTGTCGGATGTCATGTTGGTGGAGTTTGTGTAAACAACATTAGCTATGCGGACGACATGGTGCTGCTGAGCCCCTCGGTCTGTAGCCTGTCTAAGCTGCTCGGCATTTGTGAGGAATATGCTCTCAGTCATGGCCTGCTCTTTAACACCAAGAAGAGTGAGTGTTTGGTTTTCCGGGCCAGGGGTAAATGTCCAGATAGTATCCCTAGCATAAAGTTAAATAATGTACCGCTAAAGAGAGTTGACACCTTCAAATACCTTGGGCATCTGGTGACCTCTGACCTGAAAGACGATTCAGACATTGAGCGGGAACGTAGGGCGTTGTCTGTTAGAGCGAACATGATAGCTCGCAGGTTTGCACGATGCTCGAAGGAAGTAAAAAATACTCTTTCCAGAGCGTATTGCACCTGTTTTTATTCGAGCATTTGGAGTGCAATGCGCGGTCGAGTACGGGGACTACGGACGTGTTTGCGCTGCCCGATACGAATATTATATTCGTGTCGCGCGGCTTTAGCCGTTGCCCGTTTAACGTCGCTATGAGTTCACAACTGCTTAGCCAACTAGCTTACATAGCCAACGAGGTCTTGGCATTTATCAACCATGCCATTGACTACATGGACGAAGTCAGCATCATGCAGATCTGCAAGTCCAGTTTCAAGGAGGAGGAGCAGCTGGCCGAGGTACAGTCCACATTGCAGGTATCGAATAACACCATTGGTGAACTACGTGCCGAAGTAGAGTTGTTGCGCAACTCTGTTAAGGTAAATAGGTCGCCTGATGCCTACAACGTGAGCACATATTGCGGAGCGAGAAATGCTATCGTCGGCAGTTTTGAGTCAGCGAGCTCCACTGCGTCACCCGCTGCTGATATTGCACGCGTTGCAACTTGCGCCGCTGCGGACTCGAGGCCGGTCGAGGTAGTGACTCGTGTAGGTACGTCGACCCCTAAACGTGCCAACGCTGCTATCGTCGCCACGCACAAACCTGTGTCGTTGAGCAAGAAGGGGGATGCGAAAAAATGCTGTGAACCTGGCAACAGGGGTTCGATACTGCAAAGACCAGCTTCAGGAACATGTGACAAGGATGGCTTCGTGAAGGTGGAGAGGAAGAAGAGGAAGAAGCCATCCAGTCGGAACCTGTGCGGGACCTCGCCGGTAGGACCCAATATGATGCTGCGTCCGGCAATACCCACGACGCAGCTCTATGTCTCCCGGCTACATCCACGAAGGTTGAGGAGATTGTGGAGTATGTTCGAGTGAAGACCAGCTGGACCTTGAGGGTCGAGAAGTTGGAGTCGCGCCACAACACGATTTTATGTCATTCGTGGTGCGAGTTCCAACTCATCATATCGAGACCTTCCTCAAGGAGGAATTTTGGCCGAAGGGTGTCATATATCGGCGATTCCGCGGAAGGCTACGCGACACCACGCAGCGCAACACGACGCCGACACTTCGTGTTACACAATAGTTTAATAATAATTTCCTAGTTATTAAAAATATGTATGATAGTTTGTAAGGTATTTATGCTATGGGTCTTTGTTATCCGAATTATATGATTTGATTTCATTTGATTAGAGCTTGTAGCAAAAAGAAAAGATCGCTCTTGTGGCGTTACCGTTTGAATAAAAATGAAGCAAATAAAAAACTTAATTTATTTATTTATTTATACAAGTACTCGCTGCACTTACAGTTTGCACCAAAGCGTGCAGCAAGCCAAAAACGTAACATTAACTATAGAAATTTACAGAATAATTCAGCATACCCTTATTGCTGCTCGTAAACAAATCGAGATCCGGTTCCTGATTAATCAAGGCGTTTAGCAGATTTATCGCCTGGGCTGTGGGCGCATATCGAGCAGTTTGGATATGCACAGAAGGAGGCGCGAACAAGCCCCGCGAGAAACAGGCCCGCGACCACCGCAGCTCGTCCGGAGCAAACAATGAACAACGAGCTAGAGTAGTCGCGTCGTCAATTTTATTATTTAGTAATTGATAGTAGTGCATCAACAGCGCACACTTACGTCTCAGTTCTAACGTGTTGATGCTTACCATTCCTGAGACAAACAGAGACGGATACAAATAGGGGTAATATCCATACATTTTTTTATATAGGTAGCGAGCAAATTTTCGTTGGACCCGTTCTATCATGAGTTTATATTTTTGCTCATGCGGATCCTATACCAGAGCATTGTACTCTAGTTTGCTACGTACAAAAGAGTAATAGAGAGTAATTATAGTACTCCTGTCTTTGAAGAGATTGGAAAGCTTTGCAACAGATATTATAGATGTGCTGATTAAAAGTCATATTTATTTATTAAAACTTAATGCACAAGTATAAAACACTGTACAAAGGCGGACTTAATGCCTTAGGCATTTTCTACCAGTCTACGTTAGGGTGATGCAGAGAGAAAACATAGTAGGTGCAGCATAACAGATGGTTAGAAAACATTTACAAAAATAAAATATAGCGATACATACATGAATACATACATATATATATATATATATATACATATACAAGAAGTAAAGAGAGAGACAAACTAACAACAATTTAATTATGAGATGAATCTGCCAGCTTCTTAAGTAAGTGTTCGCGAGCTTTAACTTTAAATGTGAACCGACTGTTGGCCAACCTGATGTTCAGAGGGAGCGCATTCCAAAGGAAGACAGCCTGGACAAAGAAAGACGACTTGAGAAAACCAGAGCGGTGAGAAGGACAACGCAGAAGACGATTATTGGAAGAACGAAGATTTTTACAGTGCGCAGAGCATTAATATTGAAAATGAGTAGTCGCATAGGAAGGAGAAGTAGGCTTATTAAGAAGAGAAAATAGGGTAGTCAAAGCTCTCAACGCTCTGCGCTGTCGTTTGGGCAACCATTGTAATAGTGACCGATGTGCGGAGACATGGTCATGCTTACGAAGATTAAAGTCGGTCAAGTTTATTGAGGAGATCTACATTCAGGTCGTAGTAGCATACATCACCATAGTCAATTATGGGGAAGATTAGGGACTGTACAAGCATTACCTTAATGTGTGATGGGAAAATATTTTTCAGCCGATAAAGCGACCGCAACGTTCCGGTGACTCTCTTGCTCATAATCTCAACCTGCTTACGCCAGTCAAGGCAAGTGTCAACATGCAAACCCAGATCCTTGACATCAGAGCAAAACGGAATGACTGTGCCATCAAAGGTAACCGGTGGCACCGTTAAGCCATTCAGCCTTCTCAGGCTATAGGGGCTCCCTACAATAAATAGCCTGGCACTTGGTTGGGTTAAGCGCCACCCCGAAACGATCAGACCAGTTTTTGACGAAGCGTAAATCCCGGTTTAGCTCCTCGATCGCACCGGACAAGCTGTCAACACTTGCCTGACAGTAGAGCTGTAAGTCATCAGCATAAAAATGATACACACACTGAAGCTTGGTAGTTATGAGATCTATAAAAATAGAGAACAAAAATGGAGATAAAATGCCGCCTTGAGGGACGCCAGCATCAAGATCACACCAGCTAGAGCCAGAGTCACCAGCGAGAACTGACTGCTGGCGCCCCCGAAGATAGGAAGAAAACCATTCCAATACCTCGGGAGAGACCATGAGATAGGAGGGGATGGATAAAAGGACTTCGTGACTGACGGTATTGAAGGCATTGGAAAAATCAATTAAAACTAAAACCGAAACTTTAGTGTCTTCCATTCCCCGCCTTATATCGTCAGTCAATTTAAGGAGGGCTGATACGGTACTATGGCCGGGCCTGAACCCGGATTACAATGGACTGATAAGGGAGTTGTGGTGGATGAATTGGGAAAATTGCTTGTGAACACAGGCCTCGAGTACTTTAGATAAAAAGGGAAGGATGGAAATTGGTCGAAAGTGGCTGAGAAGAGTGGGATTACAAATTTTAGGGAGTGGCCGAACATGGGCTTTTCGCCATAGAGAAGGGAAAACATATTCGTATCTAAGGTCAGTCCCAGGTCTCTGATTTCGTTAACACGGTCCAGGGGGACACCCGAAACGTGGTATTTATATTGAATGGGCGTACGCGAACGGGTAAAAGAAATAGTTTTGCACTTAGAAGTATTAAATTCTAAGTGATTGGCTTCACTCCATTTTACCACCCTATCGATGTCCCTCTGCAGCGCTTCACAGTCCTGCTCACTATCAACACCCAAAAATAGCTTCAGGTCATCTGCGAACATGAGACAGCGCGCCGTTTTAACGACTTTAGGCAGGTCGTTGGCCATTACAATAAAATTATTATACTGGACCCGGAGGGCGCTGATGGTCCGCTGAATATAATTGGTCCACAGGCTGCACGTGTAGAAGACTTGGCAATAAGCTAATAATAAGTAGCTGTCAAAAATCTTGACATATATTCTGTATTATTAACTTAATTAAAGATCACATTGAAAGTTCGAGCATGAGAACGGTAGTGTGTTTTTATAATAATTTTCTAAGAATACTCTTAAGGTAGAGCCACACCTTAACTGTTTTTTCATTTAGGGTTTTTATTGTCTGTTTCTACAAACTTCTTTATTAAAGCTGGTTTCAAAACTATGAAAGTTAAGTGGTCATTTTCATAAACCGAAGTTTAAAAAAAATCTTAAATTGAAAACTCGAAAATATGAAAATTGAAGAATAATAAAATCTCAGGTGTAAAAAAAGGCAAACATGGTCTATCGATAAGTGTATGTGGAGTATGATTAGTCAGTTGGTAAACAAAAATTTGAATAAAATTTCCAGTTAGTGCCAACAAAAAATGATTTTGTCATAATCTAGCTATTCACTTCCTAAACTGCCCTCGGTGCCCTACAAAATGAAGTCAAAGTCAACTCTGCTCCGCCACTGACGACCGCGTACCTATAAGTAACGAGCTCAACGACACGAATAAGAACAGAAATCATTAACCAATCATCCAAGCTTGCTGTTCCTTTACTGCAGCTTAAAAGTCATTTTCATGAGTGTGTGGCTGAAGCCTTACTCATGAAGTAATTGGCGGTTTTCAGTACGAGTATATAAGCTGAAAGTATTTTCATTCCACAAATTCGTTTCCAAACAGTTGCAGGCAGTTTGATTTGTGATAATGCCTTCTATAAGTAGCTTACGTGACTTTTTCTTTGATTATGAACCTCAAGAGTAAGTTTTGTAGCTTTTTCAATTATTCACTGTCAAAATTATAATTAATGTTTGAAAAAGCTTTCCTAACTGAACCAAGAAAGGTATTCACGTATTGATTCGTTGCTTGTTGGCGATTCGAGAATGAATGTTATGCTTTTGGGTAGATGCAAATAGGTCTTAAATATGCATGGACCCAAACGATAGCCGTCGGAAGTATTAAACACTTTTGGTGCTTAGCACTCAGCATATGGGTCGAACAATAATTTGTTCGTGTGACCACAACCCGCCCTCCGAGTCGTCGCTTTACGACTTACTGCTAGATGACTTGCATACTAGTTAAAATTGATTATTTGAACTAGGCAGCGAAAATTTATTTTGGCTTTCAATATTGCCATAATACCCAGAAAGTTTCCCACGAATGATCTAGTACAAAACAAACAGGCGGAAAGACAAAATATGTTCTTTCCACTTCTGCTTTGTTAAGTGTTTCTTTACACGATATCAAGTGACTGACTCAGACTGCCTCGTTGGTGTATTGATCACAAGCGCGAATGCTGGGCATGAGAACTAAAATTAAAAAAAAAAAAATGGGAAGAAAAGGTGAGTTTGATTTCCAGGTCGGGCAAAATGGTTAATGGTTATTGGGTTTTTCCAATAAAAATTTCTGAGTAGCAGCCACGGATTCTGATTTGTGCCCGGTTGATGGCAAAAGGCTCGCCCCCTATTACATGGGACTTAAAACAACTGGCGAAATTTGGATGTACTTTAGGTATACCTTTTGCTAACCCTTCGGAAAGTACAGGTGTTATGTTATCAAGGACCGAGTCGATATCGAGTGTCTATCTAGTGTATAAGCAGTCTCGTGTTCTGAAGTAAACTTCAAAATCGTATAATTTATTTTCAGTGACATCACCTCACCAGCAGGCTACCCTTATCTAATACTGCTCCGTCACCTACTATCAGTGATAAGCTCTTGGCCTCTAAAGCTACTGGATCCGCTTGACACAGGCGCTATTCAAAGAAGGAAGATCTGGGTGACTATCCAGAGGACTTTCCATGTGTTTGAATGTTTGATGTCATCGTTTGGCGCGGTCATGTTTGTACTGCTGCATAAGAATACGATGACTTTCTTCGAGCTTGGCCATTTGTATATATCTCTGCTTATAACTGCTGCTGTGTTTGTGAGTATAAATGGGTCTTCCGAGGCCTCCTTATATTATACGGGGTCTAAAGAGATCCTTCACCACGCTTTTAACCAAGCATTCTGTACATATGTTACGCTCAAAGGCCGGAAACGCTTATTGAGCGCAAAAAGCGACCACAACGCTTTGGGCCAATTTCAAAACGACCAATAAGTGAAATTCACGTTGTGGCTATTTTAAAAACGACCACAAAGCGTTCTGACAATGACGAAATGCCAGAACGCGTTCTGACCCTATGTGTCCATGTTAATAAGTAAGGTGATGGTTTCCAGGGCTGCGGGTTGTGCCAGGGCTGCGGGTTGTTCGAAAGAGATACCGCGGCCCTGGAACACAAAGGGCTAAGAAGGAACATGGGTGGGTTTTAGTTAGTACAAGTCTGACACTCCCTCCCGCTCCGCTCAGAGCGGGAGATGTCATTTGATGATTTCCCATCCGCAAAAAAAAAAAAGGTGATGCCTAAATGAAAATCCAAGATAGCGGATGTAAAATTTTTTCGCGTATGCTGTCCTGGGTTTAATTACCGGGCCGCGCAAAGGGTAATTGTTTTTTCCTATTAGGAATTACTCAGTTGCACCCGTGGGGCGGCTGTATGGGACAAAAATCAGGACCCCGTATCCTGATTCGTGCCCGGTTGGTGGCAACTGGCTCGCCTCCTTTCACATCATATTGACGCTTCAGGGATTACTTGCGTCACAGTATGTTATAATTGGGCCAAATTCTCTTGTATTTTGCAGTCTAGAATCACTACACTATGTTTTTCTGATGAGTACGTAGTCGTTGCCAGAGACTTTTTGGAAAAAATCCACCTGTTCTACTATAAAGACCGTTCAGAATACTGTATGAAGGTAAGATTTATTTAATTCAAGTTGCACATTCAAAAATGAATCCTAATCGTTGTCTCACCACGATCACTGCTTTGTTTACTGTAGACCGCAATGCAGCATTGCCGTGGTTGGTCAGAATTGAAAGTGGCAGTGCTGCTGCGGTTGTAATTCTAAACACATCATCGACAGCAACGGCTAGCTCATTTCTTATGTCTAACACGACGTGTTGCGAGTTTTTTGTGGCAGTCAAAGACTATAATACTACAGGCAGGTGTGCCGTCTGCAGTCGCAGCTTAACCGCAGCAGCCGGTACCATTTTCAAAATCTACATGTTATAGAAACCAATAGTGTGTTTGCAGTTGAGCAGAACAGCAGTTGCTATAAGCGGTCAGTCGTCAAGCTTCCAAATTCCTTCCGACACACACACTTAGCCATATAACACAACGTGACCTAAATTTAAATCTTGACGGTAAAAAACTTGATGTTATCGCGGAACAAACTGTAATCTTAGGGATTACTATCGACTCATAACTGCAGTGGGGCGCGCACATTGGAACTCTTTCGGGGAGGTTAAGCTCAGCTGCCTATACAGTTAGGAAAATAAGGCAATTCATTAATGTAGCCACAGCTAGTTTAGTATACTACGCTTACTTTCAGAGTTTTATGTCTTATGGCATTCTGCTGTGGGGATCGGCAGCAGACGTTGATACAATTTTCATATTGCAAAAGAGGGCAATCCGCACGATCTATAAAATGGGTCCCCACGAGTCCCTCAGAAAAAAAATTAAGGAGATCGATATTCTGCCTTCACTTTATATCCTAGAATGTATTTTACATGTCCGCAAAAACTCTTTTCAAAATTAGAAGCGACTTCCATAATATAAACACACGCAGTAAACACGAAATTGTAATACCTAAATTTAGATATAAAAAACTAGCAAGTAATTTTTTATAAACAGTATACGTTTTTATAATAAGTTGCCAAAGTCAGTTACAAAAATTGCCGATAGAAAGTTTAAAAATTGCATCAAACGTGTCCTTATTAAAAAGGCATATTACAAAATTAAGAACTAAGTTGAAGATAAAGAAGTTTGGCTCTAGTTCCTTCTGCTCATGCGGCTTCCCTGGTAGCTCTTATACGACACAAATGTGTGGATGTCTCTAACTATTCCCAGTATTATGTGTTACAATAGTTCTCAAATCATTGCACCATTCGTTCATTATTCAGAATAGTTACAGCACTGATGATAACATCTGTGTCAATTGTTTAATTTAGTGTTCTTTTATTGTTTTATTTTTACTTTTGTATAGATTCTTGTTATTTACCTATTTTTTGTGAATGTCTGTTTTTTCTTGTTCTACCTTTTGTAGTAAGCAACGAATTATTGTCAGGCCTACACTGTCCTCCCATACTTAAGTACTAACGCTGTAACTTCTAATATTGTAAAACCAAATGATTTTAAAAGGTGGCAAGAAACTCCATGGTTACTACCATGGAGTTTCTTGCCGGTTCTACTCCACAGGAAACGACCAACCCGAACCGTGCACCTTTTGTTGACGTTTTATAAGTGGCCATGTAGGCCTATGTAAAATAAAATATTTTGATTCTGATTTTGGTTGCGCACCAGACAATCGCTCAGCCACTGCGCCAACCGTGCCGTCAGTAATATACCTATTTATTCATTATCTTTCCAGATTCACAAGCGAGTTCATAGGATCTCGCACCTCTTTACATTATACTTAATCGTTCAAATGTTAGCCGGCCTCTCGCTATTTAATATTACTCCCATGTACAATAACTATTCCGCTGGAAAATTCGCCAGTGGTGGGTTGAAGGCGAACACTACATATGAACATGCTCTTTATTTCTCTTACCCATTTCCTGTCTCGACAGATTTAAAATGGTATATTCTTTCTAACATCATTGCTTGGTAAGTATACTGAAAATCCAAAATACCATCCCCTCCATCATAACTTCATAATTTCAAATCCTTCAAGCAGCTAGTAGGTAGACCTCATACATCTTTACAAAAATATGTACTCGTAACTAGATGATAAAGCTTTTGAAGAGTCATCACCATGTACCACCTATGAAAGGAGGACCATTATATCAGCGAAAGCAATGGTAGGCAAGTAAAAATGCACTGGATTTATGCTTCATTCAACAAAAAAGTTATGTCAATTATTCAAATAAGTGGCTGTGAAAAACGACATGTCTGGGCTCAGTGCGTGTTATGGTGCAATTTTAAATTAAGTCCAAGAGTGTATCGAGATCAGCTAAAATGCTAGTAAAGGCAATTGTTAAATCTTAATTATCTTATGGATTATGGATGGATGTTTGTTACTCAATTACGCTAGAACGGCTGAACGGATCTAAATGACATTTCACACACAGATAGATAAATAATTTCAGTCTAATAGCACATAGGCTTTTTAATCCGGTGGTACAATCCCGCGGGACATTTACCGAACTCCACGAAGGCAGGAACGCAGGTATATTTCCCATTCTTCTTGTTCTTAGCGGTCGATGACAAATATTGTCGTACTTAGTCTCATTTTAAACTGGTTTTATTGCAGGATTATCTCCATTCTATGTTCAACCTGGATATGTATGCTCGATTGCTTTTTATCCTTAATGGTGTTTCACATTTGGGGACATTTCAAGATTTTACTTTATAATCTGGACAACTTCCCGAGGCCCTCATCTAAGACAAGTTTCACGATAGAAGAAAGTAATGCGTCTCTGAGTTATGAAATGTTTTCTCCCCATGAGCTGAAAAGTGTTAGTGTTCAGTTATCTGAATTGATTGAATATCATCGAACAATTGTGGGGTAAGTTGAGATTATATGAATTGCATTATTGCATGTGTTCTTGAGTTCGACTCCTAGGTCCGGCAAAACGTTCCACCAGGAAATTTTCAGTAGCAGGAAATTTGAATTCGTGCCCGGTTGATGGCATTAGGCTCGCTCGATAGAGATGGGACTTAAATATAACTGGCAAATTGTGTGTACTACAAAATTATGAAGTGTTACTCTACAAAACCCTTCGGGGATTATAGGCGTACCTAATGTTATGTTATCAAAATAGATCGATGTGCATAATATGATTAAATTTACTCTTAAAAAATACTACATAAAGTTCTCATTATCCTCAAAATAACGTATTTTTTCTTTGATTTTAGTTTTACAGACAGAATATCGGACGTTTTTGGGCCAATGTTGTTAGCTTACTACGGGTTCCATCAGGCAAGTGGATGCTTACTGCTGCTGGAGTGCTCGCAAATGGTCAGTATCTAGTACTTTACCTTTACATACTTTGGTCTCGTTTCACCTAAGGGCTTAAGATTTATCTAAATTGCTCATTTTGTAAGGCGATTCTCAAACGTACATTTCTTTACGCGCGGTAAAGCGACCTCCTTTATAGGTTTTCTCCATTACAAAAATTTGTGAAACGATCTTAAGGTATTTGGACCGTAATTATGACGAAAATAGTTATAACAAGTTAAGTTATTATAATACGTAACCCGCACACTAGACCGCGCCGAAAGAATCTACCGGGCTGGGTGGTAAATTGGTTGTCATCCACCACGCAGGCCCAGTGCGGGTTTGTAGAGACGTTCTGATTTCCTTACGATTTTGCCCTTGTTCGTTTTGAGAGCAGTGATGAAGAAAATACGTTACACAAAGACAACTTTAGACTTCAAAAACAAACCTTTTTTTAAATGTTCCTTTCCCCAAATTCTATTTTTGTTTACCTATCCTTAAACAAGGAGAACGAATTTGTTTGTTTTTATTTCAGACGGCTGCAGCTCTGGTCCGTTATCTACCGCTCACAATAATCCTGTTTCAACAGCTAATGCAGGTGTCGATCATCTTCGAACTTATTGGCAGTGTCGTAAGAAAAATATTTTATTTCATAATTTATAATAATATCTTTCACGTACGTGTATTAATCCAAATTCCAGGCTTTTGAGAATTTGGTCATTTGAAAAACAAATAACACAGCTTGACTTGGCAATCGAAACCCAATCACTGAACTAATTCTTAATTGCTTATTTCCATATGACATGACATCGCGCATCAAGCAATATAAATAAGATAGTTTGCATATTTGACGATTAATCAATATAGGAATATAATTATAACACCGTTCAGTGCGTGGCCAAACTTGGCGAGAGGGAATGATTAAAAAGAAAAGATTAAAAATTTAAAAATTTAAGAGGGAACAGGGCCTGTGAAGAATTTGAAATATAGGAATTTGAAGAAACTATTGCCATCGCGCTGCAATTGCCTGCCCCCGGAAAGTGTGATAAGGGACAGCTGCGCCTCAGACCGAATATATAAAAGAATATTGACGAGATGAACGTCTCGTAATTTCCTTTTTTTCTACTCGAAAACACATTTAATTCATTTTTTTCATTTAAAAATTTTAAGCAAGAGTATGTCTAGGTTCTTATTTCATGATAAATACTTTTTTCATTCGTCTGGGAGTCCTATAATCACGGCGGTAATAATGGGGCACTTTATGTAATTTTTGGTAAAACATTTTATCTATACTTTGCTGCAAAAAGAGAAAGACAGGGCGTGCCTTCAGCAAACCCTTATTTTATGGAAAAAAAATATTGCTTTAGAGGCATAATTCAGGAAGAAAACAGGGGAATACATTTTGTATGGAGAATCGCAGCCGACATCTTATTTTTACCAAATATTTACCAACAGTGCTCCTCATTCAATGTTAGCCTCATAAAATATCAGCTACCCCATACATTTGGGTCCAATAGGTATTGCAATTTTGTATGGGGCAACAGATATTTTTGTCGCTGAAAAACATGTTTTATGATGAGAAACATGTTCAGTTTGATGGTCTGTAGCACAACCTTAAGTATGTATATATCCGTTACACCCTGTATAGTTAACTAGCGGCCCGTCCCGGCTTCGCACGGGTGCACATTTTTTTTTACATATTGGGATAAATAAAGATAATTAAACTTATAAGTATGCTGACTTAAACGTACATGAGTCAATTTGTCCAAATGTTCAAAATTAAAAACAAAGACCTTTAAACTAATATTCCTTGAAGTTAAGAAAATTTTATTTTTTTAGCCGTTATCCATTTTTACCATAAACCTATTTTTGTTTTATATTTTTACATTTTATTTATGTTTTTTTATGTTGTTTTATGTATTTTATTTTTAGCCGGTGTTATGTTTTTACTCATGGTAGTTTTCTAATTTCTTTTTGTATTTTTTTAATTTTAAGACTTTATTTAATTTTAAGTTTTTTTTTTTTTTTTTTTGTAATATTTTTACCTAAAAGCTTCAGAGCTATGTTGGCAGTGGTATTTGAAGGTGGCAACAAAACATATGATTTTCAGGAGCCTACTTGAGAAATAGCAAAATACAATTGCCCGTGAGAAAAGCACTCTTTCCTAAGGTCGATGCCAACCATCGAGAAAGTTTGTCGCTGGTATTTATTTATTGTAAGGGCAAACGATATCTTTACAGGAAACTGTAACCTTTTAAAAGATTTAGGCAAATCCGTCGGTGTCATCGGGATCCGCGGAATGTGAGCGAGCTGACCGGCCGCGGGGCCCGTGATGATAGTTGCTACAGTCTCATTGTCTCTTAATAGGGGATATTCCTATTTTTTTTTCTTTGTCCGTCGGGTAGTTTATTGAAAAGTATTGGACACGTATTTTTTCTTTTTTCACGTGGTCATAAAATTACGGAGATATATTGAGTTGAAATGGCGCATGACGTCACATGTAGGTAAGTTTTATACCTACTTGTGACGTAGTAAGCCCCCACTCTCCAACTTTAATGAGTTCTAACTAAGTAATTTGTTGATATTTTGATAAAACAAAAAATACGTGTCTAATATTTTTGTATTACCTGTCTGACGGACAAAATAGAATGTCGTTTTCTTTACCCAGTCCGATCCCCTATTCCTTTATCAAAAGTCTTACACCATTACATATACTGGGAGGGCTTAAATTTCTCAACAGCATACGGAGAGTACTTTGAGACTTTTAATTTTAGTTCGTGAGGTGGCAAGCCGGCAGGAATGAGGGAATTTTAAAATTCTTGTGGGTAGTGCACTGTATCTTCAATATTGCACAAGGTATCAACAGATTTGCAACATTTAAAATCACTGGGTGCTTTTTCCATAATCATATTGTTTATCTCATTTACTGAGTCGTTTCTTGGTGACAATATCGCTCGCGAACAGAGCCAATGGAAATTCATTTCTGAAAGATTTTCGATGTCGGGATAGATTGTGTCTATAAGAATTTCTAGACTATGAACAGTTTGAGCCAATTCATTATCCAACAATACTTGGGAACTCTCGTCTCCTAATTTAAGTAATTTTTTGTGAGAAATTGCCACCGTGGTTATTACTTAAATGTGCTCTCATATTCGTGCGCAAATTAAGTTACAATTGATTGCCACAAAGGTGATGATTTGAGGCACGCTTTAATAACGTCGGCACGTGTACCTTTTCTGCAAGGAGCCACACTGGGGCGCGGCGCGTCGGCGTGTATTTTTTGTTTATATTGACATTTTTAATTTCTTAATATCTTTTGAAAGGAATGTCCGATTTCGATAATTCAAAAAGTAATCAACAGGTATTGAAACAGTCTTGAACACGAAATTTATTTGAATAGGCATTAATACAAAGGTATGGATAACATGGTCTCATTTTGATCGGAATTTCCATCAACTTTTAAAATGTAAAAGTAGTTATAGTGACATAACTACAATAGTTGGAGATATGTTTTTTGTTGATTTTGATATGTTCTATTATATTGTTAAACATTTTTTTTCTATTATCAATACTTTCCGCAGCGCATGCGATGAAAGACATTTTATAGCTCATTTTTTTACACTGGGGGTTGGTTTTATTAGAGATTTCTAAGGATCTTTAAATGTTTCTAGTTATAAATATAGCCTATGTTACTCAGTGATAATGTAGCTTTCTAACAACAAAAGAATTTTTGAAATCGGTACTGAAGTTTTTGAGTTTATTCGTTACAAACAAAAATACAAATCATTCCTCTTTATAATGTTATTAATAATAATTTATTACGAGTATTATTAGTGTCGATGTAGATTAGTGTAGATTTACCTATAACTTTGCTAACAGGTGGTGCTGTCAGAGTTGTTTGAAGTTGAACGTTGTTTATTGCAGAGTGACAGATTAAAGGACGCTGTATATGGCTTACCCTGGGAGTGCATGGATACAAGGAACAGGCGAACTGTGGTCATCTTCCTCATGAATGTGCAGGAACCTGTTCATGTGAAGGCATTAGGTCTAGCCGATGTTGGTGTTACTACTATGACTGCGGTAATATTTAGTTATTATACTTATATCTTCTCAAAGTCATTTCCTGTAAGCAAACTATCGTTCGATGTATCGGTCGTTGAATTAAATACGTATATGCAGTATCGGCACAACTAAAAGTACTACAGCGCCATCTATGTCAGACATAAAGAACCAACATCCAATTCCTACATCGATCGCGCAGTTTAAGTTTTCCGCGACTTATAGGAAAAACCCGAAAACAACTATCAGGTAGTTATAGCCCACCAGACACAACAACCGTCTGGTCGGACTATCCTCCCTTTTGTAGGGAGTTTTTTCATACGCCTACAAGTCATTTCTATTTGACAGATTTGTTTGTCCTTGGAGACACAGACCCAGTGAAGCTCTCCCTAAGGCAACTGACAACTTAAAAGAAAACTATAATTCCTAAAAAAATCTTTGAAAGAGACTCTGTCCAAAAATAATGCTTATCATAACAACAAGAAAGCATGTGTTGAATAAAATAATACCGTCAGTTTTTTTTACAGATCTTGAAAACGTCGATGTCATACTTCACTTTTCTAAGGAGCAAGTAAACGTTGAGCAGCACCTGGGTTTACCACCAAATCAATTAATGCAAAATCTTTCGTTCTAATTACAATGTTCACGATACAAACCACGTCTGTATTTTTTTGTTATTACATTTTAGAGAATGCTATTAAACGGATCGGTAGTTTTATTTTCCCTTATTTAGAAAAACTTCGTGAGAATACTGCCATTTCCTAGGACCCGAATTTGCCCTCGATCGGGAGTGACCTGGGTCTGGCAGTGGTATCGCTATAGATGGATTTTTGGCTCGTGCAAACTTTTATAAATACTAGGTAACCTCGATGCTTGCCAAGTACTGAAGCCAACCATAACTGACAGTATGTCTAATGTCTATGGGGATTGTCTATTAAAGTGTGTCAAGCTATTATTGACACTATAGCACCGTACTTGGCTTTAATTTTTAATTTGTGTGTGGACCAAGGAGTCTTCCCAGACCTTATGAAATACAGCAAGGTAATACCACTTTTCAAATCTGGGGACAGTAAAGATACGAATAATTATAGACCCGTATCCGTGCTGCCGGTTTTCAGCAAGGTGTTTGAAAAGGTAATGCTTAATCAAATGCTCACCCACTTTAACACCAACAAAATCTTACACGAGAAACAGTATGGTTTCACCAAGGGACGTTGTACAACTGACGCCGGTGTCACTTTATTAAAACACATATATACTGCGTGGGAAGAGGCACAAGATGCCATAGGAATCTTCTGTGACCTCTCGAAGGCATTTGATTGTGTAAATCACCAAACCTTGCTCTTGAAACTTGAGCATTACGGCTTAGGTAAACTTGCGCTCAGTTTAGTAAAATCGTATTTGAATGATAGACAGCAGCAAGTACAGGTAAACGGTGTAAATTCAATGGCTTTGAAAGTAAAAATGGGTGTACCACAAGGTTCGATATTGGGTCCTTTCCTCTTTTTAGTATATATTAATGACCTTCCCCATTTATTTAAAAACCAACCACAAATGGTGTTGTTTGCGGACGATACTTCGTTAATATTTAAGATAAACAGACGTGCCACAAACCTTGACGATGTAAATAACGCTCTAATGCAGGTCCATAAATGGTTTACCGCAAATAATTTAGTATTAAATGGGAAAAAAACTAAGTGCATAAGATTTTCTCTACCAAATGTCAAAAGTAGTGACTGTGACATAGTATTGAATCAAGAGAAACTTGAATTTGTCGATGAAACTGTTTTCTTAGGGATCACGCTCGACTCAAGGCTACAATGGGGTCCTCATTTAACATCTCTTGCAGGACGGCTGAGTTCAGCAGCATATGCTGTCAGAAAAATCCGTCAATTTACTGATGTAGATACCGCGAGGATAGTGTATTTTAGTTATTTTCATAGTATTATGTCATATGGTATTTTACTATGGGGACGGGCTGCAGACATCGAGTCTATATTTATTCTGCAGAAAAGAGCTATCAGAGCCATATATAATCTACGTAGGCGCGATTCTCTAAGAGAACTGTTCAAGGAAATTAACATCATGACGGTACCTTGTCAATACATCTATGAAAACATCATGTATGTTAGAAAAAATCTGCATTTATTTAGTAAAAGAGGTGACCGGCACCACTATAATACTAGAAACAGAGACCAACTAGTTCAGCCAGGTTTCAGGTTAGCTAAAGTAGACTCATCTTTCATGGGGTACTGTTTAAAATGTTATAATAAAATACCTCCCCACATTCTACAACTGAATGAAACGAAATTTAAATCTCGCATAAAACGCACACTATGTAGGCAAGCATATTATAAGTTGGGGGATTATATTGATGATAAAAATGCTTGGCTCAATGCTGGTCCTGCTCCACAACCATAGGGGCAATCGGAATCATCAGAATTAGAAAGTGAAGTTATTGTGAAAGCTGCAGAAGATTGTAAAAATATATTTGCATTGTATAGATTCAATCTCTTAGTATTATATAATTGCATAGCACATGTGTGAGTGCCATGTACTGTAAAGCCACCATTTAATGAGTACCTAAATCTTTCATTGACGCGAAATTACCCTGGTGGTTGAGTGAATGTCATGCTCACTTAAATGTCACGCTGATGGTGGCGGGTGTGTCGGGTCGTTTAGTTCCCTTCAAAATGGTTGAGTTGAATGATGGCTGATACATGCGTCATGTTCGTGAAAGGGCGCTGTCAGTTGTGACTGGTCATCTCTTAGCTGCCACGGTTTATTTTAATTACTTTATTTTTTAATTACTGATTTAATCTTTTACTCTGGACGCTCTTAAATTGCCCGTATTTCTACATTGTTCTCACATATTTGTAATTCTTAACATGAATGATGTAACCAAGATTTTGTAACATATTTTGATTTAAAAGAGTGTCCATGGAGTTTCTTGCCCGTTCTTCTCCATAGAGATCTACGCTACGGAATGGGCAACTACAGTACTTTCACAAGTTATTATGCCTTGTGACTGGGACTGTAGCTTCGCGTTTTATTTTGTTTTTTTTGACTTTCAAAAGTGCCTGTAATGGTCTAATTGAAATAAATGCTTTGACTTTGACTTTGACTTTGAGTAAGATATCAGATAAGGTGAAATAAAGAATTTATTTATTATTTTATTATACTTATATTATTTACATTAATATAATGTCGCATGATGTCGGGACATTAACATAGTGTGCCGGAATCACACAGCGCGACTACTTCATCGTGACGCAGAACGGGCGAGCGCAGTGGGGGAAGCGCGCGATCGTTGTGCGTCTTTGCCATGACCCGATGCCAGTCGGCCCGTAGCCCGTACCTAGTAACGACGCGCGCGCAAACTATTTTGTTCTGGAAGGTTTTACCCATTATTGTTTACGTTTTTCGCCTAGTAACTATTATACAGGTTGTTTGGTGCATCGTTTGCCAAATTGGAATGGTCGGTCGACTGGGGGGGTCATTTGCTATCCTTTCAGACCACTAAACACCCATGCCCTGTGTATTTTTTTTCATCGACTTTCTATTGTTTTATTAAAAAAATACCCAAATTTTACATATAAATACAAATAAAAAAAGAAAGTGTAAGTAGTAGACTCTGAATTTTAATTTTATTTATATGTGTATTGTATTCCAGTACTTTTAAATTCAAAATTACTGACATTAGCCATCTAGTTTTTTTTTTTTTTAATTTACTTGCAAAGTTCCGGTAGTTCGGACTTCAATTAAAGCTGTCCATATTACAGCTATTTACATAACTATAAAAAAAAACAAAAGCGACCGAGATCTTTCAACTCCCTCAAAAATTCTCTAGTCTATCTTCTTGCTAGTGATGTGCCACGTGTACATGTCATAAAAATCTTTTTACAACTTTTTGAATTCACTAGAATTGTGAATCGAGTCACAAAATACTAAATTCCAATTATGTATTTTTTTTTGCTTAAATGATACCTGAAAAACTTATTAAATGTGTTATCTCACTCTTATATGGTAAAATCTGTCTCGCATCTCTCTTTTTTGGGGGTGTAGAAATAAGTTTTTATTTTTACCATTAATTTAATTATTTTTTACATATTCTGCTCCAATTGTTGGCCTCTATGAAAAAAATGAAAATTAAAATGAAAAATGTTTTATTGTTTTTGCCAAGTTTTTTTTCTTATCAACTAGTGATTGGAGTTTCCTTTTAGGCGTCTAAAGCCTGTGTTAGGAAAATTCACTCTTCCATGACTTATTAACAATAACAAACTTGTTTTTATTTAAAGCTTTTTTAAAAGCTTTTTATTTATTATTTATAAAAGCTTTTATTTAACTTGCAATGTATGTATGTTTGTTACGGTGGAATCTTGGAAGCTAAATAAGAACCACTTCCCGATGTTCGATTGAGCTGAAATTTTGCGCACACCTTTGGTTCTGGTGACAATACATTTTTACCGATAGACATAACTTAATTCTGCAGCCAGGATCGTCTCCTTACGAGAGAACTCCTCAACGTTTAATAGCACAGACACGAAACTTTGCATGCCCGTTTATATTTGAAAGATAAAATCACGATTTCTATCATGATCTCATCCTGCAGCCAGGATCGTCTTCTCACGAGGGAACTCCTCAACGGTTAATAGCACAGACACGAAAATTTGTATGCACCTTCATATTTGATGGATAAACATGAATTCTATTATGATCTCATCCTGCAGCCAGGACTCACGAGGGAATTCTTCAACGGTTAAAAGCACAGATATGTAAATTTGTATGCACGTTCATATTTGATGGATAAACATGAATTCTATCATGATCTCATCCTGCAGCCAGGATCGTCTTCTCACGAGGGAACAGACACGAAAATTTGTATGCACGTTCAAATTTGATAGATAAAAATGAATTCTGTCATGATCTCATCCTGCAGCCAGGATAGTTTTCTCACGAGGGAACTCCTCAACAGTAAAAAAATAGCATGGAATGAAAAAAGTGTTGAGATTGTGATAATGATGTGTGGTCAGCAAAGATTACGGCAAAACTTAAAATGTTAAAATGAAATTAAGTTAAAAAACCTTTTTTTAAAAAGCTTTTATTTAAATGCCCTAAAAAGAAGAAAAAAAAATAAAATTTTCTTTTAAAATTTTAACATCAACTTATAACCTCATTATACACAATTTATATGATCATAAAAGCTTGTCGCGAGGTTTTCGTAAGTACCAATAAGTATTTTATTAAACTGAAAATTAAAAAACAAATAAACTTAGCAGATTGAGTTACTCAATTAAATAAGAACTAGTTTATTTACACAAGTAAACCTCGCGGCAAGCTTTTATAGTTTTTAAATTTTATTACATTTTCTTTTGCAATCGTATATTTTGTACGCGCCGTTTTCTTAACTGGGATTTTCAGTAGTTGAGCTGCATGGTCGGATAAAAATCTATTATTTCGCTATAACATTTCTGCTTAGAGTTATGAGCTATGTTATTTAGGCAAATCTTGCTCATTAGTCGTGCCGTGTTATTGGTGTATTGGACGAATTGGTGTTTTACGGCTTTCATACTCAGCTCTAGGTAATATTCCCGTTTTTTTTTTAAATTTATTAAAGATAACTAAGTTTAGATGAGATATGGGGCGCAAAATGGTACATTTACAGAATTCTGATAAATGTAATAACTAAATCAGCATGGGTTTTCCGGTTTTTCAACTAAAAATATTTTTTCTCCAAATTTCCTTTTTGTTAGATACGTCTTTCTTATTATCAGGGGCAGCGCTGAACAAGTGCATCGTAACACAAAACCACGGAACGATTAAAGCTCCCTCCCCCCTCTTTCGCCTCCTCTCTTGACAGCACATGGAAACAATCACATGCTCTACGCACCCTAATCTCGTTAACTTGTCCAAAAGAACTTACAATTAAAAACATACACAGGTACAATCATGAATTCAATGTCGGTGACTCACTAAAAGTTGAAATTAATTTTAGATGTCATTCTACAAAATCGAAATAGACCACCCCAATTGATTTAAAGACAATATAGGCATCCTCCTCTGGCTTCCATATAAAGGTATACACAGCTGATCAATATATTCGATGTACCCGTGTTATATAATAATATACCCGTGTTCAATGAACACTGGACGTATGTTCCTATCTTTATGCAAACGAGTACTTAATAAGCAGTCCATATTTCCCAGGATTTGTATGCCACAACTGTTATGTTTCTTTTATGAACAATAAACTTAAACTTAAACTTATTATTATCTCTATGAAAAAAAATAATGACTTAACTGATACCACATGATTAGTCAACGATCAAAGACCACCAGAAGCCTGTAGTTATCATATACTGGATTAGTTTTGAGTAGTTATTTGTTTAGTAGGTCTATATAGATTTTCTTTATGACCAGTGCATATTGAAGTAAGGCAAAACATACAAAATACACACTTACGCACCTCCCTGCTCTTACGGAGTTTTGAAAACCGCATAATTATGTAGCTCATGGCTAAATATTAGCATGCATACAGGTCGATGTTCTTGGTTAACAATTTCGCTGCCGAGCTCAAATAATCTATTTTATTTGTATGCCTACAATTAATAGGAAAATATTCATAATAACCCGTTTGAATACTTCGGCCCGATGATTACGCAATGGAAACCCCATGCCTAAGCCGCCTAATACGCCAGCTGGGTCAGGGTTGTGAAATAGTTTACAATCCAGTGGAGCAACCTTTTTCATTCGTTTTGGTCTGCTTTACTTAAATTATTTCAGAAACCTGATGTCTGATGTCAACATAAGCATACCCTTATAAAAAAGAACTTCTGAACTTGTGACACATCCGTTGTCACAAGTTTACTTTGTTAGAACTTCCACAATCTCCGAGACATAAGATTCAGGTAATTACTAGTGAATCGTCCTCATGGGACAGCGTGACCCGTCAGTTGTCACAAGTTTGCTTTTTTAGATCTTTCACAGTCTCCGAGACATAAGATTCTGGTAATTACTAGTGAGTTTTACAGGTACGTTCATTTAGTTGGACAGGTACGTTCCAGAATGTACACTGCTTATGGGTGATAGACAGAGAGGTAGCATGAAAAAGGAACGGGTAAGCGTTCAAAATCAAAATATTTTATTTTACATAGGCCTACATGGGCACTTATAAAACGTCAAGAAAAGGTGCACGGTTCGGGATGGTCGTTTCCTGTGGAGAAGAACCGGCAAGAAACTTCATGGTTATTCTTTTAAAATCATTTGGTTTTACAATATTTGAAGTTATAGCGTTAGTACTTAAGTATGGGAGGAAAGCGTAGGCCCGACAATAAGTCGATTGCTTACTACAGAAGGTAGTAAAAAAAAAATACAAAGCCTACAATGTCCACACATTCACAAAAAAATAGGTAAATAAAAAGAATCTATACAAAAGTAAAAATAAAACAGTATAAGAGCACTAAATTAAACAAAAGACACAGATGTTATCATCAGTGCTGTAACTATTCTGAACAATAAACGAATGGTGCAATGATATGAAAACTATTGTAAAACATCTGAATAAAAAGAATGGAGAAAGTAATATTGGGAATAGTTAAGAGACATCCACACATTTGTGTCGTTTATGAGGGAAGCCGCATGAGCAGAAGGAACTACAGCCAAACTTCTTTATCTTCAACGTAGTCCTTAATTTTGTAATATGCTTTTTGAATAAAGACACGTTTATGCAATTTTTAAACTTTCCATCGGTCAGTTCTGTAACTGACTTTGGCAACTTATTATAAAAACGTATACTGTTTATAAGAAATTACTTGCTAGTATTTGTTAATCTAAATTTGGGTATTACAATTTCGTGTTTACTTTGCGTGTTTATATTATGAAAGTCGCTTCTAATTTTGAAAAGCCCTCGGTTTTTGCGGACATACAAAATTCGAAAAATTCGTTATCTTTAAAGATTAATTTAATATGTATCTTCAAATCGATGCTGTGTGTTTTCCACACATTTAACTATTTTGTTTTAATGCAAAACAGTTCTATATTTTAGGTCAAAATGAAAAAAAACGATCAGTTTTTTTTTTTGGATATCTTTGGTTAGACGTACTGAACGCTGTGTTAAAATTTGTCTTATTTAATGGGACCTTATAATAAGTAGCTGTCTTTTTTGACAGCTACTTATTCTTTCCAAATGCTGTATTATTAACTTAATGAAAGATCACAGGATCCAGAAAGCTCAAGGATGAGAACTGTAGTGTGTTTTTATAATGATTGGCTAAGAATACTGTTAAGGTAGAGCCACACCTTAACGGTTCTTATTAAGAGTTTTTACTGTCTGTTTCTGCAATCTTCTATATTAAAGCTGGTTTCAAAACTATGAATGTTAAGCGGTCATAAATAAAGTTTTCTGAAACCAAAAATTAAATAAAACTCTTCAATTGAAAACTCCAACATATAAAGGCTGAAGAATAAAAAAATCTCAGGTGTAAAAAAAAGGCACACAAAGTTTGTCGATAAGTGTACGTGGAATTATTTATTATTGGATTATTCAGTTGGTAAACAAAAATTTTAACAAAAGTTCGATTAAGTGACAACCAAATTTTGTTTGAAGTGAAAACTTCTTTAGCGGCGTTGTGCACTTATGTGATGTGTAAAAAATGTTCAACTCGCGTCAGGTCACGTGTCCTAATCGAAAATTCGTAACACAGATTGACATTAGGTTACGAAGGAATTTGAAGTTTATGACATCTGTCATTGAGTTTGGTTTGCCAAAACTGGATAATTATTTTATGCACAAACAAAACCTTCGGTTTCTCCAAAGAGGTTAAATTTGTAAGATGGATAGTAATAGTTCTGAAGTGTTACATGTAATATAAATTGTCTTATTATTAATAACGGCTATTGTTAATAGCACAATCAATGAATATTGTATTTAACCACATGACATAAATGATAGTACTTTTATACTGATAATTAAAGCAAACGTGCAAAATTAGTCCCTAACCATTCCAAAATCTCAAAAATGCACAACGTTAATATTCAAATTTTCACTTCTGCCGGCACTCCCGGAGTGTAAATCGTTTTTTTTTTTTGTCATGTGCTAGGTATTCACTTCTTAACCTGCCCTCTGTGCCCAACAACATGCAGTAATTTAAAGTGAACTCTCCTTCGCCACCGATGACCCCGTAAAAGTAACGAGGTCAATGACACGGAGAAGAATAGAAACCAATAACGAAATATCCAAGCTGGCTGTTACTTTACTGCCAGTTCAAATTCATGAGTGTGTGGCTGAAGCTTTACCTATGAAATCATTAGCGGTTTTCAGTACGAGTTATATAAGCTGAAAGTTCCTCACCTTCGATTTCATACAGTTGCAGACAGTTAGATTTGCGGAAATGTCTTCTAAAACTAACTTACGTGATTTTTTCTTTGATGATGAACCTCAAGAGTAAGTTTAGTAGCTTTTAAGTGTATTTATTAATAAAACGTACGTGTATTTAGAAATAATTTAAGTTTCAAAGAGCTTTTTTGGCTAAGCAAAGAAAGATTTCAACGCATTTGTTAGTTGCATATTGGCAATTCGAGAATGTATGTTATGTTTTTGGGTACATTTTGCATCTACCACCTCTCGTGGTGGTTGCGTCTGATTATGTCGCATGCTCCTACCTCCGCCACCACTGGTGGGAGAATCGACGAACAAGTAGCCTTCTGACACCACCAAGTATTTCAACTAATAAATCGGTGGAAAAACATTTAACTTCGCCTTTGTCCAGTGTGTTTTTTACACCATAATTATTTAACATCCATATCAAATGTATAGGCAGCATATCTATAGGCAGTCTTGTGGAACTGAACATCAAAATCGTAATTTTCAGTGACATCACCTCACCAGCAGACTATCCTTATCTCATAATGCTCCGTCACCTACTATCAGTGGTAAGCTCTTGGCCCCTAAAGCTACTGGACCCGCTTGACACAGGAGCTATACAAAGAAGGAAGATTTGGGTGTCCATCCAGAGGTCTTGCCATGTGTTTTTTTGTTTGAGCACAACCGTTGGCGGGGTGATGTACATACTGCTACATAAAAACTCGATGACTTTCTTCGAACTTGGCCATTTGTACATATCTCTGCTTATGACTACTGTTGTTTTTGTAAGTATAAGTAAGGGAACCGTTTTGATTATACTGGTTGTACAGTCTGTTGTCAAAATTATCTGACCTACCCTAATCACAAACGAATTTGGACCAACTGTCTGTAATATTGAGGTTTATTCAATTTATTATGAGCTTATCAGGCGAGTGCAGGAGGACTCGATGAACAAATACAATAATAATACAGACACGCAAATTTGATCTTCATAATGTTAGCATTAGGTTAAATGTTATTACTACTTGTTATTATATAATTAGTGTAATAGCTTATTTTAATGATTGTGTTCAAGTAATTCTGGTCTCGTGATCAGTGTATAAAACTGAGAAAAACAAGTTGCGAGATCAAATCCTGTGAAGAAAATATTGTTTTGCTTTCAATTAAGAATCTATTCCGTCCGCAAATTATATAGAGTAAGGTGACAAACGTAACTACGTTTAATTTTCGTTCGTTGCCGAAGTTACGTTTCGGAGAAAGAGAGTAGACCTCCAGGGCCGGACGCAAGAGGTCGCCGCCGCCAATCGCCGCTACGAGAACACGGTGGTGCTCAGCCCAAGCGGAGCAGACCTCCACGGTGTGCTCCACCGTGTCCTCAAGCCGATCCTCTCAACCGGACGTTTCCTCCCGCCCGATTCGGTGCAGGAACCTCCCGAAACAACCGTGTCCGGTGGGGACCTGCATCAGGCGGAAGATGAGGGCGCCGTGGCGCCTCTCAAGCCACTCCTCAAAGGGAGGGAGACCCCTGGGTTTATAAATGGGCGGAAGAAACTAGATATGCATGACACGAAACCGCCAAAAGTGGAGAGATGTGGAAGAGACCTTATTCTGCATTGGGTACCTAAAGACTGAAGAAGAAGAAGAACTTAGATGGATGAATAATAATTATGTCCTGTTTGACATGAAAATGATGGAAGAGGAGGACAATTGCACCCTATTAGAATCCGCAAAAGTCAATATATCTAGGCTGCTCCGTTGATCTAGTGGTGGTAAACGTAGGTCCTGAGTTCGATTCCCGAGTCGCAAAGTATTATTAGATTTCTCCATCAAGTATTTCTCAGAAGCAGCCACGGAGTCTGGATATTTGCCCGGTTAATGGCAATCGGCTCGCCCCTAATTACACCATATGACCTTTCGCGGATTACAGGCGTCATGTTTTGTTATAATGAAAGCAATATTTCTTATGTTTTGCAGTCTAGAATGACTACACTATGTTTTTCTGATGAGTACGTAATCGTAGTCAGAGACTTTTTGGAAAAAATCCATCTGTTCTTCTACAAAGACCGATCTGAATACTCCATGAAGGTAAGATTTATTTAATTCAAGTTACACCTTCAAAAATGGATCTTATTTGTGGTCTCACCACGGTTTCTATTTTGCTAACTGCAGACCGCAGTTTGCAGCGTTGTTTCGGTTGATCAGAATCGAAAGTGCCAGTGCTGTTGCGGTTGTAATCCCAAACGCATCATCAACAACTGCGGCCAGCTCATTTATAATGTTTAACACAACGTGTTGCCGCTCTCTTTATGGCAGTCAAAGACCGGGCTAGGGGGTAAGGGCGGCTACTTGTATGCCGTTTGCAGTCGTCAACATTTTCACAATCTACATAATTATCATAGAAACCAATAGAGTGATTGCGGTTGAGCGGAACAGCCGTTGCCATCGGCGGTCTGTTGTCTGCTTCGGAATTGTACCTTCAATTTATAATAATATACCTACATAATCCTTTTCTTTCTAGATTCACAAGCAAGTTCATCGGATCTCCCACTTCTTCACATTATTTCTAACTATTCAAATGATATCCGGCCTCTCTCTATTTAATATTACTCCCATGTACAACAACTATTCCGCTGGGAATTTCGCCAGTGGTCGATTGAAGGGGAACACCACATATGAACACGCTCTTTATTTCTCTTACCCATTTCCTGCGTCGACAGATTTCAAATGGTATATTGTTGCTAACATTTTTAATTGGTAAGTATAAAAAAAAATACAACCCCTGCCCCTAATGGGGGAGGCCTCATCCGTTTTACTCCTTTGAACAGCCAGTTCGGCTGCCGGCATCTAGTTACATATTTTTTTATAATAATGTATGCATAAAAAATGTGTATTTTATTCAGAGCCTCTGTTGTATTTCTTGCAGGACGTCAAAGTAGGGTTAAAATGAAACAAATTAAGCTACCAAATGTTCTATCGAAATTCAGTAGTATTGAGTTACTCCGATTTTTTGTTTTTAATGAAAATTCCCAAATTAAATCATTAGAGCCAATTTAAAAACGATTTTCCATGCAACTGTACTGAAATTAAAACTATCAAAATAGTTGATGCCATAATAGAACTTTGTTAATACTTTAGCTATCCCTACTATGACGACCTGCAAGGAATACGTTGAGTTACCAGTAACCCTATATACAATAATTATGTTAAACAAACCCTGCCCGATCCGCGAGGTTGTTATTTGGTATCGAGATTAGATTCTATTTCTTAAGTCCTTTTTGGATAACAAGTAAACAAATACCCCTACAACAATAAAATAAAATGATACAGTTAAATGAGGAAACTGACATGGCAACACAGAATAACACTCAGGTCTCTCGATCGATCGAACATACTAATGCTGACACACACGTTAAAAAGTTTGTTAGATTTAAGGAAATGGTGGTAATTTGGGCAAAAATATCGTGTTTTTAAAATCTACACTAATATTATAAAGAGGAAAGATTTGTATTTTTGTATGTAACGAATAAACTTAAAAACTACTAAAACGATTTCAAAAATTCTTTTACTGTTAGAAAGCTACATTATCACTGAGTAACATAGGCTATATTTATTACTAGAAAAAAATAGAGATCCTTAGAAATCACTACTAAAACCAACCCAAGGTGTAAAAAAGTGAGCCATAAAATCTTTCATCGCATGCGCTGCGGAAAGTATTGATGATAGAACAAAAAAATGTTCTACAATATTATAGAACATATCAATATCAATAAAAAAACTTTCCGAGACCATATCTCCAACTATTGTAGTTATGTCACTATAACTACTTTTTTTACATTTTAAAAGTTGATAGAAATGCTGATCGAAATCAGACCATGTTATCCATACCTTTGTATTAATTCTCATCCAAATAAACTATTTCGTATTCAAGACAGTTTCAATACATGTTAATAATTTTTTGAATTATTGAAATCCGACATTCCATTCAAAGGATATTACGAAATTAAAAATATCTATAAACAAAATATACACGCTAACGCGCCGCGAGAGAGATGGCACCGAAGTGTGGGAGAGGGGTGTTCGCATAGTAGGTACTCCATTATGCTATTGATAAATTTAAGCACTCCCAGTATGTGTAATAGTACAAAACTTTTGATAAAGGAATTAAGAGACAATGTGATTGTAGCAACTATCATCACGGGCCCCGCGGCCGGTCCGCTCGCTCACATTCCGCGGATCCCAATGATACCGACGGATTTGCCTATAACTTTTAAAAGGTTACAATTTCCTGTAAAGATATCGTTTGCCCTTACAATAAATAAATCCAAGGGACAAAATTTCTAGATGGTTGGCATCAACCTAAGGAAAGAGTGCTTTTCTCATGGGCAATTATATGTTGCTCTTTCTCGAGTAGGATCTCCTGAAAATCAATGTTTTTTATCACCTACAAATACCACTGCCAACATAGTGTACAGTGAAGCTTTAAGGTAAACTATTACAAAATAAAAACGTAAAGACTTAAAATTAAATATAAATAAAGAAATTAAAAAATTACATGAGTAAAAAAATTACATCCCCTAAAAATAAAATATATAAAACAACAACAAAAAAATTCGTTCTGTTTATTTTGAACATTTGGAAAAATTGAGTCATGTACGTTTTAATTTGCATATTTATAAGTTAAATTATCTTTATTTAACCCATAATGTTTAAAAAAAAAATTCCAGCCGTGCGAAGCCGGGACGGGCCGCTAGTTCATTAATATGTTCACGTTGATGAATAGTTTATGTTTCTAATTTATTTGGTGATGTCATTGGTATACATATATGCCCCTTTCGGAACAAACATTTTTTATTTTTGAGATATTGTACAAACCTATTCCGGTAGTACAATCCCGTTGGTCAATTACCAAACACCACGCAGGCGAAGCCGCGGGCAAGCAGTATTATTATATTTCTATACAAATATTTATGTACTAAATCTAATTTAAAACTTGTTTAATTGCAGGATTATCTCCTATCTATGTTCATCCTGGTTCTGTATGCACGATTGCTTTTTATCCGTAATGGTGTTCCATATTTGGGGGCATTTCAAGATTTTACTTTATAATCTGGACAACTTCCCGAGGCCTTCATCTAAGACAAGTTTCACGATAGAAGAAAGTAATGTGACTCTGAGTTATGAAATGTTTTCTCCCCATGAGCTGAAAAGAGTTAGTGTTCAGCTAACTGAATTGATTGAATATCATCGAACAATTGTGGGGTAAGTTGAGATTATATGAATTGCATTATTGCATGTGGTCTTGAGTTCGACTCCTAGGTCCGGCAAAACGTTCCACCAGGAAATTTTCAGTAGCAGGAAATTTGGATTCGTACCCGGTTGATGGCATTAGGTTCGCTCGATAGGGAGGGGACTTAAATATAACTGGCAAATTGTGTATACTACAAAATTATGAAGTGTTTCTCTACCAAACCCTTCGGGGACTATAGGCGTACCTAATGTTATGTTATCAAAATAGATCGACGTGCATTTTTTTTTAGGGTTCCGTAGTCAACAAGGATTTTTATTTTAATTTTTGTAATTAAATTTACTCTAATAAACTACTACATAAAGTTCTTGTTATCCTCAAATGAACATATTTTTTCTTTGATTTTAGATTTACAGACAGAATATCGGACGTTTTTGGGCCAATGTTGTTCGTTTATTACGGGTTCCATCAGGCTACTGGATGTTTACTGCTGCTGGAGTGCTCGCAAATGGTCAGTATCTAGTACTTTATACATACTTTGGTCTCGTTTCACCTAAGGACTATACATACTTTGGTCTCGTTTCACGTAAGGGCTTAGGATTTATCTAAATTGCTCATTTTGTTAGGCGATCCTCACACGTACATCGCCCACATCGCGGTCGAGCGGCGCCCGCGCGGCATACCACCATATACAAGGTGTTGTTTTGTGTCCTCGTCAAAATTCAGGAGGTTGTCACACAAGACATAAATAATCAATTAAAATTACGGTACCTAGTTACTTATTTAATAAACCCTGATTTTTTTGGTTGTTTATGTTTGTCAGTATTTCAGAAGAACCCCTTTAACATGGTTTAGGAAATAAGAAATTATCGAATAAACGTTTGAGATTGTTTGTATTTGTGGAAGCGCGGTTATAGGGCTAGAATCAGATGGCCCGCTTCATACTTACCGATTTTCGTAAATAAGAAAAAAATAAAAATTACATTACCATTTTATTATTGATTCGGGTCGAGAATTATTAGCATAATAACCTCCTTGAATTTGACGAGGATGCAAAACAACACCTTGTATAGGTAAACGCACACTGGTCACAGATCGCGGCCCGTCAGTTGAACGAAAATGGCGTTAGTCCGCGCAGGTAAAATTATGGACAGAGTTGATTTTCAACTTACGTGCCGCGATCTGTACGTATTATAATAACTAAACTTATTTTAACTGCTTTGAGATAACTGCGGTTGATTCACATATATGTTCATAACGAAAATAAATCGAATCAACTAACCTTTGACGACTCGCCTACAGTTTATTAATACTGCGCGCTAGATTGTTGCGTGCTGGATTTTAAGGTCAATCAATCAAATCAATAAATCTTCAGGATCAATGTTTTGTAATAAGGCGTAGTCGAAGTAACTTCTGCGCGAGGGGCTGCTATTTCTGTTTTGCAAGGTTTAAAGTAACCTAACACGAAGGGGATGGTGGGGTCTTTCGAACCTAACCTGTCCGACTCGGGGTGCCCCAAGTCGCGAGCTCGCTTTGCTCGCTCTTGAATCTTGAAGTTTTTTAAAGAAACCGCCAGAGTGCACACAAGAAATTATTGCAAGCTATTGCTTCAAATCTTTAATTTGTTCGTTATTAATTTGTATTCTACAAACACCTTTACTTTTCTTTAATAATTCTGGTTTTGACAAAAAATATGATTAAAAGATTTTCTTAACGTTTTTATATTTTTATGTTTTTATATTGAACACAGATAAATCAAGAGTAGGTGAATCATCCGTTGCTTCAATCAACCTTTGGTTAATTAATTGTAGTTGAATAAACCGTACGTGAATTCTCCTTAATAGCTTGTCCATTACCTTTTACAAAAATCTGTGAAACGATCTTAAGGTATTTCAACAGTAGGTCTTTTGGCCGTAGTTTTGTCTCGAAAATAGTTATTATAATACGTAACCCGCACAATTGTCCGCACCGAAAGTATCTACCGGGCTGGGTGGTAAATGGGTTGTAATCCACCACGTGGGCCCAGTGCGGGTTTGTTCCTTGACCGTTTTGAGAGCAGTGATGAACAAAAAATTACACAAAGTCAACTTTAGACTTCAAAAATAAAACTTTTTTTAAGTGTTCTTCTCCCCAAAATCTATTTTTGTTTACCTATCCATAAACAAGCAGAACAAATTTGTTTGTTTTTATTTCAGACGGCTGCAGCTCTGGTCCGTTATCTACCGCTCACAATAATCCTGTTTCAACAACTAATGCAGGTGTCGATCATCTTCGAACTTATTGGCAGTGTCGTAAGGAAAATATTTGATTTCATAATTTAATATCTTTTACTTACCTATAGTAACCCAAACTCCAGGCTATTGAGAATTTGGGCATTTGAAAAAAATAACACAGCTTGACTTGAGATTCGAAACCCAATCACTGAACTAATTCTTAATTGCTTATTTTCATATGACATCGCGCATCATGCATATTTGACGATTAATAAATATAGAAGTATCATTATTACACTTTTCGGTGTGTGGCCAAACTTGGATTTAAGAGGGAACAGAGCCTGCGAAGAAATTGAAAAATAGAAGTTTGGAGAAACTATTGCCATCGCGCTGCAATTGCCTGCCCCCGGAAAGTGCGATAAGGGACAGCTGCACCTCAGACCGAATATATAAAAAAATATTGACGAGATGAACGTTTCGTATTTTCCTTTTTTTTTCTACTCGAAAACAGGGCCGGTTTAATTTTTTTCAAATTAAAATTATAAGCAAGAGTATGTCTAGGTTCTTATTTCATGTTAAATACTTATTGTATTCGTCTGGAAGTCCTTTAATCACGTCGGTAATAATGGGGCACTTTATGTAATTTTTGGTGAATCATATTATCTTAACTTATAAATTGCTGCAAAAATAAAATGGCAGGGACGTGCCTTCAGCAGACCCCTGTTTTATGGAAAAATAATATTGGTTTAGAGGCATAATTCAGGAAAAAAACAGGGGATTACATTTGTATGGAGAATCGCAGCCGACATTTTATTTTTACCAAATATTTACCAACAGTGCTTCTCTTTCAGTGTTCTTCAAGCCGCAAAAGACCCTTGTTTTTTTTTTTGTGTATGGCATCTCGCAGTTCAGCCTCTGAGGCTGGCTTCTGCTTAACCGGTCAATCCTGTGGATGCCTTGAATTTAAGGCCTCCAGCCAGGGAAAAATCTTATAAACTAAGCGACAACACGCTAAGGGTCCACCCTGCGGGGTACGGGCCTCGGCTTAGGGACAGCAAAGGGACAGGCTGGATCTGAGTGATTCCATTATTTTGGGGCTGATTTAAAACTAAAGGCTCAGCTTCGCAGGCTGGCTCGAGCAAGAGTCGGGGGGGGCTTAAAAAGGGACGTCGCGACGGGCTTCGACGGCAAGGCCGGAAAGACGGCGGTCTGTGTCTGTGTTTACGTTTTAAGGTACTGCTTTGCGTAAAGGATGGTCGGGATTTTGAGATCAACATGAAGGTTGTCATTACGGACGTACCAGGGCGCGCCCGTGATTTTAGGTAGGAAACGGTTCTGCAATGTCTGCATCTTATGGATGAAGGGAGGCTTGGTATGTGCGTACAGAGACGCAACTTGCACCTTAGTGACAACTTGCTTTTAGCCGTTAGCATGTAATGGAGTCTACCCACAGCAAAGGCAGCCCGGTTACGGGCTGCTTTGATGTGTGACGCAAAGGTCAGATGTTGATCGAGTATGACTCCTAGGTATTTAGCTTGCTTCTCCCAAGGGATAGGCTTGCTATACATAATGATCGGGCGGGGGGGCGTTTAAAACGCGGTTTGACACTGTTTGTCAAACCAGACCAGCCAGGCTATTCTGTTAATAGCCTGGCTCTTATCGAGATTAGCCTCGATTCTCCACTTCCGGAACCAAGCGCCTAGGACGTTGGCTGCGCTTTGCAGAGTGCCAGCAATGAACAGTGTGAACGCGAGTGGGGAGATGATGGAGCCCTGAGGGACTCCGGCTCGGATAGGGGCAAAAGATCCATGTTTTTTTTTGGCATAGCCACTCTCAGATCAACATGCTAAGGTTTTTACTGCTTAACCGGACTATCCTGTGGTGACGTCAAATGAATTTAAGGCCCCCAGCCAGGGCTTAAACTAGGTATTTAAGCTAAATGACCGCTCGCTAAAGGCATCCCCTGTGGGGTTCGGACCTCGGCTTAGGGCGTCATTGAGGGGTGGGCAGCAAGGGACAGGCTGGGTCATATTATTATTATTTGGGGAATTTAACACTTCATGCTCAGCGACGCGGGCTGGCTCGTCGGGCAAGGGTCGGGGGTGATGTTACTAGAGCGTCGCAAAAGGCCTCGTTGGCGAGGCCGGTATACGGATCGGGTTCTGTTTTTGTTTTTTCTGAGCGTGCTGGTTTTCCTACTGCTCTCTTGAAGGAGGGTAATGGGGTCGTCGGGTTCCGTGAGGATATGCCTAGGACGGTGAATCTTCCCTATCCTGGTGGGGACGTATCAGGTGGCCGACACTACTAGTGGGTTGGGATGCTTCTCAGCAGTGTCGAGGAAAAGATCCATGAACTTGCACAGTCCTTATATAGTTATTTACCTATAACTTTGCTAACAGGTTGTTGCTGTTAGACTTGTTTGAAGATGAACGTTGTTTATTGCAGAGTGACAGATTAAAGGACGCTGTATATGGCTTACCCTGGGAGTGCATGGATACTAGGAATAGGCGAACTGTGGTCATCTTCCTAATGAACGTGCAGGAACCTGTGCATGTGAAGGCATTAGGTCTAGCCGATGTTGGTGTTACTTCTATGACTAAGGTAAAATTTAGTTATGCTTAAATCTTCTCACAACCAGTTCCAGTAAGCTAACTAAGGATCGATGCTGATGTAGCGATCCTTGACTTAAGACATTCATAAGTCTAGGCAGTCATTTCTGTTTGACAGATTTTGTTTTGTCCTTAAAGACACAAACTCAGTGGAGCTTCCTCTACGAATACTTATTCAAATAAAACAATAATTCCTATAAAAACCTATTGGACGCAGACTTTTTCCAATATCGTGCTTCATTCATCAAGAAATGATATTATGTTGAACAAAATATGATCGCCGATTTTTTTTACAGATCTTGAAAACTTCGATGTCTTACTTCACTTTTCTAAAGAGCAAGTAAATGTTGGGCGGCAGCTGAGTTTATCACCAAATCAATGAGTGCAAAATCTTTTCCCTTCTAATTATAACATTTACGATACAAACCACGCCTTTTATTTTTTGTTAAACCATTTTGAAAGGAGAATGGGCATTTTTTTCTCCAGAGCTATATCAAGTTGTGGTATATCACAAGGACAGTCAGTTAAAAAATGAAACATACAACTAAAAATAGACCAACCCTGGTCCTTTAATAACAAAAATTCTATATTTCCTGGTTTCTGTTCCCAGAGAGACCTAAGCATTGCGTTGTTGTCTTGCGTAGGGCAGAGTTAGAAAAATAAGTTAAACACTTGGACAAGTTGATCAGATGAAGCGGAAAATTAGGGATGCAGATGATTATGCTATAACACTTGGGATTCTTATGACGTTAACAAAAATAGTGAGTCAGCAAGCTACGCAGGAGCTGCAGCGTAGATAACAGTCTGCTCTCCTCCAATATCCCAGGCAGTGGGAACATATTAGGCTGATTATCCAGCAGGCAACTTAAGTGCCAGTGGGCAGGGCACATTGCTCGTAGAACGGATGAATGAACGGATGGCCGATGGCGCTAAAAAGTTCTGGAGTGGCAACCGTGAACCGGTAGATGTTGCGTTGGAAGGCCTCCCACTAGGTGGACCGATGACCTGGTGAAAGTTGCGGGGATCTGCTGGATACGAGTTGCACGAGAGCGGTCAATGTGGTGACACTTGGGGGAGGCCTATTTCCAACATTGGACGTCTTTCAGCTGAAATGATGATGATAATGATGCATCCAGCAGGCTGACAGCTGAGGTATTTCTGTTCGTGAAGGACATTATAATATCAATAGAATATCATATATAAACATTCTCCTTTATTTGTTTCTTTACAAACTTTATACATTTTTAAATATTCCTTAAAAATTATAAAAAAATTGTGGCCCACCGGTATCGGGTACAGGGTTCAAGCTCAGTCGGTCAAGGCTCTAGAGAAAGGAACCTCCTAACAATACGAGCCGTGTCCAAGAGCCGCTTTCTGAATCATTCCCGAAATATGTCAACCGTGTCGTCCTTCACAATTAATCTCCGGCAGTTATTCGTCATCATAACTTCATCCATAATTGTTCAAACAAAACATCCGGTTTCTCTAAAGAGGTCCCCGGAGCGTAGCCAGGCTACGCAGGCTGATAGGTTTACATTGGGTCCATGCAGGGCCCGGAAGAAGTGTCCGTGCCGCCCCTTACTCTGCTATCCTCTGCCGTACTTCCCTGCTGTCATTAATGTCAAGCACTGCAGGTTTGCGCCAGTTTTAGCCAAGGAAAAAGGGATGAGGCCCTGGTCTATCGCGACCACATCTCAACGTCGGCTTCTAAGAAATATTCCCTGAGACTGCATATCTCGGGATTGTGGAGAGTCATAGCGTTTAAAAAGCCTCAACCTCCACAACTCCGCAGAATAAACAGTCTCATAACCGAAAAACGTGGGTGATGCATTCGATATGCCGTTAACAATGTACGGTAGACGAACTGGATAGGAAGGTCCGTACATTGCTAACATCCTGTTTAAGTCCATTTGAGTGTGCCAAAAGAGTAGACCAAAACCGGCATGGCCCATGCGTCGTCACGCACCTTATTTCCGCCTGAAAAAAGACTTTTAAATACTTTTCTAGGTCAACTGCTTCATGTCAGCAACATTGATGCCCAGCGCTCCCGACTTACCCAAATACTTGTAGGTTTTGGTTGCTGAGAGGGATCTAAGATTTATGGAATCTGAGAGCTGGGTTCTCACAGATTTCACAATCACCCTCGTTTTACATGCATGACCGCACATTTGTCCACACCAAATTTCATCTTGATGGCGCTGCTGAAAGTCTCAGTTATTTTCAGTAGCTACATCAGTTGCAAACCGTTGGGAGCAAAGAATTTCAGGTCATCCATGTAAAGAAGGTGAGATATAGACCCAACCAACTCTCCCCAATCGAAAGCCTATACCTTAATCCTCCAGCAGCGTGCTTAGAGGATTCAAGGATAAGCTGAACTAAAGTGGGCTCAAACTACCGCCCTGAAAAATACCACGCTCTATCCCTAATCGTTCGCTATTCTCTGGATAGGCCGACATCCTGGTTGCCGAGGGACTCTCTTTTGCCTTGAACCGCACTCTTCTACTTCATATGCTCATAACGATTTGGCGCCTCCTATAACTACTGAAGAGCAAATAAAATACCCTTCCACCTCTAATATTCCGTCATCTCCAACATTCAATAACACAAAACAATGAAATCAATTAAATTATTATTAACAATAACATTTTTCAACCAGTGAAAATACCAACAAAATCTGCTGAGTTTCATTCTCATAATTGCACCGTTAATGATTCGGCATTGTTTCAATAATTAAATATTTTAGTGACAATATTACAATTATTTCTATTATTTTTTTTCTTTAGTATATTGAAAAACGTAGTTTGGTACACGTAGGCATTTGTTGCTGCAGTTCTCAGTTTGGGTATTTTTCAAGATATAAGCCACCAAAGTTACAATCTTCGCCTTCAGCATAATTTGCCATAGCATAGCTTAGCGTTTTAGGAAACGAGACGATTTTAAAGATTATCCCTCATACAAAACTTGTTTGTATTGATGCCAGCCGGCATGCTCAATCTTGGCCGAGCTCTGGCGTCCAAAGTCTGAAATTCCACCTGAAAAAAGTGGATGGTGAACAAAGACTAACGTTCGATGAGTACACCACCACTGGAAGCGTGTCTGAACTCGAGATCGTTATGTCCACTTACAGCAAACATAGAAGATTTCTATTGTTTATCACCGGCACATTTTTGATTTCTATTGTTTAGATCCGGCTCGAAGGACCAATATATGTAGCGAGATGTCGGGTGTTGTTGAAAATAAACGAATGTTAATGTTGAACACTTTTAATTATTTATCGCCTCAAACCCGCCTACACTGTAAAACGAATACACCTGGCTAACCCGGTAGACAAAGATGCGCTGAATAAAATACTAAGTTATAAAATTAGGTTCCCGCGTCACGCCGATATTGCAATCTAAGGTTTTCGGTAACAAACAGATAAAACATCGAACAGAAAAAATGGCTGTAGTCATAAGTAATCCAAAGATTAATGCATATAATGATAATAAGTAGCTGTCAAAATCTTCACAAATGCTGTATTATTAACTGAAAGATCACAGGATCCAGAAAGCTCAAGGATGTGAACTGTAGTGTGTTTTTATAATGATTGGCTTAGAATACTGTTAAGGTAGAGCCATAACTGTTCTCGTTTTTTTTTCTTATGGTTTTATTGCCTGTTTCTACAAACTTCCTTACCTAAGCTGGTGTCAAAACTACGAATGTTAAGTGGTCATTGATAAACCTCGAAAGTTTAAAAAAAGCTCTTAAATTAAAACTCCAACATAGGAAAGCAGAAGATTTAAAAAATCTCAGGTGTAACAAAAGGCAAACAAGGTTTGTCATAAGTGGATGCGGAGCAGAATTATTCAGTTGGGAAACAAAAATTTGAATAAAAATTTACACTTGTCAACAAAAAAAAATTTTTTCGTCATTAACTAGCTATTCACTTCCTAACCTACCCTCTGTGTCCTACAACATGCGGTTAAAGCACACTCAGATGTGGTATTCTAATAAACGTAGCGTTTGCTTTGAGGTAACGTCTCAAGCAGTCAACAATTAACCCGGGCAGCGAGAGCACGTTCCCCCAAAGTCATTCATCTACTTACTGATAATTTGGTAGTTTCATTCTAAACCCTAACTAGTGTAACTAGTGAACACCACATTGTAAATATCCAAGCTTGGTGTTCCTTTACTGCAAGTTAAAAATAATTTTCATGAGTGTGTGGCTGAAGCCTTACCTATGAAATAATTAGCGGTTATCTATCAATAAGAGTATATAAACTGAAAGTTCCACAAATTCATTTAAATACAGTTTCAGGCCGTTTGATTTGCGATCATGTCTTCTACAACTAGCCTACGTGACTTTTTCTTTGATTATGAACCTCAAGAGTAAGTTTTGTAGCTTTTACATTTATATAATAACTGTCAAATAAATATTTATGTCTGAAAGAGCTACGTATTTGTTCGTTGCTTGTTGGCGATTCGAGATAAATCCTTTTGGGTAGATGTAAATGGGTCAAGCAGTTGCATGGACTCGAACGATACCCATCCCACCACCCAGCTTATGGGTCCAGCAATAATTTGTTCGTGTGACCACAACCCGCCCCCGGGTTTACCTAGCTTTACGTAGCTGTAGATAACTTATCATCATCATCATCCGCCTATATTGTTCCCACTGCTGGGATGCAGGCCTCCTCTCTATGAGAGGGAATGGGCTGTAATCCACCACGCGGCCCCAGTGCGGGTTGGTACATGTCACATGTCTTCGAATTTTTAGTTCTAGGTCATGCTGGTTTCCTCACGATGTTTTCCTTCACAGTTTTGCGAGCAGCAGTGATGAAATAAATTACACAAAGTAATGCGCCTGCCTGGGTTCGGACCTACGACTTACTGCTCGTAAGTCGGGGCTGCTACCACTTGGCCACCGCTGCTCTCTCATAGATGACTTGCATACTAGTAAATATTGATTATTTGAACTAGGCAGCGAAAGTTTTAAATATTTTCGTAAAAAAACTTATTTTGGCCTTCAATATTGCCATACCCAGAAAGTTTCCCACGATTGATCTAGTACAAAACACACAGGTGTACAGAACATAATTATGTTCTTTCCAATTCGGCTTTGTGTGATTCTATACACCATATTTAACACGATATCAAGTGACCGACTCAGACGGCCTTGGTGTTGCTGTATTGGTCACAAGCGCGAATGCGGGGCATGAGGTTCTTATACAAGGTGTTGTTTTGCATCCTCGTCAAAATTCAGGAGGTTGTCACAAAAGATATAAATAATCAATTAATATTACGGTACCTAGTTAGTTACTAATAAACACTGATTTTTTGGGTTGTTTATGTTTGTCAGTATTTCAGAATAAGCCCCATAACGTGGTTTAAGGAATTATAAATTATAGAATAAACGTTTGAGATTGTTTGTATGTGTCGAAGCGAGGTTATAGGGCGAGAATCAGACGGCTCGCGTTTAAAACACGGGTGGTTCACACTTACCGATTACCGTAAAGAGAAAGAAAGTAAAAATTATCTACCCATTTTAGTTTTGATTCGGGACAAGAATCATTAACATGGTTACCTCCTTGAATTTGACGAGGATGCAAAACAACACCTTGTATTAAAAAATTCTGGGAAGAAAAGGTGGGTTCGATTTCCAGGTTGGGCAAAGTGTGGGCAAAGTGCTGTTGGATTTTTCCAATAGGAATTTTTTGTGTGCGTGTGGATTGAGAGATCTTTTCGAAAAACTCTTCCAATCCCACCCAAATTATAAGACTATTTAGGAAATAATTGTAAAAACTTCATGGTAAGGTATAAAATTTGTAAAACCTAAACAAAGAAAGTTAGAATTCATTAACTGGATCTCTCAATCTGGACAACTGAAGAAAAAGCCATAACGCGTATCCAAGAATATACTGGCTATGTGTTTATAATTTGCATTTTAATTAATTGTGAACAATTTGTTAAAGCTGCTAAACAAAATTTCGATTCGTTTAAAGGCCACGTTTAAGATTTATAACAGTTTATATGGATCACTCAGAGTGGACAATTTTCAATTGAGTGATCTTGTAAAACACGACCTAGTACTGAAAAAGTATGAATAATTATCATGTTTATTACAAATTATGCTTCAGGGAGAATTTGTAAAACAAAAATCGTGATTGAAATCTTACTGGTTCAAGGGAAAATGAAAATCTTGTTTTTTGTCGATCGTCCCAACTGAGAGATCTTTATTTTGAACTATATTTAATAAACCAAAACTTATAGGTAGAAGGTAGATACATCAGAAATTGTTAAAAAGGTTGTACTAAAATTTGACGAATCAGTCGTCCCTGTAAGTGTTATACTTACAAAGATAAATCATTTTTTACAATCCTTGAGGAAAACGTTGAGTAGGGTGACCATATCGCCGGTCGGAATCATTACCGGTACAATTCAAGTTATGACGCAGTTTAAACGTTTTTATACAAGTTTGTGTCTGGTGTCACTACATAATTTAAATAATATAAAATTACTTTTTTAAATGACAAGTTTCTGCTAAGTTAGGTACTGTATGTGTAGTGCTCTTACTAAGGAAAAGTTCGTAATTCTAATTCTAACTAAATCTTACACACAAAAAGTTCAGAAATTTTAAGGTAATATATAATTTCACTCATAATTACATACTTGTTCAAATAAGCGTTCCGTTGACTCGCAAGATTCTAAGAAAGCAACCCTACTTGTTTTGTCAAGCCAATGAAATACTAAATACTTTCAATGACGTCAAATGCATAGCAGGTAGAAAATGGCTTTGGAATTTTTTGAAACGACACCCTAAAATTTCAGTTCGCAAAGTACAGTTTATGAACTCTGCAAGGGCTCAAAAATTGAACAAGTACATTATGCAACAGCATTTCACGGCAATAAAAAAAAAATATGATGAGTTAGAAATTCTTCGGCATCCAGAACGTTTATATAATATAGATGAAAAAGGCTGTCGATTAACATTGCTGTTTAATAACTGCATGACTTTGATCAATAATTAATTTAAATAAAATATGTAACTGTATTTTATATTTGCACGCCGAAATTAACGGCAGAATAAGAGAACTATTTTGTACAATTTTACCAACCTTCTGTACCTTATTTTTGCAAATAAATGATTTTGATTTTTGATTGCACCACCAGCAACAGTTTCTTGAACAAAAAGGCAGTAAAAGAGTACATTTTATTGCACAGGAGCATGCTGAAAACGTCACCATCGCTATGTGTGTCAATGCTTTAGGTAACTCAGTACCACCAATGATAATATTCAAGGGTAAAAGGCTAAGGCCTGAATTTAACGATAATTTGCCTGATGGCACTAAAGTCAAAATGGCACCAAAAGGTAGCATGACTACTGAATTATTTATAGATTTCATCCATCATCTTGGCAACTACAAGTCGCCTGGAAAATGTTTGCTAGTTTTTGATGGAGCTGCTTCGCATTTAGATGCTAGGATTGTGGATGCCGCAGACGAAAACCAAATCGTATTATATTGCTTACCCTCTAACACTACCCATGAGTTACAGCCGTTAGATCAATCAGTGAACAAATCATACGAACATCTTTGGGATAAAGAAGTCTTGTTGTAGGCCGACCGTCAACCAAAAAAAAAAAAAATCGGACAACATAAAAAGTGTGTCTACCCTACTCAACGTTTTCCTTAAGGATTGTAAAAAATGATTTATCTTTGTAAGTATAACACTTACAGGGACGACTGATTCGTCAAATTTTAGTACAACCTTTTTAACAATTTCTGATGTATCTACCTTCTACCTATAAGTTTTGGTTTATTAAATATAGTTCAAAATAAAGATCTCTCAGTTGGGACGATCGACAAAAAACAAGATTTTCATTTTCCCTTGAACCAGTAAGATTTCAATCACGATTTTTGTTTTACAAATTCTCCCTGAAGCATAATTTGTTATAAACATGATAATTATTCATACTTTTTCAGTACTAGGTCGTGTTTTACTTGATCACTCAATTGAAAATTGTCCACTCTGAGTGATCCATATAAACTGTTATAAATCTTAAACGTGGCCTTTAAACGAATCGAAATTTTGTTTAGCAGCTTTAACAAATTGTTCACAATTAATTAAAATGCAAATTATAAACACATAGCCAGTATATTCTTGGATACGCGTTATGGCTTTTTCTTCAGTTGTCCAGATTGAGAGATCCAGTTAATGAATTCTAACTTTCTTTGTTTAGGTTTTACAAATTTTATACCTTACCATGAAGTTTTTACAATTATTTCCTAAATCCTCTTATAATTTGGGTGGGATTGGAAGAGTTTTTCGAAAAGATCTCTCAATCCACACGCACACGAATTTTTTGAGTCGCTTTATATCAAGTGTCTATCTTGTGTACAAGCAGTCTCGTGTTCTAAAGTGAGCTTCAAAATCGTATAATTTACTTTCAGTGACATCACCTCACCAACAGACTACCCTTATCTAATAATGCTCCGTCACCTACTATCGGTGATATGCTCTTGGCCTCTAAAGCAACTGGACCCGCTTGACACAGGAGCTATTCGAAGAAGGAAGATCTGGGTGAATATCCAGAGGACTTTCCATATTACGTTTCAATGTTTGTTATCAACCGTGGGCGGAGTGACGTATTTACTGCTGCATAAGAACACAATGACTTTCTTCGAGCTTGGCCATTTGTATATAGTTGTGCTTATGACTGTTGTTATTTTTGTAAGTATAATTATTATTGGTCTTTCGAGGCCTTTTTTCCTTACAGGGTGTAAAGATACCACGCTGTTAACCAAGCATTCTGTACATATGTTACGCTCAAAGTCCGGAAACGCTACTTGAGCGAAAAAACCGACCACAACGCGTTGGGGTAATTTCGAAACGACCAAATTTTATGAAATATGAATAGAAACAAACGCATGAGGTCCTGCGTTTGTGTCCCAGGTCGGGCAAAGTGTAATTCTGTTTTTCCATCAGGAATATCACCCGAAAACACCCGTGGGACAGCTGTACAAATCAGGACCCGATATCCTGATTTATGCCCGGTTGATGGCAACAGGCTCGCTCCCATTATATAGGGTGTAAAGTGATCCTTCATCACTCACCACGCCGTCAACTAAGCATTCTGTACATTACAGTTTGTATATTTTGCAAAAAAAAACCGGGGAAAGAATTTTTTTTGGGGGGCGACATCTCGTTTTACGGTTTGGTTTAGTGTAACGTGGAACGGAGACGTAGGTATGAAAAGGCAATGCACTGTAACTATCCACCTCCTTGTATTGCTCTTATTGCACTATTTTAACCCTTTTTTTTGCGATTTTCACGAGCTTTTGTTATTAAAAGCTTCAAACACAGTGATTTGAGTATTCTAGAATCAACAAAGCTTCTTGGACTCTATCTCTATTGTTGGAGTCTATAGAAGTCTGCCCGAATTCCTTTGTGTTAAATAAAAAAACGTGTTAAAAAGTTGGAGCCTTGACCACTGACCCACACCTTCAATATTTCCATAACTAGAAGGTTCCCAGTTATGATCCAAGACGAAAAAATCATCACTTGCCTTTCGGCTTCGTTAAATTAGTGTCTTATACACCCTTCATTATCAAAATTGAAAAAAATATCGTTGGAAACTCGCGATTTCTAGAACCGTACTTTAAACGTGTTATATTATGTGACTTAAGCTCACCGGCACAAGTCCCATGTTTGGGTTTATGAGCTACTCTATCTCCTATAGAGGTGAAATTTGTCCCAGTTAGGTACAACTGACAACCCTCAATACTTAAACTAACTCTAGTAATTATCTATGATAAATCTGAAAAGTCCCCATTCAAAATGGCCAGAAAAAAACTGGATAGCCGTGACAAAAAACGAAAAACTTGGATGGTTGAATTATGAGCTGTTTGAAATGAGAATAAAAGGATAAAAGGGGATGATCACAATTTTTTTTTTCTTTGTCTGTCGGGTAGATTATTGAAAAGTATTATACACGTATTTTTTCTTTTTCCACGTGGTCATGAAATTACGGAGATATATTGAGTTGAAATGGCGCATGACGTCACATGTAGGTAATTTTTATACCTACTTGTGACGTAGTGAGCCCCAACTCTCCAACTTTAATGAGTAATGACTAAGTAATTTTTTTATATTTTGATAAAACAAAAAATACGTGTCTAATATTATTGTATTACCCAGTCTTCACCCCTATTGTACCCCGTTGAAGTCCTTATAAGTCAATATATTTGGGCTGCCTCGTTGGTCTAGCATTGGCAAGTGCGAATGCTGAGCATGATGTCCTGGTTTCGATTTCCGGGTTGGACTAAGTGTAATTGTTTTTCCATAAGAAATTACCCAGTAGCAGCCACGGACTCCTGATTTGTGCCCGATTGATGGCCAACAGACTTGCCCCTTTTACATCATATGATCCTTCGGGGATTATATGCGTCATGTTATAATTAGCCTAATATCTCTTATGTTTCGCAGTCTAGAATCACTACACTATGTCTTTCTGATGAGTACGTAGCCGTTGCCAGAAACTTTTTGGAACAAATCCATCTGTTCTACTACAAAGATCGATCTGAATACTCTATGAAGGTAAGATTTATTTAATTCAAGTTCAAGTAAAGGGATCCTGATCATGATCTCACCACGACCTATGTATTGCTGCATTTTTGCGGTTGATCAGAGTCACAAGTGGCAGTGCTGTTGCGTTTGTAAGTCCAAACACATCATCGACTGCAGCGGGCAGCTAATTTACAATGTCTAACACGACGTGCCGCTCTCTTTGTGGCAGTCAAAGACTATACGGGTATGCCATCTGCAGTCACAGCTCGACCGCTGACAGCTGGCGGCATTTTCACAATCTGTATGTCTGTGTATGGTATGTAATTGATGACGTTTGCAGATGCGATGGTTCGAATCTAAGTGGACACATTGAACTCTTTTTGAATGATTCTTTAGATAATAATCTAAAGATAATAATTTATAATGTTCACTGCTACAGCATTGAACTCGTTATGAATACATAACGAGTTCAGAGTTCAGCAGTGTATCATTTTAAAACTTGAGGGGTAGGCGCGAGCCTGTGGACGGTGAGTAATGGGCTAGCTCACCGTCCGTCCGTCTCATGACGACAGGCCGTGTCGACGGCGCGTACGTGTTCTACGCGCGCCTCAAGGAGATGTCAGCAAACCAGAAGGGGTCCGAAAGGGCCGATGCCTGCCAGGGCTGCGGGTTGTTCGAAAGAGATACCGCGGCACTGGAACACAAAGGGCGAAGAAGGAACATGGGTGGGTTTTAGTCAGTACAAGTCTGACACTCCCTCCCGCTCCGCCCAGAGCGGGAGAAGTCATTTGATGATTTCCCATCCGGAAAAAAAAAAAAAAAAAAAAAGGGGTTAGTACATACTAACGCTGTCTGTAACTTCTTTTTTATAATAATATACCTATCTCATCCTTTTCTTTCCAGATTCACAAGCGAGTTCATAGGATCTCCCACCTCTTTACATTATACTTAATCGTTCAAATGTTAGCCGGCCTCTCGCTATTCAATATTACTCCCATGTACAATAACTATTCCGCTGGAAGCTTCGCCACTGGTGGGTTGAAGGGGAACAACACATATGAACAAGCTCTTTATTTCTCTTACCCAGTTCCAGTGTCGACAGATTTCAAATGGTATATTTTTGCTAACATTATTCATTGGTAAGTATAGTGAACATCCAAAATACTACCCTCCCCCCTTCCTTATCCTTTTCAAATCCTTCAAGCAGCTGGTAGGTAGACATCATACTTACATTATTAAAAAAAATGTGTGTACTCGTAACTAGATGATTAATCTTTCGAAGAGTCGTCAGCATGTACTTCATTATATCAGCGATTGTTTGTATGGGGGAAAAGTAAAAAAAAACGGGTTGCATTCCGGGAGAAGTGAAAACTTGAATATTAACGTTGTGCATTTTTAATATTTTGGAATTCTTAGGGAATAATTTTGCATGAATTATTATAAAAGTACTATAATTTGTGTAAATATTCATTTATTGCGCTATCGTACACAAACATGACAATTTATATTACATTAAACATACACTTCAGAACTGTTACAATCCGTCTTACGAATTTTAACTCTTTGGAGAAACCGAAAAATCAAAATCAAAATATTTTTATTTCACATAGGCCTACATGGGCACTTGAAAAACGTCAACAAAAAAGGTGCACGGTTCGGGTTGGTCGTTTCCTATGGAGAACAACCGGCAAGAAATTTGGTTTTACAATATTTTTTTATGTTACAGCGTTAGTACTTAAGTATGGGAGGATATCGTAGGCCCGACAATAAGTCGTTGCTAACTACAAAACGTAGAACAGGATAAAAAGTTACCAAGGATCTAGGATTCTATAAAGCCTACAATGTCCACACATTCACAACAATCGGTAAATTAAAAAAAAAGAGTCTATACAACAACAGAAAAAGTTTTTTTACAAAAAGACTAGATTAAACAAGTGACACAAATGTTGTCATCCGTGCTGTAACTATTCTAAACAGAAGGTGTAATGATTTAATATTTAATGAAAACTATTGTAAAACATTTGATTAAAATAAGAAAGAAAAAAAGGATTGAGAATAGTTAGAGACACACACACATGTGCTGTTTATGTGCTACCAGGGAAGCCGCATGTGCGAAGGGACGAAGGCCAAACTTCTCTATCTTCAACGAAGGTTTTGTTTGTGCATACGATAATTATCTAGTTTGGAAACCCAAACTCAATGACAGATATCATAAAGCTCAAATTCCTTCGTAACCTAACCTAATGTAATCTGGCGGTCACGTGTCCTGATGCGAGTTTAACATTTTTTGCCCCATCACAAAAGTGCACAACGCCGCTAAAGAAGTTTTCACTTCTAAAATGTACTGATTAATAAAATTCCAAAAAAGGCATGTCTATCTTATTTAAACAAGTTGTTGTGGAAAACGAATATGCAAAGCGAGCCACATGCCTGGGCTCAACCTCTGCTGCTTTGAATTTTAAGTCCAGGAGTGAATCGAGATCAGCTATGTTGCTGAGTCAAGGTAATTGTAAAATCTTAAATATCTTATGGATTATGGGAACATGTTTGTGACTCAATCACGCCAGAACGGCTGTACAAATCTGGGTGAGATTTGACACACAGATAGATTATAGTCTGGAATAGCACATTGGCTTTGTATTCCAGTAGTACAATCCCGCGGGACAATTACCGAACTCCACTTAGGCAAGAACGCAGGTATCTTTTTTCCTAGCGACAAACATTGTTGTACTAAGTATCATTTTAAATTGGTTTTATTGCAGGATTATCTCATTTCTATGTGCAACCTGGTTTTGTATGCACGATTGCTTTTTATCTATAATGGTGTTCCATATTTGGGGGCATTTCAAGATTTTACTTTATAATCTAGACAACTTCCCGAGGCCCTCATCTCGGACAAGTTTCACTATAGAAGAAAGTAATGCGATTCTGAGTTATGAAATATTTTCTCCCCATGAGCTGAAAAGTGTTAGTGTTCAGTTATCTGAATTGATTGAATATCATCGAAGTACTGTGAGGTAAGTTGAGATTATATAAATTGAATTATTGCATGAGGTCGACTCTCAAAAACGTCTGCCAAAATGTTCCACCAGAAAATTCACAGTAGAAGCGAGGAAATCTGGATTTGTGCCCGGTTGATGGCGATAGGCTCACCCGTATTACATGGTGATGGGACTTAAACATAACTGGCAAAAATTGGGTGTACTACACAATTATCTTTTTCTTAGCGTGTCGACGGCAAATCGTTAAATTTATTTAGCTCAAAATTCAGCTATCCGAACTTTGCTCGCTGATGCAGTCATAAGATCGTCAAGTGCGCAAGTGACAGGGCATGCAGCGCTAGATCGAAGGTGGGCCACTTGAGATCTGAGCCGTCCATAAACCCAAAGATTGTCTTTGCTACGGCCGACTTGGGTTCGGAGTCTATAGAGATTCCCAAGGGATTCGGAAAGCTCGATGAAGTCGTCAGGCTTAAGCAACTCCCGCCTGAGATCACATCTCGTTGTAGAGGCGTTGCTATTAGCTGGACAAGCTGGGCCAACGCATCCAAAAAAACGATAACGAGTTTTCAGCCTCTGGGGCACTGAGACGTAACTGTGCATTGGGTGGCATAAATCAGCTTGTAGCTTCGCCCTCTCAGTGCGACTGGCTATGGTCCTACGAACTTTTGGATGCGCAATCCAAGTTAGTGGATGCAGCATTAGTACCGGGGTCGGTTTAAGGCATCCACTAATAATCCCGCTGGTCTCATTTAGAGTTGTATCCACTAGATTGGCGTGGGCAGAACGGCCTCGTACTGGGCAAGCATATTCGCCAACAGAGAAATATAGCGACATTCCAGTTGTTTTCAGAACTTGAGGAGCCGCCCTCCATTTGGCAGATGTAAGGCGGCGCAGCAAGTTATTTCTGGCATTATATTTTACTTTGTATAATTATGAAGTGTACCTTTACCCGAACCATCGGGGAATACAGGCGTAATGTTATGTTATCAAAATAGATCGATGCACATAATATGATTGAATTCACTATAATAAACTACAACATAAAGAACTCGTTATCCTCGAAATAACTTTTTTTTTTCTTTGACTTTAGATTTACAGACAAAATGTCAGATGTTTTTGGACCAATGTTGTTCGTTTATTATGGGTTCCATCAGGCTAGTGGATGCTTACTGCTAATGGAATGCTCGCAAATGGTCAGTACTAGTAGTTCGTACATAGAACACAGTTTGTACACCTTTTCATACTTTATTTTATTTTGCTTTACTTTACTTTTACTTTGTTTTACTTTACTTTTACTATTACCTTTACTTTACTTTGCTTTACATTACTTTGCCTTACTTCACTTTACTTTATCTTACTTCACTTAACTTCACCTCACCTCACTTCACTTCACTTCACTTCACTTTACTTTACTTTATTTTCGGAAAACTAACAACAAGTAAAAACAATGTTCCCAAACGATATGGATTTGAAGGCCATTTACAGTTATACTCTTTAAAAACTCGAATAAAAAAATCACAACAAACGAAAAAGTTAGGTACAAAATACTTATAATATGTATAAGTTACCAAACAGAACAAACAACAAACTAAAAACATAAAATTAAAAAAGAACTGAAATATACATTCAGACAAACAAATCACTTGTCCGTAAAAAAGCTTTTCACTTATAAATGTTTGAGCCGAGAAACGCTAGTTGATAAAGTCCAAATCATGTTCACTAGGAAGTTTATTAAAACTTCTGCTCGCACGGAGTAGAAATGATTTCTGCCTGTACGCGAACTGGAGTGAGGGACATGCAACAAACTGGGTTTGTACAACTTTTTGCAGTGTGTGACCAATCCTAAACACCCTAACAGCTCAGGGTAATCTACAGTACCATTTGAGATTTTAAATAAGTGTGCCACATCAGTATTACGTCTGCACTCATACAGTGGTAAGATATGAAATATCTTGCACCACGGTACATAATTGGGATTATATTTCCTAGTTTAATACTGCAAAAAACGTAGGAACCGCATTTGAATTCCTTCAATTCTGGTCTATATAAATATTATAACTAGGGTTCCACACGTGTGAGGCGTACTCCAAGTGGCTGCAGACAAAAGCACAATAAAGGATTTTATACGTTTTAAGGTTTTTAAAGTCAGCTGATAACCTAAGTATGAATCCAAGTGCTTTAGAAGCTTTCTTGACAATGTTTTCAATGTGAGTATCAAAAAGCAACTTAGAGTCAAATGTGACACCCGGGTCCCTAAATTTATCCTATTTATATTATTATCTTAAATGGACGTTCTATTTTATTGCGTGATTTGTCAGTTGTCAAACAGTTGAAGAATATGGACCCATTAATATTATACAAATACTTACAAACAATTTACATTTATTATTTTTGTAAAACATTTTTGTGCCTGGCAGTACATTTGATTAAAAATTGCTTTGAATTAAATAAATCGAATCGGGGGCATCGACCACAGGTGCCTCGACCACTGGGGGCCTAAGCCCCGGACCTTGTCGGGCTACAAGATCTACCGCGGGTACCGCACCGCGTCTACGTAAAAGACAAATATGCCTTCTCCGTAAAAGAGCATTTAGATCTTTAAAACTACGTAACAGATTTTGATGCGGTTGTCATCGCTAGACAGAATAATTCAAGAGGAAGGTTTATATGTTTCGTTTATCTCTGAAAAACACATTTAAATTTCCACGCGAACGAAGTCGCGGACAGCACCTAGTTTATCTATAAAAATAAACATGATCGCGATTGAGTTAACTTTAGTGTTCTAATTATTATTTTTAGTGTTGCTTATCCCAAATAAATAAACAAGCAGAAAGTTAATTTTATTTTTTGTTTTTATTTCAGACGGCCGCAGCTCTGATCCGTTACCTGCCGCTCACAATAATCCTGTTTCAACAACTGATTCAGCTGTCGATCATCTTCGAACTTATTGGCAGTGTCGTAAGGAAAATATTTGATTTGATAATTTAATATCTTGCCTATCCACTGACCGGTAGTAATTCAAGCTCCAGGCTATTGAGTATTCGGTCATTGAAAAAACAACACACAGAAGAATTCCAACCCAATTATGAAATATATCTTAATTGTTAAATTTTTTAAAGGTTTGGATATTACTCAATTCGTATACTAAAGCCGTCTAAAACTACAAAAATGTCATTATATCTTTTGATGTGAGGCCAAAATTCGAATTAACGTCGATATCTTATTTTACCAAATGTATATTATAAAATAGATATTTTGTAAAAGTTAGAGGATCACTGTTGGGTACTCCACCTTCGATGTTATTCAAGCCCCAAAAGATCTGTGTATAGTCCATGTAAAATTAACATACTTAGGACTTTGCATTATAGTCAAAGTCACAGTCAAACTCAAACCATTTATTTCAATAAACCATCCAGGCACTTTTGAAAGAAAAAAAAACGCGAAGCTACAGTCCCAGTCAAAAGGCATAAAACTTGAGAGGTGTCAAGGGACACCCGGATGTAACGAAGTTCCTTTCACGTACATAATATCAATACATTTTAGATTTAAGTTAGTGTGCGAAAAATAAAATATTTAATTTAAGGAAGATTAATCCTTAATTCGAAGCAATACGTCTTACTTAACTGCACAACCGAATTTGTACTTTGTAGTTCGGTCACTCAAAATAATAATCATATCTATCCTTACTCACATACACACCCCAATTGTACGTAATTTTAGGAAATTACAACTTTATTTTAAAGAAATAAAGCTTACAATAGCTTACTATAGCAAAAAGTGTCGTGACAACTTTTCGTAAGAATTTTTTCCGTCTAGCCCCCTTTCACAACGCGCGATAAGGAACTTCGTTCCAATAACTTGTGAAAGTACTGTAGTTGCCCATTCCAAAGTGTAGATCTCTATGGAAAAGTATGGCAAGAAACTCCATGGACACTCTTTTAAATCAAAATATGTTACAAAACCTTGGTTACATCATTCATGTTAAAAATTACAAATATGTGAGAACAATGTAACAATACCGGCAAGTTAAGAGCGCCCAGAGTAAAATATTAAATTAGTAATTAAAAAATAAAGTAATTTAAATAAACCTTGGCAGCTAAGAGATGACCAGTCACAACTGACAGCGCCCGTTCACGAATATGACTGTGATTTTTAATCTGGTTACAATAAGGATGCTGACGGATTGTTGCTGTCAGAATTAAAAAAGTTAACTGTGAAATCACGGCAGTCTGGTACTTAAACATTATTTATTGCAGAGTGGCAGATTAAAGGACGCTGTATATGGCTTACCCTGGGAGTGCATGGATACTAGGAACAGGCGAACTGTGGTCATCTTCCTCATGAATGTGCAGGAACCTGTTCTCTAGCCGATGTTGGTGTTACTTCTATGCTTACGGTAATATTTTGTTATTATGCTTAAATCTACTCACAACCAGTTCCAGTAAGCTAACTATCAATCGATGTAGCGATCCTTGACTTAAGGCTTGCATAAATCTAAGCAAGCTTCCTTGAAGACACACCAATGGAGCTTCCCCTAAAGGCAACTTTTAAATAGAACATATTATTATTATTATTTTCTATTTAAACCTATTGATCGTAGAGTCTTTCCAATATCGTGCTTCATTCATCAAGAATGGATATATTGAACAAAATATTACCGCCAGTTTTTTTTACAGATCTTGAAAACTTCTTTTACAGATCTTGAAAACTTCTTTTACAGATCTTGAAAACTTCGATGTCTTACTTCACTTTTCTAAGGAGCAAGTAAATGTGCGGCACCTGGGTTTATCGCCGAATCAATTAATGCAAAATCTTATTCCTTCTAATTATAATGTTCACGATACAAACCACGTCTATTATTTTTTGTTATACCATTTTGAAAGGTCAAAATAAACGCTTTATTGTAATAATAATAATCACCATTTTATTTCAGGCAACTAACGCCCATAAATAAAATACACAAATAATCATACAACAATAATAAACTAATACATATCTTTTTTTTTTTTGGATGGGAAATCATCAAATGACTTCTCCCGCTCTGAGCGGAGCGGGAGGGAGTGTCAGACTTGTACTGACTAAAACTCATCCATGTTCCTTCTTCGCCCTTTGTGTTCCAGGGCCGCGGTATCTCTTTCGAACAACCCGCAGCAACTAATACATATCTAAAACAAAACCTTAATTAAACTATGACTATACACGTTACGTAACATCGTTCGGCATCGTGTTTCGCTGCGTGGTGTCGCGTGGCCGTCCTCGGAAACGTCGATATACGATACCTCTCGGCTAAAACTCCTCTTTTATAAGCAGATCTGTAGATTTTGAGTTGGAACTCGTACCACGAAAGACTTAATGTTGATGTTGTGGCGCGATTCCAACCTTTCGACCCTTCAGAGTCCAGTCGGTTTTCAGTTTTACATACTGCACGACATCCTCAACCATCGTGAGGTGATGCAGACGCGAAATGTACAGCTGCGTCGTAGGCACAGCAGGGCGCAGCAGCATGTTGGGACCAGTCGGTGCGGTACCACACTGGTTACGAGAACAGGGCTTCTTCTTCTTCCTTTCCACTTTAGTGAAACCCTCCTCGTCAACATGTCTCGTTCTTGGCAAGGAGCTGCGGTCCGCAGTCAGTGCAGGTTGCTTCCCTTCTTCAGTTTTTCCCCTCTTTTGATTTGCCGCTTTGTCAGCGACGCATCTGATTTGCCGGTGGTGACAACGGCAGCGTGTAGGCACTCAGTTGACCCAATTACCGAGGCAACGTTGGGCAATAATGCTATTTCCGCACGTTACTCAGTATTGCTGATACCTCAATTCTGGACTGCACCCTGGTCATCTCTGCTTTCAAGGAAGTGATGTCCTTTAACAGCCGTGAAACGTCGACGTGATCGAATGTGACAGGGGGCAGCTTACTCAGCTCCTTCGCTACGAAATCAGGCACATCTTTGTCGCTGCGGCGAGACGGCATCTGGTCCACTTTTCCAAGTGACTGGAACAGTAGCAGCTTACCACTGCTGAGCTCGTCCTCCTTGAAATTGGACTCTGCTATCTGCAAGATACTCACTTCGTCCATGTAGTCGATGGCATGGACTAAGAATGCCAACAATTCGTTGACAATGAGCTTTATGGAACTCGTAGTGTGTACGGGCAATGGCTATGGCCGCGCAACACGCGAATAAAATTCGTTCCGTGCACAGTGGAATCACGTCCGTATTCGAGCGCGTATCGCACTGCACTAATAATGGTAATGCAGCAAACATTTCATCCCCAAGATATCATAAAATACATACGGTTATTGTGATTCACGCCGCTATAACTAAGTCGTGTTAGTGACAGCCGGGAAAAACGGAAAGGAAAAAACACTGAAGTGAACAATGAAAAAATGGAAGATCAACTTTCCAACAACCGAATTTATTTTCACGCCTTAGTAAGACTTTTATGAGAAAACAAAATACAGATTCTTAACACTAAAGCGTATGAAGCATCCCTGATCATTTAAAAAGACAGAGGAGCTCGTGGCTAAATAATAACAGCCGCACGGGACGATCTTTAAGGTTAAGCCGTGGATGGGTGACCATAATTACATACCGAGTTTCCTCCGCGCCTCGGAAAGCACTTCAGCCGTTGGTCCCGGCTGTCATTTCTAGATTTTTGACAGTCGTTACGAGTAGTCAGAAGCCAAAAGTCTGACATCCAGTCTTACTAAGGGGTATCGTATTACTCTGTTACTGGGTTGTGGAGATCAGATAGGCACTCGCTTCATGTGAAATACTATTACTCAGCTGCATCCGGTTAGACTGAAAGCCGAACCCCAGGTAGGTTGGGTGAAGGCTAAGCAGATGATGATCACTTAAAAAAGACAATAAAGAACTCACAAGGACAGTCAGTTAAAACTGAAACATACAACTAAAAATAGACCAACCCTTGTCCTTTAATAACAAAAGTTCTGGGAAAGTTCCTGGTTCCTGTTCCCAGAGAGACCTAAGCATTGCGTTGTTGTCTTGATTCTAGGTTACGGTTAGAAACATAAGTTAAATGCTTGGACAAGTTGATCAGATGAAGCGGCAAATTAATATGACTTTCACAATTAGGGATGCAGATGATTATGCTATTACACTTGGGATTGAAGACTATAGAAATATTTGCTTTTTAATTAGAATAGGAAAGACTTTTTGGCTTGTATTGGCATGAGGCCTCTTTTTTTACGGTTGGAAAATCATCAAATGACCCCCCCCCGCTCTGGGTGGAGCGGAAGGGGTCCGAGAGGGCCGATGCCTGCCAGGGCTGCGGGACGGTTTGCTGACATCTCATTGAGGCGCGCGTGGAATACGAACGCGCCGTCGACACGGTCTGTCGTCATAACGGACGGACGGACGCCCGGACGGTGAGCTAGCCCATTACTCACCGCCCACACTTGTGGGCGGTGAGTGAGTGGGCAACGTACTAACGTTGGCATGAGGCCTTATGCAGTGAATAAAATTGTCAGTCAGCAAGCTGTGCTGGGGCTGCAGCGTAGATTACGGTCTGCTCTCCTCCAATATCCCCGCAGTGGGAACATATTTGGCTGATTATCCAGCAGGCAACTTAATTGCCAGTGGGCAGGACACATTGCTCGCAGAATGAATGGATGAACGGGTGGCCGATGAGGTTAAAAAGTTCTGGAGTGGCCACCGTGAACCGGAAGATGTTGCGTTGGAAGGCCTCCCACTAGGTGGACCGATGACCTGTGATAGTTGCGGGGATGTGCTGGATACGAGTCGCACGGGAGCGGTCAATGTGGCGACACTTAAGGTAGGCCTATTTCCAACAGTGGACGTCTTTCAGCTGAAATGATGATGATAATGATGACCCAGCAGGCTGCCAGCTTACGTATTTCTGTTCGTGAAGGACATTACAATATCTTACTCCTTAAAACAAGTCAAGTGAAGATGTTAGTGATATTTGTTATACAAAACAAAACATTACGCCTGTTATCCCCGAAGGGTGAGTCAGAGGTGTACTTAATAGTACACCCACAATCGCCAGTTAGGTTTAAGTCCGATGTAATAGGGGGCGGGTCTATTGCCATCAACCGGGCACAAATCAAGGCTCCGTGTTTACTACTGAAATTTGCTGATGGTAAAACTCCAAAGACACTTTGCCCCACCTGAGAATCGAACCCAGGACCTCATGCTCAGCAGCTGCGCTTGCGACCACTAAACTGGGTTGTTTTTGCGAATCATTTTACTCAATATTATAAGATGAAAACAATAATCCTGCAACATTTGTTGTCACATTGTCTAAAGTAATTTTCCGACACGCAGAAATGTGATTTAAGCCCTTGGTTCCGATTGTTCAAACTAGATGGCACCACTCGTCTCGCACTAGAAAACTGTGAAAAAGATCAAGATTCTTTAAAAGTTCAAATGATTTTTATAGTATAATTGTAAAACTATGATCCTTTTAATGAAAGCAAACATTAAGAACGGCTCCTTTATTCGGTTATTTTACTGGAACTTACTCATTTCCTCGAAACACTCTTTGGAGCACTCTCTTTGCTATTTTTTAGTCTGTTTGGTCCCTTCTAAAGGATTTAGCCGCTTCCACTAGACTCGTGGGTCGTTTAAAAAGGATTAAGGTCATCGCCATACCACCTTGGTATTCTCTTGGGACTGCACGTCCATAGACGGTAAAATTCTGCGTTTTATTTTAAAATCAGCTTCTCTGTGACTGTCTGTAAGTTTTGTTAGCACGATTACAGCTTGAAAACAGCTGATCTTATTTCGATTTAGTTGTTGTATTGTAGTCCGCCTAAATCTTTATATATGTACTAGCTCCTGCCCACGGCTTCGCCCGCGTTTTTTCGGTAATCGTCCCGCAGGATCACACTACCGGGATAAAAAGTATCCTATGTGCTATTCCAGACTATTATCTATTCCTGTGCCAAATTTCACCCAGATCGATTCAGTAGTTTTTACGTGAAAGAGTAACAAACATACATCCATCCAACCATCCATACTTACAAACTTTCGCGTTTATAATATTAGTAGGAAGTGGGATATTACAGTCGAAATTGATAATCGTACAAAACCACCTCTAAGCGTTAATCGCGCTTCCGTGAGTCGACGTCACGTAAACAGTCCCTTTGACCAATGTCTGTCATAACCCTTATCTTAAGCAAAATGGCGTTTTCTTTATTCAAAATATTTTGTTTGAGAACGCTTCAGTAATAATTACTTAATATAATAAAAGAGTCGGTGTCTGTATTTGTGCCCGCTTAATGGCAATAGGCTCTCAAATAACATGGGAGTCAGGGGACTTAGAAATAACTTGCAAAATGTGAGTATACACTTCTGCTTAATCTTTCAAGGATTACAGGCCTGATGTTATACGTTATATCATTATATTTATTTATGTACTTACTAGCTGTCCCGCGCAATTTCGTCTGCGTCACATTTTCCCCGTTTTCGCAACATTTTTAATTACTGCTCCACTCCTATTGGTCATAGCGTGATGATATATAGCCTATGTCCTTTCCCAGGTTGAAATCTATCTTCTTGCCAAATTTCATTAAGATCCGATCAGCCGTTTAGTCGTGAAAAGGTAACAAACAAACAAACAAACAGAGTGACTTTCGCATTTATAATATTAGTATGGATCTCTGTCCATTCAATCAATAAGTACAAGACGTCTTACGGTTACAAGTGTTTCATTGTTTCCAATTTCACTCTCTTAGATTTCATTGCCAAAGCCTACGCAGTTTCCTAGTGGAGCAATAAACTTCGCTGCCCACGCTATGTTGGTTCACAGCTGACCTATTATTGTGATGAGGTCATGAAGATGTATTGCTCCTTTATTTATTTACTTTAATCCACTGATATTGCTATCATTTATGGGTTTAACAACCTGTGGAAAGGATATGGTCACTTTTCTGGCAAATTGTATCGTACAATAGGGGATAATCCAATTTTTTTTTTCTTTGTCCGTCGGGTAGTTTATTGAAAAGTATTGGACACGTATTTTTTCCTTTTTCACATGGTTATAAAATTACGGAGATATATTGAGTTGAAATGGCGCATGACGTCACATGTAGGTAATTATACCTACTTGTGACGTAGTAAGCCCCCACTCTCCAACTTTAATGAGTTTTAACTAAGTAATTTTTTGATATTTTGATAAAACAAGAAATACGTGTCTAATATTTTTGTATTACCTGTCTGACGGACAAAATAGAATGTCGTTTTCTTTACCCAGTCCGGTCCCCTATTAAGGCGGCGGACGTCTTAACCAAAGCAAATGTCGCCCGAACATAAGACTGTTTAATAAACGCGAATCGCGTCGTTGTTCCGACGAAGGGAGGCATCAAGTTTTATTTTTTTGTTTGTAACCGCTAGTGGTAACACAGGCAATAAATAATTGCCCGTGCTACTACTTTCAACTGCGATAGTAACACGGGCAATTTATTGATTTAGAATGTAGTAGCACGGGTAAGTCACGACATTTTTGGCTTTCCGTTCATGAAAACTTGCAAAGAGCACGGTCTCTGTTGTGTACCAAGTTTCACATGTAACTTATGACTTTAGACTGCTATGTCTTGTCAAAATTGCGAACACTGCCTGTCATTTGTCATTGAATGACTAGAGTAGTCAAATGTAAAATAATCATCATCTGCCTAGCCTTTTCCCAAACTATCTTGGTGTCGGCTTCCAGTCTAGGTAACCGGATGCAGCTGAGTACCAGTATTTTACATGAAGCGACTGCCTATCTGACCTCCACAACCCAGTAACTGGGTAATACGATACCCCTTGGTAAGACTGGATGTCAGACTTTTTGGTTTCTGACTACTCGTAACGACTGTCAAAGATCTACAAATGACAGCCGGGACCAACGGCTTAACGTGCTTTCCGAGGCACGGAGGAAACTCGGTATGTAATTATGGTCACCCATCCACGGACCAACCTCGGCAAGCACGGCTTAACCTTAAAGATAGACCCGGGCGGCTGTTATTATTTAGCCACGAGTTCCTCAGGCTCCTCAAATGTAAAATAATCATGGAAGTAAAAAGTACTAAGAAATAATTTAAAGGAACTTGATTGGTAACGTTCAATCGATTGATGTCGGGCTACAGTTTGTCGTATAAGCGTTCATTCGACCTAAAGTGAGTCGCAGTACAGTTTTATCGGACAAGCATTAACCGCGCTTCCATGTATGTTTACGTTACGCGCTTATATATATACGTTAGACACTCCAAAAACGGAGAGGATAGACATGAAAATCTTTGCGAAACGCAAGGAATTCACGTTCCAAAGTTTGCAACTTCACCTGTTGCTCTAAACGGGGTGAATACAAAAGAGAGACGTAGAATTTGTGAGCAATGTTAATACGACACGTATTTCAACACTGCTGCTAAAAGTCTGTCGGCTTAATGACTGTCTCGGCTCACCCTCTTGGGACTGGGACTAGACATGGGACTTAAACATTTTACTGGTGTACACTTCTGCCTAATTCCTCGGGGAGGGGGGGGGCTCTTCTACAGGCGTGATGTTATGATTAGCTGTGTAACAGTACCAAACAAATTATCTGAAAACTATATCATTAAGTGTTAAACTTGTAAATTCTTGCTAAAATAAGTGGATATCCAGAGCAGGTGGCCTAACATGACGTCTTAAAACATGATTGTTTTACTTTTTCCAGTGTGGGAAAGAGATGGCGCTAGACACCCTGTATAGCTCCATCTCTTTCCCACACTGGAATAAGAGTAAAACAATACTGCTTTAAGACGTCATTGTAGGCCAGCGGGAATGAGAATGGTTTGATCCAGTTAGAGAAATCAAACATATTAATACAACGAAAGTAAAAAGACGCTACACTCACCTAACCTTACTCAGCACTTCTGCAAATTATAGTAGCTGTTACCCGCAACCTTCGTCCGCATAAAAATATTAAAAATATTACTTTATTATTTCAATTAGATTTGGTTTACAATTTCAGGGTTTTAAATTTTATCACGGAACTCTAATCGTTTTCATTCTTAGTTACTCTTTATAACATCTGCTATCTGCCAATAAAAGACCCATCAAAATCAGTCGAGCCGTTTCGGAGCCGGAACAAAAAGACAGAGAGAGACAGAGAAAAAGAATGTTATAATTACCGTATTTATTATATATATATATTTAATTATACATTTAGTTAAAGCTGTTATTTTGAAATTACAAAAAGACCCTTTTTTTTGTATGCATAGATTACACATGTCCCTCTGGATGGGTTATAGGAAGAATAGAACACAGACGATGGCAAGAAGTCCCACATTTTGAAACATTTTAGTGTTAAACCAGAGTGACCAGCTGGCCAGGACGTCTTAAAGACTTGACGGCACGGTTGGCGCAGTGGTTGAGCGATCGACTGCACGGAACAAATATTTGTATGACGAGATAGTTGTTCCGGGTCTGGCTGTTTGTGTATGTGAGTTTAAATGTTTGTAAACGCACCCACGATACAGGAGAAATTCCTAGCATGGGGCAACGTTTAAAAAAAAAAAAAAAGAGCAGTATTCTGTTACTCTTATTCCAGTGTGGGAAAGAGACGGAGCTATACAGGGTGTCTAGCGCCATCTCTTTCCCACACTGGAAAAGGAGTAAAACAATAATGTTTTAAGACGGAATGGTAGGCCAGCAGGCATTTCCAGGGCACATTTCTTGTTATCCTAGACTTCATCTATATGTTTTGGCACGGCTGAAGTCAAGAGTATGTCCACCACTCAATAAAAATCTTGAACGGAAACAAGCATAGTCATTGAATAGGGGTGCGGACTGGGTAAAGAAAACGACATTCTATTTTGTCCGTCAGACATGTAATACAAAAATATTAGACACGTATTTTTTGTTTTATCAAAAAAATACTTAGTTAAAACTCAATAAAGTTGGAGAGTGCCCCCACTCTCCAACTTTAGTATCTTACTACGTCACAAGTAGGTATAAAACTTACCTACATGTGACGTCATGCGCCATTTCAACTCAATATATCTCCGTAATTTTATGACCACGTGAAAAAAGAAAAAATACGTGTCCAATACTTTTCAATAAACTACCCGACGGACAAAGAAAAAAAAATTGGATTATCCCCTATTGAATAATTTTGATGACGTTACGATAAAAGTACACAGGTTATGAACCCTTGGGAATTGGCCTGCGGGCTATCAGACTTTTCACCGGTCAAGTGGTAAGTTATAGATTAAGTACCCTTTAATCTCAAAAAGGAGTTTGAAATCCTGGCCACAACTCCAGGAACAATAATAACGGGTTTCCCAATAAGAGGTGTTATTTTGATATTCAAAGAAAAATGCCTTTTTTTATATAATAGATCGGATGTTTATTTCATTATAAAGAGGAAGGTATGCCGTTAATAGTGGAAAATAACATCAGGCAGATGACCACCACGACCACGCTTACAGGACCATATCCTTTTCAAGAAATTTTCCATAACCAAATCGCAAAGTGGCTGCCCTATGTCCTCGATAGCCTCACGAATTCCATCTTTAAGGTCTTGAATCGACGCTGGGCTGTTTGCGTAGATCTTCTCTTTCACGTGGCCCCAAAGGAAGAAGTCGCAAGGCGTTAAATCACAAGATCTCGGTGGTCAATTGTGATCACCTGAAAAGGATATGGTCCTGTAAGCGTGGTCGTGGTGGTCATTTGCCTGATGTTATTTTCCACTATCAACGGCATACCTTCCTCTTTATAATGAAATAAACATCCGATCATCTAAATTAAAAAATGGCATTTTTCTTTGAATATCAAAATAACACCTCTTATTGGAAAACCCTGTATTTCATAATATGATATCACATCATGAATTATACCTATGGAGGAGCTCGTGGCTAAATAATAACAGCCACCCGGGTCGATCTTTAAGGTTAAGCCGTGCTTGCCGAGGTTGGTCCGTGGATGGGTGACCATAATTACATACCGAGTTTCCTCCGTGCCTCGGAAAGCACGTTAAGCCGTTGGTCCCGGCTGTCATTTGTAGATCTTTGTCAGTCGTTACGTGTAGTCAGAAGCCAAAAAGTCTGACATCCAGTCTTACCAAGGGGTATCGATTACCTAGTTACTGGATTGTGGTGTCAGGCAGTCGCTTCATGTAAAATACTGGTACTCAGCTGCATCTTGTTAGACTGGAAGCCGACCCCAAGATAGTTTGGGAAAAGGCTAGGTAGATGATGATCATGAATTATACCTACGGCGGTTGATGGCAATAGGCTCGCTATTGCCATCAACCGGGCACAAATCAAGATTCCGTCACTGCTATTGAGAAATTCATACTGAAAAAACTCAATAACACTTTACCCGACCTGAGAATAGAACCTAGGACGTCATGCTCAGCAGGCTCGCAATAATGTTTCTATTGAGTCAAGGAAGAATAAGAGCCCGGGAACGTCAAATGTCCGGGACATTTGTCGACGTTTGTTGTTGTTTGGACGTTTGTTGTATTTCTTTTGATTAGTTTTGTCGCAAGGCAAAATAATAATGTCACTAAGGAAAAGTAATGACTCTTAAATATGTCGAAAGTAGAACTACAATCTTCTATCTCAGTTGAATTTGATATAAACAAACGCCTTACTAAAATGTCAACATTAACCAAACAAAACAGTTTAACGCCCCCAACTTTATAACAAATACTCCGAGCCACAATCTCCCCTAGGATCCCGGGACCTCCCTTATTACGCATACTAACGCTATCAAGTAAGCGATATTACGATAATAAAACCCCTATATATTTTCCCAAAGACGCGAACAATGTAATTCGCCTGTTGCTTTCACGGGAGACAAGAAATCAATGACACAACACACACACATACCCGCCTGTTGCACGGAACCCGTGTAAATACAGTAGGACAATAAAACAACATGGATAGGACACGCACACAAGCAGAAACTCGAGGAAATTGAGCGCACACATACATTTTCAGGGTCTGGTTCACACACACCTATAGATGTAAAATACAGGGGAAGCTGCAGCTAGGTCGCGAATGACGTCAGCGCCCGCAAGGTCAATATCACTATTCTGTGCTCTTCTAACGCTTTTGTAACTTGCGTCTTTCATCTCTTTCGCACAGTGGGCTCGTCGTCCCGTCTGGGCCGCGGGTTGCACGCGCTAGGAGGTTGCTTGTGTGTGAAAAGCCTTTTAGTTGGAGGCACCCCTTTATACTTTTACGCTTCTGAAAAGGCGTAGTAATTTACCTGCCATCTACGACTTCCTGCCAGTTTTGCGTTAGTTTTAAGGCCTTTAGAGTTCATTTTCGATGCTTTATTCTGTATGGGTTTGTCCCCTACTATGTTTTTGGATGATTATCGTTCGTAGTTTAACTCTGTCTTGTTCTGGGAAATTGATATACAAGCCACGTAGCCGTAGTACGTCGAGCTCAAGTTTGATTGGCATTCCGGGTAATGGTTTTATCGATTTATGAGTCCTGTAAATATTGTTGTACCGGACATTTTGCCGTATCGTAGAGCTTCTATTTGCACGTGGAAGGTAAACTATAAAAAGTGATATTACGAAGCCCCAATAAACTATCAACTTTATTGAACGTATTTGAAATAAATTTAACAAAAGAGAACATAAAAATAAAGTGTCTTTCAACTCAAACTAGAGAGTTTTCTTTTTTCCAATTTGAATTTGAATGCATTCTTGTTACAACAAACAGTTTATTTGGTATTCCAAATTTAAAAATTTCAGAAACGAAAAATAAAACAAAAATAAATAGTTGCCAGCGCTATTAAGGTACATTCAAAAACAAAATAGGTGCATTTATTTCGCATACAGCATCATATCGATTTACAAAACGCAGTCTGCCTGTACAGTCGAGTACAATAATTTAAATATGAATCGAGCTAACGACTCTGATTTAAATGTCCACATAAATGCTTGGACATGACATATAATTTATAGAGGATTCTGGGTTGCATTCGAAGACTTGACGGGATTGAATTGCGTTAAGATAGGGTGTTGTCAAAACACAGAACTGTCATTCTTGTTGACAATTTTGGACTATTATTTGTTATTTAGGTTCGTGGCGAAAGTTATATGTGGTACTTAGGATAGCTTAGAAATAGAATGACCAGCTGGCATTCATTCAAAATATTTTTCTTTCTTGCTTGTAATATTTTGCTTCTTGGCGTGTCGATCACAGTCGAAAAAGTCAGTACAAAACTAGTGCTAAGGTGAGTTTTGTCCACCTTTTATGTTTGTTTTTTGTCAGTCTACTCTCCCAATCTTAGGGATTGGTCTCCCCCATTCCTTCCACTTCTCTTGATTTTTTCTCATACTATCGATCATTTACGGAATGTAAATGTGCATGTATGTAGGCATCAGAGACCTCAAAGACCCTCTAGGAAACACCTAACTTCTCTTAATTGTATCCCCAAGTAACAAAATGTGCTACTACAAAAGTCCTGAGAACGTTTTAGGACATGCTAACTAGTGTTAATGATTAGTACTATAATGGTGTTGTAAACGTTTACAGGACACCAAAGACACCCTAGTTTTATCACTGATTTGTTTTATAATCATTACATATTTATCATTCTTACGGTGATAAATCAGCTCTATAGTCGAAATGTTTTAGTACTAAAAAAGTGCTGTTTGCAACGTTTATGTCACAAATTTTCACTATAAAAGTAACCAAAACATGTTTATTGTGCTATTTTGCACCGTAAATGAACCAATGATCTTTTTTATCACACTTGTTCGCCAGTTCTCCAAGAAAACAAAATATATCAATATAAGTTATGCTATAAGTCATTTGCCATTGTCACTTTACGTAACATGATAATAATATAATAATGATAATATATATATATACTTAATAATGATTATATGATACAAAACATTCATGGACCGTATTATAATTCTGCCATAACTTGCACTTGCGATAATAATTGTATTGGTAGAATCAGTATGCTGATTTCAAATTTTACAACGCGCCCTAATAATTTTTGCATTTTAATTAAATTTAAATAAATAAAATAACATAAACAATGTCGCTCACAATGGGCCTCATCAGAAGGCTCAAAGTCACCCAAAGGGCAATGGAGAGAGCTATGCTCGGAGTTTCCTTGCGTGATCAAATCAGAAATGAGGACATCCGCAAGAGAACCAAGGTTACCGACGTAGCCCGAAGAATTGCCAAACTTAAGTGGCAGTGGGCAGGGCACATTGCTCGCAGAACAGATGGCCGATGGGGCCGAAAAGTTCTGGAATGGCGACCGCAAACCGGGAGACGATGCGTTGGAAGGCCTCCCACTAGGTGGACCGATGACCTGGTGAAGGTTGCGGGGATCCGCTGGATGCGCGTCGCACGGGACCGGTCAATCTGGCGACACTTGGGGGAGGCCTATGTCCAGCAGTGGACGTCTTTCGGCTGAAATGATGAAATAAAATAAGGGCTTCGAATGGGTGCAAATTATTAACGAAAAAAATGTCTAAATTTCCATTCATACAAATTTTTCATAACAACTTCATCTTCATCATTATTCAGGAGAACGTGTAAATGAATTGGTACCTATAACCGATAAGATAATTTATTTACAAAAATTGTCCTCTCGGTATTTCCCTCATTCAAGACAACAACAAAAAGAAAAATCGGCCTTGTGCGAGTCAGACTTGCGCATGAAGGGTTCCGTACCATTATTTATAAAAACGAGCAAAATAATCATTCTATTTCATATCTTTTTTGTATGGGAGCCCCCTTAAATATTTATTTTATTCTGCTTTTAGTATTTGTTGTAGCATCAACAGAAATACATAATCTGTAGAAATTTCAACTGGCTAACTATCACGGTTCATAAGATATAGCCTGGTGACAAACGTACAGCGAAGTCTCAGTAATAGGGTCCCGTTTGACGCTTTTGCTACGGAACCCTTAAAACAGTCAAATCGATCGAGCCGTTATCAAATGACGCTCCATCATACATGTACACACACACACACACGACGAAATGCTGAATACTTACAGTTTAATATTTCAAATACCAGTTACTGCGAAATCTCTGTAATTCCCATTACAGCTCCAATTATTTCGAATATTTTTAATTTTGTTTGCGGTACAAAATTGGATTCCCAATCAACATTGGATGAGTTTTTATTATGAAAGCTGATATTTTGATGATAGTTAAAATACTCGTACTCCAGATTCACGGGAAAATAATTTTATATTCATTAAATGAGTAACTGTGGTGGCAGACGTGATAGTTATAATGATTTTGATTTCAGCAACAAAGTTTAGTGTAAGAGTACCTGTTGTCGTTTTTATGTAATTTTAGCTCTTAAGGAGTCAGAATAGCATTTATCTCCTGCTTATGATAAATGATAATGATAAATGATGTTTATTTTGCAAGTAGGTTTTTACAAACACTTTTACACGTCATTTTTTTTTAAGCTAGATGGGGCCGGTGTTTCGTACCTGACTACTCTGAGAAGAAACAGCCGAAACAAACTCAGAGGTTCTCTGTTGACTTGTTAGTCTTTTAAAGTCCAGACATTGCTCAATTTACATGAGGACTATGCAGATTAGTATCTGAAATGGTCTTTTGAAGAAAGAACCACACATATTTGAGTGGACCTGTCCAGTCAGTGCAAGCATTTGTCAGTTATCGTGTAGCTCGACTTATAACTCAAGGAGCTCGAAACGACGAACAATACCAAAGAAAGGACATTTGGGTAGGTACTCAAACTGCCAGATAGTGGTGGGAGAAAAATAATGTGACCTGCATGGTCCTCACATTCACAATAATTAAATGTAATTAGGTATTAATAATTTACGAAATTAATTTTAAAAATCACGAATATACTTAACCTTATCCCAACTACCTATGTTAGGTTCGGCTTCCAATGTTACCAGATGCAGAATACCAGTACTTTACCTAAAGCGACTGCCTATCTGACTTCCACAACCCAGTTATTACTGGATAAAAAGATACTCCTTGGTAAGACCGGTTGTCAGACTTTCGGACCACTGACTACCCGTTACGACTGTCAGAGATATACATATTTTTTTTTACTTTTTTGGTCGATTTAGCAGTTACAATAGGGATGGTGACACATTTTTTTTTATTTGTCTATCGGGTAGATAATTATTAAAAAGTATTTTACACGTATTATTGCTTTTTTCACGTAATCGTAAAATTACGGAGATATTTTGAGTTGAAATGGCGCATGACGTCACGGCTCAGTACATTTTATACCTAGTTGTGACGTAGTGAGCCCCCACTCTCCAACTTTAATGCGTTTTAACTAAGTATCTTTTTGTTAACTTGATAAAACAAAAAATACGTATCTAATATTTTTGTGTTACCTGATTGTCGGACAAAATAGAATTTCGTTTTCTTTACTCAGTCATCATCCCTATTAAGGTATAAATTTAAAACTAAGTGAACGTGTAACCCACACCAATGTCCGCAAAATAAAGGTTAGAAACTAGTTAAATGCGTGCGTTAATTTTTCTGAACATTTTATTAGATGGTTACTGTAAGATTCAATAGCCATCCTTCTGAACTTAAAGTGTGTGTTCTACGTATCAACAAACAGACGAACATTTTCAAAATAATAATACAAACCAAACAACAAACAACAACACAGTTTGAGTCACACATTTACTGCTGACAAGCTGTCTCATAATTTTGGTGACAACCCGACCAATTTCACGAGACCCCTCACATCTCCACCCTAACTCTTTTACACCCTTCACATAAGGTTATAAATCGGTTGTCGGAGTGGCTGAAGGGAGATGTTTTGAACTTGGCAGACAGGACCGTAGAGGGAATTCAACGGACGAGTATAAATGGATAGATTTGCTTGATGCGGAAAGAAAGGAAATGCTTGCATCAATCTTGCACGGATAAACGTTGGGTTGTGGATATTTTTCCTTTGTCTTGTTCGTGTAGTTAAGGATGTCGTTTATACAGACATTTATTTGTAGCTGCTAGTATATTAGTTGTGTTTGTTTGATAAGATAGGGTATGCCGCTTTCTGTTTTTGTAGTTTATAGATGGTGGTCTCCGACCATACACACACGTACACAGATTAGTGTAAGCTTCCTTTCTAGAAGGTTAGTTTCCTATAGACTCTTTGGTTTCCGACTATTTCATCATCATCATCATCAACCTATATTGTTCCCACTGCTGGGACGCAGGCCTCCTCTCTATGAGAGGGAATGGGCTGTAATCCACCACGCGGGCCCAGTGCGGGTTGGTAGATGTCACATGTCTTCGAATTTTTAGTTCTAGGACATGTCGGTTTCCTCACGATGTTTTCCTTCACCGTTTTGAGAGCAGCGGTGATGAAATAAATTACACAAAGTAATGCGCCTGCCTGGGTTCGAACCCACGGCTTACTGCTCGTAAGTCGGGGCTGCCACCACTGGGCCACCGCTGCTGCTCACCGACTATTTGAAGATATTCAATTCTCAAATTTTATAACAAAAAAAAGGTCTGTCTTTTCAAACAGTAGCTTAAGCAGTTAAATTAGAGTTCTCAAATAAAATTACTCTTTCCATCTTTAACGACTGCCAAATTGTAGTTCAAAAACTCATCCACTATGTTATGAACAACCATTTTCAGCATTCAAACTGCTATTTCTATAAACAAAAGAAAATCAATCCGAAAACTTTTCCATTTATTCTATCACATACTTCCAAACTAAAAAGGGCAGACATCAGAAAAGTCTAGAGTGGTACTAGACTAACTATTGATACTAAATAGACTTAAGTTCCGTAAAAACACTAACTTTACGAGCCGTCCGCGTCCCTTGCACCTGCTGCGTCTACCGCACTAATGTGTCTGCAGTCTATATTGATACTTATGTACTCCTAAATATATACAAAACAAAGAAAAACAACCCTTATAAACAAAGGTATAAGGTTAAAATATTTTTCTAGAAAGATTCAGCTAAAGTTGCAAGCTGTAATAACTTTTGGAAGTATTGTTTTGTTTGTGACTTAAAAGTGTAAATATTTTGCTTGGTATTTGAATTTGTTGTGTCGTTATATGGCGTTATGTTCATGATTTTAAGACTGAAGTGAAGTGGTTGAAAGTTATTGCGTCGGTCTGGCCTTGAGTTCAGACCCCATCTGTTTCATGGTTGATAAAAATCACTGCTTTTAGATCTGAAATAATTAATTAGTATATTTTGATACAAGTGGGGAAACTTTATCATTGTTACCGAGGCGGAATTCACACCCGAGCCGTACACGAGGGTGTAATGGAGCTGAAATCAATCGTGTGGGGATCCATTGTTTATTCATATATAATAATAATAATAATTTTTATTCATGAATATGAGACAACCATACAGAGTAACTTAATAGTAAACACAGGTTAGAAATGGTAAATTGTAAAGATGGTTGCCTTTGAACTGATTCGCCCTATCCCCTCGTACTAGTGTAAAACTGTATCACGAGCGGATAGTCTTCCTCAACCTTAGAACAACAGATTCTCACAAAGTTCCAGTTATAAGTCACATAGTTAAGCAGATTGTTTCCAGTACATACTGTGTAGGTTATAAATCATAGTACAGTTTTATTAATTAATTAAATTATATGGTAGGAATTGTGTGTTGTATTGGGTATGTGTATGTTTCAGTATGTGTACAGTTATGTGTGCTTTATCATTTACGTGCCTTGTTTATACCAGTTTTTTAAGTAGATTTTCAGTGCTGTTATAGTCTAGTGTTTTCAAGTATCTATCCATAGTTTTTTTGCATGTTTGGCCATCAAGATTCTTTAATTCTAGATCTTTACTTACTTTGTTGTAAAGGCTAGGACCGAGGTAGTTGTGAAATTTGTGTGCAAAAGATGTACTATATTTGGGTACGTTATAAACTATATCTAATCGTCTCCTTTTTGCAAAGTGCGGTTTCACTTTATGTTGTGCCATGATCTCTAGTTTAATGAATAATTTTCTTACCGTGAGGACTTCCAGTTCTGAGTAAAGTAGTTGTGTCGGATAAGTGAACTTTTTGCGAGAAATAACTTTAAGTACCATGCGTTGGGCTGTTTCGACAATCAACATAGTGGTTTTTGCAGTTCCTCCCCATACATTTAAGCCATATATTATTATAGATTGACATAGTGTTAGATATATTTTTATTAGTAGGTTAATGTCACATGCATTTCTAATAGTTTTGAAAATATAAATCAACTTTCTTGTGCGATTATTTACTTTCATGACATGTTCTTTCCAGTTTAAGTTTTGGTCTACTATCACACTAAGATATCTTATTGATTTAGTTCTGGTGATTGGGTTACAATGACAGGAACTTGGATTATTGCAAGTGTGAGTATATAGATTTGATACTTACCGTGTTATGAACGTAAAAGGCTAAAGACCATAGAAACGATGGATGGACTGTGTGAAGGATGGCATGGGTAGAAAGCAGCTGACTGCTGAGATGACAAGTAATAGAGAAGTATGGAAGAAGAAGACATGCTGCGCCGACCCCAAATAAATTGGAATAAAGGCAGGAAAATTATTTAATCGATTTATGTGTTACGTAAGTTTAAAAAAAAGTGAGGACTTGGAAAAAAAAAAATGTTAGAGCATCACGCCTATTGATAATAGGGTTAGGCAGAGGTACACCTAGCACACCACATAGTTATCACTAGTAAGTGCAGTGTCTTTGCAATAATGTTTAACTAGTATACTATACATTTTATTTTTTAAATACTAAGTTATGCCCATATTTCCCATAAAAATACTATACCCTAATCCAGATCCACAAATCTCATATTCAAAACTAGAGCAACTAGTTAATCTTCATACAAGAATAAAACCTTACCTCTAAGTACCTTGATTGAACAATGAAGCCGATTTGTACACAAAATACATCTCTAACTGGATCATGCGAATCCCGGATAATGAGCGATGAGCCAACACTAATGCACAATCCCGACCCGGGATCGAATGGTAGTTATGTAACTTTGAATAGGTGCCATTGAATATCACCGTTACTGGGAAATTTAATAAACTGACTGCTTCGAGTCTTTTACTGTCAAAAGAAAGAGAGAAAAAAGAAAGAAAATGTATAATTAACATATGCGGCAAATGCACACATCATAAAATTTTATTAAATCGATCACAATCGCCCGCATTTCAATATGGTGGCGAAATCGGTTCATTACAGCACAATGGACCCGTTCCTACATCCGGAGTGGATTTGTGAATTCGCTAGGGATGTAAAAGAATGGATAATGTCTCTGGGAAGATTTTTGCCCGATTTATGTATCCCCGTCTTTTTTTCTTTTTCCCCCACATTCGAATGGCTTCACGAAAGCGCGCGGTTGGTTTTCTAATACCCAATTCAGCATGGAGCAATCGATAATCCTACGTGCAAAAATATTTAGGAACTACATTTAGGAGACGCCCAATGTTAGTAAAAACAGGCTATCCTGTACCTCAACGTTTAGTTTAAATAATAAATAGACATGCTTAGATGGAGGGTTAAACTACGCTAGCCAGGTCGGCCGGAGACCATCCTGCTCAAATTGAGACCCCGCGTCCCTAAAAAAAACACGTCTTGGAGGAAGACCGGTAAGGAGTTGTTGTTTTCGGGTATCATCTGGAGATTTGTGGCTGTCCTTACCTACGGGTAATTAGAAACCTGACATTCTGTCTGGGACTGAATTTACGGTTAATTGAAAAATTTACAATCTACATCAAATATTGGATGTGTGCTACAGTGGATGGATAACCATAATTACATACCGAGTTTTCTCCGTGCCTCGGACAGCACATTAAGCCGTTGGTCCCGGCTCATTCGTAGGTCATTTGAGAAATTTGACAGTCGTTACGAGTAGTCAAAAACCAAAACTCTGACATCCAGTCTTACCAAGGGGCATCATATCACAGGTTGTGGAGGTCAGATAGGCAGTCGCTTCATGTAAAATACTGTTACTCTGATAATACTGTTACTGTTCCGCTGCATCTGGTTAGACTGGAAGCCGACCCCAAGATAGTTTGGGAAAAGGCTAGGCAGATGATTAGCTTTTTACCAACACATCATTTCGGTCTTTGATTCTCGTAGCTCTGGAGTTTGTGCCCAAAATAATTTATTTTGTCATCGATCGAAGAATATTCCATACTTAAACGCATGGGCTCCCCAAAATGCTCCCCATCCGATCCTGTGCTTCCCATCGGCCCGACTCTGGCCCTGTATTCAATGCACAACGCGTGGCAGGTGGTCGATATAAGTCTGTCGATACGGCGGCCATTTGCAATCATAAACGGTAATTGGAGCTTCGGAGGGAAAAAATTGTATCAGTCGGACACAGATTAAAAACTGTGATCTAGTTTGGCAGAACTAATACGATTGGGGTTTAGTTTGTTCCTATATTTGCTTGTGTGGGGTAGATTTTACAGTCTCTTGTGACAAATTTGATGTTGGTTATTAGATCCAAAAGGTAAGATTTCGCTCTTTTTATCCGGTTTTATACACTAAAGGGCTTATTTTGAGGAATTAGATCAATTAAAGACATTACAACAGAAATAATCAGCTTGATTATATATTAAGTAACAAAAATAGTCTTCCTTACTCTTAGAATCCTAATTCTCATGAAACTCTTATGGTATTTAATAGAAAAACATAAAAGTATTTTTACAGTTCTGCTGTTTGTTCGATCTTAATTAATTATCACATTCGTGCAAACGTATTGAATGAGAAACATTGAATTTATCGCGCTGTTATTAATAGGACAGATAAGAAAATCTCTGTCCCATTTGTTACGTCAACATTCCAGCTGCGCCCTAGATAGTTACTGATAATTTCGTGATAGAGCATATGTGGTAGCGTGGCCGAGCGGTCTAAGGCGCTGGTTTAAGGCACCAGTCTCTTCGGAGGCGTGGGTTCGAATCCCACCGCTGCCAAAATATTTTTGTAACAAGTTTTTAATTTCCTTTTAGTTATTTCAGTTAAATATGCGGCTTATTCATTTGATAATATTGAGAAAATCCGCGCGGAGGCGATATTTATTAGATTACAAAAGTCTATTAACACTGCTATCTTTATAAATCATCGAACAAAATTGATTAAGTACATCTAACATGATGTATTAAATTACTATAATAGCAACATTTTTTTTTTTTTAAATCTTACTTCTGTTTCGATTCTAAGCCAAGATATCTAGTTGTTGACTCCAATCTACATAATGCTCATAGCAAACGTATTCTTCCATAATATTTTGGTGACGAATAGTGAATCATTAATAATTAATTATTTAAAAAAAAAAGATAAAAAATATGATTCGCACCAATGACTTCACTTTACCCACATCGATAGACGAAGTAAAAAGGTTGCTAATAAACTCCCCTAACATATTTTTCACACCTCACTGGTTTAAAAACCTGGAATAGATCTACCAACAACAATCGAAATTGCGCTTTAGCTTTATAGCATTACGGTTTAAAATCGATTGCATTGAAGGGACGAGCTCAGTATCGGTAAAAAAGTTTTTTTTTTTCAGCCAGTTCGAATGCTCTCTGTCTGTCCGTCGTTCTAGACTTCAGTCATAATACTGCGTATTTTACTTTTCTTTTTAACCTCACCAACCAACATTAATGGACTTTCCTGCATAAAGAAGAACTGAAAGATTTTGTTTTGTTCGGTTAATTTCCACAAATTTGCTGTTCCATACATTTTGACCGAGTAGGTATTGCATATGAAAACAGCAGATTTTTTCCTATTATTATTCCTGTCATTGTCGCGCAGCTTTCAAAATACTAGTGTAAGAGAGTGACGGGAACATGTATCATCTATCTAAATATCAGCCTAAGTACCTATCGTCACTTGTAAAAGCACCGTTTTCATACAGTACACACAAACACGCATAAATTATTAAAATTTATGTAAAAATCAATGTCGATTACAATATTTAAATGTAGAATTCCATTTAGCATACGACTACTGACTCTGTGACAGTTGGTTTAATGTGGTAATGAAACTCGACATCGAAATACAATGCAAACGTGAAACGCGTTTTTCTGTGGTTCTAGTTTTTATGCCTGGTGTGGATGAAGTGTTTCAAGGATTTGAATTTTGCATTAGAAAAATATCTTGATGGAGACCCCCTCATATGAGACTGGTAAAGGTGTAAGAGGTCACTAAGCTGACAACCAATCGATATGTATATAAAACTAAGTAATTATAAGCAAACCAGTACGTACATAAGTACTTATTGTACTATGTAATCGTTGTTGCATCTCTGACTAACCCTTCAGGGATTACAGGCGTGACGTATACAGTATGTTAGTTTAAACGAGGTACATATTCAAACCCATAATAGTACATGCTAACATGATACTAATAAAAATATAAACAAAAAAAAACACTGATAAATAACAGACAGAACCATACCAAAATTTTCGCAAATGACACGCAACGTGTATACACCCTTGCGCTAGCGACTTAATACTATCGCAGAACATGTGAGCGGGTCAATGACTCTTAGGTATGATCCATTTTCCCTTCATACTTTAAACTTACCTGGCTTAGGACAGTACAAAATATCTAGGCACTAAACAAAACATTAAAAATTCTTCTATATACGTTATAGGTTTTTTTACATATTTGGGACGAGAATCGAATACTGAATACCCTCCCTCAATATGTCCCTCGCTTAACCTAACATACTGTATATAATTATCTAAATTATGTAGTCAATGATCTTGGTACTCGGTAAAACTCGAATGAGTTTATGTTGGCACCATCTCAAATGAAATAATTGTATGTGTACCAACTACTGAAAAAAAAAATGTGTTTTCAGGGTTCCGTACCCAAAGGGTCAAACGGGACCTTATTACTGAGACTTCGCTTTCCGTCCGTCTGTCACCAGGTTGTATCTCATGAAACGTGATACTTAGCCAGTTGAAAATTCTACAGTTTATGTATTTCTGTTGCCGCTATAACAAAAAATATTGAAAACAGAATAAAATAAATATTTAAGGAGGTTCCAATACAGTTTGTTTTTTCGCTCGTTTTTAATAACAAAATTTAGTAATAATGGTACGGAACCCTTAGTACGCGAGTCCGACTCGCACTTGGCTGGTTATTTTTAACTTTGCAACAGCTTGGATTTACGTCTGTGTTTGTCTGTATATTTTCTCATATTAAATAAACAAGAGGAAGTCTGAAAGTGGCTCTAGTGACTGCAAAGTAGTGCGGAGATCGGTTATCGTGGTATGGGGGCCATGTGAGGAAACTGTCGTGAGGTAAGTTTTGAGTATGAATGTGGATGGGTATAAGAGTAGAGTAAGACCAAAGAAACGATGGATGGACTGTGTGAAGGATGATACCGCAAGTAAGGACGTGACTGATAAGATGACGAGTAATAGAGAAGTATAGAAGGAGACTATATTGACTATTATGATTTCTTCATGATGTTGACAGCATTTTTCAGATATCATTGTACTGCTATTAACATATTAATTTGGTAAATTGTTCATTGTTTCTTTCTTTATAGTGTGGTTGGACCCTAACATTTGTCACTTGTTTAATCTAGTCTTTTTGCAATAACTTCTTTTTTTTTCTTGTATAGACTCATTTTCTTATTTACCGATTGTTTGTAAATGTGTGGACATTGTAGGCCTTATAGATTCCTAGATCCTTGGTAACGTTTTATCTTGTTCTACGTTTTGTAGTAAGCAACGACTTATTGTCGGGCCTACGATGTCCACTCATACTTAAGTGCCAACGCTGTAACATAGAAAAATTGTAAAGCCAAATGATTTTAAAAGAGTAACCATGGAGTTTCTTGCCGGTTCTTCTCCATAGGAAACGACCAACCCGAACCGAGCATTTTGTCGACGTTTTACAAGTGCCCATGTAGGCCTATGTGAAATAAAAATATTTTGATTTGATTTGATTTGATTTACTTGGTGTCAGAGTTTATAAATGCCCCCCATGGGCCTCTGACTTGGCTTTACATGCCGTCGAGAAATATCTCTCAGGTATGCTGGTTTCCTCACGATGTTTTCCTTCACCGAAGCAAGTGATAATAATTATACAATACGCACAATGTAAATCAGGTTCTTTAATTATTATTAATTAATCAGGTTACTTATTATAAAGTTGTACAACATTTATTCTTCGCTTTAAAATCACCGCGCGGATATGCGGTGAGCGCCGCTAGTCTGCGCGGATAGGCGGTGAACGCCACTAGTCCACGCGGTCGGGCGGTGCAATGTGGCATCAACGGATTTCATACAAGTCAATGCGAAGTAAAATCCGCTTGTACAATCAAATTAAATATTGTCCAATTCAAATTCAAAATCGAATTAAATATTGTACAAATCCAACTTAAATATTGTCCTATTCCAACAATTCTCTACATCTTTGTATTCTCCCTGCCATTGAATGACGACAATGTCATTGTCAGCAGCAAGGAAGTGAACGTCAGCTCCGGTCTCGTCACGTGGTACCTGTGTACTGCAAAGGGGGTATGTACTAACTGGTATTGACATGGATAGAGGGTAAATTAGGAACGTTCTCGCCTGCTTATTATGCACAACCACCTGCATCTGTCAGGAATTGAACGATGCGAATGAATGAATGAATGAATGTTCTATCAAGAGAGCCTAGACTAGTGTCAATAGGTTTTCGTATAAGTGATTCGTATTTCTACGACAACAACAGGATTGTCATACAGTTTTCGGTAGCTTATGACAACTAAATATACAAGGCGTCGTAAATTTTCACCGTGTAGGCGGTGTAGGTATTGCACTTTTGCTTACATGTCTAAATGCCTGCCATTGCTTTAATCACTTAGCCTCGTGACAAGAAATTTTAGCAGCGCTAAAAACTAGATCATGGTGCTGCTTGTTTGCAGTCATATGGCAATATTACTTCCCTAAACTACACTACTAATAAATGCTTTTTCTTTAAAAACACAATACAAATAAACACTCTTTCTAAGCACTATTGATCAAGAAAAACTACAAGGGACTGTTATTTTCTCTTTGGTTTGTAATCGTAATCAGTCATGATTCTGTACTAAATAGCATGTTAAGTTGAGTTTAAATCAAACAGTTTTAACCCTTTAAGGTGGAAGCGACAGGTTAGCCCGCGAAATTCAATTTTTCTTACGTTTTTTGCAATTTGCAGGTCAGTTTCAGGTTTTATGTTGAATAAAATATGATACGCCGCCGTAAAAAGTAAAAAGTACGTATTTACGGGATCGGACTGGGTAAAGAAAACGACATTCTATTTTGTCCGTCAGACAGGTAATACAAAAATATTAGACACGTATTTTTTGTTTTATCAAAATATCAAAAAATTACTTAGTTAGAACTCATTAAAGTTGGAGAGTGGGGGCTTACTACGTCACAAGTAGGTATAAAACTTATACCTACATGTGACGTCATGCGCCATTTCAACTCAATATATCTCCGTAATTTTATGACCACGTGAAAAAAGGAAAAATACGTGTCCAATACTTTTCAATAAACTACCCGACGGACAAAGAAAAAAAATTAGGATTATCCCCTATTGTACGAGTAGTCATTCAAAATTATTATTACAACCTTTTTAAGTTCATTTAATCCCAATAAATGACTACTTCATGAAAAAGTCATTCTATGGGGTTTAATGAACTTAAAGATGGTTGTATTGATGATTATAGCTCAGTATAGCTATATTAGTTAGGCAGCTTATCGTATTTTATTCAACATAAAAACTGACACTGACCGGAGAATTGCAAAAAACGTAAGAAAAATTGAATTTCGCGGGCTAACCTGTCGCTTCCACCTTAAAGGCACAAAGGTATACAAAGTGGCCAGTCACTTTATGGACATTTTTTCATTAAGTAAATTTTATTCGTAAGATGAACCTTAGACAACATCCGGAGATCCGGAAAAGTTAGGTTCAATATTAAAGGATTGCATACTATTTCATGCATAAACTATTACTTTTTTTTTTCTTTTTTCAATTACTATCGTCTACATTTCTTTGTCATATTTCCTTTCGCAAGTCTGCTGGCAGAAAGGGAATTGCTCACTTTGTTAGGGTAACTTGGCTTAACGTGGACATTAACTATAATATTTTATGACAGGGGTTTTTAATAGTTTATACCTCTAAGAAACGAATTATAGTAATAAGATTGCTGGAAAGTGTAAAAATAGTTCATATTTAGCATGTGTAATAATGATGGCTTGTCGCTGAAAAAAAGTTAGTTATGAGTATTTTATTTCCAAAAAACATGATTTGTAGCTTTCCTATAATGATATTCTCTTCCTTTTAATGTGGTAGTAACTCATCCTGAGGTCATTTAAATGGAAAAAAATAAAAATAATATATTTTTTCAATAACTTTTATTCCGAATCACAAATAAATAAAATATTATCTAAAAACTGGGCAGGCAGTCTAATATTATTTTGCCTGCCTATTGTTGTGCCTTGCCCAGCTTAAGTACCATATTATGGTCATAACATGAGCACAGCAGCCCACCGTTCTTAGCTGTACAAGGCAATTGCAACAATATTGAGTTATTGCTTCTCTGCCTTGCAGATCATTATTAATTATGATATAAATATATTTTTCGGCTTAAGTGCCCGCTTTGAATTTTTCCTCGTAACAAAGCGCCATTGCCAGTTAAAGGTAAACCTTCAAGGAAGTTGCTGGCTCTCTCCCCCTTAGCAATGTTGGGATACTCAATCGCTGCGATGAGTCACAACAGGGACAAAAACAAAAAGCCTGTGTATCAGATGCTCTAGTATAATCCGGTAAGGTTATTGTTTCTGCTTATGCTGGTACATTTTCAGATATTAAAGCAGGAAGTGGTGCTCTATCAGCACATTGCCAACATGGATGGCAGATGCGGTCAGATCCATGAACCTAAAAGAATTTCATTCATAGTCACTGGTTGAAACACAAACTGACATCTTTTTTTTCCTCACACATAATGTATTACATATTTTCATTTCTATAATAGTATTTTTTATTTAATATATTCTAAATGCAAACATAAAATACATAAAAAGGACAGTACCAGCCATGGTGATATCCACTCCATAATTACATTTCTTATGTGTGTTTCTCTTTCGGAATTTGTATGCAAAACATGATATCTAGTATGTAGTATTGAACATCCACAATTTACACATAATTGTCGTTGCTGACCACTACTTGTGCTTGGTTCATTTTCTTGAGCCGCTGCATTGTTGAGAGCCAACATCCAGCAAGAATGACCTTGAAACCTACAAATAAGACATAAGCATATTTATTTTTATTCAGTTCGTATGGATAATAGCAATGATTATTTTAAAAATAATAATAGAACATTAGCTTACCACTTGTGGAGCAGTCCAATGTCGAATTACTGTTAGTATTTCAATGGGTTCCAGAGTGTGACTTCTGCGATAAATAATATGAATGCCGCAATTGACACATCGCATAGGTTCGTCATTCCCGTTATGGGCAATAAGATCCTGCACAGGAGCGTCAATGTTCATGCCAAGGTTTTCATTTCAAGCCGGTTCAATATTTAACAAAATAGCGCCAGGGTCATCGTCATGAGCAGATACAGTGTCCAAAGGTAAACCCGGGTCTTCAATTGGAGCGGTATCAGAGTCCATTATAACAAAAACAGAAAAGTTCGCAATGAGGGAGTCTTTGCTCGAGGCAAAGCGAATGTAATGTTTATTTTTCACTGTACGTCATTATTGACAGATGACAGGTGTTGCCAAAAAAAACGATTGTACAATAATCGATTTATTATTAAAATCGATCGGAAAATGATTTGCAGGTCAAAAGCGATTAGTGTTTTGTTCATTTTTAAAGTATTGAAAGGAAAATAAACACAGATGCGTTTGAAAATCAGTTGATTTGATAATACATTCTCAAGAAAATACATATTTTTGACTCGGATTTAGAAATCGATTATTATCTTAAAAAGAGACAACTCACTATTATTATTAATGTGGCAACACAAAATCAGCCTGTAACCAAAAAGATGGCGACTCTTTTGTAACTCAATCGGATTAAATACTTTTTAAACGACATGTTTTTAGATTTACTTTCCAACTACGAGTATACAAAAAATATTCATTTTAGATTTAATTATATTTAATCATAAAAATACTTTTAACTGAACAACTTGTCCACGTTAAAGCCAAGAATGAACAATACCCTTTTGGTATGAAATGCTTTGAACTCAACAATTTTATGTTTATTCCTGTGTTGTCTACTGTGTGTACATCAATAATAAAATAAATAAATAAGAGCCAAATATTCACGACCGCGTTCAATCAAACCAATATTCGAAAAAACAAAACAATATCCATGACCTTCGTCAGGATTTCATCGTTTCCACAAATATTTACGTTTAATTCAAGCATATACCTACATCGTATACATCAATAAATCTGAGTTGTCGACAAAAACCGGTGATATCCAATCACAAACCAGTTAAGGACGAAGTATGAGCAAATACTTATAATTATATTTTGAGTGGTGCAAGTTATGAGTGAATTTCGAGTGAAGAGGCTGTTCTACATGAGATATAAGACCTTTGGGGGTAAAAGGAACAGGGTGTATGCTCGAAAGCTTGAGGAAGTGATGATGATGATGTCACGTTGCTCGAAGGCTGCGCTGACGTCCATCACGTCGGGGTCACCAGTTTGGGGGTATGAGGAACTGGGTGTGAAGTTCCTCGATACTCCATAAAAAAGGGAGGTTCCTCCGACCACACAGGTGTCATGTCTGGTGGCCAACTGCCCGACAGATGTTTTTGAGGTTCTGTATACAGTATGTTAGTTTAAACGAGGGACATATTCAAACCCATAATAGTACATGCTAACATGATACTAATAAAAATATAAACAAAAAAAAAACACTGATAAATAACAGACAGAACCATACCAAAATTTTCGCAAATGTCACGCAACGTGTATACACCCTTGCGCTAGCGACTTAATACTATCGCAGAACATGTGAGCGGGTCAATGACTCTTAGGTATAATCCATTTTCCCTTCATACTTTAAACTTACCTGGCTTAGGACAGTCCAAAATATCTAGGCACTAAACAAAACATTAAAAATTCTTCTATATACGTTATAGGTTTTTTACATATTTGGGACGAGAATCGAATACTGAATACCCTCCCTCAATATGTCCCTCGTTTAACCTAACATACTGTATATTCTTAAGTCAATTTAACTTCGCTTGCGAGATTCAGACCGTATTAGTTCTTCAGTTTTATCATAGATGGCGCAGTAGTACTTTTTGTTATAAGTAGCTTTTCGTAGGTCACTACAGACCTATAGAAAAACTCATGGAATGGCGTTCATTTTGAAAAACAAGAAGAAGAAATAGATAATTGCTGCAATGGTCCAAAGAACTGTGGTTTAAAAATGGTGTCACCTTGTTTCGCAGACAGAAATTTGACAGAATTTCGTTTCCCAGAAAATGTTTCACATAATATTTAGTCCCCATATTTTTATTTCAAATATTTTTGTTTCGACTACTATTTACTTGAATGAAAAATATTTTACAGAAACACAATTCAAAGAATTTTACAATCACATTTTATTATTTGACCAACTTATCAAACAGCAGAATTATTTTTAAACGAATATTGTTTGTTCGATGTATGTTTCCATGGTATTTTATTTCAACGAAATTAATAACCTTAAATTAAAATATTGTCTTTAAAAGTCAATATGTTGTACTACAAAAGTTAGTGACACAAACGAATGGCTGCAAAACAGACTCCACGTAGTCTTGCTTGCCCTACCCCTAGAGTGTAATTTAAGACCGCGTAGGCGCGGAGGGATGAGGCGGCCCGCGAGTTGAGGAGCAGGTGGTTTCTAAAGATCGCCGCCGCGGCTGAGGCTGGCCGGCTTGCCGGCCAGCAAGCCGAAGCTGCGGTGGTGAGCGTTAATACCATCTGCGACGATAAACTTGCGTGGGGCCGCCGGAGCCCCGCAGCGCCGGAGCCGTGACAGAAACCTTGCCTGTTGCATGTTACATGCTTGCATGCATGCTGCATGTTGCATGGTTGTTTGCATGCATGCTGCAAGTTGCATGGTTGCTTGCATGCTTTCTGCATGCTGCATGCAACAGGCATGGACACCATTAGTGAGAATAACAAGATTGTTTTCCTGCTTGACAATAATTTACCCGCATTATTTTTGTGAACCCGGTGTTGTAATTTTGTAGGAGGGTATGTATTTTTCAAAGGTTTGAATTTTAGAAACTGTCAGTCGATTAAAATGTTATTCTTCGTAATAAGTTTTATGTGAAACAAACAATATGTGGATAAATAATATTTGATTTGTTATTCTATGATATGAATATTCTAACATTAAATTTTATTTGAAACAAAAATCGATGATTTAAATTTCTTCAAAGTAAGTATTCTGCGTATTGATTATTCTATGAAATGATAATATGAGAAACAATTTATGTGAAACAAAATTCGATTAAACAATTAGCGATGAAACAACGCACAACCTTTAAAAATACATAATATACCTACTCACACACCTTCAGAACATACAATATCTACAATAGATAAACATAAAACAGCCATGTTTTTAGTTTTTTCTGTAAACACACGCAATTAATAAATTATCTTGAAAATTATTTGAAAGATCAGTAAGTATCTTGAAAATCATTTTCTAGGATGGGAAAGCGATGGCGCTAGACATCCTGTATAGATCCGTCTCTTTCCCACAATGGAAGAAGTGTAAAACAATACTGCTTTAAGGCGTCATGGTACGCCACCAGTTCGTGTGTGCTGTATGCACTAGGTAGGCACGTAAGTCAAAAATAGCCACTTTATAGGAGAGTGAAAAAACAATATAATTATACCGGTAACAGTACTACACAGTATTTTTTATGTTGTGTTTCCTTCAAATTAGATAGAGACGTTGCTTGTTTCTGATTGGATGAAATAAGGCGTCTTCCAATTTTCTAGAAAACGGCATCAAAATGTCAAAACCAGCTATAATTGGCTTACCAATGGTGTAATGTCATTCCAGTGTGGAAAAGAGACAGAGCTATACATGATGTTTAGCGCCATCTCTTTCACTGTATTATGATTAAAATTATATAAAATTATTTTAATATTCAAAATTATTTTAAGGATCAGGTTGCCTACCATGACGTCTTAAAATGTTTTTCCAGTGTGGGAAAGAGATGGCACTAGCTATCCTGTATAGCTCCGTCTCTTTCCCACACTGGAATAAGAGTAAAACAAAACTGCTTTGTGACGTCATGACAGGCCAGCAGGTAACTTCAACGACGATAAACGCAACGTTATCAAACCGCTTTCCGCTTACACCCCACACCGACCACTGCCGGTCAGCCAAAATGACCGAATATGAATTTCAGCTATATTATGACGCTGCCCCACACTCTCACCCCACGACGTGCGTCATCGTCACCCCTACAGGAATAGACATGTGTTAATGTCACCCCATCGATATTGTTTTACGTTTACTCGTATATTCTTGTTTACAAGGATCGAGGGTTTAGTTTCGTCATGGAGGATTTTGGGATGATTTTGATGATGTGAGGTTAAACGTGCTATTTTTGTACTTTAGTCTTGTAGTAAGACTAGCTTATGTCACCAGATATTTTTAGCTACATCTTCTTCTTATGATGTCGATGACAATTCAAATGATGTCAACCTATTTGGCGTCGAGTTTGGCACTTTCAGTAGCGTCTATAATTAAACGCCACGAGCTCCTTCTCCGTGCTCCTTCTCGAGCTCGTGGCTAAATAATAATAGCCGCACGGGTCGATCTTTAAGGTTAAGCCGTGCTTACCGAGGTTGGTAAGTGGATGGGTGACCATAATTACATACCGAGTTTCCTCCGTGCCTCGGAAAGTACGTAAGCCGTTGGTCCCGGCTGTCATTTGTAGATCTTTGACAGTCGTTACGAGTAGTCAGAAGCCAAAAAGTCTGACATACAGTGTTACCAAAGTGTATCGTATTTTTTTTTATTTTTATTATGGGACAATAAACAGCTACAATATAAGTTTTACAAATAATAAATAGGTTGGGTAATAACAATATTGCAGCCCACTACATTATCCTCATGTTAACAAATTTAAGTTTAGGTAAAAAAAAAAGGTGCCACTAGAGTAGCATTAATGTGATATGCATTTAAAAAAAATGGCTAATAAAATACAATTCGATTAATTAATTATTAAAAAAAATAATTAAATTTTTCAATTATTATTTTCAGACAGCTAAATAAAAATTAATGTGGGATTTTTCCTTATGTATCATAGGTAAGAAGTAAAATTATGAAAAAAGGAATTAACAGTACAAACAATATTCATCTCCAAAAATAAGTAAAATAGTTGAAATAAATTAAATTGAGAATAAAGGACTTATACTACTTGTTATTGTCATTAGATAAAAATTTAAAAACATTGGGCTTAAATTTAAATTTCGAACAAACAAAAATATCAACATCAATGAAGTTGCAATTATAAGATTCCACTATACGACGGATAGGGCAATGCAATCCTGAATTAGTCCAACAAGTATTTACAGCGAACAATGTACCTGCACGGACACTACGCTTATTTACAGTGCGGGGGACTACATAACATAATTTACTTGTGAGATCAATGGAATCAAAGTGATTATGAAGAATACCATGTAGTATATTGGCTTCTAAAAACTTACGTCTAGATTCTAATGTTAACATATTGTATTTCCTTAGTAATTGTGAGTACGACAAAAACCGTTTATAACACCTATAGTACATGCCGCGAAGAAATTTACGCTGGACCTTCTCTATCTCATCTATATATTTCTTATAAAACGGGTTCCAAATTGGGACCGCATATTCGAGCTGAGAGCGTACAAGCGTTTTGTACAAGTAAAGATAGGTGGAAGGCCGTTTGAACTCAGTAGATGATCTCATGACAAAGCCATACATCCTAAAAGAATTATTAACAATTCTTTCTACATGCTGATTAAGCGATAACTTATTGTCCAGAAGAACACCTAGATCTCGTACAATTGGGGTGTTACTCAGCAAGGTATCATTTAGCCTATAATTATCATTGGTTATAGTTTTTTTTTTTGTAAAATTTATATAATGACATTTGGAGATGCTCAAGTGAAGTTTGTTGTCAAGACAGTAAGCTGTGAGTCTATTTAAGTCTTCTTGAAATATTAAATTAATATATTACCCAGTTACTGGATTGTGGAGGTCAGATAGGCAGTCGCTTCATGTAAAATACTGGTACTCAGCTGCATCCGATTAGACTGGATGCCGACCCCAAGATAGTTTGGGAAAAGGCTAGGCAGATGATGAGTAGCGTCCATTAGCTCCTGTGATGTGCAAAAAACAGGACGCGATATCATGTGTCCCATCGTTTGGGGGGCAACACCACATATTAATGCAACACCAATTAGTTACATGATAACTACACATTACACACGTACAGACAGCGTCAGTTTGTCCTAACCCCTCAAATTTTAAAATGTTTTATTGCTACAACATTGAATTCATTTCGAATAATCAAAAGAATACTTTCAAAACGAACTCAATCTTTTGACCCGGATTCGAACCATCGCTTCACCGCACTGTGTTTTATGAATTACGTTTAACAAGTTAGCCAGCGAGCTCTTGAAAATTACGATGAAATTAATTTTATATACTAAAATAATTAATATAATTACTAAAATTAAAATACTTTATATTAAAAAATAAAATGCATGACTAAAAGCAAATTTTTCATGCCTAGGATTTGAACGTCCAACCTCATGCATGTGTGTCTTGAAACCTCCGGACTATTTATACGTTGAACTTTCATGTTTCTTTGGGGGTAAGAACTTAATAGAGCTGTGTGTACATAACTGTTGGCTACAGAACGCCACATGCTATTATATTCAGATACTCCTTTTACTTCTTCTACTGTTAATGTACCATTATTTGAGAATAATCTATTATAAAAGTTTTGTTTTACAAGTTTTGAGAACAAAAAAGATTCGATTTATCATCTGTACTTGAGTGCAAGTTACCTGCTGATGAAAATGTTAATCGCTATCAATCATGCTTTTTGTAAAACTATATTAGAAATTAAGTTTTTATGGCATCTGAAAATTTTCATGGCTAAACACAGTACCTATTTAAAAACAATATGTATTGTTACTAGCGAAACCCAATTTCAGGCGAGACATGAATGATGTCACCAAGATTTTGTAACATATTTTGATTTAAAAGAGTGTCCATGGATTTTCTTGCCTATTCTTCTCCATAGAGATCGCTTTGGAATGGACAACTACAGTACTTTCACAAGTTATTATGCCTTGTGACTGGAACTGTAGCTTCGCGTTTTTTTTTGGCTTTTTGACTTTCAAAAGTACCTGCGTTGGTCTAATTGAAATAAATACTTAGAGTTTGAGTTGAACAAGTTGGCCCTAGGCCAAAGTTATCAGATTAGGGGCTCATCATGAAAATACTATCAAAAGCCATAACATTACATAACGCCTGTAATCAATGCAGGGTTTATTATTTATATTTATTTATTAAACAATTTAAAAACAAACTTTTATTTAAAAAACTAAGCCCCACAAAACCGTTTTCAGTTTGTCTGTGGGAACGGAACGATATTTTAAAAATAATGTTAATATACTAAGATTAAAGTTGAAACTAACAATCAATAAATCAATAAATAAATTAATTAATTAATAATAAATTAGGCAGATGTGTCCTCATAAGTGCACCCACTTTACGCCAGTTATGTTTAAGTCCCATGTAATAGAGTACGAGCCTATTGCCATCAACCGGGCACAAATCCAGACTTCCTGGCTGCCTGAGATATTCCTAAAGGAAAAACCCAATAACACTTTGCCCGACCTGGGAATCGAATTGGACCTCATAGTCACCAGTCACTCACCACTAGACCAAGGAGGCAGTCAGAGGACACTCCGACTAAAATGATTTAGACAAAGTCCCAGTGTCGTCCCGCTATATTGCTTTGTTTGGGTTAGAACATCTTGACACGTTAAACTGGTTTGATCCAGGACGAACTAGTTTAGCGTGAACTCTGGTTTGGCTGGTCACGTCGTTATGTAAATTCCTGTCTCTGTACTCCTCATTTAGTCTACAATCTCTGCTAATAAACCTAATCAGTCTCAATCTTTGCATATTCATAGTGATTCACATTTTCCGTACATTTATCTTGATAATTACTTCCGATGAAATGGGACGAGGGCAAGAAGATAATCAAAATCAAAATCAATATATTTTATTTTACATAGGCCTACATGGGCACTTATAAAACGTCAACAAAAGGTGCACTGTTCGGGTTGGTAGTTTCCTATGGAGAAGAACCGGCAAGAACGTCCATGGTTACTCTTTTAAAATCATTTGGTTTTACAATATTTGAAGTTACAGCGTACTTAAGTATGGGAGGACAGCGTAGGCCCGACAATAAGTCGATTGCTTACTACAGAAGGTAGTAAAAGAAAGAAAAAAAAAATTAAAAAAAAAATACAAAGCCTACAATACTAATGATGAAATATAGAATAAAATAGAAAAGGATAGATTTTTTTTTCAGACTTAAATTCTAGTGTTAGTAGGTTACAGACAGATGAAAAATCAACGTGGAGCCGCATCCAACTCCGTATCATCGGGGAATCCCACCGATCTGCGAATACACTGAGAATACTGTTGGTGCTGCCGCGAACAAGAATCATCAAGGATGCACACCTATTCCTAATAACTGCGACTAAAATATCCCTATTCTGCAAACATCCCTGTCGCTACTCCACCACGGCAGCCGCAGCAGCACTCTTAGTGCATTCTTTATCGATAAAATCGGTGTTACGAAACCGAAAGGCCCTTGTTTTCTTCGTGATTGCAATTTTTTTTTTTTGGACCATAGGTAACTGTGAACCCTTTAGTTACGGTGATATTGGGGGCCAAAGTTGAAGAAACTTTTTAATTTTTTACCTAAAACTTTTCTATGTTATAATTTTACTGCCTTCACAACCTCCGAACTATTCAATGCATCCATCAGCAAAATGTTTTCAGTCCGTTACATTGATTCCTACCGCAAAATTTGTGTTTTTTCACCAAAAGTCGTTTCCAGCAAAAATTTTTGCTGATGAATGCTTGGCTTGGTTGACTGGTTCGTGAAGAGCCCATTTACACCTTGTTTTACTCTAAAACTGTAAGACTAAGTTACAATGAGAATACTTAATGTACGAGTAACTTGTTCTTGCGCGGGCTGATGAATTTAACTTAGGTTGCCTACACGGTTCGAACGTCGATTCTGTAAAATTCAGACGACAATCACATCTCACATCGCTATCCACTGTCACTTCGCGTAAGGTTCAAAATGACCTTATTTTGTAGCCAAGGGAGCGTCGAAGTGACGGGGGAATTACCTTACAGAATGCCACTTCTTACGTCATCTCATGCTTTATCTGTCAAAATCTCCCTGTTAATTAAGTTCAACTCGCTGACACGCTCGGCGCTAGTGTAGTTTCGAATTAAAAACCGGGTTTTTAGAATGCTAATCATGAAACTCACAGCGGATTCAGATTCGAAGTTCTAAGTGAGGTCTTACAAAATCACACTGCCGATTGGTTTAATTAAACGATTTGTCGAAAATTTGATATTTTAAAGTAGGTTGATACAGCGTTTTCCTCTCACTTGTTTCTTTACTCTTCGTTCTAAGTTATTTATTTATTTATAACACTTCTAAATTGCAGGGAATTCCTAATGCTATCTTAAATAACATACAATATTGTTTTTGTAAATTCATTCAGAGAGCAGGAAAATAAATCGATCCTGTCAGCAGTGTCATTTAGTGCGTGCAAGGCGGGCGTCAGTGGTGCCTTGCTGAGCAAGTTGGTTCGTGCGCGAGAAGATTGAAGATAAATCAAGTTCATTTGCTACCTTCGGTGCACCTGACACTTCTTTTAGAACTTTAAATATGCGTTAGCCTTTATCCTTTGATCTCTTTGGTTTTTTAAGGTTCCGTTGTCAAAACACGGACCGCTTATATTTTTAGTCCTGTCCGTATGTATGTCTGCCCGTCAGTCCGTATGTTACAGCCGTTTTACTCCGAGACTGTTAGTATCACACAGTTGAAATTTGAAGAGCAAGTGACTTCTATGATTCAGTGCACAAATGTGATTTGAAATTATGAATACAATAACGATTGGCCCTTCCATCGTGAACATATTGTAACTAAAGGTTGAAAGGAAAAGTACGTCTAGAACTGTGTGAGGTAGTGTCAATCACCAGCTTTTTATAACATCAAACAAACATTCAAAGAAAATTGGTTTGAATAAGATATGATATTTAGCTTTTGAGATAAGAGACTTTTTTTGTAAAACTACAGACGTAACTTTTGCTTTTCATTAACATAATTTTAAAAACAAATTTAGTTTTGTTGTCAAGTGTAAATTAGCAGAAAGTGCGTTAAAAAATTGTTATTATATTGTTTGGAGTTACGGAACCCTGTGGCTCGCAAAATTGTGGCCACTTAAAAATTTAATATCTGATAGCCCAACAAAAAATCGAAAGGTAAAATATATGTGAGGCAAAAAGAATTTCAAATTGGGATAACGCCATTCTATACTACCACGCATCTTTTGCAGACAATAAGGACGTTATTGAGCCCCAGACAGATAAAACCTCTCTGATTTTCATACCCTTGACACTTCAGACCTATTTAATGTTGTAACCTATGGCTGGCATTAAAATAATAATATTCAATTTTTTATATGTGTACTTACACAATGCTCAATATACGAAGCAATTGCAAATTGCTCAATATACGAAGAATTGACAATACATCTTGAAGGATTGAAATGTTGTTAATAGGGGTGCGGAATGGGTAAAGAAAACGACATTCTATTTTGTCCGTCAGACAGGTAATACAAAAATATTAGACACGTATTTTTTGTTTTATCAAAATATCAAAAAATTACTTAGTTAAAACTCATTAAAGTTGGAGAGTGGGGGCCCACTACGTCACAAAGTTTTAGGTATAAAACTTACCTACATGTGACGTCATGCGCCATTTCAACTCAATATATCTCCGTAATTTTATGACCACCATGTAATTTTGTGAAAAAAGAAAAAATAATAAATAATAAGAGTATGAATGTGGATGGTTATAGGAGTAGAGGAAGACCAAAGAAACGATGGATGGACTGTGTGAAGGATGATATGGCAAGAAGGAGGTATCTCATGAGATGACAAGCAATAGAGAAGTATGGAAGAAGAAGACATGCTGCGCCGACCCCAAACAAATTGGGACAAGGGCAAGAGAATGATGATGATAATGGTGAAAAAAGAAAAAATACGTGTCCAATACTTTTCAATAAACTACCAGACGGACAAATAAAAAAAAAATGTGATCATCCCCTATTAGGTATCTTGGGAAGCATACGATAGACAAGACTGCATTTTTTTATTTCCCTCTTTTACAATGTGATGCACTGATCTTCTTTCTTTCTGCTTTTTTGTTTTTTTTTTTTAAATATTGTTGTATATTTTATCTTATCGTACTTACAAATGTTTATTATGCTTTGTATGTATATTGTGTTCATTGTTATTTTGTATGCACGTCATATCCCTGCGACAAATAAATATTTTTTCTTTCTTTCTTTATCGTGTGGTTAGCACCTAACCTGGGGTCAGAGTTTTTATGCCACTCCTGGGCCATGCCATGGATTTACATGCCGTCGAGAAATCTGTCTCAGGCATCCTGGTTTGCCCACGATGTTTTCTAACACTATATGTACACTGATACAAAGATATGACATACCAAAATCAAATATCAAGAGCACATCATGTATTACTAAATTGTTGACAGATGTAGACGTGTATGTATGTGATGTGTTCATAATTAGACACACCGCACATAATTAGGGACTTATATTATCAAAAAAAAAACATGAAAGCTTTGATGACCAATGTTTATTTTAGTGCTTTGCCGGTCACACCAAAATCTACCAAATAATCAGTATTGTTATTAAAATTCATAATTATTATAACCTTGTATGAATCAGTCTATTCAGCTTCACCGGCCCAAACATAGTAGGTAAACAAACAGAATAACATTGCCAACTAATAATTAATAACTGCGTCGATCAAATATCAATATTAACATTAAACAAATAGAGTATTAATTATCATTCAATATAATGATTTTAATGAGTTGTGTGGAATGGGCATCTTATGCGGAGAAATGAGGATAACGTCGTGAGGAAAGTTATGAGTGTGCAGTGTGCTCCTGGATACGAGTTGAAGAATACCAGAGACTCGATGGATGAACTGTGTGAAGGATGATCTGGCTAGAAAAGATGCCTTTTTTTTTTTGTGAGTGGCATCTCGCAGTTCAACCTATGAAGTTGTCGTCTGCTTAACCGGACTATTCTGTGGGTGCCTTAAGAGTAAGGCCTCCAGCCAGGGCATAAAAACTTACAAACTAAGCGACTGCATGCTAAGGGCACCCCCTGTGGGGTACGAACCTCGGCTTAGGGCGTCGCTGGAGGAGGACTGCATGGGGACAGGCTGGATCTGAATGGTATCATTATTTAGGGGCTGATTTAAAACTACTGGCACAGCATCGCGGGCTGGCTCGAGCGAGGGTCGGGGAGGGCATGGACCGGGACGTCGCGACGGCGAGGTCGGAAGAAAGATGTGTCTGACGAGATTGCGAGTAATAAAGAAGTATGGAAGAAGAATCTATGACATGCTGCGCCGACCCGTATTAATTGGTATAGGGGCAAGTATATGATGATGATATCACGTTTTTATAAGTTTAAATTGGCTATAGAGTTTCAAAAACATCCCTTACTCATTTAGCGGTCGATATTACAATAGAGATGTCAGAAAACGTAGGTACTGTTATAGCCAACCGGCCCCGTTACTATAATATGGCATTATGAATTATCTCAACGATCTGTCTATTGCAGTTGCCCAGAGAATGTGGTGGTCGCAAACGCGAACGTGGAGTCTTGTGTTCAATGCCAAGGTCGGGTAAAGTATTGTTGGTTTTCCATTAGGAATTTCGCAGTAACTGTCCAAGAGATTGGAGGCTGGATTACCCCGTGCCTCAGAAAGCTCGTTCAGACGTTGTTCCCGCATCTCCACCGAAGACTGTCATCATCATCATCTGTCGAACCTTTTCCTAACTATTGGGATCGCCTTTTAGTCTAATCAGATGCAACTAAATAGACTTGTAATGCGCGCGCAATAGGGATGATGACTGGGTAAAGAAAACGAAATTCTATTTTGTCCGTCAATGAGGTAATACAAAAATATTAGATACGTATTTTTTGTTTTATCAAGATAACAAAAAAATACTTAGTTAAAACGCATTAAAGTTGGAGAGTGGGGGCTAACTACGTCAGAACTAGGTATAAAATGTACAAAGCCGTCATGCGCCATTTCAACTCAAAATATCTCCGTAATTTTACGATTACGTGAAAAAAGAAAAAATACGTGTCAAATACTTTTTATTAATCTACCCTATAGACAAATAAAAAAAAATGAGTCACCATCCCTATTCTTTTGGTTTGCAGATTTGTTTCTAACGTCCACAACGAAATCCAAAAGTAACCTGTATGCCTCAGATGTACCATTGACCTGTCTACTATTTGCATTTTATGTATCAAGAATTTGTGATACTTATCCTACCCAAAAGTTTTATCGAAGTAAAAATGCTTGCGCACTTTTAGATAATAAAAGAAAATTAAGGGTCAAACTTGAGATAAGTCACCTACGTGGGTCATTTCCAGGATACATACAAACTTTATTACTTTATCCACACACAGTGTTTGTTCAGAACCTAAGTAATAGAAACTCTTATGGACAATGAAAATACCATTTTCTCAAGTCGCTTATTTTCACTGTCTTCGTGAGTTTCACTTCGTTTTAGGTTCAGATGTTTATGTTAAATTATTATTTAGCTAAAATACAGTTGCAGAACAAATGCATAAATGCGGTCAAGGCTTAATATATATATGTTGGATCCGGTCATTAGTACATAAAATGAATCGGCAAGCGAGCCAAAGGTGGCACCACGCGACCTACTTACCAGTCTACCGATACCTAAGCGCGCTTCTACAGAGTTTGTTTCTCTTCATTTTTGGATGCAGCTGAATGCCAGTATTTAACATAGAACAACTGCCTATCTGAACTCCACAACCCAATTGGACTGGTTGTCAGACTTTCGGGCCACTGACTACTTGTTACGACTGTCAGAGATCTACAATTGACAGCCAGGACCAACAGCTTAACGTGCTTTCCGAAGCACGGAGTTAACTCGGTATGTAATGGGTGGTCACCCATCAACGAACCAACCCAAGCAAGTGCGGTTTAACCTGAAATTCGACCCGAGCTATGTTATGTTATGCTATGCTGTTATTGTTTAGCCCCAAAAAAGGTACCTCTCATCCTACTAATATTATAAATGGGAAAGTTTGTGAGGATGGATTGATGTTTGTTACTCTTTCACGCAAAAACTACTGGATTTGGATGAAATTTGGCACACGGGTAGTTTATAACCTGAATTAACACATAGGATACTTTTTATCCCGATAGTATGTTCCCGGGGGACAATTATTATCGAACTCCACGCGGGCGACGCCGCGGGCATAAGCTAGTTCAAAATAAATCTTAAGATTTAATTAGTTGTAACATTGTTAATTAATTTCTGTATCGACTGTTGCTACGAGGACTAATCTTTTTGTAATTAAGCTAATGAAGAATTTCAAATAGCTTTCTTTTATATTCTTTACATTGTAGATATTGAGGGCCATATTTTAATTTAGAACTAATTTCAATGATAAAATATTTTATCATTATTTATGTTTTCAGGCTTTATTTAGTAGTTGTATTACAGTTTTTATGATTTAGAGTTTGTGGTTTAAGAACTTTATTATTCCTCATCAAGAATTAAGAAGAGTTTGGAAACTCTATATTAGCTGTAGTGCCTCGACTTATCATCTGCCTAATCCAAATATGTTGAGGTCGGCTTCCAGTCTAACCGGATGCAGCTGAGTACGAGTATTTTACATGAAGCGACTGCCTATCTGACCTCCACAACCCAGTAACTGAGTAATACCCCCTTGGTAAGACTGGATGTCAGAGTTTTTTGGCTTCTGACTACTCTTAACAACTGACAAAGATCTACAAATGACAGCCGTGACCACCGGCTTAACCTACTTTCCGAGGTACGGAGGAAACTCGGTATGTAATTATGGTCACTCATCCACGGACCAACCTTGGCAAGCACGGCTTAGTCTTAAAGATCGACCCGTGCGGCTGTTTTTATTTAGCCACGAGCTCCTCAAGTAGTGCCTTGAGTATGAAGAACAAAAACTTACATTCCCAGTATGGATGACAAAACTATATCTGCATAACATCCAGAAGATGTCCATCAATCGAAATTATAAATACCTTCCAGGAAACACATCTGTAGTTGGGGTTAGATAATTATGGTTTAGTAATCTGACTAAATGCCCGAATGTCCAGTGGCCACAAGTGCGACTGCTGAACATGAGGCCCTTGGTACGATTCCCAGGTGAGACGATTGTTATGGAGTTCTTCCAAAAGGAATGTTTTATCTATGTTCTTAGCCATGTGGGTCAGGCTGGATGCAGAAGGTTGAGGACACAGATTGGGACTGTGATAGTCGGACTGGATTGATCAATAGTCTTGAGAAGATCAGTGCGATGTTAGGCAGTTTTCACACGCCACCGCTCATCCGTACGGTAAGGCGGTGAAGCAGACCAAACGTCACATTAGCTCGAGTAAATTCCGTTGATGCCCAAAACACGCCGGCTCCGCCTGAAAGCGTGCCTCTTAACTCATCAATTTCCTGTCCTTACCCCAATTTATTTGGGGTCGGCGCACCATGTCTACTTCTTCCATACTTTTCTATTACTTGCCATCTCATTAGACACCTCATTTCTTGCCATACCTACACACACACATACACACAGTCCATCAATTGTTTCTTTGGTCTTCGTCTACACTTATACCCCTCTCTTATACCCGTACCATGCCTAACTATAAGCCTTTTATACAAGGTGTTGTTTTGCATCCTCGTCAAAATTCAGGAGGTTGTCAGAAAAGACATAAATCTAATATACAAGGTGTTGTTTTGCATCCTCGTCAAATTCAAGGAGGTAATTCTACTAATGATTCTCGACCCAAATCAACAATAAAATCGGTAGGTTAATTTTTATATTTTTTTTCTTATTTACGGAAATCCGTAAGTGCGAACCAGCCGTATTTAAACGCGGCCCGTCTGTTGCTAGCCGTATTACCGCGCATTCACACACACAAAAAACGCTAACAATGCATACACAACGCAAACTCAATGAACATTCGATAATGTCGTAGGTATTCCCTAAAACCAATGCGCAGACGCACTCTCTCACTCACGCGCCTAGCGACGCACTCTCTCGCACACGCGCGTAGCCACGCTCCCCCGCGGTCCCGGACCGCGGAACCAACAGTACGTTTAATGTCGCCGACTAGTGCATGCGTTTTGCGAATTCCGCTCCTAGGTACTGCGATGTACATCGTTGAGACGTAGGTATAAACTGCAAGTGCGGTTTGGACTGAATGTGTGGGCTTGGGATAATAGGGGAACCAGTGCTTGGACCCTACTTCATCGACGGGTACCTCAACAGCGCCACATACCTGGAGCTGTTCCACGTTGTTGAGGATATGTTGGAGGACGTTCCCCTGGCACTCCATCGCGACCTCTACTACATGCAGGACGGTGCTCCCCCTCATTACGGTCGGCAAGTACGCTGAAAGGTTTGGTGACCACTGGATCGGTCGCGGAGGACCTGTGGCCTGGCCTCCGCGATCTCCGAAACTGACGCCTCTAGACTTTTATTTGTGGGGAGACGTTAACAGTTAAGTGTACACGGAGGAAGTGGCAAGTGTAACAGAATTACGAGTAAAGATCATTTAGTGCTTTCGACACTTTACTCGTAAAAACGAATGTGTTAGTGCTACGTAAGCTGAAGGCAAAACCAGCTATGTCGTGCTCGACTGTGCCAAGAGTGTGGTGGTTTGAACAATACCTCCGGGTAACTTAGGTACGTAATTTACTTATTTTTTCATACGACTATCATTTTCTAAATACGTTGTTAGCTTAATCAATTTTATTCAATAGTGTAAATAAGTTGATTTCAAATTTTTAACTACGCCAATAATACCTAACAGTCGAAAGTATCACCACATACCTACTTTAACTAGCACATCTTTCCATTTCCATCAAACATAAAAAACATTATTAGATACTAACTAAATTATTGACGGACCTAAGCCCGTTAAGAAGGAAGAAAAAATATCAAATCAACCAATTCAATCCACAAATGAAAACAAAATCATTACGAATACTTTAGGCTGAATTTACGTACAATGTACCTACCGAGTGTTAGTGTATGAATTATTATTAGGTACCTAAATCCGCCCGACGCGCGACGGGTGCGCTTGTAGGTATCTAAGCAACATTAGCGCAACATAGCCTCAGTAGTGCGCCTCAGGATCCGGAATAAAGATCCAAGATTTCCAATTTTAGGATTGTCCGTTCAGCAGGATAGCAATAAAGCAAAACTAACATTTTATTAAACATCTGATAACTACCAAACTTACAGGTCAATGAACTTTTCTTTGGTGCACTTGTATAAGGTACTGTACTGATTTCCGTATTCCAATGATGCTTAAAAATGAGTTAAGTATCAAGCGAAATTTATGACAATAATGTAGGTGATTTTCGAAATAAAATTAGAGCAAAATTATTGCTGCCGGTCGACGCGCGCCGTAGGTTATCGCACGGCCGCACGCGCCTGCGTTTCGTAGGTATGACGTAGTCACTCACACACAGAGCTCCATTGTCGCTGTGTGCGTAGTTGGGTGATTCTGTTTCAAGTGTTTTGAATTGTTGGTTGTAGTCTGAAATACTGTTAAATTTCAACAACAAAAAAAAGCAACGCTTATTAATTATAGACCGGTACCGTACTTTAAATTGATTATTTATGTGTTTTATGACAACCTCCTGAAATTTGACGAGGATGCAAAACAACACCTTGTATAAAATTCTCGTGTCGCGGTGTTTGTTACCAAACTCCTCCAAAACGGCTGAACCGATTTGTGTGAAATTTTGTGTACATATCGGGTAGGTGTAGTCAACTTGTTTAAAAGCCTCCCTTCAGATGCCTACAATTGAAAGTTTTGTTCGAATACTCGTGCCAGCGTTGTGGGGTGGAAAATACTTTGAACAGTAATGTAAATAGGTTTATAGATTGATGTATTGTATGTATGTAATGTTTTCTCTTGAAAATTTGTAGCAACTTTTGGGTTGATGAAAACGTTTATGAATTATAGGCAAATACTAGTTTTTACAAAGAGAGCAGCGGTGGCCCAGTGGTGGCAGCCCCGACTTACGAGCAGTAAGCCGTGGGTTCGAGCCCAGGCAGGCACATTACTTTGTGTAATTTATTTCATCACCGCTGCCCTCAAAAACGGTGAAGAAAAACATCGTGAAGAAAACCGGCATGTCCTAGAACTAAAAATTCGAAGACATGTGACATCTACCAACCCGCACTGGGCCCGCGTGGTGGATTACAGCCCACTCCCTCTCATAGAGAGGAGGCTTGTGTCCCAGCAGTGGGAACATAATAGGCTAATGATGATGATGATGCCTAACTACAAGCCTTTTATACAAAATGTTGTTTTGCATCCTCGTCAAAATTCAGGAGGTTGTCAGAAAAGACATAAATCTAATATATAAAATTCTCGTGTCGCGGTGTTTGTTACCAAACTCCTCAAAACGGCGGACTCCCTTTACGTGGTTTAGGGAATAAGAAATGATCGAAAAAACGTTTGAGATTGTTTATATGTATGAAAATTCGTTTATAGGACGAGGATCGGACGAGCCACGTTTGAAACACGAGTGGTTCACACTTACTGATTTTCAATAAATAAGAAAAATAATCATTATTACCTACCCATTTTATATGACGAGAGTTACCTCCTTGAATTTGACGAGATTGCAAAATAACACCTTATAAGTACAAACCACAACTTACATAGTAAACAGCTGAATTAATTTCAACACCGCTTGAATTTCCAGGAACCATTCGGCACACTAATTGGCTTAAGTAACTTAGTAGTATCATACACTTTACCAAAACTCAAGTAAGTTTCATACTATAGGTTGAAACGTCTAAATTGTTTATCTCCGAAACTGATATTGTAATTATCTAAGCATTGTTCGCTTGGAATAGTTATTTGTGCAACAAGAGAGCAAAGTCGTTTTTTGCTGCGAGTGCTGATTTTGAATCCTGAGTGTGGCGAGGGATTCAAAGGCACGAGATGCAAAAAACTTTGCTCTCGTGTAACACACATAACTTTTCACTTCAGCAGCGAGAACACTTTAGGAGATTAAATAATAAACAGGAATAGATTGAAATAACTATTTATTATGAATCAAAATAATTAGCATTGTAGATGATCGCCTCGTCTGTGATAAATCTAAAAAATAAGATAACAACACCGTCTCCGAAAAACTGCTTGTGCGGTGCGCTCTTTGTAAGTCTCCAATCGTTGAAGACATGGTATGCTTTCAGATATTTCTTGCGAGACTTCTCAGGTAGAATACTTATTTCTGCATTAATAACTTGTTGTGTTAACTCTTCCGGTGTTAAAATATTGTTCTCGTCGCTAGTTTCACTAATATTTTACGATTATTTTAATATTTTTAACATATTAAACTCTTTACGCCATACACGAAATTTTATTCCCGCTTTTTTATTTAAATTAAGGCGTGTTCGGAAATAGCAACCATGATATTTTATTATTCAAAATATATTATATTACGTAACATTATTGAAACTAGAAATAAATATTTACAGGTTAAATATCAGTTTTATTTGCAGTAAATACTTATTTTCGTTTAAATACAACAATAACTTAAAAATTCAATAAATTACATTAAAAGACATTTTTGCAAAATCTCTTTAGTTAGTACGAAATTCCGAACGTGTTCGAATTCAAAAACGGAACTTCGAAAGGGCTGGTCTTTGTGTCTCTCTCTTTCTAATGGGCGGGAAAGAGATAGTGTGAATGTTTCGAATTGTATGATTAACTCAAGGCTGAATGAGAAATTCGGGGCTTTCTGAAAGAAATAATTAAAAAGTTACTTTGTCTCACTCAGTGAGCAAAATCGCATTTTGCTCACTGAATTCAGGCAGCAAAACCTACATGTTTGAGCTACTGAAGTGAAAATAATATTTTGTTAATTTCGTATGGTTACATAATATGGTTTTAGGGTTCCGTAGTCGAATGGCAAAAAACGGAACCCTTATAGATTCATCATGGCTGTCTCTCTGTCCGTATGTCACTATGTTATTATACAAAAATATTAAGGGACAGAAAACCGGAACAGAAACTAAAAAAAAATTTGGTCAAGTCTCAAACTCAAAGCATTTATTTCAATTAGACCATTACAGGCACTTTTGAAAGTAAAAAAAAAAACGCAAAGCTACAGTCCGAGTAACAAGGCATAATAACTTGTGAAAGTACTGTAGTTGCACATTCCAAAGCGTAGCGTAAGCGTAGCTCTATGGAGAAGAATGGGCAAGAAACTCTATGGACACTCTTTTAAATCAAAATATCTTACAAAATCTTGGTTATATCATTCACGTTAAGAATTACAAATATGCGAGAACGATGTAGAAATACGGGCAAGTTAAGATCGTCCAGTGTAAAATATTAAAATAGAACTCTGAGTGAACTCTTAGTGCCATAGCGCTAATACTGATTATATTTAACCTTTCGATCAACTAACTCCAGCAAACTAAAAAACTAATACCTAACAATTTTTCTGAACAATTTTCTGCAAAGGAGGTCAGTCGTCCATGTCAATAGATATTATGTCAATCATTCAATATTGCTCGCTTGGCGATATAAATATTCATGGCTCTGTTAACTCAATTCTTTCTTATCGCTTTCCTTGTTACTGACGTTTCAGTTTATTGGAATAATTAAAAGATTTGTTACCTACCCACATTTTACACGAGTAATCAGTTTATTTCAACAAAAAACAAATTCAAAAAATTACAAAAATATCAAATCATAAAAACAATTAACAATTTAGCAACAATTAAACAATACGCCAATAAATTAAATTACGTGTTCCTTATGGAAATCATATTCTGACCAACTAGTACTAGTAGGGTACTGCTAATGTTTTTAGTTATACAAAATGGAGACGACAATCGTCTCCATTTTGTATAAAATGTTGGGTTTTGCAGTTGAGGTCACTTTTAAAATGTATGTATGTAGGTACTTTTATTCAGTGCTGAAGACCACGAACATAACACATGAAACCGCTAAGTAACTCAGTACGTGTCATTTCCCAAAGTTTTCTTAACCATCTCTGACCACGTTTTTGTTGTCGATAGACTACTGAAATGATATTTCGATAATGAACATGTTCTTTATCATGTAGCTAATACTGATAAATGAATTTAAAAAACTTAAACGAGACATCTTTTTTGCGTAAAAGACAAAATCACTTATTATTTTAGTTAAGTTCTCCATTTACATTTCAAAACATCTAACAGAATTAACCAACAAATTCAAAAGAAAAGATCTTCCGGTCATATCGAAGAAAAACAAAAGCTAAAAAATAACGTTTAGTATGCAAAGAATGCATCTCTAAGGTCGTCGTAGGCTGAAGACTGAGAGTGCTCAAGGGAGGTCACGCCCTCACAATCCAAGGTTTTACCTTAACGAGAGCCTCTTCAGGCCATTATGCAAATATTTAAGAAAAAGTTCATGCTCCAAAAAATTACGGGACCTTGGAAAAGTGCGAACGAATGTTTTGGTCAAATCTTGCAACTGAATTTTAAAACAGTTCCCATTTACGCAGACGCGGTGAGTCGAAGAGCGCGGCGCGCGGCGCGTCTCGTGGCGCGTTGGGCGTATATGCCATTTACTGAGAAGCGGCGACCGTTTGCGGCGGATCTTGACATGGGACCATATGCTTGTACTTGTCCGTGTGACACAAAACCACGTGCACGCGTCAGACGCCGTCGCCTGCTTGTAGCCCAACATGGGGCCATATTCTTCAAGTGTTTGACAACTGTCACCTCTTGAATTAGAATAGAACGTCTATTTTAGACTAGGTTTCGGCGAAGTAAGCGGCCTGACAGTACTGCGACCGAACTCGCTACATCTCAAGCAAACGCGCGTCAAACCGCTTCTCCGTAAACGCTCTCATACATCGACATCGCCATAATAATATGTATGAATATCAAGCGGGCCGCGTCAACCGACGCGCCGCTTGTCGCGCCGCGTCTGCGTAAATGAGCACTAACCGATTGAGCTGTGTTGCATACACGTTTAGTTTGGAGGATAATGCATTGTTAGCTAAAAGATGCTATTCAAAATATGGCGGACTCCGAAAGATGGCGGACTAGTAATTTTTTAAGCACCCCCACATCTTCTGCCTAGCCTTTTCCCAACATAGTGGTCGGCTTCCAGTCTAGCCGGAAGCAGTTGAATACCAGTATTTTACTTGGAGAGACTGCCTATCCACCTTCACAACTCAATTCATATTGGGTAATATGAAACCCCTTGGTAAGACTGGTGTCAGACCCCCATGATATGTATATCAATTAAAAGGGTTTGTTGAGAAGAACCCGAAAAAATAATTACGCCACACATATTTGAAAGGTTGTTAAATAAAAAAAATATTTTTACTAAACAGTGTTTTTTTCAAGGTTGCCTGTTCGTACTTATAAATAGTTTTTGTAGCTCCCAAGTAGGTGCTTAGGAAATTCTAAGATAATTAGTTTGAGAGGGTCACTTAATTAATTGTAATCGGTCATTTTTGTTTTTTTCCTAATAGTGTAAAATAGTGGAAGAAGCCAGTCCAATGAAAACAAAACCTTAGTAGAGTTGTTGTTGTTCTAATGCAATCAAAAGTTTTTAACGGTTGGCGCGGAAAACATGTATTTAGGCTTGTAAAAATATTAAAATATCTTTTCAATAGTCTTGCTCTTCCTTAGGGGACTTAAACAAATGACTGGCGAAATGTGTGTGTGTGTACTATTAGATATACCTCTGCCTAACCCGGGGATTTCAGGCGTGATGTTATGTCATTCTTTAAACATAATAGGCTGATGATGAATATGTTCCTAGTGCTGGGACACAGGCCTCCTCCTGAGAGGGAGTGGGCTGTAATCCACCACGCGGGCACTGTGCGGGTTGGTAGATGTCACATGTCTTCAAATTTTTAGTTCCGATTTTGAGAGCAGCGATGATGAAATAAATTACACAAAGTAATGCGTCTGCCTGGGTTCGAACCCACGGCTTACTGCTAGTGAGTCGGGGCTGCCACCACTGGGCCACCGCTGCTCGCTTTAAACGTTACCAACATTTAAAGAAAGGAAGGATAATGGGGTAATTCTCAGGTCTTCACCAGTAGCAGCCCAGAATCGGATTTTTTGATCGGTTAATGGCAACACGCTGGGCAGATGACATCGTAAAAGTAGCAGGTATTCAATGGCCGCGAGCGGCAGAGAATAGAGAGTAGTGGACATCTCTGGAGGAGGCCTTTACCTTTCATTGAGAGGGTTCTTGCTAAAGAAATAACTTTAACTAAATAATTAAATCAATGTTTATTAATATTTTATTTTAAATCTAATATTTATTTAACTATATGAAGTCATATAATTAAAATATTTAAACATATTATTATAAAATTGAATCTAAATAAAAATGCAACGTAAATAATTTTTGCATGTAAATTGTTATTGAATTCTGCACTTTAATTAAGCAAGTAATAAAAGGCTTTTTTTATATGGCAACAGGCTCGCCTCCTACTAGACAGACTTAAACGATACAAGGTGTACACAGACCCTTTACGAAGCCGTCAATCAAGCATTCTGTACAGGAAACAAAATTACTCTACGCAAAAATTATTGCTGCGATAAGACTTTTTTGTGGGGTGAAAAATTACGTTTTACGGTAAAACTCTATGTAAGGCACTCAAAGCATTGTGCTGATAGATGCATGGTATAGTAAACAGCTCATGGAGGAACTGATATTACATAATATAGAACATGTATCATCATCAGCAGCCTATAATGTTCCCACTGCAGGGACACAGGCCTCCTCTCTATGAGAGCGATTGGGTTGTAATCCACCACCCGGGCCCAGTGCGGGTTGGTAGATGTCACAAGTCTTCGAATTTTTAGTTCTAGGGCATTCTGGTTTCCTTACAATGTTTTCCTTCACCGTTTACGAGAGCAGCGGTGATGAAATAAATTACACTGTGTAATGCATCTGCCTGGGTTCGAACCCACGGCTTACTGCTAAGTCGGGGCTGTCACCACTGGGCCACCGCTGCTCTCTTTGTAAAAACTAGTATTTGCCTATAATTCATAAACGTTTTCATTAACCCAAAAGTTGCTACAAAGTTTCAAGAGAAAACATTACATACATAAAATACATCAATCTATAAACCTATTTACATTACTGTTCAAAGTATTTTCCACCCCACAACGCTGGCACGAGTATTCGAACAAAACTTTCAATTGTAGGCATCTGAAGGGAGGCTTTTAAACAAGTTGACTACAAAAGCGTCTATTCTCTTTGTCTGTCAACTATCCCGCTTGTATGCAGTTTTAAACACATTGCCTTTAGTTTATTGAGTTAAATGGAATTCAGTTTCAAAGTTATCCATGATCTTGGGCATTCAGTTAGAAGGTAGGCAGAGGTCGTAAGTACAACCTTTTAGCAGTAAAGTTATTTTTCCACACTGTGGGGGATAACCCGGCCTGCTAGCCTAGGCCTCTAGGCCTCTGGGATGCTACGAAGAACCTATGAATTTAATAAACCAATAACTGCCCCGGACATCGAGACCTTAAAAGCATTAACGCCTTACGGCATATCATACAAACTATCAATTCCTTATTTTCCGAAATGACTGATTTTAATAATAATAATCCATTTATTTCAGGCAACTAAGGCCCATAGATAAATACACAAAATAATCTTATACAATAATAAACTAATACATACAAAAAAGACCTTATTCTACAAATTAACTACGTTGAGTCGGCGACGTGTTGCGCTGGGTCGAGGTGTCATGTAGCCTTCCGCGAAAACGACGATACACGACACCCTTCGGCCAAAATTCCTCCTTCATGAAAGTCTCCAGATGGTGAGTCGGAACCCGCACCACAAAAGACTTGAAGTTAATCTTGTGGCGTGACTCCAACTTCTCGACTCTCAAGATGAACTTGGTCTTGATCTTTATATACTCTACGACCTCCTCTGTCGTCGTAGAGTGATGTAGACGGACGGACGGTTTTAATGAAAATTAATACTCATAAGCATAGGTCTTAAAAGTTCCTAAAAAAAACATTTTAATTTTGATCATTGTTTTCTCTTACTACAAATAATTTATAATCGGCCTAAATTAGCTGTAGCACTATTTTTCGAAAATGTTTTTAGTAACTTTTTAGACTTATGTATCCTGCTTATGCGTATAAAGAATCACTAAAATCGGTTCAGTCATTTCAGAAAATAAGGACTTGAAAGTTTGTATGAAATGTCGTAAGTCGTAAACGCTCTTAAGGCCCGCGAAAAATAAAAAAATACGGTTCGTTGAAATTTGTTGGTCAGTTTTAGGCTCTATATTAAACAGAATATGATTCGCGATCGTAAAACGTATGTAGTAACATAATTATTCATTTACATACATATTATTTACATTTTTAAATATTTTTGCAAGCAGGGTCCAAGCTACCGGTGGTCAGGGCTCCAGAGAAAGGAACTTCCTAATAATACGAACCGTGTCCAGGAGTACCGCTTTCTGAATCAAGCCCTTGATTCAGCTGCCTAACGAGAGCCTCATCAGATGTTGGTCGAGGCTCTTGGCAATTAGGCCATTGGCTGATATGACTATCGGCACAATGATCGCTGAGTCAACATCCCACATGTTGACAACCTCGCGAGCCAAGTCAAGATACGTGATTTGCTTATCTTTTAATTAAAATCATCAATACGACCCACTTAGTTAATTTAACCCCATTTAATGACCATTTCGTGAAAAAGTTATTCAATCTGGTTTCATGAACTTAAAAGGTTGTATTGATGATTTTAATGACTACAATTCTGTACTATTCTACACTATCTAACTTCTTTAAATAAGAAACTCTTGTGTCATGTCCTGGTTTCAGCAGTACCTTGTCTATTAGCGACTAAAACATGTTTACTATTTTCACATTCAACCAACAAACCTTTCACCTAGTTCTCATAAAACACCTGTATACTTACCTCTACCATATGTAGGGACAACAAAGTTTTCTAATGAAACGCCCGACCGGTTGTAGGGGGTGCGCAGTTGACCAACTTTCAAGGAGAGACGTGAAGCTAAACTTATATTGTGCGCCTGTAATTCTCTGAACTAAGCTTGGCTTTGCCGTAAATATTGTGGTATATTTTTTAAACGTTGCCCCACACTTTTTATTTCTCCTGTATCGTGGGTGCGTCTACTAATTAAACACACATCTATACTAATTACTAATTTAAACACACATCTATACTAATATTATAAAGCTGAAGAGTTTTTTTTTTTTTTAAACGTTGCCCCTCACTAGGAATTTCTCCTGTATCGTGGGTGCGTCTTACAAACATTGAAGTAACATACACAAACATCCAGACCCGGAACAATTCTATCTGTAGGCCATACAAATATTTGTTCCGTTCGGAGATCGAACCCGCGACACGCAGCGCTGCAGTCGATCGCTCAACCACTGCGCCAACCGTGCTGTAAAAACCGTCAAATCCGTGCCGTTTGTTTGTTTGCTTGAACGCGCTAATCTCAGGAACTACAGATCCGATTTGAAAAATTATTTCAGTGTTAGATAGCCCATTTATCGAGTAAGGCTTTGAAATGAATGAATAAAGGCTGTATATCATCACGCTACGACCAATATGAGCGAAGCAGCAATTAAAAATGTTGCTAAAACGGGGAAAATGTGACGCAAACGAAGTTGCGCTGGATAGCTAGTAATTACAAACAGCCAGATATAGGTCATACAAATATTGGTTCCGTGCGGGGATCGAAACCGCGACACGAGGCGTAACAGCCTATCGCATAGTAACTGCGCCAACCATGCCGACAAACAAGGTCGCAGGGTACTTTCTTCGGGTTATCTGCATAGTAAGTTCTTTTCTGATTCGTATATTAAGCATTACACATACACTTACACTGGGACACAACTCTTCTCTTGGTGGTGGAGGCTGGCACATTAATTTATGTCATAACTAGCAGTTGCCCCTTGATTGAGAACACTGCCGACAAATGTTTTGAACGTTGGCATAACAACTAGGTTAAAACACCAGCTTGGAACTATGATTATGTACAATTTGCATTAAAAAAAAAAAAAGTAAAAAAAAATAATATTGTAATAATTTTTTTTTCTTCGCCTCATTATTTTCCCACTGCTGCGCAAAAGCCTCCCCTTTCCCTTTCCAAACTTCTATGTCCTGTGACACATCTGGCCATGTTCGCCCCGCAAACAAAATGAGAGCGTCACTAATTTATGAATGAATTTTAATTTCAGAAACTATAATATATATATTACGAGCTGTCCCGCGCAACTTCGTCTGCGTCACATTTTACCCGTTTTCGCAACATTTTTCATTGCTGCTCCGCTCCTATTGGTCGTAGCATAATGATATATAGCCTATGTCCTTCCCCAGGTTGAAATCTATCTTCTTGCCAAATTTCATTAAGATCCGATCAGCCGTTTAGTCGTGAAAAGGTAACAAACAAACAAACAAACAGAGTGACATTCGCATTTATAATATTAGTATGGATTAATTTATTCTTGAATAGATGAAATAAGATTATTGAGGAGCAGAATAATAACAGCCGCACGGGTCGATCTTTAAGGTTAAGCTGTGCTTGCCGAGGTTGGTCTGTGGAAGACCATAATTAAATACCGAGTTTCCTCCGTGCCTCGGAAAGCACGTTAAGCCGTTGGTCCCGGCTGTCATTTTTTAATGTTTGACAGTCTTTACCAGTAGTCAGGAGCCAAAAATCTGACATCCAGTCTTACAAAGGGGTATCGTATTAGCCATTGACTGGGTTGTAGTGGTCAGATAGGCAGTCGCTTCATGTAAAATACTGGTACTCAGCTGCATCCAGTTAGAATGGAAGCTGACGCCAAGGTAGTTCAGAAAAAGGCTGGGCAGATGATGATCGATGTATTAAAAATAGAACAAGGAGTGTGTTCAATAGTAAGAGGCTCGAACTCTCGAAATAAACTTAACAGAATTTCTATACAGGGATTCTGCAATAACAGTTGTGCTGCATTCATTTGATCAGAACAAAAAAAATACTTAAAAAAAGCTCTGACAGTTACACTGTAATAAATAATCATTTTCAACATAAAATTAAATACTACATAAGAACCTTAACCTCTCCAACGCTTTCATTTCATAAATTCATAAACAATTAACATCGTGTTGAATATATCGCGTTTCTAAAAATAAAAGTAATAAACAAAGCATATTTGCCACCCACACTACAAAGCAAATACCTAGGTACTTAGGTACCTAATTATTTTCACACAACTTTGAATCCTAGTGCTTACCGCTTAGCACGCAAAGTTTCTAAAGCACGTCCTTTCCTTTTGTTTCACTATTAGAGTTTGCCCTCAGGTTTAGTGGCTAGTGTAATCATTTACCTTTTGTTTTAAAACCCTTTTGGTATTATATACTTACCTCAAAGGTCAGTGCGTGCGGTGCAGTGCGTTACTTGAAACTGCGTTGATTGTTTAGTGGTCGCAAAGATCTGCTGCTGAGCATTAACTCTTGCGATCGACTCCCAGGAGGAGCTCGTGGCTAAATAATAACAGCCGCCCGGGTCGATCTTTAAGGTTAAGCTGTGCTTGCCGAGGTTGGTCCGTGGATGGGTGACCATAATTACATACCGAGTTTCCTCCGTGCCTCGGAAAGCACGTTAAGACGTTGGTCCCAGCTGTCATTTGTAGATCTTTGTCAGTCGTTACGAGTAGTCAGAAGCCAAAAAGTCTGACATCCAGTCTTACCAAGGGGTATCGTATTACCCAGTTACTGGGTTGTGGAGGTCAGATAGGCAGTCGCTTCATGTAAAATACTGGTACTCAGTTGCATCCATCTTGGGGTTGACTGGAAGCCGACCCCAAGATAGTTTGGGAAAAGGCTAGGCAGACGATGATCGACTTCCAGGGCAATTTTTGTTTACATTATTTTAACAGAAGAGTTAAATTTGTGGATGTCCACAGATATACCTCTGCCTGACCCCGTGGGGATTAGATGCGTATTGTTATGTTATACAAGCTCATGCCCGCGGCGCGGCGTCGCCCGCGTGGAGTTCGATAAGTGTCCCACGGGAACATACTTTCGGGATAAAAATTATCTAGGTTATAAATTATCTGTGTTCCAAATTTCATCCAAATCTGTTCAGTAGTTTTTGCGTGAAAGAGTCAAACAAACATCCATCCATACATCCATATTCACAAACTATCACATTTATAATATTAGTAGGATTACCAAAATACAACTGAAGTAGTAGGTACTAATAGGAAAACGAGTATTTTTCTTTGCAGTAATTAATTTGACGGCCTGTTTCTTCCGGTTCCGGGTATCAGTTTTGACAGATAAATTCGAAGGGTAGATACAGTTGTAAGCCTTTTACCATTTTCAATAAAAAACTGTTTTTTTTTTGTCAAAATTTTCAATGTACAGCAAATTCGACTCTTACCCGAGGTTTCTGTAAGTAATACAATTCAATCCTTGTAAATTGTATCGTTTGGTTTTTGAGTACAAATAAAACATTTATTTATTTATTTTCACTAAATTTTCTATTACAAAATCAAAAAACGAGCCAAGTGCGAGTCTTGGCCCGTTTTTTGCCCGTTTTTCCATAGCCACAAAAAATATAATAACAATATTTATTATACACACGTTTTACCACTTTGAAAGTGTCTATCTTTCAAACCATTGACTTTGAAAAAAATGGTTTTAGAAACTTCAATGTTATTTTCAAAGACTTATCTATAGACACCCCGCACGTATAGGTTTCATGTTTTTTTTTTTTTAGTTTCAGTTCCGTGTATGGAGGGGTATCCTTAATCTATATTTTTTTTTTTGTACAAAAATCGTAAAGCGGTTCACAGAATACATCTACCTACCAAGTTTCAGCTGTGTAGTCCTAATAGTTTAGGAATAAAGTGGCTGTGACATACGGACGGACAGACAGACAGAGATGACGAATCTATAAGGGTTCCGTTTTTTGCCATTCGGCTACGGAACCCTAAAATGACATTTAAAAGCAATCTTATTAATATAACGTTTACCTATGTACTTACCTACAAGTTTATACCTGGACCCGTTTGATGGCTTACTGTCGCTTAGTACTTATGCAAACAAGGAGCGCATGCAAATTGCTTTGGTAATGCGTTATAGTCGGATTTCTACGTAAGTGTATTGACGGAGGTAGTACTTAGAGTCTAGGGCTTACAGCGGTGTTGTCGCTTGTGTGGTTATGTGAATAAGGACTAATATCGCATGCTAATACTCGAATGAACAGTATAGAAAACCTTGTGCTTCACGTTCGCGGTCTTGAAGGTACTTTCGATGAACGTTTATACGACATATTATTCTTTCAACTTCGGAAGAAAACGAAGGTTATGTATTCAACGAGTAAGTCATCTTGATGGAAATTAGATTAAACAGTCAGTTGGATGCGGAATTAATCGCCCTTTTTTAGAAGGAATTTATTCAGGTTTTAGACTGTTTTAAATACTGTATTCTATAGCACTAATGAGCCGAGTTTTAATATCAAAACGGTGCAATCAAGCTTCTTTAGAACACACTTTCATAACTGTTTATAAGAAAAGCACAAATGTTTAATTTTGAGACTGTGTAGCGCGTTATTTGATAGCTAGACTTGGTTAACCTCCGTACCGACCAACTGTCAAAATCGTTGGGATACAATATTGTCCATCAATCGAGTTAGCAGAATGTAACATGTAATCGCAACCGGGTTAGGCAGAGCAGCTGTACTATTACCGACACTCAAATTTCGCCACGTAACCGAGTGCAAATTCATCCTAGGTGCTACTAAAAGATATCAAATCAAAAATATTATTATTTTACATGTAGGCCTACATGGGCACTTATAAAACGTCGACAAAAAGGTGCACGGTTCGGGTTGGTCGTTTCCTATGGAGAAGAACCGGCAAGAAACTCCATGGTTACTCTTTTAAAATCATTTGGTTTTACAATATTTGAATGTTACAGCGTTAGAACTTAATTAAGTATGGGAGGACAGCGTAGGCCCTACAACAATTTCTTACATACTAAAAAAAAACGAAAAACGTTAAGATTAAAAAAAATTAATGGAAAACCCAAAAACCCTTTGCTCGACATGTGAATCGACCCTAGAAGACAAATTGAGTGATCCTCATATATATTCGGGTGCTGGATGGAATATAAAGGAACAAATAATGTTAATATCAACTGAGAAATCAAGAACTCGATTCATATTGTTCGCAATCAGGCATGACCTTTGAACTCTTGTTTCTTATTGACAATATTGAAAGCAATCAAACTACCCTGTAAATATGACCACTCTCAGGGGACTGCACAGACGTCGTCGGGGTAAACTATATGTTTGTGGTGAATGGGCATCAGCAGGAGTCCAGCTTCGTTAACGTACGATCTTAAAAGTAGAATGCTGAATAGTACAGAGGAGTACCTTTTTTTTGTTTTCCTTCTATTTTATTTTATTTTTAACATTTTAGGAAAGCATACAGACTAATAACATTATAATAACAAAAGTACATAACTAAATTGCTAATTACAAGCTTCCACAGATAAATACAAAATTGTTACATCCTAATACTACTATCACTTACTTCCTCAAAGTTGCTTCATTTTATTTTTATTTTTTAGCTAAAATTAATAATAAATGGTTCAAATGCGGTAGGTGTCTCTTGTACAAAAAATGCTGCGTTAACGTGAACGTCTTGCCACATCGTTCTCACATAATGTACCATCTCAACATGAATGATGTAATCAAGGTTTTTGAAAGAAGATTCTGATTTAAAAGAGTGTCCATGGAGTTTCTTGCCCATTCTTCTCCATAGAGATCTACGCTTTGGAATGGGTAACTACAGTACTTTCACAGTTATTATGTCTTATGACTGGGACTGTAGCTTCATTTTTATTGTTGTTCGACTATTCAAAAGTGCCTGTAACTGGCCTACTTCAGATAAATGATTTTGATTATGTCCCACTGCTGGGCAAAGGCCTTTCCATTCTCTTTCCAAACCTCTCTATTTATGTGTTATAGCTGGCCATGTTCCAATGTTCCATGTTCCTTGTTCTGGCTGGCCCCGCAAACAAGATCAAATCGTCACTCACTGGACGCCTGTCAGTGGAAATTGCCGTCAAGGAAGACCGCGGCGTGGTGTGACTATCTGATCTTGTACCTTCCTTATTATTTTTTATTAAAGCCCGTCATTTTTCTGTGTGGCTATTTCTTCCAGTGTTTTTTTTTTATCTTCAAATTTCCGGGCAAAACTTAAAGAACTGACCTAGAATAATAATTTCCTCGTGCAGCGCAAATAAACAGACCGATTTAGGCATAAGCTGAACCATGTGAACGTAGAACAAACTAGTTTATCCGATAATCGGGTTTATCCCGTATCTTCACATGACTGAGAAGCTGTTGTCGTGGTTTACCAGCTCAGCTTAATATACCACATAGCTTGACATTATCTAGGTTTCACACACATGCCACAAGTCGATAATATTGTGATCACTCCACCACAAGGAGTCGGCTTTAGCTGATCACGTTCACCATCACGATGCCATCTTGATAAGCGTGATCACTCTCATCTTACTCGCACACAGGGTTCCATAGCCCCAAACAATATAATAACAATATTTTGAACAGTCATTCATTTGTAAATTTCCACTCAACCGCAAAATTAAATTTGTTAATGAAAAACAAAGTTACTGCTGCATTTTGGTGAAAAAGTCCCATATCTCAAAAACTAAATATCAAATCTTATTCAAACCAATTTTTGTTGAAAGTTTTTTTTACGTTCTACATCCCAATATTTTTTTCAGAATTTTTCTCCTCTTACTTTAGAAATTAGAGGGGGGGGGGGACACACGTTTTACCACTTTGGAAGTGTCTATCTTTCAAACGATTGACTTTGAAAAAAAAAATGTTTTGGAAACCTCTAAAGACCTATCTATAGACATCCCGCACGCATAGGTTTGATGTTTTTTTTTTTTTGTTTCAGTTCCGTGTATGGGGGGGTATCTATCCTTAATCTATATTTCTTTTTATTTTTGTACAAAAATCGTAAAGCGGTTCACATAATACAACCAAGTTTCAGCTGTGTAGTCCTAATAGTTTCGGAATAAAGTGGCTGTGACATACGGACGGACAGACAGACAGACATGACGAATCTATAAGGGTTCCGTTTTTTGCCATTCGGCTACGGAACCCTAAAAAACCAAGCCTTTTAAAATAAACATAACGAAATCACGCCTGGAATCTCCGAATGGTTAGGTTAGGTTAAGCGGTCTACACACCAAAGCCGCTGACCCGGCGGCACGGATCGCCGGCCTTATTTTGTACAATCATGCCGTCGGCTTGCGCCCGCGCGGGCAAGCCGGCGGGGCAGCATGCCGATGCCGACGGCATCCCTCTCCACTCACTCAGTCAGTTGCCCGCCGGCTTTCATAGAGTAGTGACGTATCACTTATTCATTCTCTGTTGTTGTGAAGTGTCGGCACTTTTATTTTTTATCAACTAACCAATATGGAGTGGGACGATGCAACAGTTATAAATTTTAACTTTGCCGGCATTGCCGCCGGCAAAGTCGTTCGGCTTGGACATTCTGAAGCCGCCGGGCTGTGCCGCCGGGTCAGCGGCTTTGGTGTGTAGACCGCTTAAAGCGGTCTACACACCAAAGCCCGCAATGCCGGCGGCACGACAGCCGCCGCATGTGGTGTTCTAGTAATTGCCAAATAGTCGTAGAGATTGGACGCTTTTAAATGATAGAGGTCTATTAGTTTTATAACTGTTGCATCGTCCCACTCCATATTGGTTAGTTGATAAAAAATAAAAGTGCCGACACTTCACAACAACAGAGAATGAATAAGTGATACGTCACTACTCTATGAAAGCCGGCGGGCAACTGACTGAGTGAGTGGAGAGGGATGCCGTCGGCATCGGCATGCTGCCCCGCCGGCTTGCCCGCGCGGGCGCAAGCCGGCGGCATGATTGTACAAAATAAGGCCGGCGGGTTGGGTCGGCGATCCGTGCCGCCGGGTCAGCGGCTTTGGTGTGTAGACCGCTTTAGGTTACACGGGGGGCGAGCCTATTGCCATTAACTGGGTATAAATCCAGGCTCCGTGCGCTCAGTGTTATAGGGTTTTACCGTCAAGAATTTCTCTGTAGCAGCCACGCAGCCTGGATTTGTGCCCAGTTGATGGCAATAGGCTCGCCCCTATTACATGAGACTTAAACATAACTGGCGAAATGTGGGTGTTGGTACACCTCTGCTAAGCCCTTCGGGTATTAAAGGCGTGATTTTATACTATGTTATAGGTTTTTTTTTTTGTGAATGGTATCTCGCAGTTCAACCTAGGAGATTGTCGTCTGCTTACCCGGACTATCCTGTGGGTGCCTTGAGTGTAAAGCCTCCAGCCAGTGCATCAAACTACTTACAAACTAAGCGACTACACGCTAAGGGTACCCCCTGTGGGGTACAAACCTCGGCTTTGGGCGTCGCTGGTGAAGGACAGCAAGGGGACAGGCTGGATCTGAATTATATCATTATTTAGGGGCTGATTTAAAACTACTGGCACAGCATCGTGGGCTGGTTCAGGCAAGAGTCGGGGAGAGCAAGGACCGGGACGTCGCGACGGACCTCGAAAACGAGGTCGTTTTGCGTCTGAACTTTTTGGGAGTATATGTCATGTAGCCTGGTAAAATGTCATTTTATTTCATAAATCTTTCATCACCACTACTTTCATTCGGAGAATTCTTCCCACTTTTTTCATCACCAATCTCTGCAGCCAGTTGTAGACGTTATAAAGGTCTATGCGAACAATTATTTTCGCATTCACGTCCTGATTTCCTATGTGTATCGGCAGTGGCGACATCGAGTGTGTAAATGTATTTACCGTGTTCATACTTATGTCCCGTGGCGTTACTTGCTGCTACATTACTAGACCTAAGGCCAAGCGTTATTTTCTGATTCATTTTCTTTACTGAAATGTCGATGCAAAGAAAGGTAGAACAGTCAAAATAAATTGGAATGAAATGATAATACAGAACATAAAAACCATTTTTTTGTCAATAGAAATATTGCTTAGATGGCTGGCACCAATGCCATATTAAATGGCAATCCAGATTCTGTGACCAAAGAATAGGGCAGCCCTCTGGTCTTAGGAAGAGTCGATCAACCACTTGGCGAAGTCTCTGAAGACTAGGTGGGCACTCGGACCCCATGGCTTAAGAGCTTGTACGCCTTACGACGTTTCATAAAACTAAAAAGTCATACATAACTTAAAAGTCGTTATTTTCCAAAACCACCAAACCGATTTTGATGGAACTTCTTACGCATTAAACAGGATACATAGGTCTAAAAAGTTACTAAAAACATTTTCGAAAAATAGTGTTACAGCTAAATTAGACCAATTATAAACTATTTATAGAAACACATTTCGTAAATGTTTCTTGTAACTTTTTAGAACCTATGTATCCTGTTTATGCCTATGAAGTTTCATAAAATTGGTTCAGTCATTTAGTAAAATAAGGAATTGAAAGTTTGTATGAAATGCCGTTAGGTGTAAATGCTTTTAAGTGTTTCAACGCCAAAGTCTCAAACACAGCTAACTACATTAACATAACATAACATCACGCCATGTAATCCCCGATAGGTCAGGCAGAGGTGTACCTAATAGTACACCAACATTTTGCCGATTATGTTTAAGGGCTTAAGAGTTGTCAAATCAGGTTTTTCAACTCGATATTCTGAAAAAGTTACTAGGTTTATCTACATGAAAAAAAAAACACTTATAAAGGGATTCATGATTATTATTTTGTCTTGTCAGAATTTTATTTTATTAGCTACATTTTGAATAAAAAAATGTCTATCAAACGTCTATTAGTCCGCAAATTCTCATAACAAGAAATGCGTTTTAATCGATTCTTACACTCAAAGATAGGAAATTTAAAAACTAATACATATAAGTTACTATTTATATGTAACTTTTTTTAGTTCGTCTTTTTATTAATAATTTGTATTATTCTAAATACAAACGCAAGCAAAAGTTCGCGCCGAGTACGTCTCAGTGTCATTTTAGTCTGCTGCGGCACCTCGTGACGGGCAGACCATGCACGAGTTGACAAATAAAATAAAATACATTTTTTACTCCCTTTTTATTATTATATTAATTTTTATAATAAAAATATTCTGGTAACTGCTTGTTTGGTTTTAGTAATAAGATATGTGTTTTAAAAACGATACTTACATGAAATTATTTGAATATAAAAATTAGATTATTTTTTCGTTTCCGTTTCATTCTTTGTTTTTAGATAGAAAATCAACGTAATAAATCTGGTCATGAAAATCGAATCAGCTGCCACAGCTGCCAAGTTGAGCGGGCAAAAACTAAATTGTGTGTCTGTTCTGATCATGTTTTACTTTTCTTCGGAAACGTCATTTGACGCACGAACGTTGGTCGGTAGAGGGCGCTAATGTTGAATTATGCCTCGTTTGCTCAAGGTCATTGGTGTATGGTAGGGCCTGTTCCATGTAATAGAGAGCGAGCCTATTGCGAACAGCCGGGCACAGATCCAGATTCCGTAGCTGTATTGAGAAATTCCTGATGGAGAAACCAAATAACACTTTGCCCGACCCGGGAGCGAATTTACAAAGGCTTTACTATTTGAGTCACGAGCCAGACTCAAATAGTTTAGCTTTTGGCCTGGATATTTTCAAAGAAAATGCACGGACAAAACCTAGTACTGTATCATACGTATCCAGGAGAATTTGGCTGCAAGAGCGAGCGAAGCGAGCTCTGGACTTGGGGCACCCCGACCCGGAAGGTTACCGTAAACCCTGCAGACAGAAATAGGAGCCCCGCGTAGCGGGGCTACGTCGACTATGCTTTATAAGCACTATAATTTTTTTTGAGATTAGGTTACAATAATTAGTTTTTCTCAAGAACGGTGCATTACCTTTTAACGGGAGTTGTCCCAGGGGAAAAGGGGTACACACCCCCTCACCCCCCTCCGTCTGCCAAAGAATTCTAGATTTTTACCAAAATAATACCAATTTCCACGTAATTATCCGCCTAATATTGAAGCTAACGATTGGTAAATATCGGTATCAAATTGAATAGCATTTTTTGCTGCAATATTAGAAGGAATTTGTCTAACAAAGTCTACGCGATTTCGGTCAATTTCTGTACTAGAATGGATTAGGGTTTTGGCTAGTTTTTGTCAAACAAAAGCTAAGCCAGTTCAGTTTGCACTTTCACTCTAATGGTATAGCCTTTGTAAACACGCGACCCGGGAATCAAAACCAAGGGTAGGGTAGGTAGGCAGGTAGGTAGGTAGGTAGGTAAGGTAGGTAGGGTATGGTAGGTAAAAAGTGCATTACAATGCATTCCGGGGACAGCTAGTACAATATAAATAAAATCACTATTCCACCCTAATGCTTAACAAATCGACCGCAATCAGACACACCTCTAACAAGAACCTACAATTACGTAAGAACAAACCGTTACGCAGAGCTTCGCCTCTAAAACACACGAAAATGAAGACATACACGCAAATTAATGCAAATTAACATCCGGTGAACTCCGCACGACTGTATGTGCTTTACCTTAAGCTATGTGTTCACTGAGTCTGTGAACAGTTGCGTTGAATCTTTAATGTTGGTAAGAAAGGAGAATTAAATAAAGATTTTGTGTTCGAAAAAAAAGCAACTATTTCGCTTGGACTACTGCACTTAGAAGATGCCAAAAAAAGGAGTAAAAAATGGAAAACTGAAAACCAACGTTTTTATTCCATAACGAGGAAGATGTGATAGGACTTCAAGGTAAATGCAGAAGATCACTATAAATGGTGAAGAAAATCAAAGTGCTGAAAAAATCAGACTAAGCGGTATGATTTACCGTAGGCACGGGCCTGTGGACGGTGAGTAATGGGCTAGCTCACCGTCCGTCCGTCTTATGACGACAGGCCGTGTCGACGGCGCGTTCATGTTCCACGCGCGCCTCATGGAAATGCCAGCAAATCGGAAGGGATCCGAGAGGGCCGATGCCTGCCAGGGCTGCAGGCCTGTTCGAAAGAGATACCGTGGCCCTGGAACACAAAGGGCTAAGAAAGAACATGGATGGGTTTTAGTCAGTACAAGTCTGACACTCCCTTCCGCTCCGCCCAGAGTGGGTTTTAATATCAACATTGCAGCCACTAAGTCTTTTTTGGAAATACTTCTCCCCCAACAGTCTCTAAATGCGTTGAACCGAAGAAACATGGGTGAAAAAACAAAAGTGTAACCTCGCAAACCATGTGTGTACGTACCTTAACCCCCGCAGGCATGAAATTAAACAAATGAATCATACAGTTATGACAATATTTCGGGTAGTCATTAGTGTGCAGTCGTTTGGAGGTCAAAAGCCCGCTTTGTTTGTCCTTGAAAATAAGATTGAATCATCTTCCGTTTTTGTCTAGTCTAGAAGGTGTAACATTTATGTATCCTAGCCTTTTCCCAACTATACTTACATCTATAACACATTGACGGCAAGGTTGGCGCAGTGGTTGAGCGATTAGCTGCTGCGCTGCGGGTCACGGGTTTGATCCCCGCACGGATCAAATATTTGTCAGGTCTACTAGATAGTTGTTCCAGGTCTGGCTGTTTGTGTATGTGAGTTTAAATGTTTGTAAACGCACCCACAATACAGGAGAAATTCCTGTGTGCGGGGATCGAACCCGCGACACGCAGCGCAGCAGTCAATCGCTTAGCCACTGCACCAACCGTGTCGTCAAAACTTTAAATTGTCATCGACACGCTAAAAAGAAGGTGATAAGGAAACTTGCTGAGTGAAATATTGCCATCACGCCTGTGGGCTATGGATCAGAACAAGATAATACACAGTAAAAATATAAACAACTCACGTCGATAAACACAACAACTAATCAAAATAACCACGTTGGTTCTTCCTCAACCATAATCTCTTTGACAGGTTACAAGAAGTTCAATATTCCGAACAAGTTCAATATCGGGATGCAAGACAGGCTTCAGTTTGACCTAGTTCCTGGAAACAAACGGCGTGAAGGACATGGCCTTAAGGCTCTATTTATAGACACAGATCAACGCAGCCTTTGTGAAGGTTCACAGGGATAGGTAGGAAATATATTTATGTTACTAGGTTAAACTTAGAATCGTCTTCAAAGACCATACTTTTATTGATGGATGCTTCTGAAATTAAGTTTTACCATCAATCTTTCATCATAATCCGTTCAGCCGTTAAGAGCCTTTAAGCCTTACGATGCCTCCAAAATGACTGAACCGATTTTAATGAAAATTCATTCAAGCAGGATACATAGGTCTAAAAAGTTACTAAAAACATTTTCGAAAAATAGTGTTACAGCTAAATTAGAGCGATTATAAATTACGTATAGAAACAGAAATTTGCTATTATATTTTTTTTTTTAAACTTTGCCGCATACTAGGAATTTCTCCTGTATCGTGGGTGCGTTTACAAACATTTAAACTCACATACACAAACAGCCAGACCCGGAACAACTATCTGTAGGCCATACAAATATTTGTTCCGTGCGGGGATCGAACCCGCGACACGCAGCGCAGCAGTCGATCGCTCAACCGCTGCGCCAATCGTGCCGTCAAAATGCCGCCGTTTTTAAATGATAATATTATTTTGTTACTTTAGAGACCTATATTTCCTGCTTATGCGTATTAAGTTTCATTACGTAAGGACTTGAAAGAAGAAAGAAGAAGAAATGGCGTAAGGCGTAAATGCTCTTAAGATGTAAAAAGTAACAGACAGAGATAATTTCGCATTTATAACAGTAACTATGTATTTCAAACGCATTGACTTAACAAATAATGCTCTTTTGACATAAGAATTCTCCTGACAAAGACTGCCCTGTTGGTCTAGTGGCACAAGCGCGACTGCTAAGCATGAGGTTCTGGGTTCGATTCTCACGTCGGGCAAAGTTTTAATTGGTTTTCCATCAGGAATTTCACAGTAGCATCCACGGATTTGTGCCCGTTTGATGGCAATAGGCTCCCTCCCTATTACATGGGACTTAAACATAGCTGGTGAAATGTGGTTGTACTATGAATCCAGAAATATAAGGATAGATTTAATATTATCATAACTCGTGTTTTTTCACAGCCCTTTTAAGGAAATTTCCAAACGCCTAGTTGACGCTTCCCGAGACCCAAGGGCTGGGTTTTACCTTGGCCAGAGGCTAAGTATTGCCATACAACGTGGCAACGCCAGTCTCTTGGGCATGTTACCGGCTGACAGCGTGACAGCGTTGAGGAGGAGTTTTTTGACACCCTTTTATAATTTGTTGTTATTTTAGTTTTTATAGTTTTATGAATAGTAATTGTGTTATCGCTAAATTAAAACGTACAACTCTGCCTAATTATCTATTAATCTGCCGGATTACCGGCGTGATGTTATGACTTAACATAAATGCACGTTTGACATAAAATTTCCCCTAAAAATCCTGAAAATTGTGAAAATAGAATATTAACTTCATTACTATAAGGTGAAAACTACATTGTCTCACGCTATTCAATAAAGAAGCATTGTTGCGAAAGATTTAAAATCCATAAAAATAAAATAAAACACCTCGGTGCTTTCATAGACAAACCGCTAAAACATTGTAAGTATTTTATGGCTTCATTCAATATAACCGCTTTTGCAAGAAATAGTTTTATTATTGAGTGAGTCATGTACACGTAAATCTGTTTATATCTGTGTGAAAATCAACTGAAGTTGACGGTTATTTGACCTGTAAAAGTGTTGTGTCGATGATATTGTACTAATCCAATCTCAGCGGAGATTAGCCATCGGTGCGGGAGATAATATAGTGCATGCAAGTGTGTGCGCAGGCAGATGCACTCCCTCTTCCCTCACTCTCTTAGTCTGATGAGACGGCAATCCGACACGACCAGAGAGAGAACAAGCTCAGAACCACCGGTGTGCTTTCCGAGGCACGAGAGTATCATACCGACAACTTCGAAACTCCGAGCTACTATTGAGAAATATCTTACTGAAAATTCTAATAGCTCTTTTTGCCCGGTCCAGGAGTCGAGCACAGGGCTATCGCTTCAAGGTTGGGCTTGCGAACATGAGACCAACCTAGCCGTATCGGGTAGCTTAAAACTTATCCCTCTAGCTGTGGTGTATCCATTATAACGTATAACGAAGCCAATGCAGAAGTGCAGGTGGCTATATACTGTGAGTCAAAGAGGATACGGTAGGCACAAAGTTGTTTTAATAAAGTAGTTCGGGACATGTTCGTTAATAAAAGTGACATACAAATAATTATTAGTCCATTGACACGAAAAGACAAAAATAACTGGCAACAGTTCATTAGCTACTGTTCTTCATTAACACTGTACGAGTAAGTAAGTACTTCATGAAGACTTGCAATCCCCGAAATTCACTCATTTACCATTTTGAATTCTGTTTATTAGATAAATCCCCTGGAAATAGTGGAATTAATGGAGCGAGGAAGGAACTCAAAGATCAAAGCCTTTATGTTCTCTGTTTAATATTAGGTACTGTGTAGGTTTACCTATTAGCCAATAATTTCCATGGAACTGCGTAAACCCAAAACAGAATAAGGACCTTGTCATATGATCGACCAATTTTTGAGTATGAAAAGCTGTATCCAAACCTTAACTATAGCCTAAGATTCTGATTTAAAAGAGTGTCCATGGAGTTTCTTGCCCATTCTTCTCCATAGAGATCTACGCTTTGGAATGGGCAACTACAGTACTTTCACAGTTATTATGTCTTGTGACTGGGACTGTAGCTTCATTTTTATTGTTGTTTGACTATTCAAATGTGCCTGTAACTGGCCTACTTGAAATAAATGATTTTGATTTGATTTGAATTGCCTAGTATTTCTATCTGTACCAAAATAAAATAATGATCTTAATTTTCTTACTTGTAATTGTGAGTAGGCGCGATTCGGGCTTCATAGATTTAAGTAAAAGCAAAAAACAACCAAATAAGATTAAAAAAAAACACAGGTAATATAACAAAACAACAGCAGCAAGTGTTCTTCTGCCATACTATTCTATTACTCGTCATCTCATCAAAAACCTTCTTTCTTGCCATATAAGCCTTCACACAGTCCATCCATCTTTTCTTTGGCCTTCCTCTTCTCTAGGACCCATCCACATTCATACTCAAATCTTTCCTCAAGATATTTTCCTCATTCCTCCGCATCACATACACCCATACCACGACAACCGATTACCACACATGTTTTCAGTCACCGGCGCCACTTTCAGACTACCTCTTATGTTGTGATTTCTTGTTTTATCCATTCGGGTAACACCACACATCCACCTTAGCATGCTCATCTCAGCCACATGCACATGCCTTTCATTCATCCCTAAAACGAAAGGGTTTTTATTCTCAAATTTCCGAAACTAAAGTAAAGCTAACCGCGTACTAACATTCGGTTTTTAATTAAACCTACAAATATGCGAAAAGTCGATCCAGCGTGTTTCAACTCCACTCGTCAAATGGTTTAAAAATAAAAGAGTTTTACGAACAGACCGACAGTACGAAAACCGGTTGGAAACTTTGCTATCGGAATGTGTGGATTCCGGTGAACACGGTGGGATTTGGCAGTTTTTGTTTTCTTTGAAATCATTAAATCATAAATCTTTGACAGTCGTTACGAGTAGTCAGAAGCCAAAAAAAGTCTGACGTCCAGTCTTACCAAGGGGTATCGTATTACCCAGTTACTGGGTTGTGAAGATCAGATAGGCAGTCGCTTCATGTGAAATACTGGTACTCAGCTGCATCCGGTTCGACTGGAAGCCGACCCCAAGATGGTTTGGGAAAACGCTAGGCAGGTGTTTTCTTTGAAATCAAGATATCAGCTATTTCAATCAATTTATTATCGTCATTGTATTGGATTTCGTTCTGAAGTGTCATTCCAAAGAATACATGTTTGTTATTAACCGACTTCTATAAGGAGGTTATCAATTGGATTGGTATTTTTTTTTATACATGTACACCGATTACGCTGAGATTTATGATCCGATTTGCGTGATTCTTCTTTAGTTTGATGCGGAATAGTTGCAATTTGATCCCATAAAAATTTAATAATATTAAATTTAATAATATTAAATTTTTATGGGATCAAATTGCTATATTATATATTATAGTTCGGCCCAGTAGTTTTGATTTTACGATTTTTTTAAATTTAAATATGTACATTTTATACGTATGTTCACCTATTTCTCCGTGATAACTGGACCGAATTAGATGATTATTCATCAATTTGGTAGAGAAAGTTTGCCCAGTGGGCCCAAATAAATTTTATTATATTTGCTTACTTTTCGTCGGTAGTATCCACCGTGTAGGTATTGCAGTTTTGTAGGAAATAAAGTTTTTTATTCATAAATGATGAAAAATTTATGTGTATATTTTTTTTTTCATTTGAAAGTGCTGACTGATTTGTGTCTCAGTTGAAAATTAAGAACGTTTTGGCTTCGTCTCATAAATGAAGTTTAAAAATAATCTCTCGTTAGTGAAAATTGAGACGAAATACCACGAACTTTAAACGTCTTGATTTCCATATTTCATAACGACGAACATGGCTTAGCAAAAGTGATGTAATCCTTCCTTTTATCATGCAAAATACACACGGGGAAGACGTGATAATCCTTTTTCCCCAATAACGACGGATGTTCTTAACCAAACTTCGTCTGTGATGTGATGTTTAAGTGAAAGTAAATCGTATAGCTTTGAAGGATATGAAAGGCGGAACAAAAGGATATTTAAGAGGGCTCCTTTTTTTGCTTCGGATTATTGATGAGACAAAAAGGAAAAAGTTAGTCAGTGACTGGTTTTAACAATGGCAACCTTATTAAATAATAATTGAGTCGATTTTTGGAAATACTACCTATTTTATCTAACTTAGGACCTAGCCAGACGTGAGTTTTATACTGAGAGCGTTAGAGGCGCTTTTGGAATACCAGTAGGCAAAAAAATTTAAATCTTTATTTATTTTTAGATTTAAATTCACCAACAACATTCACTAACATCATCATCTACTTAACGTTTTCCCAAACTATCTTCCAGTCTAACCGGATGCAGCTGAGTACCAATATTTTACATGGAGCGACTGACTGCCTCTCTGACCTCCACAACACTGGGTGGAGGTCAGATAGGCAGTCGTATTACCCAGTTACTGAACTGGATAATACCCCCTTGGTAAGACTTGATGTCAGACTTTTGGCTTCTGACTACTCATAACGACTGTCAAAGACCTACAAATGACAGCCGTGACCAACGGCTTAACGTGCTTTCCGAGGTACGGAGGAAACTCGGTATGTAATTATGGTCACCCACCCACGGTCCAACCTCGGCAAGCATGGCTAGCCAGCAAGGCAAGCCGCACAGGTCGATCTTTAAGGTTACTTAAAGATCGACCTGTGCGGCTTGCCTTATTTAATAAGGTTGCCATTGTTAAAACCAGTCACTGACTAACTTTTTCCTTTTTGTCTCATCAATAATCCGAAGCAAAAAAAGGAGCCCTCTTAAATATCCTTTTGTTCCGCCTTTCATATCCTTCAAAGCTATACGATTTACTTTCACTTAAACATCACATCACAGACGAAGTTTGGTTAAGAACCTCCGTCGTTATTGGGGAAAAAGGATTATCACGTCTTCCCCGTGTGTATTTTGCATGATAAAAGGAAGGATTACATCACTTTTGCTAAGCCATCTTCGTCGTTATGAAATATGGAAATCAAGACGTTTAAAGTTCGTGGTATTTCGTCTCAATTTTCACTAACGAGAGATTATTTTTAAACTTCATTTATGAGACGAAGCCAAAACGTTCTTAATTTTCAACTGAGACACAAATCAGTCAGCACTTTCAAATGAAAAAAAAAATATACACATAAATTTTTCATCATTTATGAATAAAAAACTTTATTTCCTACAAAACTGCAATACCTACACGGTGGATACTACCGACGAAAATTTCTAGTGTGGGGGTTCAGAATGTTGTACGGAATACATGGTCAACCGTTACAGCATCAGTGTTTCTTCCATCCTGTGTACGTTGAAACGGTAATATACCTGTACAAGATCGTGAAGGTTCTCTAAGCAGGTTTTTAACACAAATACAAAAAAAATATATATGGCAGTAATTTTTCACCAACAGAAAGAAAAGACAATTAAAACAAAAAAATAAAACCGACTTCCAAAAAACACTAAATAGTGGAAAATAATTTATTTTATGTACGTAAGCAAATATAATAAAATTTATTTGGGCCCACTGGGCAAACTTTCTCTACCAAATTGATGAAGAATCATCTAATTCAAATAGGTGAACATACGTATAAAATGTACATATATAAATTTAAAAAAATCGTAAAATCAAAACTACTGGGCCGAACTATATTAAATTTTTATGGGATCAAATTGCAACTATTCCGCATCAAACTAAAGAAGAATCACGCAAATCGGATCATAAATCTCAGCGTAATCGGTGTACATGTATAAAAAAATACCAATCGAATTGATAACCTCCTTATAGAAGTCGGTTAATAACAAACATGTATTCTTTGGAATGACACTTGAACGAAATCCAATACTATGACGATAATAAATTGATTGAAATAGCTGATATCTTGATTTCAAAGAAAACAAAAACTACGGAATCCACACATTCCGATAGCAAAGTTTCCAACCGGTTTTCGTACTGTTGGTCTGTTCGTAAAACTCTTTTATTTTTAAACCATTTGACTAGTGGAGTTGAAACATGCTCGATCGAGTTTTCGCATATTTTTAGGTTTAATTAAAAACCGAATGTTAGTACGCGGTTAGCTTTACTTTAGTTTATAAAAACCCTTTCGTTTTAGGGATGAATGACCATGTATTCCGTACAACATTCTGAACCCCCACACTAGAAATTTTCGTCGGTAGTATCCACCGTGTAGGTATTGCAGTTTTGTAGGAAATAAAGTTTTTTATTCATAAATGATGAAAAATTTATGTGTATATTTTTTTTTTTCATTTGAAAGTGCTGACTGATTTGTGTCTCAGTTGAAAATTAAGAACGTTTTGGCTTCGTCTCATAAATGAAGTTTAAAAATAATCTCTCGTTAGTGAAAATTGAGACGAAATACCACGAACTTTAAACGTCTTGATTTCCATATTTCATAACGACGAAGATGGCTTAGCAAAAGTGATGTAATCCTTCCTTTTATCATGCAAAATACACACGGGGAAGACGTGATAATCCTTTTTCCCCAATAACGACGGAGGTTCTTAACCAAACTTCGTCTGTGATGTGATGTTTAAGTGAAAGTAAATCGTATAGCTTTGAAGGATATGAAAGGCGGAACAAAAGGATATTTAAGAGGGCTCCTTTTTTTGCTTCGGATTATTGATGAGACAAAAAGGAAAAAGTTAGTCAGTGACTGGTTTTAACAATGGCAACCTTATTAAATAATAATTGAGTCGATTTTTGGAAATACTACCTATTTTATCTAACTTAGGACCTAGCCAGACGTGAGTTTTATACTGAGAGCGTTAGAGGCGCTTTTGGAATACCAGTAGGCAAAAAAATTTAAATCTTTATTTATTTTTAGATTTAAATTCACCAAAAACATTCACTAACATCATCATCTACTTAACGTTTTCCCAAACTATCTTCCAGTCTAACCGGATGCAGCTGAGTACCAATATTTTACATGGAGCGACTGACTGCCTCTCTGACCTCCACAACACTGGGTGGAGGTCAGATAGGCAGTCGTATTACCCAGTTACTGAACTGGATAATACCCCCTTGGTAAGACTTGATGTCAGACTTTTGGCTTCTGACTACTCATAACGACTGTCAAAGACCTACAAATGACAGCCGTGACCAACGGCTTAACGTGCTTTCCGAGGTACGGAGGAAACTCGGTATGTAATTATGGTCACCCACCCACGGTCCAACCTCGGCAAGCATGGCTAGCCAGCAAGGCAAGCCGCACAGGTCGATCTTTAAGGTTACTTAAAGATCGACCTGTGCGGCTTTTATTATTTAGCCACGGGCTCTTCTAACAACATTAACAAACATACACTACCATGGCGTTGGCCATGGGTGCCTCGACCACTGGGGGCGTAAGCCACGGACCCAAATAAATTAAATTAATATTACACACACGCACACACACACACACACACGCGCCCCAAATGCAGCGAAAACAAAATAAACCGAAACTTACGTCTAGGAAAAAAGAGAGTTTGCTGATTCCAGAACAATAAGTCAGCCTTTACGATAACATATTTACTGCAATTCGTTTAAATTGTGAACTAGGGCCTCAATCCTTTAAAATCAAGTTTCAAAATTAAATATTGAACACTAGTTATTTATACACCGTGTAAATCACCTCATCACGAAGCCGTCAACCAAGCATTCTGTACATGAAACTAAGTAACTTTACGCAAAAATTATTGCTGGGAAACGACGTTTTTTTGGGGGGTGTAAAATCATGGTTTGTGGTAGAACTCAATATAACGCACTCAAAACATTGTGCTGATGGACGGATTGAATAGTACGGGGGTCGCGAAGGTGTTTCAAGTAAAAATATTACATAAAAACTTGTATTAAAAAAAATACTTGTCAAAAACTTAGAACTTTGACCTCTAATATCTCCGTAACTAGAAGGTTCCCAGGTATGGTGTAGAACAAAAAAATGATCGCAATAACAGGGAGAACCAGTGCCTTTCGGCATCGTTAAGAGGTGTTTTACACCCGGCATGCAAAATATTTATTATATCGAATGCACAAGTTGAATCACACTGCATTCAGCATGTGTATAGAAAATTAAAATTGTTATTGCAATTCATCAAATACACAGTTAATATCATGAAATCAAAATCAAAACTCATTTATTCAAATTAGGCTGTCAGCGAACGTCAAAATAACAAGAGGCAGTCCCCCAAAACGGCCCTTCGTCACTTCCTAATGTGCTGGGAAGAAAAAGTGGCGGAACAAACGGGTTCCCTACTTGTCTTCGAAAATTGATGGTTCGATTATTATATCGAACACGGTGTGTCGACACTTCAGTTGTACGATGGTTTATTCCATAGATGCTTTAATGGTGCAACACATCTGTCTGTTACGTTTAAAGAACCAGATTCTATACAATATAGTGTTCAAATTAATATAAACAAAGAATTCATTACATTAAATAATTGTCACATGTTAGCTAGCACACACCAATAATAAAATATTAAAAAATATACTCAAGAATAAAAAAAAGCCTCCGGGCATAAAGGGCGTGCCTGCTTACACGTGCAATTTTAGTTTATACATGAATAATAGAAATGCCAATCGTGTAATAATTTTGCTATTTTTACCAAAAAAAAACATCGAGTGCTAAAAGGCTTGTTGAAAACTAAAAGCAACTTGACTTATTCGATACAATTTATTAGATTACTGACTGGTGACAAAAATAGTCTCACTTTATTAATACAGGGTGTTTCGAAGCCAATTTGTTCTTACATTTTGAACTAAGAACTTGGTGCGCGGCTTTCTAACAAGCATGGTTCTTAACAAAGGCGGTCTAACATAATGTTGTAAGCTGGGAATGGGATAAATTGAAACACTACCTAGTTAAACGACAAATATCTTTATTTAACACAAAACGCTTATAACTCAATCACAAATTCATCAGTGATCACTATCCACTTCGATATCGCGTTTGTAGTTCATTTCGGTTCGCTTCGTTGCGTAGCCAAAATCAGCAAGCAACCGACATAACAATAATTTTCTTAGGCAATGGGGAGTCATACACTAGTTTTACCCCACAAAACCTGTGTTAGCTCTTCATCATCATCATCATCATCATCAGCCTATATCTATAATGTTCCACTGCTGGGACACAGCCCTCCTCTCTATGAGAGGGAGTGGGCTGTAATCCACCAAGCGGGTCCAGTGCGGGTTGGTAGATGTCACATGTCTACGAATTTTTAGTTCTAGGACATGCCGGTTTCCTCACGATGTTTTTCTTCACCGTTTTGAGATCAGACGTTTTCTTATCTCTTGTGTCATGATAATTAATTAAGTGTTTCCTTTGTTTTGCGAAATGCCACCATTTTCGTCACGCAAACGTATGATGTCTTGTCATCAAACGTTTTTTGTTTGAGACTGTAATAACCGGGAGTATTTTTGTGTTTTCATAAATGTACATTTTTTCTAAAATTGATGTGTATTTTCAAAGTTTTAGATTTAGTTAAGACATTTATTTTAATTAAATATGTTCATTATTTACAGATCTAAAAATAAATATTAATTAAAATAAATGTAAGTACAAGTTTCGTATATAAAAAAAATCGTCAACATCGTTGTCAATAGGAAAAGTGTCCAGAAGACTAGCAGCATGAGATTTTTTATTGTAAAATTTAGTAAACAAAACTATCGACCCGCCCCTGCTTCAAACAGCGTCATTCATTGGGTCTAAAATCTATCGCATCTTTCAAGCTAGAACTAACCCATAAACATTCACATAATTCAAAATCGGTTGATTGGTTTCGAAAATTAGCGTGAACGAACTTGATTTTTATAGTATGTTATGAAATATAATAATTATATGCTACCTAATCCCTCAAAAATGTATACCAATGCATTACACCATCCTGTATATTTACTTTATACTGTATGGTTCTCGGAAAAAATAGCCGCCATATTTTTAAGATTGTCTCAGTTTATTAGACTGATATAAATTCAGTTTGTGGATGCTGGGACTCAGATAAGGAAAATGGAAACTTAATTTCTTGGTTTAGTAACATATTACAAAGACTTTGCTTAACTTTTATGGGAATGTAGGTTATAATAGTTTTTAATATCGTATTTTACTAGATGAGGAGAGGAAAATCTTATTTTATTGCCTTATTTACTACATTGTTATAAAATGTTTCACGTATGAGTAACTTTCACTTAAAAATGATTTTTATTAAACCAAAAAAAAATACCAACAACATTTTTGTTTGAAACTCTGTGTAACCTACTAATTAAGTTAGATCAGCCAAATACTAAGTACAGACTATAATTACAGCACCACAAGAGTATTTTGGCGTTTAAATGACGTTGAGGGTGTGTAAAGCGGTCTACACACCAAAGCCGCTGACCCGGCGGCACGGATCGCCGGCCCAACCCGCCGGCCTTATTTTGTACAATCATGCCGCCGCCGGCTTGCGCCCGCGCGGGCAAGCCGGCGGGGCAGCATGCCGATGCCGACGGCATCCCTCTCCACTCACTCATTCAGTTGCCCGCCGGCTTTCATAGAGTAGTGACGTATCACTTATTCATTCTCTGTTGTTGTGAAGTGTCGGCACTTTTATTTTTTATCAACTAACCAATATGGAGTGGGACGATGCAATAGTTATAAAACTAATAGACCTCTATCATTTAAAAGCGTCCAATCTCTACGACTATTTGGCAATTACTAGAACACCACATGCCGCGGCTATCGTGCCGTTCGTCGTCGTTCGGCTTGGACATTCTGAAGCCCGCCGGCACTAACCGGTCAGCGGCTTTGGTGTGTAGACCGCTTTAAGTATAAGATGATGGCATTTATTCAAATTTTGACCACACGTCAAATGTGTATAGTTTTCTTTTTGTTTATCCTAAGCTGTCCCATTTCTGAGCAAAGTCCTCCCGCATTTCTTTTCAACTCTATCGGTCAAACACCGATAGTAATATTATTATATTAAAGTATATATTATAAGTATATATATTTTTTTAATGTTTTTATTTTTCGGTTGCGGGGTTTTTTTTTTGGTGATGAAAAATAGATGTTGGCCGATTCTCAGACCTACCCGATATGGACACAAAATTTCATACAAATCGGTTCAGCCGTTTCGGAGGAGTTTGGTAACAAACACGAGAATTTTATATAATAGATTTTAGCAATAATAAAAAATTATTTAAAAAAATCTGTACGTTCCCGATGACCTTCAAGAATGTTTTACCTTATCTTCCACAACAGGGATCCTCTTTTCATCATCCGACATGAACAAGCATCCATCTGCTTTGTTTATGGGGAAGCAAGATTGTTTATGAGATAAAAGGAATCAAAATGACAGGTCTGAAGGACGGCTTTAAAACCCGCCCAAGGAAACGTTTTCAAGGTAAAATTTAATGGAAATGGGGCCAAAAGGAGCTCGTGGCTAAATTGTTATTATTTTGCCACGAGCTCCTTTTGGCCCCGCTTCCCAGGACGATCTTCAAGTTAAGCCAAGCTAGTCTAGGTTGGCCTGTCGATGGGTGACTACCAATTGTCACAGTCACGCAACAATTTACTTTTTTAGGGTTCCGTACCCAAAGGGTCAAACGGGACCCTATTACTGAGACTTGAGCTGTCCGTCCGTCCGTCTGTTCCAGGCTGTATCTCAGGAACCGTGGCAATTAGCCAGTTGAAATTTCTACAGATTATGTATTTTTGTTTCCTCTAACTATAACAGCAAATACTAAAAACAGAATAAAATAATTAAGAGGGCTCCCATACAAAAAAGTGATTTTTTGCTCGTTTTTATAAATAATGTACCCTTCGTGCGCGAGCCCGACTCGCACTTGGCCGGTTTTTTTCTTTTATATCATTCTTCACACAAGCCATCTATCGTTTCTTTAGTTGTTCTGGGAACATTACACATTACATAATTACAGCTTTTGCATCCTTTTGAAAGTTTTGTTTTTAAAACAGGTGCAACGCATTTTCACCAACTTTAAATTTTTATTTCATGGCATCGGATTGGTAACAAGCCTATCTGATAGAAACTTCATCTCTGTGACGAAACTGACATATCTCATGTGCCAGTAAACTTAACATAACATCACGCCAGTAATCCCCGTGGGGTAAGGCAGAGGTGTACCTAATATAAAATATAAAATCATTTAATTCAAGTATCACTGACTCATAATAGAAATAATACATTTACACAGTCACATTACAGTTATTTTACACAACATTTAAAAACAATTTCATTTACTTAATTCAATTAAATTATAATAAGTCAAACACAAAAAATAAAATAAAAATAACTCAATTAACATTAACAATTCATATAATAAACCAGGTCTGTCAGTCGCATCAGCCTGCCACATGTCGCTTACAACAGTGGGAGATGATGGAGCAATCCAGCCTTCCCGCGAGCACGGCCAGCATGTTGTTAGTTGTTAGGGGGAGCCCCCGCACTCGCCGCACCAGCGACATGGCTCTCTTGCGCATAGTGGCGTGGAAGCAATCCACGCGCGCTTCTGCAAACATAGTCGATGCGCTGCAAAAGCGGGGAAGCGCCAACATCATCCTGAACGCGTTACTGAACTGGACACGAAGGGCGCTGTAAGTATTTTGCGTATAGTCAGTCCACAAGCTGCACGTGTACAGTGTAGTGCAGTAGGCTCTAATGGTACAGCTACATTTCACCTGTTAAATTTAAGTCCCATGTAATATGGGGCGAGCCAATTGCCATCAACCGGGCACGAATCCAGCCTCCGTGGCTGTTACTGAGAAATACTCATGAAGAAACTCAACTTTGCCCAGCCCAGCAATCGAAATCAGGACTTCATGCTCAGCTGTCACGCTTGTGACTTCCAGACCACCAAAACTTAGAACACCATCATCTTCCCGCCCTTGTCCCATTTTAATTGGGGTCGGCGCAACACGTCTCTGTCCTCCATTCTTTTCTGTCATTCGTCATGCTATCATTTACTCCTTTTTCCTTCATATCATTATTCACACAATCCATCCATCTTTTCTTTGGTCTTCGTCGCCCTCTCCATCTATCCACATCTATATTCATCACTCTTTTAGTCACATGTGTTCCATCCCTCCTCATCACATGTCCATACCAAGACAGACGACTTCCTTTCATCTTTTCTGTAACAGGCGCCACTTTCAAACTTCCTCTTATATGCTCATTTCTAACTTTATCCATTTTAGTCACTCCACACATCCATCTCAACATTCAACTTACGAGACCAATTACATTAAAAAATTACTCACCAAATAGAAGGTCAAACAAAAACTAGAACAAAATATATCCCCTTACTGCGAAGCTCGTTTAACCCAAGATCCGATATCAAAAGGCATCATTAGACGAGAATAGATCTCGTGGGTCGATTTTTCTTTGCCATGAACGGAAAAGTTGAAAAATTGTTGTTATGTCTAAACTTAGCCCTGTGTTACCAGGTAAAAAAACTTTTTGTATATTATTTTTGGGATCCGTAGATAAATGGAGAGAACGGAACTCTTATAAAATCTTATATTGTTGTTTTGCATCCTCGTCAAATTCAAGGAGATAACTATGCTAATGATTCTCGTCCCGAATCAATAATAAAATAGGTAGGTAATTTTTATTTTTTTTCTTATTAACAGAAATCGGTAAGTGTGAACCACCCGTGTTTTAAACGCTGCTCGTCTGAATCTCGCCCTATATCCGCGTTTCCACACATACAAACAATTTCAAACGTTTATTCCATAATATCTTATTCCATTTAAATATTAATAGTTTTTATAATCAAATGAAAAAACTTCTAATAAATAAATGCTACTATAATGTTGACGACTATTTAAATGATGTACTTTAGACATGTTAACTTTTATTTAAGACATTTTCCTGTAATTTTAGATATTTTTTTTATTTAAATGATGTAATTTAGAATTTTTTATTATTATTTTATGACATTTTGACATTTTCCTGTACTTTATGACATTTTTTAATTATTAATTTTATTAAATTAACGTAACTTAATTATTTTTGTGCTTTGAATTATATTATTGTGGTATTTGTACGCCTTTCTAGGCAAAACATGTTGAAACTATATATTTTTTTTTTGTAATCATTCCAACTGATTGTAAACCTACACGTGTTTTTGACAAATAAATTTCTCTTATCTTATCTTATCATAAACCATGTTAAAGGGGTTTTTATGAAATACTGACAAACTTAAACAAACAAAAAAATCAGCGTTTATTAATAATTAACTAGGTACCGTAATTTTAATTGATTATTTATGTCTTTTGTGACAACCTCCTGAATTTTGACGAGGATGCAAAACAATACCTTGTAATTTCGTTTCGTCCTACAGTCATTTTACTCGAAGATATTTGCAATATAGATAACAAGTTGACGTATTCGAGGTGTATTTCTTTATCCCACAAATTAAAAAAAAAATGTTTTGCTTATTGTTTTTCGATAACATCCGCAGAAATAGCAGTCTTATACAGTTTTTCAAGAAATACTTTGAAGTACAAACTTACTCTTGCGGCCTTTAAAATCTAGGTATGCGTAAAAATTCATCGTGACTACGAAACCCTCCTCCGAGCATCTGAACCACATGCGCTTGTCCGGTTTTGAATTTTATTTTAAATTGATCCTGTTGTGAAAATGTAGGTCAGGAAGAGTTATTTGTTCGGTGTTGGAAGGAAAACTTTTCTTAAAATTAAAACAAGGAAAAATAAAATTAAACTTATCGGTTTGGGAGTTGACGTCCATCCTAAGTAATTTATACAAGATGTTGTTTTGCATCCTCGTCAAATACAAGGAGGTAAATAAGCTAATGATTCTCGTCCCGAATCAATAATAAAATGGGTAGGTATTTTTTTTCTTATTTACGGAAATCGATAAGTTTCAACCACCCGTGTTTTAAACGCAGCCCGTCTGATCCTCGCCCTATAATCGCGCTTCCACACATACAATCAATCTCAAATGTTTATTCGATAATTTCTTATTCCCTTAACCACGTTAAAGGGTACCGTAATAATATAATAATTAACTAGGTACCGTAATTTTAATTGATTATTTATGTCTTTTGTGACAACCTCCTGAATTTTGAAGAGGATGCAAAACAACACCTTGTGTAGATCTCAGTCTAACTTCGAATGCTAAGCATTTAGCCGCATGCCCCTTCCACCATTATCATCATCATCTGCCTAGCCTTTTTCCATCTATGTGGGTCGGCTTCCAGTCTAACCGTATGCAGCTGAATTCCTGTATTTTACTTGGAACGACTGGCTATCTGACCCGCACAACCCAGTTAGTACTGGGTAATACAATACTCCTTGGTAAGACTGGTTGTCAGACTTTTGAGCTACTGGCTACCTATAGTAACGACTGTAAAAGATCTACAAATGACATCCGAGACCTACGGCTTAACGTGTTTTCCAGCACGGAGGAACATCGGTATGTAATGGTTGGTCACCAATCCACAGACTAACCTAGGCAAGCGGCTTAACCTTAAGATTGATCCGAGCGGCTGTTATTATTAAGCCACGAGCTTCTTCCACCTTACCATGGTTATTCCAACATCTTGAGAACCACACCTAAGTTTACTTTAAACTCAAGAACAAACACGGCATTACCAATGTGACCTACTTACAAGTACTTATATGTAGTTTAAAGTATAGACATATCGTGGCGTCATTAGATTTGCTGTTCCCCTTTGAAAGTTCCGTCTTGTTAATTAAAGTGCAGTTAGGGAGTAATTAGTATCTATGAGAGTCTGGAGATTGTTGACAATTACGTTTTATTTAAATATGTCAAACTAATCTAGCATTCTTAATGTGGGATATAACTACCCAATAAAATCAGCCGTTTTATAAAAATGGAAAGAAAAGTTCTGGAATGGCGACCGCGAACAGACGATGCGTTGGAAGGCCTCCCAGTGGTGGACCGATGACCCGATGAAGATTGCGGGGATCCGCTGGATGCGAGTCACACGGGACCGGTCAATGTGGCGTCACTTGGGGGAGGCCTATGTCCAGCAGTGGACGTCTTCCGGCTGAAATGATGATGATGATGATGATGATTTATAATAATCAGTGTTGAATATCCGAATAATACTTCTGAAAAATTACGAAAATTAGACGTGGAACACCGATAATTTTAATTTCACAAAACCATTTGAAGATAGGTACGTATATCGCTATGTATCGTTGCCTTCTATAATTTTTACTTATATATTGAATTCGTTCGTATTTTCTAAGTTTGAGCCCGAGCACTATGTACGGTAAACGGTAAGCCTATCCCTTGGGAGAAGAAGCCAAGTACTTAGGAGTCTTACTTGACAACCACCTGTCTTTCGCGGCGCACATCAAAGCTGCTCGCGACCGAGCTGCCTTTGCTATGGGTAGGCTTCATTTCATGATTTCGGCGAAAAGCAAGTTGTCACTCAAGTGCAAGTTGCGCCTTTATACCGCGGTGATCCGCCCCATTATGACGTACGCTTGCGTCGTGTACGCTCACACCAAGCCTAAGTACATCTTAGGTACACATAGGATGCAAACTTTGGAGAACCGGTTCTTACGTAGAGTCACGGGAGCCCCTTTTTATGTCCGTAATGACCGTCTACACGTAGACCTTAGAACGCCCACCGTCCTTCAGTTTATGAAACGTCTTTCGAAGCGTTTCTTCGATAACGCCATTAAACACCGTAATCCCCTGATCGCAGCGGCCGCCCGTTACGAACCCTCGTGCATTAGTACAGTACGCCGTCCTAGGCATACCCTCGTCACTCCAGATGATGCTATCACCCTCCTCCAAGAGACTAGCACTCTAAAAAAGTTCCGACTCTAACCGCCGTCTTTCCGACCTCGCCGTCGAGGTCCGTCGCGACGTTCCGGTCCATGCCCTCCCCGACCCTCGCTCGAGCCAGACCGCGATGCTGTGCCAGTAGTTTTAAATCAGCCCCTAAATAATGATTCCATTCAGATCCAGCCTGTCCCTATGTGGTCCTCCCCCAGCGACGCCCTAAGCCGAGGTTCGTACCCCACAGGGGGTGCCCTTAGCGTGCAGTCGCTTTTTTGTAAGTTTTTTTGCCCTGGCTGGAGGCCTTACTCTTAAGGCACCCACAGGATAGTCCGGTTAAGCAGACGACAACCTCATAGGTTGAACTGCGAGATGCCATACACAAAAAAAAAAAAAACTAAGTTTGCACACTTTCAGCGCGACTTAAGTACCGTGAGGGGCGGTGAAGTGACATTTAACGATACAAATATTTTATTTACTAAAAGTAGGTATTTCTTTAAGTCGTTTAATTAAAAGCTTCCCAGAACTTCAGCTACTCGTAGCTTGGAGTAAACGTCATATACTATCGAGTGGTTCGCTTTTAAAACAGGATCCATTTACAAACCAGTTTCTTGGAATCTGTGTGATTTTCAAATTCAACATTTTTCAATTAATTATTTTTCTGGAAAATCACTTCGGGTGTGTTTGTTGAAAAGTGAGATATAAAGTGAGTGGTATCTTGTTACTGCCATGATTATGTTGATATGTGCTTGACTTGTTCTTGGACGGAAAATAAAGAAAAATTTGCTAAAAAAAAACAAAAAAGAAGTGAAAAATAACTGTGTTTTTTTTACATGCGTTTCTTTTTTTAAGATCTTCAGACCTGTTTGCTGGGGGTGTCCCGCGAGATCCTTGTCTTCATATTATTTGGGGCTATGGAACCATGTGTGCGAGCAAGACTCGCACTTGGCCCGTTTTTCCTTCATATCATTTCTCACACAATCCAGAATCTATTATATAAAAACAAAATATTTCTTCTAACGCTAAACTAATAGTCGAATGCTCAAATGACAGGTGCTAAACGACCGTTTACTCAGCATAACGTAGGTATTTCTAGTGTTTCCCTGAAAGTCTTTGTGAGGAACTTGACTTAGATAGTCACTAAAATATAGTAACTTGTGTGTTCGTTCGGGTATCCTCGTCTTGTTCCTTTATACACGAGTTACTTCGAAAGTTTACACTGGTATTTTTAGTCATGAACTGAACTTCAGCCGGAATAACCACGCCTAAATTCCGCCCTGCTTATTTATAAATTGATTGACATATTATAGCGCCTACTTTCATCAGTCAAATTTGAAGTAACGGAAAACTATTAATTATTTACATCTTTAACATTGACTAAAGTGAGATATGACAGCTTTAGCATTGATCGAAGCAGGTTGTAACTATGGGTTTGACAAATATAGGTAGCTGGAGGAGGTACCTTATTTGAAGATCCACCAGTAAGGGATTAACACATTATTTTTTCTTTGTCCGTCGGGTAGTTTATTGAAAAGTATTGGACACGTATTTTTTCTTTTTTCACATGGTCATAAAATTACGGAGATATATTGAGTTGAAATGGCTCATGACGTCACATTTAGGTAAGTTTTATACCTACTTGTGACGTAGTGAGCCCCCACTCTCCAACTTTAATGTGTTTTAACTAAGTAATTTTTGATATTTTTTTTAAACAAAAAATACATGTTTAATATTTTTGTATTACCTGTCTGACGGACAAAATAGAATGTCGTTTTCTTTACCCAGTCCGCACCCCCATTGCGGCCAAGAAATTCTAGGATTACGATTTGATGCGTGTTTTCAACTGTTGTCATGGTAATGAAGTTCGACTAAATCCAAAAATGGATTTGGTTTGGCTCTTAGAATATGTATGTTAATGTGTCAGGTTTTATAAATGTTAATAAAGGTTTTATAAGTGTTTGTTAATGTTTTTATGTCTAGCTTTTTTGTTGATCTTAATACACTTACTTTTTTTAAGGACTGGGTTTTACTTTAGCCAGAGGCTATGTATTGCCATACAACGTGGCAACGCGGCACGTTATCAGTTGACAGCGTTGAGGAGGAGTTTTTTGACGCCCTCTAATAATTTGTTGTTATTTTAGTTTTAGTTATCTAGTTTTAGTTTGTTTATGAAATTATTAAATTAAAGATAGATTAGATAGATTTTGAATCTTTAATCTTTTTTTAGTGATTTAAGAAATAGGTTTACGAACCTTTCACGCAGGTGTGGGTCCTGCAAACTACTTTTTTGACCTTTTTTCAAATTAATAACATAACATCACGCCTGTAATCTTCGAGGGGTAAGTCAGAGGTTTACTTAACGAGTACACCCACATTTCGCCAGTTGTTTTAGTCCCATGTAATAGTTGGTCTAGTGCCCGGTTGATAGCAATAGCCCCCCCCCCTTTTGCCATCAACCGGGCACAGACTCCACGGCTGCTAATGAGAAATTCTTGACAGAAAAACCCAATTACATTTTTCCCGATCCGAGACTAAAACCCAGGATCTCATACTCAACAGTCGCGCTGACGGCCAATAGACCAACGAGGCAGTCTAAATTAATAGTGATATTATTTTGAAAAGAAATTGTGAAGCTACCTATACTGCAAACTGTCTTTTTATGATCCTTATTTTCGATTCAACAGTGAAGTCAGCACAAATATTGCTTTTAGCGATACGATCACCATTTCCGTCGCTCTTATATACGAACGAGACAGTTATTTCCTGATGTTTTCCTTTCATTACCTATATGTTACCTATATATACAATCTATCTCTACATCATCTTTACAAAATAGGATCTACTCGAACCAAAAAAGAAACGGTAACGCAGCAATATTACCTCCGCATGTGAGTCCGATTGCCGTCAAGAAGGTGGCTATATAATAACATCCGAACGGGTCGATCTTCAAGGTTAAGCCGCGCTTGCCGAGGTTGGTCCGTGGATGGGTGACCACCTATTACATGCAGAGTTTCGTTACATGCAGAGTTGCCGTGCCTCGACAAGCACAGTGAACCGTTGGTCCCGGCTGTCATTTGTAAATCTTTGACAGTCGTTACAAGAAGTCAGAAGCCGAAAGTCTGACATCCTGTATAACCAAGGGGTATCGTATTAACCTCCCTAGCGGTGTCAGACCTCCCTAGCGGTGTCAGCGTGGTTTGCTACGCTGACGACACGCTGGTGCTGGCACAGGGGAGGTCGCAAGAGGCGGCGGTACAAGTCTGACACTCCCTTCCTCTCCGCCCAGAGCGGGAGGAGTCATTTGATGATTCCCAATCGAAAAAAAAAGGGTTATCGTATTACCCAGTACTAACTAGGTTGTGGAGGCCAGAAAGGCAGTCGTTTTATGTAAAATCCTGGTATTCAGCTGCACCTGGTAAGACTGGAAGCCGTCTTCAACATTGTTGCGAAAAGGTTAGGCAGATGATGATGTCAGTCCGGTCGCAATTTCATTTAAATTCAATCTTTATTTCGATACCTATCTGTCTATTGATCATCTTACCTGAATAGAATCTTCACAAACCAATGTAACCCCGTATAGCAACAGTATTACCTTCGGATGTAAGTCCAGCCGAGATTCAATTTAAATTCAATATGTTTGCAGGCTCCGTCCCGAGCTGTCGTTTATCACTGTGGCAGATATTGCCTTAGCTTGAAAGACCCTGGGGTTAGATTTATAAGACTTGTTGCTGGGGACATACTGAAAAGGATGTAGGTACCAACTGAGATTTTTCTGGGTTTAAAGAATAACTGTATGATTTTACAATTTGCAAGTAAGGTGTAAACAAACCCTTCCACTTGGTCCGACGAATCGGACCAGAAGGAAAAAAAAGTTCACGTGGTCCGATTGATCGGACAAAACGGTCGGACCAAGTGTTCACAGGGTTCACGAAGCCGTCAACCAAGTATTTTGCGCAAAGAATATTGCTGGGAAATGTTTTTTTTTTTTGCGGTCAAAAATCATATTTTAAAGTAAGACTCGATTTAACGCATTCAAAACATTGCTGATGGATGCGTTGACGTATTTTAAGTAAAATCATCATCTGCCTATTCCCAAACTATCTTGGGGTCGGTTTGCAGTCTAACCGGATGTAGCTGAGCACCAGTATTTTACATGAAGTGACTGCCTACCTTACCTCCACAACCCAGTAACACGATACCCCTTGGTAAGACTGTATGTCAAACTTTTGGGTTTTGACTTCTCGGACGACTCTCAAAGATTAACAAATGACAGCCGAGTCCAACGGCTTAACGTGCTTTCCGAGGCACTGAGGAAACTCGGTATGTCACCCATCTAACTTCGGCAAGCACGGCTTAAGCTTAAAGATCAACCCGTGCGGCTGTTTTTTTTATTATTTAACCTCGACCTCCTCACAATATACAGTTATAAATCTGTAGAAATTTCAACTGGCTAACTATCACGGTTCATGAGATGCAGCCTGGTGACAGGCGGATGGAGACTTCGCTGTCCGTCCGTCCGGACGGACAGCGAAGTCTCAGTAATAGGGTCCCGTTTGACCCTTTGGGTACAGAACCCCAAAAAAAAACAAAACAAACAGCCATCCATTCTCCAAACTTAATAACAAACAGAGAGAAATGATGTTATTGTACACACAGAACACATCAAGCCATACATGTCTAGTATAACAAGGCCTCGCTTTGAATAGATTTTCTGAACATTGGGAGATCTGCATAAACTGGTTTAGTATAACTTGATTAGTCGCCGTGTGTATTTAAAGAGTATTTGTCGCAGGAAATATGACTTCCGATTTGTATTTTTTCAATCATTGTGTTCTTATCAGTTGTTTCAAAATCTTCACCACAAATTGTTGTCAAGAAAATTTAGTCTGCATCGTTGGCCGAGCAATAGGGGATGATCACATTTTTCGGGTAGATTATAGAAAAGTATTGGACACGTTTTTTTTTTTTTTGCACGTGGTCATAAAATTACGGAGATATATTGGGTTGAAATGGCGCATGACGTCACATGTAGCTAATTTTTTATACCTACTTGTGACGTAGTGAGCCCCCACTCTCCAACTTTAATGAGTTTTAACTAAGTAATTTTTTGATATTTTGATAAAACAAAAAATACGTGTCTAATATTTTTGTATTACCTGTCTGACGGACAAAATAGAATATCCTTTTCTTTACCCAGTGTTCACCCCTATTGCTACTGCTGAGCATGAGGTCCTGGGTTAGATTCCCGGGTCGAGCAAAGTGTTATTGGGGTTTTCCATCAGAAATTGTCATTAGCAGCCACGGAGTCTGGAATTGTGCCCAGTTAATGGTAATAGGCTCACCCCTGTATCATGGGACTTAAAAATAACAAGGCAAAATGTGGCTGTACCTTTTATTCGATACGCTTCTGCCTAACCCTTCAAGTATTAAAGAAGTGATGTTATACAAGGTGTTGTTTTGCAACCTCGTCAAATTTCAGGGGGTGGTCACGAAAGACATAAATAATCAATTAAAATTACGGTACCTAGTTAATTATTGATAAACGCTGATTTTTTTGGTTGTTTAAGTTTGTCAGTATTTCAGAATAACCCCCTTAACGTGGTTTAGGGACTAAGAAATTATGAAATAAACGTTTGAGATTATTTGTATGTGTGTAAGCAAGGTTATAAGGCTAGAACCAGACGGGCCGCATTTAAAACACGGGTGGTTCACACTTACCGATTTACGTAAAAAAGAAAAATTACCTACCCATTTTATTATTGATTTGTTACGAAAATCACTGGCATAGTTACCTCCTTGAATTTGACGAGGATGCAAAACAACACCTTGTATTTTTAACATGTGCAGGATTAAAATTAAATACCAATATTAAAAATGTCAACATTTTATTTCATAAATCAGTATAAGTACTTACATTCACTTACATCTAAACAGTTTTACAGTATAAAGACTTAGCAACGTTAACGACAAGTATCCTAATCTCATACAAAAATATTACCTCTCATTCAACCGTGTCTTGTACTGTCATTTCCATTATCTTTGTAATTCAATTTTTCAAAGAAAAATATTTAATATCATACAGAATTTTCTCTTCGAGAGTATTTTATGTTCAAAGTTCAATGACATGTTGGCTGTTGATCGTAAATACAGACTATCAGACTTGAGACACGTTCTTGAGTCCACTGAGCTAGAAGAAATGCATCTGGCTTGGACATCACAGGATATTATAACCCTCCGTCGTAAAGTTCACAAAGGGAAGATTGACAAAAAAATCCAAGGCAACAATGACGCCAAAACATGGAAGTGAACCGCAAAGTGCCGCAGAAAATCCTTGTCTGTACGCACGATCAAATTCGTTTTAAACAAAAATGTTTTACGAGGAAAACCTCTTAGTAAAATTCAACAATTTTCCCACAAGGAAAACGTTCCTTCTCAATCAATATACACTTTACATTACATAGATATGTTTATATCTAAATTAAATCTTTAGAATATATACTTGGATCCACGACATGAGAATTCGTTTCGCAGATTTAATATCACTTCCTTACCAAATAGTTTTCATTCTGAATTCGCACTTCATCCAGTTTTACAGGACCAATAATCAGGGAAACTTGTCAGAAAAATATCATCATTTATGAAATCCAGAATTTGAGTGACACAATACAACAACAGTAGTAAATTAGCAGGCATAGAAAGGGTATCTAACCTTATTTATAAACTTACAACTACATATACAGGGTATACATTCATAATTATAATATGTTTTCCAGAACAAATAATTTTCATAAAATAGCAATTTAATTGAATAATATCAAAGTTTATTTAAGATATACTCGATTGAAAAAAGGATTATCCGAATTGAAATGAATAACGTTTACAATAATCTCCTTTCAATTTAAATCGCACGCGTCGTACTAGGGGTGCAGTGTAATAAATATGTCAATTTTTAAACAATCTCGCCAAAGCCCCGCTCGGTAAACGATATTATGCTTTGCGAGTAAAATGCAATATGACAGCTCTGTTTATCAATCTTCATTGTTTATCATTTAATAAACATTTTATAAGATGTAATTTTAAACTTATTAATATAATATATACTTTAAATACATTGATATATTTTAGATATATTTTAATTTTAACACGATTTAAAGCTTCATTTTCATCTTACACTTTCATGTAACATATATAATAAATTATATATTTTATAGAATATAAATCTTGTGCCGTCTGTGAAAATTATATCTTTTAGTATTTTGCATACATATATATTATATATTATTTTTCCAACTACATTATTGTCCGACAAAAGAATGTTTGTAACATTCGTCCGTTTTCAACAAATCGTGACTCTTTGCAGTAAATATATCCACAAGAACATATTAAATTGTTAAGATATGACGACAGGTTTAAATAAGCTTATCGTAAAAGACAACAACTATACAACATTAATAAGTATATAATATGTACATGATGTGAATAAGTCTTGAATTTGAAGTGTGCGTATTCCAAGGTGTAAATAGAAATAACATTGTATATAACCTTGATAAAATACAGGGTCAGTAAAGTATATAGACATAGGAAATGTTTGGTAATGATATGAGAATACATTTTGATATCCAAACTACTTGCTACAAATTATACTCCATCTATAAACAATTAGAATTACTATTGGATAAATTCATTTTCTTCTACGTCAACAGATATCTATTCTAATTCTTTCTCTACGTTTCAATAGCACTTAACATTGATTTTGATTCATTTCTCTACGGTAAATGGACATACAACCGTTTATCATAATCACTTTTACTTACAATAAACGTTTTGGCATCGTGAGAATACCTGCCTACATCGAAATGGCCGGCGCCATTTTTAATTGATGTTAATTTCTTCAGTCCTTTATCCTCCATCTCTTCATCTGAAAAAGAGGTGAAATTTAGCACAAAAGTCGAATTATAAAGTCGCACCCTGAGAACAAAAGTGACCTAACGCGAAATTTGCATTTGTAGGAAGTAACAAAATTGTGTTTTGTGTTGTCTTTTCTAGCACGATATCGTCACATTTTGATTCACTACGATAGCCCATGTTATCAAGAGTAATTTCAGGTATTTAACGCAATTCGCCGTAATTTTGAATTTGGTCACTTTTGTTCTGACTGTGCGAAGTGTTTTAAACATTTTACATAGCTTTGGAAATTTACTTAGCGTAAATTATGAAATGTTTAGCGAACATTTTGTTGCAAGAACAATGAGTTTTGTTTGTGAGGTTGAATGCAATAACCTAGGTGTCAATGACTGGGTAATTTAGAGAATAGTTGAAATTATTATAAAAGGCTGCACTGGAAATAAACATTGATTGTGTCGAGAGTGGTAAGTAACAGCTCGACTGTTACTTGTAGCTTCTAAGATGTTTAATGTCGTTTAGGTTTAACGCCATGTTCTTTATGATCTATTGCCATACTGATTAAAATTTGATACCGATATTTATATGTACGATAATTACTACAATAGGGGATATTCCTATTTTTTTTTCTTTGTCCGTCGGGTAGTTTATTGAAAAGTATTGGACACGTATTTTTTCTTCTTTCACGTGGTCATAAAATTACGGAAATATATTGAGTTGAAATGGCGCATGACGTCACATGTAGGTAAGTTTTATACCTACTTGTGACGTAGTAAGCCCCCACTCTCCAACTTTAATGAGTTCTAACTAAGTAATTTTTTGATATTTTGATAAAACAAAAAATACGTGTCTAATATTTTTGTATTACCTGTCTGACGGACAAAATAGAATGTCGTTTTCTTTACCCAGTCCGATCCCCTATTGTTTGTAATTTGCAAGAATGGTTCTGCACCTTTATAAAATGCCCAAAGAACCCTAACAATTCTTTAAAAAAATGAAAATTCAAATGAAAAATATGTTCTATCAAAAATATAACTTTTTAATATCAAATTCTTTATTTAAAATACATGTTTTCTAAGTAACATTGCTTTTACGTTCACAATAAATGTAATGGATCATGTTATTTTGGTAAAGAAAATAATGCTAACAACAGAGCTAAGTTTCTTTTCTAGTCTTGCCTTAGGCTCTGTTCACATCCGCGGGCGATTCGACCTGCGTCCAGCGACACGAGGGTCTAGACAAAGTGACATTCTATCAGTGATAATGACACTGGAATGTTACCGTAAAACTTGTATCGACTTATCAATTTCTTTTATTTGTTTGAGAGCGTGGCTCATGGCTTATAGCTTACGGTTCGTAATATTTTTCTTTACTTTGGGCTTTTTCTTATTGGACTGGTAGCCTCAACATGCTACCAGGGCCTCAAGTCTGCTATTACAATAGTGTCAGAATGGCCTATCATTGATTTCATAATTGTTGATTTTGACAAGTTTGGTAATCTACTAATATAATGGCGTCATTATGACTTCACAATAGTCAACCAATGACACTCCATTGAAAGAAATGGCATAGAATTTGACAGACCATTATGAATTTAGCAGATTTCAGACTGACGATGTTTATAAAAATAGCAGACTTGAGGCCCAGTCCAATATGCAGCAAGGTAGATAAAAAACAATATAAGCTGGCGTCTTCTAGGGAAGGTCTACGCTAGAACACCTCAAGCCTGCGGTCGACTGTACCTATCCCAAATAATTTTAGCAACATTTCTCTTTCAAATTACAGATTTTTATTTTTAATATGATAACTATCAGCAATCTACAAAACTAAATACATATTGCAATGCTAATCAGCTTTTAAATGTTGCTTTTTAATAAAAAATATGTTATAAAGCTGAAGAGTTTGTCTGTTTGAACGCGCTAATTTTGGGAACTAATTCGAATTGAAAAGTTATTTTAGTGTTGGATAGCCCATTTATTAAGGAAGGCTGTAGGCTATATTTCATCACGCTACGACCAATAGGAGCGAAGCATGAATGAAAAATTTTGCAAAAACGAGGAAAATGTGCGCAGATGAAGTTGCGCGGGTAAGCTAGTATTTAATTTTTTTCAACGAAATTCTGAAAACTTGATAAGTACAGTAAAAAAAACTGTTTGTCTATAAAGTTGGTTTACAGACGATAGTTTAACGTGACAACGTCATAACAAAACATTGATGCGGCGCAAGCGTACAATGAGCGTAACGGGACAATGAGTCATCCTTTTTCGTGCATGCGTTCATCGATTTATTAGACGTTGTCACGTTAAAAAATGGTAGACTTTCTATTCGTATTTTCAGAATTCCGATGGAATAATATGGTGGTACCAACATATCTGTCAATCAAGATTGTCCAACTAACGAACTATAAATGAAAATCCCGAGCTAGCTAGATACTTTGATTGACAATATTGACATCGAATGAAAGCAGAATGTGTGATAGACGAATTATCCTTTTCAACGGACAGTTCTGAATTTCAAACTAAAATTTTATTAAAAGAGCTTTTGTTGGGATTTCCCTGAAATAAGTCTATATCGTTCGTTTCTATCTATACTTTTCGTTTTAGTATTTAATTTGAAAGTAATGCAATGGGAATATTAGGAATTTTATTTCGTCACTAAGTCAATAAGGCAAAAGTGTTGGTGCCTATTGAAGCATTTCATTAGGTTATTATCGAGAAAATCAGTTTATTTTCCTAAACACTTTAGCTGAGGTTAGACTAAAAGAGCGAATGAAAACACGTAATTTCCATGTCTATGATTTAATTTACTATTTACCTAACATACAAAAACAATACACTACCTACAACAACTTTGGTGTTTGCTACGGGCTAGTCCTACTCGTAGACCTTCGTAGCATTTACGTAGCACTGTGCTACGAGATCGCACAATATCTAGAAGTACAATAACATAGATAGGCGACCCGATCGGCGTAGCAGGATAGCACAAATATTTGTTTTGTATACAGATGTTTGTTCGTAGCTTGTTTGTGCATGTAATTTGTTTGTGTAGTCTGTGTGGCTCCTTCGATGTATTTCCTAGTAAAAGGTATGCTACCCATAGAAAGCAATCAATAATTGTGTCAATGATCAATTATCCTTTATCAGTTAATCTCTAATTGTATGACTTTTGTCTTGGCTATGCTAAAAGAAGGAATGATAGATTTCCGGACATTATTTTGAAAAGTATATCATTATGTGATCTACTTAAGAGTATAACAATGCTCCTCAGAATTCTGGATAGGCTTCAAATAACAGCATAACTGTCATGTGGAGGGTAAACTACAAGCATGTGAAATAACATTCGAAATGAAAAATGTTATAAATAAAGATGAGTGAGCTACTGGAGATGTTTTGAAGAAAATGACCTGACCTAGAGTAAGTTTCTAAAAAGGAATAATTATGCGACTAGAAAACATAATGAAAGCCCATCTATTCCAAGAACTCACCTTCCATTCAAGCAGCTAAGGCCAGAATTCTGCGCATCATTGCTGTGTAGCGTGATGTTGGCCGGGGGGCTCTTGTTCAGGGGGTACCATTGGGCCACCGGCTTACGAGGGTTATCCAGCATCTGCAGCCAATGTTCACGGCCAATGCCAATCAGCGTGGATCCAATTGCTGAGCAGCCAATCAGCTCGTTTGGTCCAATCCTGGGGACAATGATTTTTAAGTTTAGAACTGTTTGTAAAGAAGATCTAGTTAATGCTAAAAGATAGTAAAATACCGTTTCAAAACCAAAGGTATGATCGATAACAGAAAAGTGATAGTTTGCTCGCTTCGTACACACAAGGCCGAAATGAGTAACTGTAATTAGCACGTGCTGAGCATTATTGCTGTCACCGTCCCAAAACTGTCAAACGACAATTTCAAGATCGACGAGACGAGGCTTAATCAATGTACCTAAGTGCTAAGTCACACTTATATTTATTTCGGCGAAAGTGTGTGAAGCTTTACATAAGCTATACTCCGAAAATATTTTTCTTATTGGAAATATAAATAAATTTATGAAATAAAAATCTAACCTCTAAGAACCCAGTTACTGGTTAAAACTTATTAGACTTACGTGCCAGTGACTACTTGTAACGACTATCAAAGATCTCCAAATGACAGCCGTGACCAAGGGCTTAACGTGACGAGACACGGAGGAAACTCGGTATGTAAAGGGCGGTCACCCATCCACCGACCAAACTAGGCAAGCGCGACTTAACCTGAATATCGATCCATGCGACTGGTACTATTTAGCCACAAGCTCCTCGGAGATAGAAATAAACAACAGAATAACCAATCATTTCTACTTATTCAGGTCACAGTATCCCAAAATATAACGTTTAATAAATTAAGAGCCATGATCTTGTTCATAAATGCCAAGTACCAACCTGATTTCTAAACGAGTTCCTAATCAAATTATATTGGTAAATGATATCTGATAAGTCACTTCAGACTATTTCAGAAGCCCTAGCACAAACGAGCGACGAAAACGTGCCATAAATTCGAACGATACAACTATCTTATAACATTTTCCGACAAGTACAATTTGTATCTCTTATGCCTTTGAATATAGTCTCATAACTAAGTTAATATTGTCTGCGTTTTAAAATTCTGCTTATTAATATTATAAAATACATTTTTTTTTTTAATTTGCGATGAATTTAATACAACCCTTTATTTCAGACAACTAGGCCCATAAAACACAATATAAGCATAAAAACACTAATATGTAGCGACCACAAAAAGCAACATACTACAAAAAGTACTACAGCGCCATCTATGATACGGCGGAGGAACTAACATCAATTTCCTACAAGTCGCAAGCAAAGTTTACATCGACTGAAGTATATATAGAGAAACCCGATATCAACTATTGGGCAGTTGCCCGCCAGACATAACACCTGTCTGGTCGGAGGATCCTCCCTTTTCTATGGAGTATCGAGGAACTTTACACCCTGTTCCTCATACCCCTAAAAATACATACTTTTTAAAACTAAAACTTAAAAAAACCGGCCAAGTGCGACTCGGACTCGCGCACGAAGGTTTCCATACCAAAAACGAGAACAACAAACACTTTTTTTTTTTATGGGAGCCCCTTAAATATTTATTTTATTCTATTTTTAGTATTTTTGAAGTGAAACTTCTTATGCGACTTCCAACAAGATTGCGTTAAACGTTTAACGCTACCATGGAGAATGAAAAGAAAGAGACAGAGCGAGAGTGAATGCGTGGCACTCGAACGCATGCGTGTAGTATTACGAAGTTTCACTTCTTCCGCGCGGAGGGACTCCACTCCACGCACTATTTTTTTTTTGTTATAGGGTCAACAGAAATACATAATCTGTAGAAATGTCAACTGGCTAACTATCACGGTTCATGAGATACAGCCTGGTGACAGATGGACGGACAGCGAAGTCTCAGTAATAGTGTCCCGTTTGACCCATTGGGTACGGAACTCTAAAAACTACTGCACACAAAGAGACGGCGTCGTGTTACGTGTTACGTGATGCAGCACACCTTTTGGCCAAAACTCTTCCATGAGGAAGGTAACCAAATGGTGTGTCGGAACGCGCTTCACGAACGACTTACTTCATTTGTGCTAGTCCCACAGTACGTACCTACCAAGAACTAACATTCCTACTTCATCAATCTTGAACCGAAAAGTAAATTCCAATCTTGAGATTTCAGCTAAAATCAACCTGAAATCCGAAAACCCTCTTTAGTCAAAAAAGCAGACCGAATTTAAATTCTAGGCAATCCTTCGAAACCCTGATTGGACGCTACGATGTTAGATGAAATAATCAACCTGGTCCGGCTATCAAAGCCAGTGAACGAAGATTCAATATTAGACTTCCTCGAAACCTCTTCATTCTATGGACGTATAACGTATAGCAACCAAGAAACAGGCTGAATATTGGTCTAGGCTATAAATTGATCTAGAGCAATCTAATGGTAGTGCATTGTCGGGTAGATAAAACAAAGGCAAAAAGGAGAATCGGCGTTTTGTCCCCAAAGCTGTATCAAGTTGTGATATGTGCCATTTGAAATTTCACGATAGTAACTTTATTTTATTTTAGCGTACAGACAGCGTTGTTACACTAGCTCGAAGTCTCGGAAGTCATCAAGATCTGCCTAGCCTTTTCCCAAACTATCTTGGAGTCGGCTTCCAGTCCAACCGGATGCAACTGAGTACCAGTATTTTACATGAAGCGACTGCCTTATCTGACCTCCACAATCCAGTAACTGTGTAATAAGATACCCCTTGGTAAGACTGGATGTCAGACTTTTGGTTTCTGACTACTCGTAACGATTGTCAAAGATCTACAAATGACAGCCGGGTCCAACGGCTTAACGTGCTTTCCGAGACACGCAGGAAACTTGGTAAGTAATTCTGGTCACCCATCCACGGACCAACCTCGGCAAGCACGGCTTAACCTTCAAGATCGACCCGTGCGGCTGTTATTATTTCGACACGAACTCCTCGAAGTCTCGGAAGTAATGAACATATTATCATCGAGGTAAACCATACTAAAATCAATCATAGTTTTTCCCTGCACACATTTTACCATTGATTTCATAATATAAGGTTATTAATATGACCTTTCAAATGGCACATACTACAACTTGATACTGCTCTGGGGACGGAGCCCATACAAAGGTGCCCATTCTCCTTTTGTTGTTTTAGGCAAACTAGCTATCCATCTACTTTCGCCTTTGGACGTTCGCAATGTCAAAGGCACTGCAAGTGGATTGTCATCTCGGAGGCATAGCTAAAATGTTCTTTATGCCTGTTATAACACCGCAACACCGCAACCATACCCTTCCAACTGGAACTCAATAATGCTAATTGCTGGTAGAAATGAGTAGGATGGTAGTATTAGCTGTATTACAAAAATCTCTGTTACACTTTTTAGCCAATTTTAAGGATTATCTGCCTTTTCCCACTGCTAAGAAAGGTCTTTCGTTGGGGAAGCACATAAGTGATTTGCAAAGTAATAATACAAGGTATTGTTTTGCAGTCTCGTCAAATTCAAGGAGGTAACTATGCTAATGATTCTCGACCCGAATCAATAATAAAATAGGTAGGTATTTTTTTTTTCGTATTAACGGAAATCGGTAAGTGTGAACCACGCGTGTTTTAAAAGCGGCCGATCTGATTCTCGCCCTATAACCGCGCTAATAACTAAGGACCGTATTTTTTTTTATGTCTTTTGTGGCAACCTCCTGAATTTTGACGAGGATGCAAAACAACAGCTTGTATAATAACATGTTTTCATAGAACTGACTCGACTACCTCATTGGTCTACAGATTGCAAGCGTGACTGCTGGATATGAGGTCCTGAGTGCAATTCCCAGTTCGGGGAAATTGTTAGGGGGTTTACCATGAGTGATCAATAGGGGATGATCACATTTTTTTTTCTTTGTCCGTCGGGTATTTGTTTGAAAAGTTTGCACACGTATTTTTTCTTTTTTCACGTGGTCATAAAATTACGGAGATATATTGAGTTGAAATGGCGCATGACGTCACATGTAGGTAAGTTTTATACCTACTTGTGACGTAGTGAGCCCACACTCTCCAACTTCGATGAGTTTTAACTAAGTAATTTTTTGATATATGGATAAAACAAAAAATACGTGTCTAATATTTTTGTACGTTTTCTTTACTTAGTCCGCACCCCTATTAAAATAATCTTCAAACCAGACAGCACAATAAGAATCCTTAACTTAGATAAATTCCCACTTTTGCTGTTGGTGCTACGATCTTTGCTTCTCACCTGTCATAATCAATAACTTTGACCAGCAACGTGATGTCATGAACGTTCTCAGCCGGCAGGTCGAATACCAGCGCCTCATTGTATACAGGTGAAAGGGTGTTCTTCTTGACGGTCGTCTTCTTCTTCTTTATGCGCTTGCCCTGGCAGATGAGGCAGATCTTCACGTAAGGATCTGTTTGGAGAAGAGTTGGGTGGTTAGTACTTAATCCCGTTCTGATCAAACGAAAGCTTAAAAGTACTTACAAGGTGTAACACAATAAAAACAAGATCACTTTTATTCTACGAGATCATGAAATCTGCAAAAAAAATAGTTATGAATATCCTAAGGTCATAAAACAAAAGTGGTTCAGTTTCATTGTCTGAGACACTATACGAGAAGTCTTGCGTTTAATATGTTACACCTGTATAGTGAGGTTCATAAAAAAAAAAATAGTTATAAGTTTCCTTAGATAAAGTCAGCTTTGACCTCAATCCATCCTCCACTTAAAGCCTAACAATACAATTCCCATACACAAAACCACTTTAAAACAATATAAAAAACCTACATTGTTCGCTTTAATATAGGATATCATTGAAAATTTTCTATTCAGACGATTATCGAACAAGCCTTAACAAACTGGGTCTATTGTTAAGAGATAAAAGAAAAAATACACCTACACGTACTTTCAAGTAGATAAGAGTGCTCATGTTCAAACTTTTTGACTTAGCCGCTTGTCTGTCTGGGAGATAAGCATGTTCGAAACAGGTTTTTAGGTTTCTCGTATACGCACAGTTTTTGAAGATGACCAAAATCGTAAAGAAAAAGCCGACAAATCGCAATGGCCGTAGGGGTCTTTTTTTTTAACTGACCAAATCCCATCCATGTTTCTTCTTCGCTCTTTGTGTTCCAGGGCCACGGTATCCGTTTCATTCATGAGACGGACGGACTGCGAGCTAGCCCATTACTCACCGTCCACAGGCATGCGCCTACGGTGGCCGGGGGCCACTGGTTGCCCCCCGACGCCCGGGGCGACTCCCGCGGCTGGGACGTGAGGTTCTCTCCCTCTCACGTTCCGCCACCTCCTTCGCTAGCAATGGCCGTAGGGGCCTACGGTCGTCATTGCGATTTGTCGTCCTTTACGACGTTGGTTTCTATATGATTCTATGAACGACCGTAGGCGTTAATAACACCATGTACAGTACGAAAGTCCTATAGGAAAATATTACAAACAGTGCTACAGCGCCATTTTGTTAATTTATTTTGCAATCTATATTGTAATAGTACATTATGATACAAGTGCGGTAAGTTGAAAATTACAGCCGAGGCGATATTGCTAGCCCGAGCCGTAGGCGAGAGCTACAAGAAAGCAGAGGTTGTAATTACCAAAGCACACGTATGTCATACGACGTTTTATAACACATTTGCGAGGAAATAAATAAAATTTTCAAACAAAAACAAAACCGCGTAAAGAGAAAGCGCGCGGAATAATTTTTACGCTTTTTTTTAAGGCAAAGGCACAAAAACAGCCTGTATTACTAATAGAGTAAATTAATATTTTTGTGTTTTGTTACAGATAAATGGTTGTAATTTATGGTCAAAATTGATTAAATTAAAGAATTAAATGTTTATTTATTATATTTTATCTCCCAAGTTAATTTTATTCATAAAATGTTGACCACTTTTCTGACATAAAAACTCTTTGCTAAGATTTAAAAAGTACCGTTCGTTTTAGACGGAGCATTTTGATAAGCCGTGCGTTTTACATTACATTACCGCACTAGTGCGTAATGAGGTACATTACGATACTGAACTTGGTGCAATAAGAGACCCTTTACGAGCAAATGTGTTATAAAAAAGATGTTACAAGGGGCTTAAAGCTAGGTACATAAATATTGACCCTGTAAAGGCACAGCAAAGTAGGAGACGGGGAGAGGAGGCTTTTATTTTATTAATTAGTTGGTAAACCAAATAACATTATTAAAAAAAAAATAGAAATAAAAACTATTTAGTGAACTATATTAATTTAAAATTTGTCATTGAGTTATTCCCTAATAGTATAATAGCGTTTATATAATAAAAAATGTTGTAATTTATATATAATTGATTGATTGTAATTTTTGCCAATTTTTAATGAGCTCGGTAGGTTAAGTCATTTTTATGACGTAATGTGTATCTTGACTCTATATTTTCTCGTGTAGTGTAAAAGTGTGGGTACTTTCGGACAAATTTGCAAATTTCTAGAATGTTTAGTCAGAGGAGGGTTAATATTTTATGTTCTTGAAAATAAGGTTTACAGCTGTCAGTGTCTTCTATATTTACTAATATTCTTATTAGTCTTTTCTGCAGTTTCAGAAGTGTCGGTGCGTCTGTGCTGTTTCCCCACAATATCACGCCGTAACTGAGCCACGCATATGCATAGGCATAATAGGTAACAAGTGCGGTTTTAAGGTTGGTAGTCATAGCGATCTTTGTCACAAAAGAAGAACTAATATCTAAATTCTTAATAGCGGTATTAAAGTTATTTGCGACTTATGACTGTGCAGGACAACCCGATTACAATAGTTCGGTGGAAGCCCACCAGACACAACACCTGTCGGCTGGCATACCATGACGTCTTAAAACAATATTGTTTTACTCTTATTCCTGTGTGAGAAAGAGACGAAGCTATACAGGATGTCTAGCCCCATCTCTTTCCCACACTGGAAAAGGAGTAAAAAATAATGTTTTAAGACGTCATGGTAGGCCACCCTTTCAGAGGATCCTCCCTTTTCTATTAGGGGTGAAGATTTATACGCACTGTTTTTCATATTCCTGTATCATAATTTTAAAAAGAAACGATTTGCGTGCGTAAGAAACAAAAACTTTTATTTTTGTAAAGTAAAACAGAGACGCTAAAACTAATAAAAACAAAACAGGAATGTTGAAGTATTAAGGGGGTTGCGAGCCATGCGGGTGCTCTGCCTACCCACTGTGTATAAAGTAATGAGACAACAGCGTAACGCGGCTAACGGCTGATGATCACAGGCGCACGCGCGCGCGAATTTCATACGGCTGTTGTGTTATTGTAATAATAGTGAATAAGTGAAAAAAAAATCTTTGAGAAAGTTGTTTGTTATCATGAGTACAATCACGTGTTTAAGTATCGGTCACCAATTACAAGTCACCCTATATATACACATTTATATAATATATGGGAAGAAGCACCTGCCATATTATTCTTTCCCTAATAAGAAAAATCCCAGGAAAACGCATTGAAGGCCCTCCTAACCCATTGTAAAACCAGTCTTGAATACAAAAGACCATTTCAAACGAGTATAATGTACGTTTCGAATTTCTATGGAATACTAAAAGGATTGTAGAAAAGGAGCGACTTTTAGTTTTAAAAGGGTTCGAAGTCTTATTTGACCATTTTACTTTTTTTGGCAGCAAACTTTGGACGAATGACAACTGTTTATACAAGGTGTTGTTTTGCATCCTCATCAAATTCAAGGAGGTAACTTTGCTAATGATTCTCGACCCGAATCAATATTAAAATGAGTACCAATTTTTTTTTTCTTATATACGGATATCGGTAAGTGCGAACCACACGTGTTTTAAACGCGGCCCGTATGATCCTCGTCCTATAACCGCGCTTTCACACATACAAACAATCTCAAACGTTTATTCAATAATTTCTTATTCCCTAAACCACGTAAAGGGGGTTATTCTGTAATACTGACCTATTTATACATTGCAACCAAAATAATCAGTGTTTATTAGTAATTATCTAGGTACCATAATTAAAATTGATTATTTATGTATTTTGTGGCAACCTCCTGAATTTTGACGAGGATGCAAAACAACACCTTGTATACATCCTGCCTTCACAACTTTTGCATAGTATGGTTTATCTAGTAGTGGCACTATTATTGAATTAACTAGCATATTTCCGGGACTTCACCCGCGTGTATATAAGATAACAACACGCCTATAATCTCCGAAGAGTTAGGCAGAGGAGCACCTAATAGTACACCCACAAATCGCCAGTTATGTTTAAGTCCCATGTAAAAGAGGGCAAGCCTATTGCCAACAACAGGGCACAAATCCAACTCCGTGGTTGCTACTAAGTAATTTCTTATGAGAAAACCAAATAACTATTTGCCCGACCCTGGAATCGAACATAGAATCTCTTGTCCAGCAATCGCATTTGCAATCAACTAGATCCACGAGGTCACGTAGAGGTCAGAATTCGTTCAATCATCATTCTCTTGCCCTTATCCCAATATATTTGGGGTCGGCGCAGCATGTCTTCTGCTTCCATACTTCTCTATTATGTCATCCTTCATTGTCGGGAATTATTTAATAACTAGCTGTCCCGGCCGGCAGGCGTTGCAATGCACTTTTTACCTACCCTATCTACCTACCTACCCTACCCTACCCTACTCTACCTCCCTACCCTACTCTACCCTACCCTACCCTACCCTACCCTACCTACCTACCTACCTGCCTTACCCTAAATCGGCCCAGTCGTTCTCGAGTTTTAGCAAGACTAACGAACAGCCAATAATAATGTAATGAACAAGTAAGTAATGAACAGCAGATGATTTTTTAGATAAAAAGCATCCCACGTCCCATCCTAGTTCATAATTAGGGTGCGCCATTTCATCAAAACGCGAAGTTTACAGACAAACACAGCATACAGTTGGCGCAGTGGCTAAGCGATTGACTGCTGCGCTGCGTGTCGCGGGTTCGGTCAACAAACATTTGTAAGACCTACAGATAGTTGTTCCAGGTCTGGCTGTTTGTGTATGTGAGTTTAAATGTTTGCCAACGCATTCACGATACAGGAGAAATTCCTAGTGTATGGCAACGTATTTTTTTATGCATTCCTATTATAAACGTATAGATATCGGGTATCAGCTATAAATCATAAACTTATTCCAAATTCTGTCCAATTACATTTTATTTTAGGAATGCTAAAAATAGCACAAACATATGTGGCAAATCCTATAAACAGCTGTTACAACACGTATGATCCTGTAATTCGTTTTATCTACACAAGGATAAAATTGGGACATCAAAAATAACCTATTCTTAGACACAAATCCGAGGCCTTGACTCAAATTGTATGCAAATTTCTTTAGCCCACTCGCTTTCGGTACAAGTGCCAAGTGCCATAAAAAGGATTGTGTGGTTTTATGAAACCACGGTAAAAGTGAAACTTTTTTCACACTATAGACATTTAAATTAAAATTTTTGGAATAATTTTCCATTAAGGGTATAAAACGTATAAAACGTGGCCTCGGCCGAGCGTCACGCGACATGCAACACACAGACGAAAAAGTTTGAGACGATGTAATAAAAGTTTCACTTTAAAAATCTAGACCGATTTTTTACAATAAATGTGTTAAAAAAGTAACTGAAATAAGAAAATTATTCGTAGAGGTATGTGCCCATAGCATATAGAATAAGAAAACGTGTTACACCAACCGCAAGTAACCGTGGCGATTATGCAAGCCAAACAAATATGCATTAAAATTCCCGAAACAATGCAGTTGCTATGGTACTCTTTAAACCGGGACACAGCAACGCTCCTTGGTATTAGAAAAATAGATTTAAAAGAATCATATAGTGGACATGGGAATGTTTTCTTTTAAACATTTTGATATCGCACTTGATTTTTAAACGCAAATGCTGTCTAACAAGCGAGCGAATGACAATACGTAGAAAAAAATGACAAAATCATCTTCCTGCCCTTGTAGCATTTTATTTGGGGTCGGCGCAACACGTGTTTTTTCTCCATTCTCCTCTGCCATTCGTCATGCTATCATTTACTCCTTTTTCCTTCATATCATTTTTCACACAATCCATCCATCTTTTCTTTGGTCTTCCTCACCCTCTTCATCCAACCAAATTTATATTCATCACTCTTTTAGTCACATGTGTTCCATCCCTCCTCATCACATTTCCATACCAAGACAGACGACTCCCTTTCATCTTTTCTGCAACAGGCGCCACTTTTAAACTACTCATTTCTAACTTTATCCATTTTGGTCACTCGACACATCCATCTCAACATTCTCATCTCTTTTGCATGTCTATTCTTTTTTCGTCCATCTTCTTAACTGCCCAGCATTCAGATCTATAGGTGTACCTACCGGACAGGAGAGACCGACGAAATCACAAAACAAGTATTCTGTTTTGGTTCTATTTAGTTTCAGGCCAACATTCTCCAGTCTTTGCCACCACACCTCCAATCTGCACAATGCACAATGTCGTCAGCAAATAGCATACACCAGGGAGCCTCAAAATGTTACTAAGGAGAAACAAATATTGGGTTACGATTTTCTTCGTCTTGTCCCGTCTATTAAATAAATGCCTAACTATTTAATTCTCCTCCTTGAGAAATGACGTCCATAAACCATACCTTATTGCGTACGTAATACCTAAGAGTTTGAATATAAAGGAAACTGTTCTTTTGATACAAATGTCACCTTTTATCGAATCAGAATGTGCGCGAATTAGATTATGTTATATGTGCAATTTCAGAATGTAGATAAAAATGGAAGGTGTTGGAGATATTTTGGTTACTTATTATTGTGAAGAAAGTTTTCAGTATAAATGAGGATGGCTATAAGAATTCTTCTATTCTTATAGCCATCCTCATTTATACTGAAAATTAAAGACCAAAGAAACGATGGATGGACCGTGTGAAGGATGATATTGCGAGAATAAGCAGTGCAGTGCAATGCGCGGTCGAGTACGGACGTGTTTGCGCTGCCCGATACGAATATTATATTCGCGTGTCGCGCGGCTTTAGCCGTTGCCCGATTAACGTCGCTATGAGTTCACAACCGCTCATAGCCAACGAGGTCTTGGCATTTATCAACCATGCCATTGACTACATGGACGAAGTCAGCATCTTGCAGATCTGCAAGTCCAGTTTCAAGGAGGAGGAGATCAGCAGTGCCAAGCTGCTGCTGTTCCAGTCGCTCGGCAAAGTCGAGCAGATGCAGTCCCGCCGGAGGGATGGTGGCCCGAAGTGTGTTCAAGACATCGTCACGTTGTTGAAGAGCACCGACCCGGACGACGTGCCCGCTTTTGTGGCGAGGGAACTACATAAGTTGCCCCCAGTCACGTTTGACCACGTCGACGTCACCAGGTTGCTGAAGGACATTACAACTCTCAAGGCAAGCCTGGCTGAGGTACAGTTCACTTTGCAGGTGTCGAATAACACCATTGGTGAATTACGTGCCGAAGTAGAGTTGTTGCGCAACTCTGTTAAGGTAAATAGGTCGCCTGATGCCTACAACGTAAGCACATGTTGCGGAGCGAGAAACGCTAGCATCGGCAGTTTTGGGTCGGCGAGCTCCACTGCGTCACCCGCTGCTGATATTGCACGCGTTGCAACTTGCGCCGCCGCGGACTCGAGGCCGGTCGAGGTAGTGACTCGTGTAGGTACGTCGACCCCTAAACGTGCCTACTCTGCTATCGTCGCCACGCACAAACCTGTGTCGCAGAGCAAGAAGGGGGATGAGAAGAAATGCTGTGAACCTGGCAACAGGAGTTCGAAACAGCAAAGACCAGCTTCAGGAACATGTGACCAGGATGGCTTCGTAAAGGTGGAGAGGAAGAAGAGGAAGAAGCCTTCCAGTCGGAACCTGTGCGGGACCGCGCCGGCAGGACCCAATATGATGCTGCGTTCGGCAATACCCACGACGCAGCTCTATGTCTCTCGGCTACATCACACCACGAAGGTTGAGGACATCATGGAGTATGTTCGAGTGAAGACCAGCTGGACCTTGAGGGTCGAGAAGTTGGAGTCGCGCCACAACACGAATTTCAAGTCATTCGTGGTGCGAGTTCCAACTCATCATATCGAGACCTTCCTCAAGGAGGAGTTTTGGCAGAAGGGTGTCATATATCGGCGATTCCGCGGAAGGCTACGCGACACCACGCAGCGCAACACGACGCCGTCACTTCGTGTACAATAGTTTTATAATACTTTCCTAGTTTTTATAAATATGTATGATAGTTTGTAAGGTATTTATGCTATGGGTCTTTGTTATCCGAATTAAATGATTTCATTTGATTGATAACCATACTATTATTATTGTAAATATAGTACAGTGGAACATGTAAAAAAAATATGGAAGTATAAGACATGCTGCGCCGCGTCCAAATGAATGGGGAAAGGGGCAGGATTACGATAATGATGTCCCACATGAATTTAAATATTCAAGTACTTTTTACTGAAACTGACTACCTTTGATAGTCTAGTAGTCGCAAGTGCTACTGTTGAGCACAAGATTCCTGATTCAATTCCCAGGTCAAGTAAAATATTCCCTGTTTAAGGGAAGTAGGCTCGCCCGCGAAAACAATAAATTATGGTTACATCCCTGCTTTCCGTTCGGAAATCACAAGCGTGCATTATGTTCATTAACAACAGAATTCATTGAAATACAAAATGAAAGAGCGCAATACTTTCAAACTGACGTGTATTTAAATTGAAAAACATTTTACAGTAAATATATCGTCGTAACAAACTTTTGCACTTACGAGTACATGGGCGCCAATAGTGGTCCTGTACTTAAGAAATTGCAATGTAATTTTAACTTCTAACAGAAAATGTAGTCAACTAGCGACTCGCCTTGGGTTCGCACGTGTGCAGTTTACTAATGCAAATGCACTTAGCATTTTTTTAATTTAGTATCGAAATGAAATCGGTCGAACCGTCTTCAAATGATGCTCCGTCATGAATGGTGGCAATTGATTTTTATTTATTTAGGTTTTAAACACTACCAATTACACAACTGCAATATCTGAATGCCAGCACCCCAATAGGGGATAATCCTATTTTTTTTCCTTTGACCGTCGGGTAGTTTATTGAAAAGTATTGGACACGTATTTTTTCTTTTTTCACGTGGTCATAAAATTACGGAGATATATTGAGTTGAAATGGCGCATGACGTCACATGTAGGTAAGTTTTATACCCACTTCTGACGTAGTAAGCCCCCACTCTCCAACTTTAATGAGTTCTAACTAAATATTTTTTTGATATTTTGATAAAACAAAAAATACGTGTCTAATATTTTTGTATTACCTGTCTGACGGACAAAATAGAATGTCGTTTTCTTTACCCAGTCCGATCCCCTATTGCAGAGAACACTTTCAAACACAGACCTACGACGAAGGGATTCCCAATATTTTTCTTTCGATAGTTTAGAAAATACATCACGTAAATTACTTAACTACACAGCGGATAAGAATAAGAATAAATTTATTAAACCATAGTTACAGTCCTTTTCTAAGTCAAACATCATTAAGGATGTTATTGAATCGTCTTATAGTAAGTCATCACTTAAGTATACACGGTGTAAATCACCTCATTACGAAGCCGTCAACCAAGCATTCTGTATATGAAACTAAGTAACTTTACGCAAAAATTATTGCTGGGAAACGACTTTTTTTTGGGGGGTGTAAAATCATGTTTTGTGGTAGAACTCAATGTAAGGAACTCAAAACATTGTGCTGATGGACGGAATAGTATGGGGGTCGTGGAGGTGTTTAAAGTAAAAATATTACATTAAAAACTTGTCTTTAAAAAAATACTTGTCAAAAAGTTGGAACTTCGACCCCTAATATCTCCCAATAACTACAAGGTTCCCAGGTATAGTGTAGAACAAAAAAATGATCGCATTGACAGGGAGAACCAGTGCCTTTCGGCTTCGTTAAGAGGTGTTTTACACCCTTTATGTGTAACGCTTTGCAGCATGAACATCTTGTTGACTGGCTGAAAACAACGGACATTGATAGATACTCCAATACACTATCTGTAAAAGTTCAGTGTCTAAAAACGACTGGACCATTAGTCACAATCACCAGTAATAACAAAAGCCAATCAAATCAATAGATCAGATTCAATTCATTTCAAGGCTATCTAAATCCGGGAAAATCATAGCTTAAATGTTAAAACGCGTTTCATTGAACCACAGCACAATTTCAGAACTCTTCAGATGATATCGCTAAACATGACAAAAGAAATAATTCTCTACTCTGAACTGTATATTATACATATTATTAGCTTCCTTAATCTTTGAACAAAAGGTATAAATACTGAAATACTCCTGCTAGATCCTGTATCTCAGGAATCTAAAGTTATATAAAAATGTACCAGTGTACGTATGAACGTACACTGGTACATTTTTATATCTGGTGGGATAATTTCTGGCCTCCACACGCGAAAGCGAAGCCATGGTAAAAAAAACATGTATTACTAGTAAAAAAAGTTTTAAATTTAAATTTGTAAAATGTTAAATTGTTTGTAAGAAGAATAAATAAAGGAAAAAAGCTTAAAACCGTATTTTTTACAATAAAACGTGATTTCAACTTTATAAACCCACTCTGGATCGTTTGAATTCCTAAATTTTATGTTAACAACAAGATATCACCAAATTATTTAGTCATTAATTAGGATTAAAGTTAACTGAAACCTTTCATGATTTACAACCATTATTTGACAATTTAATTTCAATCGGTTTCGTTAATGTTCTTGTGGTTTTAGCATGGCTGGGGTTCGTTTTTTGGAGGATAAAGTGACCTTTAATGGCTTGTTTTTGTTTTGAATGATCATCATTCTGCCCTTCCCCGATTTATTTTCGGTCGGCGCAGCATGTCTTCTTCTTCCATACTTCTCTATTACTCGTCATCTCAGCAGACACCTAGGCTCCTTTCTAGCCATATATCCTTCACACAGTCCGTCCATCGTTTCTTTGACTATTAGAGTAGAGGAAGACCCTTTACTCTTATAGCCATCGTGTCGAATGATCATCATCTGCCTAGCCTTTTCCCAAACTATCTTGGGGTCGGCTTCCAGTCTAACCGGATGCAGCTGAATACCAGTATTTTACATGAAGCGACTGCCTATCTGACCTCCACAACCCAGAAACTGGGTAATACGATACCCCTTGATAAGACTGGATGTCAAACTATTTGGCTTCTGACTACTCGTAACGACTGTCAAAGATCTACAAATGACAGCCGGGACCAAGTGCTTTCCGAGGCACGGAGGAAACTCGGTATGTAATTATGGTCACACATCCACGGACCAACCTCGGCAAGCACGGCTTAACCTTAAAGATCGACCCGGGCGGCTGTTATTATTTAGCCACGAGCTCCTCATCATGTCGAATGATAAGAGTCTTAAAAAAATTGTGGAAGGATGTAAAAGGAGGTGTCTAATGAGACGACGAGTAGTGAAGAAACTAACTGTTCTATTGTTTTTAAATCAAAGAAAATAAATATTTATTTACGCAAACTCGTAACATAATTACGTTCCAATTAAAAAAACATATCCTGAAACCTTACCTTTTCTGTAAAAAGGCATAAACCAAGACGCCAAATTAACCACTGATAAATGTCAAATTAAGGTCAGTTGACCACTCACACCAAAATAACTCTTTCCGCGAACCCTTTGCCGACCTACCCGGAAACTTTGACCTAATCAAGAACTTGTTTACATAGCCTGTTGATTACAAAATCCCACTTATGAAGCTAGAAATAGGGCCCAATTTGGAATCACATTCGCAGCCAAACTTTTCTAACTAATCCAGATTTTATAGGCAAGTTTTATTACTACTTTGTCCTACATTTTCTTTCAGTAGGTGGATTCGGTGAACTTCGGAAGGATTCGGCAAACTTCGGGGGTCTTGGATAACCTAGTCACGTTAATCCTTAACAACTTTTGGAAATGGTTGTCGATTGTTGAATCTATGACGTCTTGCGAGGGGTAATGTTGTTTGTTTTGCCAAGGTCTTTTTGTATGTATGTGCTTGTTCTTGTGCTGTTATGTAAAAGGAGGTTTTTGCTTTGTGGAGGTATCATCCTTAAGGTAGATAGGTAGATAGTGATATAGTGGTGAGACTATCGAACTCCCAAATCATAGGTCTCGAGTTTTCGGATTCATATGAGTATTGCATAATTATCGCTCCCTTCGGCGAAGGAAAACTTCGTGAGGAATGCCAGCATGCCTGAGAGATATTTTTCAACGGCTTGTAAAGCCGAGTCAGAGGCCCATGGTTGGCATAAATCTCTGACACTAGTAACGGGTGGCTATTTGTTTATTTCCACAGTTAAAACACAGGGTTGACATTGATACGTCAACCGGCTGTCAAAGCCTGTCGTGAGACGTGCAATTTTAAAATTGTCAGCGTTATAAAAAGAGCAGGAATCAGTTGAATCGATGTTTTAAAAGAACCTGCTTTCGATGTATAAAAGAAACCGAAGAAAACTATTTTCTTGGAAATATCGTCTGTAAGAATAATAAGTCTAACAAGAGCTTGTTAAGGAACAATAATAGTGGTTATTTTATAATGCAAGAATTTTATCCGATTTCCTGTAATTGGCTCTCAGCATTTGCATGATATGGTAATCAGTAAACCGACCAGCTTTGTGGTTTCAGATTCTGGGTCAACAAAAGAATAATTTACGTAATTTATTTCTTTGAATAATCTATAATCGGTATCGCAATCTAAATAATTAGTATTTCAATAATATAATCATTCTATGACGTTACCACTGCCTAAGACATATTAAGCTATCTCTGTGTGAAAAGGAATGGATAAGGTTGCGCCATCTTCGAAAATTTAGATTCTGGAAGATACCGGTTGCCACCATGTTCTTCTTCGCCGTTTTAAGAGCGATGGTGATGAAATAAATGATACAAAGTTAAGTGCCTGTCTGGACTTTCCGACCTCGCCGCCGAGGTCCGTCGCGACGTCCCGGTCCTTGCCCTCCCCGACCCACGCCTGAGCCAGCCCGCGATGCTGTGCCATTAGTTTTAAATCAGTACCTAAATAATGATATCATTCAGATCCAGTCTGTCCCCATGGTCCTCCCCCAGCGACGCCCTAAGCCGAGGATCGTACCCCACAGGGGGTGCCCTTAGCGTGTAGTCGCTTAGTTTGTAAGTTATTATGCCCTGGCTGGAGGCCTTACTCTCAAGGCATCCACAGGATAGTCCAGTTAAGCAAACGACGACCTCTTAGGTTGAACTGCGAGATGCCAAGCACAAAAAAAAAATGCCTCTCTGGTGGGTGTTTAATCCACGAGGTATACGTAAGTCCTAATTTAAGCTTGAAGTGCAAATATAAGGGTATGCAGAACAGGGTTTACAGTTCTTCATCCTCCATAGAAAAGGGAAAAACCTTCGACTTGACGGGGACTGTGTCTGGGGGGCTACTACTGCCCAATATTGGGCTTGTGTGTGGGGTTTTTCTATGTGATCTTAAGTCGTGAATAATTTTGATAGCGCGATTCAGAATTTTGATGTTAGTTCATCATTTGTGTCATAGATGGCGCTGTAGTACTTTTTGTACTCAGTTGATGTAGTACTTTTTGTTATGGCGTTACAAAAATATTACCAAACTAGCTGTGCCCGCGACTTCGTCCGCGTGAATTAAGATTTTTTCTAAAATAGAAATAGCCTTAGTTTCTCCTTATAACATCAGCTATCTGCCAGTGAAAGTTCCGTCAAAATCGGTCCAGCTGTTCCAGAGATTAGCCGGAACAAACAGACAGACAGACTTAAATTTAAAAAAAAATATTTTCGTATATGTGCCGCATATACATTCATATGAATGTAGTAAAAAGCGGTTATTTTAACATTACAAACATACACTTCAATTTTATTTATTTGTAAATGTATGTATGTATGTGTTATATGTATGGATGTATAGAAGACAAGATTACGCCCGCGGCGCCGCCCGCGTGGAGTTCGATAATTGTCCCACGGGACCATACTATCGGGATAAAAACTATCCTATGTGATAATCCAGGTTATAATCTACCCGTGTGCCAAATTTCATCCTAATCCAATCAGTAGTTTTTGCGTGAAAGAGTAACAAACATCCATCCAATCAATCCATCCATCCACCCTTTTTTTTTTTTTTTTTTTTAATGGCATCTCGCAGTTCAACCTATGAGGTTGTCGTCTGCTTAACCGGACTATCCTGTGGGTGCCTTTAGAGTAAGGCCTCCAGCCAGGGCATAAAAACTTACAAACTAAGCGACTGCAAGCTAAGGGCACCCCCTGTGGGGTACGAACCTCGGCTTAGGGCGTCGCTGGGGGAGGACTGCATGGGACCCATCCACCCTCACAAACTTTCGCATTTATAATATTAGTAGGATGTATAGATAGAAAGTGTAAACGGACCTTTCGCGAAGCCGTCAACCAAGCATTCTGTACATCAAACTAAATAACCCATACCCATTATTGCTGGGAAACAAAATTTATTAAGGTTTAAAATCACAATCACGGTACAACTCAATGTAACGCCCTCAAAACATTGTGATAATAGCATTGTGCATTGAATGGGTAACGGGTAATGAAAGTATTTAAAGTAAAGTATTAACCTTAAAAACAAGTGTTAAAAGCTTGTGAAAAAGTTGGAAACTTGATCTCTAATATTTCAGAAACTAGAAGGCAAAAATTTATCGCAAAAATGAGGAGAACAAGTGCCATTCGGGTCTATAAACAACCTTTTCAACACACTTGCTCATAAAGTGGCTTTATGGTCACCGCAATTAGGCACAGAATGACACCCATAATCAAACTGTGACTTTTTCAGATTTTTTTTTTTAATTTTTTTGGTTGAGGTGCTTTGTTTTTAAAAAAGTTTTTATTCAAAAAAAAGATCGTGTACAATAGAACAAATAAATTAATATTCCTATTGCTTGCTCATTTCATGCAACTTCTTATTAAAATAGATAATTTTAACTCGTGTTTAATAAATAAAACTTTCACTCAAATATAACTTTTGTTTTCTCTGTAATAAAAGAAAACTTTAAATTCCCCATTTTGTACGTGGCAGAATAAGCGCAAACCCTATGCGCGGAAAATTAAAAAAATCCTCCTCCCTTTAGTTTGTGGCTGATCGCAATGCGCGCGCATAGGGAAACTGATTAATTTTTCCCGCCATAGCGAATCATTTTTCACAACTCGTTTTCACTGTTGAAATTAAAGTTATTTATTAATTAAAATGTCTACAAGTAGGTACTAGTTACGAAGAAAATGATTTATGTTGTACACCGCCCGATATAAACCCGATATGTGAACCCCTGAACGTTATGGAAAGTTTACTACCTGAAAACTCCAAGGAAAAATATCTATCATCTACTAAATAAAATGAGTATTTATTGTTATTTTATTCACAAGTGTGTTGAAAAACGTCGTATGATACACGTGTGTATTGGTGATTACCGTCCTCGGCTCTCTTAAGACCCTCACCTAACGGCTCGGGTCTCAATGGCGCCACAGCGGTAATCACCAACATTACACACTAGTACCATAATGTACTATTATTCAGTTTAATTTCAGGTCTTTAATAGATTTTAGGTATTCCAAGTTATGAAAGAATACAATAGGATCTTCAGTCATAACTGAAGAACTAACAAAACCCCCACATTTCAAAATGAATAGCAGACGGAGAAACTCTGAGCTGGCTGCCAAAAGTTTGTCAAACAAATTATTCATTTTTCGTTCTAAAGTTTGAAAAATCGTCAGCACTGCAGCACATGTTGAGGACACGGAGCTAATGACTGAAGTTGGTCTTATGATCTTATTTATTCTACAATAGGGGACCGGACAGGGTAAAGAAAACGACATTCTATTTTGTCCGTCAGACAGGTAATACAAAAATATTAGACACGTATTTTTGGTTTATCAAAATATCAAAAAATTACTTAGTTAAAACTCATTAAAGTTGGAGAGTGGGGGCTTACTACGTCACAAGTAGGTATAAAACTTACCTACATGTGACGTCATGCGCCATTTCAACTCAATATATCTCCGTAATTTTATGACCACGTGAAAAAAGAAAAAATACGTGTCCAATACTTTTCAATAAACTACACGACGGACAAAGAAAAAAAAAATGGATTATCCCCTATTAAGAGTACACCTTTTTTTTTTTTTTTTTTTTTCCGGATGGGAAATCATCAAATGACTTCTCCCGCTCTGGGCGGAGCGGGAGGGAGTGTCAGACTTGTACTGACTAAAACCCACCCATGTTCCTTCTTCGCCCTTTGTGTTCCAGTGCCGCGGTATCTCTTTCGAACAACCCGCAGCCCTGGCAGGCATCGGCCCTTTCGGACCCCTTCTGGTTTGCTGACATCTCCTTGAGGCGCGCGTGGAACACGTACGCGCCGTCGACACGGCCTGTCGTCATGAGACGGACGGACGGTGAGCTAGCCCATTACTCACCGTCCACAGGCTCGCGCCTACGGTGGCCGGGGGCCACTGGTTGCCCCCCGACGCCCGGGGCGTCTCCCGCGGCGGCTGGGACGTGAGGTTCTCTCCCTCTCACGTTCCGCCACCTCCTTCGCTAGAGAGTACACCTTACGACATATTTTCACACAAACTTTCAAATCCTTATTTTCCAAAATAGCTGAACCAATTTGAATGAAACTTCATACACATAAGCATTATACATACTTAGGTCTAAAACGTTACTAAAACATTTTCGAAAAATAGTGTTACAGCTAAATTAGACCGATTATAAATTCTCTATACAGAAACACAAATTTCCAACTATCTTTTTTTTTTTTAAACACATTTCGTAAGTGATTTTTAGTAACTGTTCAGATCTCCGTGTCCTGCTTATGAGTATTAAGTTTTCATTAAAATCGGTTCAGTCATTTCGCAAAGTAAGGAATTGAAAGTTTGTATGAAATGCCGTACGGCCTAAACGCTCTTAATATTAGTTTATATTTAAGCAGTTATACTTTAATTAATCAAACTCTTCGTTTGATGAATAAGAAAGTATAGCTGTTTATGGGTCTTTGCGTGCGAGGACTTGAATGCCGCCATTTTGCTTTTCAACACAATTCACGTGATGAACAACGGCCCTCTGATAATTATTTGTGGCCAGTATATTTATGTCTTATCAATGATAAAAGAGTCCCCAAGTCTCTGTTCCATAGATAAATCCTCTTTGATGGAATAATATTATTTGAATTTCTGGTAGATATTGTGACCAGATTATAATATTGTTATTGTAATCCGTAGATGTATTTGACCTTTAGATGGATATAATCCATTAGTCTTTTCTTTAAGAATCTTTATTTCAGATCAACTAACCACTCCTGAAAGTAGCCATATGACATTAAAAACATTATCGTACTTTTTCTCTCCCACAATCGGCCAAAAACGAAAGAAGAAGAAATAAACAAAACATATAACATAACATCACGCGTGTAATCCCCGAAGGGTTAGGCAGAAGTGTACCTAATAGTACATCCACATTTCGTTAAAAGGGGGCGAGCCTATTGCCGGCACAAATCCAAACACCGTGGCCACTACTGATAAATTCCTGATGAAAAACTCAAGAATAATTTGCCCGACCGCATCAAACCTAGGACCTCATTCGCAGCAGTAGCGATTCAGACTACTAGGCCAATGAGACAGTCAAGAAATAAACATCGTAATACAAGGTGTTATTTTGCATCCTCGTCAAATTCAAGGACGTAACTATGCTAATGATACTCGTCCCGAATCTATAATAAAATGGGTAGGTAATTTTTGGAACGAAGTTCCTTATCGCGCGTTGTGAAAGGGGGCTAGACGGAAAAAATTCTTACGAAAAGTTGTCACGACACTTTTTGCTATAGTAAGCTATTGTAAGCTTTATTTCTTTAAAATAAAGTTGAAATTTCCTTAAATTACGTACAATTGGGGTGAGTAAGGATAGATATGATTATTATTTTGAGTGACCGAACTACAAAGTACAAATTCGGTTGTGCAGTTAAGTAAGACGTATTGCTTCGAATTAAGGAATTATCTTCCTTAAATTAAATATTTTATTTTTCGCACACTAACTTAAATCTAAAATGTATTGATATTATGTACGTGAAAGGAACTTCGTTCCATCCGGGTGTCCCTTAACACCTCTCAAGTTTTTTTTTCTTCTTTACGGGATTCGGTTAGTGTGAACCACGCGTGTTTTAAACTTGGGCCGTCTGATTCTCACCCTACAGCCGCGCTTCTACACATACAAACAGTCTCAAACGTTTATTCGATAATTTCTTATTCCCTAAATCACTATAAGGGAGTTATTCTGAAATACAGACAAACATAAACAACCAAAAACATCAGCGTTTATTAATAATTAACTACGTACCGTTTTCATTGATTATTTATATCATTTGTGACAACCTGCTGAATTTTGACGAGGATGCAAAACAACACCTTGTAGATTATTTCTTCACTTAAACCAATCCTACAGCTGCCAGGCTATAACAGATAATCACCAGCTGCAATATTCACCTCAGAAAATTCCATTTCACATCGCGCTTGGAAAATAAAATTCCTCTCACCTTGAGCTTTTCCAATTCCTTTAGTTTATTGGAAAGTTCATCAGTGGACGATTCGTCCCAAATACCGATATCGATACCGATTCGCTGAGGGAGTATTAGTATTCTGGTATCGTCTTGTATCGTGATACAACTTTTGAAATTGCCGTCTGTGTGTGGTGGAGGTGCTTTTGTTTTTATTTTATTGTCTTATTATTGGAGGAAAGGAAATGGTGGGGTTTTGATTGGCTTAGATAATTTTGTGACTGGTTCTGTGGGAGAATTTGTTTCCGAATCATCATCATCATCAGCCTATAATGTTCCCACTGCTGGGACACAGGTCTCCTCTCTATAAGAGGAAGGGGACTGTAATCCACCACGCAGGCCCAGTGCGGGTTGGTAGATGTCACAATCTTTCTTCAAAAGTCTTCGAATTTTTAGTTCTAGGACATGTCGGATTCCTCACGATGTTTTCCTTTACCGTTTTTGAGGGCAGTGGTGATGAAATAAATTACACAAAGTAATGCGCTTGCCTGGGTTCGAAACCACGGCTTACTGCTCGTAGGTCGGGGCTGACACCACTGGGCCACCGCTGCTCTCTGTTTCCGAATGTTTTCGTTAAAAAAAAGAGTTTAGAGAAGAGTCGAAATACTTAGGCCTCTTTCTTTTCCATCATTATTTAAACGAAGGGTAACAAGGACTCGAAGCAGACATGTAACACTTGTGCCAAATACAGTGTTTTTTTCCCGTGAGACTCTTAAATCCTCAAAAAGATTCCCAGTTCGGGCAAAGTATTGGATTTTTCTATTCGAAATTTCTCAATAGCAGCCACGAAATTTGGATATGGGCCCGGTTGATGGTATTAGGCTCGCAACTGATGAAATGTGGTTGTACTATTAGGTACTCCTCTAAGCTGTAGCTCCACATAATCACAGCCGCCATTACTGGGCACGGCTCTTTTAATAAACACCTCTTTGTCTTAGGAGTAACAGATAGCCCACTGTGCGGAGCCTGCATGGAGGAAGAAGAGACAGCAGCCCACGTGCTTCTACACTGCCCAGAGGTTGCAGCATACAGGGCAAAGTACCTCGGTAACCCAGGTACTCTCCGCGAGATCGTCAGCAACACCCAGGAGCTGCTGGCCTTTCTCGGGGAACTGGGATGGTTGGAGTAATGTTCCCACCCGCACGCAAAATACGCGCCTCAGACGTGGAGTTGCGGAAACCAGCCCGCTATACAATACAATATAATACAATAGGTACTCCTCTGCCCAAGACTTCGGAGATTATAGGCGTCATGTTGTGTTACTACTACTGTTGACATGTAATGAATCTATTGATCGTATTTTCAAGTAATTGCTTGTAGCTCTTCGATCACAGGCCACATCTGCTTAGAACGGCACTTCAGTGATATTAGTGCACGCTAACGGAATTAGGCCTAGTCCACTTAGTTATTGATTAAGTTAATCCGTTTTAGGGGAAACCTAATTATTGGCCAACACTTGGGCGCGCCGTAATCTGATTAGGAGTTTGGAAGTCGTAACTAAGTGTTTGGGTCTAGAAAACCATGTTGTGTTGTTTTTATGGGGAAAAGACAAACCTAACTCATCACAAACAATTTTATTTGAAATCTAAAAACATTGCCCTTGAAAGTCCTTCAAAGGCTTAACAATAAAGGAAAATTCTTCACTTCAATAGTTATTTTATTTCTTTAGAAATATTTCATATTCTCTTCAAATACTTGGAAATGCATTAACATTTTCTTACAGTCGAGAAAATTACAAGGTCGAGTAATGCTTCTAGTACGTATATATTTGACTTGTAGATTTACCGTTTTTGAAACTATTAAACTACAGTAAACTATTCATCATCTGCCTAGCCTTTTCCCAAACTATCTTGGGGTCGGCTTCCAGTCTAACCGGATGCAGCTGAGTACCAGTATTTTACATTAAGCGAGTGCCTATCTGACCTCCACAACCCAGTAACTAGGTAATACGATATCCCTTGGTAAGACTGAATGTCAGACTTTTGGCTTCTGACTACTCGTAACGACTGTCAAAGATCTACAAATGATAGCCGGGACCAGAGGCTTTCCGTTTGCTAGAGAATTGGAAGACGCGTTGTTTCAGCCAGTCAGAAACCAACAACGTCACTATCTAAATTGAAGTGAACACAATTAAAACAATGGTTTTGTACTGTTACCTAGGTTTTTTTACTCTCCTTTAAAGTTGATATTCTTTTACTTACGTGTTGTTAGAATTTCAGCGACGAATTACGAGGTCGATTATCGCTACATTTGCATCTCATCAAGCTGTCTTATCTTTGTCACTTACCTGAAGATCCATTGATGTCCATTGCCTTCAGGTTCCTAGCTTTGATGACTGTGACAGTAAGCCGGCCAGCAGTGGGCAGGTAGCATAGCGATAGCATCAGCTCACCGAGATCCTTCTTCTCCTGTTAACAAAAAAATATGTTTTATTTAAGTACTTAACGTTTTATTTTTAGCGTTGCCTCACTCTCGGGATTTATCTTGTAACGTAGGACAAACATATAAACTCACACAAATAGTCAGGTACAACTACCATACAAAAACTTGTTCCGTGCAGAAATCGAACCCACAATACGCAGCACAGCAGCCAATCGATCAGCCACTGCGCTAACGGTGCACCGTTTCGCAACGTAGGCTATCTGATCTAATAAAATTTTTGAAGAATATATGCTGAACCAGATGGCCTAGACAAGTCGTCGTTTTATACAGTTTTTGTATTCATCGACTTTCAACAGGAATGACAAAAACTCTACGGTGAATGTAAGCATTTTAGGAGTATGAGAAACAGGGTATAAAGTTCCTCGATACTCCTTAGAAAAGAGAGGACCCTCCGACCAGACAGGTGTTATGTCTGGTGGGCAACTGCCCGACATTTGTTGTCGGGTTACTCTATAAAGGGTGTAAAACACCTCTTAACGAAGCCGAAAGGCACTGGTTCTCCCTGACATTGCGATATTTTTTTTGTTCTACACCATACCTGGGAACCTTCTAGTTATGGAGATATTAGGGGTCAAAGTTCCAACTTTTTGACAAGTATTTTTTTAATACAAGTTTTAAATGTAAGATTTTTACTTTAAACACCTCCACGACCCCCGTTAGCACAATGTTTTGAGTGCGTTTCATTAAGTTCTACCACGAAACATGATTCTACACCCCCCAAAAAAAAGTCGTTTCCCGGCAATCTTTTTTGCGCAAAGTTACTTAGTTTCACGTACAGAATACTTGGTTGACGGCTTCGTGATGAGGTGATTTACACCGTGTACAAACTTTGCTTGCGAGATTCAGACCACATTAGTTCTTCAGTTTTATCATAGATGGCGCTGTAGCACTTTATGTTATAAGTTGCTTTTTGTAGGTCGCTACAGAACTATGCTGCAGTACCCATAACATCACGCCTGTAATTTCGGGCACAAATCCAGACTCCTACCGAGAAATTCCCGATGGGCAAATCAAATAACGCTTTGCCCGACCTACAAATACATGTGTATGTTACATAATTATCAAGAAAAACCCTGTGTGTGAGAAAGAAAAATCACTCCGTAGCTAATTTAATTAGTAGAAGAGGAAATATAATAGCCTTTCCACATTTGTGCCGGGGACACGGAGTTCCTGCCTCGGTTACCTATGTCAGCAGTTTTATCACACAGTATGGCTTCCCGATTAATCAAACAGACCATCTGAATGTCAAAAGGTCAGTATGACCTTGATAATGAACTAGTATTATCTATTAAACTTCCACGTTGATCGAGTGGTGGCAAGCGAGACTGCAGAGCTTGAGGTCCGGGATTCGATTCCCATGTCGGGCAAAGTGTTATTGGGTTTTCCGACAGGAATTTCTCAGTAACAGCCACGGAGCTTGGATTTGTGCCTGATTGATGCCGATAGGCTCGCCCCTAATACATGGGACTTAAACATCATCATCATCTGCCTAGTCTTTTCTCAACTACTGTTAGGGTCGGCTTCCAGTTTAACTTGAAGCAGCTGAGTGTCAGTACTTTACATGAAGTGACTGCCTATCTAACCTTCACAACCCAGTAACTGGGTAATACGAAAACCCTTGGTAAAACTGGATGTCAGACTTTCGGCTTCTGACTACTCGTAACGACTGTCAAAGATTAACAAATGACAGCCAGGATCAAAGGCTTAACGTGCTTTCCGAGGCACGGAGGAAACTCGGTATGTAATCATGGGCATCCATACACGGCTCTTCCATACATGGGACTAAAACATAAGTAGCGAAATATGGGTGTACTATAATTAGGTACATCTCTGCCTTACCCTTCGGGTATTACAGGCATGTAGTTATATGTATTATCTCATTTTCTGAATTTCCAACCATTTTCATAGTTTTCAAGGTGAAGAAGAAACCGTCTTAACTCAATTTCGTATGATTCTTTTGTCAAAAAGTTGCCAAATAAGACCAGAATAATAACAAATTAAAACCGGTGTTGGCAAAAGAAAAAAGTCTAGGTAACGAAACGTTGCATACGGACCGCACTCACGAGTGCTGTTTAGCTATTTTACCTCGCAAACATTCACGTTGTTTACCTCCACCGAAGCACGTGATAATTATAGAATACGCACATGAATCCAAAAAAAAAGAGTTACGTGTCTTGGGTTTCAACTTGAGACCTATGGCTTGGCAGTCCGACGGTCACACCACTCGGCTATCACAGCTTGATAAATAGACAATTAGTCTACTTGATTATCATCTCTCTATATATATAAAAATCAATAAATTGCTGTTCGTTAGTCTCGCTAAAACACGAGAACGACTGGGCCGATTTAGCTGATTTTGGTTTTAAAAAAATCAAATGTTTATCGTAGTCCAGGGAAGGTTTAAAAAGTGAGAACGGTAGGGTAGGGTAGGTAGGTAGGTAGGGTAGGTAGAGTAGATAGGTAGGAAGGGTGGGTAGGTAGGGTAGGGTAGGGTAGGTATGTAGGTAGGTGGGGTAGGGTAGGTATATAGGTAGGTAGGGTAGGTAGGCAGGAAAAAGTGCATTGCAACGCATGCCGGGGACAGCTAGTATTATATATTTTTAAATATTTAGTCCTCCCCAAAAGTCTGTTTCACATACTGCCTTTGACTGTTATGTATAATCCCCTTTACAGCTGCTGTCTCACAGGCAATATAATTAACCTGCCACTACATGATATATCGTCGTATTTGTTATTATGAAAAAGATTGTGTTACCACCTGAGAGGTATTTAAGAGGTAGAGAGAGAGACAGGTGTTTTAGAAGTATTGGGCTTTTGGGTAATTGTTAATCCTCCGAATATTATAAATGCGAAAGTTTGTGAGAATGTATGTTGGCTACTCTTTCACGCGAAAACTATTGAACGGATTTGGATGAAATTTGGCACTCAGGTAGTTTATAACCTGGATTAACATATAGGATATTTTTTTATCCGGGTAGTACGGCCAGCAGCAAAAGTCTCTTTACATATCCAAAATTATAAGACGTGTTAGTTTTAGAACGATCCATATTAACAGACTGGAGTAAAAGACATAACAATATTTTCATCAATGGTTACACAAATTCGCAAAACAATATAACATCAAATCACACTGACCAGCACAAAACTTGGTGTAATATTTATAAGTTTTAACCGACTTTTGATGCCGACCGTACAATCCAGTGGGTCAGTTACCGAACTCCACACGCGCTTATGACCACTAGACCTGCGAGTCAGGACATGAATATTTCGGTATTTGAGCAAGGTCTTCTTCAATTTAAATGGTTTATAAAAAAAAAAAATAGGCTTAAGAAACTTAAGATTGTATAAACAAACAGGGAACTTTGGCGTTACGTCAAAGTTTTTATAACAATCATTACAATAATATAAACCAGTACCTTTTCCTTTTGAACTTTTTAATACCTTGACCTATAAATTCAGTTTTTAAGACCTTTAACTTTAAGTACGAAAAAATAATAAAAGTTAAAGGAAGTTACTCTCACTTGTAGTCGCAAAATTTTAACGATATGATTATTGTTTTTAACTTTTCTGTAGTTGTTAATGATGATGGAATAAAAAATTCAAACCAAAATAGGACTCAACGAGTAAACTTCACTTATTGTCTATGGAAAGTATCTATCCACAAGGTCCCTCCACGAAACCAAGCATTCTGTACATCCAACAGACTGTAACCCTACGCAATTCCCTCCGAAGACAGCTGCGATACGATTTTTTCTAATTTGGAGTGAAAAGTCACGTTTTACAGTAAAACTCAATGTAACGCACCAAAACATTGTGCTGATTCATGCATTGAATAGTAAACGGGAGGATCATGGAGGTATTTAAAGTAAGGTATAACCTTAAAAACTAGTATTAAAAAGATGAAACTTTGATCTTCAATATCTCCGTAACTAGAAGATTCACAGGTAGGTATGGATAAAAACGTAACAAAAAATCTTAATGAACGTAGTAGTACTTTTGAAGGGTATTTAAACCCCTTATAATCGTAATACTTCGAATAGATTTTAAATTAAGTAATAAACCTAAAAACTGTGGCTGAAAAGCTATCGAAATCTTTAATATATATTATCAAATATCGATATTTTCAAATATCGAAACCGAAAATTCCAATCACATTCTGAAACCACAATCACTGCCCTAAAATATTATATTTTCTTATTAGAATTAATTTCAATAAAGACATCAAATATTTCGATGATAATAATTTAATAATGCGAACGTGAGCACCACCACGCGTCCATTAAATGGATGACAGCTGAAGAACGTGATTAGTTTTATTAATAGACTTTAGGAGGCTAAATTGAATATCTTTAAAAATAATATTGGTGAATGAAGACTTATGTAGCTTCTTTCGATCCCAAGACATTGTCGCAGGGCTAACCGACAAACGACAACCTACCTCTTGACCTATGCTTCGTCTAGGCGTTAAAGCGTGACTAATAAACAAGCAGACAGGATATAAATTGAGAAAAGTGAACTAAACATTGCTCACTCACACACCACACAACCTCACTTTCAGACTCACACCCACACTTACTCAAACACTCACTCACGATACACATTCCACACGTACACGCGCGATCGGGCCTTTGTCTACATAACGCTCATTTATTGAAGTGAAACTTCTTATGCGACTTCCAACAAGTTAAACGTTCTAATGGAGAGAGAATATTTTCTATTACCTACTAAGAGATGGCGCTATAACAAGATTTGTGACTACGTAGTTCTACTAGGTACGCAAGTTGGCGTGCAAACAGTCATGCATTCGACTCTTCGGTGTGACCAACCTTCGCTCAATTTCCATGAGTAGAATAACCTCGATAAACAGTAATAAAAAGTGTACAACAATAAAACAATAAAATATTATTTAGAAGCTCAATAAAATAACGAGAGTGAATGCGTGACACTCGAACGCATGCGTGTAGTATTACGAAGTTTCACTTCTTCCGCGCGGAGGGACTCCACGCACTATTTTTTTATTTTCAGAGCTGCTTGTCTAATTTTTAAGTTAACCTTTTATTTTATTGGTTTTTTTTTCGCCTTTCATATTTAACGTTGTCTACATTTCAATTGCATAAAAATGACAAATGGAAGTGCGGAGTCTCCTTATACAAGCAGTTCCTTGCTTAAAAGGTGATCTACAATAATATGTATTGAAATGCCTATTGTTATTGAAATTAACGGTTTTTATTTAGTTATAATATTGGTGTACTGAATTTGTTACCAATGAATATTTAGGGGTATGAGGAACAGGGAGTAAAGTTCCTCAATACTCCATTGAAAAGGGAGGATCCTCCGACCAGACAGGTGTTATGTCTCGCGGGCAACTGCTCGATAATTGTTATCGGGTTTCTCTATTTAAACTTAAGTCGATGTAAACTTTGCTTGCGACTTGTAGGAAATTGATGTTAGTTCCACCGTCGTGTCATAGATGGCGCTGTAATACTTTTTGTAGTATGTTGCTTTTTGTGGTCGCTACAAATATATCGGAGATATTTGAGGAACTTGTGAGAAAAACAAGTCCATGAAGAACATTCACACAGCCACATGTCGCTTGTTTGTGAGACGGATGACACGGACACACGGACACGGATGATTTTTAATCTAACTTAAAAACACTCCGTCCAGCATTTCTTATTTTTCGAGTGATGTCATTATTTAATTACACATCATCTGCCTAGCCTTTTCCCAAACTATCATAGAGTCAGCTTCCAGTCTAACCGGATGCAGCTGAGTACCAGTACTTTACATGAAGCGACTGCCTATCTGACTTCCACAAAGCAGTAACTGGGTATGACGACACCCCTTGGTAAGACTGGACGTCAAACTTTTAGCTTCTGACTACTCGTGACGACTGTCAAAGATCTACAAATGGGAGCCGGGACCAATGGCTTAACGTGCTTTCCGAGGCACGGAAGAAACTCGGTATGTCGGGCACAGTCCAACCTCGGCAAGCACGGCTTAACCTTAAATATCGACCCATGCGGCTCTTACTATTTAACCACGAGCTCCTCATCATTTAATTACACATTATGTGATTATTTTTAAAAATAGACTTTGTCTTTCCTAATTATAAAACTGTCAAAGATGCTGCTTCCACAGACTGACAGCGGCAAACATTGCTTAACCTCGATGTCCAACCCGTGTGGCTGACATAACTTAGCCAGGAGACCCACACCCATACATAAAATATACTGTAGAAAAACATGCTGTAGAAATAGTAAACAAGTGGAACCCAGAAGGTGGACATATCTGGCCATCCCATCAAACAACTATTATTTATAATCTATGGTATAAAAATAATACTTAGTTTGTCTATGGCTAACAACAACAACAACTGAGTAAAATTAGGTCAACCGCTTTATATTCACGCCACCATACACCTCAAGGTAAGGTGCAGGATAAAAGGTTCCTTGTCCTTTGAAATCGAAGGACCAAAGGGAAAAGGGCACAAGAAACCACCGTATTACTTCACCAACATATCTTGAGACGCTGTGGCATTAGGAACTACGTTTGAAATGTACTGATTTTGACAAATGGTTGACGGTTTTCTTGGCAAGCAGCGCCACCCCGATGTTTCAAGTTATGTTGGTCTAGTAATAAGACGTTGCCAACTTGATTAATGGGTTTTGGTCCATGGCCCAATTCAGATTGTTAAGCGTAGCTGTATACATCTCACAAATTAAATTAAGTTGTAGGAAAATTGTGACAATGATTAATCATGAGTTATTGAAATGTCAAAACCGAGATGCTTGATTGAATTTTGCGTTGAGATTTGTGTTTCTGTAAGTTTTGGGTCTATATCTGTGTCTGCTCAACAGTAACAAATAATAAACTTAAATCACCAATGCAATGAAATCGGTAGCTAGAATGTGACCACACTTATATTTCAATGGCGGTACACGACACTAACACCTCTGGGCCCGCGTTGTTGATTACAGCCCACTCCCTCTCATTGAGAGGAGGCCTGTGTCCCAGCAGTGGGAACATTATAGACTGATGATAATGAGGCTAAGACGACACCACGAAGCTAAATTTAGTGAATAAAGCGTAAGTAATAAACCAATAATATTAACATAACATAACATCACGCCTGTAATACCGGAAGGGTTAGGCAGAGGTGTACCTAATTATTAGGTACAGTACTCGTATAGTACACCCACACTTCGCCAGTCATGTTTAAGTCCCATGTAATAAGGTCGAGCCTATTGCCACCAACTGACAATAATTGGAAAAAGAAAATTAATGCTTTCATTGAAATGACGCCAGACGATCTCGTTAAAATGGAAGAAATTGAATAGCCATGACAGAAAACCGTCAAAAGGGAAGAGATCCGTCTCAATTGAAGAGATTTGGAAGAGACCTAACGTTAATCGTAACGTAAACGTGGTCGCTCACAATAGGCCTCATCAGAAGGCTTAAAGTCACCCAAAGGGCAATGGAGAGGGCTATGCTCGGAGTTTCCTTGCGTGATCAAATCAGAAATGAGAACATCCGCAAGAGAACCAAGGTTACCGACGTAGCCCGAAGAATTGCCAAACTTAAGTGGCAGTGGGCAGGGCATATTGCTCGCAGAACGGATGGCAGATGGGGCTGAAAAGTTCTGGAATGGCGACCGCGAACCGGAAGACGATGCGTTGGAAGGCCTCCCACTAGGTGTACCGATGACCTAGTGAAGATTGCGGGGATTCGCTGGATCCGAGTCACACGGGACCGGGCAATGTGGCGACACTTGGGGGAGGCCTAGGTCGAGCGGTGGACGACTTGGCTGAAATGATGATGATTAAGGAAGAGACCCATACTCAGCATTGGAAGACTAAAAGTTAAAGAAGAAGATAAAATAACAAATGTATAAAAGAAAATAAAACCTACATCCGAATAAAATTCACGTTTTCCCTCATTTACATTTACGTAAAAACACACCCTAATGAGGAAACATAATCAAATTCAAATATATAAAGTTTATTAGAAAAATGGGCATGAAAAATAATCTCTCATCTAATTGAAATCAAACTCATTTTTTGTAGAAGAAGCTAATAAGTAATGAAACTGCCAGGCTTAAGCTCAGTAATCTAATACGTGGGACACTCAGAAAGTTTTGCGAAACTAAAAAAAATTGTTCTATACGTACATATATTTTTATTAAATCTTTTCAAAGTACTTTCCACCAGCCTCTATACAAAGATTCATGCGCCTAAACCAGTTTTCAAAACACTTTTTCCAGTCCGCCGCAGACACCTCGTTTACAGCCTGCTCGAACCCAGCCAGCGCATCTTCCGGCGACGAAAATTGTATCCCTTTGAGCTGATTTTTTATTTTTGGGAATAAAAAGAAGTCACACGGTGCTAGATCAGGGCTGTAAGGAGGGTGACCCAGGAGTTTGACTGGCGTGCTGTCCAGGAAGTCCCTCGTTTTGAGTGCGGTGTGCGCAGGTGCATTGTCGTGGTGGAGCAGTAGCCCGCGGAGCCCTGTGTTTGGTCGCTTGTTGCTTATAACAGAGAAAACTTCTGGCAAACATTTGGAAGTATACCATTCGGCATTAATGCTTCTTTGATCCCGTAAGGGAATTGATACCAAGTGGCCAGTCAAATTAAAAAAGCTAGCGATCAAAATCTTACCCCCGCTTCTAGATCGCTTCACTTTGGTAGGCGTTGGCTCATTTTGAAACACCCAAACAGTCGACTGGCGCTTGGTTTCTGGGTCGTATTGATAAATCCAGGACTCATCACCTGTAACGATGTCGTAAACACGCCGAGACGAGCCTGCTTCAAATTTGTTAAGCATATCACGGCACCATTCCACCCGGGCCTGCTTCTGAGCATCGGTGAGGTTGTGCGGCACCCAGCGTGATACTATCCTCCTCACGCGAAGATGGCTGTGTAGAATCTCGTGAACGCTTCCCGATCCAATCTTCAATATGTGTTGAATCTCCTGATATGTAATTCGCCTATTGTCTTGGATTAAATTTTTCACTGCTAGCACGTTTTCTTCGGTAACAGCCGTCAAAGGGCGACCGCTTCTTTCGTCATCCCCCAAAGTTGGTCGACCGCGCTTGAATTCGTTATACCAACGATACACGGTTGCCTTGGAAGGGCCTTCATCCATGAATGCCATTTGAAGTCTATCGTACGATTCATCCGGTTTCAGGCGACACTTGAAATCGTATAAAATCATAGCTCTAAAATGTTCCCGGCGCAGATCCATATTTCAGTGAGACACAATACTTTGAATTAACTCGCAAAAAATGTGGAGGGAAATTTTGAAATTGGAACTTACTTATTTTTACTTATAAATAATCATATTTTCGAAAAACATAATAACTGGCCAGTCTCCCATATATAAAAACTTTTTTTCGCAATACTTTCTGAGGGGCCTGGTATAGTTTGACTTTGCCTAACCTCCTTAGGAATTTTAGTTTCTTCATGATAGATTTTTTATTGAAAATAAAAATACGAAATTTACATAATTTATGAACGCGAAAGTTGACGATGTTGATGAAAATATGAGAGAAATTGCGAGATTTCTTTTGGACACATCACATGAATCTTTGACGGCACCATTGACGCAGCGGCTGAGCGATTAGTTGCTGCGCTGTGTGTCGCGAGTTCGATTCCTGCAAGGAACCTGCACGGCTTCCTTACAGGGACCTCATGTTCAACAATGGCTTTATATGTCAGTCAACCGTCAACATGTTTTTTTTTTTTTATGGTTTGCAGGTAACAATGTTTTTTGAATCTCAAACGATAAAAAAACTTTAAATTAATCAACATTCAATTGTTTCTCTTACCTGAGGTGCAGCAAGTATGTTCATAGTGTACTCGATCTCCTGCTGAAGATCAGCGGACTCCAGCAGACCCTTGAGCACCACGTGCCCGATCAGGTCGTGGCGGCTGAACCGGTCGAAGTCGTAAACGGAGAACTGGATGTAGCGTTGACGCAGCTCTTCATACGGGACGCTAAAGAAAGAATATTTCGATTAGGACAAACAAATGTTTTTAAGAACTGTTATGTATCAGAATCAAAACTTTCGAAGACGTGACATCCATACAACACGCGGTCTCCCACAAAGAGGAGATAAGTTTCCCAGCAGAGGGCACATTATAAAAAAAAGCATTATCAGCCATGATAATGCTTTAAAAAAAAGCATTATCAGCCATGATAATGCTTTTTTTTTATAAATGTTCAAAGGCGACCAAACCCCAAAGTAAAATTTAAACATACAAAACATTGTCAGGCTGAAACCAACTTAATAAAATTATAAAGTTAATATTTGTATATTATGCCTTAGAAAATAAATGACATAATGGCGTTCTTTTCTGGAATTTTCCTTGAGAGCTTGGGTTTGAGAGGTTGAAAAACACCTCTACAGATCTTGGACTCTTTAAGAGGGAACTCTTCAATAGAGGGTGGTTCATAAAAATAGTCCCTAATAGCACACTCGACAGATTTAAAACTAGTTTAATTACATAACACATACCTAGTCTTCGAGAGTTAGGCAGTTATGTTAAAAGGTCCGCAGGAGGTTAGCCTTTAGCATATTAATCATCATCATCATCACCTGCCTAGCCTATTCCCAAACTATATTGGGGTCGGCTCCCAGTATGTTTACATGAAGCGACTGCCTATTTGACCTCCACGACCCAGTAACAGGGTAATACGATACCCCTTGGTAAGACTGGATGTCAGACTTTTACTTCTATTATTTAGCCACGAGCTCCGCCCTCCAACTCCCCTACTCCTCCCCCTTTTTTAAAATAAACAAGCTTGTTGTAAGTAATGATATAAAAAGGCGTTCTTTTCTGGAACCAATTGTGTTTGAAGAACTAAAATGCAAGAGGTGTAAGGACATTTTCACACGACACCGCGCGACCGCGCAAAAGGAAAGTCTTCAAGAGGAGTGGATCATAAAAATGGTCAATAGCATATAAACCTAAGTTTCGACCAATGATGTCCACTCATACTTAAGTGCCAATGCTGTAACATAGGAAAATTGTAAATCCAAATGATTTTAAAAGAGTAACCATGGAGTTTCTTGCCGGTTCTTCTCCATAGGAAAAGTCCAACCCGAACCGAGCACCTTTTTGTCGACGTTTTACAAGTGCCCATGTAGGCCTATGTGAAATAAAAACATTTTGATTTTGAAATATCATTTAAACTTAAGAAACATCGTCAATCATTTCACTTCTGTCTATTTTTTAAGTGACTTCATGTGTATGAGTTATCTACAGTAAATAATAAATAAAGGGTACTCAAGTTCCAACAATGCTCAGAAGTGCACTAAGAAAGAAAGTGGAACTTTTGAAACTTTGACTTGATTTATTACAGAAATACAGCGGGTATTACAAAGTCATATTTTTTTTTTTTTTTAGTTATGATCTCAGTTTTAAATATATTTTTTTTGTACAAATAAGTTTTATATTTTGTGTCTTTTTTTATATTTGAATCGTAACTAGTGAGTAAAATAGTAGGAATATTGTTTTTTTTTTATATCTTTATATTAAGTCAGCTAAAATAAACTGTTAAATCTAAGGAGAAGCAATATACCTCACTTCTAGAGCGTTTTTTTTTTTTATGGTTATCACTCATTTTTGTGAATGCTCGTTGACCAAGTCTAATTGTAAAAACCTATACTTAAGATGCACAGAAGGCGTTAATATTTTAAGAGTTTGGTACGGTTCATGAAATGGGATGTCTTTCTCGATGGTCCCAAGGTGGTAATCATAAAAACAGTCATGAAATTTTGTTGTTTTTTTGCGTTTTTTTTTTTAAAGTCAGTTGTTGAGTATCCATGTCCATGTCCATGTCATCACACCTTTTAATCTGATACATTGAAACAATACTGAAAAAACTGAAAGAAAGAAAGATTGCAAGATGAATGGCTGTAAATAAAGATTGATCGCAACCTTCTCATTGATCTAATGAAGATCTGTCTTTTTAACTTTGAAACTTTTGCAGACTATCTTTTGCCCTCAGCTTTGCCCGCGTGGGGTTGGGAATGTATTTTGCAGGGATGTTAACTATCTTTTATACGTAAATAGGTCATGGTCTGATGGTAAGCCAAATTGTATAGAAATCCTTTGAGCTATTAACGCTAACGCTTGGAAAGGTTTTTAAATTGGCGAGACCGAAGGTCAGACGAACAGATAGACGGGGTTGCTTTATAGCTTAGCGTTATAGTTTATACAAATAATATTACCTATCCATATTGGAAGATTTGCATTATACACCGTGTAAATCACCTCATCACGAAGCCGTCAACCAAGCATTCTGTACATGAAACTAAGTAACTTTACGCAAAAATTATTGCTGGGAAACGACTTTTTTTTGGGGGGTGTAAAATCATGTTTTGTGATAGAACTCAATGTAACGCACTCAAAACATTGTGCTGACGGACGGATTGAATAGTATATGGTCGTGGAGGTGTTTAAAGTAAAAATCTTACATTAAAAGCTTGTATTTAAAAAAGATACTTGTCAAAAAGTTGTAACTTTGACCCCTAATATCTCCGTAACTAGAAGGTTCCCGGGTATGGTGTAGAACAAAAAAATCATCGCAATGACAGGGAGAACCAGTGCCTTACGGCTTCGTTAGGGTGTTCGTTTCGTTAGGTGTGAGGTGTTTTACACCCTTTATACAAGGTTTCATCATCTTCGTCCTAAAGTTTTATTTCGACAGATAAAATGGATTTCTTATAAATGCTAATAAGACCAAACAACATTGAAAGGGTTCAACTTTGAAGTTTGCAACGACATGTTTATAATTCTAACTTGGTATATGTATGTTTGGGATATATCGAAAACATATCAACATTATAATGCTGATCATGAGGGCCTAAGTTCGATTCCTGGATCGGGGAAATTGTTATTGGATTTTTACATCAAGGATTTCTCAGTAGCAGCCGCAGAGACTAGATTTGTGCCCGGGTGATGGCAATAGGCCTACCCCCTATTCATCATCATCATCAGCCTATAATTTTCCCACTGCTGGGACGCCATCCATCCACCACGCGGGCCCGGTGCGGGTAGGTAGATGTGACATTTCTTCGATTTTTTAGTTCTGGGACATGCCGGTTTCCTCACGATGTTTTCCTTCACAGTTTTTGAGAGCAGCGGTGATGAAATAAATTATACAAAGTAATGCGCATGCCTGGGTTCGAACCCACGGCTTACTGTTCCTAAGTTGGGGCTGCCACCACTGGGCCACCGCTGTTCTACCCCCCCCCCCCCTACAACCTATTACATGAGACTTAAACATAACTGGCGAAATGTGGTACACCTCTGCCTAAGCCTGCGGAGATTACAAGAGTGAAGTTATGTTATACAGGGTTATTTGTAAAACACCGACAACCTCTTAAGAGGTTATTCTACTCATCATTATGAACAACTTTTACTATGAGACCAGATCCGATATCGTGAAAAAAATAATCTGCTGTTCCCTACATTTTGACGAGTTATGTGAACATAAAGTACGGAACAGCAGATTTTTTTTTCGCGATTTCAGGTTTGGTCTCATAGTAAAAGTTGTTCATAATGATGAGTAGAATAACCTCTTAAGAGGTTGTCGGTGTTTTACAAATAACCCTGTATAGACATTATATTATGGTTTCTACAAACATGTTCGGGTCTCAGTGATTCAGGCAGCCCGTCGGAAAAGTTTAATAAATACAATGTTCGGCGTTCAGCAAAATTCCGGTCGGCTCAGCTTCGATTGTGTCGAGTTGCCCTGAACTTGATCCAGCGCTAGTCTACCAACGCTGGATCAACATTGGACCCGAACGGAGTTCCCTAATCGGCAAAAACCGAATAAATACTAAAATTAGTTTGATGACTGCTTCGGGTTGGTCAGTGGGTCAAGGGGTATCGTATAGCCCAGTACTAACTGGGTTGTGGAGGTCAGATAAGCAGTCGGTTCATGTAAAATACTGGTATCGATGATTTCTGCTTTGGTTGGCTTCGACCCAAAAAAAACTAACACCTCTCGTGTTGACTGCAAAAATCTCTCGTTTCGAAAAATCAGAAACTTATGATTGCCTTTGAAATTTAACTTTTTTCAGGTAAGGTCTCTGAACTTTCAGTAAAAAGTTTCCGAAAGTTTGGCAATCTATTTGTTTTGCATACAAATTTTGCTTTTTTGTCGCCTACGATATTCGCGGAGGTCGTTGGCCTTGGCTAAGAGTCGGATGTAATTATGAAGAGTTGCCAGAAGTTTCTAGAAACTCGAGTTGCTGCGGAAGTTGAATATAATTTAACAGAAACTTTCAAGATTATTAAAAAGCTTAATAATTTTGTTGGAATAAAGGTGAAATAATTGTTGTAGGCTATGAACTCTTTGTTCTGCATTACCTTCCAACAGATAGATGTGCGTGGAATAAGAAAAGGATGGTACCTATTTGTCCTGCAGTCACACACTAAACGGGAAAGTGGATCCTTTGGACCCAACATTTTTAGTATCTATACTTATATTAATATTATAAAGCTGAAGAGTTTGTTTGTTTGCTTGAACGCGCTATTCTCAGGAACTTTTGGTCCGATTTGAGAAATTCGTTCAGTGTTAGATAGCCCATTTATCGAGGAAGGCTATAGGCTATATATAATATTATCACGCTACATCTAATAGGAGTCGAGCAGCAATGAAAAATGTTGCGAAAACGGGGAAAATGTGACGCATACGAAATTGCGCGGGACAGCTAGTAAAACTTAAAAGAGTATGTATATATAGGTCCCATAAAACACTAAACATTTTTTTCCAGCCTATATAGCCAATCAATTACCTGTTATGATTGTACAATCAAAAAATTACACTTATATTATAAAACAATAGCCTAGCACTTAAGGATATAAAACAATAGCCTAGCACTTTAGGATATAAAACAATAATCTAGTACTTTACGACGCGACTGTATAACGTGCTCAGACACATCACCTACACTATCCCTCGTCGTTATTTTGTACGTGGAGGGACCTATACTAAGTTTTCGAGCAATCAATATAACATAACCGGAATATAATGACACCAACTAATCACTGCGAGGAGCTCGTGGCTATATAATAACAGCCGCACGGGTCGATCTTCAAGGTCAAGCCGTGCTTGCCGAGGTCGGTCCCTTGGATGGGTGACCATAATTACATACCGAGTTTCCTCCGTGCCTCGGAAATCACGTTAAGCCGTTGATCCCGGCTGTCATTTGTAGATCTTTGACAGTCGTTACAAGTAGTCAGAAGCCGAAAGTCTGACATCCAGTCTTATCAAGGGGTATCGTATTACCCAGTTACTGGGTTGTGGAGGTCAGATAGTCGCAGTCGCTTCATGTAAAATACTGTTACTCAGCTGCATCTGGTAAGACTGGAAGCCGACCCCAACAAAGTTTGAGAAAAGGCTAGGCAGATAATGATAATCACTGCGCACTATGACACACTTATCTATCTCAACTTATACAGGATGGAAAAGACACCGACGCACAGGCGATTACCACGTATTCAGCATTCCGAACCCATCAAAATAGGAAATTTTTCATCGGTAATAAAAACAATAACTGCTATTTCCTACAACAGTATTTAAAAAAAAACAGATTCCTACAAAACTGCAATATCTACACGGCCAAAATGGTAACCTTTTGTGCTTCGATCCCTTCGTCCCTAGCACTCTGTATAGTCTCTTTAGCGACATTAATACTCCCAAATATTTAGTTTTAATTGCTATCAGAATGAAGTACCTAACAAGAAAGCTAATATTCCAGAAATTCCAAAGACACTGTTAAAGTGAAGTACAATTAACGTCAAGACGAAAACTAAAAGTAAACTCAATTTACCGGTAACTTGGCAAGTCAGGTGGCACTCAACAAAACTAATATTTTGACGAAATATTGCCAAGTTTCTGTCGCCAAGTCCCGAGGGACGGATCGAGCGCCGGATTAAAGTAGAAATTTATAGAATTTTAAGGAGTTTCGGATCTTGGCTACTTGACGAAATTGATATTACATTTTTATACTTGGAAAATTTAGTGCAAGTTGATGCTCTACAGTGAATTTTCTGTGCTTACTTGTTTAACTGGGTTCAGAAAGTAATATGGAGCATTTCCACTGATACTTTTATGATTGCACCTTTTTAGAGTTCAGTAGCCAAATGGCATAAATAAATCCTTATAATAATTGAATGTACGGATATTTCACAGCCATTTTACTAGGAGACTATTTGCAATGTATCAATTAAAAAGGGAAAGAACACTGCTAAACAATGTTGAAATAAAATAATGTAAAAAAATATAAGAGGTGACGTAATTAAAGGACAAAAAATATCGGAATCAGAATACCTATCATCGCACACATCGACACATCACACTTCCAGTATAACAATGGCGACGGTTTGTATCGATTTCCCGAACAATGAGAACTTCGCATAAACTGGTTTGTATAGCTTGATTGGTCGTCGTGCGTACTAACCTGCCAGTAGACCTAGGCCCTTAGCATGACGTAGCATATTTAGTCTATGATGTTCTCATTGCTGAAACACAGACCTTTTTTTCTGTAGGATAGAGTGAACTGAAAGCTGTGGGTACGTCCCACTCCCTTGCATGGTGAAGCATGGCTAATGGGCGGCATAAAATCTCTACGCCAGGACACGAGATTAAGCATTAACCACACCATAAAGAAAGAAGCATGGTGACGCTGGTCTAGTGTGGTTGAAATGTCGAAGGATCATGACTTCGGCTCTTAACAGCGTTTTTTTTTTAGGAATGGCATCTCGCAGTTCAACCTTCTTTTTTCAAATCAAATCTTTTTTATTCGTTAACACAGGTAAAGAAATACAGATCTTGAGTTTGGTGAACAGAACGCTATGTTATGCCAGGAGGCGTATAAATATGGTGAGCATCTAGCTCAAATATTAGGAATTAAAAAAAAAAAAAAAACAAATTACAATATAAAATTTTTCTTTGAGGTTGTCATCAGCTTAGCCGGACTATCCTGTGGATGCCTTGAGAGTAAGGCCTCCAGCCAGGGCATCTTAATAGCGTTTACGCCTTACGACATTGAATACAAACTTTCAAGTCCATATTTTCCAAAATGACTGAGCCGATTTTAATGAAACTTTATTCGCATAAGCAGGATACATAGGTCTAAAAAGTTACTAAAAAACATTTTCGAAAAATAGTTTTACAGCTAAATTAGACCGATTATAAATTATCTACATGTCGGATCCAGTCATTATTACGGACAGAAAATGGCATCAATCGGGAAAGTGCGCCAAAGGCGACCTACTTATCAGTCTACCCACACCTAAGCGCGCTTCTACCGAGTCGTGATGTTTCGAGTTCGCTGCAAGGAGGACAGAGAGTGTCTGATCGCGGCGGAGTCAAGACGTCCCGAAACTGTATCTCGATTCATGGTGCCTAGTGTTATTGTGTTGGATTGTAATTTCAAGTAATTTGTTAGTTCGATGAAAGCAGTGTACCGTGTGTCGTGTGTGTTTTCATAGCACGAAACCCATGTTCTGCCCACATAAAGACCGTGTTTAACGAAATAAAATCACCTCACTACGACATAAATATAAACAGAAGTTTCTTAATTATCTTTTTTTTTAAAGACATTTCTAAAATGGTTTTGGTAAGTTTTTAGACCTATGTATCCTGCTTATGCGTATGAAGTTTCATTTAAATCGGTTCAGTAATTTTGTAAAATAAGGACTTGAAAGTCTGTTTGAAATGCCATAAGGTGTAAACGCTCTTAATATCAAGTAACTTATGAGTAAGGTCCTAAAAGTTTCCGGCGTACACGCATAAGATTGATCAGAGATACAAAACTATCATATCAATAAATTACTGAAGTTTTCTTTATTTAGCCACAATAAGAGAGAGCAACGGTGGCCCAGTGGTGGCAGCCCCGACTTACGAACAGTAAGCCGTGGGTTCGAACCCGCTGCCCTAAAAAACGGTGAAGGAAAACATCGTGAGAAACCGGCATGTCCTAGAACATGTGACATCTACCAACCCGCACTGGGCCCGCGTGGTGGATTACAGCCCACTCCCTCTAATAGAGAGGAGGCCTGTGTCCCAGCAGTAGGAACATTATAGGCTGAGGTAAAGATGACCCACAGTAAAAAACAAATATATTTTGTTCAATAAAGTCTCCCTTTATTTCAATCCAATTTTTGTATGGATCCTTAATTTTACAGTTGAAGATGGAACCTTTTGGACCTTATCATGAATCTATTCTCACTTACCTGAATAGGAAGGTCTCATTGAAGACTGGGTTCAAGTTCTTGCGATGGACCTTGGTCTGGAACTTCTTCTTGCGGTCAGGCAAGAGGAACACCTTGATGTAAGGATCGCTGCTGCCGGTCACGTCCTTGATGGGCAGGTCGCGGGCTTCAAAAATCTGGACAAGAGAAAATTATAATTGAAAAAGGTACACTTTTATACACCTCTGCCTAAACCTTTCGGGGATAACAGGCGTAATGTTATTTTATGTTATGTTATGTTGTCACCTCTATCTTCAGATTAGATACGCGTATATGCCATCACAATGTTTTTTTTTTCATCAAAACAACGTGTGTATGTGTGTCAATGTCAACTCATTCGGATTACCGGAAAAGGATAAACAATTGAGAGATTCAAATCCCTAAAAAAAAAAAAAACCGGCCAAGTGCGAGTCTTACTCGCACTTTCACAGGGTTTAATAGCCCCAAACAATATAATAACAATAATATTTTGAACGGTCAATAATCAAACCAATTTTCATGGAAACTTTTTTTTACGTTCTACATCTCAATAATTTTTCAGAATGTTTCTACTCTTACTTTAGAAATTAGAGGGGGGGGTTGCACTTTTTATCACTATGGAAGTGTCTATCTTTTAAACAATTGACTTTGACAGACAGACAGACAGACATGACGAATCTATAAGGGTTCCGTTTTATACCATTCGGCTACGGAAACCTAAAAACCGTTCGGGCGTGTGTTGTCGTGAACGTGAAATTCATCCAATCAATTTAGAAATTAATCCGCTTGACATTTCCTACACGTGCTTGTCACCGGTTCAATTATCCGATTGCCCATACAAATGGATGGGATTATCAAATCTTTAGACCGTCAATTAATTTTGAGTGATTTTATCGAGAGTGAATTATGAGATGTGTCAATGGTATTATTTCTAATTATGGGATGACGATTATTTCATCCCAAAAATATAAATTTAAGTAAAAAGTCTCCACACGATGGGCTATGGAAGACGGACGGCGCGGGCACGGCTGATAGAAAGGGTCGAGACGATATGGACGCATAACCGCGAGGGCTGGTTCGAGAAGGCACGGGAAAAGAACTCATGGAAGGAATTGGGGGAGGCTTTCCTCCAGCAGTGGAACAGTACAGCCTAGAAAAAAAAATAATGAAAAGTCTGTTAGTATTTGTTTGAGAACAGCAGTTACGCTCGTATTGACTTATTCTATATTCACTTGCCTTGCGTTACTTATATGATTTTCATAATAATTTCCGTACAAAGTTCGTAACAAATATTTAGCCTGAACCTGAAATATTTTCTCTTATTCATGCATCATCACAATCTACTATCCAAACACGATCGTAAAAGCATATTATGTAAATATCATCAACTTCGCACATTCAAGTTCGATAGGGTTCAATAACCTGTAAAGGTCTTGAACCACACGCGAAGAAAATTCAATTAAGATCCTTTACACGCTGAATTTAATAAAAAAAAACGTTTGACATTCAATCTTAAGGCTTGTTTACACGGGGAACTTTTGTCGACAGTTGAGAAGCGAGACACCAAATGAGTATCGCACTCATGTATAAGCTATTTACTTTACACAACAAACACTTATACAAGACGCAGAAAGAAACGAGAACGTGGAAATTATGTTTTTCCTACTCTTCCAATATTCATTCTGTTCTGATTAATTTCGTTACGGGATCCAAAACAGTTAATTTGTTTCTGGGTCTTCGTCGAGCTTCATTGTGTCGTCGTTTTTCTGGTGGTCGCCACTGTTGATTCTGGCTTGCAGGAGTTGCAGTGGTGTGGGAATAGTGTGGCGGAGGACAAGATTTGAAATTTTAAAGGTTTCAAAGACTCAATAACCTCTTATCAGTGGCAAAGCCCAGTAAAATGACAATCTGCAGCGACATGAGTGGTTTTAAGGTAACGTTATGAATACGGCGGCCATGCAGCATACAACTAAGACTGCGCAAACACTAGAAGTGGTCAAGAGTGAGTGAGGGTTTGGGGAGGTCATCTAATGACACGTAATTTTAACGTTCAAAACTTTCTGATTCTCTGCCTAATTTGAATTTTGAGTTCTTTACACATAGAGAGATTTTTGGTTACATAAACCCATCTGATTTTGAATAGCACGGCTATTCTTCCCGTTCGTTCACTGTTTACAAAAGGCAAGTTTTTTTTTTTTTCTTTTACTACCTTCTGTAGTAAGCAACGACTTATTTTCGGGCCTACGCTGTCCTCCCATACTTAAATACTAACGCTGTAACTTCAAATATTGTAAAACCAAATGATTTTAAAAACCATGGAGTTTCTTGCCGGTTCTTCTCCATAGGAAACGACCAACCCGAAGCGTGCACCTTTTGTTGACGTTTTATAAGTGCCCATGTAGGCCTATGTAAAATAAAATATTTTGATTTTGAAAAAAAAACAGTACATCCTTTTTGAAAGCGAGAAACAGTTCCCGTGTAAATGAGCATTACATTTTCACAAATCTTGATCTTAACGCCCCTCGTCCTCATTTCAAGAGTACCTACAGAACCGATGGATTTGGAAAAATCACGTCCATTCGGCAAGTTACGTCTTGCTGACCTAAAAATTTTGATTGGTCGAAATTAAGGCCGATGGGGACAGAGTTGAGATCGATGATTTAATTTGGCTCTTTTATGTAACGGTTTTCGCTGAACCGTCTTTCAGATTCTTTAGCATGCCTTTTAAACGTGAGTCTACTTTTTGGTAACAGAAAATAATCAATTCAATTGGAACCTCATGAATGAAACTAGTGGTCTTAGCAAATAGCAGTTTGATGTTCGAATGCCTGTAATCCCAGAAGTTAAGGCAGAAGTGTATTTATGGTACACCCACTGTTTCTCAGTTAAGTCCAAGTCCAAGTAATATAAGAGCAAGTTACCACCAACCAGGTACAAGTCCTGACTTCGAGCTTCTACAGAAAGACCCAATAACGCTTTGTGGAGGAAGACATCAGACAGATAGGCACTCGCTCCATGTGTCCATGTCAAAAACTGGTATTGAGCTGCATCCCGGTTAGACTGGAAGCCGACACAACATCTTTGGGAAAAGGCTAGGCAGATGATGACGATGAGAGAACAAATCCTCGTGTAATATCGCTAGCGGCCACTAGACGAAAGTCGCTTGTCAAAGAATTTTTGAACGATAAAACCTCCCAAAAACCTAGACAGTACGCAGAAATTGATGTTTTGTTTAATAACGTTACGCCTCACCTTTTCCAAGTGGCTCTTAATAATCGAATATTGTAAAGGACTAGGCCCTAAAATGATTAATTTACAATAACAGCCGCTGCCAATTCCGCGGTTTCCAACCCTAGGTCCCGATGCTGGGGTGAATGACCTCGTAATGGTATCGATATTACCCTCGAACATGTAAGATAATAATATAAATTGGTACTCCTACACTCTTGTTTGGTTAGTATGTACCTTATATAAAAGATGCCTAGATTCAGTTTTGAAGAAATTAGGAAGTAAATGGTAGGAGAGCTGAATATGGATTAGTTTTGCACTGATCGGTGCTGAGTGAATTGGAATTGTTATTATTATATTTTTTTCTTAATAAATCACGGAATGCCGCATTCCAGACAAACAGTAGGCCAAAATAGCATGAAACTGGTGCCCTGACAGAGTGAGGCAGGATCGTGGCAGGCCACGAAGGTAATGGCGGGACGAACTCGACATATTCCGTCAGAACTGGAGCGATGACGCGCGGGTTCGCAAGAAATGGAAACAGTGGAGGGATGCTTTTGCCCAGAAGTGGGAAAGAACATGATAGAACAAAAATACAAGGAATAGAATAAATTCGAAGGTCTTTTGTAAGATACGACCTATGCAGGGGTTAGTTAGCTGCGCTATTCATATGTCTAACAGCCACACAGCCCACTGTAACGTAGTGGTGGGTTACAGTGGATCCAGTCTACACTGGACGTTACGTTTTTCTGTTGCTTAACCGCTGTGGCGCGGTTAAGCAACAGAAAAACGACATTATTCATTCATACCTACACAATTGAAACACGCAATGAATTTATCTTAAGCTTTATCTTTTTTATAAACTTCATAAAATAATATGCATCACAATAAGTGTCATGCTTTCCTTCGCGCATTACACAAGGTGTTGTTTTGCATCCTCGTCAAATTCAAGGAGGTAACTATGTTAATGATTCTCGTCCCGAATAAATAATAAAATGGGTAGATCATTTTTATCTTTTTCTTATTTACGGAAATTGGTAATTCTGAACTACCCGTGTTTTTAACGCGGCCCGCCTCAATCTCGCCCTATAACGGCGCTTCCACACATACAAACAATCTCAAACGTTTATTCTAAGTAAATAATTAATAAAAATAATAATTTCTTATTTCCTAAACCACGATAAGGGGGTTATTCTGAAATAATAACAATCTTAAACAACCAAAAAGATCAGAGTTAATTAATAATTAACTAGCTTCCGTAATTTTTATTGGTTATTTATGTCTTTTATGACAACCTCCTGAATTTGACGAGTATGCAAAACAACACCTTGTATATTCCATGAATGAGGCAAAATAACTATTAAAAATACACAACTTTTTTTTACACTATAGCGCGGAGTAGGGATAAAGTAGGGTGAAAGGCGCTCTGACGAGCACCTTTCACTTTATCCCTACTCCGCGGCCGAGCGTCACGCGACATGCAACACACCTACAGACGAAAAACTTTGAGACGATGTAATAAAAGTTTCACTTTAAAACGACTATTGCTTTATTATCTTGATTTAAATTTTTTCTTCATTTGAACTGAAAACATAATAATATCCAGAAGCTAACTTTCAATCTAGGAGAATGTATTGGAATCTATTGATTCTGCTAATCCCTGCCATGAAATATTCATAGACGTGAAACTCAACTCAAGAAATGATATAAATAAATTACAATGACGTATTAATTATTAGTTGATGGCTATATGAGTAAAGGAAGACAAAAAAAAACGATGGATCTACTTTGTGAAAGTAAAAATGTTAACTTGATGCATAAAACTGAAATAAAATACTTTTAAAGCTCCAGTTCCTTTGTAGTTAAGATTACATACTCGCGAACAGCTAAAGAGAGATGAGCCTTTTATGATGGTATTATCTACGTAGTGCGTACATTGTTAGTTAGTTTTAATTGGTTCATTATGGCTTCAGTGACGTCATTTGTGCTTTTATTATTCATTGTATTATTTCGTTAGGTTAGGTTAGGTTTCAGGTGAAAGTTGGTAATTAATTTTGATGACAATGTGTTATTATTGTGAAAGTTTATTTTCCTCACGTTCGATGATTTGCATAATAATTGTCTCTAAAGGCGCTCCATCACTGCGGACTCACTTTTTTGTGTACCTACTTAATAAAAAATAAATGTTTTTTTTTTTACATTACATGCGAATGCTCCCAGTGAAGGAGTGCCTTATAAGTGGCATATTTAAACTTCTTAAAAGATCTTCTTCATTTGTAGATCTTCAACAGTCGTTACAGGTGGCCCAAAAGTCTGCCAACCAGTCTTATCAAGGGGTACCGTTTTACCCAGTACTAACTGAGTTCTGGAGGTCAGATAGGCAGTCGCTCCATGTAAAATACTGGTATTCAGCTGCATCCGGTATGACTGGAAGCCAATCTCAATATTTTTTTCTCCCTAGGGATGTGTCCTACCTGGCGATGCTCAGAAGAGCTTACAGATTCGTCTCTTAAACGTTAACCACCGGAATAGTCCTAGTGAAAAAGAAATCCCACATTTCCCGGTCTTCTTCCCCGGGAACCTTTGGAAGGTAGCTATGTCTTACCTTGACAACAAGGGCCTCAACTTCCTGGTCGTACTTGAGCGCGAAGTGTAGCTTTCCACAGAACTCCAGTTCAGCACTGTCGGTGGAGGATTGGCGGACCAGTTCGTTCTTGTACAGCTCCGGCTGAAAAGAAGAACATCAGTCAGACACTAGATCCTTCATTTACAAACAAATTTCCATGAGTTTAATACTATAAAAGCTTTTCTTTTTTTATGGACCTGCCACACTATGTTTATTTAACTTCAAAACTATTTGGTACACGTCATGATTCCGCAAAAACGTTATTCCACAATAAAATCAATACCATAAAAATCAACGCCTATTATATTCTCCTAATAAAACCTAGTAGGTTATTGGTCACATAAAACGTAGCAATTCAACTCCCACCAACAATTTAGCAGCACAAACAATCCTCACAATGACAAGCAAAACCAACAATGTTAATAACACTCCATTTTGGCCAATCAAAAACAATAAAAAGCCGACTTTGCCCACTTTACAGCCAATCTAGCTTCGATCTACACAAAATTTAATTTACGGCTGAAACTTTGACGTTTAAATTTAACGTTGCCAATAAAAATATTCAATAGAGCGTGCTGTTTTACGGTAAAGGTAATTTTATGGGTGGCTTTAAAGAATATGGTACAATAAACGGTGGGTCAATGAATTTTTGTATTAAGTGTAATGATGCGGTGAAGGTCTGAAAAAGTAGAAGAGGAGTGGACTTTATTCTTTGTTTTATTCACTTCCGTGTTATAATAGACTGATTGACAGACAACGCACAGAGAGCAGCGGTGGCCTAGTGGTGGCAGCTCCGACTTACGAGCAGTAGGCCGTGGGTTGGAACCCAGGCAGGCGCATTACTTTGTGTAATTTATTTCATCACCGCTGCCCTCAAGAATGGTGAAGGAAAACATCGTGAGGAAACCGGCATGTCCTAGAACTAAAAATTCTAAGACTTGTGACATCTACCAACCCGCACTGGGCCCGCGTGATGGATTACAGCCCATTCCCTCTCATAGAGAGGAGGCCTGCGTCCCAGCAGTGGGAACATTATAGGCTGATGATGATTATGCACGGAGGAGCTTGTGGCTAAATAATAACAGCCGCACGGGTCGATCTTTAAGGTTAAGCCGTGCTTACGGAGGTTGGTCCATGGATGGGTGACCATAACTACATACCAAGTTTCCTCCGTGCCTCGGAAAGCACGTTAAGCCGTTGGTCCCGGCTGTCATTTGTAGATCTTTGACAGTCGTTACGAGTAGTCAGAAAGCCAAAAGTCTGACATCCAGTCTTACCAAGGGGTATCGTATTACCCAGTTACTGGGTTGTGGAGGTCAGATAGGCAGTCGCTTCATGGAAAATACTAGTACTCAGCTGCATCCGGTTAGACTGGAAGCCGACCCCAACATAGTTTGGGAAAAGGCGAGGCAGATGTTTGTGCACAGAATCTCCTGAGGATATTGGTAAATATGTATTTTTACCCAAAGTCCCTGCTTTAAATTCTTCCCAGTTGGTTGCTTTTTCTGGCCAATACATTCAGATCTGAAAATTCGATTCATACAGGGATTCACGATATTGTAAGTTTTTCAGGACAGTTTACAAGAATGTCAAATAAATTACGAGGAACAGCCACTGACACCTTGGCTTTTTCCCAACTGACTGCTAAATTGGAGTCGGCTTCCAGTCTAACCAGATAAAGAGAATACCAATATTTTACATGGAGGGACTGCCTATCTGACCTCCACAAATAACACGATACCCCTTGACTGGTTGTCAGACTTTCAGGCCACTGACTACCTTTAACGACTTTCAAAGATCTACAAATGACAGTTGCGACCAACAACTTAACGTGCTTTCCGAGGCGCGGAGGAAACTCGGTATGTAATGGGTGGTCATCCATCCACGGACCAACCTAGGCAAGAGCGGCTTAACCCAAAGATCAACCCCAGTGGTTGATATTATTGAGCAACGAGCTCCTCTGACACCTTACAAGTATGGAAGATCAAATTGACACAGCATCAGAAATTTCAAATAAGAACATCTATTGAAACTTATTGCGCATTTTCACTGTCATCTGTATTCATAAAGTACATAATTTATCCATTTACATAATATCAGGCAATTCCTCTGAGTATTTCGCTAAATAATACAGGTTGTAAGTAGGTACGTCTTTCTCAATCTTTTAAACTAAAATCTTTGAGCTTATTATGCAAAATTGTTTTCAAAATATTACGGAAAACCGATTACTTGATGTTGAAGAAAAAATGAGGAAAATATAATTGTTTGAATTATTTCTTACTTTGAATTACTCATAGAAGTATATAGTTTAGTAAATAAAGAAATCAGCATGCCTGAGAGATATTTCTCGACACAGCATGTAAGGCCCAGTCAGAGACCCATGGGCGGCATAAAAACTCTAGACACTAGGGTAGGCAATAACCACACAAAAAAAACTAAAGTAAATAATAGTATAATTAATATGAAAATCCTACTAGTATTATAAACGCGAAAGTTTGTAAGTATGGATGAATGGATGTTTGTTACTCTTACACGTAAAAACTACTGAATGGATCTGGATGAAATTTGGCACAGGGATAGATAATAGTCTGGAGCACATAGGATACTTTTTATCCCGATAGTGTGATCCCGCGGGACAATTACCGAAAAAACGTTGGCGAAGCCGGGGGCAGAAGCTGGTCGTTAATAAGTCATTAAATCTCATATTCATGAAATTGGGACCAACATTTATGCAATGGGCAATTGATTAGCCTTCTATTAAATTCATGTCGGATCTATACATACAGTATGTTAGGTTAAACGAGGGACATATTGAGGGAGGGTATTCAGTATTCGATTCTCGTCCCAAATATGTAAAAAACCTATAACGTATATAGAAGAATTTTTAATGTTTTGTTTAGTGCCTAGATATTTTGGACTGTCCTGAGCCAGGTAAGTTTAAAGTATGAAGGGAAAATGGATTATACCTAAGAGTCATTGCCCCGCTCACATGTTCTGCGATAGTATTAAGTCGCTAGCGCAAGGGTGTATACACGTTGCGTGTCATTTGCGAAAATTTTGGTATGGTTCTGTCTGTTATTTATCAATGTTTTTTTTTTTGTTTATATTTTTATGAGTATCATGTTAGCATGTACTATTATGGGTTTGAATATGCTAACATACTGTATAAGGTGTTGTTTTCCATCCTCGTCAAATTCAAGGAGGTAACTCTCGACCCGAATCACTAATAAAATGTAACAATCTTTTAAATCAAAATTGATTTAAAAGATTGTCCATGGAGTTTCTTGCCCGTTCTTCTCCATAGAGATCTACGCTACGGAATGGGCAACTACAGTACTTTCATTTTTGGACTTTCAAAAGTGCCTGTAATGGTCCAATTGAAATAAATGCCTTGACTTTAACTTTGAATGCGTAGGTATTTTTTTTTCTTATTTACTGAAATTGGTAAGTGTGAACCACCCGTGTTTAAAACGCGGGCTGTCTGATTCTCGCCCTATAACCTCGCTTCCATACATACAAACAATCGCAAACGTTTATTCAATAATTTCTAATTACCTAAGCCACGTTAAGGGGGTTATTCTGAAATACTGGCAAACATAAACACCAAAGAAAAACAATGTTTATTAATAATTAATTAACTAGACGCCGTAATTTCAATTGATTATTTATGCCTTTTGTGACAACCTCCTGAAGTTTGACGAGGATGCAAACCAACACCTTGTAGAATATTTTTGATTAATGTTCATTTTTCTCTGTTCTAATAGGCAGATAGCCTTGAACATATGTTTAAGCTTAAATCACGTCATCATCTGCCTAGCCTTTTCCCAACTATGTTGAGGTCCGCTTCCAGTCTAACCAGATGCAGCTGTCGAGCGGCTGCCTATCTGACCTCCACAACCGAGTTCATCATCACCATTAGTCTATAATGTTCCCACTGCTGGGACGCAGGCCTCCTCTCTATGAGAGGGAGTGGGCTGTAATCCACCACGCGCGCCCAATGCGGCTTGGTAGATTGTGATGTCACATGTCTTCGAATTTTTAGCTCTAGCACATGCCGGTTTCCTCACGATGTTTTCCTTCACCGTTTTTTAAAGCAGCGGCGATGAAATAAATTACACAAAGCAATGCCTGGGTTCGAACCCATAGCTTACTGCTCGTAAGTCTGGGCTACCACCACTGGGCCACCGCTGCTCTCAATACAACCCAGTTAGTACTAAGTAATACAATACCCCTTAGTAAGACTTGTTGTCAGAATTTTGAGCTACTGGCCACATAATAACGACTGTCAAAGATCTACAATTGACAGCCGGGACCAATGGCGTGACGTGCTTTTCAAGGCACAATGGAAATTCGGTATGTATTGGTTGGTCACCAACCGACACCATCCACCACCCAAGCTTCAAGCTTAAATCACAGTATCTACATATTGATACAAACTTATATCGAATACACAACTAGAAACTCGTTGGAGTCACACTCAACTAAATTGTTTGTTTATGCAAATAACATGACTGCCATTAATTTGTAGGCAAAACAATAGTTCAGTTGAGTCTACACTGAATAAATTGTTTAGAAACGCGGCAAACAAGAACTATGGTAACTATACAGATATGTTTTTATGTTGATGTTTTTTTTTTTAATTATTGTTTTTGCTTAACTTGTCTTTAAAATTTTGCATGCTATGTTTTATCATAGCTAAACATGCTTGTGCCTCAATTTGTATTTAACACCCTTGTATACCATGTTTTACGCAAATAAATATAATATTCTATTCTATAATTCACGAAAACTTTTACATCGATCCTTCAATTTAAATTGATAATATTGTCATTAAAAGAGTTGTTCAACATTATTATTCTTTTAAATAGAAAAAAAAAACAAAATTAACTAAAATTAAAATACGCCTGTCCACGCTTTACCGTTTTGTTAAAACGTCATTAAACACTGGCTGGCAAAAACACAGTACCTAGCAACGCAACAAGTTACCAAGCAACACAACCACTCAAACACCCAAGAACACACACTCTGCCCTGCAACGCACACACTTCCCAGTAATAATTTACACTCTGGTCAGCAACGCACACAGTACCCAGCAACGCACACTCTACCCAACATCAGTCACTTTGCCCAGCAACGCACTGATTACCCAACAACAAACACACTACCCAGCAACACACACTTTACCCAACAACAAACACACTACCCAGCAACGCACACACTACCTAGCAACACACACAATACCTAGTACCTAAACAAACACAAAAACCGATCGCAACACAATCACCTTCCTAACACAAAAGAGCTTATAAAAACGAACCCTTTAAATACCTGTCATCGATTGCCTTCATTAAAATGAAACAACACTGTCCCAGGTGACAACTCGATTGCCATCCCCTCATTATCGGTGGAGCTGCGAACGTGAACACTATTCAATAATGGGGGAGCTGATTGAAAGGGGAGGGGCTGTAATGAGTTCTATTTCAATGGGGCAGCGAGACAACGCGTGTACAGCCTGAGACACGGACGGTCGACCACTTTTCACCCTTAAACCCAGAGAAATAAAGTTGAAAAATGGTTAACCATTATCCATGTCTTCGGCTGTACATTGCACGTGTACACAATGGGCTATGGAATAATTACTTTCTTGTATAGAGATATGAGACCAAAATTAGGACACCCATGATTGAAAACGAATCTCAATAATGGTAGTCAATCAAAATCAATCATCTAATCTAATCCGTTCATCATCATCAACAGAACTAAGAGAAGTCTAATCTTGGATAAATTTCTTATTCAAGCATAGTCACACAGCCCAGTTCAAATTCTCGTGGCCTTCCCCACCTTCATAAAAAGTAAATTGAAATGATTTTTAACTGAAAATGCTTGCTTCGTACATAATGTATACCAAGCTTTTTTTCATCTCATTTCGGTTTGTTCTCACTCTATGTGTAATTTTAACGAATGGGTTTTTTATTCGTAATTCGTTGGATTTGACGTTACTGTTATGAGCAGCGTTCTTAGTAGGGCCTCTGTCAATACTATGGCAAAAATAGAAATAAAAGCAGACCAGTAATACCTAACAGGTATGTTACAAAAGCCATGCTATAAACAATCACTAGGCACTTCATTACAGAACTTTCTCCTCCTGTCAACAAAAAAAAAAAGAATAAATCTCAAACAATTTCAGGAAAGAAATAAACGACGAATAACTTTATTATTACTTGAAGTCTTACTTTTCCTGACGCTGGTTTTTCTAGGGCACAATATTGAACAGTAGGTACATTAGGAGATTGCTAACTTGGAGCTTGGAGTTCTTCTCCATAGAGATCTACGCTACGGAATGGGCAACTACAGTACTTTCACAAGTTATTATGCCTTGTGACTGGGACTGTAGCTTCGCGTTTCATTTTGTTTTTTTTTTGACTTTCAAAAGTGCCTGTAATGGTCTAATTGAAATAAATGCTTTGACTTTGACTTTGAGCATTTCTGTGTAATGTCACGAGTTTGAGCATTACATATAATAAGTAAGTAAGTATTATTAAGAGGTAAAATTTGTTTGTATTGGGGATTGGGTAAGTTTGTAAGGACCAGTGGCATGATTTTTTTCACAGCGGCCACAAAGATTATTGTTGCTAACGTATAGAGTAATTATGGTAAAATGACACCTAAAAGAATTTTGCCGAAAATTATATCGGAGCTGAAATATCTTATGTCCAAATTGTGTTGTTCCTAAAAAAATAAATATTTCCTTTCGTTTTCCGTTTGTCATTACTTCCCAGAATTTGATCCTTAGCGATGACACTATCGAATAGTGTAATAATATTCGTTTGTTTTTTTTCAAAATTAACGGTTTCGATTCCTGGCTAGGAATATTGATTTCAAATAGAAAAGACTTATAAAAATCATACTAGATACTTTTATCCAAAACCCGTATGTAAGGAGTTATCTTCGGAACTTTATCCCCAAGTGTCATATTGAACATTTAAAACGTTCCCGTGGGTTGATTTCCGTACATAACGGGAGCAAAGCCGCTCATAATTAGATTTGTCAATGCGAGTACTACAGCGCGAAGACTCGGAATTTTACAACGAATACATTGCAATAGTTAGAAGTTACGTTAAACCGAACAATACATGTATTTGTAAGACGATGCAATATAGGTCAAGTCTCAGGGGCTTCTGAATGTTCGTAGTTCGTAACAAGATGCACAACGTCGCGCCGTGAGAAGTTACAAAAACAAATGCTTCATTTTCTTCTAAGTGTTTTTTCGAGTCCGTGGATTACGCCCCCAGTGGACGAGGCACCTGTGACCGACGCCCCCGATTCCATTTTTTTAGTACAGTAAATGAAAAAAGTGTTTCAGCATAATAATAAAGACCTTATTTGAATTACGAGATATGCTGTATGTCCCGGATTTAAGGATGAATTTGATTTCAGTAGCTAAGTTAACTAATGATGGTTATGATGTTACATTTAAAAACGATGTAGCTCAAGTAATTGGTAAGAAAGCTGAAATCGAATTAATGGCATATCGTAGGGGTAATTTTCATAGTGTAAATAGGTCTGAGTATTGTGATTCAGATGCTTCAACTATGCTGGGAAAGACTTTCAACAGTACTACAAAGAAAGACTCTTTTTTATCGTGTGTTCAGTGCATAAACTGGTGTCAGAATTTTTATGCCACCCATGGGCCTCTGGCTTGGCTTTACATGCCGTCGAGAAATCTCTCTACGACATGCTGGTTTCCTTAATACATTATCCTTCACCAAAGCAATCGATAATTAAACAATACCTACGCACATGAATTCTAAAAATCAGAGCTTTCTTGGGTCCGAACCATAGACCTATGACTTGGCAGTCCGATGGTCACACCACTAGCCTATCACTGCTTCTTGTATAGTAAAGACTCTAACCAGATTCAGCGGAATATTAGTATACTATGAATGAACCGACGGCATGGTTGGCGCGGTGGCTGAGCGATCGACTGTTGCGCAGCGTGTCGTGGGGTCGTTCCCCGGAAGGAACAAATATTTGTATGGCCTACAGACAGTTGTTCTGGGTCTGGCTGTTTGTGTATGTGACTTTAAATGTTTGTAAACGCACCCACGATATAGGAGAAATTACTAGTGTGGGGCAAAGTTTGAAAAAAAAAACGGGTTGCTTTCCGGGAGTGCCGACAGAAGTGAAAACTTGAATATTAACGTTGTGCATTTTTGATATTTAGGAATGGTTAGAGAATAATTCTGCATGAATTGCTTTAAGTATCAGTATAAAAGTACTATAATTTATGTGGTAAACTACGATATTCATTTATATGCTATCGTACACAAACATGACAATTTATAATATTTAAATAAAAATTTAACACTTCAGAACTATTACAATCCGTCTCTCTAATGTTCGTGCATCAGATTATCCAGTTTTGGAAACCCAAACTCAAAAAGACAGATGTCATAAAGTTCAAATTCCTTCGCAACCTACCTGACCTGACGGTCACATGTCCTGACGCGAGACCTGACGCGAGTTTAACATTTTTTACCCATCACAAAAGTGCACAACGCCGCTAAAGAAGTTTCCACTTGAAAAAAAAAAACATTTATATAACTATCTTTCTGTCTTCCACAATCTAGTTACTGAGTAACTCGATACTCCTAGGTTCGACTAATTGTCACACCTTCTGGCTTCTGACTAAATTAAATCACTACTTAGCGTCCTTTCCGAGCCAAGCAAAAGCAAGCTGGCTCAGTATTGAAATGTCATGCTCAACATGTAATATTCTATTTTTAAATTACATTTCAAGGTCCCAGTGAGCATTCCCCTTTATCTCAATAGCCCTCCTCCCCCTAGCGGAAATCATGTGGAAATGACACGTCTGCTAGTGACGTGCCGGGGACAATCTACGCGGGAACAATGGAGTTAATTTAGTACCTGTTTATGTCTAAACCAGAGAGTGTGACGTGTTGGATAAGAGATATGTGCGGGAGGTGTTTGACATCCCTAGGGCAAGGCCAGTGTCGATGTTATCCTATGAAGGTGATGCTATTGTCGAAGTTGAGCAATGCATGGTTTAAAACATCAGAAACTCCATAGAATAAAATAGAATAATACTTTATTGTACACTAAAAATCAAACATAACGGGTTTACAAAACTGCTAATGTTATGGTTACAACGGCGGTCTTATCGCTTATAGCGATATCTTCCAGACAACCTTTGGATGGACATTATGGAATTAAAAATAAAAAGAGGGTAGTCAGTGGTGTACTACACAAAAATATTAAACAAAACAACAACATAACAATTAAACAAAACAACAAAAGTAAAGTTATCTACTTCATATATAATACATGTATAATATAATACATAAATAAATATACATATTTGTGTGCTTTTAACATTAAATGGAAAAAAATAAAACTAGAATAGTGACAAATTTTGACCCAATGAAATCCATACTTCGCTCCAAAACCCAAATAGCCGATGCTGGCTTTACTGCTGCTAGGTTGAAGTGGAACTGGGTTGGTCACATCTGCCGCATGTCGGAGGTGCAATGGGCAAAGATACCCCCTCAATGGATACCAGATAGCAAGAAACGACAAAGCGGTAGGCCCAGAAGGAGATGGCGGGTCGAGTTGGACTCGTTCTCTAAGGATTGGCCTACAATCGCACTAGATCGCCAAAAGTGGAAGGAGAGAAGGGAGGCCCTGCAGTGAGACAATTTAGGCTTATAATAATAATCTAACTCGTATTACATAACATAACATCTGTTCTGTATTTTCGTGAGAGATTAGGCAGAGATTTCCATAATACATTCACATTTCCCCAGTTATATTTTAGGCCAATTTAATACGCGGGAGCTTATTGCCATCAACAGGGCACTAAACCGAACTCCGTGGCTGCTACTTAGAAATCTCTAATGGAAAAAAAAAAACGTCGATAACACTTGGCCCTACTTGGAAATCGAACCCAGGGCTCGTGCTCAGTAGTCGCACTTGTGACCACTAGACCAACGAAGTAGTCTGCGTTGCTCCTCTACTACATAATATTATTTTGATGATAATCTTATTCACGAAATGTGATCAACCATAAGTCAGGCTTCAGCTTCCGACGATAAACTATACCAACATTATAGGATCAAGAACATATTACATTACGTACCTACTGTTCTGCACAAAATCATGAGCATAATACATAGACGTTATGGGTTAAATTTCGTTTAAATATAAACAAAACTTATATACTCGGAAACTCACATCAAAGCATAAGTATATGAATTATATGCTTTACAAAAACAGATTAATTTCAAATTAACATCCTAATATAACATTTTACATTTCTGGCTGTTTTTATAAAACTTACATAATTATAAAATTCTGTCTAAATCTACGCGGTTTCATTTTTGCTCTTTTCAGCAGTTTTTTGGTTTAAAATTACATTAATATGAAAACTCCGATGAGCAGAGAGTAAAAGATTATTACGGCGACGCTCAACCAAAAGCAGTCAGTTGTTTACACAGAGTAATTAGCTCGAAAAAGTAGTTTTATATGTTTTTTTTTTTTTTGTGATAGAAAAAGAGGTTTGCCTTAACTAAGCTATGGAACGCCTCCTATGCTATGCAAACTTGGCTATCTTGAACTCCGTTTCGAGCCATTAAAAAAATGCCCACCATGCTTCATTTTATGAAACGTCTTTCGAAGCGTTTCTTCGATAATGCCATTAAGCCAGCCCGCGGTGCTGTGCCAGTAGTTTTAAGTCAGCCCCTAAATAATAATATCATTCAGATCCAGCCTGTCCCCTTGCTGTCCTCTCCCAGCGACGCCCTAAGCCGAGGCTCGTACCCCACAGGGGGTGCCCTTAGCATGTTGTCGCTTAGTTTGTAAGTTTCTTTATGCCCTGGCTGGAGGCCAAGGCAGCCACAGGATAGTCCAGTTAAGCAGATGACAACCTAGGTTGAACTGCGAGATGCCATTCACAAACTATACACAAAGGAAAACTAAAATCAACATTCTGAATCGCGGTATTAAAGTTATACGAGACTTAAAACGAAATAGAAAAACCCGATAACAATTGTATGCCACCAGACAATAAACCAGTTTGGTCGGAGCATCCTCTATTTTCAACGGACTATTAAGGAGTTTTACACCCTGTTCCTCTCACGCCTATGAAACCGTCATGCCAGCGACACAAAGAAGACGAAAAATCGGTTCCCTATCCATTTGCATAAAATTTTAAGACCTAATATAACTTGGCATAATTTTGTTTGGCATAGTTATATTTTCGCATATTATAATTACGCATAACAGCTTACGAAAAAAATTTTTTAAGCATAATTTCTCTAACCATAATAATGATTAATTATAATATTCTAAAGCATAAATTTATTAAGCATAAAGTTCTAAAGCATAACTTTTTTATAAGCAAGCAAGCATACAGCATGCAGCATTCAAGCAAGCATGCAACATGCAGCAGGCAGGGTTTCTGTCACGGCTCCGGCGCTGCGGGCCTCCGGCGGCCCCACGCGTGCAAATCGTCGCAGACGGCTTTCGCTCACCACCGCAGCTTCGGCTCCTCAGCCCGCGGGCCGCCTCGCCCCTACGCGCCTACGCGAATTTAAATTACACTCTAGGGGTAGGACAAACAAGACTACGTGGAGTCGGTTTTGCAGCAATTCGGTTCTGTCACTAACTTTTGTTGCACAGCATATTAATTTTTTAACCTAGTTAGTTTAATTTTTAGGCCTACTAACGTTATGCGAATCAAATTTATGCCAAAACAAATTATTCTTTAAGATGATTATGCCAACATAAAATGTATACCTAATAAAATTATGCCGAAATATTATTATGCCAAAACAAATTGTCCCAAAATCGTTATGCCGAAGTATATTAGTACAAAGAACATTATGCAAAAAGAAGAGATTTCAGAAAAATCATTAAATTAACACTTAAGGTACTAGTCTTGGTTCTTTTCAGTTCTTTTTAATGTTTATTTATTTAAACTTCATACTCAAAACTTATCGCCAGAAGGCATTCTGTACTAATCAACCTTTGGAATAAATAGAACAACATTATGAAAGGGTAAAGTTCAACATCCTATTTAGATTTTTCATTTTCTTTTTAAAACATAGCTAACTTCAAAAGAAACAAAATATCAAAATGTTACATTTTAATTATAGGCTCAGAACACACAAGCTCCCGCTTTTGTTTTTTGTCAAAAGGTTTTGTCACAAAAAAAAAGTAGCCACCAGTACTAAAATTACAAACAAAAAATATAAGAGAAAAAAGCTCAACATGCTTCACAAAGACAAAAGAGTGATAATTAAGAAACCAGAAACATGTGGACAAGCCTTTATTAGAGGTACAGGCTCCTTTGTCAAAGAGATTGTAGTGACAGTGGAGTTTTAAAGTCATAATTAAGAGGGCAAGTATTTGGATTTACGGAGTGCTTGGAATCTTCTAGATATTTTTTATAGTATTTCAAGAAAACGTGTTTTGTACTAAGTATCTTATACAACATGTTGTTTTGCATCCTCGTCAAATTCAAGGAGGTAACTATGCTATGATTCTCGACTCAAATCAATAATAAAATGGGTATATAATTTTTGTTTCTTATTTACCCAAATCGGTAAGTGTGAACCACCCGTGTTTTAAACGCGGCCCGTCTGTTACTCGCCCCATAGCCTCGCTAACACACATACAAAAAATCTCAAACGTATATTCGTTAATTTCTTATTCCCTAACCACGTTAAGTGGGTTATTCTGAAATACTGACAAATTTAAACAACACCAAAAAGTAGTGTTTTGTAATAATTAAATAGGTACCTTAATTTATATTGATTATTTATGTTTTTTGTGACAACACCCTGAATTTTGACGAGGATGCATAACAATACCTTGTGTATCAGACGCTAGGCGCGGAGATTGCCGATGGAGCAAGGTTTTGACTGAGTGGTGGCCAAGGTTATGCCAAAGAAACCTGGGCTGTCCTATAGCTCATTGGGTAGACGGTATCGTGAAAGTCGCGGGTAGCACCTGGATAAGAGACGCCCAGAACCGGGAAGTGTCGCAGAAAAAAGGGGAGCAATATGCCCAGCAGTGAGTGATTCCGGGCTTATATGAAAATAATATGTATCTTGGCATGTTCATGGTAACTTACTAGTACTAGAAAACAGTTTTTTTTAAACATTTGCCCCACTCCAGGAATTTCTCCTGTATCGTGGGTGCGTTTACAAACATTTAAACTCACACAAACAGCCAGACCCGGAACAACTATCTGTAGGTCATACAAATATTTGTTCCGTGCGGGGTTCGATCCCGCGACACGCAGCGCAGCAGTCGATTGCTCAACCACTGCGCCAACCGTGCCGTCACAGTATCACGGTGTAACTCACAAATCAAAGCCAACTGTTTAATCACTGTTTTAAACTTTCACGGTTTTAATTATTTTAATGTAATGGGTGTAAAAAGACTTTTAAGAGCTTTTACGTCTACTATTAGGTGCTTACACCTCTGCCTAACCCTCCGGGGATTATAGGCGTGATGTTTTGATTATGTAACTAGAACTTTCACACCGTTTCGCCAGACAGTAAAAGGTTTGTTTACTCAGCCGTAGTTAGTAAGTTGAGCCCCCCCAATTTAGTTAGCTAGCTTCAAGGATCAGACAGGTATATATCTGATATCTTACCTAAACTGCCAACAAAGCCGATGCTTGTTCACATCTTGAAGGTCGTAATATTGTTACTTATTGTTCTCGTAAAGCAGACGACGTAACAATATGATGAATGTAATCAACTTTAATAAGTATGGCAGACAAGCTTCAATATGATCAATCTGATAGGTGTCAATAGGCAGACGAAACAAAAAAACTTACGTCATTGAAAAAATTACCCCATTTTATTTTCCCATTTCTGAGCAAAGGTCTTCCAAGATCGCTTTTCCTGCGACACTTGAAATACAATATGCGATTATCTGTTTAGTCAAACCAATCAATACGTCTGCATAGTACTTTAAATACAGGCTGGGAGCCATGTTAAATACTGGTATTCAGCTGCGTCCGGTTAGACTGGAAGCCGACCCCAACATAGTTGGAAAAAGACTAAGCAGATGATGATGAGGACGGCCTGGGAGCCAAGTCTGACGACGCAATTATGTAGAAATAGCTGATTATCCACACTCTAATTGTAAATTTCGTTGTGTTGGTGGTCTCCTAATTGCCACAGCACACCATTGCTTTTTTTTTTCTGATTTGGATTCTCGCGCCAAATAACAAGCAGTATGCTCCAATTATCTAGTTTATCCAATAGGGGTGAAGACTGGGTAAAGAAAACGAAATTATATTTTGTCCGTCAGACAGATAATACAAAAATAATAGATACGTATTTTTTGATTTATCAAAATATCAAAAAATTACTTAGTTAAAACTCATTAAAGTTGGAGAGTGGGGGCTCACTACGTCACAAGTAGGTATAAAAATTGCCTACATGTGACGTCATGCGCCATTTGAACTCAATATATCTCCGTAATTTTATGACCCTGTGAAAAAAGAAAAAATACGTGTCCAATAGTTTTCAATAATCTACCCGACGGACAAAGAAAAAAAATTGTGGTCATCCCCTATTATCTTTACAACTGAAGCGCGGAGATTCCAAACTTCTTAAACTTCAATCAAAATTCTGGCTACCAATCATTGAAAATAGCTAACTAATCGAGGAAGGCTACGACCAATAGGAGCAAGCATCAATGAAAAATGTTGCAGACGAAGTTGCTGGTCAGCTAGTTGTAAATATACCCCTTTTTTTAAATCAGGATGATTTTATCACAGTAACTAACCTAGAACCCTACTCCAGTTACAAAACAAAAGAGCATTCTCTCTCATATTTACGTTGGTAATATGCATAGTGATTACATATGCATAACTTATAACTTCATCGTTCTTTTATGAAGGTAGTTAGTTTTAATTTATTCTTGCGGAGATGGCGGGTAGCACTCGATGAATCTACGTCGTATTCGATACCGATGTAATTTATCATGTTCGTTTTGTGAGCAAATTTTTACGTTTCACCTTGGTATAGGTGTCCAGTAGCTCCATGTGAAATACTAGTTTTCAGCTTCATCCAGTTAGACTGGAAGCAGACTATACAGGCGATGATAATCTTTGGTATTGGTATGTAAGAAGATTACCATATATTCTTCACAAACGTTTCAAAATCATTTCGATAGCAAAGTTTTTCAATTTGTAATTTTTCGAAAAATTCACCTTCTCGTTTAAGTTTGTCATTTTCAAAGAAACAAAAAACTTTAATAGAATCAAACTCTTGTTTTAAGTTATTGTAACAATTTTAAACCAAAATGAAGCAATTTAGCAATTATTTTCCATAATTGCTGACCAAACAAAGTTATATCTAAACCAAACTGAGTTCCTTCCTATATTTAAACTATTATTATTCGTGTCAGTGTTTTTTTTCAGGAACAAAAACCCACCTACCGACAGACTGAAAAAGTCATCTCTTTTCCATTCCATGTATGTAGGTACAGACAGATCTCAATCTCTTAAGAGCGTTAACGCCTTACGGTATTTTATACAAACTTTCAAGTCCCTATTCTCCGAAATGACTGAACCGATTTTAATGAAACTTAATACGCATAAGCAGGCTACATAAGTCTAAAAAGTTACTAAAAACGTTTTTGAAATACCTTTAAAAACAAAAGATAATTGGAAATTTCTGTTTCTATGGATAATTCATAATCGGTCTAATTTAGCTATAACACTATTTTTCAAAATGGATTTTTAGTAACTTTTCAGACCTATGCGGATACATGGGTCTGAAAAGTTAGCTTATGCGTATGTACTAGTAGTAAGTTTAATTAAAAACGGTTCAGACATTTCGGAAAATAAGGACTTGAGTTTGTATGAATTTATGAAATGTCGTAAGCCGTAAACGCTCTTAAGGCGAGGCAATACAGTATGTAGTTATGAACAAATGACGCGGTTTTGGTTGATTTTTCTTCTTGGAGAAAAATAATAACGAAATTAGAAAATACGTTTTCAACGTTTACTTCAAAATTAAAAGCTCTATCTATTGATATAACTTTCATATTAATTCATGATGGAATCTCTAAGCAGTTCACGTTTAAAAAATGTGATTTAGTTTCATGATTGATAAAAAAATGACGTTAATCATTCTAAATCTCGTTTGTATCTTTACGATTTACTTAAATTAAATTAACTTGTTTTTTTTTTTTAATTATCAGACTTAAAATACTCATATTTAGTTTGATTTTCAGTCGTACAAAAATCTTAAAAAGTACTGCAACCTGCCCTTAAAAAAACCCAGTCGTGGAAAAAGCAAAAAGCGATGTGTAGGCTAGGCCACCACTGCTCTCTGATCTTGAGTGCATTTTCTGTCATTCAGTAAACATATGCTTGGTAGTCCTTACCTTAATAAGTCCAATCGAAGAGTCAGCTCGCTCCAGACTGCAGATGCTGAACTGGATCGAAGGCAGGTCGAGTCGATGGGACAACTGGCGCTGGAATGTCTGGTGACGAGTCGGGACGATCGGCAGGGTGGTCTGGCGGAGGACCTGCGGACAAAGTACTTATTTTATTCCTCTAAAAACTACCATGGTCTGACCGTCGATCTGCCGGACTCTGACACCAGGTTATGAACTAAACGCTCTATAAAAAAGAAGAACAAATATTTTTGCAGATCTAAATAGTATTAATAGGTTGGCTGTACGATAAATAAATCACAAACTAATCACATATCAGCTGAAATGTTGCATTCGGTTCGGCGCAGTGTTTAGACACCGTAACCTAAACGCAAAAGGATGCTTTCTATTTTTTGTTGTTTTATGTACTAAAAGCTATTTTTCAAGTTTAAGAAGAGTCCGCATTGATCCACCTTTCACTGCTTCAGCCACACACCTCAATTTGAAAATGTATTGAGTGGCTTAAGAAGTGATAGAAGGATGTCTGATGTAGCAAGAAAACAGTTTTTTTTCAAACTGGGTATTTAGTCTGAACGGCCCAAAAAGAATGAACCGCGTGCCATTCAACCGTTATAAAAATTTACAACGTTTGGGCGGTCCATTCGTTTTGGGCCGTTCATACTAAATACCCTTTCAACTAATTTTCACTTGAATTTATAGAATAAAATTATTAAATGATGATCAATTGACTTCACAAATATCATCCAAAACATTAAATATTATTGGTGATCTGATGAACGAAATTGCAATTAACTGAAACTACACAATGTTGGTAAACACTTTGTCTAACATCTCAGATGACCTTCAATTTGAACTCTATTTGTTTGGATTCCAAACATTCCCAATAGGCCTAATGAGTCGTTACAGTAATTTAATCAAGTCCAACACGGTTTTACGATTACACTATTGATTTAATTAATACTTAAATTAAAATCCAATCACGGAGCACTTAATTGGTGGTAAAATTATGTGATGGTTCATAGAATTTATGTTCATTGGATACGAAATGTGAGCTGTAGTGGCACATTGGTAACGGTCCCAATTTACATGCCGTTGGTGGTCGGATCAAATCCAATCCAACTCTTTCATCATCATCATCATCAGCCTATAATGTTCCCATTGCTGAGACACTGGCCTCCTCTCTATGAGAGGAAATGGGGTGTAATCCACCATGTGGGCCCAGTGCGGGTTGGAAGATGTCACGTGTCTTCGAATTTTCAGTTTTAAGACATGCCGATTTCCTCACGATGTTTTCCTTCACCGTTTTTGAGAGCAGCGGTGATAAAATGAATTACACAAAGTAATGCGCCTGCCTGGGTCCACCAACGGCTTACTGCTCGTTCAGGCTGCCACCACCACTGGCCACCGCCTGCTCTCCATCCAACTCTTTACTTTGTGTAATTTATTTCATAACCTCTACTCAAAACGGTGAAGGAAAACATCGTGAGTATTAGCTTCATCCGGTTACACTGACGGCACGGTTGGCGCAGTGACTGAGCGATTGGCTGCTGCGCTGCATGTCGCGAGTTCGATCCCCGCACGGAATAAATATTCTTATGACCTACAGGTAGTTTTTCAGAGTCTGGCCGTTTGTGTATGTTTAAATGTTTGTAAACGCACCCACTATACAGGAGAAAATCCTAATGTGAAGCAACATTTTTTTTTTAAATTAACTAAAAGCCGTCCCCAACATAAAAAAAGGTTTTTTTGTTAAATTTTGAAACTGTTTACGAGACTAGGCAGAGAGAGAGAGAGAGAGAAGTAGACCATTAGAAGACCTTTTGTTACCATTGGATTAATGATTAAGGAACAAATGACAAAGTATAAAAAGTGTTTTTTTTTTCAATTATTTTTATATCATAGTTTATTCAACCTATTCTAATATACAGAACTACGGGCTAGCTTTTGAAGAAGAAAAACAGGAATTTCCGAGATATGGTTAATAAACTATCCATTTCATTTACCAACTTTCATATAAATACCTAAAAAGTTCCCGAGAGGAAATCGGACAACGCAAATAAGCATCGAAAGCTGAAAACCAAAGAAAAACCTAATAAAAAAGTAAGAGCTGAGTCTAAACGAGTGTTTACATACTGCAAGTCGAGCTTTGGTTAAACTGGGTTTTACTGTAAATAACACTTAAAACGAAGTGCTAACCGACGATTAACTATTTTGAAACGCAAACAACAAAGAGGTAAAGTTTTGCTGAATGTCTATTTCAGAGTTTAGAGATATTGTCTTTCGTTGTGATTGGGTTCGAAATTAATATTGTTATTTTCACCAGTTGGAAACATTCATGCCGATATATCTAAATTAATTAAAGCTTGACAAAGAATCGAGAACATCTGGGGGCACGGTAGTGCCCCCGCCAAGACAAGCCAAGTGAAGCGCAAGGGCACTACCTACCTTTTCTCGAAGTGTTTCGTCGTTTTTTTGAACCCTCATAGAGTTGGTTTCCGATGTACAAGATAGTTCATATTCTCAGGATATGGTGTCAATAATAGACTAATTAAACATACAAAGTCTGGCACTACCTACCTTTCCTCGAAGTGTTTCTTCGTTTTTTTGAACCCTCATAGAGTTGGTTTCCGATATACCAGATAGTTCATATTCTCAGGATATGATTTCAATAATAGACTAATTAAACATACAAAGTCTCAATTGAATAGCTCTAATACTTAGGATTTTATTGATATCTAAAATACACCGATTTCGTCACTGACACTGATGATTGATGATTTCCTGAAGTTCTAGAAAGCTGAAATTTGGTCTATAATCTAAGTTTAGTATACAACCAATAAAAAAATACATAAACTTATAACTTTCGCCCCCCATCCCCTAAAATGGGAGGGTGGAAGTTTGTATGAGACTTAAAATGTTAGGGTACTTCCTGAAGTGCTAGAAAGCCGAAATTTGGTATGTAAAAAGAAGAAGAAAATAAACACTAAAAAGACTGACTAGCAACTTACAAAAAGAACTGAAATCCCATCGAAAACATTTCATGTAAAATGTTGCCAAGACGACGATTTCAGAGGGCAAACCTTAATGTGGTCGTCTTGGCAACATTTTACATGAAATGTTTTTGGTGGGATAATATTGTTTCATGAAATTAAGACAAATGATAGCTACTGAAAGAAACCTGCGGGAAATTCAAACGCCACTTTCTAGTCTCGAAATCAGCATTTGTCATGGTTACTAACAAGACAGGCATAAGCTACGGCATATTAGTTTTGCTGGGTGAATCTTTACATAGTATAAACCAAAGTCACTTCTCGCCGTTTTGTACACTTAGAACTTTTAAACTACGCAACAATTTTTGATGCGGTTTTTCTCAATAGTCAGAATGATTCAAGAGGAAGTTTTATATTATAATTTATACCTCAAAATTTTCACGTAAACGAATTCGTGGGCAAGTAAATCTATTTAATCTATCTGTATAAAAATATAGATTGATTTATATATTTATATATTTTTTTTTATTTATTTATGGACCATCACTTGATAATGTCTCAACCGATGTGGTTGATTGTTTTGTGTTCGTAATTATCAGGGCAACGTTTCGATGAAAGAATTTTTTGATGTTTTTAATTCTTCATTAGTAAACCACACCCATACGAACTGCCACATCCAGCACTCTTTATCCTGTGGCTAACCAAGAAGCTACTCAAGTCGCTTTCCTTATTAACTTCATATTTAAGATGGCGCTAAGGCGAGGTCTGTATTATAATTTCAGTTTAACCACACCGCATGTGCACCGTATTATGTGGTGATAATGCTTATTATGTAGAGATGATGCGGTGCGACTTTGCGTTTAGTTGATGCACTTTACATAACTCACAAAAATATATAAAAACCTTCATGGAATAATTATGTACCATCACAAAAGCTATAATATTATTTAACACTTCAATTCAAAGATAAGTATTGTCTAATTTTCCTTTTTTTTAATCGAAAGACAATTATAGAATTTATGCCTACATAATTCTGAAGCTAAACTGTTTTTGAAGTCGGTTTTTTTATTTTTCCATTTTTAGTATAGGATATTATAATCCTATAATCATCACACATGAAAAACGTTGCATGTGCCAATAAAATTTGAGGATTGCCCTCGATTTCCCTGAGATCCTATCATCAGATCCTGACTTGGTGGCAAAGGGACCACCTCAGGAGTATAGGCTTTCGAATAAAAAAAAAACAATTTTGTAATCGGTCCACAACTGGCGGAGATATCGGTGGGCATACATTTAAAAAAACACAAACAGTCGAATTGAGAACCTCCTCCTTTTGGAAGTCGGTTAAAAAGCAATGCGTCGATGTCTCTTCCACCCTGTATAAATCATAGTTATACAAAATCGTAGTAACCACGAATCCCGGTATCTTTAGAACTCATTGTCAGTGGCTAAGAAACTTTAATGCCTCATTAGTTTTCTAAAAAGCGCGTTTCTGATGGTATAACTAAATAGCCGACGGCGGGCAGCCATTAGATTCGAATATCAAAGGAAAATTATTCAAATAAAAAAGGAAATAACAGTAATTTAAACATTATGACTGGTTTTGAATTTTATATAGGGACTGCTAAGGCTGTTCACCAATTTGTACTTGTTTTTTTTTATTATTTTGTGTATTATATTATATTGTATCATATTATAGTCTAAAAAAACTAAATAACGCTCTTTAGAGTGATGTAATTTTTATTTCACGTATTTTTTTAGCATACCCTTTCATTTGATACAGATAATGGGAATGCATAAATAATAATAAGTCCGCCATCTTATTTTTTTTTCCAAAATATCAGCCAATCGGAAACCGGTAAGTGAGACAAATTTTGCTTCCAAGATGTTTTTAAATAGTTAGTTCCATGGGAATTTAACAAGAGCGTGTTAAGAGGGTATACGCCTTACGACATAAACAAACTTTCAAGCCCTTATTTTCCGAAATGAGTGAAACGATTTTAATGAAACTTCATACGCATAATCAGGATACATAGGTCTAGAAAATTTTCAAAAAAAGGTGTTACTGCTAAATTAGACCGATTATAAATTTCCAATTATCTTTTTTTTAAAGACATTTCGAAAATGTTTTAGTAACTTTTTAGACCTATGTATTCTGCTTATGCGTATTAAGTTTCATTCAAATCGGTTCAGTCATTTCGCAAAATAAGGACTTGAAAGTTTGTATGAAACTCCGTAAGATGTACGCTCTTAAAAAAAGAAACCATTTCTGTTGGAACGAAACAATGACGTTTCCGAAGCACGGCCGCCTGAAAAGGTTTTCGTTCAGAAATTAAACAGATGTCACAACAAGTACAAAAAATTTTTTTTGCTACTTAAGCATTCGAAGTATATGCAGGACCGGCCTTAAAATAACAATTTACCTTTTAAGTATTGTACTTTTAATCCTAACTAATATTATAAATGCGAAAGTAAGTTTGTTTGTTACCTTTTCACGACTAAACGTCTGATCGGATCTTAATGAAATTTGGCAAGAAGATAGATTTCAACCTGAGGAAGGACATTGGCTATATATCATCACGCTACGACCAATAGGAGCGGAGCAGCAATGGAAAATGTTGCGAAAACGGGGAAAATGTTACGCAGACGATGTGGCGCGGGACAGCTAGTATTTTTATAAAATACTGGTATTCAGCTGCATCCGGTTAGACTGGAAGCCGATCCCAGATGATGACGACTTCTAATTTTGTTTTTTTATAGCTATAACGTATCTTACAATGGAACACATGTGACTAAAAGAGTGATGAATATAAATGTGGATGGCTGGAGAGGGAGAGGAAGACCAAAGAAAAGATGGATGGAATGTGTGAAAAATGATATGAAGGAAAAAGGAGTAAATGATAGCAAGACGAATGAAAGAGGAGAATGGAGGAAAGAGACGTGTTGCGCCGACCCCAAATAAAATGGGACAAGGGCGGGAAGATGATGAATGTATCTTACAATTCAAGCAGAGGTTTATTGCCAAGCAAGGATTAGTGCGTAAATTTTCAGTACCAATATATCAAGTGCAAATAATACCTTGCCGCAACATGAGAGAACAGCCTTTTTTTTTTTACGGATGGGAAATCATCAAATGACTTCTCCCGCTCTGGGCGGAGCGCGAGGGAGTGTCAGACTTGTACTGACTAAAACCCACCCATTTTCCTTCTTCGCCCTTTGTGTTCCAGGGCTGCGGTATCTCTTTCGAACAACCCGCAGCCCTGGCAGGCATCGGCCCTCTCGGACATCTCCTTGAGGCGCGCGTGGAACACGTACGCGCCGTCGACACGGCCTGTCGTCATGAGACGGACGGACAGTGAGCTAGCCCATTACTCACCGTCCACAGGCCCGCGGCGGCTGGGACGTGAGGTTCTCTCCCTCTCACGTTCCGCCACCTCCTTCGCTAGCATTGAGAGAACAGCCTTAATTCAAGAATTCTCGGTACATAAACAAGTACAACATAATTATAATAATGTTTATCTTAGGATCGCTCCCGGGTATTTTATGAAATGAGGGGGCGAAAGTTGTTCAAGGTATTTTATTTATATAAAAGCCTGTTTATATACCTAGCCTACCTATTGTTTCTACGTTGAAGTTTTACGTCGTATATTTGCTGACGTAAGTTTTGGATTAGAATTAGGTAGGCGTAACCCTTTTACGTTGATTCAATATTTAGAAGTTCTGGTAGTTTAAATTAAAATCGTGTTTGCTTCTGTGATTTAGTTGAGGTAGGTACAATTTTTAGTACATTATTCTCTCATGGGGGTAGAACGAATAAAGGGTGTAAAACCTCCTTAACGAAGCCGAAAGGCACTGGTTCTCCCTGTCATTGCGATATTTTTTTTGTTCTACACCATACCTGGGAACCTTCTAGTTACGGAGATATTAGGGGTCAAAGTTCCAACTTTTTGACAAGTATTTTTTTAAATACAAGTTTTTAATGTAAGTTTTTTACTTTAAACACCTCCACGACCCCCGTACTATTTAATCCGTGCATCAGGACAATGTTTTGAGTGCGTTACATTGAGTTCTACCACAAAACATGATTTTACACACCCCAAAAAAAATTTGTTTCCTAGCAATAATTTTTGCGTAAAGTTACTTAGTTTCATGTACAGAATGCTTGGTTGACGGCTTCGTGATGAGGTGATTTACACCGTGTATACAGGTTGAAACCGACTATACGACAATAACTAAAAACATTGGTAATACCAGCTCATAGGTATATTTTTAAACTATCAAATAATATGTCAATGCTAACATCATCTGCCTAGCCTTTTCCCAAACTATCTTGGGGTCGGCTTTCAGTCTAACCGGATGCAGCTGAGTACCTGTCTTTTACATGAAGCGACTGCCTATCTAACCTCCACAACCCAGTAACTGGGTAATACGATACCCCTTGGTAAGACTGAATGTCAGTCTTTTGACTTCTGACTACTCGTAACGACTGTCAAAGATCTACAATTGACAACCGGGATCAACGGCTTAGCGTGCTTACCGAGGCACGGAGGAAATTCGGTTTGTAATTATGGTCACCCATCCACGGACCAACCTCGGCCACACCTTAAAGATAGACCCGTGCTGTTATTATTTAGCCACGAGCTCCTCCATATCAATATGTCAATTCTAACATACAATATTAAAAAAAAAAACTAAACAGTATAAAATGACGAAATACAACACCATTTATAAATATTGGTTTAATTACCTTAGTTAAAATTTTCACTAATTCGCGTCTAGAAATAAAGTTTATGGGACAAATTTGGCAAAGGTTTTTGAAGTAGCTAGTTGGTAACATAGGTTTAGAGATGCGGGGGTCGTTAACCTGTCAGTGCTAGCCTATTAATCAACATCGTGTAGATAATGCTGAAAACGAAAATTATGTCCTGTTACTAAACTACTGGATATATTCGAATTACATTTTTGTATGAGGACTGGGAACGTCATGAAGTATACGCAGTTTAATTTATTGTCGGATTGTCGGTGCCACTTTGTATACATAATTTTATGTGCAAATATTGCCTGTGCGTGATCAGATTTCCAAAAGTGGTTGAAGCGATAGAATTAAGCAATAGTCAGAAATCCTGACTGTTTTTTTTTTCCAAATAATGGCTAAACGAAAACCACAATTAGGAATTGGTAAAATAACCACATTAGTGTCCGGTTGATGGCAATAGGCTCCCCCGTTTGACATGGGACTTAAAAAACCATAACTGGAAAAATGTGAGTATACTTTTAGCTACACCCCTGCCTAACCCCTGCCTAACCCTGCCTAATTGCAGGCGTGATGTTATGTTAACATTTTCGAAAAATAGTGTTACATCTAAATTAGACCGATTATAAATTATCTATAGAAACATACCTACATAGAAATCCAATCATCTGTTTTTTTTTTAAAAGACATTTCGAATGTTTTTAGTAGCTTTTTAGACCTATGTATCCTGCTTATGCGTATGAAGTTTAATTAAAATCGGTTTAGGCATTTCTGAATATAAGGACTTGAAAGTTTGTATGAAATGCCGTAAGGTTTATACGCTCTTAAACTGTAGTCAATTTCTATTAATTCTACGTCCATATGGGTTCCCGTCCCGTATTTCTGTAAGTACTTGGAGAGTAGCCTTGTTGACCGTAATAAACATAGATAAATGAACTTAATGTACGTTCATTGTAGGAGTTTTACCTTTATAAAATGGGATGGAATGAGTTTAATGACCTTGATAGGGTGGATATATTGGTTGGAGGCCAGTCATTGAGGAGGAGGCGGGTCTACGTGTTCAGGATCCGATGAGCATAACATTTAGGGTACTCACTCGTGGAGGCTGCTTTAAAGGACCTCAACTCAAGCAGTGGCTGATAAAAAACCAAGTAACAACCCTTGAAGTTTATTAAATCCCTTTGAATTATTTTTTTCATGAAATAGTAATTCAATAGGAAGAGAGTAAGTTACGAGGTTTGTATTGATGATTCTAATAATTATAACTCTGTTAAGACATATTTATTAGTCACAAATCATATTTTATTAAATACTAGCTGCTGCCCGTGACGTCGTTCTCGTGGAATTTTTAATGGGTTTTTGGGGTATGAAAAATAGATGTTGGCTGATTCTCAGACCTATCCGATATGCACACAAAGGAATTATCATTTTGGGAAGTGGATATTTTGGGAGGGTGAACGTTTTGGGAAGTTGTCGTTATGAACCTAAAGGAAAATTTCATACGAATCGGTTCAGCCTTTTTGGAGGAGTTTGCTTACAAACATAGCGACTTGAGAATTTTATATATTAGAAGATAAGGCCTGACAATGACCTGCAAAAACACGTAAGAAAATTTGAATTTCGCGGGGAACTACCCTAGTGGAGATTTCCCCGTCTGTTGCCCCGAGATTTAGTCTCATATCGTTTTCAATAAGCCTATTCCAAATCCTCTGAGAAAAAGGCCCTTGCAAGAAAATGATTACGCTCAAGATTTTTACATCTTCGAACTGAAACATTGTACGAACTTCAGATTAAGTACTAAAGAGTTATAAGCACATACTATTAACTCAACTTAAACAAAAAACAGACGCAAAAGTTATAGGTAAACGCACCTTGACATTTAGTTGTATAGAAATAGGCATATTTATTTATTAGTTAATTAATCACTGTTCACTAAGTCTTATAATTGTCCTAGACAGCAAACGGGGCGTGAAGATGGGGCGATATAGCACTAGGTTTTATTAGAATAAAATTATTTTGTTACGAGACTGAAAGAAAATGAAAATTCTCAATATGATTGGAGTGCATATTACGCCATTTGGTAAAAAATGTTAAAGTCGCGTTCTGATCGAAAATTCGTAAAACAGATTTACATTAGGTTACGAAGGAATTTGAACTTTATGGCATCTGTGATTGAGTTTGGCTTTCCCAAAACTGGATAATTATCTGATGCACAAACAAAACCTTCGGTTTCTCCAAAAAGGTTAAATTCGTAAGACGGTTTGTAATAGTTCTGAAGTGTTAAATTTTTAATGTAATATAAATTGTTATGTTTGTGTACGATAGCGCAATAAATGAATATTGTATTTTACCACATAAATGATAGTACTTTTATACTGATAATTAAAGCAATTCGTGCAAAATTATTCCCTAACCATTCCAAAATTTCAAAAATGCACAACTTTAATATTCATTTTTTCACTTCTGTTGGACTCCCGGAGTGCAACCCGTTTTTTTGTATGACTTTTACCAAATTTCGCTCTATTTTCTATTCTTTTAAATGTGTATTTGGCTTGTCACGATAGTGGCGCTGCAACTGCGCTTCTAGATGTCGTATGTAAATTAGTGGAGGTGCGGCTGACGCGCCACAGTGGCGCCACCGCAGCGCTTCTTCACGCATCCATGGACGCATTTTTTCAAAACATATATGAATATTCCCACGAAACCAATTTACCACAAGGCACTTCAAACGTCTTAAAGGTCAACTTCGATCACGAAACATTTCAACCCTTATTTTTTCAGGGGTCGAAATGACCTCAACCCCATGGGAAGGGCAACGAACTATCAATGAATGTTTACAGGGTCGTTTGCAGTCAGTCAATAGGAAACTGCTTGTGTAAAATTGTAAGGCGGCCTTTGATATTGTGTGTGGTGAGTTGATTTGGGGAATGTCCGGGGTCTTTTTGAGGTAAATGTATTTTGTAGTATTTGGTTTGCGTTATTTATATTTGTGGGTTAGGATAAGTAGAAAAATGTTGTAAACCTCTGTCATATGATAAGGTGCGACCAGAGTAAACTCTCCTAAAAATAAATACAGTTAATTTTCTTAAACAATTTCAGTGTTCTATAAAGAAGATATATTATATCTATATACCTACCAGTAGACTGTTAATAAAAAAATAGAAAACGTTTAGAAAGAAAGCCAGTTAAGAGATAACAAGCCGAAGAAAAACATGGAAAACACTGTTACTAGTCTAACTTCGCCAAACAGATAATACAAGGCCAACCGCTGTAACCCTTGGCAACCAAACCAAATAAAACATCTGTTTTATTAACCCTACTTAACCAAATAAATTTGTCAGCACAACAGGCCCTCTTTCGGGATATTTCTTCACTATGTTCCACAACCACTGAATGTTGCTGTGCTTAGATGTTTTTGAGTTCGTTCCCCGAGTCGGACAGGGTTAATGGAATTTTTTGAAGTGAAACTTCTTATGCGACTTCCAACAAGTTTAACGCTACCAAGGAGGTGGAATATTTTCTAAAACTCACTAAGAGATGGCAGTATTACAAGATTTATGACTACGTAGTTCTACGTAGGTACGCAAGATGGCGTGCAAACAGACATGCATTCGACTCTTTGGTGTGACAAGCCTTCGCTCAATTTCCATGAGTAGAATAAGCTCGATAAACTTATGTAATAAAAATAATACAACAAGAAAACAACAAAATATTGTTTAGAAGCTCAATAAAATAACGAGAGTGAATGCGTGGCACTCGAACGCATGTGTTAGGATATTGTTGTTGTTGTTATATTTTGATTCAAAACATACACATTTATTATTTAAAGTCAATTTGTTAGTTAATATACGTATTTCTAACGTACACTGTCGATTTGTATACATTTTATTCGATATTTAAAAGTTTACTCAAAAACCGTTATTTTATGAATTTATTTTATTGTAAACATAGTCAATTATTATGCATTTAAAATTGATTCGTCATTTTACACTTGGTCATGTATTTTTAAGCAAAACTGTGATTTTAATAGCAGTTATTGATTAATCTTCATTTAAATAGTGGATCCGTCTAACTATTGAGTAGTAGGGATTCTTGTTTAAAAGACGTTGCCTCGCCTGAGCGGGGGCACTTGTTGAGTATCAATCGTCGAGGACAGACATCACTTTGTACTAGCAGCTGAATACACTTTAGATAAGTATACTTGTTAACAATGTTTGTATTATTATATGTAAAACTAATAAGGTTTTCGGATATTCTCTAAGAATAAACTAAATGGTTCAACTAAAATTTGTATTATTAACATAACATATTTAAATCTGTAAAAACTTTGATTTGACACAAATAAAATAAATAATACCACCCCTTTCTTCTAACACATGCGTGTAGTATTACGAAGTTTCACTTCTTCCGCGCGGAGAGACTTCACGCATTGATATTTGTTTCATGAACGTCTAGCATGCCACAGTACCACAAAAACTCAATCAGATTCTAAAACTTCTCAGAAGCATCTCGGAGTATGAATTTATTCTCGGCAATAAGTACGCCCCAATTATTATACAGTATGTTAGGTTAAACGAGGGACATATTGAGGGAGGGTATTCAGTATTCGATTCTCGTCCCAAATATGTAAAAAACCTATAACGTATATAGAAGAATTTTTAATGTTTTGTTTAGTGCCTAGATATTTTGGACTGTCCTAAGCCAGGTAAGTTTAAAGTATGAAGGGAAAATGGGTTATACCTAAGAGTCATTGACCCGCTCACATGTTCTGCGATAGTATTAAGTCGCTAGCGCAAGGGTGTATACACGTTGCGTGACATTTGCGAAAATGTTGGTATGGTTCTGTCTGTTATTTATCAGTTTTTTTTTTTGTTTATATTTTTATTAGTATCATGTTAGCATGTACTATTATGGGTTTGAATATGTCCCTCGTTTAAACTAACATACTGTATACATGTCTTAAACACGCCTCGTTGGTCGAGTAGTCACAAGCGCGGACCCTGAGCATGAAGTCTTGAGTTCGATTCACAGGTCGGGTAAAGTGTTATTGGGTTTTTCCATCAGGAATTTCTCAGTAGCAGCCACGGAGTCTGGTGTTGTGCGCGGTTGATGGCAATATGTTCGACCCATATTACATGGAACTTAAAAAACAGAACTGGCGAAACGTGGATGTACTATTTAGGTTTTCGTCTGCCTAACTCTTTGGGGATTACATGCTATAGGCGTCGAGTTATGCGTGTTTTAAAATAAATAATAACAGCCGCACGGGTCGATCTTTAAGGTTAAGCCGTACTTACTGAGGTTGGTCTGTGGATGGGTATAAACCATAATTACATACCGAGTTTCCTCCGTGTGTCGGAAAGCACGTTAAGCCGTTGGCCCCGGCTGTCATTTGTAGATTTTTGACAGTCGTTACGAGTAGTCAGAAGCCAAAAAGTCTGACATCCAGTCTTACCAAGAGGTATCGTATTACCCAGTTACTTGGTTGTGGAGGTCAGATAGGCAGTCGCTTCATGTGAAGTACTGGTACTCAGCTGCATCCAGTTAGACTAGAAGCCGACCCCAAGATAGTTTGGGAAAAGGCTAGGCAGATGATGATTCTATTTATTGTTTTATTAGTGGTACATAACTTTACATCACGCCTGACATAATCCTCGACGGGTTAGTCAGAGGTGTAACAAGTAATACACTCAAATTTCGCCAGTTATGTTTAAGTCCCATGTAATAGGGGGCGAGCCTATTGCCATCAACCGGGCACAAATCAGAATCCGTGGCTGCTTCTGAAAAAAATCCTGATGGAAAAACCCAATAACACTCCCCCCTCCACCTGGAAATCGAACCCAGAACCTCCTGGGTTCGATTCCCAGCTCGGGCATGCTCAGTAGTCGAACTCACTTCATGCGTTTGACTCAGCTAAGTGCTCCAGTATTGATATCGACAGCATAACGTCATTACATCTTTTGTTTAGAATAGTTACAGCACAGCTGGAGTACCATGACGTCTTAAAACATTATTGTTCCTTTCTTATTCCAGAGTGAAAAAGAGACGGAGCTATACAGGTCGTCTAGCTCCATCTCTTTCATACTCTGGAATATGAATGGAACAATAATGTTTTAAGCGTCATAGTAACCCCCCTGATGACATTTGTGTCACTTGTTTATCTAGTCTTTTTGTAATATTGTCTTTTTTTTTTTTGTTTCTTAGACTTCTTTTTTTTTATTTACCGATTGTTTGTGATTTGTGGTCATTGTAGGCCTAATAGATTCCTAGATCCTTGGTAAATTTTTATCTTGTTCTACGTTTTTTAGTAAGCAATGACTTATTGTCGGGCCTTCGATTTCCTCCCATACTTAAGTACTAACGCTGTAATATAGAAATATTTTGAAACCAATTGATTTTAAAAGACTAACCATGGAGTTTCTTGCCGGTTCTTCTCCATAGGAAACGACCAAGCCGAACCGTTTTATACTTATAAAACGTCAACAAAAGGTGCACGCCGCACGGTTCGGGGGGTAAAGTATATTTATTTCAGATAGGCCAACATGGGCACTTGCCCATGTTGGCCTATGTGAAATAAAAATACTTTGATTCGATTGATTGATTTGATTTAACGTGACGTCTAAAAACAGTTTTACATATGAACGCCCGATGATTACAATAATTGTTGCTAATTTTGTTTTGTAATTAATGGTTGTCTAGCAACCAAAAGTATCATTCCTCCTATAAAGCTTTATCAGTGCCAAATAACATCGAGGTAACACATTTACGAGTACATACGAAAAGGAAACCTTATTTTACTTTAGTGTCTGTGTACCTAGAAATCGATCAATCTGTCTCGTCTAGCCGACCTTCCAAAGTAGAACGTATAAGTTTCGAGGATGTTCCAGAAGTTTCTCAATCCTTTGTTACCATGTCAATAAAGTTAAAGGAGTATACATCATCGTAAGTTTCTTTATCAATTTTGTAGTTTCAGACACGTGTTATAGAGATAGGCACGTTGAAAATCTTGTATAAAAAGAAGAAGCTACGATGATTGTTAGGCTGATTTCGGCAAAAAGCAAGTTGTCACGTCACTCAAGTGCAAGTTGCGCCTTTATACCGCGGTGATCCGCCTATTATGACGTACGCTTGCGTCGTGTACGCTCACACCAAGCCTAAGTACATCCATAGGATGCAAATTTTACAGAACCGGTTCTTACGTGGAGTCACGGGAGCCCCTTTTTATGTCCGTAATGACCGTCTACACGTAGACCTTAGAATGCCCACCGTCCTTCAGTTTATGAAACGTCTTTCGAAGCGTTTCTTCGATAACGCCATTTAAACACCGTAATCCCATGATCGCAGCGGCCGCCCGTTACGAACCCTCGCGAATTAGTACAGTACGCCGTCCTAGGCATACCCTCGTCACTCCAGATGATGCTATCACCCTCCTCCAGGAGAGCAGCAAAGAGACTAGCACTCTTAAAAAGTTCCGACTCAAACCGCCGTCTTTCCGACCTCGCCGTCGAGGTCCGTCGCGACGTCCCGGTCCATGCCCTCCCCGACCCTCGCTCGAGCCAGCCCGCGATGCTGTGCCAGTAGTTTTTAATCAGCCCCTAAATAATGATACCATTCAGATCCAGCCTGTCCCCATGCAGTCCTCCCCCAGCGACGCCCTAAGCCGGCCGAGGTTCGTACCCCACAGGGGGTGCCCTTAGCGTGCAGTCGCTTAGTTTGTAAGTTTTTATGCCCTGGCTGGAGGCCTTACTCTTAAGGCACCCACAGGATAGTCCGGTTAAGCAGACGACAACCTCATAGGTTGAACTGCGAGATGCCATACATTAAAAAAAAAAAAACTCCATACTTGCGCCAAGAAAAAAAAAGTGCCAAAAATTATGAACACATGTAAATAACATCGGGGAAAACGCCAGATAAATGCTAAGAAAAAGGTTTCCATAATTTCCATACACATAACTCAGACGAAAGGAGGTCATCGCACCCCAGGGGAGAAATGTGTGAAACGGCACATTCGATGAATACCATATTTGGGTATTAAAATTCAGGGAACGTTGAATTTCCTGTCTACCGGACGAGAACTGATCCAGAATATTATATGTTCCGATATCATAAATAATTAAGTTTCAGTCAGACGTGGAACAAGGATATTTATGTGTAAAGTCACCGTAGTAATTGCTTTATCATTTTTTCTTGTGTTTAGTACCTAACCCTGGTGTCAAAGTTCTTATGCCTCTGACTTGTCATTTCATGCCGTCGAGAAATATCTCTCAGGCATGCTGGTTTCCTCACGATGTTCTTCTTCACCGAAGCAAGTGATAATTATACAATACCTACGCTATAGGGGATAATCCTATTTTTTTTTTCTTTGTCCGTCGGGTTGTTTAAAAGTATTAGACACGTATTTTTTCTTTTTTTCACGTGGTCATAAAATTACGGACATATATTGAGTTGAAATGGCGCATGACGTCACATGTAGGTAAGTTTTATACCCGCTTGTGACGTAGTAAGCCCCCACTCTCCAACTTTAATAAGTTCTAACTAAGTAATTTTTTGATATTTTGATAAAACAAAAAATACGTGTCTAACATTTTTGTATTACCTGTCTGACGGACAAAATAGAATGTCGTTTTCTTTACCCAGTCCGATCCGCTATTCCAAAAATCAGAGGTACGTGTCAGGTTCGAATTTGAGACGGCTCTGTCGCAAGAGGGGCTTTTGAGGGCTTTTGAGACTACCCGATCTACATAGTTTCAAACAATTTTTAAAGTTTAATTTTCTTATTAATTGTTGTCAAAAGCTTTATCAAAGCAATTAAGAAGACGACTTTGAAAATGTTTTTATTTTTTTTATTTATTTATTTATGTTGACTGTTTCGTACAAATACACGTTTCATACAAGAACGTGAGAAAAATATTGTATTCAGTACATGTTTCAGTGTGCTTTAAGGGGGACGAAAACATGAACAACATGTAAACAAATATGGGAAGGGATAGAATTACAAATAAAGGGAGACTGGTAATTAGTGACCGATACTTAAACACATGATTGTACTCATATAACAAAAAACTTTCCCAAAGAAACATTTTTTTATAATCATTCACTATTATCACAATAACACAACAGCCATATAAAAATTCGAGGTTGCGAGCCGTGCGGGTATTCTGCCTACCCACTGTGGCACGGTACGATATTAATGAGACAGAACGGCGTCACGCGGCTAACAGCTGATAGGTCACAGGCGCACGCGCGCGCGGATTTCATATGGCTGTTGGGTTATTGTGATAAAAGTGAATGAGCATAAAAAAATATGTGAAAGTTGTTTGTTATCATGAGTACAATCATTGTGTTTAAGTATCGGTCACTAATTTCCAGTTACCCTATATACGGGTTAGGGGCCGTCCATTAATCACGTGTTTTTTTTTTTCATTTTTTAGACCCCCCCCTCCCTTGGTGATACGTGGTGAGGTGTAAGACTACCCCCCCCCCGCCCCACCCAAAATCACGTGTATTTTTTAGTACCTACAAAGAATTTTAAAATTTTTAGAATATCATCTTTAAATACAAGTTTTAAAGTACAATCTACAATCAAATGCCTGGCAACGGCGAGTCAAGGTCACACTACACTCCGCTTTTCGGTTTAGACATCGCGCGTTTGACGACAGAATAAATGCACGTTTTATCTTACTACACCCCCCACCCCCCTTGTGATATTTCGTGATTTTTGGTAAATCCCCTCCCCCCCCCTTTCAAGCCTCACGTGATTACTGGACGGTCACTTAGAGAGATACACTCATCTGCCAAGCCTTTTCCCAATTATGTCATGTAGTATGTTATGGATTCGAGTTCCAGTCTAACCATAAGCAGCTCAATCCCAGTATTTTGCATGAAAAAAAAATCCTATGTTATCTCCACAACTCCGTCAGTACTAACAGAAAAAAAAAGATTTCAGTGTAAGTATTTTTTTAATTAATCATAAGAATATTGCAATTTCAAAGAAGCAGAAAATAACGAAAGCCCTAGGCAAACTTATAAATCTCAATTTTTATAAGGTTATTGCCTTCGAAAATGTCTAAGTAAACGCAGTGAAAGTTTTTAAAAAGCAACACTTTTTAATAATATAATGGAGAGTCTCGTTATTTTGCTGTCTCAAAAGAGCTTTTGGCTAAAAATATCTGCTTAGAGAAACAATAAAGTTTGGATACATTTATTCTAAGATGGTAATATTGACAGACCTACTGATGATTTATTTATTAGACGACACTTGATTCTGAAGGGTTTCAATACAGTTTAAAATAAAAGAAATACCGAAACTAGAGGTCACTACAATCTAGATGGATACGCTCCTAGTCCATAATAGCTAAACAGATTTGTCAGTACTGGAAAGAAAATAATTTTACTATAGATTTTTTCAGTACATTTAAACGCAGACCCCTAACTAGCGTATATTTTTTTTTGGATGCTCCGTGATCTTCCTGCCCTTGTTCCATGTTACTTGGGGTTGGCACAACACGTTTTTCTCCTTAATTCTCCTCAGTCAACCATCACGCTATCATTTACTCCTTTTTCTATTTTTAACCGACTTCTAAAAGGAGGAGATTATCAATTCGATTGGTATTTTTTTTAATGTATGTACACCGATTACGCTGAGATTTATGATCCGATTTGCGTGATTCTTCTTTAGCTTGATGCGGAATTGTTGCCATTTCGCCCATAAAAATTTAATATAATTTGGCCCAGTAGTTTTAACATTTTATTTGATTTTTATGTGTACATATTCACGTATGTACACCTATTTCTCCGTGATTACTGGACCAATTTAGATGATTCTTTATTCATTTGGTAGAGAAAGCTTGCCCGGTGGGCCCATATTAATTTTATAATCTTTGCTTAGGAACTTTTTGAAACAACCTCTTTATTATGCATTTTGTCCATACGACAAATCGTATGTATGGACGATGTGCTGGTGTCTAGTTACAATGTAAAAACGATACTTGACTAGGATTTATGTGAGATACCACAACTAAACTATAAAAACCTTTTTACAAAAAATGTAGCGTTTATTTTTTTGGATAAAAGTTTTTTCATTCCATACAAAATCTATCCATCGTTTCCTCCACAATCTGAGGCGTAAAAATCTGTAACTACCCGAAACTTCCAATTTACACAATTATTATGTAACACCCATATAACTCAAAAAAAAATTGGTTGTCTGTAAAGTCGGTTTACTGACGATAGTTGAACGTGACAACGCTATAGGGACGCGTGCCTCTCACTCGCTCTCATTGTGAGCGCATAACGTGAGCGGAGCGTAACGCAGTTTCTTGAAGTGTCACCCGGCAAACCAATTTATAAGACGTTGTCACGTCAAAACGCAATATCTTACGAAGATCTCTTAGATAAAAAGGTTAAATGGCTCCAATTTCAACTTCCATACGTAATAAAGAGATGAGTATTCACTTCAGGGAATAATATTTCAATTCTAGGTACAAGTAATGTTCCATCGAATTGGATAACGAAATCTAGGGTAAAACGAGGCTTATTCTATATCAAACTAGCTACATATTTATGAAAACTACACTCTTGGGATGGCGTGCTGTAGTTACCGATATCGAAATTTTCTTTTCTATTGAAAAGATACTAGGTATGAGAAGTTTCTAGATTTTTTTGGTCTGCAAAACGTACATAACATGATATCACTATCCTGTTATACAAGTAGAGTTAGGCAGAGGTGTAAGTAATAGTTCACCGACACCTCGGCAGTGTTAAGTCCCACGTAATAGGAAAGCGAGCCTATTGCCATTCATCATCAGCCTATAATGTTCCCACTGCTGGGACACAGGCCTTCTCTCTATGAGAGGGAGTGGACTGTAATCCACCACGCGGGCCCAGTGCGGGTTGGTAGATGTCACATGTCTTCGAATTTTTAGTTCTAGGACATGCCGGTTTCCTCACGATGTTTTCCTTCACAAACAAATTTTAGAAACCTTTTTTTTATACTAATGCAATATTTGGAATAATTTTAGTACGCAATTTTTCATATGGTCTTATTTTTACTTGGCACAATATTACCAAACATAATGTCATTATGGCATTTATTCCTTAATCAAATGATTTATTACAGCAAACAATCTTTAGACAATAAACGTTAGGTCAAATGATTTGCTATGACAAAAAATATAAAGGCAAGAATAAGTCTTGTCTGAACAAGTCAAATTTATGGTTACTAGGTTATTAGGTTATTTATGGAACTTATATAAAATAGGTTAGGTTAGGTTACAGGGAGCCGGACGCCTGGCGTCACCACTGCCGCACCAGCCGAGTGAGTGCCAGAAACGACTAGATTATATAGAAAGAAATATGAAAAAGAAAAGGCTACCCGAAACTGAACTAGTTTTATCTTTTATTAGGAAATTTGCACCATTGATAGATGTTTGTGATAAATTTAGCTGGAAATGTATATCAGTTGGTTCTATTTTTTTTAAACAATATTTGCCTTATTTTATTTTGCGTAAGATGTGCTATTCCAACTGAAATATTTGACTACATAAAAATTGGTAAAAGTACTAGTTGGTAAACAAGTTATTGGTTAAACGTTCACTTGTCAAGCATTAGGTTTGCGTTACAATTATTTGTTAAGAGATTTTTTGCTAAGTAATAATTTGGCAAATTAAATTATGCGGAAAATTGTTTGGGAAGTGAAAATTTGTCAATTTCTTTTCGATGAAACATAGGTAACCCTATAACAACAAATACTAAAAAAAAGAATAAACAAATATTTAAGGTGGCTCCCATACAAAAAAGTGATTTTTTTGCTCGTTTTTATAAATAATGGTACGGAACCCTTCGTGCGCGAGTCCGACTCGCACATCGCCGGTTTTTTTTTAAATTATAGATGAACAAATTCTTTGTGGCCACACGTTTAGAATTATGTACTTGAATACGTGGGAACAGTTTGTGCGTCGGTGTGTCTTTTCCATCCATCAATAAAATAACCTACAGTGAAAACATCGTTTTTTGCTTAAAAATGATCCAACAATAATCCACCAATAAAGGGTGTAAAACACCACTTAACGAAGCCGAAAAGCACTGGTTCTCCCTGTCATTGTGATTATTTTATTGTTCTACACCATACCTGGGAACCTTCAAAACGTGAAAAGGAGGAGGTTCTCAATTCGATTGATAAAATAAGTTTTTTTTTTATGTATGTACACCGATTACGCTGAGAATTATGATCCGATTTGCGTGATTCTTCTTTAGCTTGATGCGGAATAGTTGCCATTTGGCCCATAAAAATTTAATATAATTTGGCCCAGTAGTTTTAACATTTTATTTTAATTTATGTGTACATTTTTCACGTATGTACACATATTTATCCGTGATTACTGGACCGATTTAGATGATTCTTTATTACATTTGGTAGAGAAAACTTGCCCGGGGGGCCCATATTAATTTTATAATCTTTGCTTAGGTACTTTTTGAAACAACCTCTTCATTATGCAATTTTGTCCATACGACAAATCGTATGTATGGACGATGTGCTGGTGTCTAGTTACAATGTAAAAACGATACTTGACTAGGATTTATGTGAGATACCACAACTAAAAATGGTAAAATAAAAACCTTTTTACAAAAAAATGTAGCGATTTATTTTTTTGTATAAAAGTTTTTTCGTTCCATACAAAATCTATCCATCGTTTCCTCCACAATCTGAGGCGTAAAAATCTGTAACTACCCGAAACTTCCAATTTACACAATTATTATGAAACACCCATATAACTCAAAAAACGCAATATCTTACGAAGATCTCTTAGATAAAATGGTTAAATGGCTCAAATTTCAACTTCCATACGTAATAAAGAGATGAGTATTCACTTCAGGGAATAATATTTCAATTCTAGGTACAAGTAATGTTCCATCGAATTGGATAACGAAATCTAGGGTAAAACGAGGCTTATTCTATATCAAACTAGCTACATATTTATGAAAACTACACTCTTGGGATGGCGTGCTGTAGTTACCGATATCGAAATTTTCTTTTCTATTGAAAAGATACTAGGCATGAGAAGTTTCTAGATTTTTTTGGTCTGCAAAACGTACTTAACATGATATCACTAGCCTGTTATACAAGTAGAGTTAGGCAGAGGTGTAAGTAATAGTTCACCGACACCTCGGCAGTGTTAAGTCCCACGTAATAGGAAAGCGAGCCTATTGCCATTCATCATCAGCCTATAATGTTCCCACTGCTGGGACACAGGCCTCCTCTCTATGAGAGGGAGTGGACTGTAATCCACCACGCGGGCCCAGTGCGGGTTGGTAGATGTCACATGTCTTCGAATTTTTAGTTCTAGGACATGCCGGTTTCCTCAAGATGATTTCCTTCACCGTTATGAGAGCAGCGGTGATGAAATAAATTACACAAAGTAAAGCGCCTGCCTGGGTTCGAACCGACGGCTTACTGCTCGTAAGTCGGGGTTGCCACCACCGGGCCACCGCTGCTCTATTGCCATTAACCGGGCAAAAATCCAGTCTCCGTCCGTGGCTGCTCCTGAGAAATACCTGTTTTTTTTTTTAAGTATGCTGTTCCATTCATTTGACCGTACAGGTATTGATACATATGTGTAGGTAACAGTTGTTTTTAGAGTTCCGTACCCAAAGGGTCAAACGGGACCCTATTACTGAGACTTCACTGTCCGTGTGTCACCAGGCTGTATCTCATAAACCGTGATAGTAAGCCAGTTGAAATTTCTACAGATTATGTATTTCTGTTGATGCTATAACAACGGGAGCCTGCCTTTTGCCTAAAAGTTTTTGACAAAATTTCAATACCCAAACAAATTTTAGAAACCTTTTTTTATACTAATGCAATATTTGGAATAATTTTAGTACGCAATTTTTCATATGGTCTAATTTTTATTTGGCACAATATTACCAAAGATAATGTCATTATGGCATTTATTCTTTAATCAAATGATTTATTACAACAAACAATTTTTAGACAATAAACGTTAGGTCAAATGATTTGCTATGACAAAAAATATAAAGGCAAGAATAAGTCTTGTCTGAACAAGTCAAATTTATGGTTACTAGGTTATTTATGGAACTTATATAAAAAAGGTTAGGTTAGGTTACAGGGAGCCGGACGCCTGGCGTCACCACTGCCGCACCAGCCGAGCGAGTGCCAGAAACGACTAGATTATATAGAAAGAAATATGAAAAAGAAAAGGCTACCCGAAACTGAACTAGTTTTATCTTTTATTAGGAAATTTGCACCATTGATAGATGTTTGTGATAAATTTAGCTGGAAATGTATATCAGTTGGTTCTATTTTTTTTTAAACAATATTTGCCTTATTTTATTTTGCGTAAGATGTGTTATTCCAACTGAAATATTTGACTACATAAAAATTGGTAAAAGTACTAGTTGGTAAACAAGTTATTGGTTAAACGTTCACTTGTCAAGCATTAGGTTTGCGTTACAATTATTTGTTAAGAGATTTTTTGCTAAGTAATAATTTGGCAAATTAAATTATGCGGAAAATTGTTTGGGAAGTGATAATTTGTCAATTTCTTTTCGATGAAACATAGGTAACCCTATAACAACAAATACTAAAAAAAAGAATAAACAAATATTTAAGGTGGCTCCCATACAAAAAAGTGATTTTTTTGCTCGTTTTTATAAATAATGGTACGGAACCCTTCGTGCGCGAGTCCGACTCGCACATCGCCGGTTTTTTTTTATTATAGATGAAAAAATCATCCACCAATATACAAGGTGTTTTTTTTTTCTTAAAAAGAATTATCCATTTTTTTTTTATCGTTGTCCCACACTAGGAATTTCTCCTGTATCGTGGGTGCGTTTACAAACATTTAAACTCACATACACAAACAGCCAGACCCGGAACAACTATCTGTAGGCCATACAAATATTTGTTCCGTGCGGGGATCGAACCCGCGACACGCAGCGCAGCAGTCGATTGCTCAACCACTGCGCCAGCCGTGCCGTCAAAAGGTTTAGCTAACCTAACCGCTTATCTAGGAACAGACTAGCCAGAATAACCTAGAAGTAAATGATATTACTTGACGTATAAGCACTGCCCGACTGCACGAACGAAGCACGTAACCACGTAACCGGATTTGTACAAATTACCAAACCAAAGTGATGCTTATGAGTTTATTGCAAGTGTTGTTTTGCAACCTCGTCAAATTTCAGGAGGTGGTCACGAAAGACATAAATAATCAATTAAAATTACGGTACCTAAGCTAATTATTAATTAACGCTGATTTTTTTGGTTATTTAAGTTTGTCAGTATTTCAGAATAACCCCCTTAACGTGGTTTAGGGACTAGGAAATTATCGAATAAACGTTTGAGATTGTTTGTATGTGTGTAAGCGAGGTTATAAGGCAAGAACCAGACGAGCCGCGGTTAAAACACGGGTGGTTCACACTTACCGATTTCAGTAAAAAGGAAAAAAAAATTACCTACCCATTATATTATTATAATGGGTAGGTAATTTTGAATTTTCCCTTGAATTTGACGAGGATACAAAACAACACCTTGTATAGAGCCTCGTTGTTCTTTACGATCATCGTAATACCAGCAATATTAAAGAAACCTCGGCCTGTTATTTACTGAGTTCGATCTTCCCACATGTTTACTGATCTTCGTATTGAAAGGTTTTCTCTGTCAGCGTGATTTATCTCACCAGGCTGGCTGTTTGTTTTGTCGCCGCCTTTTAAGAGCGTTTATACCTTACGGCATTACATATAAATTTTCAAGCTCTTATTTTACGTTTTTTTTTTTTCGTAAATGTTTTTGTAACACTTTAGACCTATGTATCCTGCTTATACGAAAATCAGTTCAGTCATTTCTTTTGCAAGTTTGTATGAAATGTCGTAACGCGTAAACGCCCTTAGCTGAGAAATGAAAAAAGAACGTGTAGGAACGTTGCTGTTCCCATTTTTTTGATGATTGCTTACTAAGATGTGGCTTGTTACATTTTTAACCGACTTCAAAAATCGAGGAGGTTATGTATCCATCAGCATTTTTTTAAATGTATTTCCAGCGATATCTCTGTGATTACTGGTCCAATTTTAGTCATCCTTTTTTGTTTTTGGTTCATGGGTTGGAATTCTAACCGGATGTAGATGAATACCTGTATTTTACATGGAACTTCTGCCTATTTGACCTCCACAAGCCAGTTAGTACTGGGTAATACGACAACTTTTTTTTTATTAACTGTTTTGTTGATAGAACACACGGCAATACATAAAACAGCGCAATATATAAATTCCAATACGACTCATCATACAAGAAGCCTACACAATGTATATCAAAAATTGCAATTTACAGGAGAGTGAAAAAATTGCATAATTATGTTATAAATTTGTGTAAACTTCAAATCAGATAGAGACGTTGCTTGTTGTTGATTGGCTAAAACACCGCGTCTTCCGATTCTTTAGGAATCCGCCAAAAATTTACTTTTTGGAACTTCTACGATTTGTCGCCGTTTATACTGCAAGTAGAAACTCGTCAAGCAGTAATATAAGCCAATATTCACACGTGCACCATTTTAGCCGAGCTATGAGAATCCCGTAGAGTGCAACCCTAGTGCGCCGAAAATCTTTACTGTCGAACTACCAACACTCGGCTAAACGTCGAGAGTTCAAAATCCAGTACACGATACTGCACCCTTGGGTACGCAGGCTAAGAGTTCCAAGCACAAAGTAAATTGCTTATCTTACCTTTTTAGCCGGATCCTTATGCTCCTGAACATACTCCTGTTTCAGAGGTTCGGTCTGCAGGTCAGGTAGAGAGTGACTGATGCGGATAGCAGCCTGGCGAGAGAGGGAGTCGCAGTTGCTGTCTTCGGAGTCCCGCCGTGCCCTGCACCAAAGTGATCTGTTAAGGAAGGTGAATCATGATGATAGGAAGTGATAGAACAAGAGAATAAAGGTTTCGATGAAAAGAAAAAGAACTATAAAAAAGAAGAAGGAGGAGATTTGATAATGAGTTTTAATTAAAGAGAAAAAGTTGTGGTTATCGTTTCGAATTATGGAATAAAGTGGCCTTAGAGGATGTCGAAGAAGTCGTGTGAATGGAATCTGAAAAGGTTGAGGCTAGCAGATTAGCTGAATATACTTTGTCAGCGGTTTACCTCTCGGGGACTTTTTAAAGAAATATAGGTTTTTTTTTTCAAACATTGCCCCACTCTAGGAATTTCTCCTGTATCGTAGGTGCATTTTACAAACATTTAAACTCACATACACAAACAGCCAGACCCGGAACGGCTATCTGTAGGCCATACAAGTATTAGTTCCGTGCGGGGATCGAACCCGCGACACGCAGCGTAGCAGTCGATTGCTCAACCACTGCGCCAGCCGTGCCGTCAAAAGGTTTAGCTAACCTAACCGCTTATCTAGGAACAGACTAGCCAAAATAACCTAGAAGTAAATGATATTACTTGACGTATAAGCACTGCCCGACTGCACGAACAAAGCACGTAACCGAATTTGTACAAATTTCCAAACCAAAGTGATGCTTATGAGTTTATTGCAATGCAAACTGTTGGATAGACTTTCATAGAAATCATTTTGACCGACTAGAGTTGCAATGCCGATGTCAGTGGATGCACTGGCTGACTGATGATAGATGTATCATCATCATCATCATTCTTCTGTTCTTATTCCAATTTATTTAGGGTCGGTACACATGTATTCTTCTTCCATACTTCTTTCTCTGTTATTCATCATCTCATCAGTCACCGTGTAGGCCCTATTTGTCACCTTTTGAAGAACTAGTTGCAAAGAAGGCCAATCTGAAATTTCATTAAACATTGTTAAAAGTAAAAATTCCCTTGAGGCTCGTTTTGAATTAATTCATTGAACTTTATCAGTGAACTAGCTGTCCAGCGCAACTTCGTCTGCGTCACATTTTCCCCGTTAACAAGATAAGCAATATTTTTCATTGCTGCTCCGCTCCTTTTGGTCGTAGCGTGATTATATATAACCTATAGCCTTCCTCGATAAATGAGCTATATAAGACTAAAAGAATTTTTCAAATCGGATCAGTAGTTCCTGAGATTAGCGCGTTCAAGCAAACAAACAAACAAACTCTTCAGCTTTATAATATTAGTATAGATATAATATAGATTTATTTACAAAACGAGCCACGTCTTAAATTGTTAAAGACACTAAAGCGAAAAGCGATTCTCAGGAAATTCACATTCCAAATGTTTAAAATGCAATTTCATTGCAGACGGCGAAATGTCAGCCAAACTTGCAGTCCACGTTAACATCACTTCTGAAGTTCCGACGGCTGAAGTCTATTTTAAATATTTAAGTTTAGAGGCAAGTGATAGTCAGTGTCAGACAGAAAATGGATATGAGAAATATGGAGGTGCTTAGGAAGCCTTCAGAAATATGGATATTGACTAGAACTGGCGTATGACAGGTGGGAAATTCGATAGCATTCTTTTTGGAAGGATTTATTTCGACCAGGGAATACCAAGTAGAAGCGTTTATTTATTTATTTAGGATCTCCAACAAAGGATGTACGCAGATCATGTGAAATAGACTGCACTTAAAAAGTATCACGTAGGTGAACTCCTTCACTTACAGGAGACCACAACATGCATAATTGAATGTCAAAAGAGGGAAGGTCAATTCGTGTTACGTTTAGAATCTTCTTTTTTAACCCACTTCAAAAAGGAGGAAGTTCTCAATACGATTGGTATTTTTTTTTTATGTATGTGCACCGGTTACGCTGAGATTTATGATCCAATTTACGTGATTCTTCTTCAGTTTGATGCGGAATAGTTGTCATTTGGTCCCATAAAAAATGTTATATAATTTGGCCCAGTAGTTTTCACTTTGTGAACATTTTTTGTTATTTATTTATGTACATTTTTCACGTATGTACACCTATTTCTCTATGATTACTGGACCGATTTAGATGATTCTTCCTTCAATTGGTAGATGAAGCTTGCCGGGTGGGCGGGCCCATATGAATTTTATTATCTTTGCTTTGGCAGTCTTTGAGTCATCCTCTTTATTATGCAATTTGTCCTTTGTCGTATGTATGGACGATGTGCTGGTTGGTCTAGTTACAATGTAAAAATTATACTTGGCTAGGATAGATTATGTGAGATTCCAAAACTGATAAGGGTAAAATAAAAAATTCTTTCCTACATGTTTTAGTCAGTATCTGGCTCCAAGCATCGTTGCTCTGTTTCAGTTTGATGAGTGTGTATGTTGGTATTCTTACAGTTATATGAGAAATTTCGCGTTTAAAGGGGACTGGCAGGTAACCACATAACATGAGCTGGGCCATCTTCATTGTCCTGTCCTCGTCTCAATTTATTTGGGGTCATTTATTCTTCTTTCTTTCTTATTTTGGTCCTTTATAAAAAAACCGTTGCTCCACTTTAGGAATTTCTCCTGTATCGTGGATTAACAAACATTTAAACTCACATACACAAACAGCCAGTCCCGGAACAACTATCTGTAGGCCATACAAATATTTGTTCCGTGCGGGGATCAAACCCGTGACACGCAGCGCAGCAGTCGATCGCACAACCACTGCGCCAACCGTGTCGTCAACCATAAATCATTAATTCTGCATAGCATGTCTTCTTCTATACTTCTCTATTATCCCTTCTAGTCCTAAAATTTTTCAGTCTATCCATTATCCAACTTTTCTTTTGTTTTATTCTACACTGACATTAACATTCACGCTCCAAGCTTTCAAGCCTCATTCTTCCACATCATACATATAAAAACTATTTGTTCAACCTACCTCCCCACAATCCACCTCCAGGTCGCAGCACACTGGTAGCCCACAGCAGCCAGCAGTACAGCGGCCATGGCAGCTAGGAGCAAAGCAGCTGCGTAGTCTACAGAGCTGCCGCGCACCGTCGCCGGCCCTTCCAAGCTCTCAGCAGGCCACACTCCTGAGGACAATGGGAGATGTTGCTTTTATTAGTTTTGATAGATTTTAGAAACAGGGTTTTGGAGTTTATAAAAAACCTTTATTCTAGCTGTGAGTTAGTGAATTGCAGACGTATACACACGACAGCATGCTCCTCTCAACTAGACTGGCTCTTTGGTGACGTGAATTCTGAGCATGAGGACCTAGGTTCGAATTCCGAGTCAAGCAAATTGTTAAAACAAAAAATAGGTTTTTCCGTTATGAATTTCACTTTAGCAGCCACGGAGTCTGGACTTGTACCCGGTTGATGGCAATAGGCTCACCCCTATTACATGTGACTTAAAGCCAGTCTAGCCAGTTACTGGGTTGTGGAGGTCAGATAGGCAGTCGCTTCATGTAAAATACTGGTACTCAGCTGCACTCGGTTAGACTGGAAGCCGACGCCAAGATAGTTTGGGAAAAGGCTAGGCAGATGATGACTAATTCATCACAACATAGTGGATGTACTAGGCCCACCTCAGTTCGCCGAAGGTTGCTTCGGGGATCACAGGCGTGATTTTACGTTATGTATTATTCATGATCACTCACTTAGTCTTAAACCAAGAGTACACAAAAAAGAACAAATGAACAGCACAAATGCTATAAAGGCACACATGCCAGTCCCACCGTCTACAAATACTGACCTCTCGCAACAAACAAACGTGCCATTATATCATCACTTGCTTACGTGGGAAGTATTGCACCTGAAAAGGTCAAGCTGAAGGTTTCAGAAGCTTAATAATTAACAATGACGCCGCGACATTTGATACCAAAGAATATTGATTACAGGTTACAGTTCAAGGGCTTGTTTGTATTCAATTTTACGAAAATAGATGTTTTATTTTCCATGAATTTTAGATTTTCTCTGTAAAGGGAGCTTGCAGTGAGTATCATGAATTTTTTATGATAAAAATTGTGTGTTTCTCAGACCTTGCAGCGCATTTTTTACCCGTATATTTTATTATTGCGAGGCTTTTATTTATTTAACAGGAACTTTTTTGCCACCGACTTCGGAAAGTAAAATTATTTTCCATTTTTTTAGTTATATTTTTTTTTGAAGTCGGCTATATTTTTTGTAAAAAAAAAAAAACTTTTCTCTTGTGGTATTTCACATAAATCCTAGTCTAGTATCATTTTAACATTGTAACTCCGACATCAGCATAGCATGACACCAGCACATCGTCCATACATACGACAAAAGACTACGGTAATTGAGAACCTCCTCCTTTTTGAAGTCGGTTAAAAATACTGCGATCAACACGCACCCACTCGATTCCCGGTTCGGGTAAAATGTTATTGGGTTTTTCCTTAAGGAATTTTTCAGTAGCATCCACGGAGTCTGGATTATTTTGTGCCCGGTTGATGGCAATAGGCTGGCTCCCTATTACATGGAACTTAAAACATAGCTGGCGGGATGTGGGTGTACTATTAGGTACACCTCTCCCTACTCTTCGTGGATTACAGGCGTGATTTTATGTGACCGTACGTCTTATAGTTATTGGTCAGGTCGATTTAGGGATGCTTCCTTTGGCCTAATATCCAGCACTTTTTGGCCGTTATTAAACCGTTACAGGCACTTTTGAAAGTCAAAAACAAATTAAAAAACGCAAAACTACAGTCCAAGTCACAAGGCATAATTACTTGTGAAAGTACTGTAGTTGCTCATTCCAAAGTGCAGATCTCTATGGAGAAGAATGGGCAAGAAACTCCATGGATACTCTTTTAGATCAAAATATGTTACAAAATCTTGGTTACATCATTTATATTGAGAACTAGCTGTACCCAGCATGCGTTGCAATGCACTTTTTACTACCCACCTACCCTATCCGACCTACCTACCCTATCCTACCTACCCTACCCGACGCTACCTACCTACCTACTCTACCCTACCCTACCTACCTACTCTACCCTACCCTACCCTACCCTTACTACCTACCTACCCTACCTACCTACCCTACCCTACCTACCTACCCTACCCTACCCTACCTACCTACCCTACCCTACCTACCTACCCTACCCTACCTACCTACCCTACCCACCTACCTACCCTACCCTACCTACCTACCCTACCTACCTACCTACCCTACCCTACCTACCTACCCTACCCTACCTACCTACCCTACCTACCTACCCTACCCTACCTACCTACCCTACCCTACCTACCTACCCTATCCTACCTACCTACCCTACCCTACCCTACCCTACCGTATCCTATGTCCTTCTCCTGGCTCTAAACTACCTCCCTGCCAATTTTCAGCTAAATCGGTTCAGCCGTTCTTGAGTTATAAGTGAAGTAACTAACACGACTTTCTTTTATATATATAGACTAGCTGTACCCAGCATGCGTTGCAATGCACTTTTTACTACCCACCTACCCTATCCGACCTACCTACCCTATCCTACCTACCCTACCCTACGCTACCTACCTACCTACTCTACCCTACCCTACCTACCTACTCTACCCTACCCTACCCTACCCTACCCTACCTTTACTACCTACCCTACCCTACCTACCTACCCTACCCTACCCTACCTACCTACCCTACCCTACCTACCTACCCTACCCTACCTACCTACCCTACCCTACCTACCTACCTACCTTACCCTACCTACCTACCCTACCCTACCTACCTACCCTACCTACCTACCCTACCCTACCTACCTACCCTACCCTACCTACCTACCCTACCCTACCCTACCTACCTACCCTACCCTACCGTATCCTATGTCCTTCTCCTGGCTCTAAACTACCTCCCTGCCAATTTTCAGCTAAATCGGTTCAGCCGTTCTTGAGTTATAAGTGAAGTAACTAACACGACTTTCTTTTATATATATAGATTACAAATATGTGAGAACGATGTAGAAATACAGGCAAGTTAAGAGCGTCCAGAGTAAAAGCTTAAATCAGTAATTCAAAAATAAAGTAATTAAAAATAAACCGTGGCAGCTAAGAGATGACCAGTCATAACTGACAGCGCCCGTTCACGAACATGATGATTGGACCAATACCTCACCTCTCTATTCTCTCCCCATTATTCAGATAGGAACGTCCAAATTGTCATGACTCGTACGTACGCGACTTTGACAGCGATGTCCTCTCTCAGAAATCCTATCATTGTCAATCTTGGCATACGTATCCGAGTGCAGAAGGACACTGCCAGTTTGCTCGCATTTCAACCTGGCATTTTGGTCTCCGTAATTATTTGTTTCATTATAGGAGGAAGGAGCGCTGGGTGATGCTCTTTATTAATTTCATAAAAAGGTGTTTAAAAAGACATTACATTTTTTTAATTCTTATATTATTTTAATTATTATTTAATTACATATTTTCCAATGGGACATGCAGAGACTAAAAACAAACACATGTTTTTCAGCAATTTCATTGCTACAATTGACTTTGCTCTAACTCAATTTTATTCGACTCCAAGAAAGTACATATTATCATTCATAGTTTTAGCTTTCTTGTAACACCTTTTACCCACATTGTGGAAGGCAAATAAAACGAATATGATCATAAATTTGAAATTCCTACAGACAATTCCTTTAACACCCCTTATATAAGGCAATGTATAAAATTATGTTCAAATTGGACCACATGATGAGCCTTGTCTTAAGATATCAGATACGGGAATGTGGGTAATTGTATAGACCTCGTTATTCGTGAAATATGACGCAAGGTCCCAGACACAACAAAATTATGATTTGACACAAAAGGTCACATAGGCCGTCGCTTTTAACGACTCATATGACCTTTTGTATGTTTTATAAAACCACGTGTAATGCCGTACGTATATTAGCGTAAATGTAAAAGTAGGCACGGTCTAGTAATACGACATTTTGGCTAGATGTGGCTCATTTTACCATGGAAATTTTATTGTTTTCTCTCTGTAACCTGCCAGAGTCAACTGCCCGGGTGGTAGGAAACAGATAAATCTAGACGTCCTGTATAGCTCCTCCATCTTTTTCCCACTCTGGAATAAGATTGAACAATATTGCTTTAAGTTGTCATGTTATACAAGGTGTTGTTTTGCATCCTCGTCAAATTCAAGGAGGTGTCTATGCTAATGATTCTCGTCCCGAATCAATAATAAAATGGGTAGGTAATTTTTTTTTTTTTTTTACGGAAATCGGTAAGTGTGAACCACCCTTGTTTTAAACGCGACCCGTCAGGTTCTTGCCTTATAACGTCGCTTACACACATACAAACAATCTCAAACGTTTTTTCGATAATTTCTGAGTCCCTAAACCACGTTCGGGGGGTTATTCTGAAATTCTGACAAACTTAAACAACCACAAAAATCAGCGTTTATTATTTATTAACTAGGTACCGTAATTGTAATTGATTATTTATGTCTTTCGTGACCACCTCCTGAAATTTGACGAGGTTGCAAAACAACACCTTGTATAATATCTCACAAATATGTTCACCACTTTATCACATCACATCTGTCAAATAATCCATAAGCATCAAATAAATAGCGGTTTCTTCTATTCGGTTCAAATCCCGGTCTATGATTTCTATACCGGGGATCAGAGTGTCGCTATCCTAGATTGACTAAAGCCAGTAACTTATTTCTTTATTCTTGCGCCCAATAAAATATATAGGTACACAGGACTGGGACCCAATACCCTTTGTTATTCATAAAGGCCCGTTTACACGATGATTATCAGTACGATATTTTGTTTACTGTATGGGATCATAGGATCACATGGCAATATCATTCTGTATTTGTTTTTAACCGTGATGTCTAGAATCTCTATTACGAGCGTAAATACGTCAACGTAAGTACGTAACATACATACTACCATATTATAGCATTGTAGTTAAATTGTTTGCAAGAAGCACAATCAGTATTATACAAGGTGTTGTTTTGCATCCTCGTCAAAATTCAAGAGGATGTCACAAAAAACATAAATGATCAATTAAAATTACGGCACCGAGTTAATAATTAATAAACGCAGATTTTTTGCTTGTTTAAGTTTGTCAGTATTTCAGAATAACCCCCTTAAAGTGGTTTAAGAAATAAGAAATTATCGAATAAACGTTTGAGATTGTTTTTATGTATGAAAGCACGGTTATAGGGCGAGGACCAGACGAGCCGCGTTTAAAACACGGGTGGACACTTACCGATTTTAGTAAATGTGAAAAAAAAACTACTCTTTTTATTATTGATTCGATACGAATCATTAGCATTATTACCTCTTTGAATTTGACGAGGATGCAAAACAACATGTTGTACATAGATATGAATACATTCTTAAAATTAAGAAAATATTATGCGCAACGAGTATTTTTAACTTATTCATGTTTTTTATTTTTATTTTGGAGTAGCTCGTGGTTAAATAATAACAGCCCGACGGGTCCATCTTTAAGGTTAAGCCGTGCTTGCCGAGGTTGGTCCGTGGATGGGTGACCATAATTACATACCGATTTTCCTTCGTGCCCAGAGCGATTTTCCTCCGTGCCGAAAGCAAGTCGAACCGTTGGTCCCGGCTGTAATCTGTAGATCTTTGTCAAAGTCTGACATCCAGTCTTACCAAGGGGTATCGTATTATCCAGTTACTGGGTTATGGAGGTCAGATAGGCAGTCGCTTCATGTAAAATACTGGTACTCAGCTGCATCCGGTTAGACTGGAAGCCGACCTCAAGATATTTTGAAAAAAAAAAGGCAGATGATGAGTATTTTTAATTTAAAAATCGACTTACTTACGACTAATGGCATGTGTAAATCAAGTAAGTACTTGAATTCTGACCTAACAGACAGTGTTTTTGAATTGTGTAATTTATATTTCTGGTGAGTGTGTTCCTCCCCTCTATCTTAGCTAAAACATTAGAAAGTGACAAGAGCGGTTTTATAAGACTGTCTATTAATTCAAATTAATTACTTTTGATTTTTCCCACAAAGTTTTATCGTAAAACGTCACACAACATACCAAACTATAAACTTCTAGTATAATATGGCCTCATTTTGTATACTTTTTGCTGTAAAACGAGAGATCCGCATCAAATGGTGTTGTACAGCTTGATTGGTCTTCGTTCGTACCTAGTTTTGCCATTTAGGCCCTATTCCTAAGAGTGTTTTAATGGTCTTTCCGACCTCGCCGTCGAGGTCCGTCGCGACTTCCCGGTCCATGCCGTCCCCGACCCTCGCTTGAGCCAGAGCGCGATGCTGAGAAAGTAGTTTCAGCCTCAGCCCCTAAATAATAATATCATTCAGATCCAGCCTGTCCCCATGCAGTCCTCCCCCAACGACGCCCTAAGCCGAGGCTCGTAAACCACAGGGGGTGCCCTTAACGTGTAGTCGCTTAGTTTGTAAGTTTGTATGCCCTGGCTGGAGGCCTTACTCTTAGGGTACCCACAGGATAGTCCGGTTAAGCAGACGACAACCTCATAGGTTGAACTGCGAGATGCTACACATAAAAAAAATGTGTTTTGGCGTCTGGGACCAGTTACGTCGCATAGACGCTGCGTCAACGTCGGGAAAACGATGAATATAGTACGACGAACGCCTTCGTAGTGGCAAAGGTTGCCTAAATATATTTTCCCTTTATCAATATTTAAAGGATGACAGATTTCCAACAAAAGACGAATTGAAGTGGAAATTAACAACTCTAGTGGACTGAATCAAACTTAATTTTAATTGTTCATTGACGTGAAAATGTATTGTTTTTGTTACAGATTGGTTTTGTGTTTGCTAAAACCGATTTTAATTTGAACACAATCGGCAATGGCACGGCGTTCCATTTTTTATTGAGGTTCTCCATTTAGTTCTAAAACCCGAATCTACAAAACAACCCAAGTAAGTCCTAATTAAAATATCAGAAAATAAGTAAAAAGGTCAAAGCCTAAAAAGTGTTGTTTTTCATTAGAGAAGAAAGAAACTAGATTTCGCAAAGAAAAACAGGCAAATTAGAGTTGTTTTTGAGACACAATCACTTGATAACAGAGTTGAAAACCGGCCAACTGTGTGTCAGACTACGCAAAGTTAAAGGGTTCCGTAATCGGTATGAAATTTACGTATCACGGTTCAAATAAATACTGGGCTCTACCTATAAATTTTATGACCTGTAAATATAAATTTGTATTTCACGGTTAACAAAGTTATTTGTGCTGTTAAATTAAAAGGGTTCCGTCTTTAACATCTACCCACGGAACGCTAAAAAACACTAATTAATGCCGTAATAAAATTCTCTTTGCAAATTCGTTCATCAAAAAGACTTGCCCATTGTAATTATAAAGTTATAAAAACTTTTTTAATTAAATTAAAAATAACACAAAACACGTTCGTGAAAAGAAGACTTTTTGAGTTTTTCTGTCGAATAAGATTCGTTGTCAGTAAAAGTATTGACGAAGGAAAAATGACATAATAAATTGATTTGATGAAATTTTTCCACCCGGTAAATTCCTCTAACACATATCTCAACTGCGCGTCGCGGGTTCGATTCTCGCACGGAACAAATATTTCTATAGCCTACAGTTTCCGAGTCTGGCTGTTTGTGTTAGTGAGTTTAATGTAGACGGGCCTGTGGACGATGAGTAATGGGCCGTGTCGACGGCGTGTTCGTGTTCCACGCGCGCTTAAAGGAGATGTCAGCAAATCGGAAGGGGTCCGAGAGGGCCGATGCCTGCCAGGGCTGCGGGATTGTTCGGAAGAGATACCGTGGCCCTGGAACACAAAGGGCTAAGAAGGAACATGGATGGGTTTTAGCCAGTACAAGTCTGACACTATCTTCCGCTCCGCCCAGAACGGGAGGACTCATTTTATGATATTCAATCCGAAAAAAAAACACAACATAGTCTAAAAAAAAAAAAAAATACACACGTATACTCTTTTGTTTATATCAGTGAACTTTTATACTCGTATGATTCTCAACAGTTTTTGATTCATCAATCTTCTTTGTATCATTACTTTACCACAGTATGTTAAATTTAGACCTACACCTTTTGCTTAAGAAAACTGAATTTGAGAAAAAAAAGTTGTTTTTTCATGTAATTTTGACTGATGAGATAAGTTTATATGTATTCATAAACCGAATATATGTATACATTTATTTATCACGTCTTCTTCATTGGCTTTCTTTTTTTATAAAAAGAAACATCAAAGATATTTAATTAAGGAGTGTTATAAACACCTTATTCAGTTAATTACCTAATTACTAATAATACTTTAGTAACCATTATGTTACTGAGTGGGCAGTAGACACCTTGGCTAGCAAACCCAAATAATAATATGCAGATTTTACATTATACGAGTATTGGAGCACCCTAATTGACACCAGCAGCGCAGACCATTTGTTTTGTTCTAGAACATACTTGAGATGAGATATTGGCGGTCCAAGTTCCAACTTTTTCACAAGTTTTTTTTTAATACTAATTTTTGGAACGAAGTTCCTTATCGCGCGTTGTGAAAGGGGGCTAGACGGAAAAAAATCTTACGAAAAGTTGTCACGACACTTTTTGCTATAGTTGTAAGCCGTGCGGCGTGCGCGTGTTTCTCTGTCTGTCTCTCTCTTTCATAGAAAGGAAGCCAGTTTTTTTCGTTTCGTCTTTCTATTTCGCATATTATAATTTAATTAACTTCGTTCCATCCGGGTGTCCTTTGACACCTCTCAAGGTTTTTTTATTTTATAGCTTTACCTCCACGACTCTACGACCCCCGTACACTCTTAATGCATTTGTCAATACAGTGTTACAGTGCGTTACATTGAGACCTGCAGTAAAACGTAATTTTTATCCCAAAAAAAAAACTCGATTTCCAGCAATATTTTTTGCGTAGAGTTACTTAGTTTGAAAAACGAGTCTGAAAACCAGCGCTGTGGGTCCCCCCATGGCACAGCATCATGGCGAATGGTGACCTGCTTGTCGCAGTCACGGCTTGCAAGCAGTAAACATTTTTGTTCCGTCCTGTTTGTATTTTTTTTTTCTTGCGTTGTACCTACGTTTATTGTTTTATGCGACAAAAAAAAGCGTTTTTCTTTCTTTCTTTTAAAAGAATAATAAGAAGAATGCTTGGATGCTTCTTTAGGGGTATGAGGAACAGGGTGTAAAGTTCCTCGATACTCCATAGAAAAGGGAGGATCCTCCGGCCAGACAGGTGTTATGTCTGGCGGGCAACTGCCCGATAGTTGTTATCGGGTTTCTGTATATATACTGAAGTCGATGTAAATTTTGCTTGTGACTTGTAGGAAATTGATGTTAGTTCCTCCGTCGTATCATAGATGGCGCTGTAGACTTTTTGTAGTATGTTGCTTTTTTTTTTTTTTTTTTTTTTTTTGTGGTCGCTACATCACTCCCCCCCGGAGACCGGAGGTCGATAGTTGAATGAGTCTACTCTTTTTAGTATTTAGCCGTGCCAGTTGAAAGCTCGTTGCCGCATTGTTCGCGGTGAGTCGGAACAGTCTGCGGTGGTGATGCGAACCCCAGTGAGTCGGGGCCGGCGCTGCGTTTGCTCCGGTGTGTCGGACGTGGTACAGCGCCGCGATGTGGCAGACAGCTAGAGAGGTGTCGACCGGGAGGTAGAAGCTCTCGACCGGCCGAAAGTGCAGTATGCTGTGCCATGGTCGCTTGATGAGAGGCTGAGGGTGCTGACCAGGAATGCGCTTCCGCTGCATGCTGGTGGTCAGGTTTACCCAGTTGAAGCTGGCTGGCTGTGAGACTCGCTGCTCGAAAGCTGGAGGAAGTGATGCTGATGTTGATGACGTCATGTTGCTCGAAGGCTGCGCTGACGTCCATTTCGGGGTCACCAGTTTAGGGGTATGAGGAACAGGGTGTAAAGTTCCTCAATACTCCATTGAAAAGGGAGGATCCTCCGGCCAGACAGGTGTTATGTCTGGCGGGCAACTGCCCGATAGTTGTTATCGGGTTTCTGTATATATACTGAAGTCGATGTAAATTTTGCTTGTGACTTGTAGGAAATTGATGTTAGTTCCTCCGTCGTATCATAGATGGCGCTGTAGACTTTTTGTAGTATGTTGCTTTTTTTTTTTTTTTTTTTTTTGTGTTCGCTACACTTCTTTGTTTTTTTATGCTTTTTTTTTATTGCTAAAGGCGGAAACATACTTACGTGTTGTGGCGTGTCGTGACGCGCCAGAAGCAAATCGGTTTCATACATTTAATATGGTTAGGGACATAATTATTTGCATGGCGTGTCGTGTCGCAACGATGTATGAAACCGTATGCTTCTGGCGCGTCACGACACGCCACGACACGTAAGTGTATTTCCGCCTTAATCCATTGTTTGGTTGACGTCTTCGTTAAGCGTCCGTTTACACATAGTAAATTCGACGAAAAAGTCAAAAACATTTTGTCATTTATTTTATCTTGGTCTTCTAAAACCGATCACACGCACGATATCATCACGCTGTCGTAAGCATATCGTAATGTATGTGTGTATGTATTGTCAATACGAACATTATTATATTATTTACCCGGAACAGTCCCAAGGTATGAATGATAAGGACGGGGGTATGCAAATATTATGTCATTTGTCAGAGACACGTCACTTTGACGTGTGAGGTGTGATGAGGACACTGGCTCAAGGCTGTGGACGACGTTTTTCACGAAATAATACCCTTGAAAAGGTTACTGCGAAAAAAAGAACAATAAAAGTGATAATACAAGGTGTTGTTTTGCATCCTGCAGGTTGTCACAAAAAACATAAATAATCATTTAAAATGACAGTACCTAGTTAATTATTAAAAAAGTAAGATTTTTTTAGTTGTTTAAGTTTGTCAGTATTTCACAATAACCCCCTTAACGTGGTTTAGGGAATAAGAAATTTTCGAAAAAACTTTTGAGATTGTTTGTATGTGTAGAAGCGCGGTTATAGGGTGAGAATCAGAAGGCCCGCGTTTAAAACACGGGTGGATCACACTTACCGATTTCCTTAAATAAGAAAATAAATACAAAATTACCTACCCATTTTATTATTGATTCGGGACGAGAATCTGTAGCATAGTTTCCTCCTTGAATTTGACGAGAATGCAAAACAACACCTTGTATAATGAAAGGCATCCTCAATGTGGCTTACGATCATTGTGTTGCTATAATAAACCGAATTCCGTGGTTTAAACCTGCAACCACGTAACCCACATGACCTACAGCCTGTAGGCCGCGGTATGACAACACAAAATTACATAACAATACAATGTCTGTATTGTCTGTAGATGACTATGTTTATGTAATTACTTATTTTTAGACTAGTTAGATTAGTTTTTTGAGGTCGGGAAATACATTAAAAGATAATTATTATTTGAGAATACCCTAATATTAATCATGCCCGCTAATCAAATAAACATAATAAATAAAAATCAGGTGCCGCTATGTTCGTGCACGCGAATCTCCGAAACCACTCAACCAATTTCAATGAAATTTTAATGTGTGTGTTAATGTGTATGGTTGTCTCCAACTTAAAAGGTAGGTTAGTTTTCTACCCGTTAGAGCTTATATAAAACCGCACAGCTTATATTTTCTGAGAACCTGGGACTTAAAACATAACCAACGAGGTTCGCTATACACGGCGTAAATCACCTCATCACGATTTGCTTCTGGCGCGTCACGACACGCCACAACACGTAAGTATGTTTCCGCCTTTAGCAATAAAAAAAAAGCATAAAAAAACAAAGAAGTGTAGCGACCACAAAAAAAAAAAAAAAAAAAAAAGCAACATACTACAAAAAGTCTACAGCGCCATCTATGATACGACGGAGGAACTAACATCAATTTCCTACAAGTCACAAGCAAAATTTACATCGACTTCAGTATATATACAGAAACCCGATAACAACTATCGGGCAGTTGCCCGCCAGACATAACACCTGTCTGGCCGGAGGATCCTCCCTTTTCAATGGAGTATTGAGGAACTTTACACCCTGTTCCTCATACCCCTAAACTGGTGACCCCGAAATGGACGTCAGCGCAGCCTTCGAGCAACATGACGTCATCAACATCAGCATCACTTCCTCCAGCTTTCGAGCAGCGAGTCTCACAGCCAGCCAGCTTCAACTGGGTAAACCTGACCACCAGCATGCAGCGGAAGCGCATTCCTGGTCAGCACCCTCAGCCTCTCATCAAGCGACCATGGCACAGCATACTGCACTTTCGGCCGGTCGAGAGCTTCTACCTCCCGGTCGACACCTCTCTAGCTGTCTGCCACATCGCGGCGCTGTACCACGTCCGACACACCGGAGCAAACGCAGCGCCGGCCCCGACTCACTGGGGTTCGCATCACCACCGCAGACTGTTCCGACTCACCGCGAACAATGCGGCAACGAGCTTTCAACTGGCACGGCTAAATACTAAAAAGAGTAGACTCATTCAACTATCGACCTCCGGTCTCCGGGGGGGAGTAACAATGTTTTGAACGGTCATTCATTAGTAAACCTTCACTCAACCGCAAAACTAAATTTGTTTTTCATAGTAAGTTAATGAAAAACAAAGTTACTGCTGCAGTTTGGTGAAAAAGTCCCATATCTCAAAAACTACATATCAAATCTTATTCAAACCAATTTTCCTTGAAAGTTTTTTTTACGTTCTTCATCCCCATATTTTTTTCAGAATTTTCATCCTTTTACTTTAGAAATTAGAGGGGGGGGGGGGGGACACTTTTACTACTTTGGAAGTGTCTATCTTTCAAAAGATTGACTTTGAATAAAAATGGTTTTAGGAACCTCAATGTCATTTTTAAAGACCTATCTACAGACACCCCACACGTATAGGTTTGATCGTTTTTTTTTTTTAGTTTTAGTTCCATGTATGGGAGGATATCCTTATCTATATATTTTTTTAAATTTTGTACAAAAATCATAATGCGGTTCACAGAATACGTCTACCTACCAAGTTTCAGCTGTGTAGTCCTAATAGTTTCGGAATAAAGTGGCTGTGATACGGATGGACAGACAGACAGACAGACAGACATGACGAATCTATAAGGGTTCCGTTTTTTGCCATTCGGCTACGGAACCCTAAAAATTACCAAGGATCTAGGAATCTATATGTCCACACATTCACAAACAATCGGTAAATAAAAAATAAAAAGAGTCTACACTACAACAAAAAAAAAAGAACAAAATATTACAAAAAAACAAGATTAAACAAGTGAGTGCTGTTACTATTCTAAACAAAAGACGTAATGATTTAAAAACTTTTGTAACACATCTGATTAAAAAGAAGAAAGAATGGAAAAAAAAAATAAGTTTGAGTATAGTTAGAGACATCCACACATTTGTGCCGTTCATGAGCTACCAGGGAAGCCGCATGTGCTAAGGGGCTAAGGCCAAACTTCTCTATCTTCAACGTAGTCCTTAATTTTATAAATAATGTGTTATAATTAGCTGAATAAGCTGAAAGTTCTATGCATTATTTTGGGCCAGTCAGTTTGATTTTTTTATCTCGCATTATTCTTATTGGTAACATAACATAATATCACGCCTGTATAGCCCTAAGGGCAAAGCAGAGGTGAACCTTGTAGTACACGCACATTCCTCCAGTTATGTTTTAAGTCTCATGTAATAGGGGGGCGAGCCTATTGACACCCACCAGGCACAAATCCCGAAGCCAAGGCCTTGTGCTCAGAAGTCACACCAGCGACCCCTTGACTAAGGAGGCAGGCCACGTGGTAAATCTTAAGACTTCGATCCTATCATTTAACTTTGTAGAAACTATTTCAATAACTACAAAGTAATAATGTCTCGCTAATCATTAATCCGTGTGATATGGGTGTGGTAACAGCAATTTAACTTGTAACCGTAAATAGTTGCGGTCCTTGTGATGGCTATGTTTACTAGTAAACTTATTACTGCTATACGTTACTCTGTAATTACTACCAAAAGTTTACTACGCCTTTCGACATTTCATACAATCTTTTAAATCCTTATTTTACGAAAAGATTGAGCCGATTTTAATAAAACATCATACGTATAAGTAGGATACGTAGGTCTAAAAAGTTACAAAAAAACGTTTTCGAAAAATAGTGTTAAAGCTAATTTAGATCGATTATAAATTATCTATAGTAACAGAGATTTCGAAAATGTTTTAGTAATTTTTTAGACCTTTTAGCTTATACATATGAAGTTTCATTGATATGCATTATCTACACGGTAAAAATGTATGGAACAGTTGATCTTTTTTTTAAATACCGATGAAAAATTTAGGTTCAGAATGATGTACTGAATTTTGTGGTACCCGTTTTCGCGTCGATGTCCTTCGTCTGTATACAGCATCAATCAATAATTTTGCGGTGGAATGTACTAATGTAGTCAACTTGTAGCACGTGCTCTCCGCATTGGCAGACAATAGATAACTCCTATCTAATCAGTGTTTACTATCAGCCAGACAGATAGGCTTACGCCTGCGTAAGTAGTATTAACAATATTGTTGACAAATGATTACTCGGTCAGTGTGCTTTGATTGCAGGCCGACCTTGTGTGAGGTCAGGTTTGATATTCATAATAACATGCATAAAATCACGCCTGAAATCTCCGAAGAGTTAGACAGAGGTATACTCTAGTAGTACACCCACATTTAATGAATTACTAAATTTAAAGTCGCTCAACGTGCTATGGAAAGGGCTATGCTCGGGGTTTCTCTGAAAGATCGAGTTCGTAACGAGGTGATCCGACAAAGAACCAAGGTTATCGACGTAGCCCACCGCATTAGCACGCTGAAGTCGTAATGGGGCGGCCATATAACCCGAAGAACCGATAACCGTTGGGGTAGACGAGTTCTTGAGTGGAGACCACGGATCGGTAAACATAGCGTAGGACGTCCTCAGACTCGGTGGAGCGATGATCTTCGCAAGGCGGCTGGCAAGAGCTGGATGAGAGTGGCCGAGGATCGTGCTCAGTGGCGTGTCATGGGAGAGGCCTATGTCCAGCAGTGGACGAGAACAGGCTGATGATGATGACACCCAGATTTCGCCAGTTATGTTTAAGTCCCAAAAAAACCCAATAACACCGACCCGGGAACCCAGGACCTCATGCTCATCCGTCACGATACGGGTACTAGACCGACGACGCAGTCAAACACGAAACTAAAAAGACCGAATTAAAAACTAAAGCATTTAGTATCGAAACAAAGTTCCAACCAATAATACTGGAATATCAAAATTGGAACTTTCTGAGTATCCGGTACTCAAAGTTGGTGATAGTTCGGACTGACCGCTTGTTAAGCGCTGTGACAAAGTTCGGATCACTCGCGTTCCGGCTTACCGTCCAATTAGAGATCTTGATGCCTTTGAAGTTTAAGTAATTGTGGGAACTGAGAAGATTGTCTTCTGCTTTTATTATGATTAAACTGTAACGGGCCTAGAAGGAATAATCGAGAATATTGAAGAGATCTACTGAAGAACTAAAGTTACCAACATAGATCTAGGGCACATTGTTCGCAAATGGCTGGCCAATGGCGTTGACAGGTTCCGCATCATCATCTGCCTAGCCTTTTCCCAAATTTGTTGGGGTCATCGCGGTCAGATAGGCAGTCGCTCCATGTAAAATATTAGCAATCAGCTGCACCCGGTTAGACTAGAAGCCATCCCCAACATAGTTAAGAAAAAACTAGGTAGATGATGACACAGCTGGAACTACCGAGCTCGTTTTTGCATTAATGAGGTGAACACACAAACCTTATATGAAACTTTCAACAATTTAGAGTCGACGAAACCATTTAAAAATTCACGCATTTTCCAAAAAAAAAATACTTAAATTATTATAAGCGCATTTGTATTTTTTGGTATCCTCTGAAACACCGCAATATTTATTTTAAATGAATTTAAGTTACACCAGAGCGTGTACTTGATAAAAAGAGATGATAAATTATTATTTAAATATGTGGTTGTGTTGTATCATAAGCTTACCTACTGCATAAAATTGCAATTTTACTGGTAGTTTCATGAATTTATGGTCCTTTGTTTATACTATAAAACTTTTTTTTTGTTTATGTCACCTTATACTCCTGTTTAGCTACATTTTAAATTATTATGTTAATTTATAAATAATTTAGTACCACAAAGTTCAAATACATTGCACTAGATTAAAGTTCTAAATTTAACATTTGATAGATAAGCAAAATAGGTTCCCCTATCTCCTATACTAGGCTAGGCCTGTATCTAATGGAAGATATAAAAATATTAAAAAGAGTTTGGGAAAAGGCTAGGCAGATTATGATCAATTTAAAGAAAATCTCACTGGGCAAAGGCTTCGTTTCTGCGATTCCCGATTCTTGGTCACTGCTTGTTATTGATGTAATTATTTTGGTATACGAATATTAGGGTATTTTATTTAAATGGACTAATACTGACTCAAACGACTCCTAGAAATATGCTAGAAAAAATGTTCCACGTTGCTAAGCATAATGTAACATGCGTGTGTACATAGCACATTCGAGGTGCTGACACAAACATGTACTGCAAATGCAATGTTACGTTGAAAGCGTTACTTTTCTGCTATTGTGTCGAACATTGAACCTTAAATATATTATGTTAAAGGGTTTATTTATTTATTTATTTATTTATTTATTTTACTATTTTTGTACACACAGTAGAGAACACAGGAAAAAAAACATAAAACATTTGAGTACAAAGGTACTGCTTATTTCATACGAAATTTCTGCCAGCAGACCTGCGAAAGGAAAAATGAAAAAGAAATGTAGACGATAGTGTGTGAGAGAATGAAAAGAAAAATATGTTTATGTGCCTAACCTAACTTAACCTATACTATTACCTAAATATAAATACACATATAACTCTCTACTAGTTTTCTCTTAACTTTATTTTTAATAAACACAGCACTATTCTTTAGAAACCTCCCCTTCATCGCAATTACCGTTGAAGAGGCTAACAGATGTTCATTATGTAGTTATTGGGCGTTCGAGAGTCGAGACTCAATAGGGCCTCGGATAACAAGAGGAAGACTCAATAAAGGTCACGGTTTTCCGTGACCTCTAGTGGACGTTTTAATTAACTGCAAGGTTGGTACAAGCAGGATGTTGTTTTTTTGAGAATTTGCTTTTGTTTTATCGTTTTTTACATTCTCATTTACACAACAATATTGAATACTGGTTATTCGAATATCCCTAAACTTTATGTGGGTTGCACGACATTGGTCAAGTCAGATATTTGTGAAATCGGCAATTCGTGCTGCAATCGCTCTTCTGACCGAAAAACTATAAGTGTTTTGTAACACAACATTAATAGTAAAAGTGACTAAAAAGTTTTATAGTATAAACAAAGGACCATAAATTCATGAAACTACCAGTAAAATTGCAATTTTATGCAGTAGGTAAGCTTATGATACAACACAACCACATATTTAAATAATAATTTATCATCTCTTTTTATCAAGTACACGCTCTGGTGTAACTTAAATTCATTTAAAATAAATATTGCGGTGTTTCAGAGGATACCAAAAAATACAAATGCGCTTATAATAATTTAAGTATTTTTTTTTTGGAAAATGCGTGAATTTTTAAATGGTTTCGTCGACTCTAAATTGTTGAAAGTTTCATATAAGGTTTGTGTGTTCACCTCATTAATGCAAAAACGAGCTCGGTAGTTCCAGCTGTGTCATCATCTACCTAGTTTTTTCTTAACTATGTTGGGGATGGCTTCTAGTCTAACCGGGTGCAGCTGATTGCTAATATTTTACATGGAGCGACTGCCTATCTGACCGCGATGACCCCAACAAATTTGGGAAAAGGCTAGGCAGATGATGATGCGGAACCTGTCAACGCCATTGGCCAGCCATTTGCGAACAATGTGCCCTAGATCTATGTTGGTAACTTTAGTTCTTCAGTAGATCTCTTCAATATTCTCGATTATTCCTTCTAGGCCCGTTACAGTTTAATCATAATAAAAGCAGAAGACAATCTTCTCAGTTCCCACAATTACTTAAACTTCAAAGGCATCAAGATCTCTAATTGGACGGTAAGCCGGAACGCGAGTGATCCGAACTTTGTCACAGCGCTTAACAAGCGGTCAGTCCGAACTATCACCAACTTTGAGTACCGGATACTCAGAAAGTTCCAATTTTGATATTCCAGTATTATTGGTTGGAACTTTGTTTCGATACTAAATGCTTTAGTTTTTAATTCGGTCTTTTTAGTTTCGTGTTTGACTGCGTCGTCGGTCTAGTACCCGTATCGTGACGGATGAGCATGAGGTCCTGGGTTCCCGGGTCGGTGTTATTGGGTTTTTTTGGGACTTAAACATAACTGGCGAAATCTGGGTGTCATCATCATCAGCCTGTTCTCGTCCACTGCTGGACATAGGCCTCTCCCATGACACGCCACTGAGCACGATCCTCGGCCACTCTCATCCAGCTCTTGCCAGCCGCCTTGCGAAGATCATCGCTCCACCGAGTCTGAGGACGTCCTACGCTATGTTTACCGATCCGTGGTCTCCACTCAAGAACTCGTCTACCCCAACGGTTATCGGTTCTTCGGGTTATATGGCCGCCCCATTACGACTTCAGCGTGCTAATGCGGTGGGCTACGTCGATAACCTTGGTTCTTTGTCGGATCACCTCGTTACGAACTCGATCTTTCAGAGAAACCCCGAGCATAGCCCTTTCCATAGCACGTTGAGCGACTTTAAATTTAGTAATTCATTAAATGTGGGTGTACTACTAGAGTATACCTCTGTCTAACTCTTCGGAGATTTCAGGCGTGATTTTATGCATGTTATTATGAATATCAAACCTGACCTCACACAAGGTCGGCCTGCAATCAAAGCACACTGACCGAGTAATCATTTGTCAACAATATTGTTAATACTACTTACGCAGGCGTAAGCCTATCTGTCTGGCTGATAGTAAACACTGATTAGATAGGAGTTATCTATTGTCTGCCAATGCGGAGAGCACGTGCTACAAGTTGACTACATTAGTACATTCCACCGCAAAATTATTGATTGATGCTGTATACAGACGAAGGACATCGACGCGAAAACGGGTACCACAAAATTCAGTACATCATTCTGAACCTAAATTTTTCATCGGTATTTAAAAAAAAGATCAACTGTTCCATACATTTTTACCGTGTAGATAATGCATATCAATGAAACTTCATATGTATAAGCTAAAAGGTCTAAAAAATTACTAAAACATTTTCGAAATCTCTGTTACTATAGATAATTTATAATCGATCTAAATTAGCTTTAACACTATTTTTCGAAAACGTTTTTTTGTAACTTTTTAGACCTACGTATCCTACTTATACGTATGATGTTTTATTAAAATCGGCTCAATCTTTTCGTAAAATAAGGATTTAAAAGATTGTATGAAATGTCGAAAGGCGTAGTAAACTTTTGGTAGTAATTACAGAGTAACGTATAGCAGTAATAAGTTTACTAGTAAACATAGCCATCACAAGGACCGCAACTATTTACGGTTACAAGTTAAATTGCTGTTACCACACCCATATCACACGGATTAATGATTAGCGAGACATTATTACTTTGTAGTTATTGAAATAGTTTCTACAAAGTTAAATGATAGGATCGAAGTCTTAAGATTTACCACGTGGCCTGCCTCCTTAGTCAAGGGGTCGCTGGTGTGACTTCTGAGCACAAGGCCTTGGCTTCGGGATTTGTGCCTGGTGGGTGTCAATAGGCTCGCCCCCCTATTACATGAGACTTAAAACATAACTGGAGGAATGTGCGTGTACTACAAGGTTCACCTCTGCTTTGCCCTTAGGGCTATACAGGCGTGATATTATGTTATGTTACCAATAAGAATAATGCGAGATAAAAAAATCAAACTGACTGGCCCAAAATAATGCATAGAACTTTCAGCTTATTCAGCTAATTATAACACATTATTTATAAAATTAAGGACTACGTTGAAGATAGAGAAGTTTGGCCTTAGCCCCTTAGCACATGCGGCTTCCCTGGTAGCTCATGAACGGCACAAATGTGTGGATGTCTCTAACTATACTCAAACTTATTTTTTTTTTCCATTCTTTCTTCTTTTTAATCAGATGTGTTACAAAAGTTTTTAAATCATTACGTCTTTTGTTTAGAATAGTAACAGCACTCACTTGTTTAATCTTGTTTTTTTGTAATATTTTGTTCTTTTTTTTTTGTTGTAGTGTAGACTCTTTTTATTTTTTATTTACCGATTGTTTGTGAATGTGTGGACATATAGATTCCTAGATCCTTGGTAATTTTTAGGGTTCCGTAGCCGAATGGCAAAAAACGGAACCCTTATAGATTCGTCATGTCTGTCTGTCTGTCTGTCTGTCCATCCGTATCACAGCCACTTTATTCCGAAACTATTAGGACTACACAGCTGAAACTTGGTAGGTAGACGTATTCTGTGAACCGCATTATGATTTTTGTACAAAATTTAAAAAAATATATAGATAAGGATATCCTCCCATACATGGAACTAAAACTAAAAAAAAAAAACGATCAAACCTATACGTGTGGGGTGTCTGTAGATAGGTCTTTAAAAATGACATTGAGGTTCCTAAAACCATTTTTATTCAAAGTCAATCTTTTGAAAGATAGACACTTCCAAAGTAGTAAAAGTGTGTCCCCCCCCCCCCTCTAATTTCTAAAGTAAAAGGATGAAAATTCTGAAAAAAATATGGGGATGAAGAACGTAAAAAAAACTTTCAAGGAAAATTGGTTTGAATAAGATTTGATATGTAGTTTTTGAGATATGGGACTTTTTCACCAAACTGCAGCAGTAACTTTGTTTTTCATTAACTTACTATGAAAAACAAATTTAGTTTTGCGGTTGAGTGAAGGTTTACTAATGAATGACCGTTCAAAACATTGTTATTATATTGTTTGGGGCTATGGAACCCTGTGTGCGAGTAAGACTCGCACTTGGCCCGTTTTTTCATCATGTTCTACGTTTTGTAGTAAGCAACGACTTACCTACCTACAATGTCCTCCCATACTTAAGTACTAACGCTGTAACATTAAAAAAATTGTAAAACCAAATGATTTTAAAGTGAAGAGTTTCTTGCCAGTTCTTTTCCATAGGAAACGTCCAACCCGATCAGAGCACCTTTTTGAAATAAAATATTTAGATTTTGATTGATGATGATGATGATGATGAATTATCCCACTCACTGACGAATGTTTTAAGGAAAGACCCTTCATTCCAGCCAGTTGTCCAGGTGGTTACTTCCTCTGAGATAAGTTTCGGCGTACTTAAAACGAATTACTGCTTATCTCGCCTCGACTGCCTCGTTGGTCGAGCTGTCGCCTCGATGCCTCGTTGGTCGAGCTGTCGCCTCGACTGCCTCGTTGGTCGAGCTGTCGCCTCGACTGCCTCCATTCCCGGGTGGGGCAACGTGTTATAGGTGTTTTCCATAAGGAATTTCTCAGTAGCAGCCACGGAGTCGGGATTAGTGCCCGTTTGATGGCAATAGGCTCACCCCCTATTACACAGGACTTTAAACGTAACTGGATGGATGATGAAATGTGGATGTAGTTTTAGGACTTCTGCCTAATTCTTCGGGGATTTCGTGCTTGATGTTATTTTATGTTATATTTATCTCGTCAAATGCTTTTAACTTAATAAACATTCGTGGTTGGTTGGCAACCATGCAGATGAAACCTCTCCAGTACCACATAGAGACTTAAGAGCGTTTACGCCTTACGACATTTGATACAAACTTTCAAGACCTTTTCGAAAATTTCCGAAATAACTGGACCGATTTTAATGGAACTTCAGACGCATAAGCAGGATATATAGGTCTAAAAAGTTACTAAAAAACATTTTCGAAAATGTTTTTAGTAACTTTTTACACCTTTGTATCCTGCTTATGCGTATTACGTTTCATTAAAATGAAAATGCCGTACGGTGCAAACTCAGCTAAACAATAATGTGTCACCGTTCGACTTTGAATACTTCTAATTTCCAATAAAAAGATCCGAGCTTGTTCAAACAGCTCTCCGTCTGAAGATCAAATCTTCTACAAAAAGTGAGATAAAAATTATAATTCAGAATATTCGATAAAGTTATCGAATAAAGTGAGACTTGTGCAAACAAAATAAATATTATCATACTTTCAAAGTATGAATACGATAATACTGTTTGGCTTGACACTTATGGCATAAAGGTGAAACACACTGAACTCGAACGCAGAAAATATACCACTTGTGTTTTTATAAAGATTATACAGGGTGTAACGGAAAGAGTATATACATCCTTGAGGGTGTGCTACAGACCATCAAACTGAACATGTTTCTCAAAAAAGTTCATAACGGTGAAGGAAAACATCGTGAGGAAACGGGCATGTCCTAGAACTAAAAATTCGAAGACATGTGACATCTACAAACCCGCACTGGGCCCGCGTGGCGGATTACAGCCCACTCCCTCTCATAGAGAGGAGGCCTGCGTCCCAGCAGTGGGAACATTATAGGCTGATGATGATGATATAAAGACTAGCTGCTGCCCGGGATTTCGTTCCCATGAAATTTGATGAGTTTTTCAGGGATAAATTATACATAAAACCTTTCTCTTGAATCATTCTTTATATTGATGAAAACTGCATCAAAATCCGTTGCTCAGTTGAAAAGATCTAAGCGTACAGACGGCGCTGCGGGAGGCGACTTTGTTTTATACTATGTAGTGATATAAATTGAATGGAAGAACTGAAGGATTTAGTGTGAGGTTTATAACTATACGATTGCTTTAACGTTATTAATCTCGTTCATGTATAAAAATCTCGCACTTTGTATAAATTCGAGTAAAATGCCTTGTGGCATTTAAGTCCACTTTTGTACCACTATTGTACATGAACTTTAATTAAATAGAAAATGTTAGCTTTTTAACGATCCATCGTAAAAAAACATCCATCTTAACCATGGAGTTTCTTGGCGGTTCTTCTCCATAGGAAACGACCAAGCCGAACCGTGCACCTTTTGTTGACGTTTCATAAGTGCCCATGTAGGCCTATGTAATATTTTTTTTTAATACATAAATAAAAATAATAATATATATAAACCATATGTATACCTGCATATCCAATACAGTTCTCACTAAACGTACTTCGGTACGATTTTTTATCTCCTTTTTTGACAATTGCTATTCAAAAATAGCTCTTGTAGCAGTGAAAAGATTAGTCAGTCAACAAGGTAAAGAAACTGAAAGTTAAGAGAGCAGCGGACGTACTTAAGTATTGTCGAGGCTCCTTTTATTCTCCGACTTTTGAAGAATGTTCATCGCCCATGAATTAAAACAAGGCAGTTTTTAAGAGCTGTGAGTTACTTGTCTGGGCTAGGATTGTTACTTCTTGGCTATAGTCATGGGCGAGGACCTAAGCAGTACTTTAATGTATGCTTTAAAAAAACGGTGAGGGAAAAATATCAAAAGGAACTTTCGAAAAAAAAACCGTAGTCATTTTGACGTCGATTTACCCGCACTGGGTCCGCGTAGTGGATTATTGCCCACTCTACTCATAGAGAAACACAACAGTGACAATTTTATGGGCTGAGAATGGTACACCTCCGCATCACATGCCTATACAAGTTTAGGGGTATGAGGAACAGGGTATAAAGTTCCTCGATACTCCTTAGAATAGGGAGGATCCTCCAAACAGACATGTGTTATGTCTGGTGGGCAACTACCCGACAGTTGTTGTCGAGTTTCTCTATATACTCTTAAGTGGATGTAAACTTTGCTTGCGAGATATAGGAAATTGATGTTAGTTCTTCCGTCGTGTCATAGATGGCGCAGTAGTACTTTTTGTGGTAAGTTGGTTTTTGTAGGTCACTACACAAGCCATTAACAAACCAATTTTCAGTCACCGGTGCGGCAGCGTCACTTTCAGACCAAAACGCACAAAAAATCTTTGGCAAATACATTATTGTAACATACACTAAGTATATCATCAACATTATTTTTTTCTAAGACAGCGTTCACAGAAAATCTGTAAACAGATCCCGTGTGTAAATAAACTATCTGTCTAGACATTTACAATGACGATAATTTACATCGTGGAGCGACCGTTTATATGTAAAACGTTTTGCCCTTCAGTGAGAATAGTTTGTTCTTTGGAAGTAAAATTGCAATCGGATCACGGTGGTAAACTGGCGTAGTTTAAATGAGGATCTCGTGGCCACATTATAACAGCCGCACGGGTCGATCTTTAAGGTTAAGCCGTGCTTTCTCTTTCATTCCATTCCATCTTTTCTTTGGCCACTCCCTCTCCTATCCATCAACATTGATATACATCACTCTTTTAGTCTCATGTGTTTCATAGGTCCTCGTCACATCTTGAAGCCATCTTTTTATGCCTGTAAGGCACAGGTGTACCTAATACTACACACAAATTTCACCATTTATATTTTTAATCCAATGTAGTAGATAGAGGTTGAGCCGATCAACCGGACACAATTTTTTTTGCAGTGTGTTAAGATGCCCTATCCACCATTTAACTACCTTTTGGTTTAGTTTAACAATGGTTTAATGCATTTTTTCCCGAAGCTCACTCGTTCCAACGTGAACTCGTTTAAAAGCTACATTGTTACGGCATTTATCCGTTATGTGACGCGAAAACGTTATGGGTGCAGCTGTACCTTTGGGTGGTTGATAGCAGAACAGTTTTTAATGCTATCTGGTGTTTTAGTGTAAGGCAGTTTCTATGTTGTATGCGTTTTGAGTTTGTGGTTGTTAGCATTCGCTTGTAAAATGGTAAACAAACATAATTGTTAGTAGGTAACATTTTTGTTGGTTAGATTCCAATAAGAGCTTTAAGGGCGTCTGCTAAAATTCGCACGGGTACACCAGGTGGCGGAAACCCTTAATTGGTTGCCTAGAAAATCTTAACTTCGGTGTCCAACTATTCATCTGTTCAGTCCAATTGCTCCGAACGGGCAGCGGGTTGCCAAAACTCGTGTTGGTAGCAAAGGTTCTCCTTAAAATGCTCTTTTCAGTGATGTCTTATAGCTATTGGACCTTGGAGCAGATACCTATACTTCAAGGCCCATTCTCCTTTCCTCAGAAACGTCTGCGTCTGTGCGTTTTGGCGTTGCTCATTCTATTTTTCAAAAACAGGCGCAAGCAGAGGTCCCACCCTCCCGCACCCGCGCCTGTTTTACGCCCAGAGACTATAATAATATATGACATGGTAAATATAGACAACTGCGTTAGGTTTACATTCGGACTGTAAATTTTAAAAGCTGCCAACGCAAATAGCAGTCAAATATTTCGCCGTTTTGATTAATTAATCAATCTTGCGTTGCCATCTTTCAGAGATTAACGACTTAAAGATTTTTATATGAATTTCTCTTAACATAGTTTAATGAGAGGTAACTTACCTTTTGCTTCAATTTGATTTTTGCTGATGTTTTTATGTTTTTGTCTTGATTGCCGACACTGACACGAAAAAACCAAAACCTTTATTATTTATTTAAATCTGATTGTAAAGTTAACTTCGCATCATTAAGTCGGTTCAAGCAAACTTTTATCTCACGTTCAAACAATGTTTTCAGTAATTCAACAAAACTTGTTTAAAATACCTGCAAGTAGCAAATAATTCGGGAAAGTTCTGTCATTACAACGTAAGAAGTTTCTAGAAACATTAATCTTCGGTCTTCAGAGTAATATTTGCAATATAATTTGAGCTAGAATTATTTATGGTAAAATGGACAAACGGGACGCTTTTGTCAAGCCTCTGATAACGGTATGGGAATGATTTTATTATCTTAATGTATCTATTTAATTCGAGTGTAATAATGGACATTAGACCAAAAATATCGTAATGGCTGTGCATTCTTAAACTGGGATGGCTGTCAAATATGTTCCCGTTTTGATTTAGAAATATTACTAAATACATGATTCATAACACTCTTTTAAAATAATTAAACATGGCCAAAATCAACTACTTACAAAACCAAATTACCTTTTTTACCACTTTAACATTTTACCCGAAAAAGGTATTCTCACATTTACATAATAAATTATTTCTCTTTTACAAATCTACCAACCAATTGAAATAAATCTACTCACAATTCATTTTTCAGATAGCATTTCAAAATAAATAATATAAATAATACCCCTTGGTAAGACTGGATGTCAGACTTTTGGCTTCTGACTAATCATAATGACTGTCAAAGATCTACAAATGACAGCCGGGACCAACGGCTTAACGTGCTTTCCGAAGCACGGAGGAAACTCGGTTTGTAATTATGATCACCCATTCACGGCCCATCTCAGCAAGCACGGCGTAACCTTAAAGATCGACCCGTGCGGCTGTTATTATTTACCCACGAGCTCCTCCTCTTACATGATGAGATTGCTTACATGTAGGATTCGTAAAAAGTGTTTAAACAAGTTTGAAGAGGATAGTCAAAAACCATTTAAGCCCAGTGTGAGTATTTCATGCTTAGTCAGTTTCTTATATGGATATAGAAGCTAAGAAGGCAATCGTTAAAGCAGAACAGCAGTTAATACCGGCGGAAAATGCCAGAGACTCATTACGGCAAACAAAACCAATAAAGGTATGAGCAAAACCCTTAAAACGCAATCCAATACTTCGAGCAAATCTAATCCAATTCACAATTAATCAGTTGAACATTTACTTACAAGAATCCCGAAGGAAATTTAGCGTAAATTAAACCCAATGAGCGAGGCTTCACGTTAAACTTATATATTCTATATTCAAGAAATACTTCACTCCCGTTAATCGTACTTTCACCCCTAGATACAGGGGTGTAGAGGGATGAATTTCGCCGCAAAAGTGTAAATTCATCCCCAGTGTAAGTATCCTGTTGAATATGCATAAGTTTAGACTCATAATTTGTGTGCGAAAGGGTTATTTTTGCTTTGAATCTTAGTGTTTTAATGTATCATCTAAATCCTCTAGGTTCTAGTGATAGTTTTAGGTGGTGTTTTAATGTCTTGTCGGATTTGTAAGGGTTAAATTGTGTTGACAGATTATTATAGCAGCTAGCTAATGGCTCCCCTTGCATCATTTGTCGTGATATTTCATACCTAACACTACTACTACTACTCCTGGTAGACTAATGACTAATGGCCTGGTGGCCATCTAAAGAACGAAGCAAGCTGTGGCAAGAAAGATGTCCACCACCTCACAACTTCGTGAAGCCCCAAGAACACCTGGCTCCCGGTAGTGATCTGCAGTGGCCAATCTGGAAAGCGTCAAAACGATTGCGTACCCAAGTAGACCGCTGCAAACATAATCTGGCAAAATGGGATATTATTAATTCCTCCAAAACCGAGTGCTAGTGCGGCGCTGCGGATCAAACTATGCCCCACCTGCTGGAGTGTCCAAAGTGTCCGGTTACCTATACGCTCGACGACCTAAATAACGCCTCCTGACGCTGCAGTAAATGTGGCTTCCTACTGGGCCTGAACCATATAACATAGAAGTATCATCGAAACGAACAGAAGGAGAAGATACGTAACAGATTTTTGTTTAAAACTATTATATTGTATTATGAACTATTTTGCCGTCGAATTTTTGTAGAATGAAAAATGGCGGTTTATTAATGCAAAGAGTTCTACCTTTTTAGTCTGGTAACCTAGGCTTGGACCTAGACGAAATACCAGACATGCAACCTAGCTATTTAGTAACAAAACACAAATTTTAACACAAAATTCTTTTAGAATATAGTAGCCTCGTTGTACAAGTGGTCACAAGTCGACTGCTGAGCATGATGTCTTGGGTTCGATTCCCCTGTCGGGCAAATTGACAGCCACTGAGTTTGGATTTGTGCCCGGTTGATGGCAATGGGCTCGCCCCCTGTTACATAGGACTTAAATATAACTTGACGAACGAAATGTGGGTGTACTACTAATAGTAAATGCAGAGGTATACCTGAGTAAACCTCTGCCTTTTCGGGGAATTAAAGGCGTGATCTATGTAATGTAGATACAGTAACCTTCTCCGTTCCATTGTCCCAATTTCGAATCACAAATACTCTAATAGTCTAGACTCTAGACTTTAGACATGTGGTAAAAAACGAGGTAGGTTGATAGATTCTTTCTAGATTAACGGACCAAAGGAAATTTTTACATCATTGCAATCAGTATTACTTGTATTGTTGTATTCAACACAATGTAAATTGTTATAGGAATAAATGAAATGAAATGTTCATATTTTTTACTAGAAGTCAAAGAAAATAATAGCGGTATTATCTATACTTATTTTATTATAATATAAAACTGAATAGTTTGTTTGGTTGAACGCGCTAATCTCAGGATGTACTGGTGCAAATTGAAAAAATATTTTAGTGTTTGATAGCCCATTTATTGAGGAAGGCTTATAGGGTAGCCTGCTAGGGCTGCGGGTTGTTCGAAAGAGATACCGTGGCCCTGGAACACAAAGGGCTAAGAAGGAACATGGATGGGTTTTAGTCAGTACAAGTCTGACACTCCCTCCCGCTCCGCCCAGAGCGGGAGAAGTCATTTGATGATTGCCAATCCTTAAAAAAAAAAGGCATATGTATAGGCTATATAACATCACGCTACAACTAATAGGAGCGAAGCATCAATGAAACATGTTGCAAAAACGGGGAAAATGTGACGCAGACGAAGTTGCACGAGTCAACTAGTTATTAGATGAACCAGTAAAAAAAAAGGAATGAAATATATTTGATTTTGATTTAATTTAACATGAAATGAGATTGTTTAACACGTGTTATAACTTTGTGTTAACTTTTACAACATGAAAATGATTTAAGTTGAAAAACATGTGTTCGTGAAAATTGCTAGTCATAAGCTTGATAATATTTATGACTACTCTAGCTTACAAGGTCTCACTTAGTTTATAAAAAGAGTGTGAGTGATTCCAACATGCTGTTTCATTTGTGATATATAATTGAAATATGTACTGATATCTAAAACATCTTTGTCAATTCTTCGTCTGTAATTAGACATAATTACCTAGCATCATCATCATCATCATCACCCTATAATGTTCCCACTGCTGGGACACAGGCCTCCTCTCGATGAGAGGGAGTGGTCTGTAATTCACCACGAGGGCCCAGTGCGGGTTAGTTAACTACCAACACTTATAAAATTACTAGATAACAAAAAACTGTCTGCAAAGGTGAAACTTAAGTATGAGTTAGTATTTCTCAAATTTTCTCGTCCTTTAATTCTCATACTAAAACTTTAAAAACCAATATCTCCAAACGTAAACCTTTATGTGTAATATACACATAGATCATAATATACACATATACACATAGATTTTACGGCTTCAAAAGATCTAGCCCAGATCGAAATTTAAAACTTTCTACAAAATACGGAGGGCCATAAAATCAGCCCGGATCTATGTAGCCAAACCATAAACATGTAGTCATAAACATAAAACCTTTCTCATTTGTCAAACCGCGCCTTTATAAAAAAAACCTCTCAAATTATGTGACAAATTACAAAAGTTACAATAACATTTGGTATTTGTAACAAGTAAAAAGGATAAGAATAAAGAAGTCGAACTGGCTTCAAGCGAATTAAATATTGTGCTTTTAGGTAAAAGACAAAGAAATTTAAAAGATTAGTAGAGCGGACATTGAGAATATAATGTGTCAACAAAAAAAAACCTTGCTCAACAACGTCAATAATAACGCAATGAACGTTTGAATTGAGATTCGTCATAAATGTGTTACTCAATTACCCTCTTTTTTTTTACGGATGGGAAATCATCAAATGACTTCTCCCGCTCTGGGCGGAGCGGGAGGGAGTGTCAGACTTGTACTGACTAAAACCCATCCATGTTCCTTCTTAGCCCTTTGTGTTCCAGGGCCACGGTATCTCTTTCGAACAACCCGCAGCCCTGGCTCTCGGACCCCTTCCGATTTGCTGACATCTCCTTGAGGCGCGCGTGGAACACAAATGCGCCGTCGGCACGGCCTGTCGTCATAAGACGGACGGACGGTGAGCTAGCCCATTACTCACCGTCCACAGGCCCGCGCCTACGGTGGCCGGGGGCCACTGGCTGCCCCCCGACCCCCGGGGCGTCTCCCGCGGCGGCTGGGACGTGAGGTTCTCTCCCTCTCACGTTCCGCCACCTCCTTCGCTAGCATGACTGCTTCGCAGAAGGTACTCAATTACCCTGCGGTTACAATTAGACTAAGTAAGTTACAGAGCGTTAGTGATTGATTTGTTACCCGAGACAAAGCCGGTAACACCATCATGATCAACGATCTTCGGTTAACACTAACCTATATAGCTTTCAATCTAAAGCATATAACGCTGAAAGACGATCCATTACAAAACCAAATGCTCAAAAGACGAGTGATTCCGACTGCTCTTATGTTATCCTTGAAAGGCCAAAATGTTTGTGTGTGTTTCAATTCGGTTTGTCTTACGTCTAGATTCGATAGAAAAGTGCGCCGTATCCCAGTAGTTCCATTCTCTAGTTTCATTATGGGACTATTGGGATTTTTTGGAACGAAGTTCCTTATCGCGCGTTGTGAAACTGGGCTAGACGGAAAAAATTCTTACGAAAAGTTGTCACGAAACTTTTTGCTATAGTAAGCTATTGTAAGCTTTATTTCTTTAAAATAAAGTTAAAATTTCCTTAAATTACGTACAATTGGGGTGTGTATGTGAGTAAGGATAGATATGATTATTATTTTGAGTGACCGAACTACAAAGTACAAATTCGGTTGTGCAGTTAAGTAAGACGTATTGCTTCGAATTAAGGATTAATCTTCCTTAAATTAAATATTTTATTTTTCGCACACTAACTTAAATCTAAAATGTATTGATATTATGTACGTGAAAGGAACTTCGTTCCATCCGGGTGTCCCTTGACACCTCTCAAGTTTTTCTACCAGTAGTTCCATGGAACTGGCATTCTGTTTATGCAACATAAAATTTATTAGTCTCATAAGTTCCGGTAAGTTAAATTGCAATGGAATTGACCGCAGTATTTTGCCCATGGTTCTTTAATTTAGAACTGTAAAATTATTGCTCGCAGTCTGAACCTACCTCTTTCGTGAATATTATGCTCAAATGAAGACATATTAGCACTATTCAGCGTAATAAACAAAAACTACTGAAATAATGCAACCCAGAATTTGATTTTCAGCCAAATACTGCATAATTCCGACCCCTTATATTTGTCTTGGCAACAGACTAAAAACTTTCAGCATGCGAAATTTTTTCGACGCCATAAAAGGGGAATACAAAAATTCTGACAAACCAATGCACATTACAAATGTCAATACGAGTGTGCCATTTCAATTTAAAACCGGAGAATACATTATCTTTTTTCATTACCCAGAAATGTCGTTGACATTGAAAATGTAAAATGATATGTGCGGAAAATGTAAGAATGAATATCACGTTTTATGCTTTAAATGGATGTAGTTGTGTTTCTTAATTGAATGTCACGGATGAATAATACGAGTATCTTTGGTTATTTTTACAATGAACAGACTGCAATTTATTATGTAGTTAAGGTAAAAAACCTGAGCACGTACTGTGTGTAATTATTTTGTTATACACTCATTTTGGAGTTTGCAGGGTAGTTTAGAGTAGAGGGTGGTACAATAGCAATTACTTTTAAACACAGATATAGGCATCGGTAGCTTCACTAGTATCTTATCTTTAGATGATCGACATAACAAAACATCACGCTTATAATTCCCGAAGGGGAGGCAGAGGTGAACCTAATAGTACGCCCATCTTATGTCATTACTAGCTGTCCCGCGCAACTTCGTCTGCGTCACATTTTCCCCGTTTTCGCAACATTTTTCATTGCTGGTCGTAGCGTGACGCCTATGTTACTTCTAATACCTCCAGGAATATGTGTACAAAGTTTCATGATGATCGGTTGAGTAGTTTTCGCGTGAAAGCGTAACAAACAAACTTACTTTCGCATTTATAATATTAAGTTAGAATGTCATTTCATCTCGCTAGGCTTTTGACCTAAGATAAATTTGACACTAGCAAAATATACTTAAAGGGTGTGAATAGGCTCTTAATGAAGCCGAAAGGCACTTGTTCTCGCCGACATCGAGATATTTTTTTTGTTCTGGACCATACCTGGATTTTTTGTTTTGAATACTAGTTTTTAAGGTAGTAACTATACTTTAAACACATCCATGACGCGTTTACTATTCAATGCATTCATCAGCGCAATGTTTTGATTGCTTGACATTGAGATTTAATGCATAAAACATGAATTCGATCCAAAAAAAAGCCTTTTTTCCAGCAATATTTTTCGAGTAGCGTTACTTAGTTAGATGCGCAAAATGCTTGGTTGACCGCTTTGTGAAAGGTCCATTTGAGTCTTGTATAGATACAACACACATCTATATAAATAAAAATCAATTGCTGTTCGTTAGTCTCGCTAAAACTCGAGAACGGCTGGGCCGATTTAGCTGATTTTGGTTTTAAAATGTTTGTCGTAGTCCAGGGAAGGTTTAAAAGGTGTGAAAAGTAGGGTAGGGCCTACCCTACCCTACTTTTCACACCTTTTAAACCTACCTATAGGTAGGTAAGGTAGGGTAGGTAGGGTAGATAGGTAAGTAGGGTAGGGTAGGGTAGGTAGGTAGATAGGGCAGGGTAGGGTAGGGTAGGTAGGTAGGTAGGTAGGGTAGGGTAGGTAGGTAGGTAGATAGGGTACGAAGTGCATTGCAACGCATGCCGGGGACAGCTAGTCGTACATAAAAGCAATACTGTCGAATAAGTTTGCATAGTAACTCCCCGCTCGGCATATTATGTTAGAAAGATTCTGATTCGTAGATGGTGGTTTCGTGATTTGAAGTTGATACCCACGGCACAGAAGATTAATGATAATGACTTCATCAAATAAATTCTTTGCGATTGAAACAAAGGGGCTGGAATCAATCAACTGTTTGCATTTCAATGATTCATTCCATGGTTTTTGTGTTTTCATGGTGAGTTTCGTACGTGGATGCCAAAGTACATTTTTTTATTGCCTATTTAGATGAGGTATTGTAATTCTATGTTTATTTGATTAAATAGCTTTTATCAGAAAGCACGTTGAGCCGTTGGTCCCAGGTGTCATTTGTAGATCTTTGATAGTCGTTACGCGTAGTCAGAAACCAAAAGTCTGACAATCTTACCAGGTGGTATCGTATTACCCAGTCACTGGGTTGTGGAGGTCAGATAGGCAGTCGTTACATGAAAAATACTGGTACTCAGCTGCATCTAGTTAGACTAAAAGCCAACCTCAGTATAGTTTGGGAAAAGGCTATGCAGTTGATGAACTATTATCAGATCTAAATGCACTGATTCGTGAATAAATTTAAGTATCACGTGTCGAAAATGCAAATAGTTTTTTAGATTTTTACATTTGCAGTGAATTTAGTGATAAAATGCTAAGATCCTGTGCTATTATGAGACGATCTTAAACTTGTGTTAGTCACAAGTAACACAAGTTTAAGATAGTCTTATAATAGCTTTCACCAATCCCTTAAAAATGCCTACAAAAACATTTAAGTAGACAAAGTTATCACAGAAACTTCATGAAGACATACACTTGGCAAACAAAAACACGTACATAAGTCCCTTTATGGTTTGTTTTGGTAGAAACAAGGAAAGTTTGTCGCAAAACGTCGACATATTTCATAGTTAACACGAACGCATATCCAGCAAAAACCAGTATAAGCTGCTCTTGCACTGTACAGGCTTTCCGTACAATGCAAGGTCAGCTCATATACTTGATACTTGGTCCTGTTGTACTAATACATTGAGTGGATAAGAACGATGGCTTTACGGATGAGTACATCAACCTTGGATTTTGGGTACGATAAAAAATTGATAGAGCGAAAATAAAATATCTGTCCGGTATTTTTTTCTTGAAGATGTGGCTTTTTCTGCGAATGTTCTTACCTAGAAAGCTCGTGGCCCAATAATAACAGGTTGAGTCGCGTTTGCCTAGGTTTATCGGTGGATGGATTACACGCTGAGTTTCTGCGTGCTCGGGAAGCCGTTGGTCCCAGCTGTCATTGGTAGATATTTGACAGCCGTTACAGTAGTGGCTCTAACTGGGTTGTGGAGGTCAGATAGGCCGTCGGTCCATGAAAAATACTGGTATTTACCTACATCCGGTTAGACTAGTCGCTCCATACTGGTAGGTATTTAGCTACATTCGTTTAGACCGGAAGGCGATCCCAATACGGTTGTGAAAAGGTTAGGCAGATGATGTTCTTAACTAGAACACCGCGCCCTAACTAAAACGTTTCGTAAATTCGTAGTGAGTGACATAACAAAATTATGAACGCAAGGATCGGGTATTCGCACGCCCATTCACTTCAGTTAGGACAAGAATTGGCAAAATGAGGTTTGAGAATATGGTCAATATCGTTACTCTTCATTTTAATTTCGACTAAGTTACTTAAAATTGCAATCTATCGCGTATTTTTCTCTTTCAAATAGTTTTGTATTTACAAAATATCTGTAGTATTATACCATAGCATCGTTTCGCATTCATGCATTTTTAATGTAACAGAATTGGAAAACGAAATTGCAATTTAAACGTATTACTTATTTATTGTTTGTATCTGGAGGGCATTGTAAATAATGTAAATATTGATTTAAATACTAAAATCAATTTATATGTAAGCTCTGATTTTTTTAGATGGATTGGAGGCTCTTTGACAACTCAATTTATTTGTCAAACTAAATAAGTTATAGTAAAATAAAACATGTTTTTAAATATAAGTGTGACGTCATTATTTTGCATTTGTCCCAGCAAACCTTTTAAATTAATACCCATATTAGTTTCATTAAAAAACAACTAGTCCGCAATAATAGATTTTGAATGACGTCACTTATCCAACCATACATTTGCATCCAAATTAAACATAAATCCAAAATTTCAGCTCAACCGAAAACTGGGATATCCGACATTTTTTTTTTTTATTAACTTCACTACACAGATTGTTCTACATAGTTACAGGTGAAGGTTATAAAAGCGTGTTAAAATCTGTATTCTATACAAAAATATATGTATAAAAGGAGTCGCATTTCGGGTCAAACCGTAAGACCGCCTTATTCTGATAAACTCAACAGATATTCATGCAGTTTACAATATTTAGTTCAATCTTTCTCCCTTTAGTGATATCTCATTTATTTTAATCAAGACATTTAAAGTGAGCTTTTTCATTTACATCGTTCGATATCAACAGGTTTTTATCGCTGTTTTCTAGCAACAGGTAAAAGATAAAGATGTTTTTAAACAAGCTTAGATTATCCTGTGTTTCACGTGCTGTTTAAATAGTGTTTAACAAAACATAGTGAAAAATTTCTAATAGAAAAGCCAAATAACTCCCGACCCGAGAATTGATCCCAGGACCTCATGACCTCATCGTTGAAGATAAAGAAGTTTGGCTGTAGTTCCTTCTGCTCATGCGGCTTCCCTCATAAACGACACAAATGTGTGGATGTCTCTTAACTATTCCCAATATTACTTTCTCCATTCTTTTTATTCAGATGTTTTACAATAGTTTTCATATCATTGCACCATTCGTTTATTGTTCAGAATAGTTACAGCACTGATGATAACATCTGTGTCTATTGTTTAATTTAGTGCTCTAATATTGTTTTATTTTTACTTTTGTATAGATTATTTTTATTTACCTATTTTATGTGAATGTGTGGACATTGTAGGCTATGTTTTTTTTTTTTGTTTTTCTATTACTACCTTCCAACCCGAACCGTGCACCTTTTGTTGACGTTTTATAAGTGCCCTTGTAGGCCTATGTAAAATAAAATATTTTGATTTTTGATTTTCATGCTCTGCAGTCGCTCTTACGACCACTCGACTCGATTAAATAATGTTTTGTCTTGTTTTATTTGATACAAAAACTAAATAACTTAAATTAGGCGGCCTTGGGGGTTACTATGAACTTAAAACATTATTGTTCTAGATTCTCAGAGTCATTTTTATTCCAGAGTGGGAAAGAGATGAAGCTAGACGACCTGTATAGCTCCGTCTCTCTCTCACACTGGAATAAGAGTAATAAATTAATGTTTTAAGACGTCATGGTAGGCCACCAGGCCCCTTTTTGGGACACTTGCACAACTAAAAACCTCCATACCTAATTCAGAAAAGCCTCCCTGAAATTCAGGGAATTCAGACAAATAAATGATTCTCCGTCTAAGTTTTATACAGTCTTAAAGACTAATTACTTAAGTACGTATTTTACTATTACAACACCATTGTTGTCGAGAATAAAATAGAACAGAATATTATTTTATCATTTACCCGATACGGATTTACAAATATAAATGTGGAAACATGCATTCACTACGGGTGTACAGCCAACATGCCACACCCAAACATGGCACAAACATTGGCCCATCATACCATCTCCAATGCCAACTTTGAACTACATTACTCATAAATTCCTACGCTTACTATCCCAAAATATTATATATATGTAGTAGATACATTACTCGGTGCCGAAAGGTTCTACCCATCATTGCAAAAAAATTTCGTTCTGGATCGTATCTGGGAACCTTCTAGTTACGGAGATATTGAAGGTCAAAGTTACAACATTTTCAAACGATTTTTTTAATAAGTTTATGAAATGATATAACATTTTTTTAAATACCTCCATGACCACTATACTATTCAATGCATCTATACAAGGTGCTGTTTTGCATCCTCGTCAAATTCAAGGAGGTGTAACTATGCTAATGATCCTTGCCCCGAATCAATAATAAAATGGGCAGGTATGTTTTTATTCTTATTTACGGAAATCGGTAGGTGTGAACCACCCTTGTTTTAAACGCGGGCCATCTGATTCTCGCCCTATAATCGGGCTTCCACAAATACAAACAATTTCAAACGTTTATTCGATAATTTCTTATTCCCTAAACCACGTTAAGGGGGTTATTCTGAAATACTGTCAAACATAGACATCCAAAAAACTCAGCATTTATTCATAACTAACAAGGTACCGTAATTTTAATTGTTTTTTATGTCTTGTGTGATAACCTCCTGAATTTTGACGAGGATGCGAAACAACACCTTGTATACTAAGGATGAGTAAACAGCTTGTCCCCTATCCTATGTAATAAAACTAATGGAAAAATTTGTGTGATGTATGAATATTTGTTTCGTTATTTATACATATATCTATTTACATATTCGTATTATGAAATGAAGTCGCTTTCCGTGTTTGTGTAACCACGTTATTCTTTTAAAGTACGCAATGGATTTTAATTTGATAAAATCCTCCGTGCCTAAGCACGTTAAGCTATTCGTCGCTGCTGTCATTCATAGATCTTCGACAGTTGTTACAGGCATTCAATGGCCGAAAGTCTGAAAACCAGTCTTACCAAGGGGTATCGTGTAGCCCTGTCTTAATGTCCGGATCCTTTCGACCTCATCGGCCATCCGTTATGCCGCCATAGACACTTAAGTATGGCAGTTATTCGTCGAGCTCTTGTCATCGCCCGCGTACCAGCGGTTTTAGAACCTAACGGTTTGGTACGTGACGATGGGAAGAGACCAGACGGTATGACGCTGAGGCCTTGGAAGGTGGGCTGTAAAAGTTGTACAAGTTTCTGCAATAAACCTTTTTTTTTTTTGTAACCTATATGGCAGTTACAGTTTTGAGCCGTTTGGGGTCGAAACGCTCGGCTCATGGGGCCCAAGTGCGCATTCTCTTTTTAAGGAAGTATCTCGTCGACTGGTTGACACTTTACGAGACCAGAGGGCTGGCTATTTCTTTGGGTAAAGAATTAGCATAGCCATTCAACGTGGCACGTTTCCGGATGACAGCGATGTGGAGGAGTATTTTCACGCCTTAACGTCCTGTGGCTTTTAATTTAGTTTATATTTAGTTAGATAGTTTATGTAAATACTGTTATTTTTATTATACAAAATAAATTTCATTTCTTCAGGTTATGACAGTTACTTTGGTTCTCCTGCAGAATGATTAAGCACTGCACTATAAATACTCTACACTATTATAAAACCCCTTGTCATACATAGTTAAGTTAGTTCCCGCCGTCCAATTAAAACTCGACCACAAACTATTAGAAAACCCAAAAGTTATTAAATCCATTTTTCATCATAAATAGAAACAAGTATGAACTAACAATTCATTTGAAAGCCTTTAAAAGCCGCTAAACAACAACAGTACAGAACCATTTAACTTTGAAATAACCTTTATATTAATAACTAGCGACCCAACATTACTTTGCACGATTTTTAAGACTTGACAAAACATCGATATTTCTGCACTACATTTATATCAACATCTGCCTAGCATTTCACTCGCCTTCCATCTGCCTAGCCTTCTAATCTTAACTGGATGCAGCTAAATACCAGTATTTTACATGGAGCCACTGCCTGTTTGACCACAACCCAGTTAGTACTGAGTAATACGATACCCCTGGGTAAGATTGTCAGACTTTCGGGCCACGTCTGTAACGACTGTCAAAAATTTATAAATGACAACCGGGGTCAACGGCTTTATATTCTTTCCGAGGCACGGAGGAAACTCGGTATACAGGGTGTAACGGAAAGGGTATATACATCCTTAAGGGTGTGCTACAGACCATCAAACTGAACATGTTTCTCAACATAAACTTTTTTGCAGCAAAAAAAAATATCCGCTGCCTATACATTTGGGTTGAATAGGTATTGTAATTTTCTATGGGGCAGCATATATTTTTTTTGCTGAAAAACATGTTTTATGATGAGAAAAATGTTCAGTTTGATGGTCTGTCGCACACCCTTAAGGATGTATAGACCCTTTCCGTTACACCCTGTATAGTGGGTGTGTAGCGACCCACAAAAAGCAAATTACAAAAAAAAAAGTACTACAGCGCCATCTATGACAAAACCGAAGAACTGACATGGTATACCAGTCGCAAACAAAGTTATCCTCGACTAAATACTATAATATGGAAAAACCCGACAACAACTGTAGGGCAATTTCCCACCAGACATAACGCCTGGTCGGAGGATTCCTCCCTTATCTAAGGAGTATCGAGGAACTTTACATCCTACTCCTTATACTCCTAAAGGTGGTCACTCATCCATGGATCAACCTAGGCAAGCATGGCTTACCATGAAGATCGATCCTAGTGTCTGTTATTATTTAACCATGAGGTCCTTCAACTTGCTGAGGAGCTCGTGGCTAAATAATAACAGCCGCCCGGGTCGATCTTTAAGGTTAAGCCGTGCTTGCCGAGGTTGGTCCGTGGATGGGTGACCATCATTACATACCGAGTTTCCTCCGTGCCTCGGAAAGCACGTTAAGCCGTTGGTCCCGGCTGTCATTTGTAGATCTTTGACAGCCGTTACGAGTAGTCAGAAGCCAAAAAAAAAAGTCTTACATCCAGTCTTACCAAGGGGTATCGTATTACCCAGTTACTGGGTTGTGGAGGTCAGATAGGCAGTCGCTTCATGTAAAATACTGGTACTCAGCTGCATCCGGTTAGACTGGAAGCCGACCCCAAGAGAGTTTGGGAAAAGGCTAGGCAGATGATAAGGTCCTCCAACTTGCTACTCGCTTGTCACTATCGCGCCACACAATGGCGGACAGGGTTCCATGTCCATCATTATGTAACAAGATATCCATTATAGTAATTATTAATCTATCGCTACCTTTTACCATTAAGTGGCTAATCAACTTCCATTGTATCCCATTGTGTATTGAGTCAGGTAAATATTATTATTATGACTGAAATTAGTTCGACAATTATATGAACAATGGAAAATAAGTTTTTTTATACGATTTCGTATATTGAAAGTTGTAATAGAGTGCTATAAATATATTTGTAATTGAATAGAAAAGCCTCCTGTGCAAAATGAATTAATGTCGTGTAATCAGCCTATAATATTCCCACTGCTGTAATTTATATAACCTCTCTTTGAGACGGAGTGGCCTGTATTTCATCAGAACAAATGTGACTTGGTAGATGCCACACACTTGACACTTTTCTCTGAATTTTTTTTATATCTTGTTTCAAACCTACGAACTTTATTAGATGTGATATTTACTCATTTGCCTAGCCTTTTCCTAGTCGTTTCCAGTCAAACCGGATGACGCTGAATACTAGTATTTTACATGCAGCGACTGCCTATCTGACCTCCACAATCCAGTCAGTCCTTGGCAGGGCTTTAAATAACGGTAAAATTTTCGTAACGTTACCTTCATTTGTCAGTGTTACCGTTAATATTAAAATAACGTTAATAGATTTAACGTTATTTTTGCAAATTTTTATCGTTAATTAATACAAGGTGTTGTTTTGCATCCTCGTCAAATTTTGGGAGGTGGTCACAAAAGACATAAATAATTGATACGATACTTAGTTAATTATTAATAAACACTGTTTTTTTGGTTGTTTAAGTTTGTCAATATTTCAGAATAACCCCCTTAACGTGGTTTAGGGAATAAGAAATTATCAATTAAACGTTTGAGATTGTTTGTATGTGTGTAAGCAAGGTTATAGGGCAAGAACCAGACGGGCCGAGTTTAAAACACGGGTGTTTCAAACTTACCGATTTCCGTAAATAAGGAAAAAAATAAAAATTACCTACCCATTTTATTATTGATTCGGGACGAGAATCATTAGCATAGCTAAGCTACCTCCTTGAATTTGACGAGGATGCAAAACAACACCTTGTATAACCGTTAATTGCGCCAAACCTTGCGAACGCCGCATTTCGTGGATCGCTAGGTCATGGTTGAGGGAGTCAGTATATGGTTAGCAGCTTAGCATCTCACATACCACACACAACCTTGAATGTGACCGGGTTGTAGCTAAATTAACGGTACAGTAACGTTATTATCGTATATTAGGTTAATTGTATTTAACGTTAAATTACTGGTAATGTTATCAATTAAAGTTATATTTTTGTAAAGTTAATAAGGTATCACATTGGAATTAACGTTAAGTAACGGATATTATTTTGTTAGTTGGTAACGTTAACAAGCCCTGGTCCTTGGTCATACGATCCCCCTTCAGTTAGAGTAGTTGTCAGACTTTCGGGCCACTGACTACTTATAACGACGGTCAAAGATCTACAAATGACAGCTGGGACCAACGGCTCACCGAACTTTCCGAGACACGGACACTCGGTATGTAATGGGCTGTCAGAGCTGTCACCTATCTACGGACAAACCTAGGCAAGCGCCAGTAAGTAGCTAAGTGTATCTATCTTGGTTCGAATATTACTAACTTCAATAGACGGTTCTCTACCATGAAAACAAAAATCCTAATTCACACATTCATGAATACTTAACACGTTTAACAGAAATATTTTGAACGCTTTAAGAACCCTCATTTGAACCCGTCTTCACATTCAAAGATGACATAAAGCACATAAAAACGAAAGGACATTTAGGAACAAATTCATATTTCCCATTTCCATTCACTTCATTTTTATAAAGGATGGAAAAAGGCAAAATGTGGAGCAATTGGGTAAGTAAAGATGTCTGACATTTACTTCATATTGTTACCCATGGTGTCTTGGGCTTCGAAAATGATTTTTCGTTCCTCTAAATTATTTTTTGGTGTAATAAAATATGAATAGAATCATCATATTAAAGAGTGAGATGTTTGAACCCTGTCTTTTTTTTACTTATTAACCGACATCAATTTGGTTGTATTTTTTTGTTAAGTACCTCATAGTTCCGTCATTTAGAATCCAGTTTGAAAATAAAAAAAAATATGTGAAAGTATATACTTTTCGATTGGTTCCAATCTAGAAAGCTAGAAAAATAATTATGTCATTTAAGAGAACGAAATTGCGAATTTACGACTACTTTCTAGTTACAATGTAAAATTCATTCATGACATTTTGTGTGGTACACTAAAATTATAGTTTAAATATACATATGTATATAAAATATGTATACACACATACACATTCTATTCCATTATTTTAACAACCAAGTTGATATCGGCATTTACTATCGCGATATCGGTGCTAAATGTTCGGATCATTTTGAGCTAAGGTGTATATTTACATATATCGGATTTGGCCGCCCGGCTTTTTGGAATTATGTCAACCTAACCTGACATCTGTGTAGCACTCTAAGCGGGAGATCTTGAAGAAACTATCGTTTATCATAAAAGTTTTATCAAAAAGGTATTCACACGTTTTTACCCCATCGCACTGCAACGACGTTGAAAAGCTTAATAAAATATTTCTAAGGAAGCTTCACACTTATATTAAATTCCAGCCATATATGATGTATATGATACGCCATAACGTGCTGCGTATTATGGATGCATGCAATACGCTGCCGTTCCGTGCGCTACGCCGTTCCGTATTGCGTGTGAAGATATATTAAACGACATTACGGGGAACACGTTATTGCGTTTAGAACGTGTTAACAAAATCGGTTTCTCTTTGACGTGGCATCGAAGGAGGAGACGTGTCGTACAAGTATATTACAGAGTAGCTGCTTCCCGCAACCTTCGTTCTGAAATGAATATAAAAATATTACTTCCCGATTTGAATCCGACTTTGTTGACAATTTCAAAGATGTAATTTTTTTTCACGGAACCCGAATTCTTGTTCGCAAATAAAACCAGCATATTCTTATAATAATATCTGCTATTTGCCCGTATTTTTATTTTTATTGACATGTTTTATTTTATATTGATGTGTTTTATTTTATTTTGATGTGGTTTATTTTATATTGGCGTGGTTTATTTTTAATAGACACGAATTTTTTTAAGGACATTGGTATCGGTGCTAATTTACCCAAATTGAATTAAATTGTATTGAATTGAATTTTACTTTCGATGTACCTGCTTAACAGAGGAATTTAAAAACATTTTGGAATACATCAATATCCATATTCGTAATATTTCAATCACGTGTTGTGTTTGTTTTTAATGTAAAATTTCGATACGACGAAAAATTGCTAGTGAAATTAATTTTAAATGAATTATGTTATATTTAATTTATGGTGGCCATTACATCCATGTACACAAAATACATGTACACACGAAAACAATCCTCATTTATCATTTCATAACCCAAAAGTAATTACCACATGCAAAACTGTCCTTGACATTACAATAGTAGTTTTACACGAACCAGACTAGCATAATATTATCATTCGCGGCCCATTTAACTGTCACTGCTGTATATAAACGCTATGTTTTCACGCTTATAGTTTTATTGTCACATCCACACTGAAATTTTATTATTATAAAATGCTTTCAAGTTTTGTATGTCAAGGATCAAGTTTTGTGATGTTATTTGATAGTTAGTTTTTTCAAGGCAAACATGTGTGTTGTTTGAGATGGGATAAACCCAGTTTGAAAAATTGTGATTAAAGAAATTTTAAGTAAGTAACTCTTGCTAGTTATTAGATGATAAGATTATACCAGAGCAAACAATTTATTTAAATCTTATCTTCTCTTTAAAGTGAAACTTTTATTACATCGTCTCAAACTTTTTCGTCTGTGTGTTGCATGTCGCGTTACGCTGACGGTCGGCCGCGGAGTAAAATAAATAAAAATAAAGTGAAAGGCGCTCTGACGAGCGCCTTTCACTTTATACCTACTCCGCGCTGCAGTGTGAAAAAAAGTTTCACTTTTACCGTGGTTTCATAAAACCACACAATCCTTTTCTTTTATTTATATATTATTTACTGCCTCGTTGGTAAAGTGATTGCAAGTGCAACAGACGACTGTGCACGAGGTGCTAGGTTCGATTCCCAAGACGGGCAAAAAGTTAACAGGTTTTTCCTTCAGGAATTTCCCAATTACAGCCACGGACTCTGGATTTGTGCCCAGTTGATGGCAATAGGCTCACAACCAGTTACATGAGACTTAACATGATTGGTGAAATGTGGGTGTATCTCTGTTTAACTCTTCGGGGATAAAAGACATGACGTGACGTCATGTTTTGTTGATAATGCATTTAACAAATAAAAATTATTTTATTTTATTTATTTATGTACACAGAAAATACTTAAAAGGAAGGTACATTAGATAAGGGAGCACAAAGGTACTAGGTAAACATGTGCGTATTCCATGAAACAGTAACTAAGTCACTAACGAAATCCATATTCCTGTAAACAAACTAGCTACTAAATCGTCTAAACTTTCCCCAGACGGCTTCCTATTCACTAATGCAAGGTTATTAAGCGTCCTAACAACCGACCATTTAGTATGGATAATTAAATAACAAAGGACCTACATTTAGGGTTAATTTGAAAAAGACGAGTGTTCGGCCACAACCTCAATGGAAGAGACATTGACGTGACGCCATATTCAATTCATCATTCTAATTCCACATGTAACTTTTTTCGATAGCATGCATAGTTTAGTCGCAAATCGCAAAACTCGAACATCCACACCTCAAAACGTATATACCAACCCCCGGTACTTTCACTCAGTCATGTCGATTTTTCCTTCATAACTTACTCTATAAACTACCTTTTTAGACCATTTGCATACTGCTAAGAATTCATCGTCTATTACGGTATTTAAAACGGTGTGTCCCTGCACGCGTAGCAAGACCGCCGTAGAAAAGGGCTATGTCCACGGAAGAATTGACATACTGACACATTATCATTGTCTATCTGTCATTTTGTCGATCCTTCCGTAGACAAAACTCGTTTCTACAGTGGTTATGTCTCGTCGCGATGTCTCGTGGCTATTCAAAGCAATTTCTGCTATTTGATTTCTTTACAATCGCTGCCACTGTCGGAACACTCGTGTCGCTTGGACGTGTAGTTTGTGGCCAAGCGGTTAGGCCTAACTTGAAAAAGACGAATGTTTAGTCACAACGTTGATATATTTAAAGGATTTTCAACGCTATTAATTTGATGTTTATCCTTTCATCAATTTTCTGGCCTAAAAAGGGCTATAAGCGTTAGACAAATTATGACACAATTAGGACTCGAAGATTTACTTGTGTATTGTGATGCATACTTAGATTGTAAAATAAATAAATTAAACTAAAAATGTTAAGTTTTTTTTAAGTTAGTTTATACTTAGTTAGTTAATGTAAATAATTAGTTTTAGAAAATAATTTTAGTGGCGATTGACTTACCATAAATAAGTAAACAAAAATAAAAATAAAAATTTAAAAAAAGTTTTTTTTTCAGTTTAACAATTTAACACAAAGAATAACAATTTATCTACCTTCAAACATAGCAACTAAATAAATTAAATCTGTGTAGTTTAATTATTATTATAAAAAAAAAAAAACATTTACATTTTAAGTAGGTAGGTACCAATTGTTTTCTACTAGAGCCCCTGTCAGGCAAATGCCTCCTCCAAAACATTCCATTTCTCTCGGTCTTGGGCTATTTTTTTGCTATTGTGGGCCAGCAATTTATTTAATACTAGCTTTGCCCGTGACTTCGTCCGCGTGGAATTTAAGAAGTAGCCTAAGTTACTAATAAGGAGTAAGTTTTACGGGAATGGAACGATTTTGACGGGACTTTCGTTGGAAAGTCCCGTCAAAATCGTTCCAGCCGTTCCAGAGATTGGCCGAAACAAAGTTCCAGAGATAAGACATTTACGGCCTTAAGTATAGTATAGTATAGTATAGTTGTTAGAAATGGGAAAGAAATACACTTATATTGAATAAAAATGTTCTAAGGATTGCTATGCGATTCGTAACGAATATGCTACGAGCTACGCGAGTCGTAGCGAATCTGCTACGAGCTACGAGAACGTAGCAGCCGTGACAGCCTAAGGGCTCATTTACGCAGGCGCGGCGCGTGGCGCGGGGCGTTGCAATAGGCGTCGCGCGGCGCGTCTGGCGTTTTTGCCGTTTACGGACACGCGTCGAACGCTTGAAGCCCAACGTGGGACCATTTGATTTGTTATGTCACACTGACAATACAAGTCTAAAGCAGTGCCCGGGTTCGATTCCCATACGAAACAAATTGACAATGTCGTACTTTTATCCAGAAATACTCATTTTGTTTTTATTTTATTTTTCTTAGTGTTTTTTTTTCATAAATTTGGTTCTTTTTTTATTTGTTATTCTCGATTACCTAGCTGTTCTTTGAATGGTTCACGAACTAAAAGTATATATTATTAAACTACATATTTTATAATGATTTGAAAATCATACAGAATGCATAAAAATAAAACCGTACACCTAGTTACAAAAAGTAATATTTTACAGCATAAAAAAAAAAAACAAAAACAAAAAACCCCAAAACAAAATTTTTAATTTCTATGATTTGATCCTGCATCATCTTATTCACAGTCCGGCCGCAGTACCACAAGGCCAATCACTTCACTGACACCATGGGTAAAATAGACGTTCTACTCTAACACATGATAATTGACGGTTGTCAGTTTTCAAACAATTGAAGAATATGGTCCCACGTTGGGCTACAAGCGTTCGACGCCGCGTCCGCCGCGGCGTTATGTCAAACGCTCAAATACAAGGAAGTGGTCCCACGTTGGGCTGCAAGCGGTTGACGCGGCGTTATGTCACTCGAACAATACAAGCATACGGCAGTGCCCGGGTTCGGTTCCCATATGAAACAAATTTACAATGTTGTAGTTTTATCCAAAAATAATCATTTTGTTTTTATCTTAATTTTATTTGTTTTTTTTTCGTAATTTTTTTTCGATTTTTTTTTGTTATTCATGATTATCTGTGTGACATAACGCCGCGTGGACCACTTGCAGCCCAACGTGGAACCATTTCCTTGTATTTGAGCGTTTGACATAACGCCGCGGCGGACGCCGCGTCGCACGCTTGTAGCCCAACGTGGGACCATATTCTTCAACTGTTTGAAAACTGTAAATTTTCATATCATGCATTAGAATAGAACGTCTATTTCGGCTCAAGTGTCAATGAAGTATATAGTCTAACGGTACTGTGACCGGACTGTGAATCAGAAGTTGCACGATCAAATCCTAGCAAATAAGGATTTTCTTTTTGTGTTTTTTTTTTATCATGTTAAATATTACTTTTTAAAACTAGGACACTGTTTTATTTTAATGCATTATGTAGGGTTTTCAAATCATTATAAAATATCTAGTTTAAAAACATATACTTTTAGTTTTTGAACCATTCAAAAAACAGTTAGATAATCATGAATAACAAATAAAAATCGAACAAAATTTACGAAAAAAAACACAAATAAAATTAAGATAAAAACAAAATGATTATTTTTGGATAAAACTACAACATTGTAAATTTGTTTTATATGGGAATCGAACCCGGGCACTGCCGTATGCTTGTATTGTCCGAGTGACATAACGCCGCGTCAACCGCTTGCAGCCCAACGTGGGACCACTTCCTTGTATTTGAGCGTTTGACATAACGCCGCGGAGGACGCGGCGTCGAACGCTTGTAGCCCAACGTGGGACCATATTCTTCAACTGTTTGAAAACTGACAATCGTCATAATTATCATGTATTAGAAAAGAACGTAGTAAATGGCCTGGTGGCACTGCGATTGGACTGAAAATCAGAAGTTGCAGGATCAAATCACAGGCATTAAGAATATATTTTTTGTGTTTTTTTTTGTTGTAACATTACTTAAATTAAACATTACATAAACGATAAAGAATAGTTTTCACATAAGCTGGTCGCGTGAATGGTAAATGCTATAAAAACTATCTTTTATCGTTTCCATTTACTCCAAGATTAGATATCTTCTTTTCGGTGCATCATTATAAAAGTTTGTTTTAAACTTTTTTGATATTTGCTGTAATCGTTTCTGTCACATCATTATCGCAACACTTTTTTCATATCCGTGCTATTAACCGTTGAGGACTTTTGAGAAAAAATCCTGGTCGTGGAAACGACAGGAATTATGTTTATTCAACAAAATGGAACGCGTATCTATACAAAGTTTCATGTTTGTGCGATTAACCGTTGAGGAGTGCCCTCGTGAGAATACGATCCTGGCTGCAGGATGAGTTCATTATACAAATCGGGATTTTCCATCAAATATAAACTTGTATGCAAAGTTTCATGTCTGTGCTATTAACCGTTGAGGAGTTCTCTCGTGAGGAGACGATCCAGGCTGCAGGATGAAGTTATGTCTGTCATATTAATATTCTGTTCTTACAACCAAAGGTTTGTGCAAAATTTCAGCTCAATCGGACATCGGGAAGTGGTTCTAATTTAGCTTCCAAGATTCTACCCAAACAAACATACATACATACATTGCAAGTTAAATAAAAGCTAGTAAAAACTGAACAATTTACGAAAAAAAATCACTACAAAATTTAAAATAAAAACAAAATGATTATTTTCGGATAAAACTACGCCGTTGTAAATTCGTTCCGTATGGGAATCGAACCCGGGCACTGCCGTTTGCTTGTATTGTCTGTTTGACATAACGCCGCGTCGGCCGCCTATATCTCAAGCAAACGGGCGTCAGACCGCTTCTCCGTAAACGCTCTCATACATCGCCATATGTTTGAATTTAAAGCGGAACGCGCCGCGCACCGCCCCGCTCCACGCGCCGCGCCTGCGTAAATGGGCACTAAGCTGTTTACATCGTAGATGTTACTATGAAACAAAACAATTTGATCGACTGTATCTGATCTATTGAAACGTTTACCCTAGAAACATCCCGAACCTACATGCATATGAATGTATATACGGTACATATACCAAAATATTTCTTTTTACAATTTTTGTTTGTATGTCTGTCTGTTTGTTTCGGCTAATCTCCGGAACGGCTGGACCGATTTTCACTGGCAGATAGCTGATGTAATAAGGAGTAACTAAGGCTACTTCTATTTTAAAACCACGGACAGCTGCAAACCCTATTTTACAAAGCATAAAATTTTAACGATGCCATCCATATATATTCTTGAAACCGTTATGTTTGTCAGAAACAATCCTAAATTATTTCCGCGCAAAGCAGATCAATTTCCCAGGAACAGGCGTGACCAAACCCAACTATCCGTACCTCCCTGTAGGACTGCACTTATGCGCAAAAGTGTTTTCCATATGACTCCAACTGTTTACAATAAGTTGCCTAAAACTTGGAAAGAGCTTAATAATGTACACTTGAAAAGAAAACTTAAGTCATATTTAGTCAATAAAGCATACTATAACATTAACGAGTTCCTAGAGGAAAGATTTGTATTGACATAGTTAGCTAATTTAATTGTTTTTTTTTTTGTGTTTGTTAATTTACAATGGAATAGTTTAATTATTTTTGATCTCTTTTTATTCTTTATTGTTGACATGATTATTATGTAACAGTCTTAATAACTTATCTTTGATTTTAAAGTTCGATTGTGTGATTTCTATTATTTTTAATTTATAACAATATTATTACTAAACTTCAATTATTTGGATTATTGTTCATTTTTAAGAGAATGTTTTAATTTATAAAATTACTTTATATTTGCACGTCACATCTTGTGGCAAACATGGCTGTGCCTAATAATGTTTTCACCATCTTGCATGCATGTATTTTCTTGTATGTATGACACATGTTTATGCAAATAAATAATATCTTATCTTATCTTTAGAAAAATAAATAATAATTAAAATGCAAAAACGAATAACAAACTAAATAACTTTTTTGTTAAATTCCACGCGGACGTGTCGCGGGCACAGCTAGTTGGTTATAAAAACCCCATAATACAACCCCCGTTTCAAAGTGGACTAGAATTTCCCACTAACAAATAATAATGGTATAACTAATACGTATCAGCAACCGATCAAGAAGGGATCACTTGATTGGTCCCATTGGTCTCACCGTCGTAAAAACCCTTTAGGCCTTTATTTCATTGGTCCCGACCAGAGCGAAACTAAAGGGATGTTTTAATGAGTATTCAAATTGACGATTTTGGTGGGATTCGGGGCTTTGAGGTGGCTTTCAAGTCTGTTATAATGGTATTTAATATTAGCATTGATGTTTGATACTAACTGGCATTTTGTAGAATATTGAGAAGAGTTTCTAAAGAAAATAAGACGTAAGAATCAATTAATAAAACAGATATGTTAATTAAAAAAATTGGTATGAATGTAGAAAAATCTCTGGTATTTCATTATGGGTAACTACACACATCAAAAGTGTCTAGGGATCAACATATATTTTTGCAATAACTTTTCTCCTGATTGATATTAATTAAAATTTTCTTTAAGGATTCATCAAATAAAGTGTTTTCGTTTGTCACAGTAACGATAAACCAAGTCACCTTTGCATTAATATAGAAATTTGCCATTTTCTAATAAAGGGATTTTTGACATTTGAACCACTAACATTAAAGTTCGAAAAAAAGACTGAAATAACAGTTTTCTTTAAAATTTTATTGGGTAACTTAAACAATTAATAATCCGTGTTTCTACCGCGAACACTAACAACACAAGAACATCGGTTTGGCATACTCAAAATGAGTTCATCCAAATCACGCTGTGGAATGGCCGCCCATGTTCGTTGCAACAACAAAAAAAGGTCTTCTTGCGACTGGATACCCTCCATATTCGGCAGAGCTCTTCTCTGTAGCATATCCCATGCATGCTCAATCGGGTTCAAGTCTGGCGACTGAGCAGGCCAGGGCAGGACATTGATGTTAGCTGCGGCGAGAGTCTGTCTTACAACTCTTGCGGTGTGCGGTCGTGCATTATCATGCATTAACTGAAATAAGGGACCGATTTGCACTTGTAGAGGAACGATGACGTCTGATACAATCGTCTCAGCATAAATTTGAGCGTTGAGGTTGCCTCTGATCCAAATCAACTCAGTTCTTCCGCCGATCCAAATACCCGCCCATACCATGATGGTTCCACCACTATAAGGATGGACTTCCTGGCAGGATTTTAATCGCTGTTGGCGTCCAGGGGTTCTCCAGTGTCGTATACGTCTTGTATCCGGTCTCATACCAAAACGAGACTCATCAGAAAAGCACACGAAACGCCATTGTTCTTCTGCCCAATTTCTGTGTTCAAGAGCCCATTGATATCGAATCCTACGATTGTGCATTGCTATAGGTGGTACCCGTAGCGGTCTTCGGGAATGAAGGTTCACTTCATGCAAGCGGTTTCTGACTGTTTGGTCGCTAATTAAGTTCCCTGAAGAGTGATGAAGCCTCACGGCTAACATCATGGCGGTTATTGTTGGAGCTCTTCGAGTTAAGATTTGAATGTATCGGTCTTGTCTCCGTGTGGTGCAGCGATACCGTCCTCCATGGCGCTCAGCCACGGTACCAGTGCTTCGGTAACGTGTCCAAAGTCGACTGATAACACTCTGACTTGTATTCAGAGCTAAAGCCACAGTACGTTGCCGGGAACCAGCTTCTATCATTCCCACGGCTCTGAGCATTTCTTCCCTGCTTAAATGACGTCGCCGCTCCATAATAACGTTGGTTTTAATCAGTAGTAGGGAAACAGTAGCACTAATAATGTCTTCAATGCGTTGTATGTTTTTATAGGGAAAATATTGACAGCTGATTTTCATCTTTTACTCGAATTTGATTCACAGTTCCTGATTCAAATTATAAAATGCACCAAAAAGGATCCATATAAATTTATAAAATCATAAATTTATTACAAAGCCACATCTCAATCTCAAGAAATCCGCATAAAAATGCTTGATCCCTAGACACTTTTGATGTGTGTAGTCTTGGCTTAAACTTTCTGACCTTCCTTCCTGCCCTTCTAACAATTACCGATAAATCCATACAGTATCCGCTGTTTTCTTCGTGGATAATGCGTCTAGAGCAACAATTTTTTTCCAAAAAATCTAGGTCTTATTAATTCATGCCCCTATCATTTCCTTTTTTTCAAAACATAATCACTAAAAGAATTATGACAATCCAAAAACCCCAAAAAAAGCCATATTATACTTATCTAATTTGACTATCAGACAAATTAGATAAGTTTTTAACAAAAAAGAAAATAATAGAAGCATAGATAAACTTTTCCTCTAAATTTTGATATTAGAATTATTTAAATCCCTTTAGTTTTAAAGAAGAAAACAGCGGAATACAAAACGTCTTTTGGTCAAGATTTTTGTTTGTAAAATCAGCCTGAGCTGCAGTTGTCCGTTTCGCTCTTTACGGGGTTTTGGTCGGGTGCAGGGCGACGGCAATAGTTTCTTCAAATACCTATTCTTCAAATTCCTCGGGGCTAGAGTCCCCTCTTAATTAATATTTAAAGCGTAGCGGTAATTCCTGTACTTTTTGGAAAACGTTTTCATTCTCATTCATATCTTAGTCTGTCTAAAATCTATTGAGATCGAGACTAGGTTTTAAACATCTTTAATTACAAGAACTTATCTTCGGTTCTTATCCATTCAAAACTGCTCATCCCGAAAGAGAACACAAAAGTCGAAAAAATAGACACAACAAGAACGGCAAAAAAAGACAAAATTACCATAATTTAAACAGACTGCCTTGTTCCATTAACTCTGAAAGCAAGTACTTTCATATTGTACTCACTTCCTATTAAAACCCAAATTAACCAATTCTTCATAAATATTTAAATGCTTTCAGTACATTTTTATAAGAAAAATATGCTCGCTTTTACGCACACGGAAAGATATGGAAAGATACTAATCTTTTTGAAAGGAAACATTTCTTTCGGACGGATGTTTTGTATCTTTTCATATATTTTGTGGAAGATTTTTGTCTGTCGCTTCGTCCATGTGGAAATTGATATTTCTCAAGGAGACTTGTTTCATATTTTGGGACAGGAATATACTTTAGCCTATTGCAGCCACACTCTAGAGTATTTCCCTTTTTGTTTCTTTTAGGCTTGACCTTCACCTAAAAGCATTGAAGGATGTTTAGGGTGTAATTTTTTTTTTTTTCTTTTTTTAAAAAAACGTTGCCCACACTAGGAATTTCTCCTGTATCGTGGGTGCGTTTACAAACATTTAAAGACACATACACAAACAGCCAGACCCGGAACAACATATGTGCATAAATCGTCGTTAAGTTAGTAATGATTGAGAGCCTATTTTGAATGAAAAATAATTTAAAAAAATAACGTCTAGGGTGTCTTCCAATACAAAGAGCCTCATGATCATTGATCACCCACGTTTGCTTAAGTCGGATTAGCGACCTAAAAATTATATCTTACTTTACAGGGTACCGTTTTAACCGTTTTAGCGTCGGTGTCCGGAAGGGGACCACGTAGAAATTATTCATCGGTTATTTTTTTTATTAAAAATAGCAACGGTATCCTACAAAATCTACTCACCCAAAATGTATGGAACTGCTATTTTTTTTTAAATTACCGATCATAACTATCAATGTAGGGGTTTAGAAAGACATATTTAATACGTGGTGACTGTTTTAGCGTCAGTGTCCCTTCCACCCCGGCCATAAAGATCCGATGAAATTTGGCACAGGGATAGATAAGAGTCTGGAATAGAGCATAGGCCACTTTTTAGGGTTCCGTACCCAAAGGGTCAAACGGGACCCTATTACTGAGACTTCACTGTCCGTCCGTCCGTCCGTCTGTCACCAGGCTGTATCTCATGAACAGTGATAGGTAGCCAGTTGAAATTTCTACAGAATATGTATTTCAGTTGATGCTATAACAACAAATACTAAAAAAAGAATAAAACAGAATAAAGTAAATATTTAAGGGTGGCTCCCATACAAAAAAGTGTTTTTTTAGCTCGTTTTTATAAATAATGGTACGGAAGGTACGGAACCCTTTGTGCGCGAGTCTAACTCGCACTTGTCCGGTTTTTTTTCTCACACCTACACATATAAATTTCCACGTGAACGAAGTCGCAGACAACAGCTAGTTAATTTATAAATCCAGATTTCCTGGCAATGTTTATTTACAGTGATCTTTTCTAAAGTTAAAATACATGATGTTTTATTATATCTTTAAATGGTGTGTTTTAGGAACAGCTAATCTCCTTGAAATATAGCTACCTGTATTTCTATTCCAAAAACGTTTATCTGTATTTTACGAGCACGTATCCAATCAGTCTGTAAAGCCTATTGTCTGCTCTTCATAGCAAAATATACATAAGCTTTTTACGCTTATTTTATTATGTTTATGCATTATTGTGCTCATTTCCTTCAGTTTGAAGGCTTTAGGATCATAACCCTCGATTAGATTGATTTCTTCGTGCTAGGTTTTTCTCAGGTAGGTAAATAACCAACGTTTTTTTAAATGTCCGTCTCCTAAGATACAGGTCTGCGTACCTAGTTTAGCGGCCGAAAATCTGCCAATAATGTTATACTCGATTGTACAGCCTTGTGCCAACATGTATAATGTACCATGTTTTTTTTTGACGTGACAACGTCTTATAAATTGGTTTGCCGGGTGACACTTCAAGAAACTGCGTTACGCTCCGCTCACGTTATGCGCTCACAATGAGAGCGAGTGAGAGGCACGCGTCCCTATAGCGTTGTCACGTTCAACTATCGTCAGTAAACCGACTTTACAGACAACCAATTTTTTTTTTCTTATGTACAAATAAATATCTTATCTTATCTTATCTTATTTACGGCAAGTCGCCAAGTTCTCGTATTAAATAGATGTGTAGTATTACTACATTTAAGATTGTATGAAATCTGAGTATAGAAACCTCTACACATATGGGGCATTGAACTGAGAAATCTCTAGAAAGGAAAAACAGTGGCTCAAGACATGTTATTTGCTAGGTTAGACTACACAAGCTAATTAAACATAAACAAGTTTCTTCAAAAAGCCTAACTTCGAAGATGATTTTCAAAGGAAAAAGTTCCGATACCACAAGCATAACGGAGGATTAGTCAAAGTAAATGGTTTGTTATAATAACAAAGGCGTTGTTCCCCAAAGATACAATGTCTCACTCAAATATATGCCGTAAATTATGTATTTATGATTCCGAATAAATAACAAACTTAATCAAGCATAATTTCAAATGCGTTTAAAAAAAAGAGACTCATATTTTTGTGAGTGTGATTATAAGGTTTCCAATCCTGAAAACGGGATCCGCTTATATTCTTGCTAGCCCCTGAAAAAACATTTAAGATATTTTGCTTGTAATAAGATCACGTTGATAGCGAACAACTAGTGAGAATCGAACCTACTTGCCAAAATGATGTATGCTGGGTTTATTTGCCTTTTAACACCTTTAAACCCATATTTAACCAAATTAATTAACCCTTATCCAAGCCCTTTCTTTTTCTGACCTATGTTGGGGCTGGCTTTCTGCCTAACCTCATTTAGCTGACCACCAGTAATTAACATGGAGTAACTGCCTAACTGACCTTCCCGAACGTATTACTAGGTAACATGATACCACTCGGTAAGACTGGTTGTCAGACTTTCGAAGCACTGACTATCTCTACGACTATCAAAGATCTACAAATGACAGCCAGGACCAAGGATTTTATATGATTTTACGAGGCATGGAGTGGACTCAATAGGAGAGGAGCTTGTGGCTAAATAATAACTGCCGCACGGGTTGATCTTTAAGGTTAAGCCGTGCTTGCCGAGGTTGGTCCGTGAATGGGCGACCATAATGACATTTCCAATTTCCGCCGTGCCTCGGAAAGCACGTTGGTCCCGGCTGTCATTTGTAGATCTTTGACAGTCCTTACGAGCCCAAGATAGTTTGGGAAAAGGCTAGGCAGATGATGATGGAGTGGACTCAATATTTACCTAATGAATGGTCACCCATCCAAGGAACGACCTCGGTAAACATAGCTTAACTCGCGATTAACCCGTGCAGCTGTTATTATTTCATCTATTAGCATCACTAACCACCCAAAATTTACCAAATTGATAACAACAAAATAAAAAACTTGACTATAAACGTTTACCAAACATCGTCAATCGAAAAAAGAATACCCAATCACCATTGGTTGTTATTGGAACTCTGATCGCATGAAAACTCTGAGGCATTCATCACTGTCAAAGGTTATGCAAAGGTTTGTAAAGGAAATTTTTCATGGGGTCTAATAGGGAACGAGGCAACCTGTTGAAGGAGGTTCTATTATTGTACTAAAGGTTATTATTTGGGGATGAAAAGTGTATTGAATATTTTTCTAAGAAGGAAATATTGTATAGATTGAAAAAAATCATTTGTTGTTGAAAAATACTTCTTTTTAATTTTTTAATTGTTTCTTTATCAGCAAGGAAATCGTATAATGGCATTGTAAAAATGTAATATAGTTATAGTTGCTGGTTAAGGTATCTCGTTTTATGCACGAAGGTCAAATTTTTAGACGGCTCCCGTATTTGGAAATTTAAACTAAAAGTGATCCAAAATGAGCTAGTAACTGTCCTATATCTATAGGTTTCTGCTGTAACGTTAGTTTTATGGAACGGAGAGGCAGGTAAGAACGGCCCCGCACTATCACTGTTGGTAGCAAAGAAACATAACAATATTTCTTTGCTACCAACAGTCTTTATATTTAATGTTTTGTAAAACTAGCGTACAATACTTCACAATCAACGGAACAAAAATCTACACGTAAAACCGAAACCTAACTGAGAAATCAAAATACAAAAACACGGTGATCACGTTTTCGAGAATGTCTTCACACTATTGATTTCTTGGACACTGATCTAAATACTCAACACTTCATCATCATCATTTCAGGCGAAAGACATCCATTGCTGTACATAGGCCTCCCTCGTTGAGTGTCGCCACATTGACCATTCCCGTGCGACTCGCATCCAGCGGATCCCCTTGGCCTCTCAACGCAACGTTTCCCGGGTCGCGGTCGCCACTCCAGAACTTTTCGGCTCTGTCGGCCATCCGTTCTGCGACCAATGTGCCCTGCCCACAGTGAGCAGGGCACATTGGTCGCTTTTAAGTTGGAATTGTTCGCCTATAGTGTTATCAACATTTTTGCCGGCATCAAAATCAAAAGTACTACTGAGTTCACTGACGGTCGACCACTTTTCAACCTTATTACTTAGAACTTAGGGATGATAAGTGACAGACTGTCAGTGAACTCGGTAGTACCAATGTGCCTTTTTCAATTCATAAGCACTATCTAAGTTAAACTTAGACATCTCTAACATAAATGCTGAAAAACAAACTTGTGATGACATTGATAATGTGATGGGTCTACCTACCCATAGACAAAAATAATTCTGAAATCTTCAATCAGCCTTAATGAATGTTGCTCATGTATTCTCGCTACAAGAAAACTCATGCGTAACAATAAGTTCATATTTCACAAACACTTTTTAAATGACTGACCAATATTAATTTAGTTTTATTGTAAATTTCAAACATTTTGTTTTGTCATGTGCGAGTGTGTGTTCTTTCTTTCTTTACTAAACCGTAGTAAGCATGCAAATAAATAGCATGTAACATACACATAATTTCCGAAGCAACTGAGAATATTACCATGAGGATAGAGTATCAATATCCTATAAGTATACGCGAACAGCGCTTGAGCGCTGTAAAGACTTTATTACCAATTCCATTTTCCGCTTGATCGCACACTTTCGTCGCCATGACACCCCAAGACACCCCAAGTGACAGTGGCTGTGACCTTGTAGATGCGTCAAATTTAAAGTTAATACCGCCATTTTTGTTTTTAAAGAAAGTTCATTTTGTAAATTTTATTAAATTGACGTCATTTCAAACAGTATTTCTTGCACCAAAGATATTGAAATAAACTTACAATAAACGGACGAGTACCGAAAGGTTGACTAGGACCCAAAGGCAAATACAAACACGAAAAAAACATGACATTTATCCATTTGCATAAAAATGTAAACTATAAAAATAGCTTCCATAATAGCCGCGCCACGATAGAGGTTGACCAACAGCTGTGACCTTGTAGAGGCGTCGTGTTGGCTGTAAAACGAAGTTTATTATCTTTTCTCTAACGGTCACGCGACGCATTTCAAATATAACTTGTTGGTAGAGTAAGGGGTGCTACATAGGCTTGGCACATTCAGGAACATCAGAGGAGAAGAAAAGAAGATATTGTACCGATCCCAAGTACTATTTGAGGCCAAGGGAAGTGATGATAGCTTTGTTCGTTCAATTCGGAAGTTTTTTTAGAGATTAAAGCCGAATCCAAGCATCTTCACATATTTGGCTTCCATTCGAATTATATCGATTAAGAAACTCCTTTTAACATCTAGCATCGCTGAAATTAAGCCTCGTATCCACTAGGAAACAATTGAAGCGCAACACGCGTCGCTCAACATGTTTGGCAGCGTTGCACAACAGCGCGCCACGTTGCCAGCTGGCGCGCAATATGACGCGCGGCTTGTTGTTTGCTTCTGTGCATCATGCAGTTGAACTCAGGGGGGACACGCTTAGAACTAAGCAAAGTTTGGCAAGTCATAGTGACATCTTCAATTAAATCAGTAATTTCCACCAACGTCGTTTTTAACTTGTTGACGCACTTTTAGATAAAATTGTAACCACCGCCGCTGAAGTCACCACTAGTTCCTCTGGCAAAACGTTGGCAACGAATGGTCATGCGTAGACCGACAACGTTGCTAAACAAAAGTTCCGTGCTAACTTTCAACATGTTGAGCAACAGGTTTTGCAACATGTCGCGCTCCAAATGTTGCTTAGTAGATACGGTTCGGACCGGCTTGGAACAATTAAAGCTGCGGTTTATCCCAAACACATATTTTCGATTCTGCAGTCTAGGAGACTCGGAGTCGAGTCTATGCCAAATAAAACCAAGCTAAATAAGTTAGTACCACCCCTAAAGTTTTCAACAGGTTTTGTACATATTTAGAACTGTTTATACTTTTGTTTATTTTGTAAATAAGGTGAGCTAAGGTCATTTAATATGCATGCGTGTTTTTTATTATTAAATATTAAGGTATGGTAAAATATTTAGATAAATAAATTACATGTTAATTAATAAAAAAGAGTTATGAACCGTGATAAATTTAACTTGAAATAGAGAAATAATTAAATAAAAATTATGGTAAAGAAAAATTATAACCAGTAGCAGCATGTTATAAGCTCTGCATGATAAGTAAGTTTAGGTTTAACTGGTAACTACAAGGTGTTGTTTTGCATCCTTGTCAAATTAAAGGAGGTTACTATACTAATGATTCTCGAGCCGAATCAATAATAACATGGGTAGATTTTTTTTTCTTATTTACCGAAATACGTAAGTGTGAACAACCCGTGTTTTAAAAGCAGCCCGTCTGATCCTCGCCTTATAACCGCGCTTCCACACATAAAAAAATAATCACAAAAGTTAATTCGATCATTTCTTATTCCCTTAACCACATTAAGGGGATTATTCAGAAATACTGACAAACATAAACAACCTTTAAAACAACAACAGCGTTTATTAATAGTTAACCAGGTACCGTAATTTTAATTGATTATGTATGACTTTTGTGACAACCTCCTGAATTCTGACGAGGATGCAAAACAACACCTTGAATAACTACAATGAGTAAACCGCTGGCAAAATAACTTAACGTGTAAAAATAACAATACGACTGTAATGCTTAACAGGTTGGAAAGCGGTGTTGCTATAGTACACCCAAATTGTATTCACAAGTTATCTTTAAGTACCTGCATGTAAAAGAAATAACTCTTACAATCAACCGGACTAAAAATCCAAACTCCAAGCTACTACGGAAAACGGTTTGATGGAAAATCCCAAAAACACTTTGCCCGACCCGAGAATCGAATCCAAGACATCGCTTGCGAACAACGAGGCCGTCAATGTCAATCGAATCATAACAACACAAACGTCTACTAAAAACTTAATAAACCCAGATCTCTCTTTCTTTCTGTAACAAAAACAAAACAAAATAAAACAGACTCAGACACCAGGCGTTGTCTTAATCGAAAAGACGTGGTTTGGTAAGCAATGTGCCGATTATACCCTCTTCAGTAATTCTCTCACGTAAGAGACTTTGCCGAGATATTTTGTAGGACGTATTGTATGTGGGAAATTCGATCTTAAACACTAGGCATAAAGACGTTTATATTATTGGTGTTTGATGTAAGCGTCCCGGGATTATTTTCAGCCGACTGGTTATTAATTTGGGTTTAACGTATTTTACTAAAAAAGTACACGCAGCTACAGAGGTTGGTACTAAGAATTTCATAAGGTTTCAGCTTAATTCCCGTTGTCGTAATTAAAATTGTACAAAATCTATTCATAACCTCACCTCTGCGACAGTCAATGTCATAATGTCAAAAATGTAGTAAAGTCGACGTATTTATGACCGACTAGCTGTTGCTCGCGACTTCTTTCGCGTGGAAATTTTGATATGTCACACAAAAGAGAGAAAAATAAAATAAAAAGTAGCCCATACAGCAGCAGCTAATGTAGCTTTTAAAAATAATCTGTTCCAAATTTCATCAAGATCTGTTTAGCCCGTCTGGCGTGATTGCGTGACAAACTTCAATCCAAAGTTTCGAATTTATAATAGTAGTAGGATTGAGAGACTAGAATGCAGTAAAGAAAAAAATCTCATTTATAAAATACTTCAATATACTACCAGAACCCGTCCCACGTCACACGGTTTTATGGCTAAATGAAAACCATGCTGAGATGTATTTACAGAAGCTGACATCGATGATATTTAGGTAGTGGCTGAGATTGCATCTTTTAGATGCACATTGATGGTGGCCGAGTTAGTAAGAGGACAAGTTATTTAAAGTGAAACTTTTATTACATCGTCTCAAACTTTTTCGTCTGTGTGTTGCATGTCGCGTGACGCTCGGCCGTCCGGCCGTTTTATACGTTTTATACCCTTAATGGAATATTATTCCAAAACAAAATTAGTTAAATGTCTGTAGTGTGAAAAAAAGTTTCACTTTTACCGTGGTTTCATAAAACCACACAATCCTTTTTATTTTTTAACGACAACAATGTTAATAAATATTTATTTATTTATTTATTTGGTTAGCCAACAATTGTTTACACAGTACATTTATAATATCATTTCACCTGCATTTATAAGTGTAACAATTAATTAAAGGCTAACACCACATGCACAGTTTGTGGTTATACACATTGTTATCACTCGGTTAAAGTTTGCTTTAACATAAAATTCAAAAATAAAGGTAACAACAAAAATTAAGAATAACAATACAGCAGCATAAAATTATTATTAAAATTTTGATTAAGTAGTAAATACAACTTTTTATATAAACAAAAACAAAATAGCATTTACCATAAACGTTAAATTAAAATCAAACAATATCAGATATTAAAATTTAAAAACAGCACACAACTTATTTATACAATAATAACATTGGAATAAAATAAAACAATTGACACAAAATTAATTAATTAAATTAAATATATCACAGCTCATCATTAATGCATTGAATTATAGTTATTAAATCAATTAACTTTCGATTGGATGACAAAATACCTAAATTTAAAATTCTTACACATTTGTTAATATACAGCTACTATTTATATTCTATATTAGAGTAATGCTCCTTAATTATTTTGTGAAATTTGCTCAACTTGTCGTGGTTTATATCTATTAGATCACTGCAACTGTTAAGGATTTTACACAAGCGTGGAATCGGAGAGTTAGCACCCAGAACCGTTCTGCGTAAGGGTGGGTGTAACGGCGTAATGGGGTTTCGCGGATATCGGGATGGGGCACGAAACTTAAGAAGACTTATTACGGCCGCTTTCAATATTCGATCTCGAATTTAAGATTTCTATTGATCCAGATTTTACCCGATCCCTCGATTGATGTCGAATCTGTATTTCAATAAGCCGATCTCGTTTCCAAATCCATTGAAAAAAAGAGATTGGTCATAAATTAACGCCCTCCTTAACGTTTGGTTTTACGCATTTGCAGTAAAAGTGCAATGTGCGATTATTAATTAAAGAGTAAAATGATGGTTGTTTTCTTAAAGCCTATCTATTTTATGTATTATCACAAGTAATTGTATACACAGTAAAATATAATTGATTGCGTAGTCGCAACGGTAAAGTGCTGTAACTATACGTCGAGATTAGTAAAACATAAATGTTTTGTTGGAGAGGAACGGAACGTCAGTCAATCGAAAAGTAGCGTCTGTCAGTTTCACTCATCACTGTTTGTCAACATTAACATTCTAAAATCTCAAGTTTGTTTGTTTCTTGCAAAGAAGAAAAGAGAAAAATGGAGCCAGAAACTGTAAGTAAATAATTGTATTAAATAATCGTGCAATAAACATTTATTTATTATTTTTTGCTGTAAAAGATAAATGCGTGGGGACGCGGTATTTCGCGCCATTACGTACAAAACTTACTAAGCTTTATTTGTTTGTAGAGTAAAACCAAACCTCTTTCGAAGGAAGAGACGAAAGGGCTGCTCTCCTTAATTGAGGGGAGCAATATAATAAATAACAAGAAGACGAATGCCACGAATAACAAAATAAAGGTGGAAGAATGGACACGGATTGCAGGCGTGTTTAACGCAAACATGGGCATCTGTCGCCGTACACCACAACAACTTCGTCTTAAGTGGGAAAACTTGAAAAAGAACTCACGAAAGCGGAGTACTTTAATACGGATGGAACGGATCAAGGTAAATTAAGTTTAAAATTGAACAAATAGAAAACTTTGGCTAGCCTTGCCTGCTCATTAGTCTAGTAACTAGACTCTAGTGGTTGTAAGAGTGACTGTTGAGCATGAGGTCTTAGGCAGTGTTTTGAATATTAAGAATTTCTCAGTAGCAGCCCGGAGTCTGGATATAAGCCCCGTATATGACAATAGGCTTGCCCCCAGACTTACAACATAAAACATAACTGGCAGAATGTGGGTTTACTACCGCTGCTCAACCTGTTGGGGAATAAAAATGTTGATTTATGTCATGTTATGTTCCAGACTGGAGGTGGGCCACCAGGATACTTTCCTCCTGATGACATCCTGGATAGGGTGGCAGCATTACTGGGCAGTACTGGAGAGGGTCTCACAGTGAGGTTTGGTGGTGATGCTGAGCCCCAAATTATTGATCATGGTGATGGTGATGGGAGTGTTGAGACCGCTCATATTGTGCCAGTTAATAATACCATAACATCTCCAATGCTATTGATTGACAGTCCATTGCCTGTGAAAAATCCTTCTACATCCATGGATTATACATATGTATCCACAGAATATCCAGTGTCCATGGGCAGTGAAGTGCCAGTCAATGGCATTGGAGATGAGTTGGTGACGCTGGCCAATATTAATACTCCAGTTGTACCAAAAGAAAAAAGGAATTTTAGAGCTAGTGGTAATATCCTATTATATCCTGCTAATACCACTAACAACCACTAACTTTGAATGTTTGCTATTATTAATGTTTGTTACTCAATAACGCTTTTATGGCTGAACCATATGCATAAAATTTGGCATAAGTATACTATGACCTGGAATATCATATAATTAGAATACTGTTCATCCGGGTAGTTACGTGAAGTTTGAGAGGATGAATAATCACAAAAGTCTGTGAAGATGGTTGGATGGATATTTGATACTTTTTTATGCAAAAACTACTAAAGTTTAAACATTTTGATATTCTATATTTAAAGCATTTTTGTTTTACAGGTGGTATTAAACGGAAGCTACTGAAGCCAGACAACGGGTGTCAAGCTCGAAATATTGCATTGGCTGAATATTATAATGTTAAGAAAAAATTGATAGAGTGTAAGTTTGAAAATATAATGTTAGAAAATGAAAAATTAAGATTAGAGATAAGGAAGCTGAAGGGAGAGGATTTATAGAATTATATTATTGTATATCCCTAAGTATAATTTAATCATAATTTCGTCAATTTAAGTTTTTAGTTTTAAAGTAAATGTGCCTGTAGTTAAAATATATTTTATGTATGTAACTAATTAAACAATTATGAAAAATTTATATTTTATTTCCTTAAATTATCATTGTTTAATCATTTGGAGCTAACAGTAGGTATAATAATAAAATAAAAGTAGGTATAAAAATAAATAAAGTGGTAATAATGAACATCTAATCAAAGCAATTTACTAATTATCAAGACAGATTATTAATATTTTTGTATAATAAATGAATGATAAGTATTAAAAATAATTTAAAATTAATCCTTGTCTATGTCCGATATCATTTTGAAGACTGTCCGAATTAGCTGATGTCACAGTGATTTCACTTTCTTCTGGCATTTCTACTTCGGGGGGTACTTCTTCAATATTATAATTTCTGCAGATGTTGTGAAGAACAGCTGTCGCAATTATAACTGCTTGCATGTTATGTAATGACAACCGCATGGTCAATGAAATTACTGGGAAGCGACGTTTCCAGACTCCAAATGTCCTAAACAAACAAATACATTTTTTCATGAACTTTGTTAATAAAGTGAAAAAGTTGGTCCCATGAATAGGGTTTTTCATCATAATAATGTCTAGTATAGTGACAGCTTTATTAAATGGTGATTTTACCTTTCAATTGTGTTTCGAGTTTTTATGTGTGCCTCATTGTATCTTATTTCCTGGCTAGTTGATGGGTTTAACAAAGGTGTGAGCAAGTAAGGCCGGTTTGGATAGGCACTGTCCCCAAGTAACCACCGATTTCCTAAAATACCATCTTCACACCGGGCTGTAATAATAGTTAGATAAGTACATCAGAAATTCATATTGTTTTAAATGTTATTAGAAAGGACAATAAACTCAATATTACCTCTTAATACTGAATTATTAAAAATAGTAGCATCATGAGCAGAACCAGGCCACCGAGCAACAACATTCAATAATTTAAGGTCTGCATCACAAACGGCTTGGACATTGATTGAAAAGTATCCCTTCCTATTTCTATATTCCTCACCTATTGTTGAACCTAAAATACAAAATATTTTATTTGTTGTAGCAAATGTATGGCAACTTTCTAAACAATTAGGTAGGTAAGTAAATTGCAAACTATAGATAACAAATCATGACTTGTATTATACTTACATGGAGACTGAATGTGTACATGTGTACAGTCAATAGCACCACATACTCTTGGAAATTGAGCTATGTTATAAAATTTCTCTGTAGTTCTAGAATGTAGAAAAATGTATTTGTCATACAATCTAGCTATAGCAGCAGATATATCTGCCACTATTCTACAGGCTGATGATAGGGATACTCCAGCAAAGTCGGCCACTGAATTAAGCATTGTCCCCAATGCATAAAATCGAAGTGCCAATAAAAGTTGATGCAATGGTGGTATACCATTATTCCTGAAAATGATACCATATACCTATAAGTACTTATCCGTTTTTCTAAGTTATGTTTATATATTGAAGCAATTTGAGTAAACATACAAATTTCTTACCGTCTTGATTTCACTTTGATATAGGGCATTATTTCAATCAAAACAGATTCAACCGACGCTTTGTTCATTCTGAATCTGAATGTGAACTCTGCGTCAGTTAAACTTTCTTTGAAATTTATTCGTCGAAAAGTTTTTGAAGACACACCTCTCTCTTGTTCGCTGTCGCTACTATCCCAATCCGATAGCTCAGCCAATACTTCAAGATCACTATCACTTGAATATATTTCCATTTTCACGCCTTTATCAGTTCAATCGGTCAAAATTTGAGGATCGCAAATAAAGATCAATAACGTTCAAAAATCGATTTGTCAAAATCAGAGATAGGTTATAGAAAACGCATAACTGTCACTTTCATACAAATACCAATCTAAAAATCAGATCCGCCCTCCCAAAGATGGATTGAGAAAAAAGATCGGGATAACGATCCATCGATCGGTTATTGAAATACTAAAAGTAAAAAATGGATTCAAATATCAATCTCGATCCGCAAATTAGGGATTGGGATTGAATATAGAAAGCGGCCGTTAGTAGATTAGGGCAGTCGATTTTATTTCTAAGCAGTTTATAAAGAAACGAGGCATCAATGAGATCTCTTCGAGTTGATAACGAGTTCATCTTGAAGTATTTCAAACGACTGCTGTAGGAGGGCAGCAGTTTGCTTTTCCCTTTCGAAAAAGCAAGATGCCAAAGAAAGCGCTTTTGTACCCTTTCTAAAAGTAATTTATGCGTGGCGTAGTGTGGTCTCCATACAACACTGCAATACTCCAAGACGCTCCGTACAAGACTATTGTATAGCATTATTTTAGTGCTAACCAGTTTGAAACTTTTTGTGTTTCTTTGTACAAAACCTAACATTTTGGAGGCTTTTTTTATAATTTTCTCAATGTGAGGGATAAAAGTGATTTTTTTATCAAAAACAACGCCTAGGTCCGTGAGGTTATCGACTCGTTGTATTTTAGAGTTGTCTATCAGGTACTCAGAGTCTATGGGATGAGCCTTCCTTGAAAATGAAAGGTGGTAACATTTTTTTAAATTTAGTTCCATTTTGTTATTTTTACACCATTCGACAACCCTATTCAAATCATCTTGCAAGAGCGCGATATCACTAGATGAATCGATTGCTCTGGCAAACTTTAGGTCATCGGCGTACAAGAAGCACTCGGAGAAGAAAAAGCAGCTGGGAAGGTCATTAATAAATATTATAAACAATATGGGAGCAAGATGTGAACCTTGCGGAGCTCCGGAAGTCATACGATAATTGCTGGCTGATCGAAAACCATTCACCACAACATAGAATTCCCGATCCAATAGGTAAGACTTCAACCATTCCAGCAAGAATAAAATAGAAGTAAAATAAATAGAAGTCGGTTTAATTACTACCCATTTTAAATGACTATACACCGTGTAAATCACCTCATCACGAAGCCGTCAACCAAGCATTCTGTACATGAAACTAAGTAACTTTACGCAAAAATTATTGCTGGGAAACGACTTTTTTTTGGGGGGTGTAAAATCATGTTTTGTGGTAGAACTCAATGTAACGCACTCAAAACACTGTGCTGATGGACGGATTGAATAGTATGGGGGTTGTGGAGGTGTTTAAAGTAAAATTCTTACATTAAAAACTTGTATTTAAAAAAATACTTGTCAAAAAGTTGGAACTTTGACCCCTAATATCTCCGTAACTAGAAGGTTCCCAGGTATGGTGTAGAACAAAAATATGATCGCAATGACAGGGAGAACCAGAGCCTTTCGGCTTCGTTAAGAGGTGTTTTACACCCTTTATGTCAACAAAACAACATAGTCAGTAAGTCTGACATAAAAAGCGACTTTAGTTTAAAGTATAATTAGTTTCAAAAACAACATCCAATCTTTCTGATTACAACACCCACGTGCAATATTCCCCCATCCCTGCGCAATCGTTGATCATGACCGAAAACTAGGTCACCATTCCCGGGCGTGATCTTGACCTGATATGGCACGTGTCATCGAGAACTTTACCTATCATTTATTTATGTATTCACAAGGAAAACTAATAATTTATTTACAAAATAATATTTATGATTGATATTTAATGCTTCGTTCTACAGGTTAAGCGAAGCTTGTCTAGGTTGAACCGTGGATGGGTGACCGCACATTACAAAATGAGTTTTCTCCGTGCCTCGGAGAGCATATTAAGCCGTGGGTCCCGGCGTTTGTAGATCTTTGACAGTCGTTTTAGGTAGTCAGTGGCTCGAAAGTCTGACAACCAGTCTTACCACGGGGTATCGGGGTATGCTCGTATTCATGAATGAATGTGAATGAATTTAAGACTTGACGAAGACCAAAGAAACGATGGATTGACTGTGTGAAGGATGATATGGCAAGAAAGGAGGTGTCTCATGAGATGACGAGTAATACAAGGTGTTGTTTTGCATCCTCGTCAAATTCAAGGAGGTAACTTTGCTAATGATTCTAGTCCCGAATCAATAATAAAATTGGTATATGATTTTCATTTTTTTTTCTTATTTACGAAAATCTGTAAGTTTGAACCACCTGTGTTTCAAACGCGGCCTGTCTGATCCTCGCCCTATAACCGCGCTTTCATACATACAAACAATCTCAAACGTTTATTTGATAATTTCTTATTCTCTAAACCACGTTAAGGAGGTTATTCTGAAATACTGACAAACTTAAACAACCAAAAAAAATCAGCTTTTATAAAGAATTAAGTAGGTACCGTAATTTTAATTGATTATTTATTTCTTCTGTGACATCCTCCTCCAAGGTGTGGAAGAAGAAGACATGCTGCGCTGACACCAATTAAATTAGGATAACGACAGGAAAAAGATAATTCTTTTTTTTTTTCATGTAAAATATATCCAAAATCCGTATCACTTCCATAAAACAGACAGTACATCATTATCAGCCCCCACAAGACTACGCCAGCGCAGTCGTTGATCGTGACCGATAACGGGGTCACATGGCTGGGGGGGAGCGTGCTCATGACCCAGTCCGGACATTGTCAATGGCAACAGGTATTGGCTTTTAGCTGGTCGTGAAAACTACAGCGGAATAGTCAAGGTTGCTGTATGGGTTGTTATAGGTACTAGTACGTTTTGATATCGAGGTGTTAGTAGGTTATTATAGCCGAAGTGAGCGCCTCTTTAGCATGTGGTACTAGTAGCATATTTTAGTGGTTTTTTGAAAACTTATTTAGCGGCATTGTGCACTTTTGTGGTGGGTAAAAAATGTTAAACTCGCGTCAGGTCACGTGTCCTGATCGAAAATTCGTAAGACGGATTGACATTAGGTTACGAAGGAATTTTAACTTTATGACATCTGTCATTTTTTAGAGTGATCGCAAACGCGACTGAGGTCCTTGGTTTGATTCCCGGCTTGCGCAAAGTGTTATTGGGTTTTTCCATCAGGAATTTCTCAGTAGTAGCTACGGAGTCTGAATTTGTGCTAGTTCCTGGTTGATGGCAATAGGCTTTCCCCCTGTTACATGGCACTTACACATAACTGTCAAAATGTGTGTGTTTTAAAGTCTCATGTAATAGACCAACGAGGCAGAGGCCAGTTTAACTGACCCTTAATGTGGTCCCAAAATCAATAAAAACACATAACGGTCCGTAATAACCATTACAATATTTGTTATTTCGAAAAACATGGCCGCTTAAAAAAAACACCGAAAGAAAACGCAAAACGGCTTTTATGATAACATAAAATTAAGCTGTCTCGATTAGACAGCGATGATAAAAAAGGTTTCCATGTCCGGGAATTATAAATGGCTGTCATAAAAAGTGGGCGTGTCTTACGATGTTGGTCATGACCGAAAACGGGCACGTTTGCCCGCCCGGGCACGGTCTTGACCTACTCCTTTTCAATGCCATTATTCGCTTCGTCGAAGGATATTTGAGCAGAACCTTTTGTATGAGAACTGGGATCAATAACGTTTTTATCGAGAATCTTCTTGGAATAAACCAATATGATGATGAGGTTAATTGTATGAGGATGTTTTGCTGAAAATGTTATTACGAGATATTTGTTTCATTAACTGCTGGTATCAAAGGCTCTTGGCTAAATAAGACGCTCGTATCCATCTTTAGTATAAGCTGTGCTTGCCTCGGTTGGGCCGTGGATGGGTGGCCACTATTTATTTACAGAGTTACTGCTGTGCCTCGGAAGGCATGTTATGCCGTTGGTCCCGGCTGTCATTTAACGACCGAAAGTCTTACAACCAGTCTTACCAAAGGTTGTGCAGGTCAGATAGGCAATCGCTCCATGAAATTTACAAATGAGTAGCCAGAATGTCACACCATTCGTTAAATGGTAAAAGAAAATTGTACATCAGGCTTGCAAGAAACTCACAATGTATAAAGAGAAGTGTTGATTAACGAACTTTCCGAGATATAGGCTAGGTACACATCATTAATCACGCCGGTGTGCACGTGCTTTTAATACCCTAAAGCGCAACACACAGAGGGAGCGAATACGGGTCGGCCCCGGGGGGGGCGCGGGAGTACAGCATCTGTGTTACATGTACGTATATGAACGACATTACACAGAGAGCGTGCGCGGGTCGTGCGTGGGTCGAGCGCGGGTCGTGTGCGGGTCTGGCGCGGGACGGGCGCGGGTCGGGTGACGCGCGTGACTCGCTCTGTTTGTGGTGGGTAAATTCATGCCCTTTTGAACAATATTTGTTCAGTTTAATGGTCCAGTCAATGATAACTTCGGCTCACAGCAGCAGCCAACAGTCAGCAGCCGCAGAACTGCCAAGACATAGGTCACGAGTTCAAACCCAAGGCAGACACTAATTTTTCATATTGATGTGTGTATTGTATAATTATCACAAATTTCGGTAAAGGAATAGGTGATGATCACAATTTTTTTTTCTTTGTTTATTGGGTAGATTATTAGAAAGTATTAAACACGTGAGAACTGGGAGGGTGGTATCACAGTCGGTGGCATGAAAATCACCAACCTGCGCTACGCTGATGATACTACTCTTCTTGCAGCTAATGAGTCGGAAATGGCTGCGCTCTTAGATCGAATGGAGCGGTTTAGCGAGGAGCTGGGTCTCTCTATGAACAGGTCGAAGACTAAGGTCATGGTGGTGGATAGATCTGGGAAGCTAGAACTAACTGGCGCATTAGATCTAGAAACAGTTGACAACTTCATCTACCTGGGTTCCAACATCAGCAACAATGGTTCTTGCGAGAAGGAAGTGCCCAGGAGAATAGGCATGGCTAAAAGCGCCATGTCTCAACTTGAAACAATCTGGAGAGATCGCAACATTTCTGTAAAAACCAAAACCAAGCTGGTACGGACCCTGGTCTTCTCGATCTTCTCGTACGGCGCTGAGACTTGGACGCTGAAAGCTGCTGACCGAAAACGCGTTGACGCGTTTGAGATTTGGTGCTGGAGAAAGATGCTGCGTATCCCCTGGACAGCATATCGGACAAACGTCTCCATACTGCGAGAGCTCAAAATCTCCTCACGGCTATCATCCGAATGCCTGCGCAGAGTCCTGGAATACTTCGGTCACATTGCGAGGAAGGACGACGGTAACCTGGAAAAACTAATAGTGACCGGCAAGGTGGATGGGAAAAGACCTCGTGGACGCAGCCCAATTCGATGGTCTGACCAGATCCGTACCGCCCTTGACTCCACAGTCCACAGCGCCCTTCACACAGCCAGAGACAGAAACAGCTGAAGAAAGATCATCCGCGAAAAGGTGATTCTGAAGGGAGGTCACGACCCTCAGCATTGAGGAATACGACGCAAGGAGGAGGATTAAACACGTATTTTTTTTCTTTTTTCACGTGGTCATAAAATTACGGAGATATATTGAGTTGAAATGCCGCATGATGTCACGTGTAGGTTATTTTTAAACCTACTTGTGACATAGTGAGCCCCCACTCTCCAACTTTAATGAGTTTTAACTAAGTAATTTTTTGATATTTTGATAAAACAATAAATACTTGTCTAATATTTTTGTATTAGGTACCTGTCTGACGGACAAAATAAAATTTCGTTTTCTTTACCCAGTCTTCACCCCTATTGTGAGGAAGCCTGAGAGATATTTCTCGACGGCATGTTAAGCCAAGTCAGATGCCCGCGGGCGGCATAAGCACGAAATCCGCAGTTTCGGCCGAAGTTACGGTCGTTTCCTACTCCGTATCACTTACGGACATAAGATTCGTTAGGAGCTCGAACTAAAAATGAATGACAACACGATTGGACAGTTGTCCTTACTCTTGATGTGTTTTCAAAACTCATGAATCCGAAAATATAAGGGAGTAGGGTTCATTTCGAAGTGTAAAACAAGTTACGGAAGGACTCGTATTTTCGTTGACGGTTTTAGAGAGTAGACCCCCTGGTTAGTTTCTGACCACACGAAAAGAAGACGAAGAAGAATCGTCCAAGATACAACCAGAGAGGTCTTGCGTGTATTATGTTACACCTCGTATAGGTTTAGTTGATAAAGTTTGATTTACAAGTCTTGGGGATGTAGAGATACCAAAAATACATTGATATAAAGTAGGTGAATGAATACGACCCGTTTTAAACTTAAAATAATCAGCATTGCCATCCAACGTGGCAATGCGACCAGCATTTCACTTTTCCTATTGACAGCGATGTGGATAAATTTTTTGACGCCCTGTAATTTTGATACTTGTACTTATTTTATTATTATTTTAGATGTATTTGTAGTTAGTAAATAATGTTTATAAGTAATATAAATAAAATAAATAAAATAAGGGATATGTACTTAAGTTATTAATTTTACAATTTACTTTGACGTTTCTAAAATTTCAAAGTAAATTAATAACTATCAAAAATTTCTTACGCATTTTCACAAGAGAGTTGCTGATTTGCAAAATGATTAATTACATTAAAACCCACAATGCCTAAACAAAAATATTGAATACTGGCGTCAATCATTTGATTCACAAACCAAGAGAAAAAAAAAACGAAATTGAGTAGTGCAATACTTGTAATAATTATCTATCAACGTCACCCATACATACAAAGGACTTTAAGAAATTATTATTTGAAAATGTTGTCATGAAAGATACTGAATGTATAATAGCAAAGAAAAACGTAATTCAAAAAAAAACTTTAAAATTAAGAATAGAGTTTTTATTTCAATGAAGAACATTTCTTTAAAAGCTTTTTTTTAATTTGTGTGGTTTTTGGTTTAAATAAAAACTGTAAATATTGTAACTGTAAGTATAGTAAGTATTTGGAGCGTTGTATTGCCCCATACTTTTTTTTTATTAAATTTTACTCAGTTCTTTTTTCTTTACGAAATCGACATTACTTAATTTACTGGCTGACTTGCCTTTAAGGATAAAAGCCTCCAATACAATATAAGATGAAAAAAAGGCTAAGATTAATAAGGTAATATAAAATAATAACATTTCATTATGTTTTTAAGAAAAATAAAATATCTAATAAAACAGAGACTAAATTATAACTAAAAATGTATTTTGTTCAATCAATCAATCAATCAAAATCATTTATTTCAAGTAAGCCAATTACAGGCACTTTTGAATAGTCAAACAACAATAAAAATGAAGCTACAGTCCCAGTCACAAGACATAATAACTGTGAAAGTACTGTAGTTGCCCATTCCAAAGCGTAGATCTCTATGGAGAAGAATGGGCAAGAAACTCCATGGACACTCTTTTAAAATCAGAATCTTGTTACAAAAACCTTGATTACATCATTCATGTTGAGATGGTACATTATGTGAGAACGATGTAGCAAGACGTGCACGTTAAAAGTGTCCATAGTAAAATAAAAACAAAAAGACAATTAAAAAAATAAAATAATTAGTTCGAAATAAGCCGTGGCAACTAAGAGATGACCAGGCACAACTGATAGCGCCCGTACACGAACATGACGAATGGATCAGCCATCATTGAACTCAACCATTTTGAAGGGAACTAAATGACCCGACATGTTATTAATATTAATATACTTACCAAAGGTATGTGTATAAATAATAGAAATTCCCCTTACCAAAACACAAATATTTTCCGAAATAAATGGTCTCTCAAGTCACAATAAATAAGTTTCCACTTTTGACCACTCCGATATTGGCCACCTGTGTAGCTTTACAAGAATTTCGCATTACCATATTTCATAAAAGCTAGAGTACATAACTGGAGCATTCACCCGCATCTTCCGAAACAGAGGAAAAAAAAAGTACTGCCGATACTGGAGTGATATTATTTTGGCTCAGGCGCAAAATGTCTCTTTCGTAAAATGTCTACTGGTAGTAAAATGTCTCTTTCTCATAATGTCGCTTGCGCAGAATGACTCCTTCTCAAAAGGTCGCTTTCTCACAATGCCTCCTTCGCAGAATGTCTCTTTCGCAAAATGTCGCGTTAGTAACTTAGAAAAAAATTAGCCTGGTTTAAAAAAGGGGGTTTTTTTTCCAATTTCTTATAAAATGTTAACAAGTTTTAGGAGATATTCAATGGTCAAGTCTGACTCGGCTGGGCATAATTCTCGCTTTCTTTTGTTACTATACTATTTTTAATTTTTAAACAAAAAGCGAACGGTTTCCCTCTTGGTCTGATTAATTTTGTCTTTTACTTCTTCTTCTTCGTCGTTCCCTCACTGCTGAGGATCGCGACCACATATTTATTTATTTATTTAACACTTCAAGTACAATGTACAGAGGCGGACTTAATGCCATGTGCATTTTCTACCAGTCAACCTTTGGGTAATGCAGAGACAAAGAGTGGTAGGTGTCTAACTGTAAAAAAAATAGAAATTAATAAGACATACTAATAATAAAATACTAAAAAGATATATAAAATACTATAAATTTATAACAAAATACTATAAATATATATCAATATATAAATTATAAAATAAAAGGACCAACAATGAGGAAAATATCAACGTTGTGACGATAATGCTAGCTTCTTCCGAATGTGCTCGCGAACTTTTATTTTAAAAGATAGACGATTTGTTACCATCCTGATTTCTTGAGGGAGCGCATATGATACGTCTCCAAGCCATGCGGTCTCCTGCTGTGTGAACAGCTCGGTACAAGCTAACTAAAGCAGCCATCTTGATCACGTCTGCCCATCTTGCCTGTGCCCTGCATTGCGCGTGTTTACCTTCTGCCCGGCTCAGTATTCTCCTTTCCAGACAATGCCTAGGCCAACGCATAATACGTCCAAAAAAGCTGAGGGTACGCTCCAGGCAGATTGTGGAAAGCCGTTTGGTGATGTTTGTTTTACTGCTTGTGAGTATTTCAGTCTGTATATAATAGGGGATCGGACTGGGTAATGAAAACGACATTCTATTTTGTCCGTCAGACAGGTAATACAAAAATATTAGACACGTATTTTTTGTTTTATCAGAATATCAAAAAAATACTTAGTTAGAACTCATTAAAGTTGGAGAGTGGGGGCTTACTACGTCACAAGTAGGTATAAAACTTACCTACATGTGACGTCAGGCGCCATTTCAACTCAATATATCTCCGTAATTTTATAACCACATGAAAAAAGAAAAAATACGTGTCCAATACTTTTCAATAAACTAACTACTAATAGACGGACAAAGAAAAAAAAATAGGATTATCCCCTATTATACACCCTTCATCTAATCGCCTTTAGTATTATCATATTTATAATACCAAGTTCTTTAACGTATAATTCAAGCTCACTAATTTAGTTACTTTAGAAGATAAGTGTGGTTTGTTGAGATCTAGTATATACACAAGTGACACTATCAGGTGGCGTACCATGACGTCTTAAAACATAATTGTTCCATTCTTATTCCGAGTGAAAAAGAGACGGAGCTATACAGGTCGTCTAGCTCCATCTCTTTCCCACTCTGGCATAGGAATGGAACAATAATGTTTTAAACGTCATAGTAACCCACCAGGTTTTGGTACATTTTAACGATGGGCTATTCATGATTCTATTGAGAGCTTTCTTAAGTGACGTAACATCATAACATCACGCCTGTAATCCCCGAAGGGTTAGGCAGAGGTGTACCTAATAGTGCACCCACATTTTGCCAGTTATGTTTAAGTCCCATGTAATAGGGAGCGACCCTATTGCCATCAACCGGGCACAAATCCAGACCATGGCTGCTGCTGAAAAATTCCTGATAGGAAAACCTAATAGGACTTTACCCGACCCGAGCTCGAACCCAGTACCTCATGCCCAGCAGTCGCGTTTGCGAAAACAAGACCTTGAGGCAGTCACTTCATCGTCGGGAACTTTCATAAGTGTGAGCTTTTAAAGCTCAAATCAAGTGTACCTCATCATCTGCCTAGCCTTTTCCCAAACTATCTTGGGGTCGGCTTTCAGTCTAACCGGACGCAGCTGAGTACCAGTATTTAACATGAAGCGACTGCCTATCTGACCTCCACAACCCAGTAACTGGGTAATACTATACCCCTTAGTAAGACTGGATGTCAGAATTTTGGCTTCTGACTACTCATAACGACTGTCAAAGCTCTACAAATGACAGCCGGGACCAACAGCTTAACATGCTTTCCGAGGCACGGAGGAAACTCGGTTTGTAATTATGATCACCCATCCACGGACCAAACTCGGCAAGCACGGCTTAACCTTAAAGATCGACCAGTGCGGCTGTTATTATTTAGCCACGAGCTCCTCAAGTCAAGTCAAGTGTACTTACCTATCTTATTCAATTATATCTACCGTTTGAAATAAAAAAAGAGGTTTTAACACAAGAATCGATACTATATACAGTATGTTAGTTTAAACGAGGGACATATTCAAACCCATAATAGTACATGCTAACATGATACTAATAAAAATATAAACAAAAAAAAACACTGATAAATAACAGACAGAACCATACCAACATTTTCGCAAATGTCACGCAACGTGTATACACCCTTGCGCTAGCGACTTAATACTATCGCAGAACATGTGAGCGGGTCAATGACTCTTAGGTATTATTCATTTTCCCTTCATACTTTAAACTTATCTGGCTTAGGACAGTCCAAAATATCTAGGCACTAAACAAAACATTAAAAATTCTTCTATATACGTTATAGGTTTTTTACATATTTGGGACGAGAATCGAATACTGAATACCCTACCTCAATATGTCCCTCGTTTAACCTAACATACTGTATAACTAAATCATAACCAAGCCATACCTTGAACAAAGAACTCCAACACAACACTTTTCAAACATTAAATACCTACCCTACAGAATATTGGCAGTCATTAAATATTGGGTATCATTTAAGCTATCACAAATTTAATAAGTTTTGTGTTTCTTAAATAATAGGGTTTGTCCTCAAAATAGTAGATCTGTCACCAAAATGTAGTCACCAAACAATGCAAAATCAGTTCCACAATAAATCACCTAAAATCCTGAGATATAAGGTCTATTACCAAATAAATGTTTTTGTATGTATTATAATAGGTGTGTCCTAATAAGTATTTAAGCAAACTAATTTAAAGAGATCACCAATAAATCATATTATGTTACTAAAAAATTGCATTAAGTTCAAATAGTAGTCGACGGAGCCCCACTACGCGGGGCTCCTATTTCTCTCTGCAGGGTTTAAAGTAACCAAACACGAAGGGGATGTCGGGGTCTTAGTTCGCTCGCTCCGCTCGCTCACTAGACCCCGCCATCCCCTTCGAACCTAACCTGTCCGAGTTGATGTGCCCTATGTCTCTAAGGAACTGATCTATTCATTTGGTGACAGATCTACCATTCTGAGCACAGAGCTATTATTTAAGTAACAAAACTGTTATTATAAGAACGAAGTTTATATTCATGTAATGCAATATAATTTTATTGGTTATCGATCTCTTATTTCACTGATAATTCATACCTGGGAACAATTTTTGTTTATCTGAGAACGAAAATATTTCGTGGCGATAGATCTATTTATTAGGTGATACAACTTGATGACAAATATAAATTCTGGTGATAGAAAATATAGTTCCCTTAAATATTGGACGCTCTCATTAGCGTACCAGGTAATCCCCTTGTGAGGGGATTAAGCTCAGATATTTCCATTTTATCCTATACAGTGGACAGCGGAATATTATCCTACGTTATGTGCAAGGGAATTTTCAGTCTGAATAGCTAATTTGGTATGAGGAAATCTGTCTTCGTTTTTTGATAGATAGGGGATTATGCGAGTGACTTGGGTTATTAGTTACTGCCGTTGGTGTAGTGGTCGAGTGAGGTCCTGGGTTCGATTTCAGGTTGGGCACAGTGTAATTGGGATTCCCATCAGCTGGAATAGGGGTGCGGACTGGGTAAAGAAAACGACATTCTATTTTGTCCGTCAGACAGGAAATACAAAAATATTAGACACGTATTTTTTGTTTTATCAAAATATCAAAAAAATACTTAGTTAAAACTCATTAAAGTTGGAGAGTGGGGGCTCACTACGTCACAAGTAGGTATAAAACTTACCTACATGTGACGTCTTGCGGCATTTCAACTCAATATATCTCCGTAAAATAAAACTTAAACTTCATCTGTCTAGCATTTTCACAAGTATGGTCGGCCTTCCAGTCTAACCGGATGCAGCTGATTACCAGTATTTTAAATGGAGTGCCTACCTGACCTCAAAAAGTACCCTAGGTGTTAAAAACTATCTGGGTGTGAAATTTTATCATCTGGGTAAAATTTGGTGCACAGTATGTAGTTTTTGGCGTGAAAGAGGAACAAAAATCCATAATTATAATCATACATACATACAACCAAATTATTGCATTTATATACCTAATAGTAATTTGGAAGCAAAATGGAAACGTCAACGAACATCATCATGATGTAGTCGGAAGAAAACTAACCTATTCAAGTAGACAATTTACACATGTCGAATAAAACTGCGACAGAAAACACTTTCGGAAATAACATCTAAACAGCGGATACGAATCACTTTGAAATTCATTCACTGTGCTTATTAAACCATCATGGCGGCGCGCGCACTTCCAACCCCCCCTCCTAGTCCCCCTCCTATCCCTCTCCCCGTGATCTTGACCCGGAACTGGGTCACGATCGTGTCCCGCGCAGGTTCGAGATATTAATAGTGTCAATGCAATTATATTGATACATTATTTATTAAGAGTTCCTACTTAATTTCATAAAAATCGAAAATATGAAAACCAGTAGTACCAAGGGGTATCGTATTTCCCAGTAGGAACTGTTATACTGGAAGCCGACCCGAAAAAGGCAAGGCAGATGATGATGACTTAGTTGCACCAGATAGCCAGACAGACAACTGGTCATCGCTTTGCAAACTTAGCGTATTCCTTCAACTGATTAGACAAGAACGTTCATTTCAATAAATTTTTGCACCTTCTTTTACACTAGTCGAATACCACTTTAAGAAAGACTTCTTCTAGTGTTAGAAAAACTGTAACTTTCTCTACATATCGCAAGGCAAGATCTCTGTTTAAAAACGGGTCATAAAATCATAAAGTAGTCACAAAACACATAAACTTCATGAAACAGTATCCTCAGAGCGGAAACAAATCACTTTGCAATTCATTCAATATGGCGGCGCGCGCACACTGCCCCCCTCCCCTTCTTCCTTCTGTCCCTCTCCGCGTGATCTTGACCCAGGAGTAGGTCACGATCGTATCCCGCGCAGCCCCCGACCTTGCTGCCGTTTCCTGGTACATCGATACCTCGTGTATCTCAACGGACCTTGAAAATGTATTTGTGGACCGGGGATTCTATATTTACGGGAGAAACGGGACTGAGGATAAAAAAACAAATGCAGTCCTGTTTTTTGTTGCTGTTTGGTTTTGTCTGTTTATTTGTTTTTAACAAGCTTTTATGGGGTTCACATGTAACTGTGTAAACAATCTAGGAAGTTAAAAGGGTTCTTAGTTTTTTTTTTTTATATAAAACAAAAAAAAAACGCAATCAAGGTGACTATATAATAAGTTACCAGGACAAGTCATTTCAAGTACGAACATTAATGAATTTAAAAGAAATCTGTTCAAATTGTTAAATCACAAGGTGTATTATTCTGTTGACGAATATTTAAATGATAAATTTTAATTTTAGTTCCTATCTAATTAAATCGAATCTGTTTTTTTTTTTATGACATACTAATGATTTTGTTAATTTTGATTATTGTATTCTTGAATTAGTGACATTATTATTTTATTCGTATTTTTTGGTTTCTTTTACTTTAATTAACGTGACATCTTATCAATTTTATCTTAATTGGACAGTATTTATGCTTGTGGTTATTATACCTAATTTTGATTACCTATAATGTTTATAAGAAAAACTGAAAATTTTGTATGCTTTTTTGCGGGACTTTTTTTTTTTTTTTTTTTTTTGTGAATGGCATCTCGCAGTTCAACCTATGAGGTTGTCGTCTGCTTAACCGGACTATCCTGTGGGTGCCTTTAGAGTAAGGCCTCCAGCCAGGGCATAAAAACTTACAAACTAAGCGACTGCACGCTAAGGGCACCCCCTGTGGGGTACGAACCTCGGCTTAGGGCGTCGCTGGGGGAAGACTGCATGGGGACAGGCTGGATCTGAATGGTATCATTATTTAGGGGCTGATTTAAAACTACTGGCACAGCATCGCGGGCTGGCTCGAGCGAGGGTCGGGGAGGGCATGGACCGGGACGTCGCGACGGACCTCGACGGCGAGGTCGGAAAGACGGCGGTTTGAGTCGGAACTTTTTAAGAGTGCTAGTCTCTTTGCTACTCTCCTGGAGGAGGGTGATAGCATCATCTGGAGTGACAAGGGTATGCCTAGGACGGCGTACTGTACTAATGCGCGAGGGTTCGTAACGGGCGGCCGCTGCGATCAGGGGATTACGGTGTTTAATGGCGTTATCGAAGAAACGCTTCGAAAGACGTTTCATAAACTGAAGGACGGTGGGCATTCTAAGGTCTACGTGTAGACGGTCATTACGGACATAAAAAGGGGCTCCCGTGACTCTACGTAAGAACCGGTTCTGTAAAACTTGCATCCTATGGATGTACTTAGGCTTGGTGTGAGCGTACACGACGCAAGCGTACGTCATAATGGGGCGGATCACCGCGGTATAAAGGCGCAACTTGCACTTGAGTGACAACTTGCTTTTTGCCGAAATCATGAAATGAAGCCTACCCATAGCAAACGCAGCTCGGTCGCGAGCTGCTTTGATGTGCGCCGCGAAAGACAAGTGGTTGTCAAGTATGACTCCTAAGTACTTGGCTTGCTTCTCCCAAGGGATAGGCTTACCGTACATAGTGATCGGGCTGAGCGCGGGTGGCTTAATTTTACGCTGTTTAGAGAAAAGAACTGCCTGGCTCTTGTCGGGGTTCACCTCGATTCTCCATTTCCGGAACCAAGCGCCTAAGACGTTGGCTGAGGTTTGGAGGGTGCTATAGATAGCGTCGTGACTGCGGCCAGTGTAATAAATGGCCGTGTCGTCCGCGAACAGGGCTAACTGAGCCTTCTTGCTCTTGGGGATGTCACTGGTGAACAGAGTAAAGATAAGGGGAGAGACGACGGAGCCCTGAGGGACTCCGGCTCTAATGGGGTGGGGGGAAGACAGTGCCTTCCCGATGCGATAGCGGAAGGTGCGATCCGACAGAAAGTCTCGTAAGATGAGCACAAGACGGTCCGGCACTCCCAGTTTGTACAGCTTATATAATAAGCCGTTGTGCCAGACTTTGTCGAAAGCCTTTGCTATGTCGAAGTACAACACACCCGTCATCGCTCCACGCTGGAAGCCAGCGCTCAAGTGTTCTACGATGCGATGGGCCTGTTGAATGCAGGAGTGTCCGGTCCTGAAGCCGAACTGCTCGTTGGGGATGAGACTCTTAGCCTCGGCGAAGTCTTTGAGTCGCTTATAAATAAGTCTCTCGTAGATTTTGCCGAGTGCGTTCAGGAGACTGATAGGTCTGTAGCTTGAGGGCTCAGACTTGGGTTTGCCTGGCTTGGCGAAACCGATGACAGTGGCCTCTTTCCATATTTGGGGAAAGGCGTTGTTGCTCAGGGCGCCATTGAAGATGGCCGCCATTAACACGACGAGCTGAGCGGGGAGGAGTTTTAACACCCTATTGGTGATTCCGTCGGAGCCGGGTGCTTTCCGCGGTTGAAGCTTATTAATGATGTCTTGCACTTCGTCAGCTGTGACCGAAGGCAGAGGATCATCAGGGTCTTCTACGGGAGGGAGGGCGGCTTTACGTTCGACGAATGCGTTCACCTCATCGAGATGTCGCTTGTCTACTGGTTGAGAGCTGGGGGAGCACTGGGACTCCAGGCTGTCGGCTAGGCATTCGGCCTTCTCAGAGTCGTCGAATGCGACGCTCTTATCGGGTCGGGTGAGGGGAGGCATCGAAGCCTCTTCGGTGGAGCGCAACTTGCGTTGGAGCTGCCAGAAGGCTAGGTGGGTAGGCTCGAGCTCGCTAAGCGTCTTGTCCCATTGATCTGAACGATGCTCACTAGTGCGCTTCTTTACAGCACGCTGTAAATAACGCATGTGAGCTTTGTTCGCGTCGCAGGGAAAGTTGCTGTAGGCACGGATGGCCGCGTTTTTCTCGGTTATCAGTTCACGTACGTCAGCGGGTAGAATCCAGCGTTGATCGCTCATTGCTGGAACTTCCCGTGAGCAATCCTTTAGTACGGATTGCACGTGTTCTGTAAACGAGTTGATGGCGGCCGTCGTGTCTGCGACTGAGACAATGTGGTCGGGGATGGCCTCCAGGTGAGGCGACGTGGTGGATTTCAGCTTTTCGCTGACTTTCCTCCAGTCGGTTATCACTTGGGTCGGCGGGGGCTGGCTGGGGTCAGAGGGACCCGAGCGGGGAACTAAGTGCATGAGCACTGGTCGATGGTCTGAGTTAAGCTCATGTAAAGTCTCGATGGAATGCAACTTAAGGTTGACATTCTTGAGTAGCGCTATGTCGAGAACGTCCGGACGTTGGTCGGGGTCGTGGGGATAGTGAGTGTGCTCCATAGGAGCGATGGGATCGAAGTTGAGGGACTCACCCAGGTTATACACGTGACGTCCTCTGGCAGAGGTCGTCGTGCTGTTCCAGGCGGGGTGTTTGGCGTTGAGGTCGCCCGCTATGATAACGGAGTCACTCAAGCTGAAGAGGACGGCAAGGTCTTTGGTGAACAGAGTGTGCTCCTCGGACGTGCCGCCGGGAGGGATGTACGCGGAGGCGATAGTGATCGATTGATGACCGGTCATGCCTAGTCGACATACTGAAGTCTCGAGCAGAGACTCCATGGGAGGGGGATCTAAGGGGATGCAGTGCAGTTCCTTTCTATAATAGATTAGAGTACCGCCCTTGTGGCAACGTGACCGATCGTTGCGAACTATGCGATAGTTGGCAATTCTCGGATCGCGGTGACTGGGCTTGAGGAAGGTCTCCTGTATGAGGAGGATATCAATTTGATGGTCACGGAGGAAGGTGGCGATCTCATCACGCTGGCCTCTAATGCCATTGGCATTAAAGTACCCTAATTTAAGGGATCGGGGTTTGGTACACGTTAATCTCGTATTATCCATTGGAATTAAAGATTAATGCCGCTGAAGGCTTCGCCTAACTTGATTAGGGACTTGAGGATAATTTTAAGCTTATCACCGTCAGTGTTAGCCTCCCTGAGATCTGCCGCCATGCGGTCTGCTTCGGGGGTGACTAACTTTGCTAACGTTTCTAAAGTTACGTTAGGAGAGGAGACCGCGGCCGCGGGGCCGGGAGGCGCGGGACGAGCGGGCGCCGGTGCGCTCGCTTGGGCCACGGGAGTGGGGACAAGGGCATCTAATAGCCCGGGAATGGGGCTGGACTTTGCTTTGCCGAGTGCCGGGAAGGCTCTCTGGTGGTTCAGCGAGGTCCAGGGAGAGGGCCTCTGAGGGCTGAGTCTCTCCGGCATCTGTGCAGTTGGTAGCCTCACCGATGGGCTTTCTCTCTGCTGGCGGGCGTTTGCACGCTTCGCCAATTTAGAGGAGGAGCCTTTGGGGGCTTTCGAGCAGCCCCGGTAGTTAGCCGGGTGGCCCGACTGGCCGCAAAGCACACAGCTCGGTGGCTCCGTGCATAGCGATTTGTCTTTGGGACGGGGGCAGTCTGCCGTACCATGGTCGCCTAGACACTTTACGCATCTGTGCGGCGCATGGCAGTTGGCTTGGCTGTGTCCGTACAGCTGGCAGCGGTGGCACTGCCCTACAACGGTTGAGCGGTAAGGCTTCTCTATTGAGATGCCTGTGAGGGAGCATACCGACTTCACTTTGAAGATCGGGTGGTGTCCTTCTACTGGGTCACAGATGACCAGTACCATATCGTACTGGTCTCCACCTCTCGCCTTATGAAGGCGGTGGACGGCTGCGACCGGGATGTCCTGGCTTTGGAGGTCATTTAGGATGTCCTCCGTGGGGATTTCCTTCGGGATCCGCCTGATCACCACGCGGGTGGGCTTCTCCTCTGGAAGGGAGTAAGTATGGAAGGCTATGTGCCTTCCGATCAGCTGACGGGTTAGTTCCCTGAAGTCAGCGGTCGTAGGGACCACCACTTTGATGCCCTGTTGTGTGCTTTTTGCGCTTGTATATTGTATGCGGCGCTCAACACACATTTTGGACACGTCTGTCCATTTCCCTTTGTCCTGAATGAACAGCGGGGGAGGGGGCTTCAGCTTCTTTGAAGAAGCGGCTGAAGGGTTAGCCTTAGGGCTGGCTGGCCTGCTAGTATGAGCAGCGGCGGACGTTGGTACGGGGACCGGGGAGGTGGGACGGGAGGCCGCGGGAGGGGGGACAGAAGGGAGCGCGACGTTCTTTTTAGCCATGGCGGCCTGGGAGTTTTTTCCCTTCTTTCTCTTGCCCTTTCCGACGACTTGATAGTCGTCTTCAGATGACGAGGCGGCAGAACACGAGTCTAAGATTGATTCCGAATCGGAGACTGGCTCGGTTGTGTCCATGTTCTCCGAAATGAGAACAACGGGCGCAGGTGCGGACTGATCCATTGTTTGCGAAACAATGAGCCTGGGTTTAGCCGGAATCGCGGCGGCGACGGCTGGCGGTAAGCCTTTGTCCATGTTTCCAGAAACGGGAACAATGGACGCAGGTGCGGGCTGACCCTTTGTTTGCGAAACAAAGGGTTTCGCAACAATGGGTCTAGGTGTAGCCGGAATCGCGGCGGCGACGGCTGGCGTTAAGCCTTTGTCCATGTTCTCGGAAACGGGAACAATGGACGCAGGTTCGGGCTGGACCTTTGTTTGCGAAACAGTGGGTTTCACAACAATGGGTCTTGGTGTCGCTTTAATCGCGGCGGCGACGGCAGGTGGCAAGCCTCTGTCGGCAGGCGGCGGCGACAAAGGGCTTTCAAGTACGTCACTGAAGTCAGTGACGTTATCGCTGGTTTGCCGGATAGCAGCGATTTCGGACCCATATTTTTTATTAAAATTTGGGTCGGTCGCAACGATGCGCAAGAAAAAGCGCAAAAGTGATTTTTCTGTCTCGTCGAGAGACGACATTTTATCGGCTAAAAGTTAGCGGACATTTGAGTGAAGCTCCGCGCCTAAACAGCCTAACAACCTATTTCCCTGAAACAATTATGTAGCGAATTTACTGGGTCCAGTGACTCACCCGCTTCAACCTTCCCGCAGCCACAGTCCGAGGGTCCTGGCTTGGTAGCAACTCCAACTCCAGTCCAGGGAACTTTGCTTTCAGGAACTTGTTAAAACGGGATACACTAGCACAGTAAATCGGCGGCGCATACGTTCGCGACGGAGCCCAAGTTTTCACCTAGACCCTGAAGGGGTTAGGCGGGCGGATTGGGTCACCACCCTCTCTTAGTTTCGTTGGCACCGTTAGGTTTCCCACCAAGAACCTCGAAACTGAGGTCTTTTCCCTGATGGGGCAAAGGAAGTTAAATCGGAATAATATCCGAAGCAAATGAGCAAGTGCTGTCTTAATAAAAAGACAACAATTGTTCGGGGGTGTAGTCGAGGGACTACTGATGTTTTGCGGGACACAGTTCGGATCCTATTTATTATAACATCTACTGTATGTACCTACCCTGTGTTCACAAAATAAATGAATTTGAATTTGGATTTGACATCATTATATTTCATACCCGTACCATGAGACCACCATATTGGATTTAGAATGACGTCACTTATTTAACCATACATTGTCATCCAAACTGAACATGTATGCAAAATATCATCACATTTGTAAACCACCGATAGTTAGGCAGGCCACGCTTCATACAAAAATCTTCCAACCCCTTTGATCCACTACCCGGTTTCCGATTGTGCTGCTATTTTGCGTACATGTTCAGTTTGGATGACAATGCATGGTTAGTTAATTGACGTCACTCTAAAGCGATATTTTTTTCAGTTTTAGTACAGAAAAAGAACTAAAAAACGCACAACTGCTTGTCAACGAGCTTGTGACAGCTACTGCGGATAAAACATATGAAATAAGTGGTTCAAAGCACCATCAGACACAGCTACATGTGGACCGGCGGTACTCCCGTGCAAAAAACAAATGTCGCACGCGCGTTTTTTTTTTTTTTTTGCGGATGGGAAATCATCAAATGACTTCTCCCGCTCTGGGCGGAGCGAGAGGGAGTGTCGGACTTGTACTGACTAAAACCCACCCATGTTCCTTCTTCGCCCTTTGTGTTCCAGGGCCGCGGTATCTCTTTCGAACCTACCCGCAGCCCTACGCGCGTATATACGCAAGTCTCGTTTTGGTCACGAACTGCATTGGCCTATATGAAAATCTTTGATACAACTGCAGGCACATGTTGGCCGCTGCAGATCTAATTTGGTTACATGGAGTATAATCGACCCATCTCGGACACGATGCGAGTGTGGAACATAGGTTATGCAACATTTTCTCTCCTGCTCATCGTGCAGAACTAATAGCAACCTCCAGGACTTTAATGCGGCAAACGACAGAGCTGTCCAGGTCGCTACGTACTGGTCGGACAGAATCTGAGTCATCGATTCTAGAAGAATGATATGCTAATTAATGATATACTAATTCTACCAGACGGCCTAGACAAAAATCTTACGCTTTCAATGGATATTGTGTTTCCTTCTATAACAGCTTTTTACCGGCTGGCAACATAAATGTTCGCGAAAATTCGTTATTATTATGTCTAAATTAACATCAAGCTGGTCAGAAAAATAACATTATGTTTAACACAATGTTATTTCACATAATGTTGTACCATAAAAAAAAAAACCTTATTTTTTGTACCTTTGGTCTCACAATGGAATAACAACAGAATTGTGAAATAACAACCTGCCACTTTTTCAATGTCGCCACAAAACTATTCAAAGTGATTTATCACTCATCGTTACACGTGGAATCCTGAAAATTCTCATAACTTTCAGAATTCCAGTTGACTTCAAAAGTGAACGCTATCCATCATGCTAACTACGACACGGTGAATGATGAATGAACGGCAACTAGGCATCGTCCATTCATTCATCTCACACACTGTTTTTGTTAAAGCAAACATCACGATTCTAAACTAGCTTCTACAGCACTTTTGAAGTTATTTTCCCAAAACAATGTGTTGATAGATGCATTGAACTGGCCCTATTTGGCGCAGCCGTGAGGCACACAGTAATTATCCTTCTTTTTTGTTTTATTTAGATACACAATTATTAAACCTTTTTTCTTTTGTTTAAATTTAAGTATTTTTTTTAATTTGTGTTTATTGTTGTGTGTACTTGTGGCATGTGTCAAATAAACTTATTTTCTTTCTTTTCTCTTCGGGGGTCTTGATGATTTATTGGTATGATTTAAAGTAAAGTTATAACATTAAAAACTTGTGTTTAAAAACTTTGACCCCCAATATTTACGTAAATAGAAGGTTCCTAGATACGATCTCAAACAAAAAAAAATCGCAATGACGAAGAGACCTTCGGCTTCTGTAAGGGTCTGTTTACATCTATTAGATCATCATCATCTGTCCAGCCTTTTCCCAAACTATTTTGGGGTCGGCTTCCGTTCTAACCGGATGCCGCTGAGTACAAGTATTTTACATGAATCTACTGCCTATCTGACCTCCACAGCCCAGTAACTAGGTAATACGATACCCCTTGGTAAGACTGGATGATAGACTTTTGGCTTCTGACTATACGTAACGACTGTCGAAGATCTACAAATGACAGCCGGGAACAACGGCTTAACGTGCTTTCCGAGGCACGGATGAAACTTGGTTTGTAATTATGTTCACCCATCCACGGATGAATCTCAGCAAGCACGGCTTAACCTTATAGTTCGATCCGTGCGGCTGTTATTGTTTAGCCACGAGCTCCTCAATCCATCCATCTGTCTATAAGATGAAGATAACATTTCAAGTTAGACAATCTAGTAACTTCATAAATGTAGAAAACGGGTATATTTAAGTGGCATATTAGTTGTTTTTCAAACCACATGTGTGTCCTCCAAGAGTTTGTACGAAGGACAACACAAAGTTAACCAAAAGTTAAAATTCCGGGATTTGATAATACATTCGGAAAATAAAGTTACTTTTCAATACTAAACGCACATGAGGAGGAAACCTCCTGTTTCCTTGACATTATTTTGAAAGTAAATAACCAATAAGTTGGCCAACAATATTTTAATTTCTTTCGGGTATTTACTTAAACTTTGCGAATTGATTAAGTGAAACTGATAAAGGATTTAGGATGCGTGTGTACGTAGCTAGATCTTTGAGAGCCAAGACTGCTTAAGCCAAGTCTTGACTCAGGCCTGCACACTGCCTAAGTTACAATCTTCAAACGAGCAAAATCAGACAGGAATCTTACTTACGTGAAAGTTTGTGAGGCTGGACTGATGGATGGATGTTTGTTACTCTTTTTTTATCTTGTTCTACCTTTTTGTAGTAAGCAACGACTTATTGTCGGGCCTACGCTGTCCTCCCATACTTAAGTACTACCGCTGTAATATTCAAATATATGTAAAATATTTTATAAAAGTATTTATTCATTACAATAATGTAAATACAAATTTATTGACATTTGATTAGAAGAGTGGTTTTCGTAGGAGACTGCTTAATTAAGTACCTCAGTAGATTCCTAGATCATTGGTAACTTTTTATCTTGTTCTACGTTTTGTAGTAAGCAACAACTTATTGTAAGGCCTACGATATTCTCCCATACTTAAGTACTAACGCTGTAACATAAAAATATTCTAAAACCAATTGATTTTAAAAGAGTAACCATGGAGTTTCTTGTCGGTTCTTCTCCATAGGAAACTACCAACCCGAACCGTGCACCTTTTGTCGACGTTTTATAAGTAATGGGTACTTATAAAACTTCTTTCACCGAAAAACTACAGGAGGATTTATAATACATATAATCCATCCGAAGCACAGATATTTTATAACTTGGATCAAAAATAAGATAGGATACTTTTTATCTCGGTAACATGATTCCGTGGGACAAATACCGAACACCGTTATTCATTCTCATAAAAGAGCCAGCCGAAAAAATCATCCTCCCAACAAAAGAACTATTAAGAAACAAAAAACAAACCACTCAACGACATCACAATAAAATAATGAAAATCAAAATGCCTGTTAAACTCTCGGCAAGTACACTCAACGACAGAGGGCTTAATATAATAATAAAGGGACCCTTGCAAAACCCTGCCGACGGAAAGTTTGTACAACTCGCTAATAATGCTCGAATACTCTTTGTTATGATTATATTACGAGGCCGGTTTATTTTCTTTTGTGGATAGACAATTTTGTGAGCAAATTGGACCATCAGAAGTAAAACGTCGAGGCATGTAAAGTATATTCGATATTTAGCTGCAACCAGTAGATTGGAAACAAACCCCATTTGGTGATGAGTGACATTCCACATTTTTGATGCTACATGCTAGACCTAACGCTCCGTCGACAGGCAGTGCCCCGGTTACAACAACGTGGTTGATAAGCGAGCGGGTCTCCAGTGGATTAACTCTCCACGAAGGCAGCATCACGCCTGCATTTCGGAGTCGTCAGACGTGTCTTAGGGCATGTGGCTAACAAGCATATTCAGTATAATGTTGTGTCTGTGATCATTGATTCTCGGAATAAAATAAATATTTTAAGACTGTGTAAAAACTTCGTTTTTCAACAAAATATATTTCTCTTTTTGTCTTTCTTCCCTCCCTATACATTCTTTATCAATAATCAGCGATAAACCTCTATAGTGCAAGACACAAGTTTTTATTTTTACTTTTTCATGTAAAACGCGGCTATTTTCAAAGAAAATGTTAGTCGGCAATGACCCGGGGATACCGCAAACATTAAATACAACTCCCTTTGCTGCACAAAATGAATCAAATGATGTAAAGAAACCTCTTCTAGCTATCTTTTTTCTTTTTTAATTAGCTAATGTGTAGTATCTCTCTGGTTTCGCCCCCCGGGACCACCAGCTTCTTTCTTTGTGCATAAAAATACTGCTATGACGGTATATAAGTGAGTTAGGAACAGTTTTTACGCTGTAATTTTAAAAGTTTAAAGAAATCTACGGTGAGTTTGAACATCATAAGGTATATGATAAAAGTTCAAACTATTATTGTTACAAAAATATATGGGTTTGTTTGCTAGATGTGAATTGATAATTTGACGTTGTTAAAAAAAAAAGTAAAAACTGCATACTAATTATCATAATAAATCCTAATAATAGTAGGGATAAAATAAATGTGGAAAGATAAACACTATGTTTAGTGTATATCTATACTTAAACGAATGTCCAAAAAATTATTACACTGCTGAAAAATAAACTCTCGGCGCTGAATTTAGCGTTGAAAATAAAATAACGTGCTTTTCTTTAGCGTCACCTAGCGTTTGTGAAAACGAACCTATAGGTACTTTGGTTCCACGCAAATGTCAATTTCCCCACCTTCAACATAGCACCAGAAAACGCGCAAAAGGAACAAAATCCTTCGTAACAGAACATAAATTCAAATTGTACTAGATGATGATTTAAACGACGACGCCCACGCCCTCTAGGGGAAATGTTCCGCACCGACAAAAGTGTTCAACAAAGAGGAAAGAAAATCCACAAACGAAACGAAAAACGTACAGTGCAATCTCTTAAACACGAAGACTTACTCCTACGAGCACATACAATCCTCCACATGAAAGTACGCCGTACTACAAAGTACGCAGAGCTTACTATTTTTAGTACGCAGTAACATGGGATTTTCAGGACTGTTTTCTCTGAAAGGTACAGACAGAGATGTATATAACTCGTCTTTGACGCAGAAAATATTATAGTGGTCAAGTGTGTTACGATCTTTTCTTTATGTTTAAGTTCTATGTAACAAATGCAAAGCATGTTGCCGTAAACCGCATGTGCATCTAGTCTCCAATACTGAGATTTTGTTGTTGGCAATAACATTAAAATTACCCAACCCAAGGATTGAACCTAGGATAGACGGTCAGCAGTCACACTGGTGACTAAACACCAACGAGACAGACTACAAAAATAATAAAGCGACATGACTACACACATAAACCGACGCTTTTTCCCATATGGGTGGGCAGGAACAACAGAACACCACCCTGCTCGCCTGCTGCATCGCCTCGTTTACGGTCATACACGAATGCTGTTTGCAAGTACTACGCACCTAACCGTACTTCGCGGTAGCAATGTACGGTCTGGAACGTAGTACTCGCAATTAGCGATTTTTGCTATGCATTGGCGATTACCAATCCGCCTCGAACAAGCTTGACGATCAATGCTAATGCATTCCCTCTACTAAAAGCCATTGCCCTACAGTCTACAAGGCTTACTATTTTTCTCCCAATAACAATAGTACCTTCATTTATAATAAATATATAATATAATAGTACCGCCATATGCGTGCGTGAAGTAAAACATTATGTCAGCGACTGTACCGGCGTGGCAGCCACGCCTACGTTCCGGGGAAGTCGCCTTCTCAAGTGTGTGTGTGTATGATAACTGTCTGTGTTTAAGTGTGTGCGTTTAATATTGTATGTATATTAATGTGTCGGGGTGTGGGTTGTATTTGACATAATAAACGTAAATGTATCGTGGTTAGTAGCGGTGGAATAAAAACCTAGACTGTAGCGGTGATATAAGTAATACAAGGTGTTTTTTTTTTTAAAAAAAAAACGTTACCCCACACTAGGAATTTCTCCTGTATCGTGGGTGCGTTTACAAACATTTAAACTCACTTACACAAACAGCCAGACCCGGAACAACTATCTGTAGGCCATACAAATATTTGTTCCGTGCGGGGATCGAACCCGCGACACGCAGCGCAGCAGTCGCTCAGCCACTGCGCCAACCGTGTCGTCAACGTTTTGCATCCTCGTCAAATTCACGGAGGTAATTATGCTAATGATTCTCGTCCTAAATCAATAATAAAATGGGTTGGTAATTTTTTACTCTTGTTTACGGAAATCGGTAAGTGTGAACCACTCGTGTTTTAAACGCGGACCGTCTGGTTCTCGCCCTATAACCCCGCTTACACACATACAAACAATCTCAAACGTTTATACGATAATTTCTTATTCCCTAAACCACGTTAAGGGGGTTATTCTGAAATATTGACAAACTTAAACAACCAAAAACATCAGCGTTAATAATTAACTAGCCTGTACCGTAATTTTAATTGATTATTTATGTCTTTTGTGAGCGCATCCTGAAATTTGACGAGATTGCAAAACAACACCTTGTATAATGATAGTGTGGAAACGTACGCCTCGTTGGTCTAGCGGTCGGAACCGCAACTGCTGAGCATTCGGCTCTGGCTTCGATTCCCGGGTCAGGCAAAGTGTTATTGGGTTTATCCTTCAGGAATTTCTCAGTAGCAGCCACAGAGTCTGGATTCATGCCCAGTTGATGGCAATAGGCTTGCCCCTATTACATGGGACTTAAACATCATCACCTGCCGAGCCTTTTCCCAAACTATCTTGGGGTCGGCTTCCAGTCTAACCGGATGCAGCTGAGTACCAGTATTTTACATGAAGCGACTGCCTATCTGACCTCCACAACCCAGTAACTTGCTAATATGAAACCCCTTGGTAAGACTGGATGTCAGACTTTTTGGCTTCTGACTACTCGCAACGACTGTCAAAGATCTACGAATGACAGCCGTGACCAAACGCTTAAAATGCTTTCCGAGGCACGGAGGAAACTCGGTATGCAAATATGGTCACCCATCCACGGACCAACCTCGGCAAGCACGGCTTAACCTTAAAGATCGACCCGGGCGGCTGTTATTATTTAGCCACAAGCTCCTCGTCCTTTAAGTACATGGGACTTAAACATAACTGGTGAAATGTGGGTGTAGTAAAGTACACCTCTGCCTAACCCTACGAGGTTCACAGGCGTGATAAAAAAGCGTATCCTAAAAAAAGTTTGATATGTTACTAATGTCCTAAAATGTTTCCACAAGGTAACATCTGTTTCCATAACTTACCACATTAGTGGTCATCATCATCATCTGCCCAGCCTTTTCCCAAACTATCTTGGGATCGGCTTCTAGTCCAACCGGATGCAGCTGAGTACCAGTATTTACATTTATTAATTTTTTCATTTTGTTTTTTTTTTTTTTTTTTACATGAAGCGACTGCCTATCCGACCTCCACAACCCAGTAACTGGGTAATACGATACACCTTGGTAAGACTGGATGTCAGACTTTTGGCTTCTGACTACTCGAAATGACTGTCAAAAATCTACAAATAACAGCCGGGACTAACGGATTCAATAAATCATGAATTTATCACCTACCTAGCCTTTTCCCCATTAACATATATTGGGGTCGGCTTTCAGACTAAGCCGAGGCGCCTTGACAGTCCAGTCTCCACAGTCCAGTATCGACCAGTGTTTTATACGAAGCGACTGCCTATCTGACCTCCACAACCCTGTTAGAACTGGGTAATATGAGATCCCTTGGTTTGATAGGTTGTCAGACTTTCAGGCCACTGACTACCTGTAGCGACTGTCAAAGATCTTCAAATGAAAGCTAAGATGTGCTTTCCGAGGCACGGAGGAAACTCGGTATGTAATGATGGTCACCCATCCACGGACTAACCTCAGCAAGCACGGCTCACCTTAAAAATCGACCCGAGCGGATATTATTATTTAGCCACGAGCTCCACCACATTAGTGGTGTAGTGGTCATTAACTACTAGGGGACTCCTAAATGGTATCTGTATGGTAGGTGGCGCCTAGCTTAAGTGAAAACGAGCATTACATATTGTTCCTTAGGTCATAAGAAACAAACCTATTACATCATTCTATTTTCAAAATACGCGCTTAGGACGTGTTGCAAACACCACACCGTTATACAATACAACATTTCCCATACATATAATATACCGTAGCCACACTGCCCAATTTTCACAATCAAGAGACCGGAATGTTTATTACAGGATGCCATACATATTTCAATACAGTATCGATACATTTCGGTCCGGTTAAGTATTTCCAAAGGAATGTCCGATCCAACGAAAACAAGCAATTAATATTGGAAGTATACCAAACTGGATGGAGGAAAGATTTTTAATAGCCGAATTACTAAGTTAAATGCAACTTTTGATTTTTGTTTTCGTGTCCGAATATATGTACTACAGTGATTGTTTTATTATTGCTAATATTGCAGCCCCTTAATGCAATACAAATATGGCCATCATCATCAGCCTATAATGTTCCCACTGCTGGGACACAGGCCTCCTCTCTATGAGAGGGAGTGGGCTGTAATCCACCACGCAGGGTGGTAGATGTCACATGTCACGATGTTTTCCTTCACCGTTTTTGAGGGCAGCGGTGATGAAATAAATTACACTAAGTAATGCGCCTGCCTGAGTTCGAACCCACGGTTTACTGCTCATAAGTCGGGGCTGCCACCACTGGGCCACCGCTGCTCTCAAATATGGCCCGTTTAGGATAGAAAAAAAAACGTGAAGGCACCGACGCCGTAGCACTGTGCTACGACCGTGCTACGCTTTAGCACACCGGTCGCTACGCCGTAGCTAAGCGTAGCACAATGCTACCAGTAGTTTACCGCTATCAGATTTAAATATTGAAAACACTATAAACAGGATATTTGCCATGTTTTTAGTGTTTATGACAGAATTAGAGACAATGTCCATTTAAAAACTTATTTTTATTAAGTTAGGCCGTATTGTCCCCCTCCTCAATCGACGGCGGTGGCCCAGTGGTGGCAGCCCCGACTTACGGGCAGTAAGCCGTGGGTTCGAACCCAGTCAGGCACATTACTTTGTGTAATTTATTTCATCACCGCTCCCTCAAAAAGAGTGAAGGAAAACATCGTGAAGAAACCGGCATGTCATACAACTAAAAATTCGAAGGCATATATGTGACTTCTACCAAACCGCACTGGGCCCGCGTGGCGGATTACAGCCCATTCCTTCTCATAGAGAGGAGGCCTGTATCCCAGCAGTGGGAAAATTATAGGCTGATCATGGTCCCCCTCTTGGGCAAAGGCCCCCATTCCTTCCACTTCTCTTAATGGTGGGTTTCTTCTCGCCTAAAATATTTTTTATTTTGATTTTAATCATATTAATATTCGAAATACCCAAGTTACGAATATTCTTGTCGGTATAACTTTATCGATATATTAATTGCGTGCCTGCTATCATTCAACGCCGTATTCCAATTTCACGCCAATTCCTTTTCTCTCTCCTAGTTTTCTCTTAACTTTATTTTTAATAAACACAGCACTATTCTTTAGAAACCTCCCCTTCATCGCAATTACCGTTGAAGAGGCTAACAGATGTTCATTATGTAGTTATTGGACGTTCGAGAGTCAAGACTCAATAGGGCCTTGGATAACAAGTGGAAGACTCAATAAAGGTCACGGTTTTCCGTGACCTCTAGTGGACGTTTTAATTAACTGCAAGCTTGGTACAAGCAGGATGTTGTTTTTTTGAGCATTTGCTTTTGTTTTTATCCGTTTTTACAATGTCATTTACAAAACAATATTGAATACTGGTTATTCGAATATCCCTAAAATGTTGTTTTTATGTGGGTTGCACGACATTGGTCAAGTCAGATATTTGTGAAATCGGCAATTCGTGCTGCAATCGCTCTTCACACTCACGCTCTACACAACATTAATAGTAAAATTGACTATTTTTGCCTGCCTGTTACTTCAGCACGTCTTAATAGCTGTATTTGGATAATAATATTTTATACGCTGGAGGTAGGTTTTTCGTGCAAAATTTATATTGACTCTGGTTAAACCCAAAAACTGGGTTTCAGTGTCGGAAAAAATACGTGAAAAAAAAAAATTCTTCACTTAACGATATATCTATGTTAGGTTTGGAGGCACCTTTTAAGCAAACATTTGCTTGTATTAGGTGGTTCCGCTCCTCCACTTTACAGTTATTCTACAGATGTGTGAGAAATAAGCAATAAGATTAATTTAGGACTAATTTACATTTGATAATTCATATATATCAGCAAGGGAGCGCACTGGGTGTAGAATATGTTTGTGAGTGTGTATGTGTGTACGTTTGTGTGTAAGTGTGTGGTATGTGTAGCGCGATGGTGTGTGAGTGGTGTGTATATGTGTGCAAATAATATTACCTATATGTTTTTCTTAGTTATGTGATCTAAATATAAAATATATTCGAAAATCAATCGAATATTTTAAGAATGACAGTTAAAATGTTAAGTAATCTTTTAATGCCCAATCATAATCATTAACGAAACAAATAAACAAAAGCCCATCTACCACCTAATGCTACTATAATCGATTACTCGGGCAACTATCTCCCAATAATTTATTCAGTACCAAAGATCCCATCCATCATGGTGAGCATAATGCGCCAAAAATCACCTGCTAACCGGGTATCCGCCCTTGAGGCGAATAACCGGGCCAAGTTCGCCCGGATATCAGGAAACTTCCTTGTTTCCAAGGACATGAATTAGGCGTGTTTTTTTGTTACATATATTTTTAATGATCAATGATTTTTTTTGGGGATAGGAATTGGTGTTTTGGAATTATGCAGAATTTATTAGAATTTTTGGGAACAGAATTGAGAGAATCAGAAATTACGTGTGACATTTATGAATACGGACGAAGCAAAAAGATTACGTACGTAATAAGGATAGTAACAGGTGGCTTTCTGTGGTTTTTGCCTACCTCCATGAGGATCGTGTGCTTATGTATGTATATAAAATACCTAGACTAGACTAAAAGTCCTTGTTCTACTAGACTTAAAGGCCTTGTTCTCATTATTCCACAGTCCGAATTATTTCACCTTTTAACAAAAACCTGAAAAAAAAATACAGATTGACCTATAAATTAAGCAACCCGTCTAAACAAATTATTGTTGCCAAGTAACTAGGACAGGGGTGTAAATGACAGTTTAATTATTTACTTTTATTTTTGTTTATATTTTCATTTGAACAAAGCCATTATAATTGTAATACAAGCTTACATTCGAGAACTTCTAGTAACGGGAAATTAGCCTAATTATTATCAAATATACGACAGAACTATAGTTTTAATATGGACGGTGGCAAAGCATAAAAGTGGTAGTAAGCAAGCAGTTACAGCCTAGTGGTTTGGCCGCCGGACTGCCAACTGTCTGAGAGGTCTTGAGTTCGAACCCAAAACGAAGCGACGCACCTCTGATTTTTCGGATTCATGGGAGTAGTGCATAATTATCACTTGTTTTGGTGAAGGAAATCATCGTGAGGAAACCAGCATGCCTGAAAGATATTTCTCGACAGCATGTAAAGCCAAATCAGAGGCCTATGGGCGGCATGATGGCGGTTTAATGAAGTTTTTAGTTTTTTTTTTGTAGCTTTTTTTTTATACCTACCTTTTTCGTTTGTTGTTTTTTTCGCTAGTGCGTTCATCTAAGGAAACTTTTAAATGGCCTTCAAATCCGTATCGTTTAGGAATGTTATTTTTATTAGATGTAAGTTTCCCGAATAGCATAAAATAGAATAAAAACAAGCACTAACCACACAATAAAGAAAAGAAAGAGCATAAAAGCCTATAATGTTTCAGTGTTTTTAATGCCGAGACACAGGAGAGGGAAAGAGCTAAACAACCACGTGGACTCCGTGCAAGATAGTGATTGTCACATATTTCTTGCTCTAGTACATGCTAGTTTCCTCAAAATTATGACTAGCAGAATAAATTAAATCGCCTATGCCCAGCAGTTGGACCTTGATAGGTTTAATTAATTGAAAAGTGAAACAGATGAAAATGTTACTGAAAATTCATCAAGCTACAGGTGGGTTACTTAATTTTCAGTGGTTACCAACCTTTTAAACTATGTTAGTATTCAAAACTCGTTTGTTAATCAAGGAGAGGTCCCTTAAGAATTTAAAACAGTAAATAATACTAAACGGATATTATTTTCCGGGGTTTCTTGTTGAAGATACTGATGAGGGATGAACATTTTTAAAAAGAAAAGCAGACTCAGATTTTTTTCACCTTCAAAAATGTAGAACCTTTTAAAAGTAATTTTTGTAAGCACATGCTATAACAAACAAGTGTTTTGGAATCCGTACTATCCTACTATGCGAAAGTTTGAGAAAGATGTGTGAATGTTTGTTCCTCTTTCACGCAAAAACTACTGAATGAATCTGGATGAAATTTGGCACAGGAATAGATAATAGTCTTGAATAGCACATAGAAAACTTTATCCCGGTGGTAGATCCCGTGGGACAATAGGGGATAATCCTATTTTTTTTTTCTTTGTCCGTCGGGTAGTTTATTGAAAAGTATTGGACACGTATTTTTTCTTTTTTCACGTGGTCATAAAATTACGGAGATATATTGAGTTGAAATGGCGCATGACGTCACATGTAGGTAAGTTTTATACCCACTTGTGACGTAGTAAGCCCCCACTCTCCAACTTTAATAAGTTCTAACTAAGTATTTTTTTGATATTTTGATAAAACAAAAAATACGTGTCTAATATTTTTGTATTACCTGTCTGACGGACAAAATAGAATGTCGTTTTCTTTACCCAGTCCGATCCCCTATTACAGAACAAAACGCGGGCGAAGCCACGAGCAAAGGCTAGTAACGAAATGAGTCTTATCTCAATGTTACAATCGTTGCTCCACGAATAAATAGCTTTTAAATTTTGCTAAGAGTTTACTTGTTTGCTAGTACTTCCCCGGGCAAGCTCCTGGACTAAGAGCTCTCGTTTACTACATAAGTTAAACAAATCAGGTTCACTACGGAAGAAACTGAATTCTGAAACGACATCTTCACTAAATGTCAACAAAAACACTCTTATTGACATTATAATAACAGGAGCAGTCCGTGGTTTAATGATTACAGCAGCTCGGATCGATCTTCAAGTTAAGCTGGGCTTGCCTGGGTTGGTCTGTGAACGGGTGACCACCTATTACAAGCCGAGTTTCCTCCTTGCCTCAGAGAGCACGTTAAACCGTTGGTCCCGGCTGTCATTTGTAAATCTTTGATGTTATCAGTGGGCCGAGAGTGTGACAATCAGTCTTACCAAGTGGTATCGTATTACCCAGTACAAAGTGGGTTGTGTAGATCAGATAGGCAGACGCTCCCTGTAAACTACTGGTATTCAACTGCATCCGGTAAGACTGGAAGCCAGCTCCAACATAGTTGGAAAAACGTTAGACGGATGATGATTGACATTTTAATAAAAAGCTGAGCCCAGTTAACTACAGAAAAACTAAGTCACTTAGACTCATTCACATTAAGGTCAAAAGATGATTCAATTAAAAACTTAAACCGATTAACAAAAATAAATGGTTTCACTCGATAATGGAAAACTGTGTCAACGATGTCGTTATAAAATGATTTATTTTCGATTAAAATAATGTCTATAAAAAACGCCTACTCAGATAGTTTTCAACTCAAAGTTTTATTTTTAAAAGAATCCTTTTAATTAAAACCAATTTCAATTAAGTCATAAATCATATTTATTTACACTTTAACACGTTACATCATGTTATGTTTTAAAATCTAAGCATTGTGTTTCAACTTTAAGAAAGGCCAAATAAAATAGGGTTATTTTAATATTCGGTCACATTCATCATTAAATTCCATTCAATGCATTCAAGGCATCTAATATTATTATACCTATACTGTTAATTTCGGATTTATACCTATTGTATTTTACCGTTTAAGATTCTGAATAAATATTATTTTTTTATTTATTTTATGATAAAAACATAAATTCAGGCATTTTGTCCCATGGCGGTGCAGACACTACATAACGCCACCTTCTACGATCCAGATATACTCCATAACAGAATTGCAATCGGACTATCCTGTGTGTGCCTTGAGTGTAAGGCCTCCAGCCAGGGCATAAAAAACTTACAAAATAAGCTACTACACGCTAAAAGCACTCCCTGTGGGGTACGAGACTCTTTAGGCGCTGCGCAAACGTGGACACTTTTGTTTCTTGTGTCGGATACAAGCTACCAATGAATATTTGATTTCTAAATAACCAGTATGAAATCAGTCGTTCCCAGAGCAGACGCTACAGGACACAGCAACTACGGTTTCCTGTGATGGTGTGCCGTGACGGTAACAAAAAGTGTCTACGTTTGCGCAGCCCGTTACACATAACAGTCATAGAATAATTTACATTTGGCTATAAAATCAGAGTATAATATTTTGCCCGTATGTACAAAGCAAGACTTGCTTAGCATACAAAAACACCTATAAATATGTTAAACTTACTTCTATTTTTCATTTACACACGTAAGCATGAAAACGTTAATAACAAACACGTTTTGTCGTTTACAAAAACATACAAAAAATAAAACGCTACGTTATTTTTCACGTTTGTTTCGGTAAAGTGTTATAGATACCAATCTAATTGGGGTGAAATGTATCATGAAAAGTGGTTTTACTTCGGTCAATAGGATACCTCGAAAATAGCTAAAAATAATAACTCATTTTTGCGTCCACATGGGCACTTTATTTAACACTTATTTACCCCATCAGTAAACTGTACACAACCCCGCAATTTAAATGTAACCAGAGTAAATTAAAATGTGTGTTTTAGCCAAGCGAGGATCGACCCTCCGGGTGTTGAAAAACCCCCACAGTTTCAGCTTCAGGGAGTAATCAAGTTGTTACTAGTTTATCTTGCTTTAGTTAGTCGTTCTTTAGTCTGTGAATTTACGAAGACACGTCAATTTGAATTATGTAAGTAAAGTCGAGATGAATGACGCAATTGCAATTTGTAATATAATACTGTAGCACGATCCCTTGTTACTGGAACATCTTTGTTAATCAATTTTTAACCTTGTTGGAGTTTGTGGTACGTAGTTTCGATAAGACCTTCCATCTATCACGAACATTATATGTTAATTTAATGTTTTATATTATATTTTAGAGCAGCGGTGGCCCAGTGGCGGTAGCCCCGACTTACGACGTGTGTTCGAACCCAGGCAGGCGCATTACTTTGTGTAATTTATTTCATCACCGCTGCTCTCAAAAACGGTGAAGAGAAACATCGTGAGGAAACCGGCATGTCCTATAACTAAAAATGCGAAGACATGATGTGACATGTGACATCTAACAACCCGCACTGGGCCCGCGTGGTGGATTACAGCCCACTCCCTCTCATAGCGAGGAGGCTTGTGTCCCAGCAGTGGGAACATTATAGGCTAATGATGATGATGATATTATATTTTTAGGGTCGTGTATCTGCGACTCAGACACTTTATAACTAGATATTATACAACGTGTAAACGGACTCATCACGAAGCCATTAATCAAGCCTTCTGGAATCAAACTAAGTAACTCTACGCAAAAATGATTGCTTGGAAACGATATTTTTTTGGGGCTGAAAAATCACGTTTTACGGTAGGGCTCAATATGACTCACACAATGTGCTGATGGATGCATTGAACAGTACGGAGGTCGTGAAGGTATTTAAAGTAAAGTTATATTAAGATCTTGAAAAAGTGGGAACTTTGACCCTCAAAATCTAGTAACTAGAAGATTCATGTCTCAGGTATGGTCTAGAACAAAAAAGTGATCGCAATGTTAAGGAGAACAAGTGCTCTTCGGCTTCTTTAAAGATAAAGATAAAGATTCATTTATTTGCAAAAACATGTGTAGATAATATACATAGTATGATGCTTATTATAGATGTCAGAAGGACTTCTTTGGCTCAACATGTTTGACCATGGCTGGTGTACAAATTTGGTCGAAAGACAATACAATTACAAACAATAAAAATACATAGAATAATAATAAAAATCAATTAAAGAATAATAAAATTAAATTTAAAAAAATATATATTAGGCAAATAGTCATGCAATTCAAATTAAATAAGTTAGATTCAGTATATTTAGAGAGATTTGTCAGTTAAAAAATCATTCACATTATAATAAGCTTTTTCTGTCAGTATTTTTTTTAATGTTTTCTTAAACTGGTCTGTATTTAGTACTTTAAGGGAACTTTTACAACAAATTATGTTTTTGAGCAAATAACTTCAACGAAAACCGTTTGCAGACTTATTCGGGCTCAGTAACGCGTGTTTGCTAAACCGTCCCTAAAAAATGGCTAAAAATAAACCGGGTTCTCTATTCCGGTGGTTACATCGCATGAATAGGTTTAGTAGACAGGCTCTTTAGCAAGCTTTGTCGTAACATTGTAATATAACAACTTGTTTTAGTTATTATCGGGGGTATTTTTTCATTTTGGTACGCATATATCATCAAAAACCGTTTTACAATATTTATGCGTATGCGTTTATTCAAGTGAAACTTCTTATGCGACTTTCAACAAGTTTAACGCTACCATGGAGGTGGAATATTTTCTAAAACTCACTAAGAGATGGCAGTATTACAAGATTTCAAATCTGAACTACGTAGTCACAAATCTTAGATTTGTGACTACGTAGTTCTACTAGGTCCGCAAGATGGCGTGCAAACAGTAATGCATTCGACTCTTCGGTGTGACCAGCCTTCGCTCAATTTCCAAGAGCAGAATAACCTCGATAAATAATAAAAATAATACAACAAGAAAACAACAAAACATTATTTAGGAGCTCAGTGAATGCGTAGCACTCGAACGCATGCGTGTAGTATTACGAAGTTACACTTCTTCCGCGCGGAAGGACTCCACGCACTATTTTTTTTCAATATTCAAGTGTTCTTTGACTTCAATAGGCATATTAACGTAACATAACTTCACGCCTGAAACGCCCGAAGTGTTAGGGAAAAGGTCAAGTCAATAGTACACCCACATTTTGTCAGTTATGTTTAAGCCCCAGGTAATAGGGGCAAGCCTATTGCCATCAACCGGGCACAAATCCAGAGTCCGTGGCTGCTACTGAGAAATGCCTGATGGAAAAACCCAATAACACTTTGCCCGAACTGGGAATCGAACCCTCGAACTCATGCTCAGCATTCGCGTGACCACAAGAGCAATGACTCAGACCATAGTAGCTATTAGTAACATTATATCCACTGAAATTAAATAAAAACAAATGAAAAAAATATTCATTTTACACAAAAAATAAATCTTGTACCGACGCGTTTATATTGAAAAGCGTATACATCACTTAACGGCTAAGTTCAATAACTTAGCGCTCCCCTGAGAGTCTCACTTAGCCTTGTAATCAACAGTAAATGATACCCAGTCCTTATGTTGCCATTACAGAGATTGAGAATAAAATCTGAGAGCAGCGTTTTATTGCTAGGAGAATATAGTACATGTGGAGTGGTATAAAACATATACATACGTCTGTATATAGGTATAGGGTATCATTTACTGATCTGTTGTGCCGTATATTATGACATGTAACAAAATATATATAAATCTTACCAGATAAAATATATTACAGTATTTTACAATCGGGAAAATAGTCTAATACACATTTGTTACATATTGAACTTGGATAATATAATATATGATAGAAAATGGGATTTGTGACGATTGTACATGCACACAACGTTATACGTGTCATGAAAAGTGAGGAAAGAGATAGTTTCGACACATGTATAATAGAAATAAACTAATTTTGACACTACACAAAAAGTCCACTAAACAAGTTAATGCCAAAATGCAATGTGAGACACATCATTTACCCTACACAAGCGTAACTCTGTATAAAAAAAAAAAAAAAAACTACATTAAGGAAAGATTATCAGTTAATAATTTAAAAAATATATATATTTCTTAGTAAGGATAAAATCATCTTTAAGCCTAAGAGCGTAAAGGACAGTAAGACAAAATTATTAAATGTTGCAAGAAACAGATGTCTTTTAACATGTTTCAAAGACATTGAATCACTTTGCTAAGAAATTAAAATCAAACTCGAAAAAAAATCAGGAGAAAATCTTGATAATCTAAGCTTGAGTAAAATACGACTTCAATCTTATATCTTTTACCATAATATCAAAGGTAAAACATGAGGGAAAAAGCTAGTGACAAATAAAAGAAAAGAGTACGATTCATTGTCGGTAACGCAAAGACGCTCACAAAGAGTAACTTTTGTAGGAGACTCATTTAAGGAGATGAACTCAACCTCATCTCTATGAGAGGTTTCAACGATCTTACTAATGAATTAAGAACGTCTACTCAAATCTAGCAAAAAGTATTCACTTCGACCACTGACCCCTAGGAACTCAAGCGATTTTATCAAAGACTTTTTTAGCTTAAAAAAAAAAGGAATTTTTGGACCATTTTGGTATAAAAAAAAAAACCAAAAAAAAAAGGTTTATTGAAAATATATACGTCTTTTGTTTTCGTTATTAAAAATGCTTTAGGTTATGTTAGGTTTTGCAAATAAATTGGTGATATTAGGGTTGACTTTACTACAACGTTGTATTCTCAAATCGGGGTCCACTTCTAATCATTTATGTTTTTAGTATATACGAGCAGAAATTCGAAAATGAAATAATTTTTTTTTTTCGCATAGGTAGGGCTACATGGGCACTTGTAAAAGGTCGACAAAAAGATGCTCGGTTCGGGTTGGTCGTTGCCTATGGAGAAGAACCGGCAAGAAACTCCATGGTTTGCCTTTTCACATTGGTATGTGGTTGAGAAAAGTAGTAAATGTTTAAGTACTCCGGTCCCCCATACATACACTCGCACACCCCCAGGGATCCGCGGACTACAGGTTAAGAATCGCTTCTATACAAGGTGTTGTTTTGCATCCTCGTCAAATTTCAGGGGGTAACTATGCTAATGATTCTCGTCCCGAATCAATAATAAAATGGGTAGGTAATTTTTCTTTTTTACGGAAATCGGTAAGTGTGAAACATCCGTGTTTTAAACGCGGCCCGTCCGGTTCTTGCCTCATAACCTCGCTTACACACATACAAACAATCTTAAACGTTTATTCGATAATTTCCCAGTGCCTAAACCACGTTAAGGGGGTTATTCTGAAATACTGACAAACTTAAATAACCAATAGAATCAGCGTTAATTAATAATTAACTAGGTACCGTAATTTTAATTGATTATTTATGTCGTTCTTGACCACCTCCTGTAATTTGACGAGGTTGCAAAACAACACCTTGTATAACGTATTTTATTGTTTGGTCGTTTTGGTCAAGTAGTCGGAAGGTCTTCATGCTGAGCATGACCCGGATGCCCTGGCATACCAGTGTTGTTGGATTTCTTCATCGGAATTTCTCAGTATCTTTAAAATTTGTACCCGGTTCATAACAATAGTTTTACACCCTTTTAGATTGGACTTAAACATAATGCCAAAATATGGATGTAATAAAAGCATAACTCTGCCTGGTATTTCGGGGAGAAAATACCAATGTTATTTCATTTTTTTAAATATTTTACACAATTAACGCATCCATGAATCTTGCCAAACGTAAGCTGTAATTTAAAATATGTTTCACTTAAACGTGGTTTTATAAATTTGTTGCCTTTTTATAAGATACAATTTTGCTTTATTTTTTATTTTTGTGGTGAGCCGTTTTTTAATCATTGGCATATTAACAATGTATAAGGTATTTAAATTAAATTTAGGTTTTTAAGATATCTTCAAAAATTCGAGCCGTTACTGTGAAATTAGACCTAGCGGCGTATGTACCATGACGTCTTAAAACAGTATTATTTTAAGTTTATGCCAGTGAACAGATGACGCTAACCAAAGATATACAGGAGTATATCTTTGTCTCTTTCCCGCACTATGGTAACCCCACTGTACGGTTTTTTTTTTGTAAACATGTAATAACCAAAATGGCAAAAATTACTAAAGTAACAGGTCATTTGAACCAAGAGCAACCTATTCCTCAATATTCATTTACATATTTATTAGCTATGAATTAGGTCTAATTCACGAAAACCAGTGATCAAATCCTGTAATTAGCAAATTACGTTCTACTCAAATGCTTAGAATTTACCGCGACACGGTGAGATCAATTAATCTTTCCAAACATTTGAGCACTGTGATTGTAAGACTAGCATTCTGGGCAGTTACCATGACGTCTTAAAACAGTATTCTTTTATTCTTATTCTGGTGTGGGAAAGAGATGGAGCTATATAGAACGTCTAGCTCCATCTCTTTCGCATCTGGATTAAGACTAAAATCACACTGTTTTAAGAAGTCATGGTAGGCCACCTATATTGATCGCTGGTTCTGTTTCAAATCAATACTAATATTTAGAGGTCTTTGTATGTATGGTGTATCATTTAAACGTTCCCGTGGGTTACTGCCGTTACTGGCGAAATAATATATCAATAAATATAATATATCAGCCTCAAGGTTAAATTCGACCTCCAAGGACAAATCGCGTTTGCCAAGGTCGGTCCGTTAATAGGTGACCATTATATACCGAGTTTCCTCCACGCCTTGAAAAGCAGTTTAAGCCGTTGGTCCCGTCTTTTATTTGTAGATCTTTACAGGTAGTCAATGGCTGTTGAGTCTGACAACCAGTCTTAAAATGGGGAAATGGGCAGATAGGCAGTCGCTCCATGGAAAATACAGGTATTCAGCTGCATCCGGTTTTACTGAAAGCCAACCCCAACACAATTTGATAAATGCTAGGCATCTAAAAGGATTGACTATACGGCAGTTAATCCGGGTGTAGAAGCAAGTAGAAAAAAAAAAACGGGTTGCACTCCGGGAGTGCCGGTACTAGTGAAAACTTGAATATTAACGTTGTGCATTTTTGTTATTTTGGAATGGTTAGGGAATAATATTGCACGAATTGCTTTAATTATCAGTATAAAAGTACTATCATTTATGTGGTAAAATACAATATTCATTTATTGTGCTATCATAACAAACATGACAAATGACAATTTATATTACATTAAAAATTTAGAACTATTACAATCCGTCTTTCGAATTTTACCTCTTTGGAGAAACCGAAGGTTTTGTTTGTGCATAAGATAATTATCCAGTTTTGGAAACCCAAACTCAATGACACATATCATAAAGTTTAAATTCCTTCCCATATCATAAAGGTCACGTGACCTGACGGTCACGTGTCTTGACGCGAGTTTAATATTTTTTACCCATCACTAAAGTGCACAACGCCGCTAAAGAAGTTTTCACTTCAAAATCTTTAACGAAAAACTTATGCAAGTTTAAGTTGGTATAGTCGCCGGCTAAGAATATATGCGACTTTCCATTCATCTATTTGCAAAAGGCAACTACCTAGGACAGGAGCTCTTTAATAGTTTTCTCGCTTTGCTCTTGTTACCTTTTCCTTTCTCAATGTCTTTACTTAGAAGATAAGCAGGCCTTAAAGGCCTATATGACGTGATAAAAGCAAATTCCCTAATTTGGCCTATTTATTGTTCTGTGAGTATTTTATAAGAACAGTGTTTGTATTAGGACATATTCAAACAAAATGTGTACCATCACCATGTCCAATAAATACACATTTATATTATCATCTGCCTAGCCTTTTCCCAAACTATCTTGGGGTTGGCTTCCAGTCTAACCGGTTGCAGCTGAATACCTGTATTTTCCATGGAGCGACTGCCTATCTGACCTCCACAACCCAGTTAGTACTGTGTAATACGATACCCCTTGGTAAGCCTGGTTTTCAGACCTTCGACTCATGTATATCTGAACTGTTATATAATTATATGTGTATCTCTATCTTTTATATTATTTACACATTACTAAAAGCATTTAAAACTTCGTTAAAGTTTCCGATACCGCTTAATTATTTAAAATGTATAATCATTTTCCAAAGAATAATGACTGTGTATTTGATTAATATTTTCCGCGGCTTAACTTTGAGCGATAATTATTATCAGTTTCGGTTACTGCTGTAGGAAATGTAGATTTTATTATTTACTTTGCTCAAATACATGTCGTAGTGTGATGATTTATTTCTTTAGGCTCGGACATTATGTGGGCAGAACATGGGTTTCGTGCTATGAAAACACACACTGCATACGCTACACTGCTTTTATCCAACTAACAAATTACTTGAAATTACCCAACACAATAACACTAGGCACCATACATCGGAGTACAGTTCCGGGACGTCTTTACTCCGCCGCGATCAGACACTCTCTATCCTGCAGCGAGCAAGAAACATCACGACTCTGTAGAAGTGCGCTTAGGTGGGGGTAGACTGGTAAGTAGGTCGCGTGATCACACCTTTGGCGGGCTTGCCGATTCATTTTCTGTCCGTACTAACGACCGGATCCGACAAACATTATTCAAATGGTAAACAATCATACCTGTTTACAAAACATAACATCACGCCTGCAATCCCCGAAGGGTTAGGCAGAGGTGTGCCAAATACTACACCCCCATTTCGCGACTCATGTTTTAAGTCCTATGTATATATAGGCAATAGCCTATATACCGGTTCTGTTAGTTAATATTACCTAGCCCTTTTTCCAGACACATTTTTAACAACGTTCTTCATCGGCAACAACACAAAATCAAAGATAAATAAAATCAGGTAAAACGGTTAATGATTGCATTATAATGCATCTTGACATATCCCTCTAAAAACATTGTCTGACGATGTTTTTCTGTCTCTATTAATCAATGATTTTGAAGTTACACATCATCATCGTCATATTATTACCAGCCCGTAATCACCCACTACTGGGCCTCCCTTTAGTTCTGTTACACTTTCCGGTTCAATACACAGTGCAAAATATGATTTCTTTAAAACTATTATGGATAGATTTAACAGGGTAATCATTTCTACTGGGCACACTAGGCACGTGCCCAGGGCCCTACGATCCAAGGGGCCCCCAAGTTCCTGTTACTAACTGTCAAAGGTAAAGGCTGCCAAAGAAACTTAACTCTGGGCCACAGGATAATATTTTTTTTGAGCTCGCTTTTGCATCTAGCATAATTCAATAGTTATATTAGGTATTGTTTTGCATTCTCGTCAAATTCAAGTAGGTAACTATGCTAATGATTCTCGTCCCGAATCAATAATAAAATGCGCAAGTTTTTTTTTTTCTTCTTATTTACAGAAATCGGTAAGTCTGAAACACCCGAGTTTTAAACGCGGGCCGTCTATATAAGCACGCTTCTACACACACAAACAATCTCACACGTTTAATCGATTATTTCTTATAGCCTGAACCACGTTAAGGGGGTTATTCTGAAATACAGACAAACATAAAGAACCAAAAAAAATCTGCATTTATAAATAATTAACTAGGTACCGTAATTTTAATTAATTATTTGTCTATTATGTTACAACCTCCTGAATTTTGACGAGGATGCAAAACAGCACCTTGTATGTAAAGCATGTATTTGAGACGCGAAGAACTTTAAATTGAAACACCCATTATTTCTGTATGAAGTGTCGCAAGAAAACCTAACTTTGCCGAGGCGGGGTGCAAAAAAATTCTAAAAAAAAAAAAAAAAGCCTCAATATACAGCAACTAGTAACTATAACTACTTTGTTTGCCTTCCCCAAAAAATCAAAGAGCAGGAACTGAAACCTGCACGTGGCAAAGCTTATCTGTCAGATAAAACAAAAAAACATACTGGCCAGCGGCAGCGCCTGGCTTTTAGACAGAAAAAAACATGCAATACCCTTTCACGGAATGAAGTCAGAATTTCAGTGGAAACTGGACTTTAAATCTAGGCACGCAGTGGCAGTGGTTCTTATGTATATAAATATTTAGGTTCTTAGGTATATTTCATAATATCTGAGCCCGTGATTTTACTTGAACCAGTTTAGTAAAAATATGCAATGGTAACACTTAGGTATAATGAGTCTTCAATGTTAATTTTTCACAAAAACACATAATATAATAAATTTACTTTTGATTTAGATACCATCCTATGCTGAATAGCAAAAAAAAACATGAAATAAGCAATAGTTTTGTGATATTATCCATATGTTATTGTAATAACTGTCTTGTGTGTATATAAATAAAGAAAAAACCGATTACAAATCCTGAAATCAAATCGCCTTGACCTCACATAATAACAACAATTTATTAATAACCGCGGCGGTGGCCCAGTGGTGGCAGCACCGAGTTACGAGCAGTAAGCCGTGGGTTCGAACCCAGGCAGGCGCATTACTTTGTGTAATTTATTTCATAATCGCTGCTCTCAAAAACGGTGAAGGAAAACATCGTGAGGAAACCGGCATGTCCTAGAACCAAAAATTCGAAGACATGTGACATCTACCAACCCGCACTGGGCCCGCGTGGTGGATTACAGCCCACTCCCTCTCATAGGAGAGGAGGCCTGTGTCCCAGCAGTGGGAAAATTATAGGCTAATGATGATTAATAACCGACTTCTAAAATAGGAGGAGGTTATGTAGTCCACCAGCGTGTTTTTTGTGGTGCCTAGGAACTATTGCTACCGAATACAAGTCGTAGAATGCATATCAATGATACTACACTGCACTTCTAACCTCTTCAACTTACTAAATGATTTAATTACCAACCAGTAATCGAATCAATGCATTAGAATGCAATCACAATAGTAATACCGCAAACAAACCCAAATTAGTAACTATGTGGCTTAAGAGTCAGCTCACACCGAGACGAGACGCGACGCGACGCTGCGCGCACTAGTGAGTGACTCACAACGAAATGTGTATATTTTCGTGTAGAAAATAAAGTTATATTTTGAATCGCTCTTTAAAAGTGTGCGCGCAGCGTCGCGTCGCGTCGCGTCTCGGTGTGAGCTGACCCTAAGGCAACAGCAATACCAACTCGGGGTTAAATCATAAAGCAGTTTTGTTTCAATCTTATTCGAGAGTGGGAAAGACACGGAGCTATGCAGGACGTCTAGATCAATCTGTTTCTGTCTAAACATTTAAAACATAAGACTAAGACACTCTAGTCGTAAGTTTTAAATGTTACTAAAGACGAAATATTAATGAATATTGGAATAGTAGTGAATGCATTATTTTACCTGTATACGTAACTGTTTTGTTGACTTTGCATAAATGCACAAACCAAAAAATCAATGAAATACAATATCAAAATTAGTTCCCGAAACATACCATCACATCTTTGTTTCTGGAAGGGGTAACCAAAAAAACATCACCACTCAGGGTGCATATGTTTAAGCGCAATGTAATGGACGCAAACCTATTCGCAAAACCACCAAAAACACAACACAAGATTATAAGGCACTAGTTGATTTCATAACATCGTGCCTATAATCCCCGAAGGATTAGGCAGAGGCTTAACCTAATAGTATGTACATGTAATAGGGGGCGAGCCTATTGCCATTAACTGGGCACAAATCCAGACTCCGTGGCTGCTACTGAGACATTCTTGATGGAAAGGTCAATAATAATTTGCCCGACCCGAGATTTGAACCCAAGACGTTTTGCTCATCAGTCGCGATTCCCAACACTAGACTAACGAGGCCTAGGATTTTCTAGAAAAAAACAATATTTTATTACAATTTTTACAATATTTTATTATAATTAATATTTTACAATATTTTACTACAATATTTATACAATTTCTGTCGTCTTTGCGGTCTATAAACCAACGGAGGCGTGTTTTAAATAAATATACAATACGAAAAGTACCTCCAAAAGACTTAGTCTTTAATCATCTGACGCTACCTTTACAGGCAGCCTCGGTAGTAACCTTGCTGAATGGATAATCTTTTTACCACTGACGCGGCGGATTACCTTGTATAACTACAAAGTCAGGAATGAAGAATTACATCCCTGTTTTCCTTGACTGATAAACGTACATTGAAGATTTTTAATAAAAATATTGTGACAATCCGAAATAACATTTCTCAAAAACTTGAGTATAGAATTTTCTTTTGACGAGAGAGCCAATATAAAATTAATTGATCAGCTGACAAAAAATATGTTTTTCAAAATAATATGTCGATTAAACTTTTGAAAACAACTCCATATAAACTGCGTACCAGACCGTACCTAATCCATCACGATTTTTTATTTTATAACTTTTATAATCGAACCATCTCTATCATCGATGGATTACAACTTAATCTTTCTACGTCCACAAAATAACATTATATTCTTCAATTCAAACTCTAATGTTATCTTAATTTAATATCAAAACTTCATTTTTACAAACTTGAAATTGAGAAAAAAAGTTGTGATATTTTTAATGAACACGAGGCTTGTTTATTTAAAATTAATGATGAAAAGATTTTGTATAAACATTATATGATTAAGGGTCATAAAGTTGTATATTTAGTAGCTATATTAACCCTCTATGTTAACCCTTTCTCCCTGGGGTTTGCTGACCTTGGGTTAGGCGCAACAGATTGCCTGTTGTGCCTCTTGTGTTCGCACGACAAGACTATCTCAGCCTCTGTCTTGGCATACCCCTTATGTAATACAATCCCAAAGTTTAGCATCTATGTTACCCGTTGCAAGTTTCCAAGTAAAACGTAGATTCGCAATCTGCACCGTTCATAAACGTATTCAGTTTTCAAGAGCAATTTTTTTAACTTTTTTTTTATAACTGCTGATTTTTTGTTTAGACATTACCATCCCTCAAATTTCTATAGTAGAATCGTTAAATACATACGCTTACATACGCGTGCATTATGGTATTTAGCGTAGTTGTCTCTAAATACCTTATCGCACGCGTATGGGTAGCGATAGATATAGTTTACGTTTGCGAGTTTTAAGTACAAGTTGGCATTCACTAGTTTTCGATTCTACTAAAGCCAATTCCAATACATGACTTTCGAAAAAACTATAATAACTGCATACTTGTTTTATTCAAAAGTATCGCTAACACACTTTACTCAAATTGAAAAATACAACGAAAGCTTCATAAATTAATGTCCATCCAAAGACAATAGAGTTTTATTATGAGTACGTTCGGCTGAGCAGAAAGGCCCCAAAGGCCTGGGGAACGGATATTAAAGTCACCATCCCTAATTACTTTTTACTTTTGTTATTTTAGTTCAAGGCGGATATTAATTTTGTTACTTTAGTTGTTATGTTTCACACTGTTTTATTTAATTTATTATTGTATCGTAAGTTTGGTTTTGAAAATATCATTTAATGCCTAAAAGGCTCCTGAGACTTGTTTAATTAAAAGGTTTGATAAGCTTTACTTAAGCTTTCCTTTTTTTGGAATGAAAACTATATTTTCTAAAAGAACACTTTTTAGTCCTCTGTAATTTTCGATACCACGTTTTTTACATAAAAAATAGCACTTTCCTAGCTGTAACGCATCACAGTTAACATATAAAAAAAAAACTGAATATGGTATTTCCAATAAACACTTTTTAAACCTCTGTCTATAGACAGAGGTTTAAAAAAATAGCACTTCTCTAGCTTAAACGCATGAAAGTTTAAATACTGATAAAAAAAGAGTAAATTTTTAATAAGTTGAAAAAAATAATAAACTAACCTTTATATCCTTAAAATGTCCACCAAGAGCAAAAACACTACCACATTTTTTTTTTACGATCGCTAACCCGTTTACTGCCAATACTTCGGAGGGTTATAAATATTTCAGTGCAAGAGTTTTACCTTACGTGTCGGTTTATATCAAGCAACTGCCAGTAACATTCCGAATAGTGTCAAACGGATAAACCTACACACAATACATAGTTTGATAATGGTATCCGGTGATAAAAGTATTGCAATATATTTATTTTCTTATCTTTTCGCGTTTAGTTTTAATTTTAATGGTTATCTGAGCAGCAGTTTAGATTCAATGTCAAGGTCTTGACATCGAATATTTGATTTTATAGTAAGTTTTCTCTTCTAGCTAAAATAACTTAAAGAAAATAATATTTCACTGTCACACCCACATTGACACTTTGGTTTTTTTCGTACGATATAGATAACAAAATCGTTTAAGTTATATTTTAAAAGTAAGAGTTATGATGCTGCAATTATCGCTTAAGATGGGAACTATTAGATATATTTTTCTTAATCGTAGAAAAAAACGTTGCTATAAAAAAACATGTGACTAAAAAATCACCACAAATATTTAAATTTAAATTATTTATTCGTCACATTTTTATTTAAGTACCTAAAAATTCTTTTGCCCGAAAAAATATCACATGAATTTTGTTGAAAAAAAAATTTTACCGCTTTCAAAAAATCACGAAATCCGTAAAAATCACCACAAAATCTTTTATTAAAAAAAATATTAATCGTTATTAAAAAAAAAGATAACTAACCTTCAACCGCTCGCGCTTCCCTGGAATCGTCGACAATCAACAGGTGGGGACGACGCGGTCGCTCGAGCCCTGGCTCGGCGGGTGAAACGGTCGTACCGAGTGAGGGAACGCCCATCGCGGTCGACGGTCGGAGCGCGAATGTGCCTCGGAAACAATCGGGGGGCACCTATACGCAGGTGTCGGCCTGCAGTTGAGGGTTGCGCTTTGTAAGTACGGTTCGATTGTGCTTGACAGATATGGGAAGGGGTTATTTGTCTTTACTCGTGTCGGATTTCATTGAAAATTGTGAAAGTAACTCGTGTGTATGTAAAACTATAAGCTAGTTAACAAGATGATGACATGGCTCACTGTTCAGTGTGCGTTAGAAGCATTCGAGGTTTGTTACCGTGCGAGATAATTTAAATGAACTCATTATGAATACTACATTTTATTTTATTTTGTTCCTAAATCAATATTTTCTTAATACAGTCAAAGTTGAATTTACGACATAAAATGGGAAAACGCTTTTTTTTTTTTTCAATTTCAAGGCCATGGGAAGAACATTTAAGTCTTGTAATGCCACTCGTGGAAGGTTTAATTTTTTTGGACCTCAAAATGTTAATTTTTCTAATGTTATTATCACCCGCGTTTCTTATTACCTAGTACCTACTGGGTTGTGCAGACCAGAGTGGCAGCCTCATCATGTAAAATACTGGTGGTATTTACCTGCTACTGTTGAGTTAGACTGGAAGCCGACCCCGAGTTGGGAAAAGACTAGGAAGATGATGATGATTATCATCTGCTTTTCTTATGTTTTACTGCAGTGTTTTTCTCAATATACTTCAAGTTGTAGTTACGTCGTAAAATGAGGAAATATGTCGTCTCTATATTCAAAGTCAAGGGTTATTTCAGCGACTGTAAAAGTATCCGCGGTTTTACACGTGTTTAGTGAGCATCACGCCAATCTTCAGTTTCGAGTCACCATTTTTCCTCTTCTTCCTATTTCGTGTGGTTAGTGCCTACCCTGCGGTGTGATTCTGTAAGACCTCACTTAAAACTCCGAATCTGAATCCGCTGTGAGTTTCATGATCGGCATTCTAAAAACCCGGTTGATAATTTGATTTTACACTAGCGCCACCACTACGAGCGTGTCAGCGAGTTGAACTAAATTAACAGGGAGATTTTGACAGATAAAGTATGAGATGACGTAAGAAGTGGCATTCCGTAAGGTAATTCCCCCGTCACATCGACGCTCCCTTGGCTACAAAATCAAGGTCATTTTGAACCATACGCGAAGTGACAGTGGATAGCGATGTGAGATGTGAGTTGTCGTCTGAATTTTACAGAATCGACGTACTGGTGTCAGAGTCTTTATGCCTTCCATGGGCCTCTGACTTGGCTTTACATGCCGCCGAGAAATAACTGTCAGGCATGCTGGTTTCCTTCACTGAAACAAGTGAAAAATTGTAGTCGTCACAAACTCATTTTATTTGAAAAACAGGTAAAAATTTGTTTACTTTTGCTTTTTGACGGATGTCAGAATAATACTTTTAAATTCGGGTAAGTCACCAACTCGACACGACAGACTGGACACACGTGTGTCCGGATGGTGAAACTCAAAATTAGATTACACTTTGCTTATACATTGATTGGTTACGTAATCCTAACTAATATTATAAATGCGAAAGTAAGTTTTTTTGTTACGCTTTCACGCGAAAACTACTCAACCGATCATCATGAAACTTTGTACACATATTCTTGAAGGTATTAGGTAGGCTATATATCATCACGCTACGACCAATAGGAGTGGCGCAGCAATGAAAAATGTTGTTAAAACAGGGAAAATGTGACGCAGACGAAGTTGCGTGGGACAGCTAGTCATCAATAGTTTTAGTTAATATATGAAAGTAGACAAAAATGATAAATGTAATAACTTTAACTTAACAAGTAATGATATGGAATCATGCGATAAGTATTGGTTTTTAACGTAAATAATATGACGCCTTCACATTGATCTTAATACAGGCGTAGACAGGCGTATGAGTCCGTTCATGGTACAACCACATTTTACGAGCCTAATTGGCATCGATTTTAGTAATTACATTTTCCACGACACTTTAATTACTTTTCGAAAAGCAAACAAAATAATTTGCATACCTTTTATATCGAAGCGATTGTAAACTTCACGTCATGACTATTTAATTACTATGCAATTCAAAATAAAAAGGCTTCAAACAATACAGAGCTCTATAAAATATTTACGAGGTACTTTAGTTTTGACAAATGACTTGAGTAACGTGAGTAGGCTCTTTCTTCTTCAATAATTAAATAGGAATAATTAACGGGACTTGAACCCGACGCCGCGACGCTGTATAATTATTCGAAGAATCAACGAACTATTGATTTTATTTTTAAGCAATAGATTACATGAAATGGATGAATGGTGTGGCTAATGTTATGATAGAGATAAGAGTAACTGATGCCGTGGTCTGTCTGGGGAAAAATGCTAAAAGAAAACATGTTGCGCCGACCCCAAGTAGACTGGTACAAGGGCAGGAAGGCGATGAGATTACATGAAAATCTGACACCCTTTTTTTGTAACAACATGGGTTAGGCAGAGCTGTACCAAACACAAACTCAAAGCATTTATTTCAATTAGACCATTACAGGCACTTTTGAAAGTCAAAAAACAAAAAAAAAGCTACAGTTCCAGTCACAAGGCATAATAACTTGTGAAAGTACTGTAGTTGCCCATTCCAAAGCGTAGATCTGTATGGAGAAAATGGGCAAAAAAAACTCCATGGACACTCTTTTAAATCAAAATGTGTTACAAAATCTTGGTTACATCATTCTTGTTCAGAATTACAAATATGTGAGAACGATGTAGAAATACGGGCAAGTTAAAAGCATCCAGAGGAAAAAATTAAATCATTAATTCAAGAATAAAGTAATGAAAATAAACCGTGGTAGCTTAGAGATGACCAGTCACATCTGACAGCGCCCGTTCACGAATACCTAATAGTAGATCCACAATTTGAAAGTTATTTTAAATCCCATGTAATAGGGGCGAGTTTATTCCTGTCGACTGGGCTCAAATATCAATACTCCAGGAGTCCAGGCTACTTCACAGAACTTCCTAAAGTATAGAAGACTTTGTAGTTCTTGTGTTTATCATAATTATATCTGTGTTTTCGCGTTAAGTTTATAAGGCCTTTTAAAAATTGATTGGTAATCAAAATATTGTATAGTCCGTTACAAATTAAAATTTTTTTTTATGGATTTTGTAATGTATGGCTACTGGCCATATACCTACACTGGCTGGTATTTTTTATGCTCTTGTCAATTTGGCAGCGGATGACTGATGATGCGGCTGTCATGGCTGTCTCCAATAAACCGTATTACTGGAAGCACGTCTTTTTTATTATTACTTAATAGATCATTTGCCTGTTTCTTTAAGTACTCCACTAGCAACCTGCTAGCGATGTAACAGAGAAATCTAAAACTTTCTTTGTCATCATTAACATGTGGATAATACCTGAAACTAAAGAGGTTTTTTTGTAAGTTAAAAATCATTCTAGAATTTTAAACAGAGGTATTATTTATTACACATATTACTTACTCCCATGTAGGCAAATACAATCTTTTACGTCACGGTTGGCGCAGTGGTTGAGCGATCGACTGCTGCGCTACGTGTCGCGGGTTCGATCCCCGCACGGAACAAATATTTAAATGGCCTACAGATAGTTGTTCCGGGTCTGGCTGTTTGTGTATGTGAGTTTAAATGTTTGTAAACGCACCCACGATACAGGAGAAATTCCTAGTGTGGGGCAAAGTTTTTTATAAAAAAAAAATAGTGCGTGGAGTTCCTCCGCGCGGAAGAAGTTAAACTTCGTTATACTACACGCATGCGTTCGAGTGTCACGCATTAACTCTCGTTATTTTTATTGAGCTTCTAAATAATATTTTATTGTTGTACACTTTTTATTACATAAGTTTATCGAGGTTATTCTACTCATGGAAATTGAACGAAGGCTGGTCACACCGAAGAGTCGAATGCATGACTGTTTGCACGCTATCTTGCGTACCTAGTAGAACTACGTAGTCACAAATAGCGCCATCTCTTAGTGGGTAATAGAAAATATCCCCTCCCCCATTAGAACGTTAAACTTGTTGGAAGACGCATAAGAAGTTTCACTTCAAAAAAAAAAAATTAACTATTCTCATTACTGCTTATCATGATCACAAAACCATTTATCGTTGAAAAGCCAATATTCGCATTTCAAGCCAGAAACTGCACCTACAATAACATGCAAAACTTATCCTGCATCTATATCCGACCAACCTACGACACTAACTATCTAATACCATCATTAAGTGCAAGAGCAGCGTTCAAAGACAGACGACTCAAAGACCACAAGCCTATGTTTACATAAACCCGACACGTGCCAAAGTCCCATCCACGACCTCTACCGATGCGGCTTGAGCGACACGCACGACGCACACACTTGTTTATTTTTATGCGTGAGCACAATCGCACACACGTTTATGTTTATAATTCTTCTGCCCTTTTCCAAATATATGTGGCGTCGGGGCAGCATGTCTTCTTCTTCCCTACCTCTTTATTACTCGTCATCTCATCAAAAATCTCCTTTTTTTGCCAAATCATTCTTCACACTATACATTCTGCGCTACAGTTTATAGTTTTGCAGCTACCATCGTTTTACTTGTTGTCTTGTGAGCTAAACTAAACTTGTATTATTGTATTATTACAACACATGCCCAAACCAAACCAACCGAAAAGCACACAACTTATAAATCACAGCCACTTTCAGACGTCGCACATCCACTATTTTGTCAAAACTACGCAATGAAACCGACATGTAGTATTATTGCTCGTCGTCTTGGTACTTTGAAAAATCGAAGCCATATTCATCAACCCGCACAGGACCATGGAGGATAATGGCAAACGAATTCTAATAGACAAAATGCCTGTGTGAGTCCAAGAGTTTGATATGACTATGACGAGCAATCAAGCCAGAAGCAGTTTTTGCGAATCTCTTGTTGAACGTCATAATCTATCCAAAGCGAGGCTATGTTATACTGGCAATATACAAGGTGTTGTTTTGCAACCTCGTCAAATTCAAGGAGGTAACTAGGCTAATGATTCTAACTAGGAAATTTGTATGTGTGAACCACCCGTGTTTTAAACGCAGGCCGTCTGATTCTCAGCATAAATCTGCGCTGCCACACATACAAACAATCTTAAACGTTTATTTGATAATTTCTTTTTCCCTAAACTACATTAAGGGGGTTATTCTGAAATACTGACAAACATAAACAACCAAAAAATCAGCGTTTATTAATTATTAACTAGGTAACATAATTTTAATTGATTGTTTATGTCTTCTGTGACAACCTCCTGAATTTTGACGAGGATGCAAAACAACACCTTGTGTAGCTTGATGCGTCACAGTGTGTACCAACGCGTCGCAAGCTTTTATTCAATTTGCAATGTTTGTGTATTTGCTTAGGTCAAATCTTATAATTGAATTTTAAAACAGATATCACCAAATTTTACATACACGTTTAATTTCGATGACAATGCATGGTTAGCTAAGTGACGTCACTCTCAACCCAAGATGGCGGACTAGATATTTTTATGCACCCCCGAAAGAGGAGAGAGGAAAACGTATATCGCAATTCGGGTTAGGTTTTGAACGATAAATCGGATTAGTTTAGGAAGAGAGTTACTTTAGGTTTTTTTTTTTGTAGTTCCTAACCCGCGGCCTGTTTAGTTTTTCGGGTCGGGTTAGGAATAATAATCGCCATTAATTAAAGATTATATGGGTATCAATTAAAAGGGTCGAAAAATATTTTTACCATACGCTTGTTTAATTAATTTTTACCGCAATTACTGCCTTCGTATACTTTGAGTGAGTAGTTCGTGGCCAAGCAATAAGAGATATATGTACATACACATACTACCTTTTTTACCTATCTTAGTGAGAGTGCATAGTAGGTCATACACAGACATTTTTTTTATTGGTTTGTCTTATTTATCAGACAAATTTGCGGGAAACTCAAAATGGCGACAGAAAAAAATCCAACCAACTTAATTTGAATGAACCTAGTAAGCTAAGGCACGAAAATCTCTTTATTTAAGAGCTCACCATACTGCTAGTTCTTTAAGATGTTTTAAATAGTAATACTCTTCCCAGAAATAATTCCGTAGCAAGCGTTTTAAAAGCTGAACCTTATCTGTATCGATCTAGTTGTTCTTGTTGCCAAGGTCAGCGCAAACATACAGACATCGGCAAGGAATCGTCCTACTGTTATTAATGTTTGAGCAAAATTGGTTATAAACACATGTTATGCATGGGGTACCTGCATTTTTTAACTTAATAACATTTTATGTTGTAAAAAACCGTAGGTACCGGTGGTAGGCTCTCCAATAATGTATATATAATTTTTATCATGACTTTATCCTACATGCACGGTTCATGAATTAAGTAATTCTAGAATGTTCTCGTAAAGGAGACAACGTAACAATAACGATAAACGTCATTCTGTAGGTACTTGTATGAATTTATTTTGTTTTCTGACACAAGTGAAGAATATCCCGTTATTTTTTATTACTACCAGGGAACTTTTCACCAAAGTTTTTGCTAAGAATTCTGATAATATCCTAGCTTGTTATACCCTAATATTTTAAGCACATTTGCAGCATAACTGTCATGAAATATTTCTGAAAGAAAAATATGTTTTGGACGAATTTATTTCATTTTATCATTTAATCGTCTACTACGGCCCAATTGGTTCAGATAAGTGTAATATTAGTGTTTAGAATGATGAAAACAACTTATCCACTCCCAAAAATCGCAAACACAATTATATTAGAGGCAGAACACCCAAAAATAGGCCAATAGACAAAAAATTGGCAATTTTTTAAAACAAATTCAATGTCTAATATTTAGAAGCGGCTAAGTTTGGGTATGGTGTTTAATAGTCAAATCAGACAGGGATGATCTAAACTACAACCTCTTAAAGGGTCTAAGTCGACTTATCATTTATGTGGTTTTAAGGTTTTATTTACTAACCGAAATTATATTATATGATATGCATGTTAGACTGTAAGGTATATATCTATGGGCCAAAGTTGCCTGTAAATAAATGTATGTTGTGTTGTTGTTAACCATTAGCCCTGTAGAAACATAACATAGATAAGTTATTCTGTTTGTTCATACAAGTAGTTCAAAAATAAGCTGCTTACAAGCAAATCGATTGGTTTCGTAGAAATACTGAAATATGTACATAATTATAATATTGGTGAGTAAACAGTTTACACTGCTTGCAGGAAGAACAAAGTACTAATCATCTTAACATTAAATTAATGAGAGCAACTCTGAGAAACATACATAACAAAACAACAAGTCTGTTAACCCCGATCTCCGAGAAACAGTTTCTTGCTTAAGCCAACCTTTTCTGCGAAATAGCTTTCATCTTAATTTCACCTTAATTCGCAGCAGATATTGAAATGGACGAGGAGCTCGTGGCTAAATAATAACAGCCCCACGGGTCGATCTTTAAGGTTAAGCCATGCTTGCCGAGGTCGGTCCGTGGATGGGTGACCATAATTACATACCGAGTTTCCTCCGTGCCTTGGAAAGCACGTTAAGCCGTTGGTCCCGGCTGTCATTTGTAGATCTTTGACAGTCGTTACGAGTAGTCAGAAGCCAAAATTCTGACATCCAGTCTTGCCAAGGGGTATCGTAATACACAGTTACTGGGTTGTGGAGGTCAGATAGGCAGTCGCTTCATGTAAAGTACTCGTACTCAGTTGCATACGGTTAGACTGAACACCGACCCCAAGATAGTTTGGGAAAAGGCTAGGCAGATGATATTGAAATGGATTTCAGGGGGAGTACTATGACGCTTAAACATTATTGTTCCATTCCTATTCCAGAGTGGGAAAGAGATGGAGCTAGACGACCTGTATAGCTCCGTCTCTTTTTCACTCTGGAATTAGAATGGAACAATAATGTTTTAAGACTTCATGGTACGCCACCAGTTCATGAATAGACACCGTGAATCTGCGAGACCGTACGCTGGACGATTAAATATAAGAACACCTTTTATTTCACACTAACTGTCCCGCGCAACTTCGTCTGCGTCATATTTTCCCCGTTTTCGCAACATTTTTCATTGCTGCTCCGCTCCTTTTATCGTAGCGTAATGATATATAGCCTATGTCCTTCCCCAGGTTGAAATCTATCTTCTTGCCAAATTTCATTAAGATCCGATCAGCCGTTTAGTCGTGAAAAGGTAACAAACAAACAGAGTGACATTCGCATTTATAATATTAGTATGGAAGTATGGATAGTATGGATAAGTTCATTCATATCATAATATAACACCACGCCTTTATTCCCGAAGGGTTAGGCAGAGGTGTATCTAATAAAACGCCAGTTATATTCAAGTCCCATGCAATAGGGGGGGTGAGCCTATTTATTTATTCACAAGGCAACTACAACAGATAACAATCACATTATACATATCACTTAATTCACATTATAAGTTTCGACCTGATCCTGACCCAAAGCGTAATCGCACAACATGGTCAGCAAAAACAATAATAATAATCTCGACTTGGCACACGAGGTTGTCAGCATGTGGAATGTGAGCTCGGCTATCATTGTGCCGACTGTCGTTACGGCCAATGGCCTGATGGCTAAAAGCCTCGACGAACATCTGTCGAAGCTCTCACTTGGCTGTTGGATCAAGAGCCAGATACAGAAGGTAGTACTCCTCGATACGGCACGCATTGTGAGGAGGTTCCTGTCTCAGCAGCCCTAACCACCGCCCGGTATCTTAAACCCTGCTTGCTCCGAACACCGGCGGAGACCTTTTTTTTTTTTTTTTTTTTTCTGGATGGGAAATCATCAAATGACTTCTCCCGCTCTGGGCGAAGCGGGAGGGAGTGTCAGACTTGACTGACTAAAACCCATCCATGTTCCTTCTTAGCCCTTTGTAATCCAGGGCCGCGGTATCTCTTTCGAACAACCCGCAGCCCTGGCAGGCATCGGCCCTCTCGGGCCCCTTCCTGTTTGCTGACATCTCCTTGAGGCGCGCGTGGAACACGTACGCGCCGTCGACACGGCCTGTCGTCATGAGACGGACGGACGGTGAGCTAGCCCATTACTCACCGTCCACAGGCTCGCGCCTACGGTGGCCGGGGGCCACTGGTTACCGGCGGAGACCTGCTTTTATATTTTTAAACCACTTGATCAACGAGGCAGTGATATAGTTATGTAAGGGATAGTTTAAAGTTAGGTCTGAAGTTTATTCATTCATTTAATTACCTAATATTTCACTTTGAAAGCCTGTTTTAATCCTAACTCCGCACAGAAATACTTCCCCACGTAGCCTTCAGACCGATGACACCAACTTTCATAAAAACTATTACGTATACACATAACACGTTTATGACTCACGTCGGTGTCGAATTGCCCTAACAGCCTGAAGCGCACTTCCGCGCTACTTAAGCTCAGGCAATGTTATAAAACTTAAGTGACTGGTTTACTTAGTTACTTAGCTTTAACTTGAGTATATTGCTTGGCTTGATTTAGATTTTAATACAGTGTATTGAAAACTGAGAGGTTGGAGTTTCTACTAGTATTTTTTTATACTAAGTAGCTTTTCGAAAAAAAACTTTTCTGGCAAAACAAAAACCCAAACGTTATCTGCCTAGCCTTTTTCCAGCTGTAACTATATTGGGGGCGATTTTTAGTCTAACCGGATGCAGCTGAATAATAAAATAATGGTATTTTACATGGACCGTCTGCTTAACTGACCTCTACAAACGAGCTACTGTGCTTAAAGCCCTTTGTTAAGACCAACCACTGGTTATCAGTGCTTCCGGCTTCTGACTAACCGTAACGGCTGTCAAAAAGACCTATGAAAATCACATCATGGTTTCCTTAATACTGACATATTATGTTTAGTGTATGGACAACAAAAAACCTCGTTAAATCTACAAAACAGCCAAATGGCAAAACAAAAACAATCAACAAGATTAGTTTGGTTCCCTATCCATTTGCATAAAATTTTAAGACCTAATATAACTTAGCATAATATTGTTTGGCATAATTATATTTTCGCATAATATAATTACGCATAACAGGTTACGCATAATTTTTTAAGCATAATTTCTGTAACCATAATAATGATTAAGCATAATATTCTAAAGCATAACTTTTTTAAGCATAATATCTTAAAGCATAACTTTTTTAAGCATAATATCCTAAAGCATAAATTTATATTTATTTACGCATAATGATATTAAAACATATTTTTATAGGTATTAGGGTTTTTTTTTCGCTGTAGGAAGCATGAAGCAAGCAAGCATACAGCATGCAAGAAAGCATACAGCATGCAAGCAAGCATGCAGCATGCAAGCAAGCATGCAGCATGCAAGCAAGCATGCAGCATGCAAGCAAGCATGCAGCATACAAGCAAGCATGCAGCATTCAAGCATTTTTTCTATTATCCAATTTATTCACAATTAGTTCGGTAAATGAATGAATACAGTCAGTTGTAGATTTTCCTTTTCTGAAGCCATACTGGTTAGGTGATAAGATGTTTTTATCTTCCAAGAATTTTACAAATCTGTTATTAATAATCTTTTCAAATATTTTAGAGATAGAGGTTAGTAAAGAAATTGGCCGATAGTTTGCTACCTCCTCTTTGCTACCGCTCTTGAAAATAGGAATAACAATCGTTTTTTTAAGGGAATCTGGAAAAATGCCTTCTGTTAAACATCTATTCAGGATATAAGTGAGGGGAGGGACTATATAGTTTTTTAAATGCTTAAGGACTGTTGACATTATATTGTCCCACCCTGGTCCACAATCTGAGCGAAGATTGGTGATGATTCCTTCAACCTCCTCTTCAGATGTCTCCAAAAGTACAAAAGAGTTACACGAGGCCCTGACATTGGCCGCGTTCGCTGGAAGTGGAGGAAGACCCGTTGGAATTTTATTTTTTAAGGCCATGCCCACGTTTGCAAAATAGGAGTTTACTGCGTTAACTGAATCTTGGGTGGATGTTTTAGTTTGCAAAAGTTGTAACGATGGTGCATTAGAATTTTTATGATTGGTAATAGTTTTAATAGCGGACCAAAGTTTTTTGTTATCAGTTCCAGCCGAATTAAGCAAATTCTTATCATATTGTCTCTTACATTTTTTTATAATGTCATTACAAAAGTTTCTATATCTTTTGTAGGATATTTTTAAAATATTATTGTCGGGATTGTGTTTTAGTTTGTAATGCATTCTGTCTCTTGTTCTTATGCACCTCAGAAGGCCGGGAGTAATCCACGGTTTTATTGTGATTTTATTTCTAGGAATTTTAATATTTATTGTGTTGTTTATTATGATTTTTTGTAAGGTTTGAATGAAATAAGTCATGAGGTCATTAGGAGTTATGTTATTATCGTATAGATTATTAAAATCAATACTTTTGCAGTCATTGTTTAAATTTTCAAAGTTAATTTTGCTAACAAATTTTGTTTTGTGGTTTTGTCCATTTAAGCGCAAGCAGAAAAGGGTAGCCTCGTGATCAGTAACTGCTGATTGAACAATGAATGTAAGAGAAGAAGCCTTTGTCTTAATTATCACATGGTCCAGGCAGCTAGATCCTCTAGTTTGTTCATAATGCGCAGGTATCATACCAAAGAAAGAGAGAAGATCGAGATAGCTCAATGTAGCAGAATCCGAATCTTTGATATTGATATTTATGTCTCCCATCAAAACAACATTTTTGAAACCGGATAATTTTAATAATATTTCCTGTAAAGAACGTAAAAAAATGTCCAATGAGTGAAAACTAGGTGGCCTATATATTGCGAGTATTACGGTCTCTTTATTTATTTTAATGAGTAGGCAGTTGGCTTCTAAGATACCTGGTTCCTCTATATTGAAGTTAATGTCGTTATTTATGTAAACGACTACACCATCGTTTTGGTTATAGTTTCGTGTAGTTGAAAAACTAGAGTAGCCAGGTATATGTGGTAAGTTATTAACTGATGAGAGCCAACATTCAGACAAAATTATAACGTCACAGCTCAATTGTATTCGTTTTAGTAAAGTATTTAGGCTGAGATAATTTTTGTTAATACTTCTAATATTTTGTTGCAAAATTTTTAAAAAAGAATTTGGTTTAGATAAGGTAGTTTTACAAGATTCAGGTTCACAGTTGTACAATTCACTCAGCACTAAATTTTCTAAATTGTTTATATTGTTTAGATCAGCGAATGTTGTATTTATTTAGTTGTTGGTGTATGGGTTTGTGATACCGAAGTGATTGTATGTTGAGCGTTTTCCTTTTAGGGTGTGTGTAAAGAATTATATTGTTACGATTCTTACGTTTATTAATGTATAATTGTGTTGTAATTAGATGTGAGTGAATGTATTCAGATGTGGTATGTATATAGTCGTGTGGAGATGGGTGTGAGTATATACAAAGTTTGAGTAAGACAACAAATAAGACAAACAAAAAACAAGTTAGAAAAATATTAAAAAAATAACAACAAGGATAGTTATATAGTCAAATTTTCGGTACCAGATTTTCGACATCGGCTTCACATTTAACTATTATTGGCTTGTCTGGTTCACTTTTTCGCAGAAAAACCCTACCAGACGAGGTCCAACAGTATGAATAGTTATGTTGTTTTGCGAAAGTTCTAGCCAGGTAGAAGAGGTGTTGGGTTTGAGGCGGCAAGTAGTCAGACACATAGATGGGTGCGGCCGGGCCGTTCATGTTTAGGTGTTCAGAACTGAGCTTCTTCTGCTTGTTATTTGAGTTGAATTGCCTCGCTTTCTTAATGATGGTTTCTTTAGTATCCGTGCTAGCTAAGTCGACAATAATTTTTGATGCTTTGTCCTTTTTGCTCATGCTATAGACCTCTTTAATTTCCGATCTTTGGAGGGGAGCGCCAACAGCTTTGGCTGTATTTAATACAACCAAACTGAGCTCTTCTTCACTTTCTTTTAAAGATAAAGGAACATTTTTAATTTCCAACTTTTTGTTGTACAGCATTCGCTCCAAGTGGTCGACTCTTTCCTCAAGTTGATAAATATACTTGCGGTCCGTTCTTTTTTCAGTCTCTAAAAGGTCTAGTCTGCTCCTCATATCCTCATATTGGTCCGATACAAAGGTGATAGAATCTTTAATTTCGGAGTTTTGTTTTAACAACTCTGTCATCATTTGATGCAAAACATTTAACGAGGCATCTGTTTTGTTACTACGTGATTCGGAGTTTTTGCAGTGGGAATCGAATAATTGTTTCATATGATTCATAAAGCGCTCGTTCTCGTCATCATGTTTACGTTTCCTTGTAGTAATATATTCATTTGTTTGGATATCCGTTAAATTTGGTGCAGACCCACTTTGTTGAATTTTTTGTGTTTGCAAAGTAGATGGCGCGAGCGATTCCATAATGAAGGGCGTTGAAGGAGGTGTTCGGATCTGGGTATCAATTTCTATAAGGTTGCCATCCTGTTTAATATTCGGTTCAACCTGTATAGGCGTTGAAGGAGGTGTACGACGAATCATGATTTTAAAGTATCGCTTTACGATTTGAGAGTAGAAATGCAGATGTCCCAAAAAGTTTTGCAACTCTCGGGGCGCGAACTCGAGACACCTTGCTCCGTTGTATGCGGGAGAGTGCCTTACGCCACTAGGCCACTCAAGCTACAGTAGAACTTGCGAATTAGGCGATATGTTACCAAAAGAGTGACAGATGTATGACATTGACCTGTCCAAAGGTCGTTCAACTCGACACAAAGACAAAGAAATATTTAACGACCACACTTTGAAACTTTGAAATGTTTTTACTTATATCTGCTGCAATAGTTTATGCACTGATTTCGTTTTTTCACTGTTTGATCTTACTCTTGTTGTGCACGTATTGTTGTAACTTTAGATCAATTTACTGAACTTTAAACTAATTTTTCGAAATAAAATCTATGGGCCAAAGTTGCCTGAAAATAAATATATGCTGTGTTGTTGATAACCAGTAGCCCTGTAGAAACATAACATAGATAAGTTATTCTGTTTGTTCATACAAGTAGTTCAAAAATAAGCTGCTTACAAGCAAATCGATTGGTTTCGTAGAAATACTGAAATATGTACATAATTATAATATTGGTGAGTAAACAGTTTACACTGCTTGCAGGAAGAACAAAGTACTAATCATCTTAACATTAAATTAATGAGAGCAACTCTGAGAAACATACATAACAAAACAACAAGCCTGTTAACCCCAATCTCTGAGAAACAGTTTCTTGCTTAAGCCAACCTTTTCTGCGAAATAGCTTTCATCTTAATTTCACCTTAATTCGCAGCAGATATTGAAATGGATAAGGAGCTCGTGGCTGAATAATAACAGCCGCACGGGTCGATCTTTAAGGTTAAGCCGTGCTTGCCGAGGTTGGTCCGTGGATGGGTGACCATAATTACATACCGAGTTTCCTCCGTGCCTCGGAAAGCACGTTAAGCCGTTGGTCCCGGCTGTTATTTGTAGATCTTTGACAGTCGTTACGAGTAGTCAGAAGCCAAAATTCTGACATCCAGTCTTGCCAAGGGGTATCGTAATACCAAGGTACTGGGTTGTGGAGGTCAGATAGGCAGTCGCTTCATGTAAAATACTGGTACTTAGCTGCATTCAATTAGACTGGAAGCCGACCCCAAGATAGTTTGGGAAAAGGCTAGGCAGATGATGAGACATCAAGAAACGACTTAAAGAAAATATTGTGAAGAAACTGGGTTTTAGAACCATTAATTGGTCAAAATGGGACATCCTGACACGTACGGGGCCGTTTGGTGAATTACAGCCAATTCTCTGTAACAGAGTGGAATCCTGTGATCTAGCAATGGGAACGTAAACTGTATTTCTATGTTCTATAAAAACATATATACACCTATAGACATAATAATGTGTGTAAAAATACCCCTAACAAATCCGAAAGGCACTTATTCTCCCCGTCAGTGCGATAATTTTATTGGTCTAGAGTACTCTAGACCAGCGAGAGCAGCGGTGGCCCAGTGGTGGCAGCCACGACTTACGAACAGTAAGCCGTTGGTTCGAACCCAGGCTGGCGCAATACTTCGTGTAATTTAATTTATCACCGCTGGCTGCTCTCAAAAACGGTGAAGGAAAACATCGTGAGGAAACCGGTATGTCCTAGAACTAAAAATTCGAAGACATGTGACATCTAGCAACCCGCACTGGGCCCGCGTGGTGGATTACAGCCCACTCCCTATCATAGAGAGGAGGCTTGTGTCCCAGAAGTGGGAACTTGGCTGATGATGATGATGATAAATCTAGACCTTACCTGAGAACCTTCTAGTTAGGGAGATATTGGGGGTCAAATTTATAACTTTTTCACAAGTTTTTACCGTTATAACATTCCTTTCAATACCCTCACGACCCCGTACCATTCAATGCATCCATCAGCACAATGTTTTGAGCGCGTCTTACCGTAAAACGTGATTTTTCCCCTAAGAAAAAAAGTCGTGTCCCAATAATAGCAATAATTTTTGCTTCATCATCATCATCATCAGCCTATAATGTTCCCACTGCAGGGACACAGGCCTCCTCTCTATGAGAGGGAGTGGGCTGTAATCCACCACGCGGGCCCAGTGCGGGTTGGTAGATGTCACATGTCTTCGAATTTTTAGTTCTAGGACATGCCAGTTACCTCACGATGTTTTCCTTCACCGTTTTTTTAATAATTTTTGTTTAGAGCTACTTAATTTGATGTACAGAATGCTTGGCTGTCGACTTCGTAAAGTGTCCGCTTACAACTTGTTTAGAACATAATCTTTCTAGTTGTGTCTATTCATGTCTAACATCGAAATTCCTAATGCAATAATCATCAATAAGTACACAATTTGACTCAAAGAGGCTTAAGAAATCATTTTCGTTCAACATGTTTGAAATTAAGCCCCGTCTCGATGGCTTCCTGTAGAACTTAAGTCTTAAGACATGCACCTGCAACCAGTGTAGAATTAATTAAGCAATTTGCCGGAATAATACGGGCTTTGTTTTACATACAGTGTGACTTGTCTCAATCTATCTTGACAGCAATTTTTGTATCCGTAAATGTCTATTGTATATGATCATCTCGAGTCATTTTAACCCCCCACAAAAAAGTGGGGTGTTATAAGTTTGACTGTGTATCTGTATGTCTGTGGCATCGTAGCTCCTAAACGGATGAACCTATAACATTGATAAAATTGTCACCTCTTTTCTAGGTGATGAAGGGATATAAACAACTTCTACGGGTCTAGTCGATTTGAAATTTGAATTCTTGTTTTAGCGTATGTACTGCCGAAGCAATTATGTACACTAATGTTCATGCGGTGTAGGCAGACATTAAGAGATAAAATAATAATTTAAATACGAAGAACTTTTCTAAGTCGAATATATTTTTCTCCAATTGACAAACGTGTTATTTTAAATCTTTTGTTGCTAGGCAACTACTTTAAGCATAGATATTTTTTTTACATTATTATAAACTTAAGTTATTAACCTACGCCACATTGTCATTAATTGTCACCATCGGCATCGCCAGGGGGGGCGTCATCCCCCCCTCCCCCCTAAAAGCTAGGATTTTTATTTAATTTATAATTTTTCTTGTTTCACTGAGAAAAGTGGAAGGAATGGGAGGAGACCTATGCCCGGGAGTGGGACACTCAATGCTAAGAAAAAATAATTTAAGTATAAAAGCATGCTGTGGAGGGTTTTTGTTTTTTTTTTTTGATGGAATTGACTTAAATAAACGCATCCTCGTTAACTCCATCCACAGAGATGTAACTTTCGGGATAAATATCGGAAGTGGAAAATAATTAAACAGCAGTCAGTAATTTTGTTGAGGATATTATAGTTTTTAAAGCCTAAGCTGGCTATAGATATGGAAAAATGGTTTTGTAGGCTCAACTTGAGGAAGACTGATCGAGCACCCACGCGTACAAAAATCTAATATTAATCCGAACGTAGGCGTTTCGTTTAGGAGCGGTGCAAGCTCAACAGTACCACTCTCGAATTACGTTTCCTACGAGACCTACTGGATGTGGGTGGGCAATTTATTTTATCAGCACAGAAGATACAATAAAAAAACGTGCCCGCGTGATGGATTACGTATGGCTCACTTAGACTCACAGGAAGGAGATCCATCATCTGCCTCGCCTTTTCCCAAACTATCTCGGGGTCGGCTTCCAGTCTAACCGGACGCAGCTGAGTACTAGTATTTTACATGAATCCACGGCCTGTCTGAATTGCACAACTCAGTAACTGGGTAATACAATACCCCTTGGTAAGAATGGATGTCAGACTTTTTGGCTTCTGACTACTCGTAACGACTGTCAAAGATCTACAAATGACAGCCGGGAACAACAGCTATCGATAAAGATCGACCCGCACGGCTGTTATTATTTAGCCAGGAGTTCCTTACAGGAAGGTGATCCAAGTTTCAGTAATTGGTTAAACCATAGACTGATTTTGTTATGTTATATCTTACGTAACGAATCTTTTTCAGCCTAGCCTTTCAGGGGGACAGCTTCCACTCTAACCGGATGCAGCTAAATACCAGTATTTTACATAGAGCTGGACTGCCTATCTGACCTCCACACCCCAGTTAGTAATACGATACTCCATGGTAAGACTGGTTGTCAGAATTTCGGACCACTGACTACCTGTCATCATCATCAGCCTATAAAGATCCCACTGCTGGGAACTGCGAGATGCCATTCAAAAAAAAAAAAAAAACACAGGCCTCCTCTATATGAGAGGGAGTGGGCTGTAATCCACCACGCTAGCCCAGTGCAGGTTGGTAGATGTCACATGTCATCGAATTTTTAGTTCTTGCATATGCCGGTTTCCTCACGATGTTTTCCTACCCCGTTTTTGAGAGCAGCGGTGATGAAATAAATTACACAAAGTAATGCGCCTGCCTGGGTTCGAACCCACGGTTTACTGCTCGTAAGTCGGGGCTGCCACCACTGGGCCACCGCTGACTACCTGTAACAACTGTCAAAGGTATACAAATGACCGATGGGACCATCGGCTCAACATGCTTCCCGAGGTTCGGAGGAAACTCGGTATGTAATGGTTCTCCTATCCACGCTCCAACCTAGGCAAGCTCGGCATAACTTGACGATCGACCCACGAGCTCCTCCAACATAATATCTTGGACCATAAATGAACACTTGCATTTAACATTTCTCGTTTCAAACCTGCGTTTGAGGGGTGTTGGTTTGTTGGTGGTCCGTCCGTCTCATGACGACAGGCCGTGTCGACGGCGCGAACGTAGGGCTGCGGGTTTTCGAAAGAGATACCGCGGCCCTGGAACACAAAGGGCGAAGAAGGAACATGGGTGGGTTTTAGGCAGTACAAGTCTGACACTCCCTACCGCTCCGCCCAGAGCGGGAGAAGTCATTTGATGATTTCCCATCCGCAAAAAAAAAAAAAAAGGTGTGTTGGTTCGGGTCAACACCTTCGATTTGGCACAATTTGTTGAACAATAACCGACTCGAAGCAACACATCAGCACATTTTCTACTTACATGCGTCTCATGCCGATCGGCCTGTTCAATTTGACACATCTACCATAACTACTTAAAGTAAAAAGCCTGATATAAGCTCGCTCCAACATAATATCTTGGAGCATAAATTAACACTTGCATTTTTCGTTTCAAACCCGCGTTTGCGGGGTGTTGGTTCGGTTCAACACCTTCGATTTGGCACAATTTGTTGAACAATAACCGACCCGAAGCAACACACATCAGCACATATTCTACTTACATGCGGCTCATGCCGATCGGCCTGTTCAATTTGACATCTACTGTAACTACTTAAAGTAAAAAAAAAACATAGTACGGTGATCACCAAGGCAGCTATTACCTACCCTTTCGCACCCATCGAAATCGTTATCGCGTCCCTGGATATATATTTTTATTCGACAACCATTACCACAAAGGTCAGTCGTTGGTCACGGTTTTCCGATAACGGGGTCAAACAGCCTCAAACGTAAGTCGAGCTTTCTTGGACTCCTTTTGTTAAACAGTTACGTAGAAATTGCTGTAATCAGGAAAAGGACATTATCAGGCTTTAGCCGTGGATTCTTAGAAAGAATATACAAGTAGTAGGAAGATTTAAGGCCGTTGATTAAACAGATAGTTCTAGTTCTGATATGAAATCCGACCTTCGCAGCTTAGGTTTAAGAGCAACTATCGATAGTTAATACAATAATACTTTGAAAGTCTGACCAGTGTGGCCTTCGATTCGCAGAAAACGCTCTTATTCAGCTAGACTGGAAATGGTCTCAACTTTTCTACTAAGCTGCAGCTTATATAGAACAATTTGTTTAAAATTCAGCGAAAAAAGGCAAAATATCGAGAGAGGTGGAAGCAATGGGGGAAGCCTTTACCTTAGAGGGGGACAGCTCAAACTAACAAACAAAAATACTCTCGCTATCTAAAATGAAGCACCTGTGGAAAAATAAACTGATCAACACAGTCATCCAAGACATCAACTTGCACTTTTACAAGCAACTAAAATTGCACAATTCAGTTCAACTTATTATTACTTAGTTACCCAGATACGCTCATTTAATCGCAAAGAATTTCGTCATCATCATCAGCCTATAATGTCCCCACTGCTGGGACGCAGACCTCCTCTCTAAGAGAGGGAATGGGTTGTAATCACCCACGCGGGCTCAGTGCGGGTTGGTAGATGTGACATGTCTTCGAATTTTTAGTTCTAGGACATGCCGGTTTCCTCACGATGTTTTCCTTCACCGTTTTTGAGAGCAGCGGTGATGGAATAAATTACACTTATATTATTTAAATTACACTTACATTATTCGAATCCACGGCTTACTGCTCGTAAGTCGTGGCTACCACCACTGGGCCATCGCTGCTCTCTAACTCTCATCGAATTTCGTCATGTGTTGTCCTTATTTGTTTGAGTAACATAGAGGAAGCTTACCGAAGTACTTAGGTATTATTAAATATCTATTGGCTATTTTTTCCTCATTGCAAAGGATATCTACGTCCGCTGGGCTAGAGAGCAAGTTCAAAAGGATTCATCTGCGTTAATAAACGCAGATGAATCCTTTTGAACTTGCTCTCTCAATTCACTGCGTGTTTTAATTAAGAATGACAACGAAAAATCATATATTCGTTTCATTTTGCCTTCATCTATTCAGTTTATCTTTCGCACAGTCATGTTTATTAAACCAACTGGAGTGAGTTCCTGAATGAAAAACCCAATAAAACTTCGCCTGACCAGGGAATCAAACCCAGGACCTCATGCTGAGCAGTCGAGGCACTCAAATTTAGGTTTGGTTGAAGAAGTGACGGAACAAACTCTTTACTAACACATAATGAGAAACAAGTCTATTAATCTTACTTCCTATCCTAACTAATATTATAATGCGAAAGTAAGTTTTACCACGTGTCCGAGCCGGTTATTGTCAAATTCAAAATTATTGCGAGCGAAGCCGCGGCCAAGAGCTAGTTCATAATAACAATTTAAACCAATGACTGATTAGTCGACCAACACCAATCCGTAACCCTGAGGGCATCGTAAATAAATAGCCGAGTTACTATTGGAAATAAAATATGAAAAGGCACTCAAATTTAAAGAAAATACTTTTCTTTTTACGGATCGGAAATCATCAAATGACTCCTGCTGCTCTGGGCGGAGCGGAAGGGAGTGTCAGATTTGTAACTGACTAAAACCCATACATGTTCCTTCTTAGCCCTTTGTGTTCCAGGGCCACGGTATCTCTTTCGAACAGTCCCGCACCCCTGGCAGGCATCGGCGCGCTCGGACCCCTTCCGATTTGCTGACATCTCCTTGAGGCGCGCGTGGTACACGAACGCGCCGTCGACAAGGCCTGTCGTCATAAACGGACGGACGCGGACGGTGAGCTAGCCCATTACGCATTAGCTCACCGTCAACAGGCGCGCGCCTACAGTGGCCGGAGGCCACTGGGTGGCCCCTGACGCCCGGGGCGTCTCCCGCGGTGGCTAGGACGCGTGGCTCTCCCTCTCACGTTCCACCATCTCCTTCGCTAGCATGACTGCTTCGCAGAAGGCGACAGCTTCACATTCGCTCTCACTCCGGACCATGGATTGAACCAAGGCCGATCGCCAGAGGTCGCCGCCGCAACCAACTTAGCCTGGCTTTATAAATACGATTGTTCTAAAAAAACGTCCCCATTTACACGACTCGTGTGTGGAATTACATATTTTATTTCCAATAGTAATTCTGGTATTTGTTTTAAGCCGACTAATTGCGAGCAGATTTATAGGCCAGAGACAAATGTTACCATGTTTGTCGATGGCAGACAATTTATTTACGATGCCCTCAGGGTTACGGATTGGTGTTGGTCGCGGCTTCGCTCGCAACAATTTTGAATTTGACAATAACCGGCTCGGACACGTGGTAAAACTTACATTCGCATTTATAATATAAGGTAGGATAGAAAATTAGGATTAATAGACTTGTTTCTCATTACATGTTACTAAAGAGTTTGTTCCGTCACTTCTTCACCCCATCTTAAACCGTAAGAAGTGGTGAAGGGCGTTTTGGGTGACATTATAAATGTTCGAAGTTCAAAAAGTTTTTTTTTTCGTTTATAATCGTTGTCCACCCATTGTTTGTCTACCCTGGGTGGACAGTGTCACAACTTTTATAAATAATTCCCAATGTCCCCGAGGGGTGGCCAGTGAGAATCATTATTAAAATAATTCACTGTAGGCACCGCTTGTCTCATAATCTGCCTATATTGTTCCCACTGCTGGGACACAGGCCTCCTCTCTATGGGAGGGAGTGGGCTGTAATCCACCACGCGGGCCCAGTGCGGGTTGGTAGATGTCACATGTCTTCGAATTTATAGTTCTAGGACATGCCGGTTTCCTCACGATGTTTTCCTTCACCGTTTTGAGAGCACCGCTTGTGGACACGTCTAAAACTTTTTCAAACATTTACAACAATTTTGAGTGGGTCAAAGTTTAAAAAAAAAAGGTTTACTTGATAGGCTTAGTAATAAGGTCCCATTAGCACCAGTTTAGGATAAAAACCAAATCCTATTGTCCATATAGCCTAGACCAGTTTCTAGCAAAAATAGTCTCATTTTCTTTCACATTGTTACAACCGCCAAATAAAGGTCGGTTGCTACATAAAAGGTTGTTTTTCTAACAAATGGGATTGAGTACGGTTGGAACAAATAAAAGGGGCCGCCGGTGTATTGTTTTTAATTAGGTGTTACATCTGTATTATGTTGCTTACTTTGTTTAAGAGGTTTCGTAGATTAGTTATTAGGTCCTTTATGATTTTAAAATCGATCTGAACGTGGTTTTGTTTTGTTGTAGTACTCGTAGTACTCGTATGTGCATAAAAAGGAGTAAAAGTTAGACTTTCTTTATTTTTAACTACTGAGGGGGAGGAAGACCTACCACCATATAACCTATAAATAACCATATTTATGAAAAGGGAGTAAATGATTGCGTGAAGGTTGTTAAGGGGAAAATGGAAAAAAAACCCGTGAGGTGGCCGACCCCAAGTAAATAGAACAAGGGCTGATGATGATGATGATTTTTAACTACTTTAATTTTAATTTTGGCCCACATTTCACAAAAGTGGAACTCTGAGACAGCTAGACGGGGTCGCGGCAGAACAAGAAGAAGATGGCGGAACGCCTTGGATGGCTTTCTCGTTATTTGGTGAGAAGAGGCAAACAACAGAGAAATGTGAAAGGAATGGGGGAGGCCTTTGCCCAGGAGTGGAAAAGATCAAGCTCAGTAATAAATTCATTTTAATTAGGACCTCACAAGATTGTTTGCCTCTCCGTGGTAACATGAAAATAACATTAAACTCCTACTGAAATGCTACATACACTAAGGCCGTCCATATACAATACCGGCACGTGCTTTGGCTTAAAATTGTTCCCGTCTCTTTCTTGGCTCTGGAATCGGATATATGTGCGACAGTGACAGCAATAACGCGTTGTCATTGTAAGTAAGTACATGTTATGGTACGTTCAAAGATTTCAGCCTCGTCCTGATGATTATAACATAACATCAATTTTATTATCCCCGAAGAGGTAAGCAGAAGTGTACCTGATACTACACCAAAATTTCGGCATTTTTTTTAAACCCCCGCACTAAATATTTTTCCTATATCTTGGGTGCGTTTACATATATTTCATTACATACACAGCCAGACCCGGAACAATTACCTGTAGGCCATACAAATATTTGTTCAGTGATGAAATCGAACCCGCAACACGCAGCACAGCATCCAATCGCTCAGCCACTGTTCAAATAGTGCCGTCAAGTTACATTTAAGTCCAATGTAGCAGGGGGCGAGCCTATTGCCACGAAGCCTTGGTTTGGCCGATTGACACAAATTCAGATTACTAGCTACTGAGGAAATTCTAACGAAAAATACCGATATTTTGTGAAATTTTAGACTTTCGCCATATTAAATAGTAAGCCTGAAAAAAACATTATTATCTATTCGGTCGCTCATCTTAGAACCCGCGACTAAATGAACAGAAAACAAATTAATTAACATGAAATTGTAAGACAACTTAAAGTGCTATTAATTAGAACTGTAACACAACAAAAGCATCCATTTCTGCCTACCCAAAACAGAAGTTATGTCTCGAGGTCGTTTACCTCTTTCAGTAAAATTAAATTCACATTGAACCTTAAACTTAAGAAAGTTAAAATAAAATAAAGTAAACAGTTTTAAATTAAAGTCCCACAAAATCTTGTGGGCCGCTGTATCAATAATTATTTGAGGGGTTATTTGAGGTTATTTTACTTAAAAATTAAGTATGTATAGACTTTACCTAGGGTCGCCGATACGTCCGGAATTTTCCAGACAAGAACGTCGATTCTGTAAAATTCAGACGACAACTTACATCTCACATGCGACTTCGCATCCACTGTCACTTCGCGTAAGGTTCAAAATGACCTTGATTTTGTAGCCAAGGGAGCGTCGAAGTGACGGGGGAATTACCTTACAGAATGCCACTTCTTACGTCATCTCATACTTTATCTGTCAAAATCTCCCTGTTAATTTAGTTCAACTCGCTGACACGCTCGTAGTGGTGGCGCTAGTGTAAATTTATTTATTTATTTATACAAATCTTACCTAAAACTATCATTACAGATCTGCGATCCAATGCGATAGATTGGCCTTACTAACTAAATCCTACATCTACATCTTATAAATAATATTATTTATTCTGGATCTAAGTAACTTAGTATATATAATGTAACTTTTGCAAATTCACTCAAGTTGCAGCACAATACAACAACCCTCTCGTGAACCTCATTCACCACCCGTATGGCTCTAGTGAGAGGAGTTCTCGCCAGTAGGTTGGTTCTGGTTGCAGGCGCAGCCAGCAGGGGCGGGCGTCGCCGCCTCCACACGTACCGGTCTGGCACACAAAGCTCTAGGTGCCGCAGCACTCCCGGGTTATGAGCCACGCCACGTAGTAGCTTCACTAAATACGCTACGAGTGAAAAGTCCCGTCGTACCCTTAAAGTGTTATACCCTACCATACCCAGAACAAATAGTGTAGGATACATTAATGGGTAAAATGGATAAACCCCATACAGTTTGAAATATAAGTGTCTAGTGAACTTATTTTGAATGCGTTCCAACATTCCACTATATTTCGCCTCATGAGGAGCCCATATGAATGCACTATGTTCAAGGTGACTTCTTACTAATGCATCATATAATACCTTGAGTGTCGTGATGTTGGTGAACCCCTGAGACTGCCGGCGTACGAACCCTAGGTTTCTGTATGCCTTCTTACATATCTTATTGATATGCTCACGGAAGGTTAGTTCCTGAGAGAAGACTACCCCTAAGTCCCGTACCTGCGACACTCGTTGCATCGGCACCTCCTCAACCTTGTAATGATGATTCAAAGGAGTTCGCGCGCGAGTGAACGACATTACCGAACATTTAGCAACATTAAAGTACAGTTTGTTGTCGTTGCTCCACTCGACCACTCTGTTGATGTCATCCTGCAGGCGTTCACAATCCGAGTGATCCCCAACCTCAAGCAGCAATTTTAGGTCATCCGCAAACAATAAACAAGTCCCATGTCTGACGACTTCCGGTAAGTCATTTATCATTATTATAAACTCGAGAGGCCCAACATTGCTGCCCTGGCTCACGCCCGATCTCGTGTAATACGGTTGAGATTCACTGCCATTGAAGTCTGCATATTGCTGGCGATCCTTCATATAGCTAGCGAAGAACTGTAGCAGAGGTAATGTACCATCCAATTTTCGCGAGCTTCCTTAATAAGACGTCATTATCCACCGTATCGAACGCCTTTTTAAAATCGAAGTACGCAGCATCTACCTGTTAAATTCGAATTATCAACCGGGTTTTTTTTCGAAGTTCTAAGTGAGGTCTTACAGAATCACACCGCTGTTCGGAATTTTGGCTCAAAGTCCGGAAAGCGAGAGAATTCCTAAAAGTCTGAAATTCACAAAAATTGAATAAAATCAACGTACTCTACTGTCGATCATCATCCCTAGCCTTTCCCAAATTTGTTGGGGTCAGCTTCCAGTCTAACCACATGCAGCTGAATACGAGTATTTTACATGGAGGTGGACCGCCTGTTCGGGCGCCGTCGGCTATCTTCGTCAGACTTCGGGCGGCAGCGCGGGCGACGGCGCGAGCAGCTGTGCGGGAGGGTACAGGAGCCGAGCGGCATTTCATTAGCGAGAGCAACCGACGACACACGCGCGCCTTATTTCTGATTCTGTACATATATTTGGATATATTTCTCAGTTTATACAGTCCACTGGTTTTCATTTAAAGTCCAAGTTGTGATCCTAACACTTTTTTTATTTTTTTTTGTGAATGGCATCTCGCAATTCAACCTAAGAGGTTGTCGTCTGCTTAACCGGAGTATCCTGTGGGTGCCTTAAGAGTAAGGCCTCCAGCCAGGGCATAAAAACTTACAAACTAAGCGACTGCACGCTAAGGGCACCCCCTGTGGGTACGAACCTCGGCTTAGGGCGTCGCTGGGGGAGGACTGCATGGGGACAGGCTGGATCTGAATGGTATTATTATTTAGGGGCTGATTTAAAACTACTGGCACAGCATCGCGGGCTGGCTCGAGCGAGGGTCGGGGAGGGCATGGACCGGGATGCGACGGACCTCGACGGCGAGGTCAGAAAGACGGTGGTTTGAGTCGGAACTTTTTAAGAGTGCTAGTCTCTTTGCTACTCTCCTGGAGGAGGGTGATAGCATCATGTGGAGTGGTGATCCTAACACTGCCTATCTGACGTCTATAACCCAGTTAGTACTGAGGAATACGATACCCCTTGATAAGACTGGCTGTCAGACTTTCAAGCCACTGACTACCTAACGACTTCAGAAAATAACAGAAACTACTGTAGATAAAAGACATAATATATAAATTAAAAACAACCTGCAATTCCTAATCACATCATTGAATTCCCAATCCTCAAATAATTAGTAACATCGAATTGATTGTAGCAATTCCAAAAGTACCTACTTATGTTTTAGTTGACGGCGGCCAATTGGATACAAGCCCCAGGAGATACGAGTCTACTTAGTTACATCTTTAATTAAATAACCAATCAGAAAACACTTAATTTCTGAGCCTATTGTCAATATTTTCACTGAACTTATTATTATTAGAAAGAAAACTTACTGCAAAGAAAAATAAGATGGTAGAATTAATTTTTGTGTGACTGAATTGTAAATATGAAAATGGCTGATATTAATTTCGAGGAGTTCAACGTACCGAGCTGATTTTATCAGAAAATCTAACTGCCTCTTTGGTGCAGCGTTGACAGGAAATTCTATAGCTCAGCACCATTTTTTTACCGATGGGAGATCAAATGATCATCAAATAACTCCTCCCGTTCTGGGCGGAGCGGAAGGGAGTATCAGACTTGTACTGACTAAAACCCATCCATGTTCCTTCTTAGCCCATTGTGTTCCAGGGCCACGGTATCTCTTTCGAACAGTCCCGCAGCCCTGGCAGGATAGCTCAGCACCTCATCTTGGATCCGTTTTCCAGGACGTACAAAGTTTGATTAGGTTTTTGATTTTCACTGTACTCGTTTAGCCCCGACTCAGTCTGGAATCAGGACACGAAAATAAAATTAAGTCAGGATTAGTCTCTCGTTGATGTTCATTTTGGTCATTGATATAAAGGGTGTAAAACACCTCTTAACGAAGCCGACAGGCACTGGGTCTCCCTGTCTTCTTCTTTATGGGGTTTAGGTTTCCGCACTTAGTCCTTTAAGTGGACCATTGTGCGTGAGCAGAATGAGATATTAGGGGTCAAAGTTCCAACTTTTTGACAAGTATTTTTTTAAATAAAAGTTTTTAACGTAAGATTTTTACTTTAAACACCTCCACGACCCCCGTACTATTCAATCCGTCCATCAGCACAATGTTTTGAGTGCGTTACATTGAGTTCTACCACAAAACATGATTTTACACCCCCAAAAAAAAAGTCGTTTCCCAGCAATAATTTTTGCGTTAAGTTACTTAGTTTCATGTACAGAATGCTTGGTTGACGACTTCGTGATGAGGTGATTTACACCGTGTATAACTATTACTACGTATACTTTTTTTTTTACCTTTATATTTAATCCTGATGTTTTACAATAGTTTCTAAATCATTACACCCTTTTGTTTTTACACACATTTGTGTCACTTGTTTAATCTAGTCTTTTTGCAATATCTCCTTTTTTTCTTGTATAGACTCTTTTTCTTATTTACTGATTGTTTGTAAATGTGTGGACATTGTAGGCCTTATAGATTCCTAGATCCTTGGTAACTTTTTATCTTGTTCTACGTTTTGTAGTAAGCAACGACTTATTGTCGGGCCTACGTTGTCCTCTCATACTTAAGTGCCAACGCTGTAACATAGAAACATTATAGACCCAAATGATTTTAAAAGAGTAACCATGGAGTTTCTTGCCGGTTCTTCTTCATAGGAAACGACCAACCCGAACCGAGCACCTTTTTATCGACGTTTTACAAGGGCCCATGTAGGCCTATGTGAAATAAAAATATTTTGATTTTAACATAACATGATTACGGCGGTAGTTCCTGAAGGGTCAGGCAGATGTGTACCTAATAGTAAACCCACTATTCGCCAGTAATGTCCAAGTCCCATGTAATAAGGGCGGAGCCTATTGCCATCAACCGGGCACAAATCCAGGCTCCGTCGCTGCTAAAGAGAAATTCCTGATGGAGAAACGCAATAACACTTAGCGCACTTAACGCGGGATTCGAACCCAGTACCTTATGCCACGCAGTCGCGCTTGCGAGCCACAGATAACGAGCTTGTCCATAATAATCGTAATAGGCTTGACCTGTACGTAACCGTAACTGGTGAAATGTGTATGTAGACTTTTGCCTAATCTTCCGAGGGTTACTTTTTTTGTATAAAAAACGTTGCCCCACACTAGGAATTTCTCCTGTATCGTGGGTGCGTTTACAAACATTTAAAATTACATACACAAGCAGCAGCACCAACCCGCACTGGGCACGCGTGGTGGATTACAGCCCACTCCCTCTCATAGGGCCTGCGTCCCAGCAGTGGGAACATTATAAGCTGATTGATGATGATGACACAAACAGCCAGACCCGGAACAACTATCTGTAGGCCATATAAATATTTGTTCCGTGCGGGGATCGAACCCGCGACACGTGGCGCAGCAGTCAATCGCTCAACCGCTGCGCCAACCGTGTAGTCTTATTTCATGATGTTATATTCTTGTGTGTTTCTATAACGGGTAACAGCACCATTTACCATAAAGACGAACATATAATTTATCATCATCAGCCTAGCCTTTTTCCAACAATGTTGGGGTCGGTCTAACCTCAGACTTTACATGGAGCGAATGTCCATCTGACCTCCACAACCCAGTTAGCACTGGGCAATACGATACCCCTTGGTAAAACTGGTTGACAGACTTTTTGGCCACTGACTACCTGTAACGACTAGCGACTGTCAAAGATCTACAAATTATAGCCAGGATCAAAACGGCTTAAGAGCGTTTCCGCCTCACGAAAATTTTTTCCGAAATTACTGAAGCGATTTTAATAAAACTCATACACATAAGCAGGATAAAAAGGTCTAAAAAGTGACTAAAACACATTTTCAAAAAAAAAATAGTGTTACAGCTAAATTAGACCGATTATAAATTATCTATAGAAAAAGAAATTTTCAATAATTTTTGTTTTAAAAGACGTTTTGAAAATGTTTTTAGGAACTTTTTAGACCTATGTATCCTGCTTATGCATATTAAGTTTCATTAAAATCGGTTTTGTAATTTCGGAAAATAAGGACTTTAAAGTTTCATACAAATGCCGTAAGGTGTTAACGCTCTAAACGTTCCTTCCGAGGTAAGGAAGACACTCAGAGCAAGTCACTAGGGCATGCAAACCGGATACCCGGTTAACCGAAAAAACCGGTTAACCGACTGTTTGGAAAACCGTTTTTTTTAGGATAGTAAAACCGGTTTTTTTCGGGTTTTTCGGTTTTGGTTATATCCCTTTTAATAAAATTAATTACACACTATAAATATTGAACAACAAGTTATGTTTCTCCTATTGATCTATCTATCTTATTGATTTAATAATACTTTAATTTTCCCAAACAAAAAATGTCAAAAGTCAGTCCATACCTCATACATACAAACTCTTAACCTTGCCTTCTATGTATATTTTTGAGGTAAATATATTTGTTAAAACAAACATGCACCTATATGAAATAGCTTTCAAAAGTCAATATAGGAAGCTACGTGATAGAAATAAGTTAGAGCTTAAAGTACCATTTGCAGGTACGGCATTAATGAGGAAAAGTTTTTTTTGTATGGGCCAGAGAATATTTAATAAGTTACCTTGCTCAATAAAAAATCTAGATTTACTCAATTTTAAGCGTAAATTATGTTCTATATTAATACAGAAATGTTACTACAGTCTCAGCGACTACTTTGATGACACCTCTTTGACTTAATTATATGTATAAACTCGCAACAAAAAGCATCGACTCAGTTCTGTGGACAATATCAATTTTGAACATTTTTTTTTTCTCTTAATAATAATTTATTGACATCATAACTATTTATTATTGACATCGTCGTATTTCATTAAAAATTGACATTATCACCTGACATCACCTAATGCATTTTTTTTTTTTAAATTGCTATTGATAAAGTATTATCAATATCAATTTAAAAAAAAAAAATGCATTAGGTTTTAATTAATTAAACTTTTACCTCTTTATAATACTACTAGTACCGATAGACTAATTTACTTAATGGCCAAAAGCCTCCTTTAAATAAAATGTATATTTGTACGCCAAATGGTAAAGCATGGAGAAACTATATGTATAACTGTAACATCCTGCACACTGTTGTAACCTATGTTTACAAATAAAGACTATTGATTGATTGATTGATCCATATAATGTTAGAAGGCAGATACTTACAGCTATGTTAGTAAAATTTGAAATAATTATTATTTTGGACATGCATAAGCGACCAATGCCTCAGGATTAGGCTGTCCACTCTGTCCGATACCACGCTCAGAAGTGTGTTGGTGCTACTTTTTACCCGAGATCGCAGGGACGCCGTTCTTCTGCGAAGCACCGCCTGGAAGCCGTCCGTACTGTGGTCGGTGAACATGCCGAAGGCACTGCACCGCCATGGAAGTCCCAAAAAACCCTTGACGGGCAGAGAATTGCAGGCTTTTTTAGGTGTAATTGATCCACAGGTTGCACGTGCATAACGTTTGGCAATAGCTTTTAAATAGTGTGACTTTAATATCACGTGAGCATCGCGCAAACCTGCGAGAAAGCATATTACCCCTTACCAACAATGCCCTGCGCTCCCTATCCATGTCCATGTCATCATTTTGTTTCTCATTGACCCAGTGTAGATCCAAGTACTTAAAGGGCATTGGGTAAGTTTTGAATGGACCAGTGGCATGTTTTTTTTTCACAGCGGCCATAAAGATAATTGTTGCTCACGTATAGTGAAATACATATATGATAATAGTGACTCCTAAAATAATTTTGCCGAAAATTATATCGGAGCTGAAATATTTAGTGTGTTTTTTTTTTTCAAATTAACGGGTTTGATTCCTGGCTAGGAATATTGATTTTGCACTAAACCAATGAAGCATTTTTTTTAAATCGGGCTTCTTGCTCCTTTGAGCGTTTTTCACTATTCCTTATAGTTTCGGATTTGGCCTACCACTCAGTTAAAAAATTCACCCTTTATATCTCGGCTCCGATGCATTTTGGAAATATTATTCATAGAAGAAAATTAATGTCTTACTGTGTTCTTACTAATAGGTAAAGAAATTTAATTAGTGGCCGTGACATAGAAAAATCGTGCCACTTTTACTCAAACCCCTTTGGATTCTTGCTGTATATTCTGAGATTATAGACCTTTGTGTTTACCTACCAAATGTTTCTAATTTTGTATGTTAGTCTTAGTGCCCTAAATTTTTAAGACTATGTTGTTTACCTAAATAATAAGTTTTATTCTATGTTATGCATGAACTGATTGTTGATTTTTAGTAGTTTTTGAAGTCCAAACAAATTGTCATTATTATAAAAATAGGTAAGATAAACGTAAAAAAAATACATATTTTGATTAGGCTTTAGCATTTTTTTTTTCTACACATTTTTTAAGAAAGATTGAAAAAAAACCGAAAAAACCGATTTAACCGCTTTCATCCGGTTTTGTAAACAAGAAACCCGAAAAAAACGGTTTTAACAAACAACCCGGTTTTTGCATGCCCTACAAGTCACCCAACCATATTCAACCTAGGCAAACGTTGCTGAACTTGAAAATCAACCTGAGTGGTTCAAGAAAATATCATCAAAGAAAAAAACTACAACAAAATACAGTTAGAAAACACGCGGCAAAAGTTCTCAAGGTCGTAAGTGTATCAACTATTCAAACGCGTGTTATAAGCATCAATTAAAAGCTTTTGAATATTTCTTTCGTATGTTAATTATTTATTAAACATAAATACTGCAGCGTGTATTTATTTCATTGCTACTTTAGTTAAACGGATGCCTTATAAAACATTTCAATTAGCACGGTTCAGGAATATTTCATGAATGCTGTTTAACTATGAAACGTATTTCTTTGTTTTGTTTTGTTACGTAGCGTAGGAGAGCTCGAGGCTAAATAATAACAGCCGCACGGGTCGATCTTTAAGGTTTAGCCGTGCTTGCCGAGGTTGTTCCGTGGATAGGTGACCATAATTACATACCGAGATTCCTCCGTGCTTCGGAAAGCACGTTAAGTCGTTGGTCCCGGCTGTCATTTGTAGATCTTTGACAGTCGTTACAAGTAGTCAGAAGCTAAAAGTCTGCCATCCAGTCTTACGGAGAATTAAGGGGTAGATAGGCAGTCGCTCCATGTACAATACTGTTACTCAGCTGCATCCTGTTAGACTGGAAGCCGACCCCAAAATAGTTTGGGAAAAAGCTAGGCAGATGATGATGTTTTGTTACATAGCGTGCGTGTATTGGTGTGCGTAGTGGCTAAAATAATATCAGCCTCACGGGTCGATCTTCAACACTAATCCGCGCTTGCCAAGGTCGGTCAGTGGATGGAATGATCATACATAAATGAATGATACATACAGAGTTTCCTTCCTGCCTTGGAAAGGACGTTAAGACCTTGGTCCCGGCTGTCATTTATAAATCTTTGACAGTCGGTACAGGTTTTCGAACTATTGGGGTCGGCTTCCAGTCTAACCGGATGCAGTTGAATAGCAGTATCTTAAATGGTGCGACTGCCTATCTTACCTCCACAGCCCTAATAAGTACTGGGTAAAACAATACCCCTTGATGGAAAAACCACTTTGCCCGACTCGGTAATCGATCAGTTTTACCAAGGTGTATTATTACCCAGGACTAACCGGGTTGTGGAGATCAGATAGGCAGTCTCTCCATGTAAAATACTAGTATCCAGCTGGACCCGGTTAGACTGGAAGCTGACCCTAATATAGTTGGGGAAAGGCTGGGCAGATAATAATGAGATATCGTTTAGTTTTTGTGAAAAACATGGAACTTTGTTTTCAGTAGGAAACGCTTGCATAATGTTTTAACATATTTCCAAGAACTAAAGGTAGCTGTGTTTGTAGACTCATTAAGTACATAAAAGTAGCCGTTTTGTTCGACCACAGAGTACTTTCACATGTTTGCAGAAACCACACCAAAAATCAACATTTGTGTTGAAATAATTAAAATATAATTAAGCGGTAGCACCCACTTTTTGGCCTTGTACATGTGGGTACGCACACACTGAGGCGAAGGGACTCGCCTGATTGATATCAATGGGGTGTAATTTAAATTACTTGTTCGTGAGCGTTTGGACTTTTAGACGATTAAAATGTTCTTTTGTTACTAACCACGCTAAACGGTCAGGGGGGTTACTATGACGCTTAAAACATTATTGTTCCATTCCTATGCCAGAGTGGGAAAGAGATGGAGCTAGACGACCTGTATAGCTCCGTCTCTTTTTCACTCTGGAATAAGAATGGAACAATAATGTTTTAAGGCGTCCTGAAACGCCAGCTATGCTCTGACTTTGTAGATTTTTTTTATTTTATTGAACGGCTTCTTTTCCAATAAAATTGGCCATAAAAAAGTATGAGTTTTGTTTTATCCGGTAGTTGGTTGGTACATGTCTAATAATCTCAGTTCTTTCCTAACATGTAGTACCGTACTATGCTGGTCACAATTTGACATTGAAACTGCGCCTTCGTGCGAAATATCGGAAAAACAAAACAAATGATAAAAACCGGCCAAGTGGGAGTTGGACTCGCGCACCGAGTGTTCCGTCCAAACCTGTAGGGATATAAGTAAAAGTTCAGTGATTTTGTTACAGTTTAAAAGTATTATAGACCTGAGTATTTGATATGAATTTCAATTTAATACCTCTACGCGTTCATAAGGAAAGGGGTGGTAAGTTTAAAATTGTTAAAAATATTTTTATGATAATGATGTAACTAAAAATTTACAGTTTTCATAATTTTCCCTATATCTGTGCTGTTAGACGTGGCTTCGTACCAAATTTCAAGATTCTGAGTTCACGGAAAGTACCCTGTATTTTTTAATTCCCTTGCGAGTGTCGAAAATTTGCAGCATAAACGGCTGTATTTTTTTATTGCCTTGCCTTAGAGTTTGATTTTTTCACAGCTCCAAGGGACAGTAGACTTAGGTATTTGATATAAATTCCAACTTGATACCTCCACGCGTTCCTGAGAAAATGGGTCTTGACAAATAGACAGACGGACGGACGGACAACAAGGGTTCCGTTTTTCCCTTTCGAGGTACGGAACCCTAAAATGGTAAATATCCCGTTTTCAGTTTTATTGATAGTGTTAGTGAGCGTGTCAGTGTAAATACCTTTAACAGCAAATCTACTTACTTCATGTAAGAAATAGACTGCTCTTAATCACTGTATATAATTTATTTTCTGGTTAACAAGTACTAGAATGCAACTCGAGACAACCTTCGACGTCTGTATCCGAAAAAGTAATGACCGTTGCAACAAATATTTTTAACCAACCGTCCTAACGGTGTTGCCACTTAAAGAAATAATCGAATGATTTACTAAATAATACAGTATTCGATTTTTGTGTATGATGTTTTGGTATTAATGTATCGATAATTAGCTATGCTAACATTCAGCTGGCCTACCATCTCAGGTGGCATACCACGTCTTAAAACATTATTGTTTTACTCTAATTCCAATGTGGGAAAGAGACGGAGCTATACAGGATGTCTAGCGCCATCTCTTTCCCACACTGGAAAAGGAGTTAAACAATAATGTTTTAAGACGTGGTATGCCACCTGAGATGGTCTCAAATCACTGGAAATCTACAAATCAATAATAATAATTGTCACCCATTCAAATATAATACAATTTTATCTTACAAAATCCAGTACATTTCCACAGAAACCGGCTTTTTCCACCTTTAAATCTCAATACATATTTATAGCCGACACAAAGTTTTGACGTGTTAAGGATAAAGAGCGTAAAAATTGAAATCCGAGATTCCAATATAAACAAACAACCCGATTTTTGCATAATCCGTTCGCCGCCTTAGGGTCTCACGCGTTACGCCTTAGTGGGACCCTAAATCGCGTATTATAATACCTTACGGCATTTCATACAAACTTTCAAGTCCTTATTTTCCGAAATGATCGAACCGATTTTAATGAAACTTCATACACATTAGCATTATACAGTATGTTAGGTTAAACGAGGGACATATTGAGGGAGGGTATTCAGTATTCGATTCTCGTCCCAAATATGTAAAAAACCTATAACGTATATAGAAGAATTTTTAATGTTTTGTTTAGTGCCTAGATATTTTGGACTGTCCTAAGCCAGGTAAGTTTAAAGTATGAAGGGAAAATGGATTATACCTAAGAGTCATTGACCTGCTCACATGTTCTGCGATAGTATTAAGTCGCTAGCGCAAGGGTGTAAACACGTTGCGTGACATTTGCGAAAATTTTGGTATGGTTCTGTCTGTTATTTATCAGTGTTTTTTTTTTTGTTTATATTTTTATTAGTATCATGTTAGCATGTACTATTATGGGTTTGAATATGTCCCTCGTTTAAACTAACATACTGTATATAGGACTAAAAAGTTACAAAAAACTTTTTCGAAAAAGAGTTTTACAGCTAAATTATAGCGTATACCGACATGTAAATTCTCCATAGAAACAGAAATTTCCAATAATCTTTTTTTTTAAAGACATATATGCTTTTTAGGAACTTTTTAGACCTCTGAATCCTGCTTATGAGTATTAAGTTTCATTAAAATCGGTCCAGTCATTGCGGAAAATAAGGGCTCATAAGTTCCAGGGCTGCGGGTTGTTCGAAAAAGATACCTCGGCTCTGGAACACAAAGGGCGAAGAAGGAACATGGATGGGTTTTAGTCAGTACAAGTCTGACACTCCCTCCCGCTCCGCCCAGAGCGGGAGAAGTCATTTGATGAATTCCCATCCGTAAAAAAAAAGGGCTCACAAGTTTGTATGAAATGCCGTACGTCGTAAACGCTCTTAAGAATATGTTTGTAATGTAATATTAGCTAAATGTTAAAGATCTTGACATTTACTAAACTAGGTGTCTTATTCAATTGCGATATGTATTAAGAACTCTTCATAACGGAATCTTACAAATATTATTTCAATATTTGAATATTGCAAGTGGGATGAATCCCTATCTATACTAATATTTTAAATACGAAAGTTTGAATGGATGTTTGTTACTCAATCACGCCAGAACGGCTGAACGGATCTGGATGTTTAGAATAGAGATCGATTATTATTATGTAAAGTATCCTATGGAATAGCACCATAGGATACTTTTTTTTTCACACTTTGCATCAAAATTTCCACGCAAACGAAGTCACGGACAACAGTTTATTAATAATATTAATAGTACCTTGAACAGCTTTCTGTTATATTGTTATTGGAAACGAGAAATTCCACTTGGAAGCTCTGAATAATGCTCTTATTTTCTCGGAAATGCATGTCCGAATATCCCCCCTTTGTGCATTGGCGAGAGGATAACGTGGAAGTTTAATTTCCACGTTTTCGTTGGCCTCGGGGGATTCCTGGAGATCTGTTATAGATAATTAACTTTAGGGAGGATTTTAAAGGGGTCTTGATTAACCCTCAAAATCGGTCTACATCTTTTTGCAACTATGCTGCTTCCATTGGTAAGGTCCGAGGTGCCCGTGAACACACAGGCACATTTTAATTTTGTCTATACGACTTTAGGATCTCCGAAGGAACTCAATTTCTTGGAGCGACTGCCTGTCTGGCCTCCACTTACCAGTTAGTACTGGGAAAAACGAACCCTCTTTGTGAGACTATTTCTCAGACTTTCAAATACTGCCGTCTCCTGTCGCTACTGCGCGGCGATTTCGTCTGTACTCTGTGAGGATGCTTTGAATGACTGGCTTCCCGCATATTTCAGAACTCTGTAAGCCCTTCATATTTCATCATTACAGACCGACTTCACTTCACTTCCCACTGCTGGCTCCCTTGGTTTTTGAACTATAGTATGATTTTAGTTATTCAAACTTGCTGAGACTCAATTGTAAAGGTTTCAAATCGTAAAAGTTGATATTCATATTCATTTAGTTTGTTTAAATTAAATTAAGTTCTCACAACGCATTTAAGAAACTATATTCAAAATCTTCAAACTTTTATACTTTGAAGATTTTGAAACTATTCTAAATGCTGGCTTAAAGAAAATAAAAGAATATTTGAAGAAACTTTGCCTTTAGATGCCTTTAGAAAGTCGAAATGGACGCATGACGCACTCTAATGCACCAGTCGAGGTTCAAATCCGCGCAAGTGGTAATATAACCTTTTCAATTGACATCAACACCACCATCTGCCTAGCCTTTGTCAATTTTAGTGGGATCGGCTTCCAGCCAAGCCGGATTCAGCATGAATAGCAGCATTTCACATGGAGCGACTGCTTATCAGGCACAACCCAGTCCTGCGTAATACGACGAAAACGGTACCCTTTGGTAAGACTGGTTGTCAGACTATCGGGCCACTGACTACCTGTAAACTGTCATAGATGTACAAATGGCAGCCGTGACCAACGACTTAACGTGTTTGCCGAGGCACGGACGAAATAATGGATGGTAGCCCCATCCACAAACCGACCTTGGCAAGCGCGGCATAACCTTGAAGATCGACCCATTCAGCTGTTATTTTGTAGCCACGAGCACCACCGCTTTCTATTCACATGACGTACTTTCTAAATTTCTGCTGGACACAACTGGCATGACCAATATCAGTTACTTCTAAAAAATCCTGGAAAAAAATATTAATATAAAGTTCGCCCTAAACAAACATGGTGATGAATATTGTTTAATGAATTCTTTGTATGAGAAGTTTGCCAAAATGTTATTAGCAATCGCAATGTTTCGAATGCCATTTTCACAAAAAAATATTTTTGCACAGTCTTTTATTCACTAAATCAAAAATGTGGTTATTTACTCCAGCATCTGTAATTAGCCCCAGATGACATTACCGATTTCACACAAGCCTACACTAAAAACAAATTGGACTAATAATCACACCCACAAAGCAAGTTTGCACTAAGTAAAGGTTTCATCAAAATCCTCGGTCAACCAAATATGTATTTAAAACGATAGATTAGCCCTGTCGCGTCAAAAAATGATTAACTTTATATTTTGTTGACTTGAGTATTATTGTCTTGCTCACTTAAGCTCGTTCACATTATTGCAGTAGCTTTCTAGTAATCGTATAGTGATCTAATACATAGCTGGATTGCAACTGGAATAATCTAAACCGTCACTAGATTTCACTGGATCTAGTGAGATTTCTAGTCCCAAAACCATAAATTTGTTGGATTGGTGGTCTACTCTTCAATCCAGCGCGCACATTCCAGCTCGACTGCTCGCTGCCAATCCAGTGAAAACTCGTTGTTTTTGGTTGTTACAACGCATATTTGTAATTTATAGTATTGACTGAAATAATGGAGACGATATGATAATTAACTCACGAGATTTCCCGATCGGAATCATGTAAAACATGCATCATACTGAAAATCGTATGGACTATCTTTCAATGAGATGTGTGAGAGCTTATTCTTCTAAGCGTTTACACTTTTTCGCCTGAGCATACGGTGTTTTACATCTAAGGATTCAAATCTTTGCGGTCAACGACTCGTATATTAAAAAATTAAGTTACTTCGTCGCCGCAGGCTGCATTTAGCATGTCAACAAACTTTCTTATCATTTTTTTTGTCATTCACTATTATCTTGGCAATGAACTTTTAACGCAGACGACCGATAGTGATAGAGATATGGTGATAAGAAGAGATATATGAATCATTTGAGTACGAAAAAAAAAATTAAAAAAAAAAGTCATTGAGTAAAGGTATTATTCCGAAGGGAGACCGCAAACTGCAGTGGCAATGCCTAACCGTAGTCTCAGACCGCAGCAACACTATTTAACTCGATAAAAACGTAGACGACGACATTGCCGCCTGCTGCTGCGGTCGAGCGGCAACCGAAGATGGCATACCAGTCGTGTTGTCAGTGGCTTTCATTAACACAGCGACAAAATGTAGGTTTAGAGGAGCTCGTGGCTAAATAATAACAGCCGCACAGGTTGATCTTCAAGGTATACGATATCCCTTGACTGACCTGACTGGTTGTCAGACTTTCAGGCCACCGACTATATGTAACAACTGTCAAAGATCTACAATTGACAGCCGGGACCAACGGCTTAATGTTCTTTCCGAGACACGGAAACTCGGTATGTAATGGATAATTTTACATCCACGGACCGACCTGGGTAAGCGCGGGTAAACGTTGATGCAGTCGTTAAAATTTAGCTACTAGCTCGTTACTCAATTTACGGTATTATTGAAGTGACATTTCTTATGCGACTTCCAACAAGTTAAACGCTACCTACCATGGAGGGGGAATATTTTCTAAAACTCACTAAGAGATGTCAGTATTATAAGATTTGTGACTACGTAGTTCTACTAGGTACGCAAGATGGCGTGCAAACAGTCATGCATTCGACTCTTCGGTGTAACCAGCATTCGCTCAAGTTCCATGAGTAGAATAACCTCGATAAACTTATGTAATAAAAATAATATAACAAAAATATTATTTAGAGGCTCAATAGAATAACGAGACTGAATGCGTGGCACTCGAACGCATGCGTGTAGTATTACGAAGTTTCACTTCTTCCGCGCGGAGGGACTCCACGCACTATTTTTTTGTTTTACTCAATTTATAGAGTCAATGTTACTTTTGACAGTATCTCATCAATCGGTCATTTACAGACGTTGACCAATTAACCAATCTTCAAAAAGTTTCATTTGGGTACACGAGGTTACTTGAGATAATTTCTAGTTTGTTTAACTAAGTTAACGCCTACACTCTGTATAAGACCGTGTGCACAACAAACATAAGTTGCCTAACGTAGACAGCTTTTTTTCTCGTGTCAAAACGGGCTTTTCAGAACTACACTTTAAACACTTATCCATTTTATAGGTTAATAATGTACAAATATAAAAAAAACTGTAAATATGTTTATTATAATTTATAATTAAAGTTTTTTTTTAAATTATATGATATAAATAAATAAAAATCATTTATTTCAGATAACTTGATCCAGTCCGATTTAAATTAAAAACAAAAAAGAAAACCAAAATTAAAATAAATAAAAATATACACTAAAAGAAATAAACGCGACGTTCGTTTTATTTATTTTATTGTATGGTGTTTGGGTGGCTTAAAGCTACAATACATAAGTTATAGTGAAGTACCAATGACCAGCCATTTATATAAGCCTACACAGCTGGAAGTTTTATTTAATGCGGCACGAATAGCGACACGGTAAAGTTCTGGTTTGGTTTCGGACGCTGGATTCTCTGGTGTAATATCCGTCAGAGTCTAGAGCGAGGAGCTTGTAGCTAAATAGTAACATCCGCACGGGTCGATCTTTATTTTAAGCCGCACTTGCCAAGGCTGCTTCGTGGATGAGTAACCAATGACCATACATTACATACCGAATTACCTCCGTACGTTGAAAAGCACGTTAAGCTTTTGGTCTTGGCTGTCATTTGCAGATGATTGACAGTCAATGGGCGAAAATCTGACAACTAGTCCGACCAAAGGGTATCGTATTACTTAGTAATAACTGGGTTGTGGAGGTCAAATTGGCAGTCGCTATACAAGGTGTTGTTTTGCATCCTCGTCAAATTCAAGGAGGTAACTATGCTAATGATTCTCGACCCGAATCAATAAGAAGATTAACAATAAGATGATTCCCTTGTTTTAAACGCGGCCCGTCTGATCCTCGCTCTATAATCGCCCTTTCACACATACAATCAATCTCAAACGTTTATTTGATAATTTCTTATTTCCGTAAACCACGTTAAGGGGGTAATTCTGAAATACTTTCAAACTTAAACAAACAAAAAAATCAGCGTTTATTAATAATTAACTAGGTACCGTAATTTTAATTGATTATTTATGTCTGTTAAGACGACCTCCTGACTTTTGACGAGGATGCAAAACAACACCTTGTATATAAAATACTGGTATTCTTTAGCATCCGGTTAGATCGGCAGCCGACCCCAATATACTCGTAGTCGGGATAAGGCTAGGCATATAATGATGATATGTTGGAGTCCTCGAAATTGATTCGGTACGTTAGACAGAACGTTACATAACCAGGCTATAGTATAACCAACTACTTAGACTTAACTGTACCTAGTGTCCGTAGCCCCGTCCGCAATTAATCAGTCCCTGATTAGCTTTGAACTTGTGAATCTTAACAGTCATTCTTGACTCAGTCTGCACGCGGCCTAAATTATCTTTTCTGTGATAAAGGCGCCACCTCCACAATAACTTAGCCTGTAAAATCACAGGCTGGTACACTCGACCACCTCTGCTAGGGTCAAAGACTTGAGATCTATTAATGTACGAATACAGTCTTGAAGCTAAGGGTGTTGCTGGAGAATATTGTCAGAAGATTTCTTAAGTAATATCTGCATAATAATAAGTGTTTTGGAATTATTGTTATTTCTTTATTCAATAAAAATAAAATAGCGTTTGTTTGGTCACAAACTGTGTAACAACAGCTTTTCTCGGGATGAAATGAAATGTTCATCGTTTCATACATTACTAGCCGCCCCTACTTAGCACGGTATTATTATTTGATAAATAACGATAAAGTTACATTTTTCACGGGTAATGCTAGAATAAAAAGTAAACCTAGATTTACCGGGGAAACTGGGTATTACCCAAGCTTTTTGGGTAAACCCCGAATAATCACTAAAATAAATTTAAATTTCGAAGTCTAGCCTTCTTTTTACTGGTGATTTGAAACACCCAATTTGGATGTAGCGCTCGCTCGGCTCGCTCACGTTTTGTCACACTTCTAACCTTTTTTTTTTTTGTTTTTTTTTTTTTTTTTTTTTTTTTTTTTTTTGTCGCTGGGAAAAAATGCTTTACGCATACCCGTCCATCGGGGGATGGGCGGGCTATGTGGGACTCCCCGGTCTGACCCGGTATACCCACTAAAACGACCCAGCGGCATTCCCGCTTCGTCCTAGTGGCGGGGGACTGGGAAACCAGCACAGCCTTTACTTCCAGTCCTCCGCCGACGATGACCCGCACAGCGGACCTCACGCCCTCCCCGTGGGGGGGGGGGCGGGCCCGGGAATGACAGACGAAGGTGGTGACGGGTGCAATGCGGGCGAAGGCGCCCCCGCGCCTGTCGCCCGCCCGTCGCCACCATGAAGAGGGAGAAGACCGCGTCTTCTCCGACCTCTTCTTCTTCTGCGGAGCGGCGCTGCGAGAGGGTCTTCCTCCCGCGCGCGCTCCGCCGTCTCCTTTTGCGAGACTACGTCCTCGCAAAAGGAGGCGACCGCTGACCAGGCCCCCTCGCTCCCCAGCATGGCGTTGACCACACCGGGAAGCGAGAGGTCCTGTCCGATCTCCGCGATCAGACTGCGGCGCGGCTCGGACCAAGCTGGGCACACTTCGAGGGTGTGCTGCGCCGTGTCCTCCGCCGCGCCGCAGTCGTGGCACGCCGGGGCTTCCTCCCTCCCGATCCGGTGCAGGTACGTTCCGAAGCAGCCATGCCCGGACAACACCTGCACCAGACGGAACGAGAGGAAACCATGGGGCCGCTCGAGCCAGGCCCGGAGGACCGGACCGAGCGCGTCCAACGTCCGGCGGCCAAAGGTGGCGGTGGCGAGGTCCTCCGTCCAATGGAGGACGATGGCGTCCCTCGCCTCCCGCCGCACGGCCTCCCGCTCTTCGGCGACGGGGCGCTCCCCGAGCGCCCTGCGATGCGCCATCCACTCATACACCCTGGCCAGCACCCAAGCCTCCAACTCCCAAGGAGGGGTGCCGGCCAGAGCGCACGCCGCCGAGAAACCCACCGACCGGTAGGCCCTCGCCACCCGCAGTGCAATGGCCCTTTGGGGCTTGCGGATGGCGGTCGCGTTCTCCCTCCTGTGGAGGGAGTCCGCCCAAATGGGGGCCCCGTACAGGGCCATGCTCCGCAAGATGCCGGCATAGAGGCGCCGGCATTTCGCCTTGGGCCCCCCCAGGTTCGGGAGGAGCCACGAGAGGGCGTCCGCGGCCTTCAACAGGCGCGTCGACAGCCCGCTGAAATGCGGGCCGAAGCGCCACCTGTCGTCCAGCACCAGGCCCAGATATTTCATCCGGGGCTGGACCTCTATACGGACGCCCTCCACGACGATGTGGGCGTCGCGTGGGCAGCGCTGCCGAGGCCCGCGAAAGAACACGGCCTCGGTCTTGTGCAGCGCCACCTTCAATCCCAGGCAGCGGATCCTCTCTGCAACCAAGGATCCGCCAGCCGAGGCCAGACAGGCCGCGTCCGCGAATCTCCTCCCCCGTGCAGTGAGGAGAGCGTCATCCGCGTAGCAGATGACACTCGTGCCCGGGAGGAGGGCTCCCCGCAGCAGCCAATCGAACCCGATGTTCCACAGCGGGGGCCCAAGTACCGACCCCTGTGGAACACCGGACTCTGCGCCGTACCGCCTCACTGTGGCCGTCTTGTCTACGAGGAGGACCTCTCGGTCCTCCAAGTAGCTGGCCAGGAGGCTCCGCAGATATTGGGGCACTCCGTGATACCGGAGCGCCTCCAATATCGTCGAGTGGGGCACGGAGTTGAAGGCATTGGCAATGTCGAATGACACCGCCAGCACTCCGTCCCCCGCCTCGACTGCCTCCTTCACCTGGCCCTTGAGTAGGGCCAGCGCGTCGATCGTCGAACGCCCACGACGGAAACCGAATTGGGCGTCCGACAGATCCGGCCCCACATCCCGCAAATGGCGCCCGAGCCGGGAGGCGACTATCCCCTCGAACAATTTACCGACCTCATCGAGCAACACGACGGGCCGGTATGCCGAGGGGGAGTCCACCGGGCGTCCCGCCTTTCGGAGGAGGCAAAGCTGCCCCTCCTTCCACAGTTTCGGGAACTTCCCAGCCGAAAAGCACGCGCTGAAAAGGTCCCGAAACCTGTCCTCCATCTCGGAGGCAGCTATTGCCACCACCCGTGCGGGGACGCCGTCCGGCCCGGGGGCCGTCTTCTTGGCGCGGAGGCTGAGTACCCCCGCGTAGATCTCCGCCGCCGTCACCGGAGGGACCTCCTCCTCCGGCGAAGTCACACTTCTAACCTAACCTAACCGAAATGGTCGGTGTGCATAAGCAATGAAAAGGTTACACCTAAGTTTAACCAGCTGCTACCGGCTGCACTTAGGTCTAGCTGGCAAGAACTAGGTGTAACCGTACTTCGATAATTTCAGCCAAAAGACAATGAATCAAAACCAAGAAAAATCACGAGTCGACGTAACAGAAATCAACATTGACGACACGGTTGGCGCAGTGGTTGAGCGATCGACTGCTGCGCTGCGTGTCGCGGGTTCGATCCCCGCACGGAACAAATATTTGTATGGCCTACAGATAGTTGTTCCGGGTCTGGCTTTTTGTGTATGTGAGTTTAAATGTTTGTAAACGCACCCACGATACAGGAGAAATTCCTAGTCTGGGGCAACGTTTAAAAAAAAAATAAAAAAAAACGTAGCGGGAATTATTAATTACTAAGTTCTACCTACAAACTTACTTGCCATCTTTTATCACGATTCCATTTTCGACTAGCTCGCTTTGTAACTTAATCTAGTTCTCTCCATTAGCACTTTAGTTTCTTTCATCTTTCATACGATAACCATATTGATCGTTATTTCTAAAGTGGTCAATAATAAACAAAGTACAATATTATTACTATATCGATACCACTTGTTACAGACGCCATTGTTCGACCTCCAACGGTTAGTAAACCTCAGTTTGTTGGCATAACTCAATTATTAGCCAATATTAAGGACTTGCTTCTCTTAATAGTGTTATTTTTATTACTTTGACGCTTACGCACTGGATTTATTTTTGGTTTTATTTTTATAACTCACTTGGTGTTGCCCGCAAACTTCGCCCGTGTGAAATTATTATTTAAAAAAAACCGGCCAAGTGCGAGTCGGGCTCGCGCACGAAGCAGGTTCACGAAGAAGGTTCTGTACCATTCTTTATAAAAACGAGCAAAAAAATCACTTTTTAGTATGGGAGCCCCCTTAAACATTTATTTTATTCTGTTTTTAGTATTTGTTGTTATAGCATCAACAGAAATACATAATCTGTAGAAATTTCAACTGTGTACCTATCACGGTTCATGAGATACAGCCTGGTGACAGACGGACGGACGGATGGACAGCGAAGTCTCAGTAATAGGGTCCCGTTTTACCCCTTGGGTACGGAACCCTAAAAATAGCGTCCTTATTTGAACCCTAACTAATATTATAAATGCGAAAGCAAGTTTGTTTGTTACCTTTTCACGACTAAACGGCTGATCGGATCTTAATGAAATTTGGCAAGAAGATAGATTTCAACCTGAGGAAGGACATAGGCTATATATCATCACGCTATGACCAACAGGAGCGGAGCAACAATGAAAAATGTTAAAAAGGGGAAAATATGACGCAGACGAAGTTACGCGGGACAGCTAGTTCCCTATATAACAACTTCATAATTTCTTTTCTTCTTAATATACATTATATTGAAAGTAGACTATTCCTTACAACATGATATATCTGCCAGTAAAAGTGCCGTCAAAATCAGCCCAGCCGACCAAAAAAATTGCTACAACCGCCGAAAGGCTATGCAGATCTTGTGATACTTTTAGATTTATTCAAAGCGTTGTGCTCAGTGCTCTTTAATTTTATCTGGACAGCATGACTAACTTTGAAGTAAAACGAGGTGAGGAAACTATTAGAATTGGTGTTAAGATGAATGCCATAGCCTTAAATTGCTCAAATAGCTTTAAAAACCAAGTAGAAGTTATTAATAAATACATCAAATGGTTCGTATGATATTCACTTCCAACATTTTCGACATGTCTACTTTTGGCAATGTTAAAAAAAATCCGAATGATATATCCAGTCTTCCGGAAAGCTTTTCGATCAAATAAAACGCACGGGGTAAGCTTGAATATAAATGGTGTTATTTTATTTGTTGTCATGGCAACCTCGACAGAAAATCCGACAAATGTGAATCATTTATCTCGCCTAAACAACAACACATTTATATTCTGGCTCGCCGTCGCATTGTTTCAGCGACGGTACCTCCATAATCTTTCCCATACATTTGTTAAACAGTATAAATATAAATAGGATGTTAAAAGGAACAATCACCTTGTTGGTTTAGCGATTTGAAAGACAGATTTCGAACGATTGGTCTGTTAGTCCGATAACCAGTTACATAGTTACAGTTAGCCTGTGTCATCCTTCATGACTTGCAGGTCTTTCGATCCAGAGCCAATGCGGGCCACTACCACTAGTCTTTGGTTTGGACAGGTAGGCCGGTCATCTTTTTCGAACACTGCCTCCATGACATCGGGTTTTATCAGGGCTCCACATATTGGCTAGTTTGGCCCATAATACATTAGGCATATGCATATGACAGTCACAGCAAGCCCTACCTTACCTATAATTAAAATCGAAAAAACTCAGTAAATACTTCGTCCCAATCAATTAAGCTTGATGTAAACGCCCACGACTGATTGCAGGTAAAATCACCCAGTTTCTACTCTTCTACTTAGCGTGTCGATGACAATTTAAATTGAGTCAGCCCAAAATTTTGTGACATTTTGGCACTTTCATTAGCGCCAATCAGCTCCTATGATGTAAATGTCTCCTATGTCCCATCATTTGTGGGGCAACACCACATTTACACTCCAGAGCAGAGTCATCTATGAATCTCTACCTGAACAGGTTTTCTTTGCTTCGGCCAACCTTTATCTGGAGTCTATTCAAAGACTTTCAGGTCAGCCATGGCAACTCATGTCCCGGTGGGAGATTTTCAGCAGGTGGCACAAATGGGTTGGGTAGGGAAACACTTTCTCGCCGCAGCTTGAGTCTTTCGATACAGCGCTAGCCAGTGAGTGGAGACACACGCTTTAAAAACTGTTGCGGCTTTTCAGCCTTTGCGGCACGAAAGTGTTAGTATACAAGGTGTTGTTTTGCATCCTCGTCAAAATTCAGGAGGTTGCCTCAAAAGACATAAATAACCATTTTAAATTACGGTACCTAGTTAATTATTAATAAACGCTGATTTTTTTGGTTGTTTAAGTTTGCCAGTATTTCAGAATAACCCCCTTAGCGGGGTTTAGGGAATAAGAAATTTTCGAATAAACGTTTGAAATTGTTTGTATGTGTGGAACGGGCCGCGTTTAAAACACGGGTGGTTCACACTTACCGATTTCCGTTAATAAGAAAAGAAAAAAAAACTACCCATTTTATTATTGATTCGGGACGAGAATCATTAGCATAGTTACCTCCTTGAATTTGACGAGGATGCAAAACAACACCTTGTAAAAATGGTGTCTTGCGTTGGAAACCATTTTGGCCCTTTCACTAGAACTTGCCACCCCTCTGCGAACTTGAGGTGGCGCTATGCCTGACAGTGGATACAGCATCTGTACCGTGGTCGGTTTAAGGTGATGATCTAGCACATTTAATTCAGAGTAGTATCCACTATCTTTGCATGGGCTGAGCGACTCCACACAAGGCACGCAAATTCACCTGCAGAGAAAGATAGTGCCAGCCTAATAGTCCTCATGACGTTAGGCGTAGTGCCCCCAGTTTCTACCATAAAAGTATTTATTCACAAATAAATAAATTATTGAACGCGTTTCCATAGACAATTTCTGTACACGTGGTCACACTGGAATAACTATGACAAAAACTGTCTGTAGTATTTAGATGTATCCATCATCGTCATCATCCAACTTCATATTAGTCCATCATCATCATCTGCCTAGCGTTTCCCAACTACCCATGTTCGGATCCACTTCCAGTCTAACTGGATGCAGCTGAACCAGCACCAGCATTTGGAAGAGCCTATCTGACATCCATAACCCAGATAACTGGTTAACTTAAACTCCTTGGTGAGAATGCTTTTCTTTCTTTAATTTCAACCTACTGCTTTATTATCTACACGTTTCGGCACACTATTAAAATGTCCACATTCGCTTAGTCCTTGACACCACTTTACGACGTCCCTAAAACCCGGTTAGATTGACAGCTTATGATTTTTTTATAGACGTAATACGGAGTGAACGAAAGAAGGTTAATATGACGCCAACGCTATCGTAATTTAGCCATTATGGCACAAAAATAGAGATAAGACCACAAATAAAGTTATAAAGGTATTGGCACAAATAAAGCTAGTCCGATTCATGGTGTTACATATGAGTCAAATTCGTTTTTAGTTTAAGGAAAATCATCATCTGCTTACCCATTTCCCAGCTATATTGGGGTCTGCTGAATAACGGAACTTCACATGGACGAACTGACTATCTGACATTTACTACCCAGTAACTGGGTTACACAATACTCTTGTCGTAACCTAAAATATAATCACCAAAAATTGTAGAACGAACTGATCAAGTGTCTGTTTAACTACACCTTTGACCATCTGAATAACTCCCCTGACGCTACAATAAACGTGATCACTTACTAGGCCCAAGCAGTAAACCTGCTGGTTATCATCATCATCTGCCTAGCCTTTTCCCTAACTCTCTTGGGGTCGGCTTCCAGTCTAACCGGATGCAGCTGAGTACCAGTATTTCACATAAAGCGACTGCCTATCTGACCTCCATAACCCATTAAGTGGGTAATACGATACCCCTTGATAAGACTGGATGTCAGACTTTTGGCTTCGGACTACTCGTAACGACTGTCAAAGATCTACAAATGACAGCCCGGAACAACGGCTTAACGTACTTTGCAAGGCATGGAGGATACTCGGTATTTAATTATGGTCACCCATCCACGGATCAACCTCGGCAAGCACGGCTTAACCTTAAAGATCGATCCGTGCGGCTGTTATTAGCCACGAGCTCCTGCTAAAATCTGCTAGTTATGTATGTATGTAACGTCGATACGAAAACAAGCATTTTGAACAGTTTTGAACTAGCAAATCAAATTACTAGAGTTGTAAAATCTTAAGAAATAAATCAAGAGAAAATAATTGTCTTTATTTATTTATTTATTTATTTTGGATTACCAACGAGTTTTTGTTACAATTTCTTATATAAAATTAAATCTAGAACAATATATGGTCATGTAACGCATACTCAATTACAGGTAACCACATCTTACCCATTATCGAGTACACATGCTATTAAATAAAATTAAAATTGGGAATACATACAATCGTGCAATTAATGATAAGAATAAAATATTTTAAAATATACAGACAAATTAAATTAAATTAGAGATTAAAATAAAAATAGCATATAAATTAAATTAGATAAAAAGATGATGGTATTTTATTAAATTAATTAAATTAAATTTAAAAAAAATATTGTCTCGCACGATTGTGGCGTCCTTCATGATTTTGGTACTGAAATTAGATTTTATCTTACTGAACTCATCTTAAAAGTAAGAATATTGTCTTAAAGTAAGTAATATATAATAAATATTGTACCCACAGATACGACTATACAAAGTGGAATGGAAACGTTTTACTGAATTTAAATTCACAGCTATGTTATCATTTCGCAATAAACCACATTGTATGACAAAATGAAAAAGGTTTAAGTTTCAAGAAATTATAGTTGTGTTGGAGCCAAAATTGAATTGTAAATTTAGGCAACTCTAGTTTAGATTGCTCTGGTTTTCTGACTTTCTTGCTACCTCCTTTGTCGTATGTTCAAAAGTAAAAAAAAAAAGGAAGAGAAAAGTGAAACGATAAGAACTATCAAAATATACAGATCTTCGCAAGGTTGCTAAAAAGATCGCTTGCCCCCAGTTTAGAAATTTACCAAAAGGTCTAGAAGAAGGGTATCGTATTTTTTCTTATTGGTGGGTATCGTATGGAAGGCGGTGGTCTAAGTTCACGCCAAAACCCTATAACTGGGATGAGGACGTCAAATAGGCAGTCGCTCCTTGTTAATTCTGGTATTCAGCTGCATCCGACACACAACGTCACACGACTACTTACGACGACAAGCGAAATTCTACGAAACGGATGAATTTAAAAAGGTATACCTACAGGTTGATTGGTAATTCTCTAGTATCACCCATTTCAATTAATCCCCCATTCCCACAATCATCACTTTATGGTGGACAGATGGAAATTTTCCGAATAACTTTAAAAGTTCGATTTCGCCAAAACAACCAAAGTTTGGAGCCCTAGTTATCGGTACGTAAAAAGACGGTTAGTAGTGAACTGTGTCCGTGATCAACAAACCGATCTATTTAAAACCAAATCTAGGAGAAAAAATAATAATGAAACGAAGTCTATTTTCGCCGGAGACATTGTTGTTGTCAAATAATTTTTCACCAAAACTCTTTTTACATTTTTTTTATGTACAAGCAAATTTTCCTACACTATTTATTTCACAAGTCACAGTCACAGTGGCTACTTTTTCTATTTGCAGGGTTTAAAGTGACCTAACATGAAGGGGATGACGGGGTCTAGTGAGCGAGCGAAGCGAGCCTTAGTTCACTCGCTTCGCTTGCTCACTAGACCCCGTCATCCCTTCCTACCTAACCTGTCCGAGTCGGGTGCCCAAAGTCCCAAGCTCGCTTAGCTTGTTCTTGAACCCTAAGTATTTGTTTTTTTATTCATACAAATTACCCTATTTAATGAGTATTCTTTTTAGGAAATTGTGTAATGATGCATTATGTAAAACGTTTTTATTTCAAACGTTGTTTTACGAGATAACATGAATATAAAATGAACTGTTTGTCAAATAATACGTTATCAAATATTAATTTATCGAGTAAGTAAATATTTTATTAAGTGAATTGATGAAATGACCTATCATGTTTTTGCCGATCGTTGGTTGTGAAATGAAAGTAATATAAATGCAATATTTTATTTGAGAAAAGGCAGGATACCCATTGCTTGTCCAGTGACTTCGTGGCGGCCATTGTGTTGTCATCTGGAAGGCAGACTACCCTCGTTTTAATGTTTTCCAATACCGACTATTGACATTCGATAGAGAAATTAATGGAGGGGGTTGTTGATGTTAAAAGCATAGTCAAAGTCTTTGCTTTTGAACAATAATTACGCAACATAACATCACGCCTTTATATTGTCAGCACACCCGCGTTTCACCATTTATGTTTAATTCCTATGTAATAAGGGGCGAGCCTATTACCATAAACCGGGCAGAAATGTAGGCTGCGTAACTCTGATAAATCAATTTATAAAAATTACAATAATGTCTGTCAAAGATTTTATAAAAATAACTATAGACACAACACAATACTACGACAGCGTCGTTCTAAGTAAAAATAATCATATAAGACCTTAAATAATTCTATTTTGATAGCTCAAATATATTTACATGTTTAACTCAATCGACAACGTTATAAAATTGGTCTGTAATCAAATTCGATACACGAATAAATAAGTGAATCATCGAACTATAATAATGCACTCTTTAATGAAATTATTATTTAATTGTGTTACTGAAAAGAGGTTGACATCAGGCAGATGATGACTGAAAAGAGGTTGAAGTTTGTCTTCGAAAAGTGTTTATGGCATTGGTCTTTGCTGAGTTTTTCGAGAAAGAAGGTTTTTTTTAAAAAAAAAGAAACTTAGACTTAACAGAAAAGATAATTATTGTGTATCTCACGGCTACGATATTAATAGACTTATTATAGATTTAGTTTTACCAATAAGCAAAAGGCTACCCAAACTTTGTTTTTTTTTTTTTGCAAATAACGCTGATAATCAACATTCACTGTTTTACTTAGTAACTATACTAATAAAAGTTTCAGCAGTACTAGGAAATACCTGAATTAACTCTCTGTGTACCTACAACACTTAAAACCAAAATACCTGTCTTGTATATGTATTTTCATTCAAGATAAATGCATCTCCATTCCTCGCATTGTTCCATTCTCACCTCACTGGCCATCTGTTCATTTCTCTCATTCCGTTCGCATTCTCGGCAAAAAAAACAACGTGAGAGCTTCAACAACTATTATTTTTAAATAAAATATTCGATACCTTTTATCTACTAACTTAATAACTACCTTTTAGAGTTAAATTTTGGTTTTTATGACTGTTTCATGATATTTACATTTTACTTAAGCTGAAATTACAGGTCTGTATAAGAAGCAGACATTTTACATAATGGACGATATTTTCGCTAAAACTAAAAGCCATCTTTTCACAAAGATATTGTACACTGTTCCGTTCATAGTTATTCTGCACATATAGTGCACACCATATTGACAAATTCCACTAATGAATACAAAAAAAGATAGGATAAGCACGTAAGTAAAAGATATAGCTATCATTTGAACAATTGCGCTTCAAATGTTTTATCGCGGCATAGATTATGATTTTCTTGACGCGGACTAAAGACAAGATGTCCCAATTGAGACATTTTCGGGTCCACACAATGCGCTCGCTAGTAACATATCTCCCGCATTTTATGTAACTCTTGGACGTATTTTAGAATATCGTAATATTTATTTGATAACAGCAGCTTCTCAAACAAGGAAACGCCGGGAGGTAACCAGAACGACATAGAATGACGTTAGCGGTGACGTCCTTCAATAAGGTCAGGTAAAACTCGTGATCGGCCTCACGTGTATGACCAATGCTGACGTATTTAATGTGGACAAAGTGAAGTTGTACGTACCTATGTACTATAGGAATCGAAACACGTGACGTGCTTTGTTTCTGCCAGATCTCATGGGGAAAAGCTAGGATTACCACACGTGAGTGTATGGTTACCACAACCATACATTTACGCATTCAAACTCGTTCGTATTTCATTCATTTTTTTTGTATGTATGGTTCTTGGTTATGTAATCGAGTACCTAGGCAATTCTAGGCATGTTATCTCGTGAGTTTTTTTGATAAAAGTCATGAATACCTGTGACAAGACTTTTTTTGCATTTCCACTCATCTGCCCAGCTTTTTCCCCAAACTATCTTGGGGTCGGCTTCTAGTCTAACCGGATGCAGCTAAGTACCAGTATTTTACATGAAGCGACTGCCTATCTGATCTCCATAACTCAGTTACTGGGTAATACGATACCCAGTAACTGAGTTATGGAGGATCAAGGATCTTGGTAAGATTGGATGTCAGACTTTTGGCTGGTGACTACTCGTAACGACTGTCAAAGATCTACAAATGACAGCCTTGACCAACGGCTTAACGTACTTTTCGAGGCACGGAGGAAACTCGGTATGTAATTATGGTCACCCATCCACGGACCAACCTCGGCAAGCACGGCTTAACCTTAAAGATCGACCCAAGCGGCTATTAAGCCACGAACTGCTCGTTTTTTGGATTTCCACTGATCATTCCAAACATCGTCATCAGCATGCTCTTCTTCCATACTTCTCTATTACTTAATCATTCCAAACACATTAAGTAGAAATAAAGAAAAGTAGTTTATAGTAGAATTTTTCACCCTAAGGTAGAACATGCCCAAAGCATTAATTCTACCTTTATTCTGACTATGGTTACTTTACTTGTGAATAAAGTTTAAATAAAACAAATAAAAACCACCAAAGGCCAAAGACTTATCACATTTCCGAAGATAAATATGTACTAACACTATCGAAATCATGTTTTAAATGTCGATTCTTGTCTTCTAAATGCAAAATAATCGTTTATTTTTACATTTTGTAGATCTAACTCTAAAATATGTGAAGTTAAAGCAGTCAGTGACATTCTCAGCGTTTAAAAGACACGGAGGTTATTTGTGGCTAAAAATAAAGAAAGTGAACAGATACTTATTTATGTACATGCACTATCTCCTTGTGATTGAAGATAAACTTTCCATGAACCCGTCTGTCTTCTTCATCATCTGCCTAGCGTTTTCCAAACTACGTAGAAGTCGGCTTCCAGTCTAACCGGATACAGCTGAATACCAGTGTTTTACATGGAACGACTACCTATCTGAACTCCACTCCCAATTGATACTGGTTATTACCCCTTGGTAAGACTGGTTATCGGGCTTTTAGACCACTGACTGCCAAACATCTACAATTTACAAACGGGACCAACGGCTTAACGTGCTTTCAGGTGAATTTTATTATCAACTAGCTGTCCCGCGCAACTTCGTCTGCGTCACATTTTCCCCGTTTTCGCAGCATTTTTCGTTGCGGCTCCGCTCCTATTGGTCGTAGCGTGATGATACAGGAATAGGCTGTATGTGAGTGGCGAGGGGGTTGTGTAGCGGTGGGACTGGGTTCACGCCCAAGCATCAATCAAACAGCAATCACTCCTTGTGTTCCTAATGCTGGGACGCAGGATTACTCTCTATTATACACCGTGTAAACCACCTCATCACGAAGCCGTCAACCAAGCATTCTGTACATGAAACTAAGTAACTTTACGCAAAAATTATTGCTGGGAAACGACTTTTTTTTGGGGGGTGTAAAATAATGTTTTGTGGTAGAACTCAATGTAACGCACTCAAAACATTGTGCTGATGGACGGATTGAATAGTACGGGGGTCGTGGAGGTGTTTAAAGTAAAAATCTTAAATTAAAAACTTGTATTTAAAAAAATACTTGTCAAAAAGTTGGAACTTTGACCCCTAATATCTCCGTAACTAGATTGTTCCCAGGTATGGTGTAGAACAAAAAAAATATCGCAATGACAGTGAGAACCAGTGCCTTTCGGCTTCGTTAAGAGGTGTTTTACACCCTTTATAGCCTATGTTACTTCTAATACCTCCAAAAATATGTGTACAAAGTTACATGATGATCGGTTGAGTAGTTTTTGCGTGAAAGCATAACAAACAAACTTACTTTCGCATTTATAAATTTATAATAATAATATTAGTTAGGATTTTGACTTGGTTGCCTATGCTTTTCCACGTCGGTTGACTAAGTTTTGAAAGAGATTGCATTTTAAGTATAGGCTCTATCTGTCTGAGTCTATCTACCAAGAGAGGCTTCTAATACTGCCTAGTAGATTGGTTGAAAAGTTGAGACATTTTAATTCCCTTGAATTTTCACCCATACTATTATTTTATGCAGACAAAAAAACGATCGCCATTTTAACGAACGTGCCATTCGTCCCATTGAACGCAGTATACCTACGTACAATATAAACATTTGTAATGCACACAGTATTGAATAACTCTTCACAGACGGGCGGCTTTTACAGTCCCCATTTCGATTTTATTCGTCGATAACATTGAAAACTGACCCGATTGTGAATCGAACCGTCCCAGCTTTTGTTTCGATAGAACCGAAAATCGATTGATATCGAAACGGCCGTCAAACTTTGTGTTCTACAGTTAATTGTGTTTCATCTGTTTTGACAATGTTGATTTGTTGTTATTTATGTTCTAATTTATAGGGTGAGGTGAAATGGGATTGGAAAGCTTTGGGGCTAAATAAATTGGGAATACAGATTGGTTGTGTTGGTCCATCATTTGTAATGGTAACATGTATTAGTATCAGTCACATTCCTTCATCAGTCAATGTAGTGGAAATCAACTTGCAACTCAAAGTTAATGAGATTCATTGCGAAATCTGGTTCAAAATCTTCTTAAAGATTTTTTTTACGTTCGTTTCTAGATTTTAGAAGCTTTTTATTTTTGCTAAACCACCATAACTTTTTAAACAAACATGATATAGCTTTTGCTGAGATGTAATATGCATGGAGGAAACCAAAAAGAATATAAAACAAACATAAAGTAAGACGATTGGTACATTTATGCGCATAATATCTTAACAAAAATAAAACACTTAATCCGAATACAAACCTTAAAATCGATAGATTAACCTGCGACCTGTCCTTTTACCTTGTATGAAGACAAATAACAAGAAATAAATCTAGCCAACTAAAGGGTTAAGAAAGACGACCTCCAACCTCAATATGTTTCAATCATCCGAAAATAGTAAATGCAGAGATGTTACAAGGAAAATAGAGATATTTATTTCTACAACTTATTAAAGGAATGAGTACGAATACGTATAAGAGGAAATCTGAAAGTGGCTGAAAAGTTGTGTGGTGATCCGTTATCATGGTATGTACATGTGATGCGGAGGCATATGGAAAATGTCGTGAGGAAAGTTTTGAGTATGAATCTGGATGGCTATAAGAGTAGAGGAAGACCAAAGAAACGATGGATGGTCTGTGTGAAGTATGATATGGCAAGAAAGGAGGTGTCTGATAAGATTATCAGACACCTCCTTTACAACTTACTTCTCCTAAACTTATTTCTCCTCCTTGACTTCTCTATTACCTACTTGTCATCTGACAAGTTTTTATAAGACTTGGGTTTGATTCCCAGATTGGGCGATGTTATAGAGTTTCTCATCAGAAATGTCTCTGCTAATGTCCGAGTATCATACTGAATTTCGACAGTTAATTATTTAGAAACGTTCCCAACAAAATGAGCCAGGTTGATGGCAAGAAGTTTGCTCTCTTTTACATTTAAACATAATTCACAAAACATGCCCATAAACGTCGACATTTCAAATTAATGGATTGGTTAAACATCTGCCAATACCATTGAGGAAAACAAGCGAGATACTATGTTATGTTACAACGCTAATCGACTAATCTGTCATCATTTTTACGCCTCAGTAAGTCAGTACCCCTGATCTGTGCTCATTTTACACATAAATTGCCGACATATTGACAAGCTCCTTTGTAGTCATGGCATTACAATTCATTTTGAGTTCTGAGAAAGGTAACATGAAACATTACACCAGCGTGTCATATAGACGTAATAAAAAATTGCCCAGTGGGTGAGCGATGGACGTAAATGGGGTCTCGACATGACATTATATAGGAACCCTCGTCATGTATACAGATTTTGGGAGAAAAATGGACATTACCTATAGGTACATAATATATAAGAAAGTACAGATGAATGGATAATAGTGTCCTTTGATATATTGAGACGTTTAGTTGTAGAGGTCTATGAAGATTTTGATGTAGACTTTTTTGATCCGGGCTGTTTGTCAATCCTTTTTCAAAAGACGATTTAGTGAGACTTCTTTAACTAGAACTGTTTGGTTTCGTCGATATAGCACCTCATTAGGTCGGGAAGTAGGCAAGATAATGTGATTCAATAAATCATGTAGGGGATAATCCAATTTTTTTTTTCTTTGTCCGTCGGGTAGTTTATTGAAAAGTATTGGACACGTTTTTTTTCTTTTTTCACGTGTTCATAAAATTACGGAGACATATTGAGTTGAAATGGCGCATGACGTCACATGTAGGTAAGTTTTATACCTACTTGTGACGTAGTAAGCCCCCACTCTCCAACTTTAATGAGTTTTAACTAAGTAATTTTTTGATATTTTGATAAAACAAAAAATACGTGTCTAATATTTTTGTATTACCTGTCTGACGGACAAAATAGAATGTCGTTTTCTTTACCCAGTCCGCACCCCTATTACATACAAGGTGTTGTTTTGCATCCTCGTCAAAATTCAGGAGGTTGTCACACGAGACATAAATAATCAATTAAAATTACGGTACCTAGTTAATTAGTAATAAACGCTGATTTTTTTGGTTGTTTTTGTTTGTCAGTATTTTAGAATAAACCCCATAACGTGGTTTAGAGAATAAGAAATTATCGAAAACGTTTGAGATTGTTTGTATGTGTGTAAGCGCGGTTATAGGGCGAGAATCAGACGGCTCGCGTTTAAGACACGGGTGGTCCACACTTACGGATTTCCGTAAATAAGAAAAACAATAAAAATTTACTTCCATTTTATTATTGATTCGGGACGAGAATCATTAGCATAGTCACCTCTTTGAATTTGACGAGGATGCAAAACTACACCTTGTATATTGGGGTCGGCTTTCAGACTAAACCGATGCGCCTTGATACCAGTGTTTTATACGGAGCGACTGCCTTTCTGACCTCCACAACCCTGTTAGAACTGGGTAATATGAGACCCCTTGGTTAGACGGGTTGTCAGACTTTCAGGCCACTGACTACCTGTAGCGACTGTCAAAGATCTTCAAATGAAAGCTAAGGAGTGCTCTCCGCGGCACGGAGGAAACTCGGTATGTAATGATGGTCACCCATCCACGGACTAACCTCAGCAAGCACTGCTTAGCCTTGGAGATCGACCCGTGCGGTCGAATAATAGACAGGTGAATTGAAAAGGTGGTGCCATTGAGTCCATCGCCAACAGCATGTCAATATTTAATTTTGGAATGACGGCGACTAGCGACTAACTTCATGCAATTTGTTATTTTTCCATAAAATTAAATTTTTCATTAAAGGATTGGCGATAGAAACGGAAAAAGGCAAATGCGAGTTGGACTTGCGCACGAAGTGTTTCGTACCATTATTTATAAAAATATATTTTATTCTGTTTTTAGTATGTGTTGTTAAAGCGACATCAGAAATACATAATCTGTAGAAATTTCGACTGGCTAACTATCACGATTCATGAGATACAGTCTGGTGACAGACTGACGGACGGATGGACGGACGGACAACGAACTCTCAGTAATAGGGTGGGTCCCGTTTGATCCTTTGGGTACGGAACCCTAAAAACAACTCCAAATCATTGCCTAAAATTTGAACATAAGTCTAACATTTTTTTAAAACGGAATCGATTACAGACTTTACTTTTTAAGTTATGTAACACTGAAACTCAAACGCAAAAGAATAGTTTTTTTTTAACAATAAGTTTTCAAACTTCTATGAAACGCAAAATCATGATCCATTCACAGAAAAATGTCGAAAAACGAAATAATATATAAGTTGCCCTTTTTATTGCCATAGCAGTGAAGAAACTATTGTTGTACTATTTTATGAAAAACTAGCTAGAGCTCGTACTTGGGCATTGCAACGTTACTTTTTTTTGTTATAATTTTAGTTTATTTTTCTAAAACAGAAGTAGCCTAATTTACTCCTTATTACATCAGCTATCTGCCAGTGAAAGTCCCGTCAAAATCGGTACAGCGGTCCCAGAGATTAGCCAGAACAAACAGACAGACAGATAGACGGACAAAAATTGCAAGAAATGTTATTTTGAAATATGTACCGTATATACATTCATATGCATGTAGTAAAAAGCGGTTATTTTTATATTACAAACAGACACTTTTTCACTTTGTTTGGATGTTCTGGAAGCGTAAAAAAACTGAAAGGAAAATAGCATAAAGACTCACCTAGGCATAAATATTAGAAAATATTCAAATGAAAATTGTGTTAAAACAAGATCAAAGCAACTTGGCTACAGTTCAAGTTTTTAATTATAACTTTTATTTACAAATTAATACTAACGACGGAAAATGTCAAGACAAATCATAAATAACGTCCGTCGCGGAGACAGTTCTTGTAACACTTTGAGTGGATACTGTTAGTCTGTTAGTTTAGTATTTCTGGTTTACTTATCTCAATATTTTAGTTACAGAATCGAGCTAAAAAATTTTTGTAACGAAATATCAAAGCGGTTTGTAGTGTATAGACATTCATAGTTGTGTGTAACTCTGTCGTCTCGAGCAACGCACGCGCGGAGTCGCGGGGCGGGGGGGGCACTGCCCGACCGACCGCCGCAGAGGAAAGACGCGGACGTTTGCTGCGAGCCGATATCGGTCTGTTACTTGTTATTTTCTAACATTGACTCCTGATACCTACAGTAGTACGGGGCTTTTAGGTTTGAACCTTGCATTAAATATAAACAGCGATTTTTTTCTTGAATCGTGTACTTGACCTTAGCTCTCCAAATAATAAAAAAAAATTAAACATTTTCCAAGGCCGGATCAAGGTCAAAAAGACGAAAACGCGTTTTTGTGAATAAAAACGTGGGCAAAATTATTAACAGGACGAATTTAATTATTTTAGGTAAAGAACTGGTGACAGTAATATATTTTTTCAGAATTAAACATTTTCGTCCACGGAAATTTCGATAAAAAAACATTTACGTTATTTTTGGATTGTACTTGAGGCAAAAATATAAACAGCGGTTTTTTTACATAAAATAACTTAAATTAATATATTAAACCTCCGTTAAAAAAATTAAACAAATTTGACTCACGGAAGTTATTAATATCAGTTTTTTTACAATAGCGGTCGGGGCAAAAATGTAACAGGGTTTAATTTTGTTTAACTTTCATCTAAAGGCTATTTCTAACCAATTTACACGAAAATTAAACACTTTAAAGCAAATACTGAAAAAAAATAAAAATAATGTTTACGTAAAATACGTTTGCAAGCTTCATTCTTGTATTTGGTGCAGCGCTTTCATAGGAATTTGATCTTTCCGTAATAGAGATAAGGTGTAAAATCGCGTATACGTAACAAAACACTATTAAGACTTACAAATGTTTTGATGTGTTCCCGGTTGTCATACTTTCAAGTAAATATCTGGTTCCCTAGCACGAGCGCATGGTGTAAACGTAAAATGTCGATGTTCACGTTACGTTGTTCGTCAGAGTCATCCATATATACGAAATAAATTATGAAATATTGTACGTAATACAAGTATTTTCCATTTTGAAATCGAGGTATTTACGATCCGTTTAAATCAGTTTTTAATCAATATAAAACCTGACACTGCTGTGCAAATTGCAAAAAGCGTAAGAAAATTTGAACATCACGGGCCAAATGAAATTTTTCGTCGCGCGCGATATTTTTTTTTTTCATTCATAATGTTAATGACTAGCTTTTGCCCGCGGCTTCGCCCGCGTGAAGTTCGGCAATTGCCCACGTATGCGTTAACCACTCCAAAATAATGTCGAAAATAGTCATTTAAATGTTATAGATAATAGTTGTTGGCCACAGCTTCGCGCGCGCGTAAGTGTAAGTATAGGACACATTTTAATAGTTGTGTAAAAATCTGCGCTTTTCGAAGTAAGACGCCACATAATTCATTCTGGTTAGAAAAATGTATATTACGGCGTTTTTTTTTTAATTTTTTTTTTGTGTTGTTAGGGACCTAAATGGGTTGAACCAGAATTTATTTTATACATGTCTTCCGAGTGACGATGCTGTAGCTCAAATGCCCCGGTCATCCATCCACCTAGCGATATAGGTGATGGTGTAAATGAGCTAACTTACTTAACTTTCAATATTTTAAATTAAACAATACTCAGATTAAACCAATCTTTTTAACTCCCGGAAAACTACACCGTGTAAATCACCTCATCACGAAGCCGTTAACCAAGCATTCTGTACATGAAACTATGTAACTTTACGCAAAAATTATTGCTGGGAAACGACTTTTTTTTTGGGGGGTGTAAAATTATGTTTTGTGGTAGAACTCAATGTAACGCACTCAAAACATTGTGCTGATGGACGGATTGAATAGTACGGGGGTCGTGGAGGTGTTTAAAGTAAAAATCTTAAATTAAAAACTTGTTGTTGTATTTAAAAAAATACTTGTTAAAAAGTTGGAACTTTGACCCCTAATATCTCCGTAACTAGAAGGTTCCCAGGTATGGTGTAGAACAAAAAAATGATCGCAATGACAGGGAGAACCAGTGCCTTTCGGCTTCGTTAAGAGGTGTTTTACACCCTTTTATACTAATGAATTATCCTAGCTCTTCTGTGTAAATGACGTTTGCGGTGTTTCCTTTTGGGGCTAAAATTACTAAGATACTCGCCGAGCTCACTTCGGAGCACGCAACATAAAACTGCACACGTGAGAAACAGTTATCACTTAAATCAATGCCAGCCATAGCCTAGGGGAGGATATTGAGACATTGCGTATTTTAATTTTTATTATTTGCACCTAGAAAATGAGGTCATCATTTTCGTTATCGGCGACCCTGAAGTCCACAAAAACGACACTTGTGAAAGAAAAACCGAATGTTTTCCTCGCCGTCAATTTGGTCAGCAACCCCAAAAACCACGAAAACGACACCCATGCACGAAAAACAGGAAATTTTCCTCGGGGCCATCTCCGATTTTTTTTTATTGCCAGCGACCCACCCGCTAAAACCACGAAAACGACACCCGTGAAGCCATTGAGTCGCGCAATTGTCCAGCCCTCGAGTGTCGGTCACGCAAGTGTCCATGCGCGCAAATATCTTTTCGCGTAAATGGGTTACCGCAAGTGTCCTTCCCACAAATGACCCAGATTCCCTAGAAGTGTGTACTTAAATGAAGTTTTTTTTAGCGTATTTTTCCACACAAAAGTGCTAAAACAAAAAACAATAACAAAAAAATGCCATCCCTGTTTTCGTCTGAGGGGTGGAATTTTCAAAAAAATAGATACGTGTTTCACGTCAATTCAATCGAGAAACACAAATAGTGAATTTCAAGCTGTGAAAAACTTTGAACCCCTATCTCACCCTCTTAGGGGATAAATTCTTAAAAACTCTAAAATACGTATTTATTTATTTCTAACCAGAAGCTTGTATATGAAATTTCAGCCTTCTAACTTAAAAAATGACGAATTTCCATACAAACTTTCATCCCCTATTTAAGTCCGTTAGGGGTTGAATTTCGAAGAATCCTTCCTTATTCCTTGTCTACATTATAAAGGAAACCTCTGTGCAAAATTTCAGCTTTCCTGGGTCATAGGTTTGGGCTTGGCGTTGATGAGTCAGTCAATCAGTCAGTCAGGACTTCTATTTTTATTTATATAATATAGATATATATATATATATATATAACTTTGTAAAGCCATTTGTTGACCCTCTAATTGCAAAAGAACAATTTGAATTTCGCAGGCTACCCTTCCACTTCCACCTTAAGTATGTAGTAGCTATCTGCACTGTAATGGTGAAATAAGTAATATAATTACCTCACCTGCATTTAACATGTTGGGAAACTGTGTTGTTATCGTCCTTTATAAAATAACACTATTTCTGTATTTTTAGCCAAAGAAAACGAGGTGGGTGCTACATTTTTTCAACCACCCTGAAAATAATCCACTCTTGAAATAATCATTTAGGTTTCGAGATATGGAACTTTTTTATCAAAACTGCAGCAGTAACTTTGTTCATCATTAACATACTATAAAAGAAAAAGGATTGTGTGGTTTTATGAAACCACGGTAAAAGTGAAACTTTTTTTCATACTTTTGACATATTTCTAAAAAAAATTGGAATAATATTGCATTAAGGGTATAAAACGCGGAGTACATAAAACCGACCGTCACGCGACATGCAACACACAGACGAAAAAGTTTGAGACGATGTAATAAAACTTTCACTTTAACAAATTTAGTTTTACTGTTGAGTGTATGTTTACAAATTAATTAGCTTTAAAAATATTTTTATTATATTGTTTGGTGCTACGGAACTCGGTGTGTGCGAGTATGACTGGCACTTGGCCGGTTTTCTAAATGAAGATTTAACGTTAATGACGATCATGTTTGTAAACAGTAGGTATGTCGCCACTGACCGACCGATGGCTTGCCGTTTTTATTCCTATGCTTTTACAATTACAGAGTAACACAATAAAACCTACTTGCAAAATAAACATCATTTATCATTTATCAATAAAAACACACCGACTCTTAAAAAAGAACACAGTCATACGCATACAATGAACGCAGCGCTTATCTTGGATACGCACACTAGCACACGCTGTACGCTGCTCGCTGCTTAGCGCTGACGTCACGTTCATCGTAATTTATTTTTTACTTTTACTTTATTAAATAACGCTCTAATCTGTTTAATTTTGGGAGATTAAGGTTTGGATTAATATATATCCCATTATTAAATGAATTTCAGTCCTGTTACATTTTTGCCGTAAGTAGTATTCAAGATTTTTGGATTTTCTTGATTTTCTGTGAAGTCCGGAGCAGAATTTGTTTAATTTTCATAATAATAGTTAGATATGTTGATAACAATCACTTTAGCACTATTTTTGTCCTGTTAATATTTTTGCCTTAAGTACGAAGTCAAATTATATGATTTTTAAAAAAAACTGATTGTTCCGTGGACGAAAAATGTTTAATTTGCTGACCTACTCGTAGCACTCAATCTGTTCTACAATACTCCAAATAAACATACCTGTTTATATTTTTTTCCACCAAGTTACAACATATTAGACGTTTTCTTAAAAAAAACACATACGCGGAGGTGAACTTTTCGCGGGATACAGCATAACATACTCTCCTGTCCATACCCTACACATTCAATGAAAAAAATCGCTGTTTTTAATTAATGCAGAGTTGGCCTAATTTTCGGCGTAAATTCCCCGGACTACAGTACATTACACGGTTTATAATACTAAAGAGTTTTTCTTAGCGAGTCGATACCAATATAAATTGCGTCAGGCCAGAACTAAGCGACGATTTTGGTGCCTTCAGTTCAATTCGACGAGTTTGACGACACGGTTGGCGCAGTGGTTGAGAGATCGACTGCTGCGCCGCGTGTCGCGGGTTCGATCCCCGCACGGAACAAATATTTGTATGGCCTACAGATAGTTGTTCCGGGTCTGGCTGTTTGTGTATGTGAGTTTAAATGTTTGTAAACGCACCCACGATACAGGAGAAATTACTAGTGTGGGGCAAAGTTTAAAAAAAAAAAAAAAAACAAAGTCCACTACAAAGATGCTATGAAAAGAAATCAAATAACCGCCTATACCTTAACTGCATCATCAGTCTAGTATTCGTAAACATTACTTTTGAGGCATTGGACAAAGAGTAAATTCAGTTTTTCCACCAGAAATTTCTCGGCAACGGCCAGGAATCTAGATTCGTGCCCTGTCTATGGCAATAGGATCTCCCCCTATAAATTGGGACTGTGGGACTTACCTAAACATAACTGGTGGAATGTGGCTGTACTTAGTACTGTACGGGGTGTCACGGAAAGGGTATAAACAAGGGTATAAGGGTATGCTACCGACCATTAAACTGAACATGTTTCTCCATCGGACAAACATTGCGGTAGCGAAAAAATTATCTGCTGCCCCATACAAAATTTCAATACCTATTCGACCCAAATGTATGGGGCAGCTGATATTTTTTTCGCTATCACGATGTTTGTCCGATGGAGAGACATGTTCAGTTCGTCTGTAGCACACCCTTAAGTATGTATATACCCTTTCCGTTACACCCTGTATATGAGAATACCTCTGCCCAATACGAGAAAATTACAGGCGTGATGTTAAGTTACGCTAAGTTTGATGATATACGTTACACTTAAACCGTCAGCAACCAGTTGCGTCTTTCAAGTAGGATACTTTCCCCACACTAGTTATTTTTCATGTAACGTGGATGCGTTTACAAACATTTATACAAACATACACAAACAGCCAGACCTGGAACAGCTACCATATAATTTCTGCCTACCCGTGCGGGGATCGAATCCGCGACACGCAGCGCAACAGAAAATCGGACAGGCACTGCGCCAACCGGCGTTGTGCCGTCTAAGCATCGATCACTAATATAGAACTCTAAGTTAAAGATCTTTAATAGATAATCAATTTATGAGAATAGTATAGTACCTACCTATAAGTAGAAATCTTCTAAGAAGAGTATTTGGGTAGTAGAACCTCTTTAAGAAAACTCGTAGGTGTTATTTGTACATTTTACTTTATCTTCAGTTTACAGGATATTACACAATATGTTCGATTGTATTAAAGTGCCTTCCCAGTAAATAAGAGTTCAATGTTCTCCTAATGTGTTTTAAATAAACACAAGCACTTGGCTCCGGTATTTTGGCTTTTATTTGGAATATGTCGTGAGGAAAGTGTAGAGTATGAATGTGGATGGGTGTAAGAGCAGAGGAAGACCTAAGAAACTATGGATGGTATGAAGGATGATATGGCAAAAAAGGAGGTGTCTTATAAGATGACGCGCCAACCCCAAATAAATTGGGAAAATGGTAGGAGAATGATGATTTGCCAGATACGTAAATCAGGAGGGTTACTATGACGCTTAAAACATTATTGTTCCATTCCTATTCCAGAGTGGGAAAGAGATGGAGCTAGACGACCTGTATAGCTCCGTCTCTTTTTCACTATGGAATAAGAATGGAACAATAATGGACGTCATGGTACGCCACCAGTTCGTATATTTTAATCCCAAACGTTAAAAATAAATAAATATGATACCGGTCCATATGTTCAGATTTTAGCGCAACCTTCAACGGAGATAGCAAATATTGTTCTTGCTGAGTTATTTTAGAGAATTATAATTTATATTTTATGTTGTGTGTGTATATTAGTTATGATGAGGCTGACTTGCCTTTGAGGATAAAAACCTCCGATTAAATATATAAATACAAAAAAAAATACATACAATTATAATTTTGGATATCATTGGTGTCTTCCACCACCAATGATATCCTCGTATATTTTTCCGAATAACATTAAGTTCCAGTCTGACCAGATGCGGCCAAAAAGCAATATTTTACATGCAGTGATTTTGATTTCAAGAAATAACATTGCTACCCTAGGATTGACGGACATCTGAACCGCAGTCAAGAGCTGCCATTGTCAATATTCCGTAGCAATAATTACCCTGACAGTTTTTCTTGAACGCAGATCTAATATGCTGATCACTTTCACCTTCATTAGTGTAAGTCGCCCTTAAGAGCGTTTACACATTACATTTCATACAAACTTACAAGTCCTTATTTTCCGAAATGACTGAACCGATTTTAATGAAACTTAATTCGCTTAAGCAGGATCATCATCATCATCATCATATCAGCCGTAGGACGTCCACTGCTGGACATAGGCCTCCCCCATGGATTTCCAACAGGACCGGTTGGAAGCGGCCTGCGCCCAGCGTCTTCCGGCTACCTTGACTAGGTCGTCGGTCCACCTAGCTGGTGGACGTCCTACGCTGCGCTTGCCGGTCCGCGGTCTCCACTCCAGGACCTTCCGGCCCCATCGGCCATCGGTCCTGCGCACTATGTGGCCAGCCCACTGCCATTTTAACTTGCCAATCCTTTACGGACCTCCTCATTTCTGATTCGATCTCGTAGAGAAATCCCAAGCATAGCAAGCAGGATACATTTGTCTAAAAAGGTACTAAAAACTTTTAAATTGTCTTATAAAAAATTGTTAATTGGATATTTCTGTTTCTATAGATAATTTATAGTCGGTCTAATTTAGCTGTAACAATATTTTTCGAAAATGTTTTTAGTAACTTTTTAGACCTATGTATCTTGCTTATGCTTATATGCGTAAGTTTCATTAAAATCGGTTTAGTAATTTCGAAAAATAAGGACTTGAAATTTTGTGTGATATGTCGTAAGGTATAAACGCTCTTAATATAGGTACATACAACTTGGTGATTATTTACTGCTCACGCTTAACTTTCTAAAAGTGCCATTAGCTCACAGAATTTCCACATAAAACAGGAAAACACGTTATACCCGTGCCAAACCTATAAATTAGTACGCAAAACAATACTTATACAAAACGGTTTAATTTCCGTTTTCAACTGAAAGCTTTAAATCACACCTTTGAAACCAGTGTAGAGGTCGGTGACCGCATCTTTGCTATTAAGGTTATTGACCTGGCGTTTGCGGTTTAAGTAAATACGAAAAGTTTTTAAACTTAATTTTAAGGTGGAAGCGACAGGGTGGCCCGCGAAATTCATATATTCTTATGTTTTTTGCAATTTTCCGGTTAGACGCACACATTGATTCTCAGAAGTCTGTCGTAAGCATTCGCATCGGAAGCACTATAACGTGCGATTGGACCTCTCACTGTAAGTTGCAATTCTAAGTGACAGAAAAGGAAAAGATGCAAGAAAGGCTGATTTAAGCGTGTAAATATGATTTCACCTTAACTATCATTTCAATGGAAGTGACAGTTTTAGGCTACCAGATCCCAGTGAAACTATTAAAGAAGATTGGATATCTTTTTTTACGGATCCCGCTCTGGGCGGAGCGGTAGGGAGTGTCAGACTTGTACTGACTAAAACCCATCCATGTTCCTTCTTAGCCCTTTGTGTTCTAGGGCCACGGTATCTCTTTCGAACAGTCCCGCAGCCCTGGCAGGCATCGGCCCCTCGGACCCCTTCCAATTTGCTGACATCGGAGGGTCTGAGAGGGCCGATGCCTGCCGGGACTGTAGGACTGTTCAGATTGGATATCTGAAGTCAGCTTTTTTAGTTAGATAGTCGCACAACCAATGACAGAATCAAAGTTATCTCTGCAGTGTGACACTTAAAACATACCATAACATCACGCCTGTAATCTCCAAAGGGTAAGCCTTTAAAGAGGTGTACCTAATAGTACACCCATATTTCGGCAGTTACGTTTTGAGTCCCTTGTAAAAGGCGGCGAGCCAATCCACCACTATCAACCGGGCTCAAATCCAGTTTTCGTGTCTGCTACTTAAAAAAAAGGATTGTGTGGTTTTATGAAACCACGGTAAAAGTGAAACTTTTTTTCACACTATAGACATTTAACTAAAAAAAATTGGAATAATATTCCATTAAGGGTATAAAACGCGGAGTAGGGATAAAGTGAAAGGCGCTCTGACGAGCGCCTTTCACTTTATCCCTACTCCGCGGCCGAGCGTCACGCGACATGCAACACACAGACGAAAAAGTTTGAGACGATGTAATGAAAAGTTTCACTTTAAAAATCTGATGGAAAAACCCAATTACTTTTTTCTCGACCTGGGAATCGAACCCAAGTCCTCATGCTCAGCCATCGCGCTTGCAACCACCAAACCAGTGAGGTAGTCAGTATTAAAATACGTCAAATCAAATAACGTGGGTCTCAACAAACTGTGCCTGCGTTCCTAAATAAATTGTATTAAAACCATTATTTACCGCCTGCGTTTTTACAGACCATTTATAAAACCAACACTCTAGAAAATATTGTATTTCATCTGGAATGTGAATACGTTTTCCTCTTGACCGCGACGAAAGGTTTTGTGTAAAAATGTCTCCGAATAAAATAAAAGTACATATAACCCTACAGTACTACAGGTAGTAAAACGGGCGTTATTCGATAAAGTTCTTTTTTATTTTCTTATATTCGTATGATAAAACAATACATGGAGGATGCAAAGATAACGTGTGTTTTCTCATCCTTATATGAACATTTATAAGAAATCGTATTGACTCTTTGTCTCTTTTTGTTTCACAAATAGTCTCCAAAACCTTGTTTAGATTATCAATTATTCCATTAAACCTAGTCCCCTATAGTATGTCTTGATTTGAACTCAGGTAGTAGTTTTTACTCGAAATATGACTTAAGCAATTAAATCCTACTTCTACCTGACTGCCTCGTTGGTCTAGGGCGCAAGCGCGACTACCAAGCACGAGCTCCTGAATTCGAATCCCAGGTCGAGCAAAAGTGTTATTGATTTTTTCCATCAGGAAGCGTAATTACTTCCCATATTTTGATAATTAATAGCGACGCTATCGAATGGTGTTAAAACTTATAACACAGTGTGTGTGTTCGATTCTAGCTTGTCTAAGATATTTTTTTTTTTTTAATATAATGATGCAGCTTTACTTTTAATCACAATTGGGCTCGGACTCCTTTTTCGCTATTCCTCATAGTTTCAGATTTAGCAATCCACGCCCACTTGAAAAATCCACCCTGTATATAATCTGCTTATTCAGATTGACTACGTCAGTTTGCTTGGCAAGCAGTCGACCATTCGACCCACTTCTGTATTCCCTATAGAGATCTCCAAACGAGACACGTTTTTGTCAGATAAGAAAGACGTGACTTTCTGATAAACTAGGTTTTACATACATAAGTACATAAACAGCTATGTTCCATCAACGACTTCCAAGAAGACTTTCCTAGTGCAATAATATTGCCCGAAAAAGGAAGTTAGCGGTACTGATTGCTCAGATTGGGTTTAATAAAGGTCGGGGAAAGTGTTCTTTGGTTTTACCAATATACAGGGTGGAATAGACACCAACGCAGGGGGCTACTCTCGAAGTCCGTCAACGAAAATACGGGTCCGTCCGTAACTAGCCTTATACTTCGAAATGAACCCTACTTCCTAATATTTTCAGATTCATGAGTTTTGAAAACACAGCGGAAGTAAGGACAACTGTCCAATCGTTTTGTCATTCATTTTTAGTTCGGGCTCCTAACGAATTTTATGTCCGTAAGTGATAAGGAGTAGGAAACGACCGTAACTTCGGCCGAAACTACGGATTTTGTGCTTAGAGAGTAGACCCCCAGAAACGGTTACCACTTGTTCGATACATCATTATGTGTATTTCAGGATGATCGGTTCAGTGGTTTAGGTGCGAAGAGGTAATAAACAAACTTACTTTCGCATTGATAATAATTAGTTAGGATGTGTATAATACATGAATGTTTATGTTTTATAAACATTCATGGATTATATATATTTATTATAATTATTTATTTAATTTATTTATTTTATTATAATTATTATATATTATACATTCATGTAGTATATTAAAATAAAGAAATCTCAATTTCAAAAATTCCTAAATCAGCTCGGCTTCTAGGGAAAAAGTAAAATAATTAAAGTTCAAGGAACACGGGAAGTGTTAAAGTTATATTTCCTGGACATTGCTTTATACATCTTAGTCGTGTTATACTTAATTGCTGATTACCTAGATCAGAAACTAGGAATCTAGTGTTGTCGTTACAGGGAATAAGAATTCCGAAAGTCTAACAACCAGTGTCGTAAGTTTTTAAACTGACATGATCATAACAATATCATTAACACTGAAAACAGGATATTTACCATGTTTACATCACACAACATAACATCACGCCTTGTGATCCCCGAAGGGTTTGTACTAAGTAGTACACCTCACATTTCGCCATTTTACCATGTTTACTATTTGTTAGCCCCGACCAAAAAAGAGGAGTGTTATAAGTTTGACGTGTGTATCTGTGTGTCTATCTGTAATAGTAGTAATATTTTATTTTTAACCCCCGACCAAAAAAGAGGGGTGTTATCTTTATTAAATTTTTATTTCATGCTTTTAAAACTTAAACTTTTTTTCCTAATCTTTGACTGTCCCAATCCTGGGCGTAGGTCTCCTCCCATTCCTTCCACTTTTCTCGGTTTTGCGCCTCTTCTCGCTAATTAACGAAATCAAGGAAGAACAAAAATTTTAAAAATCCCGTGTTTTAGGGGGTACGGGGGGTACAGTACTAGCGATGCACATGGTGACAAGTGACGAGATTTCAAATTTCAAATCGACCAGACCCGTAGAAGTTGCTTATATCCTAAAGCATGAAATAAAAATTTAATCAAAAATATACGACACAAAAAAAACCTCTAAAAAAACAAAAATAAATAAATCCAAGCGTTGTAGCGTCGGAGGCCCGCTAAGTAGACCGAGCATTCTGTACATAGCACAAGCACAAAGAACATGGTCTACAGAATGCAGTTTTCCATTCACCTAATAGAATTGGATTGCCCTTCGCAACATGCGTAGGAGGATCTTCGGCTATTCTTAGTTGAAGACCACAGCACAAATAGATTTATCGGCGTAATTGGAAAACGAAGCTTATTTAAAGATTGATTTCCACGAGTTTGTGGACTGTAAATCCTTAGTTGCTTTATAAATCAATGCTAGTGGCAGCCAGAGCACCTCGACACCTTTATTAGAAAAATAGGTATTTTTAAGATTGAAGAATTTTAATTTATAGGCACATAGTGGGTACCGTCCGATATTTGTTAGACGTTACAGGTAGTCAGGGGCCCGAGAGTCTGACAAAGAGTTTTACCAAGGCGTATCGTATTACCCAGCACTAACTGGGTTGTGGAGGTCGGTAAGGCGGTCGCTTCATGGATAAAACTGGTAAACAGCTGCATCTGCACGCGTAGCAGACATTTTTTTCACGTGTCGACCAGTAACACATCTAAATACATACTAAGGTATAGCAATGACCAGCAATGAGGTATGATGATTATATGATGAATAAGGTATGGGAATGGGAAGCCGTCGCCTCCTTCTGCGAAGCCGTCATGCTAGCGAAGGAGGTGGCGGAACGTGAGAGGGAGAGAAGCTCACGTCCCAGCCGCCGCGGGAGACGCCCCGGGCGTCGGGGGGCAACTAGTGGCCCCCGGCCACCGTAGGCGCGGGCCTGTGGACGGTGAGTAATGGGCTAGCTCACCGTCCGTCCGTCTTATGACGACAGGCCGAGATGTCAGCAAATCGGAAGGGGTCCGAGAGGGCCGATGCCTGCCAGGGCTGCGGGTTGTTCAAAAGAGATACCGTGGCCCTGGAACACAAAGGGCTAAGAAGGAACATGGATAGGTTTTAGTCAGTACAAGTCTGACACTCCCTCCCGCTCCGCCCAGAGCGGGAGAAGTCATTTGATGATTTCCAATCCGTAAAATAAAAAAAAGGTATAGGTAGCAATGACATGTATGTGTATATAATATATGTCTCTTCTTTAGCCATAGATACTCAATAGGTACCTACAGCTTTTTCCTTAAATGTTCCTAATAAGAATAGCCCCAGGAGACGCCAGTATTAGATTTTGGCATATTAATTTTCAGTGAAGAACTCAGATAACGATATCCCTGGGGCGAGATCCTTTTCTATCCTTTTCATAGGTTTTGAGAAACGGACTGACGTCAATCCATACTTCCATACTTCCATACTAATATTATAAATGCGAATGTCACTCTGTTTGTTTGTTTGTTTGTATGTATGTTTGTTTGTTACCTTTTCACAACTAAACGGCTGATCGGATCTCAATGAAATTTGGCAAGAACATAGATTTCAACCTGGGGAAGGACATAGGCCTACATATATATCATGATCGGGACATATATATCATCACGCTACGACTAATAGGAGAGGAGCAGCAATGAAAAATGTTGCGAAAACGGGGAAAATTTGACGCAGACGAAGTTGCGTCGTTTAGTAAAGAAAAAAAGATGTAGGTACCTATTATACAAGGTGTTGTTTTGCATCCTCGTCAAATTCAAGGAGGTAACTATGCTAATGATTCTCGTCTTGAATCAATAATTAAATGGGTAGGTAATTTTTATTTTTTACTTATTTACGGAAATCGGTCCGGTACGAAATCCTAAAAACAGCCAAATTGAGAAACTCCTCTTTTTAAAAATCGGTTAAAAAGGTCAAAATGAACTACATAGCAAAGCACATTAACGCACACAGCCGATTTGATTGCACTGAGCGTTCAAGAGTGACGTAGAAAAGTATGTGCGTAATATAATAACGACGCACCAAAATGATCGCCCACCAAGTGCGCTATGTCCGTGACACGTCCTCGGCAGACATTTTTCTACGTATTAGGGACTTTTGTTGTTGACGTTGGTTCGTTGGTGTAATGGTCTCGTTGGACTGACTTCTGTCTGTGGACCTATTGGAAAGTTGTGCGAGGTTTTTCGTATACGTGACGCTTCATTCTGGCCATTTACAACCGCGTAGTCCTAACTTCAAAAGGGAACAGTTTGGTGTCCGTAGCGGAGCTAGGCCGTTTAACCGTACAAATGGCGAATTGCCGACTCACCAAGCTATAAATTTCAAGTACATATATCATGGCCTCGCGTTGTATAGATTGCCAATACAATAAGAGATCCGCATAAATTGGTTATGCCTTTAAGCTAACATACATAGGTAATCTAAAATAACAAAAAATGCTTTTAGCAGGAAACATACGACTTTCCATCCAAAAAAAGTAACAAAATCATGTCCACCCTAGATTATTTTCTCCTACAAAATAATGAAAATCAATTTTCTCTTAAATTATAGCATTTAGAATAACGGGCGATTTGTTGCACTTTAGTTAAAAAATAGTTAAAAAAAAAAGTTAATCTATGAGGTTCCACCAAGTGAATAAATCCGAAAATATTCGGCACTCAGTTCAGACGTTTTTGTAAAATTCGACTTTCATTAACTTTTTAACAATTAACTTTTGTGTCATTATTGCCCCGAGGTGTCCTTTTAAATACACGGTGTATGTTTTTTGGGGGGTGTAAAATCATGTTTTGTGGTAGAACTCAATATAACGCATTCAAAACATTGTGCTGATGGACGGATTGAATAGTGCGGGGGTCTTGGAGGTGTTTAAAGTAAAAATCTTATATTAAAAACTTGTATTTAAAAAAATACTTGTCCAAAAGTTGGAACTTTGACCCCTAATATCTCCGTAACTAGAAGGTTCCCAGGCATGGTGTAGAACAAAAAAATGATCGCAATGATAGGGAGCACCAGTGCCTTTCGGCTTCGTAGGAGGTGTTTTACACCCTTTATATTAAAGTCGTATTTATGTATTTCTTCAGATAATCATGTTTTGCAGATCAAGCTCCCTCAGTTAAGACATTAATGAATTGAGGGCTAACTAATACCGCCATAAACCTGTAATGTCATATTCTACAGATTTCGGAATTTATTAAAATGTAAAAGAAATTCTGAACTAAATTCTGAAATAAAAATTATTAACCCAGAGATTGTACCTTCTGAGATTGAGCCTATGCTACTTATTGCACGCGTCGCGATTGTGGGCCCAAGTTATTTAATCGAAAAAGTTTTAATTTACGTTTAAGAAATTCAAGGCCCCTTGCTTTAAGTTTTTACTATTTTTAATTAATATTCCTGTAAGACTTTCTTTTTCGCAAGGATCTAAAAAATATTTACTCATACTTTTTCAAACATTTACAGTGTCCACCTCTGGTGGACAAGGTCACTATTAAAACCACACAATATCGTTATCCAACCCTGACTCATTCTACTACTGGCTGAACTGGGCTACTAAAGTTATCAGAAATTACAAATCTGCCTAACCTGTAATAAGAAAACAGTTGTGTCATTATTGTTCAAGTCCTTCTAAAAATATCTCAGAATGCTCGGGCTCATTTAATTCACCCACACAAAATCAATAACCAATTACATTCTTCAATCTGCTATCAATGAAAACAATTTACGAAGACATAATCGAATGCTGATCTTAATTGTTCTTCGGTAAAAATTAATTTTCTCCACCACGTAGAGGAGCTTAATCAATAATAACTGTAGGTAGAAACTCTTTGTTTCAAACTGCATTGTCTGTGGGTTCACTGAGGCGTTCTAGTTCGCCGTTCATTTTTGCAGCGATGTTGAACAAGAATAGCGGTCGAGTAGCCGTTGCGTGAATGTTTTCGAATAAAAAGTAATTTGTATTTTACCGATTTTGCATTAAAGCAATGTCATTTTTCTTTTTTCATTTACTTCATGACATATACCTGAATGTTGAGCCGACCAAGTACATATAGTTCCCTAGCGCGACAAAAATCACCTAAGGCTACTCTGCGATTCTCTAAAAGTAATAATCATTGTAACATCTACGAAGTCCAAACTTAACAAAAGTATAACTGTATCTCATGAGCCGTAATAGTTAGCCAGTTGAAATTTCTACAGATTTTGTATTTCTGTTGCCGCTATAGCAACAAATACTAAAAATAGAATAAAATAAATTTTTAAGGGGGCTCCCATACAAAAATGACTTTTTGCTCGTTTTTATAAATAATGGTTCCGTACCATTATTTATAAAAACCCTTCGTGCGCGAGTTCGACTCGCACTTGACCGGTTTTTTATAAATGTTAAACCATAATACAATCACGGTGACAAAAACGGAGGTAGAAGTACCTACTACATACCTATGTAGCCGTGCACAGGAGTGCTAGTGGTACAGCGTCGATTCATCAAAAACACGAAACACGCATTGCAATTTCTAGCAATAGCTGTTTTTCAGTTGTAACGTTACAAATTTGCAAGAGTTGAGCACGGGAATCCTTAGTAATAAGCCTGTTTACAAAGGCTAACTCTTGTTTTTACGGACCCCACCTACCTACCTGCTGGTAGCCCCCTTAGGGGGTGAGTGTCACACAGTGTGTAGTAAATTCCAGTATTATTTTGACGCCACGGTGGGCGCAGCGGCTAAGCGATTGACTGCTGCGCTGCGTGTCGCGGGTTCGATCCCCGCACGGAAAAAATATTTGTATGGCCTACAGATACTTGTTCCTGGTCTGGCAGTTTGTGTATGTAGGTTTAAATGTTTGTAAAAGCCCCCACGATACACGAGAAATTCCAATTGTGGGCTAATGTTAAAAAAATAAACAAAAAATTATGGAAGATGAATAGGATTTCACAATATAAAACAACAATTGCATTATAGTATTACATCAATTTATTAAATTAACTGCTAAATCAGTGTCATAATCTAATCATATGGAACAATCCATACATAAGAATATCTTAAAACTTACGTGACTAACCTTACAGTGTAACTGATAGATTTTTTCTATTGAAAACAATGATTGAACCTTCAGGAAAATACATTTTTATTAGTAATAAGATGACTAAGATTTAAATTAAAACCATGGTAACCTCAAAAAACAAGGAAATTAAGTATTTCTTAAAGAGAAAATAATAAAATACAATTTTTCACTAAGCCAGGTTACACATAGTTTAAAATTAAACCTGAATAAGACAGAAAATTATCAGATTTTGGTTTTATGCGTCAAGGAAGCAAAATGTATTTTTGGAATGTCAAATTAGTCTAACCTCTGTGAAATATGAAATAATTTTACTTTCAAAGTACTTTTAGTTTACACTAAACAACTGTTTGGTTAAGAATTAATTTGGAAAGGAATAGTAATGATATCTATTATATATTTTATTTAAAAAAGCGGATTTTAATATTAAATCGTTTGGTTACTACTGCTTTTAATCCAACTATTTTGGATACAAACTAATAATAAAAATATACAACGTCAACTTATTTCAGTACAAAATGTTCGCTTTTTAATTTTATTTAAGACCGACACAAACTTGCCACAAGAAAACATACACCAGATTTCAGATCTGGGTCCTAGCCGATTCCAATCCAATAAAAAACAGAAAAACACATTCTGTTGCATTATATTCTATACCAAATCGGTATTTTCCAGTTCTCTTGATCCCTGTCTCAGTTAACATTTAGAAGAAGCTTTAGTGTCATCTTATGCTCCACAAGACGTGTTGTTTGATCTACACCTACCACATAAAACCGCACACTACCTACAAATCACTCCACTCCGAAAAGATGACATATATTTTTACAACATTAGACTTTAGCATTTGTGTGTCACAATGCTTGAGATCGGCCGGAATGAAATACAGAAATTAAATAGGAGGATCACAAATATCTTATCTATAACATGGTAAAACGAATTTAGAATTATTTTGGAATCACTTTTATTTAGAATATTGCATGTTTATGTATATTTTGCTTGTTCTTTTAGTAGGTCCTCCGGTGTAACGAACTGTCGTAACGTTGCGGGGGATTGTCCGGAGGGCGGGTGTGCGGTGCGCTAGACGGCGCGGGCGCTAGTGGCGCGCGTCGCGGCGATGGTCGCGCTCGCGCTCGCGCTCGGCGGGCGGCGGGTCGCGCTCGCGGCGCTCGCGGTAGCGCTCGTCGTAGTAGGGCGCGGCGGCCGTGCGGCTCTTGGCCGTGGCGTCGCCGCCGCCGGTCTCCGCCACCGGCTCCGCGGGCGACTTGCGTGGCCTGGTGGTAGAGCTGATGATAAGTAACTTAATGTTTATGCTCGGCCTATTTAATAATCACATCTACACTATTTTATATATATATAAGGTTTAAGTTAAACTAGAAACAATCGTATGGTATCAGAACTAAAAATTGGCTAAATCAATGGTTTTCAGTCTGACTGAATGGAACTAAACGAATTAATGAAACAATTTCAGTAACTGAGCGTAGTGAACGAGTGACAAATTAAGCTTTGACACTTTTGCTGCCAAGTTCAGCTACGTATAATGACTTCTCGAGAGGCGGGTTGTTAGAACACGGACGAATTACTGTTCGACCCATATATTGGGTGCTTAGCACCGAAAGTGTTAATAACAAATAGCAACAGGTGTAAGTAACCGAGACAGCACTCAATTTAACTTTTTTCTTAAAAACTCTCGTTTTTTTACCACCATTTACCACCTAGTTGACAGCTAAAAAATGACTTCTACATGATTCAACTATCAAGTTTCTACATCTACTAGCACAATGAACATGAAAAATCCTTACCTCTCCTCACGACTGTGGCCCCTATTGTAATGATCAGCACGTTCCCTGTCCCTGGAGCGAGACCTGTCGCGTTCACGCTCACGGTAATCCCTGTAATATCTGAAACAAAGACATTTACAACATTAAAAGCGACGAACATACGCTAAAGCTTGAAGAAGTTCTCAAGACTAGGGATAAAAAAATCACACCAAATAGTTTCAAATCAAAGCTCGACAATCATTTACACGACGCTTTGTCAATGCAGGAACAAAATACAGTGGATCTTCTACCAGCGCTAGACAGGACAGTCAAGTTCAAAAGAGCTTCAAAAATAAACCAAAGCGAAAACATCGAATAATATCAGCCAGACAAGAAACCTAGAATACTGTTCACGCCATAAGGTGAACGTGCGTGATGGTAGCGAACATGTATGAATGCGCGACACTTACGCATCGCGGTCACGTTCACGATCACGTTCCCTCGAGCGTTCCCTGAACCTGGAAGCAAGGGCATAGCGTCAGAACGGAATGTTACATTACCCTGCAGTTCATCCTCCCGGCAGGATACAGAACGCTCCTACAGATCGTATAAACTAGTAAGCCCTCGTGTAATAGTGACGCCACTTTTATAACCGTATTAGCATTCTGATTGGTAGTGTGGTGGTATGCTGTCATTTATTTGGTCTGTCAGGTTGTCTGTCTAACATCGTTAGGATAGTCTGTATACTATTTAATAAAATCTATAATTTCTATAAGCAGGTTACTCACTGCTTATAGAAATTATTTACTGAACGCGAAAATGTCCTATGTAAATAAACCGCGTAGAATACGCGCGATTTCAAAATGCTCCTCTTTTAATATTGTGAGTACAGAATGCGCGATTCTGGGCTCAGCAGTGTAACTTCCCACTCAGGGTGCGTACCTCCTGATAACTTGGTGGTAAAAAAAAACATGTGAAATGCAAATTTCGGAACACAATAACCTGTTTCAAATCTCACGATCGAATGAGATATGATGGTGCAATTAGAATGCGGTCCATCGATGACATAGTTTGATATAAAGATGCTTTTTTATTTTGACAGTCGGAACTAACGCCGCCACTTTGTTTTTTTCTTTTTAATAGTTTTCATAAAATTTTACAAAAAGAACCAAACAGCTCTGTTATTTAACTGGCGCTGGCTTCGAAATCTTACAGGATAGGTAAGTTCACTAGTGGCCGGCAAGTCCCACCTTCAGCACGAAGCAAGAAAGCGCAGCACACACAAGATAAAAGTAATGTATTACCTGTCTCTGTCCTCCCGCTCGCGACTGCGCTCGCGGTAGCGGCTGGCGGAGCGCTCGCGGCGGCGCGGCGCGCGGTGGTGTGCGCGCGCGTCGCGGTCGCGCGAGCGCGAGCGGCGGGAGCGCTCGGCCGACCCGTACGACTTGGTCTCTACGCCGTGCAGGGTGTCTTGTAGTAATGTATTACCTGTCTCTGTCCTCCCGCTCGCGACTGCGCTCGCGGTAGCGGCTGGCGGAGCGCTCGCGGCGGCGCGGCGCGCGGTGGTGTGCGCGCGCGTCGCGGTCGCGCGAGCGCGAGCGGCGGGAGCGCTCGGCCGACCCGTACGACTTGGTCTCTACGCCGTGCAGGGTGTCTTGTAGTAATGTATTACCTGTCTCTGTCCTCCCGCTCGCGACTGCGCTCGCGGTAGCGGCTGGCGGAGCGCTCGCGGCGGCGCGGCGCGCGGTGGTGTGCGCGCGCGTCGCGGTCGCGCGAGCGCGAGCGGCGGGAGCGCTCGGCCGACCCGTACGACTTGGTCTCTACGCCGTGCAGGGTGTCTTGTAGTAATGTATTACCTGTCTCTGTCCTCCCGCTCGCGACTGCGCTCGCGGTAGCGGCTGGCGGAGCGCTCGCGGCGGCGCGGCGCGCGGTGGTGTGCGCGCGCGTCGCGGTCGCGCGAGCGCGAGCGGCGGGAGCGCTCGGCCGACCCGTACGACTTGGTCTCTACGCCGTGCAGGGTGTCTTGTAGTAATGTATTACCTGTCTCTGTCCTCCCGCTCGCGACTGCGCTCGCGGTAGCGGCTGGCGGAGCGCTCGCGGCGGCGCGGCGCGCGGTGGTGTGCGCGCGCGTCGCGGTCGCGCGAGCGCGAGCGGCGGGAGCGCTCGGCCGACCCGTACGACTTGGTCTCTACGCCGTGCAGGGTGTCTTGTAGTAATGTATTACCTGTCTCTGTCCTCCCGCTCGCGACTGCGCTCGCGGTAGCGGCTGGCGGAGCGCTCGCGGCGGCGCGGCGCGCGGTGGTGTGCGCGCGCGTCGCGGTCGCGCGAGCGCGAGCGGCGGGAGCGCTCGGCCGACCCGTACGACTTGGTCTCTACGCCGTGCAGGGTGTCTTGTAGTAATGTATTACCTGTCTCTGTCCTCCCGCTCGCGACTGCGCTCGCGGTAGCGGCTGGCGGAGCGCTCGCGGCGGCGCGGCGCGCGGTGGTGTGCGCGCGCGTCGCGGTCGCGCGAGCGCGAGCGGCGGGAGCGCTCGGCCGACCCGTACGACTTGGTCTCTACGCCGTGCAGGGTGTCTTGTAGTAATGTATTACCTGTCTCTGTCCTCCCGCTCGCGACTGCGCTCGCGGTAGCGGCTGGCGGAGCGCTCGCGGCGGCGCGGCGCGCGGTGGTGTGCGCGCGCGTCGCGGTCGCGCGAGCGCGAGCGGCGGGAGCGCTCGGCCGACCCGTACGACTTGGTCTCTACGCCGTGCAGGGTGTCTTGTAGTAATGTATTACCTGTCTCTGTCCTCCCGCTCGCGACTGCGCTCGCGGTAGCGGCTGGCGGAGCGCTCGCGGCGGCGCGGCGCGCGGTGGTGTGCGCGCGCGTCGCGGTCGCGCGAGCGCGAGCGGCGGGAGCGCTCGGCCGACCCGTACGACTTGGTCTCTACGCCGTGCAGGGTGTCTTGTAGTAATGTATTACCTGTCTCTGTCCTCCCGCTCGCGACTGCGCTCGCGGTAGCGGCTGGCGGAGCGCTCGCGGCGGCGCGGCGCGCGGTGGTGTGCGCGCGCGTCGCGGTCGCGCGAGCGCGAGCGGCGGGAGCGCTCGGCCGACCCGTACGACTTGGTCTCTACGCCGTGCAGGGTGTCTTGTAGTAATGTATTACCTGTCTCTGTCCTCCCGCTCGCGACTGCGCTCGCGGTAGCGGCTGGCGGAGCGCTCGCGGCGGCGCGGCGCGCGGTGGTGTGCGCGCGCGTCGCGGTCGCGCGAGCGCGAGCGGCGGGAGCGCTCGGCCGACCCGTACGACTTGGTCTCTACGCCGTGCAGGGTGTCTTGTAGTAATGTATTACCTGTCTCTGTCCTCCCGCTCGCGACTGCGCTCGCGGTAGCGGCTGGCGGAGCGCTCGCGGCGGCGCGGCGCGCGGTGGTGTGCGCGCGCGTCGCGGTCGCGCGAGCGCGAGCGGCGGGAGCGCTCGGCCGACCCGTACGACTTGGTCTCTACGCCGTGCAGGGTGTCTTGTAGTAATGTATTACCTGTCTCTGTCCTCCCGCTCGCGACTGCGCTCGCGGTAGCGGCTGGCGGAGCGCTCGCGGCGGCGCGGCGCGCGGTGGTGTGCGCGCGCGTCGCGGTCGCGCGAGCGCGAGCGGCGGGAGCGCTCGGCCGACCCGTACGACTTGGTCTCTACGCCGTGCAGGGTGTCTTGTAGTAATGTATTACCTGTCTCTGTCCTCCCGCTCGCGACTGCGCTCGCGGTAGCGGCTGGCGGAGCGCTCGCGGCGGCGCGGCGCGCGGTGGTGTGCGCGCGCGTCGCGGTCGCGCGAGCGCGAGCGGCGGGAGCGCTCGGCCGACCCGTACGACTTGGTCTCTACGCCGTGCAGGGTGTCTTGTAGTAATGTATTACCTGTCTCTGTCCTCCCGCTCGCGACTGCGCTCGCGGTAGCGGCTGGCGGAGCGCTCGCGGCGGCGCGGCGCGCGGTGGTGTGCGCGCGCGTCGCGGTCGCGCGAGCGCGAGCGGCGGGAGCGCTCGGCCGACCCGTACGACTTGGTCTCTACGCCGTGCAGGGTGTCTTGTAGTAATGTATTACCTGTCTCTGTCCTCCCGCTCGCGACTGCGCTCGCGGTAGCGGCTGGCGGAGCGCTCGCGGCGGCGCGGCGCGCGGTGGTGTGCGCGCGCGTCGCGGTCGCGCGAGCGCGAGCGGCGGGAGCGCTCGGCCGACCCGTACGACTTGGTCTCTACGCCGTGCAGGGTGTCTTGTAGTAATGTATTACCTGTCTCTGTCCTCCCGCTCGCGACTGCGCTCGCGGTAGCGGCTGGCGGAGCGCTCGCGGCGGCGCGGCGCGCGGTGGTGTGCGCGCGCGTCGCGGTCGCGCGAGCGCGAGCGGCGGGAGCGCTCGGCCGACCCGTACGACTTGGTCTCTACGCCGTGCAGGGTGTCTTGTAGTAATGTATTACCTGTCTCTGTCCTCCCGCTCGCGACTGCGCTCGCGGTAGCGGCTGGCGGAGCGCTCGCGGCGGCGCGGCGCGCGGTGGTGTGCGCGCGCGTCGCGGTCGCGCGAGCGCGAGCGGCGGGAGCGCTCGGCCGACCCGTACGACTTGGTCTCTACGCCGTGCAGGGTGTCTTGTAGTAATGTATTACCTGTCTCTGTCCTCCCGCTCGCGACTGCGCTCGCGGTAGCGGCTGGCGGAGCGCTCGCGGCGGCGCGGCGCGCGGTGGTGTGCGCGCGCGTCGCGGTCGCGCGAGCGCGAGCGGCGGGAGCGCTCGGCCGACCCGTACGACTTGGTCTCTACGCCGTGCAGGGTGTCTTGTAGTAATGTATTACCTGTCTCTGTCCTCCCGCTCGCGACTGCGCTCGCGGTAGCGGCTGGCGGAGCGCTCGCGGCGGCGCGGCGCGCGGTGGTGTGCGCGCGCGTCGCGGTCGCGCGAGCGCGAGCGGCGGGAGCGCTCGGCCGACCCGTACGACTTGGTCTCTACGCCGTGCAGGGTGTCTTGTAGCGACGAGATCAGGATCTTGCAGCGATCGTCGTGGGCAACCTGGAACGTGGAATAGAAATACTATTAAACGGAACATATTATGTGTAATTTAAAGTTTAAGATGAATGATTTATATTAAGATCTTTAATAAATAAATATCTTGTAACTTTCGTTTTGTTGGTTCTTACATTAATATTATGTTTTCTTTAGAATAAAAATTTATTAAAATAAACTTCACGACCAAACCATTGGGTCGGCCAATGGTTCGACACATTTTTATTTTTGCTTCTAATTTGTCAGTTACATCCAAAGAATGTCTAAGCCAGGCATTACTATCACAATAGTAATTGTGGATATCATTGGCAATATTTGATTAAGAAATTTGTTAGTATGTGTTTTCAAAATGTACAGTAAGCTGCAAAAAACAAAAACCTACAATGTAGGCAATGCAATAATTTTGTCTAATATTTTATTAAGATATTTTTTAAAGATTTTTCCGTGTTCTATTCTCAGGTCGAGCAAAGTGTTATTGGGTTTATACATCAGAAATTTCTCAGTAGTAGTTGTACCCGGTTGATGGCAATAGGCTCGCCCCCTATTATATGGGATGCTCTTCGGGATTACAGGAGTGATGTTATGGTTTTTTTTAAGCAACCTTATACTAAGCATTGGATCATAAACCCACCTTGCTCTGCTTGATAAGCGATATCGCCGTGACGAGCGTCTCGATAGCGGACGCGTACTCCCCGGCGGCGGCGTCGCTGACCGCCCGGGCGATAGCACTGGACGACACCGTGCGGTTACGTGACATGACCTCCTCGAACTCCGCCTCGCTGATGCCGGCGTGCGGCGCCAGCGCGGCGTGCGGCGCGTGGGCGGCGTGCGGCGCGTGAGGCGCGTGCGGCGCGTGCGGCGCGTGGCCGGGGTGCGCGCCGATGGCCGGCCCGTGGTGACCGCGACCTGGCTCGGCGGTCGGCGGGTAGTTCTAAAAAGGGAAACAATTTCAATACATGACCAGTGATGAAAATCAAGCGTTATGAGTTCCAGAGCATTAATGTAAAACCTTGATATTTAAAGAATGGCACACAGGTATAGATGCTAGACAAAGTCGAACATTTGTAAACTACTAACTCTAATCCGGTACGTCGGCGGTGGATACAACGGCGGGCATTCTTCGGGGGCGACCGTATGGTGGCCTAGCTCTCCTTTGGAGAAAAAGTGCGTTCAACAACGTGTCGGTAATTGAGTGCAGTAACCCGCGTGTGAGCGCTATTAAAATAGTGTTAAACGAAAACATTGTCCCTGTCTGGATGACTATCTATCATCAGTGTACCTAACTCCCACTTCAGCCTAAATGAATCATGTATTCATAAGGTACAAATGTGTCACCTGTGGTGGCCGTCCATAAGGCTGTCTCGCTGCAGGCGGCGGGCCTTGACTGGGCGGGGGCGCTCCGTGAGCGGGGTGGCCGTACGGTGCTCCTGGACCTGTACACGTTTCATTCGAGTTCATTCATTTTCATAAAGTAACCTTTTACTTGACAACTTTTAGTAATCTCCTTAGGAAAAAGACCAAATCGACCACCAATGCTTACTGACCCTTGCGATTTGCATTTGCAGCAGGCATTTGCAGATAAGATCTCAAATTACATTAAACGTGTCGCTAAGGGGTGCTGCAAACACATTTTTTGGCTTTTGGTCGGTCTGATTCAGCACAGGTCGAACGGCAAACCATCATCATCTTCGATGCTGCCGCGTGCGACAACACTCCCGCTCTAGCAAATAACGGTTCTAAGCGACAGAAAAAGTTATTGACCACAGAAAAATGCGATTCCTTGCTGCTAGATGAGGCGCAAAAATTAAATGTATCTGATTTTGCCGTTCAACCTGTACTGAATCTCTTTGAATTAGAACTTTTTACAACAATGAATGAGCGCGGAGTGTTTTATCGTGTGTCGGTATCCAGGGCACAGGTACATACCGGGCGGGCCGGGCTGCGGCGGCGGCTGCTGCGGCGGCTGCGGCTGCACGGGCGGCTGCTGCGCGAAGAACGCGGGGTTCACGTGCGGGGCCGGCGCGCCGCCGCCCGGGCCTGCGCACGCAACAGCGGTTACTACACCATGCTACGTACTCCTCGAAGGAACAGTAGGACATTGGACCACAAAATTCGCCAGCACATCGACATACCCGAAGCTCAAATTATCCCAATCAACCTTGAACCTTATTCTTTAAAGATAAAGTTGAAAATCTATTAAAGAAATTTGACAGATCGTTGCAGGTTGATGTACTGGCGTCTGTACTTGCCCAACTCAAGGGCATAAATCAAACATGTGTCTCTCACACACACATCTTAACACAAAGATCTGGTTACCGTAAAACAAGGGGAATAGGGACACGGGTGAATCGGGACGAAACTTTGAAAGGCATTTTCACGTTAATGAAATATTATTGGTAGCCTAAAAATACTGTATTGTTTATTAAGTTAAAACAGAAATGATCATATTTAGTTGCGAATTATTTGTATTCAACAATGAAATCCCTTTTATCATGAAAGTTTTGTCCCTATTCTCCCCCACATCCCTATTCACCCCATGCAATGATAATCGATAAACATCCTACATCACAACTGTTGCCCCATGCCTCATACACAATGGGTCAGGCTGAGGTATAGTTATAGTACAACCACATTTCACCATTTATCTTACAGTTCCACTTTATAGGAATTGAACCTATTGCCATCAACTGGGCATCAACAGACACCGGCTAAAAACGTCGGGTTACTCTTAATGGAAAACCCCAAAAATACTTTGTCCGTTCCGGGAATCGAACCCATAATGAACCACAGTGGTGCTTGGAACCACTAGGCATACCAGTTAATCAAGGTAAGGAAAATTACACCCTAAACTAATCCTTAGGAAACATAATTATGTTCCTTTCCAGAATTGTATGGATGTAAAGTCGATATTAGATCATACTAGGATTTTTCTAGTCTATTTAAGATTTGACACACACATTGCGGTAAATAAAGAAAAAAAAAGCGACATAACACCGAGTATTGGTCAATTTCACAAAGATTATAACACTATGATTATTACTACTTATTAAATTGGTTAGTATGTTAGTACAGCCAACAAAGAGCAAAGTCACCCTTTGAAGATCTCACATTGTGTGATGCCCTTACAGACCATGCTGACATGTCTCTGTCCTATGAGCCTTTATTTTTATAGTGTGACTCTCACAAGGCATCGCCGATTGGGGCAGATCTTACTATTCGAGTGACTGCTTTAACATTACCCCTTGATCAGACTTTGTTTTCAGACTTTCAAACTTTCTTCGAGCCTGCTTTCTGAGGCTCGTTACTTTTTCTTTCAGATAGACTCGTCTAACTGTTATTATTAAGCCACGAGTCCGTGCTTTCAGAGGCACGTTGCTTAGCTTTTAAGATAGAGCCATGCGACTGTCGTCCCCAAGTTAGTACGTTAGTAGCAAAATAATAAAAGGTTGTGTGTGCGTACCTGGGTAGGGGGGCATACCTGCGTGGTGCGGCAGCGGCGCCGGGCCGCGCGGCACCTGCAGCCCGCCGTGCGCCAGCCCCGCGCCGCCCTGCAAGCGAACATCGCGCTGGTGAACATACGATACAAAATATTAGCATACACATGCTATTTAAAGACACAATATAAGTTTTTAATCCGACATAGTCACTAACACTTGAAACGGGATAACCGGTTTATCCGTGATCGTGGTTTTTGCATCAGCGCCGAAATATTGTGAACTCGAAACAAAAAGTAAACATGGTACAGCGTGAGAGATGGTAGAGAGAGAAGAAACGGGATGTTTCAAGTGTTATTGAAAATTTTTGACAGGAAGAGGGATGCACCGCCAAATGAAATAATGCGACGCAGACATAACAAGCGACTCCTCGCGCGAACTCGAGGATGCGCGAGCGCCCAATTGTATACTTAGACAATACTGATATAGTACTTTATTTAGTGACATCAAAAAAGTGCGCGAAATTTTTTCCGCTTGGTGGAAACGTACGTAAACTGACACCAATGATGTCTCTTACGGTAGCTTGCTGACCGCCTCAAGCTAATTCCGCGTCGTTGATATGTTCACTTCCTTACGAAGACGTACTACGCTAGAAGAGTTATAGACAAAATATTGTTGCCTGCTAATAATAGTCAGGTACTAACCGGGTGCGGCGGAGGCATTTGGTGAGGCATCTGGTGTTGCGGGGGTCCGTACTGTGGCGCGGGGTGGGGGGGCAACTGTTGTGGGGGCCCGCGAGGTCCCCAGTCCGGCCGCCCGCCTGGGCCCCCGGGGCCTCCTGGGCCGCCGGGGCCCCCGGGACCGCGCTGCATTTGTGGTGGACCTTGGAACTGATAAGGAAAAACAAGTTTTGAGTAACATAATCTTTTGATTATGGTATTTAATACGAGTTTTTAAGAACATGGTTAGTAACAATTGGGCCTAGCCACCAATAATAAAATATATTTAATTTAATAATTAATTACTGCTAGAATATTTTGGACTGAAAGCACACAAGGGGCTGATTTCATTATTGAAACTGATGTGATTCCGTCCAACACCTGGCAGCATCATCATTGTTACGGAACACTGAAAACTTGATTCCTAGAAATGATAGTTGATCACGTTCAGTATAGTTGGTAAAAATGGCCCGAAAGCACTATCAACTTGTAAAAAATTCTCCATATTGACTTACCTACTTATGGGAAAGAGCCCATGCAGGATAAAGCTTTTCACCAAACATTTGTCATCATCATGCCTAGCATTCTCCTAACTATATTGGGGTTGGCTTATGTATTCTAAATCAAGTGACTGCCGATCTGATAATGCCCACAAACACGAGTATAGTATGGAATGAAGTATTATCTTACCTGCATAGGTGGTCCTCGAGGCGGCGGGCCCTGATGCGGCGGGGGTCCTTGGTGAGGCATATGATGCGGGGGTGGGCCCTGGTGCTGCGGTAGATGGTGCGGTGGGCCGTGAGGGGGCCCGTGCGGCCCATGCGGCCCGTGCTGGCCACCCGCGGGCCCACGCAGCTGGTGGTGCGGTGCGCCACCTTGCATCATCATGCGCGGCCCATTGGGGCCGGGCCCGTTCGGACCGCCGCCGAAGAAGTCTGTACAGTCATTGTGCAATCAACAACACGTCCATTGTTACAATTTGACTGCAACGTGTCTTTATTTCGTAGCAGTAAGGCGGATATTCGTAGTTCAGGTGTTGCTTCTGGCATAAGGTTGACCGTCTCAACTTCGAAACCCAGTACATAACCTAGAATGCCTTAAAAACTTCAATTTATTCAACCCAACCCGAAATCACGACTCATTGTTTCATTCCTACAATATTGCTTATATCAGTTCGTTCAGTGATGACTCTGCTCTGGAGTGATAATGTGGTGTTGCCCCTCTAACGATGGGACACTTGATATAGTGTCGTCTGTCTTGTTGTTTGCACATCACAGGGGCTAATAGACGCTACTTACTGAAAGTGCCAAACTCGTCGCTAAAGTTTGGGCTGACTCACTTTGAATTGCCATTGATGCGTTATGAAGTTCAGTGCAGGCAGGCATGATTTCTAATCTTGCTTTTGTGACTTTATAATAGTTAGCACGAAGCTAGTAAACTACAAATGATTAAAATATGTGTACTACGCTAATATTTTTGAAATGAAACTTCTTATGCGACTTCCAACAAGTTTAACGCTACCACAGAGGGGGAAAATTTTCTGAAACCCACTAAGAGATGGCAGTATTACAAGATTTGTGTGACTACGTAGTTCTACTAGGTACGCAAGATGGCGTGCAAACAGTCATGCATTCGACTCTTTGGTGTGACCAGCCTTCGCTCAATTTCCATGAGTAGAATAACCTCGATAAACTTATGTAATAAAAATATAATACTACAAGAAAACAGCAAAATATTATTTAGAAGCTCAATAAAATAACGGTGAATGCGTGGCACACGAACGCATGCGTGTAGTATTACGAAGTTTCACTTCTTCCGCGCGGAGGGACTCTACGCACATTTTTTTTTTAAATATCATTCTTTTTCTGCCAATCGTTAGAAGATGACAAGAGAGTGATGTTTTAATGTACTGGGCCTAAAATACTAATATTAGCCAATATCGAGCCATCCAGGATAGCATTCAAACAAAGATTTACCTCCAGGATGTGGCCCCGGCGGTCCGCCAGGGTGTGGGCCTCTCATGCCTGGGTTAGGTCCAGGCGGTGTTGATCTAGTCTTAGACTGACTCTCAAACTGGTTCAAGGCCTGTGAAATATACGCTCATTGTACGCTACTGGAAACCTTCCATAATTTATCAAAATGTCAAGGACGCCGACGGCGCCTATGACTCTTTTTCCCTTATAGTAAAGTTCTTTTTCCCATAGCACAAGATTAAATGCGCAGTATTTGCAAATTTGTACAAAGTTACATACTTTACGCTTATACTACTACACTACACTTCTGCTACTTTACATTTCTGAAAGCAGTGTTCAAATATCTGTATAAGGCGTGGGCTAGAAGTAATTGATTAGCCGTTCTCAGTTTATGCCCTGACCTACTTGATGCAGACGTTCTGATACCCTACCATAAAACATAATTCAAATCTACTGATTAGTAACTTGGCTTTATTTATTTTTTTGTATTGCTTTGAATTTTGTTGTCACCTTGCTACTTATCTGAAATTACGAACTGTTTATAAAAAAGTAAGGACAGTAGTTACGTCTTTTATACGATAATTTGGAGGCAGTTAGTTGGCGTAAAATTCGATTGACCTCAGGTATTGTGGCAGAAAACTATTCTAATAGGGGTGCCCCGAAGTGACCTCAGTCAGTTCAGCCTCTATCACGACTAAGATAAATAAATTCAAGCTTGGTTTTTTCATTGGTAGGTTGCTCAATAACTTATCTAGTTACCCCTAACTTCCCGCAAGAGCTAACTAGCAACAATCTGATGCTTAGTCGCATTGCATAACTGTTAAAGAATATCAATGGAAAAGGTAAGACTATGTATTAGCCGAGATCCATTGATGACCTCACTACTTACCTGTTTAGTAGGTAATGTGACGACTGGGTGCTGTCCGTGAATCTCTTTCTTGGGCAGACGGTCCAGTACCATCCTAATGGACTGGTCAGAGCCCAGGGATATGACGCAGAACCCCTTCGACTGTCCATTTGCTCTATTCTCGAAGAACTTCACGTCTTGGAAGTCAGTAACGCCAATGTCTGCGATGTTGTTAGCAATGTCTTGATCCGTCGCCCACTGCAAAAGGTTTTACCAAAAACTAAACCACGATACAAGCTGGGCAACTAAGCGATAAGTTGTATACATACGTGATGAAGCCAGCCACGACTATGACGTAGGGAACCTCGTCCAAGAACATACCTTTTAGCGCGAATAAAAAAACCGACGAAATTTTAACACGGATTTCTCTAATAAAAATGCCCCTAACTTCCGTCTTTTGTTATGTCGAGTAGATAAGCAAGCAAAAATGTATGTGTCACTCCAAACGTGTTTGATAAACCTAGACCAGTCTAATCTTTTCTCACGAATTGTAACACGAAGCACTACAAGATTTTATTTGATTTTGTTATTTTAGAAAATTGTCGTTCTCTCATTACGTAACAGGAGACTTCGGGAGAAAGGAAACAGTTTTTATTATAACCATGTTTTTATTGTCATCATAAATTTATCACAGATATTGGCAGTATCAAGATAAATAAATAGAGCAGTTCGCAAAACTGCAGACTCCATCACTCTCAAACGGGAAACGAGATCCTTCTTACAGTAAGGAAGGATAATAATTTAACATCTTTGGTGATTAACATAGTTTTTACACTTTAAAATCGTTTAACGACTTAATTTATTGCAGACCAATCCAATGAAGGTTGGTACTAAATCATTTGTTACACTAGACTAGGTTTTAAAAGATAGGTATCATTTAACGTACAAAAATATTTTAAGCAAGGAGTTATTACATTATAAGTAATAATTATTTTAGCATTATTACAGTGTGTATATATGCTATTAACCATCTGCCAATAGTGTTACAAGGGGCAAAACACAATGGAGTTTATTTACTTACAATCCTTGTTAATCTATAGAAAACGTGATTACAAAGTCGTGATAGAATTATATAAATTACGTATGACGCCGCGAAATATAAATTTGATCCATGTCTGTACATAGATGAATTTAAATACTACACTATAATAATGAAATAGTGTGAAAACTTTAGGTTTATCAATATTATAATATTTCCGCCCGGATATAAACAAAAATTTTGATAAGTATGATACATACAAATTTATAATTTTACTGTAGATAAACATTTGAACACTATAACGCCAATTTAAAAATAGTACATAATAAATGTTTACATCAACAAAAATTGGAAAAGATCCAACCGCGATAGACAAAATGTAAAACACATCTGCCAAGAATAAAGGAACAATAAAGAAATACAAACAATAAAAATATAATCAAATTAAGACACAAATAGCTACATCATTACGCAGGACAAGCTCAAACATCTTACCTCTGAAAACCTGATAAAGAAAAACATTAGTTAAGTAATACATAAGTCAACAAAAACTAGAATTTTGGGCGAAATGGACAGTATTTAATTCTTTAATTTTCATGCAATTTCCGCCTCAAGATTCCAATTATCAAGTGACAAGCATGTTGAAACAGGCGAATAACACTATATACGTCTCTTCTAATGGAAATAATTATTGTTTAACGCATTGCCCTCACTAAGCCCGAAGAACTATTCATAGCCTATACAGTATGTGACACATAAATTCTTTATGTTATTCACTAAAGCAATGTATAGTAACGATAACAGACAACCATTGCGACAATATTGTAAGTTATTATTAAAATTATGCCATACAGAACACTCGTTTGTTCTAAATATACTATGTGCAAAGACAGTGTTTAATTTAAGAAGCAAAATATTCAAGTTGTGTATTTGACATGTAATGAGCCGAGGGGGCATCTATGTTTAATAAATATGTTACATGAACTAATATATAAATACATAGAAATCATTCATTCTTCAACACTCAGAATTCAAGAATCACAAGATGCACAAAAGTATGTTGATTTCAAGTTTCACGCATTACATTTGCCTTGGATTGGTAAGATACCAGGTATCCAAGAATTTAAATGGTAACACATAAAACTTGATTTGTTCCATTCTTTTGTAATACTTCACCATGTTATACCCATACCATCATGCTAAAAATTAACCTTAATCACAAAGACAGTATCAATTACTGCCAAAGTACCAACAATGCATCAAAGAGATATTTACAAGATTTTAATATGGCTCATATCCTGGACATGCCTATTGCCTGTCCATTCATACTAACATGTTTTTAAAGAAGTGTGTGACTTTCAACACTTACATTATTTCTCACAAATGAATGTAAGCTACTGGGATATTGAGAAAGAGTTTACTTAAAAAATTAAAATATGATACTATTTACAAAGTAATTTTTAATTCTATATCCAGCTCATCACAGGAACTATACGATATGCCAACTTACTAATGAACAATGCTGGTATTTTTATGGCTATGGTTTGGTGATTGTAAAAACCATAACACAGATATATTTATAAATGCAAATATCTCTTTTTTATAATTCAACTATAAATATGAAATCCAATAAAATAAAAATATGAAAACAATAGCACAAGTTATTAAGAATATCACAAGTTGGCCATTCTGCAAATTGCAGAAAATGGGGAACAATATCTCGGAAACAAAACTTTTTTATCAAGATCATTTCCTTGATTAGTGCAGTTAAACTAAAAAGTTCATATAATATCGTAAATTAATTCACACAGAGTATAATGGAAGCCTCTGAACCGACGAAAAGACCGATCTGTGTGAAATATTTACTACTTTTAAAATATTGATGATAAGTATTTAAATTTGAATTAAATGAAGCAAAAACAAGTTGTGTGTTAAACTTCAGTAACAGTTTCAATTATTTTAAAAGTCCTTTATAATTTGACACTATGAATGAAAGCTGTTTTTATAAATTTTTCTATTGTAAATTACTATTCACAACCAACAGTGAATGATTCACTATAACATTTGAAAGTTAGTTGACATGGAACATTTACATTGATATTTTTAAACAGGTAACATTTATTGAAGCATGAAAACAAGATACTGGATTATGTACAGCACAAAAACCTAAACAAGATGTGACAAAGGACTAAAAGATAAAACACATTCTATGGAATTAAGGATTCACCACATTTTTAGCATTGACAAATAAATTCTGAAGTATGACAGACAAAATGCCTTTAAAAACATTTGATATGTAAGCTAATGCAGTTTCAATAGCGGAGGTAAATTAACACAATAATTATTGTTGATCAAAAGGTATAAAGCTAACACATCATCGCCTAAATAATGAATTATCAAAATTATTGGTGCATAAGATACAAACTGAAGAACTAATTACTGTTTTTTTTTTTCATATACTTAATCCAGCCTCTAAATAATTTAAAGCTGACAATTTTAACTTAAATTAAATTGTCAAAGGATACACTGCCTTGTTTTTGCTTCTAAGTATTTAGCATAGCAAAATCATGAACATGATCATTATACTCGCAAATAAAATACTAATCTATTTTATTCAAGGTAATATTTTTAAATGTGAAGTTGGAACTAAATTAATTAGTATGAAGATTTTGCTATGCAGTGATTTCATTTTAGTAAGATATTTAGCCAAACAAATAATTCATGAGGCCTTATTTCAAAAACAAAATGTTGACTGTCAAAGTCCCGAGCAAGTATTGTCTAAAATAAGGCCTGTGACTGACATGTGCGGCTGTGCAATAGGTACTTTTATACACAGATGCACATTGACTAGTAAGATATGGTGACCAAATGAAAACCATGCACATAGCAGAAAACAAGACTGAAATATCTGTTTTACTTTTTACATCTTGAACAGATTTATCCATAACACAGTAGGTACTGATGCAACTTAAGCCTATAACTTTTTCATTTGGTCAACATGAGAACTGCTATCTTTACTCAGATTTTGGTACCTTTGCCAATAGATTAATTAATTTAAAAAATAACTTATCACATGATTCTCGTTAAACCCAGAATGGTCTGTACAATAATAATGTTGAATGTTGCGGAGCGTAAGTAATTGACTTTTTAAATTACAAATATTGTTTTGTGTTAACAACAATAAGAATGACAACAAATTTTGACTTTCTAATTTAAAGACATCCAGATTTAATATTATATCACATACAAAAGTAAGTTACAGAAAACCAGTAATGTTTTATTCTATTGACATTTATTATCAAAATATGTGTAGTAAACAATTTCAACATTTGTTTGGACGCTTGAAAGTAAGTTTTATTCTATTCCTAATCTGTACAAAGTCTCGGGAGTCTGATCTAAGTAATGCAGGTAGCAAGTGTCAAAGTACTATGCTAATTAACTACTTAGTTCAAACCAATCCCTGCACTTTCATCTCTAGATGACATAATTACATTAACCTATGTAAAACAATGAGTTAGTACCTAAACGGCTCGGTAACAAAACCTGAGTAGCTAACGGCAGTCCTCGTGACATCAGTTTTTCTCGTTACCAAGAAAAAAACAGACATCCAAAACAATAAAAACTCTCCTATATTTACATTATAATTAAATGAGACAAAATCATGTACAAACCCAAGTTAGGTTGCCGACGTATAGCTGAAAACGGCGGCCATGATGGCCGTGGTTTGATGCGTTATTGTGATACGGGATGTTGCCGTTGGTCTCCTCCGGTGGATGCTGGTGCTGCGGTGCTGAATTTGGTGGTCCATCGCCATCATCCGGTTTAGCTGCAGGTGCGGCGATCACGTCATCGTATAAATCCACATTTTCACCGCCGAACTCATCCTGAAGGAGACCGAAGAAATTGAATTATTTATTGGTAGCAATAGCAAGTAAGGAAAGAGCCGGAAAATATTTCATCCGCAGTATTGGGAATAAGACAACACTAGAGTAACAATTTGCTTACCTGGCGATTAAAATCGGATTCAATATCATCAGCGTACAAATCTATATCCACGCCTCCATCCGCCATTTTGCGAATTCTACAATACAAACCAGTCAATCAATTACTATGTGTGGCCGGGGCCGGGCTTGGGACGGAAGCTGGTGTTGTTTTTATTTATCCCCATGACAATTTCATATCCGGTTCGGCTCTCTGGTTTTAGGCGATTATTGTCTATGGCGAAATCGAAAGAAAATCTAAAATTAGAAAAGCGTAGTATGAAATTTTCATTATCTAATGATAAGGTTATTTCGTAAGACCATAGCAGAAAAGTTGGTTTGTTTTCTTATTCTAACAATAAAATTTGTTGTTATATTGCGCTTAATTCGCATGCGAATTATAAGAGCATGTTCACTTAAAAATCTTTTAATCAAAATGATTATAACATGAGGCATTCATGTGTATTAAAAAGATTAAGAAAAAACTTTTTTAAGTGAAACTTTTATTCATCATTAGCCTATAATGTTCCCACTGCTGGGACACAGGCCTCCTCTCCTATGAGAGGGAGTGGGCTGTAATCCACCACGCGGGCCCAGTGCGGGTTGGTACTTTTATTACATCGTCTCAAACTTTTTCGTCTGTGTGTTGCATGTCGCGTGACGCTCGGCCGCGGCCTACCTACTCCTCGCTATAATGTGAAAAAAAGTTTCACTTTTACCGTGGTTTCATAAAACCACACAATCCTTTTTTTATTTCCAATAGAGAGTTTTAACTCTACTGGATTGAAAAAATAAGCACTGCCCCCGTATTCACAAACGCTCGGATTCGATTTCGATTCGGAAAGTCGTAAGTCTATCTCGCTCGCTTTCGTAATGCCAAAACAAGATAGACATACGACCTATCGAATCAAAATCGAATCCTGAACTCTTTTATTTAAGAATTTAAAATGTTTCAAAATTGTTAGTGGTATTCTATTCTGAAAAAAACTTTTTATTTAAAATAGAGGGTTATAACTCTACTGGATTGTAAAAATAAGCACTGAACTCTTTTATTCTTTTACTCTTTTATTCTATTCTTTATAGTCGACTTTGTAACCAATTTCTTACTAGTGAGACATTACTATGAAATTGTTTACTTTTATGAATGTAGATGGCAATCCAAGGATTTTTTGGTCGCTAGGATTGCTATTTTTTTTTTGTTGATAAAACATGCATTCTTCATTCGATAAAACGAGACAAAAAGAAGGATTGAAATATTGTGTGTTTCTAATAATTGTAGACAAAATTCTAATACATTTTTCTCGAACCAAATTATGGACACATGTAGACTTACTAATGAAGTCGCCATCTGTTGATAAAACTATAAAAGCTTTTCAAGGACATTGTTTGTTATTGTATAGAGCTGCCCTCTAGCAGAATAATTATGGGAACTAATTGTGACATAGATGGCATGCGCGGGGCGAGCGGCGGGAGGGACGTCATCCATCCCTCGCCATTTTCCGTCAAGCTCAACTCAATCAAGTTAGCTTCTGTCAGTCGCTGTGTTTGTGTATAGTGTTGTGAAAAATTATCTGTGTCCATGAATCTCAATGGGAAATCGTGCTGATTACGACTCCAAACGATGGGTCGGTTATTATGTTTGTGGCTTTGATGCATCTTTCGATTAGTGATAATGGCCAAGTGATTGGTAAAGTGGAGTGTTTTGTGTCGTATGCTGGGCTCTCACGGCAACAGTGAGATCCTTTCTCTGGATAAATCGTCCCCAAGACGACGTCAGACCACAGAACAGAAAGGTGACACACCATGTCGTCCAAAAACCTACCAGGAGATAAGGTATGTTGTGAGTTGGCGACGTTGCCGAGCATTTTCGGCCGTAAAGGTCATATTTTTTTTTTGTTTCTAAAACCGCTCCTTTCTCTCGTCTTTGTGGCCAACGTTCACACCGATTACATGAACCGTTTACATAGTGTTCTAGATGTAGGCGTTCGTAATGTTATAACAATTTTGGCACTATATATTTAATGTTTTCCAATCAGTGCTTTCATTCACGTAAAATTGGTTTGACCCATTTTTGGAGGCATTCATGATCATCCCAAAAGGAATAAATAAACAAAACTTTGTTTTTGCCATTTAATGAGATAAAAAAATGCTGTTTAAAGTTGAAAAGCTTATTTGCAGTTATTTATTCATTTATAAAACATTTTTTTAATCAATGTCAATATTTTTAAAACAGAAACCATCCCATCTTTAATTGAGATAAGCAGTGAAAATGGCTTCAATAATATTCCCTTAGCCACACTAATATAACAGAAATCAATTTTTACAAATATTTATAAAATTCATTATTCTTTTATTATGCCTTCTAACAGAATTAAATGCTAAGTTTACAGCTTTCAATTTGATTTACATTTGTCTTCCAATTTTAAAATATATCGATAAACAAAAAATCCTTGATAAATTAGGTATAGTTTTTTTATTAAGTATACAGATTAAATGTCTAGTTTAGGGCTCACAGTCAAATAATACTTTGTAACCTAGTTGTATGTCAACTGCCCATTGGTGTCATGCCACGACTACTGAGTGTGGGGTCTTGAGTTCGATTTCCAGGTTGGGCAAAAAGTGCTATTGGGTTCTTCCATTAGTATTCCTCTCTGGTCGGATTGCTGCCCATCGGACTATGAAATGAGAGAACAGAGAGTGCGCCTGCGCGCACACTTGTGCACTATAATATCTCCTGCGCCGATGACTACACACAACCATGATTGGCCACCGGGACCGTGACCGTATGACCCAGAAACTATATTGTATGAACTCTTTAATTACAAGAAAGGCTTGATGCTGATCGATTGACTATCATCTCTTTGAATGTTACGAAAACAAAAATTATTTCCATTTGTTATTAAAACCATTTTCACAATGTTTAAGTTACTTACCTATAAAAATCCGAAATAAATATTTCCCTTTCCATCATAATATCACATGTTTTTTAACGACATTATAGTACAAACTTCTTGCAGAACAACTCAACTCAACTTCCCATTAAAAACTAAAATTTAATTCTAGGAAGCGCATGGCAAGAGGCATGCCGTTGTTGCTTAGTAAACATTCTATTTTTAAAATGTTGAAAAGTTGCTCTTTATTAAATTATAATAACTGAGATTTCATTTAATGACATACCATCATCCTGCCTGTAATCAGCGAAGGATTAGCTAGAAGTGCAAGTTTTAAGTCCTATGTAGTAGGGGTAAGCCTATTGCCATCAGCCAGGCACTAAACCTCCTTGGCTGCTACTGAAAAATTCCTGATGACAGAACCAGGATCTCATTCTCAGCAGTTGCTTGCAACCACTCAACCATCAAGGCTTTTATTTTAATACCTGAACATAAATTGCTATCAGCTAATACAGTCAATATCCAGTCAAAAGACCTGAAAACCAGTTTTACCAAGTGGTACTATAAATTGGTATTGTACTCAGTAACTTGGTTGTGGAGGTCAAATACGCTATTCCTCCATGTAAATACTATTATTAACTATTGTGTGGTTTGACTGAAAGCAGACCCCAATAAAATTGGGAAAAGGCTAGGCAGATGATGATGGGATTCAACAATAACCACATTACTTTGTATTAAAGTATCTGTCATCATTTTGTGTTTGTAATACACTATTGTTTAGTGGTATATAGAAGGGAGTACATAAATCCAATATTCATATTTTTACATAGTATAAAACAAAGTCGCTTCGTCGTCTTTGGTCTGTACGCTTAGATGTTAAAACTATGCAATAGATTTGGATGCGGTGTTCATCAATAGAGAGAATGATTCAAGGGGAAGGTTTATATGACATACTTAATCTATCTCTGAAAAACATATCAAAATTTCCACGTGAACGAAGTCGCGAGCAGCATCAAAAATCCGAAATAAATATTTCCCTTTCCCTCATAATATCACATGTTTTCTAACGAAATTATAGTACAAACTTCTTGTAGAACAACTCAATACTCAACTCAACTTCAACTAAAAACTAAAATTTAATTCCAGGAAGCGCATGGCAAGAGGCATGCCGTTGTCGCTTAGTAAACATTCTAGTTTAAAAGTTGCTCTTTATTAAATTATAATAATTTAATTACAGATTTATCATATTTATAAGTCACAAACGGATATGACGAAGTTGTAATGGTTTCGTTTTTTGCCACTTGTCTAGAGAACCCTCAATAAATGAGTAGAGATGGGTATCTACTCATGCATTCAGGGCTTCGTAAGTTTTTCTAGACTGGCATAGAACTTCTCTATCAAAAGCTCTTTGTAAGAGAATATACAACCTATTCTATTCATTTTATTTCTTTTGACTTTATCAAACAGCTATTTCATTCCTACAAAAGCTCAGCCTCCACCCACGCATATGATATTAAGTTGTTATTCTCAGTGGAGCTTAGAAAGCTGACAGAAACAATAGATGTGTATAGAACCTGAACAGGCAGTACGAACAATAATAAACTAAAGTGACACCGACAAGTCTTCCATTTGAACGCACCGCTGAACATCCCCGCCTACGACACGCAACCACCTTCACGAAACGACACCAACTACCGAGCTTAAAATATAACATTCTAACATTTCTAACACAACAAACATTATGTTTTCAATCTTATCGAAACCAACATAAAGATCAATATTTATTGCCAACTTATTGATCTGCAGAATTATGCACCAATGAACCAAACATTTTACTGCAGCCATAATTTCAAACATGACTAGACGAATCTCCAATTGATCACTTCAAGCGATGAACACTGACGTTCAAAGCCTTTGCGATATCTTTTCAAAAAGTAGGTCAACGCGACAAAAGTCGGTGTCCCAGTAAATCAGTACTTAAAGGACCCAAAATGCGGAGGTCCTTTTATACAATAAGCCAACGGGCCCACATTTGCGGGTATGAAAGCGAAGTGAAACGTAACTACAGATTATACGAACATAAATTTCTAAATCCACCACCATTTGGCGCGCGTTGCTTTTTTTTCTTTTGTGGCAGCACAACTGTATCTAGTCGGTGACTGGCTTTACTGATGGCCATCCGAACATTATGCAATTTGGGACCCCAAAAATCTGCGCGCAATTATGTCTACGGTCTCTGCGTGCGGTATTTTTTTTTTTTCATTTTGTTTGGGTTATAACTATGCCTTCCCTCTGTTCTGATTTAAATTCCTTTTAATATTACGAAAATCATGTGCTTTATAATATTTTATTGCCATCCACTATAAATAAATATACACACAATAAATAAATACCCTTTAAAAGCATTTAGCTCGGCTGATGAAACAGTCATATTAAGCGCAGAATCAGCGAATTCTGCACTAAATATCCAGTACCTACTACCTACCCACAAAGTACTGCTACTGTTCCATAATCACAAACTATGAAAATAGCTATTTAACTTCGCAATCCCAATTATCGCACCTCTCTGATGTTGGCATGGCAAATGTAGCATGCACACAAATAAAGCACTGGATGATTAGCCGTTAGTTAACTATGAAAACCAAAAAAAAAAAAATAGTTCGATTGAGAGCCCGAAAATCGGTTTGTATGCCAACTTCACTGGAAGTTAGCATGCAAACATTTTAAAATCGGTTAGGGAAGACCTAGACTACTTGACCAAGGCTCATACATAATTAGCCGCAAATTAACCGTGAAAACCAAAAATTAACGCATGCCGGAAAACCTGAAAATCGGTTTGCATGACTTCACTGGAAGTTAGCATGCAAACACACCGATATTTGGGTTTAGCATACAAACCGATTTTTGGGTTTCCGGCGAACGGTTTGTTTTGGTTTTCGTGGTTAATTAACGGCTAATTATCTAGTACTTTATTTGTTTGCATGCTACATTTGACATGCCAAATTCAGAGAGGTGATTATCGAGGAACATGATACCACTCGCCTACTTCACATTCTTGTTCAAATATTTGCTATTAAACTAGCTACAAAGCGAAGTTAGTGTACCATGAATTAGCCTTACTAGCACAACATACATTTTTGTAGTCGATTGTGTATTTGCTGGTCGACTAAATCGATCGGACGGTGTGACTAATCCAAAGCTTTCATACGACGTAGACAGACAAATCATTTTCCGTCTACAAGTATGAAGCTGACTGAAACAAAGTTGTTCCCAGGGGCCTATCCAATTAGTAACAAACAGAAAATCGCAACGAAGACCTTTTTCAATTCTTTGTACTATCCCAATTTCACCGATACTCTCGAAAAATGGCACGTGTTTAAACCGGTTTCCGACCAAACAAGCTTTTTTCGCAAATGTCTATGTCTACGCGTTGCGCGTTTCCAAACGAATAAATAGAATCAGTCAGGGAAATATTTGTGGCGTATTCTAAATTCAAAAATGTAGCGCGTTTTTTTCCAACCATCGCCAGGTGTAAGAACAAAAGATGGATCCATTCACAATGGGATTGAGATGTACGGCGGGTTCACTCCTCTGAAACCTCCAGTTTTCCCGTACTTTGTATTAACCATTAACCTTTGTTCTTTAAATACAAGGGATCAAGTTATTGAAGTTACAGAGAGACACTTTGTTTATCTACTAGAGTAGCATCTAAATAGGATGCAACAAAGCGTCACGCTTTTGATCTCTTTAATCAAGCCTTTGTTCGAGGGATCTCGTAGGTTCGTGATATTTTATTTGTACGAAGATATTTCTTGATTTAATATGAACAATGAGAACCCCTTTGTTTAGTGCTTATGATAATATTATGAACTTAAGTAGTTTGCCGCCATATCTAAAAAAAATCGAGTTCTTACCTACTATCTTTAATAAAAGAAGTCTGAATATTATTTGGAATCTCAACGTCATCGGCAGAGTAAAAAAACGGTATCTTAATTTAATGTTATTCAAAATTAAAATCATTATATTTGATATTATGAACCTAACTGGATATATGATGTACAAAATGTCCTGAACACCTGTGCTTCGGTACCTCTTCCTGTGTTTTCGCAATACAATCAAACGTCACTTCATAAAGTAATTAATACAGGTATTGTGTTTGAATAAACAAACTACATTATGCAAATGTTTTATTAGAAAACATGCGGTCATTAACAAATCACGCGGTACCAACGGAACTACTTTCCCTTCTATGAATAATTATGTATGTGTGAGTTTTTAATGAATCAATGATATATAAAATTCGCTATCGCTGTGCATTTGAGCATAAATTATGCCAATTACACCTATTATAAAATAGTATTTCAATGTAACGTGAGTTTCTTCTGATCAATCTGGTTCGTTTCTCGCTGTAAGCGCCATCTTGGATTTGCCAACGATTTTGGCGCGTAACGTCGCTTCTTTATCTTCACATAGTGGTCTTGAAATAGGCATTTGAATTTATCATGCCAACCAGTCAAAGGATTTTAATAAAAAAACATATTGTTATTGTTAAATGAGTTTCAAATTAATGAAAAGCGAAACTTTGTAAGGCACAGTACAGTGTAACTAAAAGGACGTAATTGACTAATTAGCGCTACAATAGCAAAAAAGTCTCGATTTCAAAACGTTCATTAATACGAATGGGAATACTTTTCATAACCGAAACAAAAGAATGCGGAAAAAGAAGAAAATGAGAGATACAATGGGGTTTGCGTGAGCTAACGCAGCATATTGTCCAGCGAATAATTTACGTTTTTGTACTCGACTTTCATTACACAGAAAATTCCGAGTTCCAAAGAAATAGTGTTCACTGTCATCACACCATTTGATCGATTCGAGTCGACAATCGATCGATTGGTGTGGTAACACCCTTATGCAGGACGAGAGCATATAAAAAAATATTTTTTAAAAATTGAAATATTGCTTTGTTAAAAAAGCTTTTGAAAATGGTATGCAGTTTTGAAAGCCTTTTAATTCTGATTGAGAGTACAATACTAAAATTGTTTAAATTTTCTTTCATGATAGCAACTCAGGACCAAAATGGCCGTCACCAAACGGACAAAAACTAGTCTTCTGTATACATGTAGAGGACTAGTTTTTTATTGCTTCCCAATGATTACCTCCCTGAAAAACAAAAGCCTACGTGAAAAACTCCCGTTCTTAACACGACCAAACTGATAGTCATACTAGATATACCACAATATTTCTTTGAGCCCCCAACTCAGTACTATGTCAAAACAACGGACAACGGCAGACCAGTCGGCAGGTTTTGTTTTAGGGGAGGCTTATGTTTTTACCCCTTTTTCAGATTACTCGCTATGGCTTCGCTGAAACAATGCCTTTTTTCTACCTCTTCAATTGTGAAATGGATCCATCTACAATGTAGTTATGTTTTAAAACGAATGCGTGCATATTGGTTTCAATTTTAGTATTCTATTTTGGTCTTTAGATCACTCGAAATTAAATGAGATCGTTGATGAAACAAGCGACTCTTTGTGCTCAACTTTTGATACTTATGTTGAATTACCGACACCACACTTTATGATTTTGAAGCATGACCTAATTTGGTTAAGGGAGTTATTCCTGATTTTTTTATCCCCACTGATAGAACTTAGACGCGTTGCTAGCACCTCTTAAACTCGCTCAAGTAAGCATAAATTAAGAAGATAATTAAAAAGTAATCTCCCAATTAAAAACTGGCTTTTCAAACTCAAAGTGATCAATCTTAACTTTAGGTAAAGGAAATCATAATTTGGCTTACTTAATTGATTTAATGAGCTTTTTCGCAATTAAGAAGAACTTTGGGAGATTTCCATGCTCGCTTCTCTCAGTGTTCTGCCATTAAATGAAATTTAAGTGTTGCTAAGATATTAGCGTTTTTTATTGAAATTTATTGCACCTAATTACGTATTAAACCACGCTATAAAATTTCATTATTGCACTACATTCACTCACACGGCTAGTTGAACTCTATTATTTCAAGTAGGATTATTTAGTCGCACCGGACTTAACGGTTTTTCTTCGAAACACGCCGCTCGCATGTTTCCACCTAGTCATGTTTACCCAATCATTACATCGGCCTTGTCTACATTAACACTGATACCATCATACTGCGAAAACTTGTTTTAGACCGCGGTGTAACTAGTGACTTTGCTTACATCGAATTAAAAAGATGTTTTGTACGACCAAGGAAAGCGATCCCGAAAAAACGCGCTGAGAAATCATCCAAATTGTTTAGGGTTTCTACGTTGTTTACTGAAATGACCGCACATAACAAAATACTCAAGAGAAAACAATTGTAGCTAAACCCGGCTTCTACTTAGTCAAACAACCAAACCTCGAAGCGAATAAATCACCGACATTAGTAAAGCTTTCACAAGTCCCGAAACTCGAAGTTTACGAATGTTCCATGTCACAATTTGCTGGACTATTGTGCTCGGTCACCATGTCAACTTATTCACTAGCGACCTCAAAATCGAGGGGTTAACGATCTGCAATTATGACGTTTAGATGAGTTGTCTCGCTCCCTGAGTCCGAACAATACCTCGCTTAACTGTACTCTAGTCTTTCGTCACGACGGCCGATGCTAAAACCCCTTGATCCACTTTATTTCCACTTTCCGCAACATTATGGTGGACTGCTGGTCGATAGCCACTAGGTTAATGTTCTGCCACAATTATCGGATTGGATTCGGTGTTTCACAATGTAACGTTTATTTTTAATAAACGTCGCGCAATAACGAACTGACTTCTGAGTGCTTTCAACTTTGGGAGGGGAAAAAGAGAAAATGTATTCCCGAAAAGACTTGTAGAAAACATGTACAAGTTTTTCGTAGATTGTTACCAACCACTATTATTATTCATGTTTGTGTTCTTTAACACATCCTTCGTTGGAAATTGACAGTCGATTTCCCGTGAGAAAATCCTTCGCGAAAAGGATAGGATAGACGCAACATTTGTTAGTATGTGAAAAACTAGGTTTCCTATTTCGCAAGTTTGCCTGTATGGAAATCGAAAGCCTCTGTGATCTAAAACGTTTTCAGCATGTTAAGTGGGGTTTTATTCGCGTTTCTTTTTTGTAAGTTTACTTGAAATGGACAGTTCTGTTAAATTAGGGGCATGACTCATCGAAAACGTAGCAGTTTCGTATGCCGTTACGTAATTATCTTGGAACCGTTAACGCAATACGTTACGTTTTACAAATGACTGCGAAGTGTATAATTTACTGCTTTAATAACCTTTTAAAACTTTTTGCTGTTATTTGACGGCATTGACAATACCACGTGTATTATTGACCTGGATATTTCGTCCAATAATTTCAGTTATTTCACTACAATGAAAACGAATTACCCACTCATTAAAATTTTCGCATTGTGTCTCCAACAATGCCATGCAAAATATGAACGCAACTGTGTTCGCATGCCTGTATATTCTCAGTGCATTTAACAAATGCACTGAGAATATACAGGCATTTGAACACACAACAGCACACATACAGCAGTCTTTGAATGTTGCGCATGACTCATTGACAGTAATTAGCTGTATCATGAATATTAAAACGAATGCATCATCTGCTCGCCTCATAAGGCTTACACGTGGTTCAGCCGTCTATCTGGCTAACAAACGACATTTTAACTGCAACTTAACTTAGTTTTATGTTTTCCTTGTATCATTCGTTTGAAAAACTATTAATAGCTGCCCAATAGGGGATCGGACTGGGTAAGGAAAACGACATTCTATTTTGTCCGTCAGACAGGTAATACAAAAATATTAGACACGTATTTTCTGTTTTATCAAAATATTAAAAAAAATACTTAGTTAAAACTCATTAAAGTTGGAGAGTGGGGGCTTACTACGTCACAAGTAGGTATAAAACTTACCTACATGTGACGTCATGCGCCATTTCAACTCAATATATCTCCGTAATTTTGTCACCACGTGAAAAAAGAAAAAATACGTGTCCAATACTTTTCAATAAACTACCCGACGGACAAAGAAAAAAAAAATGGATTATCCCCTGTCAAGTATAATAAATAACATTCAATTAAAATATGTATAGTGCCAACTGGTTTGCGCGTTCGCAGACTGTTTACGCTAAATCTCCAAATATCCTCTCTGTGATGCAATTACGTCATTTAGAATTTGTGTCACAATTTAAATTTGAAATCTACATGATACATGATAATAGCATCGCATCATTACACACCCACGTTTCGCCGGGTATTTCAAGTCCAATGCAACTTGTACCCGGTTGATGGCAATACCCCTAGGTATTGCCATCAACCGGGTACAAAATCCAGACTCCGTGACTGCTACTAAGAAATTTCTGGAAACACCCAATAACACTTTAACCAAACTTTAACCCAACCTGGGAATCGAACTCATTACCTAATATACCAACGATACATTTAGAATCTACATTTACTCAAATGATGATCATCTCCCACATCTAGTACTCATTACAACTAAGTGTAAACAAGCAACATGAAACTAGATTTTCATTTACATTCAGATGCCAGTTTGTTTTGCCATAAAATGGAAGGGTTTGGCAGTTGTTTATCCAAAAACAGGTTCGGGGGACATAAATGTCCCCGTTCCAGAAAGTTACTATCAATTAGTATTACTTTGTATATAGTAATTATACGGTAACAAATCAAGCTGTTTAGTTTGAAACGTTTGGAATAGTGTACTCTTTATTCTTTCTGTGTTTGTGTCATGTTGTCGAGTCTAATCTTTTTCGGGCTTTAAAAAATATAATGTTCATTGTAGGATCTCCTAATTTGTAGTATTCATGTTCAAAGTTATCTTGTAGGCGGTGATTGTAGAGGATCAAGGGCGATTTTAACCAATGAAAATGAATGTGATCATGTCTAAACCGCATTCAATACAAACACGTACACAACGTATAGTTGTCGATATAATAAGTGCTAAGAGATATTGACACTGAGCCCTTGAACGCCGTTTAGCTATGTTAATCGCGTTCAGTTTCATCGGTGAAATGAGCTTCGAATTAGATAGATGCATGAGTGAGCAAAGTCTCAAATGGCGAATGATTGCGATCGCAGCGAAAAAGCTTAGTGTGATGTAACGGTTAGGGCTGCGCAGGGTAGTCTGCGCAGGCCGTTAGCAAATAGGTAGGTAGGTAAAGTAAAACAGCTGGACCAGTTAATACATATATTAAGTGAGCACTAAATTAGGTCGCGGGTAACTGTCACTATGTTCTGTTCCGTTCACTATCACTTGTTAATTAAAAGGGGTACCGTCCCTTGGCAGCACGTGCAGACGTGGGGGCCGGTCGGCACCGGCTCAGCAGTAGGCCACCGGTAGGCAGGTCAAGGCCTGGGCAGCGCACGGACAGGCAGCGCACAGACAGGCCGCGCAGGTTAGGCTGCGCAGGCAGCGCACAGACAGGCCGCGTAGGTTAGGCTGCGCAGGCACCGGCTCACGTGGTGGTAGGCCACCGGGCACAGCGCCAAGCCTTAGCGAAAGGCCACGTGCGCAGGGTAGTTGCGCACCGGACACAGCAGTAGGTAGCTTGATAGGTGGAGTGCGTAGGCAGCGTGCAGGAGTAGGTAAGCGTCACAGACCTCAGCCTGAGCGAAGAGCCCTGGAAGCACCGTAGGGTGCGCATGTTAGATGCGTTGCGATGCAGTTGGCAGCAAGCCGCATGCGATGTACCAGCTTCACCCCTTTGTAGGCCAAGGGACGGTGTGGGGAGCATTGTAGCTGAAGGCTCAGTACATCGCAGCGGTTTACAGGTAAAAGTGGGCAAACATAGCAAGCACCATGACAGATGAAAAGTTAGGTTAAGTATGAACATCTAATGTGCATAAAGTATACATGATTACTTACAAATAACACAGTAAGGAGCACTACACACCTCGATGCAGCAGTGATACATTCACAATTACAGTTTCCTGTGCGCTGGACAACTACTAGCCACATGTGGCATAGACACATGCAAAATCAGATATCACTTAGGTGATGAAATCCATATAGGTTATCCAGCGCAGAGAATCAGGCATGACAGGCAGAATTACTTAACTAATGTGGAACTCACCCTAAGTCGGGGCACAAAGAATCTTGAGGTCAGAAGATAGATTCAGCTAAGCCAGCGGGATCGAAATGGCCGAGTCATAGCGTCCTGTCAAAAACTAGTGTTGTACCGCGTTTTTAGTGAGGTCCCTAGTTACTTACTAATTATGACATTTTAGGATTACTCGACTAATTTCAGTTGAGACCCTCACAACGCTACAGTACCCCGGCTTCAGAGAGAGGATTTTACCTGTATAAAATCCGCTAGAACTGCTAGTGCTTGGTTAGTTAGTGGTTAGTTAGTTAGTGGTTAGTTAGTGGTTAGTTGGTTAGTTAGTAAGTGGTTAGTTAGTTAGTGGTTAGTTAGTTAGTGGTTAGTTAGTTAGTGGTTAGTTAGTTAGTTAGTGGTTAGTTAGTTAGTTAGTGGTTAGTTAGTTAGTTAGTTAGTGGTTAGTTAGACGGGTTAGTGGATGTTGGTTGTTTTTTTTTTTTTTGAACATGACAAGTAGTACGACACAAAATTTAAGGGTAGTTACCATAGAGACCTACTCTGCCAATAATAAGTAACGCCCCTTTAGGGTCTTCAGTATTCTCTATGGCAACGCCATTTTAATTTAGTTAATGCAATAGACTTATTATTGTTTAGTAGTTATGCTTGAACGCGCCTGCACAGTCTGGTTGCGGTCACCTTTTTATCAAGGGCCGTCTTTAAGATGTTCTTATTAGAACACGAGATAACAACACAACAGCTAAGGGTAGTTACCATAGAGACCTACTCTGCCATCAAAAAGTAACACCCCTTGGGGTCCCCAGCATTCTCCATGGCAACGCCGTTTTAACGAATAGATTAAATTTTGATTAGACTATTTTCAATTGAGTAACTCCTCTTAAACGAACTCACGCAACTCTGTAGACAAGAACCTTAGTTACCACAGTGGATGTCATCAGTATGATCACCAACCGACCAGTAGTTAGGTACCAAAGGAGCTTAGGACCCAAAGGTAAATAGACAAACCCCTGTTGGTAATTGACCTCCCACGAGATGTGGTGGTAGTAGTCCCTTGGCATCGTTTAACCCAGTGTGAGACAAACGCTAGCTAGCTAGGCCTACGGGACTACTGCGGATTCTTCCACTTTAGATCCTTGATATGCCAGGTACCCAGTGGTTTTCCTTGTGTATCCACCAAGTCATACACCAGTGGTGACAGTTTTTTAGACACCTTACATTTTACAAACTTAGGGGCTAATTTTTTGCTGAAATATTTGTCCTTATCACTCTGGTAATACGTACGTTTCCAGACTACATCTCCCACATTGAATTCGACGTCCTTCCTACGAAGGTTGTAGTTACTAGTATTCCTAGAGAATGCTTTCAGTAATGCTGATTGTACCTTGTCGAAGATGGTTGATAGGACACCCAAGTTCTCTGCATAGTGGTCCCTTGGTTGGTATATTATTTCCTTTATATCAGTGTTCTGATAGTGTGACCCGTCAGCGATTAACTCCCTACCGTAGACCAGAAACGCTGGTGTGTAACCTGTGACCTCACTGGTTGAGCTATTTAGTGCAAACTGAACCTTTGGGATGTGTAAGTCCCAGGAGCGCTGGTCATCATGGATGAATGTGGATAACGCCGTGATTATAGTTTTATTGTATCGTTCCACTGTATTCACTTGTGGTGTATATCTTGGTGTGTAGTGTATATTAGGAATATTGTATTTTTTAAAAAGGTTTTTCATTTCGTTAGAAGTAAACTGTGTTCCGTTATCCAAAATAACAACTTGTGGTATGCCATGGACCAAGAATATATTGTCTTCTAATAGCCGTACTATGGTAGTGGCATTAGCGTTCCTTATGGGAAATAGTAGGCAGTATTTAGAGAAACAACAAGTTGCAACAAATAGATACGAGTTTTGACGTCTAGAGAACGGTAGTGGTCCCACTATGTCTATACTCAGCATTTGGAAAGGACGTGAACACTCCTTAGGCTTCCCCATTAGTCCTAGGGGAGCGTGATTTGCTTGTTTGTGAGCGATACAAGTGTCACATGCTGTTACAAATCTTACCACGTCACCATGCATCCCCGGCCAGTAGTAGTGTAGTGTTAGTCTTTTGTATGTTTTATGGATACCTAAATGTGCTGCGGTTGGTTCGGCATGGTTATTAGTGATTATTTGGTGCCTATCTTCCGTCGGAATGACTTCTTTCCATTCGAACTCACCTAGTATTGCGAATTTACTCTTTACATAACGGTACAATTTGTTATTTTTTACTATGTAGTTTGGGAACGCTGTTGGGTTTTGTTGGCAACCAGTGTAGATATTTTTGTACCAAGTGTCGTCTGTCCGTTTAGGCGGTTCTGACTGTGTGGAGTTTGCTTGTGTGAGAGCTGCAATTGGACAAGCCCGTGATAATGCGTCTGGTAAGGTGTTATCCGCACCGCGTCTATGTTGTATGTCAAAGTTAAAGGCCGACAACCTTACTCCCCAGCGCGCAAGTCGTCCCGATGGGTTTTGTAGTTTGAGAAACCATTTTAGTGCGGAATGGTCTGTGAACACTGTAAACTTGATGCCATTTTCTAGGTAACAACGCCAATGTTCCAGTGCCACAAGTACAGCCAGTGTTTCTCTCTCTGTAATACTATAGTTTTGCTCTTGCTTAGACAAGGATTTACTCATGTAAGCTATGGGATGTTCAACGCCGTCCCTAATTTGTGTAAGCAAACCGCCGATACCATAGTTACTGGCGTCTGTGTTAGTGATGTTCAAAACCGCTATAAACCAATCGCGCGCTGTAGACTACAAACTAAAAATAAATAGCGCGCTATTTTATACGCTATCATTATAACACGCTATCATATAACTCGGCAGCAATCTAAACGCGGAGACATCACCGTTTTATTCGGCAACGCGCTAGATGGACGTAATAAACTAATAACGCGTGGTGAATGTTATCTCGCTACGCGCTGCACTGTACACGAAAGAATATGGTATTAAATTAAATCTCATATATCGTAAAAGAGCAATGAACTTTCTTTCATACTTTCTAGGCTTAGGACTGTCTATAATAAAATTGATTAAATGTTATTATGAAAGTTTTGTGAGACTATTATTATTTATTATAGGCGTATTTATAAGTTCATTGATTCTGTAATTCAAAAATCAACTATTTACAAGTTATGAGTTTGTTAAAATCACAATTGCACTAAAAACACAGTCCCATGTCCTTCCGAATTATCACAGTTCTTAATACCTATAACACATAATATTTACAACAGTATGACGAACATACGTAATTATTAACGCACTTCAACTAAAATGAAAACAAGATCGCGATTCGCGAGAGTCGTGTTTACATCACAACATACATCGCGTATTAACAGTAAACGCGACGCAGGCCGGCCGACTAACGAGTTCACTCGACGCGCTCGGCGCTATGCGCTATCCGCTAATAATTGCTATCCTTTTCTGGCCCCGCTATCGTGGTCAGCGCGCGAGCGGTGCGACTCGGGAGTTATAATAAAATGTTATAATGATAGCGCGAAGCCCGAGCCAATATAGCAAATGTTATGCGTTGAGTACAAATAGCGTGCTTTATTTTGGCGCTATACGTTATATTAACCACCACTGGTCTGTGTGTACCTCAAATGGGATGGTGTAGTCTGGACACGATAGTACCGGGGCCGATATTAGTATATTCTTTAGTTTAGTAAAGGACTCTTGACATTCTTTAGACCAGTCAAAGGGGGGAGCCTTCTTACTCGAGCTTGTTAGTCTATTTAGTGGTGCTGCTAGAGCACTGAAGTTTGGTACGAAACGTCTATACCACGATGCTGTTCCTAGGAATCTTTTTACTTCTTTTGGATTTGTGGGTATTGGAAAGTTCTGTATCGCTTCTACTTTTTCTGGGTCTGGATGTAGTCCCCTAGAGTTAACTACGTAGCCTAGATATTTCAATTCGTCCCGGAAAAATTGGCACTTTTCCATGTTTATAGTTAAGTTAACATTAGATAGTTTATTGTATACTTTAGTTAGCAAGGCTATATGGTTCTCAAAATCTGATGACACAAGCACTATGTCATCTAAGAAAGCAAAGACCCTATTCTCAAATTCTGGTCCGTAAAACAATTTATCTACCATTCGTTGCTGCGTAGCAGGTGCATTTGTTAGTCCGAACGGTGTGGTTTTAAATCTGTATGTTCCCCGGCCAGGTATGTAGAACGCAGTTTTGTTTTTGTCAGATTCATTTAGTGGTAACTGCCAGAAGCTTTTGTATAGGTCAATACTGGTTAGGTATTTCGCATCCCTTAGGTTGTCTAGTATTTCCGAAATGTATGGCAAGTTGTAAGCATCTTTTTTAGTAATAGCGTTCAGTTTCCTACTATCCAAGCAGAACCGCAACTTGCCATCCTTTTTCGGTGTTAGCAGGACTGGGGAAGACCATGGGCTTTCACATGGTTCCACCACATCCAGGTCAAGCATCTCGTCTAGTTCCTTGCCAAGAACACGCTGTTTCTCTGGAGACATTCTATAGTAACGTTGTCGTATAGGGGGTGCATCACCTGTGTCTATACTATGTGTAATTAGGTTAGTGCGGCCTAGGCCTTTTTTAACTGAGGAAATGTTCTCGAATTGTGTCCTTATTTTCTCAGCTGTTACTTTTTGTTCCTCAGTTAGCTGTGCAAATGAATGCAAATATATATTTTGTTTATTGTTTGCATTGGTGTTATTTATATTAACGAGGAATACTGATTTTATATTCTTAGGGAATATATGAAAGGTGTTCCAAAAATCCATACCCAGTAAGATAGGAGTGTCTATTGATGGCACCACATGTGCCTTGATAGTGTGTAGTTTTCCTTCAAAGGTTATTGGTATGTTTATTGTACCTATAGGATGGAGCACTTGTCCCCCAGCAGCGACAAATGTGTCTGAGTGGTCCCTAGGCTGCAGGGTTAGCCCTAGGTCCTTAGTTAGGAGTTTGTGGTAGTCCTTACCAACAATGGTAACCGCCGAACCTGAATCCAGCAAGCCACAAACTGGCATGTTGTTTATTTCTATAGAAGCGTATGGTCTTATGTCGTTGTGAGGTTTGTTACTTATTGTTGATACAGAGTAGCAGGTTTTGAATTTTGTGACTACAGCTAGCCAATCTTCCCACTCTGTTTTACTTAGCCTGGCGTTAAATTTACTATTATAACAAACCTCATTAGCTAGTTTTTTGGTGGATGACACTTCCCGCAATCCGGGTACTTGATCCCTTTTTCTCCGCATTTAAAACAAATTAGGAAACGATCTGCAGTACACCGTCGGAGCGAGTGCGAGCTTGACCTACACCTAGGGCAATAAGGTTGACCTCTGATTGGTGTATCCGTGCCTTTACTGTCTATTAACGCGACCGGTTGAGCAGAGTGAGAGTCTTCCCCGGATGTTCCTGGTTTTTTATAGTCGTCCCTGCGGCCATACCCATAGCGGCCATAGTATGGTTTGGAGTTAGAACTGGGAGTTTTATTTGTTGGTTTGACGTAAGCAAATTCTGGAGCCAAAGAGTTTAGGTTTGTCTTTGTTGGATCTTGATAGTGTGCTGCCCGCATCTTATATTTTTCATAGTTTTTACAGACAGACTCTAATTGCTCCAGACTTTGCACGTTACTGATAGCTAGTACTTCTGCATACATTGGTTTAATATTGTGGACGATGATATCAAACATCTCTGCATTTGTGGGTTTTGTATTTAATCTACTGAATAAACCGCTCATTATGGATATGTAGATAGTTATGTTTTCCGTTTCACCTTGTGAACGTGTTCTAATTTCGGTAAGCAATCTATAATCATAGTCATCGAAATCAAAAGCAGCCTTTAGTTGTTCTAATAGTTCTTCCCATGAGGTGACGTTTGGTCTTACGTGCCTATACCAATGCAGTGCATTATCCGTGAATATATCAAACGCGAAGTTAAACATATCATCACCTTTTATTTGCTTACTTAAACTAAACTCCTGTATTTTTTGTATAAAAGATCGCACGCAAGTTTTGCCATCATACTTAGGTTTATTTGGTATACTGTGACTAGAGCATGTTACAGTTATGTTAGTGTTTGTAGCAGCAGTTGTGTCAGTTCGTTGTGAGGTACCTGAACTAAACTTAGTTTCTAGTTTGGTAATTTGTGATAAGAGCATATTATATTTTTCTTCTAATTTTTGCTTAAGTATTATATTCTCTGGGTTGGTTGGATTAATACGGGCTAGTCGGTATTTGATATGATTTTTGTAAGATATACCTTTTGCCAATCCCGCTTCATTGTTAATTTCACCTAGACTCAATTGGTATTCACCTATTGTTGCCTTTACCGCGCATAAATCGTCAGTCTCATCAATGCCCGATTCCTGTATGTCATCACTAGTATATTTTTTATACAAGTTGTTTATTTGTTTCCTTAAGCTTAGGCAAGTGCCAATTTCACCACCCCTTATCAAGACTTCATATTCTAATTCAGCCTTCCTTAGATGTATGAAATTAATCGGGTGAGTTCCCATTATCACAAAAATTACTAGTAGATCTTAAGATTAACACAACAACAATTCTATACCACAACGATGTACAAAGAGCAAGTGTGCTAGCGATCAGTTCAGAACAGAGTGACAGATAGAATAAGCTTGGGCGCCACTGTAACGGTTAGGGCTGCGCAGGGTAGTCTGCGCAGGCCGTTAGCAAATAGGTAGGTAGGTAAAGTAAAACAGCTGGACCAGTTAATACATATATTAAGTGAGCACTAAATTAGGTCGCGGGTAACTGTCACTATGTTCTGTTCCGTTCACTATCACTTGTTAATTAAAAGGGGTACCGTCCCTTGGCAGCACGTGCAGACGTGGGGGCCGGTCGGCACCGGCTCAGCAGTAGGCCACCGGTAGGCAGGTCAAGGCCTGGGCAGCGCACGGACAGGCAGCGCACAGACAGGCCGCGCAGGTTAGGCTGCGCAGGCAGCGCACAGACAGGCCGCGTAGGTTAGGCTGCGCAGGCACCGGCTCACGTGGTGGTAGGCCACCGGGCACAGCGCCAAGCCTTAGCGAAAGGCCACGTGCGCAGGGTAGTTGCGCACCGGACACAGCAGTAGGTAGCTTGATAGGTGGAGTGCGTAGGCAGCGTGCAGGAGTAGGTAAGCGTCACAGACCTCAGCCTGAGCGAAGAGCCCTGGAAGCACCGTAGGGTGCGCATGTTAGATGCGTTGCGATGCAGTTGGCAGCAAGCCGCATGCGATGTACCAGCTTCACCCCTTTGTAGGCCAAGGGACGGTGTGGGGAGCATTGTAGCTGAAGGCTCAGTACATCGCAGCGGTTTACAGGTAAAAGTGGGCAAACATAGCAAGCACCATGACAGATGAAAAGTTAGGTTAAGTATGAACATCTAATGTGCATAAAGTATACATGATTACTTACAAATAACACAGTAAGGAGCACTACACACCTCGATGCAGCAGTGATACATTCACAATTACAGTTTCCTGTGCGCTGGACAACTACTAGCCACATGTGGCATAGACACATGCAAAATCAGATATCACTTAGGTGATGAAATCCATATAGGTTATCCAGCGCAGAGAATCAGGCATGACAGGCAGAATTACTTAACTAATGTGGAACTCACCCTAAGTCGGGGCACAAAGAATCTTGAGGTCAGAAGATAGATTCAGCTAAGCCAGCGGGATCGAAATGGCCGAGTCATAGCGTCCTGTCAAAAACTAGTGTTGTACCGCGTTTTTAGTGAGGTCCCTAGTTACTTACTAATTATGACATTTTAGGATTACTCGACTAATTTCAGTTGAGACCCTCACAACGCTACAGTGAGTACTAACATTATTTGATCTAGTCGTCATAATGTAATCTGGGATTAAGTGTCAGTTACTCAACTCACGGTATGTTAGAAACATGTTTTACATACTTGTTCATACATGATAATTATGTAGTGTACATGATCACATTACGGCACGACTTACAGTAGAGTCTGCATCCGTTAAGGTACGTTAATCCCAGTTTTAAATAACGCTAAATCAAGCAACATGCACTGTTAAAATTGTCTCACGAAGTCTTGGTACATTTAAAAGACCATTTTCCGAATTCCTCGGTACATTACTGTTGATTCTGTACGGTTAACCACATTTCCACCGCAAGCAAAAAAAATCGGTTTTAACAGCTCAATTTTTTCCTCACAGTAAGGCAAGTTTTTGTACCTCAAGTGTTAGTACTACGTGCGTTTGATGGTACTCGCGATGGGCGTGACATGATTGTAACGGTAACTAGTGGTTCATCTGCTTATTGCTCCACAGTTTATTCAACTTTGGCTTTACGCACTTCAGAACGTCGCCTTGTTTGAGGTTTTCTATAAAGTAACTATTCCGTGACTGTGAGGGCGATTAAGTTATACTGTAATGTGATTTATGAATAAAAAAATCTTCGTACTGATACTTTGGTCTGATCAAACATTTGCAAGATTTATTACTCCCAAATGACCAATGTTATCGCGATAAAATCTCAGAAAACAGTTACCTACGGTACACATACATAGTATGAGAACAACTATCTTTGCTACCGTTATATAAACATCTACTATACTCCATAAAATAGATGGATGCTATCCCAGTACAGAGTGACAAACAAAACGTGGACGTCCTAACAAAGACTGACTCGTAATATCTCGAAACTCTTGATGAGGGACGTTCACATCTTAAAGATTTTGAAACCTGCTCCTATTGTTGTTCTATCGTTCAATCGTTCACAATGTACGATATCAAGCGTTGTGAAAACTCTTAATTACACCTGGACAAAGAAACGACTTTGTTTCGATTAATCAAGTTCTAAATCTGCCTTTATTGCGTTCTCTCAAGCACTTTATGACTGGCAATTTGATATGCAAAGTTGTTGATATGAATATTACGAAAGAGTTTTTCTTCAAAGAAAATGTCTAAATTTGCGACCTATGTAAATAAAATTTGGAAAAAAAATCCTAATAAAAGTCTTCCAAGTAACAGTGAAAGAAGAATAAAATTATTTTTAACACAACAATAGCAGGTCCCAAATTCGCAATAACAATTTAGATTGATTCTAGATCAAAGAAGTCCTCAATTTTTCTACTATTTAGGAGTTAGTAGCTGTGCAATAGATAAATTAGTATCAGGTACCGATATAGAAAGTTGTAACGTACAGTTTGGTTCGGTAGAAAAAAAAACTTAGTCGTTAGAAAACGACCACTGGCGAGGTAAACTTCCTCGGCAGAGCATCGAAAACATTTTTAATTACCGCTCTAGCTTGCCGAGATTGCCCAGTAAAAACTACGTCACATATTCCTTTGTTATACTTACGGGGGAAAAGTACATGATGCTGATTAACTCTGTAAGGTCGGAACTTTGATTGAAATGTCAGAAACACCATTAGTTTGCCGATGATATTAATCTTTGTGCGTCAATGTCCGACCAAATTATTGTGGTATTACTATTGTGTTAGCAAGTATTGTTCTAACATTAGTGGCATACTGCAGGTATTAATTGCTTTATTGTGATAATAAAAGATTTAAATTTGATAATAATATGAGTTGTCGATACAATACTAAACTTCTAATCAACCTAAATAAAAACTAAATTGAATTACCAGTCAATAATGTTTCTTCCGATCGTAATGCGGTTCATCTTAATTTCCTCGATGTTACTTGATTCTAGACGAATTGCTTCGTGCCGTATTAAAGTGTTTGCCTGCCCAATGTCCCGAGGGATGAAGGGGCACCTGGCCCACCCCTATGGAGGGTACCCTACCTTCACCCACCACCCAGTTTTCACCTCTCACAAGTAGAACAATAAATAAATTGGCCGTTGCTTTGTTTCGCTCCAGTGTCGGAAGGTTCGTAATTCGTTCACATAAAATGATCGTAGTTACTCGAGGTGCTTCGTTAAAAGGCGAATTTGAAATGTTTGTAATTTATTAGCTGTATTAGTGCTCCCGACAGTACGAGCTAATTTTAGTACTTTTGTTCTTGACTGTATCCAGTGGCTGATTTATTGAAAACAGGGTTTTAAGACCTAACGACAGTCTTTTGTACGATTATTGTAAGCAGCTTTGAATGGTGTATGCATGCATGGCCTTATGGCTCTTCTTCCTTAAACCTTATCGGTGCATTCTGAGAAACTGTAGTTTCTTATTCTATCTACATTTTAAGCGCACTACTTAGTTAACTTTTGACCTAACAATGTCTCTGTGAGAGCCAAAGAATTTCATTAGAAAAACTCCGTTTACATTCAAATACAAGCAACAAACACCATGTTTACGTCCACTCGGGTCTCACTGAGCAGAGTCAATATCAACAACGCTTACCTGTTTGTTTATTCTGCTATCCGTTACTGTCTTCTACAGAACGGGGCTTGTGTGAGACAGTTTCTATAGTTGTTCTCGCTTTGAGAGCCACTGGTGGCTGACTGCTGGGAAATCCAATGTTTTTTTCTTTGTTGAAAAAGATGGGAAGTTGATACTTAGCGATTGTTATAATCATAATTTTCTTAGAGTTTCCTTTAAACGTTACTAGTACTAGTAACTCTCTTGCTCATTTCATAAATGAAACAATTTAACATACTTACTTTTTCTAGCTAAGAACAATCTACATCTTTCGTAGCTAGACCGAGATCCTAAACTTCTTATTAAAAAATACAATTTTCTTTGTACAAAAGTACCTTGAAACAAAAACTGAAATAACGTTGCATAAACAAAGCATTTCGTATGCTGACTCATTGCATCAATAGGACTGCATCTGAAGGGATATGATTCAACCGGGATTTGGGTATAACGCTTTTGACAGGCCGTTAATAAGAGTTGCACCCTTGTTATTTTAACACCCACCCCTCTAAATTGAACACATGCGTGTAAATAGGTTTACATCACAAAGAAAATAGTGTAGGGAAACTGACAGCTCCTATTTATAATCATAAAAAAATAACAGTCACGGTAAATTGAGTTTCCTTTACTCAGACAGCAAAAATGTCGACAAAAATCTTGAAACGTTTTCATTTCACTTTTTTTTAACAGCTCTCAACGTATTACCTCCACAAAAGCGTTTGTGCTTATACGCTAAAGTGAAATAAGAGTTGAAAGGCTGTGATCGGACTCAGACGTTTTTCCATTAGAATCCTGAAGGCAGACTCCGACGGGCCATTACGTCGCAAATGGGTCGAGAAGAGCCCGCGGAATTCACGCGATTCTCTTGGATAAAGAAGCTGCTGAATATTTTATTTTCTATAGGATATGACGAGCGACACACTTAGCATAATTCTTCAATCAACAACTCGACTGTGTGACATTGTAGCACATTTCTTATATGTTTATGTGTGTCTAGCCCTGAACTAAATCGAGGTAGATTTGCACCGTTATTTATTACCGTCTTTATTCATTTAAAGAAAAGTGTTTTAATTAGGTTAGGGAGTTTGTAAATGATAACGCTGTACACCTGCGAGATATTTTCTTATTTAAATAATTGTAATGGCCTGACTGACCCTGACTGAAAATAAAACAATAAAGACAATATTCGTCACGGTAAATGCAAATACAGATAAAATTCTCAGCTCTTCGACCGTAGTAGGTATAAGCCTGGAACAAACATCACATGAATTTGATTCCCACGCCGATACTTGATAAAATAAAACCCTACATATTTCTACTACTGCCAGAATCGTCAATCCTTGAAATCCAATCTGATTGTCGTTGGGTTTCAATAAAACATATCTTGGGTTCTCTTGGAAGCCGACTACCCGGCTCGTTACTGTCCAAGTAGTTTTCTTAAAGCCGCTCAACATTTCTTTGTGGCGATGTAATCCGATTATTCTATCTTAAAATTGAGACCTGTGACTACTATCCGATTTAACTGTATTGGGTAACTGCTTGCTAGAAAGTGCTTTTGAAGTAAAGTATTATATGAGATTTTCTTTACATGCTTCTTTGCCATGGTAATTGAAATAATTTCCTTAGAAGCGTCCTGTTTTTTGGTTCGTTTGTTCCAGAATTGAGATTCATTTCAACTGTTAGAAAAGTTAATTTAAAACCAAACGTCCAAACCATAGAGCGCTCTAAAATATAGAATTGAATATACAGTATCTATTCCAGTTGGTTGCGCGACCACGACGTTTCGGTATTTGACCACTGTAACCCATTTTCATTTACCGACCGTTGCAATTTCTATTTGAAGACCAGCCCTCTCAGCAAAAAGTTTATCGGAGAAACCGTACACATTGTTTTATTTTCAGCTTCGTAAAGTTTGCACTGTACTCTTGTTTCATTGTAAGCTACGTATAAAGCTGGAGCCATTCGGACTAAAAGCGTCTAAATTGAAAACATTTTCTTCCCCACCGGAATCCAAATTGAATAAATAGAACATGCGAGGGGATTTTAACAAATCGTAGTCTCGTCTAAGTATGAGACCTGCTGTTGAACTAATTGACGTGAACCCTCGTAGTGGTCATGCTAGCTCATTTGTCGTCGGGCCCAGTGACTCATCGGAAACTCAAGGGTGTTGTCCGTCTACCTACATAATTTATGAGGCTACCAGATGACCGTGACTAAATAGCCAAATGTGTCCCTCGGCATAATGAAAGTTTCGTGATCACATTTCGTCGATCATGCATGACAGGATCACGTTTTTTTATCCGAAGAGTTTATTCTACGAAAAGGATAAAATGAAGTGGTTTGACTTTGAAGGTGGATGCGCACGTACGGCAACAACAAACGATTCTTTTATATTCTAATTGTCTTGCCTTATCTAATCAAACGACAATTGAGAACAATAGTATCGATAATCTAGGCAAAGAGAGTTAAGATTAAGGTGACTTATCGACTAATGCTTTGTAAAGATATAACGATAATCCATCCTAATGCCTTTTAGGGTTGTCGCCCCTTAGTCCAATATGTGTCGTTATGGCGTATCATCGAGGGTGCATTCTCAAGTGCAGGCAATAATCCCCTTTATCGTAACTGTCGCGTGTCGCACTCCTTAGGGGACGTTGTGTAATTTTATTTCACCCCCGTCGCAAGTCGCTCGGGATTCGCGTCTCGCATGCCTATGTAATATGAGCTGTATTGGTTGGTACGCTTTACTGTCTTGCCTAATATAAAAGTAAAGCCATTTTTCCCCCGTCGGAGAATTTCAAACATTTTCGATATTATTTACTTATTGAGTTACAGAGAGGACCGTAAGAGCATTCAAGCATCTTGATTTAACGAGCAAATGCAGAGTAGGCATCGTTAGACAAAAGAGAAAGGCAAAACATTGAAGCTGCGGTTCATCGTAATCTAATCGTTAGACCAAATTGAAAGTTGCATCCGAACGAGAATTACGCTCAGGTCAATTCAAGGCATAAACCAATGGATTTATAGGAACATCTGGCGAAGTAATCGTAGATCAAGCATAATGGCTACATAATTCGCGTAGAGTGTTCTACACTGACACGCTCAGACTGCGGAGATGCGGGTACTGGCGGGTAGATGGTGAGCGCCGATAAAACCTGGCTAGTTGGAAGTTTTATTGAGCGGCCACTAGCGCAGCCTGTTTCCTCGTTATCGCCGACAGGGGGGGTCTTAAATCAGGCGCCTTTCATTCTTAAAGGCTTTAAGCCTGACGTTCCAAGCCAGCCCCGAGGGAGCGATGTTTAAAGTGGCCACTTCTTACGTTTGCTGATGGAGGACCAAGTTTAGTGCTATTGGCAATGTTTCAAAATGCAACTAAATTACGTACCTGAATATTTTCGCGGCTGAGTTATCTTTGGAGAACGAACCGGTTCTTTAACCTTGTACAAGGAAAATAGGAATTTTTTGTTTAATTTTGCGAGATATTATTCATCCTTAATGCAGGTAAAGGTTACGATGACATACTTAATGATAAGATAATTAGTTTGAAAATACCATCTACGCTTGTGTTTTACGTAAAGTCCATGGGAACAGCGAAAAATGAATTGTAAAAAGTCGCGTTTTATAAATGTCGGTATCGCATGACTGGTGACGCTCGGCAAAACTTCCAAACGGCAATAAGTGCGGTACAGTTAGGAACTAACTACGTATGAAGTCATTAAACTTTCCGCCGATGATCCGCATCGCGAACCACTGGCAAACGTAACTTACCGTGCCGAGTTAACGTTAAACGTCTTAAATCGATGATATATTTCCACTTTTCGAACTGTTGTTTTAAAGCAAACTCGTGGTTATAAATCGTGCGTTAAAATCGCGAGTTTCTTAACCCAATTCGTGTCACTAACACAAATTGTGATGCTTGGGATAATTTAGCGCGTTTCGTACAAAGCTTTTCGGTCGTATTTCAAAATGGAAGTATCTGTCATCTTTGTACCAATGTTCTCGCTCGGCCAGTGACAAATACATTCTAACTCGGCTTGAGTAATAAAATTCCAAAGTTCAAGGTGTATGTTAGTCATGGCCCCTTTATCTTGCTTTGTTCCTAACCGCCCGTAGATCCGTTTCGAAGTAAACCATAGCGATGTATGGCCAAGATTGTATCTTTTACATCGTAAGCAGCGCCGGGCGCTTGCTATCGCCACCACCGGCGGTAATCCATTTACCCCGGTTGAATTTTAAAATACGGGTGAAAAGAAACTTTTATGTGCACTGTTTGCAAATTATGCTAATACGGATTTGGTTGAGAATTACCAATTCTGGCTTAATGAACTCAGATAAATAAAGAAGAGAGAACAAATTCTACTAAAGTATAAGATTACTGAATGTGTTGTTTTAAAATACAAAGCAATTGCAGTTGGGTGCAACCATTTTTCTTAGCAGTCACCTAATAATACGCAGCAGGATTTTCCAGAAATGCTCCCGTGCACCTCTAAGACGTGGAGTCCGCTCGTAGCCACGTTCAGAAACAATGTATTAACTCAGTTTATTACATAACAGTAAATAACGACTGTACGTGCAACTAATGCATTGCCCATTGCCCTGAGCTTCGTTGTAAACTGACTCAATCGATTTCCTATCAAATTGCCGTGTGGTATCTGCTATTTACGAGCAACCAAGAAACTAAAGATTTGTGGAATCAAGACGATGAGGAGCTGTTAAGGTTGAAATTGGAATAACACCATAATAGTTTACGTACTAATCTTAACTGAATCGATGTTGCGGTCCTTGGAAATCACCTTAAAGTTAAGACTTGATTGCAATAGCTATAACAGAAGTTAGCTTCAAACTTCACACAGCATTCAATGAAAACAAGTATATCTCAATAATAGCATCAAGCGTATCAAATCCAAAACTAATTGGACAACTACTAAACGAAGTCCCTAGTTGACAAATAAAACAGAATTACATTACCTCTCAATCTGAGACCAGGAATTTAATTGGCGAGGACGTATTTCGTTAGAAAAGAAATTTTGGGCCAAATAAAATATTCACCGAATCGTCCCCCGGGCCTTTTCTCGTAAAGGCAAATTACTGAGAACAAAGGGAATATCGATATCGTCAACTGATTGGTAAGGCACGTAAATAGAATTCTGTTTTGCTGAAGTTATGAAATGCAGCGTCTAGGGGACAATGAGGAGAAACGTAGTATTGTTTAGAAGAATCAAGTTGATGAAATACTTTCAAACTTTTAAGTAAAGACGCGACGACAACAGGACCTAGATAAGATGTGTTTACGGCTATACAAATATGAATTTGTCTACTCAAAAATATTTTAGATTTGCACTATGTAATTATCTGTCTTCACATTAGGATTCACGGTACCGTACCTTGTAATTTTATAATTTATTATACCTAGACTTGTTATTGTATTTACAAGTATTATTTAAATAACTTGTTTAATCTCCACAAAAAACAACAAATCTAGCATGTGCCAAAAGTCATAACTAAATATAAATAAGAAACGTGTTTTTGCATGGCAAATTAAAATCTGGGGGAGCTAATGTCTCCCCAAGGAGTAAGAAGTAATAATTCAAATGAGGTGAATCAGATGAGGGGGCTACGTTCTTTTTTGCAAAATAGGATTATGATAATGATGACTTTGGAACACGTGCTGTGTCCATTGAGAAAGAGGGAGATTTACTTCTGGATCCTCTGATTTATATCTCAGAAAATTAGAAAGATAGAGGGAATTCTTGTATAAATTAAACTAAAAATAAATTGTCAAAACATAGAAACACACTTAAAATTAAGTGGATTGGGGCTGAAATATGGTATTCTAAATAGAACCAATTGTCCTAAAAAAATAAAATTGTAGAGTTATAGGAAACAAAAATACACTGAAACAACATTATCAGTGGAGACGCGTTTGACAATGCTGAAAAACACTGTCTTTAGGCATCAGAATACTTTTGATGTGAGTCTAGAACTGGAAATACAATCAGTCTAAGCAGAACCCTTGCTAAATCTAAGCGCAAAAGGAATGCCCATAATAAATTAACCAATGTTGAAGAAATAACAAATTGAAATTCCATCCTCTTTTACTAAACATCCTAAATAGAGCACCAATATTTATTTTGAGAACAAAAAGGGACTTCCTTAAAGGGTGTCCTACAAGACTCAAGCAACATACTTACATTATAATCGTAGCCCAAAAATAGTCGTAACACAAACAAACCCTGTTTAGAACTAAATACCCTTAGAGGAGTCTATAGTTTCTTCCATTCCGGGAATAGGCGGTTTCTAAAGCAGCTTTTTAGTGCGTATCTCTCGCCTGAGGGTGTAGAGTTACAAATCTCCGTGATGGCTCCCACACCGAACCAGCGGTTGTTAATAAATCTTTTCGACACGCCTTCTTAGGATTTTCTTACCGGTTTACAAGTCAAAATTTACTGATTCTGCACGATGACAGTTGGTATGGCTTTTAAGATTTAATGTTCGGACTTGATGCTGTTACCAAACTATTTATTTTGATTTTGCTTTTCGTGTTTTGTTCGCCATTGCTAGTAGTGATTTGTTACTGGGTGTTATCGGATCGGATCTTGGATAGATAATTTATTAGATGTCATATTTATCAGATATTATTCTTCGTTCTTTGTTGGACAAAGTTGTCTTGACGACAGTTTTTTTTTCTAAGTGCAAAGTAGGTACCTACAACACAAGTGTGTTTTTCTTTCAATGGATACATCCAAAGCTTCATTGTATTTGCTTCTGCGGAACATAGCTGTAGCAAACTGAACTGTGTTTGAAAAAAAATACAAGAGTACACAGGGTGAAAACCGCAATTTATTTTCACCATACTTTGAAGAAAAAATGTGTTGTGTTTAGGAGAAAAAAGTGTATTCCCCCGTGTGAACGTGATCTATCGGCGAAAGAGTCCGCACGCCTGTTTATGGTCGATAAAACATCTAGGGAAGGTCTATTTATGTTGTTTTTTATAAAGGGGAACATGTGTTGATAGTATTAAATAAGAAAACCACACGTGTGGGTGGCACCGGTAAACGGCGTTGTTTTATATCGCTAGACTACCACCCATCCACATTTTTATATCGCTTTTCTAGGATCTACCCACATTTTGTAATGAAAATTGTTATAAATAAGGGTTCATTTCTAATTTTCAAACAGAGTTGATTGAGTTATAAATTAAAAAGGTATCTAGATTTGACTTTCATTAAATATCTATAATCTATATTTATAAATATCAATTGCTGTTCGTTAGTCTCGCTAAAACTTGAGAACAGCTGGGCCGATTTAGCTGATTTTGGTTTTAAAATGTTTGTCGTAGTCCAGGGAAGGTTTAAAAGGTGAGAAAGGTAGGGTAGGGTAGATAGGTAAGTAGGGTACGGCTGGGTAGGGTAGGGTAGGTAGGTAGGAAAAAGTGCATTGCAACGCACAGCTAGTAATATATAAAATTCTCGTGTCGCGGTGTTTGTTACCAAACTCCTCGGAAACGGCTGAACCGATTTGTATGAAATTTTGTGTGCACATCGGGTAGGTCTGAGAATTCGCCAACATCTATTTTTCATACCCCTAAAACCCATCAAAATTTCCACGCGAGCGAAGTCGCTGGCTGCAGCTAGTTCTTACATATTTTCAAAAAACGTGTTTGATCGTGAACGTGATTTATAATTTATTTCACAGCTAAAGGAGTTTTAGCCCTATTATTTTATTCAGTAATGAACAAGTAGAGAATATGTAATTTTGTTATTAAAACAGTAAAAACTTATTCCACGAGCAAGTAAGGCGTGATTTGGACGTTAAATTATGTAAACCCCTTTTATATTTTAGTTTCCAGAATATTAAGTAAGGTTTTGCTTTATTCAACAGAAAAGTAAAACTCAGTTTTATGAATTTTATGATGTCTAGTTATTATATTTTAACTCAGTCTAAGTATTCTGTTGGTTTATTAATATACTTGTACTTCGTGCTATTATTACGTACGTAGTAACTGACTTGTACATAATAGGTGTTATTTTAAATTAATTTGCTGGTACGTACATGTTATTAAAGGACACGACTTTGTCTTAAGGACAAAAGCATAGCTAATTTGGAAATCATTATAATTATTTATAATGCCTTCTACATATTTTTTTTTTCAAACATACCTAAACTAAACTTGTTACAATAATAAAGCTTAATTCAAAAAGCTTTTCGACGTTTAAAAGATGTTGGACCATTACGATTGTAATCTTAACGAGCTCTTAACGCCTTATTTGAAGATAATATTTACATTAGCCCAAAACGTTAATTGAAACGCACACTTAAAAACTTTCTTAAATAAAACAATCATGTCCGGTGGACAGAAGGTTCACTTTCAATAAACATGCTTGTCTTTGGGTGCAAGACGACATTGTGACAAATTATGATGTATGACGACAGATACGTTTTGAGCCAAAATGATTCTGACCACCGACCGTAAAGGCTATTCTTGCTTGTAGCGCCCGGCCAATATAGAATCGCTTATAATAAACAGATGACGATCTATGTGTGCACGGGATTTTGTTTAAAAAAAAAAAATGAGCAGTTTATTTTTTTGGCAATACATCGACCGGGACTGGTTGCGCGTTGCCCCGTTTGTGTCGCAGTTCAAAACCTGAACAAAGATTTCTTCTGCAGTACCATCCATTGCAAGCATGCTGGAAAACTGTTCGGTGACTTGCTGATCTCTTGTCTTCTCGCATACTCATGGCTGGTACAACTCTGAACTAGTTCCATTGGCTTGGAGTATAAAATCATGTAAAAGCTTCGTTAGGTAATGGCATTATTTGCGCTGCAGTTCAGGAATATTAGTCATCACATCCTAGACACACAGATCACATCCTACTCTTAAGATCTAATTGCAACTAAGGTTTCTGATATTACATGGTCCACGTCTAAGAGCAATTTCACCAAAAAAACGTACGTTCAGCTCATTTGAACTGCGGTTCTTGCTGTGGAATGTTGGCACTGACCGGTCTGAAACGCGTTTAAGATGTATAAGCTTCAGCTTCATTGGCGAAATCACCACTTAGAAGTAGACCTTCTGATCGCACTTCATTATTTTGTGCTTTAACATTATCCTGTTCAAATATGACGCCATTAACTTGTTTTTTCCTCGTTATTTCTACCCTCGCGTTAAGTTATGGCAGGCGACATGTGTTGTTCATTATTGGAAATGACACGTTACATTCGTTAGTGATTCCGGGGTGTTGTTATGATTTTGATGGTTATATTTTCATCCAGTGCGTTTACCGTAAAATGGAATAGTTTTTCGAGGAATCGTAAAAAATATGAATTTCGGCCCATACGTTTCAAAATCAGGCTATCGCAGTTTAATGTCATGTTGTTCCTTATTTATTTTGTCGTCAGTCTGCCTAGAAACATAGTATCAAATAAAAAAAAATACTAACATAAATTCTGTTATAAGATGTAAAAGCACATGAAAGTTCAAAGAACTGGGATGTTCCACTTACAAGAAAGCTCACAAAACAAACGAAATCCATAATATTTTTGGTAAAGAGATAAAGTTATTATCTAAACAAACAAAGAAACCAGACAGCTGGTCGCCATATTGCCAGGGTTTTATCATTTTTCCCGAAACGATTTATCATAGAGGTTAGTGTCAATACATGACGGATCACTGCTGAGTGTGCTTATATCGATAAGTTTGTTTATGGTTACGTTAGCTAATGCCCGCGGCTTCGCTCAAACTCAAAGCCTTTATTTCAAAGAGACTTATATAGCCCTAGTGACAACGCATACAATTAAAAACTGTGAAAGTACTGCAGTACGCTCCCGTTATGGTCGGAAATTATTCTACTGTAACGCTTTAAATATAGTCCACTACAGTGTTCCGCAAACTTTTTGTGTTCAAGGTACATCTAGGAAAACGGAAAATTTTGGAGGTACACCATAAATGGAAAACCTATTACGTGTTTTGCGAATGTTTAAGGAGATATTTTCCTCCCTCCCGTAGAGAGAAGGCCTGTGTCCCAACAGTGGGAACATTATAGGCTGATGATAATGAAGTGGATATTTTCCTCACGTATGTCTATCTAAACTTATTTTTCCGAGGCACACAAACTAATGACCACCGTACACCAGTGTACCGCGGCACACACTTTGCGAAACACTGGTCTACGACAGTCGTGAATAAGATAGACTTCTAATACTGTAAGAATTGTAAGAATTTCATCAGGTATAAGTTTTTAGGCGGACATGGCCCCATACTCACAAATGCTCGGATTCGATTTCGATTCGATAAGTCGTATGTCTATCTTGTTTTGGCATAACGAAAGCGAGCGAGATAGACATACGACTTTCCGAATCGAAATCGAATCCGAGCGTTTGTGAATACGGGGGCTGGTCACTATTCAATTAATTCCGAAGATTACCCTTACATCCAAACGTACAAACTTTACCTCTCTATGTGTAGTATAGATAAATGCTTCACCAGCCATGTTATTATGACTATCTGGGGCTTAGTATAAACTGCTTATCGGATTGGAGTCTACTAATGAACTGGTTTGATGATTTGTATTGTGCTACTGTTACGATTAGGTCCAACAATAGAGTTACGGCTAAAGTAGCTGGATACTGAATTCTAAATTAAATGTAACTTGGTAATGGTGGGCGCTGTGATAAACTTAACTAATGGTAGCAGTGCTAGGTTATGCATGTGAAACAGAGTTTCATTCCAAGGATAACTAAACACTTTTCTTCTACACACGTTCATGCATGCACAGGCAATAATGGGGGCCTAAAATTGCTTTAGTAGAAGCATAATAGCAAAATAATATGAATTACGCTAAAATTCTTAAAATGGTCACAGACGCAGTTAATATCATGAATTGTCACTTTGTAATCATTTTACGAACTAATAAATTCGTCACAAATTGACTTTTTTATTTCTATTGTAGCGACCACAAAAAGCAACATAATACAAAAAGTACTACAGCGCCATCTATGACACGACGGAGGAACTAACATCAATTTCCTACAAGTCGCAAGCAAAGTTTACATCGACTTCAGTATATATGTATAGAGAAACCCGATAACAACTATCGGGCAGTTGCCCACCAGACATAACACCTGTCTGGTCGGAGGATCCTCCCTTTTCAATGGAGTATTGAGGAACTTTACACCCTGTTCCTCATACCCCTAAACTATTATGATTCTGCTAAAGCGACATGCCCGACAAGCCGAGCACATACATAGCCTATACGAGTATATCGTCTATGGCGGCCTTAAAATGATATTAAAAATAAACTTAATCACACGACTAAGTGCGCCTAGGGTTGTTTTTTTACAAAAGATTCTATTTTTTTCCTATGGACTCTTGTTTTCACCAATAGAGTTAATACTCACTGTTCATGGAGCATAAAAATGAGCTCGTTAAGTACCCTTGGATCGTTCCGTAAGATTAAAAACGCGAAATTATCTTATCGTTCACTGGTTGTTGAAATCAACCTTGGTTTTTAGAACCGAGAGACTATTTTGTAAAACTTTGCTATGTACAAAAAGTGCGGAGATATTAATCTAGCTGGTTGGGAGTGAATTGTTAAGAATGACTTTGATATAGAGCGAATTCTGTCGAAAAGTGACTTCACCTAGTTTAAGACGTTTTGATTGATAAATCCAAGAAAAGGTTACACTCAGCTATACCTAAGTGGTTATCGTTATGAAGATACGAACAGTGTAAAAGCGCCAAAGTTTTACAGAAACATATTATGCAGGTGCTTCTGAAGTTTAAAAAAATATTTAATTAAAAAGATATTAAGAACTCAAGACACTTAAATTATGTATTGTCACATCAGACCTAAATTGATGACGTAATTATTGCACTAAAGTAAAAGGCTAATCCCGGACGCAAAAGTTTGCAATTTAATTTCATATAACGAAAGAAAATGCAAGATATTAACCTATTGGCGTTCTGTAGAGTTATTTAATTGAGGTTAATTTTCTCATTCCAAGAAACTCAGATGCAATGAAATAACCAGATCAATTGATATTGGTTAACATAATATGCCTCATTCTCCACAACGAGCATGTAAAGTGATTCCCTAGGCCGAGGACAAGAAACTATGACGTCACCCAGCCGGTCAATTGGCGTATATATGGTCAATAAACCGTCCATAGCAATCGTTTACCCTTTTAGAGCAAAAGTACCGTAAAAGTCACAGATGTAGATATACCTAGATAACGCAAGATCACCTAATTCGCGTGGCTTAATGTGGCTTCTGTCGCAGCAAGCTAATTTGTTTTAAACAACGTAACAAGTCAACAACTGAATTCTAATCATTTAAAGAACAAAAACTTGGTCTATTTTTTATCGTAAGAAACTAAATAGAGCTTGATATCATAGTAGGTGGCACGCTTGGGTTTCATACGGGTCGTGATACTTGTGTTATCTTACGCAAACTATATCTGTGGTAAAAAAAATAAAAAGTCATGTTATGCTTTTATATCAACTCAGTTACTACGTACTGAAGAAACGCTGTAGTAACACGAATCATCCAATTATGCAGTTGTTGAAATTCACCGAGTATTTAGCATCGTTTGTTTGTAAAAACAAACTTGATAAATAAGCAATTATGATACGATCTGTGGATGCTATCGTGTTTCTTGATGCGAATGTTTCTGTCAGGAATTTTGCTATGCGTTCATTGTTTGACTGTCCTGAATACCTTTTTTTGTCGATGTTCCTTTTTTCTTTAAGTATATTAGTTTTCTTACTATTATTTGGTTTTGTTTCTACTTTACAAAGAGCTGATTTATTGATTTTCATTTGTATATTGCACATTAAAATATACAAGGTGTAAATAACCTCATCACGAAGCCGTCAACCAAGCATTCTGTACATGAAACTAAGTAACTTTACGCAAAAATTATTGCTGGGAAACGACTTTTTTTTTGGGGGTGTAAAATCATGTTTTGTGGTAGAACTCAATGTAATGCACTCAAAACATATAAATATTACATTAAAAACTTGTATTTAAAAAAATACTTGTCATTAATTTGGAACTTTGACCCCTAATATCTCCGTAACTAGAAGGTTCCCAGGTATGGTGTAGAACATAAAAATTATCGCAATGACAGGGAGAATCAGTGCCTTTCGGCTTCGTTAAGAGGTGTTTTACACCCTTTATGATGTGATGAATCAATATCAGAGTCTAATAAGTAGCTATGTAGTTGTGAGATGAGACATCATCGTTTCGAAACTTTCTCATAGAACTGTCTTCGAGTACTGCCCACGTCTTGAATCCACCAAGATCTGTTACAAGTGTGGTTTAAATCGGTTTTCAACGACCTCACCCCTCACAAGCCATTGCAACTTCTATCCCACTTTTAATAAAGCAGACATTTCCGTGATGACAATAGACAGCTGCGTGTCATTGCTATGCCGGTGGTATCCCCAATGGATGCTGCAACATGCATAGTAATAAGTGCATTTGAATAGACGATCACACGTGTTGACAAGTAATCATGGTATTTTTGGTGTGCCCTGGATTGTATGCATTAATTGATACCAACGTGGAGCGCAGGGACTTGTGACAAATGAGGGGTGACGAGATAAATATTGTTCACCTAATGTTATTTTAGCTGTGATGAATGGTTGAAAAAACTTTGTGGCAAATATAGGAATACTAATGGCACTTAATATAAACGCTGACAATTAAATAACCCTCGGCAAGCTTCAAGGTACGTTTATTTCTCATCTGAAAGCAAAACAAAAAGATGAATGAAAACCGTTTCCAGTGCTTCAGTGAATAAGCAAAGCATTGCTTAGTCAGAAAACAAAACACATAACCACAGCTAGCTTTGCCTGAATATGGTAAAACGTTCTACATACAAACCTAATTACTGTTCCCTCCCACGTTGTGAGAAAAAGATATCATCAGTACGGTTACAAAACAAAGGATTTTCATTCAATTGGCCACATTGAAAGCGAACTCGCGTCTTTGCGGCTGTGAACTCTTTGTCTGAAAGGTCGCGCGCCCGGGTCATTGGGTCGATGTATCCACTTCTTTTATATTTCATAACCGCACTAGCGAATTAGTTAATGAAAGTAAAATTACATGTGATTTAGGCCTAGTTTCTAAGGTAATTTTAACGTGGCCGGGATTTCTTTAGCCGGAGTGGTATTTGTTTCTAAACTTAGTTTCTTCAATGAAACTGAACGCGATCAGCAAATTTGACAGCAGTCAGTGTCAAGTTGTCATAACACTTCTGACACTGACAATTTGTTATTAGTTGTAGAATGGCCTAATTTGTTATTAGTGTTGTAAAATTCTTAATTTTAATCACTTTTCTCACTATCGCAATTTTGATTGCAATTTCATGTTTTGTTCGTTTGAAATTCAAAATGGCGCAACACTGCTTAATTTCTTAGATGCACACTTTTATTGTACACCGCCATAAACTTGTTATCAAACTGCATTTTTAGTGCTTGCAATAAAACCATTTTTATACTAAGCGACCTATTTACAAGTACTCAACTAGGTAGGTAAGTAATGTACTCGACTAACGATCTTGGCTAGTTTTAGTCGATTATGTTGTCGATATATTCAGCACTGAGCACCGTATTGAGCAATTTCCTCTTCTTTTTAGGCTGTTTGTATTGCCCAACGCTTTCATTGCATCCGGCAGATAATATCGGTGATCTTGTACACTGGATAACCTCCTACTTTTTATCTTGGCAACTTTAACGACGTGCTAAATTCATTTTATCATTGCTCGTACAGCCTTAAAATACAGAGTGTAACGGAAAGGGTATATACATCCTTAAGGGTGTGCTACAGACCATCAAACTGAACATGTTTCTCATCATAAAACATGTTTTTCAGCAAAAAAAAAATCTGCTTCCCCATAGAAAATTACAATACCTATTCGACCCAAATGTATAGGCAGCTGATATTTGTGTTTGCAGCAAAAAAAAAAAATATGTTGAGAAACATGTTCAGTTTGATGGTCTGTAGCACACCCATAAGGATGTATATACCCTTTCCGTTACACCCTGTATAATCGAACACTTATTGAACGCACCTCGTTTCTTAGTTGAATACGGCTCTTCTATTAGCGACTATCTCTCTTAAAACGTCCTGAGTTATAAATTATATTAATTAATAGCCCAAACAATGCTGTGGCTGTCTTAACTTGATTGTGGTGTAGTAATCGCCTAAACTATTTCAAGAGTTCACTTGTGTAACTCATAAACCGCGGTTAAAGTAACGTCGATTATGTAACTGATGGTTAGTCGCACGTCCATTGATGATACTGTTGCCGCATTATGATACAATCTCACTATTGTTGGCTGTGAAAGTGTTGCTAGTTAAAATGGAACGCGGTTATTTTGCTCGGTTTATGAGCAAATGTGAGCCCAATAAAGTGATTTTATAAGTTTATATTAATTTGATTAAGACCTTTTTAGGACGCAGATAAAATTAGTCATTTTTGCTTTCATTTCTGGAAGTTTTCATTTCTCTCCTTAAATGACCTACTTATGTATATAGATCTACATGTATAATGGATAGCGCACGCAGCATGATCAAGAAGCAGTTTTTTTTATAAAAATTTTACCTGGATAATCATCAAACCTTAAAAATATGCTTTCGGTAATTCGAAACCGGGTGTTTAAAAACATGATTATGTACTACATGGTACATTACATGGCTTAATTTACATAAGAAAATAGCATTATCATAGAACATAGCTATTTTCTGGACCTAACAAACAAGGTTCTGCATGTATAAAACGAGTTCTTCTTCAAACAAGTTTGTCTGGATTTTGGTGCGGCAAAAAAAGATAGTTTAAAATGTACTTCTTGTTTTTTAACAGGAAAGAAGTGTCAGTGTGTCGGATGGCCCCGAAGTTTTGTTTAAGAGAATAAAAGCGTTTTGAGCTATTATTTTGCAAGTTTTAATAAATGAACATGGAGCACTTACCTTTATTTTTTCTGAATAAAAAATAATCATTACCGCATCATGCCATATTATACGAGCAAACTTTCGCATCTATCCTAAGAAATATCATTCATGTTTCATTCATAATATTATTGTTTTTCATATTAATCTATACAGACTCTGTGCGAAAAACACGAAGTATGCAGTATTGAACAATACTAGCAAATCGTTTGTATAAACAGGACATCCATGCCATTGACATTCACTATCATAATAAAGATGTTTACATAATTCACATCAAAGTTATTAGAATTACAATAACAATACACATAGCAGTCGTACTTGTAATCGCATTACACTACATAAGAGCATTGAATATGACGAAAGGCAATTTTCGTTTTTTTTTTTTAAACGCCATTTTAAACTCATTGGCTTGAGTAAGAACAATGGCTTTAAGTGTACGGGAAGACCAAAGAAAAGATGGAAGGACTGTGTGAAAGATTATACGGGTAGAAAGGAATTCACGTATGAGATAAAATAATTTAGGGTAAGAGCCTGCAGGATAATGATGATTCCATATCTAAAGTCGTTCAGTTTTCAAATCTTTCTGTCGATTTTCGTTGAGATGAGATTGCGCCTAATTTTAAACGCTTAAAAATGCGGGATTTAGCTATTATGTCTACAGCAAACCACACGTCTCTTCAATTAAGAATATAGGCCTCTCTTCGTTAAATTATAGGTGTTGCAAAATTCAAACAGTAAATAAGGCTTTCAGCTGACTGTCCCTACCCTATGACGTGTACTTGCGTGACCCTATACCTGCCCTTGCTTGCTTCGTTGCAAGTAAAGATAATACAGTATTAATGAGCCAATAGTATGTTGTAATTTGTTTACTGATCTTTTAGTAGTTAAGTACTTGACTTTGAACGTGGTGGTGTTTACGTTGTTAGTGTTGTTACTACGAGCACACCTTGCGTTTTTTGTAAAGACATTTCAATAGATACGATAGAAGGGAAAACGCGAACAAAATCGTAATCTGTAATTGCAAAAGTTGATTGGGGGCCTAAAATGGCCCACGCATATGAATCAGGTTGACAGTTTTACAATTTTTGTGACCATTTTGCGATATTATCCTATGATGATATTGCTAGAGCGATCATTTTAGACCCCCTGGTTGCTGTTGGTACAAGTGTAACGGGTAAAACTTAACAGTTACAGTTAGGTCGTTTTAGTTTAAGACTTCACTGACACATGGTATGACAAATCTTCTGATTGCGTCTCTTTAGTGTCTTAAATCTTTACTTTTTGTTTGGGTTTAATTGAAAGACGATAATAGTCTTTAGGGACCTTAACATAGGTGTCAGAATACGCCAAAAGGTCTTTCTAAAGGTGGCAGAGGTCTGGCGGTTGTTGATCCGTGAATGAATTTAAATGATTGATAAGTCAATGAACGGCCGCGTTTCGAGCGAGTCAAAAACTAACTCAGCAGCGTTCATTTTCACTATCACTAGGCAAAACTTATATTATTGCCTAAATAGAAGCGCTCTGTTGGATTTTCAACGCTCGTTTCCCTCACATAGTGTAGGGATCACTAACTTCTTTTACATCTAGAATTAAACTGTCATCGTTATCTTCAAACGTAGTGTGTATCAGATAGGTGTTGTCATATTTAAGGGTGTGGTATATGTATAGACCAAACTGATAGACACGGCACAGCTAAGTAATTTTTCTTGTTTACGATGTTGGTCCCATGGAGAAAGATGTTGAGTTTGTTGGTCTTTTTTTGGGACAAGCACGCCTAACTCTTCCCAAACTACTGCAAATCTTGAAAACCAGAATCAGCTAGACGAAGTCCTAGAGAAAAAATTTAACCATCTTGGACCCCGCAACAAAATTAATTAGAAAAGAACAGCGGAGGAGTAGAGTCGAGGAGTCGTCAGTCGAGGAGCTTGTGGCTAAATAATAACAGCCGCACGGGTCGATCTTTAAGGTTAAGCCGTGCTTGCCGAGGTTGGTCCGTGGATGGGTGACCATAACTACAGACCGAGTTTCCTCCGTGCCTCGGAAAGCACGTTAAGCCGTTGGTCCCGACTGTCATTTGTAGATCTTTGACAGTCGTTACGAGTAGTCAGAAGTCAAAAGTCTGACATCCTGTCTTACCAAGGGGTATCGTATTACCCAGTTACTGGGTTGTGGAGGTCAGATAGGCAATCCTTCATGTAGAATACTAGTACTCAGCTGCATCCGGTTAGACTGGAAGCCGACCCCATCATAGTTTGGGAAAAGGCTAGGCAGATGAACAACGGAGGAGTAGGAAAAACATAATTTCCACTTCTTTCTGTTTGTTGGTCTACATACTGAGTGAAATGAACATAAACATGAACACACATCCAAAAACGTAGTACAAAATGCTTCGTCCTTAATAGTACACTAGAAGGACATAATGTGACGTCACACTTCGTGGAGCTAATTAAACGACGCGGATGTGACTCGTTAGTCGTCTTTAATTTACTTGCTTAATTTGTATTTTCATTATTAACTTACTGCACTGCACCAATTAACTTTTGGAAGGTCGTAGGTAGGGTTAAAGACAGGTTGAGTCACGAGGGTTTTGTTCGGTTCTGAAATTTTTATAAGAGGATATTTTTATTGTTTTTTAGTAAAAACTTTCAGCAACTTCGCGTAAATTATATCGGGTAGTAGTGTATTATTAATAGGAACTTACTTAAAACATGGCAAATAGGGGTGTACTATTAGCTATAGCTACATCTCTTCCTACACTTCTTCCTGTCCTTCTATTCTGCTTGTCCTGTTTCCTGGATGAGTCTCACCAATCTGGAATCTCCTTTGTGTTCCCAAATATAAATAAAGATAGCTTTTTTATAAAAATCCATGGTTACTCTTTTAAAATCATTTGGCTTTACAATTTTTCTATGTTACAGCATTGGCACTTAAGTATGAGTGGACATCGTAGGCCCGACAATAAGTCATTGCTTACTACAAAACGTAGAACAAGATAAAAAGTTACCAAGGATCTAGGAATCTATAAGGCCTACAATGTCCATACATTTACAAACAATCGGTAAATAAGAAAAAGAGTCTATACAAAAAAAAAAAAAGAAGATATTGCAAAAAGACTAGATTAAACAAGTGACACAAATGTTGTCATCCGTGCTGTAACTATTCTAAACAAAATGGTGTAATGATTAAGAAACTATTGTAAAACATCTGATTAAAAATAATGGAAAAAAGTAAATAAAAAAAAAAAAAAAAAAAAAAAAAAAACAAAAAAAAAATAAGATTAAGAATAGTTAGAGACATCCACACATTTGTGCCGTTTTATGAGCTACCAGGGAAGCCGCATGTGCGTAGGGGCTCAGGCCAAACTTCTCTATCTTCAACGTAGTCCTTAATTTTGTAATATGCTTTTTTAATTAGGACACGTTTGATATAATTTTTAAACTTTCCATCGGTCAGTTCTGTAACTGACTTCGGCAACTTATTATAAAAGCGTATACTGTTTATAAGAAATGACTTGCTAGTTTTTGTTAATCTAAATTTTGGTATTACAATTTCGTGTTTACTGCGCGTGTTTATATTATGGAAGTCGCTTCTAATTTTGAAAAGTCCTCGGTTTTTGCGGACATATAAAATACATTCTAAAATATAGAGTGAAGGCAGAGTCAGTATATCGATTTCTTTAAATTTTTCTCTGAGGGACTCGCGAGGACCCATTTTATAGATGGCGCGGACTGCCCTCTTTTGCAGTATGAAAATTGATTCAACGTCTGCTGCCGATCCCCACAGCAGAATGCCATAGGACATAATACTATGGAAATAAGCGTAGTATACTAACCTAGCTGTGGCTACATCGGTTAACTGCCTTATTTTCCTAACTGCATAGGCAGCTGAGCTTAACCTTCCCGAAAGAGTTCTAATGTGCGCGCCCCACTGCAGTTTTGAATCGATAGTAATCCCCAAGAATACAGTTTCCGCTATGACATCAAGTTTTTTGCCGTCAAGATTTAAATTTAGGTCACGTTGTGGTACATTTGGTAAAGAAAACTTAAGACATTTTGTTTTATTCGTATTCAGTAAAAGATTGTTGGCTGCGAACCATTTTGAGAGAATAGTTAGGCTTTCGTTGACATGTAAGACGTCCGTATCATTTCTATGAATTTTAAAAATTAGCGAGGTGTCATCAGCAAATAGAATTATATCCGAAAATTTGGCCATCATATAAGGGAGGTCATTAATATAAACAAGAAACAGGAAAGGACCGAGAATTGAACCTTGGGGCACGCCCATCTTGACTATAGACCCGCAGGACGTCGCCCCATTTACATTTACTTTTTGTTGCCTGTTTGATAAATAAGAAAGAACAAGATCAGCAGCTTGTCCACGAATTCCGTAGTGGTGTAATTTACAGATCAGTGTGTTATGGTCGACGCAGTCGAACGCTTTTGAGAGGTCACAGAAGATGCCAATAGCATCCTGGGACTTCTCCCAGGATTCCAAAATGTAACTGATGAGTTTTACTCCCGCGTCCGTTGTCGACCTACCCTTCGTGAAACCAAACTGCTGACCATGCAGTATCCTATTAGAATTGAAGTGTGACAACATCTGGTCCAGCATGATTTTTTCATAGATTTTACTCAATGCTGGAAGCACAGATATAGGTCTATAATTAGAGGGATCACTCTTACAACCTGATTTGAAAATTGGTACTACTTTACTATGTTTCATCAAGTCAGGAAACTTGCCACTGTCCAAACATTGATTGAATATGCCTGCTAAGACAGGAGCAATTGAATCAATAATGTTTTCAAGAACCTTGACTGATATCCCCCATAAGTCTTCAGTATTTTTTATATTGAGACTTTTGAATGCGTTTTTAATTGTATCAATACATACTGGTTTAAATTTAAAGTTAGGTAAGTCCTTAGTAAAGTTCTCTTTAAGAAGGGCTTCAGCTAATTTAGCTGAAGAGGGGAGAGATTTCGTAACCTCTAACGGAATGTTGGCAAAAAAATTGTCTAGAGTTTCAGCGACTTCTAGCTTATCACAAATGGTTTTATTATCTATTTTCATACTTTGCCCCACACTAGAAATTTCTCCTGTATCGTGGGTGCGTTTACAAATATTTAAAGTCACATACACAATGGCCAGACCCGGAATAACTATCTATAGGCCATCCAAATATTTGTTCCGTGCGGGGATCGAACTTGCGATACACAGCGCAGAATTCGATCGCTCAGCCAGAACTTGCGATACACAGCGCAGAATTCGATCGCTCAGCCACTGCGCCAACCGTGCCGTCCGTCGAATACTCCTTAATCATACATTATCTTCATAATCGAAACGGAACCGTGTGTTGAGATATATCAAGTACCTGCCATAGAATCTAGTATTGCCAAAAATTCATAGTGGGTGGTATCGGATTCTTTCGGAGAATACAAAATATTGTAGTCTCTGAAGACTTTCCTGGAAAGTCTAGTTTAAAAACTCCATGATATTTGGTATTTTACCTCATGCATAGTTACACTGCTGTCCCTGGCAACTTGGCTCATCACAAGAAAACTATTTGAATTCAAACAAATTACTGAATAAACATGAACTTCATGTATAATAGGGCAAAAATCAAGTCATGAATCACTCGTACGCGTGTAAGCCAACGCATTATATTTTAAAGAAATGTTTGTTCTGACATCGCATGATATGTATAATTTTCCCATTTGTAATCACCAGAAGAAAGAAATAGTGGTTGACAAACAAACGAATAGTTATAAATAAAAAAGAAACGTTGACTAAGAAGTTTTGAAAGGGAGGGTCGTGAATTCGTGATTCTTTGCCCTCTTTCATATTGGCTTCGTTTTAAAATGTCACAAAAGCTCAGTTACGTTGCAGTTCAGAACTCCCTAATGTTTTATTAATCACATTTCTTTCCTTTGCAGGTACAAGTCAACGTTTGGTTGGAATTCCTGAAACTTTTCTATAAGCGTAAGATGTAGAACTTAAGTAATAAGTTTCACCTCTCATCATAACAAGTTATTCATAAACTCGCTAGTGTAGACTATAACCAGAAACTCGGTATTCGATGCCCATAAAGAGAATGTAAGTTTAACTTCGCTCTATTCGGATACTCGGCTCCAAAAGATCGGTATTTCGCGTATTAGTATTCAACCTTCATTCTCGCCGGGATAACAGATTTAGTTAACGCGCTTGCAAGGAGCTCGACATATTAAAAGGAAATTAGATTTGAGGCGGGCTCCGAGTTGATGATAAAGTCACTTCAGCCGCCGGAATATGGGTAATTTATTAGAATTTCTATTATTTCGCGTGCTTTGTACAGAGGAAATAATTTACTTCATATTCTCTGAATGTCTTGCCTGCCTCTGACATTTAAATTCTTTTCGTTATTGAATTTCGAGAATACAGGCCAATGGCACAACACTAAACGTTAAATACAAGAATAACGACTTAACTTTTATTTATTTAACCTTTGTTTTATCATTGTTTTAATTTTTGGTTGTTGTTGCTTGAATAATTAATTTTGTGAGTTGTGTACACGAGAATAATCAAGCTAATTAAGATTTTTTGACAAAGTGAAGACCACAAATTCTATACGGAGTATTTATTAAAATTGTTGTTTTTTTTTAATTGCAATTTCTTCCATCGTAACTGATGTGATTAATAAAAATATACTTTAAGTAATCAGTTGTACATAGTTTTATTAAAAGAGATTAACCAATGAGAAGTGACATAGACAAACGTAGTGTTAGTTATAAAACTAAATGTTATTGACCATAGACAAAGAGAGGTTCTAACTAATACAACAGTAACTAGTGAAAGACAGTTCCTAAAGCGGCCTATTCACGGTACATAAATAATTGCGTAATAAAATGTTTAAATTAATGTTGATACACTGTTTATGCTAATCATTACTACATTTTCAGAATAGTCAAGTAAACATTCCCTTGTTGCGCGGTAATAATGTAAATATGGCAGTGAATCACGAAATTGTTATAGTTTGTGTATTTAATTGTGTTGCTTTTTGCTACTTTTTTTGTTGGCTGATGGTAATGACTAAAAGGTTATAAACTAGTTTAAAGAATTTCTTTCTGAATAATGTAAGAACAATGAAGACAATCAATCATCTTTGACAATGATGTATTATATTAAGGAACATGTTCTTTTAACCTATATGTGGTATAAATGTCACTTAGTGTAAAGTCCTATATTGACGTATAATTTTCTACCACAACTTTTTTTTTCTTCTAAATCGATTGTCTTCCAGAATAGTATCCGATTATCAGCATTTCTTTAACATGACTACGTGGCCATTAACATTCAAGTATAAATTCAGAAGCCATTTAAATAAAGCACACTTTCCCTCGTCATAAAACTTTTACAAATTGATTTTGTGACTCTGAACGCCGAACACTGCATGTGAAAACTCCCACTTTATATGGCGAGCTTTTGTAGTGATTTGCAATAACAAGTTCTTTTACCTCACGATAAGATTAAATTTTAAATGAAATCACGTTTTTGTTTTTTATGAGTTCTTAGAAATGGAGCGAGAAAAAATATAGGGTGACTGTTTTGCATTAGTTGATTGCTTTAACGATAGTCGACTTTTAAGTAAACACTGTAGATAACTTTTCTAAATGTGATTTCTTTTTTTTTTAAGTTCGTTAAGATGTTTATTGTTTTTGCAAATTAACATTCATTTGAGTATGTTGATATAACTAAAACTATATTATACTATAACTAAAATGGAGTGTGAGAATTGTGGATCCATACAACGATAGAATAATGGGTAGAAAGAAAATTAAACAATCGTTGCACGTGCCTTTTGTAGGTAAATGTATGTTTGAATGATACGGATAGTTATTTGCAATGGGAACTGCACGATCACTAGTTTCCTGCAATTAATTACTAATTAGATACTTCGACATCATCAAATACGTCGAAACAAGCTTTTAAATTACTTCACCACCAATCATGCAATAGCAAAAAGTTCTCTCGTATTGCACTATTTTATTTAAAAAAAACCGGTATCTGCCGTTTCGAAATCAGAATCACAAAAAACGTCAATATCCGCTTACGTCAACCAGATTTAAACGGAAATAACCGGTAACGTTATGACGCAAAAATAATCGAGTTGGGCGATTCGACTTATCGATACGTAGGTATCGAGTCGCGGACAGATAGTGATGCGGCTCGATGTTCTTGCATTTTCCACACGATTAAGTTCCGAGCGATTGTCGATGAAAAATTGCCATCGCAGTCTTGTCACGATTTTTAACATGCTTCTCAGGATCTGAGGTGAATCCATTATTGATTTCCATTATGGACCCCTGCTAGATACATAGCTATATATGTGCGTAGCTACTAGCTACGTTGTTTTGTTCGCCGATCTAATCCAGATTATGGTTTCGTTTCTATGACTTATGAGACTCGCTTTATTGGGTGTGGTCAGGATTGGTGTACTGAAGGATACCTATTGATTTTCACATAAGATATATTCATTGCTTCATTGCTTGTATTCATTGATTGAGCTGTTTATAAAAAAAATAGAATACAAATTATTGAATTTTTGAATGACCATTGACCATACAAGTAATGAATAAAACTTCTTGAATAAATATTCTAGAAACGAGAGAACAGATTGGCGTCCAAAGCGTAGTTTTCACATTATCATCTATAGGGCGTGTTGGCAATTTGGATTTCATTTCAGTCAATTTTCTTACCCGTCTCGATTTTTACGCAGATCGATACTGTCTAGCTTTTAGTGGCGTATGGCTTACGAGTAGAGACGTAGAATCACTGCATTTCATATATAACTAAACGCCACTAAAAGCCAATTTAACCGATGAATCTGAACTCGTTCAACACATTTAAACCGCATTCAAGAACTAATTGTCAATGTTTTACATCAGAAATGATGAATGTGTTGATCGAGTTCACTTTCATTGGTGAAATTCGGCCTACATGCAAACTGGTATCGTGTGAGCACTAACCACGCCTTGCTCCTGAATCTGTTATTGTTTATCATAACTTCATAATCGTTTGCACTGTTTTCTTTTCCCTTTCGTACGAAATAGTATCCTCGTCACAAAAGAAATCTCTCGGATAACGCGAAACAACGTTCCTGCACGATCGCAAACATGCAGCGACTGCGATTGTTTCGTCGCGTAAACATCGCCGTGTGAGTGGCCCGCTTTATAAACAGCACACTGATATGTACGTGGTCTAGTTTGTATTAAATAGATGGGTTTTCGATCTTGTCATCTCAAGTCTTGGGCCTTTGAGAGCTATCAGGAGCATGTCGAAACTCTTTCATCAATAGTCCACTCCTACACATAGGCAGCTTCAATCGCACGCATTCAACTCGACTCTTGGCAAGTCTCATCCAGCTGCTGCCAGCCACCCTGCGATGATCACCGCTTCATCTTTCCTGACGGTTCCCCGGCTTACGCTTCCCGATTCGCGGTCTCAACTTAAGAATAAGTCTACCCTAACGTTCACCGGTTCTACGGCTAATATGGCCGGCGGTAGTAGCAAATCTTGTAACCTTCTTTTCAGCGTTGGCATAATAAATGTTATCATATAATATCATCAAAAACCAGAATGACGTAATTATTATTTAACAAGCAAAGAAATGAGTGCTTTTACCAAGCGCAACTTGACAATGCATAAAAAATTTCGAAATTAGTTTTGTGTATAACTACGTTACTTGATAATCGACTTTTTATTTGTATAGTTATTTGATTTATTTTGATATGAAAGTTAGAGTAAAGCATAAAAATGATTATCCAAAAAGATTTAAGTCCATAGGACAACCCTCAATTTGAGATATCGTCTACAACACATTAGCCTTTACCATATTAGGTACCTAATTATAATACTATATGCAATCTCGTTAGGCAGATGGATCAAGGGCTTGATTCAGAAAGCGGTACTCCTGGACACTATCCTAATACGTTACGTTAGGATCCAGTAATTGATTCGAAGCCGCGCCGTGTCACGTCGCGCCTGTGTGCGAGGTTTCGCCACGCGGCAACACTGAACACCGCTATGCCGCGTCGCAGTGTCGTGTCGTGCCTGTTTGAAGGAGCCTTAAAAGCGGCGTAGTCGAATGAACCATGGCATAATGCAACACCGCTGAAACGTGCCTTCAGCGGAATTTTCGAACAACGCAAACCCCGGACAATGTTTTCTGCCATTAATAGTGTGATGATTTAAAGCTATGCATCGCTGTGTGTGAGCGATTCAGCTATACGGACGCGGGTAGTGTGTGCTCGAATATTCAAATTTGGATTAGAGCTGGATAGTCAGATATCGAATATTGGTGTCTTGAATGTAAGCTCGAAGAGAAACCCTCTAGATTTTAGAGTAAAACATAGTTTGATTTTAAGGAGCCTTGTCATTGACATCACTGGCATAAAAAGGAAGGTTTGTGGTACTTAGTATCCGTTTTTTATGGATTTTCTTGCGACCTCTATCTCAACACCTATTTAAGAGTTGCGGCGTACCAAAAGTATTGCGTATAAAAACGCGTTTACGCAAGCCGAACCTCAATAAAAATGTTAAAATTCATGTTGTTAACCTGATCTACCGTGATGTAGAAAATGTTATAATATTCAGTTAAACGTTAGAAAGTTGATTTGAAAATGGCGTAAAAAATTGTCACCCTACGTGAAACAGACGATTTCCACGCGTATCCGAAACGAACCGTGAATAACGACCAGCTAGCTTAGTTTCGAATGGGCTATTAATTTTAAAAACGACTTAATGGCTTAGTTTCGTTTCATCAACGTTCGCCTGTGGTAAATTTGGTACTTTTTACTATGACATCACACAATGGAATTCGAAATTTACTACGCCAGCGTCTCAGCTCGTAGTATTCGTAGCCAACTGTATAAATATCGTAGTACTAAGCTCTTTTTTATAGCTTTGTGTAGGATCACTATCAAAGTAGTAATATATTTCAGTATTCGTGAATGAGCTTCATAAATTTTCTAAACTATAGCTAGACGAAGATTATGGTTAATCATCCTTAATTTTCAACCTTATCCTTTTGGAAATAAGTTGCATCTTTTATTATCTAATGCCAGGTCATTACACAAACTAGTCTAATAAGAAATACCGAGGTATGCAAAACATTTCACAACGTTTTTGGTTACGTGAGCGTTGCCCATCAATTGAATAATTAGTAAAAATACGTCGACGAGGCACTAACGCAATGTAGGTATTTCTCGTAAAATCTCTATTAATCCTCTCGGTACAAACAATCTCGTATGCCGATCCAATTTTGCATATGGAACTGGAATAACTTTGGCACAAAAGCTTATCGGGTAAACGGGGCAAAAATTTAATATTTATGAGACACTAAATCTAGGTCAATTTGTTTTAAAATTTGCACGACTCAGTTTGACCTGGATGTCTATTTCGAAGCTGGATTTCCAGCGGGTTGAGGGGTATTAGTGGATGGACGGCCAAACGGACACTTCATTTTTATAATCACTGCTAGAGCTGGCTCTGGCTGGCCGATATGTGGGAATTTTTCACATTTTTTAAAAACGACCTGTCTGTGCGAGTTGGACGTCTGTCCTTTGAACGTTTGTCCTAGAAAAAACTGTTCGTCGTGATAGTTATTCCCAGTCGGATTTAAACTTGTTCATATTTTTATTTAGACGTCAACATATTATTTCATCTCTTTTACGAAGGCATCACAGAATGGTTATGATTATAATTTATGCCAGTGCTTCAATACATCTTTATTATCCTTTCTACAAAGCTAGTTAAACGCAATTGTTCATCTGCAAAAGGGTTATAAATCGCATTCGTTACTTGGGCAAAAACTTGAACGTCCCTAATAAAATCAAGTTACATCGTTAAAAGCGGCGGAACAAAGGAGATCGTTACCATGACAACGGGCCGACACCTGGACGCTTCAGATTGATAGTCTGGCCATTCGTCGCGGGGTGATATGAAAAATTTGCATGCTAATGTAAGGGAGGTTCAGAGGGAACTCTCATAATGAAAACCGGTTTTTTGGACGTTGATTTATACTTGTTCAAAGGTAATGCAATATTAAAGAAAACTAAATTCGGGATTTATATTTTTAAACTTCGAAAACTAGTGACGTCCAACAATCATGGAAAGCGAATCGACACGGCATCGACACGTCGAACACTCATCGACTATTCATCGTCGATCGTCTGCTCATGAATATTGATAGGACTTTCGCGGGTATCACGTAATCCAGCATCGGATCTAGGGGGCTGATTGGGACCCCTCGTAATAAAGACTGGGATTAAACAGAGCGGGTAGTGTTCCCAACACTATTTGCATAAAAATACCCAATTTTGGAAAGGAAACGCCGAAAAAATAACACAGATTCCATCTCCATTTAGAACTCACCAAATACTACTGCTATCGACTACTATTTTCCATTATATAAATATAGAACTTCCCAGAAGCCAGTCCCATAATAATATAGGTAGCTGTGTTTTACACACAATCCGTAAGTCTGTTTCAATGCTTATTAAAAATTCACAACTAAAGTATACTTTAGCTTTTTACCCGCGAAGTAAAAAGTCGAAAAAATAATGGCCACACCAAAATACGTTCCACAACACGCGAAACTAAAAAAGAAGTAAGTAATTAACTTGAGTAAAGCAATCCAGTGCCTAGGCTTTAAAAAAAAATAAAACTTAAATGTAAAGCCATGAAACGCTTTCCAAAAAGCAGGAAGACAGAGCTATGGTAAGGATAGAAATGGCACAATGCTGACTAGAACTAAAAGCCATGGCAACCAAATACTAACCAACCAATAAGAACCTGGCCTTTCACGTCAAAAGTATTACCTATTTCCATGAACTTAATTGACACAATCTGTTGTTCTATGTAGTCTGTACCTGAAACTTTCAATGGCGTCACGTTTTACCCTCGACTAAATAGGATCGATACACGTGGCTACTAGATTTGCGAATAATTTGTTTATGCTGGTCAATTATATTATTATAAACGACTATAAACTAGGTCTGCCTAGACTTGTGTTTATCAATAGACAACAAGTTGCTGCATGTACACGAAAAATATATTATATTCTATTTAAATATATAGGCTCATCTATTTTACGGAATCTAATCATTTGTATTTGGTAACTTCTATGGCGAAGTTTAAAATAAGATAAAAATATACACACACAGTTTTTGCAATGCTGATAGTAAACGTAGTAAAATTATAGCTATTTATGCAACTGTTACGTTATGGACGGTCTTTTAATACGAGTGCCATTTTTCGGTACAAGCGTAGCGCGTACCGAAATAGGTGGGCACGAGTTATTAAAATACCAATAACGTACAGTTGCATACAAGATTTTATCTACGAAGGAAGGAATGAAACACAGATATAGACAAAAAAGTATTTTTAATAGAAACTTAACTACACACTGACTATTGTCTTCATAACATTTCTCATATGTAACATGTCTTGATTTCTGGTAGTAAATTATTTGAAGCCCCAACTGCTCTATTTGTTATATCTGGTGGAGTATTTTCCATATCACTTGATGTTGCAGACATTTTTAATAAAATTTGGAATAAAATTTCACTCAGATTTTTTTTCCCGCGTCCACTTCTTTTTTATTTAGTCTTTAATAAGTATAAGGCAAAGATCTTGTAGCCGCAACAGCCAAATAGTATACGATACTTTTGTTCTAAACTTGTTCCATTTTTAAAAACATCATTTACATTGTCTCTATTTCGAAGTAATATTATAGGTACGAGGCTGTATGTTCAGAATGTCTTTGCTTGTGTTTTAGAATAATTTATGACGATTCGCATAATGCAACTTGTGTCGTTATGGGTATCATAATGAAACCGCTGTCAATTTCGTAATTCGAATATAACGATACCGAAGTAGATAAATACATGAACCGTAGAAACTAACGCAACTAAAGGAACTCACAATTTAAACTTACCTAACCTCCTTGAAGCAACGCTTACAAATTGCTCACGAGGACTTGAAACTACTTAATTCTAAGTGAAACGCAATCGTGAGTGGGGCAGCCTAATCCGAAACTACTTGCAAGAAGATCTGGGTGTAATGTGCTGGCGGTAGGCCTCTCATGAATACTGAACAGGCCGGGACATCGGGACACTTGGGATCGAGAAATACATTAATTACGAGCGGGAATTGCTACGTGGCCGAATCTGTAAACACGGGCGAAAAACTCATCCGAAAGTGCAAAATTAGATTAGTATGGTTGTATTCCGTGTTTACTCTTTTGCTGCAAAGAAAATTGTTTTTATTGCAATGAATGCTACATGAATTATTTCAATACGCATCCAAAACAGCCGAGTTAGCTGGGTATGAAAAGTTATTATAATTTCGCAGCAGAACATCTGCCATTAATTTAGTGCAAATTCAAATTTAATCCTCAGCATTGCAGTCCCCTACGGCTCCCCAAAGTAGATTATAATAACCAAAACCATTACTTACCAATTAATCATAGCTCCTAAATCTCTTTTACAATACAGTTGCTGTTTCTAACTTTGAATTCGAAAATTATGATAAGTATACAAAATGAATTCATGAATGTATATTCCAGGGGCTTAGGTGTTGCTGTAACAAAAGTTTAAAATTAACAGAAGTTAAGTGCATGCCTGAAGCAGAAGTTGCTTCAACATAAAGTTGATTATCCATTACCAATTTAAAGTAAACATTCCTCAAAGAAAAGCTTCCATCCGGAGATCCATCGTAACTGCAAGCAGCGTTGCGCAAAGGTGGAAGATTCGCAAACACCGCTGCAACCTTGGCGCGAACCAAAGGTGGTTATTTACCCTTTCCGCACTCATTGTAGACTCTGCACTCTACGTGTTTTATATACCCGTACGATTGTGCACTGCGGAAGAGTAAGAATCGATACGAGTAAGGTGAAATAAAGCAGAACATGTAGTATTGTGGACGTAATTAGATATTGTGGTTAGGTTTTTTTTTTACTGTCTGGTTTCTTGGACGATACAATGTTCTTTTCGGAGTCTGGTTGAATTGTCTTCATCTCTCATCTTCATTAGCGCCTTTGATGGCCTTATCGGTCAATTAGGTGTGCCTTGTTTTCTTGGGAACATTCTTTATATTAAACGTCTTCATACATACAAGGTATAAACAGACCCTTCAAGAAGCCGGAACCCAAGCATTCTGTACATCACACTATGACACTATGACTACACGTAATATACGCAAAAATTTTTGCTAAGAAACGAAATTTTTTTTTTGGGGTGAAAAATCCATGTTTTTCGGTAAAACTCCCATGTAGCGCACGCAAAACATTGTGCTGATGGATGCAATAACTAGTGAACAAGTTATGAAGGCATTTATAATGGATTCTTTGTTTATATAAACTTGAACACTATTGTAAAGAATCTGGTTCTTCTAAACTAACAGACAGATGTGTTGCTGGGGAGTTTGTTCCGCCACTTCTTCTTCCCAGCTAAAACGCTAAGAAGTGGCGAAGGGCAGGCGTTTTGGGGGACTGTCTCTTGTAATTCTGACGTTCAAAAAGTGCTGATTATCAGCCTAATTTGAATAAATGACTTTTGATTTGACATAGTAAAGTTCTAACCTTAAAAACTTTTTTTTTTTTTTTTTTAAACTTGTGAATAATTTGGTACTTTGACCTCCAATATCGTAGTAACTAGAAGTTTCCCATTTGTGGTCCAGAAATAAACAATTATCGCAATGACGAGAAGAACAAGTGCCGTTCGGCTTCGTTAAGGGTTGATTAATATCCTTTTCACACCACCTGCTCGATAATGTCAAATTATATGTCATGCAAACCTAACCTAAAGTAAGTCATTAAAGACCTGAGGTCTAGCAGGGCAATAATATTGTACTGAATTTCATTATGACCCGCTGGTCAATAATGTGATTTGAATTTGGAACATAAATCGCATACGAATATTCACGCATTCACCATCACTATCTGCACAATAGTATATTGTGTATTAAGGGCGGTAAGTAAGGAATTACGATCGAGGCTCTAGTAGAAGCCCGAAGTCGAAGACTGAGGGCTTTCTGAGTCGAGGTTCGTAATTCCCGTACCGCCCGTGAAACATACAATGTTTTTCATCACATTTGCGAGTTAATAATTATGAATATACACAAGTCAGCACATATTATTACGAAATACGTGAACTTATTTGCGGATGGCGGGCTGTTTGCCCACACCACAGATTATATAAATGCTTTGTTCAGAAACGTTAAAGGCAAATACTTACCTAGGTACACAGCCATGACGGAGTATAAAAAAAAAACGACGTTTTGATACAAAAAACTATCGATTATTTAGATTTTAGAACATTAGTTGAGTAATTAAATAACATGTAGCGAGATTGAATGAAATTCCTGTTTAAATAACATTTTAAGACAATTTTTCAATTGCGTGTAAACTCCTTGCTTGAACTTGCATGACCTGTGTGCTGTCATGCTGTGCTGTAAATTAAAAAAAAATTACTTACCGCCCTAGGGTTTTATATGGGGCATTACAGCCAAGTTAACCTGTATGTTATGACACTGTTTACGTGCGAGTGTGATGAAAATTAAAAAAAAAATTACTTACCGCCCTAGGGTTTTATATGGGGCATTACAGCCAAGTTAACCTGTATGTTATGACACTGTTTACGTGCAAGTGTGATGAAAAAAAATTAATTGTTTAAAAATCGAACTGGCCACCACGAGATAGAATATAATTAAAAGAAAAATAGAACACCAATTAAAAAGAGGCGCGAATACTGGAAATTGCTTTGCTTTGTTCATTGTTATTTTTTGTTACAAATTACTTAAAATATTGCAAATTCTCACAAAAATGTTGAGTGACGATGGTGATTTGACTCCGGAATACTTGATTCTAGTACTACTGCTTTTATTCTCTCGTAGATGGTGTGAAAAGTACAGTATTCACCTCGGGGATAAAGGTGCCTTCGTCTTGGGCGACCTTGATTCCCACGCTGCACTCAGGATTCTTGTTTTAACTCCCTCGCTTTGCTCGGGAGTTAACTCTAAACTCCCTCGCTCCGCTCGGGAGTTAACGCTAAAATCCTTCGTTTTGCTCGGGATTCAATACGGCGCCCGTTACATAAGACACTACTTTATTCCCTTGGTGCATAATCTACTATTATTCCTTTGGCATAAAGCCTTCATTCATTATCCTATAAATAGTCTTAAACCGCACGGATTACATTGTAGTAGTTTGACATTCATTATATTCACTTGCCGATCTTCGCTTGTATCCGTATAATCTCTCTTAATGGTGTCTCCATACATCGCTCGTATAAGGTCCTGGTACGAATGAAGCAATAAACTTAGCATACTTATCCCTGTTTATTTGAACATCAAATATTACTGACGAAGAATATTGCCTAAGTTCCATGTTTGGAATTAATTTTCTATTTACGTGGATGTTATCATAATCTTCTGCTTTGCTGGGATTTTGAATATGGTTTATGTGGTTTCTGGTATGGAGTATACTGCTTTCTCACCTGTGGGTTTAGTAAAAGATATTAAGTCAAGATTTTTTTCCGTAGTGGTGCTGGGTGGTGTGGTAATTATGATGAAAGTAAATATACTTCATAGCGTCATTCCTGTTGCTTGGACAACCTTTTTATTCAATTACCCTCAAGTTGTGTATCGAATGGAAAATTCATATAATTCATTTTTTTCGTTATTAACATTTTTTTATTATTTTTTTATTTTTTACTAATTTATAATTCTAATTTAAATTCCTACTTTTTCTTTCAATTGGGTCATTCCGACCGTCAGTTAGGAAACTTCAGCAATAAAAACATGTTATGTATACCATTCCCATTTATTGCCCTATACAGTTCCATACAAGGAAAATGAGAAACGAAAAGTTTCTGTTGTTCTTTTCCTCCCGAAACAACATAAAAGCATTTGATTGGATGCGTGCCATAATTTAACATACATACATAGATATAACATCACACTTATTATCACTAATGGCTAAGGCATTGTTAGAATTCGTGCCAAAGCACTACTTATTTGAAACAGTTTTGGCATACATGGTTGGTTAGATGTTGATGGTAATTGTAAAACGTAGGATTTTATTACGTCTAATAACGTTAACTAATCTGATAAGATTGCCAGTTCACTATCATTTACACCAGCCTCAGCATGGCTATTTCTAAACTGATATTTTTTAACTCACTTGACTTACTAAATGTCCTAAACCCCTTTATGAACCTTGCTCTGAATCTACTTTGAAATATCATAATAACCAACTCCAACATTCTCAACTCGGAACACCTAAAATGGCCTACCATAGCCATAATAGCCAAAAACAACCCCATATTATTATGGATAGTAATTAAACCGACTTCTTTTTAGTAGCATTTTTGTCGTCCAAAAAATGACGTGTCCTCTAAATTACTAACAGCCACCATCTATGTGCATCTAAAGGTACTATTTCAGCAACCATATATCATCAATGTCAGCTACTATAAATACATCTCAGCATGCATAGCATAGCGTCTATATTTGTGAATTTGTGATATGCGTTCAAGCAATAAGTTTCAAAATAACAATATACAAGTTGTTGTTTTGCATCCTCGTCAAAATTCAGGAGGTTGTCACAAAATACATAAATAATCAATAAAAATTACGGTACAGAAATTATTATCGAATAAACGTTCGAGGTTTTTTGTATGTCTGGAATCGCGGTTATAGGGTGAGATTCAGACGGGCAGCGGTAAAAACACGGGTGGTTCTCACTTACTAATTGCCGTAAATAATAAAAAATATTTATTACCATACCATTACCATATAAACCATTTTATTATTGATTTGGGACGAGAATTATTAGCATAGTTAACTCCTCGAATTTGAAGAGGATGCAAAACAACACCTTGTATATGAAGTCCATGTAATTCTATTGAATTGTATAACTTAGTACGTTTAAAACCTAGTTATGTATGACTAATTCATAACTCGTCCTATAATTTATTGATCATAAATTATTATTAAGTAGTATTTAAAATAAATAAATAATCAACTATAGCCACTAAATATAAAAAAAGGATTGTGTGGTTTTATGAAACCACGGTAAAAGTGAAACTTTTTTCACACTATAGCGCGGAGTACTCCGCGGCCGACCGTCAGCGTCACGCGACATGCAACACACAGACGAAAAAGTTTGAGACAATGTAATAAAAGTTGCACTTTAAAAAGGATTGTGTGGTTTTATGAAACCACGGTAAAATTGAAACGTTTTTTCACACTATAGACATTTAACTAAAAAAATTTGGAATAATATTCCATTAAGGGTATAAAACGTACGTACTCCGCGGCCGAGCGTCACGCGACATGCAACACACAGACGAAAAAGTTTGAGACAATGTAATAAAAGTTGCACTTTAAAAAGGATTGTGTGGTTTTATGAAACCACGGTAAAATTGAAACGTTTTTTCACACTATAGACATTTAACTAAAAAAATTTGGAATAATATTCCATTAAGGGTATAAAACGTACGTACTCCGCGGCCGAGCGTCACGCGACATGCAACACACAGACGAAAAAGTTTGAGACGATGTAATAAAAGTTTCACTTTAAAAAGAAACAAGACTATCGCATTTTTTTTGGGTAGATCAGACTCTGTTTATTGTTAAATTCACCGATGTTGAGGAGTGTTAGTGTCTTATTTGAACTAAATAAAAGACCTACAATCTAGTGGACTATTATTATTCTGACCACTCGAAACGACTCGACCCTGCATGAATCGTATAGCGCTCTCTCAAAGGTGGTAGCGGACGAGTGGTAGTTGCTATTTTCATGTTAAAAGAATACGATGTATTATTTTACATGCTAAGTTATATTAATTAAGTTCACACATAAAATTAGAGGTAGTGTTCTAGGGTCAATAAAAGTTTTGCGGCTAGATTTATAATTTGCCTATTATTATTAAACAGAATACATATTATTCAAATTGTGAACTAATTATTTCAGCTATTGTAATAGCACTCAAATTTGTTTCGTGAAAATTTTAATTACCAACAAAATCACATGAGTGCCTCATACATGAATCTGTGTCAAGTATTACAGGCCTTGTATTAGTTTAGCGAAGTGTGTCGAGCTTGAGATGAAGAGGAAACTTGACACTCTACATATGAATGACAATAAATATGCTTTGAAAGATACACATACATCATCAATCTCCTGCCCTTATACCAATTAATTTCAGCTCGCCGCAGCATGTCTTCTTCCTCCATCTTTCATTGTTTCTAGGCTCACCAACAGTTCATCAATTGTTTATTGAAGTGAAACTTCATATGCGACTTCCAACAAGTTTAACGCTACCATGGAGGGGGAATATTTTCTATAACTCACTAAAAGATGGCAGTATTACAAGATTTGTGACTACTTAGTTCTACTAGGTACGCAAGGTGGCGTGCAAACAGTCATGCATTCGACTCTTCGGTGTGACCAGCCTTCGCTCAAAATCCATGAGTAGAATAACCTCGATAAACTTATGTTATAAAAATAATACAACAAGAAAACAACAAAATATTATTTAGAAGCTCAATAAAATAACGAGAGTGAATGCGTGTAGGGACTCCACGCACAGATTTTTCTTTGATATTCCTCTACTCTCATAGCAATCCATTCATTCATACTCAAGACTTTCCTCACGAGATTTTTCTCCGCACGGCATGCCCAATACCCATACCATGACAACTGGTTATCACACAAATTTCAGACGCATCTTATATATATATGAGATGAAGTCCGAAAGTGACGTCGTTAACTGACAGTATATCTACAGTAATTGAGTAATGAGTACACTTATTTCTTATGTTATCCCGATACTGTAGAGACGTAAACCTCTACAGTTATTTATGAATTAACTGGCACGTTGAAAATAAAATGGAATGAATACATAATTGGGATTAAATAGTGCATAATAGGAACAATAAAAAAAAAATGCGTCTAAGTGAATATATGATTTAATAATAATTATGCCCTAATGCCTTTTATTTATGTTACTACAAAACTACACAAAACACGATCAGGTCCCTATAATACCATTAGGAATCGTGACCCTTAAATCTTTTTGGATTGAATGCAAGTGGGCGGAACATGTTACTTGGCCTGCCTAGCCCTTTGAGATGAAATTGGGGCGAAAGACGTGTCCCCGACCCGCTTCGATGATTACAGCATATTTTATGGTTCAGCGTTTAACTGAGGGTACTCTCGGTAAAGTTTGATGTTTGACCGTATTCAAATTAGGAATGTAGTACCTTCCTCTTCTGAGTTAGCAGAAAAATAGAGGAAGGAAGTTTTGAAATTGTACTATGCGTGAATTAAGCAAAGCTAGTTTTTCTGATTGAAGAATAAGAAACTTATGTAAAATTAAGACGAAACTGATTGAGCATCACACGCACACGAAGCTAGAATTATTACGGGTTTTAAGAACATTTTGTTACGGAATTTATCCAACATTCGTACCGGTTTTTCTTTTCTTTGTTTATGTATTCCATTGTTCATGTATTCGATTTCTAACACTTGATGGTCCCTTCTTACGACGCCTTTTTGTTAACCTTTGTTTTCCGAGAGGCAACTAGCATAGATAGACTAGCATAAATGGTCATGTCTTTCGTCTGAAATGCATCAAACATTAAAGACTCAAGAGGTAACTCTTTTAATGCAGCTTTTATAACGCAATTTGATTTTAATCATCCATATTTTATGTACTTTTGACAGGTTTGTTTTTCTTGCTCTAATTAGCTAATCACAAAAGAAGTCGACTGCTATAAAATCGTGAATGTTTCCACAGTGCCAGTCGGTTGTGGATGTCAAGTTGCGTTGCCTGCTCGTGGACATCGGTCTTAACGCAGGGTTGCCAACCTCAATTTACGTCGATTTGTCGGATTCGATCCGTCAAACGTGACCAGGCAACTCCAATTAATTTGGCTTTAATGTTAATCAAAAACCCTGGGATTTGGGTTCAGGGCACGGAAACTGTAGCATCCAAAAAACATCAACCTTTTTTGTTTTTAGAGTTCTGTACCCAAAAGGGTGACAACAAGACCTTAATAATAAGGTTCCGCTGTCTATCCGTCTGTCATAGGGCTGTTTCTTTTAAACCGCAAAAATAGAAGTTAAACCCCAAACAAGAAACATGTTTTTTGGGTGGTGTGCTGTGGATCACTTCTTGTGCGAGTCCGACTCGTTGGTTTTTTTTGTGTTTAGGTATGTGTCATAGTCCGATGATGAGGATGTTTTTGTTCACAGCAGTCACAGATATTTTATGAATTAAATTCAACTCGATGTTATTAGCAACTTAGTTACTTCCAGTTTTAGCATAGCTGATTGAAAGCCCAATAATTAACATCGAAGGTGATGATATCCGACATATTTCTTGATTCCTTTGTTTTGAATGACAAGTGACACTGACTCCGATACGCTTGAAAAGTTCTAATTATTTGATACTAGCTGTCCCGCGCAACTTCGCCTGCGTCACATTTTCCCTGTTTTCGCAACATTTTTCATTGCTGCTCCGCTCCTATTGGTCGTAGCGTGATGATATATAGCCTATGTCCTTCCCCAGGTTGAAATCTATCGTCTTGCCAAATTTCATTAAGATCCGATCAGCCGTTTAGTCGTGAAAAGGTAACAAACAAACATACAAACAAACAAACAGAGTGACATTCGCATTTATAATATTAAAGTATGGATTTAAGGGGCTGTACAAACGTAGACACTTTTTTTACCGACATAGCACACCGTCACAGAAATCTGTGGTCGCTGTGTTCTGTAGCAGCGATCAAACACAGTTTATATCTGCGCAGGTAGTGGCTGATTTCATACTAATTATATAGAAATCAAATATTTATTGGTAGCTTGTATTCGATACAAGACACACGTTTGCGCAGCGCCTTAGTTTAACATGATAACTACATTGTTTACATGTAAGGTTGTATGAAAATTTCAAGTAGTAAATACTTGAAATTTTCATACACTATTACGGTTCAAAAGAGCTATCTGACGGATGAACACTTGAACAGACAGCGGAGCCTTAGTAATAGAGTCCCATTGGTACCGTCGTTTTCGTACCGAACCCTGAAAAGTATCTTAGAAATATCGTTTTACAGTAAGAAAATACGTATTTATGTAGCAAAATGAAGTCGGTTGATAACAAGATAAACTTAATAAATATAAGATAAAACAAGGAGCCTCAAAGACATTGAAGTAATTTGGTTTACCGAGAATACAGCGCCTAGGTAATAAAACCAAAATTAACAAATGAGAAATGATGACGGAGTGGTTTCTTCCCAGATATAAATCATATTTTAACCTCCTTTGTACACAGTTTTGTGGCTTCGCAATTTATATTTCGAAGTACAAGTATGTATTATTTGTAGAACAAAGGCTTGTTAGTTACATTTGAAATAATTATGCTTTACCTTGGACACCTAGATTGTTTTTTTTTTGACCACGCACTACCACTTATGTATTTAAAATTGCTTTGTGACCTGATGTTATATACTCTTCATGCCAAGTTTTTTAAAAATGATTTTGTGGTTGTGACTGACAGACGTATTAAGGAAATAAAGGTATCTGAAAAAGGCCACCAGTGTCTTGATCCAATCAAAGCCAAAGACCCATGGGCGGCATTAGAAGTTCTGACTCCAGGATAGGAACTTTCCGACGGCGCGTTTGTGTTCCACGCGCGCCTCAAGGAGATGTCAGCGAATCGGAAGGGGTCCGAGAGGGCCGATGCCTGCCAGGGCTGCGGGTTGTTCGAAAGAGGTACCGTGGCCCTGGAACACAAAGGGCTAAGAAGGAACATGGATGGGTTTTAGTCAGTCAAGTCTGATACTCCCTTCCGCTCCGCCCAGAGCGGGAGAAGATTCATTTTTTTTTTCATCAAATGATGATTTCCCATCCTTACAAAAAAAAAAAAGGATAGGAACTAACTACGCGAAATTTTACCCACAGATTATTTCCCAATACTCTTTATTTTCTTTCGACTAACATGCACACTTGCATACCACTATCCCATCGCTAAGATTCCGGACGGAAGAACCTGCACTGCTAGTCAATCAATATCGTGTAGTATTGTGCCAGTGTCGCAGTATCGCTTGCTCGCGGTTGAGCACAAGGTCGCACAATGTCGCCACTCTCACCCTTGCCTTGCCTAGCGCTACCGGCATTAAACTAGCCATCCATCTTTTTAATTTATTTTATCCCAGAGATACGTTACATGTTGGACGTTTTTTATGTCGCGAGAAATTGGGTTTATGGTTTACGTAACATGCATAAAGGCTTATAGCGTTCCCTACTGGGCCGTTTTCCATAGATTGCTTGAAACGGTTTTGGGGCGAGAATGTCATATACGCTTGGAACACATTAAGATGTTAAAAAGAACAAAGGACATTAAGATGTTTAAAAGACAAAATAATAGTAGCCTACATATTTTTCTTAAAGATGATGGATAGATGGAGCAGAGTCCCTACCTATGTTTTGATAAATAAGCATGGAATCACTCCACACTGCTAGGTATATTATTAGGCCTTTCTTCTGCCACACATCCCGCCTCTCTATTTCTTCTGCCACATGCCTCTTAGCATGCCTGCTGTTCAAAATGATGTCTGGTTATAATCGTAACCAGACATAATTTGTAAAGCGAATTTGGGAATATTCAACCTCGTAAATAACCCAATAACGGGTTAGTCACTAACTGGACACGCAAAGCCTGGACACACGTCTGTCCATTTGGTGAAACTCAAAAATAGGATCACTAATTATTTCACCATTTGGAGACGCAAAGATTTTTACGCGTGTTCAGATAATCGACTCGTTCATTCAGCTGGAACGCCGACGCTACGGTGAAAAGAGCTCGTCGGATGACGTCGTTTAAGTTCTACTTACCCATAAGCCACATCTCTTAGTTTATACACTTTATACATACTACCTTAAACTTATGCTAGTCTAGTACTTTTGCTGACACTATCGAATAATATTGTGTTTTTTTTTCAAAATCGGCAGTTTCGATTCCTGGCTAGGAATTTTGATTTTTCAAAAATCCAACGATGCAGTTTTAATTTTTATCAAAATCGGACTCCAGTCTCTTTCAGCGTTTTTAGCTAATCATCATAGTCTCGGATTTGGCGATCCACGCCCACTTGACAAGATCTTCCTGTATATAAGAATATATATAAACAAAAGTATGAGGGCCTTTATTCCATTCGACCAGCTAAAACTCTCTTACTAAAGTACTGTCCTTGCATAAAAATTTAAGACACCAGTGTCTTCTCTAGTAGTTCAAACTGTAAAAGTTCCTGTCATAGTCCACGAAGTGAACTCATATAAAATTACATAAACTTGAGAATTAAATTATGAAACAAGTTGTATCTAAAAGTTGGAATGAAAAGAGTTGTGTGGAGGTGTGTTATAATGTAATATTTTCCACAGTTTATTCAGGTTAGGCATAACAGCTTCCAAGAAAGAATACTATGAGAACAAAGACATAATCTTTATTATGAGTAACGCTTCATGTGAACAAAATTGTGAGTATTTTGTTTAGCTTTATCAAGGGACGTTAATACATGGAATAGATATGTTTCAACATGAGGCCCCTCTATTCACTTCTTTCCACATTTGTGATATGTAAATCGCTAGCATTTATCAATTGTTTGCATGACTCTGAGAGCTTTGTCGAATATTTTCCAGTGCTGACTGCTTAAGTATTTCTCTTTCATACTGTTTGCTCATCTTTGGTTATAGTTATAAGAGTTTCAGGGAAGAGATAGCGCACCTGTGTCTGTGAACATTGCCGTGGACTATAATATCACCTGCTTCGGTGGCTATTCCCCGCTGAGATAGACCGACATTAATGAAATATATCAGGAGAGCTAATATGAAAAATTTACTAACAGACCACAGATAAATCTGCTTCTATGGTGTATGCCTAAAAAGTATATGAACTTCTTAACTCGTAAAGTTTATGAAATGCCACATATTCCTTGAATGAGTACTTAGTCTAATACAAAGTATATTTAACCTTACACTTCTATTTAGAGAACTCTTTCTTAAATGTTAGGTCGCATATTTCACTGAACATTTGCATCAGATCCAAGACTGGATCGACCGATATAGAATTTCAATTTCATTAAGTTTCTCACTAAAGGTTTCATCTATTCCTAGTGTTTCATTTCCTGTCTGTATCCGCTCTATTATTCATGGTCTTGGCTTATGCGAGTATGTTATTTAGACGGAGTTTGGATGAAATGGTGACAAGTCTCACGTTGGCTTTCTGGTTTTGTAGGTCGCTTTATATTCCAGGAAGCCGACATGATTTGCTAGTGTCAAAAACTAAACATGATATTTTTTTTTTTCAAAGTTATTAGTTTTTGCATTAAAATATTCATTTGGTTAACAGTTAAGAAACGAAGAAGAAGAAAAGTTAGGTTATTTGGTTCTTTTTTTCATACGAACTTGCGTATGAAAAAAAGAACCAAATAACCTAACGAACAAAAATTATAGTTCATTTTTGTTCGTTTGGAACAAAGGACTAAAAGTTTTCCTGTTAGCTGACTGGTACTTTGCATTATCTATACTTAGATAATTCAATTTATAGGATGGCCGACAAACAAGAGCGATAACGAACACTCTGGATTTCCCCGAAAAACACATTTAGCGAAAATAAAATTGTATAAATTCAACACTCGAGTTTATCCTGAAAATAAACGCTTTTAGATACTTACACGTGCAGGCTCTCCGAGTGTAATCTTCGTACATAATCTAGCTCTCTGGGACTCATACCTGTAACTTCAAGCTTTTTCATAAAAACGAAGCTTTCCTTCAAAGCCCCGATGAAGCCGTGATAAGGGTACCAGTTCAGAAGACTCTATTTTTTTTATACATTAGCAAAAATAGTCGGAATGCGTCGACACCGGGTGCCCCGTTTAGGAAATGGGTCACAGTGGCATCTATACGGGGCCATCTCTCCCGATCGATCTCGCGACGAGTCAACCTCTTATTCTACACAGTTGAACGGGATTTGTCCAAAATCTCATGGCACGGTTTACAAATTACTTGAGTGCTTGAAAATTTGTACGTAAATGCAGATAAATTCAATTGGAAACGATTCGGAGATGTCGCGGTTGTGTCTTTGATAGACTGATTTATTTATTTTCGTGACACCGCTTTTACCAGTTGTAATTTTATTCGTCTTTGTGAATTAATTGAGTTACTTAAGTTTGTAACTAGTTTATTGGTTAGCGTCAAGATTGGAGAAAATGTATTTGAGATTTACAACATCTAAGCACAATATCTGCGGTCTCAGATTTGTGGTGTCTATCTGGGGCGTCATTATTTGGTTTAATTAATCACCGTATCCATCAAAGTTTAGACGATTAAATGAACTTTGCTTATACCGTTCAAGTTTTCAACATTTTATAGTCGTGCCCCGTTCGCAACAACTTCCTAAGCGGAGTAACGTACCTCAACTGAAGTGCTTTCAGACTCATTACCGCACCCCTTTTGGCGGTCCCTGCGCCTTGATTGTCCCCTTTCCTGTGAAGGTTTAGAGGCCAATGGTTTTAGAAGGCACGTGTGATCTGAATATCAATCGTAAAATTTTGTAAGTTTGCGAAAAGATACAGAAAGTTTTTATTTCGGGAAAAATTAACTGTTTCCCCTGAGCAATAAATTTCTCCTTTCCGAAGATCGCTGTCACGATCAGGCCAGTACCCTTGTCGTTCCGATTATCTCGGGCGAGATCTGTAGATTAGCCAGTCGATCGTATGACCATTTTTATGTCTCTTTATGTCTTTTGCGTGGCTCGTTTCTAATAAAAGTACAATTTATGCTCCACACATTTTTTTATTATAATGGCGACATTTGTTTTCCATGTCGTGTTATTGCTGCATTTTCTTTCTTTTCGCTATTGGTCAGCTCAGCAATTTTTTTGCCTTAACTAATGAGAGAAAACTTTATGTAACTGAAACTAAACTAAATGAATTCATTTCCGCAGCATTTGTTTGTTTTTTTTTACCCTTGGGAATGCAAAACTCTACTTCACTTTAATTTTAATAATCTTCGTTATGCTGCAGCTTTTTACAACGAAGCTGCAAAGAGAAAATGAACATGGTGTGCTGTAAGGATAGTTTTTTGTAAACACTTTTTTTTCCTGGGATGCTTCTCTTAATGTTGATTAAATGCAGTGTTTTTAGGAATTTGAGCGAAAAAAACACTCAAGTGTTGGGATCCGGCAAAGCGTGTTGCGAAACTGCTAAATCGTGAAAAAGATTGGAAACAATGGCGCGCTCAATAGTTGTTAGTGCGCGGAAATTACAGGGAGCTCCCGATTGGCGCCCGCGGCTATCTCGTACCGAAAAACAATGCGATTTTGGAATTGGATCACTCGATAGTTTTGATTGCTTTTCGAGTAATGGTTGTCTTTCTTTATTTTTTACAAATTCCGTTTCCGTTTTTGGAATAAACTTTTTTGTTGTTATCTCTCGGGAGTTTCTGAGAATGAATATGAAGTTATTTGATATCTTTTTCGTTTACACAGGTTGCTTTCTCTTTGCTTTGATGTCGACGTTATTTCATATCTGTTATATCAAACAAGGATTTGTAACTCATTCTGTAAAGAAATGTGAAAGTTGCTGACTTCCTTTTTGTCTGTAGAAATCAATTTTATTTATTTTTGATGGAACGAATAGTAAATCCCCTTATTAAAATTACTAATACTTCTTCACTTAAACATCAATTGTAAATAGTAATACAATTGGAACGATACTCATACGATATTAATCACATAATCGGCGTTTTACCAACTTTGTTATTAAGAATGAAAAGTGTTATTTTTAAAGTACTCCTTTTTGCAATATTTTCTACGTTTGCCATCAACGGTGGATTAACGGTGAAAACGTATATATATTCACTGGAACAATTTAATTATTTATTTAAACTTCATGTACAATAGTGGTACATAGGCGGACTTAATGCCACAAGGCATTCTCTACCAGTCAACCATAGGGTCAAATACGACAACATAGTGGTAGGGTACAAAAAAAAAATATTACAAATAACTACTAGTTTCGAAAATTCATACACTTACATAGATACTAAATACACATTATACAAATAAAATATACTAATATATATTATAACTGATACCAAAATAAAAAAGGAGAAACCTAATAATAATTACTATGACTAGACTTAAAATTAAGAGTTATTTGGTCTGACTTAAATAGTGGTTATTTAATCCAAAAATATATCAAATGTTAATAACATAAGTTATAGCATAAAGGTAGAAACATTCAAGTATTAATGCGATTATACCATTTCGGTAATGGGCGGACAGTTCTCAGATTAACTGCCGTATCTAGGTTATCAGGTCAGCGCGAATGACTATTTTGGTGTTATTGGTAGTTTATAATGCATCGATTTGGCTACTTGGATGACTTTATAAATATTTAGTTTTCTTACGGTTCATTTTATTATTTTCCATTCATGCTTTTGGGAAAATAATGGTAAAAGAAGCTTAAATAAAACTAAAAATAAGTATTTAAAACATAATTTCGCTATGTCATTAATAAATATGATTGTAGCGCTTTTAGTTTTATTAACTTTACAACTCCAACTATCAGTGTTACAAATAAAGTTCCTACAAGAAAAAAAACAATTAAGTATTCTGATGAAAGGAAAACTTCGAGATTATTAATCTTTGAAAAGCGAGGCTAACAGACAGGATATTTTCATTCTAATATCACCTACAGTGGATAAACAACAAACGATAACAGTTCGTAGTTTATTGATGATTTACGTAAAATAACTCCACCGACCGAAATTCCACGAACTAATCCATAATTGGAAAACTTAACGAAATTATAGTGGGGTACAAAAACAGGGACCATGTATGTTTACCTTCAGAATTAAAGAACGCTTCATTTGACTTACGTCAGACAAATCAGCCATTTTGTCGAAACCTCTACTTAGGGTTGTCCAGCCGAATATGAAGTACCTACCTATCATTGTTCATTAAAAATCTCGACTTACACCAATATTCTAAAACCTCATCACCAATATTCCTTCTCAAATCCATTTTTGAATTAAGAGGACCGTTGTTGCCATGACAACAGCTGAAAACATCCACCAAATCGTATTCCTAGAATTTCTTGGCCGCAATTGGCGGATCTTCGAATAAGGTACGTCCTCCAGCTAGCTGTCATGGTCAAACCCATAGTTGCATTCTGATTCAATCAATGTTAAAGATGTCATATTTCACTTTAATCAATGTTAAAGATGTATATAATTAATGGTTTTTGGGTACTTCCAATTTGACAGATGAAAAGTTGGCTTTTATACGTCAATTTATAAACAAACAGGGCGGATTGTATGTTTTAGGCTTAAAAACCTCTGAATTCTGCCGCGTCGTGCCTGTCTGCTAGAGTCTTTAAAAATGCCTCCGTCGACAAATATCCACTCAAATTCAGTCAAAGTTCCATTTTCTGGGTCCTCTGTATGGTGTGCCCCTGAACAATAGACAATTTCTACATCCACATTTAATCCTGGTACATTTTACTCCAAGTCTACGATAATGGAACCACTGGCTGGCTTGATGTTAGGGCTTTTTATGTGGGGCTCCAAGGTGTTAAAACCGAACATTCTCAGCCAAATCCAAGTAGCCATATTCCCATTGTTTTCTCAAACCATAATTTCTAAAGCTACCACTGTTTACGTGAGGCCATGTTTGACTGGACGCGCGTCTTACTTGTTTTCCTTCGATCGGTTTTTATTAACGTGTGTTTTTTTTTGTTACAGGTAAGGGAGGAAGCGGAAATGACGTACAGTATCGGCATCTGTATCGAGTTTTTAATCAGTTCAAAGACCTGCGGGAAGGTTATTGAGGTGATGTTTTTTAAGGCTAACAAACCTTTTGAACGTAAAATAAGGTTTTGAAAAACAACAATTTGTTAAGGTTTATGACTCTTTTAGAACCTTAATAATAAATCTATGAGTTTTTCGAAGGGAAGAGCAACTTGTTTAAAAAAAAAAAAAAATGTTTTTCGCTTTTTTCATTTTTTTCTTGTTTACTAGATTTGGTCCTCGAGTCTACGTGTGAACCTGCAAATATTGGTCCTTGGATACATTAATAACTGGTTTCAATTTCCATTATAACCCCTACGCAGACATCAAAGTTAAATCGCTTCGTAAATTCTAACAAAGCAGGCACCCATTTTAGGTTTCACGCTTCAAGTCTGAGAGCGACGGAGTGCACCATTTACAGTTCAACTGCAGATTATTGCATGCTCGGGTTCAAAACATGTTGTTAGCGTTTACTGTACGACATTGACGTCGCTAATGTGTTCAACCTGAGTTTAATATCTGTGAAGGTTAGCAGGTGGAACCTCGTGGTGGAACCTGCCTGGCAACGTGCACGGCTAGGCGATTAGTGTAATGACAGGTAGCTTGAAACATATGGCTTCTTTAACCTAGCATTTATCTTTCTATGTTAGAAAATGTATTGCTATAATGTACAAATATTAATATTGATTTACGCTCAGATTTGATTTCATTCAGAAGGTCCTGTAAAAAAAAATTGATGGTAGAATTCAGTCATTCGATTCGTAAGCTTGTTTTTTTTTTAAACTGGGTACTTAGCAGTGATCTGTATCATCTTAGATTTTTAATAATCGATTCAATCGTACCTGCAATTACGTTTTAAACTGACTCGACCACCATTAACAATTACTGGTATCTGAGAGGTTGTAAATGCCAATCATAGATCAACCTAAAAGCAGCACCCAAATAGCAATCACAACACTACTTAAATAAACTATCTAAATACACAAAATCTTAGAACCTCTACATTGAGGCAATAACTGGAATCTACCAGATTTTTAATACCACATTTAATGACGGTAAAATCTTCAAATTGTCTGTAAGAAGACATAAGTGCGCAATCATCTGCCAAAACTGTTACATCCGCCACGTTCGAGACATAGACTAGCCTGGGCTAGATTCAGTTTATTCTTTCAGGCACGTCATACTGTGGACAGGAAATTAAAGGAAATATCTGTTTGTATTTCAAAATACTAAAAATCATTAAATAATTTCCATTCTTGCAAGACACTCTTTCACACATTTATCGAATTTTCATTGGTCTGTCTCTTTTCTTGTGACTGTCTACGATCTACGTTCTTACCCTTTTCTTGTCACATGATTATTCTTCTGGAATAATGAAATAAAGAAAAATAACCTCTCAGATTATCTGCAACAAAGCGCTTAGAATAAAAAAAAACTAAAACATCGCCTATTTATAAACTACTGGTGTCGTAATCTGATTGTACCCTTTCTTCAACGCTTGCTAGTTGTTTGTTCTAAAAAAGCCCGTCGAGTTCTCGGTAACAGTTAACTTTTTCATTATCACCTGTTGGTAACTGAGTCTTCACTTACATTTACAACTCATTTTAACTTCCACGGAGCTTGGACCTCCCTGCTTTTTTCTTTCTACGTAATGCTCGCTCTTCATAGGAAGCGAAACTATTGGGCTTATCATTTCATACACAAGTATCTTTCCTTTATTTATTTTCTTACATATTAATTAAATTTTTAAATATTTTTACAAAATCGTAAGTATTAAAAAAATATTTAAAAATATAAAATAGTAGCCCACCGGTATCGGGAACAGGGTCCAAGCTACCGGCGGTCAGGGCTCCAGAGAAAGGAACCTCCTAACTACATGAACCGTGTCCAGGAGTATCGCTTATATTTATATCAAGTATCTTTATTACTATAATATTTAAATGATTGTGCTTTGCTCTTTGTTTTTATGTTTAAACTTGTGCCTAACACACTCATACATAGTGGCGGTACTGTCATACGAGTCTTAAAGCTTGGCTTGCCCTTATAACCTAGTACTCTTCATCATGTTGTGGTTTCTGGACAGTCTGCTTGCATTATGGCCTTGCCGTTTTGTTGGCCCCTAGGACGCCACTCCCTAAAACCTTTTATTCATAGAATTCGTAGGTCAGATTCATTTATAACATAATTGACGTAATTTGATGTGCCACATGTCTAACAAAATGCTCATTCACTCACAGTGTCAGTTTTAATACAGCAAGGACTGTGCCAAGATACTAGCAGTTAGTCGAGATGAGACCCAGATCTAAGATTTCACGAGTTCTAAAGACGAGTTTATAGTCTCTTATATAGCCGTATGTTGACAGTCTACTTGCCTTATGGCCTTGCCGTTTTGTTGACCCCTAGGACGCCACTCGCTAAAACCTTTTATTCATAGAATTCGTAGGTCAGATACATTTACAACATAATTGACTTAATTTGATGTGCCATATATCTAGCAAAATGCTCATTCACTCACAGTGTCAATTTTAATACAGGAAGGACTGTGCCAACCAAGATACTAGCAGTTAGTCGAGATGAGACCCAGATCTAAGATTTCACGAGTTCTAAAGACGAGTTTATAGTCTCTTATATAGCCGTATGTTGACAGTCTGCTTGCTTTATGGCCTTGCCGTTTTGTTGGCCCCTAGGACGCCACTCCCTAAAACCCTTTATTCATAGAATTCGTAGGTCAGATTCATTTATAACATCATTGACGTAATTTAATGTGCCATATGTCTAACAAAATGCTCATTCACTCACAGTGTCAATTTTAATACAGCAAGGACTGTGCCAAGAGACTAGCAGTTAGTCGAGATGAGACCCAGATCTAAGATTTCACGAGTTCTAAAGACGAGTTTATAGTCTCTTATATAGCCTTTCTGTCGCTTGTTGTGTGCCACTTTCTCGTAGTTTGTTCCTTTGGGGCGAGTTTTTAATTACCGTCGAGATTGCGGCTTGAGGCTTCTACAAACATTGTATTTGCTGTAAACAAGTTTTTACTTTTGTACGATATTAATCTTTTAGTTGGATCGTTGGACGTGTCTTTGTGGGCTGTAATTGGAATCTTATTTGATATATCGATCTATTTTATTTTATTATGGTTTGGCTGGAAAATGGTATTACCAAATTGTATTAATTGAAATCGCTAGCGGCAGGTGGTCAGTACATCGGTTTAGTTTAATAAAAAACGATCTAATTCACTACATCAAAGTAAAATTAAATCAAGTATCGATTATGGTCATTGGTTTCAATTTGAATTAATTACTTCCATTTTACCACTATGTTAACAAGTTTACCATCACCTCCATATCACGACATTTGTCACGAATTTAATCTTAACTCCGTATGAGAGATACGACAAAATATGTGACACAATGTCATGTCTTGTCAAGAAACAGCACCATTAACTTTGTTTATTTATTTGCATACAGTTAATGACTTACAAATTGCTACGCAAACATTGAGTCAGTGCCTCGCAACGAACATCTTTCATGGCGGCTCCAGCAATTGTAGGTATATCTTTGTAACAAGATTATAAGCATTTGCATACATAACCACGCAAACGTGACGAGAATATTATGAATACTAGTTTAATATCTCGTCTGTATTTCTAAGAGAAATATGAGGTACTGCTCTACGTTTACATTTAGTTATCTTTATATTAAATTGTGAGAACTCCGAACTGTTATTGCATCTCCGAGAACTCAAAACGACGTTGTCCGATCAAGTAATCACACTCGTAACTTCTCTTCGTGACCCCTCAACAACCGGTCGACATTATGTATCTTACAATCTACATGCAGAGTAACTAGAGCGAAAACATTCCGTGTAACTGGAAAAAACTACGGAAAGAAAGGAACCTTTTTAGGGGTCCGTGCCCATTAGGAATTCGTATAATTCCGTCACGTCCGTCAGTCTGTGTGAGACATTCTCTTGATGCCTTGTGCGACGATATATGAACGTGCAGGCCGGAAAATATGGAAGGTGTCAAATAGACTACCTTTGAATTATGAGTTGTACGATATCCTTTGCAAAGGAGCCTCTAGCTAGTTTTTTGGAGGACTTGATGAATGTATAGGTCTTGGTTCAGTCTTGGTTTTCTTTGATCCAAGTAACTACCATCACAATGATTAGCCATATAATGATTAGACCATCCATCGTTTCTTTAGTCTTCATGACCAAAGAAACGATGGATGGACTGTGTGAAGGATGATATGGCAAGAAAGAGGAGGTGTCACATGAGATGACAAGCAATAGAGAAGTATGGAAGAAGAAGACATGCTGCGCCGACCCGAAATGAATTGGGAAAAGGGCAAGAGAATCATAAATAATTATAATGATTAGCATGTTTTGGTCGGATTTTAGTTTTAACTGTCTTTAACAAATGTCGCAATGATTATTATGCTCGTTGATGCATGGAGTAGTCACTATGCTTAAAGCACGAAATATATATAAATTCGTGGTAGAAATCACGTAGAGAGCAAAGAACAATGGAAATGCCTTTCGAAACTAACAATGTTATCCGCTTCAACATTTTCATGCATCAAAGATTACAGAAAGTAACTATCTACCAGGAAATCTATGGAAACCTTTAGAAAATCGATTTCTAATACTACTTTTGTTTGAAAGCACTTAGTAACCACAGTTCATTGGTGCTGCAGGGTCCGATATGTGAGAGAAACCAATTTAAACCAATAGGGGCCAATCTGCACCGGATTTCATTTGCATGTCCTAACCTATACAAGTTCAGGGTCGTATTACTATTTTATTATTAATACAAAAACAATTCTATTCTTCTTGTTTATTACTTTGGACACATCGATAAATTATTCAGTGTCTGGTGAATTAATTTGTTTAGCTGATAACGGGAGTGAAGTGAAATAATTTATGATAATGTTTTTGTACCAAGATTGTGATTGTTGAAACTAGTAACAATGCGAAGATATAAAAAAACTGTTTCCCCCCGTTTCCGTTTAGTTGTCATTGACAGTTTATACATGAGTAGTTTAGTACCTAGACATGATTGATGTCTTTATCGTATATTAATTGACTTCAGGCACGTGTATTTACCACAATATACAGTTTGTTTTAGGAGACGTCAGATGTTTACAAAACAATTTTGTCTATACAAGGTCCTGTTTTGCATCCTCGTCAAATTAAGGAGGTAACTATGATAACGATTCTCGTCTCGAATCAATAATAAAATGGGTAGATATTTTTTTCTTTTCTTATTTACGGAAAACGGTAAGTGTGAACCACCTGTGTTTTAAACGCGGGCCGTCTGATCCTCGCCCTATAACCGCGCTTCCACACATACAAACAATCACAAACGTTGTTTCGATAATTTCTTATTCCCTAAACCATGTTAAGGGGGTTATTCTGAAATACTGACAAACTTAAACAACCAAAAAAATCTGCGTTTATTAATAATTAACTAGATACCGTATTTTAATTGATTATTTATGTCTTTTGTGACAACCTTTTGAATTTTGACGAGGCTGCAAAACAAGACCTTGTAGTTGGCATGACACTGTCTTTTCCCGATGGTGTTCATTTATTTTCATAGAGCGATAGTCTGTCTTAATAAAACCTATCCTAGGTCTGTTCTCAGCCTACCGAACTTAGTCTATCTGAATTTATAACGAGCAAATATGATGTTTATATCACAGCCCCGATCAAAGAAGATTGGTTTCGGTCGCAAACGTTCTCCACTCACAAATTAGAGATGAGCAGTAAGATTGCTTGCGCCAGACTGATCGAATGAGGAAGGGGCCACTTCAGCAGGTTCAAGTGCACTTTAGCAGAGGAAAAGAGGAATTGAATATTTACCGAAGAGAAAATTATAGGGTATTTCTCTTGGTAAAAGCGATTACGAACTTCTAACAATACAATAACACCGTTTTTCAAAGACCTCATTCGAAGTAAGAATTTTGTTCTATTGCTCCAATCCTGCTTTGAAAAAGTATGTTAGGTATGTCTTTCTCAAAATAACATGTTATCTATTTGATATAGAAATCAATTCAGTAGTTTTTATACGTCAAAAAATACCGGACAGATAGAAAGACCAGATTGCGCAGTCAGGTTTATAAGGCATAAAGCACACGAATTCAGGAAATCCTCGCCTAATGCGTACGTACCGTCTAAACATTAAATTACCAACCAAACATCAATCAACCTAAATGACCGGTCATCGACCTCAGAAGGTAATTACAAATTAATTTAAAGGCAATTAAAATCTGTTTGCCCTATGACATGAGGTATAAGCATGAGTATAGATAGTCATCGTCACGCTCCCGAGTTCCTACGTGACACGAAAACTGAAAGGTGACGACAAGACCGGTGTCAAAATAAAGTATTTCATACAAAAGGATCACTTGTACCAGTACTCCCATCAAATACCTTAAGAGCGTTTATACCCTACGGCATTTCATAGTTACTTTCAAGTCGTTATTTTCCGAAATGACTGAACAGATTTTAATGAAACTTCCTACGCATAAGCAGTATACATAGGTCTAAAAAGTTACTAAAAAACATTTTCGAAATGTCTTTTAAAAATGAAGATAATTGGAAATTTATGTTTCTCAGAGACATGAAATTGCTTCATTCTTTTATTGCTTTTTTTTTGCACAATCATCATCTGCCTAGCCTTTTCTCAACTATGCTACGGTTAGCTTACAGTCTAACTGGATGGAGCTGAACACTAGTGTTTAACAATAGAGCGCCTGCCGGTCTCACCTCCTCAACCCAGTTAGTACTGGCGAATACGATACTCCTTGGTAAGACTGGTTGTAGAACTTTCACGCCACTGACTACCTGTATCCCTAAGCACCATTTGAGCATAAATCCACCTTCTGTTCCTGTTTGTGTGCTGTCGAGCACAAAAATATACAGAATACTTTACACGTGAGGTGCCGAGCTAATTGGCATCACGGACTTGTCAAATGGGGATGAGCACAAAATAACCGCTGGATATTTTGGGAAGAACCAAGTTATTTTAAGCTATGTATTAGGTCCAATTAACTGCGTTACTGACATTTTGAACATTTATGTTAACATGAAGTTGGCTTTTATGATAATGGCTTCTTCATCATTAAATTTATTACTAGCTTAGTTTGACTTTCAGTCTATTCAAATACATCTGAATATACAAGATGTTGTTTTGGATCCTCGTCAAATTCAAGGAGGTAACTATGCTAATGATTCTCTACCCGAATCAATAATAAAATGGGTAGGTATTTATTTTTTCTTATTTACGGAAATCGGTAAGTGTGAACCACCCGTGTTTTAAACGCGGCCCGTCCGATTCCTGCCCTATAACCGCGCTTTCACACAACGCTTTTCTTATTCCCTAAACCACGTTAAGGGGGTTATTCTGAAATACTGACACACATAAACAACCAAAAAAATCAGCATTTATTAAAAACTAGCGACCCGCCCCGGCTTCGCACGGGTGCAATGCTGATACTAAATACACTACAGAAAAACTGTGAACGTTGTATATAAAAACATAGCGGCCCGCTCTGGCTTCGCACGGGTATAAAATATATAGCCTATGTCACTCACTGAAAAAATGATTAAAATCGATCCAGTAGTTTTGATTTATTCATTACTGCCCGTGGCCCGCACGCGTTAAATTTGGAGTAAAACAATTCCCCTTTCCCTATACCATGAAGATTTCCTGCTATCTTTGGAATATCTAAATTCATGCACTACATTTTTACTTATTTACTTTTTACATTTTTACCTATTTATTTTATTTTTACAACAATTAATATATTACAGAATGTCTTTATATACAACGTTCACAGCTTTCTTGTCATTAGACAATACAAACATCCCTTCCGGCCGGCCGGTACCGTCGCAAACGCTACGTCCCGCAATTTTTAAATCTGTAATATCTTCGAAAATATTCATTTAAATCATTTGCTGTAAAGAGATATATAGATCTATATGAAATCAACAATGTATTTAAGGTATTTAATTGGATAAGGATTAATGCTGTATTGGTTAAAATGGCTTCGAAAATTAGCCATTATTTGTCGTAAAAAGTAAATGACAAAAAAATGATATTGTGGGATATCCATAAGAGATAGACATGGTATATGTCTATCTCTTATGTTATATATCGCGGAGTTTTCTGTAGACCTTTTCAATGTGTACAATACTTAGTACATTATTTTGATAAATCTCGTAGGGTTCAGCCTGCGTTTGCAATGTAAGCGGAAAAAATGTAATTATTTACGACATCACATTAGAAACCTCAAAGATAACAGCATTTCTCCACTATTCAATGGATGTTATTATACATATAAACCTTCCTCTTTAAGCACTCTATCTATTAAAAAAACCCCATCAAAATCCGTTGCGTAGTTTTAAAGATTTAAGCATACATAGGGACAGAGAAAGCTACTTTGTTTTATACTATGTAGTGATTAACTAGGTATCGTAATTTAAATTGATTATTTATGTCTTTTGCAACAATATCCTGAATTTTGATGAGAATGCAAAACAACACCTTGTACATCAGTAGTTTTCAGAGTCTGTGTTATACAACCTGTTTTTTTTATGTCCCATAACTCTAGGATATGATTGAGGCCATATCATAGAAACAACAACAACTGGCATATGAATTATGTTTCTATCATACTTTTCTTTTTTTCGCATTTTCTTAGCTTTAAATATGAATTATTGGTTTGAATAAAAAGAATTACTCGTATTTATCAATGAAACTACTACTATTTTACTACACTACTGCGATGTTTGGCAACCTCGCAAAAGTAAAGATTCGTCATACTGGTGACAATTTTTGACCTAAGTAAATTATGATTGATGATATCTCTCCGAAACTATGCATTTTTGGACCACCTATTCTAGGAGTTTTAGTATTATTTTTACCTACAGAATATAACCCTAGAGTTATGGGGTATAAAAAAAACAGGTTGTATACAGGGTGTAACGGAAAGGTTATATACATCCTTAAGGGTGTGCTACAGACCATCAAACTGAACATGTTTCTCATCATAAAATATGTTTTTCAGCAAAAAAAATATCTGCTGCCCCATAGAAAATTACAATACCTATTCGACCCAAATGTATAGGCAGCAGATATTTTTTTTTGCTGCAAAATTTTTTTATGTTGAGAAAAATGTTCAGTTTGATGGTCTGTAGCACACCCTTAAGGATGTATATACCCTTTTCGTTACACCCTGTATACAAGGTGGAAGGGACACCGACGCTGAAACGATGACCTCGTAATTAGTACATCATTCTGAAAACCAGCCAAAAAGATTTTTTTTATTAAAAAAAAAAAAAACAGCAACAGAATCACGTTCAGAATTATGTACTGAGCACGTGGTAACGGTTTTAGCGTTTGTGTCTCTTCGATCCTGTATAAATATATTTGCATTGTTAAATAAATCGGATTTACTCGTATATGTACAAAATACCTATCTACTACATAAACGAAATCTGGTTCTGGTTTTGAATTGGGACTACGTAGTTAGTAGTTTTGTCTACGTAGCCCAAAGTGTTTGTTTCTGCTAGTCTGAGCATTTTTAGTGCATAAACAATTAACTTCAATTGGGCACACAATATTTATTTTAAATGAAAGTTCCTTGCTTAGTGCATTTACGCTAGTTAGCTGTTTGTCTGCAGTCAACTCTTTCTTTGTGTACTTAACGTTATTTTCAATAATGAACGGTCTAGCCTCTTTCGGATCACAGATTTTAATATCAACAGTTACATAGAGGAATATAGTAAGGATATTGTAGGGATTGAACATTAACCAGATTTGGCCACCCCTGTGTTCGTATCTCCTATTTTACGGTAAAAAGGATATCAACTACGAACTATAAAAATCGTCTGTGCATGTAATTAAATCCGTTTGCGCTTACTAGTACTACCTATAATTAGATGCAGCATCTGCTTAATTAAATTTCGGAAACGAATCAACGTATCAAATTGCTAATTGAACACTGCAAAAACGTTCCACGCATCAAAACTTTCGTTCTCATTACCTTGTTTTGTTTTAATTACAATGTTAACGCTATGAAAATAGAGTTTAAATTGACAATGGCATAAAATGGTATTGTATAACTTTATGAACAGATTATTGAATTCCGTTTACACGTATACGTTAATTGGATAAAAGAGTCATTATTGTCGCGTGTTGTTCGCTATTTCGTGTAATTTTGACCTATATAAATATAAACACAGGTAAATAAGCGTTTAATTTCATTTTATGCAACTGTTTTTTTTTTCAGGCACTTCTGTACAGGCTTGGCAGTATGGTCCTTATGTTGTGCCTTTTAAGGAGCTAGATTTTGATATTACAGCTGGGAAGTAGTCTTTGAAAAGCTTTCTCTTATCCATCTTATTTTAGACCCGTAGCCACCCATTTGTAAACCTACTTTGTCAGTCATAGGTATCATATAAAAACAAATCTGACTGAAAAGCAAAAAAAAGGAATAACTTTGAGTTCTTTTTGAGGGAGAATATATAAATGACCTCCAAACACCTGAACTTTCAAATACCACTTTATATTATTTGAATAGAAGTATAGATTACATTTGATGGTGTCGCATAGTGTGCATAAAACGATCAACAGACATGGAACAAACACCAGCTGAGACTGAGAGACCATACAAATATTTGCCCTAATTATGGGAAGACGCCAGACTACAGAAGGCACATCTTTCTGCGTCATACCGACGTCACTATCACATTAAATATTGATTAGGAACAGAAACTCCAGTCATCCTTCCTCAAGCCATAAGTCAAGTAAAGGAAATCTTTGCTCAGAATAATGATTTGATTATAATCATTATGATTGCAGTTGTCTATTCACTGTTTCTTCTATTTGCGTAGATTCTTCTTATCAGCTGTGCTGTGACTTCAAACGTCACTCAATGTCAATGTCATACTATTTGTTTGCGGTAATCTCGGCAATTATACTAAGACAACTTTAATGTGCAGTTCATGGTAGCGTTGCTTGTCAAGAGAAATTTGTATCGATATGTCAAACTTGGTACATTTATATTAGTTTCTTGTTTGTAGATTAATATGAAGAAGTGCTAAAGTTATTGGAATCACAGACGTGTTTATATCAGTTAAGTACTTCTCATGGAGTGTAAATGTGGTGCTGTTCCACAAACGATGAGGCACTTAATATCGTGTCTTGCGTGTCCTGTTGTTTGTCCATTACATGACGCTACTGAAGGCGACAAACTAGTGGCTCAGGTTCTAGGCGATTGCCATCGACACGTTGAGAAAAAAAATAACTTCTCATGATTAGTCTATTTACGAACGTTAACAATATTCTCTTCTAAAAATAGAAATAAATAAAAATCTATCTCCTGACCTTAAGTAAATCCTCATTGAAATCACAAAGACGAAATGCAAACATCAATTTCTAGTCAGTCTCCATATACGTCGTGTCTGCCCACAGACGCAGGCGCATGATTTGTGGCTTACCTTTCTCTTGTTGTTGCCATGGTTACTGCGTTGTTGACTCGTGAAAGTTCTCTATGTAGTAACCTGCTCGACGTATTCGATAAGGTTTTTGTTCGAAATAGATTTCCATACAGTTCGTGGAAGAGGGAATGAGGTGATTGCTTGTTTGTGCGCGTAAATTCTTGTTTATTGCAGTTGCACGTTGAGATGTTAACTGTGAAATTAGCTTTTTTGTGTAAAGATGCTTCAACCTCCAGCATAAGTCTTACTAGTTATTTTAAAAATTATATTTCAAACCTTACCTATTAGAAAAACGAATTCATTGTAACTTGAATTATTTTTTAAACCTAACTGTATAGCTGTTTAACTAAATTAACTACCGCATATTTACAGGTACAGCTAACAGCTACGTAATCAACACCTACGTAAACAAAGTACAAACTTCACGCTTCAAGCCAATCATTTCAAAACAAATCACATTTTCCGCCTGTCAATGGCACAGTTACTTCATGACGTCAGCAACTCACAAAACACGTCATAGCTACTCGTTTATTATTTCGCACTAGCAACCCCTAACATTACTGCGTCACATAACTCGCCAAGCCAGCCGCACCAATAATGAATAAAGAGTTCAACACCAAAAAGTATTTTACCCGGAGGTTTTCTCGCGCCGATTCGCCTCCAGTAAAAGTAGGTTAAAATTTTTCCTCATTTATTTTCGGTAGAATTTTTTGCTTTACATACTTCAGAAGTTAAAAAAGTTCACGATGAAGATCTATTGGAAAGACTCGGTAACTTTCACATGGCCAGTAAAAAGCCAATCAGTATTCCGAGCGTACGTCTGCAAGACTAGACGGAACTCTAGAGTACTAAGATGTTTATTTGTAGTTCGTAATGCAGCGACAGTCTGGAACCAGCAAATAGCTAGATTGGATCTTGGGTGGTAAACACAGACGTCTAGTGAGAGCAACGCTCCCTTGTTTACTAATGAAAAATCTGGAATCTCATCCTGTACCATCTTTAAACTCTTGCATTACAAAATTAAATTCAGTGATAAACCTCGTTTAAAGATGTTTGAATTAACGTTTAAGGCCGACGTTTATTTTAAGGGGGATTCGGACGTGCGAAATGATTTTGCAATTTAATCAATATGTTTTTGCAGTGGAGTTGTGTCGAGAATTTGAAATTCTTGGCGGGTGACGAAAATAGCATCGGTATTAATCTCCAAGTAATTCACACCCCTCTAATCTCCAAACGGTTAAATAGAGGTGTACCTAATACATAGTACACGGTACACCCATCATTTCGCTAGTTCTGCTACTGAGAAATTGCTGGTGGTAAAAACCTAATTTCACTTTAGCTGACCTGGAAATTGAAACCAGCACCCTTATGAAAACCCTTTTTAGAATAATTTTCTGTAACTAGATAAAGACTATAAAGTGTTTAGTATCTATTAGCTGCTACTGTTGCCAAAACTGTACTTGAAATGATTTGGCATTAACACAGAGGGTTAAATATTGATAACGGAGCACTAGTTAGCAGTTTAGTGGCAGATTGCCAGACTATCGTTTATGTTCTAAATCTAGTTCAATAGGAACGATTTCTCTAGGTCAACTTTCAGCACTTCTATAATATATTTAATAACTCCAAAATGCGAACAAAATATGTCAATGTTCAGTAGACTAAATGATGATCTTTACTGACTACTACAAACGTCGGAGTTAATTAAAACAAACATTAAACTGCAAGTAACAATTCACTAAATCTCTTGTTAAAACTACCCCTCTTGCCATCAAACAAACTCCTATTCCCATCAAACATTAAGTCCACCCAAAAACGGTAATGAATTCAGACAACATTAACTGTAATCAAAGAAATCCTGGGACAACAAATGAGCTTCCACATACACATGGTGGGACTATTTATCTCCTCAGTACTACAGAATGACGGAGTAGATAGTGTACCGAAGGCATGGAGCCCTATGCGACGAATGAAAATTGACGTTGCAATAAAAACATGTTGTGTGATAGAGATAAAGTTTGAGAGAAAGAAATAAGAGATTTCAGCAAGTTTTATGTGAATGTTTCGGCACTGCCAACGCACAGTATCTCCGGCATCTCAAACTATGTCAAGAAAATACCAGCCGAGTACGCTTGTACTCGCTGTACGTCTACGCGTGATGTGTGCGGGCATTTTCGTTCGTAGTTTGGATTCAGCCTTCTGTCTGAATTTATTTAGTTTGTGCCAGCACTGTGTTAAGTATTTAGATTGCTTCCCGATGCTCGACGTGGAATTTGTCCACTTCAATGAATTCGTTAGCGGTCCCCTCTGTGCTCACTCGTAAATTAATTATTTTAAGTAATTGGTCAAGCAGCCGTGTTGAATTTAATTAGGAAAATTCTAGATCGTTGATGGAGGTTTTTGTTGTGATACGTTTTTGGTATAATATCTAAAAATAGTTTTAGGTCAAATTACGCTTTTTAATGTTGTCATGTCATGTTACTTTATTAGGTTATTTCACTGGTTATATGTATATTTTTAATGTAATAATATACTTACAGGCTTTAGTGTAAATAATGTAAAAAAGTTTGAAAGAAATAAAACAGAAATTCTTCTATTTTCTTTCAAAACTCTTCTTAAGCTCGAGGCTTTGCCTTTGCTTGAATGCTATTACACGAATTCGACTTATTTTTAAAGGTAACCTCAGCCCATTCACAACATTCCTTAAACATACTCAAGCCCCCGAAATTGATATTAAAGATTCCTTTAGAGTCGTAATGTCAACAGCACCTGGGTCCGTCTGATCTCTATCTCAAAATACTTCAATATTGTACGTGACATTGGACCAAAAATACAATCTAACAGAGATTTCATGCAATATTACATTTTATCTAAAAAGTATTTTTGTGACTGGAATACCTTTTCATCTGCCTTACCTTTTCCAATTTTTGTTTTTAAAATAATAAAACAAGTACTCTTTTACTCTGGAATGCCAATTTCATGCCGACAACATTTTTGGCGATGCCTTTGTATCAAAAAATTTTATTAGAAACATTAAAATAAACTTTCGACATGAAATATTGAACAAATCTAATTGTTTGTGAAAGGGCCCTGGTTGATACTGAATGAACGATGCTTCGAGTCACTTTACAAAATTCACCTTCGCAATTTAGTTATCATTGTCAAATGACTAAACACTTTACCCCCTTGCATTAAACCCAAGAAAATACGAGAAAAACGTTTTTAGCAAAGAAAGAGTCACTAAAAGCCTTCACTTTAAGTAATTTCCTTCGCCAAACCGTTTCGTAATCACTACGTTTTAAAACGTTGTTACGTCACTCTCATTTGGTTTTAATTAACACAACTAATTAAGAACTGAGGATTATAGTTGTGTGGCGAAGTTAATAAGTACTAATCACACAAAGTTATGGTTCTGGAGCAGTAGTAAGTTAATTTTATTTTAAACTGTAAACGCCTTTATGTCAGTTATTTTGGGAGATTTTCACATGAATTAGGCTATTTTTTTATACTTCTTCATCATCATCAAACTTCAGTAGCAACTATCAGTTCCTGTAACGTGCAAACGACGTCAGGCAGCATATTATCACGATATTTTTAATAGCGTCCATCAACCTAAAAAGCCGTTAAGTCCGATTTAGTTTGCTGATTTTGCTACAATAAATCATATAAGCCTCCGTCACCAGGTCTACAATCTTCTAACTGTAAATTATTGAAGAGTTAATTCAATGAAATGAATTGAAAGCGACAATTATTTACTATTGTTTTTTTGATTTTCTAACTAAGGAAGTCTGTCTAACAAAAAGCTCATAAGTCATATTTACTCTAAAATTCCCTCTAAAATATGTTCCAATGCTTTGCCGTATTTGAATTTTAGGCATCTATGAAACTAAGATGGTCTATACCTACACTCACTTTTCAAGTTTCTTCTTACTTAGCGAAAGTTCTCCAACTTTGGTTTGATCTATGTGTCAATTTGTACCGTTATTTCGCCTTTTGTGTTACGGAGTAAGGCCACGGAGTAAGAAGAAATGGAGTGCTGGGTAACGTGTCATGGAAATATGAAGTTCACAGTGCAAGCTTAGTCAGTCCTGGCCAAACTATGTTTATCACTTGTTATTCTGCTGATATCGGTTTTTGCCTTCGAGACTAGTTTTACACAGGTATATTTTGGTTGTACAAGTTTCTTCCACATTGAGCTAAGCAACTATTTAAATCCATTTTTCATTTGTACTGTCTTCTTCTTCTTTTCTCTTATCTATCTTCTTCTTTCTTCTATACATATATAAAAATCAATGCCACTTTTCGTTGTAATTTTATAACTCCAGAACGGCTGGGCCGATTTAGCTGATTTTGGATTTAAAATGTTTGTCGTAGTCCATGGAAGGTTTAGGGTAGGGTATGTACGTAGGGTAGGGTAGGGTAGGTACATAGGGTAGGGTAGGTAGGTAGGGTATGGTAGGTAGGTAGGTAGGGTATGGTAGGTAGGTAGCTAGGGTAGGTAAAAAGTGCATTGCAACGCATGCCGGGGACAGCTAGTCCTATGTATGATAGACTTTTTCTATAGGTGCACAAAGATCTTTTAGTGCCTGAACTGCCACTGACTTGAGTGTTTTTAGGGTTCCGTAGTTTTTTTCTATAAATGTCACAAAGTAATTTCAGAAATATTAACGTCAATGTCACGTTTCCTACAACATACATACATAACCACATACTTAATTAACACTCCATTCTCATTCCCTCATCCATACAATACACCCACAATCCTACATACAGCTTTAATAGGTATACGGTACTTGAAAGCAAAGAAACGAAGTGGGCGTCCAACATTTCTAATTTAAGTTAGTTGTTCCACAAGGTCAGCGCTGGTCAAGAAAAGTAGTAGTGAAGTGATTCAACTTCTCTTTAGCAACTTGCTCAAGATAATCGAGTCAATTGAATTGGATTGGTCCATTATAGACTTTGTGTTTTCTACTCCATAGTTTATTTTTAAATGTAGCATTTGCAGCTGTAGTCATGTGCAATGAAATGTATGCAGACACATTGCAAAATTCAAAAGCGATTTTCTCTGCATCCAAATCAAATTAATTATTTATTGCAAACAACAAGGTCCATATGGGTTAGTTAGTGCATAAGTACTTAGAACTATGTTAGTGGCAAGAATTTGGTGATTCAGTTACATTCATGTAATAATTAAATAAGTAGAATTAAATTTTAATTCTTTACTGCAATAATACATCATTATATATTATTATTTTGTTACTTACTAATTAACGGTTTACGTTTTCACGAACAAAACGTTTTATCTCAAAGTAGAAACCGTTACTTCACTAGAAAATAAAGGTAACAGTTACAAATCATTGCTCTGACTGTACAATCGGATATCATTATGACGTTCGCTCGAGAATATCAATACTCCTAATTTGACCACGACCTAAATTGATGATCCTCCTAGCGATACAGGTACCAGGGATTAAGGGATCGATAATATTATGCTCTGTGCAAACTAGTACACTATAAAAGCATAAAACCGAGCGGACCGGTATTCATTAGGGTAAACCACTTACAAAGATGACATATTTACAATGTTGTCGATTGGATAACAGTTTAATTAGATTTGCGAGCTAATGACAACCGAAACATCTTTGCTCTGTAAGAGGGTTGCACCGTCAAGGACTCAGTTAAAATTGTAAGTTTCTTGGGAAGTCGAAGTGGCACTTTAAAAAAAAAATGTGATTCGGAATTATGTAGTAATACCATTTAATTGTAGTTCCCCGATATTTTCTCTAAATCCTTTGACAAGTGTTACTGCAACGGGTGAGATAGAAAATCCATATAAAAAAATATTTCGTTTCCCCACAAAGCTATCCGTCGCTGAACCAGTATACGGGATTTTATTAATGAAATCTGGCACCGACGTTTGACAATTAGTCCGGTAGTCTGCCAAATGAAATTGAATTCATAATTTACTATCATTGTTCATTTTATTCAATAATGCAATTATACAATATTTATCCATTAACGCTAATTCAATTAAATGCTCTTTGATTCCGGATTGCAACATGAATAGATATTCATAGAATAGTTTGCTTAACCTTTAAATTAATTAATGGATTTCAATTGTAAATTAGTGCACTTATGACGTATTGGTGCCAGGGTTTGTGTTTAAAAATTGAGACATGCCTGAGCTAACTTCAGAATTATGCACCGTTTTGTAACCAGAAACGTGACCAGTAGTTTTGACACTGACTTTGACAATTGAAGTGGGTTTGTTGGTAAAACTGGGTGTTTCGAAGGATATGGTAGGAAAGAAATAGCTTAAAATAACCCTTGAAGGCCTTGTCCGAAGACTGCCATAAAAATCTGAAACCAAAATCTTGTAACCACAGCAAAAATCTCAAAAAGATAATATGTGCGGCATGTCTACTAATTTATGTTCCATGTTCCCACCCCTCAAATAGCTCAATATTATAATGAAACAGCACATAGTCTGTATGGCGCGTCGCCGTCGCTTCCCCGGAGCGATTTATCGTTTCGCTACACTGTAATTAAATTCACCTACTAACTGGTGGGGACGCCGATGAAATGTCCTGGATCGAGGGTTGATGCAAGCATTTAGAATTTTTGGCCTTTAGTTTTTGACGTATGAGAGACGTCCTTACGTGCCTTTGACGTCAAAAGCAATAATTTCTAGAGTTTATTTGAGAACTTTCAGATGAGTCCTTCGATACGATGAAATTAAATTCATCTATCGGTGGAGACAGCTGACAAGATGTTGGATGATGCGAGAGTCATAATATCCTGTGGAAAGCTTTGAGAATGAATCAGCATGACTTACAGCCAGTTTCTTCATCAAAAGTAACAGTCAAAGTAACGTCATAAAGTAAAAGTAACGGTTAAATTCGTTTCTTTACAATTTTAGCTGTTGGTTTAACTATTACTTTTGCCTTTAACTTTTAATGCTCAATAAGGTGCTGCTAAAGCTAAAGTCACTATCATTTTGACAAAGCTGAAGGAGGTATCACTGCATTTATTATTAGATTATATTACTTTAGTATTAAAATGTTATCACGATAGTCATGTCCAGTGAAAGTTCAATGTAATTACGACGTTTGCGTTAAGGAACTCTATTGACTTTTAGTTTAGTGATTACTTGGATGAGGAACACATTTGCTATAATATCAGTAATTGTCAAGTAAAAGTTAATACTTTTAGCGATAGCTTTAGTTGTTGATAAAGAAAATGGCTGTAAAAGACTAGAAAAAGTCTAAAGAGGAGATAGTCGGATTGTGCAAAGGATGACATGGCCAGAAAGGGTTTGAACATTGAAATCGCACCTGAAAAAAAGTAAATAAAAGCAGCAGTAGGATACTGATGATTTTATAGACATAAGCTTAAAAAAATGGTGTTTTAAGTGGGTTCAAATTTAGAGGTGCCTTTGGATTAAAGTCCGGTGCATCAACTTAAAAGTTAATTAAACTTTTAGCTTTTAGTCAGCGTTGTTTCGGATTGAAAGTTAAAAGATCTTTGATAATCTTAGTTTTGATAACGTTAATGAAATATTTAACAAGCAACGACGGTCTACGTAAACTAACTAAGGTAGGTTATTTCTTCTTGATCGTGTGGTTGGAGCCTTACCTGTTGTCGAGAGTTTCTATGCCGTCCATGGACCTCTGACTTGGAGATAGATTGCTCTCAGTGTTTAGAACACCAGTCAATAACGTATCGAAATCCTAGCCCTGAGTCAGCAGCTCTCCGTTCCCGAATTTTGCGTCTCAAACGTCGTTGATTGAATATGATCTTTGAAATTCGTGATAGAACATCAACGGGATAAAAATTAGGGGATCCCTCTTCCAGGGTGACCATGACACAAATTAATATTGACGCTTTGTATCATGTCAGCTATTGACGTTGTCGAATATTGGATACTGTGGCATTTTATGTTTTGAAGTTTGATATAGGTTGATTTATAAAATTATTTCATGTACGTCGGGTGTTGAGTCAGCATTCCAAATAAGAAGCGTTTAGAAAAGTGTACTAATATTTTAGTTTGGTAAACCTTTGTTATCTCTGCTTTGTCGTTCAATCAATACTCATCGCGACTACATAGACCGCCTTTTCAAGTGATGGTGTCTTCTGCCTGGTTATATTGCAGTTCGTCAGATAAGATTCGCCTTCTAAAACCAGAATACAAACCCTTTTAACGTTTTTCAGTGTTTCGTCACACGTGCTCAGACGTCGCCAACTCGCCACTGAAATGTTATTGTCGCGTTATCTTCGTCACGACTCGTCGCCAGTGACCAGTAGACTGTGCAGTCTATACTCGAGTCCAGCCACCCTTTCAATGTCGTCTGGTCCATATACGACGCTTCAAATACCTCCGTTTAAAATAAACGCATTAGAAAATCGATTTTCTATCTTGTTCTAGGTATGCCAATATTCTATGTTATGATTAAACTAACATGCAATTTTCCTATTGCATAGCGAACCATGTGAACTTTTATTTACAAAATTGCATTTTGCTTCGCCGTCGGAATATTTCAGCGTTTTATTACTTAGATTTTGCGTTTGTCGATATTACTTTTTTATTGGTGTAGGTACGCTTTTTATTTTGGAGAAAGCTTTCAATAATGAATATCGGTGACATTTTTATTGAGGTTTGTTGATAGAAATAGTAGTATGTCGAGTATTTGAGCATGTAAGTTTCGTGTCTGCTAACTACACAAGATCAACGATACAGCAAAAATCCTAACGTGGGAACCGCCGCACCATCCTTATCGCTTCTCTCAAATTACATAAAAAAGTTCCCTCAACTCCATTGTATTCGCATAAAGTCGTTTCCAGATGTGACCACAGTAACGCTACGTTATCTTCGTCATGTTCAGTGGGCTGGGTACTCCGGAACCCGTCGCCGCCGCTCTGGTCAGTACTGTTACTATGTGCAACTTAACACAATAGCCACCTGAAACTGTGCCAGCCTACAGGGTTTTGAAAGGAAAACTTAATGGTACTAGATGTTAAGAGAATGTTCCCTTTGGTATCATAAATGAGAAGTTCTTCGATGTCGTATTGTCATGATTATGTCATTGTCATGTAATAAGACCATTGCATCGCAATGGCAATGTAGTGTAGACGTCGTTATTTCATCTCTCACGCCCGCGCCGATTCGATCTATAAACTCCGAAACATGTACCCAGACCATCGACAAACTGCATCCATAGACACACACACATACATAGGCACACCATATTACCGTCTGCCAGTTCAACGGACATAACAGTAGTTGATACGAACCCACAAATGTAGGAGGCGGGAAGTGAACCGAAAACAATGTTCCCGCATGCTACTACTACTGATCGTGCATTTAGAAAGTTTTGCGCGTTTTATCTGTACTTATGTGAAACTCTGTTACTTATGTTTCTACATTTCTGTATGTGAAGTTGAAGTTGGTGGATTTTGTTTTTAGTATTGGAACTGGTGAAGATAATGAGAGGTTTTTGCTTAGAGAAGTAATACTTTGAGTTTTCCCCAATGTTCTGAAGATATCATAAAGGGCAGTTAACTTTGCCTAGTCACTTTACCTGCAAGGAGAGTCCAGTGTTGTGTGATTACTGATTAATCAGCCTATAATGTTCCATTCATGTGAAGTGACCACACGAGTAGTGAGCTATAGTCGAATCGGGTTGGTTCTAAATTTTATGCATTAGTAACAAGAGCTTTTCCCAGTACCCAGTTTGACATCACATAGCCAAAAGCATTCTAGCTTCGACTACCTACGTGATATGTTTTTAGCCTCTATCTGTTTCTGGAAGTCTTTTTGTATTCCCTTACTAGCGTCTGGCTTTGCTCCCGTTTTGCACAGAAATTCATCCACGGGAACGTAGCCTGAAACGTATGACACTCGGGAATAATGTAGCTTCCTATTAGTGAAAGAATTTACGGAATCGAATCAGTAGTTCCGAAGATTACCAACTACTTACAAACAAATTTTACACTTTTATATTATTATTATATAAATAAATCTAATTCTCTATTGAATTTGAAACAATCCAAGTGTCTTCTGTCTTAAAATTATGAGATTTTTTTGCATAAAAAGAAAATACCGTTCTCCTTTATGTGTGGTGAGTGGCACACAAGGAGTTCCTTTGTTCTAGATTAGTTATTTGCATGCGTTTGTCTCGGACTGAAAAACAGTTTCTCCTTTTACACATTTTACTGTATTACTAAAGGCTTATTTACATTTGTCACTTTCTTTGTTCAACCTAAAAGAATTAGCACGTGTTACTCGCTACACTATTGCTCTTTCAAGATACCTACCGTCGAAGAGGTATCATCATCATCATTAGCCTATAATGTTCCCACTGCTGGGACACAGGCCTCCTCTCTATGAGAGGGAGTGGGCTATAATCCACCACGCGGGCCCAGTTCGGGTTGGTAGATGACACATGTCTTCGAATTTTTAGTTCTAGGACATGCCGGTTTCCTCACGATGTTTTCCTTCACCGTTTTTGAGGGCAGCGGTGATGAAATAAATTACACAAAGTAATGCGCCTGCCTGGGTTCGAACCCACGGCTTACTGCTCGTAAGTCGGGGCTGCCACCACTGGGCCACCGCTGCTCTCCACTCTCCTCTCTCTCTCTCCTGCTCTCGAAGAGGTATACAATAATTGAAAGAACGATGGTGTATACTGGCTTTTATTTTAAAGGAAGGAATCGTCAAATCATCTCTGTAAAGTTTGCAAGAAGAAGACTGCTGCGCCGACGCCGACAGCTAAATAAATTAGCATAAGGGTAGGAAAATGAAGATGAACCGTCAAACCATTACCTGGATCGTGGAGACGTCCTTTTGGCAGACGATCCTTGTAAAAGAAAAACATATACTAAATTCTATAATATTATTCAACTGCATCCTGCAATTATGTTAGGAAAAAGCTAGACATATGATCTTGAAGAACAGTAACATTTTTGTCGGAAATATGTCTACTTTATTAAACTTAGATGAACCATAAATGATAATTGATAATAATTATACATTCCGAATTCACTACTGTTTATGTGACAACTGATATAAGCTTCCGCGGCACCCCAAATCGTATGCAAATAATGTTGCTATATTTTATGAGTCAGTAGCCTAACAGCCGAGCTGTGCTGTATCTTGTATCAACATGCATCATGTGCGCGAATATATCACCAGGCCGGTTAGATAAGCCCGGTCGGCGCCGGCCTAATCTATGTCCTGTGTGTGGTCGATAGCAGTAGATGTGCTTCGCTGTACCTACGGAATTCCAATTAGATGCCTAACTTTATTGTTACTAGGAAAGAGAGTTTTGGGTAGTGTAGTGAGACAACTATTCTATTTATATTTTTTCCCAAAACATTTTTTTAAACAATAGTTTAAAAAAAAACAGCCTACAGCTGAGTAAAGGATTCCCTCTGCTCCACTTATTCCATTTCCAGAACAAGTTAACATAAAAATATACATATTTAATACGACTTAATAAATAATTCAAAAGGATCCTTACAAGGCGCCACGTCACGCCATCTTTAAGGATATTTTGATGGGTTTTAAGACGTTTTTTTTCTCTTTACAATAGATTTCGACTTCCGAAGACACACACACAAACAGCTTAGTATGTCTAAGTTGTGCACTGTCTAAGTCGAACTCCTAATCACACAGGTGACATTTCAGGATAGTACGCAATTTGTACTGTCCGTTATTATCTTACAATATCCTGGATGATAAATTGCTACGTGTGCGGTTTACTGACTTATGTGAAGTGGTTTACTGATTTATGTGAAGTCAAATGAAGCAATTAAAATTAATCGTTTTGTTTACTGCACTAATGAGAATCAAATAAACAAACAGAACCAAATCTTCTTTCCAAATGCTTTCACTACGAATAACATGTTTTTTCATCTAAAAATAAATATTTTAGGCATTGCCTCAGCGACAACAAAGTGTTAGTCCAACGAGAGAGCCTTTCAATGCCTCGCCGAGGCAGGGCGAACAGTAGCGAGGCGTAAAAATTACATTAGCGCGTGGTTCATTGTCCGCGACCGCTCACCGAGTACAGTCCACACCGAGATAAAGTTGTCAACATCCAATGTGACACATCGGCAGGTCCATGTTATGAGCGAAGAACAAAAAAAAAATGTGCCAATACTAGGAAAATTCTAATAATTATGTTCCTGTTTCTTTGATTAGCCTTGACATATTTCCACCAACTTGAGTGTGTATATACAGCTGGGCAGTTTCTGATAAACAAGCTGACAGATTTTGACAAATGACCTCATGATCTGTCAAAAGACATAACTGACAGTGGCGCCTCCTGTCAAAACTAATGCAGTGACAACGACAGTCATCATCTGCCTAGCCGGCTTCTAGGCCAACCGAGTGATGGCTGAATACCAGTATTTTACTTGGGGTTGCTCCGTGTAAAATACTGGTATTCAGTATCATCGCCTTTCTCACCACCCAGATACTAGGTAAAACGATGGCTAGCTCAGACTGGTTGTCAGTTTTCGAAACATGGTTGACATAATAAATCAAAATTTCGCTTGCTATTTCCCTAACATGAATTATTCACTGACAGCATTTTAAATAGTGGTTTAAAACTGTAAATTCAGCATATTTGTGGCGGTTCATTGTCCACGAACGATGAGTCCACAGACTGCTCTTTTGTGATAAAGTTGTCAACGCTCACTGTCACACTTCGATGTAACTGACAACAGTACATGTCATAAGCGGTCACTGTACACAATTTGCAGAATATTTTGATGGAGAGCCGAAATCTAATAAACGTCTAGTTCTCATTTAATGGTTTTCTTCTTTTAAATGTTGCATTTACTGATTTTAAAACAACCTTTTGTTTGTTTTAACTCAGATTTCCGAATAAAAAATATTTATTGAATATCATATCCTTTAATTTTGTTCGTACCACAACACTAACTCCGAATAGTGTGCTTTCCAATACCACTTTATTTAAAAATCTTTAAAACTAAAGTATCAAAAGTCGGAAACTACTTCAATTTACAAAACTACCCTCATATAATTTTATTTCGGGGCGATATCATCAGTTTATAACTTGCACCGTTACAGAGCGTACGTTCGCTGAGCGTTCCTCCGTACTGCAGTTTGGATGAATGGAATACCCGACGTAGTTTCTGTGACTATTCAATAAATGTTCGTTCTTTCAGAATTCAGACCACAGAAGCAGAACTTGTTACTGACGTGTAACTGCATTGCGTATACCGTGTTCCCTTTTGTTTTTGCTTTGTTTGAAATGTTCGCACTAAAAAGAGTTGTCTTTCAGAAATATGTATACTAATGAAATTTTTTTCTTGTTTCAGGTACTAATTTTGACTGATAGAGATACATCGTTTGTAAGAACTAAAAACGTAGTAAAAGAGATATTTTTGATTATATTTATATTCCAACATTATCATAAAATAATGGTCTTCAAGAACAGATCATAAACCGAACGAATAATTTAATGTTGGTAACGCAATGGATCTTTCCCGGCTTGATTCCGGCATAAATTCCCAATAAACTATAAAAAGTGCGGTGGTCAAGGATACAGACGACATGATAAATATGTAGATTGAGTTATTACGCCGAATCGTAACTTCCACAAATAAACTTTAAACGGAATATGTGCTCTATAATGTTTTAAAGCATAATTGAGTTCGGTAATAAACATTCCGGAATTTTATGCTGATATAAAGTACGCTTTTAAAATTAAGGCCTTCCATCCTGCGAAAGGGAAGAGCTGGTGAGTCGCATTGCGTATTCTTAAGTTAAAGGCGTTCTAATTAACTGAAATACATGTTTTGTTTTATTTGGACAAAAATGACTTCAAAAAGTTTTGATCCTTATCAAGTAATTTATTTACACACAATACACATTAGTTTAAGACAAATTCCCAAAAATGCTAATAACAGGCGTAAGATCAGCGTGTGACAGATCGAAGTAAGGACACGTCGAGAGTAAAATTACAGCCATGCAAGTGATGATTAGGCGCTGCGCAAACGTGTGTCTTGTGTCGGATACAAGCTACCAATGAATAATTGATTTCTATATAACCAGTATGAAATCAACCCGCGCAGACGTAAACTGTGTCCGGTCGCCGCTACAGGACACAGCAACTACGGTTTCTTGTAACGATGTGCCTTGTCGGTAAACAAAAAGTGTCTACGTTTGTGCAGCCCCTTAATAACTAGATTTCACATTTATGTTCCAAAAAGTAATAAAATTGAAAACAACGGAAGTATTCCAATTAAAATCTATTACAGGCGCTATAAAAGTATATCTGTTCAATAAAGGATCTATACCGATGGACTACTATTATGATTCAATCGGTGCCCACTATGAGGGTCAATAAAGGTCGCGATTGGAATTCCGGCAGTTCTATGACACAATGCGTAATAATGTAGCTATAAATACTGGTCGGACTCCTTTATAGTCTAGCGGTGCGGTGGCAGCAAGAAAAGACTGAGATTTAGGACCACTTGTATTAAAACTGACTTCATGTGATTAACATAGTAAAATATAATTTTATCTCAGTCATTTTAAAACGATTAACAGAAACGGAACGTGTTATAAAAGGGTGTACTTAGCAGTATCGGCGTTCAGTGAAATGTGGTGCAAGCGGGCCTCAGTTGATAGTAAATCCGCCAAATCGAGATTTCACTACAAGGCCTACTCCATTAGTTAAGGTTGGTTGGTCATACATAAAGCAAACCTACGGTTTCAAGAGAAACAAATGCTTTTACATGCTTTTTTTTTTGCATTGTTTCTGTCTAAATTCTGAAAATAATTATGTCTAATCTACTGAGACGCAAAGCAAACACTGTTGTTTTCAAAGCATATAGGTGAAATGTATTTTCTAACTATGGTTTTAAATGAGGATCTTCACCAATCCATACCATTTACATAACACAATTTGTCGATTGTTTGTGTATAACAGAATTGGATTCAGATGACAGTCTAAGTGCTTAATTACTTCGATATGTCAATACAGGCAGCGTGATTTACCTCCGTATGGAGCTTTCTCAGATCCTATTCGATCCCAAGTGATTTAACGTTTGATTCCAATTATTTTACTCTAATAACACACATTTGCATGTAAGTCCGTTTAGGAGCCAACAGACCGCGGAGAACTTTACGTTTTTCGAGATTCTTTAAATTCCTCCCTTATTTTATATCCGAACATTTGTTGAATTTACAAAAACTATTTGCCATCGCCAACTCGCCACATTCCACTTCTCACCAAGAAAAATTTACAAATACCCGCAATAAAATTAAAAACCAAACGATATCCTTGGGGACATAAAATCTCACGGTCTTCCTGCGACCGTTTATTACACACCCTTGGAAAGTTTTAATAGTGATATAAAAGTCGTTTTAAAATAGTTTCTACAGGCACTCTCCGAACTTGTATCGTAAAAAAGTTCAGGTGAAATAAGAACGCTTACTCAGAAACTTGGACGTCAACGTTTCGAGATTTCTTTATTGTGACCTTATTGTAGCGTTGTATAAAGTAAAAAAAAAACACATGAACCTTGTGAGGTTTTTCTAAGTTTGTTTTTTTTCATTTAAGTTTGCGATGAACTGTTGTACTGCACCTTGGTCTAGCTTCTGCGTGGACAAAATACCAGCTTCATGAAATTCTTTGTTTACTTGATGCATTATTAAATATTCCTATTCATTAACAGGCACAAATAATTACGATTACTTTTTTGCGTCAAGAAGAAATTCCTTGCTCTCTTAATGAAGCTTAGATTGGACCCTTGACCTTTATTGCTACAATTTTATTTTTAGAGACGCAATTTATATCCAGTTACCTAGAAAACTAAGTTACAGCCTTCTAAATGAAATTTCTCATCCCGCATAAATCTGTTCTTCGTTATAAAAATACTCGCTTTCATTCCAACGAGCAAATATTTTCTCTGAAAATATTTTGTCTCCTTTTCGTCTTCTTGTGTATCTACTCATATCACTAATGTAACAGGGTCGGTAATTTTACTAATTGTGTACCATATTGGGTTTGTAGGAACCTCTACCTTTATACCAATGAAACAAATTTCCTTATTCAGGTCTGAACCAAATTACCGTTTCGCTTTCTACGTCATTCAATGTCCTCACGTATTGTTCAGTCACGTCTCATTGGCTTTCTTTAACTTTCTCATCTTGCATATTATGATTTGATTTTGAAAGATTTTGAAATGGTCGATGGATCCAATTTTCGAATAAATACACTTTATCTTTATTGGTTTATTGTATCTGTTACCGGCAATCTGTATAATCCGGTATTCTTTATAATACCTAGGCAATGTATAGAATACCGTGAACATTAAGCTACTAGAATAGAATAGAAAATATTTATTTCAGAATGTATGAAATATTTCTCATTTTATACTTTGCCTAGGTATTCTAGACAATACCGTATGCGCAGCCGGCAATGTGTGTAAAAGATGATATTAACTGATTACTTATGATCAAATTAGATAATGTTAACCCAGAAGAATTTTAAGTTTATTTAACGTAATTTAATTTTTATTTTAATATAAATACCTACCTTTTTATAAATATTGTTTTTTAAGAGTACTAACTACAAAACTACGACATAATTGTTAATTTTAATAAAGTTTATTTTAAACAAATATGACGTGTTATATCAGTCCGTCATTTTATACGTCCACCTGGGTGCGTAGTGCTAAACTGTATGTTGCCACAGACACGGTATGTGTGAATGTCTCTCTTACTCCTTTGTAATACGATCGACAGATTCATGCCACATTAATCAAAGGCTTTATGTAATTAAACTTAAAAAAAAGAAAAAACATTTTATTACCTACTGCTAATAATAGTAACTGAAGCGTTCTCAAATAAAATATATTTAATAGAGAAAACGCCATTTATCTTAATAAGGGTCTTGACCGACACAAGTCCAAAGTGGTATTGTCCGATTAACAGTTTTGACTTTAACATATATACATCACCTAGGTAAAGTATATAATGGACAATAATATTCATAATATTGCATACATTGCCTAGACGCCCCAGGTATTCTACACAATACCTAGGTATTGTATGGAATACCTGAATTATACAGATTGCCGGTAACATATCCATACCAGGCTCGACATTGAATTCTCTCCTTGGAAAGTTCTTACCGGTTAGAAAATGACAATGGCAAAAGGGAAAGTTAAATTTCGACACAACTCGTCATCCGTCATCGACTTCCTTAACGCATGCGTGACCAGCATGACGTCAAATGAAAATTCTTTAAAGTGTATTATTATTATATTCGAGACACAATAAACATTAAGACTGTCGTTCAAATATTTTATATAAATATTTGCTTACTATAACATAGTCGCGAGCCACGTTCCCGTTATCTTGTTTACAATCTAGTAACCGTACTAGTAGTCATTTCAATTATCATAATAATACAGTCCCATGTACGTGGAACCGGTTGTAAAATTATCGCAGTGTGTTATTAAAGCGGTATCTAATGTGTCAGAGGCGTCCGCTCCGCGTCGCGGGTCAACGCGCTCTGACTCATGTGCGTGCCCGCGTGGAGCTCTGGAGCCATAGCGCATGCGCGCGGCCACAAGTCATGTGCTCTCGCGCATCTTTTGAAACCGGTACTGTTGGTAAAATGCCCGCCCTATCATTTTTCACTGGGCATTCTTTTATTGAACCCACTTGTAGCTTCGCTGGCTCCACTAATAAACCAAGTATTGTCTGTTCCCTTGTTATTTTTGTTTCGAAAGAACACAAACATATTCTTTGTCGAAACTTCGTTTCAATTCGAAACTCTTTGTGTTATTAGTATAACCATTCCTAAACATCAACATTAATTACAACTGTTCTGAATAACATTAATTAATATTCGTAAAACTTTGACAGGAATCAGTCCACTGGTTTCCAAGTCTATTCCGACAGACTCAAGTTCTCATGACGCGGTGTCGCTTTGAAATTATAATAATTGAAGAAACAAAGAGGTGCCGAGGTCGAATTTGTAGTGTTGTTTCGTTAAACCGACGCCTGAATTTAATTAAACATCCGTCAAAGCGGGAATGGATGGCTTGATGAATCTCTACGGAATATTTGATACTCATGCGCGGAAGCCTCGTACAAACATTGCGATCTATAATTGCTTAGTTGTAGGTAGGCAGTGTGTATCTATGTGCCAAATTGCCTGTTGCTACGTTTCGTGTGACAAAGCGGCGGTATTGAATTTCGGGGATTGATCGTGTTTCAAAATGATTTGATTACTATTAAATTGGTTAAGCACTAAACTGTTGAGCTAAATCCATAAATGTATTTGGAACTAACAAGTAAACAATCTACTCTACTGACACTCGAGCTAACTTTTTACAGTGGGTTAATTAATAATTTGTTAAAAGTATAAGTAATCAAGTAAGTATCATTAAAACAAGCGTCCATGAATGTGCCATCTTCACACTACTGCTTGCTATAAAACGTAGTTAAAATTAGTAACACAACTTTTCTGAGCAATAAACAAAATGTATTAAATTGCCTCGTATACCAAGTGAGTTGTTAGAAAGAACCAAGAGAAAATTATAAATACAACGTTTACCATCTAAATTAGCATAGAGCCATTATTCATAGGTATTCACATTCAGCATTTATGTTCCTCGTTTTCCGGAATAATTTCTGTATATTGCAAGATGTGGGAAAACCATAAAAGTACTAATAAAATGTACAAGTAATTTAGGGAAATTTTACGGCTGTCTTTCCTTTGGGTTTTTGTGAGGAAAACTTATTAACATAAAATGAACCCAGTATGGATTACTGAAGTATCTTGGTGCAATCACTCGTCTGCTATTGTTTTTGCCAGTTTCTAATCCGGACCTCTTTTGTAGACTCATAAAGATGACCTAACATAGAATACCAAAATTGCAGACAACTTGAGGCTAGCACAAAGAACTCTAAAACAGTTTTTTCGAAATTCAAGAAGATACATCTGCTGCTAGTCACAGGCATAATCAGTTTGTATGGCGAGGAGAAGAGAAGTTAAAACGTTCAAACGACAACAGTATAATGAAGAAAGACTAAACAACCATTACTAAATTGGCGATGAAGTAAATAGCATTGAATAAACAAACGTAATACCAGTACAATACAACATATAACACAACATATCGTACAAGCAACGTTTGTTGAACGAGTGTTAGTTGATGAGTAAGCGATAACGATGATAGTTAACGCGCGCCGGTTTCAATACAATGCCATTGCTAGGGCTGATCCTGGCAGGAAACGTTGCGATCCCAAAACACCAATACCACTATACCTTACGTAAATACCACACCAATACTAATAATACTATAACTATACCTTCACCATATATTAATTAATATTTGGTTGTCGATATCGGCTTCTCATTTGAACAATATTTTTTACACGACCAATTGGGTTGGAAAAAGAACAAATGCTGCAACGACTCCAAATAAATTGTGAAACGACAAGACAGCGATTTTCTGTGTAGCCGATAGTCGCATATTTATGACTAAGTACTCGGCTTGTGTCTACAGAATAATCAAAATCAACGTTAACTTCTTAATACTTTAATTAAACTTGGCCGAGTCTTCAAGCCGTAAACTTAATGAAAATATTAGGTAACTGACAGAATGTCCCAAAACTAAAAGGAATATTGAGACACGACCCCGAGAATCCACAAAAACGTTTAGAATAGGTAGACCAAAAGATCCTTAACCATTCTTTTTTATGGATATTTTTCTTAGGCAGACAGCTTACGGAAGGTTAGAAACCCGACCCAGAATTGCCAAGTTTTCCCACTGTATTGTTCCTTACATTTTTTGTTGTGTCATCCCCGCATGTGTTCACCTATTTCCTACTCCACAGTTGTTCAACGGTTTTACCTAGATATTTCAGTATTCTGCCACCATTCACTTTGATCCGGTAACCCTAGGAACCCAGGACATGTCCGACACCAATAACAAAGTGTTCCAGAGTTTTTGCATTGCCATGCCGAACACCAAAATGTAGGTTGAAAATATTTGAAATTCACAGCTACATTCTCGTATGTTCCACGTCCAACAGTAATGGATTAAAGTTTCGATATTGGTTGAAGTTCGTTTGTTGATAAGCGAATGCAACTAACACAAAAGGGATCGCATATGATTAAAGTTTTGATACGGTTGTTATTCTGATTGACATCAAATCAGACGATACTATTCTATGATGATGATAGTGAATCCTCATCATCTTAGCCTAAAAACTCCCACTGCTGTTTAAAGGCCCCCTTCTTATTGATCAATTGCCCATTTTTACATATTTTTTCCCCCTTTTCACTTTTATATCTTGTCTATCTTCAAAATTTTGCTTAGACTTGCTTACTTTTGTCTTCGACAGTATTAGTATAAACCTGTTGTGTACTACTACAAGGCAAACGTCTCCCTTCCTTTTTTCCATTCTGCTCTCTCTAGAGCTATATCAGCCCAATCCTTACTTCCTTCGACAATAACCCCTTCTAAATTAATCTTCTCTTTTGTTTCAATACTAACGACTGTAACAGTAATTAGTTTATCACATCAATTACGTTCACGTATACATTACACTCCACCAACCCACGTCACCTGAAACCGGTATATTTTTCCCGAATAATTGACAAGTGAACGAGGGTACAATACAGATGTATTGCCGAAGCTCAACGAAGCTTGCCGAAGCTCAACGAAGCTTGCCGAAGCCTACCGAAGTATGCCCATAGAAATATTGACGAGTTAAGGCTTCAGAATCAGATAGCGATGTTTTCCGGGAAGCGTTGGGCTGTTGAGGTATTGGGGCGCTGATTTGTGTCGATTATTATGATCATAGGTAAAAACCTATGAACTGCGAGGATGGTGCTAATAGAGAAATTGACAGAACAGACAAAAAGAACTTGGGCGGAAAAAGGCCGCAGATCAGATTCTGAACTGCGGCTTTTTTCCGCCCAAGTTTTTTCTGGTTTTAGTACGAGCCAGTGACTAGGACATATCTCATTGTATTGTATTGTATTGCTAACTAAACTAACTACAGCAATTACAATACATAATTATATAAATAAATGATACCATAATAGGGAAAGCTGAATTGGTCCGTATTTTGGTTAGACCGTAATAATAATAACACCCCGCGCATATAGAATATGATTACAGTAATTACAAAGGTCGGATTAGCTTCGCCTTTGATATGATGTACGCGATATGCAATATGGCGGTAACAGATTCTAATTAAGATACAATAAATTTGATACTCAACCAGCAGCATCAACTGCCTAATGAAGCAGAATTGTATCGTTGACTCGTTATTTGTGAGTTAATTAAGACTTTAAATTTGATTAGGTTTTGATTAAATGCAAAACGACTATCCATTAGAAGACCACGGGGCCTAAAATTGCCGCTTTAGCAGAATCATAATAGGATAATAATATGAAATACTTACAATACAAAATCCATTTTAAGAATTTTGTCGTGATTCTATTATCCTATTAATTTTGCTAAAGCGGCCATTTTAGGGCCCCAGTTCCAGAAAGAAGCAGCAAAAGCGATCTCAAGAACGACCAAGATGCGATCATTTCAGATCGAAACTGAGTAAGTGAGAGGAGAATTAAAACAGTAAGACGATCTACCTATCTCACCTATATTCCTTAGTGTGTAGGTGACTGCTAAACATAGGTATAATTACGTAATCACATTAAGTACACCTTAGGGGGTCACCATGTAAACGTAGACTGATGATGCCAGTTTGACGTCATCAAATAGGCGACAGTAAATTCACCTGAAAAAGCAGCTAAGTCTTACGTCACGTAAGAGAGACAAGGTCGTCTCTTACAGTTTTCCGATAAATAAGTATCAAAATATTTTCTATACTACACGTGTTTCGAAGGCGAACAAAAATGACGCCGCCGTCTCAAACTGAATCGATATGAACAAGTCCTCAAACAAAAATTTTAAACTTACCAACTTGTTACGAATTTTAATATAAACGAGCGAAGTTTCGACGAGGCTATCTAATAAATAACGTTTAATGAATCAACGGGGATCGTCGACAGTTCGCGAATGTCTTAGGATAAAATTGAAAATACCTTAGAGTAACGTAATACTCGGAAGTACCCGGTACAAAGGAATAAAAAAGTTTTTGTATGATCCTACTAAAGTTTGAGACTTTCGTATTTACCTGCTGAGGTAAATAGAAATGTAAATTAAGTTGGTGGCTTGATAATAAAGTTAAGTATTTATGCATGGGTCGGAAATATTCATGGCAATTGTCAAATAACAGTGAACAGTACAGACAGAAAGTCTATACAAGAGTTTGGTGGTTTCAAATAAAGTTTGTAGACAAAGAGCCACTGCCCTAGTTGCGCCAGAACATTATGTACTACCCTTCTGCTATTATTGTTTTTGGCAGCAAATTCAGCATTTACTATGTTAGCACATCTTAAGGCTCATATTATTTCAGTTTTATCTCACAAGAATCAACCAAAACAAACCATTACATCTAAATTCAACATCCCCTAATCGTTTTACTCTCATAAATCGAAGGCGTCCCCAATCGATACAAAAAAGTACTAAAAAGAGCTTTAACAGTCCCAAGTTGGGCTAACCTTCTGAAACAAAAGTGTAACACCGATAAGGGTTCGATGAGAACGATACACAAATAAAAGGAGGGTAGTTCGAGATAAAACTAACAAATGGCGACAGTTGCACTAAATTAAATTGACAATGGCTGCCTCACTGGTCTCTTGTAGGGTATCTGATCTTTGTTCTTGATCTGGTTATGGGTTTTTTCGACTTCAACATGAGGTTACAATCGTTTATCAGTGTGAGGTGGTTCTGTTTCATGAATATTGTTGTAATTCATCATAGCAGTTTGTTAGGAAAAAACATCATTTTCCCCATTAGCTGGTTTCTAAAAGCAAAAGCCAAATAAAACCTGTTTTTACCTTTACTTGCTTTGCTTGCTATATAGTCTGAAAAAAAAAACAGCACTTGACCATCTAAAACGAAGAAAATTGGTTTCACGTAGCATCCGACTTTTCCTGTCCATCTTTTACTTAGAGAAAAAAACTTACAATTGAATATACAAGGGGATGTAAAGAACTTTAACAAAAGCCTTCCTATGTAAATTAGAGACGGGTATCCTCGTAAGCCTTATGAATCCAATTCGGAAGGCCGTTGTATGTTTCACTAAGTTTGAGGACGGAGTTCTGTAGTTCTGCTCTATAACCTTTTGTTCTGAACGCTGTCTATCTTCAAATAATTTTATTAGGCATGCTCAAGTTTTGGAATTACCTTAGCGCTCCACCACCCCCTCTGTTTAAGGGTTGAGAGAAAACAAATATTTTTTGAGTCGAGGGGTCGAGAGTGGACTAAACGCTCATAAGGAATATTTTTGGGCATACCCGAAATATACACGCGAATAAAAAGCCTAATCGATCATAAACATAAGTATGCCAAAATAAAGCACTGGATTCTAAGTAGGCATGGAATTATCCAAACATAGAAGCCCCGAAATAATTACTTTCGCACACCGAAATAGAAGTGACCTTTACGAAGCACCCTCAGTTTTCTCGTATCAATCAACTTACATCGTATCAGCAAATTAATCAAAACACCTTAAGTCTTGAGAAGAATAAATGAAACGAAAATAGTACGGAGATAAGTTGGGCTCCTAATTGCAATCTGAAGATACAAACAAAAAGGGATCTGCTGAGAACAGAGCAGGAATCAACGTAGATTGTTGAGCGCAAATAGGTCGGACCACAGAGTATACCAAAGATAGTAAACTAAGAGACTTCATTAAACATCCAAAGATTTTACCGCATTCGAAATCCCCTTATTTTCTTTCCTTCTGAATGACCAAATGTCGTAATTGTGTGTGCGTGGGCTGGGTCACGGTGGTAGGGAGTGAAGAATCTGTAGTTACGTTGTCTGTGGCAGTATCAGTGCAACTTGTAAGAGAGATATAGGTCAGAAGGCTTAACTCGCCCCAAATGAACCCTCTTACGTCATATTGTTTCTACGCTTAATGGTGTGAGTTTCAAGTGACGAAAGTTTTGTTTATGCCTTTCAGAATGGTGACGTGTTCCTTTTTAGCTGCTATACTTAAAAGTCTTTAAACAATGTATGCATGCTCGATTCTAAGTTACGATTAAATTATTGTAATGTTTGATATTTAATCTTTCCGATGTAAACGTTTCAGCTACACACGTAGCGGTATTTTACAAAGTTACAACAAAGAAAAACGTTTCCTCCCAAAGGTCAGGTAGACCACTATAATAACAAAACAAAAAGTAAATAAGTTGCTAGTAGGCACTTTGGCTTTTCTAAAAGTCTTATCGTATTCTTAGGTCCGTTGGGATTAAGGTAAATAAAACCAGACTTTCGCATTACAAACTTTTGGAAGTCAAGCTTCTTCTTCTATCAAAAGTTTGTCAATAGGTACTTAGTACAGAGCTAAAATGACGGAAATGCTGTAAAAAAAAAAGAAATAATAACCTGAAATTTAGCACACAAATGCAGCAAGCCTGGTTTTGTAGGACAGCCTTCAATAAGCTTACGTCATCTATGTGGTACAAATGACGACATTGTCGCGTAAATCCCTGGAAAAAAAGTAAAATTACGAGTTGTGCCAGTCCCTTAATATTTAGGTCCTTTGTGGAGTGCGTCAACACCTAAACTTCTACCTGACACACAAAATTGACCCCAAAAACCTTAATTTAGCATATTATAACACTAAAACAAAAAGCTGAAACAACTTTGACGTGGTAACTGAATATTTTTACAAAGCCCGCTGTTAATTTGGGCGCGACACGTTAGGGGTTAAAACAAATACAATCTGCCCACGATTCTCACCGGCCTACCCCTAATTATATTTTACATTTCACACCCCAGTTCAGAAGTAGGCTCTAAACTGTCAGGAAAATTTAATTTGTTAACCTCAGGTTTAGCATTGTTCCTTTGTTATTTGGTGTGGCGGTCAGCCGTGCATACTTTGGGTGGCTACTCCTGTTTAGAAGCGCACCAGCTTCACCGTGATGCATTTCGGCGTTCCTGTGTATGTTCTATGTGCTTGGGGTAAACCGGATGCAAGGTAAAATATGCATGCAAATATGTTTGCTAATATAACGGTTATTTTGGCATAGATTCAAAAATTGCCTACTATTTTTGGCTTTTATTGAGCAGAGAACCTTCTTGGTCTTCTCTAATTTATTATGCATGCTAGTAATGAGATTTATAAATTACAGTATACGTAAACAATGAATAATTTTTCATTAGCAGCCATAGAGTCTGAATTTGTGCCTAGTTGATGGCAATAGGCTCGCCCCCCCTTAAATAGCACTTAAAATATAACTGGCGAAATGTGAGTATACTATTAGGTACTGCTATGGGCGTCGGCAGGATTATTTCCAGGTGGGTGCATCGTCAGTTTCATGAAAACATCTCGAAATTTTTTGCACTCCGCCTCAAAATCAAAATCAAAAGTCATTTATTCAAACTAGGCTGATAATCAGCACTTTTTGAACGTCAAAATTACAAGAGACAGTCCCCCAAAACGCCCGCCCTTCGCCACTTCCTAGTGTTTTAGCTGGGAAGAAGAAGTGGCGGAACAAACTCCCCAGCAACACATCTGTCTGTTAGGTTAGAAGAACCAGATTCTATACAAAAATGTTCAAGTTTATATAAACAAGGAATCCATTATATCAAATTAATGTCACATGTCAGCTAGCACACACCAATAATAAAATAAAATATTAAAAATCCTCGAATGTTATAAGTTTATTTTTGTTCTTTATTATAGAAATGGGGCTAATTCTGCCTATTTATGAAGAAAAGCTTACGAACCCAAGAAATAAATCGCGTGTAAGCGAGCAAAGCGAGCTCAAAAATTTTTGCTTTCCATCCCCCTGCCTTACGCCCCTGTCAGTGTGAGACTCGAGGCGTATGTGGCCTGTGCATGCTGTGCTCACAGGAAAAGAGTAGAGGCGGACATTTATTTAGTTGACGAGGCGATAAACGAATTTGGACATCAATCTAGAACGCTTTAATTTTAATTCAGAAAGTAATTTTGTAAAAAAAAAGTCTATAGTTTTTGTTTGTCTTTTCTTACCCGACAGGGGTATGTAAGTGCACCCCCTAGTTCCCTGCTGCCGGTGCCCACGAGCTCTGCTTAACCCTTCGGGGATTCCAAGCTTGATGTTATGTAGTAGTAAAAATTGTGAATCATGCTCTGAACGAGTCAAAAACTCATGTTAGCTAGAAGTAATTTAAAATTAACTCAGTAAGTGTCCAACCGCTGTAATGTCCAGGTGACTATAGTTACCCAAAAATTTTTCCGGTCAAGTGTCCAGGTAACTATAGTTACCCATTTGTAGTGCGTTCGAATTGTTCCAAAAAAACGTTCTAAAAAATGTCAGCTGTCGAGAATATCAGGACAAATTTATTCTCTGTGTTGCTCTATTAAATTACGCGTCAAACGCTCAAAACCCCAGTGTCCAAGTCGGCATATTTGTTGAGAAATAAAATGTCAAACTTCAATTTCTCAGTGTCAAATTTTATTGCTCCGACTCAAAGTGATCGCCGACTTTAAAATGTAAGTATAATTTTATTTGTAACCCAATACATATAGTGTATTATATCAAAATAAACCTCAATATCCAAGCTTTACAATTAACTATAAATATCGTAGGTTCAAAGTATGTTGAAACGATAATATTAAAATGAAAATGTGAAAAAAATCCGCCATGTTGACCGTGGTGATTTTCGTAAAGTTTTTTATTTGTTTTTAATGGATTTATTGCGAAAATCGTTAATATAATGCTCGTAATATGGAAATTAGTTCATAATTAGTATTGACACACAATAAAACAGTAAAATACAACGAAATTTTGCAATATTTTATGTGTTAAAAATTTTGTTCCCCAAGCAATTTTTAAAACATTTTTAAAAACCAGATTTAACGGTTTTAAACTGTGTATTTACACAAATACGATAAATAAGGCTGTTTTACTACTCATAAAAAACTGCGTTTTGGTTTGCCTAACTACGGCGAACGAAAAAGGAAGGTTATGATTTTTGTTCTTGTATTTGGTGTTTTGTTATCCTCTGTATTGTCTGGGTAGCCACAGCTACCCAATAATAATAATTTCAATGATTTTCGAAATGGAATTACAGACTCCAGCAGGTCAGGCTACCTGAAACTCAAATTTTCTTTCAGTTCTTCAGACTTGTGTGTGGCCCTGTGTGTGTGCATGTGTATCTTTAAAAATAAACTATAGAATCTATGTCTATGTTTTAGGTCTCATGATGAAAGCCGTGATTTGGGGCAGGCGTTAGATGAAGCACCAGCCCGGGGACCGGGGCGTTGTAGAAAGAGTGGTGAGGGAGAGGCATAGGTGGATGCGCAGCCGTATGTATCTTATTCAGTGTGTTTTTAAGATAATTAATATGTGCAAGTTAGTATGTTTAGTGTTGTTATGTTTTAATGTTGCATATAATTTTTGGCAGTGCCGTTCTGGAGGATCCGCTCGCTCCAGTTAGGGCTTCTTACACCGGGTGAATGCACTCTCAGCTGAAGCCTGGCAGGAGCTTAAGGAGTGGAAGCAGCGCGCTCAGCTTGAGCTGACGCTTATGCCCGATGTCAAACCGCGCAAGCGGGCAACATGGTAATTTATTTTTTTCTTTATTGTCCAGCTATTCGCTGAATCCTAGCTGCAAAGAAGTTTGTCAGTTGTTTTTTGTTTAATGGACAACCATCTCCTGAACGGTAGCCATGTATTATGGCTGCTGCTAGCCCTCCGGTAGCCGAAGGTATACTTTAGACGCCCAGGCTGTCCCATTCTTCTAGTAAAATAGTTTTTTAATCGTATCATCCTTAGTAACTTACGTCTTGATTGTTATAGATCTCCCCGCCATCGCCAACATAGAGTTTGTGCCATAATAAGACTTTGTAAGAATGAGGTTATAATACAAGTTTGTTTGTTACAGCTGATGAAGCTGGAGCTCCAGTTACAGCAGATGAGCCAGCCCCAGGCTGCTCTCACTGGCCTAGCCAGGTGTCTCAAAGCGGTCAAGTCTCAACCTACCTACCATATAGGGTACCCTAGTCCCTACCTACCTACCTATCCTACCCTACCTACCTACACTACCATACCCTACCTACCTACACTACCCTACCCTACCATACCATACCCTACCCTACCCTACCCTACCTACCTACCTACCTACCCTACATACCAATTGAAATTGAAATGCAATCTTTGTCTACCTGGACGTTTCGGTGTAAAATTATTGGGTAGCCGTGGTTACCCGGACATTTAAGCGGAAAAAATATTGGGTAACCATGGTTACGCGGACATTACAGCATTCCATTTTCAATACCTACTTTGTTGTAAAATATTAAATAAATACAATATCCCATCAGTGTCTCATTTCAACACAAATCACAACATGAAATTCAATCCCTTTGTAAACTAGCCTTAGGCGGCCATCTTTCACGCACACATACACACGCTCACGCACACATACGCAGGCCGCCGCCGGCATCGAATCAATGAGGGAAAGGGTCTATTGTTTTGGTTCATTGTGCTACTCAGAACATTCCAAGTAAGGACATATGGGTATCAAAAAAAAGGTTATATAGTCTAGTTTCATTATAAATAGGTTTTATTGACACAAACTACAAAATTATTGGTAAAAACTTAGTAAGAACAAATATTTTACTGATATTCAACACATATTCTCAAGTTTACATTTTTTTCTAAGTAATTCTCTCGAGTTGTTGGATATAGCATATGTAGATTCCGTATAGTTTCAGCTATACACCGTATTTTTTATATTGGTGTAGCTGCAGTAGTTTACGAGATAATAAGCTTTAAAAGGGAAGCTGCCCGGGGGCGCTTGCGCAGCAAAGTTTCCGAGTGGGCGTGGACACGCGCAACGGGTAACTATAGTCACCTGGACATTACAACGGTTAATCCGATGACCTGTCTCCCTCGAGCGGAAATTACGTAGCAACCACTTTATTATATTACTTTAATAGCTGTTAAAGGTTGCCCTAGGAAACTGCGAAGCTTTTTCAGGTTATCTTTAATTCAAAGTCAAAGTCAAAGCATTTATTTCAATTAGACCATTACAGGTACTTTTGAAAGTCAAAATAACAAAATAAAACGTGAAGCTACAGTCACAGTCACAAGGCATAATAATTTGTGAAAGTACTGTAGTTGCCCATTCCGTAGTACCGTTCCGTAATTACAATTTGTACCTACACGTATTTTTAACATGCATTTTCCTAATGTTTTCATTAGTTTTTTTGTCTATCTCGGAGCTCCATTACGTTCATGAAAGTTATTTTACCTTAATCCAAAATAAAAGGTTAGTACGGTACAGATAGCTTCTATTATCAGTTTTCACAGATATAGTAACAAGTTTGTGGCTTATTACATGAAAATAACTTCTAAACTCACTTGTTATTGTTACATTAAATTTTATATTACTTTAGGATATACTACTACTATAACACAATTTTACTTTACTTTCGGCTTATGATTGGATGTTTGTAACTCTTTTAACGCAAAAACTTCTGAACTGATTTGCATGAAATTTAGGCACGCTGACAGTTTATAATCTGGATAGGCGTCAGAGGATAATTTTTACGACGGTATTACGATCACGTGGGACAATTACCAAACTTCCACAAAGGCGATGCCCTGGTCATAAGCTAGTGAAGCTATAATTGTGATTGATTAAAAAGTAAAACACTAAGTGTTGTGTGGTGCTCTTACACAACACTACTATCAATTATTATTAAATTATGTGGACTCCTTAGATGATACTATGGAATTCGTAATTTTCATAAAGGAATCCCACCAGCCCAAAAGGCAATACCAAAAATAAATTACCAATTCCGATACCCCAAGAGAAATGAGAACAACTAATTAGAAATTCAACGTGTCCGTAAATATTGCTCGGAATATTCCGAAGCCCAATCAAACGGTTCAAGTCAGTCAGTCAAATGGGAAACTAAACATATTTAGACTGTGGTAACTAGCAGCTTTGCCAGCCTAGATCGTCCATGTTTATCCTTTGATCGCCAGTCAGATGTAAACCTACCTTCAATGGACTTACCAGAGGGAATAGAGCTGAGTACATTACTAGAACACTGAATACGATTTGCAGCAGAATATTGATGCTGGGTTTTCGATTCTTGGGATTGGGAAGACAGGTATTTGATTGCCGAGATTCATTTAACTCGTTTTGTGAGCGTAGCTTTTAATATCCCTGGTGTTTTTCCGAGTTAAATACTGCAGCCAAAGTGTCTGAATAAATAATTCAATCAACTTAGTCTATTGCAGTCCAGGGCTGGATATTCTGTATAGATAGTCTTCTGCCAAGCTGCGCTTAAATTAATGAGTCTCTTTATTCGGTGGACGAAGAATAAATGACAAGAAAGGAGTTGTCTGATTAGATGACGAGTATATAGAGAAGTGTAAAAGAAGAAGACATGCTGGGCCTACGCTAAATTAATTGTGATAGAGGATGATGATATTCGATGGACGAAGATTGCAATCTTATTGCACCAATATCAAGACAATTTCATCACATCAAAGCGTATAGACTCATATGAATGATGACGCAGTTTTAACCAGTCAAGTAGGTAACTCATGAGGAAGTATTATGACTACAACAGCTTCTGTATGGTTTTCACCTGATACGATGCTTTCAAACGTTATTTCCGATTTAACAATATCAACCCACTAAATTCCCAATTTCCCACTGCTGGGACAAAGGTGTCCTGACTTTGAAAGGTATTTCTTTGTTAACCTATTAGAACATCTGAAAGAAGCCTTGTGATTAAAAATTAAAAGGTTCAGATTTAAATGAACCACCGTAACTCCTGTTACCACAAACGAGCCTAAAGGAAGATATCGTTTTACACGTGAGTACGATACTCATTAAAAATTTAATTGGTGTTGAAACTCAAAAGATTGCGTTAACCGCTACCTGTTTGTGTATGCTCGTAAAAATAAATTGTTTGGACCTTGAAAATAAAAGCTTGCGAATGCATGCGATTGTTCACTAAAATTGAGTCGGTTTTGCAAAATTGGTCAACTCAAACGAATGTGATGCTCACACGCACACAGGTAAGTTGCTTAACACCAAACAATATAATATTAGTAATTTGAAGGCTTATTCATCAATGACTGAATTTCAGTTTGATGAAAAATTCCCATATCTCAAAAACTAAACACCAAATCTTATTCAAACCAATTTTCGTTGAAAGTTATTTTTACGTTCTTTAATTACTTTAGAAATTATTTATTTATTTATTTATTTGCTCTCATGCACATCACACATTTTACAATAATTAACTGTCGGTTTTTGTACATGAACCCTGTCAGGGCACTGCAAAGCACAATGTTGGTTCGCTGTTGAGATTATAAACAATACCTAATACTCGTAATTCTCGTAATACTCGTAAATTAAAGGGAGGGGTTGCACGCATCTTAACTCATGGGGTATCTTACAAACGATTGACTTGAAAAAAATGGTTAGGAACCTCACACGGACGGACATACAGACATGACGAATCTTTACGATTTCCGTTTCCGTTTTTTGCCATTCGACTACGGAATCCTAAAAAGTCACGGAGGTCTATTTGAAATAAGATTTTACTACTCGGACTACAAAAAGTCAAACTAATGTTTTTTATTTATAATAGTTTCTAGACAGGTTCTCTAAAATTCTAGACACCACAAGTCTAATAAATAATCCAGAAAATATATTAAAAAGAAACATTACTTACCATACAGCTTATTATTAATTACGTAATAATCACGTTGAAAAGAGTTACACAATGTGCAAAAAGACAATGTCGTATTTCTAACGCAATAAAATAGATTCTTGAGGAAAATCTTTTTATTGCTTTGGTGCAAATAGGTAATCCGCTTCTAAATTGTCTCATTAGCAACATATGGCAGATGTAGACATAAAATACCTTTTACTTTTCGTATAAAGAGTTTAGTTTTCCTCTATGAGTGATTGTTTATACAGGAACTCGATATTTGTGTGAAAAAAGGAGATAACACGGTCACTGTTACATTGAACGCGTATACAAAGTTTCGTGCCCGTTCTATTAACCGTTGAGGAGTTCTCTCGTGTGTACACGGTCATGGCTGTAGGACCAAGTGATGTCTGTTATAAAAATGTATTGTCACCAGACTCAAAGGTGTGTGCAAAGTTTCAGCTCAATCGGTGGACGGGAACTGGTTTGAAATTCAGTTGCAAGATTTGACCAATACTAACTAACTAAGTAACAAGGCAAGTTACATAAAAGCTTATAATTAAGTCGCATTCGCAAGGATGAGGCCAAACATGCCCGATATCTGTTTTCACTGACCCTAAGCGTCAGTCAAATGAATCTAATCTATGCTAATGTTATTAAGCTGAAGAGTTTGTTTGTTTGCTTGAACGCGGTAATCTCAGAAACTCCTGGTCCAATTTGAAAAAATATTTCAGTGTTAGATAGCCCATTTATCAAGGAAGGCGGCTATACATTATCACGCTAAGACCAATAGGAGCAGAGCAGCAATGAAAACAGACGAAGTTGCGCGGGACAGCTAGTTCTTAAATAAAAGTGTACTGTTGAATTTTGAACACAAGGTATAAGTCTCTGCCTCGTTGGTCTAGTGGTCGGAAGCACGATTGCAGAGTATTAGGTGTTGGGTTCGATTTCCAGGTCGGGCATAGATTTATTGGGTTTACCATCAGGTATATCTCACGGAGGCTGGATTTATGACCGGTTGATGGCAAGCCCGCCCCCTAGTCCATGGGAAAACATAACTGCCGAAATGTGGGTGTATTTATTATTAGGTACACTTCTGCTTAATTCTTTGGGAATAATAGGAGTGACGTTATGTTTTAAAATTCAAAGTATACAATTATTATAATTCTTATCCTTAGCGTGTCGACCGCAAATCTATACTTAATATTATAAAGCTGAAGAGTTTGTTTGTTTGTTTGCTTGAACGCGCTAATCTCAGGAACTACTGGTTCGATTTGCAAAATATTTTTAGTGCTAGAAAGCCTATTTATTGAGGAAGGCTATAGGCTATATATATCATCACGTTACGACCATTTGGAGCGGAGCAGCAATGAAAAATGTTGCAAATATGTGACGCAGACGAAGTTGCGCAGGACAGCTAGTCGCTAAATATGTTTAGCCCAAAACTCAGCCATGCGAACTCCGCTCGCTGATGCAGTCATCAGATATAATTATTATAATTCAGAGGCATTTATTTAGGTGTCGCGTTTTGAGTTTCATCCCAAGATAAATGGTTGAAAATATTTCATATGATCTATTTCTTCACATACTGGTGTAAATACACGGAACTGAAAAATAACTCCTAGGCTTTTGACTTTCTTTCTCTCATTAATGTTAGCTGTATGGATTCGTTCATTTGTCATTCATTCTCTTTCTGAGTGTTACGGGGGTGTTTCTTTCCCGTTTCTAAATTGACTCCTAAGCTAAGTATAAACGGTAAGGTAAAAGTTGACTTTCTTTAAATGTCACGGTTATCGTGTCAAAATATTATTATTTTTCGTTACCTAAATTGATTCGCTTACTTTAGTGCAATCAAAAAAAAGCAGAGAGCAAAGCAGAAATACTAAGTAATCTTCAAAAATTAAATAAAATGGCGGAACAACTACCTGCGTAGTTTTCTTCATAGAAGAAGCCTTGTTCTCACAAACTCATTCCCCTTTTCTTTATCATGTTAGCCCAGATTAACCCTAAACAAACAAAACCAACCCTTGCATGACAACACCAACATACGGACTCAGTGCATTAGTTGTAACCCTCCAAAGGCGGGTGTACCAGCCACGCAATTAACCCTGCGCTCGTCGGCTCTCATTCAGCTGCGAACAAAGAAGTATCCAGGTCAGGCCTGATTACAAACGACGTAAGTACGCTCCCCCGGCGTATACGTCGCTGCGACGTGCTATTGATAATTAATAATTGTTATCGGTGAAGAAGGAGGGTTTTTATTAGAATTAGCTTTTAAGTAATTTTTCTTTAAATAGTTTTGAAGTTTGCATGTGTTTGCATGTAACGCTTTCTAGGTTATTCGTATATTTCGTATGAAGAATCTTCGCAATTTCACGAAATCTAACAATTATCTTAGCAAGAGTCAGAACTACGTGACTGAAGACGCATACGTTTAGTATGGTATTAATTTGTGCTAGTATGTCTATAATAGCTCCCTTAATCTCGCCTTTAACATCAGTAGTCACTTACCTAGTAGTTTTACTATAGAACAGCCACAACTTTGAGAAACTATATCTATATATAGATTTAGTTTCATGTAAACCCCGAAGCCACGTTATCATAATGAAGTATCCGAAACCCCATTTTTCACTATTTTTTGTAATTTATCATGCTGACTCAGCATTAACAAAGTCAGGTTACATCCCTAAAATAGGTACGTTCCACATCCCTGACCCATTTTCCTCGATTGCCTCTTAAAACAAGCTGGAAGACACCCAATTCATCCGTGCTGTAGTGGACTGGAAATGACGTCACTATCTTTGGAGACAATGGACTGGCGTTTAGCCATCTGTCTTTAATTAAGTGAGATTGTGGGCGGTGAAGCTCAAGTAGACCTTGTTGAGGAAGAAACTATAGGTATGGTAAAGTTGTGCTGTCTTCGAAAATTGGCAAGAACTGCTATAACTTCTGGTACCCTGGTACTTAAAAGTCCTGAATGTAACTTGCATTTCGGCAGTTCAGTTTTGTTTTTTTTTTTTTTAGAAAAAGAGCTTGAATTTTCTTCATTGCATTCACGAGGTTGTAGAGTAATGGTTACAATTACAGTATGTAGAAGGCAACAAAAACAACGCTTCAACAATTAACTTCAAATGTCTGAATTTAATGATATTAACTCATCCAATCTCGGTTCTTTTATGAAATGTGATACCAACACCGAACAATTTACACAAAAGATTTCGTTTGTCCACCACAGAAAACGACGTCTTCTTATATTACCGCACCATGCAGCTCCAAGTCACCCAAACCACAGAATAAAAAGGTACCCAAACTTCGTGAAGACTCTCCCTAACACAAAGTATAACAAATTCATTCTATGTTTTCCTTTAATTCAAGATAAGTTAGTAACATAATATGCTAGATAGCTTTACGTAACGTCAGCTTAACAAAACATCCGCTGATGGCCTCTCAGATATTTGATAGCAAGTCTAAACACACGGAAGGAGGTACTCGCAAAGCAAACGCGAGACGCAGGATAAACGACGAAAGGATATTACGTTATAGCCTGTAGGCTAAGTCAATACTGATATTTGAAACAGCTTCAGCTAACAATTACACTTGTAACGGGATATTTAACATGTTTATTGTTGTTTTTTAAAGTGAAACTTCTTATGCGACTTTCAACAAGTTTAACGCTACCATGGAGGGGGAATATTTTATAAAACTCACTAAGAGATGGCAGTATTACAAGATTTGTGACTACGTAGTTCTACTAGGTACGCAAGATGGCGTGCAAACAGTCATGCATTCGACTCTTCGGTGTGACCAGCCTTCGCTCAATTTCCTAGAGTAGAATAACCTCGATAAACTTATGTAGTAAAAATAATACAACAAAAAAACAACAAAATATTATTTAGAATTTAATAAAATAACGTGAGTGAATGCGTGGCACTCGAACGCATGCGTGTAGTATTACGAAGTTTCACTTCTTCCGCGCGGAGGGACTCCACGCACTGTTTTTTTTTTTACTTTACGTTACGTGTTTTATAGATAGTGTTAGTAACCATGACAGTTTAAAAAGTTACATAGCTTCAACTAATGTAAACGCTTTGTTCACTTTGTTAATTTTGGTGGGACCTGAACGGTAGAGTCTCATTCTTCAAGTTTCAACATAACTAAGACGATTATATGTTTTAGTGAGTGTAGTAGTTCAAACATACATATGACATGACGTCACGACTAGAGGTGTACCTAATAGTACAGCCACATTTCGCTAGTTATCTTTAAGTCCTATGTAATAGGGAGCGAGTCTATTGCTTTCACCCGGGCAAAAATCCAGACTCCGTGGCTGCACCTGATGGAAAAATCCAATAGCATTTTGCCCGACCCGGGAATCGAACCCAGGATGTCATTTTCAGCAGTTGCGATTGCAACCACTAGATGACTAGACCAACGAGGCAGTCCTAGATTATCCATACTAATATTATAAATGCGAAAGTCACTGTGTTTGTTTGTTTGTTTGTTACCTTTTCACGACTAAACGGCTGATCGGATCTTAATGAAATTTGGCAAGAAGATAGAGTTCAACCTCGGGAAGGACATAGGCTATATATCATCACGCTACGACCAATAGGAGCGGAGAAACAATGAAAAATGTTGCGAAAACGGGGAAAATATGACGCAGACGAAGTTGCGCGGGACAGCTAGTAAGATATAATACTGTTGATTTTGTACACCATTCCACTTGTTATCACTGTAGTCGTACCCGATCACAGACTCAGATAAAATCACGTAGTGAGCTATTTGGAGACGAAAGTAAGACGACAAAGATCTTTTTCAACACACTTAACTTAGGTCAAACAAGTTCATATTAGATATTCAGGTTGAGGTTCTAACTTGAATCTAGAACAAACAAATATCGGTGTAGCTTGTTGGGTACACGTAAAATCAATTCTTTCTTTTATATGTCTCTTGGGTTCATGGTAACAAGGAAACTACAAACTATACATATACTACTCCTTTCGCACATAATATTATAACTTCAGACGCAATCGTTACAAGTTTACGACAGCACATAAAATATTTCGCTTTGCTACTGTTTACGTTTTCAATTTCCGGTCTGCTTACAGCCTCGGGGTTGCACTGTCTTGTTATTGTACCAGTTATTTGGAGAGCACAGATTTAAAAATATGCTTGGGTATCCGTTGCTTAAATCTACAAAATTAAAATCTTAAATTTAATAAGATACTTTAATAAGAAAATTAAAGACAATGCATAGCCTTATCTGATGGCATGCATGAAATTTTGCACAAGATAAGATTTAAATGATGGATGTAAGTTTGTCAGTTTAACCAATGAGAAATTTAATTGGACATAATTTAATTGGACATATGGCTTTTAGAAACCTAAAAGGCCTAGCCATTTCCATTCTCTTTTTGTGTGCATTAACCATTGTCATTATCTGCAAAATCATCTACTACTGAATATTGTCACCAATGAAGTTGATAATTATTCTTTCCTAATTGATGCGATAACTAAAGCATGCGATGACAACACTATTATCAATTAATTTTCTTTGTTCCAGGTAAACTGAATTCCCAAGTTCCAAGCTGTTTGCTACGAGAAAAGCTAAGCAAGTCAAAGTTACTGAAAAGAAGCCTATACGACTTATAGGTACTTGTATAGTCACACTTCACCATTAATAATGTTACGAGCTGGGTATAGGACAAATTAACACACTACCAAATAAACACTAAAAATCTTTAATTAACTTAAAACAATACACAAACACTTAAACTTAATCACAATTACAGAATTTATCACTAATCACTTAGATATCGCACTAGTCGTTCACTTCGATCGCTTCGTTTCGTAGCCAAAATCAGACTAACTCACTTCCGCTAACCCGTCGCTTATTTATACGGCCGACCCATGTTCGAGAAACTTCCACAACTTCCGTGAATGTCTAGGTAGTTCCTTAGGGGAAACCCATCCTTCGAGAAAGTTCTACAACCTTCCCGAACCTTCTAGATGGCTCTATAGTGGATCCAATCCTTCTAGAAGGTTCCAGAAAGGTCCAGAACTTTCTCGAACTTTCTAGACACTTCCATCGTGGAACATTCTAGACTCGACCGTAGTCCTAGAATGTTCTCGTAAAGCAGTCGGCGTAACAATAATGTCAAACACAGTGTCTATCACTTTGCGTGGCTCAGAGCAATATCCATCCAGAGCATGTGCTCCTAAGGCTCAATTTAGTACCAAGTACGTACCTACGTATGAGATAATATGTGTTGGGTTTTGACAATAAGTGTAGTCTAGCTATCTATTCATCTAAGTTCGTCATATCTGAGGTTAACGGCAGGTGCTGACAACAGTCTTGCTTAAGCGGCTGTACAAAGAAAATTCTGTGTGTGAATGACTGAGCTGTAATTGCTAAGTTTTGGTACACGTCCTTTCTCACTGTCTCAGGCAGTTTCTGTTTCAACGAACTGGGGGGCTTTTCAGGAATGTGTGCTTCTACAAGTAAAGTGAAGTGGCCTTATACCCGAAATCGTATTCAAACAAAAATATCAGTTAAATAAATCCAATTGCATGGATATAAAAACAATTTTTATGAGTTTTATTTAATTTATAAACCCTTACTTCTACCTAACATTCTCGGATCTGTTAGGCACATCTATTTGAACTTTTAAGAGAGTCGAGTTTTCAACGAAATTCTCTTATTCAGTCTGGACACTATGCACCATCATAACCATAGGATCCGGCAATCGATCCAATCCCCTCGATGCACCAACTATACCAAGAATTGAGCAGTGCCATATTTCCCATCCGCGATCACAATTGGCACATAAAGTGTTCGCTAACTAACAATGTAATTGGTACTGCGGTCGTGCTGCCGCACCCATTAACTGCCTAATTCGGTTCACTTCACCAGGGATTGTGACCACAGAACAGTTAGGGACAGAAGGTTTATCTTGACACTTGATGAGTAATGATGAGGACTCACAAAGAGGAGCCGGTTACCGGACGAAAAAAGTGCATATCGTACAAAAATGAATTTTGGAGTTCTTAAACCTTCTGAACTAGCACGAGACGTTTGCAGTTGTAGGCCCTATGACAATAAACTTCTTCTTCTTCACCCCTTGGCCACCCAATGCTGAGTGTAGGTCTCTTCCAAATCTCTCCACTTTTGGCGGTTATGTGTCATGGCTATCCATTTTTAACCCCCGACCAAAAAAGACGGGTGTTATAAGTTTGACGTGTGTATCTGTGTGTCTGTCTGTGGCATCGTAGCTCCTAAACGGATGAACCGATTTTGATAAAATTGGTTTCGTTTGAAAGGTGTTTTAATCGAGAGTGTTCTTAGCTATGTTTCGAGAAAATCTGCCCAGCCGTTTGAAGGTGATCACCACTTTTCTAGCTGAAGGGAAATAAAGAACTTTCCCAGGTCTGGTCGATTCGAAATTTGAAATCATGTTACTTGTCACTATGGGCATCGCTGGGGGGGACTGCACCCTCCCGCTCCCCCCTAAAAACTGGTGGTTTTTTTTTTAATTTATAACTTTTTCTTGTTTTAGTTAAGTTTAAAAAGCATCAAATAAAATTAAATTGTAAATTTAAAAAACCCCCGACACGAAAAACCTCTAAAAAAACCTAAAATAAAATAATCCAAACGTCTTAGCGTCGGGGGCCCGCTAGTAGACCGCTTAGTACAAGAACAAAACACAGGGGACCCCCGACGCTAAGACGCTTGGATTATTTTATTTTAGGTTTTTTTAGAGGTTTTTTCTTCCAGTCACTTTAATGAGATCATCTGACAATAAACTGAGTTCCTCCTATTTAGAACTTTTAAACTACACTATAATAGGTCATATGGTGGAAAAAAATATGAGTCAGCCAGCATTGTTAGTCTATCCGTGGTGCTCTTGACATTTTATTTTTAAATACCTACGGACAGTACGCACTAAATCAATATCCAGTTTTGGGTTCCGTAATACAGTTTTGAATGAATTTTCTATCTACATCTCTTATCAAATGAACCCAGTGAATCATGAAGTGATAATATTTGATAATTTGCATGTGTTTCCCTTTGTGAGAATATCACTTGTCTATCTGTAATCCGTTATCCATAGATTAGTACTTGTCTACATATGGAGAAACATCGGTATCGGTTATCTAATATTTCAAACGTTAGGAAGGTGATTGAATATTTACTCGATGATGGGGAGAAATATGAGAGGCCAGGATCGTTAGTGACATAAGATAATTTGTTATTTCCCTAAGGTTAGATACTGTTTACCTAATACTAAGCAGATAGCTACATTATAGCTTTGTCATCGTATGACGGGTTTGATACCACTTCTTATTAGTAAGTTCTTATGTCTAACAAGGAAATGAAATTGAGGATCCAGAATGATCATGTTTTTCCAAAGACCAGAAAATCAAGAAACATCATAAAAGTGAACAATACAAAACCGCGTTTTCTTCAAATCTGTACCCGTAACACTGACACTTTATAGGTTTACCCAAAACTATAAAACAACAAATTCAACCATTGAAAAACACCATCGTATTCCGTTATCTCCACCGTGCACCATTGGCTGTTATTTGGATTGTCTTTTTACGTGGTCCATAAAGCCTTCGTGGCCCTTTTCAGTTTCTTATCAGCAGTTATATGTCGTTGGTCAGAGCGACGATAGCGGTTTATTTCTCCCTGCTATGTCGTCAGTGGCGATGGACGTATCTTGATGGTGTAAGAAGGTTTGAGGTTTTTATCGATCGATTTGTTTTGAGTTAAAGTGGAAGCTCCTGGGGATGCCCGTGAAATTTAAATTTTCTTAGGTTTATTGCAATTTGGATAGCAGCGGTGGCCCAGTGGTGGCAGCCCCGACATACAAGCAGTAAGCCGTGGGTTCGAACCCAGGCAGGCGCAAAACTTTGTCTAATTTTTTTCATCACCGCTGCCCTCAAAAACTGTGAAGGAAAACATCGTGAGGAAACCGGCATATCCTAGAACTAAAATTTCGAAGACATGTGATATCTATCTACCAAGGGAGCGTATTACGTAACGCAATTTTTGGATATTTTTGACCCCCCCTCGCCCCCAGGTAACGCGCTGCAAAAAAAAATTTCTACGCGACCGTTCTGAAGGGCTAAAACAATGTTACGTAACGCGTAGTTCAAATACCTCCTTCCGCCCCTGTAACGAATGGTAACGTTTCAGAAGACCCCCCCTCCCCCCAAATTCGTTACGTAATACTTGAACGCTCCCCAACCCGCACTGGGCCCGCGTGGTGGATTACAGCCCACACCCTCTCATAGAGAGGAGGCCTGTGTGACCTGTGTCCCAGCAGTGGGAACATTAAAGGCTGATGATGATGATGATTGCAATAGGGGATCGGACTGGGTAAAGAAAACGTTCTATTTTGTCCGTCAGACAGGTAATACAAAAATATTAGACACGTATTTTTTGTTTTATCAAAATATCAAAAAATTACTTAGTTAGAACTCATTAAAGTTGGAGAGTGGGGGCTTTCTACGTCACAAGTGGGTATAAAACTTACCTACATGTGACGTCATGCGCCATTTCAACTCAATATATCTCCGTAATTTTATGACCACGTGAAAAAAGAAAAAATACGTGTCCAATACTTTTCAATAAACTACCAGTCTGCTGTCAGTTGTGACTGGTCATCTCTTAGCTGCCACGGTTTATTTTAATTACTTTATTTTTTTAATTACTGATTTAATCTTTTACTCTGGACGCTCTTAACTTGCCCGTATTTCTACATTGTTCTCACATATTTGTAATTCTTAACATGAATGATGTAACCAAGATTTTGTAACATATTTTGATTTAAAAGAGTGTCCATAGAGTTTCTTGCCCGTTCTTCTCCTTAGAGATCTACGCTACGGAATGGGCAACTACAGTACTTTCATAAGTTATTATGCCTTGTGACTGGGACTGTAGCTTCGCGTTTTATTTTGTTTTTTTGACTTTCAAAAGTGCCTGTAATGGTCTAATTGAAATAAATGCTTTGACTTTGACTTTGACTTTACCCGACAGACAAAGAAAAAAAAATAGGATTATCCCCTATTTGCAGGTCAGTTTTAGGTTGCATGGTGATTACACTATGATTCGCGACCGTAACAAATAGTTACGCTTTACTGAGTTAAAATCATTGATACAACTCTCTAAATTCTTATAATCCCATTACATGACTTTTTCATGAAATAATCTACCGGGCTACCCTTGCGTTTCATCTTTAAGTTTTCATTTACTTATAACCTTTCACAATGTTTCATCAATATCAATTGTTACTTGATCTTCCGTATCAATCATTATATTCTTATGCATAATCACAGGCTTCCTCTATAAGAAAGTAATGGGGCTGCAGTCCCAGTTCAAGTTGGTAGATGTCACATGTCATTGAATTTTTGGTCTAGGACATGCCGGTTTCCTAACGATGTTGTCCTTGACCGTTTATATTTATTTTATTTATTATTTATTTATCAGACTACTTATATAAAAGAGAGATATGGTGATGAAAAAAATAACACAAAGTAACGCGCCTGGTTTAGTTTGAAATTACAACCTTACTACCCGTATAAATGGTCCTAATAATATTTGCTACGCCAAATGGCTGCCTTACGTTATTTTATTTCAGTTTTAGCTTGAAAAAGGTAAAAAAAACGCATACGTGATAATAGTAGCATTCATTCGTAGTTTTCTTTGTCATCTTCAAAATTTTCATTTAAAATGTCACTTTCTAGTAATATATTTAAAACATCAGCCGAAAGTTGGAGATTTTTCTATTCTTCCTCTTCCTCATGCCCGTCAGGACAGGGTCAGAGATGAAGAGGAGCCTATTAAAAACATCATCGTTGCAGGCATCCAGAAAAAAATTCGGGCGTAGTTGAGCCGGAACACTAATGTTGCGGGCTTCTGCCACTTCTTCGGACAGTTGTGCAATGTGAAGAATAGCTTCCCTTACCAGTTCAGCCCCATGACGCAATACTTTATGTAATCTCGGAGATATTGCGTAAAAGTTTTACAAGGTGACGTATAACTTTGCCGTTTCTTGGCAATATCTTTCAAACACCTTTACGTTTATTTTGAAACCACAGCAAATATGTCCAAAATGACTTTCAATTAATAAATTTCATCACCACCGTTATTTCAAAGTTCTTTAAAAACGCGCCTGCTGGCGTTTCCGTCATTGGAATTGCCAAAGTTGGCTTTTGGTATATCTACCAACAGACCAACTTTCTCCTGGAACTTATCCTGGATTTACGGAACGGTACCGGGTCGCGACCCACCAATTGGGAAAAGCTGGCTTAGAGGTTGTAGCACTAATATATAAAAAAAAAGATTTTGGCCAACTTTTAGGACCAAATACCTACCATTCTGCAGGCCCATACTACTGGGCCAACATTTCCCTTACTTCTCTTACTTTATCTGTTATGTCATCATCCTAATTACAAACCCAATGGCAGTTTTTCTAGTAAAACTCTCCTACTCAAAACTGCGCTGCAAGATTCACCTCAACTAGATCATTAAACATTTAGGAACTTGTCAGGTTGCCAATAATCGATAACTTGCGAAACAACGTTGCGACACCATCAGCTAAAAAGTCGCTCTAATTGGTGATTGACCCGGGCCGCCAATCGAGTCGATATCAATTTGTACATAACAAGCTCTAACACTCTTCACCAGTTTTATACTGATTGAAACCCCTTGAAGTTTTAAAGATTTAATATCGATCGGACCCTGTCTCTTGATTATTAAGAAAATTATGTCGGGACTAATATTACAGGCTTTATTTACTGAAACAAAAGTCAGAAACATTAAGACCCAGGCATAAGTTCAAATATCTTGGACATTTTCTTACCGACGACCTCAGTGACCATGTTGACATTGAGCGGGAGCGTAGAGCTCTGGCGGTCAGGGGTAATATGTTGGCACGAAGATTTGATCGATGTACTAAGCAAGTAAAGATAACGCTTTTTAAAGCATATTGTCAGTTTTTACACCGGTAATCTTTGGGTCGACTACTCGAAAAGATCGCTGGAAGTTCTGCGCGTCCAATACAATAATGTTTTTAGAATGCTGTTGCGATTGCCTTGTTTTAGCAGTGCCTCAGAAATGTTTGCGCTAGCCCATAGTGATGGATTTCATGCCATCATCCGCAAGAAAACAGTCTCGCTCCTGAGTAGAATGAGAGGCAGTCACAATAGCATCCTGAAAGCTGTGGCGGTTCCTCCACCATAGTAAGGCAATTGGTGAGCAGACTTATCCTAGTATTTCGTGTTATAGCTGATGGTTCTCTCATTAATTTGTCTTTAGTTAAGTTACTAACAATAGTGTTTAAGTGCAAACCTGTTACTAACAATTTATGGATATCATAGTTGTCCGAAATAAAATGATTTTATTTATAAAAGAAACCGCTAATGCTAATACCTCGAGTCGTAAACTTCTGGTTTGAAACAATTTCAAATGATCTGCGGATTATGAATCCATAAATTTGATCAATTCAACCTTTAGACTAATCGAAACGCTATTCATACTAAGAGAAATGTCCTCAAGTCAAAAAGATTCACCACCATCTTTTAATCACTTATCGGATTTGCATTTATCCCCACTGGAAGGGTTCCAACTATTAAGTATTGGTCGTTTTTCATTTGCGCCAAGTTTTAAATCGGGAATTTGCAAGGACTTAATATCCATTAAAGTTTCATCCTTTCAAGTAAAATTAGAAATGAGATTAGATATTTTTCGCAACAATGGAATTAGGAGTTTTTGTAATTTTCGCGTTGATAAAAAGCCTAGGTATAATTAGTATTGAAGCTTGATTGATTGATGAAAGAAGTGGATTAGAATCCATTGCAAAAAAGGCGAAGTAATTAGTTGCTAGATTATGGTTCTCCTAAGCTGGTCATAATGATCCATTCTAATAGGATTAAGAGATGTGGCAAGTACATATTTGATTGGTTCTTTATGTCTTTACATGTTGAAATAAAAAGGTTGATTCAATAATGTGTTAATTAATATGTTTACTTTGGTCAATAGCATACCATCTGTCTGTCTAGTCCGTACTCAATTACTCATCTAGAGTAATAGAAAACCAAAATCATAAAAGGGACTCAGTCCCAGGAGGATGCAACTTAAACCTTCGAAATGACTACATTCCAAATAAAGGCTATAACCCAAAAGTTTTAACTGATATTAACTCTGCGAATGCGGAAGTGTTTCCACATGAGACACGATCGAGTCTAACGTCACGGAAGGCATTAGGCATGCGGGATGCGAGCGGAGTTTATGTCGAGCGCTACTGTTGCCGTATCACTCAGGTGCACGCGGTGAGCATTGCAGATCTCGGACTGTGCCACCATATTACTTCTGTTGGAGAAAGAGAAGGAGCTATACTACAAGTCGTTAAGTTCCGTCACTGATAAAATAAATTGTGGTAGCCCCCTTGTAATAGTTGATTAAATGGAGAGCATGACAGACTGAGAGTTAGGAAAATATTGGGAGTATTAAGAATTTTTTTATTAATTTTATACTCCAATAATTCGCAGATTCGTAGAACTGGTGAAAAGGTAAATATACGTGATTGATATTACGTACTACATGATTCGCAGTAAGCGTAGGTGTCCAATGAGCAACATTTCCTGCGAATTCATTCCGAGCTGAATATTCAATACGCGACATATTTGTTACGGCCAAAATTGCTAGATTAGATAAGACCCACTAATAAAAAGGGCTGCATCCCGTTTGATAACTTTCCCTATTCGCCAGCTTATCAAAATACCATTACAAGAGTGCCGTTTCGTTACTATTTTGATTTTCATACATTGAAACTATCTGCTGCAGCATTACTCATTGTTTTCAATAATTTTGTTTATTATCATAATTGCCGTGTTGTACTTCATTGCAAGACCATGAACGCATTCATTATAACTTTAGATGGTAATAAAATCTAATAACACAAAATAGTAAATAATTAAATTGTATTTACACACATCAAAAGTGTCTAGGGATCAACATATATTTTTGCAATAACTTTTCTCCTGATTGATATTAATTAAAATTTTCTTTAAGGATTCATCAAATAAAGTGTTTTCGTTTGTCACAGTAACGATAAACCAAGTCACCTTTGCATTAATAAAGAAATTTGCCATTTTCTAATAAAGGGATTTTTGACATTTGAACCACTAACATTAAAGTTCGAAAAAAAGACTGAAATAACAGTTTTCTTTAAAATTTTATTGGGTAACTTAAACAATTAATAATCCGTGTTTCTACCGCGAACACTAACAACACAAGAACATCGGTTTGGCATACTCAAAATGAGTTCATCCAAATCACGCTGTGGAATGGCCGCCCATGTTCGTTGCAACAACAAAAAAAGGTCTTCTTGCGACTGGATACCCTCCATATTCGGCAGAGCTCTTCTCTGTAGCATATCCCATGCATGCTCAATCGGGTTCAAGTCTGGCGACTGAGCAGGCCAGGGCAGGACATTGATGTTAGCTGCGGCGAGAGTCTGTCTTACAACTCTTGCGGTGTGCGGTCGTGCATTATCATGCATTAACTGAAATAAGGGACCGATTTGCACTTGTAGAGGAACGATGACGTCTGATACAATCGTCTCAGCATAAATTTGAGCGTTGAGGTTGCCTCTGATCCAAATCAACTCAGTTCTTCCGCCGATCCAAATACCCGCCCATACCATGATGGTTCCACCACTATAAGGATGGACTTCCTGGCAGGATTTTAATCGCTGTTGGCGTCCAGGGGTTCTCCAGTGTCGTATACGTCTTGTATCCGGTCTCATACCAAAACGAGACTCATCAGAAAAGCACACGAAACGCCATTGTTCTTCTGCCCAATTTCTGTGTTCAAGAGCCCATTGATATCGAATCCTACGATTGTGCATTGCTATAGGTGGTACCCGTAGCGGTCTTCGGGAATGAAGGTTCACTTCATGCAAGCGGTTTCTGACTGTTTGGTCGCTAATTAAGTTCCCTGAAGAGTGATGAAGCCTCACGGCTAACATCATGGCGGTTATTGTTGGAGCTCTTCGAGTTAAGATTTGAATGTATCGGTCTTGTCTCCGTGTGGTGCAGCGATACCGTCCTCCATGGCGCTCAGCCACGGTACCAGTGCTTCGGTAACGTGTCCAAAGTCGACTGATAACACTCTGACTTGTATTCAGAGCTAAAGCCACAGTACGTTGCCGGGAACCAGCTTCTATCATTCCCACGGCTCTGAGCATTTCTTCCCTGCTTAAATGACGTCGCCGCTCCATAATAACGTTGGTTTTAATCAGTAGTAGGGAAACAGTAGCACTAATAATGTCTTCAATGCGTTGTATGTTTTTATAGGGAAAATATTGACAGCTGATTTTCATCTTTTACTCGAATTTGATTCACAGTTCCTGATTCAAATTATGAAATGCACCAAAAAGGATCCATATAAATTTATAAAATCATAAATTTATTACAAAGCCACATCTCAATCTCAAGAAATCCGCATAAAAATGCTTGATCCCTAGACACTTTTGATGTGTGTAAATTAAAATTTATAGAATAGAGAATAAATACTGTATTGTACACCAAAAATTAAACATAACGGGTTAATGGGGTATATTTTCTTATGTATAATTTTTGTATGAGTGACAAGTATACAAATCACATACTTATAGGCAGTTTTTTTTTTTGTTGCTTTTCTAAAAATGTACGTCAATCTACCAGTAATGAAATAGAAGTACATAATAAGTACATTTTTTTAGGCATGCTCCCGTTTCATAAAAAACTTATAAGCCAGCTGAAATTTTAGCGTTGTCGTGCTGGGAAGGAAACTTGCAAGCACGACCTGTATATCTAAGATAATTGAGAGGTATACAATTTCTAATTAGTGTAGTAAAAGTTATAATGAAAGCGTTAATGCTCGTGCTACGAAGTACAACACTAATTCCCGTATATCATTAACAGAACGACCAGTTCATCCAAGCAATTCTCCGCTAATAAACACACAACACAGTATTTCATACCCCAAAATAAATACCACACACGTGCCTCCGAAAATCGTTCCCACCACCGCTAGCTATGTTAATATCCGAAGTTCCCTAAGTTCACATCTACAGAATTTGCAAAGCAGTATAATCTGGCTCGTATACATCTTGCTAACTTTCGCGTGCAGCTTTAGCTCGTGCAATTTATTGCTCGGGAGCTGCGCCTGCTGGCATGTTATTGCTCTTTAATTGTTCTATTGCTGTTGTTTAGAGATTTGGTGCGGGAGTGAAAGAAACAATGCAGGTGGGAATAGGGAAAGATTGGGCGAAAGATTTTTGCGGTGGGTGGAATAGGGTTGAGTGGGTAGAAATTACTAAGATGTTATTTATAATGGAGTGGTACGGCTTTATTTGTATCTGCTGAAACTGAACTAGCGTTGTCTGTTGACAAAATAGAAAACACAATTATTAGATATGTCGTAGTTAGGGGATTTTATTTCGTTAGACTCGGTCACCATGTGGGCAGAACGTGGGTTTCGTTCTATGAGAACACACACTACACACGGAACACTGCTTTTATCGAACTAACAAATTACTTGAATTACTATCCAACAGAATAACACTAGGCACCATGAATCGGAGTACAGTTTCGGGACGTCTTGACTCCGCCGCTGTCAGACACTCACTGTCCAGTGTCCTGCAGCGACCAAGAAACATCACGACTCTGTAAAAGCGCGCTTAGGTAGGGGTGGACTGGTAAGTAGGTCGCGTGACGACACCTTTGGCGCGCTTTCGATTTATTTTCTGTCCGTACTAATGACCGGATCCGACACATATAAAAGTTTACTTTTGACTGCCTCCTTTGTCTAGTGGTCGCAAGAGCGGCTGCTGAGCATGAGGTTCTGGGTTCGATTCCTGGATAGGGCCTAAGTGTTATGGGGTTTTTCCATTAGGAGCGGCAGCCACGGAGCCTGGATTTGTGCCCGCTTGATGGTAATAGGCTCGCCCCCCTAATTTGGAACTTAAACATAACTCTCGAAATGTGTTTGTAAAGGTGTACTATAATTGGGTACACCTCTGCCTAACCCTTTTATTTTGATGACAGGTGATGTTATATTAATTACGTGTAATAATCATTTAAAAAAAAACACTCAGAGAATTAGTACTATAAAAAAATATTATTTTTATTTATTTGTGTAATAAAAACCACATCTTGTATTCAAAATAATAAGTACCCTCAGTCTTAAATTAACTTTATGACCGATTGAGTCTTTATACAAGGAACACGTTATCCTATTAGGTATATAACCCTCTGTCGCGACGGGTCCCGTGTTCCCGTACCAATTATAATTATGTAAAGCGAAGGGATCGTTAGACATGTTCATAAAATATTATGTCATTTAAATTGGTTAGTTACGTTTACTACCACGTTTTAAATGATTTTGATTCAGTGACGTTACACATTTTACCAGAATATCTGAGGTTTTAAAATAACAAAATTATAGCGCTAATACAGTAAGTTGATAAGTAAGTGACTGACTAACCCTTTGGTAAGACCGACAATCAGTCTTACTCTAGGGTATCTACGAAGTCCCATGACTGGGATTTGAGGTCAGTTAAGCAGCTGTTCCATGGAAAATACTAATATCAGCTGCCTCCGGTTGGACTGGAAGCTGACCCAACAAGATGGGAAAAGCGTAGGCAGATTATGATATAACCTAAATCTTACTTTACTTTTAAAAATGCGGAAGTTTGGATTAAAGGATGTTTGTTACTCAATCACGCCAAAACGGCTGAACAGATCTGGATCAAAAATTGGCATAGGGATAGATAAGCCGAGATAGATTAGTCTGGAATAGCACATAGGCTACTTTATTTCACACACTCACGCGCATCAAAATTTCCACGCAAACGAAGTCGCGGGCAACCAGAAATGAATAGCGACGTTGTGTTTAATACTAGAACAGACATGGTTGCCTAAGGACGTCTGAATAATCATCAAAGAGAAAAGTAATTTATTAACTCCTTACAATCATACGAGTGCAGACTTCCACAGATCAGTTTCATATATCATACAGTTTTCTTTGAAAGTTAGTCTTGCGAAATATATTGCGGCTCAAGTGTCGTACACTCGCGTCGTAGACTAAACGTTAATTGCCGCTACTTAGCTAAGTATTTGCGACTCCCCTGGGGAGAGAGGGTTGCCTACGTTTAGCGCGGAACCTTCGCGCCGAGCTCCAGTTTGATTTTATTTGTAATTGAAATGCAGAATCCAGACAGGGAAAGGACGCGGGATTAATTTTGTTTCTTTTGACGTGACAACGTCTTATAATTCGATAGAGCCGGCTGCACGCACGAAAAAACATGACTCATGCGGCGTTACCTCGCTCTGAGGCGTTCCATGTAAGGCTTGAAGTGCAAGCGAGAGCGCGGAACGAGCGACAAAGAAGCACAATCGGCCTTTGCGTTCGGCAGCGTTCGACATCCGTCTCTCTCCTACTTGAGTGAGCGATGCGTCTGCGTGGACAGCTGCTATACTATAGTACATTTACATGTTTTGATCGAGTATCAAGTGCAGTGAAAAGTGAATGTGGTGTCAATTGTTTATAGCAACGATAATTACAGCGATAAAGGTAATGATTCTTTCGATATTAATTATATATTCAGTGATATATTGTCGAATATTCGTGCTTTCATCATTAAAATGAATAGCGTTGTCACGTTCAACTATCGTCAGTAAACCGACTTTACAGACAACCAATTTTTTTCTGCCGTAGAAGCATGGGTGCATTTGAAAAAGCCTTTGCGAGTGGCTATTTCTGTTGGCACCCTATGCCAAGTAAGTGTGGGTATCCTCCATTGCTTGCACTGTCTTTGGTTTCCCGCATCCGACTCTCGCTTTCTACTCTGACCAGATTGTCGGCCTATCTAGCACCTGGCATGCCTAAGCTGTTATGACTAGTTCTGAATCCCCATCTCATCTACCAAACAGTCTACGGCAAATGCCAGAGAGTTGCAATAACTGTTAAAATGTTAACATATTATTTTGTGATATTGTTTAACGCACACTGGGGTGTATTTAGCTTCGCTGGCCGCTAGGTACGACCATAGAATAAATTACGTGTCATTATTCCTCACAATAAATGCTTATTGCACCTGTTATCGTTCAATCGGCACACGATATATTAAAGCACCCAACTTATTTCTCAATTTTATCCAAAGTAATAAATCTATCATACATGTTTGGAATGATTGCGCTACCACTTCCGCATAGTAGAATGTAAGTCCGACTAGGTAGCTGGTTGCCGTGTCGGGCCCTGAGGAATTTCTTACCTACCTTATATACTTGCATCTAACATGTAATCGTATATCTACGGTAGATTTATTGCTTAGATAGTTTTGGGTGTAGAGGAAACTAGCTTTTGCTCGCGGCTTTGCTTGCGTGGAGCTCGGAAATTGTCCCACGGGAACGTATTTCCGGGATTATAAGTATCCTTTGTCTATTCTATCCGATCAGCTAACGTGAAAATTGAACAGATAGGTTGACTAAGTTACTTCCGCATTTATAATACAGTAGCTGTTCCGTTTCAATGCCACATAAATATATAGATTTTTTCGGCCTGGAACCTTCACAAGGCGTCCAAGTACCCATAAAAGTTTCATCACAATCGGATCAATAGTTTAGGAACGCATAGAGGACAAACACTTATTTTTTTAGAGATATTAGTATGGATATGGAGTTTAAATGGCCGGGGGAGTACTGTACTAATACTGCGGTTTTGCTTTGACACTGTGTGCGGTTGATAACTGTGTTATCAGCAATTTTGACACCGCAACACCCAATGTGACCCAGCTGACCTAAGATTTTAATCCTCACTTGTTGAGTAACGTTGTGCATAGAAATAGTTGTATTGATTGATTTATGAAACAGAAAAACGAACTCCAGAAATGTAGTACGAATTAAGGAAACTTCTCACGTACTCTGGGATCTATCGACAAGTTTCTTGCGACCACCTGCCGCTATAATAATGCTAGAACGAGAGAGTGAAGCTTAGACCAACTACTAAGATACCTCAAGGCTTAGTATAATGCTAACAACATCTCCGCCAACTTCAGAATGCACTTGAAATACTCTTGAACCACAACTCCAACTATCTCCGCAATGTCCATAACTGAGGCTCTCAGTTTACACTGCGAGCGAGCTAATAATATTTTCTAGCGGTCCAGAATTCCTTTTATTCTATTTAACTGGGTGCCATCTTGAATGGAGACAAATGGCAGTGCGTACGCAGAGTTATCTCGGAGGCATTTCTTCTAATTCGCGGCGCCAATGACCCGCGCCGTTGTAGGGTTAATTAAAGAATTAATCGCCGTCCTGGGCCGTTGGGACCAGGGGATGCGCCGTGACTGAAATTTGTCGTAGGGTTATTAATAGGACACGGGGGTTAGGAATGCCTTTTCCTTGGGTTCAGTAGGGAAAGGTAATTTTGTAGACGTTATTGCAGTTAATTCTTGACAAAATAGCTTTCATACATTAATTAAAAGCTTGTGTATACGAACGAGCTTTAACTAAATAATCAGTATTCAGAAAAGACATGTCCAGTATGCAATCACGCGGTGCAAATCAGTTGAAAAGCCACCAGCATGGTGCCTACCATTCTAGAAGCTTTGTTCCATCATGTTTGTAGATCACCAGAACATACAGCATTACATGTGACATATCTGTCACCCTAAGCCCGAGAGGACAGACCAACTATCTAGGTACATTGCATTAACTGAGGCTTAATTAAGACCTAGCTGAAAATTACACGTTTAATACCGATTGCTTGTAGTTTTACTGTTAAAACACTTATAACTAATGGAGTACGGTTTTCCTCCATTAGCTTTCATTTTCTACCCATTTTCTAGGATGAGTCTGCAATAAAGACTGATTTGATGCAGGTCGTCTCGCAATCTGTTAGTATTTATTAAGTATGCTGCATTAAGGCTTTTATTCCATTACTTCACTGCAAAAGTAAAAAAATAAGTGCAGTATATTTGCACGTAGGTCTTCCTAGAGATCAAATCGCTAAGTGGGAGCAAGCGAAACTCGATATGCAATTAAACTTATCAACAAGAACTATACCACCAATTAATCCGGTCATAACTTTGCCGTGAAAATAAGCAAACACATCGTTTCCATTCGCACCGGGACCGTACCGGAGCATAAATTGAAATAAATATCGGTCGAACGGCATCTGTCGGTACCCATTAATTGTACTGACCTACATGTTTGTACTACAGATCTGTAATACAGAATACTTGCAGAAAATCTACTCGTACAGTTTATCTGTGTCGACAGATTTTATGATTCGACCTTGTACCAACGTCTGTTTGCAAACGCTCGCTGAATTATGAAATGCAGATAACATACAATGCTCGGTAGTTTGATAATCGCAGACAAGACTGGGCTACGTCTCAATGACGCTTGTTAGGTCTTGCGAAAACTGACAGTCCCTAATGGAGCCTTATCTTAAAATAATCATTCGAAAAGCTTGACAATCTGTGTCTGTGTGTGTGATTCCTTTAGAATCCTGTCCGTTTGCTGGAAATAGGTCTACAAACTGTAAAACTCAGAAGAGTAGTGCAGCTGAGTTTTTGCCGGAAATGCACACTTTCGCGAAAACCTTTGGCCATCTGCAGAGGAAATGCAAGCCTAGCCACACCGGCTGAAGTATTTACTATTCATAAAGCTTAGCAAGTTGGGAGCTGTTATCTAAAATCTTTATTCAGTACTATCACGCCGGATGCAATCAATATTGCAGTGTTACGGGTTTTGAATTAGATCAGGCGACGTTCCCGTTTTCGAATATGTTACAAGTTTCAGTTTTCCTTGTAGTGAGTTTTCTGTTTCCCTGTTTCGTTATTATAGGAAACTGCTGTGAACCCGATATCCTCGTTCTCGATTAATTATGTATGTGCATCTATTGGTCGTGAGGTCGAAAACATCACATGCGCGGTCGAAAATACCCCGCGGTTGATGCCCTGTCAGAATCGCTTGTTTGCCGTTGTATTGTTGCGAAATCCCGATATTGGGTTGGTAAAAGTTTCTTTGGTACTCTTACTGAAGTTTGGACGATGAAATAATTCAGTGGGTAGACATAGGATATGGCAAACATAACATAGCATCACGCCTGTAATCCCAGAAGGGTTAGGCAGAGGTGTACCTAATAGTATACCCACTTGGCAAACATCTTTGGTCGATAACTGGGTTTATATTTTATCTAACATCTATTTGATACTAGCACTTCGCCCGCGACTTCGTCCGCGAAAATTGTGGTATAGGTAATATAACCTATGTTGCTCGGTAAAGATGTAGCTTTATAATTGTGAAATAATTTTTAATATTGGTCGAGGAGTTTTTGAGTTCAACCGTAACAAACAATCAAATCTTTCCTCTTTATAATATTAGTTTAGATTTAAGTCGATATTATAACAAGGAAGAAATTTTTAAAAATGGCATATGCCACAAGTGAACACAATATAAAAAAAATATTACATTTGATAACTTAAAATAAAAATAAAAGAACATTGAGATGACTTGACTCCGCTGGTTGTGTTATTTCTCAGCGTTGTAAACATGGTAACTTCGGTGGTCACTACGACCAAGCATTAGCTAATCCTTCTTGCAACAGAATACAAGATAGATGAAATCTATTCAACAACGACTCTATTGCCATATGTATAAATAAACAAGTAATACGCAACTGTTGTCGATTGCGATGTCCTCGGTTTATTGACATCTAATAGTATGCACAGACTCTTAAAACTATTTTTGTTGCTTAGACACAAGCCAGCCGGGGCATTTGACCCGTCAACGGGTCAGGGGGTCTACTCTCTAAGCACGAAATCCGTAGTTTCGGCCGAAGTTACGATTGTTTCCTACTCCGTATCACTTACGGACATAAGATTCGTTAGGGTTCCGAAGTAAAAATTAATGACAACACAATTGGACATTTGTCCTTACTCGTGATGTATTTTCAAAACTCATGAATCCGTAAATGTTAGGGAGTAGGGTTCATTTCGAAGTATAAAGCTAGTTACGGACGGACCCGTATTTTCGTTGACTGACTTAGAGAGTAGACCCCCAGATACCCACTGCATTAGGGTGATCTCAGATGTTGGGTCAATCATGTGTTGTTTTGCACACAGCTTCAAGATGTAAGATCATTGATACAGACATTGTGAATTCCCACGGTTCTCAGATACCGTCCAGAAACCTATTACAACCAACGCTATTTCCTTGTAGTTTGAGGTTCTAACATGCCTTTTAATGACCTAATTGAAATAGATGGTTAGTCAAAACATGAAAATAGGTAAAACCTACGGCAATTAACTTGACCGACTATTCGATTAATATTTAATCTTCGCAAGTACAATGTGTCTGCAAATTGGTTACCCATCTGACAGGGCAGAGCACTGAAAGCCCTGATTACCCTAATTTCTCTACTTAATAAGCCCACTTCTTCTTCTGATTTGATTACTGATTTTCAATATTTATGCTCTGCGCACAGCAAGTATCTTCGCTCCTCCAATAATCGTCTTCTACGATGTCCTCCTCACCGCTCTGGTTTTATTAGATGCTCTTTCTTTGGCCAGGCGGTTTTCCTTTGGTACGAGCTCCCACTGAATATCAGGTTGGCAACAGTCTGTTAACATCTAAAGTAAAAGCTAGGGAATACTTACTAAAGAAGCTGGCAGATCATCTCAAAGTTAAATTGTTGATAGTTTGTCTCTCTCTTAACTTTTTTTTTTATATTTATGTATTTATCGTAATATTTATTTGCAAATGTTTTCTTGACCATTTGTTGCTGCACCTACTATGTTTTCTCTCTGCATCACCCTAATGTAGACTGGTAGAAAATGCATTAAGTTCGCCTTTGTACAGTGTTTTTTATCTTGTTTTTTATTTTAATTCCATAATTTTCCATCCAAAGGTTTTCTGGAAGCTATCGCTATAAGCTCTAAGACCGCTGTTGTAACCATAAAATTAGCAGTTTTGTAAACCCGTTTTATGTTTGATTTTTGGTGTACAATCAAGTTTTATTCTATTCTATGCTTGTGCATAAAGTATTATTAGTCCAGGTTATAGCAAAAGACCTAGCTTTACCCAGTTAACCCTTCGGGCGCGCGCCGGCATTAACCTGCCCACATTTATTATGCGAAACATGCAATAAAACACGTAAGACACAATATCCACAATAAGTCGCACAAACTCGTACACACACACTCACACATAGGCAACATGTAATTCACTCGGAATAATTTTGAATAATGTATGAGGAACAAAATAGACGAGAGAAATGGCCCGGATTTTACCGCTAAATTGGATTTAGGACATGCTGTAAAAATATTGTTTTAAATGTGGGCAACAATGATATTTAGACGCAAATTGATTGTCGTTTGTTTTAATTTGGGTAGGAGATTGTTTCTGAATTATAAATGTTGTAAGATTTTGTGCTTTGAGGTGTTTAATCATGATAACTTACAAATAGATATTAATTCAGACGTTGAAGCGAAACTGATATGGCAGTTGAAATATCTGTCATCATCTGCCTAGCCTTTTCCCAAACTATCTTGGGATCGGCTTCTTGTCCAACTGGATGCAACTGAGTACCAGTATTATACATGAAGCGACTGCCTATCTGACCTCCACAACCCAGTAACTGGGTAATACGATACCCCTTGGTAAGACTGGATGTCAGACTTTTGGCTTCCGACTACTCGTACTGTCAGAGATCTACAAATGACAGCCAACGTGCTTTCTGAGGCACGTTAAGCCGTTGTAATATCTATATAAATAAATAAAGCAAGTACACACGGCTATATACATCAAGATTTTAACAATGAGCGATCCGCATAAACTGGTTTTGTATACTTTGATCTCCTTACATGAATGCTTCTTACTATAAACTGAAAATTAAGATTGTTGGACAGATTTTCCTTAATATAAATAAAATATAAACGCGAATTTTATTAAAATAAGCAACCTTTTGTATACGAACTCATAATTATAACAGACTGAAACCCAATTAAAATAATATTCAGCGAAATAAAAAACCTTTTGTTTTCACAAAAATTACAAGCCGAATCTGATATCATTGTTTCATAACGTCACAGTTCGTCAATTCCCCTGAAACACAGCAAAAGCACATGCTACAATGAATATGAACAAACGCAGTAATATCGTAGATATGAAAAAAGGACAATAAGGGATGAGGCAAATACGCGAATAAAGGATCTCGGCTCTGTTACTAAAAGGCAGGGGAATTATGACAACATAAAAACGAAGGGAGTGACTGTCTCCGTAGACAATGCGGCAGGCAACGCTTGTTATTAAGTCCCCTGCTATGTAAATATGTACCGCGACTCTTCGAAAATAAAGCCGCTGGGAAATTCTTACCGAAAACATTATCTCCGAGTTAGAAATTATTTTTGCAAAGTTTTTTGTCGCAATTTTTGAGGGCCGCAGTGTTAGGGTTAGAAGCTGTTCAGTTATAGGATATTACGACCGAACAAATATGAAATAGCCAGTAGGCAGTGCTAATGGTGGGACGTCGGACTGCCATGGGGCCGTCCATTAATCAAGTGATGTTTTTTTTTTTTCATTTTTACCCCCCCCCCCCTCCCCCTTGGTGATACGTGGTGAGGTTTAAGACTAACCCCCCGCCCCCACCCAAAATCACGTGTATTTTTAGTACCTACACAGAATCTTAAAATTTTTAGAATTAGAATTCTTTAAATATTCGTTCGTTGCCTGGCAACGTCAAGGCCACACTACAAGCCGCTTTTCGGTTTAGAATCGCGCATTTGACGAAGAAATAAATATACGTGATATCTTACTACACCCCCCTCCCGGGACCCTTTTGATATTTCGTGATTTTCGCTAAGCCCCCTCCTTTTCACTTTCAAGCCTCACGTGATTAATGGACGGTCCCCAAGATGTAGGTCTCAAGTTCGAACCCAGGACACGTAACTGTGATTATTCGGATTCATGTGCGTATTGTTTAAATGTCACTTGCTTTGGTGAAGGAAAACATCGTGATAAAACCAGCATGCCTGAGAGATATTTCTCGACGGCAAATAAAGCCAAGTCAGAGGCTTATGGGCGGCGTAAAAACACTAACACAAGGCACTAACCAAAGGAAAAGAAAGTGTGAAATGCCGTTTGAATCAGATAGCCTAAGAGCTTGCTATTAACAGGTAGGTAATAATCCCTTTGGAGTAGGTTTATTGCTGTATCTTGTCAAGTCTAATGCCAGTCATCCAATCCTCATAGTGCTCCACTAAACTCAACCTAATGTATTCCCAGCTGAAATAAGTTTTTTCATTTTTAACTTGCACAAAGCCCTTTTATGAGCTTAAAAGCAATCTAGTTAAGTGCAAAAAGATGAACAATGGCAAAATGACTACGCCCACTTGAACGAAGCTCTAAAACTTACAATAGTGAAAATTTATAATTTATTGAGAAACGACACCTAAGTCAAAGTTCATGACCTGAAAGACGTTGAAGTTCCAAAGGCTTTAAATATTTATAATCTCGAATAGATCTGAAAACATTTGATACCCAATTTTCTATTTTGTTAATGAAGTGTCAAAAACAACCTAGTTAATAATTTAAACGCAATTCTGAAAACCTTGCCATCAATAGAAATTATTTTCGTTTTAAATTTCAGATGTATTTGCATTCAATTATTCGATGAAATTGTTTTTGACATTCGATAATTTACTGTTTGAAGTCTCGATTAAATTAAACAGTAGCCAATTTGCTCATTTTGTATTTCAATATAACGTATTCAGTTAATACGACATGAGCGTACGCATGCTGCTGCCGCATATGATGCGGAGCAACGAGGAAAACTCGTGAGAAAAGTTTTGAATGAATTTGGATCGGTATAGGGGTAGAAGAAGACCAAAGAAACGATGGATGGACTATGTGAAGGATGATATGGCAGGAATGGACGTGTCTGATGAGATGACGGGTAATAGAAAAAAAAAAGTATGGAAGAAGAAGACATGCTGCGCCGACCCCATATGAAGTGGAATAAGGACAAGAAAATGATGGGTCAGCTAATACGACTGACAGCCATTCAGTGTGAATGTACGATCTTACTTCACAAAGGTTGTTGACCTATGCCCTAATTAACACATCCTTATTCCGTAGACATCTTCTACTGAAATCTGATCTGCTAAAGAATCATTTACAAAGACCAACTGTCATAGAATATTCTTAAATAATTCTTAATCACTATTGAATGTTAAGCCGTTGGTCCCGGCTGTCATGTGTAGATCTTTGACAGTCGTTACAGGTATTCAGTGACCCGAAAGTCTGACAAACAGTCTGACCAAGAGGTATCGTATTACCCAGTACTAACTGGTTTGAGGAGATGAAATAGGCAGTCGGTCCATGTAAAATACTGGTATTCAGCTGTATCCGGTTAGACTGGAAGCCGACCCCAACAAAATTGGGAAAAGGCTAGGCTGATGATGAAAACTTTAAAATCACTACTCTTCTGTGTAAAGGTGGTTGGTGGGATGTTGGTTTTCCTGAATTCACATAAACATTTCCAGCCAACCCAAATCACTGATTAAATCAATATCTTAATCTTGTATTCCGAGGTGGTGCCCTCGCCGGTAAAATTCTTATATAACTATATTACCTACTTTCTTTCAAAGAAGTGTCACGCCCGGGCGACATCGAAACTTTCCACGGGTGAATATACTACTCGGGACTTTGTTAGGGCTGCCTGTTCAACTTTAACATAGTCTATATTCTTGTATTTTGTTTTGGTGGTTTTGGCAAGCAGCTGTTGCTGTAGCTGTGTGTATTGCACGCTATACTGCGATCACGAAGCTCTGTCATTAGGTAATGCAATTTACCTTTCGTATTATGTTGTTCGTGCAATGAGGCTTTGTAGTCTTTGTAGTTTGTGGTAATAGTACCACATGAGATACTGATGCTATAGCCACCATCTTTTCATCGTCATCAATCCTGCCTTTATCTCAATCTACTTGGGGTCGGCGCAGCGTTTCTTCTTCTTCCGTACTTCTCTCACTCTCACTAGCTACATCATCTTTCATATAGCCCATCAACGTTTTTTCGGTATTGCCTTACTTTCATAGCCATAATATCCAAGGTCATAACTTTACCCGCCATCGTTCAAAATGTTTAAGTATTTATCCAGGTTTAAACCGATACCACTGTTATCAAAAAATATATCCCGAAGCAGGACAACAAACAGTTTACTTTCCCCCGTTTATCCGTCACTGAACAGTATGATTAATATTCTTTACCCGCAGTTTAGGGTTGTGAACTTCTGACATAGCAACATCCCGCGAGCCATGTTTGGAACGTAAATATAAATGTCCAGGTAACAGGTGCTGTCTCATATTTTCGTTATGTGTAATGTTTATTATGAGAAGTGCGCTCTTTGTGCAGCACTGTGCAACTTTGTACTAAAGCATGTGCAAAGGACATGCCTCACAATTCGTGAAAATCAGAAAATGTGCGAAGTATTCTTGGTACGAGGAAATTATACTTTTCAAGCTATTTTATTTTTGCGAAAAAGCACCTGTCCTAGTTAAGGTATAAAGAAAGTGTTCGTCGACTTATTTCGATTTTTTATTGGAGTTTTTTCTCCTGATCTGTAAAGAAAACCTGCCAACCTTATTCTGGGTAAATTTCCAGAGTCTTTCAGCTTAAATATATTCGCAGCACGTCTTCGTCGACGATAAACAATTAATTTCTTTAATCAACTGCGCCCGACGCGTCCCCCCGGGTAAGATAGATACGACCACTTTGAAAAAAGTAATATAAAAGGCTAGTTTATTTATATATCAGCTAGTTTATATTAATTATTCTGTGGATTAAAATAAGCTACATTGTTTGCTTTAAAAAGGTGAGATTGTTTTTTATTGGTGATGAAGCAGAGATGAAGAAAGGATTGAATAAAAAATATATTAATGAAAAAAAAATTGTTTTAACCCATGCAAGAAACACATTTGAACAAAATTAACTAAACAACATAAAATGAAAAATATAGCAAGAGTCAGTTTACTCAATAAATAGACATCGTAATTTGATTCTGAACACACTGCTTGAACAGCCTGAAAGCTTTTCAGTATCTGACGCAAAAAAAAAACAGAAACCATAAAATAAAGAAGCAAAAACCAACCAAGAGAACTGCGTGTGGTCGTCCAGTATTACTGTAATCATCAGCAAAACAGTAACCGCCATATACATCTAACAACGGTAATAGTACATTCCGCCGTGTTTGTTTATAAATTGACATATAAATGCCTTCTATTCATCTGTCAAATTTGAAGTACCGGAAAGCTTTGAATTATACACATCTTTATCATTGATTAATCTGACATTTGACATCTTTAGCATTAATTGAAGCATTATACAACTATGGGTTTGAAAAATATAGTTAGCTAGAGGAGGTACCTTATTCGATGATCCGCCAATTGCGCACCTGTTATCATGGCAACAACGGTCAACTTAGTTCAAAAATGGATTTGGGAAGGCTTTTAGAATATAGGTGTAACAGTTCATGCTATTATAACTAATGCTTCTTTAACTCGAAGATCTAAATACGAACAAATACGGAGAAGTAAGTAAGGCATTGCCGACCAGTTATCTTAGTCGGCAAAGATCGAATCGTTAAAGTTAATGCTGACTCGGATCCGAGCCTTTACGGTTATATCTAAAACCGCTTGCAGTGCCCAAGTGAGAAGGTGATGCGACAAAAACCGCTCGTGAGAAGTGTCGTCAATTTAATGATTGTCGTATAAAATCTGCTATCTTGGTGAGGTGATAAGCAGCGTTAATATTTTTTTAGGGAGCGTAAAAAATATTTAGGTTTTGAGAACTTTTAATACTTTCTTTTGCAAAACTATGAAACATCGACGATTCTCGAAAGCACATCACTAAATCAGATTGTTCATGAAGTTAGCGCAAGTTTAGGAGATAATATTTCAAGTTCTAGTTCGGTGAGTGAACTAAGCAGACCCTGATCTTGATATCGGAGACCTGGAAACTACTAGTTCGGTGAGTGAACTAAGCAGACCCTGATCTTGATATCGGAGACCTGGAAACTACAAACATATTCCAGCTTGAAACCTTCAAATCATTTGGGAATGCTACGTATATTTAGAACGCTTTTTTGAAAGCAAGCTATGTGCATGTAGATGTAGATTTGTGGATTCAATTCAAGTGCAAGATGCTTAAATTATTTTTCGTCTTCTTAATAAAGAGGAAGACGAGGGAAACGATGGATTGTGTGAGAAATGATATGAAAGAAAAAGGAGTAAAGGATAGCTTGACGGTTGACAGTGGAAAATGAAATAAAAAAACCTGTTGCGCCGAACCCATAGGTCAAGGGATGGGACAAGTGCAGGAAGATGTTGATGACTAATTCTTAAGAAACTTCTCTGAATCCCGCTGCTAGTATGCCTCTTGCACCATATTTTCCTAACGGGTTTCTAGTCCGACCACCGTTACCCGAAGCCGATAGCTGCAGTCTAATAGAATAGTGCACGACGCACGATAGAATCCAAGCCAAGCTCCCGATTTGTACACCAATTATTTTAAACCTTACCTATGTATGATAATGTGGGAAAGAAACTGGATTTTATCGGTAAAGTTTTCTTCTTTGCTCGTGGCGATTAAATGAGAATTTAATCATTCATTCAACCAGACACTACTAGCTTTTCAAAGTGGTGTAATTCAAGGATCATTATTTGCCAGTCAGAGTCTTTCGATGCGTACCATTTAAACTTGCTATACTAGACACTGATGCATAAGATATTATAGACCCAGGTCTCTCGCTTTGTTCAGACACCCCACTATGGTCAGATATCGATAAGCCCCTATGATGCTATGGGATGACTATTGCTTATCGTAATTTAGTTTATATTGTTTGAACGTGCTTGTGTGTGAATAATTCAAAGGCAGTCCCCAAAAAAAATCTGCGACAAACCACAGCAAAGGTTAAAATTGATAACCAACACCCGTGTGTGTACCTAACCCATCAATATCCACGAACAACCCAACAACAATATTGCTCGCTCCAAAGCGCACAAATTCCCGCCATCCTTTGTGGACAAGTTATGAAATAAAAGGCAAAACAAAGGGCCATGCATGCACGATGGCGCTTAAGCCCCGCGCCATTTATCTGCGGTGCGTTGAGTATGCTCCGCAACCGCCACGCAGCCGCCACGCTGCTTTCACGCTGCGGCAACTGGCTGCATAATAACACGCATAAATAAAACTTTGTATGTTTGTATACTTTGAATGGTAGCTGGACGGAATTTCAATGAATGAAATTCTGCAGTTGGAATTCGCAGCGTTTTTATATAAATTGTAATTTGTATTATGTTAGAGTTGTGTAAAGCATGGAATACTGTGGTTTGCGAAGAATTATTATCTTTTCCTCTTTGAGAGGGAATTATGACTTAAAATTGTCAAAGTTTTAGGGTGAGAATGCCTATTGTTGTCTAGACATTTTGAATTCTCGTCAATAACTGTACCCTTGTTATTATCTTATTTACTCAAAGTTTCTACATTTTAACATTCAAAACGTTTCTCTACACAAAGACAAGCTCGACTTGTTGGAAATACAAACATATATTCTCACAAACCTATCGGAGTTTCAAATAGTCTGAATCTAATTCTAGATCTTGTAATAAAATCAGTCTGGGCGTTCGTTCACCCGATTACTGTTGTCATGTATTACTTAAGTCTGTTATCCACTATTACATTACTTGATGTGGTCCGAAAACATGAACGTTGCCATATCATCATCATCATACTCCTGTACTTATCTCCAATCATTTTGGGTCGGCGCAGCATGTCTTCTTCTTCCATAGTTCTAGTCATAAACGAAAATAATTAAAACAAAGAAAATTTTCTTCTTTGGTAGCAGATTCTACTCCAAAGATCCAGGGCGTTCACCTAGGTAGAATAAATTCGTATCGGAAATCGACCTAAGCTTATTTTTTTTTTTAAACAATACTATGAAACTGTTGCAACGTCTTCAAGAAAGACAATCTTATTAAAGTAGATATTTACTTCAGTGATTCCAGTTTCAGATTTTGCTCACATCTCGAGGGAGGAGCGTGACACTGCATAACATAATATGAATATGTCCTCCCTGTAAAATCGAATTTCCTCTCGCCATGTAAACCGATGGACGGGCGTCCTTAACGGTATTTCGTTCACGTCTCCGTTTCATATCGGCCAGCAATCGCTTGCCGAGCGCTCTACGACGACATAACAAATATTGAGCGCGAGAATTGAATTTAGAATTTCTTATTTTAAAAATCCGTCGATAAAACGCTTTTAGAATAGGTACTAGTTTCTTAAATCTTCGCTTTCAGTGTGTTTGGACCCTAGAGAGGTCATAGACAGGTACTATGCTTTCTTAGAAAAACGATGGTCTAGTTAAGGTATAGCTGACTAGAAAACATTTGGTTAAATTGAAAATTTATCGTAACGATAAGCTAAGCACACATACTATAGGTTCTTCGTAACGAAATGAGGCTTACAAGACAGCACAGCACTACTATCGATTTTCTTTATTTTATATTGAATTCCCTCGGTCTCTGAGCTGAAATAGCTGTAATCATCATCGATTTCCCCTGTCTGGGTTATCAAATCTAGGTTATTCGGAGCCTCTAAGTTATGTTAAACCACACCCTCATTCATCACGCAATAGACTTGTAGGAACAGAGCTATAACCTCTAGATAAAACTTTATTGATATCTATGAATCTTTAGTTTATTAGACTCCAAGACCTCTAGGAAAGTCATAAACACGTTGGAATAGTGGTCCATCGCATAAGGGGGTGAACACACTCATCAGAATAAACGAGCCTTATTTTATTAGCAGAGAATTCATACTTGTCTAAATCTCTTTGAAAGAAATTGAATAAACCGTTTTATTGTCGGTTTCATCATCTGCTCTCTGTAAGATATGATAATTGCCATAGTTTTTACCGTCTTAGGAATATCCGTTGTGATTATACTAAACCGGATATTAAAACTAGTGGAATTTTGCACTGCACTAGTGCTTTAGTCGCATCTTTCCGCACATCTCTATTACGCAATATTTCCTTTGCTAGTTCTAATGCACAGCATTACCCAGTACCGAACCAATTCTGTGACTGGGTTGTCGAGGTCAGACTGGCAGTCGCTCCATGCAAAATACTGGTATTCAGCTGCATCCTGTTAGACTAGAAGCTGACCCCAATCAGGTTGTTGAAAAACGCTAGCCAGATCATGATTCATGCACAATATACTTTTGTTAATAAAGCAATCTAATGAGCAATGGCAAATGTGGAATACAGGACAAAGTATGGAAGACAGAGTTCGGAAGCAGACATGACAACAATCATCATTAATCACGACAGATATTGTGTTGCAAGTTATTAATATTACTGACAACCCCCGCGACTGAGATATGTTTGCAGTACGACCGGGTTCGCCACAATAGGACAAACGGATGGCTCTGGAAATCATGATATTTGATCGTCAGTCGGGCGCCATTTAGGACGAATATCACCTATGAACGACTTTCAAGAACTGTTTATAACAATCCATATTCATTATTGATTACGTTCATTTATATTGGTGAAATGCGCTCCTAGAATTTGCCAAAAATTATACTCGTTCTTGGGTATTTGATCTTCTCAGACTCTTTTTCGGAAACAGTGTCGGAGACATACATTTAGGATTTCTGAGCTACATCCTACCTAGTCTCTAAGCTTATAACAGGCCGCTGCCAGATATCTTTTTTGCATAGTGGGCCTATGTTTTAGGCTGAGTTCAATAGTGATTCCTTGATTTGCTCATAATATTACCTAGTATTCCAATTACAATTTCTAACCCAATATTATTCTTGTTCCAGGTAAAACCATCACCAACCAACCGGGGGGTATGATTATTAGAATCAACAGCTGGTAAAAATCCTTGGAGGCTGCACTGCTGCTAATGCGCCATCGTCAAGCGCTAATTATCCGAACAATGCTAATTTAATGCGCGTTCTATTACTATGTTTAGCACCGTTGCGCTTATCGTAGACTGTGGCGGTTCCGCGTTGATTATTATTGTAGGTAGGTACTGCTTTATTAGCCTGTGTGCTAATCACATAAATATAACATTTAGCATGTAGTCCCCAAAGGATAGGCAGAGGTTCTTCAGGACCCACATTTCTACAGTTATATGTAAATCCCATGTAATAGAAGGCGAGCCTATTACTGAAAAAAAAACTGCAAATGGAAAAACCCAATAAGTATCACTTTGCTCTACCTAGGTCGTGAACCTAAAACCTCATGCATAACAGTAGCGCTTACGACTAGGTAACGAAGCAGCTAGTAAATAATTGATTAAGATCTATGACAGTTATGATATATTGACCGGGTTGGGCAGGGCACATAGCTCGCAGAACGGGTGCCCGATGGGGCCGAAAAGTTCTGGAATGGCGACCGCGAACTGGAAGACGATGCGTTTGAAGGCCTCCCACTACGTTGACCGATGACCTGGTGAATGTTGCGGGAATCTGTTGGATGCGAGTCGCACGGAACCGTTCAATATGGCGACACTTGGGGGGGGGCTATGTCCACCAGTGAACGTCTGTCGGCTGAAATGATGATGATGATGATGACCGGGTTGAGTAAGCCATTTATTAAATTTGTAAAACTAGCATGAGAAATGGGGATGGATTGTCAATTTGCATTGTCTGTCATCTCAAGAGAGTTTCATTAAATATTTTAAACGACAAAAAAGAGAGTTATTCGTTAAACCAATGTAGTTCAGCAAGTTATGAATGTCTGTAACAGTTAAAATTAATTACAGTAAGAAAGTCATTAAAGACTCAATAAAAACCGCAATCATCTACTATTTAAAAACAAATATTTTCTGAACCATTAAGAAATCAACTAAGCATGCACTCATGCAATGCAACATACACAGAAATAAAGTGTTAATCCAGATCAAAGCGAACAACGAAACGTTAATAATTAGCAGATTACGCTAAATATAGCGTGCTATTCGAGCTATTAATAACGCTGGCTTAATTAGCTGTCTAGACATCCATCTTCTGAGCTCTTTGTGTCAAGCTATTTATGTATTCACTGTTAATTTCACTTGATTGGTAGTGGCTGCAATTAAACTCTGGTTGTTAAAACGAAAGTTGATCTTAGATTTTATTGTTTTTAACATGACGATAATGATTTGTATGGTAAAATACTGGTTCTTGATATTAGAAATCGAAAACTAAGATTCTCACGTCAATTAGCGAAGCCATAAATATGATTGAAAAAAGGTTAATAAACTTTCAGTCTGGTGGTTGGTCTCATTTTCGCACAAAATATTCATGCACAGGTACACCTGGTGTGGAACTTTATTGAACACGATTTTATCAATAAACCGCTACAAGGCACGATACAGGTGAAAATTACCATAAATTAATCACCATGTGATGTTGGTACAGAAATATTTGTTAATGCAACTGCTATTAAAAAGAAACCACAACTACTGAAACACCCAAAACACCAAAAAAGTTCACTACACCACTATTTATCTAAATAAACGTAATGTAAGGAAAAAAATCGAGGACAAACCGAGATAAACGCTCACAATTCAGTGTTGTACAAAAAACAATGGAATTCGTAACACAAAATAAATGAGAGGAGGAAGCTAGGACCACAGTTCACAAAAACTGTGCCAGTACAAGCAACTTAGTTTTGTGGCTTTGTAGCATATAAAATATTGACTTGGCTCCACACTTTTTGGCAACTGACTTCCTGCAGTGTCCTTTTTCACGTAGATAAAGTGCCTTTCCTAACTAATGACGAGTTTCAGCCTAACAAGGCAAAACTGAGTATAACTACAATGGAATTCTGACTGGACAAAGTCAGCTGATGGAATTTTAAAGTTATTGCAGACCTAGAACTGGCTCCGGGTTATTAGCAGCTTGGAAGTGTGACTACTAGGACTAGAGGCTTTATGTGACTCATAAGATAAGACTAAAAACTTACATCATTATATAAGTTTTTAAACTGACACTGAAAACCACCAACCGGGAACTCAAAACAAATAGTAAACATGCTAAATATCCCGTTTTAAGTGTAAATGATCGTATTACTTCCTTATGTTCAAAAGAGGAACCAGTTTTGGCTACTCTTTTTAATAATCCCATAATTGTTTTTTTTTTTTAAGAAAGCCTTTTATTATTCTTTCGCGCTTATAAGACATGACCACAAAAAATACCTTTTTCCAACTTCCGCTTTAAAACACTAAACCCCAATTCGCGCCGAAACACAGCATTCGTTAGGTAATAAGCGTACGAAAAAGTAATTAAAACTACCGTTCGCAATTACAAGTGTCCATGGAATGAGGTCGTTATAGACAATGCGATTTTTACGCAAAAGAAACCATGGTTGGCGGGACTTAATTAGATAGTCGAAGGTCTCCGAAATTGACCGAGGAGATCCGAAGCTAATCTTGTGTCCTTGTGGTTACTTTGTAAGGGCTCCGTCAACTGTGAAATTATTGGGTGCGTGAAATTCAAGCATTGTTGCAATGAGTGACTGCCTATTGAGCAAGACCAAAATTGGCGTAGATTAATTTATTCATAATATTAGAATGATCCATACGTTTTATATTTCAAAAGTTTTTGGATGCATTCCTTTTTTTGGTCATCGACGTCATTTAATATTTGCATTTGCTGTTAACAAACTATAAATATTTACTTTCTGCTTGTTCTGCTTCCGCAGTTATTGTTATGCAAACGAAAGTCTCATTAATTATGTAACCAGAAGTTTAGAATCATAACACAAACAGTAGCCAAAACGTACCATTAACTTTGTTATAGTTTTCAATTGACCACGAATGCCCGGATGTTTTTTACAAACACATGCGGAGTTACTCTTACTGGGTTCATTCATATGCTCTACATATTTCACCTGGTATACTCGCCGAATAGGCGTCCACGCTATTTTCGCATTGGGTTGACAGAAACTATGGAACCCCACCTACTACGAGCCTTACTTACTTGTTCACGTTAATATAATATATTATGGTCTTATACGCACGCCGCCGATCCTAGTACCTCCAACGTATCCGACATTTCTGATCATAATTAAATCGGTGTTTTTTAATAGCGCCCACATTCGGTAAAACGATTCCGTTCGACTAAATATGGCAATTAACAGTTTTAATTAATTATGGAATTTTGGCACAGGTACCTTTTTCCCTTATGAAAACTCGTTACCCTTCGCCGTTACCTCACGTAAAATTACGCCGGCAGGTTCCGCGTTCACCGGTGTCCCAGTAATCAAATTAATTAGATTCCCTTATAGGTGATTGGCGGCTCAGTCTGCCATGAACCGAGTCCTCACACATGAAGGACTTATGTCGCTACGGGCGGTTGTTACTCTCTGATTTTTTCTTTCAATCGAATCATGATTTTTTTCCCTTGTGTGAGCGTTAAGAATAATCAAAGAATACGACGTTTGAATAAAATGTGCGAAAATTAAATGATTCCAAAATTAGATTTTGAAATATAGGAGACGTTTTGTTTTAAGTGGGCGTTAACAATTATAATTGTCTTGAGTACATGCTTAGAAACAAGAAGCATCTCAAGCACGTAATAAAAAAAAAAGAGCAAACAGGGCAGGATTCTCTCTATGATCATGTTTTTACCCGACGCGCATAATCTTTGTTTGTTTAATTATTCTCTATTAAGTATTTCGTATTTTCTTGTTTGTATTACCAATGAAACATTCAGTTGCATCGGACGCAGCATCTTTGATTAATTTGCTACAAAACATAAAAAAGTATTTATAGAGAGACTACAGAGAAAAGGTAAAATGAGAGACACATTGAATGAAACATTTCATATGAAAGTAAATAGATAGAAGAAAATACATACTGATAAATGCTCTCGTAACTTTATTTCTAGGAGCTTTATTGAACATAATTCCACTTTTGTGTGGTAAAGCAGATTGCTAGGAACAACAAACAAATAGATCAGAAAGCGAGAATATAAGGAAGAGGAAAGTAAATACTTCGTTGGTTCAGGAGATAAACCTAACAAATTACTGAATTTAGTAGACATTTATTACCTACATAGGAATCTATATTTACATCCACAAAAGAATACTGAAAATGACTTTGTGAAATAGTAATGCAACTTCTGATGTACATTGAAAATACAGCTGCAAACCAACTTTTCAGATGACTTAATAGGAACGTAACTAAAAGCTACAAAAGAAAGCATCAGGAACATAGAAAGCATAAGTTTCAAATCTAGAAGAAACACCACAACTAGAAAGAAACATAAGCTTACAAATCCCATGCAAAAAAACTCCAGAAAAAACTAAATCCAATTCTCATCAAAAATGCTTTAGTTGTAACACTAACACTTCAGAGGCCGACATATGTAGCCGGGCTTCGGGCCGCGGGCCCCGGCTGGGCCATTAGTGCAAGTGCACGGGGCGGTGACGTCACTCGAGGGGCCACCTCGCGCCAACTAGGCCACTGGAGCTCAGCATTGAACGGGTTATATTATGGATGCGGTGGATACGCTAACCCCACGTGTTCGGCTTAGTTGAGCTGGTATATTAATTATGGATTGCTTGGATATGTATCTGGAGTCTGCTGGAAGTGGACAATACAGGACCGATCGCTTATGACGATGCTTGTAAAGACCAAATCCAGCTGTGGAATTGAAAAAACAGAGTTATCTTTCTTTTTTGTCATATTAGCAATTCCTAATGTCAAATGGGTCATCCATTATGGACATTTTTCGAGTATTCAGGTAACATTTTTAACTATAGATTTAAACACGCAAAGCCTTGAAAACGCATCCTCATTCTTAACCCTTTCACTGTTCAAGGCCCTTGCGAATTCAATTAAATAAATTCCCGCATTCCTTAACCCGTCGAACGCGACCGACCGGAAGGCGTCGACGTCGCGTCGTCGGGTGGCACAAATTACCCCGAGATACGTTTCGCGGGCCTATCCATCATCGGACGCCTATCCGCTGCGTCATCTCTTATAACAATGCAGGGTTGCCCGACTTAAGACGATATTATTTAAGCTTTAGTGTAATTTATACAGTGGCTTAGATTTATGTATATGTGTGGATGAAGTTATTGAGTGATGGTGTTGTTGCTGACTGACTATTATGGGATTTGGATCTGTTTCCTGATGTATAACTATGTAATTTACACAACACAACCTACCAAACTTTCTGATGGAGATTCATGACGGCGCAGAACTGAAGTTTATTTCATCTTGCGCCACTTCTGTCACTGTCACAACGACAGCTCTCGTAAGCTTTTGGGTTTGAGTATCTATACGCTAATAATGGAAGGTAGGTAACACCTACCCATCTTAATACGTACAGTTCATATAGTCGTGTATGAATGACTGTGCTGATTTTTACAGCAACAAATACGTTCAAATATCCCCAACCGTAGGCTTCAATGATCATTAGATTCTGATTCTAAAAACCGCTCACTCGGTATTGATATCACAGCAGTAAGTACCACATTATGGTACCAGCGGGGCTTTTAAACCGCCATAACGCTGTAATGCTGTTAAAAGTGGGTATAATAGTACCGTGCGGTTTGTTGGGGCACAAATGGGAGTGCCAATAAGAATAAGTTAGCGGTGTGGTCGTTTTGACCATTGTGTGTGCATTTTGCGGTTGAAACGTTTGTAGGAATCCTTTTTTTTATAACATTGCGTATTTTTTTTATATGGAGTGGTATTGGATTTGATTTGAAGAAACTTTTGTCATCAAGCTAAATATGTTCTGAATTTGACAGACTCGTTTGTCTTGTGCAACGTCTTGTGCAACGCAAACGCTACCACCAAGCATGAGCTCCTGGGCTTCTATTCTCAGGTCGGAAAGTGTTACTGGGTTTATCCATCAGGAATTTCTCAGCAGCAGCCCGGAGTAAAGTTTTGTGCCCTGTTGATGGCATTCGGCTGACCCTAATTACTTGGGAGTTAACCATGACTACCGAAATGTCAATGTACTTGTACTGTTGGCACAACTCTGCCTAACCCTTCTGGGATTACAGACGTGATGTTATATGCTGTGGTTTATGAATTTTCTCGATATCTCTGAGCAAACAATAAATGATTCCAACCACACATGTCACGCATGTTACCTCTAAGAATACAAACACACAACACTACTAAAGCTTTCTTATGTAACATCTCAGGCAACCCTAAAATCAACCCTCACTCCGCCGCAGGTAACACGGGCAACGTCGCGGTGACTTTCCGACACATTTAATAAATATATCACCGAACCAAGCGAGCAATGTATCACTCATGCAGGCTTCCAGGGCTCCAGGCCTTCAGAGAGGGACAATTAAATATTCACAATAACGAAACTTGAGAGTTTACCGTTTGTTCAGTACTCTTGTTACAAGGGCCGGATTAACCCTTAGGCAGGCTAGGCAACTGCCTAGGGGCCCCACATCGGGTAGGGGCCCAAAGCGCGCACAAAAGCATTTGAAAATGTTTCAAAAAGTCAAAATTTAGTTGGAAAATTTGTATCCTCGATGACAATAGGTGTTATCAAATTAGTAGTAGCAGAATTAGTAAATACCAACGTAATAAACTGTAGCGTACAGTAGAATCACTCTCAAACTAAAATATTTTAAGCTACTAACAACAACATACAGGCTTTTGATTCACCGGTTTGTGTTTTTCGAATATATTAGCAAAACGACAACATCTGAAAGCTCTGCCTTTCCTTCGCAATTCTAATCAAAATAATTACTGTATTTGAAAATAAATCAAAGCTTGCGAATACTTTTCTGCCGCCGTAACATAAGAGTTCCGTGTGAGGTTCACTGAAGGACCTCTATTCATCCTCCTCTCCTCATTAGGCCGCGATCGACTATTTCCTGAGCCTGCCATCCCCGGATATCTTGTTTCCGTGACCCGGCCGACCGGAAATAGTTCTTTTTTTTTTCTTTTCTTACGGAACTTAACCTTTTCGTGCGCATTCGATATTCACACTTCGTGACTGTCGGCTCTCTTGGCTTTTTGTGGGCCGTTTGTGATTTTTTACGGGTTAGTCGGCTGTAGGAAGGTTCGCGCATGACTGATGGGACTGGTCTCAAATGGTGGAGGCGTCTCGAGACACGATTTTTGTCTCATTTGTTATGAACGAATGCAGATGAGGCATGGAGGCTTTACTTATGAAATAAGTTAAAAATCGGAGCAACTATAAATGTTTCGGTAAATGTGAATATTAAATCGCGATCATCTGATCTGACCATACTTCTTCTTCTTAGATAGAAGACTTCCATTTTTTTTTTTTTTTGTATGGCATCTCGCAGTTCAGCCTCTGAGGCTGGCTTCTGCTTAACCGGTCTAATCCTGTGGATGCCTAGAATTTAAGGCCTCCAGCCAGGGCAACAAAATTATCTGTATTAAGCGACAACTCGCTAAGGGCACCCCCTGCGGGGTTTGGGCCTCGGCTTAGGGTGTCGCTTGGGGAGGGCAGCAAAGGGACTGGCTGGATCTGAGTGATTTCATTATTTAGGGGCTGATTTAAAGCTAAAGGAAGACTTCCATACTGCAAATCACACTTATAAGCATTTTGACAACATCGCCTCTGCTCAGGATCAGCTACTGACCAGCACTCATTGAGCTTACGGTTGTCTGTCTTTATTTTCAATCTTATTTCTTTCGCACAACTTTGGTATCGCTTTGATAAAATATTTTTCAAAGAGAATAAGTGAGAGTATTCTCATTCCACATCCTCTATTTACAATTTGTGTTCTGTTGACACCAATTGATAGTGTCAATAGTGCTAAAACCGTGATCCTAGTGACACAATTCCTTATTCCAAAAATAGACGTAAAATTAAAGTATTTTTTCGTGAAAGGAAACGCCATTTAGCATGACAGTGTAAACTGACACTAAACGAAATAAATCTTTGAACGTTTACCGCGAAATTTATCGTTTTTAAAAACGCTACTATTGTGTTTACTAATACACCTACCACCCACGTAGTTTTTTCGAGACGACTAGAAGAACAGACTGGGCCTTAATATTATTATCCGCTGTTATTATGAAAAGGTGGAATCGAAAACCAAATATATTATACTATAGGTAAAACGCATGTAATAATTTTAGGGTAATCCTGTAAAAATGCATAAATACCTCAAAAATATGACACATTACAATTTAAGCCAACATCTATCACGGAAAACTAAAAACTATTCCCCTTAAATCCACTTACAGTGTGAAAATGGCGTGCAAATAAGATTAAAGAACAGTGGAGTGTGCAAAGGGAGTTGGTTCCAACGCCATTTACGCTAGAAATATGAACTCCGGTCACGTTTCCCGCCCATTTCTTACCATATTTCAAACGAGGTGCACCAATAAAACTAGGAGTGCCGTCACTCTAATGCCGGTGTACAAAGTTATGAGCGAACGGCGGGTTGCAAGCTGTAAAAATTTGATGGACACTGTTTTATGGGTCTTTAAAACTGTAATTTCGTGTCGTGTAAAAAGGCAAGTTTCCTCCGCGATATTCGTACATTCAATTTAATGTATCTGTAAGGTCAATCAACAATATTGTAGCATCTCCTAATTTATTTAATCAGAACATAGTCAACTCCACTTTTGACAAGGATCGCTTATCAAAAAAGTATTTATAGTAAAAGAATTAAGTAAATAAAAAATAAATAATGGCCGCAAGGACACGATGTGCATACAAAATGACAAAAAAAACCGGACAAGTGCAGGTTGGACTCGCCCACCTAGGCTTCCGTACAGCCAACACTGTAAGCATTCACTAGGCTCCGTATCTTTATATACAAGTCCAAGGAGTATGTTGGGATCGGCTTCAACATTAACCGGTTCATGTAGAAGCCGATCCCAACATACTCCTAGTTGGTAAAACGATAGGGAGTTCTTGCATTGTGTGAAGGTTTAAGAAAACCGCTGTATCCTTGGACTTGGATATAAAGATACGGAGCCTAGTGAAGGCTAACAGTGTTGGCTTCACTGCTGCCTCTTGGACACGTCTCTCTCAAGGCCGAGCGATTGAAAACTGACAAGTTTCCATATAATCCACTTAGTAATATGATTGGCTGGCAAGATCTGAGGGTCAAGTTTCATTGGGAATATAGTGACAATGACATAACAGGACCGACAAGAAAGCTTATGAATAATAAAAATAAACTACTTACATAATTATGTATTTTTTGAAGTGAAACTTCTTATGCGACTTCCAACAAGTTTAACGCTACCATGGAGGGGTAATATTTTCTAAAACTCACTAAGAGATGGCAGTATTAAAAGATTTGTGACTACGTAGTTCTACTAGGTACGCAAGATGGCGTGCAAACAGTCATGCATTCGACTCTTCGGTGTGACCAGCCTTCGCTCAATTTCCATGAGTAGAATAACCTCGATAAACTTATGTAATAAAAATAATACAACAAGAAATCAACAAAATTTTATTTAGAAGCTCAATAAAATAACGAGAGTGAATGCGTGGCACTCGAACGCATGCGTATAGTATTACAAAGTTTCACTTCTTCCGCGCGGAGGGACTCCACGCACTGTTTTTTTTTATTAACGTAAAAATGTTGAATTTGCTTGAAGTTACTTACAGGTCTACCAGTAAAAGTATGCGCGTCGGCAATTTAATTTAACTGTACTTTACTTACATCGTACATTGATTCGACACAATCATATAAACACTTAGATCATTTCGGAATGTTTGCAGTGAAAGTAATGTTAAAAAAAAAAACTTTCCAAAAATAGTCAGCTGCTAACTTTTTGTTTCAACTTTCACAATGATAGGCTTGATTAGTAGTAAGATAAGATAAGATAAGATAAGATAATTTATTTATTAAAAAAGTATTACAAAAAGTTTACATTTAGGCAGAGTAGTATTTTTCTCATACAATGGTATAAATAGTACTTATAAGTAAACTATAACTAAAACATATTCAAAAGTCGCAAGTAATGTTAATTCAATTCAGATGTTTGGCAGCGACCTGCCCGATCTAGGTTTATTTAAACCTGTGTTCTAGCGGAACATGTTTTTTTCAGCTAAACGGGCGCCGAATTTCGGCTGCTAATTTTTCGCTATTTTCATAAAGTTGGCCTATGAATTCTGGACTACGATTTTGTTCTCGATTTATTGAGTATAAAACGCGGCAAAAAAACATAACCGACTTCCAAAAAATCCCAAAAAAATACTTCTTCTATGATCTCAGATGAAAAAAGAATCACGTAATACTGACACTCTGACTGACAGTAATCACCGAGTTATACCATGAGGTAATAACATTTAAAAAAAATACAGCCGATTTTAGAACCTCCTACTTTTGAGAAGTTGGTGAAAAAGAATAGTCACTGCACACAACCTTAACGATACCCGAACTAAACTGAAGCTTTATTTCGGACCGCAACAGCACCATTGACTAGAAGGCTTTTTCAGAGAATTCCGACCTAAAACCACGACTAGCCATTGGCGTGTTGAGATAGACGTACAAGAAGTATCTCACTTGTGGAAGCGGTATGATTTGTGGTATAAACAGGGTGTAAAGGACATCGACGCACAAGCGAATACCAGGTATTTAGAACACCATTCCGAACCTTACTGATTACTTGGTTTGTGGGTCGATGTGATTCCACCCTGTATTCCATACCCCACTCCCCTCTTACCCACCTCTAACTTACTTACCTACTTATGTCCCGTAATTCAATATTAAACTTACAAACCGTTAAAATAATACCTTTCATTCATCACGTAGATGCGTGAAAAGAATTAGGTTAACTAGTAATATTTATTACGTGCAGTCGTAAATAGAATGGTAAGTCGTAACCGACCGACAGCATTTAATGCCCATTCCTTACCCACCGACGTCACAAGGTTATTTTCTTTAGAAGGAAGTGTTTTAGACACGCTAACAACACCCCGATTCATTAGATAATTGAATATCCTCCTGTTTAGCCTACTTCCGAAAATAGCGAACGAAGGTTCTCAATGTCGATCGTAGACTTGTTTTCATATATGATGGTTTTCGCTCTTGTATTACTGTGCCCTACAATAGAAATTTAATTAGCAGAAACGATGGTTCTGTAAACGATGAAACTGACGATATGCGAATACCGTCAATATCGCGGATTGCGCCACCTCGTCTTAATCCATCTAAGCATACTCTTTTCAATTTTTGTCACCACGTCTTTTAAACCGCAACGTACTCGTATAACCGCATTCCACAATTTATCATTCAGAGTTAATTCTACTTTGATGCCTCGTTTGCCACTCTCAACATTCACTTCCATACATAAGTGTAGGCATCAGCACACCATTGTAAACTGCTAGGCGAGCCTTTTTTGACATCGACTAGTTGGTCGTAACCGCATGTGTAGCAGCATTCCCTTTATTCCCGCATTTAATGTCCTTGCCACATCTGCGTCAATATACAAAATCATTCACTTGCTCCTCACTCTTGTCATTTATTTTCACATCACACACCGATACGTCCTCTTCTCTTTCAAACACCGCAATCTTCGTCTTGGTCACATAATACATGAAGTCTGAAAAACCCGTGCTATTCAAAAACCAAATAGCAAGTTCAGAGAAGAAAATTCCTATTTTTAGTCTCTCTTCATAATTTTCAGCATCCCAAAAACAAAAAGCTTCGCCCACATTCCTAACCTCTGGCAACATTTTCGCAAGTTTTTTTGCCTAAAAGCGTGTTGCCCCACGGAAGCCGTGTAATTGCGTCTACACTGATAATAATTAGAGGGATCCTTGGCCTACTTGCCGCCGGCGAAACGCTGACGACCACCGCCATGTGACGTCACGGGGGTAGGGGGAAGGGGGTGGGACAAAAAGGAAATTTTGTTTTAATATAGGAGTATGCGTGGTGGATGTGTGTTTTTGGCACGGTAGCTGATGATATGATTCATATTTGGATTCACTTACTGTCGCTCACAACTTATTGTACATAATATTATAATACTGAGGGAAGATCAAACACGTAAACAGCAAGGCCACAACAAACCGTTTTCCATTTAATTTTCCAAAAGGATTGCTAATGAAGAAATGTTATTACATAATAGACGACAAAAAAAAAAACAGCATGGTGGTTATACGAAAAGTAAATCTATTTTTTACGCTAATGCAGGCATGCAACCGTCACCAAATCCGTCATTAACACAAACATTAACTGCGACTATAGTTTCAGTCTCCCAAAAACGATAAATTACTAAACACGTACAAAGAGAAACAAATTACACTAACACAGCTAACAGTACACACTTCCTCATTCTAGTGGCGAAGCAATTAGCGGTCTACAAACAAATCGCCGAGCAGCCAGCATCGCGACTGAGCTATGTTTAATTACCTCTGGAAATATGCACAAATTAGGTCAATCTGCCAGACTGGCTGGCTGGAGAGCTAGCTGAAGATTTTAGCATAGCTTTAGTTATGATTAGGTGACAATGGTATAAGCTATTCTCATAAAGTTTGTGTTTATATGAAGAAGATTGGGAAGAGTATTTGTATCAGGTTGGAAGTGGGAAAAGCATTTGCATGTTCATGTTTACTACTGAAGTAACAAATGATAACCTCAATGAATCCTCAAAGGTACACACATATATACACACTATGCTTGCTGGAATTTCTAAAGTTGAAAGGTATTAGATGAACTGTTGTAAGCCTATGAAATGATAGAAATGCTAGATATTCCAAAGTATATGCTCCTAAAACTGTCTTGTGTGCCTTTCCGTGTACATACTATTTATAAGAGCCTCTGTCCAAACGGCTTCCTAGCTGTATTGCATGTTGTAACATTTGAGTGTGGACCGGCTCATGTTTAAAACTTTTTTACGAGCTTGCATTTTTTTTAGACCTTATTTTATTTTTCTCAGTGGCAGCCACAGAGTCTGCATTTTTGTGCCCGGTTGATAGCAAAATGCCTCGCCCCCGTTAACGTACTCTTAGGTACAACTCTGTCTAACCCTTCGGGGATTAGAGGCGTGATGTTATGTGTTATGTTTAAGAGCCAAGCTGCCTATTTACTTCACCTTCGTTAAGGGCACCTTTGTTTTTCTTCACGATTTATACACCGTGTAAATCACCTCATCACGAAGCCGTCAACCAGGCATACTGTACATGAAACTAAGTAACTTTACGCAAAAAATATTGTTGGGAAACGATTTTTTTTTGAGGGGTGTAAAATCATGTTTTGTGGTAGAACTTAATGTAACGCACTCAAAAGATTGTGCTGATGGACGGATTGAATAGTACGGGGGTCGTGGAGGTGTTTAAAGTAAAAATCTTACGTTAATACTTGTATTTAAAAAAATACTTGTCCAAAAGTTGGTACTTTGACCCCTCATATCTCCGTAACTAGAAGGTTCCCAGGTATGGTGTAGAACAAAAAAATGATCGCAATGACAGGGAGAACCAGTGTCTTTCGGCTTCGTTAAGAGGTGTTTTACACCCTTTATACATGTGATGCTAATTACTTTTTAGGGTTCCGTACCCAAAGGGTCAAACGTGACCCAATTACTGAGACTTCGCTGTCCCTCCGTCCGTCCGTCTGTCCGTCTGTCACCAGGCTGTCTGTCTCATGAACCGTGATAGTTAGGCAGTTGAAATGTCTACAGATTATATATATCTGTTGCCGCTATAACAACAAATACTAAAAACAAAATAAAATAAATATTTAAGGGGTCTCCCATATAAAAAAGTGTATATCGTTTTTATAAGTAATGGTACAGAAACCTTCATGCGCGAGTCCGACTCGCACTTGGCCGGTTTTTACTTGAATTGCAAACTACATAATTATGTCAATTCATCATATTTTCAGGTTTGCAAAACGACCTTGCATTTCCACAAAACCCTGTCAAGATAAAAAGTAACTGTAATAGTCCATTTTACGCAAAATGTCTGGGTAAATTCGCGAAAAATGTTAATTTAAATGCATGACACTTAATCCGCCAGCTAAGACTAAGATTCTAACGTTTTAACACCACATATTTTTAATAAATAGCTTTGCAAGCTTCAAATATTTTGTCACGAGTATATAAAAATAATAATAACCGACGTATTTTGGTATTTTTCTTTAATTAAATATTATTCTATGCTAGTCTGGTCTATATCTGACTCCCATCACGTTTTGTCCTTTTCCGAACATGTTTGCATTAGCTGACCTAGCGTACTTTGGAGATTGAATACGAGGCCAGCATATACAGGAATTAAGTTACCACAGACAAAGCCTGCTTTACCTTAAAATCGGACACAAGGACCTCAGCCTTCATTATCATCCATTTTCAATACCACTTTTATGGAGCGACTGATAGACTGTGTGAAGGATGATTTGGCAAGAAAGGAGGTGTCAGATGAGTTGACGAGTAATAGAGAGAAGTATGGAAGAAGAAGTCATACTGCGTCGACCTTAAATGAATTGGGATAAGGATAAGAGAACGATGATGATTATTTCATCACCGCTGCCTTCAAAAACGGTGAAGGAAAACATCGTGAGGAAACCGGCATGTCCTAGAACAAAAAAATCGAAGACATGTGACATCTACCAACCCGCACTGGGCCCGCGTGGTGGATTACAGCCCACTCCCTCTCATAGAGAGGAGGCCTGTGTCCCAGCAGTGGGAACATTATAGGCTGATGATGATGAATGATGATGATGATATTTTACATCCAGCGACTGTCTATCTGGCCTCCGCAAGACAGCCCTATCCCCTAATTTTTGTCAGAACCTAACAGAATGTGAGTTGATAAATACGTATGTAGTATTGTAGTGCACTCGCGATTTATTGTCTCTGGGTGTAATTAAACTGGCATTGGCACGGCGCCAGATTCGTTAGTTATTGCACTTTACTATATTCTACGCCTATAAATAGCTTTACTACTGAATTCGCGCTCTTTGTAATTTCGCAATGGGTCTTTGTACTTGGCTGCAAATGTTCCTGAGTGGCAGAATAGCAACTGCAATCACTAATTGTCTCCTCAAATTTCTTGGTATAGCAATGCTATATTGCAGCTGTTTATGAGGAAGCCAAATTAGATCAAAGCTAATCTGGTGATGGTAGTGGTTTTCGCAGTTAGCTCGTCTTTAGATCAGGTTTGCGTTGCTGTGAGAATCAGTGGTTTTAATGTCACAAGTTGACGGGGATCTACAAATATACATACTTTTTTTAATGAATTCATAGGAGCACTAACAGCGTGTACCTACATTCAATATTGGCTTACCAGTATTTTAACTTGTAAAATACAGGATACCCACTTCTAACTTTAAAGGTCCATGGTCCCTCCCATTCATGGAATTCTATGACTGGGCAAACTTTCACTTTTAATTTAATTTATTTTAAATCTATGTGTATTTTTGAAAGATATTCATTTAAATTCCAACCAATATTTGTGTTAACACAAGTTTTTAATTGGAAAATGACATTACTAATGAATTTAAAACTTTTGCAATTATTACATAGAACTTTCGTGTTCGCAGCTGCGCCCTAAAATTAATTGCTTCGTAAACAATTTTTAGTTGCATGCTAATGCAAACTAATTAAAATTAAATAATATTTTCGTTCTTTATTTATTTATTTAAACTTCATGTACACGGACTTAATGCCACAAAGCATTCTCTACTACCAGTCAACCTTTGGGTTAAAAAGGACACACGCATAGTGATAGGGTAACAATTGTTTTTAATAACGTTGCCCCACACTAGAAGTTTTCACCTGTATCGTAGGTGCGTTTACAAACATTTAAAATCACATATACAAACAGCCAGACAAGGAACAACTATCTGTAGGCCATATAAATATTTGTTACTATTGTTACGTGCGGGGATCGAACCCGCGACGCGAAGCGCGGCAGTCAATCGCTCAACCACTGCGCCAACCGTGCTGTTTAATAATATAAAGTACACATAGTGAGTACATAAATAAAATTAACGAATAAATGTTTGTATTTATAATTATTTATTTTTGTTTCAGGTAACACTTCATATCATGGTGGAAGCTTCAGGAATCCGGAGCCATTTCTATACCAGCACGCATAGCATGACCACTGTAGAAACGAGTTTTGTCTACGGAAAAATCGACAAACTGACAGATAGATAACGACAATGTGTCAGTTTGTTGATTCTTCCGCCGACATAGGCCGTTTGTACGGCGGTCATGCTACGCGTGCCAATACAGCTAGGAGAAGAAATTACTGCTTTAAACATACAAGGTGGAAGGAATACCGGACAAGGGTAAGCGTTTGTGGGCTGCGGGTTGTTCGAAAGAGATACCGTGGCCTTGAAACACAAAGGGCTAAGGGTCAGCTCACACCGAGACGCGACGCGACGCGACGCTGCGCGTACACTTTTAAAGAGCGATTCAAAATATAACTTTATTTCCTTCACCTTGTCGTGTAGAAAATAAAGTTATATTTTGAATCGTGTGCGCGCAGCGTCGCGTCGCGTCGCGTCTCGGTGTGAGCTGACTCTAAGAAGGAATATGGATGGGTTTTAGCCAGTCAAGTCAGACACTCCCTCCCGCTCCGCCCAGAGCGGGAGAAGTCATTTGATGATCTCACATCCTTAAAAAGAAAAAAAAAAAGGAAAATTCCTAATCCATTATCTCTCAAAAAGTTTTTTTTCTTTAAGGCCTCTGATTGGTAAGCTGGTTAGTTTCTATAAAAATATTTCTATCTACATACATAAACTCACGCTTTATCTCATGGGGTTATTCAGAAATTACAGAACGCCACCTATTACGATCTTTATACATACTACTTATATGTTATTATATACTCCTTGCGCCACATCCACGTTCACACATCTTGCCATATTATTTCACTTTTTTTTTTAAATCATTGCCCGATTCTAGGTATTTCTCCTGTATCGTGGGTGCGTTTACAAACATTTAAAGTCACATACACAAACAGCCAGACCCGGAACAACTATCTGTAGATCTTACAAATATTTGTCCCGCGACAAGCGGCGCGGCAGTCGATTGCTCAACCACTGCGCCAACCGTGTCGTCATAAAAGCACGCCGATTGGGAGTACTGAGTGCCTGGCCTTTCTGAAGAATCTCACCATTACGGTCAATGTAATATGTCCTTCTAGAGTGTGGCTCCCAGCGTTGCCACTCACATCTGCCTTGTAAATAATTTTCACCCATTTTTAGGGTTCCTTACCAAAAGGGTCAACCGGGACCCTATTAGTGAGACTTCGCTGTCCGTCCGTTTGTCACCAGGCTGTATCTCATGAACCGTGATTGTTAGTCAGTTGAAATTTCTACAGATTATGTATTTCTGTTGCCGCTATAACAACAAATACTAAAAACAGAATAAAATAAATATTTAAGAGCGCTCCCATAAAAAAATAGATTTTTTTGCTCGTTTTTAAATAATGGTACGGAATCCTTCGTGCGTGGGTCCGACTCGCACTTGGCCGGTTTTTTCATGATTTCTAATAGCGACAAAAACCACCCGAGGTTGCCTCACCTACACCTGTATCCACCCTTTCCTTTACAGGCGTGACGTTCATTCATATACGTAATTAAATCCGTCTGGGGTCTTATTATAGGATTAATTAACATATTAAATCGTTGTACAGTCACTAGTGGTATTACCCTTCCTGTTGGGTCTTGGGTTACGGACGTACGGTCCGCCCTTAGGGTATCAACCCACGCGTATTTTGGTAACAATATTGTGGACTATCTAGTTCAACATGTTGAGTAAGACCCTTTAAGATGATTAAATTTCTAAGCCGATTTTTATCGCGACAATTTTATATCCTACACTAAATTTTCAACGCACTGCTGCTTAACTCCGACGTTTTACTGCCTCATTGGTCTAGTGGTCACAAGCGCGATTTCTGAGCATACGGTCCTGGGTTGGATTCCCGGGTCGGGCAAAGTGCTATTGGGTTTTTCCATCAGGAATTTCCCAGTAGCATCCCAGAGTCTGTATTCGTGCCCGGTGGATGGCTATAGGCTCACTCCTATTACATAAGACTCAAATATAACTAGCGAAATGTGGGTGTACTATTAGGTACACTTCTGCCTGCCCTTCGTGGATTACAGGCGTGATTTTATGTGATGGTTTTATTTTTGGTAGCTTACGTAGTGTCCCACTGCTGAGCAAAGGCCTCCCCTTTCTTCTTGTAAACCTCTCTATCCTGAGCGATCTCTGGCCATGTTAGCCCCGCGAACAGGATCAGATATATATCAGATGGAAATATTTAGCAATAAAAAATCGTACCATTAAAATTTCTTCTCCAACAAGCGAGGGCTGTGGCTAAGAGTATACACTAAGTATTAAAGTTTCCAATGTTAGAGGATGATTGCTATATGATGCGGGATCTAAGCCGAGTTCGAACTGAACAGTTGAGCTAGTCAAATATTGGAACGGGGGAAGTTCGCCCAAGATTCTGAGCTCAATCTTACATACGTGAATTCGTGCCTTATTCCTATTAAATGTGTGTAGCAATATACGTCCATATTCAAAGCATATCGATAGAGGAAATTAAATATCGTAAGGGACACATAAATGTCTGTCACTTTCGACTTTTGAAATTTCCACCGTCGATATGGCTTGATTTTCAAAATCAAAATAGTTTATTTTACATAAGCCTACATGGGCACTTATAAAACGTCAACAAAAGGTGCACGGTTCGGGTTGGTCGTTTCCTATGGAGAAGAACCGGCAAGAAACTCCATAGTTACTCTTTTAAAATTTAAACATCATGTGGACATTATTTGATGGGTTATAACACCATAGCCAAAGTTGCAATACTCCCGTATAAAGTCCAGCTAGCCATGTTCCATTGGATTCAAGAAGCCTTTGAAGAATCGACTTTTTTTAAAAGATGCTGCCGTATAACTTCCCCACGACGGGATTATAAGTAAAATCGTGGTTTGACACACTTTGCAACCGACCCTATTTTTCTAAGCTCTCTTTCCGAACTTACCTGATGAATTGCCAATCAGTCAATCAAAGTTCTGCACAAACCTGTTCAGAATAGCAATGGGCCTCCCCCTCTCTCAGAACTAGGGCAGGATCAGGTGAGATCCATCATGAAAAGTTTATAAAATAATGCCCTTTGATTGCCCCAAGAGTAACTAACGGAATATTAACTAAATACTAAAAACCTACAATTAACAGTCTATTTTTTACGTACTTTACTTCAGGCCCCGTGCGATGAGATAAAAATCAACGTTGCAGAACAAATCATCCTCATAGGCTTAACTGCGTGACGCAATTAACAAAAAAAAACTTAATAAATCTCAAAATTTCAAAAATAAAGTATTGTCGTTCTTTCATCACGCCAAACTTACTCAGCTTGATATACTCAATACTCAATACTCAATTCTTTATTGCATTCCACAATGTAGGCTTAGGTGGTAAACATTTAAAAAAGAAACAATCGTGGACCCTGTCGGGCACAGCAAGAGAAAGATATTTGGAGATGAGGACTTATCATTTAAGTATCTTATAATCTAACTTAATTTTTACAACATAAAAAGAAAAAAGAATAATATTAATTTATTTTACATTATTAGTTTTAAGGATTTATCATTTAAATAATCGTTGACATTGTAATAACACCTGCTTAATAATAGTTTTTTTAATTTGTTCGTGAATAGGTGGAGTTTTTTTTCTTTTCTTATAGATTCGGGTAACATATTATATATTTTTACTGACATAGACAGAGGGCTCGTTGAATGTATTTTTAAGCGGGATGTTGGTTGGTTGAGTCGTGTTTTGTATCGGAGTGTATATCTTGTTTGTATGTCTTCTCGTTTAGTGTATAAGTCTTGGTGTTTGTGAGCGAATTTGCATATTTCAAGTATATATATACAAGGCAGAGTTAATATATTCAGATTTATAAAATGAGGTTTGCAGCTATCGATCTGTTGTATGTTTACTAGGATACGGATAAATTTCTTTTGGACTGTGAACAGTGTCTGTGCATCTGTGCTGTATCCCCACATTATTATGCCGTAGCTAAGCCATGCATAAGCATAGGCGTAGTATGTAACCAGGGCTGTCTGTAGATTTGTGTTTTTTTTTACTTCACGAAAAGCGTATAAAAATTTTGAAAGTTTTGATTTTATTTTCTGCACGTGTGACTTCCAATTTATATTTTTATCTATGGTTATGCCTAATAAGTTGAAATCATTAACTGTTTCTATTTTATGGTTATTGAAATAAAAAGAAACATTGAGCGGAACTTTTTGGTGGGGATGGAAAATTATGAGTTTAGTTTTTGAAAAATTGATTTCTAAGTTGTTTATGTTCATCCAGGTAATTAATTTATTAAATATTTCACTAAGGGAACAGTTTAGGTTTAGGTTGTTATGACACTGGGTGAGAATGGAGATGTCGTCTGCGAACAAAACACAAGGTCCGGATTCTGTTATACATTTTGGGAGATCATTGATGTAAATGAGAAATAAAAGACATCCAACAACGCTTCCTTGTGGTATTGATGCGTTAATCGCCTTTCTGTCAGATCGGAACTTTTGAAGTTCGTTTACGCTGTCATTGAAGTATTCTATTTCTACTAGTTGTGCTCTATTTTCCAGATATGATTTGAACCAATCATGTGATTTACCACGGATCCCCAATCTATACAATTTATCCAATAAAATATCGTATTGTACTTTATCATAGGCTTTAGTCATATCAAGCATTAAACCTACTGCGTATTTTTTATTATTTATTATGTTAAGGGCTTCCTGTATAAATTTGTAGACGGCCAATGCTGTTGAACGATTTTTCCGAAAGCCGTTTTGGCATTCGTCAAATATTTTATATTTTTCGCAGAAAGTGTACACGCGATGGCACATTGCTTTCTCGAATATCTTTGAAGCTGTAGGTAGTAAAGCTATCGGACGGTAATTGCTTGGGTCAGTTTTGTCATTTTTCGTATGCAAAGGTTTCACTAATGCTATTTTCAACTGATCAGGGAATACGCCTTCTTCAAAAGACTGGTTTAGTAGTATAAAGAATGGTAGCGTAAGCTCATCAGCGCATTGTCTTAATAAACAGGGCGGAAGGTCGTCAATGCCGTGACTTTTTTTATTTTTTAGTGTTTTTAGCAGAATATTTATTTCGTAAGGGTCTGCTGGAGTGAGGAACATTGTATTTTCGGTATGTGAAGGTACTGGTATATTAATCGACTCATTGTTTGCTCGTACAGGACTCCCCTCACCGATGGACGCAAAAAAATTGTTAAAAATATTGGCTACTGCCTTAGGTTCCGAGGTTGTTTTATTATTATTATTTGTTTGTAGTTTTATGTATGATAGCTGATAGATTGAAGTTTTAAAGCTCAATTTGTCTGCTGAAAACCCTCTGGGCTTGGGGTAACTTCAAATATTGTAAAACCAAATGATTTTAAAACCATTACCATAACCATGGAGTTTCTTGCCGGTTCCTCTCCATAGGAAACGACCAACCCGAACCGTGCACCTTTTACGTTTTATAAGTGCCCATGTAGGCCTATGTAGAATAAAATATTTTGATTTTGATTTTGGTATCATACACTTTGGGTAAAATAAATCAATGGAACTGAAGAATAATCTTGCCATGCAAATACACAGATATATTTTATATGACTTTTACTAAAATTTTACTTTCTTAAATATTATTATTGCCCATTAGTCTTCAGATATCATCACAACTGTTCAGAACTTAAATTATGTATCACGTCACGTTTAAAGTATTTATTAATAATTTACGACCGCAACTGTAAAATGACTATTAATTATTATTATAACAACAGCTATTATTATCCTTGTTGACATTTAATACAGTTTTATCGAAGTACCTCTTTAACGAGTTAATTATTATTTGTAGTAACTGCGTGCTATGATGTTGATAAATAATTGCAATTAAAGTTATAAGCTAATTAGTCGATAGTTAACTTAACTGGCTTCTTGCTTTTAATGTTGTTCATTGAACTTTTCGTACATTGATAGTTAACATACCATAACATCAGTCTTGTTATCCCCGAATGGTTAGGCAGAATTGTATCTAATAGTCCATCCAGATTTCGCCAGTTATGTTGAAGTCCCACTCCCATGTAACAGAGGGCCAGCCTATTGCCATCAACCGGGCATAAACCGAAACTCCGTTGCTGCTACTGTGAAATTCCTGATAGAAAAACCCAATAACATTTTGCCCGACCTGGGAGAACCAGTCCCTCATAATAGGGGTGCGGACTGGGTAAAGAAAACGACATTCTATTTTGTCCGTCAGACAGGTAATACAAAAATACTAGACACGTATTTTTTGTTTTACCAAAATATCAAAAAATTAATTAGTTAAAACTCATAAGTTGGGAGAGTGGGGGCTCACTACGTCACAAGTAGGTATAAAACTTACCTACATGTGACGTCATGAGCCATTTCAACTCAATAAATCTCCGTAATTTTATGACCACGTGAAAAAAGAAAAAAATAGGTGTTCAATCTATACATATAATAAATCTGTAGAAAAGTAATTTTTGTACATTGAAGAAATTGAAACAAAAAATAGCCAGCGTGTGAAAAGATAAGTAACAGAACCCATTTCCATCATTTTTGAAATTTTTGTCTGTTTGTCTGTTTGTCTGTTTGTTTGTGCGCACATCACGTAAAATCTACGAATTCAATGCTGACAATGTTTATATACAAAAATTATACGTAACTTGAGGTTTAACTTAGTTTTTGTTTCATCGAAATCGGTTCACTCTATCAAAAGATATGATTAATTTAGTGAGTTCAAGAAGTAAAATATTACGTTACGCAATTCAGTATAGTACTTGCAACGACATCTTAAGACTAAAAATAGAACTAATGTTGATAGTTGAAATCCAAATCCGATAGATGGCGTTGTGCAAATGACGTCATTTTCTGAATCGCGGTGTTAAGATTTTCCGCGCTAGAATGACGTCCACCGTGTTTACTAGGCAAATTGGGTTTCATTAGGTGTCTTAAAAGTTCTTGCGTGTGTCGTAAAAGTGCTATGGTTGCTTGGTTTATCGATTTTCTAAATTGGTCCAAAAAAAGTATTGGCTTATCTTATTGGTTTCGTTTGGTCAACTTTGGTCATTGGTTTGAAGTACGAAGTAAATATTGTATTTTATTTACTTCGTAGTTTGAATCCAATAGTGCCAATCGTTATACTGTAAGTTAGTGTTGCCAATTCGTTGAGTCACGCACGACCACGAACAGACGATACGTTGTCACACTAGACTGTTCGACGCACCGTTCTTTTAAGTTTGTAGGCTATTCAGTCATAAGTGTTGTTGGTTTTGTTTATTGCTTTAATTTTCCTTGAAAATGCCTCAAAGAAAAAAAACTAACCTTTCGCTGCGTAGCCGGAATACGAAAAGGATGAGACTTTGTAGGTCTCAGGAATCGGAAGAAGATCGTGAAGCACGGTTATCTGCTAACCGAGAGCACATCGCTCTTTCACGTGAATCGGAAACGTTCACCGAAAGGGAGTCACGTTTAAGTTCACAAAGAACACGGACCGCGACTTTGCGGTCTCAAGAGAGTATCCAGGAACGCGAAGTCCGGCTGTCTGCTGATCGGGAGCGCCACTCTCTCTCACGTGAGTCAGAGACATTCACAGAAAGGGAGTCGCGCTTAAGTTCGCAAAGAACTCGGACCGCGACTTTGGGTTCTCAAGAGAGTATCCAGGAACGCGAAGTTCGGCTGTCTGCTGATCGGGAGCGCCAGTCTCTCTCACGCGAGTCAGAGACTTTCACAGAAAGGGAGTCGCGCTTAAGTTCACAAAGAACTCGGACCGCGACTTTGCGTTCTCAAGAGAGTATCGAGGAACGCCAAGCACGTCTGTCATCTGACCGAGAGCGACACGCTCTCTCGCGCGAGTCTGAATCTCTCTCCCAAAGAGAAGAACGATTACAAATAGCTAGACATAACTATGTAGGTGTACAAAGAAACAATGAAAGTTATCTTGCATCTGAAAGGGAAAGAATAGATGAACTAAGACGAGCAGAAACAGCAGAACAACGTCAATCTCGCCTAGAAATAGAACGAGCTCGATACCATATGAATAAAGAAACAAATAGCGGAGCTGATGAGTCCATGGAAAATGACGATGCAAATATTTTATTACCTTGGGACAATAGGGAAAAATCAGGGTTCACATATTCGTCTAGAATTAATTATGCTGGCTTTACTTCCGTGGGAGACATGAGAGAAATTTGTAATTTTTGTCATGCTTTGAAATGGAGGAAAGAGACAGACGGAATGTGCTGCTCAAATGGAAAAATTGTTCTTCCAAATTTCCAAGATCCACCACACTTACTTAAAAGTCTCCTGAATGGCGATCATCCCCAGTCGAAACATTTTTTGGATAATATTCGTTTATATAACAGTGCTTTCCAAATGACTTCCTTTGGGGCAAAACAAATAACGGAAGGACCGTTCATGCCAACCTTCAAAGTACAAGGTCAAGTTTATCACCTTATTGGATCTTTGCTGCCAGAAAATGAACCCAAATTTCTCCAAATTTATTTTGTATCTGATTACACGCAACAGCTCAATGTTAGGAATCACAATTTTCCCCAGCTCAATGCTGAGCTTTTGGGTCAACTTCAAGAATTGCTGCATCACGTTAACCAGTACGTTCGTGAATTCAAAGCTGCATTGGAGTCAATTCCACAAGGCAGCAATGATTTCAAAATTGTTATAAGTGCCGATAGACGTCCTGTGGGTGAACACCGTGGAAGACACAATGCACCCGTCGCAGATGAAGTTGCAGTTGTTTTAGTCGACCAGGAGTGTGAGAGACGTGATATCGTGTTGCGTACACGCGACGATCGCCTTCAACGCATTTTGGAAACCCACCGAGCTTACGACGCCCTGCAATATCCACTAATTTATTGTCATGGTGAAGATGGGTACAATTTTGGGCTGTACCAAGTGAACCCTACTACGAGAGTCACTAATTATCAAAAAAAAAAATCTGCTCAACAATACTATTCCTACCTTTTACAAATAAGGCAAAACAGTTTCGTATATTTGCAACGATTTCGTGGTTTGTTCGGCCAATTTATTGTGGACATGTACGCAAAAATAGAAACTGAACGTTTAGTGTATATTCGCACTAACCAGCGACGGTTACGCGCTGAAGAATACGTGCACTTGCGGGACGCCATGCAATCAGATAATAACGTCGAAGACTTGGGTCGATTGGTTATTTTGCCACCCAGTTTCACAGGCGGTCCGCGGTATATGCACGAACGAACGCAAGATGCTTTTTGTTACGTCCGTAAATACGGCCGGCCGGACCTTTTTATAACATTTACAACAAATCCAAAGTGGACGGAGATTTGCCAGGCACTTCTCACAGGACAGGCGTCATACGACAGACATGACATTATTGCTAGGATTTTTCATTTAAAACTCAAAGTTTTGATTAATCTACTTACAAAGGAGAAAGTTTTCGGTTCAACTCTTTGTTTTATGTATAGCGTCGAGTGGCAAAAGCGTGGTTTACCCCACGCGCACATTCTTCTGTGGCTGGAAGAAAAAATTCGTCCCGATGCTATAGACAGTGTCATAAGTGCAGAATTTCCGGACTATAATGCAGATCCGATTTTGCATGACATAGTAAAAACACATATGGTTCACGGGCCATGTGGCGTCTTAAACAGGGAATCACCGTGCATGAAAGATGGTCAATGCTCAAAAAAATACCCCAGAGCACTGAAAGAACTAATTATGGCTGGGGAAAATGGGTATCCGCAATACCGGCGAAGATCACCGTCACAAGGTGGTTTCACAGCTACTGTCAGATTCCGTGGACAAGAAATAATTCTAAATAATAGTTGGGTGGTACCGTATTCTCCAGTTTTGTCAAAAGCTTTTCAAGCACACATTAATGTTGAAATTTGTAATAGCGTCGAATCTATAAAATATATTATATGTAAATATGTTAATAAAGGTAGTGATCAAGCCATGATAGCACTAAGAAATAACAACCAATTTGATGAAGTGACAAGGTATCAATCTGGCCGATACATAAGCTCTTCGGAGGCAGTTTGGCGCATTTTGAGTTTCCCTATTCATGAAAGGTATCCGCCAGTCATCCATCTTGACGTGCACCTGGAAGGCGGGCAGCGAGTTTACTTTCAGCCAGAAAATGTGGCAGAAAGAATGAACAACCCAAGACAAACCACCTTGCTCGCATTCTTTCGCCTTTGCGAAAGAGACAATTTCGCTAAGTCTCTGTTGTACAATGAAGTGCCACATTATTATACTTATAACAAGCAGCAAGGTGTTTTTAATCGCAGGAGACGTGGAACTGCTGTAGAAGGCGAGTCCGGCATTTTTAAAGAACACGTGATTGGAAGAGTATACACGGTGCACCCAAATAATGCAGAGTGTTATTATTTACGCCTTCTTCTTCACACAGTGCGAGGACCTACTTCTTTTGCTGAGCTCCGCAAAGTGGACGATATAGAATATCCCACATTTCAAGCTGCTTGCCGCGCACGGCATTTATTAGATGGCGATCAGCATTGGGATGATGCTTTAGCCGAAGCATGCGTCAGTGATAGTCCACATCGTTTGCGCCATTTATTTGCCATTTTGTTGACATTTTGTGGCCTATCGGATGCTGGGCAGTTGTGGCAAAAATATAAAGACGCGGTTGCCGAAGATTTTTTGAGACAGCAAAATATAAATAGTGAAACTTCTGACCAAGTACGTGAAAGCTGCCATAATAGGTCTTTGCTGGCTATACAAGATATAGTTACAAGTATAGGAGGGAACCCCCTCAGTCAATACGGCTTGCCGACACCGACAGTTGGTGGGGAACGAATTAATAGGGAGTATACATCTGAAATAAATTACAACCCCGAAGAGTTAGCAGAAATATTGCGAAATGGCTGTTCAAATTTGACGTCAGAACAACGTCAAATCTTTGATAGAGTATGCTGTAGTGTAGAACATTCATTAGGAGAAATGCTGTTTTTAGATGCACCTGGTGGAACAGGTAAAACTTTCCTCACTAAAGTTATCTTGGCTCAAATAAGGAGCCAAATCAAAATTGCCCTTGCCGTCGCTTCCTCAGGAATAGCTGCCACTTTATTACCAGGAGGAAAAACTGCACATACAACATTTAAAATACCAATCGACTTGGACCGCACAGAAAACCCTGTTTGCAACGTGTCTCGCAATAGTGATAAAGCAAAGGTTTTATGCGATTGCGCCCTTATCGTTTGGGACGAGTGTACGATGGCAAATCGTAAAGCTGTGGAAGCTGTAGATAGAACGTTGCGAGATATAAGACAAAATGACCGACCGATGGGAGGCTTAACGGTGCTATTCTGTGGAGACTTCAGGCAGACACTCCCTATAATACCCAGAGGAACGAGGGCCGATGAAATAGGTGCCTGTTTAAAGAGCTCTATTTTATGGCGTAGTGTCATATTAACTAATTTGAGCTTTAATATGCGAGCATATTTGGGAGGTGACGCAAACGCGCAGGTTTTCTCAAATTTACTACTTCAAATTGGTAACGGCACATACCCGACTCAAGAAGGGGGTAAAGTAACTTTAGTCGAAAGCCTGTGTTCTTCTGTTGCCTCACAGCAGGAACTCATTTCCTCTGTATACGGAGATCCATCAGAGATCTCGAACCATGACGCTGCTTGGCTATGCCAACGAGCTATTTTGGCACCTCACAACGACCAAGCAGCAGCAATAAATTCTCAAATATTGGTACATGTTTCTGGAGAAAGTAGGGAATATTTATCTATTAACACGGTTTTGGAAGAAGGAGATGCCACCCACTATCCAGTAGAGTTTTTAGACTCTCTAAATACACCGGGTCTTCCAGCACACAAAATTTATTTAAAAGTCGGAGTACCAATCATTCTACTCAGAAATTTAAGCCCACCAAAACTATGCAATGGAACTCGGTTGAGAGTAACAAATCTCCAACGAAATGTCATCGAAGCCGAAATCTTAACAGGTTGCGGCTCCGGTGATGTTGTTTTCATTCCCAGGATACCCATTATCCCCAATAATTTTCCGTTTACTTTCAAACGTGTGCAATTTCCTGTAAGCCTCTGTTACGCTATGACTATTAATAAAGCCCAAGGCCAGACGTTATCCGTTGCGGGTGTAGACCTTACTTTTGATTGTTTTTCACACGGCCAACTCTATGTTTCTCTATCACACAACCTTTTTGAATATGCTCCGGGTAATTCCACCGCTAACATAGTATATAGAGAAGCATTAACGTAATCAACTATACCAAAGTCAGGACTCTTATCGAAATCATCAAAAAGGTGATATACTCTTATCTAAACGACGTTGTTTTGTTCTCGACAACCACGCGAACGAAGTCGCGGGCACAGCTAGTACTTTTCAATAAACTACCCGACGGACATAGAAAAAAAAAGGTGATTATCCCCTATTGTGTGATCTTTGAAAACTGTCTGTGTGATGTCTTAATAGTACATTATGGTACTAGTGTGTAATGTTGGTGATTACCGCTGAGGTGCCATTGAGACCCGAGCCGTTAGGTGAGGGTCTTAATAGAGCCGAGGACGGTAATCACCAATACACACGTGTATCATACGACGTTTTTCAACACATTTGTGAATAAAATATTAATAAAAACTCATTTTATTTAGTAGATAAAATTAGTAGAAAACAAAAGTTATATTTGAGTGAAAGTTTTATTTATTAAACACGAACGAGTTAAAATTATCTATTTAAATAAGGAGTTGCATGAAATGAGCAAGCAATAAATCGAACACGGTCTTTTTTTTGAATAAAAACTTTTTTAAGAACAAAGCACCTCAACCAATAAAATTAAAAAAAAAAAACTATAACTCACTAGTGAGATAAAGCAATGAAAAAGTCACAGTTTGATTATGGGTGTCATTCTGTGCCTAATTGCAGTGACCATAAAGCCACTTTATGAGCAAGTGTGTTGAAAAAGTATATTCAGTTATCAACATTATGACTAGCCATACATTGAATGTAACCAGTTTAGATTATTTAATTCCATGAAAAAATAATAGTTGTTTTTATCTTATTTCCTGTTCAGTTTTTATATCGATGCAAACAGTTTTTTTTTTTAATACTATTTATAAAAAAAAACTCTTAAAATAAAATTGAGTGATTGGATTATGAAAAGTTAACAGCTATCCGGGTTAAAGTGCAAACAGGAATGAAAGCACTTTTTCAGATTGCTTGCAAGCACTACAGTGATTAATAGGTACAGATTTTAAGCTTTTTATATCACAAGCTTTGCTACCGATTGAAGTTTTGTAGATAAGAGGCAAACAGTTCAGTACAAATTTTGGAGAACCCAGGCAAATACAAGGTGTTGTTTTGCATCCTCGTCAAATTTCAGGAAGTTGTTACAAAAGACATATATACTTAATTAAAATTACGGTACCTATTTAATTATTAATAAACCCTGATTTGTTTGCTTGTTTAAGTTTGTCAGTATTTCAGAACCCCCTTAACGTGGTTTTGGGAATAAGAAATTATCGCATAAACGTGTAGCGACCACAAAAAGCAACATACTACAAAAAGTACTACAGCGCCATCTATGACACGACGGAGGAACTAACATCAATTTCCTACAAGTCGCAAGCAAAGTTTACATCGACTTCAGTATATATAGAGAAACCCGATAACAACTATTGGGCAGTTGCCCGCCAGACATAACACCTGTCTGGTCGGAGGATCCTCCCTTTTCTAAGGAGTATCGAGGAACTTTACACCCTGTTCCTCATACACCTAAAAACATTTGGGATTGTTTGTTTGTGTTAAAGAGCGGTTACAGAGCGAGTATCAGACGGGCCGAATTTAAATCACGGGTAGTTCACACTTTCCAATATGCGTAAATAAGAAAAGAAAAAAACATCGTATTCAAAATTTCGCCGACGGCTATAGCGGTATTAGCTACTGTACCTTTAGGGTTGTGCCCATAGATATAATATTTCTATGGTTGCTCCTCATATAGGCGCACGGAATCGCATTTTCCATGCTGCTATCCTTTTCCGTCGCTCAGAATCGTCATTTGCTAGAGCGAGATATAGAGCGTACTGCCGAACGTACCGTCGATGCTGCTGCGTGCGACAATTTGCTACACGTTAAACATTTGGTCCCGGCTATAAATGAACCGTTTTAAACTAAAATCCGTGGTTTAAAACCCATTTTTATATTGTTTAAAACGACCACGTGGGACGTACTAAATTGATTACGTATTTCATTAAAAAATAAGTTTAAAAGGCTAATTGAAATCATTTACCATTTTTATTAATACAAATGATATAAGTGAAGTCATATATCATGCTTAACTTTTAATGATTAGACAGACTGAAAACAATCATGATTTGCGTATTTATTCAAATATAACGGTATACCCGCATTTTTATTTTACACTGTGCTACCGAAATAGCAATCGGTCTAGATCACTTTGTGTGAAACCCCAATGCCTTCTATATAAAAAAAAAACACATTATTAAACCGCTAAGTGTGTTTTTAAACCAAAAATACGGTTTAAAACCAAATGTTTTAAAACATTTAAAATCCGTTTTGCATCTCTAGTCCCGGCTGTCATTTGTAAAGCTTTGACTGTCGTTAAAGGTAGTCAGTGGCCCGAAAATCTCGTATTACCCAGTGCCAACTGGGCAGCAGCAGTCGTTCCATGTAAAATACTGGTATTCAGCTTCATCAGGTTAGTCTGGCTAGGCTGATGATGATGATGAGTTAGAATAGGGATGATGACTCATTTTTTTTTATTTGTCTATCGGGTAGATTATTGAAAAGTATTTGACACGTATTTTTTCTTTTTTCACGTAATCGTAAAATTACGGAGATATTTTGAGTTGAAAAGGCGCATGACGTCACGGCTCAGTACATTTTATACCTAGTTGTGACGTAGTGAGCCCCCACTCTCCAACTTTAATGCGTTTTAACTAAGTATTTTTTTGTTAACTTGATAAAACAAAAAATACGTATCTAATATTTTTGTATTACCTGACTGACGGACAAAATAGAATTTCGTTTTCTTTACCCAGCCATCATCCCTATTATTAAGGCAGAAAGACGTCCACTGCTAAACATAGTCCGTCCCCAAGTATATCCACATCATTGCACCACCACAGAATAATGAATACGTTAATAGCCCCTAAAGTATTTTTTATCAATTCTTTCGCACCCCTTGTCCTGCCGTCTATAAAAGACCCCTTTTCATTTTATTATATTAAAGTTTGCGAGCATCTTTTTCTTATTCGGTAGCTTCATTAATGATTCAGTATTTTCTTCCTGGCACGGACACTTGATAATAGAATAACTTTATAAATAAAGTAGTTTTTGTTTATATAATTACGTAAACCGTTTGAATACAAAAATAAGAAAGAAAAGCCAATTCGTTCACACCATCGAGAGAAAATAAAAAATCCATGCAATGTGAAAATTCTAAACAATTTATATCTACTCTTTCACATTTGTTTGTTTATATTATATTTTTCACCAAATTCGTAGAAAAGTAAAATTCCCGCTACTGGTTTGCATAATTTACAATTTGCAACGAAACTCGTAAAAAACCCATCGGGAAAGTTTGGCCTATCAAGTCGAGGCGGTTTCATGAAACAGTATATTTAAACCGCGGTGACGGTCCCGGTTCATTATAATTTCAGCGGGAGGGGCTCACTGTCCAGGGTAAGAAGTGGGTCGCAACGGGACAAAGTTAAAACTTATCGATTTTTCTAGAAGAATGATGACGGGCTGCTTCGGCATAGTTGTTTACACTGAACTTTTGTGGGATAACGTGAATATTATCAAGCTAGTCAAGTTTTTACCCGACTGCGGCGAAGCCCTAATGCCTAGCCTAATGTAGGTATGTGGGTATGTATGTCCGTTTCTATGTTCCCTCGTAACGGATGAACGGATTTCGATAGATTATACGTCGTTAGGTTCGTCTTAGTGGCGTGAGTGTCATTGGCTACATGAAAAACAAAGAAAATGGCGGATTTCGGGTGCTATATCGTGAAGTTTTTTAAATTATTGTGGGCGTAAATAAAAGAGTAGAGATACGTTGGAACAGAAGTGCATGCTCTAATATAATCTGCAATATTAAATCTAGCGGTTACATGTTGGACTTAACTCTACTTATCTAAGTTGACAAAAATGCATCGATCATTCTACTTAAACTGCAACGGTGCATTTTATGCTCTCACGGTGATAATCCGTTGTGGTTCAGGTTGCATAACTAACTATCATTCTATGTTTAGGTAGCAACTAGGTAGTACTTACTTTATTAACTTAATTTCAAATAGGACTTTATGCCTCTGATGACTAAACGTTATACTTTTATTTTATTAAAATAAATTCTTAGAACAAACTAGTCCTCAACTACGCTTTACAACCCGCAAGAGGCACTCTCTCTTGACAAACTACCGTCAATTTGCGCACTATCCTCCTAAGTGCCGTATACACCATACTTAGGGTCACTCGAACTCCCGTAAGTCCAAAACAGAGATTATACGTCCATTAACCGTTTGTAACTATGTCGTTTTACGGTAACAGTGAGAGTTACCGCCGTGTGAACTTGACATGTGTTTATATTGATCGCCAAGTTAACCCAGTTTGTGTAATGGCGGCTCATATCTATTGCTAACTGAGTTTCAGGTGAATTTAGCAAAAAATGAGTCAAATTATTAGCTGTTACAATCATCACAATCTGACTATCCTTCATCTCTCTATCCTATCCTTTCAATCATCACCTGCATAGCATTTTTCCTAACTATGTTGGCGTGGGCTTCCAATCTAACCACATATAGCTGAATAGCAGTATTTACATGCAGCGACTGCCTATCTGACCTCCAGAACGCGACTACCGCTGTTTTAATCCAGGTTTCGCATCGGAATTGTGTTCTAAATAGAACAAGGTTACTGTGAGGCCAGATTCTCAATAATTTACCTTATGCTGTTAACCTGCCTAAGAGTACCACTTTAACGATGCACAACAATTAAATTAAAACATTAATAGATTTTGCGGTCACAGGAGTCGACCAGGAAAACATAATACAGAGCTAATTAGGTACCGAACGTAATGAAATACATTTGTAGAAATAGAAACTAATATTCTTGCCTCGTGTCGTGTTATGAACTTGACATATTGCGTTTATTGATCGCCAAGTCATAAATTGTAAGGGCCTTAGCAGACATACTACTTTTAGTACAAGCAAGGCAAGGCTTCAAGAATGCTGCACTGCATTTTGGCGACGCCATCCATGCATTTAAAACAAAATTACTTTTTATCGGTCGCTTTTCTGTCAGTCACTTTGAGCTTCTGAAAAGCGAGTCAATCGTTGATTGCTGATAATTTAAAAGAAACACGGTTAAAATGTGTGGAACAGATGATTATAAAAAGATACCGATGAAATATTTCGATGTGGGGGTTACCACGTTACCACATTCTCAGTACATCAGTACTGAGGACGCGGTAACTGTTTTCGCATCGGTGTTCCTTCCAACCTGTAATGGTTTTGGGCTAGGTATAGTTTTTGAAAAGCTAATATTTGCTGAATCCCAATGCAAAAGAAGTCTTCCTGGAAGGATTTGGTTTAACGACCGAACTCAGTGGACACTAACAATGAACGCAGCAAATATAGTAAAGTCCAAGTGTAATGCGCAAACATAGGCGGGTAAAGCAAGTCTGCAAAGGCCTTAACAACACACTATAGCAAGGTCCTATGCTGACAAGTCAATAGATGCCGACCGTAACACAAAGATTCGTAGAAACATTCCCTACCTTGTGTGAACTTGGCACATGTGTATTGATCGGCCTGAAAGTTATGACACGCTAGGGAAAAGTCCTGCTGAGTTACTGTACTCCGGGCAGGTGACGTGGCAATTTAGTGTAGTTTCTGTAATGTGTTCATGGGAACAGTGAAAGTTACGGCTGAATGGTGAAACGAGTTTGTTCATTGACAAATTTTCGTCTGAAGAGTTGCCTAGGACTGTAGATGCAAAACAGATTTTAAACGTTGAAAACCATTTGGTTATAAACCGTTTTTTGGTTTAAAACGATTTAAAACCACACGTAGCGGTTTAATAATGGTTTAAAATATATATATATTTTAATTGAATGCACTGGGGCTTCACACGTAGTGAATAAGACCGATTGCGATGTCGGTAGCACAGTGCAAAATAAAAACCGTTACAAGATACCGTTTAATAAATACGCCTATCATGATTGTTTCCAGCCTGTCTCATCATAAAAAGTAAAGCATGATATAAATATGACTTCACTTATATCACATGTATTAATAAAAATGGTACTTAAATGCTTTCAATTAGCCTTTTAAGCTTATTTTTTAATGCAAGTACGGACCATGTGGTCGTGATTTTAAACTATTTATTATATTTTGGTTTAAAACGGTTTATTTACAACCCATTTAGGACTAGCTTCATAATTGATCAATTGATGATAGATTCATTTAAGTTTATTGTGAATTTGAAATAATTGTGTTTTATAGTCGTAAAGTATTGAATTAAAGTCCCAGGTAGAGCAAAGTGTCTTATGATTAATATCATGTTATGAATATTTATGTTTAACAATATCTTGTGATTAACAGTAAGGTTCGATGTTAGAATTATGTTTCATTGATCATATTTCCCATTCGGAAAGCACGTTAAGCGTTTGGTCCCGGTTGCTCTTTGACAGTTGTTACAGTTAGTCAGTGGGTTGTGGAGGTCAGATATGCAGTCGCTCCATGTAAGATACTCGTATGCAGCTGAATCCGGTAAGACTGGAAGCCGACATCAACATAGTTTGGAAAATTGGGCTAAGCTAAATATGATGATCTTAGTTCCCATTTGTCCATTATCGATATACCTAATAGAAGTAGACTTCGAATGTCAGACTATGAATGTATAATTCAGGGATTATAAATAGTTCTGATAGATTACAATTCAAAAGTTCTTAGTAATGCGATATTATGGTGAAGGAAAACATCGTGAGGAAACCGGCAAGTCCTAGAACCAAAAAATCGAAGACATGTAACATCTACGAGTACCAACCCGCACTGGGCCCGCGTGGTGGATTACAGCCCACTCCCTCTCATAGGAGAGGAGGCCTGTGTCCCAGCAGTGGGAACATTATAGGCTAATGATGATAATGATGAATGCGATATTTAGTAAATAAAATTTCCTATCGTCTGGGGCGTGTCACTTCATGTTACTAGTACCAATATAACAACATAATATACAATAATAGTTTCATGGGAACAGTGAAAGTTACTCGCGTGCACTTGACACTTATTTATGGATCGCCCAGTCAAGCAGTTTCTATATTCTGGATAAATATGAGCCAGTGATGTCAAATTGACTGCATTTCAAGCATTTCCTGCTCGTGAAAAATTCATCATCATCTGCCTAGCCTTTTCTCAACTATCTTGGAGTTGACTTCCAGTCTAACCGGATGCAGCTGAATATCAGTTTTTCAAATGAAGCGACTGCCTATCTGACCTCCACAACCCAGTTTGTACTGGGTTATAAAATACCCCTTGTTCAAACTGGTTGTCAGACTTTGTCTTTTTTGACTTGTTAGGCATGTACCGAAAAAAAAATAGAAATTGAAAAAAATGTTTGTGTTACTAAATAAAAAGACTATGATGGGAAAACTGTCATCACCAATGTGTAGTACGTGCAGCGAAGAGGAGGGCACATATCATATTTTGATGAGATGTGTCTCACTCACTGAGAACACAAATTGGTACCCACAATATAAACTTATACATTATCATATAAAATAATACCTATAATAAATATGGTTAAGTTCGCCCTGAAGAACAGACCCAATTAAACAATTGTATTTAGTTTTTTTTTAAGATTATATAGTATTCTATGTTTACCTACAGAGTGACATATTCGCAATGGCGAAAAAACTCTTCCAATAAAGATTAAAAAAAAAAAAATAGAATATGACAAATTGTTGATCCGATGCCTCCAGTTCTTACCATTAATAACCGTTTCTCTCTGTTGACTCTTACGGAGTAGCTAAAGTGTGGAAATTATGATTATTCCATTTCAGACTAGCCAGCATTCCGCGGCTTTGCTAGACTAGTGTTTCGATTATTCACCTAAAATTGACATAAAATTGGTGTCCTGATTGTCATGATGTCTAAGAATGAAGTAGAAGAATATTTTGGTGTTTTGTTAGTTCACATTCGTGAGCCACAAATTGATTGTGCCACAAAAAACATATACTTACATGAAAACGAACGAAGAAACGCCTTTTGTGCTCCGAAAGTATTATAACCCATAAATTCCCTCGTTCATATTTGCAACATAATATGTTAACTTAACACGCCATTTTCAAATGCTGCAGAAAGTGTAAAATGCGCCAAATTGAAGGTTACGTAAACAGCGTCACCAAATTTAGCGAAGTGCACTCTCATTTTGAATTCAATATCGTAAAGCACCTGCATCCGATGGCCGGGAGACCAAATATCATAGAAGTCACATAAGGTTCCTAAGGTCCCCGGGCTTTTAAAGAAAATAACCAGTTTTTGTAGAACGACTGACCTCTGGTTTTCTGACGACGCGATGTATTGAAATGTAGTGGAAATAATCATTGCAAAGCTATCCATAAAATTGGTTAGTAATTAAGTATAGTTAGTTTCACCAGTTACATAAGTGAGACATTAACTGTAGATTAAAGGTGGAGTACTAATGAAGCTGAACGCGATCAGTTTATCAAAACCGCGCTCAACAGCTGTCTGTTTTAATCCTACTAATATTATAAATGTGAAAGTTTGTGAGGATGGATGGATGTTTGTTACTCTTTCACGCAAAAACTACTTAATGGATTTGGATGAAATTTGGCACACGGGTAGTTTATAACCTGGATTAACACATAGGATACTTTTTATCCCGATAGTATGTTCCCATGGGACAATTATCGAACTCCACGCGGGCGACGCCGCGGGCATAAGCTAGTTCTGCATAAAAATTATAATACCGACAGTTTTTTCAACGTAGTTTAGATGTGATGATCACGTGCCACGCCCAGTTTTGGTAAAATTCGACTTTAGTGATCAAAGACTGAACTGGCTTTCAGAAACCAGAGGTTAATCTTATAAGGTACTAAATTATGATGTAAATTAATCACGAAACTCTCCGTTCTGCATAATGAGTCGCCAAAGGCAGAGTTTATTCACAGCCTCGTTAAAATATTAACTAACCTTCCTTTGACATCAATACCCTTACGTTTCGGTGAAACCTTTTCGTGTGACTCAACCCTTCAATAACTCTTGTGAAAAAAAAAACTTGTTCGACAGAATGTATTAAGATTTTCTAACGTAGATTACTTGAACCGGGTTCACGGATACGAAGGTGACTGCGGTCATAGACTTCTGAAGTTCACACCGAGTTCAAAACATGATTTATCAACATTTTGTGAGAAAGTGATTTATGTGAGGCGCGATATTGGTCGCAGTTTTAATCCTAGAGATTGATATTTGTGATAAATTGGGGTTAAAGTGCTTTAAACTCAAAGCATTTATTTTTTATCAAACGTTACAAGCGCTTTTGAATTGTCTCTTTGAGGAGCTCGTCGGTTTAAAAAACCGGCCAAGTGCGAGTCCGTTCCGTAACATTATTTATAAGAACTAACAAAAAAAAACTTTTTTGTATGAGAGCCCCCTTAAATATTTATTTTATTCTGTTTTTAGTGCTTCTTGTTATAGCATCAACAGAAATACATAATCTGTAGAAATTTCAACTGGCTAACTATTTTTACACACTTTCACGGTTTATGAGATACAGCCTGGTGACAGACGGGAGGACGGACGGACGGACAGCGAAGTCTCAGTAATAGGGTCCTGTTTGACTCTTTGTGTACGGAACCCTAAAAAACACCTAAATCGTTATTTTAATACAATTCAAGATGTGAAGTGAAATCGATTTGGGATTGGAACAGATCTTGTTAAGGCTGGAACTAACATTATCAAGCTACCGTTAGGCGGTATGTTGATAGTGTGAATGTAAAAAATGGTGTTAATTAAACCTTATTTTCTACTTTCTAGATTTTCTACGTCGCTCCACCTTAGCATTTTAATAGGTACAACTTTTTCACAGCACGAGCCACACACATAAATCAAATGTGTTATGTTGTGACAGCTGATTTTGCAGTACCTTTTTGCGGGTATTTCGTATTGTTGCAATGCGGCTAAACACTTTTAAAAAAAATACACCGCAGTACATAATTTACTGCAAGAATGAATTAATTTGTCAACTGCCAGCAGCGAAACTTTTTATTTTAGTCACATGGACGTATGAAAATTTTTGCAACAACTGAACTGGCTGAAAATGTGGAAAAGCTCGTCACCTCGCCATATGAAAAAAAAAACAAATTACAACTTTCGTTCGTGACGCTTTATCGCGCGACAATCGGTCAAAAGGCTAATGGAAACATGCCCAATTATCACGGACCTTACTCCCCGAGCATAAAGTTTAAATTACCATAGCAAAAGACGTAATTAACAACAAGGTCGGCCAGAGACACGTGTTTATAACAGCTCTTTGGTTTTTAATAATAAACAAATTTGCAATTTTCTTGGGAATTTTCATAAGGGCCTCGTTTTTATGGAAATTATACTGGATTTGCACGTAATTGCCTCTGGATTCACGTTAAATTGTTTGCGTGGGCTTTTCTTATGTGCCCGTTATTCCGAATGATAAATTTCACGAATAAGACATTAATTTTCTATGTATTTCTTTTGGTGAAAGATGTAGGAGCTTTTCCTGCGTATTTTAATTAATGTTTTGATTTAAGTAATTTTTGTTTTCCTTATCTACCATTTTCCCCTTAATATTATAATGTTTGTAATAAACAGGTCAGTAATTTGTGTCCTATTATTTCGTACATACCGCCAAAAATTTTGCAAGTTGAACTTTGTCATGCACACAGCACACGATGACACGACACACACCTGAGAGCCGATTTCATCAATTAAACTAAATGTGATTAGAACATCTAAACGGCGTTCAAGAGCTGTCAGGGCCATGGGATATTGACACTGGCGGCTCGTGAACGTAGTTTAAATGTACTGATTGCGTTAGTTTTATTGGTGACATTTGCCCTTGTTTATCATCTTTAATTGCGATTTTATGCAAAATATTTATTTTTAATTGCGTGGTACTTATGATTGCTTTTCCAGCATGTGCATATTTTTGCGGACGGGAGAGCGGTGCTGCATTCTGCATCTAGGCTTGGACCTTTTTCGCGGAAATTAAAAAGAAATATTTAATGTGGATTTCCGCCCAGTACCGCCTGATTCTATACCTTATCTAACTGCAGCAGTGTTGTCCATACTTAAAAACTTCGACTAACCTTTTCCTATATCCGCAAATACCATATTATAATCTCCAAAGATACCTTTTACCGAATACTCCTTCCCCATATACTGGACCACTATAGTGGAATATTAAATTCCCCCGTCGGTAGTCGATTGTTACCGAAATAGTTACCCTCAGCCCACTCGCTTCTATAAGCAAAAGTTATTGGATGTCAAAGGACCACCGATATTTTAACAAAGATGTAACTGTGGATCAAAGGGTACACTCATATTGTGATATTAAATATCAGGAAATGGGGGTCAGATAAAACAGTTTTACGGAAGAATGGGTTTTTGTAATGGGTCTTTCGCAACTTAGGGGTTCTTTTGGGTTACTGAAGTCTTGAAATAAAAGATAGTTGATTGCATCTGCGAGTTATGTTGGATCATCGGTTGTTCATAGACAAGCCCCTTTGTATGTCCGTAATGACCGCCTACACGTAGACCTTAGAATGCCCACCGTCCTTCAGTTTACGAAACGTCTTTCGAAGCGTTTCTTCGATAACGCCATTAAGCACCGTAATCCCCTGATCGCAGCGGCCGCCCGTTACGAACCCTCGCGCATTAGTATAGTACGCCGTCTAGGCATACCCTCGTGGCTGCGGGTTGTTCGAAAGAGATACCGCGGCCCTGGAACACAAAGGGCTAAGAAGGAACATGGGTGGGTTTTAGTCAGTCAAGTCTGACACTCCCTCCCGCTCCGCCCAGAGCGGGAGAAGTCATTTGATGATTACCCATCCGTAAAAAAAAGGCATACCCTCGTCACTCCAGATGATGCTATCACCCTCCTCCAGGAGAGTAGCAAAGAGACTAGCACTCTTAAAAAGTTCCGACTCAAACCGCCGTCTTTCCGACCTCGCCGTCGAGGTCCGTCGCGACGTCCCGGTCCATGCCCTCCCCGACCCTTGCTCGAGCCAGCCCGCGATGCTGTGCCAGTAGTTTTAAATCAGCCCCTAAATAATGATACCATTCAGATCCAGCCTGTCCCCATGCAGTGCTCCCCCAGCGACGCCCTAAGCCGAGGTTCGTACCCCACAGGGGGTGCCCTTAGCGTGCAGTCGCTTATTTTGTAAGTTTTTATGCCCTGACTGGAGGCCTTACTCTTAAGGCACCCACAGGATAGTCCGGTGAAGCAGACGACTACCTCGTAGGTTGAACTGCGAGATGCCATTCACAAAAAAAAAAAACATAGACAAAATGTTTATGAAACTGGGTAATTCAATAACCCTTAGTAAGACTGGCTGTCAGACTTTCCGGCCACTGACTGCCTGAAACAACTGTCAAAGATCTACAAATGACAGCCGGTTTCCAGAACATTTTTGGTAATTTCTAGTTAATGCTAATACAGAGGTTCTTTTTATCTACCATTTAAATCTTACTGGTATTTTTTTTGACATGTGGTACAGAGTCAAATATTGCTTTGGCTACAACTTGCCTAATTTGCTTACGTAGTGTTCCCCGGAGACCGGGAAGCACCAGGCATACACAAAAAAGTGTAGGAAGTGCATTTTTTTCTATCACGGAAATTGTACCTGACCTACGCTTACTCCGTCTATTTGTAATGTTCAACGTGCTATAGAACTCTTGGATACAACACGATCAAGTGAATGGAAAAAACTGCAATCGATCAAGTAACTTTATTTTACTGGTTTCCAAATCTTAGGGGCTGCGCAAACTTAGACATTTTTTGTTACCGACACGGCACACCATCACTGGTAACCGTACCTAATTGCTGTGTCCGGTGGCGGCGATCGGAGGGAGACGCCGCGCCGGTCGCTATTTCTGGTCACTGGTATAATTCGTTGCCTGTTTTCTTTCAGTTTCACGATGGACGTCGATGAAGAACACCCGTTCGGTGTGTGTGGCTTGTGTCGCACACAGGATACGGGCAACGATTGCAAATCGTCCGTTTACGCAGTTCAGTACCTACAATTGTAAGGAAATTTGTTAATGTTGCTTGTGTCTTCAACTGTCGACTTCTAATTTCCAGTTTATACCGACACCGAACACTTTTTTATCGGCAACGAGGTTCTGTCTAGTGGAAGCAACTTTCAGGAATTAAATATACATTGGAAGCTTGTATCCGACACAAGACACAAGAGTGTCCACGTTTGTGCAGCGCCATACTAGTTTCGTGTTAAAATATCCGCTCTAATACTCGTAATTAAAACTCTTTAATGATTTATCTTGATCTTGACATTTGTAAACGGTTCATAAATCTTAAGTCCTTTCATAAGGGTTCATAAGTCCTTTTTAATTTCATGAAGATAAAGACTGTGTAACTAATGAACCAGATCCCTTTCGCTAACCGGATAACATTTCGGTATGAAATACGACATGCTAAATATAAAACTTCCTTCATGCTCTACAATTCTTTTTCCTTAGACTCCAGCAAAATATCTCGAAACTTGTAAAGGAAAAATAAATATTTCTGCATTCCCAGCAATATTTTTCCGTCTATAATGTTAAGGCCCAAGGGAACCGCGGTCTGATTGATAGAAGAAATTGGAAATATTCCCAAAACAGTAATTGGTTGATTTGTGATCACGGAGAATCCACTTAAGAGGGCAAGACGCGCATGCGTGAAAAATAATCTCACCCTAATTTATGCGACAACCCTCCAACATTTTTCACTTGCTTTAACCTTACTCAGGACGAATTTCACCTAAGAAACTGAACGCGATCACATCTACACTGCGTTCAAGAGTCGTCAGTGTCGTCATTGTTATAGAATATTGGACCCATTATAACTAGTTATTAGCTAGTAAACTGCCAGATGCAAATTTCGATTCCCAGGTTAAAGGAAGTATCATCGAAAACCATTTTTAAAGGTTCCCATAACTGATTTGCTGTAGATGCATTGCTAGCTTGGGCTTATTACAAAATACTGCATTTGACTAATATAGGAAAGCTCTCAGCTAAACAATTATTAGAAACATTGTATGAACTAGTGACTAGACCATATAAGCTGAAACTAATTACAGCTAACGGTGCCTGTACCATTGTATCTGTACCAGTTGGACCTAGACATTGTACTGCATCGGGACCATCACCTGTGTGGTTATTCTAACTATAAGATGTTAAATCTAACTACACACTAACAAATGGGATGGACGGCATCCCAAACCTTATTTGTTTAATCTTGCATTACTTGTATTGTTATGTAGTTTATTTGTTATTACTGTACACAATTTTATTTTTATTTAATTAAGTACATCTTCACATATACACTTTTACACAAAGTATGAAACTGTTTTACGTACGTCACATCACTCTTTTAGGTCCAATTGAAAACCAGCGTAGAACAGTCTAGCTGCCCGGCATTTTTGCTGAACTGGACCTGTTTGCCGCAGCCGTGAGACACACAGCAACTATCTGTTTTTTTTTTGTGTTTAGGCTTAAGTTATCTTGTTTACTTTTTTTTTTATTGTTGTGTGCACTTGTGGCCTGTGCCAAATAAACCTATTTTCTTTATTTCTTCTTTATTTCTGTGCCGTGAAAAAAGAATACAGGACATAATAATGTAGAAGGAAATTAAGTAAGATTACAAGATATGAGAACACGAGCGTTTTGTAATTTATCGATGAGGACTAACTTGATATTACTGTAGAAGTCCAAAATGCAAAAATAGACAGATGTCCCCAGAATAAACAATTCCCCTGCATATCTAGTTATAGGTTGCAAAATAAATACTGCAGCAAATTCAATCAGGACTTCTCTATAGAGTGAATGCCTGAATGGTCATCCAACCATCAAAAGTAGGTGAATGTCCAACATGATCATTACAGCTTCCTGCACTAATCTATTATTCTATTATGCCAGCAATGGCCCATACAGCCGTGAGTGTTCCTCCAGAGAGCACAAACTCTATTTGCCGTTAAACGTGATTATCTGGTCGGGAGTGAACCCCGCTGAGCCACCGCTCCATCGCCATTGTTATCTCGAATACGTCCCAGCAATAAGAACGTCATTTATAAGTAAATGGTACACAACAATGGATTAACAAATTGAAATGTCAAGACTATGAAGAATGGAATCGAATTCAATTCTTTTTTTGTGATTTGTGATAGAAGCCTTGAATATCAAGGCGTTTTTGTCGAGTACTTTGTTGTTATGTTAGCTCGCGATTGGTTTTCATTCTTCTAGCCTAGTTTTAATATTAATTCTTCGAATGTACGCTACTTTTTGCAGTATGTTAACATTACAACGTCTCCATGTTAAATCATAATCTTGAATTCGCAGAAACTAGCGTCATTATTATGGGAAAAAATATTGCATCAACCGTAAAAGGTGCAGTGCAATTAAATTCCATTCACTTAACTGCTTCAAAGGCGTAACAGCATAATAATATCTCATCATCACAATGTAATTTAAAGCAGTCAGAAAATAATACGTCACAACGGTGAGGGTATTTTATTTCCCATATTTGGGTCCGTTCGGATAAAAGCATGGAACATACCGGTGAATTTAATGATTCCATTATGCCGGTTGAGACTCTAAAGCGAAATGGGGACGAAGCTAATCAACTAACCGAACATTTTCGTATCCTGTTTCCTCCTAAAATAAAGGAAATGACCGGAATTTTTGGAGAGAGACCTAAAAACTGGACGTTGCATAAGTAAACATTGCAATAATAAAACAAGCAGAATGCTGATAGCACGGCCTTTGCCTGTGGTCAAAGCCAACCAGCCAGCAGCGGCAGGAATTTCTCCCGAACACGGGAAAGTATAAACATGTTCATGCATTAGTTGGCGCTGAGCCAGAGAACTTCGCTTGCATGTTGCTGGTTATTCCGGTTGCTCGGCATAATGCACTGATTAAGTAAATACCTTTGTTTTTTTTACTCCTACTACGACGACCAAATTGAAAAAGCGAGCATTTGGGTTTAACTTGTTATCTGCCTTTTGCAGCCTTCAACACGGTTTTAAAGAACTTAAGTTAATGGCAACACACGCAGCATACAACAGAGGAAAATATACTTGTGTTATTATTAGATATTTTGTTATCGACTTACAAAATATTTCCTCGTTTCAAATAAATGATAAGGGGAATTCAAATTTTATTTTTTCTGGACAAATATTGAAGTGTAGCGTTTTGATAGCTAATCTTGCTCTGCTAAACAATTAGGTTATCATTCAAGGAAAAAAAAACGAAAACAATATAAAAAGTTCAGGAAAAGTATTTTATTACTGAAACCTTGGGGCCATAAAGAGTCACTGAATTGTTTCAACACAACTGACATTATGGCTACAGATATAATACGAAACAAGAACAATTCACGAGACAATCACGACTTTGAACTTTCATTTCTTGTTTCGTATTGAAATTGGTTTCAATGAGTATTGAATATTCGCCACTGAATCGAGAAGAGAACCATTCAAGCAGATCTATATATAGAAAGGAGCCATCATTCACAAATTAAGGGCAAACTCGAGTCACTTGGAAAGCCTAAATTGTAGGTGTTAGATTCAGTCAACTCCGGTGTCATTCAAAAATTGTGCCACTAGTAACCAGGATCCCGGAACGGAAAGATTCTGAAGATGTCTGTTTGGCGAACACGACAAAAGGGTGTATCGATTTTAATTTTGTTGAATATTTGTGAGGGTCGGACCTTCCGTGACCAGCGCGTCAAATCGAAAATAAACTTGGGATCAAAGTTTATTTTTGAGAACGATCCACTAACGTTTCTTCGGTTGTTCTAATAAAATTTGCAAGTCGAGGAAAACCGGTTCATTGGTGGCGGAAGTATCTATAACAAAAACTCCTGACTTCGTTTCTTTTTACAGTTCACTGACTGCTATTCTTTTCACTGAAAGTTTTTTCGAACCATTAATTGAAATCCCCTATTCAATTAATGGTTCGAAAAAACTTTCAGTAACTCAGGACTGGGTAAAGAAAACGACATTCTATTTTGTCCGTCAGACAGGTAATACAAAAATATTAGACACGTATTTTTTGTTTTATCAAAAGATCAAAAAATTACTTAGTTAAAACTCATTAAAGTTGGAGAGTGGGGGCTTACTACGTCACAAGTAGGTATAAAACTTACCTACATGTGACGTCATGCGCCATTTCAACTCAATATATCTCCGTAATTTTATGACCACGTGAAAAAAGAAAAAATACGTGTCCAATACTTTTCAATAAACTACCCGACGGACAAAGAAAAAAAAAATTGGATTATCCCCTATTGAATACGTTTCGAAATTTGAAACGTATTCCTCCACAAGTGCCTTTGGGAATCCGGGAGCGAAAATAACTCAAATTTAAAACATCTTCGTTAACCTCTCCAACCTTGCGGCTAAACGGTAAAACACCCAGCCGGCCTCACAATGACGTCATCGAGCGTGTCAAGTGTCCTGCGCTCATAAAAAGCTTATCGCGCGAGTTCTATTAGCTCTTATCTCAAGCGGTAAACAGTTTCGGGTTCTTGATTAACGAGACCATGTATTACAATATAAACAACTGTTTTATAACTACTTGAGAATTATAAACATCGCATAGAATTCAGAGAGCTCGCCGCAAACATACTGTTGTCGTAGTTTGTTTTTTTTTGGTAAAACTACTGAATCAATTTACACGAAACTTTAGATCTAACATAACAAATATACAAGTAATCTAATGACTGTTTTTTAGGAGTCCTACATAAATTATTCTTGCAAGATTCCAATTCAAACGTCTTATTAGAATCGGCCATTTTCTAACTGCGCAGTTCAATGCATGAAAATACTTGAAATATCAATAAATATGAATAAATATGCCTCGAATGCATGAAATTATGAATTATCACTATTTTTTCGCTTATTACTAATGTTTCCAAGACCATATTTCATTGTAAAAGAGTCAAATTCATATTTTCAATTTCGACTGACGAACTTCACAACAAAGGAATTTTTGGAGAAATTTTTGGGTCAAAAACATAATTTTTAGATATTTTTTCCAGCAAATGACTATCTAAAAAGTTACATTATACACTTATAACATACTATACATTTACTTACCAAAGTTTAACAACACAAAACACAAAAATATCACTGCATTCCAAAACAAAACACCACCGTTCCACACTGGCCGCCATGACTCATTTTGACAGTCGACAAAGACGCGTTTCTTTATTTTTTTAATAATTTTGTGCAGTTGTTAGGTTGGTATGTTTGGTTTCATTTTAATCGAACTCTAGTTGGCCAGAGACGTAAATTTTTACAAACGAATTAGACCCTTACTGTACGTACGATAAGGGTTTAAGTTTGCTTGTACGAGGCGTTCCCATATGGGAACCTCGGGGCTCAACCGAATTGTTCGGCGTTCCCATATGGGAACCACGGGGCTGGAGAGGTTAAAACATAATAACTTCTTCGTGTTGTAAATTGTAACTTACAACTTAATTTGCTAACATTAAAGTAAATACAACAGGGAAAATAACAGGTACCAAGTGCTGGGCAAGTTTTTGTACCGCTCCAGGAACCGGATGCTAACTACAGTCTAAGTAAAACAGCAACAAGTATAGGAAACTTTACCGACTTGCCAATTGTCACCGTTGAAGTTGTAGTCTTGGGAAGAAGTTGACTACTCAATTAAAAGTTAGTTCTTTGTGAGGAAGCTAATCTAGGGAAGAATTACCACCATTGCTTTACTGCAGTAAAACAGCGCTTTTATTCCAAAACTAGCTGTTCCCCGAGACCTTCGTCCGCGTGAATTTATTATAATAAATTCCTTCTCTATTTGAATCAGATTTGGTTAATGATTCCAAGTTTTTTTTTTTGCACGTTGCCCTAATATTTTTTCTAAAATAAAATCAGCCAAATTTACTCCTTCTGACATCAGCTGTAAAAGTCCCGTCAAAATTAGACCAGCCGTTTCGGAGATTATCCGGAAGGAACACCAGACTGATAAAAATAAAAAAAAAGTTTTTTTTTTTATAAGTACCGTATAATTATTATACTTTTATATGCATTAAGTAAAAAGCTGTTATTTTGAATTTACAAACAGACACTTATTTTTTTTATAGATTGCTGTATCTAAAGCATCTCAGCTTCTTCACAAGGACTTTAACCTAGTACCTGCGATGCCTTTGGTATTGCAAATATCCATATAAATAGGTCGCACAGAATTCCATCAAGTGGTTAACCTCACCCAATAACATTGAACTAAAATGATCAACCATTATAGATTTTCATCCGAAGATATTTAAAAGACTTAAAGAGCGGACATTGGGAACATTTTCATACAAAAATTTTGATCTCGAACCTTTTTAAATTTGAGTTTGCTACCTGACACGCGGGCGTATGATACTAGACAGACTGATTTGTTACTAAGTAGTAACAAGTTCGACAATGATACGATTTACTTCATCTTGTGTCGTTTATTGCTCGGAAAAATTTGAATATCTTTGTTTTCATCTAAGTTCATGAATGAGCGCCTGAAATGGTCTTACAAGGCGGGGATCTATTTCAGTACGCACGTTCGTTATCCATATAAATCAATATTTTTATTCAGTATAAGGCGTATTCACCTGCCCGTATTAATAAATCTAGCCGATATCATAAACTTTTTGATGTTTTAAATAACGTTGAAACTTTGAACACATGTTGGTTTTTCAAACTGATATTTATGCTGCCAAGGTTTTTAATTCTAATTGTCAAGGCTTTGGAAAGCCAATTTTTAGACAGTATCTAGAAATGGCTGTAATTTTTTAATCCATCTAAATTATTGAAAGCTGGAATTTTCTTTCTCTTCAATAACCTACTAGGCTTTTTTTAAAAGAGTAACACAAAAATATACAGAAACTATTCTTATCAATGGAAACGAGGTTGTTTGAACTGGGATATTTTTTAGTTCCCGATATTCATATCGGGAACTCTAGTGAATTAGAGTACTTCACTTTATGCGCTTGCAACAGCGACGAAATATCGGGAACTTAGAATAAATAGTAAACATGATAAATATCCCGTTTGTTTATTGATAGTGTTTGTGACCATGTCAGTTTAAAAACTGTGATACAGATAGTACGATATTACAAGTCATTAAATTCAACATCTTTTTCACACCTCTCTGATACACACTGTATGTTCTCTACGAAACCATGTTCAACATTGTAATATAGAAGCCATTTTAAATTCCAAAAGAAGTCTGTATACTTTGTGAAACTGAGCCCCGTTAAGTTTAATTTGAAAAGGCGCGGACGCGACGCCTCAGTACGGCGGAACGGAACCTCGAAAATTTAATATGGCCCCACTTGAAAACTTTACTTGAACACGATATTTTGTTTCTTGTTCCATACCAATTTTTGGAAATACATATATGAAATTCTCGTCTTTATTCTATTTATATGAGTTGCTATGCTATTTAACGCTGGTTGGCGCGAGATTCAGGGTTATTATAAGTAGATTTAAAAATAAATCTGATTATGAGCCGACATTAAAATCAGTTTTAGTTTAGAACTAGGCAGATTCAGTTTAATAAAAATACAATGTGTTATTTTAAAACGGGGCTGCTACGAAGGTAGTTTTTCAGTTATTGAGACTGTTATAATGACAGGGCAATCAATTATGTTGGTATGCCGTTGTATGCAACGGAAGCGGCATAGTGGACGGTTCCGTATACTGGCGTCGCCCCGCATTGCGGATGGAACCATAAAACTTGCAGCTTATTGTCTATGGCGTAAATCGCGACATTACGCCCGCTAACGGCCGAGACGTCACATGTCATATACGCTCAAAAGTAATGTCATTCTCGCCTTTCATGATGTCGTTTCCTTAAATACGTATTGTTCAATTGTTCTAACATTTATATTCAAAACAGCCAATGTGTATACAATGAAAGTTCATTACTTTATCTGCTCAATCATTCACGCGTAATAAAATCAATACGTAATTCATAGATTCATACACACGGCACCCTCTATTTACACATCATAAAATAAAGTGGGAGGAGCAAAACCAAGAAAAGCACAACGCGTCTTCCTAAAAAAAACGTCTGTTTGAACAACACAAACGATAAATAACACGGACCCCGTAGGAAAACACCAGGAACTCCCATAACATTCCCCTACAAGAAATGTTTGCGAAGAATCTTCATCATTGAAGAATTTCGAGAAAGAAAGACCGTTTTTCAAAACCGCTTGACCCCAATAGGAGCGTGGCATAATTTTTTCTATGTTATAAAGCTTTTTCGACAATGACCTCGATGAAACTAACTGTGGGATCGGCCACGGTACACTAAGCACGATATTCGTGAAATACAGTTCTGTGTTGGAGGCTTGGAGGTGCGTGGGTCGACAAAATGGATGGAGCTACTCATTTTATTGAACAAAGAGATTTAACTAAGCTAGGCATCAATTTTATTGTGATGAAATAAAATGGATAAGTCCTTTGTGACACAATAGGAACGAAGAACAAAAGAAATATTCACAATACGGACTATAATGACCTTCACTATTATTTGGAAACTTTGAAGAAATAATAAAAAGTAGATAAATATTAATATCGTACAAATATCTAGGCCGCTGTCTGTTAATATACATATACATGAAATTGCGCCAAAGCAGGTTTCCTTGAAATATCGCGGAGACACAGAAACACAAAGGAAAATATGAAAACTTCGCGTACGTTTTGATGCAAGAATGAAAATGGCGGATGACTCCCCGGATGGCGGGAAAAATGAAATATGGCTGCCGCAAGACCCTGCGTCCCCTGAGCCGGCCGGCTACGAACAAAATGTGCCCTATACGTTGAGGTACATGTAATATTCCTATAGGAGGGTCGCCGCACACCATTAATTTTATTTTAGTTCATTGCGTAGGTGTAAAATACGACCTTGTTGGCGAACGTCAGATACCTGTGAATAGAAAATTTATTTCTAAGAAAATTCCTACTCACAAAAGAAATCCTAAACCTAACATAATTAAAAAAAAAACATGCTGAAACCGTTTTCCTGGTGCGACGGTGAGCGTTTTATCAATGCTATTTTCGTCACAACTTTCACTGGCCCTGTGGCGCAATGGATAACGCGTCTGACTACGGATCAGAAGATTCCAGGTTCGAATCCTGGCAGGGTCGCTTAAACCTTTTTGTCCATTTTGTTAATATACTTGTAAAAGTTATCATCAAAAATCTTTTAGAACTACTTTTATTATGTAATACCAGTTGAATTTTTTTTTTTTCATTAGTTAAATACCGATTTTAAATTCTGATCAATCGTTTCATTACCAGATAGGTTTGCCAAATCAAAGCTATTATAACATAAGAGACTCATTAGCCATGCATTGCGCTAACACACGGCACTGACGAAACGGCACAACATCAAACGCTTTCGCATTTCCATACATATTAATGTAGCTAGGATGAACTGCTCAAACTAAATAAGCCGTGTTTTGCGGCTTTGTCATGGTAATTTGCGAAGCGAGACAACTGCCTAATTAAAAAAATTAAACGATTTGTGATAGGTTTTCGTGTCGAATTGCTTAGTCGATTATCAAAATTGATTGCCATTGAAAAAAAAACTTAAATAAAGAACATGGAAGACAAAGTAGACTGTTTTGGCTTTTTCTTACTGAGACACTAAATATTCTGCTTTGGTTATTATTAAAAAGGGCTATACCCCCTTTATAATAACTAAAGCATTTAGACATTGATCCATTATAGTTTCCATTGAAGCCATAATTGTATTAACCGTAACACTTTAATAAACCGTTGTTAGCAAATAATTGCCTCATACACTTTTACACGAGAATCGATATTGTTTATCCTTGACCCAAATAGCCTTCTGGCTTCCTTACAAACATAATATATTAAGGTTGTCTGCGCTCATGTTTGGGTCAAGGCCTTGAATTCTGTAGTATCACCAAGGCAATTTTTTCGCTATGCAGTAAAATACTAGATGGAAACTACCTACATAGCGTGATCAGAAACATAGCTCACACGAAAAAGCAGGTACAGTTTATTTGAACAACCTTTGTGGTTCGGCGAATGCTGGTTAATAATAGGTAGATTTTGAAATTTATATGAAGTTTGTAGTGGAATGGAGTGCTTCTGCGTTCCTTGTGGTCTAGCGGATTTCTCGTGCAGTTTAAACTACCAAACTAATAATAGTATAACAGTCCTTTTTCAGGGCGCAATAAAAGATGTCGAGATTATGATCTTGGACTGTGATTGTTTATGCACACAGTTTTGTTTACCAATAGTAATTAATTTTAGTAATCAGCTGTTTACTACAAAAAAAAAGTTAATTTTATAAACTGTATGAATAATTTACAGTTTTGTTCATGCAATCTGACGGCTTATCTATATATATAAAAGAAAGTCGTGTTAGTTACTTCACTTATAACTCAAGAACGGCTGAACCGATTTAGCTGAAAATTGGCAGGGAGGTAGTTTAGAGCCAGGAGACGGACATAGGATACGGTAGGGTAGGGTAGGTAGGTAGGGTAGGGTAGGGTAGGTAGGTAGGGTAGGGTAGATAGGTAGGGTAGGTAGGTAGGGTAGGTAGGTAGGGTAGGTAGGTAGGGTAGGTAGGTAGGGTAGGGTAGGTAGGTAGGTAGGGTAGGGTAGGTAGGTAGGGTAAGGTAGGTAGGTAGGTAGGGTAGGGTAGGTAGGGTAGGGTAGGTAGGTAGGGTAGGGTAGGTAGGTAGGGTAGGGTAGGTAGGTAGGGTAGGGTAGGGTAGGTAGGTAGGGTAGGGTAGGTAGGTAGGGTAGGGTAGGTAGTAAGGGTAGGGTAGGGTAGGGTAGAGTAGGTAGGTAGGGTAGGGTAGAGTAGGTAGGTAGGTAGCGTAGGGTAGGGTAGGTAGGATAGGGTAGGTAGGTCGGATAGGGTAGGTGGGTAGTAAAAAGTGCATTGCAACGCATGCTGGGTACAGCTAGTTATATATATTTAGCAAACAAACAACTTCCGAGCATTTTGAGACGTTTTTTTTTAATGATAATTCATCATCTGCCTAGCCTTTTCACCACTTTGTTGGTGTCGGCTTCCAGTCTAACCGGATGCAGCTGAATACTATTATTTTACTTGGAGCGACTGCTTATCTGACCTACACAACCCAGTTAGTACTGTGTAATTCAATAACCCTTAGTAAGACTGGCTGTCAGACTTTCCGGCCACTGACTACCTGAAACGACTGTCAAAGATCTACAAATGACAGCCGGTTTTCAGAGGACTTTTGGTTATTACTAGTTAATGCTATACACATGTTCTCTTTATAGACCATTAAAATATTACTGATCTTTTTTAGACTTGGGGTACAGAGTAAAATATTGCTTTAGCTACAACTTGCCTAATTGGGTTGTGGAGGTCATATCTGACCTCCACAGTCCAGTTAGTACTTAGTAATACGATACCCTTTGGTAAGACTGGTAGTCAGACTTTCGGGTCACTGACAACTTGTAACTACTGTCAGTCTGCTAAAGATCTACAAACGACAGCCGATTTTTTATGAGAATTGCGATAAACCATATGTAATCATTGAAATATTTTTCTTGTATAAATTTTTCAGCTAACTGAATAAACAGTAAACATGTCACTAATATTTATTTTCTCCTCTTCCACAGATTAATCTTCGGTTAATTCTGGTGTCTGGCAAAACGAAGGAGTTTGTGTTCAGTCCTGTCGACTCAGCGGGCGATATAGCGATACATGTCTACGATAACTGGCCTGAAGGTAATAATCCTCGTAAATTTCATTCCATACTTATCATCATCCTCATTCACAGTCAGACTTGGGCAATGGACAAAGATGAGATAAATAAAATGTGTTCTTTTCACATAGCCCTCAATCAAGTTGTACAAAACCAGTTTATGCGGATCTTTCACAGTGCGGGAAATATATACAAAGCGAGGCCATGTTATACTGGAAACGAATAGTTTTGATGTGTCGCCGTGTGTACATAACCTAAAAATTTAATAGACAATTTCAGAAAATTCTTTTTTTTTCTAGTAGGTATCGCAGGCTTTAACTACAACTAAATACAATCTACTATCAGGCTAGGAAGAATTACACCGTGCTTTCGTATCTTATGAAATCTATGTTTATAAGAACATCTTCGGACTGCCACAGAAGAATCGTCAAAATGACAGATTGTCATTGTCTATCTGTCATTTTGTCGATTCTTCCTTCGACAAAACTCGATTCCACAGTGTCATGCTACGCGTGCAGGGATCAATGCTGAGACCCTTCTTGTCACCACAAAATAACAATTCACTATATCTAAAAGATAAATAATAATCAATTCAATTCACTTTAAATTCTTTACAAGAATACATTAACATGTAAATGACAAATTAATCCATTCACTATTGTTCGCAATTAACCCGCAGCTGCGGAATTTTGAACATTTTTATCACAGGCCAACTGTGAAATTACTTTCGAATCAAATCAATTTGTGTCTGTTTTCGCCATAAAATCACTTAGCTTCGAACATTCCCAACTGTGGTATTTACTGTGTTCAGCATATGACTATAAATAGCTGGTCCACTGATGGGTGGTTGGTTATGTGTGCTTTGTGGATATGGAAATATTTTTATAAGTGATGTAGTGGTCTGAAATGGAGGGGTTAGAATTGGTAGTGTTAGTAAATAATACTCATTATTATGTATGTATCTTTATTGCCTATTCTCTTTACTCCATTATTTTCCCTTTTAGTTTGAGACAAATTTCACTCCATGACAGTTTTTAACAACTGTCTCTGTCAATATACTGTAACGATATGACATTGAAAGCTCTTGAACGCAGTTCAGGTTTGCTGATCGCGTTCAGTTTTCAGTTTTTAAAGGCGAAATTGGCCTTTAAATTAGTTACAAGGAGTGAGCAAGAGGTGTTTTCATTAGTTGGCCAAGTTTGATAAATATAACAATTATTTTCTTAAATCTTTGTAAATACTACAATAGCACAGTTAAGGCTTTGTTTTTCTGTTTTGTATTAAATTGAAGATAATTGTGATGACACTGACAATCATATGACTGAACTTGATGTTATCTGTTAAATCTGTGCAGTTTTTCTACAGATAACAATTTTGGCATTGAAAACTGCAAACAAAACACTTGCAGCATTAAATAAATTGGCAAAATTGTTGGAAGATTAAGATATAAAACCTGTGCAGTAAAATCAAAGTAAACTCAGTTCTTATTTACTGATAAAAATAAATTAAACGTTCCTGGGGCACCCAGAAAAATAATGTAAGGTACGATCAGATGAAAAAGAAACCATAGTGTCACGTGCCAACGTTGCAAAGCTAAAACAGCAGAAATTTGTCTTACCAAGCCACAAAGCTGCACTCAAGTGGAGTAAGTAACTAGCTCATGCCAACAGACATGGCTGCTAATTGGTCGCGTCAACATAGCCTTAGAACTTTGACTACAGTTATACCTAACTGTTTGCGTGTATTTTGATCTCCTTATTCGTGCAATATGTATCTCAACATGAATGAAAGATGTGTTGTAGTGAGTTACAATGCAGGAGAAGGAGATCAAAATGCATTCAAATGTTAAAATCTCTATATCTTTTTTTCCTCTATTCTCTTCGTTCAAATCTTTTATGTCATCCATCAGACACATGTATGTGATGTGATTGTTTCGTCAGTGGAAACGCACAGTAGGTAAGGGTTTTTTCACTCCAATCGATCGATCGTCGATCGGTGACATCGATCGATGCTAGAATAGATAAGTCGGCGTCGATCGATAGTTTCTACTAGCTAAGCCTATCTATCGACTGTCGACTAGTCCATTCTACCATCGACCGATGGCATCGATCGACGATCGATTGATTTGTGTGGTAACACCTTAATATGGAAAATAATATAATACATGGACCCCTATTAGAAACTTACCACAGATGTATAAAACTAGCTTTTGCTCGCTACTTGGCTGCCATGTACGAAATTACCGCACGGGAACGTTTTATGACACTCGAGGATAATTTAGCTTCCCGTTAGGTTAGTGAAAGAATTTTTGGGAGCGGGTCAGTAGTTCCGAAGATTACCCGCTACACACAAACAAATTTTACCTGTTTATAATATTAGTATAGAAGTACTAGCTTATGCCAAAAGCTTCGCCCGCGATTTGTTCTGTAATTTTCCCACAGGATCGTAGTACCGGGATAAAAACTATCATATGTGTTATTCCAGATTATTATCTATCCATGTGCCAAATTTCATCAAAATCCTTTCAGTAGTTTTTGCGTGAAAGAGTAACAAACATACATTCTTACAAACTTTCGCGTTTATAAAATTAGTAGGATAGATACGTTATTTTTCCCAATTAAGTTGGTTCCAGTCGAACTAATGAACTGCAACGAAATACTAGTATGTTGCATGACAACTGACAACTGCCTCTCTGTACTTCAAGTTCTGAGTAATATAATTAAAAATACGCCTTGGAATAACTAGACGTCCGACTTTCAGTATTCTCTCTAGCCGTACGGACTACCAAACGTCTATGGTACACACGGCAACCGATCAAGGTATACAAATCCAGTTTATACAGATCTTGTATTGTATTGTTACTATATACAAAGCGAGGCCATGTCATATTGGATAATATGTATGCTTGATGTCTCGCCTTGTGTACTAAAATGGGTAACTTTTAAGAGCGTTTACGCCGTCCGTGCGCTGTTTGACTCAAAAACAGTACTTTTCAACCACGTTTTCGAACGATTCTTAAACTCCTGCACGCGTAACATGACCGCCATAGAAACGGGCTATGTTGACGGAAGAATAGACAAACTGACACATTTTCATTGTCTATCTGTCAGTATGTCGATTCTTCCGTAGACAAAACTCGTTTCTACAGTGGTCATGCTACGCGTGCAGCTCATACAAATACAAAGTGCTATAATATAGCATAGCGCCTTTACGTGTCTTGGAAAGCTAAAACGATGCGATATTAAAAATGTTCCCTGAAACTTTTAACACAAGTACACAACACGTAGGTTTCATACAATTCCACGGATTTTATGCTATGGTAATTTTATTATGTTTTTGTCGGTTTCTTTTTATCGTTCCTTTCATAAAGGAGAGAAGTACCGACTTTATACATAACAGTATGTTGAGCTTCATTTTACTTATGAAATATTAAATCGTATCAATGGTCCTTCGCAATGATATGAACCTCAAACACGTTTCTTTGTATTACAAGTTGTTTCATTGTGCCGATTTGGTTATTTTGTTACCGAAATAATAAGGATTTTTCTTCGATTTTTCCTGTTTTTGTGCGTCAATACCATAAGGAAAAATGAATAATTTATTTTATTAATAACAGAAAGAAACGTTTACCTACGCATATTTGACCAAAATCTTTAAACTTATATAAAAATGAAATGACGTTTGTGTCTCACTAAAACTCGAAAACGGCTGGACCAATTTAGCTAATTTTGGTTTTGAAATATTTTTATAATAGAATTCCAAGGAAGGTTTAAAAGGTAAGTAGGTAAGGTAAGGTAGGATAGGTACGGTAGGGCAGGAGGTAGTAGGGAAAAGTGCATTACACTGCATTAAAAAGCACCACAGCTAGTATTTTATAAAAATTACAAATACAACATTACAACAGACCTCACACAACTTGTTTAAAATAAATCAGCGCCATATTTTGGATATTTCCGAAGACGAAGCTCATCTCAACTCATTTCTTGTTGAGATTTTGGCACAAAATCACAGTAAAATACACAATTAGTATTCTACGGAACTGTGTACATAAAAAAGGCATTTATTTTTTATATCCTTCCAATACAAAACACATGGTGCGTCCGACATATGGCTGACACAGACACACATTCGCACTTTTGTAAAAAAAGACAAATAAGTATAAAAGCGAGCTCGTTGTCAGCGCGTTGCCTGAGGTCAGTTACCGCGCTCGGGTAGGTGTGAACATGCCTTTAAACCATAATTGTCGTAATTACAGCGCCATAATTTTATTGTTTGGCTTCAGGCTATGTGATTTTGTTATAAAATAACTTTATAATGACACTACAGCAAAAACTTACTTAGGTTTTTTGGCAGTTCTACTTTGAACAGCAACTTGGGATGTTGCGGTTCAAAGTTGAACTTTTTATTAGGTAATTCTTAGTCCCTTGATTATTTTGCGTTTAAATACATAAACAGTAGGTACCTACCTGTTTATAAAGTACATTATAAACGTTATAGTGAAATCATCGATCATATTTTTCGCATCATTAGACTTCACAGTATTGGGCTAGTGCTAATTACTAAGCGCCTCCACGTTATGGCAATGGAAAAGTAAGAAAACTTTCCCCATTGTCGGGCTTAAGCAGGCCATTGTACCAAGTCCATTATCAAGAACGTAAACTTAGAAAACTGTAAAAAAACCATTTAAAATAACGTAGACAACATCCAGAACAAACCAAGAAACCCCTAAAATTCCGTCAACCACAAAATCAGAAACACAATCGCATGCAAAACCGAAATTAAGCCACTATCTAACCACCAACCTTGCTAGAAATAACTTGTAGAGAAAAGATTTCCACTGAAGGAAAAGTCTCAATAAAATGTCTAAGTTTATCTACCACGTAAATACGGAGATAGGTAGATATTTATCGCCATCGGCGGGCAAACAACGTGGTTCGTGTTTGGTTCACAAATTATTGTCCCTGTGGCCAGCGATAGTGGCGCCTCCTGGTGGCGTGTGAAATATGGAGCTTGCGCGTTAGTTTGGCTAGTGGTTTGTTAGTGACATGCAAGTTAGGGCTGCGGATACGTGGTGGCTATTAACTTATTATACAAGGTGTTGTTTTGCATCCTCGTCAAATTTCAGGAGGTGGTCATAAAAGACATAAATAATCAATTAAAATTACGATACCAAGTTAATTATTATTAAACGCTGATTTTTTTGGTTGTTTAAGTTTGTAAATATTTCAGAATAACCCCCTTAACGTGGTTTAGGGAATAGGAAATTATCAATTAAACGTTTGAGATTGTTTGTATGTGTGTAAGCGAGGTTATAGGGCAAGAACCAGACGGGCTGCGTTTAAAACACGGGTGGTTAAAACTTACCGAAATCCGTAAATAAGGAAAATAATAAAAATTACCTACCCATTTTATTATTGATTCGGGACGAGAATCATTAGCATAGTTACCTCCTTGAATTTGACGAGGATGCAAAACAACACCTTGTATTTAACTACCAAAATTTTAAGCAAGGTTATTTAAAATCAACATCGATTTTGAAGCAATTTTATGCTTTAGTAGGCCTCTGCTTACTAACTGACCAATTTGAACCACCCTCTTTTTTTTTGTATTGTAAATCATCAAATGACTCCTCCCGCTCTGGGCGGAGCGGAAGTGTTTTCTTTAAAATTTCAGGTAAAGTCATAACAATTTAGAGTTTTTCCAAATTTTGTTTTTAATATTTTGTTAGATGATAGAGATATTTTGATAGAATAGTCTTTACCTACCATCCCTGTATTCTCGTCCACGTTTCGTATCCCGGAGTACTTTTGACTCAAAAACTTGTTTTTTGACCAAAACCCAAAATTTTTATTCGGCACGCGCGTCTAGCTCAAATAAAGGTGAAGTAACCAAATATTAATAAAAACATGTAATAAACTTACTGTAAATAGAATGAAGAGAAAAAAAAAAACCTAATTCGGCAATATGGTGATTAATCTGTTTTTTTCCTGGTACTGTTTCTGCTTCGTTTTTGACAACTGGTTATTGGTTATTACGTACGAATACGAGCATGTGTTCTGTAAATTAGCTAGTTTGAATATAAAATGTAACTAAATAAAATCAATGAAAATATCAAAGCGCCGATTTCCTGCATCATCTTTTATCTTTCATGTTCCCGATACTATATAATACATGTATTCCATGATAAAGCGAACGGAAAATAAATTGGAATGTGCTACATACTTACTTCTAAATATATTTAGTTCCTGGAAAAAGGCGATGCACACATATTTTTCTCGAAAATATTTAGGTACTTATGCAATAAAATGTAATGATATAAAATTACAGGGTACACTACATGGTTTAGGTACGCTTACCACCCCCATTTAGTAGAAAGAATCACGCGATTTACAGCCACCGATAGCCTTGCCTTACAACTCAATGCTACTTTTGCACCATGCTAAGTTACTGCTAAACACATACCTACATACTTGGCTCCAATGTTCTTACTCATCAAAACCTTGGTTAAAATAAAAAGAAAACTAAATTAGACGACATCCATTTGATAAGCAAGGTCAAAAACACGTCATAGCAAAATATTATTTCTGAACTTGAAACGATTTATTGCAGCGCCATCTAGTTATCGGAACGAAACTACTTGGAACCATGTAAACGGTTCATCTGTGTTTGTACGATTTACTGTAGTGTGTGTAAATGACGCGCCGTCAATAGGTATCAACATTTACGCCGCTACAACTGTCAGCCTCCATAGCTCAGGGGTTAGAGCACTGGTCTTGTAAACCAGGGGTCGAGAGTTCAAATCTCTCTGGGGGCAGGTTTTCAAATAACTTTTTGTTTTAATTTGTTATGTCTTTTCATTGTTTTTCATGGGTAATAGAACTATTGCAGTGATTTTCTGAAGTTATTACTGGTTTATATGTATATTTTCAACTGTTTTTGTAATAATCTGAAATTATTATCGGTTTTATAGTGTACTCATGGCTAAATTATAAAAGCCGCTTGGGCCGATCATCAAATTAAGCCTCGCTTGCCTAGGCTGTTCCATGGATGGGTGGCCAAATGTTTACGTTAACGTTGCCTACCTCTTGATGACCGAAAGATTTGGTTGAATAACCTATCGCCCTACACTGACCTCTTACACGATTATAACCTATCTATTTTACTGTAAACATGTCCTAACATTTCCACCTTGCATGTTCCAGCGGACTGGGCGACGGAATGCGTGTCGCGCGCCGAAATTCTGCGGCTGATCTACCAGGGCCGGTTCCTGCACAGTTCTGTGACGCTGGGAGCCCTAGGCCTCCCGCTAGGCCGCACCACCGTCATGCACCTTGTGCCGCGCGAGCACTTGCCCGAGCCTAACTCACACGGTACGACTTTACTTACTATAACCCCACGAACTTGAAATATTCCTAAGCTTTGGTGGTGACCTTTACTGTCAGGTTAGCTATCTTACGTCCAAAGTTATAAATACATCTGACCAGGAATTCTTCAACTCAGAAAGAAGAAACCAAAATCCTTCTCCATATGACATAGGTTACTGGACAAAAAGTCCTTTGATAGGCACCATCTGAATGAGCAAAAGTGTCATTTCATACAAACTTTCAAGTCCCTATTTTCCGAAATGACTGAAACGATTTTAATGAAACTTCATACGCATAAGCAGGGTACATAGGTCTAAAAAATTACCAAAAACATTTTCGAAGTGTCTTTAAAAAAAAAACTGTTTCTATGGATAATTTATAATCGGTCTAATTTAGCTGTAAAACTATTTTTCCAAAATGTTTTTTTAATAAATAAGTAAGGTAAGGTGTTAACGCTCTTAATTTCATTATCAGCAACTAGATCAAAGCAATTAAGGATTTTTATATTTGTGTCCATCTCTCCAGTCCTGTCTTATATAACTGTATGTATAAAAAAAATACATTATTAGAATATTTTAGTACTGCTTTTGTTTTGACAACCATTTAAGATAAACAAGCATTTAATATGACATGTTCTCATCAGTTAAATATAGTTTGGTACACTATTGTAAAGTTGTCCATTGAGATAATTTATTTATAGCATTAGTGCTGTTACCTTTCATAGTGCAGTAATTAGTGGCCAGGCTATTTTTCCTACAACACAGAAAAATAGTGCAACCAAATGTTGTGACTAAAACAAAGGCTTGTTTTCCAGAAGTCCGGTGGACCTAACGATTCCTTTCCCGTTCCCTACTTCCCTCTTCCTTTTAGTAAGTCGTTATAATACCTTGTACTACTTACTGTACTCCTCGTAAGTTAAAGGCTCCTATTCTAAAACGATGCCCAACTATGAATCTTTTTTGAGCATTTTTATAGAATAGGGGATTTTTATTTCGAAGTAGTTTAGTGTCAATAGATTGTGCTGCTGATACTGCTTCATCTTTTCAAAATTCCAATTAAGCTTATTTGTTTTCTGGCAAGGCTCTTAAAGTATTGCTGTAAAATGTTTAAAATAAAGGTAATCGGCTTAAGTTTAGCATATGCCCTAGCACTGCCCTTTTGGATATTTGTTTTCATGCTAGCTAGCAATAAGGTTTTAGGACATCAATCGCCTTTATAAACCCCAGACGAACCAAATAACCTTTATTTTCGTTGGATCAGCTGGAATCTGAATCGGCAGCACTTCCAAAATAGGTTTAGGTAGTTATAGTCTTGTTTAAAAAAAAAAAAAACTTACACTAGTCCTTTTGTTTATTTCCAGATCAACGGCAAAAAAGTAAAGGTGGTTCTAGCAGTTGTTGTTCAGCGTCGTGCTGCATATTGTAATGGCTTCCTGTGTGAGGGAGACGCACTTACACGAGCGGCAGGGGGCGCGGGAGGGACAGCGACAGTGTTGCCGGGAGTCGGACTCCCTATGTGTTCAGTGTAGAAGCCAGGATACCATGTCGCCCAGAACAATCCTTGTGATGTTTTTAAATGAAGTAACTACAAATTAAAAAGTTTGCGTAGCTCACTGATATCTTTTATTGTCAATTTTCGTAGATATAATTTAATAAAACAATCATGCACAATGTACGAGACCATAAAAGATGTAAACGCACATCGATGGAAAGCTTCGTTTGAAAATGTCGCAAGTTGCGGTCGTGAGCGCTGTTACGTTTCGACAACATTATGGATAGCTTTATAAAACGATACTGTATATCTCACCGCGTAACTTATAGCTCGTTTTATAGATATCATGCTGCCCAAACACGTTAAAGTTAGTAGATATATGGGATAAGGTTCATCGGTATAGGTAAGCCTATGATTTAATAGTTCCTGGACGAAATAGGTATTTGGCTTCACATCAATATTTTACTTTATCCCGGCTAGCCACGTTAATTTACAAATGTTAGTATTATTATTTAGGCCATCATATATAAATTTATATTACATTATGGAGATATTTATCTAAAAATGACAAATTATTTAGTAAAACAAACGAAGTGTGTAAATTACCCTGTTTTGCATTGTAAATAGTATAATTGGATTAGGAGACATTTTTATTACTTTTTGTGATAAGTTCTTGCAATATATTTGGACGTTTTTATTTTTTATTCTAAATTATGCTATTTACTGCGCTAGATGTAGTTTTTAACAGAGCTAGTCGCGGGCGAGGGGCGGGCGCTAGAGGGCGCCACTCGCGCCATACATAATGTTTACTCGGAGAAACAATATGTATGTTATGTTCACGACACGGCGACTGGTACACTCGAGAGTGGTAAATTATAGTAATCAAGCACTAGAGTAAATTTGGAAAATTTATATATGTCTCGCTTATGAAGTCTGTACATGCCTACATTATAATATAGCAGCACCGTATCACTGCTCGGCGGCGGCCGACGTCGCCACTATTTTGTTATCGTCTCTAACTATAGTTCGGTCCTCATGTCTTAGCGTTACCACAGTCTGATTACTTTTGTAAATATCGAGTAGAGCTTTTTATTATATTTTTATTTTACATCACAGATCTATCCTATATTTCTTATTCTTTATTTGGCCTCATATTATAGTTATAAAAATATTTCTTTTAGTAAATTGGCTTAAGGATTGAGTTGTCATTAAATATTTGTTCGGCTTAGCCCTAATTTTTGTTATTTAAGCTAAAAATATCTCGAATAATTTAAAAACTTCCGTTCATTTAGACTTTACATCCCGTTATGAAATGCGAAGTGTTTTGTGATAGTACAAATAAAATTATTTTCACGTTCAGACATACTTTTGAAGGAAATGAAGTACTCAGTGATAACATAAAAACTTAACAGTATTAGAGATAAACTAAAATACATTGACAGCACTAAGTAGTGTGAGTATCATGTTGCTTCATTTGTTCCAATGACTATACATGATTGACTGAGATGGTTCTTGCCAACTGAAGATGTTCGAAACAATTATATATGACCATATGTATCCAGGAATGAATGCAGCAATATGACTTGTTTTGATCAAGATTCAATGCCAGTATGAATGATTATATTTTGGTTGCTCTGATTAGTTACTGTATGTATGTATTTTGTTAAGTTGTATAAAATACCTAGTTTATAAATAAAATAAATACAATTTTAATTTGCATGTTTCTTTTTATTTCGCTTTTTACCTCACCTTTGTATATAGATGTCGCTGTTTGATTATTTTAGAAAAAATGCGATTTAATAAAAGTGCAACTGCACCAATACTGCCCCTGAGGATGATAAGGATAATTGAATCAAGCAATTTCCGTCTTTAGGATTATTTTAAGATGTTGTTTTAGTTGCATTTTGAACTTTATTTACACACACAAAGACACTATTCATAACATTAATATTAATTAATTAAATAATAACTGCTTTTGTAAACATCTCAAGTATATATAGTCGGATAATGTAGGTCGATTCGTTCGCGTTAAGGTGATATCTTAGGCCAGATAGTCGATGTCTTCACTGTATTTTTAATATTTCCATAGAATAGTTCATAAAATAATCTGAATAAAAATAATCAGTGTTTTCGTGGCTCAGCTTTGATGTCTCTTGTGAATTTTAGTAGAGAGTTATAGATTTTTCTGGTTTAGATAATGTTTATGCAAAATTAAATGCGCACAAATTTTATATAATTATGCATATTCGTTTGGTTTATCTGTTAACTTTACGACAATAACGATTGAATTCAAATGCATGGACTAGGATCATTTGAATGGTAGTAAACATGAAATAGGAAATAATTCGAAAAATCCAACTAACGACTGGGTAATAAGATGTGTATTATAATTATTCAATTTTGTGTTAACAATTTAAAAAAAAAATTGTCCAATAAAAGCGTATTACATTTCATTAATGTTTTAAAAACCTAAAAATTCCAACTTCTATAAAACATGATGGAGATTGATTCCTGACAACTTTTTAATATAAACTTTAAACATGTTATGTGAATATGCATTTATTTGAGAAATGTTAAAATTATCTTTAAATGAGTTCTAACGAGACGTCAAGCTGAGGCAAAAACGTGTAAATATTCGACGACTTTTTAATTTAGACAAATCTAGTGTAAATCTAATCTAGCTTGAAGTGGATATCTTACAAAGCGCCGAGTGTGTGCTGACAAAGCTTGGAACAACATCTGATACAATAGGGGATAATCCAATTTTTTTTTCTTTGTCCGTCGGGTAGTTTATTGAAAAGTATTGGACACGTATTTTTTCTTTTTTCACGTGGTCATAAAATTACGGAGATATATTGAGTTGAAATGGCGCATGACGTCACATGTAGGTAAGTTTTATACCTACTTGTGACGTAGTGATCCCCCACTCTCCAACTTTAATGAGTTTTAACTAAGTAATTTTTTGATATTTTGATTAAACAAAAAATACGTGTCTAATATTTTTGTATTACCTGTCTGACGGACAAAATAGAATGTCTTTACCCAGTCCGCACGCCTATTATATGGTATTCGAGGCCTACTTTAATAAGCTAATACAAATAAAAATGCTCAGAAAAAGGCTGTACCGAAATGATTTGATTTAAAATTAAGGATATCAAATTAAATTGTTTCGTAAACCGCGTTGTCATACATAAGTAGAGTTGGGTTAATTTCTACATGAAGTGTTTTAAAAGAACAGCAATTATGAGCAGAAATAATGATTTGAGCAAAGTTCTAATTCCTATATAATAATCTTTTTCAGTACACACATCGTCGTAAGTCTGTAATAAATAAAAATAATAAAAATATTAGATGTCACTGTTTAACAGGTGTTTACTACGTACGTACATAATCTATATACTTGTTAATATTAATTAATAATTATAACAATGTTGATTAATTGTCATTTCCTTTCAAAGTGTTCTGTGGTTGAGTTCACCGAGACTATGCAGTGTTTTGTGCAATATTAGTAAATTAACTGATAAAATTAAAATATGCTAGTGTGTATGTAAAAAACAATAATATTTATTTCAATTTCTATAGTTTTCCCAAATTCTTTGGCCCTGATTTATTGTTTTATCTATTCAATAAGTTGTTAATAATCATTGAGGCAAAGACGGGCACATATACAAGTTACATCGAACATTTTATTATTGTAATATAACCTCAATTAAATGTTTAAGCTATACAACTTAGTTAAAAATATATAGACTAACAACAGTGCCCCTTTGCTCTTACGGATAATATTGACTGACCGAGTTTATTATTTTCACAGATTTACATTAATTTATGATGAAAAACCCACTATACGAGCTTCAAATGCCTCCTCGGTGAACTAACCAACATTAGCATTCGCAGAAGTCTACATTGTTCGCAATGATTCCGAGGGTAGTTGTAAATTTCGCTTGAAATTATACGCCATTTTGTGTTAATTACGTGTGACGGCTGCCCGGGTAGATAGTTGGATATGTTTTGTAATAATAATCGATCGAAGGAATAGGTTGTACATGTTTGAGCAACTATTGAGTATCAATGGGGTCAAATAAAATTTTAAGAACGTATTTTTGAGAATTTTATTCAATTTCCTTATCCTAGTCTTTAATTTACAGAATGAGTTTTAACTCGTTAACAATATCATCTTCGTCTTGTCCCATTTTACTTGTGGTCAATAATATACAAGCTTATATTAGCTGATTTATGTTGTATTTCGTCAATCTCATTGAAGTTTCGAGCAGAAAAGACATTAATAAACGGCAATGACCGCTATTGCCACGTTATTTAGCAACAACCATAGATAAGCCTTACCAACTATAAATTTCATAGACAGAACGAGCTGTCATACCTTGCACACTTAACACCAAGTAACCTTCACTTGTCCTGCGGGAACATAAAGTACCACTTGAAGATGAAGAGGTTCCTGTCGAGCTCCATCTCTGCCGTGCTCAGCTGCTTCAGTCTTTTCTCAACGCCCTGGAGAACAGCTAGCTCGGGCGGGGTCAGGGTTTCCTCTACCTGGAATGTTTGTTATGACATTGTTTGAAGTTAAAATAGCGAGCTGTTGGCGTCTGGCCAAAATCAGACTTAACTCGGACAAATAATAAAATTCAATAGTAACTCGATCGTGTGACCAAAACCTGTGTGTGTGACTTCCGAGTCGTCGTTATACGTACTATAATGGCTTTTGCATACAAATAAAAATGAATTATTTGAACATGGTAGCGAAAGTGTCAAGAAACTTTTATGAATCCAACATCGTCCCTGTCATTCAGCCGCTACTTTATTAAAGTAGATGCATGAAAAAAAAAAAGTGTATATCTCAGCAACTCTTCAAATCGAAATCAATCAGGAATGCTGGCTGTTGACTAGTTTTCACAAAGAATTATACTAACACGGATTAGAATTGTGTGCATACTTGCATTTGGAAACTAAGAAACTTGCAAAAAGAAACTGATGAAGTCGCTCTGACAATGTGTTTTATACTATACAATAAATGAGTTTTTGACTTATAAACGGTTCAGTGGTCTATTCATTGGCAATTTAGACATATTTGTATGGCAAACAACGGAACCGTTTGAAAATTAGTGGACTTGGGCTTGGGTAAATTCCAGCAATTACACCATTCCAAAACAAACATGATACTGACATCGTCGATGTTCTGCTGCGGCTCGTTCCGCAGCCGCATGCCGTGCACGATGCTGCGCACGCGGCGCCGCTTGTCCACCAGGCGCGCGTGCCGCCCGCGCTCGTGCGCCGCGCGCCGCAGCGCGTTGTGCAGCGCGCTGTAGCACATCTCTTGCGCTGCGTGGGCCACCTACATCAAAGAAAAAAATTATAGCTATAAAACAATCATCTCATCTCATCCGGATAGCTTTTTTCCAATTATATTGGGGTCGGCTTCCAGTCTAACCGGATGCAGCTGAATACTAGTATTTTACATGGAGCGACTGCCTATCTGACCTCCACAACCCAGTTACTACTGGGTAATACGATACCCTTTGGTGAAGGGAGTGGGCTGTAATCCACCACGCGGGCCGAGTGCGGGTTGGTAGATGTCACATGTCTTCGAATTTTTGGTTCTAGGACATGCCGGTTTCCTCACGATGTTTTTCTTCACCGTTTTTGAGAGCAGCGGTTACGAAATAAATTACACAAAGTAATGCGCCTGCCTGGGTTCGATCGAACCCACGGCTTACTGCTTGTAAGTCGGGGCTGCCACTACTGGGCCACCGCTACTCTCACTAATTAACTACTATTACACATTCCAGCCTGAAGACCTCCAAATTCCTCAGCGCTTAGGATTCCTCCAAGCATTGGCAAATCGACTGGTCTTTCGGCTGAAATAATGAGAATGATATCACCTGACAGTATTGCATACTGGTGTAAGATAATATTTTTCTCTATAGGTACTGTTTTCATATATTCAAAGAATAAATATTATAAAAAAAACTCACGTCATGTAATTTGATGTGATATAAATAGATGGCTTTCGCCAATCCACCAGCCGAAGCTGCTTTTCTCATTGGCTGAAAATATAAAAAATAAATGGTATATTGTTGGGTTTACTAAAAATTTCCTCTCAGCAAAAACATATCAAACATCAGCTATCTACCAATCAAAATCGGCCCGCTGTTTCGGAGAGTAGCCGAAACAAACACGACAGGCAATTTGTTTTTATAAAATAACTGTGTAATATGCATTCAGTAAAAATCTGTTATATTGAAATTAAAAACAGACACTTCAATTTTATTTATTTGTATAGATAGTGAGGTAGGGATAGTGAAAATTAAATTACCTGTACACTAATAAAATGTTCTTCTAGCAGTTTGTACGTCAGCTGCTTGCATTCTTTATTCAATAACATCGCATTCTTCTGTATGTCATCCTCTTCTATGTACTTTCTAGTACGTACTAACCTGTAAAAGTTAAATGTAAGTAAAAGTATTGCATCGTAAATAAATATCTGGTCCCCTATTCACAAACGCTCGGATTCGATTTCGATTCGATAAGTCGTATGTCTATCTTGTTTTGGCATTACGAAAGCAAGCGAGATGGACATACGACTTCCCGAATCGAAATCGAATCCGAGCGTATGTGAATACGGGGGCTGGTGTATTCTTTGACCGCAATTTACTGTTTAGGCATTGCAATAACCACCCCGCATTCGTTAACATATTGATTGCTGAAAAACTGCAAAATAGTATTCTTTGTGTATAAATCTATACACAAAGAAATCTATTTTGCAGTTATTGTCGTTTGCGATTGGCAAGTCAAGAAATTACATTAGATCTCACAACTTTTTACGGCAGAAGAAATTCTTCGCGAGATTTGTAGCTTTGTACATGTTATGTTTATAATGCGATCTCATACCGTTTGCCTTATGATAAGAGTAAAAAAGCCAGCCAGGCCAGTAGCTATCATACTAATTTCTAACGCCAAGCAGCGGTGTTGCTGTGTATCCGTTTGAAGGTTTGTAGGTGTGAGTTTACTGGCACATGACTCATAATCATAAGATATCAAGTCCGTTCGCCAATTGCATTTCTATTTCAAGAGGCAAAACCGGTGGACGCCCTACTGCTTTTTATTCCAGTTTAGCGACAGGTAAGCTTTATATTTTATCTTTGGATTGGTATTGGAGATGCCCAACTCAAAAAACACATTAACATCAACTGCCTAGCCTTTAGCCTAGGCAATTTAATTAGTCAGTCGTCGTAATATCACCTAAAAATCCTAGCGGCCTTCGAGCCGAGTCGCTCGGTGACGGAGTGCTCGAGCGCGCACAGCACGAGCTGCCGCGCCGCGTGTCGCGCGCGCACTACGTACTGTCCCGCGCCCGCGTCGCCGATGCGACGGACGAACCCGCCGCCGTTCTCCTCTGACACAGGTAATAGGGGGCACATTATAACTTGAAACTGTAAGGGCATCATCATGATTGCATTGCTATTCAGGAGTAAGTATGCCGAATAGAAAGAAGAAAGAATGAAATAGCTATTTATGCAACAGTTACGTTATGGACGGTCTTTTAATACGAGTGCCATTTTTCTGTACAAGCGTAGCGCGTACCGAAATAGGTGGGCACGAGTTATTAAAAGACCAATAACGTACATTTGCATACAAGATTTTATCTACGAAAGAAGGAATAAAACACAGATATAGACAAATAAGTATTTTTAATAGAAACTTAACTTCACACTGACTATTCCGCAACAGCCAAAGGTATACGATATTTTTGTTCTAAACTTGTTCCATTTTTAAAAACACCATTTACATTGTCTCGATTTCGAAGTAATATTACCTGGCTGTATGTTCAGAATGTCTTTGCTTGTGTTTTAGAATTTATGACGATTCGCATAATGCAACCCGATGTCGTTATGGGTATCATAATGAAACCGCTGTCAATTTTGTAATTCGAATATAATGAAACCGAAGTAGATAAACATATTTCTTTGGCACATACCACAAGTGCACACAAAAAAATACTAAGATGGAAAGTTCTTCATTCTCGATTGAAAAGAGAGGATCCGACCAGACGGATGTTGTGTCTGATTTACCTCTCCTCAACGGCTGTATATTGCATAATCTTGCGACTAACTCTGCTTGCGCGATATAAAAATTGCATAACATTGGTTCTGATGTTTAGCTCGTATTTTAGCGAGATAGCTGCCAATTCTCGCATCCAACCGAGTTTCGCGACTTTCAATCGGTCTCCAGTGTAATCGAAATTTAAAATATCCTACGTGTATAAGAGCTATATGAGTAGGGGAACCCAAACAAACGATGGATGTACCGTGTGAAGGATATATGGCTAGAAATGATGTCACTGCTGAGATGGCGAGTAATAGAGAAGTATGGAAGAAGACATGCTGCGCCGACCCCAAATAAATTGGGATAAGGGGAAAGATGATGATGTATGTGTATAAAGTAACTTATGTTACTTTTTACACATACATCATCATCTTTCCCCATTCCATTTTAAATTTGCAACAACAACATGGAATGTATGACCCTGACCCTACTGAACGACATAGCAACAGTATTACCGATTTAAATTCTCCAAAACATTCTTGCAAAGCCTTAAAAGCATAGTTTACGTTTTATAACCTTTTTTACAATCACAAGGATTTTCTCAACGTGACTTCCACATACCTAGCACCTTGAGATACTGGTCTACGAACTGATGCAGCAGGGGCCTATCGGTGGCAGCGCCTCGACATCGCTCTCGTAACTCGATGGCGCACAGGGGACTCGACTCGGGCGCCCACGCTGGCGACGTTAGGTACATTTTCTCGAGAAGGAAGCGCATCAGTTCTCCCGCTGGAAAATGACAAAAAATTCTAGATTATTATCAGAATATTTTGACCAATACAGCGTGGAACAGAAAAGTGTGATCATATTTCAGTGTGTAATTCTGACCATCAAACTGAACCACTTTCTTCATGGTACCAAAATCGAAAACGCGAAAAATAAAATTGCTATTCATTAAAAAAACTTCAATATCAACTCCACCCAAATGTATGGGAAAGCATTTTTTTTTCGCGATTCCTATCGGGAAAAGTTCTTCAGTTTGATGGTCTGAATCTAACCCTGAAATAAGACCTGTTGACCACACTTTTCTGATACATGCTGTATAATATCCATAGCATGTTTTGGAAATGCAGCTACCTACCATTTTCATCAATTCTTCGTGTGATAGCTTTTATCATAATTTCATCTCTGAAGTCCAAATGAAACCTGTCATAATTCACTCTCCAGTAGATATCTGCAAAAAAAGAAGTGTAGCAATAGCATGACAAAATGTGGTAAAGTCTGAAAAATTACACAATTACTCAATGCGTGCAAGCAAGCATGCAGCATGCAACAAGCATGGTTTCTGTCACGGCTCCGGTGCTGCGGGGCTCCGGCGGCCCCACGCGAGTTCATCGTCGCAGATGGTATTAACGCTCACCACCGCAGCTTCGGCTTGCTGGGAGCGTTTATGCCTTTCGACATTTCTAAAAAACATTTTGGAAATGTCTTTTAAACAAAAGATATTTCGAAATTTCTGTTTCTATAGATCGGTCTAATTTAGCTGTAACACTATTTTTCGAAATGTTTTTTTGCTTATGCGAATAAAGTTTCATTATAATTGGTTCAGTCATTTCGGCAAATAAGGACTTGAAAGTTTGTGTGGAATACCGTAAGGTGTAAACGCTCTTAAGAAAGAGCATTCTCAACTTCATCATCATATCAGCCCGGAATCATCCACTGTTGGGCAGAGCCTGCCCTTTTTTCTGCCAGCCTTTCCAGTTCTGTGTGTCCCTTATTCAAGTGTTTCGTGCGACTTTGACTATATCGTCGACCCAACGAGCTTTCGGAAGGCCCTGGTCTTCTTTGTCCTAACCTTGGTCACCACTTGGTCAATGCCTTTCATTCTCAACTTAGACTATCTAAAGGGTGTAAAACATCTCTTAACGAAGCCGAAAGGCACTGGTTCTCCCTGTCATTGCGATCATTTTTTTGTTCTACACCATACCTGGGAACCTTCTAGTTACGGAGATATTAGGGGTCAAAGTTCCAACTTATTGACAAGTATTTTTTTAAATACAAGTTTCTAATGTAAGATTTTTACTTTAAACACCTACACGACCCCCGTACTATTCAATCCGTCCATCAGCACAATGTTTTGAGTGCGTTACATTAAGTTCTACCACAAAACATGATTTTACACCCCCCAAAAAAAAGTCGTTTCCCAGCAATAATTTTTGCATAAAGTTACTTAGTTTCATGTACAGAATGCTTGGTTGACGGCTTCGTGATGAGGTGATTTACACGGTGTATAAAATAAATAATACTAACTGTCATTAATATCACTAATACTGCCAGTGCTCATAGCTTGCAAGAGTGCCAACGTGCCAGTTCTGTTCACCAACATGTCCGGCACAATGGTAGCCACAGGCACCAAGGTGGGTATCTCACTGCCTTCCTTCAGCTCTGCTACAGGAGCCTGCTGAATGTAGCCTGCTGTCACCAGGCTTATGAACATGTCCTTTAGAGACACTATTGTTATGTTTTTCTCCTGTAAATAGAAATTAAATGTTGTCATAGTTTTTTAGGAAACATCTCATAGATAGGCTGATAGTGATGTTGAGTTTTTTGAGTCAGCTGGCCATTACAAAATTTACAATTTGGCCGACCCTTGATTAATTTATTAGTAATTACTCTAAGTTCTATCAGGCTGACCTTCAATGCAACCTCCAAAGCTTTTATTTAGCATAATATGCTAAATAAGTATAAAAGTTAAGAAAATTGTGCGTGGAGTCTCTCCGCGCGGAACAAGTGAAACTTCGTAATACTACACGCATGCGTTCGAGTGCCACGCATTCACTCTCGTTATTTTATTGAGCTTCTAAATAATATTTTATTGTTTTATTGTTGTACACTTTTTATTACATAAGTTTATTCTTATTCTACTCATGGAAATTGAGCGAAGGCTGGTCACACCGAAGTAGTAGAATAACCTCGATAAACTTATGTAATAAAAAGTGTACAACAATAAAACAATAAAATTTTATTTAGAAGCTCAATAAAATAACGAGAGTGAATGCGTGGCACTCGAACGCATGCGTGTAGTATTACGAAGTTTCACTTCTTCCGCGCGGAGGGACTCCACGCACTATTTTTATCATAACTGACAAACGTGAGTGTACTATTAGGTACACCTCTTCCTAGGCCTTCAGGAAAACAGCCATGATCTTATGTCTGTTCTTTTAAATAGGGTAGATTCCTAACGGCTCCCAGATAATTGCAATAACATTAGGTATGATTCGTAAACAGTGTCTGGGCTAAGATTGACAACTTCTAAAGTTCTAACTAGTGGGCAATCTGTACCACCTACCTTATCATCTTTATATTTCATAGCAATAGTGAACAGCAGCACAGTGGCAGTGCAGGTGGCTTGCTGCAGCAACTCTTCGACTAGCAGCTCGGCCTCACTGCCATACTTACTCTTTATCTGCAAGAGGTATCTGAAATATGATTATAGGTATGTAATTATTATAGAGAAGAATCAAGTATCATTTTTATTGTTATCATAGTTGATATCTAGAATCTTGGCAGTACTTGAATGGCATTGACATGGGAGGGGGTGGTATTGCTGATAGCCATTTGAGATATGGTTTCCTGAAAGTTTTGAAAAAACAGGATTGTGTAGAACTATATTTCACAAACTGAAGACCATTTGACTATTGGTTCTAGCATTAATGTAAGCGCTAATACTAATCAGGGTCTTAGGTTTGAAACCCAGAATGGGCAAATGTTTTTGGGATTTCCTATTCAGATTTTATTTGTTACTAGTCAACTAACACAATTACATGGGGCCTTGACAATCTGTGGATTTATCCTGTCCACCCCTTGAGGAATACATGTGTAATGTGATGATATTGTATGTTTTATAATTACCTAGGATATCTTATGAGTAGCAGGACATTATCAGGAATTAACTTATAGTCAGCAATTATTTCATTCTTGGATGGTTCAAATGTGGCCAAGTCAAACTTGAGTAGTGTGCGAAGACTTTCGATGACCTGAAAGTAAGTCAGAAGGGACAATCAGATGGATGGACAGAGAACGATACGATACTGCTGCTTACTGCTTCTACGATACTCTGACCTAGTAAAATACATACATAGACCGCCTGACAGGACATTCGACAGTTCGATACTAAATAATAACATAACCTATATTACTAAAAGGTATTTACCGCTCCTTACCTGGGTGCGAGTGAGGCTGGTGGTCTTCATAATCATGCCAATAGGCTTACTGCCAAACGTGAATAAGTCATCGCCCACTTTCTGCACGATATCACCAAAATATCGATGCAAAATTGCCGACACTACACGTCCCAGCTGATGCGACATTTTCTGTTATAATAAAACTTTGACGGATATGATATATTAGTTATACCGCTTATAGTAGCATACGTATGAACCTTCATATGTATATTACATTCTTATTCTAAATCATCTTTTTTGCGTTTATTTATATTATGAAAGAAAATTCGTAGAGGTTATGTTGTTTTTACATTTATGTCAAATTATTTAATTTGCGTTCCGTTTGCGCTCGTTCTATTAGTGATCTTTGAATAGTTGGCAGTTCATAAAAGACGCGGTAAAAATGAAAATCTTGACAATTTAATAGTTGAATTATCCGAATTATCATTATTTATTGACACATTTTTGTTTTTGTCTTAATTATAGTTTCAAAACTGCCAATAGAAAAAAACTTAAAAAAAGACTTATTTGGTGAATCCCAGAAAAACTCATTCTATTGGTGTTCATATTGTTCATTTACAAAGATCGAAATAAGTAGACATATGTTAAAAGTCTGTTTTTTTTTTTTTAATTACAATTATTGTTTATTTAAAAACTGAAGTTTTAACTACGTCTGGTAAAAATGTCTTTAAAAAAAAAATAACAATCTTCTTTAACTCTCCAATTTTTTTTTGATGTTTTGACATTATGTTATTAAATATCAACCTTTGCAAACGTCGTTTTTAAAGTCAACTGAAATGAGAGAGTCCCACTTTCGTAATTTTGTTTTTTAAATGTGTTCAAAATGAACATAGAAAGTGCAGCTGTAAATATTCTGAAGCGCGGAGTTGAGTTAGATACGAAGAAAAGATACACGGAAGCGCTAGTATGTTACCAAGAAGGCCTTCAGATATTAGTAGACAAAATAAAAGGTAAGCAACATAAACAACTTTGTTTACTTATGTCTTATAGTTAAAAGTTTTAATTCAAACCGTAGTTAATTTACAAGAATGTTCTTTCAACAGGAGAAATAGATGATTCTAACAAAGCTTATCTAAGGAAAAAGGTTGAGGAGTACATGAATAGAGCAGAGACAATAAAAAAGTTAGTTTTACAACAAAAGGATGCTGGTCAATTCCATGAACAAGTGCATATAGAGAATAATTCCACAGGCCATAGTTATAAAACTCTGTTTGGCAGGTTTTTAGATGAAGAAGTACAGTATGTTTCTGTTGAAGACCCTTATATTAGAAGCTTTCATCAGGTAAGTCAAAATTTTATTATTAAAATGTAGTAATTGCTATAAGGAAGGCCATTCAAAGAACTTTGTCATTCAAAGAACTTTGGTTTTGTTAACTTTTAAATAACCCGTCAGGTAACCTTTTCCAATACTTTGGTTTTCAGTGTCAGAATTTTCTTAAGCTATGTGAACTCCTAGTACGGTCCTGTACTAATCTCCAACTGATCGAGTTGATCACGTCCAAAGATGGCAAATCTGAAGGAGATCAACGGGAATGGTTCGGAAACTTAAGCAATGACCTGTCTAAGTATAGGATCCAATTAGTTGTGAAGTACTCTGAGACTTTACATGATAGGCAGATTACGTGAGTATCTCTTCATTGATTATAATTATGTTATCAAAGGTGTCATTGCTGGTCTGCAAAAGTGATTTCACAGTAAAGTTATTTAACACTTTTGCTGCTAAGTTCAAATAATTCATTTTGACTTGTGCACTAGTCATTATAGCGATGTTTAAAAATGACTTGGGAGGCAGGTTGTGCGCACTCAAACCAAGTATTTGACCTGGGTGTTGTGTGCTTAGTACCAAAACTGTTAAGGTGTAATTACGCATACCAAAACAAAATTGTTTTGTAGAACATCCCCATGAGCTCACAATTTCTTGCTTTTTCTATTTCTATGTTTCCCTTAATTTTTACTAAAATCCATAGTCCATTACAATTATGATCTTCCACAAAGAGTGAATTTTGTGACATATTTTCACATAATCCATATAAAATAATCTTCTTTTTCACCGTTTTCAGGTTAAGTTCTGGATGGATAATCAAAATCGGCAGAGGTCTAGACTATTTCAAGGCCCCTGAGAACAAGTTCTGTCTCGGTGTCTATGACTTAGATCTTAGAAACTGCCATGAGACTACTGTGGACATAGTGCACTCAAAAAATATCAAACAATCTTACGGATGATTTATTTTTATATATGTAATAACTACGAATGAAGTGCTGATGCTTGTTAAATTAAGAGAGAGAAAAATTAAATCATTTAAATTTTGTTATATTTTTTTTTTGTTTGTCCTAATTTGCATGGATGACTTTTTTAACCCCACGATTTTTACGCCGCGCACTGGAATTTTAAATGTTTAGCCCAGCATTGAGAATCCAACAGAGAGCACCCCTGCGCAAAAAAGCTCAATTGCGTAATTGCACGTGCGAATGTGACCTTACTTAGTCCGTTTGTTTTCGTCTATAGTATTCGAGTGTAAAACACTTGATGCGGCCATGAAAAGTGAGTCACTGGTTTCGGGTTTTACATTACGTACAACATTTCCGTTAACCGAACGACGAATACAAAAATAGCATAAACACGTCACTATAATCCTCCAATGGTTCCATACAAGCTTTTTATCTATTTGCAAGTTAGAGATACAGAACCTCCTACAAAAAAATTGATTAATGAGGTAGGTAGTTCTATTATCACCTAGCATGACCGCCGTAGAAACGAGCTATGTCTACGGAAGAATCGACAATTTGACAGATATTTCTATCGTCCCAAGCATGGCGATATTAAGAATGTAGAAAAGAAATGTTTCTTTTCTTCAGTCGACACAAGTCTACAACGTCGAGCATGACGACCATATTTTCTCTTCTTTTGACATTTGGGGGTAGAAACATTACTTCTGACAAATGTCAAACTAGTCTTAATAAAAACTAGATACGAGAAATACGTTTCGTGGTTGCGTTGAGTTACGTTCAAAAGGTTGAAATGTTATGTAAAATATTTAGGTTTAATTTCGCGAAAAAGATCCAGGCCTGGATCCAGGATGCAGCAACACCATCCCGCCCACGAAAAAATGAAAAACTCGTGCAATTGGCAACTTTTTTTTGTTAACTAAACGTAACCTTTTAACTTTCCATAGCAACGTCCCCGTTGCTATGGAAAGAATTTCTGTCTATGTCTTCGTAGAAACGCGAGTCGACGGGGCAGGGGGGGCACACTTAGTACTATCATCAATTTCCATAGACAACAGCGACATCTGAAGTTTGGTGGGTTAAATAAACTTGGCAGCCATCTTGTCTTGTTTGTCAGATTGTCAAACAAATGTCAATGAATGTCGACATTCGGCTATTGTCAACTCCGGCTCTCCCGACGTTGATGCGCTTTCCTTGTTTAATTCAGTTATTTCTGTTAAAATTGTTAATTGTTACTGTTATTTGTTTTGTTGTTTGTTTTTATTTCATAATATTGTTATCACTTTGTTTTTCGTTGGTCATTTTTATTGTTTTGTTAACATGAGTGAACTCCGAAGAAGATATTGTATTTTTGGCTGTGATGCTTTAGGTAAGTGTTTATTACCGTACTGTACCGTTTTACCTTTATTATAAGCTAGAAAAAGTTTCATGTTATCCATTTTATTAAGCCATATTGTGATATTCTTGAATTTCGTTCCATTCACAGTTGTATACGGTGTACCCCTTCATCGGTTCCCAAACCCTGATAACCGCCCTGATTTGTTCGCTACTTGGATGACGGCTGTTGGCAGGGAAGTTAGAGAATGTGACCGTACGAAGATTTACAAGAACAAAAGAATATGTGATCACCATTTTGATCCCACATTCAAGACAACTGGAGGGCATCTTATTTGTTCAGCAGTACCAACAGTTAATTTGAATCGTAAGTTGCATTAAATTAGTTTTTGAAGTTTATGAAAAAAATATTCCAAAGATTACTTTAATGTGTAAATGGGAAACCACATTGTTTTGCTGTATTAAAACTTAACAGATTTATTCATAATTCTTTTATTTATTTAACAGTGGGTTTTCATTGAGATCTAAATAATGTCACTCTATGTTACTTTACTAAAGTTTTTTTTCATACAGCAAAACAACGTAGTTTGTAAAAAAAAACATTATTATGAAAATACCAAAGGCACAAAAAAGGCAACTAGGTATAAGTTTAAGGCAGTTTTAATATAAGTTACTGAAGTAAAAACAACTATTTTGGTAAAAATGGAACTTAGTTACTGTAACATAGATTAAGGTTGCATCAAAACAGCAAATATTGTGCACACATTGTTTTCATTCGACTAGGTGATGATAAGGATGGGCAAATTAGATAGCTACACAAAATACCAGGCGAATTTGTATGTCAGAAAAAAGTAATTCAACTGATGATAATATTGCAATGTTATGTTACAGGTGTTCAGCAAACAATCAGTACCTTTGTGGTGACGGACCATAGCTACTGTCAGCGTAGAAGAGAATCTGAACATGCCAGACCCATGATGGATATCACCAATTTGCCTGAGTCATTGGTTCAAACTAAGCACCTACCTGGTCCATCCGGATCTGGACCTTCGTCTGCTGTGGATTCTACGGAATTCTCAGGGCCATCTGGATCTACCTGTTTGACATCAAGTGAAAAGTGCCATGCTCGCACACCTTTGACGTCATTTGATGCAGGTACTTTGTTTTTTTAAATCACTATTATTATAAATGTGAACTAGTCTGTCTATATTCACACAGCACTACCTACCTGGTTTAATTTATCTTTTGCATACATAATCTCTTTTCCCAGCAGTGGGATGTTTTAAGCTGTTGATCCATTTAACATTATATGTTATGTTAAGTTTATCCAAACTCAATCAATGTGCCTAGCCTTTTCCCAATTATCTTGGATGTACACCAGATGCAGCTGAATACCAGTATTTTACATAGAGCAACTGCCATCTGATCTCCACAACCCAGTTACTGGGTAATACAATACGCCTTGACAAGAGTAGTTGTCAGATATTTGGGCCTCTGATTATCCATAATGACTGTCAAAGATATACGGAAGATAGCCTGTAGTGCTTTTCGAGGCAAAAAAAACGACCAACTTTTTACCTGATTGTGAGTAAAATAAAAAAAGTGTAAAATATATTAAACAATTAAAAAAAATAACCCGACTGCGTTAAAAGTGAATTTGAAAAAATATGAAAGCAAGGTGTGTAACTTAATACTGTAAACAATGTCATGCAGTCGGAGGCATCTTCTTAAATTTATCAATAAACCTATTGCCTCTGACTGCATGACATTGTTTGTAGTATTAAGTTATATATCTAATTTCTATTATTTTTAAACTTCACTTTTTTGTTTATACATTAATTTACCATCCATTACACATATTTCATAGAATTTGGGTAATCATTAGTCTCTTGCGTGAGCAATTTTATCTAATATACCTGAACATTTTAAGTATGTATGTTTTAAAATATTAAATTTAATCTTTCAGGTAAAACTTTCGAGTATCTGCAGAAAAAGGCTGAAACGCAGGGTGCCAGAAAAGCAAGGCAAATGCAAAATGAAGTAAGGAGATTACGCCAAAAAGTTAAGACCTACAAGTTGCGCATTAAGCAACTTAACAACAAAAGTGCTAACAGGGATTTCGAAAAATTGTCAAAACATATGTCAGAGTCAGCTAAATTGTTTACTCGAATGCAATGCATCGAAGGACGGAAGAAAAAGAAGGGGCATAGATTTACTGAGGAAGAAAAGATTTTATCTCTATCAATTTTTAAGAAAAGCCCAAAAGCTTACAAATTAATGTGTAAGCATTTTACACTGCCGTCGAAAAAAGCCCTTAAGTCAATGCTTGCTCAAGTTAAATTGACTCCAGGCATAAATGAAATCGTTTTTAAGGAATTAAAGTCCACAGTGTCGAAAATGTTGCAACAAGATCGTCTGTGTACGTTAATATTTGATGAAATGTCCATAGCTCCGCAACTCCATTACAATGTATACACAGACGATATTGTAGGTTTTGAAAACTATGGGAAATGTAAGACGCAAAATTTTGCCAATCATGTTTTGGTGTTTATGGTCAAAGGGGTAACGAAAAATTATAAACAACCAGTAGCTTACTACTTTACGCAAACATTAAAAACATCTAAACTCAAAGAAATGTTAGTAGACGTTATAGCTAACGTACAAGCTACTGGCCTAAAGATAATCGCAACTGTATGCGACCAAAGCTCAGCAAATGTAAGCACGATAAATACCTTATTGTCCGAAGCCAAAACTACATATTTCCAAGCAGGAAAAGAATGGAGAAAGGACATTTTTATTGTTAACAAACATGAGATAATCCCGCTGTTTGATGTTCCCCACTTATTAAAAGGAATTAGAAATAATTTAATAAATAAAGAATTGCATTATATGCACGAAAATGTATTAAAAATAGTAAAGTGGGAATACTTTCAGCGGGTTTTTGAAGCCGATAGGTCGCATGGAGAATTGGTTATGCTGCGCAACGTGACCAATGAACACGTAGACCCCGGCAAAATTAAAAAAATGAGGGTGAAAATTGCCGCTCAAGTTTTAAGTTATAGTATGGCAGTTGCTACGGATAATATAGTTGCAAGAGGAGATTGTCCCTCCGAGTGTCGAGATCTAATACCATTTGTAATGTTAATTGATAAGCTGTTTGATTCATGTAACGCGTCATCTTTTACGCCGCCAAATGGTAAAATATACAGAGCTGCTGTAAAGCGAAATTCTCCTCATCACATGTTATGGCAAGATGCCTTAAAAATGTTAAAAACAGTCAAATTTATGGTGAAAAAAAGTGATGAGGAGAAAATCGAAAAGTCTGTGCCAACTATAAATAATTTCATTCGAACAATTGAAGGTTTTAAATCGATTTGGCAATTATTATTTAAAAAATATTCCTTTGACGCAATGCTGACACGCAATTTTAACCAAGACCCACTCGAAAATTTCTTTGGAAATGTTCGAAGTTTGGGTGCTCGAAATGTTGCGCCCAACTGTGTGGGGTTTGAGGGAGCATTCAAAACTTTACTTTTAAATAATTTCAGTAGTAATCATTCTATAGGCTCCAATTGTGAAGAGGATACCAGTGAGTGTTTACAATCCCTATCCTTTTTCCTGAAAAATAAAGAAAAAAGTAATGCTCCCTTGCAATCCCAAAATATTGTAATTGATCAGCCTCTGAATGTTATGCAAAATACAAGAAATATTTCTGATTCAGGGGCTGATCAAAGAACTTATGTCTGTGGGTGGGCCTTGACAAAGTGTCTACAAAAAGTCGTCAAAGGTTGTAAAAATTGTAAAAGTAAGCTACTAGGCAATTCGGAGAAAGAAATGTACAAATACATACGTGCCCGAGAATACTGCCCAAATAAGAGGTGGCTTTGCTATCCCTCCGAGTGCCTAGTAGCTTGTTTTCAGGAAATACAAGAAACCACTGTTGCATTTTTAAATAATGATTGCTACAAAAAGAATATTAAAGAAAGAATAAAGGCCTTCATTGACTTATTCACCGATTTTACTTTTTTAGATTGTGAAACACATTCAGAAAAATTCAAGCAATGTTTTGTTGACACAACAATAAACATAATTATTTATAGTTGGTGCAGGTGTATTAATAGAATATTAGACGGGAAAATCACTTATGAAGGTGAGGATATAACAAAAACAGCAGCTCAATTATACTATAATAAGTACAAAACTAACAAATATTAATTGATTGTATTACCTAATTGTTTGATAATAATAAAAGGACAAGAACTTCATACGTGTTTTCTTTAATTCGGTCAAAACCCTTATTGTGACCATAATACAAGAGTATAAATCCTCATAGTAAGTATGCATACCTATATATAGGTGTCTATAGAGCATTAGTTCACCCACCAAACTCACGGTGGCAGCACTTTCCATACATGCAAATTTTACCACAGAGTTGTTACTCTTTCTCTATTATAGTACTTTACTCTTTGGTCGACGGTGCGCGCCATGCTCGGGCAGAAGAAATGACAAGTTGTAAAGAAAAGATTTCTTGTCGTTTCTTGGTAGAATAGAAATAGAACGGTCATGCTAGGGGGGCAGTGAACGGCAAAGAGTATACTTAGTAATATAGATGGTGAACGGGGACTTCCCAAAAAAATGTTAAAAAAATGTCAGAATAAGAGGATTTTTTGTTCCATAGACAAAACGGCATTTTTTATGGCTTGGGTGGTTTGGTGTTTTTTATGGTAGGTGACGTCGAACCGTTTACGCTCTGGCTTTCGAAAGGTTGTAACTTAGAACCTTACCTTACTTACAACTTGTAAGTGATTATTTATGTAGTTGGGATACCTAAAGGGTGTTAATAGACCCTAAACGAAGCCGAAAAGCACTTGTTTTCCCCGACCATACCTGGGAACCTTCTTGTTACGGAGATATGGTGGTCAAGGTTCCAACTTTTTTTTTTTCATATACTTGCTTTTAAGGTAAGAGCTTGCCTTTACTTGTAATAGCTCCATGACCCGTCCACTATTCAAATTCAATGCATACCACAATTTTTTGAGTGCGTAACAATGAGTTTTGCCATAGCACGTGTTTTTACCCCAAAAAAAGACGTTCCCTTAATAAAATGTACGGAATGATTGATTTACGGCTTCGTGAGGGGTCAGTTTATACCTTATATATAACATACTACTTCGCACAAATAAAAAAACAAAATTAAATCGATAATATACTTTATTTTAAACAGTAACAGTGGCGGTTGTCGCATATCGCAATTTCTTTACAAACGTTTACGTAGGTACACATGTATAGTAGGGAGATATAGCACACTATAGGTAGTTTACAATAAAATAAGGTGGTATCAATACTAATACTATTCAGAGTTGTCATGAGTGATGTGGAGTTAATAGGTACAAAATGAATCCATCGTAATACAAAACAGTGGGACGGTAGAACAAAGAAAAAAGAAATTAAATCATTTTTCCAATATTATCATTAGAATTTTTGCATTATCCTCACCAGAGCACGATTTGATTGAATTTTACCAGACGAAAGAGCTGGAATAACTGCTCTAGTCTGGACGAGGCCTTAAATAAAATTTCTCCCTTGTTTTGTATTACAGGATTCATACGAGTGCTTTAAATAATAATGCCGCTAAAAACTACTATAAAGCTAAGTTTACACGAATGTTTAAAGACTAGTAAAAGTAATTTCACGATAGTATGGCCTCAGGACTAAACTATTCTAGATAAATAGTAAAACAATGAAGTAGATAGAACGCTATTTACAAAGCCGATTTAATGTACTTATTGTAGCATTAAAATTTTATAAATACAGCAACACTTTTATAGCAAGTGGCATGTCTGGCAATCTCGTATAACAACATTTTATTTTATTAATATTTTTTCAAAAAATCTGGTATCTTTTTATAAAGATTAGGGATATTTCATTAATTTACAATTATATCAAGATTTAATGGATTTCAAGACGTGTAGTAATCAATTAAAAATTGATACAAATGTTCTTTGAAATCGATTGTAGCGAAATTCAAAACCGTTAAGTAGACACATATTATATGTCACAATTAAATAATTTTCTACAATTCAGTCTCAGGACATATTTGAGTTAGTTTAAAAATAAAACTCTAGAACATTCTAGCCACAAGAATTGGAATGATTACGAAATACCTGTGCTTACATAATAAAGGAATTATTAGAAAGTCACATTAACATCTCGACAAGTCAAACATCGGAAGACTCGATTTTATTCCGACTCAATTATTCTGATTGTAAGAATACCCATACAACTAGACATAACTTTCTTTTTTGGCCGAGAACAACATAAGCGATTCCATGAGGTGAGGTCTGATCATATCGTTGACATCCTGTTCATCATCGAAGGCGTCTGGCAGGTGCTTGTACAAGGTCCTGAGCGCCTTGAGGCAGTGGATGAGGGTCTGGTCCGGGTTCGTGTCGAGGGGTGGGCGCGTTCGTTGCAGCCTTACCAGCTTAGTAAGGAGTGGAACGCCCTCTAGTTGCACGATTTGGTGTGCGACGTCTGGCATTACTGACAACCTGGGGATGAATGGTAGTGTTTAGTAAGTTATACTTGTTAGCGTGTCGATAGCAATCTTAATAGAGTCAGCCCAGAATTCAGCTACGAGTTTAGATATTTGCATGGTTTTATTGGAGATCCACAAAGAGGACCTGAACCTGGTAATATGGTACACAGAAAGGAGGAAGGCAAATTATAATTCATTATCCTGAGTAATTAATAGCATTAGCATTAGGGCTGAGCTACCAAGTACTTTATATTTGAGAGGTGGAGCTGAGCTAAGATTGAAGACTCGGCTAAGTACCAAGGTACAGAGATCGATCATCCAAGCGGCTATTACTTAGCAACGAGCAAGGTTAAACCAAGATTTTCTTGGATGTTCCATGAATGGGTGACCATTCATTTTACACCGAGACCCCTCCTTGCATCAATATCTCTTTAGTGTGATATTTGGGTTAATTTGTTGACAATTTTATTAAGGAGGGTACTTGTTGCATTTTGTACTACAACCCAAAAAGACTAGGCATGATGACCTACCTAGCGATCGCTTCTGCAGCATGACAGTGCAGCCTGGCCTGTGCCCTCAGCTCAGCCGTGCGCGCACAGCTTGCAGGCGTGGACCGAGCGAAGCACACTAGCGCCACACTCGCTGATGTGATGTTGGACAGTAGCAACATGCAGCGTGGGATGCGCGAGAGTGAGGCGAGGAGAGAGGCTGTCTGTTCCTGTGGGTATAAGTGGAGTTAGCGATTGAAGAAGAATCTTTTTCAAAAATTAAGACATTTTCATAAACGGTACTAGATGGCTTTTCTAAATAGCAAAAGTGGAATATAAATTGTATTCCTTTGTCTGTCATGGCGATTATATCGGTTATCTTAAATTATTGTTACTAATACTATACTTTACTGTCAGCAAGTTAATTAGACAGCTGTCAACTGTATAAAACGAACTCGGCACATTAAATGGCAGTCGTTTTTTAAGGGTTTCGTATTTTCCACCGGATTAGCAAACAAACATAATTTTTGACTTTTCCATCATCGTTTTAGTTGATAAAATGTCATAGTCTAGACCCACAAAGGCGTTGGGTGGCATTCCACCGTTTCTTCTAAGTACTCGACTAGGCCAGCAAGTAGGTACATCAAAGTACAACCTACCTGTAAAAACACAGAGATATTCGGTCCCCGTCGCTTGACAGCCTCCAGCAGCCTCTCAACCGTGTGATGCTTAGTGATGACATCAACGATATCCGACCCTGTGACATCACTGTCCTTCTTCTCCAGCTCCAACTCACGGACCAGGTTTACCAGACACGCCGTGCAGAGGAGTAGGAGCTGGCAGCAGTCGGTGCGGGAGAGAATACCTGGGAATGGAGATGTGTTTTTGTTATGATTGTTTCTGTGAGAACCGGTTTTAAGCTTGAAGTTTCGGTTTTCAACTACTACTTTTGACAACAAAAAATTTGTACAGTATGCAGTTCAAGGCGCTGGTTCTCAAGAAAAAATGCATCGATGTGCCAAACTTGGTACATTTATTTTAGTTCGGTGTTTTCTCGCCAGCACAGATAAGTTGGCCTGAAGTGTGGAGACATTTTCAGTTTGTTTTTAAGCTAGTTGTTACAACACAAGTAAAAACTCATTTTCAGGAGACTAATAATGCATCTTTACATAGTAAGCGCGTGTAGAAAAAAGATATGAAGTTACGTAAAAAACGTGTTGGTTTGTTAGTCTTAGTACGTACTATAAAAACCACTCAGATCACACCCTATTGTGTTTTTATTGTCGTGTATACATGGTTATTGAAGTGTAAAATTTATATGTTTTTAGAGTAAGTTCTTATTGGATTCGAGTACGTTTACACGTTCAATACGTTTTTTTTTCTATTTGAGATAAAACGAAGAAATCTGAATCTTAAAGTTTACATTGTACACTAGATGGCGCTAGGCGTCCTTTATTTCACGAACCTCAACTTTTTTTCGTTCAAACTTACCGGTAATATTATCAACAATAGAGTTTAGATACAGATGCAGCTGCGTCAGGTCGTAGTGCCCTCTTAGCCAAGGAGCCGTGATCTGAGTGAGCACGGTGATAGCTTCTCTCATCTGTGGCTCGGGATTCGACCGGTCTGATAGAATGTCTGATATGATCTCGATGCCACCTCCCTGGAGAAAGCAAATTATAATGAATCTTCTGTCTTTACAGAGTTCCTCTTAAATATGTTGGCAATTCTAAGTAAGCCCCAAACAAGAGTTTTATTTACTATGACAGCGTTTTCGCATTCTATTTAGAGAGCTGGATTCCAAAAGCAACTTATTGAGTGCAATTTTTTTGTATGAACCTGGGTAGCAATAACAATAAATTCTCGTCTGAAATTGGGAAGTGCATGATCTCAGAGAAGCTGATAGCTAAAGAATGTTTTTATCAAGATCCTTTTTAAAAAGATTAAACTGGATAAGATTAAGGCTACTACCAAAACTAATTTGATATATCTGTACCTCTTCAAACTGTTTCACCGCATCCCCAGTGACGCACACGGTCGCCAGCGCACGCAATGACAGCGCCTTTATAGAACTCTTATTGGATTCAATTATCGCTGTCAACAACGCCCTGGGTACCGCACAGTCCACAAACGGCAACTCAGTGATATTCTTCATGATCTTCGTACATTTCTCATGCAAGGAGCTCTCGGTGGTATCACTCAACATGGCTAAATGGCCGATGGACGTTAGAGTGCTCTTGAGAATCATGTCAGATGGTGGCTCTTCGATTATTGATACTAGAGTCTGTGGGAATATAAATGGTTTGTTTAAAAAAATATGTAGGTATATGTTGTTTAAATATGTTGTGAAAATATGATCATTCGTTTGGGTTCAAATTAATGATGTACTTCGTAAGAAAATTGTTTGTTGTGAAACTGACTTGAAGCTAAATATTAGAATTTGAAACAGAGCCACTAATGCCTATGAGTTGAAGGCCGACAAGAAAAAGATCGGATTGCCATAAATCGGGACATTGTAGCAACTTGGCAAGGGTAAAAAAGGGTGAAATCTCTTATGCTTTTAGGTATTAAATCAAATCAAAATAATTTAATTCAAGTAGGCCAGTTACAGGCATTTTGAATGGTCACGACAATAAATATGAAGCTACAGTCCCAGTCACAAGACATATTAACTTTGAAAGTACTAAACTACTGTACTGTACTACCCTCGCAGGAATTAACCCTTAGAACCTTAGATTAGGTAAGGAAGATATGTAATTCTAAAGAACCTACCTTCATCTGTTGAACAAGCACCGCTTTAGTCGTCTCCAAGAAAATCTCGATCAACGTGTCCAAATGCTTCAACACCAGGTTCCATTCAGGGTTGCTCTCATTCAGCTCCACCTTCACATCCTCTCCTACGTCAATTAACTTCTGCAAATACAGCTGGAGGGACTTCTTGATCTTGTCCCATCTCTCAGGAGTTTCTCCAGGTGGTTTCGTGTTTAGCGTTATGCTGTGAGCTAGCACAAATTCATTGATATTTGCTACTAATAAGCAGATTTGTTCCTCGCTTGTTTTCCTGTCTTCGATTTGCCTGTAATGTGAAAGTGGTTTGCATAATCACGAATGTATATGCTAAGTTGGTAAATTGTGAAAAGTACGTGTTTATCCGGATGTGGAGCAATGAAATGAAAATGTTTATTAAATTTTTTCTTTACTGTGAAAGTTGCAACAGGAAACTACTGTCGATTATAGGTGTTTTGATTAGATCTTGGTTCTTGATAACTAATTCTACTAATTGTATTATCTTTCTTGCGACAGAATCTTAATGACTGGTGACGGATCATATTGACCATGATAGACTTTCCGTTTTTATAATAACTCCATACCTACTACAACCGTAAAGTCCCTTTTTTAATGACACAAAATATTTTACAGAGGTCAGAGATATTTCGACGATCCTTACCTCAAAACATCACTGTACTGGTGCACAATGATCTGTCCATGCGTTTGCACCTTCTTTATATTCCCCGTTATCGTCGCTGAGCTGGCGGAGACCTGAGCCTTCATCTCAGCACCCAGAGGCTTGCTCTGGAGCGTCGTCATGCACTCGTTTTCACAGGATCCCACCAGGTCGCACAGCCAATACTGGACAGGTTCTGGCTTCCTTTCGCAAAGCCGTTCTAGGCATGTCTGGTCTATTGAACGCTCCCGGTATAGGATCTCGTTTTGGTTGTTCAGTACTATTCTGGAATGGTATTCGCTGTTGAAGATTTTTGTTTGATTAGAATGGTGTTAGTAAGTGATGGGAAGCATTTATGTCTAGGCGTCAAGAGAGAAGAATCAGAGAGAGTTATAATGCCATTACCATACATCGTTACCGGAAAATTATGGTCAGATGAATCGCGATTCAAGTTCAGAATTAGTCAGTCCGTTCAAATCTCCACAGGTAAGCCTCCAATACATATATTGAACTCAACTGTATATACCTATCTATTGATATATTTTTGAGCTTGAATATATATATAAAGGGATACCATCAGAAGTTGGAACTGTTAGCAAGTAATATTAATTCACTAAATATGGTTTTCACTTCTTCAATAGTAATAGGATTTTGTAGAAAGAGTAACGCCACGCAAAGAAGATGTTAGTCACTTAATAATACGTAAGACAAAAGATTTTAAGTGGTGACTGGATGACCTTTTAAAACTAGTTGACACTGGATAATGGATATTGAATTAAATGTACCTAATTGTTGTAATAAGGTCAGACAATGGTTGCTTCAAAATGTAAGGTTTCCATTAGTATTCAGGAAATCGAAAGAACCTAAAGAAGAAGACTCCAGAGACTAAGAGAAGGTCATACGTAATATGTGATTATGTTTGTTAATATTGTAAGTGCAATTTGAGTATTTATAAATATATTTAGATTTAATAAATAACAACACTTACCCAGTGTTAAAGTTTTCAAATAAATTGCCTCTCCGAGCAGTTTTCTTTTCACTATTTGGAATGTCCATAAATTCATGTGGAGTGAGCATCTTTGGCGTTGATGTGCATGCCATGTTTAGCTGAACATCCATGAAGTCCATCTCTCCTTTTAACTTCTCCCTCTTAGAATCATGGGTTAAATTCTTCATATTAGAATCTGTTTCGTAAGGAGTCTTCTGTTTATCTTGGAATTGCGGTGGAGGAGAAATTCGTCCATTTTTTAGGTAGTCTTCCTCAGGTTTGTTTGCCATGTTTAACTCGGCCTGTGTACCAACTAGCCTTTCGTTGTAATGAGGTATCAGCATTTCTGGGGGATGTGCTACGAGTACCCAAGAGTCTTGATCTTTGACTCGTGGTAGACCCAGTGAAGGTACTCTACTACCGACTACATGCCCACCAGCGTGAGTGTCCACAACTCCAGGTTTCTCCTTCTTCGGAAATATCCTGAATATATCCTTCGTTCTGTCACCTTTAGTGGCCATACGCTGCTTAGCTTTTGGTCCTGGTTTTTTGGTCGGTTTTAAATGAAGACTGTCCATTATATTTTTACCAAGGATGGCTTTGGCCGGTTTATGCATTTGCTCGTTATCGTAGGACATTTCATTGTTTGGTAAAGCTTCCTCATCAATGTATCCTAACGAATGATAGCCATCTTGGATGTCTAGGATTTGCTGGTCTAATCTCTGTGCTTCGAAGTTAAGGGACTTGTTGAGTCTATTTCTTTGGAATTTGGGAGTTGTAATTATTGGAACAGCTTCTTCATTTGATAAACTTCGTCTATAGTCTGCTTTTCTGTCTACTTTCGCTACAGACGTCCTCTCTGTAGGTACGTACGATATGTTTGATATCGGCGTCCGGACTCTTGGCTGATTGTTTACAGCTATTTGGTTATTATCCTCAAGCTTCAAATATTCTAAACTGTCATCTGATTTGTTCTTACTAGTTTCCAAATCCTTTACTGTAGCTACTTTAATAACTTTGGTGTTATCGCTTTCTGTACTAGATATGAACGACTTCTTCGCCGGATATTTTTTCGAGGGACTTATAACATTAATGTTTTTAACTGGTACTTCTTTGGTATCTTTTTGTATTGCACTTTTGTTTATGTTATTTTCTTTGTTACTTACGGTGCTCGGAGGTGTTACCTTTATGTCTATTTTGTTTTCAATCTTTAACTTAGGTTTACTGTTTAAATTATTATTTAAAAAAAAATTCGAGTTTTCTTTATTTGCTGTGTCGTTGTTTATATTTTTCGGCGTTGGGTATTTTTGTTCGGTTTTATTTACAGGTTCTGTGTCTTTATCTTTTAACAAGTCCATGTGTTCCTCGTCTTGATGTATTTCGCAATACTTCTGCAGGTCGTACGGCGTCTGTATGACGCTGCTGCTCCGGAGTCGCGGTTTCGGCGTTGGCATGCCCACACTGACGTTATCAGGTAACGTCGCGTTATTAAAAACATTGCTTTGCGACGCGGTTTTAAACCCCGCAGCTTGTTTCACAGTAATATCTTGATTGTTGTTAGAATCACTGCTACTTGTGGATTTATTGTTTTCTGTATTCTCTGGCGACTGATAATACTGTGAGGGCGGCGGGGAGCTATCTGAATCCGAAAACCCAGAATCTTGACTCTTGTGGCTGCCGGGGCTACCGTGACGCAGAGGCCATTGGTTCATCTGTACGGGTTGCGCGATGTCATCGGCGCTATTGTTCTGCGGCTCGTCGGGCTGATTGGCTATCCAGTGAGGTAGCTGAGGCTCCCACTCGGGATCGTCTCGAGCGCGATTGTTTCGGTTCCAGTCGGGCTGTGCCACCGGACTTCCTACATTCGGCGGTGAATCACCCCACCATACCTTGCTGCGCGTTCGTTGAAAATTGGACATCCTGAAAAAGAAAAAAAACAATGAGTCGTGGGAACAGCGTGTCTAAGGTGGTGGGTTTAATGATCGGTGTGAGTGACGTAATGTGTTGGTCCATTACGAGGAGTATCATCAGAGGTGCGTGCCCGGTGCCCGCGGTGCGTGACGCGCGGTGCCTTCGAGGCCAAATTATCTCGTATGTAAAGTTTGTTTTGTTTTTGTTTGATAGTCATGGGAATTTGGTACGCCTATTGTGTTGATTGCTTACAATAGTTGAAGAAAAAAGTAGTAAAACACAGTCCAAGGCGGTATGACGCGTGCTTTTGAAATAATAATAATGGTGGCATATCACGAGTACGAGAGTTGTACCAGGGCCGGTCGGCAGATGTTAAAAACCGTTGCAGAGGCTATTGTGCGCAGAATGCAAGGGCGTTCGCACATCGCTGTGATTTCTCCCCTTCAGTTCGTACACAAATAATAACACTCTTGCTATTGAGAGTTGCTCTGGAGCTTGCTAAGATTTTATACGTGGGTCCAATGATTCTTCGAATACAAAACATGACCGCATGCTGCTAGGCATTAAATTACTTCGGTTCTCAGAGTAAAACATTAACATGAAAATAATTCAGGAAATAAGTAGTATTTGTGACTTTAAGTAGATGATAAGTCTATGCCCGCTATTTGCTTCAAACATCTGAAATTTCTTAGAACACTTTCGTAGTACAGTTTTACAAGGTAGTCGGTTTGGTAGTTTGTTCAGGAATGTCTTGCTTTACTTCTACTAAACTAACATTATTATTTGCGGTATATTTATATGAAACAATGTTCATTTTACTAACACTGGCAAAGTAAACTAAAGTATGCCACGGTTTGCGGTCGTAATAAGTCTCTGACTCAAGTGGACTGTCTGAATCATTGGTCTAGTGTGATACCTACTAACTTACATACACACATCAAAAGTGTCTAGGGATCAAGCATTTTTATGCGGATTTCTTGAGATTGAGATGTGGCTTTGTAATAAATTTATGATTTTATAAATTTATATGGATCCTTTTTGGTGCATTTCATAATTTGAATCAGGAACTGTGAATCAAATTCGAGTAAAAGATGAAAATCAGCTGTCAATATTTTCCCTATAAAAACATACAACGCATTGAAGACATTATTAGTGCTACTGTTTCCCTACTACTGATTAAAACCAACGTTATTATGGAGCGGCGACGTCATTTAAGCAGGGAAGAAATGCTCAGAGCCGTGGGAATGATAGAAGCTGGTTCCCGGCAACGTACTGTGGCTTTAGCTCTGAATACAAGTCAGAGTGTTATCAGTCGACTTTGGACACGTTACCGAAGCACTGGTACCGTGGCTGAGCGCCATGGAGGACGGTATCGCTGCACCACACGGAGACAAGACCGATACATTCAAATCTTAACTCGAAGAGCTCCAACAATAACCGCCATGATGTTAGCCGTGAGGCTTCATCACTCTTCAGGGAACTTAATTAGCGACCAAACAGTCAGAAACCGCTTGCATGAAGTGAACCTTCATTCCCGAAGACCGCTACGGGTACCACCTATAGCAATGCACAATCGTAGGATTCGATATCAATGGGCTCTTGAACACAGAAATTGGGCAGAAGAACAATGGCGTTTCGTGTGCTTTTCTGATGAGTCTCGTTTTGGTATGAGACCGGATACAAGACGTATACGACACTAGAGAACCCCTGGACGCCAACAGCGATTAAAATCCTGCCAGGAAGTCCATCCTTATAGTGGTGGAACCATCATGGTATGGGCGGGTATTTGGATCGGCGGAAGAACTGAGTTGATTTGGATCAGAGGCAACCTCAACGCTCAAATTTATGCTGAGACGATTGTATCAGACGTCATCGTTCCTCTACAAGTGCAAATCGGTCCCTTATTTCAGTTAATGCATGATAATGCACGACCGCACACCGCAAGAGTTGTAAGACAGACTCTCGCCGCAGCTAACATCAATGTCCTGCCCTGGCCTGCTCAGTCGCCAGACTTGAACCCGATTGAGCATGCATGGAATATGCTACAGAGAAGAGCTCTGCCGAATATGGAGGGTATCCAGTCGCAAGAAGACCTTTTTTTGTTGTTGCAACGAACATGGGCGGCCATTCCACAGCGTGATTTGGATGAACTCATTTTGAGTATGCCAAACCGATGTTCTTGTGTTGTTAGTGTTCGCGGTAGAAACACGGATTATTAATTGTTTAAGTTACCCAATAAAATTTTAAAGAAAACTATTATTTCAGTCTTTTTTTCGAACTTTAATGTTAGTGGTTCAAATGTCAAAAATCCCTTTATTAGAAAATGGCAAATTTCTTTATTAATGCAAAGGTGACTTGGTTTATCGTTACTGTGACAAACGAAAACACTTTATTTGATGAATCCTTAAAGAAAATTTTAATTAATATCAATCAGGAGAAAAGTTATTGCAAAAATATATGTTGATCCCTAGACACTTTTGATGTGTGTATTATAACGTAACTAAGTACACAGCAGAGTGTTAGTCAGTCGATAATTTAGTTTACTGATCGATAGTAAACTTCGGTTTATCGAAGGAATTCAAGATTAATGTCTTTCTTAAAGAGGTATGAAGATTCATTGACTTGTTGCAAAATTAAAGGTTAGTTTAAGTATTCTTTCAAAAATAAAACTTGTTTTAAACCAGTAAAAAAAGGAAGCCATTTTTTTATAAATATGAAAAATATGTTTTTAGAAAATGATAAATTTTTGAAGTAGGTAATTATTTTCATTGTTGTTCATAAAAAATGGAATGTTAAGGTAAGGTGGAAGATATTGGTAATTACCAGTCACCCTGTATATTTTTTAGGTAAGTACCTACCTAATGTGTCAAGATTCCTACTTGCCTTTTATTCATTACGTTTAGTAATAACTAATGGGAAACCTCAACTTGAAAATTAAAAAGACGGAAAAAATAAAGTTTTAAAAATCCCCATCGTTCCTATGTGTGCTACAAAAGTTATCTTACCTAAAAAAATATAAAATTTGTAGTCGAAATATTTTATTTTCGTCCCATAATACTTGTATTTAAGGAGATATTTGTTGGTTGTTGACGTACTACCTAAACAGCTTAGTGGTCAGATTTTCCTACCTAATGTTATTTAATTGGTACATATGTACATAAATTATGAAGGTACGGAGTTGAGGACTAAAGTATGGCACAAACTGAGGAAAACTCATCAATATAACCTCTTCGCTCATTAACTTCATTCAATGATTATTTCCAAAATTATTTTGCAAAAAACACAATATTTAAATTTCGTGGGCTACCCTGAAGCTTCCCTCTTAATATTATAATGAAACAATGTTTTTAGGATACATATTATATTGTTTTGTGCATCTTGTTCTTACAATCAGCATAAGCTCTAATCCAGCATTGCGAAAACCCATGTCGAAAGTCTCATTCAGCAACTAATCACAATAATTAATACAAAGTCGCTAACGACTGGCAATTAACACTAAACTTGTAATGCGCAATAGAGATTATTTCGTCACAGACTAGTATGTGAAAATGAAAAGCAAAAAAAAAAAACAAATAGATTCTTTGAATGCTAATAGACTAAAAATGTTTGCAAGGTCTATTGACAATTAAAGCAGGAAAATTCCTAGTACTGCAGGTGTTTTGATGAAAAATGCATGCAATTCAATCGCACGCACAACATTCAGACTTTGATTATTAATTAGGCAAGCCATCTAGAATTCCAGATGTATGCCAGATTTCCCTAACGCTAAGCGTCACCTAAATAGTATTTGGCGGATCGTTGGAATTTCTACTCCGAGCGTTGATCCGAGGGTTCCAACAGTGTGTGTTTTTATTTAGGTATTCATTTAGGTGTCATCTGAAAACGGAAATACGGGACATACATTTCATCCTTATAATCGATTTGTAGGATTTTATCGATTTGTGGACGAACCGCTGGATGGATTGTGTGAGAATTTATATGAAAGAAAAAGTAGTACTTAAATGATAGCGTGGCGGTTGATAGAAGGAAATACGAAGAAAAAAAAACTGGCCAAGTGCGAGTCGGACTCGCGCACGAACGGTTCCGTACCATCCATACTAATCCATACTAATATTATAAATGCGAAAGTCACTCTGTTTGTTTTTATGTTTGTTACTTTTTCACGACTAAACGGCTGATCGGATCTTAATAAAATTTGGCAAGTAGATAGATTTGAACCTGGGGAAGGACATAGGCTATATATCATCACGCTACGACCAATTGGAGCGGAGCAGCAATGAAAAATGTTGCGAAAGCGGGGAAAATGTGACGCAGACGAAGTTGCGCGAGACAGCTTGTTATTTATAAAAACGAGCAAAAAATCACTTTTTTGTATGGGTGCCCCCTTAAATACTTTTTTGTATGGGTGCCCCCTTAAATATTTATTTTATTCTGGTTTTAGTATTTGTTATTATAGCATCAACAGAGATACATAATCTGTAGAAATTTCAAATGGCTAGCTATCACGGTTCATGAGATACAGCCTGGTGACAGACGGACGGACGGACGGACAGCGAAGTCTCAGTAATAGGGTCCCGTTTGACCCTTTGGGTACAGAACCCTAAAAACGGTTTCAAAAAGTCGCGATGCTAATTTGTTTCGTCTAGAATTATATTTAGAATAGGTGTCCATTCACATTTAATATTCTGTGGGTCTTTTAGAAATGCGGGATAACGACTACCAACGGAGTTATTGTATGGAACCCCTACATTGTTAAAACATGGTATAAAACGCAATCTACTTTTGTAAGTAGGTAGAAGTATGTTATGGCCTCATTTGTATTAGGAACCTGTTTACTCCTGTGGCCGTTACAGGCATGAAAAGATTATTTAAATGGAATCCGGATTGGAATCAATTTAAAATAGCATCAGAAATATAAATCATAATGTGAGCATAATCTGTGGAGTCCACGGAAAGCGCTTTATAGGGCATTCAGCAACAGGGTGTTCCTATATTCAAAATATTATTATTTAGTTGGTAAACTTTAATAGTATTCCTTAACAAGACTATTGTTTAATATACTCTCGTCAAAAATATTTTATATAATTTTAATTTAGCTTTATTATATTCTTCTCCAGATACGAAGCACCCAACTAAACAAAATACAGTCACCAGACAAGTCGACACTGAATTTTATCAATCGACCTAAATGGTGACATTATTGGGAACCTTGACGCTATCATCAAACCTTCACAACGTACGACAGTTCTGTGACAGCTTCCTACATTTCTAACGAAGTACAAGAACAAGACACGCTTCAATGGTAACAATGGGTCCTTCAATGGGTGTTGACTTGACTTTGAATATCTTTAATTAAGTGTAAAAGGTTTTGTTGTCATTGGGAAGGGATTTACTAAAGTGCTTTGTCTTTACATTTATTGTGCGAACCGGCAGTCTGTGGAGTCCACTGCAGTCTTCGCTGTTCCCTGATTATTCTCTCCAGCACGCGTAGCATGACTACTGTAGAAAAGAGTTTTGTCTACGGAAGAATAGGGGATAATCAAATTTTTTTTTTCTTTGTCCGTCGGGTAGTTTATTGAAAAGTATTGGACACGTATTTTTTCTTTTTTCACGTGGTCATAAAATTACGGAGATATATTGAGTTGAAATGGCGCATGACGTCACATGTAGGTAAGTTTTATACCCACTTGTGACGTAGTAAGCCCCCACTCTCCAACTTTAATGAGTTCTAACTAAGTATTTTTTTGATATTTTGATAAAACAAAAAATACGTGTCTAATATTTTTGTATTACCTGTCTGACGGACCAAATAGAATGTCGTTTTCTTTACCCAGTCCGATCCCCTATTGACATAATGACAGATAGATAATGACAATGTGTCAGTTTGTCAATTCTTCCGTCGACATAGCCCGCTTCTACGGCGGTCATGCTACGGGTGCTGATTATTCTTATATCTCTTCAAAGTTTGAGTGAATCGGTTTCTTCTAGGCAAGCGTGCTCCACCCTAGGCTGCATCATCGCTTCACATCAGGCGAGCTGCGGTCAAACGGAAGGCTAAACATATCTATACAAATAAATAAAATTGAAGTGTCTATTTGTAAAATTAAAATTACCGCTTTTTACTACATGGATATGAATGTATATACGGTATACCAAAATATCATTTTTTACAATTTATTATTTATTTGTCTGTTTGTTTGTTCCGACTAATCTCTAGAACGTCTGGACCGATTTTCACCGGACTTTCACTGGTAGATAGCTGATGTAATAAGAAGTAACTGAGGCAAAATTTTAAATTCCACGCGGACGAAGTCGCGGCCACAGCTAGTATACTATATTTTTTTTTGTACCAAATCTTAATTTACATTGCCTGGATCTGCCTATCAATAACTGCAAGAGTTTATTATTTACTATACCGCAATTGGTATGGCTTTGTTTCACAATAAATTTCAGTAAAATATTCAACTTTCTATGCAGCCGATGCGCTGCAAAATTTTTGTAACTTTTTTTTCATGAAATAAAATCTGAGCAGGTTTAGTAAAACTCTGTATCAACAGGAGGCCCAGCCAAAAAAAAAATACGCGGAAAACGGCACAAAAAAATGAGAAATCTTTGTCTTAGTTTTTTAGCAACTGATATAATATTTATAAGTGGAAATGGCCACGGAGAGGGGAAAGCATGACCAAGTATAATTCCGTAGCGCATTGACTGCGCTCCATTACACGCGAAGAAGTTTTACGAATCATAAAAAAATATCATCCAATCATTATCAGATTATCACTCATGTTAGTGTGATTATAGGTAATTATAAGTATTAATAAATTGAACTACCTCTTGGGATTTAAGCGGTTTTGCTCTGATTCCCGATTTCGCGAGACAGTTGTGCATTCTTTAATCTTATCAACGAATCAACCTTTTAAATATCTTTTAATAATATTGTAACGCCAAAGATTGCTGATTATCCGCTGCTACTGATTTGCAGTTTATTATTATTATTGGCTCAAAGAAGGAAACTGCATTTCTTTCTCAAAATAATGAATTTTTGGATGATTGAAACTTGAATGACAAATGCAAAAAAAAAATAGAAAGGTTTTTTTTTAAACTTTGAATATGCCGTGGTAATGAATGCGGATTTGCATAAAATAATCTGCAACGTGAGCAAGGAGATCCATAATAGTTCCTTTCAACAAATTGAAGCCAAGGATAGGTCCATACCTTTTGACTTGGTGAATGTAAAACATCAGAATTCCGAACACTTCGCTATTCAATTTGAACAAATGATCTGTGTAGATCAGTTGAGGACGTATCTGTAACGTAACCTTGTTTCTATGTACTACTAGTACTTTTTATTTTTATGATGTAAAAATCACCTATGCAAATAGCTTTACCAAGAGCGTTGATAATGTAACGAAGAAAAAACAATTCAATTTATATTCAATATATAATTCAATTGTTTTTTCCTACTCGTCCGCTATTCTCTTCTGAATAAAATTGTTGCGGGATCTAAGCTAGTTAAATTCTTTCTCTAAGACTTCGTCGAGCTTCATTGTCTCAGCGCTTTTCTGGTGGTCGCGACACTGTTGATTCTGGCATACAGGAGTTACAGTGGTTTGGGAATAGTGTGGCGGCCTTGTGCCAATAAGAAATTTAATTTTAAAAAAAAACATGCCATTTCCAATTTGCAATACCGCACATACTTCTACTTCCCTAACGATTTCGTATACTCATCTCTTATCTTTCGCACCCACTAGTCGTGAACAGCTCATAAATTCCGATGTGAATATATGGTGGCACGTGCACCTGGTGTAACGGTCGCGTGTCATCTGCTCGGTCTGCCCCATACGCCACGCTCTGCCGCGCTGTATGGCACGCGCATGCGCCTCCTATGTCCTCCTGCGCTCCAAATTCAAAATCGAACGGGAATTCTTTTTGACACGCTTGTTTTTTGTCCCAATAACGGAATTTGAACTTCGAGTTCTGCTATTGGTGGTATCCGTGATTCGATTAACGCAATTTCTATTTTTAAATTATTTTCTACAATGCAATATGGCCGGTTAATTGCAGCGATTGAACAAAAACAATGCGATTCGATTAGAAACACGACATACGACTATTAACGCAATTAAGTGCATTGACATAAAAACGACATGAAATATGCTACATTATGCAACGCATTGATTGTGATACGAAAAACTAGATCGACAGGCGTTTTTGTGACGCACACCTGTCAAAATATCAACAAATGAAAACCGTTATAATTCACACGAATAATCGATAATGCCCGAGCTTCATCCCATAAATTGTTGGCTTTCCAACTATTGAAAATGTGCCTTATTCTATTGATCACAAAGTCTAGAGTTGTAGTTAGGGAGATAATGGTTATGTGTTTTCGATGTAGTGATTTCATCTCTATGGTTACGGCCAGGTGTTGGCACTTTTTGTGCGTGTGCGCAAGGGTCGCGAAGGCACCCGACGCGTCCGTACCGCCCCGATAAACGATGCACACCGTTCAAAATACATGGTGTTTCATATTCCGTTCTAGAAAAACATTAAACAAAATAAGTTTTTTTGAATAACATGGAGGATGTAACATACAAATATTATGAAACCAAATGATTTTAAAAGAGTAACCATGGAGTTTCTTGCCAGTTCTTCTCCATAGGAAACGACCAACCCGAACCGTGCACCTTTTTGTCGACGTTTTATAAGTGGCCATGTTGGCCTGTGAAATAAAAAAAATAAAAAAATTGAACCTAAATATAGATTCACCAAAGTTTAATCGTTAGTTCAATTTCATAAAGTATTTCTTATTGATAAGCATGATTCATAAACCGATTAATTGCTTTTGTAATGTTAATACTTAATATTTTAAATAGTAACATACTTGCTTAAACGATTTCAGGGTCAAATAACAGGCTTGTTAATCAGCTTGGTGACATAATTGAGAAACCTGTAACAGTTGGGGAATTAGAATCGGCTTAAACTGGCGATCGATAGCCTTAGTTACTTAATGGCAATCAAATTGTGTGGTTTTATAGAGCGTGCTGGATTTAATTAGATATCGTGTCAGGGATTTTAACGGAAAGGCATAAGAGAAAAACAAAATTTAGGGGCTTATTTCAGGTAATAATAAAATGTAAACAAAACTGGCCAAGTGCGAGTCGGACGCGGGTCGCGCACGAAAGGCTCCATACCATTATATTTTAAAACGACCAAAAATAGTCACGTTTTTATATGGGACCCCCTTAAATATTTATTTTATTCTGTTTTTAGTATTTGTTGTTATAGCATCAACAGATATACATAATCTGTAGAATTTTCAACTGGCTAACTATCATGGTTTATGAGATACAGCCTGGTGACAGAGGGACAGCGAAGTCTCAGTAATAGGGTCCCGTTTGACCTTTGGGTACGGAACCCTAAAAAAAGATAGATGCTGATGGCAAGTTGGTTAAAAAGAAGAATTGATAATGAAATGAAGCCTTGGCACAGTAGAGGGACATACCAGACTCAATATAACATAATAGGATCTGCGAAAAGTGTCACTTATTATAAGCAAGGCATAAACTTCCCGATCGATTTCCCTGAAAAGTAAAAGCTAAGTAGGCAAAATAATAAATCCAGTAGTAGTTTTTCAATGGCGTCAGTTATCAGTGTGCCGGTACCAGGAACTCAGTGTCACAAGGACGCAAACAAATGAATAAAACGAACAACATTGACAGAACTAAATGGTGAAATGTACATCTTACGACAAGATATATTCGTTATTAATTAATTTGCCAATATAATTCATTAGATTGGCAGAGAAAGATTAAAACAACATGCTTGCCCATTAGCAAACGTTTAAATGTAAATCAGTCCGATTTGAAAGGTATAACAAGCTACCTGTTTTCTATACAGAAAACATACCTCAACATACACTTACACTGGGACTTACGGAGTATTTTCCGTCATCATCATCATCCTATATTGTTCCCACTGCTGGGACCAGGCTCCTCTCTATGAGAGAGAGTGGGCTTTTCCCCCTCGCGGGCCAAGTGCGGGTTGGTAGATGTCACATGTTTTCGAATTTTCAGTTCTAGTTTCCTCACGATGTTTTGCTTCACCGATTTTGAGGGCAGCGGTGATGAAATAAATTACAAAAAGTAATGTGCCTGTCTGTGTTCAAACTCACGGCTTACTGCTCGTAAGTCGGGGCGGCCACCACTGGGCCACCGCTGCTCTCTATATCTATGGTATCTTCCGTGATTATCGATTATTGTGAGCTCCCGATATTACGACGCTGTTGCAAGCGCCATGATCGCGGGATGACTGGAGAATGCGGGTGGGTGGTAAACAACAATAACAGAATCGGATATCTCAACACCACACTGAAGGGTTATTTGTCACCACACTGCTGGGATGTATTTACCTATAGTACTCCGCTCCCATGTAATAGGGGACGAGCATATAGGTATGCATTGCGCGACCTACAAAAAGTATACAGCGCCATCTATGATAAAACTGAAGAACTAATATGGTCTGAACTCGCATGCAAAGTTTACATCGACTTAAAAAGACTATATAGAGAAACCTGACAACAACTGTCCGGCAGTTGCCCACCAGACATAACACCTGTCTGGTCGGAGGATCCTCCTTTTTCTATGGAGTATTGAGGAACTTTACACCCTGTTCCTAAAACCACTAAATCATCAAACAAGCACGCAATAAAACTGGTACTGAAAAAATCGTGATGGTAAAACCGAATAATTCTTTTTTTTTTCCTTTTATGTCAGGGGTTTCTTTAATTTTTTACATGGAGCGACTACCTATCTGACCTCCACAATCCAGTAACTGGGTAATACGAAACCGAGACCCCTTGGTAAGACTGGTTGCCAGACTTTCAGGTTCAGAAAGTCACTTGTTATCTTAAACGTATCTATAAATCACTGTGATATTGTTAACTATAATAAATAGCCATTTCACAGGTGTGTGACATTATAATTCATTTGTGCCGTATGATTGTTGCTATTGTTCGACTCTTGCGCAATGCACACGAATGGTGAACGACTGATCTCGCAATGTTTCTTGTCACTAATTAATTAACATATTATTTGTAACTTCAATTTAAATAGGTAGGACATTCTTGGTAATGAAGCAATTTTTTAGAGCGCATTGTATTTCTTTTGATATAAAAACTAATTTAAAATTCTAAAAATAAATCTTTATAATTATCTTTTCCAACAACCAGACATAAAAAAAAATATTTTTCACCGAATCACCCTGTATAAGATTAGTCGGCTGGTCCGTACTAAGGGGTTCCCCAAACGGTTACTTACTGGTTCGAAGACATCTGCTCAAACTTGATACAGTAAAGTATGGGACTTCCGTTCCGGATCCCGACCGAATGCAAAAAAAACGAAAGTATCGAATTTTAATGTAAGTAATCGAATCGAAAGCGAAAAGGGGCCCAAAACTAGACTATTTTATCAAAACATGAAAAAAAAGACGCTGGTGGAATAGGTACAGTCACGTATAATAATATGTATAAACGCAGCAACTTTTAAAAGTGATTTTCTCACTGTATGGTTTTACGTTTTCACGAACATGGAGTTTTGGAAGCCATACTATTACGAAATAGGTCTTATCTTAACGTAGAAACCGTAATTTCACTTTTCAGTTTTAAGTGTTTACATATTTTTGTCCGTGACTGATATTAACTCCTTTAAAAAATAAACTGATTCAACGGATTGTAGATTTCTGATAGAATTTAAAGTTATCTGATATCCCTTTTAGTTCAGTATGTAAAAAGTTAGGTTAGGTTAGGTTTAGGTCTAGGTCTTCTATTTAGTATCAACTGCTAATCTAGAGTGGCCCAAAAACTGAACACGATCAGCTCAGCAAAATCGCGTTCAAAATCTATCGGTGCCATGAATTCATGATTGTTGTCGCCCTAAGTTTATTTTTATTTAACTTTATTCATATATGGTATAAGCAGTATCACTGAACAATGTTGATAACCTTTATGATGCAAATGTATAGAAAATCCATTCTAACATCTTAACATTAGATTATTTTAGCATGTGAATGTTTCATTGGCGCGCAAAACGCCTATTTAATATTTCAAATGCATGCGAATACATTAAAATTCACAGCAACGCTGTTTTTCTCCAAGAATTGGCTGTATACATATCTTAGTTCAGCAGAATTTGACAAAAGAACGATGACTTTTAAAATCTAAAAAGCCGCCATCTTGTTTTTCAGTACCAACAATTTCCATAATCTTTAAATCCACAGATTCTTGAAACAGCTTTCTTCTGGCAATGTCTTCAAGTACCAAAAGTACTATATTCCATACTCAAAAAGTTTTTTTTTATCAGCCCAGCCAGCACGAGCGGGATACGGTTGGTTGAACGAAAGGGAGGCGTTCATAGGGCACGCGTTGGTGGCATATGGCTGATAACGCTTCGTGCCTTTGCCTTAAAAAAGAGCCACGTGCCGGTGGTTAATTTCTTTTTAATTTGTTTTTTTTTTGGAACTCAGTCAAGTATGAAAGTGGTCGAAGTTTTTTATTATTGTAAATACTACATGTTTTTCTTTTTATGTTTTAAGATATACTTACCAAATAATATTAAAACAAGTCCCAAGAAAGATAAGACGAAAACTTTGAGCGTAGTGATAAAATAAGCTTAATGTACATATTTTTAGGTAAAAACTCTTATCAGTTTTGAGTTTTGACAAGGTAAAGTATAAAAGAGTGACGCAGACATCAGAAATGTCTATTCCATTTTAAAGTTAAAGCATGAGTAATCTAGCTAGCCAGGCATAGTCAATATCGGTAGTAAGATGATAAAACCACGAAGTAAAACACATTAGTCATTACTCATATCCGTTAAAACTTAATCAGGGATTAAACGTACCGACCTTGTCGTTTGTTCTTCGCAATGAATTGATTATAGCTTTGACATTTAGCTTTAACGGCTGGACACTGGGCAGCTGCGAATTACAGCAGCGCAATTAACTATTTACTTCAGAGGCAGATGTCCCACCGTTTATGGCTAGCCTTATACTCGCTATTATACGTGACCGTTTGAATTTTTTCAATTTTAGAATGCTGTTATAGATTGCCATTTTTTTTAATATTTAAAGGCTATTTTTAAAGTTATTTTTACTTGTGGCAACTGAGACAAGATCGTAAACGGGACAAATGACTGGTGGCTGCAAGATACCTTGAATAAACTGACGTAAACCAATAGGTAGGACATACAGCAGGCTCATAATTATGGATATTTCATCAATATTCAGTGATAAAGACTATAAAGCCCATATTAATACGCATTTACTATATGTTTGTGCATCATGCAGCTGATTGGGACAGCACCTGACAAAACTATTTTTACAGGCTTTAATGTAGGCTTTGCTCTTTCCCTCCAAAAGTATTTTCAAAATGGCTATCATCTATCCACGGAGTGCCAATTTAAACTTTAATTGTAAGTAGATAAAGAGCTGTGTACAAGCTAAAAATAAAATAACGCTTTTTTCGATCCCATTGAGAACAAAACCATTCTTTAATGAGGTTTTATGTAAATAAGACAAATAGGGCTAAAAACAACACATTCCCATACATCATCTCTCTCCTTTTACCGTAGAGGAATGCTCTTTGTCTGATCTCTTCCATACAGGGACACTTAATCATGGAGTTGGAATGCACTATACACGTGCATTTTCTTTACAATAGCCCACCGTATTTAGAAAATGTTTGTAAAGTAAACCAAGAAGGGCTAGAAGGAACTTCTTTTTAGAAGGGAGTTAATTTAAGAAATGTTCGTATACTATTTAATCTTCCTTTATTAGTATGTACTTATCTACAAAATAATTTGTTTAGAAAAAAAATAACTTTACTTGGAAAGTTCAAATACTTAATAACAAAAGTTGTGACTTTTAGAAAGAACGTATGCAGGGCCACAAAGTCGAAAATTTACCTTCGTTGCAATTTTCGCCAGCCTATTTTAGCACAAACTTCAAAAATCAATAAATAAAGGTAAAGGTAATAATCAAGGTAAAATCAATAAATAAAGGTAAGGCAATTATTAATTGAAGCAACACTAAATCTCCAGCATCCGGCAGTAATCAATAAGTATATCCAACGTTACCATAACCGACGTGGTACGGTCGTATGGACCACTTAGTACTTCCTCTGAGGCAGGAAAATGGCGCTTGACCACTTTTCTAAACGATACTGCACCGATTGCCTGTGATACACTTTCAAAGTGGACTTCATGTTATATCTATGTATAGGGTGACTGGTAATTAGTGACCGATACGTAAACACGTGATTGTACTCATGATAACAAACAACTTACCCAAAGAAACATTTATTTTTATACTCATTCAATTTTATTACAATAACACAACAGCCGTATGAAATTCGCGCGCGCGTGTGCCTGCGACCTATCAGCTGCTAGCCGCGTTACGCCGTTTAGTCTCATTACTATCGTACTGTGCCACAGTGGGTAGGCAGAGCACCCGCACGGGCTCGCAGCCCCGAATTACATATGGCTGTTGTGTTATTGTAGTGAATAAATAATATTAATATTTCTTTGGGAAAGTTGTTTGTTATCAATCAATCCGGTTTTAAATATCGGTTACTTATTAACAGTCACCCTATATGTATATGTAGGTATGTTCTTAGTACAAAACCTAACAAAGGGCTGGGCAGATCTAATAACAAGGATTTTGGACTATGGTGATGGTTGTTACATGAAGTTAGATACTTATGGAAAATATAAACCTGTATATTGAGGGCCAATTTCGCCAATGGGACTGACTGAATGCAATTAGCACAGGTATTAACTGAGTTCAAGAATGATCAGTGTCAACATTGCAATGGAATATTGATAACAGCAGATTTTAAACGCAGTTTAAATGTGCAATGTTCAGTTTAATTGGTGAAATTCAACCAAATATCAATATAATATTTTCGGAAAAATATCTCATGATAGAAGAAGTATGCAAACGAGCAAACATAGATTTCGTGGAAAATTTCTTCAAAACAGTAAAATAATGTGTTTCCAGTCGGAAACACCTGTGTTTGCCTCGCAAGTTATATTGTTGCCAACGGCCAAAAATTAAAATGGGTTAACATAATTTTAGCTTTGAGTATTAAGAAGTATTAAACTTGGCCGAATTAAAAAAAAAATAACAATAATGCTACAAACAAATTATGAAGAAATTCAATTTTAGAATCAAAGAGGAATCAACATGGCGTTACGAGTAGAAAGAGATCTTTCTTAGTTTAGTTTTAGTTGTTTTTTATATTATATTCACGTCTCGATAAACGATAATCACAAACAAAGAATAAAATACAGAATTACAAAACTTCTCATCATTTTGTTAAGAAACATCTCGTTTTATCTAATCACTAAATATGTATCGCCGCGTAGCGAGATGCGATTACAATCAGTATCTGAAGACGATTGACATTTTGTAATCTATCTACTACGTATAACGCTAATGCTTGTTTTATTAACTTGTTATTGAAAACCTTATTCTGAATTGGGTCCCACTGCTTGACAATCAAGATGTTTTGAAACAATGGTTCTAACATTATTTTATTGTATTATTTTGTCACAGAAATGAACTCATTGACGATTGGAATTTCGTATCCAATTCTAAATAACAAGCTACACACTTATACTGGATACTGATGTAATGTAACTTTAATATTATAATGTTACGTAAATATCAATGAATAAACGTGGACGATTGGGCAAGAAAGGAGGTGTCTGATGAGATGACGAAAAATAGAGAAGTACGGAAGAAGAAGACATGCTGAGCCGACCCCAAATAAATTGGGATAAGTACGAGAATGATGATGATCAATGAATTGACATGAATGAATAAATGAGAGAGAAAAGCAGAGCAGTGACAGCTGAGAAGCAGAGCAGCAGAAAAACACAGTACATGCATGCACAAATTCCCAGAAAATTTCCTCAATTACTGACTGACTAGCACGATTAACGATTATAAGAATCGATTAATGACATACATAGCAATCTAGTAGCAAAACCGAGTGAGCAAGTAACACAATAGTAATTAAATCGATTCATATCGCAAGGAATGCGGCAAGTGGAGTGCGGTAAAGATCACCTGCTCAATGCTCGCCAAGCCATCGATGTGGAATGAATACTAATAGGTAAAGGCTTAAACCTAGGTAATTTATCTTAAGAATTGACGCTGGGAGCTGCCTTGTTAGACTGTAGTTAGAGCTAGAGTATCTAACTTTATAATTTAGAAGTTCTAGAATGTGATTTCGTGAGGAGTTCGAGAATAAATAATAACAGTCGGCTGGGTCGATCTTTAGGCTGGGATGGGTGGGAACACCCATTATAATGTATACCGAGTTTCCTCCTCCAATGCTGTTTCTTTTCGTAAGTCAGGTTTCAGTTAATAAGTTGGTGTTTTGTTTATAAGCGCTACGCGGAGCTCCTATTTCTGTCTGCAGGGTTTAATAAAGTAACCTAACACAAAGAGGATGGCGGAGTCTTAGTTCGCTTGCTCTCTAAACCCCGCCATCCCCTTCGAACCTAGCCTGTCCGAGTCGGGGTGCCCAATGCCCTGAGCTCGCTTCGCACACTTGCATCCTAAGTTCTCCTTGCCACAAAATCTGGTAATCATTTACTACATTTGGTCTTTGAACACAATTTTCTTGGTTTTTAGTATTATTTTTTTTGTAACGGAGCGTAGGATCTCTAAGTATATGTGGGTGGTCATTATATTTAATCCCATTTTGTAATAGTCCCAAAAGCCTTTTTGAGTACATAGTCATCTCCATGTCATTCAACCTTTTCTTCGCATGCATTCCGTAGGATTCAATTTGCATTGTTGGATTCTTGGTTCCAAGAAGGTTTGATTTATGCTAAGAGTCCTCCTTGGTCCATTCAAAGGTTCTCATGACGTGTCAAGTAGGCACTGGCAGCATACAAGACCTTCCGAACGATATGATTCACTCCAAGACATGTAGTAAGTAAGTGTAAGTAAAGTTGTACCTAAGTTTGTTATTCATAGTTTCGTGATTTATGATAGCCATATGTATTATATTAATGGTTTATTCATGATTTGCGTTCGGAAAATATCAATCCTAATACAAGTTTATTTTTGTATGGAATTTACTTCTTAATTCAAACAAAACTTCAGATTGCATCGTTTATTGACAGCAGAAGAAATACCTAAGTTTTACGCGTAATTAAAAATGGTAATGGTACGATAAAAAATACCTTATAAATAAATGAGTAATCTAATCTACCTAATGAATAAAAGGCTAGACTCATTGACGTCTTAGAACACGCTGACTGAACCGATCTCGTTCTTCGTCGATCGTAAATGGGTATACAGGGTGTGTGGAAAGGGTATATGCATACTTAAGGGTGTGCTACAGACTATCAAACTGAACATGTTTCTCATCATAAAACATGTTTTTCAGCAAAACAATATCTGCTGCCCCATAGAAAATTGCAATACCTATTCGACCCAAATGTATAGGCAGCAGATATTTTTTTTTGCTGCAATTTTTTTTTTATAGTGAGAACCATGTTCAGTTTGATGGTCTGTAGCAAACCCTTAAGGATGTTTATACCCTTTCCGTTACACCCTGTATATTATGTAGACTAGCTATATTTTCTATCGGCCGGTTATATTGTTCATCCGTTTAAGTAGATACTTACTTGCCTTAATAGTTATAAGTAATTAATGTTTTTTGTGGTTATATTGAGAAAATACTCCTTATTAGCAGTAACATAGTAATTCCTTTATGTACTTATTAGTACATAAAGGAATTACTATGTTCATCGTACTTTTGTAATATATATTGATTTGATACAATTGTTCAAGTTACATGTTGGGGTTTCATTTCCACCATAGTGTCGAAGAACATATCTTACCGATTACTAAGCATGGTCAGTTTGTAATTATGTAACCATCGTAAATAGTTTATATTCTACCAACAGCTCAAGTGACAAAGGAATGAATCATTTAATAATATATCACAGCTATTCAGTTATATTATTAGCAGCATAAATCACATTTATAACTCAACTTGGGCTGAACAATATTACATAAACACCTAAGAATTTTCCTTATAATTATAAGTAATTTGGCAAATAATTTATAAAATTGTGCCAACTAAAAGTTTTAAGGGAAAATGGCGTCAAAAATAAAAAAATAAAAATTAAATTTAATAATAATAAGTACATAGTAAGTAAATATATTCTTAAAAAAAAAAACAAATGACTAACGAAAAAGAATATGCAGAACAAGATATAAATGATTTCAAGTAGATCTATCTAAGTAGGTACCTATAACCAAAACATGAGAAAGGTTCTGTCTGTATGTATAATTATTCCACCCAGTCCTAAGAGCAAAAGCTAACAAAATCATCGAACTACAATTTAATTCCCCCAAGAACTATTCTCAATTAGCCGATCGATTGGACAGAGCAAGTTAGCCGACCATCTGTGACGCCATTTTGATTCGAACACAAAGGAATTGTCATTAGTTAAGTGTCACTTCTTAAAATAGTACTCGAATGACCCTTAGCCGATTGCCTAGAATGAGACTTTGTGGTTTAACGTTTGGACTCTCCAACAGTCTTATTAAGGAGGTCAGATATGCAGCCGCGAGGTAAAATGCTGGCTGCATCCTGCTAGACTGAAAGCCGACCCCAAAATAGTTGGGTAAAGGCTAAGCAGGTGATGACCTACGTTTTTTCTCCAATGCGTCATAATAATAAACAACATACCTACACGTCCAAGATCATTTAAATCTTTAGTCGAGTACAACACGACTCAACAGAGTTAAGGGGTTATAACTGAAACTTAACCGTTCCAAATACGTATGAGATTAATTATATTCTAGGGTTCTCCGATATGGACAGAAAATCCATAAAATTGCTAGTTGCTTGAGGAAAACACTATGACGTTTCTTCATTTGAGTTGACGTGTCTGCAAAACATACTTATTATGTCGTAAAGTTAAAAACACAAATTTTAACCTCAACTCAGTTGCTTGAACTTCCACAAAACTTTGAAACCTTCCCAGTTTAAAACATATAAGCACTCCAAAACTTCTCTTGTAAGTAACAGTAAACTTCTAAAACTAAACACAGTAGGAAAAGGACAGTCGGCCATTTTAGAATCGGGAATGAGTCAGTGTGGAGTCGGATCACGTAGTTTGAGGATGGTCGCCACTGTGTTACGTACAACTTGCATTGTTTCTCTAGTACTTGGGCAGCGTACGAGGAAGTACCTGTATGGTTTACTGTTTGGTTCTAGTAATTAGTGGTTCAGTTTTCAAGGGTAAGAATGTGGCTTTTATGAGGACTAAGTCTGAAGGTTTTGATTGAGCTCGTAAAATTTGAGGTTTCGGTATAAACTTGAAATTGATCCTTCGTCTCTTCATTGATCCTCGTTCTGTAAAATCGAACATTCTGTGTAAAATAGAAACTCTGTAGCGAAAAGTGATCCGTTTTTAGGTGTTAGCTACGGAACCCTATTAAAACGAATAAGTACGTTCCCATTTAATAGCAAGTAGACCTAGACAACAAATACCTAAAAAAAAACTCAATTTAATGACGCTAATCAGGTTTAGATATGCAAACGAAGACAAAACATGACCATTATCCTTATCGTGATTGAATTTCTTAAATACCTGTCCATTGCGTGATTCGAAGTTACCTGAACGATTAGCGAATAAGTCTATTAGATCAATTATCGATGTATACCGTGCTATTATGCAATCTCGACAAACAATTGAACAATACTGTGCCGTGGGTGAGTATTTCGCGTGTTATGTAAGCAAGAAATCGATGGGTAGTAAGGTAGATAGTTTTTGCGAAGCCATGGTGGAGTTGAATCGATCGTGAGTTGATAGAATTAATCGAGTAATGAATAAAGATAATGTTATCGCGTATTGGGAGGTATGAGAAAGACTTTGGAATGCTTCTGATTGCAAGGAGGTGGACTAAACTGTATAAGGAAGGAAATTAACACTAGTACAGCTGGCACCGAATTGAAATGGCGGGAGGGTGTGGAAGCTGTCAAATTACAGAGGTTTGCAGACATACACCGTGTAAATCACCTCATCACGAAGCCGTCAACCAAGCATTCTGTACATGAAACTAAGTAACTTTACGCAAAAATTATTCCTGGGAATTAAACGACTTTTTTTTTGGGGGGTGTAAAATCATGTTTTGTTGTAGAACTCAAAACATTGTGCTGATGGACGGATTGAATAGTACGGGGATCGTGGAGCTGTTTAATGTAAAAGTCTTGCATTAAAAACTTGTATTTAAAAAAATACTTGTCAAAAAGTTGGAACTTTGACCCCTAATATCTCCGTAACTAGAAGGTTCCCAGGTATGGTGTAGAACAAAACAATTATCGCAATGATAGGGAGAACCAGTGCCTTTCGGCTTCGTTAAGAGGTGTTTTACACCCTTTATACCATAACAATCTTCTTTCGCAGAAAGCTAAGCTGGTTGCCTGATTTATCAATCAGGGCTTCAAACAGTCGAAATTATGATTCACATTCTCTTGAAGAGTACTCCAAAGCTATAAAGCCCACCACATATGAATGAGTGGCGATATCGACATCCTGAAGAAAGTACTTTCTATCTAACTCCTAAGGGCTCAAACTGGAGACTGACATACCAAAGTAAAGAAACGCCATCAGCTGCCAATAACCAGCATAAGCAGCAAGTTCTTCAATTATGCAACGCACGCGACACGCAGTCGTGACAGCCCAAGTCGGTGGCATGAAATTGTCATGACATATTGAGGTTGCCAACGTGACAGAGTGACAACTATACAACACCCATAACCACTTATGCTAAATCGCCTTACGTGAGGTGTAACGTTTTTTGTGTTCGTTTGTACTTCTTTTGTTTTGTTTTTTTTGGAATGTTGGAAAGCTCTGCAATATTTTGAATATCTAAGCTTGCTTGGCCACATCACGAATCACAGCAATAGATAATAGATATGTATATTGACACTTATGGAGAATTTTGGGAGAAACCTATGTTCAGAGGTGGACAGCGATAAGCTGTTTTTATTGATTACTTACTATTCTGGGAAAAGAACGTGTGATTAATTTCAACTCACTTTGAGTTCAGAATCAAGCAATAAGTAGGCGAAGCAGAGAAGGTAAGAATATGAAGAGAAATGATACTAACGTGTGATCTAAGTAGTAGAGAGAGAGTATAATTATTATAAACTGTTCTTGTCAGTCGGCGAATTTTTCATGCTCAAGTTCTCTTTAAAAAAACTTACTTACTAGTTAAAGCTTACAGCACTTAGAACATTAATCTGTCAAGTCAGTGACACAAACATTTTACGACTTCAAGAATCAAGAACAAGGTTTTTAAGTTGGTTTCACAGTGCGTTCACCCCGTTTCGCCGTAGGGCCATTAGAAGCTTGGAACAGCGGTTTAAAAAAACAAAGATCATTAAGGTTTTATTCTACTGAGTCATTATCTGTACGCGTTTAGACAATTAAAAACAAACACCAATGATTTCGGAGCCTCAATAAAAGTTATAAATAAATATACGTTCGAGCAATGAAAGTTTAGACGTAGAACTAATGGAATAATGTATTCCCATTCTTACGAATTGATAGCCAATTGGCAACGCTTCCTGTCCGAAGTATCGACACCTCCGGTGATCAAAGTATCATTATTTATGTATTAGAGACTTGAAAAAAAAAACTATCGGGAATGTTGTTATTGTTTATATTTCTTCCATTAGATGCTTCTTTGTTTTTTGGTGCTAACCTACTAATGTTTTTGCTACGCATCGGCGAACTGTGGACCGTGGCTTCGTCAGAGGGACTTTTTCTTTTTGCTCTGATATCAAGTGCTGTGTCTTTTAATGCTACTAAATCTTCATTGGTTTTAAGAGCGCTAGGCGCAGTAATAAACATGTAAGCATCCAGTTTTATTTAAGTACAAATTACAGTCTTTATAATTAGCCTCTTCTTTAGAGATTTATTTAATGTGCCTCGATTCGCTACTATTGCAGCATCGTAAATTAGATTCGCATATATTATTCTTAATCTAGACTTTGGGTTAATTAGTACCATAGGGGTTTTAAACGTTCTTCTTGCATCCTTTTTAATGAGGGTTTTATTTAAGGATTTGTCTTGAGTATATTTAAACGGGCAGTTGTGCCCTAAAATGCTTGGCGTAGTTTAACAAAATGTATGGTACCTTACCGTCATACAAAGCAGAATATTCTGCTATCAGGCAGATTAGGGACAACAAAGCTAGCCTAGTGATGTGACTATGACGCTGCCACCCATCCCTATTGCCCCACTAATGTCATAAAATGCCAGTGCCATACTAGCACAATAATTTTATGCCAGTATGCCACACAATGGCACCGATTTCAATGAGAGTGCGCTATTGTGACAGATTGTATCTCATCCGGTTAATTTAGCATTTAAATGAGAACTTATTCAATTTGGAGTATAACGGAGACCTGATAATGTAGTTAATTAAATGAGGAACAGGAAATTTAAAAGGAATTATTAAAGTTTATGGTTACTGTTGGCCTACATAATCCCACAGGTGGGCAATGTCCCTCCCCACAGTTCAATCGATCCAGTCTTTAGTTTTGTCTAGCTCATCCCGCCATCTTCTACGAGATCTGCCGTCGCCTTTTGACTGTGTCAGGGTGCCACGACACATACTAAGTAGTACCTAAAGGTTACCGTGGGGAAATTGGTATTTATTTTTAGTACTTTAAGCACATAAATGCACAGACGCTCTTAGTTTTATGGTATTGACTAGAGACTTCTTTAGTTTCTCTAGTTTAGAGCTTACTTTAACTTTAACGGATGGTTCGCATTGGAGAACAAATACAATTCGCATACGGTACTTTTCTTAACACCCAATGTATAGGTCAAAAGATTACTACTTGTAAAGGTCTGGGATAGCCTGATGATGACCAATTCTCAAAAACTGGTCCGAATGAAATTATATATCTACTTAACAAAACTCAAGACAGGAACAAGTTTCAGTCTCAAATACACTCCAAAAAAAAAAACGGTGAACGTAAAAGTTGTAAGATAATGAGTCATTGATGACGCAGCCCATTCATGAGTTAGGTGGTCGAGAATGTCAGATTTCTTCTGAGAACACTGTCGTCTCGGAACTTAAGTTCATCGGGTACCTACATCCTGAGTCACTCACTGGCTGGCCTGGCAATACTTGATTGAGAATTTGAAAATGGAATAGCGTAGTAGTGCTGATTGGTAGATTAAATAGTTGCCATTTTGGGTTTTATGAATGAAGATGTGTAGGTTTTTTTAAAGATTGATTGTCACGGTCAGTTCTATTTTTGAACAAGTCGTTTACTCTAATAGTGTTGATTAGTAGATTCAATAGTAGCCATTTTGGTTTTTATGAATGAAAATGTCAACGATAGTGTCAATAGTCTTTTTGTTTAAATTTAATATTTTGTAAAAGTATGAGATTAAGCGGATCTTGACGGAGGTAGGTACATTATAGAAAAAGATATATAAAATATTAGGGTCATGATTTATTAGTGTCAGAAATAAGAAGATGATTTTAAAGTCTTCTTTAAAACCAGTAATTTGATGTTTTATCAACATTTTTTCCTTTATAACCTTGTATTATGTTCAATGTCGACCCAAAATTAAGTAAACCAGTTTGTACTCCCATAATATTACCTCACGATAAAAACATGATGAATAAAAAGTGAAGATTTTCATAGATATGATCATAAACAATTTTTTTTTTAATATTTAAAGCTACGCTAAGTTGGCAGGTTTGCTTATATATCCATATTCTACAGTTTTCCCTTTTCTTATTAACCAGCTTTCAAAGAAGGAATGGCACAGACCAAATCAGGACGTCATTAATAAAAAAATAAAGGATTCTTATCAATAAAAAAATATACTAGTATGTTGAAGCGGTATGTTTTAGACTTAATTGAAAGATAAATATTTAAATAAATACATTCTTTCTATGACCAATAAGCCATAGTGACCGATAAATCCTTAATAATCCTTCATTCATCAAGAATACGTCCGGATTACAACAGGATTACAATCGGATCGAAGATAAAATTAAATAATATGTTGATAGCTAAAAATATAATAGAAATGGCGCCTTTATATATTAGGTCAGATACAATACAAAAACTAGGAAACAAAATGTTTTACTATTCCCTTGATATGCACTTGTCTGTGGTTCTATACACTTGAGCGGTCGGAATCTGAAAAATCCATGATTTACTTAATTGGCTAGAAAAAAAGACTACTCATATATTGATCAAAGTAGGGGCAATATAACTTAAATGACTTTGGAGCTGCGCAAACGTAGACACTTTTTGTTACCGACACGGCACACCATCACAGGAAACCGTAGGTGCTGTGTCCTGTAACGTATGCGCAGGGAGTGGCTGATTTCATACTGGTTATAAAGAAATCAAATATTCATTGGTAGTTTGTATCCCACATGACAAGACACAAAAGTGTCCACGTTTGCGCAGCGCCTCGTTTGAACGGTAGGAAATACCTAAGTAATTAATTAATGAAGTTTGCCTCTGTATATTTGCACGCTGAATGTATTATACAAATAATCTTATTGTTTTTCTTGGATTTCCCATAAATCTATCAATTAAAACCCCAGATTTCCTTACAACGTAACTAATGTTTTGCAAGCTTCATACAGGAATGACGTTCTTATTATTTTCTCCCATTATAAGGTATGTTTTCCCAAGTAGGGAATCGACCGCCAAAACCAGATTCTGAATTGCGGCGTCATCCCACAAAAATGTTATTTGATTTGCTGCACAATAGGGGATAATACAATTTTTTTTTCTTTGTCCGTCGGGTAGTTTATTGAAAACTATAGGACACGTATTTTTTCTTTTTTCACGTGGTCATAAAATTACGGAGATATATTGAGTTGAAATGGCGCTTTAATGAGTTTTAACTAAGTATTTTTTTGATATTTTGATAAAACATAAAATCCGTGTCTAATATTTCTGTATTACCTGTCTGACGGACAAAATAGAATGTCGTTTTCTTTACCCCGTCCGCACCCCTATTAGTAAAATTGAGCTGATCTATATTGTATTTAAATTCGAATTTGTTTGCCAAGGTTAGTTTGGTATAGCCAGTTTTTACTAAGTTCAGGCAAAACTTAATATTGGCTTACTAATTTTGTAACTTTGTAAGTACCCAGTCACTGACTAATCTACCTAAGTAAGTAAGAAAGTTTTAAACACTTTAGTGTGCAGAAGGCAAAGCACATCAACGGAATCAAAACAGAGACTTTTCCTTCCATAGAGTAAAGAAAGCACATTACTAGAAATCTCATCATAACCAAATGCATTACGTAAGATTTCACTTGCTGTACTTAAATATATTTCATCACTTTCTAATGACGCATACTAGAATACCGGACAAAGATTCCCACGTACAACAGACAAAAAAAGCTCACTACTGTTTTAATAAAAGTAATGACTCCATCATGAATGGATGATCTTAAAAGCCTTGGAGTCAAAAAAAAAATAATAAAGCGCAAAAAATAGGCTGTATTGCTGTATCCCTATCGTTTACCAGGGTGATTCCGCAATGATTTTGAATTAACGAAATCTAAAAAAAATACCTACTGGCGCCAATATTTAGGCTGCATTCCTGTGTAAGATAATTCAACTGGGTAATTTACAAAATATGACATTTGACGAAATGTGATAATTTGGTGATATTTTAAATGAGTTAATTCACGTCTTTTGGCGTGATTGTTTTAATGCATTTAATTTACTTCCGATTCATTTGAAAGTTAGTATTTAAAAGTCTTGGAAGACCCAATGGCCCATTTAACAAAAGATCAGGGCAATATTGACACAGTGTTGATAACATTATGCAAAACAAAACCAGTCGTGGCCCACTAAATAAATGAACGAACAAGTTAACAATTCCTCGTAACCCACTTTGGTCTTATGTTAGTGAATAGTTTATTGCAAATGTTGAAGAAAGCGTAAAAATCGAATATTACACGTATCTTATTTTATTGAGTAATTTTCTCCGCGTGAATAATTACGAACATTAATTTTATTTTGCGTTGCCGATGTAGCTACTCTTTGCGTTAGCTTCTGTCTAAAATCAATTGATTACGCCTTATAATAATAATTATGTAATGCATTCAGGTTTTTTAAATTTATGGCAAGTTTTATAATTAACCTACATACATATTAAAACTTTTTGGCGAATAATTTTCTATTTTAATTTGCTGATTGATTCGCCTCACCTATGTTACCTAAGCGTGGATATTTCCGATTTTTAGACGTTTCGTTAAAATGATCTAGTTTCGTTTATTATGTGTATGTATGATGTGGTTTTTCCGTAGATACTATGGAAGATTAATCTTAATTCTTACCTTCAGCAGACGCACTTTCGCGGACAAAGATATCACGTTGCTCGTCAGACCTGCGAAGGAAACGAAAGGGATGAGCGGTTGAATCATCAACAATCCATAGCGTCAGGTTTCGTTCCGGAGTGAACTCACCTGGTAACTCTATCATTCAAGCTGAGGTAACTAGTATAAACTAAAAAGTACCTAACATTACGTTAAAGATAAAGAACAAAATATCTAAAAGTAAATAAAACGTTGGCCATGACAATCAACTTGCTCATACGCCAGAAAGAAGTAAGAATGCTTTCAGACATAGCAACATTAATTGATGCTAATAATACGGCTACTTTTGTAGAACGTCAAGTCAAACAAAAAAATCAATTTATACCAATTATATGATAATTCATAAGCATCATGACAATGTATGTAATGTATGTTCCCAGTCTTCCAGTAGAAAGTTCTAACTATCTTCGTGATATTTTGCAACAATTTTTCTTGGCGTGAAATTAATCGACTTTGATTATGGATCGGGACAAATATGTCATGATTTATCTGGACGTCTTTATCACTTGGAGTCTGTCATCTGACTGATGGCCGTCATATTTGTATCAGAGACAGCATCAGCAAGAAATAGGAACGCTCTCCTTGATTTGTGCTATGAGAACTTATTTTTCTTACGATTACTAACTGTTGTTACGTGGGTCTTTTTATGGTGAGAAGTACAGTATCTTCAGAGAAGTCTAAAGTACTAATTAAATTGATGCGTAATCAAAAGTTTACAGTATACGTTCCCAGTTTAGTACGAGCAATTTGTAATTAATCATTTACGCGGCAATCTTAGGAAAATGGTGTAAAGATAAATGCCGATAATATCAATAAACCTCAGTAATACCGATGTTAACCGCAAATACATCGATTTAGATGATCAAGTGTGCAGTGTACCGTTCAAGAGCGATTACCGCCATTAGCTCACTTATAATGGCGGCGCGGCTGCGCAGACGTACGTTAGGCATATTTCACGATGATTTAGCACAGAAATGTGGAGAGTACTTTGTTCAATTTATTTCTACAGCGTATTGACCTGATTCGTGTAATAGTTGTAATTATTGCGGCTCAACTAATTGTTCTTGGAAAAATATTACGTCGAAAGAATCCTCTGGTCAATAATTGTTGCAGAATAGACCAATTTTCACGTTTCCCTTGCCTGTCGACTTGTATCGGTCTACGAGGGGCCTTTAATATGGTTATTATGAAGACATTTAGGTGCTAATTTAGTCTGTAGAACTGGTTTAGTTAATAAGACACTAGCAAACAATATAGGGCCTTTTAGTCCAGGTAAACCATGTCGAGATGGGCGTATAATGAGATAATTGATTTAATTAAAAGTAGATAATTGACATATGTGTAACAAACTTGCAAATACAAAGCGTTATGTGATTACATAATCTCCGAATCGAGTACATCGTTTATTCAAGTTTTTTTCCTTGTTTATTCAACCAGTACTTTCTACATATTAGTAAAATTAAGATATGTGTAGATTATCTAATAGTTCAAATTCCTATGCAATTTGGTCGCCAGCCTCTTTCTTTATATTAAGACAAGCCAAGCATCTTTATTTTTCAGGACATTTCATCTACCAAATCAATTTATTGTAATTGGAATGGAACAAGACAAGCTTACAAGAGACTTAATGAGAGCTTTTACTAAACATGAAAAACCGGCCAAGTGCGAGTCGAAAAAAAAACAAAGTATTTGTTGTTACAGCGGCAACAAAAATAATAATCTGTAGAAATTTCAACCGGCCAACTATCACCTGTTCATGAGATACAGCCTGGTGACAGACAGACGGATGGACGGACAGCGAAGTCTCAGTAATAGGGTTCCGTTTGACCCTTTGGGTACGGAACCCTAAAAATCGACATTATAGATAAGCTTTTCAATAATCAATGGCCTTGACAAAACGTCATTTAATAAGCGATACGGAAGATGGCAAAGTCACCAAATGCTTTGAAAGTAATTGCCATTTATCCCCGCAAGACTTTCATTTCCAATCCTTGTACACAAAATAGTAATATTTTCAACATACACCGTACTTGAAACGATTATTTTAATGCAGTTGATTGTATGTAAAGTCGCAATGGGCGTGCCCAGTTATGTCGTTACTTGCCTGACTCAGTGACAACCTATAGTGACAATACTTGGCGCATTATACATTCATATTTGTGCTTTACTTGTTAACTTGTTACGCACTAGATTGGTTCTTTTGTGAGGAGAACAGGAATTTTAAAACGAATAAGAGCTGGTTTGAATGATGTGGATAAGGGTTTGGAATTGCCTGGATTCTCCAGTGGTCACAATGTGGTCCTGGGTTGAATTGCCGGGTCGGAAAAAATGTTATTTGGTTTTCCCATTAGGAATTTCTGAGTAGCAGCCACGAAGTCTGGATTTGTGCCCAGTTGATGCGAATAGGCTCGCCCTCTATTACATGCGACTTAAACATAACTGGCGAAATGTGGATGTACTTTAGGTACGCTTCTGCCCATCCCTTCGGTGATCAGGCGTGAAGTTATGTCGGTCCGGTATATATTTCAAGATGGAAACTACATAGGATGATGAATGACAAACCAACTATTTGTAATAGTACATAGTAGAACTAAGTTTGTATCTCATTACTCTTGTTTATGCCTCCGTATCTCACCGGATGAGCATCATCGATAAGTTCAGTAGCCATGTTCAACTGCCAGTGACCACACACAACTGTTTACTTGTAACTGACACTATGGCTCGACGAAATATAATATTGCTCGGATTACCAATGGAAGCTCTTGTTGTAGCAGGTTATATGATCAGAAGATTAACTTTGTGAGAAGCTTTGCTGAAGGTTGGTGCCATGCTGAAATCTAGTCGGACATGTTTTTAGCGTTTATGAAACGTGGAACGGGAGATGGAAGAGGAGGTTTTTTTTTTTTTTTGAAGTGAAACTTCTTATGTGACTTCCAACAAGTTTAACGTTTTCATCGAGGGGGAATATTCTCTATTACCCACTAAGAGATTGTTCTATTACAAGATTTGTGACTACGTAGTTCTACTAGGTACGCAAGATGGCGTGCAAACAGTCATGCATTCGACTCTTCGGTGTGACAAGCCTTCGCTCAATTTCCATGAGTAGAATAACCTCGATAAACTTATGTAATAAAAAGTGTACAACAATAAACAATAAAATATTATTTAGAAGCTCAATATAATAACGAGAGTGAATGTGTGACACTCGAACGCATGCGTGTAGTATTACGAAGTTTCACTTCTTCCGCGCGGAGGGACTCCACGCACTATTTTTTTTTTTTAAATCATTTCCCCAACCTATGATTCTCTCCTGTATCGTGGGTGCGTTCACAAACATTTAAACTCACATACACAAACAGCCAGACCCGAAACAACTATCTGTAGGGCATACAAATATTTGTTCCGTGCGGGGATCGAACCTGCGACACGTAGCGCAGCAGTCGATCGCTCAACCACTGCGCCAACCGTGTCGTCATTTTAATTGTAAGAAACCTCTTAAATGGTTATACTACGATATAGGAATACCGCAAGAAGAATCTAGTATTCGATTTATCATATTTCTTGGCACTAACATAGTTCTTAATACTTATTCATTCACTTAAGGCCATAATGGGTATTTGGACCTTGTTTTTCGTATAATAAAGAAGTACCTATTTGATTTGATATAATTAATTAGAAGACAGTTGTGAAAAATACTGGTACTTAAGAGTGTAGCGGCCAAGAATTTGAGACCAAATCTCTATGCCTCTAATATTTTCTTTTTTGTTAAAAGCTTATCTAATTTGTCTGATAGTCATGAAACATGGCGGTAAAAACGGGCTTTTTTCGGGTTTTAGTCATAATTCTTTTAGTGATTACGTTTAAAAAAAAAGGAAATGATAGGGGCATGTATTAATAAGATCTAGATTTTTTGGAAAAAAAAAAACATTGCTCTAGACGCATTATCTACGAAGAAAACAGCGGAATACGTTTGTATGGAGAATGAGTCCCCTCTTAAAGCAAGTCTACTTGACACGACATGACAGTGCGTCAATGACAAATCTTTAAATAGCTAAGAGTGTCAAAAGCTTAACCGAAGTCAAAATTCCGCAAACAAACTGATGTTTCTTTCAAATTAAACTTCTGCAACTTTCCTCCATCATGTCCAGCGATAAAATATCACAATTCTTCATACATTGCTCTTTCGCTTACTTATCAGATTAAATTTACAGTGCGGAGGCAGCAAAACATCTCGCTTTAATAAGTCATGACCACCAATATGGCGCGAACTGCGAGCCGTTGGCGAATGTTTATGTATCGTTATAAGAGATCGCCGGTTCGACACCGGGTGAGGACTTATACGGAATGGAGAATAAAGTGATAAAATATTATTAGTTTGTATTGTGAGGAGTAGGGCTTTTTGTGACGTTAGATAGTGGTCATGAAACATTTTTTCTTGGTAAATTATTTTCTTAAGTCTACCTTAGTATATCTTGGAATAGGAATCACTTTTGCATAAATTAGTGAGGAATCGTAATCTACTTACTCCAATTTAGGAGAAGAGAAAGATGGCTTTTTGGAATAAATGGCAAATGCTAATTGCTTCTTTTAAGTAGGAGAGTCGGCTTAATCAAATTGTTGTCACCATTTTATTTTTATTTTTTTAATATTTTTATATCTTTAATTTTGTTGTTCAAGTGATAAAATTGGTTTTCAGTGCTTATAAAGTTATGATTACAATAACCAATAATTTATTGCAATTGTAAACAACAGTTCAATTTAAAGTAAAAGATTTCAAGTTGATAAAAGAGTTATAAATATTATTAAAGATACGTCGTAAGCACTACAGCGCAGCGGCTCGTTAAATAAAATTCTTGTTTATATCATGTAACTAAATGTATCAAAAACCTGTCCCAAAATGATACGGCGATAAACTAGATAAATAACGAGAGTTCGGATTATATGAGCCACTTGCGGATTTTACTCTTGATTTCATCTCATAAACAGATAATAATACATATACACTAGTAGAATGCCTTGGATCTGCTTTCATGTTTTAAATTAGCCAGCCGTTGATTGCAGTTTTACTTTCCCAGGAAAAAAAAACTTTATGTATCTTGTACTTTATACAAGTTGTAATTACAGGGGAGAAGGTATACCGACGCACGAACGCTTTCAACATATTCAGCACATCATTCTTAACACCCCCATAGTTTTTGGGGTTCCGTACCCAAAGGGTCAAACGGGACCCTATTACTGAGACTTCGCTGTCCGTCCGTCCGTCTGTCACCAGGCTGTATATTGTGAACCGTGATAGTTAGCCAGTTGAAATTTCTACAGAATATGTATTTCTGTTGATGCTATAACAACAAATACTAAAAATATAATAATTAAAAAAATTAAGGGGGCTCCCGTACAAAAAAGTGATTTTTTTGCTCGTTTTTAATAATGGTACGGAACCCTTCGTGCGCGAGTCCGACTCGCACTTGGCCTTTTTTTTTTTCATCGGTAAGTAATAGAGAAGTATGGAAGAAGAAGATATGCTGTGCCGACCTTAAATAAATTGGGAAAAGGGAAAGAGAATGTTGATGATGATGACTTAAACCATAACCAAACAACCCGTTCCTTGTAGAAACTAAGTTCTAAGTATCTAATACTAGCTGTCCCGCGCAACTTCGTCTGCGTCACATTTTCTCCGTTTTCGCAACATTTTTCATTGCTGCTCCGCTCCTATTGGTCGTAGCGTGATGATATATAGCATATGTCCTTCCCCAGGTTGAAATCTATCTTCTTGCCAAATTTCATTAAGATCCGAACAGCCGTTTAGTCGTGAAAAGGTAACAAACAAACAAACAAAAAGAGTGAAATTCGCATTTATAATATTATAGTATGGATGTTATGTAACATATTTTTATGATTCTCGGCTCGTTGGAGGAACGGTGAGGAACCTGTTGTAGAACCCATCGGCATATCGACTAAAATGTCGCCGTCTATAAGTATGATCGGTAGTCATCTGTTCCATTTCATCGGCGGAAGTACTGTAAGGAGTTTGATGAAAGAGAGTCCAAAGGCTTTAAATATACAACAGAGAAAACTTTTTTTTTTACTGAGCTCGTATTGTCCAACTCCTGGGCAAAGGCATTTCTCCCACTTCTCACCAATTTCCAATTCTCTCAGCAGAAAAGAGAAAACTTACAAATGGAAAAAGTTTTCAACCAGAGCAAGCCAGTAAGATTCCAGAACATTTGTAAAATAAATAGATTGCTTACAAGAATCAAGTTACTAAACATCACATAAGTTTAACTAATCCAAATGTAAAACGTACCCCATTACTTTAACTGTACCGAAGTTAACAAAGCTTTTAAGAGGTTTACGACCTTCCCGTTCTATACCTTTTTTATCTTTTCTTTTAACCCACAGACAACATACCATGAGAAATAGTAAAACCTTCAAACCTTCAAACGGTTTCTCCGATATTTTCTTGGCGGCATTTTAATGGTTCGAGACATAAGTTACAACTTAGTTTTCACTTAACTGCCATTGAACTTGACCATTACATACGAATAAAGTAATGTTTCAAGCATTTGACGAGTGATAAAATTAAATCCTTATTTTAATACTCATTTTAAATAATCCGCTAAATACTAAACAACTTTATGACACTACTCACTAAATATTAACAAAAAAAAAAAAACTAAAGTGGCCATTTTAGGCCCCCTGGGCTTTGAAAAGCAGACCCATAAAATACTTTTAGAGGTAAAATACCTGCCGGTCATCTATACTAGTATTATAAAACTGAAGAGTTTGTTTGCTTGAACGCAGTAATCTCTGGAACTACTGGTCCGATTTGAAAAATTCTTTCAGTGTTAGATAGCCCATTTATCGGACGGAAGGAAGGCTATAGGCTATATATCATCACGCTACGACCGACGAATAGGAGAGGAGCAGCAATGAAAACTGTTGCGAAAACGGGGAAAATGTGACGCAGACGAAGTTGCGCGGGACAGCTAGTATTACATAAAGCCCTCTGGCGAGTTTAGGAGATATTTTGTTTCTAAATAAAATGCTTGAGTACTATTATTTGCTTACATAAAAGAGCGCCTCTCGCCATCAAACTTAAAAGTTTGGCGAGTTTAGTCTTAAGTAACTCTTTAATGCAATTTCTTTAAATAACAGAATTCTTTCGATTGATAAATCTTTTGCGAGTAAACATTCAGTTATCAATAGTCAACATGGCCTAAAATACTTTTGCTTTTTCCCAAAATATTTATCTTATCAGATAATGAACTAGAACTACTTGTGATGACCTGGATACGTCAGTGTTTAAAAAATGTGTAAATTGTATAGTGAAAATAAATGAGAATTTACCCACAGAGAGGCTTTTCAGTCGTTCATTTAAAAAATTGCCTTCTAGTCGTGTGTTGCCAAAATGATCGCGGTGCGGTCTAGCCGTTTCGGAGATTCGCCGGAACAAACAGAAAAACAGAGAGATAGAAAAAAAAAACAGATTCAGTAAAAAGCTGTTACATATTTTGAAATTACAAACAAACTTTTCTATTTTATTTATTTTATTAGAATATAGTCAATAGGATTAATTTCTCATTGTTCAGAGCTATGGATGACACGTAACTTAAATACTAAACAGTTATTTAATTTTACTTCAATTGAATTCCTCACAAGCATAGTTTGTGTAGAATTCCTTGCAATAACCCTTTGTTGAACATATTCTGTGTAAAATCTGCAGCAAGTCAGTAAGGCTTCCCGGCTTCCATTGCGGCGTGTATTACTAATCTAAATCTATTAACTATATTATATGAAGCCCTAGTACCTACCAGAACTTAGCCTTGCCTAGTGCACAACTTTTCATTTCAATTTACACTTTATCATTTCAGACATAGGGTTGAAATTTGATCACTTGTGGTACAACGTGAAGGGTTTATCTAGACTTGGGTCTCTAATATCGTTAGTAAAGATATACTGAGTTTATTTTATTACTGCTGTTGGTGGTAATATGGGTAAGGAATGTGATGATCTGCTACCAATAAATAAAGGAAACTGAGCTTTAAAACTGATTATCTAGAATACATTTAACGGTGCAGGTAACTCCACAATCTTAAAATTACCTATTTATTAGTAAAAGGAAAATCAAAGTTTCAATAATTGCTCTGTCCTCAAATCAAATCAAATCAAATCAAAATATTTTTATTTCACATAGGCCTACATGGGCACTTGTAAAACGTCGACAAAAAGGTGCTCGGTTCGGGTTGGTCGTTTCCTATGGAGAAGAACCGGCAAGAAACTCCATGGTTACTCTTTTAAAATCATTTGGCATTCACGGGCAATTCCTTCCTGCAACTGAAAAAATAAACATCGTAAGTAAAGTATGTTTATTTGTTGAGCTGATTAATAGTTTTAATGACTATTTGATATAGGTAATATTTGCCCCTTGCAAAACTTGTAAAAATTTCAGGACATTAATGGTGTAACTTACGACTATTTTAAGACCACAACTGGGATAAAGTTTTAAGTTTTAAAACAGCCTAGTGTGTCAATATTATTCAATTTATATAGTTTATTTATTTAATAAAATCCTTAGGTTGGAATGTGTAAAACCAAGTAAACAGACGGTAACATGTAGTTATTTATTATTTTCCTTATATTTTAACTATTATTAGCATCCTATTGTCTTCTGAGAACCGCACATAAAGCTTTGGTTAATATTATAAAAAAATTATTATACTTTTAATTACGTATGTACTTATTTACTGTTTCAGGTTTTTTTTAACGACTTGATTTATTCTTCTTATGTCAAAAACCGGGTTAAAAGTATTTCAGGTTTGACATTGTTCACAGTGATTATTAACTTGCTACAATTAAAAAAAAACTTCTGCCTATATCAAATACATATAGGGTGACCTATACATATGTATTTTATTCTGATAAGAAGAAAAGTAGGTAGGTTCTATACTACCCCATAATTATTATGTATTTATTTAAACATCATGTAAATATTGGTACATAGGCGGACTTAATGCCACTAGGCATTTAAGGCAGGTTTTATTATATTGTTGAATGACAGCTAGTGCACTAACGATTATAAGTTAACTTTCATTTTACGACAAGTTTTGTGATATTTTTTTTTTGTTTTTATTAAAAGGGTACCAGTGGTTGATGCATAACTCATGCATGAGTCCCATGACCCACATACCCAGCCCCATAGTTTCATAGCATAATGTTGACACAATTCTTCAGCCCATTTGAGCCTAAAATGGATAATCTGTGACCGTAATACGTGGAGTGTGCGATCGACAGGAAGCAGCGCCACAGTATCGACTTATAGACATGTTCTCGGTCATACAACGGTCGTCCGATAAACACCGCGACTTACATGCGAACTACGTTATTAAAAAAAGTTAGATTGTCATAGACAATCTGAATGTATAGATGATTGTTTACCAAAAAGCGGGAAAACTGTCTACTGATTGGAACCTGTAAATTGTATGCCAAAATTACTATTTTTTTTAATACTGTTCGTAACTGCACGAAAACACCTTTTTTCATAAGAGGAGTTCCCGAATTTTCCTGGAGCGAACTAGGGACTTACGCAATCTTATTGGGGTAGCCAAGACTGCCACCAATTTGATGTTAATGATAATGAGGCTTGTACTATCTGGCAACACTCGTCGATCATCCAAACAACATAGTTTAGTTCTGGATAGTTAAATATCAAGAGAGAACCATGCATATCTAAGCCGTTAAGTTTTGTCTGTTGCACCATCCTTTGTCGATGGTATTTTTCTATCTCTTGTAAGAGTCAAACTTACTGTCGAGGTAAACGTAACTGGCAATAAATAATGAGACATTCGCTATTGTGCTTAGATAATCTTCTCATAAATCGTTACATTTGACATGCGGAAGTCGATAAATCCTCTTATTTATTACACTTTCAAAATCTCAATATTTGACGATATTTTGATGAACAACGTCTTGGAATCTTAGCTTGTTATTTTAAAATTTATTTTGACAAGTAATTCGAATATTATGAAACTATGTAAATTATTGTCTGTGGTACCTACTGAACTAGTTTTGTTACATAAGTAATCTGTGGATAGGGGACTAATTGAGACGTAGACACATGTTAATAGCACATAATACATGCAAATTATAATTATGTTAATGTTGTTAAATCGTAACACTTTGGAAGATCTAGCATTTGGTCGTGACTCCGTCCGTGTAGGCAAGGATTTCTTGTAAATGCCTTAGGATTTAATTTTCTAAAATACCTAGAAGATTTAACAATTTAGGATCACTTTGAATTAGGATTCTATATATATATATATAGACGATTTGTTGGACGCCTGATGATATAATAAACGATATTTAGGCTTTGATTGATTTTCAATGAAACCATAATCAATTTGTTTTCCAAATTGTTTAGTAACATTTAAAACATAATACTAGGACACCCTAGTCTTATGTTTTGAATGCTACTAAAGAAGAAATATTAGTGAATATTGTAATAGTAGTGGATGATTTTTTTGGCCTGTATACCTAACTGTTTTGTTGACTGTACCTACCTATCAAAGGTTATCTCCGTTTTTCTTTTTGGGTCTATCTAATCATACTTGTAGGAATAGAATTGGAGGAAAAGACGAAGGTAAATCGTTTTGAGGAACCAACTAATAATTTTTACAGTAAAAAATTATAATCACGTAATGCACCGACTAACCGATATTTAGGCAAGTAAGGGGCCGTCTATTAATCACGTGATGTTTTTTTTTAGTATTTTTCAACCCTCGTCCCTCTTGGTGATACGTGGTGAGGTTTAAGACTAACCCCCCGCCCCCACCCAAAATTACATGTATTTTTAGTACCTACACAGAATATTACAATTTTTAGAATATTATCTTTAAATTCACTACTTCGTTCGTTGCCTGGCAACGGCGAGTCAAGGTCACACTGCAAGCCGCTTTTCGGTTTAGAAACGCGTGTTTGACGAAAAAATAAATACACGTGATATAATATCTTACTACACCCCCCCTTGTGACATTTCGTGATTTTCGCTAAACCCCCTCCTCCCCCTTTCAAGCCTCACGTGATTAATGGACGATCCCTAAGTATCATAATTTGATTCAATAGAATTGTTGGAAGCCAGTGAGAGATTAGATGCATAGTTCAGATTAGAAGCTATGAAGGGAAACTTATATGTTTTGGTGTTATCTTGTATTTTAGTATGAGAAACGTTGTTTCGTGTCTGATAAAAGAAAGATAGACATCAGTAATTTTGTAATGTCACTGAAAATTATTTTCAGGATGCAATATTAATAATATGAACGTAGTATCTACTAGTTACTTACCCTTTAAAAAACGCAATACTGTATGTAATTAAGCCACATAGTCATTAAAGTTATTCGACGTTGGTTCAGTGATGGAAAGGCGCGCGGTGCAACGGCAGTTCCTGGGTTCGATTTTTCAATTATTTTTTTAACACATTATTTTAATCAATTTAAATGTTAACGTACATAAGTAGAAGGAATCTCGTTTAGTAATCGATGAAATGTTTATCCCTATGAGACATGGGCGTGGCTATACATATATTGATGCAAAGAAACGCACTTTCCTAGTCTTAATTCATATCACGCATGAATAACTTACATTGCAATATGCTAAATTTCTGAGTATGTCACGTGCAGGTTTTATATATGCAGATATTGACGTCGCTTACTAATTTGTATTTATTTGCAAAACATCCGATCTGCTGCGCCACTGGTTTTACCGCTCATTCATTCAATGAATAACTTTGACATAAATTCCCATTTTTCTATTTTTCCGGGATATTCTACTTCATTACTTGCTTACGTTAACTTGTGGTTTAGTTTACATTCTTGAATGATTCACTGTTTTTTTATGACGCACAAAGTCAACAAAAAGTTGACGATAAAAAGTTTTTAAGTCTCGCTGGTATAAAACTACTTGACTTGTGTGCAAGAAAATTGTTTATTATTTTAAAACACATTCTAAGTGATAACTTATACCTACTACATTTAGAACCTACTTACATTGGTTCTGGGAATATAGTATAATCATAAAAATTGTCACACTGACTTGATAATATGAATGTGTTCTTGATAATAATTACCTGAATGACCAAAGGAACATTTGTTTTAAATACTTATTAAAAAAGTTTCGTAAGCTTTCGACTGTACCTTTAGAAACTAAATAATCAACACGTGTTTATTGAATTCATTGATATTTGCTTCAAATATTTCCGAACTTACCTCCAAATTCTCAATAATCACTCGCAGTGGTAAATCACAATAAATCCAGTTAGTCCAAATATTACACAAACTGTTCATTACATATTAAACAATATTCACAAAATTTCTCTCGTACAATAACAAATTCACACTGTTTTGTTTCAAGTTATAATGCACTAGCGCGGGAATGTTCGCAAGTTAGCTTTTTTCGCGGCACATTGTCGTGATCGTGCACTACTGTCGCGCATTCCGCACGACTCCACCTCAGCAATTACGTTCGACGAATACAAAACAAGCTTGGCGCGCCGCTTCGCTATGCGTGATGTATTGGCTAGTTGACTCACCCACCGTGAACGTGTGATGAGAAAATGTTTATGATTTAGTACCACCTAGTGGCAAACATGTGAGCTAAGAAACATAGCGCCATCTAGTAAAAGCATGTACACTAAGACAACAGCGCCATCTAGATGGAAACATTTTAGTTTGGCTACTAGCCAACAGATGTCGGGACCATAGAATTCAATAAAACGATTGAGAATGTCCGTCCTCGTTTTTGACAAGTTCCGGTTTTTGATAGCCATCCATTCGTTCATCCATAAAGTTTGTTCCATAGACATTTAAATTTTTTCTGTTCTCTCAACTCAATCGTTCATTCATTCAGTCTTTCTCTGTCAAAATGGCTGCCCCACAGGAGGTGCGCGACGATTTGCGCTCTGTAATTATTTGATTTTACTAGTATTTTCGTTACCCAACCTTGTAAATTGATTTGATTCTCATTCGATTTTTACTTACCTGTGTTTCAGGCGCGACGTGAACCTATCCAGGCCGTCCAAGTGTTCGGCCGCAAGGTTAGTTGTTTGTTCCTTCCACGTGTTTGTGCCGATTTCTAAAGGATTATGTTATTTGTTAAGACCATATTTTAACCCCGCTATCAGTGTGCAGCACGAGATTAGTGGTAAAATTATTGAAAATACTAACTTTCCATCCGCCCATCAATGTGGTATCTTGAATGGGAATAGGTGACCGATGTTACTGGATGCATCATTGTTCTGTTGGCTTTGCCATCCGGGGCCAATACGTCTGATCGATATAGGCAATATTAACTTAAATTGTATTGAATAATTAGTACATAAACTCTAGTCGCTTTTGCAACTGTTATTTAAGTAGCCAACATAACCTCTAAAACCTTTTTTTTAGAATCAGTAATTGTATTTTTCAGCAAATACTTATTTCATCGTCTACACTTGAAATCGGAACATCCTCAATTTTTACTACCAACAGTGTTTTCACGACTTTTTCTGTAATGCAATTTGTATGTTTCTAGAAAACCGCCACTGCTGTGGCTTACTGCAAACGCGGACACGGTGTGTTGCGCGTCAACGGTCGCCCACTCGACCTGGTGGAGCCCCGTCTGCTGCAGTACAAACTGCAGGAGCCCATCCTACTGCTCGGCAAGGTCTGGACAACACTTTATTAAATTTCTCATCATAACACAGGACTTGAGACCATACTGGTGTTCTAAGTGTTAATGTTTCAAAACCTGCTAATCACGAAGTCAATTTATCCATCAGTAAATTCATGCTTTGCTTGGAGTGTTGGTAGTTTTTTTGTTTCTGCTTCTATGTTTTGAAACATTGTTATGTCAATATCCAGCATAAAACAGAGTCAAAACGTTTATCTCACCCGAAATGTTTTGCAGATACCGTTCAAAAATCCTTTTCAATTCTTTTTTCATACTTACTCATTTCATTTGCAATATAATGCATGTTTATTTCACACTTAAGTTTGCTCTCGTTATAATTTAAGTAATTTTAGATTGCATTGTAATTTTTGTATTGATTATCATACACGGTGTAAATCACCTCATCACGAAGCCGTCAACCAAGCATTCTATACATGAAACTAACTAACTTTACACAAAAATTATTGCTGAGAAACAACTTTTTTTTGGGGGGTGTAAAATCATGTTTTGTGGTAGAACTCAATGTAACACACTCAAATCATTGTGCTGATGGACGGATTGAGTGGTACGGGGGTCGTGGAGCTGTTTAAAGTAAAAACCTAACATTAAAAACTTGTATTTAAAAAATACTTGTCAAAAAGTTGGAACTTTGACCCCTAATATCTCCGTAACTAGAAGGTTCCCAGGTATGGTGTAGTACAAAAAAAAATATCGCAATGACAGGGAGAACCAGTGCCTTTCGGCTTCGTTAAGAGGTGTTTTACACCCTTTATTATTATGTATTACAATGTTGTACCTTTTTGATTTGCATTGCTATTTTTAATAACTTCAAACGTTCCACACAATTGTTTCTAACATTTTTAAGTTTGTGATTTGCAACTAATTTATTTTGTAAAAACAGAATAACACAAAAGTAGTGGGTCTTAAAAATTCAGTTATTGAGAAAAAAGATTACCCTTGATTAATTTTAAATGATGATTTCTCTTATTCCGAACCTGAGCATCTTTGGATGTGTAGTAAAGATCCTATCTGATCACTATGTCATTCCAAAAACCATATAATCACTAATATCACATTTAACCAAATAAAATGTTGTACTTTTACAGGAAAGATTCTCCGATGTCGACATCAGAGTCACTGTCAAGGGTGGTGGTCACGTTGCCCAGGTTTATGCTATCAGACAAGCCATCTCCAAGGCACTCATCGCTTTCTTCCAGAAATGTAAGTTACAAACAAGTCTTTTACAAATGTCATTGGTCCTATACAATATCTACAATATCTTGCCTTATGTCAAGAAAATATACTTGTTTCTTTGTTGGGGATCCTTGTTTCACCACAAAACAAGTCATCAATGGTGTTTATGTATGAGATTCCAGCCTTACCCCTTCTTCCAAAGCTGTGTTGCCAAAAATGTAACTCAGTCATTTCAGGGAGGGTAGATCAACTGTGACATTTACCAAGCAGCAATGATTATTAATAACTTGCTAGTTTGAAATGTACACAACATTTATTTCTTAGAATACCAATTATGTAGTCACAAAAGAAGTAGTGTTTTGCCTTTTAATTTCTTTCGAAGCAGTTTTTTTAACAATGATCTATCTCTCTCATTACAGATGTAGACGAGGCATCAAAGAAGGAAATCAAGGATATCCTCGTCCAGTACGATAGGAGTTTGCTGGTCGCCGACCCTCGTCGCTGCGAGCCCAAGAAGTTCGGAGGTCCAGGAGCGCGCGCACGCTACCAGAAATCTTACCGTTAATACCATCTTTGGTACCACGGTATGGTATTGCATTGCTGTGGATCCGGGAGTGCAATACCATTGCGTGTTTTTAAAAATAAAAAAAAAGTATAAAAAGATTTTCTGTTGTTTTATTTTTGACTAGCGACCCGCCCCGGCTTCGCACGGGTGCAATGCTGATACTAAATACACTACAGAAAAACTGTGAACGTTGTATATAATGACATAGCGGCCCGCTCTGGCTTCGCACGGGTATAAAATATGTCACTCACTGAAAAAATGATTAAAATCGATCCAGTAGTTTTGATTTATTCATTACTGCTCGTGGCCGTTAAATTTGGAGTAAAACAATTCCCCTTTCCCTATACCATGAAGATTTCCTATCTTTGGAATATCTAAATTCATGCGTAGTGCATGAATATTTTTACTTTTTACATTTTTACCTATTTATTTTATTTTTACAACAATAATTTACAGAATGTCTTTATATACAACGTTCACAGCTTTCTTGTCATAAAACAATACAAACATCCCGCCCCCCGGCCGGCCGGTACCGTCGCAAACGCTACGTCCCGCAATATTTAAATCTGTGATATCTTCGAAAATATTCATTTAAATCATATGCTGTAAAAAACCATATAGATCTATATTAAATCAACAATGTATTAAGGTATTTAATTGGATAAGGATTAATGCTGTATTGGTAAATCGCTTCGAAAAAATTTGCCATTATTTGTCGTAAAAAGTAAATGACAAAAAAATGTTATTGTGGAATATCCATAAGAGATAGACATATACCATTGCGGAGTTTTCTGTAGACCTTTTCAATGTGTAGAATACTTAGTACATTATTTTGATAAATCTCGTAGGGTTCAGCCTGCGTTTGCAATGTAAGCGGAAAAAAATTAATAATTTACGACATCACATTAGAAACCTCAAAAATAACAGTATCTCTCCACTATTCAATGGATGATCAAATGCATAAAAACCTTCCTCTTTAAGCACTCTATCTATTAAAAAAAAACCGCATCAAAATCCGTTGCGTTGTTTCAAAGATTTAAGCATACATAGGGACAGAGAAAGCGACTTTGTTTTAGACTATGTAGTGATGATGTTGGTTGGTGCAGTCAACGTGAAACTCCAGGGCTCCTCTAAAAAGTACCGTCTTTTTGAAAATACGAAGTATAATGAAAGTATTAATCCCATGAGGGTCGTGGCTGAAGAGTACCAGTCAGTAGCGATGATAACCAGTTGGTAAGGAACTTCAAATATTTTGCGCACCTTGCAGAAGTATGGTACTGCATTGTGTGCGTAGTCGCAGCGGAAAAATGTCGAATTTCTTAATTTCAGTTTAGCAGATATTTAGTGTATGACGTCGTGTAATTGTGTATGGTAATTACAAATTTGTGTATCCAACCATTGGGGAGCTATTGAACAAAAACTGTTTCCGCTGGAACTACGTCATCCTAGCGGCACTTTTTTTATCCTATGGACGTACATGAAAAAAAATACATTCAATAATTAGTGTATAAGGAGAGGTAAATGTGTATGCTTGAATGAAATTTGTGTGTCACAAAACTGCGAAGATAATCAAGTTTCCGCTGCGCTGACGTTTGGCTATTTGATGAAAATCATATAAAACAGCTTTGTGCAGAGTTGATTTTTTTTACGCACGTTGCTTTGAATTTGTGTGTAATGTTTGTGAAAACGGAATTTGAAAAAAACATACCGTTCAGAAGATATACACGTAAAAGTAAAATAAGGTTATTAGGTCCAATTACTTAAAATAGGAACTCTAGAGCCTAACTTATTACGTTTGTTTGTTTCTTGTAAGGGTCTACAATGCCTTGCCAAGTTTCATTTATGTGGTCTTAGTAATTAATGAGCAATGGCATAATTTACTACGACTGGACCACTATATTGTACGACATCAGATTGCAGGACTTTTTATAGGAAAAGCAAACTAAACATAATCCAATAATTAGTGTATTAATGCAACTATTCACATGTAAAATTTCAGCTCATTTCACTGAATAATTAAAGAGGTGGAATAAAAATACCATAACAACCGCAATACAAGGATAAACCGACCAAGTTTAAATAGCTACAAAAAAGCGGTCGTGCAGTATGTAGAACTATCATTCTAAAATTTCCAGTATAATATCGATTTTGTCTGTAATGATTTCGTACAGGTGCGTACACAATTGTTTAGCAGAAAATAAGAGTGAAGAGCGTCCAGAGTAAAATATTAAATCAGTAATTCAAAAATAAAGTAAATCTAATAAACCGTGGCAGCTAAGAGATTACCAGTCACAACTGACAGCGCCCGTTCACGAACATGACGCACGTATCAGCCATCATTCAAGTCAACATTTTGAAGGGAACTAAATCACCCACCACCACCATCAGCGTGACATTTAAGTGAGCATGACATTGAATCAACCACCGGGGTAATTTCGCGTCAATGAAAGATGTTGTTAGGTACTCATTAGATGAGTACTCTTATAGTAGTCACACATGTGCTATGCAATTATACAATACTAAGAGATTGAATCTATACAATGCAAATATATTTTTACAATCTTCTGCAGCTTTCACAATAACTTCACTTGTTAATTCAGATGATTCAGATTGCCCCTATGGTTGTGGAGCAGGACCAGCATTAAGCCAAGCATTTTTAGCATCAATGTAATCTCCCTACTTATAATTTGCTAACATAGTGTGCGTTTTATGCAAGATTTAAATTTCATTTCATTCAGTTGTAGATTAACTTTATACTCTTAAAAGTATTTATTGGTTAATGACTATTAAAATGAAAAAGCTCCACATTATTAACAAAGTAGGTAATAATAACATTGATAAAGAATCAGTTTTTTATTAAATATAAATAACTAATATATTGCCTACTGTAAAAGCCTATATATGTATAAGTAAATCTTAGGTTTTATGGTACTAGTACCTAACCTTTCGGGAATTAGTTTTCTCGTTCGAGCTTTTACAGCAACAACATACAATCACAGATCACAGAATTACAGATTAGTAATAATTGACTCAATTATGAAGGTATGTTTGTAGTGCAGTGCAGTACCTACTTACATTCTAGCGCATAATCATATAAATGGTAACGTGCACTGGCATTACAGAGATCACTCTTAGTAAGTACTTATATGTTATAAAATAAAGACTATAATTATAATGTACACATAATTACTAAATTGCACCTACTTATAAAATCAAATTGTTTAAAACATTAAACAACTAGTTATTCTTTTAATGACTTATTTAACTTAATTTGTAAATTCACAGACCAATAAAATACAACATAGGTATATGAATAGCGATCTGGTTCAGAATTATCATTACACGACTGTAAACTTTTTACTGTAAAAGTTGTACAAGTTTCTGCAATAAACCTTTTTTTTTAATTCTTATTGTAATAACTAGCTGTGCCCGCGACTTCGTTCGCGTGGTTGTCGAGAACAAAACAACGTCGTTTAGATAAGAGTATATCACCTTTTTGATGATTTCGATAAGAGTCCTGACTTTGGTATAGTTGATTACGTTAATGCTTCTCTATATACTATGTTAGCGGTGGAATTACCCGGAGCATATACAAAAAGGTTGTTTGGGTTGCTAACACGTGATAGAGAAACATAGAGTTGGCCGTGTGAAAAACAATCAAAAGTAAGGTCTACACCCGCAACGGATAACGTCTGGCCTTGGGCTTTATTAATAGTCATAGCGTAACAGAGGCTTACAGGAAATTGCACACGTTTGAAAGTAAACGGAAAATTATTGGGGATAATGGGTATCCTGGGAATGAAAACAACATCACCGGAGCCGCAACCTGTTAAGATTTCGGCTTCGATGACATTTCGTTGGAGATTTGTTACTCTCAACCGAGTTCCATTGCATAGTTTTGGTGGGCTTAAATTTCTGAGTAGAATGATTGGTACTCCGACTTTTAAATAAATTTTGTGTGCTGGAAGACCCGGTGTATTTAGAGAGTCTAAAAACTCTACTGGATAGTGGGTGGCATCTCCTTCTTCCAAAACCGTGTTAATAGATAAATATTCCCTACTTTCTCCAGAAACATGTACCAATATTTGAGAATTTATTGCTGCTGCTTGGTCGTTGCGAGGTGCCAAAATAGCTCGTTGGCATAGCCAAGCAGCGTCATGGTTCGAGATCTCTGATGGATCTCCGTATACAGAGGAAATGAGTTCCTGCTGTGAGGCAACAGAAGAACACAGGCTTTCGACTAAAGTTACTTTACCTCCTTCTTGAGTCGGGTATGTGCCGTTACCAATTTGAAGTAGTAAATTTGAGAAAACCTGCGCGTTTGCGTCACCTCCCAAATATGCTCGCATATTAAAGCTCAAATTAGTTAATATGACACTACGCCATAAAATAGAGCTCTTTAAACAGGCACCTATTTCATCGGCCCTCGTTCCTCTGGGTATTATAGGGAGTGTCTGCCTGAAGTCTCCACAGAATAGCACCGTTAAGCCTCCCATCGGTCGGTCATTTTGTCTTATATCTCGCAACGTTCTATCTACAGCTTCCACAGCTTTACGATTTGCCATCGTACACTCGTCCCAAACGATAAGGGCGCAATCGCGTAAAACCTTTGCTTTATCACTATTGCGAGACACGTTGCAAACAGGGTTTTCTGTGCGGTCCAAGTCGATTGGTATTTTAAATGTTGTATGTGCAGTTTTTCCTCCTGGTAATAAAGTGGCAGCTATTCCTGAGGAAGCGACGGCAAGGGCAATTTTGTTTTGGCTCCTTATTTGAGCCAAGATAACTTTAGTGAGGAAAGTTTTACCTGTTCCACCAGGTGCATCTAAAAACAGCATTTCTCCTAATGAATGTTCTACACTACAGCATACTCTATCAAAGATTTGACGTTGTTCTGACGTCAAATTTGAACAGCCATTTCGCAATATTTCTGCTAACTCTTCGGGGTTGTAATTTATTTCAGATGTATACTCCCTATTAATTCGTTCCCCACCAACTGTCGGTGTCGGCAAGCCGTATTGACTGAGGGGGTTCCCTCCTATACTTGTAACTATATCTTGTATAGCCAGCAAAGACCTATTATGGCAGCTTTCACGTACTTGGTCAGAAGTTTCACTATTTATATTTTGCTGTCTCAAAAAATCTTCGGCAAACGCGTCTTTATATTTTTGCCACAACTGCCCAGCGTCCGATAGGCCACAAAATGTCAACAAAATGGCAAATAAATGGCGCAAACGATGTGGACTATCACTGACGCATGCTTCGGCTAAAGCATCATCCCAATGCTGATCGCCATCTAATAAATGCCGTGCGCGGCAAGCAGCTTGAAATGTGGGATATTCTATATCGTCCACTTTGCGGAGCTCAGCAAAAGAAGTAGGTCCTCGCACTGTGTGAAGAAGAAGGCGTAAATAATAACACTCTGCATTATTTGGGTGCACCGTGTATACTCTTCCAATCACGTGTTCTTTAAAAATGCCGGACTCGCCTTCTACAGCAGTTCCACGTCTCCTGCGATTAAAAACACCTTGCTGCTTGTTATAAGTATAATAATGTGGCACTTCATTGTACAACAGAGACTTAGCGAAATTGTCTCTTTCGCAAAGGCGAAAGAATGCGAGCAAGGTGGTTTGTCTTGGGTTGTTCATTCTTTCTGCCACATTTTCTGGCTGAAAGTAAACTCGCTGCCCGCCTTCCAGGTGCACGTCAAGATGGATGACTGGCGGATACCTTTCATGAATAGGGAAACTCAAAATGCGCCAAACTGCCTCCGAAGAGCTTATGTATCGGCCAGATTGATACCTTGTCACTTCATCAAATTGGTTGTTATTTCTTAGTGCTATCATGGCTTGATCACTACCTTTATTAACATATTTACATATATATTTTATAGATTCGACGCTATTACAAATTTCAACATTAATGTGTGCTTGAAAAGCTTTTGACAAAACTGGAGAATACGGTACCACCCAACTATTATTTAGAATTATTTCTTGTCCACGGAATCTGACAGTAGCTGTGAAACCACCTTGTGACGGTGATCTTCGCCGGTATTGCGGATACCCATTTTCCCCAGCCATAGTTAGTTCTTTCAGTGCTCTGGGGTATTTTTTTGAGCATTGACCATCTTTCATGCACGGTGATTCCCTGTTTAAGACGCCACATGGCCCGTGAACCATATGTGTTTTTACTATGTCATGCAAAATCGGATCTGCATTATAGTCCGGAAATTCTGCACTTATGACACTGTCTATAGCATCGGGACGAATTTTTTCTTCCAGCCACAGAAGAATGTGCGCGTGGGGTAAACCACGCTTTTGCCACTCGACGCTATACATAAAACAAAGAGTTGAACCGAAAACTTTCTCCTTTGTAAGTAGATTAATCAAAACTTTGAGTTTTAAATGAAAAATCCTAGCAATAATGTCATGTCTGTCGTATGACGCCTGTCCTGTGAGAAGTGCCTGGCAAATCTCCGTCCACTTTGGATTTGTTGTAAATGTTATAAAAAGGTCCGGCCGGCCGTATTTACGGACGTAACAAAAAGCATCTTGCGTTCGTTCGTGCATATACCGCGGACCGCCTGTGAAACTGGATGGCAAAATAACCAATCGACCCAAGTCTTCGACGTTATTATCTGATTGCATGGCGTCCCGCAAGTGCACGTATTCTTCAGCGCGTAACCGTCGCTGGTTAGTGCGAATATACACTAAACGTTCAGTTTCTATTTTTGCGTACATGTCCACAATAAATTGGCCGAACAAACCACGAAATCGTTGCAAATATACGAAACTGTTTTGCCTTATTTGTAAAAGGTAGGAATAGTATTGTTGAGCAGATATTTTTTTTTGATAATTAGTGACTCTCGTAGTAGGGTTCACTTGGTACAGCCCAAAATTGTACCCATCTTCACCATGACAATAAATTAGTGGATATTGCAGGGCGTCGTAAGCTCGGTGGGTTTCCAAAATGCGTTGAAGGCGATCGTCGCGTGTACGCAACACGATATCACGTCTCTCACACTCCTGGTCGACTAAAACAACGGCAACTTCATCTGCGACGGGTGCATTGTGTCTTCCACGGTGTTCACCCACAGGACGTCTATCGGCACTTATAACAATTTTGAAATCATTGCTGCCTTGTGGAATTGACTCCAATGCAGCTTTGAATTCACGAACGTACTGGTTAACGTGATGCAGCAATTCTTGAAGTTGACCCAAAAGCTCAGCATTGAGCTGGGGAAAATTGTGATTCCTAACATTGAGCTGTTGCGTGTAATCGGATACAAAATAAATTTGGAGAAATTTGGGTTCATTTTCTGGCAGCAAAGATCCAATAAGGTGATAAACTTGACCTTGTACTTTGAAGGTTGGCATGAACGGTCCTTCCGTTATTTGTTTTGCCCCAAAGGAAGTCATTTGGAAAGCACTGTTATATAAACGAATATTATACAAAAAATGTTTCGACTGGGGATGATCGCCATTCAGGAGACTTTTAAGTAAGTGTGGTGGATCTTGGAAATTTGGAAGAACAATTTTTCCATTTGAGCAGCACATTCCGTCTGTCTCTTTCCTCCATTTCAAAGCATGACAAAAATTACAAATTTCTCTCATGTCTCCCACGGAAGTAAAGCCAGCATAATTAATTCTAGACGAATATGTGAACCCTGATTTTTCCCTATTGTCCCAAGGTAATAAAATATTTGCAGCGTCATTTTCCATGGACTCATCAGCTCCGCTATTTGTTTCTTTATTCATATGGTATCGAGCTCGTTCTATTTCTAGGCGAGATTGACGTTGTTCTGCTGTTTCTGCTCGTCTTAGTTCATCTATTCTTTCCCTTTCAGATGCAAGATAACTTTCATTGTTTCTTTGTACACCTACATAGTTATGTCTAGCTATTTGTAATCGTTCTTCTCTTTGGGAGAGAGATTCAGACTCGCGCGAGAGAGCGTGTCGCTCTCGGTCAGATGACAGACGTGCTTGGCGTTCCTCGATACTCTCTTGAGAACGCAAAGTCGCGGTCCGAGTTCTTTGTGAACTTAAGCGCGACTCCCTTTCTGTGAAAGTCTCTGACTCGCGTGAGAGAGACTGGCGCTCCCGATCAGCAGACAGCCGAACTTCGCGTTCCTGGATACTCTCTTGAGAACGCAAATTCGCGGTCCGAGTTCTTTGCGAACTTAAGCGCGACTCCCTTTCTGTGAATGTCTCTGACTCACGTGAGAGAGAGTGGCGCTCCCGATCAGCAGACAGCCGGACTTCGCGTTCCTGGATACTCTCTTGAGACCGCAAAGTCGCGGTCCGTGTTCTTTGTGAACTTAAACGTGACTCCCTTTCGGTGAACGTTTCCGATTCACGTGAAAGAGCGATGTGCTCTCGGTTAGCAGATAACCGTGCTTCACGATCTTCTTCCGATTCCTGAGACCTACAAAGTCTCATCCTTTTCGTATTCCGGCTACGCAGCGAAAGGTTAGTTTTTTTTCTTTGAGGCATTTTCAAGGATAATTAAAGCAATAAACAAAACCAACAACACTTATGACTGAATAGCCTACAAACTTAAAAGAACGGTGCGTCGAACAGTCTAGTGTGACAACGTATCGTCTGTTCGTGGTCGTGCGTGACTCAACGAATTGGCAACACTAACTTACAGTATAACGATTGGCACTATTGGATTCAAACTACGAAGTAAATAAAATACAATATTTACTTCGTACTTCAAAACCAATGACCAAAGTTGACCAAACGAAACCAATAAGATAAACGAAACCCAATTTGCCTAGTAACCACGGTGGACGTCATTCTAGCGCGGAAAATCTTAACACCGCGATTCAGAAAATGACGTCATTTGCACAACGCCATCTATCGGATTTGGATTTCAACTATCAACATTAGTTCTATTTTTAGTCTTAAGATGTCGTTGCAAGTACTATACTGAATTGCGTAACGTAATATTTTACTTCTTGAACTCACTAAATTAATCATATCTTTTGATAGAGTGAACCGATTTCGATGAAACAAAAACTAAGTTAAACCTCAAGTTACGTATAATTTTTGTATATAAACATTGTCAGCATTGAATTCGTAGATTTTACGTGATGTGCGCACAAACAAACAGACAAACAGACAAAAATTTCAAAAATGATGGAAATGGGTTCTGTTACTTATCTTTTCACACGCTGGCTATTTTTTGTTTCAATTTCTTCAATGTACAAAAATTACTTTTCTACAGATTTATTATATGTATAGATAGATTTCTTAAGTTTAAGTAACAAACAAGAGACCTACTATTTTTATTACGAAAATTATTTGTTACTTGTTCAAGAATTGTGTGCCCACCTGTACCAATCCAATTATGGTACAACACTGGAAATTTTAGAACGTTAGCTCTATATACTGCATGGCCGCTTTTTTGTAGCCATTCAAACTTGGTCGGTTTTTTCATGAATTGCGGTTGTTCTGGTATTTTTATTCCATCTCTTTAATTATTCAGTGAAATAAGCTGAAATTTCACATGTGAATAGTTTCATTAATACACTAATTATCTGACTATGTTTAGTTTGCTTTTCCTATAAAAAGTCCTGCAATCGGATGTCATACAATATGGTGGTCCAGTCGTACTAAATTATGCCATTGCTCATTAATTACTAAGACCACATAAATAAAACTTGGCAAGGCATTGTAGACCCTTACAAGAAACAAATAAACGTAATAAGTTAGGCTCTAGAGTTCCTATTTTAAGTAATTGGACCTAATAACCTTATTTTACTTTTACATGTATATCTTCTGAACGGTACGTTTTTTTCAAATTCTGTTTTCACAAACATTACACACAAATTCAAAGCAACGTGCGTAAAAAAATTCAACTCTGCACAAAGCTGTTTTATATGATTTTCATCAAATAGCCAAACGTCAGCGCAGCGGAAACTTGATTATCTTCGCAGTTTTATGACACACAAATTTCATTCAAGCATACACATTTACCTCTCCTTATACACTAATTATTGAATGTATTTTTTTTCATGTACGTCCATAGGATAAAAAAAGTGCCGCTAGGATGACGTAGTTCCAGCGGAAACAGTTTTTGTTCAATAGCTCCCCAATGGTTGGATACACAAATTTGTAATTACCATACACAATTACACGACGTCATACACTAAAAATCTGCTAAACTGAAATTAAGAAATTCGACATTTTTCCGCTGCGACTACGCACACTACTGCATTCGACTTATAGTGCTCGTTACGTGACAACCACGGGCGTAGCCAGGTTTTAGTGTCGGGGGGGGGCGGTTCAAGAAAATAAAACGACTAAAATTGATTAGTTACTTGACTAAAATCCGATAAACATATATCTGACAAATTGACACTTAATTTAAACAATGACTGAACAATTTTTACTCCTCTACTGCATGTTTCGAATTGATTAATTAATAGTATATTGTGTATTAAGGGCGGTAAGTAAGGAATTACGATCGAGGCTCTAGTAGAAGCCCGAAGTCGAAGACTGAGGGCTTTCTGAGTCGAGGTTAGTAATTCCCGTACCGCCCGTGAAACATACAATGTTTTTCATCACATTTGCGAGTTAATAATTATGAATATACATAAGTCAGCACATATTATTACGAAATACGTGAACTGATTTGCGGATGGCGGGCTGTTTGCCCACACCACAGATTATACAAATGTTTTGTTCAGAAACGTTAAAGGCAAATACTTACCTAGGTATACAGCCATGACGGAGTATAAAAAATTCGACGTTTTATACAAAAAACTATCGATTATTTAGATTTTAGAACATAAGTTGAGTAATTAAATAACATGTAGCGAGATTGAAATGAAATTCCTGTTTAAATAACATTTTAAGACAATTTTTCAATTGCGTGTAAACTCCTTGCTTGAACTTGCATGACCTGTGTACTGTCATGCTGTGCTGTAAATTAAAAAAAATTACTTACCGCCCTAGGGTTTTATATGGGGCATTAGAGCCAAGTTAACCTGTATGTTATGACACTGTTTACGTGCAAGTGTGATGAAAAATATTATTACTATTTAGTTGCTGTTGTGTTTATAACATACAATAATCGTCTCGCGCGTAGGTTTGACGATTTTCAGCCTCCCGAACAAGCCGGATTTCGAAAAGGCTTTAGCACCGTAGACCACATACATACGCTGCGACAGGTTATACAGAAGGCCGAAGATTACAACCTGCCTCTCTTTTTATCGTTTGTGGACTACGAGAAAGCCTTCGATTCGATCAAGACTTGGGCTGTACTGCAGTCTCTACAACGGTGCCAAAACGCCACCATCTCAGTCTGACTTCACGACTAGATCTTGGAGCCTATCCTTCTGCACCGAAGTGTGGACGGGGAGACGTCATATCTCCGAAACTGTTCACCGCTGCACTGGAAGATGTCTTCAAGGTTCTGGACTGGAGAGGGCTAGGCATCAACGTCAATGGCGAGTACCTACATCTCTCACCTTCGATTTGCCGACGATATAGTGGTCATGGCTGAGACCATGGAGGACCTCAGTACAATGCTCAATGACCTCCGTAGAGCTTATGAAAGAGAGGGTCTTAAAATGAACATGGACAAAAACAAAGTCATGTTGAATGCCCATGTAACATCTACTCCTATCACGATCGGAGACTCTACACTCGATGGCCTTATCAGAAGGCTTAAAGTCACCCAAAGGGCAATGGAGAGGGCTATGCTTGGAGTTCCTTGCGTGATCTAATCAGAAATGAGGACATCAGCAAGAGAACCAAGGTTACCGACGTAGTCCGAAGAATTGCCAAACTTAAGTGGCAGTGGGCAGTGTACATTGCTTGCAGAACGGATGGGTGATGGGGCCGAAAAGTTCTGGAATGGTGACCGCGAACCGGAAGACGATGCGTTGGAAGGCCTCCCACAAGGTGGACCGATGACCTGGTGAATGTTGCGGGGATCCACTGGATGCGAGTCGCACGGGACCGGTCAATGTGACGACACTTAGGGGAAGCCTATGTCCAGCAGTGGACGTCTTTCGGCTGAAATGATGATGATGATGATGTGTTTATAACGCAAGTGTTTACTCTTATGTTAACTTGAAGTCAAATCACACAAAATAATGACAAAAACACTTCGTACACTGCAAATGGCAAAATCCTTTACTAGACTCACTCGATAATCGGTACTGACAGCAGACTACTGACTAAATGCGTCGAGTACGGGTGGGATACGATACGGCATGTGCGCGGCAATGCGATCGGAGTATCGACAGCCGGTGGCGGCCAATCCAAAATACATATAATTATTAATGTAATAGTACTAAGTTATGCCACTCGCCTCTCATTTTTTTAATATAATTAATGTTAATATCTTAACATTTCGGGGGGGGGGGGGGGAGTTGAACCCCCCAAACCCTCCCCCTAGCTACGCCCGTGGTGACAACTGAATTTAGAAATGTAACTGGCAGGACACCACTATTTGGCTCCGGCGACTCATTTGCCTACTGAAGAACTATGATTTACCTCTTGCTTGATATAAAACTTTTGACAGAATTGTATCTGCGTATACTCTAGCTAGGTGCGAATTCATGTATGAATGTATAAGTTCAGCAATAGATTGCAATGAATTTCTAGAGTTGATTCACAGGACACAGTTACTCCTTAGTCGCCGCAACCACTACCGCATTTTTGAAGTCTGGCGAAGCGAAGCTGAAGTCTGCAAAGCGTTGAAATATGTGTTAGAACTACTACGGTGTATCCACAGAAGCTGTGCGTAGATGTGCTAAGTGGCAAGAGAAAAGCCGTAAGCGGCGTGCGGGTGTATTGTGAGTGGCGACTCACAATACACCCGCACGCCGCTTACGGCTTTTCTCGTCTCCACTGGTTGCTCAACCGTTGCCATTCAGCTAAGCGGAGACATGAAGTGTAAATAATGAAATACCATTGGTGGTTTACAACACATCTCCCTTTTTCTCGTGTCGTCCCTGCTTTGGTGGAGCTGGAGTCCGGCCCTAACCCTGCGCAGACTACTGCCACTACTGGTACTTACCTAGAGTTTTTATAGTATGACTACTTTAAGTTTGCTGTTCAAGGTAGCGCTGCTTGTCAAGAAAAATGTATCGATGTCAAACTTGGTAGGTACATTTATTTTAGTTCTATGTTTTTCCGCCTGCACAGATAGGTGGATTGAAGTCTATGATGTTTTGAATGACAAGTTTGACAGCTGATTTTCCATCCAATAATATACCACGGATCACACTTTGTTGTAATCAATGAAAGGTTAAAAATAAGAAGAGAAAGAACAATACGCTTTTGATGCAACAAGATTTATTATTACTCAATAAAAATTTCGTTCACAATCAAATGTCTTTAACAATAGTCATTTACGTGGAAAATTAAATGCAATTAAGACTACACAATCCATACAATTTAGTTTCAATAATAATTTTATAAAACTTGCATTTAAAAAATCTAATTTATAATAAGTGATTGCAATTAATATTTAATTTAAATTAGCACAAAGTTTATATTTAATGTTAGAAGTTAATGTCTTTCATTATATACCTATCTTTATGTTTTTTTTATTCAATTTTAGCCCGCGAATCCCACTTCTTGGCAAAGTCCTCTTTTTTTTTGATCTTATGTAGGCCTAGTCCTTCTGTCCAAAATTGCATTTACACGAACAGTTTTTGGCTTAAAATTAATTCAATTTGAAGAAAAACTTCCGTGTAAACTGGATATCGTCCATTCATCTTTGCCTAAGACGGGACTCCCCCTCCCCATTATTAACTTATTATTATTTCATAAAACATAATAAAGTATAGAATACTCCTGATATACAGATCTTAATGAGATTATTAGATTATATTTAAGTATTATTATATTATAGGCACTGCATTACACCTAAGTGTTACTAATTAGTAAATATTTTGGCACCATTTTAGTCATGTGAAACCAAAGGTTTTCTGCCTCTAACAGCTTTAAAAAAAACATAAGTACGCACGATGAACAATCAAGCTGCAAAAACCAGTTTATGTGGATCTCTTATCGTATTGGAAATCTATACAAAACTAGGCCTTGTTATACTGGAAATGCTCATTTGATGTGTCGCCGTGTGTACTTACCACAAAATTTGTGGTAAGTACACACGGCGACTGTACCTATATAAATAATGTACTTATATTTTCGTTGTACCAAAGCGGCAAAACTTAATTACGGTGAAATGGGGTTAATAATAATTCAGGGGCGAAATGGGACAAAACATTCAGTTGCTGGCCTACCATGACGTCTTAAAGCAGTATTGTTTTACTCTTATTCCAGTGTGGGAAAGAGACGGAGCTATACAGGATGTCTAGCGTCATCTCTTTCCCACACTGGAAAAGGAGTAAAACAATACTGCTTTAAGACGTCATGGTAGGCCAGCTGTACCGAACTATCCTATAGATGCGACCCTATTCACCCCACCGTATATACTGCAGTTCAAGTTAAATGACATGAAATGCAGGCTTCTCAAAATCATGACTTAATACTGAATTTCGTCTAAATAGTAAGTATTAATTTGTTATAGCCACGTGTCCTAAATTAACATTATAAGTCAAAAATTATTAGACCAAACTGAATTATTATGCGTAATTATGGCTATATATATATACGTTATTATATCTTGAAGTAAATATTACGTACGCACGACGACCAATCAAGGTTTACAAAACTAGTTTAAGCGGACCTCTCATTGTACGGAAACTATACAAAGCGAGCTCATGTTATACTGGAAATCGAAGCTTGATGTGTCATCGTGTGTACTATCCATTATGCTTATTATTTATTTCATATTTATCCTTAAAACAACATTGAACTCTAGCGACTTAACAAGTGGTTATATTGCAGAAAAAAACAAAAAAATCAACAGATAATATTTACGGAATACAGGCAAGGTCAACGTTCTATACAGCGTAGAAGGGATACCGACGCAAAAAGGCGCATCACGTACTCAGTACGTAGGTACTTACATCATTCTGAACCCCCCTGGGACAAATCGGTAATTTAAATAAAATATGTGATGTTTCCTACAAAAGTGTGAGTGCGTGATAAGCGTTTTCGTGTTGGTGTCTCTTACACCCTGTATAATTTGATTACACTGTAAATAACATAATTACTTAAGTTTACGGATATTGTTATAACCAATTATTTCTATGTTAGATATGCGTGTGTGCGTATTCTTTGCAAATTATGTGCCTTTAACCAACTGTCCTCCTAACTCTAAGATATAACCTAACTTTATTTAGTCGAGGATTGGGCAGTGTTTTAATTTAATTTTAAAATTTATTCCAGTCATTGTATTTTTTGAGAAATACTATAGGTGGGTGACACTACCTAATGTGAAAGGATTTTAAATAATATCTAATTTAGCCTCAGACGCATCTTTAAAAAAGAAGTCAATTAAATTACATAAAAGAGAAGTTTAATTATCTGTGAAAATTCTGGATTTATCAATCTAGCCGCGAGACTGGAACCTGAGAAAATAAGATACAATATCTCTGAGCAAGGATGAAAGTGCTGTAAACATAGTCCACAAAATTTTCTAGAAAATGAAAAAAAAAAACTTCGGCGTGCCCAGGATTGTGTCCAACTACAGTACTACAGTTATTATATTATTCTTGTTACTGGGACTGATTTTATTTTTATTGTTGTCCTTGCACGACTTTTCAAAAGTGCCTGTAACTGGCCTATGATTTTGTGGTACAAGTTACCCTCGATTATACCTCATTTCGGTACCATTATTTCCCAAAAAAGTAAACTGGGCCAGCAGAGAAATTATCCTGGTTACACCTTCACAACCCTGCCCAATCGACTTTCAACTAAACAAAACTTCTTCATTCAATTTTCTCCATTCTTCTTTTCAACTTTATCGTCATGATGGTCTTCAAACTTGGCCCCCATTCTCTTGAGGGCTATGACAGCTGAGACTGCCTTGGCCCAGCGTTTCTTGATGACGTATCTCTTGAGTTTGGACTTGGTAACGTGGAGCTCTGTGCAGAGCGCTGATTGGATTAGCCAGGGATGCGTCAGAGTTGATGATGCTGATAGACGGTCGCTGTGGAAAGTTGATTATTTATGATGTCAAAATTCTACTGATGAATATTGTATTTAATGAGAATATCTTTATCTGTAAAAAGTACAACTACAAATATTAATTAGGTACTTTCTGAGCGTTGTTCATTTTTCTGGCACCTTTGTAAAAGATTGCTTCTAAAGTTAGACTGAGGTCTCATTAGTGCGTTGCGTCGTTGCTGCGTCAACGCTACGCCGTTTTACATATATTTTTGAGCGATATGCCACACTATGCGTTGCCACATCGCTCGCGAGACGTTTCAACGGATCGACGGACAAGAGACGAAGCGGGGGGGAGGGTGAAGCTCTGCAATGTCGATGTCGGTGCGACGACGGACAGTGAAAGCAACATTAGTGCGCTGTGATGGCGTGCGTCGTGGCAACGCAGGTGTGGCATACAAAGCGTTGATCCATTGCGACAACGCAACGCTACGTACTAATGAGGCTTCAGCCTTATGAATAACTGATCCGATTACAAAAATCTTTAACTAATAGAAAGCTAAACTATTCGCTAATGCCGTAAGATGTGTTGTACAGTCAGCAACAGAAGTCGTTGAACATAATTTGTTTCCAATATTTCCTAATCACTATTATTTAGCATAAGTTGTTGACTAAAGTAGATCATAAAACAACTTGTCATAATTAAACTACAAAAGTTGCTGAACTCGGTTAAATCATAAATTGCTATACATTACTACCGACAAAATTGTATGATCTGTACTAAATACAAAAGTCGCTGATCATAGCTAATATCCTACATTTCCCGTTCGTTGAACCCGTTTACTACAAGGCACTATCCGGCGAAGCGCAGCGTACCGCCTTTTTTTCATAATCAAAATATTGCCGAATAAACACAGCTACTAGTTCAGAATATCAATTAAATATATTTTATTTTTTTTACATTTTGCTCCACACTAAGAAATTCTCCTGTATCGTCTCTCAACATCGTAAAGCATTTACGATTGAGGAGAAAGGTGCAATAATATGCAAATTATAAAATGGAGAATCAAGCTCATCTCTCGCGAAGGAGTTTGGCGTGGGTCATTCTACAATCTCAATGATTTTGAAAAACAATTGTTCAATTCAAATCTATTGAAACCGAAGAGGCTTCTTAAAATAAGTATTTAACCTAAAAAAAAGAAAGTTGTTTTTTTTCACAAAAATGCTTTATATGAAGTCCGCTTAGTATAACGGGATTGTCAATTCCCTTAGATGTCATTATAAACGGATTCCACTGTAATCGCGTATCTATAATAATCCAATATTCAAGAGAATAAATAACTCGATCAATAATGCGTTTTAACGCACATATTGGTGAACATGAACGCCATAGGATTGTTTTGTTAAAAGAACAAGGTTATACAATTACGGAAATCGGAAGTCTGTTACAGGGTCCCGTTTGACCCTTTGGGTACGGAACCCTAAAAAGTCTCGCGCATAACATGTTTAGCGACTTACGGCAAAATGATAGCGACTTACGGCAAAATTATAGTTATCGACTAACGCTGTAATGATGTTTAGCGACTTATAACATATTAATGTTTAGCATTTTTGTAGCATTGAAATGATAACCTTATTGTGTACTCTATTCTGGTAAGTGATTTATGGTCCGTTTTAGTGTTCAGGTGTTTTGAAAATTAGTATCTGTTCATGGACTTTTGTTGCTGACTGTACAAAAAAAAAACGCAATCTCCGTAGGGGTGAAACCGCGTAGTCGTCATTGATATTTTGAAGTAATAAAACAAAAACATTTTAATAAAGCCTTATATTTTAACAACATACGTATAGCAATAACAATAAATTTAAGTTATACATAAGTACAGATAAGGAACAATCATAATTTAAGTTTAGATACCCCTACTTTTCAAAACATGTCTTATTTACATACAAAAATTGTTTTAAAAAATTACCAAAATGTGTTCTTATGTTGATATTTAATTCGTTCTCAGTCTTGAATCTAAATCTGTTTGTAAAATTTTGAAGACTAGATTTTTATTTTTGTCATTTTAACTGCCTTTTTGACTTAGCGCATATAAACGAAAGTTCAAATAAATAAAAAAATAAAAAAAAAAAACATGATAAAAAAACTACTTAAGTACGTACTTTCGTTATTCCAAAAACCTTTAAATGGAAATTCTTGTTCCACGAATTGCATTTGTGGAGCCATATTCGTATTTCTTTTGTTCATTTATTGTAATTCTCATTTCTGGCACGGTATTAATGTACCAATTTTGCCTTTGGGTACGACCCTCTTACGTATGGACCTAAGATCAAAAAATGTACATAAATAACCCTGTAAGTACTTAATAACCGTGATGTGCCGAGTAAAACTCGTGTATATGCGCTAGGCTACAAGAACATTAACTAATCTCATACCAAACTTTGGTAACATAGTGTCATGGCACTTATTCTTACAACCGGAGTCATTTCGCCACATTACTTGTCACTTTCTTCCTTTGCGCCTTTTCATCCGAAGTCTGTCTTTGGAAGAATGCATGTAGACTTGACATGGAGGTCTGTCCCAACTGGTTGGAGGGTGACCACTCAAGGGATATCGACTGGTGTCTCCCTCCGTTCGAGGTTCCTCCAGCCGACCTTTCGGCCTCCACTTCTTCAGACTCGCCCCATTTTTCTAGAAGATGTAAAAGGAGGTCTTTCGTCCGATGTGCATTGTTCTCATCTCCTCTCCTGTAAGGCATCTGTCTTCCATTCTCTGCTCCATTCACTAATTTGTCTATCTTTTCCCGTCGTCGGTCGAATTCTTGGAAGAAACTGTTCCGAACGTCTACAGGCTGGTCTGGCACATCTCGACTCGTATTCGACACCCGTTTCGACCTGTTTGATTTAGCCCACGGCATTTTACTCGTCATTGGTTTCTCTGGTTCTCTTTCTGTTAAGAATGATGACGATATTTTGGTTGTTGACTTTGAAGTGAACAGTGATCTCTTCTCCTTGCTTGATGCGTCGCCATTAGTTATGAGCTTCGTATGCCTGGTTTCCTTCTTGTAACCGTTCGGTAGTTTCTCTTCTTTGGTCGACTTAGTTTCAGTAACGTTTTTGTCTAATTCCTTCATGCTGTTGTTGTTTGCGAGATCAGTGTTCATTGTGGATAGCATGTAAAGGTGGTCGGATAGTTTCTTTATTTCTTCCGCTAAGTTTTTCCTAACGAGGACATCTTGTCTCTTGTGTAAGAAGCAGGTGCTGTCGGAGGCTCGCCTTTCCACGGGGTTGTATTTTGGTGCGGAAAGGAAGCTGTGTTCTCTTAACGGGGGTGGATCTAGGTCATCTTCAGCGAAGACTACGTCGGGAGAACTGCTGAGGGAACTTCTGGGAGAAGGCGAACATCCTCCGATAGAGGATCGTTCACAGTTTCCATTCGCGAGGCTGGTGATTTCGTGTGCTTGGTTGTCGAATACGTATGGCGAGTTGGGGTGTTCGCTCCAGCGCTCGACGAAGAGTCGCAAGTTGTCCTTGGCTACGTCGAGCGGGTTCTTGAGCTCTTGGCGGGCGGGTGGCGGCGCGTGGGGCGGGAGGTGCGGGGGGGGCCGGCGCCGCAGCCACGCGTGGCGGAGGCACTCGGTGGCGCCGGGCCGCGACCTGCGACAAAGACCCTTGTTACTAGCGCCCAACACCGACACAACAGTTAAGGGGGTGACGTTTCTAGCTCTACGGGACGTGAGACGAGTGGTGAGTAGGGCCCAGCTACGCCTCCGTGGGTTGCAGGAGGAAATGCGTGCATAAGAGGAAGGGTTTGGAAGGATTAATATGTTAGCTTGCAGATTGGACAGTTCGTTCCAGGATTTGGGCCAAATTTTAAAGGGGAGTTACTGGTGGGCTACACATACATTCTAATCTACATCTACTTAACTAGTTTGTACAGGGTTAGAGTATTATGGTATAAGTTAGATCATTCTTTCTACATCGTGCAATGTTTTATGTAGTGTTAGTTTCTAGTGTTGGATAAAACGAGTAACAAGGGTTCTTATCGTCAGGCTGGTATGTACACAGCTTTAGAAAATCCGCGTTTATTAAGATCATACCGGACTTGAAAGGTTGCGAGGTTTTGAAGGTATTTATTGCGAAGATAAAATGTTTTTGACACGCATTTTGAACTAAGGTTCTTACAGAAGAGTAAACTTCATAATTTGCACAGGCTTGTTTTAAAACCAAACGTTTTGCAAAAAATAGTTTTGGTAACTTATTCAAGCCGAAACAGTAGCACAGGAATTACTGCTTTCAAGGATGAGGAAAAAAAAACGTTCCAAGGATTTAAACCACCATTCCAAGCTATTCACATCGTTCAAACGCTCCTTTGCAAAATGTTCAGGCTCTATGGGCGTAAAGCCCTTGAAATATCACAACAAATACTAGTCAGGCAAGATACTTACTCTTTGTCCTTGACGAGCAGTTTCTGAATGAAGTCCTTAGCATCGTCGGAGATCTCAGTGAAAGCTTCGTCGTCGAAGTCGTATTTAGCGACGGTGACGTTAGCCATCGTTTCTATGTCTGTCTCGCCCATGAATGGTGATAGACCTGATAAGCTGGAAAGAGATGGTAGATGTTTTAATGATGCTTCCTCATTGATAGTAAGAACAATCTTAGAAGAATTATCAAAAAAATTAAAAAGACTTAATACGATTTTTGTTGGACCTGAAAGTAGTCAAATCAGCCGTTAGTTTTAACAAGGGTGATCCAGTCCAATGACTCTTTCATCAAAGATTACTTTCAGTATTGTACTAAAAATTGATATAATAGTTTTGAATAGGTTTTCCAGGTCTCATAAATGATTGAGCCACAAATTTATTGCAAAAAATTAAAATTAATTGACTATCTTATGTACCTACACATTTCGAATTCATCGTCCATATGCAAAAAAATACTTACAGCACATAACATATGACTCCCACAGACCACATATCAGTTCCGTAGCCAATCTGATCGAAGTTCACAACTTCTGGGGCCACGAATTCGGGAGTACCGAACAAGACCTGGAGTTTCTTCTCAGGGTCGTAGAACCTGGCTAGACCGAAGTCGATGATCTTGATGCGGTTGCCTTGCTTTGTTAGACAGAGGATGTTTTCCGGCTGCAGAAGAATATAAAAGTTAGGATTAAGGATCGTTTTGGGTGACATAAAGACTGATTTACAGAGGTAGTTAAGGAAAGTCACAAGTTCTGGACCTGTATGGTCGAAACTTCAGACTATTCCCGAATCAAATTCTTTCTCAAAAGTTGTCGGTGAGAGTCATAGGGTTAGGACCCAAATAATCCTCATAAATTTTCCGAAGCAAATTAAAAACTGCACGGATTCTTCCTGAATAATCTAGTTGTCATCATATACTTGGTACGTACGTAAGTTGGTATGAATATCAGTGTATGAACCTATATCAAATTATCAATTATTAACAAGTGCCAACTATTTTTAATCACACTCATAAAACTGCCGGATGTAAACGAGGCACTTCAAAGTGCATTAAGTGTGACGATTTTAAGTGTGCAGTGCAAGGTGACGCTACTTGTCAAGAAAAAATGCATCGATAAGTCAAAGTTGGTACATTTATTTTAGTCCTGTGTTTTTCCGCCAGGACAGATACGTTTTTGGTTGAAGTGCTAAAATAATCATCGAATGCTACTACCGGATTGAAAACTATAAAAACAAAAATAAAAAAAGATATTTCTGCAATGCTTCCGATAGATGACAGAAATACGAATTCGAAATTCAAAAGCGACATCTTCAAATAAACTCTGAACAGGCCGGCAGGGTCGCGCGCTTTTTTCCGCCATTTTGATTTATTAGTTGGACGAGAACCAAAATGGCGGGACCGCAACAGCTGAACATTGTAATTGTTTCTTTATTTACAGTATTATTTGTACAACCGGAGTTACGTATGTATTTATTGTTGGAGTCAAGGGTGAAGCGATTTCGCATTTTCTATAGACTTTAATTATGGGATTTTGGAGTAATTACTACACTCGGGATGTAATAGGTGGTCACCCATCCACGGAATATCCTAGATAAGCGCGGCTTAACCTGAAGATCGACCTTAGCGGCTGTTATTATTTAGTCGCGAGCTCTAGTACTCTCGAGTCACTATTCATTGTCATTTGTATCCTAGACAAAATAAAAACTCCAGGTGCGTTGAATTTCTATTAGTGTTTCCAGATGACGAAATATCTAAACATCCTGAGCACATGACATCTTTTTAGACCTTAGTCATACGCACAGAAAAACTCTTCTGAATTACAAATGCATTTATTTAGATCCGTCACTTTTTAAACGGTCAGAAGATCACGTTTAAACGACCCGTTATGTGGTTTTATTTTTAGCTCCTACATAGTATTAATGAGGCGATATTATTTAATTGCTTCCTTAATTATGTTTGTTTCTTTGAGGCCTGATATTTGAAAAGGGAGTCCGTTTCAGAAATCTTCGCCTAATTTTCCATAGGTACATACCACGAACCCGAAATTCTACAATATCGGTCGTGTAATATGATTTCGAAAAATACAATAAAAAAACGGTGTTTCGATGTTATTTATCGACTTTCGATCCAATCGTCATATTACGCCATCAACAGGAACTAGTACTGCAATAACCTAATCTTCGGATGCTTTAATATTTTCTGTTTTCACCAATCCACAATACATTTTCCAAAATGATTTTCCAAATTGATGTTTCCAAAATGTATTGTGTGATTGATGTGACTTGACTGTTTATACAATAACATGAGTCTATTGGTTTACTCTCAGACAGTCGGCACTATTGCTATAAGAACTCCGAATAGGATTCATACAATCTGTTAAAGTTCCATTCGTCGTCATTTTCATCATCATTTTCTTCATTACAGTCCAGAATCACCCACTTCTGGGTACAGGCCTCCGCTTTCTTATACCATACTTCCCGGTTCCGTACGTCACGCATCAAGGTGTTAAATTTCCGGAGACAATCAGACTTTTGCTAAAAAAACTTTTGAATGACGCAGTTCAGGATCATAAGGAACTCTAGGCTTAAAGTTCCAGGTCAATTAGGACCTAGTTATCAACGTACCTTCATATCCAGATGCAGGATGTTCTGCCGGTGCACGAACTCGATGCCCTCGCATATCTGTCGCATGAAGACCGTGCATGCGCGCTCCGTCAGCACGAAGTCTTCATCGATGACACGTTCAAACAGCTCCCCACCGGTTATACTGGAAATAAATAGATAATATTATGCTGAGAACAGTGGATGATAGCTGCTGATTTTATTTCAGTGGAAAACATGACTGACGAAATGTTGATGTCCTACTGAGTTCACTGACGATCTGCCTCTTTTCACCCTTATGTTTTATGTAATAATGTTGAAAAGTGGTCGACCGTCAGTGAACTCTGATAGTACCTACTAAGTATACGTGTACCTCTGCCTAGTTTTTCGGAGAATACAGTTATTACATTATCATCATCATCTGCCTAGACCTTTCCCAATTTTATTGGGGTAGGCTTATAGTCTTACCAGATGCAGCGGACTACAGTCGTTATGTTAAATGTTAATATTAGACAATATTTTGTATCTCTATAAATAAAATGTTGAGTACATTTCAAACTAGCAAGTTATTGAGAATCATTGCTGCTTGGTAAATGTCACAGTTGATCTACCCTCCCTGAAATGACTGAGTTACATTTTTGGCAACACAGCTTTGGAAGAAGGGGTAAGGTTGAAGTCTCCCACATAAATACCATCAAAGACAGATGCCACTTACTTGGTGTGGCATCTGTTTTTGCTACAGTAAACTTTAATGACAGTTGCCTCAGACTCAAAATCAGTAAACTAACTTTACAATCAATTTATTGAAATTAACAGTTATACACAGAATCCCATAAACCAAACATAGTTGTTTGGTTTATGGGATTCTGACGTCTTTAATGCATATGTGTAACTAGCCGTCCCACGCAACTTCGTCAGCGTCACATTTTTCCCGGTTTCGCAACATTTTTCATTGCTGCTCCGCTCTTATTGGTTTTAGGATGATATATAGCCTTTTTCGATAAATGGGCTATCTAACACTGAAATAATTTTTCAAATCGGACCAGTAGTTCCTGAGATTAGCGCGTTCAAACTAACAAATAAACTCTTCAGCTTTATAATATTAGTGTAATGTCATTTATTCGCAAATATCCGTGAGAAAATAATTACGGTCGTGTGGATGGACAAACAAAACCGACGCTATTACTAGTATTATTTGGCGTTGAACACTTCGGAATCGTAAAACGGTCACAAACTACGATTTATAGCATCACTCGTGAAAGAACTTGGTGATGTCTAGTTTCGGTCGAAAAATATAGTGGTTTCAAGAATCAATGAAGTTTTAGATTAGGCCACCTTTTTTATAAGGGTGGTCTCACTCACACACAAAAGAACAAATTTGAGAGCATAATTTATTCGTTCAAGCAGCAAAAATCATTGCTAAGAGGTTGTAGATGGAGCAATCGATTATTTCTTCCAAGACAATTTTGGACAGAAGGTCGATTAGTCATTCAGTATAGACTGAGTTATGTCTGGACCTCTCCCAATTTGCCGACACCACCAGGTTATCCGCCTTCCGCGTTACTCAAGCCCAAAGATAGGTCTTCCCAATCAGTCCCTCCGTTCTTGGAATACACGCAGAAAATCAGTTCTCCGTTAAAGGAAGCAGCGTATTTATGAACTATCAATACAAAAGTGCATTTGTTATCACAAGGCTGGAATGGCCGACGGCACCTTAGCTTTAGAATTCGAGCTATGTGTGAATCACGAAGCCAATATTACCATCAGCTTCCTCCTTAAAATTACGTCAAAATAAACTGTTTGTTTTTCTACAACAGCGAAAAATAAACAAATAACCAATACCTACGCAAATCTCCAAAAACCGCCTCTTAAAAACGAGAAAATACGTTTTCTATATATAGAAAAACTACAAATTGCACGTCCGAAGCGTGCGTTGGGTAAGGTTGCCAAAAAAATAAGATGATCGAAATTAGCATCGACGTGTGCGTTGGCGCCAAAATAAACTCGAATAGAGGTGTTGAAGGTTGATGTCAGGCCGTTTATTTCGTGTTTGTCGATGTAATGGCTTTAAAAACGTTGTAATATGTTCCAGCATATAATGTTGTGATATTTTCGATCCGACCCACGGACAAGGCCCAGAATGCGACCCCGACCAGTGCAGGCCTTTCTTCGGTCACCAACCCGACCAAGAAACATTATCTCTTTTTGGGAGATATCACAGAAACCCCGACATTTTGTACTCCAAATCCAGAATGACCATTAAATCGCCCTAAGCTGCCTTAATGCATTCTTGAAACCGCATTCCTGAACCGAAAACCAGTGTGTAATCTTCCTTTACTTGGCTGTTAACGTTTTTACTTTAAAATGGTATTTCGAAGTTCCGTGTGGGTTGTCACGACGCAATTCCACCAAGTCCTTAGTACACACGTGCAAGAATACGTTTATAGTGTTTTAGTAATGTCCCGGAAAGACTGGCGAAGTGGCGGCGACTAACTGTTCTTTATTTTAGCGATGACCGTACGTCTTTGTGTGTGAACGGTTTAAAGAGGCGGGATTTTTTGCTGCAGAGAACAGGAAAAGGTTGTTGTGCAGTTCTGCTTTATTTAGGTTTTGAGGAGCCAGGGGTTTACGGTTACAAAAATATCTGTTGGAATTGCAAAGCAATTTGGGCTTTTAATTGTTTGAAAAGGATACGTGTTTTCGATGAACCATTAAGCAACAGTTTTCGGAGACCTTAAAACCAAACATACTTCACATTGATTGCTAAAAACCACATTTATACGAGTATCTTTCATTACCTAGTTTGTTTTGTTTACCATAACAACATAATTTAAACAATAGCCGTAAACGCGAAATTAGCGATAAAACTCAACGGGTTTTGAAGCGTACAAACGACTTTACGATGACCCCACTTTCACTCAAGTCCTGGTTAGAACTTTTTGTAATGCAATATTGGTTTACTTACACCTTCACGGTTCTTAAGAGGTCAAAGTTTTATAGCTTCTGTGTTTAATGGAGGATAGACGAAAGCTGGAGAAATCTTGATTATGGTAAAGTTTACAGGAGCTCTTCCACAAGCTACATGCCCTAGAACTAGAATCACTCGTGTTGCGACAGCGACAGTTGTGAGTGGGCTTAGAGCCTGGCGACGCAACGGTACCAAAAAAAAAAACAAGAGACAGGAGCGTGCTGCTTGATACAAGTTTGATCTTTTGAGGTCGTGAACGTGGCGTATGGCCCGGACCTCCACCAAAGGATGATGATGATCATGACAGCTTTTATTCCGGCAGAACATTTCTGGGAGAGTAACAACACAAACCATTTATTTCAATTAGGCCCTAATAAGGCACTTTTCATCATCAAACATTAAAACAAAGGAAATAGAATTGATTCTATTGAGATAAATTTACAACACCCAAGCGGGCGTAGCCGCGGACACCGGCTGGTAGGTTAGATAATTTATAAAACAAACATACTACCTACACTTTTGATTCTATGATTCTGTTTTTCATATTTTTATGCTGCAGAAGTATAGTAAATATAGTTGGCGTGGTGACTTGGAAATTGCTAATTATTAAATTATGTTCTGACCTAGTAACGCCATTGCAGTATGACTATTGTTCACTATTTTGAATTTTATTGCGAAACACGTTTCTGACGTGCTTCTGATACTAACATGAATTTTAAATCTTTGGAATGAAGCCTTGTCCATTTTAAAACTAGGCTGTCTGCAGTTTTTATGACTAAGGCTCGGATTCCAACAAAGGGGGGACAAGACGAGAGGAGCGAAGAAGTGTTGTAAACCTTCAATAGAGAGTTGTTATTTAAACTTCTTAAAAATACTTAAGGCTGAGGGCAGACTGAGGTAAGATAATTTTTAAGACAGACTATCATTCGAAGATGATATCGAATTCGAAGATAGCTCGAGTGAGCAGCTAATTTACTGCAGAACAGTCTCTTATGGAAGGACTAAGTACACACTTATCGACGTGGAATGGGCTAGGGCCCATCATGTATGACCACATTTGTCGCATTTAGTTCGGGATCCGAACCCAGACTGGGCCTCTTTTTGACCAGCTCAAGCTGACAACGCTTCGGTAACTGTTGAGACAACCTAGAGAAAAACTTGACACAAGTTCAAAGCAAGTCTACTGTGTCTATGATAGAGAATACTGTTTTTTTTTTCAAGTGTGCACACTGTCTTAAACTAGGAATGCTAGATCTTTTGTTCATAAGTCGTGCAATAGCATCATCTAAAAATAGAACGCACGGTCTCTGACGTGGGTGTCAATGGAAATATTATATTGACTAAGAAACAATATCAAATGTAAAGTAAAGGAATCCATTTGTGGAAGTGTCTCTTTGAACATTGTCAGCATTCAAAATCTAGTTCTGTGAGAAAATTTTTGGGTTCGTGGATGGCTATAAGAGTACGGGAAAACGATGATGCCGAAAGACTGAAAGATGATATAGCTAGAAAGGATGTCACTCATGAGATGACAACCAATAGAGATGTATGGAAGAATGGTCATACCGCGCCACCCCATTATAAATTGGGGCTATGGGCAAGGATAGGATGATAATGATGGTTTACAACGGGTCCCATGATGACACCTTCTGTTAATCTCGTTAGTTTTCAAACTAATGAAACAAGTTCATATCCAGATAGGAACATTCCGTTCTTTGTTTTAAACCTTGGAGGTACGCAGAAACGTGCAGCTATGCTTCAATTTGCGTACTTAAGTAACAAATGGATAATTTATTTTGATTGTCCAATAGACTGACAGGTTTTAAACAGGGCGTTCAATTGGCTAAATAATTGAGAACTAAACTGAGAGTTAACTGCACGTGGATCTGAATGGAGCCATAAGAACATAAATAAGTATGGGGACTTTAATAGATGCTCGGCGATTTATAGCTTTTGATTTAGAACCTAATGGAGCTATGGAATAAGGTTTTGCTTGAGTTATTGGTATTCATTCATGAGCAATCCTGCTGAGAATAATTCCATGCGTCCATCTTCAGGTTTTAGTTGAATTTGATTGCTGTGCATTTTTTTTAGTTTTTCCCTGGAGTTTTCAATCCTTAGTCATTATCGTTTACAATATTCGTTGTTTTTTCAAAGCAAGCCATTTTAATATGGTCTACCATTTTATTCTTGTCGACAAACGTCGAAATAAGTTAAATGATTTTATGAATAAAGTAATCAAGCCAATAAGATCGTCCGGAAAGCTGTAACACGTCGAAATAAATTTATTTAAGCATGACATTAATTATTATTTACGTGTCACGATCCGCATGTGATTTGCACAAGTGCTTTTCATTCCAAATTGTTCAGACTGTGAAGGAATGTGGTCTGATGCCAAAATAAACGAATGTCCAAAAAAATTATTACTGCTCTTTGTACAGCAAGTTGTAAAGAAGTATTTTATAGACTTTTTATTGCAGATCTTTGATTATCTTGATCAAAGGTAACTTTTGTTAAGAACCTCCTAAGAACGCAAATGTTTATCTACCCACACGATGAGACTGGCAAAATTCTTTTGCTTGACCCCATAACTACATCTAAAAAACCCAAATTCCGAGATGCCACTAACATTTGTTGTTACTCTGGCCCTGACTCGATTATCTGCGGACTACGAGTTATGTAGCATCAACGTCGGATTTTTCCGTTTACCAATACGTTATGTTTACTTCTCGAGCGTTAACGTCATCCACTCATTTAAAATTAGAATGTTTGAATGGGGAGGAACGTCAACAGCTGATTCTCTACATACGTCATCATTACTTGAGTATTGGTTTTCGAATTGATGTCTCGCTTCTAGTTTTGACGTAGGCAGAAGCGTCGGTTGTTAACATAACTCTGATATGTAAACAGTTTAAGAGCTGCTGTATACATAAACAATATGAAACTCCGTTTTTGCCGTACGTCATTAGAACGCAACTAATATACGGTAGTTATAAACAAAGTTAACGGCTTTAGACGATGATCAATCAACATCGTAACATCAATATCTGTGTTTACATTGATAGTTTTTATGATGCTTTCATAAGACTAAGATAGGATCGAAAGTTAGACAAAGGCACAGATTACTTTCTCATGTTAGATCAGAGAGCTTAAATTGAAAATAAGGTAACGTAGGCAGTGGCGGATTTGCAAATTTTCAATGTATATGTCCTAGATTATTTTTACAATCCAACAATTTTTTGGGTTTTTTTTTGAGTTAATCAAAGCTCAATCATGTACGATTAATAAAGGAGGGAGTAGTCAGCCCGTAGGACTGACGTGTATGAGTTGATACTGTTGATAGTGCGAAGAGGGAAATACATTTTCTGCAATTTCGCTCTTTTCACGCATACAAAGTGTGGGCTGAGGGCGCAGAGGCCGATTACTGGTAGGGGGCGGCGAACTAGCTGCTTTACTCTAGAATATGGAAGTTTGCTACACCGAATGTACAATCACCACAAGTGAGAGGGGAAAGTCATCCGCAAAATTTGTTGCAGACTTTTATCTGTAAAACATCAGAAAACCCCCATGCAGAAATCTTTTTGATTTCTACGAGGTAGCAAAAAAAAAAAAAAAGAAATTCGGTCCACAAATGTGCCACTCCAAAAATCTTCCTAAATCTAGGCTCCAGTCTACTCAGCCTGCTGGTACAACGTAAGCAATATTTTTGTGAAGTGAAGTGTTCACAGTAAGTTGTCTTTACAAACATTATGACGCGGAAATATTTGTAAATGAATATTTGCCCAGTCTGCATCTGGAAATGTTGAGTTGAAGGCTCAAAATACAAGGCACGTATGCACTACAACCCAAAACTGAAAAAGTGTGTCATACTGATTGTGATTCAGAAAAGAATATTTTTAGATGAAAAAAAAAAACATCTTGGGCGTAAACGTAATAGTTTTATAAGGAGTCAGCCAAAAGTCACAAGATTTAAAAAAATTAAAAAAAAGTTATTTAAGTGTCGCTTCGTCTCATTGTTAATCATTTTCAGTGAACGCATGCACAGGGTTGCCAACTTTTAAAAATAAAATTTATATCTTTGTGTGGCCAAAAAGGAAATTGTGTAATTAGAGTAGTTTATACTTTGTGTATAGTCACATGTTTAATGTGAAGATAGACATTTGGCAGAACATCTGAGGGGCTGAAATAATTGGGCAGAGTACGGAATGTAATAGACATGTCAACACTAGAGTACAACGACCGATTGGCAGAATTGCTCGATGCCTGATTTCCGGTTAAACGGAACTAAAAAAAAAATTTGCCTACCAAAATGCCATAAATTAGCTTTGATGCTTTCTTATTACCTAACTTTTTGATTCCCTATCTCGTGTACGTGATTCTGCCACTTTGCTTTTGATTTTGATTTCTGCCGTCTGCTGTCACTTTGACACTCTTTGACAGTAAGTAGATACAGCGGTGCAAAGATCTTTTGGCCCTCAAATGACGTTGATAGAGTTGGTAAACATTTATTTTGTAAAATTGTTTCTATAAATATATAGAAAAACCGAAACGGGGGTGTTAGTTTCAAAGATGGTCACTCGTCAAAAGACCCGTGTAAAGCTGTACTTTATTTTCTAACAAGTCCACTTATAAATAGTAATCAAAGAAATTCGCGATGACAACTAGCAGCCCTGTCAACTTTGATAGAATGGCGTCGCGTGGCCGCGCGCCAACTATGCGCCGTAACTTCTGACGTGGTTTGACGCCACGACTCATTCTGTATCTGTGGTCTGGCCGCCGCCATTTACGGGTTACACTTTGGCGCGCTTTATATCAGGATATGCGTCACAGAGGAAGACAAAGAAGGTATTCAAGATAGGTTCATTGAGGGTTTGGATTCGAAGTTGAAGATAGAGAGGCCTTTTATAAACACATTGAGTGGAAAAGAACTTTTTATAAGCTTTTTTTTTAAGTTGTGTGTGAGCGTTTTGATTTCGACAGGACCGCATTTAGGGTTGAATGAGTGGGTCCATGGCATTTGTAATTGATATTTGTTAGTTTTCAATAAACAAATATACACGGTGTAAATCACCTCATCACGAAGCCGTCATTCAACCAAGCAAGTACATGAAACTAAGTAACTGGAAACGACTTTTTTTTGGGGGGTGTAAAATCATGTTTTGTGATAGAACTCAATGTAACACACTCAAAACATTGTGCTGATGGACGGATTGAATAGTACGGGGGTCGTTAAGGTGTTTAAAGTAAAAATCTTACATTATAAACTTGTATTTAGAAAAATACTTGTCAAAAAGTTGGAACTTTGACCCCTAATATCTCCGTAACTAAAAGGTTCCCAGGTATGGTGTAGAACAAAAAAATGATCGCAATGACAGGGAGAACCAGTGCCTTTCGGCTTAGTTAAGAGGTGCTTTACACCCTTTATAAAAGTTAAGAAAAGTTTCCTCCGTAGCGCGGAAAGCACGGTCCCGGCTGTCATTTGTAGATCTTTGACAGTCATTACAAGTCAGAAGCCGAAACTCTGACATCCAGTCTTACTAAGGGGTTTCGTATTACCCAGTTACTGGATTGTGGAGGTCAGATAGGCAGCCGCTTCATGTAAAATACTGATACTCAGCTGCATCCGGTTAAACTGGAAGCTGACCCCAACAAATTTGGGGAGATGATGATAAAAGATAAGTAAAACTACATTGCGTGTGCTTACAACATAAACATCACGCCTGAAATTAGAAACGTTTAAGTCTCGTATAATACAGGGCGAGGCTATTGTCATCAATCGGGCATAAATCCAGATTCCGAGGCTGCTACTCAGAAATTCCTGATAGATTAAAAAGCCCCCGTCACACACCAAACAACACAACAAACCAATACATTCATTTTTGTTTTTTTAGCGGTAGCAAAGTTATAGATTTTTGGGGAGGGGGGTGCAGCCACCCCGCTCCCTGGCTATGTCTATGGTGATAAGTGACAAGCTTTCAAATTTCGAATCGACCCGACCTGAGGAAGTTGTTTTTATCCCTTCAGCAACTAGAAAAGAGGTGAAGATCTTCAAACGGCTAAGCAGATTTTCTCGAAACATAGTTAAGAACACTCTCGATTAAAGCACCTTTCAAACGAAACCAATTTTATCAAAATCGGTTCGTCCGTTTAGGAGCTACGATGCCACAGGCAGACACACAGATGCACACGTCAAACTTACAACATCCATCTTTTTTGGTTGCATCCGGAATCAAATCCAGAAAAATTCGTCAATTACTAACTAAAGTCAATAATTTATAGGAATACCTAATCGTGTTTTCCTACCGCAACGATCCATATTTGGGTAGGTATCTCCAAATTAAAACAAAGTTCACAAGACCTATGACTGTGCCGTGCGATTCTCGCACTCATTGCGGCTAACCGCAGAACAGGCGATAAGAAAACCACCTCATGTTTGCTTAACTGTACATTTGTGTTACTTTCCAATAGTAAAGTAATACTACAGTGTCTTGTGACTCATCACCATCACTTGTCTGGCTTTCACCTTTTTGACATGTCACTGATCTGATTTACGTATATGTATGCGCGAAAAGTTTTGTACTTAAACGTAGTCTCAAATGAAAGTATTTAACAGGTTTTCCTGTTATTTATTCTCTAACTGTGGGTGGTGGAAGGTCATTTTGGGAATTCCAGAGTAGTTTGCATCAAATGAGGGACTGCCTGACTAATGTAATCAATTAAGCAACAATGTTCAACCATCATCGTAATAGAACTATGACAAGCACCCGCCTTCTAATTTTATATTACTTATCTATACAGACACATTATCCAGATGAGTTCGTATCTAAATATTTACTACGATGATGACGTCACGGTATAAAAGTGAAAATTCCATAATTAATGTTTAACGGCTGCTGTCACACCTGTCAGCACTATCGGGCTGTCAACGACCGACCTAATTACACCTGGATTATTCATAATTACTATTTGAGACTTTGTCAGGAACAGGAGGGAAACTCCTTTGTAGCGAAATAATGCCTTCTAATTAAAAGCGATGAAAGCGACAGCTCTAACAAAATAAATATAATGATGTATTTTTTTTTTGATGTTGTTTATAAAATATCTGGTGTCTCAAGACTAAAGTTTGCTCACGAGATTTTTTGGGTGCATACTCGTATTTTTAGGCACATTAGCTTGCCCTTCAGAGGTTTTTAAAACAAAGATGATTTCAGCGCTAACAGATGCTTCCATTAATCTACAAACTGACAACCAGAAAAAAAAAAACAAAACAATGTGCGAATAAGTTGAAAGTGACAGCAAATGGTGATAAATAATGCAAACTTAAGATCATTTAGCGAGATGATAAATGGAAACACATGGCCTAGAATTCCGGCACGTCAAAATTACGGGCGTCCTTAACCCACATCTGTGGAGTCAAACATAACCTGGTATTGTCCAGCTTTTGCGGGCATGACTCAACGAAGCTACCGTTTGAATGAACTGGCAAACTGGAATTGCAGCGAGCATGTTGGTACAAACGAATCTGCTACCACCTACGTCGTGTGTATGATAAATAACTATTACAAAAATAAATTCCTGTGCGAAGCTAGTGGCGATACAAATAAACTGGTATGACGGAAGCTTTAGAATCGTCGTCTCCTCCACCAGTTTTTCCGCAAGTGCCGTGTCGTGTGTTGCTGTGATTATTTAGTCATTCGCGTTCGGTATTTATATAAAAGAAAGGTCGTTGAATAAAATTAGATAAAACACGCATCTGATATGTCCCACGCTATATGGACCGCCGTGGGTAGATTTCTTGGCATTGTTGACTTTCGAAATAATCTAGTGACAGCTGTTACAACTAATTAGAATATTATGAGAATAATATGTAAAAAAATCACATCCGCTCGTCTAAAATTTAAGTGAATGCTGCACGCAAGATATTATTTTCGTATGCAGAATGAAATCTAGATAATAATCTATTTCATTAAACACATTCACGATTTCCTTTTGTATCATTCATCATAACACCTTTCTTATCATTTGAGTACATGATTTCATTCATGCAATCAAATGACTCGTAGGTGAAGTGCTGGCAGGTAATAACTTTTCCAACATTCTTCTCTTATCACACCGGTATTACTTTCAAGTTGAATGGTACTTACAGTTCAAGCACCACACACATGTATTTCCCCCATTCGTAGGCATCGTACAGCTGTATGAGCCTCGGGTGTCGCAGTCTTCTCATCACGTCGACTTCTCGTTCTACGTTCCGTCTCTCATCCCTTCTGCTAACAGACACCAGCTTAGCTGCAAGTTCTAGCCCAGTGCTTCTCTCGCGGCAGAGGTATACGGTTCCGAATTTGCCTCTGTAAAATAAGATATAAGCGGTTTTAAATATTATGAAATAGCAGGGAATGGACAGTTAGAAATCTCTCGAATTTGGACAGCAGTAAATAGAAAGTCCCATTTTCGTAAAAAATGTAATATTAACTCATAATGACATTGAGATAAGAATAATAAAGATCAACAGACAACAGTCATAATAGAATTTTCCTAAACATCCAAAGATGAAATCAATCCGATTTGTCCGAATGTCAGTTACAACACAAAAGCATCCCAAAGATTTATGAAAGGGAACAATCTCGACAAAGTGCCTTTAATAGATTCGAATGCTGATCTAAGAAAATGAATTACGTATACGTCTTTTGATGAAGGAAACCATTACAATGGTTAGATTAATTCTGTGGCAAACGAAACCCTTTCAGATAGAGAAATGTTGCGTAACGGACCTCATACATTAAGTTCTATGGATTCAAGTCGATAAATGAACGTTAATAAACTATTAAGTGACTGGTATATTGCTTTAGTTCAATTAATGTTTCCACCTGTTATATTATGAGTCATGTAACGAGTGAATCTTTATGTATACGTGTTTGGACTATCGATTCCGACATTAAAATTTAGTGGGATCTAATTATAAGTCGATTACGTATCGTACTGGCATTGTCTTAGCGTGAATCTGCCATGTTTCAAATTTATAACAAGGTATATTTAAGTGTTTCGTGGAGAACGTCTTTGGAAATTAATGCTGCTATGATTAAAAGAACGCGGCTTTAAGGAATGACAATTTGACAAATGAAATGTTTAAATAGTAATTTATTTGGGCATCGACAGCCCTAAAATTGAAAATAAATAGTAGTTTACATTGCTGAATCATGTTAACCTATTAGTATACTATCTACTTAAAAATCACATACAAGTACTCGATAACCATAGTCGGATTGATATCTAAGTCAACAATTCAACAACCCACATACTGTTAAGACTCTTTGTTGGTTTTGTGTACTTTCTACTTATTACCATGTAAATTGACATGACCAACAAATACAATTGCGATAGCTTATCGTCATAATCATTGTTTAAACACATTTTCTGTGTTTAACAAACACTTATTGTAGTCTGAGACATTTGATAAACTCACCTGCCGATCTCGGAGAGCATTTCGTAAAATTCATTGACATCTGTACTTCTTTTAATCGAGACATCACGACACGGGAACGGTGGCTCGATCTCTGCAAAATGAAAAAAAAAAACATAATCTTTTAAAGAGGTACACTAAGGAGAGTGGTACGGTTCATTGGCAAAAGCGTTGGAGTTCTTCTAGGATGATTATTGGGGCCATGAAAGAATAATACTCTTTTATTGAGGAGGCGTTCCTTCTACGTAATAACTGATAATAACAACGACTATTTAAAATATTTGGTAGGTGACAATGGTCATTTGAGTGCCCAATAGATTCCACCTATCCCTGACCTAGCCCTGTCAGCATAGCTCTTACACACACATATGACATTATGTTTGAAGTTCAAGATCAACCCTTTGGTTGGTCTTGCCCATCACCCGGAAATCCCACCTTTTATTAACCCATATTAACCCTGCATTTGCCTTCATCTTTGGACACATGAGAACAGACATGCTCTTGTAAATATGTATCTTATCATCTGCTGTAATCCAGATTGCTTATCTGTTATCAACACTAGAGGCAGTAGTATTCTAATGCACTTCACTTGGTCTACTGACCTCTTTAAATTCTTCATCAACTATCTGCTTAGAACACGGGGCTGAGCGCGCTCTGAGTTGCCGATGATACCATGTGCTAACTTGCCACCTTTGTATGTTTCGCTTTTGATATTATTACATGGTGGTACGGGTTATTGATATCGACGTTCTGCTTTTCTATTCTACTTAGATTAAGTAACAAGGAAATTGGTTTTAGATACTTTGAATATTTTGGATTGTATTGTAGTATAGGTTCCTACATGTATTTGTAATTAAAGCTGCCATGTCGATGTCTGGGAACGTACAGTTACGAACATCATTACACTAGGATCTTGTTAAATATGCTAAAACTATTGTTTTTACCACGTTTTTTTCTTGCGGATATGATATATCGAGTCAGTAATTAGCTTGATTAGGTTATTTTACATTATATTGATAAACAGATAATAATGCACGACATACGGACCTGGGTGTGTCGTTTTAAAGATAATATCCAGTTAAATCTAACACAGGTGTGTGTCTTTGTAGCTATCCTACGAGCCAATCTGTATGCTTAACCTTAGCTTCGTCTGTTACTATGGCAGTCACGTCAACGAATATTTTATATGGAGAAACGGTGTTCGAGAACTCGCACCGTTCGCTAGAGGCTTTATCGTTGTTGCAAGCAAAGTTTACGCTAGTGAAATATTGTAGTGACTTTTCACACTTTAGATAAGGAGCTAGATAGGAAAATCACTTCATCATCATAATGTCATAGGTCCTATCATTATATCTGTACTTATAAATTACATTGCAAATTAGGTGTGACAATACTACGTCGTTTCTCAATCACGACGCTATTAGTTTCATCGAGCCAATAAATTACATCTACAAATAGTGATGCTGGCAAAAAAACTGTCTTCGACGCATTTTTCAGTCTAATTAATTACTTTTCTCGACACTTCTTTAGCGACTATATAGAAGAAAAAAAAACAATAATAAACTTGCAGTGCACCTACTAATGCGTCATGCTGTCATGCATCATTTTGGCAGCAAGTCAAGATGTAAAAAACGCATGCCGAGCACGACATTGCGATTTTTGGAGTGTCTGTCTATTGTTTAGTCTGTCGAACATGTGTTCAACGTTTTTGTTGTATCTTGTTTACATATTTTTGTATCCGGCATGAGTTTGGCTTGTTTAGTTAATTTTCAATGGTAATCAACCTAATTTCGTATGTTAATTTTGTTATTTTGTAAAGTTTCGGAGGCCGTGTTTGGATAGGCTGGTCAATTTATAGTTTTGATGCCAATTAACGAGTTTAATTTTGGTTGGTTTCTGTTTGAATATTGTAATGGTAACAATTTTATATAGTTACCGAATTTGCTTACATAAATTGTAAGCAAATTCGGTAACTATATAAAATTCGTTAAATAATTTCGGTAAATAACCCATGATATCCCTTAAATCTTTCAATATATTTTATGAAATACGTAAATGTTTTATAAAGGCGCCATAGTCTGCACAAAACACCCAATCATAATACTAATGTTTTTAGAATAAGATCTGATTGACATTTAACTGTTTTGTTAATGTGAAAATAAATAAATTTCAAAATCAAATCAGTATATTTTAAACGGTAAAATCCTCTGAAGGATATACAAAAAATATTAGAATTCCTACACAACGTTATTGCGCGAATTAGCCTTAATGTTCCAAAAAAAAACTCGCCTCAATTTTTCTATGCACCCATTGTAACAGTAGGCACAATAGTAGGTACATAGTACTAATATAGTTCAACCTTACTACGTTGGACAGATCACGGGGTGAACGCACCGCGGACGCTACTGACGCGTTCATCCACCTTTACAGCAAGCCGTTGATTACTCACCGATTTTATATAGGCAGATTTGCATCGGATCTTTATTTATTAAATTTAATGTAATGAATTGTATAGGCAGACTTTATGGGCTACGGGCGATATCATTATCGTTAACTCCAGTCAAGAACATGCTGTCACAGCTGGCTTCTTTGTTCCCCGATCATTATAATCTGGATCTCTTCAAAGTTTGAGTGAATCGGTTTCTTCTAGACAACCGTACTCCACCCTAGGCCGCATCATCGCTTCACATCAGGCGAGATGCGGCCAAACGCTAGCCTAGCCGTCTAAGCCCTAACAGTAAACTTCGATCCCTCATCAGGTATTGATTACACCGAGAATGGGAGTATGAGACAAACAAGTCGTCCAAGTTGATACTCGTGCAGACCAGGGAAGCATGAGATAAAAGGGAGGAGGTACTCTGCTGTTGCAGTGGGTGGATCAACACTATCAATGAAGGTGATGACACTGATCGAAAGATCAACAGTTTTAGGAAATATGTAAAAAAAAAAAACAACTTCTCTCGTAAGGAGTCTCCTCCTTGCAGGATCAAATCACGTCTGCCGTAAAAGTGTATTGACACCAATACCAAAGCTTTCAAAATTTTATTTATTATATTTTTTTTTTTTTTGCAAAATTTCAGCAAAATCGGTTACCTACGGATAACTGGTTTGAAATACAGTTGCATTGACCAATACATAACTAATAACTAACAAGGCAAGTTAAATAAAAGCTTATAATTATAAAAATAAAACATATCATCATCAATTTGATCATTTTTTGTTTTAGTAAATAATAGACTGAAGTGTGTTTTCTGAGGTTTTAACGTTAATTGCTACCATAAATGAAGCTGAAGTTTTATGGCTATACCATACATGTAATGGTTTTTGGTATGGGCAAAAAAACAGGCTTATTTTGGTTTCTTAATTTAGAATTATTTAAGGCCAGCAAATTAACTGAGTGATCAATGATCAGTCTGCAGCTTAGACAGTCTTCCTGTGAGAGGAGGAAGCAATACCTACCCGAAGTTGTACCGGAACTTATCAGCTACAACTTGGGGTATGGCTTCCGAAAAACTCCTACTTACTTGAAGTAGGAACTTTTCGTTTTGAATAAACTAGAATTCTAAGTCCTTCGAAGAAAGAAAAGAAAAAAATACAGTCAACCAGCATCCAGCGAGAGGCCTATATCTTCACCCACTCCAGATGTTATTACATCTGATGAAAAACTGTCTACCTCTCAGCCAGTTATAAATTATATCGAATCGTGAATTCTGCCATTAAAATAGATTTAGTATCTGCCCAGTGGCTGCCATTGTTTTAAAATTAATAATAGCGAAATCGATGTAGCAATCTATATATATAAAAGAAAGTCGTGTTAGTTACTTCACTTATAACTCAAGAACGGCTGAACCGATTTAGCTGAAAATTGGCAGGGAGGTAGTTTAGAGCCAGGAGAAGGACATAGGATACGGTAGGGTAGGGTAGGGTAGGTAGGTAGGATAGGGTAGGTAGGTAGGGTAGGGTAGGTAGGTAGGGTAGGGTAGGTAGGTAGGGTAGGGTAGGTAGGTAGGTAGGGTAGGGTAGGTTAGGTAGGGTAGGGTAGGTAGGTAGGGTAGGGTAGGTAGGTAGGGTAGGGTAGGTAGGTAGGTAGGGTAGGGTAGGTAGGTAGGGTAGGGTAGGTAGGTAGGGTAGGTAGGTAGGGTAGGTAGGTAGGGTAGGGTAGGTAGGTAGGGTAGGGTAGGTAGGTAGGGTAGGTAGGTAGTAAGGGTAGGGTAGGGTAGGGTAGAGTAGGTAGGTAGGGTAGGGTAGAGTAGGTAGGTAGGTAGCGTCGGGTAGGGTAGGTAGGATAGGGTAGGTAGGTCGGATAGGGTAGGTGGGTAGTAAAAAGTGCATTGCAACGCATGCTGGGTACAGCTAGTATGTTATAAAAATATGCCAAAACTGTCTGTCACATTGTGTGTTACTTTGTTCTCGTCAATTGTTTTAAATGTTTGATATTATGAGTTATGATAGCTGTCAATGTGGCGCACTCAAATAATTGTGCTGACTGTATTATCACATCGTAAAATGACATTGGCTCAATGCGAATAGAGTGCGAAGCAAGAAAAAAATAATTATGCTCATGGATGTATTGAATAGTTCGTGGGTCACGCAGGTGTTAAAACTCTAAAAAAGTAAAGCCTAGTCTCGGATATAGATATTTCACTTTTTTTTTTATTTATTTTTTTATCTCCTTACAGAATGAATTAAAGATGCAAGAATTTGTCATAATTATATGTTTTACAGTTATTCACCAAACCGATTCGTTGTAGAAACAGTGGTGTTGTACAGGAACTTGACATGGGTTATGATAAGTCTACTTCGAATTTAATTTATAGCGGTTTGTACGTCTGTCAAAAACCATGAACGTGTGAATGATTGTACGTCTGTATTGTTAATTTCGAATTTAGAACTAGCTGTTACTCTTACCTAGGCACTGTCCAGTCACTTCTTAGGTACCCACATATTTTCTTTGTGTAGAAGTCTGTCTGTCATCAATGTTTTATCATTTTATATTTAGGTACAACAGTGTGTTGAATTGAATAAGTTTTAAAGTAGGTATTAAAATTTGCAGGCAATAGGCGTATTGGTTCCTATAGCTACGTACTATTTTATGATGCTGAAAAAAACAATTGTTTCCGCCATGCGTGACCGCAATTTACTCGTACATATGTCATTGTTGTTGTCATTTATTTTGGTACGATTCTATGGTTAAAGGAAAAAGTAATATTAAATCTATTGTATTCTATATGAATCCAATGTGTTGATGAGATGAAATGAAAATACATTGCGGAAAATCAGATGAGTGTTTTTTTTTTTGTTATCATAATATTTTTTACAGTTCTAAATGTTATCTACATTATTATTATGTCGATATTTTTATTTGTTATTATGTTTTTCAGTTTTGATCATTCGTATTTCCCGCAACGATTGGTAAATTTTATTTTCTTTTACATAAACGTTTATTCGTAGCATGAAAAATGCGATAACGTGAAAATGTGTTTTCCTCTAATGTCATTGACCTTTCATAATAAAATTGTCTTCAACATTTTACATACATTTGTTGTGTGAATGTAGAGACATGAATTTTGAGAACATATAGTACGTTGTACAACATAATATCATACATTCAATAATACAATACTTATCATATCTTTCAGACGTTTCAGTAAAACAGCTGAACATAAGTAAAAGGTAGGTTCTAGTAAATAATTGTTAGCACAATCATAAGCTAAAATAGAAAAGCAACAAAGTATACAAAACAATGATTAAAATTATGGAACGAACTTAATTGAAATTAAAAAGTGCTTATTCTTTAACACGAATATTATAAAAGAATCAGCACTTTCAAACGCATTCTTTAATTATGTCAGTACCTTCCAGTGTGCAGACTATGAAAATACTTTTGGACCATTTAAACGCAAACAAACATAGCAACAACAGACGAATTAAAAGACTGAAGTTCTTAAATACAAAATTCTAATACGAACTTAACAGACCACATTGCCACTTTTTCAAGTAAAAAAAAAGTTGGCATACACAGGATGTATGCGTCATGCCAAGAATGTTTTATGATTAAAGCCTATGGTATGTACTTTGACTAGAGTCCTACAGTCTTCTCTTAGTTATTTTACCTGTGTTAGGTGTATTTCAATAGCAACCTTTTTGCAACAATAATAAAGATCACTGTAATTTTGAGAGACTTGTCTGAGGCAACAGCCAAGGAAACGATGGATGGATTGTGTGAGAATTATATGAAAGAAAAAGGAGTAAATGATAGCGTGGCGGATTACAGAGGAGAATGGAAAAAAAACCGTGTTGCGCCGACCCCAAGTAACATGTGACAAAGGTAGGAAGAGGATGATGTCTAAGACAGCAGCCTAACACCAACCTTAAAGTTCCAACTTTTAGGTCCACTGTGGTTTTGAAAGAGATGCAATGTCACACGTTAAAACCACTGTGAATGAACTGTAGGGATGTTGGTTGATTTTTTTTCCTTTTGGTAACTGAGAACTAACCGATGGCGACTATTCTGCCAGTGTCATGTTGATCGTTGTTTTGTGCATAGTTCTCAATAATGGAACCTGACATAACTTGCTGTTGAATACCATCATGTCCGAAACGGAATTCCAAAAGTTCTTGTGGCTGAGCTTCTGTTGCTTAGATTTGCTGCAGGCTGCATTTCCATGAATTAATTTCGGGAAATTTGTTATTATGAGGACTTTGTTAGTATATATATAATGTAGGTTTAATTGAACTCATAATTATTAAACTTAGTGTGTTATTCAATCCATATTATAAGGTTATTAACATCACTACTAAAATTGATATCTTTGACGCGTGAAGCCGATTCCTTACTATTTTTATCTGACCTTCTGTTTCTGACATGATGGTATTCTATTATTTCTGGACACAGATTTCACCCAATGACCTAATCAAGGACTGTTTGCGTTATGCGTTATTCATCTAGGTACCTAAATTCAATCAAAAAGGGTTCTGACATCATTGACTACTGATGCTAGGCGAGACAAAGATGACCTGAGATGTGCCGATAAGAATAGAAATCAAGCAAGGACTGAAAAGGTTACCCTATGATAGGGGTTTAATCGGGTTATTTTTAAGGTTTGGTAAACTACCCTAGAGTAAGGGTTAATCCTTGTTATAGGGTTAATCAGCTTTTAATAATAAATAAATAATAATGAAGTCTGCCAAACTGCAAAACAGTTAAATGGAGTTTCTTGCCGGTTCTTCTCCATAGGAAACGACCAACCCGAACCGAGCACCTTTTTGTCGACGTTTTATAAGTGCCCCTGTAGGTCTATGTGAAATAAAAATATTCGGATTTCATTTAATTCTCCGTAACAAGGTGCACTGGCACAGAGTTCGATAAATGATAAATGATAATTTTTTTACACAAAAATATGCAAGAAAGTGATGGAGTTAGCCCGCTACTATATTTCTCAGCTAAAATATGGTTGTTAACCCATATTTTATAAGGGTCAACCAATTATAAGTCTAACCCAATACACCGGTCCCTAAACAAAGGACTGTCGATACTACAAAAAGAAGTTTTCTATATGACGTAATTACCGTCAATAATCGTCATAAGAACGACAGAATTTTCTCCACGACTCGTCCGCCTGACCGCATGTATTACCAACATGACGACTGAAGTGTCATCGAGATCACGATTCCAAATATTCGGCCCAGTCGAAAATAAAGACGGATTCCATGCGCCTGCCAAATATTGAGTTTTGTTTACTTTATTTTTATTCGGCTGTCAGTTAAGCTAACTACTCGTAACGATAATTAACTTTAGATTTAACCTAGATATGAGGAATTAATAGAATGTACAATAAGTGCTAAGAGTAATATTAATTGATTTTGACATAGTATTTTTGGGATTTTTATTTTACAATGACTTAAGTGTTAGTTAATTCACACATAGTAATTTTGTAGAAGTTTTGGCTGTGGGAGGTTCGATCTTTAATTTATGTTTAAGCAGTAATCACCTTGCTGAGTGCTAATTGGTAACAAAGTTCAATTCTTTCAATAATTTTAATGTAAAAAGGTACTAATGCTAATGGCTTTGACCCTGTGGGTGTTAATTCTTTTATTTGCTAACAAATTAAGGATACAGAAAATCAACAGAACGAATCCTAATGACGTCACGGTTTCGGAATTCAAATCCGTTATTCGTTATGTGTTTTTCAGTTGAAGTGGCAACACTGGGTTGGCTCAGCCTTAAAGTATTTAAGAAGTAATAAAGGAAAGTACTCGAATAAAATATTACCTCCAACCGGATCCGTTTCATCGACGTGGATCATTTCTGATGATCTGAAACAGAAATGAAACAAAAATTTCAGTATTCCACTCACATTAACATTCATGCAAATGGCTCTGCTGGAAACTGGTGCAGTATTAACTAATACACAAATTACGGACAGAACTCCAATCTATATATATAAAAGAAAGTCGTGTTAGTTACTTCACTTATAACTCAAGAACGGCTGAACCGATTTAGCTGAAAATTGGCAGGGAGGTAGTTTAGAGCCAGGAGAAGGACATAGGATACGGTAGGGTAGGGTAGGGTAGGTAGGTAGGATAGGGTAGGTAGGTAGGGTAGGGTAGGTAGGTAGGGTAGGGTAGGTAGGTAGGGTAGGGTAGGTAGGTAGGGTAGGGTAGGTTAGGTAGGGTAGGGTAGGTAGGTAGGGTAGGGTAGGTAGGTAGGGTAGGTAGGGTAGGTAGGTAGGTAGGGTAGGTAGGTAGGGTAGGGTAGGTAGGTAGGTAGGGTAGGGTAGGTAGGTAGGGTAGGGTAGGTAGGTAGGGTAGGTAGGTAGGGTAGGGTAGGGTAGGTAGGTAGGGTAGGGTAGGTAGGTAGGGTAGGTAGGTAGTAAGGGTAGGGTAGGGTAGGGTAGAGTAGGTAGGTAGGGTAGGGTAGAGTAGGTAGGTAGGTATCGTCGGGTAGGGTAGGTAGGATAGGGTAGGTAGGTCGGATAGGGTAGGTGGGTAGTAAAAAGTGCATTGCAACGCATGCTGGGTACGGGTACAGCTAGTAAATGATATATTAAACGTTCAACGAGCAATTTAGAAATTATTTATGCCGCCATTAGTCGTGTTTGAATTCGTCTCAAGTACTTACATCGGTGATTGTACTTTTAAAAAACAAATGGCAGCCGTGAACTGTTGAAACGGCTTTTTATTTTGGACTTGTTTTGGTATTATTTTAAAACGGTCTGTGGGTACAGCAAAACGAATATTGTTTTTAGTTTAGTTATTCCGGCTAACTGCCAAAGTGGTATAAACGAGTATTGATTGAGTTTACGGGCGTATGGTAACAATTGTACTTATGCCAATTTTGAAAGCTTTGAGTTGTTTTTTTTTGTAGTACGTAGTAGTATCAATATTACACAAAGTTTTGTGCTGATCAGTGTGATCTGAAGTAATATTGTTTTGCGAATTGGTGTAACTATTGATGAAAATATTGTTATGTCTTTTACTCCAGTCTGATAATATGGATCGTTCTAAAACTAAGACGTCTTATAATTTTGGATATGTATAGCGACTTTCGATGCTGACCGTACCTAATTGTAAATAATGCTCATATGTTTACTAATTACCTTACAATGTTATGGACTCAAATCTCTTAAAACTAGAATGGAAATATAGCGCAACACATTTATTTATTTATTCAAACTTCATGTACAATAGTGATAGGCGGACTTAATGCCATAAGGCATTCTCTACCAGTCAACCATAGGGTCAAATACGACAACATAGTGGTAGGGTACAAAAAAAAAAATTACAAATAACTACTAGTTTTCGAAAATTCATACACTTACATCATCTTCCTGCCCTTGTCCCATTTTATTTGGGGTCGGCGCAACACGTCTCTTTTCTCCATACTCCTCTGTCATTCGTCATGTTATCATTTACTCCTTTTTCCTTCATATCATTTTTCACACATTCCATCCATCTTTTCTTTTACACTTACATAGATACTAAATACACATTATACAAATAAAATATACTAATATATATTATAACTAATACCAAAATAAAAAAGGAGAAACCTAATAATGATTACTATGACTAGACTTATCACACCACAACATCACATCATTTAGACACATCTTCAGAGCAAATGTGACACAAGAGACTTTCAGCTTCAATTGTCATCATTCTGCTTTTTTGTGCTACGAGAAAAAGAGTTTTTTTTTTTGTGACAGGACACTACGTAAGCACACCAAGTTTAACAACTTGCAATTGAAACTAACCAAAGAGTTTAGATTTACTTTGTTTTTGGTCTAGGTGACTCTGGGACATACAATAATAAAAAACCACTTGTCACCACAAATAGTTCGTCCACCGTGACAATTTATGTGTCTATTTCGTATCGTGGAACAGATGACTACATTCTGCAGTCCAGCCGTGCACTCGGGATTGGGGTCGTCTATTTACGAACTAACATTTGTGGCCCATTATTATATCGTGTCGATCGCACGGACACAAACGTATTTCATATTTTAAATCACGCTGTTCGAATTTCAAAAGGATTGCTTTGCTTTGTCATGTCATAGTTGACAAATATGATAAATGTTAGCGTATTTTTGTCGCTAGTTGATAGGTGAATATTTTATCGAAAATAAATGGAAAGTTGGAGTTCACGTGTGGCGATAATCCATCTACTTCGTACCGTCATCTGGCGTAATTTTTGTACCATCTATAAAGATTTTTATTATCCCAAGAAAATGGTGCCCAAGGTAAGACAAAATTACAATTTATTCAGTTCAAAACTTAACAAAATGTCTTTTGGGATAAATAAAAACAGGGAAGCTCCCATAAATACGGAAAATATTTTGAACCCTCCTTTATTATTTCACTTCTGGGACAAATAACTGAAGGAAACAGGTTTTTGCTTTCAGAACTGAAATAACGAGAAATATTCCAGACAGACAGACAGCTCGACTTTGTAAAATGAACTAGATATGTTTTAATTACGCACAATCTCTTCTATCTTGCTATCTGAAAACGTGGATTTATGAAAACATCACGTAATATTGTTTTTTTTTTTATGAAAACACGTTCAAACATTTACATTCAGCCAGTATTCCGATCGTAAACAAGCTCATTGGGGCGTAAAAACATTGAAAAAGAAAAATCTAACATTCTTTTTTTAAATGGAGCAAGGTTGGTATAACGATGGATTTTTGGTGTTCCGACCTACTTGCGTTGAAGACTGACTAAGTAATTTAAATCATTGTTTTTTTTTATCCTTTGTATTGAGGATTTAATTTCGTGAAATGAAATGTAAAAATAAACTTATAATGAAATCAGCTGTCTGTCTGCTGGTTATACTGTGTTACGCTTGTGAATAATTTTCCGGAGATTAGAAAATTATCTTTGTATGCGTGATTGATTACCTAACTTTTTGCTTGTCTATAATCCTTCTGTTGGAAATACACTATTTTTTTCTAAATTGTAAGACCTGTAAATAAAAAAAAATAACACATTTTTGTGAATTTTAAGTTGTAATTTTAAGTCTCCTACTGATTGAATTAAAGATGAAAGATAATATGTTTTACAATTATTTACCAAACCGATTCGTTGTAGAAAAGTGGTGTGGTACTGGAAGCTTGTCATGGGTTATGACGAGTCTACTAAGAAATCAATATATAGCGGTTTGTAAGTACGTCTGTCAAAAACCATGAAAGTGTGAATGATTTTACGTATGTATTGTTAATTTCGAATTTAGAACTAGCTGTTACTCTGTAGTCTGTACCTGTACCTAGGTACTGTCCAGTCACTTCTTAGTTACCCACATATTTTCTACATGTTTAGGTTGTACACACAGTTGCGTTAAGTAGTTATTACCCCCCTGGCCTGAGTGTTGACGGGTTAGCACATACTGCTGCTTCTGTACGTTGTCCGTGTGTCATCAATGTTTTATCATTTTATGTTTACATACAGGTTGGAAGGGACACAGACGCAAAACGGTTACCATACCACATATTATTATTCAGTACATCATTCTCAACCCCCTCCACATAGATATTTTTCTTCGGTTTTTTGACAATTGGGGATCGGACTGGGTAAAGAAAACGACATTCTATTTTGTCCGTCAGACAGGTAATACAAAAATATTAGACACGATGATGACACACAGATGTTTTATCAAAATATCAAAAAATTACTTAGTTAAAACTCATTAAAGTTGGAGAGTGGGGGCTTACTACGTCACAAGTAGGTATAAAACTTACCTACATGTGACGTCATGAGCCATTTCAACTCAATATATCTCCGTAATTTTATGACCACGTGAAAAAAGAAAAAATACGTGTCCAATACTTTTCAATAAACTACCCGACGGACAAAGAAAAAAAAAATGGATAATCCCCTATTGATGAAAAAGTTCTATGTTCAGTATGATGTACTAAAGTACTGAATACGTGGTACCAGTTTTTACGTTGGTGTCCTCAAGCACTGATATTGTAATTTATTTTCTCGAATGATTACCTATTTGAATCTGGGCTTGTTATTTGTGACTTACTTGTAATCCCAAGTCTGGAGATAATTTAGATAAGTCGCTCATTGCTCATTCAATGCAACTTCCTTAAATTTCCCACCAAACCCACTTCGAAGATATTTCCGACAAAAGTAAACATTTTACTTTTATGTTTTACGAAAATAGCTTTAGTTGTGTAGTTGTTAGAGTTAATTTTAGCTTGATTGTAGGTGTTGCCTAATTAGTTAGATTAACACATATTCCACGTGAGGAAAGGAGGTCGATGGTCAGATAAGGTTTTGCACACTTCGCTTGATTTATGCTCGACTGCATGTTTATTTTAAATAATCAGGTTAAATTGTTTTTAAAATGCTACTGAGTTTTATGCACGTACTGTACACGTTTTACAAGACTGCAAAAGATTCAGATAACCACAAGAGGTGCCTACCCATTTTAAAATGATTTCTAGCTTTCTTTTCAGCAGTACATTTACAGACAGCTCAGTTTGTTTCGGTTTTGAAGTGACTAAATTAAGTAAAACTAAGTGAAAAAAGAAGAGAGGAAATTCGTCTGTTTCCGGATTTAGTAAGAAAAAAATATACGTCTTTATGTCCTGGTTCAAACTGTAGCTTATTTTTGTCAAGTTATAAAAAAAAAAAACAATTTATTGCCGGATATTGAAAATGCATTTAATTTTCTATAACCTATCTATAAGCATTAAACCTTTTTAGGAGCCACTAATCGCTCTCAGCCTTAATAAACTGCTAAGTAATTAATAAAACAGTAAGTATAATTGAAACACATAAAAATTATACGTTTTCATGGACTATTAATTTACAATTTATTTCCAGTTATTAGGCACTTTTTATCGCTTATGTTATTAATAGAATGATTAGGTACTATTGGGTGTTTTGCCCAGACTGATTCACGCTTTTAATTACTTTTAAGCCTTTATTATTTATTGATAACGGACTAACAGTAGATAGTACTACCTACTTACATTCGTGGATACAGTTGTATTGTTTATTTCGTCGGTTTTATGTTTTTCTTTCTTTGCTTTTTAGGGTTCCGTAGCCAAATGGCAAAAAACGGAACCCTTATAGATTCGTCATGTCTGTCTGTCTGTCTGTCCGTCAGTATGTCACAGCCAATTTATTCCGAAACTATTAGGACTACACACCTGAAACTTGGTAGGTAGATGTATTCTGTGAACCGCTTTACGATTTTTGTACAAAAAAAAAATAGATTAAGGATACATATACTACATGGACCTGAAACTAAAAAAAAAACCATCAAACCTATACGTGCGGGGTGACTATAAATAGGTCTCTAAAAATGACATGGAGTTTCCTAATACTATATTTTTTCAAAGTCAATCGTTTGAAAGATAGACACTTCCAAAGTGTTAAAACGTATGTTCCCCTCCTCTAATTTCTAAGGTAAAAGGAGAAAAATTCTGAAAAAAATATGGGCATGTAGAACGTAATTAAAATCAGATATGGAACTTTTTCACTAAACTGCAGCAGTAACTTTGTTTTTCATTAACTAACTATGAAAAACAAGTTTAATTTTGCGGTTGACTGGAAGTTTACTAATGAATGACCGTTCAATATATTGTTATTATATTGTTTAGGGCTATGGAACCCTGTGTGCCAGTAAGACTCGCACTTGGCCCGTTTTTAATCTTTCCTGATTGTGGTTGAGCTCTATGATATCGGTTGATTACCTGTGGTAGGTAGTCCGTTTCGATTAACATTTTTTTTTTTTTGGTGTTTAACTTTGTGTTGATTGACTTTTTTTTTCTTCTTCTTAATAGGTCTGCTCAAAAAAGAGTGTTATGGTATGTTTTCAGGGTTCATATTGTATTAATGTACCGAGCGACATGGTCACTAACACTATGTAGAGAGATATATACGAGATATTTAGCATGTTTAGGTAGGTACTTACTTACTTAAGTTCCCGATATTTCGTGCTCCGTGATCATGGCGTTTGCAACAGCACCGTAATATCGGGAACTCAAAACAAATAGTAAACATGGCAAATATCCCGTTTCCAGTGTTAATGATAGTACTGATGTGTATAGAGTTTTTGGTGAACGCTTAAACTATCTAGAAGTAGGTTTGATATTATAATAATGTATTCATACCAACTGTCGAACGTATTGTTTGCGTACCACCAAGAACCCAGGTTTTACGATAAATGAAAACATTTACATACAAATAAAAGTCTTGTTGCTTTAGGAATAAGGATGACTGTCGTGTGTCAAGTTTATAAAGATGGTGTGACTTGGTCGGGTCACAAAACGATTCTGCACACAGCTTTCGCGACTCAAGGTGAAATTCTTTTGACGACATTTTCAATTATTAAGTACCTACATATATTAAAATTATACATAGATTTAAAATGTTTAAACGACTGATATTCTTCTTGAATATTTTATGAAACTATGAACATTTCTTACGTTCGGTTCGCGGGTATAAAAATCATTAATTAGCAGATACAGTCACCGTCATAGATAAAGGAACTAATAGAGTAACCTACTATGTAGTCGTGTAATTAATAATGATGTGTAGTTTATTTGCTAAGTTCTCATGATTCCCCATGAACGCCATTGAAAATACTTAGTAGGCACAGTGCAGTAACATCTTTGGAGATACTAACATAAAAAAGGTTAAATAAGTGAGTTTTTATGGTATTAAAAAGTGAAAATTTCAGTCACAGACTCTGACCGCTTACCAAACTATTTTTATTGACAATTCAGTATTCAAAATAATTAAGTAAGTACTTACATCTGCCTGTTGGTTTTCCTGAACGTGGCTAATGGACTCATTTTAAGTAAAAATATTTCTTTAACACTAATGCAGTTTGCAGTATCACTGTAGAGGTGTATTCACCAAAAAGGTAACGAAGCAAAGATCTCGTCTTTGCCACAGTTCGCAAAAAAATCGACGCGAATAAACAGGAACGTCAAAATAAATGTAAGAGAACGCATTGGTGAACCACTAAATTGATTTCGGTGAATTATTTAAAAAATTAAGTTGCTCTTTGCAATGAATACTGTTTATCCATAACGGTGGAAAATTACCGGAAAATGTACGAGTGAACTATTATATTATTAAATTTTCAGGTAAATTTTCTTCAGCTGAATCATTATGGCTCTATGTACTTTACTTATTTTTTTGTGTAAAATCTATAGAGAATTTTTCATGTCATCTTTTAGTTTAATAATTAGGTACAATCGTATTCAATTTTTAATTTCTTCCACTGAACTGTTTCGTAATATAACTTTATCAAACATGCACATCACTAAAATTGCCGCCAAACCGCCATTGCGATCGAACGTCACTTTATGAAACTTAGAACCACAGAATATAAAAGGTTTGTTTCTTTTTTCGATTCAATATGCACTGACCATTTTGATTGAGGAAGTGACAATGGCTGACTGAATTGATTCAAGATCGTCTTGTGAGATACTTGCGTCGATGAATCAATTGGCATCGTACATGGAATGCGTATGGTATAGACGCCATTGTAAGGGGAACCGGCCAATAGTCCCGAGCACGAGACATTAATTAATTTTCATCTGTAGACAGTGTGTTGTGATTTTTAATATCAAGGGCCATTACTTATTTAAATGGATGGCTACAATTAACATTGTTGCAACAACATAGGGACGAGTAGAACCAGAGAAATCTTGTTCGTACGTATTGTTTTGATTTGTTGCCAAATCGTTATTTCTTTCAAATTCAAATACCTATCCTATATACTCGTTGTAAATAACGCATATATATACTAACAAAAGTTTGTCCAGCCACCATAAAATAGTCACTGATAGAAAAAAACCCTCGGTGCGCAAGTCCGACTCGTACTTGGCCGGTGCCAAGTACGAGTCAGACTCGCGCACCGAGGGTTCCGTAAACCGTAATTATGAAAATATTTTTAATAAATGATGTTACTAAAAATTTACGGTTTTCGCAATTTTTCCTTTATCTGTGCTATAAGACGTTGCTTTGTACCAAATTTCAAGATTCTGAGTTCACGGGAAGTACCCTGTAGGTTTTGATTCCTCTGAGAGTGTCAAAAATTTGCGGAAATTTGCGGCATAAACGGATGTATCTTTTGATTGCGTTGGCTTAGAAGTTTGATTTTGTCACAGCTCCAAGGGAACGTAGACTTGAGTATACGATATAAATTCCAGCTTGATACCTCCACGCGTTCCTGAGAAAAAGGGTCTTGACAGACAGACAGACGGACGGACAACGAAGTGATCCTATAGGGGTTCCGTTTTTTCCTTTCGAGGTACGGAACCCTAAAAACTACTTATAAACTATCAAATTTTGGCAACAGCCTGGCCAACTGCTGGTTTCACCAAGTTTACATACGTCCCGACTTCCATGTTCGTGTCCTCAGTTTAGCTACTATAGTTTATACTGTGGCATGCATGCGTAGGTATACTGCGTCTTGGTGGGTTAAATAATATTAGCAATTGCAATAGATTATAGATCGCTGAAAGCTTAGCATGATCTGACCAGCTTTGACCTTTTGATGTGAATATATAGGGAGAAATATTGTTTTGGTACATTTATTTAAAATAAAGCATTCGTAAAGTAAAATATTCTTTTGGTTCTACATCCTACGTGACATCTGTAATTATTTCCAATTCCAAAGAAGCTTAATTTTATTTGATGTAAAGATGAATTATCGAATTTAGAGAAGTTGCAGACATCATTATAATAATATGCATTTATTCAATTAGATTAGTGAAAACAGAAAATAAAATCAAAATACATTTGCAATACGAAACTTTTAAAATATAAAGAATTAAACAAAAATAACCATAAACAAATTCAATGCTAATGAAGTTTCTCAAGGAAAAATAAATAATAATAGAAAGAGGTTGCATAACAAACACGTGTGATATTCAGTTCCAAAATTAATTTCAAACGGTCGAGGAGCAAGGCCCGCCATTTCGACGCGACACACCGATAGGAGAATGCTCATGGGTTCGTCGACCGGAATTAACTTTCCAAACTTGTTTCTGATAAAAGGCTCACACGGAACACGTTACATATGTGCCCACGACCAACAGAAATGTGGAACGATACACAGAATTAAAGTTAAAACTGTCTTTGTTGCAATAAAACCTCATTTGTTAGTCAGGCGCGGATCCAGCCCTCAAAATAGATTGTGGTCACGGCCGCCATAGAATCGGCTAAGTAACCTCGAAACCAAAAAAAGGGGAAAATCTTCGTGGAGTTAATGATGTGTTTTACAAGAAGAAACTAATAATATGCAAGAGCGAGTGCAGTAAGCTCTATTTTTTTTCACGCGCCTCTGATATGTTAGATTTTCCGAATAATCAGCACAATTTTGAATTCGGGAGCGGGCGCAGCGAGGTCGAAAATTTTTGCAGCTTTCCTTCGATTTGTAAGAACTTATCTACCGATACCATTCATATAGGCGTAATTGAAATGATTTTGCTGACTCTGGCAAAAAAGTGTCAGAACCATGTAGACTTTAAGACACGAGCGAGAGAAGCGAGCTCGAAAATTTTTGTATCCCTCAGATAAATATTGTTCTTTTTGTTCTTTCATACAGGAATGAGAATAGCAGGAACAAGAAGTTTTAGCGAGTGATGCAAGCTGGAAAGCTTTAGCACTTCTCCTTGGATAACCTAGGTTTTAATTGTTCTTTTTTACAGAAATGCGAGTGGGAGCAACTCTGTCAACTTTTGCTGAATTGATGAAGCATAGGCGAAGCGACCTAGAGAAAAAGGTAGGTAGGTAAGTAGGTACATAGTAGGTAGGTAAGTACTGGGTAGGTAGGTAGGTAGGTAGAGGGTAGGAACAAGTGCATTACAACGCATGCGGGGATCAGGTAGTTAAAAAATATTTTCGTCTGCTGTATTAGAAAATGATTTCTCCGCGGTGGCCACGCTGACCGGGCGAGTCACGTAAGAAAATTTGAATGCTAGGTAAACGAGGGTCCCCACCGTGCCCACAACGGCGGTATCCGCACTGGTTATAATGTAAAGCTAGCAGTTTTAGAATGATCAAAAAACACGTTTTGTAGGTACTGCAGACGATAGGTGTCGAGCGATTCATCACTTGCCAACATTGTTTTATTTTCCTTAAATAAATACAAAAAGCAGACACGACAACAACAAATATTTGAAGTCTGGAGGTTAAACAACCAAGCGAAGATCGTCAAATTCTTCGCAATATTAGTTTAACTGTGAAAAGCGAAAAATTCAGCATCTTTCGAGCCCTGAACGTTATTGTATGGGTGACAAAGTATACAGGAGTGTTTGTGTTTAGTCTTCACATCATTATAAACTTGATCGAAATAGTTAATTTGTATCAAATGCTTGCCAAGAATGCGAATAAAGATTTAACTATCAGCGGAAGTCTGAAACAATATGAACGGGTAAAAAAGGACACTCAAATGTTTGGAGAATCAACATATTGTTATTTGTATCGCCATCCGCATTTATTTCTAATTCAAAGTCAAACAGACCAACGACGGGACTTCCATAGCATGTTTTCGCGGGTGCGATGTGTTATACTCACAAATAGTGGGCCCTTGAGGGCTTTAAAGACATGATATTCTTTCTATCAGCACAAACGATGATGGAAAGTCAACAATAGACATCAGCAGCTGTGCAGGCGGGAAAACACAGAACTAAAATAAATGTACCAAGTTTGACATGTCGATGCAATTTTTCTCGACAAGCAGCGCCACCTTTATGTCCACACTTGAAGTAGTCATATGTACATTGTTTTGACGTAAGATATCGAAAAACTTCTGTCAATCCTGTTTGAGACATTCGAAATGCTTTAAAGCGCGAAATTTTCACTTGTCTATGCCGTTTGAAATTCCTGCGAGGGTGACAAGCGACAGAAATACTGATACTAGAAAAATAAAACTAAGTAAACACAAGTCTCTCTGATCCTACATGTAAACATCCTTCTCATCGCAAGGACAGTTAGCGATAGGTATTTAGTCAACGTGCGCAACAATAGACGGACTAATATGGTAAGCTACCATGTTTGGTACAACAGAATATTGCGCACACGCTTATAGCTGGTTTGATGACAGTACAGCTTGGAAGACCAAGGAAACTTCCAGTCATACAGTGAACATAATGCAAGATGAAGAGCTGTCAGGATACCCCGAATAAATTGGGATTAAGGAAAGAGGAAGATAAACAGTAGATAGAGAGAGCAGAAGTACTGCACATTTTTCGGCATAACATACTTTAGAAATAGTTCTAAAAATAATGACGACGCAAAAGACACGAAATTCATGTTTATAACTTATACAGTGGAAGAACAAGCCTTTGACTACTTTGTAAAATAGTAGGTTTAGTTTTGCCATTTGCAAAAATCTGATCGAAAAGTAATCAAATATCATCCGATATTTAACATTATGTTAGAGAAGAACAAGCAAAAGCAATCATAGCCAAACTACTAGATGAACAACTTTATAAACTGAACAGATTTCCCCAAGAAGAAGCTGGGTGCATTGATCACTGAGTTGACATTATAGTTCGTGGATCTGATAAACTCAGTCACTTTCACTCGCATATCCGCAAAAACATCACACAGTTGATTTCACCTACCATCTGACACCTCCATCTTTAATGAACCATTAAGACAGGTATAAGAAAGGTTTTATTAAAGAGAATGAAACAAACTGTTTAATTAAGAGTTAAACTAGTATAATGAAAGAAGAGCAAGGGCAATTCGACGTTTTTGGGGTTTACAAGGATGGTAGGACAAGAATTTGTGCTGCGGGAATTACTGGAGCAAATGAGATTCAAAAGCTTCGGAATAAAGCAAATAGAGTTGAGTCGAACATTGATGACAGGTTAAAAGAGTTCAAATGGCTTACTATCAAGATAGTACTCTTGTAATTAGGTAGAATCTAGGTAGCAATGTGCAGCGTTGAGCGTAGTGCGGCGTGAGTGAGTCGGGAGTCGGGCCACGCGAGGCCGTGCCAGCCAGACGGGTTATTTCCGACACGACGACGAGACGTTGCAAAAAATCACACATTCATACTAACCGGTGGCTAAAATTATATGTCTATGTTAAGTGGAACTAATCAATAAACTGGCCGGTTACCGTTTAGAGAAAATTGTGAGTCATGCGAATGGGTTCTTAATGTGCAATAGCGGCCTAGAAACATTAGTTTTGTTGACTATTGATATTTAGCAAAAAAAAAGCATGGCAAAAAACGGAATCCTTATTTATAGATTCGTCATGTCTGTCTGTTTGTCCGTCCGTATGTCACATCCACTTTATTACGAAACTATTAAGACTACACAGTTGAAACTTGGTAAGTTGGTAGGTTGTAAGGTTTGTATTTCTGTGAACCGCTTTACGATTTTTATACAAAAAAAAAAGAAATTAAAAGATTAAGGGGGGGGGGGGGGCGTGGCTGTTCGCTGCACGCGTAGCATGACCACTGCAGAAACGGCTTTTGTCTACGGAAGAATCGACATACGGCGGTCATGCTAAGCGTGCTGGTCAATAATGTGATTTGATTTTGGAATCTCAAATAGAAAAAACTTACTGCTGATGACACTGTTGAGTGTAAGATCGTCGATAAATTTTAATTATGATGGTAAACACTTGACCTTACAACCTTTTTTTTGAAAAACAGTCCTCTCCAGCCCCGTGGTTCCCATATGGGAACGCCGAACAATTCGGTTGAGCCCCGAGGTTCCCATATGGGAACGCCTCGTACAAGCAAACTTAAACCCTTATCGTACGTACAGTAAGGGTCTAATTCGTTTGTAAAAATTTACGTCTCTGGCCAACTAGAGTTCGATTAAAATGAAACCAAACATACCAACCTAACAACTGCACAAAATTATTAAAAAAATAAAGAAACGCGTCTTTGTCGACTGTCAAAATGAGTCATGGCGGCCAGTGTGGAACGGTGGTGTTTTGTTTTGGAATGCAGTGAAATTTTTGTGTTTTGTGTTGTTAAACTTTGGTAAGTAAATGTATAGTATGTTATAAGTGTATAATGTAACTTTTTAGATAGTCATTTGCTGGAAAAAATATCTAAAAATTATGTTTTTGACCCAAAAATTTCTCCAAAAATTCCTTTGTTGTGAAGTTCGTCAGTCGAAATTGAAAATATGAATTTGACTCTTTTACAATGAAATATGGTCTTGGAAACATTAGTAATAAGCGAAAAAATAGTGATAATTCATAATTTCATGCATTCGAGGCATATTTATTCATATTTATTGATATTTCAAGTATTTTCATGCATTGAACTGCGCAGTTAGAAAATGGCCGATTCTAATAAGACGTTTGAATTGGAATCTTGCAAGAATAATTTATGTAGGACTCCTAAAAAACACTGTCATTAGATTACTTGTATATTTGTTATGTTAGATCTAAAGTTTCGTGTAAATTGATTCAGTAGTTTTACCAAAAAAAAACAAACTACGACAACAGTATGTTTGCGGCGAGCTCTCTGAATTCTATGCGATGTTTATAATTCTCAAGTAGTTATAAAACAGTTGTTTATATTGTAATACATGGTCTCGTTAATCAAGAACCCGAAACTGTTTACCGCTTGAGATAAGAGCTAATAGAACTCGCGCGATAAGCTTTTTATGAGCGCAGGACACTTGACACGCTCGATGACGTCATTGTGAGGCCGGCTGGGTGTTTTACCGTTTAGCCGCAAGGTTGGAGAGGTTAAGAGAAGTATACCCATTTCGGGAACCACATATTCCTTAGTAGTATGACGCATCTACAATGCCAGGCATGTTCTCGCAGTGAAAGATATTAAGTAGGTACACTATCATAACAAAAGACCTTCAGTACTACATAACATAAATATTGTTCAAAAGGAAAAACCAAAACCAACAAGAAATTTTGTTTGTTTATATAACTTTTACGAGTATTTCAATGGTAGGAACAGACAGCTTTGTTTTGTTAGTAAACAAGGATATTGAAATAAATGGCGCCTCGAAATTCAAGATAAAGAGAAATAATATTTCCATTGTTGTCTTGGGAGTTTACAGATACAACAGGAATGTGTCAAAAGAAGTTTTGACAACCGATGAGAGACATGGATAGATGGACGCTTTGAGTTGGGCTAATTTACGAGTAGTCATTTGTTTCTTCGTCCTTTGGACTCAGTTCTAACTGGGTTGTGGAGGTCAGAGAGGCAGTCGCTCTATGTAAAATACTGGATGGGTTTGTCTCGTGATGGACAGACGGACAGACAGACAGGCTGGCGGACAGCGAAGTCTTAGTAATAGGGTCCTGTTATATCCTTTGGGTACGGGACCCTAAAAAACAGAATAGACCCTAAGAAACAGGACCCTAGAAGACAGATGAACTGGTTATAACGCCTACAACTAGGTGAAACCGGTTTGGTCCAGCCATTCCGAAGTCAGAATGGCTGGCCACTTTCCTCGTAATAGTTTTCCCTCTTAAGCGAGGTACTAGTAATTCGATGTCTGGTACCAAATAGTATAAAATAGGTATAAAAGCTTGGTATTGCTCAAACCTCCAAAATCTCTCTTGGTCCAGCCATCCTGACCATCACGTTTGTCTCCACCGATACCGAGATCGGATTAGGAAGAGAGTAGACCACGATTTCACAAACGTACCATAGGACTGAAAGGGACTTCTTTTTAAGTCTAGCCCATGGTTGTTGTTATGCCATCTTCAGTGATCAGTGTTATCAGTTAATAAACTAAGTTTTCATGAAACCCATGGAAATGTGTAATTTAATTATTGAGTTCATGAACCTCGACATGGAGCAAAGAGAGCGGTATCATGAAAGTATAGACAATGGAACGTTGACGCTTAGTAATTTAGACGAATTAAAGGGTAGTTCGTATTATAATCGAGATTACTAAGCGTCAACGATTTTCCCAGTTATCTATCAAAAGGCTGATTTATGACTAAAATAATAGCAGTCGCACAGTTTGATCTTCAAGGATAAGCCGCGCTTGCCAAGGTCTGTGGATTGCTTCGTGCCTCGGAATTAGTCCCGGCTGTCAGTTGTACACTTTTTGACCAGTCATCCGGTTTGACTAGAAGCCGACTCTAACATAATTGGGAAAAGAATATGTAGATGATGATATCATCACCATCAGCCTATAATGTTCCCACCGCTGGAACACAGGCCTCCCCTCTATGAGAAGGAGTGGGCTGTAATCCACCACGCGGGCCCAGTGCGGTTTGGTAGATGTCACATGTCTTCGATTTTTATTTATAGGACATGCCGGTTTCCTCACGATGTTTTCCTTCACAGTTTTTGAGAGCAGCGGTGATGAAATAAATTACACAAAGTAATGCGCCTGCCTGGGTTCGAACCACGGCTTACTGTTCGTAAGTCGGGGCTGCCACCACTGGGCCACCGCTGCTCTCATGATGAATGATATGCTCTCAGTAAATTTGCCCTGATCAACCTAGTAGTTACCTAAGGTCAAACATCATTTAGTTACAGGTACATTCGTATAAAAATAGTATATAAGGACGTATCTCCTGCCCAGCTGTGTTCTGAGGTAGCGATAGATCGAATAACACGTGAAAACTGATACCTAGGAGCATGTTGCGGTTGTTTTCTACTATACCTACCGTATAAAATTAGTTTTTGCTTAGTCGTGTTTATTTGTGACCGCAGAATGTACCTGGCAACTTGGTTGGACATGGACCATGGATTATTAAACAAATCAATTAGAATTTAGATCAATAAAAAAACAAACCAGGCTTTAATCTCCGAATGTTTGGGCAGATAGGCACAAGTCTAGAACGCAAGACCATGCTCAGCAGTCTAGTCGTGCTCAATCTATAAAGATAATCTTCGAAATCCGGGATAACCAACAGTTGTTTAACCTGATCTGAGTCTGTGTTTCCCGATAGCTACAATCTGGGGGTCTTCAAGTCAAGAGTGAATAGGTTTCTTCTAGGCAAGCGTGCTTCACCGTCGACCACATCATCGCTTACCATCAGGTGAGATAGTGGTCAAGAGCGAACCTATTTATAATAAAAAAATAAAAAAAATAACCAACAGTTGGCTATTGAATGGACTGTGTGAGATGTTATGGATGAAAACTGACTTCAAAAACACAAATATTGAAAAATAACTTATCTTCAGAAGTCGGTGGCAAAAAAAAATCAAACAATGAAACAGAAGTCACTGACTTTTGAAGCTAACTTATTTTTTAGCAATTTTTTTTAATTTTTACATTTTTGTTGTAATATATTTATGCAATGCATTTATTTTACCTTGTCAACAATACATGTCATGGTAATGGGGATTTAGCCTACTAACTATCGAACTGTTGGTGTACTGTACACATCTGCGTAACCCTTCCCGTGATATTGTGTAAACAATAAACATCCAAGCGTTTGCAGCAATCATGACAGATTTGCCGTCTATTGTAAAAGAGCTCTATTGTATATCTGCGAAGTTCAGGATCGGACTTAAACGGACCACCGCGAAATAATACTCTTCCAAACAATAAAAATACCTCGAAATTGGTTCACAATTGGCAAATATATCGCTGAACATAATATACAAAACATTCAGAAGAATTGATAACCTCCACTTGTTCTTGATTTACCTGGGATCTGATCCTGACTTATACCTTTCATCATCAGCTCAGCAACATTAAATATAATGATTACTAAGCATAAAGCCTACGTGTGCCTATAAAATTTGGAGAGTTCCCTCGATTATTCCAGGATCCCATCATCAGATCCTTACTTATACCTTCCATCATCAGCTCAGCAACATGAGATGATGATTACCAGGCACCAAAATTTGAATTTTGTTAGAAGGTATATGAAAAATAATGAATGTGCCTTTTAAATTTAAGGATTGCCCTCGTTTTCCTTGGGGTCCCATGATCAGATTCTGACATGGTGTCAATGGGACCACCATAAAAACGCTGGGCTATAGAATAAAAAACAAATATTTGAAAATACAAACAGTTGAATGGAGAACCTGCTCCTTTTTGGAAAACGGTTAAAAATGGGTTAAAAAATGAAGTGGCGGCCAGGTAAGGCATGTTTTGCCATCCCCAAAAAAATGCACCAGGATAGGGTAATGATAAGAACCGTTAAAGATAAATAAATGGTACACAAAAATCAATCTATGAATCGGTCAATCACGATGCTTCTGAGCTGTTCTACCTTCAAAGACAAGGAGAACTATTCGTAGTTAAATGCATTTCCTTTACTGGGGAGGCACTAGAAGAGAAGAATAGGAATAAATTTATTAAACCATAGTAACAGTCATTTTCTTACTTCAACATCGGTATGCAAAACTGTAACCAGTTTTATTTTGACAAACTTAGATAAGCTCCCCAAACTAGGCTGCGCCTGTATCTTGGGAGCCGTAAAGAAGATAAATTACTATTTTTCGTCCATATAAACGCGTGCGGTATGTGGCACATCTATATGGATAATTCCACATAATTCTTTGCTAATGAAAGGTTACTTATACCTACTTAGCATCGCAGTTTCTAATAGCATCCTAAGCCATTGTTTTAAAGAATAACTTTCTAGACAATAGTCGTTTCGTGCGTAGCATCTTCCGATCATCTTTTGTTTCTGTATAACAATACTTTTGCGAATGGAGTGCTGTAGGCTAAGTATAGTGGAATGTGTTTGTCCTAGGATAAGAGGGGTTGCACATGTTCTAGGCATGATTCGGAAAAACTGGCTGGATAAATCGAATGTAGAGATACGCCAGGTTTGGCGCAGTGGCTTAGCCATTAGGTCAAATTGGGGGCTGTACTGCGTTTCACAGATTCCAGTCCAACCGGATGCAGCTACATACCAGTAATAAGATACCTCTTGCTAAGTCTGGTTGTAAAACTTTCAGGCCTAGCGACTAGGTAACGACTGTCCATGATCTACAAATGACAGCCGGAATCAATGGTTGAACGTGCTTTCCGAGGCACGGAGGAAACTCGTTATGTAATAGATGGTCACCCATCCACGGACCAACCAAGGCAAGCGCGGTTAAACTTATTATTTAGCCACGAGATCCTCCGAGGATGTGTCCCAGGATACGGATAATTTTCATAATGGTATGCTATGTTATTGTTTGTTTGTACAAGGAACTTTTTATTTGTTGTCTGTGTGGTCTACCTACACTTCATAATAGGTCATCGTTTTCTGCTTGTGACCGTGGTTTGATAATTGGTTGCTATTTGCAAAGCAATTTTTTTTTACTATAGCAAGGAATTGTGCTAGTATATAAAACTTTGTAGAGCAACTTTTATTTCATAAAACTTTATTATCGGCTGCGAGACCCCAAAAGATATTAATTCAGAATCCAAACTAAAAAAAAAAACTTACTACAACAGACAAGTACCTAGATGCGAAGTATATGGGACAACACTTTTGTTCCCCTAATTAAACAAGAAACAATTAGATTTTTTTAAATACGTTGTCATTCTCAAGCAGAATATATATAAAAAAATCTTTATTATTGATAGAGCCTACATGTGCGGTTACCCTTTTTCCTAATTCCGTGTTTACGACTCGAAGCGAAATAAACATCTGTCATACATTCCTCGATTTACGTGTTTGCGGACAGCTGGTCCCAAATATTTTTATATGAAACGAAGACTTAATTTGCTTTCAGTATAAAATGACTGGTACCTAACCTATTATGTATATTTGATTTGTAGGTAACCATGAAAATATTAGAGCAAGATTTTATTGAGATGAAGTTAGAGGATTAGATGCTGGAATAACTGTCATGTTACTAAGGTTTAAAATAGTAAAATAAAAGTCTAAAACAGCAATCATGCCTCATTAAGGATTATCAGTTCTGCCTAGTTATCTCTTAATTGCCACGGCTTATTTCGAACTATTTTTTTATTTTTTAACTGTCTTTTATTTATAACCCCCGACCAAAAAAGAGGGGTGTTATGAGTTTTTACTATAGACACTTAACGTGCACGTCTTGCTACGTCGTTCTCACTCACATAATGTACCATCTCAACATGAATGATGCAACCAAGGTTTTTGTAACAAGATTCTGATTTAAAAGAGTGTCCATGGAGTTTCTTGCCCATTCTTCTCCATAGAGATCTACGCTTTGGAATGGGCAACTACAGTACTTTCATAATTATTATGTCATGTGACTGTAGCTTCGTTTTCATTGTTGCTCGACTATTCAAAAGTGCCTGTCTACTACTAGCCTGGCCTACTTGAAATAAATGATTTTGGTTTGATTTGACATCTACCTAGCTTTTTCCCAAATATCGGGGGACGGGCATCCAGTCCAGTCCAAACGGATGCAGTTGAATACCAGTATTTTACCTTCACAACCCAGATCCTGGCTAACACCCTTTGTCAGACTAGTTGTCAGATTTGCATCTTTAACAGACATATTATAAGGCTTCAATAAAAAATCATTTGTGGACGGTAAAACAAAAGGAATCGTGGATAAAAACGCAATACCGACCATGCCTACTTATAAATTGAACGATAATATTGAAAGAGACGCAGAAATTGATTGCTCAACTACTGGCAATCAGCTATCACGACTTATCAGTACAAATTCCGATACGGTAACGTGTTTCAATCTACCTAGTTATTGTTTTATCGATAGTTTAAAGCAAGTACCTATACAAGTATACCTGCGTATCAATGTAATATGTATCTAATCAAGTGCCTTGCATTAATAATCTCTTTTGCCTTCAAATGAAGAAGATAATTAATGTAACAAAGACGATTACTCGGTTTGAGTAATTACCTATAAGATGTGTTTTGGTCGTGGCAATTTAAATTATGGTAATAATGAATGATCGAATGAAAATGCCTTGGCGACATAAAAGTAAACTAAAAGATTTAGATGGGAATAGTTAAAAATACATCGGCAACATTTTAAAGGGGAAAAAAGAAACCATGAATAAAAGTAGTGAGGGGAATAAATTGCAATAGACAATATTTTTCAAAAGCAGGTTTAGTTCGTGATATGATTAGCATTTAGACTTTCAAAATATTGAACGTCTAACCTTGCTATCAAAATGTAAAAGTAACAACAGACTTCAAAAGGATCCTCCTTGCGATTGCAACACCGAAGGTCTGTGTTCCAAAACTTTATTCTTACTTTGCATATCGTCACATCTTTACAAAGTAGGTCTGTAGTCAACGTGTGAGTAAAAACGTGGCCATTTCACGCGTGTCGCAAAAAGTCAACCTACGTACGCAAAAACTCCTTAAACGCCTAGTTGACTACTTCTAGTCTATAGCATTTTGCCTGTATTAGTAAAACCTCGTTTTTATGGAGAACAGTGCATTGTGCACTTAATGCACGCATATCGTATGTGAAAATCAAACCAGTTTCTCTCCGGTGACCTAATGGATGCAACTTTCTTGGAATGATTAGCAGGCTTTCCGCATTAGATAGCTTTCAACTTTTAAATTGTTTCTTTAATATGTGACTGTTCTTGAGTGTACGTTTCCGTATGTACAGTCGGAGTTAAAGCTATAAAACAAGATTATAATCTTTAAAAGTTTTGTGTCGGTGCCCCAGACGATGAGAAAGTTTTTCGGTCACGTGCACTGTGCAGTGTCTGTAAGTTTGTGTGAAAAAAGCTGCAGTTTTTAGGGTATCTAGACAGATTTCTGTTTTTCCGGAAATGGGTTTTCTTTTTCACAGTTTTGGCTTGTGCACTGTCCCGAACTTTGTTATGTGTTTGCACGCAACAGGCTGGTACTTCTTCAGGTTGCTTCAAAATAGGTGATTACTTGTTTTAATAATAATTTATAAAAATAAGTATAAAACACGAAAACTCACCTATGATTCCCCCGAAAAACAAACTCACATTACAATCGAAAGCATCCAAAGATAAATCCGTTTTTTGAATTAAAAATCGCACACGTAGCACATACACCAGTTACTATGGCATCCACACAATATTCAAACAGAATCCTCACTTTACACAATTTTGAAAACAATTTTATTTTAAAAGTTGTTATTCTGTAAGTTTCAGAAGTAGTGACGTCTGCTCGCGGCGAACGCTTGCTCGCGACTAAACCGTGTTCCGCGATGGCGGGTAGCGTTTCTAATTTTATCGTGCCAGTAACACGAGATAAAGCCGGTCTTTATTGAGACTTTTTTTTTATTTTATATTATACGAAAGGAAAATCGACAATTAAATATAAATTAATCAGAGTTACTAATGAGCTGTGCCAGTCGGAATCGGATCAACTGAATCTTATGTGGTTTTCTTCTCACAGCGTACTTAAAACCTTACCGTCAATTAAGTTTATTTTCATGTATAGATTCATTCAACCACAGAACAGAACAGTAGGAATTCAAGTTTGGCAAGAGTTCCAAATGTACGAGACTACAATAATGAAACAAATAAAATTTGGCATTGGCACTCGTATTTCTAATAAATCCATTCTTCCTGTTATCATCAAGAATCTGGCGAATGTCGGTTATATTCAGTGCAGTTTTTTATTTAACCTATCTATATATAGGCGTTTTCTTACTAAAAATATAGTTTCCAGAACTACAATCATCATCTCATTAAAGAAAGACGGTCCATTCCTTTACGAGTATTCGATACTAATAAATGATAAAGTATACAGAAGAGAAAATGTTTATGTTTAGGTCAACGGTTTAAATGGTAAGTACAAGTAGTAATTAGTTTTCCATAACAACTTGTTAAAAATAAACGGATCCAGTGTTACAAGGTGATCACGGGTGTGTCTTGATGACATGTCATAGCACACACGGAACTTACGGACGGCGAGCCAATTTAAAACTAACACAACATTAAATGCCACCCAAATGGGACACACATCTGGCAATAAAAACCCAGAGTACTGTGGCAAACAACAAACGAACAGTGTTGGGTCTAAAACGCTACCTTGAAAACGCTGAAGATTATTTCACAGAGATCACTACACACTACTCATAAGTATGTCCTATAGACTTTGACCCTTTCCTTGCGCACCAAAATTTAAACCATGATGTCTGGGTCTGTGTGCTAACCCACGTGAATTAGCTTTTTGAGCAATATTGGTTTCGAAGCTGTGTCGAACGCTTTGGGCAGATCTATGCAAAAATGCTGTGCACGCACGTATTCAGGTACCGGGCTATTTCATCATCATTTCAGTCAAAAACAGTCCATTGGTACTTGACATACATACAGAGGCCTCTTTAAGTGCCGCCACATCAGCCGGTCCTTTGTCCTTCTCTCGCGACCCGACCTCCACCACGTCATCAGTTTACCTTAAAAATTCATGATCTTGATGGAAAAACCCAATGACGATATTAAAACTGAATTTTCTTGTTTAAATAACTTAAAACCACAAAACACGATTACCTAAAATAAATGATCTGTACCCATTATTCCTTGACGTTATGTTTGGCTGTGTGTCACAGGGCATTAGTCATTCGGCCTTAGGTGGATACGGATAAATACAACGTGGTCGTTCCGAATTTAATTATATAAACATTACAATGACATTATCTGGTGTTTTGTAAACTTCCATGACTATTATCGAGTTTTCTTACTTGAAAAAAAAACATGACTCCTACTTTGGGCTTTTTTGGCGGTAGGTAACCGGCCCCGACTTATAAGTTGTAGTTCGTGGGATCGGAACCGAGCTAGTCGCGTTACTTTATGCAAGTTAATACTTCATCACCATCATCTGCCTAGCCTTTTCCCAAGCTATCTTGGGGTCGGCTTCCAGTCTAACCGGATGTAGCTGAGTATCAGTATTTTACATGAAGCGACTGCCTATCTGACCTCCACAACCCAGTAACTGGGTAATACGATACCCCTTGGTAAGACGGGATGTCAGAATTTTTGGCTTCTGACTACTCGTAACGACTGTTAAAGATCTACAAATGACAGCCGGGACCAACGGCTTAACGTGCTTTCCGAGGCACGGCGGAAACTCGGTATGTAATTATGGTCACCCATCCACGGACCAACCACGGCAAACACGGCTTAACCTTAAAGATCGACCCGTGCGGCTGTCTTTATTTAGCCACGAGCTATCATCACCATTGCTCTCAAAATGGCGAAGGAAAACATCGTGAGGAAACCGTGCTAGAATTGTGACCTGTGCTGAGATCTGGGTCCTGGGCAGTAGGACCATAGGTTTAGTTTCGCCGGAGTCAGATTAAAGGCAGTTATTAGTAATTAAGTAGCCACTTATTGTACTGTCGAACAAACTTCAAAAAAGTTTCTAATGATTTACCTCAATCTGACGTAATTTAATTAGGTGCATGCACTTAGCTCAAAAGCCGAAAACGATTAGTGGGGAAGGTTGGTCAAAGCTCACTGTAGATGGCGTGTTCATAGATACCTATCTAAGGTCCCTAACCTGACCAATGAGGTTACGCTATTTTCATCTATCTATCTTCTATATAATAAAAATCAATTGCTGTTCGTTAGTCTCGCTAAAACTCGAGAACGGCTGGGCCGATTTAACTGATTTTGGTTTTAAAATGTTTGTCGTAGTCCAGGGAAGGTTTAAAAGGTGAGAAAGGTGGGGTAGGGTAGGTAGGAAGTTGGGGTAGGGTCGGTAGGGTAGATAGGTAGGTAGGGTAGAGTTAGGTAGGGTAAGGTAGGGTGGGTAGGTAGGTAGGGTAGGGTAGGTAGGGTATGTAGGGTAGGTAGGGTAAGGTAGGTAGGTAGGCAGGTAGGTAGGTAGGTAGGGTAAGGTAGGTAGGTAGGGTATGGTCGGTAGGTAGATAGGGTTGGTAAAAAGTGCATTGCAACGCATGCTGGGGACAGCTAGTTTGAAATATAAATTTACATTAAGATGGAAGCGACAGGGTACCGCGCAATTATTTTTTTGACGTTTTTTGCAATTTGCTAGTTAGTGACAGGCTGTATATAAACAAATAATATGATTTGCTACCGTAATACGCAAGTATCTACAGAATTATTATAAACTAGCTGTTGCCCGCGACTTCGTCCGCGCGAAAATTTTGATGTACTTATAAGAAAAAAAAGATAGCCTTTGTCCTTCCCTAGGATTTAATCTAACTCCTTGCCAAATTCCATTAAGATCAAATCATTCAGACCGTATAGTCGTAAAAAGGTAACAAACAAACAAACTAACAAACAAACAGAGTGACTTTCGCATTTATAATATTAGTATGGATAAAATCATCAATACAACCATACCGTCAATTTTATCAAGCAAAGAATTCAATGGGATTAAATTAATTAACATAAGAGTAAGTTAATTTAATCCCATTGCATTACTTTTTCATGATATAGTCATGGGATTAAATGAACTTAAATGAAAAGGTCATATTTGTTACGGCCGCGCATCATATTTTGTTCAACATACAATCTAATACAGACTGGAAAATAGCAAAAAAAAAACGTAAGAATTTGGAGATTGTTCTACGCCCATACATTGTTCGCCCTGGAGCCAACAGCATCGAAAAAATCATTTTCTATTTGTAAATTACCCTTAATAGCCCATAAGAACAAAGTTTATTGACGGACACTTTCAAAAACAGATTTATTTAAAAAAATAGGAACAGATTTTGAGGTTATTTTTAATAAAAGAAAACTTAAGTAATTCCTTCTAAAATCGCTATGTCTGGTTTCTACGTAGCATTAAACTTCAAATACCTACAGTAAAATATTCAAAATCAAAATCAAAATGCCTACATGGGCAGTATGGGCACTTATAAAACGTCAACAAAAGGTGCACGGTTAAGGTTGGTCGTTTCCTATGGAGAAGAACCGGCAATAAACTCCATGGTTACTCTTTTAAAATCATTTGGTTTTACAATATTTAAAGTTACAGCGTTAGTACTTAAAGATGGGAGGACATCGTAGGCCCGACCATAAGTCGATTGCTTACTACAGAAGGTAGTAATAGAATAAAAAAAAATACGGTAATTACAGTTTTATTATGCGTTTTAGAACAGTTATTATTTGTTGGATATCGATATTTATGTAATATGAGCGAGAACGACACTATCAAATCTTTTGTGACATTCACATCGCCAATTAAATGAAAGATGGCGGGTTTAGTTGGTAATAAAATCAATGAGGTCACCTTTAAAAATCCGTTAAGAATAAAACAGTGTCCGCTTGAATCTATTTTTTTTTAAAGTATATTAAAATACTAGCTGTACCCAGCATGCGTTGCAATGCACTTTTTACTACCCACCTACCCTATCCGACCTACCTACCCTATCCTACCTACCCTACCCGACGCTACCTACCTACCTACTCTACCCTACCCTACCTACCTACTCTACCCTACCCTACCCTACCCTTACTACCTACCTACCCTACCTACCTACCCTACCCTACCTACCTACCCTACCCTACCCTACCTACCTACCCTACCCTACCTACCTACCCTACCCTACCTACCTACCCTACCCACCTACCTACCCTACCCTACCTACCTACCCTACCTACCTACCTACCCTACCTACCTACCCTACCCTACCTACCTACCCTACCTAACCTACCCTACCTACCTACCCTACCCTACCTACCTACCCTACCCTACCTACCTACCCTACCCTACCTACCTACCCTACCCTACCCTACCTACCTACCCTACCCTACCTACCTACCCTACCCTACCTACCTACCCTACCCACCTACCTACCCTACCCTACCTACCTACCCTACCTACCTACCTACCCTACCCTACCTACCTACCCTACCCTACCTACCTACCCTACCTAACCTACCCTACCTACCTACCCTACCCTACCTACCTACCCTACCCTACCTACCTACCCTATCCTACCTACCTACCCTACCCTACCCTACTCTACCGTATCCTATGTCCTTCTCCTGGCTCTAAACTACCTCCCTGCCAATTTTCAGCTAAATCGGTTCAGCCGTTCTTGAGTTATAAGTGAAGTAACTAACACGACTTTCTTTTATATATATAGATAATTGAAATTTACGTACACGTCAAATGTTTGTTAGTTATAGGGCGGTCTAGAACAATCTCCTTTGTATTTCGCGGTCTACAGATTTTCAACCAATGACGATGTTGGTAGCCAGTAGCCAGCTATGCTAGCGTCAATTGCTTCGCGGGTCCCTGTTCCCATTAGCACATTCTAAATGATCTTCTATACATATTATAAATAAAAGATACTAAATCGAATGCTATGAGGAGCTCGTGGCTAAATAATTTCAGCTGCACGGGTCGATCTTTAAGGTTAAGCCGTACTTGCCGAGGTTGGTCCGTGGATGGGTGACCATAATTTCATACCGAGTTAGCTCCGTGCCTCGGAAAGCACGTTAAGCCGTTGGTTCCGGCTGTCATTTTAGATCTTTGACAGTCGTAACGAGTAGTCAGAAGTCAAAAGTCTGACATCCAGTCTTACCAAGTGGTATCGTTTTACCCAGTTACTGGGGTTGTCGAGGTCAGATAGGCAGTCGCTCCATGTAAAATACTGGTACGCAGCTGCATCCGGTTAGACTGGAAGCCGACCCCAAGATAGTTTGGGAAAAGGCTAGGCAGATGATGATGAATTCGCATGCTAATTACAGTAGAAATTAATGCTCTTTTCACTAACATTAGGCTACACCTAAATGAAAAATTTTAGCTCTTTATCCGCGTCATAGATGGCGGTACAGTACTTTTTGTATGTTTTTATCTGCACCGCTACACCCTCTCATAGAGAGCCTGGCCTTGGGCCTGGGTCCCTGCAGTGGAAACATAACAGGCTGATTATTCTACATATCTATTAATGTGATGCTTGAAAGACGCATTGTAGTTGGAGAGTGGGGGCTCACTGCGTCACAACTAGGTATATTTACTCAACCGTGACGTCATGCGCGTTTACAACTCTACGTCCGTAGTTTTTTTATTACGTAAAAAGGTAACAATACTTGTCCTATACTTTAAAATAACCTACCTGAAAAAAAAACCATGGTGTCCCTCCGCGCGGAAGAAGTGAAACTTAGTAATACTACATACTACACGCATGCGTTCGAGTGCCACGCCTTCGCTCTCACTCTGTCTCTTTTTATCTAGCCTTGTTGGAAGTCGCATAAGATGATTCACTTCAAAAAAAGAAAAAAATATTTTTTTTTACATCTCTATTATTGTCAACATCAAGCGTCAAGCCTGCAACACCTTTTCGTTCATACCAATACATAAATTAACTTGTGTGTGTTCCGACATATTAATAACTAGCTTCTGCCCGCGGCTTCGCCCGCGTGGAGTTCGGAAATGAAATGAAAATGCCTACATATGTGTTACCCCCGCAAAATAATGTCGAAAATAGTCAATTAATGTTATATTTACTTAATATTTGTTGTCCGCTGGTTCGCTCGCACTTTTTACTAACTACCTCCTACCCTACCTACCTACCCTACCCTACCTACCTACCCTACCCTACCTACCCTACCTAATTATCTACCCTACCCTAGCCTACCTACCCCACCCTATCCTACCTACCTACCTACCTACCTACCTACCCTACCCAGACACGCTCGCAAAGAAAATAACGCGCCAGGGTATCACCAACTCCACGCTCAACTATCTCCCGATAAACTATGTTCTCCTAGTACCTCAATCCCGACCACGCCACCCCAGACGCGCATGCGAACCTTACATCAAACTGCGACCCGCGGTTTTTTTTTTTCGGATAAAAAGTAGCCTATGTGTTAATCCAGGGTATAAGCTATCTACATACCAAATTTGATCCAAATCCATTCAGTAGTTTTTGCGTGAAAGAGTAACAAACATCCATACCTTATCCATACTTACAAACTTTCGCGTTTATAATATTATTACTGGCTGTCCCGCGCAACTTCGTCTGCGTCACATTTTCCACGTTTTCGCAACATTTTTCATTGCTGCTCCGCTCTTATTGGCCGTCGCGTGATGATATATAGCCTATGTCCTTCCCCAGGTTGAAATCTATCTTCTTGCCAAAGGAGATGTTTCATTTTCGGCCATAAGATGTACATTTATTGAAAAAGAGAAAAAAATACCACGAACTTAGGAAAAATATTCTTTCGTGAATTTAAGCCTGATTTGCTGTGCACAAAAAGTAATAGTTTTTCAATTATTGCCCCATTCTATTCAACATGGCGTCTTCCAGTTTGCAGTTTGCTTTCGTTCTGAAATCATGTCACACAAAAACATAATATCACATCGACGTTAAATTACTAAAAGGATGTGTTTTTGTAATTAATTATTATTATTGGTCTCTTAGTCATAATTTTCAACTCATTATAAGCAAGTGTGGTAATTTTATCGTTAAAAACTATATAATAGGTACTACTTTTATGGAGTGTACTTCTGAACGAAAAAATCAAAATGACGTTTTGTTCTGACAAGTGACAAAACCCATCAGTGTCAGTCAGTCAGTCTCGTTCGTCTCGTATTTTTTAACGTTTTATAAAAACAGAGAACAAAACAAATACGAAAGCATCGAAAAAAATCAGTTCTGATAAACAATTATTATCAAATAACAATTTCTAGTTAATGTAAACGTCATCTCTACAACTTGTCATGGCTGTCATAACTCTCGCGACAAACGTCAAACATTTTTAATTTTTATTATGTGCATAAAAACCATCTATTACTATTTAAAAAATGTTACTTTATTCTATTCAGGGGATTGTTTCCCACCTTTCCTGAAAGGTACAGGTCATGGCCGGAGTCCCATACAAAAATGAAACATCTCCTTTCATTAAGATCCGATCAGCCGTTTAGTCGTGAAAAGGTAACAAACAAACAAACAGAGTGATATTCGCATTTATAATATTAGTATGGAAGTAGGATATTTAGTATATTCTGTGTAGGATAAGTAGGATATCGATACGAGAAAAAAAAAACTATCATTTAGCGAAAAAAAAATGATTAAAGCATGAACGCAACCTAAATGGACGTCATTGTCAAAATCTATCAGCTGTCAGCCACACAAGAAATGTCGAAGTGACATTTCGTACGCGGTGTTCTAGGAAATCTGTCGACCTCTTCCAAATTAAATGTGTAAATAAACAATTAATTACAAAAAATACGTATTATACAACCAATAAACATGGTCTAATACCGATAAAGACGCAAAGTACTACAATTGCTACCCCTTAGAAACCATGTTTCTCTCTTATTAATTATGTAGTGAAGTGGTTTTTGTGTAATAAATTCTAATAACAAGTAAGTACTGGTTAATCAATGTCTTTATAATTAAACGTGACGTTAAAATTGTTTCTGAATGTTGTGGTCAGTGGGTCGTCTTGTACCTGTTTATGAATGTTTATTATGTACCACTTAATAAATTATTAATTTCTTTAATCAGCTTTTTAACATGTATGACTGGTCTTTTTGGCCATTAAATTACCAGACCGAGTAATATAATATAATATCTTTATTCAGAACCAAAAATGGGTCAAATACAAAACATAATCTTAATTAAACAATGAAGGTCTCACAATGTCCGATGCCTGTACCAGGATAATCCTGTATCACAGGCAACAGAGTAATGAGTGAATGTATGAATTCAAATTTATTTTTATTGTGACTTCTAATAACTTAATTAATATTTTTTTACAGCTAAAAATCTAAAATCAAAATGAAACTAAAATGAACTAGCTCAATCATGAAGATAAAGAATATCTTGTATTGCCTGTTTTTTCGGCCATGGCTCGGAGTGCCTTTTGGAATAGGTATAGCAGTGTCCATAGTCTACTATTGGTGGTTACTATCCAGGATCAATGTGCTGGAAACCCAGAACAAAGTGTTCAAGACACAATTGAGGCTGTCGCAGCGTGTGATGAAACAAATGTCCGTTGATTCCGTGTCTACTTATGAAGTTCCTGTGGTAAGATGACTAGATTTACATTATAATAAGTATGTTAATGGAAAATATGTAGGTAATTTAAAGATTTGTAATTTATGAAAAGGAAAGAAACTTATATAAAATATTGTAAGCTGTGTTTCATTGTTATCATCCACAGCTGGGTATAGGCATCTCTTCGCTTGTCCCAATCTTCATGTTCCAGGTATTACCGGTGATGGCAACAACATTGTCTGCTTATCTTGCCGCTGGACATTGTATTGTATTGTATAGCGGGTTGTTTTCTGCAACTCCACGTCCAAGGCGCGTATTTTGCGTGCGGGTGAGAACAATACTCCAACCACCCCAGCTCCCCGAGAAAGGCCAGCAGCTCCTTGGTGTTGCTGACGATCTCGCGGAGAGTACCTGGGTTACCGAGGTACTTTGCCCTGTATGCTGCAACCTCTGGGCAGTGTAGAAGCACGTGGGCACTGGGCTGCTATCTCGTCATCCTCCATGCAGGCTCTGCACAGTGGGCTATCTGTGACTCCTAAGACAAAGAGGTGTTTATTAAGAGCCGTGCCCATTAATGGCGGCTGTGATTATGCGTAGCTGTGGCTTGGTCAGCCGAAGCGCCCGTTTGGTGAGACGGCCATCTATAGTAGGAAGCGCCTCCTTGGCCTGCCTACACTCACCATGGTCTAGCCACAGTTTGTGGTGTTGATCCCTGGTGCGTTTCCTTACCAGAGTTCGTAGATACCCGAAGAGGAGTGGCACGATGGGTTCTGGTCCCACTGCTGCCATGCTTGAACCCCTTCTATCGAGTTCGTCCGCCGCATCGTTGCCTCGGGAATCGCTGTGACCTTTAATCCATTGTATGGTTAAGTTGTTGTGATTACCGACCTGGTTTACGCGCTGGTCACACTCGTAAATTAACCATGCTGTCTGAAATTATTCGTATAGAGAGGTCCTTAGCCCTCCTGGCTAAGATGGCTGAAGCGGCCAGGGAAATGCCCATGTATTCTGCCTGAAATACAGTGTTGTGGACCCCCAGTGGTACGGCTATGTGGATGTTGAGGTCCTCCGAGAAGACTCCAGCTCCAGTGCCTGTACCTGTTTTAGATTCATCCGTGAAGATCCGCAGCTCAGCGGGATCTAACCCCTCGCAGCGGTGGTCCTCATGAGCTGGATCTTATATTTTTTATCGAATACAAATTGTTTCGGTACCCGATCGTTGATGGCTCTCGCCAGGGGGAACTCTTTGTAGAATCCCTCCAAAACCGCGGTGTGTTGCGTGTCTGTCTTACTCCAGAGTTGAAGTGTTTTAAGGCGTGCTGCCGCCATACGAGATCATGGGACGGATCACCGCGCAGTATAGTCAAAGTATTATCTTGGGGGATAGGCCCCACTTCTTACCTATCATCCTCCTGCACTGCCAGAATGTGATGCACGCCCTGTTTATTTTGTTGTCTAAGTGACTGCTCCAGTTTAACTTACTGTCTAGGATGACTCCCAGGTACTTGACTTCGGTGGCTAACTGAAGTTCTGTATCAAATAATTTAGGCAGGCGAAAAGGTCTTAAAGTTCGTTTTTGGGTAAACATGACTAGCTCAGTTTTTGTGGGATTGACTGAGAGGTCATATTCCCTGCACCAACGTTCCGCGATGCGTAGCGCTTTTTGGGTGAGGTTGCAGATTGTTCCTGTCACCTTCCCCGAGATGAGGATAGCCAGGTCATCTGCGTACCCAATTGTGTAGAAATGACTGGCGTTGAGTTTGGTGATGACGTCATTTATCACCAGATTCCAAAGGAGGGGGGATAGTACTCCATCTTGGGGGCAGCCTCTGGCTATCAAAGCCATCTGCTGCTCTCCTTCCAGGCGAACCGCTCGTTTGTTCAGCATGTTAGTGATCCAGTCAATCAATACCTGTTCCGCTCCGAGTCGAGAAAGGGCGGTACTGATGCTGGAGAATTTGGTTTTATCGAAGGCTCCTTCGATGTCTATGAAGGTCCCAAGGCAGGTTCCCTTCTGATGTATAGCATCTTCTATCCGACTGACTGACCAGGTGGAGTGCTGATTCAGTGGACTTACCCGAGCTGTATGCATGTTGGTTGCTGTGAAGTGGTATTGTTTTCAACGCGCCTTCCCTCAGCTCTCTCTCGCAAATTCTCTCCATGGTTTTTAGGAGGAAGGAGGTCAAGCTGATTGGTCTGTGGGATCTAGCATTGTTGTAGTCACTCTTACCTGGCTTTGGAATGAATATGACTTTCACTTCCCTCCATCCTTTGGGAACGTATCGAAAGGCCAGGCACGCTTTCATTAAAGACACCAGTATGGCAGCGGTAGGACCAGAACCCATCGTGCCACTCCACTTCGGATATCTACGGACTCTGGTAAGGAAACGCACCAGTGATCAACACCACAAACTGTGGCTAGACCATGGTGAGTGTAGGCAGGCCAAGGAGGCACTTCCTACTATAGATGGCCGCCTCACCAAACGGGTGCTTCGGCTGACCAAATTACAGCTCCGCATAGTCACAGCCGCCATCACTGGTCACGGCTCTTTTAATAAACACCTCTTTGTCCTAGGTGTCACAGATAGCCCACTGTGCAGAGCCTGCATGGAGGAGGACGAGACAGCAGCCCACGTGCTTCTACACTGCCCAGAGGTTGCAACATACAGGGCAAAGTACTTAGGTAACCCAGGTACTCTCCGCGAGATCGTCAGCAACACCAAGGGGCTGCTGGCCTTTCTCGGGGAGCTGGGGTGGTTGGAGTAATGTTCCCACCCGTACGCAAAATACGCGCTTTAGACGTGGAGTTGCGGAAACCAGCCCGCTATACAATACAATACAAAGACACCAGTCTACCTGCAACGGAGGTTCCCCCCCACTGCAGTAAGGCGGGAAAGATACCGTCCGGACCTGCTGCCTTGAAAGGATGGAAGCACCGGATCGCCCACTGGAGTTTCTCCAGCGTTATCACTTTTTGTGCGTAGCGCCAGTCGTTCTCTGTTGGTGTTTGGTTTGTCACGGTCCATTCAATAACCTGTGCGAAAGCGCCGCTGGACATCCAACATTTCTCTTTCAGTACTTGGACACCACTCTGCCACAGCTTTATTTTACCTGCCTTTACCGCACTTTGTCATGCCCAACTCCATTTTAGCTTTATTTAAGCATTTTGGTTACATGTACAGACAGCATGAGTATGTGCTAACCCCTCTAAAGTCCCACCGAGTACGCCAGGGGGGTATTTACTTAATGAGGCTGTCTGTACCATACATAGAAAGTTCTTAAAAAAATAAATTGTTATTAATTCAGTTCAAATGATAAATTGATTTGAATAAAAATTAGGACTTGTCACTTACGGAATACTTTCCATGGTTGATGCCCGCGATCATGGTGCTTGCAACAGCATCGAAATATCGGGAGCTCACAATAATCAGGAAAGATATCCCGTAAGTGACAGTAAAACACTTTTTAAACATATCTTTTTTAAGGTCACAAACAAAATGATATCCCATTGTTTGTTGCTTCAAAAAAACTGATACTCCACAGATACCAGATGCCGTGGGTACTCTATGCGAGACGGTCCACATAGCCCTAGTGTGTATGGGGAAGTGCACACGCCAGATCACTCCCATGCTGAAGTCTTTGCTGCACCACCGCCAAAACCCCATACACTTCCACTTTGTTGTAGACAGCAGTTCACATAGAACCGTCAATAAGCTGTTTGATACTTGGGATTTGCCTGATGGTGAGTAGTCAAGTTCCATACTAATATTATGAATGCATAAGCATCTACATGCTCTGCTAGTAATTACCAGTATTAGTACTACATTTACACGCCTGAACGGTAGAATGGAATTCATCAATTTGGAATACAGGTAGACCATGACATAATTTAAATACCTACCAGAAAATAGGTGACACACAAGCGAAAGATATTGTTTTTTTTATTTTTAAACTTTGCTATTAGCGTGAGACATTGCAGTTGTTGTGCTCGTGGTTCAAGAATCATTTGTTTGCGAAAAATACAGGATGTATATAATTAGTGGAATATGCACAGACTATATTCTGCGCCTTTTTAGGGTGTGCAACTTTATAAATGATTAAGAAATACTAGTAATTTTCAAAACATGTTCTTGAACTAAGTATAAGTTAAAAACTTTAAATAAGAAAATATCTAAATAACACATCATAATACGCATAAGTATATGAAACTAAATAAGGATTTTAAAATTATATTTTATCGTACTCTGTGTTGCATAAATGACTAAAAAACTGTTTCCATAGATAATTTAAAATCTGTCGTAATTTAGCTAAAACACAATTTTTCGAAAATGTTTTTTAATAACTTTTTTGACCTATGTCTCTTGCGTATGCATATAAAGTTTCATTAAAATTGGTTCAGTCATTTCGGAAAATAAGGATTTGAAAGTTTGTTGGAAGTTCCTGTACCTACATACTTCTGTAATTTAATAAACATGGAAATACCCGAATGAAAGACATTATTTTTAGTTAATGTTTTATTATCACGTTTGTTGCTACCAACCTTAATACATATTATTCACATTTACCTAATTAAAAAGTCACACATGTCTCCATTTTATGACGTCAACCTTGTGATATTAACGAAGTCTAGTAAGGTTGAACCAGGCGGCCTTTTTTTGTTAAATAACAGAAAATACTGCTGCGAACACAGATTGTGTTCAGTATTTGCTGTTTATCTAGTTATAAAAAGTTGATTCTTATTACTAATTAAACAGCAAATACAAACTACTACCTAAAGGGTTTAAACAGAGGCTTTTTATATAGTCTTCTTCTTTTTACACCTTCACAGCAGTGGCAGAGGCGTTTCTTAAGAGGTATACAGACATTGCGAGGCATGCGCCGCGAGCAACACACAGCGAATGCCTCGCAAGGTCCTCGCACGTGCGAGGGCGAGCCAACGTATGGCCGCGGCATTCGTTCTGCGCCGTTCGTGGCGCATGCCTCGCAAAGTCTGTATCCACCTTAACATGAACAGATATACAGGGTGGAAGATACACCAACTCAAAAACGGTTACACGTATTGAGTACATCATTCTGAACAAAAAAATCTGGTGTTCCATACATTCTGACCGGTGTCACCTAGTTTCGCAGACAGAAATTTCATAGAATTTCGTTTGCCAGATAATGTTTCTCATAATATTTGGTCCTTGTTTTTATATATCGAATATTTTTGAAGTGAAACTTCTTATATGACTTCCAACAAGGTTGCGTTAAACGTTCAACGCTCCAGGGGCAGGGGAATAGAAAGAGACAGAGCGAGTGTGAATGCGTGGCACTCGAACGCATGCGTGTAGTATTACGAAGTTTCACTACTTCCGCGCGGAGGAACTCCACGCACTATTTTTTTTCAACTACTATTTACTTGAATGAAACATATTTTACTTCAATGAATCACAATTCAATGAACTTTATAGTCATATTTTTTTTATTTAACAAACATAGCAAAAGTACAATTATTTTTTAACTGAATAATATTGTTTGTTCGATGGTTGTTTCCATTGTATTTTATTTCAACGAAATTATTAACCTTATATTAACATTATTAACATATTGTCATTAAAAGTCAATATGTTGTGCTACAAAATTTAGTGACAGAAACGAATCGCTGCAAAACCGACTCACGTAGTCTTGTCTGTTCTACCCCTAGAGTGTAATTTGAGTACGCGTAGGCACGGAGGGGCAAGGCGGCCCGCGAGCTGAGGAGCAGGTGGTGACCGTTAATACCATCTGCGACGCTAAGCTCGCGTGGAACTATCGGAGACCCGCAGCGCCGGAGCCGTGACAGAAACCATGCCTGCTGCATGTTACATGCTCGCTTGCATGCTGCATGCTTGCTAGCACGTTAAATGTTGCATGCTCGCTTGCATGCTGCATGCAACATGCAACAGGTATGGACGCTATTAGTGACAATAACTAGATTGTTTTCCTGCTTGACAAGAATTTACCTGCATTATTTTTGTGAACGCGGTGTTATTTTATTGGAGGGTATGAATTTTAGAAACTGTCTCTAGATAAAAAGTTATTCTTGGTAATAAGTTTTATATGAAACAAACAATAGTGGATAAAGAATATTTGATTTGTTATTCTATGATATGAATATTCCAACATTAAACTTTATTAGAAACAAAAATCGATGATTTAAATTTCTTCAAAGTAAGTATTTTCTATATTAATTATTCTATTAAATGATAATATATGAGAAACAATTTATGTGAAACGAAATTAGCTATGAAACAACTCACAACCATTCTGACTATTTAGGTGTAGGAAACAGCACCCGATCTAACATTTTTATGTCCCCAAACAGAATGATGTAGGTACTGAAAATGAGGTAACCGTTTGTCAACCAGTGGCCCCCGGCCACCGTAGGCGCAAGCCTGTGGACGGTGAGTAATGGGCTAGCTCACCGTCCGTCCGTCTCATGACGACAGGCCGTGTCGACGGCGCGTACGTGTTCCACGCGCGCCTCAAGGAGATGTCAGCAAACCGGAAGGGGTCCGAAAGGGCCGATGCCTGCCAGGGCTGCGGGTTGTTCGAAAGAGATACCGCGGCCCTGGAACACAAAGGGCGAAGAAGGAACATGGGTGGGTTTTAGTCAGTACAAGTCTGACACTCCCTCCCGCTCCGCCGAGAGCGGAAGAAGTCATTTGATGATTTCCCATCCGCAAAAAAAAAAAAGGTAACCGTTTGTGCGGCGGTGACCTTTCCACTCTGTATATTAGTATACTACACCCACATTTTGGTTCATCCATGTCATGCTCCGAGGGGCTTAGATCAACAAGGCCAAAACTTACTTAACTACGACAACGATAAATCTGTTATTTTCCAGTAAAATACACATGCTACAACGCAGAAGAGTATCTGACACAAGTACGCTGGATCCCAAACAGCCACTACTCCGGCGTCTATGCGCTAGTCAAGCTCTTGTTTCCGGATATCCTCCCGGATACATTGAGTCAAGCTATTGTGCTGGACTCTGATTTGACATTCCTGTGTGATGTCGCTGAGCTGTGGGCCATGTTTAGGAATATGACGGATGATCAGGTATGATTATTTCAATGCTAATTAGTTGCATTAGTGAAGGCAGAGGAAACTACGAACTCATCATCATCTGCCTAGCCTTTTCCCAAACTATCTTGGGGTCGGCTTCCAGTCTAACCGGATGCAGCTGAATACCAGTATTTTACATGAAGCGACTGCCTATCTGACCTCCACAACCCAGTAACTAGGTAATACGATACCTCTTGGTAAGACTGGATGTCAGGCTTTTGGCTACACGTAACGACTGTCAAAGATCTACAAATGACAGCTGGCCCAAACGGCTTAACGTGCTTTCAGAGGCACGGAGGAAAGTCGGTATGTAATTATGGTCACCCATCCACGGACCAACATCGGCAAGCACAGCTTAACCTTAAAGATCGACCCATGTGGCTGTTACTATTTAGCCACGAGCTCCTCAGAAACTATCTAGAACTAAGAGAGGAAAATAGGTGTAACAACTTTTAGTTAGTACTTCTATTTTTAGCAACATGTATCTCTCTATATTTTATTTCTTTGCACAATTTTGAATACTTGGTATTGTACCTATTGTAGATGAGAGTTCCCATACCGCCCAGTCAAACTCGCCAAATGCTTGCTATTTCACCAAAGGTTAAGTGAAATCGAGGTGCACGCACATATAATTCAAAAACATGTTTACCAGCCTTTCGGGAAAAAGATTATTACATAAACAGTATGTTTTAGAAAAAAAAAAATTGATATTATTAATAAATAAGATTCACGCCTATTGGCAATTTATTTTGGAGTTTTCATAAGCCTAATGCAATTTATTTACGCCCAATGTTGCGTTAAAATTAGTGCTAAAACATGGAACTTTCCAGGTTCATAAGTTCCAAACGAATTTTTCTTTATTGTCCTGATTAGCAATAATACGATATAGCGAAGAGTTATAATGATTACTTTTTGATGTTTAAAACCAAATAGTGAAGTTGTCAGCTTTAATATAAGATATATCATGGTAGGTAAAGATAATGTTTTCTGTCACAGATCAGCTGTGTTATATACGTTCTGATCGAGTAGGTAATAAAATTTCTCGTACAAAATTTGAATACCTACAGCTGATTATTTTTTTATGATTGCGATGTTGGTCTTATACAAAAGTTGTTCAGTTTGGTAGTATATACCACAACCTTAAATATAAAGACTGCTGTATATGTGCTGGCATTTATTTCAAATTCTATTTTACTATAGCAGTCTATGCAACCTTACTTCCCCACAGTTCATAGGCCTAGTTGAAAACGAAAGCAGCTGGTACCTAAACAAGGCCACGCGATGGCCAGCTCTTGGCAGAGGTTACAACACAGGTGTAATGCTGCTAGACCTAAAGAAGATCCGCACAACCACGGACTGGGAAAGGCTATGGCATGATGCTGTACAAGCTAACATAGGCAGGTTGAAACAGACAATGCTTGCAGATCAGGATGTTATAAATGCTATCATAAAGGATCAGCCGCGCTACGTTTATAATATGAGTTGCCAGTATAATGTGCAAATGTCTACGCAGACGCTGGCTAAGAACTGTTATGGAGAGGATAAGAATAATGTTAAGGTGCGTATAACTATAACTATATTGGTTTGTAATTTAGGGGCCATCGCTCTATTAGGCTACCCCTCCCCCCTCCCAGCATCACGTGTTTTGTTTATTATTGAAAACAACGGATAGTTATAGAATCAGTTTTAAGAAAGCAAAAATAGTGCGTGGAGACCCTTCGCGCGGAAGAAGTGAAACTTCGTAATACTACACGCATGCGTTTATGTGCCACGCATTCACTCTCGTTATTTTATTGAGCTTCTAAATAATATTTTGTTGTTTTCTTGTTGTATTATTTTTATTACTTACATAAGTTTATCGAGGTTATTCTACTCATGGAAATTGAGCGAAGACTGGTCACACCGAAGAGTCGTATCCATGACTGTTTGCACGCCATCTTGCGTACCTAGTAGTAGAACTACGTAGTCACAAATTCTGTAATACTGCCATCTCTTAGTGAGAAATAGAAAATATTGCCCCTCCATGGTAGCGATAAACTTGTTGGAAGTCGCATAAGAAGTTTCACTTCAAAAAGAAATCGCTTGCTCGTGTTTTTAATTATTGGTAAACCATATTTTACGCGTCATACATTAAAAGTCAGTTATTTTGGTCTCACGAAAAAAATACACGTGATTGTCACATATCATCGTGATTACTCATGATGTTTTTCTGACCCCCTCCCCCCTTATTCAAATGTGTGATTAAATTATGACCCCTTATCTGACTTCTTCTTCGTAATTGTTCCCCAATGCTTAGATAACACCCGTCTATTCGGAGGATCCTGCCTTTTCTATGGGGGATGAAGAACTTTACACCCCGTTCTTCATTATCTTCCCGTCCTTGTGCCATTCTACTTGCGGTCGGCGCAACACGTTTTCTTATTCCATTCTCCCCTGTCAGACGTCATGGACTCACGGCTTCATTTATTCCTTTTTGAAGTGAAACTTCTTATGCGACTTCCAACAAGTTTAACGCTACCATGGAGGAGGAATATTTTCTGAAACTCACTAAGAGATGGCATTTGTGACTACGTAGTTCTACTAGGTACGCAAGATGGCGTGCAAACAGTCATGCATTCGACTCTTCGGTGTGATCAGCCTCCGCTCAATTTCCATGAGTACCTCGATAAACTTATGTAATAAAAATAATACAACAAGAAAACAACAAAATATTTTAAAATAACGAGAGTGAATGCGTGGCACTCGAACGCATGCGTGTAGTATTACGAAGTTTCACTTCTTCCGCGCGGAGGGACTGCACGCACTATTTTTCTTTCATATCATTCCACACACAATACATCCATCGTTTCTTTGGTCTTCTCCCTCTCCATCCATCAACATTTACCAACTTTCTACCATCATCAATGGTTCACAATTTCAATGCTACACGAATTCATTGCTTTATATAGAATTTAAATTAATTGCTTCGTTTCGTATTTTTATACGATCCTCTTTTGGCACACAATAATTATATGCAAGCAATAGCGTTATCAATTTCATTCAAGGCGATTCGTATTCAAGACCATGACTGCACATACTAAGTAGAAAAGAGAAAATAATATGACAATATGACAGTCGGTTCACATTTAAAGTAAAATCTCCCGAACACTTACTTCAGAAGCTGGCAGATTCATCTCATAATTTAATTGATGTTAGTTCTTCTCTCTCTTTACTTTGTTTTATTTTGTTAGTTTATGTGTATGTATTTATTGGAACGAAGTTCCTTATCGCGCGTTGTGAAAGGGGGCTAGACGGAAAAAATTCTTACGAAAAGTTGTCACGACACTTTTTGCTATAGTTGTAAACCGTGCGGCGTGCGCCTGTTTCTCTGTCTGTCTCTCTCTCTCTCTCTCTCGCATAGAAAGCAAGCCAGTTATTTTCGTTTCGTCTTTCTATTTCGCATATTATAATTTAATTTATTTATTTATTAAATTAAATTAAATAACTTCGTTCCATCCGAGTGTCCCTTGACACCTCTCAAGTTTTTTTTATATATTATTTGTAAATGTTTTCTTGACCTTTTGTTATGCTGCTACTACTATGTTTTCTCTCTGCATCACCCTAAGGTAGACTGGTAGAAAATGCCTAAGGCCATAAGTCCGCCTTTGTACAGTTTTTTTATTTTTATTCTTGTGCAAAAAGTTTTAATAAATAATTATGATTACAGGTAATTCATTGGAACTCTCCACTGAAACATCACATAAACACTCGGGATGCGAATTTCTTCCGCGACATATATCAGTCGTATGTCAACTTCGATGGTTATCTGCTGCGGGAGAAGTTACATCGATGCTCCTTCATAGAGCACTTTAATTCGATGAAAGTTAGTACCAACATAATATTATACCGGGTGTTTGGTACCTCGTTTGCCAAATTGAACGGGTCGAAAAAAGGGGTCATTAGCAATCTGTTCAGCCCCAATAATAAACTCATCGTTGGCCCCACGGATTTTTTAATTTAAAGGAGAATGCGCATAATTGCCCCAGCGTCCAATAGCGTTAAGATATATACCAATGGATCTATCTATTTCGGCCAATAACTCCAAACGGAAGTTACGTAGTCTGACCGTCCGAGTTAGACGTTGGTGTCCAACTAGTCAGCAGTGTAGGTAGGTTAATAATTCCGAACGGGCTGTGAATTAGCAAAAGTTATGTTCCTAGTAAAAGTTCTCAATGAAAAGCTCTCTGCAATGCTGTGTATCTTATTGAAATTTGAAATGTCATTGGTTACCCAGTAAATCTTAACTTCGGTGCTCAAATAGTCACCTATTTGGCCCAATAACTCCGAACGGAATACGAATTGGCGAAAGTCTTGTTGACAGCAAAAGTTTTCATTAATAAGCTCTCTCCAATTGTGTATATCTAATTGCTATTGGTTACAGAAATACAACATGTACCCAAACCTAGTATACATGGTTTAACTAAATATTTTCCAAACTTTTAAAGTCATGGATTTCCACAAAGCAACGCCTGAGAGAAGCGGTGGCCCAGTGGTGGCAGCTCCGCCTTACGAGCAGTAAACCGTGGGTTTGAACTTAGGCAGGCGCATTACTTTGTGTAATTATTTCATCACCGCTGCATGCTCTCAAAAACGGTGAAGGAAAACATCGTGAGGAAACCGGCATGTCCTAGAACTAAAAATTCGAAGACATGTAACATCTACCAACCCGCACTGGGCCCGCGTGGTGGATTACAGCCCACTCCCTCTCATAGAGAGGAGGTCTGTGTCCCAGCAGTGGGAACATTATAGGCTGATGATGATGATGAACGCCTGCTTCTATAATTTCACTTTCTAGCAGGAACTCCCCATTAATAACATCTATGCACCTACAGGTGAACCAGTCAGACTTATGCGTCAGTTTCCGCGCCGCCCAGAAAGTGAAGCTGCGAACACATTTGTATTACATGGATTACCGACATGTGGACGTGGACAGTTTCGACGTGACCCTCGCGCTGCAGCTGTCTATGGACCGCCTGCAGTTTCTCGAGAGACTCGTCAAGTTCTGGGAAGGTACGGCATCCGACCTACAAAAAAAAACTCGCAGAGCTTAACTGGGCGTTTCATACGATTTGAAGCTAACTAAATAATATTCACCGAATTCAAAACCTCCTTTTTTGCTTTAATGACGTACATGGTGTAAACGCTTCACAGAAGCTTTCTGTTCACCAAAATGATTAACTCTACGCAAAGGTATTGCTAGGAGGCGACTTTTTTTAAAAAATCCATGTGGTTTTTATAGTAAAGTACTTTTTGTTAAATATATTTAAAAAAGTTACTTAAAAAATTGGTTGTCTGTAAAGTTGGTTTAAGGACGATAGTTTAACGTGACAACGTCATAACAAAACATTGATGTGGCGTAAGCGTACAATGAGCGTAACGGGACAATGAGTCATCCTTTCTCGTGCATGCAGCCGGCGTTCATCGATTTATTAGACGTTGTCAAGTCAAAAATGGTGTAAAAAAGTTTAAAGTTTTGACTTCCAATATATCCGAACTAGAACCGTTTACAAGTTATTGTCCAGAACAAAAAAAAAACGCAATAGCGGGGACAACAAGTGCGTTTTGGCTTCGTTAGGGTCTTTCACAAGTTATATCCAAGTCCCATACTACAAGGGGTCATTGGCATTTACCTACCAGGTTAAATTCAAACTCCAGCTGTTACTGAAAAAGTTTCGATGAAAAATGTAATCGCACTTTACCTCAGGTTTGCACCAAGAGAGCAACGGTGGCCTAGTGATATACGTGCAGTAACCGTGGGTTAGAACCCAAGCAGGCGCAATACTTTGTGTATTTTATTTCATCACCGGTGCTTTAAAAACGGTGGTGATAAACCGGCATGTCCTAGAGCTAAAAATTCGAAGACATGTGACATCTACCACCCCGCAATGGGCCCGCGTGGTGGATTGCAGCCCACTCCTTCTCGTAGAGAGGAGGCCTGTGTACCAGCTGTGGGAACATTACAGGCTAATTATGCTCAGCAGCCGCGCTTACGACCAGTGAGATCTTTCAAGAGATTAATGCATCGATTTTGTTTAACAGGTCCCCTTAGTGTTGCCATATATTTATCAGACTGTGAAGTGACAAGACTGTGGAGTTTCATCGGAGACTGGTCCGATACTCTTAGAGATAGGAAGAACATTGGATACCATCTGGTGTTTAAACATGATAAGGTAAACTATGACAATTAAGTCAACTTTACAACTGTCTTAGCATGCATTAGAATAGAACGGCTATTTTAGACCATTTGTCATCAAAGTAAGTAGCCATTTTTTTTTTTTTACGTATGGGAAATCATCAAATGACTTCTCCCGCTCTGGGCGGAGCGGGAGTGAGTGTCAGACTTGTACTGACTAAAACCCATCCATGTTCCTTCTTAGCCCTTTGTGTTCCAGGGCCACGGTATCTGTTCGAACAGTCCCGCAGCCCTAACCTTTGATACCTTACTTTGCATTTTATATTTTGACTCCAGTCTTTAGCAATGAAAGTATCTATATTTTCAGTATCATTACTGAAAATATTGTACTTTTAGTAAAAAAAGTTTAAGTTAAAAAAAGTTTTTAGTAAAGTAAGTAGTCTGACGGTTCAGCGACTGATTCAGTGTTTTACTATTATCGAACTTTAAATAAATACTTAGGTAATAAAAATGATTCCTATCACTACACTGTATCCACTGCGCGCTTGTTTGTTTACTGCAATAGCTTTGATACTCTGAAAACAGTTCAGCACGCAATTAGACAGTCTAAAGCCTGTAAAGTGGGATGGGAAATTAGAATCTTTTCTTTATATTAATACCTAAACGGTTCATAATCGTGTGTGTTCGAGGAAAGTTTATTTACCCCTAGTCGTCGCATGTTCTCGAGTTGCACGTAGTAACCTACGCGCGTAGTATATTGATGATTATTTAATTTCAAATGTATAGTTTTTAGACTTTTAGTTTATGACGATATTACCATAGTTCTAGGTCAACGAAAAATACCTATAAATTATAATGCCCTAAAAACGGAACCCTTATAGGCACTTTGTATTCGTTTAACTGCTTGCTAAGGGGTGTCTGATGAACCTTCATACCTAAGCGCTCAAGAACGTAGGGAGAAGATGGCGATATGGCCCACCTCATTATTATTTTTTTGAAAATTTTGTATGCGTGCCTAGGCAGTAAAACCGAAAAATTCATATGACGATAGGTGGTGTGACGCTACCTCTATGCTACGTACAATGCAGTTTGTTTTGGATCCATTGTCGACCTGCCGGCCTAGCATGACCGCCGTAGAATCGAGCTATGTCTACGGAAGAATCGACAATTTGACAGATATTTCTATCGTCCCAAGCATGGCGATATTAAGAATGTAGAAAAGAAATGTTTCTTTTTTTCAGTCGACACAAGTCTACAACGTCGAGCATGACGACCATATTTTCTCTTCTTTTGACATTTGGGGGTAGAAACATTACTTCTGACAAATGTCAAACTAGTCTTAATAAAAACTAAATACGAGAAATACGTTTCGTGGTTGCGTTGAGTTACGTTCAAAAGGTTGAAATGTTATGTAAAATATTTAGGTTTAATTTCGCGAAAAAGATCCAGGCCTGGATGCAGGATGCAGCAACACCATCCCGCCCACGAAAAATGAAAAACTCGTGCAATTGGCAACTTTTTTTTGTTAACTAAACGTAACCTTTTAACTTTCCATAGCAACGTCCCCGTTGCTATGGAAAGAATTTCTGTCTATGTCTTCGTAGAAACGCGAGTCGACGGTGCGCGCCATGCTCGGGCAGAAGAAATGACAAGTTGTAAAGAAAAGATTTCTTGTCGTTTCTTGGTAGAATAGAGATAGAACGGTCATGCTAGGGGGGCTGTTTGTTTTTGAAAGTTCCATGTTCAAAGAGTTAGGTCAGATACAGATTTAATTGATAGATATCGATAAAAGAAAATAATTAGTAATGTTTATAGTATAACGTTACCATACAAAGATCCTAACATTCATCATCATCTGCCTAGCCTTTTCTCGAAAGTTTGTTCGGGTCGGTTTCCAGTCTAACCGGATGCAGCTGAGTATTTTACATGAAGCGACTGCCTATCTGACCTCCACAACACAGTGACTTGGTAATACAAACACCTTGTTAACACTGGTTGTCAGACTTTCGGCTTATGACTACTTGTAACGAAGTCAAAGATCAGCCGGGAACAACGGCTTAACGTGCTTTCCGAGGCACGGAGGAAACTCGGTATGTAATTATGGTCACACATCCACGGACCGACCAAGGCAAGCACGGCTTACCCTTGAAGATCGACCGGTGCGGTTGTTATTATTTAGCCACGAGCTCCTGATTATTTTTCATATCTAGCAAGGTAAAATAATTGCAGGTACATTACCCGGTGAACTATCTACGTAACGTTGCGTTAGAGAACGTGAACACGCCGTACGTGTTCCTCATGGACGTCGACTTCGTGCCCATGGCGGGCTTGTACGATCATCTGCGGACCGCCATTCAACTCGTCAACCCTTATCCGCAGAAAAAGGTATGCCTTTAATCACTTCAGATGCCAGCCCCCACGGGAAAGGCGTGAGTTGAAACGATATTTTGCACGCCAACGTTCACACACATATTTGCAATCTACTAATATATATATATATATAACAATATAATATATATGTCGGAGACAGTCAATAGTACGGACAAAATGAATCGAAAGCGCGCCAAAGCAGTCTACCCACACCTAAGCGCGCTTATTACAGAGTCGAGATGTTTCGAGCTCGCGGCGAGGAGGACAGTCAGTGTCTGATCGCGGCGGAGTCAAGACGTCCCGAAACTGTAACCCGATTCATTGTGCCTAGTGTTACTGTGTTGGATTGTAATTTCAAGTAATTTGTTAGTTCGATAAAAGCAGTGTACTTTGTGTATAGAATCTGGTTCTTCTAACCTAACAGACAGATGTGTTGTTGGGGAGTTTGTTCCGTCACTTCTTCTTCCCAGCTAAAACACTAGGAAGTGGCGAAGGGCGGGCGTTTTGGGGGACTGTCTCTTGTAATTTTGACATTCAAAAGGTGCTGATTATCAGCCTAGTTTGAATAAATGACTTTTGATTTTGTAGTGTGTGTTTTCATAGCACGAAACCCATGTTCTGCCCACATGAAGACCGTGTCTAACGAAATAAAATCACCTCCCTACGACATAATTATATAATAATATATACTATAACAATCTGTTAAATTTCTTTAGTAGATTTTTAACTTTATCATTAAAGGTTGATTGGGAAAATTTGAAGTTAGCTTGATAAGCTGCCGTCTGTCTGTACATATGGATGTGTGCACGTTTGATTGTGCAACATTTCGTTTGATCTTTAATAGTAATAACATAACCCAGCGCAATAATAAAGGCTGGTATTCTTACAGAATTAAGAAAACTGGTGCGGGTCGTGGTTCAACAAAGTATTTCTTTTAAAGATACGGATAAAGTTTTTTCGGATCGGCCTTTTTAATGGTTTCTTAGTTTTTCCTAAACTGCCCTCCAAAATTCACCCTGCGTAATCATAGTCAAATTCATTTATTTGTCCGAATATGGTACATCACTTGGTCTTAAATCGCTATGATTGCTAAGAACAATAGTTGGTTCTACCCCTGATCACTCTCGCGTCGCGTCGCCGTTCCATTGAAAAGAGTGAGGGAAAAGACAGTGCACCTGTCTGCGCATACACCTATGCGATGTATCTTCCGGGTCGATGCCGGGTTAGTCTTTCAGCTATTAGCCGCCATGCCTGAAATTCGCTCATGAGGACTATTATTATAAGCTTTTTTTATGATACAAGTTTTAAACTGACTTGGTCACTAACACTATCAAAAATACTAGTAACGGGATATTTATCATGTTACATCGTTACTATTTGTTTCGTGTTCCCGATATTTCGGCCGCCATGATCATGGATAAACTGAAGTTATCGCGGGTGGGTGTATATAAGTAAACAAATCGGTCTACTCTCTTTCTTGTCCGGTTTTTGCAACAGCGCCGAAATATCGGGAACTCGAAACAAATACTAAATGTTTGTGAATGCACCTTATAATATTCTATATACTCTATGGACAGCTGTCATGGAGACACTAATGGAGCGAACTTACGCATATTAAATAAAAGCTAGTTTACCATAAAATATCTTTTAGTAAACATGGTGTCATAAGTGAGATAAAATGGCAGATCAAGATTACAAAGTGCTTCTGGAGCAGCAAACTAAGCTGTTAGCTGCCATGCAAACCCAAATGCAAGTAATGCAGCAACAAATGAGTAACATGATGGCGGGATCCAATATAGACGCTGTGAAAAGTCATGTCAGCGTTCCATGGCCCCAACCATTGGATGTTGAATCGGGAGACCTATTCGAAAATTTAGAATTCTTCCGCAACGGCTGGGAAAATTACTGCACGGCTACCGGAATGTCGAAATGGGGACCGGAGAAAAGTGAGGTTAAGGCCAGCATTCTTTTAAGTGCAGTGGGCACTGCGGCAGTGAAAAAGTTCATGGATTTCGGACTCACAGAGAAGGAGAAGAAATGTGATAAAGAAATTTTGAGAAAAATGGAAGAAACTATAATAAAAAAAACAAACGTCATCTATTCCAGATATTTATTTAACTCCAGGAATCAGCTCAACGAGGAAATCTTCGAAGACTATTTTCTTGCACTTAAGAAGCTTGTAAGAACCTGTGGTTATAATACAATGGTAGATGAAATGATGAGAGATCGCCTAGTGGTTGGAATAAAGGACGGTGAGGTCATTAAAGAGTTATTGCGAAAAGAAGACTTAACTCTAGAGTCTGCCCTCAATATATGCCGAGCAGCTGAGAGAGCTACAACTCAGTTGGCAGATCTGAAAAGAGAAAATGTGGTAAATAAGATAAATACATATAATAAAAAGGATACATACAAAAAAAAGGATGAAAAGAAATTGCCAAAACAATGCAAATTTTGTGGGGATAATCATGTATTTGATAAAAATATATGCCCTGCATTTGGTAAACGATGTGAAGAATGTGGCGGTCGCAACCATTTTCAGAGAGTATGTAAAAAGAAGAACACAAGAATTAATGAGATTAATGAGAATATGAGTGACACTTCTAATGATAGCATTGTGATAGCTCAAGTTAGAACAAATAAGAGTTCTGGCCATATCGAAGCACCATTGATGTTTAATATCAAAGACAAATGGAACAAAATTTATTGCACATTGGATACAGGTGCGCAAGTATGTGTGATGGGTGCTGATTATTATAAAAAGATAACTGGGGATGACGTTTTCCGCAAGTTGACACCCTCATCGAAGACACTCAAATGTTTCAATGGTTCAGCTATTTCTCAATATGGCACGGTGATGTTTGAATGTATGAATAAAGATAAAAAAATTAATGTCAAATTCCACATTGTAGATGTCCAACATGAGCCACTACTTTCAGAAAAAGCATGTGTAGCTTTTGGATTTATAAAATATTGTGAGGTGGTGAAATCTGACATGTCAGAGAAGGGTAAAGAAAAATTGGACCGCACAAAAGCATTGGAAATTATTCAAAAATATGATGATGTTTTTAATGGTTATGGAGAGCTACCAGGAGAAGTTAACTTAGAAATGGACACATCAGCTACTCCAAAAATACAACCTGCCCGGCGTATTCCTATATGCCTACGGAACAGATTGCAGGAAGAATTGGAGCAGTTAGAAAAAAATGGCATTATTATCAAGGAAACTCAACATACCGATTGGGTAAATAACATTTTAATAGTTAGTAAAGACTCGAAGTTCAGGATATGTTTAGATCCTATTCCATTAAATAAAGCACTGAAAAGACCCAATTTTCAATTCACTACATTGGATGAAATGCTGCCTGAATTGAGCAAGGCTAAGGTGTTTAGTACAGTTGATGCTAAGAAAGGCTTCTGGCAATGTCGCCTAACAGAAAGCAGTAGTAAATTAACGACATTTTGGACTCCTTTTGGACGTTACAGATGGCTGAGACTGCCCTTCGGCCTGTGCTCTTCGCCAGAAATATTCCAGCAGCAACTTACCAGTTTGTTGAAGGATCTTAAAGGTATAGAAATTATAGCTGATGACATACTTATTTATGGAGTGGGTGATACTATTGAGGAGGCAACCATTGATCATAACATTAAACTAGAGAATTTGTTGAAAAGATTAAAGGAGGTAAATTGTAAACTCAATAAAGAAAAAGTCAACTTGTTGCAAACCTCTGTGAAATATTACGGCCACATCCTGTCAAAAGATGGTTTGAAGGTAGATGAGTCCAAAGTAGATGCTATTAAAAATATGCCTACACCTACTTCAAGTAAAGATGTGTTGCGTTTTTTGGGCATGGTTGGCTACCTAAGTAAATTTATAAATAACCTCAGTATGAAAGCATCTAATCTCAGAAAGCTTACCAGAAAAGATACTGAGTTTGTATGGTCAGAAAAAGAAGAAACAGAATTTCAGAATTTAAAAAATGTTATTAGTAACTTACCAGTCTTAAAATATTTTGACATTAACAAAGAAGTTGTTATTGAATGTGATGCCAGTGAGTATGGTCTGGGTGCTGCTCTATACCAGAATAATCAGATTATATGTTTTGCATCTAGATGTCTAACTCCTACAGAAAAAAAAAATGCACAGATAGAGAAAGAGATGTTGGCAGTAGTGTTTGCCTGTAAGAGATTTAACCAATATGTTGCAGGTAACAGCAAGACAATTATAAAAACTGACCATAGACCCCTGATTAACATTACTAATAAGCCATTGATTGAAGCCCCAAAGAGATTACAAATGATGTTACTGACTGTGCAAAAATATAATGTACAGCTAGAATTTATACAAGGTAAAGATAATTTACTTGCGGACACTCTATCTAGAGCACCTGTCAGTGATGATAAGGACACATTTTATAACCTAGAAGAAAAAATAAAAGAAAGTAAAGTCTACAAATTAATAAGTAAAGTATCAAGCATTAAATATCTAAAGGTATCTGATAAACTTATAGGTAAGATCAGAAAGTATACAGAAAAAGACCAGAGCCTGCAACAGTTAATAGACTACATACAGAAAGGATTTCCAAAATATATCTCTGGTTTGCCAATAACACTAAATGTCTATTTCAGTTTTAAACATGAATTGTCAACATCAGATGGATTAATATTTAGAAACAATCAGGTGCTGATACCAGAGCTTCTAAGAAAGGAATTGACTCAAAAAGTTCATGTAAGTCATAATGGTGTTGCTAGCACTCTCAGGTTGGCTAGAGAGAATATATTCTGGCCTGGTATGTCAGAGGACATAAAACAATATATAGAAAAGTGCTCATTTTGTATTAAGCACTCTCCTTCACAACAGAATCAGCCATTATTCTGCCATGATATTCCATTATATCCGTTTCAATACATATCTATGGATGTTTTCACTGTTAATGATATAAAGTACCTGGTTACAGTGGATCACTATTCGGACTATTTTGAATTGGATAAACTTAATACACTTTCAGCAAATGAAATAGTTATTATATGTAAGAGAAATTTTTCTCGACATGGAGTGCCACAGAAAGTTTGTACTGACAATGCCACTAATTTTGTCAATGAGATTTTCAAAAGCTTTGCAGATCAATGGAACTTTGACCATGTTACCTCTTCTCCCCATCATCCAGAGTCTAATGGGAAGGCTGAATCAGCAGTAAAGATTGCCAAGAAATTAGTTGTCCAGAGTCAGGAATTAAAGCAAGACTTGTGGTACTGTCTGTTGCATCAGCGTAATGTTCCTATACAAATGGACAATACTAGCCCTGTACAAAAGTTGTTTTCTAGAAGAACGAGAACTGGACTACCTTGTTTATTGCATCATCTCAAACCTAGAGTGATCACTGAAGTCCCTAAAAAGATAAAAGAAAAGAAGGAAAGGATAAAGGAAGGTTTTGATAAAAGAAGTAGAACTTTACCGGATTTGGTTGTTGGACAAAAGGTGGTTACTCAGCTACATCCTGAAGTTAATAAGAAATGGAGTTTTGGCATTATTACTAAGAGACTAAATGAAAGATCCTACATCGTGGTAGTAGGTAATAAGAAATATAGAAGAAGCAGATGCCACATCAAGCCTTTCTCAGGGGAAGCTGGCTCTAAGTCAGTTGGCCGACCAATAGAACACACTGCTGAATACAGGCCCCATGATAATAATATTACTTTTTCAGGTGTTGATACGTTTTATAAATTGCATCCAAATACAGAGTCTCAACTTCAAGATATAGAGTCCCCAGTACAGCTTTCTACTTCAGATACTACATCGGTTGAGCGTCCGGAAGAGTCCTCGAGGTTAGAAGTTCGACGTAGTCACCGGTCTAGGAACTTGCCTCGTCATCTTACAGACTACGATGTTTATTTTATAAAGAAAAGGGGATGTTTGTGAATGCACCTTATAATATTCTATATACTCTATGGACAGCTGTCATGGAGACACTAATGGAGCGAACTTACGCATATTAAATAAAAGCTAGTTTACCATAAAATATCTTTTATTAAACACTAAACATGGTAAATATCCCGTTACTAGTATTTAGTTTTTATATGTATTGCGCAGTGCCTAGTAGTAGCAGCGTTCGAAACAACGCGGTATCGCACTTCCATGCCGCGCAGCAAAGCGGCATTGTTAGCGCGTCTAGCGAGCTCGGCGCAGGGGCACACGGGCGACGTGCAGCCCTTCCGCGCGCGCGAGTGGCCGCGCGGACACCGCGCCACCAACTACTCGCGCTGGACCAGCGCCGCCGCGCCCTACGAGGTACGTGCAGGACTTGAAGCGTAGTAGTAATCTTTGCGTGACGATACCACGTACGGAATACCTCATTTGTCAGATTGGGACCTAGCCATAGACACGCCATCTACAGTGACCTTTGACCGACTTTCTCCATTCATTTTACACAGCTCGTGTCAAAAACGTTTACCAACAGCGCCTGACTTGGAACGTGTTTCGTGTTTGTATAAAGGGTGTAAAACACCTCTTAACGAAGCCGAAAGGCACTGGTTCTCCCTGTCCTTGCGATCATTTTTTTGTTCTACACCATACTAGGGAACCTTCTAGTTACGGAGATATTAGGGGTCAAAGTTCCAACTTTTTGAGAAGTATTTTTTTAAATACAAGTTTTTAATGTAAGATTTTTACTTTAAACATCTCCACGACCCCCGTACTATTCAATCCGTCCATCAGCACAATGTTTTAGGAGCGTTACATTGAGTTCTACCACAAAACATGATTTTACACCCCCCAAAAATAAGTCGTTTCCCAGCAATAATTTTTACGTAAAGTAACTTAGTTTCATGAACAGAATGCTTGGTTGGCGGCTTCGTGATGAGGTGATTTACACGCTGTATATTATCATTATGACGTAATTCAGAACGCATCATTAATGATCCCGTAACGACAAAAATACATTTTTTTCTTTTTGATGATATCCAAAATACGATTGTTCTTATTAAAATTTCAGGTTGAGTGGCAGTCGGACTACGAGCCGTACCTAGTAGTGCACAGATCTGTGCCTAAATATGATACCAGATTCTCTGGCTTTGGCTGGAACAAGGTAAGTTATAACTGTTATTATTTATTTCAATCTTTAACATGAAACATTGGACAATTTTTTCATCACAATGATCATGTTTTTAAGATGTTGGTGGTCTTTTCACTAATTTTTGACATTTTTTCATGACATTGGTCATGTTAACAAAATATTGGTCCTCTTTACATGACGTGGTATATTTTTCGTGGTTACTTATTATGGCATTGGAACCATATGTAACCGTCATTTGCTAGAGCAAGAAACATTGCGAGCTGCCGAACGCAGCGTCAATGCTGTTGCGATAGCATTCCGGATACTTCTGAGCGATGGAAAAGGATGGGAGCAAGGAAAATTGCGATTCCGTGCTGCTAGATGAGGATCAACTCCTATCATTTGTTATATGTATTTTACGACTTCGGTGAAACTTTGAAAACGTTGCTCATCTTTTCAAAACGTCGGTCAGCTTTACATGATATTGGTCATCTATTCACGACATCGGTCATCTATTCATGACATCGGTCATCTATTCATGACTTTATTATTTTTTCGTTAAATCAGTCATTTCAATGACTAAGTTTTCTTTTCCACAGGTCTCCCACAGTGTAGAACTGCGTGCTCAGGGCTATCGCTGCGTAGTGTTACCGGGCGCGTTCGTGTTGCACACACCGCACGCGCCCTCGCAAGACATCACTGCCTTCCGCGCAGACCCGCACTATCGAATGTGAGTACTACTAGCAACTTTTGATATTACTGGCATGAGCATGGCATGAGCTGCACTATCGCATGTCAGTACTAAGTTCTTGGCAACGAGCAACACGGATAATAAAATAAATGGCAGAAATCGCTTATGGTGAAAGCGCCCCGGTAGGCCGTGAAATTCAAATTTTCTTACGAATTTTGCAATTTCGGTCGGTGGGTTCGATCAGTGTCGGGGTTGTATGTTGATTAAAATATGTTTTGCGACCGCTATAAATATGGCTTTACAAAGTTGTGATCATTAAAATCATCAATCAATACAACCCTCAAGTTCGTTTAATGCCATAGAATGACTTCATAAATTTGTCATTAAATGAGTATGAAAAAAACAAAACGGGGTTCCCTGGTGCCTTAAGGCCACAGAGTACTTTTTAATATAGGTACTTAAGGCTATAAGTCTACTTGTGTAAAACTCAGAAAGTCGCAGCAAAAACTAAAACTAATCATGTGTGGACGTTCTCCTTTGTCACCTCGGCGCATTTGAATTATTTGAGATGATGCTAAAGCTGCTACCTGCCCATTAACCTACCGACTTAAAAAAAAGGTTATCAATTCGACCCTTATATTTATTCTTATTTCCAGGAACCACCATACAAAGATGTAAGTAATATAAATATCTTTTTCGAATAGGTATATTGAAATGTTCTTCGACATAGCAAAGGCTTTCGACAAAGTCTGGCACACCGGCTTATTATATAAGCTGTACAAACTGGGAGTGCCGGACCGTCTCGTGCTCATCTTACGAGACTTTCTGTCGGATCGCACCTTCCGCTATCGCATCGGGAAGGCACTGTCTTCTCCCCACCCCATTAGAGCAGGAGTCCCTCAGGGCTCCGTCGTCTCTCCCCTTATCTTTACTCTGTTCACCAGTGACATCCCCAAGAGCAAGAAGGCTCAGTTAGCCCTGTTCGCGGATGACACGGCCATTTATTACACTGGCCGCAGTCACGACGCTATCTATAGCACCCTCCAAACCTCAGCCAACGTCTTAGGCGCTTGGTTCCGGAAATGGAGAATCGAGGTGAACCCCGACAAGAGCCAGGCAGTTCTTTACTCTAAACAGCGTAAAATTAAGCCACCCGCGCTCAGCCCGATCACTATGTACAGTCACGTCTAATAACATAGAAACGCCCTTAAAATTCAAATTCATGTCAACAACATTAAATCGCAAAGAAAAGTATGCTAACTGAGTCCAATAATTATGTGAACGTTAAAATGTGTCAAAATTAACTACACATTTTTATCAAAATATCGTCAACTATAAAGTATCAAAAATATGTATTAACTTTTAGTTACATAATTTTGTACCCAAACAATATTATGTTTACAGTGTAGTTTCGAAATTATGTAAACAATTACAAAGTAGCAGTTTCAAGCAGCTTAAGCTCGGTAATAAGTCGCAATTTGGGTTCAAAAGGAACCTAAATTGTGATTTTGTCTAATCCACAATAACAGTATACATAATTAGTGGATCTTATTACATTATTCGTCCGTACCATTGGGGGTCCACAACACGGTATTTCAGGCGGAATGCATGGGCATTTCCCTGGCCGCATCAGCCATCTTAGCCAGGAGGGCTAAGGACCACTCTATCCGCATACTTTCAGACAGCAAGGCTGTACTGTTAGCACTAGACAACCACACGGTCAACTCCGGGTTAATATACGAGTGTCACCAGCGCCTAAACCAGGTCGGTAATCACAACAACATAACCATACAATGGATTAAGGGCCACAGCGATTCCCGGGGCAACGATGCAGCGGACGAACTCGCTAGAAGGGGTTCCAGTATGGCAGCAGTGGGACCTGAACCCATCGTGCCACTCCCCTTCGGGTATCTACGGACTCTGGTAAGGAAACGCACCAGGGATCAACACCACAAACTGTGGCTAAACCATGGTGACTGTAGGCAGGCCAAGGAGGCACTTCCCACGATAGATAGCCGCCTCACCAAACGGGTGCTTCGGTTGACCAAATTACAGCTCCGCATAGTCACAGTTGCATCACTGGTCACGGCTCTTTTAATAAACACCTCTTTGTCCTAGGAGTCACAGATAGCCCACTGTGTAGAGCCTGCATGGAGGAGGACGAGACAGCAGCCCACGTGCTTCTACACTGCCCAGAGGTTTCAACATACAGGGCAAAGTACTTAGGTAACCCAGGTACTCTCCGCGAGATTGTCAGCAACACCAAGGGGCTGCTGGCCTTTCTCGGGGAGCTGGGGTGGTTGGAGTAATATTCCCACCCGTACGCAAATACGCGCTTTAGACGTGGAGTTGCGGAAACCAGCCCGCTATACAATACAATACAGTACAATTACATTATTAATTTTTAGATTTTTATCCTTAATTTGTGTTATAGTAAGGTAGCTAGTAGCCATCAGCGAGCAGCATCGACTCGCCTGTCGACTGTTTTTATTTCCGTCTACCGTCTTAAAACTATTGAGCTATTAGATTCCTACGGCAACATTGCAACTCATACAGAAGAGCGCGCATTACTGTTGTTTTTTGTTGCCGTGCAGTATAGCTATATAGTATATACATATTTCTTGTGTTATTGTGATTAGGTATTATTGAAATCGTTTTAATATGAATAACAAAAATGTCCCATATCGTACCGTGTCTACTACCTGCCTACTTCATACCCACTGCCTGCCTAATACCTGCCTACTACCTGCCTACTACCTGCCTACTACCTGCCTACTACCTGCCTACTACCTGCCTACTACCTGCCTACTACCTACCTACTACCTGCCTACTACCTGCCTCCTACCTGCCTACTACCTGCCTACTACCTGCCTACTACCTAGGAATGGGCATTCCTTTCATTAGCATTCCACTTTTCATGGTGTTGCGCCTCTTCTCGCTAATTAACGAAAACAAGGAAAGTTATATTAAGTTGTTTATATCCCTTCATCAACTAGAACAGAGGTGATGATCTTCAAACGGCTGAGCAGTTTTTTTTCGAAACATAGCTAAGGACACTCTCGATTAAAAAAAAACACCTTTCAAATGAAACCAATTTTATCAAAATCGGTTCATCCTTTTAAGATCTACGATGCCACAGACATTCACACAAAAACACAGATCCACAGATACAGAGATACACACGTCAAACTTAAAACACTCCTCTTTTTTGGTCGGGGTTTAAAAATAGGAAAAAGGAGATATACACTTTCAATGTCATTTTAATGTATCCATGACAATTGCTATAACACGTATACAATTTCTATTACATGTATACATTTTGTATACATGTTATTGAAATTGTCATGGATACTTAAAAAAATACCTTGGAAGTGTAACCTTTTTACTGATTTTGTTTCGTTTATATTACTGTGAAACTAATGTATACCCAGTTTTGACACATTTTGATGGTTAGGTAATTTAGAAAAAACTTTCGTTCACTTATTTTAGCAAATAGTGAAGTTAACATATTTTAGAAAATGTGACAATGTATATATATTATTGTACGTGACTGTACGGTAAGCCTATCCCTTGGGAGAAGCAAGCCAAGTACTTAGGAGTTATACTTGACAACCACTTGTCTTTCGCGGCGCACATCAAAGCAGCTCGCGACCGAGCTGCGTTTGCTATGGGTAGGCTTCATTTCATGATTTCGGCAAAAAGCAAGTTGTCACTCAAGTGCAAGTTGCGCCTTTATACCGCGGTGATCCGCCCCATTATGACGTACGCTTGCGTCGTGTATGCTCACACCAAGCCTAAGTACATCCATAGGATGCAAATTTTACAGAACCGGTTCTTACGTAGAGTCACGGGAGCCCCTTTTTATATCCGTAATGACCGTCTACACGTAGACCTTAGAATGCCCACCGTCCTTCAGTTTATGAAACGCCTTTCGAAGCGTTTCTTCGATAACGCCATTAAACACCGTAATCCCCTGATCGCAGCGGCCGCCCGTTACGAACCCTCGCGCATTAGTACAGTACGCCGTCCTAGGCATACCCTTGTCACTCCAGATGATGCTATCACCCTCCTCCAGGAGAGTAGCAAAGAGACTAGCACTCTTAAAAAGTTCCGACTCAAACCGCCGTCTTTCCGACCTCGCCGTCGAGGTCCGTCGCGACGTCCCGGTCCATGCCCTCCCCGACCCTCGCTCGAGCCAGCCCGCGATGCTGTGCCAGTAGTTTTAAATCAGCCCCTAAATAATGATACCATTCAGATCCAGCCTGTCCCCATGCAGTCCTCCCCCAGCGACGCCCTAAGCCGAGGTTCGTACCCCACAGGGGGTGCCCTTAGCGTGCAGTCGCTTAGTTTGTAAGTTTTTATGCCCTGGCTGGAGGCCTTACTCTAAAGGCACCCACAGGATAGTCCGGTTAAGCAGACGACAACCTCATAGGTTGAACTGCGAGATGCCATTCAAAAAAAAAAAAAAAAAAGGTATATTGAAATTCATGTTCACTAGTAGTTTCGAACATTTTGTTTGGCTTCTGCACACTGGAACTTGTCGCTTTGCCACTGCAAAATTGCTACAAAGTATATAATAATATTTAATATGTAATAGTAAGTAAGGAGTTTCTTTTTTTAAAGATCTAGAACATTAGCGCGAATGAAAATCCAAGACTGCAACGACGAAAATGTTGTTTTTCCTTCCATCCCATCCCGGACCCATCTTAAGATGGGTTAGTCTGTCCTACTCAAAACATTTAGTCACTCGTCGATTTTTCAGTTGAACTTAATTACTTTTTAATTTAAAATTAATGAATCTAATTCAGCTGTCCCATACAAACTTAACTATCTACTCGATTCATATGTTTAGGACAAGGACAGCTGATAATTTTTTCATGATTACGATGTTGGTCCCATAGAGAAACTTGTTCAGTTCGATGGTCTATACAACACTCTACAACGACCACAAATTTTCTGGTACCGACTGTATTAGATCTCATCATGCCCACCCTTCCGAAGACACACGATAATAGGGGATAATCCTATTTTTTTTTTCTTTGTCCGTCGGGTAGTTTATTGAAAAGTATTGGACACGTATTTTTTCTTTTTTCACGTGGTCATAAAATTACGGAGATATATTGAGTTGAAATGCCGCATGACGTCACATGTAGGTAAGTTTTATACCCACTTGTGACGTAGTAAGCCCCCACTCTCCAACTTTAATGAGTTCTAACTAAGTAATTTTTTGATATTTTGAGAAAACAAAAAATACGTGTCTAATATTTTTGTATTACCTGTCTGACGGACAAAATAGAATGTCGTTTTCTTTACCCAGTCCGATCCCCTATTGCCGAAGCGCACAGTTTTACTATTGTACCTAATAAAGCCCATTTACATATTTCAGCTGCCTAGCCTTATTGAAACAGGAGTTCATGGAGGATCTCAAGAGAAAGTATAACGTAACGTTTGAAGAGCCGTCTAAGCCTGACCCTGTGTACCTGGCGCAAGCGAAGAGTATAATATTCAATCAGGCGGGCGAACAGGAGGTAAACTAGTAAACTAACTCTGTGGCGTAGCGTGGGTTTTTGCCGCCGGTGACCTACCGAAAATTTGCCTTTTTTTCACCATTCAAACAACTTTAACGTTTTTGAATAATTAAGAAAACAGCTGTAAGTGCGAGCGACGCAAACTAAAATATTTTAGAATCCAGGATAGTTTAGATTTTCTTATTACTTCATCATCTGCCATTTCTTATTACTATGAATACAGATATAAATAGTGGGCGGCAGGTTAGACTAATATACAGGGTGGAATGTTTAAATGCCACCAGCCGGCCTAGCATGACCGCCGTAGAAACGGGCTATGTCTACGGAAGAATCGACAATTTGGCAGATATTTCTATCGTCCCAAGCATGGCGATATTAAGAATGTAGAAAAGAAATGTTTCTTTACTTCAGTCGACACAAGTCTACAACGTCGAGCATGATGACCATATTTTCTCTTTTTTTGACATTTGGGGGTAGAAACATTACTTCTGATAAATGTCAAACTAGTCTTATTACAAATTAAATACGAGAAATACGTTTCGTGTTTGCGTTGAGTTACGTTCAAAAGGTTGAAATGTTATGTAAAATATTTAGGTTAATTTCGCGAAAAAGATCCAGGCATCATTGGATCCAGGATGCAGCAACACCTTCCCGCCCACGAAAAATGAAAAACTCGAGCAATTGGCAACTTTTTTTTGTTAACTAAACGTAATAATATTCAGGGATATAAACATCACGTGATACGTCCCCGTTGCAATGGAAAGAATTTCTGTCTATGTCTTCGTAGAAACGCGAGTCGACGGGGCGCGCCATGCTCGGCTAGAAGAAATGTCAAGTTGTATAGAAAAGATTTCTTGTCGTTTCTTGGTAGAATAGAGATAGAACGGTCATATAGATTTCATTTTACCTTTCATTTATCATGTTTGTTAGAGAGATTCGATCGTTGTGATTGACCCTATTGATTGATAGCGTAAAAGTACAGGTTAACAATGACTTGACATGAAAGAGCAGCACACCAAAGCTCTCGGCAGACACCCTAGAAAGCCATCGAATGCAGTCAATGTGGCCGAAATCGGATATATCGCATTAACATCATCTCCGTCCTGACGCTGTGCCTGGCCCCGCTCGCCGCCTCCTAGCTCCGCTCTCTGCCGCCCCCTGTAACGCGCCGCCCGGGGCCATGACTCCCCCACGCTACGCCACTGAACTGACTGTTTTAAATTATTCTTTACACTGTAGTTTTTTACATATTCAGTCATGGAAATCGTACACAGAGTATTATATAACGGGTAAAAATGCTCGTACACTTTTACGTAGCCGAGAGAAAAGAATGAAATTGTTCACAAAATCCGATTCAAATAGGGAAGTAATACTTCAAGGTATTACCTCCCTATTTAATTAATTATAATTAATTTTAAAAAAAAAAGTGTTATATAAATATTATATGCAGGGTGTAACGGAAAGGGTATACTTAAGTGTGTGCAGACCATCAAACTGAACATGTTTCTTTATCGGACAAACATCGTAATAGCGAAAAAATATAAGCTGGCCCATTCATTTGGGTTGAATAGATATTGAAACTTTGGGGCTGCAGTTAAATTTTTTCTCTATTACGATGTTTGTCCGATGGAACATGTTCAGTTTGATGGTCTGTAGCACACCCTTAAGTATGTATATACCCTTTCCGTTACACCCTGTATATTAATTAAAAAATTTAATCTAAATAACTTTGTATGAACTCTTATTAATTAAATACAAGGTTATTTAGTAATAGTATTTGTCTACTGCGATACTCTGTGTACGGTGAAATAGATTTTTAGTAGATGCTGATATCGCTTGTTTGTGACAACAATGATTTGACTCGAAAAAAAAAAACAGGGCAGCTTTTTTTTAAGTTAGACAGTAAATCATCCTTCAATTGGGGATAATCCTATTTTTTTTTCTTCGTCCGTCGGGTAGTTTATTGAAAAGTATTGGACACGTATTTTTTCTTTTTTCACGTGGTTATAAAATTACGGAGATATATTGAGTTGAAATGGTGCATGACGTCACATGTAGGTAAGTTTTATACCTACTTGTGACGTAGTAAGCCCCCACTCTCCAACTTTAATGAGTTATAACTAAGTATTTTTTTGATATTTTGATAAAACAAAAAATACGTGTCTAATATTTTTGTATTACCTGTCTGACGGACAAAATAGAATGTCGTTTTCTTTACCCAGTCCGATGCCCTATTGCCAATATTTTTTTTGCTTTTAACAAAAGAAGAAAGGAATCAAAACAAATGCATATTTTGTTACTTAATCTAATACTTACTTTCGTTAATTTGATATTCATCTACAAACAAAATTGACAGAACTAGAAATTTTGAGCAAACGAGCGTTTTGATAAAAAATTGCCCCAAAAGATTCAATAACATATATTTTTAAGTTAGTTTTTGATATTTGTTGAAAATACTAATTAAGTATATTGAGTTGCTTTACCAACTTGGGATAGGTTAAAGTTACCTAACTTAATTGGCGATATAACGGAACCCAGTATTCATATGTGTTGCAAGTATTTGCATACCACGCCATTTCAACTTTATTGTCATATAAATAAGGTAAGAAATAAATAAAATTCACCGCAAACTTCGGTTCGCTTTGATTTATTTGTTTGGCATTGAAAACGCTTCGCCAGACATTTTCTTTAATGCAAATATTAATGCATTCAAAACAATTTAACAATTGATTTGAAAAATAGTCATAAATTTTATGACTATTTATTGTTGTCAAAATGTTGTGAATTCATTATTTTTTTAATACGTATCATAAGTAATTAGAGTATTTACAAGAATATTGTTATATTTTTATAAATAAAACCTACCCGTTGAAAAAGAAGCTGAATCGGCCGGAAAGAGCTTTATGTCAACGCGAAAAGGACTTAATTCGCCTTGTTTCTGTTCGCACGATGTGACACGACAAATAGCGAGCGAATAGTGCGACAAATATTCGCTTTTATTCCAAGGACATAAAGCCTCTTTTTGATCGACTCAAGCTGATTCTAAGTTGATTAGCATGTTCACTGCCTTATTGAATACTAGTGCATTTAAAGTATACATATGTTTATTTAAAAAAAAAACTAACAGGGTGCCGGTTTACATAAACTACTTTTGCTATGAAGCTCATGTCTAATCTGATACGTAAAAAAATGAATCGTATTTTTAAATACGGAGATAACTAGCTGCCCATATATTTGCGTCGAGTAGGAAATGAAATTTGTTTGAGACAAAAGAATATTTTTTCGCGTTTATGATGGTGTGACCTATGGTGAAAGTTGTTCAGTTATATGGATCCTTATACAGGGTGTAACGGAAAGGGTATATACATACTTAAGGGTGTGCTACAGACAAACATCGTAATAGCAAAAAAAATATCTGTTGCCCAATACAAAATTTCAATACCTATTCGACCCAAATGTATGGGGCAGCTGATATTTTTTTCGCTATGACGATGTTTGTTCGATGGAGAAACATGTTCAGTTTGATGGTTTGTAGCACACCTTTAAGTATGTATATACCCTTTCCGTTACACCCTGTATATGGCTTTTGTACAGATAAACCTTAACGAAGCCGAAAGGTAATTGTTCTCCCCGTCATTGCGATCATGTTTTTTTGTTCTGGACCAAACCTCGGAATGTCTTGAAGATATTGGAGGTCAAAGTTCCAACTTTTTCACAACGTTTAACTTAGGTTGATGTACAGAATGCTTGGTTGACGGCTTCGTGAGGGGTCCATTTATACCTTGTATACACATTGCAATAGTCTGTCTACTGTTGTATAGGAATATGATATATTTTTTTACGAATTTGGTATGAGTTTCATAGTGACAGTGCAGTATGACGGGTAGAGAAGAGAGAATCACCTTCTTGACGAGTGCAATTGACGGATGATTAAATTGCCACCCTGTATAAGTATTTTATAAGGCCCATTATAAGTTTATGTAGTTTTAAAATGTATGTTTTTCAATGATGACCGAATATTTTTCGGATTTCAGGATAGTCCGCTTAGTGGCCGCGTTGGGTTTTTACACGGAAATATAATTTAAATGAATAAAATCCAGTGAACGTATCTCATTTTAACATTCCTTTTGCAATGTATTATTAATTCTAATTGTTCCAAGGTTATAATAATTATTCAGTGTTAAAATTTGCTAGTGGAACTCGGTAGATGTGATAGTTATCGAAATTTAAATATAATAAAAGAAAAATAACTGATACTCCCAATTTATTCTTCAGCTAGCTAGCAACGGTCGTTGACTCCTTAAAAGTCATAATATTTTTTCTGTCTACGGAGTTCCGTAAGCTAATTTTCCGTGATCTAGTATATACTTGATGATAGAATACAAAAATGTGCCACTCTCTTTAAACGTATACTTAAATACAGAGTTAAGATCTTATACTGATCTCTTATACGAATTTAATGAGATAGTCAACAATTAATGAACTTATTTGCATTGACAAACAAATTAAGATTTCCACAAAAATGTACTAAATTCTAAATTTAAAAAAAATCCTTATGAAAGATGCTAAGTTGCGTGAAATTGTACGTTTTCTACAAGTTTCTAAAATTGATGAAAGTTACAAAATCAATAGAAAGCTAAGCTTTTATCTTTATAATCGTTTAAGAAAATCAATGCAATTTGTTAAGACAATGAAATCGCACAGTATGTCAATTTTAAATGAAAAACCTGTTTCCCTTTGTAAAGGTTTATTTCCAATTGACACTTAAATAAAATCTTAAATATGATTACACTTTTCGGCTCAGCAGCGCTGACAGTTTAAATTCCAGAAAATCGGGAATGGGTATATGAATATCTATTTATTTAGTTTTTAAAGCAGCACAACATATTATTTTAAGAAAACAAGTAAATTAATATAATAATGCAAAGAAGGGGTTTTCTGTTTTAGAAAATGTCTACTCTAAACGGTTGATAGATTAATTATAGAGTATTATTTACAAATGGCAGCATCACTTGTGGTTAAAGTCGATATTAAGTGATACAAGGACCTTCTGACTCTGGACGAACAATCAAGCTATAAAAAACCAGTATATCCTCATATACCCTGAGTTCTCATTGTACAGGTAGCTGATATAAAGCGAGGTCAGGTTATACTGGATTTGATCATATACAGCTTAATGTGTCGTCGTACGTACTAATGAAACAAGATGGCGGCGTTAGTTTCGATTTTCGCCACGCGTCATAAGATCCTTGTACAGCTATAGACGCTTACTGTTTTTATCGCCAGTAATATTGTTGTATCTTATATAAACACATTCTTCATAGACGAATATATATTTTTTAATTCTTATGATTTAGGCTAGTTTTCCTGTCGCGCTGAGCTACGCTGATCGTTGGCGAAGACAGTTCAATTTGTATGAATTCTTAGGACGCGACTGCTCAGCGCTGACAGCCGTTTACATACAATTCACTTGTCAGCGCCAACGGCACGCGCGACAGGAAAACCTGCCTTAATTGTTCCTTGCTAAAGCAAAGAAATATTGTGGATAATATACAGGTTGGAACTGAAACATTGACGCTCACGGCACATACGGATACAACGTGTTTAGTACGTCATACCAAACCATTTTTTTTTTGTAAGTTGGTAAAATACCGGGTAAACTTTTGTGCGTCGATGTCTCTTCCACCCTGTATACAACTTGGTTTCAAACCGCTTTATTCGGCCTAACATTTTAATTAAAACGAAATTAATAGAATGAAAATAAAAAAAAAAAAACTTATTGAACGTAAATATTTGTCATAGGTGCACTTTTGTTACTTTATTTTATTAGGTTTTTATTTTGACAGTATTATGTGTATGGAACAAACATAACGTGTATAATAAAATAAATATTAAGTAGTAAAACTACTTAATATTTTTTTTATTTTATTTTAGCCGCATTTTAATTTGTGACTGGCAAAACTATTTATTTACAAAATGCTTGCACATCTTCATGACATTTACAATAAGCTAATTTATTATAAGGATAGGCATCTTTTATTAGGCAGTGTAAATTTGACATGATATTAGGCCCACTGAGCGTGCCATTGAATTAGCAACGCACGACTTATCGCAGAAAGTTCAAAATCCAATACTACTTAAATGTCCCTTACGTCATTTCAAATTTACAACGTTGCTTAACTTTTTCTTTATATCCATATGCATGTAAGTTACCTTTTTAATTTTATTATTTTTTCGCCAAAGATTGTATTATTTTTTGAGTATTTTATGCAATTAGGTGATACTCAACGTTGTGCGTACATTGGGAAATTATTGTATTAAGAGTTAAATATTTTTACGTAATATTTGAATATTGCAAGAATAAAAAATATACTAAGACAAGAGTTTTATTAATTAAATTTATAAAGGTACACTGGCGACCCTCCCCTGCTTCGCACGGCACCACCTAGCGGTTCCAAAATCCTATCTTTCAAGCTGGAACCAACCATGCACATTCACAAAATGTTATTGAAATCATGGTACCCAATTAGGACGATGAAAACACTCTGGCAAAATGGGATAAATATTATTAATACCTTCGACACACCGACTACGAGTGCGGCGCTCCGGATCAAACCATGCCCCACCTGCTGGAGACCCGAATAGCACCTCTGACGCTGCAATAAACGTAGCCACCAATTGGGCCCCCAAACTGGGAAATATGGAAGTAACATCGATACGACAAGAATATTACATTATGGTACTAGTGTGTAATGTTGGTGATTACAGCTGAGGTGCCATTGAGACCCGAGCTTACAAACCAAAACCCGAGCATACAAACTTTCATGTCGTTATTTTCCGAAAAGACTGAACAGCTTTTAATGAAACATTCACATATCGGGTTTATATCGGGCGGTGTACAACATAAATCATTTTCTTCGTAACTAGTACCTACTTGTAGACATTTTAATTAATAAATAACTAAAATTTCAACAGTGAAAACGAGTTGTGAAAAATGATTCGCTATGGCGGGAAAAATTGATCAGTTTTTCTATGCGCGCGCATTCGATCAGCCACAGACTAAAGGGATGACGTGCAAAATGGGGAATTTAAAGTTTTCTTTTATTACAGAGAAAACAAAAGTTATATTTAAGTGAAAGTTTTATTTATTAAACACGTACGAGTTAAAATTATCTATTTAAATAAGAAGTTGCATGAAATGAGCAAGCAATAGGAACATTAATTTATTTGTTCTATTAACCACGATCTTTTTTTAAAATAAAAACTTTTTTAAGAACAAGGCACGTCAACCAATAAAAAAAAAACTATAACTCACTAGTGAGTTATAGTTTTTTTTTTTAAGTTTTCTTTTATTACAGAGAAAACAAAAGTTATATTTGAGTGAAAGTTTTATTTAATAAACACGTACGAGTTAAAATTATCTATTTAAATAAGAAGTTGCATGAAATGAGCAAGCAATAGGAACATTAATTTATTTGTTCTATTGAACACGATCTTTTTTTAAAATAAAAACTTTTTTAAGAACAAAGCAAGAAAAAAAAAAAACTATAACTCACTAGTGAGTTATAGCAATGAAAAAGTCACAGTTTGATTATGGGTGTCATTCTGTGCCTAATTGCGGTGACCATAGAGCCACTTTATGAGCAAGTGTGTTGAAAATTATATATTAAAATCATCAATCATTTAATTGAATGTGGTTATGAGTTTAGCGTATAATAACATAGTGAAACGTGATTTTTATATATTATTGAGATTACACACACATCACTTTATTAATAAGTTTCTTTTGTATGTTTTGTGCTGGGGCTGTCAATTCGAAAAGAGGCGAACGACGTCTTTTTCACTTTTATTGCATTTCATGGATCACTCCGTTAGTAGTGTAAAGGTTAGTAACTCTCAATACCAACCATCTTCGATTCTGCATTGGTAAACAAATTATTGCTATTAGGATTCTCTTTAGTCGTTAACAGCCAGAGCAATACCACAATTTGGAAATCCATATCTTGTATATCTTTCTTCAAATTCGAGACCGCTTTCTTTGCTGTCACCAATGGAGAATTATCGTTCATCGACGAACCTTTAGATTCTGTTCTCTGCTTTATGTTTTCCACTTTAGATGTTATTTCGTTTAGCACTTCTTGTCTTTCTGTCACGCCTACACTTACATCCTTGTACTCATTGGTAACTTTGTTTAACTCGTCGAGCAACGATCCGTACTCCTGAACCAACGGCGCAAACTGTTCGTTCAGAATGTTCTCTCTTGCTAATATCTTGTCCATAACAGAGCTTATATTTCCGTGTAGTTTATTTAGTTGGGAACCTGTTGTCTTGTACCTTTCAAATAATTCGTCTCTGTAAGTTCTCATTTGAGAATGTCTCGCTCTCCAGTCGCGCCCATCAGCTGAAATTTTCAACCTTAAAGCTGGTGCTACTCTTTCTAATTCCAACTTCCATGCTTCCCAGTCGTGAACTTTTTTTACCAGGTTTGGTTCTTTTTCTTCTACATCAAACTCTTCTTCGGATTCGCCAGAATATATCGCCATTTCTTCCTCAACTTTGTCTAGTAGTATTTCAGTTTCATCTTCGACTTGGTCTACGTCTTCCGCAGCTTCTTCAGGCTCTGGGATGTCTACAACTGGTTGCTGCCATTCAAACTGTTCTGTCTTCAAAGCTTCGTCAGCTAAAATGTTTAGTATGAAGCACACTTGTTCGCCATACCCCTGTTTTAGTTTGTGTGAAGAGAAATCGACGACGATCTCTTTTTCTCTCAGTATATCTATGATAGTAGCAATGATACTGTTTGGATCATCCTCCTCATTAGGTTGTTCCAATTCTTTCCCAGTTTTCCTGATGAGCCAGGCGGCAGTGGACGCAAAAACGTAGAACTGCTCACCTGGGTTTGTGCCAGTGATGAAATAGTACCTGCTCATGGGTTTCATTTTTATTTGCGAACGCAACTCTGTGTCTATTTTTAGTAAGCGCAGTTTGTCCATTAATTTCAGATCCATTTTTCTAATAATATAATGTTTATACCTAATTAGCAAAAAGAATACATACTCACAACACAAATTTTATTGACGCTGTCAATAGAATATGTTGTTTGTTTGGCACGCGTTGCCATGGCAACTTGTTCTGCCTTGCCATGCATTAAAAAATCCTTCAAAATAGAAGCGTAGAGGTTAGCAAACCTTGAATGAAAAAATATTATCGTTTACTTCTTCCCACATCCTATCCATACAGCCCCGGCGGCTTGACCACAAGCAAAGCCGCCACCGGCAGACACAATTGCGGCGGTGTATATTCTCTATATGAAGAAAAAAAAGCTAAAGTAGATTTTGGATGAGACCATGTCTACAAAATAGGCGTGATGTTCCCAGAATGCTTCAAGACTTTAGAATGGATGACATAAACCGAAGAACTGTTCGCTCGAATTTTGAATAGTTTCCGAGGGTTTCTAGTGATGATTTTGAAACACTATTATGCTTAACTGGACCCATAATATCGAAAGCGAACACTAATTGGAGAAGTGCTATACCAGCTCAAGGTAGGTTAGCAATATTCTTGAGGTACTTTGATGTACCAACAGGATAGTCATATATTTCTTTAGGTAGGTAGTAGGTACTCTATTCTCCACAAATAGTTGGTCCAATTATTTCTGATGTGTGTCAATAATTGGTGTCTACCTTGTCGGGCTATGTAAGATTACCAAACACAGAGGAAAAGTGGCTTCCAGTATCTCGAACTTTTATGGTGAAATGGAATGTACCTAATTGTTTAGGTGCCATTGATGGAAAGCACGTTCGTGTAAAAATAACATGTCCAAGTAATAGTGAATCAGAATATTACAATTACAAGCCATATTTTAGTATTGTTTTGATTGCCGTGGTTGATGCGAATTGTATTTTTTTAATGTAGATATAGGTTGCCAAGAACAGTCATTCTATCATTACGACACCACTCTCATCGGAAGTCGTGATTGCCGGCGAGGAGCGGCGGCCGCGCCGGCTTTATGTGCAGCAATCGCAACAAAGCCGGCGGCAGGACCGCCGCGGCTGCGCGGTCACCGGAATGTGTCAATGCACCATTAGTGGTGTAATTCAGTTAGTGTTCGTTACAACGGGCATTCAGTTAGAGTCATCTGTTCGTATCCTTTAGACTCCTAAAGTACTAAACCAATTTTTAGTTAGTTATTTTGAAAGTACCTAAACAAATAAAATAACACAGTTTAGTTGGTACCTATTTTTTATTGTTTTATTAAATGACGTAACAAAATAAAAACAAGTGGACGTTAATTCAAATGGTAAATAACGAAAAAAATAAAGATAATTGGTTTTAAATGGCACTCAATAGAAGACAAAAACAATGAAATGGATTCGTAAACAACTTAATATGATTAATTTGTAACTATTGTTGTCATGTTACACTAAACAAACAAAAATTTTAAATATTCATCTTACATCTAAAAATATTTCAATGGTGGGATTATTCATGGATTCCAAGTATTGATTTTATTTAGTTTTAATCTATATATATAAAAGAAAGTCGTGTTAGTTACTTCACTTATAACTCAAGAACGGCTGAACCGATTTAGCTGAAAATTGGCAGGGAGGTAGTTTAGAGCCAGGAGAAGGACATAGGATACGGTAGGGTAGGGTAGGGTAGGTAGGTAGGATAGGGTAGGTAGGTAGGGTAGGGTAGGTAGGTAGGGTAGGGTAGGTAGGTAGGGTAGGGTAGGTAGGTAGGGTAGGGTAGGTAGGTAGGGTAGGGTAGGTTAGGTAGGGTAGGGTAGGTAGGTAGGGTAGGGTAGGTAGGTAGGGTAGGTAGGTAGGTAGGGTAGGTAGGTAGGGTAGGGTAGGTAGGTAGGTAGGTAGGGTAGGGTAGGTAGGTAGGGTAGGGTAGGTAGGTAGGTAGGGTAGGGTAGGGTAGGTAGGTAGGGTAGGTAGGTAGGGTAGGTAGGTAGTAAGGGTAGGGTAGGGTAGGGTAGAGTAGGTAGGTAGGGTAGGGTAGAGTAGGTAGGTAGGTAGCGTCGGGTAGGGTAGGTAGGATAGGGTAGGTAGGTCGGATAGGGTAGATGGGTAGTAAAAAGTGCATTGCAACGCATGCTGGGTACAGCTAGTATACTTATATTTTAACCAACTAAAATCTGTCAATTTACAGAAAATTCAAAAGGCATGTATAGTCAAATCATAAGTGGGTAATATTTGTGTATATTTTAGCTTTTCTATCGATATGGTTAAACATTGTAGTTTGGAAAAGCAATAAACATTATTTTGTACACCTCCCATACCTGCTACCTAATATGGAAATAATATAAAACTTACAAATGCACGCTTTACCTAAATAAATCGAATTACTTATTACTAATTTACAATCAACCATAGCGCGGAAACATTATTCTGTTGGTATTTCAAATATGGATCCATCTTTTCGATCGCATGGTCTATTGTTATCTGTCACCGCCGCCATCTTTGATTCCATAACTAATTGATTTCTGTCTCGCCAGCATACGGTCGGGCTTGTGACCTGCCCTGCACTGGCTGGTCGTAAGGTGTACCATATGGGTATTGATCTGGTGATTCTGCGGTATCCACCACTTTCACCGGTTCTGTAGGCTCAGGAGTATCTTCCGTCGTATCCTTCTTGTAGGGTATGCTTTCATCATCAGAGTTGACTCTGAATGACTCATCGGGGTCCAAAGGTCTGGGGAGAGGGTTGAAGGCGTTATTTATTGCGGTAAAGAATGTAATTAAATAAACCTTATATCATCAATATTTAGCCAATAATATTATTGCACTGCTGGGGCACAGATCTCTCAATAAGAGCGATTAGAAGATTATTTTCTCCCATGGAAATGGTGGGCAGAAACTACTCCCTCTGCTACCATATTTACATATTCCTTTTGCGGTTACGTTCATACATCTGGTCATATACGCTCACCGGTTCCGAATACTTAAAATTCAAATATTTTTATTTGTAGAACATAGGTTATCAAAAGGTACAGATGTCAATATTAATAAAAATGAACGCCATGTCTTGCCATGACGAGAACCTCACCAATAAGGCCAGTGTGTCTATTGTTCACTTACTTAATAGTCAAGAAGTCCCTCTCCTCCTTCTCCTCTTTCTTCCTGCGCAGAAGTAGCCTCCATCCGATGCAGATGAGTACGATGATGATAGGCACCATCACGGCGCTAATGATGCCCCAGGTTGCGCCCAGTGTTCGGGAGGAGTACTCCTGTTTACCTGTGTTATTGGAGAAATAGATGAGTTTTGTATGCTTTTCGAATAATATTGGACCTAGATTATGAAGATACAAAATATTGGTTGCTACGTTGCTAGCCTACTCGTTTCCCAAAGCTAGGCAAACGCCTCCTCTATTTTTTTCAACCTGTCTTGAGCGATCTCTGGATATGTTTGCGCCACAAACATGATCAGATCGTCGCACCACATTTATCAATTAGCAGAAAAAAATAATTGCTCAGTCTGTCGATTATCTGACACGTTTTCTTTTTCAATTCTTCCCTGGAAAAAGAAAACGGTAACAGTCTGTCCAACACCCCTAAATTCATATACGGTTAATTAAGATAGTTACGCCAGTCAAAATAAGTCCCAAAACGCAGTCTGTTCGCAAAGTTTTGTACGGTTTCGATTTTAAAAATTCGGTTGTATATTGTTTGGTTTAATTTAGCTCATTAATCATGAGAGTGGATATATGTATTTAAAATTATGATCAAAAATGATATTTCTAAAGTAGGTCAAACACTCCTAATCAACAATTTACCGTCCGAACGAAAAAACAAAAACCGTGGCCCTTATAACCCAATTTATCAACAAACAAAGATACGTTATCAAAGCCCTAAAGATATCACTAATGCAAATAAAAAAAAATGTTAAACATACCTGTTCATATGACCTGGTTTTTTTATGTACACTAGATAAGAAAGCAAGCAATAACCATAGACATTAGGAAGGAGAAAAATAATAACTCATCACAATTCAGAGAAAATTTCTATTCATCATCATCATCGATTACACATCGAGAATGTCATTTCTTGCTTTCTTACCTAAAAACAACATCATTTGAAAGTTATTCTACCGTATCGGGAACAGAAATTTCCTCTTCATGTGACTCCAAAGTTGGGTTTAAAAATAAAATTTATTTCAAATTAATAAAATTTACAAACATTCAACAACGCAACGATGGGAAACTCACGAAAGTCCACTAGAAACTAAATTAGTGTAAACATTTAGTGCAAAATACTAGATTAATGTGCCACTTAAAACGTAACCTATATATATCTTAAGCTACTCCTTAAAATGTCATTCGTAATTGGGCAGTGAATTATTTACCCTGTTTCTTACTTTTTCTAAGTGTGTCAGACCATGGTAGAGCGGGGGCTCATCGTAGGTACTTCTATGTTAGGTGGGTCAATAAGAGTCTCCATAGATTTCCCCTTTTGCGGTGGCATAGTAAATGTTTTTATAGTATCCGCGGGAGCACTCTTAGGAGGATCTGGCAGTCCAGGGTTATTGAATGTGTTCCTAGGACTATTGTCTGAGGTAGGACTAATCGGTGGGGAGTATATTTCTGAATATGTCGGGGAGTAAGTGGACGGAATAGGGCTATATTGACCTTCGTACTTAGGAGCGTACGGGTCTTCGGAATCTTTCGTCGAATAGCCTGAATCACTGGGCAACGCCCTACGACCTACTTGACGTGGTCTGCTCACGTATTCTATATCTTTTGCCGGTCGAGTTAGAGTTGAGTCCCGGTTGGATTCAGTATCAGAAGGAGACGTTATGGAAAGTAAGTCTTCTTCGGATAAATCCCATAGTTTCTCAGGGAAATCGACATCGGGAGCGTTCGGGATGGGTTCGTTGGTTCGGTACGTTTTGTCGTAAGCCCTACGCTTCTTAGGATTTGATTTGTCAGATTTGTTGGAGTCGCTTTTGTTTGAATCTGGGTACCCTATGCCTGAACTATCACCATCTGCGGGCATTGGAGGCGGAGGCGGGGCAGCCCTGGTGATAGGAGCGGATCTAGTCATTGGGGCCTCCTCAGTAGGAGTGTCGGGTAGTTTAGGTTTCCTATCAGACGAAGTGCTTCGCAAAGTGGACGATTTCATGGTATCCGTGAGGTTTCCCATCGATGCTGATCTTAGGTTAAGTCTGGACGCTGATTTGGAGCGCGGTATGTCTTCGAATCGGAAGCCCTCTTTGCCTTCAGACCTGGGTTTGTACCAGCACCAGAACCAGAGGAGGCAGATCAACAGGCCTAACGGTAGAATAACTGCCAGAATGATGCCCCACGTCAGAAATAGTGCGCGTTGAGAGTACTCTTGGTTACCTGGATATTATAAAACGTTGTTTCATTGCACTGAATACAGGTATCAGAATAGAAATATGTCTCTGACACTTTTAATTGTAACTACTTTTGAATTCATGTGTAGGTAAGATCGTCTCTAATATTTAATACAGACCTCCGTAAATATGAAAATGGAACAAAATGACTTGAACATTAGCTGTAGGTACCTAAACTTTTACGCAGAAAATATAATTAAATCACTGGTTTCTGAAAGCCTGTTGATGGATGTATCGTCAAATCTCACTTAAAGCGATTTGATTGGCTGTTATAAGTTGGACAACTTGTACCTAAGTTAACTTTTGTCTTTCACAAACGAGTACAGTTTTACAAAACCGAGTAAACAATCGATAAAAGCAGTTATTTCACTAACAATAACGTTCAAAGTACTTACGTAGACATTCCGTGTATCCATAGTCCGGTAAGTTCCACCTTCCGTCGTCCTCACAAACTCGACGCTTGTCCCCGATGAGAATGAAGTCCTGGTTACACTCGAAGTTGACCTGTCAATTGACAATATTATTGTAAACACCAATAGCAATAATGTAAATGAAAAGACTGTTTGTTTATCACTATAACAGTAACCTATCGAACTTGTGGGTCTGTAAAATACCTTAGTATACAGGAAACCGCACTGTCAGTTTTTTTTGGAGTTGTAACTAAAATACAACATTCAAACTGTCGCTTCATGTTTTTAGTAAATTAAAAAAAAAAGCTTTTATTAAAATCAAAAGGTAAAAAGGAATTAGATTTATATAATTATCAACAATGAACGCGTATGCAAAGTTTCGTTTGTGTGCTATTAACCTTTGAGGAGATCTCTCCTGAGGAGATCCTGGCTGCAGGATCAAGTCATGTCTGTCATAAAAATGTATTGTCACCAGAACCAAAGGTGTGTTCGAAACTTCTGCTCAATCGGTTATGGAGAACTGGTTTGAAATTCAGTTGCAAGCTTTGAGCAAAACAACATTCTAACAAAAAAGCCGAATTAAAAAAAAACCTTATAAAATCTTCCTACACTGGCATTGATACCCTCTAACGGTAACACAATAAAAGTACTTGGCGGCAGAAATGTTCGGTGGTAATACCACCCCGGACGAGGTCATTTCCAAATGCCTAATCCTAATTCCTAACTTTAGAACATACCTAAATGACTGCCTAAACAAAAGCAAAAGTCGCAGTATAAGCTAGTGTATAAAAACAATAGATGATTCATAAGGAAATTGAAATGATGTCTATATTTTATGTTTCCTCAACCAATAAGTATGACTACTAGCGTTTTTTTTTTTGCGGTTAATTTGTAATAATTTCAACATTCCAAAAGTAGATTGGATTACACGATTATTTTGTAGCCCTTAACCTAATTTAAAGTATTTGGCAGCTCAAATTAAATATACACACATCAAAAGTGTCTAGGGATCAAGCATTTTTATGCGGATTTCTTGAGATTGAGATGTGGCTTTGTAATAAATTTATGATTTTATAAATTTATATGGATCCTTTTTGGTGCATTTCATAATTTGAATCAGGAACTGTGAATCAAATTCGAGTAAAAGATGAAAATCAGCTGTCAATATTTTCCCTCAAACATACAACGCATTGAAGACATTATTAGTGCTACACTTTCCCTACTACTGATTAAAACCAACGTTATTATGGAGCGGCGACGTCATTTAAGCAGGGAAGAGATGCTCAGAGCCGTGGGAATGATAGAAGCTGGTTCCCGGCAACGTACTGTGGCTTTAGCTCTGAATACAAGTCAGAGTGTTATCAGTCGACTTTGGACACGTTACCGAAGCACTGGTACCGTGGCTGAGCGCCATGGAGGACGGTATCGCTGCACCACACGGAGACAAGACCGATACATTCAAATCTTAACTCGAAGAGCTCCAACAATAACCGCCATGATGTTAGCCGTGAGGCTTCATCACTCTTCAGGGAACTTAATTAGCGACCAAACAGTCAGAAACCGCTTGCATGAAGTGAACCTTCATTCCCGAAGACCGCTACGGGTACCACCTATAGCAATGCACAATCGTAGGATTCGATATCAATGGGCTCTTGAACACAGAAATTGGGCAGAAGAACCGATTATTCCCAATAGTCCCCTCTAGCCATGTCCTCCGGGGTGACAGCTGGGAACAATGGCGTTTCGTGTGCTTTTCTGATGAGTCTCGTTTTGGTATGAGACCGGATACAAGACGTATACGACACTGGAGAACCCCTGGACGCCAACAGCGATTAAAATCCTGCCAGGAAGTCCATCCTTATAGTGGTGGAACCATCATGGTATGGGCGGGTATTTGGATCGGCGGAAGAACTGAGTTGATTTGGATCAGAGGCAACCTCAACGCTCAAATTTATGCTGAGACGATTGTATCAGACGTCATCGTTCCTCTACAAGTGCAAATCGGTCCCTTATTTCAGTTAATGCATGATAATGCACGACCGCACACCGCAAGAGTTGTAAGACAGACTCTCGCCGCAGCTAACATCAATGTCCTGCCCTGGCCTGCTCAGTCGCCAGACTTGAACCCGATTGAGCATGCATGGGATATGCTACAGAGAAGAGCTCTGCCGAATATGGAGGGTATCCAGTCGCAAGAAGACCTTTTTTTGTTGTTGCAACGAACATGGGCGGCCATTCCACAGCGTGATTTGGATGAACTCATTTTGAGTATGCCAAACCGATGTTCTTGTGTTGTTAGTGTTCGCGGTAGAAACACGGATTATTAATTGTTTAAGTTACCCAATAAATTTTTAAAGAAAACTGTTATTTCAGTCTTTTTTTTCGAACTTTAATGTTAGTGGTTCAAATGTCAAAAATCCCTTTATTAGAAAATGGCAAATTTCTTTATTAATGCAAAGGTGACTTGGTTTATCGTTACTGTGACAAACGAAAACACTTTATTTGATGAATCCTTAAAGAAAATTTTAATTAATATCAATCAGGAGAAAAGTTATTGCAAAAATATATGTTGATCCCTAGACACTTTTGATGTGTGTATTTAGTAATTTTTCTGTATCCCAATCTTAACAAAATCGTGTAACTTAACATCTGAGTGATTATCTAGGTGTCGCTTACTGTTCGTGAAAACGGGAATGTATGCATTGGACATGTGTAACTTATTCTGTACAATTCTGAACCCAAAAATATCATTATCTTAGGGCCAAGACAAACTGCGTCTGGCGAATGTTTCTTACTTATTTCTGGTGGATAACTAGGAACTAAAAAATTCGGCGGCCATTATCTATTGGAAAAGAGTCCGTCATTTATTTGATATCACATTTTAGAAAAGAACTAGCTGTGCTCCGCGGTTTCTCCTGCCGTTTCTTTTTTTGGTTGGCTCCTTAGGATCGTAGGGTGATGTTAAACCGTGTAACTTTTCTGATGAATTGGTCTACCGAGTGTATTTTTTCTTATCTGACAGAGACGGCTAGTTCCTGAATTTCGCGTTCTTTTAAAAACATTCTACAGTTTTATTCTATTAGTTTATAGAATCTAGGCACTCAGTTACTCACCCTCGTTCCTGGTGTGAAGAAGAAATTACTCTTTCTTCCGAATCGCGGCGTCTCCAAGATACCACAACTTATGACACGTCGAGCATTCGTCTCCTTTATATTCGTCTGTAAAAAAACAGCCGGTTAACTTTTGTCTATCGTGTTTCACAAATATTTACGAATTAGCTAGGATGTTTATTTCGTAAATTGGTTTTTAGTGTGCGTGTGGATTGAGAGATCTTTTCGAAAAACTCTTCCAATCCCACCCAAATTATAAGAGGATTTAGGAAATAATTGTAAAAACTTCATGGTAAGGTATAAAATTTGTCAAACCTAAACAAAGAAAGTTAGAATTCATTAACTGGATCTCTCAATCTGGACAACTGAAGAAAAAGCCATAACGCGTATCCAAGAAAATACTGCCTATGTGTTTATTATTTGCATTTTAATTAATTGTGAAGGATTTGTGAAAGCTGCTAAACAAAATTTCGATTCGTTTCAAAGCCACGTTTAAGATTTATAACAGTTTGTATGGATCACTCAGAGTGGACAATTTTCAATTGAGTGATCTTGTAAAACACGACCTAGTACTGAAAAAGTATGAATAATTATCATGTTTATTACAAATTATGCTTCTGGGAGAATTTGTAAAACAAAAATCGTGATTGAAATCTTACTGGTTCAAGGGAAAATGAAAATTTTGTTTTTTGTCGATCGTCCCAACTGAGAGATCCTTAATTTTAACTATATTTAATAAACCAAAACTTATAGGTAGAAGGTAGATACATCAGAAATTGTTAAAAAGGTTGTACTAAAATTTGACGAATCAGTCGTCCCTGTAAGTGTTATACTTAAAAAGATAAATCATTTTTTACAATCCTTGAGGAAATCGTTGAGTAGGGTGACCATATCGCCGGTCAGAATCATTACCGGTACAATTCAAATTATGATGCAGTTTAAACGTTTTATACAAGTTTATGTCTGTTTTCACTACATAATTTAAATAATATAAAATTACGTTTTTAAATGACAAGTTTCTGCTAAGTTAGGTACTGTATGTGTAGTGCTCTTACTAAGGAATTCTAAGTTCGTAATTCTAATTCTAAGTAAATCTTACACACAAAAAATTCAGAAATTTTAAGGTAACCAAAAAAATACTTATTTTTTTTTTTAATTTCACTCATAATTACATACTTGCTCAAGTAAGCGTTCCGTTGACTCGCAAGATTGTAAGAAAGCAAGCCTACTTATTTTGTCAAGCCAATGAAATACCAAATACTTTCAATGACGTCAAATGCATAGCAGGTAGAAAATGGCTTTCGCATTTTTTGAAACGAAACCCTGAAATTGCAGTTCGCAAAGCACAGTTTATGAACTCTGCAAGGGCTAAAAATTGAACAAGTACATTATGCAACAGCATTTAACGGCAATAAAAAAAATATGATGAGTTAGAAATTCTTCGGCATCCAGAACGTTTATATAATATTTATTTATTTATTTATTTATTTATTTATTTTCCACCAATTATAGCAACATTACAGTCAAGTCCAATGCGATGCTATAGGTCACAATACAACATACATATATGTGTATACAACGACATAAAAGTAATTAACATTACACCTAGTCTAAATATTATTACCTAATTAATTAAATATGACAACGTTTATAGTTGGACCCCTCTTTCAATTAATATTTGTGCCGCTTGAATAAATTTCGGCAGGTTTTGCCCAAATATATCTTCCGATACCGTTACAATATTAATAATACGTGCGGCTCGCGACATAGGGGTAAACTTGAGTAGGTTAGTCCTAGCCGCTGGCACTTCGAGCAGTGCAGGGCGGCGACGCGCTCCCACGCACCCATCCGGCGCGCACAGCCGCAACGCAGCCAGCACCTCGGGGTGGTGCAGCAACCCTAGCAGTACGCGAGCCACGTACTTGACCAACGCCACGTCTCTTCTTACTGCCAGCCTGGTGTACCCAACCATGCCCAGGACGAACATACTTGGATACATCAGGGGAAAAAAGGGATAAACTCCGTACTGTTTAAGGTACAGAAATCTACAGAATTTATTCTGCATTTTTTCCAACATGAGACTGTATTTTGTTTCATGTGGATTCCAAATGAATGCACTTGTTTCAAGGTGACTTCTAACAAGTGCATTATATAAAACTTTAACCGCTGCAGTATCGGTAAAATCCTTACACTGTCTTATGATAAACCCAAGATTTTTGAAAGCCCTACCGCACACCTCCACTATGTGTTTACGGAACGTCAGCTCCGACACCATCTGCACGCCCAGATCTCGAACATGCGTGACACGCGGTATGACTACGCTGTCCATGTCGTACTGCTGCTGTAAAGGAGCACGCGCGCGAGTATAGCTCATTAGACAACACTTGTCAACGTTAAAATGCAGCTTGTTAGACTTGCTCCACTGTACTACATTGTCGATATCAGACTGGAGCCGATTACAGTCAGCAGTCTCTTTTACACTTATGTACAACTTCAAGTCATCTGCAAACAATAGACACTTCGCCTCTTTCACGACTGTAGGCAGGTCATTAACAAATAAAATAAATTCTAATGGCCCAATATTACTGCCTTGACTCACCCCGGAAAACGTGTAATAAGGACACGATTCATGCCCCGCATACTCGACGTACTGTCGGCGCTCGCCAAGGTAGCTAGCGAAAAACTTAAGTAATTGCGGTGTGAATCCCATCGCAGAGAGTTTACACAAAAGCACATCGTTATCCACGGTATCGAAAGCTTTACGAAAGTCAAAATACGCCACATCCACCTGTCCCCCAGCATCAATGACAGGCGACAGGTAGTTCACAAATGACAGCAAGTTGCCTCCCGTACTGTGACCCGGCCGAAAACCGTGTTGAGCGTCCGAGAGTTGTGAACTCACTTGTGCATAAATACAGTTATGCAACACCGATTCGAATACCTTAGCGAACGCAGACAGCACCGCCACCAGTCGGTATCCACTCACGTCGGTGCCTACTCCCCCCTTCGGGACTGGGATAACGCGAGTGACTTTCCACTCATAATAATAATATAGATGAAAAAGGCTGTTTTTTTTTTTTTTGAGTAATATTACATATGTACATTATTTACAGACTACAAATAAATATAAAATAAAAATAAAATATGTACAAGTATCAAAATTACAGGGCGTCAAAAAATTCGTCGACATCGCTGTCGACAGGAAAAGTGCCCAGAAGGCTGGCCGCATTGCCACGTTGGATGGCAAAGCTGATTCTTTGACCAAAAAAGAGGCCAGCCCTCTGGTCCCGTGAAGCATCGACCAACCGCTTGGCGATATTTCGTATATATATATATAAAGGCTGTCGATTAACATTGCACCACCAGCAACATGTTCTTGCACAAAAAGGCAGTAAAAGAGTACATTTTATTGCACAGGAGCATGCTGAAAACGTCACCATCGCTATGTGTCAATGCTTTAGGTAATTCAGTACCACCAATGAGAATATTCAAGGGTAAAAGGCTAAGGCCTGAATTTAACGATAATTTGCCTGATGGCACTATAGTCAAAATGGCACCAAAAGGTTAGCATGACTACTGAATTATTAATAGATTTCATCCATCATCTTGGCAACTACAAGTCGCCTGGAAAATGTTTGCTAGTTTTTGATGGATGCTTCTCATTTGGATGCTAGGATTGTGGATGCCGCAGACGAAAACTAAATCGTATTATATTGCTTACCCTCTAACACTACCCATGAGTTACAACCGTTAGATAAATCAGTGAACAAATCATACGAACATCATTGATAAAGAAGTCTTGTCATAGGCCTAACGTCACCCAAAAAAAAAAAAACGGACAAAATAAAAAAGTGTGTCTACTCTACTCAACGTTTTCCTTAAGGATTGTAAAAAATGATTTATCTTTTTAAGTATAACACTTACAGGGACGACTGATTCGTCAAATTTTAGTACAACCTTTTCAACAATTTCTGATGTATCTACCTTCTACCTATTAGTTTTGGTTTATTAAATATAGTTAAAATTAAGGATCTCTCAGTTGGGACGATCGACAAAAAACAAAATTTTCATTTTCCCTTGAACCAGTAAGATTTCAATCACGATTTTTGTTTTACAAATTCTCCCAGAAGCATAATTTGTAATAAACATGATAATTATTCATACTTTTTCAGTACTAGGTCCAGTGCCGTAATTAGCCTTTTATGCGCCCGGTGCGAGCTGCTATAACCACGCCCATGAAATATTTTCTAATCATAACCGGCTCTGGCAATAAAATGGATTATCTATAAAAATAAATCTATCATCCCAAAACTAAGTTTTTGTAAACTTAATTTTAAGTACTTGGTTAAGTTTTGATTAAGGAAGTTCAAATAAATTGCGTTTATAAATTAGGTGAAAAAACGTTTATTCGAAAATATTTGTCAAAAATCACAATTAGATAATTAATACACACACCAAATACTGATCAGTAGTAGATAGTAATGATTCAAGGTAAACCGTAAACCATACTTAAAGATTTACTTTACGCGCTTTCTTCATTGCGAAGACCGTACGTCTACCATGAGTTTTAACAATCTATACTGTAGTTAAACAAATGTATGAAAACTTTTACAGCGCCTCTAGCGGATAGTTGGGTACTAAAATGCGCAGTATGAGTCACTATAGTTATCTATCCTACGTCACCGTGTAGTAAACTATACTACAGCGACTGCAAGTTTGGGCTTCATTTGCTTAGAATTTGGTAGTAAGCACCAACACAGCTCATGGTACGATTGAAAAAGCTAACTATAGTATTTGCGTATTGACGGAACTATTGCAGTTACGTCAAGCGATCTAACTATGACAACTCATGGTAGACGTTTTCATACGACAGGAGCCGTGCTATGTCGCGTTCAATCGATAAAATCGCTAGGCCCGATAATCTTTCTTGGCCCATCGTCGAGCCGTCCATAGGTACGTCTTTATCAATTTGAGCTTACTGAACGATCTTTCGCAGGAAGCTACAGTCACTGGCATTGTTAAAAAAATCTTTATAGCGACTACAATATTGGGAAACATTTCCTTTAAATCTAGTTCTACTATAGCTTTAAGAAGATCTAGACTTGACACACGTTCACATTTATCAAATAACGTGGTATCTCTTCAAAGTTTCTAATTCAGCCCAAAATTCAGTAGCATTAATATCTGCAGAATATTTGATACTCAGCAAATAAAGGGTGTAAAACACCTCTTAACGAAGCCGAAAGGCACTGGTTCTCCCTGTCATTGCGATCATTTTTTTGTTCTACACCATACCTGGAAACCTTCTAGTTAGGGAGATATTAGGGGTCAAAGTTCCAACTTTTTGACAAGTATTTTTTTAAATACAAGTTTTTAATGTAAGATTTTTACTTTAAACACCTCCACGACCCCCGTACTATTCAATCCGTCCATCAGCACAATGTTTTGAGTGCGTTACATTGAGTTCTACCACAAAACATGATTTTGCACCCCCAAAAAAAATGTGGTTTCCCAGCAATAATTTTTGCGTAAAGTTACTTAGTTTCATGTACAGAATGCTTGGTTGACGGCTTCGTGATGAGGTGATTTACACGGTGTATACTGAAAAAATATAAATATAAAAGACTGGTGAATGTTGTGTAATTTTTCGAATCGCCACGTGAATTCAGAAATTATTTTATCAATCGCTTCATTTATATGAATTTTAAAGTTTTGTTGTGGGGTAAGATCGTAGCCGGCGTTTGAATTTTCTCTCAAGTCGTGTCTCTTTACTCGCTTTTTACGCTTTTCAGTAAAATCGTCTTCGATTTCACATTCTTCACAAACTTTTTTTGCGTTTTCGAATCTGAATCTGCCTTGTTAGTTCTTTAATTAATTCAGAGGCTTTGTCTATAGAAATAGTTTTCGACTGTAAAGCTCACCCTATCGACAGACTCTAAAACTTGATCCCAAATTTGCAGAGTACATGATATCAGTTCCATAATGTTTTTAGCTGTAGCTATTGTTTCGGCATTGTATTGGTTGGTAGTTAAAATTTTTAGCACGCACCAGATTTGGGGTATTTGCATATTTAAAGCTTTGACGGCTCTAGCTTTAGAGGCCCATCTAGTGTCGGCGTGTTCCTTTAAAGAAATTTTTAATTGTTTCATTAAAGTTTCCCATCTGACCGTAGAACTCGAAAAAAACACAAATATTTTCTGAATTATCCCAAAAAATGTGATCATGTCGGGTGTCACACTAGCAGCATGTACGCCAGACAAATTCAAAGAATGCGCTGCACAGGGTACGAAATCAGCATTAACATTAATTTGTTTTATTTTGGCTTAAACTCCATGATATTTACCGGCCATGTTACTGCCATTGTCGTACCCTTGGCCACGAACATCTTCAATTTCCAATCCGTTATTTTCTAATTTTGTTAAAATTTCTTTTGATAATCCTTCGCCCGTTTTTTCATGAGATTGAATGAAATCTATGAAACTATCTTCGATGGTAACTTTCTGTTCAGATATCTTTACGAATCTCAATATTTGTGACATCTGTTCTTGATTGGATACGTCCGATGCGCACAATCAAAAATTATAGAAAAGTATTTTGCTGCACGAATGTCGTCTAAAATTTGTTTTTTGACCTCAGACGCAAGAATATCAACTAACTCGTTCTGAATATATGGCGTAAAATACGAACTGTTTCCTTTACTAAGCGATTCGATGTGCACTCTAAGTTCAGGATCGAATTTTGAAATCATATCCACGGCACTACGCGGACGATGCGGCTCCACACGTATAAATAAATAAATATAATAGGTATTGTTAGTGGCCTTTCTGCGCCCCTCCAGGGTCTGCGCCCTGTGCCTGGGCACCGCTGGCACCGCCCTAGTTACGGCACTGACTAGGTCGTGTTTTACAAGATCACTCAATTGAAAATTGTCCACTCTGAGTGATCCATACAAACTGTTATAAATCTTAAACGTGGCTTTGAAACGAATCGAAATTTTGTTTAGCAGCTTTCACAAATCCTTCACAATTAATTAAAATGCAAATAATAAACACATATGCAGTATTTTCTTGGATACGCGTTATGGCTTTTTCTTCAGTTGTCCAGATTGAGAGATCCAGTTAATGAATTCTAACTTTCTTTGTTTAGGTTTGACAAATTTTATACCTTACCATGAAGTTTTTACAATTATTTCCTAAATCCTCTTATAATTTGGGTGGGATTGGAAGAGTTTTTCGAAAAGATCTCTCAATCCACACGCACACTGGTTTTTATTAAAATACTTCATGTAAAAGATGAAAATTATTTTAAACAGATAAATAAGGTCGACGTTTCCTATTCGATTACTTTGAGTAAAACATCTGAAAAAAACTCAGATATCAGTAGCTTTTAAAACTCCAGGTATCCAGGTCCACCTTAACTTGGTCAAGTCTCATGTGGACCATGCAGATTACCTAATGTCTGAGGCGAGGTGATACAACGGTAGATACCTATTACTGAGTTAAACCTAAATGTCGGATAGGCAGTCGTTTATTTAAGATACAGCTATTCAATTGCATCAAGTTAGACTGGAAGCCGCCCCTTACATAATTGGCATAAACTAAGCAAATGATGATCTTTGTGTGGCCAATAAGGATCAATTTAAAATATATAATTAATAGGTGGAAATCATTAGTACGTTTCCTTCCACAACTTCCTTACCAATGACTATGTGATTGTAAAGTAATTCTGCAAGAATCTAAAAGATGTCCTGTTTCAAAACCACACTGACTTACCAACACTGATTAGTAGCAAAAGCAGAAACGGAGCAAATCCGAAACCAACTAGAAATAATTCCGAAAACACAAGAATTATGAATGGAGTATCGTCACCGACTAAAACGTGTAACTTTGCCATGGTCTATTCTATGAGGGGCCTTGACAAATGCATCATAATTAAAAGAACAATAGCTAGACGCATCCGACTGCACGCGAGGATCCAAGACTAGACAAAAAACTGCAAAAAGTGGTGTGGAATAGAGAAGAATCCAAGATATCGTCAGGATGGATGGATTTTGGTGCAGACTTTATGTGAATTTCATTTGGAGAAACATCATCATCAGCCTATATTGTTCCCACTGCTGGGACGCAGGCCTCCTCTCTATGAGAGGGAAGAAACATACATTGAATTAACTCAAGAACTGGTCTCAGAATGAGGTAAAAAAAATAATCTGAATTCCCTTGTTCTTGTGAGTCCCCAAACAAGGACAACAGAATTCAGAAAACTTTAGGTCAGAGTTATCGCTAGAAAAATGTTGGTCTATGATTTAGATTTAAGGACTATATCAAGACAGAAAAATCCGCTACTACCCATAGATGTTCTATGGATTTCGTTTTTCCAGTATGATTATACTACTTGTTTGATTACGTTGTGTTGCTATAGTCCAAGTGTGGGAAATCATTAATTTGTATGTATGGGTTGACAATCACGGCTTGTTATTGACTTAATAGCTCGCATGAATCATGGATGAGGCTGAGTCATTCCGTTGCGCATTAGGTATATAATTTGCCCGACTGTTGCAAAGCCCAAAATGAAGGCATTTCTGTTATGTAGGTTCGCTGTCAGTCCTTAGTAAAACAGCATCAAGAATTAGATGACTATAAAAAGATGGATGGACTGTGTGAAGATGATTTGGCTTGATAGGCAGTGAGCACCAACGGGGATGACCACTTAAAGAAGAAGTCATGCTGCGCAGCCCGCAAATAAATTCAGATAAATGAAGCAGAATGATGGAGAAAGAAAAGTTAAGAAAATTTGAGTGGAAGCTTCTGGAAGCTGAACTCTTTCTAATTAATAAGGTACAAACAAAACCACGAGGACACACATTAAAAAAGTTTAAATACTCACAATTGAAGCCAAATAATTCTTCGTAAACTCGGCCATGTCCCTATTCAGGGTCATGCCGTAATCGTATCGACATTGGTACGAGTCCTGGCAGATCTCGATCGCTCTCTCCACGTCCTGGGATCGGTTGGACGGGAGAAAGTCGGCTGGCTCTCGTATGAAGTTCGGAATGAACAGGTTGTCGTTGTAGTAGGCTGCTGTTCTTCCGTACTCCCGGTAAAACATCGCTACGCCGACGTCTCTTTGTTCTCGATCGGTAAGTTGCCCTAAAAGTGTGAAAGTGCGTTTGGTTTATTATATTGGAATTATTAAAGCTAACATAACGAAAACATTGCTGTAAAGTTTCGTTAAAGGGACAACGAACAACAGTTTTCAGCATTAAATGCAGATTTCTTACACTGCAGATAATCTAGCCAAAGGTGATGTGGTTTTCAGTTTCGTTCCTAGGAATAAACTGCTGGACATAGGATCTAGGATATTGAATCGTATGACGTTCAACTCGATCTTTGTCTACTCTTTTCCATCTGCTACTAGACACCCTGTGAAGACAGTCGCTTCACCTCGGTCGAGGGCGTCCTTCCTTAACTTTGCTCATTCGCGGAGTCAGAACATAATCTACGAGCATAGGGTTTAAAGCTAATGTGGCCACCTCATTTAAGTTTTCTTCACTGGTCTGAGAATGTTCGTGAATATATGAAACTTACAGTATTGAGCGAAATCCCTGTGAGCCATTTGGAAGTTGTTGAGGTCGACATTGGCACGCGTTCCGTCCGGTCGAGTGAAGTCGTCGTTGACGTCTAGCGACCAGTTACCGAAGAGACCTCTCGTTTGATTCTACAGAAATAAATAGATACATTGTAGCAACATTGTCAAATATTAACAACAAGATCTCGTAGAAGAACTAAAAATCCTGCATCGCACAATCAATGGGATCCGCGAGATGAACAATTTTTATTCAAAATCCCATCAACTTGCCACCATGTAGCACCACTACACAACACCCGTCATGTCGTAGGGTCATTTTTTAATGAAGTAAAAGTAACTTTACGGGACCCTGTTCGTCATACCTCTAAAACATTACATTGTGCTGGCAAAGTGTAGGTCCTATCTCTTCTAAGAATGCAGACGTTATTTATTTTATTATGTTTATCTGTTTCGAGCGAGGGAAGTCTGGAATTGAATCAAACCTGCAAGACTTGTTTGAGAAGAGAAACTCAGTGCGAAACCAGATAAGGACCGAACTCTCCCGAACCACCGCTGCTCTCCCGCGAAATTTCTATATACTCTCCGTTTTCCACGACTCACCATATAATTCCAAGGCAGATAGACTCTCGCAGTCATGAAGCCCTTGTTCTCTACCACCTCGATGCCGGCGCCCGAAGAGAACATGATCACGATCTCGGACTGATTCAATAAGTACATCGGCTGGTATACTGTCACACCTGGTTAGAAAATAATTTATTTATTTAAACTTCATGTACAATATAGTGATACATAGGCGGACTTAATGCCACAAGGCATTCTTTACCAGTCTTTGGGTAAAATACGAAAACATTGTGATAGGGTACAAAAAAAATATTTACAAATAACTACTAGTTTTCGAAAATACATACACATACATAGACACTTATAATACACATTATACAAATAAATTTACTAATATATATTAAAAAATTAAAACGAGAAACCTAATAATAATTACTATGACAAGACTTTAAATGAAGAGCTATTTAGTCTGACTTAAATAGTGGTTGCGAACTTTCTTTTTAAAAGTGAATTTACTTTCGGCTTTTTTAATAATAAGTTTATTATGTTAAGAAGTAGAAGTACATAGTAGATGGATGGATTGTGTAAGGAATGATATGAAAGAGAAAGGAGTAAATGATGCCTGACAGAGGAGAATGGGAGAAGATAACGTGTTGCGCTGACTCCAAGTAGAACGGCACAAGGGTAGTACGCTGATGATGATGTAAAGAAGTAGAATTAACATAGGACAAGGGCAGGCAAAACAAAAAGATAAAGAAGAAAATAGAAGGGTTCATGATCATGGTGAAGAGGATTCAGTGATGAAATCCGTAAAAAGCTCGTGTCATAATTTAAAAAGCGTACACATTGTTATTTTGTTATGAAGTACCTACAGCAAAAAAAAAATCGTCACATTCGAATGACAAAATCGACACAAAAAAAACTCAACAATCTCGTCGCAAAATTGATTTTTCATGAGCACAAAGCGTATACTTGGGCAATCTATGTTTTCTTTCGAAGCAGAAGAACTACAATACCTATTGCTGAATTTTACCTGGGAAGTACTGCACCCTGAGAGCAGGCCTGTCGAAGTACACTCTCTTGTTGTCAGCGAACACGTCCAGTCTGTATCTCCATTGAGCGTGCTGCGGTCGCAGACGTACCTGGAAAAGATATTATAATTGAAAACTAGAATAAATATATACGAGTAACTGTCCAATCCAGATAATAATTCCTAAAAAAAAAACAGTAAAAAAAGTCTCCTATCACCATAGCCTTTTCTGTTTATCTGTATTTGCAGACTAGAATCCAACTAAATTAAAAATATAGTGGCAAATTCAGAACGATTTCCTTAATGGACTATATTTAGACCTCTTTTAATCCATTTCCTAGTATCCAGTATTAGCTCTACACTAGTAGTACCTTTAAACACCTCCTTACCCTGAATTACAGGTGTGTCTGTTATATATGTTAATATTGTCATGTTATATTATATGTTTTACCTCAACTGGCACGGAGTTATTGGAAGCTGCGACGACAGACGTGAGATGAGTTGCGTTGACTCTTCCATGGATGTTACGGGCCACTTGCTCGAACCTGCCCTGGACGTCCAGCTTCAACTGCGGGTGGTCCACTCGCACCAACACGTATTCACCTAGAGAAGAATAAGTTGTTTTATTAAGTTGTAGAATGGATTTGAGAACAGAGGCACACGGGATTACACACATGTAATATTTTATGTCAATGATATATGACACAATTATGATCCATGTTGGATCTGATTTTTTGCTAGCTAAGGATCGTTCTCATATATGTGTCTGTGTGACACATATGAGAACGATTCTTAGCTAGCAAAAAATCTTAGTAAGAGGAAAGATCAAGGTTTTCTGGAGATCCATCTTCAAATTTTCTATTTAGAAGTAGAAGATACCGAAGATGAAGAGACCCTTGGGTCTCACAACCATCGTCATTTTCGTCGTTTCGGAGACGCATCAAATTGCGTCTCCGAAACCGTTGACATGACGCTAAAAGATATGTTAGTCTCGGAATGAATTGGGATGTGGGCAGAAGGATGTTTAAGTACTACTCAATAATTATTTTCCTGATTATGAGGACAAGATTGAAGTAAAACTTTACCTTTTCCGTTGAAGGTATACTGTAGATCATCGAAGGTTACAATGTGGGGATCTCCAAATATTCCTGCTACTCCAGGCGACTGGTAAGCCACACAGTCCTGCGAAGGACGACGCTCAAACCTGATAGGATGAAAAAAATCTTGTAATTTTAAAGACGTTGAAATCGAATCAAAATAGCAGTTTAAGAATAGAACTATTATATAGTAGAACAGCTATTTTTTTAAATATTTATTCAAAAGTCAATGAAAAAACTGGATATATATATGGCTTATTAATTTAATCTTGGTGACATGAAAAAAACTTAACTAAAACTTATGAAGTCATAGGTCTAAGTAGGTCGTAGACCGTAGATCATTCAATCAGTATAAACCGTGAAGGGTCAAGAATAAAGTATATTATTGGACCAACCTGAATGTTTCACAGCCAACAGCCTGTTCTTCTTGCCACATGCAGCACTGGTAGAATGGAATCATGTCGTGGAACCAATGGGACAGCGATGGGACCTAGATAATGAAAACATACATATTTATTCAATCCTCAAAAACTAATTTAAAACCAATAAAGAAAAAGCTCAAAGGTAAATGGAACTGCGAATGGTTACAAGTTATATTTGCTTCAGTGTGAGCATTGCTTTATTTGTATCCTAAAAATTTGTCAAAATAGTCAGAAATCTGTCAATGGACTTCATGCTGCGGTCAAAATCAACTGCGTCACTTGATTGGTCTTACCTTATTGGCCTCGTTGTAAGGAGTGAAACCGAAGTCGTGGGACCTCAAGGGCCGGGAACCCCACATCTGATCGTAGGACAACATGAGGAAACCGTTCTTGTCATAACAGCACTGCTGGCCAGAGCCTTCCGCACTGTGAGTTACATGAAGAATGCAATGAAACATATGAAAAAAAAACCTAAAAAGGTTACTGCTGCTTACGGCGTATTCTGATAGTCGAAAATTATGTTATCCATTATCTGGTAGAAATTAAGAGTAGCAAAATAAATATTTTAAGTTAAAATAAGATTCAAAATTGGGTGGCACGACATAAATTGAACATAATATCTTGGAATATTTAATTATTTTTACCTTGGCGCTCCACTCCTGACACAATGCACACTGCCCCAGTGGTACCGACACGTGGGATTCGTGTCTTTGTCACAAGCCACGTCCGGCAAGAACCGTCCCTTATCTAATAACGCATGTTCCAACGTACAAGGGCAGACCCACACTTGAGAGGCAAAGTTCTTCAGGAAACGATCAGTTCGAAGCCAGTTGTTGCATAGGGCGTTTGGCCAGCGCTGACCGTGAATCCTTTCCCATTGAGGGGCAAAGTACCAACCCAAGGGGATTGGACGACTCCAAAGTACTCTGTGAAGAGAAGAATAAAGTTGTGTAAAGTAAGGAAAAGAATATCATCTAGATAGATCACAAAACTTGATCGAACTGACAAAAAATTAGTTCTGAACACGTAGGGTTTTAATTTTTTTATGTATGGCATTTTGCAGTTCAACCTATGAAGTTGTCGTCTGCTTAACCGGACTATCCTGTGGGTGCCTTTAGAGTAAGGCCTCCAGCCAGGGCATAAAAACTTACAAACTAAACGACTACACGCTAAGAGCACCCCCTGTGGGGTACGAGCCTCGGCTTAGGGCGTCGCTGGGGGAGGACTGCATGGGGTCAGGCTGAATGACGTATATGGTATAATGATATTCGTTATATATGAAGCACTTAATAAAAGTATGAAAAAACTTACGGTGATATCGGAACGTTTTTAAACACTTCAGGAGTAGTAAGATTAATCTGCAGGAAACCGAACTGCATGTCATTGTGCAAGAAGTTATCCCTGTTTCTAAAGTTTTGAGGATTGATCACATATTCTCCTGTATTAGCCACTCCTACTTCTATCATGTCTATGTATTCAAGTTGTGGTCTAATGGTGACTTCCTTGTATCCCCATAAGCTGATCTGTAGTTGGACGTTGAGGTTTGTGGTCAAGTTGAAGCGGTCCCAAGTTATTCTGACCTCTGGTGGATACCTCTCGTGAACTGAGTTGTCGGTGAAGAAGATCTTTTCAGTTGCGGTGGCAGGAGTTTCTGGGGAAATCAGGATATCGTTAGAAAGGAGGTTCAGTAAATTTTAGAGATGGGCAAAAGTTATCACATCTCAAAACGTGACTCCTGAGCAAACCTCAAAAAAATCACGCTTATATTTTGTAAAAATACATGAGCTAAACGAAATGTATCAGAGAACAAAACTGCATTAGATTCCTTTATAAATATTCCAGTTTAACAATTTCACCATATTATGTTCTGATATGATTTCACAGAAGAAAATAAACTATCAACTTACCAACAAAATATTTTCCCTTCCACTTATAAGGTTCATTGTTGATTGCGATTTCGAATCTCGCATACCCGTTATGCCAGAACCTGGGTTGCACACAAATAGCCCTGTTGACATCTACCACGGCTCCTATGACGGACTCCGTATCGAATCGACAGGTGATCCTATCGTTAGGGTTGAAGCAAGGACCAGTGATGTTGACGATGGTACCTCCCAACATGTTACCGCTTTCAGGAGCGAACATTAGAGGGAGATTCGCTCCATCTAGTGATTAGAAAAGAGATTTGTTTTAGCAAAAATCAGCTCATCAAAATCAAAATTTTGATTTTGCTTTATACTCCAGTAATCTTTTAAGGATGTGTAAAAGTAAGTCCAAAACTTACCGATATCTTTGTTACAGGTCCCCATGAGTATTTTCTCGTCTATCCTAAATATGTGTCGTCCTGGGAAGCCGTTCGCCCATCCTCTGCCCGTCAGGTCTCGAAGTACCGACGCCTGCGAATACGGCTTGTATTCGTAGCTTTGAGTTCCGTTACCAGCGTTGAAACCGATCTGTAAGATAATGTTATTACTTAATCTTTTTTTGCGCGTTTGGTGCTACAACTTAAGTCGGCTTTTAGATCAATTCTTAGCTCAGTCTTGAATTGTGTACTTAGAACATTGCATATTCCTCACAATTCAAATCCAGTTCCGTGAAATTCATGAATCGACCTTCTGCACTACCAGAAACATTGTAAATGCCTTGTCATTCTTACAAACCTCAAACATTTCATGTGCTTGCCTTTAAACTAGAACAGTACCTTATTGTTTAGTGGTAACATCGAAAAGGTCCTGGACTGAATTCCATCCAGTGGTGGTTTTTCATAATACAAGCCTTAAAGCTTAGTTTGCCCTTATAATCTATTACCTTTATGATGTTAGGCTTTCTGAACGATCTGCTTACTGTATTGTTGACCTGTTGGCACGCCACGAACAGTCTGTTTGCCTTATTGGCTCGCCGTATTGATGGCCCCTCGAAACGCCTGTCTTTCACAACTAACTTACATAGATACTACAAAGTCTAGTTAGTACTGCTATTTACTTACGTAAGCCGGCACACCACCTTCTCCAGTGGTGGTATCACCTCCAGCTTCAGTGTGTGAACTCCAGTTGATCTCCAAATAGTTGAAGATTGCGTACGTGAATACTTCGTCAGTTGCTAGCACCATTTGGAAAGTGTTCGTCTGTAATAGTAATATTGATTAGTTTCTTTAAGAATTTAAATAGTATAGTTATAAATCTGGAATACTTCGCAGAGTTGTTTGACAGTGAGATAGAGCACCGCTGCACCGTATCGTAGATCCGTTTGGTATAAGTACTCTACTATTTGCGAGATCTTTGATGCTGTTAAAGATTTACGACGTACGTTTGTAATTTTAAAACCAATTGGATTTTTCGTTTTTTGTACTCCCTGTTGCACAAGTTGTAAAGGTGCAGTTAGCTAATTTAGCAGGCTTTTTTGATTACTTTTTGTGTTTATCTGGTAGTTGGTGCATATGTATGCTCGATTCATGTAGACCTCTGTTCAAAAAGCTGGGCTTACTTACTCTAACTAGCTTATACATTTTAGAAGTAGGCATGTTTGTTAAAAAGCACCCAAACCTATTTACTAAAGTAACAGAAAATAAAAATTTTATCTCTAGAGATCCCACCAAACTGACATAACAAGATGCAGAAACACTCTCTTCCAAAACAATTGCTATAGTATGTCGGTCAAAATCTAAAACACATTCAAAAAGTAACTGCAGAAGTGGCTCTGTAATAATGTGTTTTACACAATAAATGAGTTTTTGACTTATAAACCCATTTGTAATGGTTAAGTAGCATACGTTCCCATTTTTGAAAACTATTGTTCCTATTTTCACATTCCTTTTTTTTAAATTTTATTATTGTTAAATCTGTTCCTTGTTATATATTTTTTTAAATTTTATTACTTTATCCTGTATCCTACACACAAGTAGGTATATTAAATTCTAAAAATGTTTTGTTTTGTAACTACGTCTAGAAGTTTGATACCTAAATGTCGACTACATTTTGTTAGGTATTTTAATTTAATTTTAAGTTTGCATGCTGAAACAAGTCGGCGAAATATGTGAAACCTTTTTGTTTATAAGACCATTATGTACCATATTTCATGCAAATAAAGAATCTTGAATCTTGTACACCATGAAATGAATACACAGGTGGACACTACACCACAATTGTAGATCTTATGGAACTTTATGAAACTCACCATGAAAAGCGAGTTGTCAATTCCTCCAGCAAAGGACATATTCTTCCAGGTGATGGTCACCGCATGCTTCGGGAAGAAGGTCTCAGAACCGATGACGCCCTGACGAATGTCCCAGGTTACGCGCTCCCTCATCTCAACCCCGAGCTGGTCTGTACGCGTCTACAGGAAAATAAAGAGATTTTATGTTCGTGTATGGAGGAATAGTTCCTACCTTCTGTTATAGTTGGGATAAAGGTAGAAATATGATGATCGATGGTGTTGAAAATCTGCACGAGCTAGTGAAGTACGGCTACATATTTCATTCTGGAATAATCTGTTTAGCTACGTAGACGTTTAATGAGTAGAATAGCAACTGCATAGGTCTCAATAGTAACACCAGAACTACAAAAACCGCAATTTTTGCTATAAAATAAAGGAGCTTTAGAAGTCAAATTATTATCATGGATGTGCAGCTGACTGTTTTTGTTGTATTTCCACAAATTATGGGGTTGAAAATCTATAAAATGAAGCTGAAGATGAACTCAATGAACATAATCTCGAATTATTGATTATTACAATCAAAGAGGTAAATAAATCTCTTAAAATAATTTACCTGCAAATCTCTGTCCATCCTAAAGTAAACTCCAGGCCTCCTCTGATCAGGGTCTTCCTGACGCTGGCTTCCGATACGGCACTTGCTAAAGAAGATACCAATGAACGAGGGGTCGTTGGCATCTGGCCAGTCCCTCACAGGGAACGACAAGGGGTACGTGTAGTGATCTGGGGGGTCGCTGAAGTAGATGTAGCCGTTCATTGAGAGCTGGGGAGGGAAGAATGAAAATAAACAACAATCTGTTTTTCTAAGTAACAGAACATATTTTTTAATTAGCATATATCGTAATATTTATTCAAGAATCTGCGGGCCTTGTTCGAGCTAAGTTTACTACACAGATTAATTCATTGGTTGGAGTAGGCGCCGAACCAGTATTTTCATGTATGTTATTGGGCATTTGGGAACGGAAGGTGGGGTAAAAGGCCCGATAACATACTACTGGCAGTGTTATAATACGTATATTAATAGTATCAAAGCTCTAGATAACTTCTATGAATGAAAAGTGCGCAAATGCACATTCCTCCAATAATTCTTCTGAAGGCCTACGCAGACCGGGACGGCATGGCAAGGGATAAAATTTTTTACTAATGGACATTTAAACGTATCGATCTAGAAATATGATATAAATTGCTATGCTTTAAAATGATGCCGTGGCGTGCCGTGGCGTGGTGGTGTGAAAGGGATTTCATTGCACGGCATTGAAAGACGCGCCACGGGCACGGGCACGGGATCACGGGGTCCCGGCGGGATGCCGTGGCGTACTGCGGTAGACAACACTGTTTTGACAAAACTGAGGCACATCAACACTCGATGAAACGCAACTGAAGGCTAAAAGTGTAACGTGCAGCAGGAGCTGCCGAGGCGTGCTTTGTTGTGCCGCGGCACCCCGTGGCATGCCGTGGCAAGGCGCTGGAATGCCGCGGTATTTAAGCGGCTAATGTGCGCTGACTGACAGCAAAATCCTTTGTCATGCCGTCCCGGTCTGGCCTTTAATGTCGCGAGCACGACACTATTTATATTTTGTTAGACCAGAACTTCCCTACTGTTGCCACTGGCGCAGAGCCAGCCTCCCTAATACGGCGCTGAATATTTTTTATTTTTTTTATTTTTCCCTTTAATTGTAGTATAAAACGATATTACTTGCTAAGTTTCATAGTTCTAGGTCAACGGGCAGTACCCTAAAAATTTTAATTCACTTGAGAGTGTCGAAATATACGTTATTTGCGGCATAAACGGCCATATCTTTTTTTACGTTAACTTAGAAGTTTGTTTTTTTCATAGCTTCAAGGGACTGTAGACCTGAGTTTATGGTTTTAATTTCAATTCGATACCTTTACGCGTTTCCGAGATAAAGGGTCTTGACAGACAGACAGACTGACGGACAACAACGTGATCCTATAAGGGTTCCGTTTTTTCCTATTGAGGTACGGAACCATAAAAACTAAAAGTTAGAGATAGAGATTTAAAAATAAATCTACACTAATATAGCAAAGAGGTAAACTATGTTAAAGATGTAGGCTACCTCCGAATTTACACGCTTTATCTCCGAAACTACTCATCGATTTTCAAATATTCCTTTACTACTGAGAGACTACTAAGTATTACCGATTCCTATAGGATATATTTCTTAGACGCGGATGATTTCGCGGCCAGAAGCTAGCATAACATATATAAAAAAATCAACCAACTCACCCTGGTGTAATTAAACCTAAACCCAAAGAACGGTAACTGAAAGTTGAAGTTCTTATGAATCTGAGGAGTGGAGGTGTGGATGTCCCTCTGGTAGTCTCCGATGCCCTCGTTACCTCCCTGGTCGTAGAACCAGTACATGAAGTTGCCTCTGATCTGGGCGAGTCTGGCGGTCGTGATGACGTAGGGTTGCCCATTGTTCTGGTAGTTCGTGTCGGGGAGAACTCGTCCGTCGATGTGGGCTGGAAAATAATCGTGTCATTTTGAGAACTTCATTCGGCCCGCTATCCCTACCAGTGGGGTCATCGGGAAATCTCTTATCCGTCGTTTTGTTGTCCCCATTACTCCGCCCCACTGGTCGGGAGAAGAGAAGTTTATAATTTAATCCCGTTGTCTCCTCTACCCCGCCCCAATGGTGGTTACAACAAGAAGGATTAGGAAAATTCCACTGTCTCGTTAATCTACTGGTAGCAATTCCCAGGTCGGGTTAAGGATCATCAGGTATTTCTCTAACGAGAAGGGATTTGTAAGTGTCGAACCTAAGATAGAAATACGCTTGTACGATACAACTTCATACAGAAAGCAAATTCCTAGACAGCACGTTTCGCCGAAAACTTTGTTGATAGAAAACATTGTTCAATGGTGTACCGTTGTTGATGACAATTCCCTCACGAGACTTTATAAGACATAACTGGCGATATATATGTTGTACTATTAGGTACACCTGTGCCTAAGCCTTTACAGATTACAGGCATGATGTTATATTAGGTATGTATTCTTCAAGGCGAATCAATTAAGTAAGTTGAAGGATAAGTTGGTTTATACGGTATCATGACTCATCGGTCATGATTCGTCATGACTTACATCATGAACTGCGTTTCTGTGCAGAAGTTTTTAGTACACTTATGGAAACGATCAAAGTTGTACAAAGAAATGTAGTGAATCTCCTTTCAATTGTTATTCTGTTCGTCTTTTCCGTAAAATTACCATTACAATTTCAACAATGAAGACTTCAATTGCATCAAAATTGCTAATTCCATCATTCTACTCTTCAATATCATAACGACCATCATTTTCAACATCAAAAAATAAATTCCATAATAAAACAAAAATGATTTATCGATATGTAATTTGTGAACTGTTCAAGCAAGTGTTCGCTGTTAGTATCGACGTTAGGCCCCGATACTGATAACTTATCAGTTTATATCAGACAAACGATTCCTAGTATACGAGCTGATGTCATTTTAGCACCTTGCAACGCCTCTTTGTTTCACCATTTTCTGTAAACAAGTTTTATGCATCATTTTGTTTGTTAAGTGTGTTCTCGATATTTCTGCTATAATCGTCAATCATCTGATTATGTTCGATCAAACGTGGCCAGAAACTGCATAAAACAGAGAGGTTTGGAACGAGAAAGGGGATAAATTTGGCCAAGGCTGCACAAGACAAGATTACAATCTCTGAGGGTTGATTAAGATATTCCAATAATATGCTAAACCCGAAATGTGTTTTTTTGTAACCATCTCGATCGACGAGGAGTAATTATACTTTTTTCTTTAAATGGTAATCTGACAGCACATTAAGACATGAAGAAGTAGGAGAAGCTCGTAGTAGAATAAAATAGTGGAGTCCCTCCGCGCGGAAGAAGTGAAACTTCGTAATACTACACGCATGCGTTCGAGTGCCACGCATTCACTCTCGCTCTGTCTCTTTCTACTCCCCTCCATGGTAGCGTTCAACGTACAACGCAACCTTGTTGGAAGTCGCATAAGAAGTTTCACTTCAATAACAGCTGCACGGATCTATTCTTTAAGGGTAAGCTGCCAAGGACTAACAGCGAAATATACAATCAAGTGAAGTAAGCCAAGTAAAGGGCTTATTCCCACGTACTCCAAAAAACAAAACAGAAACACATAAAATCGGCTACGTCCCCTGTGTGATAACTGCATAATACTATGGTTGAGTTTTCCGCGCATCAGCCGGAAATAACTACTTTATAACTGAATTGCTTTAGTTTCATTAGCAAACATAATTGTGAAGTTTGTCATTCATTCATTCAATCTGACTCATTAAAATTAACGCGAATAGCTATCAAAGTAAGTACCTACCTGTCTAGTTTGTTTGATTTAGATAAAACGATTTGTATGTCATAGTCTCAAACATTTCGATGTTTTTTAAATACTACCGCAATAATTATATCAACTTGTACGTTTTACTTTGAGAATACAATTTTATAAGCTGTAGTTTCATGAGAATTAAAAACAAAAATAGGTCTACAGGATTTTAATTAATTTCTATGGAACAAATAGAAATAAAACAAAAATGGACGTAGCGTTCTGCAAGTTAAAAATAATAGTAATGATGATAGCATTCACCAAAACCTTAGTCTGGGCGTGGTTGCAACTGTGCCAAATAAAGACTCAGTAACTGATAAATAACTGTCAAAGAAGGCACGCGTAGTCGTGTAGATAATCTGAATGAATAATTGCATAAAACAAGAACATGACATAACCGCAAAGTAAACTTTACAGAATTATAAAATGGTAGGAATTCCCTTCGTGACATAACGACTTCATGACATACTAATTCATAGAGTCGTAGGACTGTATGAATTATGTATACTGTGAATTAGTATCAAATGTTAGCTGATGAGGATTGAGAACCTCGTGGCCACATAATATCAGCCGCCCGGGCTGATCTTAAGGTAGAGCCGTGCTTGCCTAGGTTGGTACGTGGATGGGCGACCACCGATTCCATACCGAGTTTCCTCCGTGCCTCGGAAATCACGTTAAGCGTTGGTCCCGGTTGTTATTTGTATATCTTTGACCCGAAAGTCTGACAACCAGTATAAGGGGTATCGTATGAGTATTCACTGGGTTGTGGAGGTCTGATAGGCAGTCGCTCCATGTAAAATACAGGTACTCAGCTGCATTCGTCTAGACTGGACACCAACATTGTTGAGAAAAGGATAAGCTAGTATTTGGCGCAAGTATGAATGTTAGATGTATAAACGTAAACAAAGCAAAGGGAATAAGTAACTGTGGTAGCAGGTGGTTCTGTTGTTTTTTCTTACAGCCACGAGGTTGTAGCATTAGTTTACGTTTGTAGGTTAATATTTCAACATCATAGAGAGGAGGACGGTGTCCCAGCAGCGGAAACATTATGCTTATGTAAAGGGCACAGCTTATAGAGGTATTGTCGAGTATGTACCTACATACCTCTGCCTAGAGATCATAAATTCAAAAGAGTAAAAATTGGATAAGAAAACGCACCACCTCTAAACTACTACGAGTAATGACTGAAGTCATACTCCGCTGCTGCTGTGGCCAAAATCGGCTAGATGGAATCATCATTATGATCAAAAAAACAAAATCTGTGTCAAGCAAACTATATATCTTTTCGAAAATAAGCTTTTTAGATAGGATTCGAATAGAAACAGCATTTGAAACAATACAAGCTACTTACTTAAACATTGACTCTGTTTCTCTGCATGCTACATTTGACCCAAAAATATAATCCTCTGACAACACAGCGATGAAATCATTTTATTCTTACTAAGTGTAGGTTATCAAACTGTCTTGCCGTTAGGAATGTTCAAAGCGTACTATGACTTTTTGATTTTTGAGTTCAGTGCAAAAGAACTGCCTGAGAATTTCGAAGCGAATGAAGTTAAAGCTGAAGATCGCAATATCGTCGAACGAAGTAATTATGTTGAGTCAGTGCCCTGGAATACCTGACTCATCCTACAAAGTAGAAAAGGTGCACTGGGGTTAAGTAATACAGTGTAAGTACTGACTGTACGTAGGACCTTTATTGACGACTTCTCACTCTCTATTTTCAGGTTCAGGTTCATCGTAATATGCATTTATGAGTAATTCTGATGTACTATTTTTGGCAGTTCCAATTCACTATTTTTTACCCTAGACTTTGTTCCAAAAAGATGCGTCATCATCGTCATATTATGTAATGCTTTGATCGGTGTATAGTATTTCTGGCAAGTGTAAGTAAACTATCATTACGATAAAGATTGGTTGAAGTCAAAACAGGGACTTGTCAATGTGTCAGTGAAAAACAAAAAGATGAAGTTATAGTCGCAATTACACAAGGCATGCATAATAACTGCGACAGGGCGGTAGTTGCTCATTCCAAATATCATAAATCTCTATGAAGAGACCGGGCAAGAAACTCCATGAAGGGATAATATGTAATTTGGTGAGATTTTTTTTGGTCTGGATGTTCCGCTAAGTTAATTGTACATGCTCTGGCACTTGTGTTACCCGATGTGGATTCCTTCTATGAAGATTTGAGCATGACGCATATAGAAATTATTGTTTTTGCACGAGCCTCATTTACGGCATAAAATTCATATACCACGATTATTCATTCATTCCATCGAAAAGTATACTTCATACGGGGCCCTAGCGCAAACACGAACCGCACTTGACCGGCTTTTTTATCTCTTGATAAAGTGCGTAGCCCTTATCTGCAGTTCTGTACTTAATTGGTATAACCCGCCACATTTCAAAAGTCGTCTGCATTAAACTTTCCGCAAAAGTGATGCATTTCTTTTTTTTTTTGTCGAGTAATACCATATAAGGTGCGGCCCTTATCATAGATTACTACATCATTTATTTGATTGTAATAAATGAGTAATGTAGTTTCATGTTCTTTTTAAAGTAAATTCTTGTGTTTGTTTTATAAAATAGCACGTTTATGATTAATCGTTTCTTCATTGATGATATTACATTCATCAACAAGGCACAGATGACCTCGTAATTACTTGATTGAGTTTGTACGATACTTTATAGGATCAGGGTAGTTCATTGCATCCTTAATTACCTAGTGAACCAGCCTTTGTATAATTATATACTGAATGGAATGACGTCATTCAAGATTTATGTACATTATGATTAACGGTTACTCATCTTGTGACATGTGAATCATACTTAAAACATCTAGGAGATTACAGGTCATAAGCATTTTGGGTAACTATGCTTATTCAAAAATAAGAACAGCAAGCTTCTATTTACGTACCTAGTTCTAAATCTCTTATCTCATCTTTTGAACATTGTCAAACATTTGGCAATGTTTGTCATTCGTACCTTCTGTGTCATCTAAGAACCATGTGAGCCAACGTTTGAGCAAACACACCAACGTACTATACCATTGATTTAGTATCAGTAGACATAGCGAGGTCATGATAATCTTGGATTTTTGTTGCTTTACAACCTTTGATACCTTACTTTGCATATTATATTTTAACTCCAGTCTTTAGAAATGAATGTCTCTATATTTTCAGTATCATTACTGAAAATATTGTACTTTTAGTCAACTTAAAGAACAATTAATTCATATTTATCAGGTAACTTACCGTATTCATTATTTGTGACTTGAGTGGAGCCTGGGATCTGCAGTTGTCTTTCACTCTGTTCGTTGTTGGCGTTGAAATCAACAGCGTCTAAAGTAAGAGGTTCCTCGCCGACTAGCCCATCACTGAGCTGGTACTTCCCACTCCTCACTTGTAATCCGTCTGTAGCACTCAAAACTTCCACTGGATTTGCTTCCTCTATTTCGTCTTCCTTAACTTCAAATTTCTCTGTAACTGTTTCGAATACTGTCGTGTCATCACTTATGATATTGTCCTCAACAACATCGTTTGTGATGTTGTTTTCTACAGTACTATCTTGTCCATAAACACTAATAACTAAGAGTGCTATTAAAGCTAAAACTTTAACACCCATTTTCACACTTTCTAAATGTTCATCACATTATTTTTTATCAGTTTTGACGACAACAGGTGGCTCGCTATTGTGCTGGTCGACTAGAGTGTTGGAACATTGTGTGCCCGATGATATGGTATTATCTTTAAGAGATATGATAAGATAGCAAATAGGAACGTTAGGTGTGCCAAATTCTTTGTCCTAATCGTAGCCCTCGTATGTAGGGCTTTGCTTTAATGGTGATTAATTCAGGCAAATTAAAGGTGTTTTAGCCGTTGAAACTTTTTAAAGTATTTTGTTAAAACGAGTCATGAGTTTTTGGTTAATGAGTAATCAAGCAAAACTAGTTAGCTATGCTAATTGTTAACTTTAGTGGTCATTAAAATCAGTGGCTTTATCTGGGCACAGAAGATCTTTACATAGTATAAAACAAAATCGCTTCTAAACTTCTCAAAAAACGATCTTTTTAACGAGGAAGGAAAGAGAAAGTTTTATATGTATCTTTTATCCCTGAAAAATACATCAAAATTTCCGATGAAGATGCGGGCCGCAGAATGTAAATAATATTGTAAAGTTGTTTCTCTACATGACCGTCACACTATGAACGAATATTTGTATATTTAGTCAATAAATAGAATCGAGTTTTATTGATCTTCTGGAATTACTCGTATAACAAAAAATAATTTTATTGAGACGAGTAATTTATTTGCACTTTAAAATAATTGGCAAAATTTGTTTGTGTCGATTTTTCTTTACCAAAACTAAAGGGTTTACACCCTCTTTAGTTTACACACCGTTAACGAATCCAAGAGGCACTCTCACCCCGTCATCGCGGTATTTTTTTTTTCTGACCTGTACTTGGGAACTTTCTCGTTACGGAGATATTGGACGTTCCAACTTTTTCAGAAGGATTTTTTGAAGTGAAACTTCTAATGCGACTTCCAACAAGTTTAACGCTGGTAGCGTAAGCGTTAAACTTGTTGGAAGTCGCACGCACTATTTTTTAATACTTTTAATAATTTTTGCATAGCGTTATCTAGTTAGATGTATAGTGCTTGGTTGACCGGGTCCGTTTACACATATATATACCTCTTACCTAAATATCAAATGATAAAGGACCAGTTCCAGTCGCTTTCATTAAAAAAAACATACACCTGAAAATAAAGTGGTTGCTGCTACCTATGAACATCATCTTTCTACTGCCCTTAACGTAAATTTATTTGGGGTCAGCGTAGCATGTCGTCTTGTTCCATACTTCTTGTTTATTAGTCCTCATTTCATGAGGTACCTCTAATTTTTCTAGCCATATCATCTTACACACAGTCCGTCCATCGTTTATTAAGTCCTCCTCTGCTTTTATATCCACTTTTATCCTCCCTCCCTATCACATTCCCATGACAACGATTTCCACAAAACTGTCCAAAGAAAAAAAGCCGAAAGGCCTTGTCCTTTCCGACATTGCGATTTTTTTTTGTTCTTTACCAAATCTGGGAAACTTCTAGTTACGGAGATATTGAACGTCAACATACCAGGTTTTTTTTTTTTAAATACAAGTATTTAATGTTAGAACTTGACTTTAAATACCTCTATCCCAGTACTATTTAATGCATCCATCAGCATAATGTTTTGAGTGCGTTTGAGTCCTACCGTCAACCTTGTACATTACAGTACATACGTACAGAGGGGTCCGTATAATAAATAAAAAATAATAATAAAAGGTTATTTCGGAATAAAAACACAAAACTAGGTACAACAATAGCGCAGCTAACAACGCCCTTTCCCAATACAGAATGGAATGATGTTCCATGCTAAAAGTTCTTAATAGGTAATTAATTTAGAATTTGTTAATAAAAATAAGATAAGAAAATAAACAGGACATAACATTTGAGATGTATTTTGACGGTGAACTAATCGAGAAGGGTGGGCGTTTTCATTTTTACATTGAGGTTGGAGAAGATAATAATAGGAGAGTGGTTAACAGAATCAATGATTAGTGAAGTAGCAGTGCTTAGCGCGCGGAGTGTCACATGGTCAAGGCAGTTCGAGAGTCTAGTTGGGAGAGTGTAAGCTGGCAGCATTGCATGCGAAGCTGTAAGATTGAGGTATTCATCAGCATTAGGGTCAGTGCTCTCAGGTGTAATGTTTAGGTTAATGTCACCAATAATGGCTACGGTTTTGAACTGAGTTAAGGCACCAAGTAAACTGTCTATGCTGCCAAGGAATGGTGCGTATACGCCTTGTATACTTATTTCTCATTCTATTCATTCGCGTTACACTTCCTTTGCAATCTCATCTGAATCACAAGTAATTGCCTTCATCACCATTCATCCAACTTGATCTCCATTCGAAAAGTCTTCTATGTTTGCAACTAACTATATACTACGTCCCATCTTTGGGTATTTGATCTGTCCGAAGCCAGTACTAACTAACACTGTCGAAAAGGCAAAATTCTGGTTCGCAACCAATGAGTGAAATTGTAACTGAAACATTGGAATCTTCTACACGAGGAAGAAGAAGAAGGCCAGCTAAAAAGTTAGAGGTTTGGTCTAGTGGTCGCAATTGCTACTGCTGAACATGAGTTCCTGGTTCGATGCCCGGGTCGGGCAAATCGTTATTGAGTTTTCCATCAGGAAATTCTTGCCTCAATGCCTCTGATGTGGCAGGTGTCTAATCGTGCAGTCCACAAGCCACGTGACCGGTGCTACGATGCCCTGGCCCGCAATTCGCAAAGGCTCGCATTCGATGTCGATTCGGAAAGTCGTGTGTCTATCTCGCTCGCTTTCGTAATGCCAAAAAAGGAAAGACATACGACTTATCGAATCGAAATCGAATCCGAGCGTTTGTGAATAGGGGGCCAGGTCATCGTACCACTGGTCGCATGGCTTGTGGCCTATGCAGTATAGAGTATCAGGCAAGCGTTGGATACGGGAGGCCCAAGACCGGATTATTTGGCGTGTAATGGAAGAAACCTCAATATTGGGTGGATAGGGAAGAAAAAGAATCGACCATAGCAGGCCATTTATAATCAGTTTTGGGACCCGTCTACTAATTGTTTTTTTCAATCTTTTTAACACATATAATAGAATCACCAATAATGTACCCAGTACTTTGTGATGCCTAACATGATTTTAAAGAGTGTCCATGGAGTTTCTTATTTTTCTTCATAGAGACCTATGCATTGGAATGGGCTACTACAGTCTGTTTACACTTATTAAGTATATCTTGTGGCTGAACCATGTGTTCATCTTCTTGTCTTTGACAATTCAAAACTGCCTGTAACCTGTAACTGGTCTATTTGAAATGAATGCTTTGAGTTTGGAGTTCCATTTTGTTTTCTATATCATTATCAAAGTGTTCAGTAATCGACGTATGTACCTAAGTAATCGTATCTAAGTACTTGTTTTATCAATAGATAACATTTGTTTTCTCGCTATTTACTGAACTTATTCACCGTTCGCCTTCTGGGCGTGGTGATTCATGTTTTCAGTTATTTTTCAGCAGAACTTACTTTACGGAAATAGTGTTTATGTGTCATACCGGATGTTGTTTATTGTCTTAGTATTTTCGATGAAATTTTAAATGAATTAACTTGATATAGTTACGATTTCAACAGTAGCAGGATTTTGTAGGTATGATTTTGTTATAGATTACATAAAACATTGTTTTATTTTTAGATCCACTTACAATAATAAAAGAACAGAAAAGTAGGTACCTAGGTACACATTATGTTTTTAAACCGTCATTATGCATGAACCTATGGCAGTCCACAGTTGGACACTACAGTACCTCTCAATGCAATCTCCTCATCAAATCACGTCCAAAAGCAAGGTACGCACGGCTATCAATCAAGCTGTACAATTTATAGATATCATAACCGGCCACTGTCCCCTAAACAAACACCTATTTACCATAGGTGTGACAGACAGCCCTCTGTGCAGAGGATGCATAGAGGCAGTTGAATGACCACAGCACGTGCACATGGAGTACAGAAGCGTCGCCGATCAACGGGCACGGACTCTTCAATCGCCGGCATCACTCCCGAAAGCCTACAGCAGCCTGAAAAGGCTGCTAGCTTTCTAGGAGCACCTGGGATGGTTGAAGTAACCTGAGGATTTTCAGACGTACAATGGCCCAATAAAGAGGCTAAGTACGGAAACAGCCCAGCTAACCTGACCTTTTTTTTTTGACGATGTGGAAGTCCTCGATGGATGTCCTCCACCCTAGGGAGAACGGAGGGGCTGTCAGACTCGTACTGATTAAAACCACACCGGTTTTCCCTCGCACACTTGCGTCGGGTGGTAGCGGGACCGAATGTGGCTTCCGCTGCCCTGCTTGACCTGTGCGGGCCTCGTCCCTGGGGGGAGTGAGATGCACTCCCCCCAGCACTCGGTTACGTCTATGAGAGGCGCGCATGGAAGACAACGCGCTGCCGTCTCGGGTCCAGTGAGATGAGGGGCGTCAGATGCCCCGAATCCGTCGCTCCTGAACCTGTTTAGGAGGGCCGGAAGAGGGCGTTATCCGCTCTCTGCCAATGCCCGGTGCGTCTGTTGCGGGATGAGAAGGAGCTCGTCCCTCTCCCTATCCGCAGCTTCCTTCTGCAATATGACGGTTTCGCAGAAGGACACCACCGCGTCCCAGGACTCTGTGCCGCCGACCATCGCGCGAGCAACGGTCGGCAGCGACAGGTCTAGCTAACCCAACAAGCTGTACAATTCAGTATGTTCAGATCTCTCATTGTACGGGAAATCTATACCTACAAAGCGAGGCCATGTGAATCTATAGCTGGATATGTCACCGTATGCACTAGCCACTCGTCGAAACTGTATAGATTGGCTACTCTATCGAAACCGAGGGCGAGCCGTGTCTTTTCTTACGTTTCTTCTTATTCGTCGTCATTCCCTTACTCCTGCGGATCGCGACCACACGTAGTAATTCAAGCCATGCGGTCTCCTGCAATGTGAAATTGTGAACCTTACGTTTACCGACTCGCTACTTGAGTGGTGTTGAGTTTGTATGGACGACATGGGTCAGTTCTGAGGCCATAGCCGAGGCGAGCAGACTGATCAGAAAACCTAACATCGTGCAGTAGGTAATAAGGCAAGCCAAGCCTTTAGGCTTGTATGGGTCCTTTTCGTCGGTCTTGCGGCTAATATAGCCGATCAACGCCACTTTTATATTTACCTACCATGTGTTTGGATGTATTTTACGTGTGTGCCATTCCCTACCACAGACTGGGCCTGTGTCCCAGCAGTGTTAACATTAGAGGCTTTTGCTAGAATTATTATGTCTATTGTCACTTGATCTTGTTTTACGTTTGGCTTGGGTCTAAACTAGAGGTTAAAGACAATACGCTAGGTAGCCCGCGACATGAAATTTTTTCTTATGTTTTTTGCAATTTGCAAGTCAGTGATAGGTTGCAAGTTGATTTTTAAATAACTAATATAGCTAAACTGAGATATGATCATCAAAATCATCAATACAATTCTCTAAGTTCATTTAATTCCATTGAATGATTATTAATTTATGAGGAGGATGAGGAGCTCGTGGCTAAATATTAACAGCCGCACAGGTCGATCTTTGAGGTTATGCCGTGCTTGCCGAGGTTGGTTCGTGGATAGGTGACCTTTACATACCGAGTTTCCTCCGCGCCTCGGAAAGCACGTTAAGCCGTTGGTCCCAGCTATCATTTGTAGATCTTTGTTAAGAGTCAGTCGTTACGAGTAGTCAGAAGCAAAAAGTCTGACTTACCAAGGGGTATTATCCAGTTACTGGGTTGTGGAGGTCAGATAGGCAGTCGTTTCATGTAATAACTACAATACTTGTACTCAGCTACATCCGTTTAAACTGGAAGCCGACCCCAAGATAGTTTGGGAAAAGGCTAGGCAGATGATGACTATAATTTATGAAAAAGTCGTATTCAGGTACGGTCGCGAATGTATATAAAAAAATCGCAGAGCAAGTAGGCAACCGAAAACTAATCAGTTATACATTAATATTTCAAGCACTATGAGATGTAGTGATGGAAAATTTAATTTAGGATCGTACCTCGTACCTACTTGATTTGTCAAGCTTGAAATAATAATATCGCCCTACCTGTCTGGTTAATTTACTCTTTTATTGAAAAGAGTAAATTAACCAATTATTGTTAAAAATATGATTGTCTTTTGAGACAATCATATTTTTCTACCAGTAATATCACACACATTTTAGAAAGTAGGTATAATAGAAGTTCCATGAATTTTATCATTAAAATTAATTGTATTCTAAATGTTTATTGTAAGAATTGAATTGTTCATAAATATTTTTTCATTGTTAATTTGTGTGTAATATGGACTTCAAATTCTTACATTGTAATGGGTATTTTTTTTACTACACCCTAACTGTAAGACCTAATGTGTCACCAGTGCCGTAATTAGCCTTTTATGCGCCCGGTGCGAGCTGCTATAACCACGCCCATGAAATATTTTCTAATCATAACCGGCTCTGGCAATAAAATGGATTATCTATAAAAATAAATCTATCATCCCAAAACTAAGTTTTTGTAAACTTAATTTTAAGTACTTGGTTAAGTTTTGATTAAGGAAGTTCAAATAAATTGCGTTTATAAATTAGGTGAAAAAACGTTTATTCGAAAATATTTGTCAAAAATCACAATTAGATAATTAATACACACACCAAATACTGATCAGTAGTAGATAGTAATGATTCAAGGTAAACCGTAAACCATACTTAAAGATTTACTTTACGCGCTTTCTTCATTGCGAAGACCGTACGTCTACCATGAGTTTTAACAATCTATACTGTAGTTAAACAAATGTATGAAAACTTTTACAGCGCCTCTAGCGGATAGTTGGGTACTAAAATGCGCAGTATGAGTCACTATAGTTATCTATCCTACGTCACCGTGTAGTAAACTATACTACAGCGACTGCAAGTTTGGGCTTCATTTGCTTAGAATTTGGTAGTAAGCACCAACACAGCTCATGGTACGATTGAAAAAGCTAACTATAGTATTTGCGTATTGACGGAACTATTGCAGTTACGTCAAGCGATCTAACTATGACAACTCATGGTAGACGTTTTCATACGACAGGAGCCGTGCTATGTCGCGTTCAATCGATAAAATCGCTAGGCCCGATAATCTTTCTTGGCCCATCGTCGAGCCGTCCATAGGTACGTCTTTATCAATTTGAGCTTACTGAACGATCTTTCGCAGGAAGCTACAGTCACTGGCATTGTTAAAAAAATCTTTATAGCGACTACAATATTGGGAAACATTTCCTTTAAATCTAGTTCTACTATAGCTTTAAGAAGATCTAGACTTGACACACGTTCACATTTATCAAATAACGTGGTATCTCTTCAAAGTTTCTAATTCAGCCCAAAATTCAGTAGCATTAATATCTGCAGAATATTTGATACTCAGCAAATAAAGGGTGTAAAACACCTCTTAACGAAGCCGAAAGGCACTGGTTCTCCCTGTCATTGCGATCATTTTTTTGTTCTACACCATACCTGGAAACCTTCTAGTTAGGGAGATATTAGGGGTCAAAGTTCCAACTTTTTGACAAGTATTTTTTTAAATACAAGTTTTTAATGTAAGATTTTTACTTTAAACACCTCCACGACCCCCGTACTATTCAATCCGTCCATCAGCACAATGTTTTGAGTGCGTTACATTGAGTTCTACCACAAAACATGATTTTGCACCCCCAAAAAAAATGTGGTTTCCCAGCAATAATTTTTGCGTAAAGTTACTTAGTTTCATGTACAGAATGCTTGGTTGACGGCTTCGTGATGAGGTGATTTACACGGTGTATACTGAAAAAATATAAATATAAAAGACTGGTGAATGTTGTGTAATTTTTCGAATCGCCACGTGAATTCAGAAATTATTTTATCAATCGCTTCATTTATATGAATTTTAAAGTTTTGTTGTGGGGTAAGATCGTAGCCGGCGTTTGAATTTTCTCTCAAGTCGTGTCTCTTTACTCGCTTTTTACGCTTTTCAGTAAAATCGTCTTCGATTTCACATTCTTCACAAACTTTTTTTGCGTTTTCGAATCTGAATCTGCCTTGTTAGTTCTTTAATTAATTCAGAGGCTTTGTCTATAGAAATAGTTTTCGACTGTAAAGCTCACCCTATCGACAGACTCTAAAACTTGATCCCAAATTTGCAGAGTACATGATATCAGTTCCATAATGTTTTTAGCTGTAGCTATTGTTTCGGCATTGTATTGGTTGGTAGTTAAAATTTTTAGCACGCACCAGATTTGGGGTATTTGCATATTTAAAGCTTTGACGGCTCTAGCTTTAGAGGCCCATCTAGTGTCGGCGTGTTCCTTTAAAGAAATTTTTAATTGTTTCATTAAAGTTTCCCATCTGACCGTAGAACTCGAAAAAAACACAAATATTTTCTGAATTATCCCAAAAAATGTGATCATGTCGGGTGTCACACTAGCAGCATGTACGCCAGACAAATTCAAAGAATGCGCTGCACAGGGTACGAAATCAGCATTAACATTAATTTGTTTTATTTTGGCTTAAACTCCATGATATTTACCGGCCATGTTACTGCCATTGTCGTACCCTTGGCCACGAACATCTTCAATTTCCAATCCGTTATTTTCTAATTTTGTTAAAATTTCTTTTGATAATCCTTCGCCCGTTTTTTCATGAGATTGAATGAAATCTATGAAACTATCTTCGATGGTAACTTTCTGTTCAGATATCTTTACGAATCTCAATATTTGTGACATCTGTTCTTGATTGGATACGTCCGATGCGCACAATCAAAAATTATAGAAAAGTATTTTGCTGCACGAATGTCGTCTAAAATTTGTTTTTTGACCTCAGACGCAAGAATATCAACTAACTCGTTCTGAATATATGGCGTAAAATACGAACTGTTTCCTTTACTAAGCGATTCGATGTGCACTCTAAGTTCAGGATCGAATTTTGAAATCATATCCACGGCACTACGCGGACGATGCGGCTCCACACGTATAAATAAATAAATATAATAGGTATTGTTAGTGGCCTTTCTGCGCCCCTCCAGGGTCTGCGCCCTGTGCCTGGGCACCGCTGGCACCGCCCTAGTTACGGCACTGTGTGTCACCAAAAATTACACACTATTAAATACTTTGAAGTCACTCAAGTGAAGCGCCTTGATAAATGACCAAGCGATTTACATTCCTGCCATTTCAATGAACTGGCAGGCGCCAAAGTAGCTATGTAAAACACATATAATACTATTCGAACAGGCGCTAAGTTACCTAAACGCACAGTAAGAATATACATAGGCACAATATTAAATTTGGTAATATCTCTATAATTATGATGCAGAGGGGTGACTGTTAAAGTAATCTGTATCTTTATTTATTAATGCGTAGTATTTAAAACGATCGACCATGATTTCAAAATCAGGCTGTCGAAAATACTGATTATGGCGTACTGAAATACTAAGTGAGCGAAAGACTTAGAGCGAACACAAATATTGAAAACGGCGAAAAGTTATTCAGAACGATCAGCATAATATTTTTTAAGCGAATTTCGATTTGCGTGAGAACTTTGCAGATCACCTTATATTCAACATCTGGCATATATTTTATTCCAAGAGTGCTGCGCTATAAGTTATTCGTGGTGTTTCAAATATAATGTTGCTGCTTCACAATACGGTGCGAAAATCGTCGCAGTCACAAACGGGTTGGAGAGATTTGTTCTTAATGGGTAAAATTTAAAAGAAAATAAAAAAAAAAATCTTTTTTTATACAAAAATAATCGAATTCCAATCAAAACTACTGATTTCACAGCAAAATACTAAGCTCAAAACATAACTAAATAAGCGACAATTTAGGCATAGTAGACGTAGCCCCGCTGAGTGAGGCTCCTATTCCTGTCCGCAGGGCTTAAAATAACCTAACACGAAGTGGATAGCGGGGTTTTAGTTCGCTCGATTCGCTCGACCTCTTGACTCCGCCATCCACTTCGAACCTAACCTGTCCGAGTCGGGGTGCCGCAGATCCCGAGCTCGCTTCGCTCGCTCTAGCATCCGTGTTCTCCCTCTCGAGTCTGCGTCCACAAGTCCCACACTGCACACCGTTGTGGCTACGTCGCTCCGCTCCCAAAATTTGAACAATCCGATCCAATCCCTTTATCAATTTATTATGTGATACGACCTTTTCCAAATTGACGAGCCTATGCACGGTAAAAATCCTGAAAACCTTTATGAATGACAGAGATTTTAAAATTCAGTCGAATGATGCAATTTGTGAACGTTATGTAACAGTGTCTAAAAACACCTTTCGCCGTTTCCTGCTGTTCCTTTTTATTAACGTTAAAATCTTGGTGATTAGTGAGTGCGATTGGTATTTTCTTACGATGTTCCATTCGCTGACCATACCCGGCAGTATCGTTTTGAAATCCCCTATATTGGTTGTATTCTCCGTTTTTCTGCCCGATATACATTACAAGTTTAAATATAGTATGTCTAATTTCAATGGGTAAATCCTTATGGCTTTGATGACAACTTGATTTTATAGCTGTATTTATTTATTTAGTTACTTCGCATTCTATTGATAAACCCTGACCACATCCAAACTGAAAGAACTCAACAGATAAACCTACCTTTAGACGTAGTTACCTAGTACTTTCTAGAAAGAAACGTTCTAGTCTTTATCAGCTTCAAGCCTTCAAGTATTAATACAGCACTCGAGACAAGAGCTCTTTGTTAGACCGAGTGCAAAACAAATCAGGCACACGGCCCTACACTCGCAAATTGACCTTTAAGTCGTCTATGGTCAAGTATCTTTGTCTATGCCCGCTTTCCATTGCGTACCAAACAAAGAGGTTGGAGAGAAAAGAGAGCGAATAGGTGGCAATGAATGCGAGGTTAGCCGAACTAATTTTGTTGTATGATCGTATATGTTGGTAGTAAAGTGCATTTCAACTGTGCAAATTGTTGCAGTGAATGCGTTCCGAAATGTTGTGTTGGTAAACATTTTGTTTTTGGTTCGGTATGTGGAAAACTGTTTGTAAATATAGATAAATAATTATGACTTGGCTGCTAAGTTGGTGTAGGTACTGTCGTATGTATGTTTAGTCAAGAGATAAATCTAATGATTCTGCTATAGAACCTGCCTGTCTCTCTCTGCTGTTTGTTTCACCATAACCTATGGTTATTAGGTGATGGTGAACCCAAAAACAAGAATAATTATCATTTTTGATTCGGTATCGAATGAATACCACATCCCTTATGTTACATTAAATTTACTGGTTCTTGCTACAATAGGAACAACAATGAATTTTGAAGACCGAGCGATGGCTTATTATTTACGGCCCCGAAACATTGAAGGTTGTTTTTGTTTTATACCACGAAACTATACCGTACCAAATCTAAAACAATAAAAATAAAATAACAACACCAGAATTCCTTCGGTCGGCCTAATTTCCAACATCATTAACTGCAAAAGAAAATAAACAATCGCTCACATTTCCGAACAGCTCGTCTCGAAATTATCGATAACAATTGCCAACTGCATTATAAAGCGCATTACTACTGCAGCGTTCCTGCCAACACGACGCGTTCCATTCGAGAACATTTGAATTTCAAGTTTTTACTTTTTTCTTCTATTTTGATATCAAGATGCCTTGCGGAGGTTGCGGTGACAGTGAGTGTTTTGTTTTTCTATTTGTGTTATTACGATTTTTGTTTTTTTATCTGTTTGATTCTAACTTTTTTTTCGTTAATTATTGAAAATATGGTAGGGGTAGGTATGCCTGACCTATTCACGTTTAATTTTAGTAAGCTTAGATATGACAGGTACTTATTTATCAATTGCTTTTCAAAGAAGTGAATTTTCACAGATTTGAATTATGTAAAGAAATTTATGTATTTCATAAACCTGAAACAAAATACAATGAGTGTTTTGTAGTTTTTTTATGACGTAGATATAAGATACTGCCTGATATTTAATTAAGTATCAAATATTAATAAAAATGCATAACGTGGCGAAGTATTTTGCATAGCGATAGCACCAAAGAGCGTCTTAATGGATTAGTGATTATTAAATGATTGATTTTACTGTTTTAAGCAGTTCAAAGATTACGTTGTTTACAAAATAACGCCTTATTCTTGACGTTATAGTTTAGTATGATTCTTTTCTTATAAAGAGTGTTTTATTTTAGAGAGGGCATTATGGGAAATCTGAATATATAACGGGTGTAAAAGTATATTTTCAAGAAGCGAAAGGCATTTGTAGTAACTAAAGTTAATATAATATATAAATAAATATAACAATACTTATTTATATATGTATATTATACAATGTGTTGTTTTGCATCCTCGTTAAAATTCAGGAGGTTGTCACAAAAGACATAAATAATCAATTTACTCAATACTATTACTTTATTGCATTCCATAATGTGTACATGTAACAGTTGGTATGTTAAAATATTGAATCAATTATGGACCCTGTCGGGCACACACGGCAAAGTTAATTTTCAATAGGAGAGAGGATGAAGGCGTTTTATGATAGGAAAAAAAATAAATTAAAATAGTATCATTAAGGCTGACGATTTTTAATTTCAGACGTTTTACTAGTAGGTCGTTTTACTTTAACGTCATTTATCCCACAAGGGCATTTTACTAGATTAATGTCCTTCTGAAACGGAGCGGATTAAAATTATCTATAGAAACAGTAATTGCCTATTATCTATGTACGTATATTTTTTTAAAGACGTTTCGAAAATGTTTTTAGTAACTTTTTTTGACTTATGTATCCTGCTTATGCGTATGAAGTTTCATTAAAATCTGTCATTTCGCATAATAAGGACTTGAAAGTATGTATGAAATGTCGTAAGTCGTTTTTTTTATATCAACCCCCATACTATTTAATGAATCTATCAGTACAGTGTTTTGAGTATGTTACATTGAGTGCTACAGTAAAACGTGATTTTTCACACCAAAAAAAAAAAAATAGTGCGTGGAGTCCCTCCGCGCGGAAGAAGTGAAACTTCGTAATACTACACGCATGCGTTCGAGTGTCACGCATTCACTCTCATTATTTTATTGAGCTTTTATATAATATTTTATTACATAAGTTTATCGAGGTTATTCTACTCATGGAAATTGAGCGAAGGCTAGTCACACCGAAGAGTCGAATGCATGACTGTTTGCACGCCATCTTGCGTACCTAGTAGAACTACGTAGTCACAAATCTTGTAATAGCGCCATCTCTTAGTGGGTAATAGAAAACATTCCCCCTCCATTAGAACGTTAAACATGTTGGAAGTCGCATAAGAAGTTTAACTTCAAAATTCGGTTCCCAACAATATTTTTGCATAGAGTTATTTAGATTTAAGTACAAAATACTTGTTTGACGGCTTCTTGAAGGGCCTGTTTACAGCTTGTATGAGAGTAAGTACCGGGAAACTTTGTTAGGAAACATAAGCTTTTACAGGGTTCCGTACCCAAAGGGTCAAACGAGACCCTATTGCTGAGACTTCGCTGTCCGTCAGTCCGTCTGTCACCAGGCTGTATCTCATGAACCGTGATAGTTAGCCAGTTGAAATTTCTACATATTATGTTTTTCTGTTGCCGCTATAACAACAAATACTAAAAACAGAATAAAATTATTAAAGGGGGCTCCCATACAAAAAAGTGTTTTTTTTTGCTGGTTTTCATAAATAATTGTACGGAACCCTTCGTGCGCGAATCCGACTCGCACTTGGCCGGTTTTTTTTTATAAAACCATGTTTGGCTTCTATTATTTTCTCGGTCAAGTGTCCATAAACGTACGCGTTAAATCGCGCCATTAGGTTGCATCAAAACGATCTAAAGCAAAGATAAACACCCTTGATTCGTCAATTTTCATAACATAAAACAAAAAAAAGTTATTCCAAAGACTAAGAGTTCAACAAATCTCTTATTTCTATGTTATCATTCGTTTTCAGTTGGCTTAGAAACTCTTTGAACATTGGTTTAAATGATACTTAACTAGTTTATTTATTGCCTTGATTAGTGTAATAAAAAGACTTCTGGACACGGCGCGTATTGTTAGGAGGTTCCTCTCTGAACAGCCCTGACCACCACAGGACCACCGGTAGCTCGGACCCTGTTCCCAATGCCGGTGGGCTACGATTTTTTTATATTTTTTAATGTTTTTTTTTAAAAAAAAATGAAAATATTAAAAAATGTAAATTATATGTTAAGAAATGAATAAAGCGAGACTAAGAAATAAAAATAGTTCAGTTATATTTATTTATAATTATTTGTGGAGGATTCGAGTACTGAAAATAACTGAGTGGCTGACGTGTATTGTACTGAATAATAACATAAGTAGGTAATTAGTCTTAGCACGGACATTATACTAGCTAATTAGGTTTAGGACGTTCTTTGTAAACGATATGGCATACTCATAGACTGATAGTATAAGGAACTCCTGGCTAAATTGGATCTGCTAGTCTGTGGTTGAGGGACCACCCTTTACATACAGAGTTTGCTCCGTTCGTCGGAAAGCACGTGAAGCCGTTGGTCCCGGCTGTCATTTGTAAATCTTTGACTGTCGTTACAAGTAATCAGTGGCCAGTTTCATATAAATGTGCTGTTGGAGTTATGTGTTTCATTCTTACGACACTGCTTCTCCTTCTTTTGAAAATCTCGCTTTAGTAAATTAAACTTAAAGGAATAGAATATTTGGGTTACATTTGCTGTAACCAGAATCAGTCGTTACAGGTAGTCAGTGATCCAAAAGTCTGTCAACTAGTCTTACCAAGGGGTATCGTATTGAAATTATCCAGTACTAACTGGATTGTGGAGGTCAGAAAGGCAGTCGCTTCATGTAAAATACTAGTAGGTATTTATCTGGATCCGGTAAGACTGGAAGCCAACCCCAGCATAGTTAGGAAAAGGCTAGGCAGATGATGATGAAACAGGGTTTTTTGTAAAGGATACCATAGTATAAGCATAAAGACTATAAGGTTTTCACGGCAACATAGACCCAGGCCCACAGGCACTTCAGCACTTGACTTTACCCCACAGGTAATTCAGCAGTCTGGAATCGCAACCCACTGCAATATAGGGTAAGGGATAAGGTAACACCACGACCAACCAAGCTATACTAAACCAGTTTATGCATAACTCTCATTGTACAGAAAATGTATTCAAAGCGAGGCCATCTTATACTGGAAATGTATGGGTAGATGTGTCGCCGTCTGTATTTCTACACAATTATCTAAGCAGCGTAGCAAATAAGTTAATAAGTTATTTCAGGTAAATAAAACAGAACATAGTTAAAATTTGTAATGCCCTATTATGTTCAAGTTCTGCGCGTTTGAACTAAAAATGGAAATAAACTGAAGTACGCGCGTGTCTAGTATATTTTTTTTCTTTGTTGGTACTACGATGTAAAGGAGATTAGCAAACGCCCATAGCATGAAAGACCCAGTTAGGGTAAGGCGATTTCAATCCCGCGTTGGCCAAGTGTTATTTAGTTTCCCATTGCAATAGTCTGGAGTCCGTATTTGTGCGCGGTTGCTGGTAATAGGCTCATCCCAAAGGTTCAGGATTAACTTGCCATCCCTGTCCAAGTCTGCTCTCTACGGTGATCAACGGCATAAAGAACCCCTGGATGTTTACACTATCTTTTGTTTTACAGATTGCAAATGCACGGCCAGCCAGTGCTGCACATCATGCAAGTGCGATGCTTCATGCAGCTGCACCTGCAAACGAGCAACCACTACGACAGACACTGCTAAAACTGCTAAAAACTAAACCTAGACATAAGTCATTGTCATAAAAAAGAAACAAAAAAAAAACTCGCAACATTCAATAGTTTGTCTATGGTACACCGATTCGAAAATGTCAGAATTCGAACATGCTCGTTTTGTATTTCAAGAATTATGCTGAAATGCACTTGAAAAAGGTCACGGTGACTTTATTTCGTTCTGTTTTCAATTACAATACGTAAATACATAATGAAAAACATCTGAATAAACACATACTATCATAATGCAAAATAATTATGTTTTGTTTTGGTGATATCTTACATATTCATAGACACAGTATTTTGTTCTTTTAAACATTTTCTTCATTGTTTAATCAAATGTTCAGTTTTTAATTTACATACTTGTATTTTCATTAAATTACTTTTTTATTTTTCAATTTCAGTAAAATTGACAAAAAACAGTATTTAATGAAAATATTGTACTATCTGTATTATAATAATGAAATAAAAACATCATCATCATAATTTGTACTATTTATTTCTGCATTCATCTGAGACTACTTATACCTACCTATCTGTTGTTAAATAACGTAATTTAGACTGAAAGATAATTTAATGTCTTTTCCTAGTCATTGAGTGGAGTCCAATGGTTACTTCATACAGGAATCTGAAAAATAAATAAATTCATTTTATAGCTGTACATTGTTCATACTTCCAAAATACTAGCCAGTTATTGGTTGCCCCAAACCTGTTAAAGAATATGATTAATTTCAATATCCTTTTTCTGAAAATGATTAAATTGCCTCATTCCATTGCTGGGTCAGTGGCAGTGTCCTTGGGTTTTCCACTAGGAGTTTTTCAGTGACTGCTCTGAGAATGGATCTGTGCCCGGTTGTAAGCAATGGGACATATGTAAACATATGCAGCGAAATACACCGTGTAAATCACCTCATCACGAAGCCGTCAACCAAGCATTCTGTACATGAAACTAAGTAACTTTACGCAAAAAATATTGCTGGGAAACGACTTTTTTTTGGGGGGTGTATAATCATGTTTTGTGGTAGAACTTAATGTAACGCACTCAAAACATTGTGCTGATGTACGGATTGAATAGTACGGGGGTCGTGGAGGTGTTTAAAGTAAAAATCTTACATTAAAAACTTGTATTTAAAAAAATACTTGTCAAAAAGTTGGAACTTTGACCCCTAATATCTCCGTAACTAGAAGGTTCCCAGGTATGGTGTAGAACAAAAAAATGATCACAATGACAGGAAGAACCATTGCCTTTCGGCTTCGTTAAGAGGTGTTTTACACCCTTTATGTTTGGGTGTACTGTAGGGTCGACCCATAAAATGTACACTTCTGCCTAACACTTCGGGGATGACAGGCGTGATGTTGTGCTATAACATTATTAGTGGATGAAATTAGTTTCACTTGTAACAAACAACGTAATAAAATCTTGAAATTCAACTTTATCTTCCTTCTAATAAAATTGTTGATTCAAAATGCAATTTTTTATGCATTATGTAGTTGGGGTGACTTGGTTGGGGTATCTTGGAGCTAATTTAATAATGGAGCCTGTAGTGATTGTGGATAATAGAACTCTTCAGTGGGTTCTTAAGTACTAGGGTTCACATCATTCGTTTTGACAAGAGCTAAAGTGTACAACATCCTCCAAGGCGTCGTATGCTCGGGCGGGCCGGTGCGCGCGTCGTCGGTGGCCTCTGCGAACTGCAGCCACTGCTCCAGGCGCCACAGGTGCTTGTTAGCGAGGGCCTGATGATACGCCATTGGGTGAATAGTAGAACACTTCAATGGCTACTAGTAAAACCCTCGAGTTTGGGCTCATATGATTCATTTTGATGAGTCCCAGAGATTGCACTTGATGTTGAAGATCTGATGACGGAGCTAGGAGGTGGGTCGTGGAACTCTTCAGTGGCTACTTGTAAACTTGGTTTGTTTGACTAGTTTTATGTGCTGTGGAGCTCGAGAGCTAAGGCAAAAAACGGTCGCAGTTTAAGACTGAAATATATTCTGCATAGAATTTCTTAGTAAACGATAAAAGCGTGTTTTTTAGTCTTTTAAAAAAACTTTATTTATCATGTGCACTTACGTGTCACTTACGTGATAGAGCCTAACGTGTTGTCGAGAGTTTATATGCCGCCCATCAGTCTTTATCTTGGCTTTACATGCCGTCGAAAAAAATATCTGTCAGGCAACTACGTATTATTTTGAATCCTCTTCAGTAGGTATCGCGATTCTTCAACATTGATTGGTAGCACTGTGAAACAGTTTAAGGGACAAGGGAGCCACAAAATGGGACATGTTTGGTACTCACGATCAATACAGAGGTCGTGACAGTCGCAGCCTGGTACGCAGTCAATACTCCATGGAGTTTCTGGCTTCAAATCTGAAAGTAGGCAAATAGCTGTTTTACATAAACAACATTCCTAATGCATTATCTGCTGTAGGTAAAGCTCATAGGGCCTGTTTCACAATGATTAGATAAGGCTGTACTCTATGCTGTTATATTTATAAATGGAACAGATTTTTTAAATGGTTATTATGTAGGACAAGCCGTTTCAAGTGTCTGTATAGTTTTGTATCAATTAAATAGCATCCAATGTTGAAAGTGGTCCGTAACAATCTTACCAAGGAGTATCTAAACTAACATTATAAAGAGGAACGATTTGATTGTTTGTTTGTAACGATTTAACTCAAAAACTACAAGACTGATTTTAAAAATTCTTTCACCACTAGAAAGCTTCATCTGTACCGAGTAACATAGGCTATATTATATCACAATTTTCGCGGACGAAGTCACGGGCGAAGTATTAGTGGGTAATAACCTAGTACTACCTAACTAACTGGGATGTGCAGTCGCTCCATATAAAATACTGGTACTCAGCTGCATCCGATTAGACTAGAAGCCGACCCCAAAAAAGTGTTAATATTTCGTTGGTCTAGTGGCCGCAAGCGCGACTGCTGACCATGAGGTTCTGGGTTCGATTCCCGGCTCGCGCAAAGTGTTATTGGGTTTTTCCATCAGGAATTTCTGAGTAGCAGCTACGGAGTCTGGATTCGTGCACGGTTGGCGGTAATAGGCTCGCTCCCTATTACATGGGATTTTAACATAACTGGCAAAATTTTGTTGTACTATTAGGTACACCTCTGCCTAACCCTTGGGGATTACAAGCGTGATGTATACATATATGTTATACAACTAGAACCGAAAAAGGACAACCTAAAATTAAGTAAGGACTTACCAGAGCCACCATTAAAGATTCTCATTTTTAAAAATAGAACAATTTTCAAAATAAGACGTTGAACTGGACTAACTGATGACACAAGAATGGTGAAATAAAACAAAATGCATCTAATGCTACAGCCTGATCAAGAAAAAACGACTAGAATAAAAAACTCTCTGGCATTGATAGATCAACAAAAGGAATTAATGAGGCGTAACGAATGAGGCTAATAGGTGGCCATTTCAATACGCAAAAATTTGTTGAGACATTATTTTAAGATGTAAAAAGCAAAATATTGATAACAGAAGTGATGGAACCATATCGAACCCGCAAGTTATCGCTGATAAAATGTTCAAAGCGACTCCATAATCATTGGGTACTCATGATACGAGAAAGACATAGCATGACAAATGCTAAACAAACATTCAAAGGTTGAATTGGGGTGATAGGAGATTCTCGAATTCGTAATTACTAGGCATTAGGTTCTGCGGTGTGATTCTGTAAGACCTTACTCAGAACTTCGAATCTGAATCCGCTGTGAGTTTCTTGATTGGCATTCTAAAAACCCTGTTGATAATTCGATTTTACACTAGGCGCCACCACTACGAGCGTGTCAGCGAGTTGAACTAAAATATCAGGGAGATTTTGACAGATAAAGTATGATATGACGTAAGAAGTGGCATTCTGTATGGTAATTCCCTTGGCTACAAAATCAAGGTCATTTTTAACCTTACGCGAAGTGAAAGTGGATAGCGATGTGAGATGTGAGTTGTCGTCTGAATTTTACAGAATCGACGTACTGCTTTAGTTTTTGTAGTAGGTTCTGGCTCTCACAAAGACGAGAAAAATGTCCTAGCAGGAAAATCAGTAGGCTTGGGAAATATAGTCTGCTTTAAAATATTATCTCGGTGTTTTTTTTAGCAAATGCCTCTGTTAAACACGTAAACAAAATCATCGGACATAACCTCTATAATCCAAAAAATATCCGAGGTCTCGGCAACCTCGCTATTGTTCTGTTTTTACCACATTTCTTTAAGTTGGTACAATAAATTGTTGGTATATAAACCTGCACCGTTAGCCACAGAAGCATAGTCAACCTTTATCTCTTCAATTCTTCAGTCAGACAACCTAATACTAAACCAACCAAAATGCCTGCTCCTTCGGAACCCTGCAAAGGTACGTGATTACTTACTTCGTATATCTTTAAATTATTTGGAATAGTATGAAACCGAGAAATATTCTTACAATTTCTGTTGTAAGAATATTTCTGGGTTTCATACTATACGCAGGATGTCTAAGTCATCAGTATCTTCATGGTCCTTCAAATTTTTGTGCGGACGATGTTTGAAATGCTCTAAATCGTTTGGAATTATATCATCAGCTACTTATAGATATGGATTGAACTATTTTTTTTTCTTGCCCTTATACCAATATAATTCTGCTAGGTTTATCTTTAATATCGTTCATCTAAGTTTTTAAACTGACATGGTCACTAACACTAACGTTACGTTACTGGAAACGGAATATTTACCATCCAATAGTAAATATTAGTTTATTACACTTCCAGTTTTAATGATTTTCATCTAAGTGTGCACTTATAACTTAGCCGATCTTTCACACTTAATTGTTATTGGTACCTTGCCTTTTATTTTATGTTTTCTTTTCTCTGTGTAGACTCCTGCAAAGATGCTGATTGCTGCAAGGATAACAACTGCGAGACCAACTGCACTGACTGCTCTGCCTCTGGTACACTACCTTTTATCCTGATTTTACGAGTATAATTGTACTTTTGTCTTGTCACCAAGTGACGTCCCTTTAATTTCAAACTGGGCTTCCTCGTGTGTTCTTATTTAGGGTACATATTATTTATACCTACTTACGAGTATAAAGGCATGCCTGTAATCCCAGAAGGCTTATGTAAAGGTGCAAGTTCGTTTAATTTCCATGTAATTGGAGGCGAGCCTATTGCCATCAACCGGTCACAAATCTTGACTCCGTGGCTGCAATTGAGAAATTTATTATTGAACAACCTATGGCAATCGTACCATTGCATATTCTTTACATGTTGATCATACAGTCGCGACAATAAATAATATTTGTTTGTTCTTCTTCTTTTCAGGAGGTTGCTGCTAAACAACGTGTACCTGATTTAATGTGTTACATTAATTGATATCATTAATAATTTTTGTCAAAGTTTTGTTTTCGATCGTGTGTCAATATTATAAAAAATAAAATTTAGATTCTACTTTCGGTTTTTTTATCACCTTATCACATTTTTGAATCAATCAACTGTCCTATACATTTGGGACGAGTAGGTTTTGAGGTTTTGTATTGCCTTTTATTTACTACTCGCTGTACTGCGCAACTTCGTCTGCGCTACATTTTCGCCGTTTACGCAACATTTGTCATTGCTGCTCCTATTAGTACCCTTCCTCGATAAATGGGCTATCTAACACTGAAAGAATTTTTTAAATCGGACCAGTTGTTCCTAAGATTAGCGCGTTCAAGCAAACAAACAAACAAACTTTTCACCTTTATTATTAGTAGTGTAGCTGATTTACTTTTGTCATTACTGTGTTGGTTTCATGGACAAAGTTGTTCAGTTTTTTGGTATACATATAGCAAGCTCTTACAACTTTCTGGTACATGCTGTAGAGCATAAAATACACTTCACTGATAGATATAATTCAATTCAACCTTTGAACTCCAATTTGACTAAAAGTGCAAAACTGGAGGTTATTCCGTCATAATTATGCAGACTACAGGTGCAGTGTGTCCGACATTCCGGACTCAAGTGGGAAGATGACACTCCAACCTCGTTAAGTGGGGTTACCTGGGATACCTCAACGGAAACAGCAGCGGGGTTCAGATGTAGGACTTGACTTTCTCACATATTTTTAATTCTTAACATGAATGATGTAACCAAGATTTTGTAACATATTTTGATTTAAAAGAGTGTCCATGGAGTTTCTTGCCCGTTCTTCTCCATAGAGATCTACGCTACGGAATGGGCAACTACAGTACTTTCACAAGTTATTATGCCTTGTGACTGGGACTGTAGCTTCGCGTTTTATTTTGTTTTGTTGACTTTCATAAGTGCCTGTAATGGTCTAATTGAAATAAATGCTTTGACTTTGACTTTGACTTGTATTGCCAACTATGCTCCAACTGCAATCCCGACCTCTTCACCCAAAAACATGCAGCCAAAGTTATCTTTGCGCGACATCGACGAGGCCGGGGATGTAGTTAAGTTCTGAGCTAACAAGATGTTATAAAATACGGTCGGGACAGCGACACTAAGAAGTAGGATAACTAGTGTAGTTGGTCGCAAATTGCTTAAAAATTATCAACTGTGTGTTCACCAGTGTGATATTCTTCGCCTCTTTTCTTATCTTTTATATGTCTTTTGTGATCATTTTTGTCTTCTTCTAAGTTTTTTTCAGGTTTTTATTTATCAAGCGTTGCCCGTTAACATCTGATCTAGGTCAAGACTTTTTTTTTCAATGTTGTTTTAGTACATATACTGATAGATTTCCTCTCAATTCAAAATTCCACACTATTATTTCAATATGGATTCGTAGTTCGAAGCCACTCCAACATAATCGGGAAGGCTAGGAAGATGATGACTGTGACTGTCTGGACGTTATGAAAATAAGGGTTTTTTTTTATCAACAGACTTGTACTTCCATATATGAGCATCAAAATCAGAAAACTGGGCTGTCTTTGATAGACTGAATCGGTTAGCGTTATAAACACATCAGGCGCTTACGATGCTAAGGTACAGGCCAGCACATCTAGCTACAACAATCTGTCAATTTCTTTAATAGATTTTCAACCTTAGCTTAAAAGAATACGATTCAAGGTTGATTGGGAAAATTTGACAGTTTCGGGTAGCTGCTGGCGTCTGTAAATAAGGGTTAAATAGTTATTAAACTTCAAGAGCAGATAATTTAATCACAGTAAGGTATAGATACTGCTTGTTAGTACTATTTGCATCTTTAGATCGTTGCCCTCATGCCCTCGGAACGATACAGTAGCAATCATCAAAAAACATGATCAACAATTTTTAAGTGTGATTTTTTAATAATAAACATAAACATTAAAAATTACGGAGTATGAAGAATATACTATAATTCAATAGGTAGAATTGAACCCAAAAAAGGTCGGTTGAATTCATAAGTATTTTTTTTCCATTTGCTTTAAAACGTCACTTTCAAGTACCTTTTTTTATCTCGGAACTCTTAGTAAAGGTTAATTGGATAATATAGCTGTGACTGTTAAAATGCGGTTAATTATCGTTATACATACATAAAAATACTCATGCTTTTTTCCCATAGTGGTTGGCAAAAACCACATAAACGCTACCTGTTACTGTCCTTAATACTCCTATCGCTGCATCTTCGTTCATAAACGCACGGCCTTTTTGAGGAATTCCAATCATAATAATCTTTTCTCTTTATAATAATCTTTTTCCCAGGAAATCACCCTTAATAACACAGCCAAAAAAATGCGGTCATTAGGACCAAAAATTCACCACCGTCTGCCATAGCGAGCTTTTTTGCATGTGGTTAGACCAAAAGCACGTTTTGGTAATTAACATAGGTTAAATTATCATACCATGGTAGGGTATGAGTTCTTATTTTCTTTTCTTTCCTATTTCCAGCATCATCATTTACCTACCCTTTTCACAACTATGTTCAGGTCGGCTTCCAGTCTCACTTAAAGCAGCTGAATACCAGTATTTTACATGGAGCGACTGCCCATCTGACCTCCACTACTCAGTTAGAGCGGTGGGTATAAAATACCCCTTGGTAAGACCGATTGTCAGACTTTCGGATCACTCAGTACCTGTAACGACTGATTCTGGTTACAGCAAATGTAACCCAAATACTATGAGCCTTTAAGTTTAATTTACTAAAGCGTGAAGTATAAAAGGAGGAGAAGCAGTGTCGTAACAAAGAAACACAAAATAACTTCAACAGAACATTTATATGAGACAGTAGAAGAACACGAGAGTCACAAAGAAGACTACACTGAACGTGATGGGAAAGCAGGTATCCAGAAAGTTGCTGGCGCGGGTGAAGAGGGAGGGGCGGCGACCGCGCCTGGCTGGGTCCATGGTGAAGTTAGAGTGTTAGCAGCAGCCGCCTGAAAGGAAGAAAATCACAGCGTTATTATATCAGCCCTTTAATGAAGAACAAGAAAAAAGACGAAAAGGTATTTATGTGGACTCGCTCAGTCGAAATGATGAGACACAAACAGAGAAAATAGAGAAATGGGTACAATTTTGAGTTAGATATAGTATGCAATTTTGTCTAGCATATTAATCCTTACAAACTATAGCTGCTTTTAATAGGTACCAAAAGCTTGTGTTGTCCACAGCTGTTTAACATCAGAATTTCACTTTCCATATCTCTACAAATTAAAGCTCCTTACAACTTATCGAAGGAGTCCAGCTCATTTTACCATTTCAGACCTGCTGAGATCCCTCATGGCCATCTTCACAAAGATATGCAACATATTTTATCCTGTTTGATTTTGGTTGATATCTGACTATGCCCTGGATAGAAGACTTACACTCATGGCATCTGCAGAAGAGTCAGACAGTCAGCAGAAGGCAGTCTCATAGGCTGAACTGCGAGATGCCATAGGTACTTAAAAAACCAAGAAACGGTTGGTATCTGAAAGTTTTTATCAAACACTTTGTCACAATTGTCCGCTTCGCTGTATCTAAGCCATTATAAATACATGTCATGTACAAATCGTTATTGTTTAAAGTGTTTTACCTTTAGGTCCGCAGTCGTCGCAGCCCTTTTCCTTGCATGCACAGTTGTCTGCACATGCACCGTCCTTGCAGGAATCTGAAAATTAAAATTTTATATTCAAAACCAATATAGCACTAATTCCTGTAGTTTCTAGTGCAACCTCTTTAGTTTACTGTCATCATTAATGGTCAGTACACTCGTAGATGGGGCCACAGTGATGGCCCCGTTTATGGCTTTTTAAACAATGTAAGTCTATTGTTTTGACTCTGGGTGTATAAAAAACTAGCTGTCCCGCGCAACTTCGTCTGCGTCACAATTTCCCCGTTTTCGCAACATTTTTCATTGCTGCTCCGCTCCTATTGGTCGTAGCGTGATGATATATAGCTTATGTCCTTCCCCAGGTTGAAATCTATCTTCTTGCCAAATTTCATTAAGTTCCGACCAGCCCTTTAGTCGTGAAAAGGTAACAAACAAACAGAGTGACTTTCACATTTATAATATTAGTATGGATGCTGTGATTACCTTCGAACGTAACTTTACCGAGCTCGTATGATGCCCGCTTTAGATTTTTTTAGAACACTGGTTCGTTACTGCTTTCTAAACCGAATAATTTAAAGAGAATCTTTTGTCACAACGTTTTCCAACTACTTCAGAGTAGGTACTATTCGATAGGAAAAGAAATAAACAACTAACATTTAAAAAGATTTGGATCCAGTTTATAAAGTCTTAGGAAGACCTTCAATTAAGGAAAATAAAATACTAAATGAAGAATGAACTTGTTTGTTGTATATGTATTTGTATGCATAAAGTATTAACCAGAACTAAACCATGATTGGTGGAAACAGCATTTGATTCAAGATGTTTAAGCCGGGTTCTTTAAGTTCTGTCTTTGATGCTTTTGAATCCCAGAGCTCAAGGATGTCCAAATAATTAGAAGCGAAATAGCAAATTTAGAACGTCGAGAGTCGAGACCTGATTTTTATATTTCTATGTCGAGACCAGTCGCGAGTCTTTTTTTATTTGTACGTAAAACAGAATTGAACTATCAAATGACAGTTATTCTATAGGTACGCTCTTCGTTTATATCAAAATAATGAACACAGCTGTAATCCCCTTCGGGTTAGGCAGGGACATATCTGGATACACCCCAGGGTGTAATATGAATATGTCGGGTCCAGACCCGACCTGGGAATCGAAACTTAAACCTTACAAGCAGCAGCAGCACTTGCGACCACTACCACCAACGAAGCAAACAAAATAATAAAGAGAGCTACAATGATCATTAATAATAAAAGTGCTAAAAATCTCTTACCTTTGCACGGTTCACAGGGAGAAGGCATGTTGATCGTTGTAGTTGTAGTTTTACGTCAAACTATGCACTATCCTAGAACTCGCTATGTTTTATACCGCACAGCCATCGCAAAAACTGACAATATCTGGAGCAAGGCTGACGAAAAACCGATAGCTATTATAATACTGAAATTGGACGATATAATGGAAGAATGTTACTGGAAATTTAAAAAAGTTTTATTGAAAAATATTATGTTTGCTGATAGAAACCTGGGCTTCATACAATGGGTGCTAAAAATATTTTTGCCGCAACTACACGATTTTGCCCATTTGACGGATACTTGAGTTTTGAATGACATTTTATTGAAAGAAAGTTACCATAATTGGTTTTCTTTAGTTTAGTTGAATACACGATTTGATGGATTTACAAGATGAGAATAAATGGATATAAATGTTCATGGATGACGAGGGAAAGGAAAGTGAAAGAAAAGAAGGATATATTGTTAGAGGAATTAGAGGAGAGAGAATAATTGATCACGCAACGTTTGATAGGGGAGAATGAGAGATGAAATCTAGGATATAGGAGAAGATGATAAAATCAAATAGTTGATGATGAAATTGGTTTATTATTAAAATCAAAAATCAAAATATTTTATTTTACATAGGCTTACATGGGCACTTATAAAACGTCAACAAAAGGTGCACGGTTCGGGTTGGTCGTTTCCTATGGAGAAGAACCGGCAAGAAATTCCATGGTATATAATTATAAAGCATTATCTACTCCTCAGTGAAAGCATAGTTTGCAAGCAAGGTATGCCCTTGCTAATTAAATAATGACGACGACGCTGTGAAATCTAATGTTCCTGACCTACAAGAGGAATATATAATAATAAAAAATCTTTATTCAGTATCCCAAAAAGGTGATACAATATGAATCTGAAATTAACTAGGATAATCTTGTGTCAGGCTGCAGGAGCTCTAAAAATATGCTATGTATGTATGGACAGGATAATAATATTTATATTATCATGATCAGCATCGTTCATCGCGAAGGTTTTGACTTTGGGACCGAAGTCGGTTTTCTTATGGCTTGGGATGTCATAAATATTTAGTTTCGTCTGTATTTCACTACTCTGTCTAATACAAACTCTTACTCAGCTTCGCTTCCATCATGGTCAGAAATTATCGAACGGGTTCGTTTTAAATACAGCTGATGAGTTGTGACTATAACTTATGACATTCGGTAAAATTGTAGCTTACCAATAAACAACAATTTTCGCAATCATCCAAACTTACATTGTCTTGCCCTTGTGCCAATTCATTTCGGGTCGGCGCAGCATGTCTTCTTCTTCCATACTTCTCTATTACTTGTCATCTCATGAGACACCTCCTTTCTTGCCATATCATCCTTCACACAGTCCATACATCGTTTGTTTGGTCTTCCTCTACTTCCATAACCATCCACAATCATACTCAAAACTTTCCTCACGACATTTTCCTCATTCGACATTTTCCTCCTACAAACAGACAAACTATACCTAGTTATACTTATTCGTTTAGAGTATTCAAAATTCTCATGAAAAAAAACATTTAAAATTTCACCGTATCAAATTCGTAGTGTAAAGTTCTATACTGATACGGGGACTTGTTTATATTTGACAGTTTTCTAAATATTTACTAATTACTATGGTAAATTGGCAATCAATTGCAATTTAAATACTAGTTTCTAATTATTTTCCTTTGTACTTAAACTGTATTTTAGGCCAGTCGTAAATCGTATATATATATCACTTTAAATCACAAGTTTTGAAACATGTAGTTTCAAGCCGCAAATTACTGTACACTGACACTGTTCTCTTTAATTGCATCCGATACTAGACAGAAAGCAGCTCAATATTTAGAGATTTTTTTTTCAAATTTATCGTATGGGACCGCGTAACACTGGTCGGATTCCCTCACACGTCAGTTTATTTAATTCGGCAGTTTTTATTAGTCTTTTTCAATCATTGGACAGTTTAGTGAGTTCGACAATTTCCATGCCAGTTTCTATACGTCAGTTAATATAAGAAAGAAACAAGGAATGTGGAAAATACGAGTATAACCTGCTGTAAGGAACCCTTATACCATTTTTAATCAAATTAAATTTACTGTTAAATGTGTTACGTACTGTTAAAGTAAATTATATTAATATGAAAAAACTAACTCTTACTTACTTAAATATTACAGGTTTCAAGAAAATTTTTAATCTCAATAAAAGACAAAAAATATTATGCAAGGTGTTTTTTTGCATCCTCTTCAAATTCAGGAGGTTATCACAAGAGACATAAAAAATCAGTTTAAATCACGGTGCCTACTTAATTAATAAACGCTGCTTTTTTTGGTTGTTTTAGATTTTCAGTATATCACCCCCTTAACGTAGTTTAGGGAATATTATCGAATAAACGTTTGAGATTGTTTGTATGTGTGAAAGCGCGGTAATAAGACGAGGATCAGACGGGCCGCGTTTAAAACACGGTTGGTTCAGAATTACCGATTTCCGTAAAATATATATATATACCTAGCCGTTTTATTATCGATTTGGGCGAGAATCACTAGCATTGTTATCTCCTCGAATTTGACGAGGATGCAAAACAACACTTTGTATGGATAAAAAAAGTCTATGTGCAGAATGATGAACTGAAACTGAGCTAACTGAACCTTGTGCTTCGGTGTCCCTTCCATACTGTATTTGACAGCACGGAATTAATTTCATAGCATTTCCCTCAGCCTACAATGGTTCCATATTATTGAACTAATTACAACATCAACATTTCTTGTCTCAACATTTTCTAAGTTCCAGATAATTTTCTGTTTTCATTCATTCAACCATCAAACTCAGCCACTGAAGCAAGTCTTTAACAATATCTTGCTCTTCCGGCTGATCAATAAAAAAAGGAAACAAAACAACCCAGCAATTGGAGGGTTCTGCATGATTACACTGGTTGAACATCGAGGAAGCTACACCAAGGCTTTTCCTGCTCCCGAAGCAACCTTGTCTGTGGACAGTGCACCTATATTTAGGAGATTTATTTTAATTTTCATATCATTCATACCCAGGAAACAGTGGACAACAGTAATGGCGACGCAAACGATCACCCAAACTGTGCAAGGTGAGTGTTATATAGATTTGAATTATAATATCTTTAAAATGACTGTGATGTTTTTTATAATGTTCATTTTCGTTTATTATCTTCGGTTGCTTATCATAAAGTAATGTTTTCGTCACTTATTGTTTACATAAAACGGTTCATCATTTCACAGCGCCTTTTTATGATTTAGAAGCAAAGTGATGTAAAGAATAGTGCTCAGATATTTGCAGGCGTTTTGATTATATTCTTCTTTCATATAAAGGGTGTAAAACACCTCTTAACGAAGCAGAAAGGCACTGGTTCTCCCCGTTATTGCGATATTTTTTTTGTTCTACACCATACCTGGGAACCTTCTAGTTACGGAGATATTAGGGGTCAAAGTTCCAACTTTTTGACAAATATTTTTTTAAATACAAGTTTTTAATGTAAGATTTTTACTTTAAACACCTCCACGACCCCCTTACTATTCAATCCGTCCATCAGCACAATGTTTTGAGTGCGTTACATTGAGTTCTACCACAAAACATGATTTTACACCCCCCAAAAAAAAGTCGTTTCCCAGCAATAATTTTTGCGTAAAGTTACTTAGTTTCATGTACAGAATGCTTAGTTGACGGCTTCGTGATGAGGTGATTTACACCGTGTATTCAATTTATTTACATTCTATAGTGTTTATAGGGTGTTACAAAACGCGACCGTGTCTGTGACAATTACGAATACATCATTGTGCCTTTTCGTCATCTTCTTGTCTTTGTGCCGTGTTAATTGGCTTACAAATTCTCTCTGTTCTCCCTAGCCTACTCTCCTGCTATCATTAACTCCTTTTTCTTTCACATATTCCTCTTACAGCGTTCTTCAAGCGTTGTGGCTTCTAAGTTTATGAATCGATTACTTAATTTGTTTTTCCTTCCAGAATTCCTGCCGAAAACCCAAATCATGTCGCCAAAGACTAAACCAAACCTGCCTCCGAAGACCAAACAGGAGCCACAAGCCCTGGGTTGTCCCGTTGACTGCCCATGCAAGACCAAGCAAGAAAGCCCTTTTGAGAAGCCCATGCGACTGATGTTCAGCGCCATAGGGATCCTGGTCGCTATTATAGCTACATACTTGATAGTAACTACAGATTCCAACATCTATATAATCTTCTGGGTTTGCTATTCCATCCTAAGACGGCTGTCTAAATCTAGACTGTCCACATCACATGCCAAGTCTGACTAACTGTTTTTTATTCGCGCTGTATATTTATTTCTAGGCTAACTATTTATTGTTTATTTATTTGAAACCACTGAGCATGCACAGTATTCAATAAACTGTTTTTTGTTTATGTTTGTTTGTTTCTTTGTTATCATCGTGTTTGTGTTTTATAGCAGTGTTGTTATCTTTGATATTGAGATGGAAGATAAGTATTTGTTAAGTGTTATGTTTGGTAATATTATGCAGATTCTTGATGTATTTACATGGATACTGATCGGATGTGTTTGTCGCTCTTTCTAATCATGTAGCTTCATTTTTTTTACGATTGATATATCCTAAGTACTTACGAGCTTTTGTGTTAAGAATCTCATTTGTAAAAAATAACAGCCGTTCGAGTCGATCTTCGCACTTGTCCAGGTTGGTCCGTGGATGAGTGACCACCCATATCATACCGAGTTTTCTCCGTGCCTCGAAAAGTACATAAAGCCATTGGTCCCTGCTAACAATTGTAGATCTTTCTTCTGACAACTAGTCTTAGCAAGGGGTATCGTTTTACCCAGTACGAACCTGAAATGTCAACTTTAAACACTGAAATTCAACCGAAGCCGGAAGACAAGTATGGTAGAAGAGGACATGCTGCGTGATGATGATTCACGAAATCAACGCCTCTGAACTGCAATGCAACGGTGAACTTGGATATTAACACTACAATCCGAGCTAAATGATAAAATTGGTGGTGGACGAAGGATCTAGATAAGGAACACTTGGATCTTCAGTGCCATCTAGAAGAGGCCCGAAGGGTGTGACAGATGTGTATTAATAGCACATCCACATTTTGCTCGCAAGTAGGTACTTGGAAACGAGCCTATTATTGCCATCAATCGTTCTCACATATTTGTAATTCTCAACATGAATAATGTAACCAAGATTTTGTAACATATTTTGATTTAAAAATGGAGTTTCTTGCTCATTCTTCTCCATAGAGATCTACACTTTGGAATGGGCAACTACAGTACTTTCACAAGTTATTATGTCTTGTGACTGGGACTGTAGCTTCACTTTTTTTTTTGTTTTTTGGCTTTCAAAAGTGCCTGTAATGATCTAATTGAAATAAATGCTTTGAGTCTTAGTGTGAGTTCGAATCGTCCACAGATCCAGATTTCGTGACTACTGCTGAGAAATTCCTGTTGGAAAAACTCAATAATACTTTGACGGACCAGGGAATCGAACTCAGGACCTCATGCTCAGTAGGCGCGCTTGCGACCCCTAGATACCGGGGCACTAAAAAAAATCTCCAAGAAACGAAAACAAATCTTTACATACAATTTCTATTAGTCTTAGAAGGTACATTACAAACGTTGGTAACTATTCTTGAGGTTTTGCGTCAATTAGTGCCGCTACTTGCTAGGAAGTTCACTGATCTGAAATTAACACTCGGCAGTAGATCTTTTTTGCGACAAATATGATTTTGGCGCAAATTCGAGATTGTAGATACCACAGAGCACGAATGTTTTTTTTACTTGTATAAGAATTTTTTGCTGGGGACTTGGAGCAGATTTTTATCTTTTTTTTGTACCTTTTGTTGAAGACATTGTATCTTGAGTTTTCCAATGAACTATTGTGTCGAAAGCACGTTATTGAGTTTAGTATATATTTACATTTCTTTGGGCATATATTTTGTCTGTTTTTTTTGTGTCCAAGTGGATGTGTTGGTTCATTTATAGGATGACTACGTACGGCAGAGTTTTTTTTGTAGACACCTATTTAAATAGTTTTAATAAATGACCATTTTTATTCTAATGGTGTATCATAAAGCTTATTTATCAAGTGTTAAAACATATTTTATGATTTTTGTCTAAAGGGTGAGTAGACTTAATTGCTCGCGTGCGTATTTTTCAGCAGTTTAGCAGACAATAACCACGGCGTAGTTTTATTCGTTGTCAGCAAACGTGATAGATGGCGTTGACGTCGAACTAGAAGTCGCTATGGTTTCGTTACGCGGGCGGGTATAAGTAAGGCATGTCAATATGAGCATCTTTATCCTACCCAGCCTAACCTACTCGTTTCGAAGTGTTACTGCCTCTAGTAACCTATCTACTCGTTTCGAGGTGTTACTGGGTTCTACCTCCAGTAACACTAATTTTTGACAAGTCGAACCGTGTGCTTTCCACGCTAATCGACTTTGTTAAACTACAACTGCTAAAGGCTCAGGCGCAATATGTCTTAATCGTTGATTAACAACCTGCAGCCCGAGACTTCATCCGCGTGGTGACGAAGATATGAAATATTTGAGCACATAATAATATGGGGTTACGAAAGCGTTTAACGACCTGTCGTAAAGCTGTTCCTGTTCCTACCTGACAAGTCCTAATTACATAGAATATCTCTCTACCAATGTTTTGCTACAAAAAGCCAAGGATTTCATTAAAAAAAAAAAAAACTTGCGAGAGTCCTTAGTCCAGGCTGTCACAAGATTCATTCTTAGCTAATGTCTCCTACTCTATAAACTCTAGACAAACATGCTCAAATTTAAGGTCGGTAGTACAAAAAAAAACAGAACTTTCATACAAACTTGCGAGAGTGATTAGACTTCTTTAAGCAAGCCCTGTCGTAAAATCCGTTCTTAGCGAACATTTACTAATTATTTACTACATCCCACCCAAATTTGAAGTAGGTGATAGCACAAAATATGAAGGACTTTCACACAAACTTGCGAGAGCCCTTGAAACTCCTTAACCCGGCCCGGTATCGCAAAATTCGTTCATAGCGGACGTCTACTAACTTAAAACTACCTCCCTGCCAATTTTCAAGAATTGACCACAATACATGAAGGATTTTCATACAAACTGGCGAGTGCCCTTAGACGTCCTTAATCCGGCCGTGTCGCAAAATTCGTTCTTAGCGGACGTCTACTAACTATAAACTACCTTCCTGCCAAATTTCAAGTTTGTAGCGCAACAAATAAAGGACTTTCATACAAACTCGCGAGAGCCCTTTGACCTCCTTAATCCGACCCTGTCGCAAAATCCGTTCTAGAAAAGGAAAGATCCTCCGACCAAGCGGGTGTTTTCATTTCATTTCATTTATTTTTATTCAAAAATTAGATTTTTTTTGGCACAATTAATACAATATAACTCTTAGAAATAATAAAGGTATTACAAAGTTCAATGCCTGTACTAGGTTAAACCTGTATCACAGGCGACATGTCTATAATAATTACTACTTGGACAACAGATTTCCTTAACAATATTTGACACTAAAATTATGAAATTGGTGATTAAAAGTTAATATATTATGATAAACCTAATGTACTTAAAACGCTAATAAAACATACAAGCAAAAATAATGTAGGTCAATAAATTCTAAGGAAAACAATTTGTGGCACATACTTTGCTAATACAAATATGATAGTCAGCAGTACGCAACAAGTAATTATTGCAAAAAGAACACCGTCAAGGCATTTTTGTTGTGGGCGACAATTTGCTTAGGCAGCGCTATATCAACGGAAGTTTGGCCATGAGTATGACGCACTAGGTGCCCTCATAATCGACAGAGTTTATGTATCTGGTCTCGGCTATTTTTCGAGCAGGGCATTCAGTGTCACCCGTTTTGTGGTCACTGGGCTTTTTGAAGCGAGAGCAAGTTGCGCATCTTGGAAATGCTAAGGATGCTTTCTTCGCGCATTCGGACATCATATGACCTGCTTCACCACAATGGCCACATGTAGGATTAATTTCTCTGCATGATTTTGCTGCATGGCCATACTGTTGGCATTTGTAACACCTCGTAACTAACGTAAAGTCCCTGACGGGGCAGGATGTCCAATTTATAAAAATCCTTGATTGAGGGATTAGAATTTTCCGTATACTGGCCGCAACTTCAATAACGTAGTTACTAGTTGCTGCCTCTCTCTTCCCAGATTTGTGGCTTAATTTTATCATGGTCAAAAAGGATTCCAAGGACATCGCTGGTAACTTGTCGGCAACATTTTGTTCATAAATGCACTTGAAGACCTCATTTTCAGCCAAGGAGGTCGGCACACCTACAACCACGATCCGGGGTTTGCGCTTGTTGGGTTCGTCGGCAGTAAGTCCAGATGTAGTGAGCTGGACTGCGTTCTTCAGCTTATCAGCGTCTTCTTTCGTCTCGGTACTTATAATCACGCCACCATTTTTCGTTTTACGGACACCACGTACTTGTAGCTTCATTTGTTCAGGCCGTATGATTTTTTGCACTAGTTCTTTTGTTTCACTACTAGTTTTTAATTTATCATTGGGATAAATGGCAACAGCGCTTAAATTATTAGGTCTAACAAAATTGTTAGATCCCCTTTTAACCATATCGGCAAAAGAAGCATTTCCCGAATAACTAGAGTCCCGAATCGTCTGCTTGAGCTCCAAAATATGTTCTGTCAGGTCACGCTGTTGTTTAAGGCTATCTATCATGTTATCCGCGAGTATAGCCTTTTTCTTAAGCGACTGGTAGTGGACTGCCATCTGTGACGTACCCGATTCCACTTTACGGCAAAGGTTTGCTATCTTCATTTTCTGCTCGGTGTTGAGTTTCCCATCCGCGGCAATAGAGCAAACTTCATTTAAGTACTGCTGAATGGTGGACATCCATCGCTGGATTTCAGGCGTTGAAACGATAACATCGGCCATGGCCGACTGCGACGGAGAGGCAGAGGGTTGCAATGGCCCCCTTGGATTACAGGGGATGTTGTCCATTTTTTAGTTTTAACTAAAAGTTCACTGTTTCGTGTCCATTATTCACTAAAACTGCACACTATGCAAGATTACTTTATGCATTACGACGGTAATACACTAAAGTAGGTCACTATTATTTAAGTAAATATTAATATTGCTAGTGAGCACGTCTGTACGCTGCGAGTGCACAATGTCAGATCCACTCCGATCCAATTGATGATTCCAGTTTTGTCTGGTGGGCTACTGCCTAGTGCCTACTGCATATAATCTTAAATCGAGGATAACTTTGCTTGCGAGATGCAGACCATATTAATTCTTCAGTTCGTTCATAGATGGCGCTGTAGTACTTTTTATTGTAAGTTGCTTTTTTTGTAGGTCGCTACAAGCTTAACGAATTTGAGTGACATTAAGCTCATAGATAGACCATGTCCCCTTAACACAAAGAATACACTATTAATCCGGGGAGGTTCTTCAGAAAGGTCAAGTGCGATGTACTCGCAACCGGCGTGCGAGTATGACCAGATTTATTAACGTGGACGAAGCAAATATGGAGTACTAGCTGTCCCGCGCAACTTCGTCTGCGTCACATTTTCCCAGTTTTCGCAACTTTTGTAATTGCTGCTCCGCTCCTATTGTTCGTAGCGTGATGATATATAGCCTATGTCCTTCCCCAGGTTGAAATCTATCTTCTTGCCAAATTTAATTAAGATCCGATCAGCCGTTTAGTCGTGAAAAGGTAACAAACAAACATACAAACAAACAAACAAACATAGTGACTTTGCATTTATAATATTAATAAGTATGGATTTAAGGATCGAAGCAGGTGGTGTTTCTGCATACCGAGTTTCTATATCGATGTATGTATGTTATCCAATTACTAAATAATCCAGTAACACAAAGTTTAACCACAAGCAAAACTAAATAGTGAATAATGCTGCGCACGATGCAGTAGCTATAAAACTGTCATCGTTCCCGAGATCTGCGCCATTCAAGTGGTTGAATTAATAAAGAGTCATAAAGGGACCCTCTGTACATTGTGCAGCGAAGTAAGTCGTGACTCGTGACTCGATGCCACGACTGACTGCAGACATAGTATGTAGCTATTGCTTGTGAGCAGACATTTTGATCTGCAATTTATTAAAATATTGATAGACAGAATCGATATAGATACCTGCATCGTTGGTCTAGTGGTCGTGACTGCTGATTATGAGGTCCCGGTTATTGGATTTTTTCTTCAGGAATTTTACGGTAGCAGACAAGGAGGCTAGATCTGTCCAGAGCGTGACTCGAACATAGCAGATACAACAGACATAGTGGATAGGTACGAATCTTTCATAGAACAGTTTTCATGCTCTCTATCTTATTTGAATGAATAAAACACACGATTATAATTACAATTACATAATCATCAGATACATTAGGATTTCATAGCCGACATATTAATTGCCATATACGAAGAAGTAGTTTACCTCGTATATGGCCTTCAATATTCATTGACAGACTGATGTATTCGGCTCATAAAGGAGGCCTGTGCCTTTCTCATGACTGCGTAAAAGTCATCTCGGCAATCATACCGGACGCACTAACCATGGCAGCCCCAGTTTGCATCTGAATGCGTTGTTATTGCACTCACAGAGTGTTGTAAGCACGGTCCAGCAGTATGCGTTAAACAGGGTTATTTTCACTTGGTCAGAGCATTACGCAAATCGTCTTGCCAGCATATTACTTTAAGCAGCGAGGGAACGTCTTTATCTTTCGATGTCCTCATCATCTTTAAGTTTCTCGGTCAATATGTGGCCCAAATAAGTGAAACATTTAACTGATTCGAGTTTAGCGTTACAAAGAAACATGTCAGGCACATGCAGTGCACTGTTTGACTCTTTTTAACATTATACTCAAGGCGGTGCTTATCCGCTTAAACCTCACATGTATGTATGGAACAGCAGATTTTTTTTCGTGTCGGTGTCCCTTAGACACCCTGTATAGAAGATGAAGTATCTAAAAAATTTTACGATTTGTGAACACTGGGTTAGAACTCTTAGAATGTGGATGGTTACAAAAGTAGGGTCATCATCTGCCTAGCCTTTTCCAATCTATGAGGTGGGCTTCAAGTCTAACTGGATGCAGCTCAATACCAGTATTTTACATGGAGCGACTTTAATTAATGCCAGGGTATGATGGAAAAATTGCTTTAAAGTTCAAAGTCGTGGCTGCGGCTCGAGGAGGTGAGTAGAACTACACAGAGCAGCAGGACGATATTATCTTCAAATTTTGGTGGACCACGTGGAATGGAAGCTATTCTTCCGTCTCCGTCTTGGTTTTTCTTATTTTTTTTGGAATCTTTGTTGCTATCAGAAAACTACTAACTACTTAAATCCAGGTATAATGAGTTTCATGCTTTTTTTCATTACGTAAGTACTGCTGCGGTCCAATTTTAAATTATACGTTTACGTTATTTTCTTGATTAGGTATGTATGACTAGTTATTTCTACACCAATCACGAGTCGTTTTTCTGAAGCAGTAGTAAGTACCATGTGTACTTTATTACAAAAAATATGACCGTATTCATGGTCCATTGAGATACACCACCTTTTGTCGATGATGTTTTATAAGTGTCCATGTAAAATAAAATATTATCTTTTTTTTACTTACCGTTTTTTTTTTTTTGAATTGGGAAATCCTCATGTATACCCTCCGTCTGGGGCGAACGGAGGGTGGTTATTTCCGACTCTAACCCACTAAAAACCCTCTGTTCCTACACCTACCATGTGCCGGGGGCCCGGGAAATGTGATAACTTGCACTATTATTAGTGGCACACTCTATCAATGGCCTAGCTCTGGAGGAGCTCGTGGCTAAATAATAACAGCCGCCCGGGTCGATCTTTAAGGTCAAGCCGTGCTTGCCGAGGTTGGTCCGTGGATGGGTGACCATCATTACATACCGAGTTTCCTCCGTGCCTCGGAAAGCACGTTAAGCCGTTGGTCCCGGCTGTCATTTGTAGATCTTTGACAGTCGTTACGAGTAGTCAGAAGCCAAAAAAAAAGTCTGACATCCAGTCTTACCAAGGGGTATCGTATTACCCAGTTACTGGGTTGTGGAGGTCAGATAGGCAGTCGCTTCATGTAAAATACTGGTACTCAGCTGCATCCGGTTAGACTGGAAGCCGACCCCAAGAGGGTTTGGGAAAAGGCTAGGCAGATGATGACTCTATCAATAGCCTATTTGAATTTTAGTGAAGTAGGTACGGGAAAGAAGAAGAATTAAACAACGGATTTATAAAGTAGTATGGAAATCTACAGAAGTGATTGTTAATTAATAATAATAAAAAAAATGTGATATTTGAGGACCGCGGAAAAATATACAAAATAAGTATTTATGCCTGCACGAATTTAGACAATTATTGTAAATATTATTTGGTTTTGTTTCAATGCAAACAATTGTAATTATCACATTGACATAATTACTTAGATAAAAAATTAAACTCTATTGATTAAGGTATTTTTTGTTTAATTTATAAACTTCATCTAGTTACCATTGGATTTATGTATCCAAAAATTCCTACAAGGCTGTGTTTACCTAACCAGTGGGTATTTCTGGAGTAAATCAACTAAATAGACCTTAGATTATTTTCTAATACAGCTTAGTTTCTAAGCTAAAAGATTTTGATTGACATGAGTAGACGAGGCTCGATAAACTGAAGACAGCCTTTTAGTAAAGAGGCTTTCTAAAAACGAGAAAGCTTATCAAATTTAACTACAGTACAGATTTACCTATGCAAACAAATTATTGCCAGTGCTAAAAAGATTAAACGGTGATTACTAACGGTGACTACTGTCTACTTCATTCATTAAATAAATTAACCATAATTTTAAAACGAAACAATGGAAATATACGATGGATATATCGTGTGAAAGATGATATAGCTAGAAAGTGACTGAATACTAAGATGAAGACTTATAGAGGTGTGGAGTGTAGGATGGCAGTACGTCGATTCTGTAAAATTCAGACGACAACTCACATCTCACATCGATATCCACTGTCACTTCGCGTAAGGTTCAAAATGACCTTGATTTTGTACCTTACAGAATGCCACTTCCTACGTCATCTCATACTTTATCTGTCAAAATCTACCTGTTAATTTAGTTCAACTCGCTGACACGCTCGTAGTGGTGGCGCTAATGTAAATTCGAATTATCAACCGGGTTTTAGAATGCCAATCAAGAAACTCACAGCGGATACAGAATCGAAGTTCTAAGTGAGGTCTTACAGAATCACACCGCAGAACAAGATATGCGGCACGGTCTTCAAATAGATTGGGATATAAGTAGGAACATGATAAACCAACTGTCTCTTTGGTCTAGTCGTGGCTAGCGAGACTACTGAGCATGAGGTCATGGGTTCGATTCTCCGGTCGGGCAAGGTGTTATTGGGTTTTTCCATCAGGAGGTTTTCAGTATCAGTCATGAAGTCTGGATTTGTGCCTGGTTGATGGAGAGAGCAGCGGTGGCCCAGTGGTGGCAGCCCCGACTTACGAGCAGTAAGCCGTGGTTTCGAACCCAGGCAGGCGCATTACTTTGTGTAATTTATTTCATCACCGCTGCTCTCAAAACGGTGAAGGAAAACATCGTGAGGGAACCGGCATGTCCTAGAACAAAAAAATCGAAGACATGTGACATCTACCAACCCGCACTGGGCCCGCGTAGTGGACAAGGCCGTCTTAAACTAGGCGGGGGCCCTTGGGCACACAAGAATTTGGGGCCCTTTTGGAAAGTAAAAAAAGCGAATTTTAGTATATAACATTTTTTTACTAAGTCCATTTATTATATCTAAGGTAATCAAATACAGTATGATATAATATCTCATTAATGATATTAGAATGCTGCTGGTTTTTTGGTTACGATTACAATAACGTTTTCTTCGAGATTTCTCTTGAGCAAAATCTTCTATTATATCCTTAAAGTAAATTTTTCAAGGATATTACTTTCTATGCACATAATTGACAAATTACTCAGTCGTTCTTGTAACATTGTTGTTCGAAATTCATTTTTTATTCTCTTAACCTGCGAAAATGACCGCTCTCCACTACAATTGGTAACCATTAGGCAAAGGAATATTCTTGTTGAATGTGCTCGACAAAAATGTTTTGAGAATAAATGTGTGAGAGAAATTGTCGGTCCTTCGGGGCCCCCTGAGAATGGGGGCCTGGGCACGGGCCCCGTGTGCCCTTATGGTAAAGACGGTATTGGTAGTGGATTACAGCCCAATAGCCCATTCCCTCTCATAGGAGAGGAGGCCTGTGTCCCAGCAGTGGGAACATTATAGGCTAATGATGATGATGATGATGATGGAAATATGCTCGCCGTATATTACATGGGACTTAAACATAACTGGCGAAATGTGGGTGTACTAATAAGTACATCTCTGCCTAAATCTTCGGGGATTACAGGCGTGATGTTATCCTATGTATACTGTAAGTATGGATGGATGTTTGTACTCTTTCACGTAAAAACTACTGAATGGATCTGGATGAAATTTGGCACAGAGATAGATAATAGTCCGGAATAGCACATGGGATACTTTTTATCCCGGTACTGTGATCCCGTGGGACAATTACCGAAAAAACGCGGGTGAAGCCGTGGGCAGAAGCTAGTGTTATGATAAACTAACGAGAATACAAAAACCGCACATTTTAAAAAGCAGCCCCCATAACACAAAACCTGAATTCAAAATCACTGTTGTAAAAACAAGCCTGCCTAAAATTGGACCCAAATTAGTTCAACAACAAAACAAAAACAGCATCGCAAAATAACCATTAGGAGTTTGATACTTGTTATAAAACGAGTGAATCACTGCGTGAGCGCAGGTCGACGACATCGTCAGACTTCGGCAGACTTCGTGTCGTTCCGCCAAACCGCAGAAGATATTTATAATAGTGTAGATCTTGATTTCTATCTGATGCCTACTAGATGCTTTGTTTAGATTGTATTTGTTGCTCGGAAATGAGTCAGTTTTGTGTGATTTTGTCGTCAAACAGAGAGTTTGTGTGATGTTTTTTTGCGGTTTTAAGTTTCTTGCACAGAAGTATATCTTATATCTATGGTTTCTTGGATAGGATTTTAACTTAATTCAGAATATTATAAAGGTCACTAAAAGAAAAAATATCAAATAATACCATAAATGGTATGTAGGTTTTGTGACAAAGATGTTACCTAGTGTACAATGTTCCTACCGAATTTTGCCAAAATGTGGGTGTCCTATAAGTCCTATAAGTACATCTCTGTATGACCCTTCGGGTATTACGGGCGTGATGTTTTGTTATTATTTACTTTCCTACAGAGCCATTCATGGTTCTGTATGTAGCTAAATCTTGGTCACAAATGTATTATAGCAGTCCGGGGCAGTGGTCCAACTGCTCTGTCCAACTAGTTGGACCATGGTTCTTAACTAGGGGCGGTAGTCCTACTTTAAAAATAGTTGGACCACAGCACCTTTTGAGAGTTCCATGGTCCAATTAATTTAAAAAATAACTTGCTAAGTCTGAAAACCAACTTATCTTTATGCGTGTATGGTACCTACCGGTTTACGGTTATACTGAACCTTTTTGCAGTAGAATAACAAAATTAAAGTTGGGTGACTAATTTTTAAACTTTATTTTTACAATGAGTACTTCAAAAGTTCAGACTCCTGTCAAAACAATAATTTTCAAAAAAATCTTTCAATCAAACCTACATAAGAATAGTGACTACGTAGAATATGCCAAAAAAAATCATTTCTGTTCTACAACCTAACCTAGCCCAATGACGATGACGCCGGGGAGACCAAGTGCCTTTCGGCTTCGTTAAGGGTATTTTTTAAACCTATTATACTTTATGTTCGAACTAAGAAATACGACCGTATTTTTTGCGAGGTTTTTATCTCCTTCGTCAATTTTAAATGAAAACAAATAAACAAACTTTTTATGATAATGCATGTTCCGACTAACGAATAAACCAGTTCTTTTAAGTATTTTTGGAAGTAGCAATCAGGATTTGACAAGAAAAAAAGCAACAAATTAAGAGCATTTACACCTTACGGCATTTCATACAAACTTTCGAGTCCTTAATTTCCGAAATGAAACTCCATCCATACACATAAGCAGTATACATAGGAATCGTATAGAAGCAAATACAGCAATATCCACTTTTTTCACAAAGGACCCTGATGATAGCGCCACCATCTAAGTAAAATTTCAAACGTTTTTTTTTAAAGTAATAGCGCTCCTAAAACAGCATTAACCCGTATAAAAAGTAGTTTAACTTTTAATTTTCGGTGCAAAATAGCAAAATCCAAGCCTGTCAAAACCAATTGCAGCAAAGTCCCTACTAGCCAATCACGGAGCGTTATTCAGTATGGCGAAAACGGTTGAATCGGTGCAATGCCAGCAAAATCCCAAAGTAGGAGATTCAAATACAGCAACATCCTACTGTCAAGAACAATAACAGCAATATCCAGTATTTTTTTTAATATTTTAACGTCATCGTTTCGTTATTTTAATATAATCGCTTGTATATGTGTATTTTAACATCCCCGTTGCAATACAATATTTGTTCAAAAAACATAGGTATGATTATCAAAATTAGTTTTATTTAAATTTCCCAAAATCACCTTTCATGGATATTGCTTTATTTGCTTCTATATGATTCTAGGTTTAAAAAGTTACAAAAACATTTTTGAAAAATAGTGTTACAGCTAAATTAGACCGATCATAAATTATGTATAGAACCAGAAATTTTCAAGTATCTTTTTTTTTTTTAAAGATTTTTCGAAAATGTTTTAGTAACTTTTTAGACATATGTATCCTGCTTATGTGTATGAAGTTTAATTGAAATCGGTTCAGTCATTTCGGAAAATAAGGACTTGTAAGTTTGTATGAAAAGTCGTAAGCTGTAAACGCTCTTAACTTTTTCTCACCGAATCCTCCTAAATGCGAAAGAAATTTTAGTGTCGAAGCATCCAGACGGGTAATGATGCAAAAACGACTGCAGAATATTTCTAATGGTGATTCGTTTCTCACGGGAAATATAGGTAAGAGTTTTATATTTTTATTTCTGTGATAGACGGTCCTTATATGGAGGCATCCGCTTGAGTTCGAGTTGAGTTTTTACTTTCAATTTCCGATGCAGACGGAGCAGGTGGCTCACTAGGGTACCTACATACTTACATAGTAGAAAAGTCTCGTTGGTCTAGTGGTCACAAGCGCGACTGCTTAGCATGAGGACTTGGGTTCGATTCCCGGGTTGTGCAAAGTGTTATTGGGGTTTTCCCCATCAGCAATTAATTTATTTAGCAATTACTGGATTTTTACTCGGTTTAGCAATAAGAAAACTAGACTAACTAGGCAGACTCAAAAATATTTTAATGTATTATTTAACTTATGCATAGGAAAGTACATACTTATCTAAATGCTGCGAATAAGTTTTTTCTAATACTCGCAATGCGCCAAGAAATCGTCTGCCGTTTTTGGCAAATGATCCTCACTGCGCCAAAACTCTAAAGTCCAGGCCAAGTTAGGACACAATTTACTATTCCATATAAAGCTTTCAAAAAAGGATTTATAGTACCGGAACTTATGTGCATGACTTCATCTTGCATTTAATTGCGTCTACTGTAAAATTTTTTACGCGTTATAATGCTCATCTTTATTACATTTGCTTTTACGGAGACAATTACATGTTACTTTATCATCATCATCATCACCAGCCTATATTGTTCCCACTGCTGGGATGCAGGCCTCCTCTCTATGAGAGGGAATGGGCTGTAAACCACCACGCGGGCCCAGTGCGGGTTGGTAGATGTCACATGTCTTCGAATTTTTAGTTCAAGAACATGCCGGTTTCCTCACGATGTTTTCCTTCACCGTTTTTGAGGGCAGCGGTGATGAAATAAATTACACAAAGTAATGCGCCTGCCTGGGTTCGAACCTACGACTTACTGCTCGTAAGTCGGGGCTGCTAACACTGGGCCACCGCTGCTCTCGCTTGTTACTTTATCGCTCGACTATAATTTTAAAAATATCCTTTTGGAGAAGTATTTGATATGCCAGCCATCTGCCATTGAGCGACTATCAGCCATCAGTGATTCATAATTTTTCCTTTAAATGCAAAACTAATAAGAATCTTAACCAGATAGTTGACTTTTTAACAGGTAATCACTTCTGAAATTCAGCGCTGTTACTGTGAGTATGACATAAGTTTGTAATAGTAGCCATCGCTTTTACTCTTATTAAAAGCTTTTTTTATTCCTACGCCAAATCTTTCATTCAGATCCAGCCTGTCCATTTGCTGCCCAGCGACGCCCTAAGCCGAGGGTCGTACCCTGCAGGGGTTGCCTTAGCGTGTTGTCTCCTAGTTTAAAAGTTGCATGCCCTGGCTGTAGGCCTTACACTGGAGGCGCCCACAGGATAGTTTGGGTAAGCAGAAGCCAGTCTCATTGGTTGAACTGCTAGATCATCATCTGCCTAGCCTTTTCCCAAACTATCTTGGGGTCGGCTTCCAGTCTAACCAGATGCAGCTGAGTACCAGTATTTTATATGAAGCGACTGCCTATCTGACCTCACAACTGGGTAATACGATAACCCATGGTAAGACTGGATATCAGACTTTTGGCTTCTGACTACTTGTAACGACCTTCAAAGATCCACAAATGACAGCCGGGACCAACGGCTTTACGTGCTTTCCGAGGCACGTAGGAAACTCGGTATGTAATTGTGGCCACCCATCCACGGACCAACCTTGGCAAGCACGGCTAACCTTAAAGATCGACCCGTGCGGCTGTTATTATTTAGCCACGAGCTCCTGCACTGCTAGATTACAAAAAAACGTCTCTCTAGTTTTACTCGATGGCATCTATGACCAATTTATTCATCTATCTATCTAACCGAATTACTCTCATCTTCAATCAACCAGAGTTCATAGACCACCAGCAATTATTTTTAAAGCGTTTCACAATAAAATTCTAGAACGATTTTGAATAATACAGACATTAAAATAGAAAAAAATAATCTTTATTTGCGTAAAATATGGTACATTGAGGTGTTAAAGATAAAAAGGTTCTACATAATTCCGCTTACTAAGATTCAGCATGCAAATATTGTTAAGTATGTAAAACTAAGCTAACAATTGCTTATTTGCTGCTTATTTTTATAAGCTTTTATTCAAATTTCCGTGTTAGTTAGTACCTATGTTGTTTAGTATAAATTGGTCAAATCATACAACTGAATATCAAACCAATTCCTCCCAACCGATTGGGCTGTTTTTTTTACCTTTGACTTTGTCTATTATCAATCGTATCTGTTCGCAAATTCGAATTTGAACATAAATTATAATGTTTATCAATTCGAATTTGTTTATTCGTGTAAGTCTCATATGCTATAATATCACCTCTGTATACCATGTTTAAGCAAATAATTTATTTTTCACACCACCTGCTCGATAATGTCAAATTATATGTCATGCAAACCTAACCTAAAGTAAGTCATTAAAGACCTGAGGTCTAGCAGGGCAATAATATTGTACTGAATTACATTATGACCCGCTGGTCAATAATGTGATTTGAATTTGGAACATAAATCGCATACGAATATTCACGCATTCACCATCATTATCTGCACAAAAAAATTAATTGTTCAAAAATCGAACTGGCCACCACGAGATAGAATATAATTAAAAGAAAAATAGAACACAAATTAAAAAGAGGCGCGAATACTGGAAATTGCTTTGCTCATTGTTAATTTTTTGTTACAAATTACTTAAAATATTGCAAATTCTCACAAAAATGTTCAGTGACGATAGTGATTTGACTCCGGAATACTTGATTCTAGTACTACTGCTTTTATTCTCTCGTAGATGGTGTGAAAAGTACAGTATTCACCTCGGGGATAAAGGTGCCTTCGTCTTGGGCGACCTTGATTCCCACGCTGCACTCAGGATTCTTGTCTTAACTCCCTCGCTTTGCTCGGGAGTTAACTCTAAACTCCCTCGCTCCACTCGGGAGTTAACGCTAAAATCCTTCGTTTTGCTCGGGATTCAATACGGCGCCCGTTACATAAGACACTACTTTATCCCCTTGGTGCATAATCTACTATTTCATCACACTTGCACGTAAACAGTGTCATTACATACAGGTCAACTTGGCTGTAATGCCCCATATAAAACCCTAGGGCGGTAAGTATTTTTTTTTTAATTTACAGCACAGCATGGCAGCACACAGGTCATGCAAGTTCAAGCAAGGAGTTTACACGCAATTGAAAAATTGTCTTAAAATGTTATCTGAACAGGAATTTCATTCAATCTCGCTACATGTTATTTAATTACTCAACTAATGTTCTTAAATCTAAATAATCGATAATTTTTCTATCAAAACGTCGTCTTTTTTTTTTATGCTCCGTCATGGCTGTATACCTAGGTAAGTATTTGCCTTTAACGTTTCTGTCTGAACAAAACATCTGTATAATCTGTGGTGTGGGCAAACAGCCCGCCATCCGCAAATCAGTTCACGTATTTCGTAATAATATGTGCTGACTTATGTATATTCATAATTATTACCTCGCAAATGTGATGAAAAACATTGTATGTTTCACGGGCGGTATGGGAATTACGAACCTCGACTCAGAAAGCCCTCAGTCTTCGACTTCGGGCTTCTACTAGAGCCTCGATCGTAATTCCTTACTTACCGCCCTTAATACACAATATACTATTTCATCACACTTGCACGTAAACAGTGTCATAACATACAGGTTAACTTGGTTGTAATGCCCCATATAAAACCCTAGGGCGGTAAGTATTTTTTTTTTAATTTACAGCACAGCCTGACAGCACACAGGTCATGCAAGTTCAAGCAAGGAGTTTACACGCAATTGAAAAATTGTCTTAAAATGTTATTTAAACAGGAATTTCATTCAATCTCTTTACATGTTATTTAATTACTCAACTAATGTTCTAAAATCTAAATAATCGATAGTTTTTTGTATAAAACGTCGAATTTTTTATACTCCGTCATGGCTGTATACCTAGGTAAGTATTTGCCTTTAACGTTTCTGAACAAAACATTAGTATAATCTGTGGTGTGGGCAAACAGCCCGCCATCCGCAAATCAGTTCACGTATTTCGTAATAATATGTGCTGACTTATGTATATTCATAATTATTAACTCGCAAATGTGATGAAAAACATTGTATGTTTCACGGGCGGTACGGGAATTACTAACCTCGACTCAGAAAGCCCTCAGTCTTCGACTTCGGGCTTCTACTAGAGCCTCGATCGTGATTCCTTACTTACCGCCCTTAATACACAATATACTATTATCTTATTCAATTCCATTGCAAAAGTTCCAAAGTTTGTATATGAAAGCTTTGAAAGCTTGCTACAGATATAATCGTGTCGGGCGAAGCGAACCGGTCCGTCGGCCGTCCGTACTGTTTTTGTTTACGATCCGATCATTTATTGTAGCTATACGATATACCTGCAGGCACGCCATGGCTTAAATAACTATCTTATTTTAGGAAAGGAGATAGGGTGGAGTTTTTTTACCTTGTGACTACCTATAATTCGTTTTGACTGCTCAAAAGCAGTCAAAACGAATTATAGGTAATTTTGGATTAAATTCTTTAATCCATAGATTAAAGAATTTAATTTCAAATAATGGAAATTAAAAAGATGTGTAAATGTAGAGCAAAGAGCAAGTAACTTATTAAAAGAGGAAAAATAAACAATAAGTACGAAAGTTAATAGTTCGTCTTAATATTATTATGTCTAAATTGTATGCTTTGCATCTTCAACTTTATACTAAAACAGGAAATAGGTTTTTTTGTGCTTAACTTACTGATCGCAAAACAGACTAAGATCATGAATTTGATTTGATTATCATTGAATAATCACACTACTAATTTTGATAAGAAATCCCTACGAAATAGATTAATTGAATATCAGTGCAAAATACAGTAGCATCATAGTTGCACTACACGAACAATCTCAAAGGCAATCACTCAATTTCCAACCTTAACTACATCCACATCAATCATTTAATAAAGCGAGATAACAAACCAATCAGTGCATTGTCTCCTGTACTATAGCAGTACGATGCGATCCCCACTCAAGGCGCTCAGTTATTGACCCGTCGAGCTCTTGCTGGCTGGCTGGCTTTAGACGTTGGCATTGCGCGCGCACCCTACCGTTCACATCCCCGGCTAACTTAGTCTAGCTCAGACTAGCCACGAGATGCCTGCACCCTGTGACTCTTGTAAAGGTAAGATAGAATAATTTTTCAAACCTTATTCTTTATTTAAAAATTTGAACTGTTCTTCTCTGTGTTCTATTTGTTATTTTTTACTTCCACGTGTTTCATTTGTTGTTGTTTTGCTTTTGCCGGCCAGAAGCAATTGAAGACGGTTTTGCGAATGACGCAGTTTGTCAGTGGGTTCTAAATTGGATGTAATTTGAGATGGTAGGTTTAGGGTTGGAGTTATGTAGTCCTGTTTTGTTTTGTTTTATTTTGTGAGGATGTAGTTTAATTGGGTTTTGGGGCAGTTTTAATGGAGTGATCAGTAAATTGTGTGGTTTTGTGGTGCGGGCAATAAGATAAAAGTAAAATGTAATTAGTGTATTTTTATTCAAATGGCATGTGTTTATTTTTGTCGTATTTTAATTAAACATTCTATTTATTTTATAGAAATAATTCCAATTAGTCCAGTCCAATACGCAAAATACCATTCTAAATATATACCGAATACTTATATCCAATCATAATTTGTGATTCTTGAGAATTCTAATAAAGCAGAGTCTTCTTATATTGTAACTCTACGGTAAATTTATCGTAATTAACATAGAAAACTTACCTACTACCTTACCTTAAATACTTACAATGACTAAACTAGATAAGTATAAAAGATACAACACTATGTGAAATATTTATTCAATTTCTTCGAAATGTTCATAAAAACAAATTGTCGTGTCGACACGTTGTCGTGACAAGCACTACAACGCACAAGCACACGTGTAAGACCATCTGAAATGGAAACAGAATAGAATTTTATACTTTTTTTCTTTTGACTCAATGGAAACACAAATCCTATATTGTAAAAAAAATAAATAAACATAAACCCATATCTAACTAGTTCGATTATTAGAATTTTCCGGATTAATTTTCCAATGCCATCTTCTTCCGGAATGACGAAGGTTTTTACAGACACTTTTACGCTTAAGTTTTTCTTTTAAAATATGTGGCCTGTGTTTCGTACCTGACTACTCTGAGAAGATTTTTTCTTCTGTAACAAACTCAGAGATCTCTTTTAAGGTCCAGACACAATCAAGTCACATGAGGACTTTGCAGTGAGCGTCATTTTTCATCAATTAAAAAAAAAAAACAGATGTACAATTCGCTTTGACATATTTGACTTTGGTTTGAAACAGCAGCGATTCATTTTTACTTGTATGCCCAAGACATCTAGTTAACCACGTATAGGGACGACTCGAGCCAGGCTATGGGCACACGAACGAATTATTGTTAGATCCATAAGCTGGGTGCTTAGCACCGTAAGTGTTAATAAAAGATTAAATGTCTGAAGACATGTACTGAATCCATGATTAAAGATTTGGTCTCGATATCCTATACAACATGCAAACCACGCGGCACACCTCCACGTTGGTTAAATTAAATAGGGTTCCAGTTGACCAACTAGTGCCTATAGCCTAGCTCGGTAATATCAGGAATTTTAATCAGACTCGTTAAAGCAAGAGATATATCAGATCTATACCCTAGCTCGACAGTCGACGCAGAAAGTTCATTCAATTGTATATTGTAGACCAGTTCCCACGAACGCTTGTTATCTATCTTAAGTTGAACGTGCTTACTTACTTATACACGGCGACACAAGACCTCGCTTTGTATAGATTTCGCGTACGATGAGAGATCCCCTTTAACTGGTTAGTATAGATTGATTAGCCGTCGTGCGTACGAACCATCTACTGTTATATAGCTTTGTTTTCTGTGACTATTTAAATGGAATTGTTTATACGTTGGACGATTATATCGCTGTTAATATTTTTTTTTTTTGTTGGAGCTGCTGATGATTGAACTGTCTTTGCATTATTTAAGTTCAAATTATTTAATTTTATATAATCGCTTAGCCCATATTGTGTGAGTACTATGTACTACCTATCATTTACTGGAAACCTACGTCTTTTATTGACTTGAATGTGCCGGTTGAGACTATGTCATGCTCACTCAAATGTCACGCTGATAGTGACGCGTGTGTTGGGTCATTTAGTTCCCTTCAAAATGGTTGAGTTGAATGATAGCTGATCCATTCGTCATATTCGTGAACGAGCGCTATCATTTCTGCCTGGTCATCTCTTAGTTGCCACGGCTTATTTCAAACGAATTATTTTTTATTTGATGTCTTTTTTGTTTTTACTATGGACACTTTTAACGTGCACGTCTTGATAAATCGTTCTCACATAATGTACCATCTCAAAATTGATGATCAGAATCTTATTACAAAAACCTTGGTTACATCATTAGATGTAACCAAGGTTTTTGTAATAAGATTCTGATCTCAAAGAGTGTCCATGGAGTTTCTTGCCCATTTTTCTCCATAGAGATATATACGCTTTGGAATGGGCAACTACAGTACTTTTTCAGTTATTATGTCTTGTGACTGGGACTGTAGCTCCATTTTTCAAAAGTGCCTGTAACTGGTCTACTTGAAATAAATGATTTTGATTTGATTTGATTTGACGTTTTTAGAACCCAATCAAATATGTACCTACTTTAACGTACTCTAAATTACCACTGTCCTGTACAAGGTGTTGTTTTGCGTCCTCGTCAAAATTCAGGAGGTCAATTTAAATCACGGTACCTACTGTACCTAGTTATTTATTAACAAACGCTGTTTTTTTATGTTGTTTAAGTTTGTCAGTATTTCATAGGGATTAAGAAATTATCGTATTAACGTTTTCGAGTGTTTGTATGTGTGAAAGCGTGGCTATAGATAGGGGGAGGATGAGACGGGCCGTGTTTAAAACATGGGTGGTTCACACATATCGATTTAAGTAAATAAAAAAATTATCTACCCATTTTATTATTGATTCGGGTCGATAATCATTAGCATAGTTACCACCTTGAATTTGACGAGGATGCAATACAACACATTGTATAAAGTAATCTTCTATGAATCGGAATAAGGGTTGGAGAACTATGATGAACTATATGATGAAGTATTTAAGCAGTTATACTATTATACAATGCCAGATCGACCAAATTTGTTGATTTTATTTAGTTACTGCTTAAATATTTTTCTGTACACTTTATGACTAAATAAATCGAAATCAAAAGCATTCGAGCGTATGAGGCAGTGAAAAAGTTTTTCGAAACAGCGTCTTTCGCGACTACTTCATTCGAGTCCATGAGCTTTCGAACCTGTGAGGCAGTGGAAAAATAATTCGCAACAGCGTGAGTCGCAACAGCGGCGTTCGAAACAACATAGGGGACCCGCCAGATCGTGACCCACCTTTTCATTTCATTTAACAAGCCAGATCATTTTATCCAAGTCCGAGGCCCATGGACGGCACAAAAACTCTGACACCAGGTTATAGGCACTTACACACACGATAAAGAAGAAAGAATTTCATTTGCATGAATAGTAAATTATTGAAAAATAATCCTAATAAAAAGGAAACCTTTGAAAATAAACTGTTATACTTGCGGATAAGAAGTTATAACGTTTTTCGAGAAACCTTGGCAAATTTCCTGAACGTCCTGTTTTTCTCGCGACCACCTGCGTTGCACTTTCTACGTTTCTACGCCAGTAAATATTTGTTTGCTGAAGATGTCTTAGTAAAATCTTAATATTGTTCCAGATACGTGCGGTGGCGGGGCAGCTGCGTGCGGTGCCAACTGCACCTGCGGCCCCAACTGCGCGTGTGGCGATGGCAAACCCTCTGGTCAGTATCTCTTTCATCATCAGCTAACAACAGTTTACTGCTGGACATAGGCCTCTCTAATCGCGCCACTTGGCTCCATTCCCGGCAACTCCCATCCAGTTGCTACCAGTCACCCTGCGAAGATCGTCGCTCCACCGAGCCTGAGGGCGTTCTACCATACGCTTGCCAATTCGCGGTCTCCACTCAAGAACACGTCTACCTCAACGGTCATCGGTTCTATGGCTAATATGTCTGGTTCATTGCCATAGCCAGTATCTCTTTAGTCAGTGTTATTTGACGAGAAACAAGCGGACTACTCTCTTCCCACGTGGCCATGATGATGTTGGTACCGTGACTTCTCAAAGAACAAATAAAATAAACTACTTGAAGCCTGCAAAATGCAAAGGAAACAATTGATACAGGCGCAAGTTGCAAAACTTTCTGGCCTACCATGACGTCTTAAAGAAGTATTGTTTTACTCTTATTCTAGTGTGGGAAAGAGACGGAGCTATACAGGATGTCTAGCGCCATCTCTTTCTCACACTGGAAAAGGAGTTAGGAGTTACCCTGGGGTCATGGTCGTGAACGGTATGTTGTGTGAGCAACAGGTCACTTCCGCCTGGAGTATGCTAGAGAGCAAGCTAAAATGTCTAATGTGCTGTCCTGTTTGCACATTAGGCATTTGCCTGTTTGTGCTGGTGCATTGCAGTACAGCTTACTGGCAGATGTAGGTTCGGTCGTAGTTTTTCCATATATAGGCGAAGCAGGTAGTGCATACAGGTGCACTATGTTTTTTACGTGTTGCGTTATGTTTTTTTTATGGAATGTATTAACATACTGTTTTCTTTCACAGGTGATAAGCCATGCTGCCAGGGAGGAGGAGGCAAAAAGTAAACTTTAACCTTCAAATTCTAAATTCCTTTTTCCCAAATGATGCTCTATTTTAAAAATTATATAATCCTTATTATATCGTAGATTAAATAGCCGTGTAACACATATTATTACAATTATAATGTAGTTGTCTTTAATCGTATTTTAAAATTTATTTTCGGAGAGGTAATGTTGTGTCGTCATGAAATAAAATTAGTATATTAAGAAATGATAGTATTACAATGATATAGCTTATATAGGATAGTTTATATTCGTCTCTGCTTATGTATTAATAAGTGTAGTAAATAATGATTGTCACATTCAGTGTTTAATAATATTTAGCTTCGTCTTATTAAAGGGATTATCCTTAGTACTTGTAATACTCATTAGCTTAGTAAGAGAAGTGGGCACGCACACACACACTATGAATCTGTGTAGTGTTTCTAGTAAATAAGTAAAGCAATGTTTGTGTTTTATTTAACCTCACGTGTGAAACCTTATTTTCAAACCCTGGGGCCTTACCTTGGTGTGTGAAAGAGACGGAGCGATAGAGGGCGTATAGCGCTAACTCTTTCCCACTCTGGAATAAGATTATACTGCTAGACGTCATGACAGGCCACCGGAATCTTATTAGAGTTTTATAGGAAGCTCTAGAAATACAAACTTTTTTCTAGAAAAAGTTCTAACTCAATATCAGTATTTTAAGGAAATTTCCAAATGCCTAGTTTAAGCTTCCCGTGACCAAAGATCTGGCTTTTACCTTGTCCAGAGGCTAAGTATTGCCATACAACGTGGCAACACTGCCAGTCTCTTGGGCACGTTACCAGCTGACAGCGTTGAGGAGGAGTTCTTTGAGGCCTTTTAATTTGTTGTTGTTTTATTATCTAGTTTTGGATTGTTGTAATAATATATGCCAGGTTGTTAAATAAAAAAAAATGCAGTATTCGTGAAGTAATATTGCCATATTAGGTCCCGTTACGGATAAAGGACTTCTGTACCTGTAGGCTATCTTATGGTGAAGATCCACAACTGGTGTTTATTGTCAGTTCAAGATAAACCATTCTACTTCTCGTGGATTTTCTACCCAGTAATTACTCATTTTATGCATGATATAACATTTTAATTGACTTGAAATGCAATAGCAAAAAAAAAAAATAGCAGATTTTTTTTACAATTTTTTACCCGCCCCTCCCCCTCGTCAGCAAAAGTAAGCAAAGCTCTTACCCCTCCCCCCATGCTTACGTAAACATTGGTAAACATTGATTCATGAGCAGCATGTATAAGTGACAGACAAGTGAATAGCGCGCGGTAATTCCCCTACTCAGTTCGAAGCGAGTACCTAAACGTATTTGTAGCAATCCCCAGAAATGCATTTCGTTTTCAAGCATAGACAATGTGTGGGGGGCGGGCCATATTTGTAAAAAAGTAAATAATTCCTGCTGGCGTAATGACCATCTAGATCCCCCACCCCCCATGTCATCAAAAATAAGCATAGCAATGACCCCCCGCACCCCTATAGTGCTTACGTAATACTTGAACGGTCCCAAAGGCTTAATAAGTACAAATTTCATCAAATCATGTTGTAGGTACCTACGGACATTGCGTATAGCCTAGACACTCAGATCTGTCTTCTATCTATTATGCACCAAAAGTGTCCAAGAGGTTAGTCAAATAAAAGACAAAGTTTCATTAAAACATATTTTTATTTCTTACGACAATATGTATATGAATACAATTATTATATCATGGAAGCAATTAATGGGACTTGTTGTTTCAAGATTATTATAATTCACACTTATTTCTATTTGTATCCCAAATAATTAGGTATCTCTCTTAAAACCTACAGTTGCATACGAGAGCAATACAAAATATCTAAATAAGTAGTCGTCTAGCAATGCAAAGTCATATGAAAATATTAATGAATAACATATAAAATGAGTTCTCATACAAAATTCAGTCAAACATCAACAACCATATTCCTTGTTACCCGGCTACGAAGCCAAAAGGAGGGTAATGCTTAGAAAGTGTTTGTTGATGTCACTACAAAAATAATTCATTCACACAGGTGAAAAATGAAGTTACAACTTTTTCTTAATAAAAGTGAACAAATACAGGCAACACTGTCGCGGTAAGCAAATAATATCTTTATAAAAAGCGTAATAAACTACAACTACGAAGTTTGTACAAATAACAGCTTTGTTAATTGCTACTTTGTAAACTTGTATAATTAAATCTTTTATATCTACTATTATATCTTTATAACTACGTTCCACAAAATAGTTTTTACTTAGGTACCTTGCTCGGTACATAACATGTACCTAAAATAAAATCAGTATATTATAAACACTTGGATATATTTATTAAACTCTCATCAAACGACTGAATAAATAGACCTCGTTATACAATATAGTTTCATTTTCATACTATCTCAATTCATACAACAACATTGAAAAATATATTTCTTAATATTACAATAACAGACTGTAACAAATGCACTTTGTTTTCAATTCCACAGTTATACATTATAATAAATCGTACCATTTTATTAGTAACAAAATATTATCAACATGGCAACCCTGAATCTAACGTCAAATTAAAGTTTACACTCACTCTAACTTACAAGCTACAATAATAATATGGTGAAATTTTAGTGGCTCTAAGTTAGAATAACATCGTGTCCGATAATTCTAAGCCTATATATTGGCTTTTCCACAACTCACAATATTTTCTTGCAATCATTTCTGTTGCAATAACGCAACTTTCTACCAAAAAAATAAAATCTAGGTACTTTTATTTGATATGACTTCAGTGTCAGTCATCAATAATAATTATGAAGACTTCCCTAGATCTTTTACTAACGGGCCACTAAAATACCACTGCATACAATAACATTCTTGATCACAAGTTAAACGATCACTGAGAAATCACGAGCCGACTTCTTCTAACACATACTACCAGAAAACATCGCCAAATGGCATAATTATAACATTCATCCGAGGTGAATTATATCCACCTTTAAGGTTGGCTTACTATCACACCTGGAACACATCTATTTTAGGGCTGGCAACACCCATTATGGCCGCCTATGGCGAGACAATATGGACCATGTTGGCCTGTTTAATTTTTGACAGCCATCTTTCTTTGATGGCCAGTATTCACTCTTTGGTGACTGGGACCTGCCTACAGCTGCATTCTCTGAACAGAATAAAAAGTAAAAGAAGAGCTGCTTAGCAAGCGAATGGCCATTATGAATTAGAGCAACGCTTTCTAACAGAGCATCGACAAAAAGAAGTTTCTTCTTGACCTTCATTTGTTTTATTTTTCGTGAAAAAAGTTTGAATCTACAAGCACCTGGCACTGTTTGCCTTGCTTGGTCAGTTGGCATTTATATTCGGCACCTGGCTCATATCTACAGCATCTGGCACCCTGTCATGGGGGGCAAGCAGCTGTGGCAGGCGGCAGTCACCTATGGCATTAGTTCTTCCTCACTGTCCTCATCTGAGTCGTATACGGGAGCTCCGTTTCGCATCTGGATGACTGACTTCTTTCTGTTACGTTGTTCCTTCTGGTCTTTGTTCAGGTCTCTGTAAATGAAAAAAAATAGGTTAGTAGTCTTTGAGTCTAGGGGTACTTTTGTATATTAGTCTGGATCAGTTGTAGTATTAAAATTAACCGCAATGTCTTATTATTCACACCTCAGGATACGATTTTTATTTTCGGAAAAGCCAGATTTTCCGGATCCTGCCAAGGTTCGTCTCATGCTCAACCTGGCGATAATTTGTTTTTATTATCCCTACAAGTTAGACTCATCCCTAAGGAAAGCTTTACAGCCGTATCAAGATGAGCTCAAAACAAATAGTTCAACTGTACTGGCATGAACATGCAGTTTCAAATCCCTGAATGGATCGTTTATGTTTACAATAAAAACTAACCTGCCATTAAAAAGAGGACGTAACGCACTCTTAAGGCTGGTGAAGAGATACGGGTACATGCGCTCCTGACTGGCCAGCAGATCACGCGCACTCTCCATGGGTTCTGCCAGTGACGCGGCTAGGGACGTGTCTGGAAGGTCTTTCCTGGAAGGCGCGGGTGCTCGCTTGTCTGAGGAGCTGCAGGCTTCGGAGACTGTGCGGTCTAAAATGTTGTTTTTGCTGGAATGGAAAATAAATTATGATTTCAGTACGAGCTGGTACTTCGTTATATGTTTTCATGTTAAGGATAGCGAATAGTGAAAAAAATTGTTTAACCTATTCCTGAAAAAAATCTGTGGTCGCTTCGATACTGCTAAAACAACAGTCTTCTTCTGGCTCGTATTCGCAAAAATCGCCAGCAATTTGATGCAAAATACTTGATAATGGCATGTCACATTTTTAAAACATTTATTTAATTGTCTATTACATTTGAACTCAATGTCACCGACTCACCCTATGGAAAGAGATGTATGAGGTTTACGAGCGTATCCACAGAAGATGCTTGTTCACTCTGTCTTTGAATCCCGACTAGTACTTGGCGAAAATATACACAGATACCTGCAGAGAGTACACATTTCGGCTGAGCGCAAAAAATAAATGTGGAGATGAAGCGCTCAGTGTGTAGTGGGAATAGTTTTATATACTCTAATTAACTCTTTCACTGATTAATTTTTACTTGTATGCACAAGTCGGAAGACAAGACGGCGAGTCGGGAGGTGGGTTATGTGCACACGAACGAATTATTTTTCTACCCATATGCTAGGCGAAAGTGTTAAGCTGAAAAAAAAGTAGTATGGTTCTTAGTTTCTTACCCATGATCCCCGCTGTCGTCACTATGCGCGGGGCTGTCGGGGGGGGAGAGCGTGACGTCACAGGGCACGCGGAAGTCGGGCAGGCTGCGCGCGCACGCGAACGCGGCCAGCGCGCGCTCGCGCACGTATATGAACGGCCGGATGATGCGGATGTCGTGCTCACTGATAAATAAAGAAATACTTTAATGGAATGACTAGCTTTTGCTCGCGGGTTCGCACGCGTAAATTTAGAATTTGACAATAACCGGCTCTGCCATGTGGCGCCATCTATTATCATAAGAACGTCATTGTTGTTTTCCTGGGGAACCGTACTTTTTTTCGGGATACCCCGTGTCCGTTTCTGTACACCTGACAACGTATATGCAAAATTTCAGGATGATCAGTTCAGTGGTTCAGGCGTGTACAAAACTTTCACATTCATAATTATCACTTAGGAGGATGATGCCATCTAGCTGATTTCGGCAACAGCGACTGCATTTGATGGCTTTCAAGGGTGGTTGACGAGAGCTTTGGTGTGCTGCTCTTTCATGTGCTCTCAAGTGGCTAGCATATTCAAGTTTGGCCGAAAAACTCCGAGCACAAAGCGGACATGTCAGAACACCAGTGACGACACAGAATATAGAATACGCTAAAACTAGATCTGTAAATCCGTCATGCGTAAGCAATGTGCATAGGAATGAGGCTAGTGTCCCAACAGTGGGAGCGTTAAACATTGATTCTGTTGCTGCTATATTTATGCTCACCAAAATCCGAAACCGATGATCAATTTAATCATATAGTCAGGTCTTCCAGGAAGCTGCTAATGTCCGTTCTGGGGATTCTGCCACTTTTTCTCCTCAGTTAAATACTAGGAAGTGGTAAACGTTTGATTTTGATGTTGAGATAATTAAACTTACCGCAGCGTATAATGAGGTTTCAAAGTCCTCAGCGTGCCACCATGCATGGCAGCTGCTACGAACGCCGTGGCAGCGCGGTCCAGGTGTTGTGCCAGCGCTGCTACGCCGTAGCCGTGCGCTACAGCTGTGGAGATGGCCCGCTTGCGAGTGCTACGACACGACCAGCGCGTGACTTCAGCTGCTAGGCTCCAAGGGCTGGTGCAGATGGCATCTGTGAAAAAAGTATGATGTGAGATTTGAAACTGTTATAGATGAAACTCCATCATTAACTCGCACTGGGCCCGTGTGGTGGATTACAGCCCACTCCATCTTACAAATATAAGGTCTATGACCCAGCAGTGGAAACATTATAGACTGATTATGCTTCAGATAAAACTAAGGTTGGAGTCTCCTATGTAACTGGAGTCAACGCAAATTGCAAAAAACATAACAAAATTGGAATTTCGCGGGCTGCCTACCTTAAGTATTAATTAAGTAATCTGCTCCCCCTATTTTAAACAAAAATTTAAAGGAACACTTACGTTCAGGCCCATCCTCTTCGAACTTATCTTCGTAGATGAACTTGATGCCAAGGGTTCTGCAGTAGGCCATCAGATGCAGCGGGTCCACTTGCGAACGTGACTCATGTACGAAAAGAGCGCCTGTAGAAAATAATTTATAATTAGTGATATTTTAGGAATTTTTATTTTCTGGTCTGCCTTGTTAGTCTCATCACAAGCGTGAATGCCGAGCATGGGATCGAATTTGCCAGTAGTAGCCACGGAGTCTGGATTTGTGCCCGGTTGATGGCAATAGGTTCGCCCCTATTACATGGGACTTAAACATAACTGGCGAAATGTAGGTGTAATAAAAGGTAATTCTGATTAATTATGTCCACGGAACATGTATTATGCCACACTTCAGCTATTTTCCACTGACTAAAAAAGGTATCAAAGGTTTGATGGAAAATTACATAATATCACTTGTTGACACACATCAACTTGATACCACATGATTCCTTTAAAACTGGTTTTACGTTCATTAGTCTTTTCTACGTGATGACTTTAAAATCAGCCAATAGCTGTACATAAAGGCTGGTAGGTGGATCTAGATTCTTCTTCATTTTGAGAAAGGGTTTGTCTATGTTTACTGCTGATGCGCATGATATACTGAAAACAAACTTACCAATACTGAAGTGTATGCCTTTAGCCCTGCAGTAGAGCTGGTACTGATGTAGGGTATGCAACAGCGCGATGGAGCCGCTTCCTCCTGAGAGGCATATCAAGACCTTGTCTCCAGGGCGGATCATATTGTACTCATGGATGGCCTGCAAACAGAGCAATCGAATAAGTCAATGAGTAAAACTGTCAAGCCCCTGGTTTTTGGGAGACTTCGCTCATGTCAATTGAAATTGTAGTAGTCCTCAAGCTAAGTTCACGTAACCCTCCATGGGTAACGTGATGCGTAGTAATCTGACATAAAAAGATATCGCTAAATATACAATAAAAAAATTTCAAACCTCCCCCCTATTTTAAGTCGGTTAATTATACTTTGGTAGCCTACCTAAACTAGGAGCCTAAACTGTCCACTACTGCATAGAATGTGGGCGGAGAAGTTCGCCACTTTTGGGGTAAATGGGAGTCTGTAGCAAAAGTCAAGTCAATCCAATACTTTACTTTGTCTAGGTCTTCTGGAGTCTTTGGAAATATCTACTGTTACCAGCATCCTCACTGATTCCAATAATGTAGGTACCTCAACTGTAGGTTTCCACACAGCCCTGGGCGGGCAGTGCCAGTTGCTGTCATCATCCAGGGTCAGGTCTGTGAGTGACGTATCACTGCAAGCACTACTGTCCTCATGTTCCTCTCGTTCTTCCTCCCAGTGAGGCTTGAAAGTGCGGCATTCTGACTCACTGTAGAAGAAAATACATTGAAATAAGGAACTTGGTTCTACCTGCCAGATTTGAAAGTAAAAGAGTGGACAGACTTCTTTTGCGAACGCGAATCAGGCACTAATATGTATAAGAAATGAGGTGTCTGAAGGCTGTGCAACTGCAAGGTGTTTTTACTAGTACATGATGGACGGTCGTGAGATAATTTTCACATGCCTATACATCCATAAACAGGCTAAGTCGGTTCACAGTTATAAAGACTACAATACGGCAGCTGTTTGTTACCAAACCGCTGTATTCTTCGATCAGTGTTCAGTCCTATCATTTGCCTAGCCTTTTCCCAACGATGGTAGGGTCAGCTTTCAGTCCAACCGAATGGAGCTGCATACCAGTATTGTACATGGAGCGACAGCCTATCTGACCAGTTTTCAGTTCTATATCAAGCTCAATATTGACTCAACTGTCGAGACATTCTTTTCTAGACCTGTAGCCTGGAACGGTTCCTTGAAATAATGCTTTCTCCTAGCAATGTCAGATAATTGGTTGGAAAGTTAAAATGAAGCAAGACAAGCTTATAAATACTCAAGTGAATCAACTAACCTCCTATCATAGAACCTCTCATCATGTGTTCTTTGATCGGTGCCGTACCCGCTGGAGCGAGAGCTTCTATCTGAACAGCTGGACGAGGCGTTAGAGGAGCGACTGCAGCGCTTTGAGTCGACAACTGTCGTTGTGGCCCTAGAACAATCGGCGCTGACCAGGTTTAGTATGGAAGTGAGTGTTTTGTTAGTCGTATGGTGAAGATTACAGAAGATTTGGGATGGAAGGCATTTGCCTCGATTTTTTATAAAGGGAAAGCCAAGGCAAACAAACAAGTTTCGTAGTATTTTACATTTTTCTTGGAAACTTCGTACGGAGGGCTGGAGGGCTTTGCCAGAGACCTACCGACTCGAACTTCTTTGAAGTCATCCTCATTAAAGGAAGTGCGGTGAGGTAGTCTCGCTGAAAATCACATGTTCTTACCTTGGCGAGCCTAATGCATATTTCGGCGAAAAAGGGAAGAATAGGTAAATGTTTGGATAGTAATGGCAGCATTGTCTCACGACCGTCCAGGAATACTGTCTTAATAAGATGATCGTATTAAGCATTGAACTTTTAAGGAGTTAAGTCCAAGGTGATGAAAGAATGTACATGTACAAGGTGTAAGATGACGTTTCACAAAGCCGTCAACCAAGCATTCTGTACATCAAACTACCTAAAAATAATTGCTGGGTTTTTTTTTGGGTGAACAATCATGAACAATGGTAAGACTCAATGTAAAGCACTTGAAACTTTCTGCTGAAGGATGCATTGAATAGTACAGGGGTCATGGAGGTATTTAAAGTTTAATTTTAACACTAAGAAGTTGTTTTTTTTTACTTGTGAAAAAAGTTGAAACTTTGTGCTCCTATTGCTCCTACACAAGGTGTTGTTTGACATCCTCGTCAAATTCAAGGAGGTAACTATGCTAATGATTTTCGACCCGAATCAAAAATAAAATGGGCAGGTATTTTATTTTTGTTTTAAATTACAAAAAAAGCAGCCTTTATTAATTATTAACGTAATTTTAATTGATTATGAATTTTGACGAGTATGCAAAACAACGACTTGTATAATTATCTCCTACTATTAGCGCGACATGATCAAACAGAATATTACATTGCATCTTACCAATGCAAGATTCTGTCTCAATAATCATCAAGTGCATTGACATAGTTTCATACTAGAAACAATTTGCCACGAGACACTTTTGAACCTGGGATCAATCAAACAAAGTGACAATAGCATCAATATTTACATAGCTAGAAATATTGATTTGTTGTTGCCAAACATGAGAAATTCTAAGTAAAAGTGTAATTAGAAAAACAAAACTCCGGAAATAGAAGAAAAAATACTCATCAATTAAAATAAAAAGATTTTTACGAAAATGTAGCTTAAAATCATATTTTTACATGGGAATTTTAAACTTAACAACTGGGTGTCAGAATGAAAGATTGTTTTAGAGGAAGAGACGCTTGGGCGATATATTTTGATTTGTTGCCAAAAGTTTACCTGGTACGAGTAGTCGTGACCATTTTGGCGTCGAGGTTCGGATTTAAACTTTATTAAAATCTTGCCAAGTCCTCGTTTGTTCTAGCAAATGGTTTAACGACCTTCTAACTGCCGTTCCGGAAAATGCAGTGAAATTGGTTGAAATAGAAATAGAAATCATGCTTTAATTTAATGAGTTCGTCTATTTTGAAAGAACTTTACCCTCGTTGACTTGGTAAGATCATTTAGAATCCGTTCAAAAAAGCGGTTCCTATTTTAGGATGCAATGTTTAGACTGTTATGATTGAGTGTATTTTGGAAAAAAATATTACGATTTTGATATGGTACAGCTGCACGTGTCTATCGCAAAAAATATACCACTTAATGATAGGTATGGAACGTGAAAATTTTCATGATGGTAAAGGTCTTGATTTTCTATGTGCGGAAAGCTAGCCTGCGGCGAAGCTGGCGGGACTGTAATTAAAAGGACCGAGGTATGTACTACACCTACATCGTATAGGAAGCTTTAAGTTATGGGAGTCATAGGTACTATACCAAAACATACAATAACTTTTCCTCTGTTACCACCTTTGTTTTCTTTTATTGCCAACATTAGCATAAATACTAGGAAGCGGTATAAGGTGCTATTTTATTGTTACCCATAAAATGCATGACACCATTTCAATGAGCGAGTTCATTTCAAACTAATGAGTTTTTATGACTATCACCGATATTCTAAAAGCGTTCCCAAATACATTTTTGAACTAAGTCGACCGATGCTGCAATTACAACAGGTGAAAGCATCCACCAAATCGTATTGAGATAATTTCTTGGCCGCAATGTGCGGATCTTCGAATAAGGTACCTCCTCTAGCTATCTATCTTTGTCAAACCCATAGTTGCATCAATACTAAAGATGTCATAATGTCACTATAATCAATGTTAAAGATGTATACTTATAATTAATAGTTTTCCGGTACTTCAAATTTGACACATGAAAAGCAGGCATATGTCAATTTATAAACAAACATGGCGGAATGTAGGCGTGCTTAGTCCAAGTTCAGTTCATGACTAAGAATACCAGTGTAAATATGTATTGAACGTGGACGAGGCAAATGGAGTACCTATGTAAGTATCGTAGCAGGTGGCGTTCTGTAGTTTCTGCCTTCCCCCACGAGGGCAAAAGGCGCGAGCCTATGTACCTACTCAATGTACCAGAAATACGTGGTCAAGTGTGTGGTACAGACCATCACACTAAAAAAATTACCGGTCAGTGGGTCGTCTTAGGGGCGTATTTTAAGGAGTTGGAGTATGTGCTTAGGGGCACTATGAGCAGCAAAGAAAAGGAAAAAAAAATAGGGAGAGCTACCATTTTGGAAATATAGAGCGTTTTGTAAAAAAACAGAAAAATAAAAAGCTCCTAACTCGTAATCGTTGCGTCATGCTTCTCAGAACCTAAATGGTTTTTATGGTCAAGGTCAACCTAATACTGCAATAAATTTGGCAAATTTCCGGAAAAAAGTCCTCGCGACATAGCGCCCCTAAGGCTACACTCCAACCAAATTACCTCCGTCCGTGGCACCAACATCCTAATCACGAATGTGTATGAATCAGCTGATAATTTTTTGACACCTGACCACAACTTTCTGGTAAATGCGTTATGTATGTAACTAACCTATTCTGTCTTTCAGGGTCTTCTACAAATACGACTCTGCTTGGTTCCGTGGAGTCGTACCGCTTGGTCTGTCTCACGTGGTCTCCGGAGCAGACTGGAACTCCTTCGATGATGTCGGGATGATTCTCGTGCTTCTGGCATATTCGTAGTCTGCCCTGACATTTTCTGGTCTTGTTTGATGGATCTGGAAGACGTGATTAGCACACATTAATCACTGGCTTTTATGCCCTAAGCTTCTATTGGCATCGTAGCAGTTGTGATTTTTGGGTTTAAATTGTGCTCTAGTAATCTAATATGAAGGCCGCAATTCGTTTTTAAGCGTGATGACCTTAAAGCTAGGCCACCTACAGGTATACCCTACAATGTCGTCAATGGTGTTCTGACATGTCCGCTTTATGCTTGAAGGTTTTTGGACAAAGTTGGATATGCTAACCTCTTGAGAACACATGAAAGAATAGCACACTAAAGCTCTCGACAATTACCCTTGAAAGCCATCGAATGCAGTCACTGTGGTCGAAATCGGTTAGATGGCATTATCATCATCGAATACTTACAGCGTGAATGTACTGCGATACATAATTAAGTAACAAGATCCCGAATCTTCCGTGTTTGTCAAAACACAATTCAAAATCCGCTAGGGACCATCAACGATGACTATGTTCATCAATTAACATCTATTGACATTGAATTATTTTGTGTCGACTCGAATCACAATCGTGAACAATTTATTGACACCTCTTAGTAGCCAGATTGTGTCCGGGTTTATTTAAAACAATGATGAAATTGTACAAGCATATACATATACAACCACCCGGCAACAATTACCGTCGGGCAGTAGTCCACCAGACAAAACACTCGCCCGGTCGGAGGATCCTCCCTTTTCAATAAAGGACCGGGAAATTTACAGCCTGTTCTTCATACTTCTAGAAAATAAACTAAAAATAGAACTCACCGAATTCCAAAAATGCATCAGTTTCAGTGAAAGTCATGTTGATGCCGCTGTCTTGAGAACTCACTGAGGGATTTTGGCACCAGTTTTTCTTAACATTACAGTGTCTGCAAGCAGCGTCAGTGCAACTCGCTTCGTCGTCCGATAACTTGTTCGAACTCAAGGATTTGGGGAAAACTGGAGAGTTCTGAGTTGTCACCACTTGTATGATAGTGTCGGGTGTCGAAGTCTCACTAGAGTTGAAGGAAACGCTGTTCGGTCCTGAGGCCTCGTGGGAAGGTGTTCCGTGCGCTGATTTTGGCGAATTCGTGGTAGGAGACCGCTTGCAGTAACGACTGTCATCTTCATCATAGTGAGGTAGCACAGGACTAGTGGGACACTTCCTCAAGCTAGAAGGTGCCTTTTTAAGATCAAGTCCCAATTCTGGCCCAGAACCGATCCTTTGTCTACCAGTCTGCGGTGGAGAACTCTTCCGAGAGCAGCTGCTATTGTAATCTGGTGAAATCATCTCGTCCACTTGATTGACCATCTCACGAATTTCGTGTTTGACTTCCGAAGCCATCTCTCTCGACATACCCATCAGGTACTCAGCTACGTCTATGACTGACACGGAATTCTTATCGCTCTGACTAGAATTAATTGAGTTCATACTAAGATTCGACTGTTCGAGCGACTCTGAATTCTCTAAGATATCGTCTACTTTGGATATGACTTCTCGGATCTCTGACTTTATTTCGGTTGCTATTTCTCTGGTCATTTCCTTGACATATGCCTGGATATCCTCTGAGGTTTGAGAGTTTAATGAAGTGGTTGGTGATGTCCGGCCTACTTGACTGCAGTCAGATATTGACGTGCTACTCTGTGTACTGTAAAGGAATGCCATTCCGGGTGAGATCATAGGGTCGTCTAACGACTGCAAGTCTGTTTGACTGCCACAGTTACAAAAACCTGATTTTTCTACGACATTGTTCGGGCTGGTCTCTTTCAAGCCCAAGTTCAATTTTGTTTGTGCGCTAAGTGCCGCTGGGGGACTGTCAGAACCCAAACTATAACATCTGGATCTGATCAGCAGTGGTTGTCTGTTCTGAGGTATCAGGCGTAACGGTGACACAGATTCTCCAACTGCAAATTGTACTGGATGAGGCGTTTCTGTTTCTTCCTTGTGCGTTTCTCGTAGACTTGATTCTCTCGAATAGAATTTTTGTTTTTGTTTCAGTCTAAATATATGGCAGTCGTCTATTGCAGAAAGACTGAAATGTCTTGGCGAAGATCCCAAAATAGGTGACGAAGTTATGGAAGACCTTGCATTAAGATTTAGGCTCTTTCTTGCTCCTGTGTATCCTGACGGGTCAAATGGCACAATATGTTTGACATTGCCCGATCGACCGAGAAGGAGGTCGTGGGCTTCTTTGGGAAGCATAAACCATCTGAGATAGTCAATGCGTGGGTTGAAACTAACTTCTGGCTCAGCTGTTGAGCATTTCATTGCCAGTTTTCTTGCTCTGTTGAAAAGATTTCTCGCTGTTTGAAGAGTCTCAGTGTACGTTTGAGGAAATATGCCTGGACCTGAAAAGAAAAACAAATGTAATTAGGAACCGACTCATTGACGTCATAGTGTTTAGAAGTGAATGTCTAAATAAAAGTGTAAACTGACCAGAGACTCTTCTCTCGTGCGAGGTCATCTTCCCGTCATTGAACCTCAGCGAGTGCAATGACTTTCTGTCCCTGAGCACTGCACAGGTGTGGTGTCTCCACTGTCCTGTTTCAGGGTTCACTACGTACTGTGGCAGAATCTTCCAGCCTTCTGTCGCCACCATCTTCAAGGCTTCTAGAACGAATGCCAGCTCAGAATCAGACGTGAAGAAAGGTAGGGAAACTCTGCAGAAGCCTGGTCTCAAGTGCTCGTTGTAGATTGGTACTTCAGGCGCTTTCACGTCACTCATTTTTCTCATTCGAGCAACTTCCTTTTGCCTGTAAAATAAATTCCATTCATGAATTCCAACGTGCTGATATTTCGTGTGCGCGCAAATTATTATTCGGCCTTGAGATACAATTAACAGATTTGTAATATAAACGCACAGAGCCCAAATGTTTGTGTGTCTAAAAATACATACGGCGCTCGAGATGTTTTATCAATTCGTATGCTAATAAACAAATTCGTTGGAGATATACCAACGATTTGTTGGTGCTGTATAAAAATGAACGCCCCTTTAGCATTTAAATTGTCATTTCCGTCTTTGAACCTTAGTATTTTACATAAAGCGAGTGCCTTATCTGACCTCCACAACCCAGTAACTGGGTAATACGATACTCCTCGGTAAGACTGTATGTCAGACTTTTGGCTTCTGACTATTCGTAACGGCTGTCAAAGATATACAAATGAAAGGCGGGACCAACGTCTTAACGTGCTCTCTGAGGTACGGAGGAAACTCGGTATGTAATTATGGTCACCCATCCACGGACCAAACTCGGCAAGAACGGCTTAACCTTAAAGGTCGACCCGTGCGGTGTTATTATTTAGCCACGAGCTCCTCAATGACTTCATAAGTTTATCGTTTTCAAATACTTACGCTTCGACATCTAATAGTTTTTCATATTCTCTTAGCAGTTGGTCGTCAATCCCGAGGACATCAGAGCCGTAGTTCAGGTTGCTAGACAGTCCTCCTCTAACTTGGATACCGAAGACATCATTCAGGACAGCACAGATGAAGTTGTGGTGGAGGAAGGTCCCCCGTGGGTGTTTCACCATCAGAGAGAAAATGGGGAGCCGTCTGACTGTCGGGGACACGTTGCCCAGAAGAATCAGCTCTGGTATGTTCTTGATGTGTGAGATTACTTGCCTGAAACAAAAGATGTTCGGAATAAATATGATATTATATCACGCTGTTTAGGTAGAGGTGCACCGATAGTACACCAACGTTTAGTTTTTTATTTAGTACTCCATAACATCACGCCTGGAATCCAGGTGGGTTAAGTAAAAGTGTACCTAATTGTGGCATCGCATCGGCTAGTTATGTTTAAGTACCATGTAATAGGGGCGAGCCTATTGCTATTAACAGGGAAAGAATCGAGACACCAAGGCAGCTACTAAGAAGTTGCTGATGGAAAAACCCAATTGCACATAGTCCCACCTGGGAATTGAACTTATTACCACCATTGCAATCACTCGACCAGCGAGGCAGTCGACAGAATATTTATACGAGAATAATAATACTGTATGAAGGTAACTGATGCTGTCATGTATCTGACCAGAATGTATTCAGTATGACACCTTCGCGACATGCACATGTTACACAAACGTGACAATAACAAGCCATAAATCTCTAAGACAACTAACTATCTGCGTAATACCATCAATACTTAATCTGAACGATTAAATTGATTCACGGGTTCACGTCATACCTGATAGTTATAAGGTTCCGACAACTTATCAAGAACACGCAATGTTAGTTAACATAATGTGTGTGTAGTTAACATAATGCAGTGTTGATTCTAAAAGTTTTGGAACTTTTTTTTCACAGCTATTTGGTATAACACTATATGACATGGTATATTAAGCACCCATCATGATCTGCCTAGCCTTTTCCCAAACTATCTTTGGGTCGGCTTCCAGTCTAACCGGATGCAGCTGAGTACCAGTATTTTACCTCCACAACCCAGTAACTGAGTAATACGATACCCCTTGGTAAGACTGGATGTCAGACTTTTGGCTTTTGACTACCTGTACCGACTGTCAAGGTCACAAATGACAGCCGGGGCCATCGGCTTTACGTGCTTTCCGAGGCACGGAGGAAACTCGGTATGTAAGGAGTCACCTATCCACGGACTAAACTGGCTGATATTATTTAGCCTCGACCCCATATAAATTAATAAAGTATATTTTTATTAATATTTAACACTAACACATATAACAATTTCACGTAAGGTTCCGTTCAGCCATCGATTAACAAGTAGAATAACCAGCTAGACGTCAATTATATCTGCATAAGCCATTAATTAGCACACAAATTGCCATGCCAAAGCCTCGGTGCGACGGAAGCAATAAAAGGTAGAAATCAATACAGAAACTGTTGTAGATTTTGCTGCAAACATGTCGGGTTTTTATGACGAATATAGGACCGTTCTTGCAATACCCTTTCTTTCTGCATTTGCTGATAATAATGTTCTTTCTGAAGTAGTCAGTGACCCGAAAGTCTGACAACCAGTCTTACCAATGGGTATCGTATTACCGTGTACTAACTGGGTTGTGGAGGTCAGATGCAGTAGCTCCATGTAAAATACTGGTACTCGCCGCAATTCTGTTAAGACTGGAAGCTGACCCCAACATAGGAAAAGGCTAGACAGATGATGATGGTGAAAGATCCTTCTCACAGAGAAGAAGTCCGTGTCCCAGCAGTAGCAACATTATAAGCTGATTTTGATATGCTTATATTTATACTATGATGATTTTGATTCGTGTTTGTAATTAATAGTCTTTTACACGATCCTTTGATCACAATCAAATAATTCTTCTCGTCTCTTACAAGTTACAATATAATAGTACGACCACTTTTAGTGAGCAGTTCAAGGTGCGTTGCTTATCAAGAAAATTGGCGCCGATTTGTTAAACATGGTACATTTATTTCAGTTCTGTGTTTACCCGTCTGTGCAGGTTGCTTGAAGAGTAGGTACAAGAGTTTTCAATTGGATTTAAGGACCGAGTTATGCTTAAGTTCCGTAGGTATTATTAATTTGTACATTTTTATGTCCTACATCAATTACTTGATCATCTTTTTCTTGTTATTTTTAAGTATTATATATTTTTTTTTTCTAATTTTTATTGTAAATATTCTTAGGTTCCTTTTAACTGTGCATTTGCTTGGATTTACGTCTGTTATGTTCTACATGTTTTCTCGAATAATATTATCAACCTTCACATCTCCGGAACCAAGCTAAAGCAGCTTATACGTTTACGACATGTCATTGCTACTGACCCACTCATTTTTACGACTTGGCGACTGATAAGTTGACGGATATAATAGTCTACTTTATTAATACCTATCTCTGGTTCTAAACTTTAAAACGTGTCTAGTGATCTAAAGGGAATACTATGAAACCGATGGATGAGACGGTTGACAGAAGAGAATAGAAGAAAAATACGTGTTGAGACCGACCCCAAGTAACATGGGTTCATGGACGGCACAGATCTCAAGTGTGTATGCGGTGTGTCTCCACAGACAATGGCCCACATTCCATCTTGCGCTGAATGCACTGTCACCTGCGCACTTGAGGATCTTATGACTACATCAGCGAGCGGAGTTCGCTTGGCTGAGTTTTGGGCTAAACAAATTTATCGTTTTGCCGTCGACACGCTAAGAAGAAGATGGGACAAGGGCAGGACGATGATGATCTAAAGTTTAGTAAATTTGTTCTAAAAGAGAGAGGTTACAATAGGGATGGGGACTCATTTTTTTTTATTTGTCTATCGGGTAGATTATTAAAAAGTATTTGACACGTATTTTTTCTTTTTTCACGTAATCGTAAAATTACGGAGATATTTTGAGTTGAAATGGCGCATGACGTCACGGCTCAGTAAATTTTAGACCTAGTTGTGACGTAGTGAGCCCCCACTCTCCAACTTTAATGCGTTTTAACTAAGTATTTTTTCGTTAACTTGATAAAACAAAAAATACGTGTCTAATATTTTTGTATTACCTGATTGACGGACAAAATAGAATTTCGTTTTCTTTACCCAGTCATCATCCCTATTGTATAGAATGATACTAAAGCTACCGAGTAGGAAATAGGTATTGATGTACAATTGACGTTAGGCGGAAGTACACCGGCAAGACAAACCTGACTGGAATGAATACAGCTCATTGTTGATGCACTATATTTAGTATAAGCCAGCCTTGAACTCGGCGAACTATCGCCTCGATTTGTATTCAAAATAGTTGAAAGATAACGCGTGTGTTTTGTTGCCAAGGAGAGGTTTTTATCTATTTGTTTGCATGACTTCATTTTGACTAACCGAATTATGAGTATTGATAATACTTATTGAATTTTTAATGAAGAGATTTTATATATTACTAATAGGCAATCAGAATAAATGGCACAGAAAAAAACTTATATCGTAAGTTTAAAGACTACACATAAGCCAATAAACAAAACTAATGACGTAATTTTCACTAACCCGTTTTTTTTACGACCCGTAAACTTACAAATCTGATCTTAATCAGTAGGTCAAACGAAAGAAAATTTGTCAATTCTATGATGGCCATCCAACACAAAGGAAAGTAACACGAGAATGGTAGGTACATATGGATAATTTTATGGACAATTTGACAACCAATTCAGTTGCCAAGTTATATGGAACAGCACTTGGAACTGACCGAAACTAAGACACGTCTTGGGCCGCGTTCCCACTATGTCGTGCCGACAGATTATCGTGTTGTTTAGGGTGTCGTATCTAGTGTCTTTAAATGGAGGTGTTCACATATAAGACGACACTATTAACTTTCGTCATGACTTTTTTATGTCGTGACGGCAGATTGTTAAGTGAATCGATATAATCTGAACAGCTAGAGACGACAGTCGTCCAACGATAAATTAATCGTCACGACATTGAGGCAACGCGCCCCATAATAGAACAAATGATCGTGACACTGGATCTTTGCAAGTTGACAGCAAATATATGATAAAGCTTTACGAAATAAATCATAGAGGAAGAATATTATGAAGAGGAAGTTACTATAGAGCATCTTACAAAACGGAGTACTTAGTAACTCATAACTACACTTTATATGTATAGATTGCCATCGACAAGGTAACAAGAGAAGAAGACCATGGCGATCATTGTGTGAAAGTAGGTAACAATTGTTTAGGATACGATGGGACTGGCATACGCTAAGCGTAAAAGCCCCTATAAAACAAATAAGAAAAACAAAAAAAAAAAAAAAAGAGAAGGAGAATAATATATTTAACAAATTTATATCATGGAAGCAAATTACAATGAGACGTTTGATACTAATGTACCCTGCGTTATGAACTCTTAAAATTTCATTAATATAGTTCAATTTCATCGAAATTTCATAAATTATAGCCATAAAACTATCGAAATCTTCTTAAAAATAGGTACTTTATTCAAAAAGAACATATTAAACTAAGAAATTGAGGTCGGTGAAGACATAAAACTATCTTTGGAACAGAATATTCGACTGGATACGGATCCCAAGACTACCATATCTATGCTTATGCTTGGAGTCTTGCCAAACGCTTAATGGCGAAACTTTAAGCCCGTAGCTTTTAACTTAAACACGTTCCAAAGTTAGATACTATCACTATTGGTGATATTTTAAGTCATAACAATTTTTCGGAAAGGTCAAGAACCTACCAAAGTCTGTATTTTGTATTTTATTATTCATCATCATCTGCCTAGCCTTTTCCAAAACTATCTTGGGGTTGGCTTCTTGTCTAACCGGATGCAGCTGAGTAGTAATACTTGTAACGACTGTCAAAAATCTACAAATGGCAGCCGGGACCAACGGCTTAACGTGCTTTTCGAGGCACAGAGGAAACTCGGTATTTATTTTACGTTACATTTATTTAAGTAACAGTTTTTTGTCTACATCTATAACTTTGTCCATACACAAATTTTTCGAGAGTTTTCTATCAATCTATTTTCTACAAATCTACAGTTTTATTAACAAAATTGAGAACCATCAAGAATTTTAAAACATTATTCATTCTTCACATAGTTTTCCTTTTACGTAAGCTTAAAATAAAATGTCAAGAAATATTTCTCTTCACAAACGGCTGAAGTCGGAGATTGTCAAGAGATTTCTTTATTGAATTTGTGCGGAACAGATGACGTGGTTGCACAAAGGCTGAGCTGACGCACCCCACGTTACTTGCGTCCCATTTGTATTCAAATCGGTCTGGAAGTAGGGCATTATGTTTGCTTCAACACATTTTAAAACAACATCTATTGCATATTAAAATGTCGGGTGATGATGGATGAAGTCGGTGGACGAGGCAGAGCAGTAGGTAATACTGAGCAATTCTTTTAAGTGGAACAAAAAGGTGGAATCCAAATGCAAAAGTGATATTGGGAAAAAAGCCAAATATCCTAAGAAAGTTTCTTAGGATATTTGGCTCTTTTTTATGAAAACAATTTTTCCATACTTAAATTTTTGTTGTCCCTCTTCATAGAAACACTATACAGGGTGTAACGGAAAAGGTATGTACATACTTAAGGGTGTGCTACAGACCATCAAACTAAACATGTTTCTCCATCGTACCAACATTTTAATAACGAAAAATTATCTGCTGCCCCATACAAAATTTCAATACCTATTCGACCCAAATGTATGGGGTAGCTGATATTTTTTTCGCTATTACGATATTTGTCCGATGGAGAAACATGTTCAGTTTGATGGTCTGTAGCACACCCTTAAGTATGTATATACCCTTTCCGTTACACCCTGTACATAATTTTTAATAAAGATATTCATAGGTGGGGCTATGTAGTAGGAAAGCACAGATTTATTAGACTCTTAAAACGACAGGACACTTGCAAGATTCGATCAATAGCCGGAGAGACAAGTGACGCTTTGTTGACTTCAGCCAATGTGACTGGTCGGTTCCCGCATGTCTTCATGCCCCTCACCACCGCTTTTATGGAAACCGGTCCTTACGGGCTGAATTTCAGAATATCATAAAGCTGATAGATTACTATTTATATAAAATTGTAACTCATTATTTTTTTTGGAAACTTTGCCTACTCTAGGTATTTCTCCCATTTAATTCAATTTATTTATTTAATCAAATGACAATGTTAACATTAAATAAAAATAGGTAAAAAAACTTTTTAAGTTAAACGGTTTTATGTTAAACATACATTGCAATGTTTAAGATAAATGTACTAAAAACCAAAAAATAATAAAATAGATACAGTCGTGGGAATTATAAACATATGCATAGACTAGACTAAAATAAAACCGTGGGGCACGTCAATTACAAAACAAACATTTTAATCAACGATTGTAGACAATTGACGTGCCCCACGGTTTTATTTTAGTCTAGTCTATGCATATGTTTATAATTCCCACGACTGTATCTATTTTATTATTTTTTGGTTTTTAGTACATTTATCTTAAACATTGCAATGTATGTTTAACAATAAACCGTTTAACTTAAAAAGTTTTTTTACCTATTTTTATTTTCTTGTTTTTAGTTTTTTTACCATTTTGTTCCCACGAGTAATGGACATTTAAACGGTCGACCCCCCCAGAGGTCCAATAAAGGGGCAAGGCTATGTACAACAAGATGCGCCTGAGTTTTGAGGGGAAAACGCTAACGACATATCATTTTTATCCACCCTAATGCCATACAGTTCTCGGCGCGTTTTAACCTTTCACCTTAACTTGGGTGGTGTACCGCTAACGACGTATCATTTTTAGCCACCCTAACGCCACATAGTCCTCAACACGATACAAAATCTTGACTTGGGTGGTGGATTCAGGCTGGATTAATCAGATACCTAAATTACAGATTCAATTTCTAAATTTAAATCTTATTATTATACGCCATTTGGTGGCTGCGCCCATCTTAAATATTGAGGTTGTATAGTGCACTGTATTCTTCTTGTCAAGCCCTTTTATTTGATACCCATATTGGTGGGATTGATAAAAAATTGTTATCAGCCATTTGGTAGCGGCGGCCATCTTAGATTTCAATTTTGCATAGTAAATTGTATTCTACTTGTTGAGACCTTTCATTTGATACCCATGTTGATGGGATTGATAAAACCTAAGTTATCCGCCATTTTGTAGAGGCCGCCATCTTGGATTTTAATTTTATATAGTACATTGTATTATACTGGTTGAGCACTTTCATTTGATACCCATATTGATGGGATCGATAAAACCTAGGTACGTTATCCGCCATTTTGTAGCGGCCGCCATCTTGGATTTCAATTTTTTATAGTATATTGTATTCTGCTTGTTGAGCCCTTTCATTTGATACCCATATTGATGGGATTAATAAAACATAAATTATCCGCCATTTTGTAGCGGCGGCCATCTTGAATTTATAATGATAATGAATAAACATAATTGTATTGTCACCAAAATCCAAAGTGTATACAAAATTTCAGATTAATCGGTTGACAGGAAGAGGGTGAAATTTGAATTACTAAATATGACCCAAGAATAAATAAAAAAACAAACGGGGTGAGCTAAATAAAACCGTTTAAAAAGTAATATATTTAAGTGCACTTAATGCTAGTTAACAAAAACAGGATGGTGTTGCAAACAGCACCGTGTTGCAAACAGCACCGTGTTGCAAACAGCACCCTTACTAAGTTATGAAATAACTTGATACAAGCCCAAACATACTTTAGTATCACAAAAGAATTGCAGGCAGAACAAGAAAATTGTTTTAAAACAAAAGATAACACATTTTTTTTTTTGAAACGTTCCCTACACTAGGTATTCCTCCTATTTAGTTGTTCCAAGTGTGCTGACGGTCGTACTTACTAAATGACTTGTCGAATGCCTGACCAACAACTTGAACATGCTTCTCATGACTTTCGGTTTCGACCATATGGTTAGCATACGAAATCATCTCCACCTGTATTTAAACTACCATGACCAGCATCATCACCCTCTGCCTAGCCTTTCCCAAACTTTGTTGGGGTCGGCTTCCAATCTAAACGGATGCAGCTGAGTACCAGTATTTTACATGGAGCGACTGCCTAAATTAACATGACCGCCATCTAAAATTAACTTGATCCAGGGTTAGAAAACACGGCTATATTTCACGTTAACAGCGCCCGTACGTAAACAATGGACCCACATCAGCTTTGGCAATGAAACAGCAGATGGCCTTGCTCGAGCCAATAAACTTAGCATTTACGATGCCTCCGGGATAGGGTTGTCGTTGGCCTTGCAACTTGAGAGACCCCTGTTGGTGGGGGCGAGAATTTTATGGGTCTAATTATCGGACTGAACGGGCAATTTCCTTGTCCTTTCGTGCTGGTTATGGATGGGTCAATAGGGGTGAAGACTGGGTAAAGAAAACGACATTCTATTTTGTCCCTCAGACAAGCTATACAAATGAAAAGTATTAGATGCGTATTTTTTGTTTTATCAAAATATCACAAAATTACTTAGTTAAAGCTCATTAAAGTTGGAGAGTGGGGCTCACTACGTCACAAGTAGGTATAAATATTACCTACATGTGACGTCATGCGCCATTTCAACTCAATATATCTCCGTAATTTTATGACCACGTGAAAAAATTAAAAATACGTGTCCAATACTTTTCAATAAACTACCCGACAGACAAAGAAAAAAAAATGTCATCCCCTATTTCACTGTCACACGAAATGAATTGCCTCGTTGGTCTAGTGGTCGCAAACGCGACTGCTGAGCTGGAGGTCTTGGGTTCGATTCCCCGGTCCGACAAAGTGTTATTGGATTTTTCCATCAGGAATTTCTCAGTAGCAGCCACGGAGGCTGGATTTGTACCCGATTGATGGCAATAGGCTCGCCCCTCATTACATGGGACTTAAATATAACTGTCGAAATGAGTACAGTGGGCCTAATCAATTGGGTACCCCCCTTGAAAGCACCTATGTTCGAACTGGGGGTACCCAATTGATCTGCATCAATTGGGTACCCCGCTACTGTCCTATTAGATATACCAGCGCCTAGTCATTCGGGGATTCCAGGCGTGATCTTATGTTATGTCGGTCTCGCAGGTTTCTGTTCAAAACACTTGGTGATTCACATCAATTAGTTATAAGTTTTGATATTTTCTTCAGTTACTCGACATTCATATTCTCCCTGCCTTAGAAATTAGACAGTTGGTGATTGTTTTCAGATATTTATACAAGAAGAAAGAAGTATCGTAGGTCAAACCAATACATTTTGACTTCTGTAAGAGCTCTTTTTATTTGTTTAATTTTACGTGATAAGATAAGATAAGATAAAATTTATTTGCCCAAACATGTGTACACATACAATAATAACAAGTGCATGTAGGATAACATATAAATAAAAATTGGTTCAGACATGTTTGCCATACTATGGCGTGCAAATGTTTAGAGTTACAAATTTCCTTAAAAACAAGAGAAGGCAATTTAACAAAAAGTAGACATAACAAAAATAAAAATAAAATAAAAAATAATTTAATATATGACTGTTAAATTAGCAACTAGTAGGTAATAATTAATAAATGTCAAAAGTATAAAGTTCGAAATCATAATAAAAAAGAAAAAAAAATAAATAACGAGTAATTAATAAAATCATAATTGAATCTATAATAATCACAATTTTATAAAGTCCTTCAGAGTCAAATTATCCAAAAAAAAAATAAAAAAATATGACTATTTATATTATAAAAACATAGAGAATAATAAATATGTAAAGTATTATCAAAATTTCTCATCTAAAAACTCATTCAAATTATAATAAGCCTTATCTGCTAGAAAATTATTTACTCTCTTTTTGAAAGCCACATCATTCAACTGCTTCCAGTTTTTTGGAAGTTTATTGTAGATTTTCGGAGCCATGCAAAAAACACTTTTGCGCATAAGTGCCGTTTTATATTGTTGTAAGCAAATTTGGGTACTGTCACGTCTATTCCGAGGGAATCGATCTGCCATGCGAGAAAATAGGAGAGGGTTGGATCTTACGAACATCGCATTTTCTAATATATAAAGTGAAGGTAGGGTCAAGATTTTGTATTTTTGAAAATAAGGTTTACAACTCTGAGTGGTTTCTAGTTTGAACATCGACCTAATACAACGCTTTTGACTTTTAAATATAAGTTCCCGGTCAGTCGAGTTACCCCAAAAAATTACGCCGTATCTTAATATGGACTCCACCAAACCGTAGTATGCTGTGAGTAAAGCATCTATACTAATTAATGCTGCCAGTTTGTAAAGAGCATATGCTGAGGTACTTATTTTCTTACTGATAGTCTGTATATGGGCCTTCCAATTTAATTTATTGTCAATAATAACTCCTAAAAATTTAGTTGTATCAACTTCGTCAATGTTATTATCATTATAGTTTATATTTAGATTATTAACTAATGACAAGGAGCGCTGATTAAAGTGCATGATTTTCGTCTTATTTAAATTTATTTTTAAATTATTATTATTTAACCACTCTATAATTGCAACTAGTGAGTTATCAATATCAGATTTATATGTGTCTCGATTTTTACACGCGATTGTCACTACACTGTCATCAGCAAAGAGGCTCATAGGGTGTTCTGTGGACTTAGGCAAGTCATTAATATATAATGTAAACAAAGGAGGTCCCAGGACACTTCCCTGTGGGACACCGTACCTAACTTCACGTTCTTGTGACCGATGTGACTCTTCTCGTTTTGTAGTTATGTTTACCCTACTGACTTCCGTTATTTGATTTCTGTTTTGAAGATATGACTCAAATAGTTTTAGTATATTGCCTCTAATGCCATACGCTTCGAGTTTCTTAAGTAAAATATTGTGTTGAACATAATCAAACGCCTGAGTCATATCGCAGAATATACTGCACACCGGTTTATGTTGATCCACATTCGCCATCACTGTATATAAAAAATCATATATTGCCATGTTAATAGTTTTTTTTTTCCCTGAAACCTTTTTGTTCATTGCAAAGTATTTTATTGTGTTCTAAATATGAGTTGAGTTGTCTATAAATATATTTTTCAAAAATTTTGGAAATTACTGGTATGAGCGATATAGGTCTATAATTCATCATCAACTCTTTATCGTCTTTCTTAAATAGTGGTTTTACTATTGATGTCTTTAGTGCACTTGGGAATATGCCAGCACTGATACTCAAATTAATTATGTAACTCAAAGGAGAACTAATGACGCCAGCTACCGCTTTGAGTACTTTTGTGGAAATATCATCGTACCCTACACTATTTGTATTTTTGAGGGTTGATATGATTTTTATTATTTCATATGGTGAACTAGGTCTCATAAACATCGAGTCTCTTGTATTCGAAATATTTTGAGTTACTGTAGTTCCAGCATTTACAATGGGTTGAATTTTGTCGATGAAATAATTGTTAAAGATTTCCGCTATGTGTTTTGGCTCTGTGATGGATTCATTATTAACTTTAATTTTATGTATAGAAGATTTCGGTATATTAAGTTTGCTTCGTTTAATTATTTGCCAAGTCGTTTTGGATTTATTTGTTGATGTTTTAATTTTATAATTGTTTTGGGCGCACTGTGTCAGCTTTAAAATTTTTTTATATAGCTTGGTGTAATTTTTTAGACTCATTTTATTTGTCTTACTAGGTTTTAATCTATAGTTCCACAGCAGTTGTCGTTTCTTTTTGCTACAAATTTTTATACCTCGGGATACCCAATTTACTTTTTTTTCTTAAATTGACTGTTATCCCAATGTGAGGGAAACATAAATCATAAAGTAGCATGAACAAATCTAAAAAAGCCTTATATGCAATATTGGGGTCGATAAAATGCCACTTTACCTTGGCCCTCTGAGGTCCCGCTGTTGGCCAAAAACTACTTCTCCTTGGATAGACTATTGAATACGTGATAATATCGTTTTCAAACTCAATCATCGAGCTATTTTCGTTCATCCGAAGAAGTCCGAAGAAAAAATCTATTACTACAAATGCGAAAGTTTATGAGGATGTATGGCTGTTTGTTACTCATTCACGCAAAAACTACTGAATGGATTTAGATGAAATTTGGCACAGGTATCCATACTAATATTATAAATGCGAATGTCACTCTGTTTGTTTGTATGTTTGTTACCTTTTCACGACTAAACGGCCTGATCGGATCTTAATGAAATTTGGCAAGAAGATAGATTTCAACCTGGGGAAGGACATAGGCTATATATCATCACGCTACGAACAATAGGAGCGCAGCAGCAATTAAAAATGTTGCGAAAACGGGGAAAATGTGGCGCAGACGAAGTTGCGCGGGACAGCTAGTATATAATAGTCTGGAATAGCACATAGGATACTTTTTATCCCGGCAGTACGGTCCCGTGGGACAATTACCGAACAAAACGCGGGCGAAGCCATAAGCATAAGTAATCCATATTTTTCTGCAGTATTTCTATTGACAACAAAACTTTTGACAAAAGTCATAAATATCTCACGCTTACCGCCTACATGTTCCGCGATTATATCAGCTGATAAATTATTCACGTACATAAATATCTATTTCTTGACCAACGCGGAAGATTTCTTCGCATTTTATTTTAAAGATTTATTGCGAAATAGTTATTTTAGCTTGACTTCAGAATGTCATAATATTTACGCAGTTTGTTTTGTAGCGGGACTTAATACTGCGGATGTTACATGAATGTTATATGTTTGCCAGTGAACAATGTTAGGTCCTTTACCGTCAGACTGGTATTGGTTTAGAGGCCCCGAACTTGTGTAACCTTAGTTATCGCAGCTTGTTAAGCTAAGAACATATAAACACAAAAGTGATATTGTGTGTACTCACAGGAACGAACTTGAGCCATAAAACCACTAGTGCGAACGAGAGCCATCAATACAATATGTCCTCCCCAAATCAACAAAATTAAGATGATGTGAGAATGTAGGGTGACTGAATTAGTTATCATCATCTGCCTAGCCTTTTTCCCAAACTCTCTTGGGGTCGGCTTCCAGTCTAACCGGATGCAGCTGAGTACCAGTATTTTACATGAAGCGACTGCCTATCTGACCTCCACAACCCAGTAACTGGGTAATACGAACCCCTTGGTAAGACTGGATGTCAGACTTTTTTTGGCTTCTGACTATTCGTAACGACTGTCAAAGATCTACAAATGACAGCCGGGACCAACGGCTTAACGTGCTTTCCGAGGCACGGAGGAAACTCGGTATGTAATGATGGTCACCCATCCACGGACCAACCTCGGCAAGCACGGCTTGACCTTAAAGATCGACCCGGGCGGCTGTAATTATTTAGCCACGAGCTCCTCCTGGTGACTGAATTAGTTACCGATACTTAAACACCCACCGTATGAATTTCGCGCGCGCTCGCCTTTGGCTCGTGATAAAATTGAATGAGTATAAAAAAAAATCTTTGGGAAAGTTATTTGTTATTTGAGTATAATCACGTGTTTAAGTATCGGTCACTAATTACCAGTCACCCTATACAGTATGTTAGTTTAAACGAGGGGCATATTCAAACCCATAATAGTACATGCTAACATGATACTAATAAAAATATAAACAAAAAAAAAACACTGATAAGTAACAGACAGAACCATACCGAAATTTTCGCAAATGTCACGCAACGTGTATGACACCCTTGCGCTAGCGACTTAATACTATCGCAGAACATGTGAACGGGTCAATGACTCTTAGGTATAATCCATTTTCCCTTCATACTTTAAACTTACCTGGCTTAGGACAGTCCAAAATATCTAGGCACTAAACAAAACATTAAATTTTTTTCTATACTTATACGTTATAGGTTTTTTACATATTTGGGACGAGAATCGAATACTGAATACCCTCCCTCAATATGTCCCTCGTTTAACCTAACATACTGTATAGGTACCAACAAACTTGATTTGTTTTTAGAGTGTTTTGCGCTATGTTATTTATAAGTCATGTACTTAATTATTGATGGTAGTCCCACTCGATCATGCAGTGACATGACTATGGTACTGAAATCTACACCATACAAACATACATTACGTCATCGCGTGCTCAGTCCTCAGCCCCTCGTGTTCACTGTCCTTGATGTATGTGTGTACTTGTCTATAGGATAAATATTATGTAAGATGAGGATTGAGGGTGAATTTATTTACTTGCGATTTCACTTTGAATAGTGTATGTAGGTCCCTGCACGTTGTTTTCTATTGAATCTACTTTATCGCTTTGTACGCACGGCGAGTAATGGAACTATTCAAAACCAGTTTATACGGATCTCTTATTGTACGGAAAATCTATAAATAGCTGGCCATGTTATACTGGAAATCTATACATTGATGTGTCGCCGTGTGTACTATTTACATTTGATGCTAAGACCACATTAAGGTCGTTATCACACGGCAGCTCGCTAACGCGGCCGGGCGGTTTTTTTTTATTTGCGATGGGTTTGCTTTGGACTCAAGTCTAGGTCAAAGATGACAGAGACAAAGTCGACGATGGTGGAGCTTACCCAGAAGAAGCCTAGATTAGTCGGATCATCGTTGTATTGGCTGTATGGAATACACGCACGACAGCATGGACTAGCGGCGCTCACCGCCTTTCCGCGCGGAGAACCGCCAGCAAACTATTCGCTGACTCCGTTCGATCGCGCGGATGTTAGGTGTCGTGGCCTTAAACCAGTGAGAGAAGTGGATATAGCACGGGCTAAAAGATGTCTGGCAGTTGGGTTCTGTCCTATCGTTCTACTTCCTTTGCTGTTATTATGATCGATCTAACCTTTTACGAGACAGCCTAGTTTATCTCTCCATGGTTGATAAGCATTATCTTACGCGAGCATCTAGTATATTGTTAAAGACAGCCCATCCAGTTGACTGCCTAACCTAATGCAACCGTAATCAGAATACCTATTTTAAACCATAGCGATAACAAAAATAGGCTGCCCTGCAAAAACTCGAAGCTTTATGATATGGCTGAAGCGGAAAGCCATATTAGTAGTGGATATACTCCACTACTATGATCTACTAATAAGAAGATGACCTCACTGGAAGACACACTCGAACTGCAACTTACAACATACCTGCTGATAGCAGATAAAAAGAAACACAAAAACATGCAATTTTGATCGCAAAAGTTGGTAATGTTATAAAAATAAATGGTAACGAGCGCGCCGGGCGGGGCGCCGTGCAAGTTAAACATCGTCCCGGACAAACAGACAAACAATTATACACGCTTCCAGTTGCCAGTAGTAAATCACGATGCGTTTGGCATTGATACCAAAAATGCACGAAATAAAGATAACCTACCAGAGAGAGTAACCAGAGAATCGGTAGTCTGCATATTCTGTAACCAGAGAATTGGTAGTGTGGGCAGATTGAGGTCAAGAGCCAGTCTATCAGACAATAAAAAAGCCAGATGACCAAAAATTATGCTAAAATCGCTAGTGGATATAATGTGTGGGTAAGTCTAAATGTTCACGAATGTATAAAGCTACAATTTGCCATTGCAAACTTCTTGTAATAAAATAGTATCCAAAATATGGTGAATATTTATTGTTAACGTTAAAACATTGAACCTACCAAAAACGGAGTTATCCCCCTAATATGAGTTTATCTACTGCATATTTATTACTTCCGTATCCGGATATATGTTTAAAATGCGAGACGTCGGTAAACGAAATTCTGGCATTCTTAAAAATATGTAAACTCCATAAAATTGGATTAATTTCGTGTCATGGTAAAACATAGTGGACACCATTAATTAAATTGCATTTTTTGCAACGCAACCATGATTAAAATGCATGTGTTCTGTTTTCCTTTGACTTCACTTTGACTTTGATAAAACACCGCAAATTATGATAAATTATGATATAAAAGGATTTGAATTTTAATAACATGCCGGTAACCTATTTACTATTGTAATCTAACGTACAGGATTGGCGTGGTCACCTAATGGGATTAAGAAATAAGTGGTATCATAGGTAAGGAAGAAGAAGATGAACCGTATCGGAGAAGAAGAACGTATGAAATCGTGAATGTGGATGGCTACAAGAGTAGAGGAAAAGAGAGGGAAGACAAAAGAAATGATTGATGAACTGTGTGAAATCTGGCTAGAAAGGAAGTAACTGGTCAGATGAAAATTAATAGAGAAGTATAGAAAAGGAAGATATACTGCGAGAACAGGGGACCCCAAATAAATTGAGATAAGGGCAGGCAAACAGTGATGAATTTTACTTATTGATAGGATTAAAACGAAATCGAATTAGGTGATGTTGAACTTGTGTAGTTATTTAGCCAGAATATGATAATATTATGGAGGTAACAACGTAGGTGTAGTAATAAATAAAGCTTACTCCGCATCTCACAGTACGAAAATACAAATTTTTATATCAAAACAGTCTGAAAGCTATCGTATTATACAATTCGGTTCATCGTCCTCAAATGGGACAATATTTATAGCATTGGACTCATTACAATAGCGTCTGCGTTCTAAAAACACGTCGTTTTATTATGAATTATATTAGATAACCAGGAAAATACCCGTGAATCATTAAAATCTACTTTTATTTTTATTGTCACATGTTATTTTTCTCTTTGATGTGCGAAATTACGATGTCATCATATAATTTAATCATGTGATCCGATATCTGCCGTGACCGTGTTTTTTGAAAAGTCATTGAACGGGATATTTTTGTTAAGTCTGCGGGAAAATAAAACGTATTGACATTTCAAATAATAAGATTGTGATATATTGGATGCTGGTAAGATAGTTTTCATTTGGGTGAAGTAGGTAGTCACTAATGAGCAAGAAATTTTATTTTACCCAATTTTATTGGGGCCGGCTTTATAATATTATAAGTAATAGATTTTTGATTCCGGTTATTTCAGATACCCACGCGGACGAAGCCGTGATCAAATCCTAGTGAGATATATCCCTCTAGGTTTTGATCGCAGCTTCGTCATATGTCCGAATTGTTTCCATGAGACAGGATACCCTCATGATCGTGATGATAAGAAAACGACACAATTATCTAGTTTTACTCCATACGAGACCGTCATTTGACCTCAACAACCTATAGGCTAAGTTTTTGCAGTAAGATAATTATCAACTAAGCACGTGTAATGACTATCAAGGAACAAAGATGACATTATTAGATTTCGCAGTAAAATGACCCTAGTCCTCTGTGTAGTAGTCTGTGATCACGTCATACTTGTGTGGAGGGTGACCTTTAGATTTTAGGAAGTCATCCAGATGTAGAGAAGGTCGCATTGATGACTTATTTCAATAATTTATTTAACTAAATGATAGGTTTGATGACAAAGAATTATTACTGACTACGAGACTTTGGACTGTGTTAAGGATGATATGCCAAGAAAGTTGTTTGATGAGATAACAAATAATAGAGAAGTATGTAAGAAGAAGAAATGCTGTTCCCTCCCTAATAAATTTGAAGAAGGGCTTGAGAATGATGACGAGACTTTAGAATCTTCATAATTTTTTCTTTAACTTAACACTTAACATTAGGTATTTACATACTTAATTTAGACTATGCCTCGACTTTTAACAATAACTTTACAAATAAAGACATATATTCAATGAAAAGTAAATAAAACAAAAGTTTTCCTTTATAGGAACAAAGCAATAACACGTATGGTTGAGCAATGGGCGCTAAGTGCATAGCACTAGATCTAATATTTCTAAATAAAACATTAAAGATCCCGAAACGGTTAATGAAGGTGATTTAGAAAAACCTGCACCGATACTAGTCCGGATACCGGAAACGACTATACAATCACTAGACTTCTAAATGAGTCTAGAGCTGCTAACTTCTAGTAATAAACACAGCACTATTATCCTTAACAATAAAAATAAAAACAAACCGGAAATGTTCAGGAAAGAAGAAATAAAATCTGCAGTTAAATATATAAATGACACATATTAAGTTCAAAGGTGGGCAGTAAAGCTAAGTTACGACAATTGCCAGCCTATCCTTGGCCAACAAAGTCATGCGCTGGATGATTTGTTCGTGAACTTGTTCGTATTGGGTGGTCTGTAGGTTTATAATAAAATTGTGAAAACTGTCAGGCAATTTATTTGTTGTGCAAAGTTACACCCTACGTTTAGCAACTACTTCACTGAATTTGGACAAAAATTTGACAGACACTCAATGCTTTACAATTATTTTTCTAATTTTACTTTCGCCCGTGACAGATGTATTTGTTGGTTTGTGTGTCCATGAAGTAGACGCTAAAATACAGGCTTCGGTTTTAATATCTGTCATTATAAAAACTATCTTCATCACTCATCACTGTCATCACTCATCACTTGGTGTCCTTATTTTTCTGTTTTGTTTTCATTTGCATAAGGGTTGTATTATTAACACAAGCCATAAGTTATTTTACTACTAACAAATTGGATCCTAGTTATTTTAAATTTCTATTTTTTATTTATATTGTTATTTAAATAAATAATTAAATTATTAATACTACCAAACGCCTCAAACCAAATCCAATCTATCGATTTAAAAACTCTAAATATTTTATTCCACATAGGTCTACACGGGCACTTATGCATAAAACAACAAAAAAAAGTGCACGGTCAGGGTTGGTCTTTTCTTATGGAGAAGAACCGGCAAGAAACTCTATGGTGAAGCCACTACAATTTCCCATTGAACTATAAAGCAAAAGTAAAAGAACTAAAGAGTCGTTTCCCCTTTCCATTAATGATATGTTCAATGAACACGGACGCTTGACGCCACATAGCAACTTGTTCTATTTCAGGCGTCCAGTTCCTCTGACCCATTTACTGTCTTTTGAGGGCAGCGCTGCAATGACCCGGATTCGATGCCCGTGCCACGCTCGGACGGGGACATTTGCGGAAATGCGAATTGGAGACGATAGCCTTGCGCAATTATGTTGCTTTTATATTATTTTGTTTGATTTTCCTTGGATATGGGCTAATGTTAGACTTTGTATGCATAGTGGTGTGGGTTTGTCATCATTAATTTTGGCCGTGGGTGGAATATATTAAATAAAGGCCTTGTCCACTCTCGTATACACTGAAAGAAAAGAAACAGATAGTTCTGCCCGTCAGCTTGCAAAAGTAGAAACATCTGCATTTGTTTTAATTACTACAGTTAGGCCTAACAAAACTGATACAACGACGCTTACAAACATCAATACTTCCAATACTGATACGTCCAAATTACATCATAGGGGGTAATAATAATAATAGCCTCTAATCATCTTGCCAAGATGGGTTCTGGGAACGGGGTTGGGTTAAATTATCGATAAGTGTTCAGTCAATTGGTTCTTCCCATCGGAAAGCATTCAATGCTCAGTTAGGAAGCGAAGTATTTGGTCATCCGGCTATGCTTCCTCCGATGCTCCCAGTAAAATGAATTTTATATGAAAATCGGTTTATGTATTCACAAGAGAATAGATACTCTTTTATGTAAAGGAAATCTTAACAGTCTTATTTGCAATGGAGTTTTAATATTCGAAATCTAAGCTTGTACGTCTTTTATATCTAAGTATGAACTGAGAATTGCTATTAAGCATCAAGTTGACTTTTAAGAACTTGAGACCAAATTTTATTGAGTAATGCTAAAAAAGAGAAATAGTATGAAAAGCTTCCGAAATTGGATTGGAGAAAGCAATTTATTGGCTACGTGTTATCTGCATGACAATGTCAATCTACCAAACAATCGATATACCGCAACACCTAAAGACGAATGGGTCATGTGGAATTGAGAAGGCGCCAACCGTTGAAAAAATCGGCACTTACTCCAACATGCAAACAATTCGTTTAGCGAGGCGACTCTGCGCCAACATTGTTTACATTCAGTCAATGAGAGCTCGCAACGGGAAATGTTTATTTAAAATTGTTTTACATGTGAGTTTTATTTAAAAACCAGGGGATTCTTCGTTATCATGTGCTCATGGTATGTGTAATCTAGTCATGTTTTTTGGTTTTATGTTTTTAAGGGACTATAATAACATCTAATAACTAAGAGACTTTACAACATCAGAATATTAGACTAGTACTAACTAGCCACACTATTATTTAGCAGATTAGTTAGCAAAAGAAACTAGAAATAAAGAAATACAATCGCATTGTTATACCTACTTACTATTATGCCACAAAGACATAATGTAAACTCTTCCATAAAACCTGTCATAACAAAGTTGTTTTAATACACAAATGGTATTGAATGAATTGTTGTTGGGAAAAGTATTGTTGTATATCTATTCAATGCGGAAAAAGAAAAGCAAGGACTTGTGTTCGCGTAAAATATTATTTCAGACAAGAACTAGATATCTCAAACCGATAAAAAACATGAATGAATTTCACATTATTGTTCTACAACAGGCATTCGCATTCATCAAGCACTTGATACATCAAAAGAAACACTGGCAAATATAGTTCCAAAGTTGAATAACGTTTCAACTAATATAATGGCGAATGTCTGTTAACGAAACAGACCATTATTGTTAGAGTATCAGTTACTTGCGTCATCAGGGGTAGATGAATTACTTTTTATCTTAATGGTTTCAGAAAAGTTTTCCGCAAGGAACTATCTTCAGGCCGATGCTTTTTAATGTTTGTCAGATCAAATAACATTTTCAGTGCGATGTTCCTGTACACTAAGGTTTTAAAAACACACTTTCTTTGCTTTTTCCTTTTGGATAAATGAGATTTCACACGTTAGAAAAGACAAGACATTAATTAACAATTTAAAATCTCATAAATTTTCCCTATTTACCTTTAAAAGTTGTAATGCATGATTATGTAATGTTACCGAAATAATTTGCGATGTAGATTCGAGTCCAGGAAGCCACAGCGACATAAAAACTGCGTTGAAGCAGCTAAAACGGCTTGTTACGGGAATGGTGCCAAACTAGACGGCTGCAGTCAGGTTTATTTGTCTTCATAATTGACTGTCCCGTGGAGAAGAATTACAAGATACTTGGCATGGGTAGCACACAAACAGGCATATTTGAGGTTCTCTATTTTGCGATCTGAAAGCTGCCAACGGATCACCAGCCCTTGGAGTTGCAGCTAACAGCCAAACAGTTTTGGCGTCAGACTCAAGATCGAAACAAGATAGTTTACACACATTAGGTAGATATTACAAAAATTAGAGTCAGTAGCCTTAGGTTGGGTAAATCAATTTTTAGCTGGCAATAAACACGATTTTTTCTTCTATTCACTGACAATATGACCAATATTTTCCATTATAATAAACTTCACAAAATATCCAACATTACAAAAGAAAACTTCCACGTAATTTCCAGTTTGCCTACTTATGTGCAACATCATAAATAGAGTTATAGTCTGTCAGCGACTCTGCATGGATGACGCACGGGCCGTTGAGTTGTGAACTTGAGACTCGGCGCCTTCCGGGCTCATGAAATAACTACTGGAGAAATTATTTAGCGTTTGGTCTATGTTGGAAACTATTGATTAACTTACTGATAGTGAATTGCGGACTTGTAACAGGGGTACGAAACGTTGAGATTAAAACAATTGAAGAGGGGTATATTTTATGCACAACTGTGGGCGAAGTTAAGTTGAATGATGATGGTATCTTTCTTTCTTTACCATGGGGTTAGTCCTTATCTGGTCTCAGAGTTTTTTTGCCACCCATGGGCCTGACTAATGACATGGCAGTCCGGCCTATCACTGCTTACTAATTATGATATTGAGAGTGGATTTAAGACTTGCCAACAGAAACAGACCGCTGATGATACATAAGAGTTTAGAACGGTATTTGATTGTAAGTTACCGTGGAACAAAGTCTATCTTTCCTGCTAATACCTACCTAAGCAGCATGATTCATAACACGATCGTCGACGTTGGATTCCCAAAAAAAACATCGCGGTTTTCTGCTATTCAAACATCTTATTGTAACCTTGACATTGTGAATCTTTAAATCCATTAAATGGCGCCTTACAAACATAACACCTAGCATAATACTTCTAAATTTTCCGTTGAAACAATCATTTGAATAATAAAGCCATCAATACTGGACAATTGTATGTAAATTTATACAGGTGGACCAACAAACAACCCTATAAAATGATGAAGTTATACTCCATACAATGAATATTGGCAAGATGTATAGAATAGCAGGTATTTATGAGCTATTCACTGGGTCTCTTTGTGGTTATGATGCAAGTAGAAAACTCTATTAGGTACTTTCTAAGTTGCATTGTTAGATGCAGGAGCTAAGATTGAATTATTATTAATCATAGTAATGAATACAAATGCTCTTTGACCATGGAAGGCCAAATAAAATGGTTGACAGGGAAACACTCTTGGCTGTCGGTTAAAAGGTCTTTGTTCACTTATCGTTATGTCTTACTTATATCTTCATGAATGAAAGAATCGGTGTGTTGTGTGTTCTCAAGAAGTTTGGCTTTGGATACACGCCATGAAGACAGTTTTTTTTTTACAATAAATATACAAGTTATATTTATAAATAATTCATGAATGACAAATCATATCGCTGACAAATTGTTAATATTACATCCGGCACTCAATATCGGTTTTAGATTGCGATAATATTTTTGGATAATAGTGTTGTTATCCCAAGAGCTGCTGTTGAGCATGAGGTCTTTGATTTGATTCTCAGGTCGGGCAAAGTGCCATTGAGTTTTTATATCAAGAATTTCTCAAAAGCAGCTGGAGCTGTATTACCAAGTATTGCATGAGAATCAAACATAGGTCGTTCGCGACCACTGTTGGTGTATTGAAGTAACACCTCTGCCTACCCCCTGATGTGTTTACAAAAATACCCATCATTTTTAATCCAACCACTAGATCCACGTAATCATTTTGTCAATTCCGATCAAAGAAAAGATAGAATTATCGAAATCCCTAAAGTAGTTAATCGAGTTAATAGATAAAAGGACTGTCAACCCGAGATAGAAACAGTCGAACTTATAACGAAGGAACAGATAAAGTTAGACAAGGCACTAATTGTGGCCGTGAGCATTGTACGCACGAGGCTCTGTCTTTTGTCCCTGGGGCTTTGAACCAATAATCGATAATCGACTTTAGCAAACATGATAAAAAACTTTACAGCGAAAAGGATAGATAGAACACGAAGGAAGATTATATTTTCGAATATAATAAGAAACTATAAAGAGTATCTTAGAAGCAGCAGTATTAGTTTTAATAAAGCACTTGTAATGAATTCGCTCAGGATTCTAGTCAAAATTTACAACCAAAAAGACTTCCGAAGCCAGACAAACATCTCCTAAATACCTATACTTCATACCCAATGAAAATGTAGGGACGTGCATCCGACGACGCGTGGCGGCAGACTTTGCTCAGTCGTCTAGTTACACATTTGTATAGGTTCGACGGGGGCTGTTCCCCTATTAGAGAACCACCGTAATGAAATATACACGTACATGCGTACATGTTAGGCAAATGTTATTATTCAGTGAAAGACTTTCTAAATGATAAAAATTGTCCAAATTATGATTGTACAATATGGGATCGGACTGGGTAAAGAAAACGACATTCTATTTTGTCCGTCAGACAGGTAATACAAAAATATTAGACACGTATTTTTTGTTTTATCAAAATATCAAAAAATTACTTAGTTAAAACTTCTCCTAAAATTGTTTGTCCGAAAATCATTATCCATAACACGTTTGCTATAAACTTCAGTAACCATAATGTTCAAAATCCCGAAATTTTGTTTAACATAATTATCTTTAGTTCTAAAAGTATTCTGTCATAATATTGAGTACTATAATTATTGAATCTCCTAATTTCACAAGACCTAAAGTCTCATGTCCTAAGTATTGTGTTAAATAATATGTATTATTCCGAATGTTCATTTATAATATATTTTTTTAGTCCTAAAAAATATGCTAAAAATTAGGTTTTAGTGACAGTAACGAATCGCTGTAAATCCGACTCAACGCAGTCTTGTCTGCCCTACCCCTAGAGTGTAATTTAAAATCGCGTAGGCGCGGAGGGGCGAGGCGGCCCGCGAGTTGAGGAGCAGGTGGTTGTAACACTCGCCGCCGCGGCTGAGGCTGGCCGGCTGTGCCGGCCAGCAAGCCGAAGCTGCGGTGGTGAGCGTTAAACCCATCTGCGACGATAAACTCGCGAGGGACCGCCAGAGCGCCGCAGCGCCGGAGCCGTGACAGAAACCATGCCTGCTGCATGTTGCATGCTTGCATGATTGCTTGCATGCTTGCTTGCATGCTGCATGCTTGCTTGCATGCTGCATGCTTGCTTGCATGCTGCATGCTTGCTTGCATGCTGCATGCTTGCTTGCTTTACAAAAACCACATGTTCACAATCAACTGCTTTATTGAGTACAAAAAAATATCAAATTTGTTCTAAGAATATTATTATTATAAATAAACATTATGTAATTTGAATTTAGGACTTATAACTTTTATAGAAAACATTTTTATGTCTTTTGTATATTATTTATTGTAATATTTATGACAAACGGATTTAGGACATATTATATTTAGGGATTTCAATTTTATGGCATGTGATATTATGTGATGTTAAGTTCGGTTGAATTATCATTCGGACAAATGATGATTAGGACAAAAAAAGTTATGGCACTTTAAATTATGGATAAAAAAGTTAGGTGACACAATAGAGAACCAAGTTGGAGAGTGGGGGCTTACTACGTCACAAGTAGGTATAAAACTTACCTACATGTGGCGTCATGCGCCTCCGGTCCATGCCCTCCCCGACCCTCGCTCGAGCCAGCCCGCGATGCTGTGCCAGTAGTTTTAAATCAGCCCCTAAATAATGATACCATTCAGATCCAGCCTGTCCCCATGCAGTCTTCCCCCAGCGACGCCCTAAGCCGAGGTTCGTACCCCACAGGGGGTGCCCTTAGCGTGCAGTCGCTTAGTTTGTAAGTTTTTATGCCCTGGCTGGAGGCCTTACTCTAAAGGCACCCACAGGATAGTCCGGTTAAGCAGACGACAACCTCATAGGTTGAACTGCGAGATGCCATTCAAACAAAAAAAGCGTCATGCGCCATTTCAACTCAATATATCTCCGTAATTTTATGACCACGTGAAAAAAGAAAAAATACGTGTCCAATACTTTTCAATAAACTACCCGACGGACAAAGAAAAAAATATAGGATTATCCCCTAGGTATTAATTGGAAATTTGACCATTTAAGACATATGTAGGTACCTGACTAAAATATGATTAATAAACTTCACTTTAATTTCTGTTTTGTTTTGTTGTCACTATTACCTAACATTTTAATGTATGTAATAATTTGCATGCCGTAAACGTAGACTGTAGCTGATCTCATTAATTTGTGTACAACATCTTATATACTTGTATAGTAATGTAGATCTACATTCATAGCAAATAAAGTTCTGATTCTAATTTCATGATCATACAGTTCAGTTACTCTCCCTCTATTCCAAAAAGCCTTAACATCAAAGTAGTTTTAAAAAGCAGAATAAACGCTACGCTATTACTCAAGAACGCAGTTTTATTTTATTAATGCATTGTATATGTTTTTTACATTTTAATCTATGCGTGTTTGTCGCATATTATGCAATAAATCTTGGGTTTATTACTTCCACGTTGCTCTGGGAATGCACAAATTAATATTATATTCCTGTGTGAAGGTACAAGTGCTGACAAGATCTCGATCATACTTCTCATTAAACAGATAATAAATATCTCAGGCCGATTAATTAAAGTTTCGAGATACCTTTCCACAGACAGACACAGAATTTCATTAAGTCCCATCTGAATAATCTTTTATTTTGACAGTAAACGAGGACAAACCTAGTCGCTTTCAAAATAATGTATCAAAAGAATATATCTCTATAGCTAATCTGAAACCTCGCTACACGAAATAAATTTCCCCAAGGTACGCTCACATAAATGTAAAATCTAATAACTCTGCAAAATGTATCTTCTTCGCAAATATTCCGTTAAAACATTAACTAAATGTAAACTGAGAGTCAGTAAACATAAATCTGTGTAATAAATAATCCTCTGTTTGCGTCTGCGTAAACAAAATTCTATCTGAGTTGACACTATGAACCTGGCTGCACAGTAATTTTCCCTTGCCTTTTCTCTCTATATTCGAAAACGTAAAAAACAAACATGGCGATCGTAAAGGCGGTATGACATTGCAAAAATTGAATTTAAAATATTCGTGCACTCTAAGAAGCTTTTACAGAAAAGTTTTTGGTAGAATTGTGTTTAGTACGTTTATTGTACAGGTTCACTGTTACAATTTCTAGCTTGGAATTTTGTTACGTAAAATATTTGTGTTCACCATTGTTGATGGAGTTTTTGAGTTACAAATTGAAAATATCTTTTAAGGGTATTACCTTGCTCAATGACCTTTAAGATTTGACCTCTGTACTAGTATTTGTTACTTTTGCGCCCTCTACAGACAAACGAACATACTAAAATAAAACGAACTGAAGATTAGGCAATAACACAGATGTGTCTCAGAGTTGTCAACGTTTTTGCCTATTTTATTCGCTCTTTTACGAGTCTCGAATCTATAATAAATTATTTAATAGTAAACAATTGTATTTTACCTGCTGACCTAGCTTTCATTCTACTACATGATACATTCTGAAGGTCTGATGATGACCAGGAAAGTGCTTATCGGTTCTCAGTAACGGTAATAGTTAGGATTACCTAGCTTTCAACATTTATCTATTTGAGCACGGGTGCTACTACATGATCCATGCTGAAGGTCTGATGATGACCAGGAAAGTGCTTATTGGTTCTCAGTAACGGTAATAGTTAGGACTACCTAGCTTTCAACATTTATCTAATTGAGCACGGGTGTTACTACATGATACATTCTGAAGGTCTGATGATGACCAGGTAAGTGCTTTTCGGTTCTCAGTAGCGGTTATAGTTAGGACTACCTAGCTTTCAACATTTATCTAATTGAGCACGGGTGCTACTACATGATACATTCTGAAGGTCTGATGATGACCAGGAAAGTGCTTATTGGTTCTCCGTAACGGTAATAGTTAGGACTACCTAGCTTTCAACATTTATCTGATTGAGCACGGGTGTTACTACATGATACTTTCTGAAGGTCTGATGATGACCATGTAAGTGCTTATCGGTTCTCAGTAACGGTTATAGTTAGGACTACCTAGCTTTCAACATTTATCTAATTGAGCACGGGTGCTACTACATGATACATTCTGAAGGTCTGATGATGACCAGGAAAGTGCTTATTGGTTCTCAGTAACGGTAATAGTTAGGACTACCTAGCTTTCAACATTTATCTAATTGAGCACGGGTGTTACTACATGATACTTTCTGAAGGTCTGATGATGACCAGGTAAGTGCTTATCGGTTCTCAGTAACGGTTATAGTTAGGACTACCTAGCTTTCAACATTTATCTAATTGAGCACGGGTGCTACTACATGAACATTCTGAAGGTCTGATGATGACCAGGAAAGTGCTTATCGGTTCTCAGTAACGGTAATAGTTAGGATTACCTAGCTTTCAACATTTATCTAATTGAGCACGGGTGCTACTACATGATACATTCTGAAGGTCTGATGATGACCAGGAAAGTGCTTATTGGTTCTCAGTAACGGTAATAGTTAGGACTACCTAGCTTTCAACATTTATCTAATTGAGCACGGGTGTTACTACATGATACATTCTGAAGGTCTGATGATGACCAGGTAAGTGCTTATCGGTTCTCAGTAACGGTTATAGTTAGGACTACCTAGCTTTCAACATTTATCTAATTGAGCACGGGTGCTACTACATGGTGACAGGTGACATCATCATTCACCAAGGTCTTCATGACACCTTTCAAATGAGTCCAAACACGAAGGTTCTACGTAGTGCCGTCACTGAGATCCTATACCCACCTTCGGAGTCCACCATCAGTTAGGTGACATCATCATTCACCAAGGTCTTCATGACACCTTTCAAATGAGTCCAAACACGAAGGTTCTACGTAGTGCCGTCACTGAGATCCTATACCCACCTTCGGAGTCCACCATCAGTTAGGTGACATCATCATTCACCAAGGTCTTCATGACACCTTTCAAATGAGTCCAAACACGAAGGTTCTACGTAGTGCCGTCACTGAGATCCTATACCCACCTTCGGAGTCCACCATCAGTTAGGTGACATCATCATTCACCAAGGTCTTCATGACACCTTTCAAATGAGTCCAAACACGACGGTTCTACGTAGTGCCGTCATAGAGATCCTATACCCACCTTCGGAGTCCAGCATCAGGTAGGTAACATCATCAGTCACCAAGGTCTCCACGAGCCCTTTCAAATGAGTCCAAACACGACGGTTCTACGTAGTGCAGTCACTGAGATCCTATGCCCACCTTCGGAGTCCACCATCAGTTAGGTGACATCATCATTCACCAAGGTCTTCATGACACCTTTCAAATGAGTCCAAACACGAAGGTTCTACGTAGTGCCGTCACTGAGATCCTATACCCACCTTCGGAGTCCACCATCAGTTAGGTGACATCATCATTCACCAAGGTCTTCATGACACCTTTCAAATGAGTCCAAACACGAAGGTTCTACGTAGTGCCGTCACTGAGATCCTATACCCACCTTCGGAGTCCACCGTCAGTTAGGTGACATCATCATTCACCAAGGTCTTCATGACACCTTTCAAATGAGTCCAAACACGGCGGTTCTACGTAGTGCCGTCATAGAGATCCTATACCCACCTTCGGAGTCCAGCATCAGGTAGGTAACATCATCAGTCACCAAGGTCTCCACGAGCCCTTTCAAATGAGTCCAAACACGACGGTTCTACGTAGTGCCGTCACTGAGATCCTATACCCCACCTTCGGAGTCCACCATCAGGTAGGTGACATCATCAGTCACCAAGGTCTTCATGACACCTTTCAAATGAGTCCAAACACGATGGTCCTACGTAGTGCAGTCACTGAGATCTTATGCCCACCTGCGGAGTCCACCATCAGGTAGGTAACAGCATCAGTCACCAAGGTCTTCATAAGACCTTTTAAATGAGTCCAAACACGACGGTTCTACGTAGTGCCTTCACTGAGATCCTATACTCACCTTCGGAGTCCACCATCAGGTAGGTGACATCATCAGTCACTAATGTCTCTATGACCCTTTCAAATGTGTCTCTATCCGTCAAACGAAATTCTCAAGATAGCTAAAAACGATAAAAAAATAAACACAACAGAAAAAAGTATTTGATAGGGTAGGTACTTATAATAGTTTTGGAGAGCTTGACCACACTTCACTTTAAATTTATTTTTATATTTAGGCATAGTCAGGCTTAGTCTATGAACACAAAATGAAATTACAATCTACTATAAATATATTAACAAGCTTAATTTCTATTTTTAATTTACCAAATATTTATATTTATACTATTTACAAAATGTTTTAATTCATAAAACATTCAAAAAGACAACTTTTGTTTTTAATTTCGAAAAATTTACGCGCGTATAGCCCACCCATCGCAAGAGTCATCGAGACACTAATGTATCGCGTCCCGTCGTTGCGCCACAGGCCTTTGCGGGGGTGCTCCAGCGGGGTACTGGTGAAGTTTCGGCTTGCTATTTATTATTTTAAAAGATTAAAGGATATTCGAAAAAAAAAACAGGTAGAATTGTGAAATACGACATTTCCTATTTTTTGGTACTCAATTGATGCCAAACTATTAAGCCGTTACATAGAACATTTACAATTTAGGTTTAAGAAGGACCTATTTACTACAATTTATTCCTAAAATTTGGGAATGTTTATTAAAATTTTAAACAGGAAGATGCATTTATGATGACCCTAAGTATAACATATATTTTTTATATGGAAAACGCCTAAAAGGATTCATCTACAAACTTCTTTTAACATACGGTGTTTTTGGGATTTGAGCAATGTAATCCCCTTAAACAATAGAATACTAATTATCCTTTTCTGTATTCACCCTACCTTGCAGATTCGCGCCGCATTATGAACTTCATTTTAATATAACCATAAAAGTCTTTGATCACCATCGATAGAGCAAGGTTGCTTGCTAGCGAATTATCGAAGCGAAATGAACTTGTTATTGAAGTGGTACGTGCTTAGATTACCGAGCGTGCTTCAGCGCTTCAAGAAAAATCTTTGTCGTGGAAATCATTCTATTTTTAGAAACAATATGATGTAAGACTGGAGGCAGTAAGACAAGCTTCACCTTTATTGATTTTGTGAAGAATGCGCCGATAAAATTGGACAAAAGATTTAATAAATGTATTTTATTCCAAAGTGGCAATGGTATCCAGCTTTCTGGGGACTTTTCTTGTTGACAGCGATGTGAACAAATTTTTTAACGCCCTGTAATTCATTGCCCATTTTAAAATATACATACTTCTGCATATTTTTACTATTATTTTAGATATATTTGTAGTTTGTTAAATATAATGTAGTTACGTACTGAATTCAAATGAAATTATAATTTTAATTTATAAAGCCTAAAATGTATTTCAAAGTGTAATATATTACAATATTAAGTTGAAGATTTGTGAATATGTAATATTAATTTGAAAATGTTTTGAGCTTCACTAACGGCTGAAGTTAATCCCGTTTAATCAGAAGCCGGAGAAAAAATATTACTAACTCGTATTATGATTAAAATTAAAGTGTAAGACGATTTACTAAAATGTGTACGTAGGTACTAAGATAAAACATCGAAACATATAATTGCGATTACAGTTATAATTCGGCCACGTAACAGTAATTTATTTACTTATTAATTTTTTGCTGCCTGAATGCTGGGTATAAAAACCGTCTTACTAGGAGATAATATTATAACATTACTTGAAACGAAACTTGTTTCTATTTGATTATGCTTAACGGTGCCTCTGGCTGGCTTTATATCTACTACCCTAAAAAAATCAAGATCTCTTCGAATCTTCTACTTACTTAATAAAAAATTTAAATTAAAGTGTAGGTAGCGCACGCCTTTAACGCTGTGTCTAGGACTCTAGAAGCATGACAATTTGCTCAAGAGTTCCGTAAATTACACTGAGACAGAATATGTGAAAAATGCATCCTCTAAGGACTGCCTCGTTGGTCAAGTGGCCGTAATCGCGACTGCTGAGCATAAGGTCTTGGTTTGATTCCCGGGTTGGGCAAACTGTTATCGGGTTTTCCATCAGGAATTTCTCAGTAGCAGCCACGGAAACTGGATTTGTGCCCGGTTGACGGCAATAGGCTCACTCCCTATTACATGGGACTTAAACATAACTGGCAAAAAGTGCGTGTACTATTAGTTACACCTCTGCCTAACGATATAACTGTTGTTATGCATCCTCTAAAGAGGTTTATCATGTTTGCCCATGGACAATCCCACCGGACACACAATGGGCTTGTATAGTTATGAGATTAAAACTTACTTGCTGATATTGTCCTGTCTCTCAACGATGGTCTGGAGACCGACAGCATCTCTTAGCTGCATGACCAACGCCGCTCTAACTCCCTCCGTTGACTTCAACTCTTCAATCCTTTCACTCAATGCCTGAGAGAAAAAACAAATGAACAACATCATCAGAAATAAGGTCTATTTGATGGCTGGTACCCTACGTTAAGCAAGGCAGTTCTTCTTTCAGTACGGTGACTAATTCTACTATTCAAGAAGCTGAAAAATTTATTCCTGTCCTTGACCGTCCATTTATGACCGAAGATATCAATTGATCTGTAGATTTTTTATTAATCGTTGCTCCACACTAGGAATTTCTCCTGTATCGAGGGTGCGTTCACAAACATTTAAACTCACTTATACAAACAGGCAAAACCGTTATTAATACACATAACTGTAGCTAGAAACAGTTCAGTACTTAAAAAAGAAAAGAAAAACAATAAAATCTGGTAACGATTTCACAAACTAACAAGACGAAATTTTAATAACATAAATAGGCAAAGTTACCGAGAACGTTGATAAGGATTTATTATTCAAAGAAAATTCTTTCCAAGGTTGTGAACCTTAGAAAGAATTTTCTTTTTAGAATTTTCTTTGAGGAAAGTTTCCATCATGAGCTCATCCATATTTAAGTCTTTCAATTTCGTTCCTGTGTTTATCTTGCATGACCTAAGACTTGAGAGACCTTTGAGGAGCTTGAGCACGGGTAAGAGTTACGACTTTTAATGATTTTAAATTAAACATCACGTCTAAACTTCTAGTTTTATTTCTTTGAAAAAAATATAAGTTGTACTAGACAATTTTCTTTATAAATTGATATGTGAAAATGTGAAATTATATTTTTATAACATAGTTATTGCACCTCTTTCTACACGAGCAGCCTGTGGCTCTCATACACGCGTGCAAAGTACAATGCCCTGCGTGTGCAATATAATAATGCGTTTAGGGTGCTGATGAGGCTGCCCCGATTTTGTAGCGCATCAGGGATGTTCGCCGGGTCGCAAGTTGATTGTTTCTACACGACTATGCGAAAACGGTGCACATCCCTGGTACGCAGGGTTCGGGCTAGCTCTAGCGGCATCCTGAGGGTATTCGCGCAGAGGTTTGATTGCCAGTACCTTAACCATTGCTGTATGGTTCATTTGCTGAGCAATCGAAATTTGTAGTGAGGTACTCATAATAATATTCTTACCTATCTTAATAAAATTATTGCTACTATGTTAATTAATTAAGTAACCATTTATTACATTTATTTAGAAATCAATTTATTATTTGAGTTAGGAAATTATTTTGTATTATTATTATTATTCTGTGTGTTTGTAGTTTAAGATCTGTTGCTGTTTGTTTAATTTTATGATCCTTTGCGATTGAAATAAACGATTCTATTCTATAGTGTAATTCATTTGTAAATTCATGTCTAACGCGGACAAAAAAAAACGATAATAACGCATAAACTATCGGACGTATTTGCATGAATTTTGACCATCTGAAAGACAATTTAACAACCCATATTTTAGTATACGGCTTTTATTTGTATTGTGTTTGATAAATCAAGGTGGGTTGTTTTTCCGAATAATCTTGGTGCGTGTTGAAGCGTTACGCATGCATTTTTACTCGCTCAAGGTCGCGGGCACTTATTGTCGCCTTAATAGAAATAAAATTACACCGGTAGCAGGATCACACTTTCTAAAGCTTTTTTCTAAATCTTTTACTAAAATATCAACATATAAAAACGGTCACTTATTCAGTACCTACATCATTCTGAAACCACCCACCCTTCAAAGAAAATTCAACGGTAATTAAAAAAAAAAATCTAGTGTTCCGGTCAAAATGTATGTATGGAAGAGCAGACTTTTTTTAAAATTACTTTATATTAATGTTATACTGATTATGCGGTAACATGATAACTCACCTCAACATCGTCAGAGTAAATCGGAGTGTCACTGAATACATTCTTCTTAACAATCACAACACTGGGACCCTGGACTCCTCCGACAAACTTCTCACAGTTGAAGAACAGTGCATCCTTCTTCACCATCTCTTCATCCACTCCTGGGAACGTAGGGTTCATGTCTACGGCAGTAGATGGCGCCACTAACGTATAGTCCCAGAACGACCACGCTCCATACTGGTGGAGAAGCAGGGTCGTGGCTACGTCATCAGCTAACACTCCAGTCAGTTTGGAAGCTGCTGGGAAAAAGCCGATCATTCTTTTGCCTGAACTCGAGTTCTGCTGTAGCCTCTGTTCCAAATTGTTCAGGTCTATGTAGCCTTCTTTCGTTTCTGGGATTTTTATGACCTGTAACAATGAGATGGAAAGTTGAATACAAGGTAATTATATATCAATAACGTTGCTTCCAAAAATAGGGTCTCTCACTCACACAGTGCTGTCCAAAAACAATAGACTACCAAAACAAAAACCACTACGCAATCAACAGCAAATATAGTTCGTCTCCTAACTCAAAAAGATATAGCTGTAGTTGTAAAGCAATCACTCAACATATTTAAATTCAAACACAGATATGTAAATGATGACAACAGCACTAGCTTTCTAGCAAGATAATATTATTAGTAACTTTGAAAATTATTGGCGAATAAACAATCAATTGAACACGACACATAAAGATGTCTTGCTGTCTGTAATATACGAGGAATCTATTCTAAACATTTAATCTATTTGGTTATTGATTGATTTAATGTCGAATCGAAACAAAGCCCTGAATTATTTTGTCAATTACCATGCCACCCATGTATTGAACATAATTAGGTAAGGCTTCGGAAGCAATAGAGCGTGATTCTATCAATATGCCTTAAAAGGTTTGATTGGATCTATTTTTGGCTTCCCTCTTGTCAAATTATACCAATGATCCCTACTTATGGAAATGTACGGAATTGGATCCATGTTAATCGGAATGGTAAATAGAATTGATTCCGATTCTGTTATATCATAAAGCAAATATTCATTCATACCAAATCATTAACAAGAAGTTACTGCAATCATAATAGCAAGTTAATGCAATCATAGTTAATACAATCCACCCCTACTCAAGTTTGAGCCATGAATATTGAAATTTCTTCATGCATATTTGAGATAATTACCTGACTTTACTTCCAGAACTAAAAATGCGGTCAACTATGTTTCAGGTTAAAGTTTCGACTGCTAAAATTCCCAAACGCTTGTTAACATTCTCAGGGGTGTTAACACTACTCCAAGTTTACGAAAGAATAAAAAAAAAAAACTAAGTCATGAAGTACCGTGAATAAAATACTTTAGAACATGCGTTCTTTAGACGACCTTACAGCGATAGAAATAACAACAATTCAAAAAGGTAAGTACAATTGAAATCCCTTATTCTACGTATTTACTTAGCCAGCCAGACGAACACGAAATAAAGGTGAATTTATTTATTCCTGTCGTATCATTGTTTCTTGAAAAGAATTCAAAGATGGAAGAAATTCTAGAATTAGGTCGACTTTTGGTCAAGAAACACATTGATCGGTTGAAAACAGCAAATTTTCTCCGAAACTGAGTTGGCTGCAATTTTTTTCTTCTTTATTGCTTGGTTTTCCAAATCTAGTCCCTCAAAAACACAACTTGGCTCTCGACTGAGTTTCATTGAAAACCCAGAAATTTATTCGTTTGTTAAAAAAAAGATACCTAAAGTTCATGAAAACCTAGTACCTACATCGTCGCGGTAAACCAAAATCTTATGTTCTAATTATAGCAATAGGTATTATAATTCTATAAACAAAACTCGATAAGCTAATGGTTCCAGATCGCGTGTTGCAAATTAACCTCACTAATAATACGCAAACGACGATGGAGTATTGGAGCGTCTAGCCACTCACTAGTAGAAATAGTTCATTAAAGCACTTATAAGATTATGGAGGATGCCGTGTTGATTAATAGGGGTTACCTATGTTTCATCGAAAAGAAAACTACTGACAAACTTAATGCCATAATGACATTATTTTTGGTAATATTCTGCCAAGTAAAAATTTGATCAAAAGAAAAAGTGCGTACTAAAATCATTCCAAATACAAGGTGTTGTTTTGCAACCTCGACAAATTTCAGGAGGTGGACACGAAAGACATAAATAATCAATTAAAATTACGGTACCTAGTTAATTATTAATAAACGCTGTATTTTTTGGTTGTTTAAGTTTGTCAGTATTTCAGAATAACCCCCTTAACATGGTTAAGGGACTAAGAAATTATCGAATAAACATTTAAGATTGTTTGTATGTGTGTAAGCGAGGTTATAAGGCAAGAACCAGACGGGCCGCGTTTAAAACACGGGTGGTTCACACTTACAGATTTCCGTAAATAAGAAAAATGAAAAAAAAATACATACCTGTGTTATTATTGATTCGGGACGAGAATCATTAGCATATTAACCTCCTTGAATTTGACGAGGATGCAAAACAACGCCTTGTATAGCAGCTAAGTGGGGATGCATTAAGAGCTTACACGGGTAACGATACGATTAAACCGTCCGGTGCACCCAATTTGCTGAATTATTGTGTACCTAAATGGAATTAGCATTTGGCTGACAATTAACCGAACTGCTAAGGATGGTCATCTTTCTCAGTCACATGCCTGCAAAACACTAATTACAATGGCAATTTGTGTTTGGTATAACAAGCAAACACAACAGGCAATGGCCTGCTGAGTTGAATGAAACTTTTGTAAGAAGGTACAGACCTACAGGTATCCGCTTAAATAGGCACTTCAAAAGCGCAAGAACATTATTTTAATGTCTTAAAACAAAATATCATTAAAAACAAGTGCATATAATTTTGGCCATAACCGTAAGTTTAATGTTTCAAGTTTAATGTTCTTTTTTGTTTTTAGATAACAAAACAGAACATTAAACTTGAAACGTCTTAAGTTAAAAAGCCAACAATGTATTTGTTTCTTAGAATCTGCGAAAACAAAATCTGTAACAATAAGAATTAATTGGAATCGTTATTTTAGGTTAAGTTTAAAGAAGATGCAGTGACAAAAAAAAAACAAAAGACAAACGGGAAAAGGAAAACATGCGAAAAATGCATGAGTTAATGTTTGCCAATTCCATTAATACTGCGAGTTTAAAAATTCCAGCTAAAATGGACATTTATTATTAAGTCAAATGCATGCAGGATCAATCAGCAAACTGGAAAACTAACCGACCGGAAGAAAAAGATGAGGATGGATATACAATGAAATGACATTATTTATTCTGTAAATAGGAGTCCATATTTCACCTCAAGGATTAAGATCTCTTTTGAAGTCCAGACAAAAGAAAAATCAACCCTTTAAACAAACTCAGGATAACACCCGTACTAGACTTTCGAGAAAAGAATCAGACACAATTTGAGTAAACCTGATCAAGCAAGCAATCTACAATATCAATTTGCTTGCATGCATTTAACAAATTCGTGAACGTCAAGCAATTTACTCCCACAAACTCAATTAAGTACAATCTTCAACCCGAATATGATTATTATTGCGACGCAACAGCTTTACAAGTTAGCAGTCAACGCGTTCAGAATTTCAATGAAGCTGCCTACTTGGAGCGTCTCAAATCGCAATCTTAGTTGGCTTCCTTTGAAGAACTTTAACTTTAGTGAAGTGAATAGCATCTTCTATTCAGAAATTTCTTGCCGTGTAACGTAAAGATAAGATAGAATATAATGCATTGTACACAAAAATAGTAACACTGCTCTTTTACAATATTACTAATTATATCAGTACAATGGCGGTATTATCGCTAATAACCAAATATCCTGTGAATGAACCACGAGTAAGTAACGAGACGACTATGAGATATTTGTATAAAGACCATTCTGGTTAGATTGATAAAGTACGCAAGTCAAATTATTCGTCGTCATTCATTGACTGTAAATTGCGCAGTTATTTTGTCTGTTTGTAAGTCATTAAAATGATCAATTTTCTTCTACTAAGAAACTTTAATAAAACGGCGACCTATCCCAAACTTATCCTGTTTTTATTGTGTGGTCTAGTTATTTAATAAGACCACACTATAAAAACAGGAAACGCAATACAACTAGCAAAACTACGCACAAACATAAATTTCGGACACGTACAGTCAGCATCAAAAGTCGGTTAACACTTATAAATATTACACCAAGTTTTGTGCTGGTTAGTGTGATCTGATGTTATATTGTTTTGTGAATTTGTGTAACCATTGATGAAAATATTGTTATGTATTTTACTCCAGTCTGTTAATATGGATCGTTCTAAAACTAAGACGTCTTATAATTTTGTAAAGCGACTTTTCCTGCTGACCGTACCCAGAATTCGACCAAAAATGCGGCAGTACGTACAGTATGAGATCATTTTTGGGCCTACTAGTAAACAAGGTGCGTTAAGAACCCGTAAACACGCCATACACTACGACGCGAACCCCTATGACCATGAAGTGACGTCATCCACCACTGGAGTAAGGGTTATGGCAGACTCGATACTTTTTGCTTAGGTGATTTGCGATTTGTTGCTTTTCGGAAGGTCGGAACAAAAAAAAAGGGTGATTGGTATACACCTCGCACACTGTCGTGATTAGAGAGGCTTTAGTATCTGCAAAACTTGCCTTATTTTTGCAATGATCGAAATCATTGTTTTCATGCGAATAAATCGACTGAAAGCGGAACCGAAGCAATCACTAAAATACGAGTATTTAGCAAACAAACGCAAAATTAAATTACCAATTAATAAATAATGATGATGAATATGATGATTGGACGAAGGCGCCAAATTCCCTATCAATAATGCTAAAAGTATTACGTCTGCAACAGCCCTAAGTGAGGTACTCTCACAAGGACAAAAGCGGGAACACTTTGTAAGGCACGGTATTGTTTACTTTTTACACGTTAGTGTTACATTGTACGTTATGAAAGCAATGAGGAAGGAAGGGCGCTATATAGAATATAATAAAGAACAGGAAATAACCCAAAGAACAATAATCTTGATGCTAACGGGTTTCCGGACTATTGTTGGGATTGCACTGTGCATTTATAAGAAGAGAGATCAAATTCGCACAGCTTTGTACAAGTAACCAAGTAATGTATGAATCAAAAATCTGTACGTTACAGTTGGTATGATAGCTTCTAGAAACAAAAGTCCTAGAGAAATGTGTGTAATTTAAGCTTCAGCTTGAAATAAATCAACGCTACATTAAGGCAGACATAGGCATTTTAGTATTTCTTGAGCACACGATTTTTAACTTATGATATTTGTAAAAAATGTGTTTCAGCAAAGCATCACGTCCTTTGAAATTGTAAAAGAAAATATTCTTGCGTAACAAAATAGAACACAACTTTCTGATGGTTGGAAATATCTTCTGAAGCAAGATTTTCCTTTGAAAATTGTATTATTTTGTGGATAGTTTAATGTTCTGTAATAAATGTAGCGTTCACTGAAGTATTTCAATTACAAATTGAAGAAATAACAAATGTTTTCGTGGCCGACATTATGACCTATTGTCGTCCTCTAAAAATACTTTTGTCACAAACTAAGTAATTTATCAGCGTAAAAAGAAAATAATAAGAAAGTCTGAAAGAGAAAACACGTTTCATCTTAATCGTGATTCTTTAGAATCGAAGATATTAAGTTCCAAGAAACAGTTTCTATACACACAGACCCATTGTATGCGGTACCAGCTGCTGTAGAAGATCTTTGACAAATCTTAACATCTTCATACGGAATATGATGAACCAAATCTGTCAGAGAAAGAAATCTATCGATATTCAGACAGAGAAGTTCAGGAAAGTCTAGATGAACCCCGAAGCAACAATGTTCTACAGCTACAACTTAATACAGTGTAAATTAACACAATGCCCAATCACCTACCTATGGCAATAAACAGTAGAGACACTAAAATATCGAAACAACGCTTTGTAAACATTGGACGATGATGCTAATAAAAATCAACTATACCGTCTGTTATAACGCGATCACGTTGGCAAACAAACCGTCGGTAAACTTGACCAGCGCTCACTCGAATGTGACATTAATAATCGTAAAAGTTTTACGACTGCTGATTATTATATAAAATAATTGCAACCATTTATCATAGAGATAAAGTTTTATGGCTTTTATATAAATTAGCAATATGAAAATTATGTGGAATTAGTCATTTGTTTATCTTGGGAAGGTGCCGATATACCACAAAACAGACGTTAAACCAGACGATAGTGGGAAGATTGTAAATATTATATAAGATTTCATCGTACGTTGACAAGAAAACTGATTTTCTGTGTCGTAAAAAACTCATTATAACCGATATTGGATACAAACTCATAACCGATATTTTTTTGGATATGAACGACGATGGTGATAAAAACGACTTTAAACAACATATTTTAATATTGGAAGCGCATCAAATAAACGGAAAAATATTTTTTCAGAAATAATAAACAGGAAGTCAGTAATCAAGAAAATATCTGCATTATAAAACTAAACGAGATCGTCAATTTATTTTCATACTCGCACGTCGAAATTTTGACGTTAACATAAAAATCATGACAACACTTCCTGGATATGACGGATACGATACGGAATACCTAACGTGATAATAAGCGTGAAAAATCAATCAGAGGATAATACTGTCACTACTATTAAAAACAGTTCTCTCGAGTGACATGCAGGATATGATTAGGAATAAAGATCTCAATGACATCGGAAAAGAAGAATCAAAGAAGCAGAAAGACTCAATTGCAACACAAAAGAATTCCTAAAAGATCAGTTAAAAAATAATAATTGGAAAAATACAACAGAAACTTGAAAGAGACTCTTAAAAATATACCCTTTTACGGTAGCATATAACTGACACAGAATACGAATGATATCGAAGTATGAAACGTCATAAAAATAAAGCAAAGGTTGATTCAGGGATAAAAGTGATCCAGGGATGAAGTGCGATAGACAGAATCTACTCGTATCTACCCACGCACGGTTTAAAGGTCACACAAGAAGTACGGGTAGAGGAATTTGTGTAGGTATTGAGATAGAAACTACATTTTAGTACCTTTGGTAGAGTAATAACGTTTCGGTTATATGTCTGCATGATACTAACAGTTTATCGAAAGCTATTGATAAAAAATAACATTCTTTTGATCGAGGTTTTTTTTTAAGAAAAGGGTACCTAAGTTGCCACAAATTCACCTTTTAAGACTTAATCGTTAGACCTTGCAACCACCTGCAACTACAGACTCGGCTTTCTAGGCCTCTAAGGCTAAAGAAATAGTACAAGGGCAGTAACCAACGTCGCAAGTTCAAGTCACGTGTGCGACGTAAATCATACTTTTGTTGATAAAATAAAGGAATTTGCCGAACGTAAGCGCAGTTCGACGAGCGTGTGTTTATGTGTTTTGCATAAAACGAAAATATACGGGTGATAGGGCTGTGAGTGTGCATGCGCGTTTCGGCGCTGCATGTTGTTAAAATGTACTGCGTGCTGGGGTAATGGTACTGCCTAATTTCTACGGGTAGAGTGTTCCAGCAAAGTTGGCTTAGACTTACGTCTTTTGCCTCTGGTGCTAGTCAATAGATACATACATAAACTCAAGCTGTTTTCCCATGAGGGAAGGGAGAAATTACAGACGGCCACCTGCATCATCCTTACAATAATGCCATTGCAATGAATCTATCAACGAATTTACACTACACTCCAACAACAACTACGTCTGCCAAACATTCTCAATAACTGTCGCGACACTGAAAACTAAATGCATTATCGTTGCATAAGAAAACTACGCAGTATGAAGCATACAAACAAATAAAATAGCCCATAAGATAACCGTTGCAAGCGTTATTTACTCCGTCGCGGCGGCGGCGCCCATATTAGACGGCCGTATTTTTTTATTGTATGCAAAAACTATAAAACGCTACGCTTCCGTTACGTAACTCAAGGGCACGTTATCGGCATTCGGCCTTTACTGGTCGTATAATGCGTTTAGTTGCAGCCGATATGTGCTCGCCACTATTGTTTATTTTGCACTCTGGTTTACTTTACTAGCTGTAAGTCACGTCGTGATTTTATACGAGTGGAAATGTCCAGCGTTTTGCAATTATGTTGCGGAGTTAGGTGTGGAGTGAGTGAGTCCGTGTGATGCCGGAATCATAGAATACCACCACCCCATTTCATCCAGCGGGTGTCGTAAAAGGCGACTAATGGAATATTTAGCATATGTACAATTAAAAAGATATGCACAATAGCATTCCGGAGGAGGGTTGGCGTCAGGCAGGCGGCCGGTTATAAAATCTTTGCCAAAACCCAGAATGGTTCGGATAAATGAAAAATGTAAGGGCTAGGGCGTACAGGGGGCAGCACCCGGCCACTGCGGAAAGTGGACAAGCGTTGTCGGACCAGATCTGGTGGGTGCGACGTAAGATGCAAGCTCGGAGAGTAAATTGGATGGATGAAATCTGCGACTCCCGCATTCCCCATTTATAAAACAATGGTTAGACCTGCTGTCTTGTATGGATCAGAATGTTTGGCCACAAAGGACTGAATGAATTTGCATGTGGCTGAGATTAAAATTCTAAAGGGAACATGTCGTGTTACGCGAGTGGATAGAATAAGGAATGAGTATATTAGAGGAAGTCTAAAAGTGGCGCCGGTGACTGAAAAGATGTGGTAATCGGTTGTCGTGGTATGGGCATGTGATGCGGAAGAATGAGGAAAATGTCGTGAGGAAAGTTTTGAGTATGAATGTGGGTGGGTAAAAGAGTAGAGGAAGACCATAGAAACGATGAATGGTCTGTGGGAAAGATGATATGGCAAGAAAGGAGGTATCTCATGAGATGACAAGTAATAGAGAAGTATGGTAGAAAAAGACATGCTGCGCCGACCCCAAATAAATTGAGATAAGAGCAAGAGAACGATGACTTAGGTGTGGAGTAAATTATATTTATGAGCTGAAATATCTATCTTTGTAATTGTGAAAATGGTATGGTAAAAGATCATTTTGCGCACTGCGCAGTCTCTATGTGATTCCCTGAAGATTCTGCTCTTGCATTCATCTTAAATGCTCAAAACGAAGGTTTATGAACTACTTCCTGCTACTTCTGGAAGCCCACTGCGGGAAAACGTTTCTCTTTTGTTTCATGATCCCTTCCTCGTACCTCTTTGACTAACATGACACTATATTTCCTAACTAGCTGTTGCCAGCTACCTGTGTTTGCGTGTTTTTTTTTTATAAAATATTATTTTCTACTATTAGAATCGGATTTTGTCAACAATTTCAAGATTTTTTCTCGGGACCCTTAATCTTTTGCTAGTTGCATCATGTAACTCTTTATAACATCAGCTATCTGACAGTAAAAGTCCCGGAGATATGCCGGAACAAACAAACATTGAAAAAAAAAATTTTCTTTTGCTATACTTATAAGTACCATTATATCGTTTCATATACCTTAACTTTTTTTTAATGAGAAACAGACTTCAATTTTATTTATTTATATAGAAGATATCAAGTTTATCGTTACTTTGGTCAAACGTGAACCCGTTAAACTTTTCAGAGCCTTGGTTATAGTGCTATCCCACAACTCACTTGACACGAGGCAAACGTGCCTTGCCCAGTCCCAATATATTTTAAATTGCCCACAAGTGGAAACCGGTCATTGTTGCACGTTGTTTTGATTGATATGGACAGGTCATATAACATTGTTTAATGAAAAACACATTTATCATCTGCCTTGCTTTTTCCCAAGTATGTTGCGGCTTTTAGACTGTCCAGATACATCCGAATACAAATTTTTAGCGGCTCTCCTTCGGACCTCAACAGCCCAGTTGCTGGGCGGCCGCAATCTGATACCCCATGGTACGACTTTTTGTCAAACGAAGTCAAAACTTTAGCGGCAAGGCAGTGCCGGAAGGGAACTTATTGGTGATTATTCTCCAGAAAAGTTAGGTGCGTCTTGCTCGCAATCGGCGTGCGTATATGACTGGATCCATGAAGTAGACTACGCAAAAGCAGGTTTTCGGCTGGTGGTTTTCTGGGAGAATGGCGCGATTTATGCATGTACAAAACCGTAGTACCAAATTAAAACTCTTAAAAGATGAAGGGAAACCTCCTCAGCGATTCTTACACGACACCGCTTGTCTGCGCGGTGCCACTGTATCGTGAGATCCGCTACAGCGTCGCGACCGCGCGGACGAGCGGCTTCGTGTGAGAATCATCTAACGGGTATCGTCAGTTCGCAGTTAATAATTAAATCTGAACATGTAACGGCTCACGTATCCGTCGGCATCACATTGAATTAACGCCAAGTACTACGTGCTATCTGACATGCGAATAAATGCATATGGCAACTGCATAACGCAACACGACCGTGAAATCTGCGGTTTAAAAAGTGTCCACCTTCTTGACATTGCAAAAGAATTTACCTGTTAAAGACATAACATCACGACTGTTAACCGAAAAGGTACACAGAGTACCCATACCTAGTAGTAGACTCACATTTCGCCAGTCATGTTGAAGTCCAATGCAGTAGCGGGCAAGTCTAAAGTTCCTATTTTTGTCGGAAAATTCTCTTCTTGATAGCTCCCATATGTTTTGTGTTTCTACCACTGTATTACAAGAGACTTTGCGCAGCGGTGTAAAACTTATTAATTAAACTTTTAACCATCTGATTGATACACGCCTTCCTAAAGAGGATATTCGAATTTCCGTCACCATCATTCCTTAGAAAGGTCTTTTGCCCGGCAGTGCATTGGTTCACGGTTGGCTATTTGACCAACATACTTGGGAAAAGGCTAGGCAGAGGATGGTGAACGGGTTCAATAATGTCCATCAAGCTACTACATATTATTATCTGCCCCAGACACCTAAAAAGTTTTAAACCATTTCGACCATTTTAATTCATTTTCCAAAAACTTTCTAAATGTCATCCAGAACGGTCATCACTGTTTTATGGTCCTCCGAGTTTAAAGTTTGACAAAATTCTAGATGTCTATTGTTTTAACATGTTCCAATTAAATTTTCTCGTCTCTCGTTCCACAATTTATTATTACAGTTGCGTTTCGGGTTAGATTTTGGATGAAATTATTTTGTAATATGTTATTTTGTTGAAATGTGAGATTCAGCGATGTCCCTTGGCGTCCATTTATCATTGGTGCCTCTAAATTAGACTTTCGGTCCAAAATGGTTAAAAAAAACCATATTATCAGCTTGTTGACGGTCCGTTGGTCTTGCGGTCGCAAGCTCCACTGGTGAAAGAAGTAAAGAAGCCGCCGCGATTGAAAGTTGGCGGTATGTTACCCTCGTGCCTCGGAAAGCATCGTTAAGCCGTTGGTCCTGCGCCAGATCTCTCACTGATCGTGGCGGATTGCCGTCCCATCGGACCATGAGAGTAACAGGAACAAAGACTGCAACCCCCCCCCCCATAATATCTCCCGCGTCGATGGCTAATCTCCGCTAAGATTGGCCGCCGTGAACGAAATCGGTCAAAAGGACTATATAATGTATATATCAGCTTGTTGTTAACCGTATCAGTGAAATGCCTTTAAAAGCTGAATGAAACATAACTAAAATGTAAGTGCTTAAAACTACAATGAAATCCAGAGAGCCTGGTAAGTGGCGATTCCAAAGCGTTTCGAAATCTAATCAAGTCGATGGATTTCTGCAACCACTTATCGATACTCAACAGGATGGACAAAACTTTTCAGAAGTTCATGTCACTCGAATACTTTTGAGCTTTCCAGCATAGCTATCGATGGTAAAATGGTACTTTGTGTAGACCCTGTTTTCTTCAATCCAACCTTATTATAACAACACCATATTTTCTTACATACTTAAATTAAGAACCACACCTATCAACATCGCACTATGCAATGGTTATACTTGAAATGCTTTAATAAAAGAAAAGAGGTTCTCCTTACCGTAGTATCATATTCCCTCCAGGGCGCAATCTGCCTCTCAGTCTCCCGGGAGGATACAAACAGTACCACGTTGTCAGGGCGCAGTGCCCTGAGGAACCGCACCAGGGTTGCTCCCACCACCGCCACATCTTCGGGGCAGGCACCCACCAGAGTCCGGATTATTGACTTTGATTCTGATCTGTGGATTTAAAAGAATGTTAGACTATGATGCTTGAGTATAAACGTTGTGAATTTTTGATATTTTGGAATGGTTAGGGAATATATTTGCACGAATTGCTTTAATTATCAGTATAAAAGTACTATCATTTATGTGGTAAAATACAATAATTATTTTTGCGTAATCGTACACAAACATAACAATTTATATTACATAAAAAAATTAAGGGAACTATATTTTCTATCACCAAAATTTATATTTGTCATCAAGTTGTATCACCTAATAAATAAATCTATCGCCACGAAATATTTTCGTTCTCAGATAAACAAAAGTTGTTCCCAGGTATGAATTATCAAATTAATGTTAATATATGTGTAAAATAAGAGATCGATAACCAATAAAATTATATTGCATTACATGAATATAAACTTCGTTCTTATAATAACAGTTTTGTTACTTAAATAATAGCTCTGTGCTCAGAATGGTAGATCTGTCACCAAATAAATAGATCAGTTCCTTATTTCAACTCGGACAGGTTAGGTTCGAAGGGGATGGCGGGGTCTAGTGAGCGAGCGGAGCGAGCGAACTAAGACCCCGACATCCCCTTCGTGTTAGGTTACTTTAAACCCTGCAGAGAGAAATAGGAGCCCCGCGTAGCGGGGCTCCGTCGACTACGCCTTAGTTTGGACCTGTGGTTTGGAGTTTTATGTAAACATTTTTATATTGTTTGATGATTCAATTTTCGTGACCCTTCTATTATTTTGAAACCTAATAAAATTACTTGATGATTGATATTATTTCCAAGTAATTCTTAATTAATATTTAGGTAAGCGTTTTGATATTATTTGATGATTCCATTTAGGTGACAGATCTACTATTTTGAGGACAAACCCTATTATTTAAGAAACACAAAACTAATTAAATTGGTGATAGCTTAAATGATACCCAAAAATTAACACTTCAGAACTATTATAATCCGTCTTACGAATTTTACCTATTTGGAGAAACCGAAGGTTTTGTTTGTGCATAAGATAATTATCCAGTTTTGGAAACCCAAACTCAATGACAGATTTCATAAAGTTCAAATTCCTTCGTAACCTAATTTAATCTGACGGTCACGTGTCCTGACGCGAGTTTAACATTTTTTACCCATCACGAAAGTGCACAACGCCGCCAAAAATGATTTCACTTCAAAAATATGTTTCAAAGTCGGTTAAAAACATCAGGCCTGTGATCGACGAAGACTTAGGTATGTACTAAACAGTATACCCACATTTACATTTTTCGCCAATAATGTTTAAGTCCCACACAGAGGGCGAACCTATCGTCATCATCCGGGTATAAATCCAGACTCCGGGGCTGCTACTGAGAAATTCAGAATAGGTTGAATTGTCTGATATTATGTGTGTTTACATTTTATTAACAAGATTTCCATTATCTGTCTTTCCTTATCACAATTTATTTGGGGTCAGAACAGCATATTTTATCTATGACCATCAAGCAGCGGTCATCTCATTAGTCACCCTCTTTTTATCCGTTAATCATCTTTAACACGATCTGTTCATCTTTGGTATTTTGTTTTTTTTTTTTTTAGATAAGTCGCAATCCAAAGAGGTCCTCGAATAGGCTCCAACGATCACTAAGATCGTGGTCGTTATCATGTCAAGAAAACTTTTCTTCTAGACAATACGAATCACAAAATTAGTCAACAGGTCCAGTAGACCAGTTCAAAAATGCATTAGGTTGACTGGATCCGCGGGTCCCGCCTGTGTTAGATCAATTGACAAAAGAGCCATATAGTTTCAGTGCCACAGTAATAAAGAAAAACCTCTGGTGGCTTATATTCCTTATCTGGTTTTCCAATTTTCTTTTATTGCTTCAGCCCCAAAGTCATATTTCTATCATTAACCATGAAGATTTCGATCTTCACAGTTCACCACATATTTTAGCATCTAAAACAAATGCCTGTGTATCGTGTCCACGTTCCACCTGCATACTGGTTATTGTGAACGAGTAGACAATAGACTTGTAACAATGCGCCCGACACCTGTTTTGTCTCCGTTGACGCGGAGACATAACTGCCGTCTAGATTGGCGACTGACTCACGCTTTGCTGTGGATACATGGCTAGACGATATGGTTGTATTCTTTAGTGTGTTTTCTTCTAACGAGCGTTTCGGAATTTCGACTTCGACGATTTGACAAACAAAAGTCATGGACATATAAAATATAATTGGGTACTTACTAGGTACGTATAGTTTCAGAGCGTGTAACAGAGACAGTTCTGATTCTATTCGTAATATTTCTGGATAATTTTAAGAATAGAGAAATGTGGATAATTTATAAAAAAAAAAACGTGTTGCGCTGATCTCTAGTAATATGGGATGAAGGCAGTACTGTTACTGTTAGGCTGCGTTATCCCACTGCTGGGCAAATGCCTTTCCCAATGACTTCCAAATCCTAGAGTTTACGAGGGTAGTAACATAATGATAACAAATTAAATTTCCGTTCTTTACAAATTCGGAAACTTATGTCTTCAGAAAAATCGTCATTGTATGTAGGAAACCATAATTATGCTGTTGGATGTGGGAGTCAACAACTGTGTGGTCTCATCCGCCCTTACTTGGAGTCAGAGCTCACGTTATTTCTTCCATTCTTTCAACAGCCGTTTACAGAACTTCGAAAAACCATTAATGTTACCTGTAAAGCTCACTCTGTCCAGAAGTATAGGACAGTCCAGTACACCTGGTAGCGTGCGTGGGTAGGACATCACTGGCGATGTAATCCTCGATCCACTGCAGCGCGCGACCCGACCCGTTGTAGTCGCAGTAGACAACTGTGGGACAAAGAGAAAGAGGAATTAGTTAGATATTTAAGGCAAAGTGTTAATAGTCGAGTGCGTGTGCGTCCCGCACGCGTATAGCATGACCACTGTAAAAACGATTTTGTCTACGGAAGGATCGACATAATGACAGATAGACAATGAATACCTGTCGTTTTGTCGATTCTTACGTCTAAATAACCCATTTCTACTGTGCAAATCATGCTACGCTTGCAAAGCCGCGACGCACGAAACAAAAATGCCGAATTGTTTCGGCCCGGTGCATGTGCGCACCCCGGATTCCGCATGTGCGATGTGTCGTCAACTCTTCACTCAGCCCGCACACTAGCTGCTCAAGGTCAAGGCAACTTCATTCATTTGTTTAGTCAAGCGCGTCGCTTGAACGCGTAGATCGTGACCAAGAGCTTATTTCGCGCTCGCATGTGACTTAGCGCAGTTACGCTGTTAGCTTACGACGAACCTAATAGTCCTAAGAGTAAGGAAAACTACTGAACGGTACCAATAACGCTGTTAACATACATTTGAATGCGGAACAGATACATTAGCATAGCATTATGCATTGAATTCATTATCCACTGCAATATCTATACTATCGCGGTTCATGAGATACAGCCCGGTGACAGACGCACGGACGGACGGACAGCGAAGTCCAGGGTCCCGTTTGACCCTTTGGGTACGGAACCCTAAAAAGAAAGAAAAATGGTTCCAGGACATGCCAATTCTCCGCAATGTTAACAATTTGAAGTGTTAATAATACAATCTGTTGAGTTTCCCTTCGGTGATAGACAACACGCACATATTTAATTTGCATGTGGTTTTATAATAAATTAAATTCGTATAACAACACTCTGGTGGCTTAAATTAATTACAAAAGGCTGTAATTAATTATGGCGTGCAAAATATAATTATGTGCAGTAACACAAAACGTGATAAATGATTGTATGACAGGGCTGCTAAAGTTATAATTAAATAACACAAATGAAAGAGCTCTTGGCTAAATAATAACACCCGTACGGGTCGACCTTCAGGTTAAGCCGTACTTGCTAAGGTTGGTCCATGGATGGGTGGCCGCAACAAAAGGGTTATCGTGCTTTACAAGTCATGGTGGAAACTCGGTGTATAATGGATGGTCAACCATCTACGGACCGACCTAAGCCAGAGCAGCTTTACCTTGATCTACGATCAGTGCGGTTGTTATTATTTACCTAGCTACTCACAACTTTATGTATAATCAGTCAAAAAATTGCAGTCGTTTTGTGTCTCCCTCGCTCCTCATTTATCAAGTCCCTAGAATTTAGCTGCAGGGCCAAAACTGGGGGTCATCGACCTCTATTGCCAATGCCAGACACCGTGGCATGGCCAACAAAGACATAGCTCTGTTATAGATACGATCGATTACAGCTCCCAGTGAATGCTAATTCATTGAGTTGGTAAAAGTTTCACTTTACATTATATTTATAGGACGTTGTTGGTGTAGTCGTGTGGGTCCTATTTGTGTAATTACGGTTGTATTTATTCTTTGCCCTAAATGTTTTTCTTTATGATTCCTTACTAGGTACTGTTAGAATGTATTGCTTCTTCAGGTGATAACGGCAAGCGGGCCTGTGGACGGTGAGTAATGATCTAGCTAATCGTCCGTCCGTCTTATGACAACAGGCCGTGTCGACAGGGCGTTCGTTTTCCACGCGCGCCTTAAGGAGATGTCAGCAAATCGGAAGGGGTCCGAGAGGGCCGATGTCTGCCAGGGCTAGAGGACTGTTCGAAAGAGATACCGTGGCTTTGGAACACAAAGGGCAAGTACAAGTCTCGACACTCCCTTCCGATCCACCCAAAGCAGCAGGAGGGGTCATTTGACGATTTCCCATCCGTAAAAAATAAAAAGGTGATTACGACCACGGCTATCCTCTGAACATGACTATGAATATTTCACACACTAAGGCTGAACAGAAATGGATATAGCTGTAGCTGTAGATCGGGGGTTAAAAAATCTTTGTGACCCTGAACCTTAAATTCGGTGCGAATACCCATTGCCCTTCAATTCAGCTCAAAAACTCGACACGAGTCAAATGAAACTGATCATACAGAATATTAGACAGTACAGTACAGATAACTGTATCATTATGCCAACACCAGACACTGGTCAATGGAAACGAATTAAATAATATAAACATTATATTACAGCAGTGAGATAACGATAAGCTTCACGACCCATTTATTGGCCTGTTTTCAATTACACGGCGATAAACGTGACGTTTTAAGGAAAATACCTATCGTATACAAAACAATAGGATTAGAATAAAAAACAATTGAAGATGTAAACAATTTGAATTAAGAACAATGGTGGAAATTGTTTGGTGACGTCACTTTAGAAGAGTCTGAGTTTGACTTACACAATGAAAATTATAATTTTGCCGCTGTAAAGAAAAAGGAGCGCTCCTGAAGAAATGAAATAAAGAAAAATAAGCCTTAATACACAAAAGACGCCCATCTAATAAGACTTATTTTCCTTTATTTCTAAAGAAATGAAGGTCTAACTAAAGATGGCCCTGCCAATGAGCGATTACCACCAAGTATTTTGGTATCTGAGTCATCAAAGACGCTTTATAATCCTTGAGATAAAGCTAACATATGACATTATCACATATTATGGTACCTAGATAACATGGCAAACGCTTGGCCCGAAAAAGCTAGCGAATAGCGGGATCATTGTTTTGTAACTTTCAATGAAGCTGTGACTCAGAAAACCAGAATTCTTAACTAAACAATGAAATTGAATCATAGAGGACAATGTCACAAAGGAAATTAAGTTTTCCGTCACCCAAAGATAAGAGCATTTAAGATTGTTGACAAAAATACTTCCATCTAAACCAGAGTGTATTAAAAAAAACTCACGATGACTATGGTATTTTATCTAAGTTTTTGCTAGCTCACCATGAGTTAGAATAGCACAGTTTTCAAGAAGGTAATTCCGATGTTTAGTTTCCATGGCCTTGCAAAATTTGCACGCAATTCTTGCAACTCTTCTTGCTGTGAATGTGAAGACGAGTAACGGAGAAGTTTGCAAGAGAAAGACATGCTACGCCGACCCCAAATAAATTGAGCCGAGGGTAGGAAAATGATGAATTCTATTGCAGACCATGAAGTGTTTGCATCCTCGGATTACCAAAGTCTAGACTCTTTGTATGCCAAGATATATTTTGCAGTTTCGATTGCAGACAATCATTATCAAATAATTACACCAACAAATAACTTTCAATAACCACAGAGATTTCCGGTAATTGATAAGCGATTACTTATGAACAGAAGCAAACATAAACAGAACTGCAATGTAAATAAGATGGATAACAATAACAATGCGAAATCACGTGTCCATTGTTTTCTATAGATTACCAATTGTTTTTTCAATAACTCGACTTGTTTATGAGTATGTTTTCAGACTATTAATGTATAAAAAATGTATAATTATAATTAGCTAGAAATTATTTTCATCTTCACACATCCTTTCCTCCCTCCGTGCCCCTAAGCACGTCAAGCCGTTGGTCCCGGCTGTCATAGTCAACTTTTTGACAATCGTTACGAGTACTCAGAATCTGAAAGTCTGAAATCCAGTCTTACCAAGGGGTATCGTAATACCCAGATACTGGGTTGTGGAGGTCAGATACGAACTTCATGTAAAGTACTGGTAGTTAGTTGCATCGGGTTAGACTGGAAGCCGACCAAACATAGTTTGGGAAAAGGCTAGGCAGATGATGATTGATAACACACCATCCTTTCTAATAGGGATGGTGACTCATTTTTTTTTATTTGTCTATCGGGTAGATTATTAAAAAGTATTTGACACGTATTTTTTCTTTTTTCACGTAATTGTAAAATTACGGAGATATTTTGAGTTGAAATGGCACATGACGTCACGGCTTAGTACATTTTATACCTAGTTCTGACGTAGTTAGCCCCCACTCTCCAACTTTAATGCGTTTTAACTAAGTATTTTCTTGTTATCTTGATAAAACAAAAAATACGTATCTAATTTGTATTACCTGATTGACGGACAAAATAGAATTTCGTTTTCTTTACCCAGTCATCATCCCTATTGCCAACCTTGATTTTGACGTGGCTACTCGCAGTTCAACACTAGAAGGTTGAATTATCCTGTGGTAACCGAATGTCGAAACATGAATGAATGTAAGTCCTCCTGCCAGAACAGAAATTGAACCCTCTAGAACAAATACAGAGACGAAACTTAGCATTCATTTTCGCTTTGATCTGCCAAAATTTGTGCATGTTGACTCGGTTTTGACAGAAAGAGGCGTAAGTTGTCCGTGTATCTTACTCCAGAAAGCAAGACATGCTGCTAACATTTGAACCTTTTGTTTTCAGTATTACAGTTTTTTTTTCTGCAACTATTTGTTGCTAAACAACGAACGGCTAATCAATCAATTAACCGCATCGTTAAAGTGAATCCCTGCGTAAGCATCAAAACGAAATCTACGTCAATTACCCTTATCAAAGCCGTCAAGTTTAGACTTTCCCCTTGTGACAAGTAAACAGAAGTCACCTCTATAGAACTGAAAGTCGACGGGAACACTCCATTTATGTAAGACAGCTGTAGTACGAGTACTATCTAGACTTGATACAATAATTATGTTGGAAAATTTTCATAGATAGCGGAAGTTACACGCGTCTGTTGTTTGTTTACCATTTTTTTTCTTACTAGTACTTTATCAATTGTCTATTAAACATAACATAACATCACGCCTGTAATCCAAAAGAGTTAGGCAGAGGTGTTCCATATAGAAAGCACTCTATCGATTTTTTCACTAATATATTTTTGGGGTACAGTCAAATATAAATTTTAATTAGAGGAGCTCGTGGCTATATGATAACAGCCGCACGGGTCGATCTTTAAGGTTAAGCCGTGCTTGCAGAGGTTGGTCCGTGGATGGGTGACCATAATTACATACCGAGTTTCCTCCGTGCCTCGGAAAGCACGTTAAGCCGTTGGTCTCGGCTGTCATTTGTAGATCTTTAACAGTCGTTACGAGTAGTCAGAAGCCAAAAGACGGACATCTAGTCTCACCAAAGGGTATATCTGTGTTACCCAGTTACTGGGTTGTAGAGGTCAGATACAGAGGCAGTCGCTTCATGTAAAATACTGGTACTCAGCTGCATCCGGTTAGACTGGAAGCACACCCCAATATAGTTTGGAAAAAGGCTAGGCAGTTGATGGTAACAGTAAAACTTAAAATCTAGAGCGGATTTGTCACTTACAGGTGTGCACAGCACTTACATATTTCAAGTTATGTTTAAGGCCCATGTAATAGAAGGCGAGCTTATTGCCATCAGCCGGGCACAAATACTAACAAATTCCTGATGGAAAAACCCAAAAACACTTTGCCCAACCTGGGATTCAAATCCAAGACCACATACTCAGCAGCCGCGCTCCCACGCGCTGCACTCCCTAGCAGTGCAGTTTTATCAATTTCGGGGAACTCCAAAATTGTGTGACAGGCCCTGCTGATGACCACTTCATAATCAAAACACCTAAATATTACACTACTGGCATACCAACTTGGCCACCGACCTAGGTTTCCTTTTTGATACATATGTCCTCGAATCACCCTGAAAACTTTAATATTATAAAACCCTGCGGACCCCTTCACAACGAAAGCAACGAGATATTACGTGATCACTAACAACAGTACGTTACGTAACCTCTGCGACAAAACTGCACAACTAAACGCAACCATGTGCACATTCTGCACATTACTGATAACGCTGCATTAAAGAGAACTAAACGTTTCATAGCACGTGCTTCGGCTTAGTCCTGTATGACTCGTTGAAATAGTGGTCGCAAGTTGTTGAGTAAGAGAGCCTGGATTAGATTCCCGGGTCGGGCAAAGTGGTTATATTACCAGAAATTTCTCAGAAGCTGCGCGAAAAATTGTGCCCGGAAAGAAAGTAGCGAATGTGGGTATCGTATTTCCCAGTACAAACTGGTTTGTGGAGGTCAGATTATAGGCATTCGCTCCATGTACTGGTCAGATGCATCCGGTTAGACTAGAAGCCGACCACAATACGTTGGGAAAAGGCTAGGCAGATGATGAATATCGGTGTTCCTGCTTGTAGGCTACATATCTGCCTAATTCTTTGAGGATTACAGGCGTGAAGTAATGCTGTCTCTTTCTAGGACCAGTAGTTTAATAGTAGTGCGACAGTGATAAGGATACTGCTTAGGCAAATAGCATGCTTAATGGTGTTTATTATTCTTGCCTTAACTATATGTCACGTGCCGTGTCATGCATTCAAGAATAATGGCAGCCATTTTATGTTTGATTTCATTGTTGTAAACTGCTTTATCGGCTAACGGCTATTATAAGCTACCGGATCCCGCATTTATTAAAATATTTGGTTTCTGCCTACCTCTATGAGAAAAGAGTGGGACTTTTTAGGATATTTTGAACATAATATATCGTCATCACACATGAGTACTCAGATGGGTTAAGCAGAGGTGTGCATTTAAACATGTAATAGGGGGCGAGCCTTATGCCATCAACTGGACACGAATTAGACTCCGGACTGCTACTGAGAACTTATAGTAACAACCAATAACACTTTGCTCAACCTCAGATTCGAACCCAAGATCTCTTGCTCAGTAGAAGCGCTTGCGACCATTAGAACAAAGAGACAGTCTCAGTTTTGCATGACTAAGCTCTTGAAATTTTTTATTATTGTTGCTGAAAGGCATGCGAGTATTTGTTAGGATATTTGATTTAATATCGGCGGTGCAGTTGCTCGTAAATGTCGGTTTATTGGCCAAAATATATAGTTTTTCAAGAAAAAGATTAATGTATGAGGGTTATAGTTGATTTGTTGTGATTATATTATGTAACAAGGTAGATATGTCACTATTATGTTAAAGCATTTTACATTATTTGACATCTAATCAATCAAAATAAACACTGCACTTGCAGTGTTTACCCACTGCGGAGACCAGTCTGTAAATTAACTGTCTGTAAATGGTTGAAAATATACTATAAATGTATATTTATAGTATATTTTCGTTAAAATTTATAGTATTATAAATATACTTAAATAGACTATCAATCAGGACAGAGGGTCTTTTGATTTCAATTTGCAAAATAATCTATATTACATACACAAACACACACTATCTCATGCACAAATCACACATGTATGTCGTCCAGAGTAATTATTTTAAAATTATTTTTATTTATTATTTGTATTTAATTTGTATTTTTTTGTTGTTTACAACATTCTGTACCTAGTTTTGCTGAGGATGCAAAACAACAGCTTGTATAAATCGTGCTTTAAAAGGTCTTATTTTTTTTTTGACTAAACATTCGTTTCGCAATTGTAAAATATTAATGTTCAATGTTTGTGATGAACAGACAAAAAACTTGCGCATTCAAACCATTTTGAATTATATATAATTGTATGGGCCATTAAGTTTAACACTGTAGTTATACAAAATAAATTCTGTTTCAACAGTTCCAAGGTCCAGCGTTAAATTCTCGCAAATACAAGAAGCGCCAGTTAATTTGCATGCAGAATAAACATTTACCTCTTTTGTGACAAAACTAAGGAACCCAACTTTTATTTAAATAATTGTAATTACTTCGCCGACAGTCTGAGTATTTGCTTTTTGGGAAAATGCTTGAACTGAAGTATTTGCTTGTCTAAGTGTGCACTTCGTGGTTGGAATATAATTAGATTTAAAATAAGTATTTAATTTTCGTTTCGTTAGACTAGGTTAGATCCGTTTACTAGGTTATAATTTGATACTTAAAATATTTGCTAATTAGGTTCCTAATCTATGATTCTGAAAGCGTTTGTATTAGGGTTCGTAGTGATTATTATCATTGACCACTATTTTGATAAATATCATGTTAATAATCTTGATTTAACAAAAATAACTAATTTTATTCTCTACTCTCTCTCTTATCTATGTAACTTCTTAACTAAAGTACAGACAGTGACACGTCAGGCTACATTCCGGTATTACATGGCCTCGGTTTATATCGATTTGCTGTGCAATGAGATATCCGCTTAAACTGGTTATGCATTGCTTGATTGTTCGCCATACGTACAGTACAGGGGGGTTACTATGACGCTTAAAACATTATTGTTCTATTCCTATTCCAGAGTGTGAAAGAGATGGAGCTAGACGACCTGTATAGCTCTGTCTCTTTTTCACTCTGGAATAAGAATGGAACAATAATGTTTTAAGACGTCATGGTACGCCACCAGTTCTTCGGACTATTTACCTTTGCAACCAATCCCACTTCTGATTAGCAATCCAACATCTCTAGGTATGTAGTCTATGGTTTATTGCCTCAGTTTTAATTACTACCGACTTCCCTGTATAGTTACTTGTTTTAAAATGCATAAACCTGCTCGTCAATGCCAGTGTAGTTGCACACTTAGACCTTGTGTAGGTATACAGTATGTTAGGTTAAACAAGGGACATATTGAGGGAGGGTATTCAGTATTAGATTCTCGTCCCAAATATGTAAAAAACCTATAACGTATATAGAAGAATTTTTAATGTTTTGTTTAGTGCCTAGATATTTTGGACTGTCCTAAGCCAGGTAAGTTTAAAGTATGAAGGGAAAATGGATTATTCCTAAGAGTCATTGACCCGCTCACATGGTCTGCGATAGTATTAAGTCGCTAGCGCAAGGGTGTATACACGTTGCGTGACATTTGCGAAAATTTTGGTATGGTTCTGTCTGTTATATATCAGTGTTTTTTTTTGTTTATATTTTTATTAGTATCATGTTAGCATGTATTATTATGGGTTTGAATATGTCCCTCGTTTAAACTAACATACTGTATAAGATACTTGTGTTGTTGTGCCCTAGTAATCACTGTATCAAACTAATCGCTTGATCTAACAAGCAATCGCTTGTTAGATCAAGCGATTAGTTTTACTTATATTCGGTATGTTGACTTTTTAATCGGACTGAGCCAGAAAATAAAATAAATAAATAAAATAAAGAATAAGGTCTAATATTAATCATCATTGAATGGTATTAACTACAATTTACATCAAAACTTAATTTAAGATCTAAATCCTACTAATATTAAAAATGCGAAAGTTTGTGAGGATGGATGGATGGATGGATGTTTGTTACTCTTTCACGCAAAAACTACTGAGTGGATTTGGATGAAATTTGGCACACGGGTAGATTATAACCTGGATTAACACATAGGATACTTTTTATCCCAATAGTATGTTAAACAATTATCGAACTCACCGCGGGCGGCGCCGCGGGCATAAGCTAGTTCACTCATATTTTAGGTACCTACGGGACATTATCTCAAGTAGGTAAAAACAACCTTTTACCAAATATTCAGTAAGTAATGACACCTAAGCGTTGGAAATCAAATACTTATCAGTTTTTTAATTGCACGAAGCTTTGTTTTATCCACTCCGCCTTCTTTTCCTGAACAGTTCTTAATGAGCCACCAGAACCATTAAATAGTGAAGCTAAACTACTAACCTTGAGTATAACCATAATTTTAAACGGCTTATGTTTAACATAACACCAGATAAAGTAAATATAACCTTTAAAAACATTTTTATACTGCCTAAAATAGTAAATTATCACCAGAAATAGTAAATGATCACCAGAATTAAAAACCTGAAAATCACAGCTCCGAACTAAGGCGTAGTCGACGGAGCCCCGCTACGCGGGGCTCCTATTTCTCTCTGCAGGGTTTAAAGTAACCTAACACGAAGGGGATGTCGGGGTCTTAGTTCGCTCGCTCCGCTCGCTCACTAGACCCCGCCATCCCCTTCGAACCTAACCTGTCCGAGTCGGGGTGCCCAATATCCCGAGCTCGCTTTGCTCGCACTTGCTTCCTAAGTTCTTCTTGCCACAAAATATGGTGATCATTTACTATATTTGGTGATCATTTACTATATTTGGTGATCATTTACTATATTTGGTCTTTGAATACAATTTTTTTGGTGTTTAGTATTTTTTTTTGGGTAACGTAGCTTAGGATCTCAAAGTATTTTTTGGTGCTCATTATATTTAATCCCATTTTAAACTATAAAGTGCAATAAAGATAGATAGCAGGTAATACAAAACCTAAGCACGCAATTAGTTCATTCATTACCTACTTACTGCATTCAAAACAACGTGACAAATTAAAATTACGATTGAAAAATTAAAACAAATCGCAAACCATTGTGTGTTACATATTTATTTCTAAAACATTATACAGGAAACACGTGTTTGTCTTTAGTATATGCCTGGCAAAGGCATAAAGACTGAACGTGTTAGCAAATAATATTTAATCTGTGGTATTTGTATAGCTAATACCGAGATCAGCTGTCACGCGCATGATTTGTGGCGATCACTGACTTAGGGTCAGATCACACCGAGACGCGACGCGACGTGACGCTGCGCGCACACTTTTAAAGAGCGATTCAAACTATAACTTTATTTTCTACACGAAAAGATACACATTTCGTTTTGAGAATTCAGAATACGTTGCGCCACGCAGCGCTGCGCCGCGCGACGCCTCGCGGCATAGAGCGACGCAGCGCGAAATCACTGGCCTCTTCAAGTATCGTCGCGTCGCGTCGCGTCTCAGTGTGAACTGACCCTAAAATGTCTTGAGCTGCGGTAAATGAATACAAGAATAAGAAATGTGAACGTTTTCTATCACTTTCCACGCCGAAAGACTAATTTTCTATGTTTAATAGGACCAGCCCGCATTGTTCCCATCCCATTCTCACATAGGAGGCTCTACATTTTTCGACTTTTAATTTTAGATCCCCCCTCTGTCATCCTCATCTCATCTTCCTACCCTTGTCCAATACTACTTGGGGTCAGCGTAAAACGTTTTCTTCATCCATTACCCAGACAGACATCACGGCATCATTAACCCCTCTGTCATCCTAATCACTCCATTTTCTGTTCTACATGTGACGTTTAATTGACACATTTGACACTTACACTTACTCGTATCCATAAACAACAGATACGATTTGTATTCTGTAGTTTAGTAATTTATTGAAGTTAGAACTACCAAATGTTAGGATTCCGCTTTGTTTTCTTTGAAAGTTCTTACCTACTTCGTTTAAATTCTTGTCTAATGATTGCATAAACTCAAGTTATTAATAACTTACAGGCTGTTGTTTTCCATCCTCGTCACATTCAAGCTATGCTAATGATTCTCGACCGGAACAAAAATAAAATGAATAGGTTTTTTTTTCTTATTTACGTAAATCGGTAAGTGTGAACCACCCGTGTTTTAAACGCGGCAACTCGCCCTATAACCGTGCTTTCACATATACAAACAATCTCAAACATTTATTCGATTATTTCTTATTCACTAAACCACGTTAAGGGTTTATGCTGAAATACTAACAAAAAACAACAACAAAAAGCAGCGTTTATTAATAATGAAATGGGCACCGTAATAGGGATGGTGACTCATTTTTTTTTATTTGTCTCGCGGGTAGATTATTAAAAAGTATTTGACACGTATTTTTCTTTTTTCACGTAATCGTAAAATTACGGAGATATTTTGAGTTTAATGGCGCATGACGTCACGGCTCAGTACATTTTATACCTAGTTGTGACGTAGTGAGCCCCCACTCTCCAACTTTAACGCGTTTTAACTAAGTGTTTTCTTGCTAACTTGATAAAACAAAAAATACGTGTCTAATATTTTTGTATTACTTGTCTGACGGACAAAATAGAATGTCGTTTTCTTTACCCAGTCCGATCCCCTATTGAAATTGATTATTTATATATTTTGTGACAACTTTCTGAATTTTGAAGAGGATGCAAAACAACACCTTGTAGATACCAGGGTGAGTCTACAAACAGCGCCACGTTACGTCCACGAATGTATCAGACCGTTCAGCTAATGTGGTCGTGTTACTTTGTTAAATAGCCATAACTATGTATCTAGTGATGTAGCTTCTGTAATTGCATGCTTTATGGTAAATCAAGCGATTTATTTATAGTGTACCTACGTCAATTGGCTTACGGTTACCTATCTTCTTATATATAATTACCTAGGTATATAGGTACTTATTTGAATCGTACCTACATCTAGAATATTCGCTACAAAAGTTTCTCTTGGATATCTCGTAACTTCTTTTTGCTTTTGGACTTCGGTGTCATTGGCACTATAGTTTTTTTTTTTTAATTTTGTTGGCCCTAAACTACGCCACAGTAAATCCAAAATCCAAATAGATGCACCTATCAACATGGCTTTTAGAAAAGCTAAGTTCTAAGTCCGTCTCTATACTTTTTGCTTTGCGAAAAGTTGAATAATCAAACGACGTAATTAATAAAGCATTATCGCAAAATATTTAACATAACTTGGCCCAAGATAACCAAAACTACACACTCGCAACCAAACAACTTTGTTTAAACGGAAGACCAAGACACGTTGATTAACAAAGTCAATTATCGTCGGTATTTCACACTTGTGCATTAAACAATAAACACGAGGTTTGTTAGCATAGCGGCAGAAACCAACATGGGCGCTAATCGATGCGCTCGAAGGAAAATGGTGGCTGGATCCACGTGTAGTGGAAAAACGAGGAGTGGATAGTTCAACACTTATTGATTTGTCTGTATGGCTCGATTGATTGTTGATGGTTATGTGTTTGATGTCATACTGCTGTTATGCGAATGGGATTATAACGTACAAGCTGACCTGCGCAACTCCGTCTGCATCACATTGCTCCGTTTTTGCAACAATGTTCATTGATGCTCAGCTCCTATTGGTTTTAGCGTGATATTATATATATAGCCTTCCACGGTAAATGGGCTATCCAACATGAAAATATTTTTTCAATTCGAACCAATAGTTTCCAAAACAAGCGCGTTCAAACAAAGAAAAAAAAATCTCTTCAGCCTTATAATATTAGTATATAGATTTAAAATCTGAACAGTAAAACAACACCACAAGCTGTTACGTACCTAATTAACTGCCTTGTTGGTCTAATACTCCAACCGTTCGGGGGTCGCTTTGCCTCCTTCCCTCAAATAGTGCGACGGGAGGCAATGGCTCATCTTTGCGTTATGCTCGTGAACGGGTGCTGCTCGTGGTGACTGGTCGACTTATTGACCTTAGTGCTAATTTTCAGCCTAGTTTACTTTTGATTTTATTTATTGACCACTATTATTCGGACTACTGGATTTTTCAACAGCTCGGACTTTGTATATTTCCGAAGAGTCTGCGACCCTATTAGTGAGAACTTAACGTAGCTGGCGTATGCTCCACTCTCTTAGCCCAAAAATAAGCAGCCGTGACCTTTGTGGTGCCACCAACGCCGAGGTGAAAGAGGCAAAGTTCTGGGCTACAAAAAATCATGCCAGCGACACGAAGAAGATAATAGCTGGCAAAATTTTTGGTTTACTACTTGAATGAATAGGTATAGATTTGCATTACCCATCGGGGACTATAATAATAACTCTTTATGCTAAGTTATTAATGAAACATGACCATAGACATAGAATTTACTCAACAGAACAATTATCTTCTATCTTTCCTTTCATTGTTTTTATTACGAACGTGAACACTGCTATCTCTCAAAGCAACAACATACCGTTATACACGTGTCTCAAACATTCCCACAGAAAATAATCTAGACACCCACGTGAAGCCATCCATCGCTGCTCCCAGTTGTAATAACGCATCCAGTTTGAATCGCATGAGACGTGTCAAGCGTTTGCATAGATTAGATAACAGCTATCATGATAAACATACTGTTTTGCATATGACAAGTAGACTATTCGCAAATAAGTCTTGTGGAGATGTACTTCAAAGTTTTAGGTATGTAAAATGTATGTTGGTTAAGTTCTACGTGTAAATTTAGGAAAAATTAAGGTATGTTTGCGGATAAGAGGACGCCAATGTCCTAAAAGTAGAAATATTACAGGCTGATTATACCATCGAAAATAATGGAAGAGTAACTCTACCAGCTAATTAACATATAGAACTTTGACAGCAAGCCACTGCATCGTTGGTCTAGTGTATAATTACAACATCAATTATAATATTTTATTTTACTAGGCCTACATGGGCACTTCTAAAACGTCGACATAAGGTGCACGGTTCGGGTTGGTCGTTTCCTATGCAAAAGAACAGGCAAAAAACTCCATGGTTACTCTTTTTAAAATCATTTGGTTTCACAATATTTGAATAGTGCAGCGTTAGTACTTAAGTATGGAGGTTAACGTATGCCCGACAATAAGTCGTTGCTTACTACAAAACGTAAAACAAAAAAAAACGTTTACTCTGCATCTCTATGGAGAAGAATGGGCAAGAGACTCCGTGGTTACTCTTTTAAAATCATTTGGTTTTACAATATTTGAATGTTACAGTGTTAATACTTAAGTATGGGAGGCCAGCGTAGGCCCGAAAATAAGTCGTTGCTTACTACAAAACGTAAAACAAAATAAAGCAAAAAAAAAACGCGTCTGGAAATTTACAAGGCCTATAATGTCCACACGTTCTCAAACAATCGGTAAATAAAAAAAAGAATGTATTCAAAAATAAAATATTATTAAACAATTGACACAAATGTTGTCATCAATTTTGCTGACTAGTAATAGGCTCGCCCCCTATTAAATAGGACTTAAACATAACTGGTGAAATGTGGGGGAACTATATGTATACCTCTGCTATACCAATCGGGGATTATAGCCGTGATGTTATGTTTCGAATTTTAAAGAAAACGACACATTTTTTCAAACCTAGTTTTCAGCTCAAGTTAAAACCTAACAAAATACAAAAAATCCATGTGTAAACAAAGTAATTCTTATCAATATACTCTGTATAAATATTTCTTTGTTAAACTTGTGTTACATAAGCGACACATTCATACCAATGACAATGTTTATAAGCAGATAACAGCTTAGGTAACGGAGAGTACATGGGCGCGACAAATACATAGGCAAATATGAGCTGGTTTATATTTGTGGTGAGAAAATTTAACATTATTCACTGACATGTCAGTATATAGGGTGACTGGTAATTAGTGAACGATACTTAAACACGTGATTATACTTATGATAAAAAACAACTTTCCCAAAGAATATTTTTTTTTTATACTGATTCACTTTTGTCACAAGCTGACAGGACAGAGGCGCGCGCGCGGAAATTTCATACGGCTATTGTGATAAAAGAGAATGATTATAAAAAAAAATGTTTCTTTAGGAAAGTTGTTTGTTATTAGAGTACAATCACGTGTTTAAATATCGGTCACTAATTACCAGTCACCCTGTATACACCAAGTACTATGCGAAAATTGCTTATATCTATGTTAATTGATTTAAGGTTCGATGTTCAACTGCATACTTTAAACTTTTTGAATATCGTATAATTATTAATTATTAAGTTTCAAGTGGGCGTGGACGGCCAAATCCGAAACTATTAGGAAAAGTGAAAAACACTCAAAGGAGCCTCGAGCCCGATTTTAATAAAAACTAAAACTGCACCATTTGTTTTTTTTTTTTTTTTAATCAATATAGGAATATGCCAGTAATCGCACAAGTTGATTTTTGACAAAAAAAACACACTATCATTACACCATTCGATATAGTCATTCGAAATGCAGAGAAGTACTGTAATGACTTAAGGCAAACTAACAGAAATAGTTAATATATCTCTCAGCCTAAAGCGAGGCTGCTAGTACCAAAATAGTTATTCATGTCAAATGATTTGATGTTCAGTAAAGCAATACGAGCAGTTTCATCGCCATCAAAGGCGGCAAGATTTACCTAAAACATTAGAGTATTGTTAGCAGAGATAGTGTATATCTGTGATAGTAAGGTTGACACAAAATATATTGGTATAAGGATTTTGTCTATTGTAATCTCGTGACACGTGAACACGTCTCGTTACCAACACATCCCACTCATAAGTGGCGGTACTTTCATACAAGCCTTAAGGCGGAAACACACTTACGTGTCGTGGTGGCGTGTCGTGACGCGCCAGAAGCATACGGTTTCATACATCGTTGCGACACGACACGCCATTCAAATATGTCCCTAACCATATTAAATGTATGAAACCGATTTGCTTCTGGCGCGTCACGACACGCCACGACACGTAAGTATGTTTCCGCCTTTAAAGCTTGGCTTCCTCTTATAAGAGTTTTCTAACAGTCTACTCGCTTTATCTTGCCGTATTGTATTGGCCCCTTTTACGCCACTGCCTCTCATCATCTCTGAGCCTTATCCCAATAAGTTGGGGTCATCTTCCAACCTAACCAGCTCCAGCTGGCGCCTGAACACCAGTATTTTAAATGAAGCAATTACATATCTAACCTCCACAACCCAGTTACTGGATAATACGATACCCGTTCCGATAACCCTTCGTAAGACTGGTAGTCAGACTTTCGGGCCTCTGACTTTATCTGTAACGACTGTTACGTTTTCCACTAATTGCGAAGATAGTTGAATTTAGACAAAGTATATGTTAGCAAAAAAAAAACTATATAAAATTATAGGATAACATAATTACGATAAGATAAAGCTAATGTTGGAAATGCTATATTAGGTCCAACGGAACGTGCAAAAGGCTGACGGGTTACGTAATAAAAACGTGAGTTGATAGCTCATTAATTCTTATATCTAGATGAGATCAATTCTTTGATTGTTTTTTATCAACACTTGGACATTTAAAAAAAAACTCTTTTAAAGTGCGATTATATTGAATTGTTTACGGTAAGCCGATGAAAAATTGTTAAAAATATAATTTGCATGGTGATCACAATTGGAGTAAGTCATCAATGAAACAATCAGTCGATGTTGAAATGATAATACATGCGATTTAGCTTGTTAAACACAATCGGTGTGCAATTCCTACTAACAATCAATAAAAAAATACGATTAAGTTTTATTTATTTATTTAAACTTCATTTACAATAGTGGTACATAGCTGGACTTAATGCCACAACAAGGCATTCTCTACCAGTCAACCATTGGGTTAAAAAAGACAACATTGTGATAGGGTACAAAATAATATCTAAAAATATGTAATTAATTTCGAAATTGTAAATAATTACATAGATACTAATACACAAATACACTTAAAATAGACTAATAAATATTTTAACAAATACCGAAATAAAAACGAGAAACCTAATAATAATAATTACTATGACTAGACTTCTAATTGCGAGCTACTTCGTCTGATTTAAATAGTGATTACGACTTTTCTTTTAAAAATGAATTTGCTTTATTAGTTTTATTTAATGTTCGCCTTAAACAATATAAAAAAAAAACTATCAATTTTATACACAAAAACAAGAAATAACGACGGTTATAAGTCAATAACTAACCACAACAAGAAACGCAAAGAATTTATTAAGTATTTCATTTTAACATAACCTAACCTTAGTTCAAGACTTTTAGTTCTCAATTTAAAAATCGAATACATTCCAGTAACCCGATAAACTGAACGCGACTTTAGCACGTGCCACTAACGAAGTGTAAATCACAACACTATTTTTTGAACGCGACTGTGCGATCGTAACGATTCGCGATCCGTGTCGAAAATAAACGAGAATGATCGGCCTTGATTGCTATTAGAATACACATGTGTTATACAAGTTGTATAATATTACGTTGATTGTTATGTAATATGGGATGTAAAGTTTATTTTTTTACTTTAGGAGCTTTGTTTCACAATGCAGATGATGGAAAAAGACTCACACTTTTAATTAAAGAATTTGTGACGTATTGTCTATGACATAAAATTCATGAGTCAGATTTTGCTACATCTATTCTTTGCATAATTATAATTAAACATTTAATGTATTCCACTTCCAACAACATTTTAACACCGGTTTTAAACTCGCCAGCTAAAACGGACCGCACCGTAGCGAATCGTCAAAATATTCAACACGTGGTATCGCATGTGCTATTGTTGTTTTGAACGCATCAATTCCTACAAAACTGACTGAAACTAGTTTTTCTTTTTTAACGATCACTACCTATCTGATTCTAGATTTAAATCTCTGCAGTATCATCCAGATTATCAAAGACTTGTATGTTTTACATACTCTGTGATTATATCAAAGGGTAAAGTACACACTTCAAGGCAAAGGTATTCAGGTATACAGCCTGAACATTGACATTAACCCTCGAGGATTCATAACAAAACACTTCACGATGACATCATTCTATTGATCGTATATCAGGCACACGTGTCGTGGTATAACACAAAACAACCACTGCTTGTAAAGCGGTTTAAAAATAAAAAGAATAAATGCTCTATCGCTTCCACGAAGACGTAAGCCGGAATGGCGGGAACCGGGGCCTTGAAAGCGAAAAACGTGGTTTTAACGCGCCTATAATAATCTAAGCGTGTTAAAGCTAGCAGAAAAACGGAAGAAAATCCCTTTTAAAATTAGTCATTTGAATTTCAAAAATTCTAATAACTTTTGTCTAAATTTTCATCGACATAGATTCGATTACTCGGAAACTTGAAATTTTTTCTCAGATTTTTTTAGTGCTTAGTTTTGGCCTCCTTTGTTACTTTGAATTTTCTTTAGCTAAAATAAAACTTCTTCGTCTTTAGGCAAAGATACCCAAAGATAAGCAACCTTAACAATCAGGTTTCAAAATATTTACACTACTTTAGATTGGCTCTTCATTTTTATTGTCTTCTTTGAACCATATTATCTAAATCTCATAAAGTCGTAAACCACGAGGAAGACGTTTTCATTATTTATTTTTGTATAAGTATTTTGAGGAAAATTTGTTAATCGATTAAGTATTGATACAATGACGGAGCAATTTGAGTATTGTTTAAGTCATTTTAAATATTTCAAGTAGGTACCTATTATGTATTCCAAATCCTGACATTTTTGGATGAAATCATTTTGTCTTTCATTCGGCATCTTTTAGAACTCAAAATGAATCAAAAGTGAACTTATAAAAAAACAAGAATGAATCTTTTTTTCGTGTGTGTGTAGTTTAAGACAAGATTAAAAAAAAAAAACAAACATTTGTTTTTCATTTTTACTAAATAATGGGTAACGCCGTCACATAATACTTTGTTTTGTTTGTTGTTTTATAATCGCAGTTCGTAGATGAGTCATCGATTTAAATTTAAAAACTGTTACAGCGTGTTTCAGGAATTTGCAAACCAAATACACGGACTATATAGGGTGACTGGTAATTACAAACTGATATAGGCCACAGGCGCGCGCGCGTATTTCATACGGCTAGGCGGCTGTTGTATTATTCTGGTAACAGTGAATGAGTATACAAAATGTTTCTTTGGGAAAGTTGTTTGTTATTAGAGTACAATCACGTGTTAAGTATCGGTGACTTATTACCAGTCACCCTATATAGCTTTTATGTAGAACAGAGTAATTTGTTAAATGATTACTAAGACACTCACGATTATAACGAAAAATATCCACTACATTTTATACTCTGTCAATATTACCATTAAATTCCCAACCCCCCCCCCCTCCAAATTCCCAAAATTCCCCCTTCTTGACTGCATCATTAGTCTAGTTGTCGCAAGCGCGACCGCTGAGCACGAGGTTCTGGGTTCAATTCCCTGGTCAGGCATAGCGTTATTGGGTTTTCCATCAGGAATATCTCAGTAGCAGCAACGGAGTCTGGATTATGGCTCGCCCCCTATTACATGGGACTTAAACATAACTGGCGAATCCTGGATGTACTATTATGTGCAACTCTTCGGGGATTACAGGCGAGGTGTGTTTGTTTATGTTAATTCCCTCCACTGAGATGTATCTGGCACATCTCGTTGGGCACCTTTTATGATTTGAAATTCGATTGCTATGCTAGTGTTGTTCCAAGAAACCGTTTACTAAAGAAAAGTAAAGTAAAATTTATTTGCTTAGATTGTAGGTACGAATAAAGTGTAACATTAAAATGTACCTTATATTAGGCATGCATACATTGATAAAATTAAAAATCTTTTTTTTTTACCGTTACAAACTAAAGCCAACATAGTACATTCATATTCATAAACCACTTTAAAGTCTACTTTACTTTAATATTCGAGATAACCTTGGAACGCAGTATTTATGCGAAACACATGGCACATGGAGTCTTTACTGCTCTGTTGACTAAGGAAACAATGGCCGCCCGCTCCATTCGAAAAAAGAACTTTTGAACTTTTTTTTTTCATTTGTTTTCGTAAACATTGGCTGCGTATTCCTAAGTTACATAAATATTACTATGACAGTGAAACACTCATATTTTACCATGGCAATGACTTGTGATTTCAACGCCCACGTTATGACGTCAAATTGGTTTCAACATAAACAAAATTACGAGTTGAACAATCTGACTGTTTTGGATGAAAGTTAGGACTAATTTTGATAATACACATGCCCTAGCTATGCCCTGCGGTTACACTTGTTTTTTCTCGTCTCGCCATTTCTTTGAATCGAACGAAAGACTGGTCTCTTTGACATTCCAAAACCCAATCGATAAATTAATACAAGACATGTGGTCCAGTCCAGAATGTAACCTTCTGAAAAACATGTTATTTTTGTAAAAAACAAGCCAGCGTTTGATGGCCACCGTATCATATTAATAGTAACGTTAATCAGTCTTTAAACAGCGCAGCTGTTATTTGTAATCCAATGTAAATGAAGGAAGTTTCCACTGAAATCGACACTTGCGAATAGGAGAACAAACCTTGAACTGATTAGCTTTAGTCATTTGAATAAGCATAAGTTTTAGCCTAAGATCTATGTAAGTACCAATGTATAAACGGTACTTAGCACGAACTTTAGCTCACCGTTATTCCTGCAAAGTCAACAGCTGTTAAACTACAAGTACACTTCAACGAACGTATCTATGCAGGTGGTAAAAAATAGAACTAAAATAAATAATAATAATAGTATAAAGTTTGACATATCGATGGATTTTTTTTTGACAAGCAGCGCTAACTGTCACTTCAAACTTAAAGTTGTCATACTGTACAACATAGATACGAAGCACGGTTTAAGTAATGTCTCAGAATCAAATAAGAGATGATCTCATTTTTCTCAACTATCACGTTGTTATCAACTATCAAAACTAATTAAACAGATTATGACTATCAAACTTTACGTAACACGATAACGACCGAGACCTACAAACGTTGAATAAATAAATTAATTGTATGAAAAATGAATGGAATGGAAAACAAACTGGTTTTATCACTTTGTCCAATTTAGATAGCGGGGTCGTTGCGGAGCGATGACCAAATGTTCATAATAAAATTTTTATGAAGTGTTTGTTTAGCCGTTTAGCTATGACGATGACGTTTTGTTATTGGGCCTACTAATTTGTATTGTCTATGGTAAAATGACGTTTTGTTATTCAGCCTACTACTTGGTATTTTCTATGGTAAAGAAGGGATAGTAAGAAGCCATAGGCATAAATGTTAATGGTCTAAGGTCTAAAATATTTCGTAGGTATTTTTAAAGATTTATGTTGCTATAGTATAACAATAATACTGAATATCGACTGTTTCTTAAGCGTTTCACCAAAGGGCAAGTAAATACATATCCCTACGGAAAAATCCTTCAGATAACATACCTACTTCATATCGCCCAAAATCTGTCAGTAAACGGATGGTAAAAAATACATGACGTATCAGTTTCCGAACGAACAATAAACCAATCTATAAATGAGACTATCCCCAAAACACATAAAAGTGTAAGTATAAGAAAAATCAAGTTCTTGTTTGAGCCTGGAGAATAGCTAGATAATCCCAACGGAATAGATTTTCTAACTGGAGTAGATTGAAGGCTTGCAGGCTTCCAGACTGAAGCTGTAGCTGAATTCTGAGACTCTGCCGCGGGGAGATTACGTGAGGTGAATCCAGAGGATGCAGCCAGTGGATGTTTTATATTATATGATCAAGTCTGTTTATTAATGGTTGTTGAGCTCGAAAAAACTGCTGAAGTGCAGTATGATTATTCTAACGCTTGAATGACATTTCCAAAAAGGCGCTGACGGTAAAGATTTGCTTATGGAAATTGTATTGAGAAACAAAATGGCGACGTTGTTATAACTATTGCGACACGCCAAACATGCAGATGAACGAAAAAACAATGAATGAAGTCGTTAATATTTGAAAATGGAATTCCATTTTCAAATATCAGCCTGGAACTGTTTCAGATAATTAATCCTTTTTACAAATCCAAAGATTATTATCATTTGAAGCAGAATGTTGTTTGGTATTTCGCACCAAACAACGTTGCCTTCCGAAAGCATCGCGTCGCTTCCATTGTTTATTGTACGATCAAATTAATGGACGTCAGCTTTCAATGAATGCACATCGTAAATAAACGAAGGTATTCAATTAGCGGAAAATTTGTAACTAATTGGCTCGAAAGATTGTTGAAATGTTTTCTACTGCGGACAAATATTGCATGTAGGTAGGTACATGTAGATGATTGTTCTTCACCATTCTGCTCTATTGGTTCCTTTTTAAGCCATAGATACTTTTTTTTTGTTACATATCACCAAGCATTTCTCAGTAGCAGTCACTGAGTCTATGTAATGTAGCCGGTTGATGGCAATAGGCTTGCCTCCTATTATATGGGACTTAAGCATAACTGCCGTAACCTTAAGGGATGGCCGGTGTGGTGTTATGGTGTTATCTTTTTAAAATGTTGCATTCTTATCATAATCTCTTAGAATTCTGTTGCCTATCCTCTTGATTTTACTATTTCGATTGTCATAGCTAAACATGTACTAATTATGTCTTGTTATTATTTTTTTGCTAATTAATACGGTTGCCAGCATTTACCCACCATACTTCACAGCTTTCGAGACCCATAAGTCTTTTCAATTTCATATTACAGATGGCTAAAACATTTTCGTTGTCAGATTTTCTCTGTGCTGGTAATAACAGACCTAAATCTACAAATAATAACATTCAAAGTAAAACAACATGCAAATAAAAGTCAGTTCGACACTATCGTAAAATTCCACCGGATATAAAATAAGGTTATGAAACATTTTCAAGTAGGTATTCCAAGTACATAAATCAATATTAACCATAAATACTGTTTTAAGTATCAAACCTTTTTTTAGAGTTTCAAGTAGGTGTATGAGTGGGTGAAACCCAACATTATTTTACGAAGACTTGGCTCCAACTTTTGTTTGACACAGACAAACAGCTAAGATAGAAAAAAGACAAAGATGACATATAACTTTAAGTAGAATAATATACTGTATGCTATGTTGATAAAGATTACTTTACTAGAGACTTTGTTGGACGTAAGAGATAAAAATATAATTATGCTTTAAAGTAATCCGCGGAATCCAGAAAGAGACGTTCCAAAATAGAATGAATTATACCTATGTACTTAAGCTTTAAATAAAACGCTCAACATAAGACTATAAAAGCACAATAAATGATACTACTTCAATATCTCTAACACCATGATAATTTAAAAACAGTTCCAAATTATGTAAGGGACCTACGCAACTGCTTATATTCCGACAAAGAAGACTACAAGAACATATTGCAGAATCCCCTAATGAAAGGATCTACAACAAAAGTTTATAAAGCAAAAGCTCATACATTACCAAAGTAACACCAGTTCAAGGTCAGTCCATTCAACTCTAGACCTTAATGCTTAGCTCTTGTTTAGATCTAGTTCAATGCCCTAAAAGCTAAAAATACCATGTTCTGACTCGTTCATTCATACAACAATATCTGAAAGGCACACTCCTCATGTCCCAGATAAAAATATGTATTCTTAGCCCCTATAAACATCATCTTTTATTACGCCCTTCATTACATAAAGAATCTCACAAACTGGTTTCCATTTGGCTTGCGTCAGGAGCGTTATCCTTTGTCCCCTGCTCGATCAATATTCACCCGGGGACTAGGCCACGATTACGTTCAGGGTCACTCTTGTTTTGTATCCATCCCTTTTCTTTTATGCCTTTATCTCTTTTCCCCTTGAGGATTGTCCCCTCATCCGGGAAACCACTTCCTGCAACGCAATTTGTATGCTACTTGGCATTACGAATTGTTTACAATGTACGCGTTTTGTGAATTAATAATACTCCAATTCCGATGTTTACTCCTAAGCCAACACGAATGATATGTAAAGGAAACTTTGCAACAGTTTCGTAAGTACTGAGAATTTTGGAATCGGGTTTCATGTTTTGTACCTTGTTATTCCCAAATGAAGGTCTAATGTTAACTTATTTACTTGTCATATCTAACCTTAGGCATATTTTGGCAGATAAGCATGTCCCTGATATTGTGCACACAAAAAAAAACCTTTATCTGATACTTAACCTTGGGTGTATATGATAGCAAAAAATTAAAACGGACAAATCCTGTCTGATTTGCAAGTCAAGTTTTATTTCATTGCCTTGACAATAACTTACAACAAATGCTTCTGGCCTTTCATTAAAAACTCAATTAATATGAAAGTGATAAAAAAATAGCACATCGTAAACTTTATGTTAAAGTAGTTTCTTCAAAAGTCTCTTAAATATATGGATTCCTCAAAATAACAAAGGAACGAAAGCTTTTGTGCGATATCAAAGAACTATAAAAAAAAAAAAAAAATGAGAGTCAACATTGACTTCATAAAAAGGAAATTATTAACACTACAGTGTATGAAGTGCCCTTCATTTACTCTCTCAATTTCATTTGTATTGCGTTCTGAGATTACTTTATCGTTTTCTTCATCCAATTAGTGTGATAAGGAATTAGAAGCTTATGGTTTTAACTTTAAGGTTCTTTGTTTGATTCCGACTAAGTTTTTCAAAGTCATCATCTGTATTATCATTGTCGTCAAAATTATTTTATTTGTCTGACATCGTTTCACCCTCGCCTCTAAGATCTAAACACAAAATGTTGTTTAATTTGTTTATTATTTGTTTACATATGCAATGACAACTTTACACTAATTTCAGCATTATCTAAAAGCTTTATGAGATACAATCTGGCGTCTGTCCAAATGTGAGACTAATCGGACCGCAGCATGAAATACAGGATGGGAAGATTCTGATGCAGCTTTTTTTACGGTCAGTTAACTTCTTTTAACATCTTCCTATTTAGAACGGACAGATTTAAAATACAGCTCGGGGAATATGTTACAGGAAACTTGTAAGCAATACGCCGTTACATTAAAAATAGTGGACGATATATCATTCGTTTGTGTGCCACGTCTGTTTTTATTTTAAACGTGAAAATAAATAAAGCGGAAAACGGTATTTAGTGCGTACATGATACATCGTTGTTTTATTACAGAGCTTTAAAAGATGCTTATGTGAGTGACATGGTTACGATTCATTGAACACATAAAAAGCTTGATGTTCTAGTTTTCTGATGAATTAGATAATGAATTTGGACTAGACCGAGAAACCTGGATGACGCTGGCAGAGCAACGTGGATATTAGCACCAACAAAGAGAGGTTCATATATATAATTAGCTGATGAGGATGATGAGACCAAGAAATGGAAGGTAATGGTAATGTGTTCCAAACTCAGAAAGAGGAAGTGAATCAGAATGACATTATGAGTCAGCTGAATATAGAAACTGTTACGAGCGTTTACGCCTTACGACATTTTATAAAATGTACGAAGTCCTTAATTTCCGAAATGACTGAACCAATTTTAATGAAACTTCATACGCATAAGCAGGATACATATGTGTTAAAACTCACTATTAACATTTTCGAAAAATAGTGTTACAGCTAAACCGATTATAAATAATCTATAAAAACAGAAATTTCCACTTATCTTTTTTTTTTAAGTCATTCATAATTTGAAAATGTTTTTACTAACTTTTTAGACCTGTTTCCTGCTTATTGTATTAAGTTTATTACCTAGCAACCTTATCTTAAGAGCGTTTAAAGCTCTTAAGATAAGGTTGCTAGGTAATACCGTCGTACGATTTTATTTTACCACGAGTCGAAAGAATCGTACAGACATAGAACTAGGTCAAAACAATATTAGCTTCAACATTTCAGTATATTGATCGACTTACAAAGTATGGCCACGCACTACTCCTACAGTCTATTAAATTGATGTAGGTACTGAGGTAGACCGTCTGTAGGTCGATGCTAAGACCTTGAGCTGACCTACCATAGTACGACTGACTCAATAAAATGAGAGGCCAACTTACACTGGTATTTGTTACCACTGACTTTTGGCCTACTGTACTAAAGTATTTCAGTTCGTGTCACTAAACCTGACATTGCCAAATATCGACCAAGCGTTTTATTGGTTTACATTCTAGGTTGTGCCAAAATAAAGGTGAGCTAGCTTATGCTTATCTGTGGAATGTTCTAGAGGCATAAGGTTTTGTCCTTCTCGTGGACCAACTTCACAGTCATCATCATTCTATTATCGCAATTTATTTGTGGTTGCCACAGCATGTCTTCTTTTTCCATACTTCTCCATTACCTAGGCTGCTCGTCATTTCGGGCGTATTATTTACTTTAAATTATGTTTATGCAATTAGGTTTATTTTGATTCAAAGCGTTTAGTATAGTAGCAATATTTTCCACGAGTGTTCAAAGTTCGTCCGATAACAAAAAAGTATTTTGCATTTCAATACATTTATTTCCACTTAGGAATTTGTTACGTCTTTCTTCGGCAAAATTATGAATTCTTTACAAGGATTACACTGATTACCAGTGAGATGGCATTACTTCCTTCTTCGTCATTTCAATGAAAATCTTGAAATTCTTCTTTAACATAAACTGCATTGTCCCTTTTGTTAATATTTGTGTCCATTTAACAGTCTCTCATCGTCTACAGAACATAGTTACACTGATTCCCTGTGAAAGGCTGGCATGCGTCCATCTGGCGCCTACACTCGCTCGGGTGATTTTCCGCTTTCCCAAATTGGTTGAACGATTAATTTATAAACCAAACAAATAAAGCGCTTTATGCTTAACTCTTATTGGTTATAAGCGCTTTTTGGGAGGTCTAGTTGCGTTATGATTATGACGAGGGATTGAAAATCCGTTGAAGTTACTACTGTTCATAAGTTTATCATTATTTGTTATCTTAGATTAATGTTCTCTACGATGATTTTGACTTTAGTTCAGTGACCCTGCTCCTGGTCATTATTTCAATTGAAATTAAAACCATGTCAGAACAATATATGGTATACGCAAAACATGAATATCGTTATACGTGATCTTTTCTTTTATTGCCAGATTAACATAATTTATAACAAAAAAAATATTCTTCCCAGAATAACTGAGTGCATTACGTTATTGTGGACACTAACAGCGTCATTTAAAAGATTTAAGATAAATTTATGACCATAAAGACACGACCTAACATCACTCCTGTTCTCCCCGAAGGGTTGGACAGAAGTACACCTACAGAAGTACATTACAATGCATTCACATTTCATAAGGTTGTAGGTACAAAATCATATATATCATCAATAAAGATGTTTTCAAATAAACTATGTTATTTTAGCAATCATGACTAAGTACCGTAGTAACTCCGCTATACAAACTTTTCACAAAATCAATTCCAATATTGATTCAACGATTAACAAGAGTATAGGAAAGAAAGATACAATCACGGATAAAGACGACCGTATCTATTGTCATTGCAATTATGAAGTCATTGGACCTCACAATGAAACACTCATGATATTGTCCAGCCACAAATATAAGCCACACAAATAAAATCTCAAACGAAGAAGAAACAACGTTTTTATTTACTTAGCAGACAGTTTTATAAACATTAATTCTTCAAAACAAAAATAATAAATATCTAAATACAGAGCAAAGTAATGGAACTAAATTATAACACGCAATACATATTATAAATTTATAATTCATAAAACCGTAGTAGTCAATTTGAATAAGTTGCACAATTGTGTAAAAATGGTGCTGTAAACAATATAGTAGCTAACATAAGTAAATCATAACAAGACACGGGTGTTAAGCAGATTATACACGAAGGTATTATTTCAAGGGAATCAGTTAACTCAACAATAAACAAACCAAGGTAAACCGTAAACTTTTCAACACTTAAAATTCTGAACAGATGCCAACGTATTGTTTTTAACCTTGATAAATGCCAATACTATTAACATTCGTACCTGTCTAGGCATAAAAAACTCTTTTAATAAACATAGAGCAACATACGCAGAAACAAGTGGAAATTCTTCAAAGCGTTTGAGGTAGGTCATAAATATGGTTGAAGTATCGTTTGCCTAAGAATAACCACGAACCGCTTTTGAAAACACTTGAAAGTGTAATTTAATGCCAATAATATCAGGATTGATGCAAATCGGTAGGTAATAATGAAATGGTGGCACCACCTTTCTGTTGTGTAAACAAAATGAAGTAACTCGACGCCTAAAGCCACCGGTCATTCACGTTCGGAGCCCACGTGTCGGGCTCTTTATGTTGATGTAACATGGCGCTCTGCGTAAACAGCGGTGTTGTGTTTCACTAGTTTTCTGTTATGCATTCTTTAGGTTACTACGCCACACGTCACCCGATACCAAGTATAAACAAAAAGGGTCCCAGGCGGATACCTTGCGGTACTCCCATACCGATACCGTTAACATTTTATACGGCCAGGCTATGATCGCAACATTATTGGCAGTTCTCGGAACAAACTGGATGTAAGTAATGTTGAACTTGTGGCTTGTGGTCTTTAAAACACGAGGATAGAGTATGAATCATGTCAAAGCGGCGGAAAATTTAATATAGGTCAGACTCAGTACACAGTCCTCGCTGAACAATGACGTTTTGAAAGATGAGACAAAATGCTTTATGTAAATTGTTCGGGGAAAAGATGTATTTCGAACTGAATAAAAGCGGGACGATTCCCGAATGTTGACAGACGAACTAATTCTTTATTACGCTCAAGGTCGCGACGAACAAAACGGGTGTGTAAGAATTGTAAGAAATCAGACCACGCGATCTGCCCTGGGAAAATACGGAAACCACGCGACCGGTCGATAAAGTCAAAGAATCCACGCAAACACGTGTGAATGAACACAGCCCCATTGTCACAGAACTCGATACTTACAGTCAGTACAGTCACTCGTTGTCAAATACTCGTAGTAAACAGAATCGTAAATCTCAGATAACTAACCGTACACGTTTCAACGCACGCGCATAGGTGTAACCGATCTCGTTATTTATTTACCACTATTGACAGTAGTTCCTAGTAAAACTTTTCTTATGATGAAACTATCTTACTGTCTTAAAGACAAAAATATACCCGGCTTACAGAAAGTTATCACATTCTACCAGTGATAAGATAAAGATAATGGTAGAGATCAATTTATTGGCTTGACTTGACGTAAGCTACCTAAAACCATTTGAATCCTGTTCGTGATTCCTGTGGTTGTAGACATCCGATTGAAAGCAAACGTTTCAAGTCTAGGGCATGTTGTTATTTTATGACATTAAACCATAGCCAATACGACGTCCAGTATACCTACATCTCTTTGCTATCGGCTATTGCGCTGGCATTACGCATTGAAAATTGTCATGTTCTCAGTTTATTGGTTAAGAACGTGATTGGAAAATAATTTATGGTAGTGTTTACTTAAGTTAGGTCTTTAAAGGCGGAAATATACTTACGTGTCGTGGCGTGTCGTGACGCGCCAGAAGCATACGGTTTCATACATCGTTGCGACACGACATGCCATGCAAATATGTCCCTAACCATATTAAATGTATGAAACCGATTGCGTCACGACACGCCACGACACGTAAGTGTGTTTCCGCCTTAAGTGTTGCTTTGGTTAGTTTAGTCATGCAGATAGATAGTACTTAGGTTCCATTTTTCTCTCAAGGTATGCTGCATCGACAGGAGTTTCAAGTTGCGTTTTATACTTTTATCGAACTTAACAATTTTTAGGACAGCCCCAGAAAGAGGTTGCGAGCACATGACCTGGACGCGCACTGCGATGGCTGGTTTGAGGTGACGCACGAAAAGAGTTCCAGGAAAATTATGGGACCGGCCTCTGCCCAACAGAAAGGTAAAGGAAATCAAAAAAAAAATAGTGTGTGGTGTCCCTCCGCGCGGATAAACTACACGCATCACGCATGCGTTCGAGTGCCACGCATTCACTCTCGCTCTGTCTCTTTCTATACCCCCTCCATGGTAGCGTTAAACGTTTACTAACGCAAACTTGTTGGAAGTCGCATAAGAAGTTTCACTTCAAAAAAAAGTATACACATAAATTGCAAGTCTTGTAAGCTTTTAGGGAGCTTATGTCATTATTTACGTTTCCATCACTTTTGTAACTGATTTAATGTCACTTTATCTTAGCCTTCCTTGGATTCTATAATCATTGAAGAACGCAATTAATCAGTCGCTGATTCTTGCCAAATAAATCCTAAGACAGCTGTTACAAATTACTTGCTCAAAGATCCAATCTCTTGATGGATACTGAGATGCTGTGATTGGTCAGTTATTTCTCCGTATAGGAAGTAACATTGACGCGAACATTTTTATTCGTCGCAAACTGACAGCTGCGTTGGTTTAGTGGACACAAGTGCGACTGCTGATTACGGGGTGCTGAGTTCGATTCCTGGGTCAGTTAAAGTGTTATTGGGTTTTTCCATAATTTCTCAGTAGCAGTCTGGATTTGTGCGGCAATAGGCTCGCCCCTTATTACATACGACTTAAACATAACTGCTAAAATGAAGCTGTACTGTCAGGTACACCTCTGCCTAACCCTTCAAGGATTACCGGCGTGATGTAATAATGTTATGTTATAACAAACTCATAACGACCATCTGGCCGAAATTATATTCAACTAGCTGAATTAGTTTTTTTTTTTAAATAGAAGCTTAAATTACTCCTTATTACATCAGCTATCTGCCAGTGAAAGTTCCGTCAAAATCGGTCCAGCCGTTCCAGAGATTGGCCGGAACAAACAGACAGCCAGCCAGACAGACAAAATTTAAAAAAAAATGTTATTTTAGTATGTGTACCGTATATACATTCATATGCATGTATTAAAAAGGGTTTATTTTAATAATTCAAACAGACACTTCAATTTTATTTATTTGTGTAGATGTGTAGATAGGCAAGTATTGGCGGGCTACGTCCTTGGCTCACTTTAACAAATTGCAACACCTTCTGAGTAGATTACTGACCACAAAGTAAGGAGTACTAGACTAGAGAACTCAAGGTTTAACTATTTTAGCTTCGTCGGTCTGAGTAACTTGGTATACAGTTAGTTGAGTACTAACAATGTTATGTACCTGTTGAACTGTGGCTACATTACTGTGGGAGTTTCGAATATCAAAACTACTTGGAAATGTTATATACATATAATGACACCCTGTGGGCATTTTGCTGTCTCTAGGTATTATAACCGAATATTTGAATGATCGATAAGCAGAAGCTATTCATTTGCCATAATTGAGTACCTAAAGACTACAAATGTGATTCCACTTCGAACAACTGCACTTATGTTTGGCTCGTGTATCATAAGAATTGGGCTCTTGAAATCACAAGTATTGTTTCCATCAGTGTATTATTACCACTATGACGATCATCAATCCACCTGAGCATGATGAATACACCGACTCAGAGTTTATTAATACGCAATATCATGCACATAACACAATTCAGCTTCAAATCCTGCCAGAACATCATTCTATATATTCATCTTCCCAAAAAACTTCCCTCGATGTCCAAAATACATCGTGCGAATTGGTGTTAATGAGACATGTCCAAATTTATCCTCCTGAGGCAACAGACGTCACCCATGTTTGCACGCTCACACGTAAATTGATGGCAAACGTTTGTATAAGGATGATAAGACCGGAGCAATGTTTCATGAAGAATAAGAGGTTGATATAAAGGAGGTATAATGCTGTAATAGGCTGATTCTTTAAAAGTTTACAGAGAAAAATATTCGATGAGTTAACTCTGACAATTTTAATGAGTATAATAACAACTGGCCATTTAAAACCTAGCTGGACTGTGAAAGATTATTATGGTTAGAAAAGTGTTGACTGCTGAGAGACAACTAATAGATAATTATAGAACAAGAAGGCTTGCTGCGCCTATCCCAAATAAACTAGCGGAGGAGGGAGAACGAAAAAAAACAACTAGATCTCTAATTAGTTGACGTACGTTGATCAATGATTGCTTAATTTAGTATCTCATCAAAATCGAAACTAAGAAATACATAGCAGAGTAACAGCACGAAAAACTGGCATAAAAAAAAACCCAATTACAAACAACATACGCGACTGACTCATCTCCTGTCGGTAAGAAACGTGATACTAGCTAGACGAAAGAAATAAGTGTCAGACAAAGTTGAATGTACTCGAAACCCGTCAAAATCTTTAGACAGAAAAGTTGGTGCCGTGACAGAGTTAATCCAATTTAGGGATTCCAAATTCCGCCTTAACTTTCAATGTTCTTTTATTTACTTTGGCAAGTGCTTTTAGTTTGAATTGATACTCGGGAGTTTGGGAGCTTTTGACTTGAAACATTTTCCAACCCTTCTCATTTGCTTAAACTTTCGAAAATCGGTTTCTAGTCTACCTTTACCGGATGCGGATGAATATCAATATTTAACTTAGAGCATCGACATATCAACAACGCAGTTATTGGGTACTTTAACACTTCTTTTACCCTTGTCAAATCTGTAGTATGCAGGTGTCTACTGGTTTACTTCGGTTTGTTTGTTTTGTTTAGTAGCTCGTGGCTAAATATTAACAGCCTTTCGGGTCGATCCTCAAGTTAAGCGGTGCTTGCTTAGGTTGGTTCGTGGATAGGTGGCCGCCCATTTCAAATCGGGTTTCCTCCGTGCCTCGAAAAGCACGTTAAGCCGTCGTTGGTGCCGGCTGTCATTTGTAGATCTTTGACTGTCATTACAGGTAGTCAGTGGCCTGAAAGTCTGACAACCAGTCTTACGAAGGAGTATCGTATTACCCAGTACGAACTGGGTTGTGAAGGTCTGATAGGCAGTCGCTCCATGTAACATACTGGTATTCAACTGCATCCGGTTAGACTGGAAGCAGACCCCAACATGGTTTGAAAAGGCTAGGCAGATGATAATTTACTAGTTTTCTTCATATGCCTGTACTTCTCAAATTATTAGCAATAAAATCCAGGCCTGTAATATCAGGGGTGCACCTTACTCCGTGTACAAGGATTATGCCAATGGTTTCTCAGTAAGGAGTCATTATAAATCGCTTACCGATCAATTGAGACCTAGTGCACCTGAGGCCTGGCTATATCTGGATAGTGTCCACTAGCTAAGCTACAACAGTTGTGTTTATTTAGACAATTTTGCTGACGGTATCACATTCTTTTATAGGAATGTTATTATCGTTGTCAGCAGTATCGGATCTATCAATTTGAATAGGTTTCAGGTTGATTAATAAACTTGATACTGTCAGATAGTATTAGAAAAGCATTTCAAACATTTGCGGCATCGCTTTGTACTTTTAAATAACGTCTATTTTGCTATCACTTCATGTTTGTCAAGAGGCATTAGATAATGACTTTTGTTATAATATTATGCCTATTATACATTTTTGTCTCTAACTATTCGAAAATAATACTAAATTATATAACTAGATATAAATTACTAGATGTGTGGTAATCGACTGTCGTGGTATGGGCATGTGATGCGGAGGAATGAGGAAAATGTCGTGCGGAAAGTTTTGAGTATGAATGTGGATGGTTATAAGAGTAGAGGAAGACCAAAGAAACGATGGATGGTCTGTGTGAAAGACAATATATCCAAGAAAGGAGGTGTCTCATGAGATGACAAGTAATAGAGAAGTATGGAAGAAGAAGACATGCTGCGCCGACCACAAATAAATTGAGATAAGTGCAAGAGAATGATGTTGATGATAACATCTAGATTACTGAAACAAATTCATAACAATGCAACAACATTTATAACAAGCTTGACACATGACTACTACACGACTTTCGTAAGAATATCTCTCATTGCCATCTTACACTGCTACTGCTAGGTACTAGTATCACCAGAAACGATCTTGAGATCGACCGTGCTCAAGTTCGTTCTATTTTTATCAATCGCCAGTCTAAATCTGAGATAAGATATGCATATCACTCAGATTAGTGTTCGTATCAGGCGAAATGCACTAAAAGTCCTTATAAACTACTTCTATGAGATTGTCGAAAACTTAGATATATGTAGGTATCCTTGCTATAGATATTTTTGACTAGTCTACGCTTTGGTGTATTTATCAGTTTTGGTGATTTTTAAATTGCGAATTTCTAAACTTTTATCATCAGAATATCCCAAATTCACTCACAATTTGGGAATAAGCACTTGAGGTAAAACTACAGAGATTCCTAAAAATCTTGAAATGTTATATTTTTCCAAAATAATAATTAAATATCACTTGACGTGTATATAATTAGTAAGTAATACTAATAACAACGTTTTACTTTTATGGCTGCACTAACGTTGTTGACAAATCAGCTTCTTCCCACAAAATATATCCTAATCGTAATAAGGGTAAGTAATGCATAAAATCGTGTACCAATGGACACGCTACCAGGTATCCGTGTATTGAAATACATCAGCGCTTACCTAGAATAGGTTAGTAAACACTACCTAATGTTCATATTAACGTTAGTCATTGAAATCTAAACCAAGAATTATGTAAACGGAAAGGTCAATATTAATCTTGAAATAATTACCTGCCTACATGAGTTTTCTTTCCCATACGGAGTGATGCTTTGGCAAGCTTAATTCCCGAATAGCACCCAGATAATAGGTATTAGTAGTATTAGTATTTTCGCATGGCTGCAGTTAAAGTGGAAGAGACCGAGACCAAGAACAAGAGTTATAAAAGGAGGTACCTAAACATAAAAACTTAAGTGCTGAAAAAGTCCAGCAAAAAGATTCGTTGGCAGACTAATAGAATCTATCAGATAATCTGACCACACAGAAGCAATCAAGAAGAAGAAGAAAGGCACAGGATGAGATAGGTACAAACAAGATTGGATAAGGTAATGACACGAGGGACAGTTTAAACTTAGCAGAAGGTTAATATGACGATGTGAAGCATGAACACCAAAACAAAGAACAACACAATATAACAACAGTGCACTACCCTTCTTCATGATCATCAACGTTATCAACAATAAGTAGTACACGCCAATATGAACTCTAACCACTCGCTTCTATGAACGTCAATTGGAGAGCAGCCAACTACATATAATAGGAAATTGTATGAAACTATTTTCAATGAAATATAGGGTGATAACAGCTGCTTTTTGGTTTCATTGCTGTAATAATATCAACGCAAATGTTCGCCGATGGTTGTAATAGATTTTAGATTGCTTGTGATTTATCAAAATATTTTAGTACGCTTCAGATGCAGCTTTGGTTATGAATTAATGGCTAAAATTAAAATTAACTTGATAAAAACTGTGAACCTGAATAAAAATGTAGGCCAAGGATTTGGCTCTCAATAGATTCGTACTGCAGTATTGCACCGAAAAGAGCGGTGTTCTAACATTAATAGCAGAACCCAATGTTAAGGCTGATCACAAAGTACTCCTCATGGAACTGTCTGCTTTCGGAAAGCACGTTAAGCCGTTGCTCCCGGCTGTCATCTGTAGATCTTTGACAAACGTTATGAGGAGTCAGAAGCCGAAATTCTGGTGAGAATCCAGTCTTATAAGGGTTGTGGAGGTCAGATAGGCAGTCGCTTCATGTAAAATACTGGTACTTAGCTGCATCCGATTAGATTGGAAGCCGTCCCCAACATAGTTTGGGAAAAGGCTAGGCAGATGATGAGTATGGAACTGTCTGCTTTCTTAAATGACATACCTTGCAATTTCGTCATCTCAAACCTCACCTTTTTTTTAAAGGACCGTCAACCATCATATTTGACAGCTACTATTGACCCAATGATAGACCCTAGTATAAATTACCATCGCTACTTTACCTAAAAAAAATCTTGCCTTTCATCAGCCTATAATGTTCCCACTGCTCACACATCGCTACTTTACCTAAAAAAAATCTTGCCTTTCATCAGCCTATAATGTTCCCACTGCTCACACAGGCCTCCTCTCTTTAAGAGGGAGTGGGCTTTAATCCACCACGCGGGCCCAGTGCGGGTTGGTAGATGTCACATTTCTTCGAATTTTTAGTTCTAGGACGTGCCGGTTTCCTCACGATGTTTTCCTTCACCGTTTTTAAGAGCATTAAACGAGGTAACTGGCACCTCGATCTAATAAGTACTTTAATTAAACATTCACCGATCACGCCTCATCGGAAGCCCCGAGCTCATCGCATAGGATTATGTGGTTCTTGTATACTTATATAAGAAGACGCCAGCTTAAACTATCCGCAACTGTAAAATTTTCCCAATCAAATGCACCAATTTTATTACTATAAAGTTGAAAATCATTTAAGGTGGAAGTTTAATCGCACTTTCCCATACATTTTTGTTTCTTCAAAATCTCGATACTTATATGCTTTTTGTAGAAGTAATGAAACAATATGATGTTATTACGAATTAGTGTTGTCGCAAAACCCTTCAAACATAAAGAAATAACAAGGTTTATAGGATTTCCAGGGCCGAAAAAAAAACGAAAAATCTTTGCTAGTGTGCGTGCTTGGAGTCACACCATCTACCGGATATCTAAAGAACTTCTAAAGAACAATCGAGCCCCTTGCATAACAAAACTCGAAATAATTATCTGTTGATACTAGATGGCGTGGCGTTGTCATTGTAAGTTGGTGCCAGTAATAAGTGCGTGGACTCGCGAATATTTCACATTTCATTCGTCAAACAAGTAGGTAGGTAGGGACTGGCTGCGACGTTTTTGTTTGGGTGAATTAGATTTATCATTTTTTAAGAATGAAGTTAAACATTCTTAAATTATGTCATGATGTTCAAACCAAAGTTTGGAAGTACCTATTAGGGATGAAATGTGTAATTCGGAGTTGGTTCTAATTTTACTGTGTGATAGGTAAAACTTATTAGTTATTAACAAGTAGGTATTCAGACATAATTCGTTATGAAGCCACAGCCTGCAGCACAAAGCTTATCTTACTAAACTTTAATTTTGTACGTGCACTTTTCGTGGTATATGTAATAAACTAATAATGTACTTACATTTTATAACACTAGCTTATGCCCGCGGCGTCGCCCGCGTGGATTTCGATAATTGTCCCACGGGAACATATTATCGGGATAAATAGTATCCTATGTGTTAATCCAGGTTACAAACTACCCGTGTGCCAAATTTCATCCAAATCCATTCAGTAGTTTTTGCGTGAAAGAGTAACAGACATCCATCCATCCATCCATCCTCACAAACTTTCGCATTTATAATATTAGTAGGATTACATTCATTCATCACACTATTTACATTCATGAATGTAGGTACTACCTAATAAAACATACACGACGCGGTCAAGGTCACGTTGAAACGCCGTAGTTCTATCTATCTATCTATATAAATAAAAATCAATTGCTGTTCGTTAGTCTCGCTAAAACTCGAGAACGGCTGGGCCGATTTAGCTGAATTTGGTTTTAAAATGTTTGTCGTAGTCCAGGGAAGGTTTAAAAGGAAAGATAGGGTAGGTAGGTAGGTAGGTAGCGTAGGGTAGGTAGGGTAGGTAGGTAGGTAGGGTAGTAGGGTATGGTAGGTAGGGTAGGGTAGGGTATGGTGGGTAGGTAGATAGGGTAGGTAAAAAGTGCATTGCAACGCATGCCGGGGACAGCTAGTCGATCTATATATCCATACTAATATTATAAATGCGAAAGTCACTCTGTTTGTTTGTATGTCTGTTTGTTACTTTTTCACGATAAAACGGCTAATCTGATCCTAATGAAATCTGGCAAGAAGATAGATTTCAACCTGGGGAAGGACGTATGCTATATATCATCACGCTACGATCAATCGGAGCGGAGCAGTAATGAAAAACGTTGCGAAAACGGGGAACATGTGACGCAGATGAAGTTACGCGGGACAGCTAGTCTATATATACAGGGTGTAACGGAAAGGGTATATACATCCTTAAGGGTGTGCTACAGACCATCAAACTGAACATGTTTCTCAACATAAAAAAAAAATTGCAGCAAAAAAAAATATCAGCTGCCTATACATTTGGGTCGAATAGGTATTGTAATTTTCTATGGGGCAGCAGATATTTTTTTTGCTGAAAAACATGTTTTATGATGAGAAACATGTTCAGTTTGATGGTCTGTAGCACACCCTTAAGGATGTATATACCCTTTCCATTACACCCTGTATATATATATCTAAAAATTAATCCCTATTTCCCTTGGTCACGGCATCACGCGTGAACGGCTGGATAGATTTCGATAATTGTTTTTTTGTTTTGTATGTTACTGACAGGAGAAGGTTCTCGTAGGTAGGTAGTAGGTAGGTAGTAGGTAGGTAGTAGGTAGGTGGTAGGTAGGTGGTAGGTAGGTAGTAGGTAGGTAGTAGGTAGGTAGTAGGTAGGTAGTAGGTAGGTAGTAGGTAGGTAGTAGGTAGGTAGTAGGTAGGTAGTAGGTAGGTAGTAGGTAGGTAGTAGGTAGGTAGGTAGTAGGTAGGTAGTAGGTAGGTAGTAGGTAGGTAGTAGGTAGGTAGTAGGTAGGTAGTAGGTAGGTAGTAGGTAGGTAGTAGGTAGGTAGTAGGTAGGTAGTAGGTAGGTAGTAGGTAGGTAGTAGGTAGGTAGTAGGTAGGTAGTAGGTAGGTAGTAGGTAGGTAGTAGGTAGGTAGTAGGTAGGTAGTAGGTAGGTAGTAGGTAGGTAGTAGGTAGGTAGTAGGTAGGTAGTAGGTAGGTAGTAGGTAGGTAGTAGGTAGGTAGTAGGTAGGTAGTAGGTAGGTAGTAGGTAGGTAGTAGGTAGGTAGTAGGTAGGTAGTAGGTAGGTAGTAGGTAGGTAGTAGGTAGGTAGTAGGTAGGTAGTAGGTAGGTAGTAGGTAGGTAGTAGGTAGGTAGTAGGTAGGTAGTAGGTAGGTAGTAGGTAGGTAGTAGGTAGGTAGTAGGTAGGTAGTAGGTAGGTAGTAGGTAGGTAGTAGGTAGGTAGTAGGTAGGTAGTAGGTAGGTAGTAGGTAGGTAGTAGGTAGGTAGTAGGTAGGTAGTAGGTAGGTAGTAGGTAGGTAGTAGGTAGGTAGTAGGTAGGTAGTAGGTAGGTAGTAGGTAGGTAGTAGGTAGGTAGTAGGTAGGTAGTAGGTAGGTAGTAGGTAGTAGGTAGGTAGTAGGTAGTAGGTAGGTAGTAGGTAGTAGGTAGGTAGTAGGTAGGTAGTAGGTAGGTAGTAGGTAGGTAGTAGGTAGGTAGTAGGTAGGTAGTAGGTAGGTAGTAGGTAGGTAGTAGGTAGGTAGTAGGTAGGTAGTAGGTAGGTAGTAGGTAGGTAGTAGGTAGGTAGTAGGTAGGTAGTAGGTAGGTAGTAGGTAGGTAGTAGGTAGGTAGTAGGTAGGTAGTAGGTAGGTAGTAGGTAGGTAGTAGGTAGGTAGTAGGTAGGTAGTAGGTAGGTAGTAGGTAGGTAGTAGGTAGGTAGTAGGTAGGTAGTAGGTAGGTAGTAGGTAGGTAGTAGGTAGGTAGTAGGTAGGTAGTAGGTAGGTAGTAGGTAGGTAGTAGGTAGGTAGTAGGTAGGTAGTAGGTAGGTAGTAGGTAGGTAGTAGGTAGGTAGTAGGTAGGTAGTAGGTAGGTAGTAGGTAGGTAGTAGGTAGGTAGTAGGTAGGTAGTAGGTAGGTAGTAGGTAGGTAGTAGGTAGGTAGTAGGTAGGTAGTAGGTAGGTAGTAGGTAGGTAGTAGGTAGGTAGTAGGTAGGTAGTAGGTAGTAGGTAGGTAGTAGGTAGGTAGTAGGTAGTAGGTAGGTAGTAGGTAGGTAGGTAGTAGGTAGGTAGTAGGTAGGTAGTAGGTAGGTAGGTAGTAGGTAGGTAGTAGGTAGGTAGTAGGTAGGTAGTAGGTAGGTAGTAGGTAGGTAGTAGGTAGGTAGTAGGTAGGTAAGTAGTAGGTAGGTAGTAGGTAGTAGGTAGGTAGTAGGTAGGTAGTAGGTAGGTAGTAGGTAGGTAGTAGGTAGGTAGTAGGTAGGTAGTAGGTAGGTAGTAGGTAGGTAGTAGGTAGGTAGTAGGTAGGTAGTAGGTAGGTAGTAGGTAGGTTGGTAGGTGGTAGGTAGGGTAGTTGGTAGGTTGTGGTAGGGTAGTGTGGTAGTGGTGGTTTGGTGGTGTGGTTGGTAGTGGTAGGTGGTAGGTTGGTAGTTGGTAGGTAGTGGGTAGGTTGTAGGGGTAGGTAGGTAGGTAGGGTAGGTAGGTAGGTAGTTGGTAGGTATGTAGGTAGGGTAGGTAGGTAGTAGGTAGGTAGTAGGTAGGTAGTAGGTAGGTAGTAGGTAGGTAGTAGGTAGGTAGTAGGTAGGTAGTAGGTAGGTAGTAGGTAGGTAGTAGGTAGGTAGTAGGTAGGTAGTAGGTAGGTAGTAGGTAGGTAGTAGGTAGGTAGTAGGTAGGTAGTAGGTAGGTAGTAGGTAGGTAGTAGGTAGGTAGTAGGTAGGTAGTAGGTAGGTAGTAGGTAGGTAGTAGGTAGGTAGTAGGTAGGTAGTAGGTAGGTAGTGGTAGGTAGTAGGTAGGTAGTAGGTAGGTAGTAGGTAGGTAGTAGGTAGGTAGTAGGTAGGTAGTAGGTAGGTAGTAGGTAGGTAGTAGGTAGGTAGTAGGTAGGTAGTAAATTTAGGGATTTCTGAAAGAATTGTAGATTTTGGCACAATCTCTTAAAACCTATGTCAGTAGTACTGACCCTAACAGGTAGGTGTAGGTGTTCTGACTCAGTACACACCGAGACGCGACGCTGCGCGCACACTTATAAAGAGAAGATACACATTTCATTGTGAGAAAACGTTGCGCCACGCAGCGCTGCGCCACGTGACGCCTGTAAAGAAATGTGTATCCTTTCGTGTAGAAAATAAAGTTAAATTTTGAATCGCTTTTTAAAATGTGCGCGCAGTGTCGCGTCTCAGTGTGAGCTGACCCTTAGTGTTCCAAGGCTTTGTGTATAAAGTGAAGATTAGAACTAAAAAGCTTTCAAGCTAGTGGAAGTTTATCTTTGAAATCTTGGTGATTTGTTGGTCAGTGGGTCGTCTAAGGGGCGGATTTTTAGGAGTTGAACGTATAGTATACGCTTAGTATATATAAGTATACGCTTAGGGGCACTATGCGCAGCAAAGAAAACAAAAAAATAAAATTTTCGGCAAAAAAATTTTTTGGGACAGTGGATTTTCCAAAAAAAAAAAATAGGAAATTTGAAAAAAAATGGCAGTTTCGGGTTAACCTTGGCCATAAAAACCATTTAGGTTCTGCGAAGTATGGACCCAAGAGGCACCGTTTCCGAATTATGGGCCTCCGAATTTTATTTAATTTTTATAAAACTATCTACATTTCCAAAATGGTAGCTCAAAAGAAAATATTTTCTGGAAAGAAACTGTTGCTCTAGTAGAAAACTATGAGATGGTGTAAAAAAATCCGAGAAATATTGAGAAAAAAGAAAAAATTGAAAAAAATATTGTGTCGGTCGATCTTTCAGCTTGAGTATCGTTAGGGGCAAAGACACAAATTTTCGGAAAAAAAAAACTAACAGATTTCGTCCGTTTTTCTTGCAGAACCCTGTTACCCTTGTCCATAGAAACTATTTAGGTTTAGAGAGGCATGGCCCTCCGACGCACCGTTTCCGAGTTAGGAGTTTTTTAATTTTTTTCTTGTTTTTACAAAACGCTCTATATTTCCAAAATGGTAGCTCAGATGAAAATCTTTTCTGGAAAGAAACTGTTGCTGTAGTAGAAAACTATGAGATGGTGTACGAAAAACCAAAAAAAAATGCATTTTTTTTATAAGTCCTCGCGCCATAGCGCCCACACTCCAACCGATTTTGTTCTTTGATCTTGAATTAGTTTGTAAATATCTATCACATAATTTATTTATTTATTTATTATTTATTAAAACTTTATGCACAAGTATAAAAACACTGTACAAAGGCGGACTTAATGCCTTAGGCATTTTTTACCAGTCTACCTTAGGGTGATGCAGAGAGAAAACATAGTAGGTGCAGCATAACAAATGGTAAGAGAACATTTACAAATAAAATATAACGATACATACATAAATACATACATATATATGTACAATAAGTAAAGAGAGAGACAAACTAACAACAATTTAATTAAGAGATGAATCTGCCAGCTTCTTAAGTAAGTGTTCGCGAGCTTTAACTTTAAATGTGAACCGACTGTTGGCCAACCTGATGTTCAGAGGGAGCGCATTCCAAAGGAAGACAGCCTGGACAAAGAAAGACGACTTGAGAAAAGAGAGCGGTGAGAAGGACAACGTAGAAGACGATTATTGGAGGAACGAAGATTCTTACTGTGCGCAGAGCATAAATATTGAAAATAAGTAGTCACATAAGAAGGAGAAGTAGGCTTATTAAGAAGAGAAAATAGGGTAGTCAAAGCTCTCAACGCTCTGCGTTGTCGGATGGGCAACCATTTTAAAAGTGACCGATGTGCGGAGACGTGATCATACTTACGAAGATTAAATACGAATCGAATGCAGTTATTAAGAAGTCGGTAGCACACATCACCATAGTCAATTATGGGGAAGATTAGGGACTGTACAAGCATTACCTATAGGTGTGATGGGAGAATATTTTTTAGCCGATAGAGCGACCGCAATGTTCCGGTGACTTTCTTGCTCACAATCGCGACCTGCTTACGCCAGTCAAGGCAAGTGTCAACATGCAAACCCAGATCTTTGACGTCAGAGCTAAACGGAATAACCGTGCCGTCAAAGGTAACCGGTGGCACCGTTAAGCCATTCAGCCTTCTCAGGCTATGGGGACTCCCTATAATAATAGCCTGGCACTTGGTTGGGTTAACCGCCACCCCGAAACGATCAGACCAGTTTTTGACAAAACGTAAATCCCGGTTTAGCTCCTCGATCGCACTGGACAAGCTGTCAACACTAGCCTGACAGTAAAGCTGTAAGTCGAAAGCGTAAAGATGATACACACACTGAAGCTCGGTAGTTATGAGATCTATAAAAATAGAGAATAAAATACCGCCTTGAGGGACGCCAGCATCAAGATCACACCAGCTGGAGCTAGAGTCACCAGCAAGAACTGATTGCTGGCGCCCCCGAAGATAGGAAGAAAACCATTCCAATACCTCCGGAGAGACCATCAGATAGGAGAGGATGGATAAAAGGACTTCGTGACTGACGGTATTGAAAGCATTGGAAAAATCAATTAAGACCAAAACCGAAACTTTAGTGTCTTGCATTCCCCGCCTTATATCGTCAGTCACTTTAAGGATGGCTGATACGGTACTATGGCCGGGCCTGAACCCGGATTGCAATGGACTGATAAGGGAGTTGTGGTAGATGAAGTGGGAAAATTGCTTGTGAACACAGGCCTCGAGTACTTTAGATAAAAAGGGAAGGATGGAAATTGGTCGAAAATGGCTGAGAAGAGTAGGGTTAGGAATTTTAGGGAGTGGCCGAACATGGGCTTTCCGCCATAGAGAAGGGAAAACACCGGAGTAAAGGGAGAAGTTAACGATATGGGAGATTGCAGGAAGGAGCTGATCAAGAGCTTTCACAATCATGTGACGACTGATGTTATCATAGCCCACGGCTTTGGACTTAATGGACAGGATTATCTTCTTGATCTCTCCGGGATCGACTGGGGTGAAGACAAAGGGAGAAATACTGGGTCGCGTCAGACCAGCAAGATAGTCAATGGTTTGACATTTGGTTAGACTATCAAGAGTAGGGACAGTGGAGAAATGGCGATTTAGATCGTCCAAACCAAATGCCTTAGGAAGGTCTGATTGCCGCGCTCTGCCGATACCTAGAATTCCAAGGAATTTCCAAATATCAGCAGGAGAAGCAGAAGTGATATTATCAAAAATGTGGCTGCGTTTAGCGTTGCGTACCATCTGATTACAACGATTGCGAGCAGTTTTGAAAAGGGGCGTGAACGCGCGATCCCTTCGTCGCATTGCCATTAGAACTCCATTGTTCATCCATGGGGCAGGTGAGCGCTTCAACTTGACTTTCCTGACAGGAGCGTGGGTGTCATACAACTTGACTACAACCGCATTAAAAGTATTCACTTTATCATCGACTGATGTGGCTTCCTCCAGGGGCGTCCAGTCAATATTGGAAGCATGCTCGATGAGTTTTTCTGCATTCATCCGCGCAAAGGCACGCCTGTACTGGAAGGTAGGTTTGGGTTTAGGAGGTTTAAGGACAAAAGACAGGAAAATAAGGTTGTTATGGGAAAAGCCAGGAGCGTCCTGTTGACCATGTGAGGCGACTAGGGAAGGATTAGATGCGAGAATCAAGTCGAGCCAAGTATCATCCCCGACAGTGTTATGATGCGTTGGTTGGAGAGGCAAGACATGCAGACTAACTGACTCGACCAGATGTAGGAGTTTACAGGATCGAGGGAGTTGTGGGCAAGGAGATTGGTGTTGAAATCCCCCATGACGCTGTGATGTGCACACTCCGAACCTAATGATTCTAGGACCGATTCTAATTCGATGAAGTAATCAAGGGACGGGGGACAATACACAACTCCAAGAACAGTTTTAGCTCCTATAACACAAACTTCTAAAAAAAGAAATTCAGCCAAATTAGTAGTAGAGGAAGAAGTAGCAATAATTTTAAAAGAAAAATCGGCATGAAGGTAAATTGCAACACCACCCCCTCTCTTACCGATTCGATCATTCCGTAGGAGAACGAATCCTGGTAGAAAGTAAGTGGTAGACGCAAGCTCAGGTTATAGCCAGGTCTCTGAAATGAGGACGGTATGGACGTTATTGTTCGTAAAAGTATCGTAAAGCTCATTGTAGTGGCTGGGAATGCTCTGGGCATTGATGTGACAAACATTAAACAGTCGGTCAAGACTATGGTTAAAGTTTTGACGTAAAGTATCACCAAGGGTGTCTGTAATGGAACAAAAACTATCTTCAAGAGTGGCAGTAGATTTGTTAGCTGAGAAAAACGATTCATTATCGAAAATAGTGGTCATAAATACGAATAAAATATTTAAAAAAAAAATATAGTTGTAAAATTAAAATAACTATAAAAAAATAAAAAATAAACTACATGCTAAACAAGTACGACGGTTGCATATCTGCACCACCCGCCAGCTAACATCATCATTTTAAAACACAGTGAACCAACCAAGGAATGAAAATAAGTTACAATGAAATAGAAAAAAAAACAAACCCAAAATAAATACAAAAGTACAGAAAAATAAAATTGTGGCATTCGGAACGCACCTTACGCCCTCAACAAACATAAAATTATCGTGAGCCGTAGACAGAGAAAACTATGATCCGATCCTTGAAAACCCGATGTCAATGTCAAAGACAGTCATGTCATAATGGCATTAGCAATATGTTTTCAAAAAAGAAAAATAATGACAAAAACATCCTTGTTGAGGGTAAACTATTGTACGAATGTACGCAAGACATGTAACAATCCATCTCATGGTCGTGTGAGGAAGAAAGATAAAAAAAAACAAAGTCAAGCAAAACAATGATTACGAGCCAAAACTAATCAAAGGTTATCATTACCAAACAGCAAAAGATAGCATATTAAAAGGTAAGTAAATCCTACGCAACGTAGGTATCTAATGCGTGAATTTTGTAAGATAATATTTAAGAGTTTTGTTACCAAAAATTAACGATTATTTTTACTTGTTTTTCAGGCTATCTCCAGAAGTTTGCACTTTGGGATAGGTACTTCAGCAGCAACGGACTCAATTCTTCAAACGATGAGATTTTATGTTTACTTCCTGTCCTGTCGTCATAGTTGAAGAATCTTACTAAAATCGCTGCGTGAGCGAGCGTGATCCACCATATGCTGGAGCTGCCGCTGCCGGCCCGCGGCCTTTCGAATGATGATGGAAGATCAACAGCTATAATATGTTTAGTTATTATTGTGCTTCATTGGTGTAATTGCTAAGTGTGGCGTTCCAGTGTAACATATTAAAATAAATAAATAAATAGGACTGTGGTGATGCTTCTTGGCTGCACCTAGTCTGTGGCAGACCTTTATGGAGGATGTGGTTACTGATTAAAGGCCCAGCTTCTTGTTAATTAGATCCAGGATCACTGTGCTACTGACCTCTCCTTCAACCTTTGCTATGCCCTGAAAGATCAGTGCCTTCCGACGATGCCAGGTCTCCAATTGGTCGACCTGTCTGGCACACTCGCTGATCTGTCTCCTAAGCAGACTTAGCATGCTAAAGTGCTAAAGATTAGCTCCCTGAAGGTCCGAAACTCCTCAGCTACCCTCGCCACATTATCTTTGGCTGGTCCTGCGCACTGAATTTGTGCCTCCAGTTCGCTCATCTTCCGGACAAATCTATCCTCAAGGCTTTTCTGTACCAATGCAATCTCATCAAGCTGTGACATGGTGTCCTTGTGACCGGTCACAGTGAAAAAAACAGTGAAAGTGAAGTGATGTGCTGGCAGGTGGTGGAAAGTTATAGCTTTAGTCACATGTGTGAGCTGCAAACGTGAGTACTCACTATGCAGAAGTTATACACTGATATTTTATAAAGAAAAAGTAAATAAACTGAGTATTTCTAATTAAAATATCAAATCAATATTGGAGATACGTTCTTTTTTTTACACCTACCCGCGCTATTATCTATTTATACATATTTATATATCTATACCTATTTATCTGTCAATGCTTCATTTTTTATTCCTTTTACCTATTTTTAACCAACTTCTAAAAGAAAGAGGTTATCAATTGGAAAGTTTTTTTTTGTATACTAATTTCATTGTAAATAAGCACCATGTGGCTATTTAGTATATTTTTAACCGACTTCCTAAAGAAGGAGGTTATCCATTCGACTGTGTTTTTTTTTATCTTTGGAGATATCCAATAGAACTCTTCAATAATAGACAGCAAATCTGTTGTGTAACCTCCTTCTTTAGGAAGTCGTGTATTGTATGCTCTTGGGGCCAAAATGTAATATTCTATAAATTGATTTTCATCATATTATTACATTTTGATTTTTCATTTTGGTATGCAGATGTGTACAGTAAAACCAGATTTCGACAGTTAGTTATACATAGTATGTTAGTTTCCATTTGATTGGTGATAAGCATATTACCATGATAATGTAACAATACATGTATTATATTTACATTCATAGCAAAAATTTTAATAGGATAATACAACTAAATGGATAAATAAAAAACTTTTTTCAAAGAACATAACAACTTCAAAAAAGTGTAATATAACTTTAGCTTCAGAAGTTGGTGGCAAAAAAACTGAATCAAACAAACAAGTAACCAACTTCTGAAGCTAAAGTTATTTTTCACTTCATTGTTTTTTGAAGTCAGTTTTAATTTTTTTGCAAATAGTTTTTGCAAAAAGAGTATCCATGGAGTTTCTTGCACGTTCTTGTCCATAGAGATCTACCTCCCTTTTGGAACGTGCAACTAGAGACCTGAGTCCTTGACACTTTGAAACACCTTGAAATGTGTGGACATTGATATTGTGGGCTTTATAGATTCCTAGATCCTTGGTAACTTTTTATCTTGGTCTATGTTTTGTAGTAAGCAAGAACTTATTGTCGGGCCTACGATATCCTCCCATACTTACGTATTAACGCTGTACCAAAAAAATATTGTAAAACCAAATGATTTTAAAAGAGTAACCATGGAGTTTCTTGCCGGTTCTTTTCCATAGGAAACGACCAACACGAACCGTGCACCTTTCTTGTTGACGTTTTACAAGTGCCCTTGTAGGCCTATGTGAAATAAAAATATTTTGATTTTGATTCAAAACTGCCTGTAAATGGTATTTAAATAAATGCGTTGAGTTTGTATCAATTGTATTTTTTTGCCTTATAAGTGCCTATATGACTTGACTTAGATTGTTTTTTTATAAACAATTTATTGTATTATGTAGTTGAAAGGTGGGCAGTGATATCCTCTTAGTAGAAATGGCCTTGACTTATGAATTGTAGGTTGTATGTTCGAACCCTGACAGGCTCTTTACTTTGGGTAAATGAATACTAATACTACTTGAATAAAAAGCATGACTTACAATAGTTAATTATATAATTAGAGTAAAACACAACATAACCAAACAAATTGTGTAAAACACAACATAAGGAGTCTCTTTGAAGGATCGCATCCGGAACGAGGTGATCTGAAGTGGCAATGGACCGGCCATATTAGCCGTAGAACCGATGACCGTTGGGGTAGACGTGTTGTTGAGTCGCGAATCGACAAGCGTAAGATGGGACGCCCTCAGGCTCGGTGGAGCGACGATCTTTGCAGGGTAGCTGGTAGCAACTGGATGAGAGTTGCCGAGAATCGGGTTAAGTGGCGAGCGATTGAAGAGGCCTATGTCCAGCAGTGGACTGCGGTAGGCTGCTGATGATGACAATGATGACACTTACACAACACATTTATCACAACTAATTTAAGATTCCAGAACCAGAACATAAGATTCCCTTGTAGAAAGAACTGTTCAGAACAGAATAGATTTTCGCACTTGAATGTTTATGTCACTGACATTTAAATATGTAAATCGCGACAAGCGACGTTCCGTTTCATGTTAGGTACTATTGATGGGTAGTTATTGTAAAAAAAAAATAACTAAAATAAAAACGTTGCAGTGGCCCATCTCGTATTATTTTTTTTAAACATTTTAGTCATAAAATAATGATAATCTAAGCTATCTGCATCTTTCCTAATTAAACGTTTTTGATGAGAACGCCATCTAGCGGTTCAGAAAGTAACCGTTTACGTGTGCATGTGTGTGTGTGCATGGTGTGTACATATATGAAGTGGAGACGACTTGGGGGAATCTTGAAAATCTCCGTTTGAGAAGAGTTAACAAGTAAACTGTATATGTGGAAAAATCAAGACAAAAGGCTAGTTTACGCAAATAGAATATTGTCCATCAAAGATATTTGCGAGACCAAATATCTTTCATATTTCCCAAATGCGACTACAACGCCATCTATTGAAAAAACGGCGGCGGGATCGTCAGCGGAACCACCTTAAAGAAATTGATTGTTGTGGGTTGGGTGTGTTGACTGTGTTGGCATCTGTACTAAGTTAAATTATACAAGGTTGTGTTACTAGTAGGTTATTACACAGTAAATGTTACAGAATAAGATAGTTTCGATGATTAGATTATCAGTTTAATGATAATAACGAGTGACTGGTTACGTTAGGTTAATTAAGACAGGGATAACTTTCTCTTTGCGAACCAAGCAACAAACTCTTGTAATTACCAGATTTCATACAAAGTGACATTGATGAAAATGTAGAGTCTCCTTCTCAGTCGTCAAAACCACACACAATTGACTACTCATCTGCCTAGCCTTTTCACAAACTATCTTGGCTTCGTCTAACCGGAGTGGGTCGGCTTCCAGTCTAACCGGACGCATCTGAGTACCAGTATTTTACATGAAGCGACTGCCTATCTGGTCTGTACATCCCAGTAACTGGGTAATACGATACCCCTTGGAAAGACTGGATGTCAGACTTTTGGCTTATGTCTACTCGTAACGACTGTCAAAGATCAACAAATGACAGCCGGGACCAACGGCTTAACGTGTTTTTTTTTTTAAGTTGCGCTCGACTGCTTGTGGTGTAATAAAGCTATGCAAAACCAAATAAAGCTGATCTCTCATTGTGTGGGAAACTCATACAAAGCGAGGTCAGGTGGATGGATATATAGATATGTATGGTTTTTTTAACGTAAACCATTTCTATATACTGCGAAGTATTCGTGCGTGAACGGTTTTAAATTGTAATGCTCAGCTTGACAATACAAATGCAGAAACGAAATACTTATGGCTCTGCGCATATTTGCCTAGTTAAAGCATTTCTGCACTGTTTAGTGATAATGAAGTTACATTTAGGACTTACGCATATTCAAGATGAGTTGAAACCACTGAATAATCTGACAGATCAGTATGTCTGACACTTTGCAAGTAGAACTAGCGCAGGCAAATAATCTGACATATTATTCCACTTTTACTATCTTTTCCGAATCACTTTCTGTAAACAATGTGAGCAAATAAGTCTCTCGTTTATTTGTGTTGCCTACTTGTAAAACTTTGTTTTCGAGAGTATCGTGCTTTTGCCCTGCTGGCCTACCATGACGTATTAAAGCAGTATTGTTTTCTCTTATACCAGTGTGAGAAAGAGACGGAGCTATACAGGATGTCTAGCGCCATCTCTTTTCCGCATTGGAAAAGGAGTACAACAATAATGTTATAAGACGTCATGGTACGCCAGCTGGATTGAAAAGTTAAGCCGTTGGTCCCGGCTGTCATTGACAGATCTTTGACAGTCGTTACATGTAATCAGTGGCCCCAAAGTCTGACAACCAGCCTTACCAAGGGATTTCGTATTAACCATTACTAACTGGGTTGTGGAGGTCAGATAGGCAGTCGTTCCATGTAAAATACTGGTATTCAGCTGCATCCGGTTAGACTGGAAGCAGACCCCAACATGGTTTGAAAAGGCTAAGCAGACGATGATGGCCTTGGATTGAAAATATAACATCGGTAACCACGAAATGGTTTTCAGAAAAAGAAAAGAGTTGTTGTCCAGTGTCCAGTGATGTTATTTTATGTGGTTAAGTTTGAATAATTATATGTATGTATTCAATATCGGTAGGTAGGCTAAGTACTTAAATCGTAAATGAATAAAAATAAACATGAAAGTCCCTTTACATCCTCGGTACCAAAAGTAGCTGTGGTGCGTTTGTAAACATTGATGATAATTACCTGTAACAAAGAATAAAAATAATTAAGTAAGTATTGTTAAAATACAATAGAAATAATACAGTACATCATCAATCTCTTGCCCTAATCACAATTTATTTGGGGTCGGCGCAGCATGTCGTCGTCTTCTATACTTCTCTATTACAGCAGTCACCTCTTTTCTAACCATGTCATCCATCACACAGTTCTTTCATCAGAAAAAAATGCGGTGCACACAGTTTATATTAGCAAATTCGTGATAACTTTGTTTTTAACCTAAAAATGAAAAACGTAACCTTAAATCGCTGACTAATAGAAGACGTCACCATAATGCAATATTTTCCATAGACCACGTATAAAACGAATACATACTTGTGAAATTACTTAATCATCAACGCTAGATTGCAGAATGTGTGAAAAGTGTGTGTCATGTATGTTTATTTTATTAACCCCCGACCAAAAAAGAGGGGTGTTATAAGTTTGACGTGTGTATCTGTGTGTCTGTCTGTGGTATCGTAGCTCCTAAACGGATGAACCGATTTTGATAAAAATGGTTTCGTTTGAAAGGTGTTTTAATCGAGAGTGTTCTTAACTATGTTTCGATAAAATCTGATCAGCCGTTTGAAGGCCATCACCTCTTTTCTAGTTGAAGGGAAATTAGCAATTTCCACAGGTCTGGTGAAATATTGTCACTTGTCACCATGGGCATTGCCAGGAGGGGTGGGTGACACCCCCAGAAAGTTTTTTTTTTATATCTTTGCTGTTTTCGTTAATTGGCGAGATGACACGAAACACCGAGAAAAGTGGAAGGAATGGGGGAGGCCTATGCCCAGTATTGGGACAGTCAAGGCTAAGATAAAACAATATAAGTTTAAAAAGCATGAAATAAAAATTAAATTAAAAATTTAAATAACCCCCGACACAAAAAACCTCTAAAAAACCAAAATTAAAATAATCCAAGCGTCTTAGCGTCGTATATTGATATTAATACCTATTGATTAAAAATGTATTTCGTTCGATCCAAAATTCATTCTAGGTAAGACAGTCGAGTCTTACATATTTAAATAATACTGTTTTATTTCAACTGTAATTTTAGGTAGAACCTGATAAAAATATTCCTTGAGATGAAAATATTCCTTGAGATAATTGGGACTTGTAGCTTCTCAGAAATCTACAATCTACCAATAGATAATTGACTCATCGATTCGACTCATCGATTCCTACATCTCAAAACAAAAATTAACACTTACATTTTTGGACATCACTAGCGTTTCACGTCAAATAACGTCATTCATTTTCCTTTATGTTAGGTTTAGTCACTTATAGCAAATGAATCATAGTTCAAGCTAGATTTATTTCCACCTTAGTAATTACATATATATTAATCATAAAACCTTCCATCATATCATATCAGACAATATTGCAAGACCTTGTCACCTTCATCTGCAATTCTGCAGTAACTTCACCTTCCGCAAGACGACAGAATTGCTTAGTAACGCCGGCCGACATACAAGAACAAGATTTTTTATCGATACTTTAAACCGATCCGGAATAGTACCTAAAAGATACGATTCTAAGATCTTACTGGCTTTGTATCTAAACTCTAAATATCGAATCGTATCGTATCGTTCTATGAAATGCACGATGAAACATGCATTTGAATTTGTATCGCTCCAGGCCCGTACTTATTATATAGCCTCTACGAGTCTAAGCAAAAATCCGAGAATCATTTTGTACTCTATGCCAGGTGAATAGACCCGCCATTATAATATTAAAAACATAAACATTCTATCTAAATAAGTATGAAGTTTAAATTGACTGTAAACGTAATTTATGACAATGTTGTCCGATACGATCCATTCATTTCGATATTCAGTACTTTTGTATCGATCTAAGCATTGAATCGATACAAAATATCGGAGTATCGCATCATGTTGTATCGACACTGGAAAGTATCGGATCAGATCGCGCATCCCTATTATACTTTGTAAAGCCGCCACAAGAACTATTATCATCTGTCAACGTTCAATTAAACGACAGATAAACTATTTCCTCCTGCATCACAAGCGGTTACTGGAACACTTAAAATGTGCATTTTAATTTTTTCTAATTGATCGATGCTGACGTGAGAATGTCATGTTGCCTCGAGTTTTTACCGAGCCTTAGTATTATTTCTTTGTTTTAAGAATTTTCTTAAACACTACCGTACCTATGATAAAGTAATCGACCACGAAGAATGGATTTATGCCCGGTCGATGGCAATAGGCTCGCTCCCTTTTACATGGTATTTATTTATTTATTTATTTAGTTTTAAAGAAAGCTTACAGACTAATAACAATTATAAGTAACATGTATAAGTTATGAAATTTGCTAATAACAAGCTTCCACATATATATATCTACTTAGTTTTTTTATTAATTGCGTTGACCAATTACAGCGATATGAGTAATTAGTAACAAATTAAAATGTAAGCATAAAAGCATGAACATGTGTTTGAGCATGTCGAGTCGTGCAATACCAAAATAAGTGCAGTGTAAAATCCTATTTATGGCTGTCACCAAAATACTCCCTGGTCAATATCTTTCTAATTTTCTGTGCACTGGTGCAAAATAAATCGATTTCTAGATGTGACGGTAAACTATTGAAAGCTATAACACTACGTATGCAGAAAGCGTTGCGCCTGTACTTTGTCGATGCGAATGGTACATGAAGTGGTGGCCGTTTTCTTAGGTTGTTGATATTAGTACGAAGAAATATTTTGCTGAGTAGTTCGGGACAATCAACCGAGCCGTTTGCGATGTTCACTAAAAAACAAATATCATTGATATTACGTCTTACTTCCAACGGTAAGAAATGATATCGCTTACAACGGTGTTCATAGTCGATTGAGAGTTGCCCAGCCTTGTAGTCCAAGTACCGCAAAAATTTCCTCTGAACAGACTCAATACGAGATTTGTAGATCTCATACTGAGGATTCCAAACTTAAATGGAATAAAAAAAATTAAAATTAATTAAAATAAATGGCGTTTGGGTGTACTATTGTAGCAGGTCGCGCTCTGTTGTTTCTGCCTACCTCGTGGGAAAAAATTGACTTTATCTGTATCTAACTTGTCACATTTTTGCCATATTGCCGTCAAGGCACATTTTCTCTAGCTTTATCAAAGCATCAACATTTTCATTTAAAACTGTTATCTACAACTGCGCAGCTCCTTCCTTCATCATCATCATCTGCCTAGCCTTTTCCCAACTATGTTGTGGTCAGCTTCCAGTCTAACCGGAATACCAGTATTTTACATGGAGCGACTGCCTATCTGACCTCCACAACGACCACAACCCAGTTATTTCTGAATGATGTTAGTATGCTCCTTCCTAATTGTTATTTAAATACTCATATTTATAACTACGTTTTGCACTTAAACAATGCTAAATATATTTAACGTGCTCATTAAACTTATTTGTGTTTTGCGTAATATTGAAGAGAGCCATCAAAAACCCACAAATTAAGTCTTAAACGTTAGTCTAGGTCGCGGAAAACTAAATCGGCACTTGGCAAAAACAAAGGGAACACGCAAAATGATTTACTGTGACATAATAATCAAGTTGCCAAAAGGTCTTTCTACGAAGTTCACAAGATTTCAACCATGCCAATAACCCATCGAGTTGATGTGCAAATTAAATTATTAGAGAAAGTTTTTAATGTCCGTCTACTTAGAACAATTAATAATATGAGTAATCAAACTCTGTGATTGTCTTGCCTATGTTTTAATTACTTGGCAGCCTTCTTCGGTATAATCTGGGCCATTTGTCATGGTCTGCTTTCTAGATAAATCCGTTCCATTTACTCCTAATTTATTGATACTAACATTTGTTTTTGCGTTTTCCTTGACAACAGCATTTTATTTTTTTATGGATGAGACATCTATTTTTTTTAACTTTTCCTCTAGACAACTACAGCATCTTGCAATGTTATGATTATCTATACATAAAAAATCAACTTTATCAAAGTCGGTTCATCCGTTCAGGAGCTAGGATGCCACAGACAAACACACAGATACACACATCAAACTTATATTTTTCGGTTGGTGGTTTAAAAAAGTAAGTTAGTGAAATAAGCACTAAGTACTTTTGTATTATAATTGTATATGTTATTTTCATGTGTTTTCACAAATAGTTTAAATGTGTTTTCCTATGTGACTTTGCAGTCGAGAAGTATCGTTTTATACTCGTTTAGTTTCCAGGCTACACCTGAATTTGCCTGAATAATATAAAGTTTTACATTAGACAAGAACACAGATAGATTATGAATCATGAAAATAAATTAATAATGATGTAAAACAAAAGGATAACAAACAACAGCGATCACGTTACAATACATAACAGAGCTCGTTACAATACATTCTCAGAAGCACATACGACTGTTAGCAAAGTAGGTCACAACTGTTTACAAGTTACACCATTGGCAGCGTACAATCAGGAGCACTAATAATGGGTGTTAAAGTTCCCCTAATGAAGCCGAAAGGCACTTGGTTCTACCCATCATTGCGATATTTTTTTTGTTGTAGACCATACCTTCAAGTTACGGAGATATTGGGATTCAAGTTCCAACTTTTTCACAAGTTTTAAATGTGAAAACTTTACTTTAAATACCTTTTACACAATGTTTTGAGTGCGTGACATTGTCCTACCGCGATTTTTCACCCCAAAGAAAACAGTTCATAAAATGTTTTCAAGCCTAAAATAAAATGTTTTAAGAAAAGTTGTCTTTGAATCATTGGTTAATGATGTCAATTGCCCAATTCAACAACAATTCCCTCGTGAAATATCGATCCCAACATTGAGATAGGAATACCATTTCATAATAATCCGGGTTTAAAAATACTACATTTCCAACAGAACAAAATGACAATCAATACAGTAGTAGAACAAAATTACTGTCATAACATTTTGCTGCGTTTATACACTTATGCTCGTACTCGACTGTACAACAATTGTTTGCGTCAAACGTCAGAAGTTGTTCCGGGGTGACAGTTTGTCTGTTTGTCGGGAATCGGGAAGTAGGGTAATCGATATACACAGTTTCATGTGTTATGCAAGAAAGTACTGGAGTTTTAAGTGTTTTTGACGCGCTTGTCATCGCCGGAGTAGTTACTTCCTGCTGTATTGAGGCTGGACTTGAATCGGCTGAATACTGAATAGCAATGCGTCTGGATTTTACACGGTACATACGGCTTTCTGAGCAGCACATAAATCTAGGTTCCATGGTTCTTACGGGACTGCGGTAATTACAATTTAAATTTTAATATAATTTTAATTTAATCCCTGCATCAATACATATTCGTCTAATTAATATGTTAGAGGATCCTCTAAAAAAGCTGACGGGCTGGACAAAGTGTATGGGCGATAATATCGTTGATGGTTAAGTCGTTTTTTTTGTTGTTAAAAGTTGTATAGAAATACGGAACGCATTAAAAGCGTTTACCACCGGTCTGTCAGGAAATAATTTTATATTATTACCTAGAATTTAAACAGACAGCTAACTGTACCAGTAGTTTAACGCCTTCCTGATTTGATAGCATCATACAGTGCGAAGGGAATGATCAATCAAGCCACTTATCATCTAGTATTTACATCCGATATCTTATGTGCCCTTCATTTTCCTCCCAGTAACTATTATTTATTTATTATACTTAATTAAAACGGTATTACACCAATTACAATAATTAACATAGAAACAGAAAACAAAATAAATACATCCAGTTGACAACATTCAATGTTTTAAATTAAGTTAAATTAAAACGAACACGGAATAGTGGACACTGTTGCATACTTTCTTTCACAGAATGCCAGACATATACGCATTAATTTACTCCATTCATCCGCAAACACATCACACTCATGGTTGGCAGAAGGGCGTTGAGCGTCATAAGAGTACGACACACAGGAGATTCAGCTCTGGCGACAGTTTTGGACGACGCGACGCGCGACGGTGCGGCAAACATATTGTGCCGGCGGTTCCTACGGTGTCCAATGTAAATTATATCAACAACTGTACTTTAAAATAAGCACAACCACAGTATGCATCAGAAAGGTGAGATTATGTGCCATCAAACTGAATAACTTTCCCCATACGCCCATCATAGTAATCCCAAAAAAAACCACCAGTCCCATACATTCGGGTCGAGTAGGTATTGAAGTTTTGTAAGGAACAGCTGAGTATGTTAGCGATTACTATTTTCCTTATTATTCTCGACTCTTTCCAATAACAAAGGCTTATCATTACAGTCATACTTGTAACGCATTCAGTTCTATTAACAAACACGAGCCAGCTATGTGTACGCATTCACATATTCCACACAAATAAAAACATTCCGTGTTTCACGAGCGTGCCAATCTTAAATGTAGGTTACAAAAGCAAACACTGAAACTCAAAACAAACTATTTGACCTGAAAAATAATATTATTTCCTCTGAATATTATCCTCAAAACAAATAACATGTTATTAAAGAGACTTAAACAGGGTTCCATCAAATCAGTGGAATTAGATACAATGGTCCAGCCAACATTGAATCTTGTCAACATAAAAGTCAGTCTACTTTTATGTTAACACTAGCTGTGCCCGCGACTTCTCCGCGTGGAATTTAACAAAAAAAGTTATTTAGTTATTTTTTCCTACTTGGAGATTGCAACATTACTTTTTTTTAAATGATAATTTTAGATTTTTTCTGAAATAGAAGTAGCTTAAGGGTCAGCTCACACAGAGACGCGACGCGACGCGACGCTGCGCCCACACTTTTAAAGAGCGATTCAAAATATAACTATATTTTTTTTTTTTCTTTTATTTTTTGAGAATTCAGAATACGTTGCGTAACGTATTCTGAATTCTCACAAGTGCGCGCAGCGTCGCGTCTCGGTTCTGACTAAGTTACTCCTTATTACATCAGCTATCTGCCAGTGAAAGTCCAGTCAAAATCGGTCCAGCCGTTCCAGAGATCAGCCGAAATAAACAGACAGACAGACAAGACCAAAATTGTAAAAAAAAAAATTTTGGTATATGTATTGTATACATTCATAAGCTTGAAGTAAAAAGCGGTTATTTTAATATTACAAACAGACACATCAAATTTATTTATTTGTATAGAAGATTCAATGTTTGCTACTTTATACGAATTGGAAGTAAATCGTATAATATAACCTTAATAAGGAAATACACCAGCAGTAGACAATTTGTAACCTTATATGGACGTAGAAAGGTTAACAATGAGGTAGCTCTTATCTTCATTTGTAATGTCAACTAGTCATTGTGCAGGCAAGCCTAAAATAAGAAAACTATATGAAGGTTTTGTTTTAGAAGCTGCTGTACCCTTGGCATTTATACATAAGGATAAGATTGCTGCTGGATTACTTACGTACAAAAGGTGTGCGTAGATTTAAATGATATCATTATACACGGTGTAAATCACCTCATCACGAAGCGGTCAACCAAGCATTCTGTACATGAAACTAAGTAACTTTACGCAAAAATTATTGCTGGGAAACGACTTTTTTTTGGGGGGTCTAAAATCAAGTTTTGTGGTAGAACTCAATGTAACGCACTCAAAACATTGTGCTGATGGACGGATTGAATAGTACGGGGGTCGTGCAGGTGTTTAAAGTAAAAAATTTACATTAAAAACTTGTATTTAAAAAAATACTTACTTGTCAAAAAGTTGGAACTTTGAACCCCAATATCTCCGTAACTAGAAGGTTCCCAGGTATGGTGTAGAACAAAAAAATGATCGCAATGACAGGGAGAACCAGTGCCTTTCGGCTTCGTTAAGACGTGTTTTACACCCTTTATTTATCACTAGCGAGGAAATTTGTGCATTAGCTTTTTGTATCTTCATTGTTATTTGTTTCGTCTTATTTATGTTATTATTGTATTTTAAAACATTGTGTCTGCACTCTATCTTTAAGCGAAGTAATCTGTGGAAACGTCGTGGATTGTATATTAGACTAATTTTAATTTGTTGTAATATTGACTATAACATACGTTGTAAAATTGTTTGTTTTCCCTAAATAAATAAATTGTAAAGAAAGGAAAAAAAGATGGTAGAATAAAGGCGCAAACATACTTACGTGTCGTGGCGTGTCGTGACGCGCCAGAAGCAAATCGGTTTCGTACATTTAATATGGTTAGGGACATATTTGCATGGCGTGTCGTGTCGCAACAATGTATGAAACCAAATGCTTCTGGCGCGTCACGACACGCCACGACACGTAAGTGTGTTTCCGCCTTAATGCAAAGATTGAAACACATTATAGAAAAAAATGTTTAGAAAGAGATTTGGAAGTACAGAATATATTTTGTCAATCAAACTTGAACCAAATTCTTTAACAAAAAAATTGAAAATCTATTAAAGATAGATAGATATAGACGTCTGTACTACATTGGAATGAGGCAAAATACTCGTAGATGTTTGGATCGGCAAAGCCCAATTCTATATTATTCAAGAATGTGCTCCAATATCAAGTCGTTTGATTTTACGAAACTATCTTTGAGAAGTTTCCTATCTGTATTTTCATAGAAGATTCTATTTCCCGTCCTCAAAATTACCATCTTTTCTGGGAGCAGTATTTGGAACATGCCCAAAGAAAACACATCATAAATATAAATTATTATCATTGTAAATGACTGTAAATGGCGGGGACGATACAGCCATGTTTATTCTAGTAGGTAGGCTACAAATAATACTATCTCTTCGATTGCAATTCTTATCAGTAACCTAGTTCTCTTCTTCACCGTTTGCATATTTATTTAAATTGTTCGCATCGAGTTTTACTGGATTTTTAGTACTAGCTTTATTTGTTTCGAATACGTTTGCTAGGTACTCGTAAACAATTCTTTGAGTAGAATAACAACGGAAACCTTAAATGTATTTGTTTTATTTCAGTAACTAAAACAAAACCTGCTTCTAAGAACACTGAACCGAGTATTTTTTTTGACAAGAATGTTGTAAAAATCATCATCTGCCTGCTTCGATCAATAATAGTCTGCCTGCCTTTTTCCCACTCAACATAGTTGGGATCGGATTCCAGTCTAACCGGATGCAGCTGAATACCAGTATTTTACATGGAGCGACTGCCTATCTGACCTTCACAACCCAGATAGCACAGGGTAATACGATACCCCTTGGTAAGACTGGGGGTCAGACTTTCGGGCCACTGACTACCTGTAACGACTGTCAAAGATCTACAAATGACAACTGGGACTAACGGTTTAAAGTACTTTCCGATGCACGGAGGAAACTCGGTATAAAATGGATGGTCACCCATCAACGGGCCAACCTAGGCAAGAGCGGCTTAAGCTGAAGATCGACCCACCACTTGAGCCACGAGTTCTACCAAGGATGACATAAAAATATGAAACGTAAACCCTCAATAAGATAGTACAAGGAAAGCTAAATTCGTTTTGTGGATGAAGACAATCCCAAACTGTGACCTAAATAATGCTCACCGTTTTCCTCAAGCTATTTCCACAAAAGAGAACTATTATCTTTAAAGATTTTATCTCAAACTGCTAATTATCGGCTGACATAGCAAAGTGGGCTAAAAGGTTGACGAACGAACTTGTAGTTTTTATAAGAAAAACTAAAGCTTCATGTTTCTTACAGTATTCTATTTCAGTTTGTACGTCATTCCTATTTTTACTTGATTTTATGAGCGACAGTGAAATGTTTAAAAATAGGGATCAACTCAGCGTATTGCCCCATGCGGGTTGAGCGGTCGGTATACCCCAGTAATAGAGGATACTCCTATTTTTTTTTTCTTTGTCCGTCGGGTAGTTTATTGAAAAGTATTGGACACGTTTTTTTTTTTTTTTTCACGTGGTCATAAAATTACGGAGATATATTGAGTTGAAATGGCGCATGACGTCACATGTAGGTAAGTTTTATACCTACTTGTGACGTAGTAAGCCCGGACTCTCCAACTTTAATGAGTTCTAACTAAGTAATTTTTTGATATTTTGATAAAACAAAAAAAAAATCGTGTCTAATATTTTTGTATTACCTGTCTGACGGACAAAATAGAATGTCGTTTTCTTTACCCAGTCCGATCCCCTATTGAGTTGTTAGGGTTGCGCTTCATCTAGCAGCTCAGAATCGCATTTTGCATGTTCCTTTCCTTTTGCGACGTTCGGCGTCGATGCAGCCGTGTACAATTGCATTCACGATCCGTTTCTCGCTGTAGCAAACGGCGCTTCTGAGCGCCAGAAAATGATAGGAATATGGCAAAGTGCGATTTCGTGCATTTAAGTGAGATTCAGTCCTTAAGGGCAGTTCCCTGGAAATAATTACCGATACCCGTCAGAATCTGGTCAGACTGGATGCCGAATTTTAGAAATGTTAACTTAATAAGTGAGTAGTTAGTCAATTATGTGCCCTTTTGCTCCCACAAACTCGAGGATCAAGTATTTCGTATTCTAATTAAATCTGTTTACTTTGGCAAAGTTTCGGTATTTTAATGATTAGGCTTGGGATAAATCTGGGCGGAATATGCGGCGAAATTAAAGACATAACATAACATCACGCCGGTTATCTGCGAAGAGTTAGGCAGAGGCGTACCTAATAGTACATTCACAGAAGAAAAAAAAGGAAAGTAAAGACGTCGTTACATATTACAATTTTGTTGCCTTGTCTAAACACCGTGCACCGTACCGTTTAGATGGCGCTACTCCAACTTATGGTAAGCTACTAGGAATTTAATTATTTTCTTTCCTTCATTACCAGACATTAGAAACGAAAAGATTTATTTTTTATCCTTATCAAGAATACCTTTAATTTCAACACAAATTATGTTTGTGAACAACAAAACGATGCATCACCACCAACCGGAATTCGGAAACAAAACCTCCTACACAATAAATCCTCATTAAACCTCATTTTCCTTCTGCAACACCTGACAGTACTACCAACCAGCTACAATACGAGGAAGGAGCTCATAACGCAATAATATCCTACACATCGACATGATTGGCGCGCCTAAACGGTATGCCCTTCGCTGCGATCGTTACCAACAGGATATAAAAACAGGGCATCAACCTGACAATTGAACCGAATTAATGGGTAACAAGGAAAAGGGAATGGCAGAAGATTAACGAAAGCTCTCAGGAATGATGTTAGATAACCAAAATGCAGAGAACGCAAAATAATGATGACTATTCTATTCTATACGGTACGGCAACGAAAGTCGGAGTATTCCCGTTTGAGCACCTAGAGCACCTATTTTTTGGGGGCACCAATGCATTGTGCACCGTATATGTAGCACTCAATAATAGGTGCTCTAAAAATAGGTGCTCAAACGGGAATACTCCCGAAAGTCGCTATACTTATCCAAAATTAAAAAAACGTCTTTGTTTTAGAACGATCCATAGAGTAAAATACCACAATATTGAAGTGAAACTTCTTATGCGACTTCCAACAAGTTTAACGCTACCATGGAGGGGGAATATTTTCTAAAACTCACTAAGAGATGGCAGTATTACAAGATTTGTGACTACGTAGTTCTACTAGATACGCAAGATGGCGTGCAAACAGTCATGCATTCGACTCTTCGGTGTGAACAGCCTTCGCTCAATTTCCATGAGTAGAATAACCTCGATAAACTTATGTAATAATTATGTACTAAAAATAATACAACAAGCAAACAACAAAATATTATTTAGAAGCTCAATAAAATAACGAGAGTTAATGCGTCGTACTCGAACGCATGCGTGTATAGTATTACGAAGTTTCGCTTCTTCCGCGCGGAGGGACTCCACGCACTGATTTTTTTTCATCAACGCTTACACCAATTCGCAAAACAATGTTACATCAGATCACACTGATCAGCATAAAACTTGGTGTAATATTGATAGGTATTAACCGACTTCTGATGCCGACTATACTAATGAAAATTTACGAAACAAAAAGGAGAACCTAAATGTGAGCGAGACGGTTGACAGAGGAGAATAGAACAAAAACAAACGTGTTGCGCCGACCCCAAGTAACAATACACAAGGGACAAGGACAGGAAGATGACGATTCTACTCTGGTGCTTCGGTTTTCTGCAGTCTCAAAGAATTTTAGGACGTTCATCATAGGCTAAGATGAGACTACAAGCATTTAAATTACAATCAAAGATTATTAAAGTTATTATAGGTAAACTGCAAAACTCTGAAGTAGATCCATCTGCTATACTTAGTAGTTAATGCAGTGCAGTCTATTGGTATTAAACGATTCAAGATTCAAGATTCTTTATTTGCGATGCTCATGCGGGTCATCGCTAGTGACACAGAAGGACAAATGTAATCATTTTATCTCATATCGGAAAAGCATATAGTACTTAACTAAAGATTTAAAGAGGGTACCTCGCGACATACGACAATGGAAATTGTTAGAGGAGGCCTATGCCATGAGGCCGAAATTTGTGACATTTTGTGATTTTTGTTTTAACCATTACGTAAACGTTACAGTTTCGTTTTGGGATAAAACGCTTTATTATTATAAAGATTTAAAGTCTTAGGACGATTTCATCTCAAAGGCTAACTTCACAAAAGCGAACTTTCACAGAATACTATTAATACTATTTTTTTAGTCCAAGTGGATCTACTATTATTTTTTTTGTTTTCGGCTAGTGCGTAGTTCGTCAACCTTACATTCGGCCTGACATACAATACATGTCAGTATTAATTACATAGTTTTTAAAGCGGTTGGCAAAAAACGGCTTTTATTTATAGTAATGAACTAACAGACAGCTTGACGCCTGGTGTGGCTGAACTTATTAATGAACGAGTTTGTGGACACGTCATAGGAAACCGTTACTTGTCGGTTTTGACAAATTAGGTGCGGTTGTGATGAAAGTACAGGAGGTACCTACCTAATCTATTCTTGAAAGGTATTTGGACGTGTGACCTAAATAGTAATTAAAATGAAATAATATTTTTTGTAAGACATGTTTTTCACATTCGAAGAGCTCTGTATTTTTTTAAAGGTCTGTATTTTTAGCAAATACTGTTTATTTCATCCTTACCACCATTGGTACATCCACGGTTAACAATGCTTTTTAAATAAACACCTTATCCCTCATCGAGCACAAGCCACAACTATTAATACTGGTTTTGTAAGTATCTCGCTAGAATTAGGTTTACATTTTTCTCAAAAAACTTCCCTTATCATTCTCGTCTTAGCTCGTATCATCAAAAGTTTACATCAAACCCGTGAATACATTACATCACACGCCCAAAAATATGATAACCGATGTTTACCTTTCTTGTGATAACCAACTACACTTTGTAACTCGCTCACAATTTATTTCTTTATGCAACGTTTCGCGGAGAGTCCGCGAGAGTTCTTGATAAACAGCTGCCATTTCTTACCAGACGAAACCAACTGTCACTGTAACTGATTGTATGTATTCGTGACTGGCTTGTAGAAACTGATATCTGTTGGGGGTCTTTGGAATCATTTTGCTGTCATGTTGCTTGAAAGAGTGGGGACAATATTTCTGCAAACTTTCTTGTGATCAAAGCAAAACATCTTTTCGAATCATCTCCATTGATTGCTTCATGATTGTATGGAATCTGACGCGGACGGCAAGGGATAGAACTTATGTTGCTCTCGAACCAAAGAGACGGGACAAGACGAGGAAAACCGTAATCCAATACTTGTTTCTACTTAGTAGTAAAAGACTGTCTAATGTCAATAGCTCGCTTGTCAGGCGGGTATCATTCGTGTGTCAAAATCGGAATAACACTTACAACGGGATATTTACCATGTGTATTATTTGTTTCGATTTCCCGATATTTCGGCGCTGTTGCAAACGCCATGATCACGGATAAACTGAAACCCATCTATATTACTATACTCTTTGACTGAAGCTATTGCGGGTGGGTGTTTATGTGCAGGTAAATCGGTCTATCCTCTTCCTTGTTCGTTATTTGTGTTCCGTACCACTACCACCGTCACTCACAAATCGATTCTGTTCCCGACACACGAAACTCACTGTGTCCACTCGCGAATTTTTCACGGCCCTTTTTCGGTTTTTACAAAGTTGAACCACTGGATTCCAGGCTCTCGACAGTTGAAACCTAAAGAAGTTGAAGTTCTTATATTTAGTTATTTCAATCGCTTCTCTTACCAGTCTGGGTATATAGTGGCGTTCTGTCGAGATGACCTGAGGGTTATGTAACTCAATCCAGTGGTTCGAACCTGATTCAAGGAGATGTTGAGCTATGGCCGATTTTTGGGTGTCATTATTTTTCACCGCCCTGATGTGCTCCGGTATTCGACAAGCTACCGTACGCTTCGTCTGACCGATATACGACTTGCCGCAACTGCGATCCACTTTATAAACACCGGGTTTTTCCAACGGAAAGTTGTCCTTCGGCGAACGCAGCATCTGAGACAGTTTGTTCAAAGGAGTGAAGACAGTCTTTATGGCGTATTTCCGAAGAATGTTAGCAACCTTATCTGTCACCCCCCTCACGTACGGCAAAAATGCTGGCTGCCGCTCAACCTCGCACTTCCGGATTCCTTTAAAAACTTATAAAATCGGAAATGTTAGTGATCAAAATTTTTGTACGTATACAGGGTGTAACAGAAAGGGTATATAAATCCTTAAGGGTGTGCTACAGACCATCAAACTGAACATGTCTCCCAACATAAATTTTTTTTTGCAGCAAAAAAAAAAATCAGCTGCCTATACATTTGGGTCGAATAGGTATTGTAATTTTCTATGGGGCAGCAGATATTCTTTTTGCTGAAAAACATGTTTTATGATGAGAAACATGTTCAGTTTGATGGTCTGTAGCACACCCTTAAGGATGTATATACCCTTTCCGTTACACCCTGTATATTCCCAATGTACGCTCTATATCTATTAAATCTCTTTGAAAACTTGTGAAACTATTATGATGATGAAATACTTCATCTTTTTCTTCACTGTATGCAAGCATATCGGGTCGTTTACCCTAGGTACTTTAGTTAGTTTATTTGCGCGTATCTTTGCCAATGCAGTTTTACACCAGCTTAGTTACGAGTATATCTTTATGAGTGACAAAGTTGCCCTGCGACCTCTACTACTGCATACAACAACCACAACAAGAACTACAACAACCACAACAAGAACTACAACAACTACAACATCCACAACGACAACTGCAACTACTGATAAATTTAGTCTTCCCAATCGAACTTTCCACGTTATACCGTAGTTATAACTACAAATAAACGTACATAGACATAGTTATACATATAGATAATAAAATAGAAACCCCTCCATTTAGCCAGACCGCTCGACGCCACGAGGTGAGGTCGATAACCTTCAATATAACGATCGGGTTGGTACTGATATTAATTTTTGATTACCGTATACATATAATTATAGTCGCCTTAGTCGATATGCATGTAGCGGTTATTTTATCTATCAAATTACAAGTAGGCGTAAGTCTGTTGGATTATATTATTCTAAACATTATTTTTGACATTGACCATGCATTCATGGCCTTAAGTCTTAAAAGGCCAATGCTAACTACTATAATTATTTATCAAAGGGCAATAGATTATGTACCTTATGACGATAAACAAGAACCAGTTTGCATTATTTGCGATGAGGAATATAGTGTGGTATCTATATGTGATGACACTGATGACTGATGTAGTACTGGAAGACCAGAGAAACTATGGACGGACTGTGTGAAAGAAGATATTTAAAGAAAGGAGTTGTTTAACAAGATGACAACTAATAGAGAAGTATGGAAGAAGAAAACAAGCTGAGTAGACCTAGAAAAGAAGAAATAAAAGCAAGAGTATGACTATTGAATATTGTGATTTGTAGTGGAAGAAGACTAAAGAAACGACAGATGAACTGGGTGAACATGACACGCTGACCAGGGAGCGACTGCTTAGATGACGACTAATACAGGAAGAAGAAGAAGATATGCTGCGCCAATACCAAATAAATTTGCATAAGTGACTCTAGAGGACTCTAGGGTGAAACTGCTCAATATGCCTTACCAGTATCTACTACTACAGAGTTCAACCATAGATTTGTATCTACTGTGCTAAGTGACTCAGCAACTAACAAATCTAAAGAAGACAATAACCTGATGATTAAACATGAACCTACAATGTTAAGGTCGTCATTGTATCCGCACCTATTGATATGATGACTGCCGAGCCCACTATTAATTCTCATTAGACCTAACAAAAATATAGCTATCAGTCACGCAACTAGAAAAAATAATTGGTAAGAGCAATGACCGCAGTAATTACTATTCAATTGGTTCTGAGAAATTTGGAGCTACCTAAATGAGGAGCTATCTTCTAAATTAAACCTTGAAAACTGCCTTCCCATTCCTTGAATTTCATAAAAGGCAACAAGACAAAATTACCAAAAAGCCAGCATGAGCCAAACCTACAACATGGAAGAAAGAAAAAACTAAAGTTGTTCTTGATAAGTACGAAGGGTGCTTATGATTCTTCATAACTCCGTCCTCTGCTTTTCGATGTTCATACTGTTCATCTTGTCTTTCATTTTATTGATTGACACTGATATTAATTTTAATTATTTTTTATTTTTCCTATGTTACTTATTATAATTTTCAAAATTACCTGTTACTAATGTCTTGTAGTGCTGTATCACGCTGAACAGTCGGTTATTCAATTTGCCTTTACTGACTATATTGGGCCACCAAGATTCAGGCTGTGCCTAGTGTGGGGCCCACGGCTTCCTCTAGTTTTTAACTTTAATAACTTAGTTCAATTTTCTTGTTTGTATAATTTGTAACTTGTGTGTGTCAATAAATTGATTTATTATTATTTTATTTATTTAATATTTTTGCAGTAGACTGTAGTACCTCAGATAGTGACATTGCTTCCTCTCACTTTTTTTCATAGAGTTTCACTACGACCATTTTAATTGTCCATTGAATCGAGTCTTATTGCTACAGTCTGTCATCGCGGTCACCTTTGCAAGAGCACCTTTACACAAAATAAAATAAGGATAATTACGACGATATTTGATAAAAATAGATGACATTGAGGACTTGCAAAATATAATAATTCTCCGTCGTAACTAGTTATAACGCTGCACTGCTCTAGTAAATAAGTGACTAGTATTATAAACAGTTAATGTTATTGCTTATATTTCCTGTTAGCTATGTAGAACACTTCCTTTTTAGGTGTCGCGTTTAACTATTCTAGGTTTTATACGTAGAGATATTAAATATATTTTATGTCAAAACATGGATTGGCGAGAATAAGCACACCTTCGTGAGAAGTGAAACGATTGGGGACAGGGCTTGGCCCAGGAGAGGGACAATAGGTGCTCACTAAACAAAAATGTGGATGACTTTAAAAAAAGTGAAATGGATTTTGATCAAAGGTATGAAATGAACAATTAAATTACAGCTATTAGAGATTATAAGGAAGTAAAAGTTCATCATCGTAGTCTGTCTCGCCTTTTCCAACTACATACTATAATAGGTCAGCTTCCAGCCTACATAGTGTGACTATCTAACCTCCAAAGACCTGTTAGTGGATAATTTGCTATGCCCATCAAATATCAATGAATTTAAGACTAAGGCAGTACTTAAGAGCGTTTACGCCTTTCGACATTTCATACAAAATTTCAAATTTTTGTCCTTATTTTTCAAAATGACTTAACCGATTTTAATGCAACTTCATATGCATAAGCACAGTTACTAAAAATATAAACATTTCCGAAAAATAGTTTTACAGCTAAATTAGACCTATTATAAACGCTACGACCAATAGGAGCGGAGCAGCATTGAAAAATGTTGCGAAAACGGGGAAAATTTGACGCAGACGAAGTTGCGCGGGACAGCTAGTTAGTATAGTATAAATAAATAAAAAATATCTTCTTTTAATTAATCTTTTTTTAAAGACTTTACAAAATGTTTTTAAGTAACTTTTTAGACCTCTGTATCCTGCTTATGCGTATTAAGTTTCATCAAAATCGGTTCAGTAATTTAGGAAAATAAGGACTTGAAAGCTTGTATGAAACGCCGTACGGCGTTAACACTCTTAAAAGATGTTTTGCTAAAAATGTTGGCATGGAAATGATGACACGACCAAATACTTAATCATCATTAAAAGTTCCTCCAATAATGAAATTGATGTAAAACACTCATCCTCTTTCATCATTATGGATTTTATTGGGTGCTAGTACTAGGTTAAAATAAACTTAGTTTATATGACATCACGGGCAAATATTTTGCCGATGGCCAACAAAACTTTTTTGATTTATGCATAACATAGAGGGCAAGTGGGGACCTTTACCGTCCCTTTTTTTAATTTGTTTGCTTGGTATCGATCCGTTTTTCGTAAATATTTAATAGTAGTACTGTTTGCGCAACCCGACCTTCGTTTCGACCGGTTCTCAATCAATTATGTATATGCTGTCAGTTGTAGTCGAGTTCAAGTTGTAAGCATATTAGAAGATAAACTTATGGATATTATGACAATAGGTAAATGACAATGAATTATAGTATTACAATACTGTTGTTGTAAGTTGTAATTTTTACTTTTTCTATGCATACTTCCATACTAATATTATAAATGCGAAAGTCACTCTGTTTGTTTGTTTGTTACCTTTTCACGACTAAACGGCTGATCGGAACTTATGAAATTTGGCAAGAAGATAGATTTTATCATCACGCTACGACCAATAGGAGCGGAACAGCAATGAAAAATATTGCGAAAACGGGGAAAATGTGACGCAGACGAAGTTGCGCGGGACAGCTAGCTATTCATATCTAGCCTTCTTTATTATGGGAGAGTCATGACCAGAGGTCAGAATTAGGTAGAGTTATTTATGTACTTGTATCGAAATTTTGATATTAATATGGATCTTCCAGGGATTTCCCGTGATTTATAATAAAATCCCGTGTGGCCAACAATATTACAAATAAATAATAATAAGAAACCTTAGAGATAGATAACACAAATAAAACAAAGATAATTAACATACAATTTTTATTAGTATTTACATTAATTCACGATACAAACTTCGACATCCGATGTCGGATTGTTTAAATTGTGTACACGGGATTTTTCTGCTCTTTAAAATTAATTTCGGGATTTGAGGCTTATCCACTTTATTCATTCGCTGTATGAAATCAGTGTAAGTACATAAATAACTCTACCTAATTCCGACCTCTGGTCATGACAGAATTGACGATGTAGAGGTGAATTACTATAAAACGGGTCTGAGAGGGCCGATGCCTGCCAGGGCTGCGGGACTGTTCGAAAGAGATACCATGGCCCTGTAACACAAAGGGCTAAGAAGGAACATGGATGGGTTTTAGTCAGTACAAGTCTGACACTCCCTTCCGCTCTGCCCAGAGCGTCATTTGACGATTTCACATGCGAAAAAAGAAAAAAAAACTATGTGGCCTTACTCGAAAAAGGGATTTAAAACAGTTTTTTACTAAATTTGAATCGTTCTGTCGGCGAATCGTTCGCCGTTGAAACGTTATATCGGTGAAAAAATGAAAAGTGAATCGTTCTGTCGGTGAACCGTTCAACGGCGAAACGAGTGTCGGAGAAATGTTTCAGAATCGATTATCCCATGGTAAAAGTTGCTCATATTTATGATTATTTCACTCCCTTTAAGTATTGCCCACGTTTAAGCAATCACTCAGTTTAGTTACCAACAGAGTTAGTCATAGAATAGAAAGGGTTTCGCATCGCTGTGATTATGTGATTTTCAAAATAAATATTTTATTCAGACTACTGTGGCAAACAGCAATTTCAAAGAGTAAACTATTGCTTTTGAAATTGATAATCATTCGAGGAATTCAAGCATCATGTATAAATGTTATGTTATCAAGGTTTTTGAACCAAATGATATGCTAACCTCCTGATAGGTATATATCGTAGTATGGTTATTAGTACTACTTAACCAATGTCACAGGTAAAAATAACTACATTGGTGCAGCTTTATGTCACAGGTTCAGGGTTTCTAAAACTAGTCATTTGAGCTATTATCGCACTAGTGGCCTTATCTGTGTCTCAACTGACCTTGCTTCAAGCCCTGTTCTATGTATGCGCATGTAGTGCGAGAACTAGCATTATTACTTGCTTGTTAAGTTGTTACTTTTCAAGGAAGTGTCATAATCTAATTGATAGTATGCATGCATGTTTAACAGTTTATCGATGGATTTATATAAAGTTCGTATGTAAAGTTTTTTTTTTTGTCGTACTGACTACCAGCTTTGTGGTCGCAAGCGCTTCTGCTGAGTATAAGATCCTAAGATTTCGATTCCCGGGTCGGGCTAATCGTCAGAGATAATCATAATCATAAATCTTTATTTATCTCCACATCAAAAATTATAAGCGCTGGTTCACATATGTACAATGTTATATAGAGAAAGGTGTCTGAAATAGGAAGATCCTGAGGTACAGATCACCTCTAAGTAAAGATATCTCAGTAGCAGCCTCAGAACCTGAATTTATGACTGGTTGATGGCAAAAGGCTCGCTCCCAATTACGTTTATGTAGGACTTACCTATACACAGAATGCGAAATGTGGGTTCAAAATAAGATACCTTAATCTCTGCCTAACCCTTCTGGGATTGCCTACAGGCATGATGAAGTGTCATGTCTTTTAAATCAATCTGATTGGCCAGAGAAGGCACAAAACAGTGAGAGACTTGGAATGGAACACGGGCTTTTGCAGCCTTTGGTAGCAGTGGGATAGAATAGGCTAAATTATGAGAATCTTTCTCAATTTCCTCATATTATTTAACTCTTTCTTAGGCGGAATTATTATAAATGGTAATTCCCAAACACATTTTTGTCAGGCGTATTTTAAGAAGTTGTTAACAAAAACTGGTTCATCCAGTTTAAGTCACGTTTAAGCTATAACTAAGTTAATATACATAGATAACCAGTTACGAACAAAAACAAATCTATGTGTCTATCGACTATTAATTCGATATAAAAACTCTTTGACTCATGACTTGAGCACCCCTTACCAATATCTCTTACGTAGCAAATAATATCTAAAACCAATTCACAATGTATACTCAAACTCATATTATAAAGCTAAAGAGTTTGTTTGTTTGGTTGAACGCGCTAATCTCAGAAACGACTGGTTCGAAATGAAAATTCTTTTAGTCTTAGATATCCCACTTATGCAGAAAGGCTATATAGCCTTCCTGAAAAATGGGCTCCGCTCCTGTGAGCTGAGTATCAATGAAAAATGTTGGATAAAGTGACGCCGACGAAGGTGCGTGGGTCAGCTGGTCCGAAATAAACTCTTCTATACAATCTATACATACAAATAAATAAAATTGAAGTGTCCGTTTGTAGTATTAAAATAACCGCTTTTTACTACATGCATATGAATGTATATACGGTACATATGCCAAAATAACATTTTTATTCAATTTTTGTCTGTCTGTCTGTTTGTTCCGGCTAATCTTTAAAACGGCTGGACCGATTTTGACGGGACTTTTACTGGCAGATAGCTGATATAATAAGGAGTAACTTAGGCTACTTCTATTTTAGAAAAAATATATTTCCGTCTATACATATACATCTATACAAATAAATAAAATTGAAGTGTCTGTTTGTAATATTAAAATAACAGCTTTTTACTACATGCATATGAATTTATATACGGTACATATGCCAAAATAACATTTTTATTCAATTTTTGTCTGTCTGTCTGTCTGTTTGTTCTGGCTAATCTCAGGAACAGCTGGACCGATTTTGACGGGACTTTGACTGGCAGATAGCTGATGTAATAAGGAGTGACAGTGAAGTAACTTGGGCTACAGCTATTTTAGAAAAAAATCTAATACCCCGCGGACGAAGTCGCGGCACAGCTAGTTGTATATAACTCATGACTTGAGCACCTATCTTATATCGATCTAGCAAATAACAAAGCACGCCCATACACAATGTTCCATAAATGGAATTCTTCCATTAACTGCTACGTAAATAAAAGCTCATTTACACTATTTAAATGTATGTTATGCTACTTTTAACACTTAATACTAATTGTGAGTCCACGTGACCGTACCTACAACACGTTTCAACTAAATAAGTACACACATGTAGATTAGTTTTAATTGTTTACGTTCTTCAAACTAGACAATATGGCGAGCTGATAACAGTAGTTTTAATTGACTAGTTTTTGCCCGAGGTTTCTTTTGCGTTATGGTCGGAAATCATCACACGGGAACATTTTAATACACTCGGGGGTATTGTAGCTTCCCATTAGTGAAAGAATTTTCAGTATCGGATCAGCAGTTTCGAAGATTAACTCCATACATACAAACTTACTTACTTTATCTCATGATTTTAAAATGTTGTTTTTACATGCTCATTGATTACTTTGTATGGTTTGGTTAAATATTTAATTTAATTAATCAGTTTTCTTGTGTGGTCTTTGATAACGATTGTGTTTATCAACAAGTTTTTTTAATTAAATTTTAATTAAATTATTTGCTGCACCATTAGGCTAAGCAATTATTTTTACGCTATCGCTAAGCTGACGTTGAACCTACATTACGTTTCACGATTCAGCAGGTGATGGCACTTTCGTGCAAGCCAGCTTCGTTCGCAAGCCTGCTGGTAATCTGTGCCTTTGTGCTATAAGTTATGTTATGATGTTTCCTTATGTTCTCGTTCGCGTGTACATAAATGATAATGTAAATAAATAGGTTGGTGAACCCTGAGGTACGCAATTCCAACTCTTTCTTAAAAATATTCCTTACTTAATTTATATAAAAATAGACTGAGGTCAGGGTCAGTCTATTTTTATATAATCTGGGTTGGCAGGGGTCGATGAATAATAAATACTATAACAATAATACTTTTTGGATACAATCGCTGACGCAACCTATTTTGAATCATATTCCAAAGATTTATGACCATGTCAGTGTTGCCAACTATCTGACGTAACCGTTTTATTTACAGGAAGTGTCACGCCAATAAATTGCTAATTAATGGCAATTTAGATGTTATGATATGAATAACGAACATTTTCAGATAATATTAGAAGTAGAGTAAAGCAATAAGTAATCCCAATTTATAGGGAATTTATGCATGTGTTTTCTGCAGTGTAGTATTTTGAGAGAGCAACATTGTCTTTCTGCTTTCCAATGCCATTGATCGTTATTCTAATACATTACTTAATCATTCCATGCCTAATTCTGAGCCGGTATACAGGAGCACAGCATTCGTTTTAAATACATTTTTTGTATAACGACTTTAGTCATTTCAAAAGATCTTAGGACAGATGTAGCTTCAGGCAATCTACAATTATGTATGAAAATAGGTTGTTTAAGCAAGAAATTCCTCATTACCTTCCCACATGTTTTTCAAATTAGGGATAGACTACCTAAATATGGTTTATTCATACTTATAGTCTTGCAACACTAATTAGTATGTAATTAGTAGGTAGGCACTGATAATATTATTTGCAAAACTAATCAATAAACCTGTAATTGAAACTTGAATACCAAAATAAAAATAAAGTAACAGTCATTCGAAACGTACGATAAGAATTCATGATATCGCAGCTTCGACTATTATTGATCGAAGCATCGCAGGTAACTAGAATCAGATCAACCTTTGAAAAAAAAATACAACGCACTTGCAATGAGTTTTCTCATAATCTCATAAATCCGATAAGATTAATCTATTGGATATTATAATAATAAGTAGCTAATACATAATAATTTATTATAATCTGCTACTGGAATCGTAAAAAAATAATAACAGTGCAATTTGATAAAAAAAATATGATTTCCAAATAAAGAACGCATAGGGTGAACTCACCAGTCACTGTCAGAATCAATATCAAAAGAGCTCAATATTTTTAAGTGTTTTTATTTTTTATTTAAGCTATATCCTTGACACTGTGTTTCTAATATATATATATATATATATATATATATAATATTATCTAAGGGTTTAATTTAACTCTCACCATCAAACTAACGATTCGATTTTATTAATTATACATTTGTGTGTGTCGTGTGTGCCTTTATTAACTGGCATTAATTTTCATGCTTATCTTGTCTTCAAAAATGTATGCTCATCGCATTCAGTGTGCGATTTGTCCTTATAACAAAACACAAGGGCTTTGATTTATGGTTAGAGATTACTTAGACATTGTCATTCAAACCATGATTTATTTGTAGCAGAGGAATATACAAGTACTTAGATGTATTAATATAGCATTGTTATTGTGTTTATTTCAAATGCGTACCCATTTTATCGTGGGTTTCGGTTACTGATTTTTTGGATGACTGAGGAGTCATGTGTTTGCATTATTAAACGGCCAAAACTATGTTGTTATTTGTGTGTGAACAAAATGGATGTGTTCCTCAACATCGTGACATTCAAATTATTTTAAAGTCAATTTAATTAAATTTTGATAACAAACAAAAGGTTTTATAAGACACAATATTGTTAACCTATTTTCTTTTGTTGGATGCAAAGATGAGTAGACGTAATGAATAAGTAAGTAAGTACTAGACTACTCAGCATAGGGACAATATGACTAACGTAGAACTACACGTGACTAGAAACGTGGTAGGTATTGCATGCGCAGGCGCCGCGTATTGTTGCACCCACTTCCGCACTCACAAAGCATTCAATTAGTCCAATATGCATTTCTGTATTTGTCAGTAACATGACACTGACATCCCATGCACTTAGTCAACAATGAATAATAAATTATTCAAATTTGTAGAGTTTGTACCTACGCTGTTTAATTTTACTTTCAAAGAACGTTCGTTACAAAAAAAAACGTGTAAGTATAGGGCTATCCTGCTATTAATCCAGGGTATAAATGGTAGGTATGGTATTTTTTTCTGTTTTTATTTGCTTCCGTTTGTGCAAAAATAAACAGTTTTTCTTTCCTTTCCATTTACAATGCTGTTTAAATTACTTATCTAGTTTTGATGCAGATTTTACCAACGCCAAATCACCGAGGTATGATTTGAATTTTTATACAAAATCCGACAGGCAGTATAAAATACACCAAGTAAGTTGATAGTAAAATTACCTTCATATAAATAAAAAAAAAAATACCTACGTGCCTTTAAGAATTTAGCTTTGTAAGGTGAAGTCGCCAAATAATATTATAAATGCGAAAGTAAGTTTGTTTGTTACCTTTTCGCGACTAAACGGCTGATCGGATCTTAATTAAAGGCAAGAAGATATATTTCAACCTGAGGAAGGACATAAGCTATATATCATCACGCAACGACCAATAGGAGCGTAGCAGCAATGGAAAATGTTGCGAAAACGGGGAAAATGTGACGCAGACGAAGTTGCGCGGGACAGCTTGTGCTTATAGATTCCGTTGAATACATTATTATACGAGACTTGCACGTATTTCATCTGACCTGTTTTCAGTCTGCATGCTCGTTATCAATGTGACCTCAAGACATCAATAATTTCTTAATTGATAACAGGAGAATTTAATACTATAATAATAATCTACATCAATAACAATTAACAGCACCGTGAAAATGTGCCTGGACTTCGGTAGAGGCACAAAAAGTCCAGGATTTTGCTCCCGTCTCTTAAGGTGAACTCCAAAGCCAGTTTTAAGATCTCCTGAGGTGTTTTCCTCCACAACTTAACAGGAAAAAACTTATAGTAAAAGGTCTTGTAAAATAAAACTGTCGAGAAAGTTGTGAAGCATGTATGATTTATGGATAAATTAAGGCAATTGTGTCACAACAACTTTACAAAAAAATGCCCTACCAATTTATTATTTGACTACTGTCTTCTCTGACTAAATCTAAAGTGAAGACTTACCTATCTTCATTTTCCTTATTGATCCTAACAAACATCAATAAAAAATCTATTTACGATGGGAATAGTCGTAAATATGTGTGTTTCCGAATTCGCCTGGCAAGTATTGATAGCCTGTAATTGATTGTGCCAACTACATGAAGCACGGTAGACAAATCAAAATTTTGGCGCCCACAACCGAGTTAAGGGACATCTAGCCCACGCAAAATCTGGCCTGCGCGCCAGATATTGTCAACTTTTTAACGACATGCCATAAATAATTAAACTCTATAAACATGCGAGGGCACGTGTGTACTTCACTTATAGAATAAATTGATTCTTAATTAAGTGTTTAATTGACAAATTAATATTAAATTTGTTTGAGTGACCCGCATTTAAACGCGGGAATAAAGTACCAAAACAAGTACAGACCATTTTCCCATTATACCTTGAACCAAATTGTTTAACCATAAAGTTGAAAATCTATTAAAGAAATTTGACAGATTATTGTAGGTTGATGTGCTGGCCGTGCTAAACAAGCAAAAACATTTGGCGACCTTAACCTGATAGTGCAAACCGTTTCAGCATACGAATTGTGTGTTTACTGCTATAGCTGAATCGTATTGAAAGGTTAAATTAGATACCTACTTCTATACAGTGTAATTGCTAAGCTACAAGATCTTCCAATCCAAGAGTTGGCCGGTTGTACAAACCAGGATAGAAACTCCTTTCCTAAAAACATTCAGACAAAAATCTAATTTACGCCATGGCTCACTCTATCTAACTGCAAAATATTTGGCTAACTACGAGTATTTTCTCCATAAAGTAACCGTTTGGAATGTGCATTTCAGTTGGTTATATCGCGGTACGTAGAATTTGAAAACGTAAAATCGATTCGTTACAGTTATTGTGAAAGCGATTAACAAGGCTTTAAGATGCACATGAACTACTGAAAATGTGAAAATAACGATATATTTAGTACATCCGTATTATACAGCAAATAAAAATTGTTCATCATCAGCCCACAACAGTCCACTATTCGACATAAGCCGCTCCAATCGCACGTTACTTAGCTCGATGTTCGGCAACTCTCATTCAGTTTCAGTTGCAATCAGCCACCCAAAGATCGTCGCTCCAGCGAGCCTGAGGGCGTCCCATCCTATGCTTACCGATTTGCAGTCACCGGTCCTACGGCTTATATATGTATGGCCGGCCCAATGCCACTTCAGCTTACTTATTTTTTGAGCTATGTCAACGACGGGTGCGATCTCCCAGAGAGACTTCAAACATACCTCGCTCCATAACTCGCTTAGCGACCTTGAATTTATGGACCAACCTTAGTACCGACCGTACCGTGAAAGTCCACATATCGCCCCATAAGTCTTAACAGGCACGACTTATTGAAGACCTTAGTCTTTAGGCTGTGTGAAATACGTGACGAGAAAACCTGACGAAGTTTCCCAAACGCTGCACAGAAATAGTTCAAAGCTGCGAAAACAGGAAGTGTCAGTCCTAAGAGTGCACGTAAGGCTTTCTTCAGAAATATCTCAGTTAGCTTTCTACTTTCGACCTTCTTTTACGGAGTAAGATGACCCTTTGACTGGAGTCATAGTAAGTAAAAGTCAGGGGATTCATGAAATATGTCTTGTGATAGTCCAAACTTTCAGTATGGGATGTTGTACCCTCCTCATTTCTCCTCAAAGTCCATGATAAGAAGATGTTATAATGACTGGACCTTGATCATTGAAACTATAGTTTTACAAGCTGCCGGCTATTACTAACACAACATATGTTTTTCTATTTATAGACCTTGTATAGCAACGAACATGGCACATTGGCATCGTTTTAACGTCGTGAAATAGGTAACTAATGCTAATTCCATTGAATATTAAATGCGAATTGTTTTACATTAAAAATCACGCGACATTCAGAAAATCGTCCTCAAAAATATTTGCGCACAATATTTTAAAATTCCTATTGACATAGTCAAATGACGTAATCACAGCTTCTCAAAACAATTGGCATTTACCGCCAGATAAAATCAGCAAGAAATCTTCATACGAATCTTTCAATTTTGAAAGTAACGAACGAACCTTTAAGTAAAAAAATAATAATAAGAAAATGACAAAATCTTACCTTTTCTCCTGCCGAAAGGACCACAAAACGAATTTCCTTTTCCAATAATGTTGTCATCGATACATTTTATTAGTTTCGCAACGTCCTCCGATTTGTTTTCGCGGGAGATTTCCCCCCATCTTGAAGGCAGATCCTCTTGCATGGATTCGGATTTACCTTTAGTGCCTCTAGATTTCTTCAAAACACTTGTCATAATTTCCGTCACATAACACCGTAAAACATTTGATTCAAAAGCACAGCACTTTAATTTATTTGTATTTTGTAACACTGAAAAAATACGTTATAGTACGCACATGTAATACGGCGCTTTGTCCGCGAACGCGTTACAACCTCGTGCGACAGCGGTGTGGCGTGCACTGAGAGAGAATTCTAATCTACGTTACTCGGCGAGCGTGTCGGCCGACAATTGCGACGTACACCTCACGTTGCCCGCAGTCCGTGTTGCTAGCTGAAAAAAAATATAATTCTACTATGACATACTTTTGAAAATGGTAGATTGCTTTTGAGTAGGTGAATTTCAGGATTTAATTTAATAACAAGCAAAACAGAATTGCCACATTTCTTATTAGAATCCACTTAGGATAAAATTTTCTTTTTAGTAACCGGCCATTTAGATTTTATCGCATAATATTTTTCAATTTCCTTTCTGAATGGAAGTCATAAATTAGCAAATCTGAATGAATACAGAGAAAAGATACATCTTTCCTTTTGAACTTTAGCTTATTTATTAATGACTGTCGGATATCCTTAACAAGATAAGGGAACGGAAATTTTCAATGCAGTTTCCAATATAGCTATCTCTTATTTAATTGAAGTAAAGTCACCGTTAACTGTTGAGCTCTAGGTATCACGACCGACCAATGGTGTACAGCCGGCCAAGCCGAAAACTGGCCAACCATAAGCTTAATTTTCTAGAGTTTCTTATACAATTAGGGCGAATTTAACTTAAATATAGAGGTACTTTGCAGCCATAAATTAAGGGGCTGAGGAGCATATCGGGAGCCCTATGACCTGAAACCGATGTCGGTTTTTCTTCTAACTTCTAATGAGGTATGATCTTCATCATCAACTTAGCTTTAGGTCCATCAACATCATTCTAGTTCGCTTATCCCAATTTATTTTGGGTCAGTGTAGTACATCTTCTACTTCTTAATTAGTCGTTATCTTACTAGTCACCCTCTATCTAGCCATTTCGTCCCTATTGGCCTTGAGTATCATCATCATCATCATGCCTATAATGTTCCCACTGCTGGGATACAGAGGCCTCCTCTCTGTAGTCCACCACGCGGGCCCAGTGCGGGTTGGTAGATATGCCTGCGAGTCTAAGCTTTTTTTTTACGGATGGGAAATCATCAAATGCCCCCTCCCGCTCTGGGCGGAGCGGAAGGGAGTGTCAGACTTGTACTGACTTAAACCCATCCATGTTCCTTCTTAGCCCTATATGTTCCAGGGCCACGGTATCTCTTTCGAACAGTCCCGCAGCCCTGGCAGGCATCGGCCCTCTCAGAACCTTCCGATTTGCTGACATCTCCTAAAGGTGCGCGTGGAACACGAACGTGCCGTCAACACGGCCTGTCGTCATAAGACGGACAGACAGTGAGCTAGCCCATTACTCGTCGTTCACAGGCCCTGAGTCTATGCCTTAGTTTAAATAAATAGGAAATAGGAACGCCCGTGTATCTGTTGTGTAATCCCATATTTCTAGACATTGTTGAGGAGTACGTAGGTATCAGTAAATGCAGACGTTAAGAGGGGACTCTAGTCCCGAGGAATTTGAAGAATAGGTATTTGAAGAAACTATTGCCGTCGCGCTGCGCCCGACCAAGCCCCCGTAAAGAGCGAAAGGGACAACCGCAGCACAGGCTGATTTAAACTACAAAAATCTTGACCAAAAGACGTTTTGTATTCCGCTGTTTTCTTCTTCAAAACCAAACTGATCTAAATAATTCTTATATCAAAATTTAGAGGAAAAGTATATCTATGCTTCTATTATTTTCTTTTTTGTTAAAAACTTATCTAATTTGTCATAGAGTCGTCTGAACATGGCGGTAAAAACGGGCTTATTTTGGGGTTTTTGGATTGTCGTAATTCTTTTAGTGATTATGTTTTGAAAAAAAGGAAATGATAGGGGCATGTATTAATAAGACCTAGATTTTTTGGAAAAAAATCATTGCTCTAGACCCATTATCCACGAAGAAAACAGCGGAATATGTTTGTATGGAGAAAGGCTCACTAGCCCCTCTTAAACGTAGATACAATCATTACTATCCCGTTACTGCTCATAAGCTATAAGACATTTCCATCAACAAAAGTCCACTAGTCCCATGTGTTTTTGTTTCTTTTTGTACGCTGCAACCAGTTAGGCTGAAAGCCGACCCCAATTTATTATGCAGTAGGGAAAACATAATAATCTAGGCAGATGCTGACAATAGTTCGCAACTGAAATGAAATCTCCTTGATATGTTCTCAAACAAAAACCAAATTAAATCAATGCTTCCATGGGTGCCGTTTCATAAAAAAATAAACAGCCGGTTGCCATAGCAATAGACTTTGTTATCTCGCCAACGCGGAATTTTATATTTCAGTTTTTGTGTTCAAGTTTTTAGAGTATTTTGACGTTGCATAGTTATAAAAATGATGAAATTACAGATAGCCAACGAACAGGACCGGAAGGAGGCTCAAAATAGAGAGAGGAGAAGACAATGTGAGCTTGAGAGAAGATCCAGGATCTTCAATGCGAGGAACAGAAAAATTGGGGTGAGAAAGAGTAAAATATTTGGATAGCATTTGGGCTAGGATCCGCTGATGGCATAACATTCAAACTGTAGTAATGACTTCGCATACACTCAGCAAACGCGAATTTCCAGGTTCGGTTACCAAGTCCGGCGGCGGGTTCTGGCGTTGCATGTTGTTTTAGGTATATGTGCATTGTCATTAGAAGCACATTCTAGATTGTGTTGTAGAAGTATACTCGTACCTGTCTCGGATGGCTTAACTTTTCGCAAACATAATTTAACGCCGCTCGGTTTATTATTAAAGTATCTCATTAACAGTCGTCCACATATTATTTATTCGCTCGGTTTAGTATTTCCGGTAAAAGAATAATATTCGCAGAAACTTTCGCGACTGCTAATGCGAATGCTAACATTTAATACGGAGCTTTAGCATCATATCAGATTATTTGAGCAGAGCAGGATGTCAAAGGAGAGCTCCACACGATTTGTTTTTGTTTTTGCATTGTATTTTCTAGTTTTGCACACCCAGACCCAGAGAAGCCTTAAGTTAAAAAGCCGGATTCACACCAGACCATCCAACGCGCTCCGATCGCGGGCGGCATGCGGCAGGATGGTGGTCTATAGGAGCGATGAGGACTTGCTTCGCGCGATCCAAACTGCACGGCAGGAGCGCGCGCTCCTTGCCGCGAGCGATCCGTCAGTTGTCGGTTTTTTTTTACTAGCACATAGGCGCCTAAGTCTCTCGGCGCACTCGGTGTAGATGTTTGTGTGTGAAGCGCGCGATCACACATTGTGGAAAATTTTGAAAGTCGTCGTCTAATATCCCTTTTACTAATAATATTATAATATAAGAATGTAGGTTGTTGCTGCCACAGCAATTCAACGTCGTTGCTGCACGTGTGACTCCATAGCGACCGAAAGTTCAACTGTGCTATACTTAGGCGGATCCGTCTGGATCGGTTGGAGCGTGTCGGTGCGACGCGGCGGGATCGCAAGAAAAGTTAAGTTCGTCAGACGACACGATCCATGATCCGTGCTCCGCGCTCCTGGATCACGGATCGCAAGATCGGCGATCCAAAATTGGGTCGTTTGGTGTGGATCCGGCTAATATAGTGTTACCAACATCATGAAAACTCCAGCCCTCTCAAACGTTCACACCTTATAAGCTAAGTATGTGTTTCCAGGTGGATGTCTCCTTCCTGGAGCGTCAAGTAGCCGAGAAGCGAGCTGAGCGATCCGAGCAGGAGCAAAAGGACCTCGCGTTCGCTGCACAGATGATCAAAGATAGCAACCTTGCTGTTGTGCTCGAAGCAAGGGAGAGAGAGGTCAGTACTTATCAAATTACCTTTTTTGACTTAACTGTTCCACACCCGGGCTAAGGTCTTCCCCCATATTTCCATTCCACTTCTCACCAATTGGTGCGAAAACAGTCTATCAAGAAGTTGAGCCCGCTAACTTTTCCTCGGTCTTAGCTTTTTCAGGGATCCAGTCTCGCAATATACGGGTCCACACAGCTGTGCCAGCATCCGGCAGACATGGCCTGTTTACTCCTATTACAGTCATTCCCTGAACAACCAACAGGATTGTTTGATTTTCAAAGCTTACATTGACTTAGCTCTGGTGAAAATAGACACCAATGTTGCTTAGCTTCTCCTCTTAGAGCAGATGGCGACTGCATCCGAAGGAATAGTGTGGGTAAACCCCCCTAAGATCATTTGCCTTTAAAGTCGAAAACTAGGAATGCACTTGATTCGGAAACAAAAGAAGTTCGTTGTGGATACTAAGGTCATGCCTTTATCCAACAGTAGAAGTATTTCAGATGAATGATGATGCATGCCTTTTCATTTGAAATGTCGCTATTAGGATAACAGAAAAAAAAAACGAAAAATGGTACAAAGGCGGAAAGATTGGCGGAAAGGCTGTTTTCTCTGTTCCCTGATCATTATAATCTGGATCTCTTCAAAGTTCGAGTGAATCAGTTTCTTCTAGGCAAGCGTGATCCACCCTAGGCCGCATAATCGCTTCACAACAGGCGAGTTGCAGCAAAACGCATACTTATTTAGTTTAATAAAAAAATATGATAATTGATAATGTCGGTTTTATGAACATCTTTTGTTTTACAATTCTATTCTACCACAGGAACGTCGTCGCATAGGCGTGGAGATCGACTCGTTCCGCCAGAACTTCCAGCGGTATGAAGACCGAAGGGAGTATGATCTCAACGACCCGGAGGTCTTAAAGAAGCAGCTGCCTCCGAGAGCTGGCGATGATAACCCAGTCGGCATGTCCAGCGCGCAGAAGTAAGTCCAATAAAGATATTTAGCCACTTTGTAAAACTTAATGCGACGTCTCCGGATTAACGACTACCATGTTAGTCTGGTGGTCTACTGGCAAGTGCGACTGCTGAGCTTGAGGTCCTGGGTTAGATTCCCAAATGGACCAAAGTGTCATTGGGTTTTTCCATCAAGAATTTCAGAGTAGGACCCAGCACGTAGTGTGGATTTGTGCCTAGTTAGTGGCAATAGACTTGCCATTTATAACATGGGACTCAAAACTGGCGATATGTGGTTGAACAATTACATAACAACTCCCATACTTTGCGCTCTTTTTGTATGGACAAACTGACGATCAATGTGTCGTGACTCTTAAACGTTGTGATGTGAACAGGTTCGAAGGGGAAGATTTGGAGTTTGAAGAGCGTAGGAAGATAATGGCGGCGCAGAAGAACTCCTGGCTGGAACAGCAAGTTCAAGAGCGGCAGGCGGCACAAGAAGAGAGGAAGAAGGCAGAGGCCGCTTACATGGTACCTTCTAGAACTTAACTTATCCACCAGCGTGAACATCTAGAACAATAGACAATTGGTTCCCGGCAGCAGTATAACTGATTAATCAGATTATAGCAATATATTTAGATTATCATCGATTACTGAGTTGCGGTCAAACTGAGCAGCTCTCGTTACGCGGTTAATCTCGGTCATTTAATTAATACGAGTACCTATACTACTCGTAACACAGTAGACCTATGTAGGTAGTTCTTCGTCTTTCTGCACTTCGAAAATACAGATTTTCTTCTACTAATACTCACAAAAATCGTTTCGGCACCTCTATAGACGTTATTAGAAGAGGACATTATAAGAAGTTTATTTTTTTACCCATGTCCAGAAAATTGGTCATTGTTTCTACTTAACTCATTATTGTAAAACGTTTACTGTAATGTTACGATGCGACCAAAGCTGAATTCGCAAAAACTAATCGGCTGCTCCAAAATGAAATAATGCAATACCTTAGCTTTGAAGTCTTCAATCTGTCTGCCCGTCAGTCAGTTTAGTTTCCACAGTCCCATTATCCCAGTCAGACATAAGCCTATCACTAAAATATTATCATAGGTCATTATCGGGGGAATGAGGAAAATGTCGTGAGGAAAGTTTTGAGTATGAATGGTTATAAGAGTAGAGGAAGACCAAAGAAACGATGGATGGACTGTGTGAAGGATGATATGGCAAGAAAGGAGGTGTCTCATGAGATGACAAGCAATAGAGAAGTATGGAAGAAGAAGACATGCTGCGGCGCACCTCAAATAAATTGGGATAAGGGCAAGAGAATTATGAATGATGATGATGTCTCGAGTTCTGAAGACACGCACCTCTGATTTTTCAGATTCATGTGCGTATTGTATACATTTATAATTATCACTTCCTACAGCGAAGGAAAACATCGTGAAGAAACCAAACCAGCATGTTTGACAGATATTTGTCAGAGCCAAGTCAGAGGCCCATGGGCGGCATAAAAACTCTGGACACCAGGTTAGGGTACTTTTTTTTTGTTGTATTTTCTGCTCTATGGCAATCTGTTTGAAAACAATAAGCCACTTGTTTGGCTGGAACTACATGTCCTGATTATTTTATTGTAATCATCGAGAGCCAATCAATTGCTGAACTTTCCAGCAAACCCTCCTCTTTACTCAGTCTACAAATCTTTGGGCGAGACTGGGTTAGGGCACTAACCACACGAAAAATTAAGATTAAATAATTTCAAATAGTTTACTTCAACAATGATGTTTGTTTTTAAAAGATGGCGATCAAAGCTCGCGACGAGCGCGCGGGTGAACTCGACAAGTTGGAGCGGGAGTGTCGCTACAGGCTCGGGCAGGCAAACCTCAAGTACAATGAAGCACTGGTGAGGTCTTTGTATGATACTTTAGTTCCAATGTAGGCTGTAGGCCGGGAGCTCGTGACTAAATAACAGTAGGATAGGTGACCACCCATTACAGAGTTTCCTCCGTGCCTCGGAAAGCACGTTTAGCCGTTGGTCACGGATATCATTTGAAGATCTTTGACAGTCGTTACTGGTAGTCAGTAGTCCTCTCTAACAAGTAAGTCTGACAGCCAGTCTTACCATGGGGTTATCATATTGTTACGCCGACTGCTTTACGAGAACATTCTAGGACTACGGTCGAGTCTAGAATGTTCCACGATGGAAGTGTCTAGAAAGTTCGAGAAAGTTCTGGACCTTTCTGGAACCTTCTAGAAGGATTGGTTCCACTATAGAGCCATCTAGAAGGTTCGGGAAGGTTGTAGAACTTTCTCGAAGGATGGGTTTCCCCTAAGGAACTACCTAGACATTCACGGAAGTTGTGGAAGTTTCTCGAACATGGGTCGGCCGTATAAATAGGCGACGGGTTAGCGGAAGTGAGTTAATCTGATTTTGGCTACGAAACGAAGCGATCAAAGTGAACGACTAGTGCGATATCTAAGTGATTAGTGATAAATTCTGTAATTGTGATTAAGTTTAAGGCGCTGTTCCTGGTAAAAATAGGCATCTTTGAACAGTTTTTTAGCCAAATGTATGCATTTTAGAGCAGCAAAAAAAATATATGTTAATCTTGAGCATATTTATGAGGGGACCTTCGTGTCCAAAACACGTTTTTGGAATAAAAGCCCGATGAAAAAAAATCGTGAACTTCTGAATTTCTAGCAAGTATAACGATGTTACTGCTCAACAAATCTTGACTAAATTAATAACAGTGATGTAATATAGAATAATAAAGGGAACTGTTGTTTTTATTTTTCGTTTGAAATAAGATATTTGTAAGGATTAATATATTTAATGATAAATAATCCAACAAGTCGAATGAAACATCACGCCATTCGTGGCGTCTTGTCGCATCTCTTTTATTTCTACGCAGAGTGACAGTGAGCGCTGAGGCGCGGTGCTAGATGGACTTATGTCAATTTTTTTCGCTCGCAGCTGAAATTTTTTTCAAATAAATTTCGATTCGTTTGTTCTTGAAAGCTGCTTATTACATCTTATTTTGTGATTAGTTTTTTGTTGGTCTAAATTTTTGTGCGATTTTATTCATAAGTTGTGTAAATAAAAATATTAAATTGACTTTATATCAGTGGCGAAGAGTCAAAATTGTGCATGAGGAACCTCAGTGGCGAAGGGTAAAAGTTTTGAAAGGGGAACCCGAAGAAACATATATTGTAAGTTGGTTTTATCGTCATTCCCGTTTTTAGTTTTTACCGATCCTGAAAACCATGAAAAATACACCCATGACGAAAGAACTGAAAATGTGGTTATTATTACATTTTTATTTTGATCAAATTTTCGTTATCAGCAATCACGAAAACTACAAAAAATACAGCCATGATAAAAATACCAAAAGTTTGCGTGCGTAGGTGCCAACTTGATCTAGAATAAAATTTAGAGGAACTATAAATAAAATAAAAGTAATCTTATGTAAATGAGTCAACAAAAAAAAAACCGGCTTTGTACCAAATATGTTATTGACCATTACTGATTCTATCTTGTCTACATACTTGCTATTTCTGCCCCTGTTTTTAATAGATAATCTTCGGCTAACCTAGTTCGTTCTTCCTTCCTTCTTAGGAGCTTTCCTGCCTGTTGTACATTAAGAAAAATGGGCAACAAAAAAAACACACGGAGGACACTAAAAAGATCTTATTGGATGAAACATAAACACATGATGGAAGTTGTAAAGTAAGTACCTACCTTTTTGTGCACACCTTATTTTGATTGTATAGATTATTTTGTTGTTGTAAAATAATTATGTATTTTAATTTAAAAACTTATTTGTTTCAATGTTAGATTACAAAAGTACTCTGAACACGAAAACCCTGGGACATTATTTGTAACTCCAGGAGCCAATCCAAAATCAAATTATGATGAGTAAGTATCAACTTATCCACTTCGCAACTACCAGGCCAATTGTTCTGAATCAATAATAGTTCATGTAATACAGGAAGACTTACCTTACCGAACCGTAGGTTCTCAGTTAAGGTACTATATATAACTGTCCACCTGCCTGTCTGTCCATCCACTCATACGTCCACGCATTGTATTCGTACGTACTGCGTTTTTGCCATGTCTTGTTTTTTTTTTGTGAGGCTGAACTGTCCCATTCCTGGCCAAAGAGCTTCCTCCATTCCTTCCACTTTTCCCGATGAGGTGCAAGCCGCTTCTCACAAAATAACGAAAAAGCCATCAACGCGGACTTGTTTTTTTTTTTGTTGAGTTCAAAATTACAAAATAACGTATTTTTTTATTACAGAGAAATCACTGACGATGATGAATGAATTTCAAGAAAATATATCCCCACCAGTTAATGGTTGAAGAGTCGTTGACATTATGCATTTCATCCACCAGCTGCAAACTATATCCAGCCACAGTTCTTTGTATTCATGTATTCGATGTTTTTTTTTAGTTTGGAAGAATATTATTCTGCGGTGGTCCCGTTTAAATTTGGTAAAGATCTGATGCTGATCTTCGCAAATATACAATTAAACTCTTTATGACGAAAAATCTGTCGTGATTGCTGCAATCGTTTGAATGTTCATAGTATTAATAATAATAATATCATAACACAGGCATGCATCACACGTTTTTATTTTATATTTTTTTGTTTACAATTTCACCTAGAGTCTAATGTCTTGTGTCTTGAGGCCAATAAGGCGTAGTCGACTGCCTTATCGGCTTCGTTGGCGGCGGGGCTCCGCCGAAGGGGCTCCTATATCTGTTTTCAGGGTTTAAAGTAACCTAACACGAAGGGAATGGCGGGGTCTAAGTTCACTCGCTCACTAAACCCCGCCATCCCCTTAGAAGCTTACCTATCCTAGTCGGGGTGTTGCATTGCAAGTCCCGAGCTCACTTTGCTCGCTCTTGGATCCTAAGCTTTTGTAGTTTAAATAACTAAAATAAAATAACCATTTTGCCTATCAAGTTGTACAAGTTTCTGCAATAAACCTTATTATAATAAAAGTGTATTTTTTTCAGTGAACTATTTTCCAGTTTTGTTGTCGCAAAACGATGACCAATCAAACATGATAAGTCATCGTTAAAATTTTCAGTGATATTTCAGAAGTGATATTTATATATAGGTACGTCAAAAATAATAAAATTGAATTAGAATAATTAGATTGTTTTAATTTTGTGTTCTCTTCGGATCCTGCTCATTCACCTGTTCATGCATCTATTCATCCACCTCGTCCAGGACACCCCACTTCAATTCAAGAACAAAATCAAGACATCATGAAAAAAAAAATTTAACGACATGGCGGATGAATGGTAATTAAAATCATCTGGATGCTGATTACGTCAGCAATACTTTCTGCAAAATTTTGTCGATTTTTATTTGAAAACATGTGGTGTCGCGCGAACCAGATCTTCCTGATTTCCAGACATTAAATGGTATTCAGAACATACGTGAAAGCTAATACTTACTTCAAATTGTAAAATGAAAGAACACAGATAGCTGTCGTCCAAGAAATTAAGTTAATCACATAAAATGTATTTATTGTAACTTTAGATGGTGTGACACCCAAGGTAGCTACGCCACTGTACAAGTCCACACGATGTGTTCTTATGTAACGTAATTTACATTTAGTTAGAACATAGAGAAAAGATTCAATTTTTGCCAAATGAAACCTTCCCACTACCTACCTTCAACCTACCTGCAACCTACCTTCTACCTACCTGGCGCCTACCTGCTACTTACCTGATACCTACCTACTACCTACCTGCCACCTACCTGCCACCTACCTGCCACCTACCTGCCACCTACCTGCCACCTACCTGCCACCTACCTGCCACCTACCTGCCACCTACCTGCCACCTACCTGCCACCTACCTGCCACCTAGCTGCCACCTACCTGCCACCTACCTGCCACCTACCTGCCACCTACCTGCCACCTACCTGCCACCTACCTGCCACCTACCTGCTACCTACCTCGGTCAATGTCAAGTTATGGCGTGACCAAGGGAAATAAGGATAAATTTATCAACAACCTGTTTTTTTTTATATCCCATAACTCTAGGATATGATTTAGACCATATCAAAGAATCAACTGGCATATGAATTATGTTTCAATCACACTTTTTTGAAGTGAAACTTCTTATGCGACTTCCAACCAGCTTAACGTTTTCATGGCGGAGGAATATTTTCTATTACCCACCAAGAGATGGCGCTATTACAAGATTTGTGACTACGTAGTTCTACTAGATAATACGCAAGATGGCGTGCAAACAGTCATGCATTCGACTCTTCGGTGTGACCAGCCTTCGCTCAATTTCCATGAGTAGAATAACCTCGATAAACTTATGTAATAAAAAGTGTACAACAATAAAATATTATTTAGAAGCTCAATAAAATAACGAGACTGAATGCCTGGCACTCGAACGCATTCATGTAGTATTACGAAGTTTCACTTCTTCCGCGCGGAGGGACTCCACGCACAATTTTTTTTTTGTTGTGTTTTTCGCATGTTCTTGGCTATGAGTTATTGGTATGAATTAAAAGAATTACTCGTATTCATCAATGAAACTACTACTATTTTACTACACTTCTGCGAAGTTTGGCAACCTCGCATAAGTAAAGATTCGTCATACTGTTGAAAATTTTTGACCTAAGTAAATTATGATTGATGATATCTCCGAAACTATGCATTTTTGGACCACCAATTCTAGGAGTTTTAGTATTATGTTTACCTACAGAATATAATACTAGAGTTATGGGATATCAAAAAAAATAGGTTGTATATATAGATTATTTATTATTCGTCTGACGAATTTGTTACATAATACTTCGTAAACCTTTTCTATAAAATAATAGTTTTTACTTCGTTTTACTCCTATTAAAAAATTATGAACATATTTTAAAAATAGTTAGGTACAATATACTTTAAAAATAAGATACATAAATAATTGCGTGTGTTGAGATTCGAACCTACACGATGCGATGTCGGTTGGCGGCGCGCTGGGCTAATCGTACGCTTACACTGTGAGGTGAAATTAAGCTTCTATACATTTATTGACGTCGCACATCGGCGTGATTCGGGACTACTCGACCCCCTCTTCATATGTTTCACCCCCTCAAATGCATGAAAGTCGTCTAGAACCGCGCCTTAAGTGTTTGTGAAGTGTTTTCACTATTTTAAGTTGAAAGATTTTTAGTGTTTATTTGGTAGTGTGTTAATTTGTCCTATACCCAGCTCGCAACAATTGGTGTCAGAAGTGAGGATAAATTATGCCAATTCTACCAAAAGACGATATAGACGGTGTCCGCACCAGAAGTCATCGACAGCAAGATATGGACCAAAGGAGGTTTGGAGATTCTCCGACACAGACACCGGCTGGTGCCCAGCCTACGTCGGAGCCAGTCGCTGGCTCATCCGGAGTTTCTCCAGCACCTGCGGCGCCAGACTTGACTGTTTTAATGGCACTACTGCAGGACCAGGCTCGCCGTCAAGAGGAGCAGGCTCGCCAGTTGCAAGATCAGTTGCAACGAGATAAGGAGGAGCAGGCTCGCCGTCAAGAGGAGCAGGCTCGCCGTCAAGAGGAGCAGGCTCGCCGTCAAGAGGAGCAGGCTCGCCAGTTGCAAGATCAGTTGCAACGAGATAAGGAGGAGCAGGCTCGCCGTCAAGAGGAGCAGGCTCGCCGTCAAGAGGAGCAAGCTCACCGGTTGGAGGAGCAGTTACAGCGAGATAAAGTGGAGCAGGTCCGCCGCCAGGAAGAACAGATGCTCCTGATAAAAGATCTTCACGCAACCTTTGGCAAAGATCTTAAGGTGATGAAGGAACATGTCCACCAGCATGAGAATCGTATCTCGGAGGCCGAGGTTCAGATTGCTGGTGTGAAGAAGGCCTTATACGAACTTAAGGCTGGAGATGGGACTGTGGTTTCCGTGGTTGCTGCACCTTCAGCACGTGGGTTTAAAGTGCCTCCATTCGACGGAACATCTTCGTGGTCGGCCTATAAAATCCAATTTGAGGCCGTTATGAAGGCGAATGGCTGGACCAAAGCGCAAGCCATGACCGCGCTCACCTTGGGCCTCCGAGACCAGGCCCTAAACATCCTTGAGGCGCTCGGCAAGGATGTGACCTACGAGCAGCTGCTGGAGGCTTTAGAGTCCAGATACGGCGATGCGCACCTGGAGCACGTATTCCGAGCTAAGTTGAAGGATCGCGTTCAACGCAGTGCCGAGAATCTGCAGCAGTGGGCCCTGGAAGTTGAAAAGCTGGTCCGCAAAGCATACCAGTCTGTCCCTGCACTTATCAATGGGAATCTGGTACAGGCTTTCGTCGACGGAATACGCGACTTGGAAGTTAGAGCTGCTGTGAGACTTGGGCATCATGAGACGTTGAAAGACGCCTTGGCCCATGCCTTAGAAGTAGAGGCAGTGAGGCAGGACCACCGAACACACCGCATCAGGGAGGTTGTGGCGTCACCTGTACGCGACCGTCCGCAAGGGTACAGCCCTAGGTGTTACACCTGTGGAGAAAGGGGTCATCTTCGGTCAAGCTGTCCTAAGCGAAGCACACCGAGAGAAGATCAATCTCAGCAGGGGAGAGTAGCTGAAGTGACTGCCCAGCCACAGCAGGGAAACGAGTAAATGCCAGGACTGGGGGGCGGGTGCTGGCTGGTATTGAAAGAGCCCCGAGGATCTTGATCTCACAAGTTCATGACGGGAACAGCCTGACCATCAAAGGCGAAGTCAACGGAATACCATGCAAACTGACGTTAGATACTGGAGCTTCTCACACGGTCGTCAATTCTCACCTAGCAAGTCGGTTTCTTGGGGACTACTTCAATAACCACGACCGTATGCAATTGTTTACAGCTACCGGTCAGCACATAACCGTCCGAGGTAAGAAGCAAGTGAAGTTAAAATTGGGTGACAGAATTTACTGTCACAATGTCATCGTGGCCGACATAGTGGACGATTGTATCCTGGGTTTGGACTTCATGCGGAAACATCGTTGTGAGATCGACGTTGATCAGGGAGTACTGAAATGTGGCTTAGAGGAAGTCTTCATGGAAGGTGCACCATCAGGGAAGGTGTACTGCTTGAAGAAGATTGTTCTTCCTAGCAGATCAGAAACGATCGTGCCAATTCGTCTACCTCAGTATTCTGGACACAAAGTTCGAAGTGTTCTGATAGAAAGGGCGAACAATGACTTTCCATGGAAGACGGCACGAACTCTGGTAAAAGCCACCAACGTCGCAGCAGTACGCATACTAAATCCAAGTGACAAGGAGCAAGTGATTAAGAAGGGCACCTTGATCGGCACTTGCGAAGAAGTAGCTTGGATGCGTCCATTACAAGATCGGCCTACCGGAAATAAAATTCGTTGTGCAAAATTTGACGTGTCAACGCTTTTGGAAAACTGCGATTTATCTGAAGGAGAAAAGGACAAGGCTATGAAAATGTTACTTCAGTACGCCGGCATTTTCTCTACAAATGATGCTGACATAGGGAGAACTGGACTGGTTCAGCACAAGATTAATACAGGTAACGAGTTACCCATCCGTCAGCGACCAAGAAGACTGCCTGTTGCACGGGAAAGAGAAGTGGAAACCATGATTGATGGAATGGTGAAGGACGGTGTTATAGAGCCTTCATCCAGTCCATGGTGTTCTCCTGTAGTCCTGGTAAAGAAAAAGGACGGCAGCATGCGTTTTTGTGTGGATTATCGACGACTGAACGACGTCACGAAAAAGGACAGCTATCCACTGCCTAGGATCGATGACACACTGGATACGCTGACTGGAATGAAGTGGTTTACCACGCTGGATCTGAAAAGTGGCTATTGGCAAGTAGAAATAGACCCCAAAGACAAAGAGAAAACTGCATTCTCAACAGGAAAGGGGTTATGGCAGTTTAAAGTTATGCCATTCGGATTGTGCAATGCTCCTGCAACATTTGAAAGGCTGATGGAGCAAGTACTCGCCGGATTGATTGGAGACGCATGTCTTGTCTATCTAGACGACATAATCATCGTGGGCCGTACATTTGAAGACCACCTTAAAAACCTCAACCGAGTGCTGTCGAAAATCCAAACAGCAAATCTCAAGTTAAGTCCGAAGAAGTGCTCGTTTTTCCGGAAACAAGTGAACTTCTTAGGACACATAGTTTCGGGGGAAGGTGTTCAAACAGACCAGGAAAAAGTAGTCGCCGTCAAGGACTGGCCAGTTCCGAAAGACAAGACACAGGTCAGAGCATTTTTGGGTTTGTGCTCCTACTATCGACGGTTCGTAAAGAATTTTGCCGACATTGCGAAACCTTTACACAAGCTCACTGAGGAAAAGCGACAATTCTGTTGGGACGAGAGCTGCGACGTCGCATTTCAGGAATTGAAGAAACGTCTGTGCAAAACACCTATTTTGGGATATCCTGACACTGAAAATGACTTCATAGTTGACACAGATGCAAGTAATACTGGAATTGGGGGCGTGCTGTCTCAACGGAAAGGAGACCAGGAGGTTGTGATTGCTTACTTCAGCAAATCTTTATCCAAACCGGAAAGAAATTACTGCGTTACTCGACGGGAGCTGCTTGCCGTAGTAAAAACATTGCAGCATTTCAGTAAATATTTGCTGGGGCGGAAATTCCAGCTGCGAACTGACCATGCTGCCTTGAAGTGGCTATTACAGTTCAAAAATCCGGAGGGACAAGTGGCGAGATGGATTGAGCTACTGCAAGAGTTTGACTTCGTAACTGAGCATCGCAGTGGGAGAACTCACGGTAACGCAGACGCCTTGTCAAGAAGACCTTGTCCTGAAGATTGTAAGCACTGTGCCAGGCAAGAGACTAAGGAGGTAGCAACCGTGAGGATGCTTAGAACAGATCTCAGCGATGAATGGAAGGAAACCCTACAGCAAGCTCAGCAAAATGACTTGGACATCAAACCGATTTTCGAGTGGATCACAGCTGGTGCTCCTAAACCCAAGTGGAGTGATGTGGCAGCGATGAGTTCCATCACAAAGAGTTATTGGGCACAATGGGACAGCTTGGTTATCCAGGATGAAGTCTTGTGCCGTAAATGGGAAAACGCTCGAGGGGACAGGTGTCATCTACAAATGGTTGTCCCTAAAGCTAAAGTACCGGATGTTCTACGGCTATATCATGATGGATGTTCAGGCGGACATATGGGGGTAAAACGGACTCTACTGAAGATCCGAGAGCGGTTTTACTGGATCCACTGTCGAGAAGATGTGGAGGACTGGTGTCGCAAATGTACCACTTGTGCGGCTGTGAAAGGACCCCAAACACGCAGCAGAGGTGCATTGAAACTGTACAACGTTGGAGCCCCCTGGGAACGGATAGCACTCGACGTTGCGGGACCATTTCCGGAAAGTGAAAGCGGGAACAAGTACTTCATGGTTGTCATGGATTACTTCACCAAGTGGCCAGAAGTGTTTGCCATTCCTAACCAAGAAGCTACAACAGTCGCAGATAAATTGGTTCAGGAAGTTTTCTGTCGTTTTGGAGTACCCTTGGAAATTCATAGTGATCAAGGAAGGAATTTTGAATCACAAGTATTTCAGGAGACTTGCCGATTGATGGGTACCCACAAAACCAGAACCACCTCTTACCACCCACAATCTGATGGAATGGTGGAACGTTTCAACCAAACGTTGGAAAGATATTTGGCAAAAGTCGTGGAAAGCAGGCAAAGGGATTGGGACAAGCACATACAGCCGTTTCTTTTGTCCTACCGTAGTGCAGTCCACGAAAGTACGACTGTGACACCAGCCTTCGCGAACTTTGGAAGGGAATTACGGTTGCCAGCAGATTTAATCACTGGAACTGCTCCTGATGCTCCACGCAGTGTAACCGATTATGCAAGTGACTTGCGTAACAAGTTGAATGACGTGTATGAGCATATCAGACAATCCGGCCAACAAATGTCTGAGAGGATGAAGACCCGTTATGACCGGAAGGCAAACAGTAGAGGGTTCGACGTGAATTCACTGGTGTGGCTGCATAACCCAGTGCGTAGCAAGGGGAAGTCTCCGAAATTGCAAGCAAAATGGGATGGACCATACCGAGTCATGACCAGGATCAACGATGTCACCTATCGGATACAGAAGGGTCCACGAGGTGCGCCTAAGATCGTACATGTAGACCGATTAGCGCGATACTACGGGACTAACGATGCTCGGGACGAGCATGTCTAAGGAGGGGGCAGTGTTACGCCGACTGCTTTACGAGAACATTCTAGGACTACGGTCGAGTCTAGAATGTTCCACGATGGAAGTGTCTAGAAAGTTCGAGAAAGTTCTGGACCTTTCTGGAACCTTCTAGAAGGATTGGTTCCACTATAGAGCCATCTAGAAGGTTCGGGAAGGTTGTAGAACTTTCTCGAAGGATGGGTTTCCCCTAAGGAACTACCTAGACATTCACGGAAGTTGTGGAAGTTTCTCGAACATGGGTCGGCCGTATAAATAGGCGACGGGTTAGCGGAAGTGAGTTAATCTGATTTTGGCTACGAAACGAAGCGATCAAAGTGAACGACTAGTGCGATATCTAAGTGATTAGTGATAAATTCTGTAATTGTGATTAAGTTTAAGTGTTTGTGAAGTGTTTTCACTATTTTAAGTTGAAAGATTTTTAGTGTTTATTTGGTAGTGTGTTAATTTGTCCTATACCCAGCTCGCAACAATATTACCCTATACTAACTGGGTTGTGGAGGTCAGATAGGCAATCGCTCTATGTAAAATACTGGTATCCGGTTAGACTGGAAGCCGACCCCAACATAGGCATGGCAGATGATGATGTAGACTGTACCCGACGGCGGATCTATACCGGCGTTACCTAACATTCTAACATTTTTATGCGAAAGTAACTCTGCCTACCTGTCTGTCTGTAATGTTACCATTTCACGTCTTTACGGCTGAACGGATAAGAGTAACAATTGACACACAGATAGCAGCGGGAAACGCATTGTGGACACTTCACTTACAAATAATAGGAACAACCATCTTTCCCGATCAAGTCAGCAAGACCAAAACTCAATGAACCATTTATTCGTGATTAGGCCGCAGAAAAGAAGCAGTTGGAGCAAATCCTCAAGGAACAGGAGGAGGCTGACAATACTGCGGAGATGTACAACAACCTGACGTCAGATATGCTCACTGAGAACCCTGACGTTGCCAAGAGCTCGCTCGGGAAGAACAGGTCTGTAGCTTAAAGGTTTTCTATCGACAATAAGTTCAAAAACTAAAACCCAGCTACTGAAAAATCGCGCCCTAAAAAGTACCTACGAAACAAGAAAATATCCTTGTCTGAAATTGGTATGAACCTAATCAGCCATTCAATATTTATCGTTATAAACAACTTACACGTTATACATTTTAATTTATTTAATAAATATTTATAGTGCTGTTTTGAGGATAGCCGTGGTCGTATGCCACTTTGCCCCTAAAAGTTTATGAGCCAAACGCAAGCCTTTTTAGTATTACAAAAAAAAACGTAATGCATAACACTCCTTTTTGCTGTACCGTAGTCCAAAGTAAGTAAAAAAAGTGGGAAATGGATTAAAGTCAAGAGATCAGAGATCATCAGAACTACTAAGCAAGGAGACGCCTCAGCAGTTGCTGCTAGTGGCGGCATCGTCAACACATTTCATAAACCAAGCGTGTCACAGTTTACAAACACTGATTAAGTGATGACATATAACATACATACAAACGACAGTTTTAAAGATGGTTCGTGATAGGCCCTACAAAATCACGCAAAAAGTCTCGGTGAAAAAGCACGCCGGGACATAGCGCAAGAACCGAGGTCTCTGCACGCATGCGACTTTGTGATACCGTTTTCTTTTGCCACCCGAGAATCGAGAAACCATTCACATCCACGCTTCTCGGGTGTTCTCGACGCACGCGGAGCATAGCTTCCCTAGAAGAAACGAATCGGTTTACTCGAATTTTGAAAAAATCCTGATTATAATTTTTCACGATCTTCGATTCTAGTTTGGTTAATTAATAAAATTCCAGAGCAATCGGCTTCATGTACAAGGGAATGAACCAGGAAGAGCTCAAGAAGTTTTACGCCGCGCAGAAGGAACAAATGGCTGCCGCTAAGGTAAGAAACTATGCCCAACTTCTTCTGCCGTAGAAGAAGATGGGCTTAGTTTAGTTTTCCATAAATTGGTATAGAGTCTTTCTACTAAACTCATTTGTATTAAGGGACTCGTGTTGCGGAACAGCCGCAAGATTTAATCGATCAAGATTAACCCCACCATGTTTGGGAAAGCTAGTTGGTACCGGCTGCATTCGTAAATCTTTGTCAGTCTGTGGAAGTCGGAATCCCGAATGTTTGCCAGTCTTACAAAGGGACATCGTATTACCCAGTAGCTGGGTAGTGGGTGAGAGGGATTGACAAACTCTCCATCTGGTAAGAATGGATAGCCAACTAAACATATTGGGCAAAGACTATATAGAACTGCGATGAGTCCCCGTCACCCGTTACGAGAAAGATGTATTATCTAAACGAGCAAGATTTGTACCCGAAATGGGCCGATGATCCTAATGAAATAAGGATACTTAAGAACCACTGATTCTAACTGGTTATTCCTAGCAACCTGTTTCACGTTGATATCTTGTTTTCAGGCGAAACGCGACGCTTTGGACAAGATGGAAGCTGAATGGCAGGCCTTAGCCAACTCCATTCAGCGAGAAGTAGCTCGACAGGATATCGCTGATAACAGAAAGAGAAGGTAAATATAAAGACACAACACTTTCGCTGCCAAGTTCAAATAATCCATTTTTACTTGTATGCCGAAATCTATAGCTACGTATAACGACGACTCGGGAGACGAATTTATCTATGTCTCTCTCCAACCTTAAAACATTTTTTATTGTGTAAGGCCCTGAGGCTTGGGGGTCCAAACGCCTCCTGCCAGAGACCCTATGCGGGAGACGTGCGGCCCATGGCCTTTTACGGGGCCCCGGTGTGGGCGCGTTCTTTGAGGCGGCGAGCCGCTCACTACCCGAACGCGCCCCAAAAGGTGGTAGCCGTAAGGCTATATAGTCCGGGGGTACCGCACGATCTCCGGTGAGGCGGCGAGCCTCTTGGCCGGATTGCCACCATGGGATCTGGACCCATATGCTGGGTGTTAAGCACCGAAAGTTTTAATGACACTGTTCCACTGGCTTCTTTTTCTTCTTCTCCTTCTTTACGTGTCGATGCTACCGCGGTGAAGGGATTAGTCAGCTATGGGGATTTATAAGGATTATTAGCAGGGGATGCTCTTTTCATGCCGGTTCGTTCCTCAGTAATGAGTAATCCACGGCAACGAATACGCACGGATGCGTGGCTGATAAAGAACTGCGCCGTCAACGTGGCAAACGTCTCCGTAAACAAACTACTTTGCAGTGGATGGTCGACTGTCCAATACAGGCTGCTGGGCAAAAACCTTTTCTTATATAAGCTGTTGTTTTGCGTTCTGGTCAAATTCAAGGAGATAACTATGCTAATGATTCTCGACCCGAATCAATAATAAAATGGGTAGCTTTTTTTGTATTATTTACGGAAATCGCTAAGTGTGAACCAACCGTGTTTTAAACGCGACCCGTATGATCCTCGCCCTATAACCGCGCTTTCACACATACAAATCTCAAACGTTTATTCGATAATTTCTTATTCCCAAAACAACGTTAAGGGTGATATTCTGAAATACTGACCAATTTAAGCAGCATTTTTTTATATTTAACTAGTTATCGTAATTTAAATTGATTAATTATAACCTTTGTGACAACCTTCTGAATTTTGACGAGGATGCAAAACAACACCTTGTATAGAGAAGGCACCATCATTGATCACAATCAACTTTAAACTGCCTTTCGCTGTCCACTATTTCGGTCACGATGCTTGGTAATTGCGAGTTCCAAAATGTAACTTTTTTCTCTTGCCAACAGAGAAATCGCCCGCCAACTGATGAACGAAAACCAACTCATGGCTTTACAGCAGAAGGAGAAAGAGAAATACTTCAGAGACGTGGTGTACAACAATACACCAACCGACGAATATTACTCGCAGTTCAACACTACCACCAGATAAAGTGGGGTACAGGAGTACACCCCAGCAGATGAAGCAGGGAGAAGGTTCACCCCACCAAATTGTGTTCACGATTTTGGTTTATTGGATTAGGTTAGATAAATCTTTTGCTACTTCAGTCTATATTGTGGTGCGTTTTAACCCTTCACGGCACATTTGACACTGTATTGGTGCATTTAATACCACTGTATGACCCCGCTGTATGGTACATATGACCCCAATCTGGTGCAATTGACGTTATTGTGGCGCATATGACCCCAAATATGGATCTACTATATTTGTTAATTTATTATATTATAGTTTCTGATTGGACATGAAATCTATCTCAGTATTATTCAAGGTGTAAACTGACCTTGGCGAAGCCTTCAACCAAGCATTCTGCACGTCAAACTAAGTAACACTCCGCAAAAATGATTACTGGGAAACTACTGGGAAAAATAAGCAAAGTAACACACTTGAAACATTGTGCTGATAAATGCATTTAATAGTACGGGGGCATGGAGGTATTTAAAGTAATGACATTAAAAACATGGATTAAGAAAAAAAAAATACGTTGGAACTTTGATCTCCAATATCTCCGTAACTAGAGGGTTCCCAGGTGTGGTCCAGAATGATAAGAAGAATAAGTGCATTTCAGTTTCGTTAAGGCTCTTTTTACTCCCATTCGATGTTGAAATATTTGGCCCAATCAGATACTTCTTAATATACATAGACATATATTAAAGCACGTTTACACTTTATAATTTAATTATTTGCACTGCTCAAAAATACGCATGCTAAAAAAGAAGTGTTTTCCAAATTGTTTTGCAAAAATGCAGTTTATTTATTTATTTTTAGGTACGTTATTAATTAAACTTTCTTTCATAATATTTATTGTTTGATTTCTCAGCCGTTGCTCCCGGATGTCAATTGTCGTTTTGACAGTCATTACAGGTAGTCAGTAGTCCAAAAGTCCAGTCTTACCAAGGGTGTCGTATTACCCGGCACTAATTGGGTTGTGGAGATCAGACAGGCAGACGCTCCATGTATTGGTATTCTCATTGGTAGCTGCGTTGTCGCATAGTTGGGAAAAGGCTAGGCAGATGATGATGATGTTTTCTCAAACTTCTTACGATTTCATGAATAGCCCTAAAAGAAATCAAAATCAATCAAAATCATTTATTTCAAGTAGGCCAGTTACAGGCACTTTTGAATAGTCGAAAAACAAAAAAAAAAATGAAGCTACAGTCCCAGTCACAAGCGCCCATTCCAAAGCGTAGATCTCTATGGAGAAGAATGGGCAAGAAACTCCATGGACACTCTTTTAAATCAGAATCTTGTTACAAAACCTTGGTTACATCATTCATTTAGAGATGGTAAATTATGTGAGAACGATGTAGCAAGACGTGCACGTTAAAAGTGTCTATAGTAAAATCAAAAAGAACAATTAAAAGATGAAATAATTAGTTCGAAATGAGCCGTGGCAGCTAAGATACGACCAGGCACAAATGACAACGCCCGTTCAGGAACATGACGCAACGCATGGATCACCATTTTGAAGGGAACTAAAGAAACTTTTTCTTTTGGGATTCGCATCGCAACAGTCTGATAATAATAAGCAAAACACATGACATTTACCTAGGTTCATAGGTACCGGTGGCAAACCATGACGTCTTAAACATTATTGTTTTACTCATTTTCCAGAGTGGGAAAGAGATGGCGCTAGACATCCTGTATAGCTCCGTCTCTTTCCCACACTGGAATAAGAGTAAAACAATACTGCTTTAAGAAGTCATGGTAGGCCAGCTGGCCTATTTTGTTGGAAACTAGGGGATAATCCAATTTTTTTTTCTTTGTCCGTCGGGTTGTTTATTGAAAAGTATTGGACACGTATTTTTTCTTTTTTCACGTGATCATAAAATTACGGAGATATATTGAGTTGAAATGGCGTATGACGTCACATGTAGGTAAGTTTTATACCTACTTGTGACGTAATAAGCCTCCACTCTCCAACTTCAATGAGTTTTAACTAAGTAATTTTTTGATATTTTGATAAAACAAAAAATACGTGTCTAATATTTTAGTATTACCTGTATGACGGAAAAAATAGAATGTCGTTTTCTTTACCCAGTCCGATCCCCTATTATGAGGAATTGAAAGAACAACTACTGGAAGAAAAAAATATTTTTATTTGGAAAAATAATCTCCAAGCTACAACCATGAATATTAAATATTTTGATCACATTACATCAAATCCTGATAAGTATGTACTCCAAGAATTAAAAAAGGCTAATATCACTAAAAATAGCAAATTTAATTTGCTTAAATAATCATTGGCACATTATAGTGAGATCAAACTTGAGATGGGACTTTTAAAACAAGTTTTCCACCTTATAGAATTTTATTCTATGTCTAATAAAATAGTAGGTTTATTAATTATAGAATCAAATATCTTTAGGCTCTTTCATATTACAAAATATACCATTTGTGAAAAAAAAATCTCATGATTTATCTATACTATAATGAGATTTAAAATGTAGGACTAACTTCAATTCTTTCATAAATGTTTTTTTAAATATAAACACTAAATATGTATAAGTTTTTAAACTGACATGGCCACTATCATTAACACTGCAAATGGGCATTTACCATATTATTTACTATTTGTTTTGATTTCCCGATATTTCGGCGCTGTTATAAATAGAAATCATGGTAAATATCCCGTTTTTAGTGTTACGATAGTACTTACTAAAAATGTAAGCCTACATCAAAACAAAAAAAAAGATTTTATACATTTAAATCGAATTAAGGACTTAAAATAATAGAACAAGAGTTTCGGACTTCTATAATTTTAAAATCCTCAAAAATTAATTACTTTCTGTTACTGTACTTGTGGCAACAATACTGCCATTTTAGATATTCAACTTTCAGCGATAAACTGGGCATTTAAATGTTGCGAAATCGGGCAATCGTTACCCTAAGTCTTAATTAACACTATCGGTGTTAAGCACCCCGCTTATGGGTCGCAGAATAATCCGTTCGTGTGCACACAAACCACCTCCCGAGTCGTCGTTAAACGTAGCTATAGATGACTTGCATACTAATAAAAATGGATTATTTGAACTTTACAGCAAAAGTAATAAGAGATACATAATAATGATGACATTATTATATTGATCATACGTTGATACATCATACAAATGTTACAATTCTGATTGATCGATTGTTTGTGCATTCAGAAAGTCGGCAACGTTGCAAATTGTTATCAATCACTTTGCAGTTTAAATTGATTAATCAAGATCACAAAATTATTTAATAAAAAATACTATAACACAGTAAATATCGCTCTGTATGGTACGAAAACATTGATTATGAATTATTTAGATGTAAAAAAGCACTTTAAAGGTTTCCAAATGCTTTTTTACACTTAAAACCAAATACTCAGTGTCATGATATTAGTTGTAACACACTATTATACACTGTATGTTAGTTGATTTTAAGTTCATTATCAATACAAATAATAAATAAATAAATGAAAACAGCGAGCCTTGCTGGTTTGTCTGCATAATCGGCCTGTAATGTTCCCACTGTCTCCTCTCTTTTGCAAGAGGGATGGACTGGGCATTAATACAATTGGCCAGAAATGAGTCCCTTGCGATGCAAGTTCATAATGGAGTCTGCGATGATCCGGGCCGTTTTCCTCAAGTACCCTCCGCTGGTCAGCATAACAATTGGAATGTTTTTCTCTTTGCACATTTCAAAAACGAACTGATCTCTCTTTATTACGCCCTGAAAAGGACGAAGTATTCATTACTAGATTGTTTTCGAAACATTAGTTGTGTTATCCTCGTACCAAGACAACCGATTACCGAGGGAAAGTAAGAAAATGGCAAAAGTACACACACTATTACACAGCAAAATTAAATCCAAAGAAGAATGTCGTGAGGAAAGTACGAATGTGGATGGCTTTACTAAGCGTTAGCTTACACCGAGACGCGACGCGACACGACGCTGCGCGCACTTGTGAGAATTCAGAATACGTTAACAACGAAATGTGTATCTTTTCGTGTAGAAAATAAAGTTATATTTTGAATCGCTCTTTTAAAGTGTGCGCGCAGCGTCGCGTCGCGTCGCGTCTCGGTGTGAGCTAACCCTAACAGTGGGGCAAGACAAAAGAAACGACTGATGGACTCATGGACTGTGTGAAAGATAATATGTCCAGAAACGGGGTCTACTCATATGACGGTGGACTAATACAGAAGTATGGGAACGCTGTAAGGACCCCAATTAAATTCATATAGGAGCAGGAGAATGATGATCACATAAATTAAACATAAAGACTTACGAGCTTCTGAAACTACACAAACAAATTTTGTCCGACATGCACTCAGAATCTATGACCACTATTGACCACCCGGAGAATAAAGCTTTGAAACAAGAACTTTAAAAAGGGATTAAATATAATGAGCACCAAAAAATACTTTGAGATCCTAAGCTACGTTACCCACAAAAAAAAATACTAAACACCAAAAAAATTGTATTCAAAGACCAAATATAGTAAATGATCACCAAATTTTGAGGCAAGAAGAACTTAGGAAGCAAGTGTGAGCAAAAAGCCTTCGTGTTAGGTTACTTTAAACCCTGCAGAGAGAAATAGGAGCTCCGCGTAGCGGGGCTCCGTCGACTACGCCTTAGTTCGGAGCTGTGATTTTCAGGTTTTTAATTCTGGTGATCATTTACTATTTCTGGTGATCATTTACTATTTTAGGCAGTATAAAAATGTTTTTTAAGGTTATATTTACTTTATCTGGTGTTATGTTAAACATAAGCCCTTTAAAAACTCCCGACTTTAAGAGCGTTCTCGCAAAATTCTTAACTCAAAAAACAACGACGACTGACGTTGAGTGCGCCTGTGTGCGTGGTGCACGCTTTTTGATACACACACGTGCAGAGGCAGGGGTGCGTAACACGGTTCACTGCGGTTTACTTATAATTTAATTGAGAAAGAAATACAAGATATGGAACGTATTATTATGATAAAGAAATACAAATAGTATAAGAGTAGCCTACAAAAGTAAAATAATTATATCTATCCTAACTTATATTTTAAATGCGACGGTGAGTTCGTTTGTTTGTTATGCTTTTACACTAAAACAACTTGACAGATTTGGATAAATATACAAATTCTAATCCTGGAAAAGGACCTAGCATACTTTTTATCCCGATATTCCCACGTGATCATTATTTATGCGGGTGAAACCACGGGTTGCTGCTATTCTATACTAATATTATATTATGAAGAGAAAATATTTGTTCACCACTAAAAAGCTACATCTTTACCGAGTAACAAGGCTATATTATATCACAATTTTCGCGGACGAAATTACGGGCTAAATGATAGTATTTTATAAAAACGTAACATAGTAATAATTTTATAATACAAATTCCCTCAAAGGCATCGATCTGCTCCTCCTGGAAGCCTCGATAGTGGAAGCCTCGAACAGGTCTGCCGACGTCAACGAGGCAGGGTGGTTCCAGGAGGCCATGTCCGACATCTGCGACGTGGCAATGCCCCGAGTTCGGCCAGGAAGCGCCCAGCGTCAGGTGTACTGGTGATCGCGAGAGCTGACGTTTCTGCGCGAGGCGTGCGTCGCCGCGCGGCACCCGTACGCCAGGCATCGCAGGCTCCGCATCCGCCCTCCGGATGCGGCAGCCATTGAAGTGGAGCTGTACGAGGGATACAGAGCAGCGAAGACCGCCCTCCAAGAGGTTGTCTAGCGGGCCAAAGACCTGGGCCGCGAGGAGATGCTGGAGACTCTCGACAGAGATCCGTGGGAGCGCCCTTACAAGATGGTGTGGGACAAACTCCGCACCTGGGCCCCCCGCTGACGCAGAGTCTCCGCCCTCAGCTCGTGGAGGACGTGGTGAGCGCTCTGTTCCCTCTGCGAGGGGAACATCCTCCTCCGCCTATGGCTCCACCGCTTGCGGTGCCAGAACTAGACCGCATCGAGGACGATGACGATATTCCGGAAGTGACCGGGGTAGACCTGAGAGTGGCGGTAGGCAGGCTTAAAGCCAAAATTACCGCCCCGGGACCCGATGGCTTGCCTGGCAAAGCCTGGATCCTGGCCTCGGAGGCTCTCGGGCCCCGACTGGAAGGTCTCTTAAGCGCATGCTTGGAGAGAGGCCAGTTCCCACTTCGTTGGAAGACGGGGAAGCTGGTCCTCATCCGGAAGCCGGGGCGCCCTGCGGACTCTCCGTCCGCATACCGGCCCATTGTGTTGCTCGACGACGTGGGCAAGCTCTTTGAAAGAGTCATTGCTAACCGCCTCGCCGGGCACCTTGTGGAGATGGGGCCGGATCTTGCGGATCACCAGTTTGGTTTCCGCAAGAGGCGCTCGACGGTGGACGCCATCATGCGCGTGAGGGCTCTCACGACGGGGGATGCGGTGTCCCGGGGTGGGGTCGCCTTCAACATCATGCCCTGGACCTGCATTAGGGAGACACTCCGGTATCACCGGGTGCTGACCTACCTTCGTCGTGTGGTCGGGGACTACCTGACGGACAGGGCCGTCATCTACCCCGGTCGCAACGGAGAGTGGAACCGGCGAGAGATGTCGTGCGGTGTTACACAGGGATCGGTTCTGGGGCCACCCTTGTGGAACATCGGCTACGACTGGGTGCTGCGCGCTGACCTCCCTAGCGGTGTTATCGTAGTTTGCTACGCTGACGACACGCTGGTGCTGGCACAGGGGAGGTCGCACGAGGCGGCGGCCGAACTTATGACACGCGGGGTTGCGATAGTCGTGGCGAGAATCCGGCAACTGGGTCTCGAGGTGGCATTGCACAAGTCTGAGGCCATGTACTTTCATGGGCCTCGGAATGCGCCACCGTCGGGATCCATACTGACGGTAGGAGGGGTTCCCATCGGCGTCGAGTCGACGCTAAAGTACCTAGGGCTTGTCCTCGACAGCCGGTGGAACTTCGTTGAGCACTTCCGACGTTTGGCCCCAAAACTGGAAAGGGCAGGGGCTGCATTCAAGCGGCTCTTGCCCAACCTGGGGGGTCCAAACGCCTCCTGCCGGAGGCTCTATGCGGGCGTCGTGCGGTCCATAGCCCTTTACGGGGCCCCGGTGTGGGCGCGTTCTTTGAGGCGGCGAGCCACCCATTACCTGAACGCGCCGCTGGTCCGGGGGTACCGCACGATCTCCGGCGAGGCGGCGAGCCTCTTGGCCGGATTGCCGCCATGGGATCTGGAGGCGATAGCACTCGCGCGCCTGCACGAATGGCGCGCGGAGGCACTACGCCGGGGGGAAACTCCGCTGCCGCGGCAAATTGTCGCTCAGCGGACAGACCTCCGGCGCGATCTTATGGCGGCATGGAGACAGCAACTATCGCAACCACGTGCAGGGCACGCCACAATAGTGGCGATAAGTCCCCTCTTTGAGGAGTGGCTAGAGAGGCGCCACGGCGCCCTCACCTTCCGCCTGACGCAGGTCCTCACCGGACACGATTGTTTCGGGAGGTTCCTGCACCGAATCGGGCGGGAGGAAACGCCCGGGTGTTACCATTGCGAGGATCGGCCGGAGGACACGGTGGAGCACACCGTGGAGCTCTGTCCCGCTTGGGCTGAGCACCGCCGTGTCCTCGTAGCGGCGTTTGGCGGCGGCGACCTCTCGCGTCCGGCCCTGGTTCAATCCATGGTCCGGAGCGAGAGGGAATGGGAAGCCGTCGCCTCCTTCTGCGAAGCAGTCATGCTAGCGAAGGAGGTGGCGGAACGTGAGAGGGAGAGAAGCTCACGTCCCAGCCGCCGCGAGAGACGCCCCGGGCGCCGGGAGGCAACCAGTGGCCCCCGGCCACCGTAGGCGCGGGCCTGTGGACGGTGAGTAATGGGCCAGCTCACCGTCCGTCCGTCTTATGACAACAGGCCGTGCCGACGGCGCGTATGTTTTCCACGCGCGCCTCAATGAGATGTCAGCAAATCGGAAGGGGTCCGAGAGGGCCAATGCCTGCCAAGGCTGCGGGTTGTTTGAAAGAGATACCGCGGCCCTGGAACACAAAGGGCTAAGAAGGAACATGGGTGGGTTTTAGTCAGTCAAGTCTGACACTCCCTCCTGCTCCGCCCAGAGCGGGAGAAGTCATTTGATGATTTCCCATCCGAAATGCAGTGTCAGAGTCCATTCCATAACAAGTCAAGGGGCACTTTATATCTATGAGGCCGTCTTCACCAAAAAGGCCGTCAGGCGAAGCTCCAAGATAACAATGATCTTTATCAATAAAGATCATTGTTATCTAATAAAAATAACAAATAAATAATAATAATTAAAATTAAAATTAATAATAATTAATAATATAATTATAATTAATAACACCTCAGAGGTCGGGGTTCCAGCAGCTTCATCTGCGCTGACACCCAGCCCACCAGAAGCCTTCCAGCCTCCACGATTGTTTTCGCCGCCGTCACAGGGCAGCTTACCATAATGGTTCGCATGCCCGAGTGGTCCGAACGTAGGGTGCCTGCCCTGACCTGCTCAGCAGGGCACCCACCGGTCCTAGTGACGGCGGCGACCACCTCCTCTTGGGTCACAGAGTCGTCCAGGCCCAGTATGCGCAGGTCTGCGCATCTGACGGGCCTGGACACTCGGGCCTCGTCCGCATCTAGGGACGCTCTTAGCTTTTCAGCCAGAGCGTCAGCGGACGGGCCACTATTTACACCGGGGATCTCCAGCGCTCGAGCCCCTGTCGCGGTGACTTTAAGCAGGAAGCCCCCGGTGATCCCGAGCTCTGCGAGATCCACCGTAGCTTTCGCCTTCGAGAGCATGTCGCGGTAGGACACTCCCCTCTTTTCCGCTTCCGGCTGTAGCGTGATCACTACAGTTGCGGTCTTCGGGACGCTTTGCGCCTTGTGCTGCCACCTTCGCTCCTCGTTGCGGGCCTTTTTGGCCACCTTTCACCCCTTCCTCCTTTGCCCGACCACCTGCCACTCGGTATCGGCCGCGGCAGGCGTAGGGGGTGGTAGCGGTGGCTGCGGCCGGCTTGCTGCTGGCGCAGGCACCGCCACCACCTGAGGAGCCACCTTGCCCATTTTCTGGGCCGCTGCCGGTTTTGGCGTGAGCCGACTTTCCGGGGCCCGGCCAAGTCCTGCCAGAACGCTGGCCAGACTGCCCCGGCCCAGAATTGGCAGCCGTAGCAGCCGCATATGAGACTGCCTTCGGGCCTGGGACCACCCTCGGGCCCGGGGTCGCATTCGGGCCCGAGCCCGCCCCCGGGCCCGCGGTCGCCTTGTTTGCCGCCAGGGAGGGGCGCAGTACAATGCCCTCTAGGACAGAGGTAACTTTACCTTGTATCAACATTTTGAGCAAGCGATGATGATAATCCATCAATGTGGTGATTAATAACAGGGTCCTTTAATCCGCTGTAAACATAAAATATAACTTAAGTAATGACCGGATACACTACTCAGATCAACTAGGTATTTTTTACATTTACCGTAGAACTGCTCTCGCCTTTTGTAGGTATTCTTTTTTACTAGCTTTCCTCTTCTTCTTTGGGTAGGAACCGTATGTATTACTCTTACGACCCATTATTTCTAAAAGAAAGATTTCTGTTACCCGTAATTTATTGACGATTAATCTTTATAATTAGATTGTACAAAGCTAGCTTTAAATCATAAAACATGACTACAATGAATCATAAGTACAAAGAATACTAATATTTAAACTGCTGACGACCCCTGGGTTTTCTGTCAAAATTACCTCACGCACACTAAGGCGCGCGGGAGCGCGAGCGACACAGGTCCGTTCTCCACAAGCCTTCAGGCGACACTGACAGTACGCGCGTCGTACATCAACTAATAAGGCATTATTTTAGAATATTGTAATAAATAAATGTGAAGGTAAAAAGTAAAAATAAAAATATTTAGAGGAAAGGTAAAGTCTCATATTATAGTATGGTGAACTTTCTTTTTGTTAACTTTGTCATTACCTTATGTTTAAACAATATTTAAAATGCATACATTTTAGATCAGTATTGCTTTTGAATATCGTTTTTTTTTGCGTGGATTCAATTTTTATCTCAATTCTAATCAATCTACGAACTTGAAGACTATATGACCTGTAAATATATATTTTTTTCAGATCTTTTCGTGCTGCCAGTTTGGCACAAATAGCAGGGAAAACCCTGATGTTTTACGATTGCTTGAAAATGGGTGTCGGGAAATTGCTATTTCTCGAAATATTTACGTATATAACAAAATTCTAATCAATCTACAAACTAAATCAAAGTTAGATTTATGAGTTTTCATTGAAATATTATGCCATTATCTTTAAATAACAAATATCGAGCACTTGAAAAAGTACGTATTTTTGGTCAAACGCTTAAAATATGTGAGCGCGCTCTTAAGTAAAACGTAACCCGGAACAAACAACGTAACTTGAACCAAGCTAGGTCTCCGCCTTATGATATTTCATGGGTATTATGTGGGCCGATCCCGGCGGCACTGCAATGCCGGGCCGACCCGCGACGGGAGTGGAGCGAGCCCCGAACATCCCGTCAGCTTACAAAAATCAGATTAATATACTGGTCCCTCAGTGAGGGAACTTTCAGATATTAAGCTGAAAAGAACAGATACTACACTTTGATCTTAGCCAAAAGGCCGAGAAGCGATACCGTAATTTTATAACACCGGGGTAGTCATTCATTCGTGGAGAATCTTAACACCGCGATTCAGAAACGTGACGTCAGCGTACAGCGCCATCTGTCGAACGCTGTGGTAATGTTTAATATTCACACATGGGCAAGATTGTAAATATAAAATACAGCAAAATGGTCTCTAATATATAGTTATGAGTTTTTATTTTATTAAATTCATACATAATAACGGCTATGAGACTTAATCGTTGGAATGGTTGGACCGAAAACAACATGCGCAGAACATAGTTGAACAACGCCATCTATCGAGCAGTGCGGTAAACTTTTGACACATGTGAAAACTATACCAAGGTCAACAAAGGCATATGAAATGAGGCAAAGCACCATGGAATGAACTCTTTTGATATTAAAGTTAATAGTTTTTAAATATTGCTGGATTTTACTATTTGCTTATATCGAAACAAATAGATGGAACTTACAAATTCACTGATCCTCAAGCATCCTAGCGGGTCTGTGTCCAATATGTCTGTCCCAGCATTGTACACTACAATGTCTGGCTTGAATTCATTTAGGGCTTCTTTAAGATTTCTGAAACGATAACAATTATTTACTAGATCAGATGAAATTCTTACTTAAATTTTATGTCGAAAAACTGACGCTTTCGGCTTTAGAAGATTTTGTCCAATGGAAAAAGCGTTAAAATATCGTAAAAAAATATATAGTTAAATAAAGAACTACTAATGAAAATATTTTACAAGAATCTCTTTTGGGCGGTAAAAACTCAGCTGAATTCAAGATTTCATGGTATGGGGGCCGAACTACTTTAAAAAAAAACAGTATCATTCATTTTAAAAATTGCCCTAAGTATAGTTTCATAGATATCGGAATTAAAAAAAAAAACAAAATCATTTATACACATACAATAACTTCTATTGTAACATTCTCAAAAATCGAATTACTTGTGTTTAAAACTGAACAGCGGATTTATGAGATGGCGAAATAGAATAATGGAAGTTGCAAACATGCTGCGCCGACCCTAAATTAATTGTGATAAGGAGTAATGATGATGAATTGTCAGTCGAGGTGTTCCAGGTGTAACTTGACAAAGACTGACAAAACTTACAGCCTCAACTTCAGCATATACTCCATGTCCTCGACCTTGTGGCCGAGCTCCACTTTCTTCCGGATGGCCTGCTTCGCAGCCCTGTCTTTGGGATATATGTTCTTGTTGTACATGTCCATTATGTACACTTCTGGAACGTCCATGAAGTCGCGTGCGTAGCCGTTACCCTGGAATTTCATCAAATAGATTTTTGAATAGGCGGTTTTGGATTGTGTCAGTAGACATGACATGTAAAAGAATCTTAAAAAAAGGAAAGTTACAGAATTTAAAGCGCAATATCTCTGAGGTAGTGATTTGCATCCTACTCATATTATAAAGTTTGTAAGTATGGATGGATTGATGGATGGATGTTTGTTACTCTTTCACGCGAAAACTACTGAACAGATTTGGATGAAATTTGGCACAGGGGTAGTTTATATACTGGATTATCACATAGGATCCGAGGGCATAGGCTAGTTTAAAATAAATACATGTTACATTAACATAACATCACGCCAGTAAACCCCGATGGGTTAGGCAGAGGTGTACCTGATAGTACACCCACATTTCACAAGTTATGTAATATGGGGCGAGCCTATTGCCATCAACTAGGCACAAATCTACACTCCTTGGCTTCTACTACTGCTAGAAGTTCCCAGTAGAAAAACCCAAATAACACTGTGCCCGACCTGGGAATCGAAACCGGGACAGCATGCTCAGCAGTCGTGCTTGCGGCCACTATACCAACGAGGCAGTACAATAAAAACATAATATATAAACCCACACCTTTTTCCCACGAGTTTAGGCAGACACCATAAAAAATTGGTACAGTCAGCATCAAAAGTCGGTTAACACTTAAAAATATTACACCAAATTTTGTGCTGGTCAGTGTGATCTGATGTTATATTGTTTTGCGAATTTGTGTAACCATTGATGAAAATATTGTTATGTCTTTTACTCCAGTCTGTTAATATGGATCGTTCTAAAACTAAGACGTCTTATATTTTTGGTTATGTAAAGCGACTTTTGCTGCTGCCCGTACCAACACATTTCAAAACGCAAATTATAGGTTTAAGTTTTTAAACTGAAATGGTTACTAACACTATCAATAATACACAACAAACCAGATATATATCGGGAACTCAAAACAAACAATAAAAAAACTTTTTTACAAAAAAAAAAAAAATAACCGACTTCCATAAAACACTAAAAAGTGGCTGTTGGCGACTGGCTGGGATGCCACCTTTTTTAAGAACTATATATATTTTGAATGATTGTTCTATTTTTCTTACTTTTGCTGATGTTGTCAAGTGTCAGTGATCCATTGCTTTCTACATAGTTTGTTCTGGCATTAAATAGCAATTATAACATACTAACAGTGTTTCTACCATCTCCAATCCATCTTAAATAATTACAGTCCACTTAGCTCACCAACAGTGGCAAATAATTTTAGTTTCGGAAGTCGGTGGCAAAAAAGTAAATGAAACAAACAAGTCACCGACTGCCGAAACTAAAATTATTTGCCACTGTTGGTGAGCTAAGTGGACTGTAATTATTTAAGATGGATTGGAGATGGTAGAAACACTGTTAGTATGTTATAATTGCTATTTAATGCCAGAACAAACTATGTAGAAAGCAATGGATCACTGACACTTGACAACATCAGCAAAAGTAAGAAAAATAGAACAATCATTCAAAATATATATACTTCTTAAAAAAGGTGGCATCCCAATCCCAGCCAGTCGCCAACAGCCACTTTTTAGTGTTTTATGGAAGTCGGTTATTTTTTTTTTGTAAAAAAGTTTTTATTTTAGCCTTTTCAGTTGTGGTATCTCACTTTCCTAGTCAAGAATATTTTTTACATTTTAACTAGACACCAGCACATCGTCCATACATACGACAAAGGTCAAAATGCATAATAAAGAGGATGACTCAAAAAGTACCTAAGCAAAGATAATAAAATTCATATGGCTCCACCGGGCAAGCTTTCTCTACCAAATGAATGAAAAATCGTCTAAATCGGTCCAGTAATCACGGAGAAATCGGTGTACATACGTGAAAAATTTACATATAAAAAAAAAAAAAAAATGAAAACTATATGGCCAAACTATATTATTTTTTTATGGGACCAAATGGCAGCTATTCCACATCAAACTAAAGAAGAATCACGCAAATCGGATCATAAATCTCAGCGTAATCGGTGTATACATCTGGAAAGAGCATACCGTTACAATTCCCACAAGCCCAAACACAGCTAAGATTCATTGCCTTGTTATGGAGTTCCGAAGCCTGTCTCTTGGATTCATCATCAGATCTGATGGTAGAATGGTTCTTATTGGACGCAAATGCTTCACTTGTTGTAGAAAATACCAAAATCACTGTACGTTTTCCTATAAAATTTGAAGAGTTCCCTCGATTTCGCCAAGATTCCATCATCAGATCCCGACTTGGTGACTATGGGACCATTTGGGAAGTATGCCCTTTCTAATAAAAAAAGAATTTTCCAAATCGGTTGGCAAGCGACGGAGTAATGCGCGAACTAACATAAAAAAAAAAAAATACAAACATCCGAATTGAGAACCTCCTCCTTTTTTAGAAGTCGGTTAAAAATGGTAAATATCCCGTTACAAGTGTTATTGATAATTTATTTATAGGTACCTGATGAGCATCCAAGTCCACAATCATAGCGTTCTGTATCATACGATGGAGTACAAGGAACCGTATCAACAGAGTGATGTCTGCGTAGGGACAGAAGCCGGCGCCCTTGTCGCCACTGCAGTGGTGGAAGCCACCGCCCACGTTGATGGCCCAGCCTCGGTCTAGAGCCAACTTACCCGCCAGAACCGAGCCACCCACTTGATGCCTGAAAAAGTAAATTGGAAACTGGTTTATTGTTCAGGTAAGGCTGGGGTCTTATTAGTGCGTAGGGTTGCGTCATTGCAACGGATCAACACATTGTATGCCACGCCATCGCAGCGCACTAGTTTCCCCTCTAGCAGTGGAACACTGTCTGTCGTCGCACCGAAGCTCCGACAGTGCAGCGCATAACCCTCCTGCGGGGGAGGACACAACGCATAATGTGGCATGTCACTAAAAAATAAATGTAATAAGAGGCATCGACAACGCAACGCAACGTACTAATGAGGCATCAGCCTAAAACAGTCATAATTATCATCTGCCTAGCCTTTTCCTATGTTGGGGTCGGCTTCCAGTCTAACCGGATGCAGCTGAATACCAGTATTTTACATGCAGCGACTGCCTATCTGACCTTCATAACCCAGGTAATACAATAGCAAGTAAATATATTACCAAAGTTGAAGCAACATAAGTTTTTGGATAACCTTTAAAAGGTTTTTATTATATTGAGTAGCATTCAAAAACCCGCTAAACTGTAGTGGACCAGGCAGGCCAGCCCCCGTATTCACAAACGCTTCGATTCGATTTCGATTCGACAAGCCATATGCCTATCTTGTTTTGGCATTACGAGAGCGAGCGAGATAGACATACGACTTTCCCAATCGAAATCGAATCGAAGCATTTGTGAATAAGGGGCCAGGTCTGCAGTATGCCGAATGAGCTGTGTGCCACAAATGCCACTATGATGTGGAGCATTAACACAGCCAGACCACATAGAGGATGCCTGCAAACCCTTTGCTAATCTTTGACCATAACCTAATTTATTATAAAAAAATATTTATTTTAATTTTAATTCTATGTATAATAATTTATAGATATACACCTACCACTGTTTGTCTCTGCATCACCCAAAGGTTGACTGGTAGAAAATGCCTATGGCATTAAGTCCGCCTCTGTACTATGTGCTTGAAGTGTTAAATAAATAAATAAATAACCAGTAGTAAACATTAAGATACATAGGTATCAGCACTGGAATGCTGGAGGGTAACAGTACCTTTGCATTGTCTCAACTGCAAAGTATCGGGTCCTGGTAGGATCCCCAAGACCTCATGCTCTGCTGATCAGTTCAGTTAAGTGTTCTTGGGTTTCTTAATAGGAATTTATCAGTAGCAGCCACTGAACTTACCTCATAGGCTTCAAGTATGAATACTGGACCAGTAAGTTTGGTACTAATGCAAGCACTGGGACTTCTGCTATAATAGCTACTCGAGCGCTCCACTGGAAATGAAATTATGACCATTTTTTTCAAATAGACCAGGTTTAGAAGCTTTTGAACTTGCAAAAACAAAAAGATGAAGTGACAGGCATAATAACTGTGTAAAGCCTGTAGTTGCCCATTCCAAAGCATAGATCTGTATGGAGCAGAATGGTTCTTGCTTTCAAGTTAGGTACTATAGAGCACTGGGCTAATTAATGTGGCTTTTAAATAAAAGGTGGAAGAGACACCGACGCGAAAATGGTTATTTATTTATTTATTCAGTAACAATCTACATTGCATTCGAATATAATCTGCATGAAACAGTAATGGATACACAAAACAATAATTAGAATACATGAAATTCAATTAGTTTAGATTATAAGAAATTAAATTAAATTAAAAGAATGTAAAATGCACACATAATTTAAAATAACAATATCAATAAATGAATAGCAAATTAAACATTATGGTATGGTTATCACATACGCATTCCATCATCCCAAACTCCCCCACGAATATGAACTGCGTATGTGGGTAACTGTTTTGATGTTGGTATCCCTTTCAACTTGTATGTTAGAACAATAAAGAAAAAAAAAAATAACCATTACAAACTTTAAGATTATGATTAGCCCTGGCAGTTAAGAAATGAGCAACCTCAACTGGTGGAGTTCATGAACATAATTTATAGATTAGCACATTTCAGCTCAGCCATTTTGAAAGAAACTAAATGATCCACTACACATACCACCTACAATGGACCCCACGACGATGATTGACGATGGTCCTATGGCACACAAGCAGACCATGTTCCAGGTTAAAGAATAGGATACTTCTTAATATTCCCAGCATATGTGCCAATGGGGCAACTTTGATGTGGGTAGAATCACAGGCAAAAGCTAGTGACAATATTAATTTATGATAATTATGTACTCATTTATAAATATTAAACATTACTCACTTTTAAAGATTTCAGATATTTTTTGGTGTGAACGATTTCCAGATCACTCTTCTGCGCTTCAAAGGGTTTGACTAAATGTTCATCTGTTATAAATTGTGCTTCTTTCAGGTGCTGTAGAACGGGTGAAAAAAACATTAGTGGTTTGATAATAGGGTAATTTGGGAGTGATTATAACTATTCATTAAAAAAAATATACAATATCTACGGGAACTGGATGTCTTCCTTGAGTATTGGAAAAAAGTAGCACAGAATTGTGATAAGGAATGTAGGGAGGCTTTTGACCAGCAGTGGGACAATATGGGCTAGCTATAATAATAATAATCTTCAGGAATCCTCTTCAAAATATCGTCATACTTATATACATAGTTATCATAACAGCAAGTTATGAAAAAAACGTATAATAAAATTAGTAACGTACCTTAATTATGTTGCCCCATTTCTTAGCATCGAAAACATGTAACTTTTCCAAGCCCATGAACGACACATTATAGTGATCGTCATACACCAGAGGCCACTGTTGGTCACTAATATCGAAATATAAGCAGGAATTTACGCTGGAATCATAAAAAAAATGCTATCAAAACACACCATAACAACCCTTGACGATTTATTATAAATTGATATGTGATAGAACGACAAAACCTTGTTCATGGTGGCCAAGTATCATAATCTCAACACAAACCTTGTCATGATGAACAGAATATTCAAATTTAATTCAAAACTAAACTGCAAAAAACATTACATTTCTCACACACTCCGCGAAACGCAATTTCGATTTTCGCGGATGTCAATTTGACAATGCCAAAACAAAAATTCGTTCAGGAATTCGTGTGGAACAAATTTAAAAAAAATGAGAATGAAGTCTGAACATGAATGTTATTAATTTATACTTTTGTGTTTTTTAGCTGATAAGTATTCTTAATAATGCACTTATATTAGTAAAGTAGAGAACAACGATGAATGTTTTTTACTTGATGAATTAAATGAATATGAAGAATAAAATTATGAATACTTTTCTTTCTCTGATGTATTTCTGAACGTTTTAGTCCTGTTGCCTCGCAACCAATGGTGACGTTCCCGGGGCGCGAAATGTAAACAAAACGTGGATCCAGAAAGTTGTCCGATTATTAAGTTTTCATATAATTTATAATGTTATTAATAAGCATAATATAATGTTGTTGTCTAAATGTGTATATTGACCTTATTGCTTATGATTCGCAAATATTATGGAAAACACTACTTTAGAAGCACTTCAATCTGAAGTCGATTTTTACAGGGTATGTAATTCTTTTCAATATTTCACTTTACGATACAGATAGCTCAAGACCGCTCAGTAGTACTTATAAACGAAAATACCGAAAGGTACTTACCAAATCAACAAGTATAAGATTTCTTACATGTTTTCCCCAGCAACGCAATGGAAATGCCAACGCCATACCATAAATACTTTTGTAACCATATATACCTATCTCTTGAGAAAACCTGTTGTTGAATTTTCCACTTCCGACGCTGAACCGTTCACCCAATGCTCAGTGTAGGTGTCTTCCAAATCCCTCCACTTTTGGCGGATATTCTTCGGCGTTTCTTCCGGTCATTTTAATGGCATCGTCTGTCCATCTAGTCGGCTATCCTCCCACATTCCTCCGTCCCGTCAGTGATCTCTTCTCCAGCACTTCCCTGTCTCCCCTAGTGTTCCTCACTAAACTTAAATATTCACAGCATAACCAAACGGTGGTGGAAGAAGAAATAAGATCATTGATCTCTGACAATCAGAAGCTGTCCCAGCAAGTGGGGATGCTGCTCAAAGAGAAGCTGGATGTTGCCAGAGCGAACAGTCATAACCAGGACAACAGTAAGGAGTTGGAGGAGCTGAAGAAGCAAGTCTCTTCTCTGGCTAAGGTTTCAACATCAACATTTATATTCGCACCACATTGTTACCGCTTTTTTCAACAGAATGAAAGCTCTCTTCGATATTGTTCTCATTCTTCTAAGTTTAAATGTGTTTGCCCTAAATTCAGCTATGCAAATGCGAACACCTTCAATCTTGCGTCGTATGTCCTGCTTACCACACGTGCATTTGATGTACCTAATGACTGCATCACTCTAGTTCTCATTTACATAGGTACGCCCGGCGACCAATCATGCTATACAAAAAAAGTTTATGCGGATACCTATTTAAAGCGAGGCCATGTTACCTATACTGGAACTGTATGGCTTGATGTGTCGACGTGTGTACTTCCCTAAAATCTCGTTTTCAGGAAAGAGACTCGCTACACGTGCTATGGCAAACATCGCAGAAGACTATAGATGCACTTGAAAATGAACTGAAAACTTATCAGAGTTATGATAATAGGGGAAAACAGGTACAGGTACTTACATGTCACACATGTTACACGGAGTTACACCATAGGGGTGCTTTCAGATTAGCGCATTTTCGAAACGTATAAACTCGTACGGTACGAGCGTTGACGGGCTTAGAAGCTCCGTATAAGTGAGAGCCGCCTCTATGCGCGCCTTTACACGCCGGAAAACGAGCGTTCAATTTTTTGAAGAACAAAATGTGGCTCGCGTTTAAGCGCGTTAGCCGATACACGCTTATAGGCGCAAAAAATACGTTACTCTGAAACGGTTCTACTTAATATCTAATACTCTAGTCATTACTGCTAGACAAACGACTGCACCCTTATACCAATCACCTATTCTGAAATAAAACCTAAAAAACTTAGACTTTTACAGTCCACTCCTGCACCTAGGCCAACATTTCTACATTGTCCCACAGGATTTCAATACCGGGTTGTTTGTTTCAACACCGAATGATTATTTCCCGCTAACTGACTCATATCTGGTAGATCGTCCCTCTATCTATGAATACATGTTAAAAACTCATCTGTATCAATCAGTGCTATTCCAGACTGTTATCAATCCCTGTGCTTTTGATCCAGATCAATTCAGTAGTTTTTATGTGAAAGAATAACAAACATCCATCCATCTGTCCATACTTATAAACTTTCGCGTTTATAATATTAGGATTGTTAATTAATTTTACAGAGCTCAACAGAAGAAAGAAGAGATTTCGAACTAAAACTCGAAACAGCATTAACAGACTACATCGAACTAGAAAACAAACACAAAGACTTACAAATGAAGCACAGCATTCTAGAAAACGACTTGAAAAGTAGAGAAAAAGAGATAGCAACATACAAAGAGAGAGGCAAAGAGTTAGAAGAAAAGTTGAGTGACGTCACGAAGAGTTTGGAAGAGCATAGAATAAAGTTGGCGGTGGAGAAGAAGAATAGTGAAGATTTGAAGGGACAGTTGGGGTTGTGTCAGAAGGAATGTGTGGAGAAAGTCAGGCGGGAGGCGGAAGCCAAGTCAAAAGTAAGGCTCTCATTACGAAATCTCTAATTATTATCAAATTTTGGGAACACTAACTCAATGCCGTACATTACTAAGTTCAAATTGCAGTAACATTCTGTAAGGCAAAGTGACCGTAACTTAATAAATTGGAACATACCTACTTGGTCTGTTAATAACAGCCGCACGGGTCTTTCTTCAATGTTAAGATTTTAAGAAGCGCTTGCATAGGTTGGCCTGTGGATGGGTCACTGTCCATAACATACCAGGTTTCCTACCTGCCTCGGAAAGCACGTGAAGCCGTTGGTCTAGGCTGTCAGTTGTAGATCATTGACAGTCGTTACTAGTAGTCAGTGGCACGACAGTCTGACAACCAGCCTTACCAAGGGAGGGGTATCGTATTACCCAGTACTAACTGGGTTGTGGAGGTCAGATAGGCAGTCGCTCCATGTAAAACACTCGTATTCAGCTGCGTCCTGTAAGACTGGAAACCGACCGAAGGCTAGGCAGATGACGACCAAATCGGGGACGAGCGGGGCAGAGAGACATGCGAGAATCAGCCAATGACATTGCTTGAAATTCACATCGGCTCTCTCACCTTTTCTGTAACTGGATCTGGACTGTTCCGAATCTTGCACGTCTCCGCACATCTCCGCTTTGGTAGATGCCAGGACTTATTGTTGAAAACCCTGCTTAATTCAGAACTACTTCATCTATTTTGCTAACGCTTATTTTAATTTCAGGTTGCAGAAGCATTGCAGCTATATGATGTGGTGTCGAAACAAAAGAATGAGGTTTACAAAACTTTACAGGAATTAACTAGTAAGTTTTTATTTTTGATTGAGAATATTTTAAATACAGAGGTTCAATTCAAAATCAACATTGAACTGCAAATACAATGCATGGTTATTTGCACTAACCTAGAACTTAAATTGTAGTTCTTGTTTTTTTGTGTCTAGTGTTCGCAGACGCTATTGCTGACCATGATGACCGGGTCTGGCAATATTTTATGGTGTTCTCCTATCAGGGATTTTGATGCTTGCTCCTATTGGGACGTGGGAGTTAAACATTACTGGTGAATCGTGGATGGTGGTTCTATAGGATCCATATGATGATATCATGCATTATGTTATTTTATTTTTATTATGAGCCTGATGTGTTCCGCTAAAGGGTAAAGGCCTTCCTTCCCACTTTCCGTTTTTCTGTCTTTGGCTATTTGGGCCCAATCCTTTTGGTAAGAGTCCAGCTCGTCGGGCCTATCGCGTCGCCGGGTTCTGTTGTTCGGAACCCAATCTGGTGCGACTTTGGCACAATTTTGATGCGACATACGCCAGACGTGGTCTACCCAGTTCCATTTTAATTTGATGTTATGTGTTAAATATTTTGCAGGAGAAGTCTCGCAACTAAAACATGCATTATCTTCCACAAGACGGGATATAGAAGCGTCCAGTAGAAAAGAGTTGGACGAAGTCAAGGAGATGTACAATGAAAAGGTAGCGGATATGCTGCAGCATATCAGGAACTTGGATGCTGAGTTAGTGGAGAAAGGATTGCTGCTGAATAGGACTATGAGGTATGGTCACATTTCTTTAGTTGGATAAGATTTATCCCAAGGATAATATAGTGTTTGTGGGCCGTTCTGCCACCTCCGGATAAATTCTAGTTAACATATTATGTGAGAATTTCGTAAAACTTTTGCTTCTTACTTTGAATTCATCTGTCACTACGGTGGTGGTGGCTACACGCTAAAATAAACTTTATTTTTCTTGATATTTTATTTCGCCATCTCCCAAGCAGCAACTTGCCTCCTAACCCACTCCACAGGTCTATTGGGTCCACATAGGTAACCATCCTTGGTTTTTGTTTAATGTAAAAAACTAAAACTATAATATTATATAAAGATCTCCTATATTATTGTTTATTTTTCAGAGAAAACAAAATACTACTAGCAACGAACGAGAGTTACTTGAAACAGCAGAAGGATTCTCTGAAGTCTGTAGACCCAAAACTGGCGCTAGCAGAACAAAAACTCGAAGCTATGTTTCAAGAGTTAGTAAGTACAGCTTCCAGTGGAGAAATCCAGAATACACATACCTACATGAACACCTTTTCAAATGGCAAAGAATAAAAGAAAATAAAAAAGGCAGGAACTCGTAATGCGACCTGTTAATATGCTTACAAGATTTGTTTTTACTATTGTCTGGCCCGCTAGAAGCCCAGTTAAATAACACCACGTCTGTAATCCCCAAGGGCAGAGGTCCTGCCAGGGTTGCGGGACTGTTCGAAAGAGATACCGTGGCCCTGGAACACAAAGGGTGAAGAAGGAACATGGATGGGTTTTAGTCGGTACAAGTCTGACACTCCCTCCCGCTCCGCCCAAAGCGGGAGAAGTCATTTGATGATTTCCCATCCGAAAAAAAAAGGGTTAGGCAGAGGTGTATCTATAATACACCCAGTAGCAGCAGTAGGTACACCCACATTTGGCCAGTTATGTTAAAGTCCCTGTAATATTGGGCGATCCTATTGCCATCAACCGGGCACAAATCCAGACTACTACTGAGAAATTCCTGATGGAATCTGGATCAGTTGCGATCGTCGCAATCGCAACTGTTGAGCAAGAGGTCCTTTGTTCAATTCCCAGGTCGAGAAAATTGTTATTGGATTTTTCCGACATAAATTTCTCAGACAGACCAATAAGACAGTTAACGAAGAAGACCAGTTATCAGTATAAATAATGAAAATCTTGGATCTTACGTAGTGAAGCTGTCTCATAACTATGATTGGGATAATAGAAGTTAGAACTTAATTACCAAATCAAATACTTCTTTATTTCGAACAACATTGTCCAATGACTAAGTACTTAAGAACTATTTTAGTGGCAAGAATTTTGGTGACAATAAATAAATGTTGAAATTTGGCGGTAATATGCTAAGACGTAAGGCTGCGGGGCTGTTCAAATGAGATACCGTGGCCCTGGAAAACAAAAGGCTAAGAAGGAACATGGATGGTTTTTAGTCAGTAGGTACAAGTCTGACACTCCCTTCCGCTCCGCCCAGAGCAGCAGGGGTCAATTAAAAATTACCCATCCGTAAAAAAAGGCCCCAATTTTAGGAAAAACTAACATCATCAATATTCTCCTGCCCTTAACCCAATTTATTTGGGGTCGGGGCAGTATGCCTTCAGAAGAAATAAATATTTTTGGGTTTGTAATTTTTGTACCTTCAGGTATCGTCAGAAAGGCGTAACATCCAACTAATCTGCGAGAAGCAATGCCTCGTAACAGACGTGCAGAGAATGCAAGACATCTACGCGAGGGAGACCAAACGACGAGACTGGGAGGAACAGTTGTTGAAGACGCAATGCGATGAGCTCAAGTAAGCTATCTCTACAGATGGGAGTTCATGGACGGCTCAGGCCCCCCCCTATTCTAAACGCTCGGATTCGAATTCGATTCGATAAGTCGTATGTCTATCTTTTTTGGCATTACGAATGCGAGCGAGATAGACATACGACTTTCCGAATCGAAATCGAATCCGAGCGTTTGTGAATACAAGCGTGTATGCGGCGTGTCTCGACAAACAATGACCCACCGCGCCATCTCGCGCTGCAATGCCCTGTCACCTGCACACTTGACTATCTTATGACTGCATCAGCGAGCGGAGTTCGTATAGCTGAATTTTGGGCTAAAAATATTTAACGATTTGAGTTCCGGGCTGATATGATGGTGATGATGCTACACTGACGGTCGACCTTATTACTTAGGACATAAAGGTGAAAAGTGGTCTATCGTCAGTGAACTCGGTAGTACATTGGCTTAGCGTTATTCCTAATACTGTCGCTCAACTGTTAATCAAAATACACCAGTCATCATCTGCCTAGCCCTTTCCCAAACAAAAATACTGTTACTCAGCTGCATCCGGTTAGACTGGAAGCAGACCCCAAGATAGTTTGGGAAAAGGCTAGGCAGATGATGACGCTTTTATTAGCTTCACCTGTTATTATATGTAAAAAAAAATCCTAGAAGTTTAATTAAATCCACTTCCCAGTGTCCGATTTTCCGCTAAAATTTTGCTTAAAAGTTTAGCTTGAATGACAATGAATGGCTAAGTCGCGTCATACTAACTTCAATATGGGCATATGGCGGACTAGTAGTTCAAAAGCAAGTTAATGCATTCCAGGTTGCAAGTGGAACATCTCCAGAAGTCTTTAGATGAAACCCACGAGATGGTGAACAAGCTGCAGAGTATGCTCGCTTCTAGAACCGAACTTAATCAAAAGTACGTACACATAAAAACATTATCATACTAGCAGTACCGCGTTGCAATGCACTTTTTCCTACCTACCTACTCTACCCTACTTACCTACCTTACCCAACCCTACCTACTCTACCCACCTACCTATCTATCTACCCTACTCTACCTTTTTCACCTTTTAAACCTTCCCTGGACTACGACAAACATTTCAACTCCAAAATCAGCTAAATCGGCCCAGCCGTTCTCGAGTTTTAGCGAGACAAACGAACAGAAATTGATTTATATATATATTCTAGCTGTCCCCGGCATGCGTTGCAATGCACTTTTTCACCTTTTAAACCTTCCCTGGAATACAACAAACATTTCAAAACCAAAATCAGCCAAATCGGTTCAGCCGTTCTCGAGTTTTAGCGGGACTAACGAACAGCAATTGATTTTTATTTATATATATAGAAGATAGATATAGATAGATAGAGAATTTACACAGCATTACTCTGAGGACCGGTCTATAGAATATCATAATTTCACCAGTTGTAATGTGTGCGACCCTATTGTCATCAACCGCAAGCAGGCACAAATCTAGACACAAGCTGCTATGGAGAAATGCCTAATCGAAAAACCCAATATCACTTTTGATTGAACATAAGCCAACAAGGCAGTCGTATGGAGACTGTTCTAATTAAAAAAAGGACACCCGGATGGAACGAAGTTAATTAAATTATAATATGCGAAATAGAAAGACGAAACGAAAATAACTGGCTTCCTTTCTATGAAAGAGAGAGACAGACAGAGAAACACGCGCACGCCGCACGGCTTACAACTATAGCAAAAAGTGTCGTGACAACTTTTCGTAAGAATTTTTTCCGTCTAGCCCCCTTTCACAACGCGCGATAAGGAACTTCGTTCCAAAAACATTATTTTCACAAGAGAACTGCTTCGTATGTTCAACATCAAAAAATATCTTTTAAACTTGCAGAATGGTGACGACAAAAGAAGAGGAGGTCACAGAATTGAACAAACATTTGGAAAATCAAATGGAACTTAGTAAAAAGTAATCTTATTTAATAATATAATATTTTATCATTGCACATTCGAACCAAGAGTTATTAAGAGGTATACTTACAGGCAAAAATGTTCATCTTTCCACTACACTGCCAATTTTATAGAGTAGTTTTAGGCCTTAAACTGGTCTTCAGCACACCCACAATATAAATTAAAAGTAGTTGCAAGTTTATAGCTGCCTGTATAATTATCTCTTTGTTTGACTGTACACAATAAATAGCAACAATATAGTCTCATGCATAGCTGTTCGGCAGTTTGCTGAACTGGGCCTTTTTGGCGCAGACGTGAGACACACAATATTATTTATTTCTTTCTGTTTAGTTTTAAGTTTTAACTATTTTTTTTTGTGTTGTGTGCGCTTGTGGCATGTGCCAAATAAATACGTTTTCTTTCTTTCTTTCTTTCATGCTGTATAAATTTTTTTTGTTTAATTATCACCAATTATAGCAGCATTACAGACTCGTCTAATAAGATGCTTTAAGCCACAAAATACAACAACATAAAATATATAAAAAGCAAAATTGCACCCAGTAAAAATATTAATACCTATGTTGATTAAACACTACCATATTAATTAAACATCGGACACATCAGGAGAGCAGCAATGGCCCAGTGGTGAAAGCCCCGATTTACGAGCAGTAAGCCATCGAACCCAGACAGGCGCATTACTTTGTGTAATTTATTTCATCACCGCTTCCCTCAAAAACGGTGAAAGAAAACTTCATGAGGAAACGGGCATGTCCTAGAACTAAACATTCGAAGACATGTGACATCTACCAACCCGCGTGGTGGATTACAGCCCACTCCCTCTCATAGAGAGGAGGCCTGTATCCCAGCAGTGGGAACATTATAGGCTGATGATAATGAATTAAACTTGACAATGTTTATAATTGCACACCATATCTTTCAATTATGATTTGTGATTGAACTAATTTTAATCTTTAATCCGCAGATGGAAAGATTCCTACCTAGAAATGACAGAGAAACTTAAGAAGAAACTAGACGAAATGCAAAAAGAGAATACAGTACTTCGCTCTAAGTTAAAACTGCCTAACATTGGATCTTCTGAAGACAGCAATAGCTAACGATTTTATTTAGGAATTATTAATTCGTATATGACACTATCTATACAGGGTGTTACAGAATAGGGGATAATCCATTTTTTTTTCTTTGTCCGTCGGATAGTTTATTGAAAAGTATTGGACACGTATTTTTTCTTTTTTCACGTGGTCATAAAATTACGGAGATATATTGAGTTAAAATGGCGCATGACGTCACATGTAGGTAAGTTTTATACCTACTTGTGACGTAGTAAGCCCCCACTCTCCAACTTTAATGAGTTTTAACTAAGTAATTATTTGATATTTTGATAAAACAAAAAATACGTGTCTAATATTTTTGTATTACCTGTCTGACGGACAAAATCGAATAAGTATTTATTTATTTATTTATTTATGTACACACATAACACTTAACAGGACAATACATTAAGATACAAGAGCACAAAGGTACTGCTTATTTCAAAAGAAATTTCTTCCAGCAGACCTGCGAGAGGAAAGTTGGATAAGAAATGTAGACACAGTGTGTAGAAAAGATAGAACAGGATAAAATTAAATTAGAGCTTAAAACAAACTTAAAACCTATATAAAATAAACATACATACAAATAAATACACATATAAAAATTAAAAGTAGACGTAAAAACCTATAATAACCATATTATACCTATAATATATATCAGAATATTACAGTATAGAGGAAAGGTAATGTTCTTTGAGTTGCTTTTTGAAGAGAAATAAAGTTTTAGATTCTCGAATGTTAGGCGGAAGTGAGTTCCATAGACGTACTGCATGAACGGAGAAGGAGGAGGAATAGAATTCAGTTTTATGAGATGGAAAGTTAAGATGATGCCTGAGGTGGGATCTACACAGAGCATCAAGAGGACGGGTAAAAGAAAAACGGTCGCGTAGGTAGCTGGGATATGCAGGATTATAAAGAATATTGTATAGGAGACATAATATCCGAGTGTTCCTGCGAAGACGGATAGGGAGCCACTTGAGATCCTTGCGTAAGTGAGAAACATGGTCATATTTCCTAAGACCAAACACAAAACGAATACAAAGATTTTGCAAGCGCTCAAGCTTATTCAACAGCTCCTCAGTGGCATCCAAATAGCAGGCATCAGCGTAATCAATGATCGGCTGAATCAGGGTTTGAGCCAAGTAAATTTTGGTTTTAAACGGCAGAAAGCTCTGTAAAGATTTTAGCGAGTGGAAAGAAAAGTGCACCTTACGACTAACCTCATTTACTTGAGCCCGCCAAGAAAGATTGCTGTCAATTAAGACACCAAGATCCTTAGCTGTTTCAGCATAGGCAATGGTCGTTCTCAGGCATAGGCAGTGATCGTTTTCTTTACCCCGTCCGTTCCCCTATTCGCGCAATACCTACCTCTTAGATGGCGATTCAGACCGTCAAACTTTACCTAAGGAACAACGGTCGAAAAAAAATGCGTCAGCCGATGAAAAATTTTTATTATTTGTATGGCAACTCTATTTTTTTTCCCAAATATTAGTGATCTGAATCACCTAAGAGGTATTGCGCTTATTCTTTTACAACCTGTATAAACCTGGCAGGCGCGGTCATAAAGCGTGGGAGCGAGAAGACACGATACTCAGTATCTAGAAAACTTACACTAACTATTCACTATCTTTGTCAGACATCTTATGACCGCGTCTGCCGTTCAGTGTAGTTATAGAAATAGAATATTAGCTTTTATTGTTGGATGGACATAGCTGGCAAAGTCTAGTCCATAGCGGTTTTCTATGCCAAAAGAATAACGACATTGCACGCGTTGATATAACGTCCAAAACTAATAAACTTTGGCTGCGTTTTCATTGATTGTTTTGATGCTTTCATTCTGTTTTCCACTTTATGTCAACGCAAGTAATGTTTAGATTTGTTTGGCTGTGAAAGTCACACTGTGCTGTGGTTTACCAAGTATGCTCTTAGAAATTTTAATATTGCAATATTAGTTTTTTTTTTGTTACCAAAAATATAATAGTTAATAGAGTGTTACTACAGTCTTGACAAGAAATGGGCTTTGTGTAGGTACAAGTAACCATACACATTATTGCCAGTAATAAAGAACAACAGGTGACACTTACATAATGAACTCAAAAATAAAAGTGAACTGTTGTATTTTCAATCTTCGTCTCAACACATACAGTTGTAATTTCAACAGTCCAACAATGCTTCTACCTGATTTATTACTTACAAAGCTCATGTTTTGTGATGAGGACTACTTACATAAATATTATTTTTTTCTTTAGGAATGGCTACCTCAAAAAAATGTTTTCCTTGTAGTTTAAGAATGCTACCTCAGTGCAATATAAATAAATAAATATAGTTATTAATTATATTTGAATTCAGTGTTTTAATTTACATCCAAGGAACTACTTGTTGCTTTTGTGGATAGAAATGCAGTCACTTCATGTAAAATACGGGGATCCAGTTAGACTGGAAGCCAAGCCCGACATTGGAAAAAGCTAGACAAATGATAAGAAAAACTCCATAGTCCAGAAGATTTTTTTATACTAATTTTGCGTTTGACTGCCTGTGAAGCGATGATGCGGCCTAGGGTGGAACACACTTGTCGAGAAGAAACCGTTTCACTCAAACTTCGAATAGATCCAGATTATAATGACCAGGGAACAGATAAGCTAGCAGTGAATTCAAGCATTTGTTCGAAATGTATATTTTCAACATAAATATAAATCACAATATGACTCTTATCACTCGACAATAACGTTCATAGTCGTAAATCACGCCGCAACGCACTCTGAGAACATACTTGGGAAATAGTACAGCGTTTCCTTGCTGTCCTGGGAATCTACCCACGCGAGGCCTTCTTTCACCATGTGGTTCAATGCATTTTGGGCTCTAGTCTCGTTCCAACTGGAATGTTACGAGAATAATATTATATTAAAACAAAACGAAAATTTATATTTTTATCAGCTAACAGCTTAAATGCAATGTGACAGAAATAGCAATATTGTTTTAAAGATGTAGAATAAAAAAAAATAGGTTTATAAAATTATAACTCCTAAGGCAGCATTAAGACGACTGTAAAAATGTATGAAGATGCCAATCCCCATTTTCTCTGCTAATTTAATTTTAAACGAAATTGCTAATGGAATAGAGCTTATTTTGCAATAACAGTGCCGCCCTAACCACCTAGAATTCAGTAGTTCATGTGAAGGAAACTTATTCTATTCTTCAAATATCCTACAGACTTTACTTACCCTAAATCATCAGTGAGTATACTAAGGGAGACCCACGCCGTGCCCAAAGCACTGGCTTTCTGCAGCACCAGTGTTTGATCCAAGTTCAGCTCACCAGGCACAGACTGAACCAACCACTTGCCTTTGCCTATAGGTACCACTGTGAACCTGAAAAAGATAATGAAATAAAAAATAAAAAGTATAATCAGCCTATAATTTTCCCACTGTTGAGAAAAGGCTTCCTCTGTGAGAATTTCATCTGCCCAACTACGAAGGGGTCGGCCTCCAGTCTAACTGGATGTAACTGAGTAGTAGTACCAGTATTTTACATGGAGCAACTGCCTATCTGACCTCCACAACCCAGTTAGTATAATATCACTTGGTAAGACTGGTTATCAGACTTTTGCGCCACTGACTACTTGTAATGACTGACGAAATATCTCCAATTGACAGAAAATTAATTGATATCATGGTAAGTTTCGTTATAGCAGAGTCTACGACATTGGGGATGGGTCAGTTCGTCTTACGTCAAGTTGGGAAGGACATCTGGCGAGATGCATAGGTGTCCAGATAGAGCAAGGGTTTGACCGAGTGGTGGCCAAGGAGACTAGGGCTGCAGGTGCAGAACTGGTAAGTGTGGCAGAAAACGGGAAAGGGGAGCCAAGCAGTGGCTGATTCCAGGCTGAGAGATGATGAAGTACTCTTAAATATGATCATTTCATACAATAGTCAAAGAATGACAGTTGTGCTTTTAATAAGTATACAGACTATTTACATTGAAGTCAATTTTCTTACTGTTACTGTCAGTCATCCATTCTATACATAACAACCCTCAGAACCTCTACCAGCATTAACTGCATTAAAATTGTCTCACCCATTCCCAAATATCCTTAATTTCTTAACAGCAACCAACAGGTCTTCATTTGTGATCTCCTGGTGAACCTTGCCCCTTCCTCGGGCAGCAATGAGCCTTGTCCGCAGTTCCTCTAATGTTATGAGCCCACCATTCTTGTAGTTTGTAGCCAAACAAACTTCTACTATCTGTACTCCTATTTCGTAATAAAAATCACCAATTCCTGAAAAGCGATAAAGTAGCTTTAGTTGTAAGAATTTTAATATGGCTTGGTTTTGGGATGACACAGGATAAAAGTCTCAGTATCGGTAACTCAAAGCATTTATTTTAATTAGACCATTACAGGCACTATTGAAAGCAAAAAAACAGAACAAAACACAAAGCTACAGTACTAGACACAAGGCATAATAACTTGTGAAAGTACTGTTGATCTCCAAAGCGTAGATCTCTATGCAGAAGAATGGGCAAGTAAATTAAAGGACAAGAATAAAGCTCATGCGGTAAAAAGTGGAAAGTTATGGGGAGACTTTTGCCCTGCAGAAACTACAAGTTAAAGTTGAAACAAAAGAATACCTATTAGGCTCTGCTCCTACGCCAATATTTGTGTTTTTAATGTTGTAGTAACAATCATGGCCATAGTGAGGGAGCTCGAGATTTCTTAAGTTTTATCTTTTCCAGCCTTAATATAATAAGTAAGAACGTAATAAATTTTTGTGTACAGTAGAATCATGTATTTGTAATACTGCTAGAAACTTACGTTATTATTTTCTTTCAACAAACATGCATTTTCCGTACTTTGAACCACAATGGCACCTTCCCTAAGGTTGCATGTGACTTACAGACAAGCTTAGTCAGTCTTTCGTTAGGGTTAAAGTTAAAAAAATACAGAAAATAATTGAGTACAAACCTAACACAGACCAGAATCCTTTTCCCGAAGATAAAGGATCCACACCGATAGCCGCACACATCTCCTGGAACTGCCTCCTAAACTGAGCGTTCTTCTTGATCTCGCTTTTATGTTTAGTCGCGAATTCTTCTAAGTTCTCCCTAAACACTTCCAGTTGTTTTGACATCTGTTGAAACTGATTTTCTTGAATCTCTGAACCTTTTTCTCTGTATTTCTCTTGTTCTAACCTTTGTTTTTGTATGGCGCCAACTCCTGCTCGACGCCTCATGATTGCTTTTAAGTTTTATGATACTTTTTACATTAAAAACACAAATACTTCTGTTTTCCTCCGACTCTATTTTTAGATTTCAGACATCTGTAATGAGTAATCTGTATCACAGTCATCACTTTGACATTGACAGTGCCACCATGCGTTCCAAAACATCCGAAATAAGTTTTCACGTTTATTTAATATGTTTTATTTCCATCTTTATTTAAATTACTCACAAAATTCGACTGTGTTGATGAATTAATAAAATTTTCATCTTTACTTGTTTGTAAACACTGTGTGAACAAACCATTTTTTTTTTGTAGAACTTAGTAGGTAGATGGCGTTGCCCTAAATTAAATGAACGGGTACTTCTATCGTAATATATTATTTTGAATGAGGAAGTAGCTCTATAATAAATAATCTATAATATCTATAATAAATATAATAGAATAATAAAATTAATGGTGAAATTTCTGGTCAGGAAAACTGACCTAGGATCACTGAAGCGATCAAGACTATTGTCTAAGGAGAGGTCACAATAACAACTACTGGTTCTTCAGACTCTATTAGTCTAATAGAGTCTGAAGAACCATTTCTATGTTAGGCTTGAGACCCTAGTCACACCCTAGTCACCCTTAGATCTCACATATAAAAGTACTCTGTGGATCTCACCGTAATATCACTCAGCCCTTACATCGACGCAGGCCGCAGCATAAGTATTTTCTACTTCTTCTAAAAGAAAAATAAATGTACCTTTAAAAGCAGTGCCCAAAAATTAAATAGGTACTTCAAGTAGGTACACATGTAGTAAAACATCAATGTATTTTTCAATCTTTTCTGTACGGGACTTCAATAATCGCAATGCTTATTATGACAGTCCCATGCCACCGTGCCTTACTTGTATAATTTAGTTAGTATCTGGGCCCTGAACATTATCACCTTTTGATTGAGACATGTTTTTATGGAATAAATCCTAAATCGTATCCTTAGTGCCTGTCATTTCTGTTTTTAACCTCACAAAAAATCAATAACACATTATCTAGTCAAAAATATGTAATTATGTACTGCCCGCGACTTTGTTGTAGTGGACATTTTTGTGTTTTTTTTTCCGGGCTAAATTATACAATAAGACATAATTTATATACCTTCCTCTTGAATCATTCTGTCTATTGATGAAAACCGCATCAAAATCAGTTGCGTAGTTTAAAAGATCTAAGCGTAGGTACAGACGGTGGGAAGCGACTTTGTTTTATAGTATGTAAAAAAAAGCTCTTTAGAACAAAGGAAAATAAATAATTTCGACAAAAAAAAAAAGAAACACGACGTCATAGTACTTATTAAAAAGTACAAGAAATACATAAAAAGAAAGTACCATCCCTGGTGGGGATCGAACCCACGACCTTTGGATTAGAAGTCCAACGCGCTATCCTCTGCGCCACAGGGACTGATGAATGACAAGCCAAAATTACTGTTTAGTAACTACATTAATGAAATTTCAACCTAAAGATATACCATTTCGAATGAAATGTTTGTCTAAATATAAACAGTTTTTTTTTTTAGTTTTTGCCGATCGTTTTCATATTCTTTAGACACATTTAAGAACTATTTTGTAAAAGGAGTATAAATCAATCTTGCGTTTGTCCGTTGTCGAGATTTTCAACCGGAAACGTCAACAAAACCACATACGTCAAAAACCTGTGTTTGGGAAGTTTGAAATTTCCAGTGAACTGTTAAATTATTTGGCATAAAATTAGAATGTAGGCATAGTTTTTGATCTATATAATTAAAAAACAATAAAATGGAAAGTGGCACTACGCAGTCTGCGCGCGAAGCCAAGCCTGGTGTTTCAGAAACTGAGAATGTGGTGGACACCGATTCTGCAGAATCTTTTCAATCATTCATCTATGATTTGTTTGAAAAGAATGGTATACTCAACGATTTGAGGGCGTACTTGCGTGGCCATATCGTAAACGTATTAAAAAGCGCACAAACAGGTAAGAAATCATTGAAAAAGTCCTTTAAAATTTCCCTTCGTTCCATCCCCGAAGTGTCACATTCCAGTCATGTCAAGTGACATGAAACGCAACATTTGAAGCATTATCAATGCTTGGCCTCTCTTGTTTACGAACAAATCGCCATGTTGCATCCTTGTTCTGTATTGTGCATTTGTTTTTGTTTACCGGTAAACATCTGTTGCTTTTTTGGCATAACATCATCCAATTCAGTTTCTCAGGGAAATCTGTTAAGAAAATCAAAACGATAAGCAGCCAATGTCAAGCACTTGGTTGGGAATATGCTTGATGATCCTGCAAGAAGTTTTTGTTTGAATTGGAATCTCAAAATAAGACACTAACACCACAACAATATTGTTTTCAATTCATATTATTCAGTACACAAGCCACTCCCTCATAAGACAATGATATGTTCTATCTTCTTTGTCTCTTAGAAATAAATTCTAGCGCTTTTCTAAAGTCTGAGCTGTAGTAATTAAAATTATTTAATTTTTATTCCAAGGCGATCCACCAGCTTGTCAGAAAAATTTCACACAGCGTTTGGACCTGAAGTATCAAGCACTAAACATGTTAATAGCTGAATATCTGTTGCGCTTAGTAAGTAACTTAATTCATCATTTAATTTTAATACCAAAACTGCTCTCAAATCAGTCTAGGAAACATTGTATGTAAACTAGTATCTCCTAGAAGCATATATAAACTATACCACAATGACGGCCCATCCACTCCTTACAGTCATGTTCCAACAAAGGAAACTTTGGACGTTGATTATTTCATAACAATGTGGTCTGTTTACTGCTTTGGTGGTCTAGTGGTTGCAATTGCCACTGCTGAACATGTGGACCTGGGTGCGTTCCTGGGTCGAGCAAATTGTTATTGGTTTATTTATGGGTAAGGCCACGAAAAAATGTTCATTTCAAAAATAAAACATGGACCGAGCTAAAACTTGAAAAAAAAAATACAGTACCGTGATTTCTAACACCATTTACAGTTTTATCAATATTTAGAGCATTCCAGCCCAGCATGGTGTGATTAAAATCCAAAAATATCTTAACTATTTATGAAAATTTTCTATTAATGTTTTAGACTGATTACAGCTTCCATACAAAATCAAAATGGCCCTCGTCCATGTAGCACCAAACTTTTGTTTTTTTTTTAACTAATCATGTTATTATCATATAAATGCTACATTGCACCTATTTTATACTGTTATGGCCTAGTTATACAACAAATAAATAATGGTTATCTGCCTATTATTTAATAAAAAAACACGGTTAAAAATATGGCCCGAATTTGATTCCCGTGTGTGACATAACATGAAATACACATTAGTTTTCAATTTTATCATCACAGCAGCACCAAAAGTATTTTTTTGTGCTGGCAAACTTCCCTAAGATCATACAGAAATGTCAAACATCTGTCAACAATTTTAGTGTGGAAGCAATCGCGAGGTTGTTGTGAGCGGAAATTTTGGTCACCAATTTTTTTCCAGTTATTTAACGTGATTTGATAAGGTAAGTATTGAAGTTTGATCTGTTTATGTCAAAATTACTGTGGAGAATGTTGTTTTTTAGGGAGTCGACTAGTTTTCTGTGCATTTAAACTGTATTTAAAAGTTTTATTCGTCGAAAAATGTTTTATTTTCACGTGTGTTTGTTCCCGCATGTTGCGTGTGTTATGTTTTGTGTTACGTAACACACGAGAAGATACGTTAAGCCTAGTTCACATTGAAAGATAGTTTAAACATACAGACTGATGACCTATGTGGCCTAGCGGTAGCGTGTCTGCCTTCGACACAAGAGGGGTCCTAGGAGGACAGCTATGAGTGTGAATGCGTTTGTTTTTTTTTGTATTGTAAGTGTGTAAAGAATGACACTAGGTACTGAACACTGAATCAATTTCAATATTTTTCAATGATGAACACAAGGGCCTATTTTCGGTTTAGAGGTACCAGTCCGTGTAACACCATAAACATAATTAGCGCATTGTCTATATATTTTAGATATGCAACATGAAACTGAGTGACGAAACGAGTGAACCGTTTGCATGTTGGTGAATGTCGCGCTTGTACAAACAAAATTGTATTTGCTAAGCATTGCCGGTGAAGGGTATATTTTACTTTTTTTTTCAGGTGCCAATGACGCAAGCCTAAAGACAGAAATTGTACAGGGAAATACACAAAGGGACCCGAATAAAAATTTTGCGCAGAACAAATCGAAAAATATTACGTCAACTTAAGTTTTAATAAAGATTTTTAGTATTTATTTGTGTTTTTTTAATTATATTTTACAATCTTACGGGCAAAGCCGCGAATAAAAACTAGTTTTATTATTTTATCAATGATGTGCACTAGGCTTTACAATTTTCCGGTGTGTTATATTATTCCAAATGTGTTATTGTGTGTTACAGTTTCAAGTGTGTTATTGAACATTTTTTCGTGGCCTTACCCTTATACATTCTTCCTGTCCATCCGTCTGTCTCTCACAGACTTTTATCACCGAGATCCAAATTTCAACTGTGTGGTGCCAGTAAATTATGTTAGATTTAGTATTGAGAAAAGGCTAAAATTATTGAAGAGTTCATCACTAGACAAAAAATGATAATCATGTATTTATGCAATATTTGTTATTATTGAGTTTAATTATTATTTTTGTTGTGAATCGTTTGCATTCTATTTATCAGGTAATTAACTGACTATTAATTTTATTATTATTTTCATCTTTTGACAATTTTAATTCTTTATTAAATATTTTCACAAAATTGTATTAAAAAATCATTTAAAAATATAAAAAAATAGTAACCCACCGGCATCAGGAGCAGGGTCCAGGCTACAGGTGGTCAGGGCTCTTGAGAGAGGAACCTCCTCACAATACGTGCCGTGTCTAGAAGTACTGCTTTCTAAATTCCAGCTGCCAAGCGAAAGACTCCTCAGGTGTTGGTTGAAGCTTTTGGCTATTAAGTCATTGGCCGACACAACTATCGGCACAATTACTGCTGTAATCACTTTTTTATTTTATTGTTATTACTATCTAATCATTATTAATCTAATTGTAACTTCACTACATAGTATAAAACAAAGTCGCTTTCTCTGTCCCTATATCCCTATGTATGCTTAAATCTTTAAAACTACACAACGGATTTTGATGCGGTTATTTTTAATAGATAGAGTGCTTGAAGAGGATGGTTTATATGTATAATAACATTCATTGAATAGTGGAGAAATACTGTTATTTTTGTCGTAAATAATTAATTTTTTTCCGCTTACATTGCAAAAGCAAGCTGAACCCTACGGGATTTCTCAAAATATGTAATATACCAAGTATTGTACACATTGAAAAGGTCTACAGAAAACTCCGCGATGGTATATGTCTATCTCTTATGGATATCCCGCAATAACATTTTTTCACATATACTTTTTACGACAAATAATGGCTAATTATCAGCATTGCACCCGTGCGAAGCCGGGGCGGGTCGCTAGTATTTTATAATTTAGGACTTTGAAGGAAGGGAGTGTCAAACTCTTCATCTGTTTCCTTCAATGAAGTTGAGTCATCGAAATTCAAAGTTTTAAACTTAATACTGACTAAAACCTATCCATGTTCCTTCTTAGCCCTTTGTGTTCCAGGGCCACAGTATCTCTTTCCAACAGTCCCGCAGCCCTGGAAGTCTGTGCGCCTTATGTCAGGATGAGAAGAATACACATGTCCATTAGCTTGCTTTGTAAGGGTATGGGTAAATCGCCCTTGAATAGCTCTTTCATTTACCAGTAGCTCTTATAGGCGTTTTCCGTGCGTCTTGGCCACGTCTTTATATTGTCTTGCCTGGATGGAGACTACTTGGTCCAGGTAGATGTTTTTTTGGACATTGTGTATTTTCTCCACGTTTAAGTGCACGTTGGTGCAGGTGGGCGGTTGGTCATTAGCTTAGTCTTAGACATGATCATCTTCAGTCCAAACTCAAGGCTTGCATTGCTAAGTTCTTGAAGCCTAGTAACAGTAGTAACTATGTTGCAATGAAATTTGAACTTTATCATGTATAACTTAGAGTTTATAGTTCAACTATTGTTATTTCAAGATTTATTTCTTCTTTTTCAGGAGTTCAGCTACAGTTTCTCAGTATTCGTGTCAGAAATACCGCTAGCTAACATGGTATTTGGGTTCGCTAAGTCTTTAATGGAAAAAGTTAATGACAACATTTCAGAAATTAGGTTCAAGGAAGCCGATGTTTGGTCAATATTAAATTATTTAGGTAAGAAGTCAGACGTAAGAAGTAAGAAGTCAGACTGCTGAGCATGAGGTTGTGGGTTCGATTCCCGAGTTGGGTAAAGGGGGTTATTGGGTTTTTCCATAAGAAATTTCTAAGTAGCAGCCACGGTGTCTGGATTTGTGCCCGGTTGATGGCGATAGGCTGGCCCCCTATAATATAGGAATAAAAGGTGAAATGTGGGTGTACTACTAGGTAACACCACTGCCTACCCCTCCGGCGAGTACATGGGTGACGTTATGTGTATGTGACCATTATAATAGGGGATAATCCAATTTTTTTTCTTTGTCTGTTGGGTAGTTTATTGAAAAGTATTGGACACGTATTTTTTCTTTTTTCACGTGGTCATAAAATTACGGAGATATATTGAGTAGAAATGGCGCATGACGTCACATGTAGGTAAGTTTTATACCCACTTGTGACGTAGTAAGCCCCCACTCTCCAACTTTAATGAGTTCTAACTAAGTAATTTTTTGATGTTTTGATAAAACAAAAAATACGTGTCTAATATTTTTGTATTACCTGTCTGACGGACAAAATAGAATGTCGTTTTCTTTACCCAGTCCGCACCCCTATTGCTTGTGAAACAAATCAAAGTTCATAAAACCCTTATGATAATTTTCCAGGAGTGCAGTGTGATTCGGAATATGCAGCAAATATCATACACATGTATAATAGTGAACCACAAAATCCTCTATTGCTGTGTATATTGAAAGGCATGCCTGCATTTTTTATGCATTATAAGGAGGGTTTTTCTCCACAGAGTAAGTTCATTACTGGAGGGTGCCTTCTGTAAGTTGGTAACATCGCAAATAACTGTCGAATATTTCGTTTAGATTTTAAAATTTAAATCTTTTCATAAACCATGACTTTGTAATACGGTTTAAAATTAAGATAAAAAAGTTTATAAAAGGCTGGTGTCTGTACTAGGTATCCCTGTTTAGCAGATCATCAGGGGTCCCACTACAAGGTATGAAGGTTATATAAATATTTTAAGCATAGGACATTGCCAATCTATGTATGGAAGGTGGACCAAGTGCTGCCCAGAATAAACATAGTACATTTAGCTCCTTAGATCAACACTAATCAGTGAACCAAAGCGCTCCAAAAAGCGACGCCGGAATGAGCGCGGTTTGCGTCTGTGTTTTACTATGCTTGTTACCCTACTACTTTCCTGAAGGAGGGTGATACGGTCGTCGGGGATGACTACTGTATCCCATGGTTGGCGAATCTTATTCATACGCGATGGTTCGTATCGGGCGGCCGATGCGATCAGAGGGTTTCGATGCCTAATAGCAGAGTCGATGAAACGCTTTGAAAGACGTTTCATGAAGGACGGTAGGCATTTAGAAATCTATATAATAATATAGATTATCATTAGGGACGTAAGCTTTTGATTTTACGGAGGAAACGGTTCTGTACACCGTGTAGCCAGGAAGGGAGAGAGATATACAATAATGGCATGGCGCAAGCGAGACACAATGGAACAGGTTTTAGAGTTTGGCGTGTCACGGGGGTACAGGACAATGTTATAGAATCTGTTAGATGTGGATTTTTGGTGAGAAAAACGTCTCAAACATGATTTAATTAAAAATAATTATTAACAACCACACTTGTTTGTATTTGGTTTTCCTGGAGCCAATTCATTATTATGTAAATTATTGCTACGATACCATTGGAGCTACATTCACTCCTGGTCTGGACCATTTGGTCCAGACCCTGTCAATGTCTTTGGAATCATTTATTTAAAATGTGAAGGGAGCGTGAAAATAGTAAATGAAGCAGAAGACCGAAGTAAAGTTAATTTATTAATCTTATGAAATATTGCTCGCAGCGAAATATTTGACAGCAATATGCGACTATGCCTGCTTTCAGAATTGACTCTGTTTTCATTTTCTTTTTTTTCCTAGAGCAGCTGTGGCCCAGTGATGGCAGCCCCGACTTACGAGCAGTAAGCCGTAGGTTCGAACCCAGGCAGGCGCATTACTTTGTGTAATTTATTTCATCACCGCTGCTCTTAAAAACGGTGAAGCAAACATTGTGAGGAAACCGGCATGTCCTACAACTAAAAATTAGAAGACATGTGACATCTACCAACTAACACAGGGTGCCGCGTGGTGGATTACAGCCCATTCCCTCTCATAGAGAGCAGGCCTGCGTCCCAGCAGTGGGAACATTATAAGGCTGATGATAATGGTGATGATGACATTATTTTTATTAGGCTCTAAGTTTTCCGAGGCAGGAGCATGAGGTCCTGGTCTTCTTTCCAGGTAGGGCAAAGAGTTATTGGGTTATTCCATTAGGAATTTTCAATAGCAGCCACGACTGGATTTGGGCCCGGCTAAGTATGACTGAACCCTTTCTCTAACACGCTGTATAATTTATGTTCTACAGCTCTATCAGGCCTTTCTGTGGATAGTTCCAAATATTATGAAAGTGCAGAAATAGGAACACATACAAAGGATGTGCCGTCTATGCCAGTGTATAGCCACTGTACTTATTGTAAAAAATGTCAAAACAAGATGTATAAAGTCAAAGAACGATATAAAAGAAAGAAGAAATATTTAGCAAAGGTATGTTGATTTTACTGCATCTCGTTTGAGTGAAATTAAACTTTGTCTCTTTAAGTTTAGGGTTTAAAATGGTTTGTAGGGGTGGAGGTGTACTAATATTGAAATTTCGCTTCTATAGGCCTCTTCTGTCTAAGAATAGTAAAAACAGCTCCAATCCACTTGTTACCTTATTGGGAAAGGAAATAAGGTGCATAATATAATAACTGGGTGCTCAAAACGTTACTTATTACCCCACTTATTTACATTGAACCTATTGAATTAATATTGAGTGACCGTAACCACCAGCTTTTCTACATCACAGTGTGGAAGCGAGATGCAGCCATACAGGACGTATAGCTTCATCCCTTTCCCACATGGATAGATTATAATAATCATGCTATTAAATATGATAATAATATGCTCCTGTAGTTACAAATATTTTTTAATGGTGTTCTTTCAGAATAATAATAAATACAAACCGAGTACTACCGATAGCTTTGCGAAATCGGAATCTCTTGTTAAACATATCAGTAATTTGGAAAAAAGTCTCATTGAAGAGGTTTTTAAAATATTTGTTTTTTTGTTGTTGCCTTTATATCTCGTTGTTTATGAAGCGTTGACAATGGGCCGATATTATAGTATTATTCTTGTTTTCACTGAGACCAGGCCTCGAATATTAAGGGGTGTAAATCAACTCCTTACGAAGCCGAAGGGAAATTTCTCGTTCTCCCTGTCATTGTCATATTTTTTTTTGTTCTGGAACTTACCAGGCCCCCTATTCACAAACGCTCAGATTCGATCTCGATTGGATAAGTCGTATTGTCTATCTTGTTTTGGCATTACGAAAGCGAGCAAGATGGACATACGACTTTCCGAATCGAAATCGGATTCGAGCGTGTATTAATACGGGGGTGGAAACCATCTGGTCACAGAGATATGAGAGGTCAAAGTTCCAACTTTTTCACAAGTTTTTTTTTTTTTAAATACTAGTTATTGAGGTTACAACTTTACTTTAAATACCTTCATGACCTGTTTACATCCATCAGCACAATGTTCTGTCACATCGAGTTTTACCATAAAACATGATACGTCACCCCAAAAAAAAAATCGTTTCCCTGCAATATTTTTTGTGAAGGGTTACTTAGGGCCTTTTTATTGACATGCGTATTTGCACCCGCGTGCAGGCCAGGCACGCATGCGTGCTGCCCGCAACGTATCGTATCATACATGTTTTTATTGTGCGCCACACGCGCGCTGGCGTGGTGAAAATAATCTGCTCTGCGTGCGGCCCGCAACAAGCATGCGTGCCTGGCCTGCACGCGGACGCAAACACGCATGACAATTAAAAGGCCCTTAGTGTGATGTACAGAATGCTTGGTTGCTTGGTTGCCGGCTTCGTGAAGGGTCTGTTTACACCTTATATTGATTCCTAAATAAAAACGCACTATGGCATTTTCAACGCTCGGCCCAGAGCGGTGAGTTGAAATTCCAATACTGCAAATTTATTATTTTACATTATTATACTTGAAGATGTTTTGTTACCTATCTGATGAGGGTGAATGCGGATTGTAGATTAGAGAGTCTAATCGAAATATCAATAATAATTCGAAATTAATGTATTTATGGCTGAGTGTTACTGAAAAGGGCATTAAAAAAGATTTCATTTATTTTAGTGCTGCCCAAGCTAGAGTAACGTGGTAGCTTCATTCACGTAGTAAACTTATAAAGCTGGCCAGGCGCTTCTATTTGTAAAGATTAGACGTATGTACATAATGTATAATTTTGTTGTATAATTATTTATTTGTCTTGACTCTCAGTGCCAGCGACTAATACAACCCATTCCCCATACTTTAATTAGTTTATTAGCCCAAAATTAAAATTTTCGTGTAAAGGAGATGTTTCATTTTTGTATGGGACTCCGGCCATGACCTGTACCTTTCAGGAAAGGTGGGAAACAATCCCCTGAATAGAATAAAGTAACATTTTTTAAATAGTAATAGATGGTTTTTATGCACATAATAAAAATTAAAAATGTTTGACGTTTGTCGCGAGAGTTATGACAGCCATGACAGGTTGTAGAGATGACGTTTACATAACCTAGAAATTGTTATTTGATAATAATTGTTTATCAGAACTAATTTTTTTCGATGCTTTCATATTTGTTTTGTTCTCTGTTTTCATAAAACGTTAGACAATACGAGACGAACGAGACTGACTGACTGACACTGATGGGTTTTGTCACTTGTCAAAACAAAATCTCATTTTGAATTTTTCGTTCAGAAGTACACTCCAAAAAAGTAGTACCTATTATATAGTTTTTAACGATGAAATCACCATACTTGCTTATAATTAGTTGACAATTATGTCTAAGAGACCAATAATAATAATGAATTACAAAAACACATACTTTTCATAATTTAACGTCGATGTGATATTATGTTTTTGTGTGACATGATTTCAGAACGAAAGCAAACTGGAAGACGCCATGTTGAATAGAATGGGGCAATAATTGAAAAACTATTACTTTTTGTGCACAGTTAATCAGGCTTAAATTCACGAAAGAATATTTTTCCTAAGTTCGTGGTATTTTTTCCTCTTTTTCAATAAATGTACATGTTATGGCCGAAAATGAAACATCTCCTTTTATATCATGTCATGTCTTTCAATCGAAAGACTACTGCTGGAAATAAGCCATCAAGCTTCGTCAGGTCTCCAGCATATAGTCCGGATTCCACCTAATTAAACATTTGCGAATGGCCTATTTCCTTCGGTTTAAATATAAAATAATACTTTACAAAGAATTTTAAAACAAAGTATTTTGCAGATGTTTCAACAGATGAAGTCAGTGTACGAGACTGAAGTGCAAATGGTTAAGGCGGAAGAACAGAAAAAGGTGGAACAATCTATGGCTACGCACTCCATACAGCTGGAGAGGAAACGAAACGAGGTAAGTTCACGTGGACTAAAGACAAAGCTTTGGCCACTGCAATGGAGAAATCTCCATTAAAAGATACGTCGTGTTACATCTCGGTGCTAAGCATCAAGCATAAGGGTCAAATTCGGTCGTGTGCGCACAACCTGCCTCCCCAGTCTTCGTTAAAAAAGCTTTATGCGCCATATCTTCAAGTACGGAGTTCGAGCCAGTTTAAAGCTAAGGCATTGATGGATTCCTTCCGTCTTCGGCTTCCATCCTTATCCTGACAGCCTTCGCATTCAAGAAAATGTTTGACCTATCAACCAAAGTAAACCCATATCGTCCGCATATGGATGGTGGGGGGAGAGGGTGGAAATTTCCTGCAATATCTATTTAAAAAATGCGTGTCGGGACACGCGCAGCGGAGGATTCCGTAGTCGAAATAATAATAAAATATTTTATCCCAAGAATAAACTTACATTTGCACAATAAAAAATATGTTCTCTCATAAGGAATAGGGATTTGGGATCACAATTGTTTCAACAACTTGTGCGCGGTTGATGGCAATAGGCTCGCCCTTTTACATGCAACTAAACATAATTGGTGAAATGTGGATGTATTATTAGGGTACCTACACCTCGGCCTAACGCTTCGAGGATTACAGGCGTGAAGTTATGTCATGTTTTAACACTTTAATTGCCAAGCGAAAATGCTGAACGTACTTAGATGGCGGCTATTTACAAAATCCCCTATTTTCCCCTAAAATCGTATTGTGTGAATAATAGGGGATGATCACATTTTTTTTTCTTTGTCCGTCGGGTAGTTTACTTATTGAAAAGTATTGGACACGTATTTTTTATTTTTTCACGTGGTCTTAAAATTACGGAGATATATTGAGTTGAAATGGCGCATGACACACATGTAGGTAAGTTTTATACCTACTTATAGTTGGAGAGTGAGCCCCCACTCTCCAACTTTATTATTTATTTATTTATTTTACTATTTATGTACACACAATAGACAACATATTAATGAGTTTTTACTAAGTATTTTTTTGATAAAACAAAATACGTGTCTAATATTTTTGTATTACCTGTCTGACGGACAAAATAGAATGTCGTTTTCTTTACCCAGTCCGCACCCCTATTGTAAGGCACCATCCCCGCCGCATAACAGGCCGCTTCACCCGACATCGCATGATGTGTGTTAAAAAGTGTCTTAATATCTTTGCGATATAGTTGGAGAAGGCGTTCAAATCCCGCGAGCTAGAACTGGAACGCAGCGTGCAGCACAAGAAGAAGTTCCTGTGGGGCCTGGCGCGGTCTCTGCGTGACCAGCACCTGCACATGACGCGCGCCATGCATAACGTGCGCGCCGAGACTGAGCGGCTCGAGCTCAAGGTAAGGTTTAATGTTGTATCATCAGCATCTACAGCCTGACTTCACCCACTCCTGGATGAACTCTCTTTGCTTGTCCCAATCTCCACGTCCCTGTGCCAATGTCCCCGTTCCTACCCTAATCTCCACGTTCCTGTGCTAATGTCCACGTCCCTGTCCCAATGTCAACGCTTCTGTGCCAATCTCCACGTCCCTTCTGGAGCTTCATTTTCAGCCGATTGTGCGCCGAACGACGAACATTATAGCATACCCTAAAGTGATACGGTTCGGTACGGGGTGAAGATATCCGACTATTTTGTATTATTTTCAAACGCAGCTCAAAAAGTTTTGTTTCCCACAGGAAGACAGCCTAAAAAGCCAACTAGCTGAAGCTGAACACATTCTAAAGAAACGCGGCGAAGAAATGCGCGCACAGATATCAAAGGAACTAACGCTCTTAGAGGCCCACTTGTCATCTATGAAGCGGGAGAGAGAAAACATAACACGCGAGTGTTGCGAACTCGAAAGCATGAAAACTATCCAAGACTCACCCAGCAAGGTCCTTAAAGTAGAAAGCGAGGAAATTCATTCGCACTATGATTTATTAAAAAACGAACTGGAAATACTCAAGACGTATATAGAATCTTCTCAAATGCAGGCGAAGTGTGTCATTGAAAGAGGAACGATGACCGAAGTAACCGCACCGGTGTCCCAGACTTATGGGGCTTTAAATAACAGACAGGGAAATGAAAAGGGTGCCAACAGCGATGATTTGGATGAAAGATTCCTAATGAATCAACTTGTCAACGATTTTAAGAAGAAGAATGTTAATTTTAGTCCGGTAAGTACTTTTAAGATTCAAACTTTACATGAAACTTTCATCGCCTTTTAAAGTTCATCGGGGACTAAATTCCTAAAAGTTTATTCTTCATGCTCACTTTTATTATACTCACAGTGTGTAACAGAAAAGCTTTCTCCATGGGACCAACATATAATCGCCGAAAAATATTCAGCTATCCAATACAAAACTTCACATGATGATGACATTTTGAAAAGATTACTGATGTTATGAAGTTTTGTATTGTGGACCATCATCTGTTTAGCCTTTTCTCAAATATATTGGGGTCGGCTTCCAGTCTAACCGGATGCAGCTGAATACCAGTATTTTACATGGAGCGACTGCCTATACGCCCTCCATAACCTAGTCAGTGCTGGGTAATACGATACTCCTTGGTAATACTGGTTGTCAGACTATAGGGCCACTGACTACCTGTAACGACTGCCAAAGATCTACAAATGACAGCCGGGACCAACGGCTTATCGTGCTTTCCGAGGCACGAAGAAAACTCGGTATAAAATGGGTGGTTATCCACGGACAACTTAGACAAGCGCGGCATGACTTAAAGATCGATCCGAGCGGCTGTCATTATTCAGCCAAGACCTCCTCCATTTTTAATTTACTTTTGAAGTTAAACTTGTTATGCGACTTCCAACAAGTTTACCATGGAGGGGGAATATTTTCTAAAACTCACTAAGAGATGGCAGTATTACAAGATTTGTGACTACGTAGTTCTACTAGGTACGCAAGAAAGCGTGCAAAAAGTCATGCATTCGACTCTTCGGTGTGACCAGCCTTCGCTCAATTTCCATGAGTAGAATAACCTCGATAAACTTATGTAATAAAAATAATACAACAAGAAAACAACAAAATATTATTAAGAAGCTCAATAAAATAACGAGAGTGAATGCGTGGCACTCGAACGCATGCGTGTAGTATTACGAAGTTTCAGTTCTTCCGCGCGGACGGACTTCACGCATAACTTTTTTTTGTGTTACTCACTCCATGTATATTCTTTTTTTTCTCACTCAGGCGAACCTAGACGAGATCTACGAGAGGAGACGCGACCGCAGCCACTCGTCCAGCGAAGCGGGAGACACGATGTTGCCTGACCTAGACCTCGAGGGTGGCCGAGACTGCGACCGTGACCGTGACCGTGACCTCATACAGCGCCTCAGAGAAGAGAATGACAGGCTCAAGGCGTTCGCTAGACAGGTGAACACAACAAATATCTACTCTAGAAGGAGTCTTGTTTATTTGCTCAAAGACTCTTTTTCTATCTTTTTTCTTGATCGTGTGGTTAGAGCTTAACGTGGTGTCAGAGTTTTTATGCCGCCTTAGCAAGCGATCGTAGCGAGCGATGCGCGCTCGGAAACGGACGCGTTTGCGCTACACGCCACGAATATTATATTCACGATTTACGCAGCGGTAACCGTTGCCTGATTTTGTACGCAATGGCTGCGAAGCAGCTCATTGCGAACGAGCTTTTGGCATTCGTCAAGCATGCCATCGATTACATGGACGAGGTCAGCATCTTGCAGATCTGCAAGTCATCTTTCAAAGAGGAAGACGTATGCAGTGCCAAGTTGCTGCTATTTCAGTCACTCGACCAAGTCGGACAGATGCCATCTCGCCGGAGGGATGGTGGCGAGAAGAGTCTGCAGGACATCATCGACCTGCTGAAGAAGACCGATCCGGATGACGTGCCAGATTTTGTGGCGAAGGAGCTGCACAAGCTGCCTCCTGTCACTTTCGACCACGTCGACGTCACCAGGCTGCTGAAGGACATCACGTCTCTGAAGGTGAGCCAGGTTGAGATGAAGTCCAAGTTGGAGTCATCAGATGTCATCATTGGTGAATTGCGAGCCGAAGTAGCGTTGTTGCGCAATGCTATTCCTGCAAGTGGGTCACCGGAAGGCTCCAACGTAAACCTACGTCGCGGGGCACAAAATGCTTCTGTTTGCAGTTTTCAGTCGGCGAGTGAATCAACGTCATCGGCTGTCAAGAATGCGAGCGTTGCATTGTGTCCCGCTGATCGCGTCGTACCCGCCGGGGAGGCGACGCGTGTTATAGGTACATCGACCCCCAAATGTGCCTATTCTGCAATTGTCGCCAAGACGAAACCTGCTGTGTCGCAAACAAAACGACAAGCAGAAAAATCAAAAGGGGGAAAGCAGAGTCGCTCAGCAACGAGCGCGACTAAGGGCGCTGTGATGGACCACGAACAGCAGGTTCCAACGAAGAACACATGCGATGGGGACGGCTTCATCAAGGTGGAGAGATAGAAGAGGAAGCCTATGTATCGCAATCAGTGTGGGACGGCGCCGGCAGGATCTAACATGCTGCTACGTCCTGCAGTACCGACGACGCAGCTGTACGTGTCCCGTTTGCACCACTCTACGAAGACTGAGAACATCGTAGAGAACATACGGGTGAAGACCAACTGGACCTTGAGGGTGGAAAATCTGGAGGCGCGCCATAACACCAATTTCAAGTCGTTTGTGGTGCGCGTTCCGACTCATCATTTGGTGACCTTCCTCAAGGAAGAGTTTTGGCCGAAAGGTGTGCTGTATCGGCGTTTTCGCGGCCAGCTACGTGACACCTCGCAGCGTAACACGACGCCGACACTTCGTGTGCAGTAGTTGTTATTTTTGTATATAGTATTTATTAGTTTATAGTTATTGTTTTTTTATACTTATATATGTATTGTGTTTTATGGGCCCTAGTTGCCTGAAATAAATGATATTATTATTATTATTAGCATAAAAACTTTGACTTGACTTTACATGCCGTCGAGAGATATCTTTTAGGCATGCTGCAATTTTCTCAATGTTTTCCTTCACCAAAGCGAGTGATAATTATGCAATACGTAGATGAATCCGAAAAATCTGAGGTGTAGCATGCCTTAGGTTGGAACTTGGGACCGATGACTTGGTTATCACACCAGTAGGCTATCACTGCTTCTTTTTGTATAATCTGAAGTAATATGATAGAAGAAATACTAGACTAGTTTTTGAAACGATTTGTTAGCATTTATAGTGAATAAGTTTTCAAATAGCGAGATTTTTAAATTCACCAGTCTCTCTCTTTCATATTGTTTAGGAATTTTCACACAAACGCGCAATAGTCACTTACCGTTTTTTTTTTTACCATAGAGCCTTTTAATGGTACAATATGAAATATTTAAGATAAATCACGGCTGTTACTCTACGTTGCCAGATTCGTGGTAATCCGAAATCACGATAATTACCGAAATATTTACTTCTTCGGCGGTGGGGGCCCAGTGGTAACGACCCCAACTTACGAGTTCTGCTACAGGTTCAAACCCAGGCAGGAATTTTAAATAAATTACTTCATCATGTAAATGAAAATATCGTGAAAAACCGGCATTCCAATAACCTGCAATTGAAAATTTGAAGACATAGACCAAGTCGCACTGGGCTGGTCCCCTGCCACTGAGAGGAGGCCTGTGCCCAGCAGTGGGAACGTTATAGGCTGTTAATGTGATACCTGTCATGATTGAAGTGTAGCTAACGTATGTCCCGTTGTGTCAGCGCTGCACTGCGCCCGCGCGGCCGCGCACGGCCCCCGCCGCGCACGTGCAGCACATGCTCAGGTGAGTAGCGACTTGCTGGCCTACCATCACGTCATAAAGCAGTATTGTTTTACTCTTATTTAAGTGTGGGAAAGAGACGGAGCTATATAGGATGTCTAGCGCCATCTCTTTCCCACACTGGAAAGGGAGTAAAACAACAATGTTTTAAGACGTCATGGTGGACATGTTGAATTATACACTTAGGGCTCATTCACACGGGTTTCGTCATTGACGATTCGTCAAAACACGATACGTCATGACTCATGACGGATGGACGTTTACATCGCTTACGGAATCGTTTTTTACTACCACGATTCGGCAAATTATACGAATTGATGTTCACATTCGTTTCGTGATTCAGAGTTTAGTTGTATGTTTAAAAGACGATACGTGATTTAAGACGTGTCCGTCATTTTTTTCCTCGATTCGTGATGCGTGTGAACACGGGCATTTAAAAAGCATTGCTGCCGTCAAAAAAGAAAACAAATCGTGAAAAAAGACGATTCGTCAAAAAAACGATTAGTCCGCTTGTGAATGAGCACTTACACTGTCACTTGAGGGATATATTCCGTGATTGTTAATTGTTTTAAGCTCCCAAAATTTTACGCTGTTGCAAGCGCCATTTATACAGAGTGGAAAAGACACCAACGCGAAAACGCTTACCATGTACTCAGTAGATCATTCTGAACCCCCCCCACATACACGGTGTAAATCACCTCATCACGAAGCCGTCAACCAAGCATTCTGTACATGAAACTAAGTAACTTTACGCAAAAAATATGGCTGGGAAACGACTTTTTTTTGGGTGGTGTAAAATCATGTTTTGTGGTAAAACTCAATGAAACGCACTCAAAACATTGTGCTGGTGGATGGATTGAATAGTACAGGGGTCGTGGAGATGTTTAAAGGAAAAATCTTACATTAATAAATTGTATTTAAAAAAATACTTGTCAAAAAGTTCGAACTTTGATCCCTAATATCTCCGTAACTAGAAGGTTCCCAGGTATGGTGTAGAACAAAAAAATGATCGCAATGACAGGGAGAACCAGTGCCTTTCGGCTTCGTTAAGAGGTGTTTTACACCCTTTAGAAAACTTCCACCAGTAATTTAACAAAAAAAAACTGCTGTTTTACTACAAAAGTGCAATACCTACTCGGTGGAAATGTATGCAACAGCTACTTTAAAAAAAAACAATGAAAGTTCCCCCTACAGAAATATTTCATCGGTTTAAAAAAAGAAACAGCGTTTCCTACAAAACTACAATACCTACACGGTCGAAATGTATGGAACAGCATTTTTTTTTAAAATTACCGATTAACAATTTCTATGTGCTCATAATCATGACGTAGCAAAAACGTTCTAACCGTTTTCGCGTCGGTGTATCTTTCACCCTGTATTTTGTTGTAGCGATCGACCACAACGCGTGAGGGCAGCAGTACTGAAGTTTTTTCTAGTTACCAGCATAAAAAAATAAAAATTTTGTTTATTTTTTTTACACTGAAGCCGAAAGCTTTTGAACCTTACCATGTATTGTCATTTGTCATGCTCACATTAATAAATCTTTGAGACAGACCTTAAGAGGGGACTCTAGTGGGCCTTTCTCCATACAAACGTATTCAGCTGTTTTCGTCGTGGATAATGCGTCTAGAGCATTTTTTTCCCCAAAAATCTAGGTCTTATTAATACATGCCTCTATCATTTCCTTTTTTTTTTTCAAAACATAATCTATAAAAGAATTATGACAACCCAAAAACCCGAAAAAAACGTTTTTACCGCCATGTTCTGTTATAAGATAAGTTTTTAACAAAAAAGAAAATAATAGAAGCATAGATATAATACTTTTCCTCTAAATTTTGATATAAGAATTATTCAGTTCAGTTTAGATTTGAAGAAGAAAACAGAGGAATACAAAACGTCTTTTGGTCAAGATTTTTGTAGATAAAATTAGCCTGAGCTGCCGTTGTCCCTTTCGCACTTTACGGGGGTTTGGTCGGGTGCAGCGGGACGGCACTAGTTTCTTCAAATACCTATTCTTCAAATTCCTCTTAATGCTTCTCTCAATTTCTAGCGTGACCAACAGTATAAGCGCCAGCAACCTGAACGTTGGTTGGCGGAAGGGCGCTGGCGAAGAACTGAGCATGTTCAGTAACGCACAGCCCCGGATCTTAGTCCCAGGGGATACTCTGCCCTTCATCGGAGTACTGAGGGATAGGCACGGGAATAATAGGAGGTACGTAATAATAAATTGTATGCCGTCGATATAGAGAACATTTCTACTTAGCATAAGAATTAGACTTCTACTTGAAGGAGGTATCAACGCTGGCGAAGATCAGCATGTTAACGCTTAGTTCAAAAGAAATAAGCGGTTAAACTGAAATGAAAAAAAAAAGTCAAAAAACACGTAACGTAGTTAATCAGGAATGCAGTGAACCTTAACGGGACCTCATTGGTTGGATCAGCATTTAGCCATGTTCACTCTATGTACAACCAGCTTTGACAGGCCTTCTCCATTGATTCCAGAAGATTGATGCGTATAGTACATTTATTTTTAAATAGACATATCAGTAAGGTAACCAAAAATTTCCGGCCTACACATTTAATTAATCGGAGAGACAAAACTATCACTAAACTGCTGAAGTTTTCTCTCGTTACCCATGTTAATAAAGTAATATTTTTGTTCCACATAATCTACCTTTATTTCAATCCATTTTTAATTGGATATTAACCCTTAATTTTATAGTTGTAGCCGTTAACTTTTGGACCTTACCATGTAGGTCAATACTGTTGGATATTTTTGTATGTCGCTACATGTTATTAGTGTGTGTGTGTGTGTGTGTGCAGGCCGCGTGCGCTGTGCGGCGTGAGCGCGCGCGCCGCGTCGCCCGTGCGCCTCGTGCCCGGTACGTACCCAACAGACTACACTACTCCTAATCACCATCAACGCGTTTCACATTTCTAAAAGTAATAGAGGACAGGCTGGCTAGACGGTCCTTTTGTTCGATACTAGATTCGTACTCCACGTGTCAGTTTAAACACTTTCGCTGCTATTTTACTGCCCCACTCTAGGAATTTCTCCTGTATCGTGGGTACGTTTACAAACATTCAAACTCACATACACAAACTGCCGGACCCGGAACAACTAACTGTAGGCCATACAAATATTTGTTTCGTGCGGGGATCTAACCCGCGACACGCAGCGCAGCAGTCGACTGCTCAGCCACTGCGCCAACCGTGTCGTCATTGCTAAATAATACATTTTGTTTATTTTACAAATAAGTTTTTACAAACACTTTGACATGTCGTCTTTGTATAAAAACTAGATGAGGCCGGTGTTTCGTAACCGACTACTCTGAGAAGAAACAGCCGAAACAAACTCGGAGGTTATGTACTGTAATGTACTTACCTACCTAATATTTCCACGCCTCATGTGGCTAAATGTGGTCAGACTATTGACTCTTATGAAGATAAGACCATGACGTTATGATTTTTTTGTTTGTGAATGGCATCTCGCAGTTCAACCTATGAGGTTGTCGTCTGCTTAACATGTAGCGTAATAAATACATAATAATTTTATGACCGTCATAAAACTCGAAAATTTTTAAACGCACATAAGCGCCCCATCGCACTTGGGCAAAGTATTAAACGACGCTATAATGCGTCCAGCCGCACTAGGTACACTTTCTTCAACCGCGCATACGCGTTCATAGCACCACACGAAATATTTATTGAACGCGCAGGTGCGTTTGCCGCACCCGGTTAGTGAGCTATTTACTTAGCACCTGCAATTATATACTATATAATTCAGCAGGTAATGCGTTAACGGACTATCCTGTGGGTGCCTTAAGAGTAAGGCCTCCAGCCAGGGCATAAAAACTTACAAACTAAGCGACTACACGCTAAGGTCACCCCCTGTGGGGTACGAGCCTCGGCTTAGGCCGTCGCTGGGGGAGGACTGCATGGTTACAGGCTGGATCTGAATGATATTATTATTAAGGGGCTGATTTAAAACTACTGGCACAGCATCGGGGAGGGCAAGGACCGGGACGTCGCGACGGACCTTTGACGTTATGTACCATATTCTGATAAATAAATGGTTATGATCACAGTATTGTCAGGTGCAGGTAGCAGCGGGCAGGGTCGCGTGACTACCCAGCAGCTGCCCGAGGGATCGTGTTCGGTGCAGCCCGACGAGGACGCTAACTCCCTTCCGTGGTAAGCTTATACCAAAGCCTCACAATCATGATGGTGATCATCTTCATGTCACGTTCATAAGTATCAACACTTTTACAAGGTATCGTTATGGTGCTATCATCAGCAAATAGTGTCAGGTTGAGGGATGCCTTTCGGTAGATCATTAATGTATAATATAAATAAAGGAGGCCCTAGAACACTTCCCTGTGCACACCAAACGAAACTAGACGTTCTGAGGATTTAAATACAATTTCATGTTAACTTTTCATACCAATGTGGTTTATATTTGTTATTTGAGTGCTGTTATATAAGTAAGATTTATGTACTCAGGTAAGTGGTAACCGATTTCGCATCGGTGTCCCTTCCGACCTGTATCCAATGTGGAATCTTGAGATGGGCTAAGGACCTTCATTAACATTTTCGCTGCCAAATTCAAATAATACATTTATACTTGTATAAATGTATTATTATATAATAATATATTTGTACTGTTGCCGAAATCTATAACTACGTCTAAGGGTCAGTTCACACCGAGACGCGACGCGACGATACTTGAAGAGGCCAGTGATTTCGCGCTGCGTCGCTCTACGCCGCGCGGCGCAGCGCGGCGCTTCGCTGCATGGCGCAACGTATTCTGATTTCTACTGAAATCTACCTCACGAGGCCGCTCGACGCAGCGTGACGCAGCGCGACGGCGCGCTGCGTCGCTCTATGCCGCGAAGCGTCGCGCGGCGCAGCGCTGCGTGGCGCAACGTATTCTGAATTCTCACAACGAAATGTGTATCTTTTCGTGTAGAAAATAAAGTTATATTTTGAATCGCTCTTTAAAAGTGTGCGCGCAGCGTCACGTCGCGTCGCGTCTCGGTGTGAACTGACCCTAACGACGACGCACAGTGGATCGACGCCATACAAGCAAAGGGACATAGGAAACTCAAAAATACATGTGTCAGTTTTTGAAAAACAAATCATTCCATCGTACAGGCCTACTTATAAGCTGTAAAAACATATGAAGATTTTCTTATCGGAATCTTATATTTAGAGCTATGGCACCAAACGTGATTTTTTTGTATGGGAAATGGCATAAAAAATAGTATACCTTCCGAGTTCCTTCGTGTTTCGACTTGATTTATTTATATGGTAATAAGACATTTGCTACATTTTCTCCAAACAAACATGGTGCGCCACTCGCACCCCTTAAGAGGTACAAGTGTCGACCGATTTTTTCCTTATTATTAATTTCAAATTGATTCATAACTTATTATTTCGAAATATTTTATCTCCAAATCTCTCTCACTGGTGACTTACTGATAAATTGGTCGGGACAAAAATCATCGGTGCACTGATAACTCACTCAGGAAATCGCTACACCCCCGCAAGGGGGCGCGCGTTGGCGGGGTATGGACTTGGTCCTTGGTCCCGCGGGATCGATGGTGTGCCCGCGAATACGGGCACCCTCAACTAGATTGCCGATATAGGCGTGGATGGAGGCGAGCGCGCGCACGCAACTCGCCTATGTGTGGTTGTCATTTTGTCCCGTAGGAGGCGCCAGCGGCACTAGCGCTATGCGCTTAGTTACGCGTTACCGTAACGATCGGATATAAATTTTATACACGCCCAGCTTGGTACGCAGCGGGAGACGAGATGAGAGCACTGTACGAAGCAGGAAGCGGGCGTACCTGCATCTAGCGACTGTGCCGCGGACGTGTGCTGCCATCGAGAGTCGACGGTCGATGGTGACCCCTAGGTACTTGACCTGGGGCGACCACGCGACGTCGGCTCGGTCCAGTTGAAGGGGTGGTGGGAGGTGAGCGGCGCCTGCAAGGAGCGCCTGCGTTTTGCCCACGTTCAATCGGTGCACTGATAATAGACTGCCAGAAAACGTTTTAATGCACCCAATCTCTGGAAACGATTGTGTTGTTGACCACCTAACCATCGATTCTTGTTAAATACTGTAAATCGATTTTTATTACACCTAATGAGGCCATTACCTGAGACCCCCTTATAATTACTGATTACCTCACCTTTTGTGTATTAATGACCTTTTCGTTGTAATTCTTATCACTAGCTAATGTCTCTAAAAGGTATGTTTCTTTAATGTCGAACATAACCATCATTTTCAAATAACCTTGATTTCTTTCTATGTGGGTTCACATAGAAAAAAATCACAGGAAATTTAAAAAATCTACTGTTTCCTACAAAAGTGCAATACCAACACGGTCGAAATGTATGAACAGCTGATTTTTTAGGGGGTTCAGAATGATGATTTGAAATACGTGGTAACCGCTTTCGCGTCAATGTCCTATCCACCCCATATTTTGTTGTAGCGATCGGCCACATCGTGGGAGGGCAGACCTAGATAAGAATAGGAACAAGAACCCCAAGTCTTCGCTCAAAGAAGCCAAGGAGACCTCGCGCAGGTAAGCATCCGAGTACTAGTAGAAGCATACGTGTTTGTTGACGGTGGGGCGTTCATTCATAGGGGCCGTACATTAATCACGTGATGTATTTTTAGCATTTTTAACTCCCCCTCCCCTTGGTGATACGTGGTGAGGTTTAAGACGAACCCCCCGCCCCCACCCAAAATCACGTGTATTTTTAGTACCTACCTTACCTTCACAGAATCTTATTTTTTTTTAAATATTATCTTTAAATGCAGGTACTTCGTTCGTTGCCTGGCAACGGCGAGTCAAGGTCACACTACAAGCCGCTTTTCGCTTTGAATCGCGCGTTTGACGAAAAAATAAATACACGTGATATCTTACTTCACCCCCCTCCCCCCTTGTGATATTTCATGATTTTCACTAAAACCCATCCCCCCCCCCCCTTTCAAGCCTCACGTGATTAATGGACGGTCCCATAGTAAATCTCCGTGTATTTTTTTTCCTAGTCTATATTGGCCCACTGTTGGGCAAAGGCCTCTACCATAGCCTTCCATATGTGTATGTCGCAGGAAACTTGGAAATATCGTGTATTTGCGTAAATCTTAAAATTCCTGCAAAGGACCGGGTATGTTGGTAATTTATAAAGATTTTCGATATAATACGAGAGGGAGCAGGGCAGGTCTGCACAGCATTTGGTTCAAAATGGCGTGATACTTCAGATTTTTGAAAAATATTAGTTCGATATAGGAGAGGAATAGTTCGGGGGTTACTCACGGGGAACTATTTCTGGCTTAGCGTACTGTTAGGCCGCTTGAGTTCGGGGGTTACTCCCGGGTGACCCCGTGAGTAACCCCCGAACTATTTCTGGCTTAGCGTACTGTTAGGCCGCTTGAACACACAAATTTTTTGGCCGTGAAAATCGCACATACTCGTCACTCACAAGAAACATGTTTAAGCGGGTAGTTCCCGCTCATTAATACCCCCGTCGTAAACACTATTAACGACTGGGAATGTTTAGTCCCACTCGTTAACAGTGTTTAAGAACGCGACATAAATTAAAATGAACGTTAACGATATCGTTATTAAATTGGTGCCTCAAAAATCGTGATTAAAGCACTTTCAATAACCGTTATATCTTTTGTTACATTTAACTTTTCTTTACGCTGACGCTGACCTGGAACTATGGGTGAACGATTGGGAAAAAAAGTCGCGTTCTTCAATACTGTTAACGAGTGTTACAAAACATTCCCAGTTGTTAATAATGTTAACGACGGAGATATTGACGAGCGGGAACAACCGGTACAAGCGGCCTTACACGTAACACTACACCATATAATTCAGGAAGGACAGCGCCAGGGGCAGCTCGGTTAGCTCGCGCGAGATGAGTCCCGCCTCTGTGCTGCGCGAGGCCAAGCAGCGTCTGCGCAAGTTGGAGCTCGAGGCCGAGGCCGTGGAGCAGTCCTACCGCGACTTCCGGCGCAGGCAGTCCGAGCGACGCGCCTGCAAGGAACCGCACGATAGTCTCGCCAAGGCACTAGGTTAGTTACATACATTTAGGACTCTATTGCACACCAAATCAACTAAACCGCCAATTTATTCCATAAAAAAATCTTGGAAGACGAATTGTCAATTCTGCAAATAAATAGACTCACAAATGTTTTATAAAAAATTCTATAACTTTCTTAAAATACATTTTATATTTCATTTTTCTTTAACAGAGGTCACACGAAGCCACTCGGAACTCGAACTCGATGCAACCACCAGAAATGACATTGAAACGCATTTCGCCGAGTTACAAAAGTCTGTGCGCGAAAACTTTGATAAGTACGTGCTCGACTACAAAACCAAGTTTGACATTAGGGAGAAGCACTTTAGGAACAAACCCACCGTCTCTGAGAAAGTGAAGCCTATTCCTGAAACCTTCGAGGTAGACCGCACGGAGCAAGTACGCAAATACTATCTCGGGTCTCCGCTCACCGAGTTCAGAAAACTGTACACGTCCGCCCGCCAGAGCCGGCGGGGCGACAGTGACACGCGGACACTACACTCTGACATCAACAGCGTCACCAACACAGAGTTCGAGTACGAGATGTCCGCCCGAAACGACGCGCTGCAGAAAGTTAAGCACAGCAAGCAAGCCGAACTACAGATATTGAAACGAAACATCAATCAAATGTACAATTCACCGAACGACTCCGTTCTGACGGTAGAACAACAGATCAGTCAAGCGAGCGCGGGAGAAGAAAACAATCTGAGAGTGGAAGTAGAAAATATTAATGAGTTGAATGATATAAAGCCACAAACGCCAGACATGCTGCTAGTCGTGCAGAGTACGGTGAACAACAAAGTGGCGAGCGAGGTGTACTCTGCGCACATGACCATCATAGTTAGCCCCAAGCGGACCGCGTCGCCCACCGCGCGGCGCTCGCCGTCGCCGGAGCAGGCGGCGCGACTGACGCGCAACGACGTCCTCGACGCCATCTTCCACGCCGACCCGCGCGACGTGTCCAGCGTGCAGATGCAGCTCGCGCTCTCTAAGGACGAGGAGTCCGGGAACGACTACGACAAGGGGGACTACCCGGCCGCCGTGCCCGTTGCGGGCGACTACAGCCCTCCCGAGAGCTCGCGGATATCTCTGCCCGCCATGGACGGAGGAGACATGGCGGAGGATGACAACTTTTGGGAACCTTAGGCACTGCGACTGCTGTTACACATAAAATATACATTCATTGCATCGTTCCTACTTGCTGCTGACTCTTGAAGCGTCCTGCTGACGCTTTCGTCTCCCTGCCCTTGTCCCATGTCACTTGGGGGTCGACGCAACACGTATTTTCAAGCGTCCTTCTGATCGAATGTCCAAATTTCCGTTATTTAGTGTATTAGTATTTTATTTTTAACCAGTGGTAATAAAAACAACATTAAAAAGAACCAGTCATAATTTATTTATCTATCGTCTATGTGAATTAAAACATTATAATAATATCATATAAAACATACATTTTTTTACCAATTTCTCGTATCGTTTCAAATATAAAAGTACAAACATTCGTAGAGGTAATATCAACAACTCACAGCTTTTGGCATACAAAGAGTCCCGACTCCCGACGTCGCTTAACTACATTAAATGCTAATCAACGCAGTGAAACAACTTTATTGTCATAAAACACAAGACATGATAAACAAATGCAACTATAGAACATGAATACAGTGGTTCACGATCAAACACAATATTTACGTTTCCATAACAATTTTTTCATCTTCTCAGAGAATATTTTTAATAATATCTTGTGTGAAATTTGAAATATTATGTGAAGACATAATAACAAATTTATCTAATAACAGGTATGAGATTTGCAAATGTAAGAATGATGCCTGCAAACTCTTCATTCATTGAATTATTAAACGCTTCTATTCATAATAGAAGGCAATACATATTTTAATCAATAACAAGGAGCCGAAAACGAAAAGTTTTAAATGAAACTATGTATAAGATATTTACGCAAAATATAAGGTTTGGAAGTGGGGTTGCGGACACCAGCCCGTTATACAATACAAATATAATAGATTAATTCGTTGACAGGTTTCGTTCGATATTCAAATAAACGCGCACTGCACGATTCAGTTGCAATGAACTGCCCATTAATGAGATATTTGAAAATACGGGGTGTATGGGATACCAACGCGAAAACGCTTACCGCGTACTCGTCATTCTAAACAACCCCAAATAATTTTCATCGGTAATTTAAAAAAATATCAGTTTTCCGATACATTTTGACCGTGTAGGTATTGCACTTCTGTGGGAAACTGCTGATATTTTTTTAAATTACCGATGAAAAATCAAAACTTCAGCATGATGTATGGGGTAAGCGTTTTCGCGCCGGTGTACTATACACCCCGTATAAATTTCATATATTATAGTCTATTTATTAAAGTAATGTCAGTTGGTTTCTTATCCTATCATCATTGTGATGTTAACATATAGATATGAACCTTTCTTTTATATTCATTCAAAGTGAGCGGCCATACGTCGACCATTCAGTTTTTATTATTATTTTATTAATATTAAAATAGTATTTATTACAATACACTTTCTATATAAAGAAAAGATCCTCTCTGTAATTATAATCGTATGCGTTATTTTTGTCACATATTAAATTTACATTAAAAAAAATTAAGTTGCATTTCTTAGATCGAATGACTATTAACTAAAAGTACTGCGCCAATTCACATTACCACAGACACCAAATAAACAAAATATATAAACATTCTCCAATTCAGAAATAATCATTCAATCACTAATTATCGAATTAGATTCAATAATAATAAAACTAATTTACATTAATTATGTCACAGAGTGAAATCAAGATAGGAAATATCGAATTATGCTGTTACTAAGTCAACTTATTAAATTCGCATAACATTCGAATTATGCTGTTACTAAGTCAACTTATTAAATTCGCATAACATTCGAATTATGCTGTTACTAAGTCAACTTATTAAATTCGCATAACATTCTAAATGCTGTTACTAAGTCAACTTATTAAATTCGCATAACATTCGAATTATGCTGTTACTAAGTCAACTTATTAAATTCGCATAACATTCGAATTATGCTGTTACTAAGTCAACTTATTAAATTCGCATAACATTCGAATTATGCTGTTACTAAGTCAACTTATTAAATTCGCATAACATTCGAATTATGCTGTTACCAAGTCAACTTATTAAATTCGCATAACATTCAGTAAATAATTATTTTTAAACTACTAGGAGTGAGTAAAGAGGGTCATGTTATAATTGTTAGTACTTAAATAAAGAAACATTGATTTTGTTTTTAGTATAAACATTTACATATTTTTGTTACCCAACAAAGAACCGATATAATGAAAATCTTACGCCAGGTTACTGGAACGAAAATCAACACCAACATTGGCTAGCAAACTGTCAAGCACGTCTTCTACTGTGATTGGATAACTGAATTATCAACAGCCAATCAGATTACTTCAATTTTGACACGTCGATAATTTTCGTTTCAGAAACTTCGGTTGCGTCTGCATCTCTCAATTCTCACACGTCTTACTCTATCGAGATTTCAAGTGTAAACCACAAATATTATCCAAGTAATGTTACATTATTATAGGAATCACCATAATTATACATTGATAAAGGCCACATGTTCATAGGTTATAGTACGACACAATTTGAAGGTTCGAATAATCGAAACACATAATTCTGCTCCACACACGTAATTTCTTGATCTTGACCTAAACTAGTAGAATCAGTCAGTAGTGCAAATGATCTGCGTCTGAGAAATTTTGCTGATGGAACCTTCAAAAAAATATGTCGAACAGTCAACTTAAGAGTTAGGTATACGGGCGAAATATTCATCTTTCTTCTCCTACGTCCGGAGATTCTTTTTTTAAGGTTAAGATACAATTAAGTGAGGGACCACACTCTCCGACGCAACTTCAAAGCAAAAATAACGTCATTCGCCTTATTTCAGTTCGAACGATACCGCGTGGAACTATTGGCTTTTATTGCATGGACCTAGCTCAAGTTTCCGCATCGATATGTGTGGTCATCTCTAAGTCTAAAAGTAGCTGCAATATAGCCTGTATACTCATCTCTTATGTTAGACGTATCTGTGCACGTCGGTAATGTCTCTGGTTTCCGCGGGAGGCGCTACTGAGCTAGTAGTTCAAAAGCCGAAGCTTACGTTATGGTTCGCGTTCTTGACGGCCAGCGCAGAACGCGGGGAGTTTGGTCCTGTCACACGCAACCATGTTGACACCTGAAATGAAGAAGTGTATGTTTGTAATAAAGGTAACCCCCTCTAGATTCCGCATAGAAGGCGACTTGTGCGCGTAACTCGATGCTCGTATTTAGCGGTTTAGTGTCGACCTGACATAAGAGCCGTGATGACGAAAGCAATTTAGAGATTTAATTTGTATAAAAAATATGATTGGATCTGATATGCGGATATGCTTGGAGATTCTCAGCCAGTTTGCCGTTTGTGAGACGAGAAAAATATGCGAAGCCAACACTCGTCTCACAGAAGTCACAAAAACATGAGTAAAAGCTACACTTTGTAAAGACGTTACCTGTAAAAAAAATTACAAGGCAAATGTGGGCGGCAACGTCAGGAGGGGATGGCCTGTAGACGGTCATACTCTGACCTTATTGGTGAGGTTCTTAAGAAAGGTAAGGTGCGTGGAACTCGCAACTGACGTGCGAGTATAAACGTGGATGAGGTGAAAAGAGTAAGTATTTAAGAATCGAAACAGGTGGCGTACAGTGGCGGTACTTTCATACAAGCCTAAAACCTTGGCTTGACCTTACAACTTACTACTCTTCATGATGTTAGGACTTCTGAACAGTTTCCTTGCCGTTTTGTTGGCCTCTAGGCGCACCACTGGTTCTGTAGTTTATTTCTCACTAGCGACCCGCCCCGGCTTCGCACGGGTGCAATGCTGATACTAAGTACACTACAGAAAAACTGTGAACGTTGTATATATAGTTATTATACATATAAACCTTCCTCTTCAATCACTCTATCTATTAAAAAAACCGCATCAAAATCCGTTGCGTAGTTTTAAAGATTTAAGCATACATAGGAATATAGGGACAGAGAAAGCGACTTTGTTTTTAACCCCCGACCAAAAAAGAGGGGTGTTATAAGTTTGACGTGTGTATCTGTCTGTGGCATCGTGGCTCGATTTTGATAAAATTGGTTTCGTTTGAAAGGTGTTTTAATCGAGAGTGTTCTTAGCTATGTTTCGAGAAAATCTGCCCAGCCGTTTGAAGGTAATCACCACTTTTCTAGTTGAAGGGAAATAAACAACTTTCCCAGGTCTGGTCGATACGAAATTTGAAATCTTGTTACTTGTCACTATGGGCATCGCTGGGGGGCTGCACCCCCCCCCCTCGCTCCCCCTTAAAAGCTCAGTTAGTAATTGATAAGTTTTCTTGTTTTCTTTAAGTTTTCGTTAAGTTTGAAAAGGATGAAATAAAAATTAAATTAAAACTTTTAGGTTTTTCTTGTTGGGGGTTTTTTAAATTTTTAATTTTATACTATGTAGTGATGAGGAAAAGGCGTGAATTACCTGCAAGGGCGGCGCGCGCTCCCGGCTGGGCGTGGAGCAGCGCGCAGGCGGGCGCGGCGGGCTGGCCGCGCCGGGCGGGCTGCCGCACAGCGACGCGCACAAGCTGGGTTCCACGGACGGCGCCGGCTGCCATCTGCACGACCAAGTAACACATTCAAAACTTTGGCCGAGCACCCAGCATATCGGTCGAACAATAATTCGATCGTGTGCCCACAACCCGCCTCCAAGGCGATGTTATACGTAGCTATAGATGACTTTTGCTCATGCCCAGGACCCGACTAGCGAGACCAAATCTTATGACCAAGGCTTGGTTGTCGAAACGAAATTTTAAAGTATAAGAATATTTTTTTTGTAAACCATTTTGGACAACCCTGAGCCCGCCTGGCGTGTCATAAAGTGAAATGGGATCCGGGTGCTTGGGCAAAGGGTTCCCGTTGCGTAAGCATCGCGCCTTTGGACTCAAATGTCGGGTAGTTATGAATATTTACCAAAAAAAATGGGCATATAACTCGACCAAACTAAGTTTGCACCTTGCAATTTTTTTTTTGTGTATATTTTAATGTACCTTTGTATAATATAATGTTAAAAACAATAAATGTAAAATATCTAACTAACATTTGTTTACTTTTTTATAGTCATAGCGAATCCTTTTTTGCAGACCGTACCTAAGCGTCAGCGTGACATAATCGACGCGAGGTGCAAACTTAGCTTGGTCGAGTAGTACAAATAAAATGGATTATTTGAACTTGGCAGCGAAAGTGTTAAACTGAACTACTTTCCTCATGGGATCAACATTGCTATCGCGAAGAAATAATAATAACTAGCTATATACTAACTTGTCTCTCTGTTCGGGCGGATAGAGTGCCACGCTGTGACGCCATCGGTACACGTTCGGGTACTGTTCGGGGCAGATCGGGCACTGATGCAGCGCGTCGAACACTAAGCGATCCATCTTAGAGGGCTCCTCGCTGCAAATAACATAAGAATAAACATAAATTCACATCTGTATTTCTATAACGTGTGTGGCAGAGGTTCTCACGTTTGGCAGCAGCATTTGAGTCACAAAACCCTAGATGGAAAACCCAATATTTTACGTTATTTTACGTTAAAAAAATAATTACTTCACCCTAAATTGGAATAGACAATTTTTTTTGTTGAAATCAGAAGAAAAAATTGTTGCATCTCACCTAGCCTAAAACAATAGTGGTGCTTCCAACACTAAGAAGTTAATTCGCCCAAATATTAACTTACCAAAGTAAGTACAAAAAAACCAATATAATCAAGTCTATCTGCACGCACAAATAAACATCAATCCTACCGCAACAAAATAAATATTCTTGTTTTTTGACTTCGTCTGACCCAATATCTTCGTTTGATTTTGCGGTTTTTTTATGAATAATAATAACATACAACACTACACCTGCAATACACGCAACTATATTATAGTCCAACATCTTCCAATCCTACGTACACGACTAACTTCGACGAAAGTCACAACACTACTGCGAAAATTGCAACTGCATCTGCAGGCCGCCGGTAGAGCCGGCGGCAAAATCAGCGGCAAGGCAGTCTGAAAGCTGGTGGCAAACCCGGCGGCATGTGTGGATACGCCATTCGATTCTCCCCTGTCAGCCGTCATGTCACTTTCTCGTTCACGTCACGTTCATATCATTCCTCACACCATCCATCCACCTTTTCCTTGGCCTGCCTCAGTCAGCTTCTACAATACCATCGTTATTCCAACTCACCCGTATATAAAAGGTTCGGCCTTCGCCGTGTCGCTAGCCTCAGCCATGTCATCGTCTTCCCGCTCCGAATGCTCGGACGCCGTCAGAAATGTTTCATCCTCAGAATTGCATGATGCCACTGATTCGTCGTCGGATATCTGCTAAGCATTAGAGAAAAGACGTTTAATATTGTTTTTATGGGGTGGCACACTTGAAACAATCTGTGATTAAAAAGTGGCCCAGATTCAGCTCGATTACTTAAACTCAAGAGCGTTTACGCCTTACGACATACAAACTTTCAAGTCCATATTTTCCGAAATGACTGAACCGATTTTAATGAAACTTCATACGCATAAGCAAGGTACATAGGTCGGAAAAATCACTATAAAAACATTTTGTCGATTTGGCTATATCAAGGTCAGCGTTCGTTCATACGATTCTTTAGCTCATCGACTAAGATACTCGTATTTTGTTTGTTTGTGTACGTACCTCAGCGTGCACGACGGTACACTTGGCGGTGTCCACAGTGTACAAGGCCGCGCCGCTGTCTCCGCCCGGTGAGTTCACGTTCACCGGCCTCTCGGACTCGCTGTGTTGTAGCTTGCCGTCACCTGCGACCGATATTGTCATCTATACTAATAATATTATAATGCTGAAGAGCTTTTTTTGTTGAACGCGTTCTCGGGTACTACTGTTTCAAATAGAAAAAATATTTTAGTCTCACCTATAGAAAATCGGTCCAGTAAATCGGTAACTGGACCGATTTTCATGTGTTTTTATGTATTCTTTTGTTCGTTTATATTGTTTAAAAACATTTACTGAATATTTCAATGTTACTTACATTGGCAATTTCAGACATTTTAAAGGGCTTAAATTTATGGAAAATATCGAGACATTGTAGGGATGAATATTGATTAGCCGAGCCCAAATCTAGTGAATCATAAAATAACACAAGCATACTCACCAATATCATGATCAAAAGTCAGTCTTCTAATAAAGCTCTCACTCTTCGGACTCGTCGACAAAATAGATCTATTTTTCCTGAACGACGCGTTCTTTTTACTGTTTCGTTCGAAAACTTCAATCTTCCAATCGCACCTGCACTTAGACGCTTTCTGCCATAACTCTGTACATTCCACCTCGGACATAGCTGGGGCTTTTAGTACTTCTCCTTCCGTCAACTCTTCGCATATGAAACTGGCTAAGCACCTCACGTGTCCGTCTATCACATGTGTCAGTTTGATTCTATTATTAGCGCACCTGTAAGTCGGTTTCCGTTCATCGTCAGAACTAAATATGTCATCGTTTGGACATCGAAGTTTTACTAAGAATTCCAACAAATGGTTGACGTCATCAAGATCTTTCGTTTGCTGTTTTAACTTGTAGACGACGAGTTGCGCTAATCTAGAGTGTATTAAAGCAAAGTTTATGCTCTGAAATCTTTCATCGTCCATGTATGTGAAGATAGTGTGTTGTAGGTGCTTGGACTCAGATTTTAGTGAGTCGCCTGCTGCTTCTGGCTCGGCGTTGAGGCTGAACGTTAGAGCGTCTGCTATCCTCTTCGCGAAGACCTGGCAGGTTCGCTCGATACACAGCAGTTGACTGACTGTGTGGTTCACTATCGGCGCGTCCCCGTTCACTATCTTCGCTCCAGGCTGCCTGCAAAGCCTCTGCCTTACAACGTCCGTTTTCCTCCAATGTGGTGGTCTATCATTGGATATTTTGCACGTTTTCATGGCAACACAGAGTTCTGACATGGGGCTTAATGTCGTGTCCTTGAAGGGACTTTGATGGGACATAGAAAGACTTATTCTTGACAGTGAAAGGTCGTCGGGAACATGGGATTGTGCGCAACTGTCACTGTAGGCGAACGAACAGGCACTTTCGTATTTGTTCTTTAAATAGTTCTCTAGTAAGGCGAGGCCCTCAGGCGTTCGGAGGTCGGTGAACGTGTCTAAGAATGGCCAGTACTCCTTCCAGCCTACCTTCATTTGTTCCGCTAAGTTTCTGTAAGGAAAAAGTTTTTTGTTAATTGTAGTGTATGTAGATATCAATATATCTCACTACAAACCGATTACAGTATTGTAACGTTGCCTCGGGCGCGCACGTCGCTCGGTTATTAATACCGGTCCGAGTAGTGGGGGGGCAGTCGTTGTCGGACTGTCGGCCTGTGCGGTGGTGCGTTGGCGAGTCAACTATTAGTGTAACTATCAGTGAATAAATGTGCATATTTTACATTGGCGACGAGGATAAAACCGTAAGTTTTATGTTTTTATAAAAAAAAAAAAAAAAAGTAAAGTACACTCCTACAGGGAGATGACTAATTATATTTTGGAAAGAAAAATTCAAATTACTATTACATTTCAAAAATCAAATTATGAATACACCGTGTAAATCACCTTATCACGAAGCCGTCAACCAAGCATTCTGTACATGAAACTAAGTAACTTTACGCAAACATTATTGCTGAGAAACGACTTTTTTTGGGGTGTAAAATCATGTTTTGTGGTAGAACTCAATGTAACGCACTCAAAACATTGTGCTAATGGACGGATTGAATAGTACGGGGGTCATGGAGGTGGTTAAAGTAAAAATCTTACATTAAAAACTTGTATTTAAAAAAATACTTGTCAAAAAGTTGGAACTTTGACCCCTAATATCTCCGTAACTAGAAGGTTCCCAGGAATGGTGTAGAACAAAAAAAAAATGTTCACAATGACAGGGAGAACCAGTGCTTTTCAGCTTCGTTAAGAGGTGTTTTACATCCTTTATAATACGTTACAAACTGTCATTGGACATATTAAGTGTTAATAAATAATAAACAAAAAGCGGTTCGTTAATGTATTGTTTTGCAACTAATTACATGCTATCTTGGTTGTTAAGGAAAAAACATACTGATTAAATTATTTAACATAACATTACGCCTGTGTTCCCCAAGGGGGTAGGCAGAGATGTGTGATACAACCACGTTTCACCAATAACGTTGAGCATGCCTGTTGCCATTAACCAGACGCCAACTCGGACTCAGGTCTATTATTGGGAGGTTCCTAATGGAGAAACTCAGTGACACTGCCCGACCTGGGAGTCGAACCAAGGACCCCATGTTTAATTATTTGATTTATACTACATGATTAGTTCTAAAATAATAAATCGAATAGCAGTAGAATATTCCTACTGGTCATTAAATTGAAGTCATCAAAGAACGACGGTAATAGCAGTAGAATATTCCTACTGGTCATTAAATTGGCAAGTCATCAAATAACGACGGTAATAGCAGTAGAATATTTCTGCTGGTCATTAAATTGGCAAGTCATCAAATAACGACGGTAATAGCAGTAGAATATTTCTGCTGGTCATTAAATTGACAAGTCATCAGAAAATGACTGTTATAGCAGTAGAATATATATACATACTGATCATTAAATTGATAAGTCAAAAAATTTGGTCAGCAGGTAGTGGTACTATTGATGTACATACTCGTCATTAAATTGACAAATATTTTAACGGTGCAGCAGGAACGAGATGGGAACGCTGGAAGCGGGTACTGTTGATCTACCTGGAAGTTGCTGGAATAGAGAGTAGTGCGAAGAAACGCGCTTCGCTTTGTTGGACTAGAATTGCAGGAAATATTCTATAATATACCAGATGCGAATGTTTCACCAGCAGATGAAGTGGACGTCTTCGCAGTGGCTATAACCAAACTCGACGCATACTTTCTACCTAAACAAAGTAAGATAATATATGAACGTCACCTTTTTCGTTTGATAAAACAAGAAGCAAATGAAAAGTCTGAAAAAATCCTAATACGGCTTAGACAACAAGCAGAAAAATGTCAGTTTAAGGGCAAAGACGGTCATATAATCGATCAAATTACAGAAAAGTGATCTAAAGAGCTTAGAAAGATTTCTACAAACAGGAAGTACAATAACACTGACAAATATAATTGTTGAAGCAAATACTCTTGGAGCTGTAAGTCGATAAATAGAAGAATTCGGAGGAAGCAGCACATCAACTGAGAACATAAACAGAGTGGAGAGAATAAAAGAAAATACGAGGGAAACAACAACAAACAAAACCTGGGACAATATGAAAAAAATAAGGTACAGGTTCGTAACCAAACAAACAGCTGCAACAAGACTTTTTATGGTTACGCAAGTAAGAACCCCCTCAACCTAAAGGGACCATTTGACGCAAACATAAAAATCGCAGATAGATCAGAAAATGCAACTGTTTACGTCATCGCTGATGGAACTAGAGATATGCTTGAGAAAGAAACTGCCATGGCTATGGGTGTTCTTAAAATCGAATTAGAAATCGACCAAAAGGCAATAAAGAGTTTCCTAAATTCAAGGATCTTTTAGTGGAGGTACCAATCGATGAGAAAGTACAACCAATTTCTCAACCATTAAGAAGGATCTCCATACCACTGGAAGAAAAAGTTGAAATCAAAATAAAAGAACTGTTGGAGAAAGAATTATTGAGGAAGTTCAAGGATCCTCAAGATGGGTATCACCAATAGTGCCTGTTTTGAAAAATACTGGAGAAGTCCGCATTTGCGTAGATATGAGGCGGGCCAAAAGAGCAATTTTACGTGAAAATCACCCATTGCCCACTATGGACAAGCTACTACCAAAAATAAAAAGTGCAAAGTAATTTGCAAAACTGGACATCAAAGATGCTTTTCACCAGATGAATTACATCCCGATTCTCGGCACATTACAACATTTATTACAAGTAAAGGTCTATTCAGATACAAAAGACAAATGTTTGGAATATCCTGTGCCCCGGAAATTTTTAAAAAAACCCTGGAACGAATGTTATTGGGATGTAATGGCACTATTAATATTATGGGAAGGATTTGGAAGAACATGATCGAAGATTAGAAACAGTAATGAAAACTTTAGAAGAAAATAATGTAGTACTGAGAAAAGACAAGTGCATATTCAGGGAAGAAAAGGTTCAATTTTTAGGACACGAATTATCACACAGAGGTGTAAAACCATTAGATAAGTATGTGATAACTATTCAATAATTTCGTCCACCTATGAATATAGGTGAGCTTTCAGAACTTCTTGGGATTAATCAAATATGTTGGAAAATTGATTCCAAATTCGGCAACAACTACTGAACCATTGAAAGAACTGCTTAGGAAGAAATAGACCAAAATCACAGAATACAAAAATCTTTGTGGCAGTAAACAGGAATTTGCATTTAACGAATTAAAACTGACCCTGTCTAATATTCCTACTCCAGGATACTATGACGTCAAAGATCGGACTATAGTAATAGCAGATGCTAGTCCAGTAGGACTAGGAGGAGTATTAGTTCAAATAAATGATCATGGACTTCGCATTGTAGCGTATGGTCACCGGACACTAACAGACTGTGAAAGGCGATATTACCAGACAGAAAAAGAAGCATTAGCTTTGGTCGGGGCGGTGGAACATTTTTGTTTTTCTGTTTGGAAAAGAGTTTGAATTAGTGACCGACCATAAACCACTCGAGGTTATATTCGGTCCTAAATCAAAACCATGTGCAAGGATAGAAAGGTGGATACTACGCCTTCAAGCATATACATTTAAAGTAATATACAGGCCTGGCAAAGAAAATGTAGCAGATAGTTTATCAAGATTGTGCAAATTAAATAAAACGTCACAAGACAAGTTGGAAAACTATATACACCAAGTTGTTGAAGGAAACAGGCCAATAGCAGTATCACTGGAAGAAATTATGGAGGCATCAAAGCAAGACACGGAAATATTAAAAACAAGGTAAGGCGTTTATAACAACAAATGGGATGAAGAGGTAAAAAATTATTACAAAATCTTACAAAACGAATTATGCTTTTACGAAGGAGTTTTATTGAGAGGATTCAAAAAAATAATAATTGCGCAGTCACGTTCTGACAGCTACTTACGAAGGGCACCCAATAGTCCTAATGAACGCGAGACTAAGAACCAAAGTTTAGTGGCCTAGATACCAGGAAACTGAGAACTTGGTCAAATGCTGCAAAGGCTGGGAAAGTCAAGTCGAGCGAAAAAACTGGCAAGAAGCTTTGTTAAAGTATGTATTTGGCTATGTATAACGGTACCCCGTATAGTGTTACAGGTAAAACTCCTACAGATCATTTTTCAAACGGCAATACCGTGGCAATATACCTATGGCAGGAGACATTACACATACACTTAAACCAGAAGATTCAGATGTTAGATACAGAGATCAAGAAAAGAAAGAAACTGGAAAAGAATATACAGATAAGAAAAGAAGAGCGCGTGAATGTGAACTAATGCCTGGGGATAAAGTTTACGTCAAGAGTATGGTCAAAGATAAACTAAGCCTAAATTATGACCCAACTTCTCATACTGTAGAAAAGAGTAAAGGTGGACACCTATGTGTTCGAAACGATATAACTGGGAAGGTACATCACGAAGAAATGTAGTTCATTTGAAGGGAAGTTATAAGTGACCAAAATAAAGAAATTAACATAGGAGAAGATGTAAATGAATCAGAAAATGGAATAGAAGAAGGGGAAAAGGAAACATTAAATTAAAACATATTATGATTGACTAAATATTAATTGCGCTGTGATTTGGTTAAGCTAGAGATATATTCCGGTTTCATAAAAACTAGTTAAAACAAGGAAGGGATGTAGTGTATGTAGATATCAATATATCTCACTACAAACCGATTACAGTATTGTAACGTTGCCTCGGGCGCGCACGTCGCTCGGTTATTAATACCGGTCCGAGTAGTGGGGGGGCAGTCGTTGTCGGACTGTCGGCCTGTGCGGTGGTGCGTTGGCGAGTCAACTATTAGTGTAACTATCAGTGAATAAATGTGCATATTTTACATTAATAAAGCATAGTTGGCAATAAATAAACAAGGTATACTAAAAATCCTCAAAACCCAAAAAGGAGTCTTGAACATTATAAACAACTTTTAGCATGGCAAAAACACTGAAATCACGAAGAATCCCATCTTATTTTCAAAAAATATTAAGGTGTAACCAGGAATCATTATTTGCATCATTTGAAGTAGATTCGATAGTGCTTAGTAAATGCCTTATCTCTGGTACCTCGAACGATCGATGTGTCTAAATTAAACGAAAGTCAAGTGAGGCGATTGACGTTAGAACAGGCAGAACTACTGCGGTCGAGCTGCTATAGTGCCGCGGCGGAGGTGAGACCGGTCTGACTAGCACTACTTTCCGCCTGCAGGAACCAGACGACTGACAATTCCACACTAACCTGCCAACAGTCTCAAGCCCCTTAGTAATCTCCTTCAACCTAAACTGCTGCGGCCTCTGCGTGGCGGGCGGCGCGGGACAGTCGCGCGTGTAGTGCGAGTGCGGCACGTGCGGGGCCACGGGCCCGGGGGCGCCGGGGGCCCGCGCCGCGCGGGGGGGGGTCTTCCAGCGCCGCCGGAACAGCTCGGCCGCGCGCGCCTCCATGGGGCCCGCGTACGCGCGGATCTCGTAGCGAGGACTGAGCGGGTCGTTGTTTATTTCCTGACGACAAATTGGACTGTGTAAAAAAGGGATCAGTTGGTTTTATGGAGTGTTTTAAGTCGACTGTTTGTTTTTTTTTTCTGTACAAAACAGGTTTAGATGGGTTCAGGTGGCGGTCTGTTACTTCCATAAAAATAGAGCGTATGTATGTCTGTATGATGTTATCTATACAGGGTGGTCCAAATAGTGACCACAAAAAAAAGTTGATTCCTCATACCCCAGGGTATACTAAAATACACCATCTATGTTCCGGGATCCTGATAGTTATCGAGTTTCTTGAAAATTGATTTTTATGACGTCACTATTTGGACCATCATAGGCGGCATGGCTGGTGTGGAGGCAGTGTGTGTAGCGCGGGCACGTAGTAGAGCTAAGCGGTGAGCTACACCCTTCTCTGCCTACCCCGGAGTGTATACGTACAGGGGGTACTGCAGGCGTGAAGGCCGCGCCGATGGTGGGCGCTCCGCTGCCGTCCTCGCTGTGCAGGACAGGCACGTAGTAGCGCTCCTGCAGCATCAGCGCGATCCGGTGAGCCACAGCTGCTTCGCAGTTTGAAGCTCGCTTGCAGATTATCTGTGAAAATTTTCGTTCATTATTAATAATTAACATAGCATCATACTTGGACTAGGCAGAGGTGTACCCTGTCAAATAAATATGTTTTCTTTCTTACAGTAATAGTACACCCAAATCTAGCCTGTAAGGTTTTGGGGTAAAATCACATTTACACGTTCAGATCAGCATTTGCTTGGATCTTTTTCCCCATGCTATCACTTAGCATTGCAACATACTATAGTGAGAGGAAGTGTGAGGATACTTTGAGAGAGTTGTGGAAGGATCTTTCTCGATGGATCGATTGGCATCTACAGGTAAGGGACAGCTCTCCGCAAACTGAGAGGATGCATTCAGCTCCTTATTTTGAATCATATTCCACAGATTTTTTTTTAGTTTTTTGTTGTTTTCAGGTTCCGTACCTCAAAAGGAAAAACGGAACTCTTATAGGATCACTTTGTTGTCCATCCGTTTGTCTGTCCCTTTATCTCGGGAACGCGTGGAGGTATCGAGGTGAAATTAAAACCATATACTCAGGTCTACAGTCCCTTGAAGTTGTGAAAAAATCAAGATACGGCCATTTATGCCACAAAAAAAGTATATTTCGACTCACTCTAGGGAATCAAAATTGATAGGGTACTTTCCGTTGGCCTCTAGAACTATGAAATTTGGCAAGTTATATCGTCTTATACTAAAAGTACAAGGAAAAGTCTGAAAACTATACATTTGTTATTAAATCAGAAAAAAATATAGTCTTTACAAAATACAAATTTGTCCGGAACCTTCGGTGGGCGAGTCCGACTCGCCCTTGTCAGTTGCTATTTCTTTATTTCAATGTAACATTATCTGTACACAGTACTCCAATTATGTATATAATAAAGCTAAAATAAAAAAAAGGGGCGGAAGAGGGCGGTTTGATATGTCCGAGACTTTTAAGGCTCAGGAGACGCGGCGCGTCGTGCGGTGCGCGTTCGTAAATGAGCCCGGTTGAATATGATTTAAAATAAGGAGCTGAGTGCACCCTGTCAGTTTGCGGAGTCCTGTCTCACACCCTGTAGATACCCATTGCGGGAGCAGTAAGTCTGACATTGCATACACAACGAAGGAATCGAAGTGACAAGTGTGATGTCAAAGTGAAGTGAGTCTCTCAGTTGTGAATTTGTGACTGTGTTATTAATTAAATGTTTCAACAAAAAAAAAAAAAACTTGAAATGTTTAACCGGTGGTGTTTTAATTTACCCTATAACCAGGTAGTAAAACGTATGTCTTACATCTCTGGGCTGTTCCCCGTACTTGTTGACGGCGGCAGTGTTGCAGGGCGGGAAGGACGTGAGCACGTCCACGGCGAGCTCGGCGCCGAACTTGGCGGCGAAGTGCAGCGGCGTCTCGTTCATCGCCTTGTCCGGAGTGTTCAGGTAGCGGTCCACTAGGATGCTGGCGAACTCCTAAAGGGTGAGAAATGGGGGGTTTTTATTAATAGTAAAGTGGATACAGATAAGGTAGCGCGTGAAATTGAAATTTTCTTACGATTTTTGCTATTTGCAGGTCAGTGGCAGGATGTATGTTGAACAGAATATAGTGTTAGATTTTTCAGTTGTTAGTTTTTTGTAATTTGCAAAAATCTAACTATCTCGGCTACCCTGTCGCTTATACATTAAGGGGATAGGCTACCGGCGCTTAGCCCATTAATTTTAATTAAAAATAAAATCAAAAAGCTATAGAATAAATCGAAACAAAGACGCAATATTTGCTCTAGTCTTATTTTCCAGCGAAAACGATACCCGATCGCCTATCCTCTTAAGCGGTATGTTTGAGGAAGAGCTCAGAAGCTAAATAATAAGTCACACGGTCTCTTGAAGTATTTACTCCGTACCTGGACACGGCTAAAGCACTTCAAGCCATCGCGTTGGTCCCGGCTGTCATATTACGTAGATTTTTGACAGTTGAATCTAATCAGTGGCTCGAAGTCTAGCAACCAGTCTGCCCAAGGTGATCGTATTACCTAGTACTAACTGGGTTGTGAAGATCTGATAGGCAGTCACTCTATGACCTCCATGTACATACTATTTTTTTTGCTGCATCCGGTTAGTGGAAGCCAACTCCACCATAGGTGGGAACAGGCTAAGCATAATGATGAAGCAGATGGTGTTTGACGCATAATCAGAATTATGCTTCATTATTGTTACCGTGACATAGACCCTCTCTGTGAGGAGAAAAGGTAATCATCAACGCAAGCCTTGTGTGAGATCCTGAAGGTCTTTAAATCTTCAGTTCTAGAACATGCTGGTGACGTCACGATGTGTTTCCCTTAATCGTTTTGGGAGCAGATGGAATAATTTACCCGTTCCCACGACTCACAACACAGAAATCCAAGCTGTTGCCACATAGACCATAGACATAGACACAACTACACATATTTGGGGCATAGATTAGAAAAAAATGATGAAATGTTATTTTATTAATACAGCAGTAAGGCGAGTGTGGTTTAAACTTTGAATCGTGCGCATTTTCGAGAAATTAGAATGAAAATTCTGGCTTCGTTTCTTGTTACACAAAGTGTTTTTTTGCATCCTCGTCAAATTCAAGAAGTTAAGTATGCTAATAAATTCTCGACCCGTATCAATAATAAAATGGGTAGATATATATTTTTTTTCTTATTTACGGAAATCGGTAAGTATGAACCACCGGTGTATTAAACGCGGCACGTCTGATCCTTGCCCTATAACCGCGTTTTCACAAATTTTTCGATAATTTCTTATTCCCTAAACTACGTTAACGGGGTTATTCTGACAATCTTAAACAACCAAATAAATCATCGTTTATTAATAATTTACTAGGTAGCGTAATTTAAATTAATTGAACCTCCTAACTTTTTACGAGGATGCAAACCAATATCTTGTATAACATAAATGTAGTATAACAATGGTTATTTGTCATCCTTACCTTACAAGAGTCAGGGTCAGCATCCATGCCGTAAAGCGTCTGCACAAACATCGGGTTGCCCACCGTCGTCAGTATCAAGTTGCAGATCTCCGCATTGCCTGCTTTCGCTGCAATGTGCAACGCGTTGTACCGAGAGCCTTCCTGCAATTTATTATAATGAACATCATATCATGCGTGTTTACTTCAAAGGGTTAGGTAAAGGCTGAAGAGCACAGAATCACTTTAGCATTAGCGCCTTTTATTTCGGATGGGAAATCTTCAAAATGACTTCTCCCGGGGCGGAGCGGGAGGGAGTGTCAGACTTGTACCGACTAAAACCCATCCATGTTCCTTCTTAGCCCTTTGTGTTCCAGGGCAACGGAATCTCTTTCGAACAGTCCCGCAACCCTAGCAACAGCGCCTAAAGATGGCAATACTAGTATTTTTCGCCACCATTCTAAGTCGTCAGCTTCTATACGTTACTACTGCACGTGTGTAAATAAACCCACGGTGTCACGTGGTTTGAATGGCAAATGAGGGCAAGGTAACCTGTAGCATCGACCGCTAAGGCAGCTTGCTTCTCCAGTCAAAGGCCAGAGGCAAAGCTTGTCTAATTACGCTGGTTATGTTCAAGTATCTTGTAGTAAGCTAATGGCCATCGTCCCGAGACAAATCTAAACTCCGGTGTGCTGGAAATTCCTGATGGAAATGCTTAATAATACTTCGCTCGACCTAGGATCTGAATCTGGGTCCAAGATGCGCTTACGAACACTAGAACAACTAGGCTACACACACACTAGGCAGATACTTTTTCGACCACCCGAATAAATTGCCATGAATCACACACATTAATATTGCAAAGGCGAAAGTTTGTGAGTGAGTGTGTGTGTGTTTGTCACAGCTTCACGCCTCAATGGCTGAACGGATTTGGATGAAATTTGGATAGCTTATACCCTGGATTAACATATATACTTTTTATCCCAGCCGCTAGTATAAAATAAAGTTGAGATGTCGAGACATAATTTTTTATGGTTTACATAATAGTGTTCTATTTATCTTTTTTTTAGACTTAAAATAGGAGAAAGCTAGTCCATAGTCACATAAAACCTTGTTTATCAATTACTATGACGTATACAAGTATGTATGTACACTTGTTCACTTGTATGTCATTAAGGTGATGTAGGTGACTGCGACTGATTAATTAAATGCTAATTTTGTCATTGAGTCGCTGGTATCTACTACACGACTAATTTAAATGTCTAATTTGTTGAACTTTGTTGTTTACAAAGCAACTGCAGAACTATACATACAAGGTGCAAGGGACACAGACGAGGAAACGCTTACTAGATACTCAGTAGGTACATCATTCCACAAATAAATTTTTCAAAGGTAATTTAAAAAAAATCTGCTGTTCGATACATTTTGACCGTGTAGGTAAATAATAAATAAATAAGGTAAGGTATTGCACTTTTGTAGGAAACAGCAGATTTTTTTACCCTTTAAACGCCATTGTCACATATACGTGACAACCAAGCGCGTGCCCTGTACGCCAACGACACAAAAAACGTAAGAAAATTTGATTTTGGCGCGCTACCCTCTCGCTTCCGCCTTAAGGTGGTTCCGCTGACGATCCCGCCGCCGTTTTTTCAATAGATGGCGTTGTAGTCGCATTTGGGAAATATCAAAGATATTTGGTCTCGCAAATATCTTTGATGGACAATATTCTATTTGCGTAAACTAGCCTTTTGTCTTGATTTTTCCACATATACAGTTTACTTGTTAACTCTTCTCAAACGGAGATTTTCAAGATTCCCCCAAGTCGTCTCCACTTCATATATGTACACACCATGCACACACACACATGCACACGTAAACGGTTACTTTCTGAACCGCTAGATGGCGTTCTCATCAAAAACGTTTAATTAGGAAAGATGCAGATAGCTTAGATTATCATTATTTTATGACTAAAATGTTTAAAAAAAAAAATACGAGATGGGCCACTGCAACGTTTTTATTTTAGTTATTTTTTTTTTACAATAACTACCCATCAATAGTACCTAACATGAAACGGAACGTCGCTTGTCGCGATTTACATATTTAAATGTCAGTGACATAAACATTCAAGTGCGAAAATCTATTCTGTTCTGAACAGTTCTTTCTACAAGGGAATCTTATGTTCTGGTTCTGGAATCTTAAAGTAGTTGTGATAAATGTGTTGTGTAAGTGTCATCATCGTCATCATCAGCAGCCTACCGCAGTCCACTGCTGGACATAGGCCACTTCAATCGCTCGCCACTTAACCCGATTCTCGGCAACTCTCATGCAGTTGCTACCAGCTACCCTGCAAAGATCGTCGCTCCACCGAGCCTGAGGGCGTCCCATCTTACGCTTGTCGATTCGCGGTCTCCACTCAACAACACGTCTACCCCAACGGTCATCGGTTCTACGGCTAATATGGCCGGTCCATTGCCACTTCAGATCACCTCGTTCCGGATGCGATCCTTCAAAGAGACTCCTTATGTTGTGTTTTACACAATTTGTTTGGTTATTTTGTGTTTTACTCTAATTATATAATTAACTATTGTAAGTCATGCTTTTTATTCAAGTAGTATTAGTATTCATTTACCCAAAGTAAAGAGCCTGTCAGGGTTCGAACATACAACCTACAATTCATAAGTCAAGGCCATTTCCACAAAGAGGATATCACTGCCCACCTTTCAACTACATAATACAATAAATTGTTTATAAAAAAACAATCTAAGTCAAGTCATATAGGCACTTATAATAAGGCAAAAAAATACAATTGATACAAACTCAACGCATTTATTTAAATACCATTTACAGGCAGTTTTGAATCAAAATCAAAATATTTTTATTTCACATAGGCCTACAAGGGCACTTGTAAAACGTCAACAAGAAAGGTGCACGGTTCGTGTTGGTCGTTTCCTATGGAAAAGAACCGGCAAGAAACTCCATGGTTACTCTTTTAAAATCATTTGGTTTTACAATATTTTTTTGTTACAGCGTTAATACGTAAGTATGGGAGGATATCATAGGCCCGACAATAAGTTCTTGCTTACTACAAAACATAGACCAAGATAAAAAGTTACCAAGGATCTAGGAATCTATAAAGCCCACAATATCAATGTCCACACATTTCAAGGTGTTTCAAAGTGTCAAGGACTCAGGTCTCTAGTTGCACGTTCCAAAAGGGAGGTAGATCTCTATGGACAAGAACGTGCAAGAAACTCCATGGATACTCTTTTTGCAAAAAAATTAAAACTGACTTCAAAAAACAAAAAAGTGAAAAATAACTTTAGCTTCAGAAGTTGGTTACTTGTTTGTTTGATTCAGTTTTTTTGCCACCAACTTCTGAAGCTAAAGTTATATTACACTTTTTTGAAGTTGTTTTGTTCTTTGAAAAAAGTTTTTTATTTATCCATTTAGTTGTATTATCCTATTAAAATTTTTGCTATGAATGTAAATACAATACATGTATTGTTACATTATCATGGTAATATGCTTATCACCAATCAAATGGAAACTAACATACTATGTATAACTAACTGTCGAAATCTGGTTTTACTGTACACATCTGCATACCAAAATGAAAAATCAAAATGTAATATGATGAAAATCAATTTATAGAATATTACATTTTGGCCCCAAGAGCATACAATACACGACTTCCTAAAGAAGACACGACTTCCTAAAGAAGGAGGTTATCCATTCGACTGTGTTTTTTTTTATCTTTGGAGATATCCAAATAAATCTGTTGTGACAACATCATAACATTACAGCGGGATGTAACGTTATGATGTTGTCACAACAGATTTGCTGTCTATTATTGAAAAAACACAGTCGAATGGATAACCTCCTTCTTTAGGAAGTCGGTTAAAAATATACTAAATAGCCACATGGTGCTTATTTACAATGAAATTAATTACTGAATGAAATTAGTATACAAAAAAAAACTTTCCAAAAGAAAGAGGTTATCAACCTCTTTCTTTTAGAAGTTGGTTAAAAATAGGTAAAAGGAATAAAAAATGAAGCATTGACAGATAAATAGGTATAGATATATAAATATGTATAAATAGATAATAGCGCGGGTAGGTGTAAAAAAAAGAATGTATCTCCAATATTGATTTGATACCTATTTTAATTAGAAATACTCAGTTTATTTACTTATTCTTTATAAAATATCAGTGTATAACTTCTGCATAGTGAGTACTCACGTTTGCAGCTCACACATGTGACTAAAGCTATAACTTTCCACCACCTGCCAGCACATCACTTCACTTTCACTGTTTTTTTCACTGTGACCGGTCACAAGGACACCATGTCACAGCTTGATGAGATTGCATTGGTACAGAAAAGCCTTGAGGATAGCTTTGTCTGGAAGATGAGCGAACTGGAGGCACAAATTCAGTGCGCAGGACCAGCCAAAGATAATGTGGCGAGGGTAGCTGAGGAGTTTCGGACCTTGAGGGAGCTAATCTTTAGCACTTTAGCATGCTAAGTCTGCTTAGGAGACAGATCAGCGAGTGTGCCAGACAGGTTGACCAATTGGAGACCTGGCATCGTCGGAAGGCACTGATCTTTCAGGGCATAGCAAAGGTTGAAGGAGAGGTCAGTAGCACAGTGATCCTGGATCTAATTAACAAGAAGCTGGGCCTTTAATCAGTAACCACATCCTCCATAAAGGTCTGCCACAGACTAGGTGCCGCCAACAAGCATCACCACAGTCCTATTTAGTTATTTATTTAAAATATGTTACACTGGAACGCCACACTTAGCAATTACACCAATGAAGCACAATAATAACTAAACATATTATAGCTGTTGATCTTCCATCATCATTCGAAAGGCCGCGGGCCGGCAGCGGGCAGCTCCAGCATATGGTGGATCACGCTCGCTCACGCAGCGATTTTAGTAAGATTCTTCAACTATGACGACAGGTCTGCGGTATGGAGAGCGAAGACAGGTCTGTGTCCGTCAAGGAATTCTTGACCAAGACCCGACAATCCATCTTTGGGAAGGCGAGGCTTCACTTTTCTATGCGGTCATGCTGGACTCAGGACGGTGTCATCGTAATTAAAAGTCCCCGATGGAAGTAAACATAAAATCTCATCGTTTGAAGAATTGAGTCCGTTGCTGCTGAAGTACCTATCCCAAAGTGCAAACTTCTGGAGATAGCCTGAAAAACAAGTAAAAATAATCGTTAATTTTTGGTAACAAAACTCTTAAATATTATCTATATATAAATTCACGCATTAGATACCTACGTTGCGTAGGATTTACTTACCTTTTAATATGCTATCTTTTGCTGTTTGGTAATGATAACCTTTGATTAGTTTTGGCTCGTAATCATTGTTTTGCTTGACTTTGTTTTTTTTTTATCTTTCTTCCTCACACGACCATGAGATGGATTGTTACATGTCTTGCGTACATTCGTACAATAGTTTACCCTCAACAAGGATGTTTTTGTCATTATTTTTCTTTTTTGAAAACATATTGCTAATGCCATTATGACATGACTGTCTTTGACATTGACATCGGGTTTTCAAGGATCGGATACGCTCACGACGTAAACAGATAGTTTTCTCTGTCTACGGCTCACGATAATTTTATGTTTGTTGAGGGCGTAAGGTGCGTTCCGAATGCCACAATTTTATTTTTCTGTACTTTTGTATTTATTTTGGGTTTGTTTTTTTTTTCTATTTCATTGTAACTTATTTTCATTCCTTGGTTGTTCACTGTGTTTTAAAATGATGATGTTAGCTGGCGGGTGGTGCAGAGATGCAACCGTCGTACCTACTTGTTTAGCATGTAGTTTATTTTTTATTTTTTTATAGTTATTTTAATTTTACAAGTATATTTTTAAAAAAATATTTTATTCGTATTTATGACCACTATTTTCGATAATGAATCGTTTTTCTCAGCTAACAAATCTACTGCCACTCTTGAAGATAGTTTTTGTTCCATTACAGACACCCTTGGTGATACTTTACGTCAAAACTTTAACCATAGTCTTGACCGACTGTTTAATGTTTGTCACATCAATGCCCAGAGCATTCCCAGCCACTACAATGAGCTTTACGATACTTTTACGAACAATAACGTCCATACCGTCCTCATTTCAGAGACCTGGCTATAACCTGAGCTTGCGTCTACCACTTACTTTCTACCAGGATTCGTTCTCCTACGGAATGATCGAATCGGTAAGAGAGGGGGTGGTGTTGCAATTTACCTTCATGCCGATTTTTCTTTTAAAATTATTGCTACTTCTTCCTCTACTACTAATTTGGCTGAATTTCTTTTTTTAGAAGTTTGTGTTTTATGAGCTAAAACTGTTCTTGGAGTTGTGTATTGTCCCCCGTCCCTTGATTACTTCATCGAATTAGAATCGGTCCTAGAATCATTAGGTTCGGAGTATGCACATCACAGCGTCATGGGGGATTTCAACACCAATCTCCTTGCCCACAACTCCCCTCGATCCTCTTAACTCCTACATCTGGTCGAGTCAGTTAGTCTGCATGTCTTGCCTCTCCAACCAACGCATCATAACACTGTCGGGGATGATACTTGGCTCGACTTGATTCTCGCATCTAATCCTTCCCTAGTCGCCTCACATGGTCAACAGGACGCTCCTGGCTTTTCCCATAACAACCTTATTTTCCTGTCTTATGTCCTTAAACCTCCTAAACCCAAACCTACCTTCCAGTACAGGCGTGCCTTTGCGCGGATGAATGCAGAAAAACTCATCGAGCATGCTTCCAATATTGACTGGACGCCCCTGGAGGAAGCCACATCAGTCGATGATAAAGTGAATACTTTTAATGCGGTTGTAGTCAAGTTGTATGACACCCACCCACGCTCCTGTCAGGAAAGTCAAGTTGAAGCGCTCACCGGCCCCATGGATGAACAATGGAGTTCTAATGGCAATGCGACGAAGGGATCGCGCGTTCACGCCCCTTTTCAAAACTGCTCGCAATCGTTGTAATCAGATGCTATGATAACATCAGTCGTCACATGATTGTGAAAGCTCTTGATCAGCTCCTTCCTGCAATCTCCCATATCGTTAACTTCTCCCTTTACTCCGGTGTTTTCCCTTCTCTATGGCGGAAAGCCCATGTTCGGCCACTCCCTAAAATTCCTAACCCTACTCTTCTCAGCCATTTTCGACCAATTTCCATCCTTCCCTTTTTATCTAAAGTACTCGAGGCCTGTGTTCACAAGCAATTTTCCCACTTCATCTACCACAACTCCCTTATCAGTCCATTGCAATCCGGGTTCAGGCCCGGCCATAGTACCGTATCAGCCCTCCTTAAAGTGACTGACGATATAAGGCGGGGAATGCAAGACACTAAAGTTTCGGTTTTGGTCTTAATTGATTTTTCCAATGCTTTCAATACCGTCAGTCACGAAGTCCTTTTATCCATCCTCTCCTATCTGATGGTCTCTCCGGAGGTATTGGAATGGTTTTCTTCCTATCTTCGGGGGCGCCAGCAATCAGTTCTTGCTGGTGACTCTAGCTCCAGCTGGTGTGATCTTGATGCTGGCGTCTCTCAAGGCGGTATTTTATTCTCTATTTTTATAGATCTCATAACTACCGAGCTTCAGTGTGTGTATCATCTTTACGCTTTCGACTTACAGCTTTACTGTCAGGCTAGTGTTGACAGCTTGTCCAGTGCGATCGAGGAGCTAAACCGGGATTTACGTTTTGTCAAAAACTGGTCTGATCGTTTCGGGGTGGCGGTTAACCCAACCAAGTGCCAGGCTATTATTATAGGGAGTCCCCCATAGCCTGAGAAGGCTGAATGGCTTAACGGTGCCACCGGTTACCTTTGACGGCACGGTTATTCCGTTTAGCTCTGACGTCAAAGATCTGGGTTTGCATGTTGACACTTGCCTTGACTGGCGTAAGCAGGTTGCGATTGTGAGCAAGAAAGTCACCGGAACATTGCGGTCGCTCTATCGGCTAAAAAATATTCTCCCATCACACCTATAGGTAATGCTTGTACAGTCCCTAATCTTCCCCATAATTGACTATGGTGATGTGTGCTACCGACTTCTTAATAACTGCATTCGATTAGTATTTAATCTTCGTAAGTATGATCACGTCTCCGCACATCGGTCACTTTTAAAATGGTTGCCCATCCGACAACGCAGAGCGTTGAGAGCTTTGACTACCCTATTTTCTCTTCTTAATAAGCCTACTTCTCCTTCTTATGTGACTACTTATTTTCAATATTTATGCTCTGCGCACAGTAAGAATCTTCGTTCCTCCAATAATCGTCTTCTACGTTGTCCTTCTCACCGCTCTCTTTTCTCAAGTCGTCTTTCTTTGTCCAGGCTGTCTTCCTTTGGAATGCGCTCCCTCTGAACATCAGGTTGGCCAACAGGCGGTTCACATTTAAAGTTAAAGCTCGCCAAGACTTACTTAAGAAGCTGGCAGATTCATCTCTTAATTAAATTGTTGTTAGTTTGTCTCTCTCTTTACTTATTGTACATATATATGTATGTATTTATGTATGTATCGTTATATTTTATTTGTAAATGTTCTCTTACCATTTGTTATGCTGCACCTACTATGTTTTCTCTCTGCATCACCCTAAGGTAGACTGGTAAAAAATGCCTAAGGCATTAAGTCCGCCTTTGTACAGTGTTTTTATACTTGTGCATAAAGTTTTAATAAATAATAAATAAATAAATAAATTATGTGATAGATATTTACAAACTGATTCAAGATCAAAGAACAAAATCGTTTGGAGTGTGGGCGCTATGGCGCGAGGACTTATAAAAAAATGCATTTTTTTTTGGTTTTTCGTACACCATCTCATAGTTTTCTACTACAGCAACAGTTTCTTTCCAGAAAAGATTTTCATCTGAGCTACCATTTTGGAAATATAGAGCGTTTTGTAAAAACAAGAAAAAAATTAAAAAACTCCTAACTCGGAAACGGTGCGTCGGAGGGCCATGCCTCTCTGAACCTAAATAGTTTCTATGGACAAGGGTAATAGGCTTCTGCAAGAAAAACGGACGAAATCTGTTAGTTTTTTTTTTTCCGAAAATTTGTGTCTTTGCCCCTAACGATACTCAAGCTGAAAGATCGACCGACACAGAATATTTTTTTCAATTTTTTCTTTTTTCTCAATATTTCTCGGATTTTTTTACACCATCTCATAGTTTTCTACTAGAGCAACAGTTTCTTTCCAGAAAATATTTTCTTTTGAGCTACCATTTTGGAAATGTAGATAGTTTTATAAAAATTAAATAAAATTCGGAGGCCCATAATTCGGAAACGGTGCCTCTTGGGTCCATACTTCGCAGAACCTAAATGGTTTTTATGGCCAAGGTTAACCCGAAACTGCCATTTTTTTTTCAAATTTCCTATTTTTTTTTTTTGGAAAATCCACTAAGTCCCAAAAAATTTTTTTGCCGAAAATTTTATTTTTTTGTTTTCTTTGCTGCGCATAGTGCCCCTAAGCGTATACTTCAACTCCTAAAAATCTGCCCCTTAGACGACCCACTGACCAACAAATCACCAAGATTTCAAAGATAAACTTCCACTAGCTTGAAAGCTTTTTAGTTCTAATCTTCACTTTATATACAAAGCCTTGGAACACTAAGGGTCAGCTCACACCGAGACGCGACACTGCGCGCACATTTTAAAAAGCGATTCAAAAGAAGGCTGGCGAAAATGGACCCAAAGAATCTGAAAATTAACTAAACTCCGTTCCAGTGTAAATATAAAATAATTATAACTACAATTTTATGAGATATTTATTTATTAAATATTGATTTTTTAGGACTCGGGAATCAAAAGTTATAAATAATTTTCAATTTACTAAAATTAAGTAATCGTGCACTTACAAAACGCAACATTTTTCCGATTACGTTCCAATCCAATGACATGCGTTTTTGTTTATGGGTTTATTACCACAAATGGATCTTTCTCTTAGTTTTTATACATTCAATTATGTCAAAAATTCATAAAAAATAACATGCAAACCTGATATTAAAACGCCAATTAACAATGCAAAAGCATCTAATAATAAAAATGGTACTGTGGCGATTTTATAGTATTTCCAATAAAGGAACGTTATCAATGATGATCCATTGAGTCCCGTCACTACTGTCACTGTCAGATCTGTGATGATCTAGTCCATCGTTATGTTTGTATTTTTGACTGGGATTTTATGTTTATCATTGCGATTTTGTAGATTCTCGACGACTTGGCCTTTACATCTTGAGATGTAGATAATGCACCCTGTCTTAGACTACCGCATTCTTCTCTGGACATTGGACAATTAGTTGCTTTTGATTTGGACTTTGATTTTAACCACAAACATGCGTTGCGTTAATTTCTTCTTCTCTTACGACTTGCGCTCTTACGGAGGCGTCGTCTCTCTGATGAAGGAGCTCAGAGCTTTGAAAAAGTTCAGAGATCCACGTATCCACGTGATGTAAGTATATTCGTAAAAGAACATGTATTTATATCTATGTAAAGAACTTATTTAGGATATCTATCTGAACAACAAATTATGATTCGTTTAGCTTTTATATGCATAAATACATACTGTTGTAATCTTATATTAGGCTCATTCTTACTGTTGCCCAATACTTTATCGGACTAAAACAGTATACAGTAAAAGACTAGCCGAGGTAGCAGTAGAAGTAGTGTAATTTACTGAGATGTTTCAGTCATCAAAATGGAAGATGGGTGGCTGTTGCATTTTGTCTTGAAATATTTATATACCGCTCCACAGGTATCAGAGGTCATATTATCTTTCATATCAAACTACATTTCTGTTTTTCTTTTCGTGGGGACCTGGATACACTCTACGAGTCCGGCACTTTTGTTACTTATACTGGAACTCTTTATGTTTATTACAATAAAGGTGAATTTATAATTATTTAAACATAATTAATTAATTCCAGATAACAGGAGATAACTACCTTTGTCACTCATGTTGGGGGCTGATAAGCTGCGACCCTGAAAATGAAACCCGACAGCAACTTTGCCATCGTAACGTCTGTGTTGCATAAAATAAAAACTATGTAAAAATACCAAAAAATAAGATTTATTACTCATCGTTTTTTTATTCAACAAACCCTGCTTTTCAATAGCTGTGCATAGCTAGTCAGCTCTGGCTGTTATAATTTATGTAAAACAATATTATCTACTCTCAGCGTAATAAGAATCGTTTTACTTGAATTCGCTTATGGATCAAAATCGTAACAACATAGTTTTTATATTGATTGAACTAATTACAGGGTTGGTAATCAGTTTAGTCTCTAGCTGCAGTCTAGCAGTTTTATGATTCATCAATTAGGTACAGGCAATGAAGTAAAAATTCTGGTTTTGGCTTATGACGAGAAGCAAAACACGTAAAGTCAGAACTAAAACTGCGAGGGAAATACAGTAGAATATTCGAATCTTCTTTTATGAGTCGTCTTAAATATTATTATATTTTGATTCATCTTAATTACGGAGTCATTCCACTGTTAAAAACCTTAATCGTAAGATTTTTAGGTTATCTTGTGAATAGACGTATATCTCTTTTCTCCCAACTTTTCCGTCTTACTTTCCATTTACTTTTCTGATAGTCTTTAGTCGTTTTACAACTACGTATAAGTTGTTATGATGAATGCTACCTCTAAGAGTGGGTCCCAAAATACATGTAGTCTCGCCCGTCTCCTTTAACTTTATTTTCTACACGAAAGGATACACATTTCTTTACAGGCGTCACGTGGCGCAGCGCTGCGTGGCGCAACGTTTTCTCACAACGAAATGTGTATCTTCTCTCTATAAGTGTGCGCGCAGCGTCGCGTCTCGGTGTGTACTGAGTCAGAACACCTACACCTACCTGTTAGGGTCAGTACTACTGACATAGGTTTTAAGAGATTGTGCCAAAATCTACAATTCTTTCAGAAATCCCTAAATTTACTACCTACCTACTACCTACCTACTACCTACCTACTACCTACCTACTACCTACCTACTACCTACCTACTACCTACCTACTACCTACCTACTACCTACCTACTACCTACCTACTACCTACCTACTACCTACCTACTACCTACCTACTACCTACCTACTACCTACCTACTACCTACCTACTACCTACCTACTACCTACCTACTACCTACCTACTACCTACCTACTACCTACCTACTACCTACCTACTACCTACCTACTACCTACCTACTACCTACCTACTACCTACCTACTACCTACCTACTACCTACCTACTACCTACCTACTACCTACCTACTACCTACCTACTACCTACCTACTACCTACCTACTACCTACCTACTACCTACCTACTACCTACCTACTACCTACCTACTACCTACCTACTACCTACCTACTACCTACCTACTACCTACCTACTACCTACCTACTACCTACCTACTACCTACCTACTACCTACCTACTACCTACCTACTACCTACCTACTACCTACCTACTACCTACCTACTACCTACCTACTACCTACCTACTACCTACCTACTACCTACCTACTACCTACCTACTACCTACCTACTACCTACCTACTACCTACCTACTACCTACCTACTACCTACCTACTACCTACCTACTACCTACCTACTACCTACCTACTACCTACCTACTACCTACCTACTACCTACCTACTACCTACCTACTACCTACCTACTACCTACCTACTACCTACCTACTACCTACCTACTACCTACCTACTACCTACCTACTACCTACCTACTACCTACCTACTACCTACCTACTACCTACCTACTACCTACCTACTACCTACCTACTACCTACCTACTACCTACCTACTACCTACCTACTACCTACCTACTACCTACCTACTACCTACCTACTACCTACCTACTACCTACCTACTACCTACCTACTACCTACCTACTACCTACCTACTACCTACCTACTACCTACCTACTACCTACCTACTACCTACCTACTACCTACCTACTACCTACCTACTACCTACCTACTACCTACCTACTACCTACCTACTACCTACCTACTACCTACCTACTACCTACCTACTACCTACCTACTACCTACCTACTACCTACCTACTACCTACCTACTACCTACCTACTACCTACCTACTACCTACCTACTACCTACCTACTACCTACCTACTACCTACCTACTACCTACCTACCTAAGAGAACCTTCTCCTGTCAGTAACATACAAAACAAAAAAACAATTATCGAAATCTATCCAGCCGTTCACGCGTGATGCCGTGACCAAGGGAAATAGGGATTCATTTTTAGATATATATATATATATATAGACTAGCTGTCCCGCGTAACTTCATCTGCGTCACATGTTCCCCGTTTTCGCAACATTTTTCATTACTGCTCCGCTCCGATTGATCGTAGCGTGATGATATATAGCATACGTCCTTCCCCAGGTTGAAATCTATCTTCTTGCCAAATTTCATTAGGATCAGATTCGCCGTTTAATCGTGAAAAAGTAACAAACAGAAATACAAACAAACAGAGTGACTTTCGCATTTATAATATTAGTATGGATATATAGATCGACTAGCTGTCCCCGGCATGCGTTGCAATGCACTTTTTACCTACCCTATCTACCTACCCACCATACCCTACCCTACCCTACCTACCATACCCTACTACCCTACCTACCTACCTATCTACCCTACCTACCCTACGCTACCTACCTACCTACCTACCCTATCTTTCCTTTTAAACCTTCCCTGGACTACGACAAACATTTTAAAACCAAATTCAGCTAAATCGGCCCAGCCGTTCTCGAGTTTTAGCGAGACTAACGAACAGCAATTGATTTTTATTTATATAGATAGATAGATAGATAGAACTACGGCGTTTCAACGTGACCTTGACCGCGTCGTGTATGTTTTATTAGGTAGTACCTACATTCATGAATGTAAATAGTGTGATGAATGAATGTAATCCTACTAATAGGTATTATAAATGCGAAAGTTTGTGAGGATGGATGGATGGATGGATGTCTGTTACTCTTTCACGCAAAAACTACTGAATGGATTTGGATGAAATTTGGCACACGGGTAGTTTGTAACCTGGATTAACACATAGGATACTATTTATCCCGATAATATGTTCCCGTGGGACAATTATCGAAATCCACGCGGGCGACGCCGCGGGCATAAGCTAGTGTTATAAAATGTAAGTACATTATTAGTTTATTACATATACCACGAAAAGTGCACGTACAAAATTAAAGTTTAGTAAGATAAGCTTTGTTCTGCAGGCTGTGGCTTCATAACGAATTATGTCTGAATACCTACTTGTTAATAACTAATAAGTTTTACCTATCACACAGTAAAATTAGAACCAACTCCGAATTACACATTTCATCCCTAATAGGTACTGTCAAACTTAGGTTTGAACATCATGACATAATTTAAGAATGTTTAACTTCATTCTTAAAAAATGATAAATCTAATTCACCCAAACAAAAACGTCGCAGCCAGTACCTACCTACCTACTTGTTTGACGAATGAAATGTGAAATATTCGCGAGTCCACGCACTTATTACTGGCACCAACTTACAATGATAACGCCACGCCATCTAGTATCAACAGATAATTATTTCGAGTTTTGTTATGCAAGGGGCTCGATTGTTCTTTAGAAGTTCTTTAGATATCCGGTAGATGGTGTGACTCCAAGCACGCACACTGGCAAAGATTTTTCGTTTTTTTTTCGGCCCTGGAAATCCTATAAACCTTGTTATTTCTTTATGTTTGAAGGGTTTTGCGACAACACTAATTCGTAATAACATCATATTGTTTCATTACTTCTACAAAAAGCATATAAGTATCGAGATTTTCAAGAAACAAAAATGTATGGGAAAGTGCGATTAAGGTGGAAGTTTAATCGCACTTTCCCATACATTTTTGTTTCTTCAAAATCTCGATACTTATATGCTTTTTGTAGAAGTAATGAAACAATATGATGTTATTACGAATTAGTGTTGTCGCAAAACCCTTCAAACATAAAGAAATAACAAGGTTTATAGGATTTCCAGGGCCGAAAAAAAAACGAAAAATCTTTGCTAGTGTGCGTGCTTTGAGTCACACCATCTACCGGATATCTAAAGAACTTCTAAAGAACAATCGAGCCCCTTGCATAACAAAACTCGAAATAATTATCTGTTGATACTAGATGGCGTGGCGTTGTCATTGTAAGTTGGTGCCAGTAATAAGTGCGTGGACTCGCGAATATTTCACATTTCATTCGTCAAACAAGTAGGTAGGTAGGTACTGGCTGCGACGTTTTTGTTTGGGTGAATTAGATTTATCATTTTTTAAGAATGAAGTTAAACATTCTTAAATTATGTCATGATGTTCAAACCAAAGTTTGAAAGTACCTATTAGGGATGAAATGTGTAATTCGGAGTTGGTTCTAATTTTACTGTGTGATAGGTAAAACTTATTAGTTATTAACAAGTAGGTATTCAGACATAATTCGTTATGAAGCCACAGCCTGCAGCACAAAGCTTATCTTACTAAACTTTAATTTTGTACGTGCACTTTTCGTGGTATATGTAATAAACTAATAATGTACTTACATTTTATAACACTAGCTTATGCCCGCGGCGTCGCCCGCGTGGATTTCGATAATTGTCCCACGGGAACATATTATCGGGATAAATAGTATCCTATGTGTTAATCCAGGTTACAAACTACCCGTGTGCCAAATTTCATCCAAATCCATTCAGTAGTTTTTGCGTGAAAGAGTAACAGACATCCATCCATCCATCCATCCTCACAAACTTTCGCATTTATAATATTAGTAGGATTACATTCATTCATCACACTATTTACATTCATGAATGTAGGTACTACCTAATAAAACATACACGACGCGGTCAAGGTCACGTTGAAACGCCGTAGTTCTATCTATCTATCTCTCTATATAAATAAAAATCAATTGCTGTTCGTTAGTCTCGCTAAAACTCGAGAACGGCTGGGCCGATTTAGCTGAATTTGGTTTTAAAATGTTTGTCGTAGTCCAGGGAAGGTTTAAAAGGAAAGATAGGGTAGGTAGGTAGGTAGGTAGCGTAGGGTAGATAGGTAGGTAGGTAGGGTAGTAGGGTATGGTAGGTAGGGTAGGGTAGGGTATGGTGGGTAGGTAGATAGGGTAGGTAAAAAGTGCATTGCAACGCATGCCGGGGACAGCTAGTCGATCTATATATCCATACTAATATTATAAATGCGAAAGTCACTCTGTTTGTTTGTATGTCTGTTTGTTACTTTTTCACGATTAAACGGCTAATCTGATCCTAATGAAACCTGGCAAGAAGATAGATTTCAACCTGGGGAAGGACGTATGCTATATATCATCACGCTACGATCAATCGGAGCGGAGCAGTAATGAAAAATGTTGCGAAAACAGACAGCAGTCTATATATATTTATATATCTAAAAATGAATCCCTATTTCCCTTGGTCACGGCATCACGCGTGAACGGCTGGATAGATTTCGATAATTGTTTTTTTGTTTTGTATGTTACTGACAGGAGAAGGTTCTCTTAGGTAGGTAGTAGGTAGGTAGTAGGCAGGTAGTAGGTAGGTAGGTAGTAGGTAGGTAGTAGGCAGGTAGTAGGTAGGTAGGTAGTAGGTAGGTAGTAGGTAGGTAGTAAATTTAGGGATTTCTGAAAGAATTGTAGATTTTGGCACAATCTCTTAAAACCTATGTCAGTAGTACTGACCCTAACAGGTAGGTGTAGGTGTTCTGACTCAGTACACACCGAGACGCGACGCTGCGCGCACACTTATAAAGAGAAGATACACATTTCGTTGTGAGAAAACGTTGCGCCACGCAGCGCTGCGCCACGTGACGCCTGTAAAGAAATGTGTATCCTTTCGTGTAGAAAATAAAGTTAAATTTTGAATCGCTTTTTAAAATGTGCGCGCAGTGTCGCGTCTCGGTGTGAGCTGACCCTTAGTGTTCCAAGGCTTTGTATATAAAGTGAAGATTAGAACTAAAAAGCTTTCAAGCTAGTGGAAGTTTATCTTTGAAATCTTGGTGATTTGTTGGTCAGTGGGCCGTCTAAGGGGCGGATTTTTAGGAGTTGAAGTATACGCTTAGGGGCACTATGCGCAGCAAAGAAAACAAAAAAATAAAATTTTCGGCAAAAAAATTTTTTGGGACTAAGTGGATTTTCCCAAAAAAAAAAATTGGGAATTTGAAAAAAAATGGCAGTTTCGGGTTAACCTTGGCCATAAAAACCATTTAGGTCCTGCGAAGTATGGACCCAAGAGGCACCGTTTCCGAATTATGGGCCTCCGAATTTTATTTAATTTTTATAAAACCATCTACATTTCCAAAATGGTAGAAAATATTTTCTGGAAAGAAACTGTTGCTCTAGTAGAAAACTATGAGATGGTGTAAAAAAATCCGAGAAATATTGAGAAAAAAGAAAAAATTGAAAAAAATATTCTGTGTCGGTCGATCTTTCAGCTTGAGTATCGTTAGGGGCAAAGACACAAATTTTCGGGAAAAAAATTACTAACAGATTTCGTCCGTTTTCTTGCAGAACCCTATTACCCTTGTCCATAGAAACTATTTAGGTTCAGAGAGGCATGGCCCTCCGACGCACCGTTTCCGAGGTAGGAGTTTTTTAATTTTTTTCTTGTTTTTACAAAACGCTCTATATTTCCAAAATGGTAGCTCAGATGAAAATCTTTTCTGGAAAAAAACTGTTGCTGTAGTAGAAAACTATGAGATGGTGTACGAAAAACAAAAAAAAAATGCATTTTTTTTTATAAGTCCTCGCGCCATAGCGCCCACACTCCAACCGATTTTGTTCTTTGATCTTGAATCAGTTTGTAAATATCTATCACATAATTTATTTATTTATTTATTATTTATTAAAACTTTATGCACAAGTATAAAAACACTGAACAAAGGCGGACTTAATGCCTTAGGCATTTTTTACCAGTCTACCTTAGGGTGATGCAGAGAGAAAACATAGTAGGTGCAGCATAACAAATGGTAAGAGAACATTTACAAATAAAATATAACGATACATACATAAATACATACATATATATGTACAATAAGTAAAGAGAGAGACAAACTAACAACAATTTAATTAAGAGATGAATCTGCCAGCTTCTTAAGTAAGTGTTCGCGAGCTTTAACTTTAAATGTGAACCGACTGTTGGCCAACCTGATGTTCAGAGGGAGCGCATTCCAAAGGAAGACAGCCTGGACAAAGAAAGACGACTTGAGAAAAGAGAGCGGTGACGGTGAGAAGGACAACGTAGAAGACGATTATTGGAGGAACGAAGATTCTTACTGTGCGCAGAGCATAAATATTGAAAATAAGTAGTCACATAAGAAGGAGAAGTAGGCTTATTAAGAAGAGAAAATAGGGTAGTCAAAGCTCTCAACGCTCTGCGTTGTCGGATGGGCAACCATTTTAAAAGTGACCGATGTGCGGAGACGTGATCATACTTACGAAGATTAAATACGAATCGAATGCAGTTATTAAGAAGTCAGTAGCACACATCACCATAGTCAATTATGGGGAAGATTAGGGACTGTACAAGCATTACCTATAGGTGTGATGGGAGAATATTTTTTAGCGCCCCCGAAGATAGGAAGAAAACCATTCCAATACCTCCGGAGAGACCATAAGATAGGAGAGGATGGATAAAAGGACTTCGTGACTGACGGTATTGAAAGCATTGGAAAAATCAATTAAGACCAAAACCGAAACTTTAGTGTCTTGCATTCCCCGCCTTATATCGTCAGTCACTTTAAGGAGGGCTGATACGGTACTATGGCCGGGCCTGAACCCGGATTGCAATGGACTGATAAGGGAGTTGTGGTAGATGAAGTGGGAAAATTGCTTGTGAACACAGGCCTCGAGTACTTTAGATAAAAAGGGAAGGATGGAAATTGGTCGAAAATGGCTGAGAAGAGTAGGGTTAGGAATTTTAGGGAGTGGCCGAACATGGGCTTTCCGCCATAGAGAAGGGAAAACACCGGAGTAAAGGGAGAAGTTAACGATTTGGGAGATTGCAGGAAGGAGCTGATCAAGAGCTTTCACAATCATGTGACGACTGATGTTATCATAGCCCACGGCTTTGGACTTAATGGACAGGATTATCTTCTTGATCTCTCCGGGATCGACTGGGGTGAAGACAAAGGGAGAAATATTGGGTCGCGTCAGACCAGCAAGATAGTCAATGGTTTGACATTTGGTTAGACTATCAAGAGTAGGGACAGTGGAGAAATGGCGATTTAGATCGTCCAAACCAAATGCCTTAGGAAGGTCTGAATGCCGCGCTCTGCCGATACCTAGAATTCCAAGGAATTTCCAAATATCAGCAGGAGAAGCAGAAGTGATATTATCAAAAATGTGGCTGCGTTTAGCGTTGCGTACCATCTGATTACAACGATTGCGAGCAGTTTTGAAAAGGGGCGTGAACGCGCGATCCCTTCGTCGCATTGCCATTAGAACTCCATTGTTCATCCATGGGGCAGGTGAGCGCTTCAACTTGACTTTCCTGACAGGAGCGTGGGTGTCATACAACTTGACTACAAACGCATTAAAAGTATTCACTTTATCATCGACTGATGTGGCTTCCTCCAGGGGCGTCCAGTCAATATTGGAAGCATGCTCGATGAGTTTTTCTGCATTCATCCGCGCAAAGGCACGCCTGTACTGGAAGGTAGGTTTGGGTTTAGGAGGTTTAAGGACATAAGACAGGAAAATAAGGTTGTTATGGGAAAAGCCAGGAGCGTCCTGTTGACCATGTGAGGCGACTAGGGAAGGATTAGATGCGAGAATCAAGTCGAGCCAAGTATCATCCCCGACAGTGTTATGATGCGTTGGTTGGAGAGGCAAGACATGCAGACTAACTGACTCGACCAGATGTAGGAGTTTACAGGATCGAGGGGAGTTGTGGGCAAGGAGATTGGTGTTGAAATCCCCCATGACGCTGTGATGTGCATACTCCGAACCTAATGATTCTAGGACCGATTCTAATTCGATGAAGTAATCAAGGGACGGGGGACAATACACAACTCCAAGAACAGTTTTAGCTCCTATAACACAAACTTCTAAAAAAAGAAATTCAGCCAAATTAGTAGTAGAGGAAGAAGTAGCAATAATTTTAAAAGAAAAATCGGCATGAAGGTAAATTGCAACACCACCCCCTCTCTTACCGATTCGATCATTCCGTAGGAGAACGAATCCTGGTAGAAAGTAAGTGGTAGACGCAAGCTCAGGTTATAGCCAGGTCTCTGAAATGAGGACGGTATGGACGTTATTGTTCGTAAAAGTATCGTAAAGCTCATTGTAGTGGCTGGGAATGCTCTGGGCATTGATGTGACAAACATTAAACAGTCGGTCAAGACTATGGTTAAAGTTTTGACGTAAAGTATCACCAAGGGTGTCTGTAATGGAACAAAAAATATCTTCAAGAGTGGCAGTAGATTTGTTAGCTGAGAAAAACGATTCATTATCGAAAATAGTGGTCATAAATACGAATAAAATATTTAAAAAAAAATATAGTTGTAAAATTAAAATAACTATAAAAAAATAAAAAATAAACTACATGCTAAACAAGTACGACGGTTGCATCTCTGCACCACCCGCCAGCTAACATCATCATTTTAAAACACAGTGAACCAACCAAGGAATGAAAATAAGTTACAATGAAATAGAAAAAAAAAACAAACCCAAAATAAATACAAAAGTACAGAAAAATAAAATTGTGGCATTCGGAACGCACCTTACGCCCTCAACAAACATAAAATTATCGTGAGCCGTAGACAGAGAAAACTATCTGTCTACGTCGTGAGCGTATCCGATCCTTGAAAACCCGATGTCAATGTCAAAGACAGTCATGTCATAATGGCATTAGCAATATGTTTTCAAAAAAGAAAAATAATGACAAAAACATCCTTGTTGAGGGTAAACTATTGTACGAATGTACGCAAGACATGTAACAATCCATCTCATGGTCGTGTGAGGAAGAAAGATAAAAAAAAAACAAAGTCAAGCAAAACAATGATTACGAGCCAAAACTAATCAAAGGTTATCATTACCAAACAGCAAAAGATAGCATATTAAAAGGTAAGTAAATCCTACGCAACGTAGGTATCTAATGCGTGAATTTTGTAAGATAATATTTAAGAGTTTTGTTACCAAAAATTAACGATTATTTTTACTTGTTTTTCAGGCTATCTCCAGAAGTTTGCACTTTGGGATAGGTACTTCAGCAGCAACAGACTCAATTCTTCAAACGATGAGATTTTATGTTTACTTCCTGTCCTGTCGTCATAGTTGAAGAATCTTACTAAAATCGCTGCGTGAGCGAGCGTGATCCACCATATGCTGGAGCTGCCGCTGCCGGCCCGCGGCCTTTCGAATGATGATGGAAGATCAACAGCTATAATATGTTTAGTTATTATTGTGCTTCATTGGTGTAATTGCTAAGTGTGGCGTTCCAGTGTAACATATTAAAATAAATAAATAAATAGGACTGTGGTGATGCTTGTTGGCTGCACCTAGTCTGTGGCAGACCTTTATGGAGGATGTGGTTACTGATTAAAGACCCAGCTTCTTGTTAATTAGATCCAGGATCACTGTGCTACTGACCTCTCCTTCAACCTTTGCTATGCCCTGAAAGATCAGTGCCTTCCGACGATGCCAGGTCTCCAATTGGTCGACCTGTCTGGCACACTCGCTGATCTGTCTCCTAAGCAGACTTAGCATGCTAAAGTGCTAAAGATTAGCTCCCTGAAGGTCCGAAACTCCTCAGCTACCCTCGCCACATTATCTTTGGCTGGTCCTGCGCACTGAATTTGTGCCTCCAGTTCGCTCATCTTCCGGACAAAGCTATCCTCAAGGCTTTTCTGTACCAATGCAATCTCATCAAGCTGTGACATGGTGTCCTTGTGACCGGTCACAGTGAAAAAAACAGTGAAAGTGAAGTGATGTGCTGGCAGGTGGTGGAAAGTTATAGCTTTAGTCACATGTGTGAGCTGCAAACGTGAGTACTCACTATGCAGAAGTTATACACTGATATTTTATAAAGAATAAGTAAATAAACTGAGTATTTCTAATTAAAATATCAAATCAATATTGGAGATACGTTCTTTTTTTTTACACCTACCCGCGCTATTATCTATTTATACATATTTATATACCTATACCTATTTATCTGTCAATGCTTCATTTTTTATTCCTTTTATCTATTTTTAACCAACTTCTAAAAGAAAGAGGTTATCAATTGGAAAGTTTTTTTTTGTATACTAATTTCATTCAGTAATTAATTTCATTGTAAATAAGCACCATGTGGCTATTTAGTATATTTTTAACCGACTTCCTAAAGAAGGAGGTTATCCATTCGACTGTGTTTTTTTTTATCTTTGGAGATATCCAATAGAACTCTTCAATAATAGACAGCAAATCTGTTGTGACATCATAACGTTACATCCCGCTGTAACGTTATGATGTTGTCACAACAGATTTATTTGGATATCTCCAAAGATAAAAAAAAAACACAGTCGAATGGATAACCTCCTTCTTTAGGAAGTCGTGTCTTCTTTAGGAAGTCGTGTATTGTATGCTCTTGGGGCCAAAATGTAATATTCTATAAATTGATTTTCATCATATTACATTTTGATTTTTCATTTTGGTATGCAGATGTGTACAGTAAAACCAGATTTCGACAGTTAGTTATACATAGTATGTTAGTTTCCATTTGATTGGTGATAAGCATATTACCATGATAATGTAACAATACATGTATTGTATTTACATTCATAGCAAAAATTTAATAGGATAATACAACTAAATGGATAAATAAAAAACTTTTTTCAAAGAACAAAACAACTTCAAAAAAGTGTAATATAACTTTAGCTTCAGAAGTTGGTGCCAAAAAATCTGAATCAAACAAACAAGTAACCAACTTCTGAAGCTAAAGTTATTTTTCACTTTTTGGTTTTTTGAAGTCAGTTTTAATTTTTTTGCAAATAGTTTTTGCAAAAAGAGTATCCATGGAGTTTCTTGCACGTTCTTGTCCATAGAGATCTACCTCCCTTTTGGAACGTGCAACTAGAGACCTGAGTCCTTGACACTTTGAAACACCTTGAAATGTGTGGACATTGATATTGTGGGCTTTATAGATTCCTAGATCCTTGGTAACTTTTTATCTTGGTCTATGTTTTGTAGTAAGCAAGAACTTATTGTCGGGCCTACGATATCCTCCCATACTTACGTATTAACGCTGTAACAAAAAAATATTGTAAAACCAAATGATTTTAAAAGAGTAACCATGGAGTTTCTTGCCGGTTCTTTTCCATAGGAAACGACCAACACGAACCGTGCACCTTTCTTGTTGACGTTTTACAAGTGCCCTTGTAGGCCTATGTGAAATAAAAATATTTTGATTTTGATTCAAAACTGCCTGTAAATGGTATTTAAATAAATGCGTTGAGTTTGTATCAATTGTATTTTTTTGCCTTATAAGTGCCTATATGACTTGACTTAGATTGTTTTTTTATAAACAATTTAATGTATTATGTAGTTGAAAGGTGGGCAGTGATATCCTCTTAGTGGAAATGGCCTTGACTTATGAATTGTAGGTTGTATGTTCGAACCCTGACAGGCTCTTTACTTTGGGTAAATGAATACTAATACTACTTGAATAAAAAGCATGACTTACAATAGTTAATTATATAATTAGAGTAAAACACAACATAACCAAACAAATTGTGTAAAACACAACATAAGGAGTCTCTTTGAAGGATCGCATCCGGAACGAGGTGATCTGAAGTGGCAATGGACCGGCCATATTAGCCGTAGAACCGATGACCGTTGGGGTAGACGTGTTGTTGAGTGGAGACCGCGAATCGACAAGCGTAAGATGGGACGCCCTCAGGCTCGGTGGAGCGACGATCTTTGCAGGGTAGCTGGTAGCAACTGGATGAGAGTTGCCGAGAATCGGGTTAAGTGGCGAGCAATCGAAGAGGCCTATGTCCAGCAGTGGACTGCGGTAGGCTGCTGATGATGACGATGATGACACTTACACAACACATTTATCACAACTAATTTAAGATTCCAGAACCAGAACATAAGATTCCCTTGTAGAAAGAACTGTTCAGAACAGAATAGATTTTCGCACTTGAATGTTTATGTCACTGACATTTAAATATGTAAATCGCGACAAGCGACGTTCCGTTTCATGTTAGGTACTATTGATGGGTAGTTATTGTAAAAAAAAAATAACTAAAATAAAAACGTTGCAGTGGCCCATCTCGTATTATTTTTTTTAAATATTTTAGTCATAAAATAATGATAATCTAAGCTATCTGCATCTTTCCTAATTAAACGTTTTTGATGAGAACGCCATCTAGCGGTTCAGAAAGTAACCGTTTACGTGTGCATGTGTGTGTGTGCATGGTGTGTACATATATGAAGTGGAGACGACTTGGGGGAATCTTGAAAATCTCCGTTTGAGAAGAGTTAACAAGTAAACTGTATATGTGGAAAAATCAAGACAAAAGGCTAGTTTACGCAAATAGAATATTGTCCATCAAAGATATTTGCGAGACCAAATATCTTTGATATTTCCCAATGCGAGACTACAACGCCATCTATTGAAAAAACGGCGGCGGGATCGTCAGCGGAACCACCTTAAACTTCCACCTTAAGGTGAAATGCCAGGCTAATCCGCGAAATAAAATCTTCTTACGTTTTTTTTTTTTGCAATTTGCTGGTCAGTTTTATGTTGATAAAAATATATTTCGCGACCAATATGAGTTATAATCATCAAAACAAACCCTGTCTATAAACACATACGTATTACGGCCGCGAATCATATTTTGTTACACTGACCGGCAAGAAACGTATGAAAATTTGAATTTCGACGTCTACCCTGACACTTCCACCTTAAGAGCCCCGCTTCTGTGGCTTGTTGGCACATGTAAACATAGATTGTAAAGCTACCTGCAAGATGGCGGGCGTGTTGCCGCTGCTGACCAGGAACCTCGGGTTGTCCCACACCCGGTCCCGCACTGTGCAGGACAGCCCCGCTTCTATGGCCTTCCTCAGTGCAACCATATCTTGTGGTGATGGCGCTTTGAACGGGTACGGTTTCTCGCCCATTACCGCTGAAAGAAGTTTTTATTATCAGAATCTGTTAGGATTCAAACACTGATTTTAAGCTTTCACGGTTTATAACAGATAGAGATGTCCAGGTTGCTAAGTGCTGATCGGACAAAATCTGAGTCATCGATTCGTGAAGAAGAAGACGGTTTGTAACTAAACATACACGTGTTATCAATCATCATCTGTCTAGCCTTTTCCCGAACTATCTTATCGGTGTCGGCTTCCAGTCAAACCGGATGCAGCTGAGTACCAGTATTTTACATTAAGCGACTGCCTATCTGACCTCCACAACCCAGTAACGGGGTAATACGATACCCTTTGGTAAGACTGGATGTCAGACTTTTGGCTTCTGACTACTCGTAACGACTGTCAAAGATCTACAAATGACAGCCGGGACCAACGGCTTAACGTGCTTTCCGAGGCACGGAGGAAACTCGGTATGTAATTATGGTACGTGGTGTACGTGTTATCGATAGCTCATAATAATTAAAAATCACAGAAGATATCCCGTAAACGCCAGTGTAACCATTTCTAGAGAAATTCGAGCAATGAAAGTACCAGTAAATGGATTGGGTTCTTATTCAATGTTTTTGGCATTCAATTTTTGAGCACTTTTCTCTTCTTTTTAAATACCAGTTTTGGCTGTAGTGCAAAACAGACATCCTAACTTACAAAATCAAAGCTTTCGTTCGAAATCAATTTGCATCATGTGTTTTTGTAGGTTTTCGGCGACAACCTACAAGTTATAACTATTTTAAACAACATAACAAGTTATTAAAAGCAACTAGCAAAGTAAATCAAAGTTCAAGTTTAGAAAATACTAGATAAATTATTGTAAGTTCGAAAAGTTTCAGGACGGCACACATTAGATTAATCAAAGATACAAAACTATCATGTTACTAAAGTTTTCTCTAGTTACCCACAGTAAAAAAGTAATATGTTTGTTCAATATACCTAGTCTCCCTTTATTTCAATCCATTTTTGATAATCCCTAATTCAATAGTTGAAGCCGGAAACTTTTGAACCTTATTGATAGATACACAATATTTAAAAAAAAAAAAAGTGCGTAGAGTCCCTCCGCGCGGAAGAAGTGAAACTTCGTAATCCTACACGCATGCGTTCGAGTGCCACGCATTCACTCTCGCTCTGTCTCTTTCTATTCCCCCTCCATGGTAGCGTTAAACGTTTAACGCCAACTTGTTGGAAGTCGCATAAGAAGTTTCACTTCAAAAACCTTCGCTTAGCGACACTTCCAAGGTAGAAAGTAATTATTTAACCTTATTTAGATTACGCGTGTCACTATTTCAAGCTACATAAAATTCAGTTAATAAGCAGTTTGCGTGATAATAACGCTATAAGACCGTTGGCCGCATTTTTAGCTTGCCTAGACCAAATAAGTCTTTAATTAGTGTTTGTTACACACGAATAGGTTCTATTCAACCATGATTCACTTCCTTTTAAGCGGTGAAAAGTGAAATAAAAAAAAACCAAAAAAGACGCTTTTCGTCTTTTTTGTTTTTTTTTTGAGTGATACTCGTACGAGTATCTTAAACTTTTGCTTCGTAAATACATATTAGCAGTATCTACGGGTACGGCTTTTTCTTTTTTTTGCGGTTGGGAAATCATCAATGACTCCTCCCGCTCTGGGCGGAACGGAAGGGAGTGTCAGACTTGTACTGACTAAAACCCATCGATGTTCCTTCTTAGCCCTTTGTGTTCCAGGGCCACGGTATCTCTTTCGAACAATCCCGCAGCCCTGGCAGGCATCGGCCCTCTCGGACCTCTTCCGATTTGCTGACATCTCCTTGAGGCGCACGTGAAACACGAACGCGCCGTCGACACGGCCTGTCGTCATAAGACGGACGGACGGTGAGCTAGCCCATTACTCACCGTCCACAGGCCCGACGGGTTACGGCTTAAGGTGCTTCCAGAGGGGCGGACCAACTGCTTAAGGGTTAACCAACTGGCCCAGGCCATCATTCTTAAATCTTTGAGACTCGTTGCAGGTAGTCAAAACCCTGAAAGGCTGACAACCAGTCTTGCCTATGCGTTTTATCGAGTAACTGGTTTGCAGAGATCGGATAGTCAGTCGATTCGGCTGCATCACACAGTTGGAAAAGCCTAGGCAAATGATTATCTTCAACTTTTTTGTATTGTGTCGCTGGTAATTTTTGCAGCGGGGCTGAAAGATAAAATATCTTTACTACTAGGTTAATATCTGGTCCGTATGAATTAGAATGGACATAACTACTCATCTTTACAAAATTGCCGTGTGAAAGTGTTTGTAACCACCTACTTGAAAAAATAAAAACCGGCCAAGTGCGAGTCGGACTCGCGCACCGAGGGTTCCGTACAAACCAAAATTACTGAAGAGAATAAATAAAAATATGTGATCTAACTAAAAATTTTAAGGTGTTCGTAATTTTTCCTTTATATGTGCTATAAAACATTGCTTCATGCCAAATTTCAAGATTCTAGGTCGACTGGAAGTACCCTTTAGGTTTTGATTCCCTTGCGAGTAGTTGCGAGTTTGAAAAAATGCGGCTGCTTGCTGTTTCTTTTGATTGCGTTGACATAGAAGTTTGATTTTGCCCTAAGTATTTGATATGAATTTCAATTTAATACCTCTACGCGTTCATGAGGAAAGGGGTAGTAAGTTAAAAATTAACCAAAAATTTACAGTATTCGCAATTTTTCCTTTATCTGTGCTATAAGACGTTGCTTCGTACCAACTTTCAAGATTCTGAGTTCACGGTAAGTACCCTGTAGGTTATGATTCCCTTGCGAGTGTCGAAAATTTGCGGCATAAACGGCTGTATCTTTTGATTGCGTTGGCTTAGAAGTTTGATTTTTTTCACAGCTCCAAGGGACAGTAGACCTGAGTATTTGATATAAATTCCAGCTTGATACCTTAATGCGTTCTTGAGAAAAAGGGTCTTGACAGACAGACAGACGGACAACAAAGTGATCCTATAAGGGTTCCGTTTTTTCCTTTCGAGGTACGGAACCCTAAAAGTCATTTCATTTCATTGCCAATTGTTGTACAAAAAACACTACCGCATGGAATGTGCAGACCAAAAAAGTGTGTAGAAACGTGATTTAGTCCAACCGAACTCAACTGTAGTTAAGTTCTATGTTAACGCCAAATTTAAACCTAATAAAATTGTAAACTATACTCCGAGTAGGTAACAGCTACACCACAGTTAATAGTTACCACGCAGATTAGTAATGAGAACATTGACCTAAACGCGACGACTTCCTAGTTTCGATCCACTAATATGTGGGACGACTGTATTTTACTGAAACCGAAAGTAATGTTGGCATTGCACGTAATTATTGTTATTAAAGATAGAATGTCGTGTGGACTCTTAAAACTAGAGTTAAGTATTGATTAGACCAGTGTTCCGCAAAGTGTGCGCAGCGGCACATCGGCGTACCGTGGACATTAGTTGCTGTGCCTCGGTAAAATAAGATTATGTCTTATAGTTAAATAGACAGACGGGAGAAAAATATCTAGTTAAACAGCGGCAAAACAAACGATAGATTTTTACGGTTCCGTATCCAAAGGGTCAAACGGGACCCTATTACTGAGACTTCGCTGTCCGTCCGTCCGTGTGTCACCAGGCTGTATCTCATGAACCGTGATATTTAGCCAGTTGAAATTTATACAGATTATGTATTTCTGTTGCCGTTATAACAACTAATAGTAAAAACAGAATAAAATAAATATTTAATTATTAATTATTTTTTTTTGCTCGTTTTAACAAGTAATGGTACGGAACCCTTCGTGCACGAGTCCGACTCACACTTGGCCAGTTTTCATTTATGGTGTACCTTGCTCCAAAATGTTCTGATATCCTAGGTGTAGGTACCTTGAGCACAAAAAGGTTGCGGTACAGTGGATTTGACTACAATTCACATTATTTATTTTTAAAAGAACATAAGTATTCCTAAAGATTTAATTGTGCCTGTTTAATATACCCGATAAGCATTATTAGACACAGGACACAGTTTGGCCGAAGTTAGGAACACCTGTTCAGGTGGAGATTCATAGATGACTCTACCCTGGAGTGTAAATGTGGTGATATCTTGTGCGGCCCATCATGCACGCGTAGCATGACCAGTGTAGAAACGGGTTATGTCTACGGAAAAATCTACAAAATAACAGATTGTCCATAGTCGATGCTTCCGTAGACAAAACTCGTTTCTACAGTGGTCATGCTACGCGTGCAAGTGTGCTGAATCAATTTGAAATTTCCATCGACACGCTAAGAATATCAGGAATGGAATCTACCACAGAAATAAACTTGAATATTTTAACGACCCATAAACATAAGAACATCACACCTGTTATCTCCGAAGGGTTAGGCAGAGTACCTTATGCTACACCCACATTTCGCCAGTTTACGAGTAACGACCTATTAGTGAAAAAAACAAACCGACTTTTCAGTTTGTGTATATCTAATATTTAAAATTATCGTGTCGCTGTATGTGTGTGTGTGTGTGTGTGTCAAAGCGGTTCAGCCGTTTCGGAGTGGTTTGGTAACAATACCAAACCACTCCGAAACGACTGAACCGCTTTGTATGAAATTTATATCGGATAGACCCCTAAACAAGAAAGGTGATAGGAGTGATATGAATAATTACCGCCCTATAACACTCATACCAATCCTGTCAAAAATCTTTGAAAAGGCCATGCATGAAAAACTCTCCGGTTTTTTATCCAAATACAAAATTCTTAGTGAAGATCAATATGGTTTCAGAAAAAATAAATCGACCACAACTGCTTGCTTTGCTCTTTTAAAATTAATTACGAAAAGCCTAAATGATAAACTACCAATTATATCTATTTTTCTAGATATGTCCAAGGCATTTGATTTCGTGAACCATACATTGTTAATTTATAAATTAGACCGATATGGCATAAGGGGTAACGTGTTGAAATGGTTTGAAAGTTACCTTACACATCGACTGCAATGTGTTGAGATTTCGGGACAAACAGGAAATCAGAAGCTCACGTATAGGTCTCAGTTTCGTGAAAATAACTGCGGTGTTCCCCAAGGGACCATACTAGGGCCACCTTTATTCCTGCTTTATGTTAATGACTTGCCTAATGTAACTTCCCACAATTGCATACTATACGCTGACGACACGACCCTCAGTATTATAAAAGAAAATGACGACATTGTTGAGTACCAAAATGAAATAAACATGACTTTAAAAAAAAATATTACATGGCTTGAACACAATAATCTTCATATTAACTTAAACAAAACAAATATGATACAATTCCAGACATATAACAGTACGCGTCCACGATTTAAAATACAGTATGGAAATGAGACGATAGAAGAGGTTGATTACGCAAAATTCTTGGGGATAATAATTGACAAAAACTGCAACTGGAAATCTCATATTGATGTTCTATGTAAGAAGATAGATAGATTTGTATATGTTTTATATAGACTAACACGTGTGGCTAGTGTTAATGCGGCACTATGTGCATACCATGGCTATGTTTCATCCATTTTGCGATATGGTATTATAATATGGGGTAATTCGGTTGAACTTGAAAGAGTGTTTCGAGCTCAAAAAAAATGCGTGCGCTCAATTTGTGGAGCGCACCCACTAGACAGTTGTGTTCCACTATTTAAAAAACTTAAAATACTGCCACTTCCAGCACTGTACATTTTTGAAATTTGTATTTTTGTTCACCAAAACAGTCACGAATTTGTCTTGTTTAATGATGTTGTATCCAGACCCAGCCGTAAAGTGCATATGCTTAATGTTCCTAGGCGTAGAATTAAATTATTTTCTAATAATGTATACTGCATGTCCATAACTGTCTACAACAAATTACCTGATGACTTCAAAACTCTCAGCCTCAGAACATTTAAATGTAAATTATTTAACTTTCTTTTAAACAAATGTTATTACTTGACTGAAGATTTTATGAATGAAAAATTTACCTAAATATTTGACATTATTGCCTATAAATCATATTGTATCTCCTTGACTTCATTGAATTTTGGCTTATATAATTAATCTCTTATACAAATACTGTTCATTTATTTAATTATATATATTTAAATTATCTGTAATTCTAATGATCAATAACTCAATTTTAATGTAATGATGAACCACAATTCTACAAACCATATTTGTACGCCGGAAACGGCAGAATATTATGATCGTAATACATACTCACATAACAGCTTTGTACAATATTTTGACAATGCATTCTATTCTAAACCCCATTAAAATTTCCAAGTCGCGGGCAACTGCTAGTAAAATATAATCTCTCTCTCTCTCTCTCTCATCATATTTGTCATCTTCATATCAGCTAAATGGCACGTCCATAGCTGGACATAGGCTTCCCCAGTATGTATAAGCTACAATGACCTGTAATATACTGCCTTCATCCAGTAAAGCGCGTTCCCGCGACTTTCACTTAGGTCATCGCTTTACCTCGTTACTGCTACCCACGTATGAGCCTTCCGGTACGTAAGTATGTGAGTCAGGAGTTCTTATTTTTGTATGACTGTATTTCAGAGACCGAAAAGGTTAAGGACGCGTACAGAGGTTTTAATCGAGTAATTTTTTTACAGTTTAGTGACAAACCTTGGAGTAAAAGTTAACCCGTATTACCTATAGGGTTAATCGGGCTATAATAACCGGTTTAAGCACATAGTTCAAATTTTTTCATAAAATAATGCAAGAATTTGATGGACTTAGCCCGCGCTCGGTGCTTTGTGTCTATCATTCTAGTTAATCATCAAAATTTTACCTATATATATATATTATAAGGGTTAACCCGTATAATGGTTAATCAAACATGGATTATAGGCTTTTAAACCGATTCATCGGTCCCTGCCGCCAAGTGCGAGTCGGACTCACGCACGAAGGGTTCCGTACCATTATTTTAACAAACGAGCAAAAAAAAACACTTTTTTGTATGGGCGCCCCCTTAAATATTTATTTCATTTTGTTTTTAGTAATTGTTGTTATAGCGGCAACAGAAATACATAATCTGTAGAAATTTCAACTGGCTAACTATCACAGTTCATAAGATACAGCCTGGTGACGAAGGACAGCGAAGCCTCAGTAATAGGGTCCTGTTTGTCCCTTTGGGTACGGAACCCTAAAAAAATTTGATTGATACGTAACATCAGGCCCAGGCGCAGTTAGCGGGATGTATTGGACTGACTTGAATCCTTATTAAAACAGAGAAAGCAAAGTGGAATGAGAGTAAAAGAGGCCTTTGCGCAGCAGTAGGAGGTCAGGTTTATACACCGTGTAAATCACCTTATCACGAAGCCGTCAACCAAGCATTCTGTACATGAAACTAAGTAACTTAACGCAAAAATTATTGCTGGGAAACGCTTTTTTTTGGGGGGTTTAAAATCATGTTTTGTGGTAGAACTCAATGTAACGCACTCAAAACATTGTGCGGATGGATTGAATAGTACGGGGGTCGTGGAGGTGTTTAAAGTAAAAATCTTCCATTAAAAACTTGTATTTAAAAAAATACTTGTCAAAAAGTTGGAACTTTGACCCCTAATATCTCCGTAACTAGATCCCAGGTATGGTGTAGAACAAAAAAAATATCGCAATGATAGTGAGAACCAGTGCCTTTCGGCTTCGTTAAAGAGGTGTTTTACACCCTTTATTAATAATATGATCCAAGAACTTACGGTATTTTATAGTTTGACCTACGTCTGATAAAGTGTTTAAATGCTCAAAGGTTTTGTAGTACATTCTACGTGAACAATGCATTATTGATAACAAAAAACGATTCGTATTCGAATCGTTCGGAATGTATGACAATCGTTATTCCATTTTTGTTGTCTAATAAGACAATAAATATTGAATAACGATTGTCATGTACATTCCGTTCTCAGTGGTGCGTCTACGTGAAGTAGGTGGCTTGGCTTACCTATACTCATGCTAATATAGCCACTAGCACGACCATTATAAGAACTGTAGGTATACCGTGAAGATGACTCTGTCTGTCTTATCAAACGCATAATGTGTTTGAAGTCAATTTGACAGTGAGTCACGATATAGGTGAATAGACTTATACTTCTCGCTTTAATGTTATTTAAAACGTCACTTAGCAAACTTTTTTAACACCATCGTAGGTATTCTGCCTGTTATATTATTAGATCTGACAAAATCTATCCATAAGTACCTACTAATATTTAAACTAATATTATAAATGAGTAGCTCTGTCTGTGGCTTAACGAATTTCGGTGAAATTTTAACCTTTTGTAGCGACCTACAAAAAGCAACATACAACAAAAAGTACTACAGCGCCATCTATGATACGACAGAAGAACTAACATCAATTTCCTACAAGGCCCAAACAAAGTTTACATCGACTTAAGACTAAATAGAAAACCCGACAATAACTGTCGGGCAGTTGCCCACCAGACATAACATCCGTCTGGTCGGAGGATCCTCCCTTTTCCATGGGGGTTGAGGAATTTTACACCATGTTCGTCAAACCCCTAACTTTTAACCTGGTTGTGCATTGACATATTTTCTGACATCTATACTGGGGAAGCCGCGGGCTTAAGATAGTCTTGATATACCTAGAAATACGTTTTTTTTATTCTTTCACACATACTTAATTGAACCGTTTCCTCCATTTATTGATAAATGTTTACGACACTATTTTCTTTTTTTACGCGAATAATATCAACTTCGAATAAACTTTAAACTTTATATTGGTTGTAAACAGTCATAAAATAACCGGCCAAGTGCGAGTCGGACTCGTGCACGAAGGGTTGCGTACTATTATTTATATAAATGAGCAAAAAAAAACACTTTTTTGTATAGGGGCTCCTATACAAAAAAGTGTTTTTTTTTTGCTCATAAATGCCCAGCCCTTAAATATTTATTTTATTCTGTTTTTAGTATCTGTTGTTATAGCAGCAAAAGAAACACATAATCTGTAGAAATGTCAACTGGCTAACTATCACGGTTCATGAGATACAGTCTGGTGACAGACGGACGGACGGACGGACAGCGAAGTCTCAGTAATAGGGTCCCCTTTGACCCTTTGGGTACATAACCCTAAAAATGACGGCAAAATCGAAAAAAAAAGTCAAATGTTTTCTTTAAATGGCTTTTAAATGGCGGTTTCGCTGTCGATGAAAGAAATTAGGTTACTGTGACGATTGAAAGAATTGAGCTGGCATCGTGACAAAGATTCTAGGCATAAATAGGCAGGTTCTTATTCGATTAGGTCCAATGTGTAATATTTGGAGCAATCGCGTCTGGTGTAGTGACGCAATCATTCGAGTCTTGAATGTTACGTGTCTGGTGGTAAGGTAAAAGTCCAATGATAAACATAGGCCTGATGCCATCAGTCAAACATGCCACGAAAAATTTTTCGCGGTCAAACGTAGTTTAACGTTTGGCATCGTTATCAAATACGGTAGGAAGAAGATGGATGTTTTTTTGACAAGCATCGAATATTATGAGGAATTATAATAATAGTAGAGTTTTTGTTTATGTATTTCCAGCGACTCCATTCGACCCATTTTGTTGGATCTAAATCAAGGGATATTGCAAGTTTCTATCACTGATAAAACCTACTCGAATTTGAACAGTTGTGTTTTCAACCTTTGTCACCAGACGAAGACGGTGCTAATTCAGTTTATGTTTACCTCAAATTCTGCGCTAGCCCCTCAGCACGCGTAGCATGACCACTGAATAAACGAGTTTTGTCTACGGAAGAATCGACATAATGACAGATAGACAATGACAATCTGTCATTTTGCCGATTCTTGACATAACCCGTTACTACGGCGGTTATGCTACGCGTGCTGGAAATCACTACTCAGTAGGTACTAATACTAATAAAATAATACTTTATGCCTTACGAGATTTCAGACAAACTTTCAAGTCCTTATTTTCAGAAATGACTGAACCGATGTTAAAGAAACTTCATATGCATAAGCAGGATACATAGGTCTTAAAAGTTACTAAAAACACATTTTCGAAAAATAGTGTGACAGCTAAATTAGACCGTTAATAAATTATCTATGTATAGAAACAGAAATTTCCAATTATCTTTTTTTAGGGTTCCGTACCCAAAGAGTCAAACGGGACCCTATTACTGAGACTTCGCTGTCCGTCCGTCCGTCTGTCACCAGGCTGTATCTCATGAACCGTGATTGGTAGCCAGTTGAAATTTCTACAGATTATGCATTTCTGTTGATGCTATAACAACAAATACTAAAAACAGAATAAAATAAATATTTAAGGGGGCTCCCATACAAAAAAGTGATTTTCTTGCTCGTTTTTAAAAATAATGGTACGGAACCCTACGTGCGCGAGTCCGACTCGCACTTGGCCGGTTTTTTTTTAAAGACATTTCTATTTTTAACCGACTTCTAAAAAAGGAGGAGGTTCTCAATTCGGATTTTGTATTTTTTTTTAATGTTTTTAAGTATCTTTTTAGACCTATGTATCTTGCTTATGCGTATAAAGTCAAAATAAGGACTTTTGTTTGTATGAAATCCCGTAAGGTGTAAACGCTCTTAATCTTAACACGTTGTTAGTGATAAACTCGCGTGATTTCACAGTACAAGCACGTGTTACACAACACATAATAACACATCCACACGCCTTATCCTTGAATGAACCGGCTCACTATCACGCCACGTACGATACGTAGACCGACAGCTATTTATAGACCCAATCTAATTTCAGTACCACAACAAGCTCGTAAGAGAATAGGGATGATGACTGGGTAAAGAAAACGAAATTCTATTTTGTCCGTCAATCAGGTAATACAAAAATATTAGATACGTATTTTTTGTTTTATCAAGTTAACAAAAAAATACTTAGTTAAAACGCATTAAAGTTGGAGAGTGGGGGCTCACTACGTCACAACTAGGTATAAAATGTACTGAGCCGTGACGTCATGCGCCATTTCAACTCAAAATATCTCCGTAATTTTACGATTACGTAAAAAAAGAAAAAATACGTGTCAAATACTTTTTAATAATCTACCCAATAGACAAGTAAAAAATTAGTCACCATCCCTATTAGATCCACTAAGTCGGTGTAAAACTACGAAATCAAGCCCAAACATTCGACTCGGACACACGGCGACACAACAAGCATCCCAGTAGCAGTAGTATAACATGGCCTCGCTTTGTATATAGAGTGACCGATACATAAATACAATAAATAAATAAATACTTCACTTATTTGCTTTGCATGACAGGGTCTAATCATAAGTTTACCACCTAAGAATAACATGGGAATGCAATAAAAGTATTGAGTAAATACGTGATTATACTCATGATTAAAAAAAAACCGGCTAAGTGCGAGTCGGACTCGCGCACGAAGGGTTCCGTACCTACCATTATTTATAAAAACGAGCGAAAATTCACTTTTTTGAATGGGAGCCCCCTTAAAAATTTATTTTTAGTATTTGTTGTTAAAGCATCAACAGAAATACATAATTTGTAGAAATTTTAACTGGCTATCTATCACGGTTCATGAGATACAGCTTGGTGACAGACGGATGGACGGACGGACGGACAGCGAAGTCTCAGTAATAGGGTCCCGTTTGACCCTTTGGGTACGGAACCCTAACAACTCAAAATTTCAACGAATGTATGAATAAATTAGAAATAATATTACAGACTATAGTGAAAAATAATTATAAAAATATTTTTTTAGTAGGTGATTTTAATGTAGATATTCTTAAGAGAAATAGGCAATCTACAGAATTTGAAAATATATTATTGAGCTTTGACTTAAAACTATCTCTTCATCAACCGACGCGTCTTAAGAGCCAAACATGCATAGACAATTTTGCGCATAATTTTAAAAAGTCCTGTAAAGCCACAGTATTGGAGTTAGCGTTGTCTGACCATACTGCACAGTTATTGAAATGTCCAACTAATAATGTATGTACTTTTAAACGGTGGACTAAGAGAAGACGTGACTACAATAACGAAAACATCAATAAGTTTAAAGGCTATCTGCAAACCTTAACTTTTTCAGACGTCTATGCAACCAAGGACCCAAATGTAGCATATAAAGAGTTCGTAGATATTTTCATGTTGTTATACGATCAGTGTTTCCCCGAACATATTATTTCAGTTAATGTCCACAATAAACAAAAATGGGTATCGCGCGGTATAAAAAAATGCAGTGAGAAGAAACGTCAATTATTGTATCGAATAAAACCAACTCAACAGAATAAAACGCGATTTAAAGTCAAAGTCAAAGTCAAAGTCAAAGCATTTATTTCAATTAGACCATTACAGGCACTTTTGAAAGTCAACAAAAACAAAATAAAACGCGAAGCTACAGTCCCAGTCACAAGGCATAATAACTTGTGAAAGTACTGTAGTTGCCCATTCCGTAGCGTAGATCTCTATGGAGAAGAACGGGCAAGAAACTCCATGGACACTCTTTTAAATCAAAATATGTTACAAAATCTTGGTTACATCATTCATGTCAAGAATTACAAATATGTGAGAACAATGTAGAAATACGGGCAAGTTAAGAGCGTCCAGAGTAAAAGATTAAATCAGTAATAAATAAATAAAGTAATTAAAATAAACCGTGGCAGCTAAGAGATGACCAGTCACAACTGACAGCGCCCGTTCACGAACATGACGCATGTATCAGCCATCATTCAACTCAACCATTTTGAAGGGAACTAAACGACCCGACACACCCGCCACCATCAGCGTGACATTTAAGTGAGCATGACATTCACTCAACCACCAGGGTAATTTCGCGTCAATGAAAGATTTAGTTACTCATTAAATAGTGGCTTTACAGTACATGGTACTCACACATGTGCTATGAAATTATATAATACTAAGAGATTGAATCTAAACAATGCAAATATATTTTTACAATCTTCTGCAGCTTTCACAATAACTTCACTTTCTAATTCTGATGATTCCGATTGCCCCTATGGTTGTGGAGCAGGACCAGCATTAAGCCAAGCATTTTTATCATCAATATAATCCCCCAACTTATAATATGCTTGCCTACATAGTGTGCGTTTTATGCAAGATTTAAATTTCGTTTCATTCAGTTGTAGAATGTGGGGAGGTATTTTATTGTAACATTTTAAACAGTACCCCATGAAAGATGAGTCTACTTTAGCTAACCTGAAACCTGGCTGAACTAGTTGGTCTCTGTTTCTAGTATTATAGTGGTGCCGGTCACCTCTTTTACTAAATAAATGCAGATTTTTTCTAACGTACATGATGTTTTCATAGATGTATTGACAAGGTACCGTCATGATGTTAATTTCCTTGAACAGTTCTCTTAAAGAATCGCGCCTACGTAGATTATATATGGCTCTGATAGCTCTTTTCTGCAGAATAAATATAGACTCTTAAGAATTACTCAAAACTATTTAAAAGAATAATAAATTTAACACAGAAAGCCACAAAATAATTACAAAATAAAGACATCAATGAATAAATCCAAAACTACCTGGCAAATTATAAACGAATCAAGATTAAATATACCAAAGAATAATATCCCGAAGATTAGAATTAATGATGAAATTATCTCGGATCCACACCATATTTCTAATTCATTTAACGATTATTTTATTGACAAAATTCAACCCTCAATAAATTCAGGGAATAGAGTAACAAAAAATATTTTGAACAGAAAGGATTCTATGTTTATCGCTCCAAGTTTTCCAAATGACATATTGAAAATCATTCTAAACTTAAACAATACAAATAGTGTGGGTTATGACGGGATCAGCACAAAAATACTAAAAACGGTAGCTGATGAAATACGTCACCCTCTCAATCATATTATAAATTTGTGTATAAGTGAAGGTATATTTCCAGACGCATTAAAAAAATCGGTAATGAAGCCATTGTTTAAAAAACAAGACAGGGAACTAATGGAATGTTACAGGCCGATTGCATTAATACCAATATTCTCAAAAGTAATTGAATACTATATTTATAATCAACTTAGTTTTTATTTAGAAGTGAACAATATACTTTGTAACGAACAAACAGGATTTAGAAAAAAGAAAACAATAAATATGGCAGTTTATGACTTTTTGCAATCGATTATGTCAAATATGGATAAAAATACTCCAGTCTGTGCCATATTCTGTGACATGACTCAGGCTTTCGATTATGTCCAACATGATATATTATTAAAAAAACTTGACGCTTACGGTGTTAGAGGGAATGTTCTTGAACTTATAAAATCATATTTGCACGACAGAAAACAAATAACCGAAATAAGTAGACTAAACACTAAAACCAAACATGAAGAAAACATTCTATCGGAGGAACGAACCGTTACCTATGGAGTTCCGCAAGGAAGTGTTTTAGGACCTCCACTTTTTACACTTTACATTAATGACTTTCCAAAGTCAATTGAACATCCTGTAACACTTTTCGCGGACGACAGTACTATAACGATACCCTGTAATAATAAAGACCTATATAAAACTGACATTAATAATACTTTGATCAATACTATACAATGGTTAAACAATAATAATTTAAAAATTAATTTAAGTAAGACAGTAATTATGCATTTTAGCCAGCGTTTATTGACATTTTCTAATCTTGACATAACATATAATAATATAACAATTGACAAGGTTAATACAACTAAGTTTCTAGGACTAATTATTGACCGACATTTAAATTGGAAGGATCACATAGATTCTCTGAGTAAAAGAATTAGTAGTAGTGCCTATGCGTTGTACTTGCTGTCACGAAATGTCAATAGGGAGGCGTTATTAACAGCTTACTACGGTCTGGCGGAATCCGTTCTCAGGTATGGTGTTATCTTCTGGGGTAACTCGACTAATAGAGAAGTAGCATTTAAGGCACAGAAGAGATGCCTTAGAGCAATGTTTCATTTGAAAACCACGGACAGCTGCAAACCCTATTTCACAAAGCATAAAATTTTAACGCTGCCATCCATATATATTCTTGAAACCGTTATGTTTGTCAGAAACAATCCTAAATTATTTCCGCGCAAAGCAGATCAATTTCCCAGGAACAGGCGTGACCAAACCCAACTATCCGTACCTCCCTGTAGGACTGCACTTATGCGCAAAAGTGTTTTCCATATGGCTCCAACTGTTTACAATAAGTTGCCTAAAACTTGGAAAGAGCTTAATAATGTACACTTGAAAAGAAAACTTAAGTCATATTTAGTAAATAAAGCATACTATAACATTAACGAGTTCCTAGAGGAAAGATTTGTATTGACATAGTTAGCTAATTTAATAGGATTATTATTATTATTATTTTTTTGTGTTTGTTAATTTACAATGGAATAGTTTAATTATTTTTGATCTCTTTTTATTCTTTATTGTTGACATGATTATTGTGTAACAGTCTTAATAACTTATCTTTGATTTTAATGTTCGATTGTGTGATTTCTATTATTTTTAATTTATAACAATATTATTACTAAACTTCAATTATTTGTATTATTGTTCATTTTTAAGAGAATGTTTTAATTTATAAAATTACTTTATATTTGCACGTCACATCTTGTGGCAAACATGGCTGTACCTAATAATGTTTTCACCATCTTGCATGCATGTATTTTCTTGTATGTATGACACATGTTTATGCAAATAAATAATATCTTATCTTATCTCACATTCTCTTTTATTACAATATTATAACAGCCGTATGTTGCACATTTGCGCGCCCGCGCCTGTGGCCTATCAGCTGTTCTGCGTGACGCCGTTCTGCCACATTACTATCGTACCATGCAACAGTGGGGAGGCAGAACATCGCGCGCGCGATTTTCATACGGCTGTTGTGTTATTGTGATAAAAGCGAATGAGTAAAAAAAATGTTTCTTTGGGAAAACTGTTTGTTATCTTGAGTATTATCACGAGTTTAAAGTATCTGTCACTAATTACCAGGCACTATATATATATCCCGTACAATGGGAGATAAGAATAAACTGATTTTGTATAGCCTGATTGGTCGCCGGCGCCGTGCGTCTAAACAACCAGAAATGTTGAAACATAACACTGCAAATTAGACCAGAATCGCGGAAGAAATAGAGCTCCTTTTGCCCTGAGGTCAAAGTGTTTCAGATATTTGGCATTAAAGCAATAACTTTCCTCACTACAATGGTATGTTTGGCTTAACAAAAAAACATTGTTTTGCCAGTAGTAGCTGCATGACGAAACAGTTTCGCTGGAGTAAACACACGAACCGAAGTAACTCATAGAGATGGAGCAAAGATGACTTTCATAGAAGAAAGTAAACACTGAGATGAGGGCAGAAGAAGATGTAGGTGGACAAGGGTAGGACAATATTTTTTTTAAACGTTGGCTCACACTAGGAATTTCTCCTGTACCGTGGGTCAGTTTAAACAAAAATAATGATCCGTGATCATGCCGTTACAGGTAAATATCCCGTTACAAATGTTATCGATTATGTATTTTTTTCTGTCTTTGAGTATCAGAAACATATCGTCCATAAGTCTTACGGAACGGTACGGAAGTCTTTGCTCACTGTATGAAAAAAGACAAAGCAGAATGTGGAATGATGTTAGAGCCACTAAAATAAAAATTTAATATTTTATTTTCCGGACTCTGGTCTTCTCGATCTTCTCGTACGGCGCTGAGACTTGGACGCTGAAAGCTGCTGACCGAAAACGCGTTGACGTTTTTGAGATGTGGTATTGGAGAAATATACTGCGTATCTCCTGGACAGCATATCGGACAAACGCCTCCATACTGCGAGAGCTCAAAATCTCCTCACGGCTGTCATTCGAATGCCTGCGCAGTCTTGGAATACTTCGGTTAATTGCGAGGAAAGACGATGGTGACCTTGAAAAATTAATTGTGACCGGCAAGGTGGATGGGAAAAGACCTCGTGGACGCAGTCCAATACGATGGTCTGACCAGATCCGCACCGCCCTTGACTCCACATTCCACAGCGCCCTTCACACAGCCAGAAACACACAGAGACCGAAACAGTTAGAGAAAGATCATCCGTGAGAAGGTGGTGAAGGGAGGTCATGAGCCTCAGCATTGAGGAATACGACGCAAGGAGGAGGATCAATACTGAATGCGTATACAAAGTTTCGGGTTGCAACTATTAACCGTTGAGGAGTTCTCTCGCGAGGAGACGATCGACGATCCTGGCAGCAATAGATCAAGTCATGTCTGTCATAAAATGTGTTGTCACCTTGTCACCTTCTGGTGACAACACATTTTATGACAGACATCTCCGAAATTTTGCATATCCCTTTGGTTCTCCAAAGGGATATGCCAAATTTCGGCTCAATCGGTTGGGTTCTCCCACTGGTTTTAAATTCAGTTGCAAGATTTGATCAATACATACTCAGAAACTAACAAGGCAAGTTAAATAAAGGCTTATAATAATACAAGCGTTTAAAAAAAGGAGGTCAGTCTACTTAAAGAGTCCCATTATCAATTTTAAAACGATTTCAGCCAGTGATAGCGTGATAGTAAAAGGAAGGGAAGTAAAAATACAAATATCTTTAGATAACAGGGTCATTGCTCTTTAAAACGTTTTGTTTTTATCGTGAGCATTCGTAAATAACAAACAAAGTCCGTTCAATATTTGTTGTAGTTTTGATAATTCTGTGTCTCTTTAAAATCTTCTTAGGAAATAAATCTTTGTCGCAATACATAACATCACGGCTGTAGTCAAAGAGTTAGGCAAAAGTGTACCGGATAGTACAGCCACATTTCTGTAGTTATCTTTAATTTAAGTCCCATGTAGTAGGGACAAAATCCTGATGGAAAAACCCAATAACACCTTGCCCGAGCCGAGAATCGAACCCAGAACCTCCTGCTCAGCAGTCGTACTTGCCACTTTCGATGCTAAGTGTCATTGGGTTTTCAAATCAGGAATTTCTCATAACCAGCCATTGAGTCTGGATTTGTGCCCGATTGACGGCAATAGGCTCGCCTCCTATTAGGTAAGACTATAACATAACTGTCGAAATGTGTGTGTACTATTAGATAGGTACACTTCTGCCGAACTCTTCGGCGATTACAAGGCGTGATTTTATGATCATTTTAATTACCAGTGTCAGTCCTCATGTTGGTAATGATCATAAAACATTGACCTACATACCTTCAAAGGGCAGTAACAATAATAATATTGTATTTCTGGCTAGTAAACCTAGTAGGTATAATGTATCATTTGATCTTAACTCAAATCAGATGTATCTCATCTGCCTAGCCTTTTCCCAAACTACCTTGGGGTCGGCTTGCAGTCTAACCGGATGCAACTGAGTGCCAGTGTTTTACATGAAGCGACTGCCTATCTGACCTCCACAACCCAGCAACTGGGTAATACGATACCCCTTGGTAAGACTGGGTGTTCAAAGATCTACAAATGCCAGCCGGGACTAACGGCTTATCGTGCTTTCCGAGGCACGGAGGAAACTCGGTATGTAATTGTGGTCACCCACCCATCAACGGACCAACCTAGGCAAGCACGGCTTAACCTTCAAGATCGACCCGTGCGGCTGTTATTATTTAGACACGAGCTGCTCAAATCAGATGTATCTGTAAGAATATAAAGCTGCTTTTCCGTCTTCCGAGCTTCGAAAAAAGAGAGACACGCATCAGGTGGCATTTTTTTTCATTGGAAAAAAAAATCGTAAGTTAGGTTTATTCACGAATTACATAATTGAAGGAAATACATATTAATAAAAAAACTATTCTCAGGATAAACGGATCCTTCACGAAACTGTCAACCAAGCATTATGTACATCAAACCTAAGTAACACTGCACAAAAATTATTGCAGGGAAACGAATAAAAGTTAGGACTCAAATACATATATCGGTACCTAGAAGGTTCCCAGCACGCGTAGCATGACCGCATTAGAAACTTCGACGTCGACGGAACAATCGACAAACTGACACATTGTGTATCTGTCATTATCATTCAATTCTACCGTAGAAAAAACTCGTTTCTACAATAGTCATGCTACGCGTGCTGGCATGGTCCAGAATAAAATAAATAGTTCAATGACAGAAAGAGCAAGTGCCTTTCGGCTTCGTGGAGCGTCTTTTACACCTTTTATAACACAGCTGAACAGTATGATTAAACGCGCAGATTTTTAGAACTACCATTAGGAATTGAAAAGACTCACAGCTATCATTCCCGTCCGTGGTGTCAGTTGGTTCAGCTCCTCGCAGTGCAAACGACACGGCATCCTGTCGGTTCCTGAATGCCTTGAATCTCGCAGACTTGTACCTTCGGACCAGCTCCAGAGCTTCGGACTTGTTCTTGTAGACGTGTAGTGCTTCTAGAAAACCAAAAATAATGTTGAGATCTCGAAATTCATAGTAATAGTAGGCTGTATACAACCACGACTTACGAGCAGTAAGCCGTGGTTTCGAACCCAGGCAGGCGCATTACTTTTGCTCTTTTGTAATTTATTTCATCACCGCTGCTCTCAAAAACGGTGAAGGAAACATCGTGAGGAAACCGGCATGTCCTAGAACTAGAAATTCGAAGACATGTGACATCTACCAACTTGGGACTTCCATGGCGGTGCAGTGTCTCCGGCATGTTCGCCGACCACAGCACGGACGGCTTCCAGGGGGTGCTTCGCAGAAGAAGTCCCTGCGGTCTCGGGTAAATGTAGCACCGACACACTTCTGAGCGTGGTATCGGACAGAGTGGACAGCCAAATCCTGAGGCATTGGTCGCTTATGCATGTCCAAAATAATAATTATTTTAAATTTTACTAACATAGCTGTAAGTATTCTGCCTTCAAAGTCAAACATTATATGGAATAACTTTTGACAATTAATGTTTGCTTAAGTCTGTTGTTTGAGAAAATTCAAGTATTATTAAATCAATAAGATAGATAGATCAATAGGAGAAACATAACTTGTTGTTCAATATTTATAGTGTGTAATTTATTGTTTTCCCTAATATTTATTTATTAAAAAAAGATATAACCAAAATCCGAAAAAAACGGTTTTACTCTATCAGTCGGTTAACCGGTTTTTTCGGTTAAAGGGTGTCCGGTTTGCATGCCCTATTACCAACCCGCACTGGGTCCGCGTGGTGGATTACAGCCCACTCCCTCTCATAGAGAGGAGGCCTGTGTCCCAGCAGTGCGAACATTATAGGCTGATGATGATAATACAACCACGCGGTTTGATGTCTTCGATTTTTTAGTTCTAGGACATTTCAGTTCCTTCAGATTTTTTTTTACCTTTATGAAACGAAAACAAAACAAAATGTATAAGAATACGAAAACAAACAGAGGAGGAGGGAACTACAGGCGTAGCGTACCGCTGAGAAATGAAATTTGGCAGATCGATAGCCAGACCTGCACGCGTAGCATGACCACTGTAGAAACGGGTTATGTCGACCAAAGAATCAACAAAATGACAGATTATCATTGTCTATTAGTCATTATGTTGATTCTTACGTAGACAAAAGTCGTTTCTACAGTGGTCATTATACGCGTGCTGGGTTGGTTAGGACATAGCATGTGGACATATAAAAAGGAAGACACGTGAAATACTAATAAACGCAACATGAGCTTTAATGTTCCGTGTCGACCAATCCCCACTTATCCCAGGCAGCGAGTGCACGTACCCTTAAAGTCATTCATTTACTTACTGATAATTTAGTGGTTTTATTCTAAACCCTAACTAGTGTTTTTAGTGAACACCACATTGACGACGTATAATTTAATAGTCTTACCACGAAATGTTCAGTATTTACAACTAAGTACTGAAGAAACGTTTCATGCCATTTTCTAATGAGTTATTACATCATTTTACTTTCGAATGAATCACGTGGACATCTTAAGCGATAGAAAGGTTAACACGAGTATGATAACAAGAGAAATGGAGAAATCAATGACCAAATAAATCAATGTATTTTCTGTAACAACAGGAATTTCAACTCTAAGCACTGAGCCGAGCGTTGAAGATCCAACAGCTTCCATCATATTTAAACATACATTTAAATGGCCCCTTGTTTTCGTGAACACTGACGGGCAGTGGTTTTCTTTACTGTCTACAAAAAATATTATTTTTTAATAAAATTCATCATTCCAAATTTACTGCTTGATATATTTGGCCGTTCGGAGTTAGCGACGACAATTGAAGAACAGAGTTAGGGACTACTCACACTTATTCAGCTCCATTCGCGTTTTGATGAACGATTTTGACGATTTTGGTCACACTTATACAGTTCTGCTTCTCGGCGGAACAGCGCTGACCGCGGCAGAACAGCGGTGAACTCTATCTCTAGCACTCGCATGATAATAACACATTTGTCCTCGTTTTATACTTGTTTGCCGCGAAAGCTGAATAGACGCGGGAAGCTGAACGGATGCGTACGCGTCTCCATACATAATCGTTGTTTTCTATGAGCATAAGCTGAATAGAGCTGAATAAGTGTGAGTAGTCCCTTATACACCAGTATAACCTGATCTTGCTTTATGACCTTCCCGTACAATTTGAGATCAGCTTATTTTTTTCTGGTTTAGCATAGCTTGATCGGTCGATGCATAGCATATGACTCGTCATTGAAAATAGTATCTATCAACAATTCAACATTTATTTACTGGCCAAAAAAAAACTACAATGTTATCCGATAATGGATAAGCTAAGACAACAATGTAAAATAATGGTATTCAGCTGCATCCGTGATTTATATGAGTAAGCGAAGAAACTAATCAATAGAAGACATTGAATCAAAGAACAAAAAGTGAAATGAAACTTCATTACATTCATGGTTTCATTCCAAAAGCTGGGTTGTGGAGGTCAGAATAGTAGTTGCCACATGTATAAGACTTGTACTCAGCTGCATCGACTTAGACTGGAAGCTGATCCCAAAATAGTTGAGAAAGGGATAAGCAGATGGTATGGACGCAAAATTTGCGCCTTGGACGTAGGCAATGTGTGGACACTACTCTAAGATAAAATGCAAAGCTAGCTATAAGATCCAGCTTTTCTTTCAATGGTTTACTTCACCCTCAGTCATTAGAAAATGGTTATATCAATCAGAATCTAGGTAAATAACAAGGCAATCGTTGAAATGTCATTTTGTATGTTTTAACTTTGCTAATAAGGCGTCCCTGCAACCTACACATTGCATCCGTGTGTGCTAAAAAAGGAGACTAAAGTCATGATTCACAAGGATGATCTGAAGCATTTAAATGCTTACAAATTATATTATTAGCTTTACTTGTCATCAATAATTGATTAGTCAAGTGCGAATGGAACACTATCGATTTTTTCTTTCTAAGCATGTTACCTCACCAAACGATCGATCGTCGACGTCGATCGGTAGTTTCTACTAGGTAAACTTATGGATCGATAGTCGACTAACCCATTTTACCATCGATCGATGGCATCCATCGACTATCGATCGATTGTCGTGGTAACACCCTTAGCATAATCCGAGAAGCCAGAATTTTCTGAATGTATAAAAGTTATTGTATGTGAAGCAATATTTCACAAACAATATAAAACTAATTATCATTTTAAATTCAATTCAAGAACAATGTGATATCAGTCTATATTACTGCATAGCTCATAAATATTGCATACAGACCTTGATATACATTATGTTAAAAAAACCCTGTCTGATCCGAAAGGGGGCATATAGGTATCCCAATGCCATTACCAAAAACGAATAAGAAATATAAAATATTAATGAAAGTGAACATAATATTGAATTTTAAAAACCCGATTTTTGTGCCCAAATTACCACCATTTCTCTAAAATCGAACAAACTTTTAAAACGTGAGAACACTATCTTCGGCATTAGTTTGTTAGATCGTCAGTTCTTTGTTTATGACGTCAATACCTGAGAACCAACCGGGGTGTTGTCTATGAAATAAAAAAAAAGTAATAATACATGAGGCATGTTTGATCAATTGCTAGCTTATATCCCTTGAATTTAAAGCAAAATGTAGCCACTTTGTGGTTTGGGAATCCAGTAAGTTGATATTAGCACTTTCGCTGCCAAGTTTATAATAAATATAAAATGTTTTATTGACACAATAATCGATTGTATGCCGAAATCTATAGCTACATATAAAGATGACTCGGGTGGCAGGATGTGGGCACACAAACTAAATATTGTTTGACCCAATGATGGGTGCTTAGCATTTACAATATTAAAGTTAAGCTATTGATAGTATATTCTCCTAGTCGTGCCCCTAATATATTGGGCTGAGCATCTCAACTATTTGCAGCTGAGTACCATTATTGTACACGGAGTAATTGTCTATTTGACCTCCACAAACAATTTTATGGCTGTTACAAAGCCCGTTGGTAAGACAAGCTGTCAGATAAAAGCAAGACACTGACAACAATTTTACAATTGTAAACTTTCTCATAACAAGACAAAAAAAAAGTGTATATTTGTATGCTGAACAACACATCATCATCTGCCTAGCCTTTTCCCTATCTTGGGGTCGGCTTCCAGTCTAACCGGATGCAGCTTAGTACCAGTATTTTACATGAAGCGACTGCCTATCTGACCTCCACAACCCAGTAACTGGGTAATACACCTTACCCTTTGGTAAGACTGGGTGTTCAAAGATCTACAAATGCCAGCCGGGAATAACGGCTTATCGTGCTTTCCGAGGCACGGAGGAAACTCGGTATATAATTATGGCCACCCATCCACGGACCAACCTCGGCAAGCACGGCTTAACCTTAAAGATCGACCCCGGGCGGCTGTTATTATTTAGCCACAAGCTCCTCATTGTTGTATGCTGAACAACACATGGGTTTGAATCCCAGATCAGGCAAAGGTTTTTCGATCAGGAACTTCTAGTAGCAGTCCCGGAGTCTGGATTTGTGCCCACTTGATGGCAATATGGTAGCTACCTATTACAAATAAATTGCAAAATGTTGGTGTAGTATCAAGTACACCTTTGCCAAATCCTTTGGGTGAGCATGCATTTTGGGGACAGGTATAAAATTATGTATAAAAAACTCAAATGGCCCTCATAATAGATAAGTGCAATAATTTGCAAATGCTGTGCAAAGATAATATAAAAGTAGGAAGTTGGCAACAATTTTGTTGACCCACATTAACTTATCTTGCTGATAGTGATGCAGATACGGATAAGGTAAACAATAGAAGGTTTAGACAAAGATGTGGGTATTAACAAGAGCAGGGTTTCGCAATGGGGGTCTGCAGAATTTTCAGAACCCTGAGACAGCTAAACGTGGTCATGACTGACCGAGGAGAAGATGGCAGGACCCTTTGTGAATTGGCGGGAAGAAGCACACCATCGTGAGAACTGGGATGAATGGAGGAAGCCTTTGCCCAGGAGTGGGAGAATATGGACTAACTAAAAACAGAAAGCAGAGAAAGGGGCTTCAGACATTATGAAAATCTAGGGTCCATTCTAAAAAGTTTAGGAAAGGTTGAATCAGAGAATCATTCTTTTAGTAATTCAGAAAAGTTTTAAGTTTGAAATTAATTTTGGCCTACAAAAAAGCTTTGCGTTTTCTTAGTAAGAAAATAAATTGATTTAAAAAAAAAAACAAAGGTTTACTCATTAGAGTATGCATTGTGTTATGTTTCAGTAACTATTTATGATGCGCAAAGACTTTCTAAGAAAACCTTCTTTACTGTTTTTTTAAATATTTAATAACATTCTTTACAGTTAAAAGTACAAAATCATGATTATATTTATCACTACTAATTGCCTTATGCAATGCTATTGTGTTTTTCTTAAAAGTTTTCTTATCTGCATTTAAACTATTTTACAGGCCTCAAAACGCAGCTTTTACTTTCTCAAATTAAAGATGAAAATTATAAGCTAAGGGAAAATATCACTCAACAAAGTTTTAACTATATTTCTTACTACTTTATCACAAGATTACATGACATAGATTATTTTTAGAATAATATTGACAATAAATACCTTCATCAGGTCCTTTTTTAATTTCACTGGGTATGTAAACTCCATAATAGGTGATCGGTGGTTCCACAGACGTTGGACTTTCGGGCGCATTGTTCTTCTTACTCAAAGTATCCAGCCGCAGCAACCTACTAAAGAGTCCACCTATTGCTCCATCTCTTTTCTCAGTTGGAGACAATGATATCTCTTCTTTAATACCCCCTATATCCTTATTACACTCCGGTATAATTACAGCCTTCGACATGTTGTCTCCTGAAAATCGTAAACATTTTACTGTTTTGTTTTGTGACGCAAAACGCAGCTAGCGAACAGTTTATTTTTACAACAATCCTATTATCCAAGGCGGCTCACCTTAATGACGAGACTCGTCATAAAAACATACTCTTAACTTTATTATCAGATAATATTGCGCTATTTCAGCACATGTTGTTTTTATAAAGTTTTGAATCACATCTTAAAATTCGGGCGTTTTTTGAAACAGAAAATTGAAATGCGTTGAGAGAACGGTGGATGACGTTTTGACAGATTTCTTTCTCTAGTGTTGTCCTTTGTTTTGTACTTACTTTATTCAGCACCAAAAAATATGTCATTGTTTAATTAAAGATCAAAATATTCCTTAGAAAAATATTTAGTAATTTATTCATTCTAAACAAAAAATATTTAGGACATAATAAAAGCCAAAACAATACTAGTGCAAATAACTAAAAAAACAAACCACAGAACAAAAAACACCGGATATTGTGGTTTGATATTCTCGAATGTCTGGTCTTCAACCACGTTCAGAAATTTGTGTACGATTTTTAAATATTAAATACGGTCAGGATTTCAAGCGCTTGATTAATTAGAGATTATTTTTTAATAAGATATAATAGACACTAGCTAGATCAAGACTTATCTGATAGAAAATGGATGTAGTATCCTCTGCCTACCTCCACCTGAGTTAAGAGGCGTGATGTTATGTAAATTTTCCATTTTGTGATGGATTTTATTGCAGTGATTGTAAAAAGTAACTGACATGCTTCTTTTACTTGCACCAATTACTACAGAATACCACTTACTATGAATCGTACAAAACTGAAACATACTTAGGATATGGAGTTGCACATAACTCAAAATGCCAACCCTACCTAACCTAGGGTGCTCAGCAGGGTCCGAGCTACCGGTGGTCAAGGCTCTTGAAAGAGGAATCTCCTTAAATACACGCCGTGTCCAGAAGTACTTGCTTTCTGAATCAAACCCTTGATCCAGCTGCCAAGTGAAAGCCTACTCAGATGTTGGTCTAAGCTTTTGGCAAATGCCATTGGCCGACACGACTATCAGCGCAATGACTGCTGTACTCACATCCCACATGTCGACAACCTCGCAAACCAGATCAAATTATTAATATTTTCCTGGGTGTAATTTTACTAACTTGTTTTCAAAGTTATTTAATTGCAGTAAATGATTTGAACAAAGGATGGTAAGAATAACATGTAGTGCAATGACACATCTATCTTTAAAAAAATGAAATTACGTTTGTTAGGCTAACACCAAAATAAGCCAAATCGGTCGGCTAATTTTGGTTTTGAAATATTTGTACAGGCCCAAGGAAGGTTTAAGTTAAGGTAAGGTTAAGGTAGGGTAGGTAGGTAGGGTTGGTAGGTAGGGTAGGTAGGTAGGTAGGAAAAAGTGCATTGCAATGCACAGCTAGTTCCACCATAAAAATTACATGCAAACATGAAGAAATTTTATACTTTCTGTTGTTTTATATTTTGCAAGTTATAGCATCACATAGCATGAGTCTGTTATTTTCTAATCGATGGTAAATAAATAACAGTCAAGTTTAAATAAAAAACATTTATTCATTTGACTTCTTTTGTTTCTTCTTCTTCTTTTTCTTGTTCTTGCTGGGAGTGTTAGCAGCTAAAGGAATATCATCCAAAGATTTTCGAATGGCCATAGTATACAGATTAGAGTTAATTGCTTTCAATCTATTCAGCTCAGCCAGCAGTCCTTCTTCTTTGGACTTAAACTCATCCGCAATCTCTTTTGAAGATATACTGTCTTCAATTTCTCCACGAGCCTCCGGCCAGAAACTGATTTTACTTTTCATAAGAACTTCCATTTCTGTCAATTCCTCGGCATCTTTTTCTAAAGTCCTTTCTAAACTGTGTAGAATTATGGTGGGAGAGAATTCTTGTTTGTAAATTGCGGGGTAATTCACCGTGAAGAAAGCATTTGTTATCGGACCCTTGTGTCTTATTATCCTAATTGGCTGTTTGCTGGGTATGTGCCAGAGTATCACTTGATCATCATTTGAACCAGACATGAGGGTCTCGCCATCCAGAGATACCGAAAGGCAGGTCACAGCTTTTGTATGGGAGGAAAAAGTAGGACAGTTCACCTCCGGGTTCACTAGCACATTTCTATCCCTAGGAGGATTGGTAAGACTAAACTGATGAATCATCCCTCGAGTTGTTCCAACAAATATATTCAACTCCAAGACGTCCATGGTGATAGCCGAAAGAGCAACATCAAACACAAAATTAAGTAACAGTTCTCCAGATGATAAATCATAGATTTTGCAAGTCCTGTCGCTAGATATAGTGCACAAGCGACCATGCAATCCTGTCTTACTTATGCACAAATCGGTCACTGGTAAGGAATGGTTGGAGAATATGTACACTGGATCATGCTGGCCTGCAGAAGTTTGAGAAACTAGGTCAACTTCAGGGTGAGCAGACACCGTGGCTAGTGACCAAACCATGACTATACCATCCTCAGATGCTGATACAAAATAGCGTCCATCTGCTGTAAATTTTAACAATGTCACTTTTTGGTAGTGTTTGCTTATTATTGTTAGAAGGTTGCCAGAAGCCGTTTGCCATAAATATATTTTTTCTTCGATGCCTGCTATTATGAACGTTCCGTCACGTGAAACAGCAAAGGCCGTTGCCTTACCTGGCAAAACAAAACGCATGCCTTGGACAGTTTGATACGAGTTCACAGGCCATACGTGTAGTAGTGGCTTTGTCTTCTCTACAGCTGCTAAATAGTCGTTTCCAACGAATGTAAGAGTTCTATTTTCTGCGGTTCCACCTCCTTTATAAGTCATCAAGCAGGTGCCGGTATGTGGGTCCCACACTGCGTTGGTCCATAACGTGTTATTAGAATCACTTGTGACCAAAACCTCGAACAACGTAGCCATTGTATTTACGCTTACAAATCTACTATATTACTTGGTTTCTGTCTTTTAGGGTTAATACTATAATATAAAATAATGTTTGCTCTCAAATCACATGTGGGAAACCTGACTGAAAGAAACTGAACCACAAAATCGCGGAGTGAAGTAAACTGACAGTGACATTTTCTGTCATTGTTTGACAGGACACCGTTGTTAGACAATAGGGATGATGACTGGGTATAGAAAACGAAATTCTATTTTGTCCTTCAATCAGGTAATATACAAAAATATAAGATACTTATTTTTTGTTTTATCAAGTTAACAAAAAAATACTTAGTTAAAACGCATTAAAGTTGGAGAGTGGGGGCTCACTACGTCACAATTAGGTATAAAAATTGTTCTGAGCCGTGACGTCATGCTCCATTTCAACTCAAAATATCTCCGTAATTTTACGATTACGTGAAAAAAGAAAAAATATGTGTCAAATACTTTTTAATAATCTACCCGATAGACAAATAAAAAAAAATGAGTCACCATCCCTATTCGGACAATTCCGATACACACATACAAGACAATTTTTTATTCATACATCCATAAACAAACTAGAAATATAGCTAGAGGAGTTGGGTGACTGAGTGAAGATATAGAGAAATATGGAAGAAGAAGACATGCTGCGCCGACCCCAAATAAACTGAAATAAGGCCAGGTGAATGATGACGTGTAGCAACTCGAAAATTTTCGAATTCAAATTTCAATAATCGATCAAATAGTAGATGAAGGTATTACCCTAAAATTATTACTTATATTTTACAAACTACTTCGAAGCAATTTTGGTTTTTTATCCGATCGTTCGTTTGAAAGTCAGAAAACCGTAACAAAATGTTGCCAATAATGCAATTGTACCAACCAAACGCGTGGTTTATTTTGATTGAACCAAGAAGTAACAACTCGTTCATGAACTTTGAGTTTGAAGTGTCATTAGAGTAGTGTGTGATTAGTGAAAATTCCTTGGAAATACAAACCGCACGATGTTTAAGAAGTAAGTAAATTTATGGTTTTCATAACAGTTTTGTCTAATATGTAACGAGTGGTCGTTGAAATGTTTTTTTCTATTTCATAAACGAGGTTAGAATTTCCTTCATTCAGACATTCAGTAATGTCACAATGGTTCTTGTATTATTGACGTATCGTGTGGCCAGCCAATCGGGATTCAGTATCAAAAGCTGTAGTGATGTTCGCTATTTCAGAAATCCTGCGATTTATACGGTTATCATTTAAATCGATATAATAAATATTATTAATTTTGAAGACCATGTGAGGCCTGTGACACTTTGGGGCTATGTTTTCTTACACCGTTTAGAAAAAACAGCAAAGGAAATGAAGATTCTTATAAATGAGAACATGCAACGCTGTCAGGCGTCGGCTTTCTGGGCACTCTTCGACAGCGATGTGGACGAATTTTTTGACGCCCTGTAATGCTTTTAGATTACAGGAAGTCCAAAAATTAAAAAAAAAATATGTACACACTGCGACACATCAAGTTATAATTGGTTTTTATTTATATATTATATAGATAAATATGTAAACTTAATTACAAAATAATTACATTTAAAGAGACTAAAAACAAAACTTAATGAGAATTCATGGTTGATTAAAGCTCATTGCCGAATTTCTCGTGTTATATCGGTTAAAATTGGAAAATAAATGAAAACAATCAAGTAAATCAACTCTGACGATCAGAGTCCACTAATAGAGATCCTCCCGAACTGCTCGATTGAAAGAAAAAATAAGCATAGCTGCTTGTAATGATCGCATTGCTGGGACACAGGTCTTCTCTCTGATAGGGGGATGCGCGGTAATCCACCACACGAGTCCAGCGTCGGTTGGAAGATGTTAAATTTTGTCGATTTTTTATTCTATGATATGCCGATTAGGTTACGATGTTTTCCTTCACCGTTTTAAGAGCAATGGTAATGATTAACACAATAATGCGCCTGCCTTTGTTCGAACATATGACCTATGTCTCATAAGTCAGGGCCATTACATCTGGGCCACCGCCGCAAAGTTAAATATATAATTATAAAGCATTTATGCACAAATGATGAATCTCAACCCGATTAGTGCCGTAGCGATTTACAAAACAAGTCGATTAGATAGATATCGTTTTAATTATATACGGTTTTCGTGTATTTGGAACCCATCACTACAGAAGTTGTGACGTTTGCAATGAAAGACCGAAACATGCGAAATTCTGTTAAGTGAGAAAGAGACGGATAGATTTCGTTTCGATAAAAATGCTTGAATGTTCCGAACGAATTACGAAAAGTTCGTTCATTAGTTCAGTTCTGTGCAGCTGTTCATATTTGATTGTCCTGTGCGCTAGCGGTGTGGTTTTTCGACGATTTTTTGAATGCTTGAAATTATTGTGTTTGATCACCAGTCGATCAATTTGATTTTTTTAATAATTTCTTGCTATGTACGATTTGGAACAAAGGGTGTAGAGACATCCCGTGCGTAGTGCACATCTTCCGTGACGTAACTGGATTTCTAACGAATAACTGTCCGTGCACGACTAACAAAGGTCGTGGCGACTAATGGTTGCCGTTCTTGATGTGTTCGCGTGAATTTTGACGGCGCGATGTGGGAATCTGATTCTGACACGGGATCCCGCAGCGCATCTTCGGATGGGCTGCGGAGGCGCCAAGGATGGGATCCCGAGGCGGAGAGCTTGGCCTCCCAGATGGATGAACTCGACGAAGTGCTCGCAGAGGAAGAAGATGGATGTCCTTTGCCGTCTACGCCGGAGGATCAGCATCTCCTCGACGCCGAGATGGCGGAGGTGTTGAAAGCAGGTGTGCTGTCTGACGAGATCGACCTCGGTGCGCTGGCTCATAACGCGGCGGAGCAGGCCGAGGAGTTTGTGCGCAAGGTGTGGGAGGCGTCCTGGAACGTGTGCCACTTCCGCCACCTGCCGCGCTGGCTGCAAGACAACGACTACCTCCATAAAGGACACAGGCCTCCTCTGCCCTCGTTCAGCGCGTGCTTCGCGTCTATTTTCCGCATCCACACGGAGACAGGCAACATCTGGACTCACCTGCTCGGCTGCGTGGCCTTCATCGGCGTCGCGATCTACTTCCTGACGCGCCCTTCGATCGAGATACAGATGCAAGAGAAAATGATATTTGGAGTGTTTTTCATCGGTGCCATAGTGTGCCTTGGCTTCTCCTTCGCATACCATACCCTCTACTGCCACTCGGAGATGGTTGGGAAATTGTTTTCTAAATTGGATTACTGTGGAATAGCCCTACTTATAATGGGCTCATTTGTTCCATGGCTGTATTATAGTTTCTACTGCCATTACAGACCGAAAATAATTTACTTATCTGTAGTGATTGTTTTAGGAATACTGTCAATAATAGTGTCACTCTGGGATAGGTTCTCAGAGCCTCGCTTGCGACCTCTTCGAGCGGGAGTGTTCATGGGTTTTGGTCTGTCAGGCATAGTGCCTGCCATCCACTATGGCATCACCGAGGGCTGGTTCAGTCAAGTGAGTAAAGCGTCACTGGGCTGGCTAGTTCTGATGGGCTTGTTGTATATATTAGGAGCTATGTTCTATGCTCTGAGGGTGCCTGAACGCTGGTTCCCAGGGAAGTGTGACATCTGGTTCCAGTCCCACCAAATATTCCACGTACTTGTAATTTTAGCAGCATTTGTGCATTACCACGGAATCAGTGAACTGGCATCATACCGTGTGACAGTAGGGGAATGCTCTATGCCTCCATCGTCAATCGCATTTTAGCCCCTCCCTTTACCAAATGTGATAGTAGACCATAGATAAATTTAAGTAGAAATACAAACATTCGATAGCTTCACTGTATATTTTTTAAACATATAAATTACGAATTTTTGTAAATTTTATAACAACATGGAAAAATTATACTGATAACAACACTCACATAATGGTAGAGTATAATAAGTGAGCCAGAAAATAAAATGGGGTCACATTGTGGGTAAATGAATGGGGTTACTAAATAATAAACATTTGTCATAGTTACTTGTTTATTTATTTTTAAAATTAGGATTAGTGCATTAGTAATTATTGTTTTTAGTACTTTCTAGTTATGCTGTTTGCACCAGGGACCGCACATTTAAAAAAAAGCGACACACTTTTAACCAAATTCTTTTAAAATAACAATAATTTTCTTGAATCATGCTGTGTTAAGATGTTATAGTGTACTTAATTATAGTTGAGTTTACTTGTCTTATGTTTTGCACTAAATTTTAAGACCAGTGTTAAGTAAGCATAGACATAGTTTGGACCACATGTATGCCCTTTGCTGTTCTTCCATAATGTCATGTACATATAACATTACTAGATATCAAAAACGAGAAAATTAACATAGAGAGATTTGTCCAACATTACTTAAATATCAAAAAGAGAAAAATAACAGAGATTTGTCCTGTCTGTAATTTAAAAAATGCTAGATCATTGAAACAACAGCTCATTTGCAATACTAGTGTGTGAATACTGTATACTAGTGTTGTATTGTCTCAATGACAAGTATTGATTTCTGAGAATACTATTTCTTTAAACAATTGTTATCTATTATAACAGTTCCTGTTGTCTTCCTTCTGTACATCTTCATTACTGACAATTTCAGATGAAATTATACACTTGTGTGTTGCGTAGAATCTCACTTTGTCTTTCCTTAATTGTATCATTAGATGCATTTTAGAAGCATTTCTCCCTGTTTTGTAATGGTTTTAGTATTGTATAATCACTAGAACTCGCTCTTTATTAACTGTTCACACCAATTTAGCACAAATAAGTACATCATCGTAATTAAAAGATTTCAATTGTAAATAGATAAAATTATCAACTGCACTGTTGATCTCGTGCTCGCAAGTGCGACTCCTGAGCGAGGGATCTTGGGTTCCTATTCCCAGGATGGGCAAAAAGTGCCCTTGGGTTTCTCCAGTAGAATTTCTCAATAGTAGCCAAGAGTTTGGAAGTTGGCGGTATGATACCCACGTGCCTCGGAAAGCATGTTAAGCCGTTGGTCCTGTGCCTGATCTCTCTCCGGTCGTGTCGGATTCCCGTGCCATCGGAATAAGAGAGTGAGGGAACAGAGAGTGCACCTGTGCCTGCGCACATACTTCTTCACTATTACATCTCCCGCGCCGATGGCTAATCTCCACCAACATTGGCCGCCGTAGGAAGACTATAAAGATAAAATTAACGATTGAAAATGTTATTTTAATGGTGTACTTGTAAGTGTAGATTCGTTTTTTTTTGTAAGTTATAAGTAACTGCAGTCTTAACATTCCATCTTAGTTTCTGTAATGTTAAAATAATTTATTTACTAATTGTTTTTATTATGCATTACTTTACATGTTATTCTGGAATTTCATCAACCAAATTATCTTTGAACTGTGGTCTGCATTAGGTTTATAATATAAATTAATTCAAAGTATATTCTAAATTGTTATAAGTGTTCATAAGTGTAAAGATTCTATGAGACAGAAAATGTAATAAAAGATTTTGTGATGTATATTGCAAATTGAACTCTATCGTCTTGAAAAGTACATTTATATTGATATGTTGGATGGAAAGCTTAAAAATTATGTAAGTAGAAATGTTGATATGATAAATATAGAAAAAAAATCTCATAAAGATATCGTAAAGACAATGTCTTACATAATTATAAAATAAAGGATAAGTATTCATGTAATGCTGCTTTCTCTGAATATTAAGATCCTATTTTGAATGAAAATTCCGAGATCCAGTATTTGGCATATCAAAAAAATAAGTCGGAATTGGACTGAGGAAAAAGACAATATTTTCGCACCAAATATGTTGATTTTAATTTGAGAGTGGTGTCAATTAGTCCCGCTCTTTCTAGGCTCTTAGATGACATTGCTTTGATAATTATCAGTATTTTCTATCTGCTATAAGATTGAATAATTTTCATTCATAAACATTTCATTTAGTCTAACAGGCCACACTATGTTCTATTTGTGATTATAAAAGTTTGTGTTACTTGTCTATCTTTCTTAGCATATATATTTTGTTAAAAACATGTTTTCTTGAATTGCAAAATTATGCTTTAAAATTTTCTTGTGACATTTGTTGATTACTTGTTTTGGTGGGATTAAAAATTATGCAATAAAAATAAAATAAAACCGGAAAAATGATTTTTTTTTATGTGACCTGAGCAATTCCCATAGCATAATTATGTACTTATCATTTGTTAGCAATTTAACATTTAAACAAATACTCATGTGTTTTTGGAAAAAAGAACTTCACCACAATAAAGGTTGTAAAACACCTCTTAACGAAGCCGAAAGGCACTGGTTCTCCCTGTCATTGCGATCATTTTTTTGTTCTACACCATACCTGGGAACCTCCTAGTTACGGAGATATTAGGGGTCAAAGTTCCAACTTTTTGACAAGTATTTTTTTAAATACAAGTTGTTAATGTAAGATTTTTACTTTAAACACCTCCACGACCCCCGTACTATTCAATCCGTCCATCAGCACAATGTTTTGAGTGCGTTACATTGAGTTCTACCACAAAACATGATTTTACACCCCCCAAAAAAATGTCGTTTCCCAGCAATATTTTTTGCGTAAAGTTACTTAGTTTCATGTATAGAATGCTTGGTTGACGGCTTCGTGGTGAGGTGATTTACACCTTGTATGACAATAGGTACTTATTTTACTGGTTATAGTACTAGTCATTCTGAAATTAACTTAGATGCCTACGTTATAAAGTTGAAATGTCTTGTAGTAAAAATAACATCAATTTGAAAACAGCCTCAGCAATAAGTAAAACAACTGATATTCAAAAACTTTGTTTTTTTTTTTCTTGATATTTTTTTCTGAAACGTTTCTGAATTCTTATGACGTCACGGTAGGATAACTGCGGTGTACCGACATAATAGTAGGTACATGTTGAATAGCTTGCGTCATAGTCAGGGCTGCCAACAGTGCCAACTTTCCAACAATATAATCTATTAGTTTCCCGGAAAGAAAAAAAAAACTGGCGCATTGCGATCCTTGTTTACGAGAATGACCTTTTCAGGCTTCTCTTGGTTTCTACAGGCTTATGAACTTTCGTTATTGATTCCGTTTTCGGTCACACACAAAACAACACCTAAATATGTAGATGTAGCTCATTCAGTAGAAAATTCAATGCACTGAATCGAACAATAAGTCATTTTTGGTTTCAGTGCCATGAGTGCAAATACTTGCATAACAATCTCACATAATTAGGCATTCGTTTTTCAAAAATTACGTTGTCTTGCAAAGACCTGCTGACATCCCTGGAAAAGCAAAGCTTTAGGGCTTCATTGTGTCAGCGCAGTAAATCTATCTTGGTACCTTGACTTTGATAGGTTACAGAATGATGAATTGGTCTACGCTAGACACTTAGGCAGTCTGAATTTGAGCCTGTCTGTACCTACCTTCCAGGATCGTAGGTGCAAGATTTTAGGACCTTTTCGAAATAGGATTAAATATTTCAAAGACGTTTACGAATTATAGAAGTCCTCAAACTTAAATAGATGCACCGGTGGAGTCGACATCCGGGAAGTTTATTTTAAGACTACCGAAAATAGAGAAATTTTTAGAACGAATAACGAACCAGAATAGTAATTTCTACCTTTGATTGTGGCGTAGGACAATCAACAATCGTGTAACACTCTTTTAAGCAAAATCCGATTTGAAGGAAACTCCTAATCTATTGCTTCACGACATGAACATAACACCACGCCTGTACCTAATCCCTGAAGGATGAGGAATAGGTTTAACCTAATAGTAGGTACATACCTGCACACATATTTCGCCAGGTAATTTGAAGTCCTATGTACTTATGTAGGTAGAGGGCATGATCATTTTCTTGCCCTTGTCCTATTTTAATTGGGGTCTGCGCAACACGTTTTTTTCTTCCTTTCTCCTCTGCCAACCGTCACGCTGGTTCCGCACCCAAAGGGTCAAACGGGACCCTATTACTGAGACTTCACTGTCCGTCTGTCTGTCACTAGGCTGTATCTCATGAACCGTGATAGTTAGCTAGTTGAAATTTCAACAGATATGATTTCTGTTGCCGCAATAAAAACAGAATAAAATAAATATTGAAGGCTGGCCCTCCCATACAAAAAAGTGATTTTTTTGTTCGTTTATAAATATTGGTACGGAAACCTTCGTCCGCGAGTCCCACTCGGCCGGTAGGTACTTGGCCGGTTTCTTTCTTGATAATGTAGGTAGAGGTTACCCTACCTGGTATTATCTTTGAAAACATCATCTGCTCGACAACGCACATTGACCGACTGCCCGTTTACCATACATTCCTAATTAAAACTACAGCTAGGTACGTAACTACCATCATCACCTGCCTAGCCTTTTCCCAAACTATCTTGGGTGGGGTCGGTTTCCAGTCTTACCGGATGCAGCTGAGTACCAGTATTTTACATGAACCGACTGCCTGACTTCCACAACCCAGTAACTGGGTAATACGATACCCCTTGGTAAGACTGGATGTCAGACTTTTGGCTTCTCGACGCGTAACGACTGTCTAAGATCTTCAAATAACAGCCGGGACCAACGGCTTCACGTGCTTTCCGAGGCACGGAGGAAACGCGGTAGGTAGGTACCTTTGTAATTATAGTCACCCATCCACGGACCAACCTCGGCAAAGCACGGCTTAACCTTAGAAGATCGACCCGTGCGGCTGTTTTTATTTAGCCACGAGCTGCGGTACGTAACTACCATACTTACATAATTCAATGACAAATAGAACCATGAACAATGGGTGTGTACCGAAAACTACCTTACCTATTATCAGTCTGTAATCAGAGCCAACTCACTTGGGAACAAACACCTGCCTGAACGACCTTAGCCTGCCTTTTAGCTTAAAAAAAACATTACCTAATCTAGCATTCGAAGTCTCGACGCGATCGATTTTAGAAAGCCCACATTATAATATGCCATCAATCATGAAGCTCAAATAAAGGAGATAGTAAATTATGATCTCTTGGCGTATTTTCATGGAAGCCGTTCCAATTCCTATTCTTTATTTCGTTTAATAAATAAGGTATTGATCTTTACCTACTGCCTAAACTGTCTTGGGAGATGGTCGACAGGATTTCCCATAGGTAATAAAACACATAGGTAATTAAATTGGATTACATGAGGGGTGGATTAAACCAGCATTATTTTGAAAACATTTACCGCTCAATTCCAGTCTTTTAATAAATAGGGATTTCAAACTAATCTGTTATAAACGACTTTAAATCGGAACAAGATAAGACGAAGTCATTATTTTGAATCTAATTTTAAGGCCGTCGTAAGCCACAATAAAAACTTTTCAAATGGAGGAACCTGCGGCAGTTATGATGATCAAGTTTTGTTCAACTGAACATTCAAAAATAAAATAATATGAGCAGCTAAACGTGTTCAATTTTAACGGCTTATGTTTAACATAACACCAGATAAAGTAAATATAACCTTAAAAAACATTTTTATACTGCCTAAAATAGTAAATGATCACCAGAAATAGTAAATGATCACCAGAATTAAAAACCTGAAAATCACAGCTCCGAACTAAGGCGTAGTCGACGGAGCCCCGCTAGGCGGGGCTCCTATTTCTCTCTGCAGGGTTTAAAGTAACCTAACACGAAGAGGATGTCGGGGTCTTAGTTCGCTCGCTCCGCTAGCTCACTAGACCCCGCCATCCCCTTCGAACCTAACCTGTCCGAGTCGGGGTGCCCAATATCCCGAGCTCGCTTTGCTCGCACTTGCTTCCTAAGTTCTTCTTGCCACAAAATTTGGTGATAATTTACTATATTTGGTGATCATTTACTATATTTGGTCTTTGAATACAATTTTTTTGGTGTTTAGTATTTTTTTTTGGGTAACGTAGCTTAGGATCTCAAAGTATTTTTTGGTGCTCATTATATTTAATCCCAATTTTAACCCCAGACCAATAAAGAGGGGTGTTATAAAGGAGACGGGCGAGACTACATGTATTTTGGGACCCACTCTTAGAGGTAGCATTCATCATAACAACTTATACGTTGTTGTAAAACGACTAAAGACTATCAGAAAAGTAAATGGAAAGTAAGACGGAAAAGTTGGGAGAAAAGAGATATACGTCTATTCACAAGATAACCTAAAAATCTTACGATTAAGGTTTTTAACAGTGGAATGACTCCGTAATTAAGATGAATCAAAATATAATAATATTTAAGACGACTCATAAAAGAAGATTCGAATAAACTACTGTCTTTCCCTCGCAGTTTTAGTTCTGAATTTACGTGTTTTGCTTCTCGTCATAAGCCAAAACCAGAATTTTTACTTCATTGCCTGTACCTAATTGATGAATCATAAAACTGCTAGACTGCAGCTAGAGACTAAACTGATTACCAACTCTGTAATTAGTTCAATCACTATAAAAACTATGTTGTTACGTTTTTTATCCATAAGCGAATTATAGTCAAGTAAAACGATTCTTATTACGCTGAGAGTAGATAATATTGTTTTACATAAATTATAACAGCCAGAGCTGACTAGCTATGCACAGCTATTGAAAAGCAGGGTTTGTTGAATAAAAAAACGATGAGTAATAAATCTTATTTTTTGGTATTTTTACATAGTTTTTATTCTATGCAACACAGACGTTACGATGGCCAAGTTGCTGTCGGGTTTCATTTTCAGGGTCGCAGCTTATCAGCCCCCAACATGAGTGACAAAGGAAGTTGTCTCCTGTTATCTGGAATTAATTAAATATGTTAAAATAAATAAATTCACCTTTAGTGTAATAAACATAAAGAGTTCCATGTATAAGTAACAAAAGTGCCTGACTCGCAGAGTGTATCCAGGTCCCCACGAAAAGAAAAACAGAAATGTAGTTTGATATGAAACATAATATGGCCTCTGATACCTGTGGAGCGGTATGTAAATATTTCAAGACAAAATGCAACAGCCACCCATCTTCCATTTTGATGACTGAAACATCTCAGTAAAATACACTACTTCTATTGCTACCTCGGCTGGTCTTTTACTGTATACTGTTTTAGTCCGATAAAGTATTGGGCAACAGTAAGAATGAGCCTAATATAAGATTACAACAGTATGTATTTATGCATATAAAAGCTAAACGAATCTTAGTTTGTTGTTCAGATAGATATCCTAAATAAGTTCTTTACTTATGATATAAATACATGTTCTTTTATGAATATACTTACATCACGTGGATACACCCATCTCTGAACTTTTTCAAAGCTCTGAGCACCTTCATCAGAGAGACGACGCCTCCGTAAGAGCGCAAGTCGTAAGAGAAGAAGAAATTAACGCAACGCATGTTTGTGGTTAAAATCAAAGTCCAAATCAAAAGCAACTAATTGTCCAATGTCCAGAGAAGAATGCGGTAGTCTAAGACAGGGTGCATTATCTACATTTCAAGATGTAAAGGCCAAGTCGTCGAGAATCTACAAAATCGCAATGATAAACATAAAATCCCAGACAAAAATACAAACATAACGATGGACTAGATCATCACAGATCTGACAGTGACAGTAGTGACGGGACTCAATGGATCATCATTGATAACGTTCCTTTATTAGAAATACTATAAAATTGCCACAGTACCATTTTTATTAGATGCTTTTGCATTGTTAATTGGCGTTTTACCATCAGGTTTGCATGTTATTTTTTATGAATTTTTGACATAAGTAATTGAATGTATAAAAACTAAGAGAAAGATCCATTTGTGGTAATAAACCCATGAACAAAAACACATGTCATTGGATTGGAACGTAATCGGAAAAATCTTGCGTTTTGTAAGTGCACGATTACTTAATTTTAGTAAATTGAAAATTATTTATAACTTTTGATTCCCGAGTCCTAAAAAATCAATATTTAATAAATAAATATCTCATAAAATTGTAGTTATAATTATTTTATATTTACACTGGAACGGAGTTTAGTTAATTTTCAGATTCTTTGGGTCCATTTTCGCCAGCCTTCTTTGACGTGTGTATCTGTGTGAAACTTCAATATTTAATTTCATTATTCTTACTTCAAAAATCTTCGGTTTAGGATGTGCGTTGATACCTCAGACAGTCAGTCAGGACTTTGAAGTTTATATACAGACTAGAGTCCTTGACACTGGCAACTCTTAAGGTTACGTGTGGGTGCGCCAAGGGCACGTGTTTTTTTTCAAAATTATCCAATATTTACCTTATTTATGGAGTGAGCAGGGTCAATAGTGTCATTTGATTTACTGATAGTTGACGCAAAGGCCGTTGCCAAATAAAAATGTATACGATTGATTTCAAGAACTGAGAACTTGATTTCGAGTACGAAATAAAAGCTTTGAATTTTCAAAGCTTTTATTTCGTACTCGAAATACCAGAACAGTTACGCTTGTAAATTGAATTGTCAAAAACAAAAAGATGAAGCTACAGACCAGCTACAAGCGTCATAAAACTATGAAATAATTGTAGTTGCCCATTCCAAAGCATAAATCTTGATTTTTACACGATACCAACGTTACAAGTTGCCTTCTGTATTTTGTTAGAAAGGATACGGACTAAAAAAAAATCATACCATACTGTGGTAAAAAAAAAATAGGCAGTCAGGAAAGTTCTTAGCAGGGCTGACGACTCTGGGTAATTTCCCAGGGCTGTCAGCTGCCACCTTTCACCGTGCAATCGTTCTCCGAACGTACCTAGTAAGCAACCTATAACCAATAGGTATCACCACTTCATTAAGGGTAATACGATACCCCTTGGTAACACTGGTTGTCAGACTTTCGGGCAACTGACTACCTGTAACAACTGTCAAAGATCTACAAATGACAGCCGGGACCAACGGCTTGACGTGCTTTCCGAGGCTCGGAGGAGACTCGGTATGTTATGGGCGGTCAGTGGTCACCCATCCACGGACCAACCTCAACAAGCGCAATTAAAATATTTAGCCACGAGCTCCTCCTCCCCAACACTTCATCGTATAATAGGTTGTTTCCGAGAATTTTCGAACCGAAAAATTCGTGAGCCGTTCAGCCGACCGTTAATCATGTTCGGAGGACCTTACTCAAGCCGAGTTCGCAAACAAAATTATGAAAATGGAAGGTCCTTCTACCTAGCTACACGAAATTTTCATATTCCGTATGAAATAATTACTTTCTAAAAACATTCGTAATTATGCTGGTAATTGGGAACACGTTAGGTAATAAGTAAATTAGTATTCATCGGTCGATTACTGCTTGGAGTGCTCAGTAGCAGTTTGCAAGCTAATGTCTCTTATACGCCATTTAGCACTAAAACTTGCTTGCTCAAGTATGCATAATTACGAAGTTTATATTCTAATTCGTGTAACTGAAGTTTAGCTTTAGCTGTACAGTAACTGGTTTGTGGAGGTCAGTAGAATGTCGCTCCAACTGTAATGGTATTCAGCTGCATGCAGTTGGACTGGAGACATCTGCATTTTAATTGAGGAACAGCTAGGCAGATGCCTCGTTGATCTAGTGGATGCGAGTGCGTCGCTGAGAGGTCTTGGGTTCGATTCTTGGGTCGGGCAAAATGCTATTGGTTTTTTTCTACAGTACGTCTACCATGAGTTTTAACACTCTATACTTGCTAGCGTCTGTAGTTAAAAAAATGTATGAAAACTTTTACAGCGCCTCTAGCGGATAGTTGGGTACTAAAATGCGCAGTATGAGTCACATAGTTATCTATCCTACGTCACCGTGTAGTAAACTATACTACAGCGACTGTAGTTTGGGCTTCATTTGCTTACAATTTGGTAGTTATGCACCAACACAGCTCATGGTACCATTGAAAAAGCTAACTATAATATTTGCGTATTGACGGAACTATTGCAGTTACGTCAAACGATCTAACTATGACAACTCATGGTAGACGTACAGAACAGATAAAAAAATGTCCTCTCTGATATATTCTTTTCAGTTTTTCACCTCTTTTATCTATTCCGTTTTCTTTTTTCCGTCTTTCTCGGTAGCAAACAGGAGATGATGTTGGAGCTAAATGTTGGTGACTCCTACGCGGCTAAATATTAACCGCCGCACTGGTCGATCTTTGAGGTTAAGCCGTGCTTGCCGAGGTTGGTCCGTGGATGGGTGACCATAATTACACACCGAGTTTCCTCTGTGCCTCGGAAAACACGTTAAGCCTTTGGTCCCGGCTGTCATTTGTAGATATTTGTCTTTACGAGTACTCAGAAGCCAAAAGTCTGACATCCAGTCTTACCAAAGGGTATCGTATTACCCAGTTAATGGGTTGTGGAGGTCAGATAGGCAGTCGCTTCATGTAAAATACTGGTACTCAGCTGCATAGGGTTAGACTCAAAGCCGACCCCAAGATAGTTTGGTAAAAGGCTAGGCAGTTATTGATGATGATCATGAAGTAAAGCTCCTACGAGGTTTGGTCTCTTCCTCCATTTCTTACCATAAGTCAATATCCTATAGGTACCCATTCACTTGCCACTACAAATATTGGTCGAATAAAAGGGTTCATCGAGAAATATAGGAAGGTACTGCGATATCTTCCTCCTATCCATATTTATTATGGGCTATCAACTTTTCAGGACCATCCATTTTATAGATTAATTTTATGAGTTTATGTTCAGCTGTGGACTATGTACCTACGTTTTTATAACGTTGATAGTAAATAGGAATCTATAAAGGGTGTAAAACACCTCTTAACGAGGCCGAAAGGCACTGGTTCTCCCTGTCATTACGATATTTATTTTGTTCTACACCATACCTGGGAACCTTCTAGTTACGGAGATATTAGGGGTCACAGTTCCAACTTTTTGACAAGTTTTTGTTTAAATACAATGTTTTTAATGTAAGATTTTTACTTTAAACACCTCCACGACCCCCGTACTATTCAATCCTTCCATCAGCACAATGTTTTGAGTGCGTTACCTTGAGTTCTGCCATGATTTTACACCCCCCAAAAAAAGTCGTTTCCTAGCAATAATTTTTGCAGTGTGCAGAATGCTTGGTTGACAGCTTCGTGATGGTAGAAAAATCTGAAAAGTCGGCAAACACCGATCAGCAGATCGACTTTATTACAATATAAAGGTACTGCACTAGCAATTATCGTATACATGGTGTAAAAAAATCAGTGGTGTGACAAGCGAGAAAAAAAATCCTGTTTGTCACACTGGTGTGACTACGAGTCGGCAAGGGATTTACACGGTGTATAAAAATAATAATTATCTTAAGCTCTATAATCTATGAAGTGTTGTTGATGATTTCGGAATAAGTAATGTAAAGCCATTAATAAGTGTTATGTTATTAACTGACTGATCATTCCATACGTACGGAATCACGTTTTTAGATAAGGGTTTACCTAATTTGATAAATGTTTGTCAATAGGCTGAGAGATACGTGTAATCACGTGTTAGATAGCTGTCTCAAGGAAAAACTAAATTTAATCATTTCGGACTAATACCGATGGAATTGATCGACCGAATTTGAGATGCGAAGACGTGTGAAGTGGTTCATGAACAGAATCCACAGACATACGTAGGAAATTACTTCTCTATTAGGCATTTTCTGAAAGGATCAAGACCCAAGGGGTCAAACGGGACCCTATTACTGAGACTTTGCTGTCCGTCCGTCTGTCACCAGGCTGTATCTCATGAACTGTGATAGTTAGCCAGTTGAAACTACAGATGATGTATTTCTGTTGCCGCATATATGTATATTTAAGGGGGCTCCCATACAAAAAAGTGATTAGTTATTTTTTATAAATATAATGGTACGGAACCCTTCGAGCGCGAGTCCGACTCGCATTTGGACTTTTAATAATTCAAGGTTTTTTCTGAAAATCTAACAATCTATCTTGCAAAGGAGTACCGTGTCTTAATTATCATTCATCTATCAAAATATAAGATTCAGTTTCATATTAAAACACTTATTAAACTAAGACCATAACTTAATTCCCGAAGGGTTAGATCGCCAGTTATTTTTTGAAGTCCCAATACAAGGTGTTGTTTTGCATCCTCGTCAAATTTCAGGAGGTGGTCCCAAAAGACATAAATAATCAATTAAAATTACGGTACCTAGTTAATTATTAATAAACACTGATTTTTTTGGTTGTTTAAGTTTGTCAATATTTCAGAATAACCCCCGTAACGTGGTTTAGGGAATTAGAAATTATCAATTAAACGTTTGAGGTTGTTTGTATGTGTGTTAGCGAGGTTACAGGGCAAGAACCAGACGAGCAGCGTTTAAAACACGGGTGGTTCACACTTACCGATTTCCGTAAATAAGAAAAAAAAAAAAATTACCCATCCATTTTATTATTGATTCGGGACGAGAATCATTAGCATAGTTACCTCGTTGAATTTGACGAGGATGCAAAACAACACCTTGTATAATAGGGCGCAAGCCTATTTTAAGCCGTTCTTCATAAGATATCGACGTATAAATAAAAAGGAAGTCTCACGGCTTCGCTCCCAAGGGTATCAAAAGTGTGTTACGTTACGTAGCCATGTAAAAATTAGGTCAAGTAAGATTGCGGCTGCGAGATCCTATTCACATTTATCGGGAAACAATCTGTTCATATACCGAGAAATTCTCTAAAACAAAGCCGAAGTATTCACAGTATACTCAGATTTTACATTGTCTTCGGTTGATGAAAGGAGTCCTCTGTTGGAGAGAGTCTTCTGTAATCACCATGATCAGCCAACAGCAAAACACAGTTCGTAATAGGAATAGGGTTCTCGGCCATCCAGGTGCTGCCAACAACCTTCCGAAGATCGTCGATCGTAGCCCGAAGTCGTTCCATTCTTCGTCGTCAGTCTTCTCTATTCGCACTCCTTTTAAATCGGTCGTCGAAACGGCAACTCTCATCCTGCTTTTCGGGCCATTCATAAAACTGTACTCTGCGAAGATCGTTGCTCAAAGTATATAGCCCTGCGGGGTTACTATGACGCTTAAAACATTATTGTTCCATTCCTATTCCAGAGTGGGAAAGAGATGGAGCTAGACGACCTGTATAGCTCCGTCTCTTTTTCACTCTGGAATAAGAATGGAACAATAATGTTTTAAGACGTCATGGTACGCCACCAGATCGGTGTAATGTAAGGTACATACTAACTTCATTTAACAACATTTAAATCTGTTTCTAAGTACATAGTTTTTATGACTGCCTCATTGGTTCAGTGGTTGCCATCAGACGCGCTTAGGCTCGCCCCCTATTGGACTTAAATATAACTGGCGATATGTGGGTACACCTCTGCCTAACCCTTTTTTTTTTGCGGATGGGAAATCATCAAATGACTTCTCCCGCTCTGGGCGGAGCGGGAGGGAGTGTCAGACTTGACTGACTAAAACCCACCCATGTTCCTTCTTAGCCCTTTGTGTTCCAGGGCCGCGGTATCTCTTTCGAACAACCCGCAGCCCCTCTGCCTAACCCTTCGGGGATAACAGGCGTGTTATGATGTTGTGTGTGTGTAACTAGCTTCTGCCCACGGCTCGCCCGCGTTTCTTCGGTAATTGTCCCGCGGTATCACACTACCGGGACAAAAAGTGCCAAATTTCATCCAGATCCATTCAGTAGTTTTACGTGAAAGAGTAACAAACATCCATCCATACTTACAAAGTTTCGCGTTTATAATATTAGTAGGATTAATCTTATAATAATCAGCTGGTCTCCAAAGAAATCTCAATACCCTTCCATTCATCTTATTAGTTTAGAAATTCCTAGCCAGCGACAACAAGAGATTTCCAAAAGTTTAAAACTTCACAAGGGCGAAGGCAAATTGTTTTTGAAACTTTTAATGGCCGCGAGGTCGATAAATTCTTATATCGGAATGGCAGGACTCGTCCTTTTGGACGCCCGGAATTCCGGTTATGTAAATAATATTGGTTACATAATATACGTTTGGGTTTGCCAATATGTGGATTTTGTTGACCTTACACGTACATATATGTATATATAACAGTGTCATGGTCATGCCTATGTAGGCGAGGCATTGAAGTTCTTCCTTATCTGAAGGTTTTTCCCGAATTTTTTGCGATAGTTTAGCTATTAACTACTGTATTAATCATCTATGTAGTTCAATTCAACGACTATCTGTAACACTTTCGCTGCTAAGTTCAAATAATGCATTTTTACTTGTATGCACAAATTGCCCAAGTCATCTTATGCTACGTATAACCCCTTCGTCCACTTTGGTAACTAAAGTTAACTAACCAGTTACAAGAGAAGATTTTGCTTTCGCTGTTTGCTAACTAGTTGTGAGAGAAGAATTATTTCTAGTTTCTTTTTTTCTTGGACGAAGAGTGTTTTTCCGGAGATCTATCTCAACTGCTTTTTATGTACAATTGGAAACACTTTTAAAACATTTTATATTTAAAAAAATATTAAAATGATAACATTAGCATTTTATTGATACCTTTGGGTACCCACTCTTACTCTACAGTACTCTTAATTTTAATCATTAAAGGAGCAAGTCTTATTTTACTCTACTATTAATTTAAAACATAAAATAAGCAATTAGCTCCAAACAATGTCCGACTGTGGGAGGCGAGCTGTGGGCACACGAACGAATTATTGATCGAACCATATGCTGGGTGCATAGCGCTGAAAGTGTTATTGCAACCTAACCTATTACCAAAAAGCTTGGCTTTCACACCACCTAAATTTTACGACCACACAACTTCTTAATGAGACATAATCTTCCTGACCTTGTCCCATGTTTCTTGGAGTCAGCGCAACACGTATTCTTCATCCAGCCTCTTCTGTCACCATTCACTGTCGCACGTGCTTAAGGAAGTGGTGAAGTCTTCCTCACAAGCAAAGTATGAACGTGGATGAAACAAATCAAATATGTGCTATTGCTGTAGTTCGTAGCGTTGCAGTTACGACCTATCCGAAGTAATAACGTTATTTCTAACTAAAGCTGCTCAATATAATTGCTATCCGGATTATGTGGTGCAATTTGTCGTAGTCTACGTTCAGTAAACTGTTGGTTTTGTAATCTAGTAAATTGCCTATGGCAGACGGGATTATACCATTTATTAAAGATGGCCGGGAAGTTGACCTATATGTGCACATGACCCTGTATTTAACACAATAATGACCGAAGTTAATATTTATGTAGAATATACTTTACTGAACGATAAAAACATCATTATTATTATCTTATCCCCCAAGGTTAGATTCGCTTAAAAACATTCGTCAATCCACGAAAACGTTACGAAAACATAAACCATATTGACGTCTAATGCTTGTTTTCCCGAAGCGATACGCTGTGATGAATACAGCCACACAGCACCTCTCTAGTAAGCAAATAAAGGGCAAGCCATTAACTGTAAAAATTCCAGATACCCGGGACCTACTCTCAGAAATCTTAATGGGAAAACTATCATAATCAGGGCATTGAAGCCACACAATCAACACATTCAATTTAAGCGCTTGCAACCAGGAATAGAAATAGAATAGTAATAGTCTAGTTTAATTAAAACTTCTCTAAATGTCAATTATGGTATAACATTTGCATAAAACATCCTTGAAGATGTATTTTTTTGCGTAGCTAATAAGCTGTTCTTATTAATATAGTTCCGACTTTTGTGTGGCCTTGTAGAGGATTAAGTGGTTTCAACAATACGTAAGCGATATTAATCCTGAGGCTCGTATTACGTGCCACCGTTTTAATAATAGAAGCCGGAAGGAGTATTATTTTACAGCGTTCTGAGTTAACAGGTATAGAAACACCTTAACGCAGACGACAGGCTCTTCCCGACATTGCTAATTTTTGGGTGGTTCTGGACCATAACTGGGAACATTCAAGTTTCGGAGATACTTTAAAAACATTCATGAGCGCTGTTATTCAATGCGTCCATAAGAACAATGTTTTGAGTGCTACCGGAACTGTGAATTTGACGTAAAAAAAAGTCGTTTCCCAGCAATATTTTTTAGACAGTGTTGTTTAGATCGATGTACAGAATGATTGGTTGACGGCTTCGTGAAGAGTCCTTTCAAATACTATATTAGTTGGCCATAGATGTCATTGGAATGAAATAGGGAATTTTATATTACTTAGACTATAAATTCTTTTTCACCTAATGTTGGGTCATGCTGTTGTCGTAGATGGGATACGTTAAGGCAAGCGGAGATACCTTGACAAAAAAGGTTATAATTAATAATTAAGGTATTTAAAGTTAGCAATAAAAAGTTGCTGGCAATATCAAAAGTCGATTTATTATTTGCAAGACTGAACCTTTCCGGGGAAATTGACGTTTGAATTCGGAAATATTTCTGTCCAACCAATTAGAATATTGGTCGACATTCTTCGTTTCGTCGAAATTTCGAAAGGTATGCGACAATATTTCACTTGTTTAGAATTGAAGACAGCTATTTGAACAGTTTGGCTGTTTAAATATTAAGCTGTCTTCTATTTAATTGACGCGAACGATCGATGAGTTTGTATACAAAAGTATCAATATTATTCAACGTCACTAAACCAAGTAGTTATTTTCCTCTGCATAATAAAATTACAAAGCTATCGATCCGTAGAATTTGTTCGTTTGACCTTTACTGTCATATCTAACTATTTTATTATCGTTATGACTTATGACGTAGCTAAATGTCTATACGAAAAAAATACTTGTTCTTTAGAAAAATAATGTGCAACTTTTCAGTATTTGGCGATTAAATGTAGTATTTCACCGAAAGACAAAATGATTCACTGCCAAACTTCCTTTCTATCATACATTGCTGCATCAGTAACGCAATATTCAAACTACCCTACAAAAACATTGTAAACAAAAGGCAATGTATTATTAAATCTGTCACGTTTTCCTGCTCAGCTATCAGTGCGGCTGTGGTGACACCGTGTTATCAACACGTGCGTGATAAGTATGTTGGCGTTACATAAAATATTTTGAGTGATATTATGCCTTCACACAATGGCCAGTGATGGCGGTTAGAAACCGGTTTTTTTTATATTTTGGCCGATCTCTTTGGCTTAGTAAAAGCTATAAGAGGTTGTAGTAGGCCGCATGCAGTCTACGGAAGACGGTATTAAAGTGGGAAAAGCCGTAAACCCGCTCGTAATGTGGGTAGTTCGTAATTGTATGCCCAACTATAGTACTTGTTATCGCTTACAGCTATGTTGTAAAACTGGCATATCGCGAAGAATAATAAAATATCTATTGTGTTGTAAAAAAACGTGTAAATGCGTGACAAATGCATTTCAGTTTAATCGTACGAGAAGATTTGGAAGTGTAGGTTTTATCGTTGGTTGTACCCAACGATAAAACCTACACTTAAAGCATAGCTAGATTAGATTCGGATCTAGGGCAGCCTGAAATCATGTCACACTGTTTCTAAAAGCTAGCGAGAGTAAACGTAGGCCATAGCAGAATAATAATGCTTGAATATTCATACGCATATTTGCGTAACATAAGCGTACCCTCTTCCCCCGGACCGCCGCAAGGTGTTGACGTGCCTTAGTACCATATTTAAAAATTTAATTTCAAATTTAATAGTTTGCGCAATTTAATTAAAGTAAAAAAAATAGGAGTGCATCACCGCCGAGAAGTTGTCTGCTAACTACAATACAGCGAGTGCGAGACGGCGACAATAACTCCAGCGAACGTGCGTCCCTGGTACCTGAGCTGTCTCATAGTGGTGAGACCCCACCCTCAAGGACAAGTAAGAAGCCAATTAACCACTAATTACTGCGCGGGCGCACCTCACGCGGAAGTTGCCACGCCCTCTCATTAAAGGATTGGAGAACTGAGCTAATTAGTTAACGAGCTCACTATTTATTTAGATTGCTATTGGATGACACCTGCGCTTGCGCCGCCTAATTCGACTTTTAGCAACGCCCACTGCCCAATCACTCGACGGTGAAGCTCCTCCCTTTAGCCCCAGCGAAAAAATCTTCTAACTAATTAGAACTTATTACACCCTAGTAACATGTTCACTTCACAAATGAATAAATCGCTGTCGGATCCAAATGTGAACGAAGTGGGAAATATTACGCCACCTAACACCTATGTTGCTGTTCGCAAAAGGGTGAGAGATGAGGACTTGCCTGCAGAATTTTGTAAATTTAAGGAAGAGATGAGGGAATTATTTTCATCATTTCTGGCCACTCAAAAAAGCGAACTTTGGGCAATAAACACGAACTTAAAGGAAATCCAGCAAACTAATATTAATATTGAAGCTAGTGTGACTCGCCTGTCCAGTCAGCACGACGAGTTTCTTAAGAGAATTGAATCCCTCGAGGTACAAGCAAAAAAAGACCGGGAGTATATAACCATATTGGAAGAAAGAATGGAAGATCTACAAAGATGCTCGCAGAAAACCTGTATAGAACTTAAGAACGTCCCTAGAAAATCTCAAGAAACTAGAGATGACCTCATAAATATGGTGTTATCCCTCTCAAAGAGCATTAGCGGAGATTTGGACGTGAAAGATGTAAAGGATATTCATAGAATCCAGAGCAAGAAAGCCGAAGTTAAAAACACACCCATTATTATCGAGCTTGGTTCATCGATAATAAAAACAGATTTTCTACAGAAAGCTAAAACCTATAATATAAAGAATAAAACAAAGCTGCAGGCTAAGCATCTTGGCTTCACCAGCAATGAGGATACCCCAGTGTTTATATCGGAACATCTTACTGCTAAGGGGAATCGTCTATACTTCTTGGCGCGGGACTTAGCCAAAACAAAGGGATATAAATTCTGCTGGACCACATTCGGACGTGTTTTCGTGAAACGAGATGAAAACTCTCGGGCTATTATGATCAAGACTGAATCTCAGGTCCATCATTTAATGCAAGAACTGTGACTAAGTTATGTGAAGGTCTATACGTGTGTGCCACTATTCACTATTTTCTTATGTATTAGTAACCAAATTTTGTATATCTCGTTTATAAATATGTCAAGAATCAGGATAATTTCTAAAATCTACACATTCAAGCTTGTACAATACCACCATTATGTTATATTTTATACTATAAAACTCAATACTCATAAAAACTACATAATATTATACTCAACTTCACTCACACTATCAACCTACCAAACTCTTATCACGCACCCACCTTTACACAGATCACAGACACTCTCAATCATACTTAAACCGTCTTTCACAAATACACTAATAAGTGTCAAATTACAGTATTTACAATTACTCTATCAATGCCTCTCCACTAACGTAAATTGCACGACGCCCCACTCGTATTATAAACACGATAATGGATAGCAATCTAAATACTATACGGGAATTAGATGACAGCGAAATCTCGAATTCAGCTATTATTAACATTCAAGAATTGCATAATTACTTACAGCATGATAACTATAACTTAACAGTAGTGACCCAAAATATTAGGAGTGTCTATTCAAACTTTGAAGACTTACAGCTAAATTTATCACAAATAAAATATAGCATTGACGTGTTGATTTTAACGGAGTGCAGGCTTAACTATCACAGACAGTTACCATTGCTCGATAACTACACTTCGTACTATACAAAAAGTCAGCTTAATCAAAATGACGGTGTGGTAGCTTACGTTCGAGATGGCCACCTGGCTCAGGTTACTGAAATCAATATTTCACATGCTTCAGCTATCCAGGTAACTATTTCTAACTTTACCATCATAGGCATCTACCGCTCACCCTCTAACCTTTGTGCTGATAATTTTATTAACTCTTTAAATCTTCACCTTGACTCTATTGCGACACATAAAAATATTATAATTGTGGGCGATATCAATATTAATCTAATAATCAAGAATTCCGAAACATCTCAACAACGCAGTAACAGATTAAACTATTTAAATATGCTAGCGGCACATGGTCTTTTACCAGGACACTGTTTACCTACCAGAGAACAAAGTTGTTTGGACCATGCATGTATAAAAATTGACAAAGTTTCGAGCACGGCATTTGTGGGTGTTATTAATACCACAATCACAGACCACTCAATGGTATTAACAAATATTACCCGATCACTAAAAATTAAAAAGTCAGCCAAAACCAAAACTGTAATTGATTTTGATAGTGCCTACACTTACTTGATAGGTACTGACATGTCATTTTTTAATACGTGTAATGACCCTGAGATCATAGCTTATACATTTATAGAGGTTATAAAAATTGCACTACTATCAAATACTACAACTAAGTCAGTCCCAAGCGGTAGGCGGGTTATCAAGCCTTGGATGACTGCTGGTGTACTTCGATGTATTAATCTCCGTAATAAAATGCAAGTGCAAATTAAGAAAGATTCCTATAATATAATACTACAAATTACTTTCAGACGTTTTCGTAACTTTTGCACTAACTTAATAAAAAAACTAAAAAGAAAATCACAAAGAGAACAAATAACTAAGTCAATAAACAATCCGAAGCAGCTCTGGCTAAAAATTAACGAAATTACACAATTTAAAACTCCTAAATCAGACAATTCTAATCTTCTTAAAATCACACCACACCCTCTCGATTCTCTAAACCGTATTAACCAGTTTTTTGTAACAATTGGTCAAACACTGGCGGAAGAGATAATTAAAAAAACTAACCTCTCTAACCCCAGTTTTTCTCACCAGATGAGTGAACAGCATACCACATCTTTCGTACTGTTTGACACGGACCCGCAGGAAGTGGATAATATACTTATGGGTCTCGATTCTGAAGGCTCACCTGGCTGGGACGGTATACCTACTAAATTTTTGAAAATGTCTAGGGACTTCTTGATCCCTCTAATAAGTCAACTGGCTAACCAGTGCTTTAAAACCGGGATATTTCCAGAGGCTTTTAAGCGGTCAATGGTTACGCCTGTGCACAAGGGGGGGGACCGGAACGATATCAATAACTATCGCCCTATATCAGTTATATCAAGCATCGCAAAAATTCTAGAAAAATTACTAAATAGCAGACTAATCAATTACCTTAATAAACATAATATTTTATCTTCCTCGCAATATGGTTTCAGAAAAGGTCTATCTACACAAGACGCTGCAAAGGCATTAACTGGCGATATAGTCAATAATGTAGATAAAGGACTGAAATGCCTTACAGTATTCCTAGACCTAAAAAAGGCATTTGACACCGTTTCTGTCTCCATCCTTCTGCACAGGCTTGAAACAATCGGCATAAGAGGTACGGCTCTTTCTCTTTTTGGTAGTTACCTATCAAACCGAAAACAGCAGGTTAGGGTTGGAAATCTAACTAGTGGGGAAAAAATGGTATGTTTCGGAGTGCCTCAGGGAAGTGTGCTCGCGCCGACGCTATTCCTGATTTACATAAATGAGTTGTGTAATATCGGGAGTAGTGGCGTACGAGTCTTTTCATACGCAGATGACACAGCAGTAGTTTTTGCCGGTGACTCCTGGGCTACCGTGCGTGCTGCTGCTGAACGTGGATTAGCGGAAATAGCAAATTGGCTAAATGCTAACCTTTTAACCCTAAACATATCAAAAACTAACTTCATCTGCTTTACTCCAAATCAGAGAACACAGCCAGGTGCTGAGTTTGGGATCGTGATCCATGAGTGTGCCTCTCAGTATCCTTGTAACTGTCAAAGCATACAGAGAGTTACTTTAACTAAATACCTTGGAATAACAGTTGATCAAAGACTGTCCTGGCACACCCATATTGAAAATACCATGACCAGGGTCAGAAAACTTATATGGATTTTTAAAACGTTACGACATGTGATGCCACCGTTACTACTCAATCAAATCTATATTGCTCTGGCACAATCGGTCATCACATACTGTATACCGATCTGGGGAGGGGCTACTAAGACCAAATTCCTAGACCTAGAAAGGGCTCAAAGGTCTCTCATCAAAGTTATGTACTTTAAACCCTTTCGTTACTCTACAGACAACCTTTACAAGGTTAGTAACCTTCTCTCTGTAAGAAAATTATACGTGTTGAACATAACCTTAAATCTACACAAGACCCTTTCATTTGATTCAACTAAGCTAGATAAAAGGCGTAAAGATATTGTGGCCCACTCCCCCCGGGTCCGTACGGTTTTTGCCAGGCGTCAGTATAACACTCAATCTACTTATATTTATAATAAATTGAACCTCATATTGAATGTTTACCCCATGTTGCGGTATGACTGCAAAAATACTCTATCGGAATGGTTAAAATCACAAACATACGATAAAATTGAACTTTTACTAACCAGAATTTGCTAAAGTAGAACCAGTAACCAAGCTTAACATACATCAACCGATCAATCATAAACACACACACACTTACCTACTCACACCCACACACCCTGCACATCCACCTTCCATACAATCACACACCACACACACACATAAACACTACACATGACCATCATTACCTGAACTTGCTATAATAATTTTGTATCATCCTTGAACCTTGATTTTATTTTTATTTTACTTTTCTTTTTAATTATATCTTAACATTGTAAACTGTAACCCATGGGAAGTTGCGAGGTAACCCCATCACAAGTATTCTTATAACTTAACGGGGCTGCCTCAATTTTGTGCTGTAGAACAATTGTATGAGAAAGAATAAAAACTTTATTATTATTATTATTATTATAAGCCTTTATAGTGACCATTGCTGCGACCAAGACGTCTCAGGGATCGAGGTCCACCACGCGGGTCCATCTCTACAGTGACCAAGCTTAAATGCCAGCTAGCAGAAATGCTCAGAGCCCGAGATAATTCTCCTAGAAGAGGAAGTACCTAACATTCTGCTTAGTTGCACTTCCTTTCTGGCCAAAAAACAATTTGTCCGAACTGTACGTCTACCATGAGTTTTAACAATCTATACTCGCTAGCGTTAGTAGTTAAAAAAATGTATGAAAACTTTTACAGCGCCTCTAGCGGATAGTTGGGTACTAAAATGCGCAGTATGAGTCACTATAGTTATCTATCCTACGTCACCGTGTAGTAAACTATACTACAGCGACTGCAAGTTTGGGCTTCATTTGCTTAGAATTTGGTAGTAAGCACCAACACAGCTCATGGTACCATTGAAAAAGCTAACTATAGTATTTGCGTATTGACGGAACTATTGCAGTTACGTCAAGCGATCTAACTATGACAACTCATGGTAGTCGTACTGTATTGATTTGTTTTTGTACTTACTAGGCCAAATGTTTTGTGAGCCCTTGGTAAGACAGAGGTCGTTCCCGAGTGTTCTGAAATCATGAATCTGCGACCTTTCTTGACCTTGATAAGCGACTTCAGTTCATGTTTTCGTGAAGTTTTTTTGTTCCCTACCTATAACTTTCTTTTATTACCCTTTCAGCCCTTTTTATGGGAAGAAAATGGGAGTCCGAGAATAATAAAGTTTATGTAAGAAAAGTTTAAAAAACAAATTAATCTGGAGACGCGTGATATAATAAATATGGTTTGTTTATTTTTTCTTTCGGGATAATGATAAACTACAGAACGCGGGGTGAATCTACAAGGTGCAGTTTTGCATACTTCAGGAGGTTGTCACAAAAGAGATAACTATCCATATAAATACGGTACCTATTCAAAAGTGCCGGAGGTCTAAACAGACTAAGGCACTAGATTTATTTCAATTGAAATAAATGCTTGTTCTCCAAACAATGAAAGTTGCAAAATACTTTCACATTTCTAATGTTTATAATGTTATACTTACTTAAAGACCAGTATATAAGTACCAGTAGGTACTTATAGCAAATAAATTATTATGATTATAAAATGTGCTTTTCTCTGAAGCATGAGACGAAACGTAAACAATAAAACCGGTTAAGTGCGAGTCGGACTCGCGCACGAAGGTTCCGTACCATTATTTATAAAACGAGCAAAAAAAAAACATATTTATTTTAATCTGTTTTTTTTAGTATTTGTTGTCATAGCGGCAACAGTAATACACAATCTGTAGAAATTTCAACTGGCTAACTATCACGGTTCATGAGTTACAGTCTGGTGATAGACGGACGGACGGACGGATGGACGGACGGAGAGCGAAGTCTCAGTAATAGGGTCCCGTTTGACCCTTTGGGTACGGAACCCTAAAAACTTCATAGATTGTGGTTATTAAAATTTGCACAGTTCCTTATTTACAAGCTTGGAACAAACAGTTGACATGGACTGTAGGTACTAATAGATCCAATAATATGTTATTTATTACCATAGTCATGCATCATACATGCTACGCATTTGTATTAACTATCAACAAGCAATAAAATAGGTCTTGGTGATAAGGCAAACGTTGTGAGATAAGCCCGTTAGCGTTTCTTATCATGCAGTAACGCTAACTAACGGGTTTATCAAGATTCGTTAAAAGTAGATATCTGAGTACTTATCAATTTTTTTTTTATGTTAATCCGTGTGTTTGTTTTTCGTTGGTACCTACTTAATTGTTCTAGAAATTAAATATCACAAAGCAATAAAGGGTGTAAAACACCTCTTAACGAAGCCGAAAGGCACTGGTTCTCCCTGTCATTGCGATCATTTTTTTTTCTACACCATACCTGGGAACCTTCTAGTTACGGAGATATTAGGGGTCAAAGTTCCAACTTTTTGACAAGTATTTTTTTAAATACAAGTTTTTAATATAAGTTTTTTACTTTAAACACCTCCACGATCCCCGTACAATTCAATCCGTCCATCAGCACAATGTTTTCAGTGCGTAACATTGAGTTCTACCTCAAAACATGATTTTACACCCCCCAAAAAAAAGTCGTTTCCCAGCAATAATTTTTGCGTAAAGTTACTTAGTTTCATGTACAGAATGCTTGGTTGACGGCTTCGTGATGAGGTGATTTACACGGTGTATATCATCTGCCTAGCTAGCAACTATGTAACGGTAGGCTTCCAGTCGAATCAGATTTCTATAAGATTGAAAAAGCTTGTAGCAAAACAAGGCTACCATATCAAAATCAAAAGTCATTTATTAAAATTAGGCTGATGAATAGCACTTTTTGAACGGCTAAGTTTACAAGAGATAGCAAAGTGTTATTATTGCAGCTGAAACAATGGCTTAAGTCAACGAGATTTTACTAGTTGCTTGCAGCTGCGTATATGTTATTTTATTAACTTGTTTTAATAAGGGAGGTAGTGTTAATGATAATAGATGTTATGCATGATAATCGGCTTAGAAGCGTTCGTAGGTGAATTGCTGATTTGACGCAAAGGAGTTCAGTACTAACAGAAATTGTAATGGCCATAGAAATTCAAAAATCTTGTTTATTATATCTATGGTATTGGCAGAAGAATTATGAGCAAATACTGAGGCAGAAATCCTTTAATCGTTACAAGCTTTTGCTTTAACTCAGAAGTGGTCCCGTCTCTGTCTTGCATTCGTAGTAAGTCAATTGTGTTAACTAGGACATACTTATGATATAAGTAAGTATATCATAATAGAAGTCTTAACCAAGTAATGTTGTTATATTGAAGTGAAACTTCTTATGCGACTTCCAACGAGTTTAACGCTACCATTTCTAAAACTCACTAAGAGATGGCAGTATTACAAGATTTGTGACTGCGTAGTTCTACTAGGTACGCAAGATGGCGTGCAAACAGTCATGTATTCGACTCTTCGGTGTGACCAACCTTCGCTCAATTTCGATGGGTAGAATAATCTCTCAACTTATGTAATAAAAATAATACAACAAGAAAACAGCAAAATATTATTTAGAAGCTAAAAAAAATAACGAGAGTGAATGCGTGGCACTTGAACGCATGCGTGTAGTATTACGAAGTTTCACTTCTTCCGCGCGGAGGGACTTCACGCACTATTTCATTTCCTGACACACCATCATCACCACCATTAAGTTAGATATAGTGATGTAGATGTATCTGTCAAGAAACTCGTCTAGAGATATTATAACAGAAAGGTGTTTTTTTATTTGTATGGGGTTACGATATTCTTCGCTTTGTTCTGTCTATCGATTGTTTGTCAGTTTCCTTGCATATCATAACATCGCCGGTTCCTGTCTTTTTTTTTCCAAAAGATAAACTAGAAGTGGACATATAATAAAACATCGATATCTCGCTGGTTGTTTTCAATTACAATCGTAAGAATGATGAAACAATACAATGACTTGATAAAAAATAACGCATAAAATGCTATAACACGGAAATCCTTGACAAATAGGATACTTACAGCTTTTAAGATAACCGTAGTTTCCTGTATATATCTGTGTCATTCGTGTTATTAAGATAAAAAAATGCGTGACGTTTTCACATTAAGTTCCGTCTATTTTAGAAGCACTTTATCAACGGCTGAGAAAAGACTGTTTGATAAATCGGTACATATCTGAATATAAAATACAGAATAAAGTTCAGAACGACCCAGATTTGAAAATTCTATTTTGGGACGCGACAGGGGAATGTTTATCCAGGGAGTTCATCCATAATTAAATAATTGCGTCCTTAATCGATTACTGAATTAGGTTTGCTAATGTTACACGCGGTAGCATTCTCTGACTTATTGAACCATTCGGCTTTGTTTCGTTATTTGTCGACCGAACAGTCTGTGCCAAGACAAGCATTGGATTGATTGATAAATAAATAATTAGGTAATGATACATTTCCGTTGAATTCACTGAAAAAAATCAGTTGGAAATATAAAGTACTAGGCAATCACGAAAGACATGCGAGGATGCAGCATCGTCAACATACGCAGCCAACCAAATATGTTTCTAAAAAAAAAGTGTTTGGATCAGTGCCATGCAGTAGCCATATGACACTTCCTTGCTAGCACCTGTAACTTTTCTGACATAAACACAGCAATATGTAAACTAATAAAACTGAAATATCCTATGACCTTCACTTAGGAGCTTAAGAAGAAAGAGACACAAAAACATTACATTTGTCAAGTCAACTGTCATGGTCAACTTCAGCGCCCAATTACACTGAAAATGCCGTTTCATTAACACTTTCGGTGCTTCGTTCAAATAATTCATTTTTACTAGTATGCAAGTCATCTATAGCTAAGTATAGCGACGACTCGGGAGGGGTTGTGGGCACAGGAACGAATTATTATTCGACCCTTCGCTGGGTACACAGCACCAAAAGTGTTTTCTAGTCTACCATAATCTGTTTTCTAGTCCTAGAAACTAATTTGGGAGTACCTATTATTTCTTCCACCTCTTACTTTTAACAGTAATTAAAAGACAGTTTCTCTTCGATCAAAGTAGTTTCTAAACTAAGTCGGTCACTATAAAATCGATACTGAATGTTGTTTACAACCTTTAACCTTTTGGCGTCTAAGTTTTTCATACTTCATTTCGCTTTGAACAGCGATTCCCGTCCGGATCTTACGTAACTCGATCGGCAAATACGAACTTCAACTATTGTGTAGCCCTTTACTTCGCTTCTCATACAAAAGGCAACCTCATCAGTCATCATCCCTTCCTATTATGAAGCAAGAATAAGGAACCTACAGTTTGGTATCTACATACAGAGCATCAACGTCAATAACTTCCAATTAGGATGTGACCTTCAGAGGTCCCCTAAACTAGATCACGGGAGAGTTACGGCGCAGTATAAAGATGACCAGAAAACCAACTAGGCCCTTTTCTAAACTAATATTATAAAGAGGAAAGATTTGTTTGTTTCATTTGTTTGTTACGATTTAACTCAAAAACTACTAGACTGTTTTTGAAAATTCTTTCATCACTAGAAAGCTACACCGTTACCGAGTAACATAGGCTATATTATATCACAATTTTCGCGGACGAAGTGCTAGTTAAGAAATTAAACGGGTGTTGGGCTGTTTGTTATGTCATTAAAATATGTACTTACTTGCTCTTATTATGTGATAACCCCGACTTTCACATGACTAACGTGGCACACGTACCTGAAACATGCTAGCTTAGAATTCGTGTGTGTGACCCGATTCTCATCATTTTAGGGTTCCGTAGCCGAATGGCAAAAAACGGAACCATCACAAATAGACCATCACCAATAGATTCGACATGTCTGTCTGTCTGTCCGTCCGTATGTCACAGCCACTTTATTCCGAAACCATTGAACACAGTTGAAACTTGGTTGGTATAGGTATATGTATTCTGTGAACCGCTTTACGATGATAATATAAAAAAAAAAGTTTTAAAGATTTAGGGACATAAAAACAATCCTATACTTGCGGGTGTGTCTATAGATAAAAAATGACTCTAAAAATGACATTGAGGTAACTAAAATCATTTATCTCAAAGTCAATCGTTTGAAAGATAGACATTTATTTATTTATTTATTTATTTAATTAATTACAACGGTTGCTTTTACAACCAATTACAGTAACTAAGATTAACACATATACAAACAAGTAAATCAAATTAAGTAGAAACATTAATAAGAAAAAACATGTCATATAAAAGAAGGTTAACAACACTTTCATAAATTCCTCCCGCAGTACTTCTGACATACCAATAAAATCTTCATCCATCCATCCGCAAACAGATCGCAAGTTAGATTAGACTTCTAAAGTGGTAAAATGTGTGTTCCCCCCATCTAATTTCTAAAGTAACAGGGGGAAAATTCTGATAAAAAATAGTTTTGCCGTTCAAAATCAAAATCAAAAATCAAAATATTTTATTTTACATAGGCTTACATGGGCACTTATAAAACGTCAACAAAAGGTGCACGGTTCGGGTTGGTCGTTTCCTATGGAGACGAACCGGCAAGAAACTCCATGGTTAATACTCTTTTAAAATCATTTGGTTTTACAATATTTGAAGTTACAGCGTTAGTACTTAAGTATGGGAGGACAGCGTAGGCCCGACAATAAGTCGATTGCTTACTACAGAAGGTAGTAAAAGAAAAAAAGAAAAAAAAAAATCAAAGCCTACAATGTCCACACATTCACAAAAAAATAGGTAAATAAAAAGAATCTATACAAAAGTAAAAATAAAACAATAAAGGAACACTAACTTAAACAATAGACACAGATGTTATCATCAGTGCTGTAAAACATACGAGTGAGTGTTAAAAATATTGTTATTATATTGTTTGGTCCCTGTGTGCGTGTCAGTGCGACTTGCACTTGGCCGGTTTTTCACTGTTAGTTAAAATTCGTCTACTGTATTGTGACTGCGGGCATTCGCCATCTATTGCGCATTTTTCTCTGACGTCACCAAAGAGATCGTTATATTTAATGGAATGTAAATTGAAATTCTCTGTTTGCGATACTGTCGCGGGCTTTTGAGCCCTTGTAGATTACTTGCTACGTGTTTATCTACGTGGGATGAATAACAAGCTTATGAAGTATTAGCCAGCTTAACATTTGGTGCTGAATTGTTTTGGTCTTTAAGCATTAAATGCTGCGGAAACCCAAATAGGCATTTCCGGCTGTCATTTGTAGATCTTTGACGGTCTTTACAGGTAGCCAGTGGGGGGAAAGTCTGCTAATCTGACTTACAGTAAGGGGTCTTGTCGTAGGGCTGCGGGTTGTTCGAAAGAGATACCGCGGCCCTGGAATACAAAGGGCTAAGAAGGAACATGGGTGGGTTTTAGTCAGACAAGTTTGACACTCCCTCCCGCTCCGCCCAGAGCGGGAGAAGTCATTTGATGATTTCCCATCCGCAAAAAAAAAAAAAAAAAAGGGGTCTTGTCGTATTACCCAGTACTAACTGGGTTGTGGAGGTCCGATAGGCAGTTGCTCTATGTAATATACTGGTATTCAACTTATCAGGTAAGACTTCCGACCCCAGCATAATTGGGAAAATGCTGATGCTGTTTATAGTGGCAGAAGATATGCTGTGTCGACAAGTGCAAGAGAAAGAGGATGATGATGGATGGGTGGCAGAAAAAGAGTAATTTTCAAAATCGATCCATTGTTGATTTGCTGCTATCCATTATTACTGTTTATCAGAAAGTCTAACAGAAGCTGAAGAAGCTTTTACCATATCGTATATTAATGGTGCCAAAGGTTAGACGCGTTGCGTAACACCAGGAATTTGGTTTATCGCTTTTGGAATGAGAGTGCCTTCAAAACATCTCCATACAAATAGTTTGATGAATGGCGTATGCGTTGGTGATAGAAATAATTAAATCTTCTTCTACATTTTTGTACATACCTAATTGTACAGAGATGTAGAAGAAGATTTCGTTATTTACTTACGTCATAAGTATTATGGACGAGACTTAGTACTTTAGGAAATGTTGTAACAGCTCCAAGATTTTGTAACAGATAAAATTAATCTACATCTATACAAATAAATAAAATTGAAGTGTTTGTCTGTAATTTCTAAAACACAGGTTTTGGCTAAATGCATATTACAGGATATACGGTAGGTATGTACTTATAAGAAACAACCATTTTTATTTTTTGTACCGGCTAATCTCCGAAACGGCTAAACGGATTGTGACGGGACTATCACTGTTATTATGAGTAACTTAGCCTACTATTAAATTAGAAAAAGGATTGGGGTTTCTTTCCGTTACTAAAAAGTTTCATCAGAACTCAAAATGAGTAAACAACTAGTTGTGAAATAAACGAACGAACAAGGGATAGAATTATTTTGCTGAACTTAAAACTTTTTAGTAGGCCTAACTGCAGACCTAATAAAAAACAGGCAACAAACACATTTAAATATCAATGAATGTTGATTATAATTATTGGTAAAATGGTACAAAACAACTGCATGAATATTTTGACATTTATAATTTAATCATTTGCCTTGTATCGTTTTAATATAATCAAATGACATCTAAACTGTGCGGAAGTTATCCAAAAATATTAAATAACCTTATGTAACGTGAAGGACGTCTAGATTAGTAGACTTATGTCCAAATAATTTGCAAGTGTAAAGGTTATTGGGTTTCATAGAGTATCACGTAAGTTACTCTGTTCTGTGTGTGTTCATAGGTATTTTGCCATTATTGTCTGTCTTTGGATCAGCAATATCATCATCTGCATCTGCCTAATCTTTTCCAACTTAATTGCAGTCGGCTTCCAGTCTAGCTGGATGCAGCTGAATAACAGTATTTACATGAAGCGACTGCCCAACTAGCAAAATATGTGCTTATAACTATCTACAAGACTATTTTTTTAACGCTTATAAAATACTTATAGCTTGCTACAACCCTGGATTTGGGCACACTTATAGGAGCATTTTATTTTTATAACAATCGTATAATCAACTTACACAATGTTATTAACTCCTATGATGTACTTGTAATAGCATTTGAGAAGTATAATGAGTCCTACAATGATAGACACACAACCTTTATAAGTATGATAACTTTTATAAGCGTCTGATACAAGATCCTTACCAAACAAATCTTGTTTATAATGTGCTAGTAAAGTACTTCGTTGTTGATTATAAGTATATTTTCCAATACTTGTTTTATGTATTTTGTTTAGTGTTTGCTCCCTGAGTAATCATTGAAATTAAAAACTTAAATACAGGATTAATTTATTATAAGTGTTAGGTATTACTATTTGGTATGGTAGCATAGTATGTTAATATAGGGTGCGAAACTATTGGGAAGTAATATTCAATGTTAAAATATACTATATTTATATCATTTTTTTAAAGCGCCTCCAAAAATTGAACGTTACACAATTGTTTTAATAAATTTATAACAAGCTAATTTAACTAATACTCGCCATATTTAAAAATGATATTGGCCGAGAGCGTTTTAAGACTATTATAAGCATAATAGCGCTTGTTTCAATATTAATAAGAACTATTCGCCTCCATGTTAATATAAAATAGGGTTTCTCAGTTCTCACTGAATCATTATTTAAAACATTGAATTTTTTATAGGTGTTATGTTTTTAAGATGGTTGTATTTCTTAATGTCAACTGTTTTTTAAGCAACGACGCAGAACAGATTAAACATGATAACTTTATACTAATAATATGCTTGGTTAAATAGTTTTTAAGCTTATTGCTCTTATAGTGCTCTAATTTAGTGCTTTTACTTTTATAATAATTCTGATCAATACTATATTATTACAATCTTATTAAGGACTCCCCTAAGTATGTAATTAAATCTAATACTCCTACTCAATGCTACTACAGGAGCAGAAATTTTACAAAGACTATTAGTCTTGCTACATGCACTTTTGTCCTACAACTGTCTAATAACTTAATCTTGTAGTGAACTATAAACCTTAGTTATAGGATCAAGAGATCTTGAGTATGACAAGGCTTATAACTTAATCCGGTAGTATACTATAATCATATGTTTTAAGAACAATTGATCTTGAGTAAATCACAGCTTGTGGAAAGCTATTATAAGAATGGAAGTCTTTACGGGTGCTAGTATAAGAGTTTTATTTGTATTGGCAGTCCTATAATTTTTATTATAGGACTTATTTGCTAGTTGGGTGCCTATTTGGCCTCCACAATATAGTTACAGGTTACGATTCCCCCGCTAGTCTGTCTTCGGATGATCCAGATGGATTCTCTAGTAAGATCATCATAATTTCTCGGGTAACTTGGGAAGGTTCCAAAAGGAATGATCAACAATATCACATTGTGAAAATGAAACTCAATTCATTGTATTATATGTTTTGTTTCATTTCGAGCTCTTTAAAGAATTGCACGAGCTCGGACCGAATCTGTCAGCATTTCATAAAGGTAACCCCACAGCAGCTCACGGCTAAGATTCGCATGTGTACTTAGCTTCGCTTTGAAATAATACATTTAGGCGGTATCGTCCAGTCCGAGTCTGCGACCCACGGCCACGGCCACTGATGCTACGCACGGCTGCAAAACAAATGAACCGCGCAGCTAAAGCCGTATACAGACATAGCGAGGCATGCGCCGCGAAAAACACACGTCGAATGCCTCGCAAGGTGTGTACCTTTGTATTCGTGGCGAGGCATGTACTACGCACGGGCGACAGCGAGCCGAAGTATTGCCGCGGAATTCGTTGTGCGCCGTTCGTGGCGCATGCCTTGCAAAGTCTGTATCCACCTTAACATAGCAAACCTCTGTATGCACAACCTAATAACAGTGGATGGTCGACTGTAAGCTAATTTGTAAACTTATAAACATTGCACCGAATCAGCATCCTCTCACATTATTTTTACTTTGATCCGAGGAAGAGGCAGAGGGAATGCAGTTACGCTGCTGTGCCAATAAATTTTATCATTTGACTCTTTAGTGACGTTGTTAAGAGAGGAGGGCGCTATTGGTAGACATTTTTGTAATACCTATTACCTGAGGAAATTAGATCGAAAAACAAGATGGCGGTGTCAGTTCCGAATATAGCTACCCGCCAAAATAAACAAGCAGGACTACAGCACTGGACTGTCGACTTAATTCTGTGCGAATCCGAAATCCGTAGTAGTGCTGAGATATGTGCAACCTTTCAAACGCCAGTGCCCAGTGATGCTCCAATTATTACACGAAGGTTTCATATAATTGTGTAACTCTTAACTCATAATCCGTGTATACTAGCTGACGTAACGTACTTTCACTTCAGACCTTGGTCTCGTGTTTGGCACAGTTTTAATGTTTACAAAGTGTGTCTTATGTGTCGTGTGCCAAATCTGGTAAAGACATGGTTGTACTGTTGGCTATCAACATTTACATGTGACAAAACGAGCGCTTAGGATTTTTGGAGAGGTTCCATATCCATTGTCGTTGCTTTTTAGATAAGGACGATGCATTATAAAGAGAAAGATATTTTATAATCATAATTATGTTGAGGTCGACCATCCGGTCTAACCGGATGCAGCGGAAATATTGAAGGTAAAAGTTCCAACTATTTCACGAGTTTTTTTTTTAATACAAGTTTTTAATGTTAACTTTACATGTTTACTTCGACGACCTATATTGTAATGCATCGTAGATATTGTAGGCATTTCCTAGCAAATGAAGTAATTCTACATACTATTATGTATATTACATAAAACTATTGAGTGATAATGTACCGAGAATATATCGGTTCAATATCTATGCCTGCATTCCTTCGGGGAATACAAACTGACTATTTCTATTTTTAGTTTAATTACAAATTTTATTCTAGTTACAGTATAATCAAACATTAACAATTCCTTTTTAATTCGTTTTTATATATTATTTCTGTTGGTTGTGGTAATTATTTAAATGTCATTACTATAATTACACCTTTTGGACGTTCTCGTATACAAAAATTCTATTGTCCATTGACAGGTTATTTTTGAACATTAAAATAGCATTAGGCCGGCTTAATCCTAATAAATTATCTCTGATCCAATTCAATTGGTTCAAAATAAGATAGGGATTCCCTCTCATAGAGAGGAGGCCTGCGTCCCAGCAGTGGGAACAATATAGGCTGATGATGAAGATAGGGATCACTTTTTATTTACTGTCTTAACTCCATTTGTAATCCATACCATTAAAATGGAATATTTTCATGACGCCAAGACAGAAAACGAAATGACTCAAATTAGCAAATGCTTTGTTAACAATAAAGTCATTCGCCCTAAATTCAAGTTTTTCCGTGACCGCAAAACCTCTTTGCAAGTAAGTTTAATTCCACTCCTGACGGAAATATTTATTGACACCAATGTCAGTTGTACTTCAGTTTCTTTATTGGGTTAGTTCACGAACTACAAATTATATTTCATGGAATTTTATTTAATGGATGGTTCATCGTTACTTCATCATCAGCCTGTAATGTTCCCACTGCTGGGACACAGGCCTCCACTCTATAAGAGGGAGTGGGATTTAATCCACCACGCGGGCCCAGTGCGGGTTGGTAGATGTCACATGTCTTTGAATATTTGGTTCTAGGACGTACCGGTTTCCTCACGATGTTTTCCTTCACCGTTTTTGAGAGCAGCGGTGATGAAATAAATTACACAAAGTAATGCGCCTGCCCGGGTTCGAACTCACGGCTTACTGCTCGTAAGTCGGGGTTGCCACCACTGGGCCACCGCTGCTCTCGTCTTCGTTATTTGTCAGCCTTGTAATACTTCCTTTGCTTGTATTGTTCTTTTTACTTTCTAGAAGACATGCTGTATTGCAAATGAGGCCTACTTTATATCTGCTTCCAAAAATATATTAAGTAACATCAAAGCCTCTTGCCTCTAGCCATCTTGCCTCTAGCCTGTTTCTCTACTGGCTTGGTATAAGTCTTTCATAGAGCAGTACTGCAAAATAAAAGAAGACAGGTAATATGATAGCATAACATTAATTTATCATCAGGCAACTTTGGCCCATAGATATTTTATTTTATATGTATTAATTTTTATTATATTTTTTTATATTATAAATATACCTTACAGACTAACTTACATGTGATAAAATACAATTTTTGTTAGTAAATAGAACTACTTCACTTGTGCCCTATGTCACTTTGCCTTCATGTGGCACTTGCCCGTGGAAGCGACGGAATACCATTCTCCATGACCACCGTGGCTTATGGGGTCGGAGTATCTTTAACTAGCAGAACTGAGTTACAGGTTAAACCTTCACTCTGCAGCAATCCAGCTGGTTCTTCGTTGTCAGCCATAAAGATTTTTAGATGGATCATGGCAGTTCTTCCGCCGATAGGAGCTTTTCTGCTCGCTAAATAGCAATTACTTATTCAACTGATGAAGAATGCTGCAGTTATAATTCATTGTTCAATTGTTTTTCCTAACTTTGCTTAGGCATATCGAAAATTAGTATCGCCGTGTGGAACTCGACAAAATTTTGTACTTATTAATAGGAATTTTAATAGCGCCATAAGTCATAACGTAAGCGAATTTGATAAACAAGTATCGACTTCAAGGTTATGTGAACATATTATAGCATTTTTAGTCGCGCAGTTAGTTACAGACAGTAGGTATTAAAGACTTGTTGTCAAAAACTACGTTTCAGAGTTACAAATAAGAATGTAGAGGAATATCACGATATACAAAACTTCTTGGATACTTCTTCCGTTGGTCTCCAAAGTCATCTTCTCCTTCTGCCTAGCCTCTTCCTAACTATGTTGGGGTCGGCTCGACTTCCAGTCTAACCGGATACAGCTGAATACCAGTATTCATGAAACAATTGCTTGCCACAACCCAGTTAGTAGTACTGGGTAATACGATACCCCTTAGTAAGATTGGTAGTCAGAGGTTTTCGGGCCACTGTAACGACTGTCAAAGATCTACAAATGACGGCTGTTCCGAGGCATGGAGGAAACTCGGTATGTAATGGGCGGCCACTTATCCACCAATTTCGGTATCGAACCGAGCGGCTGTTATTATTTAGCCACGAGCTCTTCCAGTGCTTCCCAAAATACTACGTTAAAGAACTCCACATTTGCCAGCTCCCTGGTTTTGTTTTCAACTATAAATCTTTCTAACCTAGACATATTTACGTTATAGTTCCAACCTAGATTCAAAAGTCCTTGAACATTGAGAGGATCCTACATTCCTACTGTTACGGGACTGTCCAAACTTATCTGTACCGTTATTGTCTCACATTTTGAACTTTACTGTATTGTGTTAGAGTGCTTAGTGATTGTTTTATGGTTCGTTTGACTTGGTCTGACGTCATACCTGGCTGTCAAGAGTATAATTATTGTAATGGTGTTACTCAACAGACTGCCATTATATTAAAGCCGTATTTACCTTCTGTGTGGTTTGATTGCACTGTATACAAGCAAACAGTAGCTATTTACTTACTATAGCTTCCTTAGGCGTTATATGATTAGACTATTGTTTTTCTAGCTAGCTTCCTTAAGGGTTACAGAAAGTGATATTTTATCGGCGTTTAAAATGAAAAAAAGCTCAAAATTACATAATAACTTCATTTATAAATGAAAAACTTATGATACACACTCAGCGTCCCAAACACGTCCACAGAAGAAGTGCGCACAATTCAAATTGTAATAGTAGATTGTATCATAAGGGAGCAAAATAATATTTTTACGGCGAGGGCGCTTTTTTTAATCCAGAGCGAAGTGAGGGATTCTAGAGTAGAATTCCGAGCGTACCGAGGGATTCTTTAGTAGAATCCTGAACGTAGCGAGGGATTCAAAGTACGTCGCCCGAGCCAAAAATATATTTTCGCCCGAGTGATACACTCTGCTTTTCATCACCCACTATGAGAAAACAGGCGCCTCGTATTCTATTGTAATATTATTATTTAATAAAACATAGATACAACTGAATTTAAATTAAATGGTATCTAATAATAAAACAACTAAAAACTTATAACATTTGAGACATTTTCGCAATTATAAAAAAATATTGTTATTCAGCTGGCGGCGCGGCGCGACTAGTGATGGGTCGAGAGAATATTCTCCCACGGAGAATATTCTCGGTTCAAGAATATTCTGCAATGTTCTGAAATATTCTTTTCGACGGAGAATTTACGAGAATTTAAAATAGGATTAACTGACTGCTCTACCTGACGTTCGGCTGAAATCACACCATGTGTGCCACAATAAAATATGCTGATTATAGCAGATAATGTTACCAACATTGTAATATGTGGTAAGATGCTATGCTGGAAAGAAAATATCCCCATGTGAAGTGGGCTGGCTGCTTAGCTCACACGTTGCATCTAATAATTGACGATACATTAAAAAAACCGTAAGTAACCGTATTGTATTCAGCGTTCTCATATTCTGACAGAAGATTTTAAATCAATTGAACGGGAAAAGGGAGTTACGAAATCATTAGAGGTACCAGTGACAATAAGATGGGTAACTTCATTTAAAGTCTATTGGAATGCAAATCTGTTCTTCAAAATATGACGTTAAACTCGCCAGGTGTACAGAGATGTAAAAAAATACTTTAAAATGAAAACGAGTGTACGAAATTTGAAAAAATAAAAGTTTTACTAAAAGAAACCGTAGGTTGGGTAAAAAAGTTTGAAGGAGATTACTGTTCTATCCATTTGATACATACGAAATTCGACGAATTAAAAGAACTGGTAGAGAAGCCTATCGTAGCTGTAACTTTAGGCGAAGAAGCACACCATCATTTAAAACAGAAATTCAGCAATAGAACAGTTAAAGCGCTTAGCCCATTGTACTGCTGTATGCTGTGGTATTTTTAAACCCGCAAAATCGTGGTACAACAATGACATCAAGTGAAAACATGGATGGGAGTTCGTTCTTAGCTTGGCTGAAAGACACAGTATTTCAGTTCAACAATTGTTCGAAGAAGTGTCTGAATATAAATGTGGCACTGGTTTATGTGGAACGCTCTTGTTCCACATTTTCAAACATTCATACCAAAAACGTAATAAATTCAACACTGAAAGCGCAGGCGAAATTTATCTGATTGCTCACAATTGGAAAATTATGAACTAACCACAACGTTTAAACAAAGAGTCTGAAGAAAGAGGTAGAGGATGAGCCAGTAATCTTGGTGGAAACAGACTACATCAACTTAGATGGCATGGATCAATCGTTATCAATGGGCGAATAGCATTACTGCATTAGCAATTTGATTTGATTGAGAGATACTTTGCAGTTTCAGCTTCTCGGGCTCGAGTATTTTAGTCTCGCTAAGTATTCTTCACAGTTTCGGATTTGGCCATCCTCACCCATTATGATTTTTACTTTGTTTTTAATTATCCACACCATACACCGTTTATAAGATGTTATTTTTTTTTTTATTTATTAAAGCTGCGGACTTGGGGCACCCCGACTCGGACAGGTTTGGTTCGAAGGCGATGTCGGGGTCTAAGTTCACTCACTTCGCTCGCTCACTAGACCTAACAAGGTTTCTTAAACCCTGCAAACAGAAATAGGAGCCCCTTGTATAACTCATAAAGTTTGTTTTAATACAGAAATCCTAATTTAACATTAATACCCTACGAACTTTAAGAGAATTTATGAAAATTTTCTCGGAAATATTCTCGGGAATGTTCTTGCTGAAGAGAATTTATTGAGAATTTAAGTTGTGGAGTAGATTATTTTTACCTAAACTTCGTAAAACTTTCAAATGCACTAAAAACTATTACTCTTAAACTAGATCGACACAAAAGAGTCATTCAATTTTTAAATTCTCGTAAATTCCCTTCCAAAAGAATATTCTCGAGAACTTAACAGCAAAGTTCTCGCAAGGAGAATATTCTCGGGAATTTACCATCACTAGGCGCGACTATGGGCCGTCGTACCAGCCAGTCTTTATTCAAACAACATTTGCGTTCGATTTCTTTGGCGCTGAACACTTAGATGTTCCAAATTCAAAAAGTGCGCCGCAATTATCTTTGCGGCGAACTTTTTCAAATAAAGAGGAATAAAAACTCATTACTGCCCGCTAAAAGTTCCTTATAGAAAACACGGGTGCACTTAAAGGCGAACCAAGTCGTCCTTTTCGAATAGATGGGATGAAAACAATATTTTCACTATTTGCGAAAGCAATTGTTTCGACGTTGTGACGGGAACTGAATTAAAAACATGGCATATGGGTAAAAAATGTTAAACACGCGTCAGGTCTCGCGTCAGGAAACTCGACCGTCAGGACACGTGACCGTCAAAGTCACGTAGGTTGCGAAAGAATTTGAACTTTATGACATCTGTCATTGAGTTTGGGTTTCCAAAACTGGAAAACTCGTAAGACGGATTGACATAAGGTTACGAAGGAATTTGAACTTTATGACATCTGTCTTTCTGAGTTTGGGTTTCCAAAGCTGGATAATTATCTTATGCACAAACCAAACCTTCGGTTCCTCCAAAGAGGCAAAATTCGTAAGACGGATTGTAATAGTTCTGAAGTGTTAAATTTTTAATGTTTATAGTTGTCATGTTTGTGTACGATAGCGCAATAAATGAATATTGTATTTTACCACATAAATGATAGTACTTACACTTATTGTCAATACGGGTTGAAAGTCGTTGCTCAGATAAAAAAAAGCTTTAAAAGCGATGGTCGCTTGTCCAGGCCTCAGGGAATTGATAATAAATAATAACCCTTGATTATTTCCAGTTTGAAGTCACGATATCGAACTCTTTCGCGCAGAAGATATCTCCGTTCTTAATTTGTTCCGCCATCTTGAGAACGTTTTTACACCGACCAGTACCTACCGTAATTGAAAAAAAATACCCAGACTTTAATACGAAGAACAGTAATTAACCTTGAAGGAAAAACTGAAGTTTTAATCATTTTTACGAAATATAAGCTTGAATACTAAGTATTGGAGTCACTAGGTACGTTATCAAGATCTATGCTAACATGCCAGCAAGTACAATGAATTGATTTTTAAATGACGTGTCTCCGTGTCCTCGAAATATTTATTCATTCTTTATATAAATTCTCTGAACGATCGATATTACGTATATCAGCAAGGCGTTTTGTACTGAAATTAAATTCTTCCAAAGTTAATCTTATATAAGTATATAAAATTCTTGTGTCACAATGTTACCATAACTAGATAAAATTCTCGTGTCACAATGTTAGTTACCATACTCCTCCGCAACGGCTGAACCGATTTGTATGAAATTTTATGTGCATATCGGGTATGTCTGAGAATCGGCCAACATCTATTTTTCATACCCCTAAAACCCATCAAAATATTCACGCGAACGAAGTCGCGGGCAGCAGCTAGTGATCTTATAAAGCTTTTCGGGGGTGTGTTTTGCCCCAACAATTGAAGCAAAATACGGAGTGGAAAGGACATCGCTACAGAAATAAGCTTTAACATACATTTTGACCGACTATGTTGGAAACAGCACATTTTGAAGTGAAACTTCTTATGCGACTTCCAACAAGTTTAACGTTCTAATTGAGGGGGAATATTTTCTATTACCCACTAAGAGATGGCGCTATTACAAGATTTGTGACTATGACTACGTAGTTCTACTAGGTACGCAAAATGGCGTGCAAACAGTCATGCATTCGACTCTTTGGTGTGACCAGCCTTCACTCAATTTCCATGAGTAGAATAACCTCGATAAACTTATGTTATAAAAAGTGTACAACAATAAAATATTATTTAGAAGCTCAACAAAATAACGAGAGTGACAGTCGAACGCATGCAGTATTACGAAGTTTCACTTCTTCTGCGCGGAGGGACTCCACGCACTATTTTTCATTTTTTTAATTGCCTTTGAAAACTTTCTATGTGTTTGGAGTGATGTACCTACTGAATACGTGGTATTCGTTTGTGCGTCGGTGTCCCTTCTATCCTGTACCTATAGCCAGACAAAAAGAGACGGAGCTATACAGGTCGTCTAGCTCCATCTCTTTCCCACTCTGGAATAGAAATGGAACAATAATGTTTTAAGCGTCACAGTAACCCCCCTGGTCCTTTCTTTTAAGATCCCGAAAATAAGCACAACAATCTCTTAGAATGGAAGAATAACACACAATTGTTTTCAAAATTCAGTCCATTTGTTCCGTCCGTGACCATTGTTTGTTCGGGAAAAATTCGGGAGTTGTCAGGTGGCATTTGTTGTCTATAATCCAACCTCTGTCCAACCAAACCTTAATTTAGACGTTCCTAACTACGTAAAAAATCTGAAAAGGTAGAAAAGGTCCGAAAAATAAAAATGTTGTAGACCGTATGTTTTTATTTTAGGCTGATATTGGTGTAAATGCTATGAAGTACGTTCCTGTGAAAACTGAAGAGAGTGCCTGAAGGTGAAGGCCTAGACTTAGACAAAATCATATTCTATCAGCGAAAACCTTGATGGAGGGGTAGGTGGGGGGGTTAAAATCATCTGCCTACGGTCTAGCTTTTTCCCAACTATGGATCTAACTATGTATATAATATAACCGGATGCAGCTGAATAGCAGTATTTTACATGGACCGACTGGGGGACTGATAGAAACCACAAAAATACTATAGTCATTCCTGCTGAAAGTTAAACATGACCTCTGCAATGACTTGTCATAGATTTTTGATTTATCTATTGTTCCACTGTTGGGCAAGGGCCTCCCCTTCTCCTTCCAAACCAAACAGAAATCTCGCAAACTGAACTCGTGTCTTGGATTAACCTAAAGATGTATGGCCAATTCTTTTTCCAGACTAGCTTCATACCTCAAGTCCTGTTTAAAATTAGCTGTGGTCGATCTTCCCAGCGGTTTTACACTTCGTTCCCCTATTCCTTTAGCAGATGGGTCCAGCACATTGCCACTTTATGCATTATCGGTAAATTTAACCAAATAAAGATGTACTTAGCTAAGAATTATAAGATTATAATAACATCATGTGCCACTAACATACTGACCTAATTCTGTCACTCACGTTAAGTAAGCTAAACTGCTTTTACTAACTCCAGTCTGCTCACAAATCCCACTATTATTCTAAACTAGCTGTCCCACGCAACTTCGTCTGCGTCACATTTTCCCAGTTTTTGCAGTATTGTGAACAAAATGTACAAGTGTGAAATTCCTGTTGTTGGATACGAAAACGCAGAGCAGTTTATAAGTGGATAAGAATTATGTGTTTTCCGCGTCGAGCGTCGCGTCGTCGTCGCCTCCCACGGAGACATGCTATTACGTAGATAGCACAATATAAGAGGGTTTAGAAGGCCCACTTGATGTTGAGGTGAAGATGCATTTATTAAACAGCCTCGGCAACTGCGAAGCTCCAGTTTGGCATCGGTGTTTCTTTCATTGTTGAGTGGTAGTGCCGTAGTAACTGCGACTGTTAATCCTGCGTTTGGCATTGTTTCTTTCATTGATGACTTCAATGTTGATTGTAGCTCATGTTTATCTGCTGATAGAGTTGGGGGTTGGATAGCAAGGAATGAAAAATAATAAAATTAAAACTTTTCTGAGGACTTACAGAAGGGCTAGTCTGTAATGTTGAGCAGCGTGCACGCAATAGAATCATCATCATCTGCCTGGCTTTTTCCCAACGATGTTGCGGTCGGCTTCCAGTCCTACCGGATGCTGATAGCTGAATCATAGCTGAATACCAGTATTACAGCACTATGGCAATAGAACATGCGGGTGCCTAGTGTTTTAACGTTTTCTTAGCCTGTTGATAAGACCTACAGACTGTTATCTCCCAATCAGAGTTGCTTGTCTTCAGGTGCCTTACCATGACCTCTTCAGGGAGTATTATTTTATTCTTATTCCAGTGTGGAAAAAAGATAGCGCTAGACATCCTGTATAGTTTTGTCTTTGTCCCACAATGGAATGGCATTCAATACTGCTCTATGGAACAGTGGAAACGGGAGGGTAGCCCGCGAAATTCAAATTATGTTTTATGCAATTTGCCGGTCAGTGTCAGCCTGTATGTTGAACAAAACATGGGCATTGAATACCTTGGCGATTTGTTAAATGGAGTGGTTCTTCTGTACATTGTATTGTTCCACAAATAAGTACGTGTGACTGTGACAACGGTACTGCGCGTCGCTACCGATCGATGTATGTAGTTCAAGGTCTGTCGCGTTTTTAATAGACTGTCTCTTTTTCTAATGTTTTGACTTTCCGGGTTTTATTATTGTCTTCATTAAAGCTGCGTCTACGCTAGGCGAACCAAGCACGAGCAGATCATCAATTCGGTTAGTGTGCATGGACCTAAGAGCCTCGAACGAGCACATCCGCCAAACAAATTTGTGCTCTTCTTGTGCTCCGTTCGTGTTGGATCTCCTAGCGTAGACGCAACTTTAGGTTTGGTGCATGGTGATCGCAACCAGCGTGCGTGTCATCATCATCTTCCTGACCTTGTGCCATACTACTTGAGGTCGGTGCAACACGTTGTCTTCTTCCATTCCCCCCTGTCAGATGTCATGGCATCATTTACTCCTTTCTCTTTCATCATTCTTCACACGCGTGTATGAACAGATTTATGATCGTGGACGAAGTAGGTAAGGTTAGATGGCGATATGTTGTTTTTGCCCACTTTCATGGCAAAATGTAAGTTTATGTATGAATGTATAATTTGTGTCTACTGCGTAGGTACTTGGTAACTGCTCCGTTGTTTCCAAGTTCTCGAGTTTTAGCAGTTTTCAAAAGACTACGAGTTAAATTATTTCGAAAACGTTGAGTAAAGTGTTGTTTATCGTGCATCATTGCCAATTGGCTGTGTATGTATCCATAATCATTATGGATTAACTAACGTAATGACAAATTATTATGGCAATAGGAAGGAAGTTTCTGTAATAACAAAGTGATTCATGGAAAAACTATCGTATCGAGCGCGTAGGTTAGCATTTTCTATCCTTAATGGTAGTGCTTGCAGGAAAATTTATATGGGTTTCCACAGATAGTTATGGATTGCCTACTTACACAAAGGATAATATATATACTTGATGTTGTAGTTGGAGAAAGGCGAGAATTAGTTATAAATACAAGTTGGAAGGGACACCGACACTAAAACGTATTCGTATTCAGTAGACCGGTACATCATTCTGAACAAGAAATTTTTCATCGGTAATTTCAACAAAAACTGTTTCCTACAAGCCTAGTCGATCAAAATATATGGAACAGTTGTTTTTAGGGTTCCGTACCCAAAGGGCAAACGGGACCTCATTACTGAGACTTCGCTGTCCGTCTGTCACCAGACTTTATCTCATGAACCGTGATAGTTAGCCAGTTGAAATTTCTACAGATTATTGTATTTCTGTTGCCGCCTTATCAACATATACTAAAAACAGAATAAAAGCTGCCATATTCATAAATATTGGGGCTCCCATACAAAAACAGTGTTTTTTTGCTCGTTTTTATAAATTATGGTACGGAACCCTTTGAGCGTGAGTCCGACTCGCACTTGGCCGGTTTTTTTTTATTTGTCGCTGTCCCTTTTACACTGTATAAAATGTGTCACCTGTGTTGTCAAATCACTATTCTTCTCCTTTCGACTGTTGTGAGTCGGACAGAGCGTGCTGCCGAGCGCATCATCGATGCTGCCGCGTGCGATAGAACTCCCGACCGTCTCGCTCTAGCAAATGCCGGTTCTGAGCAACAGAAAAGGAAAGGAGCATGGAAAAATGCGATGCCGCGCTGATAAATGTGGTTCAAGCTTTGGAGAGGCGCATCAGTTTATTCTAGGTTGTTCGCACAGAAAGAGCTTAATTATTTTCGTCATTAGGTTCGTTTTACAAAGGACTTGACTGGACACCGCCTTTAATGTTCAGGTTGTGATATTGCCATTTGGATATGTGTAGGTACAAAACCAATATAAGCAGATCTCTCATCGTACAGAAAATCTATACAAAGCGAGGCTATGTTATATTGGAAATATATAATACAGCTTGATGTGTTGCCATGTGTAGTCCGTTTTCCATAGCGAAGGAAGTTTAGGTACTGTTTACAACGTCCGATAAGTCCAGTCTCACGATTTTATGAATAATGACTCTGATTCGTGTTGGAAAGATACCGATACTCGATACCAGACAATGTAATCGGACACGTGAAGCGATATTGTAGTATATAATATATAGATAGTCGAAGTATAAATAGGTCACAAGTTGAGAGACATATCCGCATACCGTAGATTGTGTAAGGGCTTTGCAGTACAAATATGACGTAAATAGTATCGTATTACCCAGCACTAACTAGGTTGTGTGTGGGGGTCAGATAGGCAGTCGTTCCATGTAAAATACTGGTATGCAGCTGCATCCGGTAAGACTGGAAGCCGACCCCAACGTCCCCAACCTAGTTGGGAAAAGGCTAGGCAAATGATAATTGCAGTACAAATATGAGACGTACCACACTGAAAAAAATGTTTCGTTCTATGTAACCAAAACTTTGTCTACCAGTTACATAAAATTAGTGACAGCCGAACCAGTGTAACACATAGCAAAAGCCAGTTGAGTTACTGGAGTTGTGTCGCTTCTAACTAATCTTTTTTAGTTTTCTATTGCTAATTGCTCTTGATGTGTGTTTTCAAACCGTTTGTCTACGGCTTAACTCATTACAAGTTACCATTTGCCGAACTTTCCAGTCAATATAGCACCTCATTTATGTTTTAGTAAGATATCTGTTTGTCTATATGTAATTGTTTTTGCGGTTATACTACTTATACGGTTTTGTAAACTATTACCAAATAACATTATTAACACAACTTAACTTTCTCATTGTCTAATCAAACATTTTTACAGTGTCTAGCCAAACTTCCCAGTAAGTTTAGCTGATTAGTTTTGCTGCCTTTCCAAATGCTATGACTGATAGTAACTAAATTAATTTGTTATTATCAACGTAGTAGTTTGCTTAAAATAGGGCCTAATAGTTTTGATATTTAAGGATGAATAGTTATGCTTTATTGAGATTACTGTTTTGATATATATTAATGAATAGTTTTGCTATATTGAGAAAACTGCTTTGATACATATTAATGAATAGTTTTGCTATGAGAAAACTGTTTTGTTACATATTAATGAATATTTTTGCTATAATGAGAAACTGTTTTGTTATATACTAATGAATATTTTTGCTGTATTGAGAAAACTGTTTTGTTATATATGAATGAATAGTTTTACTATATGGAGAAAACTGTTATGTTAAGGTTGGAACCTCCACGGTAGCCCGCGAAATTCAAATTTTCTTACGTTTTTTGCAATTTGCAAGTCAGAATTAGGTTATAATATGTTGATTAATGTATGATTCGCGCCCGTAAGAAGATGTATTTTCAGAATTATAACCATTAAAATCAGTAAAATAACTTCATAAATCGGTATAATCCAAAAATGTCAAGATTTCATGAAATAGTCATTCTTTCGGGTTACCTGGCCCTATGGAGTTTTATTGCTGACTTAAATGGTTATAATTCTGAAAATACATAATTCTTACTTGCGCAAATCATACTTTAATCTATATATAACCTAATTCTGACTTGCAAATTGCAAGAAACGTAAGAAGATTTGAATTTCGCGGGCTACCGTGGAGGTTCCGCCTTAAGGTAAGGAATTTGGTAGTGACATTGCAAATGAATAAATGTGCAATGTGTGTATGTGTAATGTGTTGTTTGGTGGTTTGCAAATGAATAAATGAATGAATTATAATTATATTGAAAATACACATTATTTATAATAAAACTTTTATTAATCATAATTAGTAGGTTTACATTCGCATTATATAACTACTAGTACTAAAACTTTTCTATTAGGGTCATCTTTCAACTCATTATCAATAACTATATTGCATAATTTTCGTCTTGAGGCATTGTTGAGCAGTCCATTTTCTTGGAATCTCAATAGCAGTGATTTTCCCTCATTACATGCACTCAAGATATTGTATAATTCCTGAAATAACATAGAATATAATATTATTGTACATTTTCCAAATGTATTATATTAGGTACTAAAAATTATCAATGCAATTTAATACTTTCACCACAGTCAGTGGTTTGAAAGAATAAGTGACTACAGTAGTAGGTAGTCAACATCTGTCTAGCCAGACCAAAGTCGATATTACTTCATAGTCGGGACTTAGTACCTATGTTTTTTTTTTTCCAGTATAGCAAAAATAATAGAATATAATATAAAGTTCATAACAATCTAAATAGGTTTATAAAGTTGTTGTTGGACTGACTGACTGAGTAGTGACTGAGAATCAACACCCAGCCTTAACCACCAATTGAAATCTTTTCGGCTGACATTCATGATGATGATTAACGATGTATTGTGAAGTAAGAAAGGAACTACCTAAAATCAACCCCTAAAATAAAGGGAACATAATAAGTTTCATGGTAAAAAATGAACTTGAACAAAGCTAAGGTGGTTCCACTAGTGCAATATTGTAAGAAAATTATATAAAAAAATGTGGAATGGATTACTTAAACAGGATGTATTTGGACTTGTCTCTTCAGGATTATCCACTTCCAGTGCTATGGGTTCCGAATCAACCAAATTTATTGCAGAGGATTCATGGTTTGGGTCAAAAATGAAATTAAGCACACTATCTGTAACAACCGGCTGCTGGTCCGAAATCTAAAATATATACAAAACATTAGTCATCCCCAAAAAGGAAATTGCATGTACTAGAACTGCACAAAACCCGCGTGCTGGGTTATGGCTCACTCCCTCTCACAGAGAGCTAGGAGGCCTGTGTCCCAGCAGTGGGAACATTATAGGCTGATTATGATGATGACGGTCCCCAAAAGGACAAGTTAATAGCTACAGATATACTATAGCTACAGGCAAGCTGTCACAAAATTGTCATAGTAAGGGTCACTTTTAACTTTTTATCTAACTACTTATACCTACTTACTTTATTCTAATTCTTTATTGTACACAAATAAACAGTATAGGGATAATGCTTGAAGGAACAAAGGCATGCTTAAACCAGAATTGGATTTTTTAAGGGCAAACCTTAGTGATACAGGGATTTGACAATGAGGACAGACATTAAGTGTACAACTTGGGCTTTATAATACAAGATACTAATGACATACCTAATATACATATACACCCTAGGTATGTAAACTAAGCAAATGTGTATGGCACACAAAACATAAACTACTGCACTACTACTACTATACTTACTAAGTATAACAGGTACCTACCCTATCTACACATACCTACCTACATAATTCTATGGAGAATTTTAACTATGTAGATAGGTTCCTATATCTAAAGTATGAAATCCCAAAATGTACATGAATCAAACCATTTTTTTTTTTGTTTTTACTTATGTAGAACTTTTCTGGAGTTTAAAAACATGCTGATAACTTACTGATATTTGATTACTAGCTTCTGATAATGTTCTTAACATTTTGATTTGAATAGTTAGTTTGGCCCTATGGCCAATGATAGGTATTAGGTCTTTTATGTCGTTTTCTGACAGCATTTGAAGTGTCTCTAAATCTATGGCTTGTTCTGCAAATTTTAGTAAAAGCATTTATGAATAATAACGTACTTAATAGGCTCAGACCAAATAAAAAGTTTCATTTGGTCTGAGCTAGTAGGAACCTACCAACTACATAGCTAGGTTGATTGAAGTAGGTACCTAGCTATGTAGTAATGAACTTGCTTTTTTACTAGACTGTAGTCTAGTAAAAAGCAAGTTATAGGTACCTACCTATTAATGACAAGGGTCAGTAACGTACTTACCCTGAAACTTGTTTATATACATTTCAAGGCCCCACTGCCTTAGATAGTCATCCACAGGCCGATTAAGATAATCTTCGTCCATCATTGGTCTTCGAAGGTCTTTCAGTAGTTTCACGAACATTCACCAAAGCCAGCACCCGCAACGTAGATAGATTTACACAGTAAGTATAGTTTGAAACCTTATAGTGTATAATTTTAAGTAATTATTTCTCTCTTTCTTTGTAAAATTAAATTAACGTGACGCGCGTGTGCAACTCGTATAATACACAAAGAAAGAGCTATATATAATATACAGTAGTCTTTGAAAGAGCTCACGCTCACGTCATTTCACCTTACATTTCACGCGAAAAATACAGGTTTCGACAGGTTTTCGGTGGCTGTAACCACAGAACACATATACTCTAGGGAGACTGTAACTAAAGCGTTCCTTTACACGTTACAATATATTTGTGACAGAAAGTTGTTTATTTAATTTATTCATAGCCAAAGTTTTGCAAAGCGCAGCACATTCACTGTGCGTGTTATCCACAAAGCCATATGTTAAAATATCTATTTTTTTTAGGTAATATATGAACAAAATTATTATGTAGAATGCTTTTGCTACATATAGTCAACTTTATTAGGCATAGAATGTCAAAGAGTTTTGTTACATTACGTACAAAGGTTTGGTTACAGGTTAACGAATCAGTTTGTATAAAGAAGTTCGGTAAATAACATCAAAAATATTGATTACCTTTAACCGAACTGAACATAACAAAATCAGTTTAGGGCCTGTTAGATAAACCAGTTTTATTATTTTAAATTAACTTTATTTTTGAACAAACAAATTTCGGTTATTGTTATAATAGCCAAAATAGGTTCAGTTATTTCTTTTTTTCAGTGCAGTTCCAGCCGTAGATACCTTTACTTAAATCTATATCAATGACGTTATCAGTCCTATCGGTGGTACCTATTCTAGGCGTGATGTTTACCTACTTGAAAGTTAATTCATAAATACTTGCCTAGGTTTTTACACCTTCGTAATTTTTATAAACCAGCGGGGTAATTGGTAAAGTACATATGTACAGACTGATCTCCTTTGAATTTTAAAATTGTGATATGTTAGGAATGGTGAATCTTAGAAAAAATATAAGACCACTTTTGTAGATAACTTTATGATCTACAATTTTGTGTGGGCTATTATTTTGATAAAACTTACTGATTTCGAGAAAAATCCAAAAAACCGAAATTTTTGACGTTTGACCTCGAATACCTTTTTTTTGCACACATGGTATCGATGGGGACTTTTGACACTTTATTTCTACTGGTGTCCTCAAGGTCTCTACCGAAATTCAGCTTGATCCGAGTTTTTGTTAATTGAAATGTCTATTTTGACCGGATATTTCTCGGAACTTGCTGTTGGACTATCTAATTGGAATGCTCTTTCATCCAATTTCTTTTCATCTTTTGAAGAGGCAACAATGCATCAAGTTCTAAACACTTTTATTAATGCTGCCTAAAAATATACTTGTATTTATTTCTGAAAAAATAACCTTGAGAGGTAAATGGCTCCGCTAACTATGACCGCATCTATGCCCTTGCCCTTGCTTGTGCATTATTATAAACATTGAATGAGATTCATTCAACTTATATATATTTATCTTAATACGTAATAACTGGATGGAGCTCGTAGCTAAATAATAACAGCCGCACGGGTCTATCTTTAAGGTTAAGCCGTGCTTGCCGAGGTTGGTCCGCGGATGGGTCACCATAATTACATACCGAGTTTCCTCCGTGCCTCGGAAAGCACGTTACGCCGTTGATCCCTGTCATTTGTAGATCTTAGACAGTCGCTAGTAGTAGTCAGAAGCCAAAAGTCAGACATCCAGTCTTACAAAGGGGCATCGTATTACCAAGTTACTGGGTTGTGGAAGACAGATAGGCAGTCGCTTCATGTAAAATAGTGGTACTCAGCTGCATCTGATTAGACTGGAAGCCGACCCCAAGATAGTTTGAGAAATGGCTAGGCAGATGATGACGTAATAACTGGATGTGGTATTGTGTCTACTAGTGAAAATAGATTAAAAAAACATTAAATTTAAGGTTTCCATATCCATATTAACTTTTCTCTAGGTCATTTTTGTTATTAAGCTTAGTTACTGCTACTGCGAAGCGTAGAGCACCTAGCTTTTAATATATACTAATATTATAAATCTGAAAAGTTTGTCCGTTTCTTTGGTTGAATCTCAAGAACTATTGGTTCGAATTGAAAAATATTTATTAAAAATATATTTTAGTTTTCGATAGCCCATTTATCGAGGATGGCTATAGACTATGTAACTTCACGCTACGAGCAAAAGGAGCGGAGCATCAATCAAAAATGTTGCCAAAACGTGGAAAATGTGACGCAGACGAAGTTACACAGGTCAGCTACATATGCTATAATATTGAAACTTCTGGGACACAGGTCCCTTCTCTATGAGCGGAAGTGGGCTGTGATCCACCAAGCTGTCCCTGTGCGGATTGGTTGATGTCACTTCGATTTTTTGGACACACAGACTGACTAAATAACCTGATATTCAATGCCTGCGTGCTTGCTAAATCAAATCAAATCAAATTTATTCGTAAATGTAGGTTTCATACAATAAGATGTTATACAGAAATGGTTAGTTCGCTACATTTTACCCGAGAGCATACGAATCATAATAGAGTTAGGTATGTCAAAACAATAGACACAAAATTTTAAATTAAATAACACAATTACTTACATATTATTAATACACATTTCCTTACGTACTAACACACACAATTATTAAAGTAAAAACAAATAAATAAAAATAATCATAATCAAAATGTCTTGTCCTCCATAAACTCAGCTGTGGAGTAGTAGCTTTTATGAATTAAAAATTGTTTTAATTTTTTTTTAAACATATTATTATTAAGGTTCTTTAAATGTCGTGGAATTTTGTTGAAAATAATTGGAGCCATTCTATAAAAGCTTTAGCTAAATTAAAAGCTATCTTCATGCGACCCGGCAAGCCATCAGCTAATGAACAGATATCTTATCTAGTCTGTGCCATCATTGTGTGGAACTAACCTTATCTAGTAATAATGCAGCACTTTGCCCTATACTGACGTCTTTGGAAAAAGCGTGTGTGGCTTCAATAAGGCCAATCAAGTAATATAAAACCAGTTTATGCGGATCTCTCATTGTACGGAAAACCTATACAAAGCGAGGCCATGTTATGCTGGACATTTACTACTCTGTCAAGAAAGTACCGGGAAACGATCAATAATACAGAAAACGTTAATATAGAAAATGTTAATCCAAAGTTATTTTATCGCCTTCAAAATGTGCTGCTTCAGAAACGATACACTTACGCCAACGAATAATCGAATCTTAAAAACATTTTTATACGCTTTTTCCGGAATTGAGTTCAGTTCTTGCCGCGAAAACTCGATCGAAACTCTTAGTTTCGATGGTTTTTTCCAGGATGAAATTCGCACTACACACTAGATATGATTTAAAAGCACTGTATTTAATCTAAATAACAGATGCATCTTAAACTCCGCGCCAAAATGGAACACAGTTGTGCCAATCTTACAACAAAAAAGAATAAAAAAATTGAATTTGGAACCATAAACAAATCACACATTCCCGATACTTTTTTGACTGTATGCATAGCTTAATAATGTAATAAGTATTTACTAATTTGAATGCCATTTAAACTAACTAGTTACTGATGTCTGGTAACTCATTTGTGATTTGTGATGTTACACGTAACAGATCGACGGATTCTGTGAGGTGAGGAATGATACAAAAGAAAAGATAGCATGATGTCTGACAGGGGAGAATGAAAGAAAAAAAACGTGTTGCGCCGACCTCAAGTATTTATGACCAAACGGCAGAAAGATGATGAGTTTAGAGAAGCAGCAGTCGTTACTCCTACTTGCGACGAGTTTAGTATACAGTACATCAAAGCGGGATTTTTTATAGCTCTGTATCGCAGGCAGGCAAGAGACGGAGTACCTAACTTTTATGTTATTTATCTGATTGACTTATATTTTTAGCCAAACAGACACTGTTGTCATAATAAAATAGATGGTGTCTCGACACTCTTGACTAATAGTTCACAGAGTTTTCATAATTCATTTAACTTTTTTTGTTTGGTTACTGTTTTACTTGGTGTGACACTCCTTAGCTGTTGCTGTTGTTGAGAAACTCTTGGTTTTCTTCCATAGAGGTAGACAAAACCAAAGAACGGCGTGTGCGATCGATCTTTACAGGTACTTACTCAATTTGCTTCGAACGCGGTCATAGATCGCGATTGTAGCACGCACTGTTAGTAAACATCGGGCCTTTACATCATTATAAATTGCGGTTGTAACAAAAATAGGGAGGTATAGTTTGCTGCCTTTGTCCCAACGCTTATCTGCACAAATTGCAGGATGTTCGGTGTCGCATGACTCTTACGCGCATCACATTCTGCGATTAGTGAAACAGGAGCGTCAGACAGAAGGGTACTTTCTGACTGTGCCTCATGACCTTGCTCCTTCTGTATGACTCCTGTCTGACTATTTGACACTAACTGTCCGGCGGGGCAACTTCGTCTGCGTTTTCCCCGTTTTCGCAACATTTTTCATTGCTGCTCCGCTCCTATTGGTAGCATGATGATATATAGCCTTCCTCGATAAATGGGCTATCTAACCCTGAAGATTTTTTAAAATCGGACCAGTAGTTCCTGAGATTAGCGCGTTCAAGCAAACAAACAAACTCTTCAGCTTTATAATATTTGTATAGATACTTATACGTATTTGATGACTCTCGAGGACAAAACAGCATACATGGTCAGCCAGGAGAATAAGTAGTGACCATCATCGACCAGGTTTAACACGCCTTCAACCATGTCGCTATAGGACAGAAATTGCTATTTGATCAAATCAGTACAAAGGTTATATATATTGTCTTTTCTTTCTGGATAATTTATGTCAACTTTCCAAAAAAAGTGTGTCCCTCACACAATCATGTAGTTCACCTTTTCACTTGCTCACATGGTAACTTTACAGTTTTGTCTCTCTCTCTCTCAAACGGTTATGTGTTGTGTCGTAACACGCCATTCCAATGTTATGTCACTTTTGCCGTCTCTGTCTCATTTACCATGTTGAAACGGATAACAACATCGTGTGTTATTTGTTATTGTTTCACAATGAATGGTCAGGCGAATGCTCAGACAGATAAGACTGTTTTTGTTAATCGCGAAAACCCGTCGAGTAGTAGCCTGACTTTCACGTGAACGTGAGTAAATCATGACGGCTTTGATATTAGCTCTATCCAAAGGTTAATTGCTCCTGATATCTATATAGACTATAGCTGACCCGCGAAATTTTCCCCGTTTATGTAACATTTTTCATTGATGCTTCTCGATAGATGCGCTATCCAACACTAAAAGATTTTTCAAATTCGAACCAGTAGTTCCTGAGATAAGCGCGTTCAACCAAACAAACTTTTCAGCTTTATAAATTTAGAATATTAAGTAAATACACAACCAAAAAATATCGTTCAGCGCTTACCAAACGGATGTTCCACCTGAGTTTATTTATACATTGCGCGAGTACCATTAGTATTCAAAGAATACTACCACGTGCTGAGTAACGGTAAATTTAAAGTTCACTTTAGCAAGCTACTGTCCATTGCTGTAGCGACTTAGATGTAGCTTCGAGTGTAGGAAAGAGAACCATCGATGGAAAGAAAACAAAGCGTAGGCTTGGAAGCGGTCAGAAACAGGTTTATTTGTAAAAACGTGAGGCACGTGACAAGATGACATTGGACTGAGACAAAGTATAGTTATTACAGAATTCTCTGAATACCTACACGCGGGCGTTGTTGCATTGAATCCTGAAAATGCGATCTACAAGTACCTAGTTCTGCGGTAAAATATTATGTTAATTATAGCCGTTGTAGTTTTTTGAGAGTGTGAAGGTAGACCGTGTTGACAAGAATGTATTTAAAAAAAAACAGGAGCTTTTGAAAATAAAATTATTGCATAAAAAAATTACCAGGGTGTAATTTTAGGATTACAATATTAGTAGGATTAATTTAACTCGGATTTTGCATCACCAACTTAAATATTTATTTTATACTGTTTTTAGTATTTGTTGTTATAGCGGCAACAGAAATACATAATCTGTAGAAATTTCAACTGGCTAACTAGCACGGTTCATGAGAAACAGCCTGGTGACAGACGGACGGACGGATGGACGGACGGACAGCGAAGTCTCAGTAATAGGGTCCGTTTGACCCTTTGGGTACGATCCCTAAAAAGACGCACATATTTTTCTCTTGGAACCACCTGCACCTGCACTTTTTGTTGACGTTTTATAAGTGCCCATGTAAGTACGCCTATGTAAAATAAAATATTTTGTTTTTGATTTTTGAACATATTTATCGTGCGCATGTTGTGTTTTTGTATGACATGGACTTTCTGCCTTTATAGCTTTCGTGTGGTATCGTGACGTCTATGCTATAGCCAAGTGACAGGGTTGTCGCGTGAACTTCTCAAGTTCTGTTGCAAAAGGTCACATTTCTTTTTCAGTTAATAAAGGTAAGATAACGTGAAATTAAGATTTTGTTTGGAGTTATTTATGATGGGTTAGCGGCTTTTTTGATTGCACAACGACCAAGCTTTACAAAACCAGTTTACACGGATCCCTCATTTTTTGGGGAATCGATACAAAGCGCGGCCATTTTATATTGGAAATGAATATTTTTATGTATTCCCGTCTGTACGGTACTCTTATCAAGCCTTTGACCAACGACACAGGGAAAAAGTTTATGGCTTTTTGTCCTTACAGTTTTTTTATTGGCAGATAAATTATTCAAGTTCAAATTCATTTATTGTTTGTGACAAGTGAAATAGAGGTTCTTATAGCTATTACATAAAGGCTCGTTGTAAAATACCCTTTACGTGTACAATATTTAATGCTGGTTCATATCTGTTTAACATTCATCATTATTCGTCGTAAGTCAACGTCCACTTCGTTTTATTCACATAGTCAGCTTTAAATAAATTAAATAATACATTGATTTCATACAAATTAAATTATTAATTGCTTTCATTCAGATTACATTATTCATTGGTGTCATACAAATTAAATTATTCATTGGTATCATACAAATTAAATTATTCATAGATGTCATACGTAAATTAAATTATTCACTGATGCCATACAAATTAAATTATTGATTGATGTCTTTGTTAAATTATTCATTGATGTCACATAAAATAAATTATTCATTGAGTCAGTAGCATAGCTATATCTGATTGTGTGGTCACCAGTATTATCATTTTAGGAATAGTAGGATTTTGTGACAACCTTGCCAATTATCTGGCAACCCTATCTCTCTATTAAGGCAATATGCACCTATGGTTACGGTAAATAATGATCGTAATTATAAAAACTTATAATTTACATTGCAACAAATAGCAACCTACACAAACACTGCCGAGTTATGCATTTGAAATGCATCATGGCCTTTATTTCTTACCCCATAAGGTCTTATAGTATATTCTTGAAGTATATGTGGAAAATGGAGGCGTGTCTGGCTTTCAACAGACAGTTATTTTTCCAGTTTTTCTATGCAACATTCATACTTAACGGTCATTTAGGTCATGTGTTTTGTTATACGTTAGCCAAATGAAGCAGCTGCTATTAACAAACTTTATCTACGTCTGTGAGTTACAGTGCGTTCTACATACATACAAATTACGCGTTTTTCCAATGTGGTTAAGCAGAAACCACAGAACGCTACCTCCTACGATCCTTTTACAAGGTCTTGTTTTGCATCCTCGTCAATATTCAAGAGGATGTCACAAAAGACATAAATGATCAATTAAAATTACGGTACTTAGTTATTACTAAAAACGCTGATATTTTGTTTTTATAAGTTGTCAGTCTAACCCCCTTAACGCGGTTTAGAGAATAAGAAATTATCGAATAAACTTTTGAGATTGTTTGTATGTATGAAAGCGCGGTTATAGGGCGAGGATCAGATGTGCCGCGTTTAAAACACGGGTGGTTCACACACCCGTGATTACTGATTAATCGAATATGAGGAAAAAAAAAACCGACCCATTTTATTATTGACTAGCTTATGCCCGCGGCGTCGCCCGCGTGGAGTTCGATAATTGTCCCACGGGAACATACTATCAGGATAAAAAGTATCCTATGTTTTAATCCAGGTTATAAACTACCCGTGTGCAAAATTTCATCCAAATCCATTCAGTAGTTTTTGCGTGAAAGAGTTACAAACATCCATCCATCCATCCATCCTCACAAACTTTCGCGTTTATAATATTAGTAGGATTCGGGACGAGAATCATGAGCATAGTTAAATAGTTACCGCCTTGAATTTGACGAGGATGCAAATCTGACATTTTGTATACTCGTAGTTACTCCTTTCGCCTCGTCCACTATCATAAATTTGATCGCTTTCATAAAGCACGCTGGTTTCGGCCTTTCTGAAGAACCTCACTATAAGTTCAGTGCGATCTGCGCTCTCACAATCAATCATAATAGGGGTGAGGACTGGGTAAAGAAAACGACATTCTATTTTGTCCGTCAGACAGGTAATACAAAAATATTAGTCACGTATTTTTTGTTTTATCGAAATATCAAAAAAATACTTAGTTAAAACTCATTAAACTTGGAGAGTGGGGGCTCATTACGTCACAAGTAGGTATAAAAATTACCTACATGTGACGTCATGCACCATTTCAACTCAATATATCTCCGTAATTTCATGACCACGTGAAAAAAGAAAAAATACGTGTCCAATACTTTTCAATAATCTACTCGACGGAAAAAAAAAAAAAATGTGATCATCCCTATTATTTGTTATCATAATCAGCCACCATGATACTAAATTAAATAGTCAGTGGCCGTGTCTGATAATCAGCCTTACCAAGCGGTAAGGTACCTACTAAGTATTTCATTTTCTTGTATAAACATTTGGTTTGTCCATTTGTTCAGCATATAATCTCGGAGGTACACAATACCACTATTTGCTTAGTCAAAAAGTAGTAGATACTTGGGCTGTCCAGTGTATTACTATTTGGTTCCCTCTTTCAAGACTTTATACACTTGCATAGACCCGGAATGTTAATGTTGTTGGGCCAAAAATTCTAAAGCAATGCGACATCCACATGTCCTAGTTTAAGACGAAATTTACCGGAGCAAAATTATCAGTTTTTTATCGGTTACATTTCGGGGAGTGTGTGATGGAATTGCATGATCTAATTCCGTCTAGCCCGTTTCATTATCGGACTACCAGACGTACGGCGATGCGTCATCGGTACATGGTGGACATCCCACCTATACGCACTAAGTGTTTTAGGAATACTTTTATTATGCGTACCGCTAAGGAGTGGAATTCCCTGCCGGAGTCTGTTTCCCGATAGCTCCAATCTAAAGGTCTTCTTCTAGGCAAGCGTGCTTCACCGTCGACCACATCATCTCTTACCATCAAGTGAGATAGTGGTGAAGCGCGAGGCTATTGATGATAAAAAAAGAGGAGAGAAACACCGATTATTCTATGGATGGATTATGTGAAAAACGAAATAGCTACTGCCCAATAGAGATGTCCTCATCACTTGCCTAGTTTTTTGTTGGGGTTGACTGCAAGTCTAACCGGATGCAGCTGAATACCAGTATGTTACATGGAGCGACTGTCTTTCTGACCTCCACAACCCAGTTAAAACGGGGTAATACGATACCCCTTGGTAAGACTGGTTGTCAGACTTTCGGGTCACTGATTATAACGACTGACAAAGATCTGCAAATGACAGCCGGGACCAACAGCTTAATGTGCTTTCGGAGGCACAGGGGAAACTCGGTATGTAATGGGTGGTCATCCATTCACGGACCAACCTAGGCAAAGGCGGCTTAACCTACAGATCGATCTTTTAGCCACTTATTCCCTAGGTATAAAAGCTGATACCCTACACACCCGAGGTCTTTGACCGTCTCTGTCCCTCTATGGCTGCCCAAGCACCTGCTAAAGCTATCATAATGCGATAAATGTCAACTGCTGAACACCGTCTACACAAAGCGACACTTAAATATTTTTACGCCGTTGGAATTTTTACTCTCGGCGCTCAGTGTAACGTTGAAAATCCTACATTGCAACTTTTGTTTGGGTACCTAGTCATTTATGTGTCAAATGGTGTTGGTGAAAACGAGCATAGGTTTACGATGGGGTTTCTAGTCCATACTATTTATTCTATGTCCATATCATTAGTGACCTTTATTGTTTATCAAGCGATGACCTAAAAAAGCAAGAATGCCCTTGTCTGAACTAGGGACGAAGTTCATGAATAGAAAATAGATCAACAACCTCATGGAGAGGATTTTGTAGAAGGAGACGCGAATGCTATTTGAGACAAATATTTGTCTAATTTACAGATGTTTGAACTCCGCAGCTCCGTCTCAAATTCTGGATGTTTTACCATGGGATTTGTGTATGGTAAAATCAACTATAAACATTCGAGGACAATACTGAGAAATGAAATCAATATTTTCCTTATAAGTATTCTTGAAGCAAAAACAATATTTTCCTACTGTTTTATTCACAAGCGTTCCCATTTTCCCAGTGAGGTGAAATTACATACCTGAGACCGTCTCAGTCTCAGAATGACGCATTCTTGCATTCATTAGCGCCTTTGTGAAAGTCTAGATGCATTTTTTTCTCGAATCGCAGTCAACTTACAATGCATTATCAATGTCGAAAGAACACTTTTAAAACTTTCTTATTTCAGGAGGTTGGGCATGCCCAGTTTTTCTGATCTTTTATATTCGGGTGAAATGTTTTTTTTTTTTTTCTTTTTCGTGTTTCTCTTTTTGCAATTCCGATCACAATAATATTGATGACCAGTATGAAGTTAATTGATTTCGTCGCACGGCTGTTCATTATGAACTCAGCCATTTCAAGGATTTCACCTCCAAATTACAGCGTGATTTAGAAGCAATAAATGTGCCAAATACATTGGGTCGTAGAAAATAATAGCGTCTGCGGACCTCGGGCACGGTCTGGAAGATAACTGGGTTTTCTCTGAAGTGCCTTTTTGCCACTTTCGGATCAATTGACCCACTGTAATAGTTGTAACTATTAAATTAGGTGGCATATTACGATTCTACATAAGAGGGATAAATAAAACCTCATAAAATATCTTCAGTGAACGGCTTTTCAAACATAAACCATTCGAAGAATCTTAAGCTGAGCTAGACATTCTCTAAACTGTCTAGTTTTGTTTACTTAATTTCTATTCGATGGCAAAGATTTGTAGCAAATTTTCCAGGTGTGCCACTTCTTGTTCTTAGCGTGTTGATGGCAATCTAAATAGGGATGGTAAATTTTTTATTTGTCTATCAGGTAGATTATTAAAAAGTATTGGACAGACGTATTTTATCTTTTTTCACGTACTTTCAATTTTTTACAGAGATAATAGGGGTGCGGACTGGGTAAAGAAAACGACATTCTATTTTGTCTGTCAGACAGGTAATACAAAAATATTAGACACGTATTTTTTGTTTTATCAAAATATCAAAAAACTACTTAGTTAAAACTTATTAAAGTTGGAGAGTGGGGGCTCACTACTTCACAAGTAGGTATAAAACTTACCTACATGTGACGTCATGCGCCATTTCAACTCAATATATCTCCGTAATTTTATGACCACGTGAAAAAAGAAAAAATACGTGGCCAATACTTTTCAATAAACTACCCGACGACGGACAAAGAAAAAAAAAATGTGATCATCCACTATTATTTATAATGAGTTGAAATGGCACATGACGTCACGGTTGACTAAATTTTGAACGTAGTTGTGACGTAGTGAGTCTCGGACTTTAATACGTTAACCTACCATTACGCTGACTGGCAAAGCTTTTTAGTTATCTTTAAAATTGCTTATTTTCCACACGTCAACAGCCAAATTGAATATCTAGGACGGAAAGAATGATTAGTATTGTCATATGGATAGAAAGACTGAGAGACTCTTGTCTACCCTAATTAGGTGACCAAAAGCTTTTACCTAACTGTGACGTAAAAAGAATTTATGAAGTAATATAAGTACGGTAACTTGAGACCTCTAACAATCTTAACTTACGTGAAAAGGCCGCCAGTGAGCGCTTCTGTTACCTAGGCTATTTTAGGAATCGCCCTTTTTTCCGTAATTTCCATAACCTACTTACGTACTTAAAATGGATATGGAAACAGTCTAAGAAAGCTCAATGACATTGTTTATCGAAAACAAATTTATAACCTACTTTACATGGAATAAATAAACTGTTATTTTCGTAAAATTAGGTGTTAAGTTAATTGTTATTCTAAACATGTTTTCTGATAAAGTTCAGCCTTGTGATATTTCGGAAGTTTTTTTTTTTTAAATCATATTGTTTCGTTGGTTTATTTATCAAGATTTCGTGAATGATGCCATCTTTTCAAGTCGATGCTGTAGCCAGACTGCTATTCCTTTTTTTTGCTGACATCCGTACATTCACCATTTTAGGTTCAGTTGAAAACCAGCGTCGGGCACTAGTTGTCCGGAATTTTGCTGAACTGGGCCTAGTTGGTGCAGCCGTGAGTCACACAATATTTATTGTTTAGTGTTAAGTGTTTTTTTTGCAACCAAGCATTCTGTACATGAAACTAAGTAACTTTACGCAAAAATTATTGCTGGGAAATGAATTTTTTTTGGGGGGTGTCATGTCAAATCATGTTTTGTGGTAAAACTATGTAACGCACTCAAAACATTGTGCTGATGGACGGATTGAATAGTACGGGGTTCGTGGAGGTGTTTAAAGTAAAAATCTTACATTAAAAACTTGTATTTAAAAAAATACTTGTCAAAAAGTTGGAACTTTGACCCCTAATATCTCCGTAACTAGAAGGTTCCCAGTCCCAGGTATGGTGTAGAACAAAAAAATGATCGCAATGACAGGGAGAACCAGTGCCGTTCGGCTTCGTCAAGAGGTGTTTTACACCCTTTATATGTTTCCTTTTTTTATATTGCGTGTACTTGTGGCATGTACCAATAAAAGTTTTTTCTTTCTTTTTTCTTTCACATAAGCGTCTGTGAAGGCTTTCAAAGGCTGTATTAGCAGGTTATAGCCCGCCAGGACTGAATTAACTGAGCAAGTTTTCTACAGTAAAGTCATTATGGGGAAAAAGCAAATTTTACACACAGTAGGTAGGTATTATCAGTTCCACGATTTTAATCCATTTTGCATTCACGCTAATCTGATGGAATAACTGGGTCATAAATATATTGTAGCACAATCTATCCATCTATACGAATAAATAAAATTGAAGTGTCTGTTTGTAATAGTAAAATAACCGCTTTTGACTACATGCATATGAATTTATATACGGTACTAATACCGTACCACGTACCGTAATACGTCTAAATCTGTCTGTCTGTCTGTTTGTTCCGGCTAATCTCTGGAACGGCTGGACCGATTTTGATTGTTTTGTTTTGACGGGACTTTCACTGGCAGATAGCTGATGTAATAAGGAGTAACTTAGGCTACTTCTACAAGGTCTATGCTAATGATTCTCGTCCCGAATCAATAATAAAATGGGTAGGTAATTTTTCATTTTTGTCTTTTTTACGGAAATCGGTAAGTGTGAAACATTCTTGTTTTAAACGCGGCCCGTCTGGTTCTTGCCTTATAACCTCGCTTACACACATACAAACTATCTCAAACGTTTATTCGATAATTTCTTAGTCCCTAAACCACGTTAAGGGGGTTGTTCTGAAATACTGACAAACTTAAACAACCCAAAAAATCAGCGTTTATTAATAATTAACTAGGTACCATAATTTTAATTGATTATTTATGTCTTTCGTGACCACCTCCTGAAATTTGACGAGGTTGCAAAACAACACCTTGTATTTTAGAAAAATAAAGACTTAAAAATAAAAATAAAAATGCAAAAACTAAATAACTTTTTGCTAAATTCCACGTAGACAAAGTCGCGGGCATTAAGAGCCTATACAACCTCAGCTCAAATTCTAATTTGGCCCCCACTTCGCCGCGCCACACTCACTCTTTATCTCGCTCGCACACTACTGCTCGCGGTCACGCGGGCGCACGCGGTTGAAGCGATTTTGTTAGAGTAAACTGGATTATCGGACGAGTAGGTACTAAGTAATAAAATTATCAAATGAATATAATATTAACTTGTCAATAAATGAACATAAAATTATACATAGCAAATTTAGTTTCAATGTTGTACCTACTAACGGCTACTCATCTTGCTATATTTTCCAGTATAAGCTGACCTCTCAATGAATGGAAAGCCTATATAATGCGAAATCAGCTTATACTGGAAAGTTATAGCTTGATGTCGTTACCGTGCGAACTATTTTACCTACTGCTACAAAATTCCAGTCAAGCGCGAGCCAACTTTGCGCTGAGGGTTCCGCCCATTGGTTTAGTAGTGTTTTATAGTTTTCGCCGTGTATGTGTGTAATGTGACTGTGGTTGCCACCCGTACTATATTATAGTCAATTTTACTATACATATAATATAGAAAAATAATATAGTACGAAAAATACTATATTTACATCGCTAATTCAATTATCACACTTGTTTGTATCAAACTGTGACTGGTACGCACCCGCAGCGAAAAATCCCCAAAAATACTATATTTTTTGTACTTAGGTAAGTATGTAGGTAGGTAGTTTAGGTAGAAAGGTACGTACGTGCGATAGATACTTATGTAGTATAGGTAGGTACGTACGTAGGAAGGTATGTAGTATAGGTAGTTACGTACGTATGATAGGTATGTAGTATAGGAAGGTACGTACGTATGATAGGTATGTAGTATAGGAAGGTACGTACGTAGGATAGGTATGTAGTATAGGAAGGTACGTACGTAGGATAGGTAAGTACGTACGTATGATAGGTATGTAGTATAGGAAGGTACGTACGTAGTATAGGAAGGTAAGTACGTATGATAGGTATGTAGTATAGGAAGGTACGTACGTAGGATAGGTAGGTACGTACGTAGTATAGGAAGGTACGTACGTAGTAATCGCTCAAAACAAATATGAACTAATTTGAAATCAATTCGAATCCGAACACACATTCTCTCTCAACCTTACACTGACATACACGCACACATTCAAAGAAAAGCCCGGCTTTTAACTCCATACAAATTCCCAGATAAGTACCTATCAATTTTATCAAAACAAGAGACATTTTACTAGGAAAAACAGAGAGGTCCGATAAGCCAAATGCAGAAGCCAGTGAGTGCGAGTGGGAGCATCCGAACGAACATAGCGAAATAAGCTTGAACTCTTCTTTTGTTCAGTGTTAGAGCGAGCCAGTCTCGCGGCCGGTAGGTATAGGAGATATTAGATTTTTTTTGGCAACGTCGCGCATCGTGTATTCTTGATAAATGCGCGCGAAATTTGACGTTATTATTATTTTGACATAATTTTTTGTTTGGAATGTTTTTTTTTTTCATATTTGTTGTGTTTTATTGTTTTTATGTTTTACGTACGTAGGATAGCTAGGTACGTACGTAGGAAGGTTTGTAGTATAGGTGGGTACGTACGTAGGATAGGTAGGTTATTTAAGTAGGTACGTACGTAGGATAGGTAGGTAGGTTAGGTAGGTATGGGATATACCATACGTTTTTAGAAAGTAATTAAACATCGTCAAAGTTATACAACATTTATTTTACTTCACTTAAATCTATAATTGGCATATTTATTACTACACAAAATCAACTTTCCCTTCTACAGGATTATTTAAACTCACTTCGTACAGTTCGTACCTGAAATGACCAGAATAAAAATATTTGATGAATTCTTGCATATCTGCATTTCAGCATACAACTTTCTCATTAAAAAAAAATCTAGTAAGTACCAATTAGTATCATCATCATCACATTCATTTTCTGATGTGTCGTACTGCGGAGGGTTGTGTAAAAATCTGAAAAAAAAAGATAGTTTTGGTATATGAAGTAAGAAATTATAATCCTAACTTCCTAACAATTATAAATGCGAAAGTGAGTTTCTTTTTTTGTTACCCTTTCATACTAAAACGGCTGAACGGATTTGGATGTAATTTGGCACATGGGTAGACCATGTTCTGGAGAAGGACATAGGCTATTTTTTATCCTGTATCGCAAACGAAGTCGCGGGCAACAGCTTACGCATCCAGTATTCTTTCGTCACTATGTATATTCAGTGAACAGCTCATATTCACAGGTGGTACTTGTGATCTACAAGAAAACACAATCTTCATTATAAAAGTACACCTGGAAGCATGATTTTGTCAACATGAATAAATAATACGGAACCCTAAAAAGTCCAACATTATGAAAAGTTTTATCGTGAACTCGCCAGTTTCGTGATAGTACCGTTACGCGTAAGTAGTACCATGCGGTAGTGACTGCCCTAGGGGGAACAGTTAATTTTGTGATATGATCAAACATGTATAACTTACAATTCTATATTTTGTAATATATTATGAAGATTTGTTTCGTCCGAATTTATTCCTACATCATCCGAAGGTATTTGGGTCCTGTAACAATCACACGTGGCAAGTTAAAACCTACTTAGACCTTACATCTTTTTATTTATCATTTGGATAAGGAACCCTATAAATATACAAAACAAGACGAAATCAACGAAATCTTCGATAAAAGCAGTCTTGCCGCATGAATAACAATGAATACCTACCTACGTGTATATTGGAAATACAAATTGGGTGCAGAACTGCAGACTACGCGTGGCTACATATCAAAGCTATACTTTTCCAGTATAATCTGACCTCTCATTGTACGGAATGCCTATACAATGTGAGATCAGCTTATACTGGATAAGTATAGCTTGATAATTATGTAGCCGTGTGTACTAATAACAGATCAGTAAACATTTTTAGGTCGGCAGAAGATACTCACGAATTTACCCGAATATTCTCTTTATCACCATCGCCTTCAGTACTGTGTAATCAACGTCATCTGAAAGGATACATAATAATTATTTAGCTAAACTACCAAGGTACGTCCGCGTCAGTAAGTGCATAAATTGTATGTAGGTATGTGGTAGGTAGCACTACAGTCGGATAAGTAAGTTACAGTTTTGTTTCCTGCAGCTGCAGGTAGGTGCTTACCGAAAATACATAATTTTTTTTTATTACTTTCTAAAGCGCTTGACTGATGCACTACGGGTCGCGGGTTCGATACCACACTGTACAAATATTTTTATAGAGTGCAGATAGGTAATTGTGAAGACTTGTGTTTGTAAACGCACAGTCTCCGATATAGGAGAAATCCTGGAATGGGGCAAAATTATAAAAAAAATATTACTACATTTATGTAGATACCTATATTTTGTTGTCATGATACAAAAACAAACCTATTTACTTATGTAACTTTTTATATTTTTATAAAAGTTTCCCCACACTGGATTTCTTCACAAATAATCTTCAAAATACAGAAACACCTGCGACACCTAGCGCAGCAGCCAATCACTTAGCCACTGCACCAAACGTGTCATATGCTATCTACTTACATGTTTGTAATCAATAATACTGTAAGTAGATACGTAAATAGATACTTACTTCATTACGTTTATCATATGTTTGCCTGTTTCTTTACGCCAACCTAGTCGCTTCTTATTTTTATTACGCTTATTTCCCATTGCGCCAACACTAAAAACCTAAGCACTTCAATGTTTTAATTTTACGTTTTCGTCCTGTTGCGTAATGTGTGTTCTGTGCGCAAGCGACACAGCTATCCCGTTCGAAAGCCGAAGCGAGACTGAGCGGGGGTTGGGCGGCAGTGAACAACTTCAAGACGCCGCCGATAGTTTAGGTATTTTCTTTTTACGGTGAAAATAATAGTAATTAAAGAAAAATAAAAAACATAAGCCCTGCGTTATAGTTATTTCAGTTAGTATGCCAAGTTTCATGATCTAATTTGCAGTATTTTTTGAATACCAGCGGTTAATTGTTCGGTTTAGAGGTAACTTTGGAATTTTTTTCTATCGAGTCAATTTTATGGAATCGTGTTTTCGCCTAACATAGTACTTAAAATTAATCCTCAACTTTAACATATATTTATTTCAAAATTAATGCTGCAGTATTTTCGGCGTAACGGAGGATCACGCAAAGCTATTTGAGGTAGTATGGGCTCAGTTTTTCCAGACCTTAAAATGAGCAAAGATCATCATAGGGTGCCTTTCTATACTTATTTCTCTTCTAATCAAGTCCCGATTGTGTTTCAATTTCGACCTGAATAACCTCATTAGAAACATCCACTGTAACTTTTATTATGTTTAAAAATTATATGAACACATGGCGAGTGAGGACTTTGCCCTCACGTGTTCATGTGAGCTAAGAAAGCGGTAGCTGGTATGTCCAAACTAGGCCAGTGCAATGACCCAGTAATACTTGCAACGCCAACGAAACTGCTTGCTACTGGCGGACGTCAAAAGCCAGGCGTATTAAAAAAAAAAGAATACAAGGTGTTGTTTTGCAGTCTCGTCAAATTTAAGGATGCCAATGATTCTCGACCTTCGGGTCGGTCAATAATAAAATGTGTACGTAATTTTTATTTTTTTTCTTATTTACGGAAAATTTTTATTTAATTTTTATTTTGTAATTTTTATTTTTTTTCTTATTTACGGAAATCGGTAAGTGTAAATAACCCGAGTTTTAATTGCGGCCTGTCTGATTCTCGCCCGGTTGTAGGGCGAGAATCATTTTCGCGTTTTAACACATACAAACAATCTCAAACCTTTATTCGATATTTTTTTGATCCCAAAACCACGTTATGGGGGTTATTCTGATATACTGACAAACTTAAACAACCAGAAAATTCAGCGTTTATTAATAATTAACTAGGTACCGTAATTTAAATTGATTATTTAAGTATGTCTTTTGTGAAAACCTCCTGAATTTTAACTAGAATGCAAAACAACACCTTGTATAGGCTTGCGTTTGGCTCAACTCGCCAGATTTTTACAGCACGCTTGCCTAGAAGAAACCAATTTACTCGGACTTTGAGGAGATCCAGATATTCAGAGTATCCTTTATCAAGGACTGTGACAGTTGGAGATTCCATTTTCAATTTAAAAAAAATCAGTGCTTCGCCTTGCCTTCAATTGTTTCTCGCTTCGAATACGTGATGGCTTACCATACCATGATCTCTTAAAGTACCTACTTTTGTTTTAATCTTACTCTTTAATGTGAAAAAGATGAAGAAAAAAGATGGTGTGAGATGTCCTGTATAGCTTTGTCTCTTTCCCACAAAGTAAGAGTTGGTGGTTTAGGCCCTGATAGGTACTCAATAATTCAACCTGATTTTAATTATAAGTGTGTAATTTTAAGGTAGAAGTTGCCCCTTTTTAAGTTGTTTTATGTTGAGAAGATTAAATGTTTTGTGATTCTAAGTGTTATGTTCTTCTCTGAACATCTACATCAGTTATCTCGGACTAAGTACGAATATAATGATAGGATTAAACGAACTTACCTGAAGTGAAGTTCAATCCTGATTATATGAAGTACTTAGTCCGAGATAGAACATCCCGCCCTCCCATAATTAATTTAATTTTCCTTATTTAAATTAATTTTCCCTCTTTGGGGGCTCTGAAATATTGACAATGACGTTTAGTGTTGCCAGATGGAGATTTTTGTTTCTGCTTTTGCTTTTAAATTCGCGTATAAAGAGTGTGGAAAGGCGTGCCTATTAGTTAGACTGTTCCAAAAGTCTGTGGAAATGGGGACTTCGCTCTTTATTGTTAAATTAAAAACTAACGAGCAGCTGAAGAAATAGATATTCTTAAGAAAAAAACCTTACATTTCCTTCTTAGGGGCCAATAGGGGATGATCACATTTTTTTTTCTTTGTCCGTCAGGTAGATTATTGAAAAATATTGGACACGTATTGTTTCTTTTTTCACGTGGTCATAAAATTACGGAGATATATTGAGTTGAAATGGCGCATGACGTCACATGTAGGTAATTTTTATACCTACTTGTTACGTAGTGAGCCCCCACTCTCCAACTTTAATGAGTTTTAACTAAGTATTTTTTTGATATTTCGACAAAACATAAAAACGTGTCTAATATTTTTGTATTAAGTACCTGTCTGACGGACAAAATAGAATGTCGTTTTCTTTACCCAGCCTTCACCCCTATTCCTAAGACCCACGGCCAAGCCTTCTCCTATAGAATATGGCATAATAGGGATGGTGACTCATTTTTTTTATTTGTCCATCGGGTAGATTATTAAAAAGTATTTGACACGTATTTTTTCTTTTTTCACGTAATCGTAAAATTACGGAAATATTTTGAGTTGAAATGTCGCATGACGTCACGGCTCAGTACATTTTATACCTAGTTGTGACGTAGTGAGCCCCCACTCTCCAACTTTAATGCAAAAGTACTTCGTTAATCTAAGTATTTTTGTGTTAACTTGATAAAACAAAAAATACGTATCTAATATTTTTGTATTACCTGATTGACGGACAAAATAGAATTTCGTTTTCTTTACCCAGTCATCATCCCTATTGTCAGCACCTAAATTCTTCATTTAAACTTTTAAATATTATCTGTTAGACTAGAATCACGTTCTGATAATTTTATGAGTCATAAAAGTTATCAACGGGACCGTTATAAGTTCCATTTCCATGTTAAAACCTAGCCGTTTTTGCATGTACTGTAATAAACGATTTGCGCTACGGTAGTAATATTCATTATATTGATCGTAGTCATGCACACAAAATAGAGTTTAATGCTAACTGGTGTAAGGAATATAATTCATTGCAGTCGCTAAATTTACCAGTCTCAATTACTGTTGCGTCGCTAAATGGACTCTGTAATAGGAGATAAAAACATAAACTAATAAATACCTACATTAACCTACCATATATTCTGCCTTTTATATGGATGTCTTGTGCGATTTGTGGACTATGCGATGTAGGTTTTAGGTTTTATAATTACTTTTTCTGTCCCACTGTCTTTCTTTCCATTTTTAGGGTTCCGTACCCAAAGGGTCAAACGGGACCCTATTACTGAGACTTCGCTGTCCGTCGGTCACCAGGCTGTATCTCATGAACCGTGATAGTTATAGCCAGTTGAAATTTCTACAGATTAAGTATTTCTGTTACCGCTATAACAACAAATACTAAAAACAGAATAAAATAAATATTTCTTAGGGCTCCCAAACAAAAAAGTGATTTTTCGTTTTTATAAATATGGTACGGATCCCTTCGTGCGCGCGTCCGACTCGCACTTGGCCGGTTTTTTACCGTTGTCTTTGTCATGCTTACCAGTTTCTAAATCTTTTATCTCCCTCTTTCCAGATTCGACGAGAAGGAAAGCATATCGGGCGTACAGCAGCTCAAGTCTTCGGTGCAGAAAGGCATCAGGGCCCGTCTGCTGGAGCTGTACCCACATTTGGAGAACTATATCGACCAGGTTCTGCCCAAGAAAGACACATTCAGGATTGTCAAATGGTACGTACCTATACACCGTCAAATTTTGATCGTTTTAATCCCTTGGACGGGTGACTCAACTTACAAAATACTATTCATAAACAACTAACACAGCATATTATCTCTTAAAATAAATAAATAAAAGCGTTCCGTTTTCTGCCATTCGGCTACGGAACCCTAAAAATAGCAAGTGATAACGTAATATTCGCAAAATGTATGTGTGGCTGTGGTCACATCATATGGCACGAAATGAGTTTCAAATTACTACTAATGGTTTGCATTGCTTTTTCAAGCAAAATTAATGCAAAAATTGGTTCGAGGTTAGAAAAAAGGTAATTATTTTTAATTTTATCACAATAAATCGATAGTGTTTCATGCACCGAATCGACCGTCCACTGGATTAAAACGATTAAAATGTAACGGTGCATAAAACAGCTTAAATTTTAGGAAAGTTAATGAGAATGGCTATAAGTTGGTTGGTTGGGTTTAGGGTAGGGGAAGACCAAATGGATGATGGATGCTGTGTGAAATATGATATGGCTAAGAAAGGGGGGTTACTACTTAGGTGACTAATGTTTTCTTCAATACAACTCTTATTGAAGAAGATAATGCACTGCCATAATGCCATCAATAAATAATGCCTCAAATAAATTGGGGTAAGATCGAGTTGGGCAGACGACATGTTGCCAATTTGCCATCGCGAGTATAATATCCTGGATGAGACTGGCACAGGAACGTGGAGCTTAAATCGGTGGTCGGACATCGTGAAGGAGGGAGGAGGAGACAGCGTCAGGTGGCCGCTCCAAGAAAAACGCGGGAAGTTGGCAAAGACGGCGGAATTTTTAGTGGGTGAGAGCCTGACATAACCACACCGCCCCCGGACGGTGTCGTGTGCCGTACGCATTTCCGCTGACGGAAAAAAACCTGGAGCTCGGCGACAGTAAAGAGAGACCCATACCCAGTACTGGGGAAGTCGAGCTGTCGATGATGATAATGAATCGTAGAGGAATGATGTAGAATCCCATGTAACCAGGTGGCGTACCATGACGTCTTAAAACATTATTGTTCCATTCTTATTCCAGAGTGAAAAAAAGACGGAGCTATACAGGTCGTCTAGCTCCATCTCTTTCCCACTCTGGAATAGGGATGGAACAATAATGTATTAAGCGTCATAGTAACCCCCCTGTTTGTGCTCTTACGCGGCCCATATGTTTTTTTTGTCACCATGATCTCTACGTTAATATCATGAATTAAAATTTCCAGTCACGACCACATCGAGATTATGGTGAACAGTGCTGGGGAGCTGCTGTTCTTCCGCCAGCGAGAGGGACCCTGGATGCCCACACTGAAGCTCTTGCATAAGTGTAAGTTAACTATCTAACGCGTCATGAAAGCTTGAGAGATACAGACTAAAGATATCTAAGGACAATTTGGCGCACGTAGACTGCTCCTCGTTAATTTCTGCGCAAGGGAAGGAGAACCAAAGGTTATAATATCCACACTTACTGACAGTCGACAACTTTTCAACTTTATTACTCAAGGCATAAGGGTGAAATGTGGTCGACCGTCAGTGAGCGCGGTAGTACCTACCCTACTTATGTATGGCCGACTTGCATCATGATGATGGATGATAAAAGTGGGACAGTTTGTTTTGGTTTAATTACCGACTTTTAGCTGATTCTTCCAAATATACGGATATAGAGGCCATCTGCCCATAATACACCAGTTAAAAAATTTCAAGAGTATCATACATATGAGTGTTGCTGTAGCACTCCCGCTCCATTTCTCGCTGAGGCAAATGAATGTTCAGAGCGATGAAAAAGGATAGGAGCATCGAAAAATGCGATTCCATGCTGCTACTGCTAGATGAGACGCAACCTCCTTTGTATCGACAAGTATATGGAGAACAATAAACAAGGGAGGACAATAGTTACCCTAATTCTCGCCTTAGGTCCGTATCAAAGAACGATTCTAAACTTTCTAAATTCAACCAGTAAAATGGCTTTAATCTATGTCTAAGGCGAAATCTGTGCTTGTCTTAAAATTGGTCACTATCATCTGGTGTTTGAACTTTTTTTTTCTATTCGGCTGGGAAATCAACCAAAATCAAAATCTTTGAATCTGATACCCCCCTCTTTATAAACTCCACCAACCTCTTTTTCCAGATCCATTCTTCCTGCCAATGCAGCAGGTAGACAAGGGCGCCATCCGCTTCGTGCTCAGTGGTGCCAACATCATGTGCCCCGGACTGACATCACCAGGGGCGCGAATGAGCGGCGTGGATAAAGGACAGGTGGTAGCAGTCATGGCTGAAGGAAAGGAACATGCTCTGGCTGTTGGATGTACTGCGCTGTCTACTGATGATATGTAATTATTAAAAACGTTTTAGTATCAGTATTATAAAGTAAGACAGAGCTCCTTTTCGTAAGGGTAGTGGCATTAGAATATGAAAAAATACTAAGATCGGATTTCACTAATGATATTGAATTGAATCAGAATATCTAAACCGCTTTGAAGAGCCGTCAGTATCCTAATGGGGAAGGAAGGTTGGTCTATGCTCACTGTAGATGGCGTATCCATAGCTAGGTCCCAATCTGACCAATGAGGTCACGCTATTTTCAAACATAAATTGACATTAACAGATTTTCAATGAATGATGATGTTGGGAACTAGCAATGCTAGCGCCATTAGGTACACAGTTCCCTTCGCCATGGGTATGGAGTAATGGCAGTGACAATTTTTGAACGCCATTTAGATGTGCTGATCGCGTTCAGTTACATTGGTGAAATTCGCCCTAAGACAACTAGGGATCACAACTATGAGAGGTCGTGACCGTAATCATGGCGGCAGAAACCCCACGTACGGTCGGACGACCAGATCCGGTGATCCCCTCGGGAGTTGATTGTTAGTCTGCATTAATAATGCTAATGAAAACTTCTCGTACCTGCTAACTATAGTAACTCTATATTTCATCATTCATGCTTCTCATCATCGAGAGACAGGACTGGCTTCTTGTTAAAAGTCCTATTTGAACAAAACATTCCATTTTGTTTTACTAAGAAATTCACCAAGTCTAGCAAAGCTATGCAAGTAACAACTTATAATTTGGGGAAAAAGTATGTCACTGGTAAACTTACCTACAAAAAGAGTAAGGAAAGAACCTTTAGCTACTCCTCTTCCACACACGCCATTTCTCTTTATAACACTCTTTGTTTATCATCAACTGAAATAGTTTTGCTGTCAAGAATTATCCACCACTAATACCTACATTATCTATTGTTTTTCAGAGCCAAAGTGAATAAAGGCGTAGGCATAGAAAACTGCCATTATCTGAACGACGGGCTGTGGCAGATGAAACCAGTGAAGTAACTCAACTCGAATTAAATTGTGTACGCTTCTATGTTACTTATTATTACTAAGCTTTCTAAATAAAGAGATTAATTTCTAAAAGGGTTTCGTTGTTTTATTGCAAGAATGATTCAAATTTCGATTCGCACGTTTCGAACGTTAAAGTATGGTATTCTATATTCAAATCCGTTTCTAAATGTAATTTTGTATATCAATACGAAGTCAATGCCTGGATAAAAGCCTCCAATAAAATATAAGATTAAAAAAAAAGTCAATGCCTGTGTGAATTTTACGGGGTGTGTGTATGAGTCAGCGCGCCTCGGTGTGAGCAGACCCTAACGGACAATGACGCGTAAACACTTACCACGTACTCAGAACCAAAGAATAAATAGTACAAGCCTCAGTACATCATCTTGAACATTAACATTTTTCATTGGTATTAAAAAAAAAATGGGTTTCCATACATTTTGGCCGCATTTGGACCGCAATTGGACCGGTTTGCAATTTTCTATGAAACAGCTGTTTTTTTTTTAATTACCAACAAAAAATGTCTACGTCTGGGGTTCAGAATGATTTGCTGAGTATGTTGTAAGAGTTTTCGTGTCGGTGTCCGTTACGCAATGTTATATGTTATGCATTTATTTCGGAGTGATTATTGCAAAGCGCAAACGGACTCTTTACCTAATCCAGCAACGTGTGTTTACTTTCATATGTATTTTGTCTATTTCTATAGTCATAATTCGGAGTTTGTGGCGAAATCATGGCCATCACTTTAGTGAATTATCCAAACCAGCACGTCAGTATTTCACAGCGTTATTTCATTTTCTTACATTACTAATTACATTTTTACTAAGAAAAATATTAAAAAACTTTAAAAAATATAATAGATAGTAGCCTAACGGCATCGGATTTTAATAATAGACGACTTCTTATAATGGGTTTATTTAATTTTTATTGCACTTACAATATTCTTACTAGATTGCTACATTTTTACGACGGCAGAGACAAGACACAGAGAACATCATATGTCATAGATAAGGGCGGGCTGCCAACTTGCCGACTATAGACTATAAAGTATTTTTATTTCTAACATCGGAAACAGGCATTTAGTATTAGTTATAAGTTTTAGTGTTAATATTCAAGGCAGATGGGGCAGGCAGGGAACGTTAAATAGATTTAGTAAAATAGAAGTGGTTTAAATTAAACATAAAAGTTATTATACCTTCAACTGTCACTATATGCAATACAATACCCCAAAGCCACGCGAAACGCAAAGTGAAAGCCTGAAAGCCAGCCAATATTAAAACTCGATAAAAAATCAAAGTTCCCGCCGAATGGTGCGTTCCGTGTTCCATCGTTGGTAAATAACCTTGTTTTTTAGCATATGAAAAAATGTAAAGTAACAAATAATAGAGAGGTGTATTTTATTTTGGTTGTTAGGCTATTTAGTTTTATAAAATATAATTTTTATAAATTAAGTTACAAGCAAAAAACTTAAAGTTATAATTTGAGTGAAAATGACATAAAAGTTGGACATTGCTTGCTGAACCGGAGCGCAGTTTGTTTTCAAAAATGGCGGCGGCACTTGTTAGTTCGTCTCGTCAGGGTAAATAAAATACTTTTTAAATTAAAATCGCATTGTTTCAATCAAAAATTGTAAACTAAATGAAATTAAATAATCGGTTTTGAATTTACAAATAGTTAAATATCGAAAGTTTCAAGTAAAAAAAGTTATTTTAAGTGACGTTGCTATCAGCTGTTCGTGAGTTGGTTTTAAATATTTCTGAGTAATTAGTGGTTAATATGGCATCTAATTAAAGTATTTCTGTGAAAATAGGCAGTAAAAACCATAGTTAGAAGACCTTGGTGCACAATGTTATGCAATAAAGCTGCTAAATATAAAAGTTCAAAGTTCACTCTGGTTTGTTATGGTGGTGTTTTTAACAATTTTTAATTTTTTTTTTCAGTGGGGAGGCTAACTAAGGCTGCGAAGAGGTTGTATTCGGATGCTTACCCAAAAATAACGACTCATTACACAATATACCCCAGAGATAAGGACCCACGATGGAAAGGTATGTGATGATAACCTTCAGTACAAATAATCAACAAAATTAACGTCATTGCAAGACCTTGATAGCACTAATTTATCATCATTATCAAAGAAAAAGGTCTCTAAAATACAAACTAACGAGACCTCAAAATTAGATTACTCTTTATGTATTCTTGTCATTGACTTTTATTATGCATAAAACCCCATACAACTTTTTATCTTTTAATATTGAGAACCCCCAGCAATTTCTTTTATTCGACACAATGGAGAACTTGTACTAAATAACGATATTAAATGCTGACATGGCAACAACCCCCATTAGCTTTAAATTAATGACTATCTTATCACCTACTTATCTGGCATCCATGATCTGGCATTGATAAAGCAAAAAGCAAGTAAAACCTAGCTACTTTCATAATGTTGATAAACTGCCAAATTTTCTATACTCATTATGCATTCCATAAAGTTTTCATCTTGTATAAATATTGTTTTATAATAGGCTCTATGATTTTAATATAGCTAGACAATCATTACATAGAAAATAATTGATTCAAAAACCATATCCATCCATACTTAATATTATAAATGCGAAAGTCACTCTGTTTGTTTGTATGTTTGTTTGTTTGTTACCTTTTCACAACTAAACAGCTGATCGGATCGTAATGAAATTTGGTAAGAAGATAGATTCCAACTTGGGGAAGGACATAGGCTATATATCATCACGCTACGACTTATAGGAGCGGAGCAGCAATGAAAAATGTTGCTGACGCAGACGAAGTTGCGCGGAACAGCTAGTTTTACAATAAAACTCTTTTCTCAATGACAAACAACAAAGTTTTATGTTATCATTTATAGACAAATAGAGTTTACTTTAACAGGCCCCATAATAGTAATATAGTATTTTTAAAATATTCAACTATAGTACAATGGCAGTCTTTTCCTTAAAATTATGTCTTTCAGTCAACCTTATGTTCCGTTCCAATCAAGTTTTATCTGTTATGTGCAGACATCAGTATGGAGAGAGTAGCGGAGGAGACGGACATCCTCATCATAGGTGGTGGGCCGGCTGGCATGGCCGCAGCCATCAGAGCTCGCCAGATCGCAGAGGAAAAGGGAGCTGTAAGTGTTTTTAATAATAATTGTTTTGTATGTTCAGTTCACCCAATAAACAGTATTTTAAATTGACTAAAATGAGAACATCCCAATTTTTTTTGTGTCAATCTACATAAAAAATAAGCCGTAAAAGTAGCAAATCAGTTTCTATTTCAATAAAACACAATTTATTGTTTTCAATCTTATAAAGAACAATATTTATCATTATCTGCCTAGCGTTTACCCAACTATGTTGGGATCGGTTTCCAGTCTAACTGGATGCAGCTGAGTAGCAGCAATAACCCAATTAGTTCTGGGTAATACCATACCCCTTAAGTCAGTCTGGTTATCAGACTTTCGGGCCACTGACTACCTGTAACGACAGTCAAAGATCTACAAATGACAGCCGCCCAGGCCCAATGGGTTAACGTGCTTTCCGAGGCACGAAGTAAACTCAGTATGTAATGGGTGGTCACTCATCCACAAACCAACCTCTTCATAAATTTAACTATCTTCTCAGTATGACAACTAAGTTATTACCACACCATTTTAATACCCTCATCATGAATTTACAGGAAGTCAGAGTAACTCTTCTGGAGAAAGCAGCAGAAGCTGGTGGTCACATATTGTCTGGTGCCTGCGTGGACCCTATTGCCCTAAATGAGTTGATCCCAGACTGGAAAGACAAGGGAGCCCCTATGAACACGGAGGTGACCTCCGACAAATTTGGGCTTTTGACTAAGAGTGGCAGAATACCTCTCCCTGTGTTTCCAGGTAAGTTTTTGTAGTACTAACTTCGTTAGCTGGACATCAGCGGCCAAATCGACGTGGGACTGGCTATGTCTGCCGTTGAGCTTTGAGCCAAAATAACCACGATGTGGAGCCCTGACACACCCTAAAGGCGTTGCTGCCGTTGTAGAGGAGCTGGACAAAACCAACGACCAGTGCAGTGGTCCGCAAAAGCCCTATATGGATGGAAAAAAAAAAACTGCTGTTACTTACAAAGCGCACCTATGCGGTCAAAATGTATTTTTTTTTATGACTGCTTTAATAAGTTCTATGTCGGGTCAGAGTCAGAGTCTTGTACTGAACACATGGTAATTGTTTGTGCGTCGGTGATTGCACCATGTATACTTCTATCAGTTTACTAGAGGGCATAACTTTTACTTATTCATGTTTTTCCACAGGATTACCGAACTACAACCACGGAAACTATGTAGTACGTTTGGGACACCTTGTAAAGTGGCTCTCTGAGCAAGCAGAGGAGGCTGGAGCTGAGGTATGAATTTCATAATTTTTACAGTGTTAGCCCATAACTGTATCGAACCGAACACAAAACTGTACCGACCCTTGCGCAACCAGCCAAGCGGTGGCGCTGAGCCTGTTGCTTTAAATTCCCTAAATAATATTATAATGGCCCAGCCTGTCCCTAGCTGCCCATTGGTGGGGAGCCATTGGCGCCTTAAGCCGAGGTCCGAACCCCACAAGGGGTGCTTTTAGCGAGGAATCATTTAGTTTTATATAATTTAGTTTGTAAGCTGCCTGGAGGCCTTAAATTTATTTGCGATCACCACAGGATAATCGGGTTGAGCAGTCACGCAACCTTCTAGTGTTGAACTGCGAGTAGCCACGTCAAAAAAAAAAAAAACACATTCCGATAGGATATCAAATGGCACTAAAGCATATTATTTAATTTAGTAAATGAATGTGATTTCGTACAGATCTGGCCAGGATGTGCTGGCGCCGACCTGATATACCACGCCGACGGCTCGCTGAAGGGCGTCGCCACCGGGGACGTCGGCATCGCTAAGGATGGCAGCCCCAAGGACATGTTCGAGCGAGGGATGGAGTTCCACTCCAAAATCACCATCTTTACTGAAGGTAACACCAAACATACATTTTATAGAATACGAGTACTAGCTGTCCTGCGAGACTTCGTCTGCGTCATATTTTCCCCTTTTTCGCAACATTTTTCATTGCTGCTCCGCTCCTATTGGTCGTAGCGTAATGATTTATAGCCTATGTTACTTCTAATACCCACAAGAATATGTGTACAAAGTTTCATGATGATCGGTTGAGTAGTTTTCCCGTGAAAGCGTAACAAACAAACTTACATTCACATTTATAATATTAGTAGGGATACATAAGCTCACGTCTTTTTTCCAATGGGGGTAGGCAGAAAATACAGCACGCCACCTGCTACGATACTTACATACTAAGTCTAAACATAAAATCACGCTTGAAATACCAGAAGAGTTAGGCAGAGGTATAACTAAATAGTGCACCCACATTTTGCCAGTTATGTTTAAGTCCCATGTAATAGGTAGCAAATCGAATCTGTGGCTGCTACTGAGAAATTCGTGATGGAAAAACCCAATAACACTGCCCAACTGGGAATCGAACCCAGGTCCTCATGCTCAGCTGTCGCCCTTGCCACCACTAGACCAACAAGCCCAGTGTAATAAACAAAGGCAGTATTTAGGCTAATGTTGGATATTTTGTCGGAGGTTTGGGTCGACTAATCGTGATTAAGTTGGTGCAGAGATGCTATGTTTTTGAAATAAACTGGGTTGTCGTAGACCAAACGGGTTTACTGGTTTATTGTGTCATACACAAATCCAAAGCAATTACAACGCGCCCAAATTGGATGTGGCGTGGTTGGTCTCAGTTCTAACCTAACCTTACCCAAATGAGCACCCCGTCTAAATAGACAGGGTTCTCTATGATCATACTTTTGCGATGAGCCCTAATTTGGCCTAGGACAAACTAGATAAGGTGGGGTTTGGCCTGTTACATTTATAAACAGCCTCTAAGTTAAGGTGCCTGAACTTAAGAAGAGCATAAATAACAATAATAATGAATATAATCAAGTTTGTAAAAAAAATATTAAACTTCTGTAAAAAAATTGCAGGTTGTCACGGACACCTTACTAAGATGATCTCAAAGAAATATGACTTGAGAGCCAACAGTGAACCACAGTCATATGGTATCGGACTCAAAGAATTGTGGGAAGTTAAACCAGAGGTAATTTCGACATCAATATTATACTTGAGCATTTAATGTATTTCCTTTGCTCGGAAATTGGGATAATATACATTGGAATCTCAAGAGATTCATTTCATCTAGGCTAGCCTTTTCCCAAACTATCTTGGGGTCGGCTTCCAGTCTAACCGGATGCAGCTGAGTACCAGTATTTTACATGAAGCGACTGGCTATCTGACCTCCACAGCCCAGTAACTGGGTAATACGATACCCCTTGGTAAGACTGGATGTCAGTGGAGCCTCAAAAGCTTAAAGTGTCAATAAAAAAGTTATCAATTCCGCCAAATTGGATTTAGAATGACGTCTTTTAGCTAACCATGCATTGTCATCCATACTAAACTTATTTGCAAAATTTCAGCTCAATCGGTTGGGGATAACTGTTTCAAAATTTAATTGCAAGGTTTGACTTCAACAAACATTGCAAAACTTACACTGTCACTTACGAGATATCTTCCGTGATTATTATTTATTGTGATCTCCAGATATTTCGTCGCTGTTGCAAAACATCATCTGCCTAGCCTTTTCCCAAACTCTCTTAAACGGCTTCCAGTATAACCAATGCAGCTGAGTACCAGATATTACATGAAGCGACTGCCTATCTGACCTCCACAACCCAGTTACTGGGTAATACAATACCCCTTGGTAAGACTGGATGTCAGTCTTTTAGCAGGCTTCTGACTCCTCGTAACGACTGTCAAAGATCTAAAAATGACAGCCGGAACCAACTGCTTAAAGTGCTTTCCGAGGCACGGAGGAAACTCGGTATGTAATTATGGTCACCCATCCACGGACCAAACTCAGCAAGCACGGCTTAACCTTAAAGATCGACCCTTGCGGTTGTTACTATTTAGCCACGAGCTCCTTTTGTTCCTGCTCAACGCTGTTGCAAAACATTGCAAGTTAAAATAAAAGTTTGTAACTTTTTTTTAGAAACACAAGCCTGGCCTTGTGGAGCATACAATCGGCTGGCCCCTAGACAAGAACACATACGGAGGCTCGTTCATCTACCACCTTAACGTGGCTGAGGGCGAAGCACCCCTCGTGGCTGCGGGCTTCGTGGTCGGCCTGGACTACACCAACCCTTACCTCAGCCCCTTCAGAGAGTTCCAGAAATTTAAGACTCATCCGTATATTATGCCGATGTTTGAAGGTACAACTTTAATTTTTAATACTTATTTTGTTCATAATTTCAATGACTGAGATGATTTGAATTATCGCAGTTTATACTGAAGTAAGGTTTGTTACATTTGCAAACAGAAGATGTTTTTTTTTAAATTGGATTGTATCAAATCAAATCAAATCAAAATATTTTTATTTCACATAGGCCTACATGGGCACTTGTAAAACGTCGACAAAATGCTCGGTTCGGGTTGGTCGTTTCCTATGGAGAAGAACCGGCAAGAAACTCCATGGTTACTCTTTTAAAATCATTTGGCTTTACAATTTTTCTATGTTACAGCGTTGGCACTTAAGTATGAGTGGACATCGTAGGCCCGACAATAAGTCGTTGCTTACTACAAAACGTAGAACAAGATAAAAAGTTACCAAGGATCTAGGAATCTATAAGGCCTACAATGTCCACACATTTACAAACAATCGGTAAATAAGAAAATGAGTCTATACAAGAAAAAAAAAGTAAGTTATTTTAAATTCTGGTCGTCTTAAAATCTAAACTAACTGTCCTTTTTACATCTACAAACAAAACATTTTTTTTATTGTCTTTGTTGGTGTTTGGAGGGAGTTATATTGTTGATTCTAATTCAAAAAAATACATGTTTGTTACGGTCGCATTTCAATTATCAACATATATCCTGAAATTAACCTGCACATTATAAAGCACGTATAAAATGTTTTCATTTGAGAGCTACCTCGGCGCTTTAGCTTTCAATAATGAAACCATAAAATTGAACGTTTTGCGGTGGTTCAACAAGTGTTGATTCTCTTCTCCTCTTCGTGTACGCACGACGACTAATCGACACAAACAGTTTATACGAATCTCTTATTGTACGGGAACTTCATACAAAGCAAGGCCATGTTATTCTGGAAATGTATAGTTTGGTGTGTCACCGTGTACGCTGTAGATGAGGCATCATTAAGAGGGCTCTCTAGTGGGCCTTTCTTCATACAAACGTATGCCGCTGTTTCCTTCGTGGATAATACGTCTAAAGCAATGACTTTTTCCAAAAAATCTAGGTCTTATTAATACACCACACCACCTCTATCATTTCCTTTTTTTCAAAACATAATCACTAAACTAATAGGGGATGATCACATTTCTTTTTCCTTTGTCCGTCGGGTAGATTATTGAAAAGTATTGGACACGTCACAAGTAGGTACTCTCCAAGTTTAATGAGTATTAACTAAGTAATTTTTTGATATTTGGATAAAACAAAAAATGTGTCTAATATTTTTGTATTACCTGTCTGACGGACAAAATAGAATGTCGTTTTCTTTACCCAGTCTTCACCCCTATTATGACAATCCAAAAACCCGAAAAAAAACCCGTTTTTACCGCCATGCTCAGACGACTATCAGACAAATTAGATAAGTCTTAAACAAAAAATCAAATAATAGAAGCATAGATATACTTTTCCTCTAATTTTGATATAAGAATTATTTAGATCGGTTTAGTTTTGAAGAAGAAAACAGCGAAATACAAAACGTCTTTTGGTCAAGATTTTTGTTTGTAAAATCAGCCTAAGCTGCAGTTGTCCCTTTCACACATTACGCTCGCTTGGTCGGGCGCAGCGCGAACGGCAATAGTTTCTTCAAATACCTATTTTTCTAATTCTTTGGGCTAGAGTCCTCTCTTAACCTGTAACGTATGACGTGTGTAGGCGGGTCCCGCGTGGCGTACGGAGCGCGGGCGCTGGTGGAGGGCGGCTGGCAGTGCCTGCCGGCGCCCACGTTCCCGGGCGGGCTGCTGGCCGGGGACTCGGCCGGCTTCCTCAACGTGCCGCGCATCAAGGGCACGCACAACGCTATGAAGAGCGGTACGTACCACACATTTTTTTTTCTTTTTTTTACTTGCTTGTAAGAGAAAGTTGTGGTCATATTAAAGGATGTGGAACACCTGTCCATAAAAGTGAACAATTAAGGCTGAGGCATCATTAGTGCGTTGCATCGCATACTCGCAACAGATCAACGCATTGTATGCTACACTTGCGTTGCGACGACGCACGACGTCGTAACGCAAGAGGAGGACACACGCCATCGCAGCGCGTCCTCTAGCAGTGGAACACTGTCGTGTGTCGCACCGGAGCTCCGACAGTGCAGTGCATCACCTCCCCTCGCTTCGTCTCTCCTCCATCGATCCGTTAAACCGTCCCGTGCGAGGACACAACGCATAATGCGGCATATCACTAAAAAAATATATGTAAAACGACGCAGCGTTGACGCAGCGACGACGCAACGCTACGCACTAATTAGGTCTCAGCCTTACTCTGCGCAACCAACGTCGTAATCGTTAAAAAAAATAATGAGCTGATTATTTTTTTCCATACATAACTTCAATAACTACTCGACCCAATTGTCACACCTACCACAGTAATTTGTCTCTGCATCATTCAAAAGTTAACAGTTAACTACATTGAATTTTCTTAAAGTGGGAAACCTAAAGAAAGCAATCATAGCGTAGCAAAAGATACCATCGAATTTTCCAATTGTCTACATCCACTTTTAATAGCCCCCTGACACGTATCATATGGCGAGGCTATATAATGAAAGGTCTAACTTGACAGATTACCCAATCGATCTTTTCTCTATGAGTTTCGCTTCATACAGACGTTCTGTATATAAACAGTGCGAACAATGTACGCCAATGTAGATCAATTTGTTTTATTTTTGTAGTGTCCTGGATTTAGGTCTATAGGACACACTTTTTCATTTTTTTATTGTCTCTAATATTCATTAGGTAAATGCCATGCATATCTGTTATTTGCATGGTTACTAAAATGCCCATTTTAGATGTAATTATATTTGCATTATTGTAAGTGACTGTGCTGTTGGTGTGCTTATTATTATAAATAAATAAATAGAAAAAAATAGATCATAAATTATGTATTGATATCTAAACAGGTATGTTGGCGGCGGAAGCTGCGATGGACCTTATCATATCCGGGGAGGCGACGTACGAGAAGGGAGTCGTGCCCACTCAGTACGAGGAGAAACTCAAGCAGTCCTTCGTTTATAAGGAATTGAAGGCATGTGGCTTTTTTTTTTTTTTAAATACTAAATAGGCTTGTCAGCTTGTCTTTGGTCTGATGTGAAGCGATGATGCGCCCTAGGGTGGAGCACGCTTGCCTAGAAGTAACCGATTCACTCAAACTTTGAATATATCCAGATTATAATAGAGATGTGCCGACGATAACTTTGGCCGACTAGCCGATTAGTCGGTTGTAAAGAGACCGCCGTACGAGCGCCTGTAATTTCTGATGTCGAGATAAATAAAAGCTCATGATTATGTACAGTATGTTGTCAACATTATCTGACCCACTCTAAAAACTAAACGAATTTGGACCCTCTACCTGTAACATTAAGGTTTATTTAATTTATATGAGTTTATCAGCCGAGTGCATTTGGACTCGATGAACAAATACAATAATAATACAGACACGCAAATTTGATCTTTATAACGTTAGCATTAGGTTATATTATTATGTTATAACTATTTGTTATAATGAACGAACGGCTGAGCAGATTTTCTTTACAAAGCATTCATCCTACTAATATTATAAATGCGAAAGTTTGTGAGTATGGATGGATGTTTGTTACTCTATCACGCAAAAACTACTGAACGGATTGGGATGAAATTGGGAACACAGATAGTTTATAACCTGGATTAACACATAAGATACTTTTTATCCCAGTAGTATGTTTCCGTGGGACAAGTATCGAACTCCACGCGGGCGCCGCCGCGGGCATAAGTTAGTAGTTAATAAAGACTCTACAATTTTAATAATTATCTTGTACCCTACCTCCAGCAAGTCCGCAACTGCCGTCCGTCGTTCCACACGTCGCTGGGGCTGTACGGCGGCATCGCCTACTCCGCCTTCAGCACACTCGTGCGCGGCAAGGAGCCCTGGACGCTCAGCCACGGAGGTCAGTTACTAGCTCACATAACTTGGTATTGTGAAATGATGAATAATGGTCACGATGGGGCTGACAGGGGCTGGTATGTAAGACCCAAAGCCCATAATTACAAATTAAGATTAAAAATATAAAAAATCCTACCTGAAACCTTGTGAAGCGGCACTGCAAAAAAAATTGTACAGCTCCATCTATGATACAAATGAAGAACTAACTTTAAAGTTCCGATTCGCGCTAAGTTATCCGTGACTTAAGATCTTAATGAAAAACTCGACACCGATAGCTACTCTCGGGCATTAGCCGACAAAACCCGTCAGTTCGGAGGCTTCTCCCTTCCTTTTTGTATGGGGGATGAAGCACTTTACAACCCTGTTCTTCATACTCCTAAACTGTAATCTAGCGCGAATCTTGCCAATGAAACTGAACTCGATCAGACCATCTTAACCGCGCTCAAGGGGTGTCAGTGTACGCCTCCTGCCGGAGGCTCTATGCGGGGGTCGTGCGGTCCATGGCCCTTGCCGGGGCCCCGGTGTGGGCGCGTTCTTTGAGGCGGCGAGCCGCCCATTACCTGAACGCGCCCAAAAAGGTGGTAGCCGTAAGGCTGGTCCGGAAGGTATCGTACGATCTCCGGCGAGGCAGCGAGCCTCGCGCGCTGGATTGCCGCCATGAGATCTGGAGGCGATAGTCCTCGCGCGCCTGCACGAATGGCGCGCGGAGGCACTACGCCGGGGGGAAACTCCGCTGCCGCGGCAAACTGTCGCTCAGCGGACAGACCTCCGGCGTGATCTCATGGCGACACGGAGACAGCGACTGTCGCAACCACGTGCAGGGCACTCAATCCATGGTCCGGAGCGAGAGGGAATGGGATGCCGTCGCCTCCTTCTGCGAAGCAGTCATGCTAGCGACGGAGGTGGCGGAACGTGAGAGGGAGAGAACCTCACGTCCCAGCCACCGCGGGAGACGCCCCGGGCTACGGGGGGCAACCAGTGGCCCCCGGCCACCGTAGGCGCGAGCCTGTGGACGGTGAGTAATGGGCTAGCTCACCGTCCGTCCGTCTCATGACGACAGGCCGTGTCGACGGCGCGTACGTGTTCCACGCGCGCCTCAAGGAGATGTCAGCAAACCGGAAGGGGTCCGAGAGGGCCGATGCCTGCCAGGGCTGCGGGTTGTTCGAAAGAGATACCGCGGCCCTGGAACACTAAGGGCGAAGAAGGAACATGGGTGGGTTTTAGTCAGTACAAGTCTGACACTCCCTCCCGCTCCGCCCAGAGCGGGAGAAGTCATTTGCTGATTTCCCATCCGGAAAAAAAAAAAAAGGGATGTCAGTGTGCTGTGTCGACGGCGCGTTCGTGTTCCACGCGCGCCTCAAGGAAATGTCAGCAAACCGGAAAGGGTCCGAGAGGGCCGATGCCTGCCAGGGCTGCGGAACTGTTCGAAAGAGATACCGCGGCCCTGGAACACAAAGGGCTAAGAAGGAACATGGATGGGTTTTAGTCAGTACAAGTCTGACACTCCCTTCCGCTCCGCCCAGAGCGAAGAAGATCCATCCGAAAAAGGGATGTCAGCGTCACCATTGTTATGTAATATTGACACTGCAGAACGAAATCCGCTCTAAATAGACTGACCCCATCCATATAACTACAAAATAGATGTAGTGCGTTCGCGATCCGTTTACGAAACCAAATAAACAAATGTAAAAAGCCAACTAGTTCAGTTTACACTACTAGTGATTTGTGTAATGATTTCATTAGTAGTAGTCATTTTAATATCGACTTAATCTCCACTGGCATTAAGTTGATATTTGTTTAGGTAAAAATAACATAAATTGGAAACAGGCATTTGAATAGGCTTTAGGCGCAGGAATTTGACTATTGAGATCACCGTTCGCGGTTTTGTGCTGTTATTTTGGTATCTTGATCTTAAACCAAAAAAAAACAACACCAATTGAGCACAAAAAAAAAAGCAGCGAAATGTGAGTGATATATTTTTTTTATCATGATTCATGAGTGCTGTTACAAACATTTAGTCACATACACAAACAGCCAGACCCGGAACAACTACCTATATCCCTTAGAAATATTATTTTTTGCGTGTAGCGAACCCCTGACACACAGCCAATCGCTCAACCACTGCGCCAAACGTGCCGTTTGTCGTTGAGAAACGTTCCGCGGCAAGTGTCATATTTATAACTAGCTGTCCCGCGCAACTTCGTCTGCGGTTCATTTTCCCCGTTTTCGCAACATTTTTCATTGCTGCTCCACAAACAAACAAAACCCTTCAGCTTCATAATATTATAGTGTAGATAATTTGCTTTGAATGATCTTTCAGGTGCGGACCACGCTCGACTGAAGCCCGCTAAGGAATGCAAGCCGATCGAGTACCCTAAGCCCGACGGAGTCATCACCTTCGACCTGCTGTCTTCTGTCGCTCTTACTGGTGAGTTCTTTTTTATATAAGAAAAACCGGCTTCAAAAAAAACCTTTTTGTTGAGATAACTCATAAAGTACCCAAGTAAAGTTAATAAAACTTATGTGGGACCACCGCGCGAGTTTTTTCTACTACATGAAAAAATGGACCAGTCAAAAATACGATTTTGTTGAGTTGGATGATAAATAGTGTTCCATATTTTTCCAGAAGTTTTGATTTAAAAACCAAACTACTGAACCGATTTTGGTGAAATTTCTATTTGATCAATGGAAGTATATGCTTTCATATAAAAAAAGTTTTTTTTTTTTCAAATCGGTTCATAAATGATGGAGAAACATCCGAATTGAGAACCACCTCCTTTTTTTGAAGTCGGTTAAAAATGTCACATTTGTCGATGCCAGGTGGAAAGCCCGCCAACTAGTTTTATTTTTTAATTTAGGACCTGGATTCAGCATGTAGCTGAATATCAGTATTTTACATGGAGCGACTGCCTATCTGACCTCCACAATCCAGTTAGTATTGGGTAATATTTAATACCCTTTGGTATGACTAGTTGTCAGACTCTGACTGACTACCTGTAACGATTGTCAAAGATCTACAATTGACAGCCCAACAGTTTAACGTGCTTTTCGAGGCACGGAGGAAACTCGGTATGTAAAGCCGGATTTACATTACGAAACAAGTGTCATGCATGATAAAACTAGTTTCGTGAAACTAATTTTAGCACATGTGAAACTTCTTTCGTTTAAATTATAGTGTCGTAAAATTATCAGTATCGCGGAGATAATGGCCCTGTCAAAATCAATGCATGTATATTATGATGCAAAACGTTGTTGTAGAAATTATAAAATATTAAATAAAAAAAGGTTATCCCGGAACAAAAGACTTTGGTGGATTCGAGGATGGGTTGAAAAAAAGCATCTGGGTGCAACAATTGTATATTTTTATCGCCTGTCCAACGGTGGTTAGCCATTTTTGGTGCGTACCTTTTGTCAGCAATCCAACAAAAAACCACACGTCCACTCTGCGCAGGTGCTGTCGCTACACCAAAGAGTATAGTAATATAGATGGAATAGAGAGCCCACTCAAGCGAATTTTTGACACCTACATTGAACGGTGTCGCCACCTGATACTAAATCCGTTGAACTAATCCCAATAGCTATAGGTGCGTACATATACTTATATCTATATCTTTGTTATTGAATAGGTTTTCTATGGGTTTCTCTTTTTACTTCTTTTTTTACACTCAACTCAACCGCACTTTCTGCATCTAAAGCTCCAGAAAGTGCGGTCGAGTTGAGTGTAAAAGAAGACAGAACCGAGAAACCACATAAATTACACAAAATGGGAGAGTACAAGCTTGCGCACACGCCGATCGAGTCGCCATTTTGTAAACAATCTGTATGATATTGTTGCAAAACCTAAAAAAAATATATTCGCAATTACAAAATGCTTTTAAAATAAATAAATGGTTTAATCTTGTTTAAGAGTTTAAATTCATTATTTTTAACTCAATTTTCATTCAAATCAAAAAGGTAGGTATTTAATCACACTGGCGATAATTGGCGTAAGCACCATCTATGTCATTTTAATGTACTAAATCTCAAGTTTATGCGGATTTGGTAAGAGATGGTGCTAGTATCTTTGTGTAAAATTGGACGCCTATGTCAAGTATGGCAGTGTCCTCCCCCTGCGCTACACTAGTTGCGTGTCGCATTTACATGATGAAATTAGCTGCACGACATTAGTTTTACAAAAAATATGCGCATAGCACGAAACTACTCCAGTGTCACAAAAGTAATGCATGCATTGTAAAACTGAACGTTTACACGTGAATTACTGGTCAAATTAGTGTTATAAAACTAATTTCAAGCAACTGATTTCGTAATGTAAATCCGGCTTAATGGGTTTCACATAATATCCGCGGCCTGCCCTGAATATTGACCCAAACGGCTGTTATTATTTAGCCACTGGCTCCTCTTTTGCCCGCTTCAGTGGGGTAAAAATAACTTAAATGTTTTGATTTTTTACTTGTTGATTCTTTCATCGTAATCTTTCTAGCCAGTAATTATTAATATTAAATCCATGATCTTTCTCAGGCACAAACCACGAGGCAGATCAACCAGCACATTTGACCCTGAAGGATGACACGGTGCCTGTCAAACAGAATTTAGGAATCTACGACGGGCCTGAAGCGAGGTTCTGTCCAGCTGGTAAGTAAAGATTTTCGAAACTTTTATTCAACTTTCAATGTATGTTTGTTTAGGCCAAATCTTGTAACTGAATTTTAAAACCGATTGCTGAAATTTTGTATACACGTTTAGTTCAGATATAAATGCATGGTTAGCTAAGTGACGTCATTCTAAATCCAATATGGCGGACTCCCAAAGATGGCGGACTAGTTATTGTTTATAACTAGTCCGCCATCTTAAACCCTTTTAATTGATACCCATATCATGGGGGTGCCCCCATGATATGGGTATCAATTAAAAGGGTTTGCTGAGAAGAACAATACAACCAGTGAAATTTTATTTTTATTTATTATTAACGTTTATTACCATTTATTAATGTTTTTTTCTTCCATTCAAAAAAATGTGTTGCGCCGACCCTAAATGGGACAAGGGTAGGAATAAGATGAGACTATCAATAACTTTCAAAATGAAGGGCGTTATTAGTTTCGTAATTGGTGTGTACTAATAGAAAACCTCATTTGTGATTACAGGTGTATACGAATTTGTACCGATGGAGTCTGGCGACGGACAACGACTGCAAATAAACGCACAGAACTGCATACATTGTAAGTGTGGCTTTCTTATATATAATACACACTAATTATAGGAGAAGTCAGTTTTGGGGTAGGATAATCATGTTCTTTGATTTTAAAAAATACATGATGTCCGTAAAAAAATCACATGTCTGTTAAAAAAATGCACTATTGTCAGTATAGTGAGGTTAACTGAGGTCCTGTATTTGGTTCCTAGGTTGGGAATTAGTATTACATTGAAATATTCTCAATAGCACAGTTACTCGCGACTCAAGCAAACATAGTCTATGAAGAATTATTGTTAACAAGCTTATGCCCGCGGCTTCGCTCGCGTGGAGTTCGATAATTGTTCCACGGGAACATACTATCGGGATGAAATGTATCCTATGTGTTAATCCAGGTTATAAACTACCCGTGTGCCAAATTTCATCCAAATCCATTCAGTAGTTTTTGCGTGAAAGTGTAACAAACATCCATCCATCCAACCTCACAAACTTTTGCATTTATAATATTAGTAGGATTATAAAACGAGAGGAGGGGGCAGATAATGTAGGGCACTGACTGTACTATCCTTTAAGAAGAGAGGTGTTATTTTTTTTGTTACTTTTGCTGTTATTAATCGCACTTTTCCATGATACTATCCATTTCTGTCGCTAAGAACCGTCATTTGCTAGAACGAGAAACAGAGCTTGCCGCCGATCGCATAGTCGATGCTTCCTAATTACGGTTCTCCGTGACAGGAGGGCTACTCTCTTTCTCCAAAACGTAACTTCGGCAACGAACGAAAATTAAACGTACTTACGTTTGTGACCCTACTCTATATAATTTGCGGACGCACACAAGTAGTTCGAATTTACAGACAACGAATGTATTGAATGTTATTGTGTGCGTCCGCAAATTATATAGTGTAGGGTCACAAACGTAACTACGTTTAATTTTCGTTCGTTGCCGAAGTTACGTTTCGGAGAAAGAGAGTAGACCTCCTGAAACGGATAGTAGCATAGATGAGTGAAAAGTCCGACTTCATGCTGATTATGCTAGATGCGGCGCAACCCTAATCATGCGTTATCCCAAGGATGTCCAGGGTCAACCCGGATCGCTAGTGTTTGGTTTGTATTAACAATATATAAATTTCCCAGGTAAGACATGTGACATCAAAGACCCATCGCAGAACATCAACTGGGTAGTTCCCGAGGGCGGCGGCGGGCCGGCCTACAACGGAATGTAAACTGACTGCCTTACCATAGACAAACTGTCTTGTCTTGTCTATGCTACCCAAGTAAAACCTGTTTCAATGTTACTTGACTATATAAATCAAGTTGTACGTTTCAACCAACTTATGTGCAGGCGAAAATACAGAACTAAAATAAATGTACCAATGTTGACATATCGATGCAATTATTGCAAGTGAAAAATTATATAGAGGTTTTCCGTATTTTGCCGCTTGAATATATTTGTAATGCTCGACGACCAATCAAGCTATACAAAACCAGTTTATGTGGATCTCTCATTGTACGGGAAATATATGCAAAGCGAGGCAATGTTATACTGGGAATGTATAGATTGGTGTGTACATACAAACGGCCTGATTTATATTGTTAGTGATAAAAACTAGGTGTAGATAATATTGTAATTAAAACGTGTATAGAAGGAAAGTATAAATGTTTATAAGAAAATTTATGTATGTATCAGAATCAATCCACACACACACATCCAAACTCTCCATTCGCAGGTCTGCTGGAAGAAATTTCTTTTGAAATAAGCAGTACCTTTGTGCTCTTGTATCTTAATGTATTGTCCTGTTAATTGTTTTTTGTGTATACAACCTGTTTTTTTTATATCCCACAACTCTAGGATATGATTGAGACTATATCAAAGAATCAACTGGCATATAAAGGGTGTAAAACACCTCTTAACGAAGCCGAAAGGCACTGGTTCTCCCTGTCATTGCGATAATTTTTTTGTTCTACACCATACCTGGGAACCTTCTAGTTACGGAGATATTAGGGGTCAAAGTTCCAACTTTTTGACAAGTATTTTTTTAAATACAAGTTTTAATGTAAGATTTTTACTTTAAACACCTCCACGACCCCCGTACTAGTCAATCCGTCCATCACCACTATGTTTTGAGTGCGTTACATTGAGTTCTACCACAAAAGATGATTTTACACCCCCCAAAAAAAAGTCGTTTCCCAGAAATAATTTTTGCGTTAAGTTACTTAGTTTCATGTACAGAATGCTTGGTTGACGGCTTCGTGATAAGGTGACACACGGTGTATGAATTATGTTTATATCTTTTTTTTTGCATTTTCTAATAATTAAAAATATGAATTATTGGTTTGAATAAAAAGAATTACTCGTATTTATCAATGAAACTACTACGATATTACTACACTACTGCGAAGTTTGGCAACCTCGCAAAAGTAAAGATTCGTCATACTGGTGACAATTTTTGACCTAAGTAAATTATGATTGATGATATCTCCGAAACTATGCATTTTTGGACCACCTATTCTAGGAGTTTTAGTATTATTTTTACCTACAGAATATAACCGTAGAGTTATGGGATATAAAAAAAAACAGGTTGTAAAAATAAATAAATCAATAATAATCTGAACAATGAAACGCTGTTCAAAGCGAAGTTATAGCATAGTAATATTTTATTGCACCGATAAGAATCTTCATCAATCTCCTGTCCTTATGCCAATTTATTCGGGGTCAGCGCAGCATGTCTTCTTCTTCCATACTTCTTTATAACTCGTCATCTATACAACGTGTTGTTTTTCATCCTCCTCAAAATTCAGGAGGTTGTCACAAAAGACATTAGTAATCAATTAAAATTACTGTACCTAGTTAATTCTTAATAAACGATGATTTTTTTGGTTGTTAAAGTTTGTCAGTATTTCAGAATAACCCGCTTAGGTGGTTTAGAGAATAAGAAATTATCGAAAAAACGTTTGAAATTGTTTGTGTGAACGCGCGGTTATAGGGCCGCGTTTATAACACTGGTGGTTAACACTTACCGATTTCCGTTAATAAGAAAAAAAAAATACCTACCTATTTTATTATTGATTCGGGACGAGAATCAATAGCATAGTTACCTCCTTGAATTTGACGAGGATGCAAAACAACACCTTGGATTCATGCTATGCCCCGATATAAATAAACTGACATAAATCAACACATACTGAAAATGTTTAGTTAGTAATGCTACAAGAAAATATGTCCACAATCATTATCATTTAGCCTTTCCCAATTATTTTGGGGTCGGCTTCCAGTCTAACCGGATGCAGCTGAGTACCAGTATTTTAAATGAAGCGACTATAAAGGGTGTAAAACACCTCTTAACGAAGCCGAAAGGCACTGGTTCTCCCTGTCATTGCGATAATTTTTTTGTTCTACACCATACCTGGGAACCTTCTAGTTACGGAGATATTAGGGGTCAAAGTTACAACTTTTTGACAAGTATTTTTGTAAATACAAGTTTTTAATGTAAGATTTTTACTTTAAACACCTCCACGACCCCCGTACTATTCAATCCGTCCATCAGCACAATGTTTTGAGTGCGTTACATTGAGTTCTACCACAAAACATGATTTTACACCCCCCAAAAAAAAGTCGTTTCCCAGCAATAATTTTTGCGTAAAGTTACTTAGTTTCATGTACAGAATGCTTGGTTGGCGGGTTTGTGATGAGGTGATTTACACCGTGTATAGGCAGTCGCTGGACCTCCGCAACCCAGTTACAGGGTAATATGATGTCCATGATATTAATATGATAAACATAACTTTGGCATTTTGGCGTTTTAAAATGTATAATGACTGCTAACAATTTGCCTGATTCATATGACTGTAAAAAAACATTTAAAATTTACATGTACAGTTTATTTATGACATGTAAATATTTTTGTAACTGACTTTTAACTATGTAAGACTACTGTTTTCTTATATAAAGTAGGAATACTTTAATTACGAAAACAACAAACACATCGCGAAACCGACTTTATGCAACCGGCAATAAGAATTCGAATTTTGTTACTTTATTAACGCGAATCCACTCTTGTCACAATTAGTTGAGCTGGAAACAGGATACTAAAACTTCCTAATTATATCAGATTCTAACATTATTATGTCGTTTTGCAAAAATAAACTCCATGTTAGCCAGAACAAAGTTGAAATTCCAATGTCACCATTTTTGTTAAACCTTTTAATACAAGTTGTCACTTAAAAATCAACTTACAGTACGTACAGCTAAAGTTGATAGTTAAGTGACAAACGAATGGCTATAAAATAATCATGGGAAGCTCCCCGTACAAATATGGTGCTTCTTGAGTTTATATTTATATCGAGAAACTGCGTGTATGAACAAATCCCAAATTAGAATATAAGATGTAATTTTAAATGAAAAATCAAAATAAATTATATTTAAGATACAATCTGTTTTTAATTTTAAATCCAACTTACATGGTAAGGTAGCGAAGATTCCGGCCTACACATATTAGATTAATTAGAGATACAAAATTATCATGTCAGTATATTACCTTAGAGCGTTTATACCTTACGGCATTTCATACAAACTTTCAAGTCCCTATTTTCCGAAATGACTGAACCGATTTTATTGAAACTTCATACGCACAAGCAGGATACATAATCAAAATCAAAAGAATTTATTAAAATTAGGCTTATAATCAGCACTTTTTGAACGTCAAAATTACAAGAGACAGTCCTCCAAAATGTCCGCCCTTCATAAGTCTAAATAGTTACAAAAAACATTTTCGAAAAATAGTGTTACTGCTAAATTAGACCGATTATAAATTATCCATAGAAAATTACCCAGTCCGATCCCCTGGGATCGGACTGGGTAAAGAAAACGACATTCTATTTTGTCCGTCAGACAGGTAATACAAAAATATTAGACACGTATTTTTTGTTTTATCAAAATATTACTTAGTTAAAACTCATTAAAGTTGGAGAGTGGGGGCTTACTACGTCACAAGTAGGTATAAAACTTACCTACATGTGACGTCATGCGCCATTTCAAATCAATATATCTCCGTAATTTTATGACCACGTGCAAAAGAAAAAATACGTGTCCAATACTTTTCAATAAACTACCCGACGGGCAAAGAAAAAAAAAAATTGGATTATCCCCTATTATCAATTTTTTTAAAAGACATTTCGAAAATGTTTTTAGGAACTTTTTAGATCTAAGTATCCTGCTTATGCGTATAAAGTTTCATTAAAATCGATTCAGTCAGTTCAGAAAATAAGGGCTTGTAAGTTTGTATGAAATGCCGTAATGCGTAAACGCTCTTAAGTTTCCTCTAGTCACCCACAGTAAAATATTTATGTTCAATATAGTCTGGTTATTCATCCTTAATTTTATAATTGAAGTTGGAAATTTTGGGACCTTACTGATAGGTAGCCAGCCAACCAAAACTGGCCCCGCGTGGAAGATTACGGCCCACCAGAAGAGCTGTCTATGTGTGTATGCCTATTATTGAAGTGAAAATTCTTATGCGACTTCCAACAAGTTTAATGCTACCATGGAGGGGGAATATTTTCTAAAACTCACTAAGAGATGGCAGTATTACAAGATTTGTGACTACGTAGTTCTACTAGGTACGCAAGATGGAGTGCAAACAGTCATGCATTCGACTCTTCGGTGTGACCAGCCTTCGCTCAATTTCCATGAGTAGACTCCTGTAACCTCGATAAACTTATGTAATAAAATAATACAACAAAATATTATTTAGAAGCTCAATAAAATAACGAGCCGAAAATGCCGATATCATGGATCGCATTTTCCGCATGCTACTATCCTTTTCTGTCGCTCAGATCCATCATTTGCTAGAATGAGAAAGAGAGCGGGAGTGCATTCGCTCGCGGCAGCATCGACGATGCGTTCGGTAGCAAACAAATCAATGCCTGCCACGTCTGCGAATTTCACTAATGACTAATTTGAACTCTTATAATTATAAAGTAGTGATAGCATAGCAAAGTAGTGAGAGCAGCGGTGGCCCAGTGGCAGCCCCGACTTACGAGCAGTAAGCCGTGGGTTCGAACCCAGGCAGGCGCATTACTTTGAGTAATTTATTTCATCACCGCTGCTAACAAAACTGTGAAGGAAAACATCGTGAGAAAAAAGGGCATGCCCTAAAACTAAAAATCCGAAGACATGTGACATCTACCAACCGGCAATGGGCCCGCGTGGTGGATTACAGCCCACTCCCTCTCATAGAGAGGAGGCCTGTGTCCCAGCAGTGGGAATATTATAGGCTGATGATGATGATGATAGCCTAGTGGTGTGACCGTCGGACTGCCAAGTCATAGGTCTTAAGTTAGAACCCAAGACACGCATCTCAGACTTTTCGGATTCATGTGCGTATTGTATAATAGGAGAAGATCACATTTTTTTTTCTTTGTCCGTCGGGTAGATTATTGAAAAGTATTGGACACGTATTTTTTCTTTTTTCACGTGGTCATAAAATTACGGAGATATATTGAGTTGAAATGGCGCATGTCGTCACATGTAGGTAATATTTACACCTACTTGTGACGTAGATAGCCACCACTCTCCGACTTTAATGAGTTTTAACTAAGTAATTTTTTGATATTTTGATAAAACAAAAAATACGTGTCTAATATTTTTGTATTACCTGTCTGACGGACCAAATAGAATGTCGTTTTCTTTACCCAGTCTTCACCCCTATTGTCACTTGCTTCGGTGAGACGGTGAAAGAAAACATCGTGAGGAAACGAGCATGCCTAAAAGATATTTCTCGCCGATATGTTTAGCTAAGTCAGAGGCCCATGGGCGATATAAAAACTCTCGACACCACGTTAAGCACTAACCACACGGTAAAGATTGGAAACTTTCTAAAGACTTGAAAACGCGTTTATTGTTCACAAAACAATCACAATTGCTGCTACCAGGAAGTGTGGAAGGTTGCACAAGCTGCTTCCCGTGTCCGTGGAAGTGTCTTCAGAGCGAAGGATAGGCATGGATTCAGGTTCAATAAGTGGTGGTAATGTGGGTAGCGTGTTTGCCTGCGCCAAGGCCAGGTGGACTCTTCGTACCTGGGGTAAGTAACACATGATCAGAATCACTTAAAGAAGATGATGCTCTCCGTGTAACGCCAGAACGGACAAATCAATCAATCAATATTTTTATTGTGGATCATGGGTAGATACATAATACAGTTCTTAAATAGTTAAATTGTGATCAGCTATGTCCCGCCCAATAGTTCCATACAAATTTAAAATTACATTATAGTTCAAAATTAATAAGATTTCGTGCTGTGCTGGCGCTACCGCTGCAGGCTGCGGCTGCGGAGAACCTCAAGCGGCGTACATACCTTTGTGGTAACTATATTTTCGAGCCGTTTTGGGGTTGAAACTCTGGGGCCGTGGGGTCCGACTGCTCAGAGCCTTTTTAAGGAAATTTTGAAACGCCTAGTTGGCGCTTCCCGTGACCCAAGGGCTGGCTTTTACTTTGGCCAGAGGCTAAGCTATTGCCATACATCGTGGCAATGCTGCCAGTCTCTTGGGCACATTACCAGCTAACAGCGTTGAGGAGGAATTCTTTGACGATCTTTTATAGTTTATTGTTATTAAATTTATTAGTATCTTAATCGTTGTAAGGTGTATAATTAGGTCCCTCGTATGAGATAATATAATTTATAAGATTTCCCATAAAACATAAAAAAATATAAAAATAAAACGCAAGGAATTATGGTAGGTAGAGGTACACATCGATGGCGCTAAGCCACTAAACGCATATTAACTGAGGGGGTCTACATTTGTCTGAAAGGAGAGGAGAGGAGAAGTATTTCATAGAGTAGTTATAGCACTTGTTTACTAGCAGATCATGGAGGTTCTTTTTTTTTTCATTTCCGTAATTATTATAATAGGTTCCGGAATGTTTTTAAAGATGCGTGAACTTGCACAAAATACAAGGAGTTGTTCTGCATCCTGGTCAAATTCAAGGAGGTAACTATGCTAATGATTCTCGTCCCGAATCAATAATAAAATGGGTAGGTAATTTTTATTTTATTTTCTTATTTACGAAAATCGGTAAGTGTGAACCACCCGTGTTTTAACCGCGGCCCGTCTGATCGTCGCCCTATAACCGCGCTTTCATACATACAAACAATCTCAAACGATTATTCGATAATTTCTTGTTCCCTAAACGGTTTAGGGAACAAGAAATTATCGAATAATCGGTTTAGGCTAAACCACGTTAAGGGAGTTATTATGAAATACTGACCGACATGAGCAGCCAAAAAAATCTGCGTTTATTTATAATTAACTAGGTACCGTAATTTTAATTGATTATTATTGTCTTTTGTGACATCCTCTTGAATTTTGACGAAGATGCAAAACAACACCTTTGCCAGAGGATCCTACTTTCTGCATGCCAAATTTTATCCAAATCCGTTTGATAGTTGCTGCGTGAATGAGTAACAAACATCCATTCATCGTCGACCATTTCACGAATTTTAACGCAATTCATATTATGACTTATGAGCCTACTATGATTTTGCTGAAGCGGCAATTTTAAGGCACCTGTTATTGCTATGGTATCACGGGAATAAGTAACAATCCGGTAAAATACTTACGGTGTTCGGAGTCCGTGTAGGTCGCGTGTTGTGTGCCCTTGTTTTTAGTTCAGTTCTTTCTGGTACAGCTAGTAACGTCGTCTGAAAACAATACATCATGATTTTAACGACAGATGACTCCGTATACTCATCATCATCTTCCTTTTACATATTTTTTTTTTACAAATGTACCTAAATGATGTATTTGTTTTAATTTAACCGATTTTGTATATTTTAATTAATATTAACATACTTATTGATGTCATTATTTGAATTTGTATGATTTTATTCCAAGTAGTAGATTTTAAAATTATGTTTTCTTTTATGTGGAATGCAATATTAACCGACTAGTACTTTAACTCGAAACCATTATTTCAATTAAGTTATAAATTTCTTTAATGTTTGCATACCTAATTTATGGTAAATTTTACAAGGCTCACCAATTTTACTTTTTACACCTTATTTTATGTACCTACAATTTATGCAAATAAATTTTACTTTACTTTACTTCACTTGTCCCATTTTACTTGGGGTCGGCGCAACAAATTTTCTTCTTACATAGGGTTAAAGTTAAAATTGAGGAGTGGATAAAAGATCAAGACTACGAGGCAACTGAAAGTTTACTTACCTGGATCACTTAGTTCACTGCTATCCATCAGATCAAAAAGAAGGGAGCAGCCGCCTCTAATTCCATCTACACACACAGACGCACATTCACTCAACACACACTACACACCGTCACAACACACCACAACCCCCCACACCACACCATCACACCTCACCACACCACACCATACTGCCTAACACATACACATACTAGACTTACACATAACACAACTCCTCACACAAATATACTTCATACATACACTCAATACAAACACTATTACTTACTTAATTAAAATTTATTTCTTACCTTTTATTGTCAAAATTTTGTATGTAACAAAGTAACAATCCGAGTTTACTAGTACGCTCATATTTTCATTGTCCTATATTTTTGCGAAGATACTGCCTCCCAAGATACAGGATCTTCCTAGTTTAGGAGTCAGGGCTCAAATTTTGTGTGACTGAACAATTGTACATCCAGCCATATCTCGTACACTACTTTTGTTTTGAAAATTCTTGTCCCCTTTTGTTTACTATGTGTATTTAATGTGTCATACTTGTATTTTGATAATAAAGACTTATTATTATTATTCTTCCATTCGCCCTGTCAGACGTAACGGCATCATTTATTTCTTTCTCTTTCATGCCATTCTTTATATCCACCCATCTTTTCTTTGGTCTTCCGTTCCCTCTCCATCCATCCACAGTCACATCCATCACTCTTTTAGTCACATACGTTTCATCCCTCCGTAGATGTAGTTACAGGTTGCTTTTATAAGCTTTACAAAAGACCAAGTTTTTGTGGCTTAAATAATTAGAGAATCTGGGAAATAGAAGCCGCTCAACACTACTTCGCGGAAATATATCGATGCTGATCCCAGCATCACAGCCAGCACGACAGTAACTAAGCAGGTCAATCAACATCATCTCCCCATTTTAACCCACAGCTGAGTTATGAAGACCTCTGTTTACTTGTGCCAATACCCGATCTTCATTTTCATTTGCGGCCGAGAAAACTGCCAAAAACTGACACCCACCGTTCGGGGGGCGGTGTAGTTATGTGGCTCTCGCACCCACTAAAAACTCCGTCGTCTTTGCCCACTTTCCGCTTTTATTTCCTTGGGCCAAGTACTGCGTTGCATGACATTCGCGGCCCCTCAGCGGTATATTTCGCTTCCTCCTCCTTAGTGATGTCTGCGACCACACATCACCCGACTAACTAAACTAGCGAAGAACCAACCGATTTTTGCATCTCATACTTCAAGGAACAAGTAACTTCCTTCGGTCACCCCTGAAAAGTCATCGTATCTTTTTATTTAGAAATCGATGTCCATCACGTCTGCTGATTTTTGACAAACTAGTCCTTATTTCCTTAACTTCTAATCAACAAGTGCCACATAAGACTGTTGTTATTGTTACCTTTACGGGTTTTGCACCGTTATGCTCTAACTGCCTCTGGTACATATTGAGGGGTGTAACGTGTTGTATAAACTCGTCCATAATAAACCGGGCTCTTGCGATGACAGGCTCTAAAGCTCTCATTTGTTTGGCTATCATTATAGGCCTGCTCACTGTCAAGTATCTGTTCACCTGGTACACGAAAAAAATAGTTGAAAACTCTACTTCGAAAAAAATTACAACTAAAACTGTAAAATAAGACATCGATTTGATTTTTTTATAACCGGAGGCTTACGTCAATAGGTACTTATTAAGTGTGTCAGAGTTGCTGTACACACGACGACCAAATAAGCTATACAAAACCAGTTTATGCGTATCTGTAATTGTACGGGAAATCTATACAAAGCGACGCTATGTTATACTGGAAATGTATAACTTGATGTGTCGGAATTCTTATGCATGTAGTAAAAAGCGATTATTTTAATATTACAAACAGACACTTAAAATTTATTTATTTGTATGTATAGATCCAGGTTTCCTCACGGCGCGCCGTGACAAACTCAGAAAGAAAATAGATGCTGTTACTTTTCCAGCACGTACTGCATTCTATTTCTTGAGAAGTCAATGGATTAAATTCTGGGCCATTACATAAGACCAAACAATAGATCCTTATTTCTCAATCCGTTGAATAAAACAAAAACACCGACCCTATTAATTGGACACCATCCAAACTTTTTGGTGGTAACAGGATCGGTAACTGCCATCCAGCACATGGCCAGAATCCGTGGGAACGTTGTGTGCGGTTCACCCATCATCACTCCTGGAGTCTTGACCAGAGATTCTAAGTCAGGTTCTGCATCCAACATGGAAGTTTCGACCAGTAACTTACTACGAACCAGTGCTGAGATCAAATCCGACACGATTGTGCCGTCGTCGCCTTCCAAATTTCTATAAAAGAGGATAAAGAGATAAAGAATAACTAGTATTTGCCATACAATAACATATTCTATGGGTGCTTTAAGGGATTAAGGCATGGTAGTGATCCTCTGACGTTCACAACCCAGTTGCTGGATAATACCCATGGTGACGTTGAGCATTTCGCTAGTGGGCCACAGTGGGTCACAGTTAGCCATAAGCCAAAAAAAACGAGGACGAACATTTTTATAAAATCGTCCAATGGAAGACTAAGGCAAATCTATAAACGTTACTCAGCTCGTACTTAGACTTGGCGTTATTTCTGTCACTGCCACACAACTGTCAAAGTACAAGTGCAAGAAAGAGATGGAAACGTGTGAACTAAGGCAAAGCACTAAGTATCATTTATAGATCTCAGCATACCAGACTTACTTCAGAAGTTCGAGCATAAGCCGGGCCACTTTCCCCGAAGCTGGCCTTGCGTATTCGATACAGTCTGTCGAGATACTCCTGGATGGAGGAGATGGTTCCGTCTCGAAGGCCGAGGCCAGTTCCCTCTGTCTCATGTCCTCGGCTGCAAGCCAGTCCAGCGTCAGCGCTGACCTATAAGCTGCTATCCCGGAGAGGGTTGCTCTGGTCCCATTTAGAGGGTTGTAGAAATAATCTTCGGCTTTGCACTGTAATTAATGAAGATGTGAGGAATTTTTTGATTATACAGGGTGTTTGCTGCATCATTTGCCTAAAGCTCTAGGCAGACGGACTGCATATCAACTGCACTCCGTCTGGAACCTACAACAATGTGTCAAATTTCTTTAATAAATTTTCAACTTCATCATTTAAGAATTAGGTTCAACGTTGTTTGAAATTTGCAGACGGAGTGCAGTTGAAATGCAGTCCGTCTGTCTGGAGCCTAATGGTACAGGATCCCTCGCCCAGCCTCGGAGTGTCTCGACGAGAGTGTATAGCCATTATACACTGTATAAAGTTAAAGGTTTTAGCATCTTGTGCGAAGCGAAGTTTGAAACCATGACACAAAAATATAGTTATGATTTCGCGTAAAAGATCCAGTCCTGGCGGGATGCATGGCATGCTAATTACTATTGCTTTTCTTGCATATGCATATTTTTACGGGTGGCAGGGCAGTGCTGTAGTCTGCATCCAGGCCTTGATCTTTTTCGCGGAATATAAACCACATATTTTGTATAATATTTAACTAGATGTTTCACAGACCCATCCAACATACAGAACAGACCCTACACCAACATAAATTCTTTGAGTGTGTTACTGGCAGTAGCGTATTAGTGACGCACTCTATAAAAAGTACCTACTCTTATTACTCATTCTTTGATTAACATAACATAACGCCTGTAATTTCAGAAGGGTAAGGCAGAGGTGAACCTAATAGGACACCTCCATTTCACCAATTATGTTTGAATACCATGTAATAGGGGGCGAGCCTATTGCCATCAACCGAACACAAATCTAGATTCCGTGGCCACGACTGAGAAATATCTGGGAAAACCCAATAGCTCTTTGCGCGGGAATCGAACCCGGGACCTATATTGCTCAGCAGTCGCTCTTGAGCCCACTAGACCACTAGATCATGGATGGACTTTTTGATTAAATGGAAGAGAAAGACAACAAAGGCCAAGGTGGGGAAAAACAAAATGTATAAAAAGACCAGGTTCATAAAAAGTGAAACGTTTTCGGACGAACTTTTTCAATTCGCTCTTCAAAAAGTAGAATGAATGTATAAATGAGATTAGTAATATTCTGTGTTTGCTACGTAAAAATTGAAATATTCTTAATATTTCTGGTGGATTCAATCAAGTAATTTTACCAAGCCTAATGTTATATTTTTTGCAATTCCGTCTGTGTCATACAATACAGAAAATCAAAATAAATAGAATATGTTTACTAGCTAACCCGCGCAACTTTGTCTGCGTCACATTTTTGCAACATTTCTCATTGATGCTCCGCTCCTATTGGTCGTAGCTTGATGTTACATGGGAGAGCTGCGGTGGCCCTGTGGTAGCAGCCCTGACTTACGAGCAGTATGTCGTAGGTTCGAACCCAGGCAGGCGCAATACTTTGTGTAATTTATTTCATCACCGCTGGTCTCAAAACGGTGAAGGAAAACATCGTGAGGAAACCGGCATGTCCTAGAACTAAAAATTCGAAGACATGTGACATCTACCAACCCGCACTGGGCCCGCGTGGTGGATTACAGCCCATTCCCTCTCATGGAGAGGAGGCCTGCATCCCAGCAGTGGGAACAATATAGGCTGATGATGATGATGATGTTATATAGCCTATAGCCTTCTGGGCTATCCTACACTAAAATAATTCAATTCGAACCAGTAGTTCCCGAGATTAGAGCGTTCAACCAAACAAACAAACTCTTCAGCTTTATAATATTCTAGTATAGACTCAGGCACTAACCTACCTCTATTTATCTTTGTTATTACAATGTGATAAGAACCTACTGTAAAACAAATAATATGACGCACAAGATAGTGTTTCTTTTTTCTGTTTAGTGGGCTTCCCCTACATTGTGTTCTTACGAATATTCTACTCGTCGTAAATATCTAAAAGCTGTTATTTTGCATCTTCATCAAATTCAAAGTCGTAACTATGCTAATGATCCTCGGCCCGAATCAATAATAAAATGTGTAGTTTTTTTTTTTTTTTCTGAAATCGGTAAGTTTGAACCACCCGTATTTTAAACGCGGCCCGTCTGATCCTTGCCCTATAAATTATTCCATAAACCACGTTATGGGGTTTTTCTGAAATACTGACAAACTTAAACAACAAAAAAGAAAGCAGTGTTTATTAATAATTAACTAGGTACCGTAATTTAAACTGATTATTTACGTCTTTTGTGACAACCTCCTGAACTGACGTGGTTGCAAAACAACACCTTGTATACAAATAAATGAAATTGAAATGTCTCTTTGTACTCTTTGTAGCTTTTAAGGGGTTGCACAAAGATAGACACTTTTTGTTACCGACACGGCACACCATCACAGGAAACCGTAGTTGCTGTGTGCTGTAACGTTTGCGCAGGGAGTAGCTGATTTCATACTGGTTTTAAAGAAATCAAATATTAATTGTTGGCTTGTATCCGACACAAAGCGCCTTACTGAATGCATATGAAAGTATATACAGTTGTATACTAGTAACAAAAAAACTTGTATACCTACTTTCATATTTTTCTGTTTGTCTGTTTGTTCCGAAACGGCTGGACCGATTTTTGTTATATTCTTGTCAGAACGATTTATTTCTTTTTTGTTTACATAATTCGTACTTAGGCCATACTGAAAGTTTCTGGATTCTGATAAATAAATCTCTGGCAACTCTCTTGTTGACTGCCACAGAAAAACGGAAAATCATAAAAAAATCATTGAAATCTTCACGACTTAAATTCATTTTAATCGACGCCATAATAAAGAAACAAATACCAGTCTCGCAAATTAAAAAGTAACATGCTTCCATTTTCGAAATTGTTTTTTTCATTCTTCTATTGTAGGTGGCCAGATCCAGAAACTTTCAGTAGGCTCCACGTATAATTCGTGCTTGTTTCAAATTCAAAATGTATTCACTAGAGAAAAAAGAGCGTTTTTTTCACGGCTATCGATGAAAAAAATGCCTTAGAGCGGCAATGGTAAAAAGTTTTTTACGAAAATAATGAGCCAATTTTGAAGACAGGATGTAGAAGTATTTATTGGATCGATTTTTTTTGTGATTTAGCCTCTAATGCCTAGGAAGGAGTGCTGATACGCGTTGCGCGAGAGACCTCTTTTCAAGGCCTGATTTAACCAAAAAGAGCGAGATTTATGAACTTCCAAAAAATACGAAGTTATAAGGTATATTACCAATATAATGTTGCACTAAAAATAATTGCAATTCATTAATAACTTAATTGCGAATTTTTCTACGGGCTATCAAGTTTACTAGACTGGGCCCTTAACACAAACACAGGTGTTCGAAACACATAAAGTTTACTGTTTCTAGCTTTACTTTGCGTATCCTGAAACGATTTTAATATGCTACCAGTTTATTACCTAAACGATGGCTTCCTTTTCCGAATATACATGAATCTATACAATACGAATAAGTTGAAGTGTCGGTTTGTATAATATGAAAACCCTTGGAATTTTTTACTTTTTTTTTTTATAAGGCGCTTGTTATTTGTGGCGAGCATATTGCCATGAACCGGGGACTTATCCACATTCCGTGGTTGCTACTGAGAAATTCCTGATGGGAAGACCCTTGTCCTCAACCCAAGACCCAAGACCTCATGCTCAGCCTTCAGCAGTTGCGTTTGCGACTCCAGTAGTCGACCAACGAGGCAATCCAATTTTCTGTACCCAATAAAATTCGTGCTTAGAAGCCCTCGGAGCTGTCCCAGGCATCATTAAACTGACCGGTCACTCTTGACCTTATTTACCGGATAATACGAGTATAGCCCGTCCCCCATTAGACCCGGGCACCATGATATAGTGACAATATCCCGCACATGGAATCTTATAACAAACCCATTTTATGATGCGGAAAATTAAACTATCTTAGTTTAGCTAAGGTTGGGGAACTATTTTAACTTATAGTAATAAGTTAGTAGGCAAGACGTAGAATAAAGGCGCGAACTTGAAGCTGTGCGATGCGAAAATAAACTGGTTTTTCATAGTATGCTAATGTGAAACCAAGTTACTGTTGCAGTTTGTCGAAAAAGTCTCATATCTCAATACCTAGCTAAATATTAAACCTTCATCATCATCATCATCAGCCTATATTGTTCCCACTGCTGGGACGCAGGCCTCCTCTTTATGAGAGGGAATGGGCTGTAATCCACCACGCGGGCCCAGTGCGGGTTGGTAGATGTCACATGTCTTCGAATTTTTAGTTCTAGGACATGCCGGTTTCCTCACGATGTTTTCCTTCATCGTTAAATATTAAACCTTATTCAAACCATTTTTCGTTGAAAGTTCTTTTAAACCAAGTTCTAAAAAGGAAGGAGGTTATTACGATCTACAAACCTACATGACTTCTATTTCTCTTCTAAACTAATAATATAAAAATGGAAAGATTTTATTGTTTGTTTATTACGATATAACTCAAAAACTACTCGACAGATTTTAAAATTTCTTTCACCATTACAAAGCTACAACTTTACCGAGTAATATAGGCTATTTTATATCACAATTTTCGCGGGCGTAGTGCTAGTAGTTTAGAAATTTGAGGGGATCGGGGTAATTTCTATGGCTTTAAAAACGAATGTCTCATCAAGCCATCAACCAATGACTCAAGAAAAAAGGACATAAACATAACTGGAGACATGTAGATTAAGCCCTTCAAGGAAAAAAAAGGCCTGAACTTATGATGTCAAACACAGCAAAAAAAAAACCGGCTTTCAGGGTGCACCTAGAAAACGTCACAAGTTCATTGCACGGTCCGGGTTGGTCGTTTCCTATGGAGAAGAACCGTCAAGAACTTCCATGGTAAGTCTTTTAAAAATATTTGGTTTTGCAATATCTTTGTAAAGAGAAGGATGGCCTCATATCACATCTCAGGAAACCTATATCTTGCCTGCTTAAACTATAACGGTACTCGCCTAATAAAACATCATGCATAACTTACCGTGGCCCATAAAAACACGACTGGAATCACTAAAGCGATCATTTCAAGTACATTTCACTGTCATTTATAACTGCTACGTAAAAAATATTCTGAATACCACAAGGCATTTTGTTTTGACAGTCCGTTTAATTTGGGCCAAAATTTGACAGAACCAAGAATAATAAGTTATGAAATCATTTAGAAAATCATTTTCTGCAATGAGGTGGTATAGCAATACAGATGGGCAACCATGACGTCTTAAAACATTATCTAATAGATATACCTCGTGCAATAAACATAAACAAATAAAAAAAAAACCGACTCAAACCGCCGTCTTTCCGACCTCGCCGTCGAGGTCCGTCGCGATGTCCCGGTCCATGCCCTCCCCGACCCTCGCTCGAGCCAGCCCGCGATGCTGTGCCAGTAGTTTTAAATCAGCCCCTAAATAATGATACCATTCAGATCCAGCCTGTCCCCATGCAGTCCTCCCCCAGCGACGCCCTAAGCCGAGGTTCGTACCCCACAGGGGGTGCCCTTAGCGTGCAGTCACTTAGTTTGTAAGTTTTTATGCCCTGGCTGGAGGCCTTACTCTTAAGGCACCCACAGGATAGTCCGGTTAAGCAGACAACAACCTCATAGGTTAAACTGCGAGATGCCATTCACAAAAAAATAAAAAAAAATAAGCAAATAAACAGAAATCATGATTATACAAATTTCCTTTACCCCAGAAATCAACGTAGACATGTTAATGTCGCTTCTTATTCAACACACGTAGCATGAATACTGTAGAAACGAGTTTTATCTACGGAAGAATCGACATAATGACAGATAGACAATGACAATGTGTCAGATTCTTCCGTCGACATAGCCCGTTTTTACGGCAGTCATGCTACGCGTGCAGATTTAGGTACTTGAACAGGCCTTGTCCCTATCCGTTGGTCGACGGAACCTCTCGCCGCCACTCGTTTCGCAACTCGATGGTCCCAACCACCAGGTGAAGAAAGACGGAGCTATACAGGTCGTCTAGCTCCATCTCTTTCCCACACTGGAAAAGGAGTAAAACAATAATGTTTTAAGACGACATTGTAGGCCAGCAGGACTCATTTGAGTTAATCCATTACAATATAACATCACGCCTGTAAGTCTGGAGGATTAGATAGAGAGGTGTATTTATAGTCAACACTTTTTCACCGGTTAAGTTGTTTGAGCTCCACGTATTAGGGGCTATACTATTGCAACTAGGGAAAGTTCCAAACTTCGGGATCATCATCATCATCATCATCATCATCAGCCTATAATGTTCCCACTGCTGGGACGCAGGCCTCCTCTATATGAGAGGGAGTGGACTGTAATCCACCACGCGGGCCCAGTGCGGGTTGGTAGATGTCACATGTCTTCGATTTTTTTTAGTTCTAGGACATACCGGTTTCCTCACGATGTTTTCCTCTACCGTTTTTGAGAGCAGCTGTGATGAAATAAATTACACAAAGTAATGCGCCTGTCTGGGTTTGAACCTACGACTTACAGCTCGTAAGTCGGGGCTGCCACCACTGGGCCACCGCTGCTCTCTTACTTCGGGATGCCTCCCGTTAACACTTAGCCCGACCTGGGAATCGAATCTAAAACCTCGTGCTCTGCAGAGGCGCATGCAACACCTAGTCCAAGAAGCCAGTCATCATCCATTATGGGTATGAGTTTGATGAGTCAAGAATTTTTTGTCTTTGTTTATACCTGGTGAAAAGTCACAGACCTTTTTTATAAAACCATGTGATTTTTTAAAAACTATTTCAGAAAAAAAAAAGCAAGCGTATTTATTAAGTGTTTATTTAAATGCTTAGTTTCTTTGATTGACTGAACATAATTTAAAATAATACATAGTGCTTATGTATAAGGTATAAATTACAACGAGATCGCTGCACAGTTTGTTAATTTACAAATCTAATAAGCAAGTACATAGTCTCCAATACAAAATAGGAATTAAAAGGACTGTAATTGGATAAAAACCATCTTTTAGGAGAAGTCTATTTTTCTCAAACACAGGGAAAACCAATGGATATTTTTTTTATTAAGGCCTACAAACAAATTATTATGACAAAAAGATGAATGAAAGAAAATCCAAAACTAAATTTTATGCCGTTACATACAATATCTCTTTATGACTACAAATTTATCAGTCAGCTACAAAACAACGAGTCCTACACCTAACCAAAGCGATCGGTTGTGCGAATGTGCGACCTTCGCATTAACATAGCACTTTGTTCGGTTACAGATGAGAAGTCGCACTCAGAGACGATGCAATGGAGAAGTTTTTTTTTTAATTAAGTTTATTAATTAGAAAAAAAATATGTAAAAACATGGTTAAAATATCTAAAAAAATGTTAAAGTTTGCGCTTGAATTGAAACGAGGTCAAGTGACGTCACTTGACCGCATGTGTACTCGTACCTACGTTATTTATTCTTGATGTTGTGACTAATGAAACAAACCCAAGAGAAGGCAGTTATGAAGGATTTACTTGGAAATCTAAAATCCTTTTATTTCAGTACTAAGATAAGACGGTTTTAAAGATAAAACGTCCAATTCTATTTATATATGTAATTATTTTGTTTTATTTATTTAAGTGGATCCACCTTAGTAATCTATTTCTCAGTCATTTAAAGGCCAAATTAAAAAAAGACCGTCTTTTTTAATTTTGAGCTAAATTTTTATTCCATTTAGTTAAACATAGTGTCATCAACATCATGAAACTTCTCCATTGCGTGTTCGGGTTTGCGAAACAAAATGTGTGCGAGTTCACCCGACGATCGCTTTGGTCAGGGCTTAGCCTTAAACATATTTTACATAAACTGGTTAATACAACATAAACAAGCTTATCATGTGCTCTACGCAATCATCAGTTTCCAATTTGTATACAGTGTGATTCTTTTTAGGGAGACAAATATGGAGAAATCCGAATCCAACTTCCGCTGTCCCGATTTTTTTTTATTGCCATACAATAAAATTGACTTCTCTTGAAGCGGAGCCGAAAGGCTATTAAAAAACAGACAAAAGACAACTTTCACTTAAAAAATAAGCAGAGTATCTTTCCGAAAATTTCCTTGAATCGCTTATGTATTCCGATTAATCCACTCACTCTCTCACTTAAAATAATTATACTGTATGTTTACGTATTATAGGTAAGTGTAGGTACATGCAAGTATGTATATTAAAAAAAATACTATGCTCATAAAAATAATAAACATATTTATTACTCACGTAATATACCTACATCCAAGTATTATTACAGATTGTCCCCAAATAAAGTACCTATATTTTAATTAAATTAATAATTAAATGCACAATATCATAAACTTACGCTATTATTATGACACATTTCAGACTCAGTCTTAATAATTATTATAAATAAAATCTAGTTTTTATTACATAGTTTGCTGTGTATGTTTTATTATTTATTTTAAGTACTTAAGAAATACATTTGTTTAGGTACTATTGCGATGGTTTATTTTGTTCTTGGTATTGGTGATAGTAAGTTTACAGAGGTACGTTAGGTATGTAATTATGTATCTATTAAAAGCGATATATTATTATATTATAGGCAGAATAACGTGGTCAACTACATATACGTCAGGCACTGAAATCTTTGCAATGGTACAGACACCGATGACACCAGCACATCTACCCGACTCTAAATTGATAAATTTCCTCAATTGACCTTGAACCTAATTCTTTAAGTTTGTTTAAGCTTGATGTGCTACATCTGTACATGTGTCACCTAATCTAAGCGTGTAGTAAAATAAAATGCAATAAGCCTTTTTAATAAGTGCAGTGAAAGAGTTGGAGCTAGACAACCTGTATAGCTCCGTCTCTTTTTCACTCTGGAATAAGAATGGAACAATAATGTTTTAAGACGTCATGGTACGTACCTACTTTAATTCGCTGCACACACTTGCTTTCCATATAGTAATCATTTAAAAAAAAGAAAATACAGATGAAAACACACTGTTTTGCTTAAAAATAGTAAAGCCCGCTTGCACCAAAAATCACTCAACCCAATTAGCTCTAAATCATTTTTAGGGTACCGTAGTCAACAAGGAACCCTTATAGTTTCGGTATGTCTGTCTGTCCGCGGTTTAGCTCAAAAACTGTTGGTACTAGAAAGTTGTAATTTGGCATGAATATACACGTTAATGGCGCTGGAAAAGGGGTAAAATAAAATTTTGAAAAAAAAAAACTATTATTTAGGGTACCTCCCCTACATGTAAAGTAGGGATGATAATGTTTTTTTTCGTCCTTCCCATAGTGTGGGATATCGTTGAATAGGTCTTTTAAAAATATTAGGGGTTTGAAAAGACCGTTTTTTTATTAAGTAAATCGTTCGTGACTTATCAAGCTTTAAAGTACCACTTTTCGTTAGAGTCAAGTGTCCCGCCCCCTCTACCAAATAAACGGTTGTAGTTAGAAATTCAAATGTGACGGCAGTAGTACCTATATATAACGAAGTTTAAAGGAAAACTATCACACTTAAGTGGGCTTTACAAGTTTACGAGTAATAGTCGATCAATTGTATTAGACTCGAAAATTTCGAACAACTCCATAGAAATGTCGATAGATAGCGCTAAGCGTCAGTGACTCAGTTGTACTAAAAACGAGTCTCATTTGCAGATCATATATGGGGGTTTTTATAAATATTGGTGCGGAACCCTTCGTGCGCGAGACCGACTCGCACTTGGTCGGTTTTTTTAATTATCTGCTTCTATCAATCGTTTAAAGATGGAAAACGACCGAATGATCTTTGAATGCTTAAGTTTATTTTTAAATTGATTTAGTGATGTGTAGTGCACTGCAAAATTTAAATGTACTTACATATAACTAAAAAGGCGTTCAAAAGTTATAAATAGTTTAGCATACTTGTTTTGGGCAGTTGTAAAAAGTTATACCTGACAACTCTATCTAGCAGATTGATTCAAAAGTTGAAATGGTTAAAAAGTTAATTTGAATTGATTGTTTTATTTCATTCTTGCATTCCTGTGAAAGGCTCAAGAGCAGTGTCAAGTGACGAGCTTCCTTGTTGTTCATCCTCCAACTCCCTCCCTTCTTGTTGGTCTTCCCTGCTGATCTTACGAAAAAGCGCGTCTACTATCTCAGGAAGGTGTCGAGGCAAAACTTCCACCAAGGTCGTAAGATTTTCGTTGTCCTGACTAAATTTTACTACTTTTTCCGTGAACTGCTGGATTGGTCTACAAACTTCGTTCTTTATCTTCTCACATAATTCCTGCCCCATTTCTGTGTTCTCGTAAAAGCTAGCCAGTGTTTGAGAAACACCTTCTATTTCCTCAGAATTTATAATTTCTATCAAATCCTGGCCATCCACAGTGTCAATGCAACGCATCACTTCTACTGTCTGCTCTTTCCAAGACGGCTTTACCACACCCGTCAAAAAAGCACTAGATTTAAAAATACTCAAAATTCCACCTATATTTTCATTAGTTACATGTCGGCGAGCACTTCTCAATAAAAGATTAGTGATATTAACTAAACTTTCATTTATGGCAATATTCAGACAAGTTTCAGTGTCGCGACCTTCGATTTCAGCTCTCTTGTTTTGTTTTAAAATTAATTCGAATATAATTTTGGATGTCTTCTCATTATTTACTGCTTCGGCTAACTCAGGATCATATTTTAATTTGTAGTCGAAAGCATTTCTCACCCCTGGGGGGCATAACAAAAGAATTCCGTTTACTATAAAATTCCACAGTGACTCCAACGTCATATTTGTAATCTCCCCGCGAAACATGCGTTTCAGCAAATCTGAGGCAAATTCAACAATAAAATATTCGGCAAAGATTAAGTTGTAGAATTGCGGTATGCCATCGATGACACAGTCTATGAAATGCGATTTTATTTCACCTGATTCAACTTTTTTTAGCATACTCTTAACTTCAGATATTTCAAGTGGAGTAAGTAGTTTTTGTATATCACTTTCCTTACATATTGCATACAAAGCTATTTTTCTATGAGTTTGAAGGAAATTTTCACGCAATTTGTCTTGCTCTTGTTCAATATTTCTGTTCTCAATTTCACAAATATTTTTAATATTGTCTTTAAGAAACAGTTCGTATGAGGTTATTGCGTTTAAATATACATTTGACTTATTCATAATTACGTCCGTATTAAGTTCTATTTCGAATTTATCTGTTATCTGTAATTTAAAGTAATTTGCAGCTATGTACATATGTAAGGGTGTTCCTGCCAACTCCAAAGATTTCTCTTCATCTTGTCGCAAAAATCGATCCACCGATGTATAACGATTTAATCTCCATTTCTTTTTTATTGTTTCACGAAGGAATCTTGGCGACAGGCTATTTATTTCATTTTTGAAGTATTCAACTGCCGTAAGATATATTATGTGAAGCGGTATACTTAATAAAGGAACCATAGGTCTATTAGTTTCATCAAAAACATTTTTTTTGGAATTGAATAGTTTTATGAAGAAATTAAGAAATATGCTGATATTGTTAAACTGTTGATGGTTTAGTTTTTCCAGTTTCAGGTTAGTTTTCCAAAATCTACGCAGGAAGCTTTCTTGTTCTTGCGTCGACAATCTCTCTAGCTCGTACGAATCTCCTAGTTTCTTTTCCAGTATATGGACAATATAGCAGTTACTTGTTATCCACATTCGTTTGTTAGCTTGTTTTAGTGCAAGTAATAATTCGATACCCTCTTTTGTGAAATATGGGTGAATTTTATCAAATCCATCAAATAGTAATATGATTTTGCCTTGATTGTAAAAATGAATAAACCACTCTAATTCGTAAGGAATATCTTCCAAATCATCTCTGTTAAGGTCAACAGTCTGATCAGTGCTCTCAGTGAAATTTAGTTTTTTAATTGTATCCGTCGCTGTTGTTTTGAGTGCAGCTTTACAAAGAAATCTCATAACATGAGTCATATCTAATTTCCACCCCTCAAAATCATTGTTGCAAGCTGACATATTTATTCGTACAATCCAAGGCTTCGAATCAATTTTCTTAGTTTCTAAGGATAAATGAGTAAGAAGAATAGTCTTACCCATACAAGGCTTAGATTTTATCACAACGATTGTATCATCAATGTCATTCAACGTGTTGACTTCATATTCCTCGTCTTCCCGAAGCAAACTTCTATTAACATAGTATTCTTTTATTTCATCATATTTAAATGAGTCTAGTGCTTGCCCTATTTCTATTTTCACTTTATTCAATATCGACCACAACATTTTTCCATGTATTAAAGTTTTTGAATTATCGTCTATTATTGCATTTAATGGTACTTCCTGTCCCTGGTAACATACATTGAATTCTTTAAGAACTTTCTTTTGTGTGTCAGGATGCAAATGATTAAAGTTGATGTTTTCATCATTAAAAGCAATATAGTCGTTATTTTGATATGTTTTTTCTTGTAATGGTTTATCTGTTATTAAGATAATTCTTTCTTTAAAATTTTTTATTATTTCTTTTATTGTATTTTGGTGCTTCTCATCTAAGGTTGTTTCACAAATCATAATTAATGTGACAGCTTTCATTTCGCTCAGTTCTTTCATCAATTTATTTTTGTCGTTATCTGGCAGTATGTGTACATAATCTAAATCCACAAAAGTGTAGTTGTTTTGTAATTTGACTAACTGCATTATTTTATTAGCACTTAAATGGACCGCTACTGAGAGTATATTAAGTATTCTTTTATTTTCCATTGATTTCTCTATATTTTTAGAATAAATTGCATCTGCAACAAATTCGATGTCGAACTTTTTCAGAGATCTTATGTACATGATGTTCAGTACCGTTAACACTGGACTGTTTATGATGTCTTTCTTAGCTACATCAAATATAGTGTCCGTTTTGGTCAGGTAGCGGGCCTTTGATTGTGTTTTCCACCATTTTTGCATTTCATCGTGAAATCTTAGGAAAATGGCGTCGGAATGCACCCGGAACAAAAATTGGTTTTGGCTTTTATCTAAGTTATAGTGATGATCGATTTCCCTTTTCAATATAATTTCCACTTCTTCTTCATGAGCTTGGTTTGAGTAAAACCATAATTTACTTAAAAAATCTTCTGCGTGTTTCTTATCATTTTCATTGGCTTCAAAATAAGTTCGTGGAAAGTTGTTCATTTTGTCATTGATTTTATAACGAGTTAAATCATCTTGCGTTAGCTTCTGTATTTCTCTAAGAATATACTTTGAATTTAATCCAAGTGATTCTTCATCTGTATTAAATTTAAAAGTCTGGGTTTCTTTATCAAATTGCAGGAGATTTCCTACTGTGCCACCTATTCCTGTGCTATCAGTGACTTGATTTGGTTCTAGTGTTTTTTGGGGACCAACATTTTTATCACTTATGCAAATTTCCACTGGATATAAAATTCCCTTTTCATTGTTGCTACTACTTTCTTCTTTTGCTTCTTTTATTAATTTATCAAATTTTTTAGCTAGGAACTCTCTCCTATCTTCTTTATTTACTTTCTTTACTTGTTTTGGGTCAAATGGAAAGTCGGAGTTGCCAAAAGTACGTGGTAGTTTGAACGTAAGTGACTTGAGTTTTTCTTGACCGATTTTATTAATAGCTTCATTAACCATACCCTGTGTGACTTGACATTTTTGCAAATATTTATTGATCTCACGTTTGTCCTCCGTTTTATACTGTTTTGTTATTTTTTGCTCATCGAGGTATAGCTTATTTCCTTTAACATCAAAAAGTACTACTTCTCCTATCAATGGGCAAATAGTTTGAACAGATGGGTTATTTACGATAGCTTTAACTTTCTCTTTGACTATCTCTTTTGAAAGTCCAGTTTTTTTTGTTTGTTTCATCACTATCAAATTATAGAGCGTTTCTTTTAAAGTTATTAAAAGATCGTTATCACTTTCAAAGAATTCTTTTCGGAATTTTCCTTCGAAGTAATTAGGGTCACTACCTGTTAGTTCGATAACATTTTGGGCCAGAGCGGGGTGATAGATTTTAATTAATTCATTATTCATAATTTCCTTAGTTGATACTAAGGAACTACTGACCTCAGTTTTGTCGGGTGATCCTGGCAAAACAGAAGCTAAGAAATGTTCTCCCAATGCCTTAATGCGTTCTCGTTGCATAAACTTAGTTAAATAATCGATTGCACTGATTCCATAATCAAATTGAAAAACAATGTCCTTGTTCTCCCCAGTATTTATAAAATCATGCAATTTTTGACAAACTGGCTTGTTCCCGGTAAGTATTCTATCAAAATTATTATCTTTTTTTAGAGGTGTATAAAAAACGAAATAACAGTCAATATCATTGAACTCACCTTCAAACATAGGATCACTGACTTTAGTTTTTTTTTTTAGAAATTTCTGCTTAATTTTTAAGAAGCTGTCAAAATATTTTGGTAAACTAAACTGATCTGAGGTACCTTCAAGACTCTTAACAGATAGTCTGTTATTGGGGTTTTCTCGGTGTTTTGCTTGCGTGAAACACATAACATGTTTTATCTTGCCATCTTCTTGCATTTTAAAACGGAAGCAAACGTCATCAAAATCTCCTATATCATCTATGTTGGCTGCTAAGTAAAAATCTTCAATTACTTTATCATGTAATGCTCGATGCATGACTAAGCTTAACAGTTTAGTTTCATAGAACTGACCCTTGACACCTGAAGTACCTTTTCGTTTGGAATACAACACGCCTGCTGGCGTGACGGAGCCATTGTTTTGAGATATTGAACGATTCAGATTTGAATCCTTTTCAAGCTTGCTGGAACTCGACATATCGATACGTAAATGTTTTCCGTTCTTGGTTAAAATCTTGAAAATTTCTTTACTGAGCTCTGTATTCTTCTCTTTTGCTATTTGCAATGGTGTTTGGTTATCCAAGTTACTTTTAAAAAGAGCTCCTTTCGTCAAGAGGAATTGTACAACATCTTTTTCTTCGCGTTGAGTTGCGATGTGTAAAATAGTGTTGTTTTTATTGTTGGCATCGGGGAAATTGATGTAAGCACCATCTTCTAATATTTTCTTGATGTTTTCAATTTTCTCTGCAGTCGGTTTATTTTCGAGCGCGTAAATGAACATGAATCCATTTTTAATTAATGTATCGTTACCGTTTTCCATTTTCTTTCATCACATTAAATTCACTGTTAAAAGTGTTGATTGGACGCGTTATCACATCGTCAGTTATTCACTTATCTAGTGCACTGACACAGACACTATTCTCGATTGGCTTCGCGTGCGCGCGGTACGGACAATGACCGATGACTAAACTGCTGTATCGCGAATTCGCGAGTTTTAATGCTTTTGTATTTATCCTTGAAATAAACAACTGCTCAGTGATACCAGTCCTATTTTAAGCTTTATTCCATGAAGCATTGGATTCAATTTAAAGCTCCTTGATGTCAGCGTCAATGGCGTCTATTTATAAATCATCATAGCAAACCTATTTAAACTCGCATTCTTTTTCACTCAAACTAAGCGACATTTTATGTATGCCTAAAAATTATTGCACCATAATGTTTTGAAAATGAATGCAGTGATTATTTTTTAAGTTTAAAATTGTTAGTAACACTGTCTATACATATACGTACGGCGAACAATCAAGCTATAGAAAACCAGTTTATATGGATCTCTCACTGTACAGGAAATCGATACAAAGCGATCCCATGTTATACTGGAAGTGTTTACCTTTTTGTGAAGCCGTGTGTACCTACGACAAATATTCGTATAAAATTTTATTTTAAAACTAGTTGTCCCGTGAAACTTTGTCTGCGTCACATTTTCGCCGTTTTCGGAACATTTTTCATTGCTGCTCCGCTGCTATTGGTCGTGAATGATATATAGCCTATAAGCCTTCCTCGATAAAAGGGCTATCTAACACTGACCAGTTACCAATTCGAACCAGTAGTTCCTGAGATTAGCGCGTTCAAGCAAGCAAACAAACTCCTCAGCTTTATTATTAGTATTTATATCAAATAGGACTATGTGGAAAGTCGTCGTTTTAAATACATTTGCATTGTAATTTTAAACAAACAATTGTTAACAAGTTAAAATAAATCGTAAGAACTAAGATTTAACTGGGAGTATTAAAGTTTTGTGTTGTACCAAAATGCACTTGTTGTTAAAGATTGTGATCTTTTATCTACTTCATGCTGCCATTTTTTTCGCCTGGTAACTAATATTTCGATAAGTCGATAAATAATGTTTTGATGTGTGAGTGCACTGTTGTAAACTAAAGGATTATTTTTATCGTGCTGCTTTCTTTGTCTTCCAGGGTATCTTACTGATGCTCAGCAGTCACGCTTGCGCCCACTCGACCAACGAGGCAGTCCAGTAATCCACTAGAATGTAGACAAAATAATAAAATAACCGAATATTCATGTACATTTTTGAGTCGATCTATAATTTTAATGCGGTCTTCCTGAAAACAGAAGTAAAATAGTGCGTGAAGCTGAAGTCCCTCCGCGCGGAAGAAGTGAAACTTCGTAAGAGGTACTACACGCATGCGTTCGAGTGCCACGCATTCACTTTCGTTATTTTATTGAGCTTCTAAATGTTGTTTTCTTGTTGTATTATTTTTATTACATAATTATTTCATATTTTTATCGTCGTTATTCTACTCATGGAAATTGAGCGAAGGATGGTCACACCGAAGAGTCGAATGCATGACTGTTTGCACGCCATCTTGCGTCCCAAATAGAACTACGTAGTCACAAATCTTGTAGTGCTGCCATCTCTTAGTGAGTTTTAGAAAATATTCCCCCTCCATGGTAGCGTTAAACTTGTTGGAAGTCGCATAAGAAGTTTTACTTCAAAAAGTTTTGACACTACACAAAACTTTTTAGATACATCAATTGACCCTGTCAATTAGACAGTTGCCGTCAAAATAATATCATGTAGTGAGCATGGACTAAATTAGTAAAATATCATGTTTTCTTTGAAACACAAACTAACATGAATCATAGAAGAAGAAGGAGATGGCGCACACTATATGTCACGTTTTGTTTTGGTTTAGTTTTGTGGTACGTATCACCAAATCGCCATCTTCATTACCCACAGCCCGAATTCAGCTACTGCTGGGTATAGCCATAGGCCCCTCTTTTCTTGTGCCAATCTCCACGGACCTGTGCGTATACATTGGTAAATTCATTTCACTAGCTAACTATAGAAGTTCGTGTGAAAAGATTCTGTGTGCACAACAGTCATAGATTTTAATTCATAGATGTCCCCTCACCGTACTTAGGTCGCACGAAAATCTTTACTAGTGAGCTCGCGAAACCCGCGTGAAACGGCAGATACGATATTCAGTATGAGTGAGCGAGGCGAATAGTATTCAAATCTAATTATCAACGAAATCTATGTGTGAATGTGTTTTTTGGCGCGGTATGGCGGGGAATCTATGATAACAGCAAAATTCTGTGTTGACAACGTATAATTTCAGAGCAAATCATTATTGATTTTCACTGTGTGTGGTGTGTGGTATCATTTTTTGTAATTTAAAGTCTGACACCCAGTGTTACCAAGGGGTATATTATTACCCAGTACTAAGTGGGTTGTGGAGGTCAGATAGGCAGTCACTTTACGTAAAATACAGGTATTCAGCTGCATCCAGTTGGATTGGAAACTGACCCCACTATAGTTGGGATAAGACTAGGCAGATGATGTCTGTGCAACATAAATACGGATGACCTGGAAGGTGGATTGGTGATATTCTTTTGAAAGGTAAGCTGCGACCAGCATGCGAGTCTGACCAGTGGCCGTAGACAAAGCTAATGAAGCATGTCAGGATCTCAGCTGTTGTCGTTCCATAGTTTTTACGCCTATAGGATACATGCGTGAGTTTATGAATACCTATCTGTACAAATTCTTTTTTACATGTTCGTTTGTGATTTATAGTGGCCGTCTTTATGCGTTGACTTAGACCTGGAGACAGATTTTCCAGAGGAACGCTGGATATTTCGACATTCGTCACAGGACACACGGAAACAGGAAAATGAGATGGCCTGCGCAGCTGTTAAACCCTCAGCGAGAGACATAGTGAGAAGGTTCTATGCGATTCTGCCTTAGTAAGTATAACCTCCTTCCTTATTCTTCTTATTAAAATAACTAGCCTATGCCCATGGCTTTGCCTGCGTTTTCAGTCATAAGTACTGCCGACAGAAGTGAAAACTTGAAACAATGGAACTACTGTGTTCTCATTTGTAGTCTGAATTATTTAAATTACATAATTTGTAAATTGAAATTCTTAACATTAGTCTGATTTTCCCATCTATTGACACTCCGGACAATAATCCGGACTGCACAAGCTCATAACAAAATATCAAGCCGCTATACGTCACTAGCATGTCGAGGTCATCGGTGACGCGAACCCATAGATTTTCCCCTATCAAAAATCGCTCGACGGGGCTTAAGAAGTTTTCACTTAAAACATAAATATTGTATGTCTATGTAGACTTTGAACTGAATAAACCTTCTGTTCATATAAATAACATGTGATGTTTAAATTGCAATGACTAACGAGTTCAAGGTTGTTTTTTTCGTGTGTTTATTTCTGTTTATGTTTCGGGGACTCCCCGAATTATATCGCGGTATTTCAAGCATGTGATTTCTCGAAAGTATATAATTATCTATTTAAGTGTCAGGTTGTCAAGAGACGGATTAGATAAAAAAAACCGTTTAAAAATATAAGTAGTAATGATAAGATATGAATTTTCAGCGAATCGGTCATGCTGGCTGCACACTATTATCACAATTATACTATTAGCACAATGAAATAGTAGAAAATTCAATTTGACCTCTACTTTTTAGTTTTTGAGTTTTATGTATTGAAAAAATCAATCAAGCATACCGAAGCGGTATTTTTGTTACTACGATCATATATCATGGAAATTTCTACTTTATTGCCATGAAGTTAATGTATAATGCTTTTTATCACCTAAAATCCTCAGCCGTGCCGATGCCGATAGTGGGCGCCGGGCCTTATAAAGCTTTCTCTCGGTTACCTTTCCTACTGGTCCTAGTATAAAAAATAGTTTTAAGAATTGCATAGAGTGTTCTAATTTTGTAGCCATTTAATACTTACATGATTGTAAAAGCTTTATGAAATCCCATCATGAGCTGTGCCCTGCGGTTTCTCTTTTTGCTGGGCACTTAAGCATCGTACCGTGATGTTAAATAGCCTCTAATCTTCCTCACGGATTCGGCTGTCAAAGATACAGTAAAGATCTCCCAGCTAAAGTAAGCGCTTCGGCAACATTTAATATTATTTAACTGACTGTATGTCATTTAACTGGAACTATTATTTAACATTTAATGTTAAATAATAGTTCCAGTTTGATTATACTCGTAGATGATCGCCGAAGCGCTTACTTTAGGTGGGAGATCTTAACTTAATCTTCCATTTCAGTTTCGACAAGGACCATACGAACACAGCGTTTCTCCACAAGTTCCGGGGCACTATCTACAGTATGTCTGACAGTGAGGACATGCTGGACCGTGAGGCTGGCTTCTATGCTGCAGTCCTCACTCCGCTGGTCTTCCTTCAACAATACCGGGAGACCTGGTGTCTTTTGGAACGAGTAAGTATTTGTTCGATTAGGTGGTGTGATTCTCCTCCATTCAAAAGGAACTCATCATATACAAGGTGTTGTTTTGCATTCTCGTCAAATTTCAGGAGATGGTCTCAAAATACACCAATAAGCAATTAAAATTACGGTACCTAGTTATTATTAATAAACGCTGATTTTTTTGGTTGTTTATGTTTGTTAATATTTCAGAATAACCCCCTTAACGTGGTTTAGGGAATAATAAATTATCTTTTTAGCGTTTGAGATTGTTTGTATATGTGTAAGCGAGGTTATAGGGCGAGAACCAGACGGTCTGCGTTTAAAACACGGGTGGTTCACACTTACCGATTTCCGTAAATAAGAAAAAAAAAATACCTACCCATTTTATTATTGATTCGGGACGAGAATCATTAGCATAGTAACCTCCTTGAATTTGACGAGGATGCAAAACAACTCCTTCTAGATATATGACAGAATATCACGCCTGTGATTCCCGAAGTACACTACATTTCTTCAGTTAAGTTAAAGTCCTATGTAGTAATGACGAAACTATTACCACCTTCCGAACACAAATCCAAATTCCAAGCCGCTACCAAAAGTGCACTGCCTGGGTTCGCTTTAGAATCTCTATTATAGCACCACTTGAGTGTTTCATATAAAATGTTTAATTTAATCAATTTTCAGTTTCACAGGGCAATCCGATTGTATCAAATTTCGCACCCAACCGAAAAGAGGTCCGCATTGAAATTGTTGCAGAATTTAAGAGCTGTCAATCAAAAGGTAACAATCTGATTTCACTGTATCTACATATGATTTAAAAAGTTAACTACATTTTATTGTAAGTTAGATAGATACTTCACTTTTTGGTGACTGCTGAGATGACGAGTAATGGAGAAGAAGAAGACATGCTGCGCCAACCCTAAATAAATTGGAATGAGGGGAGGACAATGATGACTTCACTTTTGATCATTTTTGTATTTTATTTTACACAAAGTGAAACGAGTGGATACGAAATGAATCTAAAGTGAAAAATGTATCCATTGTTAACTGATCCAACGATTCCTGCCTCCCCACATTCCTTCTATCGGTCACGATACTACTTGATTCTCAAGTTAAGCATCCTGCTATCTCGTTCGTGGTCTGCAGCTGTCCCGTTTTGGGGCCACGGGCCCACTGCTCGTTAAGTTGTCAGTCAAAAACCAGTCCAGCCAGTCCGATCTTTGGTTTTTGTGTGGTTAGTGCCTAACTCTTAACACTCCCCTACGGCGCACTCATCATCAGCCTACCGCAGTCCACTGCTAGACATAGGCCTCTTCAATCGCTCGCCACTTAACCCGATTCTCAGCAACTGTCATCCAGTTGCTACCAGCTACCCTGCGAAGGTCGTCGCACCACCGAGCCTGAGGGCGTCCCACCTTACGCTTGCCGATTCGCGGTCTCCACTCAAGAACACGTCTACCCCAACGGTCATCGGTTCTACGGCTAATATGGCCGGCCCATTGGCACTTCAGCTTACTTATTCTGTGGGCTATGTCGCCTACTCTGGTTCTCTGTCGGATCACCTCGTTCCGGATGCGATCCTTCAAAGAGACTCCAAGCATGGCCCGCTCCATAGCTCGCTGAGTGACCTTGAGTTTATGGACCAACCGAACCGTGAGTGTCCACGTTTCGGCCCCGTGAGCCATTACAGGCAGGCCGCACTGATTGATTACTGACGGCGCACTCGTCACACGCCATTAAAATACAATAACCTGGTTGCAGAGTTTTTATGCCGCCCTGACTTGGCTTTATATTGCGACGAGAAATATCTCACAGGCATGATAGTTTCGTTTCCTCACGATGTCCGATTAATATTAGGCAGTTTTATGAGCTTCGAAACAAGATGGTGAAGATGAAGATGAAAATATTAGCTTTCGCCCACATAGAAAATTGTTGCCACGGTTATAATAATGAGGAAGGATGAAACGTATGTGACGAAAACAGTGATGGATATGAATGTTGATGGATGTAGAGGGAGAGGTAGGCCAAAGAAAAGAAGGATGGATGGTATGAGGAATGATATGAAAGAGAAAGGAGTAAATGATAGCGTGACGTTTCTTCTTCAATGCTCCCCGCATTGAAGAAGAAACGTGTTTCGCCGACCCCAAATAGTATCGGACAAGTACGTCGATTCTGTAAAATTCAGACGACAACTCACATCTCACATCGCTATCCACTGTCACTTCGCGTAAGGTTCAAAATGACCTTGATTTTGTAGCCAAGGGAGCGTCGAAGTGACGGGGGAATTACCTTACAGAATGCCACTTCTTACGTCATCTCATACTTTATCTGTCAAAATCTCCCCGTTAATTTAGTTCAACTCGCTGACACGCTCGTAGTGGTGGCGCTAGTGTCATCATCAGCCTATAATGTTCCCACTGCTGGGACACAGGCCTCCTCTCAATAAGAGGGAGTGGGCTTTAATCCACCACGCGGGCCCAGTGCGGGTTGGTAGATGTCACATGTCTTCGAATTTTTAGTTCTACGACATGCCGGTTTCCTCACGATGTTTTCCTTCACCGTTTTGAGAGCAGCGGTGATGAAATAAATTACACAAAGTAATGCGCCTGCCTGGGTTCAAACCTACGACTTACTGCTCGTAAGTCGGGGCTGCCGCCACTGGGCCACCGCTGCTCTCCGCTAGCGCTGCTCTCCGCCGCGAATTATCAACCGGGTTTTTAGAATGCCAATCAAGAAACTCACAGCGGATTCAGATTCGAAGGTCTAAGTGAGGTCTTACAGAATCACACCGAAGGACAGGAAGATGATGGTTATATGCTGTCGGTATAAAAAGTAATGGTTTGCAGGTTCGTGGATTTATATTCGAGTTGCCAGGGCCGGAGCAAGTCATGCGGACGACGTCACCTCCGGACGACGATGAAGAGATGTTACATGACAATAAAGACATCAGGTACCTTAAAGAACTGATTAAAAACCTCGGGTAAATAACTGGGACTTTTATTTGCTGTAACTTAACTCTACAATAACATCACGCCTGGCATCCCCGAAAGGGTTAAGCAGAGTTGTACCTAATAGTAAACCCATATTTCGCTAGTTATGTTTAAGTCCCAATGTGATTGGGAGCGCGCCATTTACCATCAAAAGAGCACATATTCAGTCTCCGTGGCTGCTACTGAGAAATTCTTAATGGAATTACCCAATAGCACTTTGCCCCACCTGGGAATCGAATCCCAGGGCCTAAAGCTCAGCAGCCGCGCTTGCGTCGTGGTTCACACTTACGTTACGGGTGGTTCACACTTAGCGATTTTGGTAAATAAAAAAAACTACCCATTTTATTATTGGGTCTATTTACTATTCGGGTCGAGATTCATTATCGTAGTTAAAACAACAGCTTGTAATATGTAGAATGGGTGGTGGACGCCAGGGTCACCTGAGGTAGCCTACCAGAGTAGGGTGACATTTTCATAAAATAAAGATTGAATGGGAATTAAATGAACTTAGAGGGTTGTATTGCTAATTTTAGCCTTTTGCCCGCTACAGTCATGTATAGATGACAAACAAAAATGTGCACAGCACGCCGCAGTCAAGACTACATGACAGTATTAAAGGATGAATTCTTAGCTTGGCGCCAGGGTGGTCGCGTTTTTTGTTTTTTTAAGTGACGGTCAAAAGATTAATGATTATAGTTCTGAGGCTACATACGTATTACGGTCGTGAATCATATTTTGTTTAACATAAAGTCTGAACCTGACATGTAAATTGCAAAATACTTAGGAAAATTTAAATTTCGCAGACTAGCCTGGCGCTTCCCCCATACTTTAAAAGAAAGCCTCTCGGCGAAACCCGATGTCTACCGAATCGACTCGAATATGATTCAGCAGTGGTAGATGAACGAACGGAGTCCGATTGGCTCGGGCCGATACGAAGCCGAGTAAATGTTGTTGTTGGCTCAGATCAGGGGGCCTAAAATGGCCGCTTTAGCACAATAATAATAGTATAATAATATGAATTACGTTACAGTTCGTTTAATGGGCACAAACTGGCAATTCATAATATTAACTACGTCTGTGACCATTTTAAGAATTTTAACATGATTCATACTATCATACTATTATGGCATCCTATTTTTGCGGCCAGCTTCAACGCCGTCACTTCGTGTGCAGTTTTATTTTTGTATAAAGTATTTATTAGTTCATAGTTATTGTTTTTATACTTAAATATGTATTGTGATTTATGGGCCTTAGTTGCCTGAAATAAAGGATATTGTATTTTTGTGTTTTATGATTATGCCAAAGCGGCCATTTTAGGCACCCAGTTCTATTGTTTTAATGCGACTCGGCCGTATTTGGCTGCAGATTCTAATGTGCCTATACGAACATGGATGGCTTTAAACGATGAGCAACCAAGGACAATTATTCAATTTATACATTTTCCTTTTAACGCACGGCGGTCAATTAAGCTATACAAAACCAGTTTATGCTGATCTCTGTATTGGAAGTCTCTATACAAACCGAGACCCTGATAGAATACTAGAAATGTATGTCAAGATGTGTCATCGTGTGAACAACCAATCATCCTAACATTATTTCATTTAAATATAAAATAATATAAATAACAATAAAATAAAACAAATAACTAAGTATTCCGATTTCGAAGAGCTTTCGGTAATAATGGTAAATAAAGTGCAGCCATAAAAATGTAACGTACATAAACCTCTTATTTCAATTAGACCATTACAGGCACTTGAAAGTCAAAAAACAGAACAAAACGCAAAGCTACAGTCCCAGACACAAGGCATAATAACTTGTGAAAGTACTGTAGTTTCCCATTCCAAAGCGTAGATCTCTATGGAGAAGAATGGGCAAGAAACTTGGATACAGAGTTACTGCCATAATTTAAATATTTCTCTGAATAATAATTAATTAAATTTGTGTCAAATAATCATGATTATTATAATTGTGTTAAATAATTATAATTTTGTCTTGTAAATATTATGATATTTCCTTCATAATTACACAAGACTATATAAATTACTTACAATAAATAAAAAATCTACTTACTAAAAATGTTGATATCTTACGTCGTTAAAAGGCGACGTCTTGTCAAAGTAACAAGTGATCAATAGGATTGTCAATACGAACAGCATCAAAGTAAACATGAGGAGCAGCACCAGAGAATTTTCACAGGGTTTGTAGTAGTCATAGGTAGTCATCAAGCAGTCAGTTGTTCCATCTCCATACTTCCCATTCGGAAATGGATTCTCCTCTCGTCTGACCTTCGTAACTCCATTTGCATCGACTGACATTCTTGAAATCTCTTTCGAGTCGTACTTAGTTGTTCTGTGTATTACTATTTCAGGTTCAGTAATACTTGGGGTAACACGGTGAAGTTCCTCGGCGAAAAGTCTGAAAAAAATGTTATTTATAAAAAAAAACCGGCCAAGTGCGAGTCGGACTCGCGCACGAAGGGTTCCGTACCAATATTTATAAAAACCGCCATAAATAACCTGCAAATGAGACTCGTTTTGAATACAACTGACGCTTAGCGCCATCTATCGAATTTTCTAGGAAGTTGTTCGAAATTTTCGAGTCAAATACAACTGGTCGACTATTACTCGTAAACTTGTAAAGCCCACTTAAGTGTGATAGTTTTCCTTAAAACAACGTTATATATAGGTACTACTGCCGTGACATTTGAATTTCTAACTACAACCGTTTAGTTGGTAGAGGAGGGGGACACTTGACTCTAACGAAAATTGGTACTTTTAAAGTTTGATAAGTCACCAACGGTTTACTTAATCAAAAAACGGTCTTCCCAAACCCCTAATATTTTTGAAAGACCTATCCAACAATATTCTACACTATGGGAAGGACGAAAAAAAAATTTTCATACCCACTTTACATGTAGGAGACATATTCTAAATAATTGTTTTTTTTGAAAAAAAAAATACCACTTTTTTGGCGTCATTAACGTGTATACTCATGCCAAATTACAACTTTCTAGTACCAATAGTTTTTGAGCTAAACCGCGGACAGACAGACAGACGGACATGGCGAAACTATAAGGGTTCCTTGTTGACTGCTGAACTCTAAAAATGACTGCCAATGCCGCAATGGTATTTTTCTTTTTTCGTAATTTCAATATTTATAAAATAATATGATAGTTTAGTCATGATGCCGTGCGAAGCTGGGGGCCGCTGCTTCGCACGGCACCAAGGGTTTAACTATCCTACATTTCAAGCTGAAACCAACCACATAAAATATACAATTTTATTGAAAAACGGTTGGGTGGTTTCAGAGATTAGCGTGTACGAACACAACAAGATTCGATTTTTATATATAGATTACCTGTAGAACCGGCGTTTCTTTAGGGCGCTGGCGTTATTTTTCGTATTTTCGTAAGCCTGAGCAATACCGCTCAGACCGGTCAGAATGTTATCCTCTACGTTACATTCTTTATTAGTCTTTGTGTTAATACGCAAACTAAAAGAGAACGCGACTTGTTTCGGGGACAGGACCTAAAAACCAAATGTAAAAAACACATAGATTATTTGGCTTAAGAAATCAGGTAATAACTTAATTTTAATTTTTCATCATTCTCATCTTGTTCCGTACTTCTCTGTTACTTGTCATCTTATCAGACATCTCCTTTCTTGCCATATTATCCTTCACACAGTCCATCCATCTTTTCTTTGGTGTTCACATCCACATTCAAAATGACATTTTGATAATTAATTACAATCCAAGCCATTTGTATTGGTTTCATTTGACTATTAAAACATATTCTGAAGTCACCTATAGACATATTCAATTTTTTGACGATTGTTACGTTGGAAACCGGGTACATACGTCAATTCTTCCAGCGATATCCCTCAGTAGCCATGTGATCCTGCGGTTAGTACTTCTGATCAGCTTTTGAGCATTGTTCTCTTCGACGTTGGCGAGAACTATCCATGCTGGAGCTCTATTGAGTTCTTCTGCTATCTGAAAGTTTAATAAGAGCAGTATAAAAAAAAAAGTAAGTGTCGAGAATTTTATTCAGCATCATGCGATTACCACTCATCCAAGATAATGAATGCATTTAGGGTAATCGTTTTATTCACGTGGTCGCTCACAATGGGCCTCATCAGAAGGCTCAAAGTCACCCAAAGGGCAATGGAGAGAGCTATGCTCGGAGTTTCCTTGCGTGATCAAATCAGAAATGAGGACATCCGCAAGAGAACTAAGGTTACCGACGTAGCCCGAAGAATTGCCAAACTTAAGTGGCAGTGGGCAGGGCACATTGCTCGCAGAACAGATGGCCGATGGGGCCGAAAAGTTCTGGAATGGCGACCGCGAACCGGGAGACGATGCGTTGGAAGGCCTCCCACTAGGTGGACCGATGACCTGGTGAAGGTTGCGGGGATCCGCTGGATGCGCGTCGCACGGGACCGGTCAATCTGGCGACACTTGGGGGAGGCCTATGTCCAGCAGTGGACGTCTTTCGGCTGAAATGATGATGATGATGATGAATCGTTTTATTTGTAATGTCTTACACATTTTTTGTGATCGGTTTTTTTGTTAAAAAATAGAGATAGTTAGTACTTTTCCAAAAGCATTAGCAACTCTGCTAGACCGAAGACACTACTGGTTTCTATTTTGTTCAATGAAAAAGTATTCTGAAGGTGGCGACTGTGCCTTCTACAGTGCTGTTGCAGTCGAGCAGTGATTGCAAACGTCATCGCTGTAGCAAGTTGTAGAAGAGAGAGAGATAAGTGACACAAAAGAAGCACTGGTGCTTACCCGATACCGCTCTTATTAGAAAAAGATTAATAGCACACCAAAATTTCGACAGTTATGTCGTTGAGTTATGTGATATAAGTCCCATGTAAAAGGGCGCGAGCCTATTGCCATCAACCGCGCAGAAATCGAGACTCCGTGGCTGCTATTAGTAGCAGAAATCCTTATGAAAAACCTAACTACACTTTGCCCGAAACGGAAAGCGAACGTAGAACCTCATCCTGAAAAGTCGTGCTTGTAATCACTCGACTAACGAGACAATCACAAAGTAAACAAAAAATTATTCAAATCACGTACTTACTGCAAAAAATAATACCTTACCTTGCTTATATCGCAGTTGGCACCCTCGCACCGGATCATAGTGTGAACTATACTCTTTTCTTTGAGAAACAGTGAAGACAGTTCATCTTCGAAGGCCACGCTATATTCTGAGTCGTCAGACACAATCGCTACTCTTTGCCAGCCGACGGTCTGAATAAACTTTAGAAATCCGTACTTCAGTAACCGCCAGGGTACTAGATTCATAGAATTTGGGAAATCAATCTTGTTTTCCGAATACATGTATGGTGTTTCATAGAATATTGTTGGAACCAAGGAGTCGGAGGTTATCAATGTCTCATATGGTTTAGGGGCCAGCACGGCTAATACACGATTCTTATAGTTTACATTCTTCCCACCAATCACCCGAGGTGAAGGTTCAGTGTGTTTCCATGGTTCAAAATCCAAATCCAAATTCAATTCAATAAGATCATATTTGTGGCAACAACGTGAATGTTGTATCAGTTTTAAAGGTTTTATATTAACTTCTCTTTCAGAAAAAGGTTGGTCACACAAGCATAGGAGTATGACATTCAGGTCAGATGTACTTCGCAAAGGCTCACAACTTCCCTTGGTCGAAACATCAGAATATTCCATTGCCTGTACAAAGTCGTATAGATGGCCATCGTCCAATTTTAATACTGATTTGCTAACAAGATTTGCGAATTCGTTACAGTCATATTCAGGTTTCTCTGTATTATTTGTCTTATTATGGCAAGCAGCATTAACATTTTTGCTTATGTTACCAGCGTACACGAAATCGTTCAGTGGGTTCCCATCGTCATAAGCGGGAACCGCAAAATGGATGATGTTACTGAAAACAGAACATAATAAAAGTTTAATTATTTGATAGCGTTTTGTTCAGTTTCAAAGAGAGTTAGTTACTCGGAAACATTCACCAAAAAAAAAAGCCATACAACAAATAAATACAATTAAAGTGTCTGTTTGTAATTTTAAAATAACAGCTTTTTACTGCATACATAATAAATATCGAAGTATGACAAAAAAACCTTTTTTTTGTCTTTCTATGTGTCTGTGTGGGCTAATCTCCGAAACGTCCGATTTTAACATGCAGATAGCTGATCTTATAAGGTAGTTAAGCTACTTTTTTTCTAGCCTGCTCTGTCCCACTCCTGGGCAAAGACCTCCCTCCAGAAATGGAAAGATCCATTTCTCACGAACCTGCTCGTCTTCCTTCCAGTTCTGACGGAACCTGTCCAGTTCGTCCCGCCATTTCCTTCGTGGCCTGACGCGACCCCGCCTCACTGTGGCACGGTTTCCTGCTATTTTGGCGCACAACTTGTCCTGCCCAGTCCCATTTGAGTTCGGCAGCCTTTTGAGCCACGTCAGCTATATAAGTTTTGGAGCGCAGTATTGTGTTAAGCTACATAACTTACTTTTAAGGATAAGGGTTCCGTGCAAACAAAACCAAACCCTTAAAATTGTTTACAAAATTCGATTGAAATAGGGAGGTAGTATTTTTATTTATGTAATAAATTCACACGGACGAAGTTCGCGTGTAACAGCTTTTAAATAATAAGTAATTATAGCTCTTAAAGTTATAGTAAAACCACTCAACCAGAGGCATCGAGAGCGGTGTAAGGGCTCTTACCCAGGAACAGGACACGACTTCGCGTCGTGTTACGACGCCGCATCGCGAAACGTCGTTGTATCGCGTTTATATGCCAGAGACCTAAGGGTAACGTATCCATACGTCGATTTCAGTTGATTGTTTGACAAAATTTTTGTTATATTTAATAGAGTATTTACTATCGTCCGTATCAATGTTATTCTAGCTAGTACCTCTACTCATGGCTGTCTCAGTAGTAATTACAACAATGTGTAATCGTCGAGATATTTTGAGTAAGTACAGTTAAAAGCAAACTTACTCGCTTGATGGATCTGTTTGATTGCGAAGGCTGAGGTGAATTTCATAATAATGTTCACAATAAAATTTAAACGCGCTGTTTATTTCTTCTCGATATTTAGATGCCATATCACTGTTGTTTTCATTAATCAAGTATATCTCAGTTTTCGTTGAATTGCCTGAAATAAATGAAAAATATATTTTGTTCCATTATTTTGTAGCGGCGTTGAAAAGCAACTTACTACAAAAAGTACTACAGCGCCATCTATGACACGACGGAAGAACTAACATCAATTTCCTACATCGCGCAAGCAGAGTTTACATCGACTTAAGACTATATAAAGAAACCCGACAACAACTGTCGGGCTCGCGGGGAAAGGGCTTGCCCATATCCCGCCCGCCACGCCCCCATGTCGGGGACGTTGCGATTGCCCGAACGTTCTGTCGGGCAGTTGCCCACCAGACACAACACCTGTCTGGTCGGAGGATCCGCCCTTTTCAAAAGAGTATTGAGGAACTTTACACCCTGTTCCTCATACCCCTAAGATTTCATTTCTTCGTAAGTGTATTGAAAAATGTCGTTTGATACACGTGGACATTTGTCACTGCAGTACTCGGCTCCATAACGTGAATTTCACCTCGTCTGCAACGACAAAGTTTGCGCACTTGTATCGATATGTACTGTTACGTCGTCTGCTTTACGAGAACATTCTAGGATTACGTTCGAGTCTAGCATGATCCAGTATGTCTAGAAGATTCGAGAACAATCCTAGAATGTTCCACGATGGAAGTGTCTAGAAAGTTCGAGAAAGTTCTGGACCTTTCTGGAATTTTCTGGAAAGATTGGTTCGACTATAGAGCTATCTAGAAGGTTGTAGAACTTTCTCGAAGGATGGGTTTCCTTTAAGGAACTACCTAGACATTCACGGAAGTTGTGGAAGTTTCTCGAATATGGGTCGGCCGTATAAATAGGCGATGGGTTAGCGGAAGTGAGACTCGGTCCATGCCCTCCCCGACCCTCGCTCGAGCCAGCCCGCGATGCTGTGCCAGTAGTTTTAAATCAGCCCCTAAATAATGATACCATTCAGATCCAGCCTGTCCCCATGCAGTCCTCCCCCAGCGACGCCCTAAGCCGAGGTTCGTACCCCACAGGGGGCACCCCCTGTGGGGTACGAACCTTAGCGTACAGTCGCTTAGTTTGTAAGTTTTTATGCCCTGGCTGGAGACCTTACTCTTAAGGCACCCACAGGATAGTCCGGTTAAGCAGACGACAACCTCATAGGTTGAACTGCGAGATGCCACTCACAAAAAAAAAAAAAAAAACGGAAGTGAGTTAGTCTGATTTTGGCTACGAAACGAAGCGATCGAAGTGAACTACTAGTGCGATATTTAAGTGAATAGTGATCAGTTGTGTATTTGTGATTAAGTGTTTCTGTATTGTCTTGTGTTAATTAAAAATGTTTAGTGTTTAATTTGTAGTGTGTATAATTTATCCTATACCCAGCTCGTAACAGTACTCTTCTTTACACAATAGTCGACACGCCCCTAATCCTTGGAGGTCCTGGATCGGTTACATCGTTTTAGGCAGAGATGTCCCAGACCCATGTAATAGGGGCAACCCCATCGCTATCACCCGAGCACAGATCCAGACTTCGTGGCTGCTGCCAACAAACTTCTTGATCGAAAAACCCAATAACATTTCTCCCAACCCGGGAAACGAACCCAGGACCTCAAGCTCAGCAGTTCTTCTTGCGACCACTATACCAACGAGGCAATCTTTAATCTTTCTTTATTTTTTAAATACTAGTCTTGAAAGGTCTGCACTACTTTATTCTGAGGACACGGCGCTGTCAACCAAATATCGAATATATAATAAAAAACTTGAGAGGTGTCAAGGGACACCAGGATGGAACGAAGTTCCTTTCACGTACATAATATCAATACATTTTAGATTTAAGTTAGTGTGCGAAAAATAAAATATTTAATTTAAGGGAGATTAATCCTTAATTCGAAGCAATACGTCTTACTTAACTGCACAACCGAATTTGTACTTCGTAGTTCGGTCACTCAAAATAATAATCATATCATTCTATCCTTACTCACATACACACCCCAATTGTACGTAATAAGGAAATTTCAACTTTATTTTAAAGAAATAAAGCTTACTATAGCAAAAAGTGTCGTGACAACTTTTCGTAAGATTTTTTTCCGTCTAGCCCCCTTTCACAACGCGCGATAAGGAACTTCGTTCCAATAACATGAAGATGACCATTTGAACCTTATCGCGAATTCTACTTGATATAAATATACACTTTTTACTAATATACACGGTGTAAATCACCTCATCACGAAGCCGTCAACCAAGCATTCTGTACATTAACTTAGTAACTTTACGCAAAAATTATTACTGGGAAACGACTTTTTTTTTGGGGGTGTGAAATCATGTTTTGTGGTAACTCAATGTGACGCACTCAAAACATTGTGCTGATGGACGGATTGAATAGTACGGGGGTCGTGGAGGTGTTTAAAGTAAAAATCTTACATTAAAAACTTGTATTTAAAAGAATACTTGTCAAAAAGTTGGAACTTTGACCCCTAATACCTCCGTAACTAGAAGGTTCCCAGGTATGGTGTAGAACAAAAAAATCATCGCAATGACAGGGAGAACCAGTGCCTTTCGGCTTCGTTAAGAGGTGTTTTACACCCTTTATGCTCAAGCATTTATAAGTAAATAGCTTTTTTACTGATAAGTGATTTGTTTGTGTCTGAATGTAGTTTTTAGTTTTTTTTTAATATATATTTTTAATTTGTTCTGTTTTGGTAGGTATTTTGTACCTTTTTCTTTTGTTGTGCTTTTTGTTACTTTAACTTCGTTTAACTGCGGAAACTTGTAAATGGTCTCCAAATTCATATCGTTTGGGAACGTTGTTTGTATTAGCTGTAAGTTTCCCGAACAGCATAAAATAAAATAAAAATACCATAATAGCAAGTCCCAAGGCGTCCATTATCTGCCTAGCCTTTTCCCAAACATATAGGGGGTAGCTTCCAGTCTAACCGGATGCAGCTGAATACCAGTATTTTACATGGAATGACTTAGGAAAAAGCTAAGCAGAAGATGATGATGATACTCTGTCAAAGGTTCTGTTACCATATGGTTCCTTTAAACACTGATATCCAGGATCCGAAACACATAAATGTAAAATAGACAGTTTTACACACAAGAAAAATATTAAAATCATTTTGTTTCACAAAATATTCATTGGAATAATATTACGAATACAACTGTTTTGTCTGGTAACGTTACACTGTTTAAGGACAACACCAATAGAATGAAATACGAAAATAGTTTATAGTGTATTTTCCTCAAAACCGATGGGGTAAAATTGGTCATAAACAGGAAACAATTTGTTATGATTATGATTTTAGTCACTAGGTACATTAATGTAGTTTGATTTTTTTAAATTATTAATATTTAAATTTAAATAAATTTTAAATACATATATAAAATCATGTCTTCTTTCCATGGGCGTAGGCATAAACTACAGCACGCACACAGAAGCTATATCATCACATGGGAACAGTCGGGGTGGCGCCACTGCCAACGTAAACAATAGCTCCGTAATAAAAATTAAATAAAAACAGTGATTTTGTATAAAACTGGCTAAAGTTAAGTGTAAAGTGTGTGTAAATGAACAATACTTACTACAAAGCATTTGTGAAAAGAACTGTTACTGTGTAAATGTGAAAAACATTAAAAACAAACCACTCAAACATCGTGACAAACTTTCCTAACACAAAAACTAATATTTATGAGATAAAAGCCCAAAACATAGTCTGCTTCGAACTTATAACTGAAATAAAGTGCATAGTGTCATTTAACAAGTCATAATTCTACTTATAAACTGTAAAACCATAAAACAAACTTTATAACTGTTTGTTTTGAACTTTTGAATTAAGGCGTCCCAAAAAATAAACCCCTGTTCCACGAAACAAATCTATTCTGTCAAAATGTATAAAGCAGCGCCATCTAGTATCGAATAGCGATACTACTGTTGGCAAACTAAGTAACAACCTACTCTACTATTTCATGAGAAATAATTTGTATTGCCATATGAAAAAAAAAAATCGGGGTAATTGGATATTCCTACTCGAAAAAGACCGAGCAAATGTTATATCTTGTGAAACAGAAAGCAACATATATTTGAAAACTTAAATAAATAACAACCGAGCAACGACATTATAAAGCATTATAAAGCCTAGCGTTTATAACGTATTAGGCAAGAAATAGAAACGCATCTGAAGTTTTGCGCAGGATTGCATTGCATTTAAAATTGCTTGAAAATTTGTTTAAAATTACAACTGCAAGAATCCAACAAATATGGGGTCTGAAGAAAAGAATATAACATTACGTTGCAAACATAATGTCGTAAGAACTTTGTCATACGAATCACCTTGTATCAGACGCAACTCACTAGATTCTATTAACTCTGAAATAAATACGACAGCATTAAGTATGTTCGATTTATCAACAAGCGTTCCTTCAGATGACATCTATAAGTTGAGACAAGAATTAGAAGAAAAGCAAACATTATTGGATAATGCAAACACGGAAATCGATAAATTATCCTTAGAAAATATTCAACTACGCAAGGAAATTCAAAAACTATCTACACATAAGTTAACACAAAGAAAAATATCTACTGAGACCGTAAATAACCCAAAAGCGAAAAAAACACAAAACACTCTTAACAACAACGAAAGAAAAGAGTCAGGGTGTCTACAACCTACAGAAACAAAAAGATGCAATACTGAATATGATACGAAAGTACTTCCTACCACAATTATGAGTATTGCTCATCCAGATGAACCAATTGCAAACGAGGATAAAAATATAACACAAAATAATGCATCAAACCTGAAATACAAAGAGGAAGAAGATGGGATGGATAATAAACAGAAATCTATTTACATATTTGGGGCTCAGCAATGTGTAGGATTAGCATCTAAGTTAGCTCATTCCAGAACTAATACCAGGTATGAAATATATAGAATTGAATCTTCTACGAAACCGCAAGCTTCAGCAAACGACGTGCTCAGCAGCTGCGAACGCATGAAAGTAACATGCGGAGATAAAATAATTGTAAGCGTTGGTGAAAACGATCACAACCCCATAAAACTGTTATACAATTTATCGTATGTACTCAAAAAATTTGAAAAGAACAATGTCATTGTTCTTGGTGTCAATAAAACTTTTCATCTAAAGGAAAAGACACTAAATGAAACTTTAAAAAACTTTTGTAATAATATTGCTAACTGTACCTTTATAAATTGTTATAAGTTATCTGTATATTCTCTTTGTAAGAAAATTAATTCTACTATAGATAGTTTAGATTATAATGCAAAATATTTAAATTTCACTACAAAGAAGAATGAAACATACTCGTACATTAATACTAAGATTGTATCCCAAGCAGATGCTTTTACACTTAAAAAAACATTATCTGATCATGAAAACATCCCGAAAAGAGAAGTACAAATTGAAATAAATAACAATTGCACCAATAATAGCAACCACGTTATAGGAACGATACCATATTATTTCGATTTAATGCGGAAAAAAGCTTCTGGGAAAACAAAAAACAAATCGTTTCAACAAGAAAGCAAGTTTTTTCTATAACGTCAAATCAAAAAATGATCTAAATAATAATAACGTTACAACTACGGACTCAATGACACTGTTTCACCAGAATATAGCAGGCCTTTTAAACAAACAAGACAATTTAGAGTTAGCCATAGATGATTTTGATAGAAAAAATAGCTACATAGATGTGATATGTCTCTCGGAAACTTTTATTAAAAGAGGCAATGAAAACAACGTAGCTTTAAAAAACTTTAAGCTAATTAGCTCATACTCGAGAATAAAAGAAAAAAGAGGTGGTGTTTGCATTCTTGCACGAAATTCTATAGACTATAAAGATTTGGCTATATGTAGCACTATGTCTATGGATAAAGTATTTGAATGTTGTGGAGTAGAATTTCCCACTCTCAACTGTATTATTATTTGTTTATATAGAACCCCAGACAGTAACATTAACTCGTTCTTCAACAAATTTGAATTACTCCTACATAAGATTTGTAATAAACCCAACAAAAAAATTATTCTAACAGGTGATCTAAATATAGACACTCTTAAAAGCAATAAAATAGCATCACGTCTTAAAGACACTCTAGTCAATTTTGGTCTCTCCCTACATATAGATCAACCAACGAGACAAAGGGCATGCATTGATCACTTTATAAGTAACATCAAAGACGCGAATGGTAAAGTTCATGAATTATTACTCTCTGACCACAACACGGGGCAAACTTTAGAATTTCCTATTAATAATAAACCAAAAAGACTTTTAGGTTGGTATGTGTACAAAAGAGACTATAGTAAAGATAACCTAGACAAATTTATAAATTGTTTATCAGCTCTAAGTTGGTCAGAAGTGTATGACCAAGAAAACTTAAATTCAGCTTTTAATATATTTCATGAAACTTTTTGTTTATTTTATGACCTCTGCTTTCCGGTTAACAAAGCAAGAATAAACTCAAACTGTAAGTCTCCAAGGTGGATCACTACAGGAATCAGAAAATCAAGCAGACAAAAAAGAAAGTTAAAAAATCGTCAATACATTACAAAATCTGAAAACGATGCATTTAATTTTAAAAAATATAGTTCTGTCTTCAAAGGATGCATTAGTCGATCAAAACACCTCATAAATTCTAAAATAATATCAGCGGCAAAAAATAAAGGCAAAGCTGCATGGCAGATTATCAAAAATAAAACTGATTACATAAACACTAAAACAAATATAGAAACTATTAAAATCAACAATAAAATTATAAACAAACCTTTAGAAATTGCTAAAACTTTTAATGATTTTTTTATTAATGTTGCCAAAGAATTCCATAACAACAAAAATAAGGCTTCACCTGATAAGAAAACCAAAATAGATGTACCAAATATGACTCAAACCATGTTTTTACATCCATGTTATGAGAACGAAGTAAGAAATACCATAATGTCCCTCAACAACACAAAATCTGTCGGATTTGACGGTATAGCAACTCACATACTTAAATTCTGTGCCAACATTATATCCCCAATTATTGAACACTTGATCAATCTCTCATTCTGGCAAGGGATTTTTCCAGATAAACTCAAACAATCGATTGTGAAACCATTGTTTAAAAAAGGTGACACAAAAGACTTGTCTAATTACCGACCTATAGCCTTAATATCTAATTTATCAAAAATCTTTGAGAAAATTATGCATCGCAGACTCACAAATTATTTAGAAAAATTCCAAATTATAAAAGAAGAACAAAACGGCTTTCAAAGGGGTAAATCGACAACGTTAGCAGCATTTACTCTAATAAAAAATGTAATTGAAAAATTAGACAAACGGGTTCCAGTATCTGTCATCTTCTTTGACATGAGCAAAGCTTTCGATTTTGTCAACCACGATTTACTTCTAAAAAAATGCAATAACTACGGAATCCGAGGGATAGTTATTGACTGGATTACTAGCTACTTATCTAACCGTCAACAAAGAGTAGAAATAAGTTCAAAAAACGAAAACAAAGAGTCTACATCATTCAGTTCGGAATATAGTCATACAAAATCAGGTATACCACAAGGAAGCATACTGGGCCCATTACTTTTTCTTATCTACATCAATGATTTGCCCACTGCTTTACAACAACAATGTATACTCTTTGCTGACGACATATCGGTAATCGTTGCAAATGATAATAAATCGGACATAACTCACGAAAAAAACCTTAATACAATAGTAAATCAAGTTTTAAAATGGCTAGAAAATAATTATCTCTGTGCAAACCTTAGTAAAACCAAATACATAAACTTTCAAAATTACAACTCTAAACCAAAAACATTTAAGGTAAATTGTCAAGGGCAACAAATAAACGAAGTTGGTGAATACAAATTTCTTGGACTCATTCTTGATCAGCACTGTCACTGGAAATTACATATAGAACACGTTTGCAAGAAAATCAACCAATTTGTGTATGCTCTTAAACGTTTAAGACGTACCGCTAGTGAAGCGGTCGCCCTTACTGCTTACCACGGGTATGTATCCTCCTTACTCAGGTATGGACTCCTACTCTGGGGGAACTCGACAAATATAAATGAAGCATTCATTGTTCAAAAAAAATGCCTAAGAGCAATATGCGGTATCAGCCCATTAACATCCTGTCGACCACTGTTTAAAAAATTGAGGCTATTAACTCTAACAGGCCTTTTCATAATGCAGGTTGGTATTTTTGTGAAGGAGCACTCAATTTTTTTTATAGCATGCGACCTGCATTCGAAATACACTCGTCGTGACCCCACAAGATTAAGAATACCTTCACATCAAAGCACATTATGCCAAAAAAATAGTTTAATCACTGCAATAAAAATTTACAACAACATACCAAAAGAATTAAGAGAACTCCCATTAAAATATTTTAAATCCAAATTGCATAAATGGCTCATTGATAATTGTTTTTATAATGTAAAAGAATTTTTAGAAAAAAAAGTGACTGATAGATATGGTTACTGAGCTCTACAAAATATTTCATGTTGTTGCGTTTCATTTTATTTTTAAGCTTATATTATTTTATTATTTAAAGATTCGAATAGATACGAATCCTTAAATTGTAAGCGTTATTACCTAGACATGCTATAGTATTAATATCTTAACAAATGTATGTCTCGTATTAAAATTCATGTTTAACATGTTCAAATATTTGTATGCCATTCTATGGTAAAACATGTAAGTTCACAAACCTATTTATAAGACCTAAATGTACCATGTTTTTACACAAATAAAATTATTCTATTCTATTCGATGTTTTTGTACCGAACTTTTAAAAGTCTGAAAGGCTGAATCACATATAAGTGATAAACGATGTTAATTTTGCAAAATATGTTTTTCCAAACACTTCTACACGTCTTCTTCTTTTTAGGGTTCCGTACCCAAAGGGTCAAACGGGACCCTATTACGGAACCCTTTGTGCGCGAGTCCGACTTGCACTTGGCCGGTTTTTTAAACTAGATGAAGCTGGTGTTTCTTAACTGACAACTCTGAGAAGAAACAGCCAAAAAAAACTCAGAGGTCACTGAGATTTAGACATCAACGCTATTGGCATACCAGTGTATCCCTATCAGTACACGGTAAAGTGCAAAATAATGGGTATTAAAATACCCTTAATTTATGCCTTAAGGCACTGGTTATCCCTGTCATTCATTGCGTTTGGGTTTTTTTGTTCTAGATCATACCTAGGAACCCTCTAGTTACGGAGATATTGGGGGTCAAAGATCCAAATTTTTCTCTTTTTGAAGTGAAACTTCTTACGCGACTTCCAACAAGTTTAACGTTTAACGCTACCATGCAAGGGGAAATATTTTCTAAAATTCACTAAGAGATGGCAGTATTACAAGATTTGTGACTACGTAGTTCTACTAGGTACGCAAGATGGCGTGCAAACAGTCATGCATTCGACTCTTCAGTGTGACCAGCTTTCGCTCAATTTCCATGAGTAGAATAACCTCGATAAACTTATGTAATAAAAATAATACAACAAGAAAACAACAAAATATTATTAAGAAGCTAAATAAAATAACGAGAGTGAATGCGTGGCACTCGAACGCATGCGTGTAGTATTACGAAGTTTCACTTCTTCCGCGCGGAGGGACTCCGCGCACTATTTTTTTTAATTTTTTTTTTTTAATTTTATCTCTTTACTTTAAATACCACCACGACCCCCCGGACTATTCAATGCATTTATAAACATAATGTTTTAAGTGCGTTACATTGAGTCCTAGTTTCCCAGCAATAATTTTTGGGATTTAGTTTGATGTAGAGAATGATTTTTGACGTCTTCGTGAATGGTCTTTTTACATCTTGTATTATCTCCGAGTGTCACAGGCAATATTTGAAACCTTCCTGTGGGATAATTTTCCACCAAACGCGAGCGAAGCCGACAGTAAAAACTAGTATTACAAAAAATTTGATTCGTTTGAGCCTAGTGGCCAAGTTAATCTTATGTTTTTAAGCCGTAGACAGAAGGAGAAATGTAATAAAATAAAACAATAATAAATGAATAAATTGGATACATCTTTATTTAAAAATAATCATTTTCCGAGAAAAAAAAAGCCTTGTCTTTTATAGAGTATCAACGTGTATTTAGATATTATGTATAAACTTTATTTAAAAGGTCTTATCTAGTCTGGAAAGAACTTGTATGATTTGTGGATATATATTCTATTATACATAGGTATAGATAGTAGTTAGGTTATTTCATTTTTTAACATAATACCGATATGATATAGATGAATACGATATTGAAATTGTGAACTCTAATAGTTTTCTATAGAGCTTGAGTTAGAGCTTTCTTGGCGGCAGCTGCGGCAGAGCCCGGGTTTCCATTAACGATGGCTATCACGAACTGGAAAGTAAAATTGTACATAAAATACCAGATTTTAGGCAAAGCTGAATTCTGCTGAGAGTCACTTAATATCGATCAAGCCAGGGGTCCGTAACAGTACCACTTCAGTGAACCCTTTTTTTTACTGATGGGAAATCATCAAATGACTCCCGCTCTGGAAGGGAAGGGTTGTCAGACCGCTGTGTCAGACTTGTACTGACTAAAACCCATCCATGTTCCTTCTTAGCCCTTTGTTTTCTAGCGCCACGGTATCTCTTTCGAACAGTCCCGCTGCCCTGGCAGGACTTCAGTGACCCCTGGCTTGAGATCTGAGGAGTCGACCGTCAAACTTTTACGCAGGATATGCACTTAGAGATTTGTGACGTTAGACTACGGTCTATCTGCCCAAACAGATGACAGCCGACTGTGACCAATGACGTTTAAAGTGAAGTCACATTTGCAAGCCCTGGTCAGACTTTTCGAGTATCTCTATTCCATTCTGTCACGTAGAGGCTTCATGTGATAGAGCGAGGAGTTCGGTCTCAACCAACCGAATCGGAAGCATTTTAACGTGGGATTGGACCTCTCACTTTAGTGAGTGTTAATTAAAAGTAACAGAACGGGCAAACGTGCAAGATTATTCTCAATCCGGTTTCGGTTCCACAATAAACCCGGGAGAAACCGGGTTTTTAATCACCTAATCAGTGCGAGTAAATATGTTTTCAGCCTTTCACCGAAACGGAGACGAGAGATGAGATGTGTTAGCCACCAATGGAATTTTGTTTTTCACTTCTCGGCTTCACTTAGCTTTAGAGAAAATGGTTGAGCAGGAGGGAGAGGAGATGTCTCAGCCAGCCTCCGCAAAAGGAAGATTGAACTCTCTAAATGTTATGAAGTCTATGCTCCCGCTATTGTACTATCGCTTTCTTTTGCTTCGCATGGACTTCGTAACATTTAGAGCGTTCAATTTAAATATTTTTATATGAAAATCTGATGAATTAAAATATGATGAATTTTTAAAAGTTATGGAACAAAAGTTGTTGATTATGATGTTAGTAACATAGTCCTAAGAGGTTTCAGTGTTTTACAAATAACCCTGTATATATTCTTAATTGCGTTGTTATTCTAAGACAGTTAAGTTCCCATTTGCAGACGGTACATTTTCCTTCATACGGGATAAGTCGGACTTGGTCCCTATCCAATAAAAAGTTTATACTTACTCTTGCAAGTGCCTCAAAGACCGCTGGCTTTTGGATGACACGTTGAACTGGTGGCAGGGAGGCTGCGGTGATGAAGGCTCCTGCATTGTTGCTGCTAGAGCTATGGGCGTTGTAGAGACGTTTGGCTGCGCAGTACTGCTCGTTGACAAGCCTGAAAGACAAAAAAAATATTACAGATCATAGCATCTTATCTCTTGGCCACGGTCAAGTGACTGCATACAAAATAAGTGAAAGTCATCATCTACCAAGCCTGTTCCCAACTTTTTTGGGGTCGGCTTCAAGTCTTACCGGATGCAGCTGAATACCAGTATTTTACATGGAGCGACTGCCTATCTGACCTTCACAACCTAGTTAGCACTGGGTAATACAGTACACCTTTGCTAAGACTGGTTGTCAAACTTTCGGGCTATCGACCTATCTATCTACCTGTAACGACTGTCAAAGATCTACAAATGACAGCCGGGACCAACGGCTTAACGTGCTTTCCGAGGCACGGACGAATGGTCGGTATGTAACAGATGTCCCCATCCACGGACGTACGCAAGCGCGGCTTTATCTCCCTTGATTGAACCCGTGCGGTTGTTATTACTCAATCACGAGCACACTTGGTCCTTGGTGCACCTGGTGCAGGTGACAAAATTGCCCCCCTCTTTGTATTATATTTATTGCTGTTAACTTACCCAGCTGAAGATGGGGAGGCGTTGGAAAGGATTGCGTCCCAAGCTGCTTCCAAATGATATGTCCTGCCACCACCGTTGCAGTTACCACGGGGTCCAGTCTGAATATGAAATTTATCAATCAAACAATCATTGTAACAAATTACACAACATCACGCCTGTAATCCCCGACCGATTAAGCAGAGGTATACCTATGGCGACCTACAAAAAGCAACTTACGACAAAAAGCACTACAGCGCCATCTATGAGAAAAACAGAAGAACTAATATGGTCTGAATCGCGAAAGCAAAGTTTACATCGACTTAAGAGTATTTATAGAAACCCGACAACAACTGTCGGGCAGTTGCCCACCAGACATAACACCAATCTGGTCTGAAGGTCCTCCCTTTACTAAGGAGTATCGAAGAACATTACATCCTGTTCCTCCTACATCTAAATACCTTTTAATGCACCCACACTTCGCCAGTTATGTTTAAGTCCCATGGAATAGGAGGCGAGCTTATTACCATCAACCGGGCGCAAATCCAGACTCCGTGGCTGCTACTGAAAAATTCCTGAAGGAAAAACCCAATAACATTTTGTCCGACACGGGAATCGAACTCAGGACCTAGTGCTCAGCAGTCGAGCTTGCGACCACTAGACAAACAAGGCAGTCACAAATTATGTTTACATATTAGTTACTGGGTATTGAGTTGTGTGGCATACTATGCTTAGGTTCGGATTATTCATCTGGCTTGTCATTTATCCAAACATTACAACTAGGTATTTTTAAAGTATTAAAGAGCATCGAAAAAAAGAATATTTAAAAGTGTTCGAAATATAAGTTTTGCAAACGCCATGATCACGGATAAACTGCAACAGCGCCGAAATATCGGGAACTCGAAACAAATAATACACATGGTAAATATCCCGTTGCAAGTGTTATTGATAGTGTTCGAAATGTCCTGACGTAAAGCCGGACTTTTCGTCAGAACATTTCGAAAGGGTAACCCCAACTATGCTTTATCTCCTCAAAAACATGCTGCCAAGACCTCTGTGCTGCCATCGACAACGCCCTGCACCATGAATTTAAAATTCTGTTGTGCCAGCTACACAACGAAGAAAATACAGAAGGTTTTGTACCAGGATCGGGAAAGTTGAAAGTGGTGAGGAAAGACCTCGCCATTTTCTATGGGGTCTTTCATAAGCCATCGACATCTAAGTTGCAAAAAAAAAAACTAAATGGCTTTGTTTTCTAGTTCTAAAACAATCCAGAAATTATCATTCTTAGTACTAGGTACCAAATTCATAAGTCAAGTATTTTTACGAGAACACCCCAATACCGTGATGAAATACTGCGATATTATTTATGTATGATAACCCTCATTGCTCCGTGTTAATTAAGTATTTGAAGAAAATCCAGAGTTTATAAAGAGTTTTCTTCCTATCGATATTATGACTCCCGGAGAAACCCAATAACACTATACCCGACCTGGGGACAAAACTCAGGACTTCATGCCCAGCAGTCATCCTTGCGACCGCTAAGCCAATGAGGCAACGGAAACAAAAGCAAAGTCGTTATCAGCTCCATTTAGTGCAGCGTCAAATTAAAACACTTTGAAATTTTAGATAATTACTCGATATGTTACTGTACATTGAGAACCTTTCGGTACTTAATTGACATTGTCAGAGGGCGCTTTAAAAAAGATGGCGGCAATAGATCGAATTTTGGCATGCAAATCCATACTAATATTATAAATGCGAATGTCACTGTTTGTTTGTTTGTATGTTTGTTTGTTTGTTACCTTTTCACGACTAAACGGCTGATCGGATCTTAATGAAATTTGGCAAGAAGATAGATTTCAATCGCGGAAGGACATAGGCTACGACCAATAGGAGCGGAGCAGCAATGAAAAATGTTGCGAAAACGGGGAAAATGTAACGCAGACGAAGTTGCGCGGGACAGCTAGTATAATTATGATTCGCATTACGACCTAAATTGTTCAAAACAACCAATATTTCAGATCAAAAGAGTTCTTTCTACATCAATTTATCAAACATCGGGACGCGAGAGAAAAATCATCAATATCAATAACAACACGCGAAGTGGTCGAAATTGTTTAGACGATGGACAATAGTGGAATTGGCGTGGTGATTGATGGCCCACGTAGTAGATTAATGGTGGGCATTTGATTACGTATGCATTGCGTTTGCTAGTCATCAAGCGTTTGGTTGTTTGCGTGAAACTATTTGATACAATACCGGTTACTGTGTGGTTTTTGGTATAGAAAATAATGTCCATTTTCCCACATCTATGTATTTCTACTTAAATTAAGGTCTGCTGTAGAAATAACTATGTTTGGATTGCAAATAAGGGACAGCATAAAGAGCAGCGACATTATAGCAAAGGTCAAAGATCACTGGTCACTGATACTTTGTCGTCGAGAAATTAAAGTAGAATTTGACAGGCCACATCGCGTGAACCACAGACAACAGGTGGAGCTAGCGCGCCCTGCACTCGTCTAATCGAAACTGAAGCAGACGCTGCGGAAGACCATTGCAACGATAGCGAGATGATATCGTCGCACTGGCAGGGATAGAGTGGACCAGAGTGGCCAAAGATGGATGGAAACAGATAGAGGAGACCTTCATCCAGAGATTTTTTGATTGGATGATACTTGAATAGGTTTAGTTTTAAAATTTTAGAATTGTAAATTATAAGGAAGTAGGTGCGAGGGTGCGAGATCTCGGTATTACGCGATTTCGGTGTATCGAGATTACATGCCCTAATTCTGATCCCTAATCGGTACATTATTGAGATATTATAGAAGAAGGAAACTTGCGTCGATACATAATAAATTTGAATATGAACAGAAGGATGATGAAGTCAAACTCACCGCGTAACGTAGCGAGCTAGGGTTGGTAGTCAATGTGGAAATTAACTCGATGCTATGAATCAAGCTCTTGATGAACTTGGCCACGGCTGCGCGGACGCCGGCGTGGTTGCCAGACCGCAGGGCAAACACGTACGCATCGATCACCTGCGATGAAAAGAATTTTAGAAAAAGCGTCTGGCAAAAATATTCCCATAGGCACAGGTCACCTGATATATTATTGGACACACACTTGTACCCCCCGAACCTTGCTCAAGCCAGCCTGCGATGCAGTGCCTGTAGTTTTAAATCAGCCCCTAAAAATATAGTGTTCAGATCCTGGCTGTTACTTTTCTGTCCTCCTCCAGCGGCAGCCTAAGCCAAGGCTCGAATCCTACAGGGGGTGCCCATAGCGCACAGTCGCTTAATTTCTTAGTTAGCCCCTGGCTGGAACCGTTACATTAAAGGCACCAAAGGCAGGTTAAGCAGAAGACAGCCTTATAGGTTGACCTGCAAGATGCCACTAAAAAAAAAAAAACACTGAGACACATGCCTACTCATTATAGTCTGAACATAATCAAAAGCTCCCAATGCTGGGACACGGGCATCCTCTCTATGGTGGCGCCAAACCCAGATGACACTTACTATACTTATCTACTTACTTCAGCAGGCGCACAAGCGTCTCCTGGGATGCCAGAAGCCTGTGTGCCGAGCAAACCAATAGTCTCAGCAAGAGAGAGGGCCTGGCTATGCCTGTCACCGTTGGCCAGGTCTTTGGCAACCGTATATGCGGTGAGGATGTACGGGGGAGTGTCTCCGCCATCTATGATTTCTGTGGCTTGGTCGGTCCAGTAACTGGAACAATATCAGGTGAAGAAGGTTTTAACACTTACAGACTCAAAAAGCACAGAGCTGGTGCCTTTAAAAACTAATCCTACTAATATTATAAAAGTAAAAGTGAAGTTGTGAGGATGGATGTGTGTCACTCTCTCGCGCTAAAACTACTAAACTTCTTCCGCGCGGAGGGACTTCACGCACTAGTTTTTTTTCAATCCTCGGTTTCCTATTAGTAGTCCTAAAAATACTTATACAGCAAAATGCTTGGAAAAGCAGAATTAAAAAAAAAATACCTAGGAAAAAATGTTAGGTTTGGAATGATATACTATACTCACGCAGATACTATTCCGCCATTATGCTTCGGTGGTATCGCATCGTTGACAGATAAGGCATTTAATAGGACGCCGGGGGCAGCCAAAGTGCTCTGTGAAACAAAACAAAAATCAATGAATGAAATCATTACTGGTTTTACAGTATAAAATAACCTGAACTCGCTTTGTATGAGCATCCCTTACAGTGACAGATCAACGTATATTGGTATTCACATAGCTTGATTGGTCATTAACTGAAGCTTGCACTCTAAATAGTACAATATTTTATGATGTATGAAATAGTTTCCAAAATGCTCATTTTTTCTTTTTCAAATTTAAGTTGTTATACTATCTCCAATTTCTTATTCGAGAAAAGTTGAAGTTTTGAAAAACAAACGGTCACTTCCAAAAGGAATTAGCATTAGGGAAGATTTCAGTAAAGACACATTAGAGAGAAGGAAAGAATTGATGCCTCAACTGCAGGAAGAAAGGGAAAAAGGTAATATCGCTTACCTCAGAGGAAATAAACTTATTATAAAAGAAAAAAGTGAACAAAACAGAGACAAAAGGAAAAGGCAAGCTTCAAATTCGCCTAATGGAAAAACAGCTGGTGAAATAAAAAACAATGTCTCGAAAAAACCTAATGTTAGAAATGCTTTTGAGGAAATGTACAGAGCAAGATCACTGTCACTCAGTGAAATGAAAGAAAACTAGGAATTAGCGCACTTCGGTATCAAGACGATAATTGAAAACAATAAAATAGCAACAACAGATAACAAAAAAAGATCCCCAACCCGGCCGGTCACCGTGGGGACTCATGACCACCACCCCCCAGGAAATAAACCAACATATATACCCACCGTGAACAATACTTCGAATTCTATAAGGCCAAAAATTTACGTTTCCACACTGAATACTCTTTCACTACGAACATCTGAAAAACTGCAAGAATTACAAATCGCCTTGGAAAACATTAAATGGGATATATTGGGACTCAGCGAAGTACGCAGAATTGGAAGCAGCATAGAAGAGCACAACGACTTCATATTCTTTTACAAAGGCGAAACCAAAGGACAGTTTGGTATAGGATTTCTAATTAAGAAACATCTTAAGAAATATATTGAAGAAATTACTGGTGTTTCTGAGAGAATAGCTGTTCTAAACATAAACCTACCGGGTTTTAAGAACAAATGGACAATCATACAGGTATACGCTCCAACAGAGATGGCAAAAAAGCAAGACAAAGACTTATTCTATAAGGAACTAGCAAAAACTTTACAAAATACGCACAAGAACGTTATAGTCATGGGTGATTTTAACGGGAAAATAGGAACACAGAAACTTAATGAAAATCGAATAATTGGCAAGTTCGGAACAGGTAACAGAAACAACAATGGACAGAGAATGGTAGACCTAGCACTGGAAAATAACCTTCGCTTTATGAACAGCTTCTTTAAAAAGAATCCAAATCACAAATGGACTTGGTCTTCCCCCAATAACAAGTACAAAAACGAAATAGACTACATAGCAACAAACTATCCGAAACCATTCCATGATGTGAGCGTAATCCACTCCTTAAATTTCAATACCAACCATAGAATGGTGAGAGCAACATTGTACACTAAAGACCTCCTAAAGCGAGAACACAATTTAAGGGAACACCAAGAAACCTACAAATAAAGTTTAGCACGCCATCTCAACACTATTGTCAAGACACAAGCGGAATACAAAGCTTGTACGATATATTTCTTAACAAAACATTTTCAAAACGAAAACATAAACAAACAGAGAGTAAATATGTTAGTCAAACAACAAAAATACTTTTCCAGCTAAGGAAAGACTTGTTTAAACGGAAAAAAGACAAAGAAGTAAGAACAGAAATAACTAAACTAAGCAAAGAAATAAGTCACAACCTTAAAAAAGAAAGAAATATTAAAAGGACAAAATGCATAAATGACCACATAATAAAAACAGGAGGCATTAAAAAAGCCCAAAAAGAATTAGGAAGTAAAAAAGAATGGATCCCTTGCTTAAAAAACAGATTAACAAAAATAGAAACTACTAGAAAATCCATCATGGCAGCAGCTACCGATTATTACAAAAATCTATACTCTATCCAACACAAAGAAGAAGACATAAATCTGGACAACAACAACGAAGACATCCCACCAATTTTGAAACGTGAAATAGAATTTGCAATCTATACACAAAAAGATGGAAAAGCGCCAGGTCCTGATTACGTAACCAACGAAGCTCTAAAAACAATCTCAACCGAAAACTTACAACATATGTGGTATCTTTTCAATCAAATTTTAATCACCGAAAATGTTCCTGCCCAATGGAGGAAGTCTGTAATAGTACTAATACACAAAAAAGGTCACAAGAACGAAATCGGGAACTACAGGCCTATAAGTTTAATGTCAAATCTATACAAAGTGTTTTCAAAAATCGTACTAAATAGATTAACAGTAAAACTCGACGAACAGCAGCCCGTAGAACAGGCAGGATTTAGAACAGGTTTTTCAACGACAGACCACATGCATACAATTAAACAAGTAATAGAAAAAGCACAAGAATACAACAAATCTATATATCTAGCGTTCGTGGACTATAGTAAAGCCTTCGACTCACTGAACCACAACAGCATTTGGAAAGCATTAAAGCAACAAGGTATAGAACAGAAGTACATCCGAATCATTAAAAATGTATACACAAATTCAACAGCCCACATAAAACTCGAAACTATTGGAGAAGAATTTCCAATACTCAGAGGAGTGAGACAAGGCGACCCCTTATCCCCGAAGCTCTTCTCGGCAGTCTTGGAAGAGGTGTTCAGAGGCATGGATTGGCAAGAATACGGAATCAACATTAATGGTAGACTACTAAACCACCTACGATTTGCAGATGACCTAGTCCTAATCTCTGGTGACCATCTCACGCTACAAAAGATGTTACAAGAGCTTGCTGAAGGAAGTATACAGGTGGGACTCTCAATGAACAAGGAAAAAACAAAACTAATGACAAATAGCGTTGAAAAGACCATTAGTATCCAAGGAGAAAGTATAGAGTATGTGAATTCGTATATCTACCTAGGACAACTGATTTCGTTCACAAGGCAAATGGAGCAAGAAATTGAAAGGCGCATAACCAGCACATGGAACAGGTATTGGTCACTCAAAGAAGTAATGAAAAATAACCAATACCCAATATCTTCCAAAAGAAAACTCTTCAATACTTGTATTCTTCCATGTCTCACTTACGGCTGCCAAACATGGACATTGACAAACAAAATCCTACAGAAAATTAAGGTTTGTCAAAGAGGCATGGAACGCAGTATTCTGAACGTCAAGAGGAAAGACAAAAAGAGAGCTAAAGATCTGAGGAGGATAACAAAACTAAGTGATGCTACCTTTCACACAAAAAGATTGAAATGGAGATGGGCTGGTCATATGCTGCGTGATAAAAACAATAAGTGGCCAAAAGCCGTAACTGAATGGCAAATCAGGGATGGGTCTAAAAGAAGTAGAGGAAGACAACGCAAACGCTGGGATGATGACATAGTGGAGACGGCTGGTGCTTTGTGGGCTAGAGACACAAGAGACCGTGACAAATGGAGGAGCCTGGGGGAGGCCTATGCGTCAAAGGACGCGCTGATAAACGAAGACGCCGAAGTGCAATAGTTATGTTTTGTTTATTTTATATTATACTGTAATTAGTTTTAGTTTTCAGTCAATAAAGGCTTTTATATACTATCTCCAATTTCTAGCACAGTATAATAATCTAGAGTGATCCATAATATACAATACTCGATTTCAATATATTATGCTCTGTGAAACTGCCTCAGATGGAACCCTGTCAGCGTCACAGGTTCTATACATTTATTCATGGAAAACTGAGATGGCCAAATATTCTGCTGTATCGGGAAATTATTATTATGTTGTTCTTGAATTCTGGAATCCACACAAGATATGATTAATAATTAGAGACCGGAAATGGTCGACATATTATTGGCTAAAATTATTGCCGCGTAAAATAAAATAATTAATCATAATGTTTTTTTAAATTTAATTTATTATCATTTTTGTTCTTGGAAACTTTTGTTAAATTATTTGAGTACTTTTCAAAATCCTTTAGTAATACTATTGAACTTTCTATTATTAATATACTACTATGTTTTCTGAGGCACTAGGCACTACTTGAATATAGGTACTTTATTTGCAGGTAAGATATTATCTCTCTCCGTTTTGTCTTTTCTACACACTGTGACTATCATTTCTCATCCAACTTTCCTCTCGCAGGTCGGCTGGAAGAAAATTTTTATAAAATAAGCAGTACCTTTGTGCTCTCTTATCTTAATGTATGGTCCTGTTAAGTATTTTGTGTACATAAATAAATGTCTAGCGCATTTTTGTAATTCTATATGCCCAAATCATACATAATCAGCAGCTTTTCATATGCAATAACGTCAAAAAAAAACCTAATATGCAATTGCGTATGCATTTATATTTATATTATAGAATAGACAGACTTTGTCCTATCAGTACATAGTATAAAACAAAGTCGCTTTCTCTGTCCCTATATCCCTATGTATGCTTAAATCTTTAAAACTACGCAACGGATTTTGATGCGGTTTTTTTTTAATAGATAGAGTGATTGAAGAGGAAGGTTTATATGTATAATAACATCCATTGCATAGTGGAGAAATAATGTTATTTTTGAGGTTTCTAATGAGATTTCGTAAATAATTACATTTTTTTCCGCTTACATTGCTAACGTAGGCTGAACCCTACGAGATTTATCAAAATAATGTACTAAGTATTGTACACATTGAAAAGGTCTACAGAAAACTCCGCGATGGTATATGTCTATCTCTTATGGATATCCCACAATAACATTTTTTTGTCATTTATTTTGTTTTTCAGCATTGCACCCGTGCAAAGCCGGGGCGGGTCGCTAGTAAAATAATAATTGGCAAAATAAATAAGTTTGGTTCCGGGACATATCCTTAGAATCACACAATGTATGGTGTTTCCTCATAAATCCGTCTATTCTCCGGTGTGTTGAGAATTTGACTAAAGGCATTTTAGAGCACGGCTTCGCAAAGTTGTTGAGTTTGTATTTGGGTTCGATTCCTGGATGGTCTATCCTTTACAAGTAGTTATTTAAAAGTTTATTTCGTTTTTAATTTAAGTACGAATAACACTGAATATAATTAAACATTTCATATATATAAAAGAAAATAATAAAATTACTTACTGTAGCGACGAGTAATACCAAAACGATAGGCAGCATTTTGCTGGTCTGTTGTCGACCAATTGGTATAATATACTATACACGAAAACGTCTATACATAACCACTATATATACATAACGGCACAATGACAGAAAATAAACCACAACTGGGCAAATAGCATCGATTTGTAAACACTTTTACAACTTAATTTTTTACACTGAAATCATTATTTCTCACTCTTATCACCAATTACATAAGGTTGTAATTCAATTGTGTATTTGTTTTGCAACTAGGTACATAAGTTGGCACATAGGCATCAATAAAGCTTTTAATTGAATCGTTTGTTACTTTGTTTGTCTGTGCGAGCATTAACGTAAATTCTCTTTATATTACAAACAATGTTAAATTAAGATATTATTTTTATTCTTCATTGTTAGGTAAATAAGAATGAATCGAGCTCGTGGCTAAATAATAACAGCCGCTCGCGTCGATCTTCACGTTAAGCCATGCTTGCCTAGGTTAGTTAGTGGATGGGTGACCACCCTTTTCCGAGTTTCCTCCTTGCCTCGGAAAGCACGTTAAGCCATTGGTCCCGGCTGTGAATTATAGATCTTTGACAGTCGTAACAGTGATCCGAAAGTCTGACAACCAGTCTTACCAAGGGGGGGGGGGGGTATTATCGCATTTTTTCAGGTGCTATCCTTTTCTGTCGCTCAGCACTGTTATTTGCTAGAGGGAGAAACAGATCGGGAATGCTATCGCATGTGGCAGCATCGACCATGTAGTCTTCAGCACGCTCTGTTTTCCTCTCCGATTCCAGGTTGGAATTTTTCATAAACGTAACGACGTAGTTCGAATAATTCTTCGAACTACGTTGGACTGTGATTAAAAGTTGTTAACTACAAAATTGAAAAAAAAACCGGCCAAGTGCAAGTCGGACTCGCGGACGAATGGTTCCGTACAATTATTAAAAAAAAACGAGCAAAAAAATCACTTTTTTGTATGGGAGCCCCCTTAAATATTTTTTTTATGCGTTCTTAGTATTTGTTGTTATAGCATGAACATACATAAAGCAACAGAAATACAGATGGACAGCGAAGTCTCAGTAATAGGGTCCCGTTTGACCCTTTGGGTACGGAACCCTAAAAATCATACTCCTTGTACTGATTCTCATGCAGTACCTACATCATTGACCGAAACAGTTTACTATCAAAACGGTAGAACGTCGAAACGCAACAAAGTTACCTTAGGAACGGCATCATAGTGACTGAAAAGTACTATGAGCTGATAGTTGGGCTCCTGAAATAGCGGGCTTACAGAATATCACGGCTGTTTTGCCTTAATGGGTAAGCAGAGGCATTATAAAGTGTCGTGTCCCGTCTACATCACTCTACGACGACAGAGGAGGTCGTAGAAGACCAAGTTCGTCTTGAGAGTCGAGAAGTTGGAGTCACGCCATAAGATAAACTTCAAGTCTTTTGTGGTGCGGGTTCCGACTCACCATTTGGAGACATTCATGAAGAAGGAATTTTGGCCGAAGGGTGTCGTGTATCGTCGTTTTCGCGGAAGGCTACATGATACCTCGATGCAGCGCAATACGTCGCCGACCCAACGTAGTTAATGTGTAGAATAAGGTTTTTTTTTTTTTTTGTATGTATTAGTTTATTGTGGTATAAGATTATTTTGTGTATTTATCTATGGGCCTTAGTTGCCTGAAATAAATGGATTGTTATTATTATTATATTATTATCATTCTTCTGCTTCGGCGCAGCATGTGTTCTTCTTCCACGCTTTTCTATGATAAATGATGTTCATTTGCAAATAAGTGTTTACAAACCCTTGTACACGTCTTTTTTTTTTAAACTAGTTGGGGCCGGTGTTTCGTACCTGTCTACTCTGAAAAGAAACAGCCGAAACAAACTCAGAGGTCGTAGCCTCTTTTAAGGTCCACACATAATCATCAGATGAGGATGGTCTATTATACCGCCCATGGGCCTCTTGGCTTTACATGCCGTCGACAAATATATCTCAGGCATGCTGGTTCGCCTGCCAGGGCTGTGGGACTGTTCGGAAGAGATACCGTGACCCTGGAACACAAAGGGCTAAGAAGGAACATGGATGGGTTTTAGTCAGTACAAGTCTGACACTCCCTTCCGCTCCGCCCAGAGCAAGAGGAGCATTTGATGATTTCCCATCCATAAAAAAAAGATGGTCTATTACTTGTTATTTCAGCAGTTTCCTCTTTTCTACCCATACCATCCTTCACACAGTCCATCCATGTTTTTTTTGGTCCGCAGCCATCTAGATTCATTCTCAAAACTTTTCTCACGATTTTTCTCATTCCTACGCATCACAAGGCGAATACGTCGCGTCGTGAGGAAAGTTTTGAGTATGAATGTGGAGGGCTATAAGAGTAGAGGAAGACCGAGGGAGTTTAGGTATCGTGTGAAAATCGTCTATTTCCTTTCAAACTCTGGTTTTGCAACCACAACGCATAGCCATCGTTCACTGGCGACTCATCATTTGCAGTAAAGCAACAAACACGAATAAACCGGCAATGGACACTAAAATACTATGTACCGTTTTATGTTCACTTTAAACATGTGACCATTATCTTTACGAGTGTAGAGTGTGTCGACAAATGGCTTTACTGTCCGTACATTGTAAAAATGAAGTTTTGAACGGAAAAGCTTCGGATTTGATTTCTTTGTGAGCTTTTGTTACAAAAGTGACTTTCATTTAATTTTCTTTCATTCTTTCGTGTCATCATCGTCATCAGCCTATAATGTTTCCACTGCTGGGACACAGGCTTCCTCTCAATAAGAGGGAGTGGGCTGTAATCCACCACGCGGGCCCAGTGCGGGTTGGTAGATGTCACATGTCTTCGAATTTTTAGTTCAAGGACATGCCGGTTTCCTCACGATGTTTTCCTTCACCGTTTTTGAGGGCAGAGGCGATGAAATAAACTACACGGCTACGGCTTACTGCTCGTAAGTCAGGGCTGTCATCACTGGGCCACCGCGCCGCTCTCTTCTTCCGTGTTTCTTTCTTTCGTGTGTTGAGACTAAAATCGTTAAATGTGCTCTCACCGATTGATCGCGCAGAAATGTATTTAAATTGAGGGATCCTGCAGTCCAGGGCTGCGGGTTGTTCGAAAGAGATACCGCGGCCCTGGAACACAAAGGGCTAAGAAGGGACATGGGTGGGTTTTAGTCAGTCAAGTCTGACACTCACTCCCGCTCCGCCCAGAGCGGGAGAAGTCATTTGATGATTTCCCATCAGCAAAAAAAAAAAAAAAGGGATCCTGCAGTTCCCGCTTGCAACGACGACACTAAATGTAAACTTATTCCGGCAAGGTAGGTTGAATCTTAAGATTTAAATGTTTGATCGTTTGATGCAAAGTAAAATAAAGACTTTTAGTATCTTGGAAGTTCTTTCCTATAACTCTTTCTTACTTTGCCATCGGGAGTGAACTTCAAGAAGGATTTTTTTTTTTTTTTTTGCAATTTTGCGAGGCAAATGAGATTTTATGAAGGAGTTTGTGTTTCGGATGGAATATGTGTTATTTAAACATTCTTTTTTACCTACTTTTTCTTATCGAATGTTTTTTTTTGTATTAAAACATGATCACGCCTTTCCAACTTTTAAAAAAACATATACTTTGTGCAATCATATGAGAAATATAAAGCGGGTACAGATTGGGTCGCTACAAAACAATTTTACATAAGATTCGGATCCCTCTGAGATTTATGAAACAACAGTACACTCGGTAAAGTATTATTGAAGTCTTACAAAGTCAAATTCTGTCGGTAAATGTAGGGTCACAGTGATAGCTGGGAGACTTATTACTTCTTGTTTAAAATAAAAACTAAAACGTGATTTGTATACTAAATTCGAAAGAACGTATATAATTAAAACCATTTAAGACTATAAACATAAACAAAATGTTTTAAAATGACTTTCGTACATCCACTATAACAGTGTCGCATTTTAAGTTAAACGCTTGAAACGCAAAACAGTGGCAACACAAATACGCCTGACGAGTGATGTGCATTGGTTCATACAAAATGTATAAAACTGCTGGAGGATTATCTTCTCTGGTAAAGGATGGAGGGGTTAGATAAACTTTTTATATCAACATGTCGACACATGTTGATATAAAAAGTTTATCTGTAAAACCATCTGCACATTATATCTAAAGTTTGAGATACGACTGCCATTCGACTTGAAAGTGGCCTGTATTCGGACGGCCGGGTTCGGATCTAGTGCCAACTCTTTTTTTTTTACGGATGGGAAATCATCAAATGTCTCCTTCCGCTCTTGTACTGACTAAAACCCATCCATGTTCCTTCTTAGCCCTTTGTGTTCAAGGGCGACGGTATCTCTTTCGAACAGTCCCGCAGCCCTGGCAGGCATCGGCCCTCTCGGACTCTTTCCGATTCGCTGACATCTCCTTGAGGAGCGCGTGGAACACGAACGCGCCGTCGACACGGCCTGTCGTCATAAGACGGACGGGCGGTGAGCTAGCCCATTACTCACTGTCCACAGGCTCGATCTAGTGCCATCCCTTCATGTATGTACGGAGACGGACAAAAGTGGACCCAAAGAATCTATTAATTAACGAAGCTCCGTTCCAGTGTAAACATAGAATAATTATAACTACAATTATATTAGATATTTATTTCAAAAATATTGAATTTTTAGGACACGGGAATCAAAAGTTAAAAATAATTTCAATTTACTCAAATTAAGTAATCGTGCAATTACAAAACGCAACTTTTTTCCGATTACGTTCCAATCCAATGACATGTGTTTTTGCTCAAGGGTTTTGTTACCATAAATGGCTCTTTCTCTTAATTTTTATTGTTTCAATAATGTCAATAATGTGTGTATAAAAACAATATGCAAACCTAATATTAAAACGCCAATTGACAATGCAAAAGCATCTAATAAAAATGGAACTATGGCGATTTTGTAGTATATCTCAAAAAGGAACGTTATCAATGGTGATCGATTGACTCCCGTCACTACTGTGATGATCTAGTCCATCGTTACGTTTGTATTTTTGTCTGGGATTTTATGTTTATCTTTGCGATTTTGTAGATTCTCGACGACTTGGCCTTTATATCTTGAACTGAACATACTGCACCCTATCTTAGACTACCGCATTCTTCTCTGGACAACGAGTTGCTTTTGATTTGGACTGTGATTTTAACCACAAACGTGCGTTGCGTTAATTTCCACTTAAAACATGCGTTCTTACGGAGGCGTCTTCTCTCTGATGAAGGTGCTTAAAGATTAGAAAAAGTTCAGAGATGGGGGTATGCACGTGATGTAAGTATATTCGTAAAAATACATATTTATATTATACGTTAAGAACTTATTTAATTTTAGGATATCTATCTAAACAACAAACAGATTCGTTCAGCTTTTATATGTATAAATACATACTGTTGTAATCTTATTTTAGGCTCATTGTTACTGTTGCCTTAAAGTTTATCTGATTAAAGCAGGATGCAGTTAAAGACTGGCCGAGGTAGCAGTAGAATATAATATTTTACTGAGATCTTTCAGTCATTAAAATGGAAGATACCCATCTTCGATTTGGATTTGTTGAGTTTGGCTGTCGCATTTTGTCTTGAATTGTTTATAGATCCCTCTCAAGGTATCAGAGGTCATATTCTCTTTCATATCAAACGGTATTTCTGTTTTTTTTCGGTTGGGGACCTGGAGACTTGCGAGTCAGGCACTTTTGTTACCTATACATGTAACTCTTTATATTTATTACACTAAAGGTGAGTTTATTTATTTTAAAATAATTAATGAATTCCAGTTATCAGGAGACGACTACATTTGTCCCACATGTTGGGGGCTAATAAGCGGCGACCCTGAAAATGAAACCCGACAGCAACTTGGCCATCGTAACGTCTATGTTGCATAAAATAAAAACTATGTGAAAATACCAATAAAGAAGATTTATTACTTATACTTTTTTTATTCAACAAAAACCTGCCTTTCAACAGCTGTACATAGCTAGTCAACTCTGGCTGTTTTAATTTATGTAAAACAATATTATCTTCTCTCAGCGTAATAAGAATCGTTTTACTTTACTATCATTCGCTTATAGATCAAAATCGTAACGACATAGTTTTAATAGTGATTGAACTAATTACTGGGTTGGTAATCAGTTTAGTCTCTAGCTGCAGTCTAGCATTTTATGATTCATCAATTAGGTACAGGCAATGAAGTAAAAATTCGGGGTTTGGCTTTTGACGAGAAGCAAAACATGTAAAGTCAGAACTTAAACTGCGAGGTAAATACATTAGTTTAATCTTATTTACCTTTACGAGTCGTCATGAATATTATTGTATTTTGATTCATCTTAATAACAAAGACATTCCACTGTTAAATACCATAATCGTAAGATTTTTAGGTTATCTTGTATATAGACGTATATCTCTTTTCTCCCAACTTTTCCGTCTTACTTTCCATTTACTTTTCTTATAGTCTTTAGTCGTTTTACAACTATGTATAAGTTGCTATAATGAATGCTACCTCTAAGAGTGGGTCCCAAAATACATGTAGTCTCGCCCGTCTCCTTTAATCCTCGATTTATTTATTTGAGAAGACATGTACAATAATTATAACAGATAAATCCAAAGAATTTCACAGTGTAAAGAAACATATTTACAGTAATGAATTATAAAAATAAAATTATGGTTTAGTACACCAACATTTGCCCAGTTCTGTTTAACTCCCATGTAATAAAAGCAAGCCTATTGCCATCAACCGAGCACAAATCCAGACTCCGTGGCTGCTACTAAGAAATTCCTGATGGAAAAACCAATAACACTATGCCCGATCCGTGAATTGAACCCTGTGTAATAGTTACTATGGCTAGACTGGATGCTGAGGACAGGATGTTGAGGAGCAGCTTCGGAAAGGCCTAACTCTAGCACTGCACTGCGTTAGACTTAATCAATCATTATCATCATCATCAGCCTATAATGTTCCCACTGCTGGGACACAGGCCTCCTCTCTATGAGAGGGAGCGGGCTATAATCCACCACGCGGGCCCAGTGCGGGTTGGTAGATGTCACATGTCTTCGAATTTTTAGTTCTAGGACATGCCGGTTTCCTCACGATGTTTTCCTTCACCGTTTTTGAGAGCAGCGGTGATGAAATAAATTACACAAAGTAATACGCCTACCTGGGCTAAACCCACGGCTTACTACTCGTAAGAAAGGGCGGCCACCACTGGGCCACCAGTGTTCTCCTTGCTCGCTCTGCTCGACTTAATCAATCCATTGATTAAATCGGGACATTCCTTGGATTTGGATCGGAAGCAGCACAAACGCTCTAAGTAGGACCCCAACTTTACCTGGTTCCAGTCGTAGCTTAAGCTGAAGATAATCCTGTCTCCTCGTGGGATCTACTTTGTGATTGCAAACGGGGACTCGACAAACAAATAAAAACTAGAACCAGCACTGAAATTGGTACTCTTGATGGCTACGGAGATGCTTTCATCATATTGCGTTTGGATACCTAGGTAGCTGCTAGACTAGGTAAGGATTTTGAAAGGTCTTCCAAATTAAGTTTAATATTCTCAAGTGAGGTAGAGTATCTGACTATCACATGTGTAAGTGATATCGTAACACAAACTTTTAACAAGGTGGGTCTTTCTCAGACGGCTCAAATAGGCGTGTCCGGGGCGAATTCCAATACGAAATGGATAACTAGCAAGTTGATATTTTTGAAGTAAAACTTCTTATGCGACTTCCAACAAGTTTAACGCTACCATGGAGGAGGAAAATTTGCTATAACTCACTAAGAGATGGCAGTATTACAAGTTTTGTGACTACGTAGTTCTACTAGGTACGCAAGATGGCGTGCAAACAGTCATGCATTCGACTCTTCGGTGTGACCAGCCTTTGCTCAATTTCCATGAGTAGAATAACCTCGATAAACTTATGTAATAAAAATAATACAACAAGAAAACAACAAAATATTATGTAGAAGCTCAGTAAAATAACGAGAGAGAATGCGTGGCACTCGAACGCATGCGTGTAGTATTACGAAGTTTCACTTCTTCCGCGCGGAGGGACTCCACGCACTGTTTTTTTTCTTTAACAGGTACGATAAAAATATTATTACGGGCCTGTGTTGTTTTTTAAATAAATTAAATGTAAGTTCATAAAAAAAAAGTAATTACCTCAAAAATATTGAATTCGGTGCCGTTGCGGCGGCAATGATTTTTATCTTTTCTTCTCCAATACATGGCGCTATTCTGGATGTGTTCACAAACAACTAGATTTGTAATATTTCTATGACTTAATAGGCCGAAGTAGAGAAGTTACAACTGGTTGTCTTCACGTCAGACGTTTACAATTGATATCAGTGGCGCACACTTATCCTTTCATATATCTTGTATTCTAGAGGCTGCGATAATAGTTGTTGGAGTAATACAAACTGTCAGTTGCGGCACAACTGACAGTTTGTCCTGTCAGTTGCGTGATGTTATGTAATGTAATTGGTTACAATTTTAATTTCAAAGTATGTGACCTGTCCCAAGCCATTTAAGGTTGACTGTCCTATGCATCAACATACATGCTAAAGCTGACTTTAAAACTTTTTATACCTTCCAAAAGTTGCCAACATTGCAAAAAACCTACCTACTGGTCTTCTTAATCATCCTATTCTTACTCTTTATTGCACATAAAATTAACACAAATATACACAAGTTGCAATAATACAGCTTATTTATAACGTAGCATTTTATGGAAAAGGATTTGTAATGGCTGAAAAAATAATTGTTAGGAGTGAACAGTGAGAAATCGGAGGAGCCAGATAATCCGGCGACACCGTCTATAAATAATTTATTAACCGCCGCTTTGGAGATGGGGCTAGGAAAACTGCGATGGTCAGTTTTTTGGTTTCCCTTTTCGAGTGTTCCTTCTAAGTCAATATTACGTTTTGTAGGACCGCACTGCTATTATAGAGACAAGGCCTATGTCCCAGCAGTGGGAACATTATAGGCTAATTGTTCCGCTACACAAAACCGCTGCGCACGAAGTAAAAGCTGCTGTTTCTTTCTTCTACGCAGGGAGGAGCTCGTGGCTAACTAATAACAGCCGCACGGGTCGATCTTTAAGGTGAAGCCGTGCTTGTCGACGAATGGTCCGTGGATGGGTAACCATAATTACATACCGAGTTTCCTCCGTGGCTCGGAAGCACGTTAAGCCGTCGGTCCCGGCTGACATTTATAGATCTTTGACAGTCGTTACAAGTAGTCAGAAGCCAAAAGTCTGACATTCAGTCTTACCAAGGGGTATCGCATTACCCAGTTACTGGGTTATGGAGGATAGATAGGCCGTCGCTTCATGTAAAATACTGGTACTCAGCTGCATCCGCTTACACTGAAAGCCGACCCCAAGATATTTTTCGAAAAGGCAAGGCAGATGATGAGACTTTTTCAGTCTATCGGGGAGCATGCCCTTCTTTGTTATGCTCTCCTATACCTACTTAGGCAAACTTTGTCCCTGTTTTAACATTTTTTCCCCATTGATCTTCCAATCCTCCGTAAGCTATCCCATGAAGGCAACCAACATTGACCAGAATAAGAATAAAGTATGACGTAATTTCCTCTCGCTCTCCTCATGGCTCAACACAAACAGTTGTTACTGCGCCTCTTTGTTCAAGAATTTTATGTTTCAGCAAACTACGGACGGATTCATTTTAATAATTTTAAATAAAAAAATATTTCGCTTTGTAAGAACGGGTTTTTAAAGAAATTCAATTCTTCTTAGTTGTTTTGCAACCTTGTCAAATTTCAGGAGGTGGTCACGAAAGACATAAATAATAAATTAAAATTACGGTACCTAGTTAATTATTTATAAACGCTGATTTTTTTGGTTAAGTTTGTCAATATTTCAGAATAACCCCCTTATCGTGGTTTAGGGACTTAGAAATTATCGAATAAACGTTTGAGATTGTTTGTATGTGTGTAAGCGAGGTTATAAGGCAAGAACCAGACGGGCCACGTTTAAAACACGGATGGTTCATACTTACCGATTTCCGTAAAAAGAAAAAAAAGAAAAATTTCCTACCCATTTTATTATTGATTCGGGTCGAGAATCATTAGCATAGTTACCTCCTTGAATTTGACGAGGATACAAAACAACACCTTGTAGATACATTTAAATGGGGATGAAACGCATGTGACTTAAATAGTGATGGATATGAATGTTGATGGACGGAGACAGAGAGGAAGGCCAATAAAAGATGGATGGATGGAGTAAGGAATGATATGAAAGAGAAAGAAGTAAATGATGCCATAACGTACTGACAGGGGAGAATGGAAATAGAAAACTTGTTGCACCGACCCCAAGTAGAATGAGACAAGGGCAGGCATGATGATGATTAAGGGCGCACCGAGGAAACGATTCGTAATTTCGAAATAATTCCGTTCGTATAATCCCTTGCTGCATCATTATTACTTAACCTTTAGTTATGAAATTAATTTGTAAGATATTCAAGGATTCACTCATACACTTTAGAAACACGATTACTTGTAATTTTCTCGATAGAAAATAATGCCAAAATAATGTCTAAAAAAGAAAATAAATCCTCAGTACGGCGTAAAACGTTCACGGAATGTTTTAGCTTTTAAATAATAACAAAACTACATGTTTTCTATAATGTATACATTTTAGATTTTCAAAATGGGTATTGGTTTTAATAAAATAAAGGAAATACCTAAATTAGCGCGCGTTCGTTCCATTATAACTAGAGCCGCCACTCTTCCCGGTGCGTCGCGCGCGCCTGTCTTACGCATACATACACGGAGCGCATAGATATCTACCGCCAGAAACTCGGTGCGCTCTTAAATTGAGACGTCTTTCAAGGCCTTTTCCCTAAGGGTTAAGCAAAAGTGACCTATACGCATCAGAGTACACCCACATCATCATCTGCTTAGCCTGTTCCCAACTATAAAAGGGTCGGCTTCCATCATCATCATTCTCTTGCCCTTATCCCAATTTATTTGGGGTCGGCGCAGCATGTCTTCATCTTCCACACTTCTCTATTGCTTGTCATCTCATGAGACACCTCCTCTCTTGCCATATCATCCTTCACACAGTCCATCAATCGTTTCTTTGGTCTTCCTCTACTCTTATAACCATCCACATTCATACATTCATAAATGCAGCTGATTACCAGAATTTTACATGGAGCAACTATACCCACATTATATTGTAATTTATTTTTAAGTTTTGCAAGTAATACTTGATAAATGATGTTTATTTTGCAAATAGGTTTTTACAAACACTTTTACACGTCATTTTTTTTTTAAACTAGATGGGGCCGGTGTTTCGTACCTGACTACTCTGAGAAGAAACAGCCGAAACAAACTCAGAGGTTCTCTGTTAACTTGTTGCTCTTTTAAAGTCCAGATACAATATGAATACGGGGCAAGCTTAATACCATCAAATAAGAACAAATGCTGTCTCCAGGACTTCGATTCTGTAAAATTCAGACGACAACTCACATCTCACATCGCTATCCACGGTCACTTCGCGTAAGGTTCAAAATGACCTTGATTTTGTAGCCAAGGGAGCGTCGAAGTGACGGGGGGAATTACCTTACAGAATGCCACTTCTTACGTCATCTCATACTTTATCTGTCAAAATCTCCCCGTTAATTTAGTTCAACTTGCTGACACGCTCGTAGTGGTGGCGCTAGTGTAAATTCGAATTATCAACCGGGTTTTTAGAATGCCAATCAAGAAACTCACAGCGGATTCAAATTCGAAGTTCTAAGTGAGGTCTTACAGAATCACACCGCAGGATGCTAGTGAAAAATCCCAGATCGAAAACCATTAACACTTTTGCCGACCTGGTATTCGAACTCAGGACCGTTCCGGTACGTTCTGTTAACTGTAATGTAATTATGAAAACAAATGACTTTTTGTTTGAATCATGTTCGCGTATCGATTTACGACAGTTAACAGTAAAGTTAATTGACTGTTCTCGCAAAATTGATTGTTTTTTTTTTTCAACTGCCTCGTTGGTAAATGTTAAAGGCAATTTTTTTTTTTTTTTAGTAATTTGAAATCGACTGCCTCATTGGTCTTATGGTTGGTCCCAATCACAACTACTGAGCATGAGGATCCTGAGTTTGATTCCCGAGTCGAGCATATTGTTATCGGGTTTTTCCATCAGGAATTTCTCAGTAGCAGCCACGGAGTCTGGATTTGCGCCCTGTTGATGGCAATAGGCTCGCCCTCAATTACATAGGACTTAAACATAACTGGCGAAATGTGGGTGTACTCTTAGGTACACCCTGCCTAACCCTTCGGTGCCAGGCGTGATGTTATGTTATAATTGTTTATTCCGAAAAACCGTCATATACGGTGTGGCACGAAGAGTAACGTAATATTATTAGAAGGAAAGGTTGCCTTTTGGTCCATCTAGTGTCAATAGCTCTTTCTGCAAGAATAACAGTATAAATATTTTATGTTACAAATAATCCGTGGATGGGTGACCATAATTACATACCGAGTTTCCTCCGTGCCTCGGAAAGCACGTTAAGCCGTTGGTCCCGGCTGTCATTTGTAGATCTTTGACCGTCGTTACGAGTAGTCAGAAGCCAAAAGTCTTACCAAGGGGTATCGTATTACGACTGCTACTGCGACTGCCTATCTGACCCCCACAACCCTTACTGGTAAGGGTTGTGGGGGTCAGATAGGCAGTCGCTTCATGTAAAATACTGGTACTCAGCTGCATCCGGTTAGACTGGAAGCCGACTCCAAGATAGTTTGGAAAAAGGCTAGGCAGATGATGATGATAGCTGACCTGGGCTGGGAATCGAACCCAGAATCCTCGGTTAGTAGCACTTGCAACCATTACACCAACGAGACCAAACCTCCTTGCTCCTTCTTGAAAGCCGCAATCAGGTGTTTAACGATAACCGTGTCGTAATTAATGTTCACAAACTGTTGTATGTATGCATAATGAGTATTTACTCAGACTGAGCCGACCAAACAGTAACAAGTGATTAAAGAGACTTGTTTATATGAAAATGTGGTTAAGCATGACGCACATATTCTTTAACAGGTGAGGGGATGCAATATTCATATATACAAGGTGTTGTTTTGCATCCTCATCAAAATTCAGGAGGTTGTCACAAAAGACATAAATAATCAATTTAAATTACGGTGCCTAGTTAATTATTAATAAACTCTGCTTTTTTTGGTTGTTTAAGTTTGTCAGTATGTCAGAATCACCCCCTTAACGTGGTTTAGGGAATAAGAAGTTATCGAATAAACGTTTGAGATTGTTTGTATGTGTGAAAGCGCGGTTAAAGGGCGAGAATCAGACAGGCCGCGTTTAAAACACGGGTTTTTCACACTTACCGATTTCCGTACATAAGAAAAAATATAAAAATTATATACCCATTTTATTTTTGATTCGGGTCGAGAATCATTAGCATTACCTCCTTGAATTTGAAGAGGATGCAAAACAACACCTTGTATTCTAGCGTCTAATGATTTGAGAGCGGTGTTGGTGGCTTTTTGGTCACGATCCCGGCTATAGACGAAAGGTTTTTAATGTGCAGTTTAAAAAGTGCATGCAAAACCGTCATGCGGGACATCAAACTAAGTTACTTTGCAAAAATGATTGCTGGGAAAAGACATTTTTTTCTTGAATATAAAACCGCGGCTCTTGTTTCTGCTAAGCAGCTTGCTGAGTTCCTAAAATGTTTGGGCGTCGGTAAAACAAAGAAGACAAATGTGAAATTCATCCATTTATATATAAATAAATAAAATTAAAGTGACTGTTTTTAATTTTAAAATAACAACTTTTTACTGAATTCATATGAAAGTATAAAAAGTACTTATAATTTTTTTTTAAATTTTGTCTGTCAATTTGTTTCGGCTAATCTGCAAAACGGCTAGACCAATTTTTATTTCAAGAAAAAGGATAGAGGTTCCTTGCAAAAAAAATAAAACCATTGGTATTGATGTATTTGTAGTAAGCAACCTACGCTGCCCTCCCATACTTAAGTACTAACGCTGTAACATTCAAATATTGTAAAACCAAATGATTTTAGGATGGTCTGTCAACTGTCAACACGCATAGTCATGCTGTCTGAAAGTTAAAGTGATCTAGTGCTTAAAACTTCGAGTTTGTGTTTAGAAACATTACTAAAGTGAACTTTAAATAGTGATAATCGTGTACAATTATTGGTGGCAAAAAGCAATAAGTGATTCATAATAAAAACAGTGATAAAATCTCAAGAGTGACACTTCAAAATTTCAACTTTTCTTCGTTCACCCACATAATTTAAATTATTAGAAAAGCTTGAAATTAGTAAACGTCAGATGTCAAAATGTCATTTGACATTTGGGAAAGTGTTACCATTGTAAGATAATAATTACTACCATGAGTTGCAAAAATGTTACCAATTTGACTAGAGTGGGAAATCAGGCTCAAAGTCAAACCAATGATACTGATGAAGATCAAAAGAACAAAACGTCGCCTAAGAAATTTGTTCAACAAATCTTTCACCCTAGCCTCTTCAATCGACAAAGATCGAATTCGCTCAGCGAAATTTCATCCAAGCAATCGGGTTCTTCCAACAACCCAGTCCTGCTTGGCTGCGAGAAAGGCTCGGAAGAAGCGACAGAACAAGTGCCAGCCACACAGCCTTCAACAGATGTAGCACAACCTCCACAATGGCAACGAGTTCCTACATCAAAGAAAAGAAAAATATGTGACAACTCACCACCACCAATTGAGTCCGTTAACCGATTCTCAAATCTACCGGTTGACCTATCGGAAGATACCAACACTGAGCCTAAACCACCAAACAAACCCCCTCCTATTGTGCTATATGGGATTGAGGATCTAAACGAGCTTACCAAACTAATTCAATCCGTAATTCGTCCGGAAGAATTTCGGTATAAAATAATAAATAAAAACCTTTTACGCGTAATGGTTAACACAAACAATGATTACAAGCTAGTCATTGACCTGATACGACAAAAAGGACTAATCGGGCACACATTCTCTCGTAAAGATACGAAATGCTATAGAATAGTTATAAAAGACCTCCATCATACTACTCCTCACGATGCAATCGTACAGGAGTTGGAAAAATCTGGTAACAAGGTCAGAGGAGAAATCATTAACCACCGCTATGGCCCAGAGAAAATTCCCACATCCACATTTTTTGTAAACTTGGAACCTAGCCCAAATAATAAACTGGTTAAAAATATCCAGTATATACATCATCAACGCATTAAAATCGAAGATCCTCGCAAAACAAAGACTATAGTACAATGTCAAAGATGCCAACAATATGGCCACTGCAAAAACAACTGCATGAGGCCATACAGATGTGTCAAATGTGGGGAGGGCCATAAAACTTCAGAGTGCCCCAAAAAAGACAGAAATACACCCGCCAAATGCGCCCTTTGCTCCTGCGACCACCCTGCTAATTACAAAGGTTGTCAAGTTTACAAAGAAATCCTTTCAAGAAAAATGAAACCAAGAAGTTTCCCTACCGTCAACTTTCCTACTGATATTCCACGCACCGATACAACTCTAGAAAGATCCGCCCTACCCCAACGAAACAGCCATCGCAGATCAGAACGAAGCTACTCGGATATTGTTGCTGGATCTATCAAAGATCGTCCACGAGACAATGCCAAAACATCTAGCCACATGGACAACTCTCAACAAAACGTAACTCTAATGGAACAACTTTTGATCAAACAAAATGAAAAAATCGACCTACTCCTGCAACAAATAAGTACACTAATGGGTCTTTTAACTACTGTCATTACAAAACTAGCACCATAAATGACTCCACTACGAATTGCGACCTGGAACATCAATGGATTGGCTCCCAATATCCAAGAGTTGGAGACTTTAATAAAAACAAACAAACTAGATGTGGTACTAATTTCAGAATCACATGGCACATCCCGAAGCTCGTTCCGCATTAAGGGATTCAACATTTACCATACTCCCCATCCCGACGGTAGTGCACATGCTGGTTCAGCGCTGGCCATTCGAGGAAACCTAAGACATTCACAGATAGAACCGTATTCTACAGTGCATCTACAAGCAACATCTGTTAGACTGGAGGACCGAGCAGGCCCTATTATTCTCTCCTCAATCTATTGCCCACCAAGACACAAAATAACCTCAGAGATGTTTAAAACCTACTTCAACACTCTTGGCCACAGGTTTATTGCCGGCGGTGACTGGAACGCCAAACATACATTTTGGGGATCCCGCTGTAGCAGCACTCGTGGACGCGATCTGAAACGTTGTGTAGATGAAAATCACCTGAAACCGATATCTACAGGTGAAGCTACCTACTGGCCTAGCGACCCTAAGAAACTACCGGATCTCCTGGACTTCTTCATAAATAAGGGTATAGAAAGTTTACACAGTACAATTGAATCGAGCCTAGACGGATCATCAGATCACACACCGGCGATCCTCACTATTAGTACTAGTGAGCTCTCTCGAGAAATAACAGAGTCTCTGACAAACAGCCGAACTGACTGGGACGGTTTCAAGACTTACCTGAATGATAACTTTACTCCTACTATACCTTTAAAGAATCAAGACGATGTAGATGACGCCTGCAGATATCTCACAAACACTATTCAAATTGCTGCGTGGATTAACTCCCCCTCTCCATCTAGAGGTCTAACCAACCCATCTCATCCTCCTGATATTATGCAAAAAATCTTGGAAAAACGCCGGCTCAGAAGAATTTGGCAACAGTCCCGTCGTCCGCTTGATAAACTATACTACAACAAGGCAGCTAAAGAGTTAAAAGCCATAGTTCAGGAATCTATTAATTCGACAGTCGCTACAAATCTACAGATGATGTCACCTACGGGGATTGGTGCAAGCTCGCTCTGGAAGGCAACCAAAAACTTAGACAAGCCTCAACAGTCTCATCCTCCAATTCGGTCACAAGCATCCTGGGCAAGAACAGAATTGGAAAAAGCTGAAGTATTCGCAATGCATCTGAGCTCTATATTCAAACCCAACGAAAGTGCTGCAGACGATCGTGATATTGATGCAATATTGGAACAAGATCTGCAAATGTGTCTGCCCATCAAACCAACAACACCTAAAGAAATTGCGAAGGAAATAAGACAACTGAACTCGAAGAAAGCTCCGGGATTTGACTTGATCACATCTTCTATCCTAAAAAATCTACCCAGAAAATGCATAGCCTTCTTAGCTAGCTTGTTCAACGCAATTTTTCGAACATCTCACTTTCCTGACCTCTGGAAAATCTCAGAAGTTGTCATGATCCACAAATTGGGTAAACCTGAATATGAAGCGTCATCTTATCGGCCGATAAGCTTAACTCCTGTACTCTCCAAACTGTGGGAAAGGATATTCTTGCACCGTTTAAAACCATGCATGGAAGTCAATGACGTTGTACCACCTCACCAATTTGGCTTTCGGAAATCGCATTCAACGATAGAACAGGTACACAGAGTTTATCAAACAGGAAGACAGGCCCTTGAACGCAAAAAGTACTGCTCAGCGGCATTTCTTGATGTACAGCAAGCTTTTGACCGTGTCTGGCACAAAGGGTTACTGGTTAAAGTGAAGGAAAAACTTCCACACTCAATGTTCCTGCTCATCAAGTCGTATTTATCCGACCGCTGCTTCAGAGTTAAACAAGGCGAAGCAAGATCAAGATTGTTTGGTGTGGAAGCTGGAGTACCACAGGGTTCTGTTCTTGGCCCAGTGTTGTATAACATATTTACATCCGATCTACCCACATTAGACGACGTAACAGTTGCAACATACGCTGACGACATAGCCTACTTATCAGTCGAGGACAACCCGGAAATGGCCAGCAATAAACTCCAAAATCAGCTAGACGAGACACATAAATGGCTCAGCAAGTGGCGGATACGCGCAAGTGCATCCAAGTCTAACCATATCACCTTTACGCTCAGGCACGGAAACACTCCTCCTGTTAGACTTGGACCTGATACCTTACCACACACAGATTGTGTTAAATATCTTGGCTTTCATTTAGATAGGCGCCTAACATGGAAGCATCACATTAAACAAAAAAGGGAGGAGGTAAACCATAAGTTCCGCAATCTGTATTGGCTTATGGGAAGAAATTCGGTACTCTCTGTAGACAACAAACTACTCATCTACAACTCGGTCCTTAAACCAATTTGGACATATGGAATTCAACTGTGGGGCGTAGCCAGCAAATCCAACATTTTGTGCCTGCAAAGGGTTCAAAATGGCATATTAAGAGCAATAATAAATGCACCTTGGTTTACTAGGAATGACGAAATCCACGACTACCTACAAGTGCCGTCCGTAAACTCTGAAATCGAGCGGTTCAAACGTCAACACAAGGCACGCCTAACCATGCACCCAAACCCACTAGTAACTGAACTTTTAAACCCGACAGCGGTGGTAAACAGGCTGAAGAGGAACCACCTTCTATAAGTGGGAGGCGCAGCACTGGCTGCTCCACCACAACGCCATATATTATCAACTGGAACAAATTCGCTTATGGTCTGACGACCGATTGCAAATCGAAGAGAGAGGAAAAAAAAAAAAAAAAAAAAAAAAATGATTTTAAAAGAGTAACCATGGAGTTCTTTGCCGGTTCTTCTCCATAGGAAATGACCAACCCGAACGTGCACCTTTTGGCCTATGTAATATTAAATATTTTTTTTTATTTTGCATTGTTAACAAAAATTTATTCAAATAGGGAAGTAATAGTTATAATAATTTCACGTGGACGACGGTCTCGGGCAGTTGCCCGACAAGCTTGCAGGTTGTTATTAATATTCAAATAAAGGCGTCTAAACTCAACAATCATACTTGCGTCTTCTGTTAACATCCAATAATCTGAAAAAACACCTTTTGATCCAAAACAAACTCGACTAATCCAGAAATAAGTTCCCAATTCCAATGACAGAGTTTTCAGGACTAATGACTCAAATTACGCAACTTCTCTCAAGTTGGTGGCAATTAGGTGGGTTTCAAGAGTTAAGCAAGTGGCAAGTCCTCTGAGAGCTAACTTAGTTGACAGTGCGCCTGACTAGACGTCCCGGAAGCCTGGATTATGCCAGTTGAAACTGTTCGGAGAACTTTTAGCTAAGATTAATTCGGCATGATCGATTCGAAGATGTACATCTCTTCCAGATGTTCATCGATTTGTGCGGTTAAGAAGCCATAAGTTTAATTATACAAGGTGTAACTCTACGCAAAAGTTTTTGCTGGGATACGACTTTTTTTTTATGAAAATCCCTGGGGCTCAATGTAACGCCCTCAAAAAATTGTATCGATGGGTGTATACAAAATGTTGTTTTGCACCTTCGTCAAATTCAAAGAGGTAACTGTGCTAGCGATTCTCGTCCCGAATCAATAATAAGATGGGTAGGTATTTTTTTGTTATTGACGGAAATCGGTGAGTCTGAACCACCCGTGTTTTAAACACGGGACGTCTGATTCTCGCCCTATCGCGCTTCCACACATACAAACAACCTCAAACGTTTATTCGATAATTTCTTATTCCAAAATACTTTAAAAAACGGTTAAACAAGATCAAAAACATTTTTTTTTGTAATTGAAGTTGAAATCCTGCTTCTATTCAAATAATTGTGCGGTTAATATTTGATAAGTTTAGAAAGTTGTGTATTGAAGTTGTGTTGTAATTTAATTTAAAATAAAAATATTACGTTTCAAGAATAAATTATGTTTTGTTAGTTAAGATCAGTGATCCTGCTAATCTGACATGAAACACTGAAACAGAGGTCACAGCCTTTTTTAAAACCCTTAAAAATAAAGCTTATTTTTTAAGTATATATTATTTCGTTTATTCATTTACTAATAATTGAACACACCTAAAATAATAATTGACGGTATTTGACGGCATGGTTGGCGCAGTGGTTGAGCAATTGACTGTTGCGCTACGTGTCGTGTGTTTTATCCCCGCACGGAACAAATATTTGTATGGCCTACAGATAGTTGTTCCGGGTCTGGCTATTAGTGTATGGGAGTTTAAATGTTTATAAACGCACCCACGATACAGGAGAAATTCCAACTAACTAAATATAAAGTAACTTAAAAACAACCGGGCGCTTATCCTCTTGATCGCTGTCATTCGGAAAAATGCCCAGATGACTGGCAGCATTGCCATGTTGTATGGCAATGCTTATTCTTTACCCAAAGAAAGAGCCAGCCCTTTTTTTTTTTTTATTTACTCAAAATCAGTATAGCTACAACATACAAAAGGTCTGCCAAACTGCAAAACAGTTTGTCGGCAGTTGTTCTCGTTTCACAATATTAAAATACTAACAAAATTTGAATTATATTGTAAACAAAGTGCAAAAAAAGAAAAAGAAAGTAAGAAAAAGAAAGTAAGGCTACAGAAAAAAGGTCATTTTCACATCAAAGGACATTTTACACCCATGGACAATGACATGGACATTCCCATTGTCCATAGATACAAAGCTAACTATGGGCACAATGAGAGGTAGCGTTTTTTAAGAACATTTTTGAGTTGATCTTTAGATTTGACATGCGATATCAATTTTGGGGGTAGCTCATTTACCAACGTCGGTACTACATACCTTCTTGTGCGCTTACCAAAGTAGTTTCTGACTTTAGGAACAGCAAGTGTCTTCTTTTTAGATAAGCGAGTTGGGTACATATACCTACGTTCCTCCTTGTGATTTTCATTATTAAATTGTTCAGTCAAGATATTAACCTTGGTTTTAAAGTGGACCGAAAGTATTTTACAAATTTTGAACAGCTTTTCATAATTTTTATTCAGGCTTTTTTTCGTTTTTTTATCTACAAGTAGTTTAAGTAGCCTTATTTGCAGGATATTTATTTTATTTAAGTGTGTAGGGAACGTAAGGCCATAACCACCCAACCCGTATTCAATAACTGAGTCAGCCAGCGCATAGTATAAAGTATACAATACTTTTCTGTTGACAGCATGTTTAAGAGTCTTTAATTTACCTAGAATGGATCGTAGCTTATTGCAAACGTTGTTGACATGCAGATTCCATGTGAAAGTGTTATCTATTACTAATCCTAGGTACTTATAAGATGTAACTGTTTCTAAGTATGAGCATTGACAGTTCAGCTTGTTGTTATGCAGACATTCGTACGAATGACCCTTCATTAGCACTGTCCACAAATTATTTTTATTTTTATGATACGGAGAGTGAATGGTCATGCACTTAGTTTTATTTATGTTGATTATAATGCCATTATCATGTGCCCACTGAACTACACTGTCAAAATCGTTTTGCATAGTTTGCTTTATTGCGTCAATATTATTATGACTATAAACCAGGCAAGTATCATCAGCATACATAAATGCCTTACATTTTTTTAAGACGTTAGACATGCTGTTAACGTGCATAATATATCCCAATGGCCCATATACTGAACCGGTCGGAACTCCGAATTGAATGTCGCCCCGTACACTTTCAGCTCCACTGACACATACTTTAAGTGACCTTTGGTGTAGGTACTTGCTAAACCATGTATTCATAGGGCCCCTAATGCCACATTCATTCATAGCCTGCAGCAAGCCGCCGTGGTCTAATGTATCAAATGCTTTTTTGAAGTCTATAAATATAACCATAACTATTTTTTTTTCGTTAAGTTGGTTATTGACTTCATCTGTAAATTTCTCTAGTGCAGTGGCAGTACTTCTATTGATTCTAAAACCGTGTTGGACATCGTTTAATATATTATTGTTTTCTAAAAAGTGAGTGATTTGTTTAACTATAATTTTTTCGACAAATTTATTTACTGAATTAAGTATTGCTATAGGTCTATAATTGCAAAAATCTGATGGGATCCCTGTTTATATATAGGCCTTACTATAGACTTTTTAAGTTCTTCTGGATATTCAGATTTTTTAAAACTACTATTGATAAAATGAGCTATTACTGGACTAATCTGTTCTTTAATATGTTTTAAATCTTTAATCCTAATACCATCTGACCCCGGCGACTTGCCGCAGTCTAATTTTTCAATTACAGATTGTACGTCTTTTGGTAGGATCTTTTTAAATCTAAAACTTACATTACAGTCATTTACATAACTCATCCTGTCCAAAAAATTGTGTTGACATTTATGTTTAATCATATCTACTTCTTTCGTAAAGGTTTCACAGAAATTGTTGCAGATATTTTGTAATGTTTCATTTCTAAGTAAATGCTTCTCTATTACAGAATCTACTCCTAGTTTAGACCTACCAAGCCAACTATTTACATTATTCCATATTTTTCTCATGTCTCCCTTACAATTAATTATGGTTTCACGTCTACTTTAGTTTTTGGCCATATTTATAAGCTTCTGCGTCTTATTTCTGCACCTAGTGTACTGTAAACGTTTGTTGTTATTTTTAGGATCACTTTTCCACTGTCTAAATAGCATATCTTGGTCTTCTATAAGCATGCGTAACTTATCAGTAACCCACGACTGCGTTTTGCGTTTAGGGCGCACCGAGTTAACCATTTCAGAGCTTTTATAAATATCGCCAAAAATCGCGAGCATTTTTGTATACAATTCGTTTGGGTCTTGTATTTGTAACAAAAATGACCAATCCACATTACACAGTTTATCACTTACAGCTTTGTTGTCGTACCTCGTCTTACTCACACACGTAATGTCTCTTTCTTTGTCAATAACAGCTGAGATTCCCGTTAGATAGTGATCGGCTACCTGGCTCGTGAGCGTGTATGCGTGAACGTCGCTCGCCCCGCCACTCACATTTCGCATGAAGACGTGATCGATGCATGACGCCACTCGCTTCTGTCCGACAACCGCCTCGCGAGTTATGTCGTGAATGCCGCATTGAAGTCCCAGATCTGCTAACGAGTTTAAATATCTATTTGCCGAAGAATCCAGTGCACTCTCTAACAAGTTAATGTTACAGTCCCCTACTAATATAATATCAGTGTCCATAGGTAGCGCTTGAATAATCTTTTCTATTTCTTTTGTAAATATTCCTTTATTTGTGTGTGGTGGCCTGTAGATTACCAATAGATAAGAGTTGTAAACATTCTTAGCAAGGTGGCCGTATATCAACTCAAACGACGATGCATTGTAGTTTTGTAGTGGACTGTACTGTAGACAACTTTTGACATAAACAAGTATGCCTCCTCCTCGCTTTTTTTCTCTGGTTTGTGAAAACATATTGAAGCCATCGATCGTGTACATAGGGACTTCATCCTGTCTAATATTTATTTCTGTGAGACACAACACATCCAGTTGATTCAAAATCTTTTGCAATAGTACCTTCAACTGATTGAAATGTTTTCTTATGGATCATATGTTAATGTGTATGATTTGTATTTTAGTTTCATTTGTTGTTACGTAGGTAGACCATGTATTAATATCTGTAAATTTTATATATTCAATATCCTGTAGTTGTGATTGTAGATCAAAGTTTATCACCATGATGTAAGTTTATTGAAGACACTATTGTTTAACAGTTCGACATGATATTGATATCGTTTTAGATATGGTCTTTTTGAATATATGTTTCTATATCACCCTCATTCCGAATATGGTATATTTTTTGTCAATATCGTTTTTTTTTTATTAGAATTTTGGCATCCTGGATCCATATATATTTATAGGTTTCTTTGAGCTTTGTTTTTGTCGCCCAAAATAGTTGCCTGTTTTGCCGGGTTACATGCTCATTTATGAAGATTCGCGATGAGTCATTGTTGTTTAGAATCATATGGTTTGTAATTAGTGATTTTCGACTTTTAAGCCATTCTCCTCTCGCCACTTTTGTACGCAGTGTCACAACTATGGGCCGAACCTCTTTCTTTTCGGATCCTACCCTCCATGCACTTTCAATTTCGGTTTTATCTATTTTTAAGATCTCAGCACATTTTTTTACCACATCAACGGTTTTTTCACCTTCTTGCATTTTTAAATTCATTATTTCGATGTTTTTGTTTAATTCCTTTTGTTCGAGATATCCGATTCGTTCTTCCAGTGCTTTGTTGCATTTATCTAAATTGATATTTCGCTGTATTAGATCCTTATATCTGTTTTCCATTGCCTTGTTATTTTCTATAGTATCCCTTTTGAATGTCTCCATTTCATCATGCTTCGCGCTTAGAAACTGCAGTGTTTTTTCGAATTCGATATTGGACTTTTTTAAGTCGCCTATTTCAGACTTAATGACCGACACATCCTTTTGCAGCAATAACAGGCGTGAGTCTTGTTCCTCCTTTATCGAATTCAGAAGAGAATTCATGGCCTTTACCTCCTTTTGAACAGCTTTCAGTGTAACATGCAGGCTGTCAGGAGAACCAGCCTTGTGCCGTCTAGGTTCTTGAGTGATAGAAGAATCGCTATCTGATTCCGCGCGATTTTCGCGTTTCTTCATACCCTGTCGTGTTCCGACCCATTTCGATGCAGGTGTTTGTTTACCCTTAACATCTGAAGCTGACTTCTCAGAAGACTGGGCCTCCTCCACTTCCACCGATGTGGGAGTACACTGTGCCTTTGACATTGTTAGTCTTTAGTCAAATTAACACTCAGGCCAGTCACAGTGGCACAACTTAAGCTCACACACTACTTTGCACTTATTTATTAAATTTGGTACGCAATTGCACAGCGCAAGCGACACGTTCGCTCGCTCGCACGGACAACGATCCCTCTGGTCTCACGAAGTGGCAACAGTCGACGAGAAATATAAGTTAATACCTTGTTTATTAAACCTTGACTGCCTCGTAAGTCCCGTGGCTGCAAGGGTGACTGCTCAGCATGAGGTTCTGGTTTCGAGTCCCAGGTCGCGCTAAGAGTTATTGGGTTTTTCTATCAGGAATTTCTGAGTAGCATCCACGGGGTCTGGATTTTTGCCCGTTGTATCGCAATAGGCTCGGTCCCTATTACATGCGACTTAAAAACTCTTTTTAATAACTGGCGAAATGTGGGTGTACTAGTAGGCACACCGTTACTTAAGAAGCATCTTTAGTGGGCCTTTCTCCATACAAACGTATTCCGCTGTTTTCTTCGTGGATAATGCTTCTAGAGCAGTAATTTTCTAGGTCTTATTAATACATGCCCCAATCATTTCCTTTCTTTCTAAACATAATCACTAAAAGAATTATGAAAATTCAAAAACCCGAAAAAAAAGCCCGTTTTTACCGCCATGTTCAGACGACTATCAGATAAATTTGATAAGTTTTTAACGAAAAAGAAAATAATAGAAGCATAGATATACTTTTCCTCTAAATTGATATAAGAATTATTCAGATCAGTTTAGTTTTGAAGAAGAAAACAGCGGAATACAAAACTTCTTTTGGTCAAGATTTTTGTAGGTAAAATCAGCCTGAGCTGCAGTTGTCCCTTTCGCACTTTACGGGGGCTTGGTCAGGCGCAGCGCGATAGCAATAATTTCTTCAAATACATATTCTTCAAATTCCCCGGGACTAGAGTCCCCTCTTAATTTTTTGGGGATTACAGGTGTGATGTTATTTTTTATGAACTATGCCTTTAACCTTCGCGAAAGGACAAGCAATAAGTTGACAAAGTCCAAATATAATCTTGGTCAGGTTATGTAAGGACCCTGCAGATAGTGTCTGAGCTATTGAGGAAAGAAATGCAAAGACCTGACCAGCCAGCGCAAGCATATTTGCCACTGAACGTGTATCCCAACCAAAACCTTCACTGTGAAGCTGTTCTTTACTTAAAAAATCTCCCTTTTCCCAATCAAAATAAAAATAAAAAATATCAATAGTCTTTTATTCAAACTAGGCTGATAATCAGCACCCCTTCACCACTTCCTAGTGTTTTAAGTGTACAGCCAAGCGAGCGCAGCATGTCTTCTTCTTCCATACTTCTGTATTACTCGACATCTCATGAGACTCCTCCTTTCTTGCCATCCTGCACACAGTCTATCCATCGTTTCTTTGGTCTACACCAATTTACTTAAAGATTCTTTTGCGGTAATACATACCCGTTACCAGCGGTATTTCATCATCATCAGCCTATAATGTTCCCACTGCTGGGACACAGGCCTCCTCTATGATAGGGAGTGGGCTGTAATCCACCACGCGGGCCCAGTGCGGGTTGGTAGATGTTACAAGTCTTCGATTTTTTTTAAAATTTAATTTGCTAACGAGGTAGCCAAAGGGCAATGGCTAGCAACTTTTATAAATAAAATATCCCAAGCCTGCAAAATAAAAGCCGTTGCTTTGGCCGTGTTCCCTTGAAACGTAATAAAAATGAATGTTTAATTCTTGCTCGAATGCAGTGCAAAACTACTCTTATACATTACACAGGGTTTGTTTGTCCGGTTTGTTTTAAAAATTTTAAAATACGTGTGTAATTTAGTTCTGTTATTGCGTCAATAACTTAAGGTAGAAAGAGATCAAATATAAGGGGCACGCGCACTGAAACGCGCTGGTGTCGTACGCGCCGCAGTCATCGCATTGTATAAATTGAAATCGTATGCAACGCCCGTATTTCAGTAAAATGCTGTAACGAATAAGGATTCCGAGCGCGCGCGGATGACATCATTATACACCGTGTAAATCACCTCATCACGAAGCCGTCAACCAAGCATTCTGTACAGTAACTAAGTAACTTTACGCAAAAATTATTGCTTTTTTTTGGGGGGTGTAAAATCATGTTTTGTGGTAGAACTCAATGTAACGCACTCAAAACATTGTGCTGATGGACGGATTGAATAGTACGGGGGTCGTGGAGGTGTTTAAAGTCAAAATCTTACATTAAAAACTTGTATATAAAAAAATACTTGTCAAAAAGTTGGAACTTCGACCCCTAATATCTCCGTAACTAGAAGGTTCCCAGGTATGGTGTAGAACAAAAAAATGATCACAATGACGGACGGGGAGAACCAGTGCCTTTCGGCTTCGTTAAGAGGTGTTTTACACCCTTTATTCGACGCGAAGAACGAAGGAAGAAAGAAGATCTTGAGGTCCTGGGTTCGATTCTAAGGTCGGGCAACGTGTCATTGGGTTTTTCCATCAGGAATTTCTCAATAGCAGCCACCGAGTCTGTATTTGTGCCCAGTTAATGGCAATAGGCTCGCCCCCGATGGGAATTAAACATAACTGGCAAAATGTGGGTGTACTATTAGGTAGGTACACCTCTGCTTAATCTTTCTGGGGTTACAGGCGTTATGGTATGAATACAACTTGATTAATTTACAGGCAAAACTTTATGCTTATTATTGCTTATCATAATTATACACCGGTATACATTAACGGTTGCGTAATACCTTACGAAAATACAGCCAAATACCTAGGTATGACGCTTGACGCAAAACTTCGCTGGAAGGCTCATGTCAAAAAGAAACGCCTGGAGTTAGATCTACGCTACAGGAATATGTACTGGCTACTTGGCAGACATTCATCATTGTCAATGTACAACAAAGTACTTCTGTACAAACAAGTACTTATGCCTGTATGTGCATACGGTATACAGCTTTGGGGCTATACAAAACGCACCAATATTGAAATAATTCAAAGATTTCAAAATAAGGTACTTCGGAGCATAGTAAACGCTCCCTGGTACATTAGAAACGAGGACATCCACCGGGACTTAGGAGTGGACCTTGTCGCTAAAGTTATAAAAAAATACGCCGAAGCTCATGAACAAAGACTTCATAAACATGTGAATGTCGAGGCTATTCAGCTCCTTGACACCACGGACATAGTAAGGAGATTGAAAAGGACTAAGCCTTTTGAATTAGTTTAGTGATTGTTACGGAGTGCAGTGAGTGCTACCTTTTATGAACACAAAAACTAAGTGTTCTTCCGTCATAATAGAGACAATAAGAAAAGTGCCAATGGACACATTCTTTAGTATAAATTTACTAGCAAATTAAGTTAAATTTAAATTACTTATTAGCCTCAAGGCTAGATTGTAATTGTTATGAGGTAACCATTCGGTTACAACATAATGAAAAAAAAAAAAAAAAGCTTATCATATCATGCTCGTCCCGTTTTGATGACATGCTGTGTCTGCAGTTGTTCTTTGTCCCTCAACGCATTTTCAGGTAAGATTAACGTGTAAGGAATAGTTACTTAAGGTAAGGTTACGTAAGGTGCTAACAACACGATAAAGAAAATAAATAAATACCAAGTGAACTCACGTGATGTTAGCTAGCCAGGCAAACGGTAGCAGATGTAACAAATAAATATAAATTTTTGTCCAAGCGACGACACGACAGCAGCAGTGGGAAACGCATTGCGGCGCTCACTACCAAATGTATTTTAGTGCACAGTGATAAATATAATGGTAAAACTCGGACAAATTGGGCAGTGCGGCCTAAGCTTTGTAATTTGTATTTGGAAAAAACATAACTTTTGCGATCTTATTTTTTTAATTGCGATTGGTTTGATCTTGGCTCTAGTCTAGGTCAGAGATGACAGAGACAAATTCGACGATGGTACGAGCTTACCCAGAAGAAGCATGTTCACTATAACTTTGAAGAGATTAGGGTTGTAAGTGTTCGGACACAGACGCATACAGAGCGTTCCAATCCTTTGGTGTGCGTATTATCAAAGACGTTTTACAACGCTGAGTGCGTATTGGTGGAATAGCAATAAGGTAGGGATGGTAACTTGCAGTGCGTCTAGATGTCCGATGGTAGAAGGGGGCCGGTGGGATGAGGTCGTGGAGTTCTTGGGCACACTCACCGAAGTATCGCCTGCAGAAGACTGACTTTTTACTTTATTATTTGCAATTAAAAATATACAAGCTACTTAATTGCAAGTATTGTGAAAGTCTTAATATTTTGCAAAAGGGACTGATTCCCTGGTCAGGCAAAGAGTTATGTCTGGGTTTTTTATTAAGCATATTCCAGTGGCAGCGGATTGGCTTGGTTGATGGCTATATGCTCGCTGGGGTTCAGCATCGGCGAAAATGAGTCCCCTTGTCTCACACCTTCGTTGATTTTAAATTTGGGTACATTATTGCATGGGACTAAAACGTGCAATATTGGTGTTCTATAGGCGCAACTCTGCCCTTCGAGGATTGCAGGCGTAACGTTATACAAGCTGTTGTTTAGAATTCTCGTCATATTCAAGGAGGTATCTATGCTAATGATTCTCGACCCAAAACAATAATAAAATGGGTAGGTAATTTAAAAAAAAAAATTATTTATGGAAATCGGTAAGTGTAAACCACCCGTGTTTTATTCACGGCCCGTCTGATCCTCGCCCTATAACCACGCTTTCACACATACAAACAATCTCAAACGTTTATTCGATAATTTCTTATTCCCTAAACCACATTAAGGGGATTTTTCTAAAACACTGACAAACTTATACAACAAAAAAGCAGCGTTTAATAATTTTCTAGGTACCTTAATTTATATTGATTATATTATTTATGGTTTTTATGACAAGCTCCTGAATTTTGACGAGGATGCAAAACATCACCTTGTATGTAATAAACAACATTAAAAAATGCTTATTTTAGCTCTAAAAATAAACTTAAACGACCCAAACGAACAAGGTATGATTCAACCAGATGTTACTGAAATTACGTGGAGCATATTTCATCAGTTTAATGAAACGGCCACCAGGTGGCGTAAGTGATGACAACTGGAAACGGCTGTAGGAACTAATGGATTTTATTCCAACTGTAGTTTTTGTTGGAAAAAACTAGTATACAGGGTGAAACGGAAAGGAATACATACAGGAAATCAGGATGGCTACGAATCGCCTATCTTTTAAAATTAAAGTACGCGAGTATATTCGGAAAAAAACTACCAGTATCGTCACAACGTTAATATTTTCCCCATTGTTTTTCCTGTTATATTAGTATTTATATTTTGATTTATATTTATAGTATTTTGATATATTTTTATAGTACTTTATGTATCCTTTGTAGTTTGGTTTAGTAATCAATGTATAATATTTTATAGACACCTACCACTGTTTGTCTCTGCATCACCCAAACGTTGACTGGTAGAAAATGTCTATGGAATTAAGTCCGACTCTGTACTGTGCTTGAAGTGTTAAATAAATAAATAAATACTTAAGGGTGTGCTATATACAGACCATCAAACTGAGCATGTTTCTCCATCGGACAAACATCATAATAGCGAAAAAATTATCTGCTTCTCCATACAATTTGTTGAGCGCATTCGTCAGAGCATAACATTCATATAAATAAATAAATATTAAGCTTATCAGCATCTTAGTTACCATCTCGACTTATTGGCTGCTTCATTGGTCGGGCGGTCGTAAGCGCTACTGCTGAGCATGAGGTCTTGGGTTTGATTCCCGGGTCGGGCTGTGTTATTGGATTTGTCCATCAGGAATTTCTCAGTAGCAGCCACGGAATCTGGATTTATGCCCGGTTGATGGCAATAGGCTCGCCCCCTATTACGTGGGACTTAAACATAACTGGGCAAAATGTGAGTGTACTATTAGGAACACCTCTGCATATCCCTTCGGGGATAACCAGCGTTATGTTATGTTATTTAGAGATTGTTGTTTGATTTACTACGGCAGAACTACGTTCATTATGCCACAATTAAACAATTAAATCCGATACAAAATCATTTTAATGACAAACGATTGATTAATTATCATCGAACAAAACAACATTAAAAGAATAGCTTTCATTAATGATTTTTATTAATTAATTTTTTTTTTTTTATTAATTTGTCCGATGACCTGTCGCACGCATTTGGCCTCTGTGAAACACATGTTGTGTGAACCGTAACCTCCGCAGAGGCAGAGGCTGCAGTGTTGCCTCGGATTATGGATGAAGTTACCTAGTGGGCATGTGACGTTACCTGTGGATATAATATACGATAATAATGTTAATTAAACATTGCCCGCGTGTGTTTTTTTGTTTTTGTATTTTTTATTTTTATTTTAAAGACATTTCCCCACACTAGGAATGGCTTCTGTATTGTTGGTGCGTTTACAAACATTTAAACTCACATAGGTACACAAACATCCAGACCCGGAACAACTACCTGTAGGCCATACAAATATTTGATCCGTGCGGGTATCGAACCCGCGACACGCAGCGCAGCATTCGATCGCTCAACTACTGCGCCAACTGTGTCGTCATTGCTTTATACAAGGTATAAACGGACGCTTAACAAAGCCGAAAGGCACTTGTTCTCCCCGTCATTGCGATATTTTTTTTGTTCTGGACCTTACCTGGGAACTTTCTAGTTACGGAGACATTGGGGGCCAAAGTTTCAACTTTTACACAGATTTTTTTTGAGGCAAGTTTTTAATGTTATAACTTTACATTAAATACCTCCATGACCCGTTTAAATGCATATGTTACCGGCCAAACCCGATTTCCGGCTAAACTAGTTGTGTTATGTTCTAGTTTTGTTTCGTTCTACAAATATCTAAATAGGTATGTTCTCAAGACCCACCTTGGCATAGAGCTAGTTCTTCTCGTGTGCATATCCACCTGCCGTGTGCGTTATACGTGCAGCTTACGCACTGGGTAGGGTACCCAATCTCTCATACTTCATCCAGCTCGTCTGAAATTTTAAAAACAAATGGGCCAACCGGTGAACTTAATCCGAGTTTTTTTTTCTAAGAAAAACTTTTCATCTCTATCATTCTTTTCTTAATCATAGATTCGATCAAATTATTTGTTTTTGCTACGATATAATAATTTACCTGGTTCTTTTTGGTGAGCGGCATCTGAAAAAAAAAACAATAATGAAAATGAAATATTTTTTTTTAGATTTGAAAAGAGGGCCTAACATGAACGCGTGAAGTAGAAGCATAACGTAAATACGAACGATTTTAAAATTGAAAAGATATTATTTACCTTTTTTTTCCCACGCGATTTTGCTACGGGATCTTCCTTTAATGACGTGAGGTTTTTAGGCCAATTTTAAGCTCCTCCCTCTTGGTTGAGTTTCTGGCTACCCTCCCGGGGAAAGGTAAAAAAACGTGTTCGACCTCACGTTATTGAAAGACAACTGCTAGGGCCAATTTTTTTTTTCGGGTCGGAAATCATCAAATGACTCCTCCCGCTCTGGGCGGAGCGGAAGGGAGACTCAGACTTGTACTGACTAAAACCCATCCATGTTTCTTCTTAGCCCTTTGTATTCCAGGGCCTCGGTATCTCTTTCGAATAGTCCCGCAGCCTTTGCAGGCATCGGCTCTCTGGGATCCCTTCCGATTTGCTGACATCTCCTTGAGGCGCGCGTGGAACACGAACGCGCCGTCGAAACGGCCTGTCATAAGACAGACGGACGGTAAGCTAGCCCGTTACTCACCGTCCACAGGCCTGCGCCTACGGTGGCCAGGGGCCACTGGGTGGCCCCCGACGCCCGGGGCGTCTCCCGCGGCGGCTGGGACGAGAGGTTCTCTCCCTCTCACGTTCCGCCGCCTTCTTCGCTAGCATGACTATTTCGCAGAAGGAGGCGCCGGCTTCTCATTCCCTCTCACTCCGGACCATGGATTGAACAAAGGCCGTAACAAATACCGCATATACAAGGTGGTGTTTTGCATCCTCGTCAAAATTCAGGAGGTTGCCACAAAAGACATAAATAATCAATTAAAATTACGGTAACTAGTTAATTATTAATAAACACAGATTTTTTTGGTTGTTTATGTTTGTCAGTATTTCAGAATAACCCCTGTGGTTTAGGGACTAAGAAATTATCGAATAAACGTTTGAGATTGTTTGTACGTATGGAAGCGCGGCTATAGGGTGAGAATCAGACAGGCCGCGTTTAAAACACATGGTTCACTTACTGATATCCAGAAATTAAAAAAAAAAAATTACTTACTCATTTTATTATTGATTCGGGACGAGAATCATTAGCATATTTACCTCCTTGAATTTGATTCTGCTGTGTTCATAATTGCTGTCTCAATTCCTCCAAGACCCTGTTTTGGTCGCCGTCGCCGGCGCACAAACATTACTTCGGACGAGCCCTCATTAACTTATACAGTTATAAGTCGATCCCTGAGTACCTTCGGCCTATCTTTTGCGTCGCCCGACTGCCCACGATGCACCGCGTACAGCGCTCGCGGCCACCACCAAACACTGCTGTATTAAGTTCGCTCTCGCCCGAACATGAATCGCCTCAAACTTCCACACAGCCTCATCCGAGCTGGAACTGAGCGCTCTTTCGGGCAATCAAGTGCGAATCTTATATACTAATAATAAAGCTGAAGAGTTTGTTTTAGTTTGTTTTGAGTGTTTGGAGAGAAATAAATAATTACCTATTATTGCACAAACTTACAATCGAACGCACTCAAAAGACTGAGACTTTTGGCTTCGTTCTTTTTTGTGTAGATATACTTACGCAGGATTTCATCGGAGGTAAGTTTAAAATCATCGTTGTAATCCGTGCACGGTATGATGGTGCAAACCTTCCGTGCATGCAGATAGATGCAAGAGCTGCACGGGTCATCAGATTGCAACGGTTGGTATTCAACGCAGTTCTGTAGTTTAAGCATCTGTTTCGCGTTTTTGTTATTTATTTCTACTCTCCCAAATGACCCCATCAATGGAGCTATAAACAAAGATAGTGGAAGAATTTGAAAGGACTTGGAAATTACAAATTGCACATAACACTTTTTGGCCAAGATTGGGCAAACGAAACCAGTGATGACCCTAGTTTCGTTTCATCATCATCAGCCTGTACTCTTCCACTGCTGGACATAGGCCTCTCCCATGACACGAGACTGAGCACGATCCTCGGCCACTCTCATTCAGCTCTTGCCATGCGCCTTGCGAAGATCATCGCTCCACCGAGTCTGAGGACGGATCGGTAAACATAGCGTAGGACACGCTATGTTTACCGATCCGTGGTCTCCACTCAAGAACTCGTCTACCCCAACGGTTATCGGTTCTTCGGTTTATATGGCCTGCTCATTGCCAATTCAGCGTGCTAATGCATGGTTTCGTTTACTTTATGTCAATATCGTCAATATCAATATCATCAACTCAACGACGCTTTTGGTCATCCAAAAGCGTCGTTGGGTCAAAGTCGCTTGGTTAACTAATAAATTGAAGGACTAATGAAAAAAACATACTTACTTGGTTTATTCCCATCATCAAAACAATCCTTCATAGTGCACATTAATTCATGTTTATCACAAATACATTCACTTGGACAGTTAGGGTCAAAGTCCTCTGGCAAGTACTTCTTTTCTTCCCTTGGATACGTGTCTGTTTTGTGCCTTGAATCATTTTTTGCTTTCTAGTTTTTTGCGTTCGAATGTAAGAGACGCCATCTAAACTTTCGCCTGGAACAAAATGGAAATACAAACAGATTATGAAAGGGTGTCCTTTTAACTGTATTTTTGCGAAGGCTATGGAGAGGTCTACCAATAGTACATCTACATTTTTTAGGTCTCATGTAACAGGTAGTGAGCCTGTTGCCATCAACCGGGCACAACTCCAGACTCCGCGGCTGCTCCCAATAACAGTTTACCGACCTAGGAGTCGAACCCAAGATCTTATGCTCAGCAGTCGCGCTGCGACCTCTAAACCAACGAGACAGTAACTTTTTTTCTTTTATTCTCGTTGTAAAACCCTGTCGGATAATTTTCGCCCTTTATACGGACGAAGCTACGGGTAAAATCTAGTACTGTAAGTATATCTTCTTACTTTCGGGTTCTAGTCCCCTTCTATTACAATCTTTTTCGGTGCAAATAAGTCGTGCCCTGATGCACACACACATATTGCACCTATCTTCTGCAAACGTCACTTCACCTTCGTTGCAGTCAGTTTCACTGCCCTCAGGACTGTTTGCAACTGAAAGACAGTGGTTTCAAATAAAAAAAATCCGTTTACCATTGATGATTTTGTTTTATTTCGTATTTTACTTAATAAATACAGGATTCTCCCCACATAAAAATATTTCAACATAATTAAAACAAAATCTGCGGTCAGAATGTATGTATGAACAGCTGTAATTTTTTTCAATAAACGAAGACGATTAGGCAACCACTTGAGCTTGAGCAAACGTATATTGAAAGAAAGAAAGAAAGAAAACATATTTATTTGTAAGTGCACACAACAAAAAAAAATAATAAAAATAAAACTAAACAGAAAAAAAGATAATATATTATTGTGTGTCTCACGGCTGAAAAAGACCCAGTTCAGCAAACTGCCGAACAGCTAGTGCCTGACGCTGATTTTCAACTGTTATATAGTTTGGGAAAATAATAAAATAAAATAAATAATTGGCTTGGCAGATGATGATGTATCTGACAAAAATATTTGGGAGTCGCTCAAGCTTATCTATATGCGCTACAGTGAGCTTTGCATATCACGCATCAGCAAAATTGAGGATTGGGAGAAGAAAGGATCGGGCGAGCGAATATTTAATGGAAATTGCACAGTCTGCGTAAAGAACCCCCGCAGACGCAAACAGTTTTCGTTCCACTTCTTGCAACTAGGACCCCAACAAGTCTTAGTGAATTACCAGGTCTTTCACTGAGTCACTGTTAGGTATTTTGGCATAAAAAACCAATCTGAGGAAGCTTTGGTCAATCAATTCTTGAACGTAGTCTAGGGCTGCCGACAACAATGACTTGAAAACCCAAAAAAAATAATTGTGCGTGGTGTCCCTCCGCGCGGAAGAAGTGAAACTTCGTAATACTACACGCATGCGTTCGAGTGCCACGCATTTACTCTCGCTCAGTCTCTTTTTATTCCCCCTCCATGGTAGCGTTAAAACTTTAACGCAAACTTGTTGGAAGTCGCATAAGAAGTTTCACTTCAATAACAGATACTGGAGTGAACCGTTCACTCGAAGCTTTTGAAATTTGATTTATTCACACATACATACCTTTTAAACAGCCTCGATTGGTGCAGAAATTTTGTCCTCTCTCACACAAACAATAGTAACAGCCATCAGACATTCTGGTCTTTTGACCTTCGATGCAAGCAGGTACTTTATTATTGGAAATCTCTGAAATTAAAAACGAAATGCCGGTAGGACAGGCGGGAAAATTATAGGTATTATAAGTTTCTAAACTGACATGGTCACTAACACTATTAATAACACTTGCAACGCCATGATCACGGATAAACTGATCCGTGATCATGGCGTTTGCAACAGCGCCGAAATATCGGGAACTCGAAACAAATAATACACATGGTAAATATCCCGTTGCAAGTGTTATAAATAGTATTCTAGGTATTGTTCTTTGTAATTCTACGTCGATTACCGTTTCGATACTTATTTTATACAACTGTTTAAAACTGATTGTGTGTCAATGTTTTACTGATACGTCCAAATATTATAAATTGAAGTCTCTACCATCATCATCATCATCGTCATCATCAAAGAAAACAGTACAACTTCGATCATTTCCGAAGTCTGGCATACTTAAAAAATAAAAAGCCTCATAAACCATTGTTGTGGCACGTACCTTCATCATCAAGTAAAACCGTACCCCTTAGTTGTTCCGATCTAGTACAATCTTTGCTGGTGCAAAAAATCGTCTCCCCCAAACAAAGACACATGTTGCATCCATCTTCTGATGGTGTCACTTCTCCGTCGATGCAATCTTGTGTGGCGACAACTTCTGGTGATTATTATAATATTGCACTCGTTTTATTTGAAGTATAATTTGGGGGTAGTACAGGTTCTCCCACTATGCATTAAGGTTCAAAGGAAGGAACTGTATTAAACGAGATGAGACCTTTATTGACAAACATAATAAAATGGTACTAATAACATTTTCTCGTATATAGATGTTCCAGCATTTGCCACACAAGACTACCGGCAGGCAGGCAGGCGAGGCATTGGTCCAAAGTTTGGTTTCGGCCAAAAAGGAGAATGTGCATTCTATCCCCACTCCATTACTGCTACCAAATTGTTTTATGTAAACAGGTATTGAAGTTTTGTACTGGACACCGGTTTTTTTTCGCGATTTCGATATCGGTCCCATGGATAAAGTGGTTCAGTTTGATTGTCTGAATCACACCCTAAAATATGATCAAACCTTTCTGGTACACATGACTACACTGCTCACAAGTACACCCGCACTTGTACACCCTGCGTTTTTAAAACAAAATAATATATACAAAATAAACCAGAAAAAATAAAAATACTCTCAAGTTATTCTGCAAAAGTTTATAAAATTAGCCCTGTCTGTATGAAAGATTATGAATGGACAAAATAATAATGCATGTAGAATCAATCTTATTGGAGACAAGCACTTTCGAGCTTGTTTCGCTGCTTCTGCAAGCCATATTTTATCGATTCGATTCGATAAAGCTATTCCTGTTTATATTTCTGTATATACAAATTTTAATAAAAATACTGGGTACTTAAACTCATAACAAACTGTAACTGTGTAGTAGCTTGGATTTAAAAACGCCGGTAATTTTGTGTTTTTTTCTTTTGCTGTTGGTCATACGTAAGCACACCATGGTCAGGAGACATGTTGACCTAGGAGTGGGAGAATACGGGCTAAATAAATGTTAATAAAAACTTACTTATGGTATCCTTAGAACAAAATTTTGTGTGCAGAACTCGGCTTCCCTAATGCAAACGGCACGGTTGGCGCAGTGGTTGAGCGATCGACTGCTGCGCTGCGTGTCGCGGGTTCGATCCCCGCACGGAACAAATATTTGTATGGCCTACAGATAGTTGTTCCGGGTCTGGCTGTTTGTGTATGTGAGTTTAAATGTTTGTAAACGCACCCACGACATAGGAGAAATTCCTAGTGTGGTGCACAGTAAAAAAAAAAAAACATGCAATAATTACATGAGTTGATTTGACGATGGCTACCTTCAGCGCATCCCTTTTAACATGAAAAATGTGATATCGACTTCAGGTTAGTGTGCTAAAATAACGAAAAATATGTACAACGGATCAGATGGCATTATTTTTAACTGGCTATCTTTACTTTTATTTTTTTACTTTGGCCGTTTAGGCAGTTGGGGACCAAAAAATGTTTGGAGAAATCGTAGCAGTTGACTTGATATGCCGCATCTTCTGTTCTCCCCGTGGTGCACAACTACCTGCACTCTCTAGGAGAGAAAGAAGGAGAATCAGGTAACGATCTGATGTTCCAGCCTACTCCCAGGGTTTGTAAACAAACGTCAGTTAAAAAGTGTATATATGTAATTAACAGTTTATTAATTAAACAATACTTACTTGTGTTGTGGACGGAGGAGGCACTGCAGTGGCACGACTCACATCATCTCTGTGTTCTTTGTGTTTTAAAAATATAAATAGAGCAAAATATGTGGAAAAAGAGTGAACAAGTAGAAATATTTGTATGGCCTACAGATAGGTAGTTGTTCCGGGTCTAACTGTTTGTGTATGTGAGTTTAAATGTTTGTAAACGCACCCACGATACAGGAGAAATTCCTAGTGTGGGGCAACGTTCTTTTTTAAAAAGAAAAGAAAAGAAAGAAGAAAATACTGGTACTCATACATAAAACAGAATATAAAGTAAAGAGAGATATACAAGAACAACGACTACAAATTAATTCTGAGACGAATCTGCCAACACCTTGTATACAGTATGTTAGTTTAAACGAGGGACATATTCAAACCCATAATAGTACATGCTAACATGATACTAATAAAAATATAAACAAAAAAAAAACACTGATAATTAACAGACAGAACCATACCAAAATTTTCGCAAATGTCACGCAACTAGGAATTTCTACTGTATCGTGGGTATATACAATTGTTCTCGAGCTTTCACTTTGAACCGACTTGTCACCGTCCTCTTAATCTGAGGGAGAATTCCAAAGGAAGTCCGCCAGGACAAAGAATAGATAGAAAAGATTTCATAAAACCAGACCGGTGAGAAGGACATCGCAGAGGACAATTATTGGCGGAATGAAGATTTTTGCTTTGCGCAGATCATAAATATTGACAAGAAGTAGTCAGATAAGAAGGAGAAGTGGATATGTCAAGAAGAGAAAACAGCGTTGTCAGAGCATTAAACGCTCTGCGCTGCCGAATAAGTAAGTTTAAAAGCGATTGATGTGCAGAAACATGGTCATACTTGCGGAGATTAAAGACGAGTCGAATGCAGTTATTAAGAAGTCGTTCCAGTTGATTGAGGAGCTCTGCATTCAGGTCATAGTAGTACACCGCACCATAGAGTCAATGAGAAGTATTCCCGTTAGAGCACCTATTTTTTGGGCACCAATAAATTGAGCACCGAAGGTATTCTCATTTGGGCACAAGCATTGCCTTACGATTATTTAGATTCAGTTGACGTTATTTAATTTTTGAAGCGTTTTTAATAATTTATTTTATTTATTACTGTGAATATGAGTACTATGTAGGTGTTAATAGTATTTTTTTTATAATTTCGTTTTAGTTTAGATTTAACGATTTTCTGGCAGTTTGAGTACTTTAAGGGGCGTACCCAAATGACCTTTCTTTGGTATAGTTCTTCGTGTATTTGAGCTCTTTGGGTTATGTGTCGAGCTACACGGTCATTGACAAATGCTTGCACTGACTGAACAGATGCTCTCAAATCTGCGTGGTTCTTTTTTCAAAAGACCATCTCGATCACTTATATGGCCCTCATATGACTTGACCCAATCTCTGGACTTTAAAAGAGACAGCGAGCTCTAAGTTTGTTTCAGCTATTTCTTCTCAGAATAGTCAGGTAGTTACCCGCCCAAGCTAGTTTAAAAAAAAAGACAACGTGTAAAAGTGCTTGTTAAAACCTATGTGCAAAATAAACATAATTTATCAAGTATTATCTCCTTTAACAATAACAGAACTATTAACAATACTAGTTGCAGTTTGAACACCAGGTCTATTTATTACTCCACCACATGATTCGTCCTTGGGAGCACACCTTATTATGTGGTCGGCATGACAAACGCAAATTTCGCATTCACCCCTTGTAAATTTGCTTCCTATATGGCACCCTCTTTTGGGTCGATTCTCTGGAAATCGTACGAATAAATTATTTTAAAGAAGGGGGGATTTTTAAATGAAGTAGGAATTTTATTTAAAAATCAAGAAGTATAGTGATTCCAGATTGAACATCGTGATTTTCGCATTGGAGATACCTATCGATAGAATGAGCAGCAGCTTGTCTGTATAGCATATGTTATTGACACATATTTCATCATTGTGACAACTGATATGAGTACTGCTTAGTCGCTCAATGAGCCAGTTGATATACAAGTTAAATAGCGCAGGCGAGCTTAACCACCCCTGTCTAACTCCGCATTCCAGCCTGTTCCCGTCCGACACAGTACCTACTTACCTCACCCGGTTTTTGTTCAGAGTACCAGTATTAAAGGAGGGCGGTGAACTCTGACAACACACCCGCGTCCCTCAACTTGCCCCACAGTTGAACATACGCAACAGGATCAAAAGCTTTTGACAAGTATCAGAAACACGCGTCTAAGGCGACCTCCTCGCCGCCGTGTAATACATGGCAGTTTGCGCTTTGACTCAGAATAGCGCTCTCTATTGAAACTCGTTCTACTGTGCATCATGCAAATCAACATAATATATAAGGTTACTCATGGAAAATCACTATGAGTCTGGAGTAGTCAAGATCCACGGTCAGCATAAGATAGAAGCATATCTCAAGAAATTTAACAGAAAAAATAGTTAATATAAAAAATAAAATTACTTGCGAATCTAGTATCAATTTCTGTAAGAAATAACTCACGATTAGTTTAAATCTTAAACGGGTTCTGAGACAAGTAGCCTGCGAAAAAGGTACGGTACTTAAAAAGGTCTATTTGCCTGTCAGCCGGGCAGACAGAGATACAATCGTCGTAGTCTTAGTGATAGATTATCATGAACCCTTCTGGAGTCCATAGGGTTTCTCAGTAAGCAAATTTGGCACGAAAACTTGACAGCTGAGTAGGTGGGGGCATGATGATAGCACTGAAACTATATTTGAAAAGTTTTCGGGTTGCCAAGTAAGTCATCTATCCCGTTGATTTGGAAAAACATAACACACCCCCTTGTAACCCCGATAATGTCGCTAGTAAGAATCAAATTCAATTCTATAAAAAAATTCAGATTCGTCAAATTTTGTGAAAGCCGATCTTCATCAGAATTGCCTGTTAAAGTCTAGTTAACATGTGCCTTTTTATCGAATTCCAGTCCGCCTTCTCAGAAAGTTATGACCAAAGTATCATTAGATTCATAATTTTTATCTACTATCAACATCAATAGTCTACTATTCACTGTTATGGTTCAGGGCCTGTACGATGAGATGAAAATCAATGACGCTGAACATCGCGTTATTTTTTGTAATTTTTTGGCCCCTGCCTTTGAAATCTGCAAGCAGGCCCCTGCTTGTAGGCCTTCTATCAGAAACGACGTATTTAGCAATAGAGTTTTGTGCTGAATATGCCTGTAGAAAATAAGGAATGAGAAAATTTAAAAAAAAAAGTATCTTGTATACCATACTTACTGTTGCGGTAACATGTGTAATTTTCGCAGACTCGTTGGAGTTTCTGATTACAGTAGCAGTAGTTACAATTATCTATTCTGTATCTTTCATTGATGTCACAGTATTTGGGCGGGGGTACCCATTTGTATTCTTTGTAGGGCTTTTCTTTAACATTTAGTATGTAATTTGCAACTAAAAAAATATTGAATTATATTTCATAACACTTTTGTACAACTTTCCACATGGTCTTTTTCGTAGTTAGTCTCCATCTTCAAATGCCTAATTTTTTAAAGTTTTTATAAGAAGATCAAAATAGATACAAATAGACTCTAAAATAGATTTTGAGTTTACGATATTTTATTTAATTGCAAATAGCTACTGATTTCATTTAAAAAAAAGTAGGGTGCACCCTACATCTGTCGTAGAAATAAAAAACAAATAAAAAATGATCAAAAACGATTAAAATAAAGAGGATTTCGATATTTTGGACGTTCGCAAAAATAGACACGCATATTAAATTAGTGTCATACCCACATTACTATTGGAACATCTAAATAATCTAGAAAACGGTTATATACATGCCGTTTATAAATACCTGATGCAAACGACAAACGTCTTGTATTGCAGGGGTTGTTCGTGCATAATATGTCCGAATTGACGCAGATGCATATATTGCATTGATCTGGTGCTGGCACAGGTTCTCCCACTGTACATTCGGGCTCAGAGAAAATGTTGGGCGCTGTATTAAACGAAATTAAAAATATCTTTATTTATTTTCAATCTTACGAACGAGGAGCTAAGAATAATCATAACATTTGCAGCACATTACTGTAGAAAAAATAATTAAGAACCAAGATAATGTAGAATATACGACAGTACCGTGCTTTAGATAAATTAGATCCTTTTTGCTCGCTTAACTTATATAGAAAAGCTAAAGAATCAAGAAAATATGGGATGCAACAAATAATAATAATATAATGTATTAACCAGAACTCAGGCTACCTTCAAGATATCATTATCAAGGAGTAATTAACAAAACGTCTACTGGTAGTATGTAAAACAAAAATAATTTAAATTATCGGTATAATTTCTGTTTCAAATGTTTTTTTTTTTTTTAATAAAATCCGTCATAGACAATAGGTTATGCATGTGCAGTTTTCCCTGTAGAGTCAAGTTTTACACAGACTTATGCGGAAAAGTTTAAGAACTAATTAGGAAAATGTACTATGTAAATTATTGAGCGTTCTTGTTAGCATTCTGTTTCGGATGGGTTAGCTTTTTATTATTTCTGGATGCTTTAATGTTTTTACTTCAGGTTGACCAAACTAAATGCTCACTGGACATTTACTCAAATGGCATGTGACTTTTAACAAAGAGGGTGAAAGATTTCTGCAGGAACCCATTGTGAGCATCTAGCGTGGTTATGGGTGCAAGGAGGGGGTCACGGAACCCAGGACGAGTAAATGCTTACTGATAATGGGCAAGAGTGGCATAGAAAGTTAAAGTAACTGGTCACCGGCTGCCTACCTATCCCTGTTTACATAAAAATAATTTGAAATTAGCAGAAAATCTCCTGATTGGCCTGAAACCTTTAGACCAATACGTCAATAATAAATTGTAACAGTGATAACTTAAATTTAGTCGTGTATATTACTCGCAGAACAGATGGCCGATGGGGCCAAAAACTTCTGCAATGGCGACCAAGAACCGGAAGACGTTGCGTTGTAAGGCTTCCCACTAGGTGGACCGATGACCTGGTGAAGGTTGCGGTGATCCACTGGATGCGAGTCGCACGGGACCAGTCAATGTGGCGACACTTGGGGAAGGCCTATGTACAGCAGTGAAGTCTTTAGGCTAAAATGAGTCGTATATAATGTTAACCAATTATTAAAAAACTGTAATCAATACGTACTCATTGTGTCCCTGGAACAAGGTTTTTGCGTGCATAACTCAGCTCCCTTAAAACAGACGCAATAATTGCATTCGTCGACTTGACGACGGCTACCTTCAGCGCAAACTCTCATATCTGGAAGTAACATAGTTTCTGTTTGGTTACTGAAAATAAATTAAAAAGTAAACACTTGTAGTGATGGCAGTTCTTAAAAGCTTTTATTTTTTTAACTATAAAAATACGGAGTTGAAGGGATATTGAGGCGCAGACGGTTACCACTTGTTCTGTAAATCATACCGAAGACCCCCACATGCCTATCTGACCTCCACAACCCAGTAACTGGATAATACGATACCCCTTAGTAAGACTGGATGTCAGACTTTTCGCTTCTGACTACTCCTAACGACTGTCAAAGATCCACAAATGACAGCCAGAACCAACGGCTTAACGTGCTTTCCGAGGCACGAAGGAAACTTGGTATGTAATTATGGTCACCCATCCACGGACCAACCTCGGCAAGCACGGCTTAACCTTAAAGATCGACCCATGCGACTTATAATTTAGCCACGAGCTCCTCACCTGCAAAGTGCAATACCTACAAGGTCAAAATGTATGGAGCAGCATTTTTTTTTAAATTACTAATGCTACTTTTGTTTTAGAAAAAAATCACGTTCACGTGCTACGCAAAAATTGAATACCCATGAAATGGTTAACAAAATCAGATTCAAATAGGGAAATGATAATTTTATGCGGACAAAGTTTGCGGGCAACAGCAAGTTACGTAATTATAAACATTTCTTGGATGTTTATTTTGACAATGTTTTAAATACTGAATCTTTGCCTTTTAAGCCTTTGCATGATATCAAAAATGCATGATCCCAAAAAAAAAAAATACATTTCAAACACAGACGCATGACTTGGCTTTATAGTTAGTCAAGCATTTGGAAATCTTACACTGATGCAAAATAGTCCCACAGCTCAAGTTGATAATGTGATGTTAATAAATACCTGATTGATTTTCAATGCAGGGGTTGTTCGTGCACAATATTTGCGATTTGACGCAGATGCACACATTACATGGATCTGGGGCTCGCAAAGGTTCTCCCTCCTCGCATTCAGACGCAGAAGAACTTATTGACGCTGTGTTTAACAAAACAAAATTTTTATGAACAAATGTAACTAAATTAAATATACCTTCTCCTAAGGAAGAGGATCGAGTATTTACTACTATTTACAGGACAGGTATAACTTCAGCTTCTCGACACGATTGCCAGATGTTTTCAGCCTTGTTTATTTTTTATCTTAGATTTCGTTAGTCGATTCATACATGAAGTAACTCTGTTGACTTACGCAGAAAAAAGTCATAAATTTAGAGAATATAGGATGTAAGAGCAGACGAAGCAACTCTAAAACGTTTGCACGAACCAAGAGAATGTAGAATATCAGAGCGAGCGAAGCGAACTCGAATAATTTAAGTACCTCGCTTCAGCTTAGTAAGGTTCTTATTATTGATTCTAGCAACAGAAACTTTTGCCACTTACGCAGTAAAGCTAACGAGTAGAGAAAATATAGCATGCAAGAATATCAACAACCCTCCTCCGATAGGTTTTTTTTTGTCCATTCATACCGGTAGGACTAACTTTGGCGACTGCTTCAGAAATTATTAAAAAATCAGTGACTTCGAAAATTTTTGCAGTCTGCCTCGGAACCTATCCGAGGCAGAATGCTTATTTCCGGACTCTTTGATATTTGTGCAACATGACCGCACCAATGCATCAATGGTTAAGGATACATCTGCAATTTGCATTTGCACAAATGCAATTTAAATCAATTATAAACTATAATCAATAGGTACATACTTCATGTGTCCTTCGAACAATCTTTTTGTGTGCAAGCACAGTAATTGCTTTCGTTGACTTGGCGACGGCTACCGTCAGAGCAAGATCTCTTGTTTGTACGGAAATAATAATTAAAACGGTGTTAAATCAAATCAAAATAATTTATTTCAAGTAAGCTAGTTACAGGCACTTTTGCATTGTCGAGCAAAGACAACAATAAAAATGTAGCTATAGTCCCAGTTCAGTAGTTGCCCATTCCAAAGCGTATATCTTTTTGGAGAAGAATGGGCAAGAAACTCCATGGAGGGCGAGATGGCATCAAATAGATGTCGCGTGATATCGTTTCGGCCTATGGAAGGTATTAAAAGGAGGTGTGCGGTGTAGTATCACCTTCCTTTACGATTGCACGTGTTCCGGGACTATTATCGTGTGTTTAACTATTTTTAGTTTATTTTCTTGTTATGTACTCATAATTTATTTTGGCTTGACGATATTATTTACATGTTCACTGATTAATACAATTTACAGTGTTTCTTTTCGAAATTTGTGATTTTTTTGAAATGCAATTTTAAGGAATAAAATATTTTTTTCTGGAAGTATTTCTCTTCTGGTTCCAAATAATATGATAATAAAATAATATAATTAATCATTATCTTTTTTTGGGACTGTTGGCCTCGTTGGATTTCTCCTTTGACTGACCCGGTTTCTTCGGTGGCACCGGTGTCGTTGCTAAAAACACGAAAAAGTTGAAAGTCATATGACAATGGAAAATCTATGGTAATCTCAACTAAAATACTAAATAAGAGAGAGATGAAAGACATTTGAGCCAGAAGGCGACAGTAAATAGAATTCCGATTAGTCGAGGGATATACCCAAGTCAGAAGGCGCTATTCCATAGTTGTCCAGTGTCTTTGTACGATGATCATTATTGGATGGGTAAACCTATTGGTCTTTTTCATGAACCTTTTTTTTTACGGTTGGTAATCAAATGACCCCTCTTGCTCTGGGCGGAGCGGAAGGGAGTGTCAGACTTGTACTGACTAAAACCCATCCATGTTCCCTCTTAGCCCTTTGTGTTCCAGGGCCACGGCATCTCTTTCGAACAGTCCCGCAGCCCTGGCAGGCATCGGCCCTCTCGGACCCCTTCTGATTTGCTGACATCTCCTTAAGCGCGCATGGAACACGGACGCGTCTATGAGACGGCTGTCGTCATATGACGGACGGACCGGACGGTGAGCTAGCCCAGTACTCACCGTCCACAGGCCCGCGTATTTCATGAAACTTAATAATTCATTAATAGCACAGTTGCTTATTTCAATTTATACGTTAGACCTGTGCTTTAGGCGATACTGTGCACAATATTTTTTTTCTATAATAAAATTTTAGCGTAAAGTGAAATCAGAAATTCAGCACCATCATTACACATATGTACAGTCCGTCTTAAACCACTGATGGGTATAGTTTTCTCTTTGTAAAGTAAAATACTAAACTTAAATAAAAGTTAAAATGCATGTTAGCGGTAATCATTTCAGACAACAAAACGATCTTGTGTCTGTGCATATGTGATGGTTGGTAAATATTATTGCAGGGCTGCGGACAAAAATAAATCATCAAGACTCTTCTTCTTCATAAACTTCTTTTCAATTTAAATGAGTAAAAGCAACTTGCTTCTTTTGGCACATTTGCAATGTTTTTGGAGAAATGCCATGGAACATAATTGGTGAGGGTCTATGCGTGTATTTAATGTAGAAGAAGATATAAATACATAAATGTGGACAGAGTAGGATAGCATAAATAGATAGTATAGCGATAGGAGTAGCAGATGGTCGTTGGAAGAACTACCGAAGATTGTGTGCGCGTGAAGAACATTGATATTGAAAAAAAGACCTACACAAGATAAAAACGACCTGTAGGAGAGTTACTGAAACAAACTAAAACTTACTAGTAGTAGGACACGTTCCTCGATGGATAAAACACCTGATCACCCGATCGACGTAACAATAGCAAATTCTGCAAGGACCCTTTACCCATCGGGTTCCTACGTCGCACCCTCTTTTGGGTTTATTCTCTGGAAATCATATTAATAATAATTATTTCAAAGAAGGAGGACTTTTCAAAAGTAATGTTTATGTGAGGGAGCAAAACAGTACAATTGGTGATAATTAAAAACTGATTGGTATCTTAGACATAGTAAACGGAAAAGAGGAAAGCATCAAAGGAGGTGGCAGGATAAGACTAAACATACAGCGGTCCGTGACTGGAGGAGAGTAGCTCATGATTGAAATAGGAATAGCTAGACTAAGTGTATCCCAAGAAACACGCAAAATTGAGATGACTGTGTATCTCTATTTAGCATGTTTCTTGGCAAACACTTTAACAGCATACAACAGAGATAAAAATACGGAAAAAAAGTAATTTAAAAAAATGAAACAGACTTCATAAACTAAAAAAGGGAGAAATAAAAGTTTATAATCCTTTCACTCGTTTTTGTTTTTTTTTGCGTGTACAGACAACGTAAAGAAACCGCCTGATACCTATTGTCTTATATCAACGATCCTACAGAGTTTTACTCTTCAGTCATTGAATAAGATGTCATGATTTGTTTATATGTGTTTTTTTTTTTCAAAACTCTTTATCCAAATGATGTCATGCAATTTGCATGCTTTGTGATAGTTATGTCACCACTACTACTCTTAAAACGTTAAACGAAAACCAAATCAGAAGTGGGAAACCAGTATGTCCTGGAACGAAAAAAAATTGATCAGGCCCCCTATTCACTAACGCTCGAATTCGATTTGATTCGGAAAGTCGTATGTCTATCTCGCTCGCTTTCGTAATGCCAAAATAAGATAGACATACGACTTATCGAATCGAAATCGAATCCGAGCGTTTGTGAATAAGGAGGGTTGCTCTCCTAACATATCGAAATTAGGGGCCTGCACGCACAATGGTCCACTTAAGGGACTAAGTGCGGAAACCAAAAACCCCATGAAGAAGATTAGGGGCCTGCATGGTGAATTGCAGTATAATATCACTCCCTCTCATATAAATGGGGGCCTGTATCCTAGTCGTGGGAACATTATAGGTATGCGCAGTTGCCACCAAATGAGAAAATCTACAGACGTCCATTAATTTTAGTTATTTCTAAAGTTACAGTGAGTGTCCAGCGACAAAAAGAGCTTATTTTTCAAAAAAAAAAAAACACATTACTTGGGTATCTGGCATCAATTGCTGAAAGAAAAAACACACAGTTAACAAGAAATATTTTATAGTACTGGCGACCCGGGTGCTTCGCATAGCGCCATAATGACCTATCAGATCAGAACTATCATATCTGTCAAGCTGGAACAAACCTAGTGTCAGAGTTTTTATGCCGCCCATGGGCCTCTGATTTGATGCTACGGTAAATATATACAGCTCTGTGCCAATCAGACTGACAAACGGATAGACTGTTGTCGTAGTCTTAGTGAAAAGTAAATAAAGTAAAGTAAATCTAAATAAAAAACCGGCCAAGTGCGAGTTGGACTCGCGCACGAAGGTTTCCTTACCATTATTTATAAAAACGAGCAAAAAAATCTTTTTTGTATGGGATCCCACTTAAGTATTTATTTTATCCTGTTTTTAGTATTTGTTTTTATAGCATCACCACAAATACATAATCTGTAGAAATTTCAACTGGCTACCTATCACGGTTCATGAGATACAGCCTGGTGACAGACGGACGGACGGACAGCGAAGTCTCAGTAATAGGGTCCCGTTTGACTATTTGGGTACGGAACCCTAAAAGCCGGCCGAGTGCAAGTCGTACTCGCACACGCAGGGTTCTATAGCACCAGTCAATATAACAACCAAAAAATATTTGTAACACTCATCCATTTGTAAAATACTGTTGCAGTTGGATGAAAAAGTCCCATATCTCAAAAACTAAATATCAAATCTTATTCAAACTGGGGTTCGAACATTTTTGTATGGGGCCTGGCATATCTAGCCGCCGCCATCTTGTTTTTTTTTTCAAAATTTCCGAGCACGATAAAAGTGGTATATTTGGATAGGGGACACTTATACAAACAAAAAATGTTAAGAAGTTGGTATCCTAAAGTGTCACGTTTCCGAGATTTTTTGATTTTTCGTACTCGGAAATTTTGAAAAAAAAATCAAGATGGCGGCGGCTAGATATGCCACAAAGGTTCGTACCCCTTTTCGTTGAAAGTTTATTTTTTCATTATTTCACATCATATTTTTGTGTGGCAGTTCATAGAAGGCACCTCCAAATTTTAACTGTGTGGTGCAAAATAGTATCCGAGTTAAAATTCTGTGCCATATAGACGGACAGACAAATAGAGACAGGCTTCCATTTTAGCCATTTGGCTACGGAACCCAAAAAGGTATCGAGTACAGTACTTACTGCCATCCCTGGGACATGTGTAATCGTCACAGACTCGTTTTCCCTGTGCAGAACAGTAGCAGTAGTTGCAACGATCTATTCTGTATCTTTCAGACTCTCTGCAGTGTTTAGGCGGAGGTTGCCATTTGTGTTTTTTATATGACCAAACTAAAAAATATTAAATTTTATATCCTAGCAATCATAACAAAATTCTTAACATTAAATAATTTTATATGGAATCAGAACGGTAATTTGATTAATAGCCGTTGGTGTAAAATAAAACAAAATTATATTATTTTAATTTACAGTATTTAAAAAAAACCCTGTCTGATCCGGTAGGGTCCGATTAGGTATCGAGATTAGGATTTATGTAATCCTTTTTGGATTACAAGTAAAAAAATACCCCGATACAAATAAAATAAATTAAAATGAGGAAACTTACATGGCAACACAGGGATGCGTATGGGCGGCGGACCCAGGTCGCTTCTGGAGTGGTGACTCATTAACAAACAATTGTCGATCGCAAACACTTATGTCTGTTCTTGTGTCTTGCTGTGCTGTCACACTGAACATTCGAATTCTCAATTCCCTATAATGCTCATTTTGGGCCAGCAAGATTAAGGCTGTGCCTAGTTTGGGGCTCAAGACTACTTCTAGTTTTGAATTCTTTTTACTTAACTCTTTTTATTTTATTTTTTGCTATGTTTGTATGTTACCTAATTTATGTGCGTCAAAAAAAAACCAATGCCGAAGACGGGGTTGTAACGTTTTAAAACTTTTGTTGGATTTTAATGGAAATGGTGGGAACAAGAATCACATATTTTAGAATAAATTTAAATGTTTACTTTCACAAACCTTTTATGTATCTTATTTTATTTGTTAAACCTATATGCCCCTTTCGGATCGGACAGTGTTTTTTTTAATATTTTATATTGTTTATCTGACAGACACTCGCTTTAAAACTAATATGCTGGAAAATTTTGTTTGTAAAATGAATTATAATTAAAAAAAAAGGGTTGCCATCCCATTCCTAACTTGGGAGTCGAAAAAGAGAGGCACGGCGCCCTGGCAACGGTCGTCGGGGCGCAAAGGACCACCTACATGCTGGATGTTGCTTTGGGGCAGGGCCCGTGGTGCCCCAAGTGTTTGGGGTATCAACGCCGCTGCTGTCACTTCACGTGTGACATCAGTCATAATCAGTAACAGTTTTGAACAAATAATTTGTTTATATTTGACGAGTAACAGCGAAGTAGGTATGGCAGAAGAAGACATGCTGTGCCAACCCCAATTAAATTAGTAAAGGGGCAAGAGAAAGATGGTGAAAATTTGCAACTTGATTTTATCAGTTTATTCCTTTAGTTATATTCCCTACATACAGGTTTGTTTACGTTCGTTCGTCCCATTTACTTTGGTACCTATCGGTTTTTGTTTTGTATTGCACTTTTTTTTTCTTGTTTTTTATTAATATGTAGTTTTATTTGTTATTATTGCACTGATATTTATTGTATTATAAGAACATACCTATTCATACACATAATTCACTAAACTGTTTTTCGTTCGTCACGTCATTATCTTGGGTCCAGTTGAAAATCAGCGTCGGGCACTAGCTGTTCGGCAGTTTGCTGAACTGGGCCTTTTCGGCGCAACCGTGAGACACACATTTTTTTTTTCTGTTTAGTTTTAAGTTTTTACTATTTTTTTTTCTTTGTTGTGTGCGCTTGTGGCATGTGCCAAATAAATATGTTTTCTTTCTTTTTACATACTAAATTAAATTTTTCAATATTTTTGAAAACTTAAGCCTATAAAATATTTCTCACCATCAGAGGCATTGGGTCTGATATACAAGGTGTTGTTTTGCATCCTCTTCAAATTTCAGGAGGTGGTCACAAAAGACATAAATAATCAGTTAAAATTACGGTACCTAGTTAATTATTAATATCCATATAATATTATAATAATAGTAACCTATAAGCGCTTTCGTACTTTTTGCTCCAATCTGATTAAGAAATTAAAAAGAGAATATCATAAAAACCAAATTGCATATTCTGTAAAAAATACAAAAAAGCTTTGGCAAAATATTAATAACATAACTCATTTTAAAAAACCCAAATCATCTAATGCACGTCTTCTGCAAATCACCCCGCATCCTCTCAACTCTCTAAACCGGATTAATAATTTCTTTGTCACAATTGGAAAAACACTAGCAGAGGAAATAATGCCTCCGGCTGGGATTCGTTCTAGTTCAGTCATGGGTTCCGATTCTCGATCACAGACCACCTCTTTTGTGTTGTTGGAGACTGATCCAGCAGAAGTTGACGGCATACTCATGGCTCTTGATTCGGGAAGTGCATCTGGATGGGACGATATACCTATAAGTTTTCTAAAATTATCTAGGGATTTCGTAGTTCCCCTTATATGTCAACTGGCCAATCTTTGTTTCGAGTCGGGAATATTTCCGGAAGCACTAAAGCGTTCCATAATTACGCCCGTGCACAAGGGGGGAGACACGAGTGATGTCAACACTTACCGACCCATATCAGTCTTGCCTGCAATTTCAAAAATTATAGAAAAGTTGTTAAATAGAAGACTTATTAGCTACTTGAACAAATACAGCATACTTTCGGAATCACAATATGGATTTAGACAAGGACGGTCAACACAGCACGCTGTTACAGCATTGACTTCTGAAATTGTAGGTAGGGTTGACAAAGGATATAAATGCATGACAGTATTCCTAGATCTAAAGAAGGCTTTTGACACAGTTTCGGTCCCCATTCTTGTGCAGAGGCTTGAGGCGATAGGTATTAGAGGCACAGCTCTACGTCTTTTTGAAAGCTATCTCCACGGTAGGACTCAACAAGTTAAAATAGGAACCCTACATAGTGAAGAAGAAAATGTTGTTTTTGGTGTGCCACAGGGGAGCGTGCTAGGCCCAACGCTGTTCCTGGTGTACATTAATGAACTGTGTAACCTGCTGAGCAGCGGAGGGAAAATCTTCTCCTATGCGGACGATACAGCCGTCGTGTACCATGGAGAAACCTGGGATGCCGTACGCCAAAATGCTGAACGTGGTCTCACCGTTATACTGGACTGGTTAAACGCTAATTTGCTGACCCTGAACATTTCAAAAACAAATTATATCTGTTTTTCTCCAAGTCAAAGATCTAAACCAGGTCCTGATTTTGAGATTGGGATACATGAGTGTAAGAACCGCTATATACAAAAGTGTAACTGTAAAATTATAAAAAAAGTTCCCTCTACAAGATATTTGGGCGTAATTATTGACGAATGTCTATCATGGCACTCACACATTGACACTATTATGTCACGTGTAAGAAATTTAATATGGATTTTCAAGACACTACGCCATGTTTTGTCTCCTGTGATACTCAATAATGTTTATATTGCATTAGCTCAATCAGTTATTACATACTGCATTCCAGTCTGGGGTGGTGCCACAAAAACAAAATTGCTTGAGCTTGAAAGAGCCCAGCGGGCTCTTATAAAAGTGATGTACTTCAAACCATATAAATACCCCACAGTTAACTTATACAGAACAAGTGGATTGTTATCGGTGAGACAATTATACTTGTTAAATACGACCCTATATCTACATAAATCTATTCCATTTAATTCTGCCAGCCGGGATAGAAGACGGAGTGATATTGTGGCCCACTCCGAAATGGTTCGCTCAATTTTTGCAAGACGACAGTTCGTAACACAATCTGCATATATTTACAATAAAATAAACGCTAAACTACAATTTCATCCTAAAGCATTGTATGAATGTAAGAAAGTTATAACTGAATGGCTAAAAACTCTAACGTATGAACAAACTGAGCACATTCTAGTACGAATTTGCTAATTTCACACACACATACATAATTTTACACTCAACAACACGCACACACTCACTCACTCGCACACACATACACAAACACGCATGCATAGAATAAGATCACAGAGACTATAAGAATTAAATATTTTTACCAGCTTTGCATCTTGGCTGGGTTTTGTTTTATTTTGTATTCTTTTCTTTTTTATTATAATTTAGTCTCAATACTGTATTAAATAAGGGAAGTAGCGAGTCAACCCCAACACAAGTATTTTTAATTACTTACTGGGGCTGTCTCAACTCATGTATAATATGTAACTTTTGAGACTGAATAAACGTTTTTCATTTTTTTCATTTTTTTTTTATTAATAAACGCTGATTTTTTTGGTTGTTTAAGTTTGTCAATATTTCAGAATAATCTCCTTAACGTGGTTTAGGGAATATGAAATTATCAATTTTAATTGATAATTTCACATACAAACAATCAATATACACATATACAATATATTCACATACAAACAATTTCAAACGTTTAAAAACGTTTGAGATTGTTTGTAAGTGTGTAAGCGAGGTAATAGGGCAAGTACCATACGGGCCGCGTTGAAAACACGGGTGGTTCACACTTACCGATTTCCGTAAATAAGAAAAAAAAAATACCCATTTTATTATTGATTCGGGACGAGAATCATTAGCATAGTTACCTCCTTGAATTTGACGAGGATGCAAAACAACACCTTGTATATGTAATGTGTATTACCGTCTAGATGCATCCCTTTTACGATATCTATTTTGATACCTAAAAACTTTTAAAAAAATGAGGCATTTGAAGATCATAACAATTTTTATGTATAGCGATACTAGCTCCTGCCCGCGGCTTCGCCCGCGCGCATAAAAATTCCATGTCTCTATGACCAGCGGTTTAGGCTGTGCGTTGATATCTCAGTCAGTCAGTCAAGACTTAGAATTTTATAAACATAGATTATGTTTTTGTTTCTCTTTCTAACAGTCTGACCCTGATTTTTTTAACTGTTACCGTTTAAAATACAGTGGTACACTATAATAAAGCGGTGATACATTTAGCTCTTAAAGGCTATGAGTATGTGGTATATAAAACTACCACGGGTGTAAAACATCTGGATTTAATTAATTAAATAATTAATATAATAGCAGCTGTAAAACCAGTATTTCAAGTATGTACCTATCCTTTAAAACTTTATTATAAGAAATCTAGCGTTGTATACTTTTTATTCACAAATAAAAATGTTTTTTAATCATCAAAAATAAAAAGCTTGCCAGATCACAGTGATTTTTATGGACTATGTGAAAAAAAAAGTGTTTTATTATTGCCACTCATTTTATTTATCATCTTAACACACATAAATGCTGTTTATTTAGTGTATTTACTTAATATCTAAAACAAAAACGTTAATTAAAAAAAAAAAACAATATATCTTGTAAATAAAAACAAAAATAAACGTTATTGTAATGCTTAGATGAAAATTAATTAAATAAAAAAAAAGAGCTAGATTGACGCGACACTATACCGAAGATATTCCGGACATCAGCATGTACGAGATAAGGATGGCTCTGAAACAGCTTAAAAACAACAAGGCAGCGGGTGGTATTCATACCTACTCTCAAATAAAAAATAATTTACAAATGGAACGTATAACACAACATTTTATAAAAATAAATATTTACCGTGTAAACGAATAGCTCACAAGACTACTACCGGTATAAAAACACCGGGTTCCGAATGGTCTTCTCTGCACCCGCGTACAATCTCAAAGCGTTACGTTAAAAACACAGACAAAAAATTAAGTGACCCGGATGGAAGGGTGGGTCGGGTCACACACCAATCGATCGATCGTCGATCGATGCCTTTGATCGATATCGGTCGACGTTGATCGATCGAATGGTTTAGTAGAAACTATCGATCGACAGCGACTAATCCATCCTACCATCTATCGATGGCTTCGATCGATAATCGATCGATCGGTGTAGTAGACACTATCGATCGACGTCGACTAATCCATTTTACCATCGATCGACTATCGATCGATTGGTGTGGTAGCACCCTAAAACACCGTTGCAGCCTTTAAGGGTTACAGAAGTCACGAGTCACTTTTTTTTCAGGCCTATGTGGCCCTAAGCAGACTCCGGTCTTTAGTTCCTTGATAAAGTTTTTGAAACTGGTTTTCGTTTTTTTTTAATACGGACATAATGTAAAAAAGTAATATGTGATACCAAACTTACTTGAAACTACTACTCTACTACTACGACGAACATCTGTCAAGGCTTTCGCTAGGCGGCTGAAGCAGGGGTCTCTGCAGTCCTCACCACCGCTAGCATGGACCCTGCTCCCGACACCGTCGGACCACCATTTTTTATAATATATTTAATTGTTATAAGAAATAAAAAAGTGTGTATACAAGATAAATAAAGGAAATAATAATCATACGGAGCTTATTTAATATTTTTCTTAAGCCTTTCTGGACGTGTTGTTCGTATCCTAGGAGGCCGTGCCCGATCTTTTATGGTAGTTTTAACCGTCGTAGTTTAAGCATAACAGCATTAAATTTATTTATTATTAATATAGGCTCGCCAACAGCTTCTACGTACATTAAATTGTGAATAAGTAATATATCGGAACTAATGTCACACAATAATAAATTATATACATTTGACATTATATTTAACTATTTGACATAATTTTTTAAACCTGTTTAACATTATATTTAAAACTGTTTGACACTATTTATAAAACTGTTTAAATCTATATCAGAAATTCAGTTGGAATGTTAAATCATAGTTCTGTATTTTGTAAATCGCACGTTGCTACGAGAAAAAAGAACTTTACGTACATACAGATGTAGATTCAGCATCAGAAATATTTTATTTTATTTATTTGGAAAACAAACGGTTACACATTACAGAATTACAGGTAGTTTGAGTAAATGTATAACCAACGACATTTTCCACGTATTATAAAAATAATTAGTTAAAAAAACAATGCGATGTTATCTTACAATTCAAGCGTACTATAATAGCTATTTATGCAACTGTTACGTTATGGACGGTCTTTTAATACGAGTGCCATTTTTCGGTACAAGCGTAGCGCGTACCGAAATAGGTGGGCACGAGTTATTAAAATACCAATAACGTACAGTTGCATACAAGATTTTATCTACGAAGGAAGGAATGAAACACAGATATAGACAAAAAAGTATTTTTAATAGAAACTTAACTACACACTGACTATTGTCTTCATAACATTTCTCATATACCTACATGTCTTGATTTCTGGTAGTAAATTATTTGAAGCCCCAACTGCTCTATTTGTTATACCTGGTGGAGTATTTTCCATATCACTTTATGTTGAAGACATTTTTAATAAAATTTGGAATAAAATTTCACTCAGATTTTTTTTCCCGCGTCCACTTCTTTTTTATTTAGTCTTTAATAAGTATAAGGCAAAGATCTTGTAGCCGCAACAGCCAAATAGTATACGATACTTTTGTTCTAAACTTGTTCCATTTTTAAAAACATCATTTACATTGTCTCGATTTCGAAGTAATATTATAGGTACGAGGCTGTATGTTCAGAATGTCTTTGCTTGTGTTTTAGAATAATTAATGACGATTCGCATAATGCAACTTGTGTCATTATGGGTATCATAATGAAACCGCTGTCAATTTCGTAATTCGAATATAACGAAACCGAAATAGATAAAATTATATAATGTACTAGTACATAGTAAACTAAACAGGCATGCAAATTAAAAATGAAAAAAAAAAAGCACAAGTAAATACAGTAAATACAAGTATTTCAGTAATAGAGAAGAAAGAAAAAATAAAATTATCAGTGTTCAATCCTAAATGATTCTACGAACAAGGCCTTTAAATTTTCCTATTGGTACAGCAAAGATTATTATTATATTGACCGGTTATGCGGCGTAGGGGTGCTCGTAAGCCCGCGTTCGTACGACTAGAAGATACAGCAAATACGGGTCGTGCGCGCACCCCTCGGCTTATGGTTGTTCTAGGTACAACGTAACAAATTTTATTAGTGATATCCATACAATCACATGCGTTATTACATAAGTCATACAAAAACATTGTCTCTAAAATAATACGTCTGGCTTTAAGATTATGTAGCTTATACTTACACAAAAGGTCACTATAAAAAGCGTAAGAGCGAAAACAACGGAAATCAATGGCTTTTAAGAACTTGCTTTGGACTTTTTCGATAGCATCTGAGTACTTCTTATAGAAGGGATTCCATACCGCACGATTTGTAAAGGTACAAATATGTAAATGGGCGGACAAATTCAGTGGCTGATCTCATAACAAGCCCGTACATACGGAAAGCATTATTGAACGTCAAGGTGTATTTTTTCGTCTAATAGAACACCAAGATCGCGCACTAATGCTTCTCTCGTTAAAGTTACATTATTTAAGGTGTATGAATGCATGGTAGTTATTTTTGTTTTTAGTAAAACTTATACAGCAACATTTCGATATGCTAAGCTGTAGTTCATTATTTGAACAATATGCAGAGAATCTGTCTAGGTCTTCCTGTAGAAGTAAACAATCTTGCAAATTCCTAACTGGCCTAAAAATTTTGAGATCGTCTGCATATAGTAATATTTTATAATTTAGAAAGCATTTGTTTATATCATTAATAAATATGACGAATAAAAGAGGTCCCAAGATGGAACCTTGAGGCACACAAGTAACACTCAGAGTACTGGAAATGAAGCCATTTATCACAGCCCTCTGAGTCCTATTAGACACGTAAGAAGAGAACCATCTCAGAAGGTCTCCACGTATACCATTGAATGCAATTTTGCTCATTAGCAGCTGATGGTCCACCTTGTCAAAAGCTTTGCGGAAATCTGTGTATAGTGTCAACTTGAATACGGGAGTCCATGTTGTTGAACAAATAGTCCACAAAAGTCATCAAGTTGGTTGTAGTTGACCTTCTTTTGACGAATCCGTGTTGTTGTTGAATTATTATGTTGTGCAACAGAGGTTATATTTTATATGATATATGATTCGGCTTCTCGAGACTTGAAGGTATGGCTAAAGTTAATAATGTAATGTTAATAAATACCTACCTCTTTTTCCTTGTCGTCCAATGCAGGGGTTGTTCGTGCAAAATATTTCTGAATTGAGGCAGATGCACTCATTGCATGGATCTGGGGGTGGCACAGGTTCTCCCACCTCGCATTCAGACTCAGGGTAACTTATGGACGCTGTGTTTAACAAAACAAAATATATTAATACACCTTCTCGTAAGGAGCATCCTCGAGTATTAACCACTATTTCTAGTACAGGTATAACTTAAGCTTTTCGACAAGAGAGCGAAATGTTTTCAGCCTCACTTATGTTAAACTAGCTTATGGCCACGGCTTCGCCCGCGTTTTGTTCGGTAATTGTCCCACGAGGTCGTACTACCGGAATAAAAAGTATCCTATGTGCATTCCAGACTATTATCTATTCCTGTCGCAAATGTCGTTCAATAGTTTTTAAGTGAAAGAGCAACAAACATCCATATTAAAGTAGGATTTCGTTAAGTCCATATATAATAGGAGTTCTTTCTGGCGACCTATTTAGAAAATATCATCAATTTAGAGAATGTAGGATGTTTGAACAACGGGAAACATCTATTTTTTTTTAGACACACATAGTAACTATGTATAGACGCCAGCACATTAAGCGATAACAATCTGTATTCTTTAATAGATTTTCAACCTTATCGTTAAAGAATACGGTTCAAGGTTAGTTGAAAAAATTTGACAGTTTCGGGTAGTTGACCTGATGGCGTCTGAACTCTGTCAACTAATGCAGAAAAGTTTTAAGAACCAAGATAAGCAGAAATAAGTATATTTTATCCATATATACAAATTACGAACGTGAGTCACATTGCCGACTTACGCAGATAGATTAGACAAAATGTAGGATGCATGAGCGCGAGTAAAGCAAACTCTAGCTCTCATCTAGCACCCCGCCTTCTACAAGTTTTTCTTCCATTCATACCGATAGGACTAACCTTGTCGACTATTTACGAACTAACTAAGAAAATGCACACTAAATATCTAGCGTCGCGATTGGTTTTTATTATTTCTGAATGTGTAGTATTTTTTAATTATATTTCTAGTTTGCGTCTGTAATGCAATTTAAATCAATTAAAAACTGTAAAAAGCCTACAATAAAATAAAAGAATAAAAAATAAGCTGTACTCAATACATACTACTTGTGACCCTCGGACAATCTTTTTGTGTGCATAACTCTGCTCCCCCAAAACAAATGCAGTAATTGCATTCGTCGACTTGACGATGGCTACCTTCAGCGCAATCTTCTTCGTTTGAATGAGAATCATATGATTCTGAATTCGGTTCCGGTTCCAACTTCGTCCTGAGCAGCAGCGGCCTTACCGTCGCTAAAAACACGACATAGTTGAAACACTTCTTCCAATAGCGATTATTTTAAACTATGGTAATCTTAAGCGGGGAGGCGCCAGGATAGCCCGCGAAATTCAATTGTTTATTGAAATTTGAAGGTCAGTGTCAGGTTGTTTGTTAATTCAAGTATGATTCGCGACCGCAACATGTATGTGCTTACACAACTATACCTAATCATAATTATCAATACTACCCTCCGAGTTCATTTAATCCCATTGAGTGACTTTTACATGAAAAAGTCATTCAATTGGGTCACTGACCGGCAAATTGCAAAAAAACTAGGAAAATTTTAATTTCAGGAGAGAGATGAAAGAAGTTTGACCAGACAGTGACAATGAATAAAACTCCGATTTAGTCCAAAGGCGCTATTACAGAGTTGTCCAGTGTCTATTTACGATGATCATTATTTAATACGTAAACATTTTCAGAACTTTACCCATGTTTTTCTTATTATCAATTTGTATAGAAATAAATAAAGGAATATGGATTAAAAATTATTAATATGGATATTTATATGGACTCAAACAGAACTAGATGGATAGGAAGGTCTGTACCTTGTTGACTGCGTATCGAATGCATCAACCACGTTCTTCGGTTATGAGACAGTATATCCCGCGGAGGAGTGGGAGTAGAGGCTTTCTAAACAATCGCGAGATATGTAGTCTCAGGGAATATTTCTTAGAAGCTGACGTGGGTATGATATACACTTTAATACATTTTTAAACTGGGATATTCCACTTCACTCGTTGACACGTCCACACAACGCGATTGTCACTCCCTGTTAGCTTGACTAATCAGCAGCGGTCGGCTTTACACTAAAATACACGGACGCTCAATCTGTGGGCGTACTACAAATCGATTAAATGAAGAAGTTAACCGCTCTGGGGTTAAGATTTTTTTTCTACAATTTTTTCTTTTTAGTGGTTTTAATTGTTATGAAGCCTGGTTCGCCTAACTTCTGCTATTATTCAAAAAGTAGCTACGGATAAACTCTGTATTTATCAAAAGCTGGCATTAATACAAGGAATTGACTCGTTTTGTCACGTTCGTCTGCTTTACGAGAACAATCTAGGATTACGTTTGAGTCTAGAATATTCCATTGTCTAGAAGTTTCGAGAATAATCTTAAAATTCTCCACTTTCAAGAAACTTCCAGAAGTTGTGAAACTTTCTCGAAGGATAGCTCGGCATATAAATAGCCGTCGTGTTTGCGGGAGCAGTCAGTCTGATTTTGGGTACACAACAAACCGATCGAAGTTTAACTACTAGTGCGATATCTAAGTGAATAGTGATCAGAAGTGAATTTGTGATGAAGTTTTAGGTGTTATGTGATGAATAAAGATAATAGGTTTTTAATTGGGAGTGTTTAATTTATCCTTTACCCAGCACGTCACAATATTCTTAGAAAAAATTGACATAAATGCATAAAGACTGTCGGTCGTCCTCCTGATGTAAAGATAAATCACAAAATAATTGACATAATGAAAGGTGTAACGAACAAAATCAAAGCATGAGAACGACAGAATAGGAGCAGATCGTTGACAGAACGATCATAGATTCTGAGCGTGTGAAGATAATAGATATTGCACGAGACAAGATAAGTAGGAGTTACGGCAAACTTACTAGTACTTAAATTAGATTTGGCTACGGCTTCACATAAATCCCGCTTAGGAGCACACCTTATTTTCCGATCTGTGTAACAATAGCAAATGTCGCATGGACCCTTTGTCCATCGGGTTCCTACATGGCACCCTCTTCTGGGCTTATTAACTGAAAATCACGTGAATAATTATTTCGAAGAAGGAGGATTTTTTGTACGAAGTACCGTTCAAGAGACGGAGCAAAATGGGAAAATTGGCGTTAATTGATAACTGATTGGTATACCAGACACCTGTTGAACGGAAAAGGGGAAAACGAGAAAGGAGATGGGAGGATTTAAACAGACCTTGCAGCTGGCTGTAACTGGAGAAGAATGGCTCTTGACAGAATACAATGGAAATAGCTAGAGGAGGTCTTTGCGAAGAAACATGCTGAATTGAAATACATAGTTAAACAGCATACAGCAGAGAATAAAGAGGTTTAAAATAATAAAACCTTCAAAGTAATTAATTATTAAGTTGAAAACGGTTCAATAAACTAAACTAAACCAGCAACAAACTTTAACATAAGCTCCTTTTCAACGCTGTCAGCTGGTCGTGTGCCCAAAAGACTGGCGGCGTTGCCACGTTGGCAACACAGCCTTTGGGCAAGGTAACGGCCACGTGAAGCGTCAAAAAGGCGTATGGGAATTTCATTAAAAAGGTTGTGAGCTCTCACTTCAGCCATTCGAAAATATGTCATGGATTTTCGTGGTCATTTATTTTTAAAAAGTCTCAACACAAATGATGTCATGCAATTTGTAGGCGCGTTGCTTTGTGTTACCAATTATTTCACCGCCGCGTGGTGAAGAGTATTTGGAGCAACTTCACATTTAATTATTTTGGCAGTTTAAAACGATTCTATCATAGTGCAATTGAGAAAAATCTTCATGACGCCTGTCCATGAATTTTATATATTTCTAAAGTTAATGAGTGCTCGCGTGTCATGTGTAAAAGCTAATTAATATTAGAAAAAAAATAATTACGTGGGAATCTTCTATCAATTACTGAAAGAAAGAACACAAAGTTAATCTATATAAATACGAGATAGTATAAAATAATATTATAAAGCTGAAGAATTCGTTTGTTTGTTTGGTTGAACTCACTAATATCGTGAACTACTGGTTCGAATGGAAGAATTAAGTAATTTAAGCACATTACACACAGGCAGTGGTCGCGGGACGGGCGCGGGTGTCAGGCATATTATGACGTATTTCATATTCTTATATGGACGACATCACACAAAGAGCGTGCGCGGGACGGTCGCGGGTGCCACGCCATCTTCTTCCTTTCTCTTCTTCTATCTTTACATTTGTGTGTGATGCACTTTCGTGAAGGACGGCCCATTTATGGATGAAGGCTATATATAGGCTGGATATAACATCACGCTACGACCAATAGGAGCGGGGCATCAATGAAAAATGTTGCAAAAACAGGGAAAATGGGACGCAGATGAAGTTGCACAGGTCAGCTAGTTTTAAATATATTATACAAGGAGCTGTTTTGCATCCTCGTCAAATTTCAGGATGTGGTCACAAAAGACACAAATAATCAATTAAAATTACGGTACCAAGTTAATTATTAATAAACGCTGATTTTTTTTTAAGTTCGACAATATTTCAGAATAACCCCCTTAACGTGGTTTAGGGAATAAGAAAATAACGAATAAACGTTTGAGATTGTTTGTATGTGCGTAAGCGAGGTTATACGGCGAGGATCAGACGGGCTATGTTTAAAACACTGGTCATTCACACTTTCCGATTTCCGCCAAAAAGGTAAAAAAGAAAAATTACCTACCCATTTTATTATTGATTCGGGTCGAGAATCATTAGCCTAGTTTACTCCTTGAATTTGATGAGGATGCAAAACAACACCTTGTATTTAAAACTAGCAGAAGTGGATCACTAGTATTAAATACTAGTGATTTCGGAAACTGTCTCGTTGGTCTAGTGGGCGCAGGCGCGACTGCTGAGCATGAGGTTCTGGGTTCTATTCCCAGGTCGGGCAAAAGTGTTATTGGGTTTTTCCTTTAGGAATTTTTCAGTAGCAGCCACGGAGTCTGGATGTGTCTTACATGGGAGTTAAACATAACTGGCGTAATGTGGGGGTACTATTAGGTACACCACTGCCTAACCCGTCGGGGAATACAGGCGTGATGATATGTAATTAAAGTGTGTTTTTTTTTTTGTGAATGGCATCTCGCAGTTCGACCTATGAGGTTGTCGTCTGCTTAACCGGACTATCCTGTGGATGCCTTGAGTGTAAGGCCTCCAGCCAGGGCATAAAAACATACAAACTAAGCGACTACACGCTAAGGGCACCCCCTGTGGGGTACGAGCCTCGGCTTAGGGCGTCGCTGAGGGAGGACTGCATGGGGACAGGCTGGATCTGAATGATAACATTATTTAGGGACTGATTTAAAACTACTGGCACAGCATCGCGGGCTGGCTCGAGCGAGGGTCGGGGAGGGCAAAGACCGGGACGTCGCGACGGACCTCGACGGTGAGGTCGAAAAGACTTTACGTGAGTTTTCAAACGCTCGTTTATATGTAAAACACTCAACAAAGCCTAAGCATAAACATGGGAAATATCCCGTTACAAATGTTATTGATAAAGCCTAAGCAGTCTTAGTATAGATTAGAAGTCTTAAAAAGATATCGTGTACAGTACTTACTAGTCGGGTGACATTTTAAATTGGAGCACACTCGTTGGTATTTTTCATTACAGTAGCAGAAGTTACAATTATCTATTCTGTATCTTTCATATCTAGCGCAGACTTTGGGTGGGGGTCTCCAACTACTTCGCAAATATTTTAGAGCTAAAAAATATAATATGTAAATGATAAATGATGTTTATTATTCAAATAGATTTTAATAGCCCTTTAGTCAACTGATCCTACTCATTTGGGACCCGCGGGTTGAGTTAAAAAATTCATTTATTGTTATTTTTCTTTGGTCGATAGGACATGCTGTGAAAAAAAATATCTTCGAATTTCAAAAAGTACAACAAGCGTATATAAAAATAATAGGATTATAGAAACTCTTTTAAAAATCGTTTTATTTTTTAAACTATTTGATGCTGGTGTTTCTTACTCTGAGAAGAAACAGCCAAAACAAACTCATGAAGTTATAGTCTCTTTTAAGCTCCAGACATAATCAATCCACATGAGGACTATCTATGCAGATAAGTGTCATAGCAATCGTAAGAATTGAAAATAATAGTAAGAAAAACAGGAATAAGACTTTTTGTCAACTGATGTGGATGATCAACCATATTCTTAAAATAACTCGACATATTATAGAACAAAATTCCCGCGCCACGGCTTTCTGTTTGTCTGAACGCGATAAACAATACAATCGGTACAATGAATTGGGTACAGTTGCGGGACGTCTCATCTCCGCTGCGATCAGTTACTGAATGTCGTCTTAGCCACGAGCTTAAAACATCACGACTTTATAGAAGTACGCCGCAGGTGTGGACTGGTAAGTACATAGGTCGCGTGATTACCATTGGCGCGGTTGTTTTTCATTTATGACCGAGGGAGGGGCTTTTTAAAGTTCCGGCAACCCGTACGAATTTATTAAAGTTTGCACCATTGATTCGGGCAGTAAGAGTACTCAATAGTGTCTCTAGGCGTTTGGACATATTTTCATGCTCTTTGGCGGAATTCCAGAGGGTGACACTTAGTATGTTGTCCACTGTGTAACTTGTGCTTCTATCCAGACCCGTTACTTGGGACTGGACAATTGCTAATTTATGACTACTTTTGTTAGCTTGGGTCTTACCTGTATAAACAAATGTAAGTGTTAATGAATAAAATAAATAAATAAATGTCCGTTCTAATGGACCGGATCCGACGCGTGGATGAATTATTCCTCGTAAAAAGTTTTAAGGAAACCGTCCACGACATCATAATGTCTATACATAAAGGTTGACTCACATTTTTTTTTTTACTTCTACCAAAGTTGCCTAAATTAATGCTTTATGTGTTTATGCATATAGTATTATTTTTGGTTTAAATAACTAGAATACTAATAAGTGATAATCGTTTTAGCGTCGATGTCCGTTTCAACCTGTAATAACTTAATCCAAAAATATTCTTCGTAAAGCAGCCGACTTACTAATATAGAATATGTCACTTCATTGGTTTTAGGAAAAGGCTTTAAGCTATATGTTTTATCGGGAACTAATGAGTTTTACAGCACGGTTGGCGCCGTGGTTGAGCGATCGACTGCTGCGCTGTATGTCGCGGGTTCCCCGCACGGAACAAATATTTGTATGGCCTACAGATAGTTGTTCCGGGTCTGGCTGTTTGTGTATGTGAGTTTAAATGTATGTAAACGCACCCACGAAACAGGAGAAATTCTTAGTGTGGGGCAAAGTTTAAAAAAAAACCTTTCTTTCAATAATCAGATTGACTTGATTGTCTGCTTCGTTGGTCGAGTAGTCACAAGCAAGTCACTGCTGAGCTTGAGATCCTGGGTTCGATTCTCCGGTCGAGAAAAGTGTTATTGGGTTTTTCCATCAGGAATTCCTCAGTAGCAGCTACGGAGTCTGGACTTGTGCCCCGTTGATGGGAATAGGCTCGCCCCCTATTACATGGGACTTAAAAACATAACTGGCGAATTGTGTGTCTACTATTTGGGACACCTCTTTCTTCGGGGTTTAAAGGGGTGATGTTATGTCAGATTGTTGCCAAGTGTGACGCATCAGAAAGAAACTATTCTGGTGATACCCGAGCGCAGTCGGGTCGGAGCGTTATAATATTTAAAAGGGAAAGTTTGCAAGTAGGGGGTAATCTCCAAATTCGCTGATTTGATTCCAAAAAAGTCTTTTATTAATGTGAAGCTGCACACTCCCCAAGTATCATAAGCTATACTGGACGTTCCAGTGGGATTATATCCGAGCATAACGCGAGCGAAACTGCGGGCAAAAGCCAGTAAATAATAAAATTAATGGCTGTATTGATAGGTATGGAAATAGTGGCATTAAAAAAAAAACATTTAAACTAGAATATGACGACAGTACATGAAAAAAAAAGGACACACCTGCTTTTTTTTTCATCCCTATCTCTGAAAGAGCGTTCAAGTATTACCCCCTCCACCCCATGCGACGCGCAATAACGTTTTTCTGTACGTAGAGCGTAGTTCGAATCCCCTCTCCCACCCCTGTAACGCATCGTAACGTTTCAGAAGACCCCCCCCCTCCCCCAATTTCGTTACGTAATACATGAACGCTCCCGTATAGGATACTCCAAGGCCCAAAGCTTTTATATAAATACCTGATTGTCTTCCACTGCAGGAGTGGTTCGTGCATAATATGTCCGAATTGAGGCAGATGCACACATTGCATGAATCTGGGGGTTCCAAATGTTTTCCCACTTTGCATTCAGGCTCAGAGAAAGTTACGGGCACTGTGTTTAGCAAAATGAAATCGTAAATTAAGAAATGTGAAGTACTAAATCAAATACACATTATCTTAAGGCGCAGATATGCGACTTTTAATGATTTTAAATTGAACATCACGTCTAAACTTCTAGTTTTATTTCTTTGAAAAAAAAATATGTTATACTAGACAATTTTCTTTATAAATTGATATGTGAAAATGTGAAATTATATTTTTATAACATAGTGTAATTAATTTATAAATTCATGTCTAACGCGGACAAAAAACGATAATAACGCAAAAACTATCGGACGTATTTGCATGAAACTTTGACCAAATTAAAGACAATTTTACAACCCATATTTTAGTATACGGCTTTTATTTGTATTGTGTTTGATAAATCGAGGTGGGTTGTTTTTCCGAATAATCTTGGTGCGCGTTGAAGCGTTACGCATGCACTTTTACTCGCTCAAGGTCGCGGGCACTTATTGTCGCCTTAAGGAGGTGGCTCGAGCGAGCGTAACAATAATTCAATGGATGTCGTCATTGTTATTTCTAGGAGAGTGCAATTTCAGCTTTATTTATTTATTTCTGTACACACAAAACATATCTAGGAAATAACATAGAGGCAAAAGCTTTACGATATGAGCCCCAAACAATTTTAATGTGAGGGATTAATGAGCGGCTGTTTTTATTAAGCCACAATTGAATCTGTAATGCAATGATAATCAATTAAAAAAAAAGGAGTGTGTGGTTTTATGAAACCACGGTAAAAGTGAAACTTTTTTTCACACTATAGATATTTAACTAAAAATTTTTGGAATAGGGTATAAAACGTATAAAACGCGGAGTAGGGATAAAGTGAAAGGCGCTCGTCAGAGCAGGCTCGGCAGAGGTGGCTCGAGCGAGCGTAACAATAATTCAATGGATGTCGTCATTGTTATTTCTAGGAGAGTGCAATTTCAGCTTTATTTATTTATTTCTGTACACACAAAACATATCTAGGAAATAACATAGAGGCAAAAGCTTTACGATATGAGCCCCAAACAATTTTAATGTGAGGGATTAATGAGCGGCTGTTTTTATTAAGCCACAATTGAATCTGTAATGCAATGATAATCAATTAAAAAAAAAGGAGTGTGTGGTTTTATGAAACCACGGTAAAAGTGAAACTTTTTTTCACACTATAGATATTTAACTAAAAATTTTTGGAATAGGGTATAAAACGTATAAAACGCGGAGTAGGGATAAAGTGAAAGGCGCTCTGACGAGCGCCTTTCACTTTATCCCTACTCCGCGGCCGAGCGTCACGCGACATGCAACACACAGACGAAAAAGTTTGAGACGATGTAATAAAAGTTTCACTTTAAAATGTATTCAATACATACTTATTGTCTCTCTCGAACAATGTTTTTGTGTGCATAACTCAGCTCCCCTAAGACAAACGCAATAATTGCATGTGTCGACTTGACGACGGCTTCCTTCAGCGCAAGCTCCTTTGTTTGTACTTAAATCAGATTTAATTGGCTTCACCGTCTCCGTTAAGTTTGCTAAAAACACGAAACAGTTGAAATACTTCTTCCTTTCACTAACATGCTTTGTAAGAGATGATAGAAATTTTCTTCTTTTGATGAATGAAAGTTCTTTTCCTGTGTTGTCTTCTATGTTTGTATGTTACCGGCCAAATCCGATTTCAGGCCAAACTAGTTTCTCCTAGGCCAAACCGGTTTAGTGGCTTATCGTGTCAGGATATATTGACCCACAATGCGCCCAACTTGGATGTGGCACCGCTCGTTACGCTCGCTCGGCTCGCGCGTTTATGGTCACAGTTCTAACCTAACCCATTCAGTTGGGTTGCTCTATATGATCCTGTTATGATGAGTCTTAGTTTGGCCTAAGACAAACTAGTTTAGCCTGAAATCGGGTTTGGCCTGTAACATGTATAATTAATAAATCTGTGTTTATTAGAGAGTTCTGATTTATAGAACGGGGCTATATTCGAGCTTGAGTCTATGATAATTATAGTTTGATAGGTAGGCATTTTTAAAACATTATTTTCTGTAAAATGTACTAAAGTACAAAAATTCGTTAAGTTCGATTCGATATAGTAAAATATACTTGTTTTAAACAAAATGAAACGGCCATGTTCCAATCGGACTGACTGACAGACAACCGCCATTGAATGCAAAACTAAAAAAAAAGTATCGTACTTACTTTTAGGGTCACATTTGAAATCGGTACAGACTTGTTCTTGTTTCGCATTACAGAAGCAGTAGTTACAATTGTCTAATCTGTATATTTCCTTTGAATGGCAGGGATATTGAGTACGCAAATACCTTGATCCTAAAAAAAAAAAATTCAATAAAAACTGGGGATTGATCAGAACACGAGCGCTGTGACTTTTTTTTAATGTTACAACACTATAGAATATAACAGAATCTTTTAATTGTTAACAAGTGTTAACATGTGATAAAGGATCATAAAATTCAACACACAGTAACACATCATAGACTACAAACACACACAGATGAAAATTACATTATTATTATTCTAAAATTTATCATAATTTAATAAATAAAAATTTATTATATATAAAAATCTAATTAAATAATTTATTATATAAAAAATTAAAACCATATGTCATTTTTATGTTGTTTCTTTTTATTGGTTTGTCCTGTGCGAGTTTTATAATTACTTTTTAGTTGTTTCTTTCTAAACAGCTGATAAAAATTAGTGTTTATGTCAGTTTTTTGCTGAGAAAACGATTATTTTTGAGTGAATCTTTTTACTTTAGGTCTCAATGTAACGGACGTATAACATCAAAGTCGCTAAGTTATAACATTAAAATTGGTTTAAAATAAAAAAAAGGTGTATAAATACGATACCACTTAGTTAGACTGGATCCCAGATTTTCAGGCTACTGACTACCTGTAACGACTGTCAAAGATCTACTAATGACAGCCGGGACCAATGGCTTCACGTGCTTGCCGAGACACGGAGGAAACTCGGTATGCAATGTTTCTGATACATGCTGTAAATTTATGTAGGAACTAGCTGTGCCCGCTACTTCATTCGCGTGGAATTTAAGAAGTTACTCCTTATGACATCAGCTATATGCCAGTGAAAGTCCCGTCAAAATCGGTCCAGCCGTTTCAGAGATTAGCCGGAACAAACAGACAGAAAGACAAAAATTGTAAAAAATGATATTTTGGTGTATGTACCGGTACCGTATATACATTCATATGCATTTGGTAAAAAGCGGTTATTTTAATATTACAAACATCCACTACAATTTTATTTATTTGTGTGTGTATAAAATATAAAAAAAAAATAATAATAATAAACTTTTATTTTCTCTTCCACAAAGGCAAGAATATGAAGACACATTACATCTAATAAATCCTTTGTGGGAGACTGGTATCTGCACTAGGAAAAACCTGTCACACAGATTACCAGCCCCCCCCCCAAAAACAGTGTTTGAGTTTTAAATCTTAATAGTCACAAATTATATTAACCTTTGGTAGAAGAACATAATTAACAAAAATAAAGGGGAAAAAAATACTAAATTAAAATAAATCTTGTGGAGTATGTTATGTTAAGGTGTGTGGCGTGATGTGGTGTGGTGTGGTGTGGTGTGGTGTGTGGTGTGATGTGATGTGATGAGGTGTGGTGTGGTGTGATGTGGTGTGGCAAAACACTTACGATGTGATCTTCTGCACTTGTTATTAGAACATACGAGGACACGATCATGATTGCAGTTGCAATAGTTGCATACACCCTTTCTGAATCGCGTTCCTATAACGCATTTGCCTCCAGTTGAATTCCCTGGAAATCGTATGAAGAACATAACATTACGCGTGTAATCCCCGAAGTTATCGGCAAAGGTGTACATCCCACATCTCGTCTGTTATGTGCACGGCCTATTTAATAGCATCAACCGGGCACAATTCCAGACTCCGTGGCTGCTACCCAGAAATTCCAGATGGAAACACCCAATAACACTTTGCTCGACCCAGGGGGTCTACTCTCTAAGCACGAAATCCGTAGTTTCGGCCGAAGTTACGGTCGTTTCCTACTCCGTATCACTTACGGACATAAGATTCGTTAGGACCCAGAACTAAAAATGAATGACACCACGATTGGACAGTTCTCCTTACTCCCGATTTGGAAGAAACATAACAGCAACAACAAACTATTAGGACGTAAGGTTAATTTCGAAGTATAAAGCTAGTTACGGACGAACCCGTATTATCGCTGACGGACTTAGAGAGTAGACCCCCAGGTACGGAACCCAGGGCCTCATGCCCAGCAGTCGCGCTTGACCATCGACCATCGAGGTAATCTATCGTATAAATAAATTATTCCAAAGCAGAAGAAGCTTTATATTAAAGGAACTTAGTACATTTAGTAATTGCAAATAGAGCGTAGTTCTGCCAAAATTGACGAAGCAGTTGTAATGGTTTAAGAAAATAAACGCTAATTATTTTCTAATCTGTTGTAAGCATAGGTTTTAGATGCATTCATAATCAGCCTATAATGTTCCCACTGCTGGGACACAGACTATGAGAGGGAGTGGGCTGTAATCCAACACGCGGGCCTAGTGCAGGTTGGAAGATGTCACATTTTTAGTTCTAGGACATGCCGGTTTCCTCACGATATTTTTCTTCACTGTTTTTGAGAGCAGCGCTGATGAACTAAATTACACAAAGTAATGTGCCTGCCTGGGTTCAAACCCACGGCTTACTGCTCGTAAGTCGGGGCTGCCAAAACTGGACCACCACTGCAGATTATACTGACGCATTTAATATTTGATTTAGATGCATATAATACTGGTTTTTATTGAGTATTAAACCACTAGAGACACCTTGAGCAATGCCGAGGGCAATAGTTATGTATAGTTAGTTAATAAAAAAAAAAAATATAATTACATGTATTGTATGCTTCAAGTTTTTCTGTAAAAAAAAAACATAACTATTAAACAAAACATAAAAATTATATTAGTATTTTTTATACTTATGTATTTCTTTTTGTATGTATTTTTAAACTTAATAAATATACAGGGACTGTTTCACCTTAATTTACTTTAGTGTTATAGAGCAGGATAGAGCTCAAGATATCTAGTTCCATCTCTTTCCCACACTCATAAGGTGGTGATAGATGTCCAGATCTGGGACAGTGAGATGAACTGACAGACATACAGATGTCTCGTGGAGGACGTGGTGAGCGCTCTGTTCCCTCTGCGAGGGGAACATCCTCCCCCGCCTATAGCTCCGCCGCTTGCGGTGCCAGAAGTGGACCACAACGAGGACGATGACGACATTCCCGAAGTGACCGGGGTAGACCTGAGAGTGGCGGTAGGCAGGCTTAAAGCCAAAAATACCGCCCCGGGACCCGATGGCTTGCCTGGCAAAGCCTGGGTCCTGGCCTCGGAGGCTCTCGGGCCCCGACTGGAAGGGCTCTTAAGCGCATGCCTGGAGAGAGGCCAGTTCCCGCTTCGTTGGAAGACGGGGAAGCTGGTCCTCATCCGGAAGCCGGGGCGCCCTGCGGACTCTCCGTCCGCATACCGGCCCATTGTGTTGCTCGACGAGGTGGGCAAGCTCTTTGAAAGAGTCATTGCGAACCGCCTCGCCGGGCACCTTGTGGGGATGGGGCCGGACCTTGCGGAACACCAATTTGGTTTCCGCAGGGGGCGCTCGACGGTGGACGCCATCATGCGCGTGAGGGCTCTCACGACGGGGGATGCAGTGTCTCGGGGTGGGGTCGTCTTGGCGGTGTCTCTTGACATCGCCAACGCCTTCAACACCATGCCCTGGAGCTGCATAAAGGAGGCACTCCGGTATCACCGGGTGCCGACCTACCTTCGTCGTGTGGTCGGGGACTACCTGACGGACAGGGCCGTCATCTACCCTGGTCGCAATGGAGAGTGGAACCGGCGAGAGATGTCGTGCGGTGTTCCACAGGGATCGGTTCTGGGGCCGCCCTTGTGGAACAACGGCTACGACTGGGTGCTGCGCGCCGACCTCCCTAGCGGTGTCAGCGTAGTTTGCTACGCTGACGACACGCTGGTGCTGGCACAGGGGAGGTCGCACGAGGCGGCGGCCGAACTTATGACACGCGGGGTTGCGATAGTCGTGGAGAGAATCCGGCAACTGGGTCTCGAGGTCACCGGACACGGTTGTTTCGGGAGGTTCCTGCACCGAATCGGGCGGGAGGAAACGCCCGGGTGTTACCATTGCGAGGATCGGCCGGAGGACACGGTGGAGCACACCGTGGAGCTCTGCCCCGCTTGGGCTGAGCACCGCCGTGTCCTCGTAGCGGCGATTGGCGGCAGCGACCTCTCGCGTCCGGCCCTGGTTCAATCCATGGTCCGGAGCGAGAGGGAATGGGATGCCGTCGCCTCCTTCTGCGAAGCAGTCATGCTAGCGAAGGAGGTGGCGGAACGTGAGAGGGAGAGAACCTCACGGCCCAGCCGCCGCGGGAGACGCCCCGGGCGTCGGGGGGCAACCAGTGGCCCCCGGCCACCGTAGGCGCGAGCCTGTGGACGGTGAGTAATGGGCTAGCTCACCGTCCGTCCGTCTCATGACGACAGGCCGTGTCGACGGCGCGTACGTGTTCCACGCGCGCCTCAAGGAGATGTCAGCAAACCAGAAGGGGTCCGAAAGGGCCGATGCCTGCCAGGGCTGCGGGTTGTTCGAAAGAGATACCGCGGCCCTGGAACACAAAGGGCGAAGAAGGAACATGGGTGGGTTTTAGTCAGTACAAGTCTGACACTCCCTCCCGCTCCGCCCAGAGCGGGAGAAGTCATTTGATGATTTCCCATCCGCAAAAAAAAAAAAAAAAAGACATACAGATGCCACAGTATTAGGGGATAGAGTAGCTGTCTGTGTCCCATTATCCACATCATTATATCAGTCTGGAATCCCCCACTCCTGGGTATAGGTCTACCTTTTTTTCTGCCACACTCATCATCAGCCTGTAATGTTCGCACTGCTGGGACACAGGCCTCCTCTCTATGAGAGGGAGTGGGCTGTAATCCACCACGCGGATCCAGTGCGGGTTGGTAGATGTCACATGTCTTCGAAGTTTTAGTTCTAGGCCATGCCGGTTTCCTTCACCGTTTTTGAGGGTGAGCGGTGATAAAATAAATTACACAAAGTAATGCGCCTGCCTAGGTTCGAACCACCGCCTTACTGCGCGTAAGTCGGGGCTGCCGCCACTGGGCCACCGCTGCTCTCACCGTGCGTCCCCTACCCAGTCAGGTGTATCCCGCAACTTTGACGATATTGTCGATCCAACAAGGGCACCCCTCCTTCATCTTTATCCATAGCTAATTTTGGTAGATCGTTGAGAAAATAGTCGTGAAAAAAAAATGGATTAATATTTGTAGATACGTACCCGTCAGTTGACATTTGTTATTAGAACAGACTCTTTTGCCTTCTTCATTACAATAGCAGTAGTTACAAGCATCAACTCTGTGTCTTTCACCAACAGTGCATGATTTTTGAAACTGTTCAAAACTATCTTCAGGCCTCTGTCCCCGTAAAAATGTTGGAGCTGAAAGAAACATATTTTGAATAACATACCCACACGAATCGAGGAGCTCGTGGCTAAATAACAACAGCCGTTCGGGTTGATCCTCAGGTTAAGCTGCTCTTGTCCAGGTTGTTCCGTGGATGGGTGGCCACCCATTACATACCGAGCTTCCTCCATGTCTCGTTGGTCCCGGCTGTCATTTGTAGATCTTTGACAATCGTTACAAGTTGTCAGTGGCCTGAATGTCTAACAAGCGGTCTTATACTTAGGTAATCCCAGTACTAACTGGGTTGTGGAGGTCAAATAGGCAGTCGCTCCATGTAAAATACTAGTATTCAGCTGCATCGTTTAGACTGGTAACCGACCTCAAGATTTATGTACTTGAGAAAAAGGCTAGGCAGATGATGATCATGCCTGTGATCATCCAAGGACTCGGCAGGCGGAGTATAGTATATAATTCACCAGTTAAATTTAAGTCTCATGAAATAGGGGGCAGCCTATTGCCATTAACCGGACACAATGATACATTATGCCCGGCCTAGTAAACGAATCCAGGACTTCAAGCTCAGCATTAGCATTTCCGACCAGATCAAGGAGGCAGTCAAAGAAAAGCACATAATTATCTTATTATCATTATTAAATTATCGATTATCATTATTTAATTTTAATTAAATAATGATAATCAAAATAATAAATATGGTAATTTTAGAATTATCACTATTTAATTATCGATTATTCCTAACCTAACCCGCGACCGGGTTAGGTTAAATAAAATAGCAACTGCCATTGGGTACTTTTTATCCCAGTAGGGATAAAAAGTACCCAATGTGCACTTTCAGAATATTATCTATCCCTGTGCTAAATTTTACCCAGATCTATTCAATCGTTTTTGCGTGAACGAGCAACAAATATCCGTACACCGAAACATTCATTCATGCTCACAAACTTTCGCATTTATAATATTACTAGTCTATGCCCGCGGCTTCGCACGCGTTAAATTATCCGGCGGAATGGTAATACTAGAATAAAACGCATATTTTGTGTTAATCTAGGTTATCAACTACCCGTGTGCCAAATTTAATCTAAATCCGTTCAGTAATTTCGGCGTGAAAGAGTAACAAACATCCATCCTCATAATTTTTTACATATACATATAATATTAGTAGTTATTTAAGATTATTAAATAAAGAAATATAATACATAAAAATAAAATACTACAACAATATAATACTTTGACTTTATAAAAATCTTTAGTAGATAAATGGGTGCAGTGAATCTTCTTAAATAGGTACTTGGTCGAATGTAATGTGTACAGTCGCGGACTTTAATTGATAAGCCACTTTCAAACTTTCCGTTTTTGCAGTTTTATACATTCACGAGATTACACGAACCCAAACCGCATGCTTGTAAACAAGATGACATATTACTCATGATCGGAAATAATCTTATCCATAGTATTTGAAGAATCCATACTAATATTATAAATGCGAATGTAACTGTTTGTTTGTTCGTTTGTTTGTTTGAATGTTTGTTTGTTTGTTAACTTTTCACGACTAAACGGCTGATCGGATCTTAATGAAATTTGGCAAGAAGATAGATTTTAACTTAGGAAAGGACATAGGCTATATATCATCACGCTGCGACCAATAGGAGCGGAGCAGCAATAAAAAATGTTGCGAAAAAGCGGAATATATGACGCAGACGAAGTTGCGCGGGACAGCTAGTTACTAATAAGTTGTCTATGAAAAATCCATAAAATGTTACATACTTTTATCTAATCTATTTCTTACTGACCTCCTTTGAATAAGAGCTCATTAAATATTCTTTATTTCTGAAAACGTTGGATAGGTTTCAGACAGTTGAAATGTCGATGTCAGGCACGATTATTTTCTTTTTTGGAGAATCGAATAATTGTCACGAACGTCATATTGGACGCTACGCGTTCGATTTTATCAATCGTGAGTTCGAGTTTTTCCGATGTCGAAATTACCAATGCTAATTTCTCCGTGCGCTAAACGTTACTATGGCGACGCTAAATTGTCAAATTGTCGCTAGGCAACGGTTGCTAGATCTGCAATTGGTTGACTTTGGGTAGTCATTTCGTACTTTGTACGAATCTAACCGACTAAACCCGATTTGCATTACACGCTTAAAATACGAACAGTGGCAAGTGGCTCATCAATTAAAGTCCGTGACTGTACCTACATAGGTGTGATAGTAAGACTAGTCTTCTACGATCTTTTTACTGAGATACATGGCAAGGTCCAAAGATTCCGGCCTACACACAGATTTATCAGAGATATAAAGTACCTTCACTAGATTACTGATGTTTTCTCTAGTTACCTACAGTTAAAAAAGTAATATTTTCGTTCAATATAGTCTGAAGTCTCCCTTATTTCAATCCTTTATTTCAATTTCAAATAGTTGAGGCCAGAAACTTTTGATCCTCAAATAAACAGCAGTTACGAACTTTTCTTTAAAAGACGAATTTTCTTTCAGCTTTAATATCTTATGACTTATTATATTATATACTTACAGTGTTCATAACTGCCTTCCAAAATAAATGATTGTTCGTCGTAATTTTTATTTTTTTTGCTTCCTTTGCACGCATATCGAGTGCACAGCCACTGTCTCAAATGACATACACAACGATTACATTTTTTATACTTAACGTCCCATTTATCACATTCTTGTCTTCTTTTTCCAAAATAATCTAGGAACATGGAAAATTCAACAATTATTCTTTTGTAACTTAAGTAAGTTTATTTAATCCGTATTAGCAGAACTTAATCGGTTCAGTAGGACAAATTGCAGAACGATTCCGGGAGTCAGGACACTGACAAGTACTTAAGAGTCCGGAAGAATATTGCACAGAAATAATAAAATGATATAACTTTGTGGGCAAAAAAAAATACGTGCACAAACATGTTTTGCATTCTGACAAGTACAAAAGTTGCAAGGATCTACATGAATCATACGGTGAGTATGATTATGACCTTTGTTCTCTAGAGTAAAAATAATCTTCTCAGAACGGTGAAGGAGAACATCCTTAAGTAGAAACTGGGTTTAGAAAGAATTTCAAAGACCAGTGACATCTAACAACCCTCACTGGGCCCGCGTGGTGGATTACTTACTCCTTCGCTGAGTGAAGGCCTACGTTCCAGCAGTAGGAACATTGTAGGATGATTATAATTATGTCTACATCACAAATCACATTATGCGTTTGTAGGGCACACAGCCAAATATACAAAAACGTTCAACAGCGACATCTGTGACGCAAGAGGAGAACTAAAAAATCCTGCATCAGAAAATCAGAGGTGAACTAAATAGGGATATTTACAACAACGCGACTAACCACCGGTAGCTTGGACCCTGCTCCCGACACCGGCAGGGTACTCCCTTTCTTCTCCTAAAATTGTTTGTCCGAAAATCATTATCCATAACACGTTTCCTATAAACTTCAGTAACCATAATGTTCAAAATCCCGAAATTTTGTTTAACATAATTATCTTGAGTTCTAAAAGTATTCTGTCTTAATATCGAGTACTTTATTAATTGAATCTCCTAATTTTACACGACCTAAAGTCATATGTCCTAAGTATTGTGTTAAATAATGTGTATTATTCCGAATATTCATTTATAATAAATTTTTAGTCCTAAAACATTTGTTAAAAATTAGGTTTTAGTGGCAGAAACGAATCGCTGTAAATCCGACTCCACGCAGTCTTGTCTGCTCTACCCCTAGAGTGTAATTTAAAATCGCGTATGCGTGGAGGGGCGAGGCGGCCCGCGAGTAAGTTGAGGAGCAGGTGGTTGTAACACTCGCCGCCGCGGCTGAGGCTGGCCGGCTAAGCCAGCCAGCAAGCCGAAGCTGCGGACCTGCGGTGGTGAGCGTTAAACCCATCTGCGACGATATACTCGCGTGGGACCACCGGAGCCGTGACAGAAACCATGCCTGCTGCATGTTGCATGCTTGCATACTTGCTTGCTTGCTTGCTTGCATGCTGCGTGCATGCTTGCATGCTACGTGCCTGCTTGCATGCTACGTGCCTGCTTGCATGCTGCATGCTTGCTTGCTTACAAAAACCACATGTACACAATCAACTGCTTTATTGAGTACTTATAATATATTTATTTATGTATAATAAAAAAAGAATATTATTATTATAAATAAACATTATGTAATTTGAATTAAGGACTTATTACTTTTATAGAAAACGTTTTTATGTCTTTTGTATATTATTGATTGTAATATTTATGACAAACGGATTTAGGACATATTATATTTAGGGGTTTAAATTTTATGGCATGTGATATTATGTGATATTAAGTTCGGGTAAATTATCATTCGGACAAATGATGATTAGGACAAAAAAAGTTATGGCACTTTAAATTATGGATAAAAAAGTTAGGTGACACAATAGAGAACCGTCCTCAAAGTCGTCGGATAGCCCTACGCAGGAGTCCAAGGATACGACCGCGAATAAGCTTTCAATAATAGTGTGTAGAAGTTCTTGTCTCTGAATATTTGACTACCGTTTGCTATTTGTTAACCCCCGACCAAAAAAGAAGGGTGTTATAAGTTTGACGTGTGTATCTGTGTGTCTGTCTGTGGCATCGTAGCTCCTAAACGGATGAACCGATTTTGATAAAATTGGTTTTGTTTGAAAGGTGTTTTAATCGAGAGTGTGCTTACTTAGTTATGTATCGAGAAAATCTGCTTAGCCGTTTGAAGGTCATCACCTCTTTTCTAGATGATGAAGAGTTATAAACAACTTCAACGGGTCTGGTCGATTCGAAATTTGATATCTTGTCACTTGTCACCATGGGCTAAGTAGACCGCTTAGCACAAGCACTTAACAAAGCGGTCCCCCGACGCTACGACGCTTGGATTAAATTATTTTTGTTTTTTTAGAGGTTTCGGCTATCGGGGGTTTTTTAATTTTTAAATTTTGTATAAAATGTTGGTGATTGAAAGAAAAAGCTCATAAGATGAAGAAGCTCCTAAGTTTAATCAACTTTTACCGGTCGTACACTTAGCTTCATTAAGTTCTTACCCCCCTAAAAGACATGTGCGTTTCGGGCCTAGTTAGTTTTTGTATTTTGCAATAACATTTTATTATAATGAATTTATTGTTTTAGTAAATAAATAAGTTTAAGTACTTATGTATTTTTCTTTGAAACTCTGTTATTAATAATGTTTTTTTTCAATAAGATGTTTATACTTCTATTATTGGGTATAACGACTAGCAATAATACGGTTAACATTTACACTACAAGCCAGTAATGTGTAAATAGACCGGAGGCTTCAAGACCGCTTGATGTGCATGAGGCTGGAGTATCAAATCCTAGATGCTACATTCGCTTTTTGTCATGAATTATATTTTTTAATTTTAAAGTAAGTTTTTTTTTTTTTGTAATATGTAGAAGAAAAATAAAATACTTTAATAATGTATTAAATAATATAAATTTAAAAAAATGTTTATTATTGCTATTATTTAACACAAATGTATTGGTATGTAACCCACACATGCACACACCCTGCGAACTCACCTACTTAAGACGTTGCATTCTCTGAGTTCGAAGCAGTTCAAATACGCTCCCACACATAGCCGGTCATAACCGCTAAACCGCGTCACCTCGCGTCAATTTATATAACCGCGTAACTCGCATCAATTTATATTAACCTAATCATAGTCATTGTTTATATTATACCGTGTTTAGTTATAGTAACTCGAATCATTAAACTCAGTGTGTTATACTAAATGATCATTTCATTTCATATTATATAGAACCTACAACACACCCCGACAAACGTTCTATACAAACTTTGATCTTATTTTACACAAGAAGAAAAACAAAAAAAAAAATGTAGTTACAAGTATCCAAAGTATATAAACGGGCCCTTTATGAAGCCGTCAACTAAGCATTCCTTGCATCAAAATAAGTAATCCTACACAAAAATTATTGCTAGGAAACGGACGGACGGACGGGTATTTAAATACACCTTCAATAGGGGATAATCCAACTTTTTTTTTCTTTGTCCGTCTGGTAGTTTATTGAAAAGTATTGGACACGTATTTTTTCTTTTTTCACGTGGTCATAAAATTACGGAGATATATTGAGTTGAAATGGCGCATGACGTCACATGTGGGTAAGATTTATACCCACTTGTGACGTAGTAAGCCCCCACTCTCCAACTTTAATGAGTTTTAACTAAGTAATTTTTTGATATTTTGATAAAACAAAAAATACGTGTCTAATATTTTTGTATTACCTGTCTGACGGACAAAATAGAATGTCGATTTCTTTACCCAGTCCTGTCCCCTATTACCTCGTTTTTTATTTGCGGCTCGCTTTTTCCATGGTTTTAACTTAGTTTGGGCTGGCATCTTAAATGGTTCTAAGTTACTGGGTGGCTTCCTGCTCTCACAAATCATCGAAGTACAGTACTCTTTCCCGTGGTGGCAAAAGCATCGATTGCAATCTGTCTTTCGACAACGACCTTTGGGGCAGCGGTTCTTCTTTCTTAATAATAAATGACCTGTAAATAAATGGAAATCAAGTATATTTACTTGACTCGCGACTTGGCTGTCGACATGTGGAACGTGAACTCGGCCATCATTATGCCGATTGTCGGTACTGCCAATGGTCTTATGAAGAGCCTAGACGAACATCTTTCGAGGCTCTCCTAAGGCGGTTGGATCAAGGGCTTGATTCAGAAGGCGGTACCTGGAGACGGTTCATATTGCTAGGAGGTTACTCTCTCTGTTCTACCTTTTTCTTGTTCTACCTTTTGTAGTAAGCAACGACTTATTGTCGGGCCTACGCTGTCCTCCCATACTTAAGTACTAACGCTGTAACTTCAAATATTGTAAAATAAAATGATTTTAAAAGAGTAACCATGGAGTTTCATGCCGGTTCTTCTCCATAGGAAACGACCAACCCGAACCGTGCACCTTTTGTCGACGTTTTATAAGTGCCCATGTAGGCCTATGTATAATAAAATATTTTGATTTTGACTATTTCACATAATTATCTTTAACTTAGTCTGAAGCAATAAAAAATAACTAGGTAGTGTATTATTTCTAAAGAGATTTATATGATAAAAAAAAACCTACGAATTTACAAAGCCTACAATGTCCACACATTCACAAAAAATAGGTAAATAAAAAGAATCTATACAAAAGTAAAAATAAAACAATATAAGAATACTAAATTAAACAATTGACACAGATGTTATCAACAGTGCTGTAACTATTCTGAACAATGAACGAATGGTGATTTGAACGCAGCTACAACCTGCTTTACGGCATTTTTTTTGTCTTTTTAACTTAAAGTCATCTGCCTAGCCTTTTCCCAAACTATCTTGGGGTCGGCTTCCAGTCTAACCGGATGCAGCTGAGTACTAGTATTTTACATGAAGCGACTGCTTATCTGACCTCCACAACCCAGTAACTGGGTAATACGATACCCCTTGGTAAGACTGGATGTCAGACTTTTTGGCTTCTGACTACTCGTAACGACTGTCAAAGATCTACAAATGACAGTCGGGACCAACGGCTTAACGTGCTTTCCGAGGCACGGAGGAAACTCGGTATGTAATTATGGTCACCCATCCACGGACCAACCTCGGCAAGCACGGCTTAACCTTAAAGATCGACCCGGGCGGCTGTTATTATTTAGCCACGAGCCCCTTAGAGTCTTTTTAACTTAAAATAACAACTATAAATATTGACATACCACGATTATGTCTACAATCTCGGGTTGAGCAAATTTCATGGCCATTGCGACAGTAGCAATAATTACAAGAATCTATTTTACGTCTTTTCCCTTCTTTACAAGTAGGCTGCCATTGAGGTTCTGAAAAAAGGTAGAGAAAAAAAATAGTTATGGTGGATGGTGGCGGAATGGTATGGTATGGTGGTGGTTTTGGTGGGTATTTAAACCCATTCTCACATCTTTTGATGATTACAATTGATGTGTTCACTCGGTTTTAGGGTTCCGTAACCAAAGGGTCAAACGGGACCCTATTACTGAGACTTCGCTGTCCGTCCGTCCGTCTGTCACCAGGCTGTATCTCATAAACCGTGATAGTTAGCCGGTTAAAATTTCTACAGATTAAGTATTTCTGTTGCCGCTATAACAACAAATACTAAAAACAGAATAAATATTTAAGGGGGCTCCCAGCCTCCCATACAAAAAGTGTTTTTTTTGCTCGTTGTTATAAATCATGGTACCCTTCGTGCGCGAGTCCGACTCGCACTTGACCGGTTTTTTGTACATTTCCCAGAGACAGGTACCTGTTTTTTTTGTCAAATCCCTTCTATTAATTTTTGGTTCCCCGCATATCCGCGAATTAGAGTTGGCAACTCTACTTTTGACGCAAGTCGTATAGCGCATCGAACAGAGGCGTTACAGACTAGTACTACTGCAGTGGAATTATTTTGAAAAAAAATAATAATACCCTCACTATACTCAGTATGTTATATTTTAAAACTGACAAGTGACATTTAGATTCAGAAACAAACAAAAAAAAATAGCTTTGTATTGCTAGAAAACGTGTGAATGGGTATTCTTTATTCTAGTCAAGCTATAAAACACTGTGTTTGTTGCCAACAGTAAAACAACTGCACTACGGTATTTTTCATGCGGATAATAAATTGCACATGTGTTGTATTTTTTTTATCTGTTCACAGTTTTTGATAGGCAGTCGTTTTTTTCATGGATATATAAACTATGGCGCAAAATAATATTATGGCGTAGGGGAAATGGCAGGGAAAATCATCATCATCATCAAATGGAAGGGAAAGTCATCATCTGAATGTCATAACCAGATGCAGCTAGAATTTACACGGAGCGACCGATTATCCTTGACTTGACTTTCTTTATATTTTCCTTGCGTGATCGTATCAGAAATGAGGACATCCGCAAGAGAACCAAGGTTACCGACGCTGCCCGAAGAATTGCCAAACTTAAGTGGCAGTGGGCAGGGCACATTGCTCGCAGAACGGATGGGCGATGGGGCCGAAAAGTTCTGGAATGGTGACCGCGAACCGGAAGACGAAGCGTTGGAAGGCCTCCCACTAGGAGGACCGATGACCTGGTGAAGGTTGCGGGGATCCGCTGGATGCGAGGCGCACGGGACCGGTCAATGTGGCGTCACTTGGGGGAGCCCTATGTCCAGCAGTGGACGTCTTTCGGCTGAAATGATGATGATGATGATGATGACCAACTATCCGACCTCCACAACTCAGTTTGTGCTGCGTAAAATGATACCCTTTGGTAAGACTGGGTGTCAGACTTTCGAGCCACTGCTTTTGATGGACACCAATCCACGGGCCAACTGTGGCAAGCGCGGCTTAACCTGCACATCACCCTGATCATTATTTTCTTTGCAATAAAATCCTGTCGTTTTACTTTCACAGAAAAGTCTACCAAGGTCACAATTATCTTTGTTTTTGTTGTAATAAAGTTGCCAGTGGGTTGCTAATATAAAAGAGGGAACTAAATTTAAAAGGACCACTGCCAGTAATTTTTATTGTTTCGCAGAAGGACACACGATGACCTTATTTGTGGTTCTTATACCTTATGGTTCTTCAAAAGGTTAGGGGTGCAGCACTCGCATCCGGCGTGCGTGTATGACCAGCACGCGTTGCATGACCGCCGTAGAAACGGGCTATGTCGATAGAAGAATTGACGAACAGATACTTGTTATTATCTATCTGTCATTATGTCGATTCTTCCGTAGACAAAACTCGTTTCTACAGTGGTCATGCTACGCGAGCAGATTTATGAACGTGGACGAGGTGAAACGAGTATGGAATGAAGCAGGTAACGTTCTGTGGTACAAGCCTACACCCATAGGAATAATTCATAAGTTTATATATTATAACCTCTCTCTCTATGCTCCCCTCGCTTCGCATAGACTTCGTAACATTTAGAAACGCTCTAAATGTTTCGAAGTCTATGCGAAGCAAAAGACAGCGATAGTACAATAGCGAGGGGAGCATAGACTTCGTAACATTTAGAGCGTTCAATTTTAATATTTTTATTTTTGTAAAATCTGATGAACTAAAATAATATGATGATTTTTTTAAAGTCATAGAACTAAAGTTGTTGATTATGATGTTAGTAACGTAGTCCTGAGAGTGTTTTACAAATAACCCTGTATATGTATATAATTCTTATTATCTTATTCTTATATCTCTTACTTGCGTGTGCTTTAGGACATATCATTCCAGTGCACAAGTACAGTTGTGTGTGTTTCATTATGATGATTATCCTTCACCATTTTGACAGGTCTATCAATTAATCAAGTATTTTATCAAATACTTGTTGTGCCGATGCCTTTTTTCAGTTTTTATTCAAAAACCTCCCCTCGTTATGTAAAACACAGATATTGTTTTATCGTTATGTAAACACAGATTTGAGAGCAGCGGTGGCCCAGTGGTGGTAGCCCCGACTTATGAGCCGCTAAGCCGTAGGTTCGCACCCAGGGGCCTACTCTCTAAGTCCGTCATCGAAAGTACGGGTTCGTCCGTAACTAGCTTCATACTTTGAAATGAACCCTACTCCCTAATATTTTCAGATTCATGAGTTTTGAAAACACGTCGGAAGTAAGGACATCTATCCAACTGTATTATCATTCATTTTTAGTTCTTGCCCCTAACGAATATTATGTCCGTAAGTGATACGGAGTAGGAAATGACCGTAACTTCGGCCAAAACTACGGATTTCGTGCTTAGAAAGTAGACCCCCAGGGAGGCGCATTACATTGTGTAATTTATTTCATCACCGCTGCCCTCAAAAACGGTGAAGGAAAACATCGTGAGGAAACCGGCATGTCCTAGAACTAAAAATTCGATGACATGTGACATCTACCAACCCGCACTGGGCCCGCGTGGTGGATTACAGCCCACTCCTTCTCATAGAGAGTAGGGCTGTGTCCCAGCAGTGGGAACCTTATAGGCTGATGATGATGATGATGAAAGATTGGATGACTTACCTCCTTCACTTAATGGAAGCGCTTGCCCTCTATTTGGTTCTGAAATAAAAATATCATTCATTCATTTGTTTACCTAATACAGATAAATAACTTATTACTCATACACCTTTGTTGGTCCTAAAAATATTGAAAATGAAATATATATAGATCTTACCAAAATCTCTGGAGCTACCAGTATGTTTGAACACCTTCAGCATTCGTAGTTCTAAAAACATGTAAAAGATTCATGAAATTATAAACTGATATCCGAAGTATTCATATTGTAGTATACTGTATATTTATTAGTATTATTCTTATTTTTTGAAGTTTTCCTCTGTTCCGAAGTTGATGTTGAAAATTAAGAAAACAGGTTTCTCAATAATTCAAGCACAAAAAAAAATATAGTTTAGCATAGTCACAGGGCAGAAATACGTATGAAAAACATTTACTTGATTTAGCTTTTGCAATTGTCATTTCATTATCTCCTTCTGAAAAAAAAAGTTGATTTACTGTAAGAATTATTGCTTTCACATACTCGTAGTGTAGTGTTGAAAATTATGTAAAGGCGCTCCCTAATCTCGAGCCTCCGTCCGTAATGTAATAGTTCAGATTCACTTGTTTCTGACAAAATCGAATCTTGAATTCTTAGAGTGCATTGCATCAGTGAAAGAGGAGAACCGAGAATTACAATGCGCAACCTGTCATTTGTAACAATCATTTGTTTCTGTACAAAATCGAATCTTAGATGATTTGTGTTTTGTTACGCAATTTTGTTTTGGAGCCTAGCCGGTGGGAACAGTTTTAGTTTTTTTGAAGTGAAACTTCTTATGCGACTTCCAACAAGTTTAACGGTTAACGCGCGCGTTTAACCATGGAGGGGAAAAATTTCTAAAACTCACTAAGAGATGGCAGTATTACAAGATTTGTGACTACGTAGTTCTACTAGGTACGCAAGATGGCGTCATGCATTCGACTCTTCGGTGTGACCAGCCTTCGCTCAATTTCCATGAGTAGAATAACCTCGATAAACTTATATAATAATTATGTAATAAAAATATAAAACAAAAAAACAAAAAGTATTATTTAGAAGCTCAATAAAATAACGAGAGTGATTGCGTGGCACTCGAACGCATGCATGTAGTTTTACGAAATTTCACTTCTTCCGCGCGGAGTCCCTCCACGAACTTTTTTTTTTTTAATGAGCTCTTAGGAATTAATGTATGGAAATAATTGTTTGAATAACAGTAGTTTCCAAGCGCATGGGAATAACCCGTTACATGGCGAATACTCAAGTAAGGGCCCCACAGGCCCCGAGTGGTCCGCGTTGGGCGCTGAAGCAGCTGGACCGGGAGCTCCTCCTGGTAGCCTCGATAGTGCAGGCCTGGGTGACATCACCGAACAGGCCTGCCGACATCAACAACGAGGCAGCGTGGTTCCAGGAGGCCATGTCCGACATATGCGACGTGGCAATGCCCCGAGTTCGGCCAGGACGCGCCCGGCGTCAGGTGTACTGGTGGTCGCGAGAGCTAAAGTCTCTGCGCGAGGCGTGCGTCGCCGCGCGGCACCTGTACGCCAGGCATCGCAGGCTCCGCATCCGCCCTACGGATGCGGCAGCCATTGAGGCGGAGCTGTACGAGGGATACAGAGCAGCGAAGACCGCCCTCCAAGAGGCTGTCCAGCGGGCCAGGGACTTGGGCCGCGAGGAGATGCTGGAGACTCTCGACAGAGATCCGTGGGGGCGCCCTTACAAGATGGTGCGGGACAAACTCCGCACCTGGGGCCCCCCCGCTGACGCAGAGTCTCCGCCCTCAGGTCGTGGAGGACGTGGTGAGCGCTCTGTTCCCTCTGCGAGGGGAACATGCTCCCCCGCCTATGGCTCCGCCACTTGCGGTGCCAGAAGTGGACCACATCGAGGACGATGATGACATTCCGGAAGTGACCGGGGTAGACCTGAGAGTGGCGGTAGGCAGGCTTAAAGCCAAAAATACCGCCCCGGGACCCGATGGCTTGCCTGGCAAAGCCTGGGTCCTGGCCTCGGAGGCTCTCGGGCCCCGACTGGAGGGGCTCTTAAGCGCATGCATGGAGAGAGGCCAGTTCTTCGTTGGAAGACGGGGAAGCTGGTCCTCATCCGGAGGCCGGGGCGCCCTGCGGACTCTCAGTCCGCATACCGGCCAATTGTGTTGCTCGACGAGGTGGGCAAGCTCTTTGAAAGAGTCATTGCGAACCGCCTCGCCGGGCACCTTGTGGGGATGGGGCCGGACCTTGCGGAACACCAATTTGGTTTCCGCAGGGGGCGCTCGACGGTGGACGCCATCATGCGCGTGAGGGCTCTCACGACGGGGGATGCAGTGTCTCGGGGTGGGGTCGTCTTGGCGGTGTCTCTTGACATCGCCAACGCCTTCAACACCATGCCCTGGAGCTGCATAAGGGAGGCACTTCGGTATCATCGGGTGCCGACCTACCTTCGTCGTGTGGTCGGGGACTACCTGACGGATAGGGCCGTCATCTACCCCGGTCGCACCGGAGAATGGAATCGGCCAGAGGTGTCGTGCGGTGTTCCACAGGGATCGGTTCTGGGGCCACCCTTGTGGAACATCGGCTACGACTGGGTGCTGCGCGACAACCTCCCTAGCGGCGTCAGCGTAGTTTGCTACGCTGACGCTGGTGCTTGCACAAGGGAGGTCGCACGAGGCGGCGGCTGAACATATGACACGCGGGGTTGCGATAGTCGTGGAGAGAATCCGGCAACTGGGTCTCGAGGTGGCATTGCACAAGTCCGAGGCCATGTGCTTTCATGGGCCTCGGAATGCGCCACCGTCGGGATCCATACTGACGGTAAAAAAAAAAAAAGTGAGCGCCTTAATGCTAACTTTTACTCGCAGCTTAGCGTGCGTGTCGGATATTATCCCACGGGAACATACTATTGGAATCTTCTTCTTTCGTGTGGTTAGTGCAACCTGGTGTCAGACTTCATAGGCCGCCAATGGGCCTCACGATGGTTTCTTTCTCCGAAGCTAGTAACAGTTATACAATACGCACATAAATCTAAAAAATCAGAGGTGCGTGCCTTGGGTTCAAACTCGTGATCTTATGACTTGGCAGTCTGACGGTCACACCACTAGGCTATTATTATTCATTGTTTTTTATTTTGATAAAGAGTATCTGATAACCTAAGCTAGATCATATTTTTGTGCCAAACATCAATTCACGTTAAGGCGAAAAAGGAAATAGACCCAGAGACAGAGTTACTTTCTTATTCACAATCTAACTTTACCATCTAATATCCTAATCTAGTACTAATCTATGCTAATATTATAAAGCTGAAGAGTTTGTTTGTTTGTTTGCTTGAACGCGCTAATCTCAGGAACTGCTGATCCGATTTGAAAAAATCTTTCAGTGTTAGGTAGCCCATTTATCGAAAAAGGCTACAGGCTATATCATCACGCTACGACTAAAATGAGCGGAGCAGCAATGAAAAATGTTGCAAAAACGGGGAAAATGTGACGCAGACGAAGTTGCGCTGGACAGCTTGTCCTACTAACAATAAAACTGAAGAGTTTGTTTGCTTGAACGCGCTAATGTCAGGAACTACTGTTCCAATTTAAAAAATTCTTTTAGTGATAGATAACCCATTTATCGAGGAAGGCTATAGGTTATATATCATCACGCTACGACCAATAGGAGCGGAGCAGCAATGAAAAATGTTGCGAAAACGGGGAAAATGTGACGCAGACGAAATTGCGCGGGACAGCTAGTTTAATTATAAATGTGAACGTTTGTGAGGATGGATGTTTGATACTCAATCACACCAGAACGGCTGGATAAATCTGAATGAAATTTGGCGCAGAGATAGATTATAGTATGGAATAGCACATTATGGCCGTTTATTCAAACATCCTCTTAAAAAAATCCAAGTTAACGAAGTCGCGGGCAACAGCTTGCACCTACTTTTATTAATGTGAAAGTTTGTGAGGATGGGATGGATGTTTGTCATTCTTTTATGTAAAAACTGCTGAACAGATTTGATAAGAATTTGGCACACAAATAGTTTATAAACTGGATTAAGGAATCGGCTACACTAAATCCCGGTAGTACGATCTCCTGGGACAGTTAACGAATACAACGCGGGCGAGGCTCCCAGTTTAAGTTTGTGTAACTATGTCTTTTTTTTTAATAACATTATTTTTAATTAAAATAAATCTTACCTCTTGCAATAGGGGAGTATGCGTGTGCAAAACTTCTTAATAAGTTGGTAAAATTTTCGCGGATCAATCTTTGTGATTGAAATTCATTGATTCCTCCTGTATTGATAAATGAATTTAATTAGAATTAGTCTTTTTTTTTTCAGTTTCATACTGTTTTACGTCCTTCAAACAACTATCTTAGAGGGGTTACTTTGACGTCTTATAGGTGTATTGTTTTAATCTTATTCCAGTGTGGGAAAGAGACGGAGCTATAGAAGACGTCTAGCGCTATCTCGTTCCCACTCTGGAATAAGATTTAAGCTTTATGACGTCATGGTAGGCCAGCTGGTCCAGTTGAAAACCAGCACTAGTCTAAGCATGTATAACAAAAAACATTACCATCGCCCGAAGTGTACCAATTAAGGTCATCGTAAAATGCTTCCCCAACTGAGGCCTAAAACAAAGTAAAAAGTTAGGTAAATAATGCCTTGAAATAATAAACAGAAAGCAGTACTCAGGAGGACACGGCACGCATAGTGAGGAGGCTCCTCCCTTTGCAGCCTTGACCATCGAAAACCTGGACTTTGTTCCTAATGCCTATGGGCTACAATTTGTTTTTAATATTCAATTATAACATCACGCCTGTAATCCCCGAAGGATTATGCAGATGTACCTAACAGTACACGTCCATTTCGCCAGTTATGATTTACGTAGTAATAGGGGGCGAGCCTAATGTGATCAACGGGGCGCAAATCCAAACTCCGACGTTGCTACTGTAAAGTTAGACCAGACCTTTTACTGGGATTAATATTATTAATAATAATTTTTCTTACCCAACAAATGAGCCACAGTATTGCCAACATGGTCGCCAAAATGAACGGTTCTGATTATACAGCGTGAAGATTTTAATTGGAACTAATTAAAAAAATGAAAACATAATTAAAACACATCTTCTGCGTTATATCAAAGTATTGTGAAAGTGAACGAGGTGATAAGAAAAAATACTGATTTATCGATGGGACGTGTTTTTGTAAAAGATCAGCAGTAGCTACTGCTGATCTTTTTTCTTTGAAAATAATCGTCTGGAATTCCGTCGTTTTTTGTCGATGCGGAATACTGTCGTGCACTCGGCTTCAAATATAATGTTGTATTAATAATACAATCAATAAAATCTAATTGATTTTTTTATCGTACCGGTACAGATTTAAAAACGGTGACAGTAGACACACCATAACGAAAAGTTTTATAAATTCAGAACGCGGCTTATAAACAAAAAGAGACTAACGGAGGTGGTAAATGGTCCATGATTTAAATGCCAAAAGATTCTGCACATCTCTATATTTAAGTAACTTTGATTTGACAGTGACAGCTCCTGTCACATTTAGATTGCGATTCAGTCGGAAACAGACAGAAAGTATCAATCTAACTTGTTTTTATCCTTCGCTTATAAAATACAGGTAACTTTCCCAAACAAAAATTGCAAGCTTCGCTGGCACACATCACTGAGGAATTAAAAAAACACTACACAACTCCGCAGTTGAGAAATTAGAATTGTTGATTTAAAATTCTGACAGGTCCATCTTTTTACATTATTATTCAATAGGGGATCGGACTGGGTAAAGAAAACGACATTCTATTTTGTCCGTCAGACAGGTAATACAAAAATATTAGACACGTATTTTTTGTTTTATCATAATATCAAAAAAATACTTAGTTAGAACTCATTAAAGTTGGAGAGTGGGGGCTTACTACGTCATAAGTGGGTATAAAACTTACCTACATGTGACGTCATGCGCCATTTCAACTCAATATATCTCCGTAATTTTATGACCACGTGAAAAAAGAAAAAATACGTGTGCAATACTTTTCAATAAACTACCCGACGGACAAAGAAAAAAAAATAGGATTATCCCCTATTGTTTTTCTAAACTTTTATATATCCTTGCAGTACCTACCTATGTACTGCAAGGATCTATAAAAGTTTAGAAAATAATAGAATATTGTGGTCCATAACTATTGAATTATAATTTAAAAAGATGGTTTGTACTTGCAAATGGAAATAACGGTACCATTAATAAATTGCATGGTTTTATTTCTTCTTTTTTTTTTTAACTTTTATTTAAAAACTAAGCCCCACAAAACCGTTTTCACAGTTTGTCTGTGGGAAGGGAACGATATTTTAAAAATAATGTTAATATACTAAAATTAAAGTTGAAACTAACAATCAATAAATCTTAGAAACTACTTATTTACTCTCTCCCAGCAATCTGCAAACCACTTTCCTAAAAAATATGGTTTAAAGTGTCCTGATAAAGAATAGTTTAAGCGATTTTGCAAACTGACTTTTAATTTTTTATATCTATAAATAAGTTAAAAAATAGACATCATCATTATCATCTGCCTAGCCTTTTTCTAACTATGTTAGGGTTGGCTTCTTGTCTTATCGGATGCAGTTTAATTACCAGTTTAATACAGCACAACCCAGTTAGTATTGGGTTATACGATGTAACCTTTTTTTTTTTTTTTGTTGCGAGGTGGAATATCCGGAAACGGATGTCCTCCGCCTGGGGAGGGCGGAGGGGTCTGTCAGGCTCCAACTGACTAAAAACCACCCCGGTGTTCCCTCGCACACTTGCGTCTGGGGGCAGCGGGAACGAATGTGACTTCCGCTGCCCCGGACTAGTGCCGGCCCGCTCGACCAGTGTGGGCCTCGTCCCTGGGGGGAGTGAGGTATACTCCCCCCGTTACGTCCATGAGAGGCGCGCGTGGAACACTACGCGCCGCCGTCTCGGAATACGATGTAACCTAACCCCTAACGTCTGTTATGATCTTTTTTTTTTTTTTTTTTTTTTTTTTTCATTATGTTGTAACCGAATGGTTACCTCATAACAATTACAATCTAGCCTTGAGGCTAATAAGTAATTTAAATTTAACTTAATTTGCTAGTAAATTTATACTAAATAATGTGTCCATTGGCACTTTTCTTATTGTCTCTATTATAACGGAAGAACACTTAGTTTTTGTGTTCATAAAAGGTAGCACTCACTGCACTCCGTAACAATCACTAAACTAATTCAAAAGGCTTAGTCCTTTTCAATCTCCTTACTATGTCCATGGTGTCAAGGAGCTGAATAGCCTCGACATTCACATGTTTATGAAGTCTTTGTTCATGAGCTTCGGCGTATTTTTTTATAACTTTAGCGACAAGGTCCACTCCTAAGTCCCGGTGGATGTCCTCGTTTCTAATGTACCAGGGAGCGTTTACTATGCTCCGAAGTACCTTATTTTGAAATCTTTGAATTATTTCAATATTGGTGCGTTTTGTACAGCCCCAAAGCTGTATACCGTATGCCCATACAGGCATAAGTACTTGTTTGTACAGAAGTACTTTGTTGTACATTGACAATGATGAATGTCTGCCAAGTAGCCAGTACATATTCCTGTAGCGTAGATCTAACTCCAGGCGTTTCTTTTTGACATGAGCCTTCCAGCGAAGTTTTGCGTCAAGCGTCATACCTAGGTATTTGGCTGTATTTTCGTAAGGTATTACGCAACCGTTAATGTATACCGGTGTATAATTAGGTCTTCGGTTTGTGAAGTCTATATGAGTCGATTTGGATTCATTTAACTTAATTCGCCATTTTTTTGTCCAGTTGGTGATGGAGTTGACAGCAATTTGTACTTTATCTACGGCTTCTTTGTGAGTGACACCTATAGCCATGATGGCTGTGTCATCTGCGAAGGTAGCAATGAAGTTGTTTTCCATTTCTGGGATATCACAGGTGTACAATAGGTACAAGATTGGGCCAAGAACACTTCCTTGTGGTACACCAGCTTTTATTTGCTTGAGATCGGAATAAGCATCTTCATGTCTGACTCTAAACGTCATATCTGATAGGTAGGATTCTAAAATGTCTGCAAATTGTTTTGGCAGCATTTTCCTTACCTTATAAATAAGACCCTTATGCCAAACCTTATCAAATGCCTGTGCTACATCTAGAAATACTGTAGAACAGACTTTTTTTTCTTCTAGAGTTTTTTCTGTAATGTTGGTAATTCTATGTACTTGGTCTATCGTGGAGTGTTTTTCTCTGAAGCCGAATTGGTAATTTGGAATCAGTTTTCTGTCTTCTATTATAGGTTTTAAGCGTCTTACGAGTAGTTTTTCAAATAATTTTGAAATGATTGGTAAAAGTGATATAGGTCTGTATGATGTTACTTCCTGGGGTGGTTTTCCAGGTTTGGGGATCATTATGACTTCAGCAACTTTCCAGATATCAGGCACGTGTTTTAATCTGAATGTTGCATTTATAAGGGTTGTAAGTTTAATTATGGCTTTTCGTGGCAGATTTTGAAGGAGTTCACCAGTGATAAGGTCGTATCCAGGCGATTTCTTTTTGGCTAAGTTATTTATCATATTTTTTACTTCTTTCGGCGTAACTAGTTTTATATTGAGGTCATCCTGTTGAGTGACACCTAGTGTTATGTTTTCAGAGCTTTCCTCACCGCTGGTTTGAAAAGTTTGTTCTAAATGTTCTGCAAATATATTTGCTTTCTGTTCATTACTCATGGCCCATTTGCCATCTACTTTTTTAATGGGTGAAGCATGGACAATGGGCTTATTTAAACGTTTATATGTTTTCCATAGTGAGTGTTCTGTTTTTCCACTACTTGTTAATTGGCTAAGGTAATCTTTTGTAGCATCATCATGATAGTTCTGTATTGCTTTGCTTAATCTTTTTGTAAGTCTATTCAGCATTGTTTTGTCAGGTGGATATCTTGATTGTTGCCACTTTTGTCTCTGAGCTCTCTTTGTGGCTATGAGGTTTCTTATTTCTAACGGGTAACTATGACTTGCGACTTTTCTTTTCAGGAGAGGTGTATTTCCCCAAGCGCAGCTTTGAATGTTTGTCACAAATTTGGTCATTTCTCCATCCAACTGCTGAATGTTTTTGAGTGGTACTTTAAGGTCAATGATGTTGTCTAAATCGAATTTGAAGCTATCCCAATCCGTATTCTTATTTACTAAAATTGGATTGCTTTCTTTCTGAATTATGGTCTCACTTAAGGTTAAGATAATGGGGGAATGATCAGAGTTCATATCAAATCCCTCCTGTATGTGAAGATATGTAGCTGACAGATTCTTATAAATGAAAAAGTCGATCAGATCTGGAATTCTTTGAGCATCAGTAGGCCAGTAAGTAGGTTTTCCTGTTGATATTGCATTGCACCTGATTTCACGCATAGCACTAAGCAATTCCTTTCCTTTAGTGTTGGTTAGCCTAGATCCCCAACGTATGTTTTTTGCATTGAAATCACCTCCCAATATAAACGTGTTACCAAGAAGTTTTAGTAGGTTTCTGTACTGCTCTATTTTCAGAGCATGCTTTGGCTTTGGTGGACAGTATATAGCTGCTACGGTAATGTAGTGAAGTTTAGTTTTGACCCTGACGGCTACAGTTTGTATGAATTCTTCTTCATATTTAAATTCTAGGTAATGGTAGATCTTCTCTCTTATTATAAGGGTACTTCCCCCTCTCGCAGTATTCACAGGGTGCAGCGCATGATAGATTTTATACCCGTTAAGGTGAATATACGATTCTCTTGTGAAATGAGACTCCGATATGAGGCACACATCAATTTCTTCTGTTGCAAGGACCACCTCTAGCTCGTTTTGATGCTTTAGGAGTCCATTTGCATTCCACGCCATAATTTTAAGAGTGTTCTTCATTTTTGAACTAAATGTGGTAGCTGTGTAGTACTACTTTCTAGATTTTTCAACCTTAGTTCGAATGAGGTTAAAATATTTAAAATTTTATTTATATTTTCATTTGTATCGTCGTCTTTTGTCTTGGAGGGTTGTGGACCGTGTACTGGTGGTTGTGGTTCACGAGATTTCGTTGCTTGCGCATAAGACACATTTTTTGATACACTTTGATACTCTTTGAGATTTTTCCTAGCACTAGGAGCCTGAGTAGCAGGTGTAGTAACCTTTTTCTTTAAGGCTTTATTTTTTAGTAGTTGCAGATCTTTGGCTACCATACATCCTCTGTAGTTGGCTGGGTGTGGTTCACCACAGTGAACACATTTGGGTTTATCTGCTATCGACTTTGTGCAATCTTTAGTAAGGTGTTTACCAGTGCACTTTACACATCTAGGTTCCTTGGAGCAATATTTCTGTGTATGGCCATATGCTTGACATCTCTTACACTGTGGTATTAGCTTGGATGTTTTTAAAGGCTGCACTTCTACTTTACAACCTAATATGGTCTTAATACTGTAGATTTTATTTATGTCTTCGTCTTTTTGAAAGGAAAGCATAAACATATTTAGAGGTTCCTTAGTCCTCCAACTTAATTTGTTTACCGCTTCCTGGATTTTAAGGCCGTTAGCAGTTAGTTCTTCAACTATTCTGTTTGGCAAACATGATGAGTGTAGATTTTTGGCTATGACCCTAATTGGTCTGTCTTGATTGTTCTCATAAGAGTGCCAGAGACAATTATTTTGTAGCAAAAGTTTAGTAATCGCTCTGTAGGAGTCTTCATCCCTGGCGTTTACTTTGACAGTTTCTCCGTTCATCATTTTGACCATGAAGGAGTCTTTACTTGAACAAGTCAAGAGAAGATCATAAAACTTCTGGTAGTTTCTAATATTTTCTACTATGACTGGGGGAGGTGGAGGTTGTTTTTTTATTTTTGGTTGCTCGGCCTTTTTACCAGCCTGAGGTTCCATGGGGCTTGCTCCTTGTGATACTGGAGACAATGACGCATTTAGCTTTCTTTTCTTTCTACTTTTTTGTCGTACCCACTCTGTTTCTCTGGCAAGGTCCTCTTCATCAGTCTTATATTCGACTGCGGACTGGGGCCTTTCATTCGTCGGATGTTCCTTCTCGGAAGTAACATTCTTTTGTTCCTGGATAAGTTTCAGCTGGTGTTGCAAAGCTTCTACCTGGCTACTGAGCACTTCTACTAGTTGCTGCAGTTCTTGGCGCTCTTTTGCTTCCTCTTTGTACCGGGTGTACAACTGTTTTTCGAGTTCAGTTTTGAGTTACAAGTTATAATTATAAAAACTATAACTTACCGCTAATTCTCACAAATATGCATGATTCACTTATGACAGTAGGTCATTGCACCGCCCGCGAGGGCAATACGCGGCGGAATTAGGCTGCAGCGTCAGCACTTGTGCACGAGCGCAGACTTGTGCAAGAGCGTACGTGACGCGACCGTTCTCGCTAGAAGTCGATCGACTACTGTTATGATCTAAAAAAATAGTATATGAGGCTATTGATAATATAATATGAATATATTTTATTGTACACCAAGATTGAAATGCAACTGTTTCACAATATTGCTATGGTAAGGTATGGTGGCGATAAGACTGTCATTGTCTACATATTTAAATATACCTACATATTTTTTAACAACTGGTCAAGTCTGCCTGCTGCATACCCGAAGAGCTTTGGGCCAAAATAACCACGATGTAGAGCCCTGACACAGCCAAAAGGCAACGCGGTAGACCTCGCAGTATATGGCGGGATAAACTGGGCAAAACCTACGACCAGTGGTCCACATTGACTCTGGATCGAAAGATTTGGAAGGTGTGGGGCTCTCCCCACCCTCCCTTTGCCCAGCAGTGGGATGACATAGGCTAACAGTATGCTATTGCAAGCGCCATGATCGCGGGATGACTCAAATCAGGAGCTCACTTTAATTGATAATCACGGTAAAAATCCCGTAACTGACAGAATAAGTGTACTTATAAACCGTGAAAGCTGAAAACAGAGATTTTAGCTATTTCACAACTGCACTTCTACCTGTTTGAGTAGCTAATAAAAAATGCAATCCTTGACGTAGAGGGAATTTTAAAAACTGCGAAGGTACGTACAAAAAAGAGCTGTATTTTTCCTTTCAGCAAAAATTTGCTGTTATTGCGTATTCTGGCTTGCTAAAGGCAGGTATGATTCGCGAATTTGTCGACTGAAAGCTAGTTTTTGAAGTCGAGAGGTTTTTAAATAAAATATTCTTTCTTTGTTTGCTTTTGGACTGTGAAGTAGAAGTGTGACTAGATGGACTTGCATTATGAAAAAAGCTGAGTGTATTTTTCTCAGCACCTTGTTCTTTTTTTAACTTCACATAACATCACGCTAGTAATCCTCGAAGGGTCAAGCACAGGTGTCCCTAATACTACACCCACATTTCGCTAGTTATGTTTAAGTCCCATGTAATCCACATTCATTCTCCAGAAGAAATATCTTAAGACAATAAATAACATGTATAGTACCGAATTATTAAGAGATGTCTTCAAAACGGAGGTTTCCTGACACTGACTGGTATTTATATACTCGAATTATGTTTATTTGTTCAAAACAATATGCAGTATTTTATTTTAATTCTTAAAGGAACATTCGGAAACAATATAAATATGACATTAATTTACCGCCTTAACCGGTTATTAACAATTATGATGTATTATAAAAGTACCTATGTTACTGCTATTCGTGTGTACAATCAGTTACCGCCAGCAAATAAACAATTAAATGGAAATATGTTTAATAATCAATTGTTTTTTTTTTAATTAATAATGTATTTTATAATCTGCGTGAATTTTTTGATAAAAATAATGTTTGTTGAATGGAAATAATATGTTTAAAAATCAATTGAAAAAATGTTAATTAATAATGTATTTTATAATCTGCGTGAATTTTTTGATAAAAATAATGTTTGTAAGCCCTTAATTTCTTAAAATCACTTGAAAAATACTATTGCATATCCGACTTGGGTAGACTGTTGAAACCAAAAATGTAATGTTTATTAATAACTACTTAATGTACACAGTTAATCAATAAATATATCTTTATCTTAATAGCGGGCGAGCCTATTGCCACCAACCGAACACAAATCCAGACTGTGACTGCTGCTGAGAAACTCATGATGCAAAAACCCATTAACACTTTGCCCGACCCGCGAATCGATCACAGGGCCTCATGCTCTTTGCGACCACTCGACCAACGAGGCAGTATTTTTTTTAATCCATACTAATATTATAAATGCGAAAGTCCCTCTGTTTGTTTGTTACCTTTTACGACTAAACGGCTGATCGGATCTTAACGAAATTTGGCAAGAAGATAGATTAAAACCTGGGAAAGGACATAGGCTATATATCATCACGCTACGACCAATAGGAGCGGAGCAGCAATGAAAAATGTTGCGAAAACGGGGAAAATGTGACGCAGATGAAGTTGCGCGGGACAGCTAGTAATATTATAAATGCGAAAGTCACTCTGTTTGTTTGTATGTTTGTTTGTTACCTTTTCACGACTAAACGGCTGATCGGATCTTAACGAAATTTGGCAAGAAGATAGATTAAAACCTGGGGAAGAACAAAGGCATATATCATCACGCTACGACCAATAGGAACGGAGCAGCAATGAAAAATGTTGCGAAAACGGGGAAAATGTGACGCAGACGAAGTTGCGCGGGACAGCTAGTTGTAAATAAAGTATTCGAAAAGTATTCTTCTTTAATTAATAAAATATCTTGTGCTAAATGCGTTGATCAAAGGAGGCTGGCGAAAATGGACCCAAAGAATCTGAAAATTAACTAAACTCCGTTCCAGTGTAAATATAAAATAATTATTACTACAATTTTATGAGATATTTATTTTTTAAATATTGATTTTTTAGGACTCGGGAATCAAAAGTTATAAATATTTTCAATTTGCTCAAATTAAGTAATCGTGCAATTACAAAACGCAACTTTTTTCCGGTTACGTTCCAATCCAATGACATGTGATTTTGCTCAAGGGTTTTCTTACCATAAATGTCTCTTTTTCTTAGTTTTTATACATTCTATAACGTCAAAAATTAATAAGAACAATATGCAAACCTGATATTAAAACGCTAATTAACAATGCAAAAGCATCTAATAAAAATGGAACTATGGCGATTTTGTAGTATATCTTATAAAGGAACGTTATCAATGATGATCGATTGGGTCCCGTCACTACTGTCACTGTCACATCTGTCTGTGATGACCTAGTACATCGTTACGTTTGTATTTTTGTCTGGGATTTTATGTTTATCATTGCGATTTTGTAGATTCTCGACGACTTGGCCTTTACATCTTGAACTGAAGATACTGTACCCTGTCTTAGACTACCGCATTCTTCTCTGGACAATGAGTTGCTTTTGATTTGGACTTTGATTTTAACCACAAACATGCGTTGCGTTAATTTCCACTTACAACTTGCTCTCTTACGGAGGCGTCGCGCGTCGTCTCTCTGATGAAGGTGCTCAGAGCTTTGAAAAAGTTCAGAGATGGCTGTATCCACGTGATGTAAGTATATTCGTAAAAAACATGTATTTATAACGTAAATTAAGAACTTATTTAGGATATCTATCTAAACAACAAACTGAGATTCGTTTAGCTTTTATATGTATAAATACATACTGCTGTAATCTTATATTAGACTCATTCTTACTGTTGCCCTATACTTTATCTGACTAAAACAGTTTGCAGTAAAAGACTGGCCGAGGTAGCAGTAGAAGTAGTGTATTTTACTGAGATCTTTCAGTCATCAAAATGGAAGATGGGTGGCTGTTGCATTTTGTCTTGAAATATTTATATACCGCTCCACAGGTACCTATCAGAGGTCATATTCTCTTTCATATCTAACGACATTTCTGTTTTTATTTCGGGTGGGGACCTGGAGACTTGCGAGTCAGGTACTTTTGTTACTTATACATGGAACTCTTTGTGTTTATTACACTTAAGGTGAATTTATTTATTTTAAAATAATTAATTAATTCCAGATAACAGGAGACGACTACATTTGTCACGCATGGTGGGGGCTGATAAGCTGCGACCCTGAAAATGAAGCACGACAGCAACTTGGCCATCGTAACGTCTGTGATGCATAAAATAAAAAACTACTTATGTAAAAATAACAATAAATAAGATTTATTACTTATACTTTTTTTATTCAACAAACCCTGCTTTTCAACAGCTGTACATAGCTAGTCAGCTTTGGCTGTTATAATTTATGTAAAACGATATTATCTTCTTTCAGCGTAATAAGAATCGTTTTGTTTGACTATAATTCGCTTATAAATAAATCGTAACGACATAGTTTTAATAGTGATTGAACTAATTACTGGGGTGGTCAGTTAATCAGTTTAGTCTCTAGCTGCAGTCTAGCAGTTTTATGATTCATCAATTAGGAACAGGCAATGAAATAAAAATTCGGGTTTTGGCTTATGACGAGAAGCAAAACACGTAAAGTTAGAACTAAAACTGCGAGGGAAATACAGTAGTTTATTCGAATCTCCCTTTATGAGTCGTCATAAATATTATTATATTTAGATTCATCTTAATTACGTAGACATTCCACTGTTAAAAACCTTAATCGTAACATTTTTAGGTTATCTTGTATAAAGACGTATATCTCTTTTCTCCCAACTTTTCCGTCTTACTTTCCATTTACTTTTCTGATAGTCTTAAGTCGTTTTACAACTATGTATAAGTTGCTAAAATGAATGCTACCTCTAAGAGTGGGTCCCAAAATACATGTACTCTCGCCCGTCTTCTTTCTTTGAGAGCTTTCTTAATATATTTTTTTCGTCTTTAATGTTTGGAAAAAAACACGCTACACTTGTATACTTTAAAACCAAAAGGCGTTTTCGCTCTGATTTTTAGAAAAGGTCAATTCAATTTCTTCATCAATGGAGAGCCAGTTTAAATTTGTTTGCTGACGCTCCCTTTGACGTCTAACGAAGATACTGTCAGCAAACATAATCTACATAATATACAAAATAAACATATTGTGACGAAAAAAAAAATTTTCCCTTTAAAATTAAAAAAATGGAGAATATTTTTTTTTATGAAATCTTTATAAATAGTATAAAACAAAGTCACTTTCCCTTGTCTCGCGTCTATACTCTTAGATCTTTTAAGCTACGTATCGGATTTTGATGCGGTTTTCATCAATAGACAGAAAAATTTAAGAGAAAGGTATAATTTATCTCTGAAAAACACTTCGACATTTCCACGCGAACGAAGTCGCGTGCAGCAGCAAGTAAAAAATAAAATGGAAAATCTTGAGTATAAAATACATACCTACGTATTAATTTCATATTCCTGTAAGTAGTTTTTGCACTTCTTTCCGTCGCGCGTAAGAAATCACTGCAATAATCTGTATTCTCTTGGCAACTGACACTGCATAGTGATAACTGCAATCAATTCGATTTCTTTCATTTTCAATTATCTCATGTTATCTAAAATCCGTCATGGAGTCTCACCACAAAGAATTCTTAATTAAATCATCTTAGAATTTGTGAACCTACCTTGATGTTCCGACTTCGTATGCCATAAGCATAATAGGCAGAAACGCACTGGTTGAAGCAATCAAATACTTCATCCTACTTTAATATTATAAACGCGAAAGTTTGTAAACTGTATGGGTGGATGGATGTTTGTTACTCTTTCACGCAAAAACTACTGAATGGATTCGGATGAAATTTGGCACACGGGTAGTTTATAACCTGGATGTTAATCCAGTACGTCTACCATGAGTTTTAACAATCTAAACTCGCTAGCGTCTGTAGTTAAAAAAATGTATGAAAACTTTTACAGCGCCTCTAGCGGATAGTTGGGTACTAAAATGCGCAGTATGAGTCACTATAGTTATCTATCCTACGTCACCGTGTAGTAAACTTATACTACAACGACTGCAGGTTTGGGCTTCACTTGCTTAGAATTTGGTAGTAAGCACCAACACAGCTCATGGTACCATTGAAAAAGCTAACTATAGTATTGGCGTATTGACGGAACTATTGTAGTTACGTCTAGCGATCTAACTATGACAACTCATGGTAGACGTACAGGTTATAAACTACCCGTGTGTCATGTGTGTTAACACAGTATACTTTTTATTCCGGTAGTACAATCCCGTAGGACAGTGATCGAACTCCACTCGTGCGAAGTCGCGGGCATAGTCTAGTTTGCTCATAAGTCTATATCTCTTCTTAGTCGTTCACTCATGACAGAATGGTGGTGATCACGGGTAGCCCACACCTACGGTTGCTGCTTTCGTGATTTCTTCCCACTTTCCACCGGCCGCGTTTCTACTGACCGCATGGCGAGCACATTCTGCCACAGGAAACTTGGTGACAGATTTGATGGAGTCTGTCAATCGGGTTGGTTCCTATGGTCTATCTCATCGTCTGCCTAGCCTTTTCCCAAACTATCTTGGGGTCGGCTTGCAGTCTAACCGCATGCAGCTGAGAACCAGTCAAATCAAATCAAAATATTTTATTTTACATAGGCCTACATGGGCACTTATAAAGCGTCAACAAAAGGTGCACAGTACCAGTATTTTACATGAAGCGACTGCCTATCTGACCTCCACAACCCAGTAACTGGGTACTACGATACCCCTTGGTAAGACTGGATGTTAGGCTTCTGGCTTCTGACTACTCGTAACGACTGTCAAATATCTACTAATGACAGCCGGGAACAACGGCTTAAGGTGCTTTCCGAGGCACAGGTAATTCTGGTCACCCATCCACGTACCAACCTCGGCAAGCACGGCTTAACCCTAAAAATCGACCCGTGCTGCTGATATTATTTAGCCACGAGCTCCTCATTCTAAGGTCTATCTATGAACAAATAAAATAAACCATGTGAACATGTGTTACAAATATATAGGAGAAGGAAAAACGGTGATTCGAGAGTTATATTAATAATCTAATTTAACCCTGGTCACTCTTTAAAAAACCAGCTAGGTGCGAATCTGACTCGCATAGAAAGCACCACAACTTTTGCAGCAACAAACAATGTAATAACAATATTGTTAACAATCATTTATAGGTCAATTTAGACCTCCGTTTTCTAACTATGTTAAAATATCTTGTTAAGATATTCATGGCGCTAAGTTATATAAAGATAAAGAAAATGTATGTAACAATAGCTTAAAACATTTATTTCTGTTCTACGTAGAGGAGCTGTACTTAGATAACTGGCTTTTCTCTCATATATCCTATTCTTTAACGCTTACTGTTTGCAATATGCACTTGGCTAGAATACCTTGCTCGTTCTCCAAGCGAAAATGTCTAAAACGTGAAACAAATAGAAGCGAAGGCAGTGAGATTATTATTTCATAACTGTCAGTCATTCATCTTAGCAGCAATGTGGTGGCTGGTTGCTTGAGTCACGTTACTGTGAAGTTGTGTATATTGTTTTTGTAAGAGAGGATAAGGCGATTATCACACTGCCACGCATCACGCTGCATGTTGCGTGTCAACGCACCTACGCGCGTACTTGTTGGAGTGTAGATCTGCATCATCGTGCGGGTTTTTTACGCACTCACGCGTAGCACGCACTCAGGTATGGTCTACCTAGGACAAAAAAAAATGCTATGGCTATTAGGTCAACTGAGGAAAAGTGTCTTTCGGGTTCGTTAAGGGTACTTTTGCACCCAGTATATTGACTCATCTTATTCCTAGACTTTACCCACTTACTTTGGGGTCGGCTTCCAGTCCAACCAGATGCAGCTGAATACTAGTATTTTACATGGAGCGGCTGACTATCGGACCTTCACGAGTCAGTTGCCACTGGGCAATACGACACCAATTAGTTAGACTGTGATTTGTTTTTTTTTTTTTTTTTAAACGTTGCCCCACACTATGAATTTCTCCTGTATCGTGGGTGCGTTTACAAACATTAAACTCACATACACAAAAAGCCAGACCCGGAACAACTATCTGTAGGCCATACAAATATTTTGATTGCCACACTGTCGCCAGAAATGTGTGGACATTGTATAGGACTTATAGATTCCTTGATCCTTAGTAAGATAAACAGATCTTGTTCTACGTTTTGTAGTAAGCTACGACTTATTGTCGGGCCTGCGATGTCCTCCCATATTTAACATAGAAAAATTGTAAAACCAAATGATTATAAAAAAGTAACCATGGAGTTTCTTGCCAGTTTTTCTCACTAGGAAATTACTAACCCGAACCGAGCACCTTTTTGTCGACGTTTTACAAGTGTTCCATGTAGGCCTACGTGAAATAAAAATATTTTGATTATGCCTTGATTTTTTTCTGCTTCTGACTACCTGTAACATGTTGATTGATCATCAACTCGGTCAATGATCTGCGATGCCTGATTTTATCCTACTCGGTTTTAAGCGAAAGCACCTGCTGTGAAAACAAATTAGCTGCTTTCCGTATGCTGCGACACCACGGGCACAAGGATGCAAGTCACATCGCCTGGGGATATGAACGGGGCGTTAGGCTCCTGTCTACGGCACCAGACCGGAGCGGAGACGAGAAAAATCGAACAATTTTATTTTTGTATTATTACACTATAGAAAAGAACTAGGTATACTAGAGAGGATGGGAGGAGCTCGTGGCTAAATAATAACAGCCGCCCGGGTCGATCTTTAAGGTTAAGCCATGCTAGCCGAGGTTAGTCCGTGGATGGGTGACCATAATTACATACCGAGTTTCCTCCGTGCCTCGGAAAGTACGTTAAGCCGTGGGTCCCGGCTATCATTTGTAGATCTTTGACAGTCGTTACGAGTAGTCGGAAGCCAAAAAGTCTGACATCCAGTCTTACCAAGTGGTATGTATTACCCAGTTACTGGGTTGTGGAGGTCAGTTATGAAATCGCTTCATGTAAAATACTGGTACTCAGCCGCAACCGGTTAGACTGGAAGCCGACCCCAAGATAGTTTGGGAAAAGGCTAGGCAGGCAGATGATGATGAGAAAAGAACTATACTATGTACACACGGTGACACATCAAATATAACATGGCCATGGCATTTCCAGTATTACTTGGCCTCGCTTTGTACAAATTTCCAAACAATGAGGTTCGCATAAACTGGTTTTTATTACTTGATTGGTCGCCTTTCGTACAACATTATGCGATTTTTTAATTGCTCTCCGTAACACATAAAAACAGAACAAAATATACCAATTACACAATAATTCTATTACACAACACTGCGATTCGAATACAATCAGAGCACCCCTGTAAGGGCCACATAGTTCGAAAGCATGAAAGAAAGAAAATACGTTTATTTAGCACGATCCACAAGAACACGCAACATTATAAAAAAAAAAAAAAATTGGTTGTCTGTAAAGTCGGTTTACTGACGATAGTTGAACGTGACAACGCTATAGGGACGCGTGCCTCTCACTCGCTCTCATTGTGAGCGCATAACGTGAGTGGAGCGTAACGCAGTTTCTTGAAGTGTCACCCGGCAAACCAATTTATAAGACGTTGTCACGTCAAAAAAAACTTATACAGAAAAAACAAAAAGATATTTTATGTGCGTCTCACGACTGTGCCAAATTAAATAGCCCAGTTCAGCAAAATGCCGGGCAGCTAGTGTCCGACGCTGGTGATCCTGAGAAAGTCATGTGACGGACGTAAAACCGTTTCATACTTTGTCAAAGTGTTTATATAATTAATACGTTTATTGTGACCATATCCAGTTTACGTTGCGCTTCCACTAGATACTGCCGTAAACGTCTAAATGTGTCTATTGTGTTGATCTGTCTTATCGGCGGGGGCAGGTTATTTCACACGTTGGACAATTAATAAATTATTTATTTACTAGCGGCCCGTCCCGGCTTCGCACGGGTGGACATTTTTTTTTTAAACATTATGGGATAAATAAAGATAATATAACTCATAATTAATATGCTAGTTCAAACGTACATGACTCAATTTTTCCAAATGTTCAAAATAAACCAAAACTTATTTTTTTTTTAGTTTTAAATATTTTATTTTTAGGGGATGTAATTTTTTTACTCATGTAATTTTTTTATATTTATTTTAAGTTGTTACGTTTTCATTTTGTAATTGTTTACCTTAAAGCTTCACTGTACACTATGTTGGCAGTTGTAGGTGATAACAAAACATTGATTTTCAGGAGATCCTACTTGAGCAAGAGCAACATACAATAGGGGATAATCCAATTTTTTGTTTCTTTGTCCGTCAGGTAGTTTATTGAAAAGTATTGGACACGTATTTTTTCCTTTTTCACGTGGTCATAAAATTACGGAGATATTTGAGTTGAAATGGCGCATGAAGTCACATGTAGGTAAGTTTTATACCTACTTGTGATGTAGCAAGCCCCCCACTCTCCAACTTTAATGAGTTTTAACTAAGTATTTTTTTGATATTTTGATAAAACAAAAAATACGTGTCTAATATTTTTGTATTACCGGTCTGACGGACAAAATAGAATGTCGTTTTCTTTACCCAGTCCGATCCCCTATTGCCCATGAGACCACTCTTTCCTTAGGTTGATGCCAATCATCGAGAAAGTTTGTCCCTGGGATTTATTTATTGTAAGGACAAACGATATCTTTACAGGAAATTGTAACATTTTAAAAATTATAGGCAAATCCGTCGGTATCATCGGGATCCGCGGAATGTGAGCGAGTTCACCAGCCGCGGGGCCCGTGATGATAGTTGCTACAATCACATTGTCTCTTAATTCCTTTATCAAATGTCTTGTATTGTCCTGTGTTGTCCATTACACATACTGGGAGGGCTAAATTTCTCAATAGCATAATGGAGTATGTACCTACTATGCGAACACTCCTCTCGCACTTAGGTGCCATCTCTCTCTCCGCGTTGCTCGCTACTCTGCGTGGAGCGACAACGGCGCGTCAGCGTGTAATTTTTGTTTATATAGATATTTTTAATTTCGTAATATCTTTTGAATGGAATGTCCGATTTCAATAATTCAAAAAGTAATTAACAGGTATTGAAACTGTTTTGAATACGAAATAGTTTATTTGGATAAGAATTAATACAAAGTTATGGATAACATGGTTTGATTTCGATTGGCATTTCTGTCAACTTTTAAAATGTAAAAAAGTAGTTATAGTGACATAACTACAATAGTTGGAGATATGGTCTCGGGAAGTTTTTTGTTGATATTGATATGTTCTATAATATTGTAGAACATTTTTTTGTTCTATCATCAATACTTTCCGCAGCGCATGCGCTGAAAGACATTCTATGGCTCATTTTTTTACACCTTGGGTTGGTTTTAGTAGGAATTTCTAAGGATCTCTACTTTTTCTAGTAATAAATATAGCCTATGTTACTCAGTGATAATGCAGCTTTCTAACGGCAAAAGAATTTTTGAAATCGGTCCAGTAGTTTTTAAGTTTATTCGTTACATACAAAAATACAAATCTTTCCTCTTTATAATATTAGTGTAGATGTAGATAGTGTAGATTATTATTAAATTGATTGAATAATATTGGTTTAGTTCTGAAAAGAACTTTTATTTAGTTCAAAAAAATAACTTTTTTGTTGAGTTTAATTACCTACGAAGCGAATTCAAAATATTTTCAACCTAAAATCATACGATTCCGCACACGACTGTTGCGTAGCGCGGCATTTCATTTCTTAACATTGACTCCCCTCCCGTACGGCCCGTACCTCAGTGACGCCTACATCGCATAAGGTAGTCTAGCTAGCTAGCTGAGCAGGGTGAGCGGCGACCGCGCAACTTTTTTCTAATACTTACATTTTTAAACTCGTGATATCTTTCGAATGGAATGTCCGAATTGAATAATTCAAAAAGTTATATAAAGGTATTGAGGTAGTCTTAAATATGAAGTTATTTATTTTGATATGGATTAATGCCAAGACAAAAATACAGAGCCTTTTCTGGCGGCGGCATTAAAAATATTTTTTTAAATAAAAGAACACTTATTGTGGCATAACTATGATAGTTAGACATATGCTGTCGCGACACTTTTTATAAATAATGATGTGTTCTGCAAAGTCGTGGAACATTACTATATTCTATCATCAATAGTTTTCGCAGCGCACGCGATATAAAGAATATTTTAGGTATTTTTTGTACACCTTGGGTTACATTATTGGAGTTTTAGTAAGGATTCCTAATTTTTTTGAAAATATTATATAGCCTATGTCACCCGGGGATAGTGTAGCTTTCCAACAGTGAAAGAATTTTTCAAATCGGTTCAGTAGTTTCGGAGCCTATTCAATGCAAACAAACAAACAAACAAACAATCAAATCTTTCCTCTTTATAATATTAGTTTAGAAAAAGTATTACAAAAGTTTACATTTAAGCGCAGTAGTATTATTTCTCATACAATGGTATAAATAGTACTTATAAATAATCTATAACTAAAACATATTCAAAAGTCGCAAGTAATGATAGTTCAATTCAGATGTTTGGTAGCGACCTGCCCGATCTAGGTTTATTTAAACCTGTGTTTCGGGCCATCACTTTACATAGCATAATTTAATTACGACAGTAAAATTATAAAATAAAATAAATCTATTAAAAATTATATAATCAAATTGGTAAAAAGAAAAACACTAATAGGTAATAACTAATTATGTACAAATAGACACGAGATAATAAAATAATCCTACTACAACTTCTAGAAGTTTTCCTGTGTCTGTGTAATTAAGTATCACTAAATAATCCGACATTACATAACTACATTTTTTATAACTTAAACTATAGAAGTTTAGTATCTTGTTAAGAGCGTTTACGCCTTACGACATTTCATACAAACTTTCAAGTCGTTATTTTCCGAAATGACTGAACTGATTTTGATGAAACTTCGTACACATAAGCAGGATACACAGATATAAAAAGTTACTAAAAAACATTTTCGAAAAATAGTGTTACAGTTAAATTAGACCCAATTTAAATTTTCTATAGAAACAGAAAATTCCAATTATCTCTTGTTTTAAAACACATTTTGAAAATATTTTTTAGTAACTTTTTAGACCTATGTATCCTGCTTATGCGTATAAAGTTTCATTTAAATCGGTTCAGTCATTTCGGAAAAAAAACTACTTGAAGGTTCTCTATTGTGTCACCTAACTTTTTTATCCATAATTTAAAGTGCCATAACTTTTTCTGTCCTAATCATCATTTGTCCGAATGATAATTTACCCGAACTTAATGTCACATAATATCACATGCCATAAAATTGAAACCCCTAAATATAATATGTCCTAAATCCGTTTGTCATAAATATTACAATCAATAATATAGAAAAGACATAAAAACGTTTTCTATAAAAGTTATAAGTCCTAAATTGAAATTACATAATGTTTATTTATAATAATAATATTATTTTTATTATACATGAATAAATATATTATACATGTACTCAATAAAGCAGTTGATAGTGAACATGTGGTTTTTGTAAGCAAGCAAGCATACAGTATGCAAGCAAGCATGCAGCATGCAAGCAGGCACGCAGCATGCAAGCAAGCATGCAGCATGCAAGCAGGCACGCAGCATGCAAGCATGCACGTGGCATGCAAGCATGCACGCAGCATGCAAGCAAGCAAGTATGCAAGCATGCAACATGCAGCAGGCATGGTTTCTGTCACGGCTCCGGCGCTGCGGGGCTCCGGCGGTCCCACGCGAGTATATCGTCGCAGATGGGTTTAACGCTCACCAGAGTGTTACAACCACCTGCTCCTCAACTCGCGGGCCGCCTCGCCCCTCCACGCCTACGCGATTTTAAATTACACTCTAGGGGTAGAGCAGACAAGACTGCGTGGAGTCGGATTTACAGCGATTCGTTTCTGTCACTAAAACCTAATTTTTAGCAAATGTTTGAGGACTAAAAATTTATTATAAATGAATATTCGGAATAATACACATTATTTAACACAATACTTAGGACATATGACTTTAGGTCATGTAAAATTAGGAGATTCAATTATTATAGTACTCGATATTATGACAGAATACTTTTAGAACTCAAGATAATTATGTTAAACAAAATTTCGGGATTTTGAACATTATGGTTACTGAAGTTTATAGCAAACGTGTTATGGATTATGATTTTCGGACAAACAATTTTAGGAGAAGAAAGGGAGTACCCTACTTGAAAGTTTGTATGAAAAGCGGTAAGGAATAAACGCTCTTAAGTCTGTTATAAAGAAAAGGTCCTAAAACACAAAATCGATTCGCAAACGCATGTCTAGTTTAACGCTGCAAAGCGAAAGCTGCCTCTGAAAGCTGCTGTATTATGTGGGTGCGACGAGAGTTGTTGCGAGCATTGCCTTCTCAAACATTCCCGTCTACTAGCTACCCAACAGTGTTTATTAAAATAGGTAGTCAGGTTTTTGAAATTTAACAACACCGAGCAGAAGACACGCCAGGTGTAGTTTTCGTCTGGACTTCATTTTTAGGATAGAATGATTGTTGAGAAATGTTACATGACTTCAGCGAGGAATGTTGTAACAAAAGTTCCCCAAACAACTCTACCCAACCGTGGTGGCTATTTAGAATGACTGCAGCGCTTTAATTGCTTTCCAGCGCAAAGCCAGTACGAAGTTTCCAGCACAAAATGTACAAGCCTTTATGAAAGGAGTGAATAACTGAAATTCAGCGGCGCACCTCGCTGAGCGCTGAAACATTTACACCAAACAGCTTGTTTTACATTTTCAGAATACTAAACGTGGCCGATGTTCGCTTTGTGTGGATGCCCGGCCTTTAGATTAAATATTGGTCTTATCTTATCGTGTGGTAGATCCTGGTTTCGGTGTTTTTTTGTATGCCGCCTATAGGCCTCTGACTTGGCTTTACATACCGTCGAGAAACGATGTTTTTCTTCACCGAAGCAAGTGATAATTATACAATACGCATATGAATCCATAAATCAGAGGTTCGGTGCGCTGCTTTCCGCACCTTCGATTCTCCCATTGGTATATTAGTGCAAAACTTACCTAAGCACGTTAGTCCTTCTTGCTTTTACGTACAATTCTAAAATATTGTTCACACACTTACAATAACTGTTGCTCCACATATAAAGTCACAAGTATGTTTAGTTTACAGCATAAGTGGCGCAGTCGCGGAGTGATTTGCTGCTGCGCTGTGAGTCGCAGGTTCAAATCCCACACGGAACAAATATTTGAATGGCCTACAGGTATTGTTCCGGGTCCGGCTGTTTGTGTATGAGATTAAATATTTGTAAACGCACCCACGATACAGGAGACATGCCTAAAGTGGGGCGACGCCTATAAAAAAACCTACGTTTTCAAAGGAAGAAAGTCTGACAACCAGTCTTACTATCTAGTTTTAAGGGGTATCGTATTACCCAGTAGTAACTGGGTTGTCGAGGTCAGATAGGCAGTCGCTCCATGTACAAATAGACACGAGAGAATAAAAAATTCCTACTACAACTTCTAGAAGTTTTTCTGTGTCTGTGTAATTAAGTATCACTAAATAATCCGACATTACATAACTGCATTTTTTATAACTTAAACTATAGAAGTTTAGTATCTTGTTAAGTAAAGAAAAGGTCCTAAAACACTAAATCGATTCGCAAACGCATGTCTAGTTTAACGCTGCATAGCGAAAGCTGCCTCTGAAAGCTGCTGTATTATGTGGGTGCGACGAGAGTTGTTGCGAGCATTGCCTTCTCAAACATTCCCGTCTACTAGCTACCCAACAGTGTTTAGAAACAGATAGGCAGTCGCTCCATGTAAAATGCAGGTATTTAGCTGCATCCGGTAAGACTGGAAGCCGACCCCAATAAAGTTGGAAAAAGGTTAGGCAGATGATGACGTTTTCAAAGATAGAAAGAAGACGTTATCACAGAAAGATAGAAAGAAAACATTCATTTCTACTTTTATCTGTACTTGTATTATCAAAGTAACATCCATCCTATGCCTTTTGCAGAACCGTCACGTTCCATGGCTGGATCGCCAACAAATATTTGATATCGGCCACAGCTCGACATGCCAGCATCCGCAACACTTCTTATTCCGTATACTCTAGTTATTGTGGTTTCAACGTGCGAGCACTTTGTATCCATTTGTTTTGTGCAAATTGTATTGTGTCTCTTTGTTTAAATAAAAGAATTGGGTGCAATTTTCTGTGGCAATGTGTAGTTTCTGTTTGCATAAGAAATATTGGTGAGTTTATCTGGAGATCTTGGGCGTAGATACACTCTGACGGCGGTTAATAAAACAAAGAGAATATATTTGCCATGTCAGTTATTAAAACAATAAAATTATGTTTCATTATTAAGTTCTGAGATTAATTAAGATTGAGATTAATTAAATAAGATTGAGATTCATTAAATAAGATTAAACCTAAATTAACAAGTAATTAATTACTATGTACAAAGCTAAAATAGATCTACCTATAATAAAAACATGAGTAGATGTCCTGATCGGATAGGGTTTTTTTTAACATATTGTAAACAACGACGACTGTAAAAATATACAGGGTGTAAATCACCTCATCACGAAGCCGTCAACCAAGCATTCTGTACATGAAACTAAGTAACTTTACGCAAAAATTATTGCTGGGAAACGACTTTTTTTTGTGGGGTGTAAAATCATGTTTTGTGGTAGAACTCAATGTAACGCACTCAAAACATTGTGCTGATGGACGGATTGAATAGTAAGGGGGTCGTGGAGGTGTTTAAAGTAAAAATCTAACATTAAAAACTTGTATTAAAAAAAAATACTTGTCAAAAAGTTGGAACTTTGACCCCTAATATCTCCGTAACTAGAAGGTTCCCAGGTATGGTGTAGAACAAAAAAATGATCGCAATGACAGGGAGAACCAGTGCCTTTCGGCTTCGTTGAGAGGTGTTTTACACCCTTTATAAGATTAATTGTGTATAGAAGCTGTTAAACCTTTTTTTATTTGCAGTCACTGCCAAATTCAGACCATGTCCTCCTTAAAAGCACTTCAACCACATCCATCAAAGAAGCTCCAAAATCTTCAGCTAACGTGTCATCCCGGCGATTTACTGAATATTTGGCATGGCCTCGGACATGCCCGTGCCAGCCCACACAATTTACATGGCCTCTTAGTATTATACAATTTATGGAGAGCTTAAATGTTATATTTTCTCTTCATTGAAAATTATTAACTGCAATTTAAAATGCATGAGGAGAACTTGGCCAGGTTCTTTCGACCTCGTTCGTAAATTATATGCTTTAGGATAATTTGGTCGTTGTAAAGTGAATTGATGATGGTAAAATGGTGTTCTTTTTAGGGTTCCGTAGCCGAATGGCAAAAAACGGAACCCTTATAGATTCGTCATGTCTGTCTGTCTGTCTGTCTGTCCGTCCGTATCACAGCCACTTTATTCCGAAACTACACACATCAAAAGTGTCTAGGGATCAAGCATTTTTATGCGGATTTCTTGAGATTGAGATGTGGCTTTGTAATAAATTTATGATTTTATATGGATCCTTTTTGGTGCATTTCATAATTTGAATCAGGAACTGTGAATCAAATTCGAGTAAAAGATGAAAATCAGCTGTCAATATTTTCCCTATAAAAACATACAACGCATTGAAGACATTATTAGTGCTACTGTTTCCCTACTACTGATTAAAACCAACGTTATTATGGAGCGGCGACGTCATTTAAGCAGGGAAGAAATGCTCAGAGCCGTGGGAATGATAGAAGCTGGTTCCCGGCAACGTACTGTGGCTTTAGCTCTGAATAGAAGTCAGAGTGTTATCAGTCGACTTTGGACACGTTACCGAAGCACTGGTACCGTGGCTGAGCGCCATGGAGGACGGTATCGCTGCACCACACGGAGACAAGACCGATACATTCAAATCTTAACTCGAAGAGCTCCAACAATAACCACCATGATGTTAGCCGTGAGGCTTCATCACTCTTCAGGGAACTTAATTAGCGACCAAACAGTCAGAAACCGCTTGCATGAAGTGAACCTTCATTCCCGAAGACCGCTACGGGTACCACCTATAGCAATGCACAATCGTAGGATTCGATATCAATGGGCTCTTGAACACAGAAATTGGGCAGAAGAACAATGGCGTTTCGTGTGCTTTTCTGATGAGTCTCGTTTTGGTATGAGACCGGATACAAGACGTATACGCCACTGGAGAACCCCTGGACGCCAACAGCGATTAAAATCCTGCCAGGAAGTCCATCCTTATAGTGGTGGAACCATCATGGTATGGGCGGGTATTTGGATCGGCGGAAGAACTGAGTTGATTTGGATCAGAGGCAACCTCAACGCTCAAATTTATGCTGAGACGATTGTATCAGACGTCATCGTTCCTCTACAAGTGCAAATCGGTCCCTTATTTCAGTTAATGCATGATAATGCACGACCGCACACCGCAAGAGTTGTAAGACAGACTCTTGCCGCAGCTAACATCAATGTCCTGCCCTGGCCTGCTCAGTCGCCAGACTTGAACCCGATTGAGCATGCATGGGATATGCTACAGAGAAGAGCTCTGCCGAATATGGAGGGTATCCAGTCGCAAGAAGACCTTTTTTTGTTGTTGCAACGAACATGGGCGGCCATTCCACAGCGTGATTTGGATGAACTCATTTTGAGTATGCCAAACCGATGTTCTTGTGTTGTTAGTGTTCGCGGTAGAAACACGGATTATTAATTGTTTAAGTTACCCAATAAAATTTTAAAGAAAACTGTTATTTCAGTCTTTTTTTCGAACTTTAATGTTAGTGGTTCAAATGTCAAAAATCCCTTTATTAGAAAATGGCAAATTTCTTTATTAATGCAAAGGTGACTTGATTTATCGTTACTGTGACAAACGAAAACACTTTATTTGATGAATCCTTAAAGAAAATTTTAATTAATATCAATCAGGAGAAAAGTTATTGCAAAAATATATGTTGATCCCTAGACACTTTTGATGTGTGTATTAGGACTACACAGCTGAAACTTGGTAGGTAGATGTATTCTGTGAACCGCATTATGATTTTTGTACAAAATTTAAAAAAAATATATTGATAAGGATATCCTCCCATACATGGAACTAAAACTAAAAAAAAAAAAAACGATCAAACCTATACGTGTGGGGTGTCTGTAGATAGGTCTTTACAAACATTAATGACATTGAGGTTCCTAAAACCATTTTTATTCAAAGTCAATCTTTTGAAAGATAGACACTTCCAAAGTAGAAAAAGTGTGTCCCCCCCCCTCTAATTTCTAAAGTAAGAGGATGAAAATTCTGAAAAAAATATGGGGATGTAGAACGTAAAAAAAACTTTCAACGAAAATTGGTTTGAATAAGATTTGATATGTAGTTTTTGAGATATGGGACTTTTTCTTAGTAACTTTGTTTTTCATTAACTTACTATGAAAAACAAATTTAGTTTTGCGGTTGAGTGAAGGTTTACTAATGAATGACCGTTCAAAACATTGTCATTATATTGTTTGGGGCTATGGAACCCTGTGTGCGAGTAAGACTCGCACTTGGCCCGTTTTTTTAGTTATTGCATCTGAGAATTACTTAAACTTAATGTGCTTGTTCATGCACATTTTTAGTAGGTACCTAGGTTTAACTTGTAAATACTGCCTCGAATTTCTGGAATTTCTTAGGAGCAGCCTCGAGGTCTGGATGTATGCCCGGTTGATGGCAATAAGCTCGCCTCCTATCACATGGAACTTAAAACATAACTGGCAAAGTTTTACTGTACTATTAGGCACATCTCTGTCTAACGTTTCTGGGATTACAGGCGTGATGTTATGTTACGTTGACTTGTAACGGTATTACACGTGGAATTTTATAGGTGACCAACATATAGGCAGCCCATTTGACGTTATGTTGGTACTCATCGCCACTTGCAAAGGCTGTGTTAAAATTGTATGTATAGATATTCTATGTGACTATCTTACAGACGTTTGCAATTTATTAGTGTGGGAGCTATGACAGTTGACTCATGTGGATGAAATTATGCGGACACAGATCCCTCAAGAAGAACCAGGACATGTTTTGTGAAAGAAATGGATACATAGGTATCTCGAGATTTTTCGATTCATATGTGATCAAAGAAAACACAAGTTCCACAGCATCGTCTCAAGTAGTTCTATGTCAAGACCACACGTAAGTAGATACCCTCCACCTACAACCCAATTTCCTAACATTTTCCTATCACAAATTTTGTAAAAGAATACTTCTTAAATGTTTGACAAAACGCAACAAACGTTGTAAAAAGTAAAAAAAAAACAGAGTTGGTTATGCAGAACGTTACCTACGCAGATTAACTTCAGCAAATAAATACAACAATAATCCAAATTAATCTCCAACCTCATTAGACCTTGGGCAATTTTTCTCCCAAAGAAAACTCAAAATAAAACGCTCCATTTTATTCTTCTGAACTAAAGAACTAAACTGTACTCGTAATACTTGTCCAATCTTTATTCCGTAAGAAGATTGCAGCATAATCCTCTGAGATGGTTCAGGACAGAATATTAATCCAGGCTTTATTAATGCCTTGCAAGCGAGGCACTGAGGTCTAAGCCAGTACGATGAAGCCTCTGCAATTAAGGCTATGATACATTGAGCCAGTTTCAAAATTCAGGATGGGATTCGAGGTGGTTTTAGAGAGTACTTTTGTCAGGTGTTATGCCTATAACACCTGACAAACGTACTCTCCTAAACCACGAAGATAAAAATTAAGAAATACAATTTTGGAGCCTTTCAAAAGTGCATTTCTTATCTTCATGAGTGTTTTTTTTTAATACAGTTAAATAACCTTCGCACTTCAACAAACCAAAGATGGTAATAAATTTAGGGAGACTTCAATAAGTTCAGTCGAACAAGCTCAACAGAAAGCCAAAGACTTAAGGAGAAGGAAGAGTAACAATATTTAAATAAATAATCTTTCGCAAATAAATAAATAATAAATATTTCTTCGCGCATCCTGGGTTGTTAGAACCGCAGTTTACCCAATCTATATCACCTTTCTGACATGTTAATTCTTACGCCTTACCGAGAGAAAAAGAAAAAAACAAAACATAAAATGTCAAAAAGTGAACTAAAAAATGAAGAACAAGTTACACTGAGAACAAGTACTAAATAGTTTATTTAATGTTCAATTTAATCCCGATTGTGTGTATAAATAAAAAGTAAAACTGAATACCAACATTTTTATCTTAGTCCCCCGATTTAGTAGTGTTCTGTTTATCATAAGTTCCCCAACTTATGAAAAACATAACACTCCTGTTTTGGGCAGTCGTGTTAAAAATGTGGTGTGAAAATGTGGAATCACATTCGAAGTAAATCTAAATCATAAAAACGCCGCCCGTCTGTCCGAACCTTTAGGTATAAACTGTACATTTCTAGATCCTCCGGTCAGGGGCTGCATCATAACGGTGGTGTGTCAAAGCGCAAAGACGATTGTGCATAATCCCAGGGTATTACGCAAATGATCCGCTTGCACCGGCCTTGTAGAACGACGGTGTTTGCATTTTATTACTTTGTACTTTAATATTAAGACGGACTTCGAGTTCATATTCTAGATTAAGCAATGCTTGCCGAGGACGGTCCGTGTATGGACCACCAACCGTTAGATCTGTAAATCCTTTGTCTAAATGTTGGGGTCGGCCAGTCTTACCAGATATAGCTGAGTACCAGTAATTTACATGGAGCGACTGCCTATCTGACCTCAACAACCGAGTAACCCCTTGGTAAGACTGGTTGTCACTTTCGGGCCACTGTATACTTGTAACAACTATCAAAGATCTACAAATGACATCCGGGACCAAAGGCTTAACGTGCTTTCCGAGGCACGGAGGAAACTCGGTAAGTAGTGAGTGGTCACCTATCCACAGACCAACCTAGGCAAGGTCGGCTTAACATAAAGATCGACTTGAGCGGCTGTTATTATATAGCCACGAGGTCCTCAATAAAATACATATAACATCAAAGGAAATATTTATTCTGCTCATTCATTGTAAAAATATTTTCTTCGTTTTCCATGCAGAACCTTCTCAAAATCCAAACTAAAACATACGTCTCGTCGATAACTCCATAAGTCTCGAAACTTCGATAAATCAACGAAAATCTACCAGCTGTTTGAGCGCTGTAATTTGGGCACTTAATAACTGGATAAAACCAGTTTCAACCGCTTCGTTCCAGTGTAAAATGATTCAGTACGGATAGTCCCGGCTTCTGCCAAATCTACTTAGTGAAAGCACTTAGCTGGAACTTTTTCTATTCAGCGAGTAAAAGAGTTATAGTCTGGTTTTAGGTCGAATTTGATATTGTCTGATGGCTGTATTCAGGTCATTTAGGATCTGTAAATGCTTCGTTGTTCTAGTGATCGCAATAGGGGATAATCCAATTTTTTTTTCTTTGTCCGTCGGTTAGTTTATTGAAAAGTATTGGACACGTATTTTTTCTTTTATCACGTGGTCATAAAATTACGGAGATATATTGAGTTGAAATGGCGCATGACGTCACATGTAGGTAAGTTTTATACCTACTTGTGACCCTCACTCTCCAACTTTAATGAGTTTTAACTAAGTATTTTTTTGATATTTTGATAAAACAAAAAATACGTGTCTAATATTTTTGTATTACCTGTCTGACGGACAAAATAGAATGTCGTTTTCTTTACCCAGTCCGTACCCCTATTGCGACTGCAGAGCATGAGGAATTTGGTTCGATTCCCAGGTAGGACAGTGTTATTGGGTTTACCATTATAGGAATTTCCCAGTATCCCTGGATTAGGGCCCGGTTGCTGGCAATAGAAATGTGGGTGTATTAGTACCCTGTATGTGCGTGTACTACTCGCACTTGGTCGGTTTTTTTAGTTAGAGATGACCTTGATTTAGGTCTAAGAACCCAACATCTTTAAGGCGCGCCCTCACCGGAGGCAGTCACCTGTAATGTTAGAAAACTCTCATCGAGGGAGCGCCATTAGATCACTGATCGGTACCATTTTAGGCCATCCAATCAAGTCTTTGACGAAAGATAAGTAATCCGTCTGCCAAAACGACATAAACTTTTAGCACTAAAGACCGAACTTTTTTCAGACAATGTGGCGAAAGACTAATCGTCTGACTTAAGTGGGAATACAGATTAAAGTAGAGACGTAAATTTTTATTTTTATTCAAAGCGTCTGAAAATAAGTATTTTCATTAGCATTCGCAAATAGTGAACCAGCATTAAGTGTGGGTTTTCTTTCTTTCTTTTATCTTAGCTTCTGAGAGACTTGCGTAATATTCTTGAGTTATTAAAAGTGTAAGAGCTAATACGTGGACTTTTTTAAACGAAAATAAAATTAGAAAATAGCAGTTTAGTTAAATTGTTTGCAATAAGCACAATCAGTATCCATACTATCCATACTAATATTATAAATGCGAATGTCACTCTGTTTGTTTGTTTGTTTTTTCGTTTGTTTAAATGTTTGTTTGTTTGTTACCTTTTCACGACTAAACAGCTGATCGGATCTTAATGAAATTTGGCAATAAAATAGATTTCAACCTGGGGAAGGACATAGGCTATATATCATCACGCTACGACCAATAGGGGCGGAGCAGCAATGAAAAATGTTGCGAAAACGGGGAAAATCTGATGCAAACGAAGTTGCGCGGGACAGCTAGTCTTCTATAAATACGAATAAATTTTGAAAATTATGAAAATATTAAAAGTGACACGAGTATTTATGAAAATATTAAAAGTGACACGAGTATTTTTAATTTTTAAATCGATGCATATAAAGGGTGTAAAACACCTCTTAACGAAGCCGAAAGGCACTGGTTCTCCCTGTCATTGCGATCATTTTTTTGTTCTATACAATACCTGGGAACCTTTTAGTTACGGAGATATTAGGGGTCAAAGTTCCAACTTTTTGACAAGTATTTTTTTAAATACAAGTTTTTAATGTAAGATTTTTACTTTAAACACCTTCACGACCCCCGTACTATTCAATCCGTCCATCAGCACAATGTTTTGAGTGCGTAACATTGAGTTCTACCACAAAACATGATTTTACACCCCCCAAAAAAAAAGTCGTTTCCCAGCAATAATTTTTGCGTAAAGTTACTTAGTTTCATGTACAGAATGCTTGGTTGACTGCTTCGTGATGAGGTGATTTACACGGTGTATACGTTGCGTTTAAACCGCGCGCTCGTGTTAGGGATTAAGATTAAATTACCTTCGGACAGTTTTATTTTACATATTTACATTATTTACAAACTACAAATTTATCTAAAATTATAATAAAATTATGTACAAACATCAAAAATGTATTACCTTCTAGTTTTAAACAGCGGCTGCTGTATTAAAACAGAGTAAGGTCACTGGTATTGTACAGTTTTTTTCCAGTTTGAGAAGTCTAATTATGTAATATATTCATCATCATCATCATCATCAGCCTTTTAATGTTCCCACTGCTGGGACACAGGCCTCCTCTCTATGAGAGGGAGTGGGCTGTAATCCACCACGCAGGCCCACTGCGGGTTGGTATATGTCACATGACTCACATTTTTCGAATTTTTAGTTCTAGGATATGACGGTTTCCTCATGATGTTTTCCTTCACCGTTTTTGAGACCAGCGGTGAAGAAATAAATTACAAAAAGTAATGTGCCTGCCTAGATTCGAACCCACGTCTTAATGCTCGTAAGTCGGGGCTGCCACCACTGGGCCACCGCTGTTCTTAATAATAATGTAATAAGACTTGATTATAGACAGCACTGCTATCACGTTACAGTCTTTGGAAGATATTTTTACTTCGAGTTTTTTGTTACAAGTTGAAACAGTCACGATGATTTATTTCAAGGTAGGTACTTTATTGTACGAGTCGACCCAACACAAGATTGAATTCTACAAGACATTATCTATCCACATACCATGGTTTTCAAAATCTTCATTTTTATTTGTAACATTTTTTTGTTCCTATTCCATTTCATCATCATCTGCTTAGCGTTTTCCGAACTAAGTTGGGATCGCCTTTCAGTCTAACCGGATGCAGCTGAATACCATTATTTTACATGGAGCGAGTGGCTTTCTGGCCTCCACAACACTTTACCATTTATTGCTAAAAAATCTATTATGACAGATAAACGGTCCACACAGAACAACATAATCCAGCTTCTTTTGTGATTACAATAGGGAAAGGAAGATTAACTTAGCGACACTATTAAAACTTTTCGCGACAAAAATTGATTATCTTTGGACTTATCCACTGAAAAGATAGGTCAGAAGGTACAATCTGAACTTTACTTGCACCGAGCGTAAATGAAAAGTGCGTTGACTAAAGTTGGAACTATAAAAACTTTCCTGTATCATACATTTTTAAACGAGGTATTCCACGAAGCACACCCAAACGAAGCACACCTAGACGAAGCACACCTAAAGTATTCCACTTAGCACACCCGTAGGTGGGCTTCAAATAAAAAATTATGATAATTAATTTCCTATTCCACGAAGCACACCTACGAATATCACTCGCATAGTGCGGCGAGTCGGCGACTAAGAAATAAAAATATCGATAGAAGAAAATATTTATTATTTAAAAGACTAACTTAAATATCTATTTACAATGTTTTTGATATTTGTCCAAGTTTTTATTGCATTGCATTTATTTGAAGCCCACCTACTGGTGTGCTAAGTGGAATACTTTAGGTGTGCTTCGTTTGGGTGTGCTTCGTGGAATACCTCTTTTAAACTACACACACACGCGGCACAGGCAGAAGCAATCTGTAAAATACTTAGCGCATCTGCATATGCACTTTATAATCTTAAAAAAAAGTTAATATCAAAACAGTATTACTAGCATATCATAGTCTTGTTGTTTCCATTTTAAGGTTTGGTATTATATATTGGGGCAACTGTAGCGAAAGAGAGAGTATTTTTAAGGCCCAAAAACGCTGCTTATGAGCAATATTTGGTTTGAAGGTTACAGACAGCTGTGTTCCAATTGTTAAGGGCCAGAAACTATTGACATTTCCGTGCCTTTACATTTTGGAAGTTGCTCTTTTTGTTACATGTAATCGGCAGCTTTTTGTAACGTTATCGGAAAGCAGATACCGAGGCGTACATTGCGATCTCAATACCAAAATTTGTTACGCACAGGTGGCTATGGGACTGCTTTGTTGAGAAAAGGTGGTTTTGGTATGGCTCCGGCTATTTTTAACCACATTCCTAATGCCATAAAAGAGGAACCAGTAACAATATTCAAAAATAAACTAACTGAACTTCTATTAAATAAATGTTACTACTCCGTATCGGACGTTCTAGCTGATACATTTTAGTTGTATGTCAATTTTTGTACGCTTGATGATGATTGATGTACTGCATCAATGTTTGCATGCCATAATGGTAGAATGTGCAAGGATTCTTTAATATTATTGTAACCACCTTATTGTAAAAACCTACATTCTGAGCAAATAAATGAATATTCTATTCTATTCTGTTCTACTAATAATATTTTGTTATTCAACGTTTCTAATAGTTCCAAGTTCCATTCATATGATGCGACAGCTAAGCATGAGGTCCCGGCTTTGATTCCCGGTCACAACTTAAAACGTGTCTTAGCAGTCACGCAGTCGCGTTAGACAACAAGGCAGTCTTTATTTATTTATTTATTTAATGCAAAATGTACACAACCACAGTTACAAGCTATGGGCTTAAAAATAGACAGTACATGACCCTGTTAGGGGGCACCAAAATAACTTAAAAATAACTTAAATAGTATTGCAGCGAGTCTTTTATCACTTAATTTAGGAAATAAATAACTAACTATATCTAGCACCTCTTCATACATAAAAGAAAATATATTATAATTAACACAAACACATGCATATATAATTTGAGCTCTATTTTAGCTTCTCATCGTCCATAAATTCCTGTACAATATAATAACATTTTTCTAAGAGCTATGTTTTTAACCTTGCTTTAAATACACATAGGTAGTGTTTTCGTGGACCGGATATTATCAGGTAATTTATTATATATCTGTATGCTTCGATATTCTAGATTTCTATTTATGCACCTAGTACTTCTTAGCCTTTCTGCAACATGTCTTGTTTGTTCCTAAAGCGAGCTGAAACTCCGTCCCCATAATAATATGGAACTTATGGTTTCGGACGGGAGACATTCAAACTTTTTGCTAGCAAATGATAAAAATAAGTTTCCTTCAGGAGGGTCTCGTGTCATTACTGTGAAGCGAAGTTGTAATGAGAAATTGAGAATTGGGAGGAGCCGGCAAACATTTTCTGAAATTGTTTCCAGGGAGGCTTACAGCTTTGTTTGAGAGAAAAGTAATACCTTTAGCTGAGGTTTAAGATATTGGATTGGAGAATGTTGTGTGTGAGTAGTAGGTAGGATTTTACTTATAGTATTGTGGGTACCTATACATGGGTAACTACAAGGGAATGTGAATCCACGTAGAAGGTAACAACTTTAAGTAGAAAAGAAAATTGTTTATTATTTTTTTTTGTTTTACTTCACACACCAAAAATATCTGACGAAACATGTCAAACTAGGGTTGACAACAAAACTCAGCTTCACTATACCATCATTATGGTTAAATAAAAACAAAAAAAAAACACGCTTTCTCGTATTCTTCTCAGCGAAACCTTTTATTTAATACCCATATCATGGAAGTGCGTATTATATTATATTATTATTATGGTATCGTATTACCCAGTTACTGGGTTGTGGAGGTCAGATAGGCAGTCGCTTCATGTAAAATACTAGTACTCAGCTGCACCCGGTTAGACTGGAAGCCGACCCCAACATAGTTTGGGAAAAGGCTAGGCAGATGATGATGATCATGGAAGTGTGTAAAAACTAGTCCGCCATATTTGATTTAGGATTACGTCACTTAACTTACGATGCATGCCAAACAAAACATCGAAATGTCAGCTCAATCGAAAATCGTGAAGTCAAGAAAGCAGGCTTAGGTCCCAGCAGTGGAAATATTCCTGCTTATGTTTAATCATTTCAGGAAATCGAATTTTTTTCAACTGATAGATTTCAAACTATTTTTATCACTTTAAAGTCCCATGACTTTATCCCTTTTTGTTTATTTTTATTTAAATGACCAAACTTAATCAAAAACAAATACGGAAATTTCTCCATTGCCTCTGTTCAAGTGGCTCTTTTTAGTATCCAGCTCCGAGGCGGAAGATAAAAGCATGAAACGACACACACCTCGTAGGATACAAAAAAAAATAGTGCGTGGAGTCCCTCCGCGCGGAAGAAGTGAAACTTCGTAATACTACACGCATGCGTTCGAGTGCCACGCATTCACTCTCGTTATTTTATTGAGCGTCTAAACAATATTTTGTTGTTTTCTTGTTGTATTATTTTTATTACATAATTATAACATAAGTTTATCGAGGTTATTCTACTCATGGAAATTGAGCGAAGGCTGGTCATACCGAAGAGTCGAATGCATTACTGTTTGCACGCCATCTTGCGTACCTAGTAGAACTACGTAGTCACAAATCTTGTAGTACTGCCATCTCTTAGTGAGTTTTAGAAAATATTCGCCCTCCATGGTAGGTAGTTAAACTTGTTAGAAGTCGCATAAGAAGTTTCACTTCAAAAGATTTTTCCATCTCTAAATCCACTTCGTTGGTCACAGCCTGCACAAGGAGGAGGTCGAAGGAGGTATTACATGACCAGATGCCCTTCTGCGCAAAGCCTGGTATTCCATATCCCTTGGGAAACTAAAGAGGCAGTTTAATTTAGCCACTTACACCCATACCAGTTACCAATGCAGCATTCTGGACGTCCAGAAGCAATTCCATAAATTACCACAAAAGATGTCCCAGATACACACCACTTAAAGCCACCCAAGAGAATCAACGAGGAACGGTTATTACATGTCGGAGTTACCAACTTAACGGCAATTGTACGAATTAATGACAATCGGTTGCAATCAATTTGCGGTAAAGTCGGACGACAAAGCGAGTAGCGAATCGTGCCGTGATTAATTCGCCTCATCGTTTGTAGCCTGCACTGGGATCACAGTATTGGGAATTTGTAATTTTGTTTGGTGTTGGTTGGAGAGGTTGTGTGCTTGCCTACATGTTGGGTTAACGTGTGTTGAACTTACAATGTGAATGTAGAGCAAAATATATACAAGGTGTTGTTTTGCATCGTCGTCAAAATTCAAGAGGATGACACAAAAGATATATAAATAATCAATTAAAATTACGGTACCTAGTTAATTATTACTAAATGCTGATTTTTTTGGTTGGTTAAGTTTGTCAGTATTTCAGAATAACCCCTTACGTGGTTTAGGGAATAAAAAAATACCGAATAAACGTTTGAGATTGTTTGTACGTATGGAAGCGCAGTTATAGGGCTAGGATCGGACGAGCCGCGTTTAAAACACGAGTGGTTCACACTTACCGATTTTAGTAAATAAGAAAAAAAAAAAACCTACACATTTTATTATTGATTCGGGACGAGAATCATTAGCATAGTTACCTCCTTGAATTTGACGAGGATGCAAAACAACACCTTGTATAAAGTGTGGAAGGGACACCGATTATAATGAAACTCAGCTGTTTCTTATAAAAGTGCAATATCTCATCATCTGCCTAGCCTTTTCCAAAACTATCTTGTGGTCGGCTTCCAGTCTAACCGTATGCAGCTGAGTACCAGTATTTCTGCTACGGCCTATCTGACCTCCACAACCCAGTATCTGGGTAATACGATACCCCTCGGTAAGACTGGATGTCAGACTTTTGGCTTTTAACTACTAGTAACGACTGTCAAAAGTCTACAAATGACAGCAGGAACCAACGGCATAACGTGCTTTCCGATGCACGGAGGAAACTCGGTATGTATTTATGGTCACCCATCCACTGACCAACCTCACCAAGCACGGCTTAACCTTAAAGATCGACCGGTGCGGCTGATATTATTTAGTCACGAGCTCCTATCTACACGCAATATCTACACGGTCGAAATGTATGGAACAGCAGTTTTTTTTTTAATTACCGATGAAAAAGTGTGGTGTTGTTTTGCATCCTCGTCAAAATTCAAGAGGATGCAACTAAAAACATAAATAATCAATTAAAATTACGGTCCCGAGTTAATTACTAATAAACGCTGATTTTTTTGTTTGTTTAAGCTTGCCAGTATTTTATAATAACCCCCTTAACGTGGTTAAGGGAATAAAAAAAATATCGAATAAACCTTTGAGATTGTTTGTATGTATGAAAGCGCGGTTATAGGGCGAGGATCAGACAGGTCGCGTTTAAAACACGGGTGATTCACACTTACCGATTTTCATAAATAAGAAAAAAAATAAAAATTACCTAACCATTTTATTATTGATTCGGGACGAGAATCATTGTAACTCCTTGAATTTGATGAGGATGCAAAAGAATACCTTGTATAATAAACATGTAACTAACAATACCAATTGACACGCTAAGAAGAAAACGAATACCAATGTCAAAGTCAAACATAAAAATCGGTGTATACTTTTATGACTAATAGAGTCTACCACAACACCAGTTTTAATGGATAAACTTCGTACCTTAAAAAAGGTACCTACAACGCACACAATTGAAATGAATATTAGAAGTGAATCCGCATTATAAACATTTTTGCCTATATGCTTCTTGTTTGTTTTGTTGACTGTAAATACTAAACGCCTGTTTATATTTAAAAAGAAAAAAAAAATAAAGAAAGAATTTAAAGATTATTGACACTAGTTTAGTAATGTATTCTACTATTACCTACACCAAATCAAATCAATAGGCATCTGCAGAAACTGAAAAAAAAACCAACTGTACCTTAAAAGTTAGGTCCCACTTAGATTTGAACTCGGATCGTTGGATTCAGAGTCCAAAGTGCTAACCGTTACACCATGAGACCGCTGAAGATGAACCTCTTAAATGTCTGCTGCAATTATCTGTCTAAGGGAAAAACTGCCATCCTCCTGTAGACGATAAATTACCAAAGTTTGATTTTATTTACACATAGGAAGTAAAAAAGCGTGAAGCTACTCGTTTCAAAGAAACTAAGAAATCCGTCCACTTCTCATAGTGAAGTCCATCGGGAGAGGCCTATGTCTAGCATTGGGCAACTTTATAACTATGTCCTAGTGAGGTGATTTTATTTCGTTAGACTCGGTTATCATGTGGGCAGAACATGGGTTTCGTGCTATGAAAACACACGGTACACTGCTTTTATCAAACTAACAAATTACTTGAAATTACAACCCAGCTCAATAACACTAGGCACCATGAATCGGGATACAGTTCCGGGACGTGTTGACTCCGCCGCGATCAGACACTTGACTGTCGTCCTTGCAGCGAACTCGAAACATCACGACTCTGTAGAAGCGCGCTTAGGTGCGGGTAGACTGGTAAGTAGGTCGCTATGGCGCGCTTGCCGATTGATGCCATGTTCTGCCCGTAATAATGACCGGCTCCGACAACTAAATGAAAAAGATGACACGGATGCTTCTTTTCATGTCATTGGCTAAATCTCTTAATAACTTTTTACGACACCAAGTAAACCCACACTGTAACGTTAATAAGTCGCATGTAATAAGAGGCGAGCTTATTCCTAACAACCATAAATCCGGACTCCGTGGCTGCTACTGAGTAATTCCTTATGGAAAATCCTAACTACACTTTGAACGACCTGAGAATCGAACCCTGAACCTCATGCCCAGCAGTCAACTGTTCGAAAGACGCGTGAGCGCGAACGTTAAAAAAAACATTTGAAAAGAAATCCATAATCAAATCCCAAAGTTCTCTTCAAAAGAATCCTCCTCAGCCCCATTTCTTTTTAAGTGCACTAGAAAGCTAAAATAAAAACCTATAATAGAATTAAAGTTCAGGCAACATTCTACGGAATCCTGTTAATCGCCTTACATTAAGGAGGTAGTTGCATTTACTCCAAGCTAAAGTGTTGGCAGCATATTGTTCTAGAACGTGTTGATGGCTTAGGTAATGACCCCATCTAGAGAGGAGTACAGGTTGTATGTGATGTTAGCAGTTTAGTTTAGAAAATGATGGGTTTTAGGTCCGGACTCCACTACAGCGGAGAAACGGAGTGGAGCGGAGAGGAGACGTGCGGAAATCGACCAATCAAATCGGTTGAAATGGACATAGCGTCTCTCATCTCTGCTGTGATTGGTCGAATCTTGAATATCTACTCTCCGGTTCCGCTCCTATCCGCTTTGGTGGAGTCCGAGCCTTATTGCATAAAACTCTTCGACTTTTTACAAGGGCTTTAGATGGCCTTGTTAGTCGGGAGCGCGACTCCTGACCATGAGGTCCTGGGTTCCCAGGTCTGGATTTCTGCCCAGTTGCTGGCAATAGGCTCGCCCCCTTTTACATAACACATAACTGGCGAAATACTATTAGGTACATCTCTGCCTAACCTTCCGAGGATTACAGGAGTGATTTTATGATGTTTATATTTTTAGATGGTCCATCATCATCATCATAATGTTCCCACTGCTGGGACAAAGGCCTCCTATCTATGAGAGGGAGTGGGCTATAATCCACCCCGTTGGCCCAGTGCGGGTTGGTAGATCATGTCTTCGAATTGTTAGTTCTAGGACGTGCCGGTTTCCTCACGATGTTTTCCTTCACCGTTTTAGAGGGCAGCGGCGATGAAATAAATTACATAAGGTAATGCGCCTTGCCTGGGTTCGAGCCCACGGCTTACTGCTCGTAAGTCGGGGCTGCCACCACAGGGCCACCGCTGCTCTCACTGATGGTTATGGGTATTATAAAAATATTTTGGTCTCTTTAGTGTTACAATTGTACTTCACATTAATATTCTGTGTGGCCATATAATCATCTGCATTTATCAAGAGGATTGTTCTACCCATTATAAGGTAGAACTATTCTTAGGAAAACCATTACCGAAGCAGCTTTTCATACATGTATCGAAATTGTCTGTCGAGTGTTGGTATTTGTTTTTTTGTATTGTAGGTACTGTAGACATGTAGATTAAGATTCTTATTTTTTGTTAACTACACGTAGCACGTAGATACACCTACATAGTCCTTACCATGTAGGTATATCTACGTGCAAAAGTTTCAGGCCTGAAGTATAAAACCAAGGCTAAATATCCAAACAATTTTATTAATTTTATAATAATATTATAATCTTTTCAATATACTTTTCATGGTAGGTAACTTAAGAACATTTCAGTTGCGTCACATTTTCCCCGTTTCCGCATTGCTGCTCTGCTCCTATTGGTCGTAGCGTGATGATATATAGCCAATAGCCTTGTCCGATAAAGGGCTAATTAACACTGATTTTTTTTCAAAACGGACAAGTATTTCCGGAGATTAGCGCGTGCAAGCAAACAAACAAACAAACTGTTCAGCTTTATTATTAGTATTAGATTAGATGCTAAGACAGTTTTGTATCTCTTTATTAATCGAATGAAGTAGGCCGGAAACTTTTGGGCCTCCGTGATACGTACAAAACGTTACTGCACAATATTTAAAACAAAGCAAACATAACAGAATGGTAGATGCACAAAGACTTACGTCAGAATGTGACGTAGATTATTGTACGAGTATAAACCACTTAATAATACGTCCCTAATGCCATATGCTTATACACGGTGTAAATCACCTCATCACGAAGCCGTCAACCAAGCATTCTGTACATGAAACTAAGTAACTTTACGCAAAAATTATTGCTGGGAAACGACTTTTTTTTGGGGGGTGTAAAATCATGTTTTGTGGTAGAACTCAATGTAACGCACTTAAAACATTGTGCTGATGGACGAATTGGATAGTACGGGGGTCGTGGAGGTATTTAAAGTAAAAATCTTACATTAAAAACTTGTATTAAAAAAAAAAACTTGTCAAAAAGTTGGAACTTTGACCCCTAATATCTCCGTAACTAGAAGGTTCCCAGGTATGGTGTATAAGAAAAAAATGATCGCAATGACATGACAGGGAGAACCAGTGCCTTTCGGCTTCGCTAAGAGGTGTTTTACACCCTTTATAACTGCATACGGCATGACATTATATGTTTGCTTTTTGACGTTCAACGTTCGCCGTGAGTTGAAATTCCTACAGGGCAATCCATGATATTCAATTATTCAGGTAATTTAGATTTAACTTAGTACTAGATAGGAATCTGTCGCATATTAAGTAACAGTTTTATATACTATCAAGTTATATACATAGACACAACTAAATTTTCCCATATTCATAGCAAAATCATGAGAAATGATTTTGTTTTAGTTAACTAATCCACAAGTACTAATTTAAAACCGATCTAAAATCTACAACAAACGTTCTATTCATAGCACACATTCAACTTGGCAAGGTAATAGTACGTAGTCAGAAAGGGACAGTCGTACGTGTGAAAAGGAGAAAGCCGCTGTCATGCGTACTCCGACCCTCTCAGCTAGTGATTGCTTGTTCCGAGACTTTCTTCAGCGGTCCCATGGTGTAATGGTTAGCACTTTGGACTCTGAATCCAACGATCCGAGTTCAAATCTCGGTGGGACCTAAACCTTTTACTACAGTTTCTTAATTTTCCTCATGTTTGAATACATTCCGGCGTGCTTTGACATCAAATTAGAGCTTATTACAATAAATCAATCCGCATATAGTCTCGACGAACTACATTTGCTGTGTCCTGCGTTTCTAACTTTTAGAAATAATCCATACTTCCATACTAATATTATAAATGTGAAAGTCCCTCTGTTTGTTTGTTACCTTTTCACGACTAAACGGCTGAATCGGATCTTAATTAAATTTGGCAAGAAGATAGATTTCAACCTGGGGAAGGACATAGGCTATATATCATCACTTTACGACCAAAAAGAGCGGAGCAGCAATGAAAAATGTTGCGAAAACGGGGAAAATGTGACGCAGACGAAGTTACGCGGGACAGCTAGTTAATTATAATAACTTTATACAGGTTGTGCTTTCGTGAAATTTGTTTAATGCTGCTGCAAAATTCAATCAACTTTTCCTATTGATATCATCCTCCCAAGAGTAATCGGTACATTTTTTTTGATGAATTTCGTTGGAAACTGTACTGAAAGGTTCTGTGTTCGATTCTCAGGTCGGACAAAGTGTTATTGGGTTTTTCCATCCGGAATTTCTCAGTAGCAGCCTCGGAGTCTAGATTTGTGCCCGGTTGATGGAAATAGGCTCGCCTCCTATTAAGAGGGGACTCTAGTGGACCTTTCTCCATACAAACGCATTCCGCTGTTTTCTTCGTGGATAATGCGTCTAGAACAATGATATTTTTCCAAAAAATCTAGGTCTTACTAATACATGCCCCTATCATTTCCTTTTTTAAAAGCTTTTATTTCAAAACACAATCACTAAAAGAATTATGACTATCCAAAAACCCGAAAAAAAGCCCGCCATGTTCAGACGACTATCAGAAAAATTAGATAAGTTTTTAACAATAAAGAAAATAATAGAAGCATAGATATACCTTTCTTCTAAATTTTGATATAAGAATTATTTAGATCAGTTTAATTTTGAAGAAGAAAACAGCGGAATACAAAACGTCTTTTGATCAAGATTTTTGTAGGTAAAATCAGCCTGACCTGCAGTTGTCCCTTTCGCACTTTACGGGGGCTTGGTCGGGCGCAGCGCGACGGCAACAGTTTCTTTAAATACCTATTCTTCAAATTCCTCGGGGCTAGAGTCCCCTCTTAAGTTTGATTTATAACATAACTGGCGAAATGTGGTACACTTCTGCCTAATCATTTGCGGATTTAAGGCGTTATGTTATGTTATTTTACTACAACTTCTAACATGGACTAACTGTTGTTTGTGTAGAAAGGCAATACGTATGTACAGTGCGATCTAGTGCAATAATGCGGTGGGAGTGAAAGATAATTTAGTGTCGCAGTACAATAACCGAGCACTTCGAGCGTCGATACTATTGGAACGTGAACTCATGTGGATAGGGCGAGGTTATACTGACAGCAATCTTAAGAGCGTTTACGCCTTACGGCATATCATACAAACTACCAAATCCTTATTTTCCGAAATGACTGAACTTATTTTAATGAAACTCCATACGCATAAGCAGGATACATAGGTCTAAAAAGTTCTGTTTTTAGTATTTGTTGTTATAGCACCAACAGAAATACATAATCTGTAGAAATTTCAACTGGCTACCTATCACGGTTCATGAGATATAGCCTGGTGACAGACGGACGGACAGACAGCGAAGTCTCAGTAAATGACCCTTTGGGTACGTAACCCAAAGGAGTACGTAAAAGTTACAGAAGGCGAAAATTGTAAAAAAAAACCGTGTTTATGTTTTGTGAAGGATAAGGACAACACTAGTAAATTTATAAAGTAGGTCATGCATAATGTTGTTGCTGTTGACACTATTATACAGCTTTAATCTATCAGTCTGTCACAGGACGATTAGTGGTAAATGGAATATGTAACTAACTTTGTTTTGGTATTTGCTGAGATCTGTTATTGAGTTAGTTGAAACTGTAGGTTACAATCTTCTTTGAAAGACCATGTTAATTTTAGCCTTTTTCGAGTTATCGCAAAAATCGCTATCTGTATAACCACGTCCCTACAACAGCTATTTAGTTAGTTAAGAAGAAAGAATAGGTGGCGCTCTCTTTGCATTTTTATTGGACATTTTCTTTCGTTCCGACGTTGGATTTGAATAATACTCTTTAACAGAGACAGGAGCACAATTCACGCTTCTTTGTGTTAATATTTTTGTAATAAATAATAGTATACAGTGTGTTTTTGTTTTACTTTTTGTGTTTATACAATTGAAGTGGAGTTAAACTTTGTATGTGTGCATTGTATGTTTGGTATCCAATACGTACCAAATTATCTTTATAGGTAAGTTATTAGGTTACTTGATAAGTTTTTTTTTCAAATACAGACGCAGGTAGTGAGTCCTTCTCTGTGCGTATTATCAAAGACATTTTAAAACGCTTAGTGCGAATTGGTGGAATAGCAATAAGGTAGGGATTGTAACTTGCAGTGCGTCTAGATGTCCGATGGTAGAAGGGGGCTGGTGGGATGAGATCGTGGAGTTCTTGGGCACGCTTATCGAAGTACAGCCTGTAGAAGACCGACAAGCAGGCAACCTTGCGGCGATGAGCGAAGCTGTGAGGCAAGTTTTTGAAGCCATACTAAAGTTTATTATCAGGCTTGGTTAAGTTAGGATATTTTATTGTCTTAACTTAACCCGTTAAAAGTTAAGCGGCCCTTGCCAAGGTCAGTCAGCAGATGGGTGTCCATACATTACACATCGGGTTTCCTCAGGAAGCAGGTTAAGTCTTTGGTCCTGGCTGTTATTTGTAGATCATTGAAAATTGCTGCATGTAGTCATTGCCCCGAAAGTCTGACAATCAGTGTTACCAACGGGTATCGTATTTTATTTGTAACTAATATAACTAATAATAAAGCTGAAGAGTTTGTTTGTTTACTTGAACGTGCTAATCTCAGGAACTTCTAATCCGATTTGAAAAATTCTTTCAGTATTAGATAGCCCATTTATCGAGGAAGGCTATAGGTTATATATCATCACGCTATATATTATCACGCTACGACCAAAAGAGGCGGAGAAGCAGTGAAAAATGTTTCGAAAACGGGGAAAATGTGACGCTGACGACGTTGCGCGGGACAGCTAGCTAGTTTGTAACAAACGCCTTTTTGCCTTAAAAAAAGTTTATCAATTTTATTACAAAAATGTCCTATTATTTAAATTGTCATTAAGCTGAATGAGTACAGCTCTCCTCCAACTTTAATCATTGCAAAAAGTGACAGAATTCACTTTTATTTTGTTGAGTGGATTTTCTCGGATACCTATCCTAATTTATGGACCCTCTGTACGTTATTGAAAAAGCTCTCTGTCTTTTGGAAGTCCTCCTGAAAGTAGGGTGACCATATCATTTTTACTTATTGACGAGGCATCAATAGATCGAAACCACATCGGAATCAAATAGTTGAGTTGGGTTGACCGACATTGGTCAAGTCAGATATTCGTCAAATCGGCAATTCGTCAAATTTGTTGGTAGTGTATTAACGAAAAGCTATTTCTATTCGCAGTGAACAGCCACCCACGCTTAAAAAGAAAGATTGTTTTTTTTTGTACTTCGTTTTGCTTTTAGCATTAAATTAGACTGGACATAAAAATCATAGTTGGGAAAGGCTAAATTAGTCATGATGGTGACATATTTGTTAACTGAGCAATTTTGTTAGAAACTATTCTCTCAAAGTTATCATTATGTGGTCGATGCAGGCAATGTTACCCGAATTATCCAACTGCTGCGAAAAGAAAAGGCCTTACTTTTCGTTCTTTAGACAAAGCTGTCTTTTGCTAGTCGGCCGGCCAGTCTTTTCGTCAAATATTGAGTAAAAGTTTCTAATTTGAGTATTTAATTCTGCAACTAGTCAACCTCCTACTAAAGTGATTCCCTCAATTTAAAATCTAAATAGAGTTTACGACAACTGAAGACAGTCCTAAACTTCCAATACTTAATTCAGAAAAAGACAATCTTATTATCCTGAATCAAAATAACATCATTGTCACCCTATATAAAGGTGGAACTGGTTTTAAATGAACACAGCAATCTCAACTGATTGGAATTTCGGAGTGATATTATCAAGATAATGAATATAATACAACACTTTTCAACTTCGCCACTTTCGTATTGTTTCAAGAACAATTTGAGACTTTTATTAAAATAGGCTTTGGGGTGAAGTGGGTAGGTACTTGGCTACTTTATTATAAATTGCTTACTGTTTTAGATGGGTTTCTGTGCTATGAAACATCGCCTAGAAAAAAAAAAAGAAGAATTGCCAAACTTAAGTGGCAGTGGGCAGGGCACATTGCTCGCAGAACGGATGGGCGATGCGGCCGAAAAGTTCTGGAATGGCGACCGCGAACCGGAAGACGATGCGTTGGAAGGCCTCCCACTAGGTGGACCGATGACCTAGTGAAGGTTGCGGGGATCCGCTGGATGCGAGTCGCACGGGACCGGGCAATGTGGCGACACTTGGGGGAGGCCTATATCCAGCAGTGGACGTCTTTCAGCTGAAATAATGATCGTCTACAGAGGGTGTAACTGAGTGTGCAATACCTAGAGGTTTTGACCCATGTTCCTCATGAAAAGTTTTCCACTTCGATGGTATGAGAAGAGTACCATTATTTTACACAAGCTTATGCCCGTGGAGTCGCCCGCGTGGAGTTCGATAATTGTTCCACGGGAACATACTATCGGGATAAAAAGTATCCTATGTGTTAATCCAGGTTATAAACTACCCGTGTGCCAAATTTCATCCAAATCCATTCAGTAGTTTTTGCGTGAAAGAGTAACAAACATCCATCCATCCTCACAAACTTTCGCATTTATAATATTAGTAGGATGGAGCGACTGCCTATCTGTCCGTCACAACCTAGTTAGTACTGGGTAGTATCACTTGGCAAGACTGGTTGCCAGGCTTTCAGACCACTTCAGTCTTTAATCATAACATATCCACATACATATTAATATAACATATGTTTTAATTATACAATAATATACGGATATCCGTATATTGACAGCACGGTTGGCGCAGTGGTTGAGCGATCGACTGCTGCGCTGCATGTCGCGGGATCGATCCACACACGGTACAAATATTTGCATGGCCTACAGATAGTTTTTAGGGGTCTGGGTGTTTGTGTATGTGAGTTTCAATGTTTGTAAACGCAACCACGATACAGGAGAAATTCCTAGGGTTGGTAGGTCCAATGTTTTAAAAAAACAAATGCGTTTCTCCATCAGGGATTTCTCAATTGCAGCCACGGAGTCTTGATTAATGCCAAGTTGATGACAGTAGACTTGATCCTTACAGTCCTTATATGACTTAAATATAACTGGCGAAATGTGGGTGTACCTACTATTACACCCATATTTCGCTTGTACACTTCTGCCGAACTCTTCGGGGATAACAAGCCTGATGTTAAGTTTAAATCTACATCATCATCATCATCATTAGCCTATAATGTTCCAACTGCTGGGACACAGACCTCTTCTCCTATGAGAGGGAGTGGGCTGTAATCCAACACGCGGGCCCAGTGCAGGTTGGTAGATGTCACATGTCTTCGAAGTTTTGGTTCTAGGACATGCCGGTTTCCTCACGATGTTTTCCGCCACCGTTTTTGAGAGCAGCGATGATGAAATAAATTACACAAAGTAATGCGCCTGCTTGGGTTCGAACCCACGGCTTACTGCTCGTAAGTCGGGGCTGCCACCACTGGGTCACCGCGGCTCTCTACAAAACAAAATCTACATAACATCCCTTATTTAATTAACGCCATCAACAAACAGGGAAATACAATCTCCTTAAAATAAAAATCCATTACAGGTTTCCATTATGCTCAGGCAATATTTTCCCAGCAATCATACAGCGCGCGGAACAAAGTACACAGCAAACAACGTTGTCGCGACAGTTTGCATATTTTTATTTATACCGGTAAAAATTACCGGTATTTTTACCGGTATTGAAACTACCGAGTTCGTGTCGAGGAACATGGAGGAGAAAATGAAGTATTAAAAGTAAGTAACAGGATGAACAATAACGATGTTACTTGGCAGTTTTTTTTTAGTTGGGAGGAGCTCGATTCTGAAATATAACTCCGACAATATTTTCTCTGCCACCGACAGAATCTTTCGTTTATCAGTTTTTCAACGATAGAATCATTCAGCTCGTAGAAAAATAGTAACAGTATAAGTTTTTAAACTGACATGGTCAATAACACTAGAAGCGGGATTTTTACCATAAATTTACTATTTTTTTGAGTTCCCGATATTTCGCCGCTGTTGCAAGCGCCGTGATCACGGATAGACTGAAGTGTTTTTAGTGTTATTGATAGTTTTAAATAATAATAGCCGGTCAGGCCCATCTTTAGGTAAAGCCACGCTTGCCTAGGTTGGTCCGTCGATGGGTGACCACTGATTACATACCGAGTTTCCTCCGTGCTTCGGAAAGCATGTTAAGCCGTTGGTCCCGGCAATCATTTGTACATCTTTGACAGTCGTTACAGTGGCTTGAAAGTCTGACAAAAGGGTATCGTTCGTAGTCTGACAAATTGGGTTCTAGAGGTCAGATTGGCAGTCTCTCCATGAAAAATAATGGTATTCGGCTGCATTTGATTAGACTGGAAGCCGACCCCAAACATATATATTTTTTTTTTTTTTTTTAAATATCGTTCCGTTCCCACAGACAAACTGTGAAAACAGTTTTGTGGGGCTTAGTTTTTAAATGAAAGTTTGTATAAAAATTGTTTAATAAATAAATAATAATGATGACTTGAGACTTTTATTTTGTTGATATTTTTGGTATTTAATGTCGATATAGTTTTTAATGATGACAGCCTTGTTCGGAAGAATACTAACTTTTAGGTAATTTTGGAACAAAATTAGAATTTTTAAACCTGCTGAAGGTTCAGTCAGGAATTGAACTTTGGTCGGACAGCAATAAGCACACATAAGTCACCCCTGACCATTTCATAATTATAAAACCACGTCATTCTCTAATTAAAACTAACTCGTATAAATACAAAGTAATTAAGATTTACATAGTTGAACGTTCTGAAAATAATACTGAACGTTGCCAATGTAATTAACTAAATAAACAGACTTCCATTGCATTTTTGAAGCTGACAGCAAATTGGTTAATCTTCGTTCGTGTTTGTTTTAGTTAGTTTCAGGAATTCTTACTTTAGTTACTTATGAGGTAAAAAATAAATAAGAGAGAGCGAATTTAATATATAAGTTTTCTTTACATATAGTTATATTATGTGAGAGGTGTACCTTAATGATGGCGTACAATAATTAAGTTTTTATCCACGAGTTATTAAAAATGGTAGGATTTTTTTTTTGGTTTATCTAGGCTCGAGGGTTTTATCTTTCAAAGTGACAATTCATAATATTTACTTCGTCTATGACCATTTGAAGAATTTTAGCGCGATTAGTAGTATTTTCCTATTATGATTCCGCAAAAGCGGCCATCTTTGGCCCCAGGTACACACTATTTGTTACTTCATCTCCGTTGGGATGTAATCACTATGCAATTATTGTCAATCAACTTACTTATTATTCACTGAAACACAAAACTAAACAATAACAAAAAAAAACCAGTATCTTCTGTCACCTAGTCAGCTAAAAACGTGATACTTACAAGAAAAATAACTCTACCAATCACAAAATAAATCCCGAAAAAAAAAAAAAACTAAATAATCTGTAGCGAAACAGAAGGTGTATCTACACGTCAACGCAAGTGACGTACTTTAAACGGCCCAAAACGCAACTCTTAATAAAACGGCCTAACTTGTACCTACGACGGTAGACGACCAAATGCGTACAAAATATATCCACCTCTATATATACCGACTAGTCTGTACTCCCCTTTTCTGCTTCCACTAAAAATACCGTGAGAATTTCTGTTAGAACTTTACAAGTGCCATTCTGCTACCAACGGGTGACTTCTCAGCCCCTATTATGAGGAAATAAGGTTGAATTTTCCATGATGAACGGTTTTTGAGTTGTTTTTTTCGCAGGCAAAAGACGTGACCGTGGGATTTTGAATGCGTGGGAACTAGCTACACGGGGTGAATTTTTTTGCGGCGCGTGAATTTAAATTTTGTAAGATATGTAGTAGTACGGGGCTTTTAGGTTTGAACCTTGCATTAAATATAAACAGCGATTTTTTTCTTGAATCGTGTACTTGACCTTAGCTCTCCAAATAATAAAAAAAAATTAAACATTTTCCAAGGCCGGATGAAGGTCAAAAAGACGTAAACGCGTTTTTGTGAATAAAAACGTGGGCAAAATTATTAACAGGACGAATTTAATTATTTTAGGTAAAGAACTGGTGACAGTAATATATTTTTTCAGAATTAAACATTTTCGTCCACGGAAATTTCGATAAAAAAACATTTACGTAATTTTTGGATTGTACTTGAGGCAAAAATATAAACAGCGGTTTTTTTACATAAAATAACTTAAATTAATATATTAAACCTCCGTTAAAAAAATTAAACAAATTTGACTCACGGAAGTTATTAATATCAGTTTTTTTACAATAGCGGTCGGGGCAAAAATGTAACAGGGTTTAATTTTGTTTAACTTTCATCTAAAGGCTATTTCTAACCAATTTACACGAAAATTAAACACTTTAAAGCAAATACTGAAAAAAATAAAAATAATGTTTACGTAAAATACGTTTGCAAGCTTCATTCTTGTATTTGGTGCAGCGCTTTCATAGGAATTTGATCTTTCCGTAATAGAGATAAGGTGTAAAATCGCGTATACGTAACAAAACACTATTAAGACTTACAAATGTTTTGATGTGTTCCCGGTTGTCATACTTTCAAGTAAATATCTGGTTCCATAACACGAGCGCATGGTGTAAACGTAAAATGTCGATGTTCACGTTACGTTGTTCGTCAGAGTCATCCATATATACGAAATAAATTATGAAATATTGTACGTAATACAAGTATTTTCCATTTTGAAATCGACGTATTTACGATCCGTTTAAATCAGTTTTTAATCAATATAAAACCTGACACTGCTGTGCAAATTGCAAAAAGCGTAAGAAAATTTGAACATCACGGGCCAAATGAAATTTTTCGTCGCGCGCGATATTTTTTTTTCATTCATAATGTTAGTGACTAGCTTTTGCCCGCGGCTTTGCCCGCGTGAAGTTCGGCAATTGCCCACGTATGCGTTAACCACCCCAAAATAATGTCGAAAATAGTCATTTAAATGTTATAGATAACACCGGTCAACAAAAAAATAAAAATTTCTTGCGCATGGGATTTACTTAATATACTAAAGTCAAAAGTCAAAGTCAAAGCATTTATTTCAATTAGACCATTACAGGCACTTTTGAAAGTCAAAAAAAAACAAAATAAAACGCGAAGCTACAGTCCCAGTCACAAGGCATAATAACTTATGAAAGTACTGTAGTTGCCCATTCCGTAGCGTAGATCTCTATGGAGAAGAACGGGCAAGAAACTCCATGGACACTCTTTTAAATCAAAATATGTTACAAAATCTTGGTTACATCATTCATGTTAAGAATTACAAATATGTGAGAACAATGTAGAAATACGGGCAAGTTAAGAGCGTCCAGAGTAAAAGATTAAATCAGTAATTAAAAATAAAGTAATTAAAATAAACCGTGGCAGCTAAGAGATGACCAGTCACAACTGACAGCGCCCGTTCACGAACATGACTATGATTGTATAAGTGAAAATATATAAAAAAGTGCGATTGGACATCGAAAATATTTGCTTTTAAAAAAGTTATAGCGATTTGACCATTTTTGATTTTCACGCCCAATAATGTTGGTGATTGCGCGCTGTCGCTGTCGTAAGATCAGTAAGGGGCGCGCAGTATCGTTTCTTGCATTACGCATCGCCAATACGTTTACAACAAACAGTGTGTGTTTGCATATTACTGAGGTAAAACGTCTTTTACGTATTTCTTACGTGTATCAACCAGTACACAACGGCTTCGAGAGGTTGTAAACGAGACGCTGATTCGTTTTGCTATATTTGTGGCGAATTTATCAAAGTTCGAGACAAAAAGTACGATATAAGTACAAATTTAAAGATTTGCGAAGCCTATCAAGCTTACATACTTCAATCATCATCATCCTAGCCTTTTCCCAAACTATCTTCGGGCTGGCTTCCAGTCTAACCGGATGTAGCTGAGGACCAGTATTTTGCATGAAGCGACTGCCTATCTGACCTCCACAACCCAGTAACTGGGTAATACAATACTCTTTGGTAAGACTGGATGTCAAACTTTTGGCTTCTGACTACTCGTAACGACTGTCAAAGATCTACAAATGACAGCCGGGACCAACGGCTTTACTTGCTTTCCGAGGCACGGAGGAAACTCGGTATGTAATTATGATCACCCATCCACGGACCAACCTCGGCAAGAACATACGGTAGAATGCCTCTAAATGCACATGTTACATTCTCATTTGGATAAATTTTAGGATAACATGGGAGCTTATTCGGAAGAACAAGGGGAACGCTTTCATCAAGACATAATGAAATCTGAATGACAGAGGTTACCAAAGCAAGAACACTGAAAGCGTGATGGGTGATTATATTTGGGGCTGATCAGATAAACTTCTGTTGAACATGACAGGAAAACCAAAACAATTAATTTTTAAACATTTGGACCCTACTTTAAGACAAATAAATCATAAATGGACGTTCATTATCTTTTAACAAATCATTTCTGTGTAAAAATTTAGTGTATTTTTATTGAATTGGTTTTTTGCATTTTTTTCGCACAAAAACAAATACAGAGCAATTTTTTGTTCTTATTCGTATATCTAGCTATAAATGCAATAAAAATAAGGTATATATGTCCCATGCGCAAAAAAGCTGTAGACCAGTGTAATAGTTGTTGGCCACGGCTTCGCGCGCGCGTAAGTGTAAGTATAGGATACATTTTAATAGTTGTGTAAAAATCTGCGCTTTTCGAAGTAAGACGCCACATAATTCATTCTGATTAGAAAAATGTATATTACGGCGTTTTTTTTTTTAATTTTTTTTTGTGTTGTTAGGGACCTAAATGGGTTGAACCAGAATTTATTTTATACATGTCTTCCGAGTGACGATGCTGTAGCTCAAATGCCCCGGTCATCCATCCACCTAGCGATATAGGTTATGGTGTAAATGAGCTAACTTACTTAACTTTCAATATTTTAAATTAAAAAATACTCAGATTAAACCAATCTTTTTAACTCCCGGAAAACTACACCGTGTAAATCACCTCATCTCGAAGCCGTTAACCAAGCATTCTGTACATGAAACTATGTAACTTTACGCAAAAATTATTGCTGGGAAACGACTTTTTTTTTGGGGGGGGATGTAAAATCATGTTTTGTGGTAGAACTCAATGTAACGCACTCAAAACATTGTGCTGATGGACGGACTGAATAGTACGGGGGTCGTGGAGGTGTTTAAAGTAAAAATCTTAAATTAAAAACTTGTATTTAAAAAAATACTTGTCAAAAAGTTGGAACTTTGACCCCTAATATCTCCGTAACTAGAAGGTTCCCAGGTATGGTGTAGAACAAAAAAATGATCGCAATGACAGGGAGAACCAGTGCCTTTCGGCTTCGTTAAGAGGTGTCTTACACCCTTTTATACTAATGAATTATCCTAGCTCTTCTGTGTAAATGACGTTTGCGGTGTTTCCTTTTGGGGCTAAAATTACTAAGATACTCGCCGAGCTCACTTCGGAGCACGCAACATAAAACTGCACACGTGAGAAACAGTTATCACTTAAATCAATGCCAGCCATAGCCTAGGGGAGGATATTGAGACATTGCGTATTTTAATTTTTATTATTTGCACCTAGAAAATGAGGTCATCATTTTCGTTATCGGCGACCCTGAAGTCCACAAAAACGACACTTGTGAAAGAAAAACCGAATGTTTTCCTCGCCGTCAATTTGGTCAGCAACCCCAAAAACCACGAAAACGACACCCATGCACGAAAAACAGGAAATTTTCCTCGGGGCCATCTCCGATTTTTTTTTATTGCCAGCGACCCGCTAAAACCACGATAACGACACCCGTGAAGCCATTGAGTCGCGCAATTGTCCAGCCCTCGAGTGTCGGTCACGCAAGTGTCCATGCGCGCAAATATCTTTTCGCGTAAATGGGTTACCGCAAGTGTCCTTCCCACAAATGACCCAGATTCCCTAGAAGTGTGTACTTAAATGAAGTTTTTTTTAGCGTATTTGTCCACACAAACGTGCTAACACAAAAAACAATAACAAAAAAATGCCATCCCTGTTTTCGTCTGAGGGGTGGAATTTTCAAAAAAATAGATACGTGTTTCACGTCAATTCAATCGAGAAACACAAATAGTGAATTTCAAGCTGTGAAAAACTTTGAACCCCTATCTCACCCTCTTAGGGGGTAAATTCTTAAAAACTCTAAAATACGTATTTATTTATTTCTAACCAGAAGCTTGTATATGAAATTTCAGCCTTCTAACTTAAAAAATGACGAATTTCCATACAAACTTTCATCCCCTATTTAAGTCCGTTAGGGGTTGAATTTCGAAGAATCCTTCCTTATTCCTTGTCTACATTATAAAGGAAACCTCTGTGCAAAATTTCAGCTTTCCTGGGTCATAGGTTTGGGCTTGGCGTTGATGAGTCAGTCAATCAGTCAGTCAGGACTTCTATTTTTATTTATATAATATATATAATAGGTCTTTACCTATGAAATTGCCGTATTGCAGTACAGACTTTTTCAAACAAAAAAAAGTTTTGATTGGCTATGAGTTCTAAATTCAAATTAATTTTGTTTTAAAAATATGACATTCTATTTACAAAATCAGTCTTTTGTTTATTCATTAGCGTTGTATTTTCATTACATTTCAACATTTTTCCTCATAATGGATACTTTGAAATTTCGTGTAATTATGGAATATGAGTTCCGTCGTGGCACCAACGCGGCACAAACGACCCGTAACATCAACGACGTTTACGGAGAGAACTGTACAAACGAACGCACAACCCGTTATTGGTTTGCTCGGTTTCGTTCTGGGAATTTTGACTTGAAAAATGAACCTCGTGGTCGTCCGGAAACTTTGGTCAACAATGATGAATTAAAGGTGATTGTTGAAGCTGATGAAACTCAATCGACAGCTGAGCTGGCAGCAGCTTTTGATGTTAGCATTAAAACAATATTGGTCCATTTGCGACAGATTGGCAAGATAAAAAAGCTTGATAGATGGGTGCCCCACGAACTTAACGATCGCCAGCGCAACGTACGCGTCGAGACTTGCCTTGCGCTGCTTAACAGGCACAGAAATGAAGGAATTTTGAACCGAATTGTTACGTGCGACGAAAAATGGATTCTTTTTGACAATCGAAAGCGCTCAGCAAGTTGGTTAGATCCTGGTTCGGTACCAAAGCAATGTGCAAAACGAAAAATGACCCCTAGAAAGGTGATGGTCACAGTTTGGTGGTCTAGTGCTGGTGTGATTCATCATAGCTTTTTACAAAACGGCGAGAGCATTACTGCAGATGTGTACATTGAAGAACTGACCACAATGATGGCGAAACTCGCACGTCTGCAACCAGCTTTGGTCAATCGGTCGTCTCCACTGCTACTTCACGACAACGCGCGGCCCCATACTGCACAACAGACCGTCTCTAAGCTGCATGAGTTGGGTTTGGAAGCTCTCCCTCATCCGCCATACTCACCAGATCTTGCGCCTTCCGACTATTACTTTTTCCAAAATTTGGACAACTTTTTAGCGGGAAAAAAATTCAATTCCCGAGAGGCAGTACAAAACGCCTTTGAAGAGTTTGTTGTCTCCCGTCCAGCTGATTTTTTCAAGAAGGGCATCCATAAACTGCCACAGCGTTGGCAAAGATGCATTGATTGCAGGGGTGATTACTTTGAATAAAAGAAATAAACAAGTTCGAAAAAAAAAATACTTTAACTTTTTTCAAACAAAACGGCAATTTCATAGGTAAAGACCTAATATATATATATATAACTTTGTAAAGCCATTTGTTGACCCTCTAATTGCAAAAGAACAATTTGAATTTCGCAGGCTACCCTTCCACTTCCACCTTAAGTATGTAGTAGCTATCTGCACTGTAATGGTGAAATAAGTAATATAATTACCTCACCTGCATTTAACATGTTGGGAAACTGTGTTGTTATCGTCCTTTATAAAATAACACTATTTTTGTATTTTTAGCCAAAGAAAACGAGGTGGGTGCTACATTTTTTCAACCACCCTGAAAATAATCCACTCTTGAAATAATCATTTAGGTTTCGAGATATGGAACTTTTTTATCAAAACTGCAGCAGTAACTTTGTTCATCATTAACATACTATAAAAGAAAAAGGATTGTGTGGTTTTATGAAACCACGGTAAAAGTGAAACTTTTTTTCATACTTTTGACATTTATCTAAAAAAAATTGGAATAATATTGCATTAAGGGTATAAAACGCGGAGTACATAAAACCGACCGTCACGCGACATGCAACACACAGACGAAAAAGTTTGAGACGATGTAATAAAACTTTCACTTTAACAAATTTAGTTTTACTGTTGAGTGTATGTTTACAAATTAATTAGCGTTAAAAATATTTTTATTATATTGTTTGGTGCTACGGAACTCGGTGTGTGCGAGTATGACTCGCACTTGGCCGGTTTTCTAAATGAAGATTTAACGTTAATGACGATCATGTTTGTAAACAGTAGGTATGTCGCCACTGACCGACTGATGGCTTGCCGTTTTTATTCCTATGCTTTTACAATTACAGAGTAACACAATAAAACCTACTTGCAAAATAAACATCATTTATCAATAAAAACACACCGACTCTTAAAAAAGAACACAGTCATACGCATACAATGAACGCAGCGCTTATCTTGGATACGCACACTAGCACACGCTGTACGCTGCTCGCTGCTTAGCGCTGACGTCACGTTCATCGTAATTTATTTTTTACTTTTACTTTATTAAATAACGCTCTAATCTGTTTAATTTTGGGAGATTAAGGTTTGGATTGATATATATCCCATTATTAAATGAATTTCAGTCCTGTTACATTTTTGCCGTAAGTAGTATTCAAGATTTTTGGATTTTCTTGATTTTCTGTGAAGCCCGGAGCAGAATTTGTTTAATTTTCATAATAATAGTTAGATATGTTGATAACAATCACTTTAGCACTATTTTTGTCCTGTTAATATTTTTGCCTTAAGTACGAAGTCAAATTATATGATTTTTAAAAAAAACTGATTGTTCCGTGGACGAAAAATGTTTAATTTGCTGACCTACTCGTAGCACTCAATCTGTTCTACAATACTCCAAATAAACATACCTGTTTATATTTTTTTCCACCAAGTTACAACATATTAGACGTTTTCTTAAAAAAAACACATACGCGGAGGTGAACTTTTCGCGGGATACAGCATAACATACTCTCCTGTCCATACCCTACACATTCAATGAAAAAAATCGCTGTTTTTAATTAATGCAGAGTTGGCCTAATTTTCGGCGTAAATTCCCCGGACTATAGTGGAAAACGTAGCGGTGATGAAAAAAATGTTTGGTTGTGCGTGTGAATGCGTTCACCTTAATTTTTTTCAATTAAAGGTAACAGGGAGCTAAAGTAACCATAAAAACTTAATGAGTACTTAATTATAAAGAAATATTAGGGAATCTTTTTTTAAATCAAACATTATTTTAGTAAATTATTTAAATAAAATAATTAAGGTGTATCGTATTACCTAGTACTGACGAATTACTCCCGCTGTGTCGATTTCCCGCTATGTCGCTGGGTTGTGGAGGTCAGATAGGCAGTCGCTGCTAATAAAATACTGGTATTTAGCTGCATCCGGTTAGACTGAAAACCGCCCCACCATAGTTGGCAAAAAGCTAGAAAGATGATGATGAGTTAAATCAAATAATTTCAATGAAGATAATTTTGCCTGAAAATACCTTTGGTTAAATCATTCCCAAACTATATTTTCTGAATAAACACTTATCGTAGAAGGAATAAAATCCAACACGATCACTGCGGAGGTCAAGATCAAGAGGAGGAGGAGTCAAGGTCAAGGTCAGTGAGTAGACGAGTTACTGAGGCGTGCAAACTCGCTCCAGTACTACCCCACCGATCATTTATCTGTATTTGGGTTATTTTTCTATGTTACTTTCAAAGGTCGGTATGTTGCCTCTTTGCGGAATGTCTGGTTTTGACCAACGCCTTTTGACAAACTCAGTAGATTCTAATTCCAGCGTTTGCCTAGTGTATTTTTAGGCACACTTAGAGCAATTAACGTAATAATCTGGTTCGCACTTTCCATATTTGAAAAGTCCTCAAGAAAATTCCGACCATTTTACATCTTTCATTTTTCGGAAGACATTTCACCCCTTTTATTTCCTACTGGCTGTTCCCGCGACCTTCGTCTGTGTGATATGCAATTTTTATGAAATATTCTTTTATACAATTTCAATGGTCTACTTATATTTTTTTTGCTCGGTACTCTAATCGTTTTTGAAGTGAAACATCTTCTTATGCGACTTCCAACAAGTTTAACGCTACTATGGAGGGGGAATATTTTCTAAAACTCACTAAGAGATGGCAGTATTACAAGATTTGTGACTACGTTGTTCTACTAGGTACGCATAATGGCGTGCAAACAGTCATGCATTCGACTCTTCGGTGTGACCAGCCTTTGCTCAATTTCCATGAGTAGAATAACCTCGATAAACTTATGTAATAAAAAAATACAACACGAAAACCACAAAATATTATTTAGAAGCTCAATAAAATAACGATAGTGAATGCGTGGCACGCGAATGCATGCGTGTAGTATTACGAAGTTTCACTTCTTCCGCGCGGAGGGACTCCACGCACAGATTTTTTTCTAATATAGTAGCTTAAATTATTATTTAAAACATCAGCGATCTGCCAGTGAACATCGGTCCACCCGTTATTGAGATTAGCCGGAATGAACAGATAGAAAGACAGACAAAAATGTAAAAAAAACGTATTTTTGTTATATGTTAAAAAAAACCCTGTCTGATCCGAAAGGTGCATATAGGTAAATTACCAAATCGAATAAGAAACATAAAATATTAATAAAAGTGAACATATTATTATTAAATTTTAAAAACCCAATATTTGTGCTCAAATTACCACCATTTCCCTAAAATCTAATAAATTTTAAAACGTTAGAACTTCGATCGTTAGTTGTTTGTTTATGACGACCTGAGAAGCGACCGGAGTGTTTTCATGTGTTGCCATGACATGTCAGTTTCGTCATTTTACTACATTTTATTTAACGTTTGTTGGGGTATTTTTTTATTTGCTATCCAAAAGGACACACATAAATAGAATCTAAACTCGATACGGAATAACACCCTCGCAGATCGGACAGGTTTTTTTTTAACATATTGTTTACTTTGAAATGCATTCAGTAAAAACCACTCCTCGGGCAACTATAATCAAACGTCGATTTGTATTGTAGCATAAATTTGAATTAAATAAAAAATATTTTCAGATAAACACCTACCACTGTTTGTCTCTGGATCACCCAAACGGTGACAAAAAATGTTTGGTCCTTAATATGTACCAAACCGTTTTTATTAGAAATGCAATAATGCGAAGACGGTTTTAGACCACTAAAAGAATGAAAAAAAAAAACCGAAAAGACAGGTCCAGCAGCTGGTGTTAAATAGATAAATATTGCACTTGTTGAGGTTTGCCTAGCCAAATCTAGGAGCGTCTAATCTTCGATGTTTGACTACAACAGTCTACGCAAGCAACGTTAGCAAGTACGACTTTTTGCTTGAAAACCCATCTATTGTGTACATCTGTTGAATGCGTGTCTTCTATTTTGGAAAAGGTCTATATATCATGTCTGGATGTGAAAGATAAGCTGACCTTTAGTTATTGAGAGTCTATTCAATTTAGTCCGTTGTGAAATCTAGAGTCAATTTACTTGATTACTTGTTGTTTTGTTCATAATGTTCTACACAGATGTAAAAACAGTTTTAATCTTGATTAACTCGCAGACTTATTGCCGATTTTGGCGATAAGTCTACGACGTCAAAATAGGACTGGGTGGGTCACTTTTCCAGGGTCGGGATGGGCCAGAATCGTCACATAATGGGTTATGGTGACGGCTGTCGTCTCCGAGACAGGCCCAGGAAACGCTGGCGTGACAATTTGGACTCGCTCTTGATTGATTGGCCAGACAATACAAAACATCGAGAGAGTTTAAAAGGTTGTGGGTTAAACCAATAGTGGGATAGAATAAGCTACACAAAAAAAACTGTCTATTCATTATTTTCAGAACCAGTTATACAGCTAAACATATTTATTTTTATTTATTTATCAAAAACCTAAGCATAAAGGCTAAACTATAAAAAATATTCTTTTTTAACCGACTTCAAAAAAAGGAGCAGGTTCTCAACTCGGTTGTATGATTTTTGTTTTTTTTTTTTTAAGTACATAAAATTGTGTAATTATTATGTCGATTGTCGATTTCACTGTGAATATTATACTGGTCAAGTTCGTGTATTTATTCGTGTTTTATTGAAACACTAGTTGACCCACGCAACAAACAAACAAACTCGGTGGTCTACTCTGACATTAAAGGTCATCTAGATGAGTCAGTGTAGGTCAGAGGTCGTGAAAGCGAGATTAATCTACGTTTGTGTTACAGCTAAATGGAAAGTGTCACCTTTTATGTAGATAAAATACTTTTTTGAATATATTTACTTTATATGTCAATTGAATTTTTTATCTAAAAACAATGTTTATTTTTACATAACATAAAGGGTGTAAAACACCTCTTAACGAAGCCGAAAGGCACTGGTTCTCCCTGTCATTGCGATATTTTTTTTGTTCTACACCATACCTGGGAACCTTCTAGTTACGGAGATATTAGGGGTCAAAGTTACAACTTTTTGTCAAGTTTTTTTTTAAATACAAGTTTTTAATGTAAGATTTTTACTTTAAACACCTCCACGACCCCCGTACTATTCAATCCGTCCATCAGCACAATGTTTTGAGTGCGTTACATTGAGTTGTACCACAAAACATGATTTTACAGCCCCCAAAAAAAAGTCGTTTCCCAGCAATAATTTTTGCGTAAAGTTACTTGGTTTCATGTACAGAATGCTTGGTTGACGGCTTCGTGATGAGGTGATTTACACGGTGTATAGCGTTATAAAGTCACGCGTGTAATTCCCGAAGGGTTAGGCAGAGCTGTCCGTAATAGTAGGTACACTTATGTACATTTCGCCAATGAGGTTTATTTCAGATTTTTTATAAATGAAAGCTAATCTGTTAATGACAGTCTTGGTATGTTTTCATAATACAAGCACTGTTTTTAAATCGTTATTTTACAATACACGCAAAAATTAGACAAAAAAGTCGATTAATTAAAAACTTAATAAAAAGTCTTTACCTTCGAAAAGTGCGGGATCAGACAAAAACTTGAGAGAGATTTAAAATCTAAATTAAGCTTGCTTTAGCGTAATTTAATTGTAATAATTTGATGAACACATGTTGAAGTAAAAAGTCTAAAATTGAAATGATTAATTTAAATATATTTATTCCTCTCAGAGTACAAATTCAAATAATATTTCTGTTTTTTTCTAAAAGCATCAAACAAGGTTAGTATAAGTTTTAAACTAGAAATAGATATGGTATAACTTACCCTCTCAAGCTACTAAATAAAAAAAGTCAAGAAGAGTCAATTTAACGTGCTATCGCCATCACGGTCAAGGCCGCGATAAGCCAGCTCGGGCGTGGGAACCGTGTGAACTTGCCCTCTACTCGTGGGAACCAACCGATCGATTAGTTTAAGATTCTTAAGTCAAAGATATTGTTACATAAGACAGCATACAAAGAATCTTAACATCATCATCTGCCAAGCCTTTTCCCAAACTATCTTGGGGTCGGTTCCACTTTCCAGTCTAACCGGATGCAGCTGAGTACCAGTATTTTACATGAAGCGACTGCATATCTGACCTCCACAACCCAGTAACTGAGTAATAATTCCGAAGATTGGATGTCAGACTTTTTGGCTTCTTGACTGCTTGTAACGACTGTCAAAGATCTACTAATGATAGTCGGGACCAACGGCTTAACGTGATTTCCGAGGCATGGAGGAAACTCGGTATGTAATTATGGTCACCCATCCACGGACCAACCTCGGCAAGCACGGCTTAACCTTAAAGATCGAAACGGGTGGCTGATATTATTTTGCCACGAGCTCCTCATAAAAAGAAGCTATTATTACGTATTTGTAGAGAAAATATTATTGCCGTTTTAATAATTAAATTAATTTACGAGTAAGTCTGAGTAATAAGAAGAATGGATACATTGGTCTCAATTTCTAAACTAAACCCAAGACCTCTGATTTTTTGGATTCAAGTGCATATTGTACAGTCATCACTTGCTTTGGTGAAAGAAAACATCGTAAGAAAACCAGCATGCCTGAGAGATGTTTCTCGACGGCGCGGCGCGGCATGTAAAGCTAAGTCAGAGGCCCATGAGCGGCAAACTCTGACACCAGGTTATTTACTACCCTATAAAGTTAGTTACATAGTACAGTATAAAGAAAAAACCTCTTATTTACTAATTATACGTCATGAAAATTAACAAAAGTAACTTTTTTCCATTCATTCGTTCATTCATTCATTCATTCATTCATTCATTCATTCATAACGATCTGATTATTTTTATATAATTTAGAAACCTGACACACAAAATTAGATTACATCTAACAGCCATGCTTTAGTTACGTCTGTTTCTTTGTTAACGAAACTATTACTACGATCAATGTGAAATCACTTGAGTTAAATTTTAATGTGATAAATACTTATTACCATCACTTACGCAGCACTTTATAGCTAGCCTGTATCGTCCCACTGCTGGGCAAAGGCCTCCCTCCATTCCTTCCAACGGTCACGATTCTGTGCTGCTTCTTTCCAATTCTCAAGGAAAACATTCAGTTCGTCCCGCCATCTCCTTCGTGGTCTGTCGCGACCCCGTGTCACTGTTTCAGGGCACCAATCCTGAGCTTTGCGGGCCCACAGCTCGTTCGGCATGCGACAGACATGTCCTACCCAGTCCCAATTAAGTTGGGCAGCCTTTTGAGCCACGTCAATGATTTGCGTTTTGGAGCGCAGTGCAGTGTTTCGAACATGATCTGTTAATTTTACACCTAAGATACTGCGCTCCATAGCACGTTGGCAAACCTTGAGTTTGGACTTTTGGATGTTAGTCAAAGACCAAGTTTGTGCACCGTCGGTCAAGATGGGGAGAATACACATGTCCATTAGCTTTCGCTTCAGAGACATGGGCAGAGTGCCCTTGAAATACTCTTTCATGGACCAGTAACTCTTCCAGGCATTTTCTGCGCGTCTTAGAATTTACTTATCTTGCCTTGCCTGAAAAGAAATCACTTGGCCCAATTATTCAAATATTAGATATATTCTTGGACATATTGTATATTCTCGCCACCTACGTGTCCTCTCGGAGCTGTTGGTCATGACCTTGGTCTTTCACATGTTCATCTTCAGTCCAACCTCAAGGTTTGCATCGCTAAGTTCTTGTAGCACTTGCTCTAGTTCTGTGGCTGTAGAGGAGAAAAGGAGAATGTCATCAGCGAAACGCAGATTATTCAACCTTGTTTCACCGACGACGAGCCCCCTTCACACAGCACTTAACTAACCTATAGAAGGCGTTGTTTTGCATCCTCATCAAAATTCAGGAGGTTGTCACACAAGACATAAATAATCAATTAAAATTACGGTACCTAGTTAATTATTAATAAACGCTATTTTTTTGGTTGTTTATGTTTGTCAGTATTTCAGAATAACCCCCTTAACGTTGTTTAAGGAATAAGAAATTATTGAATAAACGTTTGAGATTATTTGTATTTGTGAAAGCGCGGTTATAGGGCGAGAATCAAGACGGCCCGGGTAGTTTACATAATAAGAAAAAAATATAAATTACTTAACCATTTTATAATTGATTCGTGACGAGAATCATTAGCATTGTTACCTCCGTGAATTTGACGAGGATGCTAAACAACACCTTGTATACGATCAAAATATAAATTAATAAAAAGTAGGGGTCATTGTACCAGCATAGTTTATTCAAATCAAGGCCGCGAAGGGTGAGTTACTGGCGCGTGTGAACTCGACTGTTCATGAGAACCGAACATTCAGCACAATTAACTATTGAGGACAGTGGGGTGATTAAGATACGGAACTCCCTTTTTAATTGCTTGTTCAGAATCCAAAAAGGAAAGTTTTATTTTAGGCTATTATACTCGTAGATATGTCTTGGCATGAGAAATGGCACTATAAAAGTTAGGTGAGTAACTGGATATTTTTTGGTATTAGTTTTGAAATTGAATTTTTGACCCTATTTTTTATAATAACACACCTTATCTTTCGTCGATCATTTATTATTTTCAACCAAGTTCCAAAAAGATCCATCTGTTATTTGTAAAATATTTTTTCAACTGTTAATATTGAGTTAATTTTTCGACAAATTATCCCACATATTTAGTCCCATTTGACTGCACTAACAAAACACAAATATATAAAAAAAATAACAACATTTATCACAAGATAAATTGATTAATTATTCGTTGTTCATTTTGTGTAAGATTCACACGGTCACACCTCTAAAGAAAAAACGAACAAAAAAAAAAACAACAGCCTGTCTGTCCCAGCCTACCTGCTTCCCCATCTGTTATGCCAGTACGGGTTGAAGGTCGTGATGGGCGAGTTACTGGGTCGTGTGAACTTGCCAGGCAGGCGTGAGAACCGAACGATCATACATTATTACTTACTATAGAGTGAAAGTTTCGATAAATATTAAATTTAGTTTGACTCGTTAATTTGCTCAGGAACTAGCTGATTGAAAATAAATAAAAAATACCCACCGAATCTTAAGATTCACACCGTATGAAAAATTTATATATTTTAATTTTAAATAGATAAGATTTTAAAAATTAAACATTTAATTAAGTTATTTTTAATTTATTTTAACTTTTTAATCAAAACAATAAATTTACAGTTTATAATTTGCCAAAAATTGAAGGGGATATAAAACTTATGAATTAAGTATCTTTTAAGCCAGTGCGAATGCGAGTAAGTTCAAGGTCGTGATGGGCGAGTTACTAGGGCGTGTGAACTTGATATGTATACGTACGCGTGAGAATTCAACGCTCATTTATTATTACTCCGAAGGGAAAGTTGCGCTAGATAATCAATTATTTATACAATGTATTAATTATTCACAGTTTAACAGCATTTCGGCAAACTGAATTGTGTTTTCGTGATTTTTCTCAAAAGTGTTGCCATAATTAATAAGCAGTAAAACTGTACCTGTACAAAAAAAGGTTAATTTATTTTTCGCCATGCTGTGGTTTATGCTACTTCTACTAAAATATTGACTAAATGCATAATCTTCTATATTTTTGCAGCAATGTAAATATCATATTCCAAGTACACTATTTATTTAAATCTGATAAAAGATGACATTAGTTTGACAGACAATCATACAACTGTCAACATAACCTTGCAACATGCAAAAAATGTGCAAATAATACGCTAACATTTACAAAACACCTTATCTCTATAACACTAAAGTCAAAATTCTTTTATCACGATGTCAGATACTACGGTAAAAATTCTTTGTGGGAACCCTAATAGAATTCCCACAGAGAATTTTTCACATGAGAATGTAAATTTTGTGGGAACATTTGTGGTATTTGAGGGCTCCAGCACGTGCCGAGGGGTTATCGGAGCGCATTAGAGGGTTAAGTGTTTAATGTTAATCAATTAGGCATGTGTGATATAATTATAGGGTAATAGTTATAGGGTGACTGTTGGTGACACCATGGGATGATCAGTAAGTATGGGTGGACTTATTAAATTATATTAATATTGGTGGTGAAATTAAATAACATTTTTTTTTTATATATAGTTTTTCTCAGCTTCAAACATAACTCTGTATACAGTCAATATTGAGAAAAACAAAACAAGGTTAAATAATGATACCATAAAAGTTATAAAACTAATAAACAATATCATAATAAATATTTAAAACACGAGGTGATTTTTGTAGATACTTTTATGACATACGTAAAAATAACAAACATTTTCGTTCAGAATATTACCATTTTTTGATAAAAAAAAACTCTTATAATTTTAATAATATCAGTATATCTTTACTTTAATTTTACTTCCCACCACACATTTCAACCACAGTTAAAATATTCACACGAAAAATTCCTGCTTGTGTAAATGTTAACTTCAAATGGCCCCATTATTATATTTTTTTGCCCTAAACGATGGTGTTATCATGTCATTGTAGGGTCAAATACAAGGTCTTGGCATTCCCATGGGAGACCAATGTTTCCTATGTGAACTGTATCGTCATGGGAATGTAAGTTTTTATGCTCTTTTTTACCTGAAAAAGAACCTTTGAGTCTAGTGATTGCGGAAGTGATGTCGATGCTTGCTTTGGTTTGGTGAAAATTGAGACATGATTTCAATGACTACTTTAAGCCTATGCTATTAAATTACAATTAAAAGTGAGTTCTTTGTAATGCACGATGAATGCAATTTAGGTAGAATATGTCATGAGGCAAAGTGGTGGTTAAAAATATTTCTTTATTATTTAGAAAATGGTCGCTGTAAGTAAAAGGGGAGCATTATGTATGATTTATTATTATTCTTTAAATACATACGTATTACGATCGTGAATCATATTTTGTTCAACAAAGAACCACTGAACGTCAAATGGCAAAAAGTTAATGGAAATTTGAATTTTGCGGGTTATTCTGGGGGTTCCACCTTAAAGGAAAGAGTAATCGTGATTTCTAGTCTTTTTTATTTGCGTTGGGTTTGATCTTGGTCAGAGATGACAGAGACCAAGTCGACCTTTGCCTTTACTTTTTGGCATTCATCCCTTTTTATTTATTTAAACTGCATGTACAATAGTGGTGCATAGGCGGAATTAATTTGTATTTTTTCAGTGCGTTATAGGTATTGTAGCGTAAAAAAAAAAAAAAAAAAAATAGTTATCACTACATGTGTCACGTTATTTTTTTCCATTAAAAAGATATAACGAATACAAACATTTTTAATATAAAAAAATATCCAAAGAAAAAGGATTGGCAACGTAAAAAATGTCTTTCAGTAAAGTTGCGAAATGGATTGTCTAGAAAAGAATAATATTTGTGTTTTTGGAAAATAATGCCTATAGGTGAGAAGGGGTTGCAACCGCTATCCGGGCCTAGGCGCGATTAAATTATAACCGTGCTTAAATATAATATCAAAAACGGTTCATTCCGCGACATTTTGACACGAATAGCTGAGATTATAAAACGATAGTATAAAAAACTATTCAATAAGTACTTCGCTATTGCTACAAATTATAAAAAGTGGATAAGAACAAATTTTTGGGATAACTTAACGTGGAGCGATGTCACGACGTCCTTCAGGGTCTTCGCTCGTAAATTACGGGGTCACCCGCAAGCACACGCTTCCCGAACTCAGTCGGAATTGAGTCGCGGCGTTGAAATATCTCGGAACATCAGTCCACTGCTAATTGGGTATTCCTTGAACCGATTTTGAGCGAATCGGTTCTTTGTAAAAGACAGTCTTATGCAACCGACAATTTAGTACGGTGCTTATAGATACAGCCACAACTTTACACTGATTACAGACAGTAAAGGAAAAAGATGAATCAGATACGACTCAATAATTTAGTTATTTCTCTTCTAAACAGAATACCATGTATGTTTCTTCTAAGAAAATACGTCGCCAATTGACAAGAAAAAATTTCTCTGTCATCCAATGGAATGATCATAATTTTTAAGTTTGAACCGAAATAAGAAAAATAATTAGAAATGAGCTCGACTTACACGAACGGGATAGTTTTTATTCAGCCGAATCAATAAGCAGCGTGACAATGCTGCAGTATCTATAAAAAGTATGACAACTTCCAACTAGGGCAAAATTAACCAGCTAAGCCTCTGCTCATCCCACTCACACAACACAGGTACAAAACGAACTCCAAACAGAACTCTAACCTTTGTCCTGGCATGTAATAGACATGTTAACCCTCCGCCCGCCGCCCGCTACGACGGAGTCTGTTAATAAAAATTCCCGCGCGCCTTTATGTTTAGTTCAGTTTTTTTTTTCAATATTGTTTATATCAATTGCATACCCCCTTTAAGTGAAAGAACGGAGACACCTAACACAAGCAAATTGTTCTCTAAATCATGTATGTATAAGAATCATGTACCTAATTGAAATGAGCATTTTTATTTTAGTTATTTTATAAACAAGTGGTGCTAAATCTTTTGAATGATTTACTTCAAACGAAAAACAGAAAACATTATAAGAAGCTGCTACCTGTAAGTTGACAACGTAGAATTAATTCATCAATATCATCATCGGCATCATTCTAATCCAATTCATTCCGGGTCAGCGCAGCATGTCTTCTTCTTCCATATTTCTCTATTACTCGTCATCCCATATCATTCTTGACATAGTCCATCGATCGTTTCTTTGTCATACCTCTATTCATATAGCTATCCACATTAATACTCAAAACTTTCCTCACATTCCACTGTCATAAAACAATTAGTTGTAAAAATAGCTCTGTATTGCATTTAAATATTGATACTGAATTTGTAATAACTTAAATTGTAACCATAAAACATCCCAAAAGTATTTTTTTCACAGCTTTACAACACATAAACCAATCTTATATTATAACTAGCTTATGCACGCAGCTTCGCACGCCTGTAGTTCGGTAATTGTCCCACTGGATTGTACTACTCGGATAAAAAATATCCTATGTGTTATTCCAGGTTATAAACTGCCTGTTTTCCAAATTTCATCCAAATCCGTTCAATAGTTTTCGCGTGAAAGAGTAATAAACATACATTCTCACAAACTTTCGCATTTATAATATTAATTAGGATACCTTGTTTCAAAAGGGGCTACCAAATCAGGATATACATACACGGTGTAAATCACCTCATCACGAAGCCGTCAACCAAGCATTCTGTACATGAAACTAAGTAACTTTACGCAAAAATTATTGCTGGGAAACGATTTTTTTTTTGGGGGGTGTAAAATCATGTTTTGTGGTAGAACTCAATGTAACGCACTCAAAACATTGTGCTGATGGACGGATTGAATAGTACGGGGGTCGTGGAGGTTTAAAGTAAAAATCTTACATTAAAAACTTGTATTTAAAAAAACACTTGTCAAAAAGTTGGAACTTTGACCCCTAATATCTCCGTAACTAGAAGGTTCCCAGGTATGGTGTAGAACAAAAAAAATGATCGCAATGACAGGGAGAACCAGTGCCTTTCGGCTTCGTTAAGAGTTGTTTTACACCCTTTATTATCATACTAATCTTATTAAACCATAATACGATTATTTATATTGCAAGGTTCTCATAACCTGCTTGTTCCCATACTACTTCCCGTGTGAAACGTAACAAAAAAATGTAACCTTTTTTTTTTCGTGGGATTTTTGACTTGCCTACTTAAAAGGAGGGTATGGTGTCCAAAGATAAAAAAGTTATAGGACAGTTCTCGCGACTGTTATTTTTGTCGCCGAAGTTTGAAAAAATAAAACTTTGAAGGAAGTTAAAATTAAAAGAAAAAACTTGTGCGTTTATTTAAGTAAGTTTAGCTTCGGCAACAAAATGTATTTTAAGAAATAACTTGGCCTTGTCTATGTGTTCACGATTTAAACTTAAATGGAACCTAAATGGCCTATAAAGAGACATTCTACTAGCAAAAACAATTACAAAAAAAGAAGCTTACATTAATTCTGTCAAAACTAATGCTGTTTAAGGTAGCTTTAGAAAAACAAAACGCTTTGAAAGCGACTGCTATTAGATTTTGTGCCTTAGGACGGAAGCGCTAGGATAGTCCGCAAAATTGAAATTATCTTGCGTTTTTTTACAATTAACAGGGGGGTTACTATGACGCTTAAAACATTATTGTTCCATTCCTATTCCAGAGTGGGAAAGAGATGGAGCTAGACGACCTGTATAGCCGTCTCTTTTTCACTCTGGAATAAGAATGGAACAATAACGTTTTAAGACGTCATGGTACGCCACCTGGTCAGCGTCAAGTTAAATGTTACATAAAATAAGATTGGCGGCCATAACAAATATGGCTTTAGAGAGTTATACTGATTAAAATCACCAATACAACCCATTTCCAAGTTCATTTAATCCCATTGAATTACTATTTCATGAAAAAGTCCACAAACTGACTTTGTACAAAAAAACCCTTTTCACAGTCACTCTATTCATAAGTTGATTTCATGGGTTATAAAATTAGGGTGGAATAATAAGTCGCGTGCCATGACCCAGCAATGTTGTTACTTTGGTATGTAAATACTCACATCAAGGGGTCTTAATCGTAGTAATATGGGGTCTGAAGGGGTAATCATCTTGATATTATAATTACAATTTGACTCAACTAGTTGGATTGTGTGTTGATTGTTGGTGATTGAAGGGTTGTTGAACTAGGGGTGAAGTGCAAATTGATTGGCTCCGTTAAACAACAAAGAATTTTAACTATTTAAACCTGTACGGATCAATCTCATAATGAATTAGTACCTAAAATATAGACCTAACATATATTATATACATAAAAAAATCGTTCAATATAAATTATATGATAATTATTATTTTACCTAAGCTGAATAAGATTCTAAGTAAACAATAAAAGCCTACCCTAGATATTTAAATTCCTCTTTACACATTAGACGTTCTTCTTCTTGTCGTATCGATGATACTTCTTTGTTATAAAGGGTGTAAATCACCTCATCACGAAGCCGTCAACCAAGCATTCTGTACATGAAACTAAGTAACTTTACGCAAAAATTATTGCTGGGAAACGACTTTTTTTTGGGGGGTGTAAAATCATGTTTTGTGGTGGAACTCAATGTAACGCACTCAAAACATTGTGCTGATGGACGGATTGAATAGTACGGGGATCGTGGAGGTGTTTAAAGTTAAACTCTTACATTAAAAACTTGTATTTAAAAAAATACTTGTCAAAAAGTTGGAACTTTGACCCCTAATATCTCCGTAACTAGAAGGTTCCCAGGTATGGTGTAGAACAAAAAAAATGATCGCAATGACAGGAAGAACCAGTGCCTTTCGGCTTCGTTAAGAGGTGTTTTACACCCTTTATAGTTTGGGCCCAGCATACATCAGACGTTGATTTTCATTAAATCCAAAAAGAGCCATAAATGTTCCTGTTAAAAAATAACTAAAAAAATCTAATGGACTAAAACAACTTAGAAGATTCCAGTGACTAATCTTTGGACATTGCTATTCGCCTCAGTAATTTAGTTGAATTTAAGTCTTATTAAAATAATAACTAACACTAAATTCAGTTAAAAATCTTTCCCAGAACTTAACCTGTTTTTGCTACGTACTAAAAATATTTTCCCAGGACACTATCTAATAAGTTTTTTGGTCAAAACACTATAACTTTCTGTTCCCATGGTCTGTGGTTCTCTTGCGAACTACACTTTGGGAAGGATAGCGTGGGACAATTTTAAGGGATCGTTATTTGGGTCACTAAAGTAGCGATAAAGTTAAAAGCGTTTTTTTTTTCGTGACGAACCCAATTAATTGTTTACTTTTTTGATTTAGTGTATATAATAAAAATTAGCACAAAATATAAAACGTTAAACATATTCCTTGAAATAATTTTGTTATTGTTTTTCTTAGAAAACCAGGTGAATATAGGCAAAAATAACCTGTACATTTATTAAGGGATTAATTCACTGATAGGATTTTTTTCTTAGGATCTGCCCAGGCTATTTCAAACTATGTTGGGTCGGCTTAAAAAAAAATTAAAACAATTTTTAATTCATAAAAGCTACTACTCCACAGCTGAGTTTATGGAGGACAAGACATTTTGATTATGATTATTTTTATTTATTTGTTTTTACTTTAATAATTGTGTGTGTTAGTACGTAAGGAAATGTGTATTAATAATATGTAATTGTGTTATTTAATTTAAAATTTTGTGTCTATTGTTTTGACATACCTAACTCTGTTATGATTCGTATGCTCTCGGGTAAAATGTAGCGAACTAGCCATTTCTGTATAACATCTTATTGTAATGAAACCTACATTTACGAATAAATTTGATTTGATTTGATTTGATTTGACTTGCAGTCTAAAAAAAAACAATTATTCCCGCTGACTCTGTCGCCCCTCATTACAAGGACAGCAGTATCGCGTGCCGAGGCTTTCGTGACACTTATCACAATAGGTCGAGGGCTACGGGTAACCATGGGGCTCCTAGCATTACCACCAGAATACCTGAACAAATATTTGTTTTACTGTTACATTGGTCTTACAGCACTAGAGCCACTTTTAATTATTTCGGTGAGCTTTTATTTCTCACTTTGTTAGCTCCAACAAGGTTTATTTGCCCATATTTTACAGAAGTTATTTTTTTGTTTATTCTTTTGTTTTTCACAATAAACCTTTTTAGTTTCTGCCTTGTTTATTTGGGGATAAAGTTATAAAAACGACAAATGGTTTGTTAATGAACTCGAAGGTAATTAAGCGTGTTAGTGATAAAAGCAGGTAGCAATTTAATTCCTTCGGCCCTTCCTAATTCTCACGGTTCTTTTTTTGTACTGACTTTAAATTAAATCCGATTTGGTTCACACGAGATTTGGTTGGTTCCCAGAGGAAAGATTTTTGTGGTGGGAATGGGAACTGGGAACTTAGTCGACTGGCACGTGGCGGTCATAGGGTTAAGTGGGTGTGTATTTTTTTTTTTATTGAGAGCTTTGATGGTTTTGACACCGGGTTAACTAAAGGCCCGCGCGATTATTGGGCTTAAATATTTAAACTGCAAATTGTGTATGCACACCCTCTGCCATACCCGGAGTCTACATGCGTGATGTTATATTATTCTATGATCTCTTTCAGAAAATAATATTTTACATTAATATTACGAGACCAGTTTCTAAGTTCTCTATAAAATATGTTTGATGACGGTTGTCAAAGTCTAAGACTGGAAGCCGACCCCAAGATAGTTTGGGAAAAGGCTAGGCAGATGATGATGATAGTGATGACGGTTGTCAAAGTCTCACAAAATCAGTAACCGATTCAAGTCCTTCAACCCTTTCTCATTCTCACGGTATTTTTCTACTGAATTTTAATAAATGAAACCCGTATTAGTTCACACGAGATTTGGTTAGTTCACATACGAAAGACTTTTGGTGGGAACTGTGAACTGGGGACTACGCTTATCGGCACGTGGCGGTCATGGGGTGGTTAAGTGGGTGAGTATTTATGTATAGCGGATTATTGAGAGATTTGTTGGTTTAGTTACGGGATCAGCAAATGTTTCGCCCTCTTTTATGGTGTATAAGAGCGTTTACGCCTTACGACATTTGAAAAATACGCATAAGCAGGATACATAGGTCTAAAAAGTTACTAAAAAACAAAATCGAAAAATAGTTTTACTGCTAAACTAGACCGATTATAAATTATCAATAAAAAACAGAAATTACAAGTTACCCTTTTTTTAAAAGACCTTTCGAAAATATTTTTAGTTACTTTTTTCACCTCTGTATCCTGCTTAAGCGTATTAACTTTCACTAAAATCGGTTCTGTCATTTTGGAAAATAAAGACTAGAAATTTTGTTTGAATGAGGAAATGAGGAAAACGTCGTGAGGAAAGTTTTGAGTATGAATGTGGATGGTTATAGGAGTAGAGGAAGACCAAAGAAACGATGGATGGACTGTGTGAAGGATGATATGGCAAGAAAGGAGGTGTCTCATGAGATGACAAGCAATAGAGAAGTATGGAAGAAGAAGACATGCTGCGCCGACCCCAAATAAATCGGGACAAGGGCAAGAGAATGATGATGAAAGACTAGAAAGTTTGTTTAAAATGCTGTACGGCGTAAACGCTCTTAAACATGACTGCGTGAAGTGTAGGTGCACTATTAAGGTTGTTTTGCGCTTGGACCAACACAGTTTTTCCAGGGACTAAGGAGGTCCTTAGCTAGGTTCTAACCATACACCCTATGTCCCAAATGAAGTTGTAAAACATACATTTAATTGTTTTGTAAACTTTGGAAGCTTGTAAGAAATTTTCTTGAAACCTGTTTTTTTTTTAATACCCCGCTCTAGGAATTTCTCTTGTATCGTGGGTGCGTTTACAAACATTTAAACTCACATACATAAACAGCCAGACCTGAAAAAATTATATATAGGCCATACAAATATTTGATCCGTGCGGGGATCGAACCCGCGACACGCAGCGCATCAGTCGATCGCTCAACCACTGCGCCAACCGTGCCGCTGTTGTTTCAAACAATGATTTAATTAGATTTAAAAAGCTTTGGAGAAAACAACAAAAACATTTTGTGCCATTTATTACACCCATAAACGAAAAAGTTATTTCGAATTAAAGGAAACCTTTTTTTTTTTTTAAATATTAAACTAACCGTGACATTTGGGACATAAAGTGTATGGGTAGAACCTAGCTAATGACCTACCGAATCCCTGCAAAAATTGTGTCAGTATATGCGCCAAATATCCTGTAGATACACGTCTTTTGAATCCTAACCCTGCGAATTATAGGCGTCATGTTGTTATGATTCTTTATTTATTTTATTTATATTTAACCAACTAGTAACAGGACTCAAATTAAGTTAATAACAAAGTTTCTTAACGACTATGTTAGTAAACTAAACCTACACTGCCTTATAGATATGAGAATCCCTGCTACAAGCCCAGCACCGATCTAAAAAGCTTTCAGCAACGATTCACACACAAATAGTTCTTTAAAACATAATGTTTACAATTTGAGATTAAAAAAAAAACAAATCGATAACGCTTCCAAAAGTACCTGTTAGATTAGATATTAAAATCTTATAATGTGTTAAATAAAGAAGTCATAAAGGCAGGTAGCAAAACAATTCCTTCGTCCATCCTTAACATAGTCACGGTTATTTTTCATAAATTAAATTCATTGTAGTTCACACGAGATTTAGTCGGTTCCCAGAGGAAATATTTTTCATGGGAATGGGAACTTCTGCAATTGACTGGCGCGTGTCCATGGGGTTAAGTGGGTGTTTATTTATTTATAGGTCATTAGTGTGAGATTTGGGGGTTTATATTTGGGGTTTTTTTTGGTTACTAACAAAAAAATCGAAGTTCATTTATTCAAATTAGGCTCATAATCGGCACTTCTCGAACGTCAAAATTACAAGAGACAGTCCCCAAAACGCGGCACCGTTCAACACTTCCCAGACGAAGAAGTGGGTATTATTGATAAGACTTTTTCAGTTTTAAAATATTTTGATTCAAGTGGGCAGACCTAGCCATTTCAGCCTAGGTGGAATGTATAGTGTCAAATGCCAACGTGTATCAAACGACGTTTTTCAATAAACTTACGAACAAGTAAAATGAAAATTATTTTTGTCATAAATGAAACTATGATTTAATTTGCTTTTTGCCCGCGTACGGCGTACGAGTAAAGAAGAAGCAAGGGTATGAAGCCGCAAAACCATCTAGTATTAAAAGTTCACACGAGATTTCGTTCGTTCCCATAGGAATACTTTTGTTGGGAATGTGAACTGCGAACTTCAGCTATCGCCAGGCACGTGGCGGTCACAGGGTTAAGTGGATGCGTATTTATTTGATGATCATTATTTAAAGATTAGACTGGTTTAGTATGGGGTTCTTTTTCAGATATTTACATTAATCAATGAGATGTAGTTTTAGCTAAAAATATATATGACACTGCCGATAGTAAGAACCTGCAAGGTTCCAAAAATAACATTAACTTAACTAGCCAATCGGTCAATGTTTATTACTAGCTGACCCGCGCCACTTCGTATGTGTCACATTTTGCTTTTGTGCACCCCACACAACGGAAGCCTTCAAAAGGAATAAATTTTCTCCGTTTATTTCTACGTTTTTCATTGATGCTCCGCTCCTATACGTTGTAGCGTTCCTCGATAAATGGGCTATTTTATTTTATTTTATTTATTATGGGACAATAAACAGCTACAATATAAGTTTTACAAATAATAAATAGGTTGGGTAATAACAATATTGCAGCCCACTACATTATCCTCATGTTAACAAATTTAAGTTTAGGTAAAGAAAAAGAAGGTGCCACTAGAGTAGCATTAATGAGATATGCATTAAAAAAAATGGCTAATAAAATACAATACGATTAATTAATTATTAAAAAAATAATTAAATTTTTCAATTATTATTTTCAGACAGCTAAATAAAAATTAATGTGGGATTTTTCCTTATGTATCATAGGTAAGAAGTAAAATTATGAAAAAAGGGATTAACAGTACAAACAATTCATCTCCAAAAATAAGTACAATAGTTGAAATAAATTAAATTGAGAATAAAGGACTCATACTACTTGCTATTGTCATTAGATAAAATTTTAAAAACATTGGACTTAAATTTGAATTTCGAACAAACAAAAATATCAATATCAATGAAGTTGCAATTATAAGATTCCACTATACGACGGATAGGGCAACGCAATCCTGAATTAGTCCGACAAGTATTTACAGCGAACAATGTACCTGCACGACACTACGCTTATTTACAGTGCGGGGGACTACATAACATAATTTACTTGTGAGATCAATGGAATCAAAGTGATTATGAAGAATACCATGTAGTATATTGGCTTCTAAAAACTTACGTCTAGATTCTAATGTTAACATATTGTATTTCCTTAGTAATTGTGAGTACGACAAAAACCGTTTATAACACCTATAGTACATGGCGCGAAGAAATTTACGCTGGACCTTCTCTATCTCATCTATATATTTCTTATAAAACGGGTTCCAAATTGGGACCGCATATTCGAGCTGAGAGCGTACAAGCGTTTTGTACAAGTAAAGATAGGTGGAAGGCCGTTTGAACTCAGTAGATGATCTCATGACAAAGCCATACATCCTAAAAGAATTATTAACAATTCTTTCTACATGCTGATTAAGCGATAACTTATTGTCCAGAAGAACACCTAGATCTCGTACAATTGGGGTGTTACTCAGCAAGGTATCATTTAGCCTATAATTATAATTTGTTATAGTTTTCTTTTTTGTAAAATTTATATAACCACCTATCCAACACTAAAAGAATTATTCAATTCGCACCAGTACTTCCCGAGATTAGCGCGGTCAACCAAACAAACAAACTCTTCAGCTTTATAATGTAACAAATAAAAATCTCATGTCACAATAAATAAGAATAAGAATAAATAATTTATTAAGCCATTGTTACAAACTTTTCCTTAATCTAACTTAGCGCTATGAGTAATCGTAACAAGTAATATTTAATATAGTTAAAAAAAAAAAACAGAGGAACCCAAACTAGGCTGCGCCTGTATCTTGGGGGCCAGAGTTGCGATATCTTAGAGTTAAAACACATATTTGTTGATGTGGTAGTTAACAACGCATAAGTAGGTAATTGGGGATTACCTTTGAACAAAAAAATAAAAATAAAAAGATATAAAATAAAAGTACTCTAAAATTCAATAATGTTGAGTGAGCGATGTTGAGTGTGTGCGTGCGTGTGTGTATGTGAGTGTGTGTGTGTGTGTTTGTGTGCTGATATGTATATTATTAGCAGTTATTTCATGTTTTTTAGTCTAAGTGTTTTAAGATTTCTTCCGTCTCTTCATATGTTAGTTTCGCAAACCATTTTATTAAAGTTTTCTTGCATGAAAAGTTGTTCATGTCTTTAATGTCGCAGCTTTTGCTGATTTTATTATAAATATGGATATGCGAGTAAAACGGGCATCGTCTGGCTAAGAGGCTTTTTGCTTCGGGAATGGGAATGTTGAAGACGCGTTTAGAGACAAGTTTGTTATAATCGGATCTATTTTTTAGGGTTTTGTGAACATGCAATGTTGCGTTTAAGATAAATAATTGCCGCACTCTTAAGACGGCAAATTCCTTATGGATTAGATCTGTTGGGTAGCGGAAAGGTTTTCTTAATGCTACTTTTATAACGGCTCTTTGAGCTCGTTCCACTTCAATAACAGTGCTTTTCCCTGCTGCACCCCAAACAGAAATCCCGTATTGAAGTACAGACTGACACAGACCAAGGTAAATTGTACGTAGAATTTCAATGGGTGTACAGTCACGTAGTTTTTTCATCACGTATATCAGCTTCCTAACGCGTCCAGAAAGCAGGTGTACATGTGATTTGAATGAGAGGTTTTCGTCTAATGTGATTCCAAGGTATTTAATTGAGGCAGTGTGATCTATAACTAGACAGGTACAGTGTGTAAGCGTTGATGTCTGGTAGCTGAAGCATGTATGGTATTTAAGTATAAGATGACGTGGAGGTCGAGAAGCTATTGTTTTGTAGAAGGTTATGAACTTAGTTTTCTTTATATTCAGAGTCAGGAGATTCGCGTCAAGACACTCAGAAACAGTTAGTAGTCCTTTCTCTGCAAGAGGGTACACTTGTTCCCAGGTTTTTGCGTGGAAAATTATGACCGTGTCATCAGCATAGGATATTATTTCTGCGTCGTTTAGTTGAGAGTTTAGAATATCATTCATGTAGAAGGTGAAAAGAGTTGGGCCGAGCGTGCTGCCTTGTGGAATTCCAAAGTCGATGGGAAGCACGTCACTCGAGTGTTCATCTACTTTGACTAGCTGTTTGCGATTCGATAGGTAATTCGTGAACCAATCAAGTGCAGTCCCTCGTATACCTGCACATTCTAGTTTCCTCAGAAGAAGTGCAACTGATATTGTGTCAAAGGCCTTTGCCAGATCTAAAAAAACTCCTATGGACTGTTCTCCATTTTCGGTGAAATTAGCCACTAAGTTAGTTAGTAATGTAGCCGCATCTTCAGTTGACCTTCCTCGTCGGAATCCGAACTGTCTGTCTGATATTAGTTTGTGTTTTTCAAAATAGTTCGCTAGCCTGTTGTTTACCAATTTTTCCAGTATTTTGGACAAAATGGATAGAAGTGCGATTGGTCGATAATATTCAGGTAAGTCTGTAGGGCCGTTCTTGTGTATCGGTCTAACGGAAGCAACCTTCCAGCAATCCGGAAAGGTCCCAGATTCCAAGCTTAAATTATAAATGTGGGTGAGTGGTTTAAGGATTGCATTTTTAATTTTTATTATAAATCTTGTAGTGATACCATCAAGTCCTGGTGCAGTGTCAATTTTAAGTTGGTGGATATATTTAGTTATTTCTGCTTCGTCTGTCGGGTGAAGAAAGAAAGAGTGTGGGAAGTTTTCACAACGTTGGTATTTTTTTACTAGAGTTTCCTGAGTCTCATTGACTCGTGATAGTATTTGATCAGATAGATTTTTTCCAATCGAGGTGAAGTACGCATTACAATTGTTAAGTGAGTTAACGGGATCCTCCGAATTGGAAATTAGCTGTGATGAGTCACTTCTTTCATTATTTGGGCTATATATAGATTTGAGAGTGTTCCATAGTTTTTTAGGGTTTTTCGGCTTTCAGTTATTAGCTGGCTATTGTGTTTTGTTTTTAGGTTATGTAAAAGATTGTTGCAAGAATTCCTGTACCTAGTATAAATCAGTCTTTTCATCTCATCGTCTGGGTTGGAATTTGACGCTTGATGAAGACAGTCTCTGTGCTTAATGCACCTCATAAGACCTGGAGTGATCCATGGTTTAAGTGTGAATCTACTTCTGCTTATTTTAACTTTGTGTGTGTGTTTAATTACTAGATTAGTTATAATAGTTGTTAGTGTGTTTGTAGAGGTGTTGGCACAGTTAGAATTGAGAATATCAGACCAGTCGATGTTCAGTAAGTCCCCCGCGATTGCATCATAGTCAGTTCTGTTTGTCCATCGGGATCTTTTATGAGATTTAATGCCATTGTTTTCTAGTGAAATGACAGCCAGAGCCATATCGTGGTCTGTTATAGAGCATTTGCTGATTATTCCTTAGGTTCTGTAGCTTGATTTAACAAAGATGTGATCAAGACAAGTACGCCCCCTGGTAGGTTCAGTGATAGCAGGAAGAAACCCATGTGAGGCCATAAGGCTCAAGTATTCGGCGTGATTTGAGATAGTAGTATTAATTATGTCGATATTGAGGTCTCCGGCAACTACAATAGTTGGATATCTTTTTATTTGAGCTAAAGCAGTGTCTAGAGATTCAATAAAGTTATTTAAATTTAAAAAAGATGGCGACCTATAAACTCCTATTATAGCTACTTCGTTGTCAAGGATAAGTGCGATACTGTCAGCTTCTGTAATGGACGACTCTATCACTTTTACATTTCTACTCATTTTGGTGTAAATAATGACACCTCCATTTTTGTTCGATTGTGATTGAGAGCGAGAAACAGAATAACCTGGTATTGGCTCCAATATTGTCCCTTCATTTAGCCAACATTCTGTCAAAACAATAGCATCGAATTCAGCGTCTAGTCGCTTTAAAGCTATGCAAAAATCGTCGAAGTTGCGCTGGTAACTTCTTATATTAAACGTGAGTATTTTACAGTTATTATTCTTCGCTATGATTTTCCTACAGTCTTCTAATTGGTCGTATGTGTGACAAGCAATATTTATGTTTTCGTCTATATCCTGTTTATCATCAAGTAAAGCCATAGGTGTAAATTATGATGTAAATTAGGATGTTGTTTTTCTTTTCCATTTTAGTTGCTGTCACTATTATTGATTTTTGCAGGTTTAGAGAAAATCGAGTGTTATTATGTTTGTTTAATTGATCAATGGTTGTTTTATATAATATGTTTAGTGTAAGAATTCCGTGATAATTAAGGTGTAGGAAGAAGTGATAACTATAATGTGAGTGTAAGTATGTTTTGGTGAAAACTTTAGTATTAAAATGAGTGTGTAAATGTGTTTCGGCAGAGGTTTGAGTGCTAATGTGTGAATGTAAACACGTTTTGGTAATAACCTGAAAGCTGAAACGTGAGTGTAAGTGTGCTGTGGTTGTGATAGAGAGGGAAATTTGATCTTGAGTTTGCATGTTGATAAGAATTACTTGATTTATGGCAAAAGTGGATTGGGTAAGTTGCGAAGATGTTTTTTTCGTAAATTGTAGCGAATGTGTGAGTGCAAGTTTTTGTATGTTTTTTGACTTGTGACACAGTGTGTTTAAGAATTTAAAAAATACAGCAAAGAAGTAGAATGTTAAAATAATATAAAACTTAGAAATAGAGTAAAGTCTAAAATTATAATGAGATCTAGAATTAAAATGTAATCTAAAATTATTATGAGTTTCAAAAATAGGAAATCTAGGAATAATACAAATTTTGTACTGTTTGTGGTTCGCTAACCGTTTCCTCAGACACGTGATTTCACTCAGGGGTCGTTGAACCCAGGAGACTTTCCAAGTATTCAGTGTTGCGTATATGGATGGATGTTTGTTATTGAATCCCCCCGAAACAACTCAACCGATTTGTATGTTTTTTTTTTTGTGTATATTTTGTACGTCTGAAAATAGGTGGTAGGCTATATTCTTTCTCACTAATCCTCTTCAAAATTTCCACGCGATCGAAGTCGCGGGCAACAGCTAGTATTAGTATACACCGTGTAAATCACCTCATCACGAAGCCGTCAACCAAGCATTCTGTACATGAAACTAAGTAACTTTACGCAAAAATTATTGCTGGGAAACGACTCTTTTTTGGGGGGTGTAAAATCATGTTTTGTGGTAGAACTCAATGTAACGCACTCAAAACATTGTGCTGATGGACGGATTGAATAGTACGGGGGTCGTGGAGGTGTTTAAAGTAAAAGTCTTACATTGAAAACTTGTATTTAAAAAAATACTTGTCAAAAAGTTGTAACTTTGACCCCTAATAACTCCGTAACTAGAAGGTTAGATATGGTATGGTGTAGAACAAAAAAATGATCGCAATGACAGGGAGAACCAGTGCCTTTCGGCTTCGTTAAGAGGTGTTTTAAACCCTTTATATTATAGCTTTTCACACTCTACTACGCAAATAGATAGTATTTAAGAACACGATCATTCTCCAGATCGTTTCCCACCACGTCTTTTTTTTACTTCTCTATTAGTCCCCGTTCTCAGACAACGTTCACCCTCATTCCAGCCATATCATCTTTCACACAGTCCAACCATCGTTTCTTTTAACCTTCCCCTCATCTCAAAACGTCAACACCAAAAAGCACAGCCAATTCAGCAAGCATTTAAGTTATTTTTTTGTCATCTGGTATGTTATTCTCACGGTAAAGCTTAACGAACTTTTTTCTCATTTTAAATGAGTTTTCAGTTCACACCGGAATTAAGCCGGTTCTCACTAGAAATATCTTGACGTGACCATATTTGTGGTATTATTGAGATAAGTATGGGTTTAAAATTGCATATGTGTGTGGTAGTGTTATAAATATGCAAAGTGGATTAAGTTATAATTTTGTTACAGCACGTTTTGTTCTCGATTATAACTCGAAAGTACCTATTTATCCGCACATAAACAAGTACCTTTGTCTGTCGGTTTGTCCGTTATCACTTTATCACATCTTAAGACGGCTCAACGGATTTTGATACAAGTTCATGGATAGATAATGACCTGGGAAGAAGAATATAGGATACTGTTTATTCCAGTATACCTACGTTCAAGTGGAGTAAATCTACACCTATAATAAATAAGTATGTTGCACAAAAACCAACATAACACATTATTTTAAAATAATTATTGTACTACTCAATTAGATATGGCACGCGAAACAGATATTGGTTTTTATCAATTAACAAATTTTAATGAGATACTTTAGTCAAGATGATAATTGTTTAATTAATGGGCACACGACTCGATCGATAAAATTCTAATCATACCTTATTAACTTTTTTAAACGTTGCCCCACACTACGAATTTCTTCTGTATCGTGGGTGCGTTTACAAACATTAAGGCGCAGATATACGACTTTTAATGATTTTAAATTGAACATCCCGTCTAAACTTCTTGTCGTATTTCTTTGAAAAAAATATATGTTACACTAGACAATTTTCTTTATAAATTGATATGTGAAAATGTGAAATTATATTTTTGTAACATAGTGTAATTAATTTGTAAATTCATGTCTAACGCGGACAAAAAAACGATAATAACGCAAAAACTATCGGACGTATTTTCATGAAACTTTGACCATCTGAAAGACAATTTAACAACCCATATTTTAGTATACGGTTTTTATTTGTATTGTGTTTGATAAATGAAGGTGGGTTGTTTTTTCGAATAATCTTGGTGCGCGTTGAAGAGTTACGCATGCACTTTTACTCGCTCAAGGTCGCGGGCACTTATTGTCGCCTTAAAACTCACATACACACAGCCAGACCCGGAACAACTATCTGTAGGCCTTACAAATATTTGTAAGAACCCGCGACGCGCAGCGCAGCAGTCGATCGCTCAGCCATTGAACCAACCGTGCCGTCAAATCATAATATATTACCCCTTGCACATTCTTAAACCTGCTTTCATCATCTGCATAGCCTTTTCCCAACTATGCTAGGGTCGACTTCCAGTCTATTCGAATGCAGCTGGAAACCAAGAGGGCTACTCTCTTTCTCCGAAACGTAACTTCGGCAACGAACGAAAATTAATCGTAGTTACGTTTGTGACCCTACTCTATATAATTTGCGGACGCACACAATAACATTCAATACATTTGTTGTCTGTGAATTCGAATTTCTTGTGTGCGTCGACTGTCTGACCTCCAGAACCCAGTTAGTACTGGGTAACACTGGGCCGCTTGTAACACAATTAACTAAATATGTTGACCGTTAAACGCATTTCACGATTTTTTGTGTATGAAAGCGGGCTTTTTAGTTTGAGGTCGTAAATTATCCCATGTGAATGTAACTACTGGTATAAAAAATATCCCATGTCTTAATCTGGATTATAATATACCTGTATGTAAAATCGTCTGACAGACATATTAGTATGAAAACGTTAATAACGTTTTTTTTTTCCCACGACTACTTGTACCCACAAGTTTAGTAGTCATGGGAAAAATTGGGGTGGGAATGTGGGGTGATATCTTGGCGCGTGCCTATACTCAACGCATCCGTAGGGTTAATTTTGTGTGAAAATATAATTAATCATTTGTGATTTAATATAATGAATGATATTTAAGACACCTATCCATAAAACACAGTAACAAAAAAAAAACTCTTTTCGTGATATTTTTTTGTACAAGATAATAACCATAAGTTTGGACTAGCAGAGACCTTTACCCAGCAGTGGGACATTGGCTAGAGAACAAAAAGTCTTTACTTCATTTTTCTTATATTCAAATGAGACACATCTTCTTCATCTTTATTCTCAAACACTAAGGAGTTTTTTTTTGTAAAATACGTTGATTCTTCCCACGAGACCCTTTAGGTTCTCATAGGAAATAAATAGGGGTGGGAAATTGGGTTAGCACCATGACGCGTGGCAGTACCTGTCGCATCGTTACGGTTAATAACCCGCGAAATTGTTTGAGTACCTACAGATGAATTCAGTATTAGAAATTGATATTGTACTTAGTTGAAATGTATTGTGAATGTCTTTATAAAATATTTTTATTTTTGACGGCACGGTTGGCGCAGTGGCTGAGCGACTGGCTGCTGCGCTGCAGATTGCGGGTTCGATCCCCTCAGAGAACAACCTACAGGTAGTTGTTCCGGGTCTGGCGGTTGTGTATGTGAGTTTGAACGTTTGTGATCGCACTGTTTGTAGGAGAAACGAAAATGTAAATAAAAAATTCACACACTTAAATAACCTAACACTTATTATAAAGTAACAAACAAAAACATGCTAAAGTAACTTACCAAGCAAACATACTAATAAAGGCATCGAAAAATCATAATGAGCCCAAGAGATTTATGTATTTACTATCATTATCACTGAATACGGGATATTTACTGTTTACTATATGTAAAAAAAAAAATGTTTAAAATTTCAGAATCGATCGAGTTACCTTTTGTTTGTACCCAGCACTATTTATTGAAATCCCAAACAATAAATTTTCCCACGTGAACATTGTTGAAACCACAAAAGCACATAAAATACCCGAAACCTTTAAAACGTATTGATACCCCACATTTCATTATACATTTCGTTTTAATTCCCACACAAATTTCAACGGATCTTTTACCCGCAAAATTCGTTGATGTTTCACACGGGTCACGCTGGTTCCCACTGGAAAGTTCTGTGGTGGGAAAAATGTGGTGCGTGCCAAAATGGGTCGCGGTTGACGGGTTAAGTAGCTGTGAAATTGTTCTATAGTAATATTGAAGCAATGGTTTATTTGCTTCACTATTATTGGTAGGGACAGTTGTCAAGGAGTAGACTCTTCTTTTCTGACACATTATTTAAACGTGGTAACTTAACATATGGACGTATAGTTAGGAATATTATGTCCCTAGCTTTGGTTTTAGCCAAGGAAGTGACGAAAAGGCGACGACGTTTTGAACGACCGTCTTCTCTGATTTTGACGCTCAAAAGAGCTTAGTTATCAGCCTGATGTGAAAAAAAAATACAATTATACATTACAATCACCATGCATTTTGATATTTTTGTACTCCCTAGCAGCTCCCGAGCAGCGGTGGCCCAGTGGTAGCAGCCCCGACTTACGAGCACTAAGTGGTAGGTTCGAACCCAGGCAGGCGCATTACTTTGATTAATTTATTTCATCACCGCTGCTCTCAAAACGGTGAAGGAAAACATCGTGAGGAAACCGGCATGTCCTAGAACTAAAAATTCGAAGACATGTGACATCTACCAACCCGCACTGGGCCCGCGTGGTGGATTACAGCCCATTCCCTCTCATAGAGAAGAGGCCTGCGTCCCAGGAGTGGGAACAATATATGCTGATGATGATGATCATTAAACTATAAAAAAAAATGTACTGCCGAGTTCATTGACATTTGCCACTTTTCACCCATAATGCCCTAAGTAAAAACCTAAAAAGGTTGAAAACTTGCCGACCGTCAGTGAACTCAGTAGAACCTATCTGACCTTACCTTAAATTTATTCTTCCCGATCAGGGTCCCACGATAATTGTAACGAACTAAAAGTCCGTTGATCGTTCACACGTGAACATGACAGTTCCCAATAGAATGGGACACTGGTGGGAACTTGGGGCGGCGCGTGTCCCATACAGTCATATCGCGGTTGCAGGGTTAAGCGGCTGCACAAAATCTTTGGTAAATTAACTCAGCCAGCAGTTTGTCCTATGCATTCAGCCATCGAATTTGGTTTTTGTTTCCTTTTTTATTTTTAATAGGCTCTAGTTCTATTTAGAAATGATAAGCATAGCTTTGTGCACGTTGAACCGAGACAACCTTAAAAGGTTTTGTTGTATACGGACATCTTGGATTTTTGATTGTTTTATCCGTTGTTTAGATCTTATATTTAATTCGGTTTTAAATAGGCCAGATACTAGGCATATTATGCCTCTCATAGAGCCTGTGTCCCAACCCCAACAGTGGGAAAAAAGCTATAAGATAATGTTATGCTGGGGTCCAGAGAGAGGAAACTCCTCGCTATGCATGCAGTGTCTAGAAGTACTGCCACTGAGAGCCTCCTACAGCGATAATTGTTAAATGAATAATTAATAGTAAATAGGTAATTAGGTTCTATACTATTCATTCAATGGATTAGTATAATCTACAGTCTATATTCATAGCTGTAATGAAGATAAATAAATGAAAAAAATGAATGAAATGATGTATATGAATCAGAATACATATTATATGATTTATCTACTTAGGTAGTACAAAGATTAGAACTCGGCAGTCAGTTGTAATACTAATCTTAGTTATCAAAACCATACAATTTTAATGTTGGTCATACGCATATCACCAAAATTAAAATTACTTGAAAGTGCAAATCATAATGATTTTTAAATAATAAGTGAATAAGAGTTAAAATACCTATCTAATCAACACAAAATAATCTGTTTAATATCAATCTAGCTTGCTTTATTACAGTTATTATAGATTTATTATTGACCAGCTGAGTCAAATTAAGACGTAGGTGAAGATTTAAAAAAAAAACTGTACTTAAAAGTAGGTTTTAGAATTATTATTTAAGGTACTAAGCATCTACTATACTGACGTTATGTTGGTTGTAATTCCAGCAGGGTAAGCAAAGGTGTAACTAAAAGTACAGCCACATTCCGCCATGTAATAGGGGGCGAGCCGATTGCCATCAAACGGGTACAAATCCAGACTCTGTAGCTGCTACTGAGAAGTTATTGATAGAGAAACCGAATAACACTTTGCTCGACCTTGGAATCGAACCCAGGAGCTCATGCTCAGCAGTCGCACTTGCAACTACAAGACCACTAGAAAGATTATAATCCGTTGACAATAGGGGTGCGGACTGGGTAAAGAAAACGACATTCTATTTTGTCCGTCAGACAGGTAATACAAAAATATTAGACACGTATGTTTTGTTTTATCAAAATATCAAAAAAATACTTAGTTAAAACTCATTAAAGTTGGAGAGTGGGGTCTCAATATGTCACCAGTAGGTATAAAAGTTACCTACATGTGACGTCATGCGCCATTTCAACTCAATATATCTCCGTAATTTTATGACCACGTGAAAAAAGAAAAAATACGTGTCCAATACTTTTCAATAAACTACCCGATGGACAAAGAAAAAAATAATGTGATCACCCCTAATTATTCACACAATACGATTTTAGTTTACACAGCAACGTCGTTGTCACTTTTTGTCATCAATGTTTTAATCTGCAACTCATCATGATTTTTATATACGACATGGTATCTTATCAATGAAATATCGCTGGTGATCAACCTATTTAGTACCTATGGAAAACAAGTGTATTCATGTCATTCATTTATTTCTGTACCTACACATAATTTACATTTTTGAATTTATGTATAAAATAATAATTAAATAAAAAAAAAATACATATAAAAATAGTAGCCCACCGGTATCGGGAACAGGGTCCAAGCTACCAGCAGTCAGGGCTCCGGAGAAAGGAACCTCCTAACAATAGGAACCGTGTCCAAGAGTACCGCTTTCTGAATCAAGCCCTTGATCCAGCTGCCTAACTAGAGTCTCATCAGATATTGGTCATGTTATTATTGTTGATTTATTTTGAAAAAGTCAACTTTAAGTAAATATAAAATCCATCTCATCATCATCTGCGTAGCCTTTTACCAATATGCAATATCCCCAATATGCAATATGCAATTCCAGATGCAGTTAAATATCAGTATTTTACATGGAACGACTGCCTACCTGACCTCAACAACCCAGTTAGTACTGGGCAATACGACCGGGATCAACTTAACGTGCTTTCATAGGCACGAAGGAAACTCGGAATGTAAAAGATGGTCACCCATTCACAGAATTGACCATGGCCAACGCGGTTTAACTTCGAAGATCGACCCGTGAGGCTGTTAGTATTTAGCTACGAGCCATCCATCTTTAAAATAAATATAAATCAAAATTATTTTACACCTTTGAGAACTATTTTAACGCAAAGACTTTTTTTTTTGCCCCAATTTTTTCAAATGCCTTGCTTATTTCTTTCCAATTTATTTGTGTCTACTTTTTCACCCTATTAAAAATTCCCAGGATAATGCCAATACGACTTGTTCATTGAATGGCGTTAAAATTTTACACGACCCCAGTTTTATTAGTTCTCAATGAAACCAAAACGGCACGAGTACAAATACGTGTTCCGACGATAGGGTCGAAAATACCTCCTTGATTATCTCGTCATTCATAAAATTGCAAAATCAAAGTCATCGTGAAATGGTAGATAGATTTCAAACATTGAATGAATAATTGAATGAATGAGGTTAATCCGATGAGTAGGTTTATTACAATTAAAAACTTTTTTTACTGACAGAAAACTAAACAGGATTTGTTTAATGATGTTTGGTTTATTTGAGTACCTAAAACTTGTAAAAATATACGCATTCAGCATTAACTTAACCCAATTTATTTGGAATCCGCGCAGCATGCCTTTTTCTTCCATACTTCTCCTCATCTCATCAAACACCTCCTTTCTTGCCATTCATCACACCCTTTTACCCTTAACACAGTCAATCTATCAACTTTCTGTAAAAAAAAAACAAACAATACCGTTTTTCAAAATTTATCTTTCTTTACCACGGTTTAATCATACAACGGACGTCTATATCGTTAAAATTCCGTTAAAAATTCACACAAGACGAATTAAGTTCACAACAATAATATAATGTCCCTTCGTCACGTCGCGGCAGTGGGAAATTGGGGTGGCGCGTGCCAATAGATCGCGTTTGCACAAATAAACATAGTTGTTTCTCACACTAACAACTATGCTTATTGGGTCCAGGTTAAATTGCAACGTAGATAAAAGTTAGAAAAAAAAACCCGTTGAATAAAATTATGTAGCAAATCTTTTTATTTTTACGGAAGTAAATAAAAGAACGTTTATTGTAAAATCCGTTAACAGTTCACACGAGACCACTTTACTTCCCATGAACACCAGATCTCGATGTGAATTAGGGGGAAGAAGCGTGTGAATTTTTGACATGCTTTTTTTGACATAATTTTAGACTGAAAAGCTTTTGCATGGTTTTTTTGCATTCATACTAAAAAGTTGTTCATTTATACTTAAAAGATTGTGAATCGTTTCTTCAGAAATTCTAATTCTATTCTACTGGGCACGTTTCCGGATGACAGCGATGTGGAGGAGTACTTAGTAAATACGTTTTCCGATGATAGGGTCGAAAATACCTTGTTGATTATGATTTCGTCATTCATAAAATTACAAAATCAAAGTCATCGCGAAATTGTAGATAGATTTCAAACATTGAATGAATCAGTCAATCCGATTAGTAGGTTTATTACAATTAGAAACTATTTTTAGTGATAAATATAAACGGGATTTGTTTAATGATGCTTGGTTTATTTGAGTACCTAAAACTTGTAAAAAATAATACAAAACCATCATTAACTTAACCCAATTTATTTGGAATCCGCGCAGCATGACTTCTTCTTCCTTAGTTCTCTTCATCTCATCAAATACCTCCTTTCTTGTCATTATCACACCCTTTTAGCCTTTACACAGTCAATAATATTTTTCAAAATTTATCTTTCTGTACCACGATGTAATCATACAACGGACGTCTATATCGTTAAAATTCCATTAACAATTCACACAAGACGAATTAAGTTCACAACAATAATATAATGTCCCTTCGTCACGTCGCGGCAGTGGGAAATTGGGGTGGCGCGTGCCAATAGATCGCGTTTGCAGGGTTAACTCCCCGCAATGGTTGTGAACAAACAAACATATGTAGTTGTTTCACACACGAAACAACTATGCTTATTGGTTCCAGGTTCAATTGCAACGTAGATAAAAGTTAGAAAAAAAAACCCCTTGAGTAAAATGATGTAGCAAATCTTTTTATTTTACGGAAGTAAAGAAAAGAACGTTTAATTTAAAATCCGTTAACAGTTCACACGAGACCACTTTTGTTCCCATCAAAACCAGATCTCGTTGGGAATTAGGGGGAAGCGTGTGAATTTTTAACACGCTTTTTTGACATAATTTTAGACTGAAAAGCTTTTGCATGGTTCTTTTATACTAAAAAGTTGTTCAATTATACTTAAAAGACTGTGGATCGTTTCTTCAGTAATTCTCAAGAAAGCTAGTTATATTATAAGGATGTTTTGGAAAATTTCCGTGACCGTTTGTACGTCGGTGTCCCTACCACTCTTATATTCGCATTACCTGATATTTTGTTCTAAATTAATATTTCACGCCTCAATCGTTTTAAAAAATATTTAAGTCCTAAGCAATGATGCCGGTCTACTGGGCACGTTTCCGGATGACAGCGATGTGGAGGAGTACTTAGTTAGACGCCCATGAGTCATTAAAAAAAATATTTTATACCTTTGAGAACTATTTTAACGCAACGACTTATATTTTTTTTGTTTTATTTCATGCCTTAATTTTTTTAAATGCCTTGCCAATTTCTTTCTCATTTATTGGTGTCTATTTTCTCACTCTATTTAAAATTCCCAGGATAATGCCAAAACGGCTTGTTCATTGAATGGCGTTGGAATTTCACACGACCCTAGTTTTATTAGTTCTCAATGGAACCAAAACGGCACGAGTACAAATACTTGTTTCGATACTAGGGTCGATAATGGCTTCTTGATTATGATCTCGTCATTCATAAAATTACAAAATCAAAGTCATCGTGAAATTGTAGATAGATTTCAAACATTGAAACAGTCAATCCGATTAGTAGGTTTATTAGAATTACAAACTATTTTTACCGATAAATATAAAAAGGATGTTTAATGATGCTTGGTTTATTTGAGTACTTAAAACTTGTAAAAAATATACAATCATCATTAACTTATTCCAATTTAGTAGAATCCGCGCAGCATGCCTTCTCTTCTTCTTCCATACTTCTCTTCATCTCATCAAACACCTCCTTTTCGCCATTATCACCCTTAATACAGTCCATCCATCGTATTTGGTAAAAAAAAATACAAAACCGTTTTTCAATTATTATTTTTTTACCACGATTTAACCATACAACGGACGTCTATATCGTTAAAATTCCGTTAACAATTCACACAAGACGAATTAAGTTCACAACATATAATATCCCTTCGTCACGTCGCGGCGCGGCAGTGGGAAATTGGGGTGACGCGTGCCAATAGATCACGTTTGCAGGGTTAAGTCCCCGCAATGGTTATGAACAAACAAAGATATGTAGTTGTTTCACACACGAAACAACTATGCTTATTGGTTCCAGGTTCAATTGCAACGTAAATAAAAGTTTGAAAAAAAAAACCCCTTGAATAAAATTATGTAGCAAATCCTTTAATTTTTACGGAAGTAAAGAAAAGAACGTTTGATGTAAAATCCGTTAACAGTTCACACGAAGCCACATCAAAACCAGATCTCCGTGGGAATTAAGGGGAAGCTTTTGAATGTTTATGATCTCGTCATTCATAAAATTGCAAAATCAAAGTCATCGTGAAATGGTAGATAGATTTCAAACACTGAATTAATCAGTCAATCCGATTAGTAGGTTTATTGCAATAAGAAACTATTTTTACTGATAAATATAAACAGGATTTGTTTAATGATGCTTGGTTTATTTGAGAAACTAAAACTTGTAAAAAATAATACAAAACCATCATTAACTTAACCCAATTTATTTGGAATCCGCGCAGCATGACTTCTTCTTCCTTAGTTCTCTTCATCTCATCAAATACCTCCTTTCTTGCCATTATCACACCCTTTTAGCCTTTACACAGTCCATTCATCATCATACAATAATATTTTTCAAAATTTATCTTTCTGTACCACGATTTAATCATACAACGGACGTCTATATCGTTAAAATTCCATTAACAATTCACACAAGACGAATTAAGTTCACAACAATAATATAATGTCCCTTCGTCACGTCGCGGCAGTGGGAAGTTGGGGTGGCGCGTGCCAATAGATCGCGTTTGAAGGGTTTACTCCCCGCAATGGTTGTGAACAAACAAACATAAGTAGTTGTCTCACACACGAAACAACTTTGCTTATTGGTTTGAGGTTCAATTGCAACGTAGATAAAAGTTGGAAAAAAACCTCTTCAGTAAAATGATGTAGCAAATCTTTTTATTTTTACGGAAGTAAAGAAAAGAACGTTAAATGTAAAATCCGTTAACAGTTCACACGAGACCACTTTAGTTCCCATCAACACCAGATCTCGATGTGAATTAGGGGGAAGCGTGTGAATTTTTAACACGCTTTTTTTGACATAATTTTAGACTGAAAAGCTTTTGCATGGTTCTTTTATACTCAAAAGTTGTTCAATTATACTTAAAAGATTGTGAATCGTTTCTTCAGAAATTCTCAAGAAAGCTAGTTATATTATAAGGATGTTTTGGAAAATTTCCGTGACCGTTTGTGCGTCGGTGTCCCTTCCACTCTTATATTCGCATTACCTGATATTTTGTTCTAAATTAATATTTCACGCCTCAATCGTTTTAAAAAATATTTAAGTTCTAAGCAATGATGCCGGTCTACTGGGCACGTTTCCGGATGACAACGATGTGGAGGAGTACTTAGTTAGACGCCCATGAGTCATTAAAAAAAAAATTTTATACCTTTGAGAACTATTTTAACGCAACGACTTTTTTTTTGTTTAATTTCATGCCTTAATTTTTTTAAATGCCTTGCCAATTTCTTCCTCATTTATTTGTGTCTATTTTCTCACCCTATTTAAAATTCCCAGGATAATGCCAAAACGGCTTGTTCATTGAATGGCGTTGGAATTTTACACGACCCCAGTTTTATTAGTTCTCAATGGAACCAAAACGGCACGAGTACAAATACGTGTTCCGACGATAGGGTCGAAAATACCTTCTTGATTATCTCGTCATTCATAAATTGCAAAATTAAAGTCATCGTAAAATGGTAGATAGATTTCAAACATTGAATGAATCATTGAATGAATAAGGTTAATCCGATGAGTAGGTTTATTACAATAAAAAACTTTTTTTACTGACAGAAAAATAAACAGGATTTGTTTAATGATGTTTGGTTTATTTGAGTACCTAAAACTTGTAAAAAATATACAATAGCATCATTAACTTAACATAATTTATTTGGAATCCGCGCAGCATGCCTTCTTCTTCCATACTTCTCTTCATCTCATCAAATACCTCCTTTCTTGCCATTCATCACACCCTTTTTTACCCTTTACACAGTCCATCCATCAACTTTGGTAAAAAAAACAAACAAAACCGTTTTTCAAAATTTATCTTTCTTTACCACGGTTTAATCATACAACGGACGTCTATATTGTTAAAATTCCGTTTAAAATTCACACAAGACGAATTAAGTTTACAACAATAATAAATAATGTCCCTTCTGTCCCTAAAGATAAATAAATTTTGAAAATCGGTTTTGTATTTTTTTTACCAAATACGATAGATGGACTGTGTAAAGGGTGATAATGGCAAGAAAGGAGGTGTTTGATGAGATAAAGAGAAGTATGGAAGAAGAAGGCATGCTGCGCGGATTCCACTAAATTGGAATAAGTTAATGATGATATTGTATATATTTTTACAAGTTTTAGGTACTCAAATAAACCAAGCATCATTAAGCAAACTGTTTATACACCGTGTAAATCACCTCATCACGAAGCCGTCAACCAAGCATTTTGTACATGAAACTAAGTAACTTTACGCAAAAATTATTGCTGGGAAACGACTTTTTTTGGGGGTGTAAAATCATGTCTTGTGGTAGAACTCAATGTAACGCACTCAAAACATTGTGCTGATGGACGGATTGAAGAGTACGGGGGTCGTGGAGGTGTTTAAAGTAAAAATCTTTAAATTAAAAAACTTGTATTTAAAAAAATACTTGTTAAAAAGTTGGAACTTTGACCCCTAATATTTCCGTAACTAGAAGGTTCCCAGGAATGGTGTAGAACAAAAAAATGATCGCAATGACAGGGAAAACCATAGCCTTTCGGCTTCGTTAAGAGGTGCTTTACACCCTTTATTTATCAGTAAAAATACTAATCGGATTGACTAATTCATTCAATGTTTGTAATCTATCTACCATTTTACGATCACTTTGATTTTGCAATTTTATGAATGACGAGATCGTAAACATTCACACGCTTCCGCCTAATTCCCGTCGATATCTGGTTTCGATAGGAACTAAAGTGGCCTCGTGAGAACTGATATCGGATTTTAAAATTAAATGTTCTTTTCTTTACTTCCGTAACAATAAAAGGATTTGCTAGATAAATTTAAGCAAAGCGTTTTTTTTTTAAATTTCATCTACTTTGCAATTGAATTTGGACCCAATAAACATAGTTGTTTCGTGTGTGACACAACTATGTTTGTTTGTTACAACCATTGCGGGGACTTAACCCTGCAAACGTGATCTATTGGCACGCGCCACCCCAATTTCCCACTGCCGCGACGTGACGAAGGGACATTATATTATATTGGTGTGAACAAAATTCGTCTTGTGTGAATTATTAACGGAATTTTAACGATATAGGCGTCCGTTGTATGATTAAACCGTGGTAAAGAAAGATAAATTTTGAAAAACGGTTTTTGTATTTTTTTTTACCAAAGACGATGAATGGACTGTATTAAAGGTGATAATGGCAAAAAATGAGGTTTTTGATGAGATGAGATCTATGCAACCTTGATGGACGGCGCATAAGAAGTTTCACTTCAAAAAACGCCTTGAATAAAATTATTTAGCAAATCCTTTTATTGTTACGGAAGGAAAGAAAAGAACGTTTAATTTAAAATCCGTTAACAGTTCTCACGAGATCTCTTTAGTTCCCATCAAAACCAGATCTCGTTGGGAATTAGGGGGAAGCGTGTGAATTTATAACAAGCTTTTTTGACATAATTTTGCATGCAAAAAAAGTTGTTGAATTATACAAAAAAGTTTGTGTATGGTTTTTTCAGTAATTGTTAAGAAAATAAAATCCTCATGATATAACTTATATCATAAGGATTTTTTACATTTTTTTTTGTTGTAAATATTAAGTTTTATTTATTCTATAAGTAGCTTTAATTACTTAATATTTTATACTTTTACTAAAAACAAATCATGGTTCTGAAGCCAAACCACCTACCGTTTATAGTCATTCTTAAAATGCACATTAAGACTAAAACAATTATGTTCTTAAACGATCACAAAAAATAAACCAACTCAGTGTTTCACACGAATTTCTAACGACCCTTTTATGATAAAAGCCGTTTGCGGTTCACACGGCACGGTTTCCGGTGAGAAGAACTCCGTCTGAGAACGTGGGGAATGGGGTGGCGCGTGCCATTCCCGATGCGTCGCGTTCACAGGGTTAAATGTTTTATTGAAAGGAATACTGTTAAAATTTATGAGTAATTCATGAGTAAAGTGATGTAGACATCTTTGAGTTTTAAAATAGGAAAGGGTTTATTGTTCTAGTGTAGATTTTGATTGTGGCTTAGTTCTTGCACAATAAAATTATGATAGTTTTTTTTATCACGTGTGGTGTCGGAAATTATCCCAAGGGAACACGTAATACCAGTAACAAATAGCAGTGATAACCCAGTAGTGTGACGGTCGGACTGCCAAGTCATAAGTCTCGCGTTCGAACCCAAGGCAAGCACCTATGATTTTTCAGATTCAGATGCGTGTTGTATGCAAACGAAATTACACGAAATCGAAACAAGGACTCTATGCGCAGTACAGTAGTGGCTTTTGGCTCCTGAAATACAGATACTCTAACCTAGCTCTTGAGCCAGGGTCTCAAAAAACTGTAACCTGTTTTTTTATGGCAATAAAGAAATTTATTAAATTTATTGTAGTCGCTGTGTCCAAAACTACCCATCTCATAAAAAAGAACCTTATCGTTTTTATTTTGAAACAAGAAACTTAACGTGGGCAGGCTAGTCCCTAAATAAAACAACTATGAATTTGTTTCTCACGGTCACGGATTTTATAACGAACTTTTCACACGGGATGGTTTCATTGGTTTGGGGAGGTACTTTAAGTTTAGGGAGAAGCTCGTCGCTCGATCTTTAAGGTTAAGCCGTGCTTGCCGAGGTTGGTCCGTGGATGGTCACCCGACCATAATTACATACCGAGTTTCCTCCGTGCCTCGGAAAGCACGTTAAGCCGTTGGCCCGGCCGTCATTTGTAGATCTTTGACAGTCGTTACGAATAGTCAGAAGCCAAAAGTCTGACATCCAGTCTTACCAAGGGGTATCGTAGGTAACCCAGTCACTGGGTTGTGGAGGTCAGATAGGCAGTCGCTTCTTGTAAAATACTGAAATTCAGCTGCATCCGGTTAGACAAAAAGCCGACCCCAAGATGGTTTGGGAAAAGATTTTTTTTTTTGGAATCAATTTTGTCAAACTAAGATCTAATTTCTTACTACGATGAAGAGTTCTGAGTGTTCTACATCAATTATGACTGACAGTCTTGAACGCAGTTCAGACGTGCTGTCCGCGTTCACTCCATTGATGATAGTCGCGCAAAAGCAATAAAAGCAAGCAAAGATTTGCTAAGCAAATAAAATATAAAATCAAGTCAGATAAAGTCAAAGAGATCTATGCCAAATAAAGAGATGTAAAAACAACAATGTAAGAAAGAACTTTATTGTCAACGATAAAGAATGGCTCCAGTCAATAGTTCTCAAGAGAAATGTTCTTGTATAAGAATAACGAAGGGGACGAAGATGTTTTTATTATAATATTATTACAAGCTGTTATTTAACTTGCAATGTTTGTGTGTAGTTTGTTCGGGTGTAATCTTGGAAGCTTAATTGGAACCACTTCCCGATGTCCGAAGGAGCTGAAATTTTGCACACACCTTTGGTTCTAAGCACAATATTTACATTCGGTTGACAGACATAACTTTATTCTGCAGCCAGGATCGTCTCCTTACGAGATAACTCCTCAACGGTTAACAACACAGACACAAAAATTTGCATACGAGTTCATATTGATGGATAATCATGATTTGTATCATGAGCTCATCATACAGCCAGGATCGTCTCCTCGCGAGGGAACTCCTCAACAGTTAATAGCACAGACATGAAACTTTGTATAGATACGCGTTCATTTTTTATGAATAATCATAATACCTGTCGTTACCTGATCCCACAGCCAGGACTGTCTTCTCAAAACACCTCAACGGTTAATATCATGGATATGAAAACAGTGTTGAGATAATGATATGTGGTCAGAAACGATTACGGCAAAACTAAAAATAAAAAAATAAGTTAAAAAAACTTTTTTTTAAAACAAGCTTTTATAATTATGCACTGAAAAGAAGAAAATAAATCTTGGAGTAAATGAAAACTATATTTATTACCATTCACGCTTCCTTTCAGCTTGTTTTAGAAAAAGGTTTTTTAACTTATAATTTTTTCAGTTCAGTTTGCTTTATCTACACGTTTTTATATTGATGCTGATTTATTATTGTACTAGCTTCTACCCTCGGTTTCACAAATTATCCCACGGGAACGGACTTCCGGGATATCCAATCCCCAGGTCAAGCTACATTGTAGTGGGTTACCCAAAAAAAAAAGACAGATAAACTCAAGAAACAGTTTTTTTTTTAGTTATGTTTATAATAACTAGTTGCTCCTGTGGCAACACTACAGCTAACAGCTGATTTTAAATTGTCCTTGTATTTTTTAACTTTAAATGTTAAATTTCTTTGTTTTTAAAGCATATTTCCAATTACTCATCAAGTAAAAAGCTTATTCATGTGTTTTTTTGTGTTAGATTCTCGTAACAAGTCTAGGAAAGTGTTAAAATATTCATGTGAATCAGTGACAGTTACCGGCTCAAGGAATTTTTGCATTGTCATCTTGATAACAGGTACAATACTATATTCTACTTGCTATTATATTGTTTACGTGCTATAACTTTACCAGCAATTAAATAGTTCACCTTTTTATTTCGGTAACTTACGATATCAATGAACTTTGGAACGTAAACATAACCTTGCTTGGTTTGGTGACAGAACTCGCTGTTAAGCTAAATTTATTTATTTTCCTTTCTTTATAAAAACATCCTAAACCTGCTGCCACAGTTACCTACTCTCTTCCAGTTTCATTTCTTATCCATTTCCTAAATTTTATCATGACTCTGACACGTTCCGCCCACGCTCGCCAGGAAGAACTTAAAATGGCTCTGAGCGAATTAAAGGCGTCTAAACAGTCCTGTGATCAACTAAGTAGGGAACTGGATGACAATGAAAGGGTTCTCTTTGAAGCCCATGAAATAAATAGAAAGTTAAAAAAGGAAATGGCTCAGATATACAATCAATACACTGACGCCATAGAAGACAGGGATAGGCTCCAAGTTATTGTGGACGGGTTCAGCCAGTGTAGCGCAGAGTATGAACAAACTCTAAATCAGAAGTGTATATTAGAACAGCAGCTTCGTGAGGCTAGAAGTCATATAACAGAACTTGAGACTACCAATAATAACATCACTGCCTCGCTGAATCATAGTCTGTTCAGTGAATTGGTGCCTATTGCCCCGTCAATGGTTTCTGCCACTAAACCCTCCTTCACCATAGATTTGACAGGTGAGGATGATTCAAATCTATATAGTTCAGTGAGGGCAGTCACAAGTAAAAATAAAATTAAAAAATATATTAAAATCAACAGATACATTAAAAAAACACAAAAAATGGTTAAAAGGCAGAAATATTTCATTAAAAATGTTAAATTGAATAGAGAAAGACTAAATGTAATAAAACAATTGGATATATATTCATCTAATTTGGAGCAAAGCACTAGGAGGTACAAAATTGACACAGAACACCTGCAATCAAAACTTGACCACCTACAGGAGAGGCTAAGTTCAATGACTAGCAAATATAATACCTCTCAAAATGTTATGAGGGAATATGTGTTGGCGATGAATGATTTGGTAAACTCACAAACAAACAACTGTGAGCATTGTCAATCAACTTCACATGTAAATACACCGGACCACTCGTTGACAACATGTAATACCACCTTATCACAGCCATGTGTTGTTTTGCATACTCCTATGAATAGTTCCCAGAAACAATGTAAACAATGTATAAATAATGACATAGTAATATTTTGTGATGAGATTGGAAAAGACCTAGGTAATTTGTTAACAGATGAGTATCCAGGACACTCAGTAATAAACAACTGTATGCCCGGATGTTCTCTAAATCATATTATGAAACAAATTATTAAATGTAATTTTAACCAGGACACCATATTATTAATTTTAATAGGTAATAGAGGAAAGGTGAACAAAGGAGAATTGCTCCAGTATTATAGAACTTTAACAAACTTAAATTTAAGAAAAATTGTGTTGTTTACATTTCCCTATAGTAACAGTTTGCCACAGGAAGAAAATTTCTATAGATATAATATTAATAACACATTGCATAATTTGACATACAATAGTAATGCAATTCACTTAATTGACATCAACAATTATATTGGCAGAAATTTTTATTTGACAAAAGATAGATATTGTGTAGACAGGTACTATCTTCCAAACTATTGTAAAAGACAGGTAGCTATGTCGCTATCATATTATTTTTCTATAACAGCCAAGAACTTGGCTAATCCAGTTGCCTCTGTTGATCAATGCAATATTAAGTTAAATTACTCTGCCAACAGTTTGTCAACAATGAATGAATCAGTAAATCATTTAAATTAGAAATTGAGACAACAGAGGCAACCTCTTGCACTATTATAAGGAAGCCAGACAGTGAATCGGGCGAATGTTTTGAGAATTTTAATAGTATCAACCTGGTTCATCAAAATATTCAAGGATTTTTGAACAAAGAATTAGAAGTAGAACTTTTTATGAATTGTAACAACATAGATATTCTTTGTATAACGGAGCATTGGCTCAAATGTCACCAATTAATGTTCAATTTTAGTAATCACCAGGTTGGTAGTTCATTCAGCAGGGTAAATGCTATACATGGCGGCGCATTAATCCTAGTAAATAATCAGCTTAAATTTAAAGACCGTAAGGATATTGTAAGCCTATCTGTTGAGCGAACAGTTGAAATAGCCTGTATAGAATTGGAACAGTTTATCATATTAAGTGTGTATAGGCCTCCTTCAGGATTGTATGACTGTTTTGAAAAGGTAATGGATGAAGTGTTCCATAAAATCTGTAATTCTAAGAAATCTATAATAACTTGCGGTGATTTTAATATTAATTTGTTAGAAAATTCTGGGTTAAGTACTAAAATTATAAGCTTGTTTTATTCATACAATCTTGAAAACAAATTTCTGGAGCCCACTAGAATAACCCCAACTAGTGCCACTTGCCTAGATAATATTTACACTGATGTTATACCTACCCACAAAGAAATTATTAACTTATTAGATTCAGATCATTGTGGGCAATTGATCACAATTCCAAATGTAGACAAGAAAGTCGCTAAAAAGGATATCACTGTTAATCCAAAAACTAAAACTCGCCTGGACACTTTTAAAACTAAGCTGTTGTCTAAATTACCACTATTGCCAACTAATGATGATCCCAATCAACATTATAACGATTTTTTCAGAATGTTTTGCACACAGTTTAATACCACGTTTATTCCTAAGACAATCTCGGTTAATAGTAACGCATCCTTCAACGACTGGGCCACTATTGGTATTCATAAGAGTCGAAAACGTCTTTATGAGCTGTATGCAGAGCGGACCTATAAAAACACTTTAGAATTTAAGTTATATGTTAAGAATTATTCTAAAATATTTAAAAAAGTTTGTTTTTTAGCAAAGTCACGTTACTTGAGTTCAAAGATTAAAAACAGTAATAATGTAATTAAAATGACATGGAACATTATTAATAGCGAAACGGGAAGGTCTTGCAACCGAAATAGTGACTACAGCCTTGCTATTGGCGATACAATTTTAAATTCAGACACTCAAGTTGCCACAGCCTTTGAAAATTTCTTTGCGGATATTCCTGTATCGACTACCAAATCCCTAAACTCATCACCTGCTGCTGCCGAGTCTTTACTTAAGGAAAGCGTTCCAGCCTGTAATTCCGAATTTAATTTTCAATATGTCACTTGTGAAGATGTAATTAAAACTTTTCACACCTTAAATGTTAAAAAGACCGCCGATCTATGGGGTCATTCCGTGGACGTTGCTAAGTCCATTATAAACATTGTAGCTCCTTCTTTAGCTGTAATATTTAACGATTGTATTGACCGTGGTGAGTTTCCTGATTTAATGAAAAATAGTAAAATAATACCATTGTTCAAATCGGGTAGTACATCAGACCCCACTAATTATAGACCCATTTCAGTACTACCCACATTTAGTAAAATTTTTGAAAAGCTAATTTTAGAACAAATGCAACATTTTTTTAATAAACATAAGTTATTACATAATAAACAGTTCGGATTTACAAGGGGTCGTTCAACTACTGATGCAGGTGTTGAACTTTTAGGCCACATTTATAATGCATGGGAGGACAAATGCGATGCTTTGGGCATCTTTTGCGATTTGTCTAAGGCTTTCGATTGCGTTCTTCATGAAACATTAATCAGAAAACTACACCACTACGGAATCCGTAACGCCTCACTGGATCTTCTTACTTCGTATTTGAGTGATAGGATTCAGAGAGTTGATGTTAATGGAAAAAGATCTCCCGGATCCGTTGTAAGAATGGGGGTACCCCAGGGCTCAATTCTTGGCCCATTTTTGTTTCTTATTTATATAAATGACTTGCCTTACCTCATAAAGGATAATCATGACATAGTTTTGTTTGCAGATGACACTTCTCTTTTATTTAAACTCAAACGTCAGCAGATAGTTACAGACGAGGTTAATAACGCCCTGGCAAAAGTCGTTAATTGGTTTAATGTTAATAATCTACTCCTAAATGAGAAAAAAACCAAATGTATTAAGTTTACGATACCCCATGTAAGACAAGTAGAAACTAGGGTACTAATCAAGGATGAAGAGTTGAAACCGGAAGATAGCACAGTGTTCTTGGGCATAACTCTGGATGCCAAGCTTCAGTGGGGCCCGCATATAGATAAATTGTCAAAAAAACTTAGCTCTGCAGCATACGCCGTTAGGAAAATTCGTGGTTTGACTGATTTAGAGACAGCCCGTTTAGTTTACTTTAGTTATTTCCATAGCGTGATGTCGTACGGTATTCTCTTGTGGGGCAATGCCGCCGATATTCAGACAATATTTGTTTTGCAAAAAAGGGCAATTCGTTCAATTTATAAATTAAGTCCCAGATACTCCCTCAGAGAAAAATTTAAAGAGATTGATATTCTTACTGTGCCTTCTCAGTTTATCTATGAAAACCTCTTGTACGCACATAAAAATATCAATTTGTTTAAAAAATACAGTGATATCCACAACGTAAATACGAGGAACAAACACAAATTTGTTGTTCCTGCAACGAGGCTCAAAAAAGTAGGGGGAACGTTCAGATGCCAATGTATACGTTTTTATAATAAGCTTCCGAGCCATATTCATGCACTAAGCCTAAATAAATTCAAATCGTTTATAAAACGGAAGTTATGCCTGAAAGCCTACTATCATGTTAATCACTATCTCGAAGATAAAAAGGCTTGGGATTAAACTGCTCCAATGAAATTTGCTCTGTGAATGTCGAAATTTCGGACTTTGCTTGTTCATTGTTAATTCCTTATTTTATATACTGTGACATTTTTATTTTTTTTATTTTTACCTTATTTTTTTACAGTTTTTATTTTTATTTTATTATTTTAAGTGACATTTACCGATGTGACATGAATACTTATTTCAGTATTTTATTATTATAATTTTTTTTAGTTTATATTTTATTATTTTTATGTGACATTTACTGATTTGACATGCATATTTACTTTTTTATTATTATTGTGACATTTATTGATATTCGTGATTTGTAAAATAAAATTTCGTAAATTATTATTAATTACATTTAATTATTGTGAATGTGAGGACCATGCACACACATTATTTTTCTCCCACCACTATCTGGCAGTTTGAGTACTTTAAGCGACCTACCCAAATGTCCTTTCTTTGGTATTGTTCGTCGTTTCGTTGAGCTCCTTATGTTATAAGTCGAGCTACACGATAACTGACAAATGCTTGCACTGACTGGACAGGTCCACTCAAATCTGTGTGGTTCTTTCTTCAAAAGACCATTTCAGATACTAATCTGCATAGTCCTCATGTAAATTGAGCAATGTCTGGACTTTAAAAGAGTAACAAGTTAACAGGGAACCTCTGAGTTTGTTTCGGCTGTTTCTTCTCAGAGTAGTCAGGTACGAAACACCGGCCCCATCTAGCTTAAAAAAAAATGACGTGTAAAAGTGTTTGTAAAAACCTACTTGCAAAATAAACATCATTTATCATTTATCATTTATCATTTAATGTTTTGGTGCTGTTTGTTCATGTTATAGATCTTTTAAGCTAATGATCAGTTTTAAGTAATCAGTAATCATATTAGCCGAAGAACTGACGACGTATTGGGTCGGTGTTTTTGAGTGGAGTCCGCTAATTAGCAAGCGTAAGCTGGTACGCCCTCAGAACTGCTCGAGAGACAATTTTTGCAGTATGGCTGGTAGCGCCTGGATGAGAGTAGCCGAGAGACGAGTACGTGCCGAGCCGTTGTGTACGTGCAACTGTGGAGACATACGTGCAGCAGTGGACTGCTAACAAAAAATGATTTAATCAGTTAAAAAAAAAACTAATTAATGAGTTAATATAAGTGTTATTGGGTTTTTCCATCTGGAGTTTGCCAGTAGCAGTCACGGAGCCTAGATTAGTGCCCAGTTGATGACTATCACCCCCTATTACATGCTACTTGAACATAACTGGTGAAATGTGGTATTCTATTAGACTCTCTGCCTAAGCCTTCGAAAATTACAGGGGTGATGTTATGAGTATCATGAACCTATCTCGCGACCTTTGTAACAATAAACGGATGTGTTTAACTATTTAAGCTTTAATGTTCCCGTGAGAGTTAGCGCAGACACGACCGGTAAGTGACGCAAGACCGGAGCGATGTGGCGTGGAGCTCCTAAACTAGCGGTTATACAGGTAAGTACTACTGCGGTTACTTATGGACTACCACTTTTCAACCTTATGCCCTGAGTAAGAAGGCTTAAAAATGGTCGACCGTCAGTGAACGCGGTGGTACATAGTATTAAGCTTATTTTATTTTTCGAATGGCCCGCGTTCCATTCGGTATGGGCCATTCAGAGTAAGTACCCGACATCTGCGCCAAGACATTGCCGATGAAAGACAGTACTGATTTTAACGGATTAAAGTAGTTAAATAATATAGTTAATAGTTTAGTGAACTTTAAGGCGGAGCAGACTGGGAAAAGCGCCATTTGTCGCTATGGCTCCAGAACTAGAGAGACCGCTGATATTGTATTTTAGTTCTATTACATTTAGTTATAGTACATGTATTTTAGTTCTATTGGTTTTCAAGCTTAACATTCTTAACTTACTTTCAGTTGCTTTTCTCCATTTTGCTTATAACAGTTTACCCATCATGTTAATACCATGCGATTTTTTTCCCACTTTGTGGCTACCTGAAACCTGTAATAAATAGGCAAAATATTTATGTTTTTCATTAGTTATTGAATACAATTAACGCTTTTCTCTGACGCGAGTTGAGAAGTTTTCTCTTGAAAAATCGAAGGTTAAGTGCCTTTACTAATCAAATATTTCTTCATTCGTCGTTCTTGTCAAATCGAATATATAAAATTCTCGTGTCGCGGTGTTTGTTACCAAAGTCCTCCAAAACGGCTGAACCAATTTGTATAAAAAAATTTGTGCATATCGGGTAGCTCAGAGAATCGGCCAACATCTATTTTTGATACCCCTAAAACCCATCTAAATTTCCAAGCGAACGAAGTCGCGGGCGCAACTAGTAATTTTAAAAATGCCAATCCACAGCCCGCTGACGCTCAGCTACCCGCCGACCTAGCGGGCCGACAGTTAAGCGCATACAACATTAGTGTTTCGGGTGGTTGAGTTCGCTATGCGCTATATAATTGTTAGCCTGGGTCGGTACGCATTACGTCACCGCTGGTTAGGTACAGGATAGACTGCATGCTTGTCAACTTTGGAATGGAAATTTATGAACCAGTGCAGCATTATTTTTTTGCCGCATGAAAAATTTTGTCAGGCGCTGTCGGTAAAGATTCGTATTCTAATTTTTATTGCACAAAAAAAAAATACACACAGACCACAAATGTACAACGGCGAGCTTAACCCAGAATTTATTTCAGATGAGACTTTTAACAGGATTAGGAGAAGTGGTGATCAAATCGCACCAGTATCGAGGAAGGTCCCTCTATGTTATAATGTCCACTATCAACAGCTCGAGAAGTAGTTGTCTCGGTGACAAAGAAAATAAAAAAGCTGGCAAAGAACGAGAAGAAGAAGACTTTTTTTTTGTGATCAAATAACAGTTGAAAATATGTTTTTTTTTTGTATTTGATTAAACTACATAGTTCAACTTTCCGTTGCTGATTCATCCTAGTGGTGTATTTTCAAAAGATCTATGAATTGCTATCAGTAAATAGATCTTTTGTAATAAACTACAGATAAATGCATTATGTTTTTGAACACATTCATTTGTTAAGGCCGTGATAACCCGAGTGCCTTATGCATTCATCGCTTACCCCAGGCCCCCGCATGGCCAAGTCCGAGGCCATGTGCTTTCATGGGCCTCGGAATGCGCCACCTTCGGGATCCATACTGACGGTAGGAGGGGTTCCCATCGGCGTCGAGTCGACGCTGAAGTACCTAGGGCTTGTCCTCGACAGCCGGTGGAACTTCGTGGAACACTTCCAACGTTTGGCCCCCAAACTGGAACGGGCAGGGGCTGCGTTCAAGCGGCTCTTGCCCAACCTGGGGGGTCCAAACGCCTCCTACCGGAGGCTCTATGCGGGGGTCGTGCGGTCCATGGCCCTCTACGGGGCCCCGGTGTGGGCGCGTTCTTTGAGGCGGCGAGCCGCCCATTACCTGAACGCGCCCCAGAAGGTGGTAGCCGTAAGGCTGGTCCAGGGGTACCGCACGATCTCCGGCGAGGCGGCGAGCCTCTTGGCCGGATTGCCGCCATGGGATCTGGAGGCAATAGTACTCGCGCGCCTGCACGAATGGCGCGCGGAGGCACTACGCCGCGCCGGGGGGAAACTCCGCTGCCGCGGCAAATTGTCGCTCAGCGGACATACCTCCGGCGCGATCTCATGGCGACATGGAGACAGCGACTGTCGCAACCACGTGCAGGGCACGCCACAATAGTGGCGATAAGTCCCCTCTTTGAGGAGTGGCTTGAGAGGCGCCACGGCGCCCTCACCTTCCGCCTGACGCAGGTCCTCACCGGGCACGGTTGTTTCGGGAGGTTCCTGCACCGAATCGGGCGGGAGGAAACGCCCGGGTGTTACCACTGCGAGGATCGGCCGAAGGACACGGTGGAGCACACCGTGGAGCTCTGCCCCGCTTGGGCTGAGCACCGCCGTGTCCTCGTAGCGGCGATTGGCGGTGGCGACCTCTCGCGTCCGGCCCTGGTTCAATCCATGGTCCGGAGCGAGAGGGAATGGGATGCCGTCGCCTCCTTCTGCGAAGCAGTCATGCTAGCGAAGGAGGTGGCGGAACGAGAGAGGGAGAAAACCTCACGTCCCAGCCGCCGCGGGAGACGCCCCGGGGGGCAACCAGTGGGCCCCGGCCACCGTAGGCGCGGGCCTGTGGACGGTGAGTAATGGGCTAGCTCACCGTCCGTCCATCACATGACGACAGGCCGTGCCGACGGCGACGGCGCGTTTGTGTTCCACGCGCGCCTCAAGGAGATTGCAGCAAGGCTCGTTTCAAATGAGGGAATACATTCGGTTTAAAAAAAAAACAAAGAAAATGCGTCCTGATGATAATGATGTTGCTGTTGCGTTTTAGACAAAAATCGACTATCCTGCAAAGTTTCATGACCTTATTTAAAGTTTTTAATTGGATATTATCAATTTATAATTTAATTTAGGGGTAACTTTGAGGTATTTCTCCATCGTGTTTTCAAAACCGATATCACTTAGTTAGTCTGTAGTAGTCCTAAACTTTGCTTTATATTAACCACAAAATGAAAACCAGAGCCATATAACTTCCACAATTTGGGGTTATTCTGGCCCTGAACTCACATATCGTGATTTGTATCGTGTCGCCTCGCCATGCCCGGCCTTTTTTTTTTTTACGTATGGCAAATCATCAAATGACTTCTCCCGCTCTGGGCGGAGTGGGAGGGAGTGTCAGACTTGTACTGACTAAAACCCATCCATGTTCCTTCTTCGCCCTTTGTGTTCCAGGGTCGCGGTATCTCTTTCGAACAACCCGCAGCCCTGGCAGGCATCGGCCCTCTCGGACCCCTTCCGATTTGCTGACATCTCCTTGAGGCGCGCGTGGAACACAAACGCGCCATCGACACGGCCTGTCGTCATAAGACGGACGGACGACGGTGAGCTAGCCCATTACTCACTGTCCACAGGCCCGGTATGGGAGCCCCCTTAAATATTGATTTTATTCTGTTTTTAGTATTTGTTGTTATAGCGGCAACAGAAACACTTAATCTGTAGTTTCAACTGGATATAGCCTTGCGATAGACGTACAGCGAAGTCTCAGTAATAGGGTCACGTATGAGCCTTTGGGTACGAAACCCTAAAAAACACCGAAAGAAGGCTGGCGAAAATGGACCCAAAGAATCTGAAAATTAACTAAACTCCGTTCCAGTGTAAATATAAAATAATTATAACTACAATTTTATGACATATTTATTTATTAAATATTGTTTTTTTAGGACTCGGGAATCAAAAGTTATAAATAATTTTCAATTTACTAAAATTAAGTAATCGTGCACTTACAAAACGCAACATTTTTCCGATTACGTTCCAATCCAATGACATGTGTTTTTGTTCATGGGTTTATTACCACAAATGGATCTTTCTCTTAGTTTTTATACATTCAATTATGTCAAAAATTCATAAAAAATAACATGCAAACCTGATATAAAACGCCAATTAACAATGCAAAAGCATCTAATAATAAAAATGGTACTGTGGCGATTTTATAGTATTTCTAATAAAGGAACGTTATCAATGATGATCCATTGAGTCCCGTCACTACTGTCACTGTCAGATCTGTGATGATCTAGTCCATCGTTATGTTTGTATTTTTGTCTGGGATTTTATGTTTATCATTGTGATTTTGTAGATTCTCGACGACTTGGCCTTTACATCTTGAAATGTAGATAATGCACCCTGTCTTAGATTACCGCATTCTTCTCTTGACATTGGACAATTAGTTGCTTTTGATTTGGACTTTGATTTTAACCACAAACATGCGTTGCGTTAATTTCTTCTTCTCTTACGACTTGCGCTCTTACGGAGGCGTCGTCTCTCTGATGAAGGTGCTCAGAGCTTTGAAAAAGTTCAGAGATGGGTGTATCCACGTGATGTGAGTATATTCGTAAAAGAACATGTATTTATATCATAAGTACAGAACTTATTTAGGATATCTATCTGAACAACAAACTAAGATTCGTTTAGCTTTTATATGCATAAATACATACTGTTGTAATCTTATATTAGGCTCATTCTTACTGTTGCCCAATACTTTATCGGACTAAAACAGTATACAGTAAAAGACTAGCCGAGGTAGCAGTAGAAGTAGTGTATTTTACTGACATGTTTCAGTCATCAAAATGGAAGATGGGTGGCTGTTGCATTTTGTCTTGAAATATTTATATACCGCTCCACAGGTATCAGAGGTCATATTATCTTTCATATCAAACTACATTTCTGTTTTTCTTTTCGTGGGGACCTGGATACACTCTGCGAGTCAGGCACTTTTGTTACTTATACATGGAACTCTTTATGTTTATTACAATAAAGGTGAATTTATTTATTTAATCATAAATAATTAATTCCAGATAACAGGAGACAAATACCTTTGTCACTCATGTTGGGGGCTGATAAGCTGCGACCCTGAAAATGAAACCCGACAGCAACTTGGCCATCGTAACGTCTGTGTTGCATAAAATAAAAACTATGTAAAAATACCAAAAAATAAGATTTTGTACTCATCGTTTTTTTATTCAACAAACCCTGCTTTTCAATAGCTGTGCATAGCTAGTCAGCTCTGGCTGTTATAATTTATGTAAAACAATATTATCTACTCTCAGCGTAATAAGAATCGCTTTACTTGACTATAATTCGCTTATGGATCAAAATCGTAACAACATAGTTTTTATAGTGATTGAACTAATTACAGGGTTGGTAATCAGTTTAGTCTCTAGCTGCAGTCTAGCAGTTTTATGATTCATCAATTAGGTACAGGCAATGAAGTAAAAATTCTGGTTTTGGCTTATTACGAGAAGCAAAACACGTAAAGTCAGAACTAAAACTGCGAGGGAAATACAGTAGTTTATTCGAATCTTCTTTTATGAGTCGTCTTAAATATTATTATATTTTGATTCATCTTAATTACGGAGTCATTCCACTGTTAAAAACCTTAATCGTAAGATTTTTAGGTTATCTTGTGAATAGACGTATATCTCTTTTCTCCCAACTTTTCCGTCTTACTTTCCATTTACTTTTCTCATAGTCTTTCGTCGTTTTACAACTACGTATAAGTTGTTATGATGAATGCTACCTCTAAGAGTGGGTCCCAAAATACATGTAGTCTCGCCCGTCTCCTTTGAATTTTGCGGGCTACCCTAGCACTTCCCCCACAAAGTCAAATTATCAATAAGAATAGTCTTCAAATAGAAACTGTTTGGCAAAAATTGCTACAAACTATATTTTTACTCTTACAGAAATCTATTCGTAGTTCAGTCACTTTTGTACCCGACGCGACTTCTTTCACACTGTATTTGGGCCACAATTTGTTCTCTCAGATACATCTCACGCGTGGAAGTTTCAGGCAAAATCCCTCACTGCATCAACAAAGGAAATGCTACTCTATATCTTCGTAAGCAGACCTGGTTTTGCATCGGTGTTGTTGAAAAATGTTCAAGTATGTTATATGCCTCGAAGTAAGAAATTTCATTTGAGACGATTTTGCGATTTCCTTCACTTGTTTCCCTCAGGACAGCCCGTTGATTTATCAGAAAGAATTCTCGCTTTTTTTATTTCGAGAAAAAGTGATTCGCGCCCCGTCGCGTCGTGGGAGTATTCTGATGTGTTGTAAAATTAAAACTCCTTACTGTTATGAATTTTAAATTCTCTTGTACTCCTTCGTCTTATTGTTTTCTTGTCTCGTCTTTGTCAGAATTTGCAATGTATGAGCGAGTTAAATATTTTATTAATCTGTCTCGTTTTACACAATACGAGTAGGTTTTGCGAGAAAAACGGGGTGTTTATTCTTCATTTCGACGTCACTCGCAACTTTCTTATCTTTAGAAAATCTTGACATAAAAATGTCAAGATTTCTTTAAGGTAAGAAAGTTGCAAGAAGAGTCACTCAAGCTAAATCAAAGTAAGTTAAGTAAGTTAAAGGTTGACTGGTAGAATGCCTATGGCATTAAGTCCTCAAGCCTCTGTACATTGTGAAAATGTAGTATGAAAATTTTCAATAATCTCCTGCCATTATCCGAATCTATTTGAGGTCGACGAACTATTTCTTCTTCTTCCGTACTTCTCAAGATCTCTTCTCTATTTTGTCACTTCATTTCGAGCCATAATAAACACCGTGTAAATCACCTCATCACGAAGCCGTCAACCAAGCATTCTGTACATGAAACTAAATAACATTACGCAAAAATTATTGCTGGGAAACGACTTTTTTTTGGAAGGTGTAAAATTATGTTTTGTGGTAGAACTCAATGTAACGAACTCAAAACATTGTGCTGATGGACGGATTGAATAGTACGGGGGTCGTGGAGGTGTTTAAAGTAAAAATCTTACATTAAAAACTTGTATTTAAAAAAAATCTTGTCAAAAAGTTGGGACTTTGACCCCTAATATCTCCGTAACTAGAAGGTTCCCAGGTATGGTGTAGAACAAAAAAATGATTGCAATGACAATGAGAACCAGTGCCTTTCGGCTTCGTTAAGAGGTGTTTTACACCCTTTATTATCATCATACACCTAGTACATCTGTAGTTTCTTTGGTCTAACCTTACTCTTATTTATGTCTAACCTTTATCATCACAACCGAGCCTTTTTCCAATTATGTTGGGGTCGGCTTCCAGTTTAACCACTTGCAGCTGAATACCAGTATTTTACATGGAATGTCTGTCTATCTGACCTCCACAACCCAGTTAGTACTGGATACTTCGATACGTTCGAGCCACTGACTTCTTGTTACAACTGTCAAAGATCTTCAAATGACAGCAGGGACCAATAGCTGCGTGCTATCCGAGGGAACTCGGTATGTAATGGGTGGTCACCCATCCATGGACCAACATAGGCAAGGGTGGCTTAACCTGCGGATCGATCATAAGTGACTGGTATTATTAAGCCAAGAGCTCATCTACTCTCATACAAGGTGTTATTTTGCATCATCGTCAAATTCAAGGAGGTAACTATGCTAATGATTCTTGACCCGAATCAATAACAAAATGGGTAGGTAAATTTTTATTTACCGTAATCGGTAATTGTGAACCACCCGTGTTTTGAACGCGACCCATCTGATCCTCGCCCTGTAAGCGCGCTTTCACACATACAAACAATCTGAATCGTTTATCCGATAATTTCCTATTCCCTAAACCACGTTAAGGGGGTTATTCTTATATATGTACTGACAAACTTTAACAACCAAAAAAATCAGCGTTTATTAATGTTTAACTAGGTACCGTAATTTAAATTGATTATTTATGTCTTTTGTGACAACCTCCTGAATTTTGACGAGGATGCTGGACGGATCTGTGAAATTCCGTAAAATGAGAAGTTAGCTTAATGTTGTTGTACCTTACCTTGTAACAATAAACTAAAAGTAATGCTCGTAGCCCGTAGGGTATATAAACGATGTAAGTCTAAGCATATTTTATAGGTCAACGCCGTTCCCTGAACAACTGTATGTGAACATTATGCCTGAAAAGACGTAACTCAAATAGTCTTGTGTACAGTGACGATAAGTTTTTGTAAAATTGGGATTATTTTTTAGTTGTTTCAGACACAAAGTATTTATCTAGACTAATGTTGTAAACATGTGACATTTGTATGTATGTCAGTTTGAACGTAAGCGGTTTGTGGGTTTGACATTTGGGATAATCTTCGACGATAACAGGAGAAAGTCACGGGCAAAAGCTAGGCTCTCTGGCGAGATGAATCGAAGAAAAGACATCTTTATAAACACATAGTGATTTTTATTAATTTATTATATTAACGAATTGCAAAAAACGGCACACTTATAGATTCGTCATCTCTATCTGTCTTTCCAAAAAAAACCCGGAGCCCGGTTTACAGACTTAAGCATCTAGTCGTATGTGTGTGTGTGTGTACTATTATGTACAGCTCTGCACAAAACCTTCGAGCATTCAGGCGTGACGGTTAACTTGGACTACCAGTAAACTTGGTCACTCTACTTTTACGATACCTTTTATATGTGCGATGCACCTTCATCACACAAAACATAAGACTTATCGTCTTCTGTAACAAAATAAACTACACCTTACCACACCGTCATACAGTTCTCATTCGTGTGACAATCCGTTTGTGGAAGGCAAAGTTAAGTTTGTCGATCGGACAACACATTGGGCTCTGGGGTGTAGTATCCGATTATAGTCCGGCCATCTCATAGTTTTTGTTTTATATTAGAGCCGTTATGTTGTGTAGAAGATTGGTAAATAATATTATGACTTTGTGAAAAATAACTCCACGACCTCATCCCACCGTCCCCCTTCTACCATCGGACATCTAGACGCACTGCAAGTTACCCCTACCTTATTGCTATTCCACTAATTTGCACTAAGCGTTTTCCAACGGCTTTCATCCACAGCAAAGGAGTAGAAATCTCTGCCTGCGCCTGTGTTTTCGAACGCTTACATCCCTAATCTCTTCAAAGTTAGAGTGAACAGGCTTCTTCTGGGTAAGCTCATACTATCTTCGACTTTGTCTCTGTCATCTCTGACATAGACTAGTCAAGAGCAAACAAAACGCAAAAAAAGGCTGTTTTTAGGGTTCCGTACCCAAAGGGTCAAACGGGACCCTATTACTGAGACTTCGCTGTCCGTCCGTCAGTCCGCCCGTCCGTCTGTCACCAGGCTGTATCTCATGAACCGTGGTAGTTAGCCAGCTGAAATTTCTACATTCTATTTCTTCATTCTAATCAATATTTCTATTACCGCTATAACAAAACTACTAATAGTAGAGATAAATAAATATTTAAGGTGGCTCCCATACAAAAAAGTGTTTTTTTTGCTCGTTTTTATAAATAATGGTACGGAACCCTTCGTGCACGAATCCGACTCGCACTTGGCCGGTTTATTCCAGTCGCACTCATATTAATTGCATAATGAAGAACTTGAAGAAGAATAAAAACATATTAAAAGTCCTTATCACTATTTCCTGCTTGCTCGGAAAGCACGTTAAACCCGGCTGTCCCGGCTGTCATTTGTAGATCTTTGGCAGTCGTTACAGATAGTCTGTTGCCCGAAAGTCTGACAACCAGTCTTACCAAGGGTTCTCGTATTACCCAGTACTAACTGGTTGTGGAGGTCAGATAGGCAGTCGCTCCATGTAAAATACTCGTATTCAGCTGCGTCCTGTAAGACTGGAAGCCGTTCCCAACATACTTGGGAAAAGGCTTGGCAGATGATGAAATTAGGTCAGCCCGAATGTAACAAGAGAGCGGCGGCGGCCAAGTGGTGGCAGCCCCGACTTACCACAGTAAGCCGTGGGTTCGAACCCAGGCAGGCGCATTACTTTGTGTAATTTATTTCATCATCGCTGCTCTCAAAAACGGTGAAGGAAAACATCGTGAGGAAACCGGCATGTCCTAGAACCAAAAATTCGAAGACATGTCACATCTACCAACCCGCACTGGGCCCGCGTGGTGGATTACAGCCCACTCCCTCTCATAGGAGAGGAGGCCTGTGTCCCAGCAGTGGGAACATTATAGGCTAATGATGATGATAACGATGAATGTAACAGAAAACCAGGCAAACAGACCGGCAGACGAGGTACTTTCGCATTTATAATTTTAAGTGGACACGGATAATTATGCTAATTTTCTTTTCTACAAACAAAACTACCGAACTCAAAGATACTATCTATACGAAGATACCAAAAGCGGATATAGCAAAAAAAAAAACACAACAGGATAACCCAGGCAGCAATTTTTCGTCCTCACGACGTACATTCAAAGTCATTTCTGACGTAATTGACGTCGTAAATAGTCGTCGCATGGACGTACAAAATGACGTGTATATGTCATAGCCCCACGACGTCTCTTACGACCTCAGTAGGACGTCTTATAAAGACGTAATATGAACGTATTATAGAAACGTCAGTAGGTCGTCTTCTAGACGTCAGTAGGTCGCCTCCTACAGACGTTATTGGGTCGTCTTCTACAGACGTCAGTAGGTCGCCGCCTACAGACGTTAGTGGGTAGTCTTCCACAGACGTCCGTAGGTCGTCTTCTAGAGACGTTAGTAGGTCGTCTTCTACAGACGTTAGTAGGTCGTCTTCTACAGACGTTAGTAGGTCGTCTTCTACAAACGTTAGTGGGTCGTCTTCTACAGACGTTAGTAGGTCGTCTTCTACAGACGTTAGTAGGTCGTCTTCTACAGACGTTAGTGGGTAGTCTTCCACAGACGTCAGTAGGTCGTCTTCTACAGACGTTAGCAGGTCGCCTTCTACAGACGTTAGTAGGTCGTCTTCTACAGACGTTAGTAGGTCGTCTTCTACAGACGTTAGTAGGTCGTCTTCTACAGACGTAAGTAGGTCGTCTTCTACAGACGTTAGTAGGTCGTCCCTGAAGACATTCGTAGAACGTCTCCAGAGACGTACCCTCAAAATGATGTCTAATTGGCAATTACAATGGATTTCATTGGAATACCACTTTACGCCTGCAAAAAGGACGTTTTTGACTATGAAGTTGACGTCATTACACCACACAGGAAAATGTTTTCGTATGTGCAATGATGTTAACTTAGATCATTGACCAAAAGCACTTCACAATAATATTTATCATGTATATTGTAATAGCCAATCAAACGTCAAGCTGGACGGGATGCAATGCAAACAAGAAAAAACAGAAAATCGAATCAAAAACTAGTTATATTAAAAAAAAAAACAGAAAGTGAGATCAAAAGAATATTTTTTTAGAACAACTCGTCCTAACAACAAAAACCTTCTAAGCTCTGTGGCTTCCCATTAAGGCTGATGCTCCAGGGTAGCCTGCAAAATTAAATTTTCTTACGTTTTTTGCAGTTTGCAGGCCACTGCTAGGTTGCATGTTGATTAAAATATTGGACGCGGCTGTAAGACGTATGTCGTTACGGATTTATAATCATTAAAATCAATACAACCCTCTAAGTTCAGTAACTCGAGGAACAACTTTGAGCTTCAAAAAGTTCCTCGGGTTACATGAACTTGGAGGGTTGTATTGATGATTATAATTCTGTAACTACATACGTCTTACAGCCGCGTCCAATATTTTGATCAACATACAATCAAGCACTGGCCTACAAATTGCAAAAAACATAAGAAAATTTGAATTTCACAGGCTACCCTGGAGCATCAGCCTTAATCATAGTTTACATGGAGGTCTGGGAAACAAACAGAATTATTACTATTTGTCTCTTGGGGAAAAACAATACATTTAGAAATAATATCATTTATAGAAAAGAGTTTGTAATCTAAACAAATTTCAGAGACTTTGAAAATACTAACTAATGCAGAATCATAAGGATATGTATAGTATGAATCATACTTAACAAACTCTTTTCCATAAATGAACTAACATTCCTTTTCATTTATTTTACATCTCAGAATATTATGTATTTCTACTACTTTGCCTTTTGCATAACAATAACAATCAGCTACACGATTGGATTTGGCATACAATGCAAAACCGTCACATACGAGTTTCTTAAAGCATTCGTAAACATTGTTATCAATAGGCATTGGTCCTACACTATTACAATATGAAACAGCTGGTAACTGCTCTTCAGATTTTGGCAGTGATGGCTCCATTTCTTTTAATCGTTTAACAATTTGCAGTAATGGTTTGTCAGGTGACCTAACTAAATGCTTTAACATACCCAAGTAATTTTCAAACGGAAATGCAGAGTAAATGTCCAACGCCCCAAATAAACGAACATCATCACACAAATGACTTAACATATGAACATTATAAACTAAAAACTTCCAACCATAAACAGTTGCATAGTGTTTTATAAACATTAGTAACAACTCGTGTGCTAAATTTGTGCCTATTTTATGGATGTGTTTAGGAGAAATGAGAATTGTTATAGCACAGTGAATCAACAAAAATATTTCATAAAGTGAGATCGGAAGAATATTTTTTAGAACAACTGGTCCTGTATACAACAAAAACATTCTAAACTCTGTGGCTTTCCACCGAGCCAACTCATTGATGCTTCGTGGCCGCCTGTTAAACTCCACAGGAATACTACTTGCATTGTTAAGCAATTTTTCTGAAATAACTTTCACTAATCGACTACCTAAACGAACATTCAAGTCACCACTGACCCATACATTTAAATGTTTTCTCATGACTCCTAAACATACGGCGTACATGTAATCAATGGGAAATAATGCAACTAAATCTATAGGAAGGGTCGCAAGTGGAGATTCACCAAGGTGATGGTCTTCATCAGACTGTAAGCGAAACTGTAAATCTGTTCTCCTACTAGCAGATACAGTCTTATCACCGTGTGATTTAGTGCATTTGATAAAAGCCCTAGCTGGTGCGTCGCAGACAAAACTATGTACTTTGACTGTATAATGAGTCCCTTCAAAATCAATTCCATCACTAAGTAATTTACACAGTTCTCCAACAAAAGGTTCCAAATACAGATTCAGGGGAGCAGGTTTAGAATTTCCACAGAATAGAGATATTACAAATGGCTGTGCAGACTGAAAGTTTTTTATCAACCCTAGTATGGGCCATAGTTGTATATTCGAACTTTTAAAAAGGGGCAAACCATCCACATTAAAAGACAAGAATATTTCTCTATTTTCAATGTTGTCAACTCGGTATAATTTTAGTTGTGCCAGTATTTGATGAAAGAGACCAATGTGCACCATTTCTCCAGTTTGCAAAGAGATAGTTATTATATTCATTGGCGTATTTAAAAAGGTTCTACTATCTTAAGGTAATTCAGGACAAATTGGATTTAGAATTTTCAACAGACTGTCAAGAGCATTGTGGGGAATTTTGTGTTTTACAGTGGCCCAACGTCTTAATTGAGATGGCAAATCTTTTTTACTATCAGATTGTGAGGCATAGTCATATACATAATTATTTTCTACTGATTTATCAGATTTTGTGACATGTTCATAAACATAACTATTCCCTAAAGATGCATGCAAACTTGAAATGTTTTCAGCAAAACTTGTCTCAGAATTGGTTCTATATTCAGGAATACTTCTATAATCTGTATAAGTGGATGTACTTTGTAGAGATAATAAATTACTTAATGATGGCTGTAAGGTATTTCTTAGCTCACCAGACTGGTGTATCTCCAAAAGAATTTTTTGTTTTTCCTTTCTTACTCTTCGAAACATTTGACGCTCACCTGCCACAGTTTTTTTATTGTGTGGCATTTCTATCATCTACATTCTACACTCATTGGATAGTTGATTGGCGAAGTTGTGACAAGCGCTTTTTAGTTCGTTCCGGCGCATGCTTGAGCCACACTTTTATACTGTCTTCAATGTCTTTTTGTGTGGTTCCAGTACTTTTTAGGCTATCTGTAAAGAAAAAAAAGGTCAATAACATGAATACTATTCGAAAATGGAATGTTAACTAAGTTAACTATAAATTAAACACTTACCAACAATAGACGCTTGAAGACGTAGCTCTGAAAAGGCTTTTTTGTTCGACCTTTTTCCATAGAAATTGTACTTGCTTGCCATAGAGTCAGATATTGCAACTTTCATAACTCTTGATACTTTATTGCTAATGCCCTTTCCACCAAGACTCTTAAAGTAAGCTACCTGCAAATGAAAATACAAAACAGAATTTGTTAATTTTAGTAAAAAAATGTTTGCTTTACATATCTATTGTGGTATGAGATATACAGCCGTTTAAAGGACAGACAGACAGACAAACACACTATAGGCTTAGTCATACGGTTCCTTTGACACATGTTGGGTACAGAACACTAAAAATACTACTTAATACTTGCGCTTATCATACACACTATTTTCCTAAAACGAGAATCAAATATATAACAGCTATCACATATCAAACTTCAACTTACCACATTAGCATAATTATCTTGGACAGCCAATAATCGTTCTACTGTGTCCAAATCTTCCGGTGTTTCCAAAGGAAATTTAATATCTGTTTTCAGCTGGCATTCTGGTTCGGCATTTCCTTTTTCTTGCAAAATTGACAGAATCATGTCATTTTGGGTTTTTATGTGCGCCAATAGTGAAAGAACTTTATCTTGAAGACCTGAACGAATAATAATGAGAGTAATGTAATGAGGCTACATGGACAAGTTAAGCGATAGACAGAATCCAGTTCACCTTCTTTAATAAAAGTAATCAAAGTAAGTAACAATAAATATCAGTTATATGACACTTACCACATTTGGAATTGTTACAAACAGGAAGAAATCCTGGTGTGCATGAGCCAAGTTCAAGATCAGAGGAGCCTGGAAGTTCACTATTATTATTTGTTAAATGATAACTTTCTGATATCTCTTTGCTGACTCCGGGTGAGGTCAGAGCTTCGCTGTTATTGTTTGAAGCATTGGTATCAAATTTATTTGATTGAATAGCATGTGGTATCAATCCACTTTTACTTTTATTTAACCTCGGAGAGTGAAGATCTGCAATACAAAATATCTTTAAAAACAAAAGTAAATGTAATAAATAAAAAATAGTAGAAGCTAGTTAATTACAGCTGCTTAAAGGTTTCTTTAAGGGTGGAGGCCGTGTAAGATCACACTCATCTTCATCATCTGATGATGATACATATCTGTTATTTTTTTTTATTGTGCGTTTCCTTGCTGTAATTTCAGATTCTTCCTCCGTCTGGATATCTGATGTGAATTCCACCAATTTCAGCTTTTTCTTGGCCTTATCCAACTGATCTAAAAGCCGAAACAAACATGTATTGGTAAAGAAGTTAACACAATTTATTTAATTGTAGGTATTCCAAGGTTCATGGATGTCAGACAAGGACATTGCAATGGGTGGCGGTGTTTTCAAATCTCGTAGCTATGGAGCTACGGATCTTTGAAAGGCGTACGAAGGAATGCACTAACATACAGTAAAATTATCTTTAAATGCAATAAAGACCACGGTCACATGATAGGCGCTAGTAAAAAATTACATTGAAAATCCGCCCGACGACCCACTGACCGAAATAGGTCTTGTCTTATTTACCCAGGGCTCGTGATGCGTGCTTGCGACATGTCGCGGGCGGCATCGGTGGCGCCGACTTGTTACAAACGACAGGACTGAAGTATCACATCGCCTGCGCGCTGCACAAGACCAGCACCTAATTATTATACTAAACGTGGTACAATCAGGGTACAATGGTTACCAAACGAACTCACCACCACAGTGGCGTTCTAAGGAATGGGTTTTAATCGTGTAGAGGTCCTCTACACGATTAAAGAGGAGGCGCTTTCACTTAGAATGAAGTATGATTTTAAAAACTTACCTGTTTCATAGAACACCCTTTCAATTCCATACAGTGACCATTGCTCGTTTGGAGAAGCGCACTGAAGTAGCAATTTATCAAATGCTTTAACTTCCTTTGTTGGCGGCCAGTAAATCTCAGTTTTTTTTGGAGTTAACCACTTGTTAACCACAACAGATACCGTTCCTCCTTCTTTTTCAGAAAACTGTACCACATTATACATAATGTACTTCTTTGTAAGCCAATGTAAGTTCGCAATTCAAGTTTCGACGCGACGCCAACGGCCAACGCTTTGCACAGACACAGACAGTTCCCGCCAACGAAAAAACTGTTTGTTTTTTTAATATTTTTATTCATGACCATAGATAATAGTCTTTCAGTCGTAGACACTTTCAGTCGTATAAATGGGTTTTAACCATGGAGCCAACAACCACTGGTTGTTGTGCTACCTACGTAATCAAAAACTGTTAAAAGTGTTGCCAGATGGCCGTCTCGCGTTCCCCTCAAACTTTCCCCGAAATCCCCCCAAAATTCAGGTTTTGATGAAAAAAACCCGCACAAATCGCAATTTTTTTTTTTCACAAAATTATTACTAAATGAAAAAGAAAAACAAAGTTTTCTTTTTCATTTAATAATAATTTTATTGATTTGATTTTTCAAGGCCATACAGTTTACAAACGATCTATTTGTACACAAATCACGATTTATATCGTTACAGAGGCTGCTATCGCCGTAATAAACATTAAAACATGTTATTACTAAATATTATTTTACAATGGTTGAACTTACATAATATTAAATGTTCAGCTACGGGGTATGTGCAAGTCTTAGTACGGACCCACATAAGTTAAAATATTTAGTTTTACAAAATGTACGCTATTATTATAATATGTTATAACTAATATAGGGTAAGTAGCGGGTAGTTCGCAAAAAGATCACATATTCTCCGGCCGGTCGAGCGGCGTCGGCTAGTAAGCGAGCTGTCGTCATGATGCATCACGGAGGAAATAGTGATGGGGCAGTCGGTATCGATTGTACGTACGGGCGTACGGTAATGTACTGGGTCTAGTTTTACCAATTGACAATATTATGATGTTACGGTGTGCTGGGTTTTTATACAAATAAAATTTACGCGAAGTTTTTAAAATGTAGTCTTTTATGAGTGGATACTTTAAACGGTCGTGTAATTTTCTAAGGTAATTTTTTAAGGTTTAATAATTTTATTAAAAATCTTCTAATTAAAGTGAAACTTTTATGACATCGTCTCAAACTTTTTCGTCTGTGTGTTGCATGTCGCGTGACGCTGACGGTCGGCCGCGGAGGAGGGATAAATTCAAAGGCGCTCGTCAGAGTGCCTTTCACTTTATCCCTACTCCTTGGTCTACCTACTTCGCGCTATAGTGTGAAAAAAAGTTTCATTTCTACCGTGGTTTCATAAAACCACACGATCCTTTTTTTTTCTATTCAATTCTTTTAATTTTCTATTTAAAGTCAGACTAAATTGCTCGCATCCTAGTCAGTCATTAGTAGCCTTATAGTCCGGGGAATTTACGCCGAAAATTAGGCCAACTCTGCATTAATTAAAAACAGCGATTTTTTTCATTGAATGTGTAGGGTATGGACAGGAGAGTATGTTATGCTGTATCCCGCGAAAAGTTCACCTCCGCGTATGTGTTTTTTTTTAAGAAAACGTCTAATATGTTGTAACTTGGTGGAAAAAAATATAAACAGGTATGTTTATTTGGAGTATTGTAGAACAGATTGAGTGCTACGAGTAGGTCAGCAAATTAAACATTTTTCGTCCACGGAACAATCAGTTTTTTTTAAAAATCATATAATTTGACTTCGTACTTAAGGCAAAAATATTAACAGGACAAAAATAGTGCTAAAGTGATTGTTATCAACATATCTAACTATTATTATGAAAATTAAACAAATTCTGCTCCGGACTTCACAGAAAATCAAGAAAATCCAAAAATCTTGAATACTACTTACGGCAAAAATGTAACAGGACTGAAATTCATTTAATAATGGGATATATATCAATCCAAACCTTAATCTCCCAAAATTAAACAGATTAGAGCGTTATTTAATAAAGTAAAAGTAAAAAATAAATTACGATGAACGTGACGTCAGCGCTAAGCAGCGAGCAGCGTACAGCGTGTGCTAGTGTGCGTATCCAAGATAAGCGCTGCGTTCATTGTATGCGTATGACTGTGTTCTTTTTTAAGAGTCGGTGTGTTTTTATTGATAAATGATGTTTATTTTGCAAGTAGGTTTTATTGTGTTAGTCTGTAATTGTAAAAGCATAGGAATAAAAACGGCAAGCCATCAGTCGATCAGTGGCGACATACCTACTGTTTACAAACATGATCGTCATTAACGTTAAATCTTCATTTAGAAAACCGGCCAAGTGCGAGTCATACTCGCACACACCGAGTTCCGTAGCACCAAACAATATAATAAAAATATTTTTAACGCTAATTAATTTGTAAACATACACTCAACAGTAAAACTAAATTTGTTAAAGTGAAAGTTTTATTACATCGTCTCAAACTTTTTCGTCTGTGTGTTGCATGTCGCGTGACGGTCGGTTTTATGTACTCCGCGTTTTATACCCTTAATGCAATATTATTCCAATTTTTTTTAGATAAATGTCAAAAGTATGAAAAAAAGTTTCACTTTTACCGTGGTTTCATAAAACCACACAATCCTTTTTCTTTTATAGTATGTTAATGATGAACAAAGTTACTGCTGCAGTTTTGATAAAAAAGTTCCATATCTCGAAACCTAAATGATTAT